>OX387242.1:149505431-154505431 GCA_947561735.1 Cenchrus americanus | reverse complement strand
GACGTCTTTTAGCATGATGCAATACTTCCTATTCATCCCCACAAGCCGAAAATCGAAGTTAGCGCCGGTGGCAAGGCACATACAAATTTCTCCCTATAATAACTAGTCGAAAACTACTCGATGCTCACTTAACGACTTACGAAACGAGGTTGGTGTACCTACAGAAGATCACTGAACACAACGAACCTTTTATACGAGCACTCATGAAAGCGTCCACATACATTACTGTTCACTATAGAAAAGGCATCCATGTGTTTATTGCTGCATGGACAGTGTCCAACCTCAGATACGGTCCTTTTGAATGAAGCGGATCCTTGCCTCACGTATGCAAATGCAGAATGTCCACGTATGGCAAAACGTGGCGAGACACAGACGTGACAGTGGGTTATCTTTGGAATAGGTCTCATCCATCCCTCGCATGACTTTCATGTGGTACCACCACGTATAGCAAAACGTGGTGAACTAGTATTGTTGTATAGAAAGTAAGTTCTGACAATAATAAAATGTGTTGGGAGTTAGCAAATAAACCATAGATTAATAAGCCACCTGAAAGAACCTAAAATTCCCTCTAGGGCCTCTCGGTCTAACTTATCCTTAACGGACCAATGTATTTTGCAAATTCAAACAATCTTGGCAAGTCTTATTCAAAAACATGTGATTAAGATTGTTAATTAGACTCTGGTGCATATGATCGCTCTGATACCAGCTGTGACAACCCGCCAAGGAAAATACCATAAACCAACCCACTTTGGTCGTTAAGCAATAATAAAGTACCATCCTGTCGTTAGTTGCCGGGTTAACAGCCGGTAAATCACTTGGAACTCGTATAGAGGATCGAACTTATGCACTAAAACTCATGCGAAGGCGAGTCTAGAGTACAAACAACAATTTAGTCCAACCTACCCCTAAGGGTTAAATTCTTACAAACCTTTGTTCAAGACATGAGGTACAGGTTCAGAGTTCGAAAACAACAGAATAAAATAAACTAGCGGAACGGTAAACATCACAGGAGGCCGTCTGTGATGCAATCACTTGTCGTCATCCACCCGGTCAACAGCACCTGCAACAACAGTTTTACAGAAAGGTTGAGTATACTCAGCAAGACTTAACCGTCGGGTGATAACTACATCACCAAACTCTAGACATGAGAGGCTTTTGGCCGGTGGAGTTTCTTTTGCTGAAAAAGCATCAAAAAGTATGTCCTTACTTTCAGTATCTTAGCACACGTTCTAGTGATTACCATTTCTAAGTGTGCCAACTAATTTGATCAAGAATTGTACATGTAAATAATTCAAGCAGTAAGCTTCACCGAGTTGCATCATTACAGGATATCATGACCAGTTGATTAAGCAGTCTCAGATAACGGTGAGAGGTCGACAGTCGATTGATTAACCTTGCAAGATAAACCTAAACACACAGTAGGATGCCCCCGCAAGGACAACCATCCAGGCGGTTCCCAAAAGTCCTTGTCTTGGGATCGAATCTTACAGTCATGGATACAAGGCTAGTCGGCATACCCCGCGAAGCACCCAACTTCACGCATGTACCCCCTTCCCCGGTAGCTAGCCGAGTAGGTGATTTATCAAGAGTGGTAATAGTAAGTTCCCGCACCGGCTCATCAAGGTACTAGGCTTACTGGTCACATTCCCGACAAGTGCTTAGTATGTTCAAAACCTTAACCCACGAAAGCCATTGGAACGGAGCCCAAATACCATGCTATTACCACATGAGCAATCCATTTGAAAAGATCTTATGATTACAACATAAGAACCTATTTTCTTGAGCGACGAGCATCACTCAACTTGTACCGGTCCTATACCATAACAGCTATCGACCTAGCATACTTGTGATAGAGCATACGTACCTAAGGATCATGCAACTAGGGTTTCAATTCAACTCCTGAAACGTAAATGCAGAATCATAGCAAGGTAATGGCATAATTTTGAAAGACGGGGTTAATGATCTGTAGCTTGCCTTCGCTGGCAAGGTTGGCCTTGGGCCCTTCTGGACTTTGGTCCAGGTTTTGAGCTACGTCCACGTACTGCAGCTCTTCATCAGCACGTTCGTCTCCTCCTTCTGGCACGAGCGTAAATCCACCATCGAGAGGATCTACACAAGATGCAAATGCAAGATTTATTTGACGATTTCTAATTTAATTAATTAAAATCAACAAATGACAACCATGGGGTGCATGATTGACCACATTAACCTAGATAAGAAATACATTCCGCATACTCTTCCAAAAAGGAACAATATGCGGTTCATTATTAATTACTCTTTTTGATAGTGACTGTGTACATATTTATGTGAATAATTTAATTTAAATTCCACAAACAGAAATGGGTTTATCATTATCCTTTTGAAAAGATTCACATCACCCACATAGATTCACTAAAGGTGTGGTTGGTGATCTTTCCCATTTAATTGACTATTAAGCTTTAAATTACCTCTAATGCTTTTATTCATAAAATAATTATTAAAATTCAGTGGAAGAGTTTATTAAGCACTAAACACCTATACAAGCCACTGCACACACATGCATGCGTCGCAAGGCTAGGAAATTAATTATATTGAAATAACAAAACCTAGCTACCACAACATGATAAATGCATACAAAACTAAATACACATCAATATCATTCCAACTCTCTCACACAAGAACTCTGGTCCAAAACTAAGCTAGGAATGCAACAAAAGCATCTAGATCTACTATAGATCTTGACTTAGGCACTTACAAAGAAAAACAAGCATATTTCAAGAATAAATATTTCTGACAGTCATAAAATTGTGATTAATTCAGCAGAGGTGCTTTTTGGCATGAAATAACAACATGCAGAAGTTGGGCACCAAAATATAATTATTTTCAGCTACAAAAATCATTTAGACAGATTCTGCATAAAAATAAAACAATTCATATAAAAAGATTTTCAACATAACTTTGTGCAATGTTTGGTACAAGAGCTATACATAACATAACACACGACATATCCAAAAATTAGCTACAGAGGACTTGTAGATTTTAAGATACAACAGATCTAGTTTTCTCAGTTTCCTATTTTTCATGCAAAAATTGTCAGGGAAAACCATTGACGTACCTTACAAATGTTGCAAGAGTTTTCACAGCAAATCCAACAAAATTGAGTTTGCATTTTTCGGAATTTTCTACAATTTTCTATTCATTTCGCAAATTTTAGCATCTTCACCTTAGATCTAGAAGAAACGGATTTATGAACAGGTCCTAGGATTTCGCAGATAGGCCCTCAGGACGCAAACTCAGATTGCAATTTGATCCCTGGCGCCATGGCCGGCGGAGGGAGCTAGATTCCGGTGAGGGGAAGGCTCAGTTCGGCCAGGAAATGGCGGGGGAATGGTGTAGGCTCACCTAGGGTTCCATTCCATGGGTTGTTGGAGGCGGAGGCCGACGGCGGTGCTCAGTGACGCCGGCGGACGGTGGCCGCAAGGAGCTTCTGTTTAGGGAAATGCACGCCTCCCGAGGCCCCTGTTTAGGGCAATGCCGTGCGCCGCGTGCCCAGCCCTGCTGCATCCCGCCGCCTCACGCCTTCTTCGCCTACGCGCCGCGTCGCCCTCTGCAGAGCGCCGCCGCCGCCATAGGAGCCAAGCTCCGGCGCGTCGTCCCACCGGACGAGGTAGTCACCAGAGCGGACGTCGACGCTGGGAGTTTCCCCGAGCCAAGCTGCACACCCGCCGCTACTTCTTGAGGTCGAGGCGTTGCCACAATGCCGCCGCCGTGCATGAAGATCTCGCCGGCCGCCAACACTGCCGGCGCTGCTTCCCTTCAATTCCGGCCACCCCTTCCATCTTCCCCGCTGGTGAGCAACCTCACACGACCACCTCGACGTCCTCTTCCTTCACCGCAAGTCACCCGAGCCCATAACCACCCCGAACGCCGGTGATTTGGCCGGCTAGTGCCCCTATCCGCCGTCGGTCAAAGGGCAGAGAGGTAGGTGATGAAGTCTTTCCCTTTTTGCAGTAAGGCCCCTGTTTGATACCGAAATCCGTATGTTATTTTGTATCCCTTGCAGATCTACAATTAACCCCTCGAATCTTTAGGTCCTTTGCATATAGATCCATCCTAAGGCACTTTTTCAGAACTAACCCTAGCTTTAGATCTATTCGCGAGTACTGTTTGATGTGTCTCAGGAATCTTTTCTGCTAGCCCTCCACATCTATGGTTAATTCCGTTTAGGTCCCTGCTACCCTGTTTACCTCATAAAATCTTTGTTTTAGCTCCGATTTCATCCATTCAAGTTGCGTCAAGTCCATAATGATGTAAAGCACGCCTTAGTGGTGAGGTTTCATCATGTTTTGTTTTCTAAAAAATAAAATTAATATTAATATTTATTAATGTCTAGTTATACATGCCTTTTATAAATAAAAGCAATATAGATCTATACCCGTTTTTCATAATCAAATTTAATTTGATTAATGATTCCTTTACATGCTTTTGCAAATAAAATCTAATTAGATCTTTTACTCAGTTTTCCATAAGTCAAATATTAATTTGCTTAAGGATTAATTAACGTTCATAATTAAAAGTTGATTAGGTTTTTACTCCGGCTTTATAAATAAATGTTAATTTGATCAATACCAATGTAATGCTGTTTTTAATAATAATATGATGAACTCGAATTACAAATTTTCGATTAGAGGATTCATATAGTTTAGTTTTTCTAAAGTTAAATGTTTAATTGGTATAATGTATATACGAATCTTTATAAATAAAACTTGACTATTTCTTTACACCGGTTTTTGCAAATAAAATTTAATTTGCATTAAGTCTAACTTAGGGTATTTTCTTTATGAAATATCCTTTGCACATTTTTGCTAATTAAAATAAAGCTTATAGTCTTATTCTCTCATATATGCAAGTCGTTCGATAGACGTTCTTTATCAAGCTCTGTCTCAGTGTGTCTCTATTGTAGAGCTAGCCTTCTTTCAAGATCCAGATCTTTCCAATCCTAGCACATGCTATCCTATCATAATTGTCTTTTATGTAAGACAACTACACTCTTTCTGTTCTTTGATCCAATCTTGTGCAACTATCTTTCTTAGAATCAATGTCTCTGTCATCTAGTTGTTCTTTCTTCATCCTAGTTCTCCTTGTAGGCTAGTTTTCCTAGATCCTAGCCTAAGGTTTCTTATGCCCTTGTTAGTTCGTTGCTACCGTTCTAGTTTGTTCCACCTTAACTTGTACGTTAGCATGTGTATCATCTGTTACTTGTTTTAACACTAAAACTACATGTTAACCTTGACTAATTCTTACTCCATTGCTTTTATAAATAAAAAGTGATTAGGTTCTAATCCGGTTTTCTTTAATCATGATGTAATTTGTTAATCTCTATTCATAACTAGTTTTTCTAAATAAAAGATGTTAGAGTTAAACATCTGTTTTCATAATAAAGTTAATATGTCTAATAACATCAAAAATGCCTTTTCAATATTAAATATGTTTAGTTGAACACGTGACATAAAGTTACTCGGTTAGATATCTTATACTTGCTTTATCTTTCTGAAGTAATTATTAATTTGACATAACTTCTACTCGAATGTTATAAATAAAATATGATTAGGTTTATCGTGATTTCTTAAATTAAATGTAACTTGTTTAATGGTAACATAGAGTGTTTCCCTGAAATATTCTTTCAAATGATTTCTTAATTAAAAATATGGCAAGCGTAGTTTCTTGTTGTTTGATAATGATCTCATGATAGTTTCAAGCTTAGTTCTGTTTCAACGTTTCTTGCGTAACCATTAGAATCGAGCTCTATTTCAATGTGATCTTTCCGATTCTTGCTCAATCTTTCGCAAACATCTCTTCAAAGTTAACCAAGCCTTCCCTTCCAAGCACACTTTGTGTTCTTTAGTGATCCATCTAATCAAGCCTATCCTTTAGTGCATTCTTTTAAAGCTTTGATTTGATTGATGTATTGTCCTTAGTTGTACACGTGCGTTTGCTTTGCATGTTTTGTGCTCGATGATTGATGTGAGTAGAGTGATCGAGAGCTTGGAAGAGTGTGAAGGTGAAGACAATTTGAGCAACTACTCTTTGGTTAAAAGCAAGTGTGTCCTTGATCTTTTGTCCTAAGAATTATATTTAATCACTCATTGCATTGCTTTGCATTAACTTTGATGGGTTCCTATTAAGGATGACTAACCTCTTTTGACCATTATCTTGAACCTGGTTCTTAATTAATATTGATGGTAGATATTGCTTAGTTTGCTCAACTGGGTTGGTAATAATCAACATGGATATCATTTTATGCTCTATGTTCCTTTATGTGATGTTTAATATACAAGACCATATGTTTCATCGGAACATGGAGAACCACCCAGGAAAACAGTACAACCACAAGAACTAAACGGGCACTGGTCTTGGCTGAATAATTAGGAACTTTAGCTTGGGGTGATCTTACCTGATAAGGACAAGGGATCGGCGATGCTTGCGGGGTATGGACTCGCTCTAGCGAGGGGGTTGGGTGAGTTATTCTTTTTGTGGTGGGGTATCGACCTGCTAGGGGACTTTATACCTTGCTAACTGATCCGGACCTTGTGGGTCACAACTTGTTGGAGAACCTTTGTAAAGGCCATGTAGCGTCCCTATGCAACCACACCTCGGTAGTGTGGTATGGTGCCTCATCAGCATCGCATGGTTGGGTCCAAAGTTCTTCGGAGCTTTTACGTTGCTTGTGGTGAAAGTGTACAACCTCTGCAGAGTGTAAAACTAATCCATTAGCCGTGCTAACGGTCAAAAGCAGCCTGGACCCTCACATGATAACTAAACTTGAAGATGGACTTAAATTGTGATATGTGCTATGGTTATGCTTGCCATGTGCTCATGGTGTTTCTCTTATCTTTATGCTTAATTGTGGGTTGGTATGAACTTATACTTTTATTTGTAATCATGTGCTAATAAAACTTGATCAACTAAAATGCTAAATGCTTATGACTCAGTCCACTATAAAGCCTTTGCATTCATTCTTTCCCCACACTTGCTGAGTACGACAAGTGCTCACCATTGCTATAAACAATGTTGCTCAGAAGGAGGAAGCTACTCTGAAGTCTTGTGAAGGTGTTGCTCGTGCTAGGCATACGCAACCCCCAGTCGACTGCTTGTGGAGTTTGGTGCCTTCGTTTTCAGGATTTAGCGTAAACTCTGATAATCTCCCTTTTTTCTTACGTGATATTGTTTCTGTTATTCACTTAAGTCAACTATATGCATGAAAATTGATCCTGGCATGCATATAGGTTTGCACTTGGTCTTCTTTGGAAAAACAGGTGTGCAAGAGTGGTATCAGAGCTGTATCGACTGTAGGACGTAAGCCTAGATAGCAATGGTCGTTCCTTAAGGTTCCCTTTGATAAAAAATCTATCACTACCTTTCCCTTGAGCTTTATGATGAATATTCTCGCTTTTTAAACCATATCTTTCATCAATCCTCCTTGATAGCTCACCTTTGACTGTCACATTTTCATTTGCACATCATTGTTTTGCAAATGATTAAGACCTCTACCCTTGCCTATTTATTTACTCTTCCCTTGGTCTTGATCTTGCCTCTCTTTTCCACTTCTCTCAAGCAATTCCACCAATAAGTCAAAAGGTGAATTGTTACCCTTGATATTCTATCTTTTTCGCGCAGATCTCTGACACATCAGCGCTGTTTTAATTCTTTCTCGAGCTACAGAACTCTGATTGATATGAAACCAGTCGGGTTAGTTCCTAAATTTCATAAGTGAATTTCTATCAAAAATTCAGCCCTACCCAGTACATGTTACAGGAGATATGCTCGAAACATTGGAGCTATCAGAATCTGTAAACTCTGCTGACCCAGTTACCTTCATTATTTTATATCTCAGGCTATGGACCTCCGATTGAGGTAAATCCAATTGGAGTAGTTCAGGAATTTCATAAGTTTCACTCTGTCCAAAATTCATCAATTTGGGTTGCATAGAAAAAGTGTTATGCCCGAAACTTTGGATCTTCCCGGATCTGTCAACACTGCTGACATAGTCATCTTGTCTAATTCATATCTCGAGTTCTAAACCTCTGATTGGGGTGATTCCAGTTGGGATGAACTCATAATTTCGTACTCCCTGATCTGAGAAAAAATCCATTATTTATGGATATCCTTGCTGGGAGCTACATTTGATCTATTAGGAGGACACCCTTTGACTTAATTAACAACGTGTAGTATCGTTCCCTTAACCATGTCTTGTTTGGTGAAGTTGAGTGCTTGCCTAAGGATGCTTGGTTTTATGACATTTCTTGTGTTGGTTCTTTGAAGTGATTTTTGGTGTATTGTGGATCTTACATCTGCAATAACATCAGTTGCTTAGTTGGGTTATTCTTTTGTACCTCCCACCTCCTTGCTCTTCCCATTCTTTCTCTCTACTCTCCAGCCTATCTCTTCTAATCCTAACACACATACCCAATCAGATGGAGAGCTCCAACAAAAATCATGAAGATAAAGATAATGAAGGAAACATCAACATTCCTCTTGCAACCTCATCATTGGAGCGGAAGATGATGGAGTATATCGCTGGACAAATTCGGGTTTTGTAAGCAATGGCCCAAACCATGGTTAAGATTCATCAGTCCATTACAGAGCAAGCTTCACTCCCTATAGACCGCAATACTGTCACCAATAATAACCATCAAAACATGACCCCCACCATGTGATAAAGAGAAGCTATTGGCTATGTAGACTCAAGTCTTACAAAGAAGGATGCAGCCTAGCACAACCTACTTTCATAATGAGATGGCTACAGACAGAGTTCCCATTGGGCCAGTGAAGAGGCAAGTTGCTGAAGTATGGAAAAAATCAAAGGAAGAAGAAGAAGAAGCATGAAGCACTAAAATTAACCATGGAGAAACAATACGAGGTTAACAAGGCTCTAGATATGTGTCCGTGTGGTGAGCACCATGGTCTTTCATGTTCCCAGAAGGAAGCTAGTCATATGATAGCAGAAGCTCGCCAACATAACACTATAAATATCAATAAGTAGAAGATGTTGTCCGCCCAAAACCTAACTCAAGAAAAAGGTTCTCAAGCTGAAGGTCATACTCAAACCCTAAACCTTGATGATTGGAGTATCACTTGCAAGGAACACAAACCTGGTAGACGCAAGTGATCTAATAAACAAAACCATATAACAAGATGAGAGAAGAAGTTATCACATCTAGGGGCAGATAATGGTACTAAACCTGGTTCTGACAAACCCCAGCCTAAGATTGTTCGACGTATATATGTCACTCCTATCAAGAAGAATCCTGATGCACAAGTTGATCTACCAAGAACTATGATGGAGCAAAGTGAAGAATGGAGAAATCACAGTGATATAAGAATGGATAAGTTATAAGTGGGACCAGACTATAGATTCCTAAACAAGTCCAATTAGCTATGAAGAATAGAAGGGAATGTTTGGTGTGTTTGTGTAAGAAAGGTCGATATGAAGAAAGTTGAAAAGCCTTGGATAATACCCACATGAGCCTTTGTTTCTTGCTAGCCTTCTCGAATCTCGGGACGAGATTCCTTTTTAGGGGGGTAGAGTTGTCACATCCTGAAATTTCCAATTTCAGGACGTGAATAGAGAGAATAATTAAATAACAATTTTCTCATAATTTTAAAATTTTTCCAACATTTATTTTTGTTTACAGGAAATATAGTATAGGGAAAATTCTTTGTTTGATTTTCTAAATCAAATAAAAAGTTGTGAGTGTTGCATTCATGACGATGCATCTTGGTGCTTCTTGAGTGCAAAAAGGTTTCAAAAAGGCGTTTAGGAGCTGTCCAAATCCTTCCGAGAATTTTCTAGATTTTTCTAGAATTCTTTCTCATTTTTTCTGAGCTATTTCTATTTATTAGAAGGCTCTAGAATCTTTTTCATGAGCTCCGAATGATTTATTTGGATTGTTCATGTCTTAATCTAGCTCTGGGAATTTTCCTGAAATTTTTGGATTTTCAGAATATTTTTCGTGGCTTTAAGGAATTATCTAGCTATTTCTAGATTATTTTGTTTTTCACGAAAATGCTTTCTGAAAATAAAAAGGAATTTCCTTTCTCATTTCCTTTTTCGGCCCACAGACGTTTGCGGCCCAAGTCTCCGAAGTCCGCCGACGCCCCCTCGTCTGTTCCGCCGGTCCGCTGCTGCTCTATAGGCCTCAGCCTAGATTGGCCCAAACCGCTCCAACCCAACTGCCGGCCCGGTCCACCAGCCGTCATGGCCCTGCGCCAGCCTGTGCGAAGCCCATCCGGGCCCGGCGCTACAGTCCGCCGCGGGTACGACCGGGACGCCCGCCGCCGGCCATCCTTGGAGTACACACCAAGGCACGCCTCCCGAGGCCCCTATTTAGGGCAATGTCGTGCGTCGCGTGCCCAGCCCTGCTGCATCCCGCCGCCTCACGCCTTCCTCGCTCGCGCGCCGCGCCGCCCTGCGCAGCGCGCGCCGCCGCCATAGGAGCCAACCTCCGGCGCGTCGTCCCGCCGGACGAGGTAGTCACCGGAGCAGACGTCGACGCTGGGAGTTTCCCTGAGCCAAGCTGCACACCCGCTGCTACTTCCTGAGGTCGAGGCGTTGCCGCAACGCCGCCGCCATGCATGAAGATCCCGCCGGCTGCCAACACTGCCGGCGCTGCTTCCCTTCGATTCCGGCCACCCCTTCCGTCTTCCCTGCTGGTGAGCAACCTCACACGACCACCTCGACGTCCTCTTCCTTCACTGCAAGTCACCCGAGCCCATAACCACCCCGAACGCCGGTGATTTGGCCGGCCAGTGCCCCTGTCCGCCGCCGGTCAAAGGGCGGAGAGGTAGGGGATGAAGTCTTTCCCTTTTTGCAGTAAGGCCCCTATTTGATACCGAAATCCCTATGTTATTTTGTATCCCTTGCAGATCTACAATTACCCCCTCGAATCTTTAGGTCCTTTGCATATACATCCATCCCGAGGCTCTTTTTCAGAACTAACCCTAGCTTTAGATCTATTCGCGAGTACTGTTTGATGTGTCTTAGGAATCTTTTCTGCTAGCCCTCCAAACTATGGTTAATTCCGTTTAGGTCCCTGCTACCTTGTTTACCTCATAAAATCTTTGTTTTAGCTCCGATTTCATCCATTCAAGTTGCGTCAGGTCCATAATGATGTATAGCACGCGTTAGTGGTGAGTTTTCATCATGTTTTGTTTTATGAAAATAAAATTAATATTAATATTGATTAATGTCTAGTTATACATGCCTTTTATAAATAAAAGCAATATAGATCTATACCCGTTTTTCATAATCAAATTTAATTTGATTAATTTTTCCTTTACATGCTTTTGCAAATAAAATCTAATTATATCTTTTACTCGGTTTTATAAATAAATGTTAATTTGATAAATACAAATGTAATGCAGTTTTTAATAATAATATGATGAACTCGAATTACTAATTTTCGATTAGAGGATGCATATAGTTTAGTTTTTCTAAAGTTAAATGTTTAATTGGTATAATCTATATATGAATCTTTATAAATAAAACTTGACTAGTTCTTTACACCGGTTTTTGCAAATAAAATTTAATTTGCATTAAGTCCAACTTAGGGTATTTTCTTTATGAAATATCCTTTGCACATTTTTGCTAATTAAAATAAAGCTTATAGTCTTGTTCTCTCATATATGCAAGTCGTTCGATAGACGTTCTTTATCAAGCATTGTCTCAGTGTGTCTCTGTTGTAGTGCTAGCCTTCTTTCAAGCTCCAGATCTTTCCAATCCTAGCACATGCTATCCTATCATAGTTGTCTTTTATGTAAGACAACTACACTCTTTCAGTTCTTTGATCCAATCTTGTGCAGCTATCTTTCTTAGAATCAATGTCTCTGTCATCTAGCTGTTCCTTCTTCATCCTAGTTCTTCTTGTAGGCTAGTTTTCCTAGATCCTAGCCTAAGGTTTTTATGCCCTTGTTAGTTCGTTGCTACCGTTCTAGTCCGTTCCACCTTAACTTGTACGTTAGCATGTGTATCATCTGTTAGTTGTTTTAACACTAAAACTACATGCTAACCTTGACTAATTCTTACTCCATTGCTTTTATAAATAAAAAGTGATTAGGTTCTAATCCAGTTTTCTTTAATCATGATGTAATTGGTTAATCTCTATTCATAACTAGTTTTTCTAAATAAGAGATGTTAGAGTTAAACATCGGTTTTCATAATAAAGTTAATATTCCTAATGACATCAGAAATGCCTTTTCAATATTAAATATGTTTAGTTGAACACGTGACATAAAGTTACTCGTTTAGATATCTTATACTTGATTTATCTTTCTAAAGTAATTATTAATTTGACATAACTTCTACTCGAATGTTATACATAAAATATGATTAGGTTTATCGTGATTTCTTTAATTAAATGTAACTTGTTTAATGGTAACATAGAGTATTTCCCTGAAATATTCTTTCACATGATTTCTTAATTAAAAATATGCCAAGCGTAGTTTCTTCTTGTTTGATAATGATCTCACAATAGTTTCAAGCTTAGTTCTGTTTCAGCGTATCTTGCGTAACCATTAGAATCGAGCTCTATTTCAATGTGATCTTTCCGGTCCTTGCTCCATCTTCCACAACCATCTCTTCAAATTTAACCAAGCCTTCCCTTCCAAGCACACTTTGTGTTCTTCAGTGATCCATCTAATCAAGCCTATCCTTTACTGCGTTCTTTTAAAGCTTTGATTTGATTGATGTATTGTTCTTAGTTGTACTCGTGCGTTTGCTTTGCATGTTTTGTGCTCGACGATTGATGCGAGTAGAGTGAACGTGGTTTGAGAGCTTGGAAGAGTGTGAAGGTGAAGACAATTTGAGCAACTACTCTTTGGTTAAAGGCAAGTGTGTCCTTGATCTTTTGTCCTAAGGATTATATTTAATCACTCATTGCATTGCTTTGCATTAACTTTGATGGGTTCCTATTAAGGATGACTAGCCTCTTTTGACCATTATCTTGAACCTGGTTCTTAATTAATATTGATGGTAGATATTGCTTAGTTTGCTCAACTGGGTTGGTAATAATCAACATGGTTATCATTTTATGCTCTATGTTCCTTTATGTGATGTTTAATATACGAGACCAAATGTTTAATCGGAACATGGAGAACCACCCAGGAAAACAGTACAACCACAAGAACTAAACGGGCACTGGCCTTGGCTGAATAATTAAGAACTTTAGCTTGGGGTGATCTTACCTGATAAGGACAAGGGATCGGCGGTAATGCGGGGTATGGACTCGCTCTAGCAGGGGGTTGGGTGAGTTATTCTTTTTATGGTGGGGTAAAGACCTGCTAGGGGACTTTATACCTTGCTAACTGATCCGGACCTTGTGGGTCACAACTTGTTGGAGAACCTTTGTAAAGGCCATGTAGCGTCCCTATGCAATCACATCTCGGTAGTGTGGTATGGTGCCTGATCAGCATCGCATGGTTGGGTCCAAAGTTCTTCGGAGCTTTTACGCTGCTTGTGGTGAAAGTGTACAACCTCTACAGAGTGTAAAACTAATCCACTAGCCGTGCTCACGGTCAAGAGCGGCCTGGACCCTCACATGATAACTGAACATGATGATGGACTTAAATTGTGATATGTGCTATGGTTATGCTTGCCATGTGCTCATGGTGTTTCTCTTATCTTTATGCTTAATTGTGGGTTGGTATGAACTTATACTTTTATTAGTAATCAGGTGCTAATAAAACTTGATCAACTAAAATGCTAAATGCTTATGACTCAGTCCACTATAAAGCCTTTGCATTCATTCTTTCCCCACACTTGCTGAGTAAGAAGTGCTCACCCTTGCTATAAACATTGTTGCTTAGAAGGAGGAAGCTACTCTGAAGTCTTGTGAAGGTGTTGCTGGTGCTAGGCGTACGCAACCCCCAGTCGACTGCTTGTGGAGTTTGGTGCCTTCGTTTCCAGGATTAAGCGTAAACTCTGATAATCTCCCTTTTTTCTTACATGATATTGTTTCTGTTATTCACTTATGTCAACTATATGCATGAAAATTGATCCTCGCATGCATATAGGTTTGCACTTGGTTTTCTTTGGAAAAACAGGTGTGGCAATGCTTCGACGCTAAGTCTTCCCCAGCCATTAAGCCGCAGGTACGGCGGCCTGGCATCGACATGCGCGCTTGCAGGGAGGACACGGACGGACCGGCGGGCAACGGCGTGGCAGGGGGAGACATCACGCGGGGCGTGGCGCACGGACTGATGGTCGCGAGCCCGCCTCAGTGTGCGTACGGAGGCGAGGCCAATGTGGCGATAGGGTGACGTCGCGCGTGGCATTCGCTTTCCCTCGCGATGACGTTTCGGTTTGCCCCTATTTGAAGACATTTTACTCCAAATTTTGCAACTAAAGTTCCCCGAGGTGTAATAAGTAAAGTTTTAGATCTTAGGACGCTCATCAACTTTTACAAAGGCTCTATGGTGTTTTCTCAGCAGTTTTTGCATAAACTGCTGTCATTCTTTGAATGCCACTCTATTCCGGTGAACAGGAGCTGCTGGCCGTTGACCAAGTTTTCCACCTTTTTCCACCCAAAATTTGAAATGCCATCCAACATGAAAGTTGTGTCCCTCAAAAAAACGGACAACTTTTATATTGGGAGATTTTGGAATGTTTAGGTGAAATTTGGAGAACACGGCAAACGTTCCGGAGGACGTTCAAAGACATCAGGGTTTAAGTGGGGTTTGACCATGCCCTTGACCAAGGGTTGACCACAAGTGTGTGTTGACTTGATCAAGAGGGTCATTAGGGATTGTTGGCGAGGTTTTCGAGGTGATGACCCAGGTTGACCATGGTTTGACCAATTTCAGTAGGTTTGACTTCGCTGATTCGGGCATTAGCATTAATGGCACTAATTAAAAACCTGGGGCATCACAGGTGGGGGTACTTCTCACTCTCAAACCCCGGTGGTTGCCTCACATACACTTCTTCCTCCAACACACTATTCAAGAAGGCACTCTTCACATCCATCTGATGCAACTTGAACCCTTTGGCCACGACAAAGGCTAGAAGGATCCTAATCGCCTCCAAACGAGCTACGGGAGCAAAGTTCTCCTCGTAATCTATCCCTTCTTTCTGACTAAACCCTTGAGCAACAAGCCTTGACTTGTTTCTCACCACTTCACCTTTCTCTCCCTCTTTCTTCTTCCACACCCATTTTCTCCCAATCAGTTTACACCCTAGGGGAGGGTCAACCAATTCCCAAACTTGATTCCCCTCAAAGTTCTCCAACTCCTCATGCATCGAATTAACCCAATTATGATTAGATAGTGCGTGTCCAATGTCTTTGGGCTCAAAGGTAGCAACAAAAGAAGCATGAGCGAAATGAGAATTTTTCGAACCATGGACCGTGTAGTACGTTCATTCATGTCTTCGATGATCCTCGAAGCTGGATGATCTGTTTGAACTCGCCGGGGAGGTTCTCACCTTGATGCTACCTCCCCCTCAACATTAGCTTCTCCATGACCTTGGTTTGTCATCGTAGGTGTGGGAGAGGGGACGTCCACCACCGTAGTCGAAGTATGTTGACGGTGAAAATCTGTCAACCTAGCCATGAGTTTACCTTCGGTGTTGGCATAAGTTTTATACCTTATCCATTGGTACTAACCCCCGTGGTATAACAAGTTCACTTGTGCATATCGGTTTTGGAGTTTAGTGTTTATGCAGGGTTTTAGCGTTGAAAGCAAGACTTCCGAGATAAGTTCATCAAGCTCCTTGTGACAAGACCTTGAATCCCCGTACAAGTCATGCAATGAAGCAAACTTGACTCCAAGAAGCCAGGGACTCAACCCGAGAAGATGACAAACTCCGAGGACCTAACCAGAGAAGTGCCGAATCTTGCGGGACAAGGAGCTACATCCAACTCAGGGAGAAACTGATGACAAGGGCCTACATGTAGAAGTGGGAAGGATCTAGAAGACTAGGGAACCGACACCACGCGAAGGAGGCCGGGAACTGGGCCTCGATGGGCCCAGGCCAGTCGGCCCAGGCCAGCCAGCCCAGCCCAGTCCAGGGCCGATTTGCGCCTCCTTTGACCTAGCCGCCATTCGGGCTATTTATAGCCCTGGGGTCGAGAGCCACGCATCAATCAATTCGTCATCGGCCGCCGAGGAGCAGAGAAGAGAGGGACACCATCCCGGAGAGGAGAGGGTCGAGCTAGTTGACTAGGGTCTCCCTAGACGACGTGGGAACCTTGCAAGGAAGACCACATCGGAGTTCCCGGAGCTAGAAGCAAGATCAAGGTAGGATCCCGGTGGTGATCTTGTTTATGTATCATTGTATTAGTTGAATTATCAAGTTGAATATATTTCTAGCGATCAAGCGTTTCTTCGATGACTTCGTCTTTCAATCGGCTTTGCTTATTCTAGATCTATTCTCGAGATAGATCACATAGGGTGTTTTTGTAGCTGCGGTGGCTAGAGGTACATGCCGGATCTTCCGAAAGAACTCGACTTGTCCTTGGACTCGCCCTAGACTACCCGCATGAATAGGAATACGTTGTGACAGAACAGGGGTTCCGAAAGGCGGGTATTTTCGGAGTCGGACGGGAAACCACAATTTAAAGAGGCTTCTAATAAGATTCGATTTGCTACTTCTTTTGCTTGGAACTTCAACAAAAGGCTTAACCCGATCTCTCTAGATTGGTTTATCTACCATATCTATCTTTGTTACCTCCGATCTTTAGTAGATTAGATTAGTTTTGTGTTCTTTATCTAGATGCATTAGGGTTTCTCATTACCGAAGATTCAAGTTACTTGGCTTTACTAGATCATCTTTTGCGTCACACATTTGTTCCACAGATTCGATACATTGGGTTCACCACTCGAGGGAAGAAGGGTCCCTTGACTACGACAGGAGACTTGTCAGCTTGCTAGTCTAAACGAACTTTGATACAACTATTAACCATCAACAAGCCCCTTTTCCTGGCGCCGTTGCCGGGGAAGAAGTGATCAACATTTGATCTTTTATTGCTTTTTTGTGATTTTCAGTTTTCTTTTAGTTTTTCTTTTTGTTTTTGCATCAACTAAACTTTGATCATCCTCAAAATAAATCTAATCTAGTTTGTCTAACCCTAGTTTTATATATTTGTTTTTACTTTCTAGTTTTTGCATATTTTGTTTATTGCTAACCCTAGCAGGAGATGGACGGCTACCTCTGCAACAAACCCGATAATTTTGTGTATGATCCAGAAAAACTTTACAGGCTAAGGAGATGCGAAGCACATCAAGCTAAAAGGCTGGATTTTGTAGATTCGATGTTGGAAGACAAAGGATCGAAGGAATCTCCGAAGAATTCACCACCTCAAAGTCCTCGGGAGAATCGACTTCCACCGATGGGTGACCAACCGCAAGAGCGCAAAATCGGGGAGCTATGCACCCCGGATATCATCGACCTACCAATCTTGAATCTTGAGGAGATTGGAAGACCGTTCGAAATCAAGACCTCAACTATCCGCATGGTGCAACATTCACCCTTCACCGGTAAAGAGGATCCGAACCTTCACCCCCAAGCATTCATTCAATTATGTCAAACTTTCAACATGGATGGGGTGACTCAAGATCAAATGAGGGCAAGGATTTTTTCCGTTCTCGCTACTCGGGAAGGCCTTGCAATGGTTCCACTCTCAACCAGCGGAGACGGTGCAAAATTGGAACACGTTGATGAAGGCTTTCATGAAGGAATACTACTTGGGTAAAACTCAAAGCTTGCGTAATAAGATTGCCACCTTTGTTCAATATCCTACGGAAACTATCTCGGAGGCATTCGAGCGCTTAAATGAGTACAATCGGGCGGTTCCACATCACAAGTTCCCGAAGGAAGACCT
Organism: Cenchrus americanus; assembly: GCA_947561735.1. Classification (NCBI taxonomy): domain Eukaryota; kingdom Viridiplantae; phylum Streptophyta; class Magnoliopsida; order Poales; family Poaceae; genus Cenchrus; species Cenchrus americanus. The sequence continues at coordinate 154,487,579 of OX387242.1, read as the reverse complement.
CGTGCAAAAGTTCTATCAAGGACTCACCATGGCGTCAAGGACGATCATCGATGCATCGGCGGGAGGATCTATCATCGAGCTTACACCGACGGAAGCTTTCACTCTATTCAGGAAGGTCGCGGATAATGACACATGGGCGTCATCCGGACGCCTACATCCGGTTCAACCCACGGGAAACGTCAAAGGAGTCTTGCAAGTGGAGGAGGAGAACATACTTGAAGGCAAGATTGATTCACTCATGAGGAGGTTGGAGAAGATGGAGATAGAGAAGAAAGAGGCTCAAGACTTGAAGGCCGCCGAAGCAAGATCTACATGCGAAGAATGCGGAGAGCATGGCCATGTCCACAAAGATTGTCCGGAGGAAGCCAAAGTGCTCGACTACATGAGGAAGGGAGAATTGCCGAACTTCCGCTACAGGCAAGGTAGACCTCAATTCAATGCAAGCTCATCCATTCCGAATTGAGTTTATGGACGAGCAAGCCAAGATCAACAAGGACACCATCACCAAGTTCAAGACCGTAGCTAAGGTGTTGCAGAACATCTATAGCAAGGTGACAGAGGTCGGAAGCTCCAACCATCAAGTGCTCAACATGATGAAGATGCTCGAGACGCAAGTGGGACAACTTGTCGGGCGCCTCACTAGTGATGAGGGAAGCTTCCGGGACAACCTAAAGGTCCTGAATCGTCGAAGGCCATTCAAACATGTCCGGGAAAGGAGACTGAAGATCCAGAATGTTCCGCGAGAGCAAGGAAGCTTAAACCATCCGCTGAGGCAGAGGGAAGTGCTAAGGAGAAGGTTACAGGGATCGTCACCGAAGAGCCTGAATTTGACATGCCAAAAGAAGACACGAGGATACCACAACTCAAGCCACGCTACTTCCGAGGTAAACTTGATAACCACTTTGAGAAGTTTGTGGAGGTTGTGCGTAGACTTAGCATCAACATGCCATTATTAGATGCCCTATAAGTACATACATATTTTCATTACTTTAAATACATACTTGCAAATAAATATGAGATAGCAACACTCGGGGTAGATCATGTCAAGATGTCCGAGGAGTGTAGTGCCGCTATTGCTAATGGGCTAGAGAAGCAAAAGGACCCCGGATGCTCTACGATTCCATGTTCCGTTGGTTCATTCAATTTCTAGAAGGCGTTATGCGACCTTGGAGCAAGTGTGAGCGTCATGCCAAGGGATGTGTTCGAGAAGCTACGCCTACCGTTGGAGCCTACGGGTATGTGTTTGGAGTTGGGAGATAACTCCATTCGCTATCCCTTGGGAATTGCCGAAGATGTACCCGTGAAGGTCGGACACCACTTCATCCCCGTCGACTTCATGGTGCTCGAGATGTGAGAGAGGGAAAGGCCTTTCCTCAAGACCGTGGGAGCTACTATTGATGTTGGCAAGGGGGAGATCATGTTCGATATTAACGGAGAAAGGAGTTCCTTCAAGTTCCGACCATGACTCGAGGCATGCAATATGATTGGAGTTAAAAGTGTTCCACCTCATCGTCGCATTGTTAAGGAAGAACCAAGGAAGAAGGATGGGCTGAAAAAGAAGAAAGAGCAAAGGAAGAAGGACGTGAAGAAAGTCAAGGAAGATGTTGCATCCGTCAAGACAACGGAAGAAAAGCCGCCTGTGAAGACCAAAAAAATGACTAAGACGGAAGATAAGCCCCTGCCCAAGATGGTACGGAAGTGGGTACCCAAGATTGCAACGCCCGCAAAGAGCGTTGATCCTAAGTAATCAACTGAAGAAGTCTAGCTATGGACTATAAACAAAGCGCTAGGCGGGAGGCAACCCGTTTCGTCGAGTCAAGAATAAGCTACCGGGAGGACAACCCGATTCCAGGTTTTTCGAGTCTTTTTAATAATTCAGTTTTGAATTTTATTACGCAAAGACATTAGACTTATAAGTGGTTGAACAATATTAGAGACATAATTCTTGGTTGAATATTTTGCTTGATCATAAACCCTTTACATGAACCCTCCTATGTGTGTGTTTGTTTCTTTCCGAGAAACCACAACCAAATAAATTCAGAACCTAACTCAACCATTCATCCTAGTTATGGTGTTGTGGTTGACTTGATTTTCATGCTAAAAACACACGAGTAGGGCCACGACTTATACTTAGGTGTTAATTAAATTTCTGCACGTGGTAGGACTCGCGTAAGCATAGAAACTAAACTTTTGGTTGGTTTAAAAATCTATATCCTTGTTTTCTCTAAGATTAGAAAGCCTCATTTAATTTTATTTCATTCAAAACCTCTCCCATTTAGCCAAAATAGAACCTAAACCTATGCCCCCATGATCAAGCCGGGAAAAGTTTGCTCTCAACCAATGAAGGCAAACTATACCGGTGAGACCCCCGGCTCCCGTCTTCTACAGGCAAGCATCCCTCTCCTTCCTCAGTTTGTGTGCTCAAGTTTTTGTGCCCAGAACCACCGTAGACATAGCCAACCTTCCCAAGCTTGATTTCTCAAACAATACACACCCTTAATCCACTCAAAGTCCACATTCCGAAGTAGTTTTTAAGTGCCTAGCTACCGGTTGCAACTCGGAATTTTAGTGGAGAGAAGAGTGCTGCAATCATGTGGAAAAAAACCACAAGTCTCTTCACCAACAAGAAGGGGTCATCGCCATCCAAACTGTCTTCGATGACGTCTTTCAGGAGGCACTCGGTTTCCGAGTCTCCTCGGAGCATGGAGGAGGACACGACATCGCCAAGGAGGAACGACACTCTCCTCCTCGGTGGCATGAGGGCAACCAGGAGCACGTCCATGAGGTTTACCGAACCTCAAGGGCATACGGAGGAGCCGCCCGTCCCACCTCGACGATCGACCCGTTCATCCGCACCACCACCATACACTCCGCGGTATTCTACATATGGCTTCATCATATTGTCGGAGGAGGAGGAGAAAAAACTCTCTCGTCTTGAGAAGAGGCTTGTGGCCAACGTCGACTTTGACGATCAAGCACTCAACTATTTGAGTTTCGGCAAGGACATATATTATATGTTTGGGCACCTTGGATGGGTGCAATTCTCCAACGGGGTGTCGGCAAACACCCACAAGGAGTTTTCCTTGGAAATCTTGATGACTATAGCGCCCATCCTTGATGAGGGGGTGCAAAGTTTATCGTTCCGTTTGGAGGGAATCCAACAAGTGGTTCCCTATGAGTATGTTAGGGAGCTACTTGGGTTCCAAAAGGGAGCTCCAGAGAAAGTCGACGTGTCGGACGACTTGCTAGATGGGTTTTGGAATTTGATCTCCAGAGAAGCCCACCAACAATGCAATTGCATCTGTAACCCCATTATCGAAGTATTCCACTCTTGGATGAGCAAGAGGATATTGGGGAGGATGAGGGAGACGAAGGTGACCGACACGGAGTTGAATTGGCTCTACTCGGCTTTAATTGCCAAGCAGCCAATAGACCCCTCATACCTTATGATCAACCGATGGTGTTGCGAGGCAACATTGGGATCGGGAGATATTGGTTCGAGGTGCTACCTCTCTATGTTGGCCATCTCCTTAAGGCTGGGGATCACAAGAAACCCCGAACATCTTTTATGTGGGACCTCTCTCGGTCTCGAGTATTTGAAACAAGGTAAATATATTAGTGGAGATGAGAGAGGAGGCTTTCATGTGACCAAGGTGAACCTACCCCTTCCGGATCCAAGGCTTAGGCTTTTCATTCAAGGGAGGGGAGATTGGTTGGAAGAGGGACTCCTTGTCCCGGCAAAGAAAAATAAAAGAGGAAGAATCGTAGAGGAGGATCCTTCTCCGCACAAGCGGGTGGTGCACAACCCAACTATGTACCACCACTTGGCGGGATTCCTACTCCGCCAAGTTATTACGGAGGGCCACAAATGCAAGCATGGGGGGGTGGTGCACCGGTACCCCCACCAAATTATGTGGTGCCCAACGTAACCTTCGCGGAGCCCTACACACAAAATGTTACGAGAAACATGCAAAACGTTGCAGCCATCCAATCTAACGCAGCTCAACTTGGTGAGGGCAACACAAATATTGCTTATGAGCTTGGGCGCCTTCACCTAGTACAGCTGGATCAATTCATTGGAGGGGATGTCCAACCCTACTACGAGCAAGGGTACAACTACCAAGATTATCAACACCAACCACCGGCGGAGGATTAGGAAGAAGGAGAAAGTTTAGTTTTCTTTTCTTTTCCCTTTTCTGTAATTTTCAGCTTTTGTTGCTTGTGTTTGCGTAATGTTTTCAGTTTTTATTTAAATTTCAGCAAGTGTGTTTGTTTATTTTAAGCATGTATTTCAGTTTGTTTTCACCATTAATAAAGACACCACCTTGTTTACATCATTGGAGAAGTTACAAAAATTTGTGCCATAATGATATATGATTATAATTGCCGCTTTATTTATCTTTGTAATTGATTTATGCATGTTAAAGCTAGTGCTTTCTTAAAATATGAATCTGAATTTATCTAAATGCTAGCATAATCTTTAGCGGAGGTTATGATTAAAATAAAGACCCATAGTGTTTTATGTGCTCTCAAGTTATAAATAGATTGAAGATGGTTTTTATGCCCAAAAATATCGTTAACCTTGTCATGAATATCACTTGTGTGTTTCTCAACCTATCCAGAGCCTTATATATATCTGAGTGCATAAACCTTAGTGTACAAGATTTATTTTTGAGTGAGTTATTGCAGGCCATGATTTCTCTGGCTCGAGACTAAGAAGCTGGTCATTCCGTTTTTGCGTATCCATCTTTTTGCTAGTCTTCTATCCGTGCATTGTGTATCCCCACGTTGGAGATCTCACAAACCTCGTCGGATATCCACCCTTAAAACCAAATATCATCCTTCGTGATTACCTCGTTGACCACAACCTATCGTTGAGAATGGATCATCAATTCAAGGAAGATCGCAAGACGGTGCCAACATTGAAGAATTCAACTATCTCTCCAAGGAAAAATATTTCCGGTACCTACCTTATTTATCGCCTCTGTGCTCGAGGATGAGCAACATCTAAGCATGGGGGAGGAGGTAGGTACGATGTAATTTTGGAGTTCAAAGGGGAGCAAATAAAAAAATTTCAAAAGAAAGAAAGAAAGAAAAAAAATATATATATATGAGAAAAAGAGAAAAAATATGAGTATGTGTAAAAATAAAAATAAAGTGAACTCCCCGGTTCTCTATAGTGCATTAGGAATCTCAAGGCTTCAAGATTAAAAGATTCATACTCATTTTCCAACCATGTGCAATCCGATAATGAGGACTTCCTTTGTGGCTCGAGATCACTCTTTGCCATTTGCACATGTCCACCTATCTCAAGTGTGTGTATTTTTCTCTTTCCCCTCCTTGATATAACATCATTTTTCCAACGACCTTTTTGACGAGTCTTGGTAAGACCATGAAAAGCTTGTCTTGTTTTGACAACACCTCATTTATAAAATCTTGGTAGGACTAAACTTTCCCAAAAAGCTCCATATAAAGCCTACACCACATATATGTTATGAGAGGGAAATGAGTAGAATATATAGGCTTGAGAGACAAGATGAGATGAGAGTTCATGAGAAATATGCAAGATGGTTTAAATTCGTGAACTTGGTTAGCTCTTTTTCATCTAGTTCATTATTTTCAAAATTTCTGAGATCTATTTAAATTTTGGGAGCATGTTAATACTTGTGGGGTAAGCTTAATTAAGAATCTACCCTCCGTAGGGACGAAGGCTAGTACGTTATGGAACTTTAACGAATTAAAATTTCGAGAGCATTATGTTTTCTCATGTATGATCAAGTGCAAGGTTTAAACATTGATGGGCAACGATGATATCCATCGAAGGCTTACTCGAGGACGAGCAAGGTTTAAGCATGGGGGAGATGTTGACGGTGAAAATCCGTCAACCTTGCCATGAGTTTACCTCCGGTGTTGGCATAAGTTTTATACCTTATCCATTGGTACTAACCCCCGTGGTATAACAAGTTCACTTATGCATGTCGGTTTTGGAGTTTAGTGTTATAAAGGGTTTTAGTGTTGAAAGCAAGACTTTTAGGATAAGTTCATCAAGCACCTTGTGACAAGACCTTGAAGCCCGTACAAGTCATGCAATGAAGCAAACATGACTCCAAGAAGCTAGAGACTCAACCCGAGAAGATAACAAACTCCGAGGACCTAACCAGAAAAGTGCGGAATCTTGTGGGACAAGGAGCTACGTCCAACTCGGAGAGAAACTGATGACAAGCGCCTACATGCAGAAGGGGGAAGGATCTAGAAGACTCGGGAACCGTCACCACGCGAATGAGACCGGGAACTGGGCCTGGATGGGCCCAGGCCGGCCGACCCAGCCCAGTCCAGGGCCCATTTGCCCCCTCCTTTGAACTAGCTGCCATTCAGGCTATTTATAGCCCCGGGGTCGAGAGCCACACATCAATCAATTCGTCATCGGCCGCTGAGGAGCAGAGAAGAGAGGGACACCATCCCGGAGAGGAGAGGGTCGAGCTAGTTGACTAGGGTCTCCCTAGCCGACGTGGGAACCATGCAAGGAAGACCACGTCGAAGTTCCTGGAGCTTGAAGCAAGATCAATGTAGGATCCCGGTGGTGATCTTGTTTATTTATCATTGTATTAGTTCAATTATCAAGTTGAATCTATTTCTAGCGATCAAGCGTTTCTTCGATGATTTCGTTTTTCAATCGGCTTTGCTTATTCTAGATCTATTCTCGAGATAGATCACATAGGGTGTTCTTGTAGCCGCGGTGGCTAGAGGTACACGCTGGATCTTCTAAAAAGAACTCGACTTGTCCTTGGACTCTCCCTAGACTACCCGCATTAATAGGAATACGTTGTGACAGAACGGGGGTTCTGAAAGGCGGGCGTTTTCGGAGTCGGACGGGAAACCACGATTTAAAGAGGCTTCTAATAAGATTCGATTTGCTACTTCTTCTTTTGCTTGGAACTTCAACAAAAGGCTTGACCCGATCTCTATAGATTGGTTTATCTACCCTATCTATCTTTGTCACCTCCGGTCTTTAGTAGATTAGATTAGTTTTGTGTTCTTTATCTAGATGCATTAAGGTTTCTCATTACCGAAGATTGAAGTTACTTGGCTTTACTAGATCATCTTTTGTGTCACACATTTGTTCCACGGATTCGATACCTTGGGTTCACCACTCGAGGGAAGAGGGTCCCTTGACTACGACGGGAGACTTGTATGCTTGCAACTCCAAACGAACTTTGATACAACTATTAACCGTCAACAAAGTAGTATGTACATGCTCAGCCGCGCGCACCACACCGCCATCTTCATCATCTCCATGTTCATGCTCCTCCTCCTGAAAGATCTTCTCACCAAGTTCATCATCACCTGCACACTCAAAGACAAGCTAACTACGTGGTTGTGTCTCGTCGAAGGTTACCTCGCAAGTCTCCACGATTTGGTTAGTTTCAAGATTGAGCACACGATATGCTCTAGAATGAGATGCATAACCAAAGAAAGTACCATCGACTAATCTAGCCTCAAACTTGTCCAACTTCTTCCCTTTCTTAAGGATAAAGTACTTGCAACCAAAGACATGGAAGTGACTCACCTTGGGTGTGTGACCGTTCATCAACTTGTAATAGGTTTTCTTCTTGTGCACTATGAGGTAGATCCTGTTCGAAACATAGCACGTAGTATTGACCGCCTCAGCCCAGAACCTTCTCGGAGTCCTATGCTCATCGAGCATCATCCGAGCCATCTCACACAAGGTTCTATTTTTCCTTTCCACAACACCATTCTGGGGAGGTGCATACAGTCTCGAAAACTGCTGTTCATGACCCAAGTCATGTCAAAAGGTTTCGAAATGAGAGTTTCTGAATTTTGAGCCATTGTCACTGCGGATCGCTCGTATGGCATCTCCGTGCCTCTCATTCCACAGCCTCAAGACAAGATCTCAAACAAAGCCAAATGTCTCCCTTTTCCCATCAAGAATGAACACCCACGCATAACGAGAGTAGTCGTCCTCCACAAAAAGGACGTACCACTTCCCACCCACAGATCGCACATGAGCTGGGCCAAAAAGGTCCATATTGAGCAGCTCGCATGGACGCTCCATCATCACATAAGTGAGGGGTTGATGGGAAGTAGCTACCATCTTAGCATGCCGACACGGAGCACACACCAATTCTTTCTCAAACTTCAGCTGTGGCAATCCTCAGACCAAATTGAGTTTACTCAAGCGAGACAAAAGGTCGAAGCTCAAGTGACCCAACTTCCTATGCCACTTCCACAACTCACTCGAAGAACCAGCCAAGAAGCAACGCTCAACACCAGAAGACTGAGAAAAATCAACTCGAAACACCTGGCCCTCGGGAATGACCATACAGACAAGGTCCCCTCGAAAATCCAAAATCCGAGAACCACCAGGTCGAAACAACACCTCAAAACCCTCATCCAACAGCTGGGACACAGAAAGCAAATTTTATCCAATTGATTGAACAAGAGCAACACGCATGAGAGTGATCTTGTCACTCACCTTAATCTCACCTTCTGACAGCACACGCCCTCGCCCATTCACCTTCGTCACCACCAGGATGAGACTTGAGAACCATCCTTGTCTCCGGTCATTAGCCTCGAGCAACTGGAGTCAATCAACCAAATGTTCTTCAAGTCTCCAACCTAAAATTCAAAAGCGAGCACGTGAGTGAACAAATGACTCAACACTGGGGTTAGTATCAAAAGAGTAAAATCATTGTTGAGCCATATGATCCAAAGTGGGGTTAGTACAATCCAGAACATCTCTCCTATCAAAGCTACCTCCACGAACACCACCACGGTAACCATTACGAGGGAACCAACCCTCTCTAACTGGAAGAGGATCAAAACCACAAAAGGGTGACCGTGGACCATTCCTCCTCTCCATCTCAAAGCTACGACTCCTCTCATCCCCGTATTGAGCATGAGGGGGGGAACGCTTAGCAAACTAACAACCTGCAAACTCTCCAGGTCAACCACCAGAACTACGACCTCCTGAACCAAACTGAGACTCATCACGGGCAAAAAAATCAGCCCCCTGTCTGCGCAAACCTGCACGGTCTGGCCAGTGTGGCGCACCAGTCTAACCAGTGTAGCCAGGCCAACAACACCTTCTGCAGCCTTTCTCTCTCCCCAAGCTGGAACCGTCCTCACAATTGCTTTGGCCCTAGGCATCTGCACACGAGGCTCAAGTAAACCATTGGAAGGGTGGTACTTGTCCTTGTTAGCCCACTCCTTCGCCATTCTCTCCTCACTCTTCCTCTTGAAGCAAAACTCACCCTCGTGACCGTCTCTCCCACAATAGCCACAATGAAACTTTATGGGCTTAGGCTTAGGCTTGGGATGGGGCTGCTCATTTGGTTTCTCTCCACTTGGCTTCTCAACCGGTTTCTCCTCACTCGGCTTCTCACCCTCTTTCCCAAAGAACATATTTCCCAAGGTGCTTTTGAACTTGATAGGCTTTTGGAAATCATCTGTGGGGTGAGGGAATATGGGAGGATCTGGGGTTGTGTCAAGTTTGTTTCTTAGTGGGTTGGGTTTAGGAACATAGGCATTTTTGTCGTAGGGTTTTCTCTCCCCCCACCACTAGACTCTCCAATCTTCTCTGAGCCAAGCGCTTGCCCATCGGAATGCTTGTATGCCTCTATCATCATTCTAAGCTGCGGTTCATACTCCAACAACCAACCCATACTTTTCCTAAAGTCATCATTCTCATTCTGCAAGCGATCCACATAATGTGCAGGTTGCAGATTCTTCAAAGCATGCAACTCACAGGTAGAGCAAGAAGTAGGAATAGGTTCTTTCAGCTTGGCCTCAAGCGAAATAGCATAAGCATGCATTTCATCAATTTTTCCATGCAAAATAGGGTAAGAAGTGCAAGCACCTAGCAAAGCAGGTCTAGACTTAAGATCAGCCACTTCAACCCTAAGCACATCTAGTTCCTCACACTTGGAGGCATGCTTTTCCTTACAAAGATAGCAAGATCAGCTAGAAAGATAGGACAATCAGTACATTCAACTTCATCAAAAATAACCGGTGAACCTTTAAGCGAATCAATTTCAAGCTTAACATCTAGGTTCTGTGTTTCTAGCTCAGCCACTATAATCCTAGCATCCTCAAGAGAGGCCCTAAGCTCTTTGCTCGTCTTCTTTGCCTCTCTAAGCATATCATCATGATTATCAAGCAACAAGCCAAGCCGTTCATTCCCCTGACGCAAGAAGGGAAGCTCGTCACGTACCTCATCCTCGGAATCAGAATCTGAGTCACTTTGGTGACTCTTCTTGCTGCCAGAGCTAAGCACCATGGTGAAGAAGCCATCTCTAGCGAAGCAACTCAGCCCACTCAGGTTCTTGGATGACTTGCTGTGCTTGCATCCTCTTGAACCGTCTGGTCAGCAGCTCCACCTCGTCCTCTCGAAGCACGTCGAACTCCTCATCTGGCAAAGACATCAAAGAGGACAAGGAGAACATTCTGGTGGATGGGTTAGCGTTAGATTTTCCTTTCGAGCCACAAATGAGGGCGAGACTATGAGAGTCAGTCGGGCCCTCAATCTTGGTTGTCATACCCCAATCCACCTCAGCCGACTTGAGCTTCGAGAACAGCTCGTTCACCGTCAAGGTGTCATACTTCTCAAACTCCACAATGGCCTCAAACTTTCCGCCCCAAACCGTACGATCCAGCGAGTGTAAGAGCTTGACGGCCCTACCATGATCATCGTATGGGAGCACGTCCACATTGGCCCTCATGTTGTTTACCACCACCACCATAAACCGCTGGAACAAGGCATCAATGGACTCACCGGGAAGATGAGTGAAGTTCTCGTACTCTCTCCCGTAAGTCGCATACATCCGAGCCTGAACCTAAGCATTTCCTACATGAGCTTCCTTCAACTGTGTCCAAATTCTACAAGCCAAGTTCTCCGTATGCACCCGATCGAATTCAGATTGACACAGAGCACGAAACAAGTAGTCGACCACCTTGTTGTTAGCGTCGAACATGTCCCTTGATCCAGAAGCAAATAAGTTCATAAGATGGACATAAGTTGTGTCCACCGTGACATCCCAAAGGATCTTACCCTATCTGCGGAGGAACGCCGCCATCCTCTTACTCCACATCTGGTAGTTTTTGACATCAAAGTGTGGAGGACCTGAACCCCATTCCTGGTACGGCATCGTTGGAGCGATGGATGACCGACCAGGAACTCCTTCCCAGGTGCGCATCAGTGAGGACAAAGTGCGCAAGAAAGACATGTGTTGGTCCGTGAGGATATTCTTGGGTCTTAGATAGCTTCCAGGTGTAGGCGGGCCTGGCCTCAGGGAGGCGGGTTGTTACAGGGGGAGCAGCCTGAACATCATCTTCACAGAGACGCTCCGAAAGATGGACTTCGACTTCAGCAAGATGACCGCATGCGATGAACCCTTCTACGGGGTCATGCCCAGCAAGAATGCATACCCCATAGGTCATGTATGCCTGCCAGTCACCTTTGGCACAAAGGAGGACTTCCGCACGGAGTACTTAACGTTCGAGGTCGCAGGCTTCCGCTCCTCTTACCACGCCATCCTCGGGCGACCTATGCTCACCACGTTCATGGCCATACCTCATCATACCTACCTCATCATGAAGATGTCGGTGCCAAATGGAACCCTTTCCGTCCTCGGGGACATCATGGTCTCCTGCAACTGAGAAAGCACCACCGTCGAGCTCTCCAAAGACTCCGCAGTCAAAGCTGCAGCAACGGTCATGGTTGCCCAGGCGGCCAAAATCGATCAAACCACTCTGGAGGTGCCAGAGCAGAAGCGTACAAGTACAGCTTTGGACCCAAGTCCAGCTGTAAAGAAAGTTTGCCTCGGCCTGCCCGACGCATCCAATGAAGTCGTCATCGGGGCCAACCTCGACCCCAAATAGGAACTCGTGCTCACCTGTTTCCTTAGGGACAACACTGATATCTTTGCATGGAGCCCGTCCGACATGCCTGGTGTCCCAAGGAGGCTAGCTGAGCACGCACTTGAAGTAAACAAGACCGCGCGACCTATCAAGCAATAGCTCCGGTGATTTGCAAAAGATAGAAAGCGGGCCATAGAAGTAGAAGTCTGTAAGCTCTTAGCTGCATGGTTTCAGAGAATGTAAACACCCGGTTTGGCTTGCAAAGTCGGTCCTTGTGAAGGATCAAAACGGCGAACCAGGGAGGGGGGGAGTGAATGGGAGCCGATAAAAATTCTTTCTCAAAAGAATTCGGCCTATATCCCAATCGCAACTCCGAGTCACACACAAACAAGCGGAAGCACACACAAACCTCTCTTAACACCTTAGGAACAAAGCTTGAAAGGCTAGGAAGCAAGGCGGAAGCAAACACGAAAGGACTTGAGCAATCAACGAAGAAGGCTGTGACCTACCGGGTCAACCGGCACAAGTGACCGGGTCACCCTGAGCTTTACAGTGCCGCACCAGGTCGCCTGGGCACAAGTGACCGGATTAACCTACCCCCTTCGGGTCATCCGGCACAGGTGACCGGATCACCCGGGACAGCCCAGAAAACTGCCCGCGAAATCGCCCCAAACTTTAGATCAAAGGATCTCCCAAACCACTTGGGGTCTTGAGACGAAATTTTGGGGAGATGATGAAAACCCCAAGGAGAGGTTATGCCCCAAAAATTATGGTCTCAAACTCCTGGAATCGCAAATCCTTGCCAAGGACACAAAGACCTAGGGTTCATCCAAAAGTCAACGAATCGAAGGCCAAATCCGGCGTTTGAGGGGTCAAGATCATCACCAAAGGCGCGCAAGGCATCCATCCATGTTTCCCTCAAAGAAATCCGGGAAGAAACCAACTCAAATTCGCGGAATCACACCAAGAACAAAGACACGAAAACAAGCTCAAAAAGACCTCGAAAAACACAACTCCGAATCTTCTATACAAACCAGGAAAGATCAAGGTCTAGCATGCCGCCCTAGCATCCATCCCTCTCAACAAATCTCACATGAAGCTCTCATGCTAGCCTAGAGAAAATGGAGAAGAAAATAGCTATAAAAAGAGAAATGGGAGGGGGGAAACCCTAAGTCGCGGAGGGAGAGAGCCATCCACACACACTCATGGCTTATATATCAGGTCCCGCCGGAGTGGTAAATGACTCGACTACCCCTAACTCAACTACTGGCGATACAACCCACGTAGGGGCATTTAGGTAATATTTGTGGGTCTTGCCATCGGACGGCCATGCCTTTGCCGCACCCCGCGTCCTCCCGACGCAAGCCATGCGATCCCGCCGCGTGTCCTCCGCTCCGAAGCTTCCCGACACGCCCGGATTCGTCTCCATCGTGTTGGGCCCTCGGACTTGGTTTTGAGGCCGAAACCAAGAAACCGTCCTCCGATTGTTTTGTGGGCAAACCACCGAACCCCGTGTGCTCGGTCCGGCCTCCCGCCAAGCCTCTTGACTCGACCGCCACCGTGCACCAGCTCAATTGTCCAGGACTTCGTCTTGCTCGTATCGCCACCATGTGGCCCGCACCTAGTCCCGCTGTCCACTGGGTCCCTCGAACCGAGCCTGCTTGTCTCTCCATCTCCCAGAGGCCCCTCAAAGCTAAAGACCTTTCGCGCCCGTTCTTCATCTGCAACAACACGAACTAGGCCGCAGCCTACACCTGCGCACTGAGCCAAGAGTCAGTCCAACACCCGTTGTCAATCACTCATCACTGAGGATCGGTCATCCATCGACCACTGGGACGCTCCTAGTCCTCAATCTCCCCCTTGATGAGTGCATTGACAACACACAACGCGAAATGAAATTCAGAGAAAGAATGTAAGAAGAAAGAAAAACAAAGAAGCTCAACTCATGACCAAAACCAAAGAAAGGCAGAGAAAGATCACAAGCCGAGCAAAGCACAAACTCCAAAACAGCAGGAAAGCTCCCCTGAACAAATGCAAGCTCCCCCTGAACATGTGGATGCAAACTTCCAAATTTTCTGAATTTTTTCTGAAGCTCACCTCTTCTCCCCCTTGTTGACAATGTATGAATAAAGGTGAGATTGAAAACATATGAGACAAAGCATATAAACATCTACATGAGCTTCTCAAATAGGCCAGATTTACTGTCAAAGGCTAGAAATGAGACAAAGATCACACATATGAATCATAGCATAGTCAAAGCATTGCCACAAGTAATATATGAAAATACAAGCATGTGACAAAGCTAAAATTTCAGATTTAAGCAGTTTTATCAAAAGAAGGCTCGCTTCAAATGTAAAGGCCTATCCATGTCACACTTGAGCCACAAACATGCATACCATTCAGAGATCATACAAGGGTATCAAATTCTCAACAAAAGATCATTGTAAACACCCATAAAGCAAAGCATGTCATGTCAAAGCTCATGAGCCATGTGTCCACTTCATGGAGACTTCTCCACTGGTGAACATCATGCAACATGTTTTGCACCCATATGTGAAAGATAAGACATTTTAAGCATAGACATGATGGATGGAGCATTTTTCAAGCATACACACTTCTTTTCAAGATTAATTCATTTCATGGTACATGAAATGCCTTTGCGGCAAAAAGAAGCTTATGCTCCTCCATGAATGCAACATAGGCTAAATATTCACAATGATATCGGCCTTTGGCCCAAATGCAAGAAAGAAACATCCAAGCACAATCTAAGCATGAAAGGCACATTTAGACCAAAACGTGACATGTATACACTACTACACATGAGTGGAGCACATTTCGCCAAAAATTAGTCAAGATTAGCATTTATTTCAAAAGGGGCTATCTCACCACACATATATCTCAAATATTCCAAGAGCATAGCCTCACATCACCATTTCTCCACACATATGACTAATATCTCACAAATAGCCAAAGAGACTCAAATAAGGCATATGAAAGAAGCTCATCATCCTAAAATGCAATATGATACAAATGCAACATGATATATGACAAGATGGCTATCCTACCATGGTTTGTACATCAAGCAAAACATGTATATACATCAAGTAAAACATGGTATGATACATATGGTACAAGAAAAAACCCCAAGAATCAACTAGAAAGGGCAACAAACCCCAAGTTCCCCCCCGCAAGCGCACAAAAGTAGCTTGGTCGAGAGGCTTTGTAAAGATATCTGCTAGCTGATCTTGGGTAGGGACATGACTCAACACAATGGTTCCTTTTTCCACATTGTCCCTCAAAAAATGATACCTCACTTCTATGTGTTTGGTTCTGGAGTGAAGCACTGGGTTTCTGGCTACGCTTATGGCACTGGTGCTATCACAAAGAAGTGGGATCTGGGTGCACTCCTCACCAAAGTCTCTCAAAGTGTATGAAATCCACAACAGCTGGAAACAACAACTCGCGACTGCAACATACTCCGCCTCGGTGGTAGACTGAGCTACACTAGACTGCTTGCGGGAAGACCATGAAACCAACGAAGACCCAAGAAACTGGCAAGTACCAGAAGTAGACTTCCTCTCGACTCGACAACCAGCAAAATCCGCATCGGAAAAACTATGAAGAGAAAGAGTCGAGGAGGACGAATACCACAGGCCAAGACCAGGGGTAGACTATAGGCACCTGAAGATCCTCTTGACGGCCTGTCGATGTGATGTCCTCGGTGAAGCCTGAAAACGAGCGCACAGACACACGGCCGAGCGTGTATGTCTGGCCTCGTCGCCGTCAAGTAGAGGAGGGAGCCGATCATGCTCCGGTACTCTCGCTGGTCCACTGGTTCTCCGTCCTCGTCCGCATCCAAAGTAGCCGTACTCCCCATGGGAGTCGACATCGGCTTCACATCTTGCATCTGGAACTTCCTCAGCATGTCTTTCGTGTACTTGGTCTGGTGCACGAATGTTCCATTCTTCACTTGCTTGATCTACAGCCCGAGAAAATACTCCAACTCGCCCATCATGCTCATCTCAAACTCCCTGCTCATCTCATCTGCAAACTTGGCAACAAGGTTATGTGACGAGCCACCAAAGACAATATCATCCATGTATATCTGAACAATCAGCAAATCATTCCCATGCTTGAGGAGAAACAGGGTCCTATCCACGGTACCCATCACAAACCCTCTGCTCAACAGAAAAACTCTCAACCTGTACACCCTGTGTGGGTACAACTCACTCTCAAACCCAGGTGGCTGCTTCACATACACCTCCTCCTCTATGACCCCATTCAGAAAGGCACTCTTCACATCCATCTGAAACAACTTGAACCCTTTAGCCACGGCAAAGGCTAGAAGGATCCGAATTGCCTCAAGACGGACCACAGAAGCAAAGGTCTCCTCATAGTCGATCCCCTCCTTCTGACTAAACCCCTGAGCAACAAGTCTAGACTTGTTCCTCACAACCATCCCATTCTCACCCTCTTTGTTCTTCCAAACCCACTTGCTTCCTATAGGATGGCAATTTGGAGGTGGTTCAACTAACTCCCACACCTGTTTCCTCTCAAAGTTTTCCAACTCCTCATGCATAGAATTGACCCAGTTTGCATTAGATAAAGCGTGTCCAATGTCCTTGGGCTCAAAGGCGGCAACAAAAGCAGCATGAGCAAAATGAGAGGAATTCCTGGACCTTGACCGTGTAGTACGTTCGTCGATGTCCCCAATGATCTTCTACAGGGGATGCACTTCTTGAATCCGCCGGGGAGCCTCACGCCTCAAGACTACCTCCCCCTCAACTTCAGCTTCTCTCGCCTGGTCCTCTTGTCGCACCGTTGTTGTCCATGAAGTAGACGGTCCACGCTCCGTAGTGGTCGTAGGGGAGGTAGTGGGTACACATTCAGCTTCAGGCGTATGGTTCTCTCCATCATCATCTCCAGCTTCATCCTTCTCCTCTTCAAAGAGGTCCTCGGCCATCTCCTCATCACCTGCACATTCAAAGCCAAGAGGGGTACATGGCATTGTCTCGTCGAAGGTTACCTCGCAAGTCTCCATGATTTTTCTAGTCTCAAGGTTAAGCACTCTATAGGCCCTAGAATGGTTAGCATATCTAAAGAAAATCCCATCACTAGATCTAGCCTCAAACTTGTCGAGTTTTCCCTTCTTAAGAATAAAGCACTTGCAGCCAAAGACTCGGAAATGACTCACCTTGGGTGCCCGTCCATGCATCAACTCATAACAAGTCTTCTTCTTGAAAGCTCGCAATAAAATCCTGTTAGAGACATGACAGGCCGTATTGACCGCCTCAGCCCAATACCTCCTAGGAGTCCTTTGCTCATCGAGCATCGTCCTAGCCATCTCACAAAGAGTCTGATTTTTCCTTTCCACAACTCCATTTTGAGGGGGCACAAAAGGGGTCGAATACTGATGTTCAAGACCTAGATCACGACAAAAGGCATCAAAACGAGAGTTCTTGAACTCTGAGCCATTATCACTGCGGATAGCTCGAATGGCATTCCCATGCCTCTCGTTTTTCAACCTCACGATCAGATCTCGAACAAAACCAAATGTCTCACTCTTGTCCTCCAAGAAAAACACCCAGACATAGCGAGAGTAATCGTCCACCACAACAAGGACATACCACTTCCCACCCACCGAGCGAACTCGAGCTGGCCCAACAAGGTCCATATGCAACAGCTCTGTCGGACGCTCGGTCATGACCTCGGTCAGAGGTGGATGGGGAGTGGCTACCATCTTGCCATGCCTACACGGAGCACACACCAAATCCTTTTCAAGCTTCAACCTCGGCAATCCTCGGACAAGGTCAAGACCACTCAAGCGGGAAACCAAATCAAAGGTCAAGTGACCTAACCGCCTATGCCATTTCCACAAATTAGAAGAAGGACCGGCCATCAAACAGCGAGCAGGACCCAAGGAACGAAAGAAATCAGCCCTGAAAATCTGACCCTCGGGGATGATCATACAAACAAGATCACCTCGAGAATCCAGCAAATGAGACTCACCAAACTTGAAACGCACCTCAAAACCCTCATCAAGCAACTGAGAAACCGAAAACAAATTGAAACCCAAAGACTTCACAAGAGCAACTCTCATCAATGTTACCTTGTCACTCACATGCACAACACCCTCAGAAATCACCCTTCCTCGTCCATTGTCCCCAAATGTGATGTACATCTTTTCCTTCACTGGGGTGAGGCTAGAGAACCACTTCTTATCTCCGGTCATGTGTCGGGAACATCCGGAGTCAATCAACCAAATGTTCTCCAAGCCTCCTGCCTGTAGTCAGAAACAAGAACGAGAATGAGCTAGCGACTCGACACTGGGGTTAGCACAAAGAAAGTTAAACCAGTGTCGAGCCATCTGCTCAAAAGAGGGGTTAGCAAACATCATTCCCTTGCCACCAAACTTCCCATGTCCCATGAAAGGAGTACGAGCACCACGAGGGGGGAAACGTGGTCCGTAGTTCCTATGGAACCCAAAGCTGCGATCGTTTCCCCTAAACCCATATTGAAGACGAGTAGGGGGACGTCCAGCAAAACCACCACGAGCCCGACCAAACCTCTCACCAGCACGCACACCATCATCTCTCCTATCAAACCTCTCACCACCACCTCTCTGTGGGAACCTACCACCCTGAGCTCCAACTCTACCAACACTATTCACACTTCCCACACCCCGTGGAAGTGGCACTCTAGGCTAGGAATACCATGATACTGGCGATACCTGTCCTGGTTTGCTTGCTCCCTAGCAAGCCTCTCATCCCTCTTCCTCTTATAGCAAAACTTTGCTAGGTGTCTCTTCTTGCCACAATACTCACACCTGAAGGTGATTGGTTTTGGTTTTAGCTCTGGCTTCTCTTTAGGTTTCTCACCCTTCTCACTCACAAACTTCACGGGTTTCTGGAAGTCACTTGTTTTAGGTGGGAATTTGGGTGGATCTTGGGTTGTGTCAAGCTTGTTGCAAAGGTGGTTGGGCTTTGGAGTGAAAGAGTTCTTGGGTGCTTTTGGGAGTGGGACTTGGATGTCTCCGATCACCTCAAACTCGGGGTTAGACTCAACACACTTCTCATACACACTCTCCCCACTGTTCTCTCCCACTTTCTCACCCAACTTCTCAAAACCCAAACCACGACCATCGACTCTCTTGAACTCCTGAATCATGATTTTCAATTGAGGTTCCTGCCAGACAACCAACCCAACACCTTCCTCAAGTAATCATTCTCCTCATAAATGACATCCAAACGGGAAGTAAGTTCAAGATTGCGCAAAGTAACTTCATCACAGCTAGTGCATGCATTGACAACAGGAGATTTCAAAGAAGCTTCCAAAGTGCTAATAGTAGAACGAGCATCAACAAGCTTAGCATGCATAGTAGGACATGATTTACAAGCACCAAGCAAAGTGGGTCTAGACTTAAGCTCATCATACTCACTCCTAAGAGCATCTAGTTTAGCCAAAGTGGAAGCATTCTTCGCATTAAGCAACTTGATCTCATTCAACCATGCATCACACTCAAGACACTCAACATCATCAGGGAGTAGTAGGAGCAAGTTTCAAAGAGTCATTCTCAAGTTTCAATTCAAGCAATTTGGACTCTAACTCTCCTACTTTCTCACTAGCATTCTCAAGTTGATCCCTAAGATCTTTCCTCATCTTCTTAGCATCTCTCAACACACTATTACGGTTGTCAATCAAGCCATTCAACCTAGTGATCTCAGCAAGCAAAGAGTCAGGGTCACGATTTACCTCATCCTTCGAGTCGGAGTCGCTGTCTTCCTTCTCGCTCTTCTTGCTGCTCGAGCTATGGGCCATCCCACAAAAGCCTTCAAGCGCCACACAGCTCAACCCACTGAGGTTCCGACTTGCACTCGTATTGCCCTTGCGCCTCCCGGCGTCTTCATCTTCACTGCTTGATCTTGACTGCGCGTCGCTTGAGCTTGAGTCGACGTCGCTTGCACCAACAACCATGGCTCATGCCTTGTCCTTCTTGTAGCCGCCCTTGCTCGGTCGCCGCCTGTCCTTGTCCTTGCTCTTGGACTTGCTGAAGTGCCTGCCCTTAGAGGAGTACTTGTCTTCACGCCTCGGGTGCGCCTTGTACTCGCTCATCTTGTACTTGTTCTCCTCCACTTCTGGGCACTCGGCGATGAAGTGTCCACGCTTGCCACACTTGTAGCATGTCCCCGAGCCCCGCCTAGCATTCCTCCGGCTCTCATGTAGTCGATCAAACCTTTTTGAGAGCAAGGCCAGCTCCTCCTCGCCCAGCACATCAAACTCCTCATCTGGATAGACATAAGAGAAGACAAGGAAAACTGTCGACAGGAAGGGTTAGCTTTACCCTTTGATCCACCCACAAGAGCAAGACTATGATCAGTCGAGCCCTCATGCTTGGATTGCAACTTCCTGTCAACCTCAGCCGACTTGAGCTTAGAAAAGAGGTCATCCAACTCAATGGTCAAATATTGCCCAGACTCCTTGATGGCCTCAACCTTAGCACCCCAAACATTTGGATCCAAGACATGCAAGAGCTTCAAAGCTTGATCATGCTCAGTGTAAGGGAAATCCACAACATTAGCCTTCATGTTGTTCACGATGGCGGTGAACCTCTGAAACATCGCATCAATGTCCTCACCGGGAAGTTGAGTGAAGTTCTCATATTGCATCCGGTAAGAGACAAAGAGGCGAGCCTTCACATGGTTATCACCACCGTGAGCAACCAACAACTTCTCCCAAATTTGCCAAGCAAGATTCAAATGGCGAACACGCTCAAACTCAGGATCACACAAGCTCCGGACCAAGTGATCAACGGCTTTTGCATTTGCCTCATACTTGGCCTTAGCACCAGCATCGGTCACCATAAGAGTATGGATGTTGACCGGAATAGCATAGGTCTTGTCAAGCACAATGAAATCCAACAACTTGCCACGAAGAAAGATCATCATATGAGCCGCCCACTTGTGATAACCCTTCCCATCGAAGTGCGGCGGAAGGTCGCCCGGGCACAAGTGACCGGATCAACCTACCCCCTTCGGGTCACCCGACACAGGTGACTGGATCACCCGGGACAGCCTAGAAAACTGCCCTCGAAATCGCCCCAAACTTTAGATCAAAGGATCTCCCAAACCACTTGGGGTCTTGAGACGAAATTTTGGGGAGATGATGAACACCCCAAGGAGAGGTTATGCCCCAAAAATTATGGTCTCAAACTCCCTACAACTCCCGGAATCGCAAATCCTTGCCAAGAACACAAAGACCTAGGGTTCATCCAAAAGTCAACGAATCGAAGGCCAAATCCGGCGTTTGAGGGGTCAAGATCATCACCAAAGGCGCGCAAGGCATCCATCCATGTTTCCCTCAAAGAAATCCGGGGAGAAACCAACTCAAATTCGTGGAATCACACAAAGAACAAAGACACGAAAACAAGCACAAAAAGACCACGAAAAACACAACTCCGAATCTTCTATACAACCCAGGAAAGATTCACAAGGTCTAGCATGCCGCCCTAGCATCCATCCTTCTCAACAAATCTCACATGAAGCTCTCATGCTAGCCTAGAGAAAATGGAGAAGAAAATAGCTACGAAAATGAGAAATGGGAGGGGGAAATGAAACCCTAAGTCGCGGAGGGAGAGAGCCATCCACACACACTCATGGCTTATATATCAGGTCCCGGCGGAGTGGTAAATGACTCGACTACCCCTAACTCAACTACTGGCGATACAACCCATGCAGGGGCATTTAGATAATGTTTGTGAGTCTTGCCATCGGACGGCCACGCCTTTGCCGCACCCCGCGTCCTCCCGACGCAAGCCATGCGATCCCGTCGCGTGTCCTCCGCTCCAAAGCTTCTCGACACGCCCGGATCCCATCTCCGTCGTGTTGGGCCCTCAGACTTGGTTTTGAGGCCCAAACGAAGAAACCGTCCTCCGATGGTTTTGTGGGCAAACCACCAAACCCCGCGTGCTCGGTCCGGCCTCCCGCCAAGCCTTTTGACTCGACCGCCACCGTGCACTGGCTCAATTGTCCATGACTTCGTCTTGCTCGTATCGCCACCATGTGGCCCGCACCTAGTCCCGCTGTCCACCGAGTCCCTCGAACCGAGCCTACTTGTCTCTCCATCTCCCGGAGGCCCCTCAAGGCTGAAGACCTTTCGCGCCCGTTCTTCACCTGCAACCACACGAACTAGGCCGCAGCCTACACCTGCGCACTGAGCCAAGAGTCAGTCCAACACCCGTTGTCAATCACTCATCACTGAGGAACGGTCATCCATCGACCACTAGGACGCTCCTGGTCCGCACCTTGTACCAAAGAAAACTAGTGGGTTAAGGATGTGTATCCATTACACTGATCTCAACACGCACTGCCCGAAGGATCCCTTCCCTCTTCCTCGCATCGACCAGGTCGTAGACTCCACGGCTGGCAGCATTCTACTCTGCTTCCTCGACTGCTACTTAGGATATCACTAGATAGCTCTACACCCCGACGACGAAAAGAAAACAACATTCATAACGCCCCACGACATCCACTGCTACAAGGTCGTGACCTTTGGCCTAAAAACGATAGAGCAACATATCAGAAAGCAATTCATAAATGCCTAAAATCGCAGATTGGGAAGAACATCGAAGCCTAAGTAGACGACATAGTCTTCAAGACTATCGAGGAAGTTCAGCTCATCGCCGACCTCAATGAAACCTTCGCTAATCTACGGGAATTCCAATGGAAGCTTAACCGGACCAAGTGTGTCTTCGGTGTACCTTCCGGATTGCTCCTGGGCTTCATGGTCGGGCCCGAGGCATCGAAGCCAACCCCGCGAAGGTCGACGATATACGCAACATGGCCAAGCCATCCAATAACAAAGACGTCATGAAGCTTACAGGGACGATGGCGGCTCTAGGTCATTTCATCAGCAAGCTCGGCGAGAAGGGCTTACCCTTCTTCAAGCTATTGAAGAAGGCAAATAAGTTCGTATGGAATGAAGAGGCACAAAAGGCATTTGAAGCTCTCAAGGAATCCATGATAATGAAGGACCGATGAGGCGACCAGAGAGGGGGGAGTGAATGGGAGCCGATAAAAATTCTTCTCAAAGGAGATTGAAACTCTAACAAGATGAACTCACTCGGTCGGACCCCCAAATTAACATGCTCCGCACTTCTACCTTCCATTTGCCAAAATCACGTAGCCACTGGAGTGCTATTGGTCCTAGGAACAAACACTACCAGCAACCTCAACACACACGCACCCATGACAGCGGAAACAACTCGAAAGCCGGCTGTCCAGAGGGGGCGGTTAGACCGGGTATAGGGGGCGGTTAGACCACCTCCACCAGGCAACCAAGAAATCCTCCGAAACACCTCTTCCAAGAACCAAAACGCACCACGGTTTCACCAACAGAGATCTCTGGTCAGGGCCATGCTAGCTACCACAAAATCTTGGCGAAAACCAAAACTCCACCCAGGGGCCTAGGGCGGTTAGACCGGCTACCAGGGGCGGTCTAACCTCCTGTACCCAGCAACGAACTCCAAACCAGAACTCCTAGCAAACGGCACGAGAACGACCCGAACTTTCACCCAGACGCTCCTCTGATCAGGGCAAACAAACTCACAGAGGAAAATCTGGCGAAACAAAACTTTGACCTGGAAGACCTAGGGCGGTTAGACCGCCCCCTCTAGGCGGTTAGACCGCCTCTCCCAGAAAAACAGCCCGCGGGACAAACCCCAACTTCCTCGCGCCCGATCTCCCGAATCACTCCACGGATTGCAGCAAAACTTCGGGAATTGCTGGGTTACCTCCTGGGCAACCTCTACCTCAAAGGGATCGACTCGAATCGCTCACAATGAAGAGGAATCGAAGAAATCGCTTCTCTAGGTCAAGAACTCGCCCAACTCGAAAAACCACTAAATCGAGTCCAATTCAAAGGTGATTTGGGGGCAAAGTCACAAGCCAAAGAGGCACAAGATCCTCATACGTGACACCCACCAAAGACCCCAAGAAATCGTCCTCAAAACACCGCCAACAAAGAGCTCCGGAAATCAACACAAAGAAGGACGGGAAAACCACCTTGAGGAACAACGCCGAACCATCTATACATACCATGAAGGTACGTACAAGGTCTAGCTTACCACCCAAACTTCCATCCCTCTCTTTAGATCTCACATGATGCTCTCAAGCTAGTCCTAGGAAAAACTAGGGAAAATAGAGAACGAAAATGGAAAAACAAATGAGCTAGGGTTCCAAGAGTTGGCTGCCATCCACCCACTCAATGAGTATATATGGAGGCACCCAAAAGACTAAACTACCCTTACTTAAAACTAGGGATACAAGCCCCTCGAGGGCGAATTCGGAAGTCTTCAGATTTTCTTCATCGGACGGATGCCCGGCGACCGCAACCTGCTTAGCCTCGACGCAAGCCTTGCGATCCCGACGCGTGTCCTCCGCTTCGAAGCATCTCGGCGCCGACAGCCTGGGCGGTTCGACCGCCCCCCTGGGCGGTTGAACCGGCCTGGGGTGGCCGCACCTCCTCATCGAGTCTTCGGCCTTGGTTTTGTGGCTCAACCGAGTAACCTAGTGGTTTTCTGGTGAACCACTGCAAACCCCGCGAACTCGGTGCAGCCTCCGCCAATCTCCACTCATGACTCGGCTCCCACGTAGTCCCGGCCCGACCTTGGTTTTGAGGCTCAACCAAGAAACCGTCCACGACTTCATCTTGTTGTTCATGCCACCATGCGGCCCGCACTTGACCCCACTGTTCACCGGGTTCCTCGAACGAAGCCTACTTGTCTTCTCCACACCTGGAGGCCTCACGGGCGATGACCTTTCGCGCTTGTTCTTCACCTGCACCAACACGAGTCAAGCCGCAACCTGCACCTGCATTACTTAGCCAAGAATCAGTCCACACAACGTTGTCAATCACTCATCACACAAGGAAGCGACCATCCACCGGTCCTCGAACCACACATGGTCCTCAATCTCCCCCTTGATGAGTGCATTGACAACACCCACATGAAGTAACACAAGAGAAAAGAAAAAGAAAAGAAACAAATAAAAAGAAAGCTCAACAAGCGATCGAAAGCCAAAGAAAGGCGAAGAGCAAGATCACATGAAGAAGACAAGTCTCGGACCCCTTAGGCAAGGGTAACGGCTCGACACATCTGAGACAAAATCACGCTCAAACAAAGAGCGCAATCCACCAAACCAAAGCTCGAACACCATAAAGAGCTCCCCGTGCACATATGCAAGCTCCCCCTGAGCTAAAGCACACTCCCCCCTGAGCCAATGCAGCAATGCAACATGGGAATGCAGCAAAGAGCAAGAAACTGCTCACAAAGCTCAGGGCGGTTAGACCGCCTACACAGGGCGGTTAGACTGCCTGCTCCTCATCTGACCGCCTGGGGGCGGTTAGACCGCCCCAAGAGACCGGCCCTGCACCAAACTGCTCAAGAACTTCTAGAACCAATTGGAACACCTTCCAAACGCTCCCAGGTGCCCAATACATGCACAAACTTCTCCCCCTTGTTGACAATGCATGAATCAAGGCAAAATGCGAAAAGTTTCAACAAATAGCTTCTCAAATATACAAAAGTCATCACAAGGAGCTACACAAGTCCAAATGAGCAAGTTAGATACTCTACAGGTTCGTAATGACCTTAACTACATGATCACCAAGTTTCACAACCATTGGACAAGGCTAAAAACGATTTGAGTGATTTTGCGAAAAGTTACTCTCTCACAAGAAAAAACCTAAACATGAGCAAAACATATCGAAATGGCAAAGCCATACACACTTCATGCTAGGACAGCCATTCTAATCATAAGACCATCACAAACACCCACAAGCACCTCATGTCATGTCAAAGCCACCGAGCCATGTGCCTACTTCTATGTATGAGACTTCTCATTGGTAGGCATCATGCAACGGTTTAGCACCCAAAGCAAATTAATTTCAGCACATATGACATGGGAGCACATTTTCCAAGCATTTTACATTTCATTTTCAGATTTATGAAAGGTACATGAAATGTTTTTGCGACAAAAAGGAACTTATGCTCCTCCACAAGATGAAGCAAGAGGGCTAACACATTCATTATGGAAAATGAGCCTTTGGCCCCATATGATCAATAAACTAGCTATCCAACCACAAATTAAGCATAGAAAAGACACTAAACATGTCAAGATCATATAAAGGCGTTTACACATGAGAGGGCATATATGTGACATTTTTCAAAAATATAGCCATCAACCATGGATCATTCATCAAGATCATCAAGAGCTAAGCCAAACTAACCATAGCAAACCAAACAAGTTCACAAAAATGTATATAGCGTCCCATGGTGAACAATGTATATAGGAGAAGCTTTTCCTATCCAATGCATTTGATACAAAATGCATGCAATCTAAGATACCAGGGTGCCTATACATCATGTTACATATGCCATGCCAAATGAAAGAAATGCACAAAGGAAACTATACATATGCTACAAAGGAGCTCCCACACACCCAACTCAAGAAATCAAACATACACCAAGTTCTCCTCGCAAACGAGTGAAAGTTGCTTGATCTAGGGGTTTGGTGAAAATATCGGCTAGTTGGTCATGTGTGGGTACATGGATCAAAGCTATCTTTCCTTTCTCTACGTTGTCTCTCAGAAAATGATACCTCACTTCTATGTGCTTGGTTTTGGAATGGAGCACTGGGTTCTTTGCAACACTTATGGCACTGGTGCTATCACATTGAAGTGGGACATGGGTATACTCCTCACCAAAGTCACTCATGGTGTATGAAATCCAAAGGAGCTGAGAGCAACAACTAGCAGCGGCAACATACTCTGCCTCAGTAGTGGATTGTGCAACACTCGACTGTTTGCGGGAAGACCAAGACACCAAAGAAGCACCCAAAAATTGGCAAGTCCCAGAAGTGGACTTCCTATCCAACCGACACCCGGCAAAATCCGCGTCTGAAAAATCATGAAGCACCAAAGAAGAGGACGCGGAGTACCAAAGACCGAAGTCGGGAGTGTGACGCAAGTACCTGAAAATTCGCTTCACCGCTTGCCGATGCGAAGTCCTCGGAGACCTTGAAAACGAGCACACAGACACATCGAGAACTGTATGTCCGGCCTCATCGCCGTCAAGTAGAGGAGTGACCCGATCATGCTCCGGTACTCCTTCTGGTCCACGTGTTCACCTTCCTCGTCCGCATAAAGGGCTGTAGTCGTACTCATCGGCGTCCTTATAGCCTTGGAATCCTCCATCTTGAACTTCCGCACAATGTCCTTGGTGTACTTAGCCTGGTGCACAAATGTTCCTTCCTATGATTGCCTGATTTGTAGCCTGAGGAAGAACTGCAACTCGCCCATCATGCTCATCTCAAATTCCCTGCTTATATCCCTTGCAAACCTTGCAACAAGGGAGTTAGACGAGCCACCAAATACAATATCATCCAGGTACACCTGCACAATCAGGATATCTCTTCTCTGCCTCAGCAAAAACAAGGTCTGATCGACCTTCCCCATCTCAAAACCTCTCTCAAACAAGAACCCCCTCAACCTGCCATACCAAGCTCTAGGCGCCTGCTTCAACCCATACAACGCCTTCCTCAAAATGTACACCCGGTGGGGGTACTTCTCACTCTCAAACCCCAGAGGTTGCCTCACATACACTTCTTCCTCCAACACACCATTCAGAAAAGCACTCTTCACATCCATTTGGTGCAACTTGAACCCTTCAGCCACGGGAAAGGCTAGAAGGATCCTAATCGCCTCCAAACGGAAGTCTCGTCATAGTCGATCCCCTCCTTCTGACTGAACCCCTGAGCAACAAGCCTCGACTTGTTTCTCACAACCTCACCTTTCTCTCCCTCTTTGTTCTTCCACACCCACTTTGTACCAATCGGCTTACACCCTGGGGGAGGGTCAACCAACTCCCAAACCTGATTCCTCTCAAAGTTCTCCAACTCCTCATGCATCGAATTAACCCAATTGTGATCAGATAGTGCGTGTCCAATGTCTTTGGGCTCAAAAGTAGCAACAAATGCAGCATGAGCAAAATGAGAATTATTTCGAACCCTCGACCGTGTAGTGTGTTCATTCATGTCGTTGATGATCCTCGAAGCTGGGTGATCCACTTGTACTCGGCGGGGAGGTTCTCGCCTCGATGCTACCTCCCCCTCAACATCAGCTTCTCCTCGTTCTTGATTTGTCGTCGTAGGTGTAGTAGAGGGTCCGTCCATCATCGTAGTCGAAGTAGTGGGTACATGTTCAGCCGGGGGCACCGCACCACCATCTTCATCGTCTCCATGTTCATGCTCCTCCTCCTGAAAGATCTCCTCACCAAGCTCATCATCACCTGCACACTCAAAGACAAGCTGACTACATGGCTCTGTCTCGTCGAAGGTTACCTCGCAAGTCTCCACAATTTGGTTAGTTTCAAGATTGAGCACCCGATATGCTCAGAATGAGATGCGTAACCAAAGAAAATACCATCGACAGACCTAGCCTCAAACTTATCAAACTTCCTGCCTTTCTTCAGAATGAAACACTTGCAACCAAAGACATGGAAGTGACTCACCTTGGGTGTGAGACCATGCATCAACTCATAGCATGTTTTCTTCTTGTGAACTCTGAGGTAGATCTTGTTTGACACATAGCATCCGGTATTCACCGCCTCAGCCCAATACCTCCTCGGAGTCCTATGCTCATCAAGCATCGTCCGAGCCATCTCGCACAAGGTCCTGTTCTTTCTTTCCACAACACCATTTTGGGGAGGCGTATACGAACTCGAAAACTAGTGCTCAAGACCCAAGTAATGGCAAAAGGTTTCAAACCGAGAGTTTCTGAATTCCGAGCCATTATCACTGCGGATAGCTCGTATGGCATCTCCGTGCCTCTCGTTCCTCAACCTCAAGACTAGATCTCGAACAAAACCAAATGTCTCCCCCTTATCCTCGAGAAAGAACACCCACGCATACCGAGAATAGTCGTCCCCCACAACAAGGACATACCACTTCCCACCCGCAGATCGCACACAAGCTGGGCCAACAAGGTCCATATGGAGCAGCTCACATGGACGCTCAGTAATCACATCGGTGAGAGGCGGGTGAGAAGAGGCTACCATCTTGGCATGCCTACACGGCGCACAAACCAACTCTTTCTCAAACTTCAGCTGTGGCAATCCTCGGACCAAATTGAGTTTACTCAAGCGCGACAAAAGGTCGAAGCTCAAGTGACCCAACTTCCCATGCCACTTCCACAACTCACTCGAAGAACCAGCCAAGAAACAACACTCCACACCCGAAGACTGAGAAAAATCAGCACGAAACACCTGACCCTCGGGAACGACCATACAAACAAGGTCCCCTCGAGAGTCCAAAATCCGAGAACCACCTGGCCGAAACAACACCTCAAAGTCCTCATCCATCAACTGGGACACAAAAAGCAAATTTTACCCCAGCGATTGAACAAGAGCAACACGCCTCAGAGTGATCTTGTCACTCACTTTGATCTCACCTTCTGAAAGCACACGCCCACGCCCATTGTCCCCAAAAGTGATGTACCTCTTCGTCACCACCGGGACAAGACTTGAGAACCACCCCCTGTCTCCAGTCATATGCCTCGAGCAACCGGAGTCAATCAACCATATCTTCTTCAAGTCTCCCACCTGAAATTCAAAAACGAGTACGTGAGCGAACAAACGACTCTGCATTGGGGTTAGTACCAAAAGAGTAAAATCAATGCCGAGCCATTTGCTCGAAAGTGGGATTAGCACACACCAAACCACCTTTCCTACCAAAACTACCACCACGAACACCACCTCGGTAACCACTCCGAGGAAACCAACCCTCATTGCCTGGAGGAGGACCAAAACCACGAAAGAAGGCTCGTGGACTGTCCCTCCTCTCCTACTCAAAGCCACGACTCCTCCCATCCCCGTAGTGAACTCGAGGGGGAGAATGCCTATCAAACTGACCACCTGCTGACTCTCCAGACCAATCACCAGCACCACTGTCTCCAGAGCTGAAACCTCGCGACTCACCACCTCGAAAACCACTCCGCCCAGAATTCTGGGGGGGCGGGGTTGAACTGCCTAGCCAGGCCGGTCTAACCGCCCCCCTTTGGGGAGGGCCGGTCTGACCGCCTAGCCAGGTCGGTCTGACCGCCCTTTCCAGAGCTGCTCCTCGGCTGCGGGAACTCGCATCTCCCCATGCCAGAACACTTCTCACCACAGCTTTACCCCTGGGCAGTGGCATACGAGGCTTAGATACACCATGGGAAGGGTTGTACCTATCCTTGTTCGCCCACTCCTTTGCCATCCTCTCTTCCTGCTGTCGGGGACAGCCCTAGGGGTCCCCTTTAACAACCGGGAAATCCCCACTTAAAACCTGCAACAAAGCCAAACACACTTTGTCTAACCATGCAGGATACGACCCACGCTGCAAGGACCTCAACGGCCCACCAAGGCGGCCCTCTTGAAGATCCCCTCGAGCAGGCTTCGCCTCGCTCGAGGGTGCGCGCCTCCCTCGAGCGAGGGCTCCGTCCCGTTCGAGGGGGTGCGCTCCCCCTCGAGCGGGCTCCGCCCCGCTCGAGGGCCCGCTCCCCCTCGAGCAGGCTCCGCCTCGCTCGAGGGTCCGCCCCCGCCCTCGACCGGGGTCCGCCTCGCTCGAGGGCGCCCGCTCGCGTGTGCCCGCCCCCGTACACGGGCATTTAACGCCCGACACCGGCGGGACGGCGCCATCATGCGCCCGGGGCTCGCGCCCCGTGCCGCCGCACCAACTCCCCGAGAGGGAGCCCATCCCCATCACTGTGGGGAGGGACCGTGCGGCCGCGGCCAGTGTCAGTCCCGTGACGCCGTGCGCCTGCTCCAGTACGGCTAACGCGCCAAGCCCTCGAAGGGGGGCAGGCTTCACCCTCGATTTGCTTTCTTGTGACCCTACAGGGTTAGGTGGAGGCGCTAGGCCGGAGGAACGCCATCCCTGCCACTGTTACGGCATGGCAGCCGTCCCCGCGCGTGCAGGCGCACGCCTGGCGCTGTAGCAACAACTCCAGTACGATGAAGCGTATTGGAACGGGACGCCGTTTTACCTACCCATGTGCTCCGTACGGGCCAACGTCAGCAGCTCCCTCGAGCCCATCAGAAGACATCACCGCCATCCGCCGCCCTTCTACCCTCGAACCGCCACTGTTCGGGTACAAGATAGGCCATGATGGCCGGATCGCTGCAAGGATCGTCCGAAGGCCCCCCACTCTACAGCATAGCACGCCACGCCCCTTCACGTAGCTAGATAGCGCGGCGCGCATGTGATTCGCTCCCTCCTTGATCTATAAAAGGGGGACGAACCCCCCTGCCGCAGGGGGAGGACGAAGGGAACACAGACACAACACAACGGGAGACGAGCTGCGCCACACACTTACTCTCCAATTATCCCACAACATCTTCAGCCATCGCGCTAGGGACTTGGAAGCCAGGCTTCCTCTCCCACCTTGCTTGTAGCAGCCCCACTACAGGCACCCCCGGTGCTAAGTAATATAGTGCCTTGAGCACGCCACTGCTGGACGTACGGCCTCCTCGGCCGGAACCAGGATAAAACTCTGTGTCACATGTTGCTTAGCATCGACCATTGAGGGATAGACCACGGCGCTTACTACTGGTTAGTGTCGGGACCACTTTCCGCACCGACAGTTGGCGCCCACCGTGGGGCAATCTGAGCGCCTAAGGTCAATCCGTCAACTCCCTCCATGGTGATCCGCACTGAGTACCATGGTACACGCTACTGCATGGGCAGCTCGGACCCCCTCCCCACCGGGTTCGAAATCCGGTTCGGGGGCCTGAACTTTCAGGCCACGGGGAATGGCTACCTCATGCGCCTCACCAATCGTGAGGAGCTCCGCGCGCGGCGCCAGGGCCGGGCCCGCTCCGGTCCCCGCCGCACGCACCACCACGGCGCGGACGCCCGCAGCGCGGACGCGCGCAGCCCGTCGACGCCACGACGCCGCCGCCGCTCCGGGCTTCGTTCGCGCCGGGCGCGGTCGGAGCGACGGCAGGCCGAGCGCGCCGCCTCTCAACACGGCGCGCCCACCACCACGACGACCGCCACCACCCCAGCGGGATAGCGCGCGGTCTCCGGACCGCGCATCCCCATTGGGTTGTGTGGTGCCACGTCGGCCTACAACAACAACGTCAACACCACAATGCGCAGGGTCCCGCCTGGCCGTCACGTCTTCGTCGCCAGGGATCCCGGCGCCTCAGTGGCTGACGAGTCATCCCTGGGCTCCCTCGACGCGTTGCCGCCAGCCAACCGCCACGGGTACGCAGAATGGAACTTCTCCGGTGTGCCGGACCCAGTCATGTTCGGGCGTTTCCTTGACGCTACGGACCACTGCGGTTCGGGCCGCTCCGACGACTCCAAAGACCGGGAGCTACTACCCCGCGCGGGAGTGCTACGCCGTCATCACCAACGACCCGGCCAATGCCGGGCCGGCGCGGTGGGCGCCGGAGACGGGGGAGATCACGCCGCCCTGGGGATCGCCACACGCCTAGCCGCGGGGCCAAGCGCTCCTACCGGGCCGACGCCGACGCGCGGTGGCCCAAGCCCGCGAGCTCGAGGCCAAGCCGGCGGAGGAGTACGGACGGTGCGGCTGCTCCGCGCCTCGATGGCTGGGGAAGCCTCCGCTCGCGGCGAACGCGTGCGGGAGTTGGGCAGACAGGCCCGCGACCGCATCAACGCCGACAACCCTGACATGCTGCCGCGGGCAAGTCAGAAGCTCGTTGCCGCCGCAACGCTGCTACGGGCCATGCCGGCACCCTCGACTCCTGAGGCACGAGACCTGCACCGCGAGGTGCAGACTCTCATCGAGCAAGCGGCCGTCCAGTAGGCCGAGAGCTCGGCGTCGTGCATCCGCCAACAAGGGGATGCGCGGGGTGACGGGGCCGCACAAGGGGGCGAACCCTCGGTCCACACAGGAGGGGCGGCGGAGCGTCCCGCCAACTCAGGACACGCACAGGCCAGGGAACGGCTCCTTGACATGCGCAGAGCTCTGGACGGTGACGCTCGCAACGTCATCAACGCCCGCCGCACGAGCAAGGCGGACGAGCGAGCAGCGGTGGGCTACCACCCTCGACGGGGCGGACGCTACGACAGCGGTGAGGACCGCTCCCCGACGCCGGAACCCCCGGGGACCCGTGTGTTCGGGCCGGGAGATCCGCGCGGCAGCCTTCCCCCGCCGCTTCCGCCGCCCCCTCGACCATTGTCAAGTACAACAGGGAGACGGATCCCCGCGTGTGGCTCAACGACTACCGCTTGGCTTGCCGACCGGGCGGGGCAACCAGCCGACGAGGTCATCATCCGCAACTTGCCCCTGCACCTCGGCGATGCGGCCCGGACATGGCTCGAGCACCTGCCCGCCAGCCAAATCCACAATTGGGACGATCTGGTCCGCACGTTCGTGGGCAACTTCCAGGGCACGTACGTGCACCCTGGGAATTCTTGGGACCTGCGCTCCTGCACGCAGAAGCCCGGCGAGTCGCTGCGGGACTTCATACGGCGCTTCTCCAAGCGCTGCACGGAGCTCCCCAGCGTGGCGCAGTCCGAGATCGTGCATGCCTTCCACGAGGGCACCACGTGCAGGGACCTCATGCGGGAGCTGGGACGCAGCCCGCCCGCGGACTCCAACGAGCTGTTCGACATCGCCACCAGCTTCGCCTCAAGGGAGGAGGCCGTGGGAGTGATCTTCGACGGCAAGAAGGGCAAGCGCTCGGAGGACGCGCCCGCGGAGGGCAGCAAGTCCAGGGAGCCCCACCGCAACGACAAGCGGGGCAAGAAGGGAAAGAAGCCGCGGCGCGAGGCGCGCGAGCAGGGGCGCGACGGTGGTAATGCCGAGGCCCTCGCTGTGGACCCGGCTCGACGGGGCCCTCGACCGGCCCCTCGAGGCCCGGGGGTGTTTGACGACATGCTGAAAAAGCCATGTCCTTATTACAAGACCCCAGTAAATCACACTCTTGAGCAGTGCGACATGCTCAAGAAGTTCTATGGCCGCGCCGCCGCAAAGGAGGCAGAGGCCAAGAAAGACGCAGGAGATGGTGACGCTGGCAGCTTCCCCGCCGTGGAGAACGTGTTCCTCATCTTCGGGGGACCCACCGTCGACATGTCGACCCGCCAGCGCAAGAAGGAGCGGCACGAGGTCCTCGCTGCGGAGAAGGCGCCTCCCTCCTTCCTCAATTGGTCGGAGGACGCCATCACCTTCAGCCGGGAGGACCACCCGAACCGTATCCCCAACCTGGGCCAGTACCCGCTGGTGGTCGACCCCATCATCGGGAACGCGCGGTTCTCGAAGGTCTTGATGGACGGGGGCAGCAGCCTCAACATCCTCTACGCGCATACGCTGCGCTTGATGGGGATCGGGTTGGACCGGCCGCGGCCCGAAGACGAAGCCGTTCCACGGCATCGCGCCCGGCAAGCAGGTCCAGCCCCTCGGGCAGATCGACCTGCCGGTTTGGTTTGGCACCGCGAAGAATTTCCGCAAGGAGATCCTCACCTTCGAGGTGGTAAGGTTCAAGGGAGCCTACCACGCCATACTTGGGCGACCCTGTTATGCCAAATTCATGGCAATCCCCAACTATACTTACTTGAAGATGAAGATGCCAGGACCGAACGGCGTCATCACCGTCGGCTCGTCCATCGAGCACGCATTCGACTGCGACGTCGATTGCGTAGAGCACGCAGAGGCGCTAGTGCTGGACGAAGCGCTGGTGACCACTTTGGAGAAGATGGTCAACGACGACCTCGACTCCGCCGCCAAGCACACCGGCACGTTCGAGGCCGCGGAGCAGACCAAGGAGGTCCCCCTCGATCCTTCTGGCCCCGAGGGCAAGGCGTTGAGGGTCAGCTCCACCCTCGACCCCAAATAGGAAGTGGTGCTCGTCGACTTCCTCCGCGCCAACGCCGACATCTTCGCGTGGAGCCCCTCGGATATGCCAGGCATCCCGAGGGAGGTCGCCGAGCACTCCCTTGACATCCTGCCTCACGCCCGCGCCATGCAACAACGGCTCCGCCGCTTCGACGAGGAGCGGCGACGGGCAATCGGAGCGGAGCTGCGGAAGCTTCTCGAGGCCGGGTTCATCAAGGAGGTGTTCCACCCAACGTGGCTAGCGAACCCCGTGCTTGTAAAGAGAAAGAATGGGAAATGGCGGATGTGTATAGACTACACCAGTCTTAATAAAAGCATGTCCTAAAGTTCCTTTTCCTTTGCCACGCATTGATCAAATCGTTGATTCAACGGCCGGGTGTGAATTGCTTTGCTTCCTTGATGCTTACTCCGGATACCATCAAATAAAGATGAAGGAGTCCGACCAGCTCGCGACTTCGTTCATCACGCCGTTCGGGATGCTCTGCTACGTCACGATGCCATTTGGTCTCCGAAACGCAAGAGCAACGTACCAGCGCTGCATGCAGCACGTTTTCGGAGACCATATCAGGCGGACGGTCGAGGCGTATGTGGATGACACCGTCGTAAAGACCAGGAAGGCGGACGACCTGGTTGGCGACCTTGGCATCGCGTTCGGTTGCCTACGGGCAAATGGGGTCAAGTTAAACCCCGAAAAATGTGTCTTTGGAGTGCCGCGAGGCATGCTCCTGGGATACATTGTCTCCCAACGGGGAATCGAGGCCAACCCCGAAAAGGTTGCGGCCCTCGAACGAATGGGTCCAATCCGGGACCTCAAAGGGGTGCAAAAGGTGCTGGGGTGCCTTGCCGCCTTGAGCCGCTTCATCTCGAGGCTCGGCGAGAAGGGCCTGCCCCTCTATCGCCTCCTCAAGAAACACGAACGCTTCTCCTGGACCGCCGAGGCCCAGGACGCGCTCGACAAGCTAAAGGCGTCCTTAGCGCACGCCCCTATTCTCACGCCGCCGCAGGACGGCGAGCCCTTACAGCTCTACGTTGCCGCGACCACCCAGGTGGTCAGCGCTGTGATCGTCGTGGAGCGCACGGAGGAAGGGCATGCTTTACCTGTATAGCAGCCTGTCTATTACATCAGCGAGGTCCTGTCAGACACCAAGACGCGCTATCCCCAGGTCCAGAAGTTACTATACGCGGTAGTCCTTGCGCGGCGCAAGCTCCGCCACTACTTCGAGGCCCACCCCGTCTCGGTGGTCTCCTCTTTCCCGCTGGGGGAGATCATCCGCAACCCCGACGCCGCGGGCAGGATTGCCAAATGGTCCGTAGAGCTGATGGGCGAGAGGCTTGCCTATGCCCCGCGCAAGGCCATCAAGTCTCAAATCTTGGCGGATTTCGTCGCTGAGTGGACGGATACGCAGCTGCCGCCCCCGTAGATCCAAGCAGAGTGCTGGACTCTGTTCTTCGACGGCTCGGTGATGAAAACAGGGGCGGGCGCGGGCCTGCTCTTCGTGTCACCCCTTGGGGAGCACATGCGCTACGCAGTGCGCCTCCACTTCCCCGCGTCTAACAATATGGCTGAATACGAGGCCCTCCTCTGTGGCCTCAAAATCGCCATTGAGTTAGGCGTCAAGCGCCTCGACGTGCGGGGGGGACTCGCAGCTCGTAATCGATCAAGTCATGAAGAACGCGAGCTGCCATGACGACAAGATGGAGGCCTACTGCAAAGCCGTGCGAGCCCTCGAGGACAAGTTCTACGGCATCGAGCTCAACCATGTGCCCCGCCGTACAACGAGGAGTGCGGATGAACTGGCCAAGATTGCGTCCGGGCGGATCACCGTTCCCCCGAACGTTTTCGCGCGCGACGTCGCTCAACCCTCGGTCGTCTTCGAGCCCCACCCCTCGAGTCACGCTGAACCCTCGGGGGCTCCCTCGAACCCAACGGGTGCGGAACCCATGGACGAGGACCCCTCGAACGAGGCGTACGTGCTCTCCCTTCTCGAGGGGTATGGCGCCTACGGAGATGACGTGATGGACATCGAGCCAGCTCCTGTCAAAACGGACTGGCGTGACAAATACATTGCCTGGATGGCTCTAGGGGAACTCCCCGCGGACCGGGCCGCGGCCAGGCGCATCGCCAGGATGGCCAAGTCTTTTGCCCTCGTTGACGGCGAGCTGTACAAGTGCGCCGCCTCTGGCATCCTGCAGCGGTGCGTGCCCATTCCTGAAGGGCGCGAACTCCTGCGGGACATCCACGCCGGGATCTGCGGCCATCATGCAGCGCCTCGTACCCTCGTCGGCAATGCGTTCCGCCAAGGCTTTTACTGGCCTACCGCGGTTGCGGACGCCAGCGAAATCGTGCGCACCTGCGAAGGGTGCCAGTTCTACGCCCGCAAGTCCAACCTACCCGCCCATGCCCTGCAAACCATCCCCGTAACGTGGCCATTTGCCGTGTGGGGGCTGGACATCGTTGGGCCCCTGCGGAAGGCGCCCGGGGGCTTCACCCACTTGTTGGTCGCAATCGACAAGTTCTCCAATTGGGTGGAGTTGCGCCCCATCACGAATCTGAGGGCGAGCAGGGCGGTAACATTCTTCACCGACGTCGTCTACCGCTTTGGAGTGCCAAACTCCATCATCACCGACAATGGGTCCCGGTTCACGGGCGGGGAAGTTTTTGGAGTTTTGCGACAAATTCCACATCCGTGTGGATTGGGCGGCTGTGGCACACCCACAGACCAACGGCCAAGTAGAGCGTGCCAACGGCATGATCCTACAGGGCCTTAAGCCCAGAATTTTCGACCAGCTCAACAAATCTGGGCGAAAATGGCTCCAAGAGCTACCAGCGGTTGTGTGGAGCCTAAGGACCACCCCGAGCAGAGCCACTGGGTTCACCCCGTTTTTCCTAGTCCATGGTGCGGAGGCCGTCCTCCCCACGGACCTAGAATACGGATCGCCCAGGGTTCGAGGCTATGACGAGGATGCCAACCAGCGAGCCCGCGAGGACTCGCTGGATCAGCTGGACGAGGCACGCCTCGTGGCCTTAATGCATTCCGCAAGGTATCAACAGTCCCTAAGACGCTACCAAGCACGCAAGATACGTCGACGGGACTTCAGTGAAGGGGACATGGTCCTAAGGCTACGCCAAGACAACCGAGGGCGCCACAAGCTATCGCCCCCATGGGAGGGACCCTACGTCGTGGTGAAGGTACTCAAGCCCGAAACGTACAAGCTGGCCAACGAGGATGGTGAAGAGCTCACCAACGCTTGGAACATCCAACAGCTACGTCGCTTCTACCCTTAGCTAGGATTTCCAAGTACTTTTTATTGTAAAAACCATATGACCAACGCCCCAGTTGGTAACAACTATGTAAATGCTTCAAGTCTAATAAAAAGGGCAACTCGGCTTTCCCGTGAAACCCAAGTTACCCTCGGGGGCTACTGCGGGGGGGGGGGGCCCCCCCCCCCCCCCAAAATGGTCCCATTTTTCGCACAGAAACAAAACAACTCACACGCGCTAAGTTTGTTTTCTACTTCAACCCCGAGCAACGATTCGAACAGGGCGCAAGCGGCCTAGCGGAAGGAGCGCGCGAGCCAGAGATAGCCTACGCCGCGAGGATATGGCCCTTCTCTCTCGCCTCCAACCCTGCAGGCCCCCCGCGAAAATCGAACTCCCCTAACTAGAATCTACTCAGGAAGAAGGAGAAACAAAAAGCGTAGTAAACAAAAGACCTCATTTTAGCAGACGTTTATGTCAAAAACAACTTGTTCATTTACAAAGGCCGCGAGGCCAGAATACTGATACACGCATAAAAATGGGCCTAGCGCCCAGCTGTCTTCAGGCAGGAGGAGCGGCGGCGTCAATAGCGTCCGGGAAGAGGAACTCCTCGAAGGCTTCAGCGAGCGACCCGGCGGCGTCAGCGGCGAGCGCGTCCACACGCTCCATCGCCACCTTGTCCTCGACACCCTCGGGAACGACGTAGCCCTCCGCCAGCGCCTCGAAGTTGACCTCGTAGTGCGATCGAACCACTCCGAGGGCCTTCTGGACGCCAAGACGCAGCGCTCGGCGCATCCGCTCGGTGATGTGGCCGCCAAGGGCGCGCAGGCGACTGGCCAGCAAGCTGCCGGCCTGTGCTTCGCCCTCCTCCACGGCTTGGCGGGTCTCGAGGGCCGCACCACGCAACTCCCCGGCCTCCCGGCTCGGAGGAGTTATAGGAAGCTGCGGTGCCTCGGCCCGCTCACCGCATGCCCCAGAGCGGTGCGCAAGCCTGGAGTCACCAAGACAAGAAAGAAATCAGAAAAAGGAGTGCGAATTCCCAAACGGAAACCCAACCAAACAAGAGTCAAGCAGCAGCTCACCTTCGACTTGCTTCCTCTCCGCCTCGAGGTCGCAGCGCACGGCCTCGACCGCCAGCTCGAGGCGCTTGACGGTCTCACCTTGCTCCTGGAGGGCAGCTCATGGTTTGCATTTGTAATGCTGAGCACAATCAGCTCGCCCTCGGCCTTGGAGAACGCGGTGTTCCGCTCCTCCAGCGACTTCTGCGCCGCCTCGCGAGCGACGCGCTCCTGCTCCAGCGCCGACCGAGCGTCGACGAGGGCGGCTTGCTCCCGCCGGGAGCCGCCCCTCGGCCCCTTGGCGGGCGGTGCGCTCCGCCGAAGCTCGCTCCTCGGCGACGACGAGCGCCGCGACCTTGGCGTCGAGGGCGGCCTTCAAATTGTCGGCCTCCTTGGCCCGCCGCTCCGGCCCGCGCGCCCGCTCCTCGGCCCGGCGGGCCGCCGCGCTTGCGCCCCCTCGAGCGACGAGCGGAGCCCCCGGTTCTCGCCGCGGACGCCGGCCACCTCCGCCTCCCGGTTGGTTGCCGCCGTGCGCATCTTCTCCGAGTCCGAGCGCGCCGCACGGCGCCTCATCACGGTCGATGAGGGCTGCGCAGACCCGCTCGAGGCTGGAGCGGCGTGCCGGGTTCTGCCTCGAACTCTCAGGGAGTTCGTCGCGCCAGGCCATGGCCCGGTACGCCAACCAGCCGTCCGGAGTCCTGAGGGCGTCAGCAAGCGTTTCGAAAGCGCTGCATCGCTCCCGGAGCTGGTGGAGCTCGGCGTTGACCCGATCAAAGGCGTCGTACTTGTCGTGGGCGCGGCGCTCGAGCTCCTGGCACCCACAAATCAAAACCCGTAAGCGCCACGACACAGAGGCAGCACACAAAAATGAGAGAAAGAAGAAAACGAGCAACAACGCCCTACCTGGAAGATGCGCCATGCGGGGCCTCCATGGACCCTCAGCGCCTCGTTCAGCGCGCGGTTGAGCGTGGCGCCGTGGCTCCGGAGCTCTCCCCAAAGCTCCCCGCTCCCCCCGGCGTCGCAAACGCGAGGGGGATCGCCAGCGGCCCCCTCCACCTGGGCGGGGTGGCCGGCGCGGGAGGACGAGGCCTCGGCGCCGTGTCCTCGGTCCCCCGCCACCATGTGACCCTCGTGCCGCCTCACGAGGGCCCCCTCCTGGGGCTCGGGGGAGCGTGTGGGGAAGCTCGCCCACTGATCCCACCCGGGCGGCGGGGAGTCGTCATCCAGGACCTCCACCACCTCCGCCCGGGAACCGCCGGCGGGCGCCGGCCCTTGCGCCGCCTCCGCCGGCGCCTCCACTTGCGCCTCCACGGCCGCGGGCGCTTGACGCGGCGCCGCGGCCACCACCTCCGGCCGTACCTCCGCGACCACGGGCGCCGCCACGGGTTGCACCCGCTCCGCCTCCTCTCGCAGCCGGCGCCACGGACCACGCCTCCGTATCGGCGGCCTCCGCGGGCCGCGCCTCCGCCACCGGCCGCCGCCGCGGCCCGCGTCCCCACAATGGCGGCGCCGGCCGCTCCTCGGCGACCGCCGGCCGCGCCATGGCGGGCCGATCCGCCGCCGAGGCTCGAAGCCTCGGCCGGGCTTTGCGAGCTCTCGCCCGCCGCCGTGCTTGCCCCCGCCCGCGACGCCCTCGACGAGCGCCGCCGGGTGGGGATGGATGCGTCCGCCCTCAGCACCTTGGCCGGTGCGAGGGGAGGCACAGTTGGCACCACCCTACGCAAGCACAAATAAAAAGTTAGAATGCCTGATCGTCACAAAACCAAACCAAGCGAAAAAGCGAGCCCCTTACCTCGAAGAGGAAAAGGCGCGTTTCCTTTTCCTCGAAGCCTCAGCGGATGAGGCCGGCGCGGCCGGCACGCCCGCCGCCGCGCCTCCCCGACGACGTCACGCGCGCGCGCGGGCCCCGCCCGCGCGCGCGCACGCTTGCGCGCGGGCGCGCGCGCTTGCCGTGCGCGCCTCCGCGGCACGCGCCGGCACCCCGCGGGGCGCGCCGCCCTCGTTCTCGACAGCCTAGCGGCGGGCGCCGTTGCGCCCGCCCAAGGCGGTGCCGCCCTTGCCGCCGGCGCCGGCTCCGGCGACGGGGCGCGAGCTCCCACCTATCAGAGGGGCCCTCCCCCTCAGCCTCTTCCTCTTCGTCCTCCTCCGAGGACGAGTACTCCTCGGTCCCCGAGGAGGAGAGCACCAGTTCCTCGCACCGCCGGTACTCCGCGTTCCGTTGCTCGCGGCGCTCGTGGTGCCGCCTCGCGCGCTCCCTCTTGCGCGCCGCCCGCTCTCGCTCCCGTTGCTGCGCCGCCCGACCGAGCGCGCGGGAGTCCGGGGTGGGCGGAACGGACTTCGCGGCGGTGAAGCTCACCAGCTGCATGCAGGAACAACAAAGACTCGTCAGGAGGCAGAGGCAACACCAAGAACTAAAACGGAATCAAGAATCGAACTCACCAGCGGGCCGGTGGGGAGCATCTCGAGGTCCCACGGGGTTCGGGTGCGCCAGCATCCGGGTGTCGACAGCGTTCCGCGCCCGGGTGAGCGCGTACGGCCGCCCGAGTGGGGTCGGGAGCATCCGCGACCTCGCCAGCGCGACGGGGTCCGCCTCCTCTGTCATCTGAAAGATGAAGAGCGGCCTCTCCATCAGAGGCACGACCCGTCGGTGATGGAGGAAGGCAAGGACGCTCGCCGCGGTCAGCGCTCGCACCGTCAGGCTCCTCAGGGCGGCCAAAACCGATTCCTGCCACCTCCGATGCTGGGGCGTGGACACCCCGTAGCCCCAGGAGCTGGGCTTCTCCTTGAACACCCGACCGGTGTAGGGGGGAGGCCGGGCTCGGCGTTGCGCAGGTAGAACCATCCCCGCTCCCAGCCGGCGTTGTTCGTCGTCATGGTGCAGGGGATGTAGTCGTCCTTGAACTGCGCCCGCAGGGCGAGTGACATCCCCGCGGCGCGCACCGCGCGGCGGGTCCTCGGCTCCGTCGTGGGCCGCGTGAAGAGCTCCGCGCGAAGAGGTGTACCCGCAGCTCCCGCCTGAGTCGGGATCCCCAGATACCCCTCGCAGATGCCCACGAACGTGGCCGCCTGCGAAATCGCATTGGGCGCGAAGTTGTGCAACTCCACACCGTAATAGTGGCACAACGCTCGCATGAAGCGGCTCGCCGGCGCGTTGAAGCCTCGCTCGTGGAAGCGGACAAAGCTCACCACATAGCCTTCCGGCGGGTTGGGCGCGCGGTCCCCCACCGGCGGCACTATCCACTCCGCCGGGCGGCCATC
The DNA here is from genome assembly GCA_947561735.1 of Cenchrus americanus. Lineage (NCBI taxonomy): Eukaryota > Viridiplantae > Streptophyta > Magnoliopsida > Poales > Poaceae > Cenchrus > Cenchrus americanus. Next base: position 154,445,231 of record OX387242.1, on the reverse strand, counting down.
CTCATTAGCCGCCAACTGGCCGGCGGTGACCAGCTCGCCAAGGGCCAGCCGGGTCACTGTCGACCGCTCCCAGGCGTACAGTTCAAGGATCATGAGGGGCTGAGGCGGCGCCATGAGGAAGGGCAAAGGATGCGAAGAACGAAGGACAGGAAGAGGAGGAAGAGCTCTAATGGCGAAGTCGCACGGTGGCAAAGGCAAGGCGGGGAAGAAAGCACGGGGGGCTAAAATGGCGGAGCGCTAAGGTAAAAAACCGCCGTTTACCCTTCTCCTCAGATTTATAAGCCGCGGCCGAGCTCTCCGGGGCAGATGTCCCGCGCGCGTTAACTGCAGGGAATCTTCTCTTCTCGCTGGCAAGCGGACCCCACCACGACCGCAGCGGCCACATCACCGCAAACGGGCCATCATCACGGTGAAGACTAGCCGGGGCCGTGGCAGGCGGTCACGTCCGCCTGCCCACGCCGCCCACTACGCGCACGCGCGCGCGGCCGCGACGCCTAAAAAGGCGCGCCCGCGATGCGAAACCGCAGCCTCTACTGTCGAGCATTTAATGGCCCGGTCCCTTGTAAAACAAGGAGAACCCTCGAGCGGCACGGACTCCTGGCTCGGGACAAATTCAGCCCTCGAGCAGGTACAAGCGTGAGAAGGTCGCCTTGAGGCCCGCCTGAAAAAAAGCGGACATCGCGAGCACCCATGCCACGTAGCACCCTCGAGCGGCACGAGCTCCTGGCTCTAGACAATGTCAACCCTCGAATGGGTACAAGCGTGAGAAGGTCGCCCCGAGGCCCGCCTGAAACAAAGCGGACATCGCGAGCACCCATGCCACGTAGCACCCTCGAGCGGCACGAGCTCCTGGCTCTAGACAATGTCAACCCTCGAATGGGTACAAGCGTGAGAAGGTCGCCCCGAGGCCCGCCTTAAACAAAGCGGACATCGCGAGCACCCATGCCACGTAGCACCCTCGAGCGGCACGAGCCCCTGGCTCTAGATAATGTCAACCCTCGAATGGGTACAAGCGTGAGAAGGTCGCTCCGAGGCCCGCCTGAAACAAAGCGGGCATCGCGAGCACCCATGCCACGTAGGACCCTCGAGCGGCGCGAGCCCCTGGCTCAAGACAATATCAACCTTTTAAAGGGGCACAAGCGTGAGAAGGTCACCCCGAGGCCCGTCTGAAACAAGGCAGGTACCACGAGAACCCATGCCACGCTGTGCTGCTGACCAACGCCTCGAGGGCTGGCACGCCCAGACCCCTCGACGGCCGCAAACGCAAAGACGGGGCTGCCCAGGCGCCGCCCCCGCACGGCCCTACTGATCGAGGTTCGAAGCCTGACCCTCGACGGGTTCGAACAGGCGCCCCAGATCGCAGAGTCAGGGACGACGAAGGCACGCGCATTCGAGCCGTTCCACGAGCCCATCGGCTCGAGGGTGCCCCACATGTCGTATTCGAGAGCCAGCGAGGGCAGCTAGCCGGGGGATCCCACCGAGGGAGAGCTTCCGCGCCCTCGGTCCCTATCGAACGGGACCGAGCCCCACCTAGCAAACCCACGCAAGCGCTTCAATGGACGTGTCTCTGGACCACGCAGCCTACCCTTATCGAACGGGGCATGGGCGTCCACTCGAACCACCCACTAGCAGCTCGACGAGGAATCCACAATTCGCGACCCGCTCGATGGGGGTTGCGGAGACCTCACCCTCCGTCCCGCGGAGGGACGGTGAGGGCGCGTTAAAAAACAAGTCGTAAAGCTCTACCCGATCGCCTCGAACGGGCCCAGGCTCGGGGGCTTGACGCACAGCTACACCTCCTTGAATTGCACCCACCGGAGACAGTGCCAGCAGCGCGTGCGTCACCGAAGCCGGCTGAGATATTGCCGACACCGGTTGAAACATGTGCCACGCCCTCTGACCAGTTCTCACGGTTAATCCCTGCAGGAGCATCCATGCTCCTGCAGGGCTTCGGGGGCTAGACCCGCGGGTCTGCTGACGCGGCCCCACGGAAAGCGTTCACAAGACAAGGAGGGAAGAACGTCCTATCGCAGGTTCCAAGCACCGCGGGAGCCTCAATGGCAAACCCACAGATGCTCGGGGGCTACTGTCGGGGACAGCACTAGGGGTCCCCATTAACAACCGGGAAATCCCCACTTAAAACCTGCAACAAAGCCAAACACACTTTGTCTAACCATGCGGGGATACGGCCCACGCCGCAAGGACCTCAACGGCCCACCAAGGCGGCCCTCTTGAAGATCCCCCCTCGAGCGAGGCTTCGCCTCGCTCGAGGGTGCGCGCCTCCCTCGAGCGGGCTCCGTCCCGTTCGAGGGGGTGCGCTCCCCTCGAGCGGGCTCCGCCCCGCTCGAGGGCCCGCTCCCCCCTCGAGCGGGCTCCGCCTCGCTCGAGGGTCCGCCCCGCCCTCGACCGGGGTCCGCCTCGCTCGAGGGCGCCCGCCTCGCGTGCGCCTGCCCCCCCGTACACGGGCATTTAACGCCCGACACCGGCGGGACAGGCGCCATCATGCACCCGGGGCTCGCGCCCCCGTGCCGCCGCACCAACTCCCCAGAGGGAGCCCATCCCCATCACTGTGGGGAGGGACTGTGCACCGCGGCCGGTGTCGATCCCGTGACGCCGTGCGCCCCCGCTCCAAAGACGGGCTAACGCGCCGAGCCCTCGAAGGGGGCCGGCTTCACCCTCGATTTGCTTTCTTGTGACCCTACAGGGTTAGGTGGAGGCGCTAGGCCGGAGGAACGCCATCCCTGCCACTGTTACGGCATGGCAGCCGTCCCCGCGCGTGCAGGCGCACGCCTGGCGCTGTAGCAACAACTCCAGTACGGTGAAGCGTATTGGAACGGGACGCCGTTTTACCTACCCCTGTGCTCCGTACGGCCCAACGTCAGCAGCTCCCTCGAGCCCATCAGAAGACATCACCGCCATCCGCCGCCCTTCTACCCTCGAACCGCCACTGTTCGGGTACAAGATAGGCCATGATGGCCGGATCGCTGCAAGGATCGTCCGGACGGCCGCCCACTCTACAGCATAGCATGCCACGCCCCTTCACGTAGCTAGATAGCGCGGCGCGCATGTGATTCGCTCCCTCCTTGATCTATAAAAGGGGGACGAACCCCCCCTGCTGCAGGGGGAGGACGAAGGGAACACAGTGGGAGACGAGCTGCGCCACGCACTTGCTCTCCAATTCTCCCACAACATCTTCAGCCATCGCGCCAGGGACTTGGAAGCCAGGCTTCCTCTCCCACCTTGCTTGTAGCAGCCCCACTACAGGCACCCCCGGTGCTAAGTAATATAGTGCCTTGAGCACGCCACTGCTGGACGTACGGCCCCCTCGGCCGGAACCAGGATAAAACTCTGTGTCACTTGTTGCTTAGCATCGACCATTGAGGGATAGACCACGGCGCTTACTACTGGTTAGTGTCGGGACCACATTCCGCACCGACACCCGCTTCCTCTTGAAGCAAAACTCATCCTTGTGACCCTCTTTCCCACAATAGCCACAATGGAACCTCACAAGCTTAGGCTTAGGCTTGGATTGGGGCTGCTCACTTGGTTTCTCTCCACTCAACTCCTCCACCGGTTTCTCCTCACTAGCTTTCTCACTCACTTTCCCAAAGAACACTTTCCCCGAAGTGCTCACAAACTTGATAGGCTTTTGGAGATCATTTGTGGGTGTAGGAAACACAGGTGGAGTTGGAGTTGTGTCTAGTCGGTTCCTAAGATGGTTGGGTTTTGGAGGGAAATCATTTATGTGGTGGGTTTTTGATGGCTCTGGGATATTCTCTCCACTCCCCTCACCAACCTTGTTTGCCCCAAGTCCTTCACCATCCTGCCTCTTAAATGCCTCGATCATCATTTTCAACTGAGGCTCATGACTAGACAACCAACCCATCAACTTTCTCAACTCATCATTCTCATCCTGCAAACGATCAACATAATGTGCAAGTTCCAAATATTTTAAAGCATGCATTTCACAGGTAGAGCATGATGTAGACATGGGTTCCTTCAATTTAGCCTCAAGAGAACTAGTGTAAGCATGCATCTCATCAATATTAGCATGCAAAATGGGCAAGAAGTGCAAGCACCTAGTAAAGCAGGTCTAGACTTAAGCTCATCCACTTCAACCCTAAGCACATCTAGTTCCTCACACTTGGAGGCATGCTTCTCCTTAAACAAAGCAAGATCAGCAAGAAAAATGGAGCAATCAGCACAATCAACCTCATCCGAAACAACAGGGCTAGCCTTAAGGCAATCAATCTCAAGCACCTATGTTTCTAGCTCAGCCACTCTAGTCCTAGCATCCTCGAGTGAAGCCCTAAGTTGTTTTCTCATTTTCTTTGCCTTTCTAAGCATGTCATCACGATTATCAAGCAAAGTACCAAGCCTCTCATTCTCCTGGTGCAAGATGGGAAGCTCATCACGCACCTCGTCGTCGGACTCAGAGTCTGAGTCGCACTGTGTGCTCTTCTTACTGCCGGAGCTCTGCGCCATGGTGCAGAAGCCGTCTCTAGCGAAGCAGCTCAGCCCGCTCAAGTTCTTGGACGCCTTCTTGCTCTTGCGATGATCACCTTCGTCTTCACTGCTACTCGAGCTCGAGGTGGAGTACACGGAACTGGAGTCGACGTCGCTTGCACCAACCATCGCTTGGGCCTTGCCTCGGCTCGCCTTCTTCCTCGATCGTCGCTCGTCATTGTGCTTGTTCTTGTACTTGCTCTTGTGGTCGCACCTCGACCGGTACTTGCCATCTTTCCTTGACTTGTGCTTGTAGCTGTCCTTGTTCTCGACTTCTCCGGGCAGTCGGCGACGAAGTGTCCTAGCTTGCCGCACTGGAAGCATGTCCTCGTGTTCCTCCTCATGTTCACTCGGTTCTCGTGCAGCATCTCGAACCGCCTCGTCAGGAGCGCCAGCTCGTCCTCTCCAAGCACATCGAACTCCTCATCTGGCATAGACATCAAAGAGGACAAAGAGAACATCCTGGTGGATGGGTTAGTGTTAGCCTTTCCTTTCGAACCACCAACGGGGGCAAGACTATGGGAATCAGTCGGACCCTCGAGCTTGGCAGTCATGCCCCTATCCACCTCAGCCGAATTGAGCTTCGAGAACAGCACGTTCACCATCAGAGTGTCATACTTCTCTGACTCCACAATGGCCTAGAACATTCCGCCCCAAATCGTACGATCCAAAGAGTCTAAGAGCTTGACATCTCTATCATGATCATCGTATAGGAGCACGTCCACATTGGCCCTCATGTTGTTCACAACCACTGTGAACCTCTGAAACAAGGCATCAATGGACTCACCGGGGAGATGAGTGAAGTTCTCGTACTCTCTCCGGTAGGTCGCATACATCCGTGCGTGAACCTGGGCATTCCCAACATGAGCCTCCTTCAGCACCGTCCAAATTCTACAAGCCAAGTGCTCGGTGTGCACCCGATCGAAATCAGGCTGACACAGATCACGAAACAAGTAGTCGACCGCCTTGTTGTTGGCGTCGAACCTATCCCTCGATCCTGGAGCAAGAAAATCCATCGGCTGGACATAGCCTGTGTCCACCGAGACATCCCAAAGGATCTGACCCTTTCTGCGAAGGAACGTACCCATCCGCTTACTCCACATTCCTGGTACGCCATCCTTGGATCTTAGACTGGCTCTGAGACCACTTGAAGGACCGATTGAGCGACCAGAGAGTGGGGGAGTGAATGGGAGCCGATAAAAATTCTTCTCAAAGGAGATTGAAACTCCGACAAGATGAACTCGCTCGGTCGGACCCCCAAAATCACACGCTCCGCACTTCTACCTTCCGTTTTCCAAAACCACGTAGCCACTGGAGTGCTACTGGTCCTAGGAACAAACACTGCCAGCAACCTCAACACACACGCACCCACGACGAGCGAAACAACTCGAAAGCCGGCCGTCCGCAGGGGGCGGTTAGGCCGCCTCCACCGGGCAACCAAGAAATCCTCCGAAACACCTCTTCCGAGCACCAAAACGCACTACGGTTTCACCAACAAAGATCTCTCGGTCGGGGCCATGCTAGCTACCGGAAAATCTTGGCGAAAACCAAAACTCCACCCAGGGGCCTAGGGGCGGTTAGACCGGCTACCAGGGGCGGTCTAACCTCCTGTACCCAGCAACGAACTCCAAACAAGAACTCCTAGCAAACGGCACGAGAACGACCCGAACTTTCACCCAGACGCTCCTCTGATCAAGGCGAACAAACTCACAGAGGAAAATCCGGCGAAAAAAAATTTGACCTGGAAGACCCAGGGCGGTTAGACCGCCCCCTCCAGGCGGTTAGACCGCCTCTCCCAGAAAAATAGCCCGCGGGTGAAACCCCAACTTCCTCGCGCCTGATCTCCCAAATCACTCCACGGATTGCAGCAAAACTTCGGGAATAGCTGGGTTACCTCCTGGGCAACCTCTACCTCAAAGGAATCGAAGAAATTGCTTCTCTAGGTCAAGAACTCGCCCAACTCGAAAAACCACCAAATCGAGTCCAATTCAAAGGAGATTTGGGGGCAAAGTCACCAGCCAAACAGGGACAAGATCCTCATACGTGACACCCAACAAAGACCCCAAGAAATCGTCCTCAAAACACCGCCAACAAAGAGCTTCGAAAATCAACACAAAGAAGGACGGGAAAACCACCTTGAGGAACAACACCAAACCATCTATACATACCATGAAGGTTCGTACAAGGTCTAGCTTGCCACCCAAGCATCTATCCCTCTCTCTAGATCTCACATGAAGCTCTCAAGCTAATTCTAGGAAAAGCTAGGGAAAATAGAGAACAAAAATGGAAAAACAAATGAGCTAGGGTTCCAAGAGTTGGCTGCCATCCACCCACTCAATGAGTATATATGGAGGCACCCAAAAGACTAAACTACCCTTACTTAAAACTAGGGATACAAGCCCCTCGAGGGCGAATTTGGAAGTCTTCAGATTTTCTTCATCGGACGGATGCCCAGCGACCGCAACCTGCTTAGCCTCGACGCAAGCCTTGCGATCCCGACGTGTGTCCTCTGCTTCAAAGCATCTCGGCGCCGGCGGCCAAGGCGGTCAGACCGCCCCCCTGGGCGGTTAGACCGGCCCAGTCGATCTGACCGGCCCCTGGCGGTCTGACCGCCCCTCCTGGGTGGTTGAACCGGCCTGGGGTGGCCGCACCTCCTCGTCGAGTCTTCGGCCTCGGTTTTGTGGATCAACCGAGTAACCCAGTGGTTTTCTAGTGAACCACTGCAAACCCCACGAACTCGGTGTGGCCTCCGCCAATCTCCACTCACGACTCGGCTCCCACGTAGTCCCGGCTCGACCTTGGTTTTGAGGCTCAACCAAGAAACCGTCCACGACTTCATCTTGTTGTTCATGCCACCATGCGGCCCGCACTTCACCCCACTGACCACCGGGTCCCTCGAATGAAGCCTACTTGTCTTCTCCACACCTGGAGGCCTCACGGGCGACGACCTTTCGCGCTTGTTCTTCACCTGCACCAACACGAGTCAATCTGCAACCTGCACCTGCATTACTTAGCCAAGAATCAGTCCACACAACGTTGTCAATCACTCATCACACAAGGAAGCGACCATCCACCGGTCCTCGAACCACACATGGTCCTCATATAACACCATCAATCATGACACCACCAGTTCTAGGAGAAACTCTCCTCCTCTACATCTCCGCTACCACTAATGTGGTCAGCACGGTTCTCGTAACTGAACGAGAAGAAGAAGGGTAGGCCTATCTTGTTCAACGACCTGTGTATTACGTAAGTGAGGTCCTGGCCAACTCTAAGAGACGTTATTCACAGACTCAGAAGTTGCTCTACGCACTCCTGATTACGTCGAGAAAGCTTCGTCACTACTTCCAAGCCACAAGATCACGGTCCCATCGTCGTTTCCACTAGGGTAGATCATCCGCAACCGTGACGCCAACGACCGCATCGTCAAGTGGTCAGTGGAGCTCGGAGAATTTGACATCGAGTTTTGCCCTCGGCAAGCAATCAAGTCGCAAATCCTCACAGACTTTGTGTCTGAGTGGACGGAGATCCAGATGCCCCCTCCCAAGGAGCGGCCTGAACACTAGATAATGTACTTCGATGGTGCCCTCAACCTCGAAGGCGCAGGCGCAGGCGTATTACTCATCTCCCCTCAGGGAGAATAGCTCAAGTATGTCCTACAAATACACTACAGGGCCTCCAACAATGTAGTGGAATACGAAGCCCTGATTCACAGACTCAGTTTAGCTGTGTCCCTTGGCATCAAGCGACTACTAGCTTTCAGTGATTCTAAGGTCATCATTGAACAATTCAACAATGAGTGGGACTGCGTCAAAGACACGATGGATGCCTACTATGCTGAGATTCACAAGCTCGAAGGACACTTTTAAGGAATTGAATTCCAGCACGTACCACGAAATAATAACGTGACCGCCGACATACTTTCCAAACTAGGCTCACGACGAGCTCTAGTCGAGGTAGGTGTGTTCGTCCAAGACCTATGCAAGCCTTCAATCAAGCTATTGGACCCAGACAGTCCAGATCCACCTCAACACGACCAAGCCTCAGTACTTGCGCTCGACATGCTGATGACAGAAAAAGAACATGATTGGCGCAAGCCTTTCATAGACTTCATACTCGACTAACTCGTTCTAGAAGACAAAGCAAAGCGCGAGCGTATCACACGACAAAGTGCCAACTACGTCGTGATTGGTACTGACCTTTACAAAAAAGCCGCCTCCACTGGCGTCTTGATGAAGTGCATTTTGCGATCAGAAGGTCTATAGTTCCTGGCTCAGATTCACAGTGGCGAATGTGGCTGCCATGCAGCATCCGCCAACTTGCTCGGTAAGGCGTACCGATCTGGATTCTACTGGCCCACGACCATCTCCGACGCAAAAGACCTCGTAAAAAGGTGCAAAGGATGCCAATTCTTTACCAAACAACAACACCTGCCAACTCAGGCCCTGCGCACAATTCCTCTATCATGGCCCTTTGCCATGTGGGATCTCGACTCCGTTAGACCGTTTCGAACTGCCCGAGGCAGACACAGGTTTATCCTAGTAGCTGTCGACAAATTAACCAAGTGGATTGAAGTCCGACCTGTTGTGAAAGTAACATCGGAAAAAGCGGCAAAATTCATGCAGGACATAACACATCACTTCTGTGTACCTAATAGGATCATCACCGACCTGGGCACAACCTTTACTGGCTCTGCCTTTTGGGATTTTTGTCCAGACAACACCATCGACGTCTACTACTCGGTCGCCCACCCTCGGTGCAACGGCGAGGTCGAGCACGCCAATGGCAGGGTCCTTCAGGCTATCAAAGATCGTATCTATGATGACGCCTCAAACTACGCCACCCGGTGGTTAGCCGAGCTACCACATGTGATTTGGTGACTAAGGAGCCAAGTCAGCTCCGCCACAGGCTTTTGGCCCTTCTTTTTGGTCTACAGATCGGAAGCCATATAACCCACCGATGTCGCCTTTGGAGCTCCACACATCCAATTCTATGAGGAAGGAGAAGCCGAGCAAACACGTCGAGTCGACCCCGACAGCCTTGGAGAACAGAGGTTTGCTGCCGTCATGAGACAAGCTCGTCACGACCAACAAATCCAGTGATATCACGATCGCAACGTTATGGAAACCTCCTTCAATGTTGGCGACCTCGTCCTTAGGCGCATCCAGAAGACCGATGGCATGCATAAGATCTCTGCCCCCTGGGAAGGACCCTTCATCATAACTAAAGTCATTAGTCCATCCACATATTGCTTCCAATGGTGTGACGGGCAAGGAGTGTGAAACCCTTGTAACCTGGAGCATCTACGACGATTCTACCTGTAGAATAGTTATAAGTTACAGCTATGTATTCCTTTCACTTGTACTTTTTTCATATTAAATAAATATTAGTTCCAGTAGTCATCTGCTGCGTCCCGAGCCCTACCTTCTCCTCGACACGCTCGGGGGATTGGCTAAAGCCAATACATGGGTTGTAAAACCTGAGGGTCATAATTTTTTCCTACTCCTCCACCTCGACATGCTCGGGGGCTTGGCTCAAAGCCAACCTAAGGGTCGTTCGACCTGAGAACATTATTCCTAACGAATATAAAACCCTCTGTCGTTGCGAGCATGCTTGGTCGATAAGGACGCTAGACCTGAGTCCTAGACTCCTCCTCGTGCACCGACCTCACATAAGCCCCCACGCCAAGCTGTGGAGGTCGGTGAGCTAGCTTCTCCACGAGTAGTGGTTAGCGAGGCAAGAAACAACACTTCATCATCTACAAGACTACCAACCTCGCGCAGACACAAGGCAAGTACTTCATTTAGGCATAACAAAATATTCATCATGAAGCGCTGTTTAAATGACTGAGAAAGGGAGGAGGTACAACTCCTAGTCCAAGACTACTACCCACCGTCATCACCTCATAGTCCACGGTGTCCGCCATCTCCGTTGTAGTATCTAGGACTTCCAGCTCCAGGGGAGTGAGGTCTTTATCAGCACTAGCACCCCCTTGACCTTGGCCTTGTCCACGTCGGGGTAGTGCGACTTCACCCTCACTAGCGCATCTGTAGCCGCCGCCAAGCTCGTCGCCTTCAACAACGTAAGGAGCCTGTCAGGGGTGTCTATGAGACTATTAACAACAGACCTCACCTCCTCCCCTTCAACTTGCACCGCTATGCAGTCCATAACATAGTTGGCAGCGCCCTTCAGGTCGCTCAGCTCCACCTCATATCCTACAAAGGTTACTTGGTCATTCTGCAATGACTTCAAAGCCTCCTCAAGATTGACCTCAAGGTCTTGACAAGCTCGTTTCTCATGATCCAGGTTTTGAGATACGACATACTCACTATCAGCAGCTTCTTTTATTGCTTGCTTGAGCTCTTGGCCACCTACCTCGACCTCTCGCAGCGTCACCTCCAAGGACCAGACCTTCTCCTTGGTGTTCTTAAGGTCATTGTTGAGGACCTCCTCATGATTGCGGAAGTTTGCAAACATGAAACAAGATTAGCAACACGAAACTTCGACCTCACCTATGGTCAAAGCATTGAATTGCATATTGGCCTCCTGGGTCATGCGCTTCTCTTCGGCGAGCTCGTCCTCAATCTCCTTCTTCTCCGCGGTCGCCGCCTCCCGGACCTATTTGAGCTCCTGCTCAAGTTCAGTGACCCGCCACTGCGTCACATCGGCGTTGTTCAGCAGGTCGATCTGGCTCTTCGCACGATCTGCTAATGCATGTTACAACACAACATCTCGTCAGTAATAGATCAACAATACATCATCAGAAAGAACATCGTAAGAAAACTCACCATCAACACAACATTGATGGTTACAATGCTGGTTCGCAATTCCTGCCTATCTTCATTGTCGTCGAAGATGCCCTCCTGCCAAGGGGTGTCATCCCAGTCAATCTCTCGTCACAGCAACCTTGGGCTCGTCAGAGCAGAATTAGGTACTTGTGTGCCAGACGTCCCCCGACATCTTGGCGCTTGGTCAATCTGAGACTGGTCCTTGACTAGGTCCTCGTCCATCCCACTAGGCCTTACACTGATGGGGTCTACGTCGAAGATCTACAGAGAAGCCGACGCTCCGACGTCTCCTAAAACACCTCCTGCTCCCGCATCATTACCACGCGAGGGAGTCACCATCCTCGAGCCTGTAGCCGGCGGTGGAGTCACCACCCTTTCATCGGCAGCCGGTGGCGGTGTAGCCGTTCTCGTGTCGTCGACCAATGACTGCACCACGATCTTCAGATCGGCCGACCTCGTGCGGAAAGGCGAAGCCTGAGCGACCAGGTTGCGTCGAGGCCCTACAACCGACCTACATAATCCACCACATAGACAAGCATAAACAACATGACAACACTAAGTAAGAGATATCAAGCCACTTTACCTTGTGATGGTCGGGACACGAGGCTTCGGCCTAAAGAACCATGGCCTATTCAACACAGGCATCTTTGCCTACGTTGTAGCGATAGCTCGTTGCACCTCCAAGCCTTGACGGAGGCATCCTCCGTAGTCTTCTCAGCCAACTCCCACTGCCTATTGGCGGCGGGGCTCAACAACCTCCTCGTCGATCGATCTTCCATGACCGGGGGCTCCTCGATGGCTTCTTCTTCTTCTTCGGACTCGACCTCCCATGACTGACGTGTAGGAATCGCCATCGTCTCAACCACCGGCGGAGGACTGGTCTGCCTCTTCCTCCTCTTCTTCTTCGTGGCCTTCACTTTGGTGGTCTTAGCAACAGCCATTGTAACTGACTGCTTCGCTACCGCCACCCTAGTCTTGCGCCTGGACTACGTGGCACCACCACCACCCGGGCCTGTCCCGGCGTCGCCACCGAACTCGGTGTCAGTATCCTTGTCGGCCTCCACCAAAGAGTCAGAATCGTAATACTCTAGCAGCCGAGCTGCCGGAGGTTGGTACTTGTACGACCTCAGCTTCTGTCGGTGCTGCTCGTGCTCATGAAGAGGTGTCGGGCACCAAAACTGACGTTCACAATCCTGCAAATAATCAAGGACCAAAACAGTTAAACGACGTAAAAAAGCAAACTGAGGAAAAAGACCTAAAATAGGTCCCAGGACTCACCGGGTCAGCCGGCCTCTTCAGCGAATGTGCCTTCGGGCACTTCTTGATCTTCACGTTCCCAAAATAGATCTGTGACACTCTAGCCGCCATCTCCTCCTTAGAGACCTTGCGGTTGACTTCATGAGTGGGGTCCGACTGCCCCCAGTACACATACGGGGGATGAACTCGGTCCTTGATCGGCTGAATCAGCCGCCGGCAAAACGACCTGGCGACTGAAGCCCCTGTTAGACCCCGATTCTTCAGGTCGTTGACCAACTCCAAGACCTCCTTGAGGTCGTCAGCTTCATGAGAAGACAGCCCCAAGTCCCATTCAGAGATCTTCACGGGCTTGTGGCAGGAACAACGCGGAAGGCTCGGTAGCTAATCAATAATATAAAACCACTCCGACCTCCACTCGGTGGTGTTGTCGGGGAGGTCGGTGTCTATCCACTCTGACTTGACGCCTGACCTCAAGCAGAACATTACAGTACACACTGGCTCCGACCACTTGCCAGTACTCTTTACACTAAAAAGACGCCTCCAAAGAAGAAAGTGAGGCGATATCCCTAGATACGCTTCACAGAAGTGGATAAAAGTCGATACTACGGTGATGGAGTTGGGAACGAGATCTACCAGCTCCATCTTGTATTACAAGAGAATACCCCGGAAGAAGTCAGCTACAGGGAGGTTGAAGCCACGCTCAAAGTACGAGGCGAAGACGACCTGCTCCTTCACATCGTCGGTCGGGAACTCCTCTCCCACCTGCCTTCCACTCCACCTTCGCCTTCGGCTTCAGCAGCCCGCGGTCCACCAAGGAATGGATCTTGGCCTCCGTCATGGTTGACTGCACCCACACAGTGCGTGGGTTTGGGATTGGGCCAGCCTCTACTGCCATTTCTACGCTTGGTTTGGATTTGGATCTAAGTGAGCAAAGGGTCTTGATGCGCATGCGTAGTGGCGCACGACGCAGGGCGATGGCGCTAGCACGCGGATGGCCGGAGCCGGTGATGGGGTGGACGCGCACGCAAGGGACACAAGCATGGCTACAGCGCGATGGCGGCGACAGCGACGGTAGGAACAAGAAGGCGAGTGTGGTAAACCCCGACCCTTGACATCCTATTTATAGGGGGTCCACCGGATCCGCGCCCGTTACGGCTCCTTCTATTGTACGATGCGCACCGCAACGGCTCTATTCCGATAATTTTGCGAGAAGATCACGCCGAATTCTTCGTCAAACAAATGAGCAAATGACCTAAGCTATGAGTTTAGGTCCTCAGTCAGAACAGGGTCACCAGGTCATCCTGATGATAACACTTTGATCCTCACAAGGTCGACAAGCCCCCACATCTCATTAATTTAGGTTTTTCACAAATCATTTTGCCAAAACGACCAAATACATGACAGAAGAGAGCGAACATTATATGGGTCATCCGAAGGTACACAAATCACCTGCGACCTCACTGGATCCAGACCCGACACTACAAAATAAACATGCTACGAGACATGGTCTACCCAAAGCAATCTGTGCGACCTACTTCACCGAAGCAGAGCACGTCATGAGATTTCTCCTAGCACCTGGACCATGATGGCTTCCTTGCGGGCAACAGCTGTCGGACGTCACACGTAGCAGGGCACGTTTGGCCCCAACTATTGGAATGTAGATACCAGCATGCACTTCGGCACGGGATTCCGACCCCTGACGAGCACCCGAAGCAAACCAGCGACACCCAGCTGCACCTCGACCTGGTACAGTATCACCTCTAAGCTCTACCTGGTACCACGCAGAGTCACGGTACAAAGAATGGGGGTGCTGCCTACATTTCGCTAGAGTTCTCCTAGCTCCAAGCCTCTACAAGTATTGCAATCTACAATCTGGTGGACGAACACATGCCCATGGCATGGCTTCACAACTATCCTGCAGCTTCATCGCTTAACAATGCTCGGTGCTTGCCTCCTCCAGTTTCATGGTACTATTTATAGCCAAAGCCAGACCTCGGGTAGATGGCTGAGTAATGACACTGTCACCACGTGGTCTAGAGGGCCTGCAAACATGTGTATGATTAAAGGAGAATTTTACCCCTGTCTCGCGATGTCTCTTGTCGCTAGTGCATCAATGATGCCTGAGCCCGTCGCAGAGTCACATGGCTACAATATTCTTCGCGAGACAAGGGTAAAAGTCATCGCCTTTAATCATACACATGTCCGCAGGCCCTCTGGACTACGTGGTGACAGAGTCACATGGCTACAGTACCCCCTCGATCTGTGGGCAGTTTGTCATCTTCTGGGTGGCAAAAGAATCTCCGACCACTACTGACCCATGACCCTGCAGACTACGAAATACGACAAAAAAACTGACCATGTGTCAGAGGGCCCAACGCCTAACTAAGCCCCGTACGACAATGAATCCACGACCTTCCTCTACGACCTGATGTCCTTTATTTGCACCCGCTAGGCTCTGTGTACTAATGCACCCGCTATGGCTCTGCACGTAAACGGACCTATTCCAATCAGCCTATATTTCTGGTTCCTGGGCAGAATGGTCGTAGGTTCGATTGAAGACCTTCCAAGGTAAACGTGACTCGCTGCTCTGTCAGATTCGTCTGGGCATCTAGAGATCAAAAGCTTCATGTTTACAATTTCGTAGGGCCCTCGTTGTCAGTGTGCCTATTGCTGAGGTCGTTAATACCTTAGCACCATGGCTCTGCTAGATGGCTAGCAGCTATGTTGGTCATCTGGACACCAAAACGACCTCCTTGAGGTCGGCGTGCCTTAATACCTAGGCCTTGCAATATCTTGGTATGTTTACGGCTCTGCCAACCTAGTGGGGCGCCTTGGATGTGTGACCTCCCGAGGTCGGTGTGTTCTTGTAGCTCTGCCAGCCTGTTCTGGACACCCAGGATTTTTACGTTAGGAGTGAAGGCCTCCCTGTGGGGTGCGCACCTAATGGCCCTGCCAAGTACCTTTGGGTGCTAGGGCGCTTTTGACTTGAGACCTTCTTGAGGTCGGCATGCCTCGGGTGGCTCTGCCAGACTCCTTGCAGCCATGCAGGATATCTGGGTGCCTCTACACTCATACGTTCAAGATTAATATCCCTTCGCCAAGCTTCATCATTGACTACTTCAAGCAATGCAAAATACCTCTTCATGCGATGTGCCTTACAAGATCCTGCTGGGTATCCCCGGATACTGAACATCGTTGATTCAAGGCCTCTTTGAAGGACCAATACGGCGAACCAGAGAGGGGGGAGTGAATGGGAGCCGATAACAATTCTTCTCGAAGGAGATGGAAACTCCAACAAGACTTACACGACTTCCAACACACGTCTCTGACTCACTACCCAAGTTGGCCAAGCCCACGCAGCCACTGGAGTGCTACAGAACATAGGAACCAACAAACAACCTTCCGAGCCAAAACTCAGCAACACGCAGAGCGGAAACCTGCACAACTTGCTACCTGTGCTGCACCGGTCAGACCGATGGCCTGCGCCGGTCAAACCGGTGGACAGAGCCGGTCAAGCCGGTGGCTACAGCAGCCACACAGCAAGTGCTCCAGAGAGCCTCAGCGACTTCTCTAGGCATTGGAACAAAAACACCCCCAAAACACAACCTGCACGAAAGGAAAACCCTACACAAAGCCTAGCAAAGCAACACCAAACAGACCAAGAACAGGTCAGCAACACCACGGCCCATAGACACACGAGTCCAGCAGTTCACTCGAAGCAAAGCACAAAAGTGATTCGCACCGATCAGACCGGTCAAGAGCACTAGTCAGACCGGTGTAACCTAGGCAGCTCGGGATGAACAACACCCGCGCGTCAACTCCTCCAAATCCAAACTTCGATCTCCAAAATCGCTCCACAGACTTGAACAAGACTTTGGGGATAGTAGGAACACCTCATGAGGAGTCTATTGCCAAGTTTATTCCCACCAAATCTTGTCAAATCAAGAGGAATCGAAGAAAACCCGCCAAGACCTCCTCTAACCCTAGAACACCTAAAACCCCGAAATCGAGCCCCTTAACTCGCAGATTTGGGAGGGGAATCAAAGGCAAAAGAACCACGAAGGGTTCACACATATTTCCCCCATCAAATCCCAAAGAGCAAGGTCCCAAAAACACACCAAGAAAACCACAAAGAGAGAGCTCCGAAAATGACCACCAAGAACAATCGGGAACAACACACCAAAGCCTCGAGGAACCACGCCGAATCATCTGTACATACCAAGGAGGTTCATACAAGGTCTAGCTTGCCGCCCAATCATCTAACCCTCTCACAAAATCTCACCACAAAGCTCTCAAGCTAGCACTATGGAAATCCTAAGAAAATAGGAAGGGAAAATAGCAAAGCAAAAGAACTAGGGTTCCAAGAGATGGCTGCCATCCTCTCACCACTTGGGATATATGGAGGCAAGCCGAAAGTCTAAAATACCCTTACTTAACAACTAGGGATACAAGTCCTTCAATTGTGGTTTTGGAAGTCTTCAGATTTTCTTCATCGGACGGATGCCCGACGACCGCACCCTGCTTAGCCTCGATGCAAGCCATGCGATCTCGACGCGTGTCCTCCTCTTCGAAGTATCCGGACTGCATCATTGCACACCGGTCAGACCGGTCAGATCCACCGGTCAGACCGGCCTAGAGCTGCTACAGCATCGTCTTCGGTTATTCAGTCTTGGCTTTGTGGATCAACCAAGAAACCCAGTGGTTTTCTGGACAACCACCGGAAACCCCGCGAACTCGATGTAGCCTCCGCCAATCGCCACTCATGACTTGGCTCCCACATAGTCCCGGCTCGACCTTGGTTTTTAGGCTCAACCAACAAACCGTCCATGACTTCATCTTGCTGTTCATGCCACCATGCAGCCCACACTTGACCCCGCTGGCCACTGGGTCCCTCGAACGAAGCCTACTTGTCTTCTCCACGCATGGAGGCCTCACCGGCGACGACCTTTCACGCTTGTTCTTCACCTACACCAACACCAACACCAGTCAAGCCGCAACCTGCATCTGCATTACTTAGCCAAGAATCAGCCCACACAACATTGTCAGTCACTCATCACACCAGGAAGCGACCATCCACCAGTCCTTGAACCACACATGGTCCTCAATCTCCCCCTTGATGAGTGCATTGACAACACCCACATAAAGTAACAAAAAATAAAAGAAAAAGAAAAAGAAAAGAAACGAATGAAAAGAAACTCCAACAAGCGATCGAAAGCCAAACTAAGGCAAAGAGAAAGATCACCTGAAGAAGACAAGTCTCGGACCCCTTAGGGAAGGGCAACGGCTCGACACATCCTAGACAAAACTATGCTCAATCAAAGAGCGCAAACCACCAAACCAAAGCTCGAAAACCACAAAGAGCTCCCCCTGAACCAATGCAACTCCCCCTGGATGAATGCATGCAAGACACCGCTTGAAATAGGGCAGCTGCAACAACTCAGCCCTGACTGGTCAGACCGGTCAACACCACTGGTCAGACCGGTGTGCAACATGTGAACAGGACCAGCACTCCAACCGGTCAGACCGGTGCACACCAGACCCCAGAAATGGCTCAAAACCACCTGAAAACCTTCTAAGTGCATCCAGGAAGCCATTTCAAGCTCAAATTTCTCAACCTTGTTGGCAATGCATGAATCAAGACAAAAATGCGAAAAATTCAACCTAGAGCTTCTCTAATAGACAAAATTCAACATAGGATGCTACACATGTCCAAATGAGCAAGTTAGATACTCTATAGCTTTGTATCGATCTCAACTACATGATCACCGAGTTTCACAACCATTCGACGAAGCTAAGATGGATTTGGACAAATTTGCGAAAAAATCACCTCTCATGGGCAAAGTCCTAAACATGATCAAAACATGTCAAAATGGCAACGCCACAAAAACTTCATGCTAGGACAGCCATTTTAATCATAAGACCATCACAAACACCCACAAGCACCTCATGTCATGTCAAAGCCACCGAGCCATGTGCCTACTTCTATGTATGAGACTTCTCATTGGTAGGCATCATGCAACGGTTTAGCACCCAAAGCAAATTAAATTTAGCACATATGACATGGGACCACATTTTCCAAGCATTTTACATTTCATTTTCAGATTCATATTTGGTACATGAAATGTCTTTGCGACAAAAAGGAACTTATGCCCCTCCATAAGATAATGCAAGAGGGCTAAACATTCATGATGGCAAATGAGCCTTTGGCCCCACATGATCAATAAACTAGATATCCAACCACTAATTAAGCATAACCAAGCCACTAAAACATGTCAAGATTATTAAAGGCATTTACACATGAGAGAGCATATATGTGACATTTTTCAAAAACATAGCCATCAACCAAGGATATAAATCAAGATCATCAAGAGCTAAGCCAAACTAACCATAGCATACCAAACAAGCTCACAAAGACAAAAATAGCATTCCATGGTGAACAATGTATATGAGAGAAGCTTTTCCTACAAAATACATATGATAAAAAATGCATGCAATCTAAGATACAAGGATGCCTATACATCATGTTACATATGCCATGCCAAATGCAAGGAATGCACAAAGGAAAGCTATACATATGCTACAAAGGAGCTCCCCCACACCCAACTCAAGAAATCAAACACACACCAAGCTCCCCCGCAAAGGAGTGAAAGTTGCTTGATCTAGGGGTTTGGTGAAAATATCAGCTAGTTGGTCATGTGTGGGTACATGGATCAAAGCTATCTTTCCTTTCTCTACGTTGTCTCTCAGAAAATGATACCTCGCTTCTATGTGCTTGGTTTTGGAATGGAGCACTGGGCTCTTTGCAACGCTTATGGCACTGGTGCTATCACATTGAAGTGGGACATGGGTATACTCCTCACCAAAGTCACTCATGGTGTATGAAATACAAAGGAGCTGAGAGAAACAACTAGCAGCGGCTACGTACTCTGCCTCGGTAGTGGATTGAGCAACGCTCGATTGTTTGCGGGAAGACCAAGACACCGAAGAAAAACCCAAAAGCTGGCAAGTCCTAGAAGTGAACTTCCTATCCAACCGACACCCGACAAAATCCGCATCCGAAAAACCATGAAGCGCCAAAGAAGAGGTCGCGAAGTACCAAAGGCCGAAGTCGGGAGCGTGACACAAGTACATGAAAATTTGCTTCACCGCTTGCCGATACGAAGTCCTCGGAGATGCTTGAAAACGAGCGCACAGACATACCAAGAACTGGATGTCCGACCTCGTGGCCGTCAAGTAAAGGAGTGACCCGATCATGCTCCGGTACTCCTTCTGGTCCACATGTTCACCTTCCTCGTCCGCATCAGGAGCTATAGTCATACTCATCGGCGTTGTCGTAGCCTTGGAGTCCTCCATCTTGAACTTCGGCACACTGTCCTTAGTGTACTTAGCTTGGTGCACAAATGTTCCTTCCTTTGATTGCTTGATTTGTAGCCCAAGGAAGAACTGCAACTCACCCATCATGCTCATCTCAAATTCTCTGCTCATGTCCTCTGCAAACCTTGCAACAAGAGAGTTAGACGAGCCACCAAAGAGAATATCATCCATGTACACCTGCACAATACGGATATCTCTGCCCTGTCTCAGTAGAAACAAGGTCTGATTGACCTTCCCCATCTCAAAACCTCTCTCAAATAAGAACCCCCTCAACCTGCCATACCAAGCTCTAGGCGCCTGCTTCAACCCATACAACGTCTCCCTCAACTTGTACACCCAGTGGGGGTACTTCTCACTCTCAAACCCCGAAGGTTGCCTCACATACACTTCTTCCTCCAACACACTGTTTAGGAAAGCACTCTTGACATCCATTTGGTGCAACTTGAACCCTTTAGCCACGGAAAATGCTAGAAGGATCCGTATGGCCTCCAAACGGGCTACGGGAGCAAAGGTCTCCTCGTAGTCGATCCCCTCCTTCGATTGAACCCCTGAGCAACAAGCCTTGACTTGTTTCTCACCACTTCACCTTTCTCTCCCTCTTTGTTCTTCCACACCCACTTTGTACCAATCGGCTTACACCTTGCGGGAGGGTCAACCAACTCCCAAACCTGACTCCTCTCGAAGTTCTCCAACTCCTCATGCATCGAATTAACCCAATTGTGATCAGATAGTGCGTGTCCAATGTCTTTAGGCTCAAAAGTAGCAACAAATGCAGCATGAGCATAATAAGAATTGTTCCGAACCCTCGACCGTGTAGTGCGTTTATTCAGGTCGCTGATGATCCTCGAAGCTAGGTGATCCACTTGTACTCGTCGGGGAGGTTCTCGCCTCGATGCTACCCCCCCTCAACTGTAGCTTCTCCTCAATCTTGATTTGTCGTCGTAGGTGTAGGAGAGGGTCTGTCCACCACCGTAGTCGAAGTAGTATGTACATGTTCAGCCGGGGGCACCACACCGCCATCTTCATCGTCCCTATGTTCATGCTCCTCCTCCTGAAAGATCTCCTCGCCAAGCTCATCATCACTTGCACACTCAAAGACAAGCTGACTACGTGGTTGTGTCTCGTCGAAGGTTACCTTGCAAGTCTCCACGATTTGGTTAGTTTCAAGATTGAGCACACGATATGCTCTAGAATGAGACGCATAGCCAAAGAAAATACCATCGACAGACCTAGCCTCAAACTTATCCAGCTTCTTCCCTTTGTTCAGAGTAAAGCACATTCAACCAAAGACATGGAAGTGACTCACCTTGGGTGTGCGATCGTGCATGTTTTCTTCTTATGCACTCTGAGGTAGATCCTGTTTGCCACATAGCACGCGATATTCACCGCCTCAGCCCAGTACCTTCTCGGAGTCCTATGCTCATCAAGCATCATCCGAGCCATCTCACACAAGGTCATGTTCTTCCTTTCCACAACACCATTCTGGGGAGGCGTATACGGACTCGAAAACTGGTGTTCAAGACCCAAGTCATGGAAAAAGGTTTCAAAACGAGAGTTTATGAATTCTGAGCCATTGTCACTGCGGATTGCTCGTATGGCATCTCCGTGCCTCTCGTTCCTCAACCTCAAGACAAGATCTCAAACAAAACCAAACATCTCCCCCTTATCCTTGAGAAAGAACACCCACGCATACCGAGAGTAGTCGTCCACCACAACAAGGACATACCACTTCCCACCCGCAGATCGCACACAAGCTGGGCCAACAAGGTCCCTATGGAGCAGCTCGCATGGACGCTCAGTCATCACATCGGTGAGAGGCGGGTGAGAAGAGGCTACCATCTTGGCATGCCTACACGGCGCACAAACCAACTCTTTCTCAAGCCTCAACCGTGGCAATCCTCGGACCAAATTTAGTTTACTCAAGCGATACAAAAGGTCAAAGCTCAAGTGACCAAACTTCCTATGCCACTTCCACAACTCACTCGAAGAACCAGCAAAGAAACAACGCTCAACACCAGAAGACTGAGAAAAGTCAGCTTGAAACACCTGACCCTCGGGAACGACCATACAGACAAGATCCCCTCGGGAGTCCAAAATCTGAGACCCACCAGGCCGAAACAACACCTCAAAACTCTCATCCAACAGCTGGGACACAGAAAGCAAATTGTATCCAAGCGATTGAACAAGAGCAACACGCATCAGAGTGATCTTGTCGCTCACCGTAATCTCACCTTCTGAAAGCACACGCCCATGCCCATTGTCCCTAAAGGTGATGTACCTCCTTGTCACCACCGGGACAAGACTTGAGAACCACCCCTTATCTCTGGTCATATGCCTCGAACAACCGGAGTCAATCAACCAAATGTTCTTCAAGTCTCCCATCTCGTCGTCGAAGTCAGAGTCCGAGTCGTTCTGTGTGCTCTTCTTGCTATCGGAGCTCAGCGCCATGGTGCAGAAGCCGTCTCTAGCGAAGCAGCTCAGCCCACTCAGGTTGTTGGATGACTTCCTGCTCTTGTGACGATCACCTTCATCTTCACTGCTGCTTGAGCTCGAGGTGGAGTACACGGAACTGGAGTCGACGTCGCTCGCTCCAACCATCGCTCGGGCCTTGCCTCGGCTCTCCTTCTTCCTCGATCGTTGCTCGTCCTTGTGCTTGCTCTTGTGGTCACGCCTCGACCAGTACTTGCCATCCGTCCTTGACTTGTGCTTCTAGCCATCCTTGTTCTCGACCTTCTCTTGGCAGTCGGCGACGAAGTGTCCTGGCTTGCCGCACTGAAAGCATGTCCTCGTGTTCCTCCTCACGTTCACTCTGTTCTCAAGCAGCCTCTCGAACCTCCTCGTCAGCAGTGCCAACTCGTCCTCTCCAAGCACATCGAACTCCTCATCTGGCATAGACATCAAAGAGGACAAAGAGAACATCCTGGTGGATGGGTCAGTGTTAGCCTTTCCTTTCGAACCACAGATGAGGGCGAGACTATGAGAGTCAGTCGGGCCCTCGATCTTGGCTATCATGCCCCTATCCACCTCAACTGACTTGAGCTTCAAGAACAGCTCGTTTAGGGTCAGAGTGTCATACTTCTCCGACTCCACAATAGCCTCGAACTTTCTGCCCCAAACCGGATGATCTAGTGAGTGTAAGAGCCTGATAGTTCTATCATGATCATCGTATGGGAACACGTCCACATTGGCCCTCATGTTGTTCACAACTACCGTGAACCTCTCAAACATGGCATCGATGGACTCGCCGGGGAGATGACTGAAGTTCTTGTACTCTCTCCGGTAAGTCGCGTACATCCGAGCCTGAACCTGGGCATTCCCAACGTGAGCTTCCTTCAACACCGACCAGATTCTAGAAGCCAAGTGATCGTTGTGCACCCGATGGAACTCAGGCTGACACAAAGCACGAAAGAAGTAGTCGACCGCCTTATTGTTGGCATAGAACATGTCTCTCGATCCTGGAGTGAGGAAGTTCATCGGCTGGACATAGCCATTGTCCACCATGACATCTGGTAGTTCTTGCCATCGAAGTGTGGAGGACCCGAACCCCGTTCCTGGTATGCCATCCTTGGATCTAGACTGGTTAGTGTCAATCAAGACCCGTAATCAGCTCTGATGCCACTTGAGGGACCGATACGGCGAACCAGAGGGGGGAGTGAATGGGATCCGATAAAAATTCTTCTTGAAGGAGATGGAAACTCCAACAAGACGAACACGGCTTCCAACACACGTCTCTGACTCACTACCCAAGTTGGCCAAGCCCACGCAACCACTGGAGTGCTACTGAACTTAGGAACCGACAAACAACCTTCCGAGACAAAACTCACCAACACGCACTGCAGAAACTTGCACGGCTTGTTGCATGTGCTGCACCGGTCAGACCTATGGCCTGCGCCGGTCAGACCGGTGACACCGGTCAGACCGGTGGACAGAGCCGGTCAGGCCGGTGGTAATAGCAGCCACACAACAAGTGTTCCAGAGAGCCTCAGCGACTTCACTTGTCCCTGGAACAAAAACACCCCCAAAACACAACCTGTACAAATGGAAAACCCTACACAAAGCCTAGCAAAGCAACACCAAACAGACCAAGAACAGATCAGCAATACCACGGCCCAAAGACACACGAGTCTAGCAGTTCACCCGAGGCAAATCCCACGAGTGATTCGCACCGGTCACACATATTTCCTAAAGGCCAATCCCAAAGGCAAAAGAACCATGAAGGGTTCACACATATTTCCCCCATCAAATCCCCAAAAGCAAGGTCCCAAAAACACACCAAGAAAACCACCAAGAGGGCTCCGAAAATCACCACCAAGAACAATCGGGAACAACACACCAAAGCCTTGAGGAACCACGCCGAATCATCTATACATACCAAGGAGGTTCATACAAGGTCTAGCTGTGACGCCCTAGGTTTTTAATTAACGTCATTAACGCTAATGATTGAATCAGCCGAGTCAAACCGGCTGACACTGGTCAAACCTAGGTCAACCTGGGTCATCACCTCGAACACCTCGCCAATGAACCCAATTGAACCCCTTAACCAAGTCTACACACACACGTGGTCAACCCTTGGTCAAAGACATGGTCAAACCCCGCTTAAACATTGACGTCAGCGAATGTCATCCCGAACTTTTCCTGCGCTCTCCAAATTTCACATAAACACTTCAAAATCTACCTTTATGAAAGTTGTCCAGTTTGTTGAGGGACACAACTTTCATGTAGGTTGGCATTTAAAATTTCGAGTGGAAATTGGTGAAAAATGTGGTCAACCGACAGTACCTCTTGTTTCCCCAAACAAGGCGGCATTCAAAGTTTGGCAGTGTTTTGTGCAAAATCCGTGGAGAAAAACACTAGACGGCGTTTGTGAAAGTTGTAGAGGGTAGTGAGCTCTACAACTTTCCTATTCATCACTTTGTGCACTTATATTCAACATTTTGGAGTTACGCGTGTTCAAACAGAGAAGAAGGAAAACGATTTCGGCCGGCCGACGTCGCACCGCGCCATGCCGCGACGTCGCCCGCACTAGGTGCACCGAGCCGCGCCGTGTCGTCGGCCCGCGCCCCTAGGCGCGGTGCTTCGCCCGAGGCCGCGCCTCCCTAGGCCGCGGACCTCCCGAGGCAGCACGCACACCGAGGCGCCATGGAATCCGCGCCGCCCGCACCGCCCGCGCCGCTCCCCGAGGCGTGTGCACGCCAGGCTGTGCCCATTCCCGCCGCGCTGGCCGACACCGTACAGGAGCTGCCCACCGTGGTTTCCCCTGTCCCTCCTCGCTCCAAGTCGTAGACACTGCACTTATTTAACTCCTATGTCACCTTTTCCCTCTCGCGCCGTCCAGAGCTCCAAGCCGCGTTGCCACTAGCTTCCGCAGCCGAGCAGCAGCCCCAGGACCACCCATAGCCTCCGCTAGAGCTAACCCCGCCGCGCTTTGCCTCGGCCGGGCGCCGGCCTCGCCGGAGGCGGGCATGCGGCGCCCGGCCCGCCTGCCGGTGCCGTTGAGCCCGCACACCGACGCAGCTCCGGCCCCCAAATCCGGTGCAAACCGAGCCCTAGATACTCCCGGAGCGTTGCCCCGCCCTTTCCCTGCTGCGAGCACCGGCGAGCTCGCCGGAATTTCGGCCGGACCGCCGCCGGCCGCCCGGGGGACCCAATTGCAAAGCCCCAACTAATTCCAAGGTGTTTCGTGCAAGGTAGGGGCATATTTGTGAACCGGCAATAAAGTCCAAGGGACTTGGTAAAAATCTGAAACTTGAATAGTGCATGTGATTTGCTGGATCTTGTAAAATCCGTAGAAAATCGTAAAAAATCAGAAAAATGCAAACCCAATTTTGCTGGATTTGTTGTGAAAAATCCTACAACTTTTGCTATTCTTGCCTGAGCTAGTTCTTGATAGTTTTTGCGTGAAAAATAGAAATGTGAAAAACCTAGATCTGCAATATATCAAAATCTACAAATCCTCTGTGTCCAATTTTTGATATGTTGTGTGTTAGGTCATGGCTAACCCCTGTACCAAAAATTGCACAAAGTTATGGTGTAAATCTTTTTGTAAAAATTGTTTTCCATTTCTGCAGAATCTGAATAAATGATTTTTGTAGCCAAACATATTTAGATTTTTGCAACCAACTTATGCATACTGTCTCTTTATCCCAAAACACACCTCTGGTGAAGTAATCACAATTTTATAATTACAAGAAATATTTATTCTTGAATTATGCTTGTTTTCCTTTGTAAATGCATAACTCAAGTTTCATAATTGTTCTAGGTGTATGTGCTGCACCCCTAGGCTAGTTTTGGACCATATATCATGTGTGATAACGTTTGGATCATTTTTTTGAGTATTTATTTTTGTGTGCATTTACCTTGTCCGTCTAGCTAGCTTTTGTCATTTACAAAAATAATTAATTTCTAGCTATCTAAAGCACGCATATGTGTCCAGTGGCTTGTTATAGGTGTTTAGTGTGTAACACCCCCTTCCACTGAATTTTATTAATGAGTTTCATGAATAAAAGCTATGGGGACCATTAAGGGCTTAATGGTCTTTTAAATGGGAAAAATCACCAACCATTGTGTGTGGTTGTAAATCTTTTTAAAAGGCTAAATATGCCGACCCACTACTGGTGTGAAGTTAAACTAAATTATTTACATATATATGTACACAGTCACTATCAAAAAGAATATTTAATAAAGAACTGCATATTGTTCCTTTTTGGAAGAGTATGCTAAATGTATTTCCTGTCTAGGTGAATGTGTCCAACCAATACGCCCTTGGTTGTCATTTATTGTTTGTGGTTAACTAAATTAAAAATCATCGAATAAATCTTGCATTTGCATCCTCGTGTAGATCTTGCCGACGGTAGACGGACGTTCGTGCCGGAAGGAAGAGGCGGAGGTGCCGACGAAGAGCTGCAGTACGTGGACGTAGCTCGAGACCTGGACCCAAGTCCAGAAGGGCCTAAGGCCAACCTTGCCAGCAAAGGCAAGCCCCATATCATTAACCCCGTCTTTTAAAATTATGCAATTATGTTTCCTACGATTGTGCATTTACGTTTCAGGAGTTAAATGAAACCCTAGATGCATGATCCCTAGGTACCTATGCTCTATCACTAGTATGCTAGGTCGATAGCTGCTATGCTATAGGACCTGATAGAAGTCGAATGATGTTCGTCATTGACGAGAATCGGTTCTTATGTTGGAATCATAAGACCTTTATAAATGGATTGCTCATGTGGTAAGAGCATGGGATTTGGGCTCCAGTCCAGTGGCTTTCGTGGGCTAAGCTTTTGAATGTACTAAGCACTTGCCGGGAATGGGACCGGTAACCCTAGTACCTTAATGAGACGATGCGGGAACTTACTATTACTACTCCTGAGAAATCACCTAACCGGCTAGCTACCGGGAAGGGGGGTGCATGTGTGATGCTGAGTGCTTCGCGGGGTATGCCAGCTAACCTTGTACCCAGGACTGTAAGATTCGATCCCAACCCGAGGATTTTTGGGAATTGCTTGGGAAGTTGTCCTTGCGGGGCAACCTACCATGTGTTTAGGTCTACCTTGCAAGGTTTGAGTCAATCAATTGTCGGCCTCTCACCGTTATCCGAGACTGCTTAATCAACTAGCCACAATATCCCATAATGATGGAACTGGTGAATATTGTTGTATGAATTAATTGCTTGTCCAATTCTTGATTGAATTAGATGGCACATTTAGAAATTGTAATCAACTAGAACTTGTGCTAAAATATTGAAAGTAAGGATCTACCCTTAGTAGCTGTTCAGCAAAAGAAACTCCACCAGCCAAAAGCCTTCCATGTCTAGAGTTTGGTGATGTAGATATCACCCGACGGTTAAGTCTTGCTGAGTATTAGTATACTCAGCCTTGCTTTAAAACTGTTGTTGCAGGTGTTGTTGACCGGGAGGGTGACGACAAGTGCTGACATCACGGATGGCCTCCTGTGATGTTTACCGTTGCGCTAGATTATTTTATTTCCGCTGTTTTCGAACTCTGAACCTTTACTCCATTTCAGGAATAATGGTTTGTACTAAAATGTTTCAACTCATGTTGTACTATGGACTCGCCTTCGCATGAGTTTTAATGCATGTGTCGATCCTCTATATGATTTCCAAGTGATTTACCGGGCGTTAACCCGGCAACTAACGACATGATGATACTTTTCTATTGCTTAACGACCAAAGTGGATCGGTCTTAAGCGATAGTACGGTATTTTCCTGGGCGGGTTGTCACAGCTGGTATCACAGCGATTGCATGCACCAGAGCTTTATTAACAGTCTTAATCACATGATTTTTCAATAAAATTTGCCAAGATTGTCTGATTTTGCAGAGCACGTTGGTCCGTTAAGGATTAACTAGACCGAGAGGCCCTAGAGGGAATTTTTGGGTTCTTTCAGGTGGCTTATTAACATATGGTTTATTTTGCTAACTTCCAGCACATGTACTTTATGTCAGACTTACTTTCTTGCACAACCAAACTAGATGAGCCACGTGTTTTATACGTGTGCTTTACCGCATCACAGGAATTGCGAGGGTTGATGGAGTGATCCATTCCACGGATCCCATCTTCGCATCTGGTTAGTAGTTGTGTTGTCGCCACGTGTTTTATACGTGAGCATTCCGCATGTCGAATATGCGAGGCAAAGATACAGTCCATTCAAATGGAGGATGTCCGAGGTTGGACGCTGTCCATGCACCGGCTTAACACATGGATACTGTTTCAATAGTGAACGGTACTGTTTGTGGACGCCTTCATGAGTGCTGGCATGAAAGGTTCGTTGTGTTCTGTGATCTTCTGCAGGTACCCTAACCTCGTTTAGTAAGTTGCTAAGTGAGCAACGACTAGTGCTCGACTAGTTATTATAGGGAGTTACGTGTATGTGCCATGCCACCGGCGCTAATTTCGAGTTTTGGCTGAATGCCTTGTGAGGACGCATAGGACGTCTTGCATCATGCTAAAAGTCGTGGAAGAACCTAAACTGAACTCATATCTATTTCCGTGATCTCTAAGGTAAAATAGTGATAGTGTGTTTTGTCCTGCCTAGCCTCTCAAGTGTAGATGTGTTGTGTGCATAAAATTTATTAGAGTTGTTACTTAGATTGCTGTCCTCATCTGAGAATCTTCTGTCTAGGTGATCTCTATCTAGGTTGCTCTAATCTAATGTAGTTCTGCTCACCGAAGTTCATGATCATAACTTAGGTCTACCGCAAGCTATGCTCGGTTAGTCAACCCTTGTCTTGCTATCTTCCTAGAACCCTTTGAGATCTCGCTTAGGTAAGCACTTTCCTAATCTTCTAGCTCAACGTTGCATACCCAACTTGAGTCTCATAACCTTGCTAAGTTACTACGCAAATTTGAGAAGTGTTGGACTCTGTTTGAGTTAGGAAGTTCGGTTTCCAATTACCAGAACTTTATATCTTTATGTATGCCTGCTCGTTCGAGTTCAGCATACATTGGTATTTTAGTATACATAATTATCCCATACCTTAATCCCCTACCTTTATTCATGGATCGAGTTACCCTTGTACACTCATACCCGATTGATTCTCACTTTTGTCGTTATGTCCAGATGGACCACGCCGGCTCTACATCGGCTGATGTGGAATCGTGGACTCTCGTGAACTACCTCGAGGAGGGTGGATTTCCTGCACTTTTGTGGGACACCCTGAAGGACTTTGGGTACACCACTTACCCAGAGTACTTGACACGTGAAATCATGACCACAGGCCAACTCCTTCGTTGTGAAGTAGAGGTGAAGATTCCCGTGTGCCCGATCAATCCTGCTTGGGAAGAGTGGGAGTGTACGGCACAAGGGCGAAATTTGTCTGACACGGTGCAGAAGGCTGCTCTCGAAGCACTCACAACTTTCTGTGGGGAGCACCCGGTCGAGATAGCCGGCTCTGCAGCCAAAGTAAATCCTGTACCTAAGCGACACACTGTACCTGGTGGCGAACGTGAAGCTGTCTTTCCAGCCCAGAGCAACTCTAACTATAGTCCTGATCTTGTCACCTCAGTCCGCTTTTTGGAAGCCATGTACGACACCTATCGACGGATGGTGGGAGAAAGTGTACTCTATAGACACCAGATCTATAGGTAACGAGTTAAAGAAACGGAGTGTACGGCTCAAGCGTTAAAGGAAGCCCGAGCCTTGATAGCTGCTCTCGAGAAGGAAAGATGCATGGACAAGGCAAAAATTCAAGAGTTGAGTGAGATCATACATGAGCAGAATTTCTTATTGCAGCATAACGACCAGTATATGCTTGAACTAGAAAATCAACTGGAAGTCAGAGTGCAGCTCCACCTCCGAACTCCGTCATCCCGGTACCGGCAGGAGAAGAAGATGCAGAGGACATCCAAGGAGAATCTTGAATTGAGTCTAGACCCGAGTCACCATAGTCCCTCAGCGTGGAAGATCCCACCCTAGGAAGTTGGTATGTGGGAAATAAAATTCTAAGTCATAAGAGTGTAGTGTTTGTAAGGAACCCTAGTGTACAATCACCGCGTTTGTTAACTATTGCGGTTGGTTGAACTAGGAACCTTGTTTTGCAGCTAGTATGCATTGTAATTCCAAACGTTGTTTGGTAACCCTGAAAACCATCATCGATGTAATGCTGGATTAAACATCTCTTTCAGCAGTAATGTTCGTAAGGCATTATTTATGCTAGTTGTGATCAGTCAAGTTCTGTGGTCCAAAAATCTCGTGCCAATCAAAGATCCGATCGAATCCTCAATCCTGAACTTATTCTTTTCGGACTTGCTCAAAACCTTGTGATTTAAATTAAAATGTTGCTTTTGAGCATGCATTACATAGCATATGCATTTGGGAAGCTTGGGTATACTAACGTCCATCCGCATGAAAACTCCGTACTCATGCTCTGCTTCTCTTGATGGTGATGTGGTAATCCCATAGCAAAAGGTGCCGCGACGGAACCTAGGGCATCGGGTGTGCTACAGCCACACGACTGCCGCTAGGAGCGCGCTAGGTATCTTGTCTGTGAGAAAGAGACTCGCCACCATACCACACGAGCATGTGCATTGTGTCTTCACAAGTATGTGCATCACATCAACTTTGAAAATTAATGCACGTTAAAATAGTGAAATGTCGGCACCTCAAATTCACCAGGTTAAGTAAGGTGTGAGCAAGATTGTTCTGAAGTTACCGCATGAAGGTATCTTTCGGACAAGAAATTATGGAACTCTTTTATTAGCCTTCCTTTTCTTCGTAATGGTCTTTTGGAAATCTCTGTCGACTTGGTCTCTTGCCGCAATTCTTGACGACCTTGTAGTATCTATTCCCTTCCTACTAGCCAAGTGGAAGCAATAGAAGTAAAAATTATCTCGAGCAATCAACGTTCTCGAAAAGTCAATATGGAGAAGTCATCCATCGCATTTTCGTCTTGGTCCGTGCTCATAACCTTCAAATCCTCAGAATCGAGCAAGGAAGTACGCCCAGGATCGATTGAAGCTTTTGCTTAGCTTCTCTTTGTAGCTATCGCGAGCGTAGAGAGTGGTACATTGAGCTTTTCTCGTTCTTGCCCCCATCACGGTCAATTCTTTAAACCGTTGAACCTCATCGTCATCAGTGTCACGATCGTACGATGCTGTGACGCCACCCCGCCATCATTTCCGCAACCGTACTCACGACGCCGAGACCTCACGGGCTGACCATTGTCGAGCTCCGTGTTGTCTACACCAGATACCCGGCTAGTTAAAAGACCGTTGCAGCCCCACAGCAGCCTTAAAAGGGGAAGTCCTTGCCCAAAACTGCCTCAGCTCAATATCATCACCATTCTTGTTCTTCCTCTAGCTAGCCTTGGCCACAGTGCCACTAGCCCACCTCTCCCATCAGTTCAATTCCTTACCAAGCGAGCTGCCCTCTGTCTTCGTCCCCGACGTCAAGAAGAAGCTCAGAGTAGACCGGAAGAAGAACTCAAGCCAAGCTGCCACCCATGACTCAGTCTTCGGAAGAGTTCGAGTCTTTTCGCTGGTCGCTGGTAAGGATGTATCTCTGCATCATAAGCGGAATCTGTCTGCTATTAGCTGTGCATGTGCACATTCATCGCCCGCTTCCTCATGAACGGCGATGAGGTAGTAAGGGAATGCACCTTGTACCTTTTGTTCCATCTGAATTCCCGACCATGGGACGTGTAAATAGAGCTTTACAGATTCGATACTTGTGACGGTTTTGTTGTCCGGATCGCATCACTTACCATAAATGAATCTTGTATTGCATGTCCGAATTGTGAGTTTTCTGGGTAAATTCTGAACATGTATTAACTAGGGACTTCATTTTCAGATGTTCAAACCGGCGCGAAGTAATCCCAATGGTTTTGATGCGTCGGGTAGTGGTGATCTATCGCTACCACCGCCCACGACGCTGACCGAAGCTTTCGTGGCAGCGCATACCGACGTGTTGTGCCAGATCCTGCAGGCACAACAACGGATGGCTCAACAACTACAGCAAATGTCGCCGATGCAACAGAAGCTCCGACCTTCCAAGCCCTGTTCACCCGAAGTACCTACCCAGAGTGACATAAACACCATTGTCGGCGCAACTCAGCTGTTGGAAGGGCAGAATTCCATGCTGAACCAGATGGTGCACGATGTCATCCAAGGACGTTAGGGAAACTATGTCAAACTAGTTTGGCAGACAGTCTCTCTCAGTCTTTATCTGCCTCTATGGTCGAGCAAGCCCGGTTGTTCAATCTGTTGGTGGAGTATGTTAATCAAGACCAACCCCAGGCATCCGACTCCATATTACCACTTTCTCAACTACCAATGGATCTTAGAGAAGAAGAGAGGGCAAATCGAGGCAACAAGCGAGTATTATCCGAGATAAATGTAAGTGAGTGGGAAATTACCTGTAAGGAGACTCGACCGCGTGAGGGAAAATGAAAATGTGGCACTAGCAAGGCCACTCAGCTCCCTGTTGGTGAAACCCCTTCGCAAGCCGCGAGGTTAAGAAAGAAAAAGAAGAAGAAGAAGAAGCTCCGCCTTATCAAAAAAGCCCAGCAACAAATTTCTAAGCCCAGAGACCTTCCACCCCGTTTGTGCTACAATTGTAGACAACCCAAGCATTACATACATAATTGCCCAAATCTCCAGCATCAGGATCAGAACCTCGGAGCAGCAAAGTGTGCTCACGACAAGAACCCGATTTTTCGAGGAAAGCCAGATCAGCTTAACTCTATGGATAACATCTCTATCCAAGAACCACTTCCCCACCTCCTCTTGTAAACTCGAACCTCGGGACGAGATTCTTCTAAAGGGGGGTAGGCTGTGACGCCCCACGTTTTTAATTAATGTCATGAACGCTAATGACCGATCCAGCCGAGTCAAACCGGCTAACACTGGTCAAACCTAGGTCAACCTGGGTCATCACCTCGAAAACCTCGCCAATGAACCCGATTGAACCCCTTGACCAAGTCTACACACACGTGGTCAACCCTTGGTCAAAGACACGGTCAAACCCCGCTTAAACATTGACGTCAGCGAATGTCGTCCGGAACTTTTGCCGCATTCTCCAAATTTCACCTAAACACTTCAAAATCTACATTTATGAAAGTTGTCCAGTTTGTTGAGGGACACAACTTTCATGTAGGTTGGCATTTAAAATTTTGAGTGGAAATTGGTGAAAAATGTGGTCAACCAATAGTACCTCCTGTTTCCCCAAACAGGGCGGCATACAAAGTTTGGCAGCGTTTTGTGCAAAATCTATGGAGAAAAACACTAGACGGCCTTTGTGAAAGTTGTAGAGGGTAGTGAGGTCTACAACTTTCCTATTCACCACTTTGTGCACTTTTATTCAACTTTTTGGAGTTACGCATGTTCAAACAGGGATGCAGGAAAACGATTTCGGCCGACCAACGTCCCACCGTGCCATGCCACGACGTCGCCCGCGCTGGGCGCGCCGAGTCGCGCCGTGCCGCCGCCCGCGCCCCGGGCGCGCGCGCGTCGCCCGAGGCCGCGCCTCCCTAGGCCGCGGACCTCCCGAGGCAGCATGCACACCGAGGTGCCGCGGAATCCGCGCCGCCCGCACCGCCCGCGCGCGCGCCCGGGGCGTGTGCACGCCGGCCGTGCCCATTCCCGCCGCGCTGCCCGACGACGTACGAGAGCTGCCCGCTGTGGTTCCCCCCTGTCCCTCCTCACTACAAGTCGTAGACTCTGCACTTATTTAACTCCAAGGTAACCTTTTCCCCCTCGCACCGCCGCCAAGCCGCATTGCCACTAGCTTCCGCAGCCGAGCAGCAGCCCCAGGACCACCCCTAGCCTCCGCTAGAGCTAACCCCGCCGCGCTTTGCCTCGGCCGGCGCCCGCCCTCACCGAGGCGGGCACGCAGCCGCCGGCCGCCGCCGGTGCCGTCGAGCCGCGCGCGCCGATGCGGCCCTCCGGCCCCCAAATCCGGTGCAAATCGAGCCCTAGGTACTCCCCGAGCGTCGCCCCGCCCTTTCCCTGCCGTGAGCACCGGCGAGCTCGCCGGAATTTCGGCCGAACCGCCCCGGCCGCCCGGGGGACCCAATTGCAAAGCCCCAACTAATTCCAAGGTGTTTCGTGCAAGGTAGGGGCATATTTGTGAACCGGCAGTAATGTCCAAGGGCCTTGGTAAAAATCTGAAACTTGAATAGTGCATGTGATTTGCTGGATCTTGTAAAATGCGTAGAAAATGGTAGAAACATCAGAAAAATGCAAACCCATTTTTGCTGGATTCGATGTGAAAAATCGTACAACTCTTGTTATTCTTGCTTGAGCTAGTTCTTGACAGTTTTTGCATGAAAAACAGAAATGTGAAAAACCTAGATCTGCAATATCTTAAAATATGCAAATCCTCTGTGTCCAATTTTTGGATATGTTGTGTGCCTGGCCATGACTAGCTCTTGTACAAAAAATTGCACAAAGTTATAATGTAAATCTTTTTATAAAAATTATTTTCCTTTTCTCCAGAATCTTAATAACTGATTTTTATAGCTAAAAATAATTAGATTTTTGCAACCAACTTTTGCTTACTGCCTTTTTATCCCAAAACACACCTTTGTTGAATTTATCACAATTTCATAATTAACAGAAATATTTATTCTTGAATTATGCTTGTTTTCCTTTGTAAATGCATAACTCAAGTTTCATAATAGTTCTAGGTGTATGTGCTGCACCCCTAGGCTAGTTTTGGACCATATAGCATGTGTGAGAAAGTTTGGATCATTTTTTTGAGTATTTATTTTTGTGTGCATTTACCTTGTCCGTCTAGCTAGCTTTTGTCATTTTCAAAAATAATTAATTTCTAGCTATCCAAAGCACGCATGTATGTCTAGTGGCTTGTTATAGGTGTTTAGTATGTAACACCCCCTTCCACTGAATTTTATTAATGAGTTTCATGAATAAAAGCTATGGGGACCATTAAGTGCTTAATGGTCTTTTAAATGGGAAAAATCACCAACCATTGTG
This sequence comes from Cenchrus americanus, assembly GCA_947561735.1. Lineage (NCBI taxonomy): Eukaryota > Viridiplantae > Streptophyta > Magnoliopsida > Poales > Poaceae > Cenchrus > Cenchrus americanus. The sequence continues at coordinate 154,409,862 of OX387242.1, read as the reverse complement.
TGTGGTTGTAAATCTTTTTAAAAGGCTAAATATGCCGACCCAATACTGTTGTGAAGATAAATTAAATTATTTACATAGATATGTACACAGTCACTATCAAAAAGAATATTTAATAAAGAACTGCATATTGTTCCTTTTTGGAAGAGTATGCTAAATGTATTTCCTATCCAGGTGAATGTGTCCAACCAATACGCCCTTGGTTGCCATTTATTGCTTGTGGTTAATTAAATTAAAAATCGTCGAATAAATCTTGCATTTCATCTTCATGTAGATATTTCCGACAGTAGACGGACGCTCGTGTCGGAAGGAAGAGGCGGAGGTGCCGACGAAGAGCTGCAGTACGTGGACGTAGCTCGAGACCTGGACCCATGTCCAGAAGGGCCTAAGGCCAACCTTGCTAGCAAAGGCATGCCCCGGATCATTAACCCCGTCTTTTAAAATTATGCAATTATGTTAGCTACGATTATGCATTTACGTTTCAGGAGTTGAATTGAAACCCTAGATGCATGATCCTTAGGTACCTATGCTCTATCACTAGTATGCTAGGTCGATAGCTGCTATGCTATAGGACCCGATAGAAGTCGAGTGATGTTCTTCACTCGCGAGAATAGGTTCTTATGTTGGAATCATAAGATCTTTATAAATGGATTGCTCATGTGGTAAGAGCATGGGATTTGGGCTCCGGTCCAGTGGCTTTCGTGCACTAAGCTTTTGAACGTACTAAGCACTTGCCGGGAATGGGATCGGTAAGCCTAGTACCTTAATGAGACGGTGTGGGAACTTACTATTACTACTCCTAAGGAATCACCTAACCGGCTAGCTACCGGGAAGGGGGTGCATGTGGGATGCTGGGTGCTTCGTGGGGTATGCCACCTAACCTTGTACCCAGGACTGTAAGATTCGATCCCAACCCGAGGATTTTTGGGAACTTCTTGGGAAGTTGTCCTTGCGGGGGAAGCCTACTGTGTGTTTAGGTCTACCATGTAAGGTTTGAATCAATAGAATGTCGGCCTCTCAACGTCATCTGAGACTGCTTAATAAACTGGCCACAATATCCCATAATGATGGAACTGGTGAATATTGTTGTATGAATTAATTGTTGTCCAATACTTGATTGAATTAGATGGCACATTTAGAAATGGTAATCAACTAGAACTTGTGCTAAAATATTGAAAGTAAGGATCTACCCTTAGTAGCTGTTCAGCAAAAGACACTCCACCGGCCAAAAGCCTTTCATGTCTAGAGTTTGGTGATGTAGATATCACCCGACTGTTAAGTCTTGCTGAGTATTAGTATACTCAGCCTTGCTTTAAAACTGTTGTTGCAGGTGTTGTTGACAGGGAGGGTGACGACAAGTGCTGACATCACGGATGGCCTCCTATGATGTTTACCGTTGCGCTAGTTTATTTTATTTCCGTTGTTTTCGAACTCTGAACCTTTACTCTATGTCAGGAACAATGGTTTGTACTAAAATGTTTCAACTCATGTTGTACTCTGGACTCACCTTCGCGTGAGTTTTAATGCATGTGTCGATCCTCTGTATGATTTCCAAGTGATTTACCGGGCGTTAACCCGGCAACTAACGACAGGATGATACTTTACTATTGCTTAACGACCAAAGTGGATCGTTCTTAGGTGATAGTACGTTATTTTCCTGGGCGAGTTGTCACACTAGCTTGCCGCCCGATCATCCAACCCTCTCACAAAATCTCACCATGATGCTCTCAAGCTAGTCCCATGGAAATCCTAAGAAAATAGGAAGGGAAAATAGCAAAGCTAAAGAACTAGGGTTCCAAGAGATGGCTGCCATGCTTAGCCTCGACACAAGCCATGCGATCCCGACGTGTGTCCTCCACTTCGAAGTCTACGGACTGCGTCGTCGAATACTGGTCACGCCGGTGCTCCTCACCGGTCAGATCAGTACCCACCGGTCAGACCGGTCTGGAGCTGGTGCAGCACCGTCTTCGGTTCTTCAGTCTTGGCTTTGTGGATCTACCAAGAAACCCAGTGGTTTTCTGGTGAACCACCTGAAACTCCGCGAACTCGGTGTAGCCTCCGCCAATCGCCACTCATGACTTGGCTCCCACGTAGTCCCGGCTCGACCTTGGTTTTTAGGCTCAACCAAGAAACTGTCCATGACTTCATCTTGCTGTTCATGCCACCATGCAGCCTGCACTTGACCCCGCTGGCCACTGGGTCCCTCGAACGAAGCCTACTTGTCTTCTCCACACCTGGAGGCTTCACCGGCGACGACCTTTCGCCCTTGTTCTTCACCTGCACCAACACCAGTCAAGCCGCAACCTGCACCTGCATTACTTAGCCAAGAATCAGTCCACATAACGTTGTCAATCACTCATCACTCATCACTCTTTGTGGTCGGCACGCCTACAAGGCCACCTCGAGGTCGACCCTGCCAGACTCCTTGCAGCAATGCTGGGAGATATAGGTGTCTTTACACTTTGTTCGATCAAAGACCATGACTCAATTTTCTTCTCTTTTTCAGCATCGAACTAACCATGCTACCTGCTTCAATGCTCGGGGACTACTCTATGAGTGTGTCTTCGACGCCCTCTTGTTTTCCTCGTCTTACCGACCTATTGGGAAATCTGTTTCCCATCACGTCGTTACTCGACCTAATTTTCTGCTCTTCCCTTTTTGGATCATCATACTGGCCATCCTGCACACCACGATGCTCGGATACTACTCTATGACTGCGTCTTCGACGCCCTCTGAATTTTTTTATCGTCGTTTCGATCTATTGGGAGTCTGCTTCCTATAGGTTGTAACTTGACCTCTCTTCATTCGGAAAGACGACAAACAGGTCGGCAGCTAAGCTGACTTGTTCTTTTTTCTTTTGGACCAACGTACATGCTATTCGACCTGTCGATAGCTCTACGACTTCGTCATGACCTTTCTAAGGTCGCTGCTCCTACACCTCGCTCGGGGGCTTGTGAGACATGGGTACCCCTGGGTCCCCACCGACCAATCTCACGGCCGTCCCTGACAAGTAGGTCCGGCATACCAGAAGATTCGCTGACCTGTCAAGTGGGCCCAACGGACCTAGTTGGCAGCCCACACGACCTCTAGAAGACCATCCAGAAGATTCCCCAGATGACGTACTTCAGCACGACCTCAAAGACTTGGCGTACAAGACAAGACATCGGTGGATTCTAACTAAGCAGATCGACAGGATATGGCAAGAGATGTAATTTAGACTTAGGTCTCTAGGTTGTAACTGATCAGGAGTCTGGTAACCGACCTCATCCGTTGGCCAATATAAAGAGGGCGAGGCGACCCTTGTACTATCACGCAATCCTCGAGCAATCTACACCAACAACTGGACTTAGGGTTTTACTCTCTGGAGACCCGAACCAGTATAAACTCTTAGTGTTCTCTGTGTTCCGCGTACCCGTGTGCGACCTTCTAGTTCTTAACCACAGATTCCACCAAGCCGAACAACTAAACCACTAGGATTAACACCACCGTTGGCAGTCTCGATCTCACCATCTGACAACGTGGGAGCCGAGTCATGAGTGGTGATTGGCGGAGGCTACATTGAGTTCGCGGGGTTTGCAGTGGTTCACCAGAAAATCACTAGGTTACTTGGTTGAGGCACAAAACCGAGGTCGGGGACTCGATGAGGAGGTGCGGCCACCCAAGCCGGTTCAACTGCCCAGGAGGGGTAGTCAGACCGCCTGGGCCGGTCTAACCGCCCACGGGGGTGGTGTAGCCACCCGGGTCACTGCCACTGATAAGGTTCGAAGCGGAGGACACGCGTCGGGATCGCAAGCCTTGTGTTGAGGCTAAGCAGGGTTGCGGTAGTTGGGCATCTGTCTGATGCAGAAAATATGAAGACTTCCAAATTCGCCCTTGAGGGGCATGTATCCCTAGTTATATAATGAGGCTAGTTTAGTCTTTGGGTGCCTCCATACAAACATTTGAGGGGATGGATGGCAGCCAACTCTTGGAACCCTAGCCCATTTATCTTTCCTATTTTTGTTTCTATTTTCCCCTAGTTTGCTAGGACTAGCTTGAGTGCTTCATGTGAGATCTGGAGATAGGGATGGATGATCGGGTGGCAAGCTCGACATTGTATGAACCTTCCTGGCTTGGATTGATGATTCGGCGTTGTTCCTCAAGGCCTTGTGTTGTCTCTACAATTATCCTTTTTGGTGATTTTCAGATCTCTTTCTTGTGATTTCTTGCAGGATTCTTGTTGGGTGTCATGTATGTGGACCTTTTCCCTTTTTGGCTGGTGACTTTGCCCCAAGAACTCCGTTGAATCGACCTCGATTTGGTGGTTTTTCGAGTTGCTCGAGTTCTTGTCCTAGAGGGCCTAAATCAGCGATTCCCTATGATCGTGGGCATTTTGGTTCAATTCCTCTGAGGGAAAGGTTGCCCAAGAGGTAACCCAGCTATCCAAAAATTTCACCGTAATCTGTGGAGTGGATCGAGAGATTGGGTGATGGGAAGTTGAGGGTTGACCCGCGACCAGATTTTCTGGGTAGGGCGGTCTAACCGCCCTTGGTCATCCAGGTGAAGGTTTTGATTTTACCAAGTTCTTCTCTGTGAGTTTGTTCGCCTTGATCAGAGAAGGCTTCCGGTGAAATCTTAGTTCGTTTCGGTGCAGTTTGCTAGGAGCTCTTGCCTTGAGTTCGTTGCTAGGTATAGGAGGTTAGACCACCCAAGGTAGCCGGTCTAACCGCCCCTAGTCCCCTAGGTGAAGGTTTGGTTGTTGCCTAGATTTCCTGGTAGCTAGCTTGGCTTTGAACAGAGATTTCTGTTGGTGAAACCGTGGTGCGTTTTGGTGCTTGGAAGAGGTGTTTCGGAGGATTTATCGGTTACCAGGTGGAGGTGGTCTAACGCCCCCCCTCCATACCCAGTCTAACCACCCCCTTCAGACAGTCTGCTCTTGTGTCATTTCTGCTACTGTGTGCATGTAGGATTTGAGGCTGCTGATAGTGTTTGTTCCTAGGACCAGTAGCACTTCAGTGGCCACATGGTTTTGGCAAACGGAAGGTTGCTTGAAGAGCATGTGATTTGGGGTGTCCGACCGAGTTCATCTTGTTTGGGGAGTCATCCCATTTGAGAAGAATTTTTTTATCACCTCCCATTCACTCCCCCCTTTTTGGTCGCCTAATCGGTCCTTCAACCGGACAATTACACCGAATACCGTAGCTTGAGCACGAAGTTCATACAACACGAACATGAGATCGAAGTAGATCAAATTAGGCTAAGCACACAAACAGATTCGTGCTTTCCTATGTATGTTCAACAAGATCATGATGAACACGAGTCTCTAACTTATGAACAAATCCTGAAAACATGTATTAGTCACTCATCAACTAGATCGAAACGCCTTGTTCATCAAGAACAGGAGCCTCTAAATGATGAACAAGCGAATAACACATGAACAAATCACCCATGTGTAAAAGCACAACTTTATATGAAATGGCTGAATAACTGAAATAGATCAAAGTCATACAATAAAACAAAGATACAAGAGGACTCATACCTAGATCCCAAAGTAGACTTGAAACCTGAAGTAGAACTACTATAGCCTACCTCCTAGCCTTAGAAACCAAAAGTGAGAGAGGAGTAAGTTGTGTTGGTTAGAAATGAGCCCCCTCCCCTTCTATTTATAAACCAGAGCACCGGCGAAAGAAGGAGTGAAACACCCCGGGGACGGCCTTTAGGACAAATGGACAAGAGCCATGTGGAAGCCCAATATCAACCGCCCCAAGGTCGGTTCGGCCCATCCTAGGGTCGGCTGACCCAGGTGGGCCCCACTCGGGGTGTGCTTCCTCAGGGTGGCTGTCCTATTGGCCCTTAAGTCGGTCCCTGGTGTACACGTGTTCTTGACACAGTTTAGGCGCTTTGGTGGGCCCATGGATCCATGAAAAGTTCAAGTGTCACGTTCTAATTCGTCGGGGCTTGCCTCCCTTGGATTGGTGACATGGCATGAATGCGTGGCACCTGAGGTAGCTTAGCTTGCATGCATGGAACCTTAGGTGGCAGCCACTCCTTGAGGTGACGTGGCATGAATCATAGATGGTGAGTTTGCCACTTCTTTTGTGCTTATTTTCCTACAATCACACAATCTCCAATGACAAGTGCAACTACATTATTCTTAACTAAAATGCGTGTAAGAATGCCTCTTGCTCCTTGATCCATTAGTAAATTGACGGCTAAAGTAAGCACTTAACAGCTGTCAACAACTCCCCCAAGCTAGCCTCTTGCTCGTCGATCAGGAGTTGCTATGATGTTGTACTCCTAGTTTTGGACAAGCATACAACTAGGTACTCTATCGAGCATTGAATGAGTTGGCATTAATCCTACCTTACGCTTGATAGCTATGGGGCTAGTAGCCTCACCTACCTTGGTGTTGACGGTGTATTTTGGTACACCTAGCATGTTCATTACACTTTGGTTTGGATTTGATTATGGAACTAACCCGCCACTAGGTGTCGGGGACAGCCCTAGGGGTCCCCTTTAACAACCGGGAAATCCCCACTTAAAACCCGCAACAAAGCCAAACACACTTTGCCTAACCATGCAGGATACGGACCATGCCGAAGGGACCTCAACGGCCCACCAAGGCGGCCCTCTTAAAGATCCCCTCGAGCAGGCTTCGCCTCGCTCGAGGATGCGCGCCTCCCTCGGGCGGGCTCCGTCCCGTTCGAGGGGGTGCGTTTCCCTCGAGCAGGCTCCGCCTCGCTCGAGGGCCCGCTCCCCCTCGAGCAGGCTCCGCCTCGCTCGAGGATCCGCCCCGCCCTCGACCGGGGTCCGCCTCGCTCGAGGACGCCCCGCACGCGTGCGCCTGCCCCCGTACGCGGGCATTTAACGCCTTGACAACGGTGGGACGGCGCCATCATGCGCCCGAGGCTCGCGCCCCGGTGCTGCCGCACCAACTCCCCAGGAGGGAGCCCATCCCCATCACTGTGGGGAGGGACTGTGCAGCAGGACCGGTGCCAGTCCCGTGACGCCGTGCACCTGCTCCAGTACGGCGAACGCGCCGAGCCCTCGAAGGGGGGCTGGCTGCACCCTCGATTTGCTTTCTTGTGACCTTACAGGGTTAGGTGGAGGCGCTAGGCCAGTGGGACGCCATCCCTGCTACTGTTACGGTATGGCTGCCGCCCCCGCGCGTACGGGCGCACGCCAGGCGCTGTAGCAATGACTCCAGCACTGTGGAATGTATTGGAACGGCCCTTCTCTCTCGCCTCCAACCCAGCAGGCCCCCCGCGAAAATCGAACTCCCCTAACTAGAATCTACTCAGGAAGAAGGAGAAACAAAAAGCGCAAAGACTTCATTTCGTATCAACAAATGTTTACAATTAAGATAACTTGTTTATTTACAAAGGCCGCGTGGCCAGAATACTGATACACAAATAAAAACGGGCCAAGCGCCCAGCTGTCTTCAGGCAGGAGGAGCGGCGGTGTCAACAGCGTCCGGGAAGAGGAACTCCTCGAAGGCTTCAGCGAGCGACCCGGCGGCATCAGCGGCAAGCGCGTCCACGCGCTCCATCGCCACCTCGTCCTCGACGCCCTCGGGAACGACGTAGCCCTCCGCCAGCACCTCGAAGTTGACCTCGTAGTGGGACAGTACCACTCCGAGGGCCTTCTGGACGCCAAGACGCAATGTCCGGCGCATCCGTTCGGTGACGTGGCCGCCAAGGGCGCGCAGGCGGCTGGCCAGCGAGCTTCCGGCCTGCGCTTCGCCCTCCTCCACAACCCGGCAGGTCTCGAGGGCCGCATCGCGCAGCTCCTGCAACTCCTACTAGGAGGAGTTGTAGGAGGTCTGCAGCGCCTCGGCCCGCTCAACCACGTGCCCCAGCGCGGCGCGCAAGCCTGGAGTAACCAAAGCAAGAAAGAAATCAGAAAAAGGAGTGTGAATTCCCAAACAGAAAACCAACCAAACAAGAGTCAAGCAGCAGCTCACCTTCAACTTGCTTCCTCTCCGCCTCGAGGTCACGGCGCTCGGCCTCGACCGCCAGCTCGAGGCCCTTGACGGTCTCACCTTGCTCCTGGAGGGCCAGCTCCTGGTTTGCGTTTGTAATGCTGAGCACAATCAGCTCGCCCTCGGCCTTGGAGAGCGCGGTGTTCCGCTCCTCCCGGCGACTTCGGCGCCGCCTCGCGAGCGACGCGCTCCTCGCTCCGGCCGACCGGCGTCGGCGAGGGGGCGCTTGCTCCCCGCCGGAGCCGCCCCTCGGCCCCTTGGCGGGCGGTGCGCTCCTCGCAGGAGCTGCTCCTCGGCCGACGGCGAGCACCGCGACCTTGGCGTCGAGGGCGGCCTTCAAGTCGTCGGCCTCCTTGGCCCGCCGCTCCCGGCCGCGCGCGCCCGCTCCTCGGCCTCACGCCGCGCGCCGCGCCCCCTCGAGCGACGAGCGGAGCCCCCGGTTCTCGCCGCGGACGCCGGCCACCTCCGCCTCCCGTTGGTCGCCGGCGTCCGCATCTTCTCCGTGTCCGAGCGCGCCGCCACAGCGCCTCATCACGATCGATGAGAGCTGTGCAGACCCGCTCGAGGCTAGAGCGACGCACCGGGTCTTGCCTCGTGCTCTCGGGGAGTTCATCGCGCAAGACCACGGCCCGGTACGCCAACCAGCCGTCCGGAGTCCTGAGGGCATCAGCGAGCGCGTCGAAAGTGCCGTATCGCTCCCGGAGCTGGTGGAGCTCGGCGTTCGCCCGATCGAAGGCGTCATACTTGCTGTGGGCGCGGCGCTCGAGCTCCTGGCACGCACAAATCAGAACCTGTAAACACCATGCCGCAAAGAAAGACGCGCAGAAACAAGGAAAAGGGGGAACAAGCAACGGCACCCCACCTGGAAGACGCGCCACGCGGGGCCGCCGTGGACCCTCAGCGCCTCGTTCAGCGCACGGTCAAGCGTGGCGCCGTGGCCGCGGAGCTCCCCGCAGCTCCCGCTCTCCCCGGGCGTCGCGCACGCGAGGAGGATCGCCGCCGGCCCCCTCTACCCGGGCGGAGTGGTCGGCGCGGGAGGACGAGGCCTCGGCACCGTGTCCTCGGCCCCCCGCCACCATGTGGCCCTCGCGCCGCCTCACGAGGGCCCCCTCTCGGGACCCCCGGGGAGAGCGTGGCGCTCTCCCACCGGTCCCCACCCGGGTGGTGGGGAGTCGTCGTCCGGGACCTCCACCACCTCCGCCCGGAACCGCCGGCGGGCACCGACCCTAGCGCCGCCTCCGCCGGCGCCCTCCACTTGCGCCTCCGCAGCCGCGGCGCCGGCGCGGCGCCGCGGCCACCGCCTCCGGCCCGCGCCTCCATGACCACGGGCGCCGCCACCGGGCTGCACCCGCTCGCCTCCTCCGCGGCCGGCGCCACGGATCGCGCCCTCCGTCGCGGCAGCCTCCGCGGGCGCGCCTCCGCCACGCCCGCCGCCGTGGGCCGCGCCTCCGCCACGGCCGCTGCCGTGGGCTGCGCGCCCCACCACGGCCGGCGCCGGCCGCTCCTCGGCAACCGCCCGGCTGCGCCATGGCGGGCTGATCCGCCGGCCGAGGCCTCGGGGCCTCGCCCGCACCCCCGCGAGCTCTCGCCCGCCACCGCCGTGCTTGCCCCCGCCCGCGATGCCCTCGACGAGCGCCGTCGGGTGGGGATGGACGCGTCTGCCCTCAACACCTTGGCCGGTGCGAGAGGAGGCACAGTTGGCACCACCCTGCACAAGCACAAACAGAAAAGTTGGAATGCCTGATCGTCAAAAAATCGAACCAAGCAGAAGAGCGAGCCCCTTACCTCGAAGAGGAAAAGGCGCGCTTCCTTTTCCTCGAAGCCTCAACGGATGAGGCCGGCGCGGCCTGCGCGCCCGCCGCCGCGCCTCCTCGACGTCGCCTCGCGCGCGTGGGCCCCGCCCGCGCGCGCAGCGCGCGCCGCTCGCGCATGGGTGCGCTTGCCGCGCGCACCCCCGCGGCGCGCGTCGGCACCTCCGTGGCACGCGCGGCGGCACCCTCCGCGCGCGCGGGCCGCCCTCGTTGTCGATTGCACCGGCGGCGCGCCGCCGCGCCCGCCCCAGCGATGCCGCCCTCGCCGCCGGAGCCGGCTCCGGCGACGGGGGCGCGAGCTCCCACCTATCGGAGGGGCCCTCCCCCCTCGGCCTCTTCCTCTTCGTCCTCCTCCGAGGACGAGTACTCCCTCGGTCCCCGGGGAGGAAAGCCCCGCTCCTCGCGCCGCCGGCACTCCGCGCTCCGTCGCTCGCGGCGCTCGCGATGCCGCCTCGCGCGCCGCCTCTTGCGCGCCGCCCGCTCCTGCTCTCGTTGCTGCGCCGCCCGACCGAGCGCATGGGAGTCGGGGGTGGGCAGAACGGACTTCGCGGCGGTGAAGTTCACCAGCTGCATGCGAGAGCGTCAAAGGCGCATCAGGGGGCAGAGGCAACACCAAGAACTAAAACGGAATCAAGAATCATACTCACCAGCTGGCCGGTGGGGAGCATCTCGAGGTCCCACGGGGTTCGGTCCGGGCGCTGTAGCATCCGGGTGTCGACGGCGTTCCGCGCCCGGGTGAGCGCATACGGCCGCCCGAGGGGGGTCGGGAGCATCTGCGACCTCGCCAGCGCGACGGGGTCCGCCTCCTCGTCATCTCGTAGATGCAGAGCGGCCTCTCCATCAGAGGCACGACCCGCCGGTGGTGGAGGAAGGCGAGGACGCCCGCCGCGGTCAGCCCTTGCGCCGCCAGGCTCCTCAGGGCGGCCAGGACCGAGTCCTGCAGCCTCCGATGCTAAGGCGTGGACACCCCGTAGCCCCAGGAGTCGGGCTTCCCCTTGAACACCCGACCGGTGTAGGGGGGAGGCCGGGCTCGGCGCTGCGCAGGTAGAACCATCCCCACTCCCAGCCGGTGTTGTTCGTCGTCATGGTGCAGGGGATGTAGTCATCCTTGAACTGTTCCCGCAGGGCGAGTGACATCCCGTCGGTCGCACCGCGCGGCGGGTCCTCGGCTCCATCGTGGGCTGCGTGAAGAGATCCGCGCGGAAGAGGTGTATCCAGAGCTCCCTGTTGACTGGGATCCCCAGATACCCCTCGCAGACACCCACGAACATGGCCGCCTGCGAAATCGCGTTGGGCACGAAGTTATGCAACTCCACGCCGTAGTAGTAGCACAGCGCTCGCATGAAGCGGCTCGCCGGCGCGGCGAACCCGCGCTCGTGGAAGCGAACGAAGCTCACCACGTAGCCTTCCGGCGGGTTGGGCGCGCGGTCCCCCGCCGGCGGCACTATCCACTTTCGGGCGGCCATCCTCGTTTGCCGCCAACTGGCCGGCGGTGACCAGCTCGCCAAGGGCCAGCTGGGTCACTGACGACCGCTCCCAGGCGTACGGGTCAAGGATCGTGAGGGGCGGAGGCGGCGCCATGAGGAAGGACAAGGGATGCGAAGAACAAAGGACAAGAAGAGGAAGAAGAGCTCTAATGGCGAAGCCGCACGGTGGCGAAAGCAAAACGAAGACGAAAGCACAGGGGGCTAAAATGGCGGAGCGCTAAGGTAACAAACCGCCGCTTCCCCTTCCCTTTAGATTTATAAGCAGCGGGCGAGCTCTCCGGGGTGGACGCCCCGCGCGCATTAACTGCAGGGAATCTTCTCTTCTCGCTGACGAGCGGGCCCCACCACGACCGCAGCGGCCACGCAACCGCGAACGAGCCATCATCACGGCGAAGAATAGCAGGGGCCGTGGCAGGCGGTCACGTCCACCTGCCCACGCCGCCCACTACGCGCGCGCGCGGCCGCGACGCCTAAAAAAGCGCGCCCGCGATGCGAAACTGCAGCCTCTACTGTGGAGCATTTAATGGTCCGGTCCCTTGCAAAGCAAGGAGAACCCTCAAGCAGCACGGACTCCTGGCTCGGGATAAAATCAACCCTCGAAATGGTACAGGCGTGAGAAGGTCGCCCCGGGGCCCGCTTGAAACAAAGCAGGTACCGCGAGCACCCATGCCACGCTGTATTACTGATCAGGGCCTCAGAGGCTGGCTCGCCCAGGCCCCTCGATGGTCGCAGATGCCAAGCCGGGGGCGCTCAGTCGCCGCCCCGCACCATTTTTAATCAGCGCCCCGAGGGCTGGCTTGTCCAGACCCCTCGACGGTCGCAAACGCAAAGACGGGGCCGCCCAGGCGCCACCCCGCACGGCCCTACTGATCAGAGGTTCGAAGCCTGACCCTCGACGGGTTCGAACAGGCGCCCCGCATCACGCAGTCAGGGACGACGAAGGCACGCGCATTTGAGCCGTTCCTCGAGCCCGTCGGCTCGAGGGTGCCCCATATGACGTGTTCGAGAGCCAGCGAGGGCAGCTAGCCGGGGGATCCCACCGAGGGAGAGCTTCCGCGCCCTCGGTCCCTATCGAACGGGACCGAGCCCCACCTAGCAAACCCACGCAAGCGCTTCAATGGATGTGTCTCTGGACCACGCAGCCTACCCTTGTCGAACGGGGCATGGGCGTCCACTCGAACCACCCACTAGCAGCTCAACGAGGAATCCGCAATTCGCGACCCGCTCGATGGGGGTTGCGGAAACCTCATCCTCCATCCCGCGGAGGGACAGCGAGGGAGCGTAAAGAAACAAGTCGTAAAGCTCTACCTGATCGCCTCGAACGGGCCCAGGCTCGGGGGCTTGACGCACGGCTACACCTCCTTGAATTGCACCCGCCGGAGACGGTGCCAGCAGCGCGTGCGTCACCGAAGCCGGCTGAGATATTGCCGACGCTGGTTGAAACATGTACCACGCCCTCTGACCAGCTCTCGCGGTTAACCCCTACAGGAGCATCCACGCTCCTGCAGGGCTTCGGGGGCTAGACCCGCAGGTCCGCTGACGCGGCCCCACTGAAAGCGTTCGCAAGACAAGAAGGGAAGAACGTCCTATCAGTAAGTTCCAGCATCTGCGGGAGCCTCAATGGCAAACCCACAGATGCTCGGGGGCTACTGTCAGGGACAGCCCTAGGGGTTCCCTTTAACAACCGGGAAATCCCCACTTAAAACCCACAACAAAGCCAAACACACTTTTCCTAACCATGCAGGATACGGCCCATGCCGAAGGGACCTCAACGGCCCACCAAGGCGGCTCTCTTAAAGATCCCCTCGAGCAGGCTTCGCCTCGCTCGAGGATGCGCGCCTCCCTCGGGCGGGCTCCGTCCCGTTCGAGGGGGTGCGTTTCCCTTCGAGCAGGCCCCGCCTCGCTCGAGGGCCCGCTCCCCCTCGAGCAGGCTCCGCCTCGCTCGAGGATCCGCCCCGCCCTCGACCGGGGTCCGCCTCGCTCGAGGACGCCCCCGCACGCGTGCGCCCGCCCCCCGCACGCGGGCATTTAATGCCCCGACACCGGCGGGACGGCGCCATCATGCGCCGGGGCTCGCGCCCCGGTGCTGCCGCACCAACTCCCCAGGAGGGAGCCCATCCCCATCACTGTGGGGAGGGACTGTGCAGCAGGACCGGTGCCAGTCCCGTGACGCCGTGCACCTGCTCCAGTACGGCTAACGCGCCGAGCCCTCGAAGGGGGGCCGGCTGCACCCTCGATTTGCTTTCTTGTGACCTTACAGGGTTAGGTGGAGGCGCTAGGCCGGTGGGACGCCATCCCTGCTACTGTTACGGTATGGCTGCCGCCCCCGCGCGTACGGGCGCACGCCAGGCGTTGTAGCAACGACTCCAGCACTGTGGAACGTATTGGAACGGGACGCCGTTTTACCTACTCCTGTACTCCGTATGGGCCAACGTCAGCAGCTCCCTCGAGCCTATCAGAAGACGCCACAGCCATCCGCCGCCCTTCTACCCTCGAAGCCGCCACTGTTCGGGTACAAGATAGGCCATGATGGCCGGATCGCTGCACGGGTCGTCCGGACGGCCGCCCACTCTACAGCATAGCACGCCACGCCCCTTCACGTAGCTAAATAGCGCAGCACGCATGTGATTCGCTCCCTCCTTGATCTATAAAAGGGGGACGAACCCCCCCGGGGGGGGGGGGGGGGGGGACAAGCACAACACAGCAGGAGACAGGCTGCGCCACGCACTTGCTCTCCAATTCTCCCACAACATCTTCAGCCACTACACCAGGGACTTGGAAGCCACGCTTCCTCTCCCGCCTTGCTTGTAGCAGCCCCACTACAGGCACCCCCGGTGCTAAGTAATATAGTGCCTTGAGCACGCCACTGCTGGACGTACGGCCCACCTGCCGGAACCAGGATAAAACTCTGTGTCTCTTATTGCTTAGCATCGACCATTGAGGGATAGACCACGGCGCTTATTACTGGTTAGTGTCGGGACCACATTCCGCACCGACACTAGGCACACTAATCATATAACAATTTCATCTATGTGCATGCATTTGGAAGTGTTGTGTTTACGTAGGAAAACATGGACATAAAGGATAGATTCGCAACAAGTTCAAGGGAGCATTTATAGAGTCTTGTTCGTGTTCACGAGCTTGATGAAATCACTTCCAACGGTGGCAAGGACCGAAGTGTTACGAGGAACACCCCCGGGGATTGAAGCGTAAAAGACCGAACTTCATGCGAAGAGAACCTCTATCTTGGACGCGTGGATAACATCGTCAAAATCATGCAAGTGGAGGGGGCAAAGTTCATAATCTCATGAGGACCAGGGTAGCGAAGGGGTGACCGAACCCGGCCGAGGTGGGCCCAGGACGGTCGGCCTAGGCCGGCCAGCCCAGCCCACTTCGGTGGCCAGTTCCGTCCCGTTTTCCTTGCACCCGAAGGATCTTGAACCCTAAAAGCCTGGGCGCCGCCATTCGACGAAGGGGGGAGAGCCATTCGCACCAGAAGGCCATCCACAAGCTAGAGAGAGAGGAGGAGGATCTCTGGAGGTAGATCGTCCACCTCGAAGGAAGCACCCTCTCGTGGAAAAGAAGGAAGACACCGTCGGAAGGGAAACCATGATCAACGGTGCCATGATCAGCACCTTGATGGGGTAATCTCCTTATTCGTCCATGGGTTGTAATCAATCTTAAGATGCAATCATACTTTGTCGGATTATCTATCTATCATCTTGTGTTGAATATACTTTAATGCTTAAGGTTAGCTACCATGCCGTAAAGGGAGTATTGGCCTCAATGCTTTCTTAGATCCATTCAATACGCCGTGTCCATCATAGGTCTAGTCATGAATACCTTCGCGTAGTGACAGTACGAGAGGAGGGAAAGGGCGAAACCGTGGTCACAACCCCCGATAGATTAGATTGGTTTTCACGTCTTTAATTGATTGCATGATCGTAAACCCATGGGCGAGTGTCTCCTACTTTGATCACTTATCGTTCTCTCTAGTGTAGTTTAGTTGTTTTCTAGTATAATAGTAAGTTAGGGTTTTAGTAGCTAGTGCGTAGAAGTAGATTGAACGCTTGTAATCCCCTTGCTCCGCGGATTGACAAGAACCTTGAGAATCCCGTGGTGAAAAAGGTGTGGGGTCCGTACACTTGCAGATCGTAGAGGGATACGTCTTTTATCCGTCAACAAGTCCCTTTTTCCGGCACCATTGTCGGGGAGCAAGCTAGTTTACATCGTTTGATTTGCATTTAACTTAGTTTTATACTTTAGTTTATCTTTTACTTGCTTTATCTAACATATATTATCTAGAAAAAAACTTTGTTTTTGTTTTTGTTTTTGTTTTTATCTTATTGTCTAGATGGCATTCGTTAATCAACCCGTGGAAGAACCGGATAAATCACTAAGGGATTACACTAGCCCTCGATGTGAAGATATAAAAGTACAAGAGTCGGATTCAAAGCTCGAAGCGACCAAGTATGAGATTAAATCCAAGATCATCGAGATGGTGGCGGCAAACCCGTTTGAAGGGATGGTTATGGAGAACCCATATAGACACATATGGAATTTCACGACAATATGCAACATGGTGCGTCAAGAAGGAGTTCCCGATGGATGGTTCAAATGGAATCTCTTTTCCTACTCACTTGTCGACAATGCAAAAACATGGTACTCGTTTGCGTCCTTTGAAGTTGATGGCAATTGGAACAAGTTGACCAAGAAGTTTTGCGAGAAGTTCTTTCCAATTAGCAAGGTTCAACATCTAAGGAGGCAAGTGATCAATTTCATGCAAGGAGAAGAGGAAGGGATAGACCAAGCCTGGGATAGGTTTAATGGTTTGATCGAACAAGGACCAAAACTCGGCTTCACCTGTGACGTAATCTTGCATACATTTTTCTTTTCCCTAACCCCTAGTTGCATGCAACACGTCGAAATGTGTGCAGGCGTGGATGTTATGGATAAAACACTCACGGAAGCCGCTCAACTTCTACAAAAAGTTAGTAAAGCGGCTGCCATGCGAAGAGATTGGGAAACAAGACTTGCGGAAGAGCCGGAATATAATTCGAGGAAGAAGAAGTGTGCTGAATTTTCTAAAGAGGCAACCCGGAAGTCACAAAAGAGGAACCAATTGCGGAAAAGCTTGAAGAAGAACACATCAAGTCAAGAACTACCCCGAGCATCGACTTCGCCGTACCAAATGGGATGAACAAGAGAAGCATATCAAGCGCGAAGCCACTAAGGGAGTTCGAACCAATGGATTGGGTTTCGATCGATTACGGAGGAGTATTCGACAAGAGAAGACCGTTCCCTATTCAAAAGGGAATGGCGAGAGCATTGGAAGTGGATTTCCCACCGAAGAAGGAAGCGGAAAATTCATACGACCTTGAAACCACCGGTGAGATCTTTCATAAGCTCTTTGGAGATGACATAGTGGATCCAGAACATATAGCCAAGGTGAAGAAAATCATGGGGATCAAGCCCGAAGCATCATCATACGCTCGCCTCGCCGAAATCTACGCAATAGGATCCAAAGAAGAAGAGAAGATGACACCACACTTGAGTTGCGAGATCAACGGAGTTCAATGCAAAGTTTTATGCGACATCGGAGCCCAAGTAAGTGTCCTATCTTCTAAAATTTATGATAAAGTTCAAGACCACAACCTAGACTTAGCTCCAACATCAACGAAATTAATTATGGGAGATAGTAGAACTATTAAACCTCTAGGTATTGCTTGCAACATGAAAGTAAAAATCTCTAGAAATTATATACCAACCGACTTCTTTGTTATTGATGCTTACCATAGTAATCATGATCACATAATACTAGGTAGGCCCTTTCTTAAGTTGGTTGATGCTGTGTTAGATGCCGGAGAAGGCAAAGTAACAATGAACCTTAATGGAACAAAGTACACATATAATTTTCTTCGTGCTTCTAAACACCTTACACCCTTTCCTCCCGAAGATGAAGAAGTAGAAGAGATAGATAGCCTTTGTTTTGTTGAAACCCTTAGAGACCCGCTGCGAAGAGCGATGGAAAATCAAATTAGTAATCAACAAGATGAAGAACTAGAAGAAGCAACAAAAGGCTTGGAACCACATGATGGAAGCGAGGAGCAAGGAAAAATCGAAGACATAGGAGAGATTAAACCCGAGGAGCCACAAGCGCCCGAGGTAGACCTTAAACCTTTACCCAAAAGATTAAAGTATGAATTTTTGGGCCTAGACAAGACTTATACAGTCACCGTGAGCGACGAGTTGAGTCCCGAAGAAAATGAGAAGTTGCTGATTTTATTGAAAAAACATAGGAAGGTGATTGGATATTCAATTAATGATCTCAAAGGTATTAGCCCAGCCTTTTGCACTCATCGTATACCAATGGAAGACCAATGTAAGCCCGTAGTGGACCACCAAAGGTGGCTAACCCATGCCATGCGAGAGGTAGTAAAGAAGGAGGTTATCAAGTTACTTGATGCCGGAATCATCTACCCGGTTCCGCATAGCGAGTGGGTGAGCCCGGTACATTGTGTACCAAGGAAAGCAGGTTTGACCGTGGTGAAGAATGAAAAGAATGAATTGATACCACAAAGAACCGTGACCGGGTGGCGGATGTGTATTGATTATCGTAAGCTTAACAAAGAGATGAAGAAAGATCACTTCCCCCTACCGTTCATCGACGAGATGCTCGAGAGATTAGCAAACCACGCTTATTTTTGCTTTCTCGATGGGTACTCAGGGTTCATGCAAATTCCCATTCACCCGGACGATCAACACAAAACAACGTTTACATGCCCTTATGGAACGTTTGCATATAGAAGGATGCCCTTCGGTCTATGCAACGCTCCGGCCTCTTTTCAACGTTGCATGATGGCCGTATTTTCGGAATTCATCGAAGAAATTGTCGAGGTGTTCATGGATGATTTTTCTGTTTATGGGAAGACGTTCATGGATTTCTTGGCAAACTTGGAAAAGGTCCTCACGAGGTGTGCGGAGGTAGACTTGGTATTAAATTGGGAAAAGTGCCACTTCATGGTTAGGCAAGGCATAGTGCTCGGACATGTTATATCCGAGAGAGGCATTGAAGTGGACAAGGCTAAGGTAGAGACGGTTGAGCAACTCCCACCTCCTACGGATGTTAAGTCCTTAAGGAGCTTTCTAGGCCATGCCGGATTCTATAGAAGATTTATTAAGGACTTCTCAAAGATCACTAAGCCTTTAACGCATCTTCTTCAAAAGGATGTGGCTTTCGACTTTGATGAGAAGTGCCTAGCAGCATTCCAGACCTTGAAAAGTGCGTTGGTGACTGCTCCCATCATCCAACCTCCAGATTGGAGCCAACCTTTCGAGATCATGTGTGACGCAAGTGACTACGCCGTAGGCGCGGTTTTGGGACAAAGAAAGGAAGGCCGAGTTCACGCCGTTTACTATGCTAGCAAAACTCTTAGTGAGGCTCAATTAAATTATGCCACTACGGAAAAAGAGTTGCTAGCGGTGGTATTCGCTTTCGAAAAATCAGATCTTACATCGTGAACTCGAAAGTCATTATTTACACCGATCATGCAGCCATCAAGTATCTCTTGGCTAAGAAGGAAGCTAAACCACGTTTGATTCGTTGGATCCTTCTCCTCTAAGAATTTGATGTTGAAATTCCTGATAAAAAGGGGGTGGAAAATGTTGTGGCCGATCATTTGTCTAGAATGAATCGTGGACAAGATGATAAAGAGCCCACCGAAGATAAGATGAGAGATGACCACCTCTATAGAGTGCTTGATAAAGACACTTGGATGATCGATATCATTCGAGCGATTCGGAAGATGCCTCTCGATCATCTAGACAAAAACTCTCAAAAGAAGATAATCTTCGAAAGTAGGAAATACTTTTGGGATGCACCATACCTCTTCAAACTTTGCAATGATGGAGTGGTGAGAAGAAGTGTGCCAAGAGAAGAGAGGGTAGAAATTCTAAGGAAGTGCCACTCGGTGGAGTACGGTGGGCAGTATAGCCATTTTTGAACCCAAGCAAAAGTATGGTCGAGCGGATTCTTTTGGCCGGAGATGCATGAAGATACTAAAAGATATGTTGCATCATGCCCCGAATGCCAAAGAACCGAAAACATCTCTCAAAGAAATTCTATGCCATTGAAATACAACCTACAAATCGATATATTCGATGTATGGGGTATAGACTTCATGGGGCCTTTCAAAAACTCATGTGGATATGAGCATATTCTAGTCATGGTTGATTATGTATCCAAGTGGGTAGAGGCTATGCCATGTCGTAAAGCTTCCACGGAGGAGTCCATTACTATGATCAAGAACATGATTTTTTCCTCGTTTCGGTACACCGAGAATTTTGATAAGTGATGGAGGAACTCACTTCACCGGGAAGAATTTCAAAAAGTGCTTGTCCAAGATGGGGATTGAACATAGGGTCTCAACGGCCTACCACCCACAAACCAACGGACAAGCGGAAACGTCAAAAAGGCAATTAAAAAGCATCCTCAACAAAACCATAGAGAAGGGAGGCAAAGATTTCTCAAAGAAATTAGACGGAGCTTTATGGGCTTACCGAACGGCGTTCAAGACACCGATAGGTATGACCCCTTATCAATTCGTCTATGGAAAAGCTTGCCACCTTCCGGTTGAGTTGGAACATAAAGCCTATTGGGCGATTAAAGAGATGAACCTCGATCTCAATGCCGCGGTAGTGAAACAAAGGATCCAAATAAGCGAGCTAGAGGATTTGAGGTTGAAAGCATATGAAAATGCAAACATATACAAAGAGAGAATCAAAAGGTGGTATGATAAAAGATTGAAAAAGAAAGAATTCAAAGAAGGAGATAAGGTCCTCCTCTACAATTCGAGGTTTAAAACCTTCGGAAAGGGGAAATTGCAAAGCAAGTAAGACGGACCTTATGTTGTGCATTCGGTGCTCTCCAACGGAGCGGTAACCATTATGGATATAAAAGGCGATCAATTTATGGTGAATGGTCAACGGCTTAAGGTTTACTACGAACTCGACGTTGTGCCCCTTCACCATGTTGATGTCTTCACCATGGAAGAAGAGCCCGAACGTCCCGCGTTGGACGAAAAACAAGGCATGAATTTCTGTAAATAGTTTTTCTTTTAATTTTCTGGAGTTTCTCGTGAAGATTTACTGGTCCAACTTTTTCCCATGGGCTAAGTAGGTGAGAAAAGGGCGGTGCACGAAAAACTGGACCAACCCGGCCCCCGAGACAGGATGGGCCGGCCGACCCAGGCCGACCAGCCCAGCTGGGTCCCGGCGGCGGTCGTCTCCGATTTTTGCCCGAATTGCTCCTTTTCAACTTCCTTCTTTGGTCAGAAAATTTTAAGGGAAGTTTAAAAAAGGAAAATGAGATTTCTATAGCTTTCGTCTCCGGACTATTTATTTCGCCGAATTGGGAGCTCGGGAATCAACCCCTCCAAGCAATATTTTGCACCCTTGCAGCAGCCATTGTGTCCCCAAGAAGCTTAGAGTTGAAGCAAGAAGCCAAGGAGCCATCGATGGAGGAGGCGATGTGATGCGAGCTCAAGCTACCCGTCAAGAAGACCGCCTGCATCCGTTGCGGAGGGCGTGTCCCGACCGGAGCTCTTGCATCTCGCAACCCCGTCGAAGGAGAGAAGGTCCCTACGCCCGTTCGAAGGTCGGCACGCATCCAAGGCATGAAGCGCAAAGACTACAAGGAGGTGTCGCCCGAGCCTAAGGATTATGGGGGTAGCGACTACTCCGACGATCGTAGCCCGAGCTCGTGGGCGGCCGCAGGAAGAGATGATGACGACCTCTACATTTGAGATGAGCAGCCCAATGAGAGGACTCCCGAAGGCCCCAACAGCGGCGGCGATGACGGCAACGATGGCGGCGACAATGGAGGTGGCGACGACGGTGGGGATGATGGTGGAGATAATGGCGACGACGACCCCTTCGGATTGTATCCGATGTGTTGTCGAGCTTGCCGTCAATCCATCGCGGATCTCTACGCGTCGGTCGATGAATGTCTCCAAGCCATGGAAGCGATGAAGCAGCGTATGGAGGACTTGGAGCGCGTAGTCGAAGACGACTACAAGTTCCTTAACCGTAACGTGCACAAACTTTTTGGCATGGTTGGAAACATGAGAGGCAAGTGGTGTTATACTTGCTTGAAGTACCACTAGGTCTAGTTTTCCCCTTAGGATTTTTGTAAGATACGACGAGGACGTTTTATGTTTTTAGCGTGGGGGAGAGCTAGCTAGCTGGCCTTAGCTTTTGAGTTTTCAAATTTAGGTTCGGTTTAATCTTCGAGCGAGAGTCTTAGAGTTTAATGAGTCTTAGTTTTCGAGTGTGTTTTTAAATTTTTGCAAGATTCAAGTGTCTTAAATTAGTGTTGAGTCAAAGAAAACCAAACAAAAAGAGTCTTTATATATTTTTGTGTCTTGTGTGATGCTTATCTTTATTCACTTGTTTGTTTATCTTTGATTCTTGATATATGAACATAAGTGTGTGGTTTGAAAAACGTTTAACGTGGTGCTTAGTGGAGTTGCTACTACTTAAAGTACCCATACCACACTTCGATCTTGAGCTTCACATGTTAGTTGTGCTATGTTCAATGCTAAAAATTGGAGGATTTCAGTTCTGAAAATTATATAAAAACCTTGTAATAAAGGTTAGCAAAACCTCTTTTTCCAAGTTGAGAGTAAGAAAAAAATCCTATACAAAGCCAATTTATTTTTTGCTCCACCATAAGTGTGATTAGCATGATGAGTTGGGCTTGGATCCTTCTCTCTTGGGAGTTTTAATTTCGAGCAATGATCATGTTCTTGTACTTATCTTTTGTTGCTAGCCTCGTCATACATTCGGTAACGTGCTTTTCACATCGGAAGTCCCGTACATCGCCGAATTCCATACCCAACCCTATACATCTCTTTTGTACATCGCATTCCTTGAACACAACCTACTTTCAAAAGTTTCGTCTCGTGTCCAGCAAGATTTATTTAAAATTTCAGATTGTATGCATGCGAGAAAGAGAGGAGTTGAGAACTTTGAAAAGTTGTCAAGAGAGGGAAAAATAAAGAGAAAAGTATGAGTATGGAAAAGAAAGAAAGAAAGAAAGAAAAAATATGTGAAAGAAAAAAAGATATGTGAATGAAAGAATAAAAGAAAAAGAAAGAAAGAGGAGGTAGCAATAAAGATATGAGAAGGATGAATCAAGTGAAAGAAAAGGAAAAATAAAGTGTAAGGAAGGATGTCGCGTTGTTGAGAGACGAAACTTTCGTTCTTTTCCAACCATGTGCAATCCGACAACGAGGACGTCATCAGTGCCTTGTAGTCATAAATTTCTTTTGCCCTAGCACATGTCCACCATTCTAAACCTTCTCATCCTTGATATCCCTACATATGGTTAATTCTCATGATCATTGGCTTTGAAAGGTAAACAACCATTAGAGGAATTTCTTAGTTTGACAATACTTGTGTTGCTTGCACTAGCATACCTATACCTCCACTTTACATGTATATGAGAGACTTATGGGAGGTGAGAGTTTTATAAAATTGGTGTAGGATAGCCACCTCATATGAGTGACTTGAGAGAGCTTGGAGAAAGGTTTTTGTCTAATACTTGTTGTAGGAATTTTGTTTTTAAAAGTCATAAAAACCCTCCGATGGAAGCAAAGAAGTAAGTATGGCTGAATTTTAAGACTTTGAGTGAAGAGTTTGAGTTGTGGGGTAAATCTTGACGTGGTAAAGATTCTAAACGCCCATGTTTATGTTTGATGATCATTACATTATGTTTATGTATTAAAGATTAAAGGATTGACTAACTTGTGAAGAAGGATAAGTGGTACATGATTACAACACCTTGGATGAAGTTCCTTTACGAGTACTTGCTCGAGGATGAGCAAGAGCTAAGCGTGGGGGAGATGTTGACGGTGTATTTTGGTACACCTAGCATGTTCATTACACTTTGGTTTGGATTTGATTATGGAACTAACCCGCCACTAGGCACACTAATCATATAACAAGTTCATCTATGTGCATGCATTTGGAAGTGTTGTGTTTATGTAGGAAAACATGGACATAAAGGACGGATTCGCAACAAGTTCAAAGGAGCATTTACGGAGTCTTGTTCGTGTTCACGAGCTTGATGAAATCACTTCCAATGGTGGCAAGGACTGAAGTGTTACGAGGAACACCCCCGGGGATTGAAGCGTAAAAGACCGAACTTCATGCGAAGAGAACCTCTATCTTGGATGCGAGGATAACATCATCAAAATCACATGAGGACCCACGGGAGCGAAGGGGTGACCGAACCCGGCCGAGGTGGGCCCATGACGGTCAGCCCAGGCCGGCCAGCCCAGCCCACTTTGGTGGCCGGTTCGGTCCCGTTTTCCTTGCACCCGAAGGATCTTGAACCCTAAAAGCCTGGGCGCCGCCATTCGACGAAGGGGGAGAGCCATTCGCACTAGGAGGCCATCCACAAGCTAGATAGAGAGGAGGAGGATCTCTGGAGGGAGATCGTCCACCTCGAAGGAAGCACTCTCTCGTGGAGAAGAAGGAAGACACCGTCGGAAGGGAAACCATGATCAACGGTGCCATGATCAGCACCTTGATGGGGTAATCTTCTTATTCGTCCATGGGTTGTAATCGATCTTAAGATGTAATCATACTTTATCGGATTATCTATCTATCATCTTGTGTTGAATATACTTTAATGCTTAAGGTTAGCTACCATGCCGTAAAGGGAGTATTGGCCTCAATGCTTTCTTGGATCCATTCAATACGCCGTGTCCATCATAGGTCTAGTCATGAATACCTTCCCGTAGTGTCAGTACGAGAGGAGGGAAAGGGTGAAACCGTGGTCACAACCCCCGATAGATTAGATTGGTTTTCACGTCTTTAATTGATTGCATGATCGTAAACCCATGGGCGAGTGTCTCCTACTTTGATCACTTATCGTTCTCTCTAGTGTAGTTTAGTTGTTTTCTAGTATAATAGTAAGTTAGGGTTTTAGTAGCTAGTGCATAGAAGTAGATTGAACGCTTGTAATCCCCTTGCTCCGCGGATTGACAAGAACCATGTGAATCCCATGGTGAAAAAGGTGTGGGGTCCGTACGCTTGCGGATCATAGAGGGATACGTCTTTTATCCGTCAACACTTGGGCGGTTGAAAGATAGAACGGTTGTATATGATTTACTAATCACGAGTACCTTGATCAGTCGTCAATCCGGAGGTGTTGCTAATTTTCACAAAGAAATTAAAGTTCCTCGAATGATACTCTCGGATCGCTCAGTGTGTATGATTCCTCACCAAGGCATTGATTTGCCTTCTTTCTCCATCTACTTCTAACAAGCTGATATGTGGGGTTGTAGGTAGGGAAAACATGTGGCATACCTATTCCTCATGTATTGTCGAGTCAAACACCGGATCCTTGGGAGTAGCAAGTCATACAACCTGATCAAGATGTGCATGTGGGTGTATATGGTAGATGGATAAAAAACTCCTTTTTTATAAGATTCCTTCCTCTCTTTTTGAGATTTTTAAGACTTGGGCTATGTCTCTTATATTGTTTCTCTTTTTTTCTTTTCATGCTCTAAAGGATGTACTGCTTCTCTCTTTTTTTCATTGCCCAGAGTCCATGCTGAACATTTTTAGGGAGAGAGAGTAATCATGAACAATGCGTGGAGCTTTATTTGCGGAATGGATGGAAAATGGATGAAATGATGGGTGCTAACTTCCAGTGTAGAATTTTAGCAAATAGTGGTTGTGTACATGATCTTGATCATGGGAGCATGAAAAGTTTCTCGCCGAGGGTCACAACAATTCGACAAGACTCATTGAAGAAAACAAGTAGCATATGCGGAGACTAACAAAAGCTAGGATCTACATATGGCTTTCGATGGGAATCTCCCATCATTGAGGAACTTATCATTTTATTGTTTTTCAAAAGAAAACTCCAGATATCAAACATCACGTAGCACATGCTCATAGCAACCCTATTATAACGTATCATACCTCACAACAACCTAGGCAAAGGACATGCTTTTTGCTACCCACAAGTTTCAAGCTAAGGTTTGATCGTACAAGCCAACAAACTCAAACCTAGGATAGGATACTAAGCTGTAGCAAGTCATACAAGAGGAATAAATAGAGCAACTATTCATCATTTTGACCATAAAGGGATATAAAGGATTCTTACCGCGCATATGAAAGAAGCTAGTTTAATAAAGCAAAATAAATATTTTTGGTCTTTTTAACTTTTGCAGATTTTTATGGGTTTTTAGCATATGAGATTTTGAAAAAAGATACAAGTTACCTCAGAGTGGGGGTCCTCCCCCAAGTTAGCTTCAGGCTCACTACTATGGAGGAGGGAATCCCATCCACCGGTAGTAGGCCCTCTGCTCTTCCAGCTGCTACTGCTGTGCTAGCTCGATGTCGTGAAGTCTCTCGCCGAACATCCGCTGCCAGTCTCTGGTGGACTCGACATGCTGGTGCACGGTCTCCTCAATGTCACCGACTCGGATGTTGAGCTCGCTCATCAGCTATGTGAGGGTAGCTCCACGAGAAGATGAGCGCAATCCGGACAATGAAGATGTCGCATCTCTGTAGGTAGTACTAGCAGGGATGGCCTACTCGCCACTACCCGCGTTAGCCCAAGCCGAGCTACTTGCACCCTTCTGGTACATGGACTGATCCCAACCGGGAGCATACCCGGGAGTGACCCCAAGCATATACTCGGTAGAGGTCCACATACCAAGAGGTGGTGTGGTACAGTGAGGCTGTGGTTGAGGTGATAGCTGCGGAGATGGCTGTGGTGGCGGATGTTGTGCTCCGGCTGCTCTCCTCGATGCGCTTCTAGTTACCTTGTCACCAGAGACACTAGAACGACGAGGTTCCTCGAGAGGAATGCTCAGTGACCCCTGGCTGTACAACCTGAAGTCCGGGTTAGGTAACTGGATCTGGTTCATATGGCCTAGGTAAAAGAAAACCAAAGAATCATCCGGACCCTTCAGAAGAATATGCCCCTGAGTCAAATAAGCATCGTCAATCTGAGTCCGGGGATTAGCAATGGAGGGCACGTTAGGCCCTTGCGTAATCCTAACGTTCGTGATGATGCAAGAAATCAGAGACGTACACTCAATAGAACCCGTCATCTTAAAATTTGTTAATCACTGCTGAATCATGGCTTGCATAGGGGAGATCTTGATTCGTCTGACCGCGGCATATAAGATCATCATCTCTTCAGTGCGCACGGGCCGCACATCATCCCTTGGAAACAGAGTGGCGGCAAACCACTTGTGCCACAGTCGGAGAGTGGGGTGCAAGATATCGTTCCACCTAGGTGTCAACTTGCCGCGAACAGGACGACGAGAGATCTCTTCCCAAAAACTCTTGCGATTAAAACCAGCGCAAGCTTGCTCAAGAAAAATAGCACAGTGACGATGAAAACTGAGGGTGCGACTAAGATCTTTCCGCGAAACTCGATACGGAACTCTATGAAATCGAAATGAAATACCAGCTGCATCCTCTCGACGAGTACTGAGAAACTGGATGGTGGTAGGTCAAGAACCAACTTCCTGAACTGGGACGAAATCATCCCATCCCAGAGCTTGCCAAATGGAATTGAACTCGGAGTCCATAACTATTTTCTCGAAAAGGTCCAAGTCAAACTCCTTGGTGTTGGTGAAGACTCAGTCCTTGAAGAGAGCGTAGGCTTGTCTCTCACTATCACTCCTCGAGTCGATGAAGGCAGCATCAATGACGTACACTTCATCGGCTTGTGGCTTGGGTAGCTCTTCTTCTCCTCCTTCTTCACGGTCGGTTGACATTGGGCTTGGTGCAGCTTCGGAGTGACGAGATGAGCTCCCCCCGTCGTGTGAACGGTGTGAGTGACTCAACTTCCGGAATGCTTCGGAGGCCCAACTTATCGTGCACAACTATTGGACGACACGAGCAACTCGGTGATGGGTTAGTGAAACCGAATGAAATTGTTACAGAGTTTGCTCCGCCAATGATCAATATTTCAGCAGCACTTGGACAGAATACTTGGCACCATAATCTCGAGCGAGAAATTCACGAAAACCAGAGAGCAAGAACAAGAGACGGAGAGAGTGTTGCAATGGGTGAAGACACCCCTCAAACCCCCTTGTATTTATAGGTATTGAGGCCGGGCACCGAGACATGGGGCGTGTGCAACGGCTAGGAGATATTGGAGGAAGGAGGGCCGCGCTAGATGTTAGGCTCAGTCGGCTAACCTGTGGGGTCGGCCGAACCCAGCTCGGGTCCTCCCGCCTCCACCTTTTTGCAACAACTCTCTAACAGTCACATGAGGGCCTGCCAGGTGCATCGGTCCACATTCGCACAAAAACTTGCTCGAATGAATTTTTAAGTATTTTTCAACCCAAAATTTTATTTTCAGAATTTTCATTTTTAAAGAGAAAGGGAACTATGGCTAGAAACAATTCTAGCATGCAGATGCAGGGATGGAAATTCAGACATGCACTTGGAAAAACTAAATTAACTTTTGGAAGGGAAATATGAGATAGCTCACCAATTTTACCTTTTAGCGAAAGGACTCATATTTTTAAGTCCGAGAGCGGGAATTTTCTCGGTGATTAGTTCCACTCGTCACCCCACTCCCGAGAAATAGAGGGGTGTGATCTCTATACCTGGCTCCACACCTTTCGTCCCTTCCTTGATTTCCTTGGTATGGTCAGAGGTCGTGTGAGCTGGGGTTCTGGATTCGTCCGTCCCCAGGTCTGCTCATCGTTTCCTTGCACTGAATAGCATTGCTCTCCTATTGGTCGAAACCGAAACATCAAGTTCTTCTTCCCAATGCGAAAACGGAAGTGTTGACGCAAAATCTGCACCTCACGCCAAGCACACAGCAAGCCGAACAAGCTAGCTTCACACGCGCAAAGATTCCTAGACGTGCCAGTCAATTTTTACTGAAAATTAACAAAAGACAAAGTAGTTAAATTCCAAAGCTTGGAACTTGCTGGGTGGTACCAGACAGTTCCATATTTACGGTCAGAAAGCCAAGTGAGATGACATATAGCTATAGAGAGCTATCTGCCAACAAACTAGAAACCATTCGGGAACTTCAATGCGCAAAAAGTAACATAGCCGGATGGATGATGTAAGCATGACGATAGATCGGTCTTTATTTGGATAAAAATGCACGCGCGCAAATCCATGACCGATCCCCGTGGTGAATGACATTAAACAATAAATGAAGTAAAAGCATGATCATAAATATGTAATAAACAAGCGTGCATAGGCCCAAAGCACTAGTCTACCGCATGTCTAGATACCTTAAGACCCGTCAGGCAAGATATCAAACAAATCTATCCACCGCAAGATACAACTTGTTTGAAATCAAACCACCGTCCACAAATAGATCTATCCACCGCATGATACAATCTAAATATGGAAAGCTAAAAGCATACAATATTTAAAGCATAACTTATGAACACGTTTTACTCGTGAAAGTATAACCGAATACGGCTGAACAGCCGAATCGGGGTCCATGAAGAAGGAACGAGCATTACCAAACAAGATAAATCTATCAGATTGGATTGAAATCGAATCCACCGGATGACTAGCTCCAAAACAACCCAAAAACTTGCATCTACCGCATGATACCCAACATTTCAAGATTTATACAAGATTTAGCAAGCTTGAACCCGCAACATGTAACAACCTAGATCGATTCGGTTTCGGCTATCAAGGAACATGCGATCCACGTGCTATTTAAACAAAGATACGAACTCGATTCGTACAAGGATCATCAAAGAGGATAAAGCCGACCCAAACACATCTAGATTGGGCAAAGAAGTGTTACATGAATTTAAACATAAAGTAAAAACTCAAAGCAACACGGGGTAACTTAATGAATCTATTGAATCTTGCCAAAACTCAAAAGAGCCGATAACTAGCTTCAAGCTAGATCTTAGCCTACCGCATGGCTCATGACCTAACAAGAAACCCTCTTGAACCAAGCTTGAATCTACCGCATGACACTAAGCATGGTAACAAGACTACTTGCATCAGATCTAAATCCACCGCATGATACTAGACATGATACAAGGTTGCCAGTACTCACGGAGGTCGACGGATCGATGAACCCTCTCGAAGAACTCGACGACACGACAAAGGACTCAAGGGTTTGGCGTAAAGCCGGTTCGTATTGAGAATGTTTCGAATGAAAATACATACATTCAGGGTCTATATTTATACCCTGTCACAACATGACTTCGAATGGATTTGATACCTAATTTATCTCTAAACGCGATCACTTATCCATCCATTCGTCCCTTCCGCTCGGGCCACGTCACCACGCAATCCCGCAAAATCAGCGCAACATTTTTCTTGCCGAACGGAAGAAAATTGCCGACCGCGGACTCTTTTGCCGAATTCTTCTGAAAAAACCTTCCTTCTTCCGGATGGACTTCTCACCACGTTAGACCCACAAGTCAGACTCCTTACCAAATATTGGTGTTAACATATGCCCCTTCAATTACGGGATAAAAGTAGTTTTATTCCGGAATTGACTCCAGCCACCAACGTCTTGAATCTGTTCAACACCTATTCTCTCTCTTCGCAATCCGCCGGAATCTTCGTCTAGATCCAAACCTTAGATCACCTTTTCCTGAGCTCAAATCCTCAATGGCAGGTCAAAATCAAGTCGCTCGGGTAGATTCCTCCTCCATAAGCTTCATTCGGCACTCAACTTTTTGATTTTTTATCTGAGATTTCTTTTCCGCCTTCTTCCAGCAGGAACTCTCCACTGAGCTTCTGATTCGCACTGAGGCCAATTCAATGTCTTATTTCCTTGGTCCTGTGGGAGTTTCTCATCCCCGCGAATTCATCGCAGCCGAATCCCAAAGAATCCCCTTCAAAGCGGCTTTAACCGAGCCTTCCCTGTGGCAGGATGCTTTCAAGAACTGGCCTTTGCTCCCAATTGCGGGTTGGAGGAATTGGCATAAGAGGATCCTTGCGGACAACAGTGCTAAGACCCAACTTTGGGACACCCTCCGAATTGCTCAGTGTTTGGATCTCTCTTTGGCCGAGACCCCGAAAAACGAAGACCTCCTGATTGCCGCCTGTCATTTTTGGTCAAATGGAGTCAATGCCTTCCTTTTTGGTCACGGCCCAATGTCCCCACTCTGGCCGATGTATACATGATTACCGGCCTTGATATTTCAGGATCCGTGCATCCCTGGGACTACAGAGGTTCCACAAGACAAACGGGAGTGAAGTCAGGGAGTGGATATAAATATTATATTCAGAACCACATGAAAGATGGCCCTCTTGGTGAAGTTGAATATAGGGCCTTCTTGAATATGTGGCTGTGCAGGTTGATCTTCTGTGGTAAAGCCAATGAGCCTACTCTGAATCATATTGTAATGGCTACACAATTGGCTGGTGGTAAGCTCATTCCCCTTGAAAAATACCTCCTGGGAAGTGTATACCACATGCTTCATCAAACTGTCACCCAAATGTACACCAGCCAGGAGATAGCATGCGTCAATGGCCCTTGGTTTTTTGTACAGATGTGGCTGCAAGTGCACATGCACCAGATCGTTGGTATTGACCTCAACACCCGGTTTTTTCCTTCATCCAACTATCATGAAGGGGAAGTTCAGGTTACCAGAGGATGCCACACCTATGGAGAAGCTGCTTCAACTGTTCCCATCAATCAGAATGTCAGCCAGCTCTTTGAGCTCTTCTTCAAAGTCTTCCCCAACCCTCTCTGGCTTCCTTACTTGGACAATGATAATTTAACTCTCCCTTGTGAGTTCTCCTTTGAATCTGGACGCCAAGATGGAAGGTTTCTGGAAATCCTCAATATCCTCATCTATCCATGACTTCTGCCAGCTGAATTTAGTGGACGGAGGTTAAACCACAGCACTTATGAATACTACCAGCCAAATATTGTGGCTCGACAACTTGGATGTGGCCAGATGCCCCCAAGACTATTTCTGCATGAATTCCTCAAACCCAGAGAGGTAATCAAAGAACATGCTCAATCCAGTAGGGTTTTTCAGTATGTATGCAGTCCAACTGTTTACACCTGGCCCTTCACACCTACAACAGTAGCTCACCCCACCTTCAACTCTTGGTGGCAAGAATTCCATGACCACATTTTTAGTGAGCCAGTGCACTCTTTTTGCACAGAGCTGATGCCTGATTTTCAGCCAACTTCAGAGGAAACATGATTGTCCTTTCCTCCAAATCAGACATTTCCTCCTCTAACTATGATCTTGATTTTTGAGCCTTTTGCAGAATACAGTGCCTGCCCCTCGAACTAGGGCAATTGCTTACAATGCAGTATGCCCAATCTCAGCACTAGGATTTAAATCCCCAACCTTGGCTCAACTGATGGCTAGGTATGCCACAACAGACCCAATTTTGTCCAGTATTACTGCTGACAAGAGGAAAGGCCTGTCTCTGTTCACACCTACAATTGCCAAGAAGAGGAGAACTGTCAAGAAAGTTCTTTTTGAGGTAGAATCTTCCCTTTCTTGATCACAAGATTATCCTTTACTGATAAATTTCGTCTTATACAATTTTCAGACCAGAACCCAGCAGCCTTCAGTTTCAGAACCTGCCAATGCTCCATCTACTGGTATGATTTTCATTACTCTTTCTTCAAAGATCAACACTGGCATTTACCCCTAATCTGGTACTTGCAGAAGAAACACTGGTAGATCATCCTGTGGATGTCCCTGTTCCTCAACATATAAGTCCACCAAGGGCTGAGCCACCTGCCCAAGTAGAGATTTCATCTTCATCAGGGACTCAATCACCCCCTGCTCAGACAGAGACACCAACCTCACCAGAGATGAACTTTCCAATCCAACCGAGTCTTCAAGTCCTTCAAGGGTTCAATCCCCTATTGGCCAGGCAGAAACCCCAACCATAGCAGAGGTGACTCTATCTCCTCTCCAGCCAGAAGCTTCAGAATTACTAGAGACTGCACCAGCACCTTCTCACACAGAAGCCTCAGCTTTGCCAAGAGCCCCTCCTTCACCAGTGGCTCCAGAAATCGCCCCTGAAACTGAACAAAACCCTATTCCAGTTCAGGAAGTTAGGCATGAGGTAAACACTTGGACTTAACCCTGTTATCTTCTTTATTTCCCAACACTCCTGACTTGACAATGTTACTCTTTCAGGATCAAGCTCCGTCATCATCAAACCCGTTAATGGAGAATAATCCAACTGCCGAGACAAGGGAAGGAGGGACTCAAGCCTTGTCAGAAAAAGCACAAGAAAGGCTCAAGGAAATTTTTGCCTGGCTGCAGAGAGACGCTCGAGATCAAATCAGAGATCTCGATCATTTCGAGGAAATGCTTGGACCCATCAGCCAAGAACTCCCTGAGGAAATCAAGGCCTCACTTGAACCCATCTCTGGTTTGGATGTTCATTATGTAGCCATAAGACGAGCTCTGAGAAATGTGTCTTCCCGCCCAGCTGTTGAACAAAAGAAAGCCAAAGCTGAACAAGCCGTGAAGGGAGCACAATCTCAAACTGAGAATCACAAAGAGATATTGGCCAATCTGCAAGCTGCTCGTGAATTGAAAATCACCAGAAAGGTCGTACTGGAGGCAGAGCTGAAAGTTTATCAGCGGAAATAGAGGCTGATGACAAGAAGATAGCCGAACTTCCTGGACTGATAGGGAAGATCCAAGAGGAAGCAGCATCGGCCATAGCTGAGGTGAATCAATGTGATGCAGAACTCACCATCCTATCCAACGCCCAACAAGATTATCAAGAACGGATGGAGAACATCCACCAAACAACATCGAACGCCTCCAATGTAATTGCAAAGTATTTGAACATTTAGCCGTACTGATCAATGTGTAACCGAACTGGTCGTTCTTGCAACATTTGCCTTTTATAAGTTTGCTTTTCTTGCATGACCTTGACTGCCACGCTGAACGACCCCTTCGGTAACCAGTAACCAAATAGTGCCATACCCGAACGACACCTTGACCGTAACTTAGCCGAGTCAGTCAACCGTATGCGACTCAGCCTTGAACTCCAAACGACCCGACGGCGGATTGGTCAAGGAAACCTCTCCACCTTCCAAGTTTCTTGGGATATGCGCCACGATCTAAAGCCACGACCTGAGGCCACGATCTGTTTCACCAGGCCTAAATAAAACCGTAGGTGCCCCCAGCTCTTTACCAAGCCTTTAGTCTTCAAATCTCTACGAACCTCAAGCCTTTCTTCCCAATCGCCAACTCAGCCCCAAAAACCAATGGCGGGGAGCAACAACAGGCGTCGCGCCGCCGACGAAGCAGAAGGGAGCCACGCCAGTTCGCATCGGAGGCAATGATCGCCATATTTTTCTTTGCAATTCGTCTTTGATTCCCTTTCGTTTCTGACGATCACCTCTGTTTCAGGCTTATTCAATGGAATCCATTTCCCGCGCCGGCCAATCAGCCTCTGCCGAACGACTCGTCGGAGTCAGACCGCTACTCCCCCATGCCCTACGGGGAACTTGACGCTCTCCGCTTCAAGGCGGAACTCGAGGTGGCCCAGTGCGAGCTGGAAGACGTCTCCAAGAAGGCTGGAATAGCCGAACTGGAGTGGGAGGACGAGCGCAAGCAGCTGCTGGCGACCATCGATGGTACGGCCTTGAAACTGCTCCCGAATCCAATCTGGCTTCTGATATTAATTGCCATCACCTTGTACTTTGCAGCCCGCGATGCTGAGCTCAACTAGCTGAAAATGCTAGTGGAGCAATTGGCTGACAAGGTGAACGCCCGCGGAGACACGCTGGTGGAGCGCCTCGCCGCGGTGGAAAACCGTGTGGACGAGGTGGCCACTCACGGCATCCGCCTGGGCACCACCTTGGGCCTGGCCGCCATGGCGACGCACACCGGCGTCGACTACTCCACCAGGCCCCGCGGCTTCCAGGGCGGCACACCAAAAGACATCGACGAGATCGAGGTCATCTTGGAGCGCCTCGACGGCCACGGCGACGCCATTGCCGAACTCACTCATCCCCAGTCTGTGCTAAACAGGCTCTTTGATTAGATTCTACTAGGGATGTTTGATTATCGGCAATAAATAAAGAACTTTTAATTCTCGTGCTTGTATTGTGATGATTCTTCTGTGTCTGCATCTGTGAATCTCGTTTCTCCTTAAACGCATTCGGGAACTCGCTTGAGCCGAACACGCAAAAATAGATGTCCCTTGGCGTAATACCCGCAGAAAATCCTTGATTCGGCAATCCATAAGCACTGTTCAAATGAAAACCCTTCGCATTCGGGAGGAAACCCTGCCGCTTGGTATTCCAATAATGCACGCCAGCCAGTCATCACTCCCGATGCACTCTCTCAGTCAATAAAATAGCCTGCTGAGATGCCCTACAAATCCACTCGCACACTCATCCATCACTTCTCATCTTCTCCCCTGCTCTCAGAAGAAAAAACCCCAAGGCCATGGACAAAGGCAAGCAGCCCCAGGAGGACAGCATCCCAAAGAAATGCACGATTCGAGAGTGAGTTTCCCTTTCACTTGCTTCATGCTTCCTTATGTAATCCCGTGTTTTACCTCCTCTCTGTTTTTTTCTCTTTTAGCCTTGATCTGCTTCCTGAGGAAATCATTGGGACCGAAGACATGCCTGAGTACATCTCCTCTGATTCTTCTCTTGAAGCAGAGAATGCTACACCCAAGCAGAGAATCTGCCATCAACTGCGCCGTCGTGTTCGGCACCTGGAGCATGACCTCCGGGACAACACCGCTCGTTGCCAGGCCGAACGCGAGCGCCGCATGGCTTTGGAGGCACTAGTAGGAGGTAAATATCTTCAACTCCTTCTTGACTTCGTGCTCACATCTGGATCTCTGCCTCTAACGACTACTCCTTTGTCCCAGATGTCTCTGATAGGTACAATAACTTGAAAGCGGCTTGGGACAGCTTGGTGGAGGCAGCAAACCATGGTCATCCCCACGGCTTCCAAGTTGCCGTCACCGTGGTCTTGGAACAACTGAAGAGGGAGCAGCTGAAGAAGCAAAGAAAAGATTGGATCATACTTTCGCTTCTTACGCCAGGCCTTCTGCTTTCCACCCCCTCGTAGTCCTAATCATCAGGGTTGTTAGATGCAAACCTGCAAGAAGCATTTGTAATGTAGTTTTTTGCTAAGGGCAATATATCTAAGTATTGGCCATTCCCTCTGTTTGGGGATTTTTTGTTCTGAAGGCGGCCTCATTCTTGAGCGCCGGCTATTTCTGTATCAGATGCATGTAATCCCAATGCTTGTGGTCAGTGATCGATTTCAATACTAGGATAATACTTCTTCAAATATCTTCCATTTATTGCAGCGGAAAGTTCTTCTCCTAGTAAAGTTTTCAACATGTAGGCATTACCGGGCACGCATCTGACCACCCGAAAGGGGCCTTCCCAGTTAGGGGACCATTTGCCGAATTCACTGTATTTGGTTCCAATCGGCAGTAACGCTTTCCAAACCAAATCTCCTTCTGCAAATTGCCTAACTTTTACTTTCTTGTTGTAATATTTGGCAACTCGCAGTTTGTTCTTTTCAATATTTTCCAGTGCCATACGACGGATCATCTGCAAATCTTCTAACTCATCCATCATTAAGCCACTGTAATCTTTGGAGCTTAAATCTTTCTGCAAAACCACTCTCCTAGAGTCTGATTGTATTTCCCAAGGCAAAACTGCATGGTGCCCATAAACCAATTCATAAGGAGATGTTTTTGTACCTCCATGAGGGGCTATTCGGTAAGCCCATAAAGCCTCACTGAGTACCGAATGCCACCTCCTTGGCTTCTGGTCGATCTTCTTTTGTATAAGCATGATCATGATCTTATTAGAAGCCTCTGCCTGGCCATTAGCTTGGGCATAATAGGGAGAAGAATTAAATAACTTGATCCCCATGCTTTCGGCAAACTCCCTGAACTCCAAGGACACGAACTGGGCTCCTTGATCAGTTGTGATTGTTTGAGGAATTCCAAACCGATAGATGATGTGTTCCTTAACAAACTCAACCATATTTTCTGATGTTACCTTCTTCAGTGGAATTGCCTCAACCCATTTGGTAAAGTAATCTATTGCCAAAAGCACAAACTTATGCCTCTTGCTAGATGGTGGATTAATCTGGTCAATCAAGTCTATACCCCAGCCCTTGAATGGCCATGGCTTGATAATGGGGTTTAATGCTGATGCAGGAACTCTTTGAATACTTCCAAACCTCTGGCAGTCTTGACATCCCGTGTAATACTCAACGCAGTCCTCCAATATCGTCGACCAAAAACACCCAACTTGCCTGATAACCCATTTCATACGGTAGGCCGATTGGTGTGCTCCACATATCCCATCATGTACTTCACTCATCATCCTTTTAGCTTCTTCTGGACCCAGGCATCGTAGCAACACCCCATCTAATGATTTGTAAAACAAATTATCATCCAGAAGAACAAATTTTATGGCCTTGTACCTGAGCTTCCTAGAGACCTTTTGGGTTGGATCCTTCAAATAGTCAACGATCTCTTTTCTCCAATCATCTTCCGCAAGATCCATTCCCAGCGCACATATCTCTGTGGCAAATGCTTATTGATTTTCTTTATGACCGGAAGCGCTTTGAGCCAACCTGTTTGCTTCTTCATTGTGTTCCCTAGGAATATGCTGTAGAATTACCAACAGAAAACTCTTCAAGATTTCCCTGCATTCTTCATAGTAACTCCTCAGCGCATCACTTTTACATTCGTACTGGTCGTTCAATTGCTTTATAACCAACTCTGAATCTCCATAAACCTCAACTGAAACGGCCCTGTCTTCTCTCAAATATTGAAGCCCCCGAAGCAATGCCTCGTACTCGGCCTGATTGTTTGTAACAGTGGGCTGGATAGGGATAGCAAACTCAAACATCTCACCCCTGGGTGAAATCACTAAAATCCCTACTCCTCCACCTTTACCGCATGATGATCCATCAAAAAACAAAGTCCAAGGAGTAATTTCAAGCAAATTAATAGATGGATCACGATGCTCAGTTATAAAATTGGCAATGATCTGAACTTTTATAGCTTTTGCCGACTCGAACTTTAATTCAAACTTCGATAAGGCCAAGATCCATTTGCCGATCCTGCCATTCAAAATCGGCATAGATAACATATGTTTTATTACATCAAATTTGGGGTATACAATGCATTCGGCATTTAACAAGTAGTGCTGAAATTTTGTACACGAGTAGTACACGCACAGGCACAGTTTCTCTGCAGCCGAATACCTAGTCTCAGGATCAAGTAATTTTCGGCTAAGATACGCCACTACCCGCTCCTTTCCTTCGAACTCTTGAATAAGGGCCAATCCAACGGTTTGGGTATCGGCCGCCACGTACAACTTGAAAGGCTTATCCAACTGTCGAGGGACCAGTACTGGTGGTTCCTTCATATATTGCTTGATCTCGTCAAAAGCCTTCTGTTGTTCGTCACCCCACGTGAACTTCTGATCTTTCTTAAGCTTCAGCAATGGAGAAAATGGCAAAACCTTTTGCGACAGATTTGAAATGAATCTCCTTACAAAATTGATCATGCCGAGCAGTGATTGCAACTCTTTGAGATTGGTTGCAGGGACAACTTCATCAATAGCCTTCATGCTTTTCTTGCCAACTTCAATCCCCCCTTCGTGTACCAAAAATCCCAAGAACTCTCCAGCTGATACCCCAAAAGCGCATTTGTTCGGATTCATCTTTAAACCATGCTTTAGGGTGCATTCCAAGGTTCTCTTCACGTCCTCCAAATGTGTGTCATGATTCAAAGACTTGATCACGACATCATCAATGTAAATTTCAACAATTTTGCCGATCAACTCGTGAAAGATGTAATTCATAGCTCGCTGATAAGTTGCACCGGCATTCTTCAACCCAAATGTCATGACTATCCATTCAAACAGGCCTATGTGACCAGGACACCTGAAGGCTGTCTTTGATATATCTTCTACTGCCATAAAAATCTGGTTGTATCCCGCATTACCATCCATGAAACTGATAACTTTGTGTCCAGCAGCGGCATCAACCAACAAATCGGCAACAGACATGGGGTAACCATCCATAGGAGTAGCCCTGTTCAAATCCCTGAAATCTATGCAGACCCTCATCTTTCCATTCTTCTTGTAGACAGGGACAATATTAGAGATCCACTCCGCATATCTGCATGGCCGAACGAAGTTTGCATCAAGTAATCTTTCAACTTCTTTCTTCACATCGGCCAATACTTCATCTTTGTAGATTTTCCGGGCAGGTTGCTTGTATGGTTTAAAACCAGATTCGATTGGCAACCGATGCTCAACAATGGAACGGTCCAATCCAGGCATCTCTGAATAATCCCAAGCGAAGCAATCTTTATATTCCTTAAGCAACTTGATCAATTCCTCCCTGACGTCCGATTGCAAGTTTGCGCTGATAAATGCAGCCTGGGTTTATCACCGTTTCCAATGTCAACTTCTTCCAATTTGTCGGCCGACATGAATCCTCGACCCAACTTGCCATCAGTTCCATCCACGTGGTTATCCATTAAAAATTGCTATAAGAGCCGACTGCTTGAATTGGCTGTTGATCGCTGCTGACAGGCTCAACAGGACCTGATATTCCCAGAAAGTTGGTTCCACATTTGCAACGCTCACTGAGTCATCTTCTTGGACGACCTCGATATCGTCATCCACCCATTGAATGAGCTACTGAAGCATGGTGGATGGGATACAGCAATTGGCGTGAATCCAGTCCCGCCCAAGCAGTAGGCTGTAGGCTCCTTTGCCCTCGATGACAAAGAAGGTTGTGAGCAATGTCTTGGACCCAATCATCAGATCCACGTGGATGCACCCCTTGGTATCCGAAGGATTCCCAGTGAAATCGTTCAGAATTATGCTGGTAGGTGTCAAGTCGCCAGGGCCCATGCCAAGTTTCCTGAAAGTGGTGTATGGCATCACGTTGACTGCCGCTCCACCATCGACAAACATCTTGGTCAACGGCTTGCCATTGACGTATCCTTTCAAGTACAGCGGCCTCATGTGTCGATTTTTGGCCGGTTTGTCGAAGGTGGCTTGCTTGGTTAGCAACAGTTGCGCCATTAGCCCCCCAAGCTGTTCATCGTCCAGGGACGTCTCTTCCTGCACAACCTGATTAGCAGGAGCCATAAACTCATTCGGCAGAAAATATACCATACATGTCAGAGCCGAACGGTTTGATCCTTCAGGTTTGTCCTTTGGACGCCACACCTGTCTCGTCTGGATCCCCGCCTACCTCAGTTCGCGGTTCCTCAAGCGCTGAACCCTCCTTTTTTGACTCTTTCTTAAACCAGGCGGGCACCATTGCCTTTTGCCAGACGTACTCGTCCTCGTCTTCTTCCTGATCAGCCCATCTCAAATCAGCTTGCCTCTTCCTGGGGTGATCAATGATTTCAGTTTTTTGACGCCGATCCTCACTG
Source organism: Cenchrus americanus (assembly GCA_947561735.1). NCBI lineage: Eukaryota > Viridiplantae > Streptophyta > Magnoliopsida > Poales > Poaceae > Cenchrus > Cenchrus americanus. The sequence continues at coordinate 154,370,173 of OX387242.1, read as the reverse complement.
GGATGTATCCTTCCAATTCTTTCATGGACGGATCGGCAATTGGCAGTCTCTTGCCTATACTCTAAGTATCTGTCACTGCACTCAGGGCAGTTTCTCAGCGTAGGAAGCTTCAATCCTTCATTCCAGCAGTGCCTGAAGAAGGCGCACCCCCAATGCCCGCGCTCCTGCTCGCGCGTGTACTGCTCTAGATCTCTCCTGCGCGCTTCTTCTTCGGCCCTGCGTCTCTCCTCCTCGTGCTTTCGCTTCTAGTAGCGCTCTTTCTCTAGCTGGTGCTGCCACTTGTTGAGGAGGATGCGCGTAGTCACCCTGGGTTTGGCCCTGGATGACTCCCCGATCTCGACATGGCTCTTGAGAACGCGAGGGGCTTCTCCATGAACCTGCTCCAAGGTCACTTGACGTTCTGGGTCTACTGCTCCATCTTGCCTTGCCCTAGCTGAAGTCAAGACCTTAACCTTGCCCTTTTCCTCGGCAGTCACCATGTTGACAGAAAAGCTTATCATGTTTTGGGGAAAAGGGTGGCCGTCCAGTTTCATCTTGTTGTCAAACTTGAGATGACCCTCCTGGATAGCCTTCTGGATCCTCATTCTGAAGACCCTGCAGTCATTGATGGAGTGAGAATTCCTGTCATGGAAGCCGCAATAACGCTTCTCTTTTACTCCATCAGGCCGAAGCATGGAATGCCCCTCAGGCAATTTGATTCGGCCTTCCTTCACCAGGAATTCAAACAGCTTATCAGCTTTAGTGGCGTCAAAGTCGTATGTGCCTTTGGTCTGCTTGATCCAGCGCTGATTCATGGTCAACGGTTCCTCCCCCCACATGATCTCAGCAGCAGCCACTTCTTGATCATCCTTAGAGTCCTCCATTTGGTCGGCCTTCTCCAGGAACTGATTGTAGATATCAGCTACATTGTGTTGTTTGCTGAACCTAGTGTCTTTCTTAAAACCGTAGGCCTGGTTGCTCATCAATGACAGCTTTTGGGACAGTTGACCCAGGTTATCAAACTCCATACCAAACAGCTTTTCTCGTACGGCCGGCAACATCCCTGCAACGGCCAGGTCGGCCAACTAATCATCTGGTAGATTCAACGAAAAACACATGCCTTTGATTTCCCTGAACCTCCTGAGGAACTCCAAGGGCGTCTCACTGTGTCTTTGCTTCAGAGTGGCGAGGTCGATGAGCTTCTTTTCCGTGCTACCGCTGAAGTAATGGGCGTGGAATTTTCGCTCCAGCTCCCTCCATGTGCCAACTGATTGAGGAGGCAAAGATGAGAACCACTGGAACGCTGGGCCCGTCAGTGACATGGGGAAGTACCTGACCCTGAACGCCTCTTCAGATGAGGCCTCTCCGAGTTACATCAGATAGCGAGCAATGTGCTCCACCGTACTCGTGTCATCCTGCCCGAAAAACTTTGTGCATTCCGTCGGAGGTTTTACTCTTGGCGGCAGGATCACATTGTAATACCACTCCGGGAACGGAGGCGTGTAGGTAGGTCCCTGCATTTTAGGTTTGAGGCCGAATTGATTCTGCATCATGTCGGCCATCTTTTGAACCAGGATATCGTCCTCCTGTACGCCTGTAGCTGGGCTGTAGCCCGGATTTGGGAGAGCATCGATGGCACCATAGTTCATCACTTCGTGGTAGCCTCCACCGTACAAATTCTTCTGCAGTCTGTTGCTAGCTGGGGCAATCTTTTAGGCGGAAGCAAGTGGAACTCCAGAAGAGCCAAATGCCAACTCCCCATATGTAGGCTGACATGGGTTCGGCCGTTGCATCGGTTGACCTGTACTGCCCTGTGGAGGTGGCTGGACTGGCTGCCCTCCTGCGGCCTGCAGAGGGGGTTGAGCTAGTTGACCTCCAGCTCCTTGTGGAGGAGGCTGGACGGCTTGGGTTCCAACGCTCTGCGGAGGAGGCTGGGCTGGCTAGCTTCGCAATGGCGGCTGAGAACTGGACTCTCCAATCTCGACGCTGCCTCCCTGAAGGGGTGCTCGATTCGATACTTGCTCCATGCCCGGGCCGAAGATAGCCACCATCATCTGCTTGAACGCACCCAGGAAAGCTCTATGATGCCTGCTTAGCACGTCATCCCCGGCGTCTCGAAACGCTTGCATGCATTCATTCCTCTCGTGCAGAGTTGTAGCATCACTCTCTCCTGGCAATAGAACCCTGGGCATCTCATTTTTGAGGTATGGGACGCCACTCCTGTTCTTTTTAAATGACAGCAAGCACTTTTGTTGGAACTGATACGTAGCATCCTTTAGCTGTTGCAACTGTTCCGGAGAGAGATCCTCGATGTTGAGATCCATAATGTCACTGATGTCAGGCATCTTGATTTTCGGCTATTGGTCCCACCGGGCGTGCCAAAAAGTGTGTTGACGTAAAATCTGCACCTCACGCCAAGCACACAGCAAGCCGAACAAGCTAGCTTCACACGCGCAAAGATTCCTAGACGTGCCAGTCAATTTTTCCTGAAAATTAACAAAAGACAAAGTAGTTAAATTCCAAAGCTTGAAACTTGCCGGGTGGTACCAGACAGTTCCATATTTACAGCCAGAAAGCCAAGTGAGATGACATATAGCTATAGAGAGCTATCTGCCAACAAACTAGAAACCATTCGGGAACTTCAATACGCAAAAAGTAACATAGCCGAATGGATGATGTAAGCATGACGATAGATCGGTCTTTATTTGGATAAAAATGCACGCGCGCAAAGCCATGACCGATCCCCATGGTGAATGACATTAAACAATAAATGAAGTAAAAGCATGATCATAAATATGTAATAAACAAGCGTGCATAGGCCCAAAGCACTAGTCTACCGCATGTCTAGATACCATAAGACCCGTCAGGCAAGATATCAAACAAATCTATCCACCGCATGATACAACTTGTTTGAAATCAAACCACTGTCCACAAATAGATCTATCCACCACATGATACAATCTAAATATGGAAAGCTAAAAGCATACAATATTTAAAGCATAACTTATGAACACGTTTTACTCGTGAAAGTATAACCGAATACGGCTGAACAGCAGAATCGGGGTCCATGAAGAAGGAACGAGCATTACCAAACAAGATAAATCTATCAGATTGGATTGAAATCTAATCCACCGGATGACTAGCTCCAAAACAACCCAAAAACTTGCATCTACCACATGATACCCAGCTCTTTCAAGAATTATACAAGATTTGGCAAGCTTGAACCCGCAACACGTAACAACCTAGATCGATTCGGTTTCGGCTATCAAGGAACATGCGATCCACGTGCTATTTAAACAAAGATACGAACTCGATTCGTACAAGGATCATCAAAGTGGATAAAGCCGACCCAAACCCATCTAGATTGGGCAAAGAAGTGTTACATGAATTTAAACATAAAGTAAAAACTCAAAGCAACACGGGGTAACTTAATGAATCTATTGAATCTTGCCAAAACTCAATAGAGCCGAGAACTAGTTTCAAGCTAGATCTTAGCCTACCGCATGGCTCATGACCTAACAAGAAACCCTCTTGAACCAAGCTTGAATCTACCACATGACACTAAGCATGGTAACAAGACTACTTGCATCAGATCTAAATCCACCGCATGATACTAGACATGATACAAGGTTGCCGGTACTCACGGAGGTCGACGGATCGATGAACCCTCTCGAAGAACTCGACGACACGACAAAGGACTCAAGGGTTTGGCGTAAAGCCGGTTTGTATTGAGAATGTTTCGAATGAAAATACATACATTCAGGGTCTATATTTATACCCTGTCACAACATGACTTCGAATGGATTTGATACCTAATTTATCTCTAAACGCGATCACTTATCCATCCATTCGTCCCTTCCGCTCGGGCCACGTCACCACGCAATCCCGCAAAATCAGCGCAACATTTTTCTTGCCGAACGGAAGAAAATTGCCGACCGCGGACTCTTTTGCCGAATTCTTCTGAAAAAACCTTCCTTCTTCCGGATGGACTTCTCACCACGTTAGACCCACAAGTCAGACTCCTTACCAAATATTGGTGTTAACATATGCCCCTTCAATTACGGGATAAAAGTAGTTTTATTCCGGAATTGACTCCAGCCACCAACGTCTTGAATCTGTTCAACACCTATTCTCTCTCTTCGCAATCCGCCGGAATCTTCGTCTAGATCCAAACCTTAGATCACCTTTTCCTGAGCTCAAATCCTCAATGGCAGGTCAAAATCAAGCTGCTCAGGTAGATTCCTCCTCCATAAGCTTCATTCGGCACTCAACTTTTTGATTTTTTATCTGAGATTTCTTTTCCGCCTTCTTCCAGCAGGAACTCTCCACTGAGCTTCTGATTCGCACTGAGGCCAATTCAATGTCTTATTTCCTTGGTCCTGTGGGAGTTTCTCATCCCCGCGAATTCATCGCAGCCGAATCCCAAAGAATCCCCTTCAAAGCGGCTTTAACCGCATGATACTAGACATGATACAAGGTTGCCGGTACTCACGGAGGTCGACGGATCGATGAACCCTCTCGAAGAACTTGACGACACGACAAAGGACTCAAGGGTTTGGCGAAAACCCGGTTTGTATTGAGAATGTTTTGAATGAAAATACATACATTCAGGGTCTATATTTATACCCTGTCACAGCATGACTTCGAATGGATTTGATACCTAATTTATTTCTAAATGCGATCGCTTATCTGGAATCTTCCCGTCGTCCGCAGAGGGGACCGAAGCAGCTAACTGAGCCAGCTGGGTTTCTATCATTTTATTAAGGCTCAGCTAGTGCTTGAGAGCTGAAGAAAGGATATCGATTTTAACGTTGCAGCTTTCCAAAGTATTATCATTTCTAGTGAAGTGTGCACAAGTTTTGAGAGCCTCATCGTTTTTCACCTTCTCAAGAGCACTAGAAGCATCTCCGGGCTTTGGGTTTGCATTTGTTACTCTTGAAGCTTGCTTCTAGACGGTTAGGCATCGCCCGTTGAGTGTCCTCTTTGTGTGGTGCACCCGGGATCGTTTGTATTACCCTCTCCTTTTTGGAGAATTCTTAGTGAGCACCAATCTACCTTTGTGGGTGTTGGAAGAGGAAAAGAGGCTCTTGGTGACAGCCCTCCCTTTGTGGGATTCTCAACGGAGACGTAGCATCCTTTGTGGGTGTGAACTTCGGATTAAATCTTTGTGTCTCCTTTGCTTGCTTGAATTCTTTGTCTCTAACTAACCCTAGAACTTGTTTTAGCCTGATCTATCATTTGGTTGCTTTCCAACTCATCTTTGTGGTTGCAGGTGGTTCTTAGCCTCTAATCTAAGACTTTGATTCAAATAGATTTGCTAGAATCTCTGCAGAATTCAAAATTCGTTTTAGTCATCTCTACCCTGTCGGTAGTACCGACCTTGTACCGGTAGTACCGAGACCCTCGGTAGTACCGGCACCACGTCGGTAGTACCGACAGGTGATTTAATTGCTGCTTTTGTTTCAAAAATTTGAAGTGATCCTATTCACCCCCCCCCCCCCTCTAGGCATCACAAGGTCCTTTCAGATAGGCAAAGCCGATGCTACTCTCTTTACTAGAAAATATGATGGTCATATCTTTGTGTGCCAAATATATGTTAATGACATAATATTTGGCAGTACTAATGAAACTTTTTGTGAAGAATTTAGTAGGGTGATGACAAAGAGGTTTGAGATGTCCATGATGTGTGAGCTCCAGTTCTTTCTTGGATTTCAAATCAAACAAGCAAAGGAAGGGACGTTCATATGTCAAACCAAGTACACAAGGGATATGCTTAAGAAGTTTGACATGGACAAGGAAAAGCCCATCAAGACACCAATGCCTACAAATGGACACTTGGACCTTAATGAAGAAGGGAAATCTGTGGACCAAAAGGTATATAGCTTCATGATCGGCTCTCTTCTTTACTTATGTGCATCTAGGCCAGACATTATGCTTAGTGTGTGCATGTGTGCTAGATTTCATGCTAACCCAAAAGAGTGTCATCTCATGGCCGTAAAGAGAATCTTGAGATATCTAATGCATACCCCTAACCTTGGCTTATTGTATCCTAAGGGTCTCCACTTTCGATCTACTTGGCTATTCAGATTTTTATTATGCCGGTTGCAAGGTAGATAGAAAAAATACATCGGGGACTTGCCAATTCCTTGGTAGGTCCCTAGTGTCTTGGAGTTCTAAAAAGCAAAACTCAGTAGCCCTTTCCACCACCGAGGCTGAGTATGTTGCAGTCGGCGCTTGTTGTGCTCAACTACTTTGGATGAAGCAAACCTTAAAGGACTACAGATGTCACTTTACCCATATCCCACTTTTGGGTGACAATGAAAGTGCCATAAAGCTTGCAAATACCCTGTAAGCCTTTCTCATACAAAACCTATAGACATTTGTCATCATTTCTTGTGAGACCACGAAGCCAAAAAAGATATCGCTCTAAGTCATCTGAGCACTGATAAACAACTAGCCGATATGTTCGCTAAACCTCTCGATGAGTCAAGGTTTTGTAGTTTGAGGAATGAACTAAATATTCTTGATTTTCGTTGTGTGGCTTGATCTCTAACATGCCTTGATTGTTTGTTTCACAATGTTGATAATCTCTGAAAATCCTTTTGAAAAAAGCATTTGTGAAAACTTTAAATTAGCAGCGCTTTAAAATATATTTTCCATATCCCTAACTTGTCTCAAGTGGTTATAGTTGTGTGTGTGATTGCTAGTTTTCTAGCCACTTAAGTCAAGGAAACCACGACCTAAAGAGCTCAGTGGATAAAGGGTTCAAAATCTCAAAAGGAGTAAATGTTGATAGTATCTAAAATTCAAGTTTCGGAAGCTCCGGGAAAATCTTTGGAGGTTCCGAGCCTCAGAAGCTCCGAGAAAAAACTTTGGAACTTCCAATCTTAATCGACTCAACTTTCAGTCCATCAGCGGAGCAGTGTGAAAGGAATCAGGCATATTCCATGGAATACTCTTTTACCCCTAGGGTTAACCCAACACTCCTTTCACCGCAGCTGTTATCAGATCCATTTGCACCACGTTCCTTCGTTTCTCACTTATGCGCCTACATCGCCCTCTATCTCTCTCCACCACCACGCCGCCGCCCTCGCCCTTGCCGCTGGTGATCGCATCATCATCGACGAGCCGCGGAAGGTTCAGATGAAGGGGAAGCCGCTCGGTAGTCTAAACTAGATCCTTACCGTTCCAGTGAAGGTGAAGGAGGACGACGTCCTCATCTTCATCAACACTCTCCTTCATCGCCGACTCTCTTTGTGAAGTAGAGGGGAACGACATTGTACCGCTTGAACTCATTCTAGTGAGTTGTTCATCCTCAGCACCACCACATCACTTTGTGATCTGGAGGGGGCCTCTGGGCTAAGTCCCCTGGTGTCAAAAGCTTCACAATTCTGTCAAATTCCAACTCCTTCCCTCTGATTCAAGGTAACCCTGACCCTAACCCTGATCTCCAGATCTGTCGGTTACGTTAGGTTCTAGGTGTTCTTAGTGCAGAGATGCTATCCAGTGACATCTTGAAGATGTTGTGATGCCTGTATGATTGAACTTAGTTGAAAATTGCATCAAAGTGCAAAATGCAATAAGGATCACGGAGTCTCAGAGGTTCCAGGATTAAACCCGAAGGTTCCAAACTCTGTAGCCAACTGTAGGTTGATTTTGATTCAAAGTTCCACTAAGTTACAATTCATTTGTATCACCTCACCCATTCTCTGTCAAAGTTCATTTCCATCTAGTTTGCATCTCTTGGCTAAGTTTCAGTTGAAGGTTGAATCAACAAACTATCCTCCGTCATTGCCCAGACTCGGAGGTTTCAATAAAATTCCCGGAAGTTCTGAAGTCTGTATTGACAAGGGCTAGTTTGTGATTCAAAATTCCACTGAACCTTAACCATTTGATCTCTAATCACTGCCTTTGATTATATGAACTTACTCTTATTGATCCGTTCCTTATCCATCATCTATCCCTTATCTGACAGATGTCTGGGGGGCTGCTAAGAAAAAGTATGTCAAGAGGTAGAGGTAGCCGTATGAGACCACTACAGGGGAAAAAGCATACAAAATTGCAGTCAGAGAGGTGGCAGGCGGCAGCGGCAGTGGCAACAGGGGCAAAGGCAACCCCTGGAAGAGGCAGAGGTGGCAGCCTGTCAGGTGGCAGGTGTCTGGTTTAGATGCTCATGTTGAAGACAATGGGGGAACTGAAGGCAAAACCATTCCCATTGAACTTGAAGATGACATGATGCTTGGGGAAATTGACTCCACCTATCTGAGGTATCACAAGGCCTTGCTCAAAAGGTGCCCCCAACCAAGTATGACAACTCAGTTTACATTGAGCACCACAACTATGATGGAGCAGGATATCTTGTCAGAAAGGCAAGAGAAGAGAACCCATATGTCAATCTAAAGATGGCTGCTATAGACTATAGGTACTGGTCAGTGTTCCACTTCAAGTTCTATGAAACTGTTCTGAATATAAAGATGAAGCTGATCAAAATGAAGTGGATTGATTTCACTCACTTGGAAGATGCAAAAGCACCTGAGAAGAAGGAAGTGCTTGACTTGGTGGATAAATACAAGATGAGAAACATCATGAGCTCAAGTATGACTGGAACATTGAGGTCCTGGCACAATTTCATGCAACTTTCTTTCATGAAGACACAAAAGAGACAATTCACTGGATGACTGAGGGGGTGCACTACAAGATTGACTTCACTACCTTTGCCAGACTGTTTGGTTTCAGCAAGAAAGGCAGGGATGCTGAGGTGATACACTTTGAGCAGCACATGAACACAAGCATGATTTCCTCAACCTATGAATATGAAGATCTTGCAAATGGCTCCACAACAGCCCTTAAATCAGTCTATTATGTGCTGAATAATATGTTCAGGGAAACTATCTACCCCAAAGGTGGGAGTGACTCTACCAGCCTGAGGAGGTTTGCACCAAATCTGCTAGCAAGGATTCTACCTAGGGCAAGGCCATTTTCTGTCAGTAGGTTCATCTGGTTCAATTTGATTGAGGTCACTGAGAGTGACAACTGCAACCTGCCCTATGCACCCTACATCATGTATATGATTGAAATGGTGCGATGAATTTGCTTCAAGAATAATGTTGAACATGCCTCTTACCAAGTGAAGCAGTGGCATCATCAGAAGAAGAAGCAAATAGTTGAAGACTATATCATCAAGAAGGCTGGGTCTGAGAAAGGAGAGCCAAGCAGGGCACCTATGCCTGTTGGTCTGCACAAGCTGAGGAGCATGGTGAAGGACACCTGGAGGTTCTACAATTGGTCAGCAACTCAGATCTATGAGATGAGGCAGGACATGAACAAGTTGTTGAAGCATCAGGGGCTGCCCTTTGAGGCCATACTACATCCTCCCCCTATATTCCTAGAATTCCCTGAGTATACTACTAGTGAAGGTGAAGATGAGGGTGAGAAGGACAGAGGCAGCCCACTGCCTGAAAGAGATATGTCTGCTGCTCATACTGATGAAGAAAAAGAAGATGATGAGCCCCTTAGTGCTAAAATTGCCAGGCTGAGAAAAGAGACTGCTGGGAAGAAAGCCATGGGGACTCCTACTCCTGTCAGAGCAAGGAAGGAAGCCACTCCTGGAAGGTCTATCAGAAGGCCTGCTGATCTATCCTCTAGATTTGACACTGATCTTGAACTTGAATCTGAAAACACTATTCCTGTGGCTGAGAAGGAGGACTCTTTCTTTAGTGATGATAAATGATTCCCTGCCGGTCCTAATCTAACCTCCTCTCTTATTTTTCTCCTCTTTTGTTAACTATTGACAAAGGGGGAGAAAGATGAAGATTGAAATGATCTAAAGACCTAGGCTGACTACTATGGGCTAACAAACCTTTTGTTCTTTTGGTGAGATGAGAGAGATGACTATCTTTTGGGCCTCTCATAAACTCCTAGTGGTAATTTAGTGAAGTTGTTATAGATATTTTGGCTTGCCTCTGTTGGCAAGTATGGTTTTCGTCATGGTTGAATCCTTGGGATGTGAAAACTTTAAAGCTCTTGTGTGATGTGTGTAATAGGGTTAGATGTTGCTAAATGTTTCCATCTGTATCTAGCTGCTATTTCTGGTATATGTTGTTTCTTTGCCTGTGTGTAAATGAATGTTGGAGTATCTGTTACAGACTTCGGAGATTCCGAAAATCTTTCTAGAGGTTCCAATTCTGGGTTCATCTCGGAGGTTCCGAAAATTTCTCTGAGGTTCCGAACTCAGTAACAGATAACTCTTTGTATGTATGACATGCCATATGCATCACGTCTTATTTGTTACACTTCTTTTGCACACCTCGATGACATGAATACAATATATCCTGTCACTTTACTCACAATCAAGCATACAATGAGGGGGAGACTTGTATTCAAATCATCAAAAGCTCAATCTTTCAAGTTAAATTGTAAACTTTAATTGGGTTGTCAACATTTACCAAAAAGAGGGAGATTGTAAGAGCAATCGTGCCCTATGAGGGTTTTGGTGACATTGACCATACAATTAAAGATCTAATGAGCCTATGAGTATATTGTGCAGTACAAAAATATATTATAGGTGAAAAAGAAAGAAAGGAGACCCCTCAAGTACTTGAGGAAGTTTTCCTATGCTCTTTGGAGGATTATAGTTATTTTATCTTTTGAATTGGAGTATAGGACAAGCCGTACTATAAAGTGGGATTCTAATAGCAAGTTTGGGTGGATTCAAGTGCTCATAAAACATCTATCCTAATCCTAACCCATCCCTTGAAGAGGGAAACATGCTGCTGTTTTGCCCCTGTTGTTCTTGCTGGCCCTGAATTTGCTTAAAGATAGCTCTGATCGGCTCGGCATCTTGTAAAAGTTGACCAATATCATGGTTCATCAATGGCAACACCTCGGTCAACTTAGCGTTCACTTCATCTGGGAGAATGACGGCCAATGTGCCCTGAACAGAAGGCATGTTTGGTAGAACCCGCAGGTAAAGCAAAAGAACAGAAGAAATATCGGGGGAATTGAAGAGAGAGACGCATTCGGAGGCACAGAGATAGAGTGAGAACCTCTGGTGGAACTTGAAGACGCCATAGATCAGCAAAAGTTGTGGAGCTTAGGGTTCGTCGCTTGAAATCTTGAACTGATTTGGGAGAAAGAAAGAGCCAAGGCAGTTGTATTTATGGCCTCTAAAGATTTGTTGAGATTCTTCGGCTGACTTCGAAACAAGGAAGATAACGGATTTGAGGAAATTTCGGAGAAAAAGATTATTTACTCCGAAACTTGGGGGGCATGTGTTGACACCGTTTTTTGGGAAAAAAGCATGTCAAAAGGGATAAGGTGAACAAGCCGATGAAAAACAGAGTGCAATCGGTCGGTTGAGGAAAGAGAACGTCGGTCAACAAGATTTGTTGATGGTCAAGAGAATTCGACACTGACAGTGGACCAGCATGTCAAAGCGATCGGCCGATGGAGAGAAAGAGATACGCCAAAAGGAAATTATGTTGGAGGTGGGTCAATCTACGATTGGTGACAGGTCAAAGAGTCAGTTTTAGGAAGTTTCAGACTCCTGTGAGAGTCCTTTTCTATTTTTAGTAATTTTTTGTCTTTAGATGCAAGTAAACAGTGTCGTGATCGGCTAGGAGTTGGGTTGTCCTCAGGACATAAATAGCAACCCTTCGTGGTCGGAAAAAAGTGTACATACCAATATCAAACAAACCGCCTCCGGGAAAACCCTTTACTTTACAACATCTACTTTTAAAGTGTCTACTTTTCGGCGACTTCGCCATTGCGATTTTCTTCTTTTTCTAAAACGTTGTGCTTCGAGTTCGTCGGGCTGCATAAAATGACCCCCGGCAAGCTTGTGAGTACCGTTTTACCGAATAAACCTAGAGTTAAACCTCCAGGTGCATCGCTGAGGTTTCGTCTAGTTCTTTATTCACCCCTTACCGATATTAGCTAGATCTGCAAGTTTTTGTACCAATTCTTGTGGTTTTTAGCTATTATTATTATCCCACTCGATCTAGATCCTATCATCTTCTAACACCACAGCTGATTCCGACCTACTCGAGTGCTGATGTCACGATCGGCCGATTCCAGCCGATCTATCTATTCACACACCCGCGCTTCTGTCTCTCTCAAGCCATCCGATCCCGCTTTTACCTGTATCGACCGATTGGCTGGTACACGTGTCGCTACAAGGTCATCGGTTCTCTAGCCAATCCCTAATATTTTCCATTGTCAATCAACTGGTCAGATTGGCTGGCACACCTCGCCGTAGACCGGGGAGTCACGTGTGCTGCGCGCGGATGTGACATCCTATTTTCATGTCAATAATGGTTGTTCCGCTCTCCTCGTCGAACGCGTCGTTCCTCTCCGACATCTGCCTCCGTCATCGCCACCATCCTCCACCAAGCAGCTCACCGACAGCCAGGATCGAGTTTTCCCAAGCTCCTCCGCCATCGACTCGGCAGAGAGCCTCACCCTGGTCTCGTGGATGACGACTTCTTACACGCCGGCGACAGCTTCTACCATATTCGATCTCCGGCAAAGTACATCCTTGATGTCAACAAGACTTCGCAAGGAGAGGCCCTCCTACAACTCCGGCTCCATGCGTCTGTGACGCCGCTGTAGCCGTTCGTTTGTAACCTGCCCGCCGGTGGTAATTTTGGGTTTGTGTCCTTTTTGGACCTTGATATAATAAGCCACTTTGTTAAGGGCCTTTCTGTAAGTATGTTTCTTTAATGAAATACGTGGTTTGTGTAAAAAAACTCATAGGAGACTAAGCTTATTAACATGTCTGTGTCTCCATAATGTCTTCTTTATGATTTCTTACATAGTGAATCATTATTTACATTGCAGGATGAAACCAATTAATTAAATCTGCTAGCTTAGAATGGGACTAATTGGACATGCTTTGAACTGAAGAAGAAAACATATGTACTGTGTCAGTTGGGCCCACCACGTGTGAGGTGATCGAGCTGGTGGGCGGTATCCATCGCTTTGGCGCGCTCACCAGCTACCACATGCACACACATCTTGCGCACAGTACACCCAACTAACAGCGATCGGCGATGGACATATGGATGCTCCTTTTTTTGACAAATTACTTTGCATTGAACTTAACAGCAAGATGCTGTTAAAACCATTACAGAGTTAATGGTTACAGACTGGAGTGCCCCTAGGAATGTCTAGCCAAGAACATGTGAAGGATTAGTACAACTGAAGCTTGAATGTAGAGAATCAGAGTGGACTAAGTGTAATCCTTCTTTGGCTAGAGAATCAGAGATGCCGTTGTTGGTTCTAGATATGTTAAACACCTTCGAAGCACCTGTCAAGGAGGAAGTGATGATGTGGGTGTATGCTGCAGTTCTCTAGTCAGGAATGTCAAAATGACATGTGTTGTTTATGTAATGAGCAAGGAGCTGATTATCTGTAAAAAAGTTGACATGATCCAACTGCATGAAATGAAGTAACGAGGTTGCAAAAGCTAAAGCTGTTGCCTCAGCTACAAAGACCGACAGTGAATCGCGGAGCACAGCCTTGAAGGTGATGGTAACAGAAGGTTGCATTTGAGAATTTGTTATGTAAATTCCAAGTCCTGCAGATGTGACTCCATTAAACATGTGATCCGGAGTAGTAGAGGCATCTGTATAACAGTTGAAGCCTTCCATAGTGGAAGGGGAGGCTACAAAGAATTTGTTCACCATGGGTGGAGGTTGAGGTTCTCCCCAAGCCAATCGGTTGGTATGTAAATGCGCTGATACTGCGTGAATTACCTGCAAAAAACTCCAAGTTTTTCTGTGAAAGCGATGATCATTTCTCGCTTTCCATATGTACCACAAAGTAATAAGGATTTGAGTAAGAGTTTCATCATTAGTGGTAGTAGGTAACAGATGGGGAAGGATTTGTTGGACTCCTTGAGCTGCAGGGTCAATTAGATGGATGAAAGGAGGGGTATTTATAGCAGCCCAGACCTATTGAGGTAGTTGGCAAAGGAAGAAGAGATGAGCATCATTTTCAATCTGATTGCAGACAGTGCAAAGCTTGTCAATGTTTGTGGAGAATCGGCCAGCTCAGTCAGCAGTTGGTAATGCATGACGAAAAAGGCGCCATGAAAAAGTTTTGAGCAGAGGTGGAATAGTTTTGGCTTTCCAGATTCTGTTAAGTATGTTGTGTGTGTGAGAAGAAATGGCTCTGGAGCCTAGAGAAGGTAGAGAGTGATTCTGTTGTTGCTGGAGGTATATGTAGGTGGATTTGGAGGTGCATTTACCATTGGTGGCGGGAAGCCAACGAAGAACATCAGGTTCTGTGGAAGGCACTAGTTGAATATTGTTGATTGTCTGGACAAATTGGGGATAAAAGTTGTGTTTAGGATATCTTGATTCCAATCTTGAGTGTCCTGCAACCATAAATCAGAGACAAAAGATGGGAAAGGGTTATTAGTAACCGGCAAGAGTAAATTGTCATGAATGGAATTGCAACCGGGGACCCAAGGAGAAGACCAAATGGAGGAATTTCCTGCATGAATTTGTATGGTGGAATTGTCATGTAGGTGATGTTGTACCTGCAATACAGAGGACCAGAACACAGAGCGTGGACCAGTGGCAGTAGCAGTCTAGAAAGTAGAATTTGGGTAGTATTTGTCTTTTAGAACATTTGATAAAATAGGATTTTTGTTAGTGATAATATTCCAGGTAGTGTGAATAAGTAAACTCTTGTTTATAAGCTCCATATCCCTAATACCAAGACCACCTTGATTAGTGGGCTTACAAATATCATCCCAAGAACGAAAAGCTATAGGATTAGTAGGATTTTCATCTTGAATACCTGCTGTTGACGGTTAATAATTGTATCAAAGTTCGTTTGTGACTCGCAAGCGTACAAGTCTCCCGTCGTAGTCAAGGGACCCTTCTTCCCTCGAGTGGTGAACCCAAGGTATCGAATCCGTGGAACAAATGTGTGACGCAAAACTTAATCTATTAAAGCCAAGTAACTTCAACCTTCGATAAAGAAACCCTAATGCATCTAAGTAAAAGACATGAAACGAATCTAATCTACTAAAGACCGGAGAAAACAAAGTAAGATTGGGTAGATAAACCGATCTAGAGGGATCGGGGTAAGCCTTTTGTTGAAGTTCCAAGCAACAGAAGAAGTAACAAATCGAATCTTAATAAAAGCCTCTTTAAATTGTGGTTTCCCGTCCAAATCCGAAAACATCCGCCTTTCGAGACCCCCGTTCTGTCACAACGTATCCCTATTCATGCAAGGAGCTTAGGGCGAGTCAAAAGACAAGTCGAGATTCTTTCGGAGGATCCGGCGTGTACCTCTAGCCACCGCGGCTACAAGAACACCCTATGTAATCTATCTCGAGAATAGAATTGGAATAAGCAAAGCCGATCGAAAAACGAAATCTTCGAGGAAACACTTGATCGCTAGGAAAAGATTCAACTTGATAATTCAACTATAACAATGATACATACACAAGATCACCACCGGGATCCTTCCTTGATCTTGCTTCTAGCTCCGGGAACTCCGACGTGGTCTTCCGTGTAAGGTTCCCACGTCGGCTAGGGAAACCCTAGTCAACTAGCTCGACCCTCTCCTCTCCGAGATGGTGTCCCTCTCTTCTCTGCTCCTCGGCGGCCGATCACGAAATCTTCTCCCTGTGGCTCTCGGTCAGGGGGCTATAAATAGCCCGATTGGCGGCTAGGGCAAAGGAGGGGGTGTTTGGGCCCTAAATGGGCCTGGGCCGACCGGACTGGGCCGGCCGGCCTGGGCCCATTTAGGCCCAGCCCGAGGGCTCCTTCGCTCCATGTCGGTTCCCTTGCTTCCTGGATGTTTCCCCCTTCTGCATGTAGGTCCATGTCGTCGGTTTCTCTTCGAATTGGACTCAACTCCTTGTCATGCAAGATTCAGCACTTTTCTGGTCAGGTCCCTGGAGTCTGTCGTCTTCTCGGATCAAGTCCCCGGCTTCTTGGAGTTAAGTTTGCTTCATTGCATGACTTGTACGGGGCTTCAAGGTCTTGTCATGAGGTGCTTGATGAACTTATCCCGAAAGTCTTGCTTTCAACGTTAAAACCCTGCGTAAACACTTAACTCCAAAAACGACATGCACAAGTGAACTTGTTATACCACGGGGGTTAGTACCAATGGATAAGGTATAAAACTCATGCTAACACCGAAGGTAAACTCATGGCTAGGTTGATGGATTTTCACCGTCAACATCTCCCCCATGCTTAAACCTTGCTCGTCCTCGAGTAAGCCTTCGATGGATATCATCATTGCCAAACAATGTTTAAACTTTGCACTTGATCACACATGAAAAAAAACATAATGCTCTCAAAATTTTAATTCATTAAAGTTCCATAATGTACTAGCCTTCATCTCTATGGAGGGTAGATTCTTATTAAGCTTATCCCACAAGTATTAACATGCTCACAAAGTTTTAAATAGATCTCAGAATTTTTGAAATAAAGAACGAGATAAAGAAAAGCTAAACCAAATTCACAAATTTAAATCATCTCGTGTATTGCTCATGAACTCTCATATCACTTGTCTCTCAAGCCTATATATTCTACTCCTTTCCCTCTCATATATATGTGGTAGGCTTTATATGGAGCTTTGGGAAAGTTTAGTCCTAACAAGATTTTATAAATGAGGTGTTGTCAAAACAAGACAAGCTTCTCATTGGCTTACCGAGACTCGTCAAAAAGGTCATTGGAAAATAATGTTAAATCAAGGAGGGGAAAGAGAAAAATACACACACTTTTAGATGAGTGGACATGTGCAAATGGCAAAGAGTGATCCCGAGGCACAAAGGAAGTCCTCGTTATCGGATTGCACATGGTTGGAAAATGAGAATGGATCTTTTTAACTTGAAGCCTTGAATGCACTCTTAGAGAACCGGGGAGTTTACTTTACGCACATTTTTTTTCTCTTTCTCATATTTCTCATTCTTTTCTTTCTTTCTTTCTTTCTTTCTTTCTTTCATTCATTATATATATATATTTTTCTTTCTTCACCTTGGAAGTCACGTATATCGCCGAATTTTTTCTTTCATCATTATACTTTTTAAAATATTCCCCTTTTAACTCTAAAACTGCACCGTACCTACCTCCTCCCCCATGCTTAGACGTTGCTCGTCCTCGAGCAAAGAGGCGAAAAATAAGGTAGGTACCGGAGTATTTTTCCTTGGAGAGATACTTGAAATCTTCAATGTTGGCACCGTCTTGCGATCTTCCTTGAATTGATGATCCATCCTCAACAATAGGTTGTGGTCAAGGAGGTAATCACAAAAGATGATATTTGGTTTAAGGGTGGATATCCGGCGAAGTTTGTGAGATCTCCGATGCGGGGATACACAATGCACGGATAAAAGGCTAGCAAAAAGATAGATACGCAAAAACGGAATGACCAGCTTCTTAGTCTCGGGCCAGAGAAATCATGGCCTGCAATAACTCACTCAAAAATAAATCTTGTACACTAAGGTTTATGCACTCAAATATATATAAGGCTCTGGATAGGTTGAGCAACACACAAGTGATATTTGTGACAAGGTTAGCGATATTTTTGAACATAAAAGACATCTTTAATCTATTCATAACTTGAGAGCACATAAAACACTATGGGTCTTTATTTTAATCATAACCTCCGCTGAAAGTTAAGCTAGCATTTAAATAAATTCAGATTTGTATTTTTAAGAGAGCACTAGCTTAAACATGCATAAATCAATTACAACGATAAACAAAGCTGCAATTATAATCATATATCATCATGGCACGAATTTTGTAACTTTTCCAATGATATAATCAAGGTGGTGTCTTTATTAATGATGACATCAAGTTGAAATACAAACTGAAAATAAACAAACATGCTTGCTGAAATTTAAATAAAAAAACAGAAAATACTACGCAAACACACATAAGCAAAAGCTGAAAATTACAGAGAAAAAGAAAAGAAAAGAAAACTAAAGTTCCTAAATCTTCTAGTCCTCCGCCGGTGGTTGATGTTGATGATCTTGATAATAATACCCTTGCTCATAATACGATTGGACATTCCCTCCGACGAATTGATTTGGCTCCACAAGGTGAAGGCGTCCAAGTTCAAAGGCAATATTTGCGTTGCCTTCACCAAGTTGAGCTGCGTTAGCTTGGATGGCTGCGATGTTTTGAGCGTTTCTTGCAGCATACCCTCCAATAATGGCCATGCTTTGTTGTGGTTGGGGATGATGAGCGTAGGACTCCGCGAAGTTAGCGTTGGGCACAACATAATTTTGTGGGGGTACCGGTGCACCACCCCCCCCATGCTTGCTCTTGTGGCCTCCGTAATAACTTGGCGGAGGAGGGACCCCGCCGAATGGTTGCACATTGGGTTGTGCTCCACTCGCTTGTGCGGAGGATGTTCCCTCCTCTACGATTCTTCCTCTCTTGTTCTTCCTTGCAGGGACAAGTAGTCCCTCTTCCAACCAATCTTCTCTCCCTTCATTGAAAAGTCTAAGCCTCTCGTTGGGAAGGGGTAGGTTCACTATGGCCAACCGATAACCTCCTCTCTCATCTCCACTAATGTATTTGCCTTGCCGCAAATATTCAATGCCGAGAGAGGTACCACGCAAAAGGTGGTCGGGGTTTCTTGCGATCCCCGGCCACAAGGAAAAAGCCAACATGGAGAGGTAACACCCGAACCAATATTACCCGCCCCCGATGTTGCTTCACAACACCAACGGTTGATCATGAGGTAAGAGGGGTCTATTGGCTGCCTGGCAATTAAAGCCGAGTATAGCCAATTCAACTTCGTGTCGGTCACCTTTGTTTCCTTCATCCTCCCCAATACCCTCTTGCACATCCAAGAGTGAAATATCCGGATAATGGGGTTGCGGATGCAATTGCGTTGTTGATGGGCTTCTCCGGAGATCATGTTCCAAAATCCCGCTAACATGCCGGGTGGCACGTCAACATTCTCCGGAGCTCCCTTGTGGAATCCAAGCAGCTCCCTAACGTGCTCGTAGGGAACCACTTGTTGGATTCCCTCCAAACGGAATGACAAGCTTTGCACCCCATCATCATCAACGATGGGTGCAATAGTCATCAAAATTTCCAAGGCGTACCCCAAATGGGTGTCCACCGATACTCCGTTGGAGAACTGCACCCATCCGAGGTGCCCTAACATATAGTATATGTCGGTGCCAAAACCCAAGGTGTAGAGTGCTTGGTCATCGAACTCGACGTTCGGCACAAGCCTCTTCTCAAGATTGGCGAGCCTCTCCTCCTCCTCCGCCGACAAGATGATGAAGCCGTACGAAGAGTATGTCGGGGTGTAAGGAGGTGGCGCGGTTGAGCGAGTCGATCGTCGTGGTGGCGCGGGCTGCTCCTCCGTGTGCCCACGAGGTTCGGTGAACCTCATGGAAGTGCTTCTTGCAGCCCTCATACCACCAAGGAGGAGAGCATCGTTCCTCCTTGGTGGCGCCGTATCCGTCTCCATGCTCCGGGGAGACTCGGAAACCGAGTGCCTCCTCGAAGACGTGGTTGATGACGGCTTGGATGACGACGAACTCTTCTTCTTGGAGAAGAGACTTGTGGTCTTCTTCCACATGGTTGCTGCACTCTTTCTTCAACTAAAACTCCGGGTTGCAACCGGTAAACTAGGCACTTAAACTCTTTGCTTCGGATGTGGACTTTGAGTGGATTAAGGATGTGGATTTTTTTTCTTTAGCTATCAAGCTTGGGATGGTTGGCTATTTCTACGGAGGTTTTGAGCACACAAACTTGAACACACAAACAAGGGAAGGAGAGGGAAGCTTGCCTGCAGAAAACGGGAGCCGGGGGGCTCCTTAAGTAGGTGAGGCCGGCCGGCCTGGGCCGGCCGGCCTGGGGGCCTCCTGGCTCCTCCCCGCCGCGTCTTTCTCCCAGCACGATCATTTCGCCTCTGCAACTTTCCTGCCCGTGTGCTCCACGAGTTGCACCGCCCAAACGCTCTCGTCCACTCCTTTTCTTGCATTATTGGTCCTCCCACTTGATGCTCCATGCTTTGGGTCATGTCCATGCTCCCTAGCTCCACTTGCTTCACATGCCACCATGAAAATCCTGCAAAGTTGATGCTTGCTGCCCACCATGCTTGTCCTTTGCATGTGGGATTGGTGAAAGTTGATAAAAGGGAATCCAATGGTGCATGCATGATTAATTCAAACTAGATTGCCTCCATTAAGGTGTGTTTAAGGTTAAGCACTCCTCTAATTCGAAATTTAAAATATTTTTCAGAGCCATGCAAGAGCTCAAACATAATTTTAGAGAAGTTTTTAAACCATTAAAAACAAATGTAAGTCGAAAATATTTTTCGACTACGTCGATTTCGGTCTCACCGGTATAGTTTGCCTTCATCGGTTGAGAGCAAACATTTTCCCGGCTTGATCATGGGGGCATAGGTTTAGGTTCTAATTTTGGCTAAATAAGAAAGATTTTGAATAAAACAAAATTAGAATAGGCTTAGAAAAATTCTAATCCTAGAGAAACCAAGGATAAAGATTTTTTTAAAACCAACCAAAAGCTTTGATTTCTAGGTTCACGCGAGTCCTACCACGTGCTGAATTTTATTAACACTTAAACATAAATCGTGGCTCTACTCGTGTGGTTTTAGCATGAAAAATAAGTCAACCTCAGCACCATAATGAGGGTGAAAGGTTGAGTTTGGTTCTGAAATTATTTGGTTGAGGTTTCTCGAAAAGAAAAGAACAAACAAGCACATAGGAGGGTTCATGCAAAGGGTTTATGATAAAGCAAACATTCAATCGAGAATTATGTCTCTAATATTGTTCAACCACTTCTAAGTCTAATGTCTTTGCGTAATAAAACTCAAAAACTAAATTATTAAAAATACTCGAAAAACCTGGAATCGGGTTGTCCTCCCGGTAGCTTATTCTTGACTCGACGAAACGGGTTGCCTCCCGCCTAGCGCTTCGTTTATAGTCTATAGCTAGACTTCTTCACTTGATTACTCCGGATCAACGCTCTTTGCGGGCGTTGCAATCTTGGGTACCCACTTCCGCACCATCTTGGGCGCGGGCTTGTCTTCCGGCTTAGTCGGCTTAGTCATTTTTTGGTCTTCAAAGGCGGCTTCTCATCCTTTGTCGGTGTTTTAGACCGGCAACCTACTACGGGGAGTACCCGAAGTAGATGATTGTGACTCGCCGAGATCGGTAACTCGAAGGAAGAGACACGTGGCACACAATTTAGACAGGTTCGGGCCGCGAGGTGCGTAATACCCTACGTCCTGTATGCTGCGTAGCTCTGGATTGATAGGGCACGATTACAGGATGGTGCAATGGTGCGCCGTGAGTTGTATGAGAAGAGATTGGATGAGGGAGATCGGTCCCTGCCTCGCCTTATATAGTCCGGGAGGCAGGGTTACAAGTCGGAGTAGGGAAGGAGTACTAGCCGAGTACGTCTAGGAGACCTCTATACAGAGCGGAACGTGTACAGAGTCCTAACCGAGTACTACTCCTGCGTTGTCCTTGTGCTCCACGCCTTCAGGTGCCGTGTAGCGCAAGCCGGGTAGTCCCAGGGGCCCACCGAGTAGTCGGTCCTGGTACCCACCGATGTAGTGGGCCCAGGGAGGTCCATACGACATCCTTTGTCTTGACGGATGCAACACCTTCTTTGATTTTCTTTACGTTCATTTTTTTCGTCTCCTTCTTCTTTTTCAGCCCCTCCGTTTGTTTTGGTTCTCCCTTCACTCCAATCATGTTGCATGCCTCAATCCTTGGACGGAACTTGAAGGAACTCCTTTCTCTGTTGATATCGAACATGATCTCCCCCTTGCCAACATCAATAGTAGCTCCCACGGTCTTGAGGAAAGGCCTCCCTAGGATGAGCGGTGGCTTCTCCCTCTCTCCCATCTCGAGCACAACGAAGTCGACGGGGATGAAGTGGTGTCCAACCTTCACGGGTACATCTTCAGCAATGCCCAAGGGATAGCGAATGGAGTTGTCACCCAACTCCAAACATATTCCCGTAGGCTCCATTGGTAGGCGTAGCTTCTCGAACACATCCCTCGGCATGACGCTCACACTAGCTCCAAGGTCGCATAACGCCTTCTCGAAGTTGAAAGAACCAACCGAACATGGAATTGTGGGGCACCGGGGGTCTTTTCGCTTCTCTAGCCCATTAGCAATAGCCGCACTACACTCCTCGGACATCTTGACATGATCTACCCCGAGTGTTGCTATCTCATATTTATTTGCAAGTATGTCTTTAAAGTAACGAGAATATGTAGGTACTTGTAGGGCATCTAGTAATGGCATGTTGATGCTAAGTCTACGCACAACTTCCACAAACTTCTCAAAGTGGTTGTCAAGTTTACCTCGGAAGTAGCGTGGCTTGAGTTGCGGTATCCTCGTGTCTTCCTCCGGCATCTCGAATTCGGGTTCCTCGGTGACGACCCCCGTTGAACAGCGGGTTCATCAGGGAAAAGGAGATCGACATGTGGAGATCCGCCGCAGGGGATCCCTATCCAATGGAGAAGGCCGAAGACGAGATCCCAATGTTCTCGCGCTTCGTGGAGCGCGGGCTTGCGCTCCCAGCCAGCGACTTCTTCAAGGGGCTGCTCAGGTACTACGGCATCGAGTACCTCAATCTGAACCCCAACGGAATCTTCCATACATCCGTCTTCGTACACTTCTCGCGAAGCCTTCTTGGGAATCAAGCCGCACCGGGTGCTCTTCGGAAGTTCTTCCGCGTGAAGCCGCGGCCCGGCGCCTCCAACCCTAGGGTAGTCGGAGGGGCGGAATCCGGCCCGACGGAGGACGCCGCGGAGCGCACTCGGCGTACAAGCTCGTGGATTCCAACACCGACTGGAAGACGAGATGGTTCTACATCACGAACCACCATCCCGAGCTACCGAAGCCGAGCGGACGGCAGCCCAGGCACCAAGAGTGGTGGAACACGGAGCCCACCATGCAAGAGGGGATCCAGCTCCCTGAGTTGCTAGCGCGCATCAAGACGCTCAGGGATGCGGGACTGAGGGCCGAGCATGTGGCCTTCAGTTTCATGAAGCGCAGGATCCAGCCACTGATGGCGCGGGATACTATGGGCTTCGAGTACACCGGCGACAATGATACGTCGCGGATGCCGGGGTTCGAGCTGGACGACAACGACATCGTCGAGAGGTTGTCGAGGATCTTCAAGGACATGCCGGAGTACACGGCGTGCCCTGTCGAGGAGTACTCCGCCGCGCGCCCGCCCGACGAGGTGAGTAGTCGTACCCCTTCGCCGAGTAGTGAGTACCCGTAGCGGAGTTTCTGACGCCTTGTGTGTTTGCGCAGGATGACGTGAAGCGGTTTGTCTCCGAGCCGCAGCCGCCACCGAGCGGAATCGAGATCCCGGCGGTGGGGAAGGTGAAAGAGCGCCGCGAAGTCGGAGAAGGCGACGACACCGTCATTGTGGAGGACATCTCCGATGACGACGATGAAGACGAAGAGACTCTTCAGGACCGCTTCCAGCTGCGGTCGATGTTTAGCCGCCCGGGCTTGCCTCACGTGCCACTCGTCCAAGACCCTCCGGCTAACCTGGAGGCTAGCCTTGCCGCGCCGCCGAGGAAACCGCGCAACCCCACCAAGAAGCGGGTGGCGAAGAAGATGAAGGTCTTAGAGACCACGCCTCCAGAGGTAAGTCGTCTTGAGCAGAGTAGTCGAGTACCCGGTAGTCGAGTACGTTGCTGACGAGTAGCCGCCCTTTGTGTGCAGGAGGTGCCGCCAGCAGAGCCCGTGGAGGAGGGCGATGAGGGCATGTGGCCCACAGTGGGGGAACCGGCGGGAAGCCGAAGTCCGGCCCCCCACCGTCGAAGAACTTCGGCGCGGTCGGAGCGCCGCCCCCTGCTCCGGTGGAGAGCAGAGTACCCGCGGCAGCCGCCGTTGTAGAGATGGAAGCCACAGGGACGCAGAAGACATCTGCGCCGGCCGCTGCCACCGTGGAGGAGGCAGTAGCCGAAGAGACGGAAGAAGAAACGCCCGCCGAGGGTGGACTGGTTGACATCGCCAGCATCCTCGGAGCTCCGGTCGTGACTATCGTCCGGTCGAACTTGTAAGTACCAGGTCTTCACGAGTAGTACTCGCTGTAGTAGTCGATGATTGCCTGACGATCTTCTGTAAACACTTGTGCAGAAAATCCACAGATCTAGGCTGGGACGGGGAAGAGCCCGCGACAGCGGAGGCGGGAGAGGCCGCGCCGCCCGTCGAAGAGCCCGTTCCCGAGGCCGAGGCCGCGACCGAGCCCCCGGCCGCCGAAGCGCCGCCGCGGAGGCGGCCATAGTTGAAGGTAAGCACCCTTCTTGAAGCTGTAGAACTCCAGGATGAGTAGTTGTAGGCACTGATGCGCGTGTTCCTTGTTGACAGGCGCCGAAGGAGGTGACATCCCTGCAGGGGTACCCATGCAGGAGTTGACACCGGAGGCCCCGGAGGCCGTGGAAGGAGCCTCCGAGCCCGAGGGGGAAGCCGTCAAGAAGTCCGCTGAAGGGGAGGCGGCTACCACGTCGCCAGGGGTTGCCCTGGAGGTGGTGGTCCAATCCCCCGAGATCCAGGACGCGGAGCCTATCCGCTCGGCGCCGATGACGGAGGCTACGTCGAGTAGCCGCGGCGGGATCGAGCTGCTGGCCGACGATCTCGTCGAGCCGGCAACGGCAGCCCGGCACACCGGGAGGCGATCCGGCGGGCCGAGCGATGGATGAAGGTACGTAGTCGTAGCCTCCCCGAGTACTCAATCCTTTGCGTTGAGTATTCTGTTGACTTGAGCTTGTCTTGCGCAGGACGTCGCGGAGCGATCCCGCGAGAAATCGAACATGCTGCAAGGCTACGGCGACACCGTGCTCCGAGCCGAGGCCCTGGAGGAGCAGCTCGTGAAGTCGCGGAAGCACGCGGCCGCGATGCAGTCGAAGCTCGACGCCGCCTTCGCCAAGTACCACAACGATGTGATGAGCTGCAGGCGAAGGGTGATGACCTGGTGCGGAAGAACAAGGGCCTCCGCAACAAGAACAAAGGTGTGCCTCTTGACTTGTCGGGTACTTGTTGGAAGTCGTCAAGGCTCTGACCCGTTCTTGTGTTTGCGAACTCGAGGGCCGGTGGAGCGGTGAAGGCCTCGGAGGTTAGCATGAAGAACCTCTTCTACGGGAGCGGGAAGCCCGCCGGGTACTTGAGCTCGACTACAAGGAGCTCGCCTTCGAGTGCGAGAAGCACATGGAGCCGCGGATTGCATCCGATCGGGATCTCGTCAAGCTGCTACAAATCTTTGCGAAGTTGAACGAAGATTGCGAGGCGCTCCGGCCCACTGAAGGACCTTGAAGAGGCTGCCCTCCCGATCGCGAGGCTGCTGGTGCCGCACCCGGGCGGCCCCAAGATCGCTCCTCTGGCGGATCGACTTCGTGAAGCGCCAAGCCGGCTGGCCGCCTACGTCAAGCACATGGCGAAGTCAATCCCGAAGCAAGTGCTAGCCTTCATGAAGTCGTACTTCCCGAAGGCTCCGGTGGAGGTGGTCGCCGGCGGAGTAGCCGCCAACTGCTCGGATGAGCAGTACGCAGAGCTGTTGGAGCAGATGGCTCCCATCGCGGAGCAGGTAGCCGAGAAGTTGAACCTCCAGTAGCTCTGCATAGATAGCTTAGTAGCCATAATTGTACAGAAGACAGTTGTAATGAACTTTTCATGTATCAATGAAATGAAGTTGTCCCAGCAATGAGTACTCGTAACCGCGATCTCAGAGTGCGGAGCGCCCATCGTGGAGTAGGTGCGAGTAGTAGTACTCGGCTTTAGTAGTCCCATCGTAGGGTGCAAAGCAGTAAACAAGTTGATAAAAGATCAAGCTTTATTACTGAAGAAATACACCTGGGTGGCCAGGGCCATGATTACAAGTAGTCGCCTGGACCCGGAGGCCGCTTACAGCTAAGTGGCGCTGGAGCGGGTAGCCGCTTGCAGCTGGTGATCCGTAGGTAGCCGTGGGGGCTGGATCGCAGATCCGTAGGTAGCCGTGGGGCTGGATCTTGGAGTGTGGTCTCTTGATAGACCGCTGCAAGAGTCCTTGACGCTCGTCGCAGCCCAGGGTCCGTAGGTAGCCGTGGGGCTGGACCTGGAGGAGAGTAGTCCGGAGACTTGGAGCCAGGACCCGGGGGGTCGCCTTGCGGCAAGGGGTGTTGATCTAGTTGTGTAGACTTGAACCCCGGAGTAGCCGTGTAGACTAGGCGTAGAATCGACAAAGCTGGTCGACGTTCCACGAGTTGTTGACTTCTTCGCCTTCAAGTGTTTGGAGGCGGTAGGAGCCCGGCCCGGTCACCTTAGCCACGGTGAGGGGGCCTTCCCAGGGGGAACTGAGCTTGTGGAGTCCTTCCGTGTTCTGGATACGGCGGAGGACAAGATCTCCAACGTTGAAGGAGCGTTCCTTGATGTTGCGATCATGGTAGCGTCGGATACCCTCCAGGTATCTTGCTGATTGGACGAGGGCGGCGCAGCGAGCTTCTTCGAGACTGTCGATATCAACCCGTCCGTCGTCTTCCGAGACGCCTTCGTCGTAGTGCTCCACCGCCTGGCGAGTTCCATATGACGTTGGCGGGGAGGATGGCTTCGCAGCCGTAGACCGAGAAGTAGGGGGATTGCCCCGTTGGCTTGGATGGTTGAGTCCGCGGCCCCCGCAGTGCGTTGGGTAGTTCCTTGATCCACTTGCCCCCTTTGGAGTTAGCGGCGTCGTGTAGCCGCTTCTTGAGGGCGTCGAGCACCATCCCATTGGCGCGCTCGACTTGTCCGTTGGCCCGTGGATGGGCGACCGAGACGTATCTCGACGTCGATCCCGCCGTTCTCGCGGTACTCCCGGAACCGGTGGTTGTTGAAGTTGGACCCCGGTGTCCGTGATGATGCGGTGGGGTAGCCCATAGCGGTGCACGAGTTCATCCGGGAAGTCGAGTACTCGTCGCCCTTGGGGCACGTGACCGGCTTGACCTCGATCCACTTGGTGAACTTGTCGATGGCCACCAATACCCCGTTGAATCCTCCCGGCGCGGTTGGCGGTGGCCCAATCATGTCGAGCCCCCGGCGGGCAAAGGGCCGGGTCGGCGGTATGGTGACTAGCTTGTAGGCCGGGACGTGCCTTTCGCTTGGCGAAGAACCGACATCCTTGGCACCTTCGACGAGTTCTTCGGCATCGCCCGGTGGCCGTGGGGCCGCAGAAGGCTCGTCGGAAAGCTTTGCTGACCAGCGTACGTGAAGACGCGTGGTTGCCGCAGACGCCCTTGTGAATCTCCTCCAAGATGTCCTTGCCTTCTTCACGAGGGACGCACTTCATGAGTACTCCCGAGGATGCGCCCCGCTTGTAAAGCTTGTCGCCGACGAGGACGTAGGACTTGGCGCGGCGGACGAGTTGTTCGGCCGCGTTCTTGTCGGAGGGGACCTTCTGCTCGCTGAGGTAGTCAATGAAGGGTTGCCTCCAGTCCACGTCGATCATCATGACCTCCTGCCCAGCTGGAGGATGGGCTGGGGCAGTGATCGGTGGCGCCGGATCCGGGATGGATGGCGCGTGAAGCTCATGGACGAAGACGCCCGCGGGTACTTGGGCGCGGGTGGATCCGAGCTTCGAGAGGACGTCCGCCGCAACGTTGTTGTCGCGGACGATGTGGTGGAACTCGAGACCGTAGAACTTGTTCTTGAGCTTGCGGACTTCTAGGCAGTAGGCGTCCATGTTCTCCTTGTTGCGGTCCCAGGATTTGTTGACTTGGTTGATGACCACTGCGGAGTCGCCGTAGACTAGTAGCCGCTTGATGCCAAGTGAAGCCGCGAGGCGGAGCCCGTGCAGGAGGGCTTCGTACTCGGCTTCATTGTTGGAGACCTTCCAGAAGATCTGCAGGACGTACTTGAGTTGTTCGCCCGTTGGAGAGATCGGGGAGTACCCCCTCGCGCCGCGCCCTCGAGGTTGAGTGAGCCGTCAAAGTACATCACCCAATGCTTCGGTCGCACGGTGGGAGTAGGTAGTGGTTCTCCCGCCACTCGCCATGAAGTCGACTAGTGCCTCGCGACTTGATGGCGGTGCGTGGCTTGAAGTCGATGGTGAGGGCGCCGAGCTCGACGACCCCACTTGGAGATTCTTCGGTGGCGTCCGGGTTCCTCGGGATGTCGCCGAGCGGGTAGTCGGTGACGACGGAAACCGAGTACTCCCGGAAGTAGTGTCGTAACTTCCGCGAGGTGATGAGTAGAGCGTACGAAGCTTCTCGCACGGGCTGGTAGCGAGCCTTGGACTCGACGAACCTCGGCCGACGAAGTAGACCGGGCGCTGGACCGGGTAGGCGTGGCCGTCTTCCTGCCGCTCGACAACGATGGCAGTACTGACCACGTGAGTAGTCGCAGCAAGGTAGAGCAGTAGCTGCTCGCCCTTGTAGGGAGCCGTGAGGACTGGCGGCTTTGACAAGAAGTCCTTGAGCTGGGCAAGGGCTTGATCCGCCTCCGGAGTCCACACGAACTTCTCGTGATGCTTGAGAAGTTTGAAGAAGGGGAGACCCCGTTCTCCTAGCCTCGAGATGAATCTGTTCAACGCCGCCATGCACCCCGTCAGCTTCTGGACGTCCTTGATGCTCGTGGGAGCTTTCATGCTGGTGATGGCGGAGATCTTCTCGGGGTTGGCTTCAATGCCGCGCTGGCTGATGATGAAGCCGAGTAGTTTACCCGAAGGTACGCCGAAGACGCACTTGTTCGGGTTGAGCTTCCAGCGGTACCCGCGTAGTGAGGCGAAGGTCTCTTCAAGGTCGTCGATGAGGGTACTGGAGTCCCTGGTTTTGACAACCACGTCATCCACGTAGGCCTCGACGTTCTTGTTGAGTTGCCGCTTGAAGCGTGCCCCGGATGGCCCGTTGGTAGGTAGCGCCGGCATTCTTCGGCCCGAATGACATGGTCGTGTAGCGAGACGCGCCAAACGGGGTGATGAACGCGGTCTTCTCCGGTCTTCCTCCTTGATTGCGATCCGGTGGTACCGGAGTAGCGATCGAGGAAGCAGAGCAGGTCGCGGCCCCGCCGTGGAGTCGATGACTTGATCAATCCGCGGCAACCCGAAGGGGTCCTTGGGGCGCGTGCTTGTTGAGGTCGGTGTAGTCGACGCACATCCTCCACTCGTTCGAGTTCTTCTTGCGGACGAGGACGGGGTTGGCGAGCCACTCGGGATGGAAGACTTCTCTCGATGAAGCCGGGCCGGCGAGTAGTTTGGCAAGCTCCTTCTTGATGGCGTCCCGTCTGTCGTCGGCAAAGCGTCGGAGGTGTTGTCGCTTGGGGGTGGCCTTTGGGTCGACGTTGAGGGAGTGCTCGATCAGCTCCCTGGGCACTCCTGGCATGTCCGCTGGCTTCCACGCGAAGATGTCGCGGTTAGCCCGAAGGAAGCTGATGAGCGCGTCTTCCTATTTGGGGTCGAGGCCGGCCCCGATGGTGGTGGTCTTGCTGGGGTCGCCTGTTCCGAGGTCGACCGACTTGACGAGTACCTCCTCAGGTGGCTGAGGCTTATTGGCGCTGTCAGACTTCTCTGGGATGTCGAGTTCGCTCGTGGCAAGCTTCTTCGACGCGGCGTAGACCTCCATCATTGGGGTGGGTACTTGGTTTGTTGAGGCGATCACCACGGCCTCTTTATCGCAGTCGTGAGAGATCTTCAAGTCCCCCTGGAGGGAGAGCACGCCGGCTGGACTTGGCATCTTGAGTACCAAGTAGGTGTAGTGGGGCACCGCCATGAACTTGGCGATGGACGGTCTGCCGAGGATGGCATGGTAGGAAGTCTCGAAATCCGCAACCTCGAACTTGATGTACTCGGTGCGGTAGTTATCCCGAGACGCCCCGAAGGTAACTGGCAGTACCACTGAGCCTAGTGGGATAGCCGCGTTGCCTGGGACGATGCCGTAGAACGGCATGCTACTCTTGTCGAGCATGGGGGTGACGTCGAGGTTCATCTTCTTCAAGGTCTTGGTGAAAAGGACGTTGAGCCCGCTCCCACCGTCGATGAGCACCTTGTTGAGCTTGGAACCCGCCACTGTTGGTTTCAGGACGAGAGGGAACCGTCCTGGCTCGGAGAAGCTAGTCCACTGGTCCGCGCGGGAGAAAGTGATGGGTACTTCTGACCACCTGAGAGGGGTCATAACCGCTGGCTCGATGGACATCACTTCACGACGGGTAGCCTTCTGCTCCCGCCTGCTGGGCAGTCCGCCGAAGAGGATGTTGACGGTCTTCTCGAGTTCCTGGAAGTCGTCGTTGTCGCCATCCTTCTTCTTGCCCTTCTGGTCGTGAGGGTGCGGTGGCTCCGGCGTATCCTTGAGTGCATGCCTAAGCTGGTAGCACTGCTCTGTAGTGTGATTGCCGTTCGGATGCCACGGGCACTTCTCCTTCAGCAGGTCCTTGAACCCGCCGGAGTTCTTCTTCGAGTTCCCTTTCGGGGGGCGCTGGATAGCCGCGACGGTATTGTCTGGCTTGCGCTTGCGGTTGGAACCCGAGAAGTTGTTGTTGTTGTTGTTGCTGTTGCGGCCGCCTTGGTTTGCATTGCTGCGCTGCCGCCGCCCTGGTTCTGCTTGGTCTTGCCGCAGATGGCGTCGTATTTGGCGTTAGCCTTGTCCTCTTCGTCCGCCCAGGACATGATCATGTCCTTGAGGTGGGGAATGGACTTGGGGCGGCGACGACCGAAGTCCTCGAAGGTGCGGCGATGGTAGAGGCCGTCCTGGAAGAGGTCGATGACCTCCTTGTCGGTGACGTCGACGACGGTAGAGCGCTTGTCGAAAAAGCGGCGCATGTACTTGCGGAGGGTCTCGCCTTGCTCCTGCTTGATCATGGCGAGGTCCATGCGAGTACCCGAACGGCCCATGGCACCCGCGAAGTTGCTTGTGAATTGCTCCTTCAGCTGGTCCCATCTGTCGATCGAGTGCTTGTCTAGCGACTCGAGCCATGTGAGCGGGGCTTGGTCCAGGCAGAAGGGGAAGTAGAGGCACTTGGTGTCGCTGTTGCCGCCAGCGTTCTCGATGGAGAGGGCGTAGCATCGGAGCCACTGGATGGGATCCTGCTTCGCGTCGTACTTGGTGATCCCCAAAGGCTTGAACTTGTCGGGGAGGAGCAAGGTTGCGGCCGGGGTGAGAAGGCGGGGAAGCCGTCGCCTTCGGCGAGCGGTGGTCGACTTCTTCGCCGCAACTCCTCGATCCTGCGGCGAGCATCGTACCCGCCATGAGAGGCACCGGAGGCGTGGCTATGTGCGTGGCCGCGGCCGCCGCGGGCTGCCGCCGCCCCCCGGCTTTCTTGTTGGCCCCGTGGTTGGAGCCGCCGCCGTCGGCCGCCGCCGCCGTCGGGGTCGTTGCCGCCGCCACCGGCCGGAGCACGGTGGGGGACGACTTCTCGGTTGCCTTGCTCTTGTCGTGAAGGTCCGCCGGCGGTGGAGCGTCGACGGTTTGGGTCGACCGGGATGTCGCCTCGAGTACGGTTAGGACCGGGGTCAGCGCTGCGACTAGTAGCTTCGTTGTCGCGAGGCTTGGCTGGGAGAGGTTGGCTGACTCTCTTGTCGACCCGCATGAAGTAGGCTTCTTCGGCCGAGCTTGGCGATGACCTCTCCAGCGCGTATGCCCTGAGCCTGGCGTGCAATCGTTGTGATCGACATGAGGCATTGCTCAGGAGTGGTGTGGACTCTGCTCTCGACCGCCTCGAGAGCTTCCGCAAGGTTGCGGATGGGAAGGTTGTCTCTGAGCCGCCGGCGTCGTTCGTTGCGCTTCTGTTACGCTCGCATCGGGCGTCCCTCGCCGGCGTCGGTCTCGTCCGCGGGGGCATCGCGCGGACGGCTCGTTCGCGGGAGATGTCTTCCGTGTACTTGTCCGCGGCGCGTGCTCGAGGTTCCGGGGTGTCGCCGGCAGCCATGAAGACTTGGCGGTCAGGGGTGCCAAGGCTGGACTCGGAAGGTGCCACCTCAGTGGGTGTGTTAGAGTTAGCCTGGGCCAGTGGTGTTCCCTCCTGGAACGGTAATGAGTCGATGTAGGCGACGTAGCGTGAGCCCTCCTTTGTCAGTTCAGCAGGCTTGCGGTCTGGCCAGTAGACGTATCTTCCGGCGGGCGTTGATCTTATAACCAGCCCAGAGGCTGGCCCTGACAAGGGAAGCTCAGAGGAGTCATCTTCGGACTCGGGCTCCTCAGGGTCCGACCCAAAGTCGAACTCGTAGTCCGGGTTCGAGTAGAACTCGGAGAGAGGGCTGGAGTCCGAGAGGTGGTGGGGGACGGCGTCGGAGTCCGAGCTGTACTCGGTTACGGGCTCCCTGCTGGCCCGGCGTGGAGTAGGAGCCCCTGTGCGGGCCCGGCTGAGGACACGGGGGCCACGCGCGGAGCGCCGACGTGGTGAAGGGACCGTCTGCGATGACTGAGCAGCCGGCTCGCGGGCGATGACCCATGGCGACGTCGGGTTCGAGTTGGAGACGGACTCGAGCTCGAAGTCAGCGTGATGGTTGAAGAGCGAGATTTCGCCGAACTTGCCGGCGAGTTCGCCTGTGACAACTTCGGGAAGCGTCACGAGGCCTGTCCTCGGGTCGGGCTGCATGGTCAGGCGGCGCTGGAAGGAGCCGGCGCCATCAGCAGTGCAGACCCAGGCGCCGAAGACGAAGGTGTCGCCGCGGTTGAAGGCGACGGTGGGCTTGATGTGGACGGAAGCCGTCGAGTTCGCCATGTGATCTCGAGCGAGAGCCCCTACCTGGCGCGCCAGCTGTCGGTGTTTTAGACCGGCAACCTACTACGGGGAGTACCCGAAGTAGATGATTGTGACTCGCCGAGATCGGTAACTCGAAGGAAGAGACATGTGGCACACAATTTAGACAGGTTCGGGCCGCGAGGTGCGTAATACCCTACGTCCTGTATCTTTGCGTAGCTCGGATTGATAGGGCACGATTACAGGATGGTGCAATGGTGCGCCGTGAGTTGTATGAGAAGAGATTGGATGAGGGAGATCGGTCCCTGCCTCGCCTTATATAGTCCGGGAGGCAGGGTTACAAGTCGGAGTAGGGAAGGAGTACTAGCCGAGTACGTCTAGGAGACCTCTATACAGAGCGGAACGTGTACAGAGTCCTAACCGAGTACTACTCCTGCGTTGTCCTTGTGCTCCACGCCTTCAGGTGCCGTGTAGCGCAAGCCGGGTAGTCCCAGGGGCCCACCGAGTAGTCGGTCCTGGTACCCACCGAGTAGTGGGCCCAGGGAGGTCCATACGACATCCTTTGTCTTGACGGATGCAACACCTTCTTTGATTTTCTTTACGTTCATTTTTTTCGGCTCCTTCTTCTTTTTCAGCCCCTCCGTTTGTTTTGGTTCTCCCTTCACTCCAATCATGTTGCATGCCTCAATCCTTGGACGGAACTTGAAGGAACTCCTTTCTCCGTTGATATCGAACATGATCTCCCCCTTGCCAACATCAATAGTAGCTCCCACGGTCTTGAGGAAAGGCCTCCCTAGGATGAGCGGTGGCTTCTCCCTCTCTCCCATCTCGAGCACAACGAAGTCGACGGGGATGAAGTGGTGTCCAACCTTCACGGGTACATCTTCAGCAATGCCCAAGGGATAGCGAATGGAGTTGTCACCCAACTCCAAACATATTCCCGTAGGCTCCATTGGTAGGCATAGCTTCTCGAACACATCCCTCGGCATGACGCTCACACTAGCTCCAAGGTCGCATAACGCCTTCTCGAAGTTGAAAGAACCAACGCGAACATGGAATTGTGGGGCACACGGGGTCTTTTCGCTTCTCTAGCCCATTAGCAATAGCGCACTACACTCCTCGGACATCTTGACATGATCTACCCCGAGTGTTGCTATCTCATATTTATTTGCAAGTATGTCTTTAAAGTAACGAGAATATGTAGGTACTTGTAGGGCATCTAGTAATGGCATGTTGATGCTAAGTCTACGCACAACTTCCACAAACTTCTCAAAGTGGTTGTCAAGTTTACCTCGGAAGTAGCGTGGCTTGAGTTGCGGTATCCTCGTGTCTTCCTCCGGCATCTCGAATTCGGGTTCCTCGGTGACGATCCCCGTAACCTTCTCTTTAGCAATTCCTTCCACCTCGGTGGATGGTTTAAGCTTCCTTGCTCCCGCGGAACGTTCCGGATCTTCGGTCTCCTTCCCCGAACGCGTTTGAATGGCCTTCGCCGATTCTGGACATTTGGGTTGTCCCGGAAGCTTCCCTTCATCATTAGTGAGGCGCCCCGCAAGTTGTCCAACTTGCGTCTCGAGCATCTTCATCACGTTGAGCACTTGATGATTGGAACTTCCGACCTCCGTCACTTTGCTATCGATGTTCTCCAACACCTTGTCTATGGTCTTGAATTTGGTGACGGTGTCCTTGTTGATCTTAGCTTGCTCATCCATGAACTCCTTCAATTGTATACGAAGCAGAACCGCGTTAGGAATAGATGAGCTTGCATTAAATTGAGGCCTACCTTGCCGTAGCGGAAGTTCGGCAATTCTCCCTTCCTCATGTAGTCGAGCACTTTGGCTTCCTCGGGACAATCTTTGCGGACATGGCCATACTCTCCACATTCTTCGCATGTGGACCTTGCTTCGGCGGCCTTCAAGTCTTGAGCCTCTTTCTTTTCCATCTCCATCTTCTCCAACCTCCTCATGAGCGAGTCGATCTTTCCTTCAAGTATGTTCTCCTTCTCCACTTGCAAGACTCCTTTGACGTTCCCCGTGGGTTGAACCGGATGTAGGCGCCGGACGACGCCCACGTGTCATTATCTCGCGACCTTCTTGAATAGCGTGAAAGCTTCCGTCGGTGTAAGCTCGATGATAGATCCTCCCGCCGATGCATCGATGATTGTCCTTGACGCCATGGTGAGTCCTTGATAGAACTTTTGCACGAGGTCTTCTTTCGGGAACTTGTGATGTGGAACCGCCCGGTGTACTCGTTGAAGCGCTCGAATGCCTCCGAGATAGTTTCTGTAGGATATTGAACAAAGGTGGCAATCTTATTACGCAAGCTTTGAGTTTTACCCGGTGAGTAGTATTCCTTCATGAAAGCCTTCATCAACGTGTTCCAATTTTGCACCGTCTCCGCCGGTTGAGAGTGGAACCATTGCAAAGCCTTCTTGAGTAGTGAGAACGGAAAAAGCCTTGCCCTCATTTGATCTTGAGTCACCCCATCCATGTTGAAAGTCTGACATAGTTGAATGAATGCTTGGAGGTGAAGGTTCGGATCCTCTTTGCCGGTGAAGGGTGAATGTTGCACCATGTGGATTGTTGAGGTCTTGATCTCGAATGGTCTTCCAATCTCCTCGAGATTCAAGATTGGTAGGTCGATGATGTCTGGGGTGCATAGCTCCCCAATCTTGCGTTCTTGCGGTGGTTGGTCACCCAT
This sequence comes from Cenchrus americanus, assembly GCA_947561735.1. Lineage (NCBI taxonomy): Eukaryota > Viridiplantae > Streptophyta > Magnoliopsida > Poales > Poaceae > Cenchrus > Cenchrus americanus. Next base: position 154,334,871 of record OX387242.1, on the reverse strand, counting down.
TGGTGGAAGTCGATTCTCCCGCGGACTTTGAGGTGGTGAATTCTTCGGAGATTCCTGCGATCCTTTGTCTTCCGACTCCGAATCTACAAAATCCAGCTTTTTAGCTTGATGTGCTTCGCGTCTCCTTAGCCTGTAAAGTTTTTCTGGATCATCCATAAAATTATTGGGTTTGTTGGAGAGGTAGCCGTCCATCTCCTGTTAGGGTTAGCAATAAACAAAGTATGCAAAAAACTAGAAAGTAAAAACGAATCTATAAAAAAACTAGAGTTAGACAAACTAGATTAGATGTATTTTGAGGATGATCAAAATTTAGTAGATGCAAAAATAAAAACAAAAAGAAAACTGAAAATTACAAAAAGGCAATAAAAAATCAAATCTTGATCACTTGTTCCCCAAAGAACGGCGCCGCGAAAAAGGGGCTTGTTGACGGTTAATAATTGTATCAAAGTTCGTTTGTGACTCGCAAGCGTACAAGTCTCCCGTCGTAGTCAAGGGACCCTTCTTCCCTCGAGTGGTGAACCCAAGGTATCGAATCCGTGGAACAAATGTGTGACGCAAAACTTAATCTATTAAAGCCAAGTAACTTCAACCTTCGATAAAGAAACCCTAATGCATCTAAGTAAAAGACATGAAACGAATCTAATCTACTAAAGACCGGAGAAAACAAAGTAAGATTGGGTAGACAAACTGATCTAGAGGGATCGGGGTAAGCCTTTTGTTGAAGTTCCAAGCAAGAGAAGAAGTAACAAATCGAATCTTAATAAAAGCCTCTTTAAATCGTGGTTTCCCGTCCAAATCCGAAAACATCCGCCTTTCGAGACCCCCGTTCTGTCACAACGTATCCCTATTCATGCGGGGAGCTTAGGGCGAGTCAAAAGACAAGTCGAGATTCTTTCGGAGGATCCGGCGTGTACCTCTAGCCACCGCGGCTACAAGAACACCCTATGTAATCTATCTCGAGAATATAATTGGAATAAGCAAAGCCGATCGAAAAACGAAATCTTCGAGGAAACACTTGATCGCTAGGAAAAGATTCAACTTGATAATTCAACTATAACAATGATACATACACAAGATCACCACCGGGATCCTTCCTTGATCTTGCTTCTAGCTCCGGGAACTCCAACGTGGTCTTCCGTGCAAGGTTCCCACGTCGGCTAGGGAAACCCTAGTCAACTAGCTCGACCCTCTCCTCTCCGAGATGGTGTCCCTCTCTTCTCTGCTCCTCGGCGGCCGATCACGAATTCTTCTCCCTATGGCTCTCGGTCAGGGGGCTATAAATAGCCCGATTGGCGGCTAGGGCAAAGAAGGGGGTGTTTGGGCCCTAAATGGGCCTGGGCCGACCGGACTGGGCCGGCCGGCCTGGGCCCATTTAGGCCCAGCCCGAGGGCTCCTTCGCTCCATGTCGGTTCCCTTGCTTCCTGGATGTTTCCCCCTTCTGCATGTAGGTCCATGTCGTCGGTTTCTCTTCGAATTGGACTCAACTCCTTGTCATGCAAGATTCAGCACTTTTCTGGTCAGGTCCCTGGAGTCTGTCGTCTTCTCGGATCAAGTCCCCGGCTTCTTGGAGTTAAGTTTGCTTCATTGCATGACTTGTACGGGGCTTCAAGGTCTTGTCATGAGGTGCTTGATGAACTTATCCCGAAAGTCTTGCATTCAACACTAAAACCCTGCATAAACATTAAACTCCAAAACCGACATGCACACGTGAACTTGTTATACCACGGGGGTTAGTACCAATGGATAAGGTATAAAACTCATGCCAACACCGAAGGTAAACTCATGGCTAGGTTGACGGATTTTCACCGTCAACACCTGCCCACCAGAATTTTCTATGATCGCATTGATCTTGGCAATAAAAGTTTTAGAGAAAAGAACAGTAGACATATAGTAAACAAGGATGGAAGAAAGAACTGATTTTATATATTGGAGCCTACTTGCATGATTGAGTTTGTTAGCCTTAATAGAGCCAAATTTAGCATGGAATTTAGAGTAAATGAAGTTGTAGGCCCTATTCCTGTCCTTGTTAGAGAAAATCATTGGATGACCTAAATGCATAGTATTAGAAATAAGGTTACCAACAGGGAAAATGGTGCGAATTTGATTTTTTACCTGGTCAGAGACATTGCAGCTAAAGAAAATTGAAGATTTGTTGAGGTTGGGGGTTTGGCCTGATTGATGGCAGAATTCATAAAGGATAGTGTGAATTGCTTGAGCCTCCTGTAGTGTTGCTGTTCCAGATAAAATGAGATCATCTGCAAAAAGAAGAGAATGTATAGGAGGGGCCCCATCGCCCAGAGTGACTCCCCTTAAATTGGAATCGGTTAAAGCCTCCTACAAACTGAGAGAAAGTTCATTAATAGCTATTACAAAAAGGTAGGGGGAGAGAGGGTAGCCCTGCCTGAGACCACGTTGGGGAAAGAAATAGGAGGTAGGTTGATCATTGACTAGGATTGAAGGAGAGGAAGAAAAAATGCAAGTGGAAACAAGATTTATAAAGTGACTATTGAAACCTAGTCTGTTTAAAGCAGTGGTAATAAAGTTCCATTCTAGCCGGTCAAAGGCCTTAGCCCGATCAAGTTTTAGAAGAAAAGCTTGAGAGGTTCAGGATTTAAGAGTGAAGGAATGTATAATTTCCTGAGTGAGGATAATGTTGGATGAGATGTGCCTCCCAGCTACAAAAGCCGATTGAGCCTGAGAGATGTAATTAGGGAGATGAGGTTGGATTCTATCAGCAAGAGATTTGGCAATAAGTTTATAAATAACATTGCAGAGGCTAATTGGCCTAAAGTCTTGGGGGATAGAGGGGTTAGGTTTTTTCGGTATGAGGGTAAAGAAGGTTTGGTTGATGTCCTGTGGTAAGATGGCTGCTGAGTAGAAATCCGAAACAAGGTGGAGAAGGTCTTGCTTTACCCAATTCCAGGAAGCTTTGTAGAAGGCAGCATTTAATCCATCCGGTCCAGGTGCCGCATTGCTCCTAATTTTCTTGATAATGGAGTGAATTTCATTAAGGTCTGGGGTGGAGTAAGTGAAGGAGGTTGAATCTGGGTTAGGAAGTCCTGAGGGCTGGGGTTGAGAAAACCGGTGGGGGTTGTGAGAATGAGAGAGTTGATGAGAAGGATTTGGTGGAGTAGTATGTGGGCGAGGGGAAGAGGTAGAGAAAATGGATTGGAAGTAATTAAGAAGGGTTGAGGAGATCTGAGTGGGGGTAGTGGAGGGAGAACCATCAGGGTTAAGGAGATGGGAGATTCTGTTTTTGCGGTGTCTTTTGATGATGGCCAAATGAAAGAAAGCAGTGTTTCTATCTCCCTTGATGGCCCATTGCTTTTTAAAGCGCTGAATATGGTAAGACTCTTCTCTGGCTAGCAGGTGTTGGTGTTGTTGATTCAGAGAATGTAGAAGACTGTGGTTTTGGTTGGAGGGGTGAAGAGTTTGTTGGCTTAGAATTTGGTCTTCAATAGATTGAAGTTGATCGCTGGTTTTGGGTTTCGTAGCTCTCCATTTCTTAAGATCTGCAGCAAGAAAACGAATTTTGTGAGATAACGACCTGTGAGCAGAAATGTGCCAACTCTGTTGGGCTATTTGCTGGAAATCTTCCTCCATGAGCCACCAGTTTTCAAAACGAAAAGGTTTCCTGGGTCGTTGACGTTGAGAAGTAGGAAGGAGCAGAATGGGGGCGTGATCGCTGTACATCATAGGAAGGTGGAGAACCGTGGTAGTAGGGAAAGCACGACACCATTCTGCATTAGCTAGACAACGATCCAAACGTTCGTAAGTAGGCGTTGATGTAAATCTTTTATTAGACCATGTATAAGAAGGACCATCATAACCAAGATCGAACAAGCCACATTTCTTAATAAGCGAGCAGAAAACATTTATGCGATTGAAATTAACAGGAGCAGGTCCTAACTTCTCCGTAGGATGCATAATTTCATTAAGATCTCCCGTACATAGCATAGGTAAAGTACTATTAAGTGATATGAAGTTCTTAACATTGGTCCATATTACAGACATAGAACGATGGCGAGGATCACCATACATGCAAACTAGTCCATAGCGTAGATTGTTGTTATTATTTGTACAGATGGCTAAGATGTAGTTCTGACAGTGATCAAAGATAGTGAGCTCTATCTGGTCATTCCACATAAGCCATAGGCCACCTGATTGGCCTTGAGAAGGAACGATGAAAGCATCATTAAGATTGAAATGATTCTTAAGAGATGAAATTGAAATGGATGAATTACGAGTTTCTGAAAGAAATATTACCTGAGGTTCGGTAGACTGGATTAGGCGGGATAGATGAAGCATGGTCGAACTGCTAAGATTCCCGCCTGAACCTCGGCAGTTCCATGCTAGGTGTGTCATGGAGCCCACGGCGCCCTTGAAGCCGGCGCCTTAGCTTGATCAGTCGTGGACGAAGCTTGTACATGATGAGAATGGCTATCAGGAGGGAGACCTTCATATTTTGCAATCGTGGGTACCAGCCGTGTGCGCCGTCGTACGTCAAGAGGATCATATCGCTGCGGCACAAAAAGTTGTCACACATAGCTAGTACGAAAGTAACTCACCTGTTGAAGCCACAACAAACAATACAATAAACTAAGCCGGTGGGGTAAGACCGTCCCCACGATTTTCATTAAGAAGAAGAAAATCTTCTCCCGACTTAGAAAACTCCCGAACCCCGGTTTCACCGGCGAGGAGGTTTTATTTAAATCAACCTCATAATTTACTCCAACAAAGAATCGAACATGTGTGGTTGCGACCATACCTCAGGTCCCCTCGCCAACCAGGACTAGAGGACTTGTGTAACAAACAACACCATAGTAGTCGATCCGAAGGACAACGATAACTTGTGCTTAAAAAAAGGACAACGATAATTCCGAGGAGCTGTGAACGCCACCAGCGTCCATCCCATCCTTGACTTTGCCGGCTTGCCCACTCCTATAAGTTTGTACTTGCGTGCCAACTTGTCGCCCGTCATCGTCGTCTTCGGTGGTGGTGCACATAAGCGGCCGTGTGCCGACGTGTGGCCGCCGGGTCAGTCAGCACCTCGCCGGTTTCCGAGTAGGGGGATGCGGATAGAGACGACTGTTGTGGCGCGATCGGCAACCACACAGCAAGCTCCGCTGACGACGCGTGGATATCTATCCATCCATCCATCGATCACCCCCGGTGCCCGCGTCGTCGAGACTCGAGAATTAGATTCCGAACGGGCCCGGCCCAGTCAGCAGCCACCTTCGATTCCTTCCCAGCAGATTCGCATCGCACGCCGGTGGAGATGCTGATGCCGATGACGATCCCGGCCCCGATGCAAAATTTGCAATTTTATATACTACTACGAATGAGCTGAGCCACAACCTTCCCGTCATTGTCATCGTTGCTTCGCGCCGACGTGGAGGTGATTGTTCGGCACAGCACGGGCATCGTTAGCGTCGCGCCGACGTGTGCCACAGCATATTACTCCTACTTATAAGTGTCACGATCATACCTGCTCAGTTCTTATCCAAACTGATGACAGCTAGCGTTCGAGAATTTGGAGGCTGTAGGCATGCTTGCATATTGGCGATATGGCTGCCGCTGTACTTAATTTCGTAATGGGCTGATGATGTAAGAAATTAATTGGTTATGTGCTGTCGCAAAGAACGGAAACTATTTCTTTTATCGCCTTAAAAAACATTCTTTTATCGATAAGAAGTAGCAACATAAGAATCCTTGTGACAAAATAATGTATAGACTCTGATCGTTGTGCACACACATTTACTTCAGGAAGGCATGCAAAAGCCGAACAAAATGTGAATTTTAGACTGAGAGCAAATTAAAATGTAACTCCTATGAAAGAAAAAGAAAAATTTTATGTAGGGGAGAGAAAAGTAAGTACAAGACTTATCAAGTGTTCGTTTTTTCTTCAAAAATCTTTGAAATTTTAATACCATTATTTTTTAAATAAAATTCATGCATAATTATGCATTTGATATATGTGAATTTATGTTGTTTTAATATTAATGCTACACCATAGCATTAACTTTTCATCGGATATATATGTTTCCAAATTCCAACAGCTTCTTTATTCACATTATACCATGAAATATCTTCTCTACATTGTGTGTAACACCGAGCTTTCTTACCAGGTGTCAATGTAACAATAATACACAATACGATACGCAAACACATACGTCTCTTTCATATGATTTCTTTTGTTGAAGAAATGTAAGGTTACAACCAGTCACTTTCCTTCACGTTTTGTGCTCTTTTTCATATACATGGCCAATGCTTTTTTCCCTCTAGTCAGGCTATACTTATCCCATCAGTAACATCCAAAGTATATTTGTCAGGTGTCAGAGAACTAATGGACCGGGTACAATGGGCCGGCTCAATAGGCCCATTAGGGTTAGGTTTAGGGATAAGATCAAGTCCTAACTTAGGGGTCAAGTAATCCTCTCTATTTAAATAGAGGAGATGTATCAATTAAATCAAGCAAGAGATTAGAAGGAAAATCTTCTCTCTTGCCGGCCGCATGGGCAAGAGAGAAGGGTTTTCCTTCTAATCTCTTGCTCGATTAGATTGATACACCTACTCTCTTTAAATAGAGAGGATTACTTGACCCCTAAGCAAGGACTCAATCTTATCCCTAAACCTAACCCTAATGGGCCTCTCGGCCCATTAGGCCCTTGACACCTGACATTACCCCGCCCTTTTCCGAGCAGCTCGTCCTCGAGCTGCAGCATGGGCACCTTGACAATGGTTCGACTCCACACAAACCTATAACCTAAAAATAAGCCTTTTACATCTCGGCTTATTTGATTATTCTTGATCTGAAATAGACTCAGACTCTTTATTGTGTGACTCCCTGACGGTAGGCACCATCCGCCACCTGGATCCCATGGAGACCATCTGAACGAGAGGGATGCAGGGGCACAACCACCTGGAGGCAGTTGCGACGAAGACCAGCGGAGGCGTCCTCGCGGTGGTCGGAGACGGAAAGCTAGAGCGCTAGGCAGCGCGTCCCCGTCGATGACAAAGAGGAAGACACCTCCTCTACCTCCGCTCCCGCAGAGTTGGAGTACGCCATCCGTAGGAAAAACACCATGCACACCCTCGGGTACAGCAGCGGGTCGGTGCAATTGTTGGAGGCCGTCAAACGGGTCGAGGTCTTGGCCCTGTGCATCAAAGGCAACCACTGCCAAGGCCGCCTCCTGATTTCGCATCTGTCGGCGCATCTCCTGCAGCTGTCGCCGCGCTAAAAGGCCGCGTGCCACAGCCTGCAGTCGCACCGCCGCGACTTGCTCGATCTGCTGCAGCCGCCGCTGCGTGAGGAGGCCACACGCCGCAGCCTGCAGTTGCAGGATTACTGACACCCAAACTTGCTGGACGCCGGTGCCCATGTAGAATATCTCGTCAACGAACAGGTGTTGGAGGACAACAGCGCCGGTGGTGGGCGCTGGAATCACCCCCGTCACGGCTGCTCGTGTGCTCACCCTCGTGGAGACCGACCCCTCGTGGAGTTGGCGCCCTCCGTCCACACGGTCGGTGACGGCGGCCATGCAGTTGGGGCCAGGGATGCCGGCAGCGAAACGGCGGCATACGCCGTCGGCAATGCCGAGAGCGCGGGTGACAAAGGTGTCTGCAGTGCCCGGATCGAAGCCATCCATTCGGAGAATAGCTCCGGTGGCCAGCTGTAACACCCCGTGTTTTTGCTCAGTGACAAATTGTGCTAATGACCCACTTAATCACTCCTCTAACCTTGAGGACCTTAGGTCAACCCTTGGTCAAAGCCCTAGCTCAAAACCCCTTTTATTCCGTTCACCCCCTGATGCCATTCCGGAACTTTGGCACGTTCTCCAAAATTTCCCTAAACACTTCAAAACCACCCAAAGATAAAAATGTGCAGAATGCTGAGGCACACAACTTTGCTGTTGAGTGGCATTAAAAATTTGGAGGAATTCTTGGTGAAACAGGCCTTGGAAGGTGATCTGTTCCTATTCACAGGCGCCGAGTTTTTACCCATGTTGGCATGGCGTTCCTGCTCCATTGTTTGGGCAAAACCCCTACAAGCCTTTGTGAAAGTTGTAGGGGGATCCCTAATCTCCAACTTTGCTTCAGACGCTAAGGTACAGTTTAGTTTGGAAAATTGAAGAAAAGCAATTTTGAAAACAGAATCACGAAATACATTTACACCAAGAACACCGGAACGCGTCAAGGGCGCGACGTCGTGTGCGGCCACGTCGGCCATCACCGTACGCGCCGTACCCGCTGGGCGCGCACGCCGAGGCGCCGGTGTGACCGCCGGTCACCGCGCGTGCCGGCGAGCACCCGTGCCGCCGTCCGTAGCAAGTGGCCGGGCCGGGTGGCGCGGATCCGCAGCCGGCGCACCGCCCGCGGTGTGCCAATGCCCACGGCGTGCCATTGGCCGCCGGAGCGGCGCACGTCGCCGGCCATGCCCTCGGCCTCTCTACGCCGCCTAGTGGCACCAGCACGTTCCTACCTACCCCAACCGACCTTCCCGCGCGCTTATAAGCCAGTCCCCGCCGTCCCTCGTGCGCACGCGTCCCTGCCCGAGCCGCCGCCGTCCGCCATTGCCGCCGCTCGGTGAGCACCGTGTCCCGTTCGTTTTCCTCACGCACCCAAGAGCCTCAGCCCTTCCCTGTGTACCACAAGACCTCCCCGAGCTGCGTGTTGTTCAAGCTGAGCCACCCATTCGCCGGAGCCCGAGTTCCCGCGGCCGCCGCCACACTGCCGCTGTCGAGCTCGCTCCTCCGCCGTTTCTCCAAGCCCCGTGACCTGCCTAGTACCTTCTCTGGGTCACATGGAAGCTCCCCGTGCAGCACGTGGTTGAGCCCAGGCCCTTCCCTCACCGCCGTCGAGCTTCCCGCGGGCGCGCCGCCACTGTTCCGCCGCGCCTCGCCGGAGTCCTCACCAGTCGATCCACCGCCACCAATCGGTCGCAGGTGAGCCTAATCGACGACCCCCCTAGCATGTTTGCGTGGCCGAGCCCCACCTCGCCGCCGCCGAGTCGGTCGCCGCCGTCGGGCTCGAGGGGGATAAACCGAGGGTAGAATTGTAAGGATTTTAAAAGTTTCAGGGTCCCCGGCGCAAAAAGATTCTTCCTTGTTTTGTAAATTAGTCCAGCACCTTGTAAAATCGATTAAAAATCGTAGAAAAATCAAAAAGTAGCAAACCCAATTTTTCTGTGCTCAGTGTGACAAGAACAACAACTTTGTCCAAATATGTATATACCTTTGAGATCTAGTTTTTGCTTGAAAAATAGGAATGTGAAATACTTAGATTGGTGTTTTTGCTAAATCCACCCAAGCTCTTGAGCTGGATTTTGGATATGTTGTAGTAACTAGTATGCCTAGCATCTGTGCCAAAATTTGCACAAAGTTGTGGAAGGGATCTTCCTGAATAAAATATTTTGTGATATTGGTAAATCTGCCTAGATGATTTTTGTAGCTGGTTACATAATTATTTTTGAGCCCAACTTATGGCTACAGTCTTGTTATGTTAAAAAGCACCTTTGGTGAATTTACCATGATTTTATCTCTGTTAGAAATAATATTTACTTATTTATGCATGTTTTAAATCATAAATATGAGTAGCATGTTTCATGAAGGCTATAGGTGTGTTTGTTAGTTCTTTAAGCTTGTTTTGGACCAGAGTATGTGTAGGAGAAAGATGAGACTCAATTCTGTCCTATTTGTTTTGTTATGCATTATTCCCTTTTATGCTAAATAGGAATGCTCCTATAGTGGTGTATTACATTCAATCGTGATAAATCTTTTGCTTGCTGTCCAGGAGTATGCTTTCTTGGTCAATAGGACCAATGAGTGCTGCTGGATCATCTGGTTATGCTTGGTTATGCATGAGAAGCTCAAACTAGAATAATCTAGAAAAGGAAACTAGGAAAAAGTCACCCTCTCTAGTGCATGCCTTAAGAAGAAGTGTTAGGAAAAGCAAAAAGGTGCTAGGAAAATAATGGCCTTGCTGTTTGTTTTTAAATTAATTATTTCTTTAATAGATGTGCACACAATCACCTTAAAGAGAAGGCTAAATAGGCCTTTGCTTATTTCTTTCAAAGGAAAATTGTGTAAATACTTTTGTTAAGGTGAATATGGCCAACCACATACTCCTTGCAGCTCTTTGCTACTGTTTTTGAATTAATTTAAAAAAATTACACTCCTAATCCCTGCATTGCATTCCCCGTGTAGAAGTCCCCGACGGTAGCTATACGCTTGTGCCGGCTGACAAGGACGAGGGAGCAGGAGGAGACGTGCACTACGTGACCATAGAGCAAGACCCGGGCCAAAGTCCAGAAGTTTGTGTGTCTGCTTGTGCTGACGAAGGCAAGCCCTGATTTATTCATTAACCCCTGTGTTTCTTTAAGACTTCTGAATTTACTTCTTGCTATTGTATGTGCATTTACGTTCAGGAGTTGAAATGAAACCCTAGTTGCATGATCCATAAGTACCTATGATCTTTTACTAGCATGTTAGGTCGCTAGGTGCTATGCTTAAGGATCCGGTACAAGTCGAGTGATGTTCGTCACTCGCGAGAATAGGATCTCCTTTATGGAATCACCATATGTTTAAATGGATTGCTCATGTGGTAAGAGCATGGGATTTGGGCTCTGGTCCAATGGCTTCGTTGGCTAAGTGTTTGAAGTACTAAACACTTGTCGGAAATGGGTACGGTAAGCCTAGTACCTAAATGAGGCGGTACAGGGTTTTACTATCACTACTCTTAGGGTTGCGGCCCCGGGCTCGCCACCCGAGTGCATGCGTGAGGCTGGGTGACCTTGGTGGCGTAACCCAGATAAACCTTGTACTTAACCGAAGAATGACAGGAACCACCTGGTTGGTGAACTCTTAGTGAGGGCACCTCCCGTGTGTTTAGGTCCACCTTGCAAGGTTATGAATCAATCGATTGTCGGCCTCTCACCGTCATCAGAGACTACTTACCCGACTGGCCATGACATCCCTTTATGACGGGACTTTGTGAAGATTATTACTTTGATTAATTATTTGTACAACTTGGTTGTAATAGTTGCTTATCTAGTAATGATTACTTCAACTAGAACCTGAGCTAAAATATGGAAAGTAAGGATTCACTACTTAGCAGCTTTTTGGCAAACAAACTCACTAGCCAAAAGCCTTGCATGACTAGAGGTAAAGTCTTTCTTTTAGATGGGTAAGTCTTGCTGAGTATTAGTATACTCAACCTTGCTTTATAAATGTTGTTCCAGGTAATGCATCTGATGTGTGGCCCGGAGAACTCCCACCCGGCTGGGAGCTGGAATGGGTGGATGACGAGGAGTGATTGCATCATGGACAGGCTTCCTATGATGTGATCAGATCGTTTAGCTATCTTCCGCTGTTTTCAATAAACTCTGAACCATTTACCTTCATGTCAAAGAACTATGTTTGTAATAATAACCCTACGGGGATGTGATGAGTAATTTGTAGGGCACTCTCGACTCTCCTTCGTGGGAGTTTTAATGCATTCGTTCGATCCTCTCTGTGTTTCCAAGTGATTTACCGGGTGTAAACCCGGCAATACTCAACGGGATGCTTCTTTACTATCGCTTAATGACCAAATGGAGTGGTTTAGGCGATAGTACGGAATTATCTCGGGTGGGGTTGTCTCAGCTGGTATCAGAGCGATTGAATGCACCAGAGTGATTAGCTTAATACTAATCACATGTTTTACAATAAAACTTGCCAAGATTGTTTGGATTTCGAAAATCTGTTGGATCGTTAGGGAATGATCTAGATCGAGAGGCCCTAGAGGGAATTTTGGGTTCTTTAAGGTGGCATAAGAATCTATGGTTTATTTTGCTAACTTCCGGCACTCTACTTTACGTCAGACTTACTTTATTGCACAACCAAACTAGAAGAGCCATGTGTTTCATACGTGTGCAGTTCCGCATCATGGGAATTGCGAGGGTTGATGGAGTGATCCCTTCCATGGATCCCATCTTCGCATCTAGATGTAAGTTGTGGTGTCGCCACGTGTCTCATACGTGTGCATTCCGCATGTCGATCATGCGAGGCAAGGATACACTCCATTCAAACGGAGGGTTTCCGAGGTTGGACGTTGTCCATGCAGCGGCTTGACGCATGGATACCGTTTCTATAAGTGAACAGTAATGTATGTGGATGCTTTCGTGACGTGCTGGCACGAAAGGTTTGTTTTCTATAGGTACACTAACCATGCTCTTAAGTCGTTAAGTGCGAATCGAATAGCTCCGACTAGTTATTATAAGGAGAGCCGATTATAAGCTTGCCACCGGCACTAACTACGTCTTTTGGATCCATTTGTGTGAGGTCGTTCAAGGCGTGTGCATGCATAATTAAAATCTTGATAAACCTAAAATTGGTTCCCAATTGCTTGAATCATTTTTCTAGGGTGAATTGCTTGATCTTAGACAAGATTTTCCTCTCTTTTGAATTTAGGAAAATTCGGGCAGATTCTGTCTCTGTCGTTTCTCAATTTGTGTAGCCATATCTGTAAGGAATATGAATAGGCATCCTTTAGGAAAGTTGTTTGCTATCAAGTTAAGCATCCACTGTGAATTTTTCAGGATTTTAGGAATTTTCTATAGAGAGTTATGCTCAGTTTAGTGAGTCTCTGTTCCGCTGTTTTTAAGCACAACCCTTCTGCGAAGAGGTTTTTCGAGCATGATCCAAATCAATTTAGATTTACCCTTGAATACCAAAAGTGTGCATAATAATGTCATTAAGTTGCTGTGAAAAATTGGGAATTTTTGGGGCCCTTGTTTTTATGATATGAATCTTGTTCATACCTACGAGATTTTTACCCTGATGCTCGTTGATGTCGACTGATATCTAACGTGTAGTTCCTAATTGTTGTATAGATGGCGCAGCCACCGATCTACGAGATCGACGTGGACAGTATGATTCATACCGATGCCCTGCACTAGGAGGGTTTTCCCCGTATCTTGTGGGAGACTCTCAGTGAGGTGGGCTACGTTACGCCGCCGCTGTACGAGGTGGTCTATTTTTGGGACCAGGGTGTTCCCTACGCCCACACGACCGCTACGGTGCTTCCTCACCCCGAGCACCCGGAGTGGGCGGACTTGAGCATGTTGTTCTTTGCTCACCGCGGTGTGGAGTCGGTTGAGTCCGCGGCCATGCGGATTCTTCACACTTTCTGTGAGCAGCACCCGGACGAGGTGATGCTTACTGCATTGGGTTTGTTCCCGGCCATGGACCCACTCGACCCAGCTTGGCGTGAGCATCTCTCGCTCACCGACGTGTTACTCACGGCAGACCCTCCAGCGGTTGTTGTGCGTCAGCTTCTGAGGTTCTTGGAGGCGGTGTACAACATGCAGGTATTTCGTCTTTCCACTCAGGGTATGCTCTCCGTTGTGTTGATGGACTCCACAGCGATGAGGGATATCCTTACTCTTGACCTTCAGTACGAGCGCCAGACAGTTGCTCACCTCCAGCAGGGGATCGTTACGCTTTAGGACGAGTGCATTCAGTGGCACCAGGAGCGTGCTGAGCTCACGGAGCAGTTGTTTGCCCAAGAGCACGCTCTTGAGATGACTCAGGTGCAGGTCGCTCACACTGAGGCTCAGCGTTTTGCCTTGGTGCAGAACGTGATGGAGATGCAGAACCAGGTAGCAAAGATGGAGATTGAGGTAGAGGTGTGGCAGGCGATGGCCCAGCAGGGTCAGCAGTCGCCGATCGCCCCGCCGGACGCACCTGCCGCTCCAGACGAGATACAGGGAGTTTCAGGCTTGAGCGAGGGCAATACTGGTGGTCCACCACCTGACTCTCCGGACACTAGTACTGGCTCCGCTGCAGGTTACTAGTAGTCTTAGCAGTTGTCTCTAGAGGATCGTGTACTCTTAGTTTAGCCTTCTCAGCTAGCTTTTGTGTAAGGGTAGAGGCTGCTCAGAGAGTACAGCGGATGACCTTTTGTTGTACATAAGTGTGTAAGCGGTTCCAGGACTCCGCATCATGTAATGCGTAGATGGATATCTCGGTGTAGTTATGTTTAATGAATAATTCAGGGTTGTTGTGACCAACATAATACACAAGGTTGGTATTCAACACAAGGCGAGATTTTGGTCACCGAAACTCACCACCATCGCATAAGCGTACCGAGAACTATAGCGAAAATAGTGCAGTTCGGCCTACAGCAAAAACAGCTAGGCACAACCCCGGTGTTGGAATTTTTCGGGCAGGTTAACGTTGGATTTAGACCTCGGGTTGAATACCAATGTTGGAGCTCATAAAATTTTGCACTTGCTGACCAAAAATGGGGATTTTTGCTATTGCGGGCAGAGAGTTATGAATTTTCTAGTAACTCTGTTGTGCTGTCCAGTTTTCCACCAAATTGATGCTATGAGTTTCATTCTGCATATTATTCTTGTGGATAACGTAAACAAGCTTGCGAGTATGTGACTAATGAAAATCTCTTGGATTTCAGATGGTGGGACAAACTCGTGCTTCTCCCAATGGCTTTGGTGCGAGCGGAAGCGATGCTCCGCCTCCCCCTCCCAACATGACCATTCAGGAGCAGTTTATGGTCACCCAAACCGAGGTGATGAGGCAGCTCTTGCAGACGCAGCAACAGCTTGCTCAGCAGCTGCAGAATAACCCTCATGGAGAAAACATCGACGGCCAGCCTCGAGTCACAAAATATGAGCATTTCTATGCCATGAAGCCCCCAACTTTTGAAGAGGCTAAGGAGCCACTGGCTGCCGATACGTGGATCAAGGCTATTGAAGCCAAGTTCTCTGTGTTCACCTTGCCCTGCTCCGAGGAGCGAAAGGCCAACTTTGCTGCTCTCCAGCTTCGTGGTGCAACATTGATATGGTGGGAGAACTTCAGGACCATGATTCTCCGCGGACACCGCATCACATGGGCTGAATTCAAGCAGGCCTTCAAGGAACATCACATTCCTAAGGGTCTCATGGACAGGAAGATGAAGGAGTTGCTTGCTTTAAGGCAAGGAGCTGACACGGTGTATGAGTATGCAAAGAAATTCAATCCCTTGTGTCAGTATGGTGGGCATCATGTTGACAACGATGCCAAGAAGATAGAGCGTTTCCGTGATGGGCTACACGGGGATCTCTATGAGAGGCTTAACCTTTATGAGCCTAACAGCCTATCGGTGACCTTGTGAACAAGGCCATTTCTCAAGAGGATGCCATGTCCAAAGCCCAGAGGGATAGAAAGAGGCAGGCCGGATTCACCACTACTGGTGGGTCGGGCAAGAAATTCCGTTTCATCAAGAAAGGTACTCAGGGTCCTCCCCAGTCATCTTCGACTGGACACTGGAGGGTGACCCCGTCTCAGAACAAGCCATCTGGGAACTTTCAGTTCCGTAAGGCACAGCAGCAACCATTCAAGCCTAATGCACCCCCGGCTAACAACAACAATAGTACTACCAAGGATCGCTGCTACTATAATTTTGGGAAACCCAGACACTATGCCAATGAGTGCCCTAAGCCCAGGCAGAACAAGCAGAGTGAAAGCTCGGGCTTCCGTCAGGGGAACCAAGTCAAGAAGCCAGTGGTGCAAGTCAAGCAGGGTAAACTCAACTTCACCACTCTGGCTGACGTTTCGGAGGGAGCAGCAGTGCTGACGGGTACTTTCTCTATCCGTGATCACCCCATTAGAATATTGTTTGATTCTGGAGTGACTCATACTTTCATCAGTGAAAGCTTAGTGAGCAAGTTAGGCTTACATTCTTGTCATACCAAAGACTCTTTCGTCGTAGCCACGGCAGGAGGAAGAATCCTCTCCAACACTATAACCAAAGTCGTTCCCTTGCAGCTCGGCAGTAAAACTTTCTTAACCAACCTAATTCATTTGGGATTAGGAGGTTTAGATGTGATTCTAGGAATGAATTGGTTGACCCAACATCAAGTTGTTTTGGACATTGCCACTAGAATGATAGAAATCCATTCCCCTACCAGTGGTCATACTATCTTGTACCTACCCCAAGTGGAAAACACCCATCAATGTTCTTATGCTGCCGTAGCCACCAACCTAGAAGATATTCTAGTGGTGTGTGAGTACCCCGACGTTTTCCCTGACGACTTGCCTAGTATGCCACCAGACAGAAACGTCGAATTTGTCATAGAACTTCAACCAGGTACCGCACCAATATCTAAAAGGCCCTACCGAATGCCACCCAAAGAACTGGCAGAGTTGAAGGTTCAGTTGCAAGAATTGCTTGATAAGGGATATATCCGCCCAAGTTCGTCTCCTTGGGGAAGTCCCGCTCTGTTTGTGAGAAAGAAAGATGGTAGTTTGCGGATGTGCGTTGACTATCGTCCCCTCAATGCGGTGACAATTAAGAATAAATACCCGTTGCCCCGCATTGACGTTCTTTTTGATCAATTGGCTGGTGCCAAAGTCTTTTCCAAGATTGATCTTCGATCTGGCTATCATCAAATCAAAATTCGAGCGAGTGACGTACCAAAGACAGCCTTTTCCACCAGATACGGTCTCTATGAATTCCTAGTGATGTCCTTTGGTCTCACCAATGCACCTACCTATTTCATGTACCTTATGAACTCAGTTTTCATGAATGAACTGGACAAGTTCGTAGTGGTCTTCATTGACGATATTCTCATATATTCCAAAAGCGAAGCCGAGCATGCGAAGCATCTTCGTATTGTTTTGCAGCGATTGAGAGATCACAAACTCTATGCCAAATTCTCCAAATTTGAATTTTGGTTAGATAGTGTGAAGTTTTCGGGTCATACTATTTCCAAGGATGGTATCACCGTGGATCCTAGCAAAGTGAAGGAGGTCATGGATTGGAAGCCACCCAAATCAGTACACCAAATCCGTAGCTTTTTGGGTCTAGCAGGCTATTATCGTCGGTTTATTCCTGATTTCTCCAGAATAGCCAAACCCATGACTGAACTTCTGAAGAAGGGTGTCAAATTTGTGTGGAGCGAGGAGTGAGACCAAGCTTTTCACACTTTGAGGAAACACTTAACCTCAGCTCCTGTATTGACTCAACCGGATATGTCCAAACCATTTGAGGTGTTTTGTGACGCTTCGGGCACTGGTCTTGGTTGCGTGCTCATGCAAGAAAACCAAGTCATTGCCTACGCCTCACGGGCACTTCGACCTCATGAGAAGAACTATCCGACTCATGATCTTGAGTTAGCAGCAGTTGTCCATGCTTTGAAGCTTTGGTGGCCCTACCTAATGGGCAATCACTGCAATATCTACACCGACCACAAGAGTCTGAAGTACATTTTCACTCAATCTGACTTGAATATGAGGCAACGAAGATGGTTGGAATTAATCAAGGATTATGATTTGGAAGTCCATTATCATCCCGGCAAGGCTAACGTGGTTGCAGATGCGCTTAGCTGCAATCATTGCAACTATGTGACGTTAGAGCCGAAGAATGAAGCTCTATGCGAAGAAATGAGGAAGCTTAGCTTGGAAGTGGTCGAGCACGGCAAGCTTCATGCTGTTTTGATCGAATCCCCTCTCCATAAGAGAATTGCTATAGCTCAACTCAGCGATGAAGAGATTCACAAAATCAACCAAAAATTAGAAGAAGGAGACCCTAAGTATGATTGCTTCCGAAAGGATGACAAGGGAGTTGTTTGGTTCGGACAAAGGTTAGTAGTACCACGGAATCAAGAATTAAAGAAGGAGATTTTAGATGAGGCTCATCTCTCTAAATTCACCAATCACCCCGGAAGTACCAAAATGTACCGAGATCTTAGGGAAAATTTTTGGTGGTCGAAAATGAAGGGTGAAATAGCCGAGTATGTGTCCAGTTGTGACACATGCCAAAGAATCAAGGCTAGTCATCTAAAGACCGCAAGTCAAAAGCAACCATTGACCATCCCTACATGGAAGTGGGACGATATCAGTATGGATTTCATTATTGGTTTACCTCTCACGCCTCGGAAACATGATTCCATTTGGGTCATAGTGGACCGACTTACCAAGACCGCTCACTTTATCCCCGTCCACACCACTTATTCAGCTGAGCGTTACGCGGAAATCTATATTGATCTCATAGTGCGACTACACGGTGTTCCCAAGACTATCTTGTCCGATCGTGGCACTCAGTTCGTTGCTCGTTTCTGGGCACAGGAGCACGAGTCCTTGGGTACCAAGTTAATCCATAGCTCCAGTTATCATCCCCAGACTGATGTTCGGACGGAAAGAGTAAACCAGATAGTAGAAGATATGTTGAGGGCTTGTGTCATTCATTTTGACAAATCATGGGACAAATGCCTTGCTCTAGCAGAGTTTGCTTACAACAATAGCTATCAGGCTAGTCTGAAGATGGCCCCGTTTGAAGCCTTGTATGGAAGAAGGTGTCATACCCCTTTGAATTGGTCACAAGTGGGCGATCGAACCTTGTTTGGCCCTAAGCTAGTGCAAGAAGCCGAAAGAAAAAGTGAGTGTTATTAGAGAGAATCTGAGGGCAGCTCAGATGAGGCAAAAGAGCTACCATGATAAGGCTAGATCTCCCCGAGAGTTCGAAGTTGGTAATCACGTATACCTGAAGGTATCTCCTACCAAGGGCGTGCAACACTTTGGAGTAAAAGGGAAATTAGCTCCACGCTATATTGGTCCTTATGAAGTCACTGAGAAGTTTGGTACGACTGCCTATTGTATTCGACTTCCCGACCAATTATCTGCAGTGCACGACGTTTTTCACGTCTTGCAATTGAAGAAGTGTGAGCAAGTTCCAGAGACACAAATAATTGAAGAGACCAATGCGGAAATAGAACCGGATCTATCGCTAGCAGAGTATCCAATGAGGGTATTGGACCATAAAGAAAGGCAGACTCGAAGACAAAAGGTAAAAATGTACAAGACACAATGGAGCCACCACACAGAAGAAGAAGCTACATGGGAGACCGAGCAGTTCCTCAACGCCAAGTACCCCGACTTTCTTTCGAGTCAACCTCGTAAGTGAACTCTCATCACGTGCCATTGATTCGAATCTCGGGACGAGATTCCAGTTAAGGGGGGTAGGCCGTAACACCCCGTGTTTTGCTCAGTGACAAATTGTGCTAATGACCCACTTAATCACTCCTTTAACTAACCTTGAGGACCTTAGGTCAACCCTTGGTCAAAGCCCTAGCTCAAAACCCCTTTTATTCCCTTCACCCCCTGATGCCATTCCGGAACTTTGGCACGTTGTCTAAAATTTCCCTAAACACTTCAAAACCACCCAAAGAGAAAAATGTGCAGAATGTTGAGGCACACAACTTTGCTGTTGAGTGGCATTTGAAATTTGGAGGAATTATTGGTGAAACAGGCCTTGGAAGGTGCTCTGTTCCTATTCACAGGCGCCGAGTTTTTAGCCATGTTGGCATGGCGTTCTTGCTCCATTGCTTGGGCAAAACCCCTAAAGTCTTTGTGAAAGTCGTAGAGGGATCCCTAATCTCCAACTTTGCTTCAGACTCTAAGGTACAGTTTAGTTTGGAAAATTCGAGAAAAGCAATTTTGAAAACAGAATCACGAAATACATTTACACCAAGAACGCCGAAACGCGTCCAGGGCGCGACGTCGTGCGCGGCCACGTCGGCCACCGCCGTACGCGCCGTACCCACTTCGGGCGTGCACGCCGAGGCGCCGGTGTGACCGCCGGTCACCGCGTAGTGCCGGCGAGCACCCGTGCATGCCGTCCGTAGCAAGTGGCCGGGCCGGGTGGCGCGGATCCGCCGGCCGCGCACCGCCCGCGCGCGTGCCATTGGCCGCCGGAGCGGCGCACGTTGCCGGCCATGCCCTCGGCCTCTCTACACGGCCTAGTTGCACCAACACGTTCCTACCTACCCCAACCGACCTTCCCGCGCGCTTATGAGCCGTCCCCACCGTCCCTCGCGCGCACGCATCCCTGCCTGAGCCGCCGCCGTCCGCCATTGCCACCGCTCGGTGAGCACCGTGTCCCAGTCATTTTCCTCACGCACCCAAGAGCCTCAGCCCTTCCCTGTGTACCACAACACCTCCCCGAGCTGCGTTTTGTTCAAGCTGAGCCACCCATTCGCCGGAGCACGAGTTCCCGCGGCCGCCGCCGCACCGCCGCCGTCGAGCTCGCTCCTCCGCCGTTTCCCCAAGCACCGTGACCTGCCTGGTACCTTCTCTGGGTCACATGGAAGCTCCCCGTGCAGCACGTGGTTGAGCCCAGGCCCTTCCCTCACCGCCGTCGAGCTTCCCGCGGGGCGCGCGCCGCCGTTCCGCCGCCGCCGCTCGCCGAGTCCTCACCGGGCCGATCCACCGCCACCAATCGATTGCAGGTGAGCCCAGTCGACGATCCCCCCAGCGTGTTTGCGTGGCCGAGCCCCACCTCACCGCCGGCGAGCCGGGCCCCGCCGTCGGGCCCGAGGGGGATGAACCGAGGGTAGAATTGTATGGATTTTAAAAGTTTCAGGGTCCCCGGTGCAAAAAGATTCTTTCTTCTTTTGTAAATTAGTCCAGCCCCTTGTAAAATCGATTAAAAATCGTAGAAAAAATCAAAAAATAGCAAACCCAATTTTGTTGTGCTCAGTGTGACAAGAACTACAACTTTGTCCAAATATGTATATACCTTTGAGATCTAGTTTTTGCTTGAAAAATAGGAATGTGAAATACTTAGATTGGTGTTTCTGCAAAATCCACCCAAGCTCTTGAGCTGGATTTTGGATATGTAGTAGTTACTAGTATGCCTAGCATCTGTGCCAAAATTTGCACAAAGTTGCAAAGGGATCTTCCTGAATAAAATATTTTGTGATATTGGTAAATCTGCCTAGATGATTTTTGTAGCTGGTTACATAATTATTTTTGAGCCCAACTTCTGGCTACAGTCTTGTTATGTTAAAAAGCACCTTTGGTGAATTTACCATGATTTTATCTCTGTTAGAAATAATATTTACTCATTTATGCATGTTTTTAATCATAAATATGAGTCGCATGTTTCATGAAGGCTATAGGTGTGTTTGTTAGTTCTTTAAGCTCGTTTTGGACCAGAGTATGTGTAGGAGAAAGATGAGACTCAATTCTGTCCTATTTGTTTTGTTATGCATTATTCCCTTTTATGCTAAATAGGAATGCTCCTATAGTGGTGTATTACATTCAATGGTGAGAAGTCTTTTGCTTGCTGTCCAGGAGTATGCTTTCTTGGTCAATAGGACCAATGAGTGCTGCTGGATCATCTGGTTATGTTTGGTTATGCATGAGAAGCTCAAACTAGAATAATCTAGAAAAGGGAAAAATAGGAAAAAGTCACCCTCTCTAGTGCATGCCTTAAGAAGAAGTGTTAGGAAAAGCAAAAAGGTGCTAGGAAAATAATGGCCTTGCTGTTTGTTTTTAAATTAATTATTTCTTTAATAGATGTGCACACAATCACCTTAAAGAGAAGGCTAAATAGGCCTTTGCTTATTTCTTTCAAAGGAAAAATGTGTAAATACTTTTGTTAAAGTGAATATGGCCAACCACATACTCTTTGCAGATCTTTGCTACTGTTTTTGAATTAATTTAAAATAATTACACTCCTAATCCCTGCATTGCATTCCCCGTGTAGAAGTCCCCGACAGTAGCTATACGCTTGTGCCGGCTGACGAGGACGAGGGAGCAGGAGGAGACGTGCACTACGTGACCGTAGAGCAAGACCCGGGCCAAAGTCCGGAAGTTTGTGTGTCTGCTTGTGCTGACGAAGGCAAGCCCTGGTTTATTCATTAACCCCTGTGTTTCTTTAAGACTTCTGAATTTACTTCTTGCTATTGTATGTGCATTTACGTTCAGGAGTTGAAATGAAACCCTAGTTGCATGATCAATAAGTACCTATGATCTTTTACTAGCATGTTAGGTCGCTAGTTGCAATGCTTAAGGATCCGGTACAAGTCGAGTGATGTTCGTCACTCGCGAGAATAGGATCTCCTTTATGGAATCACCATATGTTTAAATGGATTGCTCATGTGGTAAGAGCATGGGATTTGGGCTCCGGTCCAATGGCTTCGTTGGCTAAGTGTTTGAAAGTACTAAACACTTGTCGGAAATGGGTATGGTAAGCCTAGTACCTAAATGAGGCGGTACGGGGTTTTACTATCACTACTCTTAGGGTTGCGGCCCCGGGCTCGCCACCCGAGTGCATGCGTGAGGCTGGGTGACCTTGGTGGCATAACCAAGATAAACCTTGTACTTAAGACTGTGAGCTATTATCCCCAAACCGAAGAATGACGGGAACCGCCTGGTTGGTGAACTCTTAGTGAGGGCACCTCCCGTGTGTTTAGGTCCACCTCGCAAGGTTATGAATCAATCGATTGTCGGCCTCTCACCGTCATCAGAGACTACTTACCCGACTGGCCATGACATCCCTTTATGATGGAACTTTGTGAAGGTTATTACTTTGATTAATTATTTGTACAACTTGGTTGTAATAGTTGCTTATCTAGTAATGATTACTTCAACTAGAACCTGAGCTAAAATATGGAAAGTAAGGATTCACTACTTAGCGACTTTTTTGGCAAACAAACTCACTAGCCAAAAGCCTTGCATGACTAGAGGTAAAGTCTTTCTTTTAGATGGGTAAGTCTTGCTGAGTATTAGTATACTCAACCTTGCTTTATAAATGTTGTTCCAGGTAATGCATCTGATGTGTGGCCCGGAGAACTCCCACCCGGCTGGGAGCTGGAATGGGTGGATGACAAGGAGTGATTGCATCATGGACAGGCTTCCTATGATGTGATCAGATCGTTTAGCTATCTTCCGTTGTTTTCAATAAACTCTGAACCATTTACCTTCATGTCAAAGAACTATGTTTGTAATAATAACCCTACGGGGATGTGATGAGTAATTTGTAGGGCACTCTTGACTCTCCTTCGTGGGAGTTTTAATGCATTCGTTCGATCCTCTCTGTGTTTCCAAGTGATTTACCGGGTGTAAACCCGGCAATACTCAATGGGATGCTTCTTTATTATCGCTTAATGACCAAATGGAGTGGTTTAGGCGATAGTACGGAATTATCACGGGTGGGGTTGTCACACCAGCCCGCCATGGATTGTTATGAATTGCGACGCGAGGAGAGGGTGATTGGAGCATTTGAGGCTGATTTGTGGGGGAATTAGGGCTGTGTGCTACAGTACCCATGGTGCTACAGTACTCGCGGGTACTGTTCACGCCTAGGTTGTGGCGGCAGCTAGGGTTGGTGGGTCGCAGGGAACGCCGGCCGTGGGGCTTCGCCCACCGCCGGCAAGAGAGAAGGGTTTTCCTTCTAATCTCTTGCTTGATTAGATTTATACATCTCCTCTCTTTAAATAGAGAGGATTACTTGACCCCTAAGCAAGGACTCAATCTTATCCCAAAACCTAACCCTAATGGGCCTCTCGGCCCATTATGCCCTTGACACCTGACATTACCCCGCCCTTTTCCGAGCAGCTCGTCCTCGAGCTGCAGCATGGGCACCTTGACAATAACTCGACTCCACACAAATCTATGACCTGAAAATAAGCCTTTTACATCTCGACTTATTTGAATATTCTTAATCTGAAAAATACTACGATTTTTTTTATTTCAGTGACTCCCGAACGATGGGCACCACTCGCTCGACGGTCTGCATGTGTAGAACCACCTGGACCCCACGGGAACAGCTCGGGGATCAACTGCATGTACACACGCAGCACACCAGCCAACATGGAGCCGTCTGGATCCCTCGGCAGAAGCTGTGAATGGGCCTCACGTGCATTGTTGTGACCTGGGAAGATCTGCAGCCCACCGATTGGCTTTGGATGGTGGCGCACCTCCCGAAGACGTCGCCGCGCTAGAAGGCCGCGTACTGTGTTGACGGTTAATAGTTGTATCAAAGTTCGTTTAGACTTGCAAGCAGACAAGTCTCTCGTCGTAGTCAAGGGACCCTTCTTCCCTCGAGTGGTGAACCCAAGGTATCGAATCTGTGGAACAATGTGCAACGCAAGGATTCAATCTAGTAAAGCTAGGTAAACTATCTTATGAAGACAAATTGCATCTAATCTACTAACTCATAAAGAAAACAAATCTGATCTAATCTACTAAAGAGGTAGCAAGAGAAAGCAAGAGATAACCGATCTAGAGAGTCTAGATCATGCTTATGTTGCAGCTCCAAACAAGATAGATGAAGATAGAAAAGCGAATCTCATTAAAAGCATTTTTAAATCGTGGCCTTCCATCCGACTCCGAAAACGCCCGCCTTCTGGAACCCCCGTTCTGTTACAACGTATCCCTACTCGTGCGGGTAGTCTAGGGCGAGTTCGATAAGAACAAGTTGAAATCACTTGGCTGGTCCGGTATGCACCTCTAGCCACCACGGCTACAAGAGCACCCTATGCAATCTAGCTATAGATAGATTGGGGAATAAGCAAAACCAAGAAGAAAACAAAATCATCGAGAAGGCACTTGATCGCTAGAAATCGAATTCACTTAAAGACTTCACCATGAATGATTACATGAACAAGATCACCACCGGGGCCCTACCTCGATCTTGATCCTCGCTCCAGAGCTCTGACGTGGTCTTCCATGCAAGGTTCCCACGTCGGCTAGGGAGACCCTAGACAACTAGCACGACCCCCATCTCCGAGATGGTGTCCCTCAAGCTTCTCTTCTCCTCGGCGGCGGATGACGAATTGATTGATGCGTGGCTCTCGGTCAGGGGGCTATAAATAGCCAGAGATGCAACTAGGTCAAAGGGGAGGCCGATTAGGCCCCGAAACGGGCTGGGCCGGCCGGCTGGGCCGACCGGCCTGGGCCCAATTCGGCCCAGCTCGTGGCCTGCTTCGCCCGGTGTTGCTTCTCTCGTCTTCTAGATCCTCTCCCCTTTTGCATGTGGGCCCTTGACGTTGGTTTCTCTCTGAATTGGACTCAACTTCTTGTCTTGCAAGATTCAGCACTTTTCTGGTTCGGTCCTCGGAGTTTATCATCTTCTCGGGCTTGGTCCTTGGGCTCTTGGAGTCATGTTCACTTCATTTCTTGACTTGTATCGGGCTTCAAGGTCTTGTCATGAGGTGCTTAATGAACTTATCCCGTAAGTCTTGCTTTCAACGTTAAAACCCTGCGTAAACACTAAACTCCAAAACCGACATGCACAAGTGAACTTGTTATACCACGGGGGTTAGTACCAATGAATAAGATACAAAAGTCATGCCAACACTGAAGGTAAACTCATGGCTAGGTTGACGGATTTTCACCGTCAACGTACTGCCACCGGCAGACGCACGACCGCAGCCCTTGGACAGGTACGTGTCGTCTCCATCACGGCGATCGTCGGCTGCTCGATCTGCTGCATCTCGCGGAGCCACCGCCGCACAAGGAGGCCGCGCGCCGCAGCCTGCAGCCGCACTACCGCTGACACCCGAACCTACTAGACGCCGGTGCCCTTGTAGAATATCCCATCGACGAACGGGTGTTGGAGGACAACAACGCCGGTGGTGGGCGTTGGAACCACCCCTGTCGCGGCCGCTCGGGTGCTCACCCTCGTGGAGACCGGCCCCCTCATGGAGTTGGCACCCTCTGTCCACACGGTCGGTGACGGTGGCCATGCAGCCGGGGCCATGGACACTGGCAGCGGAATGGCGGCGTACGCCGTCAGCAATGCCGAGAGTGCGGGTGATAGAGGTGTCCGCGGCGCCCGGATCGAAGCCATCCATTCGGAGAACAGCTCCGGTGGCCAGCCGTGCTCTGCAGCAGAAGCCATGGATTGGATCGAAACCAAAGCAATCTGATACTAGATTGTTATGAACTACGTGGTGGCTGAGCGCTACAGTACCGCAGTACTACAGTACCCGCGGTACTGTTCACGTGGAGGGGGGTTGAGAGGAAGAGCTTCTAGGGTTGCTGTTATGGATTGCGTGGTGGCTGAGCGCTACACTACCGCAGTGCTACAGTACCCGTGGTACTGTTCACGTGGTGGGGGCTGAGAGGAAGAGCTGGTCTTGTGAAATCTCCGATGTGGGGATACACAATGCACGGATAAGAGGCTAGCAAAAAGATAGATACGCAAAAACGGAATGACCAGCTTCTTAGTCTCGGGCCAGAGAAATCACGGCCTGAAATAACTCACCCAAAAATAAATCTTGTATACTAAGTTTTTGCACTCTAATATTTATATGTCTCTGGATAGGTAGAGCAACACGCAAGTGGTATTTATGACAAGGTTAGCTTTAGATTTAAGAACAAAAATAAATCATCTTTAATCCATCTAAAACTTGAGAGCACATAAAACACTATGGGTCTTTATTTTTATCATAACCTCCGCTAAAGACTAAGCTAGCAGTGAGATAATTTCAGATTTGTATTTTTAAGACAGCACTAGCTTAAACATGCATAAATCAATTACAAAGATAAACAAAGCGGCAATTTTAATCATTTATCATCATGGCACAAACTTTGTAACTTTACGAATGGTAAAAACTTGGTGGTGACATTATTCATGATGAAAATAAAAACTAACACACACGCTGAAAATTAAACTAAAAACTAAAAATTAAAGTAAAACTGAAAATACTACGCATACATAGGCGCAAACAAGCTGAAAATTGAAGAAAGGGGGGTAAAGGAAAGATAACTAAAGCTCCTCCTCTCCCTAATCTTCCGCCGGTGGTTGATATTGATAGTCTTGCTTGTTGTACCCTTACTTGTAATAGGAATGCACCACTCCTCCTATGAATTGTCCGACGGTGCTAGGTGAAGGTGTCCAAGCACATAAGCGACGTTTGCATTTCCTTCACCCATTTGGTTTGCATTGGTTAGGATGGCTGCAATAATTTGCACGTTCCTTACAGCGTATCCTCCAATGGTGGCCACATTTTGTTGTGGTTGAGGAAGGTGTGCATATGGCTCCGCAAAGGCTACGTTGGGCACCGCAAAAATGGTGGGGGTATGGCTGCACCACTCCCCCATGCTTGCATTGGTGCACCACCGTAGTAATTTGACGGCGCCGGAATTTCTTCAAATGGTGGCACCTAATTTTGTTGTGCACCTTCTTCTTGGGCCATAGAAGATCCTTCTCCTATAATCCTTCTCCTTTATTGTTTTTTTTCTTCGCCGGCACAAGAAGTCCTTCCTCTAACCAATCTTCTTCCTCTCAAGAAAAAGTCTTAACCTTACTTCCGAAAGGGGCAAATTCACCTAGGCCACTTTGAAGCCTCCTCTCTCATCTTCACTTATATATTTTCCTTTCTTCATATATTCCTAGGGAAGTCCCGGGTAGGAGATGATTCGGGTTCCTTGTAATACCCGGTTTTAAAGACATAGTCAACATGGAGAGGTAACAACCCGATCTCCCGAATCCGATGTTGCTCACAACACCACCGGATGATCATAGGTGAGTAAGGTTGATTGGCTGCCTAGCAAAGCCAAGTAAAGCCAATTCAACTCCGTGTTGGTTATCTTTGTCTCTCTTATTCTCCCCAAAAATCCACTTGCACAAAAGTGACACACTTGGATGATGGGGTTCCAGATAGTATTTCTTCGTTGATGGTCTCCTCCCGTGATCATACTCCAAAAACCTTCCCATGTGCCTTCATGCACATCTACTTGTTTCATAGCTCCCTTTTGAAAATAGGACACACTCGCCCATGGGTCTACGATACTAGAACATGCAATCGTTTCGAACATGAAAACCAGTCTAATCTATCGGGGATTGTGTTGAATGGATCCAAGGAAGCATTGAGACCCTTACTCCCTTTACGGCATGGTAGCTAACCTTAAGCATTAAAGTATTTCCAACACAAGATGATAGATAGATAATCCAACAAAGTGTGATTACATCTCAAGATCGATTGCAACCCATGGATGAAAGGAGATTACCCCATCAAGGTGCTAGAAATAGCATCGTTGATCAAGGTTACCGTTCCGACGGTGTCATCCTTCTTCTCCACTTGTGGGCTCCCTCCAAACGGAATGAGAGACTCAGCACTCCTTCATCAAGGATATGCGCCATGGTCATGAAAATTTCCTAGGCGAATTCCTTGTGGGTGTTTGCCGACACTCCGTTAGAGAATTACACCGGTGTCCCGTATGAAACCCAATATGTGGAGAGCTTGGTCGTTGATGTCGACGTTCGCTACAAGCCACTACTTAAGGCGAGTGAGCTTCTTCTGCTCCTCCTCCGTCATGATGACATACCCCTCGGAATACCGCGGAGCGTATGGAGGTGGAGCAGATGATCGTGTCAAGTGGCGAGGTTGGACGGGCGGCTCCTTCATATGTTATTGAAGTTTGGTAAACCTCATAAACGAGTTTCATGTGGCCCTCATGCCACCAAGGAGAAGAGTGGTTCCTCCTCGGCAGTGTCGTGTCCTCCTCCATACTTCGAGGAGACTCGGAAACCGAGTGCCTCCTTGAAGAGGTTGTCGATGATGGCTTAGGCGACGATGATCCCTTCCTTTTTTTTGGTGAAAAGGCTTGTAGTTTTCTTCCATGATTGCAGCGCTCTCCCTCACAAATATATATTCGGGGTTTTCACCCGGTAACAAGGTACACAAATATTATTTTGGAGTCTGGACTTTGAGTGGATTAAGGATGTGATTTGTTGCACGAAACAAACGCGGTGGATGGCTAAGTCTAAGGTGATTCCGGCCTACAAACTAGAGCACACGAACAAAGAGTTGGATGAAAGACTTACCTCTCTCCTCCTCTTGGCTCGGTCCTTCTCTAGTGCATTCATGTTGCTTTGTGACCGCGTACACCTTCCAAACGTTCCGGTCCACTCCTTCGCTTGCATTATTGCTCCTTCCACTTGATGTTTTCGCTTGATTCACTTCCATACTCCCTTGCCTCACATGCAGCCATGATATTCCTACAAAACAAGGCCTTGGCTGCCTCCCCCATGCTTGTACTTTGCATGTGGTTTGATAAAAGATGTTGGAGGGGCATCCCGTGATGTATCATGGTGCATGTATGGTTAGGTTAACTAGATTGCCTCCCTCTAAGCATGTTTTAAGGTTGAGAACTCCTCTAATTTCGAAATTTAAAAATATTTTTCAGAGCCATGCAAGAACTCAAGCATAAATTTAGAGAAGTTTTTAAACCATTAAAAACAAATGTAAGTCGAAAATATTTTCCGACAACGTTGATATCGGTCTCACCGGTATAGTTTACCTTCATTGGTTGAGAGCAAACTTTTCCCGGCTTGATCATGGGGGCATAGGTTTAGGTTGTAATTTTGATTAGATGAGAGACTTTGAATAAAATAAAATTAAATGAGTCTTAGAAAAATTCTAATCTTAGAGAAACCAAGGATAAGGATTTTTAAACCAACCAAAAGTTTTAGTTTCTAGGTTCACGCGAGTCCTACCACGTGCTGAAATTTAATTAACACCTAGGTATAAGTCGTGGCTCTACTCGTGTGTTTTTAGCATGAAAAAGTAAGTCAACCACAGCACCATAATGAGGGTGAAGGGTTGAGTTAGGTTCTGAAATTATTTGGTTGTGATTTCTCGAAAAAGAACGAACAAACACATAGGAGGGTTCATGCAAAGGGTTTATGACAAAGCAAAATATTCAACCAAGAATTATGTCTCTAATATTGTTCAACCATTCTAAGTCTAATGTTTTGCGTAGTAAAATTCAAAACTGAATTACTTGAAAAGACTCGAAAAACCTGGAATCGGGTTGTCCTCCCGGTAGCTTATTCTTGACTCGACGAAACGGGTTGCCTCCCGCCCAGCGCCTCGTTTATAGTCCATGGCTAGACTTCTTCATTTGATTACTTCGGATCAACGCTCTTTGCGGGCATTGCAATCTTGGGTACCCACTTTGGCTTAGTCATTTTTTTTGGTCTTCACAGGTTGGCTTTGTCCTTCGGTATTGACGGATGCAACAACTTCCTTCATGTGCTCGGTATCTCAAACTCCGGTCCTTCGGTCGTGATCTTCATGGTCTCCAGGTGTGATCCTCCATCTCTCTCGAATGAGTTTGAGTAGCCTTCGCCATCTTGGGACCTTGGAGTTGTCTCGGATATTCTTCTTTGTTACCCATCGGGCGCCCGGCAAGTTGTCCCACTTGCGTCTAGCATCTTCATCACAATGAACACTTCACGTATAGAGCTTCCGACCTCCGTCACCTTGCCATCTAAATTCTTAAATATTTTCTCCATAGCCTCGAACTTAGTGACGGCGTCCTTGGACATGGTCGTGCTCCACACACTCCTTGCATGTGGATCTTGCTTCGGCGGCCTTTAGGTGTTGAGCTTCTTTCTCCATCTCCATCTTCTCCATCCTCCTCTTAAGTAAACCGATATGCCACTCAAGGAATCCGGCTCGTATGCGTTCAGCTCTCGCAATCATCATGCGAATAGTTGAGACCTTGATCTTGAATGGCCTCCCGGCGTCTTGAAGGTTTATGATAGGTAGATCAACAATGTTCGCGGTGCATAGCTCGATCTCGCGCTCCGGTGGTTGAGGTTGATCTTCCTTTGGACTTGGAGGTGGTGATTCCCTTGGAGATTTCGACGGTCCTTCGACTTTGACTTTTGAATCTAGGGTTTCCACCCCTTTAGCTTGTGTTGCACGTCTCCTTTGCCTGTAAAGTTTTCTTGGATCATCCACAAAAAAGTTTTGGGTTTCTTGGAGAGGTAGCCAACCATCTCTGGTTAGGGTTAGCAATAAAACAAAAATCTAACAAAAGAAAAATTAGGGTTAATCAAAACTAGATTAGATTGACTCTTTTTTTTCTTTTTGAGGATGATCAAACTTAAGAGATGCAAAAGAAAATCAAAAGAAAAACTGAAAGATAAGCGATACTAGATCGGATCTTGATTGCATGTTCCCAGGCAACGGCGCCAGAAAAAGGGGCTTGTTGATGGTTAATAGTTGTATCAAAGTTCGTTTAGACTTGCAAGCGGACAAGTCTCCCGTCGTAGTCAAGGGACCCTTCTTCCTTCGAGTGGTGAACCCAAGGTATCGAATCCGTGGAACAATGTGCAATGCAAGGATTCAATCTAGTAAAGCTAGGTAAACTATCTTATGAAGACAAATTGCATCTAATCTACTAACTCATAAAGAAAATGAATCTAATCTAATCTACTAAAGAGGTACCAAGAGAAAGCAAGAGATAACAGATCTAGAGAGTCTAGATCATGCTTATGTTGCAGCTCCAAACAAGATAGATGAAGATAGAAAAGCGAATCTCATTAAAAGCATCTTTAAATCGTGGCCTTCCATCCGACTCCGAAAACGCCCGCCTTTTGGAACCCCCGTTCTGTCACAACGTATCCCTACTCATGCGGGTAGTCTAGGGCGAGTTCGATAAGAACAAGTTGAAATCACTTGGCCGGTCCGGTATGCACCTCTAGCCACCGCGGCTACAAGAGCACCCTATGCAATCTAGCTATAGATAGATTGGGGAATAAGCAAAACCAAGAAGAAAACAAAATCATCGAGAAGGCACTTGATCGCTAGAAATCGAATTCACTGAAAGACTTCACCATGAATGATTACATGAACAAGATCACCACCGGGGCCCTACCTCGATCTTGATCCTCGCTCTGGAGCTCCGACGTGGTCTTCCATGCAAGGTTCCCACGTCGGCTAGGGAGACCCTAGACAACTAGCACGACCCTCATCTCCGAGATGGTGTCCCTCAAGCTTCTCTTCTCCTCGGCGGCGGATGACGAATTGATTGATGCGTGGCTCTCGGTCAGGGGGCTATAAATAGCCAGAGATGCAACTAGGTCAAAGGGGAGGCCGACTGGGCCCCGAACGGCCGGGGCCGGCCGGCTCGGGCCGACCGCCCGGGCCCACTCGGCCCCGGCTCGTGGCCTGCTTCGCCCGGTGTTGCTTCTCTCGTCTTCTCGATCCTCTCCCCTTTTGCATGTGGGCCCTTGACATCGGTTTCTCTACGAATTGGACTCAACTCCTTGTCTTGCAAGATTCAGCACTTTTCTGGTTCGGTCCTCGGAGTTTATCATCTTCTCGGGCTTGGTCCTTGGGCTCTTGGAGTCATGTTCACTTCATTGCTTGACTTGTATCGGGCTTCAAGGTCTTGTCATGAGGTGCTTAATGAACTTATCCCGAAGTCTTGCTTTCAACGTTAAAACCCTGCGTAAACACTAAACTCCAAAACCGACATGCACAAGTGAACTTGTTATACCACGGGGGTTAGTACCAATGAATAAGATACAAAAGTCATGCCAACACCGAAGGTAAACTCATGGCTAGGTTGACGGATTTTCACCGTCAACATACTGCCGCCGGCAGACACACGACCGCAGCCCTTGGACAGGTACGTGTCGTCTCCATCACGGCGATCGCCGGCTGCTCGATCTGCTGCATCTCGCGGAGCCAGCGCCGCACAAGGAGACCGCGCACCGCAGCCTGCAGCCGCACTACCGCTGACACCCGAACCTACTGGACGCCGGTGCCCTTGTAGAATATCCCATCGACGAACGAGTGTTGGAGGACAATAGCACCAGTGGTGGGCGTTGGAACCACCCCTGTCGTGGCCGCTCGGGTGCTCACCCTCGTGGAGACCGGCCCCCTCGTGGAGTTGGCGCCCTCTGTCCACACGGTCGGTGACGGTGGCCATGCAGCCGGGGCCATGGACGCTGGCAGCGGAACGGCGGCGTACGCCGTCAGCAATGCCGAGAGTGCGGGTGATAGAGGTGTCCGCGGCGCCGGATCGAAGCCATCCATTCGGAGAACGACTCCGGTGGCCCCCGTGCTCTGCAGCCAAGCCATGGATTGGATCGAAACCAAAGCAACCGATACCGATTGTTATGAACTACGTGGTGGCCGAGCGCTACGACGCTTGCGGTACTGCGCACCCGCGGCATCGTTCACGTGGAGGGGGCTGAGAGGAAGAGCTTCTAGGGTTGCTGTTATGAACTGCGTGGTGGCTGAGCGCTACACTACCATAGTGCTACAGTACCCGCGGTACTGTTCACGTGGTGGGGGGCTGAGAGGAAGAGCTGCTAGGGTTGCAGAGGCGCTAGGAACGCCGGCCGCGGGACATCGCCCACGACCGACAAAGATTTTCCTTCGAATCTCTTGCTTGATTTAATTGACACATCTCCTCTCTTTAAATAGAGAGTATTACTTGACCCCTTAGAAAGGACTTGATCTTATCCCTAAACCTAACCCTAATGGGCCTATTGAGCCGGCCCATTGGACCTGGCCCATTAGTTCCCTAACACCTGACATTACCCCGCCCTTTTCCAAGCAGCTCGTCCTCGAGCTGCAGCATGGGCACCTTGACAATAACTCGACTCCACGCCAACCTATGACCTCAAAATAAGCCTTTTACATTTCGGCTTATTTGAATATTCTTAATCTGAAAAATGCTACGACTTTTTTTTATTTCGGTGACTCCCGAACGATGGGCGCCACTCGCTCGACGGTCTGCATGTGTAGAACCACCTGGATCCCATGGGAACAGCCCGGGGATCAACTGCATGTACAGACGCAGCACACGGGCCAACATGGAGTGGTCTGGATCCCTCGGCAGAAGCTGTGAATGGGCCTCACGGGCATTGTTGTGACCTGAGAAGATCTGCAGCCCACCGATTGGTTTTGGATGGTGGCGCACCTCCCGAAGACGTCGCCACGCTAGAAGGCCGCATACTGCCGCCAGCAGACGCACGACCAAAGCCCTTGGACAGGTACGTGTCGTCTCCATCACGGCGATCGTCGGCTGCTCGATCTGCTGCATCTCGCGGAGCCGCCGCCGCACAAGGAGGCCGCGCGCCGCAGCCTGCAGCTGCACTACCGCTAACACCCGAACCTGATGGACGCCCGTGCCCTTGTAGAATATCCCGTCGATGAACGGGTGTTGGAGGACAACAGCGTCGGTGGTGGGCGTTGGAACCACCCCTGTCGCGGCCGCTCGGGTGCTCACCCTCGTGGAGACCGGCCCCCTTGTGGAGTTGGCGCCCTCTGTCCACACGGTCGGTGAAGGTGGCCATGCAGCCGGGACTATGGACGCTGGCAGCGGAACGGTGGCGTACGCCGCCAGCAATGCCGAGAGCGCGGGTGATAGAGGTGTCCGCGACGCCCGGATCGAAGCCATCCATTTGGAGAACAACTCCGGTGGCTAGCCCTGCTCCGCAGCAGACACCATGGAGTGGATCGAAACCAAAGCAATTTGATACCAGATTGTTATGAACTACGTGGTGGCTGAGCGCTACAGTACCGCAGTGCTATAGTACCCGCGGTACTGTTCACGTTGTGGGGGCTGAGAGGAAGAGCTGCTAGGGTTGTAGAGGTGCTAGGAACGCCGGCCGCGGGACTTCGCCCACGGCCGACAACAGAGAAGATTTTCCTTCTAATCTCTTGCTTGATTTAATTGATAAATCTCCTCTCTTTAATAGAGAGGATTACTTGACCCCTTAGAAATGACTTGATCTTATCCCTAAACCTAACCCTAATGGGCCTATTAAGCCGGCCCAATGGACCCGGCCCATTAGTTCCCTGACACCTTACATTACCCCGCCCTTTTCCGAGCAGCTCGTCCTCGAGCTGCAGCATGGGCACCTTGACAATAACTTGACTCCACACAAACCTATGACCTTAAAATAAGCCTTTTACATCTCGGCTTATTTGAATATTCTTAATCTGAAAAATTCTACGACTTTTTTTTATTTCGGTGACTCCCGAACGATGGGTGCCACTCGCTTGACGGTATGCATGTGTAGAACCACCTGGATCCCACGGTAATATCACGGGGATCAACTGCATGTACATACGCAACACAACAGCCAACATGGAGTGGTCTGGATCCCTCGGTAGAAGATGTGAATGGGCCTCACGGGCATTGTTGTGACCTGAGAAGATCTGCAGCCCACCGATTGGCTTTGGATGGTGGCGCACCTCCCGAAGACGTCGCCGCGCTAGAAGGCCGCATACTGCCGCCGACAGACGCACGACCGCAACCCTTGGGGAGGTACGCGTCGTCTCCTTCACGGCAATCGCCGGCTGCTCGATCTGCTGCATCTCGCGGAGCCGCCGCCGCAAGGAAGCCGCGCGCCGCAGCCTGCAGCCGCACTACCGCTGACACCCGAACCTGCTGGACGCCGGTGCCCTTGTAGAATATCCCGTCGACGAACGGGTGTTGGAGGACAGTAGCGCCGGTGGTGGGCGTTGGAACCACCCCTGTCGCGGCCGCTCGGGTGCTCACCCTCGTGGAGACTGGCCCCCTCGTGGAGTTGGCGCCCTCTGTCCACACGGTCGGTGACAACGGCCATGCAGTTGGCGGCGTACACCGTCAGCAATGCTGAGAGCGCGGGTGACAGAGGTGTCTGCGGCACCCGGGTCGAAGCCATCCATTCGGAGAATAGCTTTGGTGGCCAGCCCGCCATGGTTTGGACCGAAACCAAAGCATCTGATACCAGATTGCTATGAATTGCGATGCGAGGAGAGGGTGATTGGAGGATTTGAGGCTGATTTGTGGGGGAATTAGGGTTGTGTGCTACAGTACCCGCAGGTACTGTTCACGCCTAGGTTGTGGAGGCGCCTAGGGTTGGAGGGTCGCAGGGAACGCCGGCCGCGGGTTTCGACCACGGCCTGCAAGAGAGAAGGGTTTTCCTTCTAATCTCTTGCTTGATTAGATTGATACATCTCCTCTCTTTAAATAGAGAGGATTACTTGACCCCTAATCAAGGACTCAATCTTATCCCTAAACCTAACCCTAATGGGACTCTCGGCCCATTAGGCCCTTGACACCTGACAATATTTTTGTCACATACGTATCGAAACATGTTCGGTGTAGTTTCCTTGATATTTCCATCTGTTACATTATTCAGCGAGCTTGGAATGCCATCATAAATCTTGTAATCATTTTAAAAGGGGAAACTTAATTTTTTGTTGTTGACGACAAGGACGGCATACTTCTGTCACTGGTGGAGAGCGAGGCTTTTGTTCGGACCTTTAGTCCCGGTTCAACTTTGGAGCCGGGACTAAAGGCCTTTCATCGACATGGCCCGAAATGGTCGCTGTAGCCGACGCCCCTTTAGTCCCGGTTCGTATTACGAACCGTGACTAAACGGGGGCTCCCAACGGCTCCATCCGGCAAAAATTGCCCTCGACCTTTAGTCCCGGCTAGTGTTACCCTTTAGTCTCAGCTCGTAACACCACCCGAGACTAAAGCATTAGTCCCGACTGGTGTTACGAGCCGAGACTAAAGGGCCCTTTAGTCTCGGCTCGTAACACCAGCCGGGACTAAAGGCCGGCAGCAATATAACGCACGTACCTCCTTCCTCCTATCACCCGAGCCATTCACGAGAGCCACCCGCGAGCTCAAGCTCCTGCCCTCCATGGCGACTCAAGCCTAGGGTGGTGCTGCGATTTTTTCTTCATTAGTTTGTGAAGATTTCTCTCCTCCAAGGTGTTGTAAAGGTTAGAATCTTCATCCTCCCTTCATTTGTGGTGATTAAATTTTGTTTTCTGGTTTAGAGATAGAGAAAATAGAGACGTTAATTTGTAGCTAGGTATGAGGGGCTTAAATTAATTAGAGAGATGAGATTTTGTATTTACACGTGAAGATGTAGTTAGGATGGTACTTGCATTGTTCGTTCTTTCATTAAAATCTTGTTTTTCATAATATTGAATTTTTCTTGTATGTATATATATATATAGTTTATAAAATATATGCTCATAAAAGAAGACAGCAAAATAGTACTAGGTATTTCCATTCTTTCATTGTTTAGAAATGATTTTATTCTAGGTAGCCATTGGAGGAAATAGAAGATTAATTATTTTGTTAAGTATGTTTTTAATTTATATGTAGAATAAATGTAAGCATTCTCTTATTTTCTTGTTTTTCATAAATTTGAATTTTACTTGTACATATAGTTTATAAAATATATGCTCATAAAGAAACAATAGACATAGAGAAAATGTAGCTACTCCCTCCATATTGGTATTAGATGATGTTTTGGACAAGGTTTGAGTCAAACATTGGGAATATAAATCATGAATTTCTTTTAAGTTATTGAGTTTGGAAATGTGAAAATCATATCAACAGATTTGTCTTAAAAAATGTTTTCGTAATAATATACATATATAACTTTTCAATACATATTATTATAAAAAAGAGAAGTCAAAGTTGTACTTTGGAGACTGTGTCGCTGTCCTAAACATCATCTAATACCAGTATGGAGGGAGTATAGTTTATTTTGTACATATAGTTTATTTCCATTCTTTCATTATTTAGAAATGCTTTTATTTCAAGGTAGCTATAGAAGATTAAATTCTTTTATTAAGTATTTTTTAGTTTTATATACAATAAATGTAAGCATTTTCTTTTTTTTTCTTGTTTTTCATACAGAGCCCCACGTCCTAATTAGCTACAGTTTCACCTCACAGGCTACGTGGGGACTGCCTGCAGCTCCGCGAGGTGGGACTGTAGCTAGATAGGAGGTGTAGCGCATGTGTGGTACTGTAAGTGGGTGAGTGGGGTGTATATGACGGTGTGGTAAGACTGTTGTATAGTTCGCGGAGCATCTAGTCTTCTCAGCTATGTACAGTAATAATAGTGTTGAATTTTATCCCCTTTTGTTTTTTATTTATGCATATATTGAATCCAATCTATATATATGTAGGTATGTGTACATATAGTTTATAATATATAGTGTTGAATTCTATGGCCCCTTTTATTTCTAGGCTATAGGAGGAAATAGAAGATTAAATTCTTCTATTAAGTATTTTTTTAGTTTTATAGACAACAAATGTAAGTATTTTCTTTTTTTCTTGTATTTGATACAGAGCCCCACATCCTAATTAGCTACAGTTTAACATCGCGGGCTACGAGGGGACTTCCTGCAGCTCCGCGATATTGGACTGTAGCTAGATAGGAGGTGTAGTGCATGTGTAGTATTGTAAGTGGGAGAGTTAGGTGTATATGACGGTGAGGTGAGACTGTTGTAGTTCCCGGAGCATCTAGGTCTTCTAGTCGCTGGTTCATAAAGGTTATGTACAGTAATAGTTCCCTTTTGTTTTTCTATTTATGCATATACTGAATCCAATGTATATATGCAAACTAATCCTATTTATTGTGAATAATGTGTGTTATTTTGATTTGGATATAGTTTGAGCTAACAATATCGTCGTCAAGTGGTGTTGGAAATGGCATCCGTGGTCGTGGCATAGTCCGTCGCCATGGAGGGCGTGGCCGTGGAGGTGGTTTGGAGGCCCCGTTGCCTCTACGTCTAGGATTGCACTTTCACCGCGAGATTACCTTGCCAATGGGTGATCCAGGATGTGTAGCTAACTTGGTAATATATGAATTGAAATTAATTTGCTTTACATAGAACTTTTTTTCATTTCACATTGAAAATCTGTAATTTTAGTTACATATATAATTATTGTAGGTTCTCAACAATATCAGATGGCTAAGAGACATTATCGGAGATATGAATGGTACTCCTCCTATAGTGCAAACTGAGCACGTTGATGAGCACATGGAAACAGTGTATATCTCTTTCACCGTACCTGCTCGATATGTAGACTACGACTAGTTGCCAGCAAGCGCACCACACCCGATGGTTGCCATTGCAACAGTTGGCAAAACATCACCTATTCGGTTAACTTGAGAGAGGATTGTCGTGGAGAATTGTCTACAATAGCTCCAGAATAATGTTGGGTGCTTCGTGTCGGACCTTTACTATTTTAAATTAAGGCAACTCGAGACGGGTGATGGAACTGTGATTCAGACTACAGAGAGGCTTTGCAAGGCTCATCAAGATGTGGTAATATACATTTATATATAAAATAATTTCTATTCATTATTAATTATTAATTAATTTGTTTTTGGTACATATATCTCATCATCATCTGATTGTGTGCAGGATCACTCTAGTTCTACCTATGCTTCAATTAGCTTCCGTGCAATTCTGAATCAAGTCGTGGAAAGAGTTGGGGTGGATTACTATGGTGGGGAGCCGTTTTTCACCAACAATTGGAAGTGTCAAGCAATTCTAACTTTCTACAAGCCAGCAGAACCCGATGCTCCATTGTTTGATGTTTGTAGTGGTGTTTGTGACACTCCTCCCCAAAGCGGAGGAGAGTGCACTGGTACACGCTCTAGCTTATTTCGAGGGAGTTCTAGGCTGGAGTATTGCAGACATTAACCATGTTCCATATGTGCAAGCGCGTGCTGCTCATCAGTAACATTATGCATGCATGGATCAGGTTTTGTACCGTACCTATTATGTGAACTTGTATTAATTATTAGCTAGCTATGTGAACCTTAAACTTATTATCAATTATTGTTAATTACGTACTTTATTATGAATTCATGTGTTTGAATTCATACGCGAATTCATAAATGTGTTTGAAGCAGAGGTTCAAAAGGTAGAAGCTGACCAACTTCAGTTTGGGACCATCAGGTATGAATTAATGTCGTGCCTTGTAATAACCATCTGTACGTATACGTAAGACATTGTAGTTATGTGGATCATTATATCAAAAATATAATACGCGAATTCATAAATTTGTAAATAAAAAATAGTGATAATTGTTTCAACTAATATTTTTTAAACATAGATTTTTCTGAGTAGGTTTACTAATATTTTCAATTTAATTCCCCTTCAAATTGTAAACAAAAAATAGTAATATTTGTTTCAACTCTTGAAATAATATGTGCATAGAAAAGTAGGTATTTTTTGTGTTAACATAATATGATGCATGGCACAAATATTTTAACTAATGATTTATTTTAAATGTTGAAAGCAAAAAGGAATGACAGAAATGAGCAAGGAAAAGAGAAAAAGCTCGGGAATGAGG
Source organism: Cenchrus americanus (assembly GCA_947561735.1). NCBI lineage: Eukaryota > Viridiplantae > Streptophyta > Magnoliopsida > Poales > Poaceae > Cenchrus > Cenchrus americanus. Next base: position 154,295,180 of record OX387242.1, on the reverse strand, counting down.
TGAAGGAGATAAATGAGCAAGGAAAAGAGCACGTTGATCATTCAAAGACAATTGATTAGAATTCATAAATTTATTTAAACCAAAGATTCTTCGGAGTAGGTTTACTAATATTTTCAATTTAATTTATTTTCCCCTTCAAATTTTAAACAAAAAATAGTAATATTTGTTTCAACTCTTGAAATAATATATGCATAGAAAAGTAGGTATTTTTTGTGTTAACACAATATAATTTTGCATGGCACAAATATTTTGACTAATTGGAAATAGTGTGCCCCAAGAATTTCACACTATCCAGCCAGAATTCACATTTAGAGAATTTGGCATAGAGTTTGTGATCTCTCAATCGCTGCAAGACAATGCGAAGATGCTTCACATGCTTGGCTTCATTCTTGGAATAAATGAGGATATCATCAATGAATACCACTATGAACTTGTCCAATCCATTCATGGAGACTGAGTTCATAAGGTACATGAAGTAGGCAGGTGCCTTGGTGAGACCAAAAGACATCACCAGAAATTCATAAAGACTGTATCTGGTGGAGAAGGCTATCTTTGGAACGTCACTCGCTCGAATCTTAATTCGATGATAGCCCGATCGAAGAACGATCTTGGAAAAGACTTTGGCACCAGCCAACTCATCAAAGAGCACATCAATGCGGGGCAACAGATATTTATTCTTGATTGTCACCGCATTGAGTGGACGATAGTCAACACACATCCGTAGGCTACCATCTTTCTTTTTCACAAAAAGAGCGGGACTCCCCCAAGGAGAGGAACTTGGGCGGATATACCCTTTATCAAGCAAATCTTGCAATTGATTCTTCAACTCGGCTACCTCTTTGGGTGGCATGCGGTAGGGTCTCTTAGAGATGGGGGCAGTGCCAGGCTGCAGCTCTATGACAAATTCGACGTCTCTGTCTGGTGGCATACCAGGCAAGTCATCGGGAAAAACATCTGGGTACTCGCACACTACTGGGATGTTTTCTAGCTGTACGGTTGCGGCAGCATAGGAACAAGGATTCATGCCTTCTGCCATGGGCAAGTACAAGATGGTTCGACCACTGGTAGGGGAATGGATTTCTACCATTCTTGAGGCAATGTCCAAGACAACCTGATGTTGGGTTAACCAATCCATACCTAGGATCACATCGATACCCTCTAAACTTAAAGCTAAAAGGTTTGCGGGAGCAATTTTGCTACCTAACTCCAATGGCACTCTCATGACTAATTTGCCAGTGGTAACTCGCCCACCCGGCGTGGTTATCAAGAAAGGTCGGTTCATATGGCAACTCTTTAATCCCAGCTTATTCAAAATCTTCTCATTTATAAAGCTATGAGTTGCACTAGAATCGAACAAGACTTTAACGGAAAAGCCTCGTATAGAGAATATACTTGTGAGCACCGCCGCTCCTTCCGGTGTGTTCACCATGGAGGTGTAGTTCAATTTGCCCTCTTTGACTTGCACCATGGGTTTCTTGCTTTGGTTCCCATGACGGAATCCTGAGCCTTCACCTTGTTTGTTTGGCTTGGGTTTGGGACACTCATTGATATAATGCCCCGTCTGCCCACAATTATAGCAGCGATGATCCTTGGTAGCACTGTTGTTATTGTTGTTGGCTGGGGGTGCACTAGGCTTGTATGGCTGTTGCTGTGCCTTAAGGAACTGGAAATTCCCAGACGGCTTGTTCTGAGACGGGGTCACCCTCCAGTGTCCAGTTGAAGATGACTGGGGAGGACCCGGAGTACCCTTTTTGACAAAGTGGAATGTCTTGCCCGACCCAACAGTAGCGGTGAATTCGGCCTGCCTCCTCCTATCCTCCTGGGCTTTTGACATGGCATCCTCTTGGGAATGGCCTTGTTCGCAAGGTCCTGATAACTGTTAGGCTAATAAAGATTAATCCTCTCATAGAGATCCCCATGTAGCCCATCACGGAAACGCTCTATCTTCTTGGCATCGTTGTCAACGTGATGCCCACCATACTGATACAAGGCATTGAACTTCTTAGGATACTCATACATCATGTCAGAACCTTGCTTTAGAGCAAACAACTCCTTCATCTTTCTATCCATGAGACCTTTAGGAATGTGATGTTCCTTGAAGGCCTGGTTGAATTCAGCCCACGTGATTTGATGTCTCGCGGGGATCATGGTCTTGAAATTCTCCTACCAAATCAACGCTGCACCACGGAGTTGGAGGGCAGCGAAGCTGGTCATGCGCTCTTCTGAGCAGGGCAAGGTGAACACATAGAAGTTGGCCTCAATGGCCCTGATCCACACATCAGAAGCCAGTGGCTCCTTGGCCTCCTCAAAAGTCGGGCACTTCATGGCATAAAAATGCTCATACTTGGTGACTCGAGGCTGACCATCCATATTCTCCCCACGGGGATTGTTCTGCAGCTGCTGAGCAAGCTGCTGTTGCGTTTGCAAGAGCTGCCGCATCACCTCCGTTTGGGTGACCATAAATTGCTCTTGAATGGTCATGTTGGGAGTTGGTGGCGGAGTGTCACTCCCACTTGCACCAAAGCCATTTGGAGAAGAACGGGTCTGTCCCACCATCTTACATTCATGAGGTTTTCATTAGTCAAATATTCACAAGCTTGTTTACCACATCTAGAAGAAGAATATGCAAACGAAAATTCATAGTATCAATTTGGTGAAAACCGGACAGCACAGCTGAGTTATTAGAATTTTCATAACTCTCTGCCCCTCTGAGTAAAAGTTTCCCATTTTTTGTCAGCAAGTGCGAAATTTAGTAAGCTCCAACATTGGTATTCAACCCGGAGTCCAATTCCAACGTTATCATGCCCGAAAAATTCCTACACCGGTGTTCTGCCTAGCTGTTTTTGCTGGAGGCCGAACTGCACACTTTCCGCCGTGGTTCGCGGTACGCTTATGCAATTGGGGTGAATTTTGATGAGCGTGATCTCCACAACATCCCACACAACTTTGGTAGTCAACATAAGATGGGATTTTGATCGCAACAACCTTAAAGCATTCATTAAGAAACGACACATAAAGTGTTCATCCAAGCATTACACGATGCGAATTCTTAGGATCACCAACATACTTATGTACAACAAAAGATCATCACCCGTACTCTCCGAGCAGCCTCTACCCTTACACAAAATCTAGCTGAGGAGGCTAAACCAAGAGTACATCATTGTCCTCCAAAAGACAACTGCTAAACCACTAATAGCCCGCAGCGGAGCCAGCGCTAGTATCTGGAGAATCGGGTGGTGGACCACCCACACTATCCTCGCTCAAGTCGGAAACTCCCTGTAGCTCGTCCGGAGCGGCAGGCGCAGCTGGTGGTGCAATCGGCGGCTGTTGCCCCTGGTGGGCCATCACCTACCATACCTCCACCTCTATCTCCATCTCAGCTACCTGGTTCTGCATCTCCGCCACGTTCTGCACCAAGGCAAAATGCTGGGCCTCAGTGGGAGCTAGCTGCACCTTGGTCATCTCGAGAGCATGGTCTCGGGCGTGCAGCTGCTCGGTGAACTCGGCACGCTCCTGGTGCCACTGGATACACTCGTCCTGAAGCACAACAATCTTCTGCTGAAGGTGAGCAACGGTCTGTCGCTAGTACTGAAGGTCGAGGGTGAGGATATCCCTCATCGCTATGGAGTCCATCAACACAACTAAGAGCATACCCTGAGTGGAAAGACGAAACACCTGCATGTTGTACACCGCCTCTAACAACCTCACAAGCTGGTGCACAACAACCTCTGGAGGGTCCGTCGTGAGCAACACGTCGGTGAGCGAGATACGCTCATGCCAAGCCAGGTTGAGTGGGTCCATGGCCGTCATTAACCCCAGCGTAGTAAGCATCACCTCGTCCGGGTGCTGCTCGCAGAAGGTGTGAAGGATCCGCATAGCCGCGGACTCAACCGACTCGACACCGCAGTGAGCAAAGAACATCTTGCTCAAATCTGCCCACTCCGGGTGCTCAGGGTGGGGAAGCACGGTACCGGTCGTGCGGGCGTAGGGAACACCCTGGTCCCAAAAAGCGACCACCTCGTACAGTGGCGGCGTAGAGTAGCCCACCTCACTGAGGGTCTCCCACAAAATGCGGGGAAAACCCTCCCAGTGAAGGGGATCGGTACGAATGGTACAGTCTGTGTCGATCTCGTAGATCGGTGGCTGCACCATCTGTACAAAAATTAGGGACTACACGTTAGCCATCAAATGACATCAATACGGGCAAAAGGGGTAAAATCTGGTAGGTATGAACAAAAATTCATAACATAAAAACCAGGGCCCCAAAAATTCCCAAATTTTCGCAGAAACTCAATGAAATAATTATGCACACTTTTGCTATTCAAAGGTGGATCTATATTGGATTGGAACATGCTCGAAAAAATTCATTTGTAGAGGGATGCTGCTCTGAAAAACAGCAGAACAGAGACTCACTAAACTGAGCATAACTCTCTGCAGAAAATTCCTACAATCCTGAGAAATTCACAGTAGATGCTCAATTTGATAGGTTGTCTAGTCAGATTCCTTACAGATTGGGCTACAAAAATTGAGAAATGACAGTAACAGAATCTGCCAGAAATTTCCTAAGATCAAGAGAGAGGAAAACCGTATCTAAGATCAAGCAATCACTCTAGAAAAAATTACTCAAGCAAGCAAGGACCAATTTTAGGTTCAACAAGATTTTAATCATGAATGCACACACCTTAAACGACCTCTCACAAACGGATCAAAAAAGACGAAGTTAGTGCCGGTGGCAAGCTTATAATTGGCTCTCCTTATAATAACTAGTCGGAGCTACTCGATTCGCACTTAACGAATTACGAACGTTGTTAGTGTACCTGCAGCAAACGAACCTTTCGTGCCAGCACGTCACGAAAGCGTCCACATACATTACCGTTCACTATATAAACGGTATCCATGCATCAAACCGCTGCATGGACAGCGTCCAACCTCGGACACCCTCCATTTGAATGGAGTGTATCCTTGCCTCGCATGATCGACATGCAGAATGCACACGTATGATAAACGTGGCAACACCACAACCATAGATAGATGCGAAGATGGGATCCGCGGAATGGATCACTCCATCAACCCTTGCAATTCCCGTGATGCGGAATAGCACACGTATGAAATACGTGGCTCATCTAGTTGGGTTGTGCAAGAAAGTAAGTCTAACATAAAGTAAGGTGCTGGAAGTTAGCAAAATAACCATAGATTCTTATGCCACCTTAAAGAACCCAAAATTCCCTCTAGGGCCTCTCGATCTAGATCATTCCTTAACGATCCAATGGATTTTCAAAATCCAATCAATCTTGGCAAGTTTTATTGTAAATCACGTGATTAGTATTAATCTAATCACTCTGGTGCATTCGGATGCTCTGGTACCAACTGTGATAACTCCACCCGAGATAATTCCGTGCTATCGCCTAAACCACTCCATTTGGTCATTAAGCGATAATAAAGAAGTATCCCGTTGAGTGTTGTCGGGTTTACACCTGGTAAATCACTTGACATCATAGAGAGGATCGAACGTATGCATTAAAACTCCCTCGAAGGAGAGTCGGGAGTGCCTTACAAATTAATATCAAATCCCCGTAGGGTCCATTATTACAACATAGTTCTTTGACATGGAAGTAAATGGTTTAGAGTTTATTGAAAACAGCGGAAGATAACTAAATGGTACGATCACATCATAGGAGGCCTGTCCATGATGCGATCACTCTTCGTCATCCACCCATTCCAGCTCCCAGCCGGGTGGAAGTTCTCCGGGCCACACATCACATGCATTACCTGGAACAACATTTATAAAGCAAGGCTGAGTATACTAATACTCAGCAAGACTTACCCGTCTAAAAGGAAGACTTTACCTCTAATCATGCAGGGCTTTTGGCTAGTGGGTTTGTTTGCCAAAAAGCTACTAAGTAGTGAATCATTACTTTCACATTTCAGCTCATGTTCTAGTAAAAGTCATCCTTACTAGATATGCAATTATTTCAATCAAAGTTGTACAAACAATTAATCCAAGTAATAATCTTCACAAAGTTCCATCATAAAGGGATATCATGGCCAGTCGGGTAAGTAGTCTCAGATGAAGGTGAGAGGCCGACAATCGATTGATTCAAAACCTTGCAAGGTGGACCTAAGCACACGGAAGGTGCCCTCACCAAGAGTTCACCAACCAGGCGGTTCCCATCATTCCTCGGATTGGGATCAGATGCTATAGTCTCAAGTACGAGGTTTACTGGGCTACGCCACCAAGGTCACCCAGCCTCACACAAGTACTCGGGTGGCGAGCCCGGGGCCGCAACCCTAAGTTTAGTAGCGCAAAGTTCCCGCACCATCTCATTTAGTTACTAGGCTTATCGTACCCATTCCCGACAAGTGCTTAGTACGTTCAAACACTTAACGATCAAAGCCATTGGACCGGAGCCCAATCCCATGCTCGTACCACGTGAGCAATCCATTTATACAATATGGTGATTCCAAAAAGGGGATCCTATTCTCGCGAGTGACGATCATCACTCGACTTGTATTGTATCCTCATAGCATAGCAACTAGCGTAACCATAGGCTAGTAAAAACAATCAAAAGGGGTACTTAAGGATAATGCATCTAAGTTTCCATTCAACTCCTGAACGTAAATGCACATAGTAATTCAAGAGAGAACATGAGAAACTTTAAAAGTAAAACATAGGTGAATGTTAAAGCGGGGCTTGCCTTCGTCAGCACAGGCAGACACACAAACTTCCGGACTTTGGTCCGGGTCTTGCTCTATGGTCACGTAGTGCACATCTCCTCCTGCTCCCTCGTCCTCGTAAACTGGCACGAGCTCGTAGCTACCGTCGGGGATTTCTACACGGGGAATGCAATGCAGCGATTAAGAGGGTGATTAATTTACTTTAATTAACAAACAATAGCAAACAGCCACTAGGAATATATGGTTGGCCATATTCACCTTAACAGAAGTATTTAAACATTTTTCCTTTTTAAAAGATAATCAAAAAGCTTATTTAGTCTTCTCTTTAAGGTGATTGTGTGCACATCTATAAAAGAATCTCTACTTTAAAAACAAATAGCAAGGAAAAGTTACTTTTATGCCACAAATTACTTTCCTAACTCATTTATATAACTCATGCATGAAGGGATTTGTTTTTCCTATTTTTCCTTCACTAGATTAATCTAGTTTGCACCCTTTTAATCAACCATTCACACTTCAAACTTGCCCAGCAGTGCCCACTGGTCCTAATGACCAGGAAACACACCTTTGGACAGCAAGCAACTAGTTTGCACCACTGAATTTAAATGCACATAAATAAAGGCATTTCTAGCTAGCATTTAAAGGATTAATACATATAAAAATAAATACAACAGCAATGAGACCAAACTTTCTCCTCCACATGCTTTGGCCTAAAACAAGCCCAAGGAACCAACAAATACACCTATAGCTATTATAGATCTTGACATATACATTTATGATTAATAACAAGCATAAATTAAGAAATAATATTTCTAACAGAGATTAAATCACGATAAATTCACCAGAGGTGCATTTGGGTATAACATGACAATAGCCAGAAGTTGGGCTCAAGAATAATTATATTTTAAGCTCCAAATATCATCTAGGCAGATTTATCAATATCACAAGATATTTTATATAAAAACATCCCTTCGGTAACTTTGTGCTAATTTTTGCACAGAACCTAATCATGCTAGTTCCCACAACGTATACAAAATCCAGCTCAAGATCATGTATGGATTTTGCAGAAACATAGATATAGGTATTTTAGATTTCAATTTTTCAAGCAAAAACTAAAGCTCAAAACTATATACATGTTTTAGGAACATTGTAGTTTTAGTTACACAGAGAACAACAAAATCGGATTTTCAATTTTTGCATTTTTCTACGATTTTATAGGCATTTTACAAGTTACTGGACTGAGTTGAAACAAAACATATTTAAGAATCATCACAACTAGGTCCCTACTTCACACATATGCCCTCAGCCTCCTCCCAACAGTACCCCGACGGCGGGGGGAAGGTCGCCGCCAGCGATGTAGGCCCAGCGCAGGCAAACAAATGGCACAGGAGTGAGATTGACGTTACCCTCTCTCGATTGGTGGCGGTGGATCGGTCGGAGATGTCGCCGGCGAGCGGCGGCGGCGGCGGAGCAGTGGCAGCGCAGCCGCGGAAGCTCAGATTCCGGTGAGAATAGGGGCGGGGCTCAACAATGTGCGGCACGGGTAGCTTCCATGTGACCTAGTCGAGGTCCTGGAAAGGTTGGTTGGCTCGGAGCTCAAGCGGGGAGTGGGGCTCGTCGGAGGCTGCGTGGCGGCGGCCGGAGGAGCTTGTGCTCTAGCGCGCAGGCGGCTCGGCTAAGACTACTTGTGCACGCGTAGGCTCTAGGTGTGTGAGGAGAGGGGCTAGGCGCAACACGATGTCGTCTCGATCGCACAAGGCAGGGAGCTCACCGAGGCGGCACCTATGGCGGACGGCGGAGCTCGGGCGGCGGTGTGCGTGCGCGAGGAACGAATGGGGACTTGTTTATATAGTCGTGGGAGGTCGGTTGCCAGTTGGTGATGTCACCCCGGTGACCGGTGCATGCACGGTGTGGGTGGCATTGCTCGGCGACGTGCGGTTGCCCCGGCGGCCAATGGCGCGCGGTAGGCGGTGCGCCGGCGAGTGTGGCCTCGCCACTTGGCACCCCCAGTGACTGTGAATGTCACGCACAGGAGCACGCCGGCACAGCGCAGTGATCGCTAGACATTCCGGCACCTTGGCGTGCGTGCCCGACGCGGGTACGGCACGTACGGTGGCGCTTCGACGTGGCCGCACGCGACGTCGCGGGCAGAGCGCGCTCCGGCGTTCCAAGGTAAATTCAGTTTGCTGAACAGGTTTTCAAACGCGATTTTCTTTAAATTTTGAAACTAAACTGTACCTTTCATCAAATAGCAAAGATGCAGATCAAGTATCCCTCTTCAAGATTTATAAAGGCCGATAGGTGTTTTACTCAAAGGATTTGGCAGAATCTTCACCAACTTGGCACTTTTCTCGGCGCCGATGAACAGGGACAATGCACGTTCAAAATCATTTTTCACCAAGATTTACTTCGAATTTCAAATGGCAATCAACAGCAAAGTTGTTTGTCTTGAGAAAATGCACAACTTTGGTATTTGGAGATTTGATAGTGTTAAGGAAAATTTTGTGGAACGTGGCAAAGTTCTCACTGGCTTCAAGGTTCAAGGGGTGCTCCTAGGGTTTATGGGTTAGGGTTTGCATCCATGTGTGTACCCAAAGGGTCTAGGAGGGTAATTAGGGTTTGACACACTTAATTGTGGTTAAGAAAAGATTAGTCACATCATTAACACTAGTTTAAAACACAGGGTGTTACAGGTGAGCTCGGCTGCGCCGACGTCCGCCCTCCCCGTCCCCAACGCGCATCTCCGTCCCCAACGCAGCGGCCCTCCACGACGCGGCGGCCCTCCCCCGACACACCGCCCCCGCCGGCCCCTCCTCTCCTCGGCGGCGACCGCGCGCCGGCCATCCTCTCCTCGGCGGCGACCCCTCCTCTCCTCGGCGGCGACCGCGGGCCGGCCCCTCCTCCTCGGCGGCGGCCTCCTGCGGCCGGTATGCCGCGCCGCCATCGCCGCCGACGCCTCCGCTTGCCGGCCCCCCTCTGCGGGCGTCGGCCGGCGTGCGTGTGCCCGATGGCCGGCCTGGGCGCGGGGGCCTTCGCCTTTCTGACGTCAGCCCGTGAAATGCTGGCGTCAGCGAGCATTTATAATTAATTTTATTTGATTTAGTTTATGTTTTGATATAAATTAGAAATTATAATTGTGTGTAAATTTTTAATATGAAATTTTATTATAGGAATAGAAAGAAAATTAATTAGAAACTTGTACTCCCTCCGTCCCAAAATAAATGCAATTCTAGGACCGAGCATGCAAACCAATGTGAGGTGTAAAATGACCAAAATACCCTTTGTCTTTTACGAGAAAGATTTAGCAATTGGCTTGTCTCTTATTTTTGTGTGTATAGTTGTGTACCAAAATCTAATTGTTTTGTAATATGCAATTTCATAGTTTTGAGTATTTGAGTTATTAATTGTTTTCTAATATATATGTAATTTTGAGTTCTTAATTGAGTATTTGAGTTATTAACTGTTTTCTAATATATATATGTAATTTTGAGTTCTTAATTGTTTTCTAATATATATGTAATCTTGAGTTCTTAATTGTGTATTTGATTTCTAATATACAATTTCATTAGCTTGGTACTTCTGAAGTCGACGACTGCCGCGTTGTCTCGAACAAGTGACTTCCCGTCACCTCTGTCATTCTCCCACACGGCACTACCATCAACAAGCATCGCCTGTCCACAAGTTAGTAGAAATATTTTGACTTTTTTTATTCAAGAAAATTCATAGTAAATACTTGTTCATTCTAGAATTTCATATACAAACTTGTTGCTTATTCTACAAATTCAACGAAAATTCTTGTTTAATAAAGAAATTCTTAGCGAATACTTGTTTAATCTAGAAAGTTTTAGAAATTGTTGAAAATGACATAAATTCATAGAATATTCTTGTTTAGTATAGAAATTCATAAAAAATGCTTGTTTATTCTAGAAAATCATATAAAAACTTGTTGTTTATTCTAGAAATTCATTGAAAAATTTGTTGCTTATTCTAGAAATTCATAGAAAATTTTTGTTTATTCCAGATGGATGACAACCATGACAACTTTATGGCCAACATTATAGCTAGTGGTACAATTGCAACCTTCACCGAGGAGGAGTGTAGTCAGGCGGACAAGTACTTGAACATACCTCCGAATGAGGACACTGCTGCCCCTGTCATGGGCACAACAGCTAATATTGACAACAATTCTAGAAACAATGAGGAAAGTGTTGTGAATGAAAGTATTGAATGTTCCCACGAGGTGTATATATATATATATATATATATATATATATATATATATATATATATATATATATATATATATATATATATATATCATGCATTAACTTCATAGTTCTTATTTTTCTAACCTCAATTCTTAGGTACTAATTAATTAAATAACGAATCTGCAACATGTAGGCTTCAGCCTCCACATCAAAAAAGACAAAGAGAGGGCGTACACAAGTACTTAACAGCCATGTCATGTATCAGATCACAGAAGTATCAGATGATGGCCAACCATGTGCTCCGAAAAAATCAAGGACAAGTATGTGTCACAGTGTGGGGCCATTGTAAGGGACAACGTGCCCATTAGCTACAGAGAATGGAAGGGAAAAGCAAATAATCCACACGTGGTTCCAGAATCAGTGAAAAATTTGTTGTGTGATGAAATCCTAAAACACTTCACACTTCTTGAAGGTGTTGAACCAGCCAATGTGAAGCGTTGGACTCTCACAAGGATGGCAACACAATTTCAGAAGTTCAAACAACAACTCGATAAAGATTATATCAAGAAGAATCGAACTCCAAATTGGATTGAATATCCCAAGTTAAAAGAACACTGGACGTCCTTTGTGGAATATAAGACAAGTGAAGATTTCTCCAAGGCGAGTGCACGAGCGAAGCAAAGTCGTGCTAAGAAGGAGCACGACCATCATCTTGGTCGAGGTGGATATGCATTTGCAGTTCCCAAGTGACGGAAGATGGAAGAAGACTGTCTCGCACAAGGTACCATACCAGCGGTCGTTGATTGGCCCAAGCGAGTGAAGAATTGGTATTATTCTCATGGAGGCACAATTAACTCCGAAGATGGTACCCTTGATTACACACCCTCGTTACGAGAGATTACACTTGAAATATTGAAAATACTTGAAGATGTCAGAGCGGGCAGAGTGAAGGTTGACAGAGAGATCGATGAGCTCACTATGGCGCTCAAGAATCCTGAACACCCAGGACGGTGTAGGGGCTTCGGGGTGGTACCATGGAAATTTGGCTTCTGTGGAGACATTGCCACCTATCGAAGCCGCAGAAGAAGAAGAGAGCGGAAGAGGAGGAACGGCGGCAAGAGATACAAAAAACACTTAAAGAACACGAAGAAAAGTTGACGGCAGATATTGAACAGCGAGTGGCCGCCACTGTAAATGAGATGGCCCCAGCACAAGGACTGCCTCTAGTACAAGTTCCTTCTGCTAACTTTTCCAGTTGTGCTTCCGCGGCGGTTGCCGGAGAGCAATGGGCAATACAAGGAGTTCAAGTGGACAGCCAACGGTACCCTGTGGATGACATCTATCGGCGCACCAGATGTGAGCTTCACAAGCCATTCGACAACATCAAACTGAAGGTATGTCTAATTCATTCTTTTATTACATCAATAATTGATTATATATATTACTTTGATTTTTGTGGACTTGCATTCACAATGCTAATAATAACTAATTAAATATTTATTCTCAAGTGGCGGACGGAAGTGCTTTTGTACAGTTTCCTGGACAGACGAGCCACGGCATGCCGATTCCACCTGGCTATGCCTCAGTTAGCATAGAGAGAATATGTCAACCTGATTTTGAGGAGCTAGAGATAGATATCCCAGGAGCTGACGGGGAAAAGACACTTAAGGATGTGCTACACGGTATCATATTATGGCCAAAATGTTATATCGTCATAATCCCCGAGAATGATGGATCTCCAAGAGACCACCTGGAGACGGGGCAGCCATCGTCTCCGGGGCCGTCATCAGCACTACCTGCTCGCTCACCTTCTCCGCAACAACCATACGACAATTCGGGTGAACAGAGCTCCAGCGATCACGATGATCACATCCCTCCCAATTCACCTCAGCAACCATTGGCCACAAGCTCTCGAGCGCAATCTTTCAGGTCGGTGCAACCACCAAAGAAGAAATGAAAACGATCAGCAAAGAAAAAGGTAGAGGCAAAGACTGATGAAGAAACAGAAGGGTCTGTACAGAAAGAAGCCAAGGACTTCTTTGAAAAAGCGAAAGAAAGAAAAAACAGGAAGAACTGGAGGCCAAAAAAATGAAGGTCGTATGGAGAGACTCAAGGCTTTCATACACGATAAGGAAACAAAAAGTGAAGGAAACCACCGTTCAAAACGGACTATGAGCATTCGCTGAATAGTTACATCGAGCAAATACCTGCGTCGACATCGGGAACCGCCACCACAGACAAGAACAAGGAGATTCCTGCATCAACATCGGGGACCGCCGCCCCAGACAAGAACGAGGAGATTCCTGCGTCGACATCGGGGACCACCAGAAACATCGAGCAAATACCTGCATCCATGACCCATCAGATTGACTTGTTTGCGGACATCACTCCAGAAGTGCAAAATGCTATTGACGCCATGGGTGAAGAGGAACTGGCTCAGGTTATTAGCTTTTTTGAACAAACAAAGCTGCCTATTGGTGGTCTTATCGGCCTTGAAGACCTACCAGCGGATAAAAATCAAGAATTTAGATGGCGCTTTGAGCTAGGAAAACCTCTAGTGAAGCCAGAATTGGTCAACAAGCTCCCAACTAAGATGCACAGATTTCATGACTGGTACTTGAAGAAGTCAGCTGAGGGCCTGGAGATGTTTGGTATGCTCGTGAGACCTGGAGATTTTGCCCTTCAAAACGAGAAGGTGGCCTGGCTCCGATTCGCTGATATCTATGAAATTTACCATCTGAACGCCCTGAATACCGATCTTATGATGGCCTGGTGTCTGTAAGTGACATATTTTCATATGTTTATAAATAACTTTATTAATTTGTCGATCTACTAATTAACATTAGACTCTTCTTGTGTATCCTGCAACTTATTGAGATGGGAAGGAAGGATTATTCAAGAATAACTTTCATGGACCCATCAAAAGTTAGCGCACATGAGATTAAAAACCAACGGATAACAACAGTCGAGACCATTTTTAGGCACTTAGATGAGTTTCATTACAAGAATCTTATACTACTGCCTTACAACTTCAAGTAAGTACGATTGTCATCTAATTATCATTGCTAATTCTATTTAGTCAATTCTAATCTCCATGAGGATGCATACAGATTCCACTGGGTTCTACTCATAATCAATATCGACAATAGCAACATCAATGTGTATGACTCATTGAGAAAAGACCGCTCAGAATACCAAGACCTTGAAGATGTATTGCACGAGTAATAATTCTATCTATGGCATTTTCCTTAATGCAATATATATATTTAGCTTTTATACTAACATATTTTATCTTTTCTTATTTTGCCTCAGAGCTTGGACCATGTTCATTGCAAAGCACCGAGGAGCATTTCAACCCAAAATTAGATGGGTTATGATTTTCCAATACGCATACAAATAACAACTTCAGATTGGGAATATTTAAAATGTATAACACTACAATTTCATACTCTATTCTCCTCTCCAATTAGTGTTTGAGACAAGAGCAAGGAAATAATTTATGAGGGTACTACGTTTGTGAGTTCATACACCATCACAGTGGCAACGCGGATGATGATAGTGTAAGTAAAATAAACCTATTAATAATACATCATTTTTATCCTTTTGTATATTTAATCACTTGTTGTATTATGTCAACCTATTTGCAAATTATAGAGGATTATAAAAAGGGACGCACTCGTTGAGGAGGATCGTCTCTTGGCAATTCAAGAAGCTCTCGTTGGATTCCTCATGGACGAGGTGGTTAATCCACAAGGAAAACATCATTATGACAACCATCCAATTGACCGACTCACCTCCGAGGAAAGCTAAATGAGACAAGAAATTTGAACTGAATGATATTTTGAATATACTATATGGGGTTTTGATGTATATATATACTAGTTTAAGAAAATACTATTTATTTTCATGTGTATAAAATATTATGTGTATATATATTTATAAATTATATATGTAGATATATAGGGTTTAATTTATATATAAGTCTAATCTAACTACGTGTATGGTATATATATACTATTATATACCAATATACAAGTTCAAATATGTATACATGCATATACGGGTTAGACACCAATTACAATATACGTTTAAATCGAAAAACAAAAAAAAAGAGAAACGAGACCCTTTAGTCTCGGTTCGTAATACCAACCAGGACGAAAGCATCCTTTAGTCCCGGTTGGTTCAACCGGGACTAAAGGGGCGGGGGTGCCTTTTGTCTCCGAACTTTAGTCCCGGTTGGACTTGAGAGATCTAAACCCCTCTCCAATCGGGACTAAAGCAGTGTGTTTTGAGCTAAACAGCAATGAAACTTCAGATGATGTACTAACTTCTAAATGATGGATCTAGCTTTACTGTTTTGTACACTAGCAGAAAACCTAATAGCTAGCAATCAAGTGTGAATATTCACTCTGCAGTAGGCAGCATTTCCATCAATGAAATCCTTCTAGCATTGACTCAATACTCTTCATATTAATAATGACAAATTACCGAGTGACTTAACTTTACTCCCTCCGTATCGAAATACTTGTCACCATTGACTTTTTTTCCAACTTTGATCATTCGTCTTATTCAAAAAATTATCGCAAATGTGTAAAAGGATAAGTCATGTTTGAAATACCTACAATAATAAAGCATGTAGCAAGAAAAGTAAATGATACTTACATAATTTTTTGAATAAGACGAATGGTCAAAGTTGTGAAAAAAGTCAATAGAGACAAATATTTCAATACAACGGGAGTATTTGGTTATTAGGACGGTCTCAGTGCACATTGTAACACCCTAATTTTAAAAAATTTGAATTTTAATAAAATTTGTTAGCAACCTTTAATTGTGCGCTTAATGACTATAAGGTTTTCTTTAATTTCTTTTAGGCATTTACTTATTTTCAATATTAAAAAAATTAATCATAGGAGTTTAATGCTCCATACATGCTGATGCATTGCTATTGAGTGTTGGAATTCAAATTTGTATTTGGATTCATTTGTTTGAAGCTTTCCGAAATAGAAAACCTTTTCTTTTTTATTCTTTCCCTTCCTCTCATTTCTGGCCCGTTTTTGTTTAAGTCCTACACCCGAAGTCTTGTGGACTCCCCTGAACTCTCCTCCCTCAGCCGCTAGCCAACCTCTCGGCCAGCCGTTTGCAGCCCAACCTAGCCCGACGCTTAAAGTCTGCTCGCGCCCCGTCATCTCCCTGGCCTCGTTCGCCTTCGCACCGCAACAGGCCGCAGCCCAGCTCCACTCTCGGCACAGCGCAGCCCATGCGCACGCCCGCCACCCGCAGCCACTGACAAGTGGGGTCCACCCATCATTCCTCTCCTCCAGCCATCCCCGACCTGGACTCCAGCGCGCCGCCCGAGTCCGCCCCGAGCAAGCATCCCTAGGCGTAGCCCACACACAAAAGGAGTCCACTGCCCCTTTATAAGCAGCCACCATCACCCGTGAACCCTCACCTAAACCCTAGCCGCCGTCTCAAGCTCCTGCGCGCCGCCGCACAAACCCTAGTCGCCGCCGAGCTTCGATCCACTGAGCTTAGATCCGCCGCCAAGGACCTGCTCCGGAGCTTCTCCTGGACGAGAGGAAGTCACCAGTGCCACGTGTTTGCGTCGCTGACCCCTACAGCGCCCACACGCGTCCGCCGGAGTTCCACCACTGCTGTCCTCCGCTCCACCGAGCTATCCGTCGTCGTCATCGTCGTCGCCACCTGTAAGACCCCGTCCTCGCCCCTGTCAACTTCGCTCTCTCACCCGCTTCGTTCCGGTGAAACCCGCAAGTCAAATTGAGCACCCTAGCTCGACATCACATTTGCACTGCCGCTAGCTGCCTTGTGCCACCGCTCACCAGCGCTGTCCCCGCCGCAGGTCGCTTGCATGCGTCCAGGACCGCTAGATCTCGATCCAACGGATCAGATCCATCCTGACCCGAGTCCACCGAAGTCAAGCACGGTCAACCCCGAGCCGCCCTGGCAGTTTTGCAATAAAACCCCTGCATTCTTTAGATTTACAAGTCGGTCCTTCCACCGTTCAAGTTTTCTTACGGATAGGTCCTATTTTCCTCGATTTAGCCCTGTTAGTTTAGTTTTCTTTGCAGATAGATCCTTCTATCTTCGTTAGTGCGTAACTTCGTCGTTTTAGCTCTGTTTTAGCGTTCTTTATATCCACGCGTAAAGGCATCGTAGCGTCCTTATGCAGCCACACCTCGGTAGTGTGGTAATGTGCCTACTTTTGCATAGCGTGGTTGGGTCCAAAACACTTTTGAGTTTTTACGCGGCTTGTAGTGAAAGTGTACAACCTCTGCAGAGTGTAAAAACTAACTAGTTAGTCGTGCTCACAGTCAAGAGCGGCCTGGACCCTCACATGATTAACTCTATGGAAGCTGGAACTTATAAACTTGTGCATTTCATTCTATGGTTTTTATGCATTTATTAATTGGGTTTTGGTATATACTTATACTTGCTAGTAATAGCTGTTTAATAAAACTTGAAAAACCAAAATGTTTTTTTACAACAACCAACTAAAATGTTGATCTGCTATGAAACCTCAAGCCTTCCACCATAAAGTCTTTGCATGTTGTTATAGTGTTTTTCCCTTGTTGAGTACGACATGTGCTCATGCTTGCTGTTTTATATTGCATCTACACAACCTGGCTGCTACTCAGACGGACGTTTTGAGGATTACCCTGGTGGATTCGACGAGTTCTAGGCGTTCACTCCTCCAGTCAGCTGCATGTGGTGGACGACTACGTTTATCTTTCCGCTGTTATCTACTCATTCGTGTCACAATTTAAAGACTTTCGGTCATGTAATAAAGTCAATACTTTACTTTCGAGGGCACTATCTTTTGGTTATCACTATGTCGATGCATGTGTGTAAGCTTGATCCTGACGCACATGTATTTAATGCATTCAGATTTGCCTTTAAATCTGGGTGTAACACACATTTTCATGGTACTATTACACTAAGACCGCGAACTAGGTATATGTGTCTATTAAGTGTCATGATGATGAAACTCCTTTCACGCCTGATAAAACGGATTGAGATCCTCCGAAGTAGCTGAAAGCTACCTTAGAGGGAGGTAAAAGCAATGGCAGCCGTCAGATGTGAAATGGATGAACCAGATCGATCGCTACAGTACAAAGACACAATGGAAATAGACAAGCAGTACTAGCCCGGACCATTACTGATTTCACTGACCTCGGGGAACTGTAGCATCAGACCTATGTTACTGTTTCCCTCTGAAGTAAATCCAACTACTTCAGAGGAACTGACTCACCTAGCTTAACCATTCTCTCTTCATAAGCGCATTGTCTGGTGATGTGGTATAAAATTTAATAATCATGAAAATGTTTCATGAAGCTTCCACTAAGACTCTTACGTGACTCTATATAGCTTGATAAATGAGTCGTCATCCTCTTGCGTATTATTCGACAAAAGTTACGGTAACGCCAAATAGATGTGAAAGACACATGTACAGTTGTGTATACAAAGATAGCTAGGACCTTATACATCTTCGAGTGCAGAGGCAAATTGAGTCCTCCATACATCTGTATGAGAATTGCACGTACGACGTCTGCATCTCTACTGAGATCTCATCACCCTCTACAGCCGTAAATTATTCCCCTGAGGTCTCATTCGTTTCCACGGGATCAATTCCGATCGGAATGGATAAATACAACAAGAAAATCATGATAGTTATTATAAGAGATCTGGATTTATTCCGGGTCGAAAATTAATTTGCATGATAGGTACACCATAAGGCTCGGAATCAATCCACTATTCAAGAGGTGTGGAACCAATCCGGCTCTACGGTCCCTTGTTCTACCTATCATGATTGGTAAATTAATTTTTGATCCCGAATAAATCCGAGTCCATATCATAATTTTCTTCATACATTTATTATTCCGGCCGGATTTAATCCCACATAAGCGGACAAGCCCTGAATTGTCTCGTAACAAAAGTCACATCCAGCCCTTTGTAATTCTATTTACTCTTCTATGTCAACATTAATTTCTCTTTGCATATGTTGTTATGTGTCAGAGCAACTTTGTTGGTATACATCCCTTTGTCTCCGTGGTGGGCCTTGTTTTCTACAGAGAAAAGATAAAATATAGCTACGTATCTACTAGGATTTTTTTCCATTTCCTACTGCCCTACATGTACAAGCACATAACATGGCGCCATACCTTTGTTGCAGGGCATGTGCACAAGAGCTGAAGACAGCAAGATATATATATCTAGAATGACGTCGAATCCGATCAGGTGCAAGCATGTCCATGTGAGAGCACGTGTGGGTCTCCGTAATAATGTTGCATTGAGGTATATCTCCAAACTGACCCACTTTGGGGGTGTTTAAATCCATGAGGGCTTGTTTGGGAATTAGTGGAATGAAGGGGAATGAAGGGCATTGGGGTGGAGGAATTTTCATTATAAGTCAAAATTTCCCAAAATCCCCTTCAATCCTCTTCCATCCACTTGAATCCTCCATTTCCCAAACAAGCCCTGAGTTATTTTTTAGCCCACCCTTTTTAGCTTAAATAGCTCAAATAGAAACCAAACAGGTGGGCTATTTTAGGGCTATTTGCAACTACCTCACCCAAAAAACTTATCCCCAAAATACATGCTAATTGGGCTATTTTTTCTAAGGGCAAGGGAGAGAGGGGTAAGAGAGAGAGGGGTAAGGTCAAATAGCTCAAATAGCCCTTGGATCCAAACAACTCAATGGCTATTATATTAGAGAGCTATTTTCTTAGGCTAAACTTTAGCCTTCAAAATAGCTCTAGGCTATTTCTCCAAACACGCCCTTTGGGTGGAAGACTACCTGCTCCTAGAGACACGGGGTGTGTTTGGATTTTAATGCAAATTAAAATTTATTTACAAAACCAGTGTAAAGAACTAGTCGAGTTTTATTCACAAAGATTCATATATAGATTATACCAATTAAACATTTAATTTTAGAAAAACTAAACTATATGAACAATATAAACGTAACTTTGTGAGTAGATCATGTTATTATTAGAAACAACATTACATTGATTTTAATCATAATTAACATTTATTTATAAAGCCGAAGTAAAAACCTAATCAACTTTTAATTTTAAAAGTTAATTAATCATTAAGCAAATTAATATTTGACCTATGGAAAACTGGGTAAAAGATCTAATTAGATTTTATTTACAAAAGCATGTGAAATAAACATTAATCAAATTAAATTCGATTATGAAAAACGGTGTATGGACCTATATAGCTTTTAATTAGAAAAGGCATGCATATCTAGGCATTAATAAAGATTAATATTAAATTAATTTTCAGAAAACAAATATGACAAAAAAACACCACTAAAGCGTGCTTTATTTTATTGTGAACCTACCGCCACTTGAACGGATTAAAACGGAGCTAAAAGAAAGAAACTATGGGCAAAACAAGATTGCAGGGACCTATCTGCAATTAACTATAGACTTCAGGGGCTATTTGAGAAGATTTGCAAGACACATCCAATAGTGCTCGCGAAACTGACAAAGTTCAGGGTTAGATCTGAAAAAGGGCTTAGATTGGATCTAATTGCAAGCATCTAATAGATCTAGGGTTTTATTTGTGAAAGATGCAAGACACTTAAGAAAGGATAAAGATTACAGGATACTCCAGGGTTTAATCCGCAAAACTGCCAAGAGCTTCTTCAAGCTCTGGACAGAGGCACGAACAGGGGGGTGGCGGCGTTGGGGGGCGGGGGTTGCGGCGCCGGCGACCTGGAGGGCGGGGAGCTCGGGTAAGAAGGGGGAAATGGGGAGGAGACAGAGGGGAACACGTGGGGCTGCTCACCTTGGACGGAGGAGGGCAGAGAGATGGCCGGCGGCGGACAGGCATGGCAGCTGGCTCGGGCTCCCATGGGCGGCGGCGCTCCGGCGGATCTCCGGCGACGGAAAACGGTGCAGCATGTTCAGCTCGACACGAGGAAACCTCTGGTGGCATCGGTTTGCTCTGGGAGGCGGCGGTTGCGATGAATCGGTGGTGGCGGTGGCGCACTGGCCGGCGGCGAGCAGCTTGGCTTGGTCTGGTGGCGGCGCAAGGCAGGCCAGAGTTAGGGCACGCGGGAGCTCGGGCACGTGGGCTAAATAGGGGCGCGGACGGGGCAAGCGTGTCTGGCACGGACGCCTAGGCGGCGGCCGGCGGACTCCCTGTCGTGTCCGCCATGGACACGATGGGGGCGCAGGCTCAGATGGGCCAGGCGCGGGCTGGCGCAGGGCCACGGCGGGCTGGGCAGCTAGGCCGGAAGAACATCTCGCGGGCAAGGCAAAGGAGTTTGGGGTGCATTGCTGGACTTTTGAAATTATGGGCCACACGTCAAAGATGGGTTGCGCGGCCTGCAAAGCTAGCTGGACTCAGAGGAGGTGAGATGGGTCAGGTCTTCGGGCTCACCCAGAACGGATCGATATGTTTTCTTTTTTAAAAATTTCCAGGATTCATTTTCTCGTGCAAAGATAAATATGGAAAAATTTGGACAATTCATTTAAAGCACGAAAAATACTCTGAAAATCCCAGAAATTCTAGGAAAATTCCTAGAGACACATTGGGACATGAATTATCCAAATAAAGTGTTTGAAGCTCATGAAAAAGATTTTAGAGCCTTCTAGTAAATAGATTTAGCTCGAAGAAAATGAGAATAAATCCCAGAAAAATCAGGAAAATTTTCGGAAAGATTTGGACAGCTCATAAACTCATTTTTGAAACCTTTTGCACTCAAGAAGCACTGAGATGCAGCAGCATGAATGCAACACTCACAACTTTTTATTTAATTTAGAAAATCAAATAATGGTTTTCCTATATTATACTCCCTGTAAAAAATAAATGTTGGAAAAATTTTAAAATTATGAGAAAATTGTTATTTAATTATTTTCTCTATTCACATCCTGAAATTGGAAATTTCAGGGTGTGACAACCGGGTGCTCGCCATGTTCGAATCACACTATCAGGGGCTAGACCAGATGGTGTTGAGCGGTGGCTGGGCTCCTGGCAGCTCCGACGAGCACTGCGATCAGCTTGAGGAAGATTGCGCCTCCTTCGCCCCAATATGGCCGACGTCACCATGAAGGACCTGGACCTCATACCAAGAGATGCACCGGAAGACCAAGAGAGCTCCAGGCCTTCACTTTAGATGTATCATTCTTAGATGTAGGTGATTAAGAACAATTCACATGTGTAACGCTATAAACAGCTTCATGTATAGCGACAACTTGTTCAAAAAATTTACAACTCGAATGTTCCCGAGCACCCAGGGTCGACTACGGCAACGTGTAGCAGAACTTAGGAATTGTGGGATGACCAGGCTCCACTCCGGAGCCGCGGGGGCGAAAGAATCGGAGAGCCCAGCCACCCCAAACCGCTAAGGGGTGGCACACGTTCGTAGCCCCCCGAGCACTCGGGGAAACTTGAAAAGTAACTCATGAGATTTGTCGTCCAAATCATTTTAGACCGGAGTTTGAGCGGTCGCTCGAGCGCTTGTTGAAAAGAGGTCGGATGGAGGCCTGAGGACTTGAACCGTGCTCGCAAGCCTTCGCACCATAGCTGTGGAGGCACAGGTGCTAGGAGCGTTGAACGAGTAGCAGCATCACGCCCCACACAGGCCAACATCTTTACTTCTCGCAAGGTCAAGCCTTCCGCCAAAAAACCTTTCACCCGTGCGATCGGTTACAACATAGATGTTGGATTTTGTTTTGAAAAATGTAGAAAACTAAAGGAAGGCATCGTGCTCTAGGTAGCCCCCGAGAAGGGAGCGTTTCTATGTAGGCACAGAGATGCTTGCCTCTTAGCCTTTCAGAGAAGTTGTGATATACACAAACATGGCAACTGAGAAGTTTACGAACTTATAGATATGTGAACAAAGCATGCGGCATTTATTCATTGACTTATAAGATTTGCAGAATTACTCAAGGGTAAAATGGCCACAGATGTTCGATGTTCCACGCGTTGGAGACGACCCGACCGTCCTCGTATCGGATCTTGAATGTTCCAGGTCAGAGTACTTGGTCCATGATGAAAGGCCCCTTCCATGGGGGCGAGAGTTTGTGTCGATCCTAGCTGCCTTGAACTCGTCGGAGGACCAGATCCCCGACTTGGAACTCGCGGGCGCGTATGTTACGCTTGTGGTAGCGTCAGGGCTTATTGATACTTGGCAGAGTGCATGAGTGCCACGCTGCGCGCTTCGTCGAGCTGATCGATCGCATCCTCGAGTGCGACTTGGTTGCCTTCCTCGGTATAAGCTCGTACTCGTGGACTGTCGTAGTCAATGTCCATGGGTAGGACCGCTTCCGACCTATGAACCATGAAGAACAGCGTGAAGCCAGTCGCTCGACAAGGCGTGGTGCACACGCTCCATAGAATGGATGGTAGCTCAGCCCCCCATCTTTCTCAGAAGTTCTCGAGATGTTTGAAAATGCGAGGCTTCAGCCCTTGTAGGATCATGTCATTTTCCCTCTCGGCCTGTCTGTTTGTCTTCGGATGCGCCACAGCAGACCAGTCCACGCGAATGTTATTGTCTTCGCAAAAGTTGAGGAATTTCTTCCCCATGAAATGGGTGCTATTGTCGGTGATGATCGTGTTGGGTATGCCAAAGCGATAGATGATGTCGATTTAGAATGCTACGGCCTCCTCGGAGCAGACATCCACGATGGGTCGAGCCTCGATCCAATTGAAGAACTTGTAGACCGCTACGAGAAGATGCGTGAAGCCCTGGTTCGCTTGTCGGAGCGGCCCCACCATGTTGAGGTGCCACACAACAAAAGACCATGTGATGGGGATGGTTTGAAGCGCCTACGCAGGGAGATGAGTTTGTCGAGCAAAGAACTGGCACCCCTCGCAACGACGCATGATGTCTTTTGAGTCTGCCACAGTCGTAGGCCAGTAGAACCCTTGTCGGAACACTTTCCAGACAAGTGTTCTCGGACCGGCGTGATGTCCGCACGTACCAGCGTGGATCTCGTGAAGTAGTTCCTTGCCCTGATCACCTAGGATGCACCGCATGAGTATGCCTACTGCGCCCCGCTTGTAGAGCTCGTCCTCGATGAGGACGAACGCTTTATCTCGCCACGTGATGCGACATGCCTCCATCTAGTGGGAGGGCAGCTTCCCTTTGACAAGCCACTCGAGGATGGGGAAGTGCTAGTACGGGTCCTCAAGGTTTAGCTCGGGTGACTGGTCGATCTCTATGACCTCCGGTCCTTCGGGTTCTTGTGGCTTCTATCCTTCAGCACACACAAATGGCGTGTGCTGATCGCTTGAGAACACCCCGTGCGGTACTAGCTTGCAGCTTGATGCAGTATTGGCGAGAATGTTGGCGGCCTTGTTGTACTCACACAACACGTGGTGAAGCTCGAGCCCATGGAACTTGCCTTCCAACTCTTGAACGGCTTGACAGTATGCCGCCATCTTCAGGTCAACACAATTTTTCTCTTTCATGACCTGGTCTACGACAAGCTCTGAGTCTCATCTGATCTCGAGACACCGGATCATGAGCTCGAACGCGATCGGAAGGCCATTGATGACGGCTTCGTACTCGGCGACGTTGTTAGAGGAAGGGAAGTGTAGTCGAACCATGTACTCCATGCGCACGTCCAGAGGCGAGACAAAGACAAGGCCTACTTCCACTCCCTCCTTCATGACCGAGCCGTCGAAGTACATTATCCATGTCTCGAGCTTGATGGGCGCCGACGGAGTTTGGATCTCCGTCCACTCAGTGAAAAAATCCGCCAACACTTGCGACTTGATGGCACTGCGGGATGCATACGAGA
This sequence comes from Cenchrus americanus, assembly GCA_947561735.1. Lineage (NCBI taxonomy): Eukaryota > Viridiplantae > Streptophyta > Magnoliopsida > Poales > Poaceae > Cenchrus > Cenchrus americanus. Next base: position 154,270,522 of record OX387242.1, on the reverse strand, counting down.
TGTTCTGTCGCATCAGCTCTAGTGCCCATTTGGCTATCCTCCCTTCAGCCTCGAGGTTCTGGATCACTTCTCCGAGCGGATATTTGGACACTACCGTGATGGGGGAGCGTCGAAGAAGTGGCGGAGCTTGCGCTTGGTGATCAAGACAGCATATACGAGCTTCTGCATTTGTGAGTAATGAGTGTTCGAGTCGGAGAGTACCTCGCGCACGAAGTAGACCGGGCGCTGCACCTTGAGTGATCTACCAGGCTCTTCTTGTTCGACTACCACCGCAGCACTGACCACTTGTGTTGTCGCAGCGATGTATAGGAGCATCGGCTCCTCACGCGCTAGAGTCGTGAGGATTGGTGGACTTTTTAGCAGATTCTTGTGATAATCAAGTGCTTCCTGAGCTTCGGGAGTCCATGCGAAGTGGTCTGACTTCTTCATTAGGCGGTACAATGGAAGGCTGCGCTCTCCGAGTCGCACTATGAAACGTCTAAGAGCCGCGAGGCAACCCGTGACGCAGTGTATGCCTTTTAGGTTCTAGATCGGTCCCATGTTTGTGATGGCCGAGATCTTCTTGGGGTTAGCCTCGCCACGTTCCGACATGACAAAGCCAAGGAGCATCCACCTCGGGACCCCGAAAATGCACTTCTCAGGGTTAAGCTTCACCCCATGTTCCCTCAACTTCGCAAACACCTCCTTGAGGTATGGGACAATATCACCGGTCTTTTTTGACTTGACCACGATATCATCAACATACACCTCGATGATTCAACCTATGAGATCTCCGAAGATGTGTTGCATGCATCTCTAGAACGCGGCACCTGCGTTTTTGAGCCTGAAGGGCATCGTTTTGAAGCAGTAAGCACCGAACGGAGTGATGAATGAGGTTGCGAGCTGGTACGCTATGCACATTGCTATCTGGTGGTACCCGGAGTACGCATCGAGAAAAAAGAGGGTTTAACACCCAGCTGTCGAATCGACTACCTGATCTATGCGAGGCAAAGGAAACGGATCCTTGGGACGTGCCTTGTTAAGGCACGTGTAGTCAACACACATCATCCATTTCTTATTCTTCTTCTTTACAAGTACAGGGTTAGCAAGCCACTTGGGGTGGAATACTTCTCGGATGAACCCTGAACTAAGGAGCTTCTTTATCTCCTCGCCAATCGCCTTGCACTTCACGTCGTTGAAGTGGTGGAGGCATTGCTTTACCGGTTTCGATCCCAACTTCATGTTCAGTTTGTGCTCGGCAACCTCTCTCGGGACCCCCTTCATGTCGGAGGGTTTCCACGCAAACAAGTTGAGGTTCGCTTTGACAAAGTCGACGAGCGTGCTTTCCTATTTAGGATCGAGCGTGATCCTGATACGGAGCGTACTACCATCATTGGAGATGGCCGCATCCTTGACGTCCTTGGTGGGCTCGAAAGAGCAGGCCACTCGCTTGGACAACTCGGGGATATCTTGGTCCTCGGATGGAGTCTCGGCGTGGAGCCTCTTGGACCGGATTAGTGGCCCCGCAAATTGGAAGCACTCAGCGTCGCACTTGAATGTGCGCTGGAATGTAGTCCCAACTGTGATAATCCCCTTCTGGCCGGGAATCTCCAGCTTGAGGTATGTATAGTTGGGCATGGCCATGAACTTAAGCTGGCCTCCTGAGGATGGAGTGGTACGTCCCCGGGAACCCCACCACTTCGAAGGTGAGGATTTTTGTGCGTCCCGAGCGCAACGGGCAGATCGATCTGCCTGATCGGGAGTGCTTCCATTCCAGGGATGACCCCATGGAACGCGGTCGAAGGCCGAAGTTTGGATTGCGGGATGTCCATATCATCGAGTGTCAACGCATAGAGCACATTGATGTTGCTTGCCCCGTCTATCAAGATCTTGTGGATCCGCTTGGACTTGAACAAGAGAGCAACCATTAGTGGGCAGGCTCCAGGCTGTGGTACATGGTCGGGGTGGTCCTTGCGGTCAAAGGTTATCGGAACCTCTAACAACTTCAGGTATGACAGCATCGTAGACTCGGTGTTGAAGACGTCGCATCGGATCAGCTTCTCCCGACGCCTTGAGGGTCGTGCTGGGGACCCACCGAAGATCATATGGACCGCTCCATCCTCGCTTGGGTACTGAGCTCCTGTGTTGTCGCCATCGTTGTCGGGGAGGGCGCGACCTTCTTTTGTGGATAAGCCACCTTGGGCTTGAGCGTGTTGTTGACGTAGTTCTTCATCACGCGGCAATCCTTGAGTGTGTTCTTGACGGGGACCTCGTGGTGGGTGCACGGTGCCTCGAGTAGCCTCTTGAAATGGTCCTTCAGGAGACTGGCCTTGGTCAGGTTGCTCTTGGGGCGTGAAGCCTTGCACTCGACCACCATGACCAAGTTGTCATCACGACGACGCTTGTCGTTCTTCTTCTTCTTCTTCTTCTTAAAGCGTGAGGACGAACCCTTGCCGTGGTCCACGATGTTTCCCCTTGCCTGAAGGGGTGTTGAGAGTCACTGTGACTGCCTGCTCGTCGTATGTGTGGTTGCTCGCGATGTCGAGGAGCTCCCAAGTAGTTCGAGGCATGCGGCGCCCGAGTCGATGGATGAGGGAGGTGCAGGTCGTGCCATTCTGGAACAATGAGATGGTGTCGCGAAGCTCGGTGCAGCGCTTGGAAAAGTGTCGGATGTAGTCACGCAGGCTTTCCCCCGGCTCCTGTTTGCAGTTGCACAGCTCCCATTGCTTGTCGTGGCAGGTGTATGTGCCCTGGAAGTTTTCGACGAAGACTCGACACAGATCTGTCCAATCGTCAATCCTACCGCGGGGCAAGTGCTCGAGCCACGTCTATGCAGAGTCACCGAGGTAGAGCGGCAGATTCTTGATGATGAAGAGATCATCTGTCCCTCCGCCCGCGTGGCACGCGAGTCGGTAGTCCTCAAGCCACAAGTTGGGGTTTGCGTTTCCGTCGTACCTGGGGACGTTGGTCGGAGCCCAGAAACGTGAGGGGAATGTTGAATCCTGCACGCCCTGTCCGAAAGCCCGCGGACCCCTCCGATTCGGCGACCAGCTATTGTCGCGGTCATCGTCGCTGCCGTAGCGTCATCCGCATCCCCAGTCGTCGTGTCGGCGCGAACGGTGCTCGTCGCGGTTGTCATCGTTGCCATAGTTGTCGGCGCTCGCGGGCCGCTGACAAGCTTCAATGGTGTTTCGGACATCGTGGTTGGCCCTGAGACGACTCTTGACCGCCAACACCCCGCCTCCGACCTGCCCCCGTGGCCTCGATGCCTCGGGGGATACAGGTTCAGCGGTGTACAGATGGCACAGCTCTCCCTTCGTGCACCGACCGTTGGCGCGACGCGGTGCTCTCTACATATTGTGCCGCCGCTGCCTCGAGGAGGGCCTTGAGCTGCTATCGCACTCGCCTGTCCTCGGACGTAGCTGCCTCTGGGCAGCCGCGCAGCAGCATAGCCGCCGCGGCCAAGTTCTGCGACTCCCGCCTTAAGAGTGGCGGGGTGTCACCTTCGGTGTTGATTTTGGCGTCAACACGCACCCTCATTGGCGCTTAGGTTGTCTTTGCGCGCACGTCCCTGAGCCAGTGTTGTTGGGACACGGGGCACCCTCATGTTCCTTCGCCGCGTTGTTCTTGCACCGGGACCTGCTGCGGAGCAGGTAGCAGGGCTGGCTACGGGTTGCGGGGCCCGCCGTCCTCCCCGAGTTCCCGGTAGAGGTTGGCCAGCTCCTCGTCAAGTTGACACCTGGCCTCGGCAAGCTCATCGAGGCACGCCCTGCCCTGGGTGTTGGTGGCACGATGGTGTGGCGCGAGCTCCGCTTCGTTGGAGCTGCTCGAGGCTGATGCCATGCAGATGAAGCACTCGCGCGTGAAGTCACTCGCAGGCGCTTGAGGTGCCCTTCAGGCTCTTGATGGGCCTGGGGCAGTGCGGGACGCTAGCAGCGCATCCACGTAGGCCGTCACTGGGTCGTCCAGGAGGCCCGGCTGTCCACCGGGGTACATAGAGGTGTACCTCTCCAAGAATTCTCCCCAGGAGAGCGGCTCGTCTCTGCTGTCCTGAAAGGCGAGGTCGGTGAGATAGTAGGCGGTGAGCCTAAAACGCTCCTGTGTCAGGTTTGGACCAAACATGGCCATGATTGTCTCATCCGAGAAGCCCCGGACGAACGTCGTGCGTCCCGCTGCCCCCGTTAGGGTGTTGGGACGGGCTAGTCGTGCGAAGGTACGCCCAACTACGGACTCCGTTAGCTCGGTGTAGATGAAGCCGAGGGAGCTGAAATGCATGGTGTCCCCAGGAGTTAGGGAAACTCCGCGGCCCTCCACCCGAATCGTGGTGAAGTTCGGCGAGACACACGATGTGCCCCTACCTGATGTGCAAACTGTTAGGGTTCTCTACCGCTAGACAGTAAATTTGTATCAATCGTGTGTCGGACCCGGATGGTTAGCACAAGAGAGGAGTAATACCATACGTCTAGTATCGGGCTGACGTGTTCTCGTGCTAGGGTTTTTTGTAGTAGGGGTTACAAACTGGTCGAGAGAGGGTGTCGAGCCCAAGTCCCTGGAGTATGAGTGTTCAGTTCGTTAGCCCTTGTGACGGTCTCCCTCCTCTCCCTTTTATAGACATGAGGGGAGGGGCAAAAGGGGAAATAAAGTAAATGTTACAGTGTCGGCCGCTGGGAGGTCCTCTCGCGTGTCGGTATCTGTCAGGGCGCATTGAAGAGTAGTTGAGCCGCGTTGTAGTGGAGGCCGCTGCGTGGCTGGGCAGGGTTGTTTACTTGGGACGCTTGGCACCTTCTCCGAGCAGTTTGGTGCTGACTCAACCCGCCTGAGTATGGGATGAGTGTGCCACGTTAAGGTCTAACCGTAGATCAGTGCTGATCGTAGGGGGCACTTGAGTGCCTCGATTATAGTTGGTGTGTTGCAGGGTCAGATGGGACAGCGTGTTGATGGCTGTGCAGCTGGGTAGTGCCGCATTACGCCCTCTGTCAGAGATGTCTGCCCGCGCGTGCTGCCGGCTAGTGTGCTTGCATGGCATGGGGAACTAGCGCCCCATGCGTCGTTGCGGGGGAGTCCGCGCGTTAGTATGGAAGCCACGTCGTGTCGACTAGGTCCTGGTCAGAGACGGAGACTGCTCGTGTGAACAAGCAGGTTGTCAGAAGCGGAGACTTGTCGTGCGGGGCGGAGACTCGTCAAAGAAGCTTCCTCTTAGTAGGAGACTTGTCTGAGAAGCTCCCAACTAGTCGGAAATAAGATGTCTTGCCAGTGAAGGTCTTGACATGGGTCCTTAGTCCTCCTCATCCTTAATCTTGGCCTTCACGTTGTCAATGGTGTTAGAAAACTCCACCTCAAGAGTGATTATCTCACCGTCAAAGGGGGCCCTAATCCGGACCCTCGTCAGGCGGCGAGGATGCTGCCAATCAGACGGTTCCAGCATGAGCAGCATGTCAAAGTGACTAGAGGAAGAAGAAGATTCAATGGGTGTATGACATGTGGGACCCACTTGGAAGTGAGACTACCTATTTCAAAAGCCACAGCTGGTGAACCAAATGGTCTTCTGCTTTTCCCACAGCAGGTTTTCACAACTGCTTTTTCGAAAGTAACAGCCCACAACAGTTTTTCCAAAAGTCACATCCCAACCAAACAAACCTTAACCTTTGTTGATGGTGTATTTTTGTACACCAAACATGTTCATTACACTTTGGTTTGGATTTGATTATGGAACTAACCCGCCACTAGGCACACTAATCATATAATAAGTTCATCTTCGTGTATGCATTCGGAAGTGTTATGTTTATGTAGGAAAATATGGACATAAAGGACGGATTCACAACAAGTTCGAATGAGCAATTAAGGAGTCTTGTTCGTGTTTATGAGATTGATGGAATCAGTTCCAATGGTGGAAAGGACCGAAGTGTTACAAAGGAACATCCCTGATGATTGAAGCGTAAAAGACCGGACTACATGCAAAGAGAACCTCCATCTTAGACGCGAGGATGAGATCGTCAAAATAGTGCAGATGGAGGGGGGAAAGTGCATAAATATATGAGGACCCACAGAAGCGAAGGGGTGACCGAACCGGGCCGGGATGGGCCTGGGCCGGTCGGCCCAAGCCGGCCGTCCTGGCCCACTCCAGGGCTCGGTTCGGCCATCCTTTTCTAGCACCCGAAGATCCTTCAACCCTAAGTTCGTGGAGGCAACGTCATTCGTAAGACAGAGAGTCATTCGCACCGAGAGGCCATCCACAAGCTAGAGAGAGGAGGGAGATCGTTAGGGAGAAGGATCGCTCAACTCGAAGGAAGCACCTACAAGTAGAGAAGAAGGAAGACACCGTCGGAAGCATCACCATGATCAAGGGTGTCATGTCTAGCACCTTGATGGTGTAATCTTCTCATTTGTCCATGGGTTGTAATCGATCTTGAGATGTAATCGCTACTTTGTTCGGATATCTATCTATCATCTAGTGTTAAAAAAGCTTTGATGTTTAAGGTTAGCTACCATGCCGTAAAAGGAGTAAGATCTCAATGCTCCATTGGATCCATTCAATACGTCGTGTTCATCATAGGTCTAATCACGAATACCTTTGCGTAGTGACAGTACGGGGGGAGGGCGAAACCGTGGTCACAACCCCTGATAGATTAGATTGGTTTTCATGTCTTATGCGGTTGCATGTTAAAGTATCGTAGACCCTTGGGAAAGTGTCTTTTACTTGTATTGTTGGTTTAATGGTTCTCTCTAGTGTAGCGTAGTTGTTTTCTAGTTTAACCGTAGATTAGGGTTTGGGTAAGTTAGTAACTAGAGGTAGATCAAACATGTGTAATCCCTTTGCTCCGCAAATTGATAAGAACCTAAGGAATCCCCGTGGTGAAAAAGGTGTAGGTCCATACGCTTGCAAATCGTAGGTGGATACGAGTTTTATCTGTCAACAACCTTCCTTCTCCACTCTGCCCTGGCCTGCTCTTGCAACTTTACAGTACATAATTGAATGGGCGAAATCTGGCTACTGAAAACGTGTGCAATACGTTATTACTAGAATAACTGAGAAGCTGTAGAGTGGTGATATTGTATTATAGTGAACCAGTTTTCACGCAGATAAGAAGTTGTATTACACTATAATATATTACTCCCTCTGTCCTCCAGAGGAAAACTCCATCGCGGAAGCCGGATGGAAAATCCGACCTGAAATATAAGGCACTTTGATTTGTTCTATGTCAAACTAATTTAAGTTTGACCAATTTTATAGTGAAAAATATTAACAACTACTATATCAAATAAGTATATTATGACAGTATACTTCATAGTGGATGTAACGATATTCGTCTTACATCGTAAAGGTCATTGCTCTTTTCTATATAGTTGGTCAAAGTTAAACTAATTTAACTTAGGATAAACGAAAGTTCCTTGTATATAAGGACATAGAAAGTATATGTTGTAGTGAGATACATGCCTGCTAGTATCAGCTAGCAGCATGCATGTCCAATCAGAAAAGAAGTCCCTAAATACAACAAAAGGGTGACAAGGCATATATCATGTCTAGTTCGAGTGTGTTCTAATTCAGTTCTAACACTGCTTCACGTTGTTTACTTTGTAATTAAGGGATCGAGACTCCATAGTGACCACAAGTAGAAGAGATGGGTTGCCAAGCAGTGGAATTAGTTTCTATAATCTTGTGTCTGCCAACTGCCACATATATATATATATATATATATATATATATATAAAAGCTATAGTGATCGATATTCGATTGAGTCTTCAAATGCCCACGTCGTACTGTTCAAATGGACCTAGAAAACGAGCTCAGGGCCGCAGGTGCTAAGCGATATGGACCGGCCACATGAGTTGGTGGTCAATACCTGCAGTCCAAGCTTGATGTATGTATAGTGTCATAGTGATGTACAATAGAGCACCACCATTCAGGTTAATGTCAGGTTGGACGTTAATTTGTAGAATAATATGAAGTTTCAAAAACTGTCTATTTGTCTTAATTATAGTCCAATTTCTAACCGATCAAATAGGATCGTACATGGCGCTGTCCAACTGCTACTGATGGTGCCCTGCGGGGCATCCTCGGCTCAGAATCAGATCCTGTGGAAGCAATCGATCTGATCTAGTCAGCAAAGCTTATAGCCATGCACCTCCTAATTTCTTCGCATGGATTCGCATTGCAAGTAGAAAGATGCTGTCGCTGATGCTCTCCATTGATGATTTGATGCTGATGTTCATGTCCTCGCCGGTCTGAGCCATGGCCGTTTTTATCTGTTCATCAAGTCATGCATGATGCATCAGATACGATTCCTACCAATAACCTTTAACAAAAAAATCTACTTTTGACTATCCAACTCTTACCGTGGTTTGTTTTTGGCTACCAAACTCCAAAATCAGGTGTTGGGGCTCCATAACCGCCGACCAGTAAATTTCTCGAATTGTGTGCGGGTCTCGGATGGTTGCGCAAATGGGGGTACACAAGAACTTATACGGGTTCAGGCCTCCGGATAGTAATACGCTACATCCATGTCGCGCTGCTCGTGTTATTTGCACTGATTTGTAGTAGGGTTACAAATATGCGAGAGAGGGAGCTCAGTCCCAAGTCTTTGTAGTCTGTAGCAGCCATGGCTGGCTGGAGGTAGGAGAAGAAGAATGAGAGATAGAGTATGTGTCCCTCCTGGAAGGAAAGGGAAAAAGTAAAAAAGGGCTCTACCCTGGGAAAGGGACCCCTGCTCTCCCTTTTATAAAACAAGAGGAGGAGGCTACATTGATGTGACAGCACAAGTCAGGGGAGAGAAAAAGAGAGAGAGTGTGCACTTGGCCAAAAAGGAGTACGGGGAAAATTTTGTCCCATGGCACGGGTCCCGATGTCCTTGGTCCCTGCGTACTGCATGATGGCTTGTGTGCCTTTCCATGCAAGTGGTCCAGGTAATGAGTGCTTTTAACACCTGGTACATGCATCGTCAATGTGGAGCCCAAAACACTCGAGGTGGTGTCGAACCAGTCGAAGGTGACTGGTGGGTGTGCATGTGTGGTCGTGGCCCTGATTTGTGGTCACTTCCCTCACAAAAATAATTCCTGGAAGCCGCTAAAAATACGGCGGGGGCTATCATGGCTGTGATAGTCACTCATATTCATAGTCTTAGGGTAACCATAATATTGGGTCCCGTCAGTAGCCCCAGCCTAGGAGGGAGTCGCTGACTCGTTCCTACGTTCAGTTATCGTAGTGGTTCGTATGGTGGGGGCGCGCAAGCGCACCCGCAGGGTGTAGCCCCGAGCTCGCGGGGGAGTCGGAGACTCGGTCGTGGGGTTAGTGATTAGGGAGTCGATTATCGCTTCGTTGGGGACGTTGTCGCACCTGAGCTTGCGAGAGGAAGATGGATTTTTGGTGACCTCGCACGGTGTGGGACACTAGTCGGGGAGTCGGTTCCCCTTTACGTTGTGTCTCCCTTGTGCATCCTTTTCGTTAGAAAGGAGGGGTTGGGTGACGTCGAGCTTGCCTCGCTGGCTGAGCCCCGGCACCCCGTGAGCTGCGTGCGGGCGAGCTCGAGTGAAGCCTCAGAATCCCATTCGCCGAGTATCGAACGGATCAACTGGTGATCGACCTCAGATTCTTAGTAGCGAAGTCATCTAGTTACCAAGCCCGTTCGGTTGGACTTGGCGGCTCGTCGCCTTACCGTCGAGGAAAAACCATGACCTCATTTTCCATCAAGACTCTAACGTAGTTCAGGATGCCCGTGGTGCTTGTGCGCCCGAGTTCTGGCCGCTGGGCCCATCCTTTGCTGCCCATCGCTCGGGTGCCCAGGAGCGGCTGTCGCACCCCAAGACGGGCCAACATTCGAACTCCCGGTCACAGGCATGTGGTGTCATCCCTCGAGGGCAGAGCCACAAGGAGTTGTTGAGGCCATCGGAGGAGTGTCGCGTGGTCGTCGTGATGGCCGAGTAGTTGTCGCCCAACCCCCGAGCCTGAGGGTTGAGTGGTCATCGTCTAGCCCCCAAGCGCGAGGGCCGAGTAGTAGTCATTGTCTCCCAGCCCCCGAGCGCGAGGGCCGAGTCTACAGACCTGTTCCTGCAGATGAAAATCGGAGGAGAACAGTATGTGGTGCGAAAAATACTAATTCAAAAGAAACAACACTTGACAACACACAACGAGAATTCTAATTCCAACTCATTTAAGTCTATTTGATTTCCCCGGGGATTTATCCTGTTATGTTTACGCACCTGACCCCCGACAGCCGCATCCGTAGCACAGGGAGCTGGCCGCATGCACACGTAGAAAGTGTTGGCGTGGGGTCGAGGTTTCACGGTTTAAGGCAAGCGCTCCCTAAGTACTTTTAGCGACTTGTGCAAGAAAGGAAAAAGAAAGTGCGTTTACGTGTCCCGTCGACGCGCGACAGGGTGTGCAACATCTGGAAAATGGTGGTGCTAGAATTATACTTAGCTCGATTCGCATTTATGTTGGAGGAGTCGGTGTGTCGTTCCCCGGCCCGTTCTAATAAGCCCCCGGGCTCCGTGTTGCCCATGGCGGTCGAGCGGGTGGCTGCTGAGGTGGTCGGCGATTTGTCGGGGCCATCGTTGGTTTCGTGTGGGAGATCTTACAGGTTTGGTTGAGGCGGTTGCCAGACAGCCACTTGTTGCGGGAGGGAGGCATCACAGGCATTCGGCTCGGTAGCGGCGATCGCTGTTAATTTCGTGGTGGCGAGGGTCGAGACGGCGCAAGCGTCTTTTGGGATAATTCGGGGTGTGCTCGCGAGCGATGGTGGTGCGAGCTGGGCCGCTGCAATGAGGTGTGCGAAGGAGGATGAGGTACAATGACGAGCTGTGATGCAGCGGTCGGTCTCGGCTTGCCGCCACCCATCACGCGTGCCCGAAACGGCCTTTTCCTGATCAGGGTAATGAGCAGCCGATGTTGCAGTTCGTAACATGCACACAAGCACTAGGGCACTTACAAGAAAATTATGTTTTCGGGTCATAAAGGAGGTTTTCCCGAGCGGGAACTCCATTTGCACAACTTGTTTCTCTGAAGGAGTTTCTTCGAGTAGGCTCGCCCGTACGACTTCTTTCTGCCTCACACGAGTACTTTCTGCCACTGACTCGTTTCTCTGAAGGGGGTTCGCTCGCATGACTTCCTTCCATCTCGCACAAGAACTTTCCACCTCGCACGAGAACTTTCTGCCTCCAGTAGGGGTGCCTCTCTCGAGTAGATATGCGTCCATCCCCGAGTAGGAACGACTCGCATGAGTACTTTCCGCCACGCACGAGAAGGCTGTCCAGCCTCCGAGTAGTAAGTTTTCCCGAGCAGTTTTCCGAGTGGCTCATCATGATGCTTGAGCATCAATCCTGCAAAAGAAGAAACAGAAGAACAAAAAGAAGCCTCTCCCAAGGGGAAGTCAACCCGCTGCAGGGGTGATGCAGGCGCGAGCTCACCGAGCCACTGGGTCAGTCGCCACAGACCCGCCCCGCCCATCCCGACGCCGTGGTCTTGCTCCCATCCAGCTTGGGATCTCTAGGGACGCAGAGCGGTGGGCGCTGGGCCGCCGCACAACGAGGAGGATGCGGCACGTGGGGCCGCTGCACGACAAAGAGGAAACAGCGCAGAGCTACAGCGTGGTGGAGAAGTGGAGGCGCGGTGCTGGGCCACTGCGCCACTGGCCTTGGGTGCTCGCGCCCGTGCTGGGAGGCTGTCACCCCGGTAGACCGACCTTTGCGCCAGGAGTCGACGGGCGTGGCGAGCACTGCGCCGAACGTGAGGCGGAGGCGAGCGCCGTATCAGGTCGAGTGGTCGCGCCCTGATGGAGGGGGCTGCACTGGGCGAAGGCAAGGAGCTGGGGCCAGGCCCGCTGCGTGAGATGGAGATGAGGGGGCAGGGCCAAACCGCCTCGGTTCGTGTCGAGTTGAAGACAAGTCGGCGACAGGCGTCGTGTCAGCGCCGCTGGAGAGGAGAAGGCCATGCGCCTGGCCGTGATGTCATCGTGTCGGGTTGGGTTACCGTGGATCGAGGAGGGGGCCGCACCGGGCAATGAAAAGGAGGCAGGGCCGGAACCTAATACGACGTGCCACGAGGCGGTGTGGAGAAGGTGGGCGCCAAGCCGCCAGCCTGTGAGGAGAAGACACCGGGAGTGGATGCTGCAGCGCAAGGAGGAGAGGGCGTTGCTATGTCGGGTCGGGTGGCTGCACCCCGATGAGAGGAAGAAGGCAGCCGCCCACCGTGACAACGTGAAGAGAAAGGGGGCCGCGCCTGCGCGCCGACCGTCGTGCTGAGGCGAGAAGGATGGGGGCCGCAAGGGCCGCAGGCACCGCGCCGGATCGAGTCAGTGACACCGCGTGGTGAAAAAGAAGGAGGCGCCAGGAGGCCGCTACTCGGTGAAGGAGTTGAGGAGGCGCGGGGCCGTAGCCTGGTGAAGAAGGAAGAGGAGCGCGCGGCCATTGCACGCCGCAGAGGAGGTGGCACTGCGTGGGGCCACTGCGGCCATTGCATCGCTATCGCGTCGAAGTGAAGCCGCATCGCGTGGAGGTGTGATGAAGAAGAAAAAGACAGCAAGTCGTCGGGACCGCACACGCATCTGGCCGCCACACGACGAGGAGAGGGCAGACACTACACGACGGGGAAGGGGACGCCGCCCCGCCTTCCGCACCGGGGGCAAGGTCTGCCGCATCCCTACCGTGCCAAGGCCTGATGTCCTGAGGAAGAGTCGAGGGAGGGTGCCACTGCTTTGCCCACCGCGCCGAGGGTGGCGGACTCGTGGGCTCGCGCAACCGGATGGAGGATGCTGGCCGCGGACGTCGGCGGTTCTCGTTGGAACACCATGTCGGGGCCCACCGGACGAAGAGTGCTGAGGGAGGGCCATCACCTGCGCCCGAATTTGTCCTGTCCGAGCAGCTGGTTCGCCGCCCAGTTGTTTGTCTAAGTAATTTTCGCTTTGGTCGTTGTTGGCGGTGCTACGGCCGCCGGTGTCATTGTCGTCGTAGTTGGCCATCTGAGACCTACAAAAAACGTCGTGACAGGCAAATGACCCCTACCTGGCGCGCCAACTGTCGGGGTTCTGTAATCTTCGGCTAGTAAATTTCTCGGATTGCGTGCCGGGCCTCGGACAATTGTGCTAATGGGGGTACACAAGGATTTATATTGGTTCGGGCCTTCGGAGAGTAATACCATACATCTAGTTCTCATTGCTCGTGTTATTTGCACTGATTTGTAGTAGGCGGTAGAAGTGGGTGGGAGATGGAGCTCAGTCCCAAGTCTCTGTAGTCTGTAGGAGCCATGACTGGCTGGAGGTAGGCGAAGAAGAATTAGAGATAGAGTCTGTGTCCCTCCGGGGAGAAATGGGAAGAAGTAAAAAAGGGGCTCTCCATGGGAAAGGACTCGTACTCTCCCTTTTATAAAACAAGGGGAGGAGGCTACATCGATGTGACAGCACAAGCCAGGAGAGAGAAAGAGAGAGAGGGGGAGCACTTGGTCAAAAAGGAGTACGGGGAAGCTTTTGCCCCATGTGATGCATGATGGCTTGTATGCCTTTCCACGCAAGTGGCCTAGACAATGAGTGCTTCTGACACCTGGTACATGCATCATCAGTGTGGAGCCCAAAAACACTCGAGGTGGCGTCGAACCAGTCGGAGGTGACTGGTGGACGTGCACGTGAGGTCGTAGCCCTGATTTGTGGTGTTTTCCCACGTAAAAAGAATTCCTGGAAGCCGCTATAAATACATCAGGGGACATCATGGCTGTGATAGTCGTTTGTATTCATAGTCTTGGGGCAGCCATAATATTGGGTCCCGTCGTCAGGTATATTTGATCATTTAACTATAAAAACCATTAATTTTTTTACTGTTGGATGGTTCTAGTGCAAGGTTTTGGCGACGTGGATGGACACCAACGTGGCGGTGGGATCCGCTTGTCAGCACTCCTCCCGCCTCTCTCTTTCTTCTCTCCTCTATCTCCTCCGACTACCGACAACCATCCCCACACCTCTAGCTGTTCATGTGCCTCCCGGCAAAGGTGGAGGTCTAGGCCGATCGCGTGGGCCCGTGGTGTAGCTCGAGATCACTTGAATGGCTGTGCAGCCAGCAGCAGAGCTCCAGCTCGCTTGCCCAGCATCGCTGTCCAGTGGAGGAGCTCGAGCTCGTTCGACTGGCCGCACTAGCCCGCAACGGAGGTAGCTCCAACTCACCGGCTCGCCCGACCAGCCACGCTCGAGCCGCCACCAGAACAAAAGTCCCCAACAACATAATCCACGCACCTGCCCCCCCCCCCCCCCCCCGCGCGACCAACCACCGCCTGCCAGGGAGCCACCATCGCCAGGATGCCTGCCCACGCGCTGCACCATCGAAGCACCTGGGCAAGAAAGAGGAAGAGACAGGGAGGAGAGCGAGAGAGGTGGGAGAAAAAGATATAAAATGAGTGGATGAGCGTGTCAACATGGTGTCCACGTCAGCGAAACCGGCTATCAAAACCACTTATGGTAAAAAAATGAACGGTTTTAAGAGTTCGGTGGTCAAAATATACCTGCTTTTGGAGTTCGAGGGCCAAAACCAAACTAAGACAAGAGTTGGATGGTCAACAATAGGCTTTTTCCTAACCTTTTGATATATGACAATTCAGTTTGTGGACATTGTAGGACGGACATGGACATGCATAACACATGAGAGTTATAAAAAATGATTTTGATGTATTAATCTGATATAGTTACTGTATTTTTCTGCAAATATACTCATTAGTTGAGCTAATTGTGTTACTTTGATTTTAAACAAACGGAACAAATTTAGGAATATGTACTTTGAAGTATTTGCCATCTATGCCAATAGATTTTTACTTGTCATTGCCCAATTTATGACACCTTGATCTAGTCAATTTATTCATAATTTGTTTGATCGAGATAGCTGGCCTTTGGTAAAAAAAATCTTCATTTATTTAATGAGATTGAAACAAAAGGATGTGTCATTATTACCATGTTTATATAGCAAGGCTAAAAGTTGAATGCTCCATGGTGATGAAATCTATAGCGAGTACAAGGTTTTTTAATGTTTTCCAATGTTATTACCTTCAATAAGATGTGTATAAACAGATATATCACCAGTCTTGCTCTTTGATGTGCGAGAACATGCTAAAAGTTACAATGAAGCTGCTTCAAACAATACAATCAGGAATCATAAACAATTGAGCAGATAAACTATGAATAACTGTTATTCATGCGTTAGTTCACTGCAAAAAGTTTTTACTGGCTGCACTTATAGGAACAAAGGATCAATATGTAACATACTAGAACAAATATTAGGTGCCCATTTAGATGGAAAATGAAGGAACCTTCCATGTGGTGCCATATATTTCGACAAGAGATTGATACTCAAGATGACTTTCTCTAAATTATAGATGCAAGCTCTTTGAAATGTTCCCTCGTGTTTTTCTCTAAATTATAGATCCCATTATTTTCATAGATCTATATAAGTGACCATATCTATTATGGATGTTCGATCTGTTGCCAACAATTATTTTCCATTTCATTTTGGTACAATACAAGGCCCGAGATTTTAAATGATATTAATTTTACGAGATCTTGAATTTATACCTGGGTCCCATATGTCAGCCCATCTCAAATAACAACCGGCCGGTCGCCTAACTCACGCAAATCCTGTTCATATTCTTCTAGAAGTAGACCAGCCGTTATGGGACATTTGTGTAGTCTCAATATTATCAAAATAATACTAACCAGTAATGCTCACCTAACTTACATACCTCATCACCTTCATATTCTTCCACAGGTAGTGGACCTGCTGTCTAGTAGTGCCGTATATATCAATTATCAAATTCCTTGTAGGCCCAACTGCCAGCGAATGATTAACCACGCCTACTACAGCTACTCCAATGCCCATGCTCTCAAGCTATATATATATATTCAATATATATTGCACCTTGTTTTGCAAGTTGCAGCAGAAAAAGATGTCTGTGCGGTTCATTTGAACTTAAAGCCAAAGGCACACGCGGATATTCCGTTTGCAACAAATCAAATCCATGTGGTGGCCATGTTAAATTTGTCCCTTTTTACCAATCTAGAAATCTCTTGGATCTACCTCTATGCACTCTCAATAGAGAGAAACTGAAGATTTTCTTCTCTGTAAGTACGGCTCCAGTAACAGTCAGGACTAAAAAAAAGTAGCAGTTAGCATTAAACTAGGACAATGATCTCATTGCTTTAGTATGACTGGAAATTTCATCTAAATAATCGCTAGAAGGCAGGGATATGATCGGCTACAGAGAATCAGCAACCTTTATCGGCCGGGGTAGCCACAGAAGCTCTGCCGAATACATGCATTATTGCATTAACTAGTACAATCAAAATTGATCAAAAGCCGGGATTAGAGAGGTATTGCCGTCTTATTTTAGAGGTTTTTATGGTACACAATACCACCCTGTACCACCGGTTGAAAAGGACTCGTATGTAATATAATAGGACCTATATGTAAGGATCTGACAGTTAAGATTAATTTTGTACCACCGGTTTTTTTAGCGTAGTATGGGTGGTATTCATAGGTGGTATGAGTAGTATATGAGTATTAACAGAAATATACAAAATAATTTTGTTGGAATATATGAAATCAAGTCTTTTTATGTAACCTTGGCAGCAGGGAAATTTTTTCGAACAATATACATTGAGCAAATTACCATTTTACCTATAGTAAAAAACTGAAAAAAAACCTGATAATACCATCGTACCACCGTTGGGTGGTATTGTGTACCGTAAAAGACCTCCTTATTTTAACCCCACTTTTGTACTAGGTTTGTACCTGGTTTGCTGCTCTTTATATGAACAAACCTCTAGCTAAACACCGTCATCACTATCAAAGGTAGTGCATTATGCATGCGTGCAGTGCCCCAGAAAGAGTCGTACACTAACGAGCTAGCATTACTACCAAAAAGGGGGTGTGTTCTCCAAACACCTAAGTTGGATTCCCAGCTGTGCCACTGCTGCCCTCTTCTGAGCAACTTGCATCAAAGTTGGATTGAAACACCCAAGGTACCAAGCCGTGCATCTCCCCTGCCTGCAAACTTTCGAGACTTGCAGCGTGCTGCGATTTTTGACGTGGCAGCTGAAGGGATAAGGGGTGGCTACGTTAGCGCAAAACAAAATTTTCCCCGCAAAACAGGAACTGCTGCTGTCAGAGATCACGGGATTACAACTAGACGCGCAGATGGAGCGGAACCGTCTCGATGTAGACGAACGCGTCGAGGGTAGTAGGTAGTGCAGTTGCTCACGTCCTTCTTGACTTGCATGTGCGGCTCGTCCGATCCAAGTGCTCCAGATGCAGTACCTCCAAGGTATCCACACGTACGGAGAAGGAAGCGACGCACGCCGGACTGCTAGGTCCGCGAGTGCGACGAGGAGAGAGTGTTGGCAGCGCAGCTGCTACTTGAGAAAAGTTGTGTCTTTTCAGGAGGGGTGTGGTCCATATTTATTGGGAGGAAACCCCCCCACACCATTGTCCATTAGCAATACGGGACTAATAGATGGTGTACCCCTTCCAATACTAATGGGCTTTACAACATTTGTGGCCCATTAGGACTTTTACACCATAATGGATCAAATCCATCTGAACCCACTAGTGGATCAAATCCAGTTGGCTCTAGGGCATATTTCCAACAGTCTCCCACTTGCACTAGAGTCAACTATGCAAGTATATTCATCCTCATTCGGCTTCCAACCCCTTAAGTGTGTGACCCTATAGGTTCACGTACACATAGACTTGACCCGAGTACATTACTCGATCAATAGTTGATAGCGGCCTCTAGCAAGATGTGTCAACTCCTATGCATACGTAAAGATCTTATCAGACAAACCATCACAACAATTCATACATGCTATTCCCTTTACCTCACGATATTTGGTCTAGCTCCAAGCTGACCTCTCTTTCTCGACACTGTGATTCGGATCATCAAAAGGGGGTTAACCCTTAACCCAGCACAGCCATGCATTTCTTGATCCGATCACTCGAGGGGCCATAGATATCTCTCTCAAGTAGAGGGGCAAATTCTATCTTGATTGACCATGCCTCGCAGCATGCTTCCTGACAAACCCGAAAGACATCTTTATGACTACCTAGTTACGGAGTAGCGGTTGATAGCCCCTAAGCAGGTCAATTCACATCTTGAGTTCATGTGACAATCTCAAGTCTAAGGACATAGCGTATACATTGTGTAAACAGAGAACGGAGTCTCAAATTGGGTCAGTCCAGCCCCATGTCATACATGTGCCCACATTATTAGTTATACATCTCCATGTTCACGACTTGTGAAACATAGTCATCAACTAATTCATGTGCTAGTCATTAACCCATACTAGGGACAACTTTTGAATAACCATACAAGTAAAAGAGTTTCACAAACAATTCACATAATTGCCAATCAAATACAAGTCACCTTTCATGGATATTCAATAAAAGAACCAAGTGACATGGATATAATGAAATATAATCATCTCTATGATTCCTTACAGGACATATTTCTAACATTCTTCCACTTGCCTTGAGCTAATCTAGAATATATCTAATACCCATAGCTTTCATGTGCGCCTCATGTTTTGGCTGTGGAAGGGGTTTTGCCAAAGGATCTGCAACATTCAAACTCGTGTGTACTTTGCATATCTTGATATCACCTCGTCTAACGATCTCTCGTTGTTGACGCAAAATGTGCACCTAGCGCCAAGCACACAGCAAGCCGAACAAGCTGGCTTCACATGTGCAGAGAATCACAAGACGTGCCAGTCAATTTTCCCTGAAAATTAACAAAAGACAAAGTAGTTAAATACCAAAGCTTGGAACTTGCCGGGTGGTACCAGACAGTTCCATATTTACGGCTATAAAGCCAGATGGGATGACATATAGCTATAGAAAGCTATCTGCCAGCAAACTGAAACCATTCGGGAGCATTAGAAAGGAAAAGGCAACATAGCCGAATGGATGAGTAAACATGACGGCGATCGGTCTTTGTTTTGACAAAGATGCACGCGCGCAAGACCACGACCGAATCCCCGTGGTGATCAACGTTAAATAAATAAATAAAGTAAAGCGCGAGCATAAACATGTAATAAACAAGCATGCATAGATCCAAAGCACTAGTCTACCGCATGTCTAGGTGCTTTAAAACCCGTCGGGTATGACGCCAAACAAATCTATCCACCGCATGATACAACTTGCGTGGGGATCGTACCACTTTCCACAAATAGATCTATCCACCGCATGATACGATCTAAATATGGAAAGCTAAAAGCATACATTATTTAAAGCATAAGTTACGCACGTGTTTTACTCATGAGAAACATAACCGAATACGAAGTTGAGCAGTACCGAATCGGGGTCCATGAAGAAGGAACGAACATTACCAAGTAAGATAAATCTATCAGATTGATTTGAAATCTAATCCACCGGATGACTAGCTCCAAAGCAACCCAAAAAACCTGTATCTACCGCGTGATACTCAGTTCTTTCAAGATTTATGCAAACGTTGGCAAGTTTGAACCCGCAACACGTAACAACCTAGATCGATTCGGTTTCGGCTATCAAGGAGCATGTGATCCACATATTAAAATAGCCAAAGGATCGAACTTGACTCGCATAAGGATCATCAAAAGGTATAAAGCCGATCCAAACCCATCTAGATTGGGCAAAAAGGTGTTACATGAATTTAAACATAAAGCAAAAACTCAAAGCAACACGGGGTAACTTAATGAATCTATTGAATCTTGCCAAAATTCAATAGAGCCGATAACTAGCTTCAAGCTAGATCTTAGCCTACCGCATGGCTCATGACGTAACAAGAAACCCTCTTGAACCAAGCTTGAATCTACCGCATGAAACTAAGCATGGTAACAAGACTACTTGCATCAGATCTTAATCCACCGCATGATACTAGATATGATACAAGGTTGCCGGTACTCACGGAGGTCGACAGATCGATGAACCCTCTCGAAGAACTCGACGACATGACAAATGGACTCTAGGGTTTGGCGTAAAGCCGGTTTGTATTGAGAATGATTACGTATATGTTACATACATTCAGGGCTCATATTTATACCCTGCCAAGCACAACCTCGAATGGATTTGATACCTAATTTATCTCTAAGCTTGATCGCTTATCCACCCATTCGTCCTTCCTGCTTGAGCCACGTCACCGTACAATCCCGCAAAATCAGCTCAACTGTTCCCTTGCCGAACGGAAGCAGATAGCCGACCGCGGATTTTTCTGCCGAATGCATCTGAAAAAACCTTCCTTCCGCCGGACGGACTCCTCATCGAGCTGGACCCACAAGTCAGACTCCTTACTAAATTTTGGTGTTAACACATGCCCCTTCAATTACGGGATAAAAGTGATTTTATTCCGGAATTGACTCCAACCTCCATCGTCTTCAAATCGAATCTGTTCAACACCTGTTCTCTCTCTTCGCAATCCGCTGGAATCTTCATCTAGATCCAAACCCTAGATCCCCTTGTTCTGAGCTCGAATCCCCAATGGCGGCTCAAAATCAAGCTGCTCAGGTAAATTCCTCTACCATAAGCTTCATTCGGCATTTAGGTTTTCAATTTTTACCTGAGATTTCTTTTCCGCTTTCCTTTAGGAGCCTTCCACCGAGCTTTTGATTCGTACCGAGGCCAATTCAAGATCCTACTACCTTGGTCCTGTGGGAGCTTCTGATCCTCGAGAATTTATCGCAGCTGAATCCCGAAGGATCCCCTTCAAAGCGGCTCTGACCACACCTCCTCAGTGGCAGGATGCTTTCAAGAACTGACCCTTGCCCCCAATCGCAGGCTGGAAAATTGGTACCAGAGGATCCTTGCAGACAAGAGTGCCAGGACCCAGAATTGGGATACCCTCTGCATTGCTCAATGTTTGGAGTTATCTTTGGCCGAGACCCCCAAGAACGAAGACCTCTTGATAGCGGCTTGCCACTTCTGGTCAAATGGCGTCAACGCCTTCCTCTTTGGTCACGGCCCGATGTCCCCAACTCTGGCCGATGTGTACATGATTACCGGCCTTGACATTACAGGCTCTGTCCGTCCCTGGGATTTCAAAGGTTCCTCTAGACAAATAGGGGTAAAACCAGGGAGCGGATACAAGAATTATATCCTGAGTCACACGAAGGACGGCCCCCTTGGTGAAGTTGAATACAGGGCATTTCTGAACATGTGGCTATGCAGGTTCATCTTCTGTGGTAAAGCCAATGAGCCTACCCTGAATCATATTGCAATGGCTTCTTACATAGCCAATGGCAATCGCTTTCCTCTTGGGAAATACCTCCTGGGCAGTGTGTACCACATGCTTCATCAAACTGTCACCCAGATGTACACCAACCAGAGGATAGCATGTGTCAACGGTCCCTGGTGGTTTATCCAAATGTGGCTGCAACTGCACATGCATCAGATTGTTGGTGTTGATTTGAACACCCGGCTCTTCCCTTCATCCAATCATCATGAAGGGGAACCCCAAGCCACCAGAGGATGCCAGACTTATGGAGAAGCTGCTTCAACTGTCCTCATCAAGCAGAATGTCAGCCAGCTCTTCGAGCTCTTCTTCAAAGGTTTCCAAAATCCTCTTTGGCTCCCTTATCTGGATAATGACAATTTGACTCTCCCTTGTGAGTTCTCCTTCGAAACTGAATGCCAAGATGGAAGATTCCTGGAGATCCTCAATATCATTATCCGCCCATGCATTCTGCCGGCTGAATTCAGTGGAGGAAGGCTGAACCATAGTACTTATGAATATTATCAGCCCAACCTGATGGCTCGGCAACTCGGATGTGGCCAAATGCCCCCAAGACTGTTTCTGCATGAATTCCTCAAGCCCAGAGAGGAAATCAAGGAACTTATTCAAACTAGCAGAGTTTTTCAGTATGTGTGCAGTCCTTCTGTTACACCTGGCCTTTCATACCCACAACAGTAGCTCACCCCACCTTCAACTCCTGGTGGCAAGAATTCCATGATCACATCTTTAGTGAGCCTGTGCATTTGTTCTGTGTAGCACTGATGCCTGACTTTCAACCATCTTCAGAGGTAATATGATTAATCCTTAAATCAAACATTCCCTCCTCCAACCATGATCCTGATTTTATTTCTTTTGCCCATAGAACACAATGCCTGCCCCTCTGGCCAGGGAGATCGCCTACAATGCAGTAGGCCCTATCTCAGCATTGGGGTTCAGATCACCAACCCTGGCTCAGTTAATGGCTAGGTATGCCACAACAGATCCAACTCTGTCTAGCATTACTGCTGACAGAAGGCAAGGCTTGTCCCTGATTGCTCCTCCAAATGCCAAGAGGAGAAGAACCATCAAGAAAGTCCTTGTTGAGGTAAAATCTCTTCCTTTCTTGACCTCAGGATTGCTCCTTTTCTGATAAATCATATCTTGTGCATTTTCAGACTAGAACTCAGCAATCCTCAGCTTCAGAATCTGCCAATGCTCCATCCACTGGTATGACCTTTACTGTCTTTTTCTTGAGGATGAACACTGGCATTCATTCTTGATCTGGCATTTGCAGAAGAAACAACAGAGGATCAACTCGTGGACGTCCCAGTGTCTCAACAAGCAAGTCCACCTAGGGCTGAGCCACCTGTCCAGGTGGAAATTTTATCTTCATCAGGGACTCAATCACCCCCTGTTCAGACAGAAGCACCAGACTCGCCAGAGATGAATTTCCCCATCCAACCAGAGCCATCAAGTCCTCCAAGGGCTCAATCACCCATTGGCCAGGCCGAAACATCAACCCTGGTAGAGGTGAATCCACTTCCTCTTCAGCCAGAAGCTCCTGAATTGCCAGAAACTGCATCAGCGCCCTCTCACACGGAAGCTTCAGCTTTGCCTGGAACACCTCCTTCACCAGTGGCCGCCCCTGAACAAAATCCTGCTCCAACTCAGGAAATCAGACATGAGGTACTTATTTGCACTTAATCTTGTTATCCTTTACTTCCAATACTCCTGACTCGGCAACATTGCTCTCTTAGGATCAGGTCCCATCATCATCAAGTCCATCAATGGGGAACAATCCATTTGCCGAGGCAAGGGAAGGAGTGCCTCAAACTTTGTCAGAGGAAGTGCAGGAAAAGCTCAAGGAGATTTTTGCCTGGTTGCAAAAAGATGCGCGAGATCAGTTCAAAGATCTTGATCACTTTGAAGAAATGCTTGAACCTATCAGCCAAAACCTATCTGAGGACATCAATGCCTCACTTGAATCCATCTCAAGTCTAGAAATTCATTATGTGCCCATAAGACAAGCTCTGAGAAAGGTGTCCTCCCGCCCAGCTGTTGAGCGGAAGAGGGCCAGAGCCGAACAAGCCATGAAAGGGGCACAATCTCAGACCGAGAACCACAAAGATGCATTGGCCAATCTGCAAGCTTCTCGTGAATTGAAGATCGCCAGAAAAGCCGCTTTGGAGGCAGAACTGAGAAGTCTGTCAGCTGAAATAGAGGCCGATGACAAGAAGATAGCCGAGCTCCCTGGATTGATAGAAAAGACCCAAAAGGCAGCAATATCGGCCATAGCTGAGGTAAACCAGTGTGATGCAGAACTTACCACCCTGTCCAGCGCCCAGAAAGATTATCAAGAGCGGATGGACAATTTTCGCCAAGCAACATCGAATGTCCGTGGTGTAATTGCGAAATATTTGAACATCTAGATGTTTCGATCGATGTGTAACCGAATTGGTCGTTCTTGTAACATTTGTTCTCGCAATTTTATTTCTCTTTTCTTCTGCTCATCCTTAAATGCAACGCTAAATGACCCATTCGGTAAAGAAATGCCAATACCCGAACGGCGCTTTGACTCCTTTCAGCCGAGCTAGTCAACCGAACATGACTCAGCCTAGAACTCCAAACGACCCGTCGGCGGACTGGTCAAGGAAACCGCTCCACCTTCCGATTTTCATGGGATATGCGCCATGATCCAGAGCCACGACCTGAGGCCACGATCTGTCTTGCCAGGCCTATAAATGAAAACCGTAGGTGTCCCTAGCTCTCCACCAAGCCTTTAGCTCTCAAATCTTTGCCAATCTCAAGTCTTCTTCTTTCCTCAAACAGCGCAAATCCCAGAGACATGGTGCGCATCCTCAACCGGCGCCGCGCCTCTGATGAGGCGGAGGGAAGCCGCGCCAGTGCGCGCCGGAGGCAATGATCGTCAATCCCTCTTTTCTGGTTCATCTTTGATCCCCTTTTGTTTTGACGATCATCCTTTTTTCAGGTTGATTTAATGGAATCCATCTCCCGCGCCGGCCGGTCAGCCGCTACCGGACGACTCCTCGGAGTCCGATGGTCACTCCCCCGTGCCCTACGGGGAACTCGACGCTCTCCGCTTCAAGGCGGAACTGGAGGTGGCCCAGCGCGAGCTGGAGGAGGTCTCCAAAAAGGCTGGCATAGCCGAGTTGGAGTGGGAAGACCAGCGCAAGCAGCTGCTGGAGACCATCGACGGTACGGCCCCGACACCGCTCTTTGATCCAATCCGGCCTTTGATGCTAATCTCCCTTTTTCTTGCACTTTGCAGCCCGTGATGCCGAGCTCAACCAGCTAAAGATGCTGGTGGAGCAATTGGCCGACAAGGTGAACGCCCGTGGAGACACGCCAGCGGAGCGCCTTGCTGCGATGGAGCACCGCGTGGACGAAGTGGCCACCCATGGCGTCCGCTTGGGCACCACCCTGGGCCTGGCTGCCATGGCGACGCACACTAACGTCGACTACTCCACCATGCCGCACGGCTTCCGGGGCGGCGCGCCAGAAGACATCGAGGAGATTGAGCTCATCTTGGAGCGCCTCGATGGCCACGACGACGCCATTGCCGAACTCACTCATCCCCAATCTGTGCTGAACAGGCTCTTTGACTCGATTGTATTAGGGATGCTTGATATCGGCAATAATAAAGAACTTTTGAATTCTGTGCTCGCACTGCGATGATTTTCTTCATGTTTGCATCCGTGAATCTTGTTTTTCCTTAAATGTATTCGGGAACTAGCTTGAGCCGAACACGCGAGAACAGATGCCCCTTGGCGCAAAATCCACAGAAGATCCTTGAATCGGCAATCCGTAAGCACTGTTCAAATGAAAACCCTTCGCATTCGGGAAGAAAACCCTGCCGTTTGGTATTCCAATAGTGCACGCCGGCCAGTCATCACTCCCAATGCACCCCCTCGGTCAATAAAATAGCCTGCTGAGATGCCCTGCAAATCCACTCGCACACTCATCCATCACTTCTCATTTCCTCCCCTGTCCTCAGAGGAAAAAACCCCAAGGCCATGGACAAAGGCAAGCAACCCCAGGAGAGCAGCACTCCGAAGAAACGCACGATTCGAGAGTGAGTTTTCCCTTGATTTACTCCTTGTTTTCCCATATGATCTCGCGCTTTACCTCTTCTCTATCTTTCCTCTTCCAGCCTTGATTTGCTTCCTGAAGAAATCATTGGGACCGAAGACATGCCTGAGTACATCTCCTCCGATTCCTCCCTCGAAGCAGAGGACGCCACGCCTGAACAGAGGACCAGCCATCAATTGCGCCGCCGCGTTCGGCACCTGGAGCATGACCACAGGGACATCACCGCTCGTTGCCAGGCCGAACGCGAGCGTCGCATGGCTTTGGAGGCATTAGTGGGAGGTAAATGTTTCTGACTCCTTCTTGACTTCGCGCGCACATCTGGATTTCTTGCCCCCAATAACCGCTCCTCTGTTTTAGATGTCTCTAATAGGTACAACAACCTGAAAGCGGCTTGGGACAGCTTGGTTGAGGCAGCAAATCATGGTCACCCCCGTGCATTCCAAGTTGCCGTCACGGTGGTCCTGGAGCAACTGAAGAGGGAGCAGCCGAAGAAGCAAAGAAAAGATTGAATCATACTTCTGCTTCTTCCTCCAGGCCTTTTGCTTCCCACCTCCTCGAAGTCCTGATCACCAGGGTTGTTGGATGTAAACCTGCAAGAGGCAGTTGTAGCGTAGTTTTGTGCTAAGGGCAATGCAGCTAGGCACTGGCCATTTTCCCTTGTTTCGGATTTTTGTTCTAAAGGCGGCCTCGTTCTTGAGCGCTGGCTGTTCCTGTGTCAGATGCATGTAATCCCACTCCTGGTGATCACCGATCGATTTCAACACTAGGATAATACTTCTTCAAATATCTCCCATTTATCGCAGTGGAAAATTCTTCTCCTAGTAAAGTTTTCAATATGTATGCATTATCAGGGACGCATCTGACCACGCGAAAGGGTCCTTCCCAGTTAGGGGACCATTTGCCGAATTCACTGTATTTGGTTCCAATCGGCAATAGCGCTTTCCAAACCAAATCCCCTTCTGCAAATTGCCTGACTTTTACTCTCTTGTTATAATACTTGGCAACCCGCAGCTTGTTCTTCTCGATGTTTTACAGGGCCCTGAGACGGATCATGTGTAAATCCTCTAGCTCATCCATCATTAGGCCACTGTAATCTTTGGAGCTTAAATCTTTCTGTAACACGATTCTCCTGGAATCTGATTGCATCTCCCAAGGTAGAACCGCATGATGTCCATAAACCAATTCATAAGGAGACGTCTTCGTAGCTCCATGAGGGGCCATTCGGTAAGCCCACAGTGCCTCACTGAGTACCGAATGCCACCTCCTTGGCTTCTGGTCGATCTTCTTTTGTATCAGCTTGATCATGATCTTATTAGAAGCCTCTGCCTGACCATTAGCTTGGGCATAATTGGGAGAAGAATTAAACAATTTGATCCCCATGCTTTCGGCAAACTCTCTGAACTCCAGGGACACGAATTGGGCCCCTTTATCAGTTGTGATTGTTTGAGGGATTCCAAACCGATAGATGATGTGTTCCTTGACAAATTCAACCATGTTTTCCGACGTCACCTTCTTCAGTGGGATCGCCTCAACCCATTTAGTAAAATAATCTGTAGCCAAAAGCACAAACGTATGCCCCTTGCTAGATGGTGGATTAATCTGGCCAATCAAGTCTATACCCCAGCCCCTGAATGGCCATGGCTTGATAATGGGATTTAATGCTGACGCGGGGACCCTTTGAATATTTCCAAACCTCTGACAATATTGACATCCCTTGTAATACTCAAAGCAATCCTCTAATATCGTCGGCCAAAAGCACCCAGCTTGCCTGACAACCCATTTCATGCGGTAGGCCGATTGGTGTGCTCCACATATCCCATCATGCACTTCACTCATCATCTTCTTGGCTTCTTCTGGACCCAGGCATCCTAACAACACCCCATCTAACGATTTGTAAAACAAATTGTCATCCAGAAGAACGAATTTTATGGCCTTGTACCTGAGCTTCCTAGAGACCTTTCAGGATGGATCTTTCAAATAGTCAACGATCTCTTTTCTCCAAGCATCCTCCGCAAGATCCGTTCCCAGTGCACATATGTCTGCAGCAAACGCTTCTTGACTCTCTTTGTAACCAGAGGTGCTCTGAGCCAACCTGTTCGCTTCTTCGTTATGTTCCCTTGGAATAAGCTGTAGAGTTACCAATGGAAAGCTCTTCAAGATCTCCCTGCATTCTTCGTAGTAACTCCTCAGTGCTTCACTTTTGCATTCGTATTGGCCGTTCAATTTCTTGATTACCAACTCTGAATCTCCATAAACCTCAACTGAAACGGCCCCGGCTTCTCTCAAATATTGAAGCCCTCGAAGCAATGCCTCGTACTCAGCCTGATTGTTTGTAACAGTGGGCTGTATAGGGATGGCAAACTCAAACATCTCACCTCTAGGCGAAATCAGTAGAATCCCTACTCCCCCACCTTTACCACATGATGATCCATCAAAAAATAAAGCCCAAGGAGTAATTTCAAGCAAATCAATTGATGGATCACGATGTTCAGTTAGAAAATCGGCAATGATCTGACCCTTAATAGCCTTTGCCGATTCGAACCTTAACTCAAACTCTGATAAAGCCAAGATCCATTTGCCAATCCTGCCATTCAAAATTGGCATAGATAACATATGTTTTATTACATCAAACTTGGAATACACAGTGCATTTGGCATTCAACAAGTAGTGCCGAAACTTTGTACACGAGTAGTATACGCACAGGCATAGCTTCTCTGCAGCCGAATACCTGGTCTCAGGATCAAGTAATTTTCGGCCAAGAATGCTACTACCCGCTCCTTTCCCTCGAATTCTTGAATAAGGGCCGATCCAATGGTTTGGGTATCGGCCGCCACGTACAACTTGAAAGGCTTATCCAACTGAGGAGGGACCAGCACTGGTGGCTCCTTCATGTATTGCTTGATCTCATCAAAAGCTTTTTGTTGTTCGTCGCCCCATGTGAACTTCTGATCTTTCTTTAGCTTCAGCAATGGAGAGAACGGCAAAACCTTCTGTGACAGATTTGAAATAAATCTCCTTACGAAATTAATTTTGCCGAGCAGTGATTGTAACTCCTTGAGATTAGTTGGAGGGACAACTTCATCAATGGCCTTCATGCTCTTCTTGCCGACTTCAATCCCCCCTCGTGGACCAAAAATCCCAAGAATTCTCCAGTTGATACCCCAAAAGCGCATTTGTTTGGATTCATCTTTAAACCATGCTTTCGGGTGCACTCCAAGGTCCTTTTCACATCTTCCAAATGTGTGTCATGACTTAGGGACTTGATCACGACATCATCAATGTAAATTTCAACAACTTTGCCGATCAACTCGTGAAAGATGTAATTCCTGGCTCGCTGATAAGTTGCACCGGCATTTTTCAACCCAAATGTCATGACTATCCATTCAAACAAAGCCTATATGATCGGGACATCCGAAGGCCGTCTTTGATATATCTTCTATTGCCATAAAAATTTGGTTGTATCCCGCATTGCCATCCATGAAACTGATAACTTTGTGCCCAGCAGCGGCGTCGACCAACAAATCGGCAACAGGCATGGGGTAACCATCCATCGGAGTAGCTCTATTCAAATCCCTGAAATCTATGCAGACCCTCATCTTTCCATTCTTCTTGTAAACAGAAAAAATGTTAGAAATCCACTCCGCATATCTGCATGGCCGAACGAAGTTTGCGTCAAGCAATCTTTCAACTTCTTTCTTCACATCGGCGAATACCTCATCCTTGTAGATTTTCTGGGGTGGTTGCTTGTATGGTTTGAAACCAGATTTGATTGGCAACCGATGCTCAACGATGGAGCGATCCAGTCCAGGCATCTCTGAATAATCCCAGGCGAAGCAATCCTTATATTCCTTGAGTAGCTTGATTAATTCCTCCCTGAAGTCTGATTGCAAGTTTGCGCTGATGAACGTCGGCCTTGGCTTGCCACCGCTTACAATGTCAACTTCTTCTAATTTATCAGCCGACATGAATCCTCGCCCCAACTTGCCATCAGTACCATCGACGGGGTTCTCCATTAAAAATTGCTATAAGAGCCGACTGCTTGAATTGGCTGTTGATCGTTGCTGATAGGTTCAACAGGACCTTCTCCCCAGTCTTTCCCTGAGAAACAGTCAATGCCTTGATACTCCCAGAAAGCTGGTTCCACATTTGCAACGCTCACGGAGTCATCTGTTTGGACCACCTCAATGTCATCATCCACCCATTGGATGAGCTGCTGATGCATGGTAGATGGGACGCAGCAATTGGCGTGAATCCAGTCCCGTCCAAGCGGAGGGTCGTAGGCTCCTTTACCTTCGATAACAAAGAAGGTTGTGAGCAGTGTCTTGGACCCGATCATCAGATCCACGTGAGCGCATCCCTTGGTGTCTGAAGGATTCCCGGCGAAATCGTTCAGTATTATGCTTGTGGGCGTCAGATCGCTAGGGCCCATGCCAAGTTTTCTGAAGGTGGTGTACGGCATTACATTGACCGCCGCTCCACCGTCGACAAACATCTTGGTCAATGGCTTGCCATTGACATATCCCTTCAAGTACAGCGGCCTCATGTGTCGATTTTTGGCCGGTTTGTCGAAGATGGCTTGCTTGGCTAGCACCACTGCGCCATCGGCCCCTCGATCTCGCTCATCGTCCGGGGACGCCTCTTCTGCACAACCTCGATTAGCGGGAGCCATAAATTCATTCGGCGAGAAAATATACCATGCACGCTGGAGCCGAACGCTTTGACCCTTCAGGTTTATCCTTTGGACGCCACACCTGCCTTGTCTGGATCCCAGCCTGCCTCAGTTCACGGTTCCTCAAGCGTTGAACCCTTCTCTTCTGACTTTTTCTTAGGCCAGGTGGGCACCATTGCCCCTTTTGCCAGATGTACTCGTCCTCGTCTTCCTCTTGATCAGCCCACTTCAAATCAGCTTTCCTTTTCCTGGGATGATCAATGATTTCAATTTTTTGACGCCGATCCTCGCTAGGATGTATCCTTCCAATTCTTTCATGGACGGATCGGCGATTGGCAGTCTCCTGCCTGTACTCAAAATACCTATCACTGCACTCAGGGCAGTTTCTCAGCGTGGGCAGCTTCAAACTTCGATCCAACAGTGCCTGAAGAACGCACATCCCCAGTGCGCGCGCTCCTGCTCGCGCGTGTACTGCTCCAGATCTCTTCTGCGTGCTTCCTCTTCGGCCCTGCACCTCTCCTCCTCGTACTTTCGCTTCTGGTAGCGCTCCTTTTCCAGCTGGCACTGCCACTTATTGAGGAGGATACACGTGGTCACCCTGGGCTTGGCTCTGGACGATTCCCCGATCTCGACGTGGCTCTTAATAACGCGGGGGGCCTCACCATGCACCTGCTCCAAAGTCACCTGACGCTCCGGGTCTACTACTCCATCCTGTCTTGCCCTGGCTGAGGTCAAGACTTTGACCTTGCCCTTCTCCTCAGCTGTTACCATGTTGACCGAAAAACCCACCATGTTCTGAGGGAAAGGGTGGCCATCGAGCTTCATATTGTTATCAAATTTGAGGTGTCCCTCCTGGATGGCTTTCTGGATCCTCATTCTGAAGACCCTGCAGTCATTGATGGAGTGTGAGTTCCTGTCGTGGAAGCCACAGTAACGTTTCTCCTTTACTCCATCGGGACGAAGCATGGAATGCCCTTCAGGCAATCTGATTCGGCCTTCCTTCACCAGGAGCTCAAACAGCTTGTCAGCTTTTGTGATGTCGAAATCATAGGTGCCTTTGGTCTGTTTGACCCAGCATTGATTCATAGTCAATGGCTCTTTTCCCCACATGATTTCGGCCGCAGCCACGTCCTGGTCATCATCAGAATCCTCCATCAGGTCGGCTTTGTCCAGGAACTGGTTGTAGATATCCGCCACGTCGTGCTGTTTGCCGAACCTTGTATCCTTCTTGAAACCGTATGCTTGGTTGCTCATTAACGACAGCTTTTGGGACAGTTGGCCCAAGTTATCGAACTCCATGCCAAATAGCTTCTCACGCACGGCCAGTAGCATCCCTGCAACGGCCATGTCGGCCAACTGGTCATCTGGTAGATTGAGCGAAAAACACATGCCCTTCACTTCCCTGAACCTCTTGAGGAATTCCAAGGGGGTCTCACTGTGTCTTTGCTTCAGGGTAGCAAGGTCGATCAGCTTCTTTTCCGAGCTGCCGCTGAAATAGTGGGCGTGGAATTTTCGTTCTAGCTCCTTCCACGTGCTAACTGATTGAGGGGGCAAAGATGAAAATCACTGGAACGCTGCACCCGTCAGTGACGCGGGGAAGTATCTGACTCTGAACGCTTCCTCAGATGAGCACTCTCCAAGTTGCATCAGGTAGCGAGCGATATGCTCCACCGTGCTCGTGTCATCCTGCCCGGAGAATTTTGTGAATTCCGTCGGAGGCTCCACCCTTGGGGGCAGGATCACGTTGTAGTACCACTCCGGGAACGGCGGTGTGTAGGTAGGTCCTTGCATTTTTGGTTTGAGGCCGAATTGATTCTGCATCAAATCGGCCATCTTCTGCGCCAGGATATCGTCCTCCTGCGTGCCTGCATCTGGTCCGTAACCTGGGTTCGGGAGAGCGTCGATGGCTCCGTAGTTCCCCACCTCGTGGTAGCCTCCGCCGTATAGATTCCTCTCGCGGCTGTTGCTTGCCGGAGCAATCCTGTAGCCGGAAGCAAGCGGGGCCCCAGGCGAGCCGAATGCCAACTCCCCGTACGTGGGCTGGTACGGGTTCGGGCCGTTGCACGGGTTGACCGCGTGCCGCCCGCGGTGGCGGGCCGGACCGGTCGCCCTCTCGCGGCTGCGGTGGGGGGGGCCGAACCGGTTGGCCCCCGCCGCCTTATGGAGGAGGCCGGAAAGCTTGGCTCCCGGCACTCGAGGAGGAGGCCGGGCCGGGCCGGCTCGCAATGGCGGTTGAGAACTGGACTCGCCCAACTCCACGGTGCCTCCTTGAATGGGCGTCTTACTGAACGCCTGTTCCATGCCTGGACCGAAGACAGCCACCATCATTTGTTTGAACGCACCCAGAAAAGCTCTGTGGTGCCTGCTTAAGACGTGGTCTGCAGTATATCGGAACGCTTGCATGCATTCCTCCCTCTCCTGCTGGGTTGTGGCGTCGCTCTCCCCTGGCAACAATACCCTGGGCATCTCATTTTTCAAGTACAGGACGCCGCTCCTGTTCTTCTTGAAGGACAGCAAACACTTCTGTTGGAATTGGTCCACGGCGTCCTGGAGCTGCTGCCGTTGCTCAGGAGAGAGGTCTTCGATGTTGACATCCATGATATCCGCGATGTTAGGCATCTTGATTTTCGGCTGTGGTCCCACTGGGCGTGCCAAAAAGTGTGTTGACGCAAAATGTGCACCTAGCGTCAAGCACACAGCAAGCCGAACAAGCTGGCTTCACACGTGCAGAGAATCACAAGACGTGCCAGTCAATTTTCCCTGAAAATTAACAAAAGACAAAGTAGTTAAATACCAAAGCTTGGAACTTGTCGGGTGGTACCAGACAGTTCCATATTTACGGCTATAAAGCCAGGTGGGATGACATATAGCTATAGAAAGCTATCTGCCAGCAAACTGAAACCATTCGAGAGCATTAGAAAGGAACAAGCAACATAGCCGAATGGATGGCGTAAACATGACGGCGATCGGTCTTTGTTTGGACAAAGATGCACGCGCGCAAGACCACGACCGAATCCCCGTGGTGATCAACGTCAAATAAATAAATAAAGTAAAGCGCGAGCATAAACATGTAATAAACAAGCATGCATAGATCCAAAGCACTAGTCTACCGCATGTCTAGGTGCTTTAAAACCCGTCGGGTACGACGCCAAACAAATCTATCCACCGCATGATACAACTTGCGTGGGGATCGTACCACTTTCCACAAATAGATCTATCCACCGCATGATACGATCTAAATATGGAAAGCTAAAAGCATACATTATTTAAAGCATAAGTTATGCACGTGTTTTACTCATGAGAAACATAACCGAATACGGCTGAACAGCCGAATCGGGGTCCATGAAGAAGGAACGAACATTACCAAGTAAGATAAATCTATCAGATTGATTTGAAATCTAATCCACCGGATGACTAGCTCCAAAGCAACCCAAAAAACCTGTATCTACCGCGTGATACTCAGTTCTTTCAAGATTTATGCAAACGTTGGCAAGTTTGAACCCGCAACACGTAACAACCTAGATCGATTCGGTTTCGGCTATCAAGGAGCATGTGATCCACGTATTAAAATAGCCAAAGGATCGAACTTGACTCGCATAAGGATCATCAAAAGGTATAAAGCCGATCCAAACCCATCTAGATTGGGCAAAAAGGTGTTACATGAATTTAAACATAAAGCAAAAACTCAAAGCAACACGGGGTAACTTAATGAATCTATTGAATCTTGCCAAAATTCAATAGAGCCGATAACTAGCTTCAAGCTAGGTCTTAGCCTACCGCATGGCTCATGACCTAACAAGAAACCCTCTTGAACCAAGCTTGAATCTACCGCATGACACTAAGCATGGTAACAAGACTACTTGCATCAGATCTAAATCCACCGCATGATACTAGATATGATACAAGGTTGCCGGTACTCACGGAGGTCGACGGATCGATGAACCCTCTCGACGAGCTCGACGACACGACAAATGGACTCTAGGGTTTGGCGTAAAGCCGGTTTGTATTGAGAATGATTACGTATATGTTACATACATTCAGGGCTCATATTTATATCCTGCCAAGCACAACCTGGAATGGATTTGATACCTAATTTATCTCTAAGCTTGATCGCTTATCCACCCATTCGTCCTTCCTGCTTGAGCCACGTCACTGTACAATCCCGCAAAATCAGGTCAACTGTTCCCTTGCCGAATGGAAGCAGATAGCCGACCGCGGATTTTTCTGCCGAATGCATCTGAAAAAACCTTCCTTCCGCCGGACGGACTCCTCATCGAGCTGGACCCACAAGTCATATTCCTTACCAAATTTTGGTGTTAACACTCGTATCAGATGAAATTTCCGCAGTACATGTTTATTCTTTTGGTGGTTCCTTGGCTCCTTTGCTTGCGCAATAGCCCCATTGTTGTCACAATAAAGATCCAATGGGCTAGAGACACTCGGAAACACACCAAGTTCAGAAAGAAACTTCCTTATCCAAACACACTCCTTTGCTGCTTCTGAAGCCGCGATGTACTCGGCTTCTGTTGTAGAATCACCCATCGTCTCTCGCTTGGAACTCTTCCAGCTCACAGCTCCACCATTTATCGTAAATACGTATCCTGATTGCGACTTTGAATCGTCTTGGTCTGTTTGGAAACTAGCATCGGTGTAACCTGGTACAACGAGCTCCTACTCACCACCATAGACTAGGAACATGCCTTTAGTCCTTCTCAAGTACTTAAAAACATTTTTAACCGTTGTCCAGTTACCCTCACCTGGATCAGATTGGTATCTGCTTGTAACACTGTGTGCATACGAAATATCTGGACGTGTACATATCATTGCATACATAATAGATCCGATGGTCGAAGCATACGATATTCTACTCATGTGTTCCTGCTCATCAGTTGTCGAAGGACACTGAGTCTTGCTAAGATGTATGCCATGTGACATAGGCAAGAACCCTTTCTTCGCCTCTTCCATGTTGAACCTTTTCAACACTTTATCAATGTAAGTGTCTTGGCTTCATCCTATAAGCCTTTCGATCTATCTCTATAGATTTTGATGCCCAAAATGTATGCCGCCTCACCTAAGTCCTTCATTGAAAAACTATTTTTTAATGAGGTCTTAGCAGCCTCAAGCATAGGAATGTCATTTCCAATCAGTAATATGTCATCCACATATAAGATTAGAAATACTACAGAGCTCCCACTTGCCTTCTTGTAAACACAAGGCTCTTCTTCACTCTGAATGAAGCCAAACCCTTTGACCACTTCATCAAAGCGAAGGTTCCAACTCCGAGATGCTTGCTTCAATCCATAAATGGATTTTTGAAGTTTGCACACCTTTCCAGCATTGGTTGGATCAACAAATCCCTCAGGTTGTGTCATATACACATCCTCAGTCAGATTTCCATTTAGGAAAGTTGTTTTGACATCCATCTGCCATATCTCATAATCGAAATATGCAGCTATAGCTAGAATGATCTGAATAGATTTAAGCGTCGCTACGGGTGAGAATGTCTCGTCGTAGTCAACTCCTTGAACTTGTCGAAAACCATTTGCAACAAGTCGAGCTTTATGGATATGAACATTTCCATCCATGTCCCTCTTCTTCTTATAGATCCATTTGCACTCTATGGGTTTAACACCATCTGACGGGTCAACCAAGTTCCAAACTTGATTGTCATCCATGGAATCTATTTCGGATCTCATGGCACTTTGCCATTTCTCAGAATCTGGGTACATCATTGCTTCCGCATATGTCATAGGTTCATCATTGTCTAACAACAATATGTAGCGCTCTCCCGAGATCATGAGATTGAGCTTATCAGTTGCGCGATGTGCCCTTTCAGACCTTCGTGGTTGTGTTGGTGCTTCTCTTGACACGGGCATCTCAACTCGTTCAGCTACATTAGCACCACTTGTGAAATCTTGCCCAAGCGGCTCATCTTGAACTTCTTCAAGATACACCTTTTGTCTACATTTTTCTCTTTTAAGAAACTCTTTCTCTAAGAAAACGCCGTTCCGAGCGACAAACACTTTGCCTTCTGACTGGTTGTAGAAATAATATTTCAAGGTTTCCTTTGGATATCCCACGAATATGCACTTGTCCGATTTAGGTGTTAATTTATCTGATTGAAGTTTCTTCACATAAACCTCACAACCCCAAATTTTCAGAAAAGACAAACTGGGAGTCTTACCAGTCCACATCTCATATGGTGTCTTAACTACGGACTTAGAAGGTATCCTATTTAAAGTTAAAGCTGCGGTTTCTAGAGCATAACCCCAAAATGATAATGGTAGGTCCGACTGACTCATCATTGATCGGACCATGTCCAACAAGGTTCGATTACGTCGCTCGGATACACCGTTTCTTTGAGGTGTTCTAGGTGGCGTAAGTTGTGGAACAATTCTGCAACTCTTTAGATGACTGCTAAACTCAGGGCTCAAATACTCACCTCCACGATTAGAACGCAAGGTCCTGATTTTCTTGCCACGTTGATTTTCTACTTCACTCTGAAATTCTTTGAACTTTTCAAAAGTTTCAGACTTGTGCTTCATTAAATGGACATAACCATATCTACTTAAATCATCAGTGAACGTTATGAAGTATTGGTATCCACCTCTAGCTGTCGTACTCATTGGTCCGCACACATCCGTATGTATGAGTTCCAGTAAGTCTGAGGCTCTCTCAAGAAAACCTGAGAAAGGCATCTTGGTCATCTTGCCTAGCAAAAGCTTCACATGTCTCGTAGGATTCAAAATCAAACGAAGTTAAAAGTCCATCGTTATGGAGCTTCTTCATGCGCTTTTCACTGATGTGACCCAAACGACAATGCCATATGTAGGTAGGACTTAAATCATTAGGTCGAGACCTTTTAGCACTTATGTTACACATAGGTGAATCAGCAAGATTTAAAACAAATAAGCCATTCACAATGGATGCACAAGTCACAAACATATTATCCTTAGAGATCACACAACCATTGTTTTCACTCGCAAATGAATAACCATCCTTCATCAAACATGAAGGGGATAAAATGTTTCGACTCAAACTAGGAACAAAATAACAATTATTCATTTCCAATATAAATCCTGACGGGAGGTGTAGTTGCATCGTTCCGACGCTCAATGCAGCAACACTTGCATTATTGCCTACGCGGAAATCAACTTCTCCTCGTTCCACGCTTCTACTTCTTATCATTCCTTGCATCGAGTTGCAAATATGAGCAACCGATCCAGTATCAAATACCCAAGAATTAGTATAAGAATCAGTGAGGAAAATATCTGTAACATAAACATTAAGTGTACCTAAAGTGGAAGTACCCTTACTTTCCTTGCTTTTCATAGAAGCTAAGTACAACTTACAATTTCTTTTCCAGTGACCGATTTTCTTACAATGAAAACATTCAGCCTTGGTAGCTGGACTAGCCTTGGGCGCCTGATTTGGCATTGGGATCTTATCCTTGGCCTTACCTTTCTTCGTCCAAGAATTGCCTTTCCTTTTAAAGATCGACTTGTTTTGGATCGCCATCACATGACTACTGCCCGTGCTTTTC
This sequence comes from Cenchrus americanus, assembly GCA_947561735.1. NCBI lineage: Eukaryota > Viridiplantae > Streptophyta > Magnoliopsida > Poales > Poaceae > Cenchrus > Cenchrus americanus. Next base: position 154,233,022 of record OX387242.1, on the reverse strand, counting down.
TTAACGTTATCATCTATTGGTAAGGGGGTGCCTAGAACTCCTTCCCTTTTCTCAGCTCTGAGAACAATTCTCAGATTACGAATCCAACTCGTAAAGTTTGTTCCAGTCAACTTGTCCTTCTCAAGGACTGAATGCAAGGTAAACGATGTGGTGTTGCTAGGTGCCTTTAATCTACAACAAAATAATAAATGCAAAACACTAAGACAATAAATCCATGACAGAGTAAAATAAAAGAATTTACTCCCACTAAAATCAATATCCCCACATTGATATTTAGTGATTCAGAATCCACAACTAACAAGTCTACTAGTGAGCTTTTGCGTCACCGCTAGTAAACAAGGTAGATCGGTAAGCAACTCTTTGCTAATCATATCACATATGACTCCTGTTGTTGGGTGACATCTCTATGTCTAGGCTCCCAACCTTTATGCCCCAAAGTCCTTAACCGTTAAGATGACTTTGATAAGCAAACCAACACTTATGCGTGTAAGTATCCGATACAAACCCGTCTAGTCAAGGAAAACTAGTGGCACCCTAATTTCATAGACCCACCACTAATTGTACGAGACGTGGGACGGTGGCAGTGTTGGGAGGGCATGTTAACTTAAAATTCTAAAGGGATCATTCTACTCGTAACATCACACGCAAGAAAATAACATTGTCGCATGTAAAAGTAGAACGGTAAGAACGACATTCACACAGTTGTAACACGGTATGGCCTATTGTCACATGGTGATCTCCATCTCCATTGACCTGTACATCATGTTGATCTCCATCTCCATGGTCTGTGTGTGCCATCCTCCATGTGATGAGTCCTCCAAGAACTATCTAACGCGTGCTAGTAATGAAAGTTACACAATCGCGTATTAGGTCATCACAAATTGGTACGCGGACCATTACATTAATTTTGACAATACATGTGGCTCCAGCTGTATTGCCGTACGCGTGACACGCAGGTCACGAAAAAATTACACACATGCATCACATACACATATAGGCCATACCGATCACAAAACTTGCAAAACAGATTATCGCAATTCCGACGTCCAAACTTAAAACGCCCGAAAACCCATCTTGCAAGCCGAATTTGGTAAAACTAATTTCGCCGAGACCAGCAAAGCTGGCTTATCACATGTGTAAAATTTTCTATAGATCAATTTTCGTATAGAAAATGTCTTCATCCGAGTTAACCATGAAAAGTTATGACTGTTTTACCGAACAGTATGTTTTCTGGTTTTTCTCGGGCCGGTAGAGATCCAATCTGCCACCGCCACGCATCCCATGCGCCTGGCACTTGACCTAGCTTTGATTCGACCAATCCAATTGATCTCCTTCTCGTTGTGACTGGCTTTACGTGTATCACTTAACTCCGATGGCGGAATTTCGACCGGTAGGAGTAATTCGTTACACGACCATCACGTCAAGAACACGAAGCCGATCAAAACTTTGATCTACATCTGCATATATCCATATGCACACATCCCGAATCTAAAACTTAGCAGCTACGGCTCTGATACCACTGAAGGGATAAGGGATGGCTACGCTAGCGCAAAACAAAATTTTCCCCGCAAAACAGGAACAGCTGCTGTCAGAGATCACGGGATTACCACTAGACCCGCAGATGCAGCGGAACCGTCTCGATGTAGATGGACGCGTCGATGGTAGCAGGTAGTGCAGTTGCTCACGTCCTTCTTGATTTGCATGTGCGGCTCATCCGATCCAAGTGCTCCAGATGCAGCACCTCCAAGGTATCCACACGTACGGAGAAGGAAGTGACGCACGTCGGACTGCTAGGTCCGCGAGTGCGATGAGGAGAGAGCGTTGGCAGCGCAGCTGCTACTTGAGAAAAGTTGTGTCTTTTCAGGAGGGGTGTGGTCCATATTTATTGGGAGGAAAACCCCCCACACCATCGTCCATTAGCAATACGGGACTAATAGATGGTGTACCCCTTCCAATACTAATGAGTTTTACAACATTTGTGGCCCATTAGGACTTTTACACCATAATGGATCAAATCCATCTGAGCCCACTAGTGGATCAAATCCAGTTGGCTCTAGGGCATATTTCCAACAGCACATTGTCGGTGATGACGACGCAGTTCTTGGTGGATTACCTTTGGCTTCTCTCCGAGGTTGATGTGGTGTAGAGTTTTTTTAGGTGTGTTGTTTGCGTGCGTTGTTTTTGTGGGGTGATGTTCGCTTCGACTTGTGATGTATAATTACTAGTTCTTCTTCTTAGTGCTCCTCTCTTTAATTTGAAAACAGTACATCAAATCTGCCGCTGAAAGGGGCAACAATAAGTTATTTGGAGAAAAGATGTAGATCGAAGCGTAATAGTTTAGTGGCTAATCGCCGCTGGCAAACCACATAATTGATGAGATGACTTAATAATGCTGCTGTTTGCACTGCCGTATGGATGCACTATATTTAACTAGTGCAGGGATCAAGTCTCTCCCACTTGCTGAACACCGGGTCTGAAAGGAAGGAGCGGGATCCTCTGAAGTTCTTCAAACTACCTCAGATAGAGGTAAGTTGCTCCTGGCCGTTAATTCGGCATCCATTGACTAGCAAATGGCCTAAGCTGGCCATGCAAGGTAAAATAAGTCTCTCGGTAAAAAATAATCTATAATAGCAGTTCCACGTAGTAGTTCACGGTCAAAATATATTTCGTGAATTTCAATTTATTCTTTCAATCATAACTAAGAGCATCTCCAAGAGTTTGTCAAATTTTACTCGGCAAATCTTGTGTTTTGACAACCTCTAAAAAGAAATGGCAAGTAAAAAAAAATTCTTCTCCAACAATTTGACATAATTCTTTATTTCTTTTTCACCTTCCCACCTACAGTGAAACACCGATAGCAACCATGATCTGCGCGTGCATATATACGCGTGGCGAGGTGAGTTTTGCCAAGTTGGTTTGTCAAACTGTTGGAGACCAATTTTTCTTGTTTTGCCAAAATTAGATGGATGCCAAGTTGGTTTGCCAAACTGTTGGAGTTGCTCTAACATTCCACTTAGGGACAAAATTGAAAAGGTTTAATTTTAGTCTCGTTTAGTTCAGTGAGAAATTTGCAAAAAATTGTTGTAGTAATTGTAAAATTGAAGATTAAGATGACTAAAAATATCTAATCATAAAACCAATTACACTAGCTGATGGAAAATTGCGAGACGAATCTAAGTGTGATCAATCCATCGTTAGAAATTGTTTACAGTAGCACCAGAATATCTAATCATGACCTGATTAGTCTTAATAAACCAAAGTTCCTTTAGCCTAGTCGGTTAGAGGGGATGAGGTATGGTTGTAACCGGGAGACCCAGATTCTTAGGGTTCGAGTGTTTTCTAGGGCGGGAGAATGTTTCTTCTTCTTAATAAGAACACGTGGGGCGGTCTTACCCCACTGCCCTAGTTTCTAATTAGCAATCCTCTTAATCTTCCATTTTACAATTACTACAACATTTTTTTGCAAATTTCTCACTACTAAACGAGACCAAAATTAAACTTTTTCAATTTTGACCGTACGTGGAACGTTAGTTATGATCGTAAAGATAAATTGAAAACGCCTACGAAATATATTTTGACCATGAACTACTACGTTGAACTGCTACCATGGATTATTTTTTACCGAACAGACCTATGCTACCATGTCATTGGCTAGTCAATAGATGTCGAAAGAACGGTCAACAGCAACTTACCTCTATCTGAGGTAGTTTAAAGAACTCCAGAGGATCCCGCTCCGAAAGGAAGAATGCAAATCTAGGGCAGCTGCCAGCGCAACAGTGCCCCATGCAAGGCACGAGATCATGACTGACTGACTATGTCCGGAGTCTCTAGACTATTCTAATGCTAAGCAAGTAAGCGACATTGTTAACTTCATTATGAAGGGATTGACAGCGACCGGACGGGACGGAGAAGTCACTGGGTTGGCCAGCAGCGCGTGTGGATTTGTTCGGGCTGGCCGAGAGCAGCCGTGGAAAGGCAGATTCTCTCTCCACAATAATTTAGAACGTTTCAGACATGGTATAGCTAACTTCTCCAGCTAGTGAAAGCATATATTCTATTTCTATATGGAGAATATGGTATTAAATGCTCGAGAAAACTAAAGGTTGTATTATAGTCCGGAAATAATGCTAGGGCCCCACTCGAACACATAGGAATGCATCAGTTCAACTTTTCGTTTCTCGTGGAGTTCTTACAAATACTCTCTCCGTTCCTAAAAGATTGTCGTTTTCACTTCCCGAGAAACAAGTTTGACTAAATATATATATAAATATATTAATATTTAAGGTACAAAATTAGTATTGTTAGATAGATATTTGAATCTAGTTTTTTAACAAATTTATTTGAAGACATAAATGTTGCACGTATTTTCTACCAATCTAGTCAAACTTGTGGCACGGAAACCAACGGTGACAGTCTTTTGGGGACCGAAGGAGTATGTTCCATGGTAAAATTACATGTGTTCTGCATGCAGCATATGTTCACTACGTACAAGAGTGGCGAATCTTCCGCAAAAATGTCTAATTACAGAATTACCTGTTGGTGAAATGGTTTTTGAGAATGATGTTTGAAATTTGTCAAAATTAATGGAGAATATAAAATATTCTTAAAAGAACAGTTGGCACTAGGAAAAAATTGCTAAGTACTATCAAAAGTATTGATCACTCACATAATGATTCCCGCTTATTGTTGTGGGATTTGATAGAATTTTTCACTGGCAGTATGACACGCGGATAGCTTAAGTTTAATAGTGATACCCCATGCATCGCTGTAGGAATTTTATAGAATTTTTAAGCATAAATTTTAGGGTGAGCTTTTAAAAACAGAAAAGGAAAGTTATTGCAAGACAACATTCCTTTGCAAATGACGTTATACGAGTACATGATAATTGACGAGAGCCCAGATTAGGGCCCCCTTTGACGACGAAAAGATTTTCCTTAAACACAAGATGACCCAACACCATTGACAATGTGAAGGCCAAGATTGACGGTGTCAAGGCCAAGATTCAGGATGAGGAAGACTGAGGATCTTGGTCAAGACCCTCACTAGCAAGACGTCTAGGGCGTGTTTGATATGGGCCAAAAATGCCCGGCCAAGCCCACCACAGCCATTTCGCCGTGTTTGATATGGCAGGCCGGCCTGGGAGCCTGGTCACCGCGGTCCATTCCCCCTCTCTCCTGGCTCGCGCCGCACGCTCCTAGGGTTCGTTTTTCCTGAGCCTGGCTCTAGCGGCGCTCTGCGCGGGCGAATCTTGCCGTCGGCGGGAGCTCTCGCGCGCTCTCGCGCGCTCGCGCGGGAGGAGTGAAACTTCCGTGCGGTTCTTACCGGCTAAAATCCATGGCCTACTTATACCACTCCCTCCTACCTCTCTCACTTCTTCCCCTCTTCCCCACTCTCCGCTCCCGTTGAGGAACCGTCGACGAGGTAAGTTGTCGGCGCAGTCGTGGTGTTCCCCGGGCTTCCTCTTTGTTCCCCGTGTGGATCTGCGTCTAGGCGGCGCGGTTCTGTCGCGGGCTCCGGCGAGGCGGTGTTGCTGTTCGTGGATCTGCTTCCCCGTCCAGATCTGCTACCTCCTCCCCACCTCCAGCTGTTTTCAGCAGCTTCTGCACCCCTCTTGCTCACTCGAGGTGAAATCCCTATTTTTCCCCATTTCCTCTGTACACAGTTCATTGTTTTGGTCAGATCTATGACTTGTTTGTTGGTATTTACTCTTGCGATGATATATCGTGGCCGTATTTTTTCATGCTTCGTTGTTCTCAGAGATGGTTCCTTGTCGATTTGTTTCATATTGTAAATGTTGTTGATTGGGAGATGCATGGTCGATTATGAGTAGCTTTCTGGCACAGGAAGGCATTTGTAGTACTGCAGTCGTGCTTTTTTCATGCTTCGTTGTTATTGTTGGTGGATCCTTGTCGGTTTTGTTTGATATTGTAAATGTTGTTGCTTGGGAGATGAATGGTCGATGATGACTAGCTTATTGGCACAGGGAGGCATTTCTAGTACTGCAACCGTGCCTTTTTTTCATTTGTGAATGCTTGCAGTTACATTCAGAGGCCAGCCAGGGTCTACTTAAATTGCTTATACATTTGTGAATGCATGTAGATGGATACAAATGCACAACATGCACTGATGGCTAGGCAAGCAGCAGGGATGATTGTTGTTATGGTTTCCTTTGTAGTCAATAGGCTTAGAAGGATTAGTGAAGAAGAAACAATCCCTTATGGGCCTAGGACTGAGGCTGAGAAGCATAGACAGAGCACACTCCAAATGATGTACAACTACAATGATGTTGAATGCATTGCCATGTTGCGCATGAAAAGGGTCCCCTTCTTTTCTTTGTGCAACCTGCTTAGGAGTAGAAAACTTGTTCTTGAGACAGTAGGATGTCCAGTGGAGGAGCAGGTGGCAATGTTTATACATGTGGTTGGGCACAACCAGAGGTTTAGGGTAGTTCATCAATCCTTAAGGAGATCCATTGAGACTGTCAGTAGGATATTCCATCAAGTGTTGTATGTTATTGGTGAATTAAGGGCTGACATGATCAAGCCTCCAAGCACTGCCACACACCCTAATATTATGGGCAGCCACAGATGGTTCCCTTTTCTAAAGGTACTTTGATGTCTATATGTTTCCCACACATGTTCATATCAATGTGTTTCCACATATGTTAATCTTTTGGTTTATGGACATTTATGTAGAATTGCATTGGTGCCATTGATGGCACACATGTGTTGGCAAGGGTGCCTAGACACATGCAACAAGCTTTCAGGGGTAGGAAATCCACCACAACTCAGAATGTGATGGCTGCTGTGAGTTTTGACCTAAAGTTCACATATGTTCTAGCTGGTTGGGAGGGATGAGCCCATGATGCACTAATTTTGGGTGATGCCATAGAGAGAAATGATGGGTTCACTGTGCCAGCAGGTAACTGCACTAGCTAGTCAATGCACTTATGTCCACTGTGATCAAACACACTTTCACACTCATTCTCCAACAATTGTAGGTCATTTCTACCTGGTAGATGCTGGATATGCATGCAGACAAGGCTTCTTGCCTCCATATAGAGGGGTCAGGTATCACTTGAGTGAGTTCTCCAGCACAAACCAACCCACCAATGCAAAGGAGCTATTCAACCTTAGGCACTCTTCACTTAGGGTCACAGTGGAGAGGGCCTTTGGTGCACTTAAGGGCAGGTTCAGAATTATAGACAATAAATCTTTCCACAAATACAAGACCCAAGTCAAACTTGTGCTTGCTTGCTGCATACCGCACGCTTGGATCATTGGTTTTGGCTTAGATGAAATTATTCCATCAGAGGAAGGATTTGTGCTCGATTTGGATCAAGATGAGCAGGGAGAAGCGCCTCTAGAGGAACCCGCTATGGTGATTGTGAGGGATGAGATATGCAATGCTATATGGGCTGCTAGGGGTTCATCTAGGACTTGATGTTTTACTTGCATTTCATGGATGTGTAAACTAATTTAGTAGACCCTGGACATGGAACTAATGTGGTGCATGAATCTGTACTCTTAAATGCTATGTCTGAGACTAAATATTTAGTGTGCACTGCTATTCATTAGTTACTTGTCTCTGTTGTGCTTCACTGCTTATTTATCTTGATTGTTTGTGCAATAGGATGGCTGCAACTAACCTTGATGCCCAGGGTGGGTTTGTGGCTGCTGCAAACATGATGGAAGGAGCACATGCAGTTGCAGGAGCTACCTTGGGTGAACCAGATGTTGTTGACCTGTTAGATGGTGAGGCTGCCCATGTGAAGGATCAGATGGCGACTAGAGAGGGGGGGAGTGAACAGGAGCCGGTAAAAATTCTTCCCAAAGAACCCGGCCTATGCCCTAGTCAAATCCCGGTCACACACAAGCGATGGATCGAATCACACACCAATCGCCAAGACAACGAGGTTATGGATCAACCTCTAGCCTTAGGAACGATTCTTTGAAGCACACGCGGAAGCACGAGAAAGACAAGGGAGGAATCAAACCAAGAAGCAAAGCTCACATGCTCTGGCGGACCGTCCGGCCAGGAGGGGCGGACCGTCCGCATTGGCCTCGCGGACTGTCCGGCCTGCTACCGCGGACCGTCCGCGCCAACCCTGCGGACCGTCCGGCCCTACGCCGTGGACCGTCCGTTAAATCACACAGAACCAACCGAAGCGACCCACCAACCACGAACCACGGACCGTCCGCGGGGAGCATGCGGACTGTCCGCCACGCACCCGCGGACCGTCCGCCCTCTGCTGCGGACCGTCCGAAACTCCGTCCAACCGAAAACCAAAATCGCGACGGATCGAAATGAAAGGCGAGCAAGAACATGAAGAACACGGGACGAACCCTAGCGGCGCGGACCGTCCGCCAGGTCCTCACGGACCGTCCGCCAGGTGCGGACAGAGCAGAAAACGCCCGACCCCGAAAGTCAACTCCCCCAAATCATCATCGGATTTCCCAAACGGTTGAAGCTGTGGAGACAAGGGTTTGGGGACTTGAAAAGCGTCACACAATGATGCTATAGCCCAAAAATCTTGCCTCCTAACTCCCTAAATCACCAGGAATCGCGAATCCTTTGAGCACCACCAAAAACATGAGCACCGAACGAAAACTCTCGAATCGAAGTGGTTTCCCGGTGTTTGAGGGCACAACATCAATCACAAAGATGCGCGAGGCATCTATCCATGTTTCCCTCAAAGAAATCCGGGGAGAAACCCACACAATTCCGCGGAATCGCACCGGGAACAAAGGCACTAAAACAAGCACAAAAAGACCACGAAAAAAACACAACTCCGAATCTTCTATACGAACCAGGAAAGATTCACAAGGTCTAGCATGCCGCCCTAGCATCCATCCCTCTCAACAAATCTCTCATGAAGCTCTCATGCTAGCCTAGAGAAAAATGGAAGGAAAAATAGCTACGAAAATGAGAAATGGGAGGGAGGAAATGAAACCCTAAGTCGCGGTGAGCGAGAGCCATCCACACACACTCATGGCTTATATATCAGGTCCCGCCGGAGTGGTAAATGACTCGACTACCCCTAACTTAACTACTGGCGATACAACCCACGTAGGGGCATTTAGGTAATGTTTGTGGGTCTTGCCATCGGACGGCCACGCCTTTGCCGCACCCCCGCGTCCTCCCGACGCAAGCCATGCGATCCCGCCGCGTGTCCTCCGCCTCGAAGCTTCCCGACACGCCCGGATCCCGTCTCCGTCGTGTTGGGCCCTTGGACTTGGTTTTGAGGCCCAAACCAAGAAACCGTCCGCCGATGGTTTTGTGGGCAAACCACCAAACCCCGCGTGCTCGGTCCGGCCTCCCGCCAAACCACTTGACTCGACCGCTACCGTGCACCGGCTTGATTGTCCATGACTTCGTCTTGCTCGTGTCGCCACCATGTGGCCCGCACCCAGTCCCGCTGTCCACCGGGTCCCTCGAACCGAGCCTACTTGTCTCTCCATCTCCCGGAGGCCCCTCAAGGTCGAAGACCTTTCGCGCCCGTTCTTCACCCCGCAACAACTCGAACTAGGCCGCGGCCTACACCTCGCGCACTAAGCCAAGAGTCAGTCCAACACCCGTTGTCAATCACTCATCACTGAGGAGCGGTCATCCATCGACCACTGGGACGCTCCTGGTCCTCAATCTCCCCCTTGATGAGTGCATTGACAACACACAATGCGAAATGAAATTCAGAGAAAGAAAGAAAAACAAAGAAGCTCAACTCATGACCAAAACCGAAGAAAGGCGAAGAAAGGTCACAAGCCAAGCAAAGCACAAACTCCACACCGAAAACAGCAAGAAAGCTCCCCCTAAACAAATGCAAGCTCCCCCTGAACATGTGGATGCAAACTTCCAAATTTCAGCTCACCTCTTCTGAATTTTTATTAAGCTCACCTCTTCTCCCCCTTGTTGACAAAGTATGAATCAAGGTGAAAATGCAGAAATGCAAAACAACGCATATAAATATCTACATGAGCTTCTCAAATAGGCCAAATCTAGTGTCAAAGGCTAAAAAATGAGACAAAGATCACACATAGGAATCATAGCATAGTCAAAGCATTGCCACAAGTAATATATGAAAATACAAGCATGTGACAAAGCAAAATTTTCAGATTTAAGCAATTTTACCAAAAGAAGGCTCGCTTCACATGTAAAAGCCTATCCATGTCACACTTGAGCCACAAACATGCATACCATTCAAACATCATACAAGGATATCAAATTCTCAGCAAAAGATCATGGCAAACACCCATAAAGCAAAGCATGTCATGTCAAAGCTCATGAGCCATGTGTCCATTTCGGGGAGACTTCTCCACTGGTGAACATCATGCAACATGTTTTGCACCCATATGTGAAAGATAAGACATTTTAAGCATAGACATGATGGATGGAGCATTTTCCAAGTATTACACTTCTTTTCAAGATTAAATCATTTCATGGTACATGAAGTGCCTTTGCGGCAAAAAGAAGCTTATGCTCCCCCATGAATGCAACATAAGCTAAACATTCACAATGATATTCGGCCTTTGGCCCAAATGCAAGAACAAGGCATCCAAGCACAATCTAAGCATGAAAAGCACATTTAGACCAAACTGTGACATGGATACACAACTACACACGAGTGGAGCATATTTCATCAAAAATTAGGCAAGATTAGCATTTATTTCAAAAAGGGCTATCTCACCACACATATATCTCAAATATTCCAAGAGCATAGCCTCACATCACCATTTCTCCACACATATGACCAATATCTCACAAATAGCCAAAGAAACTCAAATATGGCATATGAAAGAAGCTCATCATCCTAAAATGCAATATGAGACAAATGCAACATGATATATGACAAGATGGCTATCCTACCATGGTTTATACATCAAGCAAAGCATGTATATACATCAAAGTAAACATGGTATGATACATATGATACAAAAAGAAAATCCCCCAAGAATCAACTAGAAATGACAACAAACCCCAAGTTCCCCCCGCCAGCGCACAAATGTAGCTTGGTCGAGAGGCTTTGTGAAAATGTCTGCAAGTTGTTCTTGGGTAGGGACATGGCTCAACACAATGGTTCCTTTTTCCACATTGTCCCTCAAGAAATGATACCTCACTTCTATGTGTTTGGTTCTGGGAGTGAAGCACCGGGTTTTTGGCTACGCTTATGGCACTGGTGCTATCACAAAGAAGTGGGATCTGGGTGCACTCCTCACCAAAGTCTCTCAAAGTGTATGAAATCCACAACAGCTGGGAACAACAACTCGCGTCAGCAACATACTCCGCCTCGGTGGTAGACTGAGCTACACTAGACTGCTTGCGGGAAGACCATGAGACCAACGAAGACCCAAGAAACTGGCAAGTGCCAGAAGTAGACTTCCTCTCGACTCAACAACCAGCAAAATCCGCAACGGAAAAACCATGAAGAGAAAGAGTCGAGGAGGAAGAATACCAAAGGCCAAGACCAGGGGCAGACTGTAGGTACCTGAAGATCCTCTTGACGGCCTGTCGATGTGATGTCCTCGGCGAAGCCTGAAAACGAGCGCACAGACACACGTTGAACTGTATGTCTGGCCTCGTCGCCGTCAGGTAGAGGAGGGAGCCGATCATGCTCCTGTACTCCCGTTGGTCCACTGGTTCTCCGTCCTCATCCGCATCCAAAGTGGCCGTACTCCCCATGGGAGTCGACATCGGCTTCACATCTTGCATCCGGAACTTCCTCAGCATGTCTTTCGTGTACTTGGTCTGGTGCACGAATGTTCCATCCTTCACTTGCTTGATCGCGCCCCGAGAAAATACTGCAACTCACCCATCATGCTCATCTAGAACTCCCTGCTCATCTCATCTGCAAACTTGGCAACAAGGTTATGTGATGAGCCACCAAAGACAATATCATCCACGTATATCTGAACAATCAACAAGTCATTTCCATGCTTGAGGAGAAACAAGGTCCTATCCACGGTACCCATCACAAACCCTCTCGCTCAACGAAGAAAACCTCTCAATCTCCCATACCAAGCACGAGGCGCCCGTTTCAACCCATACGAGCCCTTTTCAACCCGTACACCCCGTGTGGGTACGGCTCGCTCTCAAACCCGGTGTGGTCGCTTCACGTACACCTCCTCCTCTATGACCCCATTCAGAAAAGCACTCTTCACATCCATCTGAAACAACTTGAACCCTTTAGCCACGGCAAAGGCTAGAAGGATCCGAATTGCCTCAAGACGGGCCACGGGAGCAAAGGTCTCCTCATAGTCGATCCCCTCCTTCGACTAAACCCCTGAGCAACAAGTCTGGACTTGTTCCTCACAACCATCCCATTCTCACCCTCTTTGTTCTTCCAAACCCACTTGGTTCCTATGGGATGGCAATTTGGAGGTGGTTCAACTAACTCCCACACCTGGTTCCTCTCAAAGTTTTCCAACTCCTCATGGATAGAATTGACCCAGTTTGCATCAGATAAAGCATGTCCAATGTCCTTGGGCTCAAAAGTGGCAACAAAAGCAGCATGAGCAAAATGAGAGGAATTCCTGGACCTTGACCGTGTAGTGCGTTCATCGATGTTCCCAATGATCTTTGACAGGGGATGCACTTCTTGAATCCGCCGGGGAGCCTCACGCCTCGAGACTACCCCCCCCTCAACTTCAGCTTCTCTCGCCTGGTCCTCTTGTCGCACCGCCGTTGTCCATGAAGTAGACGGTCCACGCTCCGTAGTGGTCGTAGGGGAAGAAGTGGGTACACACTCAGCTTCAGGCGTATGGTTCTCCCCATCATCGTCTCCAGCTTCATCCTTCTCCTCCTCAAAGAGGTCCTCGGCCATCTCCTCTTCACCTGCACATTCAAAGCCAAGAGAGGTACATGGCATTGTCTCGTCGAAGGTTACCTCGCAAGTCTCCATGATTTTGTTAGTCTCAAGGTTAAGCACCCTATAGGCTCTAGAATGGTTAGCATATCCAAAGAAAATACCATCACTAGACCTAGCCTCAAACTTGTCGAGTTTTCCCTTCTTAAGAATAAAGAACTTGCAAGCAAAGACTCGGAAATGACTCACCTTGGGTGCCCGACCATGCATAAGCTCATAACAGGTCTTCTTCTTGAACGCTCGCAATAAAATCCTGTTGGAAACATGACAAGCCGTATTGACCGCCTCAGCCCAATACCTCCTAGGAGTCCTGTGCTCATCGAGCATCGTCCTAGCCATCTCACAAAGAGTCTGATTTTTCCTTTCCACGACTCCATTTTGAGGGGGCACAAAAGGGGTCGAATACTGATGTTCAAGACCTAGATCACGACAAAAGGCATCAAAACGAGAGTTCTTGAACTCAGAGCCATTATCACTGCGGATAGCTCGAATAGCATTCCCATGCCTCTCGTTTTTCAACCTCACGATCAGATCTCGAACAAAACCAAATGTCTCACTCTTGTCTTCCAAGAAAAACACCCAAGCATAGTGAGAGTAATCGTCCACCACAACAAGGACATACCACTTCCCACCCACCGAGCGAACTCGAGCTGGCCCAACAAGGTCCATATGCAACAGCTCTGTCGGACGCTCGGTCATGACATCAGTCAGGGGTGGATGAGCAGTGGCTACCATCTTGCCATGCCTACAAAGAGCACAAACCAAATCCTTCTCAAGCTTCAACCTCGGCAATCCTCGGACAAGGTCAAGACCACTCAAGTGGGAAACCAAATCAAAGCTCAAGTGTCCCAACCGCCTGTGCCATTTCCACAAATCAGAAGAAGGACCAGCCATCAAACAGCGAGCAGGACCCAAAGAACTAGAGAAATCAGCCCTGAAAATCTGACCCTCGGGGATGATCACACAGACAAGATCACCTCGAGAATCAAGCAAACGAGACTCGCCAGACTTGAAACGCACCTCAAAACCTTCATCAAGCAACTCAGAAACCGAAAGCAAATTGAAACCCAAAGACTTCACGAGAGACACTCTCTTCAACGTTACCTTGTCACTCACATGCACAGCACCCTCCGACAGCACCCTTCCTCGTCCATTGTCCCCAAATGTGATGTACTGCTTTTCCTTCACTGGGGTGAGGCTGGAGAACCACTTTTTATCTCCGGTCATGTGTCGAGAACACCCGGAGTCGATCAACCAAATGTTCTCCAAGCCTCCCCGCTGCGCAAGTCGAAACAAGAACGAGAATGAGCTAGCGACTCGACACTGGGGTTAGCACAAAGAAAGTTAAACCAGTGTCGAGCCATCTGCTCAAAAGAGGGGTTAGCAAACATCATTCCCTTGCCGCCAAACTTTCCATGTCCCATGGGAGGAGTACGAGCACCACGAGGGGGAAAACGTGGTCCGTAGTTCCTCTGGAACCCAAAGCTGTGATCATCTCTCCTAAACTCGTATTGAGGACGAGTAGGAGGACGTCCAGCAAAACCACCACGAGCCCGACCAAACCTCTCACCAGCACGCACACCATCATCTCTCCTCTCAAACCTACCACTCTAAGCCCCAACTCTACCAACACTCTTCACACTTCCCACACCCCGTGGAAGTGGCACTCTAGGCTCAGGGATACCATGAGATTGGCGATACCTGTCCTGGTTCGCTTGCTCCCTAGCAAGCCTCTCATCCCTCTTCCTCTTGTAGCAAAACTCCGCAAGATGCCTCTCCTTGCCACAATACTCACACCTGAAGGGGATGGGTTTTGGTTTTGGCTCTGGCTTCTCTCTAGCCTTCTCACCCTTCTCACTCACAAACCTCACCGGTTTCTGGAAGTCATTTGTCTTAGGTGGGAATTTGGGTGGATCTTGGGTTGTGTCAAGCTTGTTGCAAAGGTGGTTGGGCTTTGGTGTGAAAGAATTCTTGGGTGCTTTTGGAAGTGGGACTTGGATGTCTCCGATCACCTCAAACTCAGGGTCAGACTCAACACACTTCTCATACACACTCTCCCCACTGTTCTCTCCCACTTTCTCACCCAACTTCTCAAAACCCAAACCACGACCATCCGCTCTCTTGAACTCCTCAATCATGATTTTCAATTGGGGTTCCGCCCAGACAACCAACCCAACACCTTCCTCAAATAGTCATTCTCCTCATAGATGACATCCAAACGGGAAGTAAGTTCAAGATTGCGCAAAGTAACTTCATCACAGCTAGTGCATGCATTGACAACAGGAGATTTCAAAGATGCTTCCAAAGAACTAATGGTAGAACGAGCATCAACAAGCTTAGCATGCATAGTAGGGCATGATTTACAAGCACCAAGCAAAGTAGGTCTAGCCTTCAACTCATCGTACTCAGTCCTAAGAGCATCTAATTTTGCCAAAGTAGAGGCATTCTTCTCATTAAGCAGCTTGATCTCATTCAACCATGCATCACACTCAAGACATTCAACATCATCAGGAGTAGTAGGAGCAAGTTTCAAAGAGTCATTCTCAAGTTTCAATTCAAGCAATTTGGATTCTAACTCTCCTACTTTCTCACTAGCATTCTCAAGTTGAGCCCTAAGATCTTTCCTCATCTTCTTAGCATCTCTCAACACACTATCACGGTTGTCAATCAAGCCATTCAACCTAGTGATCTCAGCAAGCAAAGAGTCGGGGTCACGATTTACCTCATCCTCTGAGTCGGAGTCGCTATCTTCCTTCTCACTCTTCTTGCTGCTTGAGCTATGGGCCATGCCACAAAAGCCTTCAAGCGCCATACAGCTCAACCCACTGAGGTTCCGGATTGCACTCTTCTTGTCCTTGCGCCTCCCGGCGTCTTCATCTTCACTGCTTGAGCTTGATTGCGCGTCACTTGATCTTGAGTCGACGTCGCTCGCACTGGCCACCATCGCTCTTGCCTTGTTCTTCTTGTAGCCGCTCTTGCTTGGTCGCCGCTTGTCCTTGTCCTTGCTTTTGGACTTGCTCAAGTGCTTGCCCTTGGAGGAGTACTTGTCTTCACGCCTCGGGTGCGCCTTGTACTCATTCATCTTGTACTTGTTCTCCTCCGCTTCCGGGCACTCAGCGATGAAGTGGCCACGCTTGCCACACTTGTAGCACGTCCCTGAGCTCCGCCTTGCATTCCTCCGACTCTCGTGTAGTCGATCAAACCTTCTTGAGAGCAAGGCCAGCTCCTCCTCGCCCAGCACATCAAACTCCTCATCCGGAATAGACATAAGAGAAGACAAGGAAAAGCGTCGACGGGAAGGGTTAGATTTGCCCTTTGATCCGCCCACAAGAGCAAGACTATGGTCAGTCGAGCCCTCATGCTTGGATTGCAACTTCCTGTCAACCTCAGCCGACTTGAGCTTAGAAAAGAGGTCATCCAACTCAATAGTCAAGTACTGCCCAGACTCCTTGATGGCCTCAACCTTAGCACCCCAAACATTTGGATCCAAGACATGCAAGAGCTTCAAAGCCTGATCATGCTCGGTTTCAGATCTATGACTTGTTTGTTGGTATTTACTCTTGCGATGATATATCGTGGCCGTATTTTTTCATGCTTCGTTGTTCTCAGAGATGGTTCCTTCTCGATTTGTTTCATATTGTAAATGTTGTTGATTGGGAGATGCATGGTCGATTATGAGTAGCTTTCTGGCACAGGAAGGCATTTGTAGTACTGCAGTCGTGCTTTTTTCATGCTTCGTTGTTATTGTTGGTGGATCCTTGTCGGTTTTGTTTGATATTGTAAATGTTGTTGCTTGGGAGATGAATGGTCGATGATGACTAGCTTATTGGCACAGGGAGGCATTTCTAGTACTGCAACCGTGCGTTTTTTTCATTTGTGAATGCTTGCAGTTACATTCAGAGGCCAGCCAGGGTCTACTTAAATTGCTTATACATTTGTGAATGCATGTAGACGGATACAAATGCACAACATGCACTGATGGCTAGGCAAGCAGCAGGGATGGTTGTTGTTATGGTTTCCTTTGTAGTCAATAGGCTTAGAAGGATTAGTGAAGAAGAAACAATCCCTTATGGGCCTAGGACTGAGGCTGAGAAGCATAGACAGAGCACACTCCAAATGATGTACAACTACAATGATGTTGAATGCATTGCCATGTTGCGCATGAAAAGGGTCCCCTTTTTTTCTTTGTGCAACCTGCTTAGGAGTAGAAAACTTGTTCCTGAGACAGTAGGATGTCCAGTGGAGGAGCAGGTGGCAATGTTTATACATGTGGTTGGGCACAACCAGAGGTTTAGGGTAGTTCATCAATCCTTTAGGAGATCCATTGAGACTGTCAGTAGGATATTCCATCAAGTGTTGTATGTTATTGGTGAATTAAGGGCTGACATGATCAAGCCTCCAAGCACTGCCACACACCCTAAGATTATGGGCAGCCACAGATGGTTCCCTTTTCTAAAGGTACTTTCATGTCTATATGTTTCCCACACATGTTCATATCAATGTGTTTCCACATATGTTAATCTTTTGGTTTATGGACATTTATGTAGAATTGCATTGGTGCCATTGATGGCACACATGTGTTGGCAAGGGTGCCTAGACACATGCAGCAAGCTTTCAGGGGTAGGAAATCCACCACAACTCAGAATGTGATGGCTGCTGTGAGTTTTGACCTAAAGTTCACATATGTTCTAGCTGGTTTGGAGGGACGAGCCCATGATGCACTAATTTTGGGTGATGCCATAGAGAGAAATGATGGGTTCACTGTGCCAGCAGGTAACTGCACTAGCTAGTCAATGCACTTATGTCCACTGTGATCAAACACACTTTCACACTCATTCTCCAACAATTGTAGATCATTTCTACCTGGTAGATGCTGGATATGCATGTAGACAAGGCTTCTTGCCTCCATATAGAGGGGTCAGGTATCACTTGAGTGAGTTCTCCAGCACAAACCAACCCACCAATGCAAAGGAGCTATTCAACCTTAGGCACTCTTCACTTAGGGTCACAGTGGAGAGGGCCTTTGGTGCACTTAAGGGTAGGTTCAGAATTATAGACAATAAATCTTTCCACAAATACAAGACCCAAGTCAAACTTGTGCTTGCTTGCTGCATACTGCACAATTGGATCATTGGTTTTGGCTTAGATGAAATTATTCCATCAGAGGAAGGATTTGTGCCTGATTTGGATCAAGATGAGCAGGGAGAACTGCCTCTAGAGGAACCTGCTATGGTGACTGTGAGGGATGAGATATGCAATGCTATATGGGCTGCTAGGGGTTCATCTAGGACTTGATGTTTTACTTGCATTTCATGGATGTGTAAACTAATTTAGTAGACCCTGGACATGGAACTAATGTGGTGCATGAATCTGTACTCTTAAATGCTATGTCTGAGACTAAATATTTAGTGTGCACTGCTATTCATTAGTTACTTGTCTCTGTTGTGCTTCACTGCTTATTTATCTTGATTGTTTTTGCAATAGGATGGCTGCAACTAACCATGATGCCCAGGGTGGGTTTGTGGCTGCTGCAAACATGATGGAAGGAGCACATGCAGTTGTAGGAGCTACCTTGGGTGAACCAGATGTTGTTGACCTGTTAGATGGTGCGGCTGCCCATGTGAAGGATCAGATGGCGACTAGAGAGGGGGGGAGTGAATAGGAGCCGGTAAAAATTCTTCCCAAAGAACCCGGCATATGCCCTAGTCAAATCCCAGTCACACACAAGCGATGGATCGAATCACACACCAATCACCAAGACAACAAGGTTATGGATCAACCTCTAGCCTTAGGAACGATTCTTTGAAGCACACGCGGAAGCACGAGAAAGACAAGGGAGGAATCGAACCAAGAAGCAAAGCTCACAGGCTCTGGCGGACCGTCCGGCCAGGAGGGGCGGACCGTCCGCACTGGCCTCGCGGACTGTCCGGCCTGCTACCGCGGACCGTCCGCGCCAACCCTGCGGACCGTCCGTTAAATCACACAGAACCAACCGAAGCGACCCACGAACCACGGACCGTCCGCGGGGAGCACGCGTACTGTCCGCCACATACCCGCGGACCGTCCGCCCTCTGCTGCGGACCGTCCGAAACTCCGTACAACCGAAAACCAAAATTGCGACGAATCGAAATGAAAGGCAAAAAAGAACATGAAGAACACGGGACGAACCCTAGCGGCGCAGACCGTCCGCCAGGTCCTCGCGGACCGTCCGCCAGGTGCGGACAGAGCAGAAAACGCCCGACCCCGAAAGTCAACTCCCCCAAATCATCATTGGATTTCCCAAACGGTTGAAGCTGTGGAGAAAAGGGTTTGGGGACTTGAAAAGCGTCACACAAGGATGCTATAGCCCAAAAATCTTGCCTCCTAACTCCCTAAATCACCGGGAATCGCGAATCCTTTGAGCACCACCAAAAACTTGAGCACCGAACGAAAACTCTCGAATCGAAGTGGTTTCCCGGTGTTTGAGGGCACAAGATCAATCACAAAGATGCGCGAGACATCTATCCATGTTTCCCTCAAAGAAATCCAGGGAGAAACCCACACAATTCCGCGGAATCGCACCGGGAACAAAGGCACTAAAACAAGCACAAAAAGACCATGAAAAAAACACAACTCCGAATCTTCTATACAAACCAGGAAAGATTCACAAGGTCTAGCATGCCGCCCTAGCATCCATCCCTCTCAACAAATCTCTCATGAAGCTCTCATGCTAGCCTAGAGAAAAATGGAAGGAAAAATAGCTACGAAAATGAGAAATGGGAGGGAGGAAATGAAACCCTAAGTCGCGGAGAGCGAGAGCCATCCACACACACTCATGGCTTATATATCAGGTCCCGCCGGAGTGGTAAATGACTCGACTACCCCTAACTTAACTACTGGCGATACAACCCACGTAGGGGCATTTAGGTAATGTTTGTGGGTCTTGCCATCGGACGGCCACGCCTTTGCCGCCCCCCGCGTCCTCCCGACGCAAGCCATGCGATCCCGCCGCATGTCCTCCGCCTCGAAGCTTCCCGACACGCCCGGATCCTGTCTCCGTCGTGTTGGGCCCTCGGACTTGGTTTTGAGGCCCAAACCAAGAAACCGTCCGCCGATGGTTTTGTGGGCAAACCACCAAACCCCGCGTGCTCGGTCCGGCCTCCCGCCAAACCACTTGACTCGACCGCTACCGTGCACCGGCTCGATTGTCCATGACTTCATCTTGCTCGTGTCGCCACCATGTGGCCCGCACCCAGTCCCCGCTGTCCACCGGGTCCCTCGAACCGAGCCTACTTGTCTCTCCATCTCCCGGAGGCCCCTCAAGGCTGAAGACCTTTCGCACCCGTTTTTCACCTGCAACAACACGAACTAGGTCGCAGCCTACACCTGCGCACTAAGCCAAGAGTCAGTCCAACACCCGTTGTCAATCACTCATCACTGAGGAGCGGTCATCCATCGACCACTGGGACGCTCCTGGTCCTCACCATGCTGTACCACAGCAAGGTCCTATGAGGTGGACTAACAACACTTCTGGGTTTGTCCTAAGGAGGATGACCCAGATTGTGTCTGACAGGTCTAGTACTGACAAAACCTACAAAGATAAAGATGTGAATGCTGTAGCTAAGGCTCTAAGTGAGTACTGTGGGATGCCTTTTACTGCAACTCAAGTGTATAATCACTTGAGGAAGTGGAAGCAGAAGTGGTCTAAGGTTGCTAGGCTGAAGAACCTTAGTGGGGCATTGTTTGATGAAGATGTGCATGCCATAATGCTAGAGCAGGACCACTATCTTGGTCATTGCAAGGTACAAAACCATGTCTGAAGCATTCTCTTCCTAACTGTGTCCCCTCTTCATAACTGTGTCATCTCTTCTTAATTGTGTCATGTCTCCATAATTGTGACCTCTCTTCAGGACCACCCTAAGGATGCCGAGTTTCTGAACACTCCAATAAGGTTCTATTCTTAGATGGAGGCTACCTTTGGTAGCACCTTGGCTACTGGTAGGTTTGCTGTAGGATCCAATCAGCCTTTGGGGGTCAACAAGTCTGATAGTGTTGCTGCTAAGCTGGAGGGTGAAGACTACACTTCTCCTAAATATGAATGCAAAACTACTATTGAGTTTGGTGAGGCCAGCAAGGTAACAGCCACACCCACACCCACAACCACAGTTCCTGTGTCAGAGACTGTTTGTGGTAAGAGGAAGAGGGGCCATTTCAGTGAGGAAGAGATGCTAATGATGACCAACATGAATGATGCAATCAACAATGTTGCAAATGCTATGCTCAAAACAGGTGCTGCACATGTTGACCCAGACCTATACCTTGCTGTCATGGAGATGCCTGACTTCTCCACTGAGTCCCTGATTGTTGCCTACACCCACCTCTTGGAGAATAAGCCAGTTGCAACTGTCTTTGTGAACATGTCAACCCCCATGGGGCCATATGGCTGAGGACCTACCTGACCAAGAACTACATGTAGTAGTTCTCTCCTCTCCTCTCTTTTGTGTTCCATTTTGGCTAGACATTGTGCATGGTAGATGGCTGACCAGCACCTGTCCTTTTGGGTTTAGTTAGTGGGAAGGTGGCTAACTAAAGAAACTACATTTGGGCTCACTGAATGTGGGCAAAACTCTATGCTGTTGTACTAAATTGCAGCCTTTGTTGGCTTGCTTCTTCACTAAGATTAATGAATGTGGGATGTTTGTGATGATTTCGCTGGTAATGGCCTATGATGTTTCTTACTGTGCTGGTGATTAGGTGGTTGCATGTGTTTATGACTTTTTCCCTTGCTTTTTCTCATGGCTGTGATGAAATTGTTGGACACATGCTCTCCCTCGCAACACTAGAACTATTCTGTGATGGCAGTGAATGAGCATGTCCAGTTTTTCCTTGCTTTTTTCTCATGGTTGTGCTATTATGTTTCTGGCCCATATCAAACTCATTGCAAGCCCCTGTGATTTCTTTCTTTTCATACAATGCAGCCACCTATGATTCACATGGATAATCATTTTGCTGAGGCCTATGTTTTTCTTATCATATGATGTCAACTTGTGATAATAATGGCTGAGGATTTCTTGTTCATGGCTGAGGATTTCTTGTTCTTGGTGCTGTCATCAGCTTCCTTGTAGCACCAAAGAGCATCCATCATAGATACCTCTTAGGTGCTCCAAGGAAGCCCATGGCAGTGTCCATATCATGATTAATTATAAGAGGTTTAAGTTATAAATATCCTATGATGTTGACCTGAGGATATGTTGTCCAATCCTATGATGTCAACTACTACACTTGTGCATAAGAAAATTATGACTGAGGATTATTTACATCTCCTTGCAGACCAATGGCAAAATGGTATGTTGTTTTTGAGGGCCTCAAACCAGGGATCTACACATCCTGGCATGAGTGCAGTGAATATGTTCTTAAGGTACATAATGCAAGGTACCAAAGCTACAAAACTCATGATGAGGCTGTGCATGAGTTCAATGAAGCCCTCAGGATAGGTACTGTGAGGCAGGTAAAAGGTATAACAAAGCCGGCTAAGAATGTGATGCCACCAATTCATGCATATGAGGGTAAGAATGTGATGATTAAAGGGGCTTATTCTGGTAAGAATGTGATCATTGTCATTCTTGTGGTGCTGCTGTTTGTTCTTGGCAGTAGATTGCCTAACTGTTGCTCCTGTAAATGAAATTTGGGATGAATGGTCGATGATGATGTTTTTCTCTTATTTCTAACTAAGTATGTTATGAAGGAGAACATTAAATTTGAGTCTGAGGCCAATTTCATGACTATTATCTATGTTGGTTAGTTATGTTATCAGGTGGTCCTCTACTTGTTTCTTCTCCTCTTCCTCTCATATGTAATTCTGTTGCTCTGGCCGGTCTGGGCTTGGCCCGAATCAAACAATGTCCCGGTTTGGTAGTTGGCCTTGGGCCAGGCTGCCGGCTGCAATCAAACACAAAAAAGGCTTCAGCCTGGCTCAGTTAGGCCACACAAATCAAACAAGCTGTCTGGACGTCGCTGGCCGGGCTATGGCTGGCCAGGGACTGGCTGCCCGGCCAGGCCTTGCAGGGCCACGAAATCAAACACGCCCCTAGTCTCCGGCCAGTTGACTGCATCTCCGACCAGTTCCCTACAAGAGGGATCCCCGCAACAAGTCTCCGCCTCGCACGAGAAGTCTCCGCCTCGCACGACCTCCCCCCGGCTCCGACTGGTGCGTGGGCCAGGGCACACGACGCGAGCCCAAGGCATGAGCACCACCACCGACGCATGCGGGGAAATGGTTCCCCACGCTATGCAAGTACAACAGCTGGCGGCCATGCAAGGAGCTCACCCCGACAAGAGCCTTAATGCTGGCCTGACCGGCTGCGCGGCATCCCATCACCATCATCTCCCACTCGGCCTGGGGCACTCAAGCACCCTCTACGATGCGCACGAGCCTAGACTTAGGCTCAAGCGTGGCGGGCTAGTCAAGTACTCAGGCAGGCTAAGGCAAACACGAACTACTTGGAGGAGACGTCAGGCGTCCCAGGATGAACAGTCACACCCGGCCACGCGACGGCTCCCACAACCAAGCACCACGACTCAACTTCAATGTGTCAACCAAGCATCACGACTCAACTTCAATGCGTCCTGACTGACAGCAACGTACGACGGGACGTACCAGCAACCAAGCACTGTACCTCTTTCTACTTCCCCCTTGTGCCCCTCCCCTTGTGACTATAAAAGGGAGAGGAGGGCAACATTTACAAGGGTTAGACCTTCGATAGATCGAACACCACCTCAAGGTACTTGGGCTCGGCACCCTCTCCCGACCAGCTTGTAACCCCTACTACAAACACTCCTAGCTCGAGAACATGGCAGCTCGACACTGGACGCAGGGTATTACTCCTCGGAGGCCCGAACCAGTCTAAATACTGTTGTCTCCTGTGCTAACCATCTGAGCCCGACGCACGATCGATACAAATTTACTGTCAGCGGTAGAGAACCCCGACAATAATATACTCATTTTATTGATAGATAATTACTCTTAAATTATTGATCCTCCATGTATTATATTGTGGGAATTTTGTACAGCAAATTGTTCTGTGAGAAAAGTACTGCTGCTGATTTGTACGATAGATTTGTTCTAAGAGAAAAGTATTGTGCAAGAAGCCAAACATAGCCATAAAATTGTATGCATGGATGTTATTATTAGTCATAAAAAATTGATATGAGATATAAATAGATAGTCCTAATGGATGGTGATGTGGAGTTGTGTGACGCCCCAGGTTTTTAATTAGCATCATTAGTGCTAATGACCAAATCAACTGAGTCAAACCGAGTCACCAAGCCCTAATGACCCTTTTGAGCAAGTCAACAACCACTTGTGGCCAACCGTTGCTCAAAACCCCAGTCAAAAACACTGTGTCTTTGAACTCTCTCCGAAACTTTTGCCGCGTTCTCCAAAATTCACCTAAACATTCTAAAATCTCCCAATATAAAAGTTGTCCAATTTTTCGAGGGACACAACTTTGCTTTTGGGTGGCATTGCAAATTTGGGGTGGGAAATGGAGAAAAACTCGGTCAACTGCAGATTTTACTATTCATCGTCGCCACGAAAAACCAGGATTTTGCTCGACGTTCCTGCTCAAACAATTGATCAGAACACCTATCGGCCTTTGTGAAAGTTGTAGAGGGGTCACTGATCTACAACTTTGCTATTCACCCTATAGTGCACTTCTATTCAAAATTTAGGAGAACAGGGCAGTCAAACATGCATTGACCGGCATCCAACCAGCCACGGGCGCTCTAGAGCGCGATGCCGCCGACCGACGCCTGCACCCGTGCGCCCTGCCGCGTGGCGCCCTCGCCCTTCTCGGCGTCCGGCCCCGGCCGAGCCGCGCGCCCCGAGGCCACGCATTCCGAGGCGGTGCTCGCATCGAGGCGACTCGAAGCCCGCGCCAATGCGTGCCGGCTTCTCGTTGCACCATGTTGGGCCCCTGCCCACGGCACCCGCCAGCCGATCCTGAGCGCCGCGCGCGTCCGGACCCCCCCGTTCCCTCTTGAACACTTTGACGCACCGGGCACGCCGCCTATAAAACCCGCGGATCGCTCCCCTCGCGCGTGCACGCCGTCGCCGTGTCCCTGTGCCCTCCACCGTGTCGCCATTAGCGCCGCCGCAACAAGCTCCGACCCCCGGTCGCCTCCACCCCTAACTGACACCCCTGGTGCCTTCGCCACACCACACTCGAGCTCCCACCACCCTCACTCGCCCAGCTCCGCCCCTGCATTCGCCAGACTTCAAGCCGCCATGGCCGACGCCACCTGGCTCCGCCAGCGACTTCAAGCCTAGGTGGGCTCGCACGCCTCCCCGACCCCTTGCCCGGTTGTCTCCGTTGTCGGCTTCGCCAATTCCAGCGAGCCGTGCTGCCCCCTTGGCCGAGGACCCAATTGTGAGGTTCGATTTGTTTCCAGTGAGTTTTATGCGAACCAGGGGCATAGTTGTGAATACCGAATTCTTTCCAGGGACCTACTCGTAAAACCAGATCTTAAATAGTGAATGCCTTTGGCTGATTGTTAGAAAATTCGTAAAAAATCGTAGAAAAATCAGACAAAAGCAAACCAAATTTTGTTGGATTCTTGGTGAAAGCACTACTCCCTCTGTCCCAAAAACAATGACGTTTTAGGATTCAAAATTTGTCCCAAAAAGAATGACGTTTTACTTAATTTGGCATGTGTGCATGTGCATGTAGGCATGCAACAATCAATTAGCACCTAATATGGCAAATTAATAGGGGCAATCGAGGTCATTTGACCTTCTTAATAATTTGTCCTGAAATTCCTAGAATGACATTCTTTTTGGGACAGAGGGAGTACAACTTTTGTAAAGCATGTCTATAGTTTTTCCTGATAATTTTTGCATGGAAAATACAAAACTGAAAAACCTAGATCTGTTGTATCTCAAAATCTACATGTGATATGTATCTAATTGTTGGATATGTTGTGTGCTATGTTATGCCTAGCTTCTGTACCAAAAATTGCATAAAGTTATGTGGTAAAGCTTTTTATATGATTTATTTTGTATTTATGCAGAATCTGAATAAATGATTTTTGTAGCTAAAAATAATTATATTTTTGTGACCAACTTCTGCATGTTGTCTTTTTAGGCCAAAATGCACCTCTGGTGAATTAATCACAATTTTATACTTGTTATAAATATTTATTCTTGAAATATGCTTAATTTTCTTTGTAAATGCATAACTCAAGATATATAGTAGCTCTAGGTGTGTATGTTGCAGTCCTAGCATAGTTTTTGACCAGATATCATGTGTGAGAAAGTTGGAATCATTTTGATGTATAATTATTTCTGTATGCATTTATCTTGCTTTAGTAGCTAGCTTTTCTTATTTTCGGTATAATTAATTTCCTAGCTATCCTAAGCATGCATGTGTGTTCAGTGGCTTGGCATAGGTGTTTGGCGCTTAATAAACCCTTCCACTACATTTTATTAGTTAATTTTGTGAATAAAAGCTATGGAAACAAATTAAAGCTTAATAGTGAAGTAAATGAGAAAATCACCACCGTAGTGGCTTTAGGTTTGTGTTGTAAATCATTTTAAAAAGTTAAAGACCAACCCATTGCTGTTTGTGGAATTTAAATTAAATTATTTAAATAAATATGTACACAGTCACCATCAAAAAAGAATAAATAATAAAGAACCGCATATTGTTCCTTTATGGAAGAGTATGCTGAATGTATTCTTATCTAGGTGAATGTGGTCAACCATGCACCCCATGGTTGTCATTTGTTGTTTGTAGTTATTAAATTAAAAATTGTCAATTAAATGTTGCAATTGCATCTTCGTGTAGATCTTCCGGCGGTAGTTGTATGCTCGTGCCGGAAGCAGGAGACGACGGTGCTAGCGAAGAGTTGTCGTACGTGGACGTAGCTCAAGACCTGGACCAAAGTGCAGAAAGGCCCAAGGCCAACCTTGCCAGCGAAGGTAAGCCCCCGGATCATTAACCCCATCTTTTAAAATTATGCAATTACCTTTGCTATGATTGTGCATTTACGTTTCAGAAGTTGAATTGAAACCCTAGATGCATGATCCCTAGGTACCTATGCTCTTGTACTAGTATGCTAGGTCGATAGCTGCTATGCTATAAGTCGAGTGATGTTCGTCACTCGCGAGAATAGGTTCTTATGTTGGAATCATAATATCTTTATAAATGGATTGCTCACATGGTAAGAGCATGGTATTAGGGCTCCGGTCCAGTGGCTTTCGTGGGCTAAGCTTTTGAACGTACTAAGCACTTGTTGCGAATGGGACCGGTAAGCCTAGTACCTTAATGAGACGGTGTGAGAACTTTCCCTTAGTAATCTTGAGTATTCACCTACCCCGCTAGCCACCAGGGAGGGGGGTACATGTGTGAAGCTGGGTGCCTCGCGGGGTATACCAGCTAGCCTTGTACCCAGGACTGTAAGCTCCGATCCCAAACAGAGGATTTTTGGGAATCGTCTGGATGGTTTTCCTCACGGGGGCACCCTACCGTGTGTTTACGTTTACCTTGCAAGGTTTAAATCAATCGATTGTCGGCCTCTCACCGTTATCTGAGACTGCTTAATCAACTGGCCATGATATCCCATAATGATGGAACTTGGTGAATATTACTGCTTGTACTAATTGTTTGTACAATTCTTGATTGAATTAGTTGGCACACTTAGTAATGGTAATCGACTAGAACTTGTGCTAAAATATTGAAAGTAAGGACAGACTCCTTGTTGCTTTTCAGCAAAAGAACTCCACCGGCCATAAAGTCTCTCATGTCTCGAGTTTGGTGATGTAGTTATCACCTGACGGTTAAGTCTTGCTGAGTATTAGTATTCTCAGCCTTGCTTTAAAAATGTGGTTACAGGTGTTGTTTGGCCTGGTGAGTTTCCACCCGCCTGGGAGCTGGAATGTGTGGAAGACGACGAGTGATGGCATCACAGATGCCCTCCTATGATGTTTACCATTGCACTAGATTATTTTATTTCCGTTGTTTTCAAACTCTGAATGTTTACTTCAGGCCGTGAACCAAGTTTTGTAATAATTAAACCCTTAGGGTTAATTTGGATTTATTTATGTTTGTACTCTGGACTCGCCTTCGCGTGAGTTTTAATGCATATATGTCGATCCTTGTTGCTATGTAAGTGATTTTACCGGCCGTTAACCCGGCAACTAACGACAGGATGATATTTTACTGTCGCTTAATCGCCAAAGTGGATTGGCTTGGGCGATAGTTCGATATTTTCCTGTGCGGGTTGTCACAAGTTGATGTGCATAGGTGGTACGTTAAGATAAATTGAGTTATGATCCTTATAGAAACTCCAACAGTATCGATAAAATTCATGCACTTAGTAAAACAAGGGACTTATGTCCTTCCTCCTCTCTTTATCTTGCTTGCAATCCCATCGACGCCGCCTCGCCATCCTTCCTCCCGTGTGGTCGCACGCCCTCCCATCTCCCGCGCTCAATCTCCTCGCGTGAGCCATCCTGCCCACACCCCCACGTTGTTCCCTCGCCCTGGCACTGTCATCACTACCGCCCTCGTCGTGGTATGAGCCGAAGCCGACGCCACGACGTGCCACTCCTCTTCCTCCTCCAAGGAGGGTGCTGCTGCAGTAGAGAACAATGACTGCAAGCAAGAGGAGGAGGGTGGGGTCGCCAACTGGGAGAGGGGCAGGCCATAAGAGGAGGGGTGCACAATAGGCTCTTGGAGTTGCAAAATAAAGTCTATCCATAAAACTCTAGACATATGCTCTTGGAGTTGCTCTTAGTGAGGTGCATTGATTATGGGTCTATTCAGCATATCTTCTTTCTGATTCTTGCACATTATTTTTTCTTTTAGATCAAATCAACGGTACAAATCAGCATGCAATATTGTTCTCTCAAAATAAGTGAGTCGTACAAATCAATAGAAATGCCAAAAGAAAGACGGACTCATTGGCTGCCACTACATGTACACCATACGCAGAAGTTTCAGACATTGCTTTGCTTCTCCAGGTAGAGAAGGTTAAATAAGGCGTGCAGCACACGAGAGCGTTCCCTCATGATCCATAATACTTGTGAAACTCGACGAAGTTTAATTCATGTTCATTTCCAAGTTCTAAACACAAAACTTCCAATTTATATATGACCGCTACCTTCCATTCGACTGCTGGATTTTTTTATTCATTGAATCCTATGGAATTTACCTATAGTTAAATCCAGTGATCTATCTTTCTGTAAAACTATTTTTTAAAATTACAGTAGTTGAAAAGAGGCTTAAACTCTCTTTGAGACCGATGCATGTGTTAATTATCCCCGCGGTCACAAATATTTCAAATTGCACACAACGCGTGCCGGAACCCCGGTCATACCGGTGGGCCCCCACCTGCACCAGCCGGCGGGTCCCACCTCTCCCTCTCACACCAGCAACGCCTCGTATTTATACTCCCTCGTCTCTTCTCTCTCCCACGAAGCTAGCCTACCACTACCAGCCGAGCAGACCAAGAAAGAGAGAGAGAGAGACGCGGAGCAACCGCGTTAGAGAGAGAGAGAGAGAGAGAGAGAGAGAGAGAGAGAGAGAGAGAGAGCAGCCGCCGGCGCGAGGATGTGGAGCTCGGACTCCGACCGCGACGAGCAGCAACAGCAGCCTTCCACGCCCCCCCCCCCGCCGCCGCCTCCCCGGCACCGTCGCCACCATCGCGCCGCCGCCCGGCGCCGTGCCAACCGCCGCGCCATGAGCACCGGCGTGGCGGCGGCGGAGGAAGAGCAGCAGGAGCTTCCCGCGGAGGTGGAGGCGGAGGACGTGTGGCACGGGCTGCAGCGGCAGCGGGAGGCGTCGTCGTGGCCGCGCCGAGCGTCTCGGCCCGTGGTCGTGGCCGCTGCCGACGAGGAGAGCGCCGCGCCGGCGCTCGCGGGGGAAGGGAGCGGCGGAGGCGTGGGGAGGGCGCGGAGCCTGACCGACGACGACCTGGAGGAGCTCAAGGGGTGCGTGGATCTGGGGTTCGGTTTCAGCTACAACGAGATCCCCGAGCTCTGCAGCACGCTGCCCGCGCTCGAGCTCTGTTACTCCATGAGCCAGCGCTTCCTCGACGAGCACCAGCCTCAGCCCGGCAAGGACGAGGAGTCACCGGCGCCGCTGCCGCCGCTGGCTCCGGCCTCGCCGGTGCAGCCCGTCGCCACCAACTGGAAGATCTCCAGCCCTGGTAAGTTCCTCCAACCTTCTCTCAGTTACTGTCTGGTTTGCTGATTTGTATGAATTCTTGATTTGTGCTAAAGGCAGCTCTGTTCAACATCGTATGAATTTAGCAAGAAATTATTCATTGAAACATTTAGGAATCAGTTCAGAACTCCTCTGTAGATTGCAAAAAGTAATGATCGAATTGATTGATGATTTGATTTCGGATGATGCATATGGAACTCATGTCTTGTTGGATGCGCTGATGCAGGGGACAGCCCGGACGAGGTGAAGGCGAGGCTCAAATACTGGGCGCAGGCGGTGGCGTGCACCGTCAGGCTCTGCAGCTGATCAATCTATGGTGGCTCCACAACACAACACCAATCTTGCAAACAAACTGAACACGGGAGAGGACAACGAGCAATTTAACAAGATGGAATACAATTCGTTCTACTGAACGCATGCCATCAGCTGAAATGAAATTTACGGGAATCGTGGCACCGGGATGAATGGATGATCGATAGTATGAACAAGCACAAAAGAGGATCATATGCTGCCAATAAAGAGGCAGGCAGATTCATCCAAGCACCAGCACCACCATCATGATGATAATCCGTCAGAAGCTAGCACGCCAGTTCCAAATTGAAATCTTGCCGACATGGCTCCCAAATTTTTGCCGAATCACGGGGAGGGATTTACCACCCATTTTCTGATGCTCTCTGTACACACAAGATCACATGAATCCTGGATCCTGGCCGTAATTTTCGCTCATGTAAAACAACACCACCTGTAAAATAGTATTTTCATTCATGAACCTCGATTCATCAGCATGAGAAATAATAATCCCATTATTCTAAGGTTAGCTTCCGTCCATGATTTTCTCTCTGTTCTTGGACATGATCGTACATTACTCCGCCAGCTAAGACTGTCCGCACTCGTCAACTGTCCGCACTCGTCAACCTCCAAACTCATCCCTAAAAGGAATATTCAAATTGCCAGTCCAGTTCTAGTTTTTCTGCACTCGCCAACCTCTATGTCTCAAACTCCAAACAAACTACCAATTGCGGGCCCCACGTGTCATAGTCTTTTCTTTTTTTTTAAACTACTAAGGTGCATGTGGGACACGCACATGTAATTAAGCTACTCCCTCTGTCCCAAAAAGAATGACGTTGTATGATTGAAGATTTGTCCCAAAAAGAATGATGTTTTGCTTAATTTGGCATGTCTGCATGTGCATGTGGGTATGCAACAATCAATTAGCACCTCATATGGCAAATAAATAGGGGCAATTGAGGTCATTTCACCTCCTTAATAATCTGTCCTAAAATTTGTAGAATGACATTCCTTTTGGGACGGAGGGAGTATCAAGTATTAGTCAAGTGAGATCACTTAATTTTTTATTCAATCACACATATTAACTTGTTATCTCAGCAGCTCAAGTACTCACACCCATAACAACCAGCACCCCGCAGAATGAATTATGAATTAATGCATTTCAACCGAATGAATTGTCTACAAAGATTAAAATATAAATAGCTTTGCTTTGCTCATGATGCTCTTTGAATTATAACTAATAGACCATAAGTGATTCTTCAAAACAAATATATCTAGCGACACCATTTGCGTGTAGTACAACCAAAGAATGTAAAATAAACTTTAAAATGCTGAAAAAGTAATGACAATGAGGCAAACACATGTTTTTGTTTGGTGGTTCTAGTAGTACAATAGGTGCACAAGCACACCATCCGAACAGAGAAATCTCAATGTAGTTTAGAGTTCAGACAACTCATGATATAAATAAGCCATTCTTATAGAGATACCAATCTAAACATCAAATGAGATAAACTTGAATCTTTCTACTGCATGTACCCAACCGCTATTGTTGTTGAATGAGGAGTGTGCTGGAGAAAGAAAAGAAAAGAAGAGATCAAATCTTTTTTTCCACTTATGGAATGTAAAGGGCTTAGATAGTAGGTCGTCTGCATACAGACATATGTATAAACAACTCATACAACCCATAGACAGAAAGGTTGTTTGTAAGCTATTTAATGCTTTGCATAGAGCCTAACATCAACTACAAAGGTATCTGTGTATACAATTGTGTGACTTGTATGATTAGATTGTTTTTGAATACCGGTGTGTGTATACACCGACAATAGCAGGCACAACAACACACATTGCATCATTTCTGCAAAAAACACACACATAGCATCATGCCTCCACCTATCCCTCTCGTTCTTTTTTACCGGCAGAGCAAGCCAACAAGCCAACAACTTCTTCCCTTTGTGTGCCATGCCACCGCTCTCTCTTTCTGCTTCTTTCCCCCACGCCGCGGCCAGGTTCTCCATCTACTCCCCCGGGCCAACCCACGACGCGGCCTGTCGTATGGACCTCCCTGGGCCCACTACCTCGGTGGGTACCAGGACCGACTACTCGGTGGGCCCCTGGGACTACCTGACTTGCGCTGCACGGTACCTGATGGCGTGAAGCACAAGGACTACGGAGGAGAAGTACTCGGTTAGGAAGCTGTACATGTCCCGCACTGTATAAAAGACTCCTAGAAGTACTCGACTAGTACTCTCTCCCTATTCCGACTTGTAACCCTGCCTCCCGGACTATATAAGGCGAGGCAGGGACCCCTCTCTGATCATCTCATCTCACGGCGTGAGATTGCATCATCTTGTAATCGCACCCAATCAATCCAGAGCTACGCAGCATACAGGACGTAGGGTATTACGCACCTCGTGGCCCGAACCTGTCTAAATTGTGTGCCACGTGTCTCTTCCTTCGAGTTACCGATCTCGGCGAGGCCACATTCATCTACTTCGGGTACTCCCCTTAGTAGGTTGCCGGCCTAAAACACCGACAGCTGGCGCGCCAGGTAGGGGTTCTCGCCCAAGATCACATGGCGAACTGGACGGCTCCTGTTTACATCAAGCCAACCGTCGCCTTCAATCGCGACGACACCTTCGTCTTCGGCGCCTGGGTCTGCACTGCTGATGGCGCTGGATCCTTCCAACGCCGCCTCACCATGCCGCCCAACCCGGAGACCGGCTTCGTGACGCTTCCCGAAGTAGTCACGGGCGAACTCGCCGGCAAGTTCGGTGAAATTTCGCTTTTCGACCAACACGCCGACTTCGAGCTCGGATCCGCTTCCAACTCGAACTCGACGTCCCCGTGGGCTACCGTGTGCGAGTCGGCTGCTCAGCGATTGCATGCGGTCCCCCACCCCGCGATCCCGCAACCTCTGCAGGGCCCGCACGGAGGCTCCTTCCGTGCGCCGGTCCGGCAAGGAGCCCGTACCCAAGTACAACTCGGACTCCGACACCGCTCCCGGCCACGCTTCGGACTCCAACACCCTATCCGGCTTCTACTCGGACTCCGCGTACGAGTTCGACTTCGGGTCGGACCCTGAGGACCCCGAATCCGAAGACAACACTACTGAGCAACCCTTATCGGGGCCGGCTTCCGGGCTGGTTATAACGTCGACACCGGCCGGGAGATTCGTCTACTGGCCAGACCGCAGGCCCGTCAATCTGATAAGCGGGGACTCACGCTACATTGCCTACCTCGACTCGCTCCCGTTCCAGGAGGGAACACCACTTGCTCGAGCTGAGGAGTACACTCCAACCGAGGTGGCGAGCTCCGACTCCAGTCTTGGTAACCCCGATCGCCAAGTCTTCATGGCTGCCGGCGACATGCCAGGACCTTTGGGGAGGACAACTGACAAGTACCTCGAAGACATCTCCGCAGACGAGCTGTCTACTGAGGCTCCCGCGGACGAGACCGACGCCAGCGGGGACGCTCGACGCGAGCGCAACCGAAGACGAAACGAACGGCGCCGGCGTCTCCGGGACAGCTTACCCATCCGCAACCTTGCGGAAGCCCTCGAGCAAGTCGAGAGTAGGGTACACACCACCCCTGAGCAATGCCTCATGTCGATCACAGCGATCGCACGCCAAGCTCAGGGGATACGCGCTGGAGAAGTCATCGCCAAGCTCGCAGAAGACGCCTACTTCATGCAGGTCGACAACAGGGTCAACCAGCCTCCTCCCGCCAGGAACCGCAACAACGAAGCTACAAGTCGTAGCGCAGACCTCGGCCGCAACCGTACTCGAGCCGAGCTGCCGGCTCAGCCCAATCGTACTCGTGCAAACACCGGCAGACACTCACAGGGTGGCAACAGCAACCGGGAGATCATCCCTCACCGTGGCCCTGGCGGCGGCGGCCGTGACCGGCGGCGGCGGCGGCGACGACGAAGCTCCAACCATGGGGCCAACAGGAGGGCCGGCGGCGGGGGGCAGTCGCGGCGGTCGAGACCACGCGAACAGCCACGCCTCCGGAGCCTCACAGGGCGGCTATGACGCCCGTCAGAAGATTGAAGAGCTGCGGCGGAAGAAGTCCGCCACCGCAGGCGACAACGACGTCTTCCCCGCCTTCTCTCCTCGGCTTCGCAACTTGCTCCTCCCCGACAAGTTCAAACCTTTGGGGATCACCAAGTACGATGCGAAGCAGGATCCCATCCAGTGGCTCAGGTGCTACGCCCTCTCCATCGAGAACGCTAGCAGAAACAACGACACCAAGTGCCTCTACTTCCCCTTCTACGTGGACCAAGCTCCACTCACATGGCTCGAGTCGCTAGACAAGCACTCGATCGACAAGTGGGACCAGCTGAAGGAGCAGTTCACCAGCAACTTCGCGGGCGCCATGGGCCGATCGGGTACTCGCATGGACCTGGCCATGGTCAAGCAGGAACAAGGCGAGACCCTCCGCAAGTACATGCGCCGCTTCTTCGACAAGCGCGCCACCGTAGTCGACGTCACCGACAAGGAGGTCATCGACCTCTTCCAAGACGGCCTCTACCACCGCCGCACCTTCTAAGACTTCGGTCACCGTCGCCCCAAGTCCATCCCCCACCTCAAGGACATGATCACGTCCTGGGCGGATGAAGAAGACAAAGCCAACGCTAAGTACGATGCCATCCGTGGCAAGAGCAAGCAGAACACGGGCGGCGGCAACGGCAACAACGGGAACTAAGGCGGTCGCAACAACAACAACTACTCGGGCCCCAACCGCAAGCGCAAGCCAGACAACATTGTCGCGACTATCCAGCGCCCTGCGAAGGAGCACTCGAAGAAGACCTCCGGCGGCTTCAAAGACTTGCTGAAGGAGAAGTGCCCGTGGCATCTGGATGGCAACCACACCACCGAGCAGTGCTACCAACTCAGGCGGGCACTCAAGAGTACTCCAGAGCCACCGCACCCTCACGACAAGAAAGGCAAGAAGAAGAATGACGGAGGCAACGACGACTTCCAGGAACCCGACAAGACTGTCAACGTCCTCTTCGGCGGACTACCCAGCAGACGGGAGCAAAAGGCTACTCGTAGAGAAGTCATGAGCATTGAACCAGTGGTTCCGACCCCTCTCAGGTGGTCGGAGGTACCCATTACCTTCTCCCACGCGGATCAGTGGACCGGCTTCTCCGAACCAGGGCGTTTCCCTCTCGTCCTGAAGCCAGTGGTCGCAGGCTCCAGGCTCAACAAGGTCCTCATCGACGGTGGAAGCGGGCTCAACATCCTTTTCACCAAAACCTTGAAGAAGATGGGACTCGACATCACGCACATGCTCACCAAGGGCTCCTCGCCCTTCTACGGCATCGTCCCCGGGAACGCGGCTATCCCACTGGGCTCAGTGGTCCTGCCAGTTACCTTCGGGGAATCTCGGGACAACTACCGTACCGAGTACGTCAAGTTCGAAGTCGCGAACTTCGGGATGTCCTACCATGCTATCCTCGGCAGACCGGCTATCGCCAAGTTCATGGCGGTGCCCCACTACACCTACTTGGTACTCAAGATGCCAAGCCCAGTAGGTGTACTCTCACTCCAAGGGGACTTGAGGATCTCGCACGACTGCGACACGGAAGCTGTGGAGATCGCCTCCACAAATCAAGTACCCAATGCCATGATGGAGATCCATGCTGCGTCGAAGAAGCTTGCCCCAAGTGAACTCGACATCCCTGAGAAGTCAGACAAAGCTAACAAGCCTCAGCCAGATGAGGAGGTTCTGGTCAAAACAATTGACCTCAGGACAGGCGACAGCAGCAAGACCACTACCATCGGGGCAGCTCTCGACACCAAATAGGAAGACGCGCTCATCAACTTCCTCCGGGCTAACCGCGACATCTTCGCGTGGAAGCCAGCGGACATGCCAGGGGTGCCCAGGGAGTTGATCAAGCATTCCCTCAACGTTGATCCTAAAGCTACCCCGAAGCGACAACACCTCTGCAGCTTCGCCGACGACAGACGGGACGCCATCAAGAAGGAACTCGCCAAACTACTCGCGGCTGGCTTCATCAGAGAAGTCTTCCATCCTGAGTGGCTCGCCAACCCCGTCCTCGTCCGCAAGAAGAACTCGAACGAGTGGAGGATGTGCGTCGACTACACTGACCTCAACAAACACTGCCCCAAGGACCCCTTCGGGTTGCCGCGGATTGATCAAGTCATCGACTCCACGACGGGCTGTGACCTGCTCTGCTTCCTCGACTGCTACTCCGGGTACCACCAGATCGCGATCAAGGAGGAAGACCAGGAGAAGACCGCGTTCATCACCCCGTTTGGCGCGTACTGCTACACGACCATGTCCTTCGGGTTGAAGAACGCCGGCGCCACATATCAACGAGCCATCCAGAAATGCTTCAAGAGGCAACTCAACAAGAACGTCGAAGCCTACGTGGATGACGTGGTCGTCAAGACCAGAAACTCCAGTACCCTCATCGATGATCTTGAAGAGACTTTCGCATCTCTACGCGAGTACCGCTGGAAGCTCAACCTGAACACGTGCGTCTTCGGCGTACCTTCGGGCAAACTACTCGGCTTCATCATCAGCCACCGCGGCATCAAAGTCAACCCCGAGAAGATCTCCGCCATCACCAGCATGAAAGCACCCACGTCCATCAAAGACATCCAGAAGCTGACCGGGTGCATGGCGGCCCTGAACAGATTTAACTCGAAGCTTGGAGAACGGGGGCTCCCCTTCTTCAAACTACTCAGAAGTTCGTGTGGACTCCAGAGGGGGACCAAGCCCTTGCCCAATTCAAGGACTTCCTATCGAAGCCACCAGTCCTCACGGCTCCTCGCAAAGGCGAGCAGCTACTGCTCTACCTCGCTGCAACTACTCACGTGGTCAGTACTGCCATCATCATCGAGCGGCAGGAAGACGGGCACGCCTACCCAGTCCAGCGACCAGTCTACTTCGTCAGCGAGTTCCTGTCAGAATCCAAGACACACTACCAGCCTGTACAGAAGCTTCTGTACGCAGTGCTCATCACCTTGCGGAAGCTACGACACTACTTCCAGGAGTACTCGATCTCCGTCGTCACCGACTACCCGCTCGGCGACATCCTGCGGAACCAAGATGCTACTGGAAGAATCTCCAAGTGGGCAGTCGAACTCGGCGCCCTCAACATCGACTTCAAGCCATGCACAGCCATCAAGTCGCAGGCACTAGTCGACTTCATGGCGGAGTGGCGGGAGAATCAGCTGCCTACTCCAACCGAGCGACCAGAGCACTGGGTGATGTACTTCGACGGCTCACTCAACCTCGAGGGCGTAGGTGCCGGAGTACTCTTGATCTCTCCAACGGGCGAACAACTAAAGTACGTCCTGCAGATCTTCTGGAAGGTCTCATACAACGAAGCTGAGTACGAGGCTCTCCTACATGGGCTCCGCCTCGCGGCTTCATTGGGCATCAAGCGGCTACTAGTCTACGGCGACTCCGCAGTGGCCATCAACCAAGTCAACAAGTCCTGGGACCGCAACAAGGAGAACATGGACACCTACTGCCTAGAAGTCCACAAGCTCGAGAAAAAGTTCTACGGTCTCGAGTTCCACCACATCATCCGCGACAACAACGTTGCAGCGGACGTCCTGTCGAAGCTTGGCTCTACTCGCGCTCAAGTACCAGCGGGTGTCTTCGTCCATGAGCTTCACGCACAATCCATCCCGGAGCCGACGCCACCAACCACTGTCCCAGCGCACCCCCCGGCTGGCCAGGAGGACATGATGATCGACGTGGACTGGAGGTAACATTTCATCGACTACCTCAGCGAGCAGAAGATTCCTTCGGACAAGAACTTGGCCGAGCAGCTCATCCGCCATGCCAAGTCCTACGTCCTCGTTGGAGACAAGCTCTACAGGCGGGGCGCATCTTCTGGAGTACTCATGAAGTGCATCCCCAGACAAGAAGGCAAGGACATCTTGGAGGAGATCCACAAGGGCGTCTGCGGCAACCATGCGTCCTCTCGCACGCTGGTCAGCAAGGCCTTCCGACGAGCTTTCTACTGGCCCACAGCTCTGGGTGACACCGAAGAACTCGTCAGAAGGTGCCAAGGGTGCCAGTACTTCGCCAAGCAGCAACACGTCCCATCCTACAAGCGAGTCACCATACCGCCAACCTGGCCTTTCGCATGCTGGGGGCTCGACATGATTGGGCCACTACCAACTGCGCCAGGTGGATTCAACAGAGTATTGGTGGCCATCGACAAGTTCACCAAGTGGATCGAAGTCAAGCCGGTCACATGCCCCAAGGCTGACAGAGTACTCGACTTCCTGGATGAACTTGTGCATCGCTACGGACTACCCCATCCCATCATCACAGACCTGAGCTCCAACTTCAACAACCACCAGTTCTGGGAGTACTGCGAAAACAACGGGATCGACGTCCGATACGTCTCAGTGGCCCATCCTAGGGCCAACGAACAAGTCAAGCGCGCCAACGGGATGGTGCTCGACGCTCTCAAGAAGCGGCTACACGACGCTGCTAACTCTAAAGGAGGCAAGTGGATCAAGGAACTACCCAATGCACTCTGGGGGCTACGTACTCAGCCCTCCAAGCCAACGGGGTAATCCCCTTACTTCCTGGTCGACGGCTCTGAAGCAATCCTCCCTGCTGATGTCATATGGGATTCACCAGCAGTGGAGCACTACGACGAAAGCGTCTCTGAAGACAGCAGACGAGTTGACATCGACAGACTCGAAGAAGCTCGCTGCACTGCCCTCGTCCAATCAGCAAGGTACCTGGAAGGTATCCAACACTACCATGATCGCAACGTCAAGGAACGCTCCTTCAACGTCGGCGATCTCGTCCTCCGTCGCATCCAGAACACGGAAGGACTACACAAGCTCAGCTCCCCCTGGGAAGGTCCCTTCACCGTGGCAAAGGTGACCGGGTCGGGCTCCTACCACCTCCAGACACGTGAAGGCGAAGATGTCAACAACTCGTGGAACGTCGACCAACTCTGTCGGTTCTACGCCTAGTCTACACAACTACTCTGGGGCTCAAGTCTACGCGACTACACCAAGACCTCTCCGCCGTAAGCGGCCTCCGGGTCCAGGCTCCAATCTCCGGTCTACCTCTTCGCTGTAAGCAGCCTCCGGGTCCAGGCACCAGTCTCCGGACTACTCCTCTCTAGAATCCAGCCCATGCGGCTACCTACGGATCCTGGGCTCCGACGAGCGACAAAGGACTCTAGCAGCGGTCTACTGAGAGACCATGTACCTCTAGATCCAGCCTATACGGCTACTTACGGATCTACTGCTGTAAGCGGCTACACGCCCTAGCACTACTTAGCCGTAGGCGGCCTCCGGGTCCTGGCGACTACTCTGTAACTACGACCCTGGCCATCCAGGTGTACTTCTTCAGTAATAAAGTTTGATTGTTCATCAACTGTTTTACTGTCTTCCTCCCTTAACGGGACTACTACCGCCGAGTACGACTACTCGTGACAACTCCACGATGGGACTCCGCACTCCAAGATCGCGACAATGAGTACTCATTGATGGAAACTTTTCTTCATTCATACTTAAACAATTTCATTACAATTGTTTTTGTACAGCTACTGCTACGAGCTAACTATTACAGGACTACTGGAGATTAAGTTTTTCGGCGACTTGATCTGCAATGGACGCCATCTGCTCCAGCAGCTCCGCATACTGCTCGTCGGTGCAGTTGGCGGCTAGTCCACCAGCGACTACGTCTACGGGAGCCTTCGGGAAGTATGACTTCATGAAGGCCAACACTTGGTTCGGGATCGACTTCGCCAAGTGCTTCACGTAGGCCGCCAGCCGGCATGGGGCTTCCTTCAACCGATCCACCAGCAGCGCTATCTTGGGACCGCCAGGATGTGGAACCAGCAGCCTCGCGATGGGGAGCGCGGCTTCTTCGAGTTCCTTGAGCTGGGCCCGCAGCTTCTCGCAATCCTCGTTCAACTTCTGCAATGATTAGTAGCAGTTGACGAGGTCACGGTCTGATGCAATACGGAGCTCCATGTGCTTGTCGCACTCGTAAGCAAGCTCCTTATAATCTAACTCCAGTACCTGGCGAGCCTCCTGCTCTCGGCAGAAGATATTCTTCAGATCAGTCTCCGAAGTCTTCAGCTGGTCTACCCGAGCCTCAAGCTCTGCAAACGACAAGGCACAGCGGGTTAGACTACCTCTCGACCTCCAACAAGTACTCAACAAGACAAGCGGTGTACCTTTGTTATTGTTGCGGAGCGACTTGTTCTTCCGCACCAAGTCCTCGCTCTGCGCCTGCATCTCCTGGATTTCATTATGGTACTTGGCGATTGCGGTGTCTAGCTTTGACTGCATGGCAGCGGCGTGCTTCTGGGACTTAACGAGTTGATCCTCCAGCGTCTCGGCCTGAAGCACCGCGTCCCCGTACCCCTGAAGCATCTCCGACTTCAGGCGGGACCTCTCAACGACGTCCTGCACAAACAACTCACATCAAATGGGTACTCAACGCTAAAGGATTGACTACTCAAGGGTTGTGACTACTCACCTTCATCCATTGCTCGGCTTGGCGGACCGCCTCCAGATGCCGAGCCACCGTTGCCGGATCGACCAAGTCGTCCGCCAACAACTCGATCCCGCCACGACTGCTCGTAGAGGCTTCGGTCATCGGCACCAAGCGGATTGGCTCTGCGTCCTGGATCTCCGGTGACCGGACGACCACCTCCAGAGCGGGTTCTGGTTGCGCGGCGTCCTCCTTTCCTCCAGCCGTCGCGGCGGCTTCCCCGGCGGCCACCTCCATTGGCTCGGAGGCTTCTGCGGCAGCCTCCTGAGTCTCTGGTGCCACGTCTTCTACGGGCACCGCCGACGGGATCTCACTTCCTTCGGCCTCGGCACCTGTCGACAGAAGACAAGTGTATTAGTCAATATGGCGACTATGACTACTCTACGAAGGCACTTCGACTTCAGCAGAGAACAACCTTCAAGTACGCTGGCCTCAGGCAACGTGCCTCAGCAGCCAGCGCTTCGGGCTCCGCCTGAGGGGC
The DNA here is from genome assembly GCA_947561735.1 of Cenchrus americanus. Classification (NCBI taxonomy): domain Eukaryota; kingdom Viridiplantae; phylum Streptophyta; class Magnoliopsida; order Poales; family Poaceae; genus Cenchrus; species Cenchrus americanus. The sequence continues at coordinate 154,191,672 of OX387242.1, read as the reverse complement.
GGGAGCGGACTCCTCAGCAGGCGGCGCAGTTTCTTCTTCGGCCACTGCAGCAGCGGGTTCATCCCCCTCCCAGGACAGATCCGTCGATTTCCTGCAGAGTACACAAGTCGGTTGTCAATCAAGTACGACTACTACACCAAGTACACCCGGGAGAGATTCAACACTTACAGGCTCAACCGGACTACTGTCACGGTTGGGGCGCCGAGGATACTGGCAATATCGACCAGTCCCGCCTCGGCAGGCGCCTCCTCCTGCACCTCTGCGGCCGTTGCCTCCTCCGCAGCAGCAGCGGCGTGTTCCGTGCTCTCCTGAGCAGCAGGGGGCTGGCGCTCCATCTGCGCCAAGAGTTCTTCGACAGTGGGGGCTGGGCTACGACTTCCAGCGGCCTCCCCCACCGTGTCCCACTCGCCTTCGTCGCCCTGATCAACGGGCTCCATAGGCGGCACCTCCTGCAAGCAAGGAAACTTCATCGTCAACACGTGAACTCGAGTCATCAGTACTCGACTACACTACTCAAGACGGCTTACCTCCTGGGACGTGGTCTCCGTGACCTTCAATTTTTTGGCCACACGCTTCCGGGCCACATTGTGTGGCTTCCTCGGCGGCACGGGTAGACTAGCCTCTAGGCTAGTTGGCTGATCCTGAACGAGAGGAATGTGAGGTAAGCCAGGACGGCTGAACCTCAACCACACCTGGAAGTGGTCCTGCAACGTCTCCTCGTCGTCATCCTCGTTGGACGTATCTTGCACGACAATTGTGTCGTCTCCTTCGCCGACTTCACGCCGCTCCTTGGCCTTGGTTTTCCCCTCCTCTGGGACCTCGACTAGCTGAGGAGGCGACGGCGGCTCAGAGACGAACTTCTTCAAGTCATCCTGCAAGAAGAGCAACTTATTAGTGCGACTACTCTCATGCAATGGGTACTCGACTATGGATGCAGCTACTTACCTCCTTTGGTGGGCGCGCGGCGGAGTACTCCGGTACGGGGCACGCCGTGTACGGCGGCATATCCTTGAAGATTCGGGCTAGCCTGTCAACAATGTCGTCGTCGTCGACTTCGTCTCCAGGCATCCGCGACGTGTCGTCGTCGCCGGTGTACTCGTACCCCAGGGTGTCGCGAGCCATCAGCGGCTGCACCCTGCGCTTCATGACGCTAAAGGCCACGTGCTTGGCCCTCAGCCCGGCTTCCCTCAGCGCCTTGATCCGCGCCAACAACTCGGGCAGCTGGATCCCTTCCTGCATCGTCAGCTCCGAGTTCCACCACGGGTGATGCTTAGGCTGCTTCTGCTCGGCTTCGGCAGCTCCGGGTGGTGGTTCGTGACGTAGAACCATTTGGCCTTCCAGTCCTGGTTGGAGTCTATCAACTTGTACGAGAGGTACTGCTCAGCGGCGTCCTCCCTCATCTGGATCCCCGCTCCACCGACTACTCGCGGGTTGCTGGCGCTGGGTTGCGGCTTCACCCAGAAGAACTTCCGGAACAAAATCCAATGGGGCTTGATCCCCAGAAAGGCTTCGCAGAAATGTACGAAGACGGCGGTGTGGAAGATACCGTTAGGGTTGAGGTTGAGGTACTCGATGCCGTAGTACCCCATGAGCCCCTTGAAGAAGTCGCTCGCCGGGAGAGATAATCCGCGCTCCGCAAACCGCGCGAACATCGGGATCTCATCTGGATTCTTCTCCATGGGGTACGGATCCCCGGCGGCGGCCCTCCACATGTCCACCTCCTTCTCCCGCAGGAATCCACTGTTGAGAAGGGCGAGCAAGTCTTCAGTTTTCGCCTTGGACTTCTTCCACTCACGGTTTGGATCTGGCCGCGGCGGGGACACCGGCGGTGATGTCCCTGCGGCAGATCCAGTGTCCTCCTCACGGCCCCTTTTCTTTCCGCCGGCGACCTTTGTGGTCTTCGATGAGATGGCTTCATCCTCCAAGTGCATGGTGTCTTCAAGCGCATCCGCTCGGGGGCTACTGTGGTGGCTCTCTACGGCGGCGTGCTCAAATCTGCGCTTCACTCAGCGGCGGCGGTGTGCTCTGGTGGTGATTTCTGGCCAGATCTACTGGGAGTGACTGTAGCTTCGTAGGGTGAAAAACCCTAAGGGTTTTGGCTTCTATTTACAAGTCAACGCGGCCCTCCAACGGCTGGATGGATAAGTCTGTGCTCGGCTGACTCAGCGGCCGCGTGCGACCCTTCAACTTCAACTAGTCGACGCGCCTCACCTCAGGGGCTCGACTACTTCTACTCGACTTCTTGGGAAGCGGCAAGATTCAAGAGCATCTCAGGACACATTCTACAAGATGACCCTTCAATTCGAGAGGAAGTACTCAACTCAAGGCTCGGGGGCTCCGTGCCACGTGTCCTTCGGTTTTTTCTCCGGATTTTTCGGGATATTCTTGCCAAAACTTCAGATGGACCCTCAGCCAGAGTCTACGACTCAACCTAAGGCTCGGGGGCTACTCCATATGGAGTGCGATTTTGCAATCGCACTTCCATATCGGTTCCGGCTCCAAGACAACACGGGCATTGTTGAAGACCTTCAAGGGCAGCACTCGAGGACGCTTGGGACTACTCGAGAAGACTTCAGGATTGCTCAAACATCAGCTGGAGTACATTCCAGCCTCGGGATGCTTCGACTACTCTTGAAAACTTTTGACTTGTAGTACTCGGGGACGCTTGGGGACTACTCGTTAAGGCCGTCAAGACTACTTGAAGCTATCCTTCTCGACTACAAAGTACTCGGGGGCTTGTCGTATGGACCTCCCTGGGCCCACTACCTCGGTGGGTACCAGGACCGACTACTCGGGGGGCCCCTGGGACTACCTGACTTGCGCTGCACGGTACCTGATGGTGTGAAGCACAAGGACTATGGAGGAGAAGTACTCAGTTAGGAAGTTGTACATGTCCCGCACTGTATAGAAGACTACTATAAGTACTCGACTAGTACTCTCTCCCTATTCCGACTTGTTACCCTGCCTCCCGGACTATATAAGGTGAGGCAGGGACCCCTCTCTAATCATCTCATCTCACGGCGTAAGATTGCAACATCTTGTAATCGTACCCAATCAATCCAGAGCTACGCAACATACAGGACGTAGGGTATTACGCACCTCGCGGCCCGAACCTGTCTAAATTGTGTGCCACGTGTCTCTTTCTTTGAGTTACCGATCTCGGCGAGGCCACATTCATCTACTTCGGGTACTCCCCTTATTAGGTTGCCGGTCTAAAATACCGACACGACCTTCTTTCTCGGCCAGCTCCTCCTTTCCCAATGGTGCGCGAGCACCTGACTCCACCTTCTTCAGCCCCGTCATCACTGCACCCAGATGGAGGGTAGGTGTTGTGCACGTGGTGCGGCCATGTCAAGCTCGGACCGAAGCAGACCGCAGGGGCGGAGCAAGCCGCCTGCGTCTCGCGGCGTTTGGGGCTCGGGATGGTGAGGTCGACGACAGCCGGTGGCGCCATGATGCGGAGTGGGCATGGCTGGATCTCCCCTTCCCCCAGTCAGATCTCGGCGACACCACTCCTCTCCGCGCCGTCGGCGTCCCTTGTCTCTCCCGCAACTGTGGATTTGGTGCGAACAACTTCCCTCCACACGCGCTACACGCGGGATCTAGGAGAGGGCGCAGGCATGCGGGATACAGCCTACCGTCGCTTGGTGAAGATGGCCTCTACAACCCGGCGTCGCACATCTGCTCCACCTCGGGCAATGGGACACCTACCTTGCCCGACGCCGAGGCCGTCGGTAGGGAGGTGCGGGGGGCTTTTGCAGTTTTACCGCTACCCTGACGGAGCGAGGCGACACAATACATGCCCTTACAGCCCACAAACCGCTCATCATCTACAAAACCTCGGTTTTAACATACAGATAGATGTACACACAACTCATATAGCCCACAAACAGGGAGGCCGTCTGTAAGCTATTTAATGCTTTGCATGTAGATTAAGATCAACTACAATGTATTTGTGTATATCATTGTGTGGCCAGTTGATTCACCTTTCTGATTCGAAGCTTAGATAGCCGAATTTCTACAAAGTGCTACTGCAAAGTTTGGATTAGAGTTGCCATTTGTACAATAGATTTTCTCTTTTTTTATTATATTTGTTTTCTTTCTTATTCTTTTATTCCGCACTCATTTTACCCTTTTTATTTTTTTCCTCAAAATCCTAGACGCTAGTACGTGTGATGCAGTGAAAATTCTAGAAGATACATGGCATACTAATGTCCACATGCTCCACGCCTTCTCGCAAGGCCGCAACAGTGCAGAGCATAGCATCTCTTTGTTCCTTCCGCCCGAGGCGACAGTGTGAGTGAGCAGCTCCCTTCGCCCGGTGATGGCCTCCTCGACCAACTCGCCCGAGGCCAGAGCGATTCAAGCTCCAGCTCCCGCCCTTCCTCCATGCGGCCGCAGCTCCAGCTCCCGTGCCTTCTTCTCCCCGCGGCCGCACTCCAGCTCTCACACCGGCCGTCGCTGTCCAGCTGCTTCTCCTCACGGCAGCGCTGCATGGAGAGCTGCTCCTCCGAGCTGAGATGGAGGACAAGCGAGCTCCCCTGCAAGACGGGCCATGGCGTCCTTCTCGTCCCATCGCGACCATGCTCCTTCTAAAGGTTGTATTCGCGCGGCGGCGGGGCTCGCCCAAGGCCAAAGCGATTCGGCTGGCGGCAGAGCTCTTGCCATCGCGGTCCCATTGGGCGGTAGAGCACCCGCGCACCTGAATCTCGGGCGGCGGCGGTAAGGCCTGATCAAACCCACGAACAGAAACAAACGCACCCGACATAACACACCACCAGCTGAAGGCATCTAGGCCCCAAATTCGTATTTTGGTAATTAATGACAATCATTATGGACTAACATTTTTATTTGAGTTATAAGAATAGGTTAGTCCGGTGAAATGATGAGCTCATGAGGTATGCACAAGGAAGTCTTGTATGGCATGTGTTGGAAAGAGCACAAGGCAGAGGCAAAAGATAGGGTTTTTAGTTTTGCCGGTCATAAGGTAATTAGAGGCTGCTAAATGACCGGGTTGATAGGATAGATAGTTGTACTATCAAGAGGGGTCAATTTCATTGGCTTGACATTCCATAGTGCCACTTTGATCAAGAATTTGTATGCATTGCATTTAGATGAGTGACGATTTCTCTTAGTAAAAGGGTTTTGTTGAAAATCTATAGAAAAATCAGTTTTTAGGTGTTGGGTGGACAGCCCGGGCTCTCGGGGCGAGCGGTCCGCGGGTTTTTGATATTTATTTAATAACTGAGGCTTTTGGCAAAGGTTTTCGAGAAAAATTCGCTTCCAGGCAGACAGTTCGCGGGTCCTAGGCGGACAGTCCATTATTTACCTCGAAAACAAACAGAACGGTGGACCGGGCGGACGGTCCGCGGGGCCCAGGCGGACAGTCCGCGAGGTCCCCGGCGGACGGCCTCCGCCCGCCCAACGGCACTTCGATGCCCGTTGACTTCGCATTTTTACCGTTGGAATTCAAACACGGACAATCCGTGAGGGCATCGCGGACAGTCCGCGAGGTAAGCGTTTTTCACATAATGGCGAGTAACGGGAAGAGGGGGTATATATACTCTATGCCCCAGTTGGGAGAGGCTCTCTTGGCACTTTGAAAGGTTCATACTCCCTTGTAGATTTCTCCCTCTCCTCTCCCTCTCATCTCACTTGGCTTAGTGGTTGCATTCTTTGTGAGATTAAGAGCTTCTAGTGCATTGCATCAAGGTTTTGATCTTTGTGGCACTAGGGAATCATCAAGCAAGTGGTTGATTTGTTACTCTTGGAAGTTGCCGCTTCCTAGACGGCTTGGTGGTGGAAGAATCCGTTGAAGCTCGCAAGAAGATTGTGCGTGGCTCTGGATTTCGTGTTGTGAGAGGTATTGTGCTCACCTCACCGGAGCGGTAAAGAGCAACTCTAGTGGAATCGAGGTGCGAAGTGGTTCTTTGGTTCTAACCGGCTCAAGATCAAGCGATGCCTTGATAGAGGAGCGATTGAACATTGAATCCACCTCAACGTGGATTAGGACTGTCCGGCAAGTCATCGATACCACGGGATAAAATTCGTCTCTTGTGCTCGATTATTTCTTTGCTCAATTTCCTTTCAAGTACTTTTCTTTGAGCATTTATTTTCTAGAGATTAAATTATATCTTGTCACCCTAGGCTGCAAAACCCAACATAGGAATATAATAGGTAGAGAATTAATTCTCCCTATGGTTCTAATTAAATTTCTCTAGTGTTGTGCTTTTAGATTTTAAACCGCTTATTCATCCCCCTCTAGTCGGTATCCTAGATCCTACAAGTGGTATCAGAGCCAAGGACTCCTTATTTGATAGATTTAACCATTTCAGAGTAGGATAAATGACAGAGGAAGATAAGTTTCATCTTGGGAAGCCATCGGTCTTTGATGGGAACAATTATGACTATTGGAAGAAAAGAATGGAGGTTCACTTCAAGGCCTTAGGAAAAGAATTATGGATAACTGTAATGGAAGGATATGTCATTTTGGACCCTAAGATTAAGTCGGATGATGATGTTAAAAATGAAAAACTCATTGTGTCAGATGGTGAGATCTGGACAACCCAGGAGGGTGTTAATCCCTGTGGTTTAGTTGTTCGGTGGGGGTGAAGTCTAAGGCTAAGAACTCGAAGGTCGCACACGAGTACGCAGAACACGGAAAACACAATGAGTTTATACTAGTTCGGGCCTCCGGAGAGTAAAACCCGACGTCCAGTTCTTCGGTTTGTATTACTGGTCTGGCGGGATTGATTGGATTGTACAAAGGGGTCGCCTCGTCCGCCTTATATTGGCCAGCAGACGAGGTCGGTTCTCAGACTCCTGGTCGGTTATGACCAGGAGACCTAAGTCTACATTACACATCTTGCCATATCCCGTCGATCTGCTTTGGTTGAAATCCACCGATGTCTTGTCTTGTACGCCAAGTCTTGAGGTCGTGATGGATTAGGTCGTCTGGGGAATCTTCCGGAACGTCTTCAGGAGGTCGTGTGGGCCACCAACTAGGTCGGTTGAGCCCACTGACAGGTCGGTAGGTCTTCTAGTAGGCCGGACCCACTTGTTGGGGACGGTCGTGAGCCTGGTCGGTGGGGACCCAGGGGTACCTATGTCTCACATGCCCCCGAGCGAGGTGTATGCGCAATGACCTTAGAAAGGTCATGACGAAGTCGTAAAGCTATCGACAGGTCGAATAGCATGCATGTCGGTCCAAACACGAAAAGAACAAATCGACTTGGCAGCCGACCTGTTTGTAGTCTTGCCGAACGAAGGGCGGTTGAGAGACGATCTATAGGAAGCATACTTCCAATAGATCGAAACGACGAAGAAAAAATTAGAGGGCATCAAAGATGCACTCATAGAGTAGTATCCGAGCATCGTGGCGGGCAAGATGGCCGGTCTGATGGTCCAAAGAAAGAAGAAGAGAAAGTAGGTCAAGTAACGACGTGATGAGAAACGGGTTTCCCAACAGGTTGGTACGACGAAGAAAACAAGAGGGCGTCGAAGACGCACTCGTAGAGTAGTCCCCGAGCATTGAAGCAGATAGCATGGCTGGTTTGATGCTCCAAAAAGAGAAGAAAACTGAGTCAAGGTCTTGATACGAACAAAGTGCAGAGGCACCCAGATCTCCTAGCATATCTGCAAGGAGTCTGGCAGGGCCGACCTCAAGGAGGCCTTGTAGGCGTGCCAACGTCAAAGGGGCCTCAAATCATCAATGGCCAATATCCGAGGATACCCAACAGAATCTTGAAAAGCGTGTCGCATGAAGATGTTGTCAACAATGAAGCTTTGGTTAAGTGATTTTGTAGCTGAAGTTGCGATGTCTGAAACCATTACTGACGAAAGTGCGAATCTTGACCATATGGAGCGTAGAGACATCCAGATATCTTGGATAGCTGCAAAGAGTATGACAGGGCCACCCAAGGCATGCCGAACTTAAGAAGGTCTCAAGTCTATAGCGCCCAAGCACCTGGAAGCACTTGGTAGGGCCATTAGGCACGCACCCCACAGGGAGGCCTTCATTCCCGACGTAAAATCCTTGGGTGTCCAATACAGGCTGGCAGGGCTACTAGAGCACACTGACCACGGAAGGCCACGTATCTGGGGCGTCCAACTAGATTGGCAGGGCCATAGCCATACCTAGGTATTGCAAGACCTAGGTACTAAGGCATGCCGACCTCGAGGAGGTCATTTTGGTGTCCAAATGACCAACATAGCTGCCAGCCATCCAGCAGAGCCAATGCACTAAGGTATTGGCAACCTTAGCAATAGGCACACTGACCACAGGGGCCTGACGAAATCGTAGAAGTGAAGTTTCCGATCTTCATGGTGCTTCTAATCTCCAGGCGCCTAGAAGGATCTGACAGAGCAGCAAGGCACGCCTACCCCCGGAAGGTCTTCAATTGAACCTACGACAATTCTGCTTAGGAAAGAAAAATATAGGCTGATTAGAATAGGTCCGTTTACGTGCAGAGCCATAGCGGGTGCACCAGGACGCAGAGCCTATCAGGTACAAATAGATCATCAGGTCATAGAGGAAGGTTGTGAAGTTGTCATCGAAAGGGGAGATAAGTTAGGCACAGAGCCATCTGACACAGGGTCAGTTTTTGTCTTGTAGCATAGACTGCAGAGTCACGGGTCAACAGTGGTCAGAGATTCCCTTGCCACCCAGAAAACGACAAGCTGCCCACTGGTCGATGGGGGTACTGTAGCCATGTGACCTCTGCGGCGGGACTCAGGAATCATTGACGCGCTAGCGACAAAAGATGTCGCGAGTCAGAGAAATAAAGTTATCACCTTTAATCGTCCTCATGACTACAGGTCCTAACGTCACGTGGTGACAGTGTCATCACTCCGCCAGCTGCCCAGGGCACGACTTTCAGCTATAAATAGCACCGTGATACTGAGGAGGCAAGCACCGAGCATTGTTGAGCTATGAGGCGGCAGAGTAGGAACCTCACCATGCCATGGGCATGTGTCCGTCCACTAGATTGTAGAATCTTCCTCTTGTAAAAGCTTGGAGCTAGGAGAACTCTCGCGAAGTGTAGGCAACATCTCCATCCTTTGAGCCCTGCCTCTGTGGGGTACCAGGTAGAGTTTGGAGGTGATGCTGTTCGAGCTGGGGCTATAGCAGGACATCGCTGGTGAGCATCGAGTGCTCACTAGGTCTTGAACTTCAACGCCGAAGAGCAAGCTCACGTCTCCATTCCAATAGTTGGAGCCGAGCATGCCTTAGGTTGCGTGCCGTCCTGCAGTTGTCCCCCGCAAGGCTACCATCAAGGTCCTGGTCTAGGAGAAATCTCGTGACGTGCTTTACTTCGGTAAAGTAGGTCGTAGGGATTGCTTTAGGTAGCACATGCCTTGTTATATATTTGTCTTTTATCGTAGGTTCTGGATCCAATGAGGTCGCAGGCGACTTGTGTACCTTCGGATTCTGGATCCAATAAGGTCGTAGACGACTTGTAATGTTCGCTCTCTTCTGTCATGTACTTGGTCGATTTGGCAAAATGGATTGTCAAAGACCTAAATTAATGTGACATGGGGGCTTGCAAAATGTGTTTGCCATCAGGACGACTTGATGTTGTTTGTGGCCAGTTGACGACCTAAACTCAGAGTTTAGGTCCTAGCTTTAACCAATCAGCGACGATTCCGCCGAAATTTTCTCGCGAACTCCGCGGAATAAATCCGTTGTAGCGTATTGTACTGGAGAAGGAGCCGCAACGGGCAGATTCCGTGGACCCCCCTATAAATAGGGCGGCCCGAGGCGGGGTTGACCCCATTCCTCTTTCTTCTTCCTCACGACGCTTGCGCTTTCACTGCTGTCACTTTCACGCCGCCATAGCCATCTTGCGACCGTCCTGCTCCTACACACGCGTCCATCCACCCTCCAGCTCCGGCCAGCCACGCGCTAGCGCCGGCACTCCGCGCCGCGTTTCTCTTGTGCATGCGTGTCAAGACCCTGTGCAACATTAGATCCAACATGAACCCTAGAGGCGACATGGCGGCGGAGGCGGCTTCCATCCCGGACCCGCAGACGGCATGGGCTCGGTCGATGATGACCGAGGCCAAAATCCAGGCCTTGGTGAACTGCGGGCTGCTCCGACCCAAGGCGGAGGTGGAGTGGAGGGCTGCTGCTGGGGTGGAGTTCCCGAGCGAAGATGTCAAGGAGCAGGTTGTCTTTGCTTCCCTCTTCGAGCGCGGCTTCAACCTCCCCGCGGGGGATTTCTTCCACAGGCTGCTGTACTACTACGGGTTGGAGCTAGTACACCTTGTTCCCAACTCCATTACCGTAGTTTCGACCTTTATTAACTTTTGTGAGGCGTGTCTGGGGATATCGCCTCACTTCCTACTGTGGAGGTATTTCTTTTCTGTTAAGAGCACTGGCAAGAGGTCGGGGCCAGTGGGGGCTGTGATGTTTAACTTGAGGTCGGGCCTCAAGGCTGAGTGGATAGACACTGACCTCTCCGACAACATTGCTGGGTGGAGGTCAGAGTGGTTTTACATCGTGGACCAGCTTCCTGGGCTGCCAGTGAAAATAAGTGAGTGGGATTTAGGATTGTCGTTCCAGGAACTCAAGGAGCTCAAGGGTGTCCTGGAGCTCGTTGGCGACATGAAGAAGCAGGGGGTGACCGGGGCTACTGTGGCAAGGTCGTTCTGCCAGCGGATGATCCAATTAATCAAGGATCTGGTTCACCTGGCATACCAGTACTGGGGGTAGTCGGACCCCACACGTGAGGTCAACCGCAAGGTCTCCAAGCAGGAGATGGCAGCTAGAGTTTCCCGAATGTATTCTAGGAAAGTGAAGGTGAAGAAGTACCCTAAGGCACACTCGTTGAAGAGGCCGGCTAATCCGGTAAGATCCTGAGATCTACCCTTTGGTCATTTTACTTGCACCTAAGTTTTGTTTAGGTCGTGTGAATATCTTGATCATCTGTCTGCAGGAGCGCGAGCTTCAGATGTGGTGCCCAGCGCCTCTCCCTGAAGGCGAGCAGCACTGGAGGAAGCTTAGGTCGGATAAGTACAAGCCTCCAGCAGGTCGTCTGATGGAGTTTTACGAGTCCGACTCGTCGGTGGAGGCCGACGAGGACACTGATGTCGAAGCTGGGGATGATGCCGGGGCAGGCCCAAGCGCCGGTGATGTCTCGAAGCGCAGGACTAGGTCAACCGTTGGAAAGAGGTTGGCTTCGTCCGTTGCTACTGCTGTCTCTGCGGTGAAGGCCACAGAGCAGAAGAAGAAGAAGAGGAAGAGGAGGGTTGCTTCCCCTCCGGTGGTGACCACTCCGTCGATCCCGACGCCTCTCTCCCAGGAGGTCGAGTTGGAGAAGGAGGAGGAGGATGAGGCCATAGAAGAGTTGGCGAATCCTGAGGAGTAGGCAGCCAGGAGGCCAGAGAGTCCTGGCAGCAGGAATTAGTTCAGAAGACGTCGGAGGATGCTCTCCGTCGTAATTTGGAGGCGCAGCGTGCAGCTGCAGCGACGCAGTCAGGGATGCCCGCGACGATTCGTCCTCAGTTGTTTAAGACGAAGGTGCGGATCCCTGTTGCCGCGAGATTTTGAACCTTTTTCTTAGATGATTTCTAAAGAAAAACTTGTTACATTGACCGGGAAAATAATTCCAGACTAGCAGCTTGTTCACACGATAACTAGATGGACCTTATATGCCTTGACAGATTTTGATCAAGTCTTGACTCCAAGTTTTAAAGTTCGAAGTTGCTGTTCACTTATGTTTTTTAACATGGCGCAAGCACACCTATGCGTCCTCACAAACAATTCCTTGTCAACACGAAGTTAGTGCCGGTGGCACGACAAATAAGCTCTCCCTATAATAGCCAGTCGAAAACTAAACCAAAGGAGTTACCGGATCTAACGAGTCGCGGTTAGTGTACCTGCAGAAAATCACAGAACATCCCGAACCTTCCATGCCAGCACTCATGAAAGCGTCCACATATATTACCGTTCACTATAGAAACGGCATCCATGCATAAAGCTGCTGCATGGACAACATCCTAATTAAGACTCTGACGCGACGTGAGTGCCCCTTGGAATAGGCCTCACTCATCCCTCACTGACTTCCCGTGGTACCATCACGTATAAGACACGTGACTCAGACGCAACGTGGCACCCATTGGAATAGGTCCCACTAGTCCCTCACAGGCCTTTCCTGTGGTACCACCACGTGTAAGACACGTGATTAAGTAGTATGGTTGTACAAGAAAGTAAATCTTGACTGAAAGTAATGTGCCGGAAGTTAGTCTAGATAAACCATAGTTAACTAGCCACCAGAAAAACCCAAAAACCACTAGGGCCTCTCGGACTAAACCGTCCTTAGCGTCCCTAATATACTTTGGAAAACACACCTTAATCTTGCAAGTTTTATTCTAAAATATGTCATTCAGGGTGTATTAAGACCTCTGGTGTACAAGTGAAGTTCTGATGCCAACTATGACAGAACCGCTCAAATTAATTCCATATTATTGCCTAAACCACTCCTCTTGGCCATTAAGCAATAGTATAAAAGTAACTTGTCGTCTCTGCCGGGTCAAACCCGGTAAAATCATTTACATCACAGGATCGACATTTGTACAACAAACTCACACGAAGGCGAGTCCAGAGGTAAACAAGTCAGAAGTTATTACATAACATCCTTCAAAGGTTCATTATTACAAACCAAGTCTTTTGCATAAGGTAAATAGTTCAGAGTTCGAAACACAGCGGAAATAAAACACTACACGACATAAGTAACATCACACGAGGCCATCTGTGATGCCACTAAGCACTGTCATCCTCCCACTCGTATTCCCAACCGGGTGGGAGAGAACCAGGCCACGGAAAGCCATCATCACACACATCATCACCTGAAAAGCATCAACAAAAGCAAGGCTGAGTATGCTAATACTAAGCAAGACTTAACCATCGGGTGATTTGGGAATCACAAAACCTCTAGACATGCAAGGCTTTATGGCTAGTAGTTTATTTTGCTGAAAAGTAACAAAGAATATGTCCTTACTTTCAAATTTTAGCTCCAAATTCTATTCATATAACCATTACTAGATTAGCCAACTATTTCAAGCAAGAGTTGTACAATACAAATTAAACAAGTATACAAATTCCTTCTCAATTCCATCATTAAGGGACATAAAGTGGATGGTTAAGCAGTCTTAGATAACGGTGAGAGGCCGACGATCGATCGATTAGTAACCTTGCAAGGTGGAGCTAAACATACGAGAGAATGCATACCCCAAGAATGCCAAATAAAACCAAAAGGGGTGGGGTATACACCAACTAGGCGGTTCCCAACCGTCCTCAGTTCGACATCAAGTCCACAGTCCCTGGTACAAGGTTATTCGGCCACGGTATCTGACCATCCAGATCCACCTATGTACCACTGCCTAGTATCTGGGGATCACTCCCGGGTGTAGTGGTAGAGAGTTCCCTATCGGGATCGAGAAAGTACTAGGCTTACCGGTCCCATTCCCGACAAATGCTTAGTACATTCAAAAGCTTAACCACTGACATCTACTGACCGGAGTCAGTCCCATGCTCTTACCACATGAGCTGATAAGTTCAACAATCTTATGATTCCAACATAAGAGACCTATAGCTTGCGAGTGACGGTCATCACTCGACTTCTACCGTGGTCCTAAGCATGGCAACTAGCGACCTAGAATGCTAGTATTTGAACATAGAAACCTAGGATCGTGCATCTAAGGTTTCAATTCAACTCTTGAACGTAAATGCACAAGCATTGCATAAAAGGAAAAGTTGCAGGAGTTTAACAAAAGTAGGTTATGCTCCGGGGCTTGCCTTCACTGGCAAAGTCAGAAGCGAGATCCTCCGAACTTTGGTTCGGGTCTTGCTGCACTTCCACCAAGTTCACTTCTCCCTCGGCTGGTTCCCCTCCAGACTCAGGCACCAGCTCGCAGTTTCCGTCGGGGAGTTCTATACGATATGCAGATGCATTATGATTCAAGTATACAAACTTAACAAGTTAAATTCAGTTCTGAATTCAGAGATAAACATAGGTGTTTCTGTTGGCCATATTCACCTTAAGAAGTTTCTAATTAAACTTTTCTTACTAAGGACAAGTGGATGGGTGTGAAACTTTATTCTTGCTTAATGGTGACTGTGTACACATATAAGTTCATTAGTTAAGTAAACTTCACCAAAGTGTTTTGGGGCTGTCCAGAGATGGTTTTATAAATTTCAAGCCTGACTTTAAGCTGTAGATGGTGATAGGTCGGGTTTTCCTTTACTTGTTATTTTAAAGCTCCATTACTAGGAAATTCAATGCTGACCAAAGTATACACAAGCTGACCATGAAATTTTACCAGCATGCACATAACAACAATACATAAGTTCTGACCCAAAAATTAGGCAAAACAAAGCTACAAAACAATCATGATAAATGTATCAAGTTTAAGCTACTAGGAGCATGAATAAATCATAAAACAAAATATACATAAAAACTGAGGCTATAACTTGGCACACAGCATGATAAGGACATATTTAGCTCACACACCAAAAATTACATCCATAGCTGCAGTAGAAATATGGATTTGAATTTAACTCAAACTTGCCACCATAAATTAGCAGGGCAATCTACACATGTCCAAAATTCATCTCTGATTTATGAAACATACTACTAAGCATTGCAGAGCTACAACAGAAAGTTGGAAGGCATTTGATCAACAGATAAATCTAAACAATTCATAAATCTAGAACAGGCTGAAATCAATATAAATTCATAACTGAAGATACACACATGATTTGAGTGCCATTTTTCTACACAAGTCTAGGAATGATAATATTGATAACATATCCAAAGTTCATCTCCAGATCATTTATACATTTCAAGCTATTTCAAATTTATTCAAACTGATCAATTCAAGATCATTTAAAAACTACTCTGAAATTTGAAAACTTCCTTTCTAGAAAAGTTAGGTTTCTTCACAAGGATTCCAGAACAGTTGAGTTTGCAATTTTTCGATTTTTCTACCATTTACTATGTAATTTACAAGATTCAGGATTTTGAATCTAGGGTTTAAGATTCTTTTTACAGTTAGGCCCTTGGTTCTTGTACACAGGCCCCTGGGAAGATTTCAATCCTCGCAAGGAAGTCCTCAGCGGCGGCCCGAGGCCGGCCGGACTCCGGCGAGTAAGCGGCTAGGGTGGGGTTTGGACTCACCCTCTGGCGATTGGCGGGGTTGGCTCGGCGGAAAACGGCTCCGGCGAAGGTCGGCGGCGAGGAAGGCGGCGGTCGGGCCGGCGGCCACAATGCCGGCGAGCAGGTGAGTCGACCGGCCAATGCATGTGCACGGGAGTGTCCAAGGGGTGTGGGTGGAGGCATTCGTGGTGCTCGAACTCGAGTAGGGGCGACAAACCAAGGGGCGCACCGGCGAGCTCCGGCCGGCGACAATGGCGGGCGCGGGAGGGGGCTCTGAGCAGCGCCCATGCGAATGCGAGGGAGGGGGAGGTGCGTGGGGCGTCGAGAGGACCTAAGGGCGTGCATGCGTGCCGGGTGGCTCGATCGGCCGGGCCCGGTGTGTGGGGCGTGGCGCGTGGCCGCGGCGACGGCGCGCGCATGGCGCGGCCCGGCCGTCGGCTCGCGTGCGCGCGGGCGAGCGTGCGGGCGTGCGGGCGCGAGGCCGTGGGCCCGGCCACGATGACCGACGCGTGGTCTCGCCGTGACAAGCATACGAACGGCGGGCGATGTGGGCACGGCGCGCGGCGCCGACAGGCACGACGGCGTCGCGCGCGGGGCGCGCTCCGGTGTCCCAGCTCAAAAACGTTTCGCTGTGCCCTACTTTGACCGATCCAAACTCACAAATTTCGAACTAAAGTTCAAATTCTCCAAATACGAAAGTTGTAGACTAGTTAACCTTCTCCAACTTTCGTAAAGGCCGATCGGTCAATTTATCAAAGGATTTGGAGATAATCATCCTCGAAGTTACAGATTTGTATGGTTTGGTCAAACTGCTCAGCAGGACTTTGACTGAGTTTTTGAGGGTTCAAACCTCAGAATTTGAATGCCAGCAATGGAATGAAATGTGTTCCCGGAAAAACTGAGCAACTTTGGTGTTGGTCGATTTTGAAGTTCTATAGTGAAATTTTGAGAACGCGCAAGAAAACTAATCCAACATTAAGGAGCACTTGGGCTTTGACTACGGTTTGGGGTGTTGACCAAGGTTCTTTGTGCGAAAGTGTGACCCACAATGTCAAACATGATTAGAGGCTAATTAACCTTGATTGATAAAGCTAGGTGATGTCATAAGCACAATAAACATCGGGGATGTTACAGCCTACCCCCCTTAACAAGGATCTCGTCCTGAGATCGAAAATTTAAGACAAAGGTTGGGGAAAGACACTTACGATTCTGAACTTGTAAGAATCCCGGATAATGAGTGTTAAGGTAGTGTTCAGTTTCCCATGTGGCTTCCTCTTCCGTATGATGACTCCATAAGACCTTATACATGGTCACTGATTTTCTCCTTGTCTTCCTCTCCTTTGTGTCAAGAATCCGCACCGGATGTTCTACCAGCGAAAGATCTGGCTGTATCCATGCGTTGGCTTCATCGATCACCCTCATTTCAGGTTCATGGGCGCACTTTCTTAATTGAGACACGTGGAACACGTTGTGTATAGCAGCAAACCGCTCGGGTAGGCGAATGCGATAAGCAACTGGTCCACAAACTTCCGTAATTTCATAAGGGCCAATGTACCTTGGAGCTAACTTCCCTTTTACTCCAAATCTTTGTACCCCTTTTGTGGGTGAAACTCTCAAATACACCTTTTCACCAACTTGGTATTCCCTTACAGTTTTTCCCTTGTCATGGTAACTCTTTTTTCTCATTTGCGCGGCTTTTAAGTTTTCTTTTATCACTTCGACCCTCTCCTCGGCTTCTCTAACTAAATTTGGGCCAAAGAACTTCCTCTCTCCTACCTGAGACCAGTTTAAAGCGGTGCGGCATCTTCGCCCATAAAGAGCCCCAAAAGGTGCCATCTTCAAGCTAGCCTGATAGCTGTTATTGTAAGAAAATTCTGCCAGGGCTAAGCATTTGTCCCAACTCTTGTCAAAGTGAATGATACATGCCCGAAGCATGTCTTCGACAATTTGGTTGACTCTTTCTGTCTATCCATCCGTTTGAGGATGATAGGCGGAACTACGGATTAGCTTTGTTCCCAAATTTTTGTGTAAATGTTTCCAAAAACGAGCTATAAACTTAGGACCTCGATCAGAAATGATGGTCTTAGGAATTCCGTGTAATCGTACTATGTGGTCAAGATATATCTCTACATAGCCTTTGGCTGAGTAAGTACTGTTAACCACAATGAAGTGTGCAGTTTTGGTTAACCTATCCACCACGACCCAGATAGAATCGTGATTCGTGGACGTGAGTGGCAATCCCACAATGAAATCCATGCTGATGTCATCCCATTTCCAAGAAGGTATGGGCAAGGGTTGGAGAGTACCCGCTGTTTTTAGATGGCTTGCCTTGATTCTGGAACATGTGTCACATTCAAAAATATACTTTGCTATGTCGACCTTCATGTTGGGCCACCAGAAATTCCTTCCAAATCTTGGTACATTTTACTACTCCCAGGGTGAATTGAGAATTTGGAGAGATGAGCCTCATCCAAAATTTTCTTCCTGAGGGTAGGGTCTTCGGGGACAACGAGACGCTGCCCAAACCAAATTGTACCATTTTGGATCATTTTGAGACAACCTCTGTTTGATGGTTTTGATTCCCTCAAACGTTGAAGAACAATGCGAAGATGTTCAGCATGCTCCTCTTCGTCCTTGGAATAAACCAAGATGTCGTCGATGAACAGCACAATGAATTTATCCAATTCAGTCATGAATACTGAGTTTATGAGATACATGAAGTAGGAAGGTGCATTAGTAAGACCGAAGGACATAACCAGATATTCATACAGCCCATATCGTGTGGAGAAGGCAGTCTTAGGAATATCACAAGGCCGAATCTTTATCTGATGATAGCCCAACCTAAGATCAATTTTGGAAAAGACCTTGGCTCCAGCCAGTTGATCAAACAGCACATCAATGCGGGGCAAGGGGTATTTTATTTTTGATAGTAACCACATTGAGAGGGCGGTAGTCCACACATAGCCTCAAACTACCGTCTTTCTTTTTAACAAAGAGAGCAGGACATCCCCAAGGAGAAGAACTCGGGCAGATGAAACCCTTGTCCAATAATTCCTGAAGCTGGGTCTTCAACTCAGCCAGCTCCTTGGGTGGCATACGATAAGCTCTTTTCGAAATAGGCGCCGTACCAGGTTGTAGTTCAATCATGAACTCAATTCTCCCGATCCGGTGGCATGCCCGGCAGATCATCAGGAAAGACATCCAGATAGTCACAGACCACTAGGATTTCCTCTAATTTTGTGGCTATTGAGACATAGGCACTGGGGTCCATAGGTTCCCTCAAAGGTAAGTAAAGAGTCAAGACACCGACAGCAGGCGAAGTGATTTCTATTCTTCGTTCATCAATATCCAAGGTTACTTTATGATGTCTCATCCAATCCATTCCCAAAATGACATCTATTCCATCTAGCCCCAGGGTTAAGAGATTGGTCCGGAAACCTTGCTACCTAGCTGCAACGGTACACTCTTGACTAGTGTGTTGGAGGATATTTTCCCTCCGGGAGTTGCGATCTTAAAATCATTCTTAACTCGAAGCACATTTAGACCCAAGTTGACTTGTGTACTTTGGTTCATAATGCTATGTGTAGCACCGGAATCAAACAAAATCTTAACAGGTTTGCCATGGATAGAGAAGGTACCTGTCATAACTGCTGCTCCCTCAGGAATTCCCACCATTGTGGTGAAGTTGAGACGACCCTACTTGACTTGCATGGTCTGCTTCTTCCATTTGTCCTTGCTGTTCTGAGGCTGTCCCCGTCCCTGATTCTGCTGCCTAGGTTGAGGACAGGCATTCATAAAATGCCCGGGTTTCCCACAATTGTAGCAGCGTCCTTCATTGTTGGTGCGGGCAGGTGGGGGTGCATTGGGCCTAGCATTCTGCTGCTGAAAATTTGGGGAACGGAAATTCCCTTGCTGCTGATTTTGGGGAGGTTTCGCAACCCATCGCACAGAACGTTGGTTCCGCTGAAAATTCTGCGGTGCCTTCTGAACTATGCGGAACTTGCGCTTGGGCGCGTTGTTAGAGTTGAACGCAGCCTTCCTTTTCTTTGCATTCTGCACCTTCTTCATTGCATCCTCCTGGGTTCAGCTTTTCATAGAGCTCAGGATCAAGACCCCTGCGAAAGCGATCCATTTTCTTGGCATCTGTATCCACATAGTAGTCACCATACTGACACAGGTTGTTGAATTTCTGTGCATACTGATACACAGAGTCAGAACCCTGCCTCAAGTTCAAGAGCTCATTCAACTTCCTTTCCACCATCCCCTTAGGAATGTGATGATTCTTAAACGCAGTCTTGAATTCTGCCCACGTGATCTCATGCCCATTGGGCTGCATCATTTTGAAGTGATCCCACAAAAGCAGTGCCGGACCACGGACATACATTGCTGCAAACTTAACCTTTCGCTCCTAGGAACATGGCAAGGTGAGAACATCCAACTTGGCCTCAATAGCACGCAGCCAAGCATTAGCTTCCAATGGTTCCTCCGCTTTGTGAAAAAGCGGCGGTTTCAGTGCAGAGAACTGAGCATAAGTTGCCACTCGAGGATCTTCCTCTAATTGATCATTATGCCGCTGATTCATCTGCTGTTGATTTTGCAGTATCTGGTGCATCATATCAGCTTGAGCAAGGAGGAAGGTCTCCATAGGCGTCATGTTCGGTGGGGGAGGTGGTGGCGGCAGGTTGCTACCCCTAGCATCACCAAACCCATGGGGATTTCCGCGCGTCGATCCCACCATCTGAAAAATTTGCAATGGAGGTTAGCCACATATTCAGAATCTTGCCAATATAAGCATAAACAAGAAGAATCATGTGAAAAACGTCCCCTCCATGCACAATTTCCAGAAAAGACAGCCAAGTACTCTGCCGTATAAAATTCATATCTCGCTGCTCGGTTATCGAACGATGCTAAATTTTGGTCGGTAGTAGCAAAATTTCGGTTACTACAACTTTGGTATTCAACTGAACCATGAATTTCGACGTCAACATGCCCGAAAAATTAAAATCCCATCTGTCTGTCCAGCCTGAATTTCAGACTGCAGCAAGTTACAGAAAAATTCATATCTTCCAAACCGTAAAAGCAATGAGGCTGAAATTTTACGAGCATGCACACAAGGAAATTTCCAACAACTTTGGTATTCATTTGCAGCCCAGATCTGACCATAAAGAGGTTCAAACATCCCATTACATACCGCTGCACCCAGATCGCAGCATTCATCTAGTAGACTTAATTACAACACATTAGCCTAACTTTTAGCAAGTCTTCACCCTAGGTTACATAGGGTCAATGGTAGCATCAGGCTACCCAAAAGAATACTCATCCTACGTTAGCCTATCTCATTCACGGACCAAAACCAGGCCACCCGTATGAGTATGGACAATAGTCTATCAACATCTAGTAAGCACCATCACCGCCCGAGGCGGCACTAGCAGCAGGCGAACCCTCGTCCATAGGGTCTAGCAGTGGGGCCTTGGTGTCGTCCACCATGGACTGAGCGTCGTCTTGGTCACCCTCCATAGCTGCAGGGGCTGGCGGTGGAACCGGCTGCTGCAGCATCTGGATCATCTTGTTGGCCGCCTCCAGGTCCTGGTCCATGGCCTCAAGCTGCCCATTCATGTCCACCAGTGCCTGGAGGTGAACAAACCTCTCGCCCTTCAGCTGCTCCATCTCCTCTCTCTGCTGCTCCATCCACTCTCTCTGTTGCTCCCTCTGCTCCTACAGTCCCACGATGGCATGGAGACGGTCAGTGAGTATGTTGACCCACTGAGCGTCATGCGCCACCCAGTTGGCCTCACGGGCCTCCAGCTGTCCAACCCGCAGACGTGCCTCGGTGAGGTCCCGCTCAAGGCCCATGTAGCCAAACGAGAGAGAGCGCAGATGATGGGTGCGCACTCCCAGCTCTCCGGCGGTATCGAGAGTAGAAGCAGTCACCGCGGTGGAAGCAGCACTGCGAAGGGCCTACAGACGTTACAGCGCACCCTCGCGCCGAACCATCTCCTGCAGCACATCGAGTGGGCGCATGCCGGCCAAAAGGTCGGCCATGTGCCCCATGTGGTGCCTCCACATGGGGTCCTCGGGGTCCACTGTCGGCAGTAGCCCCACTAGTGAGGTAGACACCTCGTCAGGGTGCTGGTCGCAAAAGGAGTTAAGCACTCCCAAAGCGGCCACCTCCAGCGTCTCCAACAACTGGACGCTCACGACGTCCGTGCTCAGGTCGGCCCACTCCGGGTGGTCCGGGTGGAGCAGCACGGACACCTGAACACGGCAGCGGGGCACTCCCAGCTGCATGGTCTCCATCGCCTCATAAGTCGGAGGCGTCGGGTACCCAGACGAGCGAAGGGCATCCCACAAGATGCGGGCAAACCCCTCAAGGTGCAGCCCGTTAGTACGGACTGAACCGTCCGGACGAAGCTCCCAGAAAAGCCGTCCAGCCATCTGCATCACAAAACTCCCACTGGTTAGCGTGAGTTGAGAAATGACAGATTCTGTACAGTGCACAAAAATGCATGTATCTCAAAAACTGTTGAGCCAAAATTTCCTAAATTTCACCATATTCTTGCTGAGACACTAATACACAAGTTTGGTATTCAAATGTTGAGCTAAAAACAAAAGGAAAATGGTCAAAAAGCTACAAGTTCAGATTGCTGTCACCCAGAAATTCCAGCCAACAGCACTGCACTAAACAGAGCATAACTTCAATTTCCTTTACTCAAAATTCTTGAATTTTTCACAGCAGATCCACAACAAGATTTAAAGCAACTTTTGTATCTAGCACTTTTGCTGGAAACTAGATCTTGGGGGCCGAAAAATTTCAGAACTGAACTGCTGCCAAAAGACAACTAGATTAAACCTTAGGAAAAGATCCTAACTTGAGTTTGGTTAAACCAAATTTTATGAAATTTTTATAGTATACCCTTTGAGAGATTTGGAACCTTTTTCTTAGATGATTTCTAAAGAAAAACTTGTTATATTGATCGGGAAAATAATTCCAGACCAGCAGCTTGTTCACACGATAACTAGATGGACCTTATAGCCTTGACAGATTTTGATCAAGTCTTGACTCCAAGTTTTAAAGTCTGAAGTTGCTGTTCACTTATGATTTTTAACATGATGCAAGCACACCTATGCGTCCTCATAGACAATTCCTTGTCAACACGAAGTTAGTGCTGGTGGCACGACAAATAAGCTCTCCCTATAATAGCTAGTCGAAAACTAAACCAAAGGAGTTACCGAATCTAATGAGTCGCAGTTAGTGTACCTGCAAAAAATCACAGAACATCCCGAACCTTCCATGTCAGCACTCATGAAAGCGTCCACATACATTACCGTTCACTATATAAACGGCATCCATGCATAAAGCTGCTGCATGGACAGCATCCTAATTAAGACTCTGACACGACGTGAGTGCCCCTTGGAATAGGCCTCACTCATCCCTCACGGACTTCCCGTAGTACCATCACGTATAAGACACGTGACGAGACTCAGACGCGACGTGGCACCCATTGGAATAGGTCCCACTAGTCCCTCACAGGCCTTTCCTGTGGTACCACCACGTATAATACACGTGATTAACTAGTATGGTTGTACAAGAAAGTAAATCTTGACTGAAAGTAATGTGCTGGAAGTTAGTCTAGATAAACCATAGTTAACTAGCCACCAGAAAAACCCAAAAACAACTGGGCCTCTCGGACTCAATTGTCCTTAGCGTCCCTAACATACTTTGGAAAACACACCTTAATCTTGCAAGTTTTATTCTAAAATATGTCATTCAGGGTGTATTAAAACCTCTGGTGTACAAGTGAAGCTCTGATGCCAGCTGTGACAGAACCGCTCAAATTAATTCCACATTATTGCCTAAACCACTCCTCTTGGCCATTAAGCAATAGTATAGAAGTAACTTGTCGTCTCTACCAGGTCAAACCCGGTAAAATCACTTACATCACAGGATCGACATTTGTACAACAAACTCACACGAAGGCGAGTCCAGAGGTAAACAAGTCACAAGTTATTACATAACATCCTTCAAAGGTTCATTATTACAAACCAAGTCTTTTTGAGGACCATGTGTGGTTCGAGGACCGGTGGATGGACACTTCCTTGTGTGATGAGTGATTGACAACATTGTGTGGACTGATTCTTCGCTAAGTATTGCAGGTGCAGGTTGCGGCTTGACTCGTGTTGGTGCAGGTGAAGAACAAGCGCGAAAGGTCGTTGCCGGTGAGACCTCCAGGTGTGGAGAAGACAAGTAGGCTTCTTTTGAGGGACCCGGTCGCCAGCGGGGTCAAGTGCGGGCCGCATGGTGGCATGAACAGCAAGATGAAGTCGTGGATGGTTTCTTGGTAGAGCCTCAAAACCAAGGTCGAGCCGGGACTACGTGGGAGCCAAGTCATGAGTGGAGATTGGCGGAGGCTACACCCAGTTCGCGGGGTTTACAGTGGTTCACCAGAAAACCACTGGATTACTCGGTTGAGCCACAAAACCGAGGCCGAAGACTCGACGAGGAGGTGTGGCCACCCAGGCCGGTTCAACCGCCGAGGAGGGACAGTCAGACCGCCTGGGCCAGTCAGATTGCCCGGGCCGGTCTAACCGCCCAGGGGGGTGGTCTGACCGCCCTGGTCGCTGGCGTAGAGATGCTTTGAAGCGGAGGACACGCGTCGAGATCGCAAGGCTTGCGTCGAGGCTAAGCAGGTTGCGGTCGCCGGGCATCCGTCCGATGAAGAAAGTCTGAAGACTTCCAAATTCGCCCTTGAGGGGCTTGTATCCCTTGTTTTAAGTAAGGGTAGTTTAGTCTTTTGGGTGCCTCCATATATACTCTTTGAGGGGATGGATGGCAGCCAACTCTTGCAACCCTAGCTCATTTGTTTTTCCATTTTCGTTCTTAATTTTTCCTAGTTTTTCCTAGGACTAGCTTGAGAGCTTCATGTGAGATCTAGAGAGAGGGATGGATGTTAGGGTGGCAAGCTAGACCTTGTACGAACCTTCATGGTATGTATATATGGTTCGACGTTGTTCCTAAAGGTGGTGAAGTGTTTTTCCCGTCCTTCTTTGTGGTGATTTTCGGAGTTCTTTGTTAGCGGTGTTTTGAGGATGATTTCTTGGGGTTTTTGGTGGGTGTCACGTATGAGGATCTTGTGCCTCTTCGGCTGGTGACTTTGCCCCCAAATCTCTCTTGAATCAGACTCGATTTGGTGGTTTTTCGAGTTGGGTGAGTTCTTGACCTAGAGAGGCGATTTCTTCGATTCCTCTTGGTTGTGAACGATTTGGGTCGATTCCTTTGAGGTAGAGGTTGCCCAGGAGGTAACCCAGCTATTCCCGAAGTTTCGCTGCAATCCATGGAGTGATTCGGGAGATCGGGCGCGAGGAAGTTGAGGGTTGACCTGCGGGTTGGTTTTTTGGAAGGGGCGGTCTAACCGCCTGGAGGGGGCGGTCTAACCGCCCTGGGTTTTCCAGGTCGAAGTTTTGTTTCGCCGGATTTTCCTCTGTGAGTTTTTTTGCCTTGATCAGAGGAGCGTCTGGGTGAAATTTCGGGTCGTTCTCGTGCCGTTTGCTAGGAGTTCTTGTTTGGAGTTCGTTGCTGGGTACAGGATGTTAGACCGCCCCTGGTAGCCGGTCTAACCGCCCCTAGGCCCCTGGTTGAAGTTTTGGTTTTCGCCAAGATTTTCTGGTAGCTAGCATGGCCTTGACTAGAGATCTTTGTTGGTGAAACAGTGGTGCGTTTTGGTTCTCGGAAGAGGAGTTTTGGAGGATTTCTTGGTTGCCTGGTGGAGGCGGTCTAACCGCCCCCCATACCCGGTCTTACCTCCCCCCTCTGGACAGCCGGCTTTCGAGTTATTTCCACTGTCGTGGGTGCGCGTGTGTTGAGGTTGCTGGTAGTGTTTGCTCCTAGGACCAGTAGCACTCCAGTGGCTACGTGGTTTTGGCAAACGGAAGGTAGAACTGCGGAGTGTGTGATTTTGGGGGTCCGACCAAGCGAGTTCATCTTGTTGGAGTTTCAATCTCCTTCGAGAAGAATTTTTTATCTGCTCCCATTCACTCCCCCCCTCTCTGGTCGCCTGATCGGTCCTTCAAGTGTATCAGAGCCGGTTAGGGTCTTTGTTGACTCTAACCAGTCTAAGATCCAAGGATGGCGTACCAGGAACGGGGTTCGGGTCCTCCACACTTCGAAGGCAAGAACTACCAGATGTGGAGTAAGCAGATGGGAGCGTTTCTCTACGGAAAGGGTCACATCCTTTGGGATGTCACGGCGGACACAGGCTATGTCCAGCCGATGGACTTCCTTGCTCCAGGATCGAGGGACAGATTTGACGCCAACAACAAGGTGGTCGACTACTTGTTTCGTGCTTTGTGTCAGCCTGAGTTCGGTCGGGTGCACACAGAGCACTTGGCTTGTAGAATTTGGACGGTGCTGAAGGAGGCTCATGTTGGAAATGCCCAGGTTCAGGAACGAATGTATGCGACCTACCGGAGAGAGTACGAGAACTTCACTCATCTCCCGGTGAGTCCATCGATGCCTTGTTTCAGAGGTTCACGGTGGTTGTGAACAACATGAGGGCCAATGTGGATGTGCTCCCGTACGATGATCATGATAGAGCTGTCAAGCTCTTACACTTTTTGGATCTACAATATGGGGCGGAAAGTTCGAGGCCATTGTGGAGTCGGAGAAGTATGACACTCTAATGGTGAACGAGCTGTTCTCGAAGCTCAAGTCGGCTGAGGTGGATAGGGGCATGACTGCCAAGCTCGAGGGTCCGACTGATTCCCATAGTCTTGCCCTTGTTGGTGGTTCGAAGGGAAAGGCTAACACTAACCCATCCACCAGGATGTTCTCCTTGTCCTCTTTGATGTCTATGCCAGATGAGGAGTTCGATGTGCTTGGAGAGGACGAGCTGGCGCTCCTGACAAGGCGGTTCGATAGGCCGCACGAGAACCGAGTGAACATGAGGAGGAACACGAGGACATGCTTCCAGTGTGGCAAGCCAGGACACTTCGTCGCCCTGCCTAGAGGGGGCGGTTAGACCAGCCCTGCCTAGAGGGGGGCGGTTAGACCGGCCTGGCTAGGCGGTTCAACCGTCCCCCCCAGAATTCTGGGCGGAGTGGTTTTCGAGGTGGTGAGTCGAGAGGTTTCAGTTCTGGAGATAGTGGTGCTGGTGGTTGGTCTGGAGAGTCAGCAGGTGGTCAGTTTGCTAGGCATTCTCCCCCTCAAGTTCACTACGGGGATGGGAGGAGTCGTAGCTTTGAGAAGGAAAGGAGGGACGGTTCACGGGCCTTCTTTCGTGGTTTTGGTCCTCCTCCAGGCAGCGAGGGTTGGTTTCCTCGGAGTGGTTACTGAGGTGGTGTTGAGTTTGCTGGACGTTCTCCACCTCGTGATCAATACGAGTTTGGGAGAGGTCGCAGCTTTGAGTCTCAGAGGGGCTACGGACCATGCTTTCCTTTTCGTGGTACTCGTACTCCTCCAGTGAGACGAGAGTGGTTTTACCATGGTGGTTTCAGGTTTGATAGGTTTGACAGGATGGATCACAGTTTTGATAGGCGTGGTAGGATGGATGTTGCTAATCCTACTTTTGAGGAAATGGCCTGACACTGGTTTCACACCTTTGGGACTAACCCCAGTGTTGAGTCATTTGCTCGTTCTCACTCTTGGTTTTGAGTTGCAGGTGGGAGGCCCGGAGAACATTTGGTTGATATGGGGGGGGTGGTTCTCTTGCCTCATACCTCGGTGGTGACATGGAGGTACGTCACTTTCGGGGATGGTGGACAAGGATAAGTGACTTTTGAAGAAATGATAAAGGTAAGTGAATTTGTGACCTTCAAGTGTGTGGCCTTGGTCAAGCCACTTGGTTCTTTTTGCTCTTTGCCCTATCTCATGTGTGTAAGGTGAGCTTTGTATGCTCTTTGGCCTTAATGCTTGAGTTTAGGGGGAGCTTGTGGGTTTTGTGCTCCTTTGCTCTTTTGCCGGTGGTGTCGAGCCCTTTTCACCTCCCCTCGAGGAGCCGGCCTTCTGTGAGCTTTGTGTGTGTGTTTGATTTCTTGAGTTGGGTGTGTGGGAGCTTCTTTGTAGCATATGTATAGTTTCCTTTGTGCATTTCTTGCATTTGGCATGGCATATGTAACATGATGTATAAGCATCCTTGTATCTTAGATTGCATGAATTTTGTATATGCATTGGATAGGAAAAGCTTCTCCTATATACTTTGTTCACCATGGGATCCTATATATGTCTTAGTGAGCTTGTTTGGTATGCTATGGTTAGTTTGGCTTAGCTCTTGATGATCTTGATGAATAACCCATGGTTGATGGCTACATTTTTGGAAAAATGTCACATATATGCTCTCTCATGTGTAAATGCCTTTATGATCTTGATATGTTTTAGTGGCTTTGCTATGCTTAATTTGTGGTTGGATAGCTAGTT
Organism: Cenchrus americanus; assembly: GCA_947561735.1. Taxonomy (NCBI): domain Eukaryota; kingdom Viridiplantae; phylum Streptophyta; class Magnoliopsida; order Poales; family Poaceae; genus Cenchrus; species Cenchrus americanus. The sequence goes on along the minus strand of OX387242.1, from coordinate 154,164,105 downwards.
TATTGATCATATGGGGCCAAAGGCTCATTTGCCATCATGAATGTTTAGCCCTCTTGCTTTATCTTATGGAGGGGCATAAGTTCCTTTTTGTCACAAAGACATTTCATGTACCAATTATAAATCTGAAAATGAAATGAAAATGCTTGGAAAATCTGCTCCCATGTCATATGTGCTGAAATTAATTTGCTTTGGGTGCTAAACCGTTGCATGATGCCTACCAATGAGAAGTCTCATACATAGAAGTAGGCACATGGCTCGGTGGCTTTGACATGACATGAGGTGCTTGTGGGTGTTTGTGATGGTCTTATGATTAGAATGGTCGTCCAATCATGAAGTTTGTGTGGCTTTGCCATTTTGACATGTTTTGCTCATGTTTAGGTTTTTGCTTATGAGAGAGTAACTTTTCACAAAATTACTCAGATCCTTTTTAGCCTTGTCCAATGGTTGTGCAACTTGGTGATCATGTAGTTAAGGTCATTACGAACCTATAGAGTATCTAACTTGCTCATTTGGACTTGTGTAGCCTCTTGTGATGAATTTTGTATATTTGAGAAGCTATATGTTGAAACTTTTCGCATTTTGCCTTGATTCATGCATTGTCAACAAGGGGGAGAAGTTTGTGCATGCTTTGGGCACCTGGGAGTGTTTGGAAGGTGTTCCAATTGGTTCGAGCAAATTTTGAGCAGTTTGGTGCAGGGCCGGTCACTTGGGGCGGTCTAACCGCCCCCAGGCAGTCAGTTGCTGTGCAGGCGGTCTAACCGCCCTGTGAAGGCGGTCTAACCGCCCTGGGCTTGTTGAGCAGATTTTTGCTCTTGCTCTTTGCTGCATTCCCGTGTTGCATTGCTGCATTGGTTCAGGGGGAGTGTGCTTTGGCTCAGTGGGAGCTTGCATATGTGCAGGGGGAGCTCTTTGTGGTGTTCGAGCTTTGGTTCGGTGGTTTGCGCTCATTGTTTGAGCATGGTTTTGTCTCGGATGTGTCGAGCCGTTGCCCTTGCCTAAGGGGTCCGAGACTTGTCTTCCTCAAATGATCTTTCTCTTCGCTTTTCTTTGGCTTTCGATCGCTTGTTGAGGTTTCTTTTTATTTTGTTTCCTTTCTTTTTCTTTTCTCCCGTGTTACTTCATGTGGGTGTTGTCAATGCACTCATCAATGGGGAGATTGAGGACCATGTGTGGTTCGAGGACTGGTGGATGGTGGCTTCCTTGTGTGATGAGTGATTGACAACGTTGTGTGGACTGATTCTTGGCTAAGTATTGCAGGTCCAGGTTGCGGCTTGACTCGTGTTGGTGCAGGTGAAGACCAAGCGCGAAAGGTTGTTGCCGGTGAGGCCTCCAGGTGTGGATAAGACAAGTAGGCTTCGTTCGAGGGACCCGGTGGCCAGTGGGGACAAGTGCGGGCCGCATGGTGGCATGAACAACAAGATGAAGTCGTGGATGGTTTCTTGGTAGAGCCTCAAAACCAAGGTCGAGCCTGGACTACGTGGGAGCCAAGTCATGAGTGGAGATTGCCGGAGGCTACACCGAGTTCGCGGGGTTTGCAGTGGTTCACCAGAAAACCACTGGGTTACTCGGTTGAGCCACAAAACCGAGGCCGAAGACTCGACGAGGAGGTGTGGCCACCCAGGCCGGTTCAACCGCCCAGGAGGGGCGGTCAGATCGCCTGGGCCAGTCAGATTGCCCGGGCCGGTCTAACCGCCCAGGGGGGCGGTCTGACCGCCCTGGTCGCTGGTGCCGAGATGCTTCGAAGCGGAGGACACGCGTCGGGATCGCAAGGCTTGCGTCGAGGCTAAGCAGGTTGCGGTCGCCGGGCATCCGTCCGATGAAGAAAATATGAAGACTTCCAAATTCGCCCTTGAGGGGCTTGTATCCCCAGTTTTAAGTAAGGGTAGTTTAGTCTTTTGGGTGCCTCCATGTATACTCTTTGAGGGGATGGATGGCAGCCAACTCTTGGAACCCTAGCTCATTTGTTTTTCCATTTTCGTTCTTAATTTTTCCTAGTTTTTCCTAGGACTAGCTTGAGAGCTTCATGTGAGATCTAGAGAGAGGGATGGATGTTTGGGTGGCAAGCTAGACCTTGTACGAACCTTCATGGTATGTATATATGGTTCGGCGTTGTTCCTCAAGGTGGTGAAGTGTTTTTCCCGTCCTTCTTTGTGGTGATTTTCAGAGTTCTTTGTTGGCAATGTTTTGAGGACGATTTCTTGGGGCTTTTGGTGGGTGTCACGTATGAGGATCTTGTGCCTCTTTGGCTGGTGACTTTGCCCCCAAATCTCTCTTGAATCGGACTCGATTTGGTGGTTTTTCGTGTTGGGCGAGTTCTTGACCTAGAGAGGCGATTTCTTCGATTCCTCTTGATTATGAGCGATTCGGGTCAATTCCTTTGTGGTAGAGGTTGCCCAGGAGGTAACCCAGCTATTCCCGAAGTTTCGCTGCAATCCGTGGAGTGATTCGAGAGATCGGGCGCGAGGAAGTTTAGGGTTGACCCGCGGGTTGGTTTTCTGGAAGGGGCGGTCTAACCGCCTGGAGGGGGCGGTCTAACCACCTTTGGTTTTCCAGGTCGAAGTTTTGTTTCGCCGGATTTTCCTCTGTGAGTTTGTTCGCCTTGATCAGAGGAGCGTCTAGGTGAAATTTCGGATCATTCTCGTGTCGTTTGCTAGGAGTTCTTGTTTGGAGTTCGTTGCTGGGTACAGGAGGTTAGACCGCCCCTGGTAGCCGGTCTAACCGCCCCTAGGCCCCTGGGTGAAGTTTTGGTTTTCGCCAAGATTTTCTGGTAGCTAGCATGGCCTTGACTAGAGATCTTTGTTGGTGAAACCGTGGTGCGTTTTGGTTCTCGAAAGAGGTGTTTCGGAGGATTTCTTGGTTGCTTGGTGGAGACCGCCCCACATACCCGGTCTAACCGCCCCCTCTGGACAGCCGGCTTTCGAGTTGTTTCCGCTGTCGTGGGTGCGCGTGTGTTGAGGTTGCTGGTAGTGTTTGCTCTAGGACCAGTAGCACTCCAGTGGCTACATGGTTTTGGCAAACAGAAGGTAGAAGTGCGGAGTGTGTGGTTTTGGGGGTCCGACCGAGCGAGTTCATCTTGTTGGAGTTTCAATCTCCTCCGAGAAGAATTTTTTATCGGCTCCCATTCACTCCCCCCTCTCTGGTCGCCTGATCGGTCCTTCACTTTTGCATAAGGTAAATAGTTCAGAGTTCGAAACACAATGGAAATAAAACACTACACAACATAAGTAACATCACAGGAGGCCATCTGTGATGCCACTAAGCACTGTCATCCTCCCACTCGTATTCCCAACCGGGTGGGAGAGAACCAGGCCACGGAAAGGCATCATCACACACATCATCACCTGAAAAGCATCAACAAAAGCAAGGCTGAGTATGCTAATACTCAGCAAGACTTAACCGTCGGGTGATTTGGGAATCACCAAACCTCTAGACATGCATGGCTTTATGGCTGGTAGTTTATTTTGCTGAAAATTAACAAAGAATATGTCCTTACTTTCAAATTTTAGCTCCAAATTCTATTCAGTTAACCATTACTAGATTAGCCAACTATTTCAAGCAAGAGTTGTACAATACAAATTAAACAAGTATACAAATTCCTTCTCAATTCCATCATTAAGGGACATAGAGTGGATGGTTAAGCAGTCTCAGATAATGGTGAGAGGCCGACAATCAATCGATTAGTAACCTTGCAAGGTGGACCTAAACATACGAGAGAATGCATACCCCAAGAATGCCAAATAAAACCAAAAGGGGTGGGGTAAACACCAATGTTGACAGATAAAAGACGTATCCCTCTATGATCCGCAAGCGTACGGACCCCACACCTTTTTCACCACGAGATTCCCAAGGTTCTTGTCAATCCGCGGAGCAAGGGAATTACTAGCGCTTAACCAAGTACTAATCTAGTTGAATGGAAAACCTTTGAACGAGTATTAATCTAAAGGTAAAACAATCTAACCTAAGTTAATCTAAGTTAAGTTCATCAAACAAATCTAAGGTTAAACTAGATGGTAAAGAGTGAACACAAGAGAGTGATTAAGAAAGATAAGCGTTCCCTCCCTAGGATCTAGGATAACATGGAATGCATCTACTACACGAGAGTGGTAAACCAATCTACCGGGGGTTGTGACCACGGTTTCGCCCTTTCCCTCCTCTCGTAATGTCAATACGCGAAGGTATTCGTGACTAGACCCATGATGGACATGGTATGTTGATGGAATCTATGGGAGTAGCATATATCTTACGCCCGAAAAACACGGTAGCTAACCTTAATCATCAAAGCATCATCAACATGAAAACAATAGATTGAAACCACGAATCAAGTAGCGATCACATAGCATGCATCCATCTAACCCTAGGGATGAACGGAGACATTACCCCATCATCTTACACGGATTGAATCACATAGGGGTGATGGAGACTCCGGAGAACGTCGTCGATAAAGATGGCAGCGATGAAGCTTGGGAACACCCCTAGGCCAGCAGCTTGGAGTCCTCCTCTTGCTTCTTTCCCTCCGCCGGCGTTGATCCTTGCGACGAGCTCATCTAACTCTCTCCCTCATCTTGCGGCGGCAGTTTTCTGATGAATGACGTCGGTAGAATGATTTGTTCGATGTGGCGGCCGACGACGGCAGAGGCAATGAATAGACAAACACATAGGGCAAAGGGGGCACCGAACCGACCCGGAGTGGGCTGGGCCGGTCGGCCCAGGCCGGCCGGCCCAGGCCCATTTCGGCCCGGTTTGGCCCCGGTTTCCTCCCCGGTTGCTTCTCGCATGATCCCTTGTTTGTGTGCACTTGCATGTGGGCCTTTGACGTCGTTTCCTTCACGGTTAAGGCTTGAATCTTTGCTATGCAAGCTTCACTGTTTTCTGGTTGAGTCCCTGAAGACTTGCACGTTGACGCTTCGGTCCTTGGGTCATTTGGAGTCATGTTCATCGTGTGTCTTGACTCTTGTCGGGCTTCATGATCTTCTTCCAAAGTGCTTCGTGAACATATCCTGAAAGTCACCTCTTTAGCGTAGATTTCCTGCGTAAACAACAAACTCCAAAATCGACATGCAAGTGTGAACTTGTTACATCATTAGTATGCCTAGTGGCGGGTTAGTTGCAAATCATAATCGAAACCAATGTATAACAAGTACTCTAGGTTGACGGAAATTCACCGTCAACAACCAACTAGGCGGTTCCCAACCGTCCTCGGTTCGGGATCAAGTCCACAGTTCCTGGTACAAGGTTCTTCGGCCACGGCATCTGACCGTCCGGATCCACCTATGTACCACTGCCTAGTATCTGGGGATCACTCCCGGGGGTAGTGGTAGAGAGTTCCCTTGCTGGATCAGGAAAGTACTAGGCTTACCGGTCCCATTCCCGACAAATGCTTAGTACATTCAAAAGCTTAACCACTGACATCTACTGACCGGAGTCAGTCCCATGCTCTTACCACATGAGCTGATAAGTTCAACAATCTTATGATTCCAACATAAGAGACCTATAGCTCGCGAGTGACGGTCATCACTCGACTTCTACCGTGGTCCTAAGCATGGCAACTAGCGACCTAGCATGCTTGTAGTTGAACATAGGAACCTAGGATCATGCATCTAAGGTTTCAATTCAACTCTTGAACGTAAATGCACAAGCATTGCATAAAAGGAAAAGTTGCAGGAGTTTAACAAAAGTAGGTTATGCTCCGGGACTTACCTTCACTGGCAAAGTCAGAAGCGAGATCCTCCGAACTGAGGACCAGGAGCGTCCCAGTGGTCGGTGGATGACCGCTCCTTAGTGATGAGTGATTGACAACGGGTGTTGGACTGACTCTTGGCTTAGTGCGCAGGTGTAGGCTGCGGCCTAGTTCGTGTTGTTGCAGGTGAAGAACGGGCGCGAAAGGTCTTCAGCCTTGAGGGGCCTCCGGGAGATGGAGAGACAAGTAGTCTCGGTTCGAGGGACCCGGTGGACAGCGGGACTGGGTTCGGGTCACATGGTGGCGACACAAGCAAGACGAAGTCATGGACAGATGAGCCGGTGCACGGTGGCGGTCAAGTCAAGTGGTTTGGCGGGAGGCCGGACCGGGCACGCGGGGTTTGGTGGTTTGCCCACAAAACCACCGGCGGATGGTTTCTTGGTTTGGGCCTCAAAACCAAGTCCGAGGGCCCAACACGACGGAGACGGGATCCGGGCGTGTCGGGAAGCTTCGAGGCGGAGGACACGCGGCGGGATCGCATGGCTTGCGTCGGGAGGACGCGGGGTGCGGCAAAGGCGTGGCCGTCCGATGGCAAGACCCACAAACATTACCAAAATGCCCCTACGTGGGTTGTATCGCCAGTAGTTAAGTTAGGGGTAGTCGAGTCATTTACCACTCCGGTGGGACCTGATATATTAGCCATGAGTGTGTGTTGATGGCTCTCTCTCTCGGCGACTTAGGGTTTCATTTCCCCCCTTCTCTTTCTCATTTTTCGTAGCTATTTTCCTTCCTATTTTCTCTAGGCTAGCATGAGAGCTTCATGAGAGATTTGTTGAGAGGGATGGATGCTAGGGCGGCATGCTAGACCTTGTGAATCTTTCCTGGTTTGTATAGAAGATTCGGGGTTGTTTTTCGTGCCTTTTTTTGTGCTTATTTTCGTGCCTTTGTTCTCGGTGTGATTCCGCGGACTTGAGTGAGTTTCTTCCCGGATTTCTTTGAGGGAAACATGGATAGATGCCTTGTGCATCTTTGTGCCTGATCTTGTGCCCTCAAACGCCGGGAAATCACTTCGATTCGTGAGTTTTCGTTCGGTGCTCTAGTTTTTTGGTGGTGCTCAAAGGATTCGCGATTCCCGGTGATTTAGTGAGTTAGGAGGCAAGATTTTTGGGCTATAGCATCCTTGTGTGACGCTTTTCAAGTCCCCAAACCCTTGTCTCTACAGCTTCAACCGTTTGGGAAATCCGATGATGATTTGGGGGAGTTGACTTTCGGGGTCGGGCTATTTTACGTTCGTCCGCACGCACGGCGGACGGTCCGCGAGGACCAGGCGGACGGTCCGCGCGGCTCCAGTTCATCCCGTGTTCTTCGTGTTCTTGCTCGTCCTTTGTTTCAATCCGTTGTGATTTTGGTTTTTGGTTGGACGAAGTTTCGGACGTCCGCGGTGTCGGGCGGACGGTCCGCGGGTGCTAGGCGGACGGTCCGCGTGCTCCCCGCGGACGGTCCGTGGCACGGGGGTGTCTTTGGGTCGTTCGTGTAAATTAACGGACGGTCCGCGGCTAAGGCCAAACGGTCCGCGGCCGGTGCGGACGGTCCGCGGTACCGGCCGGACGGTCCGCGCGGCTCTTGCGGACGGTCCGCCCCTCTGCGCGGACGGTCCGCGCAGCCCGTGTGCTTTGCTTCTTGGTTCGATTCCTTCCTCCCTTTCTAAGTGCTTCCGCGTGTGCTTTGAGGAATCGTTCCTAGGGCTAGAGGTTGATCCATAACCTCGTAGTCTTGGCGATTGGTGCGTGATTCGATCCATCGCTTGTGTGTGACCGGGATTTGAGTAGGACATAGGCCGGGTTCTTTAGGAAGAATTTTTACCGGCTCCTATTCACTCCCCCTCTCTAGTCGCCATCTGATCCTTCAATTGGTATCAGAGCTTGGTGCCGGATTCTTTGCGACTTTGACAAGTCTCGAATCCTAAGATGGCGTACGTTGAGCGGGGCGGTCCGCCGCACTTCGATGGCAAGGGTTACCACAAGTGGGCGGCTCGTATGATGATCTTTCTTCGAGGGAAGCTGTTGGATTTTATTGTGCTTGACAAGACCTATGCTATTCCGGTCAACATCCATACTCTTATGGTGACCGATGCCGATGCCAAGGCCAAGTATGAGGCTAATGCAAAAGCCGTTGATCACTTGTCCGGAGCTTGTGTGATCCAGAGTTTGAGCGTGTTCGCCATTTGAATCTTGCTTGGCAAATTTGGGATAAGTTGGAGGTTGCTCACGGTGGTGATAACCATGTGAAGGCTCGCCTCTTTGTCTCTTACCGGATGCAATATGAGAATTTCACTCCACTTCCCGGTGAGGACATTGATGCGATGTTTCAGAGGTTCACCGCCATCGTGAACAACATGAAGGCAAATGCTGAGGATTTTCCGTATTCCGAGCATGATCAGGCTTTGAAGCTCTTGCATGTCTTGGATCCAAATGTTTGGGGTGCTAAGGTTGAGGCCATCAAGGAGTCTGGGAATTATTTGACCATTGAGTTGGATGACCTCTTTTCTAAGCTCAAGTCGGCTGAGGTTGACGGAAGTTGCTATCCAAGCATGAGGGCTCGACCGACCATAGTCTTGCTCTTGTGGGAGGATCAAAGGGCAAATCTAACCCTTCCTGTCGACGAGTTTTCTTTGTCCTCTCTTATGTCCATTCCGGATGAGGAGTTTGATGTCTCGGGCGAGGAGGAGGCGGCCTTGCTCTCAAGAAGGTTTGAACGACTACACGAGAGTCGGAGGAATGCAAGGCGGAGCTCAGGGACGTGCTACAAGTGTGGCAAGCGTGGCCACTTCATCGCCGAGTGCCCGGAAGCGGAGGAGAACAAGTACAAGGTGAACGAGTACAAGGCGCACCCGAGGCGTGAAGACAAGTACTCCTCCAAGGGCAAGCACTTCAACAAGTCCAAGAGCAAGGACAAGGACAAGCGGCGACCGAGCAAGAGCGCCCACAAGAAGAACAAGGCAAGAGCGATGGTGGCCGGTGCGAGCGACGTCGACTCAAGCTCAAGCGAGGAGCGATCAAGCTCAAGCGGCGAAGATGAAGACGCCGGGAGGCGCAGTGGCAAGAAGAGTGCAAGCCGAAACCTTAGCGGGGCCGAGGCCGTGTGGCGCTCGAGGGCTTTTGTGGCATGGCCCATAGCTCGAGCAAGCAAGAAGAGTGTGAAGGAGGACGGCGACTCCGACTCGGAGGATGAGGTAAACCGTGATCCCGACTCTTTGCTTGCCGAGATTGCTAGGTTGAATGGTTTGCTTGATAACCGTGATAGTGTGCTGAGAGATGCCAAAAAGATGAGGAAAGATCTTAGGGCTCAGCTTGAGAATGCTAGTGAGAAAGTAGGAGAGTTAGAGTCAAAATTGCTTGAATTGAAACTTGAGAATGACTCTTTGAAACTTGCTCCTACTTCTCCTGATGATGTTGAATGTGTTGAGTGTGATGCTTGGTTGAATGAGATCAAACTGCTTAATGAGAAGAATGCTTCTATTTTGGCTCAACTAGATGCTCTTAGGACTGAACATGATGAGCTTAAGGCTAGACCCACTTTGCTTGGTGCTTGCAAATCATGTCCTACTATGCATGCTAAGCTTGTTGATGCTCGCTCTACTATCAGTTCTTTGGAAGCATCTTTGAAATCTCCTGTTGCAAATGCATGTTCTAGCTGTGATGAAGTCACTTTGCGTAATCTTGAACTTACTTCCCGTTTGGATGTCATCTATGAGGAGAATGACTATTTGAGGAAGGTGTTGGGTTGGTTGTACGGGCGGGAACCTCAATTGAAAATCATGATTGAGGAGTTCAAGAGAGCCGATGGTCGTGGTTTGGGGTTTGAGAAGTTGGGTGAGAAAGTGGGAGAGAACGAGTGGGGAGAGTGTGTACGAGAAGTGTGTTGAGTCAAACCCCGGGTTTGAGGTGATCGGAGAGATCCAAGTCCCACTCCCAAAAGCACCCAAGAACTCTTTCACACCAAAGCCCAACCACCTTTGCAACAAACTTGACACAACCCAAGATCCACCCAAATTCCCACCTAAGACAAATGATTTCCAGAAACCAGTGAAGTTTGTGGGTGAGAAGGGTGGGAAGCCTAAAGAGAAGCCAGAGCCAAAACCAAAACCCATCCCCTTCAGGTGTGAGTATTGTGGAAAGGAGAGGCATCTTGCAGAGTTTTGCTACAAGAGGAAGAGGGATGAGAGGCTTGCTAGGGAGCAAGCAAACCAGGACGGTATCGCCGGCCTCGCGGTATTCCCCGAGCCTAGAGTGCCACTTCCACGGGGTGTGGGAAGTGTGAGGAGTGTTGGCGAGGTTCCCACGGAGAGGTGGTGGTGGTGAGAGGTTTGTCGGGGAGAGATGATGGTGTGCGTGCTGTGGTGAGAGATTTGGTCGGGCTCGTGGTGGTTTTGCTTTGGACGTCCTCCTACTCGTCCTCGGTACGGGTTTAGGGGAGATGATCGCAGCTTTGGGTTCCGGAGGAACTACGGACCACGTTTTCCCCCTCGTGGTGCTCGTACTCCTCCCATGGGACATGGGAAGTTTGGTGGCAAGGGAGTGATGTTTGCTAACCCCTCTTTTGAGCGAGATGGCTCGACACCGGTTTAACTTTCTCCGTACTAACCCCGGTGTCGAGTCGCTAGCTCATTCTCGTTCTTGTTTCGATTTGCGGGCAGGAGGCTTGGAGAACATTTGGTTGATTGACTCCGGGTGTTCTCGACACATGACCGGAGATAGGAAGTGGTTCTCCAGCCTCACCCCAGTGAAGGAAAAGATGTACATCACATTTGGGGACAATGGACGAGGTAGGGTGCTGTCTGAGGGTGTTGTGCATGTGAGTGACAAGGTAACGTTGAAGAGAGTGGCTCTTGTGAAATCTTTGGGTTTTAATTTGCTTTCGGTTTCTCAGTTGCTTGATGAGGGTTTTGAGGTGCGTTTCAAGTCTGGCGAGTCTCGTTTGCTTGATTCTCGAGGTGATCTTGTACGTATGATCATCCCCGAGGGTCAGATTTTCAGGGCTGATTTCTCTCGTTCTTTGGGTCCTGCTCGTTGTTTGATGGCTGGTCCTTCTTCTGATTTGTGGAAATGGCATAGGCGGTTGGGACACTTGAGCTTTGATTTGGTTTCCCGCTTGAGTGGTCTTGATCTTGTCCGAGGATTGCCGAAGTTGAAGTTTGAGAAGGATTTGGTTTGTGCTCCGTGTAGGCATGGTAAGATGGTAGCCACTCCCCATCCACCCCTGACCGATGTCATGACCGAGCGTCCGACAGAGCTGCTGCATATGGACCTTGTTGGGCCAGCTCGAGTTCGCTCGGTGGGTGGGAAGTGGTATGTCCTTGTTGTGGTGGACGATTATTCTCGCTATGCCTGGGTGTTCTTCTTGGAGGATAAGAGTGAGACTTTTGGTTTTGTTCGAGATCTGATCGTGAGGTTGAAAAACGAGAGGCATGGAAATGCTATTCGAGCTATCCGCGAGTGATAATGGCTGCGAGTTCAAGAACTCTCGTTTTGATGCCTTTTGTCGTGATCTAGGTCTTGAACATCGGTATTCGACCCCTTATGTGCCCCCTCAAAATGGAGTCGTGGAAAGGAAAAATCGGACTCTTTGTGAGATGGCTAGGACGATGCTCGATGAGCACAGGACTCCTAGGAGGTTTTGGGCTGAGGCGGTCAATACAGCTTGCCATGTTTCCAATCGGATTTTATTGAGAGCTTTCAAGTATGCATGGTCGGGCACCCAAGGTGAGTCACTTCCGAGTTTTTGGCTGCAAGTGCTTTATTTTGAAGAAGGGAAAACTCGACAAGTTTGAGGCTAGGTCTAGTGATGGTATTTTCTTTGGATATGCTAACCACTCTAGAGCCTATAGGGTGCTTAACCTTGAGACTAACAAAATCATGGAGACTTGCGAGGTGACCTTCGACGAGACAATGCCATGTACCTCTCTTGGTTTTGAATGTGCAGGTGATGAAGAGATGGCCGAGGACCTCTTTGAGAAGGAGAAAGATGAAGATGGAGATGATGATGGGGAGAACCATGCGCCGAAGGCCGAGCATGTACCCACTGCTTCCCCTACGACCACTTTGGAGCATGGACCGTCTACTTCATGGACAACGACGGTGCAACAAGAGGACCAGGCGAGAGAAGCTGAAGTTGAGGGGGAGGTAGTCTCGAGGCGTGAGGCTCCCCGGCGGATTCAAGAAGTGCATCCCCTGTCGAAGATCATTGGGAGCATCGATGAACGCACTACACGGTCGAGGTCCAGGAATTCCTCTCATTTTGCTCATGCTGCTTTTGTTGCCACTTTTGAGCCCAAGGACATTGGACATGCTTTATCTGATGCAAACTGGGTCAATTCTATGCATGAGGAGTTGGAAAACTTTGAGAGGAACCAGGTGTGGGAGTTAGTTGAACCACCTCCAAATTGCCATCCCATAGGAACCAAGTGGGTTTGGAAGAACAAAGAGGGAGAGAATGGGATGGTTGTGAGGAACAAGTCTAGACTTGTTGCTCAGGGGTTTAGTCAGAAGGAGGGGATCGACTATGAGGAGACCTTTGCTCCTGTGGCCCGTCTTGAGGCAATTCGGATCCTTCTAGCCTTTGCCGTGGCTAAAGGGTTCAAGTTGTTTCAGATGGACGTGAAGAGTGCTTTTCTGAATGGGGTCATAGAGGAGGAGGTGTATGTGAAGCGACCACGGGTTTGAGAGCGAGTTGTACCCACACGGGGTATACGGGTTGAAAAGGGCTGCGTATGGGTTGAAACGGGCGCCCGTGCTTGGTATGGGAGATTGAGAGGTTTTCTTTTGAGCGAGAGGGTTTGTGATGGGTACCGTGGATAGGACCTTGTTTCTCCTCAAGCATGGAAATGACTTGTCGATTGTTCGGATATACGTGGATGATATTGTCTTTGGTGGCTCGTCACATAACCTTGTTGCCGGGTTTGCGGATGAGATGAGCGGGGAGTTCGAGATGAGCATGATGGGCGAGTTGCGGTATTTTCTCGGGCTGAGATCAAGCAAGTGAAGGACGGTACATTTGTGCACCAAACCAAGTACACGAAAGACATGCGAGGAAGTTCCGGATGCAAGATGTGAAGCCGATGTCGACTCCCATGGGGAGTACGGCCACTTTGGATGCGGATGAGGACGGAGAACCGGTGGACCGGCGGGGAGTACGGGGAGCATGATCGGCTCCCTCCTCTACTTGACGGCGACGAGGCCGGACATACAGTTCAGCGTGTGTCTGTGCGCTCGTTTTCAGGCCTCGCCGAGGACATCACATCGACGGGCCGTCAAGAGGATCTTCGGTACCTACGATCTGCCTCGGTCTTGGCCTTTGGTATTCTTCCTCCTCGACTCGTCTCTTCATGGTTTTTCCGATGCGGATTTTGCTGGTTGTCGAGTCGAGAGGAAGTCTACTTCTGGTACTTGTCAGTTTCTTGGTTCTTCGTTGGTCTCATGGTCTTCCCGCAAGCATTCTAGTGTAGCTCGGTCTACCACGAGAGGCGGAGTATGTTCTTCCGCGAGTTCTTTGTTCCCAGTGTTGTGGATTTCCTACACTTTGAGAGACTTTGGTGAGGAGTGCACCCGGATCCCACTTCTTTGTGATAGCACCAGTGCCATATGCGTAGCCAAAAACCCAGTGCTTCACTCCAGAACTAAACATATAGAAGTGAGGTATCATTTCCTGAGGGACAATGTGGAGAAAGGAACCATTGTTTTGAGCCATGTCCCTACCCAAGATCAGCTAGCCGACATCTTTACAAAGCCTCTCGACCAAGCTACATTTGTGCGCTTGCGGGGGGGGACTTGGGGTTTGTTGCCCTTTCTAGTTGACTCTTGGGGGATTTCCTTTTTGTACCATATGTATCATACCATGTTTACTTTGATGTATATACATGTTTTGCTTGATGTACAAACCATGGTAGGATAGCCATCTTGTCATATATCATGTTGCATTTGTATCATATTGCATTTTAGGATGATGAGCTTCTTTCATATGCCATATTTGAGTATCTTTGGCTATTTGTGAGATATTGGTTATATGTGTGGAGAAATGGTGATGTGAGGCTATGCTCTTGGAATATTTGAAATATATGTGTAGTGAGATAGCCCCTTTTGAAATAAATGCTAATCCTGACTAATTTTTGATGAAATATGCTCCACTCGTGTGTAGTTGTGTATCCATGTCACAGTTTGGTCTAAATGTGCTTTTCATGCTTAGATTGTGCTTGGATGCCTTGTTCTTGCATTTGGGCCAAAGGCCGGATATCATTGTGAATGTTTAGCCTATGTTGCATTCATGGGGGAGCATAAGCTTCTTTTTGCCGCAAAGGCACTTCATGTACCATGAAATGAATTAATCTTGAAAAGAAGTGCATAATGCTTGAAAAATGCTCCATCCATCATGTCTATGCTTAAAATGTCTTATCTTTCACATATGGGTGCAAAACATGTTGCATGATGTCCACCAGTGGAGAAGTCTCCCCGAAGTGGACACATGGCTCATGAGCTTTGACATGACATGCTTTGCTTTATGGGTGTTTGCCATGATCTTTTGCTGAGAATTTGATATCCTTGTATGATCTTTAAATGGTATGCATGTTTGTGGCTCAAGTGTGACATGGATAGGCTTTTACATGTGAAGCGAGCCTTCTTTTGATAAAACTGCTTAAATCTGCAAATTTTGCTTTGTCACATGCTTGTATTTTCATATATTACCTGTGGCAATGCTTTGACTATGCTATGATTCATGTGTGTGATCTTTGTCTCATTTTTAGCTTGTGACACTAGATTTGGCCTATTTGAGAAGCTCATGTAGATGTTTATATGCTTTGCTTTGTATTTCTGCATTTTCACCTTGATTCATACATTGTCAACAAGGGGGAGAAAAGGTGAGCTTAATGAAAATTCAGAAGAGGTGAGCTGAAATTTGGGAGTTTGCATGAGTTTACATCCACATGTTCAGGGGGAGGCATTTGTTCAGGGGGAGCTTTCTTGCTGTTTTCGGTGTGGATTTTGTACTTTGCTTGGCTTGTGACCTTTCTTTGCCTTCCTTCGGTTTTGGTCATGAGTTGAGCTTCTTCGTTTTTCTTTCTTCTTCTTTTCTCTTTCACTCTGAATTTCATTTCGCGTTGTGTGTTGTCAATGCACTCATCAAGGGGGAGATTGAGGACCAGGAGCGTCCCAGTGGTCGGTGGATGACCGCTCCTTAGTGATGAGTGATTGACAACGGGTGTTGGAGTCGACTCTTGGCTTAGTGCGCGGGTGTAGGCCGCGGCCTAGTTCGTGTTGTTGCGGGTGAAGAACGGGCGCGAAAGGTCTTCGGCCTTGAGGGGCCTCCGGGAGATGGAGAGACAAGTAGGCTCGGTTCGAGGGACCCGGTGGACGAGCGGGGCCCGGGTGCGGGTCACATGGTGGCGACACAAGCAAGACGAAGTCATGGACAGATGAGCCGGTGCACGGTGGCGGTCAAGTCAAGTGGTTTGGCGGGAGGCCGGACCGGGCATGCGGGGTTTGGTGGTTTGCCCAAAAAACCACCGGCGGATGGTTTCTTGGTTTGGGCCTCAAAACCAAGTCCGAGGGCCCAACACGACGGAGACGGGATCCGGGCGTGTCGGGAAGCTTCGAGGCGGAGGACACGCGGCGGGATCGCATGGCTTGCGTCGGGAGGACGCGGGGTGCGGCAAAGGCGTGGCCGTCCGATGGCAAGACCACAAACATTACCAAAATGCCCCTACGTGGGTTGTATCGCCAGTAGTTAAGTTAGGGGTAGTCGAGTCATTTACCACTCCGGCGGGACCTGATATATAAGCCATGAGTGTGTGTTGATGGCTCTCTCTCTCGGCGACTTAGGGTTTCATTTCCCCCCTTCTCTTTCTCATTTTTCGTAGCTATTTTCCTTCCTATTTTCTCTAGGCTAGCATGAGAGCTTCATGAGAGATTTGTTGAGAGGGATGGATGCTAGGGCGGCATGCTAGACCTTGTGAATCTTTCCTGCTTTGTATAGAAGATTCGGGGTTGTTTTTCGTGCCTTTTTTTTGTGCTTATTTTCGTGCCTTTGTTCTCGGTGTGATTCCGCGGACTTGAGTGAGTTTCTTCCCGGATTTCTTTGAGGGAAACATGGATAGATGCCTTGTGCATCTTTGTGCTCGATCTTGTGCCCTCAAACGCCGGAAATCACTTCGATTCGTGAGTTTTCGTTCGGTGCTCTAGTTTTTTGGTGGTGCTCAAAGGATTCGCGATTCCCGGTGATTTAGGGAGTTAGGAGGCAAGATTTTTGGGCTATAGCATCCTTGTGTGACGCTTTTCAAGTCCCCAAACCCTTGTCTCTACAGCTTCAACCGTTTGGGAAATCCGATGATGATTTGGGGGAGTTGACTTTCGGGGTCGGGCTATTTTTCGTTCGTCCGCACACGGCGGACGGTCCGCGAGGACCGGGCGGACGGTCCGCGCGGCTCCGATTCATCCCGTGTTCTTCGTGTTCTTGCTCGTCCTTTGTTTCAATCCGTTGTGATTTTGGTTTTTGGTTGGACGAAGTTTCGGACGGTCCGCGGTGTCGGGCGGACGGTCCGCGGGTGCTAGGCGGACGGTCCGCATGCTCCCCGCGGACGGTCCGTGGCACGGGGGGTGTCTTTGGGTCGTTCGTGTAAATTAACGGACGGTCCGCGGCTAAGGCCGAACGGTCCGCGGCCGGGTGCGGACGGTCCGCGGTACCGGCCGGACGGTCCGCGCGGCTCTTGCGGACGGTCCGCCCCTCCTGCGCGGACGGTCCGCCAGAGCCTGTGTGCTTTGCTTCTTGGTTCGATTCCTTCCTCCCTTTCTAAGTGCTTCCGCGTGTGCTTTGAGGAATCGTTCCTAGGGCTAGAGGTTGATCCATAACCTCGTAGTCTTGGCGATTGGTGCGTGATTCGATCCATCGCTTGTGTGTGACCGGGATTTGAGTAGGACATAGGCCGGGTTCTTTGGGAAGAATTTTTACCGGCTCCTATTCACTCCCCCCCTCTCTAGTCGCCATCTGATCCTTCACGAACTTTTGTTCGGGTCTTGCTGCACTTCCACCATGTTCACTTCTCCCTCGGCTGGTTCCCCTCCAAACTAAGGCAACAGCTCGTAGTTTCCGTCGGGGAGTTCTATACGATATGCAGATGCATTATGATTCAAATATACACACTTAAGAAGTTAAATTCAGTTCTGAATTCAGAGATAAACATAGGTGTTTTTGTTGGCCATATTCACCTTAACAAGTTTCTAATTAAACTTTTCTTACTAAGGACAAGTGGATGGGTGTGAAACTTTATTCTTGCTTAATGGTGACTGTGTACACATATAAGTTCATTAGTTAAGTAAACTTCACTAAAATGTTTTGGGGCTGTCCAGAGATGGTTTTATAAATTTCAAGCCTGACTTTAAGCTATAGATGGTGATAGGTCTGTTTTTCCTTTACTTGTTCTTTTAAAGCTCCATTACTAGGAAATTCAATGCTGACCAAAGTATACACAAGCGGACCATGAAATTTTACCAGCATGCACATAACAACAATACATAAGTTCTGACCCAAAAATTAGGCAAAACAAAGCTACAAAACAATCATGATAAATGTAACAAGTTTAAGCTACTAGGAGCATGAATAAATCATAAAACAAAATATACATAGAAACTGAGGCTATAACTTGGCACACAGCATGATAAGGTCATATTTAGCTCACACACCAAAAATTACATCCATAGTTGTAGTAGAAATATGGATTTGAATTTAACTCAAACTAGCCACCATAAATTAGCAGGGCAATCTACACATGTCCAAAATTCATCTCTGATTTATGAAACATACTACTAAGCATTGCAGAGCTAAAGCAGAAAGTTGGAAGGCATTTGATCAGCAGATAGATCTAAACAATTCATAAATCGAGAACAGGCTGAAAGCAATATAAATTCATAATTGAAGATACACGCATGATTTGAGTGCCATTTTCCTACACAAGTCTAGGAATGATAATATTGACAACATATCCAAAATTCACCTCCAGATCGTTTATACATTTCAAGTTATTTCAAATTTATTCAAACTGATCAATTGAAGATCATTTAAAAACTACTCTGAAATTTGAAAACTTCCTTTCTAGAAAAGTTAGGTTTCTTTACAAGGATTCCAGAACAGTTGAGTTTGCATTTTTTTCGATTTGTCTACCATTTACTACGTAATTTACAAGATTCAGGATTTTGAATCTAGGGTTTAAGATTCTTTTTACAGTTAGGCCCTTGGTTCTTATACGCAGGCCCCTGGGTAGATTTCAATCCTCGCAAGGAGGTCCCCGGCGGCGGCGCGAGGCCGGCCGGCGGCGAGGGACGACCGGACTCCGTTAATTAAGCGGCTAGGGTGGGGTTTGGACTCACCCTCTGGCGATTGGCGGGATTGGCTCGGCGGAAAACGGCTCCAGCGAAGGTCGGCGGCGAGGGGAGGCGGCGGTCGGCTCGCGGCGGCCGCAATGCCGGCGAGCAGGCAAGTCGACCGGCCAATGCGCGTGCATGGGAGTGTCCAAGGGGTGCGGGTGGAGACTTTTGTGGCGCTCGAACTCGAGTAGGGGCAACGAACCAAGAGGCGCACCAGCGAGCTCCGGCCGGCGGCAATGGCGGGCGCGGGAGGCTGCTCTGAGTAGCGCCCGTGCGAATGCGAGGGAGGGGGGGAGGTGCGTGGGGCGTCGGGAGTACCTAAGGGTGCGCATGCGTGCCGGGTGGCTCGGCCGGGCCGGGGCCCGGGCGTGTGGGGGCGCGACGCGTGGCCGCGGCGCGCGCGCGCGCGCACGGCGCGGCCCGGCCGTGCTAGGCGCGCGCGGGCGAGCGTGCGGGCGTGCGGGCGCGAGGGCGTGGGCCCGGCCATGATGACCGACGTGTGGTCTCGCCGTGACGGTGTACGGACGGCGGGCGATGTGGGCCGGCGCGCGCGCGCCGACGGCGCGACATCGCCCGCGGGGCGCGCTCCGGCGTCCCATCTCAAAAACGTTTCGCTGTGCCTTACTTTGACCGATCCAAACTCACAAATTTTGAACTAAAGTTCAAATTCGCCAAATATGAAAGTTGTAGACCAGTTAACCTTCTCCAACTTTCGTAAAGGCCGATCGGTCAATTTCTCAACGGATTTGGAGATAATCATCCTCGAAGTTACAAATTTGTATGGATTGGTCAAACTGCTCAGCGGGACTTTGACTAAGTTTTTGAGGGTTCAAACCTCAGAATTTTAAATGCCAGCAATGGAATGAAATGTGTTCCCGGAAAAACTGAGCAACTTTGGTGTTGGTCGATTTTGAAGTGCTATAGTGAAATTTTGAGAACGCGCAAGAAAACTAATCCAGCATTAAGGAGCACTTGGGCTTTGACTACGGTTTGGGGTGTTGACCAAGGTTCTTTGTGCGAAAGTGTGACCCACAATGTCAAACATGATTAGAGGCTAATTAACCTTAATTAATAAAGCTAGGTGATGTCATAAACATCGGGGATGTCACATCAACACCATGTCCACCAGTAGGTCAATTCTTTATGTTGGTGATCTTTTGTTGAGGAGAAGGTCGTTTGGTGATATGCTAACTGTTGCATCTTGCAGAGTTCGTAACCGCGAGGAGCTGAAGAACGCTCTTGCAGCCTCCAAGTGCAAGGCTCGGGACTTGGAGATATCGCTTCGGGAGGTTGAGGCCGGGGGGCAGGAGCTCAAACAGGTGGTGAAAGAAGCCACCGACATTGAGTACGCTGTATCTCAAAAGCTGGCTTATGAGATAGGAGCTTGTCGGGGCCTTGAAGCTGAATTTGAAGTTGTTTTGAAGTCTTTGCAGAGTGACCAAATCGCCATTGCAGGATATGAGGTGGAGCTAAACGACCTCAAGGGCGCTGCCAACTATACAATGGCTTGCATAGCTATTCCAGAAGAAGGGGAGGAGCGACAGTCCCTTGTGGATCGCCTAATTGACACTCCTAACAGGCTCTTGACCTTGCCGAGGGGGACGAGCTTGGCAGCTGTGACCGATGCGTTGGTGAGGGTTGTGTCCCACTATCCCGACGTCGACATGGCCAAGATCGCGGGCGGTCCTGACACCACGAAGGACCTCAAGGCTTTGGGAGGTTGAAGGCGCCGCCAATGAGTTGATGGAGAACATCGACTATGAAGGAGATGATGGCGAACAATAGTCTTGGACTAGGAGCTATACCCCCTCCTCCTCTCATAATTATGTAAATAATGCTTTTGAAAGACCTTAATGAAGTACTTTCCTTTTGCCTGCACGAGCTTGGTTAATCTTTGTAGATGACGATGTGTTGTGTTCTAAACTCGCTAACCACTACTCACGGAGAGGCTGGCTTACTGATCTCCACAGCTCATCGTGGAGGCTTACGTGAGGTCGGCGCGTGAGAGAGGAGCCTAGGGCTCAGGTCTGGCGACCTTTTGGATCAAGCATGCTCGTAGAGGCAGGAGGCTTCATACTCATTAGGAATGGTGTCCTCATGTCGTATGACCCCTAGGTTGGCTTTGAGCTAAGCCCCCGAGCATATCGAGGGGGAGGAACAAAAAGGACTCAGAACCCCTAGGTTTTGCAACCCATATATTGGCTTTAGCCAAGCCCCTTAGCATGTTGAGGGGGAGGGTTTATTGTACGAAGGAGGAGAAGGTAGTGCTCGACTCACAGCAGATGACTGCTTGAAATATTTATTTATTTAATCTGGAAAAAGTACAAGAAAAGGAAATACATAGCTTAAATTTAAAACTATTCTACGGATAGAATCGTCATAGATGCTCCACGTTCCAGGGGTTGGGTACTCTTTGCCCGTCGCCCCACTGGAGGCCATATGTTGACGGGCTGATGACCTCGGTGACGATGAATGGTCCTTCCCAGGGGGCAGAGAGCTTGTGCATGCCGTCAGTCTTTTGGATGTGCCTAAGGACGAGGTCACCAACGTTGAAGGCAGTTTCCTTAACGTTGCGATCATGATAGCATCGGAGCCGTTGGTCGTCATGAGCTTGTCTCATAACGGCGGTGAGCATTTGTTCTTTGAGGCTATCGAGGTCGATGTGACGTGTTTGCTCAGCATCTCCTTCCTCGTAGAACTGGATGCGTGGAGCTCCAAAGGCGACGTCGGTAGGTAGTACAACTTATGATCCATAGACCAGAAAGAAGGGCGAGAAGCCCGTAGCAGAGCTGACTTGAGTCCTGAGACCCCAAATCATTTGCGGTAGCTCAGCTAACCAGCGGGTGGCATAGTTGGAGGCGTCGTCGTAGATGCAATCTTTGAGAGCTTGCAGTACCATGTCGTTGGCTCGTTCGACCTGGCCGTTGCACAGAGGGTGGGCGACCGAGGAGTAGTAGACGTCGATAGTGTTGTCTTGGCAAAAGTCCCAGAAGAACGAGCCAGTGAAAGCTGCACCTAGGTTAGTGATGATCCTATTGGGTACACCAAAGTGATGCTTGATGTCTCCGATGAATTTGACTGCTTCTTCCGATGTTACTTTCGCAATAGCTCGGACCTCGATGCACTTGGTGAGTTTGTCAACGGCCACCAGTATATGTTTGTAGCCACCAGGAGCGGTATGAAACGGTCCCACGGCGTCGAGACCCCACATAGAAAAAGGCCACGACAGAAGGATAGTGCGCAGGGCCTGAGCTGGCAGGTGCTGGTGTTTGGCAAAGAATGGCATCCTTTGCACCTTTTTATGAGGTCTTTAGCATTGGTTACGACCGTGGGCTAGTAGAATCCAGATCTGTATGCTTTACCGACCAGATTGTTGGAGGCAGCGTGGGAGCCAGACTCGCTTCCGTGGATCTCAGCTAAGAGCTGAAGACCTTCTGATCGTAGGATACATTTCATCAAGATGCCAGTGGAGGCGGCTTTTCTGTATAGGTCGGAACCAATCACGACGTAGTTGGCACTTCGTCTCGTGATACGTTCTCGCTCTGTTTTGTCATCGGGGACGAGCTGGTCGAGTATGAAGTCTATGAAGGGCTTGCGCCAATCATTTTATTTTTCAGACATCAGCACATCGAGGGGAGGTGCTGAGTTTTGATAGATTGGAGTTTGTTCTAGGTTGTCTGAGTCCAGAAGCTTGATTGAAGGCTTGCGTAGGTCCTGGACGAACACGCCCGCTGGAACTAGAGCTCGCCGAGAGCCTAGTTTGGAAAGTACATCGGCGGCGACGTTGTTATTTCTTGGGACGTGCTGAAATTCAATCCCCTCGAAGTGGCCTTCAAGTTTGCTAATCTTAGTGTAGTAAGCATCCATCATGTCCTTGACGCAGTCCCACTCCTTGTTGACTTGCTCGATGACGACCTTGGAATCGGCAAAAGCCAGTAGTCGCTTGATGCCAAAGGACACTGCTATTCGGAGCCCGTGAATCATGGCTTCGTATTCTGCACTGTTGTTGGAGGCCTTGTAATGGATTTGCAGGATGTACTTGAGCTGCTTTCCCTGAGGAAAGATAAGTAACACCCCTGCGCCCGCTCCTTCCAGGTTGAGGGCGCCATCGAAGTACATTATCCAGTGTTCAGGCCGCTCCTTGGGAGGGGGCATCTCGATCTCTGTCCACTCAGACACAAAGTCTGCGAGGGTCTGTGACTTGATCGCTTGCCTGGGGCAAAACTCGATTTCGAACTCTCCAAGCTCGACTGCCCACTTGACGATGCGTTTGTTGGCGTTGCGGTTGTAGATGATTCCCCCCCAGTGGGAATAGGATGGAACCACGATCTTGTGAGCTTGAAAGTAATGGCGAAGCTTTCTCGATCTAATCAAGAGCGCATAGAGCAACTTCTAAGGTTGTGTATCACATGTTTTAGTGTCGGCCAGGACCTCGCTTACGTAGTACACAGGTCGTTGAACAGGTTAGGCCTGTCCTTTCTCCTCTCGCTCTGCGACAAGAACTGTGCTGACCACAATAGTGGTGGCAGAGATGTAGAGTAGGAGTGTTTCCTTTGGGATTGGAGGTGTCACGATTGGCGGCGATGTCAAAAACTTTTTGATAGCCTCGAACACTTTCTGGGCTTCGTCGTCCCACACGAACTTGTCGGCCTTCTTCAATAGCTTGAAGAAGGGTAAGCCTTTTTCGCCGAGCTTGCTGATGAAACGACCTAGGGCCGCCATCATACCTATGAGCTTCATGACATCTTTCTTGTTGGATGGCTTGGCTGTAACACCCTAATTCTATTAAAAATTTGGCTTTATTAAAATTTGCTAGCAACAATTTAATTGCCTAAGGAATATAAGGTTGTTTCATTTAATTTTAGGCATTTAAAACTTTTATAAAATAAAGTTAATGAAATATAGGATTTATTTGTTGCATTCATGCTGGTGCATTATTTTTGGTTGCTGGAGTTCAAATTCAAATTTGAATTCTTTTTGGTTTGAAGCCTTTTCCTAAAATCCCAAACCCTATTTCCCTTAATCCCTTTCCCTTTCTAGCCCAACCCAGCAGTAGCCCAGCAGCAACGGCGGCGGCCGCTCGCGCGCCGTGGCCCGACACCGCGCGGCCCCGCCCGCCGCGCTCGCCGGCCCGCCTAGCGCGGCCCGGCAAGCCGCCGGGCCCAACGCCACCGGCAGCCCGCCTCCCTCCCGCTCCCGGCCCCGACACCGACGGGTGGGGACCACCCGTCATCCCCCACCCGTGGTCGTCGCCGAGCCGGACTCGAGCGGGGAGTCCGACCGCGCCCCGGCGTCCCCGCGTGGCCCGCACGCCACGGGCGAGCTCCCCGCCGGCTATTTAAGGCCACCGCCGCCCCCGGACCTCCTACCCGAGCAACCCGCGCCGCCTCTTGCCCTAGCCGCGCCTCGCCGGAACCCTAGCCCGAGCTCGCCGCCGCCGCCGTCGATTCCTCGGTTCCGTCGCCGCTTTGTCGCCGTGAGATCGCTCCGAGCCGCGCAAGGAGGTGAGCGCGCGCGCCGTGCTACCCGCCGTCGTTCTCGTGCACCCCGTCGCCCTAGGCCCGTCGCCGGAGTCCGTGCCCCGCGCCGCCGCGTCGGCCGCCCGCGCCGCCGCGTCTTCGCCCGAGCCGCCGCCCTAGATAGGTTCGCCGGCTCGTGCGCGTCGCGTAGATGCAATCCAAGCCCCAAACCGTGGCCGGAAACCCTAGATCGGGGTTCCCGCCGGCGAGTCCGCCGCCGCCCGCCGCCGCTCGCCGCCGCCGGCCTTCGCGTGCCGCCGCCCCGCCGCATGCGCAAGACCCCAGCCGCCGGATTGAAATCCGACGCCCAGATCTAAGCCGCGCCGCCGCAACCCGCCGCAGCCGTTAGATCCAGATCCAACGGATCTAGATCCACCCGACCGGTCAACTAGGTCAAACCCGGCCTGTTCCCGCAATTTTGCAGAAAAGCCCCTGAGTTTCTTATATTTACAAAAATACCCTTCCACCTTATGAGTTTTCTTACAGTTTAGTCCTTTTTCTTTATTTTAGCCCAAAACCTTTTCAAATCTTCCCAGATTAGTCCCTACACCTTCCCTAAGCCATAACTTAGTCGTTTTAGCTCCGATTTTAGCGTTCTTTATGTCCACGCGTTCGTCTCGAAGCGTAGATTAGTTTTATGCTACTGTTTAGATCTGTTTGATCTGTTTGGTGACTGTTTCTTATTTATTCCTATTGTATGCTTGTATGTGATGATTGTGGACCGTAGAGAGCGATTCGTTCGAGGGATTCGAAGATCAAGTCGTGCAAGAGTTTGAGCAGCAAGGCTTTGTTGAAGGCAAGTATTCCTTGATGCATGCCCGCTTGTCCTACATAACATGCATTTAAATTCACTGTTTTTACTTTTCGCTTGCATTAATTTGATGGGAACCTATTAAGGATCATGCCTAGCTTTTGACTACCTTTACCTTGATACCGGGAATTAAATTAATCTTGTGGTAGCTATTGCTTAGCATGCTCAACAGGGTTTTGGTATTAATCTACTTGGTTACCTTTTGTTATTCTATGTTCCGTTTATGATCTTTTACTTTACAAGACCACCTTTAATATGATAATCGGAACATGGAGAACCACCCAGGAAAACAGTACAACCACAAGAACTAATGGGTAATGGTCTTGGCTGAATAATTAGGAACTTTAGCTTGGGATGGTCTTACCTGATAAGGACAAGGGATCGGCGGTACTGTGGGGTATGGACTCGCTCTAGCAGGGGGTTGGGTGAGTTATTCTTTTATGGTGGGGTATCGACCTGCTAGGGGACTTTATACCTTGCTAACTGATCCGGACCTTGTGGGTCATAACTTGCTAGGGAACCTTTGTAAAGGCCATGTAGCGTCCCTATGCAATCACACCTCGGAAGTGTGATATGGTGTCTTGCAAACACCGCATGGTTGGGTCCAAAGTTCTTCGGAGCTTTTACGCTGCTTGTGGGTAAAGATGTACAACCTCTGCAAAGTGTTAAACTAATCGATTAGCCGTGCTCACGGTCAAGAGCGGTCTGGACACTCACATGATTAAATTATGGAACATTAATGTTTAAATGGTTGTTTTATTCGTTATGATGCTTTTATCTTATTAATTGGGTTGGTATGAACTTACACCTTTAGTAATCAGGTTGCTAATAAAACTTGACCAACTAAAATGCTAAAGTGCTTGAACCTTAGCCATCCACCATATGGCCTTGCATGCTATGTTGTTTTCCCTTGCTGAGTACGATATGTGCTCACGCTTGTTTATTCTCTTGCATCTACAATACCGGATTTCTTTGCTCGGAGCGGGAGAACTTTGAAGATATTCCGGGAGATTTCCAAGAGTTCTAGGTGTGCGTAGTCTTCGGTCAACGTTTACTGTGGAGGCATTTTGTCCGTTGCGAGAACTCGTTTATTTAAGATTCGTTTAAGACTATGGTTTGTAATAACTCTTTATTCGTGTGGCACCGATTTTGGTATTCATAATGTCTAAGCGTGTGTGTAACTTGATCCCGGCGCACACGTGATCAATGCATTCGGTTTTGCCTTTAAAACCGGGTGTGACAGAGTGGTACCAGAGCTGTGTTGACTGTAGGAACGCTAGCCTAGATAGAAATGGTCGTATTAAGGATTTTATACTCATAGAAGCTTTCTCTTACATGCTTGCTTTATTCTTACTAACCTTACTCTTGCCTTTTTGCTTCACTCTTGAGCTGTCTGCATTCTTTATCTTGTGCTTGCTTTAGCTCTCGTCCTTTTGCCTTACCATCTTTCTCATTCTGCACTACACTACAGATGGCTCGTAGCTTGGAGACTTCTCAGGCTGGAGCAGTCCATCAGTATGCTCCACAGGAACAGTACCATGATTTGCATGATGGAGATACAGATGAGGAGATTGAGATGGAGCCTGCACCTGTGGTTTTCCCTAACCTTATCATGGTGCCTGACGATGAGGAAGATCCGGAGGAGATGATTCCAGAGGAGGATGAGCTAGTTGAACAACCAACCCTAGAGGAGCAAGCGCCAGAAGAAGATGAGGATCACTCAGATCAAGAGATGGAAGAATAAGAGCAAGAGGAGGAAGAGGTGGAAGCGATCTGGGAAGTGTACCACTACAGGGCTGATGGAGTAGGCATTCCCATGGCAGACCACCTGAGAGCAATGGTACTTCGCCTAGGCTACGATAAAGCCCCTGTCTACCATTGTGAGTTGTGGACTCATCCGTGGTTCGAGCCCCATTGGGAGGTTGCTGCCATCTTGGAGGAGTACATTCCATGCCGTGGAGTGAAGGAGGTGTCCAAGCATCATGACGTAGCTCACAGGACTACTATGGATGTTGGGATAGCAGAGTCAGCTCGGAGGGCGCTCTATGTGCTCTCTCACAAGGAGCGTGACAGGTTGGAGGATACCCACTGCTGTTACACACCTTTCAGAGCAAGTGGGGAAGCCAAGACTTACATTGCCCCAGCACCAGCCTATGAAGGGACGCTCAACAATGTACGGAGTCTACTTGCAGCTGTGAACACTGCATTGGATGATGCCAACAACGCACTATATGCAGCACAGCAGCAGATTTTCACTCTGGAGACGCAGAGGCGTGCCTTGGAAGCTGCACTTCTGAACAGGGAGCAGCCAGAAGCCCATGAAGCCACAGAAGGATGTACCTCCCCTTCACCCAAGAGACCACACTACGACTCCCCTGACGCTCGCACAGATGCTATGGCAGAAGATAGTCCTTAGGTTTAAGATTAAGGATAGGATTTCTTTGTAATCGCTAGTAGACGAACGGTAAAGTGTGTGTAGTTTAGAGGTGTGGTTGAATGCTTGATTTTGTGCTAAATGTATGAGTTGGATTTTTGGTTGAGTGCAATGTGTTGTGGAGTGATGACCACAACGACATTGGTTTAGTAGTAAGTTGTGGGGTTATCTTTCAGTCTCAATCAGTTATCTATCTTAATCTTTTTGTCCCCTTAAGTTTTCCCTTAATGCAAATTCGAGATCCCAAAAAATTGTTCGCACAGTTTTCTGAGTCAGCAGCACTGTTTTAATTTTATCTCGGTCTACAGAACTCCGATTGCAGTAAAACCAATTGGAGAAGTTCAAGAATTTCGTGACTGATTTTCTGTGAAAAATTCAGAATATTTGGATGGAAAACTAGAGAGTTATAACTGAAACATTACAGCCTCACGAATCTGTTAAACACTGCCGACCTACCTGACTTGTTTATTTTATAACCAGAGCTACACAACTCCGATTGAGATGATTCCAGTTGGAGTAGTTTCGTAATTTCATTACCTTTTATCTGTCCAAAATCCATAATTTTTGGTTACCCGTACAGAGAGCTATGCCTGATTGTTTGGAGTCAACAGAATCTGTCTTATCTGAATATCATTGCTATCTTATCTTCCTGAGTTTAACCCTTGGTACAATCATCTAAAATAATGTCCCTAACACTCAGATGGTGAACACCAGGTCAGGATCAGGTGTTGATCAACCAGCAGGAAGAGCACCCCAGCCAAGTACAAATGGATCCCCCTTTGCGGCATTTCCGGAGGCACAGACCCAGCTCCTCCAGAACTTGACCACCACCGTGACAAACTTGCAAGCCCAGGTCAACAACCCACCGGTGCCGCCACCCGCGCCTCACAACAAGCACCGGGAGTTCATGAGTCATCACCCTCCTGTGTTTACTCACGCCGCTGATCCACTAGAAGCTGAAGATTGGCTAAGGACAATACTGAAGATGCTCACTACCTGTCAGTGTGACGACAGAGAGAAGGTCCTGTATCTTTGCGGGACGACTTCAAGGATCCGCGGCCGCTTGGTGGGATGCGTACTCGCCGCTCATGCCGCCCCCGGACACTATCACTTGGGAGGAGTTTACCACCAACTTCGGGAGCCATCACATACCCTGCGGAGTTATGAAGATCAAGAAGAAGGAGTTCCTTTCTCTCGAAGCGAGGGAGGAATGTCGGTGACCGAGTATAGAGACAAGTTCACCGAGTTGTCTCGCTATGCGGTACCGAGGAGGTTGCTGAAGATAGGAAGAAGCGAGGAGCTGTTCCTGGATGGGTTAGCCGGTTCGTTGCGGTACCGCCCGATGTCCTATCCTTTCCCTAACTTTCAGCAGCTAGTTGATGCCGCCATCCGCTTGGAGCACAAGCGCAAGGAGCTCGGAGAGCAGAAGAGGAAGG
This sequence comes from Cenchrus americanus, assembly GCA_947561735.1. Lineage (NCBI taxonomy): Eukaryota > Viridiplantae > Streptophyta > Magnoliopsida > Poales > Poaceae > Cenchrus > Cenchrus americanus. The sequence goes on along the minus strand of OX387242.1, from coordinate 154,135,818 downwards.
CCGCCAGCTCTGGGCAGTTTGGGAGTGCGTCTCGCCCGCGCTTCAACCCACCGCCGAACACCCCGTTCCGCTTTGGGGGACCGGGTGGAAACTTTGGGCAGCAGCAGTCCCAGCGTCCTGCTCAGCAGTTCCAGCAGTCTGCTCAGCAGTTTCAGCGTCCTGTTCCTCAGACTCCCCGCCCAGCTTCCCAGCAGAGTCAGCAGAGAGCCCCAGTTGGCACACCTGTAAGGACCGTGGCACCGCCCAATCCTGCCACCACTACTTGCTTCAAGTGCGGAGAGCTTGGTCACTATGCCAACGCTTGCCCAAAGAGGAACCCTCCACACACCCCTGTGCAGAACCAGCAGCAGACAAGGAGCGGAAGCCAAACCCCGCAGTCTAACAAAGGACAACAGAGCTATGCACGAGGCAAGGCGATGCACGTTGATGCTGAAGTCGCCCAGGAGAACCCCAGAGTAGTGCTCGGTATGTTTCTAGTTAACTCTACTCCTGCCTCAGTTTTGTTTGATTCTGGAGCATCCCATTCTTTCATTACATCCCAGTTCGTAGCTCAACATAATCTACCTATCAGTCCCATGTCTCGCCACATGTTAGTTACCTCACCTGGGGGAATGGAAAGCTATCTATAAATGTGATAACGTCCATCTCAAGATTGTGGGCAGAGATTTCCGTGCCAATCTTATAATCTTGGATTCAAAGGGGATCGATGTGATATTGGGAATGGGATGGTTGACCGCGTGTGATGCGGTGATTCAGTGTGCTAAGAGGTCAATCCTTCTTACAAGTCCAGCTGGTGAAAGATTTGAGTTTGCAGTAGATCCCGCACCATCAAATGCCAGTGCCGTGAATAAGCTTGACGGAGCAGCCTTGGAAGACATACGAGTAGTGTGCGATTATCCTGATGTGTTACCCGAGGAGTTGCCAGGTATGCCCCCTGACCGAGATGTTGAGTTCGTTATTGATCTTTTACCTGGTACTGCCCCTATCTCTAAGCGCCCATATAGAATGTCTAGTGATCAGTTACAAGAACTTAAAGCTCAGATTAAAGAATTATTGGGTAAAGGGTTCATCCGTGCTAGTTCATCACCCTGGGGAGCACCCGTTATCTTTGTGGGTAAGAAAGATGGCACACAAAGGATGTGTGTTGATTACAGGTCTCTTAATGATGTTACCATCAAGAACAAGTATCCTCTGCCACGTATTGAAGATTTGTTTGATCAGATGAGAGGAGCTAAAGTGTTTTCTAAGATCGATCTGCGATCTGGTTATCATCAGTTGAAGATTAGGCCTTCAGATATTCCTAAGACAGTTTTTACTACCAGGTACGGACTTTATGAGTACACAGTTATGTCTTTTGGGTTAACCAATGCACCCGCGTACTTTATGTACTTGATGAACAAGATTTTTATGGAGTATCTGGACAAGTTTGTTGTGGTATTCATTGATGATATTCTGATGTACTCCAAGAATGAGGAGGACTATGAGGAGCATTTGAGACTTGTGTTGCAGAAGCTGAGGGAGCATGAGTTATATGCGAAGTTCAGCAAGTGTGAATTCTGGCTCAAGGAAGTGTCTTTTCTAGGTCATATCATCACCAACGGAGGTATTGCAGTGGATCCTAGCAAGGTTAGTGATGTGTTGAAGTGGGAAGCCCCTCGTACAGTGTCGGAGATCCGGAGTTTCCTTGGACTTGCTGGTTACTATCGTCGGTTTATTGAAGGATTCTCCAAGATTGTGAAGCCTCTCACTACATTGCTAGAGAAGGACAGGGAATTCAAATGGACCAGTGCATGTCAGTCCAGTTTTGAAGAGTTAAAGAAGCGGTTAACCACAGCACCTGTTCTAGTAATGCCTGATCTACGGAAGAGCTTTGACATATATTGTGATGCATCTCGACAAGGTCTAGGATGTGTGTTGATGCAAGAAGGTCATGTTATAGCCTATGCATCTCGTCAGTTGAGGAAGCATGAGTTGAACTATCCTACGCATGATCTTGAGTTAGCAGCAGTGGTTCATGCATTGAAGATTTGGAGACACTACATTATGGGAACTAAATGTCAGATCTACACTGATCACAAGAGTTTGAAGTATATCTTCACTCGAAGGATCTTAATGCGAGACGGCGTCGTTGGTTAGAGTTGATCAAGGACTATGATCTAGAGATTCATTACCATCCGGTAAAGCGAATGCGGTTGCCGATGCTTTGAGTCGGAAGGGCCACACTAACATGGCTATGACCATTCGGTTTCCGAGGAGTTGGTAAAAGAGTTTGAAAGGCTCAACTTGAAAGTGGTTGCGCATGCGAAGGAGTGACTTTGGAAGTACGGTCCACTGCGGAGCAAGAGATACGTAAGTGGCGGATAGAGGATGCTTTGGAATACAAAAGATTAAGGAGAGTATGCAACAAGGAGAAGCCCGATTTCACGAGAAGATGAGCAAGGAACCGTGTGGTTTAAGAACCGGTTGTGTGTACCGAGAGATAGGAGATCTCGAGAGAAGATCTTGAGAGAAGCTCACGACTCGGGCTTACTCTATCCATCCAGGCAGTACTAAGATGTACCAGGATCTCAAGCAGAGGTATTGGTGGTACGGTATGAAGAGAGACGTGGCCGCTCATGTGGCTTTGTGTGACACTTGCCACCGGGTTAAGGCTGAACATCAGAGACCCGCTGGTTTGCTTCAACCATTGAAGGTGCCTGAGTGGAAGTGGGAAGAGATCGGAATGGACTTCATAGTGGGTTTACCCCGAACCCGAGATGGTTATGATTCGATTTGGGTTATCGTGGATCGTTTGACTAAGGTAGCTCACTTCATTCCGGTAAAGACTACTTATACAGGAGCTAAGTTGGCAGAGCTATATATGTCCAGGATTGTGTGTTTGCATGGTGTACCAAAGAAGATCATGTCAGACAGAGGTACTCAGTTTACTTCTCGTTTCTGGGGGAAGTTGCATGAATCTCTGGATACTAAGCTAAATTTCAGCTCAGCTTATCATCCACAGACAGATGGACAGACAGAGAGAACCAATCAGATCCTAGAAGACATGCTGAGAGCATGTGCGCTTAAGCATGGTTGTAGTTGGGATAAGAGCTTGCCGTATGCTGAGTTCTCTTACAACAACAGCGACCAAGCTAGTCTCAAAATGTCACCCTTTGAGGCCCTGTATGGAAGGAAGTGTAGGACCCCGTTATATTGGAGTGAGACAGGCGAAAGGCAGTTGTTTGGGGCAGATATCATCAGAGAAGCAGAGGAACAAGTTCAGATCATCAGAGAAAATTTGAGGATTGCTCAGTCTAGACAGAAAAGTTATGCAGATGGCAAAAGAAGGGATGTGGTCTTTCAGGAAGGCGATTATGTGTACCTAAAGGTGTCACCCATCAGAGGTTTGCATCGATTCAGAGTTAAAGGAAAGTTGTCACCTCGATTTATTGGACCTTTCAAGATCCTCGAGAGAGTGGGAGAAGTGGCTTACAGATTGGAGTTGCCAGTACAGCTAGCTGATGTGCATGATGTATTCCATATCTCTCAGTTAAAGAAGGGTTTTGGTCCTCATGACAAGGAGCCATTACCCTTAGATGATCTAAACGTTAAAGAGGATCTCACTATTGTTGAACACCCCATTCGGATATTGGAGACAATGACAAGGGTCACCAGGAATAGTGTGATTAAGATGTGCAAAGTACAGTGGAGTAATCACGCAGAGGATGAGGCAACATGGGAAAGAGAGGATGAGCTGAAAGCAGAGTTTCCAGATCTTTTTCCCAATCTGTCCGAATCTCGAGGACGAGATTCTTCTTAAGGGGGGTAGGATTTGTAACACCCTAATTCTATTAAAAATTTGGCTTTATTAAAATTTGCTAGCAACCATTTAATTGCCTAAGGAATATAAGGTTGTTTCATTTAATTTTAGGCATTTAAAACTTTTCTAAAATAAAGTTAATGAAATATAGGATTTATTTGTTGCATTCATGCTGGTGCATTATTTTTGGTTGCTGGAGTTCAAATTCAAATTTGAATTCTTTTTGGTTTGAAGCCTTTTCCTAAAATCCCAAACCCTATTTCCCTTAATCCCTTTCCCTTTCTAGCCCAACCCAGCAGTAGCCCAGCAGCAACAGCAGCAGCCCGCTCGCGCCGTGGCCCCCAAGACCGCGCCGCCCCCGCCCGCCGCGCTCGCCGGCCCGCCTAGCGCGGCCGAGCAAGCCGCCGGCCCAACGCCACCAGCAGCCCGCCTCCCTCCCGCTCCCGCTGACACCGATAGGTGGGGACCACCTGTCATCCCCCACCTGTGGTCGTCGCCGAGCCGGACTCGAGCAGGGAGTCCGACCGCGCCCCGGCGTCCCCGCGTGGCCCGCACGCGACGGGCGAGCTCCCCGCCCGGCTATTTAAGGCCACCGCCGCCCCCGGACCTCCTACCCGAGCAACCCGCGCCGCCTCTTGCCCTAGCCGCGCCTCGCCGGAACCCTAGCCCGAGCTCGCCGCCGCCGCCGTCGATTCCTCGGTTCCGCCGCCGCTTCGTCGCCGAGAGATCGCTCCGAGCCGCGCAAGGAGGTGAGCGCGCGCCCGTGCTACCCGCCGCCGTCGTTCTCGTGCACCCCGTCACCCTAGGCCCGTCGGCCGAGTCCGCGCCACCGCGTCGGCCGCCCGCGCCGCGCGCGTCTTCGCCCGAGCCGCCGCCCTAGATAGGTTCGCCGGCTCGTGCGCGTCGCGTAGATGCAATCCGAGCCCCAAACCGTGGCCGGAAACCCTAGATCGGGGTTCCCGCCGGCGAGTCCGCCGCCGCCGCCGCCGCCGCCGCCGCCGCCGGCCTTCGCGTGCCGCCGCCCCGCCGCATGCGCAAGACCCCGCCCGCCGGATTGAAATCCGACGCCCGGATCTAAGCCGCGCCGCCGCAACCCGCCGCGGCCGTTAGATCCGGATCCAACGGATCTAGATCCACCCGACCGGTCAACTAGGTCAAACCCGGCCTGTTCCCGCAATTTTGCGGGAAAAGCCCCCGAGTTTCTTATATTTACAAAAATACCCTTCCACCTTATGAGTTTTCTTACGAGTTTAGTCCTTTTTCTTTATTTTAGCCCAAAACCTTTTCAAATCTTCCCATTAGTCCCTACACCTTCCCTAAGCCATAACTTAGTCGTTTTAGCTCGGATTTTAGCGTTCTTTATGTCCACGCGTTCGTCTCGAAGCGTAGATTAGTTTTATGCTACTGTTTAGATCTGTTTGATCTGTTTGGTGACTGTTTCTTATTTATTCCTATTGTATGCTTGTATGTGATGATTGTGGACCGTAGAGAGCGATTCGTTCGAGGGATTCGAAGATCAAGTCGTGCAAGAGTTTGAGCAGCAAGGCTTTGTTGAAGGCAAGTATTCCTTGATGCATGCCCGCTTGTCCTACATAACATGCATTTAAATTCACTGTTTTTACTTTTCGCTTGCATTAATTTGATGGGAACCTATTAAGAATCATGCCTAGCTTTTGACTACCTTTACCTTGATACCGGGAATTAAATTAATCTTGTGGTAGCTATTGCTTAGCATGCTCAACAGGGTTTTGGTATTAATCTACTTGGTTACCTTTTGTTATTCTATGTTCCGTTTATGATCTTTTACTTTACAAGACCACCTTTAATATGATAATCGGAACATGGAGAACCACCCAGAAAACAAGACAACCACAAGAACTAATGGGCAATGGTCTTGGCTGAATAATTAGGAACTTTAGCTTGGGATGGTCTTACCCGATAAGGACAAGGGATCGGCGGTACCGTGGGGTATGGACTCGCTCTAGCGGGGGGTTGGGTGAGTTATTCTTTTATGGTGGGGTATCGACCGCTAGGGGACTTTATACCTTGCTAAGCGATCCGGACCTTGTGGGTCATAACTTGCTAGGGAACCTTTGTAAAGGCCATGTAGCGTCCCTATGCAATCACACCTCGGAAGTGTGATATGGTGTCTTGCAAACACCGCATGGTTGGGTCCAAAGTTCTTCGGAGCTTTTACGCTGCTTGTGGGTAAAGATGTACAACCTCTGCAGAGTGTTAAACTAATCGTTTAGCCGTGCTCACGGTCAAGAGCGGCCTGGACACTCACATGATTAAATTATGGAACTTTAATGTTTAAATGGTTGTTTTATTCTTTATGATGCTTTTATCTTATTAATTGGGTTGGTATGAACTTACACCTTTAGTAATCAGGTTGCTAATAAAACTTGACCAACTAAAATGCTAAAGTGCTTGAACCTTAGCCATCCACCATATGGCCTTGCATGCTATGTTGTTTTCCCTTGCTGAGTACGATATGTGCTCACGCTTGTTTATTCTCTTGCATCTACAATACCCGGATTTCTTTGCTCGGGACCGGGAGAACTTTGAAGATATTCCGGGAGATTTCCGGGAGTTCTAGGTGTGCGTAGTCTTCGATCGGCACCGCCTGTGGAGGCATTTTGTCCGCCGCGAGAACTCGTTTATTTAAGATTCGTTTAAGACTATGGTTTGTAATAACTCTTTATTCGTGTGGCACTGATTTTGGTATTCATAATGTCTAAGCGTGTGTGTAACTTGATCCTGGCGCACACGTGATCAATGCATTCGGTTTTGCCTTTAAAACCGGGTGTGACATTGGCCCTGTTGCGTATAGCGTCGACCCTCGCTGGATTGACTTCAATGCCTCGGTGCCCAAACATGAAGCCCAGAAGCAACCCGAAAGGCACACCGAAGACACACTTGGTTGTATTGAGTTTCCACTTGAATTCTCGTAGATTGGCGAAGGTTTCGGTGAGGTTGGCTATGAGCTGGTCCTCGACATTGGTTTTCACAACCACATCATCCACGTAGGCTTCGACATTTTTCCTGATCTATGATGCTAGGCACTTTTGGATTGCCTTCTGATATGTAGCTCCAGCGTTTTTCAGGCCAAAGGTCATGACCTTGTAGCACTAGATGCCATGAGGCGTTATGTACGCCATTTTATCTTCGTCATCAGGGTGCAGGGCTATTTGGTGATACCCTGAGAAATAGTCGAGGAAGCTGAGTAGGATGCTACCAGCCGTGGAGTCCACGACCTGGTTGATACGAGGAAGAGGGAAAGGATCCTTCGGCCAGTGCTTGTTGAGGTCGGTGTAATTGATACACATCCTTAATTCGCCAGTTTTCTTTGGTAAAAGAACTAGGTTTGCGAGCCAAACCGGGTGTTTACATTCTCTGATAAATCCTGCATCTAAGAGCTTACAGACTTCTACTTCTATAGCTTGTTTTCTATCTTTTGCAAATCGCTGGAGCTTTTGCTTGATAGGTCGTGCGGTCTTGTTGACTTCAAGTGCGTGCTCAGCCAGCTCCCTGGGGACACCAGGCATATCAGATGGACTCCATGCGAAGATATCAGCGTTGTCCCTGAGGAAGCTGGTGAGCGCGAGTTCCTATTTGGGGTCCAGGTCGGCCCCGATGACAACTTCCTTGGATGCGTCGGGCAGGCTGAGGCAAACCTTCTTGACGGATGGACTTGGGTCCAAAGCTGTGCTTGTGCGCTTCTGCTCTGGTACTTGCAGAGTGGTTTGGTCGATTTTGGCTGCCTAGGCGACCATGACCATTGCTGCGGCTTTGATCGCTGAGTCTTTGGAGAGCTCGACGGTGGCGCTTTCGCAGTTGTTGGAGACCATGATGTCCCCTAGGACGGAAAGGATTCCGTTTGGCGCCAGCATCTTCATGATGAGGTAGGCATGATGCAGTATGGCCATGAACTTGGCGAGCATAGGTCGTCCAAGGATGGCGTGGTATGATGAGCGGAAGTCCGCGACCTCGAACGTCAGGTACTCTATACAAAAGTTTTCCTCTGTGCCAAAGGTGACGGTAGGCATACACGAGCTATGGGGTACGCAGCCTTACCGGGCACGACCCCATAGAAGGGCTCATCGCAAGCGGTCATCTTGTTGAAGTCGAACTCTATCTTGCGCAGTGTCTCTGTGAAGATGATATTCAAGCTGCTGCCCCCATCGATAAGGGTCTTAGGCAGGAAGGCCCTGTTGACCATGGGGTTAACGACCAGCGGGTAAGTTCTGAGGTCAGGGATGTGAACCCAATGATCTTTCCTGGAGAAAGTGATTAGGAATTCAGACCATCGTAGAGGTCGTGGGTTTTCGGTGTTGATGTGTCCGATCTCCCTAGCGTTTGATCGGGTCTGTCTGTTGCTTTTGATTGCTTGGCGACCACCGACGATGAAGTTGATCTCGCGGTTGGCCTGAAACGCACCATTGGGGTTGCCCCCTTTGGGCTGTGGTGGTGGAGTTTGTTCCTTTCGGCTATTGTCATGGTGATTGTGGTCGTCCTGGCGACGTCGATCATCACGCCAGTCATCACATCGATCGTTGCGCTGGTCGTCGTGGTGATCATCACGATGGTCACTCCTATGGTCGTCACGCCTGTTGTTACAGTCGTCGCGACGGTAGTCGTCGCGCCTGTCATCACGGCGGTAGTCACAGCAATAATCACGTCGATCCCTATCATCGTTGCGAGGATAGGGCCTGCAATCTCGGCAATCTTGTCGATCAGGTCGACGGTTACGGTTGTCGAAATGTTGGCCACCGTTCCAGTCGTTGTTGTTGTTGCTCCTGGTCTTCTTGGAGGTAGAAATTGGCACTGGTCGTCCATGACCATGTTGAAGTCACCTTCGAGGTGTGCTTAGCGTCGCGGTGAAATTGGCACTCTCTCATGGTGCGCGCTTCAGCTGTTCGCACTCTCTCATGGTGTGCTTAGCGTCACGGTGAAATTGGCACTGGTCGTCCATGACCATGTTGAAGTCACCTTCGAGGAAGGTGGAAGGTCTTGGAGGATCCGCACATAAGCCTCACCAGACCGCTTGCGCGACCTAGTGCCTCCGTCGTCGTGGTCTTCGCCGTTGAAGCCGTGCATGACCGCGTCTTGAGTGTCGACTAGCTTGTCGACGTAGGCCATGAGGTCGCCAATGGTGTGTGCGTCAGCCTCGTAATTCTTCTCGAATAGCTTGATGTTGGTGATTCCCTTCTTGTAGTAGGCAATGACGTCATCGTCTTTCACTCCTGCTAGGGTGTTGCAGTTCTCGAAGTACCGGTTGGTGTACTCGCGGAGAGTTTCATCATGTCTCATCCGTACTCTGGCGAGGTGGTGAGTATTGCTAGGGCGATTATAGGTCGCCTGGTAGTTGGTCGTGAAGAGGCGAGACAAAGTTGCCCAGGAGGTGATGCACTCTGCTGGGAGGTTGTCGAGCCACAGGAGTGGTGCCTTGCAAGGGGGAAGTATCCCGCCATGTGATCTTCGTTGCTGCCGGAGGCACGTGCTGCAATGCTGTACATTTTGAGCCATATACTTGGGTCGGAGCGTCTGTCGTACTTCTCGATGGCTGGCTTGATGTCCTTGGGGTATCTTATCGTGCGAAAATGTCGCGAGAATGCTGGAAAATTATTAACCGCTCCCGGGCTTGCTGACAGAGCGTGAGCTGCCGGGATGACGTAAAGGTCATCGGGAGGGCCATTGTCTTGATTGTACTAGGCACGTCATAGGAGTTCCTGGTCGTGCATGATCCGGAGATCTGCAGCTTGAATGGGGTTGTTGGCGTCGAGGGCGTCAGGTCCCCATGTTCACGGTCGTAGTTGGCACGTCGAGCTATCTCCACTTCATCTCTTATGCGGTGACGTTGGCTCCCTTATGCTCGATGAGCTTGGACCAGAGGAGATTGAGCTCCTACGTTGTGTCTAGGGTTTGGGGTGATGTTCTCCTGGATGTTGGCAGCATTGGGTGGGTTGTTGATGACGTTGCGGGCGGTGTTAGCTGGAGCATTTGCTGCAGGGTTGGCTAGAACATTAGCTACAGCGTTAGCAGCGGGGTTGACCAGCTGCACTACTTCGTTTTCACCTTGACCTTCTTCAGCCACCGAGTCGAGGGGACCCTGGCTACGACATCGCTGACGGGGACATTCCGATCTACTCCTTGAGTAGCAACTTGCCGCGGATCTGCTGTATCCAAGACCTCTTTCTTCAATCTGAGAAGCGGCAACTTTGACGTTGGCTTGGAGGCGTCGGACCGCTGGAAAATCTTCGAGACGATTTAGAGCGGCAAGAGCGGCTCCCAAATTGGTTTGCGGCGAGTTGTAGACTTCAAGGCCATCGTGTTCAAAGTCCCTAAGGAGCTCTCTTGCATGTAGGCGGTTGGCACGAGGTGGATCATCATGACGTCACTTCTGAGGAGCCGCAGGTGCTTGTTGCCCGACGTTGTCGTTAACTTGCTGGCGTTAACCAGTTGTTGACCTGCACCTGGAGCAGGAGCGGCAAGCTCTTGTTGTTGTCGAACAGCTCAGGCAGCAATGGCGTTCTCGCGCTGTTGGCGTTGCTCATCAGTTTCTCCATCTTGAGGTGGTACATCCACGGAAACGACCAAGATCTGGTGATCTAGCGTTTCGAGTTCCTCTCCCAGATAGTTTGGGGACATCGTTGTGTGGGCGACCTGAAACGCAAGGCGGTCCGGAGACGACTCTTGGTTCAATCGACGGTGATGGGCCGCAGTAAGAGGTCGACGAAGCTTCTTGAGGACACGGCACTGGCGCGCCGTGTGTTTGGACTTCTTATGGATAGGGCAGGGTTCATCGAGGTGACTCCTGCGGCTTCTACGATCTTGAGAGTTGGCCCCAGATTCAATCTGGATCTTGCGCATCATGAAGCGTGATGCTACATGGGCAACATTGCGCAAGCCAGGATGCATGCTGGATGGCAATGAGGTCGTGCAAGGGCATTTGACGCGTTCGCAGACTTTGATTGTGTAGGAGAGCATGCCCTCGACACGGTCGATCCCAGCAATCAGGTCGCTAGGAGTGGGTGGGTGGGTTTCCTTCAACAGATCTGATCCAATCTGTTGATCATCGGTGACCGCTTTGCCCTCGATGACGAGGCATGCGGCTGGAGCGGTGGAGGTCGCCGACATTGAGCCGAAGTAGACGTCGACAGGGTTGGCGAGGATGTCCGCCTCTGGGAAGATGACGCCGTTGCTTGAAGCCATCGAGTTGCACGAAGAACCTCGACTTCCCCCTACCTGGCGCGCCAACTGTCAAATGGTGAGATCTGGACAGCCCACGGGGGTGTTAATCCCTGTGGTTTAGTTGTTTGGTGGGGGTGAAGTCTAAGGCTAAGAACTCGAAGGTCGCACACGAGTACGCGGAACACGAAAAACACAACGAGTTTATACTAGTTCGGGCCTCTGGAGAGTAAAACCCTACGTCCAGTTCTTCGGTTTGTATTGATGGTCTAGCGACATTGATTGGATTGTACAAAGGGGTTGCCTCATCCGCCTTATATTGGCCAGCAGACGAGGTCGGTTCCCAGACTCCTGGCCGGTTACAACCAGGAGACCTAAGTCTACATTACACATCTTGCCATATCTCGTCGATCTGCTTTGGTCGAAATCCACTGATGTCATGTCTTGTACACCAAGTCTTGAGGTCGTGATGGATTAGGTCGTCTAGGGAATCTTCCGGAACGTCTTTAGGAGGTCGTGTGGGCCGCCAACTAGGTCGGTTGGGCCCATTGACAGGTCGGCAGGTCTTCTAGTAGGCCGGACCCACTTGTCGGGGACGGTCGTGAGCCTGGTCGGTGGGGACCCAGGGGTACCCATGTCTTACACAATGATAGAGCCTTGAGTGTTCTCTACAATGCTCTTGCTCTTAGTGAATTTAATAGAGTGAAGGGACTTGAAAAGGCAAATGAGATATGGGAGAATCTTATGGAAACCTATGATGGAACATCCACCATTAAAGAAGCAATGCACTATGTGTACAAATGAAAGTTCAATGAGTTCACTATGAAGAAGGATGAAGATGTTTCAACCATGTTCATCTGATTGAATGATATAGTGAATGAACTTAAGTGTCTTGATTTTGATGTCACAAACAAAGACTTCTCTCACAAGTTCCTTAGATGCCTTCCAGAAAAATATGAGACAATTGTGACTTTGCTTGTGAGGACCGATTTGAATAAGACGACTCCTATGGAAGTGCTTGGTGAAGTACAAACTCATGACTTATTCAAGCAATTGCAAAAGGAAGTTCAAGGCCAATCAATGAGTGAAGAGAAGAAAAATATTGCTCTCAAGGCCAAGGCTACTCAAGAAGAAAATGATGATGAGAACCAATAAATTGACTCCGATGAGGAAATGGCTCTAATTGTAAAAGGGCTTAAAGGAATTATGAAGAAGAAGAAGTTTGGCAAGATGGGACAATCATCAAAGAAGAATCCTTTTGAGGGCAAAGATTGCTTCAATTGTGGTGAAATTGGACATATCTCAATTAATTGTCCAAACAAGAAAGAAGACAAATATGGCAAGAAGAAAGACAAGAAGAGTGTGCCTAAGAGGAAGAAATATTACAAGAAGAAGAAAAATGGCCGAGCCTACTTTGTTGAGTGGTATTCCGATGCAAGCTCCGATGAAGATGATGATGACAAGCCTATAAGGGGTCTTGCCGGGGTTGCTATCAAGGAAGCTCCTTCACCCTTCTGCAAGTCATATTGTCTCATGGCAAAAGGTGAATCAAAGGTAATAATCAACGAAGATGATGATGATTGTGATAGTGATAATGATGATAATGCCTTATCTTATGATGATCTTGTTGCCATGTTCATTAAGTCCGATGACAAATTGCGCATGGAAAGATCAAAGTTGAGGGATTTTGAGTTGAAAAATGTTTCACTTCCAAATTCTTTTGAGGAGCTAAAGACTACTCATGAAAATCTTAAGACTTCCCATGAAACACTTAACATTTTGTGGGGAACTCTTAAAGAAAAGCATTAGGAGCTTAAGGAAGCTCACAACTCTCTCCTTGCATAAGAAGTCAAAGGAAAACTGAGCATGGGTGTTGAATGTAATATATTGAATACTTCTCCATGTTCATCTAACCCATCTTGTAGCACAAGAACTAGCTCTTGCATAGTGAGGATATGTCTTGTGACTCTTTATTGTTGGAAAATGAATCTTTGAAGAAGGAGATTGAGTGCTTGTCAAAGGATCTTGCACGGTATTTTGGGAGTCATGTTCGGTTTAATCATATTTGGACAAATCAAAAATTCACCTTAGACAAAGATGCTCTTGGTTACTTGCCCAATAAAGGAAAAGAGGCTTTCATTCATAAGGAGAGGATTTTTGTAAATTCAAATGTGTCCTTTGAGGAATAAGAAAAGGTAAAGATGTGTCATAAGTGCAAGGCAAAAGTTGATGTGAATCACCAATGCAAGACCAAGAAGACCGTATCCTTGGATCCTTCCTATATTCTTAAGAAAGAATCTAAGGGTGTTGTTTGTGCTCAATATGTTGGTCGCTCTCTTGGTAGTAGTAAAAAGAAATCTATTTGGGTGCCAAAAATTTTGGTCACTAACATTTAAGGACCCAAAAAATTTGGGTACCTAAAACAAAGTAATTTCTTTTGTAGGTGAACTATAAAGTCGGAGGAAGACATTGGGTTATTGATAGTGGTTGTACAAACCACATGACCGGCGAAAGAAAAATATTCTCCCATTTGATGAAGATATTTCCGATTTTGACAACATCACTTTTGGAAATGATAGCAAGGGAGGTGTAAAAGGCATTGATGAAGTACCTATCTCTAAGGATTATAATCTCTCTAATGTCTTGCTAGTTGATTCTCCCAATTTCAATTTGCTATCTATTGCTCAACTTTGTGACAATGGTTATAAATGTAAATTCACTAGCAATAATTTTGAGGTTACCTCACTTGATGGGAAAGATCCTATTTTTAAGGGTTTTCATCATGAGAGCTTATATCTAGTGGATTTCTCATCTAAGAAGGCTAATTTGACTACTTGCTTATTCTTAAAAGCCTCTATGGGTTTTTTATGGCATAGAAGACTTAGTCATGTTGGCAGGAAACAACTCAACCGATTAGTAAAGCATGACTTAGTTCTTGGCTTGAAAGATGTAAAATTTGGGAAAGATAAATTGTGTAGTGCTTGTCAAGCCGGAAAGCAAGTTGCCAACCCACATCCTAACAAGAGTACTATGTCAACCACAAGACCATTGGAATTACTACATATGGATTTATTTGGTCCCACTACCTATAGAAGCATTGGTGGAAATACCTATTGTCTTGTAATTGTGGATGATTATTCAAGATACACATGGGTATTCTTTCTACATGACAAAGCTATTACTTGTGACATTTTCAAGTCAATTGTGAGAAGATCCGAAAATGAATTTGAGCTAAAGTTGAAGAAAGTAAGAAGTGACAATGGTAGTGAATTCAAGAACACAAATGTTGAAGAGTTTTGTGGTGAGAAAGGAATCAAGCATGAGTTCTCAACTACATATACACCAGAGCAAAATGGTGTAGTTGAGAGGAAAAATAGGACCTTAATTGAGATGGCAAGATCAATGCTAGATGAGTACAAAGTTTCAGATTCTTTTTGGACCGAAGCTATCAACACCGCTTGCCGTGCCTCTAATAGGCTATATTGTCATAGATTCTTCAACAAAACACCATATGAACTTATAAATGGAAGGAAGCCAAATATTTCATACTTTCGGGTTTTTGGTTGCAAGTGCTATATTTTGAGGAAACGCTCTCGGTTATCTAAATTTCAAAGCAAGTGTGACGAGGGATTTCTTCTTGGATATTCTTCAAATTCCAAAGCTTATAGAGTATACACAAGTCCAAGGGATTTGTTGAGGAAGCATATGATGTGCAATTTGATGAAACAATGGGCTCTCAAGATGAGAAAGAAAATTTAGATGATGTGAGAGGTGAAGAATTGAGTAAAGCAATGAAGACCATGGCTATCGGGGATATCATGCCTAGAGAAGAAGATGATGATGAAGGTCCATCAATCTCTATTCAAGCAAATCCATCTACTTCCGCAACAAATGATCAAAATCAACAAGAGGGTAACTCAAGCAATAATGACTCACCTCAAGAAGATGATCAAATGGCCTCTATGACTACACCTTCTACATCAACTCAAGAACCGATTGATCAACCAAGAATTCATCATCAAATCGTCAAAGATCACCCCAATGACCAAATTATGGGTGACATTAGTAAGGGTTTTCAAACTCGAGCTCGTGTTGCTTCATTTTGTCAACATTATGCTTTTGTATCTTTTCATGAGCCTAAGCGTGTAGATGAAGCACTAGATGATCCAGATTGGGTTATTTCCATGCAAGAAGAATTAAATAATTTCACTAGAAATGAAGTTTGGGAATTGGTTGAATGACCCAAGAATCACAATGTCATTGGTACTAAATGGGTCTACCGAAACAAAGAAAATGAAGATGGCATTGTTGTGAAGAACAAGTCTAGATTGGTTGCTCAAGGTTATACTCAAGTGGAGGGATTGGATTTTGATGAAACCTTTGCTCCCGTAGCTAGACTTGAAGCCATAAGGATCTTGCTTGCTTATGCATGTTCTCGCAATATCAAGTTATATCAAATCGATGTCAAAAGTTCTTTCTTGAATAGGAAAATTAGTGAACTGGTATTTGTTGAGCAACCTCCCGGTTTTGAAGACCCCACAAAGCCTAATCATGTGTACAAGCTATCTAAGGCCTTATATGGGTTAAAACAAGCTCCTCATTCTTGGTATGAAAGGCTTAGGGACTTTCTTCTTTCAAAGGGGTTCAAAATTGGAAATGTTGATACTACTTTGTTCACCAAGAAAATTGGAAATGACATCTTTATTTAACAAATTTATGTTGATGATATCATCTTTGGTTCAACAAATGAAGATTTTTGTAAAGAATTTAGAGAAATGATGTCTAGGGAATTTGAAATGTCTATGATTGGTGAATTGAGTTTCTTCCTTGGTCTTCAAATCAAACAATTAAAGGAAGGCACTTTTGTTTGGCAATCTAAATATGTGAAGGACATCTTGAAGAAATGTGGAATGGAAGATGCAAAACCCATCAAGACTCCTATGGCTACTAATGGACATCTTGATCTTGATGAGGGATGTAAATCGGTCGATCTTAAGCTTTATAGGTCTACGATCGGTAGTTTGCTTTATCTTACCACATCTAGGCCCGATATCATGTTTAGTGTGTGCATGTGTGCTACATTTCAAGCCGCACCTAAAGAGTGTCATTTAACCGCTGTAAAGCATATTATGAGATATTTGAAGTATTCTCCTAACATTGGTCTTTGGTATCCAAAGGGTGCTCAATTTGAGTTAGTAGGCTTTTCCGACTCGGATTATGCCGGTTGCAAGGTTGATAGGAAAAGCACTTCCGGTGGTTGTCAATTGGTTGGACGTTCTTTTGTATCTTGGTTGTCTAAGAAGAAAAATTTAGTGGCTCTTGTCGGTGTTTAAACCTCTCGACCTCCATGGGAGGTACCCGCAGGAAGGTAGAAGGTGGGGATCGCCATGATCTGGAACCCAAAGGTCCGTACGAGGACACAAGACACAAGATTCATACAGGTTCAGGTAGCCGGAGTAGCTACCCTACGTCCTATTTGGAGTAGTATTGCGTCCTGCGCTTGGTGTTGTTCCCCGGAGGGATTGAGGATGTTCGGCTAGGTACCCGGCTAAGCCTGCAAATGGGCTCGAATCCAAGCTGTACCCGCATTCATCCACGTCCACCAACCATCTTATTTAGAACCAAACCAATCCAATCCATTACATATACAAACCGCACCACACCAACCCTTACTAATTTGTCTACCTATAATAAACCAAACCGTTAGTGTGACTATAAGTACAACCCATTTAAAACCATTTTACAATCCATGGGTTGACTGCTTCTAATCCCACCACTCAAGTCAAGACGCTGGTTGCCAAATAAAAAAAATCAAACTACAGACTCCTCAGGAAGTCAGGACGCTGGTTGCCAAATAAAAAAAAACCAGACTACAGACTCCGTTAATAGCAGATTTCAGCAAATAAGTTTCAATAGTTTATCCAACAAAATTTGGAAGCCCACGATGGGAGTAAAATCTTGTGGAATCAACATTTAGCTTTACAAACAGCATTTTCCACATAGCAATACTACTAGCTTAACCATGGATACAAACCATTTAAAACTCATTTCTCAAACTATGGGTTCTCTGTTGGTTCCTACAAGCTAACTAGCCTCAACCTTGAGATCCTTCCTGTTCTTCCACACCTGTTTGACATCATCAAGCTCCTTCCTGAATGCTTCATAGCGGCCTGTTAGACTGAACAAACATAGCAATGGTTAGAAACCATGGTAATCAAACTCCTAACTTGCAAGTCATAATAAAGAAAACAGTGTTCAAAAAGTTCCTAGTTTGTTTAATGCTTGTGCTCAAATGACAACAAGCAAAAGGGATACAAGATCAAGGCAGGTTCAGGTGCACATACAGTCAATCTGTCACATGTCCAAACCACATAGATGAGAGGATCTAGTAATTCCTGGAACGAGCAATGAATTGATACAGAACTTATACTCAAGATGCACATAAGCTAGAGCAAATAAAATATCAAATTTGAGTTAAAATCACAGCATGCTGCACGCATAAAAAACTAGTGAGCTGATATTGGGCATAATAATTTATCGTGCCAATCCAACACATGCAGCTGGCTACAATTTATCTGTACATCGTCACAGCGCGAGGTGCTGGCCTGAATCTTGATTAATTGTGTCCTTATTAAGATAGCCTCGGCGAGAGGATCTGGATGAAGATCAGGCTGTGGTGACATAAAACTGCAGTGGCTTATGCTTATTAATAGTTCAGTACAATGCCTGCAGTTAGTATGATTCTATGAATAGGTACATGTGCTTGGCTGAAAACCTAAATGACCGTACCTAGGTTATAGCAGGCAGTCTGAACAACTGACTTGTTGATCTGCTATCTAGACATGTACAATTGGGTAGCTGCCAAAGTAATGTCCTGATGAACAACCTCACGCTTTCGGTTACTATGACATGCATGAATCTGTCCACACTACCCTGATTTTCCCCAATCAGTTCAAAGCTGCTGATTAGCCAAAAAACCTAAACATGCTCAGCCAACAACTGATTCAGTGTAAGCAGGCAGCTAAACCCGCGAGATCACATACCAACCAGATCACATACCAGGTAACCTCTCGCGAACTAGTCTAAGCAGAACAGCCATGATGAAAGGAATTGGTAGGAACAGAAGAAGAGGCAACGGATACAATTGTTTGCATAGATACAATTGTTTGAAAATAAATATATATCGGAGGCTGAGTTACAAGAAGATGATACCTTCATAAGAATGTAGGAACTTGAGTGAGATCCTCACGTGGAACCGAAACACTTATTCCCGATGGGGTGACAAAGGTGACCATATCACTTTCGGTAGACTGATCTTCACTAACTTCTTGACCTGCAATGCAAATGATAATATTGTGAGTAATTTCAAATGACAATGAGAATGTGCAAAACGTCGAAAACAGAATAAGGGGATAAGGGTATACCTTCATTGCTTACACCTTTTTCCTTGAATAACCAGTCTTTGGCACACACAAGCGCTTCTAACATCTCTCCAGTTAATGAGCTTCTGGACTCTCCAAGAATCCGACCTCCAAGACTAAATGCAGATTCAGAAGGTACCGTACTGAGAGGGATGGCAAGAAAATCTCGTGCCATAACTGATAAGACAGGAAACTTCTCAGCATGTGCTTTCCACCAAGCCTAAATGTCAAAATTTTCAATGTCTTCCACACACTCTTCTTCAAAGTAGATGTCAAGTTCAGACTTTGGTGCACGAGTCTTTCTCCGACTTGACTTGAAGTTTGCAAATTCTGACCCCAACTGCCTCTTTGCAAGCACCGGTGAGCCCACAGAACTATTGCCCACACTTGGATATGTAATAGAACTTGCACTAACTCTCCTCAAGTGTTGCTCATACTCTAGGAAATATTTTTTCATCCAACCTAGAGCAACATTAACACTTGAATTAACTTGATCTATATTCTGACAAGTTTTCTCGTAGAAGAACTCTAGATATTCTGCTTTACCCCTCGGATCTAGCATTGTAGCAATAACGATTCCAAGGTTAATATCATAGTCCTTGTTTCTGCGAGGAATTGGCTGGTTTGCCTCATCAAAGTCTCTACCCCAATATTTTTCAAACTTGATCCTCATTATTGCAGCTAGGTCTTTAAGTGTCACACTTGTTTGCCAAGAAGGATTATCCAGGCCATCCTTAATTGCAATGATTAAAGGCAAGAACATGTATGAAGTTGGTTTTCTATTAGCTGACACTGCATTTGTAGCTTGTTCAAAAGTTTCAAGAAACTTACAGACAGATTCAGCTTTGCTCCACTCTTGTTCACTTGGAGAAATTTCTGCATGCTGGTTTGCATAGCTATTCAGAACGGTCTTGTACTGGATTGCTTCGCGGACCATCTTGTAGGTCGAATTCCAATGGTTGGGTATGTCGAGAGCAATACCACGTTTTCTGGGAAGACCATTCACCATTGCAATTTCATTGAAGGCTTGAATTCTTGAGGGCGAGGAGTCAATATGCTTCAACAGCTCTAGAATCTTCTTTATCCCCTCATGAATAATTGCCATCCCGTCTTGAACCAAAATATTCAGGATGTGCGCACAACATCTTACATGGAAATGGACACCGTCAAGCATCAACTCATACTTGTGAGCAGCTATGAACATGTCACATGCAGCATTGTTGTTACCAGCATTATCCAGTGTTAGAGTGAACACCTTGTTTCGTATGCCCCATTCAGTCAGACAACTCTCAAGTGCTTCTTCAATTGCAAAACCTGAGTGTGGATATTTGACCTCTTTGAAACTTATTATCTTCTTATTGATCTTGAAGTCGGGGGTGATGTAGTGAGCGGTTACAACCATGTAGCCTAAGTTTTGTATTGAGGTCCACAAATCAGATGTCAAGCACACATGGGAATCCAGGCTGTCCAGTTCATTCTGAACATCCTACTTCATTTTCTTGTACTTCTTTAGACAATCATTGCGAACAGTCACTCGCCCTGGAGCATCCAGAGATGGTTGCATAGACTGAATCCATGGTTCAAAGTATGGATCATCAAACTTGTTAAACGGGATTTCAGCATGTATGACAAACTCAATCATACACTCACGACTGAACTGTGGGTCAAACACAAAGTTCTCTATAGGCTTCTTCATTGTTGATACAAACTTATTCCTTTCATCATCACCGATTACATGGCAATACTTTTGAATGTGGGTTCTAAGGCTACTTGTTCCAGACTTTGTACTTAATTGGAGTCGACAGTACTTGCATACAGCTTTAAAACCATCATCAGTTTCTACTAAATTTGGCTCAAAATATTCCCACACCTTGGACCTTTTGACACGTGTTGGGGTAGAATCATCTGAGCTTTCTGAAGTGTTTGTAGAGGTGGCATACGGGAAGAACAATATTAATTTAGCAAGAGATGGATACACAACCAATCAATTATATAATAGCAGCAGTAGAAGTTAGACTAGTTGAAGAGCTGGACAGTCTACAAATTCAAGCCAACATAGCCAATTTGCTAACACACTGGTAGTCTAGACTGCCAAACAGCAATTGACTACTGACTCCTGACTACCATGTTGATTACCATGTTGGTGCTTACTGCAACAATTCAACCAACGGAATTGCACTTTATGGTGCATTCCATGAAACTGCAATAAAATAGTACCTAATGGAGGTATTTGGAACATCCACATTTGAGAACACTAGATCCATTAAATGGGTACTAAACACACAGCGAATCAATATATTTGTGATAAATTAGATTAAACGTGAAGAAACGTAAAGAGAACACGCAGCATTTTACATCAGTATATACTAAAAACCAATGCTAAATTGGTAATTAACAAGCAACAGATCAATGCAATATTCCTGCAGTGGACAGCAGGTCGGTCTCAGCTACCTATTCAATCTGTTTGCAGTCAATTGTTAGTAAAAAGACCTGGCAGTTCAGAAACATCAAGCATATACCTACATCCATGATCTCCTCCCCCAGCGTTCACTCAAGGTTTATAATCCTCAAGCAGGTTACTCAAAAAACTAACCACATTCACACAAATCAGTTTTAGCGCAGACAACGAAATAGGTCTAGTACTATTACAGCAGAGTTGTAGAACATCTTGTATATCCTCTCTCAAAAACAATAATCTGCACGTGCTAATGAGCACAATCCCTCAAAGAGCTATCCACAAACACAAAATATGGGAGAAGGCGTTTGGGCAAAACCTGCTACAAACTTCCCATCGGAAGCGCAACTCGAGAGCTCCTTTAGCTAGAATCCTAGATGCGCTAACACAACCCGCGACTAGATCCAACAAGAAAAGAGATTGGGGGTGATCAGCAAGCCCGTACCTCGACAAGGGTTGCAACAACCCGCTAGGGACGCCTGCTCTTGGGATCAGGTAGAGGGTGATTCAGAAAATGCCGCAGAAGAAGCAGCAGGTAGCGGTGGAGTCCTTGGCTGAGGACTTTATCGAGACCTCGCCATTCCACCGCTCCATGAAGAAGTCCTGTGTGTGATACAAAAATAGCCTGGAAACAGAAAGAAGGAAGCAGATCAGCATGGTTACGGTTGAAGAGAATAAACAAGATGCAGTCACAGATCAACAGAAATAGCTGTCCAGTAACATTGCAACTAGGTTGGAAAAATACTTGGTAACACTGAACGAGGAAAGGAACCTCTAACAAGATGATCATAAATAATACTGGTATGAAACAAATTAAACTGAATCTACTAGCACTACAGGGAAAGAACTTTTATTCTAAAGGAAAGTAAAAACTTCACAATAGCGTGCCTAATCCCTAGTCAAACTGTACAACATGTTTAAGTGAGGTGAGCAGCATTTGATTTCAGAAAATATCAGTCCCACCAGTGACAAGTTTATATTCAGTAAAACCTACCAGTAACCCCCAAATTTCATTTGATCAATGTTGCATCAATCGACAGATCCCACCAAACAGAGCAAGAATTGAACTATGGACAACCATTACCACTACTACCTGACTCTCCAAGAGAAACTGAGCACTAATAGAGCATGGATCGAACCATAAACAGCCACTGCAACTAGCTGATACCTCGAATCGTCAAGCCCCTAAAATGGCCATTACCACTACCTGATCCTCCTCGATTGAAGTAGAGAACTAAGCAACACAACATCTACAGGGGGGTCAGGAATGGGAACAGAGCGGCGGCGCACAAACCTCTGCTTTCCTGTTGACTCGAGATGCTTCTTCTTCTTCTTCTTCTTCTTCTTGATTGTTGCCCTCCCCCTTGTGTTGTGTGTTGTCGTCCCCAACTGCTCCCCTCCGAATCCAATCGCTTCCGGGCTGGGGGTTGCTCCGGCGCTATACGGCGTCCCCGGGCAGGCAGGGCTTCAGCTCATCAAGCTGCCGGCCATGGAGGAGGATGAGGTATGGAGGTATTGCGGCGGATCTTGCACAGCTCCTCTCGCCGGATCTTGGACCACTTAGCCGCTGCTTTATGGGGAGCTCGTCGGTCTGGCGGCCGGACATGCACTACTACATACCGCAGGGGGTGGAGGTGGAGGCGTCGATGCGGCAAATTGGAAGGGAGGCGAGGCGAGTGCGGCGGCGTCGGTGGAAGCGAGGCAAGGCGAGGTCGCGACGGCGTCGGGGGACGGGGGGAGTCCTATCGACTATCGAGAGTCCAAGCCCAAGCGAGAGGAGGAGAAGCGGACGGAGACGACCCGTTGCAGCCCACGACACACAATCCATGGGTTGTAACCCATCAAAAACCGTTTCATACTCCCCAAACCGCACACACACCAAACCAGTAACCAGTAGAGCCCAAACCAAATCATTCTATTAGCAAGATTGACCCATTAGCACCCAACTTAGATGAGCCCAACACAAAACCCAGCTTGTTAAAATTGTTTAAGCCCAAACCATTTTCAGGCCTATACCCGGCCCTCCTTTATATAGTCCAGGGGCGGGTTCCTAGTCGGTTACAAGGCAGGAGTCCTAGTAGGATTACACAGAGCGAGTCCTAGTAGGAGTACAGGGGAATTCTAGTAGGAATCCGTCTTCTACTCTTCTTCCTTCCTTGCATGAGTACCCGGGGTGATGTGAAGCTTGAAATTTATCGTCCCTTTTATAATGC
Source organism: Cenchrus americanus (assembly GCA_947561735.1). NCBI lineage: Eukaryota > Viridiplantae > Streptophyta > Magnoliopsida > Poales > Poaceae > Cenchrus > Cenchrus americanus. The sequence continues at coordinate 154,112,739 of OX387242.1, read as the reverse complement.
TAAAGCTTTTCTCAATAAGCCATTGACACCTTATGGGCAGGCTGCAGAGGCTCAAAATGTTACTGAAAATGTTGAGGTTCATGCTAGTGATGATGAAAATGCTAATGTTGGTAACATGGGTCATGCCAATGTTGATGAGGATGCTTATGCTATGCCACCTCCTCCCCCTCCAGTTCATCCTATGCAGCCACAATGGGAGACTCCTGTTGGATACTTTGATTCTTATTTTGTTAATATTCAGCAGTCCATGAACTCTCAATTTCAGCAGATGCAATCCGGGTTCAACTCCCACTTTGAGGCATCTGGGCAACAGATGAATAATACATTTTAGACTATGCAGCAGGGTTTTCAGCAGCAAATTGACACTAGTCTGGATAATTTTGGTCATCCTCTCTATAACACTATGCATGACCCCATGATGCAAAGGTTAAGTGATATGCAAACAGGCCTTCATAATGACCTCAGTGCCTTGAATGACAGATTCTCTCAGATGTCCACTTCAGAGCAATACCAACAGATATATGATTAGCAGACTCGGCTTCAGAACAATGTCAATGCCTTGAACAAAGCCTTTGGAGATTTCAGAGATCATTTTTATCACTAATACCCATCTCCAGCTCCACCACCTCAGTTCTGTCCCCCTCCGCCATTCTATCCTCCTCCGCCGCTGCCTCAGGATGACTAGACCTTTTGGTATTTGATGCCAAAGGGGGACTGTTAGATTACTGTGCTGTTAATCCCTTTGGTCTTTGTGCTAGTCTATTACTGCTATTTAAGTCAGCTGTACGCCACCCTATGTGGCTATGTGAACAGGCCCCTTGGGCCTCTATATATTGTAATCCCCTGTGTAAACATAATCGGTATGCTAAGCCTATTGGCTTTACTTGTCTATCATGGTATCGGACGACTAATCCGGTCCCGTACCTTTTCCCCCGCTTCCGCTTTTCCACCGCACGCACCCGCCTCGCATCCCGCGCCCGCCCTCGCGTCGTGCGCGCGCCTCGCTCGACGGACGGCCGTCGCGCGCCCCTCGTCGGCCGGCCGCGCGCGCCCCGTCGCCTCTCCTCTCCATGGCTGCTCCTCCCTCCGGCGGTTCGAGCTCCGGCGCCTCGGCGGCCGCCGCCGCGGCAAAGCTTCGTGACGAAGCCCTCGCCGCCGCCCGGAGGCCGGAAGACGAGGCCGCCTCCCCGCGGGACTCCAACGCCGAGCGGTCCCGGCGGCTCCCGAGGAGGAGGCGGCCCTCCTCAAGTCCGCCGCCGATGCTCGGGAACGCGTTCGCGCCGCCGCCGCCGCCCTCGATGCGGAGCGCGAGCAGGCCGACGCTCCGGGAGCGGCGGAGCCTCCGCCCTCCGCGAATGGCTCCGCGCCGAACCGCTCCGCGACGACGCTTCCGACGACGACGACGACTTGCGTTCGTCACCTCTCCGAAGCCGTGGCCATCGCTCGCCTCCATAGCCAGTGGCACGCCGTGCGAGAACATCAAGAATTTGATTCCCATCGTCCTCGACCTGCGGTCCTCCAACTACTCCAAGTGGCGTGGCCACCTCCTCGCTCGTCCTCGGCCGCTTTGCCCCGAAGGACCATGTCCTCGCCGACGTCGTTCATGCCCACGATGCGGCGTGGTCTCGCATGGACTCGCGTCGTCGTCTCGTGGATCTTCAACACCATCTCGCCGGACCTCCTCGACGTCATTCACGAGCGTGACGGCATCACCGCTCGGGCAGCTTGGCTGGGTCTTGAACATCAATTCTTGAACAACCGCGAGTCCCGTGCCATGCTCCTCGACGCCGAGTTCCGCAACCTCTCCCAGGGTGCCCTCTCCGTCGACGAATACTGCCGGAAGATGAAGGATATGGCGGATGCCCTTGCTGACCTTGGCGAGCCCATTCTGGACCGTACGCTGGTGCTAAACGTTCTGCGCGGACTCAATGAACGCTTCCAGTTCATGTCGCAGCTCGTCACTCGACAGAGGCCTTTTCCCTCTTTCACTGATGTCCGTGCCGATCTTCGCCTGGCCGAGCTCAACATGGCGCCACCTTCAGCACCGCCTTCGGCCCTCGTCGCCTCATCCTCCAGCAAGCCGCCGGCTCCTCCTCCGCCCTCTGCTCCTCCGCGCTCTCATCGGATCGCGGGGGCGGCACGAGCAACCGGTAACGGCCGCGAGCCGACGCCGTCGCGGCGGACGTGGCCAAGGCGGCTCACGGGGTGGCTCTTCAAGCAACCCGCACCGGAACAAGGTGGCCGGCGGTGGCCCTCCGTCCTAAACCCCCGGACGGGGGTCCATTCATATGTGGCCGGGTCCACTCCCCGGCGGTCCTCGTGCTCCACCGCCTCGCGTCGTCCGGTCTCCATCACCACGGCAAGCTGCGGTTGCCGGTGTGCCCCCGGGATACTTCACTCCATCGCCATCCCCCGGGGCATACTACCGAGCGCCTCGACGAGGCTCCCACCTCCAATTGGTCGCCATGGACCGCCGAAAATCTCGCCAACGCCTTCAGACCTTCGTCACCCTGTCACCACCACCACGCTCTTCGGAATGGGTGATTGACTCGGTGCTTCCTCTCATATTGCCTCCAACCCCGGTATGATCACGGCTTCGGCATCTTCCTCTTTTCCATCTTCTATTGTTGTTGGCAACGGTGCCATTCTTCCGGTGGTTGGCACTAGTTTTTCCACTCTTCCCGCCCGTTTCGCCTCAACAATGTCCTTCTAGCTCCCGATATTATTAAAAATCTTATTTCTGTTCGCAAATTCACCACCGACAATTCTCGTTTCGGTTGAATTTGACCCTCTTGGTGTTTCCGTGAAGGATCTCCATTCCAAGAACACCCTCCTTCGGTGTAACGACTCGGGGCCCCTCTACACCTTGCGGCTTCCTCGCATCTCCATCCGATCCTCGCGCCTTGGTGGCAACTCCCTCCCCGACTACCGGCATCGTCGTCTCGGTCATCCCGGCGCAGCTACCCTTCGCAGTCTTGCTCGGTCTTCTTCCATAGTCCGCAGCAAGCCCGCTCGATGATTCCCTCTCGTCATGCGTGTCGGCTTGGACGCCATGTTCGTTTACCATTTCATAATTCTTCCTCTAGAGCAGCTAAGAATTTTGATTTGGTGCATTGTGATCCGTGGACATCACCTATTACCGGTGTATCCGGTTTCAAATATTACTTAGTTATCCTCGATGACCTGCTCTCATTTTCTTTGGACCTTTCCACTCGCGCCTCAAGTCCGATACTTTTTCTCGTGCTCTCTAATTTTTTTGCCTATGTGCATACTCGGTTTGGTTGCACCATCAAATCCGTGCAATGTGACAATGGGCGTGAGTTTGACAACTCGCCGCCCGTGCCTTCTTTCTCGCTAAAGGTGCCGTGCTTCGCATGTCCCCGCCCCTACACCTCACGACAGAATGGCAAAGCCGAGCGCATGATTCGCACCACCAACAATATCACCCGCACTCTACTATTTCAAGCCTCCATGCCCCCTTCTTATTGGGCCGATGCCCTTGCTACTGACCACCCACCTCCCGAATCGCCTTCCCACTAAGACTCTAGACATGAGCACACCCTTCTTTGCTCTCCACGGCACCCGGCCCGCCTATCATGATCTTCGTACTTTCGGTTGCACTTGCTACCCCAACCTCACCGCAACCACCCCTCATAAACTTGCCCCTCGCTCTTCCCCGTGCGCCTTCATCGGCTACTCTCCCGATCACAAAGGATACCGGTGCCTCGATCTCAACACTAACCGTGTCATCATCTCTCGTCATGTCATCTTTGATGAGACGACCTTTCCCTTCTCTCGACACCGGACCTCCACTCCTCACGAGCTTGATTTTCTAACTAACAATGAGCCGTCGCCTCCTTCTTCGTCTGCAGTACAACTTCCGTGCCCCCGCTCGGTTCCCTCTCGCAGCTGCACCGAGGCATCCGAGGATGCTCCTGTTCCGCTCCGGCCCCCTCGTTCGGCGGGCCCGCACCCCCGGCGCCCTCCCCCAGGCTTCCACACACCGCCGCAGCTCGCCCCCGCCCGGTGCGCCTCGGCCCGGCGCCCCCCGGTGTCCGCCGCAGCCCCGGTGCCTCGCTGCAGCCCCGGCGTCGGCTCGCCGCAGCCCCCGGTGCTCGCCGCAGCCCCCGCGCCTGCTCGCTCCTCCGGTTCGCCCATGGCCGAAGCTCTACCGAGGCCGCCGGTCACCCACGTGTACTCCGGGCGCCATCCATCCCCCGCATCCTATGGCGCAACTTTTCGAAGCCGCCTGTCACCCAAGTGTACACTCGGCGCCCTCCACCATCACCATCATCACCGGGCCGCTCCTCCTCGCCGCTCCCAGCATCATACCTTCCCCCCCCCACGGTATGTTAAAGATGGTCCTCGGTTGGCGCCGTACCCGTCACACCGGTTGCCAACAACCATGGTATGATGACTCGTGGGAAGACCGGATACATTCGGCCTCGTATTCTTCATGCCGAGGGTCCGTCTCCCATTCCCCGGTCATGCCGCGATGCCCTCGCTGATCCTCACCGGCGTCGCGCCATGGAAGAAGAATATGCCGCCTTCATGGATAATAACACTTGGGAGCTTGTCCCTCGGCCCGCCAATGCCAATGTGGTCACCGGAAAATGGGTTTTCAAACATAAATTCCATGCCGATGGTTCGCCGGAGAGATACAAAGCTCGTTGGGTTCTTCGTGGCTTCACTCAACGCCCGGTATTGACTACGATGAAACCTTCGGTCCCGTTGTCAAACCGGCCACCGTCCGCTCCGTCCTCACTATAGCTCACTCCCGGGATTGGCCGATTCATCAACTTGACGTCAAGAATGCCTTCCTTCAAGGGACCCTCTCGGAGATCGTGTACGCTTCCACCAACCGGATTCACCAACTCGCTCTCCCTCGGCATGTTTGCGGACTCAACAAATCCGTTTATGGCCTCGAAGCAAGCTCCCCGTGCATGGTACGGCCGCTTTGCATCATTCCCGCTCTCCCCGGGGTTCACCGAAGCTCGCTCGGACACCTCTCTTTTTGTTTACCGCCATGGTTCGAGACCGTCTATCCGTCGCTTTACGTGGACGATATTATTCTCATCGCCTCCTCCCGGCATCTTCTCCGCCGAGTTATTGATGCTCCGATGAAGGAGTTCGCCATGAAGGACCTTGGCCCTCTTCATCATTTTCTTGGCATGGCGATTCGAGCGACGAGGTGACTCTTTATTCCTCTCTCAACGTCGGTATGCACCGGACATTTTGACTCGTCATGGCATGGCCGATTGCAAACCATGCTCCACTCCCGTTGACACCTGTGCCAAAGTATCCGCCACCGCTCGGTCCCTCTCCGTTGCCGATCCCACGGCCTTATCGCAGCCTCGCGGTGCTCTTCGGTACTTGACATTCACCGGGCCCGACATTGCATATGCCGTCCAACAAGTTTGCCTTCACATGCACGATCCTCGGGAGAGCCATCTTGTTGCCGCCAAACGGATTCTCGCGGTATCTCCGGGGGACTCTTGATCATGGCCTCGCCATTCCTCGGACTTCCCCAACACAACTTGTTGTTTACACCGATCTTCGATTGGGCCGGTTGCCGGGACACACGCCGTTCCACCTCCGGCTATGCCGTATTCCTCGGAGGCGGCCTTGTCTCCTGGTCTTCTAAGCGGCGGCCCACCGTCTCTCGCTCTAGCGCCGAGGCCGAGTACCGGCCGTTGCTACCGGCGTCGCCGAAGCTTCTTGGCTGCGGCGGCTTCTCCAGAACTCCATCATCCTCTTGACAAGGCCTCGCCTTGTCTCATCGCGACAATGTGAGCGCCGTCTACCTCTCCACCAACCCCGTGCAACATCGGCGCACCAAACATGTGGAGATCGACCTCCATTTCGTCCGGGAGCGTGTTGCTATTGGTGCTATCCGCGTACTTCATGTACCCACTACTTCTCGGTTCTTCGATGTCTTCACCAAGGGGCTGCCTACCTCGCTTTTTCAAGACTTTCGCTCCGGTCCGAATGTCCGCCGTCGCGACGTTCCGACCGGCGGGGGTGTTAGATTACTCGTGTCGTTAATCCCTTTGGTCTTTGTGCTAGTCTATTACTGCTATTTAAGTCAGCTGTACGCCACCCTATGTGGCTATGTGAACAGGCCCCTTGGGCCTCTATATATTGTAATCCCCTGTGTAAACATAATCAGTATGCTAAGCCTATTGGCTTTACTGTCTATCAGGGACAAATTTGGAGGAGTGATGTGTGATCTTTAGGGGGAGCTCACTTCTTTGCATGTTTGGAACTCTTGCATTGCACTTGCATGTTTAATTTCAGTCATGCATGAACTTTGGTTGAACTTTGGTTGGCTTATAATAATTTGTGAGACCCTATGCTGTGATGTGGTTGAGAACTAGAACTTGTGGATATTTATGTGATGATCTATGTTTGTGATTTCAAGTTGCTCATCTTTTAGCTTGTTCTAGTTCTTGTAGAGTTTTGAGGCTAACCCTTGCTTAATTTTATTTGGATATATATGTGGTTGTTGCCTTGATCTCTATTTTTTAGGGGAAACTCCGTCAAAATTACTATATCTATGCACATGTGTAAAAATCAAATGAAAACTATATGCACATATGTAGGGGGAGTTCTCTCTATTTTCTTGTTTTGGAGACTTTCACTCTATCCATTTATTGAATTTATTTGAGAAGAGTAAGTGATTCCAAAATACAAAACCTTTCTTATATCACTCCTTTAAATGGTTGTGATCAATTACCAAAAAGGGGGAGATTGAAGGCATCTAGGCCCCAAATTCGTGTTTTGGTGATTAATGACAATCATTGTGGACTAACATTTTTATTTGAGTTATAAGAATAGGTTAGTCTGGTGAAATGATGAGCTCATGAGGTGTGCACAAGGAAGTCTTGTATGGCATGTGTTGGAAAGATCTCAAGGCAAAGGTAAAAGATAGGGTTTTTATTTTTGCCGGTCATAAGGTGATTAGAGGATGCTAAATGACCGGGTTGATAGGATAGATAGCCGTACTATCAAGAGGGGTCAATTTCATTGGCTTGACTTTCCATAGTGCCACTTTGATCAAGAATTTGTATGCATTGCATTCAGATGAGTGGCGATTTCTCTTGGTAAAAGGGTTTCGTTGAAAATCTTTAGAAAAATCAGTTTTCAGGTGTTGAGCAGACAGTCCGGGCTCTCGGGGCGGACGATCCGCGGGTTTCTGATATTTATTTAATAACTGAGGCTTTTGTCAAATGTTTTCGAGAAAAATTTGCTTCCAGTCGTACAGTCCACGAGTCCTAGGCGGACAGTCCATTATTTACCTTCAAAACAAACAGAATGGTGTGCAGCTCGGGTGCACCGGGCGGACGGTCCGCGGCCTGCCCGCGGGGCCCAGGTGGACAGTCCGCCCGGCCCAACGGGCACTTCTGACAGCCGTTGACTTCACGTCTTTACCGTTGGAATTCAAACGCGTACAGTCCGCGAGGGCATCACGGCAGTCCGCGAGGTACGCGTTTTTCACATAACGGCTAGTAATGGGAAGAGGGGGTATATATACTCCATGCCCGAGTTGGGAGAGGCTCTCTTGGAACTTTGAAAGGTTCATACTCCCTTGTAGAGCTCTCCCTCTCCTCTCTCTCACTCACTTGGCTCAGTGGTTGCATTCTTTGTGAGATTGAGAGCTTCTAGTGCATTGCATCATGGTTTTGATCTTTGTGGCACTAGGGAATCATCAAGCAAGTGGTTGATCTTTTACTCTTGGAAGTTGCCGCTTCCCAGACGGCTTGGTGGTGGAAGAATCCATTGAAGCTCGCAAGAAGATTGTGCGTGGCTCCAGATTTTGTTTTGTGAGAGGTATTGTTCTCACCTCACTGGAGCGGTAAAGAGCAACTCTAGTGGAATCGAGGTGCGGAGTGGTTCTTGTTCTAACCGGCTCAAGATCAAGTGGTGCCTTGATATAGGAGCAGTTGAACATTGAATCCACCTCAACGTGGATTAGTGGTGACTGGCAAGTCATCGATACCACATGATAAAATTCGTCTCTTATGCTCGGATATTTCTTTGCTCAATTTCCTTTGAAGTACTTTTCTTTGAGCATTTATTTTCTAGAGATTGAATTATATGTTGACACCCTAGGCCGCAACCCAAACATAGGAATAGAATAGGTAGAGAATTAATTCTCCTTGTGGTTCTAATTAAATTTGTCTAGTGTTGTGCTTTTAGATTTTAAACCGCCTATTCACCCCCCTCTAGTCGGTATCCTAGATCCTACACCAGCTGCAACCAAATGGGAGAGGAGACCGAAGCAGACCGCCGACACTTGCGCCGTCATCACCGACGCTGTGCCACGCTGAGGTGCAACCTGCTGCCGGAACCAACGGTCCTCTGAGCTCCTCCAACATGGGACTAACGTCGTCAAGTTGCACATACACGACCAACGGTCCCTCAGAAACAAAGAAGCTTCAACACACACTCCTCCACCATGGCACCAAGGACGCCCACTGATCCTGGCCTCTCTGCGTGGGGGCCTCGCCTCACCCACCGCCACTCTCTCTGCCAAGGACTCAGGTAACAAATGCCGCGAAGAGAGCATCTCCTCCACCCTGCCGTCACTGAGGTCACCACCGCACCGAGCACAACAGCTCAAGTCTTCAAGAACCCATGGGCCCTCAGCACCTCGACAACAGCACAGACCAATGCGCTTCCAGCAGCACCACTGGCCAACTCCACCACCACAAGCGACGGGGCTCCATACATGACACCTCCAAGAAGGTTACAACGCCAAGGCGCCGCTGTCGCACGTCCAGAAGGACGGGATTTTCACCTTGTGAGCCCCCGCAACGAGAGCGTAGTGCCTCGCCATGATGCCCCCGATAGGGTGAACAACGCTCCAAGAACGCCACCATCATGTCCACCGTCACCGGTGAGGGCTTTCGCCCGACTGCCCTACGCCCGTCGCCCGCTCGTGGGCAAGGAGGATGCCGGCACCCGCCACCTCCGCAATAACCACCAGCAGGGTGCCCAACGCCTCCACATGCACCACCACGGTGCTGCGAGAAGCTCCAGGCACCCCTGGCCGCACCGCCAAGGTGGTGACAACTAGCAACAGGTGCAGATAGAGGCCTGCAAGGCCAGCCCTGGCATGTCGTGACCGACAGAACCACTCAGCGCCAGGCCGCCAGCCAGCCAAAGCAGGCCAGCACCGGCCGCCAGTCCGTCGGGGCAGCCGAAGACCGGCCGCCCGCCCCGCCGGCCAACGGCAGGCGACACCGGCCCGCGGCAGCAAAGCCGGGCGGGCCGCGAGGCTTGCGCGGGCCCGCTCGCTGGAACACCGCCGCTAGTGCGTCGCCCGCCCGGACCACCACTGCGCGCGCGCCGGGCGCTAGCGGGAGTGCCGCCGTCCACCCGCCGTCGCGACGCCATCTTCCTCCAAGGCCACCATCGCTGCCGTCCGGCCACCGGTCGCCGTCACGACGTAGAGCGTGGAGCTCGCACCGTGTAGCCCCCAGATCTAGGCAAAGCACCACCGAATCTAGGGCTACACCACTCGCCGCCGCTGAGGGGCGGCCCGGCCGGCGGGCTTTGCTGACGGGAGCAGCGGCCACACCCGCCCGGGCCCGTGCGAGAGAGAAGCCGTGAGGCCATGCCGCCGTCGTCCGTGCGGCCGCGCGGCACCCCGCGGCGGGTAGGGGCGGGACGGCTAGGGTTGGGAGAGCCACCCGTCACCCACGCGGGGGACGGAGGGGCTCGTTCTCTGTGTTACTCTTTTCTTCCCCCTCTCTCCACTCTCTCTCTCTCTCTCCTTGCCCATCCCACCTACCCCCGACGTCCATCTCTGCATCCCCGCGCCGGCAGCGGGGCTCCTGGGGCAGAGAGACAGGGGCGGCGGCGGCGACGAGGCGGAGCAGGAAACTCGCGCCGCCCCTCCCTCTCGAGCTCGCGTCTCCTCGAGCTTGAAGACGAAGGGCGCGGGGGCCACGGCGGATCCACGCGTAGATCGAGCTCCAAGCCATGGAGGCCCGGGGCCACGACGGATCCGCGCAGATCGAGCTCCCAACCATGGAGGCCCGGAGGTCCTCCTCCTCCACGACCTCGAGCAGGGGCGGCACAGCGGCCTCCAGTAGGGTGGCCCGGCCTCCAGCACCGCGCGCGGCAGATCATGGCGAGCAAGGCGGCCCTCCTCCTCCATCTCCTCCCGTGCCCTTGTCTGATGGCGGTGCGAGAGGGGCGGCGGCGGCCCTCCTCCGCCTCCTCCTTTGCTGAGACCTGGCTACGACAGACGGGCCTCGAGCTCCACACCGACTCACCGACTCGTCTTCCTCCTCGGATCTCCTCTGCAGCGGCGGCGTGAAGGGACGGCGGCGGCCCTTGCAGCAGGCTCGGATGACGGCGGCCAGCGATATCCTCCGCCTTTGCTGCTCTCGGGTCGAGCAAGCCTGCGGCGCATCTGCTTCCCTCCGTTCTCTCCCCTGCTGTGCCGGCAACGAACGGGATGACTGCGTGCGCACCGGTCGCTGGCGGTGGGCGGCGGGATGCTTCGGGGGCGGAGGGGGTGGTTGGGGATGGCGCGCGGCTGCGCGGGCCCCCGTTTGTTCAGTTCCGGTTCAATTCCTCCCGTACCACTCTGAATGTGGCGGCCGAGCGGGCGAACGGAACGATTGCGTCGGGTTTCCCGTCTCCTACTGCGGAGAAAAGAACGCTAAAAACAATCGCCACCGTCCGCGGTGTCCAGTTGCGTTCCTTTTACCGGCACCAGTGCGGACAGTCTAACACGCCTTCATCAGCAAGCTAACTGACCGGATCACCCGGATGGTGTGAGATGAGCATGCCCATCACTTTCCTAATCATCATCATCATAATTTATAAGCCAGCTGCTCGATACTCGATGCAAGTGGTTCTTTCTTTTCACGGAAAGAAAACTTTGTTTAATCAAGCGTGAGTGGACGCGCCCGCCTTGCCGGTTGGGAGATTCAATCCGAGATCTGCAGGGTCGCAGCTGCTGTGTGTACTGTGTGCCTGTGTAATGGCCTGACTTGGGTGGTTTGCATTGTTCAGGGAAAAAGATATGTGGTCAGCATTAGATAAACCGCCGCACTGACATACTCCCTAGCACGCACATTTGACATCGAAGCCTCATTTCCCACGCTTAACAAAATCCAGGTTCTTTTAGAAGGAGAAGAGTTGGAACTCCCTAAACTTTTGGCCAGTACGAAAATATTCGAAAATATTTGAAGTTTGAATATCTAATTCAACAAAGGTCGCTAATCAACTAACAAACCAAACAAGCCTGGAAACCCGTGATTCTAGAATCATTTTCCAGCTGCGAAAAACGCACTACAATAGTCATGGCTGCCTGCTAGAGGGCAGAGGAGGACGGCATTACTGACATGGTCGTGATGTTAGGTTACGACGACTAATGAGCCATCCAAGGTTGAATATACACCTTGATAGGTTTTTGCCGTGTTATGTGTTTTCGTCGAAGCTTGACACAATTTGTCAGGTAGCTCCAAAAGCACAGAAAAGTATGGGGGTCATGGGCCCGCTGATGTCGGAAGTAGTAGTATACGTGGATGGAAGATCAAATTGATGGAAAGCGAGATCGTTGACAATCGCGTCTGAGGTCAACGGATGCATATTTCACTAGAGCAACTCTGAGGTCCGCACATTAAGGCCTCTAAGAACTACATGTCGACCAATGACTAAAAAAAGGGTGTTTCTCCTCATAAACATCACAAAAATCTATTTATATTAATCTATAAAAATCATTTACCCAGATCTAGCATAAATACAAAATAAATAATAATAAATTATCTACTTAGTAACATTGTGCCAAAACATAGATCACGCCCACACATGATATCTCTAACAACATATCTAAAGCCCACAAAAGAAGGACAATTCATTCAAACGTCAGCAGACAAAAGTATAGCCATGCTTTGCAAAAGTTGTAGATCTGGTCATAAGGAAGCAACCAAAATTGGTTTTCAATTTTTAGGATTTGTCTACGATTTTATATGATTTTTCTAATGTTTTAGATAAAAGACCCTAGTTCTGAATATACAGTTTTACGATCAGGTTCCCCAAATTTCGAGGATAGGCCTCCAGAAAGATCTCGACCTCCGCAGTGTAGTCCCTGGCCACAGTCAGTGACAGGGGAGGTCGGATTCCGATAAGGGAAAGGCCAGGATTGACGAGAGAGGGACTAGGAGTGGTGTAGGCTCACCCAGGGTCTGATTTTGGTGCTTGAATAGGTCGGAGAAGGTGCCGACAACGGTCCTCAGCGGCACTGTGGGTTTGTGACCGCAGGACGTCCTGCTCCGATGAACTAAAGGCTAGGCCGGGGCAAGGAGTCGAATTGGACGCTAGAGTCGAGCTGTGGGGAGGCTCTGATTTGGTGAGGAGGTGATGGAGGCGACTAGAGGGAGGAACTCGGCTGTAAGGAGCAATTGCGGCCACAACAGACAGTGTGTGCGCGCGTGTGTAGCTGTGGGCGCAGTTTTTGCAGGGGTGGAGGAGCTTGCCTTGAAAACTAAGACATCATTGGATTGGGTAGCAATAGAGAGGACAACGACGACATGGGGGGGGCACGCTAAGGGGACAAGAGCGAGTGACGGTGCAACAAGGGGGTCCAGCGCATGCTGCCACAGTGTCGGGGGACAAGGGCATCCGCGACACGATTCAGGCGTCGCGTGGCTAGCACCAGGTGCAGGGACGCGACCCGACTCGACCCGCCTGCCAGGTGTCCACTTGGGTGGCCTCGGCGTCAAGGCCCGGGGGCACACACCGTGTGCATGTTGGCGTTTCTTACTTTGTTACTAAATTCGCAATGGCGCCAGAAAGCCTGTTGGTATACTATACAATCACAGATAAATCCGCAAGCGCACGGATACCACTATAGCTTTCACCTAGGAGTATTCCAAGGTATTGATTTCCTCGGGGAATGAGAAGTGTAGAGAACCTGAACTAATTCGTTGTGGGGGGGGGGGTATGGTGATGAAGGATAGAAAGACGAGGGTGCTTTCATGTAGAGAGGGTCACGGATAGAATCAAGGCACAACTTGTCACCCGTCGGGGCTAAAGGGAAAAGAGCCACAGAAAGGGATGAGAAGGGGGCTCTGATGTCGCAACTCCTACTAGCCGGAACTAACGTGGTGGACTACAGAGCCCGTCCGGAGCTGTCACCTCCCTAGGGTACCACAACTATTCCGTTGAACCGAGAAGCATTCCAAGGTACCAGAAATTCTAGACACCACGTCTACACTAACCAAGCACCACTTTACTCGAATTCAAAGCAAAGCAATCACGATAAGTAGAAAAAACTTAAACCATAATCGAGGAACCTAAGAGAGAATAATGAAATGACTAGAGACTTAGTTACTCACAAATTCGAACTTACAAAGTATCCCGGGTGTGGACGACCCAAGGTGTACCGTACCCGCCGAGGTACAAGGAGAAGATCGACTCCGACTTCTACTCCAACACTTAACTCTCTCTCTCCCTTCTCTCTGAATACTAACTTCTGGAGGGCACCGCCACTTTCTTCTAATCACTTGTACTCTTCTACGAGGTGCCTGGCTCAATGTATAGCCCAGTAGGTCCGTGGTTGCAGGAGATGGTACTTGTAGGCGAGAGGGAGCTGCAGTGCTGAGCAAGGAGGTGTGGCCGTATCTCCAGGAGTGGCCGGCCATATGATCCACGGCCTATGGACTTGGATGACCCTGATCACTGCTCCTGAGGCGGTAGTGGGTTGGCACCTTGGGTCGGTTTCGCCCGGCACGCCAGTTGATATGTGCGGCCGGCCCTATAAGTGCGGACGCACCTCCCAAATCACCGTGTGATGCACTGACAGTGTGGAGTGACATCTAGGATGTCTCCTTGTTGGCGGTTGTGGCAGTTAAGTGTGGGTCCATCAATCCAAGTCCTTCCAACCTTGGCCTTTTAATCCAACCGACATAGAATCAACGTTTCTCATCCATCCAAGACTTGTTCGTGGGATTGTTGGTGCCGTGGACCTGAGACGTGGCATATGGTAGGTGCGGGCGTACCTAGAGGTGCGGGCGCACCTGTTGGTGCGGCCGGGCCTAGCCCTGGCCAAGTGTGGCCGGCTGTGGCCGGCTGTGGCCAGCTGCGGCCGGACCTGGCCGGATGTGGAGCTTTGGGTAGGATAAGAGAGAATCACTTGTGCCACATGATGTTGTTGAGCTAAAGACCGGATCCAAGAAAAAACTAGTCATGCAATTTGATCGAGATGTGCAAGTGCGTGGAATATTTTGTGTTTTTCTATGTTGGTGGAAATCGGGCCCGAAGGGTGGACGCCGACACAACAGCCCCCTGAGTTCTCCCCCTCCCTTCGACCTTTTCCCCTAGGCTACTACTTCTACTTATGCGAGGAGAGGAAACACGAATCTTAACAGAACAGTAAAGGAAACAAACAAATGCTCAACAGACCGAAGACCGCTCGTCTTGCGGATGCCTTCGGTGCTCTCTTCTCATTACAGTGTGTCCGTTTCATTACAAGGGGTTCACTATTTATAGGAGACCCCTGGGTATAGTCATTTGCCTCAATTACACCTTTTCCGTTCCTGACAAACCGCTTTAAACACTTTACAAGGGTATAACAGTAAGTCCCCGCGTCGTACAGGCCTCCAGCGTGTCTTCGTACGGCCGAAACGCCTTTACACGCGGCCGCCCTTGTCTCTGCCCCGTCCGGAGCCCACTTTACACGTTGGCGGTGGCCACGTGTCCAGGGCCGTCGCACCTTCGGTGACGGCGGCGACCCTAGACCAGGGGCGTCGAGCCTCCGCAGACGCTTTGTCCGCGCCGCCGCCGGCCCCGGACGCGGTGTCCTCGGCCGGCGCTCCTCGCTCCTGGCCCTCCGGGCCTTCGTCACCGGAGCACGGCCGTCAGCACCTTCGGCGCCGAAGGCAGGCGCCGCCACAAGGGGTCACTCCTGCACAACGAGACTTATGAGGCACAAGCGGTGTTAGTGTTTCATTAGTGCCCGGTGCAGCGAAGGGTCGTCCCGCCAGACCGAAGCCGTAAGCAAACCGAGGGTGCCAGCGCGGGCGGACGGGGGCGATGCTTCCGAAGGCCAACTTCCCCAACAGTAGCCCCTCGTCAGTGAGGGCCGTCCTGAAACTGCGAAGGGCCGAACTTACGATCAACTTCAGCCGGGTGAAAGACGGTCTTCGGAACTCCCCCGGACGGCCCACGCTGACATGGTGGTCCGGAAAAAGACGTACGCTGCCCTCTGCCAAAGTTACCGTTGAGAGTGGCCGTCCTTTGGGTAAAAAGGTAATTTCGGTCGTCGCCGGCGCGATTATCGGGACTCATTACTATATAAAGGGGGGCCGTCCTTTGGGTTACCCCACCCAGCGGCTGCAGCCCAGAGCTTTCGACGCGCGAGAGCTCCGAAGGCCTACTGTAAGATTTGCTCCAGCCCCCTTGCTTCTGCTTTCACTTCGTGCGTGGTTAGCATTTATGGCGCCGAAGCGTAGACGCGATGCTGTCGCGAGGGAGATCGCGAAGACCTACACGTTCGGTCGAAGCCAAATCGACAAGACCGACGTGGAGGCGTTGGTGAAGAACCGCATGGTTGGGGCCGGCCGAGCCCCTGGCCGTGAGACCGTGCCGCGGCCCCGGGACAACGAAGTCGTCATTTTCCGCGACCTCCTGTACGCGGGGCTTCGGTTCCCACTTCATCCCGCCGTCGTCGACATACTGCGGTACTTCGATATTTACCTTCATCAGCTCACCCCAAACGCCATCCTCCAGCTGTCGGTATACATGTGGATATGCCGGACAACGAAGATCAAGCCCTCCGCCGAAGGATTCGCTTCGGCGCATCAAGTGCATCACCAGAGGCGGACGGTCTTCGAGGAGGAGGGGGACCAATCCGTGGAGAAGGACTGTCAGTTTGGCTGTCTCAACTTCTCTTATAAGGCTGGCGTAGTGAGCCCGGTCACCGCATACAGGAACAAGTGGCCTACGGACTGGCAACAGCACTGGTTCTACTATGCCTTGAGCCCCCTTCTTCCGGAGGCACTCACCCGCTAGCGACGAAGGAGCTCCCCCCCCCGCACGAGTCCTACGCGAAGAACCCTTCGTGTCCGGAGGGCGACGAGTTCGTTATGATGCTGCGTCGGTTCGCGCGGAAGTACGGTACTCGCGACATCGTGGAGGAGTACCGCAGCATCCCCGTGTGCCCGCTGGTCGACGGCTGGTCCGTGGCCGAAGACGAGTGGGCGGAAGACATCGGTGGCATCCCCTGCCCCGATTGGACGAAGGTCTTCGGCTTCACAGCCGACCGTAAGTTGCTCTGCATCCTTCGAGAGAATCGTTCCTCGCCATGTTCTTAGCAAACGAGAAGCTAACGGACTTGGTCGTTTTTTTCGTAGTTTTGAGGAGGAGGAAGGTGGAGGCGCACGGGGACTTCATCCTCGGCCCCGTCTCGCCGAAGGAGTACAAGGACACCGTTGCGGAGCTGAACGGGTCCCGGACGAACCGTATTTTTGAGTTTTTCAAGATCGCGCCGCCTGAGCGCGTCGTTTCGCCAAACACCGCGAGGCGGCCGAAAAGAAGGCAGCGGCGGTTGCGGCCGCCGAAGCGGATGCGGAGGAGACGGCGACGTCGCCGCGCGCGCGCTCGCGCAGAGCCGGCCGAAGGGCCGCACCCGCTGCGGCCCGCGCGGCCGCCGAAGGGAAGGCGCGGAAGAAGCGGGGGCGGGCGGCCGCGGATTCGCCCCCGTCCCCTAAGAGGACCCGCATCGTGGACGTGGAAGGCGGTCTTGTTGGAGACGTGATAGGCGCCGTGCCGCCGCGCGCGGCCGCGCCTTCGGACGTACCCTCGGCGCACCTCCGGCGAGGGCCGGGCGAGGGGGACCGCCGGGCCGCTACTTGTTCCCCTCAGCCCGCCGGAGAAGGACAGTGACGACGACAGCGATGTTCGCATCGTGTCCTCCGTTGGTGATGCGCCGCGCAAGCCAAGCCCTCCCGCCTTCGGCGCCGAAGCCCCCCCAAGACAAAGGTGACTCCGGCTCCACCTCCAGCAGCTCGTCTGACACATCTTCCGACGGCACCGAGCAGTCCGCCTCCCCTTCGGCCCCCGCCTCCGAGAAGAATGATGTCGTCCCCGAAGCGGAGGAGGAAGAGGATGAGGGGCCCGAAAGCAGCAGCTACCGGGTGACGCTTGAGGAGCCCCGGGCCGCCGCTGTTCGTCTTCAAATCCCTGCCGAAGCCAAGCTGATTGGCGGGAAGACAATCCGCTTTCTAGGGCTGACGAGCGGCGGACATGAGCACCAGTTTCTGGAAGAGGCCGGGGCAAGCTTTGCGATACCTCACGAAGAGGAGTACTTCGGGAAACTCACCGCCGCAGAACTCACGACGGCGTGCGGGGACTCGTCCACGAAGGCCTTCATCGCCTCTCGGTGCCTCTCGCGAAGGTTGGAGCGAGGAGAGCAAGGAGGCGAAGGAGAAATCGGTGGCCTCCGTCTCTTCGCTTGAGAACGAGTGGCGGAGCCGGAGGGGCGGGCGGCCGCGGAGCGGGGAGCGCTCCGGAAGCCGCAACAGGAGAAGGAAGATTCTGCGAGATCCTCCGAAGCCCTCCTCAATACGCTGCGGCACGATGTGGAGGTCCTTAGCATTGCCAAGGAAGACATGCGCGTTCAGCTCGCCGACAAGGAGGTCAAACTGACCGAAGCGCAGAAAGGGTTAAGCGAGCTGAGCGAAGCGCTGGATCGGTACCGCACAGACCACATCCGGAGCGCCGAAGCCCTTCGCGACGACATGCGCAACCGGCCGGAGCAAGTGCAACACGAGTGCTCCCCGCCTGTCCCGCTCCCTCGCTGCACTGTTGAGACGTTTTACGAGTGGGTGAACGCCTGCTTTGACGTCATCTCGATGAACACAAAGATCTTCGGGGAGCTTGGGGCTGCGGTGGGGGTTCGCACCCTGGCGTATTCGGTGTGCTCGCTAGTGCCCTCGGATCGCCCATCTTCGGAGAAGACAATCAGCAAGGGCGATCTTCGTCGGCTTACGAAGGAGAACTTTGAATGGCCTAGCGACGCAGAGCTAGACGTTGGACAGCTTCCTGTGCTCCCCAAGAATCTTGCAAAGAATTTTATGAACACCTTCTTCGCCCGACGTGGCTATCAGCTTACCCTTGACGAGTCCGCTCGCCTCAGCACTCAGGTACGCCGAAGCTGCTTCCTCCCTTTGCCTGTACTTCGCTGAAAACACGTCGTCGTCAATGTTTTGACACATTGCCCTCGCCGTTTTTGCAGATAGGGTCTCGAGTTTGCGGGAACGCGTTTACACCCGACACGGCTCGGTATGGCGGCGCTCCACCCCTGCCCCAGTTCATGATGGATGGGGACTGGATTGCCATGCCTGGTGTTCCCCTTATCACCACCGCGGGCCTGGGAGCTGCGGCACCGGAGGAGGGGGCGGCCGCTGGCATTACCGGGGGCGAAGCTGGCATTGCCGAAGACGCGATGGCTCCCGACGCCGAAGGAAGGCACGGGGACGCGACGGGGCCCGCCACCGAAGAAGAACGCGCCGAAACGACCACGGAGGCTGCCCCTTCGGCTCCCGCCGGCCGCCGAAGGCGCTCCCGCCTCCGAGGGAGGGGTCGCACCCGAAGCTGGAGACGCCGAGGGGGCAAAGGTCTCCGCCGGGGACGCCACGGTGGAGGCTTCGGATGCGGCGCACGCGGCGGAACTTGAAGCTACTCTGTTGGCTGCCAGCTCTCCCGGCGGCGAAGGCCCCGCTGAAGCGGCGGTCGAGGCCACCGAAGCAAGCGCCGTTGTGGACGAAGCCGCCGTCGTCGCCGAGGGAGCCGAGGTGTGAAAACGCGTCGCCGCGGGACTTATGATGGAGTGAACTATTCTCCCCTTTGAAGGGATGAAATTTTTGTAAAGTAAACTGATGCACGGTATCTCTGCGCAGGTTCCTTCGGTGGTTCCTGCGCAGAGGTCCGAAGGTGCGAGCAACGCAACTCTGCCCCTTGACTCCCTTTTTGTCGCGCCAAATGTTTGGACGAAGTTTAGCATTCGCCATCCTGATGTTTCGTACGCCGAGTTTTTGTCGTATCGCGCGGAGCGTTACCACCTTCACAATGAAGCGGCTAAGAGTTTTTTCGCGGATTTTTCAAAGGACCCCGCTCGTCGGGATGCCATTCTTAGAGAGCGGGCCGCCCGTAGGGCGGCCAAGCGTAACTTAGCTGACCCCTTCGTGACCGAAGGGGTCGTTCCAAAGGTAGAGCCGATCGAAGAGGGGGTTCTTGGGCCACCCGAGTACGTGTATTTGATTCCTGACGCCTCGTCGGAGAGCTTTGCGGCAGTGAAGGTGGAGACGGAGTAGTCGCCTTCACATGGATTCTAACCCCGTCTTCGGCGCAGGACGGATGCCTACCGACAGCGAACTTCGGGAGATGGCTTTGGAGATCATAGACATGGCATATCTTCGGTTGATCGACGAGATCTGTGAGGACGTGCTGAACGAAGATTGATTGTCAAGTACGGCTACGGCTGGCGCGAAGACTTGAAGCATAGGACTTCGGAACTCCCCCCCCCCCCCCGGGAAGTGTTCGCGGCATGCCCGGAGCCTACTTTGTACTTGTGTTTTTTTTTTCCCTTCTAAGGTTGTATTATTTTTAGGAAGGATGTTGTATATTGAAAGATTAAGAGATGGGTGATGACGAGGAGTGCTTCATTGTTTCGTTTCCTAACTGGTTTAACAAGTTCGTCCTAAGTGCGCTGGGACGAAGCAGCATCGCGCTTCCCCTTCGGAGTCAATTTGCGAACAGGTCGCCCCCTTGGCTGAAAAACGCCGCCATGTTTGAGATGTGCGTCTTCCGCAGACCATTTTTGGCGTGCTTACTCGAACCGGGACGGGTATTTATTCCACGCAGAGTTGGCTTCCCTTCGGTCGGGTCAGGGACAAAGCACTCGCTTTAGGTACGCGCTTAGGTTGGCCAAGTCGTGGCCTTGCGTCGCGTTAAGCAGTTTTCCTCTTCGGTCGAATCGTGACCGGCGCATCGCTCCAGGCGTGCGCTTACTCCGGCCCAATCGTGGCCTCGCACCGCGTCAGGCGGTTTGTCTCTTCGGTCCAATCGTGACCGACGCATCGCTCCAGGCGTGCGCTTACTCCGGCCCAATCGTGGCCTCGCACCGCGTCAAGCGGTTTGTCTCTTCGGTCCAATCGTGACCGACGCATCGCTCCAGGCGTGCGCTTACTCCGGCCCAATCGTGGCCTCGCACCGCGTCAAGCGATTTGTCTCTTCGGTCCAATCGTGACCGACGCATCGCTCCAGGCGTGCGCCTACTCCGGCCCAATCGTGGCCTCGCACCGCGTCAAGCGGTTTGTCTCTTCGGTCAAAACGATAAGTGACGGGCTTGGTGCGCGCGCCCCTAAGGCGAACCGTGCCTAGGCTGTCACTTACTGCGCCGAAGGCCTCCTCGAAGACTAGGCCCCCCTTGAAGGCGGTGGCCTAGCTTCGAAAGAGTGGCGAAAGCATTCTTTGTAAAGAAAGTAAACTGCAGTACGAAGGTATGGGGGAACACTGACTTATATTACATGTCAGAAAATCGAAGGGATACAAGGGGCCGCCTCGTTAAAAACCTCACACTTCGCGGATCTGGAGGGGAACCACGAAGTCTCCCCCGTGAGGAAAAGAGTACGCCCCCCACTAATTTAATGTATATAGGATACAAAGTCGGTATCTCGACTTAAAAGAAAGAGAAACTATTGAAACTCAAAGACTATACTAAAACTTGCGACTGCTTCAGACGAAGTACTTCTGAAGCATGTCCACATTCCAGGTGTATGGCTCTTCGTCGCCCGTTAGCCGGCGCAGTTTGAAGGCTGCTTCGTTTGCGGTTGCCGTCGCTATGAACGGGCCTTCCCATTTCCGTGCATCTTGCCCTTCGGTTGCCCTTCGGCACCTTGCGTAGCACCGGGTCCCCGGACCGTATGAGCTTCGGTCCGATCTTTTTTGTTTTTCCACCTTCGGGTCTCGTCTTGATAGTCTGAAAGGTTTCGGCC
This sequence comes from Cenchrus americanus, assembly GCA_947561735.1. Lineage (NCBI taxonomy): Eukaryota > Viridiplantae > Streptophyta > Magnoliopsida > Poales > Poaceae > Cenchrus > Cenchrus americanus. The sequence goes on along the minus strand of OX387242.1, from coordinate 154,091,722 downwards.
GCCTGTAAGCGGACCTCCTCAATGTTACGAACCGAAGCCTTGAGGTCTTCGTCTCCGGAGGGTGTGCTCCTCCAGGTGCCCAGACACAGCTCTTCGGGCAGCATGGCCTCCTCCCCGTATAGCAATTTGAAGGGGGAGAACTGGGTAGTTCTGGAAGTGGTGGTGTTGTGGGACCAGACTACCCTCGGTAGCTCCTTGGCCCATTTGCTCTTGGGTAAGTCAGTGATGTTCCTCTTGATCCCTGCGAAGATGATCCCATTGGCCCGCTCAACCGCCCCATTGGACTGAGGGTGGTAGACCGAAGCGAAGCACAACTTTGTCCGCAAGTACGCACAGAATTCCTTGAACTCCGCGCTGTCAAACTGTTTGCCGTTATCCACTGTGACCTCGTGGGGGACACCGAAGCGGCATACTATATTCTGCCAAAAGAACTTCTGAATTGTTGCCGAAGTGATGCTCAACAATGGCTTCGCTTCGACCCACTTGGAGAAATATTCAACCGCCACCACTGCGTGAGTGTAGTTTCCGGCGCGCGTGGGCGGCGGGCCGACGATGTCGATACCCCGGCGTGCGAAGGGCCGGACGGCGGCAACAACGCGTATCTCATTGGAGGCGAACTTGCCGTAGGGCGCGTGGCGTTGGCACTGCGGACAATGGCGCACAATGTCATGGGCATCGCGACCGCCGAAGGCCGGTAGAAACCACGGCGGAAGGCTTTCTGCACCAATGCTCTGGTGCCGAGGTGATGTGAGCACATGCCACTATGGATTTCGTGGAGCAGTTGTTTTCCCTCGGTGGCCGAAATGCACCTTAACATTGGGGCACACACCCCTCTTCGGTACAGGTTGCCGTCGGCGAGGTGATAGTTCCTCGCCCTGATGGCTACTCGCTTGGCGGTGAGCCCATCTTCGGCCTCATAGTAACCTTTGAGCGCTGCAACTATTGGGGCGCGCCAATCCTCGCTCTGTATGGCATTGACGAATTTGGGGGGTGCTTCTTCGTCGACTGCGGATCTCGATGTGGTTGTTTCGTAAAAGACATCCGGTGGCAGAGGCTCAAGTAATGCGGTTGCCTTCGCGATAGCATCGGCCTCCTTGTTGTGGTTCCTGGAAAAACTTCTCACTGTGATACCGATGAAGAACTTTTCCATGCTCCGGACGGCCTGCAGGTACTTCATCATATCCGGGTTCTTTGCCTTGTAAGTTTTCCCGATGTGGCAGGCGACAAGTTCGGAGTCCGTCAGGATGACGAGCCTTCTTGCCCCTACAGCCCTGGCCTTCCGAAGTGCAAGCAGCAGGCCTTCGTACTCTGCCACGTTGTTTGTGCAGTTATCATAATTCAACCGCAAGGCATATCGGAGTTTGATGCCCGAAGGGGACTTTAAGACCGCTGCGGCCGCCGACCCAAGGTGGCAGTATGCGCCATCGCACTGGACTTCCCATATTGGCTCTATGACCACTGCTTCCCCCTTCGGCGCCGAAGGCGTCCAATCAGCTACAAAGTCAGCGAGGACTTGAGACTTTATTGCGCTGCGGGCGACGAAACTTATGACGTGCTCCGCCAACTCTGAGGCCCACTTGCCCATCCTGCCCGTTGACTCCTTGTTCTCGAACATATCCCGAAGGGGGAAAGCTGTGGGCACCGAAACGTTGTGGCTCTGAAAGTAATGCCGAAGCTTCCTTTTTGCCATTACCACAGCATATGCCATCTTCTCCATCTCGGAGTAGAGCAGTTTTGAGCCGCTCAGAGCTTCGGAGACATAATATATAGGAAATTGCCTCAGAACATCCGCCTCTTTGCGCTCTTCCACGAGCACTGCACTAACCGCTGTGTCGGTTGCCGCAATGTACAACAGCAGGTCAGCCTTCGGTGACGACTTGGTCATGACTGCAGCGTCTTCAAGGTATTTCTTGAGTTCATCGAAGGCTTGCTGCTGCTCTGGGCCCCATTGTAAGGCTGAGTTTGCTCGGAGGACCTTGAAAAAAGGCAGGCTTCGCTCGGCGGCTCTTGAGATAAAACGGTTCAGCGAGGCGATTCTGCCAGTAAGCCTTTGGACTTCCTTGCGGGTGGCTGGGGGCTGCATCCTTCGTAGGGCCTCAATTTTTTGGGGGTTCGCCTGGATGCCCCGCTTGGAAACCATGCAGCCCAACAATTGCCCTTTTCGGATGCCGAAGATGCATTTCTCTGGGTTGAGCTTGAGGCCATTTTGCCTCATGTTGTCGAAGGTCTCCGTTAGATCTGCGATGTGATCTTGCTCTTTCTCGCTCATGATGACGATGTCGTCGACGTACGCCGAAGCGTTGCGCCCCTGCTGGCTGCCCAGGATCAGCTTCATCATGCGGTTGAAGGTGGACCCGGCGTTGCGCAGGCCTTCGGGCATTCTGACGAAGCAGAAGACGCCGAAGGGGGTTGTGAATCCGGTTTTTGCTTCGTCTTCCCTTCGCATCCACACTTGGTGATAGCCGGAGAAGCAGTCTAGGAGGCTCAACATGTCACAGCCGGCGGCCTGATCGATAATGACGTCGATCCTTGGCAAAGGGAAGGGGTCCTTCGGGCATGCTTTGTTGAGTTCAGTGAAGTCAATACACATTCTCATGTTGCCGTTCTTCTTTGGAACCATGACCACGTTTGCCACCCAGACGGGGTATTGGACTTCTCTTATGATTCTTGCGTCGAGCAACTTTTGCACTTCGGCCTCCGTGGACTTGACCCTGTCTGCTGACATGGGCCGCTGCCTCTGCAGTTTCGGTTTGACCCTTGGGTCGGTATTGAGTGCATGCTCTATGACCAAGCGATGAACGCCTGTCAAGTCGGACTTGGACCATGCGAAGACATCTTGGTTGTTACGAAGGAACTGCAAGAGTCGGCCTTCGTCCTCTGTGCTGATCTCAGCGCCTATCATCACGATTCTGCTTGGCACATCTGCGCATAAGGGGACTGTCTTTGTGACATCGACAGCCTTCATGCGTTCGGCTTCGGCCCCCTTCATGGACTGCCTCATTTGGGCTTCGGCCTTGTGCTCTTCAGCCACTGCAGCTTCGTTGCTCTCATCTTCGTTGATGACATGGACTTGTCTGTTGTGGACCGAAGTGTTGCGCTCGGCTCTTCGGGCCTCCTCCTGGCTGCCATAGACTGATATTACTCCTGCCGCCGTCGGTATTTTCATCAGCAGGTACCCTTGGTGGATAACCGCCGCGAACTTGTTTATGGTGTTGCGGCCGAAGATGGCGTTATACGGGTTCTCATTGTGGCGTCTTGGCCGAAGGATACATTGACATCAATCTTGCCGAGGGCTTCGATTTTCTTATTGCCGAAGCCGTACAGCGGGTGTTCTGCCTTCTTCAGGTCTTCCTTTTTGAAACCCATGCTGGTGAAACATTGCCAGGTCAGGATATCCGCTGAGCTGCCGTTATCAACGAGGATCCTTCCCACGTCGTTGCCGAAGTAGTACTTTGTGTTCTTGCCAATGTTGGCCCTTATGACGAGCGGATCGTTGTGCGGGTAGTGCTGCAGCCTGATATCAGCTGCCGTGAAGGTTATGGGGACATGGGACCACGGCAAGTGAAAATACTTGCCGGAGCAGATATGTGACACGCTTCGGTAGTAATCTTGGCGCTGCCTCTTTGTCTCGTGCGTCGGCTCATTTGATCCGCCGGAGATCGCATTGATGATGTTGAGCATGCCCGTCATCCCCGAACTGCTTGAGTCAGGGACCTCTTGCTTTGGCGGGGGCGGGGGTGGCGGTTGGGTGTGGGTGTAATGCACTTGGTGGTGGGCGGGGTGGGTTGGGCCACGAAGGCACGAAAACCGAAGGTTGTTGCGCGAGCGGGGAGGAGGTGGAAGCGAGCCGCGGCGCGGAGGGTGCGTATGGGCGTGGTGGGTGGAATGCATGCGCGAGTGCGAAGGTTGGTAAGGCTGGTGGTGGTATGGTGGTGGCAGGGCCTTGAACTGACCCGCATTTTGGTACTTCATGACATGGTTCACGGCCATGCCTGCTGCCTTCGCCTTCTCCTCCGCCTCCCACTCCATCTTCATCTTGACCGCCGAAGGGCACTGGTGCGTGTGGTGCTGGGCATCGATCCCGTGGAGCCAGCAGAAAAAACGCTCACCTCCGGCCCTCTGCTGGTTATGCTGTTGCGGCTTCGGCCCCTTGCTATGTTTGTATCCGCCCTTAGTGCCCGCCGCCCCTGTTCTGGTTCTGGTCGGGGGGCGCGGACACGTTGTTGATCTGGCGGTTCGCTTGCTTCGGCGGCTGGTTTTGCCACCCCTTCGGCTGGTCCCACTGCCCCTGTTGTTTCTGCTTCTTTGCCGCGTTTGCCCGGTCGAGCCTTCGGCGGCGGCCTTTGTCGGACTTGCAGTATTCTTGCATGACCTCAAATAATTCTTGCACGGACTTCGGCTTGACCCTGTCGAGCACATCTTGGCAGTTTCCAACCCTCAGGCCACCGACGATGGCGTCGATGATGCTGCTTTCGGACACCGTGGGCGCGCGTGCTGTTAGTTTGACAACCCTGTGCATGTACTCTTGCAGTGATTCACGGTCCCCTTGGACACACATGTTGACGAGGTCGTTGGAGTCCAGCTCTTCGACCTGCATGCCTTTGAAGCTGGACAGCAGCTTGTTCTGCAGCTGGAACCATGATGTAATGTACCCCTTCGGTATGTTGGCGTACCAGTACTGGACTTCTCCCTTGAGCGCGAGCACGAGGGCCTTCGCCTTTGTGGTGGCATCACCCCCGTTGGACTCAACCGCCGCTTCGAACTTCATCAGGAACTCCTTGGGATCGTAGTCTCCGTCATACTGGGGCAGGGTGTTGGCGTTGAACCGACGAGGCCACGGCGCGCTCTCAAGCTCGACCGAAAGTGAGGACACCGGGACCACGTTACGAGGTGGAACGTCGTCGGGAACGAAGTGCTCGTGCACCTGCCCCCTGTCTTGGCGGTGCCCTATGCTTTGTCCTTCGGAGGCATCCTTCTGCTGCCTCCACTGATCCGGGCGAGCTCGCATGGCTGCCGGGGTGAGCCGGGCATCTTCCGCGGGCCGCCGGCGCGGCGTGCGCGGCGGGCGTCGGTGTCGGTGCGGGCGGCGTCGGAGCGACTTGCTGTGGCGGCGTCGCGCCGGCGATCTGGCTTTACGGCATGGCGAGGTAGCGCTCGGCCGCCCCGATGTTGAAGTCGATGGCGTCGGAGGCGGTGTGGGGCGGAGCCGCATCACAGTGCCGGGATGGGCGCACTGCGACGAGGATGGACGCGTCTCCTGCTCAGGCTGAGCCGGCACAGACTTGCCAGCGATGAGGGCCCGGATCCTTCGGAGGGCCTCGATGTCTTGCGCCGAAGCCCCCAGCCCCTCAAGGCTGACCTCGAACATCCCCGAAGCGGTGTGCTCTACCTCCGGGGCGCTCGGCCCGGCGCCGGTCCCCGCCGAAGGCTGGACGGCCGAAGCAGATGGGTTGGCGGGCTCCGATGCGGGTGGAGGGATGGACGCCTGAGCCGTTGTGGCTTCGGCGCCTGCCGAACGTGTTCTAGCCATGTGGTCTTGAATTCTTCCACGAGGTGGGCGCCAAACTGTTGGTGGAAATCGGGCCCGAAGGGTGGACGCCGACACAACAGCCCCCTGAGTTCTCCCCCTCCCTTCGACCTTTTCCCCTAGGCTACTACTTCTACTTATGCGAGGAGAGGAAACACGAATCTTAACAGAACAGTAAAGGAAACAAACAAATGCTCAACAGACCGAAGACCGCTCGTCTTGCGGATGCCTTCGGTGCTCTCTTCTCATTACAGTGTGTCCGTTTCATTACAAGGGGTTCACTATTTATAGGAGACCCCTGGGTATAGTCATTTGCCTCAATTACACCTTTTCCGTTCCTGACAAACCGCTTTAAACACTTTACAAGGGTATAACATTAAGTCCACGCGTCGTACAGGCCTCCAACGTGTCTTTGTACGGCCGAAACGCCTTTACACGCGGCCGCCCTTGTCTCTGCCTTGTCCGGAGCCCACTTTACACATTGGCAGTGGCCACGTGTCCAGGGCCGTCGCACCTTCGGTGACGAAGCAGCGACCCTGGACCAGGGGCGTCGAGCCTCCGCAGACGCTTTGTCCGCGCCGCCGCCGGCCCGGACGCGGTGTCCTCGGCCGGCGCTCCCTGCTCCTGGCCCTCCCGGGCCTTCGTCGCCGGAGCACGGCCGTCAGCACCTTCGGCACCGAAGGTAGGCGCCGCCACAAGGGGTCACTCCTGCACAACGAGACTTATGAGGCACAAGCGGTGTTAGTGTTTCATTAGTGCCCGGTGCAGCGAAGGGTCGTCCCGCCAGACCGAAGCCGTAAGCAAACCGAGGGTGCCAGCGCGGGCGGACGGGGGCGATGCTTCCGAAGGCCAACTTCCCCAACAGTGTGAAGGCCAACTTCCCCAACATTCTAAACACTCCTTGCTTTGAGGTTCTCCTCTCGCCTTTATTTTGGAGGGAGTCATGCTTTACTCTTTTTTCTATGCTCTTTGATTGGAGCACATTTTTTCTATGCTTCTTGAGCATATACCTTTTTTCAATAACCCCTCTCTCCTTTTGCAATACTACAAGAAGAGAAATATCTTTGAACTTTGGAGTATTTATTTTTGGTGGATGGGTGGCATGTTTTGCTAACTCCCAGTGTAGGAGTTAGCATGTATATGTGGGTGTACGTGATCTCAATCATGGAAGCATGAAAAGATTCTACCAGGGGTCACAACAATTTGGCAAAACTCAATGGGTCACAAGCAAGCATATGTAGAAGGTTTGTGCATTGATATCGACATATGGCTTTGGTAGGTAATATGACCATTGAGGAACTTGCTTTGTTTTATTTTCAAAAAGAAATCATGCGAGATTTCACCATACTTTGAGATAGAGTAGATCAACATTATCGCACCATATCATACTAGTCAACAGCCTAGATTTGGTCATAATCATTTGCTTCCCACAAAGTTTTATTTCAGGCTCTTGTGTCAAAATATACCAACAAAAGGCACAGAGCACAAAGATATGCACTAGGTTCTTTATTGCTAGTGTATATTCGTATTAAAGTTCAATTGGACTTGCAAGCAGACAAGTTCTCCATCGTAGTCAAGGGACCATTCTTCCCTCAAGAGTGAACCCAAGGTATCGAATCCGTGGAACAAATGTGTGATGCAAGAATCAATCTAATAAAGCCGAGAACTTTGATCTTCAAAGGGGAATCTTATGCATCTAATCTAGAGAGCATCACGAAGATGAATATAATATATGAAAACCGAAGGTAGCAAGAGATAGAGGGGGATAGATAAACCAATGTAGAGAGATTGGATCAAGGCTTCGTTGAAGTTCCGAGCAAAGAAGAAGTAAATAAGTTCAATCTCATAAAAAGAATCTTTAAATCACTGTTTCCCGTCCGACTCTGAAATGCCTGCCTTTTGGAGCCACCGTTCTGTCACAACACACCCCTATTCGTGCGGGTTAGTCTAGGGCGAGTCCAAAGACAAGATGAAATCTCTCGGAAGGTCAGGCATGCACCTCTAGCCACCACGGCTACAAGAACACCCTCAATGATCTATCTTGAGAATAGATCTTAAGATAAGAAAAGCTGATTGAAATCAAAGTCATAAGAGATACACCCAATCGCTAGAAATCGGATTGCAACTTGATGAATCAACATAATACATGACATGAATCAAGATCACCACCGGGATCCTACCTTGATCTTGTTTCTAGCTCCGGGAACTCCGACGTGGTCCTCCTTGCAAGGTTCCCACGCCGGCTAGGGAGATCCTAGTCAACTAGCTCGACCCTCTCCTCTCCGAGATGGTATCCCTCTTCTCTGCTCCTCGGCGGCAGATGGTGAATCAATTGATCCATGGCGCCTGGCCTTGGGGCTATAAATAGTCTGAATGGCAGCTAGGTCAAAGGGGGGCCGATTGGGCCTCGAAGTGAGCTGGGCCGGCGGCCTAGGCCCACTTCGGCCCGACCCGCGACCTTCTTTGCCCAGTATTGCTTCCCGAGTCTTCAAGAGTCTTCCCCCAACTGCATGTGGGCCCTTGTCGTCAGTTTTTCTTCGTATTAGATGAAGCTCCTTCTCCCGCAAGATTCGGCAATTTTCTGACTGGGTCATCAGAGTTTTCCATCTTCTCGGGTCTCGTCCTTGGGCTTCATGGAGTCATTTACTTCATCGCTTGACTTGTACTGGGCTTCAAGCTCTAAACTTGCATTGTACCTACCTCCTCCCCCATGCTTAAACGTTTGCTCGTCCTCGGGCAAAGAGGTGATAGAGATAAGGTAGGTACTAGAAATGTTTTTCCTTTGGAGATATTTGAAATCTTCAATCTTGGCATCACCTTGCGATCTTCCTTGAATTGATGATCCATACTCAATGATAGGTTGTGGTCAAAGAGGTAAACACAAAGATGATTTTTGCTTTTAAGGGTGGATATGCGGCAAGATTTGTGAGATCTCTGGTGTGGGGATACACAATGCACAGATAAAGGCTAGCAATAAGATAGATACGCAAAAACGGAATGACCAGCTTCTTAGTCTCGGGCCAGAGAAATCATGGCCTGAAATAACTCACTCAAAAATAAATCTTGTATACTAAGGTTTATGCACTCAAATATTTATATGGCTCTGGGTAGGCAGAGCAACACACAAGTGATATTTATGACAAGGTTAGCATTAAATTTAATAATAAAAACAAACCATCTTTAATCCATCTAAAACTTGAGAGCACATAAAACACTATGAGTCTTTATTTTTATCATAACCTCCGCTAAGGATTAAGCTAGCATTTAGATAATTTCAGAATTGCAATTAAAGAGATCATTAGCTTAATCATGCATAAAACAAATACAAAGATGAACAAAGTGGAAATTGTAATCATATATCATCGTGAAATAAACTTTGTAACTTTACCAAAGGTAAAAACAAGGTGGTGACTTTATTCATGATGAAAATAAAAACTAACACACATGCTGAAAATTAAAGTAAAAACTGAAAATAATACGCATACATAAGCGTACACAAGCTGAAAATTAAAGAAAAGGGAAAAGAAGCTCCTCCTCTCTCTAATCTTTCATCGGTGGTTGGTATTGATAATCTTGATGGTTATATTCTTTCTCATAATATGATTGAACTTCTCCTCCTATGAATTGTCCCGGCGGTGCTAGGTGAAGGCGTCCAAGCTCATAAGCAATGTTTGCATTGCCTTCACCCATTTGAGCCGCATTAGCTTGGATGGCTGCAATATTTTGCATGTTCCTTGCAGCATATCCTCCAATAATGGCCACACTTTGTTGTGGTTGACGAAATTGTGCATAAGGCTCCGCAAAGGCTACGTTGGGCACCACATAATTTGGTAAGGACATGGCTCCACCACTCCCCCATGCTTGCATTGGTGGACCACCGTAGTAACTTGGCGGCGTTGGAATTCCTCCATATGGTGGCACATAATTTTGTTGTGCACCTCCTTCTTGTGCCGTGGAAGATCCTTCTTCTACAATTCTTCCTTTTTTATTTTTCCTTGCCGGAACAAGAAGTCCTTCCTCTAACCAATCTTCCTTCCCTTGAATAAAAAGTCTTAGTACTGCATCCGGAATGGGTAAATTCACTTTGGCCACTTTGAAGCCTCCTCTCTCATCTCCACTTATAGACTTGCCTTGCTTCATATATTCAAATCCAAGAGAGGTCCTGGGTAGAAGATGCTCACGGTTCCTTGGAATACCCGGTCTTAAAGAGATAGCCAACATGGAGAGGTAAGACCCCGAACCAATATCTCCCGAACCGGATGTTGCTTCACAACACCACCGGTTGATCATGAGGTAAGAGGGGTCTATTGGCTGCCTGGCAATCAAAGCCGAGTAAAGCCAATTCAACTCCGTGTCGGTCACCTTTGTTTCTCTCATTCTCCCCAAAAATCCTTTTGCACATCCATGAGTGAAACACTTGGATGATCGTGTTCTGGATAGAATTTCTTTGTTGGTGGGCTTCTCCCGAGATCATATTCCACAAACCGTCCAACATGCCTTCCGGCACGTCTACTATTTCTGGAGATCCCTTTTGAAAACCAAGTAGCTCCCTAATATGTTCATAGGGAACCACTTGTTGAAATCCCTCCAATAGGAATGAGAGACTCGGCACCCCCTCATCAAGGATAGGCGCCATGGTCATAAGAATTTCCAAGGCAAATTCCCTGTGGGTGTTTGCCCACACCCTGTTGGAGAATTGCACCCATTCTATGTGTCCCAACATGTAGTAAATATCCATGCCGAAACCCAATAGGTTGAGAGCTTGGTCGTCGAAGTCGATGTTCGCTACAAGCCTCTTCTTAAGGTGAGCGAGCTTCTTCTCCTCCTCCTCCGTCATGATGATAAATCCATATTCGGAGTACCGCGGAGCGTATAGAGGTGGAGCGGATGATCATGTCGAACGACGAGGTGGAACGGGCGGCTTTTTTGTACGTCCTTGAGGCTCGATGAACCTCATAGATGAGCTTCTTGTGGCCCTCATGCCACTGAGGAGAAGAGTGTCGTTCCTCCTCGGTGGTGTCATGTCCTCCTCCATACTCCGAGGAGACTCGGAAACCGAGTGCCTCCTCGAAGATGTCGTCGAAGATGGCTTGGATGACGACGACCCCTTCTTCTTGGTAGAAAGGCTTGTGGTTTTCTTCCACTTATTTGCTGCACTCTCCTCTCTAATTTAATCCCGGGGTTTTCAACCGGTAACAAGGCACACAAAATTTATTTCGGAGTACAGACTCTGAGTGGAATTAGGATGTGTTTTCTTGGACGAAAAAACTTGGGATGGATGACTAAGTCTAAGGTGGTTCTGGACTACAAATTCGAGCACACAAACAGAGAGCTGGATGAGCAACTTACCTGCCAAAGGGGAGCACCGAGGGTGCTTAAATAGAGGGAGGCCGACTAGCGTGGGCCAACCGGCCTGGGTGGCTTCTTCTCCTCCCTGGCTCGGTTTTCTTCCAGCACACTCATCTTTACTTTGTGACTTTTGTGACTGCGTGCTCCACGGGTTGCACTGCCCAAACTCTCTCATCCACTCCTTTACTTGCATTATTGGTCCTTCCACATGATGTCTTTGCTTTGAGTCATGTCCATGCTCCTTTGCTTCACATGCCTCTATGCTTTTTCTGCAAAAAAAGGCCTTGCTGCCCTCCGATGCTTGTCCTTTGCATGTGGCTTTGATGAAAGTTGTTGGAAGAGCATCCCGTGATGCATCATGGTGCATGCATAATTTGTTTAACTAGATTGCTTCCCTCTAAGCATGTCTTAAGGCTAAGCACTCCTCTAATTTTGAAAATTGAAAATAAACTCAGAGCTATTAATGAGCTCAAGCATAAATTTATAGAAGTTTTTAAAGCACTAAAAACAAATGTAAAGTTAAAAGTATTTTCCGAATACTGCTATGTTGGCCTCACCGGTATTGTTTGCCTTCATTAGTTGAGAGCAAACTTTTTCTGGCTTGATCATGGGGGCATAGGTTTAGGTTCTAATTTTGGCTAAATGATAGAGATTTTGAATGAAATAAAATTAAATGAGGCTTAGAAAAATTCTAATATTAAAGAAACCAAGGATATAGATTTTTAAACCAACCAAAAATCGAGTTTCTAGGTTCACACGAGTCCTACCACGTGCTGAAATTTAAATAACATCTAGGTAAAGTCGTGGCTCTACTCGCGTGTTTTTAGCATGTAAAACAAGTCAACCATAACATCATAAAGACGATGAGAGGTTGAGATAGGTTCTGAATTTATTTGGTTTTGATTTCTTGAAAAGAAGCAAATAACACATAGGATGGTCTATGTAAAAGGGTTTAGGATCCAAACATAATATCCAACCAAGAAATATGTCTCTAACTAGGAATTTGCATGTGCGTTGCTACGGACAGCAAAATATTAATACTGAAAAACATTAGTGCAGATGAATTTATTTGGGAACAAGTATATTTATGTTAATGCTCCTACTGATGTTACTTAGAGATGGATAGTTAAGATCATTGCTTGATAGCCTAACTTTAAGTTTCATCATCTTCAGCTTTTGCCACTTTTTACATATGGCCATTTCTACACATTTCATTTCATTCCTTTCCTTTTCTTTTTCTTTTTTGCAAGGACATGTCAACACATTTTGTTATTGAAGAACTAATGATAAAGCATACCAAACATTGAAAGTGCGATCAGAATGGTTGTGTTACAGGATATGTTCGCATGAGCTCTCAGTAGAGTTACAGAGTTGTCATCCAGTTGCCCCTTGGCAATGTACAATCTGTTGATCAATAGGGGCTAGCTGCCAGTACTAAGGATATCCAATTCAGCACGCAGCTCCTCGTTATGAAAGAAGTTAACGACCCTCAGGTGTCATAGGCATCCGACTGCTATGGCAGCACTGAGCACCACACCTGGTGGCACCCTCGGCTCATCCACATTATTTCGTACCATGACCAACATCTTTCCACATGCTACCTGTTAAGCCACCCAGTTTGCTCGTTTTGCATATGACGCACTCAGCCATGCACTGAAGTTCTCCAGAGCTGGGTAGCGCACCTGCGGAGTCCCCCGCTTCAAGTCTCACCTGCCCCTGCCCTGTCGCCGCTGCCGCAGCAGCCGTCGACGAAGGTGCTGGGCAGTACATCTCTCCTGTTTCAAGTCTACTCCTGGCGTCGTTTCAAGAAGAAGGATGATGGGCGGGGAACGATTGCGGCTGACCTGGCCTCGGAACCAGCCAGTCCTGCGACAGAATTCATCAACAAATTGTCCAAGACGCCGGGAGCTCTCCTGCCTATCCCACACATCAACAAGTGAAGAAGAAAGGTGCTACAGCCGCCTTCTGAGGCTCCTCGTCGCAGTCGCCGTCTTGTCGGCCTGGCGGCGATGAATCCAGCGGGTTTCCCTCCACATTTGAAGAAAAGAGTTATGTGAGCTCTTGATTTGGAGGTTGATGATGAAAAAGAACACATTGATGAAAATATTTTAGAAGAATATGCCAATTCCTTTAGGCAGCCTCAGGCATCTTCGCACACCAGAGCTCTTGCTGCTCTCTTTTGATGGTCACCTCCAGAAGATGATAATGCTTTTGGGGTAGTGCAGTGTATGGTCTGATTGTCTGATTTCAGGTCTTCGCCATTTTGTCTCTGGTCGCTCATTCCCCCTGTGCTATGGATCCATCACACATTTTGATTTGGAATGTTAGAGGGCTCAATTTTTTGGCAAGGAAAGATGCAGTGCGTGTTGCTGTGCAGTCCACCAAAATTGATATTGTTTGTTTACAAGAAACAAAGATGGCTGATGTGTCAAGAGAGGTTATCCTTTCCATGCTTGGAAGCGATTTTGACAATAATTATATATTCTTGCCTGCGGTTGGGGCCAGTGGAGGAATCCTTGTGGCATGGCGATCTAGTCTTGGTGCTGTTGGGGCAAGCCGGTGTGATTCACACTGTGTTTCAGTACAATTTCGCTCGCCTCATGGGACTGACTGGTGGCTAACATGTGTTTATGGACCTCAAGACAATCAAGAAAAAATTCAGTTTCTCCAAGAATTGCGCGATCTGCGAGACAAATGCAGAGGTCCCTGGATGGTGGCAGGCGATTTCAATCTGATTTATAAAGATGAGGACATGAATAATACAAATCTAAACAGAGCTATGATGGGAAGGTTTAGAAGATGGATAAATGATATGGTTGTTACTGAAGTCCCTCTCCATGGACGTAAGTTCACTTGGTCTTGTTCCTCCACTAGTGCTTCTCCCACACTTGTGAAACTGGACCGTGTGTTCTGTTCACCGGACTGGGAAGACATGTTTCCTGATTGTCTTCGGCAATCAAAGCTATTGACAAGATTCGAAGAGGATTTATTTGGAGGGGCAGGAAGGAAGCTAATGGAGGGAACTGCCTCGTTGCTTGGCCTAAAGTGTGTCGCTCTCGGGAACTTGGCGGCTTAGGGATCTCAGATCTAAAATCCCTGGGGCTCGCTTTAAGAGCTAGATGGCCATGGCTCAAGAAGTCTGATCCAAATAAGCCCTGGGCGAGCCTACCCTTCCAAACCAGCAAAGAAGTGGATTGCCTCCTCTCTATGGTAGTGGTCACAAAAGTTGGTGATGGTGCCAATACTCTTTTTTGGAAAGATAGATGGCTGGAAGGGAAAAATGTGCAGGAAATTGCACCACATGTTTATGCCTTAATTTCAAAGAGAGTAGTAGAAAGGCGGTCAGTTCTGGAGGCTTTGATCAATGCGAAGTGGATAGAAGATATTCGAGGATCAGTATCCTTGGAAGCTCTGATGGATTACTTGAAATTGTGGGACATCATTTCTGAGGTAGAACTGCAAGTTGGGGTGCAAGACACACACATTTGGAAACTGTCCAACTCAGGCCAGTACACAGCGAAATCGGCATATGATGCCCTTTTTCTGGGGGCCATCCTTTTCAGACCATATGAGAGGATTTGAAAATCCTGGGCTCCACCCAAATGCCGATTATTTATGTGGCTGGTTGCCCACAATCGCTGTTGGACAGCAGATCGTTTGGCACGACGTGGCCTTCAACACCCAGACAAATGTGTCCTGTGTGATCAGGAGGAAGAGGACATCCAACACTTGCTCATTGGGTGCGTGGTTGCTAAGCAAGTCTGGTTCTCCCTTTTCCATCAAATTGGCTTCTCCCAACTTGCCCCGATGCCAACTGAAGCATCCTTCGACATTTGGTGGGAAAATGTGGAAGCGGCTGCTACGGGCGACACGCGTAAAGGGCTGAACTCCCTGGTCATTCTTGGCGCTTGGTGTATCTGGAAACATCGAAATGACTGTGTATTTAATGGGTCTGCTCCTAGTGTCGCTGCTGTGTTGACCATGGCTAGAGAGGAAGCCCGTTTGTGGAGCTTGGCAGGAGACAAGGGCCTTACCTCCCTGTATGTAGGTGATGGTTAGTTCGCCTAGGCTCTGGGTCTTGGGTCGTTATATTCTGTACAAAGATGATTGAAACTCCGCTAAGGGGTGTGTGAGTGTGTGCGGGTGTGGGAGTGCTTTCTGTATGACTCCATCCTTCTACTTTTAATACAATGATACACAGTTCTCCTGCGTGTTCGAGAAAAAAATCATCTTACTGCAACAAGTAACTCATGACCAATCCGTGCAAATAGGTTATCAACATAAAGTGTGAATCATATGATGAGACATTATTAATCTGATTAGTATAGTTGAAGTCAGAAGGAAATAGAGATATAAGTGGAAATACACAAGTTTAGATATAAGCTTGTGTGACAGTACACATATAATAGAATATGTTTCACAATTCCAAAGAACAAACTAATCTTTCATTTATTCAGGGAAAAATGAAAGCCATGTAGCATCCAAAAGTCTACAGCAGACAACAAACAAAATATAGGTGATTCACATATTGTTAGCATAAATCATAAGTTACTAAGCTCACAGACGCATCTGAAAAAAGGCACACCGAACCAATCAATAATCAACATATTGACTTTCACATTAGATGAACATTCGCACAAAGGAATCTTTCTTGATTCATTAAATTAGACTAAAATATTTCTTGCCAAACGGTCTTCTTTTTATGCATGGTGGGTGGTAAGAATAGACAGCCTAGCTTTTCTTTAACTTTTCAATGTAAGGCCGTGAAGCCGCAAGTTCAGTAACACCAAGAAGATTAGTTTGGATATGTAAGATTGTAAACCAATAAATAAAAGTATCAAAATTTAAAATGGAAGGTTGACAAGAACAGAGAGAACAAAGAGCCTAGTTGACAATAAAAAAAAGAAAAGCCTACTTACATGCCAATGTGCTACTACGTGATGACAGAAGTGCACTGCCGCCAGCTCCTCGAAGCGATATCCAAATCTGATTGGAACGGTTGTCCCACCGAAGACTTCGATTATGTCAATAGCAAGGGGCACAAATATTAAATTCAATGGAGCAAAATCTGTCATATTGGTTGAGCAATTTTACAGTGCATATGATTGTTTAACAATGAACCTAATATAGAAGGAAAACATGATGTTTTGTATTGAGCTTGGTGTCACTTCATGACAACGTCTAGCGATTCTTCCATTGCACTTTGCCACCAGAAACTGTAGTGCTCGACAAAATTGCTCAACAGACTCCATCCGCCAGCGAGCGCGCCACCCCTCCCAGCCTCCCTCCATCAGCGGTGGTTCTCCTTGGTGTGGGGAGTGGATGGAGATGGGTGACCAAAATTCTATTCCATCCCTTCTGTGCATACAAATAGGAAATGGAATTGGATTGGTTACAAGGATTCCAAAAGGCAATGCACAGTCATCCAAACAACTGAATTCAAATTGTGGTCCAATACAATACCATGACAGATTTGATGTTGACATCAATTCAATGCCAAACACTCCAATACAGACTTCGAAACGCAGCCTTAAGCTATTTGTGACATTGCAGAATTCAATGGAACAATGCCAGGTTAAGCACAAATTTCTTGTTCCTAGTGTGTCAACAACGCATGGCATCAATGTATTAATCACTTATCCATCTACGATGCAGAATTAATCCATCTAATGTCGAATTAAAAGCAATCCAGTAGCTAGGGTTTCAAACCTTGGGAGCTGATGACTGACATTGTTGCAGAAGGAAGAGCTCGTGGCCCTGGCGAGGACAAAGACCTGCAGGCGCACCGGAGCTGACGAGGATCAGGCTGCATCCGCGCCGGAATTGAATCGAGGACGGTCTGAGCAGGGGCAGGCGGAGCTCGGTCGCCGGAACTGCGAGGATGAAAATTATTATGACCCAATTATTATCTGACAAAATGAAGTCTGCACAACAATGATGCACATCAGAAGAATATTTTGAAACTGTACACATATAACTTACAGTTAGCATCAACGGAGAAGCTAATTAGGAAATAACCGAATAGGTCTGGCACCATGAGGTCTCATCTATTGATAATTAAAGCATGTTCTAACAATTACCAGTAAATTAAGGACTGTACAGAAAAAATAGACCATGGCCACAATTGTAATGATAGTCGCTATCACATTTGAGTTCAAGGGCTGTATGAACCAACTGCTAGTCACCAATGTGCATATTACAAGAGGGACACAATATGTTGTAACTGACAAAGATGCCATGACAGTTCTGCTAGAAGTCACACTTTAAAACAAATTTATACAGCTTGGTGTCCAGTCAATTTATTAAATCAATTTTATAAACAAGATGATACCAACACCAATGGAGATATGATTCTTGCCGATTCAGCATGTTGTTAATAAAAAAAGGTCAGCGGAAAACATACAAAAACAAGTATTTCAGATAATATATGTAAAGAGGTATTTAATCAAGCACCTAACATGCATCACAGGTGGTGTACGTAAGGAGCTAGCTAATCAAATACAATTGCAGATATACACACCTGCTAACTAATCTTGCAATCTGAATACTCAGTGATACACGAAGTTTCATCAACCTATAAAAGTAAATGATAATTCTACCCATTAGAAATACAAAATATGTGAGTGTTGGCATTATAAAAATCTGAACATAAGCTCTTTTTGGGCCAAGCTTGACCCCTCAATGATCAGCACAATACAAATTATGATTCTTGTGAGTGTGGACAAGCGTACTCTGTTGGCAGTTCCGGAGGTCAAGGCTCATTATGACATCTATATTTAGTTGATTAAACAAAACAATAGCGTGGCATTTCTATAGCTACTTTCCTTATTCAATATTTACTAACCTCTCAGACCTTCAGAAAGCCCAAACTGTCCTGACCACCCAGAATAATTGTTAGGAACAGATGAAGAACTTATGTTTAAAAACAATGCATTTATAATTATAATTTGGTAATCCAACTTAGCCCGTCATCGAGACAGACTCTAAAGTGTTGTCTTCGGAGTGCCAATTGGATGCATCATGCCTTCCCCAAAGTGCATGCGTAGAGCAGAATCAATAAACAAGATTAATTCCCCGTTTTCTAAACTTAGGCATAGGGCTTGGAAAACAATTGTTTACCTATAAATAACATAACCTTCATTGTTTCTAACTTCTGAAATCTGTAATTTGCTTGCATTGTGATCACTCCAGAATGGCAGACATACGACTTACCCTGATTCAGATCTCCAAGGTTTAATATCCAAACTGTGTAAGAACATGGATTAAATTTAGGTGTACTGACCCAAATCGAATTCTGTTTAGATGATCTATGAACAGATGCCCATATCATCCTCTTCCCTAGGCCAGTTTGCTCATCTGACAATCTTTATGTGCACATGAAATAGAGAATAGAATGTCACAGGTGGTCAATGCAGTGCCGAGGGCATGTACATATTAGAATCAAAGAACCAGAGTACAGGGATACACCACATACGATTTCTCTACACCTAAAAAGTGTGGAATTAAGACATTCTCGTGGGTTCACCTTCACCCGCGCGTTCACCCCTACGGCGCCTTCACCCGCGCGTTCACCCCCCCCCCCCCCCCCCGTCTCTCCCTCGCGCAGATCAAGCTGCGGTTCCCACCCCCCGTCGTGCGCCCCCCCCCCCCCCCCCCCCCCCCCCGCGCGCCCACGCGGGCCGGAGCCGGAGCCGGCCGTGGCGAGTCCCCCCATCCCCCGCGACTCCACGGCGCGCCTCCGCCCCGTCGCCGCCCCCCCCCCCCCCGCGCCCACGCGCCCACGCCGTCCGCCGTGCCGGCCGTGGCGAGCCCCCCATCCCCCCCGACTCCACGGCGCGCCTCTGCCCCCGTCGCGCCCCCCCCCCCCGCGCCCACGCCGATGCGGGAGCCGGCCGTCGCGCGTCCCCCCCCCCCCGACTCCACGGGCCGCCCCCCGACCCGCCGCCGCACGAGGCCGGCGCGGGGGGAGACGGCCCTCCTACCACGCCCCGCCGCCGCGTGAGGCGGCGCGAGGTCAACGGTGCTCCTACCCCGACCCCCTCCGCCATCGTGGAGGTTCCGCGTCTGCCTCACCGCCGGCGCCGGCCGGCTCCCTCCCTACCGGACCCGCCGCCGCCGGCCACGCATCCATACGAGACCGCCGGCGCCTCCCCCAGGTGACTTTCCAAGTCTTCGACCCATGCCTGCTTCTGTGGAAAATGCAGTCTATGGCTAGAAATCACCAGATATTCAGTGGTTCAGAGCACAATACAGGCTACGCACTAAGCGTGCGGTTCCTTTGCTCTAACTCAATATCTCACTTGTACATTAGTGATGCAAATCAGTTAGTCATGCAAATCAATCAGTAGATGATGAAGGAGTCAGAGGAGTGTCCCTTGCATCTATATTTGTCAGCTTTTAGCAAATGTTATACTTACTACTCGTACTGTTTCAAGATTTCTGGTTTAAAAGATCTTTCTTAGTTTCAAAGCTTGCAACACAGGAGCTTTCTTGTTTAAGATTCTGATACTTGCATTGCTTTTTAAAAATGTTTCCATATGGTCTTGTTATGCGATATTAATTCCATCGTTTTCCATTGCAACAAAATGGAACGACAGATGATCCAACATGCTTTGGTTACATATGTTTTGTGATTGGCTACATCATTTCCTGCAGCTTAGTAGTAAATCTCCACCTAATTAGCATTTTAAGTTGTCATGCATAGGCAATAACTGACTCCAGTCTTATAAGAAAGTAATTTTTTGTCTCCTGTCTTTTTGGTTTTCACTCTTGCGCTTGTGGTTATGGCAGATTCCTGCCTGAACCTCTCCGGCAACAAATGATTTATTTGAGACCTGTCATAATTCAGTCTCCTTTGGTTGGCAACAAATTAGGTTATGGAGAAAAACATGTTTGTTGATTAACATTTCAACAGTTTTTTCATGATATGTATTAGGCATGTTTAGATTTTAAAAATACAGTTTTCACTAATCTCTTCTGTGTTCCTTTGTTTGCCCGGGTTGATTTTTCAAAAACTCTATTTACAACATAGGCAATCCCCACTTGTCTGAAATGAGATTTATCTTCTCTATTGAGCGCAAGACATGTAAAAGTTGATGTTACTATGTCTTCTGCTTCTACTCAAGATATGATTGTGTTTCCTTAATAGTTAGTAATGTTTTATAACTTATTCTCTTGTGCGCAGTCATATTTTGCAATAAACTCGTCTCCATTTCGAAAATGAACTTGAAATATAATTTGTTTGAATGTGATCATGTACTGTTAGCTATAAGGTTTGGTGCTTGCCAAATTACTGTTGTCTTCTTTTATATGCAAGTTATTTAATGTCCATTTCAGATCAAAGTTTACTGATTTTAATAATATAAATCTCATAATTGATAATTTAAAACAACATCTGAGTCGATAGCGATCCATAGTCAGTTGTTGATTTATAATCGCTCATGTGTCCATGCTGGACAGGATTGAACAAAGGCTATAACTGAAACACATCCATTTCATTTAATCCCCACCTTCCACCACTACTCCGGTT
Organism: Cenchrus americanus; assembly: GCA_947561735.1. Lineage (NCBI taxonomy): Eukaryota > Viridiplantae > Streptophyta > Magnoliopsida > Poales > Poaceae > Cenchrus > Cenchrus americanus. The sequence continues at coordinate 154,071,317 of OX387242.1, read as the reverse complement.
CATGCTACGCAAGCACTACTGCGATACAGCTGGGAAAAAAAGCAACAATTCTTTGCCCCTACCACAGTAGGAACTGAACGGTTTGCACTGCAGTACCATAGCAGCAACAACTTACTGAAGGCTTGGACATCACTAACTTGTATTTGCTTGTAGTTGCTCGATAAGTTGGTGGCTTCATTGCACACAATGATTACGTTGGAAAAAATGTGCATGGTGTATAATTCATGGTTTACGATTTGATTTTATGCAGTCAGTTTCACTGTGAAGATGGATCCCTTGGAAGCGAAGCGAGGCTCTACTCCTTTTGCAGATATCACAAACACTACGGAGCAAGGTTTGCACTTCCACTTTTTAGCATTGAAGCAACTCTGTGTATGTATATGGTGTGATCTGGATGGGTTTTGGATGTGTCGTCAGTGCTCTTGGACCGTAAAGAAATAAAGAGGCAAAAGGACAAGGAGCGATATGCATCAATGTCAAGAGAACAAAAGGATGAGCTCAATAGGAAGGCCCGTGAGAGGCGCGTGGAGAAAAAAATACATGATAAGGAAAAGAAATGTGAGGAAGGTACATGTATGGATGAAAATGCACCAAATGGGTCTCAGGACCAAGGTACTGTTTCCTACTTCATTTATTACAGCACTTCATCCTCTTTTCATGCAGTCAGTTTCACAATGATGATGGATCCCTCGGAAGCAGGCGATAGTTCCACTCCTTTTGCAGATGTCACAAACACTACAAGTCAAGGTTCACACTTGCACTATGAATTATTGAAGTGACTCATTATATTTTTATGGTGTAATTTGGCTCAGTTATGTTTGTTTTGACAGTGCTCTTGGATCGTAAAGAAATAAAGAGGCAAAAGGATAAGGAGCGCTACGCATCAATGTCAAGAGAACAAAAGGACGAGGTCAATAGGAAGGCCCGTGAGAGGCGCGCGGACAAAAAAAGACGTGATCACGAAAGCAAATTTGAGGAAGATGCATGCTGTATGGCTGAAAATACACCCAATGGGACACTTGAGCAAGGTACTAATTCCTTTTTAGTTACACTTTGGAAATTGTTTTGCTACACTATTCTCATATATTTGGTTTCTGCAACGAAGGGGCTACACAATGTTTGGATGAGAATAATGCAACGCATGAGACACATGCTCAAGGTACTTTTTCCTTCTTAGTTAGATTCTATAAATATTTTTTGGAGCTATAGACATGTAGTGTTGTGCTACACTGTTCTCATACATCTGGTTACTGATTGCACTTCCCAACTATAGGCATAAAACAATTCCAAAAGCAATTAAAAATATCACAGCATAAGAGTACTGTTCCACACACACAAAAATGATGAGTATATGATAGCTGAACATACCAACAATCATGAAGCCTTTATTTACAAAAGTATGTGTGTGTTCCTTTACCAGAAGATTATTATCAGCACCAACCTGCAATATAATGAAGTTTAATTTAATTGTTGATATACCTGTCCAATGAGGCAGCAATATCAGTGCTACAATCCTCAACCTGCAAGCCACAGAGCTAATTGGTTCAAGCACACAAATAGGCTGCACTTTCCTACCTGCAATACACTCTAGCACTGTAATGTAGCGAGCAGAATAGGTCAGATTTTTTTTAATTAGAACTAATTCAGAATTATCTAAGTGAATAGGTCAAACTGACAGTACACTTAAACTCATTCAGTTTGTGACAAGAGTCATGTACCTTATTCATGAGGCGGAAAAGATTGCTGTACCACCCGAAGAACACATGTAGGCCCATCTCGATATGGTTTCATTGGCTATCGTCAAATGAGCCAACCTTGCCACCTATAAACGGGCGGGACTCGTACAAGTCAACCTGCAAAGCGAATCAAGCTCAGCTAAGCCAATTAGAAGGAAGTGACATTCCTGAATAAGAGACCATATAGCTCTGCTGAAGGCAACCAATAAGCTAACCTCGTGGCCCTGGTCCAAAAGCTCAACGGCAGTGGACATGCCGGCAAGGCCTGCCCCTATGATGGCCACCTTGAGCTTGGGCCCCCTGTAGTGCTCCGGCTCACGTGGGAACAACCCCTTGGGAGCTGCCACACATGTAAACAGATCCTCATTTCAGAATTTCCAAGTCAACCTCGCAAAACAGCCCAAAGCTACTGAAACTGAAACTGAAACAATTCCACACTTTTTAGGTGTAGAGATTAGTCAGAAGAGGGAGTCTGCCTGTCTGTAAACACGACCCCGAGAGGTGTTTTTAAGTTATAAGATGTTTCTAGAGCAGAGGAAAAACCATAGTACCATGAATGGACTTCGGTAGCAAAATCGTGTCGACACCCATTTCCACACATAAAGATAGACAAATTGTTACTCCTGGTTTGATTCCAGCCCAAAAGACAACTTTTTTATGGCCATATTGAGTATTGGAACTACAGTGTGGGAATCTCGGAGAGGATTAACACAACATTTGACACTCCATGAACCCAATTCCAGCTGTAACTGTGCCCAGAACCAGAAGAGAAGCGCGAGCAGGGTGGCGCCAAACTCACCGTTGACGCCCATGTGTTCTTCGGGTGCTACAGAAATCTTTTCCGCACTCACTGACTTATTTATGATAAGTGCACATATACACTATCTCTTGATGTTGAAACTGTGAAAATAGTAAATACTTTGGGGTTTCTATGGTGGTGCTATTCTTGGTGTTTGTTTGTATTTTTTTCTCATTTTCTATGATTATATATATCTTTTAGATTAGAGACAGGGATATCTCCCCCCACCCTTTATACTAAGATGAATTAATAACTATGTATACTGATATATTCTGCGGCAAACTATATGTATATATATATTTTAAGCACTTCATGCACCAACGTGCTTCATGTCAGAGAATAATGAAACTGGATCATGCTCCATCGACGAAGAAAACATACCTCCGGAAGAGCGTAGGAGTCGTCGGGATTGTGCACGTTGGGCAACAATGAGCCCTGTTAGTAGGGCCCTGCGAAATAAAAGGAGGCGTGATTCACGTCTCCCTAAAAAGAGACTGTTCAAGACACCACAAGAGAAGGTGAATAGCAGACGACAAATCAACAGAGACTATAATAAGAGAGTTAAGGAACAACGCGACAACAACTTGCATCCAGACTCCATCGCCATGGCAAACCCTAAGTTTAAACCTGAGCTTATATTCCCTCCTGGTGATAAGCCTGCCTCGAGACTATCAGAAGAGATGGAAATACCCGATTTTGGTGGCACGCCTGTCTACGTCGAGTCAGATGTACAACAACCTCCTCAACAAGATGAAACCTCAGAGACATTTTTATCCAACACTATCCATACAGCCTACCTAACTCCAGGATTGCGAGAATCCCGACGAAAGCGTCGTAATCAGGAGTTTGAATCAACCATTGGAAGAAACACCAATGGGAGCATGGGTGAAAATGTGAACATTGCGAGTCAGCCGGCACAATCGTGTGTTGTTGACAATGGTAAACTACTTGCCAACCTATGTTATATTACAAGTGATAAATTAATAACCAAACTGTGTTTCAATGTTGCATATATAAAGGTGTCACGCAAACCTACCCTCCGACTGACGGAGGGTCGGAACCTTGTAATGAAGGGTGTACTCAGACACAACCATCTGTGGTTGATGAGCCTGATTCTACGCACAAATACCCCTGTCAAGGTATGTGGCCATGACGCGCATGCTCTTCCTGTTCACATAGAAACATATTCACCTATGTTTGTCTCACCACTCACGTCACATCTGGTTTGCAGTAAGGTCTGGGTACTAAGTGGTTCTCCCTATGAGATTAAGAAGACTTTGGCTGAAGTTAGGAGGTTGTTACAAAAAGGAGCGACTATGCCAGAAGATTTTTTCAACCTAGGTGTTCGATATCTTGCTTATCGAGAGGCCAAAAGGATGAAGTACTACGCCAAGGTTGCAAAGCACCACGTGGATCTGCGCTTTTGTGTAAGTTAGATTTTTTAACTACACAATATGTAGCATATTTATATGTGATATTGATCGTCATACCTGTATTTTCGTGCGCTTCAGAAACTGTTGGAGTTACACAAGGCTGCAAGACACCGTAAATTTCGCACCGCAGAAGAGTTGGGTGCTGCGATTGGTCAATGGGAATTAATAAGATACGACATTTCTGCTTGTAGATATGTAAGTTCTTTCAGTTTTTGATTTTACCATCACATATTTGTTGTTGTCATGATACTGACTGCTTTGCAGTTTTTGATGCCATGGAAGCAACTCACTACCTACCTACTTTATGTACTTGATATGGAGCGGGAGAAACTTATTGTCATTGATACTAAACCCCTTCCGAAATATGCTAAAGATGTGCCTCTTCAACACTATTGCATATCGATTGTAGGGTTTCACCTAGAACTTCGATCAGCTATCAGTAAGGTGAAACCTAATTCATGGGTGGATGTTCAGAAATGGAGATTTGAACGGAAGTGTGGAATATCAGAAGATCCTGATGGGTAAGACCGACTTAGACACACCTGATATTTTAGGTGCACTATCCATTTCTCTTATAAATATATGTTCGTATTCTTTAAAAGCCGACGATTGTTCTCACCACAGATTTTCAAGTGGATGGCTCATTCTGCAATATATGACGAGCTGGGAAAGTGATACAAAAGTAGACATGTATACGGTGAGTAAATATACTCTGTGGAACATTACTTGTCATTATCTTAAAATATGCAAAAAGAACAATTACATGTTGTGTTTTGACTTTAAGCAAAAAAATTTCAAACGTTACAGGATGCTCTTGCTATGCGACGTAACTTCTTCGTCGATCTTGTGGCGCATGAAGCAAATGCCTGGAGAAAGCACCTACCAAGCATTGTAAAGCATTACCTACGACGCATCACAGGCAAAAATATAGAATAGATGGAGCGTGATATTTTAGGTGTCTTTGTTATTGTCACTTAGGTAAATTACTGGTAAAACATTAAAGTGTGCACTTAATTTCAAGTCATTCTTGAGATATGATGTCTTAATTTGATAAATATAGTTGTATTAAACAAATTTTGCTGTGTATTTTTTATTTGCATTGTAGACATTTTGTCCGTAGCAACGCACGGGCACCTACCTAGTTGTTCATGGTTTAGCAAATAGAAATTAAAGAATGGCACACTGTCTGCTAACATCCCTGCGCACATAAGAAAAAACCAAAAACAAATTAGAGTACGGGATCAGACAAATCAGAGTACGGGATCGGGATCGTCTAGATTAAATAACAAGGGAGTGGAGTGGACTGCATCGCCGTTATCCAATCGTAGGCGACCACGGAATGAAGTCGAGGGCACGACGGCATTGTTGCATGTAGCGTAGGAGAGGTGAGGGCGCCAACGTCGATGGCATCAAACCTGGAGCGAGGAGAGCGTCGATCTAGAATTTGGAGGGAGGCGGAGTCAGCAGGAAACGTCGACGGCACCGTCCACGACTAGACCCATCCAGGGACGGTGGGGGAGATGGCGGCGGCGTTCACGGCCGAATGGCTAGGGGAGAGGAGCGGAATGGACATCGACCCGGATCGGTGCGGCGGCGGCGGCGAGGGGTCGCAGCGGAGCCAGATGCACGGATGAGGGGGCGAGGTCGTGGAGGCGAATATTTAACCTATTGCCATCATATGACGGAGTGGTAACAGATTTGCCACCCATGAGAGAGCCATGAGAGAGGAGTGAATGTGAGAGGGATTAATTGACCCTACCTAATAGTGGCAAATAGTTAAATATCCCTGGTGGAGGCGGAGATGAGGCGAGGAGGAAGGATGACACACGGATGAGGGAGCCCGTGATCTGACGCACAAAATTGGATGGCGGACGTGCGTGCGGTCTCGAGCGGAAGGCGGACGCGCGGGGCGGACGCGCGGGCGGAGAGGAAAATGTCGTACCAATTTTTTTCTCTACTTCATACTTTTTAGGAGTAGAGATATTGTTTTACCACTCTAAGTCTAATGTCTTGCGTAGTAAAATTAAAAACTAACTTCCTTGAAAATACTCGAAAAATCTTGAATCGTGTTGTCCTGCTGGTAGCTTATTCTTGACTCGACGAAACGAGTTGCCTCCCGCCTAGCACTTCGTTTATAGTCCATGGCTAGACTTCTTCACTTGATTACTTCGGATCAATGCTCTTTGCGGGCATTGCAATCTTTGGTACCCAATTCCGCACCATTTTGGGCGCGGGCTTATTCTCTGACTTAGTCATCTTTTTGGTCTTCATAGGCAACTTTTGTTCCTTTATCTTGACGGATGCTACAACTTCTTTGATTTTCTTCACTTCCTTCTTCTTCAGCTCTTTCGTCTTCTTTGGCTCTTCATTAACAACGTGGCGGTGAGGTGGAATATATTTAAATTCAATCATGCTGCATACCTTGAGGCGTGGTCGAAACTTGAAGGAACTCCTCTCGCCGTTAATGTCGAACTTGATCTCCCCCTTGACAACATCAATGGTAGCTCCCACGATCTTGAGGAAAGGTCTCCCAAGGATGAGTGGTGGCTTCTCCCTCTCTCCCATCTCGAGTACCACAAAGTCGACGGGGATGAAGTGGTGGCCGACCTTCACGGGTACATCTTCGGCGATGCCTAACACGTAGCGAATGGAGTTGTCACCCAACTCCGAGCACATACCTGTAGGCTCCAATGGTAGCCGTAGCTTCTCGAACACATCTATTGGCATGATGCTCAGACTTGCTCCAAGGTCGCATAATGCCTTCTCAAACTTGAATGAACCAACGGAACATGGAATCGTCGAGCATCCGGGGACTTTTTGCTTCTCTAGTCCATTTGCAATAGCGACACTACATTGCTCGGACATCTTGACATGATCTACCCCGAGTGTTGCTATCTCATATTTGTTTGCAAGAATATCTTTGAAGTAATGAGAATATGTAGGAACTGGAAGGGAATCCAATAACGACATGTTGATGCATAACATATGCACAACCTCCACAAACTTCTCAAAATGATTATCAACTTTACCTCAGAAGTAGTGTGGCCTGAGTTGCGGTATCTTCATGTCTTCTTCCAGCATCTCAAACTCGGGCTCTTCGGTGACGATCTCAGTAACCTCCTCATTGGCAAATCCCTCCGTCTCGGCGGATGGTTTAGGCTTCCTTGCTCCCGTGGAACGTTCCGGATCTTCGGTCTCCTTCCCCGAACCAGTTTGAATGGCCTTCGCCGTTTCGGGACCTTGAGGTTATCCCAGAAGCTTCCCTTCATTAGCGGGTAGGCGCCCGGCAAGTTGTCCCACTTGCGTCTCGAGCATCTTCCACATGTTGAGTACGTGATGATTGGAGCTTCCGACCTCCGTCACTTTGCTATCGATGTTCTCCAACACCTTGTCTATGGCTTTGAACTTGGTGACGGTGCCCTTGTTCATCTTAGCTTGCGCGTCCATGAAGTCCTTCAATTGTATACGAAGCGAAACCGAATTCGTAATGGATGAGCTTGCATTAAATTGAGGTCTACAATTCCCGTGGCGGAAGTTCAGCAAATCTCCCTTCCTCATGTAGTCGAGCACCTTGGCTTCCTCCGGACAATCCTTGTGGACATGGCCATATTGTCCGCACTCTTTACATGTGGATCTTGCTTCGGCAGCCTTTAAGTCTTAAGCATCTTTCTTTTCTATCTCCATCTTCTCCAACCTCCGGATATGCGAATCGATCTTGCCTTCAAGTATGTCTTGCTTCTCCACTTGCAAGACTCCTTTGATGTTCCCCGTGGGTTGAACTGGAAGTAAGCGTCCGGATGACGCCCATGTGTCATTGTTCGCGACCTTCTTGATTAGAGTGAAAGCTTGAGTCAGCGTAAGCTCGATGATGGATCCTCCCGCCGATGCATCGATGATCGTTCTTGACGCCATGGTGAGTCCTAGGTAGAACTTTTGAACGAGATCCTCCTTCGGGAACTTGTGATGTGGAACCGCCCGAGTGTACTCATTGAAGCGCTCGAATGCCTCTGATATAGTCTCCGTAGGATATTGAGCAAAAGTAGCAATCTTGTTATGCAAGATTTGAGTTTTACCTGGTGAGTAGTATTTTTTCATGAAGGCCCTCATCAATGTGTCCCAATTTTGCATCGTCTCTGTCGGTTGAGAGTAGAACCATTGCAAGGCCTTCCCGAGTATAGAGAACGGAAAGAGCCTTGCCCTCATTTGATCTTGAGTCATCCCATCCATGTTGAAGGTCTGACATAGTTGAACGAACGCTTGGAGGTGAAGGTTCGGATCTTCTTTACCGGTGAACGGTGAATGTTGCACCATGCGGATTGTTGAGGTCTTGATCTCGAACGGACTTCCTATCTCCGCGAGGTTCAAGATTGGTAGGTCGATGATGTCCGAGGTGCACAGCTCCCCGATCTTGCGCTCCGGCTGCGGTTGTTCTCCCATCGGTGGACGTTGATTCTCCCTAGGACTTTGAGGTGGTGATTTCTTTAGAGATTCCAACAATGCTTCGTCTTCTACTTTCGAATCAACAAAATACAGCTTTATAGCTTGTGCTTCACGTCTCCTTAGCCTATGAAGTTTTTCTGGATCACCCACAAAATTATCGGGTTTGTTGGAGAGGTAGTCATCCATCTCCTATTAGGGTCAACGATAAAAAAACATACACAAAACGAAAAATAAAAACAAATCTAAGAAAACTAGAGTTAGACAAACTATATTAGATTGATTTTGAGGATGATCAAAAGTTAGGTGATGCAATAAGAAAAACCAAAAGAAAACTGAAAATTATACAAAAAGCATTAGAAGATCGAATCTGGACCACTTGTTCCCCGGCAACGGCGCTAGAAAAAGGGGCTTGTTGATGGTGTATATTTGTATTAAAGTTCAATTGGACTTGCAAGCAGACAAGTCCTCCGTCGTAGTCAACGGAACCTTCTTCCCTCAAGTGTGAACCCAAAGAATCAAATTCGCGGAACAAATGTGCGATGCAAGAATCAATCTAATAAAGCTAAGAACTTTGATGTTCAAAGGGGAATTTTATGCATCTAATCTAGAGAGCACCACGAAAACGAATCTAATCTATGAAAACTGGAGGTAGCAAGAGATAGAGGGGGATAGATAAACCAATCTAGAGAGATTGGATCAATCCTTTGTTGAAGTTCCGAGCAAAGAAGAAGTAAACAAGTTCAATCTCATAAAAAGCATCTTTAAATCATGGTTTTCAATCTGACTTTGAAAACGCCCGCCTTTTGGAGCCACCGTTCTATCACAACGCACCCCTATTCATGCGGGTTAGTCTAGGGTGAGTCCAAAGACAAGTTGAAATCTCTCGGAAGGCCAGGCATGCACCTCTAGCCACCACGGCGACAAGAACACCGTCAATGATCTATCTCAAGAATAGATCTTAAGATACGAAAAGCCGATTGAAATCAAATTCATTGGAGAAACATTCGATTGCTAGAAATCGGATTGCAACTTGATAATTCAACATAATACATGATACATGAATCATGATCACCACCGGGATCCTACCTTGATCTTGCTTCTAGCTCCGGGAACTCCGACGTGGTCTTCCTTGCAAGGTTCCCATGCCGGCTAGGGAGATCCTAGTCAACTTTCTCAACCCTCTCCTCTCCGAGATGGTGTCCCTCTCTTCCTTGCTGTTGACGGTGAAATTCCGTCAGCCTAGCCATGAGTTTACCTTCGGTGTTGGCATGAGTTTTATATGTTATCCATTGGTACAAACCCCCTTGATATAACAAGTTCATTCGCACATGTCGATTTTGGAGTTTAGTGTTTATGTAGGGTTTTGAAGTTGAAAGCAAGACTTCCGGGATAAGTTCATCAAGCACCTTGACAAGACCTTGAAGCCAGATACAAGTCATGCAATGAAGCAAACTTGACTCCAAGAAGCCCAGGGACCTAACCCGAGAAGATGACAAACTCCGAGGACCTAGTCGGAAAAGTGCTGAATCTTGTGGGACAAGGAGCTTCGTCCAACTCGGAGAGAAACTGAAGACAAGGGCCCACATGCAGAAGGGGGAAGGATCTAGAAGACTCGGGAACCAACGCCACGCGAAGGAGGCAGGCAACTGGGCCGAGGTGGGCCCAGGCCGGTCGGCCCAGGCCGGCCGGCCCGACCCATTCCAGGGCCTAGTCGCCTCCCCCTTTGACCTAGCTGCCATTTGGGCTATTTATAGTCCCGGGGTCGAGAGCTACGCATCAATCCATTCGTCATCGCCCGCCGAGGAGCAGAGAAGGGAGGGACACCATCTCGGAGAGGAGAGGGTCGAGCTAGTTGACTAGGGTCTCCCTAGCCGACGTGGGAACCGTGCAAGGAAGACCACGTCGGAGTTCCCGGAGCTAGAAGCAAGATCGAGGTAAGATCCCGGTGGTGATCTTGGTTCATTTATCATGTACAAGTTGATGTAACAAGTTGAATCCGATTTTTAGCGACTAAGTGTTTCTCCGAAGTCTTTGTTTTCGATCGGCTTTGCTTATCTTAGATCTATTCTCGAGATAGATCACATAGGGTATTCTTGTAGCCGTGGTGGCTAGAGGTGCATGCCTGACCTTCCGAAAGATCCCTAGTTGTCCTCGGACTCGCCCTAGACTACCCGCAAGAATAGGAGTACGTTGTGGCAGAATGGTGGCTCTGAAAGGTGGGCGTTTTCGGAGTTAGACGGGAAACCACGGTTTAACGAGGCTTCTAATGAGATTAAACTTGCTACTTCTTCTTTTGCTTGGAACTTCAACGAAAGGCTTGACCCGATCCCTCTAGATCGGTTTATCTACCCCCTCTATCTCTTGCTACCTCCGGTCTTTAGTAGATTAGATTTGTTTTTTGATGTTCTTTGATTAGATGCATTAGGGTTTCACCTTTCGAAGATTGAAGTTTCTTGGCATTACTAGATCATCTCTCACGTCACACATTTGTTCCACAGATTTGATACCTTGGGTTCACCACTCGAGGGAAGAAGGGTCCCTTGACTACGACGGGAGACTTGTTCGCTTGCAAGTCTACTTGAACTTTAATATGATTATACACCGTCAACAAGCCCCTTTTTCTGGCGCCGTTGTCGGAGAACAAGTGATCAAGATTCGATCTTTTATTGCTTTTTGTGTAATTTTCAGTTTTCTTTTGGTTTTTCTTTTTGCATCTACTAATTTTTGATCATCCTCAAAATCAATCTAATCTAGTTTTATCTAACCCTAGATTTCTTAGATTTGTTTTTACTTTTTGTTTTGGTATATTTTGTTTATCGCTAACCCTAACAAGAGATGGACGGCTACCTCTCCGACAAACCCGATAATTTTGTGGATGATCCAGAAAAACTTTACATGCTAAGGAGACGCGAAGCACATCAAGCTAAAAAGCTGGATTTTGTAGATTCGAAATCGGAAGACCAAGGATCGTCGGAATCTCCGAAGAATTCACTACCTCAAAGTCCTTGGGAGAATCGACTTCCACCAATTGGAGAACAACCGCAAGAACGCAAGATCAGGGAGCTATGCATCCCGGACATCATCGACCTACCAATCTTGAACCTCACGGAGATCGGAAGGCCGTTTGAGATCTAGACCTCAACAATTCGCATGGTGCAACATTCACCCTTCACCGGTAAAGAAGACCTGAACCTTCACCTCCAAGCGTTCATTCAACTATGTCAGACATTCAACATGGATGGGGTGACTCAAGATCAAATGAGGGTAAGGCTTTTTCCGTTCTCGCTACTCAGGAAGGCTTTGCAATGGCTCCACGCTCAACCGGAGGAGACGGTGCAAGATTGGAATGCTTTGATGAGGGCCTTCATAAAAGAATACTTCTCACCGGGTAAAGCTCAAAGCTTGCGTAATAAGATTGCCACTTTTGCTCAATATCCTACGGAAACTATCTCGGAGGCATTCGAGCGCTTCAATGAGTACACTCAGGCGGTTCCACATCACAAGTTCCCGAAGGAGGACCTCGTGCAAAAGTTCTATCAAGGACTCACCATGGCGTCAAGGACGATCATCGATGCATCGGCGAGAGGATCTATCATCGAGCATACGCCGACCGAAGCTTTCACTCTATTCAAGAAGGTCGCGGACAATGACACGTGGGCGTCATCCGGACACTTACTTCCGGTTCAACGCATAGGGAACGTCAAAGGAGTCTTGCAAGTGGAGAAGGAAAACATACTTGAAGGAAAGATCGATTCACTCATGAGGAGGTTGGAGAAGATGGAGATAGAGAAGAAAAAAGCTCAAGACTTAAAGGCTGCCGCAGCAAGATCCACATGTGAAGAGTGTGGAGAATATGGCCATGTCCATAAGGATTGTCCGGAGGAAGCCAAGGTGCTCGACTACATGAGGAAGGGAGATTTGCCAAACTCCCGCTACGGGTAAGGTAGACCTCAATTCAATGCAAGCTCATCCATTCCAAGTTCGGTTCTGCTTCATATACAATTGAAGGACTTCATGGACGAGAAAGCTAAGATCAACAAGGACACCGTCACCAAGTTCAATTCCATATACAAGGTGTTGGAGAACATCGATAGCAAGGTGACGAAGGTCGGAAGCTCCAACCATCAAGTGCTCAACATGATGAAGATGCTCGAGACGCAAGTGGGACAACTTGCCAGGCGCCTCACTACTAATGAAGGGAAGCTTCCGGGACAACCTAAAGGTCCTGAATCAGCGAAGGCTATTCAAACACGTTCTGGAAAGGAGACCGAAGATCCGCAACGTTCCGCGGGATCAAGGAAGCCTAAACCATCCGCCGAGGCGGAGGAATTTGCTAAAGAGGAAGTTACGGAGATCGTCACCGAAGAGCCCGAATTTGAGATGTTGGGAGAAGACACGAAGATACCACAACTAAAGCCACGCTACTTCCGAGGTAAACTTGACAATCACTTTGAGAAGTTTGTGGAGGTTGTGCGTAGACTTAGCATCAACATGTCGTTATTGGATGCCCTTCAAGTTCCTACATATTCTCATTACTTCAAAGACATACTTGCAAATAAATATGAGATAAGAACACTCGGTGTAGATCATGTCAAGATGTCCGAGCAATGTAGTGCCGCTATTGTTAATGGGCCAAAGAAGCAAAAAGACCCCGGTTGCCCGACAATTCCATGTTCCGTTGGTTAGTTCAAGTTCGAGAAGGCGTTGTGCGACCTTGGAGCTAGTGTCAGTGTCATGCCAAGGGATGTGTTCGAGAAGCTACGCCTACCATTGGAGCCTACGGGTATGTGCTTGGAGTTGGGAGATAACTCCATTCGCTATCCCTTGGGCATCGCCGAAGATGTGACCGTGAAGGTCGGACATCACTTCAACCCTGTCGACTTCGTGGTGCTTGAGATGGGAGAGAGGGAGAAGCCACCACTCATCCTTGGGAGGCCTTTCCTCAAGACCGTGGGAGCTACTATTGATGTTGGCAAGGGGGAGATCAACTTTGACATTAATGGAGAAAGGAGTTCCTTAAAGTTCGAACCACGCCTCGAGGTATGCAATATGATTGTAGTTAAAAGTGTTCCCACCTCATCGTCGCGTTGTTATGGAAGAACCAAGGAAGAAGGAAGGGTTGAAGAAGAAGAAAGAGCCGAAGAAGAAGGACGTAAAGAAAATCAAGGAAGTTGTTGTATCCGTCAAGACAAACGAACAAAAGCCGCCTGTGAAGACCAAAAAGATGACTAAGACGAAGAATAAGCCCGTTCCCAAGATGGTGCGGAAGTGGGTACCCAAGATTGCAACTCCCGCAAAGAGCGTTGATCCGAAGTAATCAAGTGAAGAAGTCTAGCCATGGACTATAAACGAAGCGCTAGATGGGAGGCAACCCGTTTCGTCGCGTCATGAATAAGCTACCGGGAGGACAACCTGATTCCAGGTTTTTCGAGTCTTTTTAATAATTCAGTTTTGAATTTTACTACGCAAAGACATTAGACTTAGAAGTGGTTGAACAATATTAGAGACATAATTTTTGGTTGAATATTTTGTTTGATCATAAACCCTTTTACATGAACCCTCCTATGTGTTTGTTTGCCTCTTTTTGAGAAACCACAACCAAATAATTCAGAACCTAACTCAAACATTCATCCTCTTTATGATGTTGTGGTTGACTTGTTTTTCATGCTAAAAACACACGAGTAGATCCATGACTTGTGCATAGATGTTATTTAATTTTCAGCACGTGGTAGGACTTGCGTAAACCTAGAAACTTAACTTTTGGTTGGTTTAAAAATCTATATCCTTGGTTTCTCTAAGACTAGAATTTTTCTAAGCCTCATTTAATTTTATTTCATTCAAAATCTCTCTCATTTAGCCAAAATTAGAACCTAAACCTATGCCCCCATGATCAAGCCGGGAAAAGTTTGCTCTCAACCAATGAAGACAAACTATGCCGGTCAGACCGATATAAACGTAGTCGCAAAGTATTTTTTACTTACATTTGTTTTTAATGGTTTAAAAACTTCTCTAAATTTATGCTTGAGCTTTCCCATAGCTCTGAAAATATTTTTAATTTTTGAAATTAGAGGAGTGCTTAGCCTTAAACATGCTTAGAGGGAGGCAATCTAGTTAAGTTAATCATGCATGCACCATGATGCATCATTGGATGCCCTCCCAACAACTTTCATCAAGACCACATGCAAAGGACAAGCATGGGTGGGAAGCAAGCATGACTTTGCAGGAAATTCATGGTGGCATGTGAAGCAAGTGGAGCAAGGGAGCATGGACATGACTAAAAGCAAGTGCATCAAGTGGAAGGACCAATAATGCAAGAAAAGGAGTGGACGAGAGCGTTTGGGCGGTGTAACTCGTGGAGCACGCGGGCAAGAAAGTCACGAAGGGGAAATGATCGTGCTGGGAGAAAGAGCCAAGCCAGGGGGCCGAACCACCCCAGGCCGGTCGGCCCAGGACGGCCTAGCCTATACATGGTGCCCCCCGGCGCCCGTCTTCTGCAGGCAAGTAGTGTGACACCCTAAAATTCCATCACTAAAATCACTTAGCAACTTAAAATAGTCTTAAGGATTTAAAGAAATTAAATTGCTATTTAAATTGAGCTCTAAAATATTAAATATAATTTAATAAACTTAGAGACAACAAGTGTTTGTGCATCATCAGTTGGCTTGCATGGTTTTTGGTTGCTTGTGTGGTTTCTAAAAAGTTTATAAAATTCTTGAGAAAATAGTTTGAAAAAGTTTGATTTGAATTTGAGATGAAAAATGGTTTGAAGATGAAGTTTGAAAAAGAAAAAAAAAAGAAGAAAACCGCGCCGGCTTCCCTTTCAGCCCAGACGGCCCAGCGGCCCGTCTAGCCTTCCCCGCGCCGGCCCACCTCTCCTCCTCTCCTTTTCCTTTTTCCCGCGACGCTGACATCTGGGCCCCGCCTGTCAGCCTCCCCTCCCCTCCCCCCCTTTCCTTTCTTCTTCCTCCTCTCGCCACCCACCCGACCCGACGCCGCCGCGCAATCCCCGCCGCGCCCGGCCGTCTCCCTGCCTCCCCTTCCTTTCTTCGCGGACAATTAAGGCAATCAAACCCCCCGTGATCAATTAGGTCGTTACTTCCCATCTTTAAACCCTAGCCGTGACGGCCGCGGCCATCAATGGCAAGCCGCCGGCCGTCCCGTCCCCTTCTCGCCTCGCCTTCCTCCCTTTGCTCCTATTTAAGCTCGCACACGAGCCCCTGCGCCTCCCTTTGCCTCTGCAACACACCAACACACGCACGTGAGCCCCAATTTCCTTGCGCCGCCGCCTCGGGTTCCCGCCGCCGCCGTCAATTCGTCGCCGCCGGTGAAGGATTGGTCCCTTCGCTCCTTCTTTTTGATTCTTGGGATCGCCAGGAGCTTAACGAGCACGTGCTGTCGCAGGTTCTTGTCCCCGACGCCCGTGGCAGCCACGCCCCGACCACACCGGAGCGCCGCCCGATCCGCCGCCGTTGCCAAGTTTCCCCACCGGCGCCTTCTCTTCGTTTTTGAGGTCGCCTTCTTCATCTACATGCGGTGAGCAAAAACCCCCGCCCAATCCCCCTTTATTTCACGCACAGCAGCGTCTCCCCGAGCTCGCCGGAGTAGCCGCGCCGCCCCCTTCCGGTGCCGGCCGCCGGTGAGGCCCGATCGCCTCCCCCGACCCCTTGGTCACGTGCGCAAGCGCCCGCGCCGCATTTTGCTCCAACCCGCGGTCGAGAAGATGGCCGGGAGCGCCGTCCGGGGCTAGTGCCGGCGAGCCCCTACCGCGCGCGTCGCACTCCGGCGTGCTCGCCGTCGCGCCCCGCTCGCGCACGTCCGGGGCCGTCAGATCTCGCGCGGACGGCCCAGATCGCGTACCCCTTCGTTTAAATGGGGCGGTCCACCGTGGACCCGTGCGCCGGGCGCACGGCACGGTCCACGGCGCACGCATGCGCCCGTGGTTGTTGGATCTGAGATCCACGGCGCTGGGCTGGCTGTTTTGTTTAAGAGCCCCTGATCTCTTAAATTTTTGCAAGTCGGTCCTTCCACCTTTGAGAATCTTTACGGTTAGGTCCTGAGTTTTATGTTTTAGCCCCTGGCCAGCCTAGTTTTCTTTTATAAAGGTCCTTTTTCATCCTTTTAGCATTTATACCCCTCTGTTTTATTTTATAATTATGTTTTAGCCCTGATTTTATTTATAAAAAGCCCTGTAAACTTAGTATTCTTGCAGATAGGTCCCTGTAAACTGTTTTAATCATATCTTTCTCATTTTAACTCCATTTTTAGCGTTCTATGTACCGAAATGATCGTCTCTACGAGTAGAATCTTTTAAACAGTAAATTTACTAGTTTTGTTACTGGTTGGTGTACTGTTTTATTTATTGTTTTTTGTTCATGCTTGACTCGTAGATATCGTGCCTATTTCGTCTGAGCTCCCTGTCGGAGGTGATCAGGAAGAGCCTGTTTTCGAGGAGGATTTCACCCAGCTTATAGAGGAAGGCAAGTGGCTTTCCCCCTCTGCATTATCTTTTTGAACCATGTCACTGCATGCTCAACAATGTTTACTATTCATGTTGCTATGCATAAACCTGATGGGCAAACACCTAGTTAAGGACTTGACTAGATACTTTACCACTTCACCTTGATCAACCATGTTTAAACAAATGCTTGGGGTAGATAAATGCTTAGTTTGCTTTACATGAGTTGGGTTATGCTTTGTTTATGTTATACATCTCAGTTTCGTTCATATAATGAGTTTTGTGCTTAAGACAAGATAACTTGAATCATAATCGGAACATGGAGAACCACCCAAGATAACAGTACAACCACAGTCCACATAGCTCTGGCTTAGCCAATTAATTAGGAGAGTGGGTTAGCTGATAGCTCTTTTCCGAGAGGGGCACAGGGGGCCGGAGTTGAAGGGGTATAGCCCGGTTATTTTGGGGTAGCAGCCTTGGCTAACGTGCTGACCATTAGGGAGGTTATGGTCCGCTCTGCTGCTGTAACTGTTGCGGGCTGTTGGTTTCTCTTCTTTCCTTTGTAAAGGCTTCGTAGTGGACCCCTAGCCACTCACCTTGGAAGTGTTTAAGGGTCTGGCTAACCCGGGCAAGATGGGGAACACGAACTGTGGGTAAAGTGTACAACCCTCGTAGAGTGTAAAGGCGATCGATCGGCCGTGCTCACGGTCATGAGCGGCTTGGACCCTCACATGATTAATAAACTTGAAGATTAATGCAAATCATGGGTTTGTGGTTTGGTTTAAGGTTTCTTTTAAGGTTAAGTGGGTTGGTATACACTTACACCTAGTAATTAGGTGCTTGCTAATAAAACTTGACCAACTTATAAAATGCTTACCGCCGTGAACCATAGCCTATCCTTGATAGCCTTGCATTGTTTCCCCCAGTTGCTGAGCACCAACCATAAGTGTGCTCACCCTTGCTTACCGCTGTTCAGAGGAGAACGTCGGAGGCGAGGACGAGTACTGGAGTGACTACGAGGAGTTCTAGGGCATGCGGATCCCCCAGTCATCATGCCTGTGGAAGTCAATGATGGATCTGCTCGTCACTTAGTTATCGTTGTGTTCGGACCTTCGAGTCCACCTCTCTGGATGTAATAATGGATATCGTACTAGTTTAACTTGAACGATTTATTACTGCAATGGTATTACTCTCGTTTTGTCTATCATGTGTGTGTAAATTGATCCTGGCGCACATGTGAGATGCATTCGGTTTTCCTTGTAAAATCGGGTGTGACAAAGTGGTACCAGAGCCGTGATGACTGTAGGTCGCAGCCTTAGTTAGAAATGGACGAAATTAAGGATTCATGTTCTAGAAAACCTTATCATGCTTCAAATCATCTTATTTACATATTAAAAATCTAATTTAATTTTGTTTATCATTTTAAATTGTCATTTTGATTTATTCTGTACTCTAAGATCAGTTTTGCTTTGATAGATGGCCAGAACCTACATGACCCCTCGCAAGAGCACTGGTGGGCGCTTTCCTTCTGGACAGCTAGCCCCTCGCCATCGTCTTGAGGATGTTGAGGAGGAACCGGAGGAGTTCCAGCCAGAGGTTGAGGTGGAGGAAGACCCAGAGGAGGTCCAGCCGGAACCAGAAGAGGAGGATCCTGAGGAGGTTGAGATGGAGGAGGAGGAGCCAGATGAGCCATTGGAACAGCCACAGCTGTACGATGGCACCGTGCTGGAGGCAGACGCTGATGGGGACATTGTGATTCTACCGGCGCCTGTGGCCAATGAGGAAGCACCCCCTGCACATGTTGATCCAGTGCCTGATGGTGAAGGAGGTAACCCGGATGACTCTAGTGATGACAGTGTGGGTGAGGATGATGGTGATAATGCTGTTGGCAACCCAGAGGAAGATGAGGATGAAAACCCCCGCTATCACGGAGCAGAATACCACAAACATTCTACTGAAGCTGAGAATGGACAGTTTTGCATTCTTCTGTGGGAGGTTCTGCGGTACCTGGGATATACCATAAGGCCTCTCTATGTGACTAAGCACTTCGGCGAGCCGGGAATGAGAGACTACTACACTGCGAGTCTACATCGGGAAGCCTCCGAATGATACGAAGGCTGGAGGTATCGCTCATCTCACCATAGCACGGCTCGGTTCTCCACGGATGATCTTTGCGGTGAATGATGCAGCAAGGAGGGCACTCTGGTCAATCTGCAATGCAAATCGGGTGCAGCTGTTCCACTCGGAGTATCGCCATGTGCCTCGTCGTGCAAGTGGTACAGAAGTGACTGTGGTGCCAGCAGGAGGCAATGATCGCATCGACGTTTTGGCACGTGTGGCTGCTGCCCTGAACACAGATCTGGAGGGGGCAACTACTGAAATAAACTAGTATCATGAGGAGTTGCAGGCTGCTCAGGTGAAGATAGCACGTCTGGAAGCACAACTGGCAGGACAGCGACTTGCTCAAGAAGTTATGCCATATCAGACCACAGCTTCCCCTCCGCGCAAGAGGCTCCGTTACGGCTCCGATGAAGCTATTACTCGTCTTGGCTAGGATCCTAGGATACTCGCCCTTATCATTTACCTTTTCGCTAGATCGTTCCTGCGTGAACGTATTGCTTGTAATAATGAATGCTGTTTGCAAACATGTTTGAGTTGGATCTTTGCTTGATTGTGAATTGTATGGTGGAGTGATGGCCACCATGCAATCTGAATTGTTAAGTTAATTAAAGGATGGTTTGGGTTTTATCGGTTGTCATTGCTTAATCTCTTATGCAAGTTTGATTGGATCAAATCTGTTTTCGCAGTCATATGATATACCAGTAATGTTTTGCTTATAACTCAAGCTACAGAACTCCAAATGACATGAAACCAGTTGGCTTAGTTCACAAATTTAGAGGATGGATTTCTGTCAAAAATTCAATGGTATACAATACATCTTCTGGGAGTTATGCACGAAGTAATGAACATGACAGAATCTGTAAATTTCTGCTGACACAGCTGTACTGTTTGAATTTTATCTCGAGTTATCGATGTCCAAATGAGGTGATTCCAGTTGGGATAGTTCCATAATTTTATACATCATAATCTGGTAAAACTTCGTGGTCATTGGATAATTACACAGAAAGTTATACATAATTCTTTGAGGTCAACAGAATATGTCTTAATTGAAGAACATGCTGTTATTTTATTTTGAGTTATACTCTTATGCATTGATTCAAGTACAACTATCTGAGATATGATTTTTCTAACGGTCAGATGGTAAACACCAGGTCCAGAGGAGGTCAAGACGTGCCGCCTGTGATCTGGGCACATATCGCAAATCAACAAAACCCAGCACCACCCCCACCGATCAACCAAGCAATGGACCCAAACATGCAGCAGTTTCTGGCAGCACAGATGCAACTGATTCAGAATCTTACCAACACTGTGCAGCAGATGCAAGCTCAACAGAACCAGCCACCACAGCCGATCCCTCCGCCACCCCCGCCACCAAGGGACAGGCACAAGGAGTTCATGAGCCACCATCCTCCTACGTTTTCCCACTCGTCTGATCCACTGGATGCTGACGACTGGCTGAAAACTATCACCAAGAAGCTGGAGATCGTGCAATGCACTGACAGGGAGATGGTCCTGTATGCTGCTGGAAGACTTGTGGGGCAGGCCGCAGACTGGTGGGATGCGTACTCAACTGCTCATCCCAACAGGCAGAACATTACTTGGCAGGAGTTCCGTGACAACTTCCGTACTTACCACATCCCTTCAGGAGTTCTCAAGCTTAAGCAGAGGGAATTCTTGTCACTAAGGCAGGGCAATATTTCAGTGACTGAGTATCTGGACAAGTTCACTCACTTGTCACGCTATGCACCTGATGAAGTCAACACTGATCCAAAGAGGCAGGAAAGGTTCCTGGATGGCTTGATTGGTCCTTTAAACTATCAACTGCAGAGTCACATCTTCCCGGACTTTCAAACGCTGGTGAACAAAGCTATTGGGCTGGAAAGCAAGAGAAAGGAGATGGGTGAACAGAAACGCAAGTTTCAGTCACATGGACAGTCTAGCAGCAACACCCGTCCTCGTTACAGTTCTCAGCAGAGCCTGACTCCATATCGTCCTGGTGGTCAAGGTGAGAGGTACCCACAGAACATGCAGCTGCAGCGCTCGTTTCAGCCACAGCGCTTCAATCCTCAGACACCCAGAGCTCCTACCCCTCAGCTGAGTCGTCCTAGCAATAACTCTGGGGCACCTGTCAGAAACACTAATCCTGTTCAGCCTGGTGGATGCTTCAAGTGTGGAGAGCTGGGGCATTATGCTAACAATTGTCCCAAGAGGGTGATGCAAACTCTGCAGAGAGACAATGGAAACAGGACCGGGCAACCATCTTCGCAGGCTCGTACTCCACAGACACCCAGCAAGAGAGGCCAGCAGAGTCATGTGCGTGGCCGAGTTAATCATGTATCAGTGGAGCAAGCTCAGAATGACGCCGGCGTGGTATTGGGTACGTTTTTCGTCAACTCTGTACCTGCTACCGTATTATTTGATTCAGGAGCATCACATTCATTCATAACTAATCAATTTGTGGCAAAATATAACTTATCTATGAGCACAATAAAGAACCCACTGATAGTTAGCACTCCTGGGGGTGAAATGAAAACTGGTCATATATGCCCACATGTAAAGATTAATATCATGGGGGTAGACTTTCTTGCTAATCTGGTAGTTCTAAAATCATGGGGAATAGATGTCATTCTTGGCATGGATTGGTTAAGGAGTTGTGATGGAGTTATTCAGTGTCGGAAGAGGTCAGTGCTGTTAACCAGTCCTCAAGGGGAGAGAGTAGAATATGTGAGTGCACCCTCATCCAGCAAAGGAGTTGTGAACTCTGTTGAAGGCAAGGTCTTGGAGGATATAAGGATAGTGAATGAATTCCCTGATGTGTTTCCAGAGGATTTGCCAGGTATGCCACCTGATCGTGACATTGAATTTAGTATTGAACTTATACCTGGTACTGCTCCCATATCTAAAAGACCATATAGAATGAATGTTAAAGATCTAGCTGAATTAAAGAAACAAATCGAAGAACTACTTAGTAAAGGGTTCATCCGTCCTAGTTCATCACCATGGGGAGCCCCCACACTCTTCGTTGATAAAAAGGATGGATCTAGGAGGTTGTGTATAGACTATCGATCACTTAATGAGGTTACTATCAAGTATAAATACCCTTTACCTTGGATTGATGATTTATTTGATCAGATGAGAGGAGCTAAGGCCTTCTCTAAGATAGATCTTAGATCGGGTTATCACCGGTTAAAAATCCGAGTGGACGACATACCAAAGACAACATTCACATCTAGATACGGGTTGTATGAGTTCACTGTGATGTCCTTTGGCCTGACCAATGCACCAGCATACTTTATGTATTTGATGAACAAGGTATTCATGGAGTATCTGGATAAGTTTGTTGTGGTATTCATTGATGACATATTGGTATTCTCCCGGAGTGAGGAAGAACATGAAGAACATCTGAGGCTTGTGTTGCAGAAGCTTCGGGAACATCAGCTATATGCCAAGTTCAGCAAGTGTGCTTTCTGGTTGAAGGAGGTCTCTTTTCTCGGAGACATCATCACAGATGGAGGCATTGCAGTTGATCCAAGCAAGGTTCGGGATGTATTGAACTGGAGTCCGCCTAAGAATGTGCCGGAGATCAGAAGCTTCCTTGGACTTGCAGGATACTATCAGAGGTTCATTGAAGGATTTTCTAAGATAGTGAAGCCACTTACCACTCTGCTCGAGAAAGGAAGAGAATTCAAATGGGATGAGAGGTGTCAGGCTAGTTTTGAGGAATTGAAGAAGAGGCTGACCACAACACCTATGTTGATCATGCTAGGCATACACAAAGGGTTCGATGTATATTGTGATACCTCTCGGCAAGGTTTGGGATGCGTGTTAATGCAAGAAGGAAAGGTGGTAGCTTATGCTTCAAGACAGTTGAGGAAACATGAGCAGAACTACCCTACTCTTGACCTTGAGTTAGCTGCGGTTGTTCACGCATTGAAGATTTGGAGTTATTACATGATTGGAAACAAATGTAAGATCTTTACTGACCATAAGAGTCTGAAGTATATCTTTACTCAGAAGGATTTGAATTTGAGGAAAAGAAGGTGGTTGGAGTTAATCAAAGATTATGATTTGGATATCCAGTACCATCCAGGGAAGGCAAATGTTGTGGCAGATGCTTTGAGTCGGAAGGGACAGACTAGCTTGCTGATAGGACACTTGTTATCTCAGGAGTTGTGTTAGGAGATGGCACAGCTTAACTTGGGAATGGTTGCTTCTAGTGAGACTTTGACATTAGAAATTGAGTCGACGCTTGAGCAGGATATCAAGAAAGGACAATTGAGTCGACTTTGACAAGATTGCAGAATACATGAAGTTGATTAAGTTAGGCAAAGTTCCAGAATTCAGAGAAGATGAGCAAGGAACAGTGTGGTTTAAGAACAGAATCTGTGTACCTGAGATCAAGGAGTTGAGAGAAGCTATCTTGAAGGAAGCACACGATTCAGCTTACTCTATACACCCTGGAAGTACCAAGATGTATCAGGACTTGAAGCAGAGATACTGGTGGTATGGGATGAAGAAAGATGTAGCAGCTCATGTAGCTCTGTGTGATGTGTGTCAAAGAGTGAAGGCTGAGTATCAAAGGCCAGCAGGATTGCTTCAGCCTCTGAAGGTACCTGAGTGGAAATGGGAAGAAATCGGTATGGATTTCATAGTGGGATTACCTCGTACTCGTGATGGGTATGACTCTATTTGGGTTATTGTGGATAGATTAACCAAGGTAGCGCACTTTATCCTAGTGAAGACGACCTATACAGGAGTGAAGCTAGCTGAGTTGTATAATTCAAGGATAGTGTGTTTGCACGGGTACCGAAGAAGATAGTGTCGGATCGAGGCACACAAGTTCACTTCACGGTTTTGGCGTAAGCCGCATGAATCGATTGATACAAAGTTAAACTTCAGCTCAAGCATACCATCCTCGGACGGATGGGCAGACGAGAGAGAACAAATCAGATACTTGAGGATATGTTGAGAGCTTGTGCGTTGAAGAACAGTGGCAGTTGGGATAAGAGTTTGCCTTATGCAGAGTTTGCTTATAACAACAGCTATCAGTCCAGCATCAAAATGGCACCTTTTGAGGCCCTGTATGGAAGGAAGTGTAGAACACCGTTGTTTTGGAACCAGACTGGTGAAAGACAACTCTTTGGACCAGACAGCATACGAGAAGCGGAAAAGCAAGTTGAAATCATAAGGGAGAACCTTAAAGCAGCACAGTCACGTCAGAAGAGTTATGCTGATCCTCGGAGAAGAGAGGTGATTTTGGAAGTCGGTGATTATGCATACCTCAGAGTGTCACCTATTCGGGGATTACGAAGGTTTAACATCAGAGGGAAGTTATCACCTCGATTCATCGGACCTTTCAAAATTTTGGAACGGAAAGGAGAAGTAGCATACCAGTTAGAGTTGCCAGCACAGTTGTCGGGAGTCCATGATGTGTTCCATGTATCCCAGCTGAAGAAATGTACAAGTGAGGTTAAGATAGAACCGGTACAGTTAGAGGATATTCAAATGGAGAATGACCTGACATACAAAGAATACCCTGTTAAGATCTTGGATGTATCAGAAAGAGTTACCAGGAGTAAGATCATCAGAATGTGTAAAGTACAGTGGAGTCATCATAGCGAGGGAAGAGGCAACTTGGGAAAGAGAGGATGAACTTAAGGAAGACTTTCCTCTGTTCTCTAAGTCTTCTGAATCTCGGGACGAGATTCTCTTTAAGGGGGTAGGATTTGTGACACCCTAAAATTCCATCACTAAAATCACTTAGCAACTTAAAATAGTCTTAAGGATTTAAAGAAATTAAATTGCTATTTAAATTGAGCTCTAAAATATTAAATATAATTTAATAAACTTAGAGACAACAAGTGTTTGTGCATCATCAGTTGGCTTGCATGGTTTTTGGTTGCTTGTGTGGTTTCTAAAAAGTTTATAAAATTCTTGAGAAAAAAGTTTGAAAAAGTTTGATTTGAATTTGAGATGAAAAATGGTTTGAAAAAGAAAAAAAGAAGAAAACCGCGCCGGCTTCCCTTTCAGCCCAGACGGCCCAGCGACCCGTCTAGCCTTCCCCGCGCTGGCCCACCTCTCCTCCTCTCCTTTTCCTTTTTCCCGCGACGCTGACATCTGGGCCCCGCCTGTCAGCCTCCCCTCCCCCCTTTCCTTTCTTCTTCCTCCTCTCGCCACCCACCCGACCCGGCGCCGCCGCGCAATCCCCGCCGCGCCTGGCCGTCTCCCTGCCTCCCCTTCCTTTCTTCGCGGCCAATTAAGGCAATCAAACCCCCCGTGATCAATTAGGCCGTTACTTCCCATCTTCAAACCTTAGCCGTGACGGCCGCGGCCATCAATGGCAAGCCGCCGGCCGTCCCGTCCCCTTCCCGCCTCGCCTTCCTCCCTTTTCTCCTATTTAAGCTCGCACACGAGCCCCTGTGCCTCCCTTTGCCTCTGCAACACACCAACACACACACGTGAGCCCCAATTTCCCTGCGCCGCCGCCTCGGGTTCCCACTGCCGCCGTCAATTCGTCGCCGCCGGTGAAGGATTGGTCCCTTCGCTCCTTCTTTTTGATTCTTGGGATCGCCAGGAGCTTAACGAGCACGTGCTGTCGCAGGTTCTTGTCCCCGACGCCCGTGGCAGCCGCGCCCCGACCACACCAGAGCGCCGCCCGATCCGCCGCCGTTGCCAAGTTTCCCCACCGGCGCCTTCTCTTCGTTTTTGAGCTCGCCTTCTTCCTCTACACGCGGTGAGCAAAAACCCCCGCCCAATCCCCCTTTATTTCACGCACAGTAGCGTCTCCCCGAGCTCGCCGGAGTAGTCGCGCCGCCCCCTTCCGGTGCCGGCCGCCGGTGAGGCCCGATCGCCCCCCTGACCCCTTGGTCACGTGCGCAAGCGCCCGCGCTGCATTTTGCTCCAACCCGCGGTCGAGAAGATGGCCGGGAGCGCCGTCTAGGGCTAGCGGCGGCGAGCCCCCGCCGCACGCCGCCGCACTCCGGCGTGCTCGCCGCCGCGCCCCGCTCGCGCATGTCCAGGGCCGTCAGATCTTGCGCGGACGGCCCAGATCGCGTACCCCTTCGTTTAAATGGGGCGGTCCACCGTGGACCCGTGCGCCGGGCGCACGGCGCGGTCCACGGCGCACACATGCGCCCGTGGCTGCTGGATCTGAGATCCACGGCGCTGGGCTGGCTGTTTTGTTTAAGAGCCCCGGATCTTTTAAATTTTTGCAAGCCGGTCCTTCCACCTTTGAGAATCTTTACGGTTAGGTCCTGAGTTTTATGTTTTAGCCACTAGCCAGCCTAGTTTTCTTTTATAAAGGTCCTTTTTCATACTTTTAGCATTTAGACCCCTCTGTTTTATTTTATAGTTATGTTTTAGCCCTGATTTTATTTATAAAAAGCCTTGTAAACTTAGTATTCTTGCAGATAGGTCCCTGTAAACTGTTTTAATCATATCTTTCTCATTTTAACTCCGTTTTTAGCGTTCTATATACCGAAATGATCGTCTCGACGAGTAGAATCTTTTAAACAGTAAATTTACCAGTTTTGTTACTGTTTGGTGTACTGTTTTATTTATTGTTTGTTGTTCATGCTTGACTCGTAGATATCATGCCTATTTCGTCTGAGCTCCCTGTCGGAGGTGATCAGGAAGAGACTGTTTTCGAGGAGAATTTCACCCAGCTTATAGAGGAAGGCAAGTGGCTTTCCCCCTCTGCATTATCTTTTTGAACCTATGTCACTGCATGCTAAACAATGTTTACTATTCATGTTGCTATGCATAAACCTGATGGGCAAACACCTAGTTAAGGACTTGACTAGATACTTTACCACTTCACCTTGATCAACCATGTTTAAACAAATGCTTGGGGTAGATAAATGCTTAGTTTGCTTTACATGAGTTGGGTTATGCTTTGTTTATGTTATACATCTCAGTTTCGTTCATATAATGAGTTTTGTGCTTAAGACAAGATAACTTGAATCATAATCGGAACATGGAGAACCACCCAAGATAACAGTACAACCATAGTCCACATGGCTCTGGCTTAGCCAATTAATTAGGAGAGTGGGTTAGCTGATAGCTCTTTTTCGAGAGGGGCACAGGGGGCCGGAGTTGAAGGGGTATAGCCCGGTTCTTTTGGGGTAGCAGCCTTGGCTAAAGTGCGACCATTAGGGAGGGTTATGGTTCGCTCCGCCGCCGTATGCTTGTTGCGGGCTGTTGGTTTCTCCTCTTTCCTTTGTAAAGGCTTCGTAGTGGACCCCTAGCCACTCACCTTGGAAGTGTTTAAGGGTCTTGCTAACCCGGGCAAGATGGGGAACACGAACTGTGGGTAAAGTGTACAACCTCTGCAGAGTGTAAAACTGATCGATCAGCCGTGCTCACAGTCATGAGCGGCTTGGACCCTCACATGATTAATAAACATGAAGATTAATGCAAATCATGGGTTTGTGGTTTGGTTTGAGGTTTCTTTTAAGGTTAAGTGGGTTGGTATACACTTACACCTAGTAATTAGGTGCTTGCTAATAAAACTTGACCAACTTATAAAATGCTTACCGCTGTGAACCATAGCCTATCCTTGATAGCCTTGCATTGTTTCCCCCACTTGCCGAGCACCAACCATAAGTGTGCTCACCCTTGCTTACCGCCGTTCGAGCAGGAGAATGTCGGAGGCGAGGACGAGTACCGGAGTGACTACGAGGAGTTCTAGGGCATGCGGATCCCCCGGTCATCATGCCCGTGGAAGTCAATGATGGAGCTGCTCGTCGCTTAGTTATCGTTGTGTTCGGACCTTCGAGTCCACCTCTCTGGATGTAATAATGGATATCGTACTGGTTTAACTCTTGAACGATTTATTACTGCAATGGTATTACTCTCGTTTTGTCTATCATGTGTGTGTAAATTGATCCTGGCGCACATGTGAGATGCATTCAGTTTTCCTTGTAAAATCGGGTGTAACAAGTAGCCCTCTCCTTCCTTTGTTTGTGTGCTCACGTTTTTGTGCCCAGAGCCACCGTAGATATAGCCATCCTTCCTGAGCTTGATTGCTCAAACAACTCACACCTTTAATCCACTAAAAGTTCACATTTCGAAGTAATTTTTGAAGTGCCTAGCTACCGGTTGAAACCCAGAATTTCAGTAGAGGGAAGAGTGCTGCAATCATGTGGAAGAAAACCACAAGTCTCTTCACCAAGAAGAAGGGGTCATCGTCGTCCAAGCCATCTTCGACGACGTCTTCGAGGAGGCACTTTGTTTCCGAGTCTCCACGGAGCATGGAGGTGGACACGGCACCGACAAGGAGGAACGACGCTCTCCTCCTCGGTGGTATGAGAGCTACAAGGAGCTCGTCCATGAGATATACCGAACCTCATGGGCGAACGGAGGAGCCACCCATCCCACCTCGTCGATCGACTCGTTCATCCGCGCCACCTCCATACACTCCGCGGTACTCCACATATGGCTTCATCATCTTGTCGGAGGAGGAGGAGAAGAAACTCTCTCACCTTGAGAAGAGGCTTGTGGCAAACGTCCATTTCGACGATCAAGCTCTCAACGCATTAGATTTCGGCACAGACATATATTATATGTTAGGGCACCTTGGATGGGTGCAATTCTCCAACGAGGTGTCGGCAAACACCCACAAGGAGTTTGCCTTGGAAATCTTGACGACTATGGTGCCTATCCTTGATGAGGGGGGTGCAAAGTTTATCATTCCGTTTGGAGGTAATTCAGCAAGTGGTTCCCTACGAGCAAATTAGGGAGCTACTTGGGTTCCAAAAGGGAGCTCCAGAGAAGGTTGACATGCAGGATGGCATGTTGGATGGATTTTGGAATTTAATCTCCAGAGATGCCCACCAACAACGAAATTCCATCTGGAACCCCATTATCCAAGTATTCCACTCTTGGATGTGTAAGAGGATTATGGGAAGGATGAGGGAGACGAAGGTGACTGACACGGAGTTGAATTGGCTCAACTCGGCTTTAATTGCCAGGCAGCCAATAGACTCCTCATACCTCATGATGAACCGATGGTGTTGCGAGGCAACATCAGGATCGGGAGATATTTGTTCGAGGTGCTACCTCTCTATGTTGGCCATCTCCTTAAGGCTGGGAATTACAAGAAATCCCGAATATCTTCTACCCGGGACCCCTCTCGGATTTGAATATTTGAAGCAAGGAAAATATATTAGTGGAGATGAGAGAGGAGGCTTTTATGTGGCCAAAGTGAACTTACCCCTTCCGGACCCAAGACTTAGGCTCTTCATTCAAGGGAAGGAAGATTGGTTGGAGGAGGGACTCCTTGTCCCGGCAAAGAAGAATAAAAGAGGAAGAATTGTAGAGGTGGGATCCTCCTCCGCGTAAGAGGGTGGTGCACAACAAACTATGTGCCACCATTCGGAGGAATCCCTACTCCGCCAAGTTATTACGAAGGGCCACAAATGCAAGCATGGGGGAGTGGTGCGCCCATGCCCCCACAAAATTATGTGGTGCCCAACGTAACCTTTGCGGAGCCCTATGCACAATATCCCCAACCACAACAAATCATGGCCATAATTGGAGGGTATGCTGCGAGAAACATGCAAAACGTCGCAGCCATCCAATCCAACGCGGCTCAATTGGGTGAAGGCAATGCGAATATTGCCTATGAGCTTGGGCGTCTTCACCTAGTACCGCCGGATCAATTCATTGGAGGGGATGTCTAAACCTACTACAAGCAAGGGTACAACTACCAAGATCATCAATACTGACCACTGACGGAGGATTAGGAAGAAGGAGGAGCTTTAGTTTTCTTTTCTTTTCCCTTTTTCTCTAATCTTCAGCTTGTGTTTGCGTAGTTCTTTCAGTTTTTATTTAAATTTCAGCAAGTGTGTTAGTTTATTTTCATCATGTATGTTAGTTTGTTTTCATCTTGAATAAAGACACCACCTTGTTTTTATCTTTGGTAAAGTTATGAAATTTATGCCATGACGATATATGATTATAATTGCCGCTTTGTTTATCTTTGTAATTGATTTATGCATGTTAAAACTAGTGCTCTCTTAAAATACAAATATGAATTTATCTAAATGCTAGCTTAATCTTTAGTGGAGGTTATGATTAAAAATAAAGACCCATGGTGTTTTATGTGCTCTCAAGTTTTAGATGGATTAAAGATGGTTTTTATTGTTAAAAGTAATGCTAACATTGTCATGAATATCACTTGTGTGTTGCTCTACCTATCCAGAGCCTTATAAATATTTGAGTGCATAAACCCTAGTGTACAAGATTTATTTTTGAGTGAGTCATTGTAGGCCATGATTTCTCTGGCCCGAGACTAAGAAGCTAGTCATTCCGTTTTTGTGTATCTTTCTTATTGCTAGCCTCTTATCCGTGCATTGTGTATCCCCACATCGGAGATCTCACAAACCTCACCGGATATCCACCCTTGAAACCAAATATCATCTTTTGTGATTACCTCCTTGTCCACAACATATCGTCGAGGATGGATCATCAATTCAAGGAAGATCGCAAGACGGTACTAACATTGAAGATTTCAAGTATCTCTCCAAAGGAAAAGTATTCTCGGTACCTACCTTATCTCTATCACCTCTTTGCCCGAGGACGAGCAAACGTCTAAGCATGGGGGAGGAGGTAGGTACAATGTAATTTTAGAGTTCAAGGGGAGCAAATAAAAAAATTGACGAGAAAGAAAAAGAAAAAAATGAGAAAGAGAAAGAAAGAAAAAGAAATAAAGAATAAAATATATGAGAAAAAGAGAAAAATATGAGTATATGTAAAAATGAAATAAAGTGAACTCCCCGGTTCTCTAAAGTGCATTAGGAATTTCAAGGTTTCAAGACTAAAAGATCCATACTCATTTTCCAACCATGTGTAATCAGATAACGAGGACTTCCTTTGTGCCTCGGGATCAAACTTTGCCATTTGCACATGTCCACCTACCTCAAGTGTGTGTATTTTTCACTTTCCCTTCCTTGACTTAACATTATTTTCCAATGACCTTTTTGACGAGTCTCGGTAAGACCATGAGAAGCTTGTCTTGTTTTGACAACATCTCATTTATAATATCTTGGTAGGACTAAACTTTCCCAAAAGCTCCATATAAAGCCTACCACATATATATGTTATGAGAGGGAAAGGAGTAGAATAAATAGGCTTGAGAGACAAAATAAGATGAGAGTTCATGAGCAATATGAAAAATGATTCAAATTTGTGAACTTGGTTTAGCTCTTTTTCATCTCATTCTTTATTTCAAAATTTCTAAGATCTAATTAAACTTTGGAGCATGTTAATACTTCTGGGATAAGCTTAATTAAAAATCTACCCTCTGTAGGGATGAAGGCTAGTGCATTATGAAACCTTAACGAATTAAATTTTTGAGAGCATTACGTTTTCTCATGTATGATCAAGTGCAAGGTTTAAACAATGAAGGGCAACGATGATATCCATAGAAGGCTAACTCGAGGACGAGCAAGGCTTTAGCATGGGGGCGATGTTTACAGTGAAATTCCGTCAACCTAGCCATGAGTTTACCTTCGGTGTTGGCATGAGTTTTATATCTTATCCATTGGTACTAACCCCCTTGATATAACAAGTTCATTCGCGCATGTCAGTTTTGGAGTGTTTATGCAGGGTTTTGATGTTGAAATCAAGACTTCCGGGATAAGTTCATCAAGCACCTTGACAAGACCTTAAAGCCTGATACAAGTCATGCAATGAAGCAAACTTGAGTCCAAGAAGCCCAGGGACCTAACCCGAGAAGATGACAAACTCCGAGGACCAAGTCGGAAAAGTGCTGAATCTTGTGGGACAAGGAGCTTCGTCCAACTCGGAGAGAAACTGACGACAAGGGCCCATATGCAGAAGGGGGAAGGATCTAGAAGCCTCGGGAACCGACGCCACGCGAAGGAGGCAGGCAACTGGGCCGAGGTGGGCCCAGGCCGCCCGGCCCAGCCCATTCCAGGGCCCAGTCGCCTCCCCCTTTGACCTAGCCGCCATTCGGGCTATTTATAGCCCCGGGGTAGAGAGCCACACATCAATCCATTCGTCATTGGCCGCCGAGGAGCAGAGAAGGGATGGACACCATCTCAGAGAGGAGAGGGTCGAGCTAGTTGACTAGGGTATCCCTAGCGACGTGGGAACCTTGCAAGGAAGACCACGTCGGAGTTGCCGGATCTAGAAGCAAGATCGATGTAGGATCCCGGTGGTGATCTTGGTTCATTTATCATGTACTAGTTGATGTAACAAGTTGAATCCGATTTTTAGCGACTAAGTGTTTCTCCAAAGTCTTCGTTTTCGATCGGCTTTGCTTATCTTAGATCTATTCTCGAGATAGATCACATAGGGTGTTCTTGTAGTCGTGGTGGCTAGAGGTGCACGCCTGACCTTCCGAAAGATCTCGACTTGTCCTCGGACTCGCCCTAGACTACCCGCATAAATAGGAGTGCGTTGTGACAGAACAGTGGCTCTCAAAGGCGGGCATTTTCGGAGTCGGACGGAAAACCACGGTTTAAAGAGGCTTCTAATGAGATTAAACTTGCTACTTCTTCTTTTCCTTTGAACTTCAACAAAAGGCTTGACCCGATCCCTCTAGATCGGTTTATCTACCCCTCTATCTCTTGCTACTTCCGGTCTTTAGTAGATTAGATTCGTTTTTATGTTCTTTGATTATATGCATTAGGGTTTCACATTTCGAAGATTGAAGTTTCTTGGCATTACTAGATCATCTCTTGCATCACACAGTTGTTCCACAGATTCGATACCTTGTGTTCACCACTCGAGGGAAGAAGGGTCCCTTGACTACGACGGGAGACTTGTTCGCTTGCATGTCTACTTGAACTTTAATACGATTATACACCGTCAACACTTGCTCCTCGGCGGGGGATGGTGAATGAATTCATCCGTGGCGCCTGGCTTCGGGGCTATAAATAGTCGGAATGGTGGCTAGTTCAAAGGGGAGGGGTGACTGGGCCTCGAAGTGGGCTGGGCCGATCGGCCTGGGCCCTCTTCGAGCCAGCCCGTGGCCTCCTTTGCTCGCTGTTGCTTCCTGAGTCTTCTAGATTCTCCCCCCAACTGCATGTGGGCCCTTGTCATCGGTTTCTCTTCGGATTAGATGAAGCTCCTTGTCCGGCAAGATTCGGCACTTTTCTGACTGGGTCCTCGAAGTTTTCCATCTTCTCGGGTTTGGTCCTTGGGCTTCTTGGAGTCAAGTTTACTTTATTGCTTGACTTGTACCGTCCACGTCCACACGTCCCACGGCTCGACTCCAGGTGAGTCACTGGTCACGTCCGAGCTCTGTCCCATCCCCCTTCGGCCACCGTTCGCCGGAATTGCGCCAGCGAGCCCCACGGCAGAGCCCAAGGGCTAACTTGCTTGACCTCATTTAGTTCCAGGGGGTTTCGTGCATATTGATTATTTAACCCCTAGTTGATTTTGCCTGCAGCTTGTATAATTGAGGACCATGTGTGGTTTGAGGACCGGTGGATGGTCGCTTCCTTGTGTGATGAGTGATTGACAACGTTGTGTGGACTGATTCTTGGCTAAG
This sequence comes from Cenchrus americanus, assembly GCA_947561735.1. Lineage (NCBI taxonomy): Eukaryota > Viridiplantae > Streptophyta > Magnoliopsida > Poales > Poaceae > Cenchrus > Cenchrus americanus. The sequence continues at coordinate 154,037,812 of OX387242.1, read as the reverse complement.
TATTGCAGGTGCAGGTTGCGGCTTGACTCGTGTTGGTGCAGGTGAAGAACAAGCGCGAAAGGTCGTCACCGGTGAGGCCTCCAGGTGTGGAGAAGACAAGTAGGCTTTGTTCGAGGGACCCGGTGGCCGGCGGGGGTCAAGTGCGGGCCGCATGGTGGCATGAACAAGCAAGATGAAGTCGTGGACGGTTTCTTGCTTGAGCCTCAAAACCAAGGTCGAGCCGGGACTACGTGGGAGCCAAGTCATGAGTGGAGATTGGCGGAGGCTACACCGAGTTCGTGGGGTTTCCGGTGGTTCACCAGAAAACCACTGGGTTCCTTGGTTGATCCACAAAGCCAAGACCGGAGAACCGAAGACGGAGGTGCAGCAGCACCAGACCGGTCTGACCGGTGGGGACCGGTCTGACCGGTGAGGAGCACCGGTCTGACCGGTGTGCGACGACGCAGTCCGGAATCTTCGAAGCGGAGGACACGCGTCGGGATCGCATGGCTTGCGTCGAGGCTACGCGAGGTGCGGTCGCCGGGCATCCGTCCGATGGTGAAGACATCAAGAATTCCAAATCCGCCCTTGAGGGGCTTGTATCCCTAGTTGTTAGAGAAGGGCATTTTAGACATTCGGTTGCCGCCTATATAACCCAAGAGGTGAGAGGATGGCAGCCAACTCTTGGAACCCTAGCTCATTAGTTTTCCTATTTTCCACCTATTTTCTCTAGGTTTTCCTTAGGAATAGCAAGAGAGCTTCACGGAGAGATCTTGTAGAGAGGGATGGATGATCGGGCGGCTTGCTAGACCTTGTATGAACCTTTGTTTCATGTATAGATGATTCGGCGTGGTTCCTCAAGGTTTGGATGTGTTTTCCCCGGTTGTTTTTGGTGGTGATTTTCGGAGCCCTCTCTTCGTGATTTCTTTGGGGTGTTTTCGGGGCTTTTCTCGTGGGGATTTGATGGGGGAAATTTGTGGGAACCCTTCGTGGTTCTTTGGGCTATGATTCCCCTCCCAAATCCGTGAGAAAAAGTGCTCGATTTTGGGGTTTCTTGAGTTCTTGGGTTGGAAGCGCTTCCGGCGGGATTTCTTCGATTCCTCCTTTTTGGACGAGATTTGGTGGGATTAAACTTGGCTATGGACTCCTCATGAGGTGTTCCTGATATCCCCAAAGTCTTGTTCAAGTCCGTGGAGCGATTCGGGAGATCGAGATTTGGATTTGGGGGAGTTGACCCGCGGGTGTCTTTGTTCATCCCGAGTCGCCTGAGCCACACCGGTCTGACCGGTGCTCTTGACCGGTCTGACCGGTGCAAGCCCTTGTGGGATTTTGCTTGGGTGAACGTCTTGGTGAGTTCGTTGTTGTCCCGTGGTGCTGCTGTTTCAAGTTTGGGTCCGTTTGGTGGTCGGTTGGCCTGTTAGGTGTCTTGGGGGCTTTCGGTGCCATCGGTCTGACCGGTGTGTCTCACCGGTCTGACCGGTGTAGAGCCACTTAGTGGAAGTTGCTCGGGTTCACTTGCGGGGACCGGTCGACCGGTCTTGCTCACCGGTCCCCGACCGGTGTGGGTCCGTAGACTCGAGGTTTGGTTTTTCCGCTGCGTTTCTCGGGTCGGAAGGTTGCGTGTTGGTTCCTAGGTCCAGTGGCACTTCAGTGGTTACGTGGGCTTGACCAACCTTGGTAGTGAGTCGGAGACGTGTGTTGGAAGCCGCGTTCGTCTTGTTGGAGTTTTCATCTCCTTCGAGAAGAATTTTTATCGGCTCCCATTCACTCCCCCCTCTCTGGTTCGCCGTATCGGTCCTTCAAGTGGTATCAGAGCCAGGTTCGGGTCTTTGTTGACTCTAACCAGTCTAAGATAAAAGGATGGCGTACCAGGAACGGGGTTCGGGTCCTCCACACTTCGATGGCAAGAACTACCAGATGTGGAGCAAGCGGATGGGTGCGTTCCTCCGCGGAAAGAGTCAGCTGCTTTGGGATGTCACGGTGGACACAGGCTATGTCCAGCCGATGGATTTCCTTGCTCCGGGGGTCGAGGGGACGGATTCGACGCCAACAATAAGGCGGTCGACTACTTGTTTCATGCTTTGTGTCGGCACCGAGTTCGATCGGGTGCACACCGAGCACTTGGCTTGTAGGATTTGGGCGGTGTTGAAGGAGGCTCATGTTGGTAACGCCCGGGTTCGGAGCACGGTTGTATGCGACCTACGGAGAGAGTACGAGAACTTCACTCATCTCCCCGGTGAGTCCATCGATGCCTTGTTTCAGAGGTTCACGGTGGTGGTGAACAACATGAGGGCCAATGTGGACGTGCTCCCGTACGATGATCATGATAGAGCGGTCAAGCTCTTACACTCTTTAGATCGTACGATATGGGGCGGAAAGTTCGAGGCCATAGTCGAGTCGGAGAGGTATGATACTCTGACGGTGAATGAGCTGTTCTCAAAGCTCAAGTCGGCTGAGGTGGATAGGGGCATGACTGCCAAGCTCGAGGGACCGACTGATTCCCATAGTCTTGCCCTCGTTGGTGGTTCCAAAGGAAAGACTAACTCTAACCCATCCACCAGGATGTTCTCGTTTTCCTCTTTGATGTCTATGCCAGATGAGGAGTTTGATGACCTTGGAGAGGATGAGGCCGGCGTCGGTGACGAGGCGGTTCGAGAGGCTGCACGAGAACCGCGTGAACATGAGGAGGAACACGAGGACTTGCTTCCAATGCGGCAAGCCGGGACACTTCGTCGCCGACTGCCCGGAGAAGGCCGAGAACAAGGACAGCTACAAGCACAAGCCGAGGAAGAACGATGACAAGTACCGTTCGAGGCGCGACCACAAGAGCAAGCACAAGAACAAGTACAAGGACGAGCGACGATCGAGGAAGAAGGAGGGCCGAGGCAAGGCCCGAGCGATGGTTGGAGCGAGCGACGTCGACTCCGGTTCCGCGTACTCCACCTCGAGCTCGAGCGGCGGCGACGACGAGGGGAGATCGCCGCAAGAACAAGAAGTCGTCCAAGAACCCGAGCGGGGCCGAGCCGCCGCGAGAGACGGCTTCTCGCACCATGGCGTTGAGCTCCGGCAGCAAGAAGAGCACACGGAGCGACTCGGACTGCGAGTCCGACGACGAGGTGCGTGATGAGCTTCCCTTCTTGCGCCGGGAGAATGAGAGGCTTGGCTCTTTGCTTGATAACCGTGATGACATGCTTAGAGAGGCCAAGAAAATGAGGAAAGAGCTTAGGGCTTCACTCGAGGATGCTAGGACTAGAGTGGGCCGAGCTAGAGACACGGGTGCTTGATAGCAAGCTTGAGATTGATTCGCTTAAGGCTAGCCCCGTTATTTCGATGAGAATGATTGTCTTGATTGCTCCATATTCCTTGCTGATCTTGCTTTGTTTAAGGAGAAGCATGCCTCCAAGTGTGAGGAACTAGATGTGCTTAGGGTTGAAGTGGGTGAGCTTAAGTCTAGACTCGCTTTGCTAGGTGCTTGCACTTCTTGCCCCGTTTTGCATGCTAAGATTGATGAGATGCATGCGTACACTAGTTCGCTCGAGGCTAAATTGAAGGAACCCATGCCTACATCTTGCTCTACCCGTGAAATGCATGCATTGAAAAATTTGGAGCTTGCACATTATGTTGATCATTTGCGGGATGAGAATGATGATTTGAGGAAGTTGATGGGTTGGTTGTCGGTCACGAGCCTCGTTGAGGATGATGATCGAGGCCTTTAAGAGGCAAGATGGTGAGGGGCTTGGGGCAAACAAGGTTGGTGAGGGAAGTGGAGAGAATATCCGGAGCCACCAAAAACCCACCACAAAAATGATTTCCCCCCAAAACCTAACCATCTAAGGAACCGACTAGACACAACCCCAGCTCCACCCGTGTTTCCTACACCCACAAATGATCTTCAAAAGCCTATCAAGTTTGTGAGCACTTCGGGGAAGGTGTTCTTTGGGAAGGAAAGTGAGAAGGCTAGTGGTGAGAAACCGGTGGAGGGTTTGAGTGGAGAGAAACCAAGTAAGCAGCCACATCCCAAGCCAAAGCCTAAGCTTGTGAGGTTTCATTGTGGCTATTGTGGGAAAGATGGCCATAAGGAGGAGTTTTGCTTCAAGAGGAAGCGAGAGGAGAGAATGGAGAAGGAGTGGGCTAACAAGGACAAGTATCACCCTTCCGATGGTGTACTTGAGCCTCGTATGCAGATGCCCAGGGGCAAGGCGATTGTGCGGACAGTTCGGGCTTGGGGAGAGAAGAAGGCTGCAGGGGGTGTTGCTGCCCAGGTCACACCGGTCAGACCGGTGTGGGGCACCGGTCAGACCGGTGCAGGCACGGACGGACGGATGTTCGGGTTTCGAGCTCGTACAGGTGCGAGGGTTGTTTCTGGTGGTTGTGGTTCTGGTGGTTGGGCTGGAAAGGGTGCAGGTGGTCAGTTTGCTAGGCGTTCTCCTCCTCGTGCTCAATACGGGGATTGGAGGAGCCGTGGCGTTGAGTTGGAGAGGAAGGACGTTCCACGGGCTTTCTTGCGTGGTTTTGGTCCTCCTCCAGGCAGAGAGGGGTGGTTCCCTCAGGGTGGTTACCGTGGTGGTGTTCGTGGAGGTAGTTTTGGTAGGAGAGATGCTTTGGTTGGTGCTAACCCCACTTTCGAGCAAATGGCTCGGCACTCGGTTTTCCTCTTTTGGTACTAACCCCGGTCTTTGAGTCGTTTGTTCGCTCACGTGCCTATTTTTGATTTTTCGGGTGGGAGACTTGAAGAACATTTGGTTGATTGACTCCGGTTGCTCGAGGCATATGACCGGAGACGGGGGGTGGTTCTCAAGTCTCGTCCCGGTGGTGACGAAGAGGTACATCACCTTTGGGGACAATGGGCGTGGGCGTGTGCTTTCGAAGGTGAGATAAAAGTGAGTGACAAGATCACTGCGAGGCGTGTTGCCCTTGTTCAATCGGCCGGGGTACAATGCGCTTTCGTGTCTCGGTTGTTGGATGAGGGTTTTGAGGTGTTGTTTCGGCCTGGTGGTTCTCGGATTGTGGACTCTCGAGGGGACCTTGTCCGTATGGTCGTTCCCGAGGGTCGGGTGTTTCGTGCTGATTTTTCTCGGTCTTCGGGTGTGGAGCGTTGTTTCTTGGCTGGTTCTTCGAGTGAGTTGTGGAAGTGGCATAGGAAGTTGGGTCACTTGAGCTTTGACCCTTGTCTCGCTTGAGTAAACTCAATTTGGTCCGAGGATTGCCACGGTTGAGGCTTGAGAAAGAGTTGGTTTGTGCTCCGTGTAGGCATGCCAAGATGGTGGCCTCTTCTCACCCGCCTCTCACCGATGTGATGACTGAGCGTCCATGCGAGCTGCTCCATATGGATCTTGTTGGCCCAGCTCGTGTGCGATTTGCGGGTGGGGAGTGGTATGTCCTTGTTGTGGTGGACGACTATTCTCGGTATGCGTGGGTGTTCTTTCTCGAGGAAAAGGGGGAGACGTTTGGTTTTGTTCGAGATCTAGTCTTGAGGTTGAGGAACGAGCTATCCGCAGTGATAATGGCTCGGAATTCAGGAACTCTCGTTTTGAAACCTTTTGCCATGACTTGGGTCTTGAGCACCAGTTTTCGAGTCCGTATACGCCTCCCCAGAATGGTGTTGTGGAAAGGAAGAACAGGACCTTGTGCGAGATGGCTCGGACGATGCTTGATGAGCATAGGACTCCGAGGAGGTATTGGGCTGAGGCGGTGAATACCGCGTGCTATGTGTCGAATAGGATATACCTTAGAGTGCACAAGAAGAAGACATGCTATGAGTTGATGCATGGCCGCACACCCAAGGTGAGTCACTTCCATGTCTTTGGTTGCAAGTGTTTCATTCTGAAGAAGGGCAGGAAGTTGGATAAGTTTGAGGCTAGGTCTGTCGATGGTATTTTCTTTGGTTATGCATCTCATTCTAGAGCATATCGTGTGCTCAATCTTGAAACTAACCAAATCGTGGAGACTTGCGAGGTAACCTTCGACGAGACAGAGCCACGTAGTCAGCTTATTTTTGAGTGTGCGGGTGATGATGAGCTTGGCGAGGAGATCTTTCGGGGAGGAGGAGCATGAACATGGTGATGATGAAGATGGCGGTGTGGTGCCCCGGCCGAACATGTACCCACTACTTCGACTACGATGATGGATGGACCCTCCGCTACACCTACGACGACAAATCAAGAACGAGGAGAAGCCGATGTTGAGGGGGAGGTAGCTTCGAGGCGAGAACCTCCCGGCGAGTTCAAGTGGATCACCCGGCTTCGAGGATCATCGGCGACATGAATGAACGCACTACACGGTCGAGGGTTCGGAACAATTCCCATTTTGCTCATGCTGCGTTTGTTGCTTCTTTCGAGCCCAAAGACATTGGACACGCACTATCTGATCACAATTGGGTTAACTCGATGCATGAGGAGTTGGAGAACTTTGAGAGGAATCAGGTGTGGGAGTTGGTTGACCCTCCCCCAGGGTGTAAGCCGATTGGTACAAAGTGGGTGTGGAAAAACAAAGAGAGAGAGAAGGGTGAGGTTGTGAGGAACAAGTCGAGACTTGTTGCTCAAGGGTTCAGTCAGAAGGAGGGGATCGACTACGAGGAGACCTTTGCTCCCGTAGCCCGTTTGGAGGCGATTAGGATCCTTCTAGCCTTTTCCGTGGCTAAAGGGTTCAAGTTGCACCAAATGGATGTGAAGAGTGCTTTTCTGAATGGAGTGTTGGAGGAAGAAGTGTATGTGAGACGACCTCGGGGTTTGAGAGTGAGAAGTACCCCCACCGGGTGTACAAGTTGAGGAAGGCGGCCGTATGGGTTGAAGCAGGCACCTAGAGCTTGGTATGGCGAGGTTGAGGGGGTTCTTGTTTGCGAGAGGCTTTGAGATGGGAAAGGTCGACCGGACCTTGTTTTTGCGAGGGCGGGCGAGAGATATCCCGATCGTGCGGGGTGTACGTGGATGATATTGTCTTTGGTGGCTCGTCTAACTCTCTTGTTGCGAGGTTTGCAGATGATATGAGCAGGGAGTTTGAGATGAGCATGATGGGTGAGTTGCAGTTCTTCCTTGGGCTACAAATCAAGCAATCAAAGGAAGGAACATTTGTGCACCAAGCTAAGTACACCAAGGACATTGTGAGGAAGTTCAAGATGGAGGACTCCAAGGCTATGACGACGCCGATGAGTACGACTACAGCTCTTGATGCGGACGAGGAAGGTGAACACGTGGACCAGAAGGAGTACCGGAGCATGATCGGGTCACTCCTCTACTTGACGGTGACGAGGCCGGACATACGGTTCTCGGTGTGTCGTGCGCTCGTTTTCAAGCGTCTCCGAGGACTTCGCATCGGCAAGCGGTGAAGAGAATTTTCGGGTACTTGCGTCACACTCCCGACTTCGGCCTTTGGTACTCCGCGTCCTCTTCTTTGGCGCTTCATGGTTTTTCGGACGCGGATTTTGCCGGGTGTCGGTTGGATAGGAAGTCCACTTCGGGACTTGCCGGTTTTGGGTTCTTCTTTGGTGTCTTGGTCTTCCCGCAAGCGGTCGAGCGTAGCTCAATCCACGACCGAGGCCGAGTATGTTGCCGCCGCTAGTTGTTGCTCTCGGCTCCTTTGGATCACCTACACCATGAGCGACTTTGGTGAGGAGTATACCCATGTCCCACTTCAATGTGATAGCACCAGTGCCATAAGCGTTGCAAAGAACCCAGTGCTCCATTCCAAAACCAAGCACATAGAAGTGAGGTATCATTTTCTGAGAGACAATGTTGAGAAAGGAAAGATAGCTTTGATCCATGTACCCACACATGACCAACTAGCCGATATTTTCACCAAACCCTTAGATCAAGCAACTTTTACTCGTTTGCGGGGGGAACTTGGTGTGTGTTTGATTTCTTGAGTTGGGTGTGTGGGAGCTTTCTTTTGCCGGTGGTGTCGAGCCCGTTGTGCCTCCCCTCGAGGAGCCGGTTTGTAGCATATGTATAGCTTTCCTTTGTGCATTTCTTGCATTTGGCATGGCATATGTAACATGATGTATAGGCATCCTTGTATCTTAGATTGCATGCATTTTGTATCATATGCATTGGTTAGGAAAAGCTTCTCTCATATACATTGTTCACCATGGAATGAGATATATGTCTTTGTGAGCTTGTTTGGTATGCTACGGTTAGTTTGGCTTAGCTCTTGATGATCTTGATGAATAATCCATGGTTGATAGCTATGCTTTTGAAAAATGTCACATGTATGCTCTCTCATGTGTAAATGCCTTTACATGCTCTTGACATGTTTGTGTGGCCTTGCTATGCTTAATTTGTGGTTGGATGGCTAGTTTATTGATCATATGGGGCCAAAGGCTCATTTGCCATCATGAATGTTTAGCCTTCTTGATTTATCTTGTGGAGGAGCATAAGTTCCTTTTTGTCGCAAAGACATTTCATGTACCATTTACAAATCTGAAAATGAAATGAAAAATGCTTGGAAAATATGCTCCCATGTCATACGTGCTTGAATTTAATTTGCTTTGGGTGCTAAACCGTTGCATGATGCCTACCAATGAGAAGTCTCATAAATAGAAGTAGGCACATGGCTCGGTGGCTTTGACATGACATGAGGTGCTTGTGGGTGTTTGTGATGGTCTTATGATTAGAATGGCTGTCCTAGCATGAAGTTTGTGTGGCTTTGCCATTTTGATATGCTTTGATCATGTTTAGGACTTTGCTCATGAGAGGCAAGTTTTTCGCAAAATTGCCAAAATCCATCTTAGCTTCGTCCAATGGTTGTGAAACTTGGTGATCATGTAGTTGAGATCGATACGAAGCCGTAGAGTATCTAACTTGCTCATTTGGACGTGTGTAGCATCCTATGTTGAATTTTGTATATTTGAGAAGCTCTAGGTTGAAAGTTTTGCATTTTTGGCTTGATTCATGCATTGCCAACAAGGGGGAGAAGTTTGAGCTTGAAATGGCTTGTTGGACGCGTTTAGAAGGTTTTCGAGTGGTTTCGAGCCATTTCTGGGCTCTGTTGTACACCGGTCTGACCGGTGATGAGCACCGGTCTGACCGGTGTGAGTGCTGGTCCTGTACACATGTTAGGCACCGGTCGACCGGTGGTGATGACCGGTCGACCGGTGTGAGTCGAAATTGCTGCGCTGCTGCCCCGTTTTCATTGTTTTGCATGCATTCGTCCGGGGGGGAGTTGCATTGGTTCGGGGGGGAGCTTGCATGTGTGCAGGGGGAGCTCTTTGTGAGTTTTCGAGCTTTGTTTTGGTGGTTTGCGCTCTTTGCTTGAGTTTTGCTTTGTCTCGGATGTGTCGAGCCGTTGCCCTTGCCTAAGGGGTCCGAGACTTGTTTCCTTCAAGTGATCTTGCTCTTTGCCTTTGTTTGGCTTTCGATCGCTTGTTGGAGTTTCTTTTTGTTCGTTTCTTTTCATTTTCTTTTCTCTCTTGTTTCTTTCATGTGGGTGTTGTCAATGCACTCATCAAGAGGGAGATTGAGGACCATGTGTGGTTTGAGGACCGGTGGATGGTCGCTTCCTTGTGTGATGAGTGATTGACAACGTTGTGTGGACTGATTCTTGGCTAAGTATTGCAGGTGCAGGTTGCGGCTTGACTCGTGTTGGTGCAGGTGAAGAACAAGCGCGAAAGGTCGTCGCCGGTGAGGCCTCCGGGTGTGGAGAAGACAAGTAGGCTTTGTTCGAGGGACCGGTGGCCGGCGGGGTCAAGTGCGGGCCGCATGGTGGCATGAACAAGCAAGATGAAGTCGTGGACGGTTTCTTGGTTGAGCCTCAAAACCAAGGTCGAGCCGGGACTACGTGGGAGCCAAGTCATGAGTGGAGATTGGCGGAGGCTACACCGAGTTCGCGGGGTTTCCGGTGGTTCACCGAGAAAACCACCGGGTTCCTTGGTTGATCCACAAAGCCAAGACCGGAGAACCGAAGACGGAGGTGCAGGCGGCACGGACCGGTCGACCGGTGGGGACCGGTCGACCGGTGAGGAGCACCGGTCCGACCGGTGTGCGACGACGCGGTCCGGAATCTTCGAAGCGGAGGACACGCGTCGGGATCGCATGGCTTGCGTCGAGGCTACGCGAGGTGCGGTCGCCGGCATCCGTCCGATGGTGAAGACATCAAGAATTCCAAATCCGCCCTTGAGGGGCTTGTATCCCTAGTTGTTAGAGAAGGGCATTTTAGACATTCGGTTGCCGCCTATATAACCCAAGAGGTGAGAGGATGGCAGCCAACTCTTGGAACCCTAGCTCATTAGTTTTCCTATTTTCCACCTATTTTCTCTAGGTTTTCCTTAGGAATAGCAAGAGAGCTTCACGGAGAGATCTTGTAGAGAGGGATGGATGATCGGGCGGCTTGCTAGACCTTGTATGAACCTTTGTTTCATGTATAGATGATTCGGCGTGGTTCCTCAAGGTTTGGATGTGTTTTCCCGGTTGTTTTTGGTGGTGATTTTCGGAGCCCTCTCTTCGTGATTTCTTTGGGGTGTTTTCGGGGCTTTTCTCTTGAGGATTTGATGGGGGAAATTTGTGGGAACCCTTCGTGGTTCTTTGGGCTGTGATTCCCCTCCAAAATCCGTGAGAAAAAGTGCTCGATTTTGGGGTTTCTTGAGTTCTTGGGTTGGAAGCGCTTTCGGCGGGATTTCTTCGATTCCTCCTTTTTGGACGAGATTTGGTGGGATTAAACTTGGCTATGGACTCCTCATGAGGTGTTCCTGATATCCCCAAAGTCTTGTTCAAGTCCGTGGAGCGATTCGGGAGATCGAGATTTGGATTTGGGGGAGTTGACCCGCGGGTGCTTTGTTCATCCCGAGTCGCCGGTGCCACACCGGTCTGACCGGTGCTCTTGACCGGTCTGACCGGTGCAAGCCCTTGTGGGATTTTGCTTGGGTGAACGTCTTGGTGAGTTCGTTGTTGTCCCGTGGTGCTTCTTGTTTCGAGTTTGGGTCCGTTTGGTGGTCGGTTGGCTTTGTTTGGTGTCTTGGGGGCTTTCGGTGCCATCGGTCCGGCCGGTGTGTCTCACCGGTCGACCGGTGTAGAGCCACTTAGTGGAAGTTGCTCGGGTTCACTTGCGAGGACCGGTCGGCCGGCTTGCTCACCGGTCCCGACCGGTGTGGGTCCGTAGACTCGAGGTTTGGTTTTTCCGCTGCGTTTCTCGGGTCGGAAGGTTGCGTGTTGGTTCCTAGGTCCAGTGGCACTTCAGTGGTTACGTGGGCTTGACCAACCTTGGTAGTGAGTCGGAGACGTGTGTTGGAAGCCGCGTTCGTCTTGTTGGAGTTTTCATCTCCTTCGAGAAGAATTTTTATCGGCTCCCATTCACTCCCCCCCTCTCTGGTTCGCCGTATCGGTCCTTCAATAATACGTGGAAATTCGTAGAAAAATCAGAAAATTATGAAACAAATTTTGCTGGATGCGTTGTGATGAACACGAATAATAAATAGAAAGCAGTAGAACCTATTTGTGCCATAGCTCCTAATCTACTTGGATCCATGAGTTGAACTTTGGGTATGTTATACTCTATGTCATGTTTGTTCACCACACCAAAAGTTGCACAAAGTTACTGAAGGAATCTTTTTATATGAATTATCTTGTGATATTGGCAAATCTGCCTAGATGATTCTTGTAGCTTAAAATATAATTAGTTTTGAGCCCAACTTCTGGCTATTGTCATGTTATGCTAAAATACACCCTTGGTGAATTTGTCATGATTTTATCTCTGTTAGAAATATTATTTCCTAATTTATGCTTGTTTTTAATCATAAACGTATATGTGAAGATCTATAATAGCTATAGGTGTATTTGTTGGTTCCTTGGGCTTGTTTTAGGCCAAAGCATCTGTAGGAGAAAGATTGGTCTCATTGCTGTTGTATTTATTTTTATATGTATTAATCCTTTAAATGCTAGCTAGAAATGCCTTTATTTGTTTGCATTTAAATTCAGTGGTGCAAACTAGTTGCTTGCTGTCCAAAGGGGTGTTTCCTGGTCATTAGGGCCAGTGGGCACTGTTGAGCAAGTTTGAAGTGTGATTGGTTGATTAAAAGGGTGCAAACTAGATTAATCTAGTGAAGGAAAAATAGGAAAAACAAATCCCTTCATGCATGAGTTGTATAAATGAGTTAGGAAAGTAATTTGCGGAATAAAAGTAAATTTTCCTTGCTGTTTGTTTTTAAAGTAAATATTCTTTTATAGATGTGCACACAATCACCTTAAAGAGAAGACTAAATAAGCTTGTTGATTATCTTTTAAAAGGAAAAATGTTTAAATACTTTTGTTAAGGTGAATATGGCCAACCATATACTCCTAGTGGCTGTTTGCTACTCTTTGTTAATTAAATAAAATTAATCACCCTCCTAATCACTGCATTGCATTCCCCGTGTAGAAATCCCCGACGGTAGCTACACGCTCATGCCGGTTGACGAGGACGAGGGAGCAGGAGGAGACGTGCACTACGTGACCGTAGAGCAAGACCCAGACCAAAGTTCGGAAGTTTGTGTGTTCGCTTGTGCTGACGAAGGCAAGTCCCAGTTTATCATTAACCCATGTTTTATTTAAATTTATGCAACTATCTTCGTTATTCTATGTGCATTTTCGTTCAGGATTTGATTGAAACCCTAGTTGCATGATCCTTAAGCACCTATGATCTTTTACTAGCATGTTAGGTTGCTAGTTGCTATGCTCTAAGGATCCGGCACAAGTCGAGTGTTGTACGTCACTCGCAAGAATAGGATCCCCTTTATGAAATCACATTATGGATTAAATGGATTGCTCATGTGGTAAGATCATGGGGTTGGGCTCCGGCCCAATGGCTTCGTTAGTTAAGTGTTTGAAAGTACTAAGCACTTGTCGGAAATGGGTACGATAAGACTAGTACATAAATGAGACGATGCGGGAACTTTGTGCTACTAAACTTAGGGTTGCGGCCCTGGGCTCGCCACTCGAGTACTTGCGTGAGGCTGGGTGACCTTGGTGGCGTAGCCTAGTAAACCTCGTACTTGAGACTGTAGCATCTGATCCCAATCCGAGGAATGACGGGAACCGCCGGTTGGTGAACTCTTAGTGAGGGCACCTCCCATGTGCTTAGGTCCACCTTGCAAGGTTATGAATCAATCAATTGTCGGCCTCTCACCGTCATCTGAGACTACTTACCCGACTGACCATGATATCCCTTTATGATGGAACTTTGTGAAGATGATTACTTTGATTAATTGTTTGTACAATTTTGGTTGCAATAGTTGCTTATCTAGTAATGATTACTTCTACTAGAACATGAGCTAAAATGTGAAAGTAAGGATTCACTACTTAGCAGCTTTTTGGCAAACAAATCCACTAGCCAAAAGCCATGCATGATTAGAGGTAAAAGTCTTTCTTTTACACGTGTAAGCCTTGCTGAGTATTAGTATACTCAGCCTTGGTTTATACATGTTGTTTCCAGGTAATGCGTGTGATGTGTGGCCCGGAGAACTTCCACCCGGCTGGGAGCTGGAATGGGTGGATGACGAAGAGTGATTGCATCATGGACAGGCCTCCTATGATGTGATCGTATTGTTTAGTTATCTTCCGTTGTTTTTAATAAACTCTGAACTATTTACTGTGATGTCAAAGAACTATGTTTGTAATAATGGACCCTATGGGGATTTGATGTTAATTTGTAAGGCAGTCTGGACTCTCCTTCGTGGGAGTTTTAATGCATACGTTCGATCCTCTCTGTGATGTCAAGTGATTTACCGGGTGTAAACCCAGCAACACTCAACGAGATACTTCTTTATTATCGCTTAATGACCAAATGGAGTGGTTTAGGTGATAGTACAGAATTATCTCAGGTGGGGTTGTCATAGTTGGTATCAGAGCATCCATATGCACCGGAGTGATTGGATTAATGCTAATCACATGATTTACAATAAAACTTGCCAAGATTGATTGGATTTTGAAAATCTGTTGGATCGTTAAGGAATGGTCTAGATCGAGAGGCCCTAGAGGGAATTTTGGGTTCTTTAAGGTGGCATAAGAATCTATGGTTATTTTGCTAACTTCCAGCACCTTACTTTATGTTATACTTACTTTCTTGCACAACCAAACTAGATGAGCCACGTGTTTCATATGTGTGCTGTTCCGCATCACGGGAATTGCGAGGGTTGATGGAGTGATCCATTCCACGGATCCCATCTTCACGTCTAGATATGAGTTGTGGTGTTGCCACATTTATCATACGTGTGCATTCTGCATGTCGATCATGCGAGGCAAGGATACACTGCATTCAAACGGAGGGTGTCCGAGGTTGGACGCTGTCCATGCAGCGGCTTGACGCATGGATACTGTTTCTATAGTGAACGGTAATGTATGTGGACGCTTTCGTGACGTGCTAACACGAAAGGTTCATTTTCTGCAGGTACACTAACAACGTCTCGTAAGTCGATAAGTGCGATTCGAGTAGCTCCGACAAGCTATTATAAGGAGGGCTGATTATAAGCTTGCCACTGGCACTAACTACGTCGTTTTGGATCCATTTGTGAGAGGTCGTTTAAGGCGTGTGCATTCATGATTAAAATCTTGTTGAACCTAATTGGTCTTGCTTGCTTGAGTAATTTTCTTAGGGTAATGGCTTGATCTTAGATAAGGTTTTCCTCTCTTTTGATCTTAGGAAATTTCTGGCAGATTCGGTTACTGTCATTTCTCAATTTTTGTAGCCCAATCTGTAAGGAATCTGACTAGACATCCTTTAGGAAAGTTGTTTCTTATCGAATCTAGAATCTACTGTGAAGCTCTCAGGATTTTAGGAGTTTTCCAAAGAAAGTTATGCTCAGTTTAGTGAGTCCCTATCCTGCTGTTTTTCTGGGCAACCTTCCTCTGAAAATGTAATTTTTCGAGTATGATCCCATCCAATCTAGATCCACCTTTGAATACCAAAAGTGTGCATAATTATGTAATTGAGTTGCTGCGAAAAGTTGGGAATTTTTGGGGCCCTGGTTTTTATGTTATGAATTTTTGTTCATACCCACCAGATTTTACCCCTTTTGCTCGTATTGATGTCATTGATATCTAACGTGCAGTCCGTAATTTTGTACAGATGGCGTAGCCACCAATCTACGAGATCGACGCAGACAGTACCATTCGTACTGATGCCCTTCACTGGGAGGGTTTTCCCCGCATTTTGTGGGAGACCCTCAGTGAGGTGGGCTACACTACGCCGCCACTGTACGAGGTGGTCTCTTTTTGGGACCAGGGTGTTCCCTACGCCCGCACGACCGCTACCATTCTCCCCCACCCCGAGCACCAGGAGTGGGCGGACTTGAGCATGATGTTCTTTGCTCACCACGGTGTCGAGTCGATTGAGTCCGCGGCCATGCGGATCCTTCACACCTTCTGCAAGCAGCACCTGGACGTGGTGATGCTTACTATGCTGGGGTTATTCCTGGTCATGGACCCACTCGACCCGGCTTGGTGTGAGCGTATCTCGCTCACCGACGTGTTGCTCACGACGGACCCTCCAGAGGTCGTTGTGCGCTAGCTTCTGAGGTTGTTGGAGGTGGTGTAGAACATGCAGGTGTTTCGTCTTTCCACTCAGGGTATGCTCTCAGTTGTGTTGATGGACTCCACAACGATGAGGGATATCCTCACCCTCGACCTTCAGCATGAGCGACAGATCGTTGCTCACCTTTAGCAGGAGCTTGTTGCGCTGCAGGACGAGCGTATCCAGTGGCACCAGGAGCGTGCCAAGTTCACCGAGCAGCTGCACGCCCGAGACAATGCTCTCGAGATGACTCATGTGCAGCTAGCTCACACTGTGGCCAAGCGTTTTTCCTTGGTGCAGAATGTGGCGGTGATGCAGAACCAGGTAGCTGAGATGGAGATAGAGGTGGAGGTGTGGCAGGCGATGGCCCACCAGGGGCAGCAGCCGCCGATTGCACCACTAGCTGCGCCTGCCGCTCCGGACGAGCTACAGGGAGTTTCCGGCTTGACGGAGGACAGCGTGTGTGGTCCACCACCCGATTCTCCGGATACTAGCGCTGGCTCCGTTGCGGGCTATTAGTGGTTTAGCATTTTTCTTTGGAGGAAAATCATGTACTCTACCTTTTGTTGTACATAAGTGTGTAGTCGATCCAAAGACTCCGCATCATGTAATGCTTGGATGAACACCTTGATGTTGTCAAGTTCAATGAATGAATTAGGGTTGTTGTGATCAAAGTTTCGCCTTGTGTTGAATACCAGCCTTGTGTGTTATGTTGTGGAGATTATGCTCAACAGAACTCACCACCATTGCATAAGAGAACCAAGAATTATAGCGGAAATTGTGCAGTTCGGCCTCCAGTAAAAACAGCTAGGCAGAACCTCAGTGTTGGAATTTTTTTTGCGGGCATAATAACATTGGAATTGGACCCCGGGTTGAATACCAATGTTGGAGCTTACTAAATTTTGCACTTGCTGACCAAAAATGGGAACTGTTACTCATAGGGGCAGAGAGTTATGAAAATTCTAATAACTCAGCTTTGCCGTCCGGTTTTCACCATACTGATGCTATGAGTTTTCGTTTGCATATTCTTCTTGTGGATGTTGTAAACAAGATTGTGAATATGTGACTAATGAAAACCTAATGAATTTCAAATGGTGGGACAAACCCGTGCTTCTCCCAATTGCTTTGGTGCAAGTGGGAGTGACGCTCCACCACCACCTCCCAACATGATCATTCAAGAGCAATTTATGGTCACCCAAACTGAGGTGATGCGTCAGCTCTTGCAAACACAGCAGCAACTTGCTCAGCAGCTGCAGAACGGTCCCCGTGGGGAGAACATGGATGGCCAACCTCGAGTCACCAAGTATCAGCATTTTTATGCCATGAAGCCCCCAACTTTTGAGGAGGCCAAGGAGCCACTGGCTGCTGATGCATGGATCAGGGCCATTGAGGACAAGTTCTCTGTGTTCACCTTGCCCTGCTCAGAAGAGCACAAGGCCAACTTCACTACCCTCCAACTCCGTGGTGCAGCGTTGATTTGGTGGGAGAATTTCAAGACCATGATCCCCGTGGGACATCAAATCACGTGGGCTGAATTCAAGCAGGCCTTCAAGGAACATCACATTCCTAAAGCTCTCATGGATATAAAGATGAAGGAGTTGCTGGCTCTAAAGCAAGGTTCTGACATGGTGTATGAGTATGCTAAGAAGTCAATGCCTTGTGTTAGTATGGTGGGCATCACGTGGACAACGATGCCAAGAAGATAGAGCGTTTCCGTGATGGGCTACTTGGGGATCTCTATGAGAGGCTTAATCTTTATGAGCCTAACATTTACCAGGACCTTCTGAACAAGGCCATTTCTCAAGAGGATGCCATGTCAAAAGCCCAAAAGGATAGGAAGAGGTAGGCCAGATTCACCGCTACTGGTTGGTCGGGCAAGAAATTCTGCTTTGTCAAGAAGGATACTCAGGGTCCTCCCCAGTCATCTTTAACAGGACACTGGAGAGTGACCCCGTCTCAGAACAAGCCGTCTGGGAATTTTCAGTTCCATAAGGCATAGCAGCAGCCATACAAGCCTAGTGCACCCCCAGCCAACAACAATAACAACAGTGCTACCAAGGATCGTCACTGCTATAATTGTAGGCAGCTGGGGCATTATATCAATGAGTGTCCCAAACCCAAGCCAAACAAACAAGGTGAAGGCTCAGGATTCCGTCAGGGGAACCAAAGCAAGAAACCCATGGTGCAAGTCAAACAGGGCAAATTGAACTACACCTCCATGGTGAACACACCGGAAGGAGCAGCGGTGCTCACAGGTATATTCTCTATCCGAGGCTTTTCCGTTAAAGTCTTATTTGATTCTGGTGCAACTCATAGTTTTATAGATGAGAAGATTTTGAATAAGCTGGAATTAAAGAGTTGCCATATGAACCGACCTTTCTTGATAACCACGCCGGGTGGGCGAGTTACCACTGGCAAATTAGTCATGAGAGTGCCACTGGAGTTAGGTAGCAAAATTGCTCCCGCAAACCTTTTAGATTTAAGTATAGAGGGTATCGATGTGATCCTAGGTATAGATTGGTTAACCCAACATCAGGTTGTCTTGGACAATGCCTTAAGAATGGTTGAAATCCATTCCCCTACTAGTGGCCAAACCATCTTGTACTTGCCCAAGGCAGAAGGCATGAATCCTTGTTCCTATGCTCCCGCAACAGTCCAGCTAGAAAACATCCCAGTAGTGTGCGAGTACCTAGATGTTTTCCCGATGACTTGCCTGGTATGCCACTAGAAAGAGGCGTCGAATTTGTCATAGAGCTGCAGCCTGGCACTGCCCCCATCTCTAAGAGACCCTACCGCATGCCACCTAAAGAGCTAGCCGAGTTGAAGATTCAATTGCAAGAATTGCTTGATAAAGGGTATATACGCCCAAGTTCTTCTCGTTGGGGAAGTCCCGCTCTTTTTGTGAAAAAGAAAGATGGTAGCTTGCGGGTGTGTGTTGACTATCATCCACTCAATGCGGTGACAATCAAGAATAAATAACTGTTGCCCCACATGATGTGCTCTTTGATCAATTGGCTGGTGCCAAAGTCTTTTCCAAGATTGACCTTCGATGGGGCTATCATCAAATTAAGATTCGAGCTAGTGACGTTCCAAAGACAGCTTTCTCCATCAGATACAATCTTTTGGTCTCAGCAATGCACCTGCCTACTTCATATACCTTATGAACTCAGTCTTCATGAATGAATTGGACAAGTTCGTAGTGGTATTCATTGATGATATCCTCATTTTTTCCAAGAATGAAGCCGAGCATGCGAAGCATCTTCGCATTGTCTTGCAGCGATTGAGAGATCACAAACTCTATGCCAAGTTCTCTAAATGTGAATTCTAGCTGGATAGTGTGAAATTCATTGGTCACACCATTTCCAAGGATGGTATCTCCGTGGATCCTAGCAAGGTGTAGGATGTCATGGATTGGAAGCCACCCAAGTCGGTACATCAAATTCGTAGTTTTCTGGGCCTAGCAGGCTATTACCGTCGGTTTATTCTGGATTTCTCCAGAATAGCTAAACCCATGACTGAACTATTGAAGAAGGGTGTCAAGTTTGTGTGGAGTGAGGAGTGTGACCAAGCCTTCCATACCTTGAGGAAACACTTAACCTCAGCTCCCGTATTGACACAGCCAGATATGTCCAAACCATTTGAGGTGTTTTGTGATGCTTTAGGCACTGGTCTTGGTTGCGTGCTTATGCAAGAAAACTGAGTCATTGCCTATGCCTCACGGGCACTTCGGCCTCATGAGAAGAATTATCCTACTCATGATCTTGAGCTAGCAGCAGTCGTGCATGCCTTGAAACTTTGGCGGCATTACTTGATGGGTAATCGCTGCAATATCTACACCGACCACAAGAGTCTCAAGTATATTTTCACTAAATCATATCTGAATATGAGGCAAAGAAGATGGTTGGGATTGATAAAGGATTACGATTTGGAAGTCCATTATCAGCCCGGCAAAAGCTAACGTGGTTGCAGATACTCTTAGCCCCAAGCATTGCAACTATGTGACGCTAGAGCCGTATAATGAAACCTTATGTGAAGAAATAAGGAAGCTTAACTTGGAATTGGTCGAGCATGGCAATCTTTATGCTGTCTCGATTGAATCTCCTCTCCATGAAAGAATTGCTACGGCTCAACTCAACGATGAAGGGGTTCAGAAAATCAAACAAAGGTTAGAAGAAAGAGATCCCAAGTTTCATTGTTTCCAGAGGGATAACAAAGGAATTGTCTGGTTCGGACAAAGACTAGTGATACCCCAGGATCAGGACTTAAAGAAGGAGATTCTGGATGAGGCTAATCTCTCTAAATTCACCATTCATCCAGGGAGTACCAAAATGTACCGAGACCTTAGGGAAAATTTTTGGTGGTCAAATATGAAGGGTGAAATAGCTGAGTATGTGG
The DNA here is from genome assembly GCA_947561735.1 of Cenchrus americanus. Classification (NCBI taxonomy): domain Eukaryota; kingdom Viridiplantae; phylum Streptophyta; class Magnoliopsida; order Poales; family Poaceae; genus Cenchrus; species Cenchrus americanus. The sequence continues at coordinate 154,017,967 of OX387242.1, read as the reverse complement.
CCGGTTGTGATACATGTCAAAGGATCAAGGCTAGTCACCTAAAGACCGCAAACCAAATGCAACCATTGTCCGTTCCTACATGGAAGTGGGATGATATAAGCATGGATTTCATTGTCGGGTTACCTCTCACTCCCCGGAAGCATGATTCCATTTGGGTAATAGTGGACCGACTTACCAAGACCTCTCACTTCATTCCCGTTCACACTACCTATTCAGCCGAGCGCTATGCAGAAATCTATGTTGATCTCATAGTGCGATTGCACGGTGTTCCAAAGACTATCTTATCAGATCGAGGTACTCAGTTTGTTGCTCGCTTTTGGGTACAAGTGCATGAATCTTTGGGAACCAAGCTAATCCATAGCTCCAGCTATCACCCTCAGACTGATGGTCAGACGGAGAGAGTAAATCAAGTAGTAGAAGATATGTTGAGAGCTTGCGTCATTCATTTTGACAAGTCATGGGACAAATGTTTAGCCTTAGCAGAGTTTGCTTATAACAATAGTTATCAAGCTAGCTTGAAGATGGCCCCATTTGAAGCCCTGTATGGAAGAAGGTGTCGTACCCCGTTAAACTGGTCACAAGCGGGAGAGCGAACCTTATTTGGCCCCAAGCTAGTACAAGAAGCCGAAGAAAAAGTGAGTGTGATTAGAGAGAATTTGAGAGCAGCTCAGATGAGACAAAAGAGTTATCATGACAAAGATAAAGCTCCCCAAGAGTTTGAAGTTGGTAATTATGTATACCTAAAGGTATCTCCAACCAAAGGCGTGCAACGCTTTGGAGTAAAAGGGAAATTAGCTCCACGCTATATTGGCCCTTGTGAAGTCACCGAAAAGTTTGGTACGGTTGCCTATCGTATTCGACTTCCGGACTGACTATCCGCAGTGCACGACGTGTTTCACGTCTCACAACTAAAGAAGTGTGAGCAAATTCCGGAAGCACAAATAATTGAGGAGACCAATGCAAAAATAGAACCGGATCTATCCCTAGCAGAGTATCCAATGAGAGTATTGGATCGAAAAGAGAGACAAACTAGGAGACAAAAGGTGAAGATGTACAAGATACAATGGAGTCACCACACTGAAGAAGAAGCTACATGGGAGACCGAGCAATTTTTAAACATCAAGTACCCCGACTTTCTTCCAAGTCAAACTCGTAAGTGAACAATCCTCACGTACTCCTGATTTCGAATCTCGGGACTTAAGGGGGGGTATGTCGTATGGACCTCCCTGGGCCCACTACCTCGGTGGGTACCAGGACCGACTACTCGGTGGGCCCCTGGGACTACCCGGCTTGCGCTACACGGCACCTGAAGGCGTGGAGCACAAGGACTACACAGGAGTAGTACTCGGTTAGGACTCTGTACATGTTCCGCACTGTATAGAGGTCTCCTAGACGTACTCGACTAGTACTCTTTCCCTACTCCGACTTGTAACCCCGCCTCCCGACTATATAAGGCGAGGCGAGAACCGATCTCAGGATCATCTCACCTCACCTCATCTCCTACAACTCACGGCGCACTATTGCACCATCTTGTAATCGTGCCCTATCAATCCGAGCTACGCAGGCATACGGGACGTAGGGTATTACGCACCTCGCGGCCCGAACCTGTCTAAATTGTGTGCCACGTGTCTCTTCCTTCGAGTTACCGATCTCGGCGAGTCACAATCATCTACTTCGGGCACTCCCCGTAGTAGGTTGCCGGTCTAAAACACCGACAGCTGGCGCTCCAGGTAGGGGCTCTCGCTCGAGATCACATGGCGAACTCGACAGCTTCCGCCCACATCAAGCCAACTGTCGCCTTCAACCGCGGCGACACCTTCGTCTTTGGCACCTGGGTCTGCACTGCTGACGGCGTGGGCTCCTTCCAGCGCCGCCTGACCATGCAACCCAACCCGAGGACAGGCCTCGTGACGCTTCCCGAAGTCGTCACAGGCGAACTCGCCGGCAAGTTCGGCGAAATCTCGCTCTTCAACCATCATGCTGACTTCGAGCTCGAGTCCGTCTCCAACTCGAACCCGACGTCGCCATGGGCCATCGCCGCGAGCCGGGCCGGCTCGGCCATCGCGAGACGGCCCCTTCACCACGTCGGCGCTCCGCGCGTGGCCCCCGCGTCCTCGGCCGGGCCCGCACGGGGGCTCCTACTCCACGACGGGCCGGCAAGGAGCCCGTACCCGAGTACGACTCGGACTCCGACGCCGTCCCCGATCACGTCTCGGACTCCAGCCCTCTCTTCGAGTTCTACTCGAACCCGGACTACGAGTTCGACTTCGGGTCGGACCCTGAGGAGCCCGAGTCCGAGGACGACTCCTCTGAGCTTCCCTTGTCAGGGCCAGCTTCTGGGCTGGTTATAAAATCAACACCGACCGGCAGATACGTCTACTGGCCAGACCGCAAGCCCGCTGACCTGGCGAAGGGAGACTCACACTACGTCGCCTACATCGACTCACTACCGTTCCAGGAGGGAACGCCGCTGGCCCAGGCTGACTCCAACACGCCCACTGAGGTGGCACCTTCTGAGTCCAGCCTTAGCACCCCTGATCGCCAAGTCTTCATGGCTGCCGGCGACAACACCCCAGGACCCTCAGGCACGGCCGAAGACAAGTACCTGGAGGACATCTCTGCAGACGAGCCGTGTCCGTCGATGCACCCTGCAGGCGAAACCGTCGCCAACAGGGACGCTCGACGCGAACGCAACAGAAGCGCGGCCGAACGACGCCGGCGGCTCAGAGACAACCTTCCCATCCGCAACCTCGCGGAAGCTCTCGAGGCGGTCGAGAGCAGAGTCCACACCACTCCTGAGCAATGCCTCATGTCGATCACAACGATCGCACGCCGAGCTCGGGGCATACGCGCCGGGAGAGGTCATCGCCAAGCTCGCTGAAGAAGCTTACTTCATGCGGGTCGACAACGAGAGCCGCCCAACCTCCCCCGGCCCAAGCCGCGCGACAACGAAGCTACTAGTCGCAGCGGCAACGCTGGCCCCAACCGTACTCGAGGCGACATACCAGCTGACCCAAACCGTCGCCGCTCCCATGCCGGTGGACCTTCTCACGACCAAGGCAACCGAGAGGTTGTCCCCCACCGCGCTCCGGCCGGTGGTGGCGGCAACGACCCTGACGGCGGCGGCAGCTCCAACCGCGGGGCCAACAGGAGAGCTGGAGGCGGCGGTAGATGCGGCGGCCGAGGCCACGCGAACAGCCACGCCTCCGGCGCCTCGCACGGCGGGTACGATGCCCGCCAGAAGATCGAGGAGCTGCGGCGGAAGAAGTCGACCACTACTGAGGGTGACGGCTTCCCCGCCTTCTCACCCCGGCTTCGCAACCTGCTCCTCCCCGACAAGTTCAAGCCTTTGGGGATCACCAAGTACGATGCGAAGCAGGATCCCATCCAGTGGCTCCGATGCTACGCTCTCTCCATCGAGAACGCTGGCGGCAACAGCGACACCAAATGCCTCTACTTCCCCTTCTGCCTGGACCAGGCACCACTCACATGGCTCGAGTCGCTGGACAAGCACTCGATCGACCAGTGGGACCAGCTGAAGGAACAGTTCACAAACAACTTCGCGGGCGCCATGGGCCGTTCGGGTACTCGCATGGACCTCGCCATGATCAAGAAGGAACAAGGCGAGACCCTCCGCAAGTACATGCGCCGCTTTTTCGACAAGCGCGCTACCATCGTCGACGTCACCGACAAGGAGGTCATCGACCTCTTCCAGGACGGCCTCTACCATCGCCGCACCTTCGAGGACTTCGGTCGTCGCCGCCCCAAGTCCATTCCCCACCTCAAGGACATGATCACGTCCTGGGCGGACGAAGAGGACAAGGCCAACGCCAAGTACGACGCCATCCGCGGCAAGTCCTAGCGGAACCAGGGCGGCGGCAGCGGCAGCAATGCAAACCAAGGCGGCCGCAACAACAACAACAACAGCAACTACTCGGGTCCCAACCGCAAGCGCAAGCCAGACAACACTGTCGCGGCTATCCAGCGCCCTGCGAAAGGGAACTCGAAGAAGAACTCTGGCGGGTTCAAAGACCTGCTGAAAGAGAAGTGCCCGTGGCATCCGAATGGCAACCACACTACCGAACAGTGCTACCAGCTCAGGCACACACTCAAGGACACGCCGGAACCACCGCACCCTCACGACCAGAAGGGCAAGAAGAAGGACGGCGACAACAACGACTTCCAAGAACCCGAGAAGACCGTCAACGTCCTCTTCGGCGGAGCGCCGGCAGGCGGGAGCGAAGGCTACCCGTCGTGAAGTGATGTCCATCGAGCCAGCGGTTATGACCCCTCTCAGGTGGTCAGAAGTACCCATCACCTTCTCCCGCGCGGACCAGTGGACTAGCTTCTCCGAACCGAGACGGTTCCCTCTCGTCCTGAAGCCAACGGTGGCGGGCTCCAAGCTCAACAAGGTGCTCATCGACGGTGGAAGCGGACTCAACGTCCTCTTCACCAAAACATTGAAGAAGATGAACCTCGACGTCACCCCCATGCTCGACAAGAGCGAGCATGCCTTTCTACGGCATCGTCCCGGTGCAACGCGGCTATCCCACCGGGCTCGGTGGTACCGCCGATTACCTTCGGGGCGTCTCGGGATAACTACCGCACCGAGTACATCAAGTTCGAGGTCGCGGATTTCGAGACCTCTTACCACGCCATCCTCGGCAGACCGGCCATCGCCAAGTTCATGGCGGTGCCCCACTACACCTACTTGGTACTCAAGATGCCAAGTCCGGCCGGTGTACTCTCCCTCCGGGGGGGACTTGAAGATCTCCCACGACTGCGATACAGAGGCCGTGGTGATCGCTTCAACAAACCAAGTACCCAACCCGATGATGGAAGTCTACGCTGCGTCGAAGAAGCTTGCCACAAGCGAACTCGACATCCCAGAGAAGTCTGACAGCGCCAACAAGCCTCAGCCACCTGAGGAGGTACTCGTCAAGGCGGTCGACCTCGGAACAGGCGACCCCAGCAAGACCACCACCATCGGGGCCGGCCTCGACCCCAAATAGGAAGACGCGCTCATCAGCTTCCTTCGGGCTAACCGCGACATCTTCGCGTGGAAGCCAGCGGACATGCCAGGAGTGCCTAGGGAGCTGATTGAGCACTGCCTCAACGTCGATCCAAAGGCCACCCCCAAGCGACAACACCTCCGACGCTTTGCCGATGACAGACGGGACGCCATCAAGAAGGAGCTCGCCAAGCTACTCGCAGCCGGCTTCATCAGAGAAGTCTTCCATCCTGAGTGGCTCGCCAACCCCACCCTCGTCCGCAAGAAGAACTCGAACGAGTGGAGGATGTGCGTCGACTACACCGACCTCAACAAGCACTGCCCCAAGGACCCCTTCGGGTTGCCGCGGATTGATCAAGTCATCGACTCCATGGCGGGCCGCGACTCGCTCTCGCTTCCTCGATCGCTAATCCGGGTACCACCGGATCGCAATCAAGGAGGAAGACCGAGGAGAAGACCGCGTTCATCACCCCGTTTGGCGCGTCTCGCTACACGACCATGTCATTCGGGTTGAAGAACGCCGGCGCTACCTACCAACGGGCCATCCGGGCACTCGCTTCAAGCGGCAACTCAACAAGAACGTCGAGGCCTACGTGGATGACGTGGTTGTCAAAACCAGGGACTCCAGTACCCTCATCGACGACCTTGAAGAGACCTTCGCATCACTACGCGAGTACCGCTGGAAGCTCAACCCGAACAAGTGCGTCTTCGGTGTACCTTCGGGCAAACTACTCGGCTTCATCATCAGCAAGCGCGGCATTGAAGCCAACCCCAAGAAGATCTCCGCCATCACCAGCATGAAAGCCCCCACGAGCATCAAGGACGTCCAGAAGCTGACGGGGTGCATGGCGGCATTGAACAGATTCATCTCGAGGCTAGGAGAACGGGGCCTCCCCTTCTTCAAACTACTCAAGCATCATGAGAAGTTCGTGTGGACTCCAGAGGCGGATCAAGCCCTTGCCCGGCTCAAGGACTTCCGGCAAAGCCGCCAATCCTCACGGCTCCTCACAAGGGCGAGCGCCCTCGCTCTACCTAGCCGCGACTACTCACGTGGTCGATGCGCCATCGTTGTCGAGCGGCGGGAAGACGGCCACGCCTATCCGGTCCGGGGCCGCCCGGTCTACTTCGTCGGCGAGGTTCTATCGAGTCCAAGGCTCGCTACCGGCCGTGCGAGAAGCTCCGTACGCCCTACTCATCACCTCGCGGAAGCTACGACACTACTTCCGGGGAGTACTCGGTCTCCGTAGTCACCGACTACCCGCTCGGTGACATCCGCGAGGAACCAAGACGCCACCGGAAGAATCTCCAAGTGGGCGGTCGAGCTCGGCGCCCTCACCATCGACTTCAAGCCACGCACGGCCATCAAGTCGCAAGCACTAGTCGACTTCATGGCGAGTGGCGGGAGAACCAGCCTACCTACTCCCACCGTGCGACCGAGCATTGGGTGATGTACTTTGATGGCTCACTCAACCTCGAGGGCGCGAGGCGCAGGGGTACTCCCCCGATCTCTCCAACGGGTGAACAACTCAAGTACGTCCCGCGATCTTCCGGAAGGTCTCGAACAATGAAGCCGAGTACGAAGCCCTCCTGCACGGGCTCCGCCTCGCGGCTTCACTTGGCATCAAGCGGCTACTAGTCTACGGCGACTCCGCAGTGGTCATCAACCAAGTCAACAAGTCCTGGGACCGCAACAAGGAGAACATGGACGCCTACTGCCTAGAAGTCCGCAAGCTCGAGAACAAGTTCTATGGTCTCGAGTTCCATCACACCGTCCGCGACAACAACGTTGCAGCGGACGTCCTCTCGAAGCTCGGATCCACCCGCGCCCAAGTACCCGCGGGCGTCTTCGTCCATGAGCTTCACGCGCCATCCATCCGGAGGCGGCGCCAACGACCATTGCCCACCCCCATCCACCAGCGGGCGAGGAGGTCATGATGATCGATGTGGACTGGAGGCAACCCTTCATCGACTACCTCAGCGAGCAGAAGGTCCCCTCCGACAAGAACGCGGCCGAACAACTCGTCCGCCGTGCCAAGTCTTACGTCCTCGTCGGAGACAAGCTTTACAAGCGGGGCGCATCTTCTGGAGTACTCATGAAGTGCGTCCCTCGCGAAGAAGGCAAAGACATCTTGGAGGAGATCCACAAGGGCGTCTGCGGCAACCACGCGTCTTCACGCACGCTGGTCAGCAAGGCCTTCCGGCGAGCTTTCTACTGGCCCACAGCCCTGGGCGATGCCGAAGAACTCGTCAGAAGGTGCCAAGGATGTCAGTTCTTCGCCAAGCGCAACACGTCCCGCCCTACAAGCTAGTCACCATACCGCCGACCCGGCCCTTTGCCCGCCGGGGGCTCGACATGATTGGGCCACTACCAAGCTCGCGCCGGGGAGGATTCAACAGTGGTACCGGTGGCTATCGACAAGTTCACCAAGTGGATCGAGGTCAAGCCGGTCACATGCCCCAAGGCCGACGAGTACTCGACTTCTGGATGAACTCGTACACCGCTACGGGCTACCCCACCGCATCATCACAGACCTGGGGTCCAACTTCAACAACCACCAGTTCTGGGAGTACTGCGAAAACAGCGGGATCGACGTCAGATACGTCTCAGTCGCCCATCCACGGGCCAACGGACAAGTCGAGCGTGCCAATGGGATGGTGCTCGACGCCCTCAAGAAGCGGCTACATGACGCTGCTAACTCCAAAGGGGGCAAGTGGATCAAGGAACTACCCAACGCACTCTGGGGGCTGCGGACTCAACCATCCAAGCCAACGGGGCAATCCCCCTACTTCCTGGTCTACGGCTCTGAAGCCATCCTCCCTGCCGACGTCATATGGAACTCACCGGCAGTGGAACATTACGACGAAGGCGTCTCAGAAGACAGCAGACGAGTTGATATCGACAGCCTCGAAGAAGCTCGCTTCAGCAAGGTACCTGGAGGGTATCCGACGCTACCATGATCGCAACGTCAAGGAACACTCCTTCAACGTTGGAGATCTTGTCCTCCGCCGCATTCAGAACACGGAAGGACTACACAAGCTCAGCTCCCCCTGGGAAGGCCCCTTCACCATGGCTAAGGTGACCGGGCCGGGCTCCTACCGCCTCCAAACACTTGAAGGCGAAGACGTCAACAACTCGTGGAACGTCGACCAACTCTGTCGATTCTACGCCTAGTCTACACGACTACTCCGGGGTTCAAGTCTACACGACTACATCAACACCCCTTGCCGCAAGCGACCCCCCGGGTCCTGGCTCCAAGTCTCCGGACTATTCTCCACCAGGTCCAGCCCGTGCGGCTACCTACGGACCCTGGGCTGCGACGAGCGTCAAGGACTCTAGCAGCGGTCTACCAAGAGACCACACTCCAAGATCCAGCCGCGCGCGACTACCTACGGATCGCGATCCGGCCCTACGCCGCTACCTACGGATCACCAGCTGCAAGCGGCTACCCGCTCCGGCGCCACTTGGGCCGTAAGCGGCCTCCGGGTCCAGGCGACTACCTTGTAACCACGGCCCTGGCCACCCAGGTGTACTTCTTCAGTAATAAAGCTTGATTGTTCATCAACTTCTTTACTGTCTACTCCCTACAACGGGACTACTAAAGCTGAGTACTACTACTCGCACCTACTCCACGATGGGTGCTCCGCACTCTGAGATCGCGGCTACGAGTACTCATTGCTGGAACAACTTCATTTCATTTATACATGAATAGTTCATTACAACTGTTTCCTGTACAACCATGGCTACTAAGCTACCTATGCAGGGCTACTGAAGGTTCAGCTTTTCGGCTACCTGCTCCGCGATGGGAGCCATCTGCTCCAGCCGGCTCGCGTCATCGCTCATCCGAGCAGTTGGCGGCTACCCCGCCGGCGACCACCTCCACTGGAGCCTTCGGGAAGTACGACTTCATGAAGGCCAAGACTTGCTTCGGGATCGACTTGGCCATGTGCTTAACGTAGGCGGCCAGTCGACTTGGTGCTTCACGAAGACGATCCGCCAGAGGAGCGATCTTGGGGCCGCCCGGGTGCGGCACCAAGAGCCTCGCGATCGGGAGAGCAGCCTCTTCAAGGTCCTTCAGCTGGGCCCGGAGCGCCTCGCAATCTTCGTTCAACTTCTGCAAAGATTTGTAGCAGTTGACGAGATCTCTGTCAGAGGCAATCCGCAGCTCCATATGCTTCTCTCACTCGAAGGCGAGCTCCTTGTAGTCGAGCTCAAGTACCTGGTGGGCTTCTTGCTCCCGGTAGAAGAGGTTCTTCATGCTGACCTCCGAGGCTTTCAGCTGCTCCACCTGGCCTTCGAGTTCTGCAACACAACACAACAACGGGTCAGAGGCTTGACGACTTCCAACAAGTACCCGACAAGTCAAAGGACATACCTTTGTTCTTGTTGCGGAGGCCTTTGTTCTTCCGCACCAACTCGTCGCCCTTCGCCTGCAACTCCATCACGTCGTTGTGGTACTTGGCGAAGGCGGCGTCGAGCTTCGACTGCATTGCGGCCGCGTGCTTCCGCGACTTTACGAGCTGCTCCTCCAGGGCCTCGGCTCTGAGCACGGTGTCGCCGTAACCTTGCAGCAGATTCGACTTCTCGCGGGATCGCTCCGCGACGTCCTGCACAAGACAAGATCAAGTCAAGAAGAGTACTCAACGCAAAGGATTGACTACTCGGGAGGCTACGGCTACGTACCTTCATCCACTGTTCGGCTCGCCGGATCGCCTCCAGGTGCTGGGCCACCGTTGCAGGCTCGACGAGATCGTCGGCCAGCAGTTCAATCCCGCCACGGCTACTCGACGTAGCCTCCGTCATCGGCGCCGAGCGGATAGGCTCCGCGTCTTGGATCTCGGGGGATCGGATTGCCACCTCCAGGGCAACCCCTGGCGACGTGGTAGCCGCCTCCCCCTCGGCGGACTTCTCGACGACTTCCCCCACGGGCTCGGGGGCTCCTTCCGCAGCCTCCGGGGCCTCTGGTGTCAACTCCTGCATGGGCACCCCTGCAGGGATGTCACCTCCTTCAGCGCCTGTCAACAAGGAACACGCGCATCAGTGCCTACGACTACTCGTCCTGGAGTTCTACAGCTTCAGGAAGGGTACTCACCTTCGACTACGACCGCCTCTGGCAGCGGCGCTTTGGTTGGCTGGGGCTCGGTCGCGGATTGGGCCTCGGGAGCGGGCTCCTCGACGGGCGGCACGGCTTCTCCTGCCTCCGCTATCGCGGGCTCTTCCCCGTCCCAGCTCAGATCTGTGGATTTTCTGCAGAAGTATTCACAGAAGATCGTCAGGCAATCATCGACTACTACAACGAGTACTACTCATGAAGACGTGGTACTTACAGGTTCGACCGGACGATGGTCACGGTCGGAGCACCGAGGATGCTGGCGATGTCAACCAGTCCACCCTCGGCGGGCGTCTCTTCCTCCGCCTCTTCGGCTACCGCCTCCTCCACGGTGGCGGCGGCCGCGCGTACGTCTCCTCGCGTCCCTCGCGGCTTCCATCTCTCCAACGGCGGCGGCCGCGGGTACTCGCTCTCCTGCGGGAGCGGGGGGGCCGGCGCTCCGGAGCCTGCGCCGAGAGAGATCTTCGGCGGTGGGGGGGCGGACTTCGGCTTCCAGCCGGTTCCCCCACCGGGTCCCACACGCCTTCGTCACCCTCTACGACGGGCTCCACTGGCGGCACCTCCTGCGCACAAAGGAAGACTACTCGTCAGCAATGTACTCGACTACCGGGTACTCGACCACTCTGCTCAAGTAAACTTACCTCCGGAGGCGTGGTCTCTGAGACCTTCATCTTCTTCGCCACCCGCTTCTTGGTGGGGTTGCGCGGCTTCCGCGGCGGCGCAGCAAGGCTAGCCTCCAGGCTAGCCGGAGGGTCTTGAACAAGTGGCACGTGAGGCAAGCCTGGATGGCTAAACCTCGACCGCAGTTGGAAGCAGTCCTGAAGAGTCTCTTCGTCTTCTTCGTCATCGGAGGTATCCTCCACGATGACGGTGTCGTCACCTTCACCGACTTCACGGCGCGCCTTCACCTTCCCCTCCGCCGGGATCTCGATCCCGCTCGGTGGCGGCTGCGGCTCAGAGACAAACCACTTCACATCATCCTGCGCAAAAGACACAAGGCGTCAGCAACTCCACTACAAGTGCTCACTACTCGACGAGGCGGGTACGGCTACTCACCTCGTTGGGCGGGCGCGCGGCGGAGTACTCCTCGACCGGGCACGCTGTGTACTCCGGCATGTCCTTGAAGATGCGCGACAACCTCTCGATGATGTCGTTGTCGTCCAACTCGCCCCCCGCATCCGCGACGTGTCGTCGTCGCCGGTGTACTCGAAGCCCGGCGTATCCCGCGCCATCGGCGGGCCGGATCCTGCGCTTCATGAAACTGAAGGCCACATGCTCGGCCCTCAGTCCAGCTTCTCTGAGCACTCGAATGCGCGCTAGCAGCTCGGGGAGCTGGATCCCCTCTTGCATGGTGGGTTCTGTGTTCCACCACTCCCGATGCCTGGGCTGCCGTCCGCTCGGTTTTGGCAGGCCAGGGTGGTGGTTGGTGATGTAGAACCACCTCGTCTTCCAATCCGTGTTGGAGTCCACGAGCTTGTACGCCAGGTACTGATCCGCGGCGTCTTCCCTCAGCTGGATCCCGGCTCCCCCGACTACCCTGGGGTTGGAAGCACTGGGCTGCGGCTTGACGCGGAAGAACTTCCGGAAGAGCACCCAGTGCGGCTTGATTCCGAGGAAGGCCTCGCAGAAGTGGACGAAGACCGAGGTGTGGAAGATGCCGTTCGGGTTCAGGTTGAGGTACTCGATGCCGTAGTACCCGAGCAGCCCCTTGAAGAAGTCGCTTGCTGGGAGCGCAAGACCGCGCTCCACGAAGCGCGAGAACATCGGGATCTCGTCCTCCGCCTTCTCCATCGGATAAGGATCTCCTGCGGCGGATCTCCACATGTCGACTTCCTTCTCCCTGATGAACCCGCTGTTCAACAGGGTCAGCAGGTCCTCCGTCTTGACCTTCGATTTCTTCCACTCGCGGCTTGGATCAGCGCGCGGTGGAGACAGCGGCGGCGCCGCACTGGTGGCGGCCGCGGCGGCCTCTGTACGGCTCCTCTTCTTCCCGCCGGCCTTGGATGTCTTCGACGGCGACGGCTTCATTCTCCAAGTGCAAGGAGTCTTCACTCGCATCCGCTCGGGGGCTACCCTAAACCCTTCAGGTGGCGATGCGCTCGGATCTACTACGGCGGCAGCAGGCGTTGGAGTGGATCTACTTCAAGATTCAAGTGGAATCGCTGCGGCTCACTTGAGTGAAAACCCTAAGGGTTTTGGCTCTTATTTATAAGCCAAATCGCCTCCGCAACGGGCGGCTGGATAAGTCCACGCATGGCTGACTCAGCGGCTGCGCGTGACTCTTCGTATTCTACTAGTCGACGCGCCTCACCTCGGGGGCTCGGCTACTTCTACTCGACAACCTGGGATGCGGCTAGTCTCAAGAGCATCTCAGGACACATTCTCCAAGAAGACCCTTCAATTCGAGAGGAAGTACTCGACTCAAGGCTCGGGGGCTCCGTGCCACGTGTCCTTCGGTTTTTCTCTCCGGATTTTTCGGGATTTTCTTGCCAAGACTTCAGATGGACCCTCAGCCAGAGCCCGCGGCTCGAGGCTCGGGGGCTACTCCATGTGGATTGCGGTTCTGCAAATCGCATCTCCATGACGGCTTCGGCTTCAAGACAAGACAGGCATTTCTTGAAGACCTTCGAAGGCGATTTCAAGGACGCTTGGGACTACTCGAGAAGACTTCAAGATTGCTCAAACATCACCGGAGTACATTCCGGCCTCGGGATGCTTCGACTACTCTTGAGGACTTTTGACTTGTAGCACTCGGGGACGCTTGAGGACTACTCGTTAAGGCCGTCAAGACTACCGGAAGCTATCCTTCTCGACTACAAAGTACGCGGGGGCTTGTCGTATGGACCTCCCCGGGCCCACTACCTCGGTGGGTACCGGGACCGACTACTCGGTGGGCCCACGGGGACTACCGGCTTGCGCTACACGGCACCTGAAGGCGTGGAGCACAAGGACTACACAGGAGTAGTACTCGGTTAGGACTCTGTACATGTTCCGCACTGTATAGAGGTCTCCTAGACGTACTCGACTAGTACTCTTTCCCTACTCCGACTTGTAACCCTGCCTCCCGGACTATATAAGGCGAGGCAGGGACCGATCTCAGGATCATCTCACCTCACCTCATCTCCTACAACTCACGGCGCACTATTGCACCATCTTGTAATCGTGCCCTATCAATCCAGAGCTACGCAGCATACAGGACGTAGGGTATTACGCACCTCGCGGCCCGAACCTGTCTAAATTGTGTGCCACGTGTCTCTTCCTTCGAGTTACCGATCTCGGCGAGTCACAATCATCTACTTCGGGCACTCCCCGTAGTAGGTTGCCGGTCTAAAACACCGACAGGGTAGGCTGTAACACCATGTGTCTTAATCAAGTGTTAATGAGGTGACTAATATTTTCTTAACCACAATTAAGTGTGTCAAACCCTAATTACCCTCCTAGACCCTTTGGGTACACACATGGATGCAAACTTTGCCATGTTCCACAAAATTTTCCATAAACACTTCCAAATCTCCAAATACCAAAGTTGTGCATTTTCTCAAGACAAACAACTTTGTTGTTGATTGGCATTTGAAATTCGAAGTAAATCTTGGTGAAAAATTCTTTTGAACGTGCACTGTCTGTTTTCATCGGCGCCGAGAAAAGTGCCAAGTTGGCATGAAGATTCTACCAAATCCTTTGAGTAAAACACCTATTGGCCTTTGTAAATCTTGAAGAGGGATACTTGATCTGCATCTTTGCTATTTGGTGAAAGGTATAGTTTAGTTTCAAAATTTAAAGAAAATCACGTTTGAAAACCTGTTCAGCAAACTGAATTGGCCTTGGAACGCCGGAGCGCGCTCTGCCCGCGACGTCGCGCGCGGCCACGTCGGAGCGCCGCCGTACGCGCCGTACCCCTGGAGTTGAAGGACCGATACGGCGAACCAGAGAGGGGGGAGTGAATGGGAGCCGATAAAAATTCTTCTCGAAGGAGATGGAAACTCCTACAAGATGAACACGGCTTCCAACACACGTCTCCGACTCACTACCCGAATTGGTCAAGCCCACGTAGCCACTGGAGTGCCACTGGACCTAGGAACCAACACACACAACCTTCCGACCCGAGAATGCAGCGGAAGACCAAACCTCGAGTCTAGAGGCTGAGGACCAGGAGCGTCCCAGTGGTCGATGGATGACCGCTCCTCAGTGATGAGTGATTGACAACGGGTGTTGGACTGACTCTTGGCTTCGTGAGCAGGTGTAGGCTACGGCCTAGTTCGTGTTGTTGCAGGTGAAGAACGGGCGTGAAAGGTCTTCAGCCTTGAGGGGCCTCCGGGAGATGGAGAGACAAGTAGGCTCGGTTCGAGGGACCCGGTGGACAGCGGGACTGGGTGCGGGCCACATGGTGTCGACACGAGCAAGACGAAGTCATGGACAGTCGAGCCGGTGCACGGTGGCGGTCGAGTCAAGTGGTTTGGCGGGAGGCCGGACCGAGCACGCGAGGTTTGGTGGTTTGCCCACAAAACCATCGGCGGACGGTTTCTTGGTTTGGGCCTCAAAACCAAGTCCGAGGGCCCAACACGACGGAGACGGGATCCGGGCGTGTCGGGAAGCTTCGAGGCGGAGGACACGCGGCGGGATCGCATGGCTTGCGTTGGGAGGACGCGGGGTGCGGCAAAGGCGTGGCCGTCCGATGGCAAGACCCACAAACATTACCTAAATGCCCCTGCATGGGTTGTACCGCCAGTAGTTAAGTTAGGGGTAGTCGAGTCATTTACCACTCCGGCGGGACCCGGTATATAAGCCATGAGGGTGTGTGAGTGGCTCTCTCTCTCTCTCTCTCTCTCTCTCTCTCTCTCGGTGACTTAGGGTTTCATTTCCTCCCTCCCATTTTTCATTTTCGTAGCTATTTTTCTTCCATTTTCTCTAGGCTAGCATGAGAGCTTCATGAGAGATTTGTTGAGAGGGATGGATGCTAGGGCGGCATGCTAGACCTTGTGAATCTTTCCTGGTTTGTATAGAAGATTCGGAGTTGTGTTTTTCATGGTCTTTTTGTGCTTGTTTTCGTGCCTTTGTTCTCGGTGTGATTCTGCGGATTTGAGTGGGTTTCTCCCCGGATTTCTTTGAGGGAAACATGGATAGATGTCTCGTGCATCTTTGTGATTGATCTTGTGCCCTCAAACGCCGGGAAACCACTTCGATTCGAGGATTTTCGTTCGGTGCTCTAGCTTATGGTGGTGCTCAAAGGATTCGCAATTCCCGGTGATTTAGGTAGTTAGGAGGCAAGATTTTTGGGCTATAGCATCCTTGTGTGATGCTTTTCAAGTCCCCAAACCCTTGTCTCCACAGCTTATACCGTTTGGGAAATTCGATGATGATTTGGGGGAATTGACCTTCGAGGTCGGGCGTTTTTCTGCTTTGTCCGTGCCTCGCGGACGGTCCGCGCCCTCCTGGCGGACGGTCTGCGCCGCACGTGTTCGTCCCGTGTTCTTCGTGTTCTTGCTCGCCTTTCGTTTCGATCCTTCGCGTTTTTGAGTTTCGGTTGGACGGAGTTTCGGACGGTCCGCAGCAGAGGGCGGACGGTCCGCGGGTGCCTGGCGGACAGTCCGCGTGCTCCCCGCGGACGGTCCGTTATTCGGGTGCGTCCCTGTTGGTTCTGTGTGCTTTATCGGACGGTCCGTGGCGTAGGGCCGGACGGTCCGCGAGGTTGGCGCGGACGGTCCGCGGCATCAGGCCGGACGGTCTGCGAGGCCAGTGCGGACGGTCCGCCCCTCCTGGCCGGACGGTCCGCCAGAGCCTGTGAGCCTTGCTTCTTGGTTCGATTCCTCCCTTCCTTTCTCGTGCTTCCGCGTGTGCTTCAAGGAATCATTCCTAAGGCTAGAGGTTGATCCATAACATCGTTGTCTTGGCGATTGGTGTGTGATTCGATCCATCGCTTGTGTGTGACCGGGATTTGACTAGGGTATAGGCCGGGTTCTTCGTGAAGAATTTTTACCGGCTCCTATTCACTCCCACCCTCTCTAGTCGTCATCTGATCCTTCAATTGGTATCAGAGCTTGGTGCCGGATTCTTTGCGACTTTGACAAGTCTCGAATCCTAAGATGGCGTACGTTGAGCGGGGCGGTCCGCCGCACTTCGATGGAAAGGGTTACCACAAGTGGGCGGCCCGAATGATGATCTTTCTTCATGGGAAGCTATTGGATTTCATTGTGCTTGACAAGACCTATGCTATTCCGGTCAACATCCATACTCTTATGGTGACCGATGCCGGTGCTAAGGCTAAGTATGAGGCTAATGCAAAAGCCGTTGATCACTTGGTCCGAAGCTTGTGTGATCCAGAGTTTGAGCGTGTTCGCCATTTGAATCTTGCTTGTCAAATTTGGGAGAAGTTGTTGGTTGCTCACGGTGGTGATAACCATGTGAAGGCTCGCCTCTTTGTCTCTTACCAGATGCAATATGAGAACTTCACTCCACTTCCCGGTGAGGACATTGATGCGATGTTTCAGAGGTTCACCGCCATCGTGAACAACATGAAAGCTAATGTTGAGGATTTTCCTTACACCGAGCATGATCAGGCTTTGAAGCTCTTGCATGTCTTGGACCCAAATGTTTGGGGTGCTAAGGTTGAGGCCATTAAGGAGTCTGGGCAATATTTGACTATTGAGTTGGATGACCTCTTTTCTAAGCTCAAGTCGGCCGAGGTTGACGGGAAGTTGCAATCCAAGCATGAGGGCTCGAGCGATCATAGTCTTGCTCCTGTGGGCGGATCAAAGGGCAAATCTAACCCTTCCTGTCGACAGTTTTCCTTGTCTTCTCTTATGTCTATTTCAGATGAGGAGTTTGATGTGCTGGGCGAGGAGGAGCTGGCCTTGCTCTCAAGGAGGTTTGATCGACTACACGAGAGTCGGAGGAATGCAAGGCGGAGCTCAGGGACATGCTACAAGTGTGGCAAGCGTGGCCACTTCATCGCCGAGTGCCCGGAAGCAGAGGAGAACAAGTACAAGATGAACGAGTACAAGGCGCACCCGAGGCGTGAAGACAAGTACTCCTCCAAGGGCAAGCACTTCAAGAAGTCCAAGAGCAAGGACAAGGACAAGCGGCGACCGAGCAAGGGCGGCTACAAGAAGAACAAGGCAAGAGCTATGGTGGCCGGTGCGAGCGACGTCGACTCAAGCTCAAGCGACGAGCAGTCAAGTTCAAGCAGTGAAGATGAAGATGCCGGGAGGCGCAAGGGCAAGAAGAGTGCAAGCCGGAACCTCAGCGGATTGAGCTGTGTGGCGCTTGAAGGCTTTTGTGGGATGGCCCATAGTTCGAGCAGCAAGAAGAGCGAGAAGGAAGACAGCGACTCCGACTCGGAGGATGAGGTAAATCGTGACCCGACTCTTTGCTTGCTGAGATCACTAGGTTGAATGGCTTGATTGACAACCGTGATAGTGTGCTAAGAGATGCCAAAAAGATGAGGAAAGATCTTAGGGCTCAACTTGAGAATGCTAGTGAGAAAGTTGGAGAGTTAGAGTCCAAATTGCTTGAATTGAAACTTGAGAATGACTCTTTGAAACTTGCTCCTACTACTCCTGATGATGTTGAATGTCTTGAGTGTGATGCATGGCTGAATGAGATCAAGTTGCTTAATGAGAAGAATGCTTCCACTTTGGCTAAACTAGATGCTCTTAGGACTAAGTATGATGAGCTTAAGGCTAGACCTACTTTGCTTGGTGCTTGTAAATCATGTCCTACTATGCATGCTAAGCTTGTTGATGCTCGTTCTACCATTAGTTCTTTGGAAGCTTCTTTGAAATCTCCTGTTGTCAATGCATGCTCTAGTTGTGATGAAGTTACATTGCGCAATCTTGAACTTACTTCCCGTTTGGATGTCATCTATGAGGAGAATGACTATTTGAGGAAGGTGTTGGGTTGGTTGTCTGGGCAGGAACCTCAATTGAAAATCATGATTGAGGAGTTCAAGAGAGCTGATGGTCGTGGTTTGGGGTTTGAGAAGTTGGGTGAGAAAGTGGGAGAGAACAGTGGGGAGAGTGTGTATGAGAAGTGTGTTGAGTCTAACCCCGAGTTTGAGGTGATCGGAGACATCCAAGTCCCACTTCCAAAAGCACCCAAGAACTCTTTCACACCAAAGCCCAACCACCTTTGCAACAAGCTTGACACAACCCAAGATCCACCCAAATTCCCACCTAAGACAAATGACTTCCAGAAACCGATGAGGTTTGTGAGTGAGAAGGGTGAGAAGCCTAGAGAGAAGCCAGAGCAGAAACCAAAACCCATCCCCTTCGGGTGTGAGTATTGTGGTAAGGAGAGGCATCTTGCAGAGTTTTGCTACAAGAGGAAGAGGGATGAGAGGCTTGCTAGGGAGCAAGCAAATCAGGATAGGCATCGCCAGTCTCATGGTATTCCTGAGCCTAGAGTGCCACTTCCACGTGGTGTGGGAAGTGTGAGGAGTGTTGGCAGGTTCCCACAGAGAGGTGGTGGTGCGAGGTTTGAGAGGAGAGATGATGGTGTGCATGCTGGTGAGAGGTTTGGTCGGGCTCGTGGTGGTTTTGCTGGACGTCCCCCTACTCGTCCTCAATACGGGTTTAGGGGAGAAGATCGCAGCTTTGGGTTCCAGAGGAACTACGGACCACGTTTTCCCCCTTGTGGTGCTCGTACTCCTCCCATGGGACATGGGAAGTTTGGTGGCAAGGGAATGATGTTTGCTAACCCCTTTTTTGAGCAGATGGCTCGACACTGGTTTAACTTTCTTTGTGCTAACCCCAGTGTCGAGTCGCTAGCTCATTCTCGTTCTTGTTTCTGACTGCATGCAGGAGGCTTGGAGAACATTTGGTTAATCGACTCCGGATGTTCTCGACACATGACCGGAGATAAGAAGTGGTTCTCCAGCCTCACCCCAGTGAAGGAAAAGATGTACATCACATTTGGGGACAATGGACGAGGAAGGGTGATTTCTGAGGGTGTTGTGCATGTGAGTGACAAGGTAACGTTGAAGAGAGTGGCTCTTGTGAAGTCTTTGGGTTTCAATTTGCTTTCGGTTTCTCAGTTGCTTGATGAGGGTTTTGAGGTGTGTTTCAAGTCTGGTGAGTCTTGTTTGCTGGATTCTCGAGGTGATCTTGTCTGTATGATCATCCCCGAGGGTCAGATTTTCAGGGTGGATTTCTCTCGTTCTTTGGGTCCTGCTCACTGTTTGATGGCTGGTCCTTCTTCTGATTTGTGGAAATGGCTTAGGCGGTTGGGACACTTGAGCTTTGATTTGGTTTCTCGCTTGAGTGGTCTTGACCTTGTCCGAGGATTACCGAGGTTGAAGCTTGAGAAGGATTTGGTTTGTGCTCCGTGCAGGCATGGCAAGATGGTAGCCACTCCCCATCCACCCCTGACCGATGTCATGACCGAGCGTCCGACAGAGCTGTTGCATATGGACCTTGTTGGGCCAGCTCGAGTTCGCTCGGTGGGTGGGAAGTGGTATGTCCTTGTTGTGGTGGACGATTACTCTTGCTATGCCTGGGTGTTTTTCTTGGAAGACGAGTGAGACATTTGGTTTTGTTCGAGATCTGATCGTGAGGTTGAAAAACGAGAGGCGTGGGAATGCTATTCCCGGCTTGATCATGGGGGCATAGGTTTAGGTTCTAATTTTGGCTAAATAAGAAAGATTTTGAATAAAACAAAATTAGAACAGGCTTAGAAAAATTCTAATCCTATAGAAACCAAGGATATAGATTTTTAAAACCAACCAAAAGTTTTGATTTATAGGTTCACGCGAGTTCTACCACGTGCTGAATTTTTTTATTAACACATAGACATAAGTCGTGGCTTTACTCGTGTGGTTTTAGCATGAAAAATAAGTCAACCTCAGCACCATAATGAGGGTGAAAGGTTGAGTTAGGTTCTGAAATAATTTGGTTGAGGTTTCTCGAAAAGAAAAGAACAAACAAGCACATAGGAGGGTTCATGCAAAGGGTTTATGATAAAGCAAACATTCAATCAAGAATTAAGTCTCTAATATTGTTCAACCACTTCTAAGTCTAATGTCTTTACATAATAAAACTCAAAAACTAAATTATTAAAAAGACTCGAAAAATCTGGAATCGGGTTGTCCTCCCGGTAGCTTATTCTTGACTCGACGAAACGGGTTGCCTCCCGCCTAGCGCTTCGTTTATAGTCTATAGCTAGACTTCTTCACTTGATTACTTCGGATCAACGCTCTTTGCGGGCGTTGCAATCTTGGGTACCCACTTCCGCACCATCTTGGGCACGGACTTCTTCTTCGGCTTAGTCATTTTTTTTGGTCTTCACAGGCTGGCTTTGTCTTTTGGTCTTGACGGATGCAACAACTCCCTTCATGTAGTGGCTCGGCATCTCGAACTCCGGTCCTTCGGTTGTGATCCTTCTCTCCCGAATGAGTTTGAGTAGCCTTCGCCGTCTTGGGACCTTGGAGTTGTCTCGGATATTCTTCTTTGTTACCCATCGGGCGCCCGGCAAGTTGTCCCACTTGCGTCTCTAGCATCTTCATCACGATGAACACTTCAATCCTCGCATGTGGATCTTTCCTTGGCAGCCTTTAGGTGTTGAGCTTCTTTCTCTATCTCCATCTTCTCCATCCTCCTCTTAAGTAAACCGATTTGCCACTCAAGGAATCCGGCTCATATGTATTCATTGAAACGCTCCAAAGCTCCCGCAATCGTCATGCGGATAGTTGAGACCTTGATCTTGAACGGCCTTCCGGCGTCTTGAAGGTTTATGATAGGTAGATCAACGATGTTGGTAGGTTGATCTTCCTTTGGACTTGGAGGTGGTGATTCCCTTGGAGATTCCGGCGGTCCTTCAACTTTTGTGTTGCACGTCTCCTCTGCCTGTAAAGTTTTCCTGGATCATCCACAAAAAAAAGTTTGGGTTTCTTGGAGAGGTAGCCAACCATCTCCGGTTAGGGTTAGCAATAAACAAAAGTATGCAAAAACTAGAAAGGAAAAATAAATCTATGAAAACTAGGGTTAGACAAACTAGATTAGATGTATTTTGAGGATGATCAAAGTTTAGTAGATGCAAAAAGAAAAACAAAAAGAAAACTGAAAATTACAAAAAGGCAATAAAAAACCAAATCTTGATCACTTGTTCCCCGGCAACGGCGCCAGAAAAAGGGGCTTGTTGACGGTTAATAATTATATCAAAGTTCGTTTGTGACTTGCAAGCGGACAAGTCTCCCGTCGTAGTCAAGGGACCCTTCTTCCCTCGAGTGGTGAACCCAAGGTATCGAATCCGTGGAACAAATGTGTGACGCAAGAGTTGATCTAGTAAAGCCAGATAACTTCAATCTTTGGTAAAAGAGAAACCCTAATGCATCTAGATAAGAACACAAAACAAAGATAAATCTAATCTACTAGAGACCGGAGAAAACAAAGTAAGATTGGGTAGATAAACCGATCTAGAGGGATCGGGGTAAGCCTTTTGTTGAAGTTCCAAGCAAGAGAAGAAGTAGCAAATCGAATCTTAATAGAAGCCTCTTTAAATCGTGGTTTCCCGTCCAAATCCGAAAACATCCGCCTTTCGAGACCCCCGTTCGTCACAACGTATCCCTATTCATGCGGGGAGCTTAGGGCGAGTCAAAAGACAAGTCGAGATTCTTTCGGAAGATCCGGCGTGTACCTCTAGCCACCGCGGCTACAAGAACACCCTATGTAATCTATTGCGCGAATAGAATTGGAATAAGCAAAGCCGATCGAAAAACGAAATCTTCGAGGAAACACTTGATCGCTAAGAAAAGATTCAACTTGATAATTCAACTATGACAATGATACATACACAAGATCACCACCTGGATCCTTCCTTGATCTTGCTTCTAGCTCCGGGAACTCCGACGTGGTCTTCCATGCAAGGTTCCCACGTCGGCTAGGGAAACCCTAGTCAATTAGCTCGACCCTCTCCTCTCCGAGATGGTGTCCCTCTCTTCTCTGCTCCTCGGCGGCCGATGACGAATTCTTCTCCCCGTGGCTCTCGGTCAGGGGGCTATAAATAGCCCGATTGGCGGCTAGGGCAAAGGAAAGCGTGTTTGGGCCCAAAATGGGCCTGGGCGGCCGACCGGGCCCGGGCCGGCCGGCCTGGGCCCATTTAGGCCCAGCCCGTGCCTGGATGTTTCCCCCTTCTGCATTTAGGTCCATGTCGTCGGTTTCTCTCCGAATTGGACTCAACTCCTTGTCTTGCAAGATTCAACACTTTTCTCGGTCGTGTCCCCGGAGTCCGTCGTCTTCTCGGATCAAGTCCCCGGCTTCTTGGAGTTAAGTTTGCTTCATTGCATGACTTGTACGGGGCTTCAAGGTCTTGTCATGAGGTGCTTGATGAACTTATCCCGAAAGTCTTGCATTCAACACTAAAACCCTGCATAAACATTAAACTCCAAAACCGACATGCACACGTGAACTTGTTATACCAGGGGTTAGTACCAATGGATAAGGTATAAAACTCATGCCAACACCGAAGGTAAACTCATGGCTAGGTTGACGGATTTTCACCGTCAACATGTCCCCCATGCTTAAACCTTGCTCGTCCTCGAGTAAGCCTTCAATGGATATCATCATTGCCAAACAATGTTTAAACTTTACACTTGATCACACATGAGAAAACATAATGCTCTCAAAATTTTAATTCATTGAAGTTCCATAATGTACTAGCCTTCATCTCTACGGAGGGTAGATTCTTATTAAGCTTATCCCACAAGTATTAACATGCTCACAAAGTTTTAAATAGATCTCAGAATTTTTGAAATAAAGAACGAGATAAAGAAAAGCTAAACCAAATTCACAAATTTAAATCATCTCGTGTATTGCTCATAAACTCTCATCTCACTTGTCTCTCAAGCCTATATATTCTACTCCTTTCCCTCTCATATATATGTGGTAGGCTTTATATGGAGCTTTGGGAAAGTTTAGTCCTAACAAGATTTTATAAATGAGGTGTTGTCAAAACAAGACAAGCTTCTCATGGTCTTACCGAGACTCGTCAAAAAGGTCATTGGAAAATAATGTAAAATCAAGGAGGGGAAAGAGAAAAATACACACACTTTTAGATGAGTGGACATGTGCAAATGGCAAAGAGTGATCCCGAGGCACAAAGGAAGTCCTCGTTATCGGATTGCACATGGTTGGAAAATGAGAATGGATCTTTTTAACTTGAAACCTTGAATGCACTCTTAGAGAACCGGGGAGTTCACTTTACGCACATATATATATTTTTTCTCTTTCTCATATTTCTCATTCTTTTCTTTCTTTCTTTCTTTCTTTCTTTCTTTCTTATATATATATGTTTTTTTTCTTTCTTCACCTTGGAAGTCACGTACATCGCCGAATTTTTTCTTTCATCATTATATATATATATATATTTTTTTAAAATACTCCCTTTTGAACTCTAAAACTGCACCGTACCTACCTCCTCCCCCATGCTTAGACGTTGCTCGTCCTCGAGCAAAGAGGTGAAAAATAAGGTAGGTACCGGAGATATTTTTCCTTGGAGAGATACTTGAAATCTTCAACGTTGGCACCGTCTTGCGATCTTCCTTGAATTGATGATCCATTCTCAACGATAGGTTGTGGTCAAGGAGGTAATCACAAAAGATGATATTTGGTTTAAGGGTGGATATCCGGCGAAGTTTGTGAGATCTCCGATGCGGGGATACACAATGCACGGATAAAAGGCTAGCAAAAAGATAGATACGCAAAAACGGAATGACCAGCTTCTTAGTCTCGGGCCGAGAAATCATGGCCTGCAATAACTCACTCAAAAATAAATCTTGTACACTAAGGTTTATGCACTCAAATATATATAAGGCTTTGGATAGGTTGAGCAACACACAAGTGATATTTGTGACAAGGTTAGCGATATTTTTGAGCATAAAAGACATCTTTAATCTATTCATAACTTGAGAGCACATAAAACACTATGGGTCTTTATTTTAATCATAACCTCCGCTGAAAATTAAGCTAGCATTTAAATAAATTCAGATTTGTATTTTTAAGAGAGCACTAGCTTAAACATGCATAAATCAATTACAAAGATAAACAAAGCTGCAATTATAATCATATATCATCATGGCACGAATTTTGTAACTTTTCCAATGATATAATCAAGGTGCTGTCTTTATTAATGATGACATCAAATTGAAATACAAACTGAAAATAAGCAAATATGCTTGCTGAAATTTAAATAAAAACAGAAAATACTACGCAAACACACATAAGCAAAAGCTGAAAATTACAGAGAAAAAGAAAAGAAAAGAAAACTAAAGTTCCTAAATCTTCTAGTCCTCCGCCGGTGGTTGATGTTGATGATCTTGATAATAATACCCTTGCTCATAATATGATTGGACGTTCCCTCCGACGAATTGATTTGGCTCCACAAGGTGAGGGCGTCCAAGTTCAAAGGCAATATTTGCGTTGCCTTCACCAAGTGAGCTGCGTTAGCTTGGATGGCTGCGATGTTTTGAGCGTTTCTTGCAGCATACCCTCCAATAATGGCCATGCTTTGTTGTGGTTGGGGATGATAAGCGTAGGACTCCGCGAAGTTAGCGTTGGGCACAACATAATTTGGTGGGGGTACCGGTGCACCACCCCCCATGCTTGCTCTTGTGGCCCTCCGTAGTAACTTGGCGGAGGAGGGATCCCGCCGAATGGTTGCACATTGGGTTGTGCTCCACTCGCTTGTGCGGAGGATGTTCCCTCCTCTACGATTCTTCCTCTTTTGTTCTTCCTTGCAGGGACAAGTAGTCCCTCTTCCAACCAATCTTCTCTTCCTTCGGTGAAAAGCCTAAGCCTCTCATTCGGAAGGGGTAGGTTCACTATGGCCAACCGATAACCTCCTCTCTCATCTCCACTAATGTATTTGCCTTGCCGCAAATACTCAATGCCGAGAGAGGTACCACGCAAAAGGTGGTCGGGGTTTCTTGCGATCCCCAGCCGCAAGGAGAAGGCCAACATGGAGAGGTAGCACCCCGAACCAATATTACCCGCCCCCGATGTTGCTTCACAACACCAACGGTTGATCATGAGGTAAGAGGGGTCTATTGGCTGCCTGGCAATTAAAGCCGAGTATAGCCAATCCAACTCCGTGTCGGTCACCTTTGTCTCCTTCATCCTCCCCAATACCCTCTTGCACATCCAAGAGTGAAATATCCGGATAATGGGGTTGCGGATGCAATTGCGTTGTTGATGGGCTTCTCCGGAGATCATATTCCAAAATCCCGCTAACATGCCGGGTGGCACGTCAACTTTCTCCGGAGCTCCCTTGTGGAATCCAAGTAGCTCCCTAACGTGCTCGTAGGGAACCACTTGTTGGACTCCCTCCAAACGGAATGATAAGCTTTGCACCCCATCATCATCAACGATGGGTGCAATAGTCATCAAAATTTCCAAGGCGAACCCCAAATGGGTGTCCACCGATACTCCGTTGGAGAACTGCACCCATCCAAGGTGCCCCAACATATAGTATATGTCGGTGCCAAAACCCAAGGTGTAGAGTGCTTGGTCGTCGAACTCGACGTTGGGCACAAGCCTCTTCTCAAGATTAGAGAGCCTCTCCTCCTCCTCCGCCGACAAGATGATGAAGCCGTACGAAGAGTATGTCGGGGTGTAAGGAGGTGGCGTGGTTGAGCGAGTCGATCGTCGTGGTGGCGCGGGCTGCTCCTCCGTGTGCCCACGAGGTTCGGTAAACCTCATGGAAGTGCTTCTTGCAGCCCTCATGCCACCAAGGAGAAGAGCATCGTTCCTCCTCGGTGGTGCCGTGTCCGTCTCCATGCTCCGGGGAGACTCGGAAACCGAGTGCCTCCTCGAAGACGTGGTTGATGACGGCTTGGACGACGACGAACTCTTCCTCTTGGAGAAGAGACTTGTGGTTTTCTTCCACATGGTTGCTGCACTCTTTTCTTCAACTAAAACTCCGGGTTGCAACCGGTAACTAGGCACTTAAACCTTTTGCTTAGGATGTGGACTTTGAGTGGATTAAGGATGTGGATTTTTTTTCTTGAGCTATCAAGCTTGGGAAGGTTGGCTATGTCTACGGAGGTTTTGAGCACACAAACTTGAACACACAAACAAAGGAAGGAGAGTGAAGCTTGCCTGCAGAAAAACGGGAGCCGGGGGGCTCCTTATGTAGGGGAGGCCGGCCTCGGTGCTCTTCCCCGCCTCGTCTTTCTTCCAAAGCACGATCATTTCACCTCGCAACTTTCCCCGCCCGCGTGCTCCACGAGTTGCACCGCCCAAACGCTCTCGTCCACTCCTTATTGGTCCTTCCACTTGATGCTTCATGTTTTGGGTCATGTCCATGCTCCCTAGCTCCACTTGCTTCACATGCCACCATGAAATTCCTGCAAAGTTGATGCTTGCTGCCCACCATGCTTGTCCTTTGCATGTGGAATTGGTGAAAGTTGATGAAAGGGAATCCAATGGTGCATGCATGATTACTAGATTGCCTCCATTAAGGTGTGTTTAAGGTTAAGCACTCCTCTAATTCGAAATTTAAAATATTTTTCAGAGCCATGCAAGAGCTCGAACATAATTGTAGAGAAGTTTTTAAACCATTAAAAACAAATGCAAGTCGAAAATATTTTTTTATTACGTCGATTTCGGTCTCACCGGTATAGTTTGCCTTCATTGGTTGAGAGCGGACATTTTCCCGCTTGATCATGGGGGCATAGGTTTAGGTTCTAATTTTGGCTAAATAAGAAAGATTTTGAATAAAACAAAATTAGAATAGGCTTAGAAAAATTCTAATCCTAGAGAAACCAAGGATATAGATTTTTAAAACCAACCAAAAGTTTTGATTTCTAGGTTCACGCGAGTTCTACCACGTGCTGATTTTTTTTTATTAACACATAGATATAAGTCGTGGCTTTACTCGTGTGGTTTTAGCATGAAAAATAAGTCAACCTCAGCACCATAATGAGGGTGAAAGGTTGAGTTAGGTTCTGAAATTATTTGGTTGAGGTTTCTCGAAAAGAAAAGAACAAACAAGCACATAGGAGGGTTCATGCAAAGGGTTTATGATAAAGAAAACATTCAATCAAGAATTATGTCTCTAATATTGTTCAACCACTTCTAAGTCTAATGTCTTTGCGTAATAAAACTCAAAAACTAAATTATGAAAAAGACTCGAAAAACCTGGAATCGGGTTGTCCTCCCGGTAGCTTATTCTTGACTCGACGAAACGGGTTGCCTCCCGCCTAGCGCTTCGTTTATAGTCTATAGCTAGACTTCTTCACTTGATTACTTCGGATCAACGCTCTTTGCGGGCGTTGCAATCTTGGGTACCAACTTCCGCACCATCTTGGGCACGGACTTCTACTTCGGCTTAGTCAATTTTTTTTTGGTCTTCACAGGCTCGCTTTGTCTTTTGGTCTTGACGGATGCAACAACTCCCTTCATGTAGTGGCTCGGCATCTCGAACTCCGGTCCTTCGGTTGTGATCCTTCTCTCCCGAATGAGTTTGAGTAGCCTTCGCCATCTTGGGACCTTGGAGTTGTCTCGGATATTCTTCTTTGTTACCCATCGGGCGCCCGGCAAGTTGTCCCACTTGCGTCTCTAGCATCTTCATCACGATGAACACTTCAATCCTCGCATGTGGATCTTTCCTTGGCAGCCTTTAGGTGTTGAGCTTCTTTCTCTATCTCCATCTTCTCCATCCTCCTCTTAAGTAAACCGATTTGCCACTCAAGGAATCTGGCTCATATGTATTCATTGAAACGCTCCAAAGCTCCCGCAATCGTCATACGGATAGTTGAGACCTTGATCTTGAACGGCCTTCCGGCGTCTTGAAGGTTTATGATAGGTAGATCAACGATGTTGGTAGGTTGATCTTCCTTTGGACTTGGAGGTGGTGATTCCCTTGGAGATTCCGGCGGTCCTTCAACTTTTGTGTTGCACGTCTCCTTTGCCTGTAAAGTTTTCCTGGATCATCCACAAAAAAAGTTTGGGTTTCTTGGAGAGGTAGACAACCATCTCCGGTTAGAGTTAGCAATAAACAAAAGTATGCAAAAACTAGAAAGGAAAAATAAATCTATGAAAACTAGGGTTAGACAAACTAGATTAGATGTATTTTGAGGATGATCAAAGTTTAGTAGATGCAAAAAGAAAAACAAAAAGAAAACTGAAAATTACAAAAAGGCAATAAAAAACCAAATCTTGATCACTTGTTCCCCAAAGAACGGCGCCGTAAAAAGGGGCTTGTTGACGGTTAATAATTATATCAAAGTTCGTTTGTGACTTGCAAGCGGACAAGTCTCCCGTCGTAGTCAAGGGACCCTTCTTCCCTCGAGTGGTGAACCCAAGGTATCGAATCCGTGGAACAAATGTGTGACGCAAGAGTTGATCTAGTAAAGCCAGATAACTTCAATCTTTGGTAAAAGAGAAACCCTAATGCATCTAGATAAGAACACAAAACAAAGATAAATCTAATCTACTAGAGACCAGAGAAAACAAAGTAAGATTGGGTAGATAAACCGATCTAGAGGGATCGGGGTAAGCCTTTTGTTGAAGTTCAAAGCAAGAGAAGAAGTAGCAAATCGAATCTTAATAGAAGCCTCTTTAAATCGTGGTTTCCCGTCCAAATCCGAAAACATCCGCCTTTCGAGACCCCCGTTCTGTCACAACGTATCCCTATTCATGCGGGGAGCTTAGGGCGAGTCAAAAGACAAGTCGAGATTCTTTCGGAAGATCCGGCGTGTACCTCTAGCCACCGCGGCTACAAGAACACCCTATGTAATCTATCGCGCGAATAGAATTGGAATAAGCAAAGCGGATCGAAAAACGAAATCTTCAAGGAAACACTTGATCGCTAAGAAAAAATTCAACTTGATAATTCAACTATGACAATGATACATACACAAGATCACCACCTGGATCCTTCCTTGATCTTGCTTCTAGCTCCGGGAACTCCGACGTGGTCTTCCATGCAAGGTTCCCACGTCGGCTAGGGAAACCCTAGTCAACTAGCTCGACCCTCTCCTCTCCGAGATGGTGTCCCTCTCTTCTCTGCTCCTCGGCGGCCGATGACGAATTCTTCTCCCCGTGGCTCTCGGTCAGGGGGCTATAAATAGCCCGATTGGCGGCTAGGGCAAAGGAGAGCGTGTTTGGGCCCAAAATGGGCCTGGGCCGACCGGACTGGGCCGGCCGGCCTGGGCCCATTTAGGCCCAGCCCGTGGGCTCCTTTGCCCCACGTCGGTTCCCTTGCTTCCTGGATGTTTCCCCCTTCTGCATGTAGGTCCATGTCGTCGGTTTCTCTCCGAATTGGACTCAACTCCTTGTCTTGCAAGATTCGAGCACTTTTCCGGTCGGGTCCCCGGAGTCCGTCGTCTTCTCGGATCAAGTCCCGGCTTCTTGGAGTTAAGTTTGCTTCATTGCATGACTTGTACGGGGCTTCAAGGTCTTGTCATGAGGTGCTTGATGAACTTATCCCGAAAGTCTTGCATTCAACACTAAAACCCTGCATAAACATTAAACTCCAAAACCGACATGCACACGTGAACTTGTTATACCACGGGGGTTAGTACCAATGGATAAGGTATAAAACTCATGACAACACCGAAGGTAAACTCATGGCTAGGTTGACGGATTTTCACCGTCAACAGGGAGGTAGTCTCGAGGCGTGAGGCTCCCCGGCGGATTCAAGAAGTGCATCCCCTGTCGAAGATCATTGGGAACATCGACGAATGCACTACACGGTCAAGGTCCAGGAATTCCTCTCATTTTGCTCATGCTGCTTTTGTTTCCACCTTTGAGCCCAAGGACATTGGACATGCTTTATCTGATGCAAACTGGGTCAATTCTATGCATGAGAAGTTGGAAAACTTTGAGAGGAACCAGGTGTGGGAGTTAGTTGAACCACCTCCAAATTGCCATCCCATAGGAACCAAGTGGGTTTGGAAGAAAAAAGAGGGAGAGAATGGGATGGTTGTGAGGAACAAGTCCAGACTTGTTGCTCAGGGGTTTAGTCAGAAGGAGGGGATCGACTATGAGGAGACCTTTGCTCCTGTGGCCCGTCTTGAGGCAATTCGGATTCTTCTAGCCTTTGCCGTGGCTAAAGGGTTCAAGTTGTTTCGGATGGACGTGAAGAGTGCTTTTCGAATGGGTTCATAGAGGAGGAGGTGTATGTGAAGCGACCACACGGGTTTGAGAGCGAGTTGTACCCACACGGGGTGTACGGGTTGAAAAGGGCTCGTATGGGTTGAAACAGCGCCCCGTGCTTGGTATGGGAGATTGAGAGGTTTTTACGTTGAGCGAGAGGGTTTGTGATGGGTACCGTGGATTGGACCTCGTTTCTCCTCAAGCATGGAAATGACTTGTTGATTGTTCGGATATACGTGGATGATATTGTCTTTGGTGGCTCGTCACATAACCTTGTTGCTAAGTTTGCAGATGAGATGAGCAGGGGGTTCGAGATGAGCATGATGGGCGAGTTGCAGTATTTTCTCGGGCTGCAGATCAAGCAAGTGAAGGATGGAACATTCGTGCACCAGACCAAGTACATGAAAGACATGCTGAAGAAGTTCCAGATGCAAGATGTGAAGCCGATGTCGACTCCCATGGGGAGTACGGCCACTTTGGATGCGGACGAGGACGGAGAACCAGTGGACCAGCGGGAGTACAAGAGCACGATCGGCTCCCTCCTCTACTTGACGGCGACGAGGCCAGACATACAGTTCAGCGTGTGTCTGTGCGCTCGTTTTCAGGCTTCGCCGAGGACATCACATCGACAGGCCGTCAAGAGGATTTTCGGTACCTACGATCCGCCCTCGGTTTTGGCCTTTGGTATTCGTCCTCCTCGACTCTTTCTCTTCATGGTTTTTCCGATGCGGATTTTGCCGGTTGTCGAGTCGAGAGGAAGTCTACTTCTAGTACTTGCCGGTTTCTTGGGTCTTCGTTGGTCTCATGGTCTTCCCACAAGCGATCTAGTGTAGCTCGGTCTACCACCGAGGCGGAGTATGTTGCGGCCGCGAGTTGTTGTTCCCAGCTATTGTGGATTTCATACACTTTGAGAGACTTTGGTGAGGAGTGCACCCAGATCCCACTTCTTTGTGATAGCACCAGTGCCATAAGCGTAGCTAAAAACCCAGTGTTTCACTCCAGAACCAAACACATAGAAGTGAGGTATCATTTCTTGAGGGACAATGTGGAAAAAGGAACCATTGTGTTGAGCCATGTCCCTACCCAAGATCAGCTTGCAGACATTTTCACAAAGCCTCTCGACCAAGCTACATTTGTGCGCTTGCGGGGGGAACTTGGGGTTTGTTGCCCTTTCTAGTTGATTCTTGGGGGATTTTCACTTGTACCATATGTATCATACCATGTTTTACTTTGATGTATATACATGCTTTGCTTGATGTATAAACCATGGTAGGATAGCCATCTTGTCATATATCATGTTGCATTTGTACCATATTGCATTTTAGGATGATGAGCTTCTTTCATATGCCATATTTGAGTCTCTTTGGCTATTTGTGAGATATTGGTCATATGTGTGGAGAAATGGTGATGTGAGGCTATGCTCTTGGAATATTTGAGATATATGTGTGGTGAGATAGCCCTTTTTGAAATAAATGCTAATCTTGACTATTTTATGGTGAAATGAGCTCAACTCGTGTGTAGTAGTGTATCCATGTCACAGTTTGGTCTAAATGTGCTTTTCATGCTTAGATTGTTCTTGGATGTTTCTTTCTTGCATTTGGGCCAAAGGCCGTATATCATTGTGAATGTTTAGCCTATGTTGCATTCATGGGGGAGCATAAGCTTCTTTTTGCCGCAAAGGCACTTCATGTACCATGAAATGATTTAATCTTGAAAAGAAGTGTATAATGCTTGAAAAATGCTCCATCCATCATGTCTATGCTTAAAATGTCTTATCTTTCACATATGGGTGCAAAACATGTTGCATGATGTTCACCAGTGGAGAAGTCTCCCCGAAGTGGACACATGGCTCATGAGCTTTGACATGACATGCTTTGCTTTATGGGTGTTTGCCATGATCTTTTGCTGAGAATTTGATATCCTCGTATGATCTTTGAATGGTATGCATGTTTGTGGCTCAAGTGTGACATGGATAGTGTCGGTGCGGAATGTGGTCCCGACACTAACCAGTAGTAAGCGCCGTGGTCTATCCCTCAATGGTCGATGCTAAGTAACAAGCGACACAGAGTTTTTATCCTGGTTCCGGCCGAGGGGGCCGTACGTCCAGCAGTGACGTGCTCAAGGCACTATATTACTTAGCACCGGGGGTGCCTGTAGTGGGGCTGCTACAAGCAAGGCGGGAGAGGAAGCCTGGCTTCCAAGTCCCTGGCGTGATGGCTGAAGATGTTGTGGGAGAATTGGAGAGCAAGTGCGTGGCGCAGCTCGTCTCCAGCTGTGTTGTGTCTGTGTTCCTTCGTCCTCTCCCTCCCGCGGCAGGGAGGGTTCGTCCCCCTTTTATAGATCAAGGAGGGAGCGAATCACATGCGCGCCGCGCTATCTAGCTACGTGAAGGGATGTGGCGTGCTATGCTGCAGAGTGGCCGGCCGTCCGGACGATCCTTGCAGCGATCCGGCCATCATGGCCTATCTTGTACCCGAACAGTGGCGGTTCGAGGGTAGGAGGGCGGCGGATGGCGGTGATGTCTTCTGATGGGCTCGAGGGAGCTGCTGACGTTGGCCTGTACGGAGTACAGGAGTAGGTAAAACGACGTCCCGTTCCAATACGCTTCACCGTACTAGAGTTGTTGCTACAGCGCCAGGCGTGCGCCTGCACGCGCGGGGACAGCTGCCATGCCGTAACAGTGGCAGGGATGGCGTTCCTCCGGCCTAGAGCCTCCACCTAACCCTGTAGGGTCACAAGAAAGCAAATCGAGGGTGAAGCCGGCCCCCCTTTGAGGGCTCGGCGCGTTAGCCGTACTGGAGCAGGCGCACGGCGTCACGTGACTGACACCGGCCGCGCTGCACAGTCCCTCCCCATAGTGATGGGGATGGGCTCCCTCCTGGGGAGTTGGTGCGGCGGCACCGGGGCGCGAGCCCCGGGCGCATGATGGCACTGTCCCGCCGGTGCCAGGGCATTAAATGCCCGTGTACGGGGGCAGCGCACGCGGCGGGCGCCCTCGAGCGAGGCGGACCCCGGTCGAGGGCGGGACGGACCCTCGAGCAAGGCGGAGCCCGCTCGAGGGGGGGAGCGGGCCCTCGAGCGGGGCGGAGCCCGCTCGAGGGGAGCGCACCCCCTCGAACGGGACGGGGCCTGCCCGAGGGAGGCGTGCACCCTCGAGCGAGGCGAAGCCTGTTCGAGGGGATCTTTAAGAGGACCGCCTTGGTGGGCCGTTGAGGTCCTTGCAGCGTGGGCCGTATCCTGCATGGTTAGACAAAGTGTGTTTGGCTTTGTTGCAGGTTTTAAGTGGGGATTCCCCGGTTGTTAAAGGGGACCCCTAGGGCTGTCCCCGAGCGCAGGGCCCCCGAGCATCCGTGGGTTTGCCATTGAGGCTCCCGCGATGCCGGAACCTACCGATAGGACGTTCTTCCCTCCTCGTCTTGCGAACGCTTTCCGTGGGGCCGCGTCAGCGGACCCGCGGGTCTAGCCCCGAAGCCCGCGGGGGGAGCATTGATGCTTCTGCGGGGGTTAACCGTGAGAACTGGTCAGAGGGCGTGGCACATGTTTCAACCGGCGTCGGCAATATCTCAGCCGGCTTCGGTGACGCACGCGCTGCTGGCACTGTCTCCGGCGGGTGCAATTCAAGGAGGTGTAGCCGTGCGTCAAGCCCCCGAGCCTGGGCCCGTTCGAGGCGATCGGGTAGAGCTTTACGACTTGTTTCTTAACGCGCCCTTGCCATCTCTCCGCGGGACAGAGGGTGAGGTTTCCGCAACCCCCATCGAGCGGGTCGCGAATTGCGGATTCCTCGTCGAGCTGCTAGCGGGTGGTTCGAGTGGACGCCCATGCCCCGTTCGATAAGGGTAGGCTGCGTGGTCCAGAGACACGTCCATTGAAGCGCTTGCGTGGGTTTGCTAGGTGGGGCTCGGTCCCGTTGGATAGGGACCGAGGGCGCGGAACCTCTCCCTCGGTGGGATCCCCCGGCTAGCTTCCCTCGCTGGCTCTCGAACACGACATGTGGGGCACCCTCGAGCCGATGGGATCGTGGAACGGCTCGAATGCGCGTGCCTTCGTCGTCCCTGACTCTGCGATCTGGGGCGCCTGTTCGAACCCGTAGAGGGTCAGGCTTCGAACCTCTGATCAGTAGGGCCGTGCGGGGCGGCGCCTGGGCAGCCCCGTCTTTGCGTTTGCGGTCGTCGAGGGGTCTGGGCGTGCCGGCCCTCGAGGCGTTGGTCAGCAGCACTACGTGGCATGGGTGCTCGCGATGCCCGCTTTGTTTCAGGCGGGCTTCGGGGCGACCTTCTCACGCTTGTGCCCCTTTAGAAGGTTGATATTGTCCCGAGCCAGGGGCTCGTGCCGCTCGAGGGTCCTACGTGGCATGGGTGCTCGCGATGACCGCTTTGTTTCAAGCGGGCTTCGGGGCGACCTTCTCACGCTTGTTCCCATTCGAGGGTTGACATTGTCTAGAGCCAGGGGCTCGTGCCGCTCGAGGGTCCTACGTGGCATGGGTGCTCGCGAGGCCCACTTTGTTTCAGGCGGGCCTCGGGGCGACCCTCTCACGCTTGTTCCCATTCGAAGGTTGATATTGTCTCGAGCCAGGGGCTCGTGCCGCTCGAGGGTCCTACGTGGCATGGGTGCTCGCGAGGCCCACTTTGTTTCAGGCGGGCCTCGGGGCGACCTTCTCACGCTTGTACGTACTCGAGGGTTGAATTTATCCCGAGCCAGGAGTCCGTGCCGCTCGAGGGTTCTCCTT
Organism: Cenchrus americanus; assembly: GCA_947561735.1. Taxonomy (NCBI): domain Eukaryota; kingdom Viridiplantae; phylum Streptophyta; class Magnoliopsida; order Poales; family Poaceae; genus Cenchrus; species Cenchrus americanus. The sequence goes on along the minus strand of OX387242.1, from coordinate 153,983,038 downwards.
GTTTTACAAGGGACCGGGCCATTAAATGCTCCATAGTAGAGGCTGCGGTTTCGCATCGCGGGCGCGCCTTTTTAGGCGTTGCGGCCGCGCGCGCCCGCGCGTAGTGGGCGGCGTGAACAGGCGGACGTGACCGCCTGCCACGGCCCCGACTAGTCTTCACCGTGATGATGGCCCGTTTGGGGTGATGTGGCTGCTGCGGTCGTGGTGGGGTCCGCTCGCCAGCGAGAAGAGAAGTTTCCCTGCAGTTAATGCGCGCGGGACATCCACCCCGGAGAGCTCGCCCGCAGCTTATAAATCTGAGGAGAAGGGGAAACGGCGGTTTTTTACCTTAGCGCTCCGCCATTTTAGCCCTCCGTGCTTTCTTCCCCGCTTTGCCTTTGCCACCGTGCGGCTTCGCCATTAGAGCTTTTCCTCCTCTTCCTGTCCTTCGTTCTTCGCATCCTTTGCCCTTCCTCATGGCGCCGCCTCAGCCCCTCACGATCCTTGAGCCGTACGCCTGGGAGCGGTCGACGGTGACCCGGCTGGCCCTTGGCGAGCTGGTCACCGCCGGCCAGTTGGCGGCTAATGAGGATGGCCGCCCGGCGGAGTGGATAGTGCCACCAGCGGGGGACCGCGCACCCAACCCGCCGGAAGGCTATGTGGTGAGCTTCGTGCGCTTCCACGAGCGAGGCTTCAACGCGCCGGCGAGCCGCTTCATGCGAGCGTTGTGCCACTACTACGGTGTGGAGTTGCACAACTTCGTGCCCAACGCGATCTCGCAGGCGGCCACGTTCGTGGGCATCTGCGAGGGGTATCTGGGGATCCCAGTCAACTGGGAGCTCTGGGTGCACCTCTTCCGCGCGGAGCTCTTCACGCAGCCCACGACGGAGCCGAGGGACCCGCGCGCGGTGCGCGCCGGCGGGATGTCACTCGCCCTGCGGGCGCAGTTCAAGGACGACTACATCCCCTGCACCATGACGATGAACAACGCCGGCTGGGAGCGGGGATGGTTCTACCTGCGCAACGCCGAGCCCGGCCTCCCCCCTACACCGGTCGGGTGTTCAAGGAGAAGCCCAGCTCCTGGGGCTAAGGGGTGTCCACGCCCCAGCATCGGAGGCGGCAGGAGTCGGTTTTGGCCGCCCTGAGGAGCCTGACGGCGCGAGGGATGACCGCGGCGAGCGTCCTCGCCTTCCTCCATCACCGGCGGGTCGTGCCTCTGATGGAGAGGCCGCTCTGCATCTTTCAGATGACAGAGGAGGCGGACCCCGTCGCGCTGGCGAGGTCGCGGATGCTCCCGACCCCCTCGGGCGGCCGTACGCGCTCACCGGGCGCGGAACGCCGTCGACACCCGGATGCTGGCGCACCCGGACCGGACCCCGTGGGACATCGAGATGCTCCCCACCGGCCCACTGGTGAGTTCGATTCTTGATTCCGTTTTAGTTCTTGGCATTGCCTCTGCCTCCTGACGCGTCTTTGTCGTTCCTGTATGCAGCTGGTGAGCTTCACCGCCGCGAAGTCCATTCCGCCCACCCCGGACTCCCGCGCGCTCGGTCGGGCGGCGCAGCAACGGGAGCAGGAGCGGGCGGCGCGCAAGAGGGAGCGTGCGAGGCGGCACCAAGAGCGCCGCGAGCGACGGAACGCGGAGTACGGCGGCGCGAGGAAGCGGGGCTCTCCTCCCCGGGGACCGAGGGAGTACTCGTCCTCGGAGGAGGACGAAGAGGAAGAGGCCGAGGGGGAGGGCCCCTCGATAGGTGGGAGCCGCGCCCCCGTCACCGGAGCGGGCGCCGGCGGCAAGGGCGGCATCGCCGGGGGGGCGGGCGCAACGGCGCCCGCCACCGAGCAATCGACAACGAGGGGCGGCGCGCGCGCGCGGACGTGCCGGCGCGTGTCGCGGAGGCGCGCACGGCAAGCGCGCCCGCCCGCGCGGCAAGCGTGCCGCGCGCGGGGGCGGGGCCCGCGCGCACGGTGACGTCGTCGGGAGGCGTGGCGGCGGGGCGCGCCGGCCGCGCCGGCCTCATCCGCTGAGGCTTCGAGGAAAAGGAAACGTGCCTTTTCCTCTTCGAGGTAAGGGGCTCGCTTTTTCGCTTGATTTAGTTTTGTGACGACCAGGCATTCTAACTTTTGTTTGTGCTTGCGCAGGGTGGTGCCAACTTGCCTCCCCTCGCACCGGCCAAGGTGCTGAGGGCGGACGCATCCATCCCCACCCGGCGGCGCTCGTCGAGGGCATCGCGGGCGGGGGCAAGCACGGCGGCGGGCGAGAGCTCGCAAAGCCCGGCCGAGGCTTCGAGGCCTCGGCCGGCGGATCGGCCCGCCATGGCGCGGCCGGCGGTCGCCGAGGAGCGGCCGGCGCGCGGCCATTGCGGGGACGCGGGCCGCGGCGGCGGCCGTGGCGGAGGCGCGGCCCGCGGAGGGCGCCGCTACGGAGGCGCGGTCCTTGGCGCCGGCTGCAGAGGAGGCGGAGCGGGTGCAACCCGTGGCGGCGCCCGTGGTCGCGGAGGCACGGCGGAGGTGGTGGCCGCGGCGCCGCGTCAAGCGCCCGCGGCGGTGGGGGCGCAAGTGGAGGCGCCGGCGGAGGGCGGCGCAAGGGCCGGCGCCCGCCGGCGATTCCGGGCGGAGGTGGTGGAGGTCCCGGATGACGACTCCCCGCCGCCGGGTGGGATCGGTGGGCGAGCTTCCCCACACGCTCCCCGAGCCCCGGGGAGGGGGCCCTCGTGAGGCGGCACGAGGGTCACATGGTGGCGGGGGACCGAGGACACGGCGCCGAGGCCTCGTCCTTCCGCGCCGGCCACCCCGCCCGGGTGGAGGGGGGCCGGCGGCGATCCCCCCTGCGTTTGCCGACGCCCGGGGGGAGCAGGAGCTTTGGGGGGAGCTCCAGAGCCACCGCGCCACGCTCAACCGCGTGCTGAACGAGGCGCTGAGGGTCCATGGCGGCCCCGCATGGCGCGTCTTCCAGGTAGGTCGTCGTTGCTCGTTCTCTTCTTTCTCTCATTTTTGTGTGCTGCCTCTGTGTCGTAGAGCTTACGGGTTTTGATTTGTGGGTGCCAGGAGCTCGAGCGCCGCGCCCACGACAAGTACGACGCCTTCGACCGGGTGAACGCCGAGGTCCACCAGCTCCGGGAGCGATGCAGCGCTTTCGACGCGCTTGTTGACGCCCTAAGGACCCCGGATAGCTGGCTGGCGTACCGGGCCATGGCCTGGCGCGACGAACTCCCTGAGAGTTCAAGGCAGGACCCGGCGCGCCGCTCCAGCCTCGAGCGGGTCTGCGCAGCCCTCATCGACTGTGATGAGGCGCTGTGGCAGGCGCGCTCGGATCTGGAGAAGATGCGCACGGCGGCAACCAAGCGGGAGGCGGAGGTGGCCGGCGTGCGCGGCGAGAACCGGGGGCTTCGCTCGTCGCTCGAGGGGGCGCAAGCGCGGCCGCCGGCCGAGGAGCGGGCGCGCGGGCGGAGCGGCGGGCCAAGGAGGCCGACGACTTGAAGGCCGCCCTCGACGCCAAGGTCGCGGCGCTCATCGTCGGCGAGGGGCGGCTTCGGCGGGGAGCGCACCGCCCGCCAAGGGGCCGAGGGGTGGCTCCGGCGAGGAGCAAGCCGCCCTCGTCGACGCCGGTCGGCCGCCGGGAGCGAGGAGCGCGTCGCTCACGGGCGGTGCGAAGTCGGCCGGAGGAGCGGAACACCGCGTTCTCCAAGGCCGAGGGCGAGCCGATTGTGCTCGGCATCACAAATGCAAACAATGAGGCCGGCCCTCCGGGAGCAAGGTGAGACCGTCAAGCGCCTCGAGCTGGCGGTCGAGGCCGTGCGCCGCGACCTCGAGGCGGAGAGGAAGCAAGTCGAAGGTGAGCTGCTGCTTGACTCTTGTTTGGTTGGTTTTCCGTTTGGGATTTTGCACTCCTTTTTCTGATTTCTTTCTTGTCTTGGTGACTCCAGGCTTGCGCACCACTCTGGGGCATGCAGCTGAGCGGGCCGAGGCACTCCAGGCTTCCTATAACTCCTCCGAGCAGGAGCCTGCGGGAGGCCGCGGGGTGCGGCCCTCGAGACCTGCCAAGCCGTGGAGGAGGGCGAAGCACAGGCCGGCAGCTCGCTGGCCAGCCGCCTGCGCGCCCTTGGCGGCCACGTCACCGAGCGGATGCGCCGAGCGCTGCGTCTTGGCGTCCAGAAGGCCCTCAGAGTGGTTCGATCCCACTACGAGGTCAACTTCGAGGCGCTGGCGGAGGGCTACGTCGTTCCCGAGGGTGTCGAGGACGAGGTGGCGATGGAGCGTGTGGACGCGCTCGCCGCTGACGCCGCCGGGTCGCTCGCTGAAGCCTTCGAGGAGTTCCTCTTCCCGGACGGCCGTTGACGCCGCCGCTCCTCCCCGCTCGAAGACGGTGGGCACTAGGCCCATTTTTATGTGTATCAGTATTCTGGCCTCGCGGCCTTTGTAAATGAACAAGTTGTTTTTCACATAAACGTTTGCTGAAATGAAGTCTTTTGTTTACTACGCTTTTTGTTTCTCCTTCTTCCTGAGTAGATTCTAGTTAGGGGAGTTCGATTTTCGCGGGGGGCCTGCTGGGTTGGAGGCGAGAGAGAAGGGCCATATCCACGCGGCGTAGGCTATCTCTGGCTCGCGCGCTCCTTCCGCTAGGCCGCCTGCGCCCTGTTCGAATCGTTGCTCGGGGTTGAAGTAGAAAACAAACTTAGCGCGTGTTTCTTTTGTTTTTGCGCGAAAATGGGACCATTTTGGGGGGGTGCCCCCCCGCAGTAGCCCCCGAGGGTAACTTGGGTTTCAGGGGAAAGCCGAGTTGCCCTTTTTATTAGACTTGAAGCATTTACATAGTTGTTACCAACTGGGGCGTTGGTCATATGGTTTTTACAATACAAAGTACTTGGAAATCCTAGCTAAGGGTAGAAGCGACGTAGGCCGTTGGATGTTCCAAGCGTTGGTGAGCTCTTCGCCGTCCTCGTTGGCCGGCTTATACGTGCGGGCTTGAGTACCTTCACCACGACGTAGGGTCCCTCCCATGGGGGCGATAGCTTGTGGCGCCCTCGGTTGTCTTGGCGTAGCCTTAGGAGCAAATCCCCTTCACCGAAGTCTCGTCGACGTATCTTGCGTGCTTGGTAGCGTCTTAGGGACTGTTGATACCTTGCGGAATGCATTAAGGCCACGAGGCGTGCCTCGTCCAGCTGATCCAGCGAGTCCTCACGGGCTCGCTGGTTGGCATCCTCGTCATAGCCTCGAACCCTGGGCGATCCGTATTCTAAGTCCGTGGGGAGGACGGCCTCCGCACCATGGACTAGGAAAAACGGAGTGAACCTAGTGGCTCTGCTCGGGGTGGTCCTTAGGCTCCACACAACCGCTGGTAGCTCTTGGAGCCATTTTCGCCCAGATTTGTTGAGCTGGTCGAAAATTCTGGGCTTAAGGCCCTGTAGGATCATGCCGTTGGCACGTTCTACTTGGCCGTTGGTCTGTGGGTGTGCCACAGCCGCCCAATCCACGCGGATGTGGAATTTGTCGCAAAACTCCAAAAACTTCCTGCCCATGAACTGGGACCCATTGTCGGTGATGATGGAGTTCGGCACTCCAAAGCGGTAGACGATGTCGGTGAAGAATGTTACCGCCTGCTCTGCCCTCAGATTCGTGATGGGGCGCACCTCCACCCACTTGGAGAACTTGTCGATTGCGACCAGCAAGTGGGTGAAGCCCCCAAGCGCCTTCCGCAGGGGCCCAACGATGTCCGGCCCCCACACGGCAAATGGCCATGTTACGGGGATGGTACGTAGGGCATGGGCGGGTAGGTTGGACTTGCGGGCGTAGAACTGGCACCCTTCACAGGTGCGTACGATTTCGCTGGCGTCCGCAACCGCGGTAGGCCAGTAAAAGCCTTGGCGGAACGCATTGCCGACGAGGGTACGAGGCGCTGCATGATGGCCACAGATCCCGGCGTGGATGTGCCGCAGGAGTTCGTGTCCTTCAGGAATGGGCACGCACCGCTGCAGGATGCCAGAGGCGGCGCGCTTGTACAGCTCGCCGTCAACGAGGGCAAAAGACTTGGCCATCCTGGCGATGCGCCTGGCCGCGGCCCGGTCCGCGGGGAGTTCCCCTTGAGCCATCCAGGCAATGTATTTGTCACGCCAGTCCGTTTTGACAGGAGCTGGCTTGATGTCCATCACGTCATCCCCGTAGGCGCCATACCCCTCGAGAAGGGAGAGCACGTACGCCTCGTTTGAGGGGTCCTCGTCCATGGGTTCCGCACCCGTTGGGTTCGAGGGAGCCCCCGAGGGTTCAGCGTGACTCGAGGGGTGGGGCTCGAAGACGACCGAGGGTTGAGTGATGTCGCGCGCGAAACGTTCGGGGGGAACGGTGATCCGCCGGACGCAATCTTGGCCAGTTCATCCGCCTCCTCGTTGTACCGGCGGGGCACATGGTTGAGCTCGATGCCGTAGAACTTGTCCTCGAGGGCTCGCACGGCTTTGCAGTAGGCCTCCATCTTGTCGTCATGGCAGCTCGCGTTCTTCATGACTTGATCGATTACGAGCTGCGAGTCCCCCCGCACGTCGAGGCGCTTGACGCCTAACTCAATGGCGATTTTGAGGCCACAGAGGAGGGCCTCGTATTCGGCCATATTGTTAGACGCGGGGAAGTGGAGGCGCACTGCGTAGCGCATGTGCTCCCCAAGGGGTGACACGAAGAGCGAGGCCCGCGCCCGCCCTCGTTTTCATCACCGAGCCGTCGAAGAACAGAGTCCCGGCACTGCGCTTGGATGCGCGGGGCGGCGGCGCGTATCCGTCCACTCAGCGACGAAATCCGCCAAGATTTGAGACTTGATGGCCTTGCGCGGGGCGTAGGCAAGCGTCTCGCCCATCAGCTCTACGGACCACTTGGCAATCCTGCCCGCGGCGTCGGGGTTGCGGATGATCTCCCCCAGCGGGAAAGAGGAGACCACCGTGACGGGGTGGGCCTCGAAGTAGTGGCGGAGCTTGCGCCGCGCAAGGACTACCGCGTACAGCAACTTCTGGACCTGGGGGTAGCGCGTCTTGGTGTACGACGGGACCTCGGCGATGTAATAGACGAGGGCCGCCGTACGGGTAAAGCATGCCCCTCCTCCGTGCGCTCCACGACGATCACGGCGGCCGACCACGGGTGGTCGCGGCAACGTAGAGCTGTAAGGGCTCGCCGTCCTGCGGCGGTGTGAGGATAGGGGCGTGCGCTAAGGACGCCTTTAGCTTGTCGAGCGCGTCCTGGGCCTCGGTGGTCCAGGAGAAGCGTTTGTGCTTCTTGAGGAGGCGATAGAGGGGCAGGCCCTTCTCGCCGAGCCTCGAGATGAAGCGGCTTAAGGCGGCAAGGCACCCCAGCACCTTTTGCACCCCTTTAAGGTCCCGAATTGGACCCATTCATTCGAGGGCCGCAACCTTTTCGGGGTTGGCCTCGATTCCCCGTTGGGAGACAATGTATCCTAGGAGCATGCCTCGCGGCACTCCAAAGACACACTTTTCGGGGTTTAATTTGACCCCATTTGCCCGTAGGCAACTGAACGCGATGCCAAGGTCGCCAACCAGGTCGTCCGCCTTCCTGGTCTTTACGACGATGCCATCCACATACGCCTCGACCGTCCGCCCGATGTGATCTCCGAAAACGTGCTGCATGCAGCGCTGGTACGTTGCACCTACGTTTCGGAGGCCAAATGGCATCGTGACGTAGCAGAACATCCCGAACGGCGTGATGAACGAAGTCGCGAGCTGGTCGGACTCCTTCATCTTTATTTGATGGTATCTGGAGTAAGCATCAAGGAAGCAAAGCAATTCACACCCAGCCGTTGAATCAACGATTTGATCAATGCGTGGCAAAGGAAAAGGAACTTTAGGACATTCTTTATTAAGACTAGTGTAGTCTATACACATCCGCCATTTCCCATTCTGTTTCTTTTCAAGCACGGGGTTTGCTAGCCATGTCGGGTGGAACACCTCCTTGATGAACCCGGCCTCGAGAAGCTTCCGCAGCTCCGCTCCGATTGCCCGTCGCCGCTCCTCGTCGAAGCGGCGGAGCCGTTGTTGCACGGCGCGGGCGTGAGGCAGGATGTCAAGGGAGTGCTCGGCGACCTCCCTCGGGATGCCTGGCATATCCGAGGGGCTCCACGCGAAGATGTCGGCGTTGGCGCGGAGGAAGTCGACGAGCACCACTTCCTATTTGGGGTCGAGGGTGGAGCTGACCCTCAACGCCTTGCCCTCGGGGGCAGAAGGATCGAGGGGGACCTCCTTGGTCTGCTCCGCGGCCTCGAACGTGCCGGTGTGCTTGGCGGTGGAGTCGAGGTCGTCGTTGACCATCTTCTCCAAAGTGGTCACCAGCGCTTCGTCCAGCGCTAGCGCCTCTGCGTGCTCTACGCACTCGACGTCGCAGTCGAATGTGTGCTCGATGGACGAGCCGACGGTGATGACGCCGTTTGGTCCTGGCATCTTCATCTTCAAGTATGTATAGTTGGGGACCGCCATGAATTTGGCGTGACAGGGTCGCCCAAGTATAGCGTGGTAGGCCCCCTTGAACCCCACCACCTCGAAGGTGAGGATCTCCTTGCGGAAATTCTTCGCGGTGCCAAACCACACCGGCAGGTCGATCTGCCCGAGGGGATGGACCTGCTTGCCGGGCGCGATGCCGTGGAACGGCTTCGTGCTGGGCTGCAGCTGGTCCAACCCGATCCCCATCAAGCGCAGCGTATGCGCGTAGAGGATGTTGAGGCTGCTGCCCCCGTCCATCAAGACCTTCGAGAACCGCGCGTTCCCGATGATGGGGTCGACCACCAGCGGGTACTGGCCCGGGTTGGGGACGCGGTTCGGATGGTCCTCCCGGCTGAAGGTGATGGCGTCCTCCGACCAATTGAGGAAGGAGGGAGGCGCCTTCTCCGCGGCGAGGACCTCGTGCCGCTCCTTCTTGCGCTGGCGGTTGGCCCCCCAAAGATGAAGAACACGTTTTCCACGGCGGGGAAGCCGCCGGCGTCGCCATCTCCTCCGTCTTTCTTGGCCTCTAACTCCTTCGCGGCGGTGCGGCCATAGAACTTCTTGAGCATGTCGCCTTTCGCTCAAGAGTGTGATTCTACCGGGGTCTTGTGATAAGGACATGGCTTCTTCAAAGCATGTCGTCAAACACCCCCGGGCCTCGAGGGGCCGGTCGAGGGCCCCGTCGAGCCGGGTCAACGAGCCGAGGGCCTCGGCCTTACCGCCGTCGCGCCCCGCTCGCGCGCCTCGCGCGCGCGGCTTCTTTCCCTTCTTGCCCCGCTTGTCGTTGCGGTGGGGCTCCCTGGACTTGCTGCCCTCCGCGGGCGCGTCCTCCGAGCGCTTGCCCTTCTTGCCGTCGAAGATCGCTCCCACGGCCTCCTCTCCTGAGGCGAAGCTGGTGGCGATGTCGAACAGCTCGTTGGAGTCCGCGGGCGGGCTGCGTCCCAGCTCCCGCACGAGGTCCCTGCACGTGGTGCCCTCGAGGAAGGCATGCACGATCTCGGACTGTGCCACGCCGGGGAGCTCCGTGCAGCGCTTGGAGAAGCGCCGTATGAAGTCCCGCAGCGACTCGCCGGGCTTCTGCGTGCAGGAGCGCAGGTCCCAGGAATTCCCAGGGCGCACGTACGTGCCCTGGAAGTTGCCCACGAATGTGCGGACCAGATCGTCCCAATTGTGGATTTGGCTGGCGGGCAGGTGCTCGAGCCATGTCCGGGCCGCATCGCCGAGGTGCAGGGGCAAGTTGCGGATGATGACCTCGTCGCTGGTTGCCCCGCCCAGCTGGCAAGCCAAGCGGTAGTCATTGAGCCACACGCGGGGATCCGTCTCCCCGTTGTACTTGACAATGGTTGAGGGCTGGCGGAAGCACTGGGGGAAGGCTGCCGTGCGGATCTCCCGGCTGAACACACGGGTCCCCGGGGGCTCTGGCGTCGGGGAGCGGTCCTCACTGCTGTCGTAGCGTCCGCCCCGTCGAGGGTGGTAGCCCACCGCTGCTCGCGCGTCCGCCTTGCTCGTGCGGCGGGCGTTGATGACGTTGCGAGCGTCACCGTCCAGAGCTCTGCGCGTGTCAAGGAGCCATTCCCTGGCCGGTGCGCGTCCTGAGTTGGCGGGACGCTCCGCCGCCCCTCCTGCGTGGACCAAGGGTTCTCCCCCTTGTGCGGCCCCGTCACCCCGCGCATCCCCTTGTTGGCGGATGCGCGACGCCGAGCTCTCGGCCTGCTGGACGGTCGCTTGCTCGATGAGAGTCTGCACCTCGCGGTGCAGGTCTCGTGCCTCAGGAGTCGAGGGTGCCGGCATGGCCCGTAGCAGCGTTGCGGCGGCAACGAGCTTCTGACTTGCCCGCGGCAGCATGTCAGGGTTGTCGGCGTTGATGCGGTCGCGGGCCGTGTACCGCCGGCTCCCGCACGCGTTCGCCGCGAGCGGAGGCTTCCCCAGCCATCGAGGCGTGGAGTAGCCGCACCGTCCGTACTCCTCCGCCGGCTTGGCCTCGAGCTCGTGGGCTTGGGCCACCGCGCGTCGGCGTCGGCCCCGGCGAGGAGCGCTGGGCCCCGCGGCTAGGCGTGTGGCGATCCATGGGGGCGGGCGTGATCTCCCCGTCTCCGGCGCCCACCGCGCCGGCGGCATTGGCCGGGTCGTTGGTGATGACGGCGTAGCACTCCCGCGCGGGGTCGTAGCTCCCGGTGCCGGGAGTCGTCGGAGCGGCCGAACCGCAGTCCGTAGCGTCAAGGAAACGCTCGAACATGGCGGGTCCGGCACGCCGGAGAAGTCCCCATTCGCGTACCCGTGGCGGTTGGCGGGCGGCAACGCGTCGAGGGAGCCCGGGGACGACTCGTCGGCCCACCGAGGCGCCGGGATCCCCGGCGACGAAGACGTGACGGCCGGGCGGGACCCCGCGCATCGTGGTGTTGACGTTGTTGTTGTAGGCCGACGTGGCACCACGCAACCCAATGGGGATGCGCGGTCGGAGACCGCGCGCCGTCCCGTCGGGGGTGGTGGCGGTCGTCGTGGCGGTGGGTGCGCCGTGTTGAGAGGCGCGCGCTCGGCTTGCCGTCGTTCGACCGCGCCCGGCGCGAATGCGGCCGGAGCGGCGGCGGCGTCGTGGCATCGACGGACTGCGGCGTCCGCGCTGCGGCGGCGTCCGCGCCGTGGTGGTGCGTGCGGCGGGGGACCGAGCGGGCCCGGCCTGGCGCCGCGCGCGGAGCTCCTCACGGTTGGTGAGGCGCATGAGGTAGCCATTCCCCATGGCCTGAAAGTTCAGGCCCCCGAACCAGATTTCGAACCCGGCAGGGAGGGGGTCCGAGCTGCCCATGCAGTAGCGTGTACCACGGTACTCAGTGCGGATCACCATGGAGGGAGTTGACGGATTGACCTTAGGCGCTCAGATAGCCCCACGGTGGGTGCCAACTGTCGGTGCGGAATGTGGTCCCGACACTAACCAGTAGTAAGCGCCGTGGTCTATCCCTCAATGGTCGATGCTAAGTAACAAGCGACACAGAGTTTTTATCCTGGTTCCGGCCGAGGGGGACGTACGTCCAGCAGTGACGTGCTCAAGGCACTATATTACTTTGCACCAGGGGTGCCTGTAGTGGGGCTGCTACAAGCAAGGCGGGAGAGGAAGCCTGGCTTCCAAGTCCCTGGCGCGATGGCTGAAGATGTTGTGGGAGAATTGGAGAGCAAGTGCGTGGCGCAGCTCGTCTCCAGCTGTGTTGTGTCTGTGTTCCTTTGTCCTCTCCCTCCCGCAGCAGGGAGGGTTCGTCCCCCTTTTATAGATCAAGGAGGGAGCGAATCACATGCGCGCCGCGCTATCTAGCTACGTGAAGGGGCGTGGCGTGCTATGCTGTAGAGTGGGCGGCCGTCCGGACGATCCTTGCAGCGATCCGGCCATCATGGCCTATCTTGTACCCGAACAGTGGCGGTTCGAGGGTAGGAGGGCGGCGGATGGCGGTGATGTCTTCTGATGGGCTCGAGGGAGCTGCTGACGTTGGCCCGTACGGAGTACAAAAGTAGGTAAAACGGCGTCTCGTTCCAATACGCTTCACCGTACTGGAGTTGTTGCTACAGCGCCAGGCGTGCGCCTGCACGCGCGGGGACAACTGCCATGCCGTAACAGTGGCAGGGATGGCGTTCCTCCGGCCTAGCGCCTCCACCTAACCCTGTAGGGTCACAAGAAAGCAAATCGAGGGTCAAGCCGGCCCCCCTTTGAGGGCTCGGCGCGTTAGCCGTACTGGAGCAGGCGCACGGCGTCACGGGACTGACACCGGCCGTGCTGCACAGTCCCTCCCCACAGTGATGGGGATGGGCTCCCTCCTGGGGAGTTGGTGCGGCGGCACGGGGCGCGAGCCCCGGCGCATGATGGCGCCGCCTCCCGCCGGTGCCGGGCGTTAAATGCCCGTGTACGGGGGCGGGCGCACGCGAGCGGGCGCCCTCGAGCGAGGCGGACCCCGGTCGAGGGCGGGGCGGACCCTCGAGCGAGGCGGAGCCCCGCTCGAGGGGGAGTAGGCCCTCGAGCGGGGCGGAGCCTGCTCGAGGGGAGCGCACCCCCTCGAACGGGACGGGGCCTGCCCGAGGGAGGCGTGCACCCTCGAGCGAGGCGAAGCCTGTTCGAGGGCATCTTTAAGAGGGCCGCCTTGGTGGACCGTTGAGGTCCTTGCAGCGTGGGCCGTATCCTGCATGGTTAGACAAAGTGTGTTTGGCTTTGTTGCAGGTTTTAAGTGGGGATTCCCCGGTTGTTAAAGGGAACCCCTAGGGCTGTCCCTGACAGATAGGCTTTTACATGTGAAGCGAGCTTTATTTTGGTAAAACTACTTAAATCTGAAAATTTTGCTTTGTCACATGCTTGTATTGTCATATATTACTTGTGGCAATGCTTTAACTATGCTATGATTCATGTGTGTGATCTTTGTCTCATTTTTAGCTTTTGACACTAGATTTGGCCTATTTGAGAAGCTCATGTAGATGTTTATATGCTTTGTTTTGCATTTCTGCATTTTCACCTTGATTCATACATTGTCAACAAGGGGGAGAAGAGGTGAGCTTAATGAAAATTCAGAAGAGGTGAGCTAAAGTTTGGAAGTTTGCATCCACATGTTCAGGAGGAGCTTGCATTTGTTCAGGGAGAGCTTTCTTGGTGTTTTCCGTGTGGAGTTTGTGCTTTGCTTGGCTTGTGACCTTTCTTTGCCTTTCTTTGGTTTTGGTCATGAGTTGAGCTTCTTTGTTTTTCTTTCTTCTTTCTTTCTTTCTTTCTTTCTTTCTCTGAATTTCATTTCGCGTTGTGTGTTGTCAATGCACTCATCAAGGGGGAGATTGAGGACCAGGAGCGTCCCAGTGGTCGATGGATGACCGCTCCTCAGTGATGAGTGATTGACAACGGGTGTTGGACTGACTCTTGGCTTAGTGCGCAGGTGTAGGCTGCGGCCTAGTTCGTGTTGTTGCAGGTGAAGAACGGGCGCGAAAGGTCTTCAGCCATGAGGGGCCTCCGGGAGATGGAGAGACAAGTAGGCTCAGTTCAAGAGACCCGGTGGACAGCGGGACTGGGTGCGGGCCACATGGTGGCGACACGAGCAAGACGAAGTCATGGACAGTTGAGCTGGTGCACGGTGGCGGTCGAGTCAAGTGGTTTGGCGGGAGGCCGGACCGAGCACGCGGGTTTTGGTGGTTTGCCCACAAAACCATCGGCGGACGGTTTCTTGGTTTGGGCCTCAAAACGAAGTCCGAGGGCCCAACACGACGGAGACGGGATCCGGGTGTGTCGGGAAGCTTCGAGGCGGAGGACACGCGGCGGGATCGCATGGCTTGCGTCGGGAGGACGCGGGGTGCGGCAAAGGCGTGGCCGTCCGATAGCAAGACCCACAAACATTACCTAAATGCCCCTGCGTGGGTTGTATCGCCAGTAGTTAAGTTAGGGGTAGTCGAGTAATTTACCACTCCGGCGGGACCCGATATATAAGCCATGAGGGTGTGTGAGTGGCTCTCTCTCTCGGTGACTTAGGGTTTCATTTCCTCCTTCCCATTTCTCATTTTCGTAGCTATTTTTCTTCCATTTTCTCTAGGCTAGCATGAGGGCTTCATGGGAGATTTGTTGAGAGGGATGGATGCTAGGGCGGCATGCTAGACCTTGTGAATTTTTCCTAGTTTGTATAGAAGATTCGGAGTTGTGTTTTTCGTGGTCTTTTTGTGCTTGTTTTCGTGCCTTTGTTCTCGGTGTGATTCCGCGGATTTGAATGGGTTTCTCCCCAGATTTCTTTGAGGGAAACATGGATAGATGTCTCGTGCATCTTTGTGATTGATCTTGTGCCCTCAAACGCCGGGAAACCACTTCGATTCGAGGATTTTCGTTCGGTGCTCTAGCTTTTGGTGGTGCTCAAAGGATTCGCGATTCCCGGTGATTTAGGGAGTTAGGAGGCAAGATTTTTGGGCTATAGCATCCTTGTGTGACACTTTTCAAGTCCCCAAACCCTTGTCTCCACAGCTTCTACCGTTTGGGAAAACCGATGATGATTTGGGGGAGTTGACCTTCGAGGTCGGGCGTTTTTCTGCTCTGTTCGTGCCTCGCGGACGGTCCGCGGCCTCCTGGCGGACGGTCCGCACCGCACGTGTTCGTCCCGTGTTCTTCGTGTTCTTGCTCGCCTTTCGTTTCGATCCGTCGCGTTTTTGAGTTTCGGTTGGACGGAGTTTCGGACGGTCCGCAGCAGAGGGCGGACTGTCCGCGGGTGCCTGGCGGACAGTCCGCGTGCTCCCCGCGGACGGTCCGTTATTCGGGTGCGTCCCTGTTGGTTCTGTGTGCTTTATCGGGCGGTCCGCGGCGTAGGGCCGGACACTCTGTAGGGTTGGCGCGGACGGTCCGCGGCATCAGGCCGGACGGTCCGCGAGGCCAGTGCGGACGGTCCGCCCCTCTTGGCCGGACGGTCCGCCAGAGCCTGTGAGCCTTGCTTCTTGGTTCGATTCCTCCCTTCCTTTCTCGTGCTTCCGCGTGTGCTTCAAGGAATCGTTCCTAAGGCTAGAGGTTGATCCATAACCTCGTTGTCTTGGCGATTGGTGTGTGATTCGATTCATCGCTTGTGTGTGACCGAAATTTGACTAGGGTATAGGCCGAGTTCTTTGTGAAGAATTTTTACCGGCTCCTATTCACTCCCCCCTCTCTAGTCGCCATCTGATCCTTCACAGACCCACACTGGTCAGACCGGTGAGCACCACCGGTCAGACCGGTCCCTGCTGGTGAAACTGAGAAACTTTCACTAAGTGGCTCTACACCGGTCAGACCGGTGAGACACACCGGTCAGACCGATCGCAGCCTGAAAGCCCCCAAGGCACCAAACAGGCCAACCGACCACCAAACTGACCCAAACTCGAAACAGCAGCACCACGGGACAACAGCGAACACACCAAGACGTTCACCCGAGCAAAATCCCACCAAGGGTTGCACCGGTCAGACCGGTCAAGAGCACCGGTCAGACCGGTGTAGCCTGGGCAGCTCGGGATGAGCAGCACCCGCGGGTCAACTTCTCCAAATCCAAAACTCGATCTCCCGAATCGCTCCACGGACTTGAACAAGACTTTGGGGTTATTAGGAACACCTCATGAGGAGTCCATAGCCAAGTTTAATCCCACCAAAACTCGTCCAAAAAGGAGGAATCAAGGAAATCCCGCCAAGAGCACTTCCAACCCAAGAACTCAAGAAACCCCAAAATCGAGCACCTTTACTCACGAATTTGGGAGGGGAATCACAGCCCAAAGAACCACGAAGGGTTCCCACAAATTTCCCCCATCAAATCCCCAAGAGAAAGGTCCCGAAAACAACCCAAAGAAATCACCAAGAGAGGGCTCCGAAAATCACCACCAAGAACAACCGGGGAAAACACATCCAAACCTTGAGGAACCACGCCGAATCATCTATACATGAAACAAAGGTTCATACAAGGTCTAGCAAGTCGCCCGATCATCCATCCCTCTCAACAAGATCTCTCCATGAAGCTCTCTTGCTAGTCCTATGGAAAACCTAAGGAAAATAGGAAGGAAAATAGGAAAACAAATGAGCTAGGATTCCAAGAGTTGGCTGCCATCCTCTCACCTCTTGGGTTATATGGAGGCAACCGAAAGTCTAAAATACCCTTCTCTAACAACTAGGGATACAAGCCCCTCAAGGGCGGATTTGGAAGTCTTCATGTCTTCACCATCGGACGGATGCCCGGCGACCGCACCCTGCGTAGCCTCGACGCAAGCCATGCGATCCCGACGCGTGTCCTCCGCTTCAAAGTCTCCGGACTGCGTCGTCGCACACCGGTTAGACCGGTGCTCCTCACCGGTCAGACCGGTACCCACCGGTCAGACCGATCCGCACCGCCGCAAAGACCGTCTTCGGTTCTTCGGTCTTGGCTTTGTGGATCAACCAAGGAACCCAGTGGTTTTCTGGTGAACCACCGGAAACCCCGCGAACTCGGTGTAGCCTCCGCCAATCTCCACTCATGACTCGGCTCCCACGTAGTCCCGGCTCGACCTTGGTTTTGAGGCTCAACCAAGAAACCGTCCATGACTTCATCTTGCCGTTCATGCCACCTTGCGGCCCGCACTTGACCCCCGCCGGCCACCGGTCCCTCGAACGAAGCCTACTTGTCTTCTCCACACCTGGAGGCCTCACCGGCGACGACCTTTCGCGATTGTTCTTCACCTGCACCAACACCAGTCAAGCCGCAACCTGCACCTACAATACTTAGCCAAGAATCAGTCCACACAACGTTGTCAATCACTCATCACACAAGGAAGCGACCATCCACCGGTCCTCGAACCACACATGGTCCTCAATCTCCCCCTTGATGAGTGCATTGACAACACCCACACGAAAGTAACAAGAGAGAAAAGAAAAAGAAAAGAAACGAACAAAAAGAAACTCCAACAAGCGATCGAAAGCCAACAAATGCAAAGAGCAAGATCACTTGAAGAAGACAAGTCTCGGACCCCTTAGGCAAGGGCAACGGCTCGACACATCCGAGACAAAGCAAAGCTCAAGCAAAGAGTGCAAACCACCAAAGCAAAGCTCGAACAACCACAAAGAGCTCCCCCTGCACACATGCAAGCTCCCCCTGAACCAATGCACCTCCCCTGGACGAATGCATGCAAACCAGTGAAAACGGGGGCAGGTTCGCAAAGCAACTTCAGCTCACACCGGTTAGACCGGTCATCACCACCGGTCAGACCGGTGCCTAACATGTGTACAGGACCAGCACTCACACTGGTCAGACCGGTGACCTTGACTGGTCAGACCGGTGCACAACAGAGCCCAGAAATGGCTCGAAACCACCTAAAAACCTTCTAAATGCGTCCAGCGAGCCATTTCAAGCTCAAACTTCTCCCCCTTGTTGGCAATGCATGAATCAAGCAAAAAATGCAAAACTTTCAACCTAGAGCTTCTCAAATAGACAAAATTCAACAAAGAATGCTATACATGTCCAAATGAGCAAGTTAGATACTCTACGGCTTCGTATCGATCTCAACTACATGATCACCAAGTTTCACAACCATTGGACGAAGCTAAGATGGATTTGGGCAATTTTGCGAAAAACTTGCCTCTCATGAGCAAAGTCCTAAACATGATCAAAACATATCAAAATGGCAAAGCCACACAAACTTCATGCTAGGACAGCCATTCTAATCATAAGACCATCACAAACACCCACAAGCACCTCATGTCATGTCAAAGCCACCGAGCCATGTGCCTACTTCTATGTATGAGACTTCTCATTGGTAGGCAACATGCAACTGTTTAGCACCCAAAGCAAATTAAATTCAGCACATATGACATGGAGCACATTTCCAAGCATTTTTCATTTCATTTTCAGATTTATAATTGGTACATGAAATGTCTTTGCGACAAAAAGGAACATATGCTCCTCCACAAGATAAATCAAGAGGGCTAAACATTCATGATGGCAAATGAGCCTTTGGCCCCATATGATCAATAAACTAGCTATCCAACCACAAATTAAGCATAACCAAGCCACTAAAAACACGTCAAGATCATATAAAGGCATTTACACATGAGAGCGCATACATGTGACATTTTTCAAAAACATAGCCATCAACCATAGATTATTCATCAAGATCATCACGAGCTAAGTCAAACTAACCATAGCATACCAAACAAGCTCACAAAGACAAATATACCATTCCATGGTGAACAATGTATATAGGAGAAGCTTTTCCTATCCAATGGATATGATACAAAATGCATGCAATCTAAGATACAAGGATGCCTATACATCATGTTACACATGCCATGCCAAATGCAAGAAATGCACAAAGGAAACTATACATATGCTACAAAGGAGCTCCCACACACCCAACTCATGAAATCAAACACACACCAAGTTCCCCCCGCAAACGAGTGAAAGTTGCTTGATCTAGGGGTTTGGTGAAAATATCGGCTAGTTGGTCATGTGTGGGTACATGGATCAAAGCTATCTTCCCTTTCTCTACGTTGTCTCTCAGAAAATGATACCTCACTTCTATGTGCTTGGTTTTGGAATGGAGCACTGGGTTCTTTGCAACGCTTATGGTACTGGTGCTATCACATTGAAGTGGGACATGGGTATACTCCTCACCAAAGTCACTCATGGTGTAAGAAATCCAAAGGAGCTGAGAGCAACAACTAGCAGCGGCAACATACTCGGCCTCGGTAGTGGATTGAGCAACACTCGATTGCTTGCGGGAAGACCAAGACACCAAAGAAGAACCCAAAAACTGGCAAGTCCCAGAAGTGGACTTCCTATCCAACCGACACCCGGCAAAATCCGCGTCGGAAAAACCATGAAGCGCTAAAGAAGAGGACGCGGAGTACCAAAGGCCGAAGTCGGGAGTGTGACGCAAGTACCTGAAAATTCTCTTCACCGCTTGCCGATGCGAAGTCCTCGGAGACGCTTGAAAACGAGCGCACAGACACACCGAGAACTGTATGTCCGGCCTTGTTGCCGTCAAGTAGAGGAGTGACCCGATCATGCTCCGGTACTCCTTCTGGTCCACGTGTTCGCCTTCCTCGTCCGCATCAAGAGCTGTAGTCGTACTCATCGGCGTCGTCATAGCCTTGGAGTCCTCCATCTTGAACTTCCGCACAATGTCCTTGGTGTACTTAGCCTGGTGCACAAATGTTTCCTTTGATTGCTTGATTTGTAACCCGAGGAAGAACTGCAACTCGCCCATCATGCTCATCTCAAATTTCCTGCTCATATCATCTGCAAACCTTGCAACAAGAGAGTTAGACGAGCCACCAAAGACAATATCATCCACGTACACCTGCACAATCAGGATATCTCTGCCCTGCCTCAGCAAAAACAAGGTCTGATCGACCTTCGCCATCTCAAAGCCTCTCTCAAACAAGAACCGCCTCAACCTACCATACCAAGCTCTAGGCGCCTGCTTCAACCCATACAGCGCCTTCCTCAACTTGTACACCCGGTGGGGGTACTTCTCGCTCTCAAACCCCGGAGGTTGCCTCACATACACTTCTTCCTCCAACACACCATTCAGAAAAGCACTCTTCACATCCATTTGATGCAACTTGAACCCTTTAGCCACGGAAAAGGCAAGAAGGATCCTTATTGCCTCCAAACGAGCTACGGGAGCAAAGGCCTCCTCGTAGTCGATCCCCTCCTTCTGACTGGACCCTTGAGCAACAAGTCTCGACTTGTTCCTCACAACCTCACCCTTCTCTCCCTCTTTGTTCTTCCACACCCACTTTGTACCAATCGGCTTACACCCTGGGGGAGGGTCAACCAACTCCCACACCTGATTCCTCTCAAAGTTCTCCAACTCCTCATGCATCGAATTAACCCAATTGTGATCAGATAGTGCGTGTCCAATGTCTTTGGGCTCAAAAGTAGCAACAAACGCAGCATGAGCGAAATGGGAATTGTTTCGAACCCTCGACCGTGTAGTGCATTCATTCATGTCGCCGATGATCCTCGAAGCTGGGTGATCCATCTGTACTCGCCGGGGAGGTTCTCGCCTCGATGCTACCTCCCCCTCAACATCAGCTTCTCCTCGTTCTTGGTTTGTCGTCGTAGGTGTAGTAGAGGGTCCGTCCATCACCGTAGTCGAAGTAGTGGGTACATGTTCAGCCGGGGGCACCACACCGCCATCTTCATCATCACCATGTTCATGCTCCTTCTCCTGAAAGATCTCCTCGCCAAGCTCATCATCACCTGCACACTCAAAGACAAGCTGACTACGTGGCTCTGTCTCGTCGAAAGTTACCTCGCAAGTCTCCACGATTTGGTTAGTTTCAAGATTGAGCACACGATATGCTCTAGAATGAGATACATAACCAAAGAAAATGCCATCGAAAGACCTATCCTCAAACTTATCCAACTTCCTGCCTTTCTTCAGAATGAAACACTTGCAACCAAAGACATGGAAGTGACTCACCTTGGGTGTGCGACCATGCATCAACTCATAGCATGTCTTCTTCTTGTGCACTCTGAGGTATATCCTGTTCGACACATAGCATGCGGTATTCACCGCCTCAGCCCAATACCTCCTCGGAGTCCTATGCTCATCAAGCATCGTCCGAGCCATCTCGCACAAGGTCACGTTCTTCCATTCTACAACACCATTCTGGGGAGGCATATACGGACTCGAAAACTGGTGCTCAAGACCCAAGTCATGGCAAAAGGTTTCAAAATGAGAGTTTCTAAATTCCAAGCCATTATAACTGCGGATAGGTCGTATGACATCTCTGTGCCTCTCGTTCCTCAACCTCAAGACTAGATCTCGAACAAAACCAAACGTCCCCCCCTTATCCTCAAGAAAGAACACCCATGCATATCGAGAATAGTCGTCCACCACAACCAGGACATACCACTTCCCACCCACAGATCGCACACGAGCAGGGCCAACAAGGTCCATATGGAGCAGCTCGCATGGACGCTCAGTCATCACATCGGTGAGAGGCGGGTGAGAAGAGGCTACCATCTTGGCATGCCTACACGGCGCACAAACCAACTCTTTCTCAAGCCTCAACCGTGGCAATCCTCGGACCAAATTGAGTTTACTCAAGCGAGACAAAAGGTGAAAGCTCAAGTGACCCAACTTCCTATGCCACTTCCACAACTCACTCGAAGAACCAGCCAAGAAACAACGCTCCACACCCGAAGACTGAGAAAAATCAGCACGAAACACCTGACCCTCGGGAACGACCATTTAGACAAGGTCCCCTCGAGAGTCCAAAATCCGAGAATCACCTGGCCGAAACAACACCTTAAAGCCCTCATCCATCAATTGGGACACAGAAAGCAAATTGTACCCCAGCGATTGAACAAGAGCAACACGCCTCAGAGTGATCTTGTCACTCACTTTGATCTCACCTTCTGAAAGCACACGCCCACGCCCATTGTCCCCAAAGGTGATGTACCTCTTTGTCACCACCGGGACGAGACTTGAGAACCACCCCCTGTCTCCGGTCATATGCCTCGAGCAACCAGAGTCAATCAACCAAATGTTCTTCAAGTCTCCCACCTGAAATTCAAAAATGAGCACGTGAGCGAACAAACAACTCAGCACTTGGGTTAGTACCAAAAGAGTAAAACCAGTGCCGAGCCATTTGCTCGAAAGTAGGGTTAGCACCAACCAAAGCATCTCTCCTCCCAAAGCTACCTCCATGAACACCACCACGGTAACCACCCTGAGGGAACCACCCCTCTCTGCTTGGAGGAGGACCAAAACCACGAAAGAGAACCCGTGGACCATCCCTCCTCTCCTTCTCAAAGCTACGACTCCTCCCATCCCCGTAGTGAACTCGAGGGGGAGAACGCCTAGCAACCTGACCACCTGCAAACTCTCCCGGCCCAACCACCAGAACCACGACCTCCGGAAACAACCCTCGCACCGTACGAGCACGAAACCCAAAACGCCGCTCGTCTGTGCCCGCACCGGTCGACCGGTGCCCCACACCGGTCCGACCGTGTGACACGGGCAGCGAGCGCCTCCAACAGCCTTCCGCTCTCCCCAAGCCCGAACTGTCCTCACACTCGCCTTAGCCCTGGGCATCTGCACACGAGGCTCAAGTACACCATCAGAAGGGTGATACTTGTCCTTGTTAGCCCACTCCTTCGCCATTCTCTCCGCTCGCTTCCTTTTGAAGCAAAACTCCTCCTTATGGCCATCTCTCCCACAATAGCGACAATGGAACCTCACAAGCTTAGGTTTAGGCTTGGGATGTGGCTGCTCACTTGGTTTCTCTCCACTCAAATCCTCCACCGGTTTCCCCTCACAAGCCTTCTCACTTTCTTTCCCAGAGAACACTTTCCCCGAAGTGCTCACAAACCTGATAGGCTTTTGTAGATCATTTGTGGGTGTAGGAAACACGGGTGGACCTGGGTTGTGTCTAGTCGGTTCCTAAGATGGTTAGGTTTTGGGGGGAAATCATTTTTGTGGTGGGTTTTTGGTGGCTCCGGGATATTTTCTCCACTTCCCTCACCAACCTTGTTTGCCCCAAGTCCCTCACCATCCTACCTCTTAAAAGCCTCGATCATCATCCTCAACTGAGGCTCATGACCAGACAACCAACCCATCAACTTTCTCAAGTCATCATTCTCATCCTGCAAACGATCAACATAATGTGCAAGTTCCAAATTTTTCAAAGCATGCATTTCACAGGTAGAGCATGATGTAGGCATGGGTTCCTTCAATTTAGCCTCAAGAGAACTAGTGTATGCATGCATCTCATCAATCTTAGCATGCAAAACGGGGCAAGAAGTGCAAGCACCTAGCAAAGCAGGTCTAGACTTAAGCTCAGCCACTTCAACCCTAAGCACATCTAGTTCCTCACACTTGGAGGCATGCTTCTCCTTACACAAAGCAAGATCAGCAAGAAATATGGAGCAATCAGCACAGTCATTCTCATCCGAAACAACAGGTCTAGCCTTAAGGGAATCAATCTCAAGCTTGCTATCAAGCACCTGTGTCTCTAGCTCAGCCACTCTAGTCCTAGCATCCTCGAGTGAAGCCCTAAGCTCTTTCCTCATTTTCTTGGACTCTCTAAGCATGTCATCACGGTTATCAAGCAAAGTGCCAAGTCTCTCATTCTCCTAGCGCAAGAAGGGAAGTTCATCACGCACCTCGTCGTTGGACTCAGAGTCCGAGTTGCTCTGTGTGCTCTTCTTGCTGCCGGAGCTCAGCGCCATGGTGCAGAAGCCGTCTCTCGTGAAGCAGCTCAGCCCGCTCAGGTTCTTGGACGACTTCTTGTTCTTGCGACGATCACCTTCATCCTCATTGCTGCTCGAGCTCGAGGTGGAGTACGCGGAAGTGGAGTAGACGTCGCTCGCTCCAACCATCGCTCGGGCCTTGCCTCGGCTCTCCTTCTTCCTCGATCGTCGCTCGTCCTTGTACTTGTTCTTGTGCTTGCTCTTGTGGTCGCGCCTTGACTGGTACTTGCCATCCGTCCTCGACTTGTGCTTGTAGTTGTCCTTGTTCTCAACCTTCTCCGGGCAGTCGGCGACGAAGTGTCCCGGCTTGCCGCACTGGAAGCACGTCCTCGTGTTCCTCCTCATGTTCACCCGGTTCTCGTGCAGCCTCTCGAACCTCCTCGTCAACAGCGCCAGCTCGTCCTCTCCAAGGTCATCAAACTCCTCATCTGGCATAAACATCAAAGAGGAAAAAGAGAACATCCTGGTGGATGGGTTAGAGTTAGCCTTTCCTTTGGAACCACCAACGAGGGCAAGACTATGGGAATCAGTCGGTCCCTCGAGCTTGGCAGTCATGCCCCTATCCACCTCAGCCGACTTGAGCTTCGAGAACAACTCGTTCACCGTCAGAGTGTCATACTTCTCCGACTCCACAATGGCCTCGAACTTTCCGCCCCAAATCGTACGATCCAAAGAGTGTACGAGCTTGACCGCTCTATCATGATCATCGTACGGGAGCACGTCCACATTGGCCCTCATGTTGTTCACAACCACCGTGAACCTCTGAAACAAGGCATCGATGGACTCACCGGGGAGATGAGTGAAGTTCTTCTACTCTCTCCGGTAGGTCGCATACATCTGTGCCTGAACCTGGGTGTTCCCAACATGAGCCTCCTTCAACACCGCCCAAATCCTACAAGCCAAGTGCTCGGTGTGCACCCGATCGAACTCAGGCTGACACAAAGCACGAAACAAGTAGTCGACCGCCTTATTGTTGGCGTCGAATCTGTCCCTCGATCCTGGAGCGAGGAAGTCCATCGGCTGGACATAGCCTGTGTCCACTGTGACATCCCAAAGAGTCTGACCCTTTCCGCGGAGAAACGCACCCATCCGCTTCCTCCACATCTGGTAGTTCTTGCCATCAAAGTGTGGAGGACCCGAACCCCGTTCCTGGCACACCATCCTTGGATCTTAGACTGGTTAGAGTCAATAAAGACCCGAACCGGCTCTGATACCACTTGAAGGACCGATACGGCGAACCAGAGAGGGGGGAGTGAATGGGAGCTGACAAAAATTCTTCTCGAAGGAGATGGAAACTCCTACAAGATGAACACGGCTTCCAACACACGTCTCCGACTCACTACCCAAATTGGTCAAGCCCACGTAGCCACTGGAGTGCCACTGGACCTAGGAACCAACACACACAACCTTCCGACCCGAGAACGCAGCGGAACACCAAACCTTGAGTCTACAGACCCAGACCGGTCAGACCGGTGAGCACCACCGGTCGACCGGTCCCCTGGCGGTGAAACTGAGCAACTTTCACTAAGTGGCTCTACACCGGTCAGACTGGTGAGACACACCGGTCAGACCGATCGTAGCCTGAAAGCCCCCAAGGCACCAAACAGGCCAACCGACCACCAAACTGACCCAAACTCGAAACAGCAGCACCACAAGACAACAGCGAACACACCAAGACGTTCACCCGAGCAAAATCCCACCGTGGGTTGCACCTGTCAGACCGGTCAAGAGCACCGGTCAGACCGGTGTAGCCTGGGCAGCGCGGGATGAGCAGCACCCGCGGGTCAACTTCCCCAAATCCAAAACTCGATCTCCCGAATCGCTCCACGGACTTGAACAAGACTTTGGGGTTATTAGGAACACCTCATGAGGAGTCCATAGCCAAGTTTAATCCCACCAAAAGTCGTCCAAAAAGGAGGAATCAAGGACATCCCGCCAAGAGCACTTCCAACCCAAGAACTCAAGAAACCCCAAAATTGAGCACCTTTACTCACGGATTTGGGAGGGGAATCACAACCCAAAGAACCACGAAGGGTTCCCACAAATTTCTCCCATCAAATCCCCAAGAAAAAGGTCCCGAAAACAACCCAAAGAAATCACCAAGAGAGGGCTCCGAAAATCACCACCAAGAACAACCGGGGAAAACACATCCAAACCTTGAGGAACCACGCCGAATCATCTATACATGAAACAAAGGTTCATACAAGGTCTAGCAAGCCGCCTGATCATCCATCCCTCTCAACAAGATCTCTCCATGAAGCTCTCTTGCTAGTCCTATGTAAAACCTAAGGAAAATAGGAAGGAAAATAGGAAAACAAATGAGCTAGGGTTCCAAGAGTTGGCTGCCATCCTCTCACCTCTTGGGTTATATGGAGGTAACCGAAAGTCTAAAATACCCTCAAGGGCGGATTTGGAAGTCTTCATGTCTTCACCATCGAACGGATGCCCGGCGACCGCACCCTGTGTAGCCTCGACGCAAGCCATGCGACCCCGACGCGTGTCCTCCGCTTCGAAGTCTCCGGACTGCGTCGTCGCACACCGGTTAGACCGGTGCTCCTCACCGGTCAGACCGGTACCCACCGGTCAGACCGGTCAGACCCACCTGTCAGACCAGTCTGGCACTGCTATAGCACCGTCTTCGGTTCTTCGGTCTTGGCTTTGTGGATCAACCAAGGAACCCAGTGGTTTTCTGGTGAACCACCGGAAACCCCGCGAACTCGGTGTAGCCTCCGCCAATCTCCACTCATGACTCGGCTCCCACGTAGTCCCAGCTCGACCTTGGTTTTGAGGCTCAACCAAGAAACCGTCCATGACTTCATCTTGCTGTTCATGCCACCATGCGGCCCGCACTTGACCCCGCTGGCCACCGGGTCCCTCAAACGAAGCCTACTTGTCTTCTCCACACCTGGAGGCCTCACCGGCAATGACCTTTCGCGCTTGTTCTTCACCTGCACCAACACCAGTCAAGCCACAACCTGCACCTGCAATAATTAGCCAAGAATCAATCCACACAACGTTGTCAATCACTCATCACACAAGGAAGCGACCATCCACCGGTCCTCGAACCACACATGGTCCTCAGGAGTGACCGCCAGTCGCTGCGCTATGCCGGCGTGGACTCTCCCGTGACGTCTGTGGCAAGTGGACGACGCCAGGTGGCTCCAATCCACCAAGCCCGGCGCACCGCCCACTGCGCGCCATTGGCCGTCGAGGCGACACACGTCGCCGGCCATGCCACGGCCTCTCTACGCGTGCTTATGTCACAGGTGTGACCTCACTGACTGTAAACCGACCTTCCCCGACTATAAGTAGACCTCCTCGGCCTCTGCATTGCGCGCACACACCCACCGCCGAGCTCCGCCGTCGCCATTGCCACCGCCGTAGTGCTCTTGCCCCGCTCCTCCTCCTCTTTCACCCCTGAGCACTCTCGGTTGTTGGTTAGGTACTAGTGGAGCTGCCCAGCCCACACGCACGCGTGCATTCGCAATGAGTTCACCGGGGCAAGCGCGGCCGCGGGCCGCCGATCCCCGCGTCGCCGCCGGCCATCGCCGGAGCTTCGTCCACGTCCACACGTCCCACGGCTCGACTCCAAGTGAGTCACTGGTCACGTCCGAGCTCTGTCCCGTCCCCCCCGGCCGCCGTTCGCCGGAATTGCGCCGACGAGCCCCGTGGCGGAGCCCAAGGGCTAATTGCTTGACCTCATTTAGTTCGAGGGGGCTTCGTGCATATTGATTCTTTAACCTTAGTTGATTTTTCCTGCAATTGTAAAATCCATGGAAATTCGTAGAAAAATCAGAAGATTATGAAACCAATTTTGCTGGATGCGTTGTGATGAGCACTACCTTTCCTAAAAAGACATGATATACTTTTTAGCTATAGATTTTGATAATAAATAGAAAACAATTCAACCTATTTGTGCCATAGCTCCTAATCTAATTGGATCAATGAGTTGTACTTTGGGTATGTTATACTCTATGTTATGTTTGTTTACCACACCAAAATTTGCACAAAGTTAATGAAGGAATCTTTTTATATGAATTATCTTGTGATATTGGCAAATCTGCCTAAATGATTTTTGTAGCTGAAAATATAATTATTTTTGAGCCCAACTTCTGGCTATTGTCATGTTATGCTAAAATACACTGAATTTATCATGATTTTATATCTGTTAGAGATATTATTTCTTAATTTATGCTTGTTTTTAAGCGTAAATGTATATGTCAAGATCTATAATAGCTATAGGTGTATTTGTTGGCTGCTTGGGCCTGTTTTAGGCCAAAGGATGTGTAGGAGAAAGTTTGGTCTCATTGCTGTTGTATTTATTTTTATATGGATTAATCCTTTAAATGCTAGCTAGAAATGCTTTTATTTGTGTGGATTTAAATTCAGTGGTGCAAACTAGTTGCTTGCTGTCCAAAGGGGTGTTTCCTGGTCATTAGGTCCAGTGGGCACTGTTGGGCAAGTTTGAAGTGTGATTGGTTGATTAAAAGGGTGCAAACTAGATTAATCTAGTGAATGAAAAATAGAAAAAACAAATCCCTTCATGCATGAGTTGTATAAATGAGTTAGGAAAGTAATTTGCGGCATAAAAGTAAATTTTCCTTGCTGTTTGTTTTTAAAGTAAATTTTCTTTTATAGATGTGCACACAATCACCTTAAAGAGAAGACTAAATAAGCTTGTTGATTATCTTTTAAAAGGACAAATGTTTAAATACTTTTGTTAAGGTGAATATGGCCAACAATATACTCCTAGTGGCTGTTTGCTACTATTTGTTAATTAAATTAAATTAATCACCGTCCTAATCACTGCATTGCATTCCCCGTGTAGAAATCCCCGATGGTAGCTACACGCTCGTGCCGGTTGATGAGGACGAGGGAGCAGGAGGAGACGTGCACTACATGACCGTAGAGCAAGACCCGGACCAAAGTCCGGAAGTTTGTGTGTCCGCTTGTGCTTACGATGGCAAGCCCCGGTTTATCATTAACCCATGTTTTATTTAAATTTATGCAACTGTCTTCGTTATTCTATGTGCATTTTAATAGCATGTTAGGTCGCTAGTTGCTATGCTCTAAGGATCCGGCACAAGTTGAGTGATGTACGTCACTCGCGAGAATAGGATCCCCTTTATGGAATCAGATTATGGATTAAATGGATTGCTCATGTGGTAAGAGCATGGGGTTGGGCTCCGACCTAATGGCTTCGTTGGTTAAGTGTTTGAAAGTACTAAGCACTTGTCGGAAATGGGTACGATAAGCCTAGTACCTAAATGAGACGGTGCGGTAACTTTGCGCTACTAAACTTAGGGTTGCGGCCCCGGGCTCGCCACCTGAGTACTTGCGTGAGGCTGGGTGACCTTGGTGGCCTAGCCCAGTAAAACTCGTACTAGAGATTGTAGCATCTGATCCCAATCCGAGGAATGATGGAAACCGCCTGGTTGGTGAACTCTTAGTGAGGGCACCTTCTGTGTGCTTTGGTCCACCTTGCAAGGTTATGAATCAATCGATTGTCGGCCTCTCACCGTCATCTGAGACTACTTACCCGACTGGCCATGATATCCCTTTGTGATGGAACTTTGTGAAGATTCTTACTTTGATTAATTGTTTGTACAATTTTGATTGCAATAATTGCTTATCTAGTAATGATTACTTCTACTAGAAGATGAGCTAAAATGTGAAAGGAAGGATTCACTACTTAGCAGCTTTTTGGCAAACAAACCCACTAGACAAAAGCCATGCATGATTAGAGGTAAAAGTATTTCTTTTAGATGGGTAAGCCTTGCTGAGTATTAGTATACCCAGCCTTGCTTTATACATGTTGTTTCTAGGTAATGCATGTGATGTGTGGCCTGAAGAACTTCCACCAAGCTGGGAGCTGGAATGGGTGGATGACGAAGAGTGATTGCATCATGGACAGGCCTCCTATGATGTGATCGTACCGTTTAGTTATCTTCCGTTGTTTTTAATAAACTCTGAACTATTTACTGTCATGTCAAAGAACTATGTTTGTAATAATGGACCCTACGGGGATTTGATGTTAATTTGTAAGGCACTCTGGACTCTCCTTCGTGGTAGTTTTAATGCATACGTTCGATCCTCTCTGTGATGTCAAGTGATTTACCGGGTGTAAACCCGACAACACTCAACGGGATACTTCTTTATTATCGCTTAATGACCAAATGGAGTGGTTTAGGCGATAGTACAGAATTATCTCAGGTGGGGTTGTCACAACAGGAGAGAGTACGAGAATTTCACTCATCTCCCTGGTGAGTCCATCAATACGATGTTCTAGCGGATTTCGGTGACTGTGAATAACATGAGGGCCAATGTGACCGTGCTCCCATACCATGATGGTGAGAGAGCCACGAAGCTCTTGCACTTGTTGGGCTGTATGATCTAGGTCGGAAAGCTCAAGGCCATTCTAGAGTCCGATAAGTATGAGACTCTGTCGGTAGATGAGCTGTTCTCGAAGCTCAAATCGGCTGAGCTCGATTGGGGTGTGACAGCCAGAATTGAGGGCCAGACTGTCTCATAGTCTTCCCCTCATCGGTGGCTTAGGTGCAAAGTCTAATGCTAACCCATCCACCAGGATGTACTCTTTGTCTTCCTTGATGTCTTTGACAGATGAGGAGTGCGACGTGCTTGGAGAGGACGAGCTGACGCTGCTGACCAGGAGGTTCGAGAGAATGCACGAGAATCTGGTGAACACAAGGAGGAACAAAAGGATGTTCTTTTAGTGCGGCAAGCTAGGACACTTCGTCGCCGACTGCTTTGAGAAGATGGAGAATAAGGACAACTACAACCACCGGTCCAAGACGGAGAGCAAGTACCGATTGAGGCGCTATCGCAAGAACAAGCACAAGAATAAGGACGAGAGAAGATCGTGGAAGAAGGACATCCACAACAAGAAGGTCCGAGCGATGGTCGGAGCGAGCAATGTCAACTCCAGCTCCGCCTACTCTTCCTCGAGCTCGAGTAGGAGTGAAGACGAAGGTGATCGGCGCAAGAACAAGAAAGGATCCAAGAACCTGAGCGGGCTGAGCTGCTTCGCGAGAGACGACTTTTGTGGCATGACACACAGCTCCAGCAGCAAGAAGAGCCAGATGGACGACTTAGACTCTGACTCCGAGGATGAGGTACGTGATGAGCTTTCCTTCTTGCATGAGGAGAATGAGGAGCTAGGAAAATTGCCTGCTAATCGTGATGACATGCTTAGGGAGGCTAAGAAGATGAGAAAAGAGCTTAGAGCCTCGCTTGAAGATGCTAGGAGTAGAGCAGCTGAGTTAGAAACACAAAACCTTGATGCTAGGCTTGAAATTCACTCACTTAAGGCTTCACCTGTTGTTTCTGATGAGATTGGTTGTGCTAATTGCTGTATTTTCCTAGCTGATCTTACTTCTCTTAAGGAAAAGCATGCCTCAAAGTGTGAGGAACTAGATGTGCTTAGGGTTGAGTTGGTGGAGCTGCAATCTAGACCCTCTTTGCAAGGTGCTTGCATGTCTTGCCTTATGTTGCATGGAAAAAACGATGAATTGCATGCTCGAATTGTTTCACTTGAGGCTGATTTGAAAGCTCCTATTCCTACTTCCTGCTCTACCTGTGAATTGCATGTTGTAAAGAATCTAGAACTTGGACATTATTGTTGACACATATTAACGTATACTTTTACTTGTCAACTAAATATAGAAAATGGCATAACATGAATATCAATATAGACTTAGGGGTTTGCTACTAATGAATTCCATGAGTTTTGGTGAATTATATATTTTTAGGGACTATTCAGGAAAATGTGAAAAGAATGAATTCTAGAAGGCTCCAGAAGACTCTCGAACTCAACCGAAGTGGGCTCCAATAAAATATGATCTAGAAGGGACAAGAGGCCCACACGCGAAGGCGGAGCCCAGCCGGGGTGCAGACCAGGCCGACTGGCCCTGTGGGGAGGCCGATCGGCCCCCCTGGCCCCGATCAGGCCCTGCTTCGAGAAGCTTCCTCCACCGTCTCCTAGGATCAATCTAAACCAGTTGTTTAGGTCGGTTTGATCCTACGTCGCACGGTACCCCCTCAGGACTATATAAGCAGCCAACCTGACCCCAGGGCAAGCATCTAATTCATTACACCAATGCCCACTTGAGATAGAAGCTCTAGATTAGAAATAGAGTTGGAGAGTTGTATCAAGTTGAGAGATTAGATCCATGGTCTAATTAGATCAAGCTAATCTCGTTCGAGAGAATTAGAGCGCGACAGAGGTGGAGGAGAAGGAAGGCCCGGACATGTCATTGTTTCCTATTCATCTTCTTCCTCTGGGATCAGACTCCATTGGAGCCCGATCTTGAAACCTTATAGAAAGGATGAGCTTCATATTCAAGTAAGCAACATTATTATTCTTGTTCTTATGGTTCATAACTCTTTTGAGTACTTTAATTCTTGTAGCTCTTGAGTTAAAGTTGCATGGTTAGTGTAAGTGTTGTGCTTAGACTAGCTAGCTTATGAATGCCTTCCATATTCCGGATCGTGTGGTAGAAGCGGGAAGTGACCTTGTTCCTGTCTGTCTTTTGCAGTCCACCTCCCATCTATAGAAACCGTAGGATCCCACCCTATAGAAAGTCGGAAGGCTCCCTTTCCTAAGTGTGTCTTTCAGCAATCTCCCCATAAGAACATTAAGGCATAGCTTATGCGAGTAAGGACTAGATTATCCTTAACTTTTCCTTATCTCTATTTCTTCAAGTCCTTGATAGCTTCTCAAGGATTAGTCGTATACCTCAAACCATTATCTCTACCTTTCTCCCTGTGGGTTCGATTTTTAAAACCCTCTTCCCTTGTGAAGTGCTCACCGGTATCTGTGCGCTTGCGGATTATCCATCATAATATTTCTGTAGGCTTAACAAATACCAACAAGCAGTTCTGGCGCCGTTGCTGGGGAAAAACGGTTAAGAGAGAACTCTTAAGTATAACTAATCTTGTACCATACTCTTATCTTCTTTTTTGAAGTTTAGATTTTATCTTTTCCTATCTTTTCACCTGATGCTATCTTTATGGGATCACTTGGTTCCACTTTTATCTATCTTAGGCTGCACCCTAAAGAGGAAGCTCTGGCCACTAGAAACTTTAGATCTTATCCTTACATTTGGCCATGAGCTACGCCTACGGTTGGTCGAAATTGTGACAACCCGCCCAGGAAAATACCGTACTATCGCGTAAACCAATCCACTTTAGTCATTAAGCGATAATAAAGTATCATCCTATCGTTAGTTGCCGGGTTAATGCCTGGTGAAATCACTTTACATAGCAACAAGGATCGACATATATGCATTAAAACTCACGCGAAGGCGAGTCCAGAGACAACACATGACTAACAACCAAATCTACCTAAAGGGTTTAATTATTACAAACCGAAGTCTTTGACATGATAACGAAGTTCAGAGTTTTGAAAACAACGGAAATTAAACTAAACGACGCGAGGAAACATCATGGGAGGCCTGCCATGATGCCTTCAATCTTCGTCTTCCACCCACTCCAGCTCCCAGCCAGGCGGGATCCCTCCAGGACACACATCAGCAAAGGCACTACCTGGAACAACAAATTTAAGCAAGGTTGAGTATAATAATATTCAGCAAGACTTAACCGTCGGGTGATAGCTGCATCACCGAACTCTATACATGAGAGGCTTTTTGGCAACTGGGTTTTCTTTAGCTGAAAAGCAACAAAGACTATGTCCTTACTTTCAAGTTTTATGGCACACCCAGTTTTAAAGGCAAAATCGAATGCATAGATCACGTGTACGCTAGGATCAAGTTACACACACGCTTAGACATTGTGAATACCAAAATCAGTGCTACACGAATAGAGAGTTATTACATGACTAATGTCTTAAAGAAAACATAAATATCGAGTTCTCATAGTGGATAAAGTGCCTCCATAGGCAGCCGACTGAAGACAACGCACACCTAGAACTCCTTGAAATCTCTGGGGAAATCTTCAAAGTTCTCCTAGTCTGAGCAGCATTCCGAGTGTTGTAGATACAAGAAAGTAAACAAGCGTGAGCACACGACGTACTCAACAAGAGGAAACAACATAACATGCAAGGCCATATGGTGGATGGCTAAGGTTCAACCAGTTTAGCATTTTAGTGAGTCCAGTTTTATTTGCAACATAATTACTAAGAGTGTAAGTTCATACCAACCCAATTAATAAAGTAATAGCATCATAAATAAAGAATAAAACAGAAATTAAACATTTAAATTCCATAATTTAGTTAGTTTACACTCTGCAGAGGTTGTACACTTTCACCACAAGCAGCGTAAAAGCTCCGAAGAACTTTGAACCCAACCATGCGGTGTTTGCAAGGCACCATACCACACTACCGAGGTAAGGTTGCATAGGGACGCTACATGGCCTTTACAAAGGTTCCCCAGCAAGTTATGACCCACAAGGTCCGGATCAGTTAGCAAGGTATAGAGTCCCCTAGCAGGTCGATACCCCACCATAAAAGACTAACTCACCCAGCCCCCTGCTAGAGCGAGTCTATACCCCACAGTATTGCTGATCCCTTGTCCTTATCAGGTAAGACCATCCCAAGCTAAAGTTCCTAATTATTCAGCCAAGACCATTGCCCGTTAGTTCTTGTGGTTGTACTGTTTTCTTATGTGGTTCTCCATGTTCCGATTAACATAACAAAGTGGTCTTGCAAAGTAAAGTAACATAAAGCAGAACATAGAATATAAAGATATCCAAGTTGATTAATACCATCCCAGTTAAGCATGCTAAGCCATAGCTACCATCATGATTAATTTAATTCACTCGGTTACAAGGTAAAGGTTGTAAAAGACTAGGTATGATCCTTAATAGGTTCCCGTCAAAGTTAATGCAAGTAAGAAAAATAAATACAGTGAATTTAAATGCATGTTATGTAGGACAAGTGGGCATGCATCAAGTAAGACTTGCCTTCAACAGAACTCGGCTGCTCAAACTCTGGCGCGTCTTGATCTTCAAATCCTTTAAACGCTTCGCTCTCTATGTTCCACAATCATCACATACAAGCAAACAACAAGAATAAATAAGAAATAGTCACCAAACAGTACTAACAGAACAAAATAGTGGCATAAAACTAATCTACGCTTCGAGACGATCGCGTGGACACAAAGAACGCTAAAAACGGAGCTAAAACAACCAAGATACGCCCTATAGAAGTTGCAAGGACTAATCTGTAAATATTTGAAAAGAATCCGGGCTAAAACAAAGAAAAAGGACAAAACCGTAAGAAATTTATCACTGTGGGAGTCTATTTTTGTGAATTCCAAAAAACATAGGGGGTTTTCTGCAAAATCGCTAGGGCCTGCCGGGTTTTGACCGGCTCGACCCGGGTCGGCTCGATCAAGATCCGTTGGACCTAGATCTGACGGCTACAGGCGGCGGCCGGGTTAAGCGATTGCAGTGGATAGATCTAGACCGCTGGATCTAGATCTGGCGGTGGGGAACGCGTGTGTGCGCTCGGCCGGCGACAAGCGGTGAAGGACGACGGCGAGCGGCGGTGGCCGGCGGCGGTGAGGCATGGGATCGAGTTTGGAGGCTCGATTTCGTACGCTCTTTGCACTGGGAGATGGCGCGCGCGACAGAAAGGCTAGTTAGGGTGGCGCGGCCAGCGGAGGAGCTACGGCGACGGCGCACGGTGCGACAGGGCAGCGGCGCAAGTCCGGCGACGGCTCTAAGGCGCTACGGTCCACGAGCTTGACAACAAGCGGCATCGGTGTCATCCTTACCTTCTTGCGCAACTCCGGAGCGGCACCTCGACGACGGAGTAACAGCGACGGCGGCGAGCTAGGGTTCCGGTGGCGGCTCGGGCGCGGCAAAAGGAGGCGGCTAGCGTTCGGATATGGGGTCCTGGGGGTGCGGCGCTACTTAAATAGGCCAGAGGGGGCCTCCTTGGCCTGCGGGCCAAGCAGAGCAGGCGCCGCGCGGTGGCGGGTCGGACTCGGCCTTTAGTCCGGCCGGGACACGGGCGCGGGGAAGGGGATGACAGGTGGTCCCCAACTGTCATCAGCTGCGGGCGCGGGAGGAGGCGGAGCGGGCTGGCGGCGATAGTATGGGCCGAAAGGCCGAGCTAGGCCGCGGCTGGGGGTGTTGGGCCGTGATGCGGAAAAAGAGAAAAAACGACCTGTGGCCTGCTGGGCTAGGAGTGGTGTTGGGCTGAACAGGGGAAGGGAAAAAGGGGTGGGAAGGAAAAGGATTTGAACAATTTGAAAAGAGTTCAAGCACTAGAATTGAAACTTGAATTTGAATTCCAACAACCAAAAACAATGCACCAGCATGAATGCAACAATTAAATTCTATTGTTCATTAATTTTATTTTAGAAAAAATTTAAATGCCTAAAAGAAAATAAAACAACCTTATATTGCTTAAGAGCAATTTAAAGGGTTTCTAGCAAATTTTAATAAAAGCCAAATTTAGCAAAATTAGGGTGTTACAAATCCTACCCCCCTTAAGAAGAATCTCGTCCTCGAGATTCGGATAGATTGGGAAAAAAATCTGGAAACTCTGCTTTCAACTCATCTTCTCTTTCCCATGTTGCCTCATCCTCTACATGATTACTCCATTGTACTTTGCACATCTTGATCACACTATTCCTGGTGACCTGTGTCATAGTTTCCAATATCGGGATAGGGTGTTCAACAACAGTGAGATCCTCTTTAATGTTTAGGTCATCCAAGGGTAACAGCTCCTTGTCATGAGGACAAAAACCCTTCTTCAACTGAGAAATATGGAACACATCATGCACATCAGCTAATTGGACTGGCAACTCCAACCTGTAAGCCACTTCTCACACTCTCTCAAGGATCTTAAAGGGTCCGATAAACCGAGGTGACAACTTCCCTTTGACTTTGAATCGATGCAACCCTCTGATAGGTGACATCTTTAGGTACACATAATCACCCTCTTGAAAGACCACGTCTCTCCTTTTTCCATCTGCATAACCTTCTGTCTAGACTGAGCAATGCTCAAGTTTTCACGGATAATCTGAACCTGCTTTTCTGCCTCTCTGATGATATCTGCCCCAAACAACTGCCTTTCACCTGTCTCACTCTAATACAACAGAGTTCTACACTTTCTTCCATACAAAGCCTCAAAGGGTGCCATCTTGAGACTAGCCTGGTAGCTGTTGTTATAAGAGAACTCAACATACGACAAGCTCTTATCCCAACTACCACCATGCTTAAGTGCACATGCTCTCAGCATGTCCTCTAAGATCTGATTGGTCCTCTTTGTCTGTCCATCTGTCTGTGGATGATAAGCTGGGCTGAAGTTCAACTTGGTATCCATAGACTCGTGCAACTTCCCCCAAAAACGAGAGGTGAACTGGGTAGCTCTGTCCGACACGATCTTCTTTGGTACACCATGCAAACACACAATCCTGGATATGTACAGCTCTGCCAACTTAGCTCCTGTATACGTGGTTTTCACCAGAATGAAGTGAGCAAACTTGGTCAAACGATCCACAATGACCCAAATTGAATCATAACCGTCTCGGGTTCGGGGTAAAGTCAATGAAATCCATTCCGATCTCTTCCCACTTCCACTCAGGCACTTTCAGCGGTTGAAGCAAACCAGCGGGCCTCTGATATTCAGCCTTAACCCGATGGCAAGTGTCGCACAAAGCCACATGTGCGGCCACATCCCTCTTCATACCGTACCACCAATACCTCTACTTGAGATCCTGGTACATCTTAGTACTGCCTGTACGGATAGAGTAAGCAGAATCGTGAGCTTCTCTCAAGATAGTCTCTCTAAGGTCTCCTGTTTCTGGCACACATAACCGGTTCTTAAATCACACAGTTCCTTGTTCATCGTCTGTGAAATCTGGGGCTTCCCCCTGTTTCATACTCTCCTTGATTTTCTGAATCCCAACATCATCTAACTGCCCTTTGCGTATCTCCTGCTCCAGAGTGGACTGCACTTCCAAAGTCACTCCCTCTGCAGGAAGTGAGCCTTTCAAACTTTTTTACCAACTCATCAGGAAGTTGGAAAACCATATCCATGCTAGCATGACCCTTCCGACTCAAGGCATCAACGACCAAGTTCGCTTTACCAGGGTGATAGTGAATCTCTAAATCATAGTCCTTGATCAACTCCAACCAACGGCGTGGTCTCAGATTGAGATCCTTCTGGGTGAAAATGTACTTTAAACTCTTGTGATCGGTGTAGATCTGGCACTTAGTTCCCATAACGTAGTGCCTCTAAATCTTCAATGCGTGAACCACTGCTGCTAGCTCAAGATCATGCATAGGATAGTTTAACTCATGCTTCCTCAACTGCTGAGATGCATAGGCTATAACGTGACCCTCCTACATCAATACATAACCCAGACCTTGTCGAGATGCATCACAATAGATGTCAAAACTCTTTTGCAGATCTGGCATCACTAGAACAGGTGCTGTGGTCAACCGCTTCTTCAACTCTTCAAAACTGGACTGGCATGCATCGGTCCACTTGAACTCTCTGTCCTTCTCTAGCGGTGTGGTGAGAGGCTTCACAATCTTGGAGAATCCCTCAATGAATCGATGGTAGTAACCAACGAGTCCTAGAAAACTCCTGATCTCAGACACCGTACGTGGGGGTTCCCACTTCAACACATCACTGACCTTGCTCGGATCTACCGCAATACCTACGTTATTGATGATATGATCCAGAAAAGCCACTTCCTTGAGCCAGAATTCACACTTACTGAACTTTGCGTATAACTCATGCTCTCTCAGCTTCTGCAACACAAGCCTCGAATGCTCCTCATGCTCTTCCTCATTCTTGGAGTAGATCAAGATATCATCAATGAACACTACAACAAATTTGTCTAGATACTTCATAAAGATCTTGTTCATCAGGTACATGAAGTAGGCAGGTGCATTGGTCAACCCAAAGGACATAACCGTGTACTCATAAAGTCCATACCTGGTGGTAAACGCTGTCTTGGGAATATCTGAAGGTCTGATCTTCATCTGATGATAACCGGATCGTAAGTCAATCTTAGAGAATACTTTGGCTCTTCTCATCTGATCAAACAAGTCCTCAATGCGGGACAGAGGATACTTGTTCTTGATGGTAACATCATTAAGAGACCTATAATCAACACACATCCTCCGTGTGCCATCCTTCTTACCCACAAAGATAACTGTAGCTCCCCAAGGTGATGAACTAGCATGAATGAACCCTTTACCCATTAACTCTTTAATCTGTGCTTTAAGTTCTTGTAACTGATCACTAGACATTCTATATAGGCGCTTAGAGATAGGAGCAGTACCAGGCAAAAGATCAATAACGAACTCAACATCTCGGTCAGGGGGCATACCTGGTAACTCCTCAGGAAACACATCAGGGTAGTCGCACACCACTCTTATGTATTCCAAGGCTGTCCCATCGAGCTTATTCACGGCACTTGTTGTTGATGGTGTTGGATCTGCTGCAAACTCAAACATTTCACCAGCTGGACTAGTAAGAAGGACTAATCTCTTAGAACACTGTATCACCGCATCACATGCGGTCAACCATCCAATTCCCAGAATCACATCAATCCCCTTAGAATCCAAGATTATCAGGTTGGCACGGAAATCTCTGCCCAAAATCTTGAGACTCACGTTGTCACACCTATATATGGCTTTCAATTCCCCCCTGGTGAGCTAACGAGCATGTGGCGAGACATGAGACTGATGGGCATATTATGTTGAGCTACGAACTGGGATGTAATGATAGAATGGGATGCTCCAGAATCAAATAAAACTGAAGTAGGAGTGGGGTTGACTAGAAACATACCGATCACTACTCTGGGGTTCTCCTGGGTGACTTCAGCATCAACGTGCATCGCCTTGCCTCATGCATAGCTCTGCTATCCCTTGTTAGTCTGCGAGGTCTGATTCTCGTTCCTCATCTGCTGCATCTGCTGGTTCTGCACTGGTGTGTGTGGAGGGTTCGTCTTCGGGCACGCATTGTCATAGTGGCCAAGCTCTCCACACTTTGAAGTAAGTAGTAGTTGCGGGATTGGGAGGTGCTACGGACCTCACCGGTGTGCCAGCTGGAGCTCTTT
Source organism: Cenchrus americanus (assembly GCA_947561735.1). NCBI lineage: Eukaryota > Viridiplantae > Streptophyta > Magnoliopsida > Poales > Poaceae > Cenchrus > Cenchrus americanus. Next base: position 153,943,846 of record OX387242.1, on the reverse strand, counting down.
GCTGACTCTGCTGGGAAGCTTGGCGTGGAGTCTGAGGGATAGAACGCTGAAACTGTGGAGCAGACTGCTGGAACTGCTGAGTAGGGTGCTGGGACTGCTACTGCCTGAAGTTTCCACCCAGTCCCCCAAAGCGGAACAGTGTATTCTACGGTGGATTGAAGCGCGGGCGAGACGCACTCCCGAACTGTCCAGAGCTGGTGTCCTTCCTCTTATGCTCCCTGAGCTCCTTGCGCCTGTGCTCCAAGCGGATGGCAGCATCAACTAACTGCTGAAAGTTGGAAAAGGATAAGACATTAACTGGTACTGTAGCGAACCAGCTAACCCATCCAGGAACAACTCCTGCTTCCTCCTGTCTTCAGCAACCTCCTCAGTGGCATAGCGAGACAACTTAGTGAACTTGTCTCTGTACTCAGCCACTGACATTCCTCCCTGCTTAAGAGAAAGGATCTCCTTCTTCTTGATCTTCATGACTCCAGAGGGTATGTGGTCACTCCTGAAGTTGGTGGTGAACTCGTCCCAGGTGATAGTGTCTGGGGAGGCATGAGCAGTGGTGTACGCATCCCACCAAGCGGATGCGGACCCCTGAAGTTGTCCTGCAGCATACAGGACCTTCTCTCTGACATCACACTAACAGGTAGTGAGCATCTTCAGCACTGTCTTCAGCCAATCCTCTACTTCAAGCGGATCAGCGGCATGAGTGAACACGGTGGGATGGTGACTCATGAACTTCCGGTGCTTGTTGCGGGGCGCCGGCTACTGCACCGGTGGGTTGTAGACTTGGGCTTGCAGATTCGTCACAGTGGTGGTCAGGTTCTGGAGGAGCTGAGTTTGCGCCTCCAGGAATTGCTGCATGGCGGGATCCATATGTGCTTGTCGGGGTGCTCTTCCTGGATGATTCACTGCCAGTTGATCGACCCCTGATCCTGACCTGGTGTTCACCATCTGAGTGTTAGGGACATTACATTAGTTGATTGCACCAAGAGTTAAGCTCAGAAAGATAAGGTAGCAAAGAGGTTCAACTAGGACAGATTCTGTTGATTTTAAACAATCAGGCATAACTCTCAGTGTAGTTAACCAAAAATTATGAGCTTTGAACTGGCAATGTGTAATGAAATTACGGAACTACTCCAACTAGAATCACCCCAATCGGAGTTCTGTAACTCTGGTTATAAAATAAACAAGTCAGGTAGGTCAGCAGTGTTTAACAGATTCATGAGACTGCAATGTTTCTGTCATAACTTTCTGACTGTCCACCCAAACATTCTGAATTTTGCACAGAAAATAATTCACGAAATTTCTGAACGTCTCCAATTCGATTTACTGCAATCAGAGTAATGTAGCCCGAGATAAAATTAAAATAGTGCAGCTGACTCAGAAAGCTGCGCGAACAGATTTAGAACTCTTGGATTTGCATTAAGGAAAAGTTTAAAGGGACACAAAGATTAAGATAGATAAACTGATTGAGACAGAAAGTTGACCCCCACAAACTTACTACTAAACCAATGTCGTTGTGGTTATCACTCCACAACACATTGCATTCAAACAAAATCCAGCTCAAACATTTAGCACAAAACCAAGCATTCAACCACACTTCTAAACTAAGCACACATTAACCGATCGTATACTAGCGATTACAAAAAGATCCTAACCTTAACTTAAGCCTAAGGACTATCTTTTGACATGGCATCCTGTTCTGCAGTGCAGCTTCCAAGGCGTGCTTCTACAACTCCAGAGTGAAAATCTGTAGCTATGCCGTGTACAGAGTGTTGTTGGTGTCATCCAAAGCATTGTTAATAGATGCAAGTAGACTCCGGACATTGTTCAGCGTTCCTTCATATGCTGGCGCTGAAGCGATGTAGTTCTTGGCTTCTCCACTTGCTCTGAAAGGTGTGTACCTGCAGTGGGTATCCTCCAACCTGTCACGCTCCTTGTGAGAGAGCACATAAAGCACCCTCCGAGCTACCTCTACTATGCCAGCGCCCATAGTGGTCCCGTGGGCCACATCATGATGCTTGGAGATCTCCCCCGCTCCACGGCATGGAACGTACTCGTCCATAATGGCGGCAACCTCCCAATGGGGCTCGAACCACGGGTGAGTCCACAGCTCACAATGGTAAACAGGGGCCTTGTCATAGCCCAAGCGGAGGTCAGCCATGGGAATGCCCACTCCATCGACCCGGTAGTGGTACACGTCCCAGATCACTTCCTCAGCTGCTTCATATTGCTCTTGCTCTTCTTCCTCCACCTCTAGACCATGGTGACCTTCTAGATCTTCTCCTGGCGGCTACTCTCCTTGGTTTGGCTGATCAGCTGGCTCACCTTCTTCTGGGTTCATCTCTTCTGGGTCCTCCTCATCATCAGACACCAAGATGAGGTCAGGGGCAGCTACTGGTGCAGGCTCCATCACGATCTCTTCATCCGTGTCTCTGTCATGGAAGTCGTGGTACTGTTCCTGTGGAGCATACTGGTGGGCAGCACCAACGTGAGAAATCATCAAACGACGAACCATCTGTAAGTGCAGTGTGGAATGAGATGGATGGTAAGACAAAAAGGGTGAGAGCTAAAGCAGGCACAAGGGAGAGAATTAATATTCTACACAAGCACAAGGTATGCAAGAGTCCTTGACGCTCTAAGCAGCCCGAGTTCCGTTAGCAGCCGTTAACACTGGACCTTGGAGTAGGGTAGTCCGGAGACTAGTTCCTGGACCCGAAGGCTGCTTATAGCGAAGGATTCGGGAGTAGTCGTGTAGACTTGAGCCTCCGGGATGGTCGAGAGACTACGCGTAGAACCGATAGAGCAGGTCGACGTTCCACGAGTTGCTGATGTCTTCGCCTTCAAGTGTATGGAGGCGATACGAGCCTGGTCCGGTCACCTTTGCAACTGTGAAGGGACCTTCCCATGGCGAGCTGAGCTTGTGTAGTCCTTCCATGTTCTGGATACGGTGGAGGACCAGATCGCTAACGTTGAAGGATCGTTCCTTGACGTTGCGGTCGTGGTAGCGTCGGATACCTTCTAGGTACTTGCTGACTGGACGAGGGCAGCGCAGCGAGCTTCTTTGAGTCCGTCGATGTCAACTCATCTGTTATCTTCGGATATGCCTTCGTCGTACTGCTCTACTACCGGCGACTCCCACATGACGTTGGCGGTTAGGATAGCTTTGGAGCCGTAGACCAGGAAATAAGGTGATTGTCCCTTTGGCTTCGTGGGTTGAGTACGCAACCCCCAGAGAGCATTGGGCAGTTCCTTGATCCACTTTCCTCCTTTCGTGTTAGCAGCATTGTGCAGTCGCTTCTTGAGAGCGTCGAGGACCATCCCGTTGGCACGCTCGACTTGTCCATTGGCCCGTGGATGAGCGACTGAGACATACCGGACATTGACCCCGCTGTTATCGCAGTACTCCCAGAACTGGTGATTGTTGAAGTTGGAGCCCAGGTCTGTGATGATGCGATGGGGTAGTCCGTAGTGATGCACGAGTTCATCTAAGAAGTCGAGTACCCTTTCGACCTTTGGGCAGGTGGCCGGCTTGACTTCGATCCACTTGGTGAACTTGTCGATGGCCACCAGAACTCTATTGAATCCTCCTGGCGCAGTAGGAAGAGGCCCAATCATGTCGAGGTCCCAGCAGGCAAAAGGCCAGGTTGGTGGTATGGTTACTAGCTTGTATGCCGGGACATGTTGTTGCTTGGCAAAGTACTGGCACCCTGGCACCTTCTGACGAGCTCCTTGGCATGACCCAGAGCTGTGGGCCAGTAGAAAGCTCGTTGGAAGGCCTTGCTGACCAGCGTACGTGAAGACGCGTGGTTACCGCAGACACCCTTCTGTATTTCCTCCAAGATGTCCTTGCCTTCTTCTCGGGGAACGCACTTCATGAGTAATCCAAAAGTAGCGCCCCGCCTGTATAGCTTGTCCCGACTTGGACGTAGGACTTGGCCCGGCGGATGAGTTGCTCGGCCGAGCTTTTTGCCCGATGGAACCTTCTGCTCGCGGATGTAGTCGATGAAGGGTTGTCGCTAGTCCACGTCGATCATCATGACCTCCTGGCCAGCTGGCTGATGTGCTGGATCAGTGGTCGTAGGCTCCTGCTTCGGGATGGATGGCGCGTGAAGCTCGTGGATGAAGACACCCGCTGGTACTTGTGCGCGAGTAGAACCAAGCTTCGATAGGACGTCCGCGGCAACATTGTTGTCACGGACGACATGATGGAACTCGAGACTGTAGAATTTGTTCTCGAGCTTGCAGACTTCTAGGCAGTAGGCGTCGATGTTCTCCTTGTTGCAGTCCCAAGATTTGTTGACTTGGTTGATGACCACTACAGAGTCGTCATAGACTAGTGTCACACCCAATTTTCCGAAGGAAACCAAGTGCATACCTATATGCATGCCAGGATCAAGTTTCATGCATATAGTGACATATAAGTGAATACAGAAACAGTATCACGTAAGAAAAAGAAAGATTATCAGAGATTTACGCTTTATCCTGGAAATGAAGGCACCAAACATCATAGGCAGTCGACTGGGGGTTGCGTACGCCTAGCATCAGCAACATCTTCACAAGACTTCATAGTAGCTTCCTTTTTGTGAGCAACAATGGTTATAGCAAGGGTGAGCACTTGTCGTACTCAGCAAGTGTGGAAAAAAAATGAATGCAAAGGCTTTATAGTGGACTGGCTCAAGCATTTAAGCAATTTTAGTTGGTCAAATTTTATTAGCACCTGATTACTAATAAAGTATAAGTTTATACCAACCCACATTAAGCATAAGATAAGAGGTACGCCATAAGCACATGGCAAGCATAACCAGAGAGAGAGCGATTTAAGTCCATCTTCAAGTTCAATTATCATGTGAGGGTCCGGGCCGCCCGTGACCGTGGGCACGGCTAATCGATTAGTTTTACACTGCGAGAGGTCGTACATCTTTACCCACAAGTCGCGTAAAAGTCCCGAAGAACTTTAGACCCAACCATGCGATGCGGCCAAGCATCATACCACACTACCGAGGTGTGATTGCATAGGGACGCTACGAGGCCGTTACAAAGATCCCCAGATGTAGGCTGCCCGCTAGGTTACTAGTCAGTGCAACGTATAAAGCTCCCGGACGAGTACCGTGTCTTAGCTAAGCCCACACCTACGCCCGAGCAGGTCCATACGCCACTACCCGCCAGCCCCCAACCCTTATCAGGTAAAGCATACCTAACACCTAGTTCACTAATTAATAAGCCAAGACAGAGCCATATGTCTTGTGGTAGTACTGTTTTCCTGGGTGGTCGCTCCATGTTCCGATTAATGCATAGTGATCTTGTATTAAACAGAGATATATAGCATCAGAGTAAAGCATGTTCATCATTGTTGTTCATTAGAACCACCATATCCCATGGTATAGCAACTAAGCATAACTACCCAACATAAAGATAAACCCGTTTGATCAAGGCACAGGATAAATAACACTAGTCAAACCTTAAACATGGGTCCCATCATATTAATGCAAGCATATGCAATGAGTGATTAAACATAATTCTTAGGACAAAAGATCAAGGACACACTTGCCTTTAACCAAAGAGTAGTTGCTCAGAATCTTCAACTTCAAGCTCTTCCAAACTTCTCGAACGGCGTTCACTCTAGGCGCATCAATCATCGGGCACAAACATACACAAAGCAACCAAACAAGCATATACTAAGAACAAAGCACCAATCAAAAGAAACTTTAAAAGAACACACTAAAGGATAGGCTCGATTAGATGGATCACTAAAGAACACAAAGGGTACTTGGCTTGGTTAGCTCTAAAGAGATGGTTATGAAAGATTGAGCATGAACTGGAAAGGTCACACTAAGATTGAACTTGAGAAAAGAACGTCTAACGAACCATTTGCATATATGAGAGAGCAAGGCTATGAGCTGTGTTCATTTTAATTAACAAAATAAATATAAAGGATATTTCAGAAATAAAATACCCTATGTTGACATTAATTCAATATTAAACTTTATTTACGAAACCGGTGTAAAGATCTAGTCAAGTTTTATTAATAAAGATTCATATATTGATTAAACCGATTAAACATTTAATTTAGAAAAACTAAACTATATGAACAATCTAAACGAAACTTTGTAATTCGAGTTCATCATATTATTATCAAAAACAGTATTAAATTGGTATTAATCAAGATTAACATTTATTTATAAAGCTGGAGTAAAAGCCTAATCAACTTTTAATTATAAAAGTTAATTAATCATTAAGCAAATTAATATTTGACTTATGGAAAACCGAGTAAAAGATCTAATTAGATTTTTTTCTTAAAAGCATGTAAAGTAATCATTAATCAAATTAAATTTGATTATGAAAAACGATATATAGATCTATTTTACTTTTATTTATAAAATGCATGCATAACTAGTCATTAGTAAAAATTATTATTAATTTTATTTTCAGAAACAAAACATGGTGAAAACACACCACTAACACGTGCTTTACATTATTATGGACCTAACGCAACTTGAACGGATTAAATCGGAGCTAAAACGAAGATTTGGTGAGCAAAACAAGATTACAGGGACCTAGTCGCGATTAACCGTAGATTTCAGGGGTTAGCAAAGAAAACTCCCGAGACACATCAAACAGTGCTCGCGAATGGATCTAATCTGGGGGTTAGATCTACAAAAGGGCTTGGGTGGGATTTAGTTGTGAAGATCTAATAGATTTGGGGTTTTGTGTGTAAAAGATGCAAGACACAAAGAGATAACGAGAGGATTAGGAAAGGACGGGGGCCTATGTGCCAAAGCGCCACCTTATCTTCTTCCTCGAGCCGGACCGCACGGGCGCACGGGGAAGGGGGCGGCGGCGGCCCACGGTGGCCGGCGGCGCCGGTGCTCCGAGCGACGAGAAGCTCGGCGAGGCTAGGAACGGATAGAGTAGATCAAGGGGAACTCGATGGTGGTGCTCACCGGCGCGGAGGACGCGGGAATCGGCCGGAAACGGAAGTCAACGGCGGCGTTTTTTTTTGCGGCCGGCGCGGCCTCGGCGGGCGGCGGCACGCGTAGGGCGGCGGGGCGCGGGAGCGAGAGGCGCGCGGGCGGCGGGGCGCTAGGGGCGGCGCGCGGGGGGGCGGCCTCCCCTTTTATGGGGCGCGGCGCGGGGGCGGCGGCTGCCGGCGGCGGCGGCCATGGGCGCCGGGCGGATGGGCCCCGCCGGGCCAGCGCGGGCGGGCCGGGCGGACCGGGTTGGGCCTCCAGGCTCGGCCCATTAGGATAGGTTTTCTTTTTTTTCGAATTTATTTTCATTGCGAAAACAATTTTCCAGAAAAGTCTAGAAATTGCTTAAAGGCATGAAAAATACTCCGAAAATCACAAAAATTCCAGGAAAATTCCTAGAGATAGATTAAGGCATGTATGATCCAAATAAAGCATTTGGATCTCATGAAAAAGATTTTAGAGCCTTCTAATAAATAGAAATAGCTCAAGGAAAATGAGAATGAATTCCAGAAAAAACCGGAAAATTCTCGGGAGAGTTTGGACGGCTCCTAAACGCATTTTTGAAACCTTTTTGCACTCAAGAACCACTAGATGCATCGGCATGAATGCAACACTCTCAACTTTTATTTAATTTAGACAATCAAACAAAGAATTTTTCCTATACTATATTCCCTGTAAAGAAAATAAATGTTGGAAAAATTTTAAAATTATGAGAAAATCGTTATTTAATTATTCTTTCTATTCACATCCTGAAATTGGAAATTTCAGGGTGTGACAAATCTACCCCCCTTAAAAGGAATCTCGTCCCGAGATTCGAAAAAGGCTAGCAAGAGACAAGGGTTTATTTCGAACTCTTTTCATATCCTTCAGCAATATCCTTCCTCTCATATTACAGAAATCTTTCCACAGCCTAACTTATATTAAAATCCTTAGGTATCGGGGGTCTTGTCTTGCTTGTGTCGTTGTCGCCATTCTCTCTTAAAATGACGATCTAGAAACTTCTTCGGGCACCTGTTGATAAAGTGTCCACCAGCTTTGCAATAGAAACAAGCTTTACTTTCCCTAATGTTCCGACGATTCTGTGGTGTCTCATAAATCACTGGTATTGTGACACCATGAGGATATTCTAGATATGCATCTTCATTGTGATCTTCAGGAAAACCTTGGGCTTGAGACATATGATGTAGGTTAGAGTTGACATTGGCTTCCCCTGGATATTCCCTTTTTCTCTTCTTACTCATGATCTCCTGTAGCTTGCTTTCTAGCCCAACGGCTTTGTTGATTAAATCTTGTAGACTCGAATAATCGTGTAAGCTTAGTATACTTTGAAGATCTTCATTCACCCCTTTGATGAAATGCTCTCGTTTCTTCTTATCACTTTCAGCTGATCTTGGGGCATACAGAGATAATTGAACAAACTTATCCCCGTACTCCGTTACCGTCATCTGTCCTTGCTTTAAGTTAAGGAACTCCTTCCTCTTGAGCTTCATCGCACTCACAGGAGTATGGTGTAAGATAAAGTTGTCTCTGAATTCCTTCTACACAATACTCTCAGGTTGCTCATGTCCATTGATGTAAGAATTCCACCACTCTGAAGCTGCTCCTATAAGTTGCCAAGATGCATACAAAGCTTTCTCTCCATCATTGCATTGTACCATATCTAGCTTCTCTTCAATTGTCTTGATCCAGTCTTCAGCTTCTAAGGGGTATGTGGTACTGGAGAACATTGGCGGCTCAGTCTTCATGAACTCTGCATACTTATCATCTGAGGGAGGAAATGATAGCGCATTTGGGTTGTACCCATAGTCATCACCGTTCTCATAGCTTTCTCCTTGGTTACCTCCTTCTTGGTTTTCCATCTGGTTGGTAGATAAAGATATGATCAGAAGGGAACAAGAGTAGTGCAAAACGAGTGGGGGAGAACAAGGAGGTGGGAGGTACAAAAGAAGAACCCAACTAAGCAAGTGATGTTATTGCGGATGTAAGACCCACAATACACCAACACTCACTTCAAAGAAACGAATCAATCAAGTTCATAAAACCAAGCATCATCATGCAAACACACAATTCCACCAATCAAGGCATAGCTAAAGGGGAACGACACTACACGTTGTTAATGAAGTCAGGGGGTATCCTCCTAATAGATCAGATATATCTCCCAGCAAGGATATCCATAAATAATGGATTTTTCCCAGATCAAGGAGTACGAAATTATGAGTTCAACCCAACTGGAATCACCTCAATCGGAGGTTCGGAACTCGAGATATGAATTAAACAAGGTGGCTATGTCAGCAGTGTTGGCAGATTCTGAATGCTCCACTAATTCGTAGGTATCTCCTTGGATACAAAACGAATACTGCTGAATTTTGGATAGAATGAAGCTGATGCAATTCCTGAACTACTCCAATTGGATTTACCTCAATCGGAGGTCTATAGCCCGAGATATAGAATATTGAAGGTAACTAGGTCAGCAGAGTTTACAGTTTCTGATAGCTCCAATGTTTCGGGCATAGCTCCTGGAACATGTACTGGATAGGGCTGAATTTTTGATATAAATTCACTTATGAAATTTAGGAACTAACCCAACTGGTTTCATGTTAATCGGAGTTCCGTAGCTCGAGAAAGAATTAAAACAGCGCTGATGTGTCGGGGAGGTGCGCGAGCAGATAGAATGCTAAGGGTAACGGTTCTACCCATGAATCAAGGGGGTGTTTATTGCTTGAGGGAATGAGTAGGTGAGGTCGAAGAGATGTCCAAGGAGAGTGAAGATAAATATACAATAATTCATGGTATAGAGAAAAGAAGATGGTTAAGATGTGAGGTCCTTCATCAGAGAGGTCAAGGATACGGTAAGAAGGGATTGTAGACAAAAGAGGCATTAGGAAACGACCAATACTAGCTAGGCTTACGTCCTACAGTCGATACAGCTCTGATACCACTCTGTCACACCCGATTTTCCGAAGGAAACCAAGTGCATACCTATATGCATGCCAGGATCAAGTTTCATGCATATAGTGACATATAAGTGAATACAGAAACAGTATCACGTAAGAAAAAGAAAGATTATCAGAGATTTACGCTTTATCCTGGAAACAAAGGCACCAAACATCACAGGTAGTCGACTGGGGGTTGCGTACGCCTAGCATCAGCAACATCTTCACAAGACTTCATAGTAGCATCCTTTTTCTGAGCAACCATGGTTATAGCAAGGGTGACCACTTGTCGTACTCAGCAAGTGTGGAAAAAAATGAATGCAAAGGCTTTATAGTGGACTGGCTCAAGCATTTAAGCAATTTTAGTTGGTCAAATTTTATTAGCACCTGATTACTAATAAAGTATAAGTTTATACCAACCCACATTAAGCATAAGATAAGAGGTACGCCATAAGCACATGGCAAGCATAACCAGAGAGAGAGCGATTTAAGTCCATCTTCAAGTTCAATTATCATGTGAGGGTCCAGGCCGCCCGTGACCGTGGGCACGGCTAATCGATTAGTTTTACACTCTGCAGAGGTCGTACATCTTTACCCACAAGTCGCGTAAAAGTCCCGAAGAACTTTAGACCCAACCATGCGATGCCGGCCAAGCATCATACCACACTACCGAGGTGTGATTGCATAGGGACGCTACGAGGCCGTTACAAAGATCCCCAGATGTAGGCTGCCCGCTAGGTTACCTGGTCAGTGCAACGTATAAAGCTCCCGGACGAGTACCGTGTCTTAGCTAAGCCCACACCTACGCCCGAGCAGGTCCATACGCCACTACCCGCCAGCCCCCAACCCTTATCAGGTAAAGCATACCTAACACCTAGTTCACTAATTAATAAGCCAAGACAGAGCCATATGTCTTGTGGTAGTACTGTTTTCCTGGGTGGTCGCTCCATGTTCCGATTAATGCACAGTGATCTTGTATTAAACAGAGACATATAGCATCGGAGTAAAGCATGTTCATCATTGTTGTTCATTAGAACCACCATATCCCAAGGTATAGCAACTAAGCATAACTACCCAACATAAAGATAAACCCGTTTGATCAAGGCACAGGATAAATAACACTAGTCAAACCTTAAACATGGGTCCCATCATATTAATGCATGCATATGCAATGAGTGATTAAACATAATTCTTAGGACAAAAGATCAAGGACACACTTGCCTTTAACCAAAGAGTAGTTGCTCAGAATCTTCAACTTCAAGCTCTTCCAAACTTCTCGAACGGCGTTCACTCTAGGCGCATCAATCATTGGGCACAAACATACACAAAGCAACCAAACAAGCATATACTAAGAACAAAGCACCAATCAAAAGAAACTTTAAAAGAACACACTAAAGGATAGGCTCGATTAGATGGATCACTAAAGAACACAAAGGGTACTTGGCTTGGTTAGCTCTAAAGAGATGGTTATGAAAGATTGAGCATGAACCGGAAAGGTCACACTAAGATTGAGCTTGAGAAAAGAACGTCTAACGAACCATTTGCATATATGAGAGAGCAAGGCTATGAGTTGTGTTCATTTTAATTAACAAAATAAATATAAAGGATATTTCAGAAATAAAATACCCTATGTTGACATTAATTCAATATTAAACTTTATTTACGAAACCGGTGTAAAGATCTAGTCAAGTTTTATTAATAAAGATTCATATATTGATTAAACCGATTAAACATTTAATTTAGAAAAACTAAACTATATGAACAATCTAAACGAAACTTTGTAATTCGAGTTCATCATATTATTATCAAAAACAGTATTAAATTGGTATTAATCAAGATTAACATTTATTTATAAAGCCGGAGTAAAAGCCTAATCAACTTTTAATTATAAAAGTTAATTAATCATTAAGCAAATTAATATTTGACTTATGGAAAACCGAGTAAAAGATCTAATTAGATTTTTTTTCTTAAAAGCATGTAAAGTAATCATTAATCAAATTAAATTTGATTATGAAAAACGATATATAGATCTATTTTACTTTTATTTATAAAATGCATGCATAACTAGTCATTAATAAAAATTATTATTAATTTTATTTTCAGAAACAAAACATGGTGAAAACACACCACTAACACGTGCTTTACATTATTATGGACCTAACGCAACTTGAACGGATTAAATCGGAGCTAAAACGAAGATTTGGTGAGCAAAACAAGATTACAGGGACCTAGTCGTGATTAACCGTAGATTTCAGGGGTTAGCAAAGAAAACTCCCGAGACACATCAAACAGTGCTCGCGAATGGATCTAATCTGGGGGTTAGATCTGCAAAAGGGCTTGGGTGGGATTTAGTTGTGAAGATCTAATAGATCTGGGGTTTTGTGTGTAAAAGATGCAAGACACAAAGAGATAACAGAGGATTACCGGAAAGGACAGGGGCCTATGTGCCAAACTGCCACCTTATCTTCTTCCTCAGGCCAGACCGCACAGGCGCACAGGAAGGGGGCGGCGGCGGCCCTGGTGGCCGGCGGCGCCGGTGCTCCAAGCGACGAGAAGCTCGGCCGAGGCTAGGAACGGATAGAGTAGATCAAGGGGAACTCGATGGTGGTGCTCACCGGCGCGGAGGACGCCGGAATCGGCCGGAAACAGAAGTCAACGGCGGCGGTTTTTTTTTGCGGCCGGCGCGGCTTCAGCAGGCGGCGGCACTGTAGGGCGGCGGGGCGCGGGAGGCGGAGGCGCGCGGGGGCGGCGGGGCGCTAGGGGCGGTGCGCGGGGGGCGGCCTCCCCTTTTATGGGGGCGCGGGCGCAAGCGGCCGGCCCGCCGGCGGCGGCGGCCATGGGCGCCGGGCCGGATGGGCCCCGCCGGCCCGGCGCGGGCGGGCGGGCGGACCGGGTTGGGCCTCCGGGCTCGGCCCATTAGGATAGGTTTTCTTTTTTTTCGAATTTATTTTCATTGCGAAAACAATTTTCCGGAAAAGTCTAGAAATTGCTTAAAGGCATGAAAAATACTCCGAAAATCACAAAAATTCCGGGGAAAATTCCTAGAGATAGATTAAGGCATGTATGATCCAAATAAAGCATTTGGATCTCATGAAAAAGATTTTAGAGCCTTCTAATAAATAGAAATAGCTCAAGGAAAATGAGAATGAATTCCAGAAAAAACCGGAAAATTCTCGGGAGAGTTTGGACGGCTCCTAAACGCATTTTTGAAACCTTTTTGCACTCAAGAACCACTAGATGCATCGGCATGAATGCAACACTCTCAACTTTTATTTAATTTAGACAATCAAACAAAGAATTTTTCCTATACTATATTCCCTGTAAAGAAAATAAATGTTGGAAAAATTTTAAAATTATGAGAAAATCGTTATTTAATTATTCTTTCTATTCACATCCTGAAATTGGAAATTTCAGGGTGTGACAAATCTACCCCCCTTAAAAGGAATCTCGTCCCGAGATTCGAAAAAGGCTAGCAAGAGACAAGGGTTTATTTCGAACTCTTTTCATATCCTTCAAAGAATATCCTTCCTCTCATATTACGTAAATCTTTCCACGACCTAACTTATATTAAAATCCTTAGGTATCGGGGGTCTTGTCTTGCTTGTGTCGTTGTCGCCATTCTCTCTTAAAATGACGATCTAGAAACTTCTTCGGGCACTCGTTGATAAAGTGTCCACCGGCTTTGCAATAGAAACAAGCTTTACTTTCCCTAATGTTCCGACGATTCTGTGGTGTCTCATAAATCACTGGTATTGTGACACCATGAGGATATTCTAGATATGCATCTTCATTGTGATCTTCGGGAAAACCTTGGGCTTGAGACATATGATGTAGGTTAGAGTTGACATTGGCTTCCCCTGGATATTCCCTTTTTCTCTTCTTACTCATGATCTCCTGTAGCTTGCTTTCTAGCCCAACGGCTTTGTTGATTAAATCTTGTAGACTCGAATAATCGTGTAAGCTTAGTATACTTTGAAGATCTTCATTCAACCCTTTGATGAAATGCTCTCGTTTCTTCTTATCACTTTCAGCCGATCTTGGGGCATACAGAGATAATTGAACAAACTTATCCCCGTACTCAGTTACCGTCATCTGTCCTTGCTTTAAGTTAAGGAACTCCTTCCTCTTGAGCTTCATCGCACTCACAGGAGTATGGTGTAAGATAAAGTTGTCTCGAATTCCTTCTACACAATACTCTCGGAGTTGCTCATGTCCATTGATGTAAGAATTCCACCACTCGAAGCTGCTCCTATAAGTTGCCAAGATGCATACAAAGCTTTCTCTCCATCATTGCATTGTACCATATCTAGCTTCTCTTCAATTGTCTTGATCCGGTCTTCGACTTCTAAGGGGTATGTGGTACTGGAGAACATTGGCGGCTCAGTCTTCATGAACTCTGCATACTTATCATCTGAGGGAGGAAATGATAGCGCATTTGGGTTGTACCCATAGTCATCACCGTTCTCATAGCTTTCTCCTTGGTTACCTCCTTCTTGGTTTTCCATCTGGTTGGTAGATAAAGATATGATCAGAAGGGAACAAGAGTAGTGCAAAACGAGTGGGGGAGAACAAGGAGGTGGGAGGTACAAAAGAAGAACCCAACTAAGCAACTGATGTTATTGCGGATGTAAGACCCACAATACACCAACACTCACTTCAAAGAAACGAATCAATCAAGTTCATAAAACCAAGCATCATCATGCAAACACACAATTCCACCAATCAAGGCATAGCTAAAGGGGAACGACACTACACGTTGTTAATGAAGTCAGGGGGTATCCTCCTAATAGATCAGATATATCTCCCAGCAAGGATATCCATAAATAATGGATTTTTCCCAGATCAAGGAGTACGAAATTATGAGTTCAACCCAACTGGAATCACCTCAATCGGAGGTTCAGAACTCGAGATATGAATTAAACAAGGTGGCTATGTCAGCAGTGTTGGCAGATTCTGAATGCTCCACTAATTCGTAGGTATCTCCTTGGATACAAAACGAATACTGCTGAATTTTGGATAGAATGAAGCTGATGCAATTCCTGAACTACTCCAATTGGATTTACCTCAATCGGAGGTCTATAGCCCGAGATATAGAATATTGAAGGTAACTAGGTCAGCAGAGTTTACAGTTTCTGATAGCTCCAATGTTTCGGGCATAGCTCCTGGAACATGTACTGGATAGGGCTGAATTTTTGATATAAATTCACTTATGAAATTTAGGAACTAACCCAACTGGTTTCATGTTAATCGGAGTTCCGTAGCTCGAGAAAGAATTAAAACAGCGCTGATGTGTCGGGGAGGTGCGCGAGCAGATAGAATGCTAAGGGTAACGGTTCTACCCATGAATCAAGGGGGTGTTTATTGCTTGAGGGAATGAGTAGGTGAGGTCGAAGAGATGTCCAAGGAGAGTGAAGATAAATATACAATAATTCATGGTATAGAGAAAAGAAGATGGTTAAGATGTGAGGTCCTTCATCAGAGAGGTCAAGGATACGGTAAGAAGGGATTGTAGACAAAAGAGGCATTAGGAAACGACCAATACTAGCTAGGCTTACGTCCTACAGTCGATACAGCTCTGATACCACTCTGTCACACCCGATTTTCCGAAGGAAACCAAGTGCATACCTATATGCATGCCAGGATCAAGTTTCATGCATATAGTGACATATAAGTGAATACAGAAACAGTATCACGTAAGAAAAAGAAAGATTATCAGAGATTTACGCTTTATCCTGGAAACAAAGGCACCAAACATCACAGGTAGTCGACTGGGGGTTGCGTACGCCTAGCATCAGCAACATCTTCACAAGACTTCATAGTAGCTTCCTTTTTCTGAGCAACCATGGTTATAGCAAGGGTGAGCACTTGTCGTACTCAGCAAGTGTGGAAAAAAATGAATGCAAAGGCTTTATAGTGGACTGGCTCAAGCATTTAAGCAATTTTAGTTGGTCAAATTTTATTAGCACCTGATTACTAATAAAGTATAAGTTTATACCAACCCACATTAAGCATAAGATAAGAGGTACGCCATAAGCACATGGCAAGCATAACCAGAGAGAGCGATTTAAGTCCATCTTCAAGTTCAATTATCATGTGAGGGTCCAGGCCGCCCGTGACCGTGGGCACGGCTAATCGATTAGTTTTACACTCTGCAGAGGTCGTACATCTTTACCCACAAGTCGCGTAAAAGTCCCGAAGAACTTTAGACCCAACCATGCGATGCCGGCCAAGCATCATACCACACTACCGAGGTGTGACTGCATAGGGACGCTACGAGGCCGTTACAAAGATCCCAGATGTAGGCTGCCCGCTAGGTTACCTGGTCAGTGCAACGTATAAAGCTCCCGGACGAGTACCGTGTCTTAGCTAAGCCCACACCTACGCCCGAGCAGGTCCATACGCCACTACCCGCCAGCCCCCAACCCTTATCAGGTAAAGCATACCTAACACCTAGTTCACTAATTAATAAGCCAAGACAGAGCCATATGTCTTGTGGTAGTACTGTTTTCCTGGGTGGTCGCTCCATGTTCCGATTAATGCACAGTGATCTTGTATTAAACAGAGATATATAGCATCAGAGTAAAGCATGTTCATCATTGTTGTTCATTAGAACCACCATATCCCAAGGTATAGCAACTAAGCATAACTACCCAACATAAAGATAAACCCGTTTGATCAAGGCACAGGATAAATAACACTAGTCAAACCTTAAACATGGGTCCCATCATATTAATGCATGCATATGCAATGAGTGATTAAACATAATTCTTAGGACAAAAGATCAAGGACACACTTGCCTTTAACCAAAGAGTAGTTGCTCAGAATCTTCAACTTCAAGCTCTTCCAAACTTCTCGAACGGCGTTCACTCTAGGCGCATCAATCATTGGGCACAAACATACACAAAGCAACCAAACAAGCATATACTAAGAACAAAGCACCAATCAAAAGAAACTTTAAAAGAACACACTAAAGGATAGGCTCGATTAGATGGATCACTAAAGAACACAAAGGGTACTTGGCTTGGTTAGCTCTAAAGAGATGGTTATGAAAGATTGAGCATGAACTGGAAAGGTCACACTAAGATTGAGCTTGAGAAAAGAACGTCTAACGAACCATTTGCATATATGAGAGAGCAAGGCTATGAGCTGTGTTCATTTTAATTAACAAAATAAATATAAAGGATATTTCAGAAATAAAATACCCTATGTTGACATTAATTCAATATTAAACTTTATTTACGAAACCGGTGTAAAGATCTAGTCAAGTTTTATTAATAAAGATTCATATATTGATTAAACCGATTAAACATTTAATTTAGAAAAACTAAACTATATGAACAATCTAAACGAAACTTTGTAATTCGAGTTCATCATATTATTATCAAAAACAGTATTAAATTGGTATTAATCAAGATTAACATTTATTTATAAAGCCGGAGTAAAAGCCTAATCAACTTTTAATTATAAAAGTTAATTAATCATTAAGCAAATTAATATTTGACTTATGGAAAACCGAGTAAAAGATCTAATTAGATTTTTTTTCTTAAAAGCATGTAAAGTAATCATTAATCAAATTAAATTTGATTATGAAAAACGATATATAGATCTATTTTACTTTTATTTATAAAATGCATGCATAACTAGTCATTAATAAAAATTATTATTAATTTTATTTTCAGAAACAAAACATGGTGAAAACACACCACTAACACGTGCTTTACATTATTATGGACCTAACGCAACTTGAACGGATTAAATCGGAGCTAAAACGAAGATTTGGTGAGCAAAACAAGATTACAGGGACCTAGTCGTGATTAACCGTAGATTTCAGGGGTTAGCAAAGAAAACTCCCGAGACACATCAAACAGTGCTCGCGAATGGATCTAATCTGGGGGTTAGATCTGCAAAAGGGCTTGGGTGGGATTTAGTTGTGAAGATCTAATAGATTTGGGGTTTTGTGTGTAAAAGATGCAAGACACAAAGAGATAACGAGAGGATTACGGAAAGGACGGGGGCCTATGTGCCAACCGCCACCTTATCTTCTTCCTCGAGCCGGACCGCACGGGCGCACGGGGAAGGGGCGGCGGCGGCCCCGGTGGCCGGCGGCGCCGGTGCTCCGGGCGACGAGAAGCTCGGCGAGGCTAGGAACGGATAGAGTAGATCAAGGGGAACTCGATGGTGGTGCTCACCGGCGCGGAGGACGCCGGAATCGGCCGGAAACGAAGTCAACGGCGGCGGTTTTTTTTTGCGGCGGCGCGGCTTCGGCGGGCGGCGGCACGCGTAGGGCGGCGGGGCGCGGGAGGCGGCGGCGCACGGGCGGCGGGGCGCTAGGGGCGGCGCGCGGGGGGGCGGCCTCCCCTTTTATGGGGGCGCGAGCGCGCGGCGGCGGCTGCCCGGCGGCGGCGGCCATGGGCGCCGGGCCGGATGGGCCCCCGCCGGGCCCGGCGCGGGCGGGCCGGGCGGACCGGGTCGGGCCTCCGGGCTCGGCCCGTTAGGATAGGTTTTCTTTTTTTTTCTGAATCTTTTTCCAGTGCGAAAAATAATCCAGAAAAATTCTGCAAATTATTTTAAAGCACGAAAAATACTCAGAAAATCACAAAAATTCCAGGAAAATTCCTAGAGATAGATTAAGGCACGAACAACCCAAATAAAGCATTTGGTGCTCATGAAAAAGATTCTAGAGCCTTCTATTAAATAGAAAATTCTCAGAGAAAATGAGAATAAATTCCAGAAAAGTCCGGAAAATTCTCGGGAGAGTTTGGACGGCTCCTAAATGCATTTTTGAAACCTTTTTGCACTCAAGAACCACTAGATGCATTGGCATGAATGCAACACTCTCAACTTTTATTTAATTTAGAAAATCAAACAAAGAATTTTTCCTATACTATATTCCCTGTAAAGAAAATAAATGTTGGAAAAATTTTAAAATTATGAGAAAATCGTTATTTAATTATTCTTCCTATTCACATCCTGAAATTGGAAATGTCAGGGTGTGACAACTAGTAGTCGCTTGATGCCTAGGGAAGCTGCGAGACGGAGCCCATGAGAAGAGCTTCGTACTCGGCTTCGTTGTTTGAGACCTTCCAAAAGATCTGTAGGACGTACTTGAGTTGTTCGCCCGTTGGAGAGATCTGGAGCACCCCTGCACCGGCGCCTTCGAGCTTGAGCGAGGCGTCGAAGTACATCACCCAATTCTCTTGTCGCTCAGTTGGAGTTGGCAGCTGATTCTCCCGCCATTCTGCCATGAAGTCGACTAGTGCTTGCGACTTGATGGTTGTTCGTGTCTTGAAGTCGATGTTGAGGGCGCCGAGCTCAACTGCCAACTTGGAGATTCTTCCAGTAGCATCTTGGTTCCGCAGGATGTCACCGAGTGGGTAGTCGGTGATGACAGAGACCGAGTACTTCTGGAAGTAGTGTCGTAGCTTCCGCGAGGTAATGAGCACTGCATATAGTAGCTTCTATACTGGTTGATAGCGTGCTTTAGATTCCGACAGGACCTCACTGACGAATATTTCTAACAGGACCTCGCTGACGAATGTATATTTCAAATTGCAAATACCTCTACGTTGAACTTGCTGGTTTCTTGAGCTTAGTTAGGGCCAGAGTAGCTGTGGTAAAGAGTTAGGGTGCAGGAGATCGTTATTTATTTAGTTATGCTTTTCTCATAATAGTTATAGCTAGGAAATGCTATTGCTAGATGTTTTTAAATGGGGGCTCTTTTAAACGTAAAGTTTGGTCTAGTGGCATGTTTAGAACCTTTAGGGCCAACAAGGACCCATGTCCTTGTTGTTGTGTTTGTTTTGTGCCATTAAAAGTTAGGGTACGCATAAGCTTCCTATTAGAATTTAATTAGTCAAAATTAATCTTTGAAATCTTTTAATTACATTAGTTCGTTGCCTACCTTATTTAGGGCTTCTAGTTTCACCCTTGCTGTTTGGTGAATTTAAAAGAAATTAATTGCATAGATGTGCACACAATCACTATTAAAAGGACTAAAAGAATAATAAGCTTTCAAATATAATTATAATAACATAAATGAAAAAGAATTAGAAATTAAAGGTTTATCTAGGTGAATATGGCCAACAAGAGTTGGGTAAGATATATCAATAACCTTGCATGGCATTCCGTGTAGAACTCCCTGATCGTAACTACGATCTCGTGCCGGAAGTCGAGGAAGGAGGAGCTGACACGAAGCTGCAGTACGTGGAAGTGAGCGAGGACACCGAGGACCCTCAGGCTAACCCTGTTGACGAAGGCAAACCCCGGTGCATCAACCCAAGTGTTTTTAAATTCTTATGCCACTATCTATGAATGATTGTGCATTTACGTTCACGAGTTGAAATGAAACCCTAGATGCATGATCCCTAGGTATCTATGTCCTTTACTAGTATGTAGTTCGATAGCTGCTATGCTATAGGATAGTTACAAGTCAAGTGATGTATGTCACTCGCGAGAATAGGTTCTTATGTTGGAATCACAAGATCTCTTTAAATGGATTGCTCATGTGGTAAGAGCATGAGATGTGGGCTCCGGTCCAATGGCTTTCGTTGGTTAAGTGTTTGAACGTACTAAACACTTGTGGGAAACGGGTACGGTAAGCCTAGTACCTTAACGACGCGGTGAGGGATCGTATTATTACTCATCTTGGCATGCGTCTCACGCCTAGCTACCAGTGGTACATGGTGATTCTGGGTGCCTCATGGGGTATGCCAGATAGTTTGTACCAAAGATTGTAAGATCCTATCCCAATCCGAAGAGTTTGGGGAACCGCCTGGTGGTTGCTTCGCGGGGGCAACCTACCGTGTGTTTAGGTCTACCTTGCAAGGTTTAAATCAATACATTTTCGGCCTCTCACCGTTATTTGAGACTACTTATCCTACTGGCCATGAGATCCCTAATGATGGAAGTTGATGAATATTTATGCTTGATTAATTGTCTTGCTCAACTTATTTTTGCAATAGCTTGCTAACTTAGAAAAGAATAACCAACTAGAACTTGTGCTAAAATGTAAGACCCTAATTTTGCTAAATTTGGCTTTTATTACAATTTGCTGGACACCCTTTAAATTGCTCTTAAGGAATATAAGGTTGTTTTATTTTCTTTTAGGCATTTAAAATTTTTCTAAAATGACATTAATGAACTATAGGATTTAATTGTTGCATTCATGTTGGTGCATTGTTTTTGGTTGTTGGAATTCAAATTCAAGTTTAAATTCTAGTGCTTGAACTATTTTCAAATTGTTCAAATCCTTTTCCTTCCAAACCCTTTTTCCCTTCCCCTTTTCAGCCCAACACCACTCCTAGACTAGTAGGCCGCAGGCCGTTTTTTTTCTTTTTTCCGCGTCGTGGCCCAACACCCCCAGCCGCGGCCAAGCTCGGCCTTTCGGCCCATACCACCCCCGTCAGCCCGCTCCGCCTCCTCCCGCGCCCGCAGCCGATGACAGGTGGGGACCACCTGTCATCCCCTTCCCCGCGCCCGTGTCCCGGCCGGACTCAAGGCCGAGTCCGACCCGCCGCCGCGCGCCGCTTGCTCTGCTTGGCTCGCACGACAAGGAGGCCCCCTCCGGCCTATTTAAGTAGCGCTGCACCCCCATGACCCCATATCCAAACGCTAGCCGCCTCCTTTTGCCCGCACCCGAGCAGCCGCCGGAACCCTAGCTCGTCGCCGCCGCCGAGCTTCGCTGTCGTTGTTACTCCGCCGTCGAGGTGCCGCTCCGGAGTTGCGCAAGAAGGTAAGGATGACGCCGGTGCCGCTTGTCATCAAGCTCGTGGACCGTAGCGCCTTGGACCCGTTGCCGGACTTGCGCCACCGCCCCGCCCCGCTGTGCGCCGTCACCGTAGCTCCTCCGCCGGCCGCGCCGCCCTAACTAGCCTTCCCGTCGCGTGCGCCATCTCCCGGTGCAAAGAGCGCACAAAATCGAGCGCCCAAACTCGATCTCGCGCCTCACCGCCGCCGGCCACCGCTCGCCGCCGTCCCTCCGCCGCTCGTCGTCGGCCGAGCGCACGCACGCGTTCCCCGCCGCCAGACCTAGATCCAGCTGTCTAGATCCATCCACCGCCATCGCTTAACCTGGCCGCCGCTTGTAGCCGTCGGATCTAGATCCAAGGGATCTAGATTGAGCCCACCCGGGTCAAGCCGGTTAAAACCCGGCAGGCCCTAGCGATTTTGCAGAAAACCCCCTATGTTTTCTACAATTCACAAAAATACCCTCCCGCAGTGATAAATTTCTTACGGGTTAGTCCTTTTTCTTTGTTTTAGCCCAGATTCTTTTCAAATCTTTACAGATTAGTCCTTGCAACTTCTATAGGGCGTATCTTGGTCGTTTTAGCTCAGTTTTTAGCGTTCTTTGTGTCCACGCAATCATCTCGAAGCGTAGATTAGTTTTATGCCATTGTTTTGTTCTGTTAGTACTGTTTGGTGACTGTTTCTTTTTTTTGCTTGTATGTGATGATTGTGGAACATAGAGAGCGAAGAGTTCGAAGGATTTGAAGATCAAGATGCGTCAGAGTTTGAGTAGCTGAGTTCTATTGAAGGCAAGTCTTCCTTGATGCATGCCCACTTGTCCTACATAACACGCATTTAAATTCACTATATTTATTTTCTTGCTTGCATTAACTTTGACGGTAACCTATTAAGGATCATACCTAGTCTTTTACAACCTTTACCTTGTAACCGGGTGAATTAAATTAATCATGACGGTAGCTATGGCTTAGCATGCTTAACTAGGATGGCATTAATCAACTTGGATACTTTGTTATGTTAATCGGAACATGGAGAACCACCCAGGAAAAAAGTACAACCTCAAGAACTAACGAGAAATGGTCTTGGCTGAATAAATAGGAACTTTAGCTTGGGATGGTCTTACCTGATAAGGACAATGGATCAGCGGTACTGTGGGGTATAGACTCTCCAATGACCAGTCTACTCCGTCAGCGAGCTACCCTACTCCAAGATCCAGTGTTAACAGCTATTACTACAGGGTACCTACAATAAGTACTCGACAAGATGGCATCAGCATACCTTTGTTCTTTTGGCGCAGTGACTTGTTCTTCCGGATTAGCTCATCGCTCTTCGGCTGCATATCTTGCACTTCATTGTGGTACTGGGCGAAGGCGCCATCGAGTTTGGACTGGAGCATGGCGGAGTGCTTCCTGGCCTTGGCGAGTTCTTTCTCCAATGTCTCTGCCCGGAGCACCGTGTCGCCGAACCCTTGGAGCATATCGGACTTCTGTCGGGATCTCTCCTTGACATCCTGCAGAAGACAACAACTCTTACTTGGGTACTCGTTCTGCTGGAACTCGATTACTCAAGGGTACAATCACGTACCTTCATCCATTTCTCGGCACGCCGCATTGACTCCAAGTTGCGAGCTACCGCTGCCGGGCTGATGAGATCATCCGCCAGAAGCTCGAGTCCATCCCGAGTAGTCAGGGTGGCCTCGAACATCGGCGCCGAACGGATCGGCTCCCCGTCTTGGATTTCTGGTGAACGGACGACTACCTCCAAGTTCACCTCCTGCAGGGCATTGCCATGCCCCTCTTTGGTCACCCCGGGGGCTGCCATCTCCGCCGGCTTAGTTGCTGCTTCGGTGGCCACCTCAACTTTTGGCACAACGCCTTCAACCGGCACAGCCTCAGGGATGGCGCTACCCTCGACTTCTTCCCCTGTCAACACAAGACATACGGGATCAGTTCCTGGGGGCTTTGACTACTACACGAGAAAGCTCGCATCACTGCAGTGCACTCACCTTCTACTACGCTGGCTTCTGGCAGCTTAGCCTCCGCGACCGGCGCCACGGTCTCGGCCTGAGAGAGGGGAGTGGACTCTTCGGCGGGAGGCGCTGAAACTTCTTCAACCGCCGCCGTGCTGGGTTCATCTCTGTCCCAGGACAAGTCAGTTGATTTCTTGCATGGCACAATAGTGGTGGTCAACCAAGTAACACTACCAAGCTACAAGTACTACTTGGGAAAGGTCTTCACTTACAAGCTAGACCGGACGACAGTCACGGTCGGAGCGCCTAGGATGCTGGTGATATCCACAAGCCCGGCTTCGGCCGGTGCCTCCTCTTCAGCTTGAGCCGTTGTCGGCTCTTCAGCACCAGCAGTTGTGCTTGGTTCCGGCCTGCTCTCCACGGTCGGCGCCTGCGGCTCGAAAACACTAGTCGACTGCTGTGTCATCCGAGCCACAAGTTCTTCGATGGTGGGGGCTGGACTGCAGCTTCTTTCAGCCGGACCGCCCACCGTGTCCCAATCCTCTCCTTCCCCTTGATCAATAGGGTCGGATGAGGGAATCTCCTGCAACAACTTAGAAGTCATTCGTCAGCATATAGAATACTTCAAGCCAAGTACTCGACTACTCTACTCGAGGAACTCACCTCTTGAGACGTAGTCTTGGTCACCTTCAATTTCTTGGCGACTCTTTTGCGTGACACATTGCGCGGCCTTCGCGGCGGCGCAGGGAGACTAGCCTCCAGGCTAGTCGTTGGATCTTCGACGAGGGGGATGTGGGGCAACCCAGGCTGGCTGAACCTCGATCGCAGCTGGAACCGCTCCTGGAGCGTCTCCCCGTCCTCCTCGTTGGATGTGTCTTCTATGGTGATGGTGTCGTCACCCTCGCCGACTTCACGGCGCTCCGTGCCCTTGCCCTTGCCATCCTCTGGAATATCCACAAGTTGAGGAGGGGAACTTGGGTCAGAGAAAAACTTCGTCAGATCATCCTGCATCAAACAGATTGTGTGAGCTCGACTTCTACAATGCAATGAGTACTCAAAGTCATAAGTTCGGCTACCAACCTTGTTTGGCGGACAAGCTGCTGAGTACTCCGGGACTGGGCAGGGTGTGTATTGTGGCATATCCTTGAAGATCCACCCAAGTCTCTCGACGATGTCGTCATCATTAACTTCAGTGCCGGGCATCCTCGACGTGTCGTCGTCGCCCGTATACTGGTACCCGGGGGTATCACGCGCCTTCAGTGGTTGTACCCTCCTCTTCATGAAGCTGAAGGCCACGTGCTTGGCCCTCAGCCCGGCATCTCTCAAAGCCTTGATCTTCTGCAGCAGCTCGGGTAGTTGAATACCCTCCTGCATGGTCGGCTCCGTGTTCAACTAGGGCTGATGCTTTGGCTACTTCCCGCTCGGCTTCAGCAGCTCCGGATGGTGGTTGGTGATGTAGAACCATTTCTACTAACAATCCTGGTTGGAGTCGATGAGCTTGTACGAGAGGTACTGCTCGGCGGCGTCTTCGCGCATCTGAATGTCGGCTCCTTCGACTACTCTTGGGTCGTTGGCACTCGACTGTGGCTTCACATGGAAGAACTTTCGAAACAGCACCCAGTGGGGCTTGATCCCCATGAAGGCCTCGCAGAAGTGGACGAAGACGGAGACGTGAAAGATTCCGTTGGGGTTGAGGTTCAAGTACTCGATACCGTAGTACTTGAGAAGACCCTTGAAGATGTCGCTCGCCGTGAGAGCCAGCCCGCGCTCCATGAACCGCGCGAACATTGGGATCTCGTCGGGGTTCTTCTCCATTGGGTATGGATCTCCCGCGGCGGCACGCCACATGTCCATCTCCTTCTCGCGAAGGAAACCACTGTTCCCCAGCGCCAGCAGGTCTTCGGTCTTTGCCTTGGATTTCTTCCATTCCTTGTTTAGATTTGGGCGCGGGGGAGAGGTCGGCGGTGTTGACCCTTGGGCGCATCCAGCTGCCTCGTCACGGTATCTCTTCTTCCCGGCGCCGGTCTTCATGCTCTTCGATGGAGAAGACTTCATCCTCCAAGTGCACCGGGTTTTCACTCGCATTCGCTCGAGGGCTTCTCTGGAGGCAAGCAGTGGAGGCGCACGTGGATCTGCAGCCTAAGGCGTGGTGGCAGTGTGCTTGGGTGGCTGACTTGGGGCTAGATCTATTTCAAATGGTTGCAAGTGTGGAGGATGGAAAATCCTAAGGGTTTCGGCTTCTATTTATAAGCCAACCAGCGGTGTTGTAACGGCCAGACGGATAAGTATCGGCAGCTGACTCAGCAGCAGCCGCCTGAATCTTCAACTTCCAGTAGTCGACGCGCTTCATTTTGGGAGCTCGACTACGACTATTCAATTCCTGGGGGATGACTAGACTTTAGAGCAACTCAGGACACATTCTACAATCAAGATGACCCTTCAATTCGAGAGGAAGTACTCGACTCAAGGCTCGGGGGCTCCGTGCCACGTGTCCTTTGTTTTTTCCTCTGGATTTTGCGGGATAATCTTGGCAGAATTTCAGATTGACCCTCAGCTTGAATCTATGATTGGACCTAAGGCTCGGGGGCTACATTCCATATGGAATGCGATTCTTGAAATCGCATTTTCCATATGGTTTCTTCTTCAAGACAAAGCGAGTATTATTGAATACATTCAAGATGAGAACTCAAGGATGCTTGGGAACTACTCGAGAAGACTTCAAGATACTCAAGGATCAGCTGAGTACCTTTCAGCCTCGGGATGCTTCAAGTACACTTGAGGACTTTTGGCTTGTAGTGCTCAGGGACGCTTGGGGACTACTCGTCAAGGCCGTAAAGACTACTTCAAACTATCCTACTCGACTACAAAGTACTCGGGGGCTTGTCGTATGGACCTCCCTGGGCCCACTGCCTCGATGGATACCAGGACCGACTACTCGGTGGGCCCCTGGGACTACTCGGCTTGTGCCACACGGCACCTGATGGTGTGGGGCGCAAGGACTACGGTGGAGGAGTACTCGGATAGAAAGCTATACATGTCCTGTACTATGTAGAGAACTCCTAGCCGTACCCGACTAGTATTCTCTCCTCAAACCGACTTGTAATCCTGCATCCCGGACTATATAAGGCGAGGCAGGGACCCCTATCTCTCAGATACGCATCATCTTGTAAACACATCCAATCAATCCAGAGCAACGCAGCATATAGGACGTAGGGTATTACGCGCCTCGTGTCCCGAACCTCTCTAAATTGTGTGCCATGTGTCTCTTCCTTCGAGTTACTGATCTCGGTGAGGCCACATTCGTCTACCTCGGGTACTCCCCTTGGTAGGTTGCCAGTCTAAAACACCGACACTTAGCTCGCAGGTGAAGAAGTCACGAAATACGACAATTTCGTCGGCTTCGGGAGGAGGAACTTGATCGTCAAGGGGAGCGCGGCCACTGCCCGGAGGAAAGAATCCGGCTGCCTCATATTCCCTAATCAAATTAGCCGTGACTTTAGATTCCCCAAAAACAAAAGACGGACACTACGTGAAAACCTCAAATATGTCACACATCATTTGTAACGGGCCCTTAACGCCCGTTACGTCCACCCACATCTATAACGGTTGTTGTTTGATGTCCGTTACCTATAAGCGCGCTAGGACGATCCTGGGGTTGGCCTCCACAACACCCGTTACCAATGTGGACTTCTGGTAACGGGCTTCTTAAATGCCCGTTACATAAATTCTTTGTAACGGATGTTAAAAGAGACTGATACAAATGTCAAACCTATCGGTAACGGGCTTGTAAAGCCCGTTACAAGCCCGTTACGGATCAATGATGCGTCTCCTTTGATTGGCACCCAGGGTCGCCTTTTTTCTCACATCGGAGATGCATGTTGTTATCTTATCTGTGTGTCTGTGTCTCATCCTTTCGACACCACTCGCTCTCTCTCCACAAAAGCTAGGCCACTCCTGTTCCACAACACTCACTCTCTCTCCTCAGAAGGTCACTCGCTCGATTTGTGTGCTCAGATGTCCCTGCGGCCCTATCCCGTTCACCGCCGCCAGCTGCGTGCGCTCTGAGGATTGCGCGACGGTAAAAGGGGCCAGAGCGGACGTCGACCGCGCCGTCCTCCGCACTATCGCTGCGGCCGCGAAGCCGCCTCCGATCCTTCTCCTCAGCCGCGCTCGCCTCGTACAAATTCCTCGTCAAGGTTGAAATTAATTGGCCCATTTTATTGAAATTCTTCTGCTGTCTTTTTGTGTGATGAATTATGCTCATTTGATGTATGGAATGCAGATGGCGTATGCTGCTCAGGCTTAGATGTACAGACAGCCCCATGAAGATTGGGAGAATTTCTTAAGCAGGGTCAATGGTTTTCTAAATCAAGCAGAGCTGGATATGAGAAACCGTGGTTTTCAGGCAATGCTTTGCCCTTGTACTGATTGTCTCAACCAAAAGAAATTCACAAAACGGGAAATCATTTTTCATCATTTGGTCACACGTGGTTTCACAAAATATTACACGTGGTTGAATAAAAATGGTGAGGAAGGCCTTAATGAACTCGAAGCAGGCTGCCTAAATGAAGGTGAAGTGCGACACCATGCTAATCATGATGAAGACCTTGATGACAGTGGACTTTTTGAGGGAAATGAACCATTATTCCCACCAAATGTGTTGAGGCCTGAGGATATCACAGATCAAGAAGTTAGGGGCTTCGATGATGGTGAGGTGTTGCAACGTGTGCACAATGTTGATCAAATGTTGCGAGATATTGAGTTTCAACGAGTGTACACACCTTCTGAATTAGCGAGGCTGAAGCAGATCATTGAAGATTCAAAAAAACCCCTCTAGCATGATTTCCAGAAGTACTCTCACTTTTCTAGTGATCTAAAACTTGTGCAGCTTAAGGCAGATCATGGTTGGAGCAACAAAAGTTTCAAACATCTATTGGATGTGCTTAGAGACATGCTACCTGAAGGAAACCAAATAGCAGAGTCTGTCTATGAGGCGAAGAAGATAATCTGTCCTCTAGGAATAGAGGTTGAAAAAAATCCATGCATGCAAGAACAGTTGTATATTGTTCCGTGGAGATTATGCAAACCTTGACAAGTGCCCCAAGTGAGGCTATGATCGGTACAAGAGGAAAAAGGATGGTGTAGATGATAATAATGATGATGAAGAGAATGAGCCCGGCGAGATCAGAGGCAAGAAGAAGAAGGCTAATAGAGGGGATCCTGTGAGGGTGGCATGGTATTTTTGCATCATTCCTCGGCTGAGAAGATGGTTCACAACATGAAAGGAGGCCCAACTCCTCCATTGTCATGCCGAAGGCCGAAAGGAGCTTAATTATAAGAAAGATGGCAAGTTTAGGCACCCCGCAGATGCAGCACAATGGGTTAACATTAATACCCACTTCCCATGGTTTGACGATGCAAGGAGCATAGGGTTTGCTATGAGCACAGATGGCGTGAATGCATTCAGTAACTAGAGCTCAACACATAGCACCTGTCCTGTCGTGCTGTCGTTGTACAACCTTCCACTCTGGCTATGCAAGAAACAAAAATATATGATGCTGACAATACTATTCTCCGGGCCAAAGCAACCTGGCGACCGTATTGATGTCTACTTGAGGCCGCTAGTTGATGACTTGAAGATATTGTGTAGGCCTGGTGTGCCGGAGGATTGGGATGAGTACAAGCTTGAGGAGTTCACAATGCATGGCATGTTGTTTACCACCATCAATGACAGCCCGGCTCAGTGCAACGTCTCTGGCTAGAGTAGAAGGAAAGTTGCAGTTTGCCCACACTGCTTGGAACATACTTGCGCAATATGGCTAAGACATTCAAAGAAATACGTATTTATGGGGCACTGTCGTTTCCTCGACAAGAAACATCCATACAGGGCCACGGATTGTCAGTTTAATGGGGAAAAGGAGAATCGAGAGGCGTTGTTGCATGTGACTGGAGATCTAGTCCTCTTGAAAGTCAAGGACATCAAAACTGTCGAGGAGTTACGCAAACGAACTGAAAAAACCCTTGGGAATAGAAAGAAATGAGATGGTGAAGAAGAAATAGGAATGTGGAACAAGAAATCAATTATGTGGGAGCTAGAGTATTGGCTGATGTTGGATGTGCGTCATTCGATTGACAACATACAGCAGAAGTCCAAAGGAAAAGATCATAAAAATGCAAGGAAGGATCTTAAAGAGCTGGGCATTAGGCTAGAGCTCTACGCAGAGGAAACAGAGACGGGGACGAACCATCCCATTGATGCAACCACCTTGTCAAAGGCAGAGAGAAAAGAATCCTGTCAGTTTTTGCATGATTTGAAAATACCTTCAGGCTACTCATCAAACTTCAAGAGGCTAGTGTTAGTGAAGGACATGAAAATGAATTTCAACTTGATGAAATCTCATGATTGCCATGTGTTGATGAAAGCTCTTCTTCCTGTTGCACTTAGAGGTATCAAGACAGAACTGGTTCGCGACACGGTCACGAGCTTGTGTTTATTCTTCAATGCAATAGAACAGAAGGTGACTGATGAGGAAAAACTATTGGACTTGGAGAGGAGGCATTTTGAGACCCTGTACCTGCTTGAAGCTACCATCCCACTGTCATTCTTTGATCTCATGCTGCATCTAACAACACACCTCACGAGGGAAATCTGGTTCCTTGGACCATCTTATCTTCATCAGATGTTTCCATATGAGAGGTTCTATGGATTCCTGAAATCATTGGTACATAACCGGTTATTTCTGGAGGGAACCATTTTTCATGGCTACGAGACCATCGAAGCAGTGGAGTGGGCCATGGGTTATATGGACCCACAATACCCCATTGGTGTGCCTCGCTCACGGCATGAAGGTAGGCTTTCAGGTGTTTGGACCATGGGGAAAAGGTTAGTCACTCCGGATGCAGATGCCTAAGATTATGTCGAGACATGCAACAATAATGTTGTAATTACCGACGAGATAAGGAATCTAGTAGCGGGGCCATTGTTCACTGTTACAAGAAATGGAGGAATGGATATCAATGGATACACGTTCTACACCATGACCAAGGATAAAAAGAGCATCTATCAAAATAGTGGTGTGCGTGTATGGGCAACCGTTGATGACAGTCATGACGATGATGATGACACGGAAACAGACACATATTATGGTCAAATAGAGGAGATATGGGAGCTTGATTATGTAGGATCGAAGGTAGCCTTGTTTCGGTGTAGACGGGTCACCAATGGGAAGAGAGCTATGAGCAAGGACAAATATGGTTATGTTAGTGTTGATCTCCGGGTCTTTGGTTACAAAAACGAATCGTTTGTCTTCGCTAACAATGTTGAGCAAGTGTTCTATGTACCTGACCTTGCAAATAAGAACTGGTCTGTGATTATGCCTGCAAAAAAAGGATTGTGGGGGTTGAAAATGTTGTTAAGGAGGAGGAATACAACCAGTTTGACAAATTTTCATCCTTTGACACTTCATACAAGCCCCAACTCTTTGGAACTAACAAAACACCGTACTTGCGAAGCGACCATTGTGAAAAAATCCATATACAGAAATCAAGGAAGAAAAAGCAAGCCTGATTTCTGCTGAATCCTTTTTGTAATGCTAGAGGATGTGTCTATTGGTGGAAATGGAATCCGTTTTCTAATATAAAGGATGCGATGTATTGGTGGAATTTCAATCCTTTTTGTAATATATGAGATGTAGTCGAATTTGAATCCTGCTTGTAATATATTCTGCCAAAGACACTATATATACTCTATTTATATTCTGCTTCAGTTCAGTAATGGGCAAGAGACGAGGATTAACGAACCCGCATCGCCATTGCTACGGGCAAGAGACGAGGACTAACGAACCAGCGTCGTCGCCTTTGTTACGGGCAAGAGACGAGGACTAATGAACCAACGTCGCTTTTGTTATGGGCAAGAAGATATGCAAAATCATGAACAGATTACATCAAAAGAGACACAAATTAGAGCATCTCCAAAAGTTTGTGAAATTTTACTTGGCAAATCTTGTGCTTTGCCAACTTCTAAAAAGATATGCCAAGTAAAAAAAGAGTTCATCTCCAACAATCTGGCATAATTTCACTTGCCAAATCCAGATCTAACTTACATCACGAATCCTGAGAGAAACAAGTTGATTTGCCAAATTGTTGAGATAATCACAAGCTTTCAAGTGAGTAGGTAAATCATACAAAACATTTTACTGCACAGAGATAATCACAAAACCATGTCTCTTGAGATGCAAAATCACAAACACACAGATTACAGTCATCATTGATACATCAGAACAAGGTTACAATGCGGCCATATCTTCATGACGAGATATGCAAATCACACACACACACACACATCGATCTTGCTCGCAGGTCGTCGATTTTGCTACACGTGGTGATCGAACAAGCTCCATTTCTGCTGACGGCTTAGAGACTTGATTCCTAGCATGACTAATTAAAGAAAGCTTTTGTCTTGCAATGACTAATTAAAGAGAGCTTCTGTCTTGCAACCCTAATTTTGGTTTGCTAGACAGAAGCTTTCCTTTATTATGCTCATCTTACAAGGAAAAATAATGAGATATGCTCCATCCAGATTCTGGCTGCTTCCTCACCTTACAAGTGAACACAAGAGAAAGATACAGAGAGGGTGGAAACATATCCCTTAAAAATCCCTCCTCCTAGAGGAGAAGGGGAAAGCAAAAGGAAGCCCAAGTGTGACGGAAAAGCTCCAGCAAGCTTTCCATCGGCTTGTTCATCCTGATGCCAGGAGGTTCTAGGCTACCTTCCCTGGACACAGCTGCGAGCAAGGGGTATGTCAAAAGGATTCTTCTGGCAGCTGTGTTCGAGGGATGAGCAACCCAATCACCCCCTATCACAAGCATTCTTCTAGGAACTGAGTGATCGAGGAGGAGGAAGAAGAGAGAAAAGCAAAAGCTTGCGCCCTACAATATCTATTCTTTGTGCCATAGCTAGATCTAGATCTAGAGAAGAAGGAAGCAAGTGACTCGCTTTATTGTATCAGAAGAAGGAACCATATATCTAGATCTAGATCTAAAGAAGAAGGAAACAACTTGAAGTGAGGAGTACCGACAGGCGTCGGTGCCTTTTTTTAGAAAAAAAACAAGGGATAAGATCAAGAGCACAGGAACGGTCGGGAAGGTTCCCAAGATGGTCAATGGCGAAACTGTTGCTAGTCAATGGTTAAGAGCAGAGCTGCAGAAGTAGTGATTCCAATGTAGAATTAAATGATACACAGAGTAAGCAAACATCATCTCAAATGGCCGTGTTTGGATCGTAGATGTTAGTGTTACTGTTAGTGGTAGTTTTTAGCACCTCCAAATTAACACGTGTGTTTGGCTCCGAAGTCTTAGTTTTGGTGTTAGTTTGCTACAAAGTAACACTAACACCTCCATCCAAACATCCAATGAATTCATCATCTCCAAACAAAAAGAGAGGAAGGGATAAGATCAAGAGCACAGGAAACGGGAAGAGGTTCCCAAGATGGTCAATGGGGAAACTGTTGTCATTCAATGGTTGAGAGAAGAGCTGCAGAGGTAGTGATTCCAATGTAGATTTAAATGATACACGGGGTAACGAAATGTCATCTCCATTGCATACTTAAACCGTGTTTGGAAACAAATCTCATGTATCTTCTCCTTCCAAAACAATTAGATCCCCTGCCCCTTCATCTCTACCCGCAAAAAATAGCAACTACCTACTCCTCATCGTCACCATTCCTGGCCGAAGATGGATAGCATGCCGGGAAGAAGCACGCGGCACCAGTCGTCATCGCTGCCGATGGGCCTCCCTCAAGACCCCTGCACTGAGATTGCGGCGCGTGTCGGTGCGACCTCCGAGCGGCCCTTGGCTGACCTCCGTAGCCTACGTGGTACTTACTCGACCATGCACCGCGTGTGCAGCCACGGCGACGTCAGCCGGCGTTTGTCGATAGAGGGGATACAAGATGAGATTTCTTGGGTGTGGAACCCCACTGCTTACAAAGCATTCCATGCTATGCTGAGCAGTCTCGGGAATCCGGAGGCTAGTTTCCTCCCTAGAATCAAAGCCTTCTTCATCGAACGCAGGGGATACAATGATCTCCGGCGCTCCGCCGAGGGTGGGAACGATGCGGCGGCCTATCTATACGCCATATTGCTCTACAGAGACAGAAGCAGTGCCGCCGCCGACACCGCAAAGGGGTATATGAGGCGAGTCGCGGGTGGCGACAGTACGATGTCGAGATGGTTGAGCAACGAGGGGTGTCTGCCTTTGCGCGAGAAGGCCGCGTGTGCGCTCCACTACTCTACTTGGCGCATTTAGAGTGAACCGCTGCCGCCTCCGGCACAGGTGCGCGGAGATCAGCCGTGCACAGGCACCGGCGGCGGCTGCGGTGTGGAAAAGGATGGCTTTGAATTTCTCTGTTTTGCAGCGAAGACTGTTGGCTCCATTGCGAAATTGTGAAGTTCGCACAGAAAATAGGAAATCAGTAGTAGATTAGCTTTTGTATGATGCTCGAATTATCTGTGTAAAATCCGACGCGGGTTATCAACCCCGAGTCACTAATGACTGTGGGGCCCAGTTCTATTCAAATGAAGAATAGTTCCCATTTCTCTTTTTAATCTGCAATCAAATATTGTAACAACTATTTCTTCATCGTTATTAGTCCAAATTTGATACTTTTTTTCTATTTTTTTCTAAAATCACCATCTATTCATTAATTTCATTGTTTAGTGTACATTTCATTTGTTGAGTGATGCTTATATGCCTTATTTTGTTCTTTATAAGTACAACATACAAATAATATTTGTTTTACACAACCATTAGTGATGGAACTTTACATTTTGTAAGCTTAAGCTGAACACAAGGTTTTGTTAAGTTTTCAAATGCATATGAGTTCGAACATGTTGCAAAGTGTGGAAAACTTTAGTGTTCAAGCAAACATTCTAGGAAACTATGTGAGAGATGTAGACATTTGTACATAAGTATATTATTCCTTCATCGATACCACTTGAAATTTCGAAGACAAGTTTAGGTACCAAAATTATGTTGCCAAGTCAATTTGTAGATTTTTAGAGAAAATTTGATGTTATTAGAATTATTATATAATTACCATGGGCTGTTAGAACGAAATATATAAATTTTGGGCACACAAGTCTGACTGTTGATATTTTATTCAAATACTGAATGTCCAAATACGAGTTTTTTGTATTTTTAAGATTTTTAGGTGCTGTTTTATGGGCTCTAATAAATTAGGGAAGCAAGTTTCATTCAAAAAAATTGTGACGGGCCCACGCGTCAGCATCAGCAGCCAATATAAAAAAGATAATCATTGCCTGCCCGCCCGGACCCAACTGCGTCAACGTCAATAGGCTAACTTGCGTTGGCAATGACTACTCTAATAATATCTAATTCATCACAACAGATCTCGAGTTCATAACAGCAGAACACAGTTCATCACAATGCGGTTGGATCTACTTGCGTATATTAAATCGAGTTCATGACATACAAAATCTAACAACCAAACTAATTAACTAAGCAGTTCATGATCGATAGACAAACTAAGCAGTTCATGTCCAAGAACCGGACGAAGACACAAAAGCACACAAAGACATTATTCTACTAATTGGTAGAGGAGTCTATCAATAAGTCAGAGTCCTGTCGTCGTTGCCGCCGTGGCTGCCGTCGTCGCCGTCGCCGCCGCCATGGCTGCTGTCGTCGCTGTCGGAGCTGCTGTCGTCGAAGAAGAAGTGGCGGCGGGCAGCCCGCTTGACCACGGGGAGGTTCTCGAGCTTCTCAGCCAACTCGTGGATCTTGAAGGCGAGACCCTTCACGCTCGGGTCCTTGTACACATCATGATGCGCCTTGATGTCGAAGGCCTCCCCAACATCTTCAAGCTTTCTGAAGGCGCTCTTGAGCAGCTCGACGGCGAACTTAGTGTCGTTGAAGAGCGGTTCCTCGTCGGCGTCCTTAGCCGCCGGCTCCTTCCCCTTCTCCAACTTCTTCTGACGGCGGCTTTCGTCGTCGTCGTCCTCCCTTCGTCCCCTCTTCGACGGTGGTGGGCTCCTCGACGCCATCTCCTCCTTCTCTCGATGACCGAAGATTTGTAGTGGTGAATCACGAGGAGGAAGAAGAAGTAAAGAAAAAGATGATAAGCTTATGGAAGAAGCAGGAGGAAGCACGGGAGGGCGACTGGGCGAGGGAGTTATAATGACAAGACGTGGAACCGTCAGGCGCCTCTGCCCCCACCCACTACTCCATTACTACCAGTATGTGCCACTCGATTGCGCATCGAGCTCCGTCTCGGGTGTGAAGCCACACGTCGCCTTTCACTTTCGCGGGTAGGAGAAGGGGAGGGGCAATTATGTCGGGCCCGCTTGTCAACGGCAGGAGCCAAACTGCGACACCTTTTGAACTTCCATTTATTGTTTTATTACAACATGGCCGAGGCGCCATCTTCAACCTTCAACCTTCAACCCTCGAGCTCGTCGCCTCATTCCTTCAACTTCAATCCTCCTTGCCTACTTCATCCTCGTCGCTGCCAACTTCAACCCGCGTCGCTGTTGACGGATAAAAGACGTATCCCTCTACGATCTGCAAGCGAACGGACCCCACACCTTTTTCACCATGGGATTCCCAAGGTTCTTGTCAATCTGCGGAGCAAGGGGATTACAAGCGTTTGATCTACCTTCACACTTTAGCTACTCAAACCTCTAACTACGATTAAACTAGAAAACAACTAAACTACACTAGAGAGAATGATCAAGGTATCAAGATAAAAGACACTCGCCCATGGGTCTATGATACTAGAGCATGCAATCGCTTAAAGACATGAAAACCAATCTAATCTATCAGGGTTGTGACCACGGTTTCGCCCTTTCCCTCCTCTCATACTGTCACTACGTGAAGGTATTCATGACTAGACCTATGATGGACACGACGTATTGAATGGACCCAACGAAGCATTGGAGCTCTTACTCCCTTTACGGCATGGTAGCTAACCTTAAGCATTAAAGTATATTCAACACAAGATGATAGATAGATAATCCGACAAAGTATGATTACATCTCAAGATCGATTACAACCCATGGACGAATAAGGAGATTACCCCATCAAGGTGCTAGACATAGCACCGTTGATCATGGTTTCCCTTCCGACGGTGTCTTCCTTCTTCTCCACTTGTGGGTGCTTCCTTTGAGGTGGGCGATCTCCCTCCTCTCTCTCTAGCTTGTGGATGGCCTCCTGGTGCGAATGGATCCCCCCCATCGAATGGCGGCGCCTCCAGGGTTTTAGGGTTGAAGATCCTTCGGGTGCAATGAAAGGGGGGCCGAACCGACGCCAGAACTGGGCTGGGCCGGCCGGCCTGGGCCGGCCGGCCTGGGCCCAATTCGGCCCGTTTCGGTCGCCCCTTCGCTCCCGTGGGTCCTCAGGTGATTATGCAGTTTGCCCCCTCCACAGGTGATTTTGACGATGTCATCCTCGCGTCCAAGATGGAGGTTCTACGCGCATGAAGTTCGGTCTTTTACGCTTCAATCCCCGGGGGTGTTCCTTCGTAGCACTTCGGTCCTTGCCACCATTGGAAGTGATTTCATCAAGATCATGAACACGAACAAGACTCCGTAAATGCTCCTTTGAACTTGTTGCGAATCCGTCCTTTATGTCCATGTTTTCCTACATAAACACAACAGTTCCAAATGCATGCACATAGACGAACTTGTTATATGATTAGTGTGCCTAGTGGCGGGTTAGTTCCATAATCAAATCCAAACCAAAGTGTAATGAACATTCTTGGTGTACCAAAATACATACACCGTCAACATCTCCCCCACGCTTAGCTCTTGCTCGTCCTCGAGCAAGTACTCGTAAAAGAACTTCGTCCAAAGCGTTGTAATCGTGTACCGCTAATCCTTCTTCACAAGTTAGTCAATCTTTTCGTCTTTAATACATAAACATAAAGTAATGATCATCAAACACAAACATGAGCGTTTAGAATTTTTACCACGTCAAGATTTACCCCACAACTCAAACTCTTCACTCAAAGCTTTCAATCTCAGCCATGCTTACTTCCTTGCTTCCATCGAAGGGTTTTTATGATTTTAAAAACAAAATTCCTGCAACAAGTATTAGACAAAAACCTTTCTCCAAGCTCTCTCAAGTCACTCATATTAGGTGGCTATCCTAAACCAATTTTATAAAACTCTCACCTCCCATAAGTCTCTCATATAACATGTAAAGTGGAGCTATAGGTAGGGCTAGCGCAATCAACACAAATATTGTCAAACTAAGAACTTCCTCTAATGGTTGCTTACCTTTCAAAGCCAATGATCATGAGAATAAACCATATGCAGGGATATCAAGGATGAGAAGATTTAGAATGGTAGACATGTGCAAGGGCAAAAGAAAATTATGACTACGAGGCACCGATGACGTCCTCGTTGTCGGATTGCACATGGTTGGAAAAAGAGTGAAAGTTTCGTCTCTCAACAACGTGACATCCTTCCTTGCACTTTGTTTTTCTTTTCTTTCACTTGATTCATCCCTCTAAAATCTTTATTGCCACTCCTCTTTTCTCTTTTTCTTCTTTTCCTTTCATTCTTTCATTCTCATATTTTTCTCTTTCTTTACTTTTCTATATTTTTTCTTTCTTTCTTTCTTTTCCATACTCATACTTTTCTCTTTATTTTTCCCTCTCTTGACAACTTTTCAAAGCTCTCAACTCCTCTCTTTCTTGCATGCATACAATCTGAAATTTTAAATAAATCATGCTAGATATGAGACGAAACTTTTGAAAGTAGGTTGTGTTCAAGGAATGCGATGTACAAAAGAGATGTATAGGGTTGGGTATGGAATTCGGCGATGTACGGGACTTCCAGTGTGAAAGTCACGTTACCGAATGCATGACGAGGCTAGCAACAAAAAATAAGCACAAGAACATGATCATTGCTCGAAATTAAAACTCCCAAAAGAGAAGGATCCTAGCCTAACTCATCATGCTAATCACACTTATGGTGGAGCAAAAAAATAAATTGGCTTTGTATAGGATTTTTTTCTTACTCTCAACTTGGAAAAGGAGGTTTTGCTAACCTTTATTACAAGGTTTTTTAGATAATTTTTAGAATTGAAATCCTCCAACTTTTAGCATTGAACATAGCACAACTAACATGTGAAGCTCAAGATCGAAGTGCAGTATAGGTACTTTAAGTAGTAGCAATTCCACTAAGCACCACGGTAAACGTTTTTCGAACCACACACTTATGTTCATATATCAAGAATCAAAGATAAACAAACAAGTGAATAAAGATAAGCATCACAAAAGACACAAGAAATATATAAAGACTCTTTTAATTTGATTTTCTTTGACTCAACACTAATTTAAGATACTTCAAACTTGCAAAAATTTAAGAACACACTCGAAAACTAAGACTCCTAAGACTCTCTTTAAACTCTAAGACTCTCCTCTTTTGAAGACTAAACCGAACCTAAACTTTGAAACTCAAAAGCTAAGGCTAGCTAGCTAGCTCTCCCCCATGCAAAAACATACGATGTCCTCGTCGTATCTTACAAAATTTCTAAGGGGAAAACTAGACCTAGTGGTACTTT
The DNA here is from genome assembly GCA_947561735.1 of Cenchrus americanus. Classification (NCBI taxonomy): domain Eukaryota; kingdom Viridiplantae; phylum Streptophyta; class Magnoliopsida; order Poales; family Poaceae; genus Cenchrus; species Cenchrus americanus. Next base: position 153,904,658 of record OX387242.1, on the reverse strand, counting down.
CCGCAAGTATTGCACCACTTGCCTCTCATGTTCCCGACCATGCCAAAGAGTTTGCGCACATTTCAGTTTAGGAACTTGTAGCCATCTTCGACTACGCGCTCCAAATCCTCCATACGCTGCCTCATCGCCTCCATGGCTTGGAAACATTCGTCGACCGACTCGTTGAGATCCGCGATGGAGTGACGGCAAGCCGCACAACACATCGGATGCAATCCGAATGGGTCGTCATTGCCATCGTCTCCACCGTCGTCGCCACCGTCGTCGTCGCCACCACCATTGTCGTCGCCGTCGCCGTTGGGGCCTTCGGGAGTCTTCTCCTTGGGCACCTCATCCCAAATGTAAAGGTCGTTATCATCTTTTCCGGCGGCCGCCCATGAACTCGGGCTACGATCGTCGGAGTAGTCGCTACCCCCATAATCCTTAGACTCGGGCGACACCTCCTTGTAGTCTTTCCGCTTCATGCCTTGGATGCGCGCCGACCTTCTAACGGGCGTAGGGACCTTTTCTCCTTCGACGGGGTTGCGAGATGCGATAGCTCCAGTCGGGACACGCCCTCCGCAACGGATGCAGGCGGTCCTCTTGATTTCGACGGGTAGCTTGAGCTCGCATCGCTTCGCCTCCTCCATCGATGGCTCCTTGGCTTCTTGCTTCAACTTTAAGCTCCTCGGGGGCACAATGGCTGCTGCGTGGGTGCAAAATATTGCTTGAAGGGATTGATTCCCGAGCTCCCAATTCGGCCAAATAAATAGTCCGAAGAGAAAAACTCTAGGAAACTCATTTTCCTTTTTTAAACTCCCTTAAAATTTTCTGACCGAAGAAGGAAGTCGAGAAGGAGCAATTCGGGAAAAGACTGGGATCGACCGCCGCTGGGACCCACCTGGGCCGGTCGGACTGGGCCGGCCGGCTCACCCTATCTCAGGGGCCGGGCCGGTCCAGTTTTTCGCCCTTATTTCACCTCCTTAGCCCATCGGAAAAAGCTGGCCCAGTAAATCTTCACAAGAAACTCCAGAAAATTAAAAGAAAAACTATTTACAAAAATCCATGCCTTGTTTTTCGTCCTAGGTGGGACTTTCGGGCTCTTCTTGCATGGTGAAGACATCAACATGGTGAAGGGGACAACGTCGGGTTCGTAGTAAACCTTAAGTCGTTGACCATTCACCATAAATTGATCGCCTTTTATATCCATAATGGTTACCGCTCTGTTGGAGAGCACCGATTGCACAACATAAGGTCCGTCCCACTTGCTTTGCAATTTCCCCTTTCCGAAGGTTTTAAACCTCGAATTGTAGAGGAGGACCTTATCTCCTTTAAACTATTTCTTTTTCAATCTTTTATCATACCAGCTTTTGATTCTCTCTTTGTATATGCTTGCATTTTCATACGCCTTCAACCTCATCTCCTCTAGCTCGCTTATTTGGATTCTTCGTTTCACCACCGCGGCATCGAGATCAAGGTTCATCTCTTTAATCGCCCAATAGGCTTTATGTTCCAACTCAACATGAAGGTGGCAAGCTTTTCCATAGACGAATTGATATGGGGTCATACCTATCAGTGTCTTGAACGCCGTTCAATAAGCCCACAAAGCTCCATCTAATTTCTTTGACCAATCTTTGCCTCCCTTCTCTATGGTTTTGTTGATGATGCTTTTTAATTGCCTATTTGACGTTTCCGCTTGTCGTTGGTTTGTGGGTGATAGGCCGTAGAGACCCTATGTTCAATCCCCAACTTGGACAAGCACTTTTTGAAATTCTTCCCGGTGAAGTGAGTTCCTCCATCACTTATCAAGATTCTGGGTGTACCGAAATGAGGAAAAAATCACGTTATTGATCATAGTAATGGACTCCTCCGTGGAAGCTTTACGACAAGGCATAGCCTCTACCCATTTGGATACATAATCAACCATGACTAGAATATACTCATATCCGCATGAGTTTTTGAAAGGCCCCATGAAGTCTATACCCCATACATCGAATAAGTCGATTTGTAGAATGTAATTCAAGGGCATAGAATTTCTTTGAGAGATGTTTCTGGTTCATTGGCATTCGGGGCATGATGCAACATATCTTTTAGTATCTTCATGCATCTCCGGCCAATAGAATCCGCTTGACCATACTTTTGCTTGGGGTCGAAAATGGCTGTAGTGTCCACCGTACTCCGCCGAGTGGCACTTTCTCAGAATTTCTACCCTCTCTTCTCTTGGCACACATCTTCTCATAACTCCATCATTGCCAAGTTTGAAGAGGTATGGTGCATCCCAAAAGTATTTCCTACTTTCGGAGATTAACTTCTTTTGGGAGTTTTTATCTAGATGATTGAGAGGCATCTTTCAAATCGCTCGAATGATATCAATCATCCAAGTGTCTTTATCGAGCACTCGAATGATATCTTATCTTCTATGGGCTCTTTATCATCTTGTCCACGATTCATCCTAGACAAATGATCGGCCACAACATTCTCCACCCCCTTTTATCACGAATTTCAACATGAAATTCTTGGAGAAGAAGGATCCAACGAATCAAACGTGGTTTAGCTTCCTTCTTAGCCAAGAGATACTTGATGGCTGCGTGATCGGTGTAAACAATGACCTTCGGGTTCACGATGTAACAACTGAATTTTTCGAAAGCGAATACCACCGCTAGCAACTCCTTTTCTGTAGTGGCATAGTTTAATTGTGCCCCATTAAGAGTTTTGCTAGCGTAGTAAACGGCGTGAACTCGGCCTTCCTTTCTTTGACCCAAAACCGCACCTACGGAGTAGTCACTTGTGTCACACATGATCTCGAAAGGTTGGCTCCAATACGAAGGTTGAATAATGGGAGCACTCACCAACGAACTTTTCAAGGTCCGGAATGCCGCTAGGCACTTCTCATCAAAGTCGAAAGCCACATCCTTTTGAAGAAGATGCGTTAAAGGCTTAGTGATCTTTGAGAAGTCCTTAATAAATCTTCTATAAAATCCGGCATGGCCTAGAAAGCTCCTTAAGGACTTAACATCCGTCGGAGGTGGGAGTTGCTCAACCGTCTCTACCTTAGCCTTGTCCACTTCAATGCCTCTCTCGGATATAACGTGTCCGAGCACTATGTCTTGCTTAACCATGAAGTGGCACTTTTCCCAATTTAACACCAAGTCTACCTCCGCACACCTCATGAGGACCTATTCCAAGTTTGCCAAGCAATCCATGAACATCTTCCCGTAAACGGAAAAATCATCCATGAACACCTCGACAATTTCTTTGATGAATTCCGAAAATACGGCCATCATGCAACGTTGAAAAGAGGCCGGAGCATTTCATAGACCGAAGGGCAACCTTCTATATGCAAACATTCCGTAAGGGCATGTAAACGTTGTTTTGTGTTGATCGTCCGGGTGAATGGGAATTTGCATGAACCCCGAGTATCCATCGAGAAAGCAAAAGTAAGCGTGGTTTGCTAATCTCTCGAGCATCTCATCAATGAACGGTAGGGGGAAGTGATCCTTCTTCGTCGCTTTGTTAAGCTTACGATATTCAACACACATCATCCACCCGGTCATGGTTCTTTGTGGTATCAACTTGTTCTTCTCATTCTTCACCACGGTCAAACCTCCTTTCTTTGGTACACTATGTATCGGGCTCACCCACTCGCTATGCGGAACCGGGTAGATGATTCCGGCATCAAGTAACTTGATGACCTCTTTCTTTACTACCTCTCGCATGGCATGAGTTAGCCTCCTTTGGTGGTCCACTACGGGCTTACATTGATCTTCCATTGGTATACGATGAGTGCAAAAGGTTGGGCTAATACCTTTGAGATCATTAATCGAATATCTAATCACCTTCCTATGTTTTTTCAATAAAATCAGCAACTTCTCATTTTTTTCAGGACTCAACTCATCGCTCACGATGACTGGATAAGTCTTGTCTGGGCCCAAAAATTCATACTTTAATCCTTTGGGCAAAGGTTTAAGGTCTACCTCGGGCACTTGTGGCTCCTCGGGTTTTATTTCTCCTATGTCCTCAAATTTTCCTTCCTCCACGCTTCCATCATGTGGTTCTAAGCCTTTCGTTGCTTCTTCTAGTTCTTCATCTTGTTGATTACTAATTTGATTTTCCATCGCAATTTGCAGCGGGTCTCTAAGGGTTTTAACAAAACAAAGACTATCTATCTCCTCTAATTCTTCGTCTTCGGGAGAAAAGGGTGTAGGGTGTTTAGATACGCGAAGCAAATTGTATGTGTACTTTGTTCCATTAGGTTAATTGTTACTCTGCCTTCTCCAGCATCCAACACGGCATCAACCAACTTAAGAAAGGGCCTACCTAGGATTATGTGATCAAGATTACTATGGTAAGCATCAGTAACAAAGAAGTCGGTTGGTATACATTTTCTAGAGATTTTTACTTTCATGTTGCAAGCAATACTTAGAGGTTTAATAGTTGTACCATCTCCCATAATTAATTTTGTTGATGTTGGAGCTAAGTCTAGGTTGTGGTCTTGAACTTTATCATAAATTTTAGAAGATAGGACACTTACTTGGGCTCCGATGTCACATAAAGCTTTGCATTGAACTCCATTGATCTCGCAACGCAAGTGCGGTGCCATCTTCTCTTCTTCTTCGGATCCTATCTCATAAACTTCGGTGAGGCGAGCGTATGGTGATGCTTCGGGCTTGATTCCCATGATTCTCTTCACCTCGGCTTTGTGTTCTGGATCCACTTCATCATCTTCAAAGAGCTTTTGAAAGATCTCACCGGTGGTTTCAAGATTGTATGAATCTTCCGCTTTCTTCTCCGGTGGGAAATCCACTTCCAATGCTCACGCCATTCCCTTTTGATTAGGGAACGGTCTTCTCTTGTCAAATACTTCTCCGTAATCGATAGGAACCCAATCCATTGGTTCGAACTCCCTTAGTGGCTTCGCGCTTGACATGCTTCTCTTGTTTGTCTCATTTGGTACAACGAAGTCAACACTCGGGGTAGTTCTTGACTTGATGTGTTCTTCTTCAAGCTTTTCTGGCATTGGATCCTCTTATGTGACTTCCGGGGTTGCCTCTTTAGAAAATTCAGCACACTTCTTCTTCCTTGAATTATATTCCGGCTCTTGCGCAAGTCTTCTTTCCCAATCTCTTCGCATGGCAGCCGCTTTATTAATTTTTTGTAGAAGTTGGGCGGCTCCTGTGAGTGTTTTCTCCATGAGATCCCCGCCTGCACACATTTGGATGTGTTGCATGCAACTAGGTGTCGGTGTTTTAGACCGGCAACCTACTAAGGGGAGTACCCGAAGTAGATGAATGTGGCCTCGCCGAGATCGGTAACTCGAAGGAAGAGACATGTGGCACACAATTTAGATAGGTTCGGGCCGCGAGGTGCGTAATACCCTATGTCCTGTATGCTGCGTAGCTCTGGATTGATTGGGCACGATTACAAGATGGTGCAATGGTGCGCCGTGAGTTGTATGAGATGAGGTGCTAGAGAACGGTCCCTACCTCGCCTTATATAGTCCGGGAGGCAGGGTTACAAGTCGGAGTGGGGAGAGAGTACTAGTCGGGTACGTCTAAGAGTCTTCCATACAGTGCAGGACATGTACAGCTTCCTAACCAAGTACTTCTCCTCTGCAGTCCTTGTGCTCCACGCCTTCAGGTGCTGTGTAGCGCAAGCCGGGTAGTCCCAGGGGCCCACCGAGTAGTCGGTCCTAGTACCCACCGAGGTAGTGGGCCCAGGGAGGTCCATACGACAAGCCCCCGAGTACTTTGTAGTCGAGAAGGATAGCTTCAAGTAGTCTTGACGGCCTTAACGAGTAGTCCTCAAGCGTCCCTGAGTACTACAAGTCAAAAGTCCTCAAGAGTAGTCGAAGCATCCCGAGGCTGGAATGTACTCCAGCTGATGTTTGAGCAATCTTGAAGTCTTCTCGAGTAGTCCCAAGCGTCCTCGAGTGCTGCCTTCGAAGGTCTTCAAAAATGCCAGTCTTGTCTTGAAGCCGAAGCAGATATGGAGGTCCGATTGCAAAATCGCACTCCATATGGTGTAGCCCCCGAGCCTTAGGTTGAGCCGCAGGCTCTGGCTGAGGGTCCATCGGAAGTCTTGGCAAGAAAATCCCGAAAAATCCGGAGAGAAAAAACCGAAGGACACGTGGCACGGAGCCCCCGAGCCTTGAGTCGAGTACTTCCTCTCGAATTGAAGGTTCATCTTGAAGAATGTGTCCTGAGATGCTCCTGAGACTAGCCGCTTCCCAAGTAGTCGAGTAGAAGTAGCCGAGCCCCCGAGGTGAGGCGCGTCGACTAGTAGAATGCGAAGGGTCACGCGCGGCCGCTGAGTCAGCTCAGCGCGGACTTATCGATCTGGCCGTTGGAGGGTCGGTTTGACTTATAAATAGAAGCCAAAACCCTTAGGGTTTTTCACCCATCTGTGCCGCAGTCATTTCGATTCGATCTGAGGTAGATCCACTTGCAGCGCCTTCTGCCGCCGTAGTAGATCCAAGTGCGCCGCCACCCAGAGCTTCTAGGGTAGCCCCCGAGCGGATGCGCGTGAAGACGCCCTGTACTTGGAGAATGAAGCCTTCACCGTCCAAGTCTGCGAAGGTCGCCGGGAAAAAGAGGGGCCGCGAAGAGGCCGCCGCGGCTGCCACTGGAACAACGCCGCCGATGTCTCCACTACGGGCAGATCCAAGCCGCGAGTGGAAGAAGTCAAAAGTGAAGACCGAAGATCTGTTGGCCCTCCTGAACAGCGGATTTATCCGGGAAAAGGAGGTGGATATGTGGAGGGCCGCCGCCAAAGATCCGTATCCGATGGAGAAAGCCGAAGACGAGATCCCGATGTTTGCGCGTTTCGTGGAGCGCGGACTCGCTCTTCTGGCTAGTGATTTCTTCAAGGGCCTCCTCGGGTACTACGGAGTTGAGTACCTCAATCTGAACCCTAACGGCATTTTCCATACAGCGGTCTTCGTTCATTTTTGTGAAGCATTCCTTGGGATCAAGCCGCACTGGATCCTCTTCCGGAAGTTTTTCCGGGTGAAGCCGCAGCCGAGCGCCAACAATCCAAGAGTAGTTGGAGGGGCCGGCATCCAGTTGAGAAAAGACGCCGCTGAGCAGTACCTGGCATACAAGCTCGTTGACTCCAACACCGATTGGAAGACGAGGTGGTTCTACATCACGAACCACCACCCCGGCCTGCCGAAGCCGAGTGGGAGGCAGCCCAGGCACCGCGACTGGTGGAACACGGAGCCCACAATGCAGGAAGGGATCCAGCTCCCCGAGCTGCTGGCCCGCATCAAGGTGCTCAGAGAAGCTGGATTGAGGGCCGAGCACGTGGCCTTCAGTTTCATGAAGCGGAGGGTGCAGCCATTGATGGCCGGCGACACCTTGGGCTTCGAGTACACCGGCGACGACGACACGTCGCGGATGCCCGGAGGTGAGATGGATGACGATGACATCATCGAGAGGCTGATGCGGATCTTCAAGGATATGCCGCCATACACGACGTGCCCCGTCCAGGAGTACTCCGCCGCGCACCCGCCAAAGGAGGTAAGTAGTCGTACTCCCCTAGTCGAGTAGTCCTTGCTTGGAGTAGACGGGCTGATGTCTTGTGTCTTGCAGGATGACTTGAAAATGTTCGTCTCCGAGCCGCAGCCACCCCCTCACGGGATCGAGATCCCGAAGGAAGGGAAAGCCAAAGCCAAGGAGCGGCGAGAAGTCGGCGAAGGCGATGACACCGTCATCGTGGAGGACACCACCGACGACGATGACGACGACGACGACGACGACGAGGAGACATTGCAGGACCGCTTTCAACTGTGGTCGAGGTTTAGCCGTCCAGGCTTACCTCATGTGCCTCTTGTGCAAGACCCACCGGCTAGCCTGGAGGCTAGCCTGGCTGCGCCGCCACGGAAGCCGCCCAACCCCGCCCGCAAGCGGGTAATGAAGAAGCTGAGGGTCTCAGAGACCACACCTCAGGAGGTAGGTTGTCTTGACTAGTGTAGTCGAGTACCCATCATGCGAGTACACTTGCTGATGAGTAGTCTTCCTTGTATGCAGGAGGTGCCGCCAGCGGAGCCCGTCGAGGAGGGCGACGAAGGCGAGTGGAACACAGTGGGGGAGCCCGCTGGAAGTCGTAGTCCAGCCCCCACTATCGAGGAGCTCATAGCGCAGTTGGAGCGCCAGCCCCCTGCTCCTCAGGGGAGCACAGAACCTGCGGCTGCTGCCGCTGAAGAAGTAGTAGCCGCGGGAGCGCAGGAGAGCGCTACGCCGGCTACTGCTGTTGGAGTAAAAGCAACAGCCACAGAGGCGCAAGAGGAGGCGCCCACCGAAGCTGGACTGGTGGATATTGCCAGCATCCTTGGAGCCCCGACCGTGACGATAGTCCGGTCCAGCCTGTAAGTACTGAGCCTTCCAGAGTAGTACTTGGTGTAGTAGTCGAGCTTGAATGACAACCAGCTTTGTGTACTTCTGCAGGAAATCAACAGACTTGTCCTGGGAGGGAGATGAGCCCTCCGCGACGGTGGCGGAGGAAGAAGTCGCGCCGCCCGTCGAGGAGTCGACTACTGCTCCCCAGGTGGAGTCCGAGGTGCCGGCTGCTGAAGCTGCGTTGCCCGAGGCTAGCGTGGTCGAGGGTAAGTGTTCTGCTGTGGGTTTGATCTTCCCCATAGAGTAGTCGTAGTTGCTGATGAACTTGACGTCTTCTTGTCAGGCGTCGAGGCTGAAGGGAGCGACATCCCTGCGGCGGTGCCCATGGAGAAGTCGACACCACCAGCGCCGGAAGCTGCTGAGGGAGCCCCCGAGCCGGTGCAGGAGGTCGCCGAGGAAGCCGCCGCGGCGACCGACGGGGAGGAAGCCACTGTGCCACCAGAGGTTGCTCTGGAGGTGGCTATCCGCTCCCCGGAGATCCAGAACGCAGAGCCCATCTGCTCTGCGCCGATGACGGAGGCCGCTGCGAGTAGTCGTGGCGGAGTGGAGCTGCTTGCAGACGATCTGGTGGATCCGGCAACAGTGGCTAGGCACCTGGAGGCAGTCCACCAGGCCGAGCAGTGGATGAAGGTAAGTAGCCATAGCTTCTGAGTAGTCAATCCTCTATTGTTGAGTACTTGTTGACGTGTGTTGTCTGCGCAGGACGTCGTGGATAGGTCCCGCGAGAAGTCCAACATGCTGCAGGGCTTTGGTGACGCAGTGCTCCGGGCTGAGGCATTGGAGGATCAGCTTTTGAAGTCACGGAAGCATGCGACCGCCATGCAGGCCAAGCTCGACGCCGCTTTCGCCAAGTACCACAATGACATCCAAGAGTTGCAGGCGAAGGGCGATGACTTGGTGCGGAAGAACAAGAGCCTCCGCAACAAGAATAAAGGTACGTCGTTGGACTTGTTGGGTAGTTGTTGGAGGTCGAGAGGTAGTCTGACCCGCTTAGGCTTGTTGTATATGCAGAGCTTGAGGGCCAAGTGGAGCAATTGAAGTCCTCGGAGATGAGTATGAAGAATCTCTTCTACCGGGAGCAGGAAGCCCGCCAGGTACTCGAGCTCGACTACAAAGAACTTGCCTTCGAGTGCGAGAAGCACATGGAGCTTCGGATTACATCTGACCGCGATCTCGTCAACTGCTACAAATCATTGCAGAAGTTGAATGAAGATTGCGAGGCGCTGTAGGGCCAACTGAAGGATCTTGAAGAAGCCGCGCTGTCGATTGCAAGACTCTTGGTTCCTCATCCGAGCGGCCCCAAGATCGCTCCACTCGCAGATCGCCTCAGGGAAGCCCCCAGCAGGCTGGCGGCTTATGTGAAGCACATGGCGAGGTCGATCCCCAAGCAGGTCTTGGCCTTCATGAAGTCCTACTTCCCGAAGGCCCCGGTGGAGGTAGTCGCTGGCGGGGTAGCCGCCAACTGCACCGATGAGCAGTATGCGGAGCTGCTAGAGCAGATGGCTCCCATCGCGGAGCAAGTAGCTGATAAGCTCAATCTCCAGTAGCCCTGTAATAGTGAGCTAGTAGCCTAAGTTGTACAAAGACAATTGTAATGAATTGCTTAAGTATTAATGAAACAAAATTTCCAGCAATGAGTACTCGTAGTCTCGATCTCAGAGTGCGGAGCCCATCGTGGAGTGGATGCGAGTAGTCGTACTCAGCGGTAGTGGTCCCGTTGGAGGGAGTAGACAGTAAAGAAGTTGATGAACGATCAAACTTTATTACTGAAGAAGTACACCTGGATGGCCAGGGCCGTAGTTACAGAGTAGTCGCCTGGGCCCGGAGGCCGCTTGTCGGGGACCGCCCTAGGGGTCCCCTCAAACGATGGGGGAACCCTCACTTAAATTCCTGCATCAAATGAACTGGGCCTAACCATGCAGGGAACTAACCATGCAGGACGTGGCCCACGCAGCAGGACTTCGGAGGCCCCGCCAAGATAGCCCGACCACGAGACCCCTCGAGCAGGCTCCGCCTCGCCCGATGGTACACTCCTCCTCGAACGGGCTCCGCCCCGCTCGAGGGGCAACCCCCTCCTCGAACAGGTTCCGCCCCGTTCGAGGGGCGACCCTTCCCTCGAGCGGTCCCGCCCCGCTCGAGGGCCCGCTCCCCCTCGAGCGGGCCTCGCCTCGCTCGAGGGTTCGCTCCACCCTCGGCCGGGGGCCCGCCATGCTCACGGGCGCCCGCGCGCGTGCGCCGGCCCCGTACTTGGGCATTTAACGCCCTGACGCCGCGGGACGGCGCCATCATGCGCCTAGGGCTCACGCCCCGGTGCCGCCGCACCAACTCCCCAGGGAGGAGCCCATCCCCGCCACTGTGGGGAGGACTGTGCGGTACGGCCGGTGTCAGTCCCATAACACCGTGCGCACGCTACTGTACGACTAACGCGCCCGACCCTCGAAAGGGGGCCGGGCGCACCCTCGATCCCACTTTCCCGTGACCCTGCAGGTTAGGTGAGGGGCGCTAGGCCGGTGGGCGGCCATCCCGGCCACCGTAACGACGCGGCCGCCGTACCCACGCGCGCGAGCGCACGCGTGACTCCGCAGCGCACGCCCGGGCACCGCAAAGCAACCACTCCGCCACCGCAGCTCATTGGGAAGGAACGCCGTTCCACCCGCTCCTGTACCCCGTACCAGCCATCATCTGCACCTCCCTCGAAGCCTATCAGGGGGCGCCATCGCCATCTGCCGCCTCCTACCCTCGAACCGCCACTGTTCGGGTACAAGGTAGGCCATCATGGCCGGATCGCAGCGAAGATCGACCGGACGGTCGCCCGCCCTACGCCGTAGCACGACGTGCTCCCACGCGCAGCTAGGTAGCGCGGCGTGCATGTAACTCGCCGCTCCCTTGGCCTATAAAAGGGAAGGCGAGCCCCCAGCCGCGGGGGACGAATTCGGAGGAACCCGGAAGAACACAGCGCACTGTGCACTCACTCTCTTATTCTCCCACAACATCTTCAGCTACTCACCAGGGATTTGGGAGCCACGCTTCCTCTCCCCGCCTTGCTTGTATTTGCCCCACTACAAGCACCCCGTGCCGAGCAATATAGTGCCACGAGCACACCACCGCCGGACGTACGGCCCCCTCGGCGGAACCAGGATAAATCCTTGTGTCATTTGTTGCTTAGCATCGACCATCGAGGGATAGACCTAGGCGTTATCTACCGGTTAGTGTCGGGACCACTTTCCCCACCGACGCTGGCGCCCACCGTGGGGCAAACGAGCGCCTAAGGTCATTTCGCTAACTCCCTCCATGGTGATTCGCACTGAGTACCGTAGCACCCGCTACAACATGGGTAGCTCGGACCCCCTTCCGGCCGGGTTCGAGATCCGCTTCGGGGACTTGAACTTCCGTGCCACGGGGAATGGCTATCTCATGCGCCTCACCAACCGTGAGGAGCTACGCGCGCGGCCGGGAGGCCGGGTCCGCTCCGGTCACCGCCGCACGCACGACACCGCGCGCAGCGCCGCGGGCACAAAGGGTGCGGCGGGAGCCGTCGACACCGCGACGTCGTCGTCGCTCCGGGCCGCGCTCGCGTCGGCGCGGTCCGAGCGGCGGCAGGCCGAGCGCACCGCCGCCCAACGCGGAGCGTCCACCGCCACGACGACCGCCACCGCCCCCGGCGGGACCGCGTGCGGTCTCCGACCACGCGTCCCCATCGGGTTGCGTGGCGCCACTACGGCCTACAACGCCGCCGTCAACACTACAATGCGCAGGGTTCCGCCCGGTCGGCACATCTTCGTCGCCGGGGATCCCCGCACCCCCGGCCACGGACGAGTCGTCCCCGGGCTCCGTCGACACGATGCCACCCGCCGCCCGCCATGGGTACGCGGAGTGGGACTTCTCTCGGTGTGCCGGACCCGGCCGCGTTCGTGCGCTTCCTCGACGCCACGGACCACCGGTTCGGCCGCTCCGACGACTCCAAAGACCGGGAGCTACGACCCCACGCGGGAATGCCGCGCCGTCATCACCAACGACCCGGCCAACGCCGCCGGTGCGGCGGGTGCCGGAGATGGGGAAGTCACGCCAGCCCCGGGGGCCGCCACGCGCCCGGCCGCGGGACCAAGCGCTCCCCGCCGGGGCCGACGTCGACGCGCGGCCGGCCCAAGCTCGCGAGCTCGAGGCCAAGCCGGCGCAGGAGTACGGACCGTGCGGGCGCTCCGCGCCTCGATGGCGGGGAGAGGCCTCGCGCGCGCGGCGAACGCGCGCGGGAGCTGGGCCGACAGGTCCGAGACCGCCTCAACCCCGTCCCCAACATCGACAACGCGGATACTCCGCCGCGGGCGAGCCAAAAGCTCATCGCCGCCGCAACACTGCTGCGCGCCATGCCGGCACCCTCGACCCCCGAGGCTCGAGACATGCACCGCGAGGTGCAGACCCTCCTTGAGCAAGCGGCCGTCCAGCAAGCCGAAAGCTCGGCCTCACGCATCCGCCAACAGGGGGACGCGCGGGGTGATGATCCGGCACCAGGGGGCGAACCCTCGGTGCATGCGGGTCGACCCGCTGACCAGGGACGCACGCCGGCCAAGGAACGCCTCCTCGACACACGCAGGGCGCTGGATGGTGACGCCCGCAACGTCATCAACGCCAGGCGCACCCGGGCAAGGCGGACGCGCGAGCGGCCGGGGGGCTACCACCCTCGAAGGGGTGGACGCTACGACAGCGGTGAGGATCGCTCCCCAACGCCGGAGCCCCCCGGCACCCGCGTGTTCGCCCGGGAGATCCGCACGGCGGCGTTCCCCCGCCGCTTCCGTCGGCCCTCGACGATCATCAAATACAACGGGGAGACGGACCCTCGTGTTTGGCTCAACGATTACCGCCCCGGCTCGTCGGCCACCGGGCGGGGCCACCAACGACGAAGTGATCATCCGCAACTTGCCCCCGCATCCGGGCGACGCGGCCCGACATGGCTCGAGCACTTGCCCGCCGGCCCGCATCCACAACCGGGACGATCCGGTCCACACCTTTGTGGGCAACTTCCGGGGCACATACGTGCGCCCCCGGAACTCCTCGGGATCGCGCGCTCCCGCACGCAAGGGCTGGGCGACCGCCGCGGGACTTCATACGGCGCTTCTCCAAGCGCCGCACGAGCTCCCCGCCGTGGCACAGTCAGAGATCGTGCACGCGTTCCTCGAGGGCACCACGTGCCGGGACCTTGTGCGCGAGCTGGGACGCAGCCCGCCCACGGACTCGAACGAGCCGTTCGACATTGCCACCCGCCCTTCGCCTCCGGAGAGGAGGCCGTGGGGGCAATCTTCGATGGCAAGAAGGGCAAGCGCTCCGAGGACACGCCCGCGGAGGGCGGCGGGTCCAAGGAACCGCGCCGCAATGACAAGCGGGGCAAGAAGGGGAAGAAGGCCGCGCCGCGAGGCGCGCGAGCGGGGCGCAACGGCGGCAACGCCGAGGCCCTCGCCGTTGACCCGCCCCCGACGGGGCCCTCGACCGGCTCCTCGAGGCCCGGGGGTTTTCGACGACATGATGAAGAAGCCGTGCCCCTACCACAAGACCCCCGTGAATCACACTCTTGAGCAAAGGCGACATGCTCAAGAAGTTCTATGGCCGTGCCGCCGCGAAGGAGGCCGAGGCCAAGAAGGATGGGGGCGACGGCGACGCAGTGGCTTCCCCGCCGTCGAAAATGTGTTCCTCATTTTTGGGGGGCCTACTGTCGACATGTCAACCCGGCAGCGCAAGAAGGAGCGGCACGAAGTCCTCGCCGCGCAGAGGGCACCTCCGGCCTTTCTCAACTGGTCGAAGGATGCCATCACCTTTAGCCGGGATGATCACCCAAACCGCATCCCGAACCCGGCCAAGATTACCCTCGGTGGTCGATCCCATCATTGGGAACGCCCGGTTTTCGAAGGTCCTTATGGACGGAGGCGTAGCCTCAATATCCTCTTCGCGCATACGTTGCGCCTAATGGGGATTGGGCTGGACCAGGCGCGGCCCAAGCACGAAGCCGTTTCACCGCATCGCGCCCGAAAGCAGAGTTCAACCCCTTGGGCGCATCGATCCGCCCGTCCGGTTCGGGACCCCCCAAGAATTTCCGCAAGGAAACCCTCACCTTCGAGGTGGTGGGATTCAAAGGGGCCTACCAAGCCATCCTTGGGCGACCATGCTATGCCAAGTTCATGGCGGTCCCCAACTACACGTACCGAAGATGAAGATGCCGAGTCCAAACGGCGTCATCACCGTCGGGTCATCGATCGAGCATGCATTCGACCGCGATGTCGAGTGCGTGGAACATGCAGAGGCGCTAGCGCCGGATGAAGCGCCGGTAAACACGCCGGAGAAGATGGTCAACGACGACCTCAGCCTCCGCCACCAAGCACGTCGGCACGTTCGAGGCCGCCGAGCAAACCAAAGGGGTCCCTCTCGACCCATCGGCCCCCGAGGGCAAAGCATTGAGGGTCGCACGACCCTCGATCCTAAATAGGAAGCAAGTGCTCGTCGACTTCCTCCGCGCCAACGCCGATGTTTTCGCGTGGAGCCCCTCGGACATGCCGTGCATTCCGAGGGAGGTCGCCGAGCACTCCCTTGATATCCGCCTAATGCCCGCGGCGTTCGGCGGCCGGCCGCGCCGCTTCGACGAGGAACGGCGACGGGCGATCGGAGTGGAGCTGCGGAAGCTCCTCGAGGCCGGATTCATCAAGGAAGTGTTCCACCCGACATGGTTAGCTAATCCTGTGCTTGTAAAAAAGAAAAATGGGAAGTGGAGGATGTGTATTGACTACACCAGTCTCAATAAAGCATGTCCGAAGGTTCCTTTTCCCCTGCCGCGCATAGATCAGATCATTGATTCCACTGCCGGGTGTGAACTACTCTGTTTCCTTGATGCCTATTCGGGATATCATCAAATAAAAATGAAGGAGTCCGACCAGCTCGCGACTTCGTTCATCACACCGTTCGGGACGTTCTGTTACGTCACGATGCCTTTTGGCCTCGTAAACGCGGCGCAACATATCGGCCGCCGCCGCATGCAAGCACGTTTTTGGGGACCATATCGGGCGGACGGTCGAGGCCTACGTAGACGACATCGTCGTCAAAACCAGGAAGGCGGACGACCTGGTGGGCGATCTTGGCATCGCGTTCAGCTGCCTGCGGGCCAACGGGGTCAAGCTCAACCCCGAGAAATGTGTCTTTGGAGTGCCGCGGGGCATGCTCCTAGGGTACATTGTCTCCCAGCGGGGAATCGAGGCCAACCCTGAAAAGGTCGCGGCCCTCGAGTGAATAGGTCCAATTTGGGACCTCAAAGGGGTGCAGAAGGTGTTGGGGTGTCTTGCCGCCTTGAGCCGCTTCGTCTCGAGGCTCGGTGAGAAGGGCCTGCCCCTCTACCGGCTGCTCAAGAAGCACGAGCGCTTCTCTTGGACCGCCGAGGCCCAGGAAGCGCTCGACAAGCTGAAGGCGTCTCTGACGCACGCCCCAATCCTTACGCCGCCGCAAGACGGCGAGCCCCTCCAACTCTACGTGGCCGCGACCACCCAGGTGGTCAGCGCCGTGATCGTCGTGGAGCGCACGGAGGAAGGACATGCCCTGCCCGTGCAGAGGCCGGTCTACTACATCAGCGAGGTCCTGTCGGACACGAAGACGCGCTACCCCCGTGTCCGTGTCGTTGTATGCGGTAGTCCTCGCGCGGCGCAAGCTCCGCCACTACTTCGAGGCCCACCCGATTACGCGTGGTCTCTTCCTTCCCGTTAGGAGAGATCATTCGCAACCCCGACGCGGCGAGCGGAATTGCCAAGTGGTCCGTGGAGTTGATGGGCGAAACGCTCGCCTACGCCCCGCGCAAGGCCATCAAATCACAAATCCTTGCCGATTTCGTCGCGGAGTGGACGGACACGCACCGCCGCCCCTCGCATCCAAGCAGAGGCCGGACTCTCGTTCTTCGACGGCTCGGTGATGAAGACAGGAGCGGGCGCGGGCCTGCTCTTCGTGTCACCCCTCGGGGAGCACATACGCTACGCAGTGCGCCTCCACTTCCCCGCGTCTAACAATATGGCGGAATACGAGGCCCTCCTCTGCGGCCTCAAGATCGCCATCGAGTTGGGCATCAAACGCCTCGACGTGCGAGGGGATTCGCAGCTCGTGATCGACCAAGTCATGAAGAACGCGAGCTGCCACGACGACAAGATGGAGGCCTACTGTAAAGCCGTGCGGGCCCTCGAAGACAAATTCTACGGCATCGAGCTTAATCATGTACCCCCGCCGTACAACGAGGGAGGCGCACGAACCGGCAAAAATAGCGTCCGGGCGGATCACCGTTCCCCCAAACGTTTTTGCGCGCGACATCGCGCAGCCCTCAGTCACCTTCGAGCCCTACCCCTCGAGCGACGGCGGACCCTCGGGGGCTCCCTCGAATCCAGCGGGTGCGGAACCCATGGAAGAGGACCCCCCGAACGAGGCGTACGTGCTCTCTCTTCTCGAGGGGTATGGCTCCCACGAGGTCGATGCGATGGGTATAGAACCGGCTTCAGTCCAAGCAGATTGGCGTGAAAAATACACCGCCTGGATCGCTCGAGGGGAACTCCCCGAAGACCGGGCCGCAGCCAGGCGTGTCGCCAGGATGGCCAAGTCCTTCACCCTCGTCGACGGCGAGCTGTACAAGCGCGCCGCGTCAGGCATCCTCCAGCGGTGCATACCAATCCCCGAGGGGCGCGAGCTCCTGCGGGACATACACGCGGGGATCTGTGGCCACCACGCCGCGCCGCGCACCCTCGTCGGCAACGCGTTCCGCCAAGGCTTCTATTGGCCTACTGCGGTCGCAGATGCCAACGAAATCGTGCGCACTTGCGAAGGGTGCCAGTTCTACGCCCGCAAGACCAACCTGCCCGCTCACGCCTTACAAACAATCCCCGTCACATGGCCGTTCGCCGTGTGGGGGTTGGACATCGTCGGGCCCCTGCGGAAGGCGCCGGGGGGCTTCACCCACCGCTTGTCGCGATCGACAAGTTTTCCAAGTGGGTGGAGGTGCGCCCCATCACAAATTTGAGGGCCGAGCGGGCGGTTACGTTCTTCACCGACATCGTCTACCGCTTTGGAGTGCCAAACTCCATCATCACGGACAACGGGTCCCGCTCACGGGCCGGAAGTTCTTGGAGTTCTCGTGACAAGTTCCACATCCGAGTGGACCGGGCGCCGTGGCGCACCCGCAGACTAACGGCCAAGTGGAACGTGCCAACGGCATGATTCTACAAGGCCTCAAACCCAGAATTTTCGACCAGCTCAACAAATGCCGAAAATGGCTCCAAGAACTACCAGCAGTCATATGGAGCCTAAGGACCACCCCAAGCAGAGCCACCGGGTTCACCCCGTTCTTCCTAGTCCATGGCGCGGAGGCCGTCCTCCCCACGGATCTGGAATACGGATCGCCCAAAGTTCGAGGCTACAACGAGGACGCTAACCAGCGAGCCCGCGAGGACTCACTGGATCAGCTAGACGAAGTACGCCTCGTGGCGTTGATGCACTCCGCAAGGTATCAACAGTCCCTACGGCGCTACCAAGCACGCAAGATACGTCGGAGGGATTTCGCCGAGGGGGACTCGGTCCTAAGGCTACGCCAAGACAACCGAGGGCGCCACAAGCTATCGCCCCCATGGGAGGGACCCTACGTCGTGGTGAAGGTGCTCAAGCCGGCACGTACAAGCCGGCCAACGAGGACGGCGAAGAACTCACCAACGCTTGGAACATCCAACAGCCTACGTCGCTTCTACCCTTAACTAGGATTTCCAAGTATTTTCCGTTGTAAAAACGCACGGCCAACGCCCCGCTTGGTGTCACCTATGTAAATACTCCGAATCCAATAAAAGGGCAACTCGGCTTTCCCCCGAAACCCAAGTTACCCTCGGGGGCTACTGCGGGGGGCACCCCCCCCCCAAATGGTCCCATTTTTTCGCGCAAAAAACGTAATAACACGCGCTAAGTTTGTTTCCTACTTCAACCACGAGCCACGATTTGAACAGGCGTAGGCGGCACGGCGGAAGGAGCGCGCGAGCCGAGAGCAGCCCTACGCCGCGTGGCTATGGCCCGTCTCTCTCGCCTCCAACCCAGCGGGCCCCTGCGAAAGGCGGACTTCCCTAACTAGAATCTACTCAGGAAGAAGAAGAAGCAAAAAGCGCAATAAGCAAGCGATTTCATTTACAAACTGACCATGTTCATGAAACTACTTGTTTATTTACAAGAGGCCACGAGGCCAGAGTTCTGATACACATAAACAAAAAACGGGCCTAGCGCCCAGATGCTTTCAGGTAGAGGGAGCGGCAGCGTCGGCGGCGTCCGGGAAGAGGAATTCTTCGAAGGCCTCGGCGAGCGACTCGGCGGCGTCAGCAACAAGCGCGTCCGCGCGCTCCATGGCCACCTCGTCCTCGACGCCCACGGGCACGATGTAGCCTTCCGCCACCGCCTCGAGGTTGACCTCGTAGTGGGATCGCACCACTCCGAGGGCCTTCTCGCACGCCCGTGTGCAACGCCCGACGCACCCGCCCCGTGACGTGGCCGCCAAGGGCGCGTAGGCGGCCGGCCGCCGAGCCGCCGGCCCGGACATCGCCTTCCTCGACGACGTGACAGTCTCGAGGGCCGCGTCCCGCGCCCTCCCTCCCGCAGCCTCCTCGCTCGGAGGAGTTGTAGGAGGCCCGCAGGCCTCGCCCGCCCAACAAGATGCCCCAAAGCCGTGCGCAGCCCGGAAGCGACAAGACGACGAGAAATCGAAAGGGGGAAACGAACCCTCTAAAGCAAAAACTAACAAGCGTGGTCGACAAGAACTTACCCTCGACTTGCCTCTTCTCCGCATCGAGGTCGCGGCGCGCGGACTCGAGCGCCGCCCGAGATGCCGGACGGTCTCGCCTTGCTCGACGAGGGCCATCTCTTGGGCGGCATTGCCGATGCCGAGCGCCGCCGCCTCATCCTCAACCTCGGAGAACGCGGCGTTCCGCTCCTCCGGCCGACCTCTCCGCCGCCGCGCGCGCGACGCGCTCCCGCTCCAACGACCGTCCGGCGTCGCGAAGGACGGCTCGCTCCCCGCCGGAGCCGCCCCTCGCCCCCCGGCGGGCGATGCGCTCCCCGCCGGAGCCGCCCCTCGCCGGCGACGAGAGCCGCAGCCTTCACGTCGAGGGCGGCCTTCGTGTCATCGGCCTCCTTGGCGCGGCGCTCCGGCCGCGCGCGCCCGCCCCCCTCGCCCGGCGCCACCGCGCGCCGCGCTCCCTCGAGCGACGTGCGGAGCTCCCCGGCCTCGGCGCGAGCGGTGGCCACCTCCGCCTCCCGGGTGGCGGCCAACGTCCGCGTCTTCTCCGTGTCCTCGCGCGCGTTCCACGGCGCCTCGTCACGATCGACGAGGGGCCGCGCGGATCCGCCCGAGGCTCGGATCACGCGCCGCGTCCCGCCCGAACTCTCGGGAAGCACGTCGCACCACGCCATCGCCCGCACACCGGGGCCCACCGTCCGGCGTCCCGAGGGCATCCGCAAGCGCGTCGTAAGCGCCGCATCGCTCCCGGAGCCGGCGGGCCTCGGCATTCACCGGTCGAACGCGCTGTACTTTTCGCGAGCGCGGCGCTCGAGCTCCTGGCATAACACACATCGAATCCCGTAAGTGCCAAAGTTTGAGTGCGCACGCGAAAACGAAAAAAGGAAGGGAAACGAGCAACCGTGGCTCACCCGGAAGACGGTCCGGGGCCGGCCGCCGTGGACCCGCGGCGCTTCGTTCAACGCGCGCGGTTGAGCGTGGCGCCATGGCCCGAGAGCTCGCCCCGAGCTCTCGCTCCCCCCGGCGTCGGCAAACGCCGGGGGATCCTCTACGGCCCCCCCCCCCCCACCGGGCGGGGCGGCCGGCGCGGGAGGACGAGGCCTCGGCATCGTGCCCTCGGCCCCCCGCCGTCATGCGACCCTCGAGCCGCCCTCACGAGGGCCCCATCCCGGGGCTCGGGGGAGTTCGCGGGCCGCCGGCCCATCGGTTCCACCCGGGCGGCGGGGAGTCATCCGAGAGCTCCACCACCTCCGCCCTCGGGGACCGCCGGGCGGCGGAGCCGCCCGCGCCGCCCTCCGCCGGCGCCCCCACCGCGCCTCCGCGACCACGGGCGCCCGTCGTGGCGCCGTGGCCGCCACCACCGTCCGCGTCGCCACCTCCGCGGCGCTCCCGCAGGCCGCGCCCGCTCCGCCTCCTCCGCAAGGGGCCGCCACCGCGGGCGGCACCTCCACCGTGGCCACCACCGCGGCCGCGCCTCCGCGGCGACCGGCGCCGGCCGCCCCCCGGCAACCCCCCGGCCGCGCCGCGGCGGGTTGATCCGCCGGCCGGCCCCCGAGGCCTCGGCCGGGCCTTGCGAGCTCGTGCCCGCCGCCGCGCTCGTTCCCCGGCGCGACCCCCTCGACGAGCGCCGCCGGGGTGGGGATCCGGCGCGTCCGTCCTCGGCACCTTGGCCGGTGCAAGAGGAGGAACGGTCGGCACCGCCTCGCGCAATCACGAACGGAGAGTTAGAACATCTAACCACCAGCACACCAAAGCCACACGGAGGAAGGCAAGGCTACGTACCTCGCGGAGGAAAAGGCCCGCTTCCTTTTCCTCGAGGCCTCGGACGGGGGGCCGGCGTAGCGGTCACGCCCCCGACGCAGCCGCCCCCCGATGGCGCCGCCGCACGCGCGGGCACGCCGCCCCGTGCGCGGGCGCACCCGACGCCGCACCCCCCGACGGCGCCACGGTGCGCGGGGGCACGCTTGTCCCACGCGCGGGCACGCCTCCCGACGCGCCCCTCGACGACGACGCCGCCGCGCGGACGCGCGCTCCCGCCGCGTGCGGGCACGCTCGACGCGCGCGCAAGCACGTCCGCCGCGCGCGCCCCGCGGCGCGCGCGCCGGCACCTCGCGCGGCGCGTGCCGCCCCGACGACGACCGCCCGGCGGCGGACGCCGACGCACCCGCCCCGGACAAAGCCGCCCCCGACGCCGCGCGCGAGATCCGGCGACGGGGCGCGGGCCGCCACCGTCCGAGGGGCCCTCCCCCCTCGGACTCTTCCTCCTCGTCCCGATCCGAGGACGAGGGCTCCTCGATGTCGGGGGAGGAGAGCCCCAACTCCTCCCGCCGCCGGTACTCGGCGGACCGTGCGTCGCGACGCGCTTGGCGCCGCCTTGCGTGCTCCCTCCGCGCGCCGCCCGCCCCTCGCTGCTCCCGCTGCGCCGCCCGGCCGAGCGCACGGGAGTCGGGGGTGGGTGGAACGGACTTGGCGATGTTGAACTGCACCAACTGCGCGCAAGAGTGACAACGGCGGCACATCAGGAAACGGAATCAAGAACAAGGACCAAAACAGAATCAAAAAACCACACTCACCAACGGGCCGGTGGGAAGCATCTCGATATCCCACGGGGTCCGACCCGCAGGCGCCGGCGTCCGGGTGTCGACGGGCGCTCCGCGCCCGGGTGAGCGCGTACGGCCGCTCCAGCAGCGTCGGGTGCATCCGCGACCTCGCCAGGTCGACGGGGTTGGCCGCCTCCGTCATCTCGTAGATGCAGAGGGGCCTCTCCATCAGCGGCACGACCCGCCGGTGGTGAAGGAAGGCGAGGACGCCCATCGCGTTGAGCCCATCCTTCGCCAGCCGCTGCAGGGCGGCGAGGACGGACTCCTGGCGCGCCCGATGGTTGGCCGTAGGCAACCCGTAGCCCCAGCGGTCCGGCCTCTCCTTGAACACCCGCCCGGTGTAGGGAGGGAGGCCGGGCTCGGCGTTGCGCAGATAAAACCATCCCCGCTCCCCGGCCCGGCGTTGTTCGTCGTCATGGTGCGGGGGGATGTAGAAGTTCTTGAGCTGCCCCTCGCAGGCAAGCGACATCCCGCCGGCGCGCACCGCGCGGCGGGTCCTCGGCTCCGACGTGGGCCGCGTGATCGGCTCCCCGCGGAAGAGGTGTACCCGCAGCTCCCAATTGATCGGGGATCCCCGGGTACCCTTCGCGGACGCCCACGAATGTGGCCGCCTGCGAGATAGCGTTGGGGGCGAAGTTGTGCAGCTCCACCCCGTAGTGGTAGCACAACGCCCGCATGAACGTGCTCGCCGGCGCGTTGAAGCCGCGCTCGTGGTAGCGGAGAAAGCTCACCACGTAACCCTCCGGCGGGTTAGGCTCGTGGTGCGACGCCGGCGGTACGATCCACTCTGCCGGGCGCCCATCTTCATTGGGCGATAACTGGCCGGCGACGACCAGCTCGCCGAGCGCGAGCCGGGTCACTGTCGACTTCTCCCAGGCGTACGGCTCCAGGACCCTGATCGGAGGCTGAGGCGGCGCCATGAGGGAGGACGAACGAGTACGAAGGTGGAGGACGAGGAAACTAGGAGAAAGCTCTAAGCAAGCGAGCCCGCGCGACGGCAAGGGTGAGACGAAGGCGAAGAGGCGGAGGACTAAAACGGTGAGGAGCCAAGGTAAAAAACCGCCGCCTACTCCTCCCCGCAGTTTTATAGGCAACGGGCGAGTTCTCCGGAGCGGACGCCCCGCCAGCATTAACTGCAGGAATCTTTCCGTCGCGTCGGCGAGCGGGCCCCACCACGACCGCAGCAGCTCTAACACTGCAGGCGGGTCATCATTACGGCGAGACCGGCAGCAACCGAGGTGAAACCGTCACATCCGCCGGCAGCGCCGCCCACTACGCGCGTGCGCGCGGCCGCCGCCGCCAAAAAAGCGCGCCGCCGCCGCAAAACCCGCGGCCACGCCCC
Organism: Cenchrus americanus; assembly: GCA_947561735.1. NCBI lineage: Eukaryota > Viridiplantae > Streptophyta > Magnoliopsida > Poales > Poaceae > Cenchrus > Cenchrus americanus. Next base: position 153,881,573 of record OX387242.1, on the reverse strand, counting down.
GCAAGGCAATTAAATGCCCGGGCCCCTTGCCAAGCAAGGAGAGCCCTCGAGCGAGGCGAATCCTCGGCTCGAGACAAGGGTGACCCTCGATGGGGTGACAGCGTGAGAAGGTCGCCCGGGACCTGCTCGGTGTAGAGCAGGCAGCCGCGGGCACCCATGCCGCGTAGAACCCTCGAGCGGCATGACCCCCAACTCGAAACGAGGCGACCCTCGATGGGATATCAGCGTGAGAAGGTCGCCCGGGACCTACTCGATGTAGAGCAGGCCACCGCGGGCACCCATGCCACGTAGGACCCTCGAGCGGCATGACCCCCAACTCGAGACGATGTCAACCCCCTAAAGAAGGCACGCGCGTAAGAGGATCGCCCAGGTCACGCTTGAAATAGAGCGACACCGAAAGCACTCATACCGCGCCATGCCACCAACCAGCACCTCGAGGGTCGGCACGCCCCGGACCCCTCGACGGCCGCAAACGCGAAAAAGACGGGGCTGGCCTAGGCACGGCCCCGCACGGCCTTACTGATCAGAGGTTCGAAGCCTGACCCTCGACGGGTTCGAACAGGCGCCCCGCATCGCGCAGTTAGGGACGACGAGGGCACGCGCATTCGAGCCGTTCCTCGAGCCCGTCGGCTCGAGGGTGCCCCACATGTCGTGTTCGAGAGCCGCCGAGGGCGGCCTAGTCGGGGGGATCCCACCGAGGGAGAGCTTCCGCGCCCTCGGTCCCTAGCGAACGGGACCGAGCCCCACCTAGCAAACCCACGCAAGCGCTTCCATGGACGTGTCTCCGGACCGCGCAGCCTACCCTTATCGAACGGGGCATGGACGTCCACTTGAACCACCCGCTAGCAGCTCGAAGAGGAATCCGCGATTCGCGACCCGCTCGATGGGAGTCGTGGAAACCTCACCTCCCGACCCGCGGAGGGACGGCGAGGGCGTGATAAAAAACAAGTCGTCAGGCTCGACCCGATCGCCTCGAACAGGCCAAGGCTCGGGGGCTTGACGCACGGCTACACCTCCTTGGAATTGCACCCGCCCGAGACAGTGACAGGGGAGCGTGCACCCCCGATGCCGCCGAAATACCGCCGATGCCGGTTGGCATATGTGCCACGCCTTTCGACCGAATTGCTCGCGGTTAACCCCCTCGCAGAGAGCCCACACCCCCGCAGGCTTCGGGGCTGGACCCGCGGGTCCGCTAGCGCGGCCCCACGGAAAGCGTTCGCAAACAAGGAGGGAAGAACGTCCTATCGTAGGTTCCGGCACCGCGGGAGCCTCAATGGCAAACCCGCGGATGCTCGGGGGCCACCGTCGGGGACCGCCCTAGGGGTCCCCTCAAACGATGGGGGAACCCTCACTTAAATTCCCGCATCAAATGAACTCGGGCCTAACCATGCAGGGGAACTAACCATGCGGGACGTGGCCCACGCAGCGAGACTTCGGAGGCCCCGCCAAGATAGCCCGACCACGAGACCCCTCGAGCGGAGCTCCGCCGCCCGAGGGTACACTCCCCTCCTCGAACGGGCTCCGCCCGCTCGAGGGGCAACCCCCTCCTCGAACGAGTTCCGCCCCGTTCGAGGGGCGACCCTTCCCTCGAGCGGTCCCGCCCCGCTCGAGGGCCCGCTCCCCCTCGAGCGGGCCTCGCCTCGCTCGAGGGTTCGCTCCACCCTCGGGCCGGGGCCCGCCACGCTCACGGGCGCCCGCGCGCGTGCGCCGGCCCCGTACTTGGGCATTTAACGCCCCGACGCCGCGGGACGGCGCCATCATGCGCCGGGGCTCACGCCCCGTGCCGCCGCACCAACTCCCCAGGGAGGAGCCCATCCCCGCCACTGTGGGGAGGACTGTGCGGTACGGCCGGTGTCAGTCCCATAACACCGTGCGCACGCTACTGTACGACTAACGCGCCCGACCCTCGAAAGGGGGCCGGGCGCACCCTCGATCCCACTTTCCCGTGACCCTGCAGGTTAGGTGAGGGGCGCTAGGCCGGTGGGCGGCCATCCCGGCCACTGTAACGACGCGGCCGCCGTACCCACGCGCGCAGGCGCACGCGTGACTCCGCGAGCGCACGCCCGGGCACCGCGGCAACCACTCCGCCACCGCGAGCTCATTGGGAAGGAACGCCGTTCCACCCGCTCCCTGTACCCCCGTACCGGCCCATCATCCGCACCTCCCTCGAAGCCTATCGGGGGGGCGCCATCGCCATCCGCCGCCTCCCTACCCTCGAACCGCCACCGTTCGGGTACAAGGTAGGCCATCATGGCCGGATCGCGGCGAAGATCGACCGGACGGTCGCCCGCCCTACGCCGTAGCACGACGTGCTCCCACGCGCAGCTAGGTAGCGCGGCGTGCATGTAACTCGCCGCTCCCTTGGCCTATAAAAGGGAAGGCGAGCCCCCAGCCGCGGGGGACGAATTCGGAGGAACCCGGAAGAACACAGCGCACTGTGCACTCACTCTCTTATTCTCCCACAACATCTTCAGCTACTCACCAGGGATTTGGGAGCCACGCTTCCTCTCCCGCCTTGCTTGTATTTGCCCCACTACAAGCACCCCCGGTGCTGAGCAATATAGTGCCACGAGCACACCACTGCTGGACGTACGGCCCCCTCGGCCGGAACCAGGATAAATCCTTGTGTCATTTGTTGCTTAGCATCGACCATCGAGGGATAGACCTAGGCGTTATCTACTGGTTAGTGTCGGGACCACTTTCCCCACCGACACCGCTTACAGCTGAGTAGTGCTAGGGCGGGTAGCCGCTTACAGCAGTAGATCCGTAAGTAGCCGTGTAGGCTGGATCTTGGAGTACATGGTCTCTTAGTAGACCGCTGCTAGAGTCCTTGACGCTCGCCGCAGCCCAGGATCCGTAGGTAGCCGCGCGGGCTGGATCATGGAGAGGAGTAGTCCGGAGACTGGAGCCAGGACCCGGAGGCCGCTTACGACAGAGGGGTGTTGATATAGTCGTGTAGACTTGAACCCCGGAGTAGTCGTGTAGACTAGGCGTAGAATCGACAAAGCTAGTCGACATTCCACGAGTTGTTGATGTCTTCGCCTCCAAGTGTCTGGAGGCGGTAGGAGCCCGGCTCAGTCACCTTTGCTACGGTGAAGGGACCTTCCCAGGGACAGCTGAGCTTGTGTAGTCCTTCCGTGTTCTGGATGCGACGGAGGACGAGATCACCAACGTTGAAGGAGCGTTCCTTGACGTTGCGATCGTGGTAGCGTCGGATACCCTCTAGGTACCTTGCTGATTGGACGAGGGCAGCACAGCGAGCTTCTTCGAGGCTGTCGATGTCAACTCATCTGCCGTCTTCTGAGACGCCTTCATCGTAGTGCTCCACTGCTGGCGAGTTCCCTATGACGTCGGCAGGGAGGATTGCTTCGGAGCTGTAGACCAGGAAGTAAGGGGATTGCCCCTTGGCTTGGATGGCTGAGTCCGTAGCCCCCAGAGTGTGTTGGGTAGTTCCTTGATCCACTTGCCCCCTTTGGAGTTAGCAGCGTCGTGTAGCCGCTTCTTGAGGGCGTCGAGCACCATCCCATTGGCGCGCTCGACTTGTCCGTTGGCCCGAGGATGGGCAACTGAGACGTATCGGACGTCGATCCCGCTGTTCTCGCAATACTCCCAGAACTGGTGGTTGTTGAAGTTGGAGCCCAGATCTGGGATGATGCGGTGGGGTAGTCCGTAGCGGTGTACGAGCTCATCCAGGAAGTCGAGTACTCTGTCAGCCTTGGGGCATGTGACCGGCTTGACCTCGATCCACTTGGTGAACTTGTCGATGGACACCAATACTCTGTTGAAACCACCTGGCGCAGTTGGCAGTGGCCCAATCATGTCGAGCCCCCAGCAAGCAAAGGGCCAGGTTGGCGGTATGGTGACTAGCTTGTACGCTAGGACGTGTTGCTGCTTGGCGAAGTACTGGCATCCCTGGCACCTTCTGACGAGTTCTTCGGCGTCGCCCAGAGCTGTGGGCTAGTAGAAAGCTCGCCGGAAGGCCTTGCTGACCAGCGTGTGTGAGGACGCGTGGTTGCCGCAGACGTCCTTGTGGATCTCCTCCAAGATGTCCTTGCCTTCTTCCCGAGGGACGCACTTCATGAGTACTCCAGAAGATGCGCCCCGCTTGTATAGCTTGTCTCCGACGAGGACGTAGGACTTGGCACGGCGGACGAGCTGCTCAGCCGAGTTCTTGTCGGAGGGAACCTTCTGCTCGCTGAGGTAGTCGATGAAGGGTTGCCTCCAGTCCACGTCGATCATCATGACCTCTTGTCCAGCTGGTGGGTGAGCTGGGACAGTGGTCGATGGCGCCGGCTCTGGGATGGATGGCGCGTGAAGCTTGTGAAGGAAGACGCCCGCTGGTACTTGAGCGCGGGTGGATCCAAGCTTCGAGAGGACGTCCGCCGCAGCGTTGTTGTCGCGGACGATGTGGTGGAACTCGAGACCGTAGAACTTGTTCTCGAGCTTGCGGACTTCTAGGCAGTAGGCGTCCATGTTCTCCTTGTTGTGGTCCCATGACTTGTTGACTTCGTTGATGACCACTACGGAGTCGCCGTAGACTAGTAGCCGCTTGATGCCCAGTGAAGCCGCGAGGCGGAGCCCGTGTAGGAGAGCTTTGTACTCGGCTTCGTTGTTTGAGACCTTCCAGAAGATCTGCAGGACATACTTGAGTTGTTCGCCCATTGGAGAGATCAGGAGTACCCCTGCGCCTGCGCCCTCGAGGTTGAGTGAGCCGTCGAAGTACATCACCCAATGCTCTGGTCGCACGGTGGGAGTGGGCAGTTGGTTCTACCGCCACTCTGCCATGAAGTCGATGGTGAGGGCGCCGAGCTCGACCGCCCACTTGGAGATTCTTCCAGTAGCATCTTGGTTCCACAGGATGTCGTCAAGCGGATAGTCGGTGACGACGGAGATCGAGTACTCCTAGAAGTAGTGTCGTAGCTTCCGCGAGGTGATGAGTACTGCGTACAAGAGCTTCTACACAGGCTGATAGCGTGCCTTGGACTCTGATAGAACCTCGCTGACGAAGTAGACTGGGTGCTGGACTGGGTAGGCGTGGCCGGCTTCCTGCCGCTCAACGACAATGGCAGTACTGACCACGTGGGTAGTCGCAGCGAGGTAGAGCAGTAGTTGCTCGCCCTTGTGAGGAGCCGTGAGGATCGGCGGCTTCGATAGGAAGTCCTTGAGCTGGGCAAGGGCTTGATCCGCCTCTGGAGTCCACACGAACTTCTCTTGATGCTTGAGTAGTTTGAAGAAGGGGAGCCCCCGTTCTCCAAGCTTCGAGATGAATCTGTTCGGTGCCGCCATGCACCCGGTCAGCTTCTTGACGTCTTTGATGCTCGTGGGAGCTTTCATGCTGGTGATGGCGGAGATATTCTCGGGGTTGGCTTCGATGCCGCGCTGGCTGATGATGAAGCCGAGTAGTTTGCCCGAAGTTACGCCGAAGACGCACTTGTTCGGGTTGAGCTTCCAGCGGTACTCGCGCAGTGATGCGAAGGTCTCTTCAAGGTCGTCGATGAGGGTACTGGAGTTTCTAGTCTTGACGACCACGTCATCCACGTAGGCTTCGATGTTCTTGTTGAGTTGCCTCTTGAAGCAGGCCTGGATAGCTCGTTGGTAGGTAGCGCCGGCGTTCTTCAACCCGAAGGACATGGTCGTGTAGCAGTACGCGCCAAACGGGGTGATGAACGCGGTCTTCTCCTGGTCTTCTTCCTTGATCGCGATCTAGTGGTACCCGGAGTAGCGCGCCGAGGAAGCAGAGCGAGTCGCAGCCCGCCGTGGAGTCGATGACTTGATCAATCCGCGGCAACCCGAAGGGGTCCTTGGGGCAGTGCTTGTTGAGGTCGGTGTAGTCGACGCACATCCTCCACTCATTCGAGTTCTTCTTGCGGACGAGGACGGGGTTGGCAAGCCACTCAGGATGGAAGACTTCTCTGATGAAGCCGGCTGCGAGTAGTTTGGCGAGTTCCTTCTTGATGGCGTCCCGTCTATCGTCGGCGAAGCGTCGGAGGTGTTGTCGCTTGGGGGTGGCCTTAGGATTGACGTTGAGGCAGTGCTCAATCAGCTCCCTGGGCACTCCTGGCATGTCCGCTGGCTTCCACGCGAAGATGTCGCGGTTAGCCCGAAGGAAGCTGATGAGCGCGTCTTCCTATTTGGGGTCGAGGCCAGCCCCGATGGTGGTGGTCTTGCTAGGGTCGCCTGTTCCGAGGTCAATCGTCTTGACGAGTACCTCCTCAGGTGGCTGAGGCTTATTGGCGTTGTCAGACTTCTCTGGGATGTCGAGTTCACTTGTAGCAAGCTTCTTTGACGCGGCGTAGACCTCCATCATCGCGTTGGGTACTTGATTTGTAGAAGCGATCTCCACGGCTTTTGTGTCGCAGTCGTGAGAGATCTTCAAGTCCCCTTGAAGAGAGAGTACACCGGCTGGGCTTGGCATCTTGAGTACCAAGTAGGTGTAGTGGGGCGCCGCCATGAACTTGGCGATGGCCGGTCTGCCGAGGATGGCGTGGTAGGAAGTCTCGAAGTTCGTGACCTCGAACTTGATGTACTCGGTACGGTAGTTGTCCCGAGATTCCCCAAAGGTAACTGGCAGGACCACTGAGCCCAGTGGAATAGCCGCGTTGCCGGGGACGATGCCGTAGAAGGGCGTGTTGCTCTTGGTGAGCATGTGGGTGATGTCGAGCTTCATCTTCTTCAAGGTTTTGGTGAAAAGGACGTTGAGCCCGCTTCCACCATCGATAAGCACCTTGCTGAGTTTGGAGCCCGTGACCACCGGCTTCAGGACGAGGGGGAACCGTCCTGGTTCAGAGAAGCTGGTCCATTGATCCGCGCGGGAGAAGGTGATGGGTACCTCCGACCACCTGAGAGGGTTCGGGACCGCTGGCTCAATGGACATGACTTCACGACGGGTAGCCTTCTGCTCCCGCCTGCTGGGTAGTCCGCCGAAGAGGACGTTGACGGTCTTGTCGGGCTCCTGGAAGTCGTTGTTGTCGCCGTCCTTCTTCTTCCCCTTTTTGTCATGAGGGTGCGGTGGCTCCGGCGTATCCTTGAGTGCGTGCCTGAGTTGGTAGCACTGCTCGGTGGTGTGGTTGCCGTTTGGGTGCCACGGGCACCTTTCATTGAGCAGGTCCTTGAAGCCGCCGGAGTTCTTCTTCGAGTTCTCCTTCGCGGGGCACTGGATAGCCGCGATAGTGTTGTCTGGCTTGCGCTTGCGGTTGGGACCCGAGTAGTAGTAGTTGTTGTTGTTGCGACCGCCTTGGTTCGCGTTGTTGCCGCTGTCGCCGCCCTGGTTCTGCTTGCTCTTGCCACGGATGGCGTCGTACTTGGCATTGGCCTTGTCTTCTTCATCCGCCCAGGACGTGATCATGTCCTTAAGGTGGGGGATGGACCTGGGGCGGCGACGACCGAAGTCTTCGAAGGTGCGGTGGTGGTAGAGACCGTCTTGGAAGAGGTCGATGACCTCCATGTCGGTGACGTCGACGACGGTAGCGCGCTTGTCGAAGAAGTGGCGCATGTACTTGCTGAGGGTCTCGCCTTGTTCCTGCTTGACCATGGCCAGGTCCATGCGAGTACCCGATCGGCCCATGGAGCCCGCGAAGTTGCTGGTGAACTGCTCCTTCAGTTGGTCCCACTTGTCGATCGAGTGCTTGTCCAGCGACTCGAGCCATGTGAGCGGAGCTTGGTCCAGGCAGAAGGGGAAGTAGAGGCACTTGGTGTCGTTGTTGCCGCCATCGTTCTCGATGGAGAGGGCGTAGCACCTGAGCCACTGGATGGGGTCCTGTTTCGCATCGTACTTGGTGATCCCCAAAGGTTTGAACTTGTCGGGGAGGAGCAAGTTGCGAAGTCGAGGTGAGAAGGCGGGGAAGCCGTCGCCGTCGCCTGCAGTGGTCGACTTCTTCCGCCGCAGCTCCTCAATCTTTTGGCGGGCGTCATAGCCGCCCTGTGAGGCGCCGGAGGCGTGGCTGTTCGCGTGGCCTCGGCCACCGTGACTGCCGCTGCCGCCGGCCCTCCCCGTTGGCTCCATGGTTGGAGCTTCCGCCGCCGCCGCCGCCGCCGTCGGGGTCGTGGCCGCCGCCGCCGGCCGGAGCGCGGTGGGGGACAACCTTGCGGTTGCTGTTGTCACGCTGTGGAGGTCCGCCGGTGTTGGAGCGACGACGGTTCGGCTCGGCTGGGAGCTCAGCTCGAGTACAGTTGGGTCCGTTGTCGGCGCTGCGACTTGTGGCTTCGTTGTCGCGGTGCTTGGCTGGAGGAGGTTGGTTGAATCTGTTGTCGACCCGCACTAAGTAGGCGTCTTCAGCGAGCTTGGCGATGACCTCTCCAGCATGTATGCCCTGAGCCTGGCGTGCGATCGCTGTGATCGACATGAGGCATTGCTTAGGGGTAGTGTGTACTCTGCTCTCGACCGCCTCGAGAGCTTCTGCAAGATTGCGGACGGGGAAGTTGTCGCGGAGGCGCCGGCGACGTTTGCTGCGCTTCCGGTTACGCTCACGTCAAGCGTCTCTGTCTGCAGGATTCTCGTTCGGTGGAGATGTCTTCAAGGTACTTGTCTTGAGCCGTCCCTGAAGGCCCTGGGGTGTCACCGGCAGCCATGAAGACTTGGCGATCGGGGGTGCCAAGGCTGGACTCAGAAGGTGCCACCTCAGTTGGCGTGCTTGAGTCAGCCCGGGCTAGTGGCGTTCCCTCCCGGAACGGTATCGAGTCGATGTAGGCGACGTAGTGTGAGTCTCCGCTTATCAGGTCGGCGAGCTTGCAGTCTGGCCAGTAGACGAATCCCCCGGCCGGTGTGGATGTTATAACCAGCCAGAGGCCGGCCCTGACAGGGGAAGCTCAGTGGAGTTGTCCTCGGACTCGGGCTCCTCAGGGTCCGACTCGAAGTCGAACTCGTAATCAGGGTTTGAGTAGAACTCGGAGAGAGGGTTGGAGTCCGAAGCGTGGCCGGGGGCGGTGTCGGAGTCCGAGTTGTACTCGAGTACGGGCTCCTTGCCGGCGCGGCGCGAAGAGGGAGCCCCCGTGCGGGCCCGGCTGACGGTGCAGGGGTCACGCGCGGAGCGCTCACGAGGTTAGGGGACCGCCTGCGATGGCTGAGCAGCCGGCTCGCATGCGATGGCCCATGGAGACGTCGAGTTCGAGTTGGAAACGGACTCGAGCTCGAAGTCAGTGTGGTGGTTGAAGACCGAAATTTCACCGAACTTGCCGGCGAGTTCGCCTGTGACAACTTCAGGAAGCGTCACGAGGCCGGTCTTCGGGTTGGGCGGCATGGTCATGCGGCGCTGGAAGGAGCCCGCGCCGTCAGCAGTGCAGACCCAGGCACCGAACATGAAGGTGTCGCCGCGGTTGAAGGCGACGGTTGGCTTGAAATAGACGGAAGCCGTCGAGTTCGCCATGTGATCCCAGGCGAGAGCCCCTACCTGGCGCGCCAACTGTCGGTGTTTTAGACCGGCAACCTACTAAGGGGAGTACCCGAAGTAGATGAATGTGGCCACGCCGAGATCGGTAACTCGAAGGAAGAGACACGTGGCACACAATTTAGACAGGTTCGGGCCGCGAGGTGCGTAATACCCTACGTCCTGTATGCTGCGTAGCTCTGGATTGATTGGGCACGATTACAAGATGGTGCAATGGTGCGCCGTGAGTTGTATGAGATGAGGTGCTAGAGAACGCTCCCTGCCTCGCCTTATATAGTCCGGGAGGCAGGGTTACAAGTCAGAGTGGGGAGAGAGTACTAGTCGGGTACGTCTAGGAGTCTTCCATACAGTGCAGGACATGTACAGCTTCCTAACCGAGTACTTCTCCTCTGCAGTCCTTGTGCTCCACGCTTTCAGGTGCTGTGCAGCACAAGCCGGGTAGTCCCAGGGGCCCACCGAGTAGTCGGTCCTGGTACCCACCGAGGTAGTGGGCCCAGGGAGATCCATACGACACTAGGGGTTAGGGAAAAGAAAAATGTATGCAAGAGTACATCAACGGAGAAGCCGAGTCTTGGTCCTTGTTCGATTAACTCATTAAACCTATCCCAAGCTTGGTCCGTCCGTTCCTCTTCTCCTTGCATGAAAGTGATCACTTGCCTCCTTAGATGTTGAACCTTGCTAATTGGAAAGAACTTCTCGCAAAACTTCTTTGTCAACTTGTTCCAATTGCCTTCAACTTCAAAGTACGCAAACGAGTACCATGTCTTTGCATTGCAGGCAAGTGAGTAGGGAAAGATATTCCATTTGAACCATTCATCGGGAACTCCTTTTTGGTGCACCGTGTTGCATAGCGTCATGAAATGCCTTATGTGTCTATATGGATTCTCCATAACCATCCCTTCAAACGGGTTTGCTGCCACCATCTCGGTGATCTTGGATTTAATCTCAAACTTGGTCGCTTCGAGCTTCGAATCCGACTCTTGCACTTTTATGTCTTCACATCGAGGGCTAGCGTAATCCCTTAGTGATTTCTCCGGTTCTTCCACGGGTTGATTGGCGAACGCCATCTAGACAACAAGATAAAAACCAAAAACAAAAACGAAGCAAGTGGTTTTCTACATAATATGTGTTAGATATAGCAAACAAAAGATAAACTAAATATAAAACTAAGTTAGATGCAAACCAAACGATATAAACTAGCTTGCTCCCCGGCAACGGTTCCAAAAAAAGGGGCTTGTTGACGGATAAAAGACGTATCCCTCTACGATCTGCAAGCGTACGGACCCCACACCTTTTTCATCACGGGATTCCCAAGGTTCTTGTCAATCCGCGGAGCAAGGGGATTACAAGCATTCGATCTACCTTCACACTCTAGCTACTCAAACCTCTAACTTCGATTAAACTAGAAAACAACTAAACTACACTAGAGAGAATGATCAAGATATCAAGATAAAAGACACTCGCCCATGGGTCTACGATACTAGAGCATGCAATCGCTTAAAGACATAAAAACCAATCTAATCTATTGGGGTTGTGACCACAGTTTCGCCCTTTCCCTCCTCTCGTACTGTCACTACGTGAAGGTATTCATGACTAGACCTATGATGGACACGGCGTATTGAACGGATCCAAGGAAGCATTGGAGCTCTTATTCCCTTTACGACATGGTAGCTAACCTTAAGCATTAAAGTATATTCAACACAAGATGATTGATAGATAATCCGATAAAGTATGATTACATCTCAAGATCGATTACAACCCATGGACGAATAAGAAGATTACCCCATCAAGGTGCTAGACATAGCACCGTTGATCATGGTTTCCCTTCCGACGGTGCCTTCCTTCTTCTCCACTTGTGGGTGCTTCCTTCGAGGTGGACGATCTCCCTCCGGAGATCTCCCTCCTCTCTCTCTAGCTTGTGGATGGCCACCTGGTGCGAATGGCGCCCCCCCATCGAATGGCGGCGCGTCCAGGGTTTTAGGGTTGAAGATCCTTCGGGTGCAAGGAAAGGGGGGCCAAACCGACGCCAGAACTGGGATGGGCCGGCCGTCCTGGGCCGACCGGCCCAGGCCCAATTCGGCCCATTTCGGTCGCCCCTTCGCTCCCGTGGGTCCTCAGGTGATTATGCAGTTTGCCCCCTCCACTTGCATGATTTTGACGATGTCATCCTCGCGTCCAAGATGGAGGTTCTCCGCGCATGAAGTTCGGTCTTTTACGCTTCAAACCCCGAGGGTGTTCCTTCGTAGCACTTTGGTCCTTGCCACCATTGGAAGTGATTTCATCGAGCTCATGAACACGAACAAGACTCCGTAAATGCTCCTTTGAACTTGTTGCGAATCCGTCCTTTATGTCCATGTTTTCCTACATAAACACAACACTTCCAAATGCATGCACATAGATGAACTTGTTATATGATTAGTGTGCCTAGTGGTGGGTTAGTTCCATAATCAAATCCAAACCAAAGTGTAATGAACATGCTTGGTGAACCAAAATACACCGTCAACAGTCGCCATTCAAATTCCTCCCTTCTTCTTGATGGCCGCCGCGGTGTGCTTGATGCTGCTGCTGCCAGATGAACTTCCCACCAAGATCATCATCCACTCCATCAAGGATGTGGCCGTTTTCCATCTTATGAACCTTCGCAATAAAACATACGGTACCTTCTGGCGCATCTGCAACTCCGATGAGATACTACTACAAGTGTCGCTGCGTGATCATCGTGAGGCGTGCATGAATCGGTACGTCAGGTCGTGCTTTGAGCGATGCTTCCGCAAGGTCAATCATCCGGGGACATTGTGCTTCGAGGGGATAGAGATGTTGATGAGGCGGTGGAACCCCGATAAGGGTCTGAAGCTCATCGGAGATGCCGCTGCTGAAGACTCTGATGCCAAGTACTTCTTAGCGATGCTGAAGCAACCCGGCGGACCCCGAAGCCATGGCACTGCTCCAGGAAATCAACAGCGGCCCGTCGCCCCCTGACGGCCAGTGGAAGAATCCCAACCTGCGGCGGCTGCGCTACCTCGTCAAGCAGGATCTTGACAACATTGTGTGGTGGTACTAGCTTGATGACATCGACGACGACGACATTCTGTTGCTGCCCATCCAGAATCCCCACATCTGCATTTGGGAAGTGGGATGTAGGCGCTACGGGCCCGATACCAAAGAGATCATCCACTACTGCAGCGCCGAGTGTCGCATCCGTCATGAGTTCGACCTCTGGACGCGTAGCTTCGGCCGCCCCTCCGTGGAGTACACCGTCAGCGGAATGAACATCGGGATGTAGGCACAAGCATCAATAAACATTATCTATCTTGAATGTAAATTATTAGATATATTACTAAATGCGTATTTGATTTTATTGGGATGTCGGTTTTTAATCATTTCTTGATAGATAATATTTGATTTGTCACGTTTGTGAGTCAAATCAAAGGTTGCAGTGGTCTCATTTGCCACCGACGAGGCCTGGGATGCTCTCTTGGGTGTCAAAACTACCGAAGCGTGCACGGCGGCGGCGACGGCGGGCGGCGGTGCCCTCTGCTTCCTCCTTTGTTCTATTCTAGTGAATGTGGGGGGCAATTCTATTCAAATGAAGAACAGTTCTCATTTCTCCTTTTAATCTGCAATAAAATCTTGTAACAAGTATTTCTTTGTCGTTATTAGTCCAAATTTGTTATTTTTTCTAATTTTTGCTAAAATCACCATCTATTCATTAATTTCATTGTTTAGTGTACATTTCTTTTGTTGAGTGATGTTTATTTGCCTTATTTTTTTCTTTTTAAGTACACCATACAAATAATATTTTTATTACACAACCATTAGTGATGGAACTTTACATTTCGTAAGCTTAAGGTGAACACAAGGTTTTGTTAAGTTTTCAAATGCATATGAGTTCGAACATGTTGCAAAGTGTGGAAAACTTCAATGTTCAAGCAAACCTTCTAGGGAACTATGTGAGAGATGTAGACATTTGTATACAAGTATATTATTCCTTCAACGAAACCATTTGAAATTTTGAAGACAAGTCTAGGTTCCCAAATTATGTTAGCAAGTCAATTTGTAGATTTTTTCGAGCACACTAGATGTTAGTAGAATTATTACATCATTAACATGGGATGTAAAAACGGATTCTAAGAATCTTGGGCACACAAGTGTGACTGTTGATATATTATTCATATACTAAATTTCCAAATACGAATTGTTCCTAATTTTATGATTTTTTAGGTGTTGTTTTATGGGCTCTAATATTTTAGAGAAGCATGTTTCATTCGGATGAAAATAGTGGCTGTCCCACGCGTCAGTGTCAGCAGCCAAAATAAAAATAAAACCGCTGACCCAACTCCCAACAAAGGCGATGTGGGTTCACTAACCATCGTCGCCTATGACACTGGCCTACTCGTCAGCGTCAGCAGGCAAACCGTGCGTGGGCTGCTCAAAATTTTCCACCTATATTTACTATAGTGCCCATGAAATTCCAATTGCCGCACAGAGCCGTCAAGGGCACGCTAGTACTTTTATTAAACAAAGTTACACGTGCCGTTCATATTCGGCTCCTCGCAAGACAGATCCACAACGCCCGCATTCTCCCCACCGCCGCCGCTACTTCATTCGCGACAGAGGTTAGTCCTACTTGAACCCCCAACGCCCTCTCTCTCATCGGCCACCAAAATCGATCTGCTATATATTCATGTCAATGTGGATTAATTAGGGAGACATGCCTAGATAGTTCATCTTTAATTGATTGACTACGGTTTTGATTGATGGATTTTGTTGCTCCAATTATGTGTGAATAAATTGTTGCTAACAAATGTAGTTATATGAATTGTTGAAATTCATTTTCATGTTCCTGGCGCTACAATTTTTGCACTGTAAATTCATGAAAAGCATCGAGTATGTTAGCATACTTTAGTTCAGCTATGCTTTGAATGTACCAGATCGACAGTTATGCTTTGGACCTATTAGCATATACTTTAATTCTGCTATGCTCAGATCGACAGTTATGCTTTGGACCTATTAGCATATTTTAATTCTGATGGCCACATAATGTCATTGGGAATTGCATCGCAGTGGTTTAGAATGTAGTCCACCCAGTCTGCTATATATTCATGCTAAGGTGGATTAGGGAGACATGCCTTGATAGTTCATCTTTAATTGAGTGACTGTGGTTCTGATCGATAGATGTTGTTGGCCCAAGTCTGTGTGAATAAATTGTTGCTAATAGATGTAGTTATATGAACTGTTGAAATTCATTTTCATGTTCTTGGTGCTACAACTTTTGCACTGTAAATTCATGAAAAGCATCGAGGATGTTAGCATACTTTAATTCTGCTATGCTTTGAATGTACTAGATCGACAGTTATGCTTTGGACCTGTTAGCGTTTGGACCTGTTAGCGTACTTTAATTCTGATAGCCAAATAATGTTAGTGGGAATTGCATCACAGTGGTTGATAAGGTAGTGATAACTAGACTGTCTTATGCTTTGTTGTGAGTGTTAATTGTTTCACTACTGTCATATATATTGTTATTGTTGGTGTCATGATATGTTGTGAGTATTGTTTCACTACTCATATATAATTATTGGGTTTTTAGATCCATATTTGTTTACTTAAAAAAATATTACTCAGCATTCTCAGCAACTTGACAAAGCAATCTCAAATGCAATGATGAACAACTACTACGTGGTAGGTGCCTACTACACTAGCCACTGGGTAACAGTGATCATTTGTATGAAGTTCAAAGAGGTTTGATATCTAGATTCTGCTAAACAACATCCCCCACAAAAGTTCCCAAACCTCCAAAATGTTTTGAACTGGTCAGTTACTTGTAGGTTTTGTTCACAAAAATTCAATCTCTTAGTGTTTATAATTGGTATTGCTGAACATGCAGGGTCTTTGGTACAGTATTTTTTGTGTCACAAAAAAGAAATGTCTTAGTGTTTCTAATTGGTATTGCTGATCATGCAGGGCCTTTGGTGATGCACATGACAGGGTGATGAAAGGAAAGAGAAAAAGACAAAAGCCACACTCAAGCACAAAACAAATCTTGCTGTAAGACTTAGGTTTTTTATGGTCCCGTGTTACCTATTTGGTACTGAATTAACTTGTCATTTTGATACCTCGATGCATTGTGCTCAGCAGCCATGGGGGTCCTCTTTGTGTGGATTCCATGTGGCATTCCATATGTTAAGACTACTCAATGACATACCTAACATCAAGAAGGCTGCTGTAGGTGGATAATAATGCTCAACCTTGTCTCTCATATTACCCATCTGATTTTAGAAACTAATTTCTACTTGTGTGCTCATAAATGATTGTATTTTGCAGGATTTCAAACCTCTTGTAGATGTTTCCGTAGAAGATGTAAAGCGTGTCCGGGAGATGTTGTGTTAGTACGTTCTTAAGGAGACCATCGACCGAAAGAGCAACTTTTACAGTGGTGCACCGTGAGTTTCATGTGACCAGAAACATCAAACTCATTTAGTCTTCTTTAGTCAGGTGTTGTTGCCTGAAAACCTGCTTGGCTTGCTTTGTTGGGGCGTCAGATACTGCCTGGTTCAGGCAGTTTTCTCACGACTCCATCCAAACAAGCCCCGATGAGAGTAACTTGAAACATGATATGCTCCTAGCTTGTCTATAAATGTGATCTTGCTTTGCCTATATCTCTGATCTGAGAATGTGTTTGTGATGTCTCCTTGCTGTGATGGCTGCCAAATCCTGGTTGGTTCCAGGATGCAGCCCCTGGTGGCTACCAAATCCTGGCTGGTTCCAGGATGCAGCCCTTGGTGGCTGCCAAATCCTGGCTGGTTCCAGGATGCGGCCGCCAACTGGGTAGGTTACTGTAGGGATGGCCGTCGTATCTGTAATGAGCGTTAATTAAAGCTCGTTACAAACACTGATTAGTGAGTAATGGACTTCATTTGTAAAGCCCGTTACAAAAATGCCCACTATATAACGGGGCAGTGTAAAAGCCCATTACCATTCCTGACCGGTGGCTCCCAGTACCTGGCCGTTCATCGAGATATAGGAGACGCAGCTTGAAAGCAACCGTGTCCTTTAATAGAGAGAAAGTAAACGAGCGTAGAAACAGATGTGTCGAGACAGTGGAGACACCGGTTCAGAAAATGTGTCTCTGATGTTAATTTCATAGTAACAGGATCTATTTTATGCCTGTTACCAAAGTTCAATGTGAGCCCAGAGAAACAACAATTTCATGTGACCGGTGACTAGTTGTGGTAATGGTCGTTGTTTGATGCCCATTACGAATCCTATATTTACTAAGACCCGCATGAAATAGACATGTCTCAGTTCGTCAAGATAGTGGAGACGCCAGTTGACATCAGGCGTCTCTAATATTGAGCATCTGTAATGGGCTTTGCTCTGGTGCCCGTTGCGAAAGTTCCCTGTGGGCCTAGAAAAAAAGCCATTTCACATGACCGGTGGCTAGTTGTGGTAATGATCGTTGTTTAATGCCCGTTACGAATATGTCTTATCAGTAACGGGCAAATGCCCATTACCAAAGGTGATCTAGGCCCATTACCAAAACTAGTTTTTCACGTAGTGGGAGTGAGAGACTTGGTGCATTTCGTGGCAATGAGATCTTTTGGATCAACATCGACATCTCCGATATCTTCTCCCTCTGATCTAATCTCTCCCTCTTCATGGTTCTCAGATCCCCTAACAGCAGGAGCTGTGTTATCTTCTGGAGGTTGAGCAATCTCAGGTTCTTGAATTTCTTGCTCAACGGGCGGAATGCTAGCGGCAGCCAACTCTTTAGTCGTCATGGGTCTGGCGGTGCTTTTAACGCGGGCCAACAAATCAACAATAATGCAAAGGCAAAATCTAAGATGATCCTTGCGAATCAAAACGTGCGAAACAGAATTCATGAATTCGAGCATTGAAAGATAAAAGAGCATAATAGTAGAACTTAAACAAATACCTTAGAAAGTTGAGAAAGTCTCGAATCTTAAGACCCTTTGTTGCGAAGAACCTTTGTGTGAGGATGTTGGCGAAAGTTCGGAAAAAGCAAGGGCTCGGTGAAAAAAATTTTTACGGTGCGAACCTCTCTATTTATGGGGGCGAGGGGGGTAGTTTCAAGAAGTCGCCTCGATTCGACCGTTGCAAGTTTTCCGGAGGACGCGTGTCCATTCTGACGTTCCCCGAGGTGCTAGTGTTGGGGAATTCGGTAAAACCCTTACACCCTCGATACGTCGGATTGTCGAAATTCATGATACAGGTTCGCGAAGCATTTATGGGTGAAAGGTTCAGTTTTGTGAAAAGGGGTGATCATGAAGAAATCTTAATGCATTTCGGATGTTTCACAAGTTTTTGAACAAGTGTGAAAATAATGGACGAACTTGGCTTTTGTACTCAAACTTTTAAACTATTTCAAGACGTATGAGTCTCACGGAACTCTGGAATCAGGAATTCGCGAAGCTCTGGGGGCAGGAACTCGCGAAGCTCTGGGATCAAAAATCTGCGAAGCTTTGGAATGATGAACCTGCGAAACTATGCAGTCGGGAATCTGTGAAATTCAGGAGTCATGATGTGTGACGATCTTCATGAATGAGGGGTTCGGGAATTAAGAAGAATCTAAGTAAAAGACGTTACCTCTAAAGTCCAGGTTTGACGTGTGAACTAGTGGCGGGCTTGTAAATATATGAAATCAGTCCCGCAAATCACAAGATGTAAAAGACATTCCTGTACATGTTCACACTAGGAATGTTCCCTAGATTTGAGGGTATTTTCGGAATGTAAAAGTCCCTTCGTCTCCCTATAAAAGAGGGTGCGAGGGCATGTGTAAAGGGGTTCAGATCTTTTGAGGCGAGAACAGACTTTCGGAGATTCTTTGTCTCCTATTCGCAACTCTTGTGCACTTGTTCCTGACTCTTGTGTTCGGGGACTCCCTTCGATTTTCCGGACCACCCAACATCTGGATGATCAACCCGATCAAATTAGACTATGAGCACCTACTCCCTTCACCACTACTGCCGAAGATGGACAACCCTGGAATGCCGACCATACACCGCTCCATGAACCAAAGAAGCTTCAAGAGAAGTTGTCCACAACACATGAACAGACATTACTCAATGTCAAATATGGCGAACCAAGACCACTAACTCTGGGACAATGTTTTGCAAAACGTCCCCATCAAGATTCAAGACTGATCTGAAAACCACAAGACCCACGAAGAACTAGACGCGAAGACGTTTCCGGAATTCACAAGCCCAGTCGGAATGGAGTTGACAGACAAGGAAGAAATTAAGAAGATTAAAAAGAAGACTGCTCAACCCTAACCAACCGAACACTCAGTCCATGCTGAGGAGGACGTCAAGAGTACAATTTCGGAAGACCTACTGTTACCCGCGTCACCAACTGAACAAACGCCATCTCCATCAGCTACCTCATCTAAGCCACTCATCGAGATCATTGAAGGCACCATACTAGGCACAACATTCCGACGAGGTGTCATTGATGACGCACGACATGTGAATAAGTACCTAAACGCTCACCGAGAGGAAACTCGGTATTTATCTGCATATTTAATTTTTGCATTTTCCTTTAGCATATTTACTTCCCTACACCTGCATCAGAAAATAAATAAATAAATAAATAAATATGTTTGCTGCATTCGCATCTCTCCCTAACACCCCATGCAAGTACTCCTTGTTGTGGTGGCATAAATAAATATTGCATCCATAAGATTTTGCATCATCATCCTTTTTGCATATAAAATTTACAATGTGGGCACATGAAGGTCCACACTTTTTAGAAAAACCCAAAAAGAAGTGGGCACATGAAGGCTCACAACGTAATCCTAGAATTTGTTCCTTCGGGTATATGCGAAACTAATATTTACAGGGAAATTAAGGAAGACCAGAAGGCTATCAAGTTCCAAGGGTAAATCAAGGACTACTTCAAGATCCAGCATGGGGGAGAGCACCCCCAGTTATCACGATAAGTATTATTACCCTATGTTTTAAATATTAGATTGCTTAAAGAGTCTTAGTGTGTTAGAAGTTTGAATAAAATGCTAGTGTCTCCTAGTTGGCTTTTCTCTTTAATAATGATCTTGATGATATATGCTTGAGATGATGAATAGTTTCTCCACCAAAATTCCTCTTAAAAGTGCTTAGTTTTCAGACCTAGATTCTCCTGAAGCTTAAATGCTTAATTTGCTCTAAACCCAAAACCTGTGCAAGTACATGCTCAATCTGAGTCTAGGCTTTGAAAGATGATTCATGAAAACTTGAGTTGCTATTGATCATTTTCCTAGAGGAGCTTGATTCATGGATTTATCTTAAAAATCACGAAATGTTATATGATGAGTTCTGGTGTCTATGATCCTTAAGAGCTTGTCATACACATCAAGATCATTCCATTCCACCATTTATGCTACTTCTGACATGGAAGTACATATTTTCCATCAATCCATATAGCTTATGCAACTCTAGGATATATCTCTCTCAATGTTATAAAGGATTTTGGGGCTACATTCGAAAAAAGAGAGGAAAAAGTGAGACAAGAGAGGGAGAGAAAAGGACAAGTGTCATACTAGGCGAGTAGGGCCTACCTCTGTGAAAAAAATAATAATATGAATTTAGAGATGAATAATGGACATGTGTCCGACGGCGCGTAGAGCCCACATCTCTAAGGAGAGAGAAAATGGACAAAAGTCCGGGGCAAGTAGAGCCAACCTCTCCAAGAATGGGAAGCCCAGATCTTAAAAATCTTAGAAAGAGAGATATAGTCCAAGAGCTAGGCTAAAAGGCTTACCACCTTTCACCCTCATCCATCTAACACTATCGTCCATACATACCTTGCCATGTGTGACTCCATGCTTGAGAAGGTAATACACAGGACCTCTGAGTTTTATTTGAAAAATGTGCAAAACCCCAGGATGATAGTTGATCAAAGAATTTGATATATACTGCTTGACTTGATTGTTTTGTCTCAAGATTTACGAAAAGGCTATACTTAAAGGTTGAAGGTAAGAGAGAGCAATCTTGTTGAGGAGAATTGGTTTTTGAAAACATAGTACTTTTGAGTTGTGAAAGCATTGCAACAACTCCTAATCCTACTACATCATATCTTGCTAGGGACTAGCAAAGGGTAAGCTCGGGGGAGTTTGTTGACACATATTAATGTATACTTTTACTTGCCAACTAAATATAGAAAAAAGGCATAAAATGAATTCCACGAGTTTTGGTGAATTATATATTTTCAAGGACTATTAAGGAAAATGTGAAAAAATTAATTCTAGAAGGCTCCAGAAGACTTACGAACTCAACCAAAGTGGGATCCAAAAAAATATGCATCTAGAAGGGACAAGAAACCCACACGTGATGGCGGAGCCCAGCCGGGGCCTAGCCCAGGCCGACCGACCCTGTGGGGAGGCCGATCGGGCCCCCTTGGCCCCGATCAGGCCCTGATTCAGGAAGCTTCCTCCACCGCCTCCTAGGATCAATCTAAACTACTTGTTTAAGTCAATTTGATACTACAGCGCATGGTAACCCCTCAGGACTATATAAGCAGCCCCCTGACCCCAGGGTAAGCATTTAATTCATTATAATCACCAATGCCTACCTGAGATAGAAGCTCTAGATTAGAATTAGAGTTGGAGAGTTGTATCAAGATGAGAGATTAGAGCCATGGTCTAATTAGATGTAGTTAATCTCGTTCAAGAGAATTAGAGCGCGGCAGAGGTGGAGGAGAAGGAAGGCCCGGACATGTCGATGTCTCCTATTCATCTTCTTCCTATGGGATCAGACTCCTTTGGAGCCCAATCTTGAACCTTATAGAAAGGATCAACTTCATATTCAAGTAAGCAACATTGTTATTGTTGTTCTTATGGTTCATAACTCTTTTGAGTACTTTAATTCCTATAGCTCTTGAGTTAAAGTTGCATGTTTAGTGTTAGCGTGGTTCTTAGACTAGCTAGCTTATGAATGCCTTCTATATTCCAGATCGTGTGGTAGAAGCGGGAAGTGACCTTGTTCCCATCTGTCCTTTGCAGTCCACCTCTCGTCTATAGAAACCGTAGGAGTCCCCCTATAGAATGTCGGAAGGCTCCCTTTCCTTAGTGTGTCTTCAGGCAATCTCCCCATAAGAACATTAATGCATAGCTTATGAGTAAGGACTAGATTATCCTTAAGTTTTCCTTATCTCCCTTTCTGTTAAGTCCTTAATAGCTTCTCAGGTGTTAGTCGTATACCTCTGACCATTCTCTCTAGCTTTCTCCCTATGGATTTGATATTTAAAACCCTCTTCCCAGGTGAAGTGCTCACTAGTATCCGTGCGCTTGTGGATTATCCATCACAATATTTTTGTAAGCTTAACAAATACCAACAATTATGTTGATCGCTTGCAAGATGAAAATGATGAGTTGAGAAAGTGTTTGAGTTGGTTATCCGGTCAGGAGCCTCATCTTGGTTTCATGATAGCGGCTTTCAAAAGCTATGATGGTCAGGCACTTGGGCCTGACAAAATTGGAGAGAGTAGTGTTGAGAGAGATGAGAAAATTGGAGAGATTCCTATTCCACCACAAACAAAACACAAGAACAAATTTGAGCCTAAGCCTAACCATATCAGAAACAAACTTGACACAACTACAGATCCACCCATATTTCCTCACCCAACAAACAACTTCCAAAAACCGGTGAGATTTGAGAACCCAAAGGAAGGTGTGGTTGGAGAGAAGAAAGAAGAGAAACATAGTGAGGAGAAACTAAAACATAAACCAAACATAAACCAAAACCCATACGGTATCATTGTGACTATTGTGGGAGAGATGGTCACAAGGGTGAGGTTTGCTTCAAGAGGAAGCGTGAGGAGAGAATGACTAAGGAGTAGGCTAACAAGGATAGGTACCACCCTTCTAATTGTGCACCTGAGCCTCATATGCAAATGCCCAGGGCTAAGGCTATTGTGAGGACAGTTTCGGCTTGGGGAGATCGAAGAATGGCAGGTGAGGTTGCTAGCCGTGCACCACCAGTTAGACCGGTCAGGGGGACTAGTCAGACCGGTGCAGATCTGGACATTTTGGTTTTCATGGTCATGGCGATGCTCGGTTTAGTTCTTTTGGTCGTGGTATAGGTGGTCAGCATGGTGAGTCTTGTGGTGTTGAGTTTGCTATACGTTCTCCACCTCGTGCTCAATATGAGAGTGGGAGAAGTCGTAGCTTTGAGTTGGAGAGGAGCTACGGTCTGCGGTCTTCCTTTCATGGCTTTCGTGCTCTTCCAGCGAGACAAGAGTGGTTCACCGTGGTGGTTTTAGTTCAAGTGGAGATGGTAGGATGGGTCAGAGGTTTGGTACTCATGGTAGGAATGCTAGGATGGATCATGCTAACCCCACTTTGGAGCAGCTGGCTCAGCACTGGTTTTACTCTTTGGTACTAACCCCAATGTTGAGTCGTTTGCTCATTCACGTGCTCGTTTTTAATTTTCAGGTGGGAGGTCTGGGGAACGTTTGGTTGATCAACTCCGATTGCTCGAGGCACATGACTGGAGATTAAGGGTGATTCTCCAGCCTCACCAGGTGGTGTCCAGGACATACATCACCTGTGGGGACAATGGGCGAGGGCGTGTACTTGCAGAAGGTGAAGTGAGGGTAAGTGACAAAGTGGTGCTGAAGTGGGTTGCCTTGGTCAAGTTGTTGGTGTTTAATTTGCTCTTTGTTACCCAGGTTCTTGAGGAAGATGGTAGCTTCTTCCCATCCACCCCTCACCAGTGTGATGACTGAGCGTCCATGCAAGCTGCTCCATATGGACCTTGTTGGCCCAGCTCCTGTGCGCTCTATGGGTGGGAAGTGGTATGTCCTAGTTGTGGTGGACAACTACTCTCAATATGCTTGGGTTTTCTTTTTGGAGGAGAATGGGGAGACATTTGGTTTTGTTCGTGATATTGTCTTGAGGTTGAAGAACGAGAGGCACAAAGATGCCATACGAGCGATCTGCAGTGGCAATGTCTTGGAATTTAAAAATTCTCGCTTCGAAACCTTTTGCTATGACTTGGGTCTTGAACACTAGTTCTCTAGTTCGTATACGACTCCCCAGAATGGCGTGGCGGATAGGAAATACAAAACCCTATGTGAAATGGCTCAGATGATGCTCGATGAGCATAGGATTCGGAGAAGGTTCTGGGCTAAGGTGGTCAATACCGCGTGCTACATGTCGAACTGGATTTATCTTCTGATCCTTAAAAAGATAACTAGCTATGTGTTAATGCACGGTAGAACCCCCAAGGTGAGTTACTTTTACGTCTTTGGCTGCGAATGCTTCATTTTGAAAAAAGGCAAGAGTTTGGACAAGTTCGAGGCTAGGTCTGTCGATGGCATTTTCTTTGGTTATGCATCTCATTCTAGAGCCTTTAGGGTGCTCAATCTTGAAACTAACCAAATTGTGGAGACCTGCGAGGTTACCTTCGACAAGACACAACCACGTAGTTCGCTTTGTTTTTTGAGTGTGCAGGAGATGAGGAACTTGGCAAGGAGATTTTCAAGGGTGAGGTGCAGCAGCAAGGAGATGATGAAGATGGTGGTGTGGCCTCTGGTGGAGAGTGAGGCTTTGGTTCGGGCCTTTAGTCCCGGTTCAACTTTGGAGCTGGGACTGAAGGCCTTTCACTGACGTGGCCCGAAATGGCTGTTGTAGATGGACCCCTTTAGTCTCGGCTCGTATTCCCTACCGTGACAAAAGGGGGGCTCCCAACGGCTCCATCCGGCAATAATTGCCCACGGTCTTTAGTCTCGGGTGGTGTTACAAGACGAGACTAAAGGGTAGGTGGTGTTACAAGCCAAGACTAAAGGGTACCCCTTTAGTCTCAACTCGTAACACCACCCGAGACTAAAGCATTAGTCCCAGCTGGTGTTACGAGTTGAGACTAAAGGGTACCCTTTAGTCTCGGCTCGTAACACCAACCGGGACTAAAGGCCGGCATCCATATAAGCACCGTACCTCCTTCTTCCTCCTACCACCCGAGCCACTCTACCGTACTCACCCCGCGAGCTCAAGCTCCTTCCGTCCATGGCTACTCAAGCCTAGGGTGGTGCTGCGGTTTTTTCTTCATAGTTTATGAAGATTTCTCTCCTCAAAGCAATTGTCAAGGTTGGAATCTTCATCCTCCCTTCATTTGTTGTGATTAAATTTTGTTTTATGGTTTAGAGATGGAGAATATAGAAATGTTAATTTGTAGCTAGGTAGGAGGAGATTAAATTAATAAGCATTCTCTTATTTTCTTGTTTTTCATAATATTTAATTTTTCTTGTACATATATATAGTTTATAAAATATATGCACATAAAAGAAGACATACAGAAAATGTACTAGGTATTTCCATTTGTTCATTGTTTAGAAATGATTTTATTCTAGGTAGCCATCGGAGGAAATAGAAGATTAAATTCTTTTGTTAAGTATGTTTTTTATTTTTACATAGAATAAATGTAAGCATTCTCTTATTTTCTTGTTTTCCATAAATTTGAATTTTACATGTACATATAGTTTATAAAATATATGCTCATAAAGAAAATAATAGACATATAAAAAATGTACTAGGTATGTATTTCCATTCTTTCATTTTTTAGAAATGCTTTTATTTCTAGGTAGCTATAGGAGGAAATAGAATATTAAATTCTTTTATTAAGTTTTGTTTATTTTTATATAGAATTAATGTAAGCATTTTCTTATTTTTCTTGTTTTTGATATAGAGCCCCACGCCCTAAAAAGCTACAGTTTGACCTCACACGCTACGTGGGGACTTCCTGCAGCTCCGTGAGGTGGGAATGTAGCTAGATAGGAGGTGTAGCGCATGTGTGGTACTGTAAGTGAGTGAGTCCGGTGTATATGACGGTGAGGTGAGACTGTTGTAGTTCCCAGAGCATCTAGGTTTTCTGAGCCATTGGTTCGTAAAGGTTATGTACAGTAATAATAGTGTTGAATTGTATCCCATTTTGTTTTTTATTTATGCATATATTGAATCCAATCTATATATGTAGGTATGTGTACATATAGTTTATAAAATATACTATTGAATTCTATGGCCCCTTTTATTTCTAGGTTGCTACAGAGGAAATAGAAGATTAAATTCTTTTATTAATTATTTTTTTATTTTTACATACAATAAATGTAAGCATTTTCTTTTCTTCTTGTTTTTGATACAAAGCCGCACGTCCTAATTAGCTACAGTTTAATGTCACGGGCTATGTGGGGACTGCCTATAGCTCCGTGATGTTGGACTGTAGCTATGTAGGAGGTGTAGCACATGTGTAGTACTGTAAATGGGAGAGTCAGGTGTATATGCCGGTGAGGTTAGACTGTTGTAGTTCCCGGAGCATCTAGGTCTTCTGAGTCGCTGGTTCATAAAGGTTATGTACTATAATAGTTCCCTTTTGTTTTTATATTTATGCATATATTGAATCCAATCTATATATGCAAACTAATCATATTTATTGTGAATAATGTGTGTAATTTTGATTTGGATATAGTTTGAGCTAACAATGTCGTCATCATGTGGTGTTGGTAATGGCGCATGTGGCCATGACATAGTCCATCGCCGTGGCGGGCGTGGTGGCCGTGGCATTGTCTGTGGAAGTCTTGGTGGCCGTGGAGGTGTTTTGGAGGACCCGTTGCCTCTACATGTAGGATTGCACTTTCACCGCAAGATTACCTTGCCAATGGGTGATCCAGGACGTGTAGCTAACGTGGTAATATAGGAATTGAAATTAATTTGCTTTACATAGAACTTTTTCATTTCACATGGAAACATATATAATTATTGTAGGTTCTCAACAATATCAGATGGCTCAGGGACATTATCGGGGATATGAATGGTACTCCTCCTATAGTGCAAACTGAGCACGTTGATGAGCGCATGTCAAGAGTGTATATCTCTTTCACCGTACCTGCTCGATATGTAGACTACGGCCAGTTGCCTAGGCGCACCACACCCTATGGTTGCCATTGCAACAGTTGGCTCAACATCACCTATTCGGTTAACCCGAGAGAGGACTGCTGTGGAGAATTGTCTACAACAACTACAGAATAATGTTGGGTGCTTCGTGCCGGACCATTCCTATTTTAAATTAAGGCAACTCGAGACGGGTTAAGGAAATGTGATTGAGACTACAGAGAGGCTTTGCAAGGCTCATCAAGATGTCGTAATATACATTTATATATAAAAGAATTTTTATTCATTATTAATTAATTTGTTTCTTGTACATATATATTTTGAACTTCCATAAGGTTATTATATCTCATCATCATCTGATTGTGTGCAGGATCACTCTGGTTCGACCTATGCTTCAATTAGCTTCCGTGCGATTCTGAATCAAGTTGTGGAAAGAGTTAAGGTGGATTACTATGGTGGGAGCCGTTTTTCACCAACAATTTGAAGAGTCAAGCAATTCTAACTTTCTACAAGCTAGCAGAACCCGAGGCTCCACTGTTTGATGTCTGCAGTGCTGTTTGTGACACTCCTACGGAAGCGGAGGAGAGTGCACTAGTACTCGCTCTAGCTTATTTTGAGGGAGTTCTAGGTTGGAGGATCGCAGACATTAGCCATGTTTCATATCTACAAGCCCGTGCTACTCAATAACATTATGCATGCATGGATCAGGCTTTGTATCGTACCCTATTATGTGAACTTGTATTAATTAGATAGCTATGTGAACCTTTATGAACTTATTATCAATTATTGTTAATTATGTACTTTATTATGAATTCATGTGTTGTCTTCAACATTTTTAGTAAGCATGTTTATTAAGCATATATATACTAGAATTCATATGAGAATTCATAAATGTGTTTGAAGCAGAGGTTCAAAAGCTAGAAACTGACCAACTTCAGCTTGGGACTTGTAGTCATTGGTATTAATTAATGTCGTGCCTTATAATAGCCATCACATGACCTCTATATGTATACGTAAGCCATTGTAGTTATATGGATCATTGTATCAAAAAGACAATATGCGAATTCATAAAATTGTTTGAAACTGACATTTTTCTTAGTTGGTTTACTAACATTTTCAATTTAATTTATTTCCCCTTCAAATTGCAAACAAAAAATAGTAATAATTGTTTCAACTCTTGAAATAATATGTGCATAGAAAAGTAGGTATTTTTGGTGTTAACGTAATATAATTTTGCATGGCACAAATATTTTAACTAATGATTTTTTAAATGTTGAAAGCAAAAGGAATGAGATAAATTAGCAAGGAAAAGAGAAAAAGCCCGCAAATGAGATGAATGAGATAAATGAGCAAGGAAATGAGCATGTTGATCATTCGAAGACAATACGAGAATTCATAAAATTGTTTGAAAGAGAGATTTTTCTGAGTTGGTTTACTAATATTTTCAATTTAATTTATTTTCCCCTTCAAATTGTGAACAAAAATAGTAATAATTATTTCAACTCTTGAAATAATAAGTGCATATAAAAGTAGGTATTTTTTGGTGTTAACATAATATAATTTTGCATGGCACAAATATTTTAACTATTGATTTTTTAAATGTTGAAAGCAAAAAGGAATAAGATAAATGAGCAAGGAAAAAAGAAAAAGCCTGCCAATGAGATGAATGATGAATGAGATAAATGAGCAAGGAAATGAGCATGTTGATCATTCGAAGGCAATACGCGAATTCATAAAATTGATTGAAACAAAGATTTTTCTGAGTTCGTTTACTAATATTTTTGATTTAATTTATTTTCCCCTTCAAATTGTAACTAAAAATAGTAATAATTGTTTCCACTCTTGAAATAATATGTGCATAGAAAAGTAGGTATTTTTTGTGTTAACACAATATAATTTTGCATAGCATAAATATTTTAACGAATATTTTTTTTAAATGTTGCAAGCAAAAAGAAATAAGAAAAATGAGCAAGGAAAAGAGAAATATTAACTTCCCACGCAAAATTACCCTTTAGTCCCGGGTGGAGTTACCACCCAAGACAAAAGGACCCCCTTTTGTCATGGGTGGTAACACCACCCGGGACTAAAGGGCAAAAATTCACCTTCAGGGCATCCCTCGCGAAATGCCCCTTTTGTCACGGGTCGTCAGGCCACCCGTGACAAAAGGGGTGCCTTTAGTCTCAGGTCATAATACAACCCGAGACTAAAGGGACTTTTCTCACGGTTGTGAATTCGACCCGTGACAAAAGGTCGGGGGTTTGACATAAGCCCCAACGCCTTCCAGATCGGCATTTAGTCGTTTTCCCTCAAATCGCCGTCTCGCCTCTCTTCCTCCGTCGTCGTCGCCGCCGCCTCTCCTCGCCACGCCCGTCCCAGACGAGAGGCTCCTCTCCGACGCGCCGCTCCTCCCCGACACGCTGCTCCTCCCCGACAAGTGCGCATCACCGTCTCTTACTGCCGGCGACCTCGGCCGCGCCGACGTCCGCCCCTCACCGACGCGCACCTCCCTCACGCGGCGCATCTCCCTCACGCGGCACCCCTCCCCCGACTCGCCGCCCCCACCCCCCCCTTACCCCCCTCCTCGATGGCGGCCCCCGGCCCCCTCCTCCTCGGCGGCGCCCGAGCTCCATTCCTGCAGCCGGTATATCTGCTGCCGCCGCCGCTTGCCGGCCCCCCTGTGCGGCCACCAGCCGGTGTGCGTGTGCCCCGATGGCCGACCGGGCCACGTTGGGTTTGGCCTTGCTGACGTCAACAAGCATTTTTAATTAAATTTATTTGATTTAGTTTATGTATTGATATTAATTAGAAATTATAATTGTGTGCAAATTTTTAATATGAAAGTTTATAGGAATAGATAGAAAATTTAATTAGAAACTAGTATATTTTTATGTGTATATTTGTGTACCAAAATCTAATTATTTTTGAGTTTAATTAAATAGTCATTATTTGTATATTTTTGTGTGTATATTTGTGTACAGAAATCTAATTGTTTTGTAATATACAATTTCATAGTTTTGAGTATTTGAGTTTTGAGTATATTTGTGAGTTGCAATATACAATTTATATATGTAATTTTGAGTTCTTAACTATGTATCTGAGTTCTTGATTGTTTTCTAATATACAATTTTATTAGTTTGATACTTCTGAAGTGGACGATTGCCGCGTCGTCTCGAACAAGTGACTTTCCGTCACCTCTGTCATTCTCCCACACGGCACCTCCACCAACAAGCATCGTTCATCCACTAGTTAGTAGAAATATTTTGACTTTGTTTATTCAAGAAAATTCGTAGTAAATACTTGTTTATTCAAGAAATTCGTAGTAAATACTTGTTTATTCTAGAAATTCATAGAAAAACTTATTGCTTATTCTAGAAATTCAAAGAAAATTCTTGTTTAATAAAGAAATTCTTAGTATATACTTGTTTATTCTAAGAAGTTTTAGAAATTGTTGATTATTACATAAATTCATACAATATTCTTGTTTATTATAGAAATTCATAGAAAATTCTTGTTTATTCTAGAAATTCATAGAAAGACTTGCTGCTTATTCTAGAAATTCAAAGAAAATTATTGTTTAATAAAGAAATACTTAGTAAATACTTGTTTATTATAGAAAGTTTTAGAAATTGTTGAAAATTACATAAATTCATAGAATATTCTTGTTTATTATAGAAATTCATAGAAAATTCTTGTTTTTTTCCAGATGGATGACAACCATGACAACTTTCACTACATGAAAACTGGCTTTGGTAACGGGCGTAGATCGCCTTTGGCAACGGGCAATGCGCCGGTTACCGATCAAGTGTTACAAATAAGCCAAGAAAGGTAACGGGAAAATGCCCGTTACTGATAAGACATATTCGTAACGAGCATTAAACAACAACTGTTACCACAACTAGCCACAGGTCACGTGAAATGGTTGTTTCTCTGGGCCCACAGGGAACTTTCGTAACGGGCACCAAAGCAAAGCCCGTTACAGTAGCTCAATATCAGAGACGCCTGATGTGCACCTGCATCTCCACTATCTTGACGAACTGAGACGCGTCTATTTCACACGCGTCACAGTACATATAGGATTCTTAACGGGCATCAAACAACGACCGTTACCACAACTAGTCACCGGTCACGTGAAATGGCTGTTTCTCTGCGCCCACAAGGAACATTGATAACGGGCATGAAAACAGATCCTGTTACTCTGAAATCAACATCAGAGACGCGTTCCGTGAACCTGCGTCTCCTCTGTCTCGACGAAATGAGACGCATCTGTTTCTACGCAAGTCTGCTTTCTCTCTATTAAAGGAGACACTTGCTTTCAACATGCGTATCCTATATCTCGATGAACAGGCCAGGTCCTGGGGCCCACCGGTCAGGACTGGTAACGGGCTTTTACATTGCCCGTTACATTGTTGGAATTTTTATAACAGGCTTTCCTAATAAAGCCGTTACTCACTGATTAGTGTTTGTAACGAGCTTTAATTAACGCCCGTTACAGATACGTAGGCCACCCCTACAGTAACCTGCCCGCTTGCCGGCGGCATCCCGGAACCGGCCCAGATTTGGCGCCCATCGGGGGCGCATCCGGAACCGGCCCAGATATGGCAGCCACCACAGCAAGGAGACATCACAAACACATTCTCACATCACAGATATAGGCAAAGCAAAATCACATGTATAGACAAGCAAGATCACATTTATAGACAAGCTAGGATCACATCAAGTTTCAAGTTACTCTCATCAGGATTTGTTTGGATGGAGTCATGAGAAAACTGCCAGAACCAGGCAGTATCTGACGCCCCAACCAAGCAAGCCAAGCAGGTTTGTCAGGCAACAACACCTGACTAATAAAGACTAAATGAGTTTCATGTTTCTGGTCACATGAAACTCACAGTGCACCACTGTAGAAGTTGCCCTTTCGGTCGATGGTCTCCTTAAGAATGTACTAGCAAAACATCTCCTGGACACGCTTTACATCTTCTATGGAAACATATACAAGAGGTTTGAAATCCTACAAAATATAATCATTTATGAGAATATAAGTAGAAATTAGTTTCCAAAATCAGATGGGTAATATGAGAGACAAGGTTGAGCATTATTATCCACTTACAGCTGCCTTCTTGATGTCAGGTATGTCATCGAGTAATCTTAAAATATGGAATGCCACATGGAATCCACACATAGAGGACCCCCGTGGCTGCTGAGCACACTGCATCGAGATACCAAAATGACAAGTTAATGCAGTACCAAATAGGTAAGAAGGGACCATAAAAAAGCCTCGTTCTTACAGCGAGATTTGTTTTGTGCTTGAGTCTGGATTTTGGCTTTTTTTGTTTGTTTTCATCCTCTGCATCACCAAAGGCCCTGCATGATCAGCAATACCAATTAGAAACACTAAGAAATTGAATTTTTGTGAAAAAATATTGTACCAAAGGCCCTGCATGGTCAGCAATACCAATTAGAAACACTAAGAGATTGAATTTTTGTGAACAAAACCTACAAGAAATTGACCAGTTCAAAATAGGTTGGAGGTCTGGAAACTTTAGCAGGGGATGTTGTTTAGCAGAATCTAGATACCAAACCTCTTTGAACTTCATACTGATGATCACTGTTACCCAGCGGCTAGTGCAGTAGGCACCCACCCCGTAGTCGTTGTTCATCATTGCATTTGAGATTGCTTTGCCAACTTGTTGAGAACGATGAGCAATATTTGTTGAAGTAAACAAATCTGGATCTAAAAACCCAACACTGATCTGCATCTTTGCTGCCTTGTCCATCATTTTCCTACAAAAAATCAAATTGTTAGCATGCATGAACTTTGTGGTCAAAATTAATGAAATATCTTTTTAGGTATTAAAGGACTTACAATGTCCACAACCTCATGAAGGTAACATCCAGAGAAGCCAGGGTTATAAGGTTATACACGCTACTGAATTCAATGTTTAACATTAAAGCACCACAACCACCTTTAAAGTAGGCTTGATCCACCTTTGCTGGAAAGGCAAGTTTATCCTTACTGTGTTCCATGACATAAGCATGAAACCTGGCACAATTTGGTCCAGCAGCCTTTACATTTGCTTCTGACAACATATATGTACCAGGCTTGTATTTTGGTCGGTCATGTTCTGTCCCATTAACACAGTTAAGAATCTCATCTTTAGATATAGGTTTCCTGGCCTGGTTCCTATTCTGCAGTGGAGAGTGCCTGGGCTCCTCCTGTTGTAGAGGCTATTGTACTTGTTGCATCTGCTGCTTAGGGGGAGATTGCCTACGCTCCTCCTCCTACTGCTTGAGAGGCTACTGTTCGTCTGTTGCTTATCCTCATGTTGCAGCTGCTACTTAGGCGTAGTTTGCCTGGGCTCCTCCTGCTGTTGTAGACGCTCCTGCTACTTGAGAGGCTGTTGTTTCGTCTGTTGATTATCCTCAAGTTGCAGCTGCTGCTTAGGTGGAGTTTGTCTGGGCTCCTCCTCTGACTCTTGTTGACACTCCTGCTGCGTAGTTTTGCTGATCTATTGCTGCTGCTGCTGTTGAGCGTTCTCTTACTGACACTGAGCTACATCACCTCCATCTGATGTTGTACCACTGCTACCTGTTGCGGCTTCAGGGTTGGGTTGTCTAGTCATGGGTGGTATAATGATCCTGTCCTTTGGCCATTGGATCCTTTGAACGAGAGCCCCAGCTAGGGTTGCTATGTCACCCCCATCAATTGGTACAGGCAGAGGGTAGTGACCCGCATTGTCCCACACATAAGTAGGTTGCACCACAACATACCCATCCTGCAACAGTACTGAATGGCAAGCCTTTTGAAATGGAAAGACTTTCGCTAGTGCGAGCTCCACGGTGCCATCCAAAAGGCTGCATGCGGTTGGCTCTATCAAATTATTTATTGCGTCCAGCATAGGTGATCGATTATCACAGTGCACTTCATTCGCTTCATTCCAATGATCTTGCTTTCTGCCATCTTCCTCGCTGTCATGCGCACGTTCTTCCTCGCGGTCATGTCCATCTTCTTCCTCACTGCCATCCATGTCTTCTTCCTCGCTACTACTGATAGGTGCTGGTAATTTGGAAGGAAGAAGTGCATTTTTCGGTATGTTGATGCCTGATAGTCTTAGAGCATGGACAATTGATTTAAATGCTTTGTCTATCACATCAGGAGCATCAGACCTCTTGTTCCTCTTCTTCCTGTACATTCCATTGAACTCTTCACCAAACCCTTTACCCCAGCCAAGTGAACTAGACATGCCTCAGACCTAACCTCGATGCTCTAGAGTCTCAAGTGCTGCGGTGAGGATATCATCCTCCCTAACCCAGAGAAAGAATCATCGCTACCCTAAGCTGCAAGTGTTTTCACTCTATCTGCTACCCCCCACCACCGCAGGGTTACTGAATGTTATGCCCTCGCTTCCTTCACTAGTATTATTCTTTTTCTTCCCTACCCTTGCCCGCATATAAGGTTTCAAACGTCCAGTAATTGGTGCCAAGGGTTCTGTTTTCCTTCTGCAGCTAGCTTTACTTCCTCCTCCTCCCACCATTTCCTTTTACCACAATAACCTTTTCTGCCCATCTTGCGTGGCTTATTATGCAATGCTCTCTTTTGTTTCATCTCCTGGCTCAATTGCTGAAATCTAGGAGAATTGCTTTCCTGCACAAACATGTCTCAATCTTGTTGCTGCCAAAAGGCATGCTTCACAAAGGGAGTCTACTCTTCACTCACATATTTTTTTTCTTAAATGGGCTTTGAACCGCCGTTGCAAGGTTCCAATCTTTTATATAGCTACCTTAACTGCCTTCTTGCGAACAGATTCTTCCAGATTGGCTGGGTATTCTAGCTTTTCCTCTAAAACTGTGAACAGATGGTCCTTCTCAATTGGTGAGAGATCATCAACCGCCTTGTTGATTGACACCCTCTCCCGAGCAATGAGACCATAGACCAATACAAATCTATCCCTCACAGCATCTGGGGTAGGCCAAAAATTGGCATCAAGTCCAGTTGCTGTCAAATTGTATTCTGGCCATTTGGTTTGTGTCCTTGTCACGCGGGATTGAGTACTACTCCCAGCAGTCTGTGCTGAGTGACCTTGTGAAGAAGGTTCACCGATAATGAGCTGTGATGATCCACTCGAGGTAGAGGAGTTTTTTGTTGTGGGATACTGCATAAATGATATGTCAGGTTTGTCAGTAGAGCAACATAAGCAAGACTGAAAATCTAAACAAAATTCTTATTAGATAAATTTGTTTTCTCTGACAGGCAAAATAGTTGATACTGTCGTAAATAAAATTAGCATAGACATACACAGTTCATATTTTACTTAATTAGCATACAGGGATAGGTGATAACCATTTTGACAGGGACACGACAATATGCTTATATATCAAAGTATAGAATAAATTCCTTCAACTACTTCCTTGTCCAACATGAGCAATGATGGATTGTGTGTTCCTTGTGTACATGCAACAAGAGGATAAGGCAATGGTCATGATATTATATATGACAGTAGTGAAACAACACTCACAACAAATCATGAAACCAACAATAACAATATATATGACAATAGTGAAATAATTAACACTCACAACAAAGCATAAGTCAGTCTAGTTATCACTACATTACAAACCACTACGAGGCAATTCCCACTGACATTATGTGGCCATCAGAATTAAAGTATGCTAACGGGTCCAAAGCATAACTGTCGATCTGGTACATTCAGAGCATAGCAGAATTGAAGTATGCTAACATCCTTTATGATATTCATGAATTTACAGTGCAAAAATTATAGCACTAGGAACATGAAAATGAATTTCAACATTTCATATAACTTCATCTGTTAGCAACAATTTATTCAAAATAGACTTGGAACAACAAAATCCATCCATCATATCCATAATCAATCAATTGAAGATGAACTATTAAGGCATGTCTCCCTAATCCACCTTGACATGAATATATAGCAGATTGGGTGGACTACATTATAAACCACTGCGATGCAATTCCCAGTTTCCTTATGTGGCCATCAGAATTAAAAGATGCTAACAGGTCCAAAACATAACTTCCGATCTGGTACATTCAAAGAATAGCAGAATTAAAGTATGCTAACAGGTCCAAAGCATAACTGTCAATCAGGTACATTCAAAGCATAGCAGAATTGAAGTGTGATAACATCCTTAATGCTTTTCATGAATTTAGAGTGCAAAAATTGTAGCACCAGGAACATGAAAATGAATTTCAACTGTTCATACAACTACATCTGCTAGCAACAATTTATTCAAACAGACTTGGGGCAACATAATCCATCCATCAAATCCATAGTCAATCAATTAAAGATGAACTATCAAGTCATGTCTCCCTAATTAATCCACATTGACATGAATATATAGCAGATTTTGGTGGCTGAGGAGAGAGAGGGCGTTGGGGGTTCAAGCAGGACTAACCTTTGTCGCGAATGAAGTAGTTGTTCTCGTGATGGTCGGAGGGGCCGGATCCACGTCGGCTCGTGGCCTGAGGTGGCCGGCTCGTCGTCGCGGCCGGGGATGACGTCAACGGATTTGCGTCAACCGTCTTTAGGTTGGCTGCGAAGACGTATGTCCGCACACCAGTAACTGTGTCCTCGTCACCGTCGCCACGCAGGGAGCGGTGGGGCTAGAGAAGAGCAGGGCTGCGGCGGGGAGAGAGCGGCGAAGGCGAGCAGGGCGAGTGGCGGCGGCAGTGGGAGAGTGCGGGCGTTGTGGATCTATCTAGCGAGGAGCCAGTTATGAACGGCGCGTGTAACTGTGTTTAATGAAACTACTGGCGTGCCCTTGACAGCTCTATGCAACAATTGGAATTTCATGGGTATTATAGTCAATATAGGTGGGAAATTTTGAGCAGCTCGCGCACGGTTTGCTTAATGACGCTGACGAGTAGGCCAGTGTCATAGGCGACCATGGTTAGTGAACCCGCATCGCCTTTGTTGGGAGTTGGGTCCGGCGGGCGGGCAATGGTTATCTTTTTTTTGACTGCTGACGCTAACGCGTGGGCTAGCCACTATTTTCATTCGAATGAAATGTGCTTCCCTAAAATATTAGAGTCCATAAAATAGCACCTAAAAATCATAAAAATAAGAACAATTCGTATTTGGACATTTAGTTTTTTGAATAAAATATCAATAGTCACACTTGTGTGCCCAAGATTCTTAGAATCCGTTTTACATCCCATATTAATGATGTAATAATTATAGTAACATCTAGTGTGCTCTAGAAAAATCTAAAAATTGACTTGCCAACATAATTTTGGTACCTAGACTTGCTTCAAAATTTCAAATGGTTTCGATGAAGGAATTATATACTTGTGTACAAATATCTACATCTCTCACGTAGTTTCCTAGAATGTTCCTTGAACATTGAAGTTTTCCACACTTTGCAACATGTTCGAACTCATATGCATTTGAACAGTTAACAAAACCTTATGGTTCACCTTAAGATTACGAAAATGCAAAGTTTCATTACAAGTGGTGTGGAAAAAAATATTATTTATATGATGTACTTACATAGAACAAGATAAGGCATATAAACATTGTTCAAGAAACGCAATATACACTAAATAATGAAAATAATGAAAACAAGGTGATTTTAGAAAACTGTTGGGAAAAACCAAATTTGGACTAATTACGACAGAGAAATACATGTTACAAAAATTTGATTGCAGATTAAAAAGAGAAATGTTGTCGGCGACGCGGGGCTGATAAGGAGGGAGCAGAGGGCACTGCCGCCCGCCGCCGCTGCCGTGCCCGATTCAACGGTTTTGACACCCAAGAGGACATCCCAGGCCTCGTCATCAGCAAATGAGACCACCACAACCTTCGATTTGACTCACAAACGTGACAAATCAAATATTATCGCTCAAAAACTGATTAAAAACCAACATAACGATAAAATTAAATCCGCGTTTTGTAATATCTAATAATTTATTACATTCAGGATAGGTAATGTTCATTAATGCTTGCAGCTACATCCCGATGTTCATCTTGCTGACGGCATACTCCACGGAGGGGCGGAGGCTACGCGTCCAGAGGTTGAAAAGTCATGACGGATGCGAAACTCGGCACTGCAGTAGTGGATGTCATTGATGACGATGGTTAGTGAACCC
This sequence comes from Cenchrus americanus, assembly GCA_947561735.1. NCBI lineage: Eukaryota > Viridiplantae > Streptophyta > Magnoliopsida > Poales > Poaceae > Cenchrus > Cenchrus americanus. The sequence goes on along the minus strand of OX387242.1, from coordinate 153,844,180 downwards.
GCATTGCATTTGTTAGCAGTTGGGTCCGGGCGGGCAGGCAACAGTTATCTTTTTATATTTGCTGCTGACGCTGACGCGTGGGCCTGTCACTATTTTTTTGGAATGAAACTTGCTTCCATGAATTATTAGAGCCCATAAAACATCACCTAAAAATCATAAAAATACGAACAATTCGTATTTGGACATTCAGTATTTGAATAAAATATCAACAGTCACACTTGTGTGCCCAAAATTCATATATTTCGTTTTTACACTCCATGGTAATTATATAATAATTCCAATAACATCAAATTTGCTCTAAAAAATCTACAAATTGACTTGGCAACATAATTTGGGTACCTAATCTAGTCTTCGAAATTTCGATGAAGGAATAATATACTTGTGTACAAACGTTTACATCTCTCACATAGTTTCCTAGAATATTTGCTTGAACATTGAAGTTTTCCACACTTTGCAACATGTTCGAATTCATATGCATTTGAAAAGTTAACAAAACCTTGTGTTCACCTTAAGCTTACGAAATGTAAAGTTCCATCACCAATGGTTGTGCAAAACAATTATTATTTGTATGTTGTACTTACAAAGAACAAAATAAGGCATATAAACATCACTCAACAAACGGAATGTACACTAAATAGTTGGTGATTTTAGAAAAAAAATTAGAAAAGTATCAAATTTGGACTAATAACAACGAAGAAACACTTGTTACAACATTTAATTGCAGATTAAAAGGAGAAATGGGAATTGTTCTTCATTTGAATAGAATTGGGCCCCACTGTCATTAGAGTCACGGGGCTGATAACCCGCGTCGGATTTGCTGCTCTCCCAAAATTTTACACAGATAATTCGAGCATCATACAAAAGCTAATATACTACTGATTTCCTATTCCGATACTCTGTGCAAACTTCACCATTTCGTAGTGCAGCATATAGTCTTTGCTGCAAAACAGAGAAATTCGAAGCCATCCTTTTTCCACACCGCAGCCGGTGCCTACGCACGGCTGATCGCCGCACACATGTGCCCGAGGCGGTAGCGGTTCACCCGAAATGTGCCAAATCGAGGAGTGGATCGAAGCACGGCCTTCTCGCGCAAAGGCAGACACCACTCGTTGCTCAGCCATCTTGACGTTGCACTGCCGCCTCCTGCGACCCGCCTCATTGACCCCTTCGCGGTGTCATCAGCGACGGCACCGCCATTGTCTTTGTAGAGCAAGATGGTTTATACATACGCCGCCGCATCATGCCCACCCTCGGCGGCGCGCCAGAGATCATTGTATCCCCTGTGTTCGATGAAGAAGGCTTTGATCCCAGAGAAGAAGCAAGCCTCCGGATGCCCGAGACCGGTCAGCATAGTAAGGAATGCTTTGCAAGCAGTAGGGTTCCACACCCAAGAAATCTCATCTCGTATCCCCTCTATCGACAAACGTCGGCCGACGTCGCCATGGCCGCACACGCAGCGCATGGTCGAGCAAGTACCGCGTAGGCTGCGGAGGTCAGCCAAGGGCCGCTCCTAGGTCGCACCGACGCGCGGCGCAATCTCAATGCGGAGGTCTTGAGGGAGGCCCAACAGCAACAACGGTTGGTGCCTCCTGCTTTTTCCCGGCATGCTATCCATCTCCGGCAGGGAATGGTGACGATGAGGAGTAGGCAGTTGCTATTTTTCGTGGGTGGAGATGAAGGGTCAGGGCATCTAATTGTTTTGGAAGGAGAAGATACAGGAAATTTGTTTCCAAACACGGTTTAAGTATGCAATGGAGACCACGTTTGGGTAATCCGTGTTATCATTTAATTCCACATTGGAAATGACGTTGCGCTAATCCGCGTAGAGATGATGTTTCATTACCCCGCCTATCATTTAATTCTACATTGGCATCACTACCTCTGAAGCTCTGCTCTCAGTCATTGACTGGCAACAGTTTTGCCATGACAGTCTTGGGAACCTCTTCCGGTTTCCTGTTCTCTTGATCTTATCCCTTCCTCTCTTTTTTTGGAGATGATGACTACATTGGCTGTTTCGATGGAGGTGTTAGCGTTAGTTTGTAGCAAACTAACACCAAAACTAACACTTTGGAGCCAAACACATGTGTTAATTTGGAGGTGTTAAAAACTACCACTAACTGTAACACTAACATCTACCATCCAAACATGTCCATTGGAGACGATGTTTGGTTACTCCGCGTATCATTTAATTCTACATTAGAATCAGTAGCTCTGCAGTTCTGCTCTCAGCCATTGACTGTCAACAGTTTCGCCATTGACCGTCTTAGGATCCTTGCCGGTCGTTTCCTGTGCTCTTGATCTTATCCCTTCCTTGTTTTTGCTATAAAAAGGCACCGACGCCTATCGGTCCTCCTCACTTCATGTTTCTTCCTTCTTCTCTATATCTAGATCTAGCTATATGGTTCTTTCTTCTGATACAATAAAACGAGTCACTTTCTTCCTTCTTTTCTAAATCTAGATCTAGCTATGGCGCAAAGAATAGATCTTGTAGGGCTCAAGCTTTTGCTTTTCTCTCTTCTTCCTCCTCCTCGATCTCTTAGCTGCTAGAAGAATTCTTGTGATATGGGTGATTGGGTAGCTCATCCCTCTAACACAACTGCCAAAAGAATTCCTATGACATACTTCTTTCTCGCAGTCGTGTCCGGGGAAGGTAGCCCAGAACCTCCTGGCATTAGGATGAACAATTTCATCATGTGTCCAATGATCATTGTTTTCAGGATGAACAATCCTTCATCCTGTGTCCAATGATCATTATTTTTCCTATGCTTTCTCCCTCCACTCGTAGAATGCTCTTGCAAACCAAAAGTGCAGGTTAAGCTAGGAAGCTTTGTGGTCTCATTGCAAGCCAGGAATCAATACTCTAAGCCATCAACTGAAATGGAGCTTAATCAATGACCACGTGTAGCAAGATCGACGACGTGCGAGCAAGATCGATGTGTGTGTGTGATTTTGCATATCTCGTTATGAAGATATGGCCGCATTGTAACCTTGTTCTAATGTATCAATGATGAATGTAATCTGTGTGTGTGTGATTTTACATATTGCGTCATGAAGATATGGCCGCATTGTAACCTTGTTCTGATGTATCAATGATGGCTGTAATCTGTGTGTGTGTGTGTGTGTGATTTTGCATCTCCAGAGACATGCTTTTGTGATTATCTTTATGCAGTAGAATTTTTTGTATGATTTTCCTAATCACTTTCAAAGTTTGAAGAACAAGCCGACAGGGGCTAGCTAAGAGCAACTCCAACAGTTTGGCAAATGAACTTGTTTCTCACAAGATTCCTAATGTAAGTTAGATCTGGATTTGGCAAGTGAAATTATGCCAGATTGTTGGAGATGAACTCTTTTGTTACTTGGCATATCTTTTTAGAAGTTGGCAAAGCACAATATTTGCCAAGTAAAATTTTGCAAACTCTTGGAGATGCTCTAATCCGTGTCTCTTTTGATGTAATCTATTCATGATTTCGCATATCTTTCCCATAACAAAGGCGACGCTGGTTCGTTAGTCCTTGTCTCTTGCCCGTAACAAAGGCGACGCGGGTTCGTTAATCCTAGTCTCTTGCCCGTTACTGAACTGAAGCAGAATATAAAAAGAATATATATAGTATCACTGGAAAAATATATTACAAGAAGGATTCAAATTCCACCACATCCCATATATATAGTTTCTTCTGTTCTATTGCATTGAAGAATAAACACAAGCTCGTGATCGTGTCGTGAACCAGCTTTGTCTTGATACCTCTAAGTGCAACAGGAAGATGAGTTGTCATCAACACATGGCAATCATGAGATTTCATCAAGTTGAAATTCATTTTCATGTCCTTCACTGACACTAGCCTCTTGAAGTTTGATGAGTAGCCTGAAGGTACTTTCAAATCATGCAAAAATTGACAACATTCTTTTCTCTCTGCGTTTGACAAGGTGGTTGCAACAACGGGAAGGTTCGTCCTCATATTTGTTTCCTCTGCATAGAGCTCCGGCCTAATGCCCAACTCTTTTAGATCCTCCCCTGCATTTTTTTGATCTTTTCCTTTGGACTTCTGTTGTAGAAATGTTCCATAAGTAGCTTCACACACATTATTCTTGACGTGCATGTTGTCAATCGAATGACCCACATCCAACATCGGCCAATACTCTAGCTCCCATGGAATTGATTTCTTGTTCCACATTCCTTCTTCTTCTTCACCATCTCGTTTCTTTCTTTTGCCAAGGATTTTTTCAGTCAGTTTGGGTAACTCCTCGATAGTTTTGATGTCCTTGACTTTCAAGTGGATCAGATCTCCAGTCGCATGCAACGACACCTCTCGTTTATCCTTTTCCATGTTAAACTGACAATCCATGGACTGGTATGGATGTTTCTTGCCGAGGAAATGACGGTGCCCCATAAATACGTATTTCTTTGAATGTCTTAGCCATATTGCGCAAGTATATTCCAAGCAGTGTGGGCAAGCTGCACCTTTCCTTTTACTCTGGCCAGAGAGGTTGCGATGAGCCGGATTTTCATTGATGGTGGTGAACAACATGCCATGCATTGTGAACTCCTCATGCTTGTACTCATCCCAAACCTCCGGCACACCAGGCTTCCACAATATCTTCAAGTAATCAACTAGTGGCCTCAAGTAGACATCAATAGGGTCGCCAGGTTGCTTTGGCCCAGAGACCAATATTGTCAGCATCATATATTTCTGTTTCTTGCATAGCCAGGGTGGAAGGTTGTACAACGACAGCATGACAGGCCTGGTGCTATGTGTTGAGCTCTGGTCACCGAATGGGTTCACGCCATCTGTGCTCATAGCAAACTGTATACTCCTTGCGTCGTCAAACCATGAGAAGTGGGTATTAATGTTACCCCATTGCACTGCATCTGCGGGGTGCCTAAACTTGCCATCTTTCTTATAATTAAGCTTCGTTCGGCCTTATTTATGCCAATGCAAGAGTTGGATCTCCTTTCGTGTTGCAAACCATCTTCTCAGTCGAGGAATGATGCAAAAATACCATGCCACCCTCACAGGAGCCCCTCTGTTAGCCTTCTTCTTGCCTCTGATCTCGCCGGGCTCGTTCTTGTCATTAGCATTATTATCATCTCCACCATCGTTTTTCCTCTTGTATCGATCATAGCCACACTTGGGGCACTTGTCAAGGTCTGCATAATCTCCACAGAACAATACACAATTGTTGTTGCATGCATGGATTTTTTTCAACCTCTATTCCTAAAGGACAGATTATATTCTCCGCCTCATAGACAGACTCTGCTATTTGGTTTCCTTCAGGTAGCATGTCTCTAAGCGCATCCAATAGATGTCTTAATCTTTTGTTGCTCCAACCATGATCTTCATTAAGCTGCAAAAGGTTTAGATCACTAGAAAGGTGAGAGTACTTCTAGCAATCAGGATAGAGGGGTTTCTTTGAATCTTCAATGAACTGGTTCAGCCTCGCTAATTCAGAAGGTGTGTGCACTCGATGAAACTCGACGTCCCGCAACATTTAATCAACAATGTGCACACGTTGCAACAACTCACCATCATCGAAGCCCCTAACTGCATGATTAGTGATGTCCTCAGGCATCAACACATTTGGTGGGAATAATGGTTCATTTCCCACAAAAAGTCCACTGTCATCAAGGTCTTCATCATGGTCGGTAGCATGTGTCGCACTTCACCTTCATTTAGGCAGCCTGCTTCGAGTTCATTAAGGCCTTCCGCACCATGTTTATTCCAACACGTGTAATTTTTTGTGAAACCACGTGTGACCAAATGATGAAAAATAATTTCCCATTATGCGAATTGCTTTTGGTTGAGACAATCAATACAGGTGCAAAGCATCGCCTGAACACCACGGTTTCTCATATCCGCCTCTGCTTGATTTAGAAAACCATTGACCCCGCTTAAGAAATTCTCCCAATCTTCTTGGCGCTGTCTGTACATCCAAGCCCGAGAAGCAGACGCCATCTACATTCCATACACCAAATGAGGATAATTCATCACACAAAAAAAGATAACACACAAGAGGATTAGGGTAGTTGAAGAATTTCAATAAGAGGAGCCAATTAATTTCCACCTTGATGAGGACTTTCTACGAGGCGAGCGCGGCGAAGGAGGATATAGGAGGTGGTGTCGCGGCCACGACGACATCACGGAGGACGGCGTGGTCGACGTCCACTTTGGCCCCTTTCACCGTCGCGCACGCGGCCGGCCGGCCTGCTGCAGCGCCGGCTTTCTGAGGAAAGAAATTAAGCGCGATCCTCAGAGCACGCGCAGCTGGCGGTGGCGAACGGGACAGGCCAGCGGGGACATCTGAGCACACAGATCGAGCGAGTGACCTTCTGGGGAGATAGAGAGAGAGTGACCTTCTGGGGAGATAGAGAGCGAGTGTTGTTGTCAGAATAGGAGTGGCCTTCTGCGGAGAGAGAGCGAGTGGTGTCAGAAGGAGAAGACATAGACGAGCAATAACAACGTGCGTCTCAGATGTGAGATATAAAGCTGACACTGGTTGGCAATCAAAGAAGACACATCCGAAGACACGAGACGCATCCGATTTAGTCACCAGCAAAGGAGACACATCCTACAAGCATGCATCTCTAGTACGAAATTATCGGTAACGGACTTTATAGCATGTTACCAATATGGCAGCGATCAGTAACAGACTTAAGTAGGCCGTTACTGATGGGGCATTGATCGGTAACGGACTTTACAAGCCCGTTAGTGATAGGTTTAATATTTTTAACGGGCTCTATTTAACATCTGTTACAAAGAATTTATGTAACGGGCGTTTAAGAAGCCCGTTACCAGAAGTCCACATTGGTAACGGGCATTGTGGAGGTCAACCCCGGTGTCGTCCTGGCGCTCTTATAGGTAACGGGCACCAAACAACAACCGTTACAAATGTGGGTGGATGTAACGGGCGTTAAGGGCTCGTTACAAATGCAGCATGATCTATTTGAGGTTTTCACATAGTGTTTATGGCCGACATTATTGCTAGTGCTACAAATATTATTGCAACCTGCACCGACGAGGAGTGTAGTCAGGCGGACATGTACTTGAACATACCTCCGAATGAGGATGATGTTGCCCCTGTCGAGGACACAACAGCTAATATTGAGGACAATTCTAGAAACAATGAGGGAAGTCTTGTGAATGAAAGTATTGAATGTTCCCACGAGGTATATATATATCTCATGAATTAACTTCATAATTCTTATTTTTCTAACCTCAATTCTTAGGTACTAATTAATTAAATAACGAATCTACATCATGTAGGCTTTAGGCTCCACATCGAAAAAGTCAAAGAGATGGCGTCCACAAGTACTCACCAGCCATGTCATGTATCATATCACAAAAGTATCAGATGATGGCAAACCATGTGCTCCAAAAAAATCAAGGACACATATGTGTCACAGTCTAGGGCCATTGTAAGGGAGAACGTGCCCATCAGCTACAGAGAATGGAAGGGAAAAGTAGATAATCCACACATGGTTCCATACTTAGTGAAAAATTTGTTGTGGGGTGTAATCCTAAAACACTTCACACTTCCTGAAGGTGTTGAACTAGCCAATGTGAAGCATTGGACTCTCACGAGGATGGCAACACAATTTTAGAAGTTCAAGCAGCTACTCAATAAAGATTTTATCAAGAAGAATCGAACTCCGAATTGGATTGAATATCCCAAGTTAAAAGAAGATATGTCAACCTAATTTTGAGGAGCTAGAGCTAGATATCCCAGGAGGTGACGGAGAAAAGACACTTAAGGATGCGCTATACAGTATCATATTATGGCCAAAACGTTACATCGTCATAATCCCCGAGAATGATGGATCTCCGAGAGACAACCTGGAGTCGGGGCCGTCATCGTCAGTACCTGCTCACGAGCCTCTACAATCGTCTCTGGGGCTGTCATCATCACTACCTGCTTGCTCACCTTCTACGCAAGAACCATACGACAATTTGGGTGAAGCGAGCTCTAGAGATCACGATGATGACATCTCTCACAATTCACCTCAGCAACCATTGGCCACAAACTCTCGAGTGCAATCTTTCAGGTCAGTGCAACCACCAAAGAAAAAATGAAAATGACCAGCAAAGAAAAAGCTCGAGCCAATGACATATGAAGAAACAGAAGGGACTATAGATAAAGAAGTCAAGGACTTGTTTGCAAAAATGAAAGAAAAAAGAAAACAAGAAGAGCTGGAGGCCAAAAAATGGAGGTCGTAAGGAGAGACTCAAGGCTTTCATAGATGAGAAGGAAACAAAAAGGAGAAGGAAACCCCCATTGAAAATAGACTATGAGCGTTCGATGGACAAGTCTTATGCTAAGAAGAGACAACGAGGGTCGCCGAATAGTTACATCGAGCAAATACCTGCGTCGACGTCGAGGACGTCGCCGAATAGTTACATCGAGCAAATACCTGCGTCGACGTCGAGGACCGCCACCACAGACAAGAACAAGGAGATTCCTGCGTCAACGTCGGGGATCGCCACCACCGACAAGAACAAGAAGATTCATGCGTCGACGTCGGGGATCGCCACAAACATCGAGCAAAATACCTGCATCCATGACCGATCGGACTAACTTGTTTGTGGGCATCAGTTCAGAAGTGCAAAAAGCTATTGACATCATGTCTGAAGAAGAACTAGCTCGGCTCATTACCTTTTATGAACAAACAAAGATGCCTGTTGGTGGTATTATAAGCCTTGAAGACCTACCAGCAGATAAAAATCAAGAATTTAGATGGCGCTTTGAGCTAGGACAACCTCTAGTGAAGCCAGAATTGGTCAACAAGCTCCCAACTAAGATGCGGAGATTTCATGACTGGTACTTGAAGAAGTCAGTTGCGGGCCTGGAGATGTTTGGTATGCTCGTGAGACCAATAGATTTTGCCCTTCAAAACAAGAAGGTGGTCTGGCTCCAATTCACTGAATCTATGAAATTTAGCATCTAGACGTCGTGAATACCGATCTTATGATGGCCTGGTGTCTGTAAGTGACATATTTTCATATGTTTATAAATAATTTTATTACATTTGTCGATCTACTAATTAACATTTCGCTTTCTTCTTGTGTAGCAATTTACTGAGATGGGAAGGAAAGGTTATTAAAGAATTGCTTTCATGGACCCATCAAAAGTTAATGCGGATGAGATCGGAACCAACGAAAAACAACAATCGAGACCATTTATAGGCACTTAGATGAGTTTCATTACAAGAACCTTATACTACTGCCTTATAACTTCAAGTAAGTATGATTGTCATCTAATTATCATTGCTAACTCTATTTAGTCAATTCTAATCTCCATGAGGACGGTGCATACAGATTCCACTGGATTCTACCTATAATTAGTATCAACAATAGCAACATCAATGTGTATGATTCGTGGAGAAAAGATCCCTCAGAATGCCAAGACCATTAAGATATAATCCACGAGTAATAATTCTATCTATGACATTTTCTTTAATGCAATATATATATATAGCTTTTATACTAACATATTGTATCTTTTATTATTTTGCCTCAGAGCTAGGACCATGTTCATTGCAAAGCACCAAGGAACATTTCAACCCAGAATTAGATGGGTCACTAATTTTCCGGTACGTATACAAATAACAACTTCAGGTTGGGAATATTTAAAATGTATAACACTAGAATTTCATATTCTGTTCTCCTCTCCACTTTAGTGTTTGAGACAAGAACAAGGAAATAATTTATGCGGGTACTACGTTTGTGAGCACATACACCATTACAGTGGCAACGCGGATGACGATAGTGTAAGTAAAATAAACCTATTAATAATACAACATTTTTATCCTTTTTTGTATGTTTAATTGCTTGGTGTATTATATCAACCTTTTTGCAAATTACAGAGGATTATAAAAAGGGACATACTCATTGAGAAGAATCGTCTCTTGGCAATTCAAGAAGCTCTCATGGGATTCCTCATGGACGAGGTGGTTAATCAACAAGGAAAACATCATTATGACAACCATCCAATTGACTGACTCACCTCCGAGGAAAGCTAACTGGGACTAGAAATTTGAACTGAATGATATTTTGATGTATATATACTATATGGGGTTTTGATGTATAAATATTAGTTTAAACAAATACTATTTATTTTCATGTGTATAAATTATTATGTGTATATACATTTATAAGTTTATATATGTAGATATGTAGGGTTTAATTTATATATAATTCTAATCTAACTGTGTATATGGTATATATAGACAGGTATATACATATATACAAGTTCAAATACGTATACGCGCATATACGAGCTAGACAACACTCAGAATATACGCTCAAATCGAGAACAAAAAAAGAGAAACAAGACTCTTTAGTCTCGGTTGGTAATACCAACCGAGACTAAAGGGGGTGGGCGCAGGTGCTGGTGTGCCCCCCTTTAGTCTCGGTTCGTAATACCAAACGGGACTAAAGGGGGGCCTTTTGTCTCTCATCATTAGTCCCGGTTGGACCTGAGAGACCTATTCCCCTTACCAACCAGGACTAAAGCCGCTCTACCTACCAGTGGGTGCTCGTGGCTGAGCATGTACACACTACTTCCACTACGATCGAGGACGGGCCTTCTCCCACACCTTCGATGACGTGCCGAGATTGAGAGGAAGCTACAACTGAGGGGGAGGTGGTTTCAAGGCGAGATGCAACCCGGCAAGAACAGGTGGATCACCCAGCTTCAACGATCATCTAGAACATCAATGAAAGAACTACACGGTCGAGAATTCAAAAAGACTCTCACTTTTCCCATGCTACTTTTGCTGCTACTTTTAAGCCCAAAGACATTAGACATGCACTATCTTATCACAATTGGGTTAATTCTATGCATGAGGAGTTCAGAATTTTGAGAGGAACAAGGTTTGGGAGTTAGTGGAGCCTCCACCAAGGTGTAAGCCCATTAGGATAAAATGGGTGTGGAAACATAAGGAGGGAGAGAAGGGTGAAGTAGTGACAAACAAGTCGACGCTAGTTGCTCAGGAGTACACACAAAAAGAGGATATGAACTACGAGGAGACCTTTGCTCTCGTATCCCGTTTGGAGGCTATTAGGATCCTTCTAGCCTTTTCCGTGGCTAAAGGGTTCAAACTGTACCAAATGGACGTGTAGAGTGCTTTCCTGAACGGTATTTTGGAGGAAGGAGTGTTTATGAGGTAACCACCGGTGTTTGAGAGTGAGAAGTACCCCTCACAAGGTGTACAAGTTGAGGAATGCGATGTATGGGTTGAAGCAGGTGCCTAGAGCTTGATATGGTAGGTTGAGAGCGTTCTTATTTGAGAGAGGCTTTGAGATGGGGAGGGTAGATCAGACCTTGTTCCTCCTCAGGCAGGGATGGAGATCCTAATTGTGTAGGTGTACTTAGATGATATTGTCTTTGGTGGCTCGTCTAACTCTTTGGATGCAAAGTTTGCAGAAGACATGAGCAGGGAATTCGAGATGAGCATGATCGGTGAGTTGCAGTTTTTGCTCGAGCTCCAGATCAAGCAATTGAAGGAACATTTTTACACCAAGCCAAGTACACCAAGGACATTGTAAGGAAGTTCAAGATGGAGGACTCCAAGGCCATGACAACATCAATGAGTACGACTAAATCCCTTGTTGCGTACGACGAAGGTGAACACATGGACCAGAAGGAGTACCGGAGCATGATTGTGACAACCCGCCCAGGAAAATACCGTACTATCACTTAAGACTGAAAGACCGATACGGCGAACCAGAGAGGGGGGGAGTGAATGGGAGCCGATAAAAATTCTTCTCGAAGGAGATGGAAACTCCTACAGGATGAACACCGCTTCCAACACATGTCTCCGACTCACTACCCAAGTTGGCCAAGCCCACGTAGCCACTGGAGTGCCACTGGACCTAGGAACCAACACACAACCTTCCGACCCGAGAACGCAGCGGAACAACAAACCTCGAGTCTACAGACCCACACCGGTCAGACCGGTGAGCACCACCGGTCAGACCGGTCCCTGCCGGTGAAACTGAGCAACTTTCACTAAGTGGCTCTACACCGGTCAGACCTGTGAGTCGCACCGGTCAGACCGATCACAACCTGAAAGCCCCCAAGGCACCAAACAGGCCAACCGACCACCAAACTGACCCAAACTCGAAACAACAGCAACACGGGACAACAACGGACACACCAAGACGTTCACCCAAGCAAAAACCCACCAGGGCTCGCACCGGTCAGACCGGTCCAGAGCACCGGTCGGACCGGTGTAGCCTGGGCAACTCGGGATGAACAGCACCCGCGGGTCAACTCCCCCAAATCCAAACCTCGATCTCCCAAATCGCTCCACGGACTTGAAAAAGACTTTGGGGATATTAGGAGCACCTCATGAGCAGTCCATAGCCAAGTTTAATCCCACCAAAACTCGTCCAAAAAGGAGGAATCAAGGAAATCCCGCCAAGAGCACTTTCAACTCAAGAACTCAAGAAACCCCAAAATCGAGCACCTTTACTCACGGATTTGGGAGGGGAATCACAGCCCAAAGAACCACGAAGGGTTCCCACAAATTTCCCCCATCAAATCCCCAAAAGAAAGGTCCCAAAAACAACCCAAAGAAATCACAAAGAAAGGGCTCCGAAAATCACCACCAAGAACAACCGGGGAAAACACATCCAAACCTTGAGGAACCACGCCGAATCATCTATACATGAAACAAAGGTTCATACATGGTTTAGCAAGCCGCCCGATCATCCATCCCTCTCAACAAGATCTCTCTGTGAAGCTCTCTTGCTAGTCCTAAAGAAAACCTAATGAAAATAGGTGGAAAATAGGAAAACTAATGAGCTAGGGTTCCAAGAGTTGGCTGCCATCCTCTCACCACTTGGGTTATATGGAGGCAACCGAATGTCTAAAACGCCCTTTCCTAATAACTAGGGATACAAGCCCCTCAAGGGCGGATTTGGAAGTCTTCATGTATTCACCATCGGATGGATGCCCGGCGACCGCACCCTGCGTAGCCTCGACGCAAGCCATGCGATCCCGACGCGTGTCCCCCGCTTCGAAGTCTCCGGACTGCGTCATCGCACACCGGTCAGACCGGTGCTCCTCACCGGTCAGACCGGTCTAGCGCTGCTGGAGCTCCGTCTTCGGTTCTTCGGTCTTGGCTTTGTGGATCAACCAAGGAACCCAGTGGTTTTCTGGTGAACCACCGGAAACCCCGCGAACTCGGTGTAGCCTCCGCCAATATCCACTCATGACTTGGCTCCCACGTAGTCCCGGCTCGACCTTGGTTTTGAGGCTCAACCAAGAAACCGTCCACGACTTCATCTTGCTGTTCATGCCACCATGCGGCCCGCACTTGACCCCGCTGGCCACCGAGTCCCTCGAACGAAGCCTACTTGTCTTCTTCACACCTGGAGGCCTCACCGATGACGACGTTTCGCGCTTGTTCTTCGCCTGCACCAACACCAGTCAAGCCGCAACCTGCACCTGCAATAGTTGGCCAAGAATCAGTCCACACAACGTTGTCAATCACTCATCACACAAGGTAGTGACCATCCACCGGTCCTCGAACCACACATGGTCCTCAATCTCCCCCTTGATGAGTGCATTGACAACACCCACACGAAAGTAACAAGAGAGAAAAGAAAAAGAAAAGAAACGAACAAAAAGAAACTCCAACAAGCGATTGAAAGCCAAACAAAGGCAAAGAGCAAGATCACTTGAAGAAGACAAGTCTCGGACCCCTTAGGCAAGGGCAACGGCTCGACATATCCGAGACAAAGCAAAGCTCAAGCAAAGAGCGCAAACGACCGAATCAAAGCTCGAACAACTACAAAGAGCTCCCCCTGCACACATGCAAGCTCCCCCTGAACCAATGCACCTCCCCCTGGACGAATGCATGCAAGACACCACTTGAAACAGGGCAGCTGCAACAACTCAGCCCTGACCGGTCAGACCGGTCAACACCACCGGTCAGACCGGTGTGCAACATGTGAACTGAACCAGCACTCACACCGGTCAGACCGGTGACCTTGACCGGTTAGACCGGTGCACAACAGAGCCCAGAAATGGCTCGAAGCCACCTGAAAACCTTCTAAATGCGTCCAGCAAGCCATTTCAAGCTCAAACTTCTCCCCCTTGTTGGCAATGCATGAATCAAGCCAAAAATGTAAAACTTTCAACCTAGAGCTTCTCAAATAGACAGAATTCAACAAAGAATGCTACACATGGCCAAATCAGCAAGTTAGATACTCTACGGCTTCGTATCGATCTCAACTACATGATCACCAAGTTTCACAACCATTTGACAAAGCTAAGATGGATTTTGGCAATTTTGCGAAAAACATGCCTCTCATGAGCAAAGTCCTAAACATGATCAAGGCATATCAAAATGGCAAAGCCACACAAACTTCATGCTAGGACAGCCATTCTAATCATAAGACCATCACAAACACCCACAAGCACCTCATGTCATGTCAAAGCCACCGAGACATGTGCCTACTTCTATGTATGAGACTTCTCATTGGTAGGCATCATGCAACGGTTTAGCACCCAAAGCAAATTAAATTGAGCACATATGACATGGGAGCACATTTCCAAGCATTTTTCATTTTATTTTCAGATTTGTAAATGGTACATGAAATGTCTTTGCGACAAAAAGGAACCAAGAGGGCTAAACATTCATGATGGCAAATGAGCCTTTGGCCCCATATGATCAATAAACTAGCCATCCAACCACAAATTAAGCATAGCCAAGCCACTAAAACATGTCAAGAGCATATAAAGGCATTTACACATGAGAGAGCATACATGTGACATTTTCAAAAACATAGCTATCAACCATGGATTATTCATCAAGATCATCAAGAGCTAAGCCAAACTAACCATAGCATACCAAACAAGCTCACAAAGACATATATTTCATTCCATGGTGAACAATGTATATGAGAGAAGCTTTTCCTAACCAATACATATGCTACAAAGGAGCTCCCACACACCCAACTCAAGAAATCAAACACACACCAAGCCCCCCCGCAAACGAGTGAAAGTTGCTTGATCTAGGGATTTGGTGAAAATATCGGCTAGTTGGTCACGTGTGGGTACATGGATCAAAGCTATCTTTCCTTTCTCTATGTTGTCCCTCAAAAATGGTACCTCACTTCTATGTGCTTGGTTTTGGAATGGAGCACTGGGTTCTTTGCAACGCTTATGGCACTGGTGCTATCACATTGAAGTGGGACATGGGTATACTCCTCACCAAACTCACTCATGGTGTATGAAATCCAAAGGAGCTGAGAGCAACAACTAGCAGCGGCAACATACTCGGCCTCGGTAGTGGATTGAGCTACACTCGATTGTTTGCGGGAGGACCAAGACACCAAAGAAGAACCCAAAAACTGGCAAGTCCCAGAAGTGGACTTCCTATCCAACCGACACCCGGCAAAATCCGCGTCTGAAAAGCCATGAAGCGCCAAAGAAGAGGACACGGAGTACCAAAGGCCGAAGTCGGGAGTGTGACACAAGTACCTGAAAATTCTCTTCACGGCTTGCCGATGCGAAGTCCTCGGAGATGCTTGAAACCGAGCGCACAGACACACTGAGAACTGTATGTCCGGCCTCGTCGCCATCAAGTAGAGGAGTGACCCGATCATGCTCCGGTACTCCTTCTGGTCCACGTGTTCACCTTCCTCGCCCGCGTCAAGAGCTGTAGTCGTACTCATCGGCGTCGTCATAGCCTTGGAGTCCTCCATCTTGAACTTTCGCACAATGTCCTTGGTGTACTTAGCCTGGTGCACAAATGTCCCTTCCTTCGATTGTTTGATTTGTAGCCCGAGGAAGAACTGCAACTCGCCCATCATGCTCATCTCATATTCCCTGCTCATATCATCTGCAAACCTTGCAACAAGAGAGTTAGACGAGCCACCAAAGACAATATCATCCACGTACAACTGCACAATCAGGATATCTCTCGCCCCCGCTCAAAAAAACAAGGTCTGATCGACCTTCCCCATCTCAAAACCTCTCTCAAACAGGAACCCCCTCAACCTGCCATACCAAGCCATAGGTGCCTGCTTCAACCCATACAGTGCCTTCCTCAACTTGTACACCCGGTAGGGGTACTTCTCACTCTCAAATCCCGGAGGCTGCCTCACAAACACTTCTTCCTCCAACACACCATTCAGAAAAGCACTCTTCACATCCATTTGGTGCAACTTGAACCCTTTAGCCACAGAAAAGGCTAGAAGGATCCTAATTGCCTCCAAACGGGCTACGGGAGCAAAGGTCTCCTCGTAGTCGATCCCCTCCTTCTGACTGAACCCTTGAGCAACAAGTCTCGACTTGTTCCTCACAACCTCACCCTTCTCTCCCTCTTTGTTCTTCCACACCCACTTTGTACCAATCGGCTTACACTCTGGGGGAGGGTCAACCAACTCCCACACCTGATTCCTCTCAAAGTTCTCCAACTCCTCATGCATCAAATTAACCCAATTGTGATCTGATAGTGCGTGTCCAATGTCATTGGGCTCAAAAGTAGCAATAAATGCAGCATGAGCAAAATGAGAATTGTTTCGAACCCTCGACCGTGTAGTGTGTTCATTCATGTCGTTGATGATCCTCGAAGCTGGGTGATCCACTTGTACTCGGCGGGGAGGTTCTCGCCTCGATGCTACCTCCCCCTCAACATCAGCTTCTCCTCGTTCTTGATTTGTCGTTGTAGGTGTAGTAGAGGGTCCATCCATCACCATAGTCGAAGTAGTGGGTACATGTTCAGCCGGGGGCACCACACCAGCATCTTCATCATCACCATGTTCATGCTCCTCCTCCTGAAAGATCTCCTCGCCAAGCTCATCATCACCTGCACACTCAAAGACAAGCTGACTACGTGGCTCTGTCTCGTCGAAGGATACCTCGCAAGTCTCCACGATTTGGTTAGTTTCAAGATTGAGCACACAATATGCTCTAGAATGAGATGCATAACCAAAGAAAATGCCATCGACAGACCTAGCCTCAAACTTATCCAACTTCCTGCCTTTCTTCAGAATGAAACACTTGCAACCAAAGACATGGAAGTGACTCACCTTGGGTCTGTGACCATGCATCAACTCATAGCATGTCTTCTTCTTGTGCACTCTGAGGTATATCCTGTTCGACACATAGCACGCGGTATTCACCGCCTCAGCACAATACCTCCTCGGAGTCCTATGCTCATCAAGCATCGTCCGAGCCATCTCGCACAAGGTTCTATTCTTCCTTTCCACAACACCATTCAGGGGAGGCGTATACGGACTCGAAAACTGGTGCTCAAGACCCAAGTCATGGCAAAAGGTTTCAAAACGAGAGTTTCTGAATTCCGAGCCATTATCACTGCGGATAGCTCGTATGGCATCTCTGTGCCTCTCGTTCCTCAACCTCAAGACTAGATCTCGAACAAAACCAAACGTCTCCCCCTTATCCTCGAGAAAGAACACCCACACATACCGAGAATAGTCGTCCACCGCAACAAGGACATACCACTTCCCACCCGCAGATCGCACACGAGCTGGGCCAATAAGGTCCATACGGAGCAGCTCGCATGGACGCTCAGTCATCACATCGGTGAGAGGCGGGTGAGAAGAGGCTACCATCTTGGCGTGCCTACACGGCGCACAAACCAACTCTTTCTCAAGCCTCAACCGTGGCAATCCTCGGACCAAATTGAGTTTACTCAAGCGAGACAAAAGGTCAAAGCTCTAGTGACCCAACTTCCTATGCCACCTCCACAACTCACTCGAAGAACCAGCCAAAAAACAACGCTCCACACCAGAAGACTGAGAAAAATCAGCACGAAACACCTGACCCTCGGGAACGACCATACAGACAAGGTCCCCTTGAGAGTCCAAAATCCGAGAACCACCTGGACGAAACAACACCTCAAAACCCTCATCCAACAACTGGGACACAGAAAGCAAATTGTACCCCAGCGATTGAACAAGAGCAACACGCCTCAGAGTGATCTTGTCACTCACTTTGATCTCACCTTTTGAAAGCACACGCCATGCCCATTGTCCCCAAAAGTGATGTACCTCCTTGTCACCACCGGGACGAGACTTGAGAACCACCCCCTGTCTCCGGTCATATGCCTCGAGCAACCGGAGTCAATCAACCAAATGTTCTTCAAGTCTCCCACCTGAAATTCAAAAACAAGCACGTGAGCGAACAAACGACTCAACACTGGGGTTAGTACCAAAAGAGTAAAACCAGTGCCGAGCCATTTGCTCGAAAGTGGGGTTAGCACCAACCAAAGCATCTCTCCTACCAAAACTACCTCCACGAACACCACCACAGTAACCACCTTGAGGGAACCACCCCTCTCTGCCTGGAGGAGGACCAAAACCACGAAAAAGAACCCGTGGACCGTCCCTCCTCTCCTTCTCAAAGCTACGACTCCTCCCATCCCCGTAGTGAACTCGAGGGGGAGAACGCCTAGCAACCTGACCACCTGCAAACTCTCCAGCCCAACCACCAGAACCACGACCTCCAGAAATAACCCTTGCACCTGTACGAGCACGAAACCCAAAACGCCGCTCGTCTGTGCCCGCACCGTCGACCGGTGCCCCACACCGGTCTGACCGGTGTGACCTGGGCAGCAACACCTCCAACAACCTTCCGCTCTCCCTAAGCCCGAACTGTCCTCACATTCGCCTTGGCCCTGGGCATCTGCACACGAGGCTTAAGTACACCATCGGAAGGATGGTACTTGTCCTTGTTAGCCCACTCCTTTGCCATTCTCTCCTCACGCTTCGTCTTGAAGCAAAACTCCTCCTTGTGGCCATCTCTCCCACAATAGCCACAATGGAACCTCACAAGCTTAGTCTTAGGCTTGGGATGTGGCTGCTCACTTGGTTTCTCTCCACTCAAAACCTCCACCGGTTTCTCCTCACTAGCCTTCTCACTTTCTTTCCCATAGAACACTTTCCCCGAAGTGCTCACAAACTTGATAGGCTTTTGTAGATCATTTGTGGGTGTAGGAAACATAGGTGGAGCTGGGGTTGTGTCTAGTCGGTTCCTAAGATGGTTAGGTTTTGGGGGGAAATCATTTTTGTGGTGGGTTTTTGGTGGCTCCGGGATATTCTCTCCACTTCCCTCACCAACCTTGTTTGCCCCAAGTCCCTCACCATCCAGCCTCTTAAACGCCTCGATCATCATCCTCAACTGAGGCTCATGACCAGACAACCAACCCATCAACTTCTTCAAGTCATCATTCTCATCTTGCAAACGATCAACATAATGTGCAAGTTCCAAATTTTTCAAAGCATGCATTTCACAGGTAGAGCATGATGTAGGCATGGGTTCCTTCAATTTAGCCTCGAGAGAACTAGTGTAAGCATGCATCTCATCAATCTTAGCATGCAAAACAGGGCAAGAAGTGCAAGCACCTAGCAAAGCAGGTCTAGACTTAAGCTCAGCCACTTCAACCCTAAGCACATCTAGTTCCTCACACTTGGAGGCAAGCTTCTCCTTAAACAAAGCAAGATCAGCAAGGAATATGGAGCAATCAGCACAATTGACCTCATTTGAACAACAGAGCTAGCCTTAAGGGAATCAATCTCAAGCTTGCTATCAAGCACCTGTGTCTCTAGCTCAGCCACTCTAGTCCTAGCATCCTCGAGTGAAGCCCTAAGCTCTTTTCTCATTTTCTTGGCCTCTCTAAGCATGTCATCACGGTTATCAAGCAAAGAGCCAAGCCTCTCATTCTCCTGGCGCAAGAAGGGAAGTTCATCACGCACCTCGTCGTCGGACTCAGAGTCCGAGTCGCTCCGTGTGCTCTTCTTGCCGTCGGAGCTCGCCGCCATGGTGCGGAAGCCATCTCTCGCGGCGGCCTCGGCCCGCTCAGGTTCTTGGACGACTTCTTGTTCTTGCGACGATCACCTTCGTCTTCACTGCTGCTCGAGCTCGAGGTGGAGTACGCGGAACTGGAGTCGACGTCGCTCGCTCCAACCATCGCTCGGGCCGTGCCTCGGCTCTCCTTCCTCGATCGTCGCTCGTCCTTGTACTTGTTCTTGTGCTTGCTCTTGTGGTCGCGTGTTGACGGTTAATAATTGTATCAAAGTTCGTTTATGACTTGCAAGCGGACAAGTCTCCCGTCGTAGTCAAGGGACCCTTCTTCCCTCGAGTGGTGAACCCAAGGTATCGAATCCGTGGAACAATGTGCAACGCAAGGATTCAATCTAGCAAAGCAAGGTAAGCTATCTTATGAAGGTAAGTTGCATCTAATCTACTAACTCATAAAGAAAACGAATCTAATCTAATCTACTAAAGAGGTAGCAAGAGAAAGCAAGAGATAACCAATCTAGAGAATCTAGATCATGCTTATGTTGAAGCTCCAAACAAGATAGATGAAGATAGTAAAGCGAATCTCATTAAAAGCATCTTTAAATCGTGGCCTTCCCATCCGACTCCGAAAACGCCCGCCTTTCGGAACCCCCGTTCTGTCACAATGTATTCCTATTCGTGCGGGTAGTCTAGGGCGAGTTCGATAGAACAAGTTGAAATCACTTGGCCGGTCCGGTATGCACCTCTAGCCACCGCGGCTACAAGAGCACCCTATGTAATCTATCTTAAGTATAGATCGTAGAAGAAGCAAAACCAAGAAGAAAACAAAATCATCGAGAAGCCACTTGATCGCTAGAAATCGAATTCACTTACAAACTTCACCATGAATGATTACATGAACAAGATCACCACCGGGGCCCTCCCTCGATCTTGAGCCTCGCTCCGGAGCTCCGACGTGGTCTTCCATGCAAGGTTTCCACGTCGGCTAGGGAAACCCTAGACAACTAGCATGACCCTCATCTCCGAGATGGTGTCCCTCAAGCTTCTTTGCTCCTCGGCGGCGGATTACGACTTCGGTTCTGCGTGGCTCTTGGTCAGGGGGCTATTTATAGCCTGAGAAGCAATTAGGTCAAAGGAGAGGCTGATTGGGCCCCGAATTGGGCTGGGCCGGCCGGCTGGGCCGGCCGGCCCGGGCCCAGTCGGCCCATCCCGCGGCTGCTTCGCCGGTGTTGCTTCCCACGTCTTCTAGATGTTCTCCCCTTTTGCATGTGGGCCCTTGACGTCGGTTTCTCTCCGAATTGGACTCAACTCCTTGTCTTGCAAGATTCAAGACTTTTTTCGGTTCGGTCCTCGGAGTTTATCATCTTCTCGGGCTTGGTCCTTGGGCTCTTGGAGTCATGTTCACTTCATTGCTTGACTTGTATCGGGCTTCAAGGTCTTGTCATGAGGTGCTTAATGAACTTATCCGGAAGTCTTGCTTTCAACGTTAAAACCCTGCGTAAACACTTAACTCCAAAACCGACATGCACCAGTGAACTTGTTATACCACGGGGGTTAGTACCAATGAATAAGATACAAAAGTTATGCCAACACCAAAGGTAAACTCATGGCTAGGTTGACGGATTTTCACCGTCAACATCTCCCCCATGCTTAAACCTTGCTCGTCCTCGAGTAAGCCTTCGATGGATATCATCGTTGCCAAACAATGTTTAAACCTTGCACATGATCATACATGAAAAAAACATAATGCTCTCAAAAGTTTAATTCGTTTAAGTTCCATAATGTACTAGCCTTCACCTCTACGGAGGGTAGATTCTTATTAAGCTTATCCCACAAGTATTAACATGCTCCCAAAATTTAAATAGATCTCAGAATTTTTGAAATAAAGAACGAGATAAAGAAAAGAGCTAAACCAAATTCACAAATTTAAATCACCTTGCATATTGCTCATGAACTCTCATCTCGCTTGTCTCTTAAGCCTATATATTCTACTCCTTTCCCTCTCATCACATATGTGGTAGGCTTTATATGGAGCTTTGGGAAAGTTTAGTCCTAACAAGATTTTACAAATGAGGTGTTGTCAAAACAAGACAAGCTTCTCATGGTCTTACCGAGACTCGTCAAAAAGGTCATTGGAAAATAATGTTAAATCAAGGAGGGGAAAGAGAAAAATACACACGCTTTTAGATGAGTGAACATGTGCAAATGGCAAAGAGTGATCCCGAGGCACAAAGGAAGTCCTCGTTATCGGATTGCACATGGTTGGAAAATGAGAATGGATCTTTTTATCTTGAAGCCTTGAATGCACTTTTAGAGAACCGGGGAGTTCACTTTACGCATACTCATATTTTTTTTCTCTTTCTCATATTTCTCATTCTTTTCTTTCTTTCTTTCTTTCTTTCATTATATATATATTTTTTTCTTTACCTTGAAAGTCATGATTATCGCTGGATTTTTTTCTTTCATCATCATTTTTTTAAAATATTCCCCTTTTAACTCTAAAACTGCACCGTACCTACCTCCTCCCCCATGCTTAGACGTTGCTCGTCCTCGAGCAAAGAGGCAAAAAATAAGGTAGGTACCGGAGTATTTTTCCTTGGAGAGATACTTGAAATCTTCAATGTTGGCACCGTCTTGCGATCTTCCTTGAATTGATGATCCATTCTCAACAATAGGTTGTGGTCAAGGAGGTAATCACAAAAGATGATAATTGGTTTAAGGGTGGATATCCGGCGAGGTTTGTGAGATCTCCAATGCGGGGATACATAATGCACGGATAAAAGGCTAGCAAAAAGATAGATACGCAAAAACGGAATGACCAGCTTCTTAGTCTCGGGCCAGAGAAATCATGGCCTGCAATAACTCACTCAAAAATAAATCTTGTACACTAAAGTTTATGCACTCAAATATATATTAGGCTTTGGATAGGTTGAGCAACACACAAGCAATATTTGTGACAAGGTTAGCAATATTTTTGAGCATAAAAGACATCTTTAATCTATTCATAACTTGAGAGCACATAAAACACTATGGGTCTTTATTTTAATCATAACCTCTGCTGAAGATTAAGCTAGCATTTAGATAATTTCAGATTTGTATTTTTAAGAGAGCACTAGGTTAAACATGCATAAATCAATTACAAAGATAAACAAAGCGGCAATTATAATCATATATCATCATGGCACAAACTTTGTAACTTTACCAAAGGTAAAAACTTGGTGGCGACATTATTCATGATGAAAATAAACACTAAGACACACGCTTAAAAATTAAACTAACATACTTGCTGAAATTTAAATAAAAACTTAAAACACTACGCATACATAGGTGCAAACAAGCTGAAAATTAAAGAAAAGGGGGTAAAGGAAAGATAACTAGAGCTCCTCCTCTCTCTAATCTTCCGCCGGCGGTTGATATTGATAGTCTTGGTTGTTGTACCCTTACTTGTAATAGGAATGCACCACTCCTCCTATGAATTGTCCGACGGTGCTAGGTGAAGGTGTCAAAGCTCATAAGCGAATGTTGCATTACCTTCACCCATTTGGTTTGCATTGGTTTGGATGGCTGCAATATTTTGCATGTTTCTTGCATCGTATCCTCCAATGGTGGCCACATTTTGTTGTGGTTGAGGAAGGTGTGCATATGGCTCCGCAAAGGCTACGTTGGGCACCGCAAAAATGGTGGGGGTATGGCTGCACCACTCCCCCATGCTTGCATTGGTACACCACCGTAGTAATTTGGCGATGCCGGAATTTCTCCGAATGGTGGAACATAATTTTGTTGTGCACCTCCTTCTTGGGCCATAGAAGATCCTTCTCCTATAATTCTTTTCTTTTATTATTTTTTTCTTTGCCGGCACAAGAAGTCCTTCCTCTAACCGATCTTCTTCCCCTCAAGAAAAGTCTTAATCTTCAATCCGGAAGGGGCAAATTCACCTAGGCCACTTTGAAGCCTCCTTTCTCATCTTCACTTATATATTTTCCTTTCTTCATATACTCAAATTATAGGGAGGTCCCGGGTAGGAGATGATTCGGGTTCCTTGTAATACCCGGTTTTAAAGAGATAGTCAACATGGAGAGGTAACACCCCGAACCAATATCTTCCGAACTCGATGTTGCTTAACAACACCACCGGTTGATCATAGGTGAGTGGGGTCTATTGGCCACTTGGCAATCAAAGCCAAGTAAAGCCAATTCAACTCCGTGTTGGTTATCTTTGTCTCTCTTGTTCTCCCAAAAATCCACTTGCACAAAAGCGACACACTTGGATGATGGGGTTCCGGATAGTATTTCTTCGTTGATGGTCTCTTCCCGTGATCATACTCCAAAAACCTTCCCATGTGCCTCATGCATATCCACTTGTTCCGGAGCTCCCTTTTGAAAATAGGAG
Source organism: Cenchrus americanus (assembly GCA_947561735.1). Lineage (NCBI taxonomy): Eukaryota > Viridiplantae > Streptophyta > Magnoliopsida > Poales > Poaceae > Cenchrus > Cenchrus americanus. Next base: position 153,820,018 of record OX387242.1, on the reverse strand, counting down.
ACACTCGCCCATGGGTCTACGATACTAGAACATGCAATCATTTCGAACATGAAAACCAATCTAATCTATCGGGGGTTGTGACCACGGTTTCGCCCTTTCCCTCCTCTCGTACTCTCACTATGCGAAGGTATTCATGACTAGACCTATGATGGTCACGGTGTAAGATGATAGATAGATAATCCAACAAAGTATGATCACATCTCAAGATCGATTGCAACCCATGGATGAAAGGAGATTACCCCATCAAGGTGCTAGAAATAGCATCGTTGATCAAGGTTACCCTTCCGACGGTGTCTTCCTTCTTCTCCACTTGTGGGCTCCCTCCAACGGAATGAGAGACTCAGCACTCCTTCATCAAGGGTATGCGCCATGGTCACGAAAATTTCCTAGGCGAATTCCTTGTGGGTGTTTGCCGACACTCCGTTAGAGAATTGCACCGGTGTGCCGTGTGAAACCCAATATGTGGAGAGCTTGGTCGTCGATGTCGACGTTCGCTACAAGCCTCTACTTAAAGCGAGCGATCTTCTTCTCCTCCTCCGTCATGATGACATACCCCTCGGAATACCGCGGAGCATATGGAGGTGGAGCGGATGATCGTGTCAAGTGGCGAGGTTAGACGAGCGGCTCCTCCATATGTTATTGAAGTTTGGTAAACCTCATAAACAAGTTTCGTGTGGCCCTCATGCCACCAAGGGAAAGAGTGCGATTCCTCCTCGGCGGTGCCGTGTCCTCCTCCATCCCCCAAGGAGACTCGGAAACGAGTGCCTCCTCGAAGAGGTTGTCGATGATGGCTTAGACGACGATGATCCCTTCTTCTTCGGTGAAAAGACTTGTAGTTTTCTTCCATGATTGCAGCACTCTCCCTCACAAATATATATCCAGGGTTTTCACCCGGTAACAAGGTACACAAATATTATTTTGGAGTCTGGACTTTGAGTGGATTAAGGATGTGATTTGTTGCACGAAACAAACGCGGTGGATGGCTAAGTCTAAGGTGGTTCCGGCCTACAAACAAGAGCACACGAACAAAGAGTTGGATGAAAGACTTACCTCTCTCCTCCTCTTGGCTCGGTTCTTCTCTAGTGCATTCATGTTGCTTCGTAATCGCGTACACCTTCCAAACGTTCCCGTCCACTCCTTCGCTTGCATTATTGCTCCTTCCACTTGATGTTTTCGCTTCATTCACTTCCATACTCCCTTGCCTCCCATGCATCCAAGATATTCCTACAAAACAAAGCCTTGGCTGCCCCCCATGCTTGTACTTTGCATGTGGTTTAAATATGTTGGAGGGGCATCCCGTGATGTATCATGGTGCATGCATGGTTAGGTTAACTAGAATGCCTCCCTTTAAGTGTGTTTAAGGATAAGCACTCCTCTAATTTCGAAATTTAAAAATATTTTTCAGAGCCATGCAAGAGCTCAAGCATAAATTTAGAGAAGTTTTTAAACCATTAAAAATAAATGTAAGTCGAAAATATTTTTCGACTACGTCGATTTCGGTCTCACCGGTATAGTTTGCCTTCATTAGTTGAGAGCAAGCTTTTCCCGTCTTGATCATGGGGGCATAGGTTTAGGTCCTAATTTTGATTAGATGATAGAGATTTTGAATGAAATAAAATTAAGTGAGGCTTAGAAAAATTCTAATCTTAGAGAAACCAAGGATATGGATTTTTAAACCAACCAAAAATCAAGCTTCTAGGTTCACGCGAGTCCTACCACATGCTGAAATTTAAATAACATCTAGATACAAGTCGTGGCTCTACTCGTGTGTTTTTAGCATGAAAAACAAGTCAACCACAGCACCATAATGAGGGTGAAGGGTTGAGTTAGGTTCTGATTTTTTTTTTGTGGTTTCTCGAAAAAGAAGCAAACAATCACATAGGATGGTTCATGTAAAGGGTTTATGATCAAGCAAAATATTCAACCAAGAATTATGTCTCTAATATTGTTCAACCATTTTAAGTCTAATGTTTTGCGTAGTAAAATTCAAAACTGAATTATATTTCAAAAGACTTGAAAAACCTGGAATCGGGTTGTCCTCCCGGTAGCTTATTCTTGACTTGACGAAACGGGTTGCCTCCCGCCTAGCGCTTCGTTTATAGTCCATGGCTAGACTTCTTCACTTGATTACTTCGGATCAACGCTCTTTGTGGGCGTTGCAATCTTGGGTACCCACTTTGGCTTAGTCAATTTTTTTGGTCTTCGCAGCTGGCTTTGTCCTTTGGTCTTGACGGATGCAACAACTTCCTTGTGGCTCGGCATCTCGAACTCCGGTCCTTCGGTTGTGATCTTCATGGTCTCTAGTGTGATCCTTCATCTCTCCCGAGTGAGCTTGAGTAGCCTTTGCCGTCTTGGGACCTTGGAGTTGTCTCGGATATTCTTCTTTGTTACCCATCGGGCGCCCGGCAAGTTGTCCCACTTGCGTCTAGCATCTTCATCATGATGAACACTTCGCATGTGGACCTTGCCTTGGCAGCCTTTAGGTGTTGAGCTTTTTTCTCCATCTCCATCTTCTCCATCCTCCTCTTGATTTGAAGGCCTTCCGGCGTCTTGACTTGGAGGTGGTGATTCCCTTGGAGATTTTGACGGTCCTTCGACTTCAACTTTTGAATTTCCAACCCTTTAGCTTGTGTTGCACGTCACCTTTGCCTGTAAAGTTTTCCTGGATCATCCACAAAAAGGTTTGGGTTTCTTGGAGAGGTAGCCAACCATCTCCGGTTAGGGTTAGTGATAAAACAAAAATCTAAACATAAAAACTAGGGTTAATCAAAACTAGATTAGATTGATATTTTTTTTCTTTTGAGGATGATCAAACATAAGAGATGCAAAAGAAAATCAAAAGAAAAAAGCGAAAGATAAGCGATACTAGATCGGATCTTGATTGCTTGTTCCCCGGCAACGGCGCCAGAAAAAGGGGCTTGTTGACGGTTAATAATTGTATCAAAGTTCGTTTATGACTTGCAAGCGGACAAGTCTCCCGTCGTAGTCAAGGGACCCTTCTTCCCTCGAGTGGTGAACCCAAGGTATCAAATCCGTGGAACAATGTGCAACGCAAGGATTCAATCTAGCAAAGCAAGGTAAGCTATCTTATGAAGGTAAGTTGCATCTAATCTACTAACTCATAAAGAAAACGAATCTAATCTAATCTACTAAAGAGGTAGCAAGAGAAAGCAAGAGATAACCAATCTAGAGAATCTAGATCATGCTTATGTTGAAGCTCCAAACAAGATAGATGAAGATAGTAAAGCGAATCTCATTAAAAGCATCTTTAAATCGTGGCCTTCCCATCTGACTCCGAAAACGCCCGCCTTTCGGAACCCCCGTTCTGTCACAACGTATTCCTATTCATGCGGGTAGTCTAGGGCGAGTTCGATAGAACAAGTTGAAATCACTTGGCGGTCCGTATGCACCTCTAGCCACCGCGGCTACAAGAGCACCCTATGTAATCTATCTTAAGTATAGATCGTAGAAGAAGCAAAACCAAGAAGAAAACAAAATCATCGAGAAGGCACTTGGTCGCTAGAAATCGAATTTACTTACAAACTTCACCATTAATGATTACATGAACAAGATCACCACCGGGGCCCTCCCTCGATCTTGATCCTCGCTCCGGAGCTCCGACGTGGTCTTCCATGCAAGGTTCCCACGTCGGCTAGGGAAACCCTAGACAACTAGCACGACCTTCATCTCCGAGATGGTGTCCCTCAAGCTTCTCTGCTCCTCGGCGGCGGATTACGACTTCGGTTCTGCGTGGCTCTCGGTCAGGGGGCTATTTATAGCCTGAGAAGCAATTAGGTCAAAGGAGAGGCCGATTGGGCCCCGAATTGGGCCGGGCCGGCCGGCCTCGGGCCCAGTCGGCCCATCCCGCGGCCCGCTTCGCCGGTGTTGCTTCCCACGCCTTCTAGATGTTCTCCCCTTTTGCATGTGGGCCCTTGACGTCGGTTTCTCTCCGAATTGGACTCAACTCCTTGTCTTGCAAAATTCAACACTTTTCTGGTTCAATCCTCGGAGTTTATCATCTTCTCAGGCTTGGTCCTTGGGCTCTTGGAGTCATGTTCACTTCATTGCTTGACTTGTATCGGGCTTCAAGGTCTTGTCATGAGGTGCTTAATGAACTTATCCCGGAAGTCTTGCTTTCAACGTTAAAACCCTGCGTAAACACTTAACTCCAAAACCGACATGCACCAGTGAACTTGTTATACCACGGGGGTTAGTACCAATGAATAAGATACAAAAGTTATGCCAACACCGAAGGTAAACTCATGGCTAGGTTGACGGATTTTCACCGTCAACATCGCGCCTCGACCGGTACTTGCCATCCGTCCTCGACTTGTGCTTGTAGTTGTCCTTGTTCTCGGCCTTCTCTGGGCAATCGGTGACGAAGTGTCCCGGCTTGCCGCACTGGAAGCACGTCCTCGTGTTCCTCCTCATGTTCACCCGGTTCTCGTACAGCCTCTCAAACCTCCTCGTCAACAGCGCCAGCTCGTCCTCTCCAAGGTCATCAAACTCCTCATCTGGCATAGACATCAAAGAGGAAAAAGAGAACATTCTAGTGGATGGGTTAGAGTTAGCCTTACTTTTGGAACCACCAACGAGGGCAAGACTATGGGAATCGGTCGGTCCCTCGAGCTTGGCAGTCGTGCCCCTATCCACCTTAGCCGACTTGAGCTTCGAGAACAGCTTGTTCACCGTCAGAGTGTCATACTTCTCTGACTCCACAATGGACTCGAACTTTCTGCCCCAAATCGTACGATCCAAAGAGTGTAAGAGCTTGACCGCTCTATCATGATCATCGTACGGGAGCACGTCCACATTGGCCCTCATGTTGTTCACAACCACCATGAACCTCTGAAACAAGGCATCGATGGACTCACTGGGGAGATGAGTGAAGTTCTCGTACTCTCTCCGGTATGTCGCATACATCCGTGCCTGAACCTGGGCGTTCCCAACATGAGCCTCCTTCAACACTGCCCAAATCCTACAAACCAAGTGCTCGGTGTGCACCCGATCGAACTCAGGCTGACACAAAGCACGAAACAAGTAGTCGACAGCCTTATTGTTGGCGTCGAATCTATCCCTCGATCCTGGAGCGAGGAAGTCCATTGGCTGGACATATCCTGTGTCCACCGTGACATCCCAAAGGATCTAACCCTTTCCGCGGAGAAACGCACCCATCCGCTTGCTCCACATCTGGTAGTTCTTGCCATCGAAGTGTGAAGGACCCGAACCCCGTTCCTAGTACGCCATCCTTGGATCTTAGACTGGTTAGAGTCAACAAAGACCCGAACCGGCTCTGATACCACTTGAAGGACCGATACGGCGAACCAGAGAGGGGGGGAGTGAATGGGAGCCGATAAAAATTCTTCTCGAAGGAGATGGAAACTCCTACAAGATGAACACGACTTCCAACACACGTCTCCGACTCACTACCCAAGTTGGCCAAGCCCACGTAGCCACTGGAGTGCCACTGGACCTAGGAACCAACACACAACCTTCCGACCCGAGAACACAGCAGAACAACAAACCTCGAGTCTACAGACCCACACCGGTCAGACCGGTGAGCACCACCGGTCGGGACCGGTCCCCGCCGGTGAAACCGAGCAACTTTCACTAAGTGGCTCTACACCGGTCGACCGGTGAGACGCACCGGTCGGACCGATCACGACACCGAAAGCCCCCAAGGCACCAAACGGGGCCAACCGACCACCAAACTGACCCAAACTCGAAACAGCAGCAACACGGGACAACAACGAACACACCAAGACGTTCACCTAAGCAAAAACCCACCAGGGCTCACACCGGTCAGACCGGTCAAGAGCACCGGTCAGACCGGTGTAGCCTGGGCAGCTCGGGATGAACAGCACCCGCGGGTCAACTCCCCCAAATCCAAACCTCGATCTCCCGAATCGCTCCACGGACTTGAACAAGACTTTGGGGATATTAGGAGCACCTCTTGAGGAGTCCATAGCCAAGTGTAATCCCACCAAAACTCGTCCAAAAAGGAGGAATCAAGGAAATCCCACCATGAGCACTTTCAACTCAAGAACTCAAGAAACCCCAAAATCGAGCACCTTTACTCTCGGATTTGGGAGGGGAATCACAGCCCAAAGAACCACGAAGGGTTCCCACAAATTTCCCCCATCAAATCCCCAAGAGAAAGGTCCCAAAAACAACCCAAAGAAATCACAAAGAAAGGGCTCCGAAAATCACCACCAAGAACAACCGGGGAATACACATCCAAACCTTAAGGAACCACGCCGAATCATCTATACATGAAACAAAGGTTCATACAAGGTCTAGCAAGCCGCCCGATCATCCATCCCTCTCATCAAGATCTCTCTGTGAAGCTCTCTTTCTAGTCCTAAAGAAAACCTAATGAAAATAGGTGGAAAATAGGAAAACTAATGAGCTAGGGTTCCAAGAGTTGGCTGCCATCCTCTCACCTCTTGGGTTATATGGAGGCAACCGAATGTCTAAAATGCCCTTTCCTAATAACTAGGGATACAAGCCCCTCAAGGGCGGATTTGGAAGTCTTCATGTCTTCACCATCGGACGGATGCCCGGCGACCGCACCCTGCGTAGCCTCGACGCAAGCCATGCGATCCCGACGCGTGTCCTCCGCTTCGAAGTCTCCGGACTGCGTCGTCGCACACCGGTCAGACCGGTGCTCCTCACCGGTCAGACCGGTCCCCACCGGTCAGACCCACCGGCGGACCGGTCCGCGCCGCTCTTTGCAGCTCCGTCTTCGGTTCTTCGGTCTTGGCTTTGTGGATCAACCAAGGAACCCAGTGGTTTTCTGGTGAACCACCGGAAACCCCGCGAACTCGGTGTAGCCTCCGCCAATCTCCACTCATGACTTGGCTCCCACGTAGTCCCGGCTCGACCTTGGTTTTGAGGCTCAACCAAGAAACCGTCCATGACTTCATCTTGCTATTCATGCCACCATGCGGCCCGCACTTGACCCCGCTGGACACCGGGTCCCTCGAACGAAGCCTACTTGTCTTCTCCACACCTGGAGGCCTCACCGGCGACGACCTTTCGCGCTTGTTCTTCACCTGCACCAACACCAGTCAAGCCGCAACCTGCACCTGCAATACTTAGCCAAGAATCAGTACACACAACGTTGTCAATCACTCATCACACAAGGAAGCGACCATCCACCAGTCCTCAAACCACACAGGGTCCTCAAAGACCGATCCACTTTGGTCATTAAGCAATAATAAAGTATCATCCTGTTGTTAGTTGCCGGGTTAACGCCCGGTAAATCACTTGAAAAGCAACAAGGATCGAATATATGCATTAAAACTCACTCGAAGGCGAGTCCAGAGATACAACAACATTGAAATCCAAATTCTTTCCCCGAAGGGTTTAATTATTACAAACCATAGTTTTTGCCATGACGAAATAGTTCAGAGTTTTCAAAAGCAGCGGAAATAAACTAACGGAAGCGAAGACACCACGGGAGGCTATCCATGATGCTTTCAGTAGTCGTCCTCCACCCACTCCAGCTCCCAGCCGGGCGGGATCTCTCCGGGCCAGACATCACTGAAGGCATTACCTGGATCAACACATTATAGCAAGGCTGAGTATACTAATACTCAGCAAGACTTACCCGTCGGTGATAACTACTTCACCAAATCTAGACCATGAAAGGCTTTTTGGCTACTGGGTTTCTTTTGCAAAAAAAATAACAAAGAGTATATCCTTACTTTCAAGGTTTTAGCACAAGTTCTAGTAGGTTTAATATTTACTACATTAGCCAACTAGTAAAAACAAAGTTGTACAATACAATTAATCAAGCATCATCTTCATCAACTTCCATCATTAGGGATCTCATGACTAGTGGAGTAAGTAGTCTCGGATAACGGTGAGAGGTCGACAATCGATTGATTTAAACCTTGCATGGTAAACCCAAACACACGGTAGGCTGCCCGCAAAGGTACGGTTGTCCCAGGCCGTTTCCAAAAGTCCTCAGGTCAGGATCGAATCTTACAGTCTTTGGTGCAGGCTATCCGGCATACCCCGCGAGATACCCGGAGTCACCATACACCACCGGTAGCTAGCCGTGAGAGCAAATCCCAAGAGTAGTAATGGTAGGATCCCTCGCCGCCTCATTAAGGTACTAGGCTTACCGGTCCCATACCTGGCATGTGCTTAGTACGTTCAAAAACTTAACCCACATAACCACTGGACCGGAGCCCAGATCCCATGCTCTTACCACGTGAGCAATCCATTTAAGGATAAATTGTGATTCCTATCTAGGAACCTATTCTCGCGGTCATCACTCAACTTGTAACGGTCCTATAGCTTAGCAGCTATCTACCTATCATACTAGCAAGGACAAGGTACCTATGGATCATGCATCTAGGGTTTCATTCAACTCCTGAACGTAAATGCACAATCATTCATAGATAATTGAATAAAGAATTTTAAAACTAGGTTAGATGCACCGGAGCTTGCCTTCGTCAGCTGGGTTAGCCTGGGCACCCTCGGTGTCGAGCACTTCCACGTACTGCAGCGAAGCTTCCGCTCCTCCTTCCTCGGTTTCCAGGATAAGGGAGAAATCTCTGTCCGGAAGATCTACACGGAATGCAATGCAAGATTTAGGTGATGTGATAGTTTGTTGTCTTATCCAACTCTTGGTTGGTCATATTCACCTTAACAAGCATCTAGCTAGTGTTTATCTTTTAGGAAGGTTATTAGTTGTACATGGGTTATTCTTTTATTGCACAATTGAATAAAGGTTTTTATTGTACTTGTCATTTCATGTGAAAGCTTTAATCCTTTTCCTCTCGCAAGCAAAGGTATAAATAATATTTTTATCCATGAATTAATTTCTTATCAGCAATGATAATTAATTACCTTTTAATTAAATTAGGAAATACTTTCAAAAAAGGAAAAAGAATTAAATAAGGGTTTTTCTTTATTTAATTTCTCTTTAATATTAAAAGGGATTTTAAGCCTTTTTATTAAGCAATTAAATTACCAAAAATTAAAGAAATGTTTCTTAACCATATTAGCACCTATCCTAGTCGATTGGACCAAGATGTAAGTGTTGGATGCTAGGAAATTAAATACTATTGAAAATAACAAAGCCTAGCTAGTGATTCAATTTAAAAGCATACAAAAATAAATGAGCATCAAAATGATCAAAACTTTCTCATGCATTCTCTCTGGTCCTAAACAAGCCTAAAGAACTAACATGTTCACATAGAATCTCTACTGATCTATCCCCATTAATCTACAAAGGAAAACATGCACAAATTAAAAATAATTATTTCTGGCAAGCCAAAAATCATGATTATTTCAAAAGATGTGTATTTTGACATCACAAGACAGTGTGCACAAGTTGAGCTCAAAAACATAAATATATTTAGCAAGAAAAATCATCTAGGAAGTTTCTGCAAAAATGGAGAACAATTTATTTAACAAGATCTACTGCATAACATTGTGCAATTGTTGGCACAGCAGCTAGTCATGACCTAACACACAACGTATCCAAAATTGGGATACAGAGGAGTTATGGATTTAAAGTTATGCCAGATCTAGGTTTTTCAAATTTGTATTTTTCATGCTAAAACTATATAGCATCCAGCCATGTGCAAATAAGAAAAGTGGTGGGATTTCTCTTCCTGAACCCCACAAAATTGGTTTGGTATTTTTCTGATTTTTCTACGAATTTCTAGGAATTTTCTAAGGCACTGGACTAAACTGCAAGAAAACTTAGATAGGGATCTTCACAACCAGGCCCTGGATTTTTACGCGAAGCACCCTAGAACTATTGCAATAAAAGCAATTCAGCCCTTGGCGGGCCGGCGGCGCGGGCACGGCCGGCCGCGGCGAGTTGGCGGCGGCTGGCCGGGCAAGCGACCGGGCTCGACCGGATGCTCACCTAGGAGCGGTAGGTGGCCGGAGGGGAGGCGGAGAGGTGGCGGCGACGAGGTTCGGCGGCGGCCGGCGGCGGTGGCCGCGGCGGCTCGGGGAAATCCGGCGAGGGGGTGAACTATGTGGCAACAAGCGAACGCGTGAGCTTCACTAGAGCCTAAGGGAGCTAATAGGACGGCCGGACGGCGGCGAGCAAGGGCGGCGAGCTTTGGCACCGGGCGGCGGCGGCAATGGCGGCGGGCGGCTCGGGGGCGGCGCGCGGAGGGAGGCAAGGGCTTTTATACGCGGCTCGGCGCGTCCGTGGGTGACGAGGGGGTGACGGCGGAGATATGCCGTCGTGCTATGGTGCTCGGGCGCGCGCGCGTACGGCGGCGACGCGGCCGACGGACCGCCGGACCGTGGTGCGTGCGCGCGTACGGCGGCGCGCGCGCGGACTCGGCGTGCCTAGGGGCGGGGGCGCGCCGGGGTGCGGGCGACCTTGGGCGGGGGCGAGCCTCGGGCGGCGTGTGGCCTCGGGAGGCGCGGGCGCGGCTGCCGGGCGCGGCGGTGCACGGCCGGCGACGGGCGGCATGCTGAGCGCGCGACGTCGCGGCGCGCGACGCTCTGCCGGTTTTGTTTTGCTGGTGACGTGTTTGAAATTGCAAAACTCAAAATTTTTGTACAGAAGTCGACCAAGTGATGAATACCAAAGTTGTAGATCTAGTTACCCCTAACATTTTCTACAAAGGCTATATAGGGTTTTTCTGCATAGATTTGGAGTTATTTGAATGCCAAAAGCGAATGTCAGCCAGTCTTGACAAACAGTAAAAACTGCCTTGCAACTCATTTTCGAAGCTTTTCCCCTCAAAATTTGAAATGCCAATCTACATGAAAGTTGTGTCCCTCATCAAGATGGACAACTTTCATAAAGGTAGAATTTTAAGTGTTTAGGTGAATTTTGGAGAACGCGGCAAAAGTTCCGGCAGACACCTGTGGACACTAGGGTGGCAAGGGGTTTGACCAAACCTTTGACCATGGGTTGGCCCCACAAGTGTGTTTACTAGTCAATTAGGGTAACTAGGGTGGGTTAGTGAGTTTTTCGAGGTGAGGGCCCAGGGTGACTGTGGTTTGACCACTGTTGACCATTTGACCGGCTATTATGGCCATTTAACAACCTGGGGCGTCACTGCCTACCCCCCTTAAACGGAATCTCGTCCTGAGATTCGATTTGATAACGAAGAGATGGGGAGAAGAACTCACGATTTTGAGATTGTAGGAAACCCGGATACTTAGTATTAAGATAGTCCTCCATCTCCCACGTTGCTTCTTCCTTCGTGTGATGACTCCAATGGATCTTGTACTTTCGCACGGTCTGCCTTCGGGTCTTTCGCTCTTTTTGGTCTAGTACTTTCAATGGGTGCTCGATGAGCGAGAAATCCGGCTCAATCCAAGCATTAGCTTCTGTGATGATCTCATTCTCCGGCACAGGCATTCCCTTTTTCAATTGAGTTACATGAAACACATTGTGAACTGCGGAAAACCGTTCTGGCAATTGGATACGGTAAGCCACGGGGCCACATACTTCTATAACCTCATATGGTCCGATGTAGCGCGGGGCTAACTTTCCCTTGACTCTGAACCTTTGCACACCTTTGGTGGGCGGCACTTTCAAATATACATAATCTCCCACTTCAAAGTATCGAGGTGTGGTTCCCTTGTCATGGTAACTCTTTTGCCTCATCTGTGCCATCTTCAAATTCTTTCTTATCACTTGCACCCTTTCTCCGGCCTCTTTAACTAATTCTGGTCCAAAGAATGTTCTCTCTCTGGCCTCAGACCAATTCAGCGGAGTGCGGCATCTACGTCCATAAAGAGCATCGAACGGTGCTATTTTCAAACTGGCTTGATAGCTGTTATTGTAGGAGAACTCTGCCAAGGACAAACACTTGTCCTAACTCTTGTCAAAGTGCAAGATGCTTGCTTTCAACATATCTTCCAAAATCTGATTTATTCTCTCCGTCTGACCATCGGTCTGCGGATGATAACTGGAACTGCGGATCAGCTGGGTTCCCAAACACTCATGCAATTGTTCCCAAAAATGAGCTACAAACTGAGTCCCTATCAGATATTATAGTCTTTGGGATTCCATGCAGACGTACTATGTGGTCCATGTACAACCCTGCATATTGTTGTACGGAGTAAGTGGTGTGCACGGCAATGAAGTGAGCGGTCTTGGTGAGTATGTCCACAATTACCCAAATAGAGTCTTTCTTTCTAGCTGTTAGGGGTAAACCCACAATGAAATCCATACTAATATCGTCCCACTTCCACATAGGTATCGACAGGGGTTGGAGTACACCTGCCGATTTCAAATGACTTGCTTTCATTCGGTGGCAAGTGTCACACTCGGCTACATACTTGGCTACATCCACCTTCATATTGGACCACCAAAAGTTCTGTTTCAGATCTTGTTACATCTTGGTACTACCGGGATGAATAGAGAATTTGGACATGTGAGATTCCTCTAGAATGATTTTCTTGATTTCCGGGTCAACGGGGACCACTAGACGTTTCCCAAACGAGACCACATCCTGGTGATCCTTCTAGAAACAAGTGTACTTGGGGTCTCCCTCTGCTAGCTTCTGTTTGATGGTTTGAATGTCTACATCATTGCGCTGAGCAGTGACAATTCTATCATAAAGACTGGACTCTGCCGTCAAGGCATAAAGAATTCCCTGCGGTACCACTTCTAAGTTGAGTCTTCTCATTTCTTCACACAACGGTTCACTATCTGGCTCTAGCTCTAGGTGGTTGCAATGATCTTTGCGGCTAAGAGCATCCGCAACAACATTTGCCTTGCCGGGGTGATAATGCACTTCTAAATCATAATCCATAATCAACTCAAGCCATCTTCTCTGTCTCATATTCAATTCTGACTGGGTGAAGATGTATTAGAGGCTCTTGTGATCAGTGAAGATATTGCAATGATTACCCATTAGATAATGCCTCCATATCTTGAGGGCGTGGACAACAGCAGCTAACTCAAGATCATGGGTAGGATAATTGAGCTCATGGGGTCGAAGTGCCCGTGAAGCATAGGCAATGACTCGGCCCTCTTGCATAAGGACACAGCCGAGACCCGTGCCTGATGCGTCACAGAAAACTTCAAATGGTTTGGAATTATCCTATTGCACTAACACTAGGGCTGAAGTTAGATGTTGCCTTAGGGTGTGGAAAGCTTTCTCACATGCTTCACTCCACACGAATTTCACTCCTTTCTTGAGTAATTCGGTCATGGGTTTTGCGATTCTGGAAAAGTCAGGAATGAGTCGACGGTAGTATCCCGCCAATCCTAGGAAACTGCGGATTTGGTGTACGGACTTGGGTGGTTTCCAATCCATCACCTCTTGAACTTTGCTAGGATCTACGGAGATTCCGTCATGGGAAATGGTGTGCCCTAAGAATTTCACACTTTTCAACCAGAATTCGCATTTGGAGAACTTAGCATAAAGCTTATGATCTCGCAAACGTTGAAGGACAACTCGGAGATGTTTGGCGCATTCTTTCTCGCTTTTGGAATAGATGAGAATATCATCGATAAAGACCACGACGAATTTATCGAGCTCCGTCATGAACATGGAGTTCATGAGGTACATGAAGTAGGTTGGGGCATTAGTGAGTCTGAAAGACATTACCAAGAACTCGTAAAGACCATAACGAGTGGAAAAAGCGGTTTTAGGAATGTCGCAAGGTCGAATCTTGATTTGGTGGTAGCCAGAACGAAGGTCGATTTTAGAGAAGACTTTGGCACCAGCCAATTGACCAAAAAAAACATCGATTCGGGGAAGCGGGTATTTGTTTTTGATGGTGACTGCATTGAGGGGTCGGTAATCTACGCACATCCTCAAGCTACCATCTTTCTTCTTGACAAAAAGAGCAGGGCAACCCCAAGGAGAAGAGCTCGGGCAAATATACCCCTTATCTAACAATTCTTGGATTTGGGTTTTTAGTTCGGCTAGTTCTTTGGGTGGCATACGATAAGGTCTTTTGGAAATGGGTGCGGTACTGGGCTGGAGTTCGATCATGAACTCGACATCTCTGTCTGGGGGCATACCAGGCAACTCTTCCGGAAAGACATCCGGGTACTCGCACACTACTGGAATTTCATGAAGAGGGGAGATAATGGTCACATAGGCACAAGAATGGGTACCGTCCCCGAAAGGTAGGTACAAGGTGGTGTGCCCGACCGTAGGAGAATTGATTTCTACGACCCTATCTGATATATCTAGAATCACCTTATGTTGATTCATCCATTCTATACCCAAGATAACATCCATGCTTCCCAGTTTGATGGTTATAAGATTAGATTGAATAACCTTACTTCCTAGTCTTAGAGGAACTCCAAAAGTTACTAAATGAGACGTGATATTCCCACCTGGTGTGGTAATTTTATAAGTTGATTGAATTTGTACTCCCTTTAGACCCAACTTGTCTAGTAGACTCTCATTTATGAAACTATGAGTGGCTCCCGAATCAAATAAAATTTTAACAGGAGTGTCGTTGATAGAGAATGTACCCGTGAGCACTGAAGCTCCTTCTGGGATGTCACTCATGGCAGTGAAGTTCAACTTGCCCTGGCGTACTTGAACCATGGGCTTCTTAGCTGGAGTGGCAGGCTTGTTTCCTGCACCCTGATTCTGCGGGTTGGGCTTGATCTGCCTGGGCTTGGGGCAATCATTAATGTAATGCCCTAGCTGGCCACAGTTGTAGCAACGACGATCACCAACATTGCGAGGAGGTGCATTAGGCTTTGGGGCCTGGTGCTGAGCACTGCAAAACTGGAAGTTCCCTATGGGTTTGCTCTGAGGTGGCTTCATTGTCCAGCGTCTAGTTGAAGATTGCTGGGATGGGCCTGGGGCGTTCTTCTTGACAAAGCGAAACTTCTTGCCCGTTCCGCTGCCTGGGGTGAAACCAGATATCCTCTTCTTGTCCCCGTGGGCTTTCTTCATAGCATCTTCTTGGGAGATAGCCTTGTTCACTAGCTCATGGAAGTTTGCGGGCTAGAGCAGGTTCAGACGCTCGTACAATTTGCCATCAAGCCCGTCACGGAACATTTCCATCTTCTTTTGAGGAACCAAGTTGAGAAGTACCTTGGTTCGTGTGTGATGAGTGATTGACCGGATGGTTTGAAGCTTTATGTGTGTAGTGTTGAGTTGTGTTGTGTGTGTTTTATTTTGTGTATTTACCTTATTGTTTATGTGGTGTGTTGTCAATGCACTCGTGAGGAGTGGTTGACAACGTTGTGTGGACTGACTCTTGGCCTAGTATTGCGGGTGTTGGTTGCGGCTTGGTTTGCGTTGGTGCGGGTGAAGAACGAGCGCGAAAGGTCTTAGCCTTGCGGGGCCTCCGAGGAGTGGAGAGACAAGTAGGCTTGGTTCGAGGGACCCGGTGGCCGACGGGATCAAGTGCGAGCCACATGGTGCAAGAAGAGCAAGACGAAGTCGTGGACATGGAGCCGGTGCATCGGTGGTGGCCAAGTCAAGGAACGAGGCAAGAGCGAGTAGACCGTCGGGCGCCGGAGGTGAAAGGCTTGGCGGGCTCGACGCTTGGCGTGGTGAGGCCGGGCCGTGTACGTGGGGTTTGGTGGTTTGGCCACAAAACCATCGGAGGAGGGTTTCTCGGTTTGGGCCTCAAAACCGATCCCGAGGGCCTGACGTGACGGAGACGGTATCCGGGTGCGTCGGGAAGCTTCGAGGCGGGCGACACGCGGCATGATCTAGGTGCTTGCGTCGGGAGGACGTGAAGGCCTGATGGATGCGCGGCCGTCCGATGGTGAACTTCATGTGTTGACCAAAACGCCCCTGTGAGGGCTTGTGTTGTACTCCTAGTGTAGGGGCACTTCGGTCTTTTCCGGAGGGCCTATATATAGGAGGAGGGGGCTGAATTTTCAGCCAACTCTTGGGCTAGAGGCTGCTGTACTCTTTCATTTTGGAGTGCTTTGGGAGAGAGGGAGAGAGGAGAGAGTGGCTCTTTGATTGGAGCTTTTTGCCATCTTAGATTTGGTTTCTAGGAGTGGCTTGTAATCGATTGGACAAGATATTCATAGTGATTTCATCCTCTAAATCTTGTGCCAATCTTTCTATTCCGGATTTCTTTTATTGCCTTTTCGGAGCTTTTTTTTTGTGCTTGTTTTCGTGCCTTTGTTCCGGTTCGATTCCGCGGATTTGAGTGGGTTTCTCCCCGGATTTCTTCGAGGGAAACATGGATAGATGTCTTGTGCATCTTTGTGCTTGATCTTGTGCCCTCAAACGCCGGGAAATCACTTCGATTCGTGAGTTTTCGTTCGGTGCTCTAGCTTTTGGTGGTGCTCAAAGGATTCGCGATTCCCGGTGATTTAGGGAGTTAGGAGGCAAGATTTTTGGGCTATAGCATCCTTGTGTGACGCTTTTCAAGTCCCCAAACCCTTGTCTCCATAGCTTCAACCGTTTGGGAAATTCGATGATGATTTGGGGGAGTTGACTTTCGGGGTCGGGCGTTTTCAGCTCTGTCCGCACCTGGCGGACGGTCCGCGAGGACCAGGCGGACGGTCCGCGCGGCTAGGGTTTGTCCCGTGTTCTTCGTGTTCTTGCTCGTCTTTCGTTTCGATCCGTCGCGATTTTGGTTTTCGGTTGGACGGAGTTTCGGACGGTCCGCGGTGTTGGGCGGACGGTCCGCGGGTGCTGGCGGACGGTCCGCGTGCTCCCCGCGGACGGTCCGTGGTTCGTGGTGTGCCACTGGTGGTTCTGTTGGCTTTAACGGACGGTCCGCGGCTCAGGCCGGACGGTCCGCGGCTCGGGTGTGGACGGTCGCGGTACCGGCCGGACGGTCCGCGCGGCTCTTTGCGGACGGTCCGCCTGTCCGGCGGACGGTCGGCCGAGGGCGAGCGCTTTGCTTCTTGGTTCGATTCCTTCCCCCCTTCTTTCGTGCTTCCGCGTGTGCTTCAAGGAATCGTTCCTAGGACAAGAGGTTGATCCATAACCTCGTGGTCTTGGCGATTGGTGCGTGATTCGATCCATCGCTTGTGCGTGCACCGGGTTCTTTGAGAAGAATTTTTACGGCTCCTATTCCCCCCCCCCCCTCTCTAGTCGCCATCCGATCCTTCAATTGGTATCAGAGCCGGTTGTGGATTCTTTTGGCTCTAACAAGTCTTGAATCCATAGGGTGACTAGAGGAAAGAGGTGCTTTTGCTTGCGACCTTGGTTTGCATGTTTTGAGTCCGACGATTTGGAGTTGGGCCCTTGGAAAACCATAACTTGAGGTACCTTCAGTAAAACGGGCATAACTTTTCGCTCGGTGCTCCGTTTTGGCTCAAATTTTTACATCGGTTTCGTGACTCCATTTGTAGGTGATCCAAAATAATCCAAAGATCATTTTGGGGTCTTCAAAAATTCAGAAAAAATCAACAAGATAATTGAAAAATCCTCATTTATGTCTCTTGCGGCTTTGTCTTGTTTCTTCTGGATTTTCTCTAGGCTTCATTTCACCTTATCTTGAGCTGAAATTTTTTGTGCCTCTATCTTTGGTGCTCTTTGTTCAGTGGTAAAATGTTGGGAAAAAGATAAGATCCTTTGCTATTGAACTCGTCAGTAGTTGTTAGAGAATTGAGGCTTTTTGAGTGCTTTCTTTGCATCGTTGCTTGTTCCTTGAGCTTGGTTTCGGCTAATCCTAACCGGTACTTTGTTTATGGCACCAAGTTCTTCTCCTTGTGGTTCTTTGAGCGAGGAGGAGTATGGAGGTTGAGGCGGAAGCCGAAGTGGAGGAGATGATATCTCTCATCGAGGACTATCGAGATGGTGACATCAAGAAAGGCAAGCTCTACCACAAGCTAGGAGGCATGAACCAAGGTACACTTGCCAAAGCTATCTTGATCCTATGCAATAGGTTGGATGTTTGTGAGCGTGATTGTGGAGACTTGCATAGGAGAAACATAGATTTGTGCGATGCCTTGCGTAGGAAGAATGAGAAGATGAAATGCTCTCTTACTAGGTTGAAATGTGGTATGGCTCATTGGATGTCTCGTGCTTTGAATTCATGCACTTCTTGTAACACCATGCATGCTAAAAATGATGCTTTGATTGCTTCCATTGCATGCTTGAAATCTGAAATTAAGGTGTTAAATTTCAAAGCTTCTTTGCCTTGCAAATCATGCGATGCCTTGTGTGCTGAAAATGAGAAATTAAAATATGAAGTTAGTTGGCGCAAAATGCATGTTGAAGCTTTTAGAAGAGCATGCGATAATCTTGATTTTGAGAATGATGAATTGAGATCATCTCTTGCTAACTTGCAATCTGAAATTGACTTGTTGAAATCCAATGCTCCTATGCCTTGCAACTCTTGTGTTGTTTTGAATGATGAACTTGATATGGCTAGGAGTAAGATTGCTTTGTTAGAGTCAAGTGCTTCTCTACCATGTGTTTCTTGTGAGTCTTTGCTTGGCTAAATTAATGAACTAAAATTGACTCACACCACATGTGTAGATGAACTTGAGCATGCTAGGGCTGAAATTTGTGATATGAAATCCATTGCCTTGTAGCAAGTGTTCTTTGGTGCTGGTTGAGGATGCTTGTCATACTTCTTGCAATGATGATAATGCTTTGCGAGATGTAATTGATGTTGCTTGTTCATGTGATTTTGTTTGCATCTCATGCATTGATTTGGAAAGTGAAGTTTTGGCTTTGAAAAAGATGCGCGGGGATATGAGCGCTAAGTTGGTTGAGCATGATGAGATGAGTGCCAACCTTGAGAAAGAAAATGAACTCTTGCGTACCACATATGCTAAATGCATTGAAGAAGAAATCAATAATTTGAGAAATATGACATGTGGTACTTGTGAGCGCCTCAAGTCTCAAAATGAGGTTTTGCGCACAAGGTGCAAGAGTCTTTGTGCCAAGGGTTTGGATTCTCACTTCTCTTGTCACTCCGATGTTGATGCTTCTAAATTTGCTTCTTCTAAACCGGAGTCGACTTCTTCTCTTGAGTGTGAGTCTTTGGATGGTGGTAAGTGTGCTAGTGCCATGGATAGCTCTCTCATAGCTACTCCTAAGCTTGTTGCTTCTTCCGGTATTGCCCAAGGTGATTTGAATGGAAAGGGTGCCTCCCACATATTTGGAACTCATATTCCCAAGCCGAGGTTCCAATGCACCTTTTGCAAGAAGGATGGGCATACCGTTGAGTTTTGCTTTCGTCGTGTCAAGCACGAGCGACGTGTGCGTGCTAAAGCTTTTAAGAAACCACGTAGCCTTTCTCATGGCACGTGTGATTCTAATGTGGGCACCAAGTTGGATGTTGGGGTTGATGCTTCATGCTCTAAGTCCCAAGGGACTTCCCACTTACAAGAGAATGGTGATTCATCCACTCAGACTGTGCCTCTCGATAGGCCTTTGTACCATTGCTCTCACTGTGGGAAGGATGGGCATCAAGAGAGTTTTTGCTACCGCCGGGCAAGGAGAATACGGCGAGGAGGTGCCTCTAGGCCTTTGGTTGCTCATAGTCCTTCTCATGGCATGAACACTTGTGAGCCTAAGAAGGCGCGATTTGTGGATGGGTTTTATGACACTCTGTCTAGTGAGTTAGGCCATGCTCGTGGACATGCTTCTAGTGTTTCTTGTGTTGGTCCGCGACATGCTTCCCGTGGTGCTTGTGTTGGTTCTTCTCCTACGACCCCGAAGGATCATTGCCTTTTTGCTTGTGGTAGCACTCGACTTTCCTCGCGAGTGACTTCTTTGAGGCATGGTTCCAAGGGTGTTCGAAAGACTTTTCATTCCAATCGGCATTTGCATCATGCTAACCCACATGATAGTTTGTGTGCACCACTTACCCGTGTGACCAAATCTTGGATTCCCAAGTACGTGCTTGCTAACCCTTTGGGATCCAAGGCTCGGTCTTTCATGTCTCCTTGTGTGTAGGTATGGAGACGCGGTTGGAGAACATGAGCTCAATGGAGACATGATGGTTCTCCACACCGTTTTGGATGGCTCTTGAAAGCCTTTGTACACATGTATAGTGAGTTTTCTTTTCCCCTTGTACTCTCTTGTATATACTTGTGTCTTGCTTGTGTGAAAACCATGGTAGGCTAGCCACCTTGTTCATGATAGCTTTGTGATCTTGAATATCTATCTTGCTATCTTTGTATGATTTTATGGTGGGTGATATTTATGAACATCATGTCATGCTTTATGGTTGATTGCTCGGTTATGTCATGTTGTTCATCCATATCTTTTTTGTCTAGCTCAATGGTACCTTTCTTGTTAGCATGTTTATCCCCCATATCTATCTTGTCATGCTAGCTTTGTAATATATGTTGGTGGATGATCCATGTGATCTTGTATCATGCCTTTGTTTAGTTCTTGTATATTGTTTGGCATGTTACTCTTTGGTATCATTTTGGTTTATTGTTGTACCTTGTTGACATACTTGCTTGCCCATGCTTATTCATATTTGTGGAATCATGTTACAATGCTCTATTTATGTTAATTGATATTATCAATGCATTGTGTAGCATGTTGTGAGCTTTCCTTGGAGTTTTGGGCTTGCCTTGTCTTCGAGTTGTGTTGTTGTTCCTCTTTTCGGTTGGTTTTAGAGTTTTTCCTTGCTCTTCCTTTTCCTAGCTTTTGCTTTGTTAGTTGCCCTTGGTTGAGGGGGAGCTTGGCTTCTTTTGATAGGGAATTTGATTCCAAGAAGGGTTGTGGCTTTTTGGGCGGTCTTTGTGATCCTCCAATTGATATTCCTTCTATGGTATTCAATTGGGATCTTTGCGGTTTTGCAATTGGTACTTTTTCTATGGTACTCAATTGGGACCTTTGGTGGCTCTTCTCTCGCTTGGAGCGATTCTTGGTTGGTGTGTTCCCTCGTGAGCTTTATTGGTGTTAAGTCAAGTTCCTTGTCTCCCTATGCATTCTGCATTGCATTTGTATCATATATCATGATGTATAGACTTTGGTAGGTTTGACATTTGTGTCTCGCATCCTGTCATATATCATGTTCCTTTTGATGTACATATCTACCTATGTTGCATTTGTATCATATTGCATTTTAGGATGATGAGCTTCTTCCATATGCCTCATTTGAGTTTCTTTGGCTACTTGTGAGATATTGGTCATGTGTGTGGAGAAATAGCTATGTGAGGCTATGCTCTTGGAATATTTGAGATATATGTGTTGTGAGATAGCATTTTTGAATCAAATGCTAATCTTGACTAAATTTGATGAAATGTGCTCCACTCATGTGTAGTAGTATATCCATGTCACTTTTTGGTCTAAATATGCCTTTCATGCTTAGATTGTGCTTGGATGTCTCTTTCTTGCATTTGGGCAAAGGCCGATATCATTGTGAATGTTTAGCCTATGTTGCATTCATGGAGGAGCATAAGCTTCTTTTTGCCGCAAAGGCACTTCATGTACCATGAAATGATTTAATCTTGAAAAGAAGTGTGTATGCTTGAAAAATGCTCTCTCCATCATGTTTATGCTTAAAATGTCTTATCTTTCACATATGGGTGCAAAACATGTTGCATGATGTTCACCAGTGGAGAAGTCTCCCCGAAGTGGACACATGGCTCATGAGCTTTGACATGACATGCTTTGCTTTATGGGTGTTTGCCATGATCTTTTGCTGAGAATTGGATATCCTTGTATGATCTTTCAATGGTATGCATGTTTGTGGCTCAAGTGTGACATGGATAGTCTTTTACATTTGAAGTGAGCCATCTTTTGATATAATTACTCAAATCTGAAAATTTGCTTTGTCACATGCCTATATTTCCATATATTACTTGTGGCAATGCTTTGACTTTGTTATGATCCATATATGTGCTTTTTGTCTCATTTCTAGCCTTTGTCACTAAATTTGGCCTATTTGAGAAGCTCATGTAGATGTTTATACGCTTTGTTTTGCATTTCTGCATTTTCACCTTGATTCATACTTGTCAACAAGGGGGAGAAGAGGTGAGCTTAATGAAAAATTCAGAAAACCGCATTTAAAATTTGGGAGTTTGCTCCACATGTTCAGGGGGAGCCTGCATTTGTGTAGGGAGAGCTTGTGAGCTTGGTGTGCTCTTTTCTCTATCTCATGAGTTTAGGGTGAGCTTTGTATGCTCTTTGGTCCTAGTTCATGTGTTTAGGGGGAGCTTGTGATTTTTGTGCTCTTGTGCCGGTGGTGTTGAGCCCCTTTGCCTTTTCTTGAGGAGCCGGCGGTTGACTTATGTTTTCGATTATTCCATGATCGGTGTTGAGCCCTTTGTGCCTCTTCTTGAGGGATCATGCATTCTTGTCTTGTCTCGGTTGTGTCGAGCCGTTGCCCATGTCTTTGGGGACCGAGACATTGAGTTGGCATTTGTGGTTTCTCTCATGCCAAGTGACCTTGTTCTTTGCTCCTGTGTGGTTTTCTTTCACTTGGATGAGGTGTTCGGTCTTTGCCCTCTCAAACCACTTCTTTGTGCTCACTTGTTGTCAATCCGCTCCTCAAGGGGGAGAAATTTGGAAAATCAAGTTGATATGAACCTTGATTTGATGGTGATGAGCGGTTGACAAGTGTTTTGGTAAGAGGTTTATGGCACTTTGTGTTGAGCATTTTGGTTTGATGGCTTTTAGGGATTGCATGTTGGTAGTGTGTCTCTTTGATTGCGCTTAGCCTTTGTGCTTGCTTTGGTTTCGAAAGGAATTTGTCGGAGCATGCTTTTATCCCTTCTCACTTCAAGTGGCCTTTTGTTTGCTTTTTATAGGCTTTGTGGCGCTTGAATGAGTTCTTATTTGCTTTTTGACCTTCTTTTTCAATGCACTCATCAAGGGGGAGATTGAGGAACCAAGTTGAGAAGTACCTTGGTTCGTGTGTGATGAGTGATTGACCGGATGGTTTGAAGCTTTGTGTGTGTAGTGTTGAGTTGTGTTGTGTGTGTTTTATTTTGTGTATTTACCTTATTGTTTATGTGGTGTGTTGTCAATGCACTAGTGAGGAGTGGTTTACAACGTTGTGTGGACTGACTCTTGGCCTAGTATTGCAGGTGTTGGTTGCGGCTTGGTTTGCGTTGGTGCAGGTGAAGAACAGGCGCGAAAGGTCTTAGCCTTGCGGGGCCTCCGAGGAGTGGAGAGACAAGTAGGCTTGGTTCGAGGGACCCGGTGGCCGACGGGATCAAGTGCGAGCCGCATGGTGCAAGAAGAGCAAGACGAAGTCGTGGACATGGAGCCGGTGCATCGGTGGTGGCCAAGTCAAGGAACGAGGCAAGACCGAGTAGACCGTCGGGCGCCGGGAGGTGAAAGGCTTGGCGGGCTCGACGCTTGGCGTGGTGAGGCCGGGCCGTGTACGTGGGGTTTGGTGGTTTGGCCACAAAACCATCGAGAGGAGGGTTTCTCGGTTTGGGCCTCAAAACCGAGCCCGAGGGCCCGACGTGACGGAGACGGTATCCGGTGCGTCGGGAAGCTTCGAGGCGGGCGACACGCGGCATGATCTAGGTGCTTGCGTCGGGAGGACGTGAAGGCCTGATGGATGCGCGGCCGTCCGATGGTGAACTTCATGTGTTGACCAAAACGCCCCTGTGAGGGCTTGTGTTGTACTCCTAGTGTAGGGGCACTTTGGTCTTTTCCGGAGGGCCTATATATAGGAGGAGGGGGCTGAATTTTCAGCCAACTCTTGGGCTAGAGGCTGCTGTACTCTTTCATTTTGGAGTGCTTTGGGAGAGAGGGAGAGAGGAGAGAGTGGCTCTTTGATTGGAGCTTTTTGCCATCTTAGATTTGGTTTCTAGGAGTGGCTTGTAATCGATTGGACAAGATATTCATAGCGATTTCATCCTCTAAATCTTGTGCCAATCTTTCTATTCCCGGATTTCTTTTATTGCCTTTTCGGAGCTTTTTTTTGTGCTTGTTTTCGTGCCTTTGTTCCCGGTTCGATTCCGCGGATTTGAGTGGGTTTCTCCCCGGATTTCTTCGAGGGAAACATGGATAGATGTCTTGTGCATCTTTGTGCTTGATCTTGTGCCCTCAAACGCCGGGAAATCACTTCGATTCGTGAGTTTTCGTTCGGTGCTCTAGCTTTTGGTGGTGCTCAAAGGATTCGCGATTCCCGGTGATTTAGGGAGTTAGGAGGCAAGATTTTTGGGCTATAGCATCCTTGTGTGACTTTTTTCAAGTCCCCAAACCCTTGTCTCCATAGCTTCAACCGTTTGGGAAATCCGATGATGATTTGGGGGAGTTGACTTTCGGGGTCGGGCGTTTTCAGCTCTGTCCGCACCTGGCGGACGGTCCGCGCGGCTAGGGTTCGTCCCGTGTTCTTCGTGTTCTTGCTCGTCTTTCGTTTCGATCCGTCGCGATTTTGGTTTTCGGTTGGACGGAGTTTCGGACGGTCCGCGGTGTTGGGCGGACGGTCCGCGGGTGCTTGGCGGACGGTCCGCGTGCTCCCCGCGGACGGTCCGTGGTTCGTGGTGTGCCACTGGTGGTTCTGTTGGCTTTAACGGACGGTCCGTGGCTCAGGGCCGGACGGTCCGCGGCTCGGGTGCGGACGGTCCGCGGTACCGGCCGGACGGTCCGCGCGGCTCTTTGCGGACGGTCCGCCTGTGCGGCCGGGACGGTCGGCCGAGGGCTGAGCGCTTTGCTTCTTGGTTCGATTCCTTCCCCCCTTCTTTCGTGCTTCCGCATGTGCTTCAAGGAATCGTTCCTAGGACAAGAGGTTGATCCATAACCTCGTGGTCTTGGCGATTGGTGCGTGATTCGATCCATCGCTTGTGCGTGACCGGGTTCTTTGAGAAGAATTTTTACCGGCTCCTATTCACTCCCCCCCCTCTCTAGTCGCCATCCGATCCTTCATCTTTGCATCAGTATCCACGTGATGCCCGCCATATTGGCACAAGCTATTAAACTTCTGAGCATAGCGATACACGGTGTCAGATCCCTGTCTGAGGGCTAACAGCTCCCTCATCTTCCTATCCATCAGTCCCTTGAAAGCCTGCTAGAACTCATCCCAAGTCACAGCATGCCCTCGCTACATTGACTTGAAGGGATCCCACCACATCAAAGCTTCTCCTCGCAGTTGCAGCGCTGCGAAGTTAGCTTTGTTCTCCTTGGAGCAAGGTAGCACAAAGGCAGAGAATTTTGCCTCTATGGCCTTGATCCAAGCCTCAGCTTCCAGGGGGTCTTCTGCTTTAGCAAAGGTCGGCGGCTTCATAGTGATGAACTGGGCATACGTGGTGACCTGATTAGGCCCCTCGTGGTTGGCCCCGTGTGGCGGCCCTCAGTTCACCTGCTGGGCGATCTGCAGCTGCGTCTGCAGGATCTGGTGCAGCACCTCGGTTTGGGTGGCCATGAAGGCCTCCGACGGTGTCATGGGCGGGGGTGGCGGCAAGTCACCGCTACCACTTGCTCCGAAACCATTGGGCGAGCTGCGAGTGGTTCCCACCATCTGAAAAGCGAGCTTTATTAGTGATATGGCCAAAAGCTTACTCCAAAATGATGGCAAGCATGATCATGCATAATCACATGTCATTCGCATTTAAATGATGAGGACAGCAACAGTCGAACAATATTCCATAGCCACCAAGATTCATAGAATCGTTTTCTTAACACGGTTAGGAATGCGATCACTCGAATGCACGGGCCGCATTTACCCTCGGACGATTACTGTCACTTCGGGCACCAACGAAGGTGGTATACGAACGAGCATTTAATCGCTGGCAACGAGTGATGTCCCTAGAAATGCTTTGGTTAACCAACGCTTTTAGGTGGAAATGAAAAATTGACAAGCGTGGTTATTTGCAACGGTTTATTCAAGGATTTGGGTAATCATACTCAAGAAGGTTTCAATTTTGAATGACAACGCATTTCACTTAAAGCACACACGCCAAAGCATTCTTCATTACATAAGATAGAACAAGGTTCAAGGACATTACAACTCTCGAATTTGAAACAACAAGACATGACACGATACAAGCAGTTACTTGGCACGAAAACGTGCTGACAAGCCAACTACTCTAAACATCTCAAAGACAACTCGATAGGATCGACATCCTTCTTCTTCCTGTTGTCAGCAACCTAGTTGCCCACTGAAGCACCACTGTACGTAGGCGAAGCTGGGGGAGTCGGTAACGGTGGTCCTGCCTGGCTCGTCTGATCTAGACCGGACAAACCCCTTCGCTCCTCCGGTGTGTGCATGCGGGGGCGGTGGTCGTAAGGCCACTATAGCCTGCAAGACTGCCACCTGTACCTCGGCCTCCTCCACCTACTGCTGCATATCAGCAATGTCCTGAAGTAACGTCATCCTCTCAATCTCATGCACATCAGCATTCTCCTCTAGTGTATGGTTCTCGGCCTCCAGATCTACAATCCTCTGTAGGCGGTCGCCTCTCTCTAGCTCTAACTGAAATCTCCTAGCACGCAGCCTATCATTCTCCTGCTGCACTTGGGTAAGCATAAAGTTCAGCTGCTGGTGTGCTACTGAAAGCTGCTGCCAATCACGCCTAGATGCCTCCAAACGCTGCCCAATAATCGCTGCGGTCTTATAGCGCAGCCCCTGAAGTGTGAAGACCACGTTCAGACAGCGAGCTAGCGTCTGAGTAACATCCAACGGCTCTGCTAGTGTCAACAGCTCCCGTAGGTGATCCATGCGGTCCAACCATGCTGGGTCGTGAGGACTCACAGCAGGAAACAATCCAAACGGAGAGAGAGCTACCACGGCGGGGTTGTGGTCACAGAAATCTATCAGCACTCCGAGGGCGGCTGACTCAACGGACTCGTGAGTGATAAATCCCCAGTAGATAAAACTCAAGTCGAACCAGTCGGCGTGGTCCGGGTGTGGTAGAACAGTGACGATCACTCTGCAACGGGGAACGCCATAGCGCTCGAACTCCTTCACCTCGTAAGTCGGCGGTGTGAGGTAGCCTGCGGCGCTGAGTGGTTCCCACGCAAGGCGCGGAAAACCCTCCCGGTGCAACCCGTTGGTACGGATCGTACCGTCCGTGTCAAACTCGTGGAACACGGGGAAAGCCATCTGTACACAAATGTAACTCATGTCAGATCTCAAAGAGAACGGCATGTCAAATGGTGAAGTTCTGGCAGCTGTGAATAAAAATTCATAACCAAAAATCCAGAAACCTCAAAACTTCCCAAGTTTCCCGGTTCAAAATAATTTCTTTAATACTTAATTAGATTTTAAGGTTGAGCATCGAACAAGGAAACAAGGTGGATGGTCCTGAACCTGGATGAGCCTAGGAAAGTGTAAACCAACCCAAAAGAACTAGGATTGAGACTTGCTATTACAAGATAGCTAGTTGAGGAGCAATTGTTTTTAACAAATTGGTTTAATTAACCTAGTACAAGGTAACAACTTTTTAAAAAAATTTGGCAGCATGACGGCTAGGAATGAAAGATACTCTAGTTTATAAAAAGCACACACTAGAAAAAATCTTCCTTAGAGAGCATATGTAATTTCGATTTTTGGGTCCATTTTAGTTGTTTCGATTTTTAGTATGCATGCAAGACGTCCTATCCGACCTCACATGGCAATCAAGCCAAAAATCGAAGTTAGTGCCGGTGGCAAGGCTTTTATTCGTCTCTCCCTATAATATCTAGTCGAGAGCTATACGGTACTCGCTTAATGACTAACGAAGCGCTGTTATGTACCTGCAGAAAACGAACCTTTCGTGCCAGCACATCACGAAAGCGTCCACATACATTACCTTTCACTATAGAAACGGTATCCATGCGTTAAGCCGCTGCATGGACAGCATCCAACCTCGGACACCCTCCGTTTGAATGGAGTGTATCCTTGCCTCGCATGAGCGACATGCGGAATGCACACGTATGAAACACGTGGCGACACACAACTCATAAACAGACGCGAAGATGGGATCCGTGGAATGGATCACTCCATCAACCCTCACAATTCCCGTGATGCGGAACAGCACATGTATAAAACACGTGGCTCCTAGTTTGGTTGTGCAATAAAGTAAGTCTAACAGAAAGTAATGTGCTGGAAGTTAGCAAAATAAACCATAAGTTAATTAAGCCACCTCAAAGAACCCAAAATTCCCTCTAGGGCCTCTCGGTCTAGTTTATCCTTAACGGACCAACGTATTTTGGAAAATCAAACAACATTGGCATATTTTATTCAAAAACCAGTGATTAAGGTTTATCAATTAATCTCTGGTGCATATAAGCTCTGATACCAACTGTTGACAACCCGCCCAGGAAAATACCGTACTATCGCTTAAGTCTGATCCACTTTGGTCATTAAGCAATAATAAAGTATCATCCTGGTGTTAGTTGCCAGGTTAACGCCCGGTAAATCACTTGAAAAGCAACAAGGATCGAATATATGCATTAAAAGTCACTCGAAGGCGGGTCCAGAGATACAACAACATTGAAATCCAAATTCTTTCCCCGAAGTTTTTAATTATTACAAACCATAGTTTTTGCCATGACGAAATACTTTAGTTTTGAAAAGCAGCGAAAATAAACTAACGGAAGCGAAGACACCACGGGAGGCTATCCATGATGCTTTCAGTAGTCAACCTCCACCCACTCCAGCTCCCAGCCGGGCGGGATCTCTCCGGGCCACACATCACTGAAGGCATTACCTGGATCAACACATTATAGCAAGGCTGAGTATACTAATACTCAGCAAGACTTACCCGTCGGTGATAACTACTTCACCAAATCTAGACCATGAAAGGCTTTTTGGCTACTAGGTTGCTTTTGCAAAAAAAATAACAAAGAGTAGATCCTTACTTTCAAGGTACAAACAATGTTGTACAATACAATTAATCAAGCATCATCTTCATCAACTTCCATCATTAGGGATCTCATGACTAGTGGAGTAAGTAGTCTCGGATAACGGTGAGAGGCCCACCATCGATTGATTTAAACCTTGCAAGGTAAACCCAAACAAACGGTAGGCTGCCCGCAAAGGTACAGCTGTCCCAGGCCATTTCCAAAAATCCTCGGGTCGGGATCGAATCTTACAGTTTTTGGTGCAGGCTATCTGGCATACCCCGCGAGATACCCGGAGTCACCATACACCGCCGGTAGCTAGCCGTGAGAGCGAATCCCAAGAGTAGTAATGGTAGGATCCCTCGCCGCCTCATTAAGGTACTAGGCTTACCAGTCCCATACCCGACATGTGCTTAGTACGTTCAAAAACTTAACCCACATAACCACTGGACCGGAGCCCAGATCCCATGCTCTTACCACGTGAGCAATCCATTTAAGGATAAATTGTGATTCCTATCTAGGAACCTATTCTCGCGAGTGAGGTCATCACTCGACTTGTAACAGTCCTATAGCTTAGCAGCTATCGACCTTTCATACTAGTAAGGAAAGGTACCTCTAGATCATGCATCTAGGGTTTCATTCAACTCCTGAATGTAAATGCACAATCATTCATAGATAATTGAATAAAGAATTTTAAAACTATGTTAGATGCACCGGAGCTTGCCTTCGTCAGCTAGGTTAGCCTGGGCACCCTCGGTGTCGAGCACTTCCTCGTACTGCAGCGAAGCTTCCGCTCCTCCTTCCTCGGTTTGCGGGACAAGGGAGTAATCTCCGTCCGGAAGATCTACACGGAATGCAATGCAAGATTTAGGTGATGTGATAGTTTGTTGTCTTATTGTGACGCCCCAGGTTTTTAATTACCGTCATTAACGCTAATGACCGGATCAACCGAGTCAAACACCGGTCAAACCTAGGTCAACCTGGGTCATCACCTCGAAAACCTCGCTAATGAACCCCAATGAACCCCTTGACTAAGCCTACACACACCCGTAGTCAACCCTTGGCCAAAGACGCGGTCAAAACCGGCTTTACCGTTGACGCCGGCGAATGTCGTCCGGAACTTTTACCGCGTTCTCCAAAATTCACCTAAACACTTCAAAATCTACCTTTATGAAAGTTGTCCATCTTGTTGAGGGACACAACTTTCATGTAGATTGGCATTTCAAATTTTGAGTGGAAATTGGTGAAAAACTTGATCGACTGACAGTACCCCCTGTTTTCCAGAACAGGCTGGCATTCAATGTTGGCACGACGTTCCTGCAAAATCCGTTGAGAAAAACACTAGATGGCCTTTACAAAAGTTGTAGAGGGTAGTTAGATCTACAACTCTCATGTTCACCGCTTGGTCAAGTTCTATACAAAAATTTGGAGAAAAGTTAATTCAAACAGGGGCATAGTGAAAGTTTTTCTGCGCCAGAGCGCGACGTCGCGCCGCGTCGCCCGCGCGGCCGCGCCGCGCGCGCCGGCTCTGCCCGCCTCGGCGTCCGAGCCCCCTCGCGCCTTCCCGAGGCTCGTTCCCCCGAAGCCACGCGTGTCCCAAGACGGTCTCGAAGTTCCCCCCTCCCCCTCCTCCTCACGCCGCGCGACCGGACGAGCGACCGGACGGACCGCCGGTCCCTTCCGGTCGGTCTGCCCGTCCGTGCTGCCCGCGCGCCCCCCCAAGCACTGCCCGTGCCCAGCCCTCCCTTCTCCACTCCGCGCAGCAAGGGCCACCGAGCCACTACAAAGGAGGCGCCACAAGGCGAGCTCCTCATGTGCCCGCCGTCCACGGCCTGAGCCGCCGCGGCGCCATTAGAGGCTGTCGCGGCGAGCTCCGGGTTCCGGCCGGCCGCAAGCCCAACAGAGCCGTCCTCCACCTTCCGTCGCATCTGCAATAGCTTCCCGAGCCGTCCCTTTCCTTGCCCAGGCCGCAGCCTCACCGGAACAGACTCCGCCGCGGCCGCCCCTCCCTGGCCTCCGGCTAGCTGCTCGCCGGAGCCACCACCGCCCTGCCCAACACCCCAAATCGACCCCTAGTAGTCCCTAGACCCTTCCCCCACCCTTCCCCGGCCAAATCCCGGCGAACCTCGCCAGAATTTTGCTCGCCCGCGCCGGCCAGCCGCGCCCAGGACCACATTGCAAAACGGAACATCTTTCCGAGGGTCTTCGTGCAAAAGGTTAACTCCAATAGTAAAACCATTTGGCTGTTTCTTGAAAATTGCGTATAAAATCATAGAAAAATCGGAAATATGGAAAACCAATTTTGTTGGGTTCGTGGTGAATTATTCTACAACTTTTGTTATTTTAGCCTGAGCTAATTCCTATTAGTTTTTGCATGAAAAATACAAACGTGAAAAACCTAGATCTGCAATATCTCCAAATATATAAATACTCTGTAGCTAATTTTTGGATATGTTGTGTGTTAGGTCATGACTAGCTCCTATGCCAAACATTGCACAAATTTATGTTGTCAATCTTTTTATAAAAATGTTTTTCCATTTCTGCAGAATCTGCATAAATGATTTTTGTTGCTAAATATATTTAAGTTTTTCAGCTCAACTTGTGCACACTGTCTTGTAATACCAAAGTGCACATCTTGTGAATGAATCATGATTTTTGGCTTAAAGAAATATTTATCCTCAATTTATGCATGATTTCCTTTGTAAATTAATGGGGGAAGATCAGTAGAGATTCCATGTGGACATGCTAGTTCTTTAGGCTTGTTTAGGACCAGAGAGCAAGCATGGGAAAGTTTGGATCATTTTGCTGCTTATTTAGTTTTGTATGCATTTAATTTGAATCACTAGCTAGCCTTTGTTATGTTCAATAATATTTAATTTCCTAGCATCCAACACTTACATGTGGGTCCAATGGACCAGGATAGGTGCTAGCATGCTTAAGAAACACTCCTTTAATTTTTGGTAATTTAATTGCTTAATAAAAAGCTTAAAAGCCCTTTTAATATTAAAGAGAAATTAAATAAAGAAAAACCCTTATTTAATTCTTTTTCCTTTTTGAAAGTATTTCCTAATTTAATTAAAAGATAATTAAATATCCTCGCTGATAAGAAATTGATTCATGAATAAAAATGTTAATTATACCTTTGCTTGTGAAGGAAAAGGACTACACATTCACATGAAATGACAAGTACAATAAAGACCTTTAGTCAAATGTACAATAACAGAATAACCCATGTACAACAAATAACCTTCCTAAAAGAGAAACACTATCTAGATGCTTGTTAAGGTGATTATGACCAACCCAGAGTTGGATAAGACAACAAACTATCACATCACCTAAACTTGCATTGCATTCCGTGTAGATCTTCTGGACGGAGATTACTCCCTTGTCCCGGAAAACGAGGAAGGAGGAGCGGAAGCTTCACTGCAGTACGTGGAAGTGCTCGACACCGAGGGTGCCCAGGATAACCTAGCTGACGAAGGCAAGCTCCGGTGCATCTAACCTAGTTTTAAAATTCTTTATTCAATTATCTATGGACGATTGTGCATTTACGTTCAGGAGTTGAATGAAACCCTAGATGCATGACCCATAGGTACCTTTGTCCTTACTAGAATGATAGGTCGATAGCTACTAAGCTATAGGACCGTTACAAGTCGAGTGATGACCTCACTCGCGAGAATAGGTTCCTAGATAGGAATCACAATGTATCCTTAAATGGATTGCTCACGTGGTAAGAGCATGGGATCTGGGCTCCGGTCCAGTGGTTATGTGGGTTAAGTTTTTGAACGTACTAAGCACATGTAGGGTATGGGACCGGTAAGCCTAGTACCTTAATGAGACAGCTAGGGATGGGACTGTCACTACTCTTGGGATTCACTCTCACGGCTAGCTACCGGTGGTGTATGGTGATTCCGGGTATCTCGCGGGGTATTCCGGATAGCCTGCACCAAAGACTGTGGCCTTTCATCCCGACCCGGGGATTTTTGGGAACGGCCTGGACAACTGTACCTTGGTGGGCAGCCTACCGTGTGTTTGGGTCTACCTTGCAAGGTTTAAATCAATCGATTGTCGGCCTCTCACCGTTATCCGAGACTACTTACTCCACTAGTCATGAGATCCCTAATGATGGAAGTTGATGAAGATGTTGCTTGATTAATTGTATTGTACAACTTTGTTTGTACTAGTTGGCTAATGTAGTAAAGATTAAACCTACTAGAACTTGTGCTAAAATCTTGAAAGAAAGGACCTACTCTTTGTTACTTTTTAGCAAAAGCAATCCAGTAGCCAAAAAGCCTTTCATGGTCTAGTTCTGGTGAAGTAGTTTTCACTGACGGGTAAGTCTGGTGAGTATTAGTATACTCAGCCTTGCTATAATATGTTGATCCAGGTAATGCCTTCTGTGATGTGTGGCCCGGAGAGATCTCGCCCGGCTGGGAGCTGGAGTGGGTGGAGGACGACTACTGAAAGCATCATGGATGGCCTCCCGTGGTGTCTTCGCTTCCGTTAGTTTATTTTCGCTGCTTTCGAAAACTCTGAACTATTTCGTCATGGCAAAAACTATGGTTTGTAATAAATAAACCCCTCGGGGTATGAATTTGGAGATTAATGTTGTTGTATCTCTGGACTCGCCTTTGAGTGAGTTTTAATGCATATATTCGATCCTAGTTGCTTTTCAAGTGATTTACCGGCCTTTAACCCGGCAACTAACGACAGGATGATACTTTATTATTGCTTAATGACCAAAGTGGATCGGTCTTAGGCGATAGTACGGTATTTTCCTGGGCGGGTTGTCACACTTATCCAACTCTTGGTTGGTCATATTCACCTTAACAAGCATCTCGCTAGTGTTTCTCTTTTAGGAAGGTTATTAGTTGTACATGGGTTATTCTTTTATTGCACATTTGAATAAAGGTTTTTATTGTACTTGTCATTTCATGTGAAAGCTTTAATCCTTTTCCTCTCGCAAGCAAAGGTAAAAATAATATTTTTATCCATGAATTAATTTCTTATCAGCAACGATAATTAATTACCTTTTAATTAAATTAGGAAATACCTTCAAAAAAGGAAAAAGAATTAAATAAGGGCTTTTCTTTATTTAATTTCTCTTTAATATTAAAAGGGCTTTTAAGCTTTTTATTTAGCAATTAAATTACCAAAAAGTAAAGAAATGTTTCTTAACCATATTAGCACCTATTCTGGTCCATTGGACCCACATGTAAGTGTTGGATGCTAGGAAATTAAATACTATTGAAAATAACAAAGGCTAGCTAGTGATTCAATTTAAAAGCATACAAAAATAAATGAGCATCAAAATGATCCAAACTTTCTCATGCATTTTCTCTGGTCCTAAACAAGCCTAAAGAACTAACATGTTCACATAGAATCTCTACTGATCTATCCCCATTAATCTACAAAGGAAAACATGCACAAATTAAGAATAATTATTTCTGGCAAGCCACAAATCATGATTAATTCAAAAGATGTGTATTTTGACATCACAAGACAGTGTGCACATGTTGAGCTCAAAAACATAAATATATTTTGCAAGAAAAATCATCCAGGCAGTTTCTGCAGGAATGGAGAACAATTTATTTAACAAGATCTACTGCATAACTTTGTGCAATTTTGGGCACAGCAGCTAGTCATGACCTAACACACAACATATCCAAAATTGGGATACAGAGGAGTCATGGATTTAAAGTTATGCCAGATCTAGGTTTTTCACATTTGTATTTTTTATGCTAAAACTATTTAGAATCCAGCCATGTGCAAATAACAAAAGTGGTGGGATTTCTCTTCCTGAACCCCACAAAATTGGTTTGGTATTTTTCTGATTTTTCTACGAATTTCTAGGAATTTTCTAAGGCACTGGACTGAACTGCAAGAAAACTTAGATAGGGATCTTCACAACCAGGCCCTAGATTTTTACGCGAAGCACCCTAGAACTATTGCAATCAAAGCAATTCGGCCCTTGGCCGAGCCGGGCGGCGCGGGCACGGCTAGCATCGGCGAGCGGCGGCGGCGGCCGGCCGGGCGGCGGTCGGGCTCGACCACATGCTCACTTAGGAGCGGTAGGTGGCCGGAGGGGAGGCGGAGAGGTGGCGGCGATGAGGTTCGGCGGCGGCGGCGGCGGTGGCCGCGACGGCTCGGGGGAAATCCGGCGAGGGGGTGAGCGTGTGGCAACAAGTGAACGCGTGGGCTTCACTAGAGCCTAGGGGAGCTAACGGGACGGTCGGACGGCGGCGAGCAAGGGCGGCGAGCTCTTGCCCGGGCGGCGGCGGCAATGGCGGCGGGCGGCTCGGGGCGGCGCGCGCGGAGGGAGGCAATGGCTTTTATACGCGCCTCGGCGCGTCCGTGGGTGGCGAGGGGGTGACGGCGGAGATAACCCGCCGTGCTACGGCGCTCGGGCGCGCGCGCGTACGGCGGCGACGCGGCCGGCGGACCGCCGGTCCGTGGGCGCGTGCGCGCGCGCGCGCGCGCGCGCGGCGTGGAGTCGGCGTGCCTATGGGCGGGGGGCGGCGTGCCGGGGTGCGGGCGACCTCGGGTAGGGCGAGCCTCGGGCGGCGCGCGGCCTCGGGAGGCGCGGGCGCGGCTACGCGGGCGCGGCGCACGGCCGGCGACGGGGCGCATGCTGAGCGCGCGACGTCGCGGCGCGCGACGCTCTGCCGGTTTTGTTTTGCTGGTGACGTGTTTGAAATTGCAAAACTCAAAATTTTTGTACAGAAGTCAACCAAGTGATGAATACCAAAGTTGTAGATCTAGTTACCCTTACCATTTTCTACAAAGGCTATATAGGGTTTTTCTGCATAGATTTGGAGTTATTTGAATGCCAAAAGTGAATGTCAGCCAGTCTTGACAAACAGTAAAAACTGCCTTGCAACTCAATTTCCATGCTTTTCCCCACAAAATTTGAAATGCCAATCTACATGAAAGTTGTGTCCCTCATCAAGATGGACAACTTTCATAAAGGTAGAATTTTAAGTGTTTAGGTGCATTTTGGAAAACGCGGCAAAAGTTCCGGCAGACACCTGTGGACACTAGGGTGGCAAGGGGTTTGACCAAACCTTTGACCATGGGTTGGCCCCACAAGTGTGTTTACTAGTCAATTAGGGTAACTAGGGTGGGTTAGTGAGTTTTTCGAGGTGAGGGCCCAGGGTGACTGTGGTTTGACCACTGTTGACCATTTGACCGGCTATTATGGCTATTTAAAAACCTGGGGCGTCACAATGATCGGCTCCCTCCTGTACCTGACGGCAACGAGGCCAGACATCCAATTCTCGGTATGTCTGTGCACTCGTTTTCAAGCGTTTCCAAGGACTTCGCATTGGCAAGCAGTCAAGCGCATTTTTAGGTATTTGCGATACACTCCCAACTTCGGCCTTTGGTACTCCGCATCTTCTTTTTTGGGGCTTCAAGGTTTTACTAACGTGGATTTTGCTGGGTGTCGGTTGGATAGGAAGTCCACTTCTAGGACTTGCAAGTTCTTAGGTTCTTTTTTGGTGTCTTGGTCTTCCCGCAAACAATCGAGTGTTGCTCAATCTACAACTGAAGCCGAATATGTTGTTGTAGCTAGTTGTTGCTCTCAACTCCTTTGGATCACATACACCACGAGTGACTTTGGTGAGGAGTATACCCAGGTACCACTTCTTGTTGACAGCACAAGTGCCATTAGTGTTGCAGAGAACCTAGTGCTACATTCCAAAACCAAGCATATAGAAGTGAGATACCATTTTCTGAGAGACAATGTTGAAAAAGGGAAAATCGCTTTGATCCATGTACCCATACAAAACCAACTAGCAGATATTTTCACCAAGCCCCTAGATCAAGCAACTTTTACTCGTTTGCGGGGGAACTTGGTGTGTCTTTGGTTTCTTGAGTTGGTGGTGGGAGCTCCTTGTATAGCATATGTATAGTTTCCTTTGTGCATTTCTTGCATTGTGTAACATGATGTATAGGCATCTTTGTATCTTCAGTTGCATGCATTTTGTAGGAAAAGCTTCTCCTATATACATAGTTCAACATGATGTGCTATATATGATCTTGTGAGCTAGTTTGGTATGGTATAGTTTAGTTTGTCTTAGCTCTTGATGATCTCGATTTATATCCATGGTTAATAGCTATGTTTTTGAAAAATGCTACATGTATGCTCTCTTGTGAGTAAATGCCTTTGTATGATCAAGACATGTTTTAGTGGCTTTTCTATGCTTAATTTGTTCTTGGATAGCTTATTTTGAGCATATGGGGCCAAAGGCTTATTTGTCATCATGAATGTTTAGCCCACATGCTTTATCTTGTGGAGGGACATAAGTTCCTTTTTGTCGCAAATAAATTTCATGTACCAAATATGAATCTGAAAATGAAATGTAAATTGCTTGGAAAATATGCTCCCATGTCATATGTGCTTAATTTAAATTGCTTTCCGGTGCTAAACTGTTGCATGTTTCTTACCAATGAGATGTCTCATATATAGAAGTAGTCACATGGCTCCGTGGCTTTGACATGGCATGAGGTGCTTGTGGGTGTTTATGATGATCTTATGCTTAGAATGGTTGTCCTAGAATAAAGTTTGTGTGGCTTTGCCATTTTGAAATGCTTTGCTCATGTTTAGGACGTTGCTCGTGAGAGGAATTTTTTCGCAAAAATGCTCAATTTTATCTTAGCATTGCCTAATGGTTGCGAAACTTGGTGATCTTGTAGCTGATGTTCATACAAAACTATAGAGTATCTAACTTGCTCATTTGGATATGTGTAGCATGTTGTGTTGAATTCTGTTTATTTGAGACGCTCTGGGTTGAAATTTTCCTAATTTTGGCTTGATTCATGCATTGTCAACAAGGGGGAGATGGTTTTGAAGGACAAGTGCTACTGAATGCATTTTGAAGGTTTCCGAGTGGTTTTGAGTCATTTTTGTCTCTTACAGTTCCCAAGTGGTCATCGGCCTGACTAGTAGAGGTCACCAGTCTGACCGGTGTGAGTCAGGACCTGTGCTGTCGACCGGTCTGACCGGTCAGAGTTGAGCTGGTACAACTGCTTTATTTTGTGAAGAGGTTTGCATGCATTCGTCCAGGGGGAGTTGCATTGGTTCAGGGGGGAGCTTGCATATGTGCAGGGGGAGCTCTTTGTGGTTTGTGCTCTTTGCTTGAGCTTGTTTTTATCTTGGTTGTGTCGAGCAGTTGCCTTTGCCTAAGGGGACCGAAACTTTCCTCTTTCAAGGGATCTTGTTCTTTACCTTTGGTTGGCTTTTGATCGCTTGTTTGAGTTAATGTTAGTCGTTTCTTTTCATTTCCTTCTCTTTGGTTAACAAATGTGTATGTTGTTAATGCACACATCAAGGGGGAGATTGAGAGCCTGTGTGGTACAAGGACCGATTGTAAGACCCTAAAAATTCGATCACAATAAAATGATAGAAACAGAATTAGATTTTTTATTTTCCTAAGGATTAAATAATTGGATCAAATAAAATTAACGTTTAAATACTAGAACCAAATTTAAATAATTAGAATTCACCAATGCACACATGTCATTGCATTTGTTTTGTTTGTGTGTGTGTTGTAGTTTTCAAACAAAAGTTCAAAGTTTCCAAAGTCTGAAAACCACCCCTCAAAACCAACTCTTTCTCTCAATCTCTCAAACCAGCCTAGCTCGCCTCTTGCCCCCCTCTCTCTGTGACAACCCCATCGTAGATAATTTCGTACCATCGCCTAAACCACTCTATTTGGTTATTAAGCGATAATAAAGAATCACCCCGTTGAGTGTTGCCGGGTCATAGCCCGGTAAATCACTTGAATCACACATAGAGGATCGAAATGTATACATTAAAACTCCCATGAAGGAGAGCCGAGAGTGCATTACACAACTTAAATCCAAATTCACCCTTAGGGCTTGAATTATTACAAACCATGGTTCATGACATGATAAGTAAAGGTTCAGAGTTTTAAAATAGCTGAAATTATACTACGATACGATAAACATCACGGGAGGCCATCCGTGATGCCATCACTCAGCATCATCCACCCATTCCAGCTCCCAACCGGGTGGAATCTCTCTAGGCCAAATAACTTCACCTGAAAGCAACAATTATGGCAAGGCTGAGTATATTAATACTCAACAAGACTTACCCGACAAAAGTTACCTACAAACATGTAAGGCTTTTGCCTCATGGGTTTGTTTTGCCAAAAAGCAGCTAGTATCATGGATCCTTACTTTCAATGTTTTAGCTCCAATTCTAGTGAGTTACTCATTACTATAATAAGCAGCTGATCAATCAAGAATTGTACAATACAATTAATTCACGCAGAAGAATTCACATAGTTCCATCATTAAGAAATATCATAGCCAGTTGATTAAGCAGTCTCAGATAATGTTGAGAGGCCGACAATCGATTTACTTGAAACCCTTGCAAGGAAGACCTAAACAGACGGAGCGGTGCCCCAATAGAGCTAACACCAACCAAACGGTTCCAAAAAATCTTCCGCTTGGGATAAAAGCTTACAGTCCCGGGTACAAGGCTATCTGCTATGCCCCCACCTAGTACATCCAACCTCACACATGTACCCTCCTCCCGGTTACGGGCCGGGCAGGAGACAACTCAAGATTTGTAATAGTAAAATTTCGTACCATCTCATTAAGGTACTAGGCTTACTGATCCCATTCCCGACAAGTGCACAGTACGTTCAAAAGCTTAGCCCACGAAAGCCACTGGACTTGAGCCCAAATCCCATGTCCTTACCACATGAGCAATCCATTTATAAAGATCTTAAGATTCCAGCATAAGAATTTAATCTCGCAAGTGACGAACATCACTCGACTTTTACCGGGTCCTTAGAGCATGGCATCTAATGATCTAGAATACTAGTAAAAGATCATAGGCACCTAGGGATCATACAACTAGGGTTTCATATCAACTCCTGAACGTAAGTGCACAAGCATAACAAAGATATTTGCATAATTTAAATAAAACATGGGTTAATGATAAACCAGGGCTTGCCTTCATTGGCAAGGTTGGCCTTGGGCCCTTCTGGACTTTGATCCAGGTCTTGTTCTACAGTGACGTAGTACACGTCCCTGTCAGCTCCTCCGTCTCCTCCTTCTGGCACGAGCTTATAGCTACTGTCGGGAAGATCTACATGAGGATGCAAATGCAAGATTTACTTGACGATTTTGATTTAAATAATTACAAAACAACACATGGCAACCATGGGGTGCATGGGTGATCACATTCACCTAGAAAATACTACATTCAGCATACTCTTCCAATAAAGGAACAATATGTGGTGCTTTATTATCTATTCTTTTTTTAATAGTGGTTGTGTAAATATGTATATAACTAAATTAATTTAATTTCACAAAACAGAAAGGGGGTTGTTTTAAACTTGTTAGCATGCTTCACCTCACATACATATGATCGTTAGTGGTATCGTGGTGGTTTTCCAATTAATCTTATTATATTAAGCTTAAAGTGGCTTCTCCATTTTTATTCAACAAAACAATTATTAAACACCATGGGGGATGTTCGCTGAGCTCACTACCACTAATAAAAGCCGCTGACCACACATGCATACTTGATTACGCTATAAAAGTAAATATACCAAATATAACAACTTTTATATACCACAAACAAGATAAATGCATATACAAATAAATAAAGCACTTTTGGATCCAAACTTTCTCTCACTGATTCTCTGGTCCAAAACAAGGCTAAGAAACCAACATACTCATCTAGGGCTATTATACATCTTGAGATATACAATTACTTATAAAACTAAACATAAAACAAGAATAAATATTTCTAACAGATATAAAATCATGGTAAATTCACCAGATGTGCATTTAAGCATGAAAAGACAATAACCAGAAGTTGGGCACAAAAATAAATTTATTTTAAGCTATAGAATTACTTAAGGCAGATTCATCATAAATACAAGATAAATCATATTAAAAGATATACTCAATAACTTTGTGCAAAATTTTTGTGTAGGGCCTACAAATGGCATTACTCACAACATGTCCAAAAATCAGCTCATGAACACATGTAGATTTCGAATTACAACAGATCTAGGGTAAACTATTTTCAATTTTTCATGCTAAAACTATCACACAAAAGCAGGGTCATGCTTTTCAAAAGTTGTAGAGTTCTTCACAAGGAAACCAACAAAATTAGTTTTGCATTTTTATGTTTTTTCCTTGAATTTCTACAGAGCTTACAACTTTCAGGTCAAGGTCAAACAAAAGGGTAGAATCTATTTTCAAAGGGGTCCCTGGAAACTTTTATGGATTCACAAAAACACCCTTGCCTCTATCAACTGGGTCCCTGCAAGATCCAAATCATTGCCCTGGGATCCCCAGCGGCGCAGGGGAGCTCGCCACCTGCGAGGAACGGTTGGTCCTGGTCAACAAGCGGGCCAGGCAGGTGGTGGATTTGGGGTCAGTGACGTCTCCAGCGAGCGCCGCCGGCGATGCAGTAGCGGCGCGTCCATGGCTGCTCAAAATTCGGCAGAGATAAAGATGTTGCTAGGCAATGCGTGGTCGTGGAAGCTCCAGTGGGTGCTAGAGGTGAGGTTCAGATGGTCAGGTTGCTCGGGGAGCAAGCGGAGAGGCGATTCCAGCGGTGGCCCTCCAATGGCGCACGACGGTGCATGCGTGCTCTTGCACGAGGAGAAGGGAGGAACTGTTTTATAGCGGGGCGCGTCATAGATAAGGGGTCGTACCGATCGTCGAAACAGTGGGTCGCGGTATGGGCGCAAGGATGGTGGCGACGTGCGTCGACGGCGGCCCAATGGCGGGCGCGGCCGGTGTGCGAGTGCCGCGTGGCCCGGCCAGGGGATCCAGAGACGTCATGCACATGAGCAGTTCCGCACAGCGTGTGGACCATTGGACGCCGGCCGGCCTTGGTGTGCGCGTACTTCGAGGTACGACAACGGCCGACGTGGTGCCCACGCGATGTCACACGCGCTGGCGCGTTCCGTCTGAAAACATTTCGGCGTAGCACTGTTCCTTCTCTCCCAAAATTCGAACTAAAGTGGACCAAATGGTACTAAGCAAAGTTGTAGAGTTCAAAACCCTCTACAACTTGTACAAAGGCTCTATGGGTTTTGAGCAATGGATTTCGCACGAACTGCATGCCAACTTGCAGATTTTCTGGGCGCTAGTGAATAGTGCCGACTGGCACTGACCAACGTTTTACACCATCTTCCACTCCAAATTGCAAATGGTACCCAACATAAGAGTTGCGTCCCTCGAAAAACTGGACAACTTTTATATTGGGAGAATTTGAAGTATTTAGGTGAAATTTGGGGAATGCGGCAAAAGTCCTAGAGTGGACATGGATGTCAAAGGGTTTGGGTAGGGTTTTGACTAGGGTTTGACAAGGTTTGACCAAGATTTGACCAAATGTTGACCTTTAGAAGTTGTAGGCTAGCTTTTCGAGGTGATGCCCATGTTGACCACTGTTTGACCAAAGTCAAAGTGTTTGACCAGATCGTTAGGGTTAATAAACCCTGATGAAAACCTAGGGCGTCACACTCTCTCTCTCTTTCTTTTTGACCCGCAGCCACAGCAGGCCGCTCGGCCCAACCACTCCGCTAGCCCAACTTCATTCCATCGGCCCAGCTGCCCTTCCCCTCTCTCCCGGTCACCAACGGGTGGGGCCCACCTGTCAGGTGCGTCTTCCACCTCCTGTCGGCGGCCTCTCCACCATGGCCACCCGCGCCACCTCTCCCTAGCGTCATTCCCTCTCCCGCACCCTTTCCCTCGCCCACCGAGCCGCAGTGATTGAGACGGCATCACCGACTCATCCCCTCCCCTCCTGAAACCGCCCCCACTCAGTTCCACCGCCTTCGGGCACTAATGGGCCGCCGGCCGAGCTCCACCGCCCCTCCCCTACCATCTGGGACATATAAAAGGAGAGCCCCGAGCACAACTCAACCCGCACCTTCTCTCCGCTCTCTCTACCTCGCTCGGAGTCGCGCGCCCGTCTTCCACCGGAGCCAGGAGCGCCGCCGCAAGCCACCGACGCCGATCTCC
This sequence comes from Cenchrus americanus, assembly GCA_947561735.1. Classification (NCBI taxonomy): domain Eukaryota; kingdom Viridiplantae; phylum Streptophyta; class Magnoliopsida; order Poales; family Poaceae; genus Cenchrus; species Cenchrus americanus. Next base: position 153,777,404 of record OX387242.1, on the reverse strand, counting down.
TACTTCGCTGCTTCTTCCGCTTCTATAAGCTCCTAAGAGAGTATCCCTCCTCCTTAGTTTTCGTTTATCCTTAATCTCGTCGAGTTTAGGTGCTTGGTAGCTCGAATCTGAGCCTCACCGGCGACCTCGTCGTCCCGCCGCCACCATGCGCTCCTGTGTCACCTCTCCGCTGCCCTAGATGATGTCTTGGCCCCTGGTTGAGTTCACGTGCTCAATAGCTATGCATAGAGCCTTCCCACGCCTCGAACCGAGCTCGGATCCTCGATTTCGAGAAGCTCCGGCGACCTCACCGTTCTGCGCCGCCGCGCAGTGCGCGGTCTCCGGCGTGACCGCCGCCACCAGCAAATCGTCGCCATCCACGGCAAGATCTGTGACCCAGATCTATCCTTTTTCCCAGTCAAAACAAGATATATCGGTTAACCCAAGCAAAAAGACGTAGCTTTACAAAAAGACCCCTATAGTTTTTAGTATCACAATGATACCATTCCTCCTATTAGAATCTTTACGGTTAGGTACTTTTTCTTATGTTTAGAACCCTGAGCTCTTTAGTTTTTATGACCCACAGTCCTTAGTTTTTATCTTGTTAGCCCTCCTATTATTAAGAATAATTAGGTTTAGGTCCCTGGTTTCTTGCAAATAAGCCCCAGGAAGTTTTTATCTTGTGTGATCGTATAGGACGTGTCGTTCGAGGTCGAGCAGGTGCAGCCATTTGAAGAACACGATCCATACTTTCTAGGCGAAGAAGGCACTTGGTTTTCCCCCTGCATATTCTTCTTGACTTAATAACAAGCATGTTATCACACTTTGAATTTATATGTTCTTATGCATACATTTGATGGGAAATTCCTATTAAGGAAATAACTAGTTTTCATCCCAATATCTTGAACACCTTGATTTAAACAAATGTTTTGGGTAGATAAAATGCGTAGGTGCTATACTATGGGGTGATGGAAATGAATCTATATAAATGTTGATTAAGATAAAGTTGGTGCTTTATGGAAATACAAGATCACATGAATTAAATCGGAACATGTAGAATCACCCAGGAAAACAGTGCAACTACAGTCCACATGACTCTGGCTTATCTGATGGCCCTATCCGAAAGGAACACAGGCAGCTCCAGGTTGCAGGGGCATAGCCCGGTTCTTTTGGGGTAGTAGCCTTTGCTAAGGTGCTGACCACTAGGGAGGGTTATGGTCCGCCCTGAGCTGTAACTGTCGTGGGTTGTTGGTGCTTTTGCACGCCTTTGTAAAGGCTTCGTAGTACACCCCTAGCCACTCACCTCGGAAGTGTTTAAGGGCCTTGCAATTTACTCGGAGATAAACAGATTATTCTAAACCAGCAACCCTACTATCCTGCAAAGAATAAACTAATAATGTTCAGTAGCGCAAATAATAAACTATATTGTTTATCTCAAACCAGCTCCAATGCAGACACATGTGCACACTTCGTCGGAGTATTGGCACACAGGACCATGAGGAATTCAATTGCTTAGGTTTATTACTGTATTTATACATTTATGTTTTGGTTCTCACACTTTGGCCAACAAACACAACAAACTAACAATAGATATTGAGTTAATACACAAAATTATATATCTTCCATATTTCAATTTTTACTGCATATGAAACCCGTGACTGTCAAAAGTTCTACAATCAATTTATCAAGTATGTTAACTTATATTAGACTTCATAGCTTGGGTCAATGACCGCTACACCATTTCAAATCGATCCACTGGATGCTAAATCATAAACCTAATTGTTACTGTTGATGCTTTTTCTAGTCGAACACACGAGTGCGCTGGATCGTGCGGTAGTCGAATATCACCTCGTCAAGGTTCCCAGCACGGGCCGGTCTAACCGCCTTGGGGGGCTGGTCTAACCGCCTTGGACAGGAACGTCGCCGAAAACCTAAGATCGCTGCCCCGGTAGGGACCCCGTCAGGGATAAGGCGCCTAGGGTTGTTCTAAGGTCGGCAGGCCACTTAGAACACCCTAAATCACCGTAGAGATGAAGAAGGAAGCAAAGGGGTTGGAAAAGTAGGGTTTGGAGATAAAAAGGTAAAATTGATATGTTGGATTGGGTGATAGCTCCTCAATCGGCCACGACCCTTTATATTTATAGGGTGGGGAGGTCTTGCCTCTGCTGGAGTTGAAAACCTAAAAAATCTCGTTCTAAAATACAACTCCAACTCGGTTTACAAAGCCTGGACACGGTTAAACCGCCTGGCCCCCCCGGTCTAACAGCTCGGGTGACGTGGAGATCTTCTGGAAGCCATATCTCTCTCATCCGGACTCCGAATTGGACGTTCTATATATAGATCTTTATCTACTTGATGAGACCTATCCAATGGGTAAGTCCAAATTACATTTTGAGGACTTTGGCCAGGGCGGTCTAACCAGGGTACTGGGCGGTCTAAACGGGTTAGCCCAGACATACCATTTTTGGGTGTCAACATATTCCCCCTGTTTTTTAGTAAAGCTTGCGTACTAAAAACCAATTCTAAGGTCGATGTAACACTTCACACCAGCCATTTTGTCCTAAGGGCGATTCTCATTGAAATCGGCCATGTCTTCTCAATTGTCTTCAAGATCCATGCGCTCTGGAGAAGAACTGTAATCGATAAGTTGGTCGTCGTCTTCTAGAGTAGGTACCGACAACAACTTATCATCGCAAGCCATGGGAACTGAAGAAGCGAAACTGAGCGGCATCTCTGGTGAACCCGGTCTAACCGCCTGGTCAACTGGTTTGACTGCCTCTGGCGGTTCAACTGCATCTTCTGGCAGTTTGACCACCTCTGCCTGAGGTGTCGTCAAAGCTCTCCACTCCTTCCCTTGTGGTACCGTGGGCCTATAACTATTGAAGATCTTATATCTCTGTTATTCCAACTCCTTTTCTTCTTCTCCCGCAACCTCAAGCGTTGAAGCTTCCACCTTTGAGTGTGAGTCAAACCGGAGGACACCATCTTGGTAGAAAGTACTTGGAGTTTGATCCACTTACACTGGTCTCATGATCACTAGTTGCAACAGATCTCTTTTGAGCAGACATCTCAACCTGATTGTTTTAAACAACCGATCTCTTGCTATCTTTCTCAACAGGATCATCCATTGTCCCAATATGGATGATATCTTGACTAGTAGTCCTTTCTGTGTCGACATTCATCTTTTCTACTTTCTCCTCTCTGATCTTGGGCTTGTACACCTGTTTCGGAGAAAGATGAACTTTTCTGAGCAGAACGGTCTGACCGCCTATAGGGGGCGGTCTAACCGGGTGATCCTGGTGACCCTGTCCAGACTAACATGGTGTCCAACGATCTTGTGTAGGTTGTGATCTTCCCCATCCAGGATGAAAAAATTGTTGATATGGCACCAACATCACTCCATTGTCATCATAGATCGGACGAGGCGGACTTGAACTTGAAGGAGCCCATAATGGAGCAAAGCGCCTTCCTTGCTGAGACGATTCACCCTTGAAACTTGTAACTGCCTTGGGAGGCGATGATGACCTCTGTTGATGTGTGGGTGACCTCATCCTTTTTTTAACGGTCGATCACTCGTAACGGCCTTTTGTTTGGAGTATTTGTCGAATAGAATGTCAAATGTGACCTTTGGCTTTGGAACACTCCCCTGATTCTTTGCCATGTTGAACGTCCAATTTCCAATCTCCGGTCGCTTTAGAATAGGCATCTTTGGGTGACCATGGGTAGGGGCGGTCTGACCACCTACCCCAGCCGGTTTAACCGCCCCAGCCATTTCAGGCTCCAGTGGTTGCCGACTAACAGGTGCGAACGACCCTTGCCCCCCAAGTCCAGAAGCTTTGACAGTGATCTTGAATGTTTCTTTACCATCAGGTGTATTCACATAAGCAACTTCACTTGTTAGCTGTTTTCCTCTCAAATCGGGCTTTGCTTCCCCGACCACCACATTCTTGCCTTTGGTTTCTTCGACTTGATGTGGCCGAACCAGAACCTTGGGCTGCTGTAATTCCATGGTGTTGATAGGAAAAGGATGCTTCTCGACTTTCTTTTCATGAAGTACCAAACGACCTTCATTTATGGCCGATTGAATCTTGCGACGAAACACATTGCAATCATTAGTAGCATTAGAATAAGAATGATGATATTTACAATATGCACGTTGTTTATCTCATCAAGTGGAGGCATGGTATGAGATATTTTAATATTTCCAAGTTTAAGCAATTCATCAAAAATGCGATCACACTTAGAAACATCGAAAGTAAATCTTATTTCTTCTTGCCAACCTTAACTAGCCGGCTTAAGTGATGTACTAGGCAAAAGATTTATCTTAAGAAGGCCACACAAATTCAGCACTATAAATTTCAGTCTCATCGTTCAAATTATTAGAAACATAATCAACTACATTAACATCGAACCGGTAAGACTCAAGTTTTTGTTTTTCTTTATTCAATTTCAGTTCTTGTGCCATGCCTCTCACAAGAACAGAATCAAGCGAATAAAAGTTCACACCTTCTAATCTTTCTCTAAGAGCAGATTTTAAACCTTTAGCAGCAAGATTAGCCAGGTCGGAATCAGAAAATAACAAATTGAAACAACGGTTTTTAACCTCTTTAAAACGCTTAAGGTAATTAGAGACTGTCTCGTATTTACCTTGCGTAACTGATGTTAAATCTGTCAATTTTAATTGATAGTCCCCACTAAAGAAGTGATCATGAATATTGGCTCTAATTGATTCCAGGAATCAATAGAGTTGGGGGCTAAAGATGAAAACCAAGCAAAGACGGTACCCATTAAATATAAAGAAAACAAACGCACTTTAAAAGATTCATAGGTACTTGCTACATCTAGTTGAGCAATGTATTGGCTTATGTGCTCCCAAGTTGTACGATTGTCTTCACCACTAAATTTAATAAAATTAGGTACGCGCAACCAGGGGGGTAAGCCATAAGATCAAATTTGGCTTTATAGGGTTTTTGGTATAACCTAGAATTACCCATATCAATACCGAATTTATTTTTAAACATGCTAGCTACTTGTTCCTTAAATTTATTAAGTTCATACATAGAAGCTAGTTGGGATTGCCTTGCAGCTGATAAATCAAATTTATTCACAAGAGGTGGATTCCCTGGAACACCCATCATCTCGCCAGACGGGGTAGTCAGACCGGCCAAGGGGGCGGTCTGACCGGGTTCGGCTCTGACAATGATAGTTGTCCCAGATAAAACCAGTCGGCATGCCATGCACAAGTGTCTCTATTGAGGTTCCTGACGCTGCCGACAAGCTTGTTTGCAATACCCCTTGTGAATCTATTTGAGGGGTAGAATCATTAGGAAAATTTAAACTACTACTTTTACCCTCAACTTTTTCTAAACGAGCAATTATTCTAGCAACCTGACTATGCTGATTACTAAAAGCATGCTCGAATTTATCAGATATTTCAGTAAGCTTCATAGATAGATCAGTTTCAGGCTTGCTTACAGTAATGATTACCTCAATTTTGTCGTTGTTGACCTTGATCGCCGGCAGCTCGAAATCTTGAATTATAGTCACCTTGCCTGAGCGATCTTTTCTGGCGCCAGAGAGGAACTGCTGCTTGATGTACTCCTGAAGTTTGGTGTACTTCCTCTGGTCCTCTTCGCTGAGATTTTCGATGTTCACCATGATCGGTTTGTAAAACCAGATCTATTCCCCAACGGAGTCGCCAAAAGTGTGTTGACGCTTTTTTCGATCGAACACACGAGTGCGCTGGATCGCACGGTAGTCGAATATCACCTCGTCGAGGTTCCCAGCACGGGCCGGTCTAACCACCCTGGGGGCCGGTCTAACCGCCTTGGACAGGAATGTCGCCGAAAACCTAAGATCGCTGCCTCGAGAGGGACCCCGTCAAGGACAATGCGCCTAGGGTTGTTCTGAGGTTGGCAGGCCACTTGGAATGCCCTAAATCGCCGTAGAGATGAAGAAGGAAGCAAAGGGGTTGGAAAGGTATGGTTTGGAGATAAAAAGGTAAAATTGATATGTTCGATTGGGTGATAGCTCCTCAATCGGCCATGACCCTTTATATTTGTAGGGTGGGGAGGTCTTACCCCTGCTGGAGTTGAAAGCCTAACAAATCTTGTGCTAAAATACAACTCCAACTCGGTTTACAAATCCTAGACCTGGTTAAACCGCCTGGCCCCCCCGGTCTAACCGCTCGGGTGACGTGGAGATCTTATGGAAGCCATATCTCTCTCATCCGGACTCCGAATTGGACGTTCTATATATGGACCTTGATCTACTCGACGAGACCTATCCAATGGGGAAGTCCAAATTACCTTTGACGGACTTTGGCCAGGTTGGTCTAACCGGGGTACAGGGCGGTCTAACCGGGTTAGCCCAGACCTGCCATTTTTGGGTGTAAACAGTTACTTATTGTTGTCAGGGAAGTATGACATTTATGTTGTCAATCGACAGGTTCAATACTTCAATCTCTTGGCCACAATCCCCCTTTCAAAGAATGCCCAGAATGCACAAAAATCTACCGGCCAACAACAGGATCTAATTGAACTCACAAAATTTAGGAAGTAACCTACGACCATGAGTCTGGAGATGTTCCGTTGATGACACATTAGGCACCCAGAGAGCGTGCGGCAGGCATGGAGGATTTCAGACATGCAGATGTGAGGGTTGCGGGGCCGTCGACACAGATTTCCATGGGGCAGCCCAGAGGGGATTGAGATGACGGAGGGCGGGGCAACAATCTGGGGGAGGATGCAGTATCAGGTGAGGATGTCGATGACGATTTCCAAGCTGTGGCAGGGTGGAAGGACCAGATTGGCGACCAGAGAGGGGGGGGTGAATGGGAGCCGATAAAAATTCTTATCAAGAATTCAGCCTGTGCGCCAAATCACTTCCGAAGAATCTCGCACACACTTGCCAAGATCACGTAGCCACAACGGACCTACTGACTCTAGGAACAAGTTAGATCAAGCCTAGGAACAAAGCCGAAGCAAGCACAAAAAGAACCGAGAGAAAAAGCTAGCAGGAGGCAAACTGCAGCAAAAATTGTCGCTATACCGGCCCTAGGTCGGTACTATTGATATGGGCTTACTGGTACCTAAAAACCAGGTTATCGGTACTTCCGGCACTAGGTCGATACTTCAGACTATCGGTACTACCGACATTGTGTCGGTACTACCAACTATCGGTACTACCGACATTGTGTCGGTACTACCGATAAAGACTCTCTGGTAGCTGATAATCAGGTTATCGGTACTTCCTGTATAGTGTCGGTAGTACCGCTGTTATGACCGGCAAGACCTTTGGGCCGCACCCTCGACGTGGCTAGGGGCGTGTGCCGGCTTAGGCAGGGGGCCAAAGGCCCAGTCTTTAATTTTCAGTAAATCTTAGGGGGTTCGTTAGAAAATCATATGCTTATAAATACTCATGTAAACTCTTGGTTTTGATTAAGCAGAAACAATCAATTGTTTTCGGCTTCCCTCAGGGAGCCGGGAGATTTATCTGTGCCCAAAGCCTAGCTGTCCTCCTTCTCCTTCCTCTCGCCGCGCGCACCCCGCTCCCACAGCGCACCGGCGCCGCCCTCTCTCACATCCACCAAACCCTAGCCATCCGTACTCGCTGCGAGAGATGCCCGGTAGGATCTGTAATCCTATCAACCGCCCCCCTAAAAATCAGCCCGCAAAACAGCCCCAAACTTTTGATTGACGGATCTCCCAAACCACTAGGAGTCTTGAGACGAAATTTTTGGGAGATGATGAACACCACAAGGAGATGCTATGCCACAAAAATTACAGTCTCAAACTCCCTACAACTCCTGGAATCACAAAACCTTGCCAAGAACACTATGAACTAGGGTTCATCCGAAAATCAACGAATCGAAGGCCAAATTCGGTGTTTGAGGAGTCAAGATCATCCACAAAGAGGCACAAGGCACTCACCTATGATCCCCTCAAAGAAATCCGGAGAGAAACACCCTCAAATCGACGAATCGAGCGACGAACGAAAATTGCAAAAAAGGCTCGGAAAATCACCAAAAAAGAGAAACGGGAGGAGCAACAAGAACACATGAGGAATCACGCCAAACCTTCTATACACACAATGAAAGATTCATACAAGGTCTAGCTTGCCTCCTCAACATCCATCCCTCTTTCAAGATCTCACCATAAACCCCTCAAGCTAGTCCTATGGAAAACCTAGGGAAAATAGGTAGCAAAAATAGCAAAGAGAAATGAGCTAGGGTTTCGAGAGATGGCTGCCATCCTCTCTCCTTTAAGTATGTATGGAGACCGCCGAAAGACGAAACTCCCCCTACTACATAAAACTAGGATACACGCCCCCGAGGGGCACATTGGGAATTCTCGTTGTAGCACCATCGGGCGGATGCCCGGTGACCGCACCTCGCTTAGCCTCGACGCAAGCCTTGCGATCCTGACGCGTGTCCTCCACTTCGAAGCTTCTCAGCACACACGGATACCGTCTTCGCCCGCCGAACCTCCGGTCTTGGTTTTGTGGCTCAACCAAGTAACCCGGTGAGGACCAGGAGCGTCCCAGTGGTCGATGGATGACCGCTCCTCAGTGATGAGTGATTGACAATGGGTGTTGGGCTGACTCTTGGCTTAGTGCGCAGGTGTAGGCTGCGGCCTAGTTCGTGTTGTTGCAGGTGAAGAATGGGCGCGAAAGGTCTTCAGCCTTGAGGGGCCTCCGGGAGATGGAGAGACAAGTAGGCTCGGTTCGAGGGACCCGGTGGACAGCGGGACTGGGTGCGGGCCACATGGTGGCGACACAAGCAAGACCAAGTCATGGACAAGCGAGCCGGTGCACGGTGGCGGTCTAGTCAAGTGGTTTGGCGGGAGGCCAGACCGGGCACGCGGGGTTTGGTGGTTTGCCCACAAAACTATCGGCGGACGATTTCTTGGTTTGGGCCTCAAAACCAAGTCTGAGGGCCCAACACGACGGAGACGGGATCCGGGCGTGTCGGGAAGCTTTGAGGCGGAGGACACGCGGCGGGATCGCATGGCTTGCGTCGGGAGGACGCGGGGTGCGGCAAAGGCGTGGCCGTCCGATGGCAAGACCCACAAACATTACCTAAATGCCCCTACGTGGGTTGTATCGCCAGTAGTTTAGTTAGGGGTAGTCGAGTCATTTACCACTCCGGCGGGACCTGATATATAAGCCATGAGTGTGTGTGGATGGCTCTCTCTCTCCGCAACTTAGGGTTTCATTTCCTCCCTCCCCTTTCTCATTTTCGTAGCTATTTTTCTTCCATTTTCTCTAGGCTGGCATGAGAGCTTCAAGAGAGGTTTGTTGAGAAGGATGGATGCTAGGGCGGCATGCTAGACCTTGTGAATCTTTCCTGGTTTGTATAGAAGATTCGTGGTTGTGTTTTCGTGGCCTTTTTGTGCTTGTTTTCGTGCCTTTGTTCCCGATTCGATTCCGCGGATTTGAGTGAGTTTCTCCCCGGATTTCTTTGAGGAAAACATGGATAGATGTCTCGTGCATCTTTGTGATTGATCTTGTGCCCTCAAACGCCGGGAAACCACTTGGATTCGAAGTTTTTCGTTCGGTGCTCTAGCTTTTGGTTGTGATCAAAGGATTCGCGATTCCCGGTGATTTAGGGAGTTAGGAGGCGAGATTTTTGGGCTATAGCATCCTTGTGTGACGCTTTTCAAGTGCCCAAACCCTTGTCTCCATAGCTTCAACCGTTTGGGAAATCCGATGATGATTTGGGGGAGTTGACTTTCGGGGTCGGGCGTTTTCTGCTCTGTCCGCACCTGGCGGACAGTCCGTGGGGTGCTGGCGGACGGTCCGCGTGGCTAGGGTTCGTCCCTTGTTCTTCGTGTTCTTGCTCGTCCTTCGTTTCGATCTGTCACGATTTTGGTTTTTGGTTGGACGGAGTTTCGGACGGTCCGCGGTGTTGGGCGGACGGTCCGCGGTTGCCTGGCGGACAGTCCGCGTGCTCCCCGTGGACGGTCCGTGGTTCGCGGTGTGCCACTGGTGGTTCTGTTGGCTTTAACGGACGGTCCGCGGCTCAGGCCGGATAGTCCGCGGCTCGGGTGCGGACAGTCCGCGGTACCCGGCCGGACGGTCCGCGCGGCTCATCGCGGACGGTCCGCCCTGTCTGGCCGGACGGTCCGCCTGAGGCTGCGCAGTTTGTTTCTTGGTTCGATTCCTCTCCTTCTTCTTTCGTGCTTCCGCGTGTGCTTCAAGGAATCGTTCCTAAGGCTAGAGGTTGATCCATAACCTCGTGGTCTTGGCGATTGGTGTGTGATTCGATCCATCGCTCGTGTGTGACCAGGATTTGACTAGGGCATAGGCCGGGTTCTTTCGGAAGAATTTTTACCGGCTCCTATTCACTCCCCCCCTCTCTAGTCGCCATCTGATCCTTCAATTGGTATCAGAGCTTGGTGCCGGATTCTTTGCGACTTTGACAAGTCTCGAATCCTAAGATGGCGTACGTTGAGCGGGGCGGTCCGTCGCACTTCGATGGCAAGGGTTACCACAAGTGGGTGGCTCGTATGATGATCTTTCTTCGTGGCAAGTTGTTGGATTTCATTGTGCTTGACAAGACCTATGCTATTCCGGTCAACATCCATACTCTTATGGTGACCGATGCCGGTGCTAAGGCCAAGTATGAGGCTAATGCAAAAGCCGTTGATCACTTGGTCCGGAGCTTGTGTGATCCAGAGTTTGAGCGAGTTCGTCATTTGAATCTTGCTTGGCAAATTTGGGAGAAGTTGTTGGTTGCTCACGGTGGTGATAACCATGTGAAGGCTCGCCTCTTTGTCTCTTACCGGATGCAATATGAGAATTTCACTCCACTTCCCGGTGAGGACATTGATGTGATGTTTCAGAGGTTCACCGCCATCGTGAACAACATGAAAGCTAATGTTGAGGATTTTCCCTACACCGAGCATGATCAGGCTTTGAAGCCCTTGCATGTCTTGGACCCAAATGTTTGGGGTGCTAAGGTTGAGGCCATCAAGGAGTCTGGGCATTACTTGACTATTGAGTTGGATGACCTCTTTTCTAAGCTCAAGTCGGCCGAGGTTGACGGAAGTTGCAATCCAAGCATGAGGGCTCGACTGACCATAGTCTTGCTCTTGTGGGCGGATCAAAGGGCAAATCTAACCCTTCCTGTCGACAGTTTTCCTTGTCTTCTCTCATGTCCATTCCAGATGAGGAGTTTGATGTGCTGGGCGAGGAGGAGCTGGCCTTGCTCTCAAGAAGGTTTGAACGACTACACGAGAGTCGGAGGAATGCAAGGTGGAGCTCAGGGACGTGCTACAAGTGTGGCAAGCATGGCCACTTCATCGCCGAGTGCCCGGAAGCGGAGGAGAACAAGTACAATGCGCACTCGAGGCGTGAAGACAAGTACTCCTCCAAGGGCAAGCACTTCAACAAGTCCAAGAGCAAGGACAAGGACAAGCGGCGACCGAGCAAGAGCGGGTACAAGAAGAACAAGGCAGGAGCGATGGTGGCCGGTGCGAGCGACGTCGACTCAAGCTCAAGTGAGGAGAAATCAAGCTCAAGCAGCGAAGATGAAGATGCCGGGAGGCGCAATGGCAAGAAGAGTGCAAGCCGGAACCTCAGCGGGCTAAGCTATGTGGCGCTTGAGGGATTTTGTGGCATGGCCCATAGCTCAAGCAGCAAGAAGAGCGAGAAGGAAGACAGCGACTCCGACTCGGAGGATGAGGTAAATCGTGACCCCGACTCTTTGCTTGCTAAGATTTCTAGGTTGAATGGCTTGCTTGACAACCGTGATAGTGTGCTTAGAGATGCCAAAAAGATGAGGAAAGATCTTAGGGCACAACTTCAGAATGCTAGTGAGAAAGTAGGAGAGCTAGAGTCAAAATTGCTTGAATGGAAACTTGAGAATGACTCTTTGAAACTTGCTCCTACTACTCCTGATGATGTTGAATGTGTTGAGTGTGATGCTTGGTTGAATGAGATCAAACTGCTTAATGAGAAGAATGCTTCCACTTTGGCTAAACTAGATGCTCTTAGGACTGAATATGATGAGCTTAAGGCTAGACCTACTTTGCTTGGTGCTTGTAAATCATGTCCTACTATGCATGCTAAGCTTGTTGATGCTCATTCTACCATTAGTTCTTTGGAAGCATCTTTGAAATCTCCTGTTGTCAATGCATGCACTAGCTGTGATGAGGTTACTTTGCGCAATCTTGAACTTACTTCCCGTTTGGATGTCATCTATGAGGAGAATGACTATTTGAGAAAGGTGTTGGGTTGGTTGTCTGGGCAGGAACCTCAATTGAAAATCATGATTGAGGAGTTCAAGAGAGCTGATGGTCGTGGTTTGGGTTTTGAGAAGTTGGGTGAGAAAGTGGGAGAAAACAGTGGGGAGAGTGTGTATCAGAAGTGTGTTGAGTCTAACCCTGAGTTTGAGGTGATCGGAGACATCCAAGTCCCACTTCCAAAAGCACCCAAGAACTCTTTCACACCAAAGCCCAACCACCTTTGCAACAAGCTTGACACAACCCAAGATCCACCCAAATTCCCACCTAAGACAAATGACTTCCAGAAACCGGTGAAGTTTGTGGGTGAGAAGGGTGAGAAGCCTAGAGAGAAGCCAGAGCCAAAACTAAAACCCATCCCCTTTAGGTGTGAGTATTGTGGCAAGGAGAGGCATCTTGCAGAGTTTTGCTACAAGAGGAAGAGGGATGAGAGGCTTGCTAGGGAGCAAGCGAACTAGGACAGGTATCACTAGTCTCATGGTATTCCTGAGCCTAGAGTGCCACTTCCACGGGGTGTGGGAAGTGTGAGGAGTGTTGGCAGGTTCCCACAGAGAGGTGGTGGTGAGAGGTTTGCTAGGAGAGATGATGGTGTGCGTGCTGGTGAGAGGTTTGGTCGGGCTCGTGGTGGTTTTGCTGGACGTCCCCCTACTCGTCCTCAATACGGGTTTAGGGGAGATGATCGCAGCTTTGGGTTCCAGAGGAACTACGAACCACGTTTTCCCCCTCGTGGTGCTCGTACTCCTCCCATGGGACATGGGAAGTTTGGTGGCAAGGGAATGATGTTTGCTAACCCCTCTTTTGAGCAGATGGCTCGACACTGGTTTAACTTTCTTTGTGCTAACCCCAGTGTCGAGTCGCTAGCTCACTCTCATTCTTGTTTCTGACTACAGGCAGGAGGCTTGGAGAACATTTGGTTGATCGACTCCGGGTGTTCTCGACACATGACCGGAGATAAGAAGTGGTTCTCCAGCCTCACCCCAGTGAAGGAAAAGCAGTACATCACATTTGGGGACAATGGACGAGGAAGGGTGCTTTCAGAGGGTGTTGTGCATGTGAGTGACAAGGTAACGTTGAAGAGAGTGGCTCTTGTGAAGTCTTTGGGTTTCAATTTGCTTTCGGTTTCTCAGTTGCTTGATGAAGGTTTTGAGGTGCGTTTCAAGTCTGGCGAGTCTCGTTTGCTTGATTCTCGAGGTGATCTTGTCTGTATGATCATCCCCGAGGGTCGATTTTCGGGGCGATTTCTCTCGTTCTTTGGGTCCTGCTCGTTGTTTGATGGCTGGTCCTTCTTCTGATTTGTGGAAATGGCATAGGCGGTTGGGACACTTGAGCTTTGATTTGGTTTCCCACTTGAGTGGTCTTGACCTTGTCCGAGGATTGCCGTGGTTGAAGCTTGAGAAGGATTTGGTTTGTGCTCCTTGTAGGCATGGTAAGATGGTAGCCACTCCCCATCCACCTCTGACCGATGTCATGACCGAGCGTCCGACAGAGCTGTTGCATATGGACCTTGTTGGGCCAGCTCGAGTTCGCTCGGTGGGTGGGAAGTGGTATGTCCTTGTTGTGGTGGACGATTACTCTCGCTATGCCTGGGTGTTCTTCTTGGAGGATAAGAGTGAGACATTTGGTTTTGTTCGAGATCTGATCGTGAGGTTGAAAAACGAGAGGCATGGGAATGCTATTCGATCTATCCGCAGTGATAATGGCTCTGAGTTCAAGAACTCTCGTTTTGATGCCTTTTGTCGTGATCTAGGTCTTGAACATCAGTATTCGACCCCTTATGTGCCCCCTCAAAATGGAGTTATGGAAAGGAAAAATCGGACTCTTTGTGAGATGGCTAGGACGATGCTCGATGAGCATAGGACTCCTAGGAAGTATTGGGCTGAGGCGGTCAATACGGCTTGTCATGTTTCCAACAGGATTTTACTGCGAGCTTTCAAGAAGAAGACCTGTTATGAGCTTATGCATGGTCGGGCGCCCAAGGTGAGTCATTTCCTAGTCTTTGGCTGCAAATGCTTTATTCTGAAAAAGGGAAAACTCGACAAGTTTGAGGCTAGGTCTAGTGATGGTATTTTCTTTGGATATGCTAACCATTCTAGAGCCTATAGGGTGCTTAACCTTGAGGCTAACAAAATCATGGAGACTTGCGAGGTGACCTTCGACGAGATAATGCCATGTACCTCTCTTGGCTTTGAATGTGCAGGTGATGAGGAGATGGCCGAGGACCTCTTTGAAGAGGAGAAGGATGAAGCTGGAGATGATGATGGGGAGAACCATGCGCCTGAAGCTGAGTGTGTACCCACTACTTCCCCTACGACCACTATGGAGCATGGAACGTCTACTTCATGGACAACAACGGTGCAACAAGAGGACCAGGCGAGAGAAGCTGAAGTTGAGGGGGAGGTAGTCTCGAGGCGTGAGGCTCCCCGGCGGATTCAAGAAGTACATCCCCTGTCGAAGATCATTGGGAACATCGACGAACGCACTACACGGTCGAGGTCCAGGAATCCCTCTCATTTGCTCATGCTGCTTTTGTTGCCACTTTTGAGCCCAAGGACATTGGACATGCTTTATCTGATGCAAACTGGGTCAATTCTATGCATGAGGAGTTGGAAAACTTTGAGAGGAACCAGGTGTGGGGGTTAGTTGAACAACCTCCAAATTGCCATCCCATAGGAACCAAGTGGGTTTGGAAGAACAAAGAGGGAGAGAATGGGATGGTTGTGAGGAACAAGTCCAGACTTGTTGCTCAGGGGTTTAGTCAGAAGGAGGGGATCGACTATGAGGAGACCTTTGCTCCTGTGGCCCGTCTTCAGGCAATTCGGATCCTTCTAGCCTTTGCCATGGCTAAAGGGTTCAAGTTGTTTCAGATGGACGTGAAGAGTGCTTTTCTGAATGGGGTCATGGAGGAGGAGGTGTATGTGAAGCGACCACACCGGGGTTTGAGAGCGAGTTGTACCCACACGGGGTATACGAGTTGAAAAGGGCTCGTATGGGTTGAAACAGCGCCCCGTGCTTGGTATGGGAGATTGAGAGGTTTTCGTTGAGCGAGAGGGTTTGTGATGGGTACCGTGGATAGGACTTTGTTTCTCCTCAAGCATGGAAATGACTTGTCGATTGTTCGGATATACGTGGATGGTATTGTCTTTGGTGGCTCGTCACATAACCTTGTTGCCAAGTTTGCGGATGAGATGAGCGAGGAGTTCGAGATGAGCATGATGGACGAGTTGCGGTACTTTCTCGGCCGCGGATCAAGCAAGTGAAGGACGGTACATATGTGCACCAGACCAAGTACACGAAAGACATGCTGAGGAAGTTCCAGATGCAAGATGTGAAGTCGATGTCGACTCCCATGGGGAGTACGACCACTTTGGATGCGGATGAGGACGGAGAACCGGTGGACCGGGCGGGGAGTACGGGGAGCATGATCGGCTCCCTCCTCTACTTGACGGCGACGAGGCCAGACATACAGTTCAGCGTGTGTCTATGCGCTCGTTTTCAGGCTTCGCCGAGGACATCACATCGACAGGTCGTCAAGAATATTTTCAGGTACTTACAGTCTGCCCCTGGTCTTGGCCTTTGGTATTCTTCCTCCTCGACTCTTTCCCTTCATGGTTTGTCCGATGCGGATTTTGCTGGTTGTCGAGTCGAGAGGAAGTCTACTTCTGGTACTTGCTAGTTTCTTGGGTCTTCGTTGGTCTCATGGTCTTCCCGCAAGCAGTCTATTGTAGCTCAGTCTACCACCGAGGCGGAGTATGTGGCTGCCGCGAGTTGTTGCTCTCAGCTGTTGTGGATTTCATACAATTTGAGAGACTTTGGTGAAGAGTGCACCCAGATCCCACTTCTTTGTGATAGCACCAGTGCCATAAGCGTAGCTAAAAACCCAGTGCTTCACTCCAGAACCAAACATATAGAAGTGAGTTATCATTTCTTGAGGGACAATGTGGAGAAAGGAACCATTGTGTTGAGCCATGTCCCTACCCAAGATCAGCTAGCCGACATCTTTACAAAGCCTCTGGACCAAGCTACATTTGTGCGCTTGCGGGGGGAACTTGGGGTTTGTTGCCCTTTCTAATTGATTCTTGGGGGATTTCCTTTTTGTATCATATGTATCATACCATGTTTACTTTGATGTATATACATGCTTTGCTTGATGTATAAACCATGGTAGGATAGCCATCTTGTCATATATCATGTTGCATTTGTATCATATTGCATTTTAGGATGATGAGCTTCTTTCATATGCCATATTTGAGTCTCTTTGGCTATTTGTGAGATTTTGGTGATATGTGTGGAGAAATGGTGATGTGAGGCTATGCTCTTGGAATATTTGAAATATATGTGTGGTGAGATAGCCCTTTTTGAAATATATGCTAATCTTGACTAATTTTTGTTGAAATATGCTCCACTCTTGTGTAGTTGTGTATCCATGTCACAGTTAGGTCTAAATGTGCTTTTCATGCTTAGATTGTGCTTGGATGCCTTGTTCTTGCATTTGGGCCAAAGGCCGAATATCATTATGAATGTTTAGCCTATGTTGCATTCATGGGGGAGCAGAAGCTTCTTTTTGCCGCAAAGGCACTTCATGTACCATGAAATGAATTAATCTTGAAAAGAAGTGTGTATGCTTGAAAAAATGCTCCATCCATCATGTCTATGCTTAAAATGTCTTATCGTTCACATATGGGTGCAAAACATGTTGCATGATGTTCACCAGTGGAGAAGTCTCCCCGAAGTGGACACATGGCTCATGAGCTTTAACATGACATGCTTTGCTTTATGGGTGTTTGCCATGATCTTTTGCTGAGAATTTGATATCCTTGTATGATCTTTGAATGGCATGCATGTTTGTGGCTCAAGTGTGACATGGATAGGCTTTTACATGTGAAGCGAGCCTTCTTTTGGTAAAACTGCTTAAATCTGAAAATTTTGCTTTGTCACATGCTTGTATTTTCATATATTACTTGTGGCAATGCTTTGACTATGCTATGATTCATATGTGTGATCTTTGTCTCATTTGTAGCCTTTGACACTAGATTTGGCCTATTTGAGAAGCTCATGTAGATGTTTATATGCTTTGTTTTGCATTTCTGCATTTTCACCTTGATTCATACATTGTCAACAAGGGGGAGAAGAGGTGAGCTTTAATGAAAATTCAGAAGAGGTGAGCTGAAATTTGGAAGTTTGCATCCACATGTTCAGGGGGATCCTACATTTGTTCAGGGGGAGCTTTCTTGCTGTTTTCGGTGTGGAGTTTGTGCTTTGCTTGGCTTGTGACCTTTCTTCGCTTTTCTTTGGTTTTGGTCATGAGTTGAGCTTCATTGTTTTTCTTTCTTCTTCTTTTCTTTCTTTCTCTGAATTTCATTTCGCGTTGTGTGTTGTCAATGCACTCATCAAGGGGGAGATTGAGGACCAGGAGCGTCCCAGTGGTCGATGGATGACCGCTCCTCAGTGATGAGTGATTGACAACGGGTGTCGGACTGACTCTTGGCTTAGTGCGCTGGTGTAGGCTGCGGCCTAGTTCGTGTTGTTGCAGGTGAAGAACGGGCGCGAAAGGTCTTCGGCCTTGAGGGGCCTCCGGGAGATGGAGAGACAAGTAGGCTCGGTTCGAGGGACCCGGTGGACGGCGGGGATCGGGTGCGAGCCACATGGTGGCGACACAAGCAAGACGAAGTCATGGACAAGCGAGCCGGTGCACGGTGGCGGTCGAGTCAAGTCGTTTGGCGGGAGGTCAGACCGGGCACGCGGGGTTTGGTGGTTTGCCCACAAAACCATCGGCGGACGGTTTCTTGGTTTGGGCCTCAAAACCAAGTCCGAGGGCCCAACACGACGGAGACGGGATCCGGGCGTGTCGGGAAGCTTAGAGGCGGAGGACACGCGGCGGGATCGCTTGGCTTGCGTCGGGAGGATGCGGGGTGCGGCAAAGGCGTGGCCGTCCGATGGCAAGACCCACAAACATTACCTAAATGTCCCAACGTGGGTTGTATCGCCAGTAGTTTAGTTAGGGGTAGTCGAGTCATTTACCACTCCGGCAGGACCTGATATATAAGCCATGAGTGTGTGTGGATGGCTCTCTCTCTCCGCGACTTAGGGTTTCATTTCCTCCCTCCCCTTTCTCATTTTCATAGCTATTTTTCTTCCATTTTCCCTAGGCTAGCATGAGAGCTTCATGAGAGATTTGTTGAGAGGGATGGATGCTAGGGCGGCATGCTAGACCTTGTGAATCTTTCCTGGTTTGTATAGAAGATTCGGGGTTGTGTTTTCGTGGCCTTTTTGTGCTTGTTTTCGTGGCTTTGTTCCCGATTCGATTCCGCGGATTTGAGTGGGTTTCTCCCCGGATTTCTTTGAGGAAAACATGGATAGATGTCTCGTGCATCTTTGTGATTGATCTTGTGCCCTCAAACGCCGGGAAACCACTTGGATTCGAAGTTTTTCGTTCAGTGCTCTAGCTTTTGGTTGTGCTCAAAGAATTCACGATTCCCGGTGATTTAGGGAGTTAGGAGGCGAGATTTGTGGGCTATAGCATCCTTGTGTGACGCTTTTCAAGTGCCCAAACCCTTGTCTCCATAGATTCAACCGTTTGGGAAATCCGATGATGATTTGGGGGAGTTGACTTTCGGGGTCGGGCGTTTTCTGCTCTATCCGCACCTGGCGGACAGTCCGCGGGGTGCTAGCGGACGGTCCGCGCGGCTAGGGTTCATCCCTTGTTCTTCGTGTTCTTGCTCGTCCTTCGATTCGATCCGTCGCAATTTTGGTTTTTGGTTGGACGGAGTTTCGGACGGTCCGCGGTGTTGGGCGGACGGTCCGCGGGTGCCTGGCGGACAGTCCGCGTGCTCCCCGCGGACGGTCCGTGGTTCGCGGTGTGCCACTGGTGGTTCTGTTGGCTTTAACGGACGGTCCGCGGCTCGGGCGGACGGTCCGTGGCTCGGGTGCGGACGGTCCGCGGTGCCGGCCGGACGGTCCGCGCGGCTCATCGCGGACGGTCCGCCCTGTCTGGCCGGACGGTCCGCCTGAGGCTGCGCAGTTTGTTTCTTGGTTCGATTCCTCTCCTTCTTCTTTCGTGCTTCCGCGTCTGCTTCAAGGAATCGTTCCTAAGGCTAGAGGTTGATCCATAACCTCGTGGTCTTGGCGATTGGTGTGTGATTCGATCCATCGCTCGTGTGTGATCGGGATTTGACTAGGGAATAGGCCGGGTTCTTTCGGAAGAATTTTTACCGGCTCCTATTCACTCCCCCCCTCTCTAGTCGCCATCTGATCCTTCACCCGGCCGGTTTTGTGGTGAACCGCCGCAAACCCCGCGTGCAGACTCCGGTCGTGAGCCGCTACCCTGCACCGACTCCTGTCCACGACTTCGTCTTACTTTTCTTGCAACCATGCGGCCCACACTTGACCCCGCTGGCAACCGGGTCCCTCGAGCCGAGCCAACTTGTCTCTCCACTCCTTGGGGGCCCCGCAAGGCATAGACCTTTCGCGCTTGCTCTTCACCTGCACCAACGCAAATAAAGTCGCAACTTGCACCTGCAATACTCGGCCAAGAGTCTGTCCACACCACGTTGTCAATCACTCATCACAACCAGGAGCGACCATCCACCGGTCCTCGGACGCTCCGGTCCTCCATTGACAACACACGCAAGTAACCAATTCAGAGAAAAGAGCAAAAGAAAAGAAACGAACGAGAAACTCAAACAAGTGATCAAAAGCCAAACAAAAGCCAAGAAAAAATCACTTGAGTGAGTAAAATCTCTGTCCCCTAAGGCAAGGGGAATGGCTCGACACAACTGAGATGAAATGCTCCAAAATTGCCGACTCCTCAAGGTGAGGCAAAAGGGTTCGACACCATCAGCAAAAGAGCACAACTAAAATTCAGGCGAAAAAGAGCTCCCAAATGCATGAATGCAAGCTCCCCCTGGGCAAATGCATTTTCCCAATTTTTCTTCCCTTGATGCAAAACCCCCTCTGGAAACATGAATTCGGTACTTTCCTCCCCCTTGTTGGTAATGCATGAATCAAGTCTACAAGTGCAAGCAACATGTGCTTCTCAAATATACAAAGTGCACTACAACATGCTAAAATTGAGACATAGACAAGCATGATAGCCACAATTTGAGCACAAGCATCGTCAAGAAGATAGAAAGGGGCATACAAGCAAGTGACATAGCCATGAACAAAGTGAGGCATTTTTCACAGAATTGTTCCTCTCATGAGCATTGGACCTAAACATGACCAAACTGAGCACAAACAACATATAACTCACAAACTTCATGCAAGGTCACAACTTCTCATCACAAGGTCATCACAAACACCTACAAGCTATCTCATGTCATGTCAAATCCACCGAGCCATGTGTCCACTTCTAGATATGAGACTTCTCATTAGTGAACATCATGCAATGGTTTAGCACCCAAGATAAGGAATTTAAAGCATTTATGACATCAAAGCACATTTTTCAAGCATAGGCATCTCACATACCATTTTCATGGTTTACAAGTTAAGCATGGTACCTGAAGTTCCTTTGCGGCAAAAAGAAGCTTAGGCTTCTCCACAAGGTAGCATGTAGGATAAACATTTATGATGATAAATGGATCTTTGATCCCAAATGAAAAGAACATGGTTCCAAGCACAAATTAAGAAAGATATAGCCATAGGAACCCAATGTGAACATGAGAGGCATTCTACTCACAAGAGAGGATCATATAGCATTTTTACAAAAAAGAAAGCCATCCACAAGCATATATATCCCAAAGTTACCAAGAGCATAGCTATAGATCTCATGAGCATCACAAGCAAAGTCATAACCTCATATCTAGCATATCATGGTGAGCAACGCATATGAGAGAAGCACATCTCTATGACATATGTTACAAAGGCAGTCTATGATACAAAGATGGAAACATGATATGATACATAAATGAAATGCAGCATGCATATGTACGACAACCCTCCCAACCAAAGCTCAAAAAAGGAAAAATGACTCCAAGCTCTTCTCGCAAACGCGCAAATGTAGCTTGGTCCAAGGGGTTGGTTAGGATATCGACAAGCTGCTTTTTTGTTGGTATATGGATGAGATCTATGTTTCCCTTCTCAACATTATCTCTGAGAAAGTGATTCCTTACTTCTATATGCTTGGTTCTGGAGTGAAGCACGGGGTTTTTGGCAACACTAATGGCACTCGTGCTATCACACATGAGAGGTACATGGGAACATTCCTCACCAAAGTCACTCAGCGTGTATGTGATCCAAAGCAGCTGTGAGCAACAACTAGCGGCAGAAACATATTCGGCTTCTGTGGTAGACTGAGCTACACTAGACTTTTTGTGAGAAGACCAACAAACAAGCGAAGATCCCAAAAGCTGACATGTACCCGAAGTCGATTTCCGATCGACTCGACACCCCGCAAAGTCGGCATCCAAAAAACCAAGAAGTGAAAGGGAAGAGGATGCCGAATACCAAAGACCGAGCTCAGGAGTGTATCGAAGATACCTGAAGATCCGCTTGACGGCCAGCCGATGTGAAGTCCTTGGTGACGCCTGAAAACGAGCGCACAAACACACAAAAAACTGGATGTCCGGCCTCGACGCCATCTATTACAAGAGGGAGTTGATCATGCTCTGGTACTCCTGATCCACGGGCTCTCCGTCCTCGTCCACATTGAGCTCTGTAGTCATACTCATCGGTGTCGACATGGGCTTCGAGTCATCCATCTTGAACTTCTTGAGGATGTCCTTCGTGTACTTGTCTTGATGCACAAAGGTTCCCTCTTTTGCCTGCTTGATTTGAAGCTTGAGAAAGAACTGCAATTCTCCCATCATAGATATCTCGAATTCCTTGCTCATATCCTTTGCAAACCTGGCAACCAAAGAGTCAGATGAGCCGCCAAAGACAATGTTATCCACGTACACATGAACAATTAGGATATCATCACCCTGCCTGAGGAAAAAAGAGTCTTATCAACCTTACCCATCTCAAACCCCTTGCTGAACAAGAACCACCTCAAGTGGCCATACCAAGCATGAGGAGCTTGTTTTAGCCCATACAACGCCTTTCTCAGCCTGTACACCCTGTGGGGAAACTCAGCACTCTCAAAGCTTGGTGGTTGCTTCACATAAACTTCCTCCTCTAAAAACCCATTCAAGAAGGCACTCCTCACATCCATTTGGTACAATTGAAACCCCTTAGCCACAGAAAAGGCTAGAAGGATCATAATTGCCTCCAAACGGGCTACAAGAGCAAATGTCTCCTCATAGTCTATCACCTCCTTCTAACTATAGCCCTGGGCAACCAACCTCGACTTGTTCCTCACCACCTCACCATTTTCTCCCTCTTTGTTTTTCCACACCCATTTTGTCCCAATAGGTTTGCAATTTGGTGGTGGCTCCACTAATTCCTACACTTGGTTTCTCTCAAAATTCTCTAACACCTCATGCATGGCATTCACCCAATTAGGATTACATAGAGCGTGTCCAATGTCGTTCGGCTCAAAGGTAGCAACAAAAGCTGAATGAGCAAAGTGAGAACCATTTGGAGCTCGACCGTGTTGTACGCTCATTGATGTCACCGATGATTCTTGAGGACGGATGATCAACTTGAATGTTCCTCAGTGCCTCTCGGCTGGAGGCAACCTTCCCCTCAGCAGTTGCTTCCACTTGATCTTGCTAAATCGTAGGTGGTGTAGGGGATGGTCCATCCTGCACCGTAGTCATCGTAGTGGAAGTAGAGGGTACATGTGTGGCTGGAGCTTCACCATCATCATCATCCTCCTCTTCAGCATCATCCTCCTCATCCTCAAAGATCTTCTTGCCAACTTCGTCGTCACCTACACACTCAAAGACAGACGAATGGCATGGTTGTGTCTCGTCGAAGGTAACCTCACAAGTCTCCATGACTATGTTAGTATCAAGGTTGAGCACACGAAATGATCGAGAATGACTAGCATAACCCGAGAAAATCCCATCGGAAGACCTTGACTCAAACTTATCAAGCTTATCCTTCTTGAGAATGAAGCACCGACAACCAAAAGCCCTGAAATGGCTCACTCTAGGTGCTCGCCCATGCATGAGCTCATAGCACGTCTTGTTCAAGAAGGTCCAATGAAAAATCTGGTTCCCAACATGGCAAGCGGTATTCACCACCTCAGCCCAATATCTCTTCGGAGCCCTATGCTCATTGAGCATCGTCCGAGCCATCTCACAAAGGGAACGATTTTTCCTTTCAACTACATCATTCTGACAAGCCACATAGGGAGAAGAATACTGATGTTCGAGACCCAAATCATGACAAAAGGTTTCAAAATGAGAGTTTTTAAATTCACTACCATTGTCACTATGAATAGCTCGAACAACATCTCCATGTCTCTCGTTCTTCAACCTCAAGATCAGATCCCTCACAAAACCAAAAATCTCCCCCTTGTCAGCCAAAAAGAAGACCCAAGCATAGCGAGAATAGTCGTCCACAATCACAAGGACATACCATTTCCAACCCGCCGAGCACACACGAGCTGGACCAACCAAGTCCATATGGAATAGCTCACATGGCCTCTCTGTCATAACGGATGTCAGAGGCGGATGAGAGGCGGCGACCATCTTGCCATGCCTACACTAAGCACATACCAAATCCTTTTGGTATTTCAACTTTGACCATCCTTGGACCAATCCTAGCCCACTCAATCGTGACAACAAGTCAAAACTCAAGTGACCTAGTCTCCTATGCCATTTCCAAAGCTCCGCTGAAACACCAGGAACCAAGCAACGAGAAGAGCCAACACACTGAGAAAAATCGGCTCTGAAAATCTGACCCTCGGGGACGATCGTGCCACTAGATCGCCTCGAGAATCCAAAACACGAGAACAACCCATTTTGAAACGGACTTCAAAACCCTCATCAGGAAGTTGGGAAACAAAGGGAAGATTGTACCCCAAAGACTTGACAAGAGAAACACGCCGAAGAGTCACACTCACTCGCCTACATCGTGCCCACTGAAAGCACTCTACCTTTCCCATTATCCCCAAAAGTGATGTACTCTTTGGTCATCACCGAGGTGTAGCTGGAGAACCACCTTCGATCTTCGGTCATGTGTCGAGAGCAATCAGAGTCAATCAACCAAAAGCCCTCCATGCCTCCCACCTGCAAAATCAAAAACGAGAGTGAGAGTGAGCAAAAGACTCAGTACTGGGGTTAGTACAACACGAATGAAACCAATGCCTCGCCATTTGCTCAAACATGGGGTTAGAAAAATCCATCCTATCTCTCTTAGGTGGAACACCCACACTTCCCCTTGGAGGGCTACGCGCGCCACGAAGGGGAGACTGTGGCGCGTAGCTCCTCTAGGACCTAAAGCTGTGATCGTTCCCCCATACTCATATTGTCCACGAGCAAAGGAACATCCAACAAACTCACCACGCCCAAACTCAACACGCCTACCACCCTCTCTATGTGGTGGCTCACCTCGAGGCACAAACTCACGCCTCTCTCGATGGTAAATGGTACGCACCATACCCTCGCCTCTCGGCACCAACTTAAGCTCAGGCACACCACGAGAAGGGCGGTACCTGTCCTTATTGGCCAACTCTCTAGCCAACCTCTCCTCACGTTTCCTCCTGAAGCAAAACTCAGCAAAGTGCCCATCCCTACCACAATGCTCACAATGGAAGGGTTTTGGTTTTGGCTTTGGTTTTGGGTTCTCTCGGGGCTGAGGCTTCTCCTCACTCGGTTTCTCTCCCTTCTTCCCAAAGAACTCATTCCCAAGTCACTGTTGAACTTGATGGGTTTTTGGAAGTTGTCGGTTTGTGGAGGAAACACAAGTGGAGCTGGGGTTGTGTCTAGTCGATTCCTAAGATGATTCAGTTTAGGAACAAAGGCATTTTTGTAGTGGTTTTTTGGTGGTTCTGGGATATCTCCAATCTTCCCCTCATTCTCACCACTTCCCTCACCAACCTTGTTTGCCCCAAGCGCTTCTCCATCCTGCTGCTTGAATGCCTCGATCATCATCCTCAACTGAGGCTCATGACCAAACAACCAACACATCAACTATCTCAACTCAACATTCTCATCCTGCAAGTGATCAACATAGTGTGTAAGCTCCATATTCTTCACAACATTTATTTCACAAGTAGAACAAGATGTAGGAATAGGAGCTTTCAGCTGAGCTTCAAGAGATCTAGCATAAACAAGCGAAACATCTAGCTTCTCATGCAAAACAGGACAAGAAGTGCAAGCACCAAGCAAGGAGGGCCTAGATTTCATCTCATCTAGCTCAACCCTAAACACATCTATTTCCTCAACCTTGGAGATTTCATCTCATCTAGCTCAACCCTAAACACATCTAGTTCCTCAACCTTGGAGTCCTATTTCTCCTAAAACACAGTCAATTCACCAAGAAAAGTGGAACAATCAGTGCATTCAGGTTCATTGGTCAAAATAGGAGCAGACTTTAGAGAATTTATTTGAGCCCTAGCATCATCAAGCAAAGATTCTAGCTCAACCACCTTCTCCTTAGCCTCTCCAAGCAAAGACCTATACTCCCTCTTCTCCTTGTTGGTCTTTCTAAGCACATTATCGCGATTGTCAAGCAAGTCATTCAACCTAGAATTCTCCGCTATCAAGAAGGATGGATCATTGTTTACCTCTTCCTCGGAGTCAGAGCCCGAGTTATCCTTGTTGCTCTTCTTGCTTGCGGAGCTATGTGCCATGCTGCAAAAGCCTTGGGCGGTGAAGCACAAGACGTTGATGTTCTTTCTCGAACACTTGCCCTTGTGTCGGTTCTCATCTTCATCACTTGAGCTCGATGTAGTGTAGCAGGAGCTCAAGTCGATGTCGCTCGCACCGGCCACCATCGCTCGCTCTTTCTTCTTGTGACCGCCACTCTTCCTCGGCCTCCGCTCGAACTTGTTCTTTCCCTTGTAATCGTCCCTCGAGCGGCGCTTGTGATCGGTCCTCGGACGGTGCTTGTGCTCGAGCTTGACCTCCATAGCCTCCGAGCACTCAGTGATAAAGTGCTCGTGCTTCCCGCACCGGTAGCACATGTGTGAGCTCCTTCGAGCGTTCTTCCGGTTCGTGTACATGCGCTCGAACCGCCTGCTCAGCAACGCGAGGGCCTCCTCACCCAGCATGTCGAACTCCTCATCTGGCATGGACACAAGGAAAGACAAAGAAAAATGTCTCGAAGATATGTTAGCATTAGTCCTTGAACCAGATATGAGTGCCAGACTCCGAGGGTCAGTCGGGTTCTCGATCTTTGCATGCACCTTACGGTCCACCTCAGATGACTTGAGCTTGGAAAACAGCTCGTCCACCGTGAGGGTCTCATACTTCTCTGACTCAAGAATGGCCTCGACCTTCTCACTCCACATGGTAGGATCCAGAGAATGCAGGAGCTTCATAGCCCTATCATGGTCATCATACGGGAGCACGACCACATTAGCCCTCATGTTGTTCACAGTCAACATGAACCGCTGAAACATGGCATCAATCAACTCACCGGGGAGATGAGTGAAATTGTCTCGTACTCTCTCGGGTAGGTCACAAAGAGTCAAGCCTAAACCTGGGCATTCCCGGCATGAGCATTCTTCAGCTGCTCCCAAATCCTGCACGCCAAGTCCTCTGTCTGAACCAGTTCAAATTTGGATTGACACAAAGAATGGTACAGGTAGTCGACTGCCTTGTTGTTGGCGTCGAATATGTCCCTTGATCCTGGAGCAAGGAAGTTCACCGGATGAACATAAGATGTCTTCACCGTGACATCCCACAGAATCTGACCCTTATTGCGGAGGAATGCAACCATCCACCTTTGCCACATCTAGTAGTTCTTACCATCAAAGTGTGGAGGACCCGAACCCCATTCCCGGTACGCTATCTTTGGATCTTAGACTGGTTAGAATCCCGAAGATCCGTAACCGGCTCTAGTACCAATTGAAAGACCGGATTGGAGACCAGAGAGGGGGGAGTGAATGGGAGCCGATAAAAATTCTTCTCAAGAACTCGGCATATGCCCTAAACCACTTCCGAAGAATCTCGCACACACTTGCCAAGATCACGTAGTCACAACGGACCTACTGACCCTAGGAACAAGTTAGATCAAGCCTATGAAAAAAGCGGAAGCAAGCACAAAAAGAACCGAGAGAAAAAGCTAGCATGGGGCAAACTGCAGTAGAAATTGTCTGTACTACCGGCCCAGGTCGGTACTACCGGCCCCAGGTCGGTACTACCGATATGGGCTTACTGGCACCTAAAACCAGTTTATCGGTACTTCCAGCACTAGGTCGGTACTTCTGACTATCGGTACTACCGACCTTGTGTCCGTACTACCGATAAAGACTCTCTCATAGCTGAAAATCAGGTTATCGGTACTTCCTGGATAGGGTCGGAAGTACCGCCCCCCTAAAAAATCAGCCCGCGAAAGAGCCCCAAACTTTCGATCGACGGATCTCCCAAACCACTTGGAGTCTTCAAACGAAATTTTTGGGAAATGATGAACACCCCAAGGAGAGGATATGCCCAAAAAATTATGGTCTCAAACTCCCTACAACTCCCGGAATCACAAAACCTTGCCAAGAACACTATGAACTAGGGTTCATCCGAAAATAAACGAATTGAACGACAAATCCAGTGTTTGAGGAGTTAAGATCATCCACAAAAAGGCACGAGGCACTCACCCATGATTCCCTCAAAGAAATTCGGAGAGAAACGCCCTCAAATTGATGAATCGAGCGACGAACGAAAATTCCAAGAAAAGGCTCTAAAAATCACCGAAAAATAGAAACGGGAGGAGCAACAAGAACACATGAGGAATCACGCCAAACCTTCTATACACACCATGAATGATTCATACAAGGTCTAGCTTGCTTCCTCAACATCCATCCCTCTCTCAAGATCTCGCCATGAACAATCATGCTAGTCCTATGGAAAACCTAGGGAAAATAGGTAGCAAAAATAGAAAAGGCAAATGAGCTAGGGTTTCGAGAGAGGGCTGCCATCCTCTCTCCTCTAACTATATATGGAGACAGGAGAAAGACAAAACTACTCCTATTACATAAAACTAGGATACATACCCCCGAGGGGCACTTCAGGAATTCTCGTCGTAGCACCATCGGACGGATGCCCGGCGACCGCACCTCTCTTAGCCTCGACACAAGCCTTGCAATCCCGACGCGTGTCCTCTGCTTCAAAGCTTCTTAGTGTGCCCAGATCCCATCTCCGCCCGCCGAGCCTCCGGTCTTGGTTTTGTGGTTCAACCAAGTAACCTGTCCGGTTTTGTGGTGAACCGCCGCAAAGCCCACGTGTAGACTCCGGTCATGAGCGGCTACCCTGCACCAGCTCCTATCCACGACTTCGTCTTGCTTTTCTTGCCACCATGCGGCCCGCACTTGACCCCGCTGGCCACTGGGTCCCTCCAGCCGAGCCTACTTGTCTCTCCACTCCTCGGAGCCCCGCAAGGCATAGACCTTTAGCGCTCGCACTTCACCTGCACCAATGCAAATCAAGCCACAACTTGCACCTGCAATACTCGGACAAGAGACAGTCCACACCACGTTGTCAGTCACTCATCACAACTAGGAGCGACCATCCACTGGTCCTCAGACGCTCCGGTCCTTAGTGGCAGGCGATGAATATGGCGTGGGATTGTGGAGACGACGGAGACGACGGTACGCGGCGTGGCGGAGACGAAGTAGGTGGAGCGTCGAAGAGGTGAGAGCGCGGGTTCCGGTGGCCGCTGTACCGAGCAGCACGATGGTTCCACCGATGGTAGTGGATGGCGTGGGAGTGTACTGGCAAACGAGAAGGAGGGCATTGAGAGGGAAGGAGGGGTGGAGGGCTGTTGACGGATAAAAGACGTATCCCTCTACGATCTGCAAGCGTACGGACCCCACACCTTTTTCACCACGGGATTCCCAAGGTTCTTGTCAATCCGCGGAGCAAGGGGATTACAAGCGTTTAATCTACAACAACGCACTAGTTACTAAAACCCTAACATACTATTATAATAGAAAACAACTTAAACTACAATAGAGAGAACGATAAACGATCAAGATAGGAGACACTCACCCATGGGTCTACGATCATGCAATCAATTAAAGATATTAAACCAATCTAATCTATCGAGGGCTGTGACCACGGTTTTTCCCTTTCCCTCCTCTCGTACTGTCACTACGCGAAGGTATTCATGACTAGACCTATGATGGACACGGCGTATTGAATTGATCCAAGGAAGCATTAGGGCCCTACTCCCTTTACGGCTAGGTTGCAAACCTTAAGCATTAAAGTATATTCAACACAAGATGATAGATAGATAATCCGTCAAAGTATGATTACATCTTACGACTAAGCACCACGGTAAACGTTTTTCAAACCACACACTTGTGTTCATATATCAAGAATCAAAGATAAACAAACAAGTGAATAAAGATAAGCATCACACAAGACACAAAAATATATAAAGACTCTTTTTATTTGATTTCTTTGACTCAACACTAATTTAAGACACTTTCAAACTTGCAAAAAATTTAAAACACACTCGAAAACTAAGACTCATTAAACTCTAAGACTCTCGCTCGAGGAATAAACCGAACCTAAACTTGAAACTTAAAAGCTAAGGCGCTAGCTAGCTAGCTCTCCCCCACGCTAAAAACATACGACGTCCTCGTCGTATCTTAAAAATTCCTAAGGGGAAAACTAGACCTAGTGGTACTTTAAGCAAGTGTTGCACCACTTGCCTCTCATGTTTCCAACCATGCCAAAAAGTTTGCGCACGTTACGGTTAAGGAACTTGTAGTTGTCTTCAACTACGTGCTCCAAAACCTCCATACGATGCTTCATCGCTTCCATGGCTTGGAGACATTCATCGACCGACGCATAGAGATCCCCGATGGATTGATGGCAAGTTCGACAACACATCGGATGCAATCCGAAGAGGTCGTCATCACCATTGTCTCCACCGGCGTTCCCGCCGTTGTCGCCACCTCCATTGTTGTCACCGCCATCGCCGTCGTTGCCGTCGCCATTGGGAGTCCTCTCCTTGGGCTGCTCATCCCAAATGTAGAGTTCGTAATCTTCGACAGGATTGCGAGATCCAAGAGCTCCGGTCAGGACACGCCCTCCGCAACGGATGCGGGCGGTCCTTTTGATGGGTAGCTTGAGCTCGCATCGCTTCGCCTCCTCCATCGATGGCTCCTTGGCTTCTAGCTTCAACTCTAAGCTTCTTGGGGACTCAATGGCTACTGCAAGGGTGCAAAATATTGCTTGGAGGGGTTGATTCCCGAGCTCCCAATTCGGCCAAATAAATAGTCCAGAGAGGGAAGCCCTGGAATCCTCATTTTCCTTTTTTTTAAACTTCCCTTAAAATTTTCTGACCGAAGAAGGAAGTCGAAAAAGGAGTAATTCGGGCAAAAATAGGGGACGACGGCCGCCGGGACCCATTTGGGCCGGTCGGCCTGGGCCGGCCGACCCACCCTGTCTCGGGGGCTGGGCCGGTCCGGTTTTTCGCGCACTGCCGTTATTTCGCCTCTTTAGCCCATGGGAAAAAGTTGGCCCAGTAAATCTTCGCGAGAAACTCCAGAAAACTAAAAGAAAAACTATTTACAGAAATTCATGCCTTGTTTTTCATCCTAGGCGAGACGTTCGGGCTCTTCCTCCATGGTGAAGACATCAACATGGTGAAGGGGCACAACGTCGGGTTCGTAGTAAACCTTAAGCCGTTGACCATTCACCATAAATTGATCGCCTTTTATATCCATAATGGTTACCGCTCCGTTGGAGAGCACCGAATGCACAACATAAGGTCCGTCCCACTTGCTTTGCAATTTCCCCTTTCCGAAGGTTTTAAACCTCGAATTGTAGAGGAGGACTTTATCTCCTTCTTTGAATTCTTTCTTTTTCAATCTTTTATCATACCACCTTTTGATTCTCTCCTTGTATATGCTTGCATTTTCACATTCTTTCAACCTCAACTCCTCTAGCTCGCTTATTTGGATCCTTCGTTTCACCACCGCGGCATCGAGATCGAGGTTCATCTCTTTAATCGCCCAATAGGCTTTATGTTCCAACTCAACCGGAAGGTGGCAAGCTTTTCCATAGACGAATTGATAAGGGGTCATACCTATCAGTGTCTTGAACGCCGTTCGATAAGCCCATAAAGCTTCGTCTAATTTCTTTGACCAATCTTTGCCTCCCTTCTCTATGGTTTTGTTGAGGATGCTTTTTAATTGCCTATTTGACATTTCCGCTTGTCCGTTGGTTTGTGGGTGATAGGCCGTTGAGACCCTATGCTCAATTCCCAACTTGGACAAGCACTTTTTGAAATTCTTCCCGGTGAAGTGAGTTCCTCCATCACTTATCAAGATTCTCGGTGTACCGAAACAAGGAAAAGTCACATTCTTGATCATAGTAATGGACTCCTCCGTGGAAGCTTTACGACATGGTATAGCCTCTACACACTTCGATACATAATCAACCATGACTAGGATATACTCAAATCCAAATGAGTTTTTAAAAGGCCCCATGAAGTCTATACCCCATACATCGAATATGTCGATTTGTAGGTTGTATTTCAAAGGCATAGAATTTCTCTGAGAGATGTTTCCGGTTCTTTGGCATTCGGGGCATGATGCAACATATCTTTTAGTATCTTCATGCATCTCCGCCAAAAGAATCCGCTCGACCATACTTTTGCTTGGGTTCGAAAATGGCTATAGTGCCCACCGTACTCCGCAGAGTGGCACTTCCTTAGAATTTCTACCCTCTCTTCTCTTGGCACACATCTTCTCATCACTCCATCATTGCCAAGTTTGAAGAGGTATGGTGCATCCCAAAAGTATTTCCTACTTTCGGAGATTATCTTCTTTTGAGAGTTTTTGTCTAGATAATCGAGGGGCATCTTTCGAATTGCTCGAATGATATCGATCATCCAAGTATCTTTATCAAGCACTCGATAGAGGTGGTCATCTCTCATCTTATCTTCGATGGGCTCTTTATCATCTTGTCCACGATTCATCCAAGACAAATGATTGGCCACAACAGTTTCCACCGCCTTTTTGTCACGAATTTCAACATCAAACTCTTGGAGAAGAAGGATCCAACGAATCAAACGTGGTTTAGCTTCCTTCTTAGCCAAGAGATACTTGATGGCTGCGTGATCGGTGTAAACAATGACCTTCGAGTTCACGATGTAAGATCTGAATTTTTCGAAAGCGAATACCACCGCTAGCAATTCTTTTTCCGTAGTGACATTACTAGAAAAGTTGCTATCTGTGACGATTTGCTCGTGATGCTGCTCACTTTCGTCACAGAATGGTATGTCTTATATGAGGAATTCTCCAATTTCTTCATAGGTGGCAAGTGACGAAGATTTGGCCTGGAAAATTATGACGAAAATGAAAATAATGTCATAGAATTGTAAAAGGAGATTGTCATAAAACTTGTTTTGGGTATACCGTATTGGAATGATGAAACCTGATCGTCACAAATTAGTTTTGATATCGTCACCATTTGTTGAAATTGTTTGACACACTTAATGATGAAAAAAAATTGGTCACAAATCAGTGGTGCACTTGACGGTGTGGGATGCGTGTTCCAAATGGGCTGCTCCGCTCCGTGTTTTTTTTTTGAATTGGGCCACAAAAAATGGGCCACTCTTTTGGCTTTTATCAGCGTGAAAAAAAGAGCGACTAGGGGGATTTGAACCCTATTCTGCATAATGGGAAGGGAGGGAGTTACCACTGAGCTATAACATGATTTCTGTCCCATTAGTGTATGTCATTCATCTTATCAACATTTTAATGGAACACCACCCACATTTAAATTTGCAAAACAAAAAAGGTGCACCCATGGGATTTGAATCCTGGTCTGCACGATGGGAAGGGAGTTACCACTAAGCTATAACATGATTTCTGTCCCATTGGTGTATGTCATTCCTCTTATCAACATTTTAATGGAACACCACCCACATTTAAATTTGCAAAACAAAAAAAAGGTGCACCCACCCACATTTAAATTTGCAAAACTCAAAAAGGTGCACCCATGGGATTCGAACCCTGGTCTCCTTAGTGGGAAGAGAGAGACTTACCACTAAGCTATAACATGAGTTGTGTCCTTTTGGTGTATGTTGTCCTTTTATAATAGTGTTTACCAAGCGATGGAGCTTCGCTGGGACCATGTGGCAGCACAGGGTTGGTCAAGTTGCTTCACCGGGACCACGTGGCGCACACTGAGCTGGTTTTCCCTCGTTTTTTCTTTTTAATCTACAATTAAAATTTAAAACTAGTGTTTATCAGTCACATTAACTCCACATTTATTGATTCTTTTTTCTGATTTTTTGTAAAATCACGATCTTTCATGTAATTTTGTTCGTTTACATATTAGTTACTATTTCATTTACCTTTTCTATACAATTTCTTTTCTTGTAGTGAAAGATAATAAATAAAACATATTTTGGCATAGCAAATGCTAACATAACTTCATATTTTCTAATGTTATGATAAACATAAGGTTGTAACCAAGTTTTAGATGCATACGACTTTGAAAATGTAAATCACCACTCAAATCTCAAAGTTTGTGTTGAGTTATTAGAAACTATGTCAGAGATGCAACCGTTTGTGAGCAGTGTATGCTTCAGCGGGGAAGTGCATCATCACTTTCTCAGAATCACTTGAAACTTTTTTGACAACATACCATACCAAACGGAGGAGCTCCAGCAAAATTTCAGATTTTTTAACCAAGCTTACAAGTTTTTTACATTTATTCCTTATTAAATCAACAAATATTTACAATAATAGGCAAACTTGGTCAGAAAATTCCGAAACTTCACCCAATATCTTAGATTGCATCCATTAGCATCCAAAAAAAGTTTCACACGATTTCAAGCAACTTGTACTACACGTCCCACATAGGGATGAACATCTCTTGGTGACTCACAGTGACATGTGTGAGACATGTATGCTTCAGTGGGGAAGTGCATCATCACTTTCTCAGAATCACTTGAAACTTTTTTGACAACATACCGTACCAAAAGGAGGAGCTCCAACAAAATTTCAGATTTTTTAAGCAAGGTTACAAGCTTTTTACATTTATTCCTTATTAAATCAACAAATATTTACAATAATAGGCAAACTTGGTCAGAAAATTTTGAAACTTCACCCAACATCTTAGATTGCATCCATTA
The DNA here is from genome assembly GCA_947561735.1 of Cenchrus americanus. Classification (NCBI taxonomy): domain Eukaryota; kingdom Viridiplantae; phylum Streptophyta; class Magnoliopsida; order Poales; family Poaceae; genus Cenchrus; species Cenchrus americanus. The sequence goes on along the minus strand of OX387242.1, from coordinate 153,743,040 downwards.
GCATCCAAAAAAAGTTTCACACGATTTCAAGCAACTTGTACTACACATCCCACATAGGGATGAACATCTCTTGGTGACTCACAGTGACATGTGTGAGACATGTATGCTTCAGTGGGGAAGTGCATCATCACTTTCTCAGAATCACTTGAAACTTTTTTGACAACATAACGTACCAAAAGGAGGAGCTCCAGCAAAATTTCAGATTTTTTAAGCAAGGTTACAAGTTTTTTACATTTATTCCTTATTAAATAAACAAATATTTACAATAATAGGCAAACTTGGTCAGAAAATTACAAAACTTCACACCACATCATAGTTTGGATCCATAAGAATCCAAAAAATTGAAATGATTTCGAGCAACTGGTACTACACATCTCACATAGGGATGAAGGTCTCTCGCTAAGTGACAATGACGTGTGTGTGACAAGTATGCTTTAGTGGTGACGTGCATCACCACTTTCTCAGAATCACTAGAAATTTTTTTGACGACATAATACACCAAAAGGTAGAGCTCATGCAAAATTTCAGATTTTTTTGAAAAGATTAGATGATTTTAACAATTATTCTTTATTAAATCAACAATAATTACAATAATATGCAAAAGTGGTCTGAAAATTACAAAACTTCACACCACATCATAGTTTGGATCCATAAGAATCCCAAAAAGTTTCAAATGATTTCGAGCAACTGATAGTACACATCTCACATCTCGGCCCAAGTATTTCTATCAGTCGATTCATACGATCTGACGGTTGCTGGCTCTTTGAAACCCTAGTCGCGTCATCCCCGCACTTAATCCCGACCCCACCCTGGATCCCACCCGCGTCGTCCCCATCGAAACCGCCGCCGCCCCACCAGCGCTCCTTGCAAGATCTCGCGCCCGTCGCCGCGCTGCCCTCTCACCTCCATACTCCAGCCGCCCCTCCCCTTCCCTCCCATGCGCACCCAGCGCCAGATCCTGTTCTCGTCGCCGCCCTCTGGCTTCCAGCCACCTCCCCCGTTCCCTGCCCACCGAGGCCACCCCACCTGCCTCCATAAAAATGGATGTGGTGTTGGTGATTTCTCTACCTATTTTCGTCGATGACATCTTTTTCTTACCTGCTCTCTCCTTGCTCGTGTGCAGTGAGCTCCATCGGATCGAGTTGCGGTGAGAATTCGGAGTCCGGCGAGCAGATTTAGGGTGGCGCGGAGCTCCACGGAGTCCTCCTCCGCGGCCTCCTCGGGGCTTGACTTCGAGGACACCACGCTCACGCTCCGCCTCCCGGGCTCCGACCCCGACCGCAAGCGCGCCGCATCCACCTCCGACCCCGCCGGCAGCCGCTCCCCGTGCGCCTCCGACGCCCCGCCCTCCCCCAAGTACGCTGCTCGACTCGTGGGGAATTAATTCCAGGTTGATTATGGGTCTGGCTCTGACTGATTGGTCCATTCATTTGTGCTGGCGTGTGCATGGCTCGGGTGGTTGGCTGGCCGCCAGTGAGCCGGAACCGGCGGAACGAGCTCCCCAGGGGCAAGTTCGTCAAGGTGGCCGTCGTCGGCGCGCCGTACCAGCGCAAGGTCGACCTCGAGGCGTACGCGGTGTACGAGCAGCTTCTCGCCGCGCTCCAGGACATGTTCATTGCCCACTTCACCGTCTGTGAGTGCTTGCTGCTGCTTCTGTTCTGTGCCCTGCTTTTCCCTTGTCGCTGCTTCTGTGCCCTGCTTCTGACGGCTGGCTGGATCGGTGATTGTGGACGTGAGCAGGCCGGGGGACAAACGAGGAGATGGAGCTCGTCGATGCCATGAGCGGCGCGGAGTACGTGCCCACGTACGAGGACAAGGACGGCGACTGGATGCTCGTCGGAGATGTGCCCTGGAGGTCAGTTTTTATTTAGTGCGAGCTCCTTCATTGTTGTTACATTCTCCGCGGCGACTCATGTTTTGTTCAGACCAAAGAAATCATAAGGTCTAAGTTCACCTAGGCGAGTCATAAAAGTGTAGGTCCATGTATTGTCTTGCTGTTGGATAAAAGTGTAATCAAGTCTGAGGTCTAGAAAGCAGAACTCTCCAGTTTCTGCTGCCTCTTAGACCTCAATTTGAGGTTTTAGCTATTTAGGAGGGGAACTGGTTAGTTTGAGTTCAGTCAATGGTCAATCTGGCATGTGGAAGATAGCATGCAACTAAGGGCAATAAGATCAATCCCATAATTGGATCTGTCGGCAAAATTTGTCCATGGTATGGACTATTGTTTTCCACTGCAACATATATCAATTTGGTTGTTGGCTGGATCTGACTTGTATTTTGTCGGTCCTGGATTCATAAACTGTAGAGTTCATTCTTGACTTGTAATCTTATTTGCTTTGTGAATCTTGGAGCTTCTTGAGATATAGCTTTTCGGATCTGGCATGATAAGTATCCTAGATGGAAAATTATTTGCATGTTCTACCGATGCCGCCTGGTATGTACTCTCGACCTTGCAATGTTTTCTTCCACTGGCATGAGTCAGCCGAGTCTGAAGGGTCCCATCGTCTCCCTCTGAATCTCTAATCCTGTTCCTTTAGATGTTACTTTGGTTTTCCGAATACGCAGGTCCCATAATTCATTTACCCCGTATGTTAATTCTGCTATATTTTCTATATTATTTTTTTCAATACAAAGTAGGCGGAAGCATGTCGATCATGGTACGAGATGAGGACCATGTGTGGTTCGAGGACCGGTGGATGGTCGCTTCCTTGTGTGATGAGTGATTGACAACGTTGTGTGGACTGATTCTTGGCTAAGTATTGCAGGTGCAGGTTGCGGCTTGACTCGTGTTGGTGCAGGTGAAGAACAAGCGCGAAAGGTCGTTGCCGGTGAGGCCTCCAGGTGTGGAGAAGACAAGTAGGCTTCGTTCGAGGGACCCGGTGGCCGGTGGGGGTCAAGTGCGGGCCGCATGGTGGCATGAACAGCAAGATGAAGTCGTGGACGGTTTCTTGGTAGAGCCTCAAAACCAAGGGCGAGCCGGAACTACGTGGGAGCCGAGTCATGAGTGGAGATTGGCGGAGGCTACACCGAGTTCGCGGGGTTTGCAGTGGTTCACCAGAAAACCACTGGGTTACTTGGTTGAGCCACAAAACCGAGGCCGAACACTCAACGAGGAGGTGTGGCCACCCAGGCCGGTTCAACCGCCCAGGAGGGGCGGTCAGACCGCCTGGGGCCGGTCAGATCCCCTGGGCCGGTCTAACCACCCAGGGGGGGCGGTCTGACCGCCCTGGCCGCCGGCGCCGAGAAGCTTCGAAGCGGAGGACACGCGTCGGGATCACAAGGCTTGCGTCGAGGCTACGCAGGGTGCGATCGCCGGGCATCCGTCCGATGGTGAAGACATCAAGAATTCCAAATCCGCCCTCGAGGGGCATGTATCCCTAGTTATTAGTGAAGGGTAGTTTAGTCTTTTGGGTGCCTCCATATATACTCATTAGATGGGTGGATGGCAGCCAACTCTTGGAACCCTAGCTCATTTGTTTTTCCATTTTCGTTCTCCATTTTCCTTAGGATTTTAGAAGGCTAGCTTGAGAGCTTCATGTGAGATCTAGAGAGAGGGATGGATGTTTGGGTGGCAAGCTAGACCTTGTACGAACCTTTCATGGCATGTATAGAAGGTTTGGCGTTGTTCATCATGGTGGTTTTCCCGTCTCCTTTGTGTTGATTTTTGGAGCTCTTTTGGTGGTGTTTTGAGGACGATTTCTTGGGGTTTTTGGTGGGTGTCACGTATGAGGTTCTTGTGCCTCTTTGGCTGGTGACTTTGCCGCCAAATCCCCTTTGAATCGGACTTGATTTGGTGGTTTCTTGAGTTGGGCGAGTTCTTGACCTAGAGAAGCGATTTCTTCGATTCCTCTTGATTGTGAGCGTTTCGGGTCGATTCCTTTGAGGTAGAGGTTGCCCAGGAGGTAACCCAGCTATTCCCGAAGTTTGGCTGCAATCCGTGGAGTGATTTGGGAGATCGGGCGCGGGGAAGTTGAGGTTTGACCCGCGGGTTCGTTTTACGGGAAGGGGCGGTCTAACCGCCTACGGGGGGGCGGTATAACCGCCCCGGGTGTTTCCGGGTCAAAGTTTTGTTTCGCCGGATTTTCCTCGTGAGTTTGTTCGCCTTGATCGGAGGAGTGTACGGGTGAAATTTGGGGTCGTTCTCGTGCGGTTTGCTAGGTGTTCTTGGTCGGGGTCCGTTCTTCGGGTACGGGGAGGTTAGACCGCCCCGGTGTAGCCGGTCTAACCGCCCCTAGACCCTTGGGTGAAGTTTTGGTTTTCGCCAAGATTTTCTCGGTAGCTAGTATGGCCTTGACCGGAGATCTCTCGTTGGTAAAACCGTGGTGAGTTTTGGTGCTCGAAGAGGCATTTCGGAGGATTTCTTGGTTGCCGGGTGGAGGCGTCTAACCGCCCCCTATACCCGGTCTAACCGCCCCCTGCGGTTAGCCGGCTTTCGAGTTGTTTCCGCCGTCGGTCTGCTGTGTGTGTGTTGTGGTTCTTTGGTAGAGTTTGTTCCTAGGACCGGTAGCACTCCGGTGGCTACGTGGTTTTGGCAAACGGGAGGTTGAAGTGCGGAGCGTGTGATTTCGGGGGTTCGACCGTGCTAGTTCATCTTGTCGGAGTTTCAATCTCCCTCAAGAAGAATTTTTATCGGCTCCCATTCACTCCCCCCCCCTCTCTGGTCGCCTAATCGGTCCTTCAAGTGGTATCAGAGCCGGTTCGGGTCTTTGTTGACTCTAACCAGTCTAAGATCCAAGGATGGGGTACCAGGAAAGGGGTTCGGGTCCTCCACACTTCGTTGGCAAGAACTACCAGATGTGGAGCAAGCGGATGGGTGCGTTCCTCCGCGGAAAGGGTCAGACTCTGTGGGATGTCACGGTGGACACAGGATATGTCCAGCCGATGGATTTCCTCGCTCCAGGGTTGAGGGACAGATTCGACGCCAACAACAAGGCGGTCGACTACTTGTTTCGTGCTTTGTGTCGACCGAGTTCGATCGGGTGCACACCGAGCACTTGGCTTGTAGGATTTGGGCGGTGTTGAAGAGGCTCATGCGCGGGAACGCCCGGAGTTCAGGCACGGATGTATGCGACCTACCGGAGAGAGTACGAGAACTTCACTCATCTCCCCGGTGAGTCCATCGATGCCTTGTTTCAGAGGTTCACGATGGTTGTGAACAACATGAGGGCCAATGTGGACGTGCTCCCGTACGATGATCATGATAGAGCGGTGAAGCTCTTACACTCTTTGGATCATATGATTTGGGGCGGAAAGTTCGAGGCCATTGTCGAGTCGGAGAAGTATGACACTCTAACGGTGAACGAGCTGTTCTCGAAGCTCAAGTCGGCTGAGGTGGATAGGGGCATGACTGCCAAGCTCGAGGGACCGACTGATTCCCATAGTCTTGCCCTCGTTGGTGGTTCGATAGGAAAGGCTAACACTAACCCATCCACCAGGATGTTCTCTTTTTCCTCTTTGATGTCTATGCCAGATGAGGAGTTCGACGAGCTTGGAGAGGATGATCTGGCGCTCCTGATGAGACGGTTCGAGAGGCTCCACGAGAACTGAGTGAACAGGAGGAGGAACACGAGGACATGCTTCAAGTGCGGCAAGATTGGACACTATTTCGCCGAGTGTCTAAAGGTGAACAGCCACGACAAGCACAAGTTCAAGAACAAGAAGAAGACCAGGAATAAGGATCATGGACATAAGAAGACGCGGTCTCGAGAGAAGATGAAGAGATCAAGCGACATCAAGTTTGATTCCGAGGACACGTCTTCAAGCTCGAGTGATGAAGACGAAGAGGATGACAAGAAGAAGAAGAAGAAGAAGAAGAAGAAGAAGAACCTCGGCAAGTATCTCAACGGCCTCTGTGTGACGGGCCTAAGCCTCAAGGATGACTTCTGCGGCATGGCTCGTAGTTCGAGCAGCAAGAGAAGCCAGAAGGACGCCTCGGATTTGGATTCCGAGGATGAGGTATGTGATGAGCTCTCTTCTTTGCGCAAGGAGAATGAGGAGTTGGTTGACTTGCTTGATAATCGCGATCACATGCTTAGAGAGGCTAAGAAGCTTAGGAAGGAGCTTAGATCTTTGCTCGAGGATGCTAGGACTAAAGTGGCTGAGCTAGAAACACAGGTTCTTGATAGCAAGCTTGAGATTGATTCGCTTAAGGCTAGTCCTGTTGTTTCTGATGAAAATGATTGTCTTCGATTGCTCTGCTTTCCTAGGCCGACTTGGTCGATCTTAGGGAGAAGTATGCCTCCAAGTGTGAGGAACTAGATGTGCTTAGGGTTGAGTTGGGTGAGCTACAATCTAGACCCACTTTGCTTGGTGCTTGCACTTCTTGCCCCGGTTTGCATGAGAAAATTGTTGAGCTTCGTTCTCGCATTGGTTCGCTAGAGGCTGATTTGAAAGTGCCTATTCCTACTTCTTGTTCTACATGTGAGTTGCATGCTATGAAGAATTTGGATCTTGCAAAATGTGTTGGTCGCTTGCAAGATGAGAATGATAAGTTGCGTGAAGCGCTGAGTTGGTTGTCGAGTCAAGAACCTCAGCTTGGTATGATGATTGCTAGCTGTAAGTGCTTTGATGGTTGGGCTTTGGGGTTGGATAAGGTTGGTGAGGGTAGTGGTGAGAGAGAAAGGAAATTTGGGAATGTTTCAGTTCCACCACAACCCACACTCAAAGACAAGTTTGCATGCAAGCCAAACCAACCGAGAGAAAAACCGAGTGAGAAGGCAAGTGAAAAGCCTAGTGAGAAACCAAGTGGAGAGCCTCTTCCCAAGCCTAAGCCCAAACCAATCCTTTTCCATTGTAAGTTTTGTGGAAAGGATGGTCACAAGAGAGAGTTTTGCTATAAGAGAAAGAGAGAGGCGAGAATGGCTAAGGAGTGGGCGAACAAGGACAGGTACCACCCTTCTCATGGTGTGCCTGAGCCTCGTATGCCACTGCCTAAGGGAAAGGGTTTTGTGCGTAAGGATCCGGCATGGGGAGATGAGAAATCCCGTAGCCGCGGTGGTGGTCTGGAGAGGGCGGTCAGACCGACCTGGCTAGGCGGTCAGACCGGCCCTCCCCAGATTTCTGGGCAATTCTGTTTTCGAGGTCGTGATGCTGGTGGTTTCAGTTCCCTTGGTCATGGTGCAGATGGTAGACACTTTGAGTCTGGTGGCGTTGAGTTTGCTGGACGTTCTCCACCTTGTGATCAATACGAGTTTGGGAGAGGTCGCAGTTTTGAGTCTCAGAGGGGCTACGGACCATGCTTTCCCTTTCGTGGTACTCGTACTCCTTCAGTGAGACAGGAGTGGTGTTCCCATGGTGGTTCCAGGTTTGATAGGTTTGACAGGATGGATCGCTATATTGATAGGCAGGGTAGGATAAATGTTGCTAACCCTACTTTTGAGGAAATGGCCCGACACTGGTTTCACACCTTTGGGACTAACCCCAGTGTTGAGTCATTTGCTCGTTCTCGCTCTTGGTTTTGAGTTGCAGGTGAGAGGCCGGAGAACATTTGGTTGATATTGGGGGTGGTTCTTCGGCTTCATATCCCGGTGGTGACATGTAGGTGCATCACTTTCGGGGATGGTGGACAAGGATGAGTGAATTGTGAAGAAATGATAAAGGTAAGTGTATTTGTGACCTTCGAGTGTGTGGCCCTGGTCAAGCCACTTGGTTTCTTTTGCTCTTTGTCTTATCTCATGTGTGTAAGGTGAGCTTTGTACGCTCTTTGGCCTTAATGCATGAGTTTTGGGGGAGCTTGTGAGTTTGGTGCTCCTTTGCTCTTTTGCCGGTGGTGTCGAGCCCTTTTTGCCTCCCCTCGAGGAGCCGGTGGTCTGTGAGCTTTGTGTGTGGGAGCTTCTTGTAGCATATGTATAGCTTTCCTTTGTGCATTTCTTGCATTTTGCATGGCATATGTAACATGATGTATAGGCATCCTTATATCTTAGATTGCATGCATTTTGTATCATATGCATTGGATAGGAAAAGCTTCTCCTATATACATTGTTCACCATGGGTTGCTATATATGTTCTTGTGAGCTTGTTTGGTATGCTATGGTTAGTTTGGCTTAGCTCTTGATGATCTTGATGAATGATCCATGGTTGGTGGCTAATTTTTGAAAAATGTCACATATATGCTCTCTCATGTGTAAATGCCTATATATGATCTTGACATGCTTTAGTGGCTTTGCTATGCTTAATTTGTGGTTGGATAGCTAGTTTATTGATCATATGGGGCCAAAGGCTCATTTGCCATCATGAATGTTTAGCCCTCTTGCTTCATCTTGTGGAGGGGCATAAGTTCCTTTTGTCGCAAAGACATTTCATGTACCAATCATAAATCTGAAAATGAAATGAAAAATGCTTGGAAAATATGCTCCCATGTCACATGTGCTGAAATTAATTTGCTTTGGGTGCTAAACCGTTGCATGATGCCTACCAATGAGAAGTCTCATACATAGAAGTAGGCACATGGCTCGGTGGCTTTGACATGACATGAGGTGCTTTTGGGTGTTTATGATGGTCTTATGATTAGAATGGCTGTCCTAGCATGAAGTTTGAGTGGCTTTGTCATCTTGATATGTTTTGCTCATGTTTAGGTATTTGCTTGTGAGAGAGTAACTTTTCGCAAAATTACTCAAATCCTTTTTAGCCTTGTCCACTGGTTGTGAAACTTGGTGATCACGTAGTTAAGGTCATTACGAACCTGTCGAGTATCTAACTTGCTCATTTGGACTTGTGTAGCTCCTTGTGATGAATTTTGTATATTTGAGAAGCTATATGTTGTAAAGTTTCGCATTTTGCCTTGATTCATGCATTGTCAACAAGGGGGAGAAGTTTGTGCATGCTTTGGGCACCTGGGAGTGTTTGGAAGGTGTTCCAATTGGTTTGGAAAAGTTTTGAGCAGTTTGGTGCAGGGACGGTCTCTTGGGGCGGTCTAACCGCCCCACAGGCGGTCAGATGAGGCACAGGCGGTCTAACCGCCCTGTACAGGCGGTCTAACCGCCCTGGGCAGAGTGAGCAGGTTTTTGCTCTTTGTTGCATTCCCGTGTTGCGTTGCTGCATTTGTCCAGGGGGAGTGTGCTTTGGCTCAGGGAGAGCTTGCATATGTGCAGGGGGAGCTCTTTGTGGTGTTCGAGCTTTGGTTCGGTGTGTTGCGCTCTTTGCTTGAGCTTTGCTTTGTCTCGGATGTGTCGAGCCGTTGCCCTTGCCTAAGGGGTCCGAGACTTGTCTTCATCGAGAGATCTTGCTCTTTGCCTTTGTTTGGCTTTCGATCGCTTGTTGGAGTTTTTTTTGTTCGTTTCTTTTCTTTTTTCTTTTCTCTCTTGTAACTTTCGTGTGGGTGTTGTCAATGCCCTCATCAAGGGGGAGACTGAGGACCATGTGTGGTTCGAGGACCGGTGGATGGTCGCTTCCTTGTGTGATGAGTGATTGACAACGTTGTGTGGACTGATTCTTGGCTAAGTATTGCAGGTGCAGGTTGCGGCTTGACTCGTGTCGGTGCAGGTGAAGAACAAGCGCGAAAGGTCGTTGCGGTGAGGCCTCCGGGTGTGGAGAAGACAAGTAGGCTTCGTTCGAGGGACACGGTGGCCGGTGGGGTCAAGTGCGGGCCGCATGGTGGCATGAACAGCAAGATGAAGTCGTGGACGGTTTCTTGGTAGAGCCTCAAAACCAAGGGCGAGCCGGAACTACGTGGGAGCCGAGTCATGAGTGGAGATCGGCGGAGGCTACACCGAGTTCGCGGGGTTTGCAGTGGTTCACCAGAAAACCACTGGGTTACTCGGTTGAGCCACAAAACCGAGGCCGAAGACTCGACGAGGAGGTGCGGACACCCAGGCTGGTTCAACCGCCCAGGAGGGGCGGTCAGACCGCCTGGGGCCGGTCAGATCCCCCGGGCCGGTCTAACCGCCGCGGGGGCGGTCCGACCGCCACGGCCGCCGGCGCCGAGAAGCTTCGAAGCGGAGGACACGCGTCGGGATCGCAAGGCTTGCGTCGAGGCTACGCAGGGTGCGATCGCCGGGCATCCGTCCGATGGTGAAGATATCAAGAATTCCAAATCCGCCCTCGAGGGGCATGTATCCCTAGTTATTAGTGAAGGGTAGTTTAGTCTTTTGGGTGCCTCCATATATACTCATTAGATGGGTGGATGGCAGCTAACTCTTGGAACCCTAGCTCATTTGTTTTTCCATTTTCGTTCTCCATTTTCCTTAGGATTTTAGAAGGCTAGTTTGAGAGCTTCATGTGAGATCTAGAGAGAGGGATGGATGTTTGGGTGGCAAGCTAGACCTTGTACGAACCTTTCATGGCATGTATAGAAGGTTTGGCGTTGTTCATCATGGTGGTTTTCCCGTCTCCTTTGTGTCGATTTTCGGAGCTCTTTTGGCGGTGTTTTGAGGACGATTTCTTGGGGTTTTTGGTGGGTGTCACGTATGAGGCTCTTGTGCCTCTTTGGCTGGTGACTTTGCCCCCAAATCCCCTTTGAATCGGACTCGATTTGGTGGTTTCTCGAGTTGGGCGAGTTCTTGACCTAGAGAAGCGATTTCTTCGATTCCTCTTGATTGTGAGCGTTTCGGGTCGATTCCTTTGAGGTAGAGGTTGCCTAGGAGGTAACCCAGCTATTCCGAAGTTTGGCTGCAATCCGTGGAGTGATTCGGGAGATCGGGCGCGAGGAAGTTGAGGTTTGACCCGCGGGTTCGTTTTACGGGAAGGGGCGGTCTAACCGCCTACGGGGGGCGGTCTAACCGCCCTGGGTGTTTCCGGGTCAAAGTTTTGTTTCGCCGGATTTTCCTGTGTGAGTTTGTTCGCCTTGATCAGAGGAGTGTCTGGGTGAAATTTGGGGTCGTTCTCGTGCAGTTTGCTAGGTGTTCTTGGTTGGGGTCCGTTGCTGGATATAGGAGGTTAGACCGCCCCAGGTAGCCGGTCTAACCGCCCCTAGGCCCTTGGGTGAAGTTTTGGTTTTCGCCAAGATTTTCTTGTAGCTAGTATGGCCTTGACCAGAGATCTCTGTTGGTAAAACCGTGGTGAGTTTTGGTGCTCGGAAGAGGCATTTCGGAGGATTTCTTGGTTGCCAGGTGGAGGCGGTCTAACCGCCCCCTATACCCGGTCTAACCGCCCCCTCCGGTTAGCCGGCTTTCGAGTTGTTTCCGCTGTCGGTCTTGTGTGTGTGTTGTGGTTCTTTGGTAGAGTTTGTTCCTAGGACCAGTAGCACTCCAGTGGCTACGTGGTTTTGGCAAACGGGAGGTTGAAGTGCGGAGCGTGTGATTTCGGAGGTTCGACCGTGCTAGTTCATCTTGTCAGAGTTTCAATCTCCCTCGAGAAGAATTTTTATCGGCTCCCATTCACTCCCCCCCTCTCAGGTCGCCTAATCGATCCTTCACGGGATCCATGTGGCGACTCTTCTACATGCATTGGTATGTTTTAGGATTTTATAATTCATGACAATGTTAATTACTTTAAATATTCTGTGCAGATCCTAGAAAAAATATTCTAGCAAAATAAATCTGGGAGAGATAAGACAAGCCATCATCCAACATCTGTTCATATGTATAGAACCACATGATGTATCGTACATGGCCCCAAATTTTGTGATTTGTGTAGTAGATCCCTTGACACAGGTGCAGATTTTGTCAGATCCAGTCAGACCTCTGGAACACTCCTTTCTTGAGCTGTTACCATGGTCCAAAGAACTTGAATGGGCTCAGCAGATTCCCTGGATCACAGGTATGTAACAAATACAATTGTTTGTTGTCAATTGAGTGATTCAGACCTAGTTACCTTAAAATTCAACAGTCTTTTACCTTACAATTACTGCCCTAAACTTAGTGTTGTGAAACTTAAATTGCAAGATGACCTGTGGTTTGAGCTAGTGTTTATTTGATCTAAATTTTAGTTGTGATGTTTCCAACATGCAGGATGAAGCTGCTGGAACTGAGCCAGTCGGCAAACAGTCAGGCTGCTTCAATGGTCCTGCAAGGACTTGTATTGCTGTTTAAGTGATTTTATCTATGTGGCAACAATGTGCAATATAAATCTATGTGGCAATAATGCAAGGTACTGTTTTCAGTACTGTGATTTCAATTTTTTAACACAATTGATCTTTATTGTAAAGCTCTTTAACAATGCACTATTTATTTTTTTTACAGCTCATTGCTGGGTTATGGAGTGCCACGGTGATCTTTAGTGAAGTGTGGTTCTGCTTTTCCTCATAAATTATGGAGCCTTTGATGTGAAATAAGATGTAACTTATAGTTAGAATCTTCTGTAATTTGTAGTTTGAATCTGTTGTAATGTGAGTAGTAATGTGAAATGAGTTGAGTTATCGAGTTGTATGGTCATTGGAATACTAGATCTATTAATTTATGCAAGGTTTTTGTTATTTTAGTATTATTTGTAAATTGTATTGAAAATTACCATTTGCACTTTTGTGACGAAATAAAATTGATTAGATCAAGCCACGTGGCTCAATAAAGTACAATCTGTGACCAAAATGATGGAAAAACTGTGACCCGAATGATGGAAAAACTGTGACAAAAATGAGGGACAATCTATGATGAATAAAGGGCCTGCCACATCAGCTACCAAGTTAGCAGCCACGTCAGCTGCCAGTGTGGCGTACAACAGACTATGACCAAAACAAAACAACTGTGACCAAACCGGATCGTCACAAAATCACTAACGGCGTTAACGGCGACGTCAGTTAGCCAGGCTGACGTGAAATTATGACGAAAACAGGGTATAATCTATGACCAAAAACATTTGTCATAGAATGAATTTAAATCCATGACGACATAAAATTGGTCACAGATTGGAGACACATCTATGACGGAAAAACCAATTTCGTCACTGATGAACAAATGTGACGCCACCATAGTGACCAAAACAAAATCGTCACAAAATCGTCACAAAAGACTAATTGTGACCATTCTGGCGTCTTCAATGACGTTAATGTAACGTCATTGATGACAACATCCCTACTAGTGATAATTTAATTATGCCTCACTAAGAGTTTTGCTAGCATAGTAAACGGCGTGAACTCGGCCTTCCTTTCTTTGACCCAAAACCGCGCCTACGGCGTAGTCACTTGCCTCACACATGATCTCGAAAGGTTGGCTCCAATCCGGAGGTTGGATGATGGGAGCACTCACCAACGCACTTTTCAAGGTCTGGAATGCCGCTAGGCACTTCTCGTCAAAGTCGAAAGCCACATCCTTTTGAAGAAGATGCGTTAAAGGCTTGGTGATCTTTGAGAAGTCCTTAATAAAGCTTCTATAGAATCCGGCATGGCCTAGAAAGCTCCTTAAGGACTTAACATCCGTAGGAGGTGGGAGTTGCTCAACCGTCTCTACCTTAGCCTTGTCCACTTCAATGCCTCTCTCGGATATAACATGTCCGAGCACTATGCCTTGCTTAACCATGAAGTGGCACTTTTCCTAATTTAATACCAAGTCTAACTCCGCACACCTCGTGAGGACCTTTTCCAAGTTTGCCAAGCAATCCATGAATGTCTTCCCATAAACGGAAAAATCATCCATGAACACCTCGACAATTTCTTCGATGAATTCCGAAAATACGGCCATCATGCAACGTTGAAAAGAGGCCGGAGCGTAGCATAGACCGAAGGGCATCCTTCTATATGCAAACATTCCGTAAGGGCACGTAAATGTGGTCTTGTGTTGATCGTCTGGGTGAATGGGAATTTGCATCAACCCCGAGTACCCATCGAGAAAGCAGAAATAAGCGTGGTTTGCTAATCTCTCGAGCATCTCGTCAATGAACGGTAGGGGGAAGTGATCTTTCTTCGTCGCTTTGTTAAGCTTACGATAATCAATACACTTTCGCCACCAGGTCACGGTTCTTTGCGGTATCAATTCGTTCTTCTCATTCTTCACCACGGTCAAACCTCCTTTCTTCGGTACAGAATGTACCGGGCTCACCCACTCGCTATGCGGAACCGGGTAGATGATTCTGGCATCAAGTAACTTGATAACCTCCTTCTTTACTACCTCTCGCATGACATGAGTTAGCCTCCTTTGGTGGTCCACTACGGGTTTACATTGGTCTTCCATTGGTATATGATGAGTGCAAAATGCTGGGCTAATACTTTTGAGATCATTAATCGAATATCCAATCACCTTCCTTTGTTTTTTCAATAAAATCAGTAACGCCTCATTTTCTTCGGGACTCAACTCGTCGCTCACGATGACTGGATAAGTCTTGTCTGGGCCCAAAAATTCATACTTTAATCCTTTGGGCAAAGGTTTAACGTCTACCTCGGGCGCTTGTGGCTCCTCGGGTTTAATTTCTCCTATGTCTTCGAATTTTCCTTCCTCCACGCTTCCATCATGTGGCTCTAAGCCTTTTGTTGCTTCTTCTAGTTCTTCATCTTGTTGATCACTAATTTGATTCTCCATCGCTCTTTGCAGCGGGTATCTAAGGGTTTCAATAAAACAAACACTATCTATCTCTTCTACTTCTTCATCATCGGGAGGAAAGGGTGTAAGGTGTTTAGAAGCACGAAGAAAGTTCTATGTGTACTTTGTTCCATTAAGGTTCATTGTTACTTTGCCTTCTCCGGCATCTAACACGGCATCAACCAACATAAGAAAGGGCGTACCTAGGATTATGTGATCATGATTACTATGGTAAGCATCAATAACAAAGAAATCGGTTGGTATATAGTTTTTAGAGATTTTTACTTTCATGTTGCAAGCAATACCTAGAGGTTTGATAGTTCTACCATCTCCCATAATTAATTTCGCTGATGTTGGAGCTAAGTCTAGGTTGTGGTCTTGAACTTTATCGTAAATTTTAGAAGGTAGGACACTTACTTGTGTTCCGATGTCGCATAAAGCTTTGCATTGAACTCCGTTGATCTCACAACTCAAGTGTGGTGTCATCTTCTCTTCTTCGGATCCTATCGCGTAGACTTCGGCAAGGCGAGCGTATGGTGATGCTTCGGGCTTGATCCCCATGATTCTCTTCACCTCGGCTATGTGTTCCGGATCCACTACGTCATCTCCAAACAGTTTTTGGAAAATCTCACCGGTGGTTTCAAGGTCATATGAATTTTCCGCTTTCTTCTCCGGTGGGAAGTCTACTTCCAATGCTCTCGCCATTACCTTTTGATTAGGGAACGGTCTTCTCTTGTCGAATACTTCTCCATAATCGATCGGAACCCAATCCATTGGTTCGAACTCCCTTAGTGTCTTCGCGCTTGACATGTTTCTCTTGTTTGTCTCATTCGGTACGGCGAAGTCAATGCTCGGTGTAGTTCTTGACTTGATGTGTTCCTCTTCAAGCTTTTCCGTGATTGGTTCCTCTTTTGTGACTTCCGGGGTTGCCTCTTTAGAAAATTCAGCACACTTCTTCTTCCTCGAATTATATTCCGGCTCTTCCGCAAGCCTTGTTTCCCAATCTCTTCGCATGGCAGCCGCTTTACTAATTTTTTGTAGAAGTTGAGCGGCTTCCGTGAGTGTTTTCTCCATGAGATCTTCGCCTGCACACATTTCGACGTGTTGCATGCAACTAGGGGTTAGGGAAAAGAAAAATGTATGCAAGAGTACGTCACCGGTGAAGCCGAGTTTTGGTCCTTGTTCGATTAACCCATTAAACCTATCCCAGGCTTGGTCTATCCCTTCCTCTTCTCCTTGCATGAAATTGATCACTTGCCTCCTTAGATGTTGAACCTTGCTAATTGGAAAGAACTTCTCACAAGACTTCTTTGTCAACTTGTTCCAATTGCCTTCAACTTCAAAGGACGCAAACGAGTACCATGTCTTTGCATTGCCGGCAAGTGAGTAGGGAAAGAGATTCCATTTGAACCATTCATCGGGAACTCCTTCTTGGCGCATCGTGTTGCATATCATTGTGAAATCCCTTATGTGTCTATATGGGTTCTCCGTAACCATCCCTTCAAACGGGTTTGCCGCCACCATCTCGATGATCTTGGATTTAATCTCATACTCGGTCGCTTCGAGCTTCGAATCCGACTCTTGTACTTTTATGTCTTCAGATCGAGGGCTAGTGTAATCCGTTAATGATTTCTCCGGTTCTTCCATGGGTTGATTAACGAACGCCATCTAGACAATAAGATAAAAACAAAAACAAAAACGAAACAAGGTGGTTTTCTAGATAATATATGTTAGATATAGCAAACGAAAGACAAACTAAAATATAAAACTAAGTTAAATGCAAATCGAACAATGTAAACTAGCTTGCTCCCCGGCAACGGCGCCAGAAAAAGGGGCTTGTTGACGGATAAAAGACGTATCCCTGGACCCCACACCTTTTTCACCACGGGATTCCCAAGGTTCTTGTCAATCCGCGGAGCAAGGGGATTACAAGCGTTTAATCTACAACGACACACTAGTTACTAAAATCCTAACTTCCTATTATACTAGAAAACAACTTAAACTACACTAGAGAGAACGATAAACGATCAGGATAGGAGACACTCGCCCATGGGTCTACGATCATGCAATAAATTAAAGATATTAAACCAATCTAATCTATCGGGGGTTGTGACCACGGTTTCGCCCTTTCCCTCCTCTCGTACTATCACTACGCGAAGGTATTCATGACTAGACCTATGATGGACACGGCGTATTGAATTGTTCCAAGGAAGCATTAGGGCCCTACTCCCTTTATGGCTAGGTTGCAAACCTTAAGCATTAAAGTATATTCAACACAAGATGATAGATAGATAATCTGACAAAGTATGATTACATCTTACGATCGATTACAACCCATGGATGAACAAGGAGATTACCCCATCAAGGTGCTGATCATGGCACCATTGCTCATGGTTTCCCTACCGACGGTGTCTTCCTTCTTCTCCACGAGAGGGTGCTTCCTTCGAGGTGGTTGATCTCCCTCCAGAGATCCTCCTCCTCTCTCTCTAGCTTGTGGATGGCCTCCTAGTGCGAATGGCTCTCTCCTCTGTCGAATGGTAGCGCCCAGGCTTTTAGGGTTCAAGATCCTTCGGGTGGAAGGAAAACGGGACCGAACCGGCCACCGAAGTGGGCTGGGCCGACCGGCCTGGGCCCACCTCGGCCAGGTTCGGTCGCCCCTTCGCTCCCGTGGGTCCTCATGTAATTATGCACTTTGCCCCTCCACTTGCATGATTTTGATGATGTCATCCTCGCGTCCAAGATGGAGGTCCTCTTCGCATGAAGTTCGATCTTTTATGCTTCAATCCCCGGGGGTGTTCCTCGTAGCACTTCGGTCCTTGCCACCATTGGAAGTGATTTCATCAAGCTCATGAACACGTAAATGCTCCTTTGAACTTGTTGCGAATCCGTCCTTTATGTCCATGTTTTCCTATATAAACAAAACACTTCCAAATGCATGCACATAGATGAACTTGTTATATGATTAGTGTGCCTAGTGGCGGGTTAGTTCCATAATCAAATCCAAACCAAAGTGTAATGAACATGCTAGGTGTACCAAAATACACCGTCAACAAGGGCAGTGAGGATGGAGATTGGAAATCGAGGGGGCGGGGGGCGGTCGCTGGGGATGACGAGGGTGATAGCGGCGGTAGGGTTCCGCAGAAAAAAGGGAGCGAGGGGTTGCCGAGAAGAGGGGCGAATGTGGGATTGAAGCTGAGGCGCGGGGGAAGGCGGCTGCGGGGCGGATGCAGGAATGCGGACACTCATTACGGACACGCGGGCGGAGATGAAAACATAGTACATAGTTATTTTTTCGTGAGTTCATTCTTTATAGGTGTACATATACACATAGAGATATAATATATAACATATATACTATATATAGAGAGATATAATATAGATATAGAGATGACAAGTTCACTTGATGTTTCACACACTGAGACTAGAGTAGAGGCGGTCAGATAGTAGTAATCGAGGGAGCGGAGGCGCGCGTGGGATGAGAATGCATGGAGGCGGAGGCCAGAGGAGTGGAGGCACTCAGAGCCACGAAGTTTGAGCGGTGGAAAAAGATCACGACTTTTTGTCGAAATCGTTTACAACTAATGAAATGTTTATGGAGCCAAACTATGATGTTGTGTGCATTTATGCAATATTTTGACCAAGTTTACCTATTACTGTAATTATTTTTAAGAGTTACTAAAGAATAAATGTTAAAATACCCTAAACTGCATAAAAATTTTAAAAAACATGGAGGGACACCTCTTTATGGTGTATAAGTGTCCACAAAACATTTGAATTGATTTTGAGATAGTGGTGACGCACATCTTCACAAAGTCATACATTGTGGGACAGTGGGCGAGGACGTGTGCTTTCAAGAGGTGAGATTAAGATAAGTGACAAAGTCACTCTCAGACGTGTTTCTCTTGTTCAATCGCTCGGGTTCAATTTGCGTTCCATTTCCCAGCTTTTGGATGAGGGTTTGAGGTGTTGTTTCGGCCTGGTCGTTTTCGGATTTTGGATTCTCGAGGGGACCTAGTTTGTATGGTCATTCCCGAGAGTCAAGTTTCCCGAGCGGATTTCTCTTGGTCTTCTGGTGTGGCTCATTGCTTTTTGGTTGGTTGTTCGAGTGAGTTGTGGAAGTTGCATAGGAAGTTGGTTCACTTAAGCTTTGACCTTTTATCTAGCTTGGGTAAACTCAATAATGTCCGAGGATTGCCAAGGCTGAGGTTTCAGAAAGAGTTGGTTTGTGCGCCGTGTAGGCATGCCAAGATGGTAGTCTCTTTCCATTCGCCCCTCACCGATGTGATGACGGAGCGTCCATGCGAGCTACTCCATATGGACCTAGTTGGCCCAGCTCGTCTGAGATCTGTAGGTGGGAAGTTGTACGTCCTAGTTCTAGTGGACGACTACTCTCGGTATGCTTGGGTCTTGTTTTTGGAGGAGGAAGGGGAGACATTTGGTTTTGCCAAGAAAAAGAACAAAAATTGGGCCGGTTGAACTTCTAATTGCCCCAAAAAAAACTAAATGCACTAATATTTGCAAAATTTCGACACCATTATATTCTACGCACCTTGAACTTTTTTTTAGAATTTTTTCTTTTATTTTTCAATTTTTAATTCAAAATTGAAAACATGTAAAATTCTTTATTGATTCGCAACCGACCGGCTAACTGGTGTAACCGGGCGGCTAGCCGGTCTGACTGGCCAGTCTAATCCGTGTAACCGATGGGTCAACCGGTAGCTACCATTTCCATTAGTGTTTCAATTTAAAAATTTGAATGTAATCGGTTTTTATTGTAACCGCTCCTACTGGTTCGGTTAACCGCTATCGGTGGGCGGTGGTAGCAGATCCCGAAACGGTAAGAAAAACCCTATTATCGGGTGGAATCTCAAGATCTGAGTAACATGTATATTGTTTTTCGAAACTTCCATGGAAAATACATTTGTGTAATTATGTTGTTTAACAATAGACAATCTCATTCATTGAGATGGGATTTTTAGTAGACTACATAACAAACAAACCATACAATCGGTTGTCATTTCAGGTTGTCTCGTAGTAAATCTATTTTTTTAAATTCTGCATAAAAGTAATATTATGACTTGTATAATAACCATAACTTGTATAAAGGGGGAGTAGTTGTCCCATTCTACACAATGAAGGATGAAGGGGTTGCGCGCCGGGGAGGGGTTCCACGTCACCCCACGACGCTCCGCCTCACGATCGGCCGCGGGCCCCGCGGCGGACGGCCCTCGCGCGCCACTTCGCCGTCCGCACTCGCTGACCGCTCGGGCCCGTCGTGGGTGCGGCCTCAGCTTCAGGTGCGCCCTCCCTCACACCTACCCTCCCCTCTTTCCACTCCCTATCGGACCTGGGCGGAGCGACATGCCGACGTGTGATGCGACAGCCGCCATCCCCCTCCCAATTGCTTTTTGCGACGGCGGCAGGGCTATTTGCTTTTTAGTTGTGAGAAATTTGGAAATTTAGCACCCAATTCGGTGGCCTCTCTACATTTAGCACTCAAGTCATGACCTCTTCAAAAAGCGGCACTCAGAACACGAATTCCTTCAAAAAATAGCACCTACCTTATAATTAATCATAACCTTTGCATTTGACACTATTTACACAAGTGAAGGGACCAAAATACCCCTGCCTTGACCCATATGAATCCAATCCAGGAAACCCTCGTGCTCCCCGACTCCCAGTCATTAGTCACGGCGGCTGGTTCGAAAAAAAAAGACACCACGACAGACGAGCGATGAACCCTAGCGCCAGTCCATCACCGGCGCCACTGGTCCGCCAGCCCCCGTGCCTCGACATGCAGGCAGACGGCCGCTGGTCCGCCACCCCCGCGCCTTGACGTGCGGGCCGAGGGGTGGCCACCCACGCACCGGCGAGAGGTGGACCGTGGCCACAAGCCGGCGGGCCGTGGCCACTAGGAGGCGGACGGGGCCACCGACGGCCACCCACAGCCACGGAGGCCAGGGGCTGCCACGGTGGCCAGGGGCTGCCGTGAGGAAGATGAACCCCTTCGAGATTCCTCTTGGGTAAGCCACCAATCTTGCATGACCTAATTCTATCGTTTTGTGGTAAATTGTCTAGTTCAAATAATAAGATGTGCAGCGGTGACTGAAGAGGAAAATCAGGATTCAACTAACTGATACGTACACTTTGTATTTTTTGTTGGTACTTGGTAGGATCGATCCGGATGCAGCATGTAGATTGTGTGTTCAAATATCTCAGTTCTCAGCCAAACTAGATGATGGAACCTATGTTGATGTGCCACGAAAATATGTTGAATGGACTGTTGACTGTCAGTATTGTAACTTAGAGATGATAGAGAAGGAACTGGCTGAAAGGGTTAAATGGGGAAGCTGTCAGCGGCTTAAAATTTGTGAATTTGACATTAGCAGTGGTGGAGAAAGGGAATTGGTGGATGATAATGTGCTGTCTTGTGCTTTCTTTGAAAGGAGGACAGAGCAGAAGTTATTTTTGTATGTGGATGTTGAGGACAGACCTTTGGAATTGGGTTCTAAGTCTTGTGTTTCAGATGTAGTAATGAGCAGCAATGCAATGACAGATGTAGGTAGTGGACAAGCTACTTCCAGCAATGAGCCTCCTGTAATTGATGCAATTGATTGAGACAATCTTGAGATACTACCATTAATAGAAGAGCAAATTGGTTCAGCTAGGCCATTGGCGGATGAAGATGCTATGTATGAATTTCTTGGGCTTAGAGAAGAGGATGAGAGGGCAGAGAAAGAAGCTGCAGAAAAGGAGAATGTAGTTCCTGATGATGTTGACCTAGAAGGTACATCATTGCTAGTTGATGATGTAATCCCTGGGGAGGAAGCTATTGATTTTGGTAGGGATGACCCTCCAATGCATGTTGGTGCCATATACAAATCTATGAGAGAGTTTCGGGCAGCTGCGAAGCAACATGCCATAAAGAGACAATTTGAGATGGGGATAGGAAATTCTAATAAAAAAATATTTAAAGGACATTGCAAATCTGATGGCTGCCCATGGGCTATTGTTGCAAGGTTCATGCTTGATGAAAAGCAAGTCAGGGTACTATTTTTTGCTAACCTTCTATGCGTGATGGTTTTCTTTTTACAACGTAAGTGTCTTTGTATGTCACTAACCAATTTTTTTCCTTTTTGCGGGTTATTGTAAGTAAGGGTGAACATTTTTGTTTTACAACTGGGAGAGTGAGAACCAGGATGGCATCTTATCATTGTGTAGCTGAGAAAGCAATACCATATCTTATGAAAGATGCAAATATTGGTCCTAGGAAATTGCAAAAGGAGTTAGAGGATAAGTATAATGTCAAAATTGGGTACTCCACAGTGTGCCTTGGTAGATAGAAGGCCGTAGAGCAATTTTATGGTACATGGGAGGAAAGGTTTGCATAATTGTACAACTTCAAGGCAGAGGTAGAGGAAAAAATGCCAGGAAGTGTTGTAGAGATAGATGTCACAAAGGATGGAGATGATGTATATTTCTGTAGATTTTTTGGTAGCTTCAAACCTAGCATTGATGGTTTCCTGAATGGTTGTTTGAGCATAGATTCTACTGCTCTCAATGGAATGTGCAATGGCCACGTTCCCTCAGCTACTTCCACGGATGGGCACAACTGGATGTTTCTAGTTGCTTTTGGATTTTTTGATAGTGAAACCACTAAAAATTGGAAGTGATTTTTGCAGCAATTGCAGAAGGCAGTTGGGATTCCACCACACCTAGCTCTTAGTTCATATGGTTGCAAGGGTTTGGCTACAGCTGTGAGGGAGGTGTACCCTTAGGCTGAGCATATAGAATGTTTCTTGCACTTGATGAGAAATTTTTCCAAGAAGTTTCGTGGTACTGTGTATGACAGAATGTAGCTTGCAGCAAGAACTTTCAAGCCTGAATATCATGAGTACTGCATGAACAAGATATATGCTGCAAGTAAGGCTGTTAAGCCTTATCTAGACAAAGATCACTATTTAATCTGGATGAGGAGCAGATTTTCAGAAGAGATCAAAGTTGATCATAGCACAAACAATGTTGCAGAGGTTTGGAACAACTGGGTCAAAGAGATTAAGGATCTTCCTATAGCTGAGCTGGCGGACACCTTGAGAACCAAATTTATGGAATTGTTTGCAAAAAGGAGGAGAATTGGTGACAAGTTTGATGGTCATGTGATGCTCCACATTGTAGTCCGACAATTCCAAATACTGAGTAGGCAATTGGGTCCCCTGAATGTGAAACAAGGTGGAAGGAACGAAGCAGAAGTGTCAGAGGTTACTAAGAATCATATGGTCATAAGAGAAGTGGTCAATCTTAAGAATCACACTTTCACTTGTAGGGAGTGGTAGGTCTCAGAGAAACCATGTCCCCATGCTTTGGCACTCAAAGTAACAAACTGAAATCCTAAGATGGAAGACTACTTGGATCCTTACTTCTCAGTGAGGCTTTTTAGACTTGCATATTCTGGTGTTATTAAACTAATAACTGACAAGTCTCAGTGGGCACATGTGGAGATGGAGTTCAAGTTGAAGCCACCTTTGCAGAAGATAGGAGTTGGCAGACAGAGGAACAATAGGATTCCTAGTTGTGTGGATCAGAAGGGAAACAAAGCTAAGGGCAATAGCAATTGGCAAGTCCAGTGCAGGAACTATTTAAGATTTGGGCACAGGACTACATCACCAAAATGCCCTCTAAATGGAGCAAAAAAGAGGTATTTCTATTGTTTCATACTTTAATTTCAGACCTTAATTTCATACTTTAATTTCAGACCTTAATTTCAGACCTTACTTTCGGACTTAAATTTCAGTTCTTACTTCCACACTTTCATTTCAGACCTTGATTTGTACTAAAACAATGTTGCAAGAAGAGTCATGCCAAGCCAGGAGGAAACTTGGTCCAATAGTTCCTGAAGTAGGTCCAAGTACAACAAAAAGACAGAAAATTGGAGTGATAGAAACTGCCATTAACACTAGTCCCACAATGAATACAAGAAGCCAGCTGCCATTGAACAAATAAGTTGGAGAGAGTACGAGCCAAGAGGTGAACACCACAATGCAGGTCATCACTACTCCAAGGAAGAAAAAGATGGATGTTAAGAAGAAGCTCACTCCAAGGAAGGAAAACAAGTGATGTTGCCAGGATCAAGCTCACTACTCCATGCTTTTGTATGATGCTGTCAGGAAACTATTGACCTGTGTCCATGTTTGTGTATTGTGTGGTTGCATTTCTGGACAAGCCTTGCATGGATGAAGTTATGTGTGTTGGATTGAAACTAATTTATGTGTGTTATATTGAAACTATTTTATGTGTGTTGGATTGAACCTAATTCATGTGTGTTGGATGGAACCTAATTTATCTGTGTTGGATTGATGCATGCTGAAATTATGTGTGTTGGATTGTACCTATTTATCTATGTCGTTTAATCTCTCATATATAGGGTACATGCTTTCAAAATTTATTATCTTGGAAATCATGGGGATGGTACAGGGACGATGGAGGGGGTGGTACAGGTACGGTGGAGAAGCAGGTGATGGTGTGTGTGTGTGTTTTTTTTGACTTCGGTTCATGCTACCAGGGAAGAATAGATGGGTAGCGGTATTTTGGTCCCTTCACTTGTGTAAACAGTATCAGATGCAAAGAATATGATTAAATGTGAGGTGGGTGCTATTTTTGAAGGAATTCGTGTTTTGAGTGCCACTTTTTGAAGAGCTCATGACTTGAGTGCTAAATGTAGAGAGGCCACTGAATTGGGTGATAAATTTCCAAACTCTTCTTTAGTCGTCGGCTGCGAGCTGGTGTCTCCATGAGTTGCTCTTCTCTGTTGTTTGCTGCAGAGCTCTTTCTTTTCTTCTATCTCCACCGTTACGATCTGTAAATTTTCTTGGATCTCCTGAACATCGCAGGTCCTTTCGTTTGTGTGCCTTTCGCTGCTTCGATTTTGCTTTGTGGCATCTTCTTCCCCCCAGATTGGAGGTGTTGTTCATAGCCATTTGCTGTGTGTAGGGAGGGAGGAGGGCACAACCTCAATCTCCGTGCGCTCTGATTCACCGACGTGGGGAGGGAGGGGGGATGGAGCGAGGGCCTCCTCCGTCGACTGCCGAATCGACGGTGCCGCGCCGCGGAAGGCCGTGCCCGGCGGAGATCGAGCTGCGCCCCACGTGGACTGTTGTGCCGCGTCGCCGCTCCCTACCCGGCGGGTCGCGCCCTCCCTCGGGCCCCCCTCACCTGCCCTCACGTGCTTGTCCTCCTCTCCGTACTCGATGCTCTTTCTTTTCCCCTGTTCGATTTGTTCTTGATGCTTCTTTGTTGCGCGTAGGTTCCGATGGATCTTGATTAGGGTTTCCTTTGCGATTGACTTCGTCGGAGGTTCTACTGGATTGTCCCCTTCCAGTTCAGCTCATGCAGAGCTTCATCCGGCGCATTGTTGCCACACATCGCCTGCCACGGTTTGTATTTCTCATGCCAATGTTTTGCCGAAAGTATTGGTTTCCTTATTGTTTATTTTTTTTTCTGTTGCGCCTCTGTTTTTTAGAAAACTGTTCGTGCAATGTGGTGATCAAAACATCACCTAAAAGTCATGTGGTTGCATGGGGTCATAGTTGCCTTCAAAGTAGTTTCATCGATGTAGACGTGGTGTAGAGATGACAGGATTGTGAAAACCAATCATGCAAGCAATCTACCCGGCCCTGCTTTGATTAATATTTGATTATAATTTCCTAAGAGACCCAACCAAGAACACAAAGGATAAACCTGTCAACCACCTCTACAGCTCTACTAGCAGGCAATAAATTATCTCAGCCACCATTTAGGGGGACCAACTTTTTCCTAAGGTATTCTGTAGCGGAAAGTGTTATCCTAATGTGGGTGAAAGTGCTAGCTCAAACCAAGAAACATGAAACGAACATAAAAAATGTAGTGCGGAGAAAGGGAGATATCAGGAACAGATCTTGAAGTTTGTCTAGGAAGGCTACTGACAGAGCTCACAATGTTTTGAAGAAACCGGATGGAAGAGCGTGAGCACTGAGCAGGTGTGCTGTGTATTGAACATTGTAGGAACATCAGAGACCCCTCTCCCATCTCATTAGGTGGTGTGTAGCTCCGTAAATTTGCAGAAATGAATAGTGCATTGAGGTCCGCCTCTTCTCAATGTTCTGAGTTTAGTTGTACAATGAGGACCATGTGTGATTCAAGGACCGGTGGATGGTCGCTTCCTGGTGTGATGAGTGATTGACAACGTTGTGTGGACTAATTCTTGGCTAAGTATTGTAGGTGCATGTTGCGGCTTGACTGGTGTTGGTGCAGGTGAAGAACAAAGCGCGAAAGGTCATTGCCCGTGAGTCCTCCAGGTGTGGAGAAGACAAGTAGGCTTGGTTCGAGGGACCCGGTGTCCAGCGGAGTCAAGTGCGGGCCCCATGGTGGCAAGAACAGCAAGATGAAATCATGGACGGTTTCTTGGTTGAGCCTCAAAACCAAGGTCGAGCCGGGACTACGTGGGAGCCAAGTCATGAGTGATGATTAATGGAGGCTACACCGAGTTCGTGGGGTTTCCGGTGGTTCACCAGAAAACCACTGGTTCCTTGGTTGATCCACAAAGCCAAGACCGAAGAACCGAAGACGGAGGTGCAGCAACTCCAGACCTGTCTGACCGGTAGGGAGAACCGGTCTGACCGGTGTGCGACAACGTAGTCTGGAGACTTTGAAGCGGATGACACGCGTCGGGATCGCAAGGCTTGTGTCGAGGCTATGCAAGTTTGCGGTCGCTGGGCACCCGTCCAATGGAGCGATGACAAAAATTTCCGAATTTGCCCTCGAGGGGCATGTATTCCTAATTAGCTAGTAAGGGTATTTTAGACTTTCAGTTGTCTCCATATAACCCAAGATGTGAGAGGATGGCAGCCAACTCTTCGAACCCTAGCTCATTTGGTTTTCCTATTTTCCCTTCCTATTTTCCCTAGGATTTCTATAGGACTAGCTTGAGAGCTTCATGGTGAGATCTTGTGAGAGGGTTGGATGATCGGGCGGCAAGCTAGACCTTGTATGAACATCTTTGTGATGTATAGATGATTCGTCTTGGTTCCTCAAGGCTTGGATGTGTTGCTCCGTTCGTTATTTTTTGTGATTTTCGGAGCCCTTTCTTGGAGATTTTCTTGGAGAGATTTCGAGGCCGTTTTCTTGAGGATTTGTTGGGGATGTATGCATGAACCCTTCGTGGTTCTTTTCCCTTTGATTCCCTTCCCAAATCCGTGAGAAAAGGGGCTCGATTTTGGGGTTTTCGTTGTCCTAGGGTTTGGTGTGTTCTTGCGGAAATCCTTCAATTCCTCTTGTTTCAACGAGTTTTGGTGGACCCTAACTTGGCTATGGAGTGCCCATGAGGTGTTCCTACTATCCCCAAAGTCTTGTTTGAAACCGTGGAGCGAATCGGGAGATCGGGAGTTGGTTTTAGAGGAGTTGACCCACGGGTGCTGTTCATCCTGAGCTGCCCAGGCTTGACCGGTCTGACCGGTGCTAGTGACTGGTCTGACCGGTGTGTGCCATTTGTGGGATTTTCCTCGGGTGAGTTGGTTGACTCGTGTGTCTTTGGGTTGTGGTGTTGTTGGTTAGTTCTTTGTCTGTTTGGAGTTGTTTTGCTAGTTTTTGTGTAGGGTTTTTCTTTCGTGCAGGTTGTGTTTTGGGGGTGTTTTTCTTCCAGGTCCTAGAGAAGTCATTGAGGCTCTCTGGAACATTTGTTGTGCGGCTGCTGTAGCCACCGGCCTTACCGGCTCTGTCCACCGGTCTGACCGGCGCAGGCCATCGGTCTGACCGGTGTAGCACATGCAGCAAGCCGTGCAAGTTTCCGCTGTGTGTGTTGGTGAGTTTTTGCTCGGAAGGTTGTTTGTTGGTTCCTAGGATCAGTACCACTCCAGTGCCTACGTTGTCTTGACCAACTTGGGTAGTTGAGTTGGAGACGTGTGTTGGAAGCCCTATTCATCTTGTTGGAGCCTCTATCTCCTACTAGAAGAATTTTTATCGGCTCCCATTTGAGGGCCATGTGTGGTTCGAGGACCGGTGGATGGTCGCTTCCTTGTGTGATGAGTGATTGACAACGTTGTGTGGACTGATTCTTGGCTAAGTATTGCAGGTGCAGGTTGCGGCTTGACTGGTGTTGGTGCAGGTGAAGAACAAGCGCGAAAGGTCGTCGCCGGTGAGGCCTCCTGGTGTGGAGAAGACAAGTAGGCTTCGTTCGAGGGACCCGGTGGCCAGCGGGGTCAAGTGCGGGCCACATGGCGGCATGAACAGCAAGATGAAGTCATGGACGGTTTCTTGGTTGAGCCTGAAAACCAAGGTCGAGCCGGGACTACGTGGGAGCCGAGTCATGAGTGGAGATTGGCGGAGGCTACACTGAGTTCGCGGGGTTTCCTGTGGTTCACCAGAAAACCATTGGGTTCCTTGGTTGATCCACAAAGCCAAGACCGAAGAACCGAAGACGGAAGCGTAGCGCGTCGGGGACCGGGTCCGACCGGTGGGTCCGACCCGGTCCCGACCGTGGGTACGGGTCTGACCGGTGAGGAGCACCGGTCTGACCGGTGTGCGACGACGCAGTCCGGAATCTTCGAAGCGGAGGACACGCGTCGGGATCGCAAGGCTTGCGTCGAGGCTAAGCAGGTTGCGGTCGCCCGGCATCCGTCCGATGGAGAAAGCTTCAAGTCTTCCAAAACCGCCCTTGACGGGCTTGCATCCATAGTTGTTAGAGAAGGGTATTTTAGACTTTCGGTTGCCTCCATATAACCCAAGAGGTGAGAGGATGGCAGCCAACTCTTCGAACCCTAGGTCATTTGTTTCCCTATTTTCCCTTCCTATTTTCCTTAGGATTTCCATAGGACTAGCTTGAGAGCTTCATGGTAAGATCTTGTGAGAGGGTTGGATGATTGGGCGGCAAACTAGACCTTGTATGAACCTTTGTTGCATGTATAGATGATTCGGCGTGGTTCCTCAAGGTTTGGATGTGTTGTTCCCGGTTGTTCTTTGTGGTGATTTTCGGAGCCCTCTCTTGGTGATTTCTTTGGGTTGTTTTCGGGACCTTTCTCTTGGGGATTTGATGGGAGAAATTTGTGGGAACCCTTCGTGGTTCTTTGGGCTGTGATTCCCCTCCCAAATCCGTGAGTAAAGGGGCTCGATTTTGGGGTTTTCCGAGTTCTAGGGTTTGTGGTGTTCTTGGCAGGATTTCTTCGATTCCTCCTTTTTGGACAAGTTTTGGTGGGATTAAACATGGCTATGGACTCCTCATGAGGTGTTCCTAATACCCCCAAAGTCTTGTTCAAGTCCGTGGAGCGATTCGGGAGACCGAGGTTTGGATTTGGGGGAGTTGACCCGCGGGTGCTGTTCATCCCGAGCTGCCCCACGCTACACCGGTCTGACCGGTGCTCTCGACCCGTCTGACTGGTGCAACCTTCGGTGGGTTTTTGCTCGGGTGAATGTCTGGGTGTGTTCGCTGTTGTCCTGTGTGGCTGCTATTTCGAGTTTGAATCAGTTTGGTGGTCGGTTGGCCTGTTTAGTGCTTTGGGGGATTTCAGGCTGTGACCGGTATAACCGGTGTGTCTCACCGGTCTGACCGGTGTGGAGCCACTTGGTGAAAGTTGCCCAGTTTCATCAGCAGGGACCGGTCTGACCGGTGGTGGTCACCGGTCTGACCGGTGTTGGTCTGTAGACTCGAGGTTTGGTGTTCCGCTGCGTTCTCGGGTCGGAAGGTTGTGTGTTGGTTCCTAGGTCCAGTGGCACTCCAGTGGCTACGTGGGCTTGACCAACTTGGATACTGAGTTGGAGAAGTGTGTTGGAAGCCGCGTTCATCTTGTTGGAGTTTCCATCTCCTTCAAGAAGAATTTTTATCGGCTCACATTCACTCCCCCCTCTCTGTTTCGCCGTATCGGTCCTTCACCATTCACTCCCCCGCCCTTTCTGGTTCGCCGTTTCAGTCCTTCTAGTGGTATCAGAGTCGGTTACAGGTCTTGATTGAATCTAACTAGTCTAAGATCCAAGGATGGCGTACCAGGAACGGGGTTTGGGTCCTCCACAATTCGATGGCAAAAACAACTAGATGTGGAGTAAGCGGATGGCGGCGTTCCTCCGCGGAAAGGGTCACGTCCTTTGGGATGTCACAATGGACACAGGCTATGTCGAGCCGATGAACTTCCTCGCTCCAGGATCGTGGGACATGTTCGAAGCCAACAACAAGGCGGTCGACTACTTGTTTCGTGCTTTCTGTCAGCCTGAATTCGATCGGGTGCACACCGAGCACTTGGCTTGTAGAATCTGGTTGGTGTTGAAGGAAGCTCATGTTGGGAATGCCCAGGTTCAGGCTCAGATGTATGCGACTTACCAGAGAGAGTACGCGAACTTCACTCATCTCCCCGGTGAGTCCATCGATGCCTTGTTTCAGAGGTTCACGGTTGTGGTGAACAAACATGAGGGCCAATGTGGACGTGCTCCTGTACGATTATCATGATAGAGTCGTCAAGCTCTTACACTCGTTGGATTGTATGGTTTGGGGCAGAAAGTTTGAGGCCATTGTGGAGTTAGAGAAGTATGACACTCTGACTGTGGATCGCTTGCAGGATGAGAATGATGAGGTGAGAAAGTTGATGGGTTGGTTGTCTGGTCATGAGCCTCAGTTGAGGATAATGATCGAGACATACAAGCGGCAGGATGGTGAGGGACTTGGGGCAAATAAGGTTGGTGAGGGTGAGGACCATGTGTGGTTAGAGGACCAGTGTGTGGTCACTTCCTGGTGTGATGAGTGATTGACAACGTTGTGTGGACTGATTCTTGGCTAAGTATTACAGGTGCAGGTTGCGGCTTCACTTGTGTTGGTGCAGGTGAAGAACAAGCGCGAAAGGTCATTGCTGGTGAGGCCTCTAGATGTGGAGAAGACAAGTAGGCTTCGTTCGAGGGACCCGGTGGCCAGAGGGGTCAAGTGCGGGCTGCATGGTGGCAAGAACGGCAAGATGAAGTCGGTGGACGGTTTCTTGGTTGAGCCACAAAACCAAGGTCGAGCCGGGACTTCGTGGGAGCCGAGTTATAGTGGTAATTGGCAGAGGCTACATCAAGTTCGCGGGGTTTGCAGTGGTTCAACACAAAATCACCGGGTTACTCGGCTGAGCCACAAAGCCGAGGCTGAAGACCGGGTGTGGCTGTCTGGCCGAAACCGGCCTAACCGGTTTGGAGAACCGGTCTGACCGATTTGGGTTTGCTGGGCGCCGGAAGCTTCGAGGCCGAGGACACGCGTCGGGATCGCAAGCCTTGCGTCGAAGCTAAGCAGGGTGCGGCCACCGGGCATCCGTCTGTTGGAGAAAATTTGAAGACTTCCAAAATCGCCCTTGAGGGGCTTGTATCCCTAGTTATTAAGTAAGGGTATTTTAGACTTTCGGTTGCCTCCTATATAACCCAAGATGTGAGAGGATGGCAGCCATCTCTTGGAACCCTATTTCATTTGCTTTCCTATTTTCCCTTCCTATTTTTCTTAGGATTTCCATATGACTAGCTTAAGAGCTTCATGGTGAGATTTTGTGAGAGGGTTGGATGATCGGGCGGCAAGCTAGACCTTGTATGAACCTCCTTGGTATGTGTAGATGATTCAGCGTGGTTCCTCAAGGCTTTGTTGTGTTGTTCCCGGTTGTTGTTGGTGGTGATTTTCGGAGCCCTCTCTTGGTGGTTTTCTCGATGTGTTTTCATGACCTTGTTCTTGGGGATTTGATGGGGTAAATTCGTGTGAACCCTTCGTGGTTCTTTTTCCTTTGATTTCCCTCCCAAATCCGCGAGTTAAGGGGCTCGATTTTGGTGTTTTTGAAGTTCTAGGGTTAGAGGTGTTTTTGAGAGTTGACTTTCGATTTCTCTTGATTGAGTGGGTTTTGGGGACCGAGCTTCTAGCCAAGGGTAGCCCACGAGGTACACCAACTATCCCTAAAGTCTCACTTTGATCTGTGGAACGAATTGGGAGATTGATTGGTGGCAGGGTTGAGTTTTTCCCGCGGGCTGTGTTCTTCCCGACTGTCCAGGCAAAAACCGGCCTGTCCGGTTTCCCAAATCGGTATGACCGGTTTCGCCCTGTGGGCTGTCGAGAAGGGTTTTTGAGCAAGGAAGTCTCTGTTACACTATGGCTTCTTTTGTTCAAGTGTGGAAGGGCTCTTGACGTGTTTTTGGGTCTTCGGGAGTTTCTGGACAAGGTCGGTCTGACCGGTTTGCCAAACCGGTCTGACCGGTTTCCCCTGCCTGCGTGAGGCTAAGTCAAACAGAAGCGGTCTGACCGGTTTCAGAAACCGGCTTGACCGGTTTGGGCTTGTCGTGTGTGTTTCCGCTGTGTGTGTGTTGTGGCTGTTGGTTGGGTCTTGCTCCTAGGTTCAGTAGCACTTTAGTGGCTACGTAGACCTGGCAAGAGGAGCTTGCGGAGGTGCACGAGTGAAATCGGGTTCATAGGCCGAATTCTTGAATAGAATTTTTATCGGCGCCCATTCAGTCCCTCCTCTCTGGTTTGTTGTTTCGGTCCTTCAAGTGGTATAATAGCCGGTTCGGGTCTTTATTGACTCTAACCAGTCTAAGATCCATGGATGGTGTACCAAGAACGGGGTTTAGGTCCTTCACACTTCGATGGAAAGAACTACTAGATGTGGAGTAAGCGGATGGCGGCGTTCCTCTGCCGAAAGGGTCAGAACCTTTGGGATGTCACGGTGGACAACAACTATGTCCAGCCAATGAACTTCCTCGCTCCAGAATCGAGAGACATGTTCGACGCCAACAATAAGGCGGTCGACTACTTGTTTCGTGCTATGTGTCAGCTTGAGTTCGATCGGGTGCACACCGAGCACTTGGCTTGTGGAATCTAGTCGGTGTTGAAGGAAGCTCATGTTGGGAATGCCCAGGTTCAGGCTCGGATGTATGCGACCTACTGGAGAGAGTACGAGAACTTCACGCATCTCCCCGGTGAGTCCATCGATGCCTTGTTTCAGAGGTTCACGGTGGTTGTGAACAACATGAGGGCCAATGTGGACGTGTTCCCGTACAATGATCTTGATAGAGCTGTCAAGCTCTTACACTCTTTGGACCATATGATTTGGGGTGGGAAGTTCGAGGCCATTGTGGAGTAAGAGAAGTATGACACTCTGACAGTGAACGATTTGTTCTCAAAGCTCTAGTCGGCTGAGGTGGATAGGGGCATGATAGCCAAGCTCGAGGGCCCGATTGACTCTCAGTCTTGCTCTCATTGGTGGTTCGAAAGGAAAAGCTAACACTAACCCATCCACCAGGATGTTCTCTTTGTCCTCTTTGATGTCTATGCCAGATGAGGAGTTCGACGTGCTTGGAGAGGACGAGCTGGCGTTGCTGACGAGGATATTCGAGAGGCTGCACGAGAACCGAGTGAACATGAGGAGGAACACGAGGACATGCTTCCAGTGCGGCAAGCCAGGACACTTCGTCGCTGACTGCCCAGAGAAGGTCGAGAACAAGGATGGATACAAGCACAAGTCAAGAACGGATGGCAAGTACCGGTCGAGGCGCGACCACAAGAGCAAGCACAAGAACAAGCACAAGGACGAGCGACGATCGAGGAAGAAGGAGAGCCGAAGCAAGGCTCGAGCGATGGTTGGAGCGAGCAATACTCCAATTCGAGCTCAAGTAGTAGTGAAGATGAGGGTGATCATCGCAAGAGCAGGAAGTCGTCCAAGAACATGAGCGGGCTGAGCTGCTTCGCTAGAGACGGCTTCTGCACCATGGCGCTGAGCTCCGGCACTAAGAAGAGCACACAGAGCAACGCGAACTCTGATTCCGACGATGAGGTGCGTGATGAACTCCCCTTCTTGCATCAGGAGAATGAACGGCTTGGGTTGTTGCTTGATAATCGTGATTATATGCTTAGAGCGGCTAAGAAAATGAGGAAAGAGCTTAGAGCTTCACTCGAGGATGCTAAGACTAGAGTGGCTGAGCTAGAAACATAGAATTTGGATGCTACGCTGGAAATTGATTCTCTAAAAGCTTCACTTGTTGTTTCTGATGATGTTGAATGTGCTGATTGCTCTATTTTCCTTGCTGATCATGCTTTGTTTAAGGAAAAGCATGCCTCCAAGTGTGAGGAACTAGATGTGCTTAGGGTCGAAGTGGCTGAGCTTAAGTCTAGATCTACTTTGCTAGGTGCAACATCTTGCTCTACCTGTGAATTACATGCTTTGAAGAAATTGGAACTTGCACATTATGTTGATCGTTTGCAGAATGAGAATGATGAGTTGAGAAAGTTGATGGGTTGGTTTTTTGGTCATGAGCCTCATCTGGGGATAATGATTGAGACATTCAAGAGGCAGGATGGTGAGGGACTTGGGGCAAACAAGGTTGGTGAGGGAAGTGGAGAGAATATCCTAGAGCCATCAAAAACCCACCACAAAAATGATTTCCCTCCTAAACCTAACCATCTTAGGGACCGACTAGACACAACCACAACTCCGCCCGTGTTTCCTCCACAAACAAATGATTTCCAAAAGCCTATCAAGTTTGTGAGTACTTCCGAGAAAGTGCTCTTTGAGAAAGAAAGTGAGAAGGCTAGTGAGGAGAAATTGGTTGAGAAGTCGAGTGGAGAGAAACCAAGTGAACAGCCCCAACCTAAGCCTAAACCCAAGCATATGAGGTTTCATTGTGGCTATTGTGGGAGAGATGGCCATAAGGATGAGTTTTGCTTCAAGAGGAAGCGAGAGGAGAGAATGGCGAAAGAATGGACTAACAAGGACAAGTACCACCCCTCCAGTGGTATACTTGAGCCTCGTATGCAAATGCCTAGAGCTAAGGCGAGTGTCAGAACAGTTCCGGCTTGGGGAGAGTGTTGAAGGATAAAAGACGTATCCCTCTACGATCCGCAAGCGTACGGACCCCACACCTTTTTCACCACGGGATTCCCAAGGTTATTGTCAATCCGCGGAGCAAGGGGATTACAAGCGTTCAACCTACTTCTAAGCACTATCTACTAAAACCCTAACTACTATTATACTAGAAAACAACTAACCTACACTAGAGAGAACGATAAGTGATCAAAGTAGGAGACACTCGCCCATGGGTCTACGATCATGCAATCAATTAAAGACATTAAACCAATCTAATCTATCGGGGGTTGTGACCACGGTTTCGCCCTTTCCCTCCTCTCGTACTGTCACTACGCGAAGGTATCCATGACTAGACCTATGATGGACACGACGTATTGAATGGATCCAAGGAAGCATTGGAGCTCTACTCCCTTTACGGCATGGTAGCTAACCTTAAGCATTAAATTATATTCAACACAGGATGATAGATAGATAATCCGACAAAGTATGATTACATCTTAAGATCGATTACAACCCATGGACGAATAAGGAGATTACCCCATCAATGTGTTGGACATAGCACCGTTGATCATGGTTTCCCTTCCGACGGTGTCTTCCTTCTTCTCCACGAGAGGGTGCTTCCTTCGAGGTGGATGATCTCCCTCCGGAGATCTCCTTCCTCTCTCTCTAGCTTGTGGATGGCCTCCTGGTGCGAATGGCTCTCTCCCCGTCGAATGGCGGTGCCTCCAGGGTTTTAGGGTTGTAAATCCTTCGGGTGCAAGGAAAGGGGGGCCGAACCGACCACCGGGGTGTGCTAGGCCGGCCGGCCTGGGCCGATCGGCCCAGGCCCATCTCGGCCCGGCTCGGTCGCCCCTTCGTTCTCGTGGGTCCTCAGGTGATTATGCACTTTGCCTCCTCCACTTGCATGATTTTGACGATGTCATCCTCGCGTCCAAGATGGAGGTTCTCTTCGCATGAAGTTCGGTCTTTTACGCTTCAATCCCCGGGGATGTTCCTCGTAGAACTTCGGTCCTTTCCACCTTTGGAAGTGATTTCATCAAGCTCATGAACATAAACAAGACTCCATAAATGCTCCTTTGAACTTGTTGCGAATCCGTCCTTTATGTCCATGTTTTCCTACATAAACAGAACACTTCCAAATGCATGCACATAGATGAACTTGTTATATGATTAGTGTGCCTAGTGGCGGGTTAGTTCCATAATCAAATCCAAACCAAAGTGTAATGAACATGCTTGGTGTACCAAAATACACCGTCAACATCTCCCCCACGCTTAGCTCTTGCTCGTCCTCGAGCAAGTACTCGTAAAAGAACTTCGTCCAAAGCGTTGTAATCGTGTACCGCTAATCATTCTTCACAAGTTAGTCAATCCTTTCTTCTTTAACACATAAGCATAAAGTAATGATCATCAAACATAAACATGGGCGTTTACAATCTTTACCACATCAAGATTTACCCCACAACTCAAACTCTTCACTCGAAGTCTTCAATTTCAGCCATGCTTACTTCTTTGCTTCCATCGGAGGGTTTTTATAATTTTTCAAACAAAATTCCTGCAACAAGTATTAGACAAAAACCTTTCTCCAAGCTCTCTCAAGTCACTCTCACCTCCCATAAGTCTCTCATACAACATGTAAAGTGGAGCTATAGGTAGGGCTAGCACAATCAACACAAGTATTGTCAAACTAAGAACTTCCTCAAATGGTTGTTACCTTTCAAAGCCAATGATCATGAGAATTAGCCATATGTAGGGATATCAAGGATGAGAAGATTTAGAATGGTGGACATGTGCAAGGGCAAAAGAAAATTATGACTACAAGGCACCGATGACGTCCTCGTTGTCGGATTTCACATGGTTGGAAAAAGAATGAAAGTTTCGTCTCTCAACAACGTGACATCCTTCCTTACACTTTATTTTTCTTTTCTTTCACTTGATCCATCCCACTCATATCTTTATTGCTACCTCATCTTTTCTCTTTTTTCTTTTTCTTCTTTCTTCTTTCTTTCATTCACATATTTTTTTTCTTTCTTTCTTTCTTTCTTTTCCATACTCATACTTTTCTCTTTATTTTTCCCTCTCTTGACAACTTTTCAAAGCTCTCAACTCCTCTCTTTCTTGCATGCATACAATCTGAAATTTTAAATAAATCATGCTAGAGACGAGACAAAACTTTGAGAGTAGGTTGTGTTCAAGGAATGCGATGTACAAAAGAGATGTATAGGGTTGGGTATGGAATTCGGCGATGTACGGGACTTCCAATGTGAAAGTCTCGTTACCGAATGTATGACGAGGCTAGCAACAAAAGATAAGCACAAGAACATGATCATTGCTCAAAATTAAAACTCACAAGAGAGAAGGATCCTAGCCTAACTCATCGTGCTAATCACACTTATGGTGGAGCAAAAAATAAATTGGCTTTGTATAGGATTTTTTTCTTACTCTCAACTTGGAAAAAGAGGTTTGCTAACCTTTATTACAAGGGTTTTAAGATAATTTTCAAAACTGAAATCCTCCAACTTTTAGCATTGAACATAGCACAACTAACATGTGAAGCTCGAGATTGAAGTGTGGTATGGGTACTTTAAGTAGTAGCAATTCCACTAAGCACCACGGTAAACGTTTTTCAAACCACACACTTATGTCATATATCAAGAATCAAAGATTAAACAAACAAGTGAATAAATATAAGCAATACACAAGACACAAAATATATAAAGATTCTTTTTATTTGATTTTCTTTGACTCAACACTAATTTAAGACACTTTCAAACTTGCAAAAATTTAAAAACACACTCAAAAACTAAGACTCATTAAACTCCAAGACTCTCGCTCGAAGATTAAACCAAACCTAAACTTTGAAACTCAAAAGATAAGGCTAGCTAGCTAGCACTCCCCCACGCTAAAAACATACGACGTCCTCGTCGTATCTTACAAAAATCCTATGGGGAAAACTAGACCTAGTGGTACTTTAAGCAAGTATTGCACCACTTGCCTCTCATGTTCCCGACCATGCCAAAGAGTTTGCGCACCTTGCGGTTAAGGAACTTGTAATCCTCCAAATCCGCGCTCCAAATCCTCCAAACGCTGCTTCATCACCTCCATGGCTTGGAGACATTCGTCGACCGACGCGTAGAGGTCCGCGATGGATTGACGGCAACTCGACAACACATCGGATGCAATCCGAAGGGGTCGTCATCACCATTATCTCCACCGTCGTTGCCACCGTCGTCACCACCACCATTGTCGTCGCCGCCGCCGTTGCCGCCGCCGTTAGGGCCTTCGGGAGTCTTCTCCTTGGGCACCTCAACCCAAATGTAGAGGTCGTTATCATCTCTTCCGGCGGCCGCCCACGAGCTCGGGCAACGATTGTCGGAGTAGTCGCTACCCCCATAATCCTTAGGCTCGGGCGACACCTCCTTGTAGCCTTTCCGCTTCATGCCTTGGATGCGTGCCGACCTTCGAACGGGCGTAGGGACCTTCTGTCCTTCGACGGGGTTGCGAGATGCAATAGCTCTGGTCGGGAGACGCCCTCCACAACGGATGCGGGTAGTACTCTTGATATCGACAGGTAGCTTGAGCTCGCATCGCTTCGCCTCCTCCATCGATGGCTCCTTGGCTTCTAGCTTCAACTCTAAGCTTCTTGGGGACTCAATGGCTGCTGCAAGGGTGCAAAATATTGCTTTGAGGGGTTGATTCCCGAGCTCCCAATTCGGCCAAATAAATAGTCCGAAGAGAAAAACCCTAGGAACCTCATTTTCCTTTTTTAAACTTCCCTTAAAATTTTCTGACCGAAGAAGGAAGTCGAAAAGGAGAAATTCGGGCAAAAATCGGGGACGTCTGCCGCCGGGACCCAGCTGGGTCGGTCGGACCGGGCCGGCCGGCCCACCCTGTCTCGGGGGCCGAGCTGGTCCGGTTTTTCGCGTACCGCCCTTATTTCACCTCCTTAGCCCATGGGAAAAAGTTGCCCAGTAAATCTTCGCGAGAAACTCCAGAAATGTAAAAGAAAAACTATTTACAAAAATTCATGCCTTGTTTTTCGTCCTAGGCGGGACGTTCGGGCTCTTCTTCCATGGTGAAGACATCAACATGATGAAGGGGCACAACGTCGGGTTCGTAGTAAACCTTAGGCCATTGACCGTTCACCATAAATTGATTGCCTTTTATACCCATAATGGTTACCGCTCCGTTGGAGAGCACCGAATGCACAACATAAGGTCCGTCCCACTTACTTTGCAATTTCCCCTTTCCGAAGGTGTTAAACCTCGAATTGTAGAGGAGGACCTTATCTCCTTCTATAAACTCTTTCTTTTTCAATTTTTTTTATCATACCACCTTTTGATTCTCTCTTTGTATATGCTTGCATTTTCATATGCTTTCAACCTCATCTCCTCTAGCTCGCTAATTTGGATCCTACATTTCACCACCGCGGCATCGAGATCGAGGTTCATCTCTTTAATTGCCCAATAGGCTTTATGTTCCAACTCAACCGAAAGGTGGCAAGCTTTTCCATAGACGAATTGATAAGGGGTCATACCCATCGGTGTTTTGAACGCCGTTCGATAAGCCCATAAAGCTCCGTCTAATTTCTTTGACCAATCCTTGCCTCCCTTCTCTATGGTTTTGTTGAGGATGCTTTTTAGTTGCCTATTTAACGTTTCCGCTTGTCCGTTGGTTTGTGGGTGATAGGACGTAGAGACCCTATGCTCAATTCCCAACTTGGACAAGCACTTTTTGAAATTCTTCCCGGTTAAGTGAGTTCCTCCATCACTTGTCAAGATTCTCGGTGTGCCGAAACAAGGAAAAATTACGTTCTTGATCATAGTAATGGACTCCTCCGTGGAAGCTTTACGACATGGCATAGCCTCTACCCACTTGGATACATAATCAACCATGACTAGAATATGCTCATATCCACATGAGTTTTTGAAAGGCCCCATGAAGTCTATACCCCATACATCGAATATATCGATTTGTAGGTTGTATTTCAATGGCATAGAATTTCTTTGAGAGATGTTTTCGGTTCTTTGGCATTCGGGGCATGATGCAACATATCTTTTAGTATCTTCATGCATCTCCGGCCAAAAGAATCCGCTCGACCATACTTTTGCTTGGGTTCGAAAATGGCTATAGTGTCCACCGTACTCCCCCGAGTGGCACTTTCTCAAAATCTCTACCCTTTCTTCTCTTGGCACACATCTTCTCATTACTCCATCATTTCCAAGTTTGAAGAGGTATGGTGCATCCCAAAAGTATTTCCTACTTTCAGAGATTATCTTCTTTTGAGAGTTTTTATCTAGATGATCTAGAGGCATCTTTCGAATTGCTCGAATGATATCGATCATCCAAGTATCTTTATCAAGCACTCGATAGAGGTGGTCATCTCTCATCTTATCTTCGATGAGCTCTTGATCATCTTGTCCACGATTCATCCTAGACAAATGATCAGCCACAACATTTTCCACCCCCTTTTCATCACACATTTCAACATCAAATTCTTGGAGAAGAAGGATCCAACGAATGAAACATGGTTTAGCTTCCTTCTTAGCCAGGAGATACTTGACGGCTGCGTGATCGGTGTAAACAATGACCTTCGAGTTCACGATGTAAGATCTGAATTTTTCGAAAGCAAATACCACCGCTAGCGACTCCTTTTTCGTAGTGGCATAATTTAATTGCGCCCCACTAAGAGTTTTGCTAGCATAGTAAACGGCATGAACTCGGCTTTCCTTTCTTTGACCCAAAACCGCGCCTACGTCGTAGTCACTTGCGTCACACATGATCTCGAAAGGTTGGCTCCAATCCGGAGGTTGGATAATGGGAGCACTCACCAACGCACTTTTCAAGGTCCGGAATGCCGCTAGGCACTTCTCATCAAAGTCAAAAGCCACATCCTTTTGAAGGAGATGCATTAAAGGCTTAGTGATCTTCGAGAAGTCCTTAATAAATCTCCTATAGAATCCGGCATGGCCTAGAAAGCTCCTTAAGGACTTCACATCCGTAGGAGGTGGGAGTTGCTCAACCGTCTCTACCTTAGCCTTGTCCACTTCAATGCCTCTCTCGGATATAACATGTCCGAGCACTATGCCTTGCTTAACCATGAAGTGACACTTTTCCCAATTTAACACCAAGTCTACCTCCACACACCTCGTGAGGACCTTTTCCAAGTTTGCCAAGCAGTCCTTGAACGTCTTCCCATAAACAGAAAAATCATCCATGAACACCTCGACAATTTCTTCAATGAATTCCGAAAATACGGCCATCATGCAACGTTGAAAAGAGGCCGGAGCGTTGCATAGACCGAAGGGCATCCTTCTATATGCAAACGTTCCGTAAGGGCATGTAAACATTGTTTTGTGTTGATCGTCCGGGTGAATGGGAATTTGTATGAACCCCGAGTTCCCATCGAGAAAGCAAAAATAAGTGTGGTTTGCTAACCTCTCGAGCATCTCGTCAATGAACGGTACGGGGAAGTGATCTTTCTTCGTCGCTTTGTTAAGCTTACGATAATCGATACACATCCGCCACCTGATCACGGTTCTTTGCGGTATCAATTCGTTCTTCTCATTCTTCACCACGGTCAAACCTCCTTTCTTTGGTACACAATGTACCGGGTGTTGGGGAATTCAGGAAAACCCATCACCCTTGAAACGTTGGGCTTAACAAAGTTCTCAAAGCATGTTTTTCAGGAGCAGGGAATTCGCGATTCTCGGAAGTCTGTAACCGGCGAAGTCTCGAATTCACAGATGTGCAGAGTTCGGGAATCTTGATTCGGCGAGGAGGTGGAGTCACGAACATGCGGAAGCCCGGAATCTCAGCTGTCGATGGCCCGAACTTTGGAGAACGGCCGATTCGGGAATCTGTTGAAGACCCAGTTCGGGAGTCAGGCACATGGACGTGCGCGAACCAACTGAGAAGCGAGGGCCAACTCGGGAATCTGTTGAAGACCTAGTTCGGGAGTTTCATGCGAAGATATTCACGAACCCAGGGAAGAAGCAAAGTCAAGTTGTAGTCCCAAAAGGTCCGGGTTTAGAGTGTGAACTAGTGGCAGATTTGTAAATATGTTAGATGAAAGAGACGATCCTGTATGCGTTCACACTGGGAATATTCTCTGAGGCTAAGGGTGTTATCGG
This sequence comes from Cenchrus americanus, assembly GCA_947561735.1. NCBI lineage: Eukaryota > Viridiplantae > Streptophyta > Magnoliopsida > Poales > Poaceae > Cenchrus > Cenchrus americanus. Next base: position 153,701,709 of record OX387242.1, on the reverse strand, counting down.
CATGTAAAAGTCCCTTCGTCTCCCTATAAAAGGGGGCGCAAGGGCACGTGTAAACGGATTCAGATTTTTTTGGAACTTGTGCTACTTGCAGAGGGAATCACAGTCTCTCTGCGCTCTAACCTTGAACTTGAACGTATTGAGAACTCTCACTTGTGTTAGGGTAGTCATCCGAATCTTTCGGGTAACCCCCCAACATTGGCGCCCACCGTGTTCCAGCCGAAAAGAAACTCATGATGCCACCTCAGAAGAAGTCCAAGAAGACTGTTCCAGCACAGGCAAACCATGAAGATCGCCATCTCACCCAAGGGAATGAAATCTCGTTTGTTCCTGAATCCTCGAACGTAACAGACCAAGAACGAAGAGAAAAGCTCGAGGCCCTCATGATGGCAAGAGCAGAAAAGACAGCTCACATCCAAGAACAACCTGCTGAACAGCAAGAGTTAGAGAATGTCGATGGTGACGATGATTCCATAGACAGAGAGCTAGCCATGGTCCACCAAAAGATACAGCAGCTACGGAAAGACAAAGAAAAGTTCGCGGCTCGGTTGCGGGCGAAGAGAAAAATCTCTAAAAAGCTAGAGCGATTTGAACAAAGCAAAAGAGCGGATACAAGCAATACGAGAGAGAAATTAACGAAATGAAAGAACAAGAGAACAACTCCCGTGGCAAGAGTCACCGCAGCAGAACCCTGCGCCCGCAAGAGAATCCCCGAAAGAAAACTTTTTCGCGGGAAACGGAGTCTCACACTTCGTGGATTCTGAATCGCCGCTGTCAATAGGGCTGCAAACAGCACCTTGGCCACCGAAGTTCAAGCCTGTCTCTCTTCCCAAGTACAACGACTTTGGAAACTCCAGGCAGTTTCTCATGAGATACGAGTCAGCTGTGAACTCGGCAGGAGGAGATGATGTTGCGCTGGACAAATCCTTCATCATAGCTTGCGAAGGACCAGTACTGAATTGGTACTCACTGCTGCCTCCACACTCGATCTACAGCTGGGTAGATCTCAAAACAAAGTTCATGCAAGCGTTTCAGATGTTCCATGACACAACAGTCGAAGCCTCAGATTTGTACAACTGCAAGCAGAAGGATAGAGAACCACTGCGGAACTTCGTGAGAAGGTTCATGCAACAGAGGTCTCAGATCCCCGACACTGATGACAAGACAACGATCAAGGCACTGATCAAAGGTCTCACCCCAGGGCCAACGGCTTCTCACCTCACAAGAAAGAAGCCTAAGACAGTTGAAGAACTATTTCGGGAATTGGAAGATTACATTCTGTCTGACGACGACCACCGCAAGAGGGTAGCTGAACGGAATGAGGCAAGACAGGGCAACAGAGATATGACCAGGCGGGCACCACCCCAGCATCCACGAAACGTAAACAATGTTGGAAACTCTCAGCCACAACAAGACAGCAGGCCAAGCACCAGGGGAGGATTCAATCCCAGAGGAAGAGGGAGGGGCAGAGGACCCTCAAGACTCACGAACAACAACCCAAAAGACCCTCACTTCTATTGCCAGTATCATGGGAGAGTCCACAGCACCGAAGGGTGCCCAGAAACAAAGAAGAACATGGCAAGAATTCAGCAAGAAAAAGCACTAATGAGCATTGCATCCTCCATGCCAAGCCAGTTTCGCCCGAACTTCTGGCAGCCGCAATTCGCGAACCCGCAGTCGAGTTCCATCTCAGTTCAGCAATTTCCACAACCACAACCAGCATGGCAGCCATCGCAGCAATTCTTCCCTCAGTCGCAAGCGATACAGTCAATCCAGCAGCCACAGCCCATTCGAGAAATCTTGCCACCGCCACTAGAAAGCTCGTCAAGGCCTCAGTCAAGTTCGGGACCTCAGAACTCTAAGGCACTGCCGTCGTTCGGGACTATCATGCCAATCACGGGTGGATCCGCTATGGAATTCGAGACCAAGAAGCAGAGAAGCAATTACTTCAGATCTGTGAACACCATCATCAACGATGGCCCAGCTGCGCGCCCGGAATGGGCAAAGGTGCCAATCACCTTTACAGAAGAAGATTTCAGGCTGAAATCTGCGATTCACAATGACGCCATGGTCATCGAGGTCAATATTGCTGGGTGGGTCATAGGAAAAGTCCTAGTTGACAACGGGAGTTCGGCGGATATCCTGTTCCTGAAAACATTCGTGAAGATGAACCTGAGTCAGCATATGTTGGACCCACCAGAGTACCCATTGCAGGGATTCGGGGGAAAGCCCATAAAACCGGTGGGAAAAATATCACTCCCAGTTTCTTTCGGAGATCTCGAGAATGCCAGAACGGAGAGCCTCACCTTCGATGTAGTTGACATATACCACCCGTACCTCGCGATCTTCGGCAGAGGTTTCATTAATAAGTTTGATCTTTGTCATAAGACAACAAGTTCCTATGCATGAAGATGCTCGCGCCCAAAGGGGTTATCACGGTGTTCGGCAATCGGCGAGGAGGTCGGGAACATAGAAAAAGGCCACACGCCGGCCAAACAAAAGTGTACCGGCCGAAAACGGTCGATGAGAGGAAGGAAACCTATGAAGAGCCTAAGCGGGACAAAGAGAAAAATGAGATAGCCTCAGAGGATGAAACAAAGAAAGTGTATTTGGACGACATGTCCAACAGAGCAGTCATAACAGGGGCGAACCTCAGCGCCGAAGAGGACAGTGAACTCATACGATTCCTGAACAAAAACAAGGATGTCTTCGCATGGTCAGCTAAGGACTTGCAAGGTGTTGACAGAGACAAAATCGAACATGCCCTGGAAACAGATGACAAAATACCACCCAAGAAGCAAAAACTTCGGAAAATGTCTGACGAAAAAGTCAAGGCAGTGGAAGCAGAAGTTCAGAGGTTGCAAGATGCCCAAGTAATCAGAGAGGTCAAGTACCCAGTCTGGTTAGCCAACACTGTGCCAGTTAAGAAGAAAAATGGCAAATAGAGAATGTGTGTGGATTTCACCGATCTGAACAAGGCGTGCAAGAAGGACGATTTTCCCTTGGAAAGGGTAGACAAAATCGTGGATGATGCGGCCAACAGTGAGATGCTTTCGCTCCTGGACATGTTCTCTGGGTATCATCAGATCAGGGTTCGCAAGGAGGTCGAAGAGAAGACAAGTTTCATCACTCCTTTCGGAACATTTTGTTTCGTAAGAATGCCAGAGGGGCTGAAGAATGCAGGATGCACGTTTTCGAGAATGATAACAATAGTACTGCACCAGCAGATTCGGAGAAACATTTTGGCATATGTGGATGACATAGTTGTCAAAAGTGTTCAGAGGGGAGACCATATCAGTGACCTGGCAGAAACATTCGCGAACATGAGGGCAGCAAACTTAAAGCTAAATCCGGAAAAATGTGTGTTCGGCATTCACAAGGTGAAAGTTCTTGGATGCCTAGTTTCAACAAAAGGCTTAGAGGCAAACCCTGACAAAATAAAGGCTCTGATGGAAATGCAAGAGCCAATCTCAGTGAAAGATGTTCAGAAGTTGACAGGGAGAGTGGCTGCCCTCAACAGATTTATTCCCAGAGCCGCAGAAAGAAGTTTACCGTTCTTCCAAGTTCTCAGAAGCGCCAAGAAATTCCAGTGGTCCGAACCCCAGAAGCAGGCCTTTCGCGAACTGAAGGATTACTTGTCCACCATGACCAAACTCTGTCCCCCCGAACCAAAATCGCCACTTCTGTTGTATGTGTCTACATCAAATTCGGCAGTAAGCGCAGTGTTGGTGCAGGAAAAGGAAGAAGAAGGAAAGCTAAGGCAAATTCCTGTATACTTCGCCTCTGAAGCATTGTCTGGTTCCAAGGTTTTCTATTCTGAATTAGAGAAGATCGCGTATGCGGTCATTATGGCAGCAAGAAAGCTAAGACATTACTTCGAGGGCCACAAAATAAGAGTCATCACCAACCAGCTGTTGAGTGACTTGTTCGCAAATAGGGAGGCATCCACCCGAATCATCAAGTGGGGTGCCGAACTTTCCGAGTATGTGGTAGACTTCGAGAGAAGAAGTGCAATAAAATTGCAAGTTACGGCGATTTTGTCGTGGACTGGACTTCACCCACTCAAAATCTCGAGGAAAATATACCCGAACCTTGGATAGTGCAGTGTGATGGAGCATGGTGTTACAAGGGGGTCGGAATTTCGGCTGTTGTAACATCCCCGACAGGCGTGTTCATAAGATACCCATCGCGGCTCGCGTTCGCGAACAATGAACATTCCACGAACAACACAACGGAGTACGAAGCTCTACTGCTGGCATTAAGAAAAATGAAAGCCTTGGGGCAGCAGACCTTCATAATCAGAACGGATTCGAAAGTGATCCAAGAACATATTGAGAAGGAAAGCGAGGCCAGGAATCCAGTTCTCATGAAATATCTTGAAAAAGTCAGAGAAATGGAAAGACACTTCAAAGGGTATTCAGTCCAGCATATCCCAAGGGATGATAACAATGAGGCATATAAACTGGCAAAGGCAGTAGCCAGAAACCAAGAGCTACCACCGGACGTGTTCTTCGAAATCATCAGAGAGCCCTCCATCAAAGATTCGAGGGCCCAAATCGTGAATATGGTGGAAACTCCAGATTGGAGAGCAGAAATCATGGCCTATCTGAGGGGACATTACGAACCACAAGATGAATTGGAGGAAAAAAGATTGAAGCAAAGGGCTCGGGGCTATACAGTAGTAAATGGAGAATTATACAAATCAGGAGTCACTAAGCCCTGGCTACGTTGCATCACCTCCGAAAAGGGTCGCGAACTTCTGAAAGAAATTCACAGCGGATTTTGTGGGGCACACATAGGCACCAGGGCTTTGGCTGGTAAGGCGATAAAGCAGGGATTCTATTGGCCCACCATAAACATCGACGCCAAGATGTTAGTTCGGCAATGTGAAGCATGCCAGAAGACGGGAAATCAATAGAATCTGCCTTCAATGCCAATTCACCTAATTCCTCCAACTTGGCCTCTGCAGAGATGGGGAATGGACCTAGTAGGCCCGTTGCCAGCAGCTCAAGGCAACTGCTGATTTGCGGCTGTAGCAGAGATGGGGAATGGACCTAGATGGCAAATAGTTTGACTGTTACACCTTCAAAAAATACTGCAGAACCTTAGGCACACAAGCGAAATTTTCATCAGTATATCATCCACAGTCCAATGGTGCAGTCGAAAGAGCCAATGGCCTGATTTTTTCGGGAATCAAGGAATGTTTGTTCGATCAGAAAAAGGGAAAGTGGGTGGATGAACTTCCGAAGGTGATCTGGTCTCACAACACCACAGTTTCAAGGGCAACAGGTTTCACGCCTTTTCGCCTACTTTTCGGGACTGAGGCTATGACACCGGAGGAGATCAAAAATGAAAGCATGAGAGTCCTGAAAGGAAAAGAGATAGAGGAAATTAATAAGAAGGTGGAAAAAGACATGATCGAGCTGACAATCCTTGAAGCGGCGGAAAACATTGAGAAATATCAGAGAGAGACAAGGGCATGGAGGGACAAAAAAGTGGTCAGAAAGGACATTAAAACTGGTGATCTTGTCTTGAAGAGAGAAAAATTGGGAGAACCCAGGAAAACTTCATGAGTCTTGGGAAGGGCCTTACATCGCCAGGGAAACAGACATGCCAGGGGCTTTTCGCACGATGGAGCGGATCGGCGAAGAGTTCTTTGTATTCGTGGAATGCCGACAGCCTAAAAAGGTATTATCCATGAAAATCCTAGTTGTACATAAATGTAACATGCAGTAGTTTTTCGGTAGTTTTTTGATTTTCGTAAGTTTGTACTTTAGAAAGCTAAAAAACCCGAATCACGTGTCTATAAGTGATTTCGGCAAAAAAATTAGTTTTACTTCTTCTAGTCGCATTAGAATAAGAAGGACCGTACTCTTTTCCTTGCAAAGGGGGCTCTAAATCAAGAGGCAAGGTTTTTAACGAGGCGGATCCTATGTAAATACTCTTTATGATATATATATATATATATATATATATATATATATATATATATATATGAAAAGAGTCTTCCCCCAAATTGCGTATCTTGAGAATTCCATCGTGAAAAAAGAAAAAGTTCGTGAGAAAAGGCTTCGTGATAGCCAGAATTCCATCGTGAAAAAAGAAAAAGTTCGTGAAAAAAGGCTTCGTGATAGCCAGAATTCCATCGTGAAAAAAGAAAAAGTTCGTAAGAAAAGGCTTCGTGATAGCCAGAATTCCATCGTGAAAGAATAAAAAGTTCGTGAAAAAGGCTTCCTGATAGCCAAAATCCCATCCATCAAGGGATTCCCACCAAAGAGGCCTGAGACAACAACAAGTTGTTGCCCAGTAAATCCCACCCACGAAGGGATTCCCACCGAAAATTTGTACGAAGATTTCGAGAAAATGAATGCCTAAGGGGAGTTATTCAAACATCATCGTTTGTTAGAAAAGGGCAAGGGGCTCGTTCGGGAGTCGCAGAAAGCCGTGGTTGAAGCAACTAAGGGTTGCTATATCAACCGAGGCAAGTCTGCCAGTCGGGTCAAGTCAACAAAATTCGAAACAAATTTTGTCGACTTGCGCAATAGCAATCGAGGTTCACCAAAAACTAGGGAAGACTTCTCCTAAAGATATGCTAGAAATTCGTGAATAGTAAGAGTCGTGAACCTGACATCAAGTTTTCATGCGAAACGGCAAGGTGGGGGAGGGTGACTTTTTTTCAAGAAAAAACGTATTTACTGCCTTATTCGCATAAAAACTTCCGAACAGTTCTTCGATAATTACAACACTCGGTGTAAAATTCAAAACGAAAGCTCAACAACATGTCCCGGTTTACAAACATTGTCGTCAGCTGTATCACTGGCGTAGGTGAAATCAGATGCATCGGCTAAGGGGCTAAGGGGCTCCATCTTGGGAACCTTCGCGGACGGCGGAGTAGACGACGCGGAACGAATCTTCTTACGAAATAAGAAAAACGAGGAGAGATCAAAACAGCCTATAGCAAACTTGAGCGAGGCCTCAAGCCAAAAATCGGAAAAATCTTGTTCGGGATGTGCTCGATTGAACAAACGCCACGCTTCACCACTAACGAACATACTATCCCGATGAATTCGCAGTGGTAGCACGTCCTGCGCAGGCCCAGCTTGCAGGACCTGCGCAGGCCCAGCTTGCAGGACCTGCGCAGGTTAAAATATACAAAACATTTGTTCAGGAAAGTTTGATGAATCTACATGAATGTACAACCAATCTCGAATTCGCCCAAAAGTTCAGACATATCGTTCAGTTTGTAACATCCACCTTCGGCGAATCTTCCTCTCGTTCGGGGACCTGTCCGCCGTCGCTGCCATCATCGCTGCTGCTGCTACTGCTGCTGCTGCCACCAGAGCCGTCTTCGCCGGACTCGCTCGAACCTTCGCCAGAGGTCGATCCTTCGGGAGACGCGGCGGTACCCTCTCGGTTCTCCTCTTCCTTCAACTGAAAAAGGAAGGCAAAAGTGAGGAAGGTTAAAGAAACTGAAACATCTGTGACAAACATAAGTCACGAAATCGAACAAAAGAAACTACCTCAGCAAGCTTTGCCTGCGCAATGGTCTTAATAATATCTTCCCCGCCAGTCAGCCAAAACTCCTTCGCGAACTTCATCTTGATGGCTTGAACGTCGGAGTTGGCTCGGAGTATCGCGGTACTAGTAGCGCTGGGGAATCGAGAGAGATTCGCGCGAAACTTCTCCAGGTCGACACAGTCATAATCGTGAAGAATCTTCAGGATACTCTCCACAGAGAAAGCAACAGCGAAGTTGCTGGCGCCAGAGATCACCTCGGTAAGGGCCTTGAACTCGGCCTCCAGCCAATCCATGAAATCGGGAATACCGATGTCATCCGGGAGGGGGGCTGGACGAACGCCGTACTCATTCAAGGACTTCTGGTACTCCACATAGAGCAGTTTCAGCTTTTCCAGAATCTCCGAAGTGTTTTTCTTCGAGGCTTCACCTTGTTCCGCCAGCGCCTTCTCAAGGTCCACGATTTTGCGATCCTTTGTGCTCAGGGACTTGGCGAGGCTAGCATTATTGATACGAAGATCTTCGGCAATTTTTGCAGCTCGCTCTTGCTTTTCCCGAAGCTTTTCAATCACGCTCAGGTCATCTTCATGAGATTTTTGAACTTTCTCAAGCTCTTTCTTGGATTCCTCGAGCGCGGCCTCTGTGACTTTCTTTTCATCGTGACTCGTTTTCAAAGCCTCCGCCAACTCAGCCACCTTTTTCTCGAGTTCCAGGTTCGTGGATTGTGCAAGGGTGAAGTTAGGCTCCAGCTCCTTGGACTTCTGGGAAAGTTGTTCGTTAATCTTCTCCTGTTTAGAGAGCCGCTCCATGGCAACCTTCCCAAGCATAGAGTGCTTGAGGGTATAATCCTCGTGAAAGCGTGCAAGCTTTGAGGGAGAGTAAGAATGCAAAAGATCCTTGAATTCTGAAAAATTCAGGAGTAAGTCTCAGACCAAGATTCAACAATCGTGAACGACGTGAACAGGTAGTAAGGATGAACGAACCTTGCTTACTAAAATGCTGCATGGTGACTTGTTTAGTCGAACCAGAAGAGGTCTTCCCTCGAGGCGAAGGAGTGGTTTCAGAGATAGAGAGAAGCCTTTTCTCGGAGCCTTGAACAGCTTCTTCGGGTCGTTCTGACGCCTCCTCTCCTGTTTCATCAACAATTGCGGACGATTTCCACAGAGTTAAAAACTTGGACGTCTTGCTCCCAACGCCATTTGTCTCGAAACCAACACGCAATAGCTTGCCGCGACGAGACGTACCAAAGCTTTTGTTAAAAGCGGCTAAGGAAGGAGAGGGCACCTGGTCTTCGGGGACGATCTCCCGAACTTCAACCAAAGGGACATGTTCGGTGGGATTGTCTTCCCTTTGAATAGTAAGCTCAAGGTCCCGGGCGAATTCGGAGGAGGCTTGGTCAGCAGCAGGGAGTTCAGCAACAGGGGCTTTGGCAGCAGCAGGGGACTCAGTGTGAACAGCAACATCAGCAGCAACAATTGACTTCTCAGTAGCGGCAGGAGCAGTCGCCTTCCGAACTTCGGGAGCAGCATCTGAAAAGGAATCAACATCCACGAATTCATTCTCGGAACCAGCGGGACAACTGTCTCGAAAGTTAAACAGTGGCCAGAGGAAAACACCTTTAAGGCTATCTGTCTCTGCGAAGGTGTCGTCGTCGAAGGCGGATGGGACTCGCCGAACGCCGGTGGAAGAAACTTTCTTCACAGCCTTCTTCAGTTTCTTGCGGCTCATCTGAGCAAGCCCCGAAGCAGCCTGGAGTTCAGCATCCGAAGTCCGAGGTTCGGAGGTTTTTCATTTCCGCTTCGATGATTCAAGCGATCTGGTCCTCGAAGGCTTCACTCCCGAAGAGGCTCTCTCGTTGGCAGGCGACGAGCTTCGCTTCGACGACCTGATTCGGGGAGCGTTGATTGGGGTGGCTGAGCAGCTGGCCACGGCGACGGCGGGAACTTTCAATTTGGGACCAGGGCCTCGAGAGCTGAAAAATTTGTCACCACAGACTTCCAAAAAGACACGGTTGATCTTCTTCCTATGTTTCACCAGGGCTTTATACGCCTTGTACTCGTTCATCGTGTATTCGCCCACCATGACGTTCACCCTTTTCTCCACTTCGTCCATGATGTCCTCGGCGCTCTGGCCTTCGCGAAGTTTGATCCCGAACTTCGGGAAAGGCACCTTCTGGTCTGCCCAGTTGACATTGTAGTGCACGAGCTCAGTAGGGGACCAACCATTCGAGATAGGCCAGACCCGAGCGGCGACGAATTCTTCGATGATGTCACAACCGCCAAGTATTGTGCTGGCCAGGTAAAATGCATTCTCACAGTTCCTGATCCCCATGGCCCGCTGGTTGTATTTCCCTACATTCACCGCGGCAAGAGGCGCGATCGGGCATGACAGCTTCGGCATATCGATCTTCAAGTAAAACCAGTAAGATTTCCAATCATCCGTAAGGTTGGACTTGCAGCAGGGAGCGATCTGGATTCGAGTGATTCCTTGTCGGGTGTTCTGACGTCGCGTATTGAAGGTGCAGCACGCGTGCTGACTGTGGTGGAACTGCCCATCTTCGCCTTTGACAACTTCGGGGATGATCATCAGTTCGTAGAACCTGGTGAAAGCGTCGATGCTAGGACTGCAGCCGAAGGTCTTCAAAATCCAGATAAACTTCGACACTTCGAGGAAGGATGTCGGAGTACGCTGGTGAATCTTCACCGAAAATGCATCGAGAATCGCCGGCAGGACGGGGTCACAAGGGAACCTTAGCCCACAGATGAAGAAATCTCGAAACACCACAATCTCTCCATCCTTAGGGGTTGGAACCAGCTCATCAAGTGGGGCACGCCCAGCGCCAGGAGAGAAGAATCCGGCCTTCTCGTACTCACGAATCGTGTTGCTTGTAAGCTTCGACTCTCCAAAGGCTAGTGAGGGCGGCAGCGGGCCAGAGGTCCTTGCCCTGATCAGATCGTCGACACCGGCGTCCACATCACCGATGTCTTCGCCGCCGTCAGACCGAACCTCCCCATCTTCGCGACTACGGGAGCCGCTGGGCGAACCAGAATCTTCTGCCGGTGTAGCATGCTCCGCGCTTTCGGCAACGGGGTTGAGCGGGAGACCAGCAGTGATGAGCTCTTCGGTAGTCATGGGCCTAGCCGTGCTTTTAATGCGAGCCACCTAACCAACAGTTACGAACATACAAACAGTTAAGAGTAACGTTCGAGAATAAAACTCGCGAATTCGCGACATCACTACACCGAAGTTTAACAAAATGACAAATCGACAAAAGAAAGATAAAGGAATACCTTAGAGGAGCGTGAACAAGACCTGGAGTTCGCAAGCTTTCTAGCAGAAAACCGGGTTCCGCGAAGAAAGAGAGATGCACGAATCGTGAAAAGCTGGAGAGCCGTAAAAAATTTTTTAACAGCAGCAGCCCGCTATTTATAGGGCCGGGGAGGGGTAGTTCCGCAAAGCGCGCCTCGATTTAACCGTCCTTGGCTCCCCGGGCGACGCGTGTCCCCTCCGACGTTCTGAGAGTGACGTTTTTTACTAAATTTCCGAAGGATTCGTGGAATCGGATCGCCGGAGTCAACCCGCTTCCCCGAGGGGCTAGTGTTGGGGAATTCAGGAAAACCCGTCACCCTCGAAACGTTGGGCTTAACAAAGTTCTCAAAGCATGTTTTTGAGGAGCAGGGAATTCGCGATTCTCGGAAGTCTGTAACCTGCGAAGTCTCGAATTCGCAGATGTGCAGAGTTCGGGAATCTTGATTCGGCGAGGAGGTGGAGTCACGAACATGCGGAAGCCCAGAATCTCAGCTGTCGATGGCCCGAACTTCGGAGAACGGCCGATTCGGGAATCTGTTGAAGACCCAGTTCGGGAGTCAGGCGCGTGGACGTGCGCGAACCAACTGAGAAGCGAGGGCCAACTCGGGAATCAGTTGAAGACCTAGTTCGGGAGTTTCATGCGAAGACATTCACGAACCCAGGGAAGAAGCAAAGTCAAAGTTGTAGTCCCAAAAAGTCCGGGTTTAGAGTGTGAACTAGTGGCAGATTTGTAAATATGTTAGATGAAAAAGACGATCCTGTATGCGTTCACACTGGGAATATTCTCTGAGGCTAAGGGTGTTATCGGCATGTAAAAGTCCCTTCGTCTCCCTATAAAAGGGGGCGCAAGGGCACGTGTAAACGGATTCAGACTTTTTTGGAACTTGTGCTACTTGCAGAGGGAATCACAGTCTCTTTGCGCTCTAACCTTGAACTTGAACGTATTGAGAACTCTCACTTGTGTTAGGGTAGTCATCCGAATCTTTCGGGTAACCCCCCTACACCGGGCTCACCCATTCGCTATGCAGAACCGGGTAGATGATTCCGGCATCAAGTAACTTGATCATAGTAATGGACTCCTCCGTGGAAGCTTTACGACATGGCATAGCCTCTACCCACTTGGATACATAATCAACCATGACTAGAATATGCTCATATCAGCATAAGTTTTTGAAAGGCCCCATGAAGTCTATACCCCATACATCGAATATATCGATTTGTAGGTTGTATTTCAAAGTCATAGAATTTCTTTGAGAGATGTTTCCGGTTCTTTGGCATTCGGGGCATGATGCAACATATCTTTTAGTATCTTCATGCATCTCCGGCCAAAAGAATCCGCTCGACCATACTTTTGCTTGGGTTCGAAAATGACTATAGTGTCCACCGTACTCCGCCGAGTGGCACTTTCTCAAAATCTCTACCCTTTCTTCTCTTGGCACACATCTTCTCATTACTCCATCATTACCAAGTTTGAAGAGGTATGGTGCATCCCAAAAGTATTTCTTACTTTCAGAGATTATCTTCTTTTGAGAGTTTTTATCTGGATGATCGAGAGGCATCTTTCGAATTGCTCGAATGAAATCGATCATCCAAGTATCTTTATCAAGCACTCGATAGAGGTGGACATCTCTCATCTTATCTTCGATGGGCTCTTGATCATCTTCTCCACGATTCATCATAGACAAATGATCAGCCACAACATTTTCCAACCCCTTTTTATCACACATTTCAACATCAAATTCTTGGAGAAGAAGGATCCAATGAATGGAACATGGTTTAGCTTCCTTCTTAGCCAGGAGATACTTGACGGCTGCGTGATCGGTGTAAACAATGACCTTCGAGTTCACGATGTAAGATCTGAATTTTTCGAAAGCGAATACCACCGCTAGCGACTCCTTTTTCGTAGTGTCATAATTTAATTGCGCCCCACTAAGAGTTTTGCTAGCATAGTAAACGGCGTGAACTCGGCTTTCCTTTCTTTGTCCCAAAACCGCGCCTACGGCGTAGTCACTTGTGTCACACATGATCTCGAAAGGTTGGCTCCAATCCGGAGGTTGGATAATGGGAGCACTCACCAACGCACTTTTCAAGGTCCGGAATGCCGCTAGGCACTTCTCATCAAAGTCAAAAGCCACATCCTTTTGAAGGAGATGTGTTAAAGGCTTAGTGATCTTCGAGAAGTCCTTAACAAATCTCCTATAGAATCCGGCATGGCCTAGAAAGCTCCTTAAGGACTTCACATCCGTAGGAGGTGGGAGTTGCTCAACCGTCTCTACCTTAGCCTTGTCCACTTCAATGCCTTTCTCGGATATAACATGTCCGAGCACTATGCCTTGCTTAACCATGAAGTGACACTTTTCCCAATTTAACACCAAGTCTACCTCCGCACACCTCGTGAGGACCTTTTCCAAGTTTGCCAAGCAATCCTTGAACGTCTTCCCATAAACAGAAAAATCATCCATGAACACCTCGACAATTTCTTCGATGAATTCCGAAAATACGGCCATCATGCAACGTTGAAAAGAGGCCGGAGCGTTGCATAGACCGAAGGGCATCCTTCTATATGCAAATGTTCCGTAAGGGCATGTAAACATTGTTTTGTGTTGATCGTCCGGGTGAATGGGAATTTGTATGAACCCCGAGTACCCATCGAGAAAGCAAAAATAAGCGTGGTTTGCTAACCTCTCGAGCATCTCGTCAATGAACGGTAGGGGGGAGTGATCTTTCTTCGTCGCTTTGTTAAGCTTATGATAATCGATACACATCCGCCACCCGGTCACGGTTCTTTGCGGTATCAATTCGTTCTTCTCATTCTTCACCACAGTCAAACCTCCTTTATTTGGTACACAATGTACCGGGCTCACCCATTCGCTATGCAGAACCGGGTAGATGATTCCGGCATCATGTAACTTGATCATAGTAATGGACTCCTCCGTGGAAGCTTTACGACATGGCATAGCCTCTACCCACTTGGATACATAATCAACCATGACTAGAATATGCTCATATCAGCATAAGTTTTTGAAAGGCCCCATGAAGTCTATACCCCATACATCGAATATATCGATTTGTAGGTTGTATTTCAAAGGCATAGAATTTCTTTGAGAGATGTTTCCGGTTCTTTGGCATTCGGGGCATGATGCAACATATCTTTTAGTATCTTCATGCATCTCCGGCCAAAAGAATCCGCTCGACCATACTTTTGCTTGGGTTCAAAAATGGCTATAGTGTCCACCGTACTCCGCCGAGTGGCACTTTCTCAAAATCTCTACCCTTTCTTCTCTTGGCACACATCTTCTCATTACTCCATCATTACCAAGTTTGAAGAGGTATGGTGCATCCCAAAAGTATTTCTTACTTTCAGAGATTATCTTCTTTTGAGAGTTTTTATCTGGATGATCGAGAGGCATCTTTCGAATTGCTCGAATGATATCGATCATCCAAGTATCTTTATCAAGCACTCGATAGAGGTGGACATCTCTCATCTTATCTTCGATGGGCTCTTGATCATCTTGTCCACAATTCATCCTAGACAAATGATCAGCCACAACATTTTCCACCGCCTTTTTATCACACATTTCAACATCAAATTCTTGGAGAAGAAGGATCCAATGAATGAAACATGGTTTAGCTTCCTTCTTAGCCAGGAGATACTTGACGGCTGTGTGATCGGTGTAAACAATGACCTTCGAGTTCACGATGTAAGATCTGAATTTTTCGAAAGCGAATACCACCGCTAGCAACTCCTTTTCCATAGTGGCATAATTTCATTGCACCCCACTAAGGGTTTTGCTAGCATAGTAAATGGCGTGAACTCGGCCTTCCTTTCTTTGACCCAAAACCTCGCCTACGGCGTAGTCACTTGCGTCACACATGATCTCGAAAGGTGGGCTCCAATCCGGAGGTTGGATAATGGGAGCACTCACCAACGCACTTTCAAGGTCTGGAATGCCGCTAGGCACTTCTCATCAAAGTCAAAAGCCACATCCTTTTGAAGGAGATGTGTCAAAGGCTTAGTGATCTTCGAGAAGTCCTTAATAAATCTCCTATAGAATCTGGCATGGCCTAGAAATCTCCTTAAGGACTTCACATCCGTAGGAGGTGGGAGTTGCTCAACCGTCTCTACCTTAGCCTTGTCCACTTCAATGCCAATCTCGGATATAACATGTCCGAGCACTATGCCTTGCTTAACCATGAAGTGGCACTTTTCCAAAATTAACACCAAGTCTACCTCCGCACACCTCGTGAGGACCTTTTCCAAGTTTGCCAAGCAATCCTTGAACGTCTTCCCATAAACGGAAAAATCATCCATGAACACCTCGACAATTTCTTAGCGTTGCATAGACCAAAGGGCATCCTTCTATATGCAAACGTTCCATAAGGGCATGTAAATGTTGTTTTGTGTTGATCGTCCGGGTGAATGGGAATTTGCATGAACCCCAAGTACCCATCGAGAAAGCAAAAATAAGCGTGGTTTGCTAACCTCTCGAGCATCTCGTCAATGAACGATAGGGGGAGTGATCTTTTTTCGTCGCTTTGTAAAGCTTACGATAATCGATACACATCCACCACCCGGTCACGGTTCTTTGCGGTATCAATTCGTTCTTCTCATTCTTCACCACGGTCAAACCTCCTTTCTTTGGTACACAGTGTACCGGGCTCACCCATTCGCTATGCGGAACCGGGTAGATGATTCCGGCATCAAGTAATTTGATGACCTCTTTCTTTACTACCTCTCGCATGGCATGAGTTAGCCTCCTTTGGTGGTCCACTACGGGCTTACATTGGTCTTCCATTGGTATAGGATGAGTGCAAAAGGCTGGGCTAATACCTTTGAGATCATTAATTGAATATCCAATCACCTTCTTATGTTTTTTAATAAAATCAGCAAATTCTCACTTTTTTCGGGACTCAACTCGTCGCTCAAGATGACTGGATAGGTCTTGTCTGGGCCGAAAAAATCATACTTTAATCCTCTGGGCAAAGGTTCAAGGCCTACCTCGGGGCTTGTGGCTCCTCGGGTTTAATCTCTCCTATGTCTTCAAATTTTCCTTCCTCCATGCTTCCATCATGGGGTTCCAAACCTTTCGTTGCTTCTTCTAGTTCTTCATCTTGTTGATTACTAAATTGATTTTCCATCGCTCTTTGCAGCGGGTCTCTAAGGGTTTCAACAAAACAAAGGCTATCTATCTCTTCTACTTCTTCATCTTCGGGAGGAAAGGGTGTAAGGTGTTTAGAAGCACGAAGAAAGTTATATGTGTACCTTGTTCCATTAAGGTTCATTGTCACTTTGCCTTCTCCGGCATCTAACACGGCATCAACCAACTTAAGAAAGGGCCTACCTAAGATTATGTGATCATGATTACTATGGTAAGCATCAATAACAAAGAAATCGGTTGGTATACAATTTCTAGAGATTTTTACTTTCATATTGCAAGCAATACCTAGAGGTTTGATAGTTCTACCATCTCCCATAATTAATTTCGTTGATGTTGGAGCTAAGTTTAGGTTGTGGTCTTGAACTTTATCGTAAATTTTAGAAGGTAGGACACTTACTTGTGTTCCGATGTCGCATAAAGCTTTGCATTGAACTCCGTTGATCTCACAACTCAAGTGTGGTGTCATCTTCTCTTCTTCGGATCCTATCGCGTAGACTTCGGCGAGGCGAGCGTATGGTGATGCTTCGGGCTTGATCCCCATGACTCTCTTCACCTCGGCTATGTGTTCCAGATCCACTATGTCATCTCCAAATGGTTTTTGGAAAATCTCACCAGTGGTTTCAAGGTCGTATGAATTTTCCAGTGGGAAATCCACTTCCAATGCTCTCGCCATTCCCTTTTGATTAGGGAACGGTCTTCTCTTGTCGAATACTTCTCCGTAATCGATAGGAACCCAATCCATTGGTTCGAACTCCCTTAGTGGCTTCGCGCTTGACATGTTCCTCTTGTTTGTCTCGTTTGGTACGACGAAGTCAACGCTCGGTGTAGTTCTTGACTTGAGGTGTTCCTCTTCAAGCTTTTCCGTGATTGGTTCCACTTTTGTGACTTCCGGGGTTGCCTCTTTAGAAAATTCAGCACACTTCTTCTTCCTCGAATTATATTCCGGCTCTTCCGCAAGTCTTGTTTCCCAATCTCTTCGCAAGACAGCCGCTTTACTAATTTTTTGTAGAAGTTGAGCAGCTTCTGTGAGTGTTTTCTCCATGAGATCCCCACCTGCACACATTTCGACGTGTTGCATGCAACTAGGGGTTAGGGAAAAGAAAAATGTATGCAAGAGTACGTCACCGGAGAAGCCGATTCTTGGTCCTTGTTCGATCAACCCATTAAACCTATCCCAGGCTTGGTCTATCCCTTCCTCTTCTCCTTGCATGAAATTGATCACTTGCCTCCTTAGATGTTGAACCTTGCTAATTGGAAAGAACTTCTCGCAAAACTTTTTTGTCAACTTGTTCCAATTGCCTTCAACTTCAAAGGACGTAAATGAGTACCATGTCTTTGCATTGCCGGCAAGTGAGTAGGGAAAGAGATTCCATTTGAACCATTCATCGGGAACTCCTTCTTGACGCACCGTGTTGCATATTGTCGTGAAATGCCTTATGTGTCTATATGGGTTCCCTTAGCGTAATCCCTTAGTGATTTCTCCGGTTCTTCCACGGGTTGATTAACGAACGCCATCTAGACAATAAGATAAAAAAAACAAAACAAAGGTTTTTCTAGATAATAGGTGTTAGATAAAACAAATAAAAGATAAACTAAATATAAAACTAAGTTAAATGCAAATCAAACGATGTAAACTAGCTTGCTCCCCGGCAACGGCGCCAGAAAAAGGGGCTTGTTGACGGATAAAAGACGTATCCCTCTACGATCAGCAAGCGTACGGACCCCCCACCTTTTTCACCACGGGATTCCCAAGGTTCTTGTCAATCTGCGGAGCAAGGGGATTACAAGCGTTCAATCTACTTCTAAGCACTATCTACTAAAACCCTAACTACTATTATACTAGAAAACAACTAAACTACACTAGAGAGAACGATAAGTGATCAAAGTAGGAGACACTTGCCCATGGGTCTACGATCATGCAATCAATTAAAGACATTAAACCAATCTAATCTGTCAGGGGTTGTGACCACGGTTTCGCCCTTTCCCTCCTCTCGTACTGTCAGTACGCGAAGGTATTCATGACTAGACCTATGATGGACACGGCGTATTGAATGGATCCAAGGAAGCATTGGAGCTCTACTCCCTTTACGGCATGGTAGCTAACCTTAAGCATTAAAGTATATTAAACACAAGATGATAGATAGATAATCCAACAAAGTATGATTACATCTTAAGATCGATTACAACCCATGGATGAATAAGGAGATTACCTCATCAAGGTGCTGGACATAGCACCATTGATTATGGTTTCCCTTCCGACGGTGTCTTCCTTCTTCTCCACGAGAGGGTGCTTCCTTCGAGGTGGACGATCTCCCTCCGGAGATCTCCTTCCTCTCTCTCTAGCTTGTGGATGGCCTCCTGGTGCGAATGGCTCTCTCCCCGTCGAATGGTGGCGCCTCCAGGGTTTTAGTGTTGAAAATTCTTCGGGTGCAAGGAAAGGGGGGCCGAACCAACCACCAGGGTGGGCTAGGCCGTGGCCTAGGCCGACCGACCCAGTCCCATCTCAGCCCGGCTCGGTCGCCCCTTCATTCCCATGGGTCCTCAGGTGATTATGAACTTTGCCTCCTCCACTTGCATGATTTTGACGATGTCATCCTCACGTCCAAGATGGAGGTTCTCTTCGCTTGAAGTTCGGTCTTTTACGCTTCAATCCCCGGGGATTTTCCTAATAGCACTTCGGTCCTTGCCACCATTGGAAGTGATTTCGTCAGGCTCATGAACATGAACAAGACTCCGTAAATTCTCCTTTGAACTTGTTGCGAATCCGTCCTTTATGTCCATGTTTTCCTACATAAACACAACACTTCCAAATGCATGCACATAGATGAACTTGTTATATGATTAGTGTGCCTAGTGGCGGGTTAGTTCCATAATCCAATCCAAACCAAAGTGTAATGAACATGCTAGGTGTACCAAAATACACCGTCAACAGAGCGAAAGGCTACAAGAGGTGCTTTTGGAAGTGTGAAACCAGGCAGACCGGTTTTGAAACCGGTCAGACCGGTTTGGGGTCTGCAGGGTGGCAAGTTTGGTTTTCGTGCTCGTGAGGAGTCTCGGTTTGTCTCAGGTGGTCGTGGTGCTGGTGGTTGGTCTGGAGAGTCAGCAGGTGGTCAGTTTGCTAGGCATTCTCCCTCTCATGTTCAATTTGGGAATGGGAGGAGTCGTAGATTTGAGATGGAGAGGAGGGACGATCCATGGTTCTCCTTTCGTGGTTTTGGTCCTCCTCTAGGCAGAGAGGGTTGGTTTCCTCGGAGTGGTTACCGGGGTGGTGTTCGTGGAGGTAGCTTTGGTATGAAAGATGGTTTGGTTTGTGCGAACCCCACTTTCGAGCAAATGGCTCGGCACTGGTTTTACTCTTTTGGTACTAACCCCAGTGTTGAGTCGTTTGTTCACTCACGTACTCGTTTTTGAATTTCAGGTGGGAGACTTGAAGAACATTTTGTTGACTGACTCCGGTTGCTCGAGGCATATGATCGGAGACAAGGGGTGGTTTTCAAGTCTCGTCCCGGTGGTGACAAAGAGGTACATCAGTTTTGGGGACAATGGGCGTGGGCGTGTGCTTTCAAAAGGTGAGATTAAGGTGAGTGACATGATCACTCTCAAGCATGTTGCACTTGTTCAATCGCTAGGATACAATTTGCTTTCTGTGTCCCAGCTGTTGGATGAGGGTTTTGAGGTGTTGTTTTGGCCTGTTGGTTCTCGGATTTTGGACTCTCGAGGGGACCTTGTCTGTATGGTCGTTCCCGAGGGTCATGTGTTTCGAGCTGATTTTTCTCAGTCTTCTGGTGTTGAGCGTTGTTTCTTGGCTGGTTCTTCGAGTGAGTTGTGGAAGTGGCATAGGAAGTTCGGTCACTTGAGCTTTGTCCTTTTGTCTTGCTTGAGTAAACTCAATTTGGTCCGAGGATTGCCACGGTTGAGGCTTGAGAAAGAGTTGGTTTGTGCGCCATGTAGGCATGCCAAGATTGTAGCCTCTTCTCACCCGCCTCTCACCGATGTGATGACTGAGCATGCATGGGAGCTGCTCCATATGTACCTTGTTGGCCCAGCTCGAGTGCGATGTGAGGGGGGATGTGGCATGTCCTTGTTGTGGTGGATGACTATTCTTGGTATGCGTGTGTTTTCTTTCTCGAGGATAAGGGGGAGACGTTTGGTTTTGTTCTAGATCTTGTCTTGAGTTTGAGGAACGAGAGGCACGGAGATGCCATACGAGCAATCCGCAGTGATAATGGCTCAGAATTTAGAAACTCTCGTTTTGAAACCTTTTCCCATGACTAGGGTCTTGAACATCAGTTTTCGAGTCCATATACGCCTCCCCAGAATGGTGTTGTGGAAAGGAAGAACAGAACCTTGTGTGAGATGGCTCGGACGATGCTTGATGAGCGTAGGACTCCGAGAAGGTTCTGGGCTGAGGCGGTGATCACCGCGTGCTATGTCGAATAGGATCTAGCTCAGAGTGCATAAGAAGAAAACCTGCTATGAGTTGCTGCACAATCGCGCACCCAAGGTGAGTCATTACCATGTCTTTGGTTGCAAGTGTTTTATTCTGAAGAAAGGGAAGAAGTTGGATATGTTTGAGGCTAGGTCGGTCGATGGTATTTTCTGTGGTTATGCATCTTAGAGCATATCGTGTGCTCAATCTTGAAACTAACCAAGTCGTGGAGACTTGCGAGGTAACCTTCGACGAGACACAGCCACGTAGTTAGCTTGTCTTTGAGTGTGCAGGTGATGATGAGCTTGGTGAGGAGATCTTTCAGGAGGAGGAGCATGAACTTGGAGATGATGAAGATGGCAGTGTAGTGCCCATGGCTGAACATGTACCTACTACATCAACTACAGTGGTGGACGGCCCCTCCCCTACACCTACGACGACAAATTGTTGGGGAATTCAGGAAAACCCGTCACCCTCGTAACGTTAAGTTTGACAAAGTTCTTGAGACATGTTTTTCAGGGGCAGGAAACTCTCGATTTTCGGAAGCCCGGAACCTGTGAAGCCCCGAATTCGCGAATGTGCGAAGTTCGGGAATCTTGATTCAGTGGAGTAATAGGGTCACGGACATGCGGAGGCCCGGAACCTCAAGCTGGCGGTGGCGTGAACTTCGGAGGAAGGCCAGTTCGGGAATCTGTCGAGGACCCAGTTCGGAAGTCACGCGCGAAGACATGCATGAACTGGTGAAGAAGCGAAGGCCAGTTCGAGAATCTGTGGAGGACTCAGTTCGGGAGTTTCACGTGAAGACATTCACGAACTGGCGGAGAAGCAAAGTCAAAGTTGTCCCAAAAAGTCCGGGTTTAGAGTGTGAACTAGTGGCAGATTTGTAAATATGTTGGACAAAAAAGACATTCTTGTATGCGTTCACACTGGGAATATTCTCTGAGGCTGAGGGTGTTTTCGGTATGTAAAAGTCCCTTCGTCTCCCTATAAAAGGGGGCGCGAGGGCACGTGTAAACGGATTCAGACTTTTTGGAACTTGTGCAATCAGCAGAGGGAATCACAGTCTCTCTGCATTCTAACTGTGTGCTTGAACGTGCTAAGATCTATCTCTCTCTCACGCGTGTTCGGGGATCCATCCGAATTTTTCGGGTAACCCCCCAACATTGGCGCCCACCGTGTTCCAGCCGAAAAGAAACTCATGATGCCACCTCAGAAGAAATCCAAGAAGAACGTTCCGGCACAGGCAAACCGAGACGATCACCATCCTACCCAAGGGAATGAAACCTCTTTCGTTCCTGAATCTTCTAACACAACAGACCAAGAACAGAGAGAAAAGCTCGAAGGTCTCATGAAGGCAAGAGCAGAAAAGACAGCTCAGACCCAAGAACAACCTACTGAACCACAAGAGTTCGAGAATGTGGATGATGATGATGACACCATAGACAGGGAGCTACAGATGGTTCAGCAAAAGATACGACGGTACAACGAGAAAGACAAAGAAAAGTTCGCAGCTCAGTTGCAAGCAAAGAGAAAAATCTCAGAAAAGCTAGAACAGCTGAACAAAGCAAAAGAGCAAATCGAAGCAATACAAAGAGAAATTGATGAAATGAAAGAACAAGAAAACAGTTCCTGTGGCAGGAGTCACCGCAACAGAACGCTGGGCCGGCAACAGAAACCCCGAAAGAAAACTTCTTCGCGGGAAATGGAGTCTCACACTTCGTGGATCCAGAATCCCCACTGTCGATTGGGCTGCAAACAGAACCTTGGCCGCCGAAGTTTAAGCCTGTCTCTCTCCCCAAATACAACGGCTTCGAAAACTCCAGGCAATTTCTTATGAGATATGAATCAGCTGTGAATTCGGCAGGAGGTGATGATGTTGCACTGGCCAAATCCTTCATCATAGCTTGCGAAGGACCAGTACTGAATTGGTACTCACTGCTGCCTCCACATTCAGTCTACAGTTGGGTAGATCTCAAGACAAAGTTCATGCAAGCATTTCAGATGTTCCACGACACGACTGCGGAAGCATCAGATTTGTATAACTGCAAGAAGAAAGACAGAGAGCCACTGCGGAACTTCGTGAGAAGGTTCATGCAACAAAGGTCTCAAATTCCCAAAGTTGATGACAAAACAACGATCAACGCACTGATCAAAGGTCTCACCCCAGGGCCTACAGCTTCGCATCTCACAAGAAAGAAACCCAAGACACTTGCGGAACTTTTTCACAAACCAGAGGAGTACATTTTGTCAGATGATGACCATCGCAAAAGAGTGGCCGAGCGAAACGAAGCAAGACAAGGCAACAGAGAGATGACATGGAGGGCACCACCCCAACATCCGCGAAATGTCAACAACGTCGAAAATTCGCAACCTGAACAGGGCGGCAGGCCAAGCACCAGAGATGGATTCAATCCCAGAGGAAGGGAGAGAGGCAGAGGACCCCCAACACTCACGATTCACAACCCGAAAGATCCTTACTTCTATTGCCAGTATCATGGAAGGGGCCACAGCACCGAAGGGTGCCCAGAAACAAAGAAGAACATGGCAAGAATTCAGCAAGAGAAAGCACTAATGAGTATCGCATCCTCAATGCCAAGCCAGTTTCGCCCGAATTTCTGGCAACCTCAATTCGCGAACCCACAGTCAAGTTTTGTCCCAGTTCAGCAATTCCAGCAACCACAGTCAACGTGGCAGCCGTCGCGGCGCTGGTTTTCCTCAGTCACAAGCGATCCAGGTAATCCAGCAACCGCAACCCATTCGGGAAATCCTGCCGCCACCCCCAGAAAGTTCATCAAGGCCTCAGTCAAGTTCGGGACCCCAGAACTCCAAAGCATTGCCATCGTTCGGAACCATCATGCCAATCACGGGCGGGTCAGCCATGGAATTCGAGACCAAGAAGCAAAGAAACAATTACTTCAGGTCTGTGAATACTATCATCAATGACGGCCCAGCTGCACGGCCGGAGTGGGCAAAGGTGCCAATAACCTTCACAGAAGAAGATTTTAGGCTGAAATCCGCGATTCACAATGACGCCATGGTCACTGAAGTGAACATAGCTGGATGGGTCATAGGAAAAGTCCTAGTTGACAATGGGAGCTCGGCGGATATCCTGCTCTTGAAAACTTTCGAAAAGATGAATCTGAGCCAACACATGTTGGACCCACCAGAGTACCCGCTGCAAGGGTTCGGAGGAAAGCCCATCAAGCCGGTGGAAAATTATCACTCCCGGTTTCTTTCGGAGATCTTGAGAATGCCAGAACGGAGAGTCTCACTTTCGATGTAGTTGACATTTACCACCCATACCTCACGATTTTCGGCAGAGGTTTCATGAACAAGTTTGATGCTGTCATAAGACAACAGTTCTTATGCATGAAGATGCCTACGCCCAAAGGGGTCATCACGGTGTTCGGAAATTAGCAAGAGGCCAGAAACATAGAAAAAGGCCACACGCCCGGCCAAACGAATATGTACCAGCTGAAAGCAGCTAACGAGAAGAAGGAAACCTACGAAGAACCTAAGCGGGACAAGGAAAAAAATGAGATAACCGCAGAGGATGAAACAAAGAAAGTGTATCTGGATGACATGCCCGATAGAGCAGTCATAATAGGGGCCAACCTCAGCGCCGAAGAGGACAAGGACCTTATACGATTTCTGAATAGAAACAAGGATGTTTTCGCATGGTCAGCTAAGGACCTGCAAGGTGTTGACAGGGATATCATCGAACATGCCCTCGAAACAGATGAAAAAATACCACCCAAGAAGCAAAAACTTCGGAAAATGTCTAAGGAAAAGGTGAAAGCAGTCAAAGCAGAAGTTTAGAGATTACAGGATGCACAGGTAATCAGAGAAGTCAAGTACCTGGTCTGGCTAGCCAACACTGTGCCAGTCAAGGAAAAAATGGAAAGTGGAGAATGTGTGTGGACTTCACCGATTTGAACAAGGCATGCAAGAAAGACGATTTTCCCTTGGAGAGGGTAGACAAAATCGTGGATGATGCAGCCAATAGTGAGATGCTCTCGCTCCTGGACATGTTCTCTAGGTATCATCAGATCAGGGTTCGCAAGGAGGACGAGGAGAAGACAAGTTTCATCACTCCCTTTGGAACATTTTGCTTCGTAAGAATGCCAGAGGGGCTAAAGAACGGGGGATGTACATTTTCAAGAATGATAGCAATAGTACTACACCAGCAGATTCGGAGAAACATCTTGGCATATGTGGACGACATAGTTGTCAAAAGCGTTCAGAGGAAAGACCACATCAGTGACCTGGCGGAAACATTTGCGAACATGAGGGCAGCGAATCTGAAGCTGAATCCGGAGAAATGTGTATTCGGCATTCACAAGGGGAAAGTTCTTGGATGCCTAGTATCAACAAAAGGCATAGAAGCAAATCCCGACAAAATCAAGGCTCTAGTGGAAATGCAAGAACCAGTCTCACTGAAAGATGTGCAAAACTGACAGGGAGAGTAGCTGCCCTTAACAGATTCATTCCCAGAGCCGCAGAAAGAAGCTTACAGTTCTTCCAAGTCCTCAGAAGTGCTAAGAACTTCCAGTGGTCTGAACCTCAGAAGCAAGCCTTCCAAGAATTGAAGGACTACTTGTCCACCATGACCAAACTCTGTCCTCCCGAACCTAAATCACCACTTCTGCTATATGTGTCTGCATCAAATTCGGCAGTAAGCGCAGTGCTAGTGCAAGAAAAAGAGGAAGAAGGAAAGCTCAGACAAATTCCCGTATATTTTGCTTCTGAAGCATTGTCTGGTTCTAAGATCTTTTATTCCGAGCTAGAAAAAAACGCATATGCGGTCATCATGGCAGCAAGGAAGCTAAGGCATTACTTCGAGGGTCACAGAATAAGAGTCATCACCAACCAGCCACTGAATGACTTGTTCCCAAATAGAGAGGCATCCACCTGAATCATCAAGTGGGGCGCTGAGCTTTCTGAGTATGTAGTAGACTTCGAGAGAAGAAGTGCAATAAAATCGCAAGTTCTGGCAGATTTTGTCGTGGACTGGACTTCACCTACTCAGAACCTCGAGGAAGATGCACCCGAACCTTGGATAGTACAGTGTGACGGGGCCTGGTGTTACAAGGGGGTTGGAATTTCAGCTGTTGTGACATCCCCGACGGGCGTGGTCATAAGATACGCAGCTCGGCTCATATTCGCGAACAATGAGCATTCCACGAACAACGCAACGGAATATGAAGCTCTTCTGTTGGCATTAAGGAAAATGAGAGCCTTGGGGAAGCAGACCTTCATAATCAGAACGGACTCGAAAGTGATCCAAGAGCATATCGAGAAAGAAAGCGAGGCAAGGAATCCTGTTCTCATGAAATATCTCGAAAAAGTCAGAGAAATGGAAAAACACTTCAAAGGATACTCAGTCCAGCATATCCCAAGGGATGACAACAATGAGGCAGACAAACTGGCGAAAGCGGCAGCTAGAAATCAAGAGCTACCACCAGATGTGTTCTTCGAAATCATCAAAGAACCATCCATCAAGGATTCGAGAGCCAAAATCGTGAATGTAGTGGAAACTCCCGACTGGAGAGCAGAAATCATGGCTTATCTGAGAGGACACTACGAACCACAAGATGAGCTAGAGGAGAAAAGATTAAAGCAAAGAGTTCGAGGTTATACAGTGGTCAATGGAGAACTATACAAGTCAGGAGTCACTGAACCTTGGCTCCGGTGCATCACCTCCGAAAAAGGCCAGGAACTTCTAAAGGAAATTCACAGCGGATTCTGTGGGGCGCACATAGGCACCAGGACTTTGGCCGGAAAGGCGATAAAGCAGGGATTCTATTGGCCCACCATAAACATTGATGCCAAGACATTAGTTCAGCAGTGTGAAGCATGCCAGAAAACGGCAAATAAACAGAATCTACCTTCAATGCCAGTTCACTTGATTCCACCAACTTGGCCTCTGCAAAGGTGGGGAATGGATCTAGTGGGCCTGTTGCCAACAGCTCAGGGCAACTGCCGATTCGCAGCGGTGGCAGTCGATTATTTCACAAAGTGGGTAGAGGCAAAACCACTTGCAAACATCAAAGCAACAACAATTCAGAAATTCTTTTGGCAGAACATAGTATGCAGGTTCCGGGTTCCTAGAGAACTAACGGTTGACAATGGCAAACAGTTCGACTGCTACACCTTCAAAGAATATTGCAAAACCTTGGGCACTCAGGCGAAATTTTCGTCAGTATATCACCCACAGTCTAATGGGGCAGTTGAAAGAGCCAATGGCCTGATTTTTTCGGGAATCAAGAAATGCCTGTTCGACCAGAAAAAGGGAAAGTGGGTGGATGAACTTCCGAAGGTGATCTGGTCTCACAACACCACAGTATCAAGAGCAACAGGTTTTACGCCTTTTCGCCTACTTTTCGGGACTGAGGCTATGACGCTGGAGGAAATCAAGAATGAAAGCATGAAAGTCTTGAAAGGAAAAGAGATAGAGGAAATTGATAAGAATGTGGAAAAGGACATGATCGAGCTGACAATCCTTGAAGCCGCAGAAAACATTGAGAAATACCAAAGAGAAACAAGGGCATGGAGAGACAAGAAGGTGGCCCGAAAGGACATCAAAACTGGTGATCTTGTGTTGAAAAGGAAGAAACATAGGGAGAACCCAGGAAAACTTCATGAGTCATGGGAGGGGCCTTACATAGCCAGGGAAACCGATATGCCAGGGGCTTTTCGCTTGATAGAGCAAACTGGCGAAGAGTTGTCGTATTCGTGGAATGCTGACAGTCTGAAAAGGTATTATCCATGAAAACCTAGTTGTAGCTAGATGTAACATATAGTAGTTTTTCAATTTTCGTAAGTTTGTACCCTAGAAAACTAAAAAATCCGAATCACGTGTCTATAAGTGATTTCGAAAGAAAAAATTAGTTTTACTTTTTCTAGTCGCACTAGAATAAGAAGGACTGTACTCTTTTCCTTGCAAAGGGGGTTCTAAATCAAGAGGCAAGGTTTTTAACGAGGCGGATTGTATGTAAATACTCTTTGTGATATATATATGACAAGAGTCTTCCCCCAAATCGTGTATCCCGAGAATTTCATCGTGAAAAAAGAAAAAGTTCGTGAGAAAGGCTTCGTGATAGCCAAAATTCCATCGTGAAAAAAGAAAAAGTTCGTGAGAAAGGCTTCGTGATAGCCAAAATTCCATCGTGAAAAAAGAAAAAGTTCGTGAGAAAGGCTTCTTGATATCCAAAATTCCATCGTGAAAAAAAGAAAAAGTTCGTGAGAAAGTCTTCGTGATAGCCAGAATTCCATCAAGGAAAAAGAAAAAAAGTTCGTGACAAAGGCTTCGTGATAGCCTGAATTCCATCATGAAAAAAGAGGCCTGAGACAACAACAAGTTGTGGCCTAGAAAATCCCATCCATCAAGGGATTCCCACCGAAAGAGGCCTGAGACAACAACAAGTTGTGGCCTAGAAAATCCCATCCATTAAGGGATTCCCACCCAAAAAGGCCTGGGACAGTAGTGAGTTGTGGCCTAAAAAATCCCATCCACGAGGAGATTTGCACCAAAAAAAGTCGGAAGGATGATTTCGAGAAAGTGAATGCGAAGGGGGTTTCCTCCAGATTTTCCTTTAGCGTAAAATGCCGAAAAGATCTTCGTGATAACATTGTTGTGAGAAAGGGACAAGAGGCTCGTGCGAAAATCGTAGAAAGTCTTGGTTGAAGCAACTGAGGGTTGCAACATCAACTGGGGCAAGTCTGCCAGTTGGATCAAGTCAACAAAATTCGAAAACAAATTTTTTCGACTTGCGCGTCGACGCTTCAAATTTTCAAAAACTAACGAAGATTTCTACTAAAGGTGTACTCGATTGAAATACACGAATTGTAAGCTTTCTCAACATGCCTTCAAGTTTTCATGCAAAACGGCAAGGTGGGGGAGGGTGACGTTTTTTCAAGAAAAAAATGTATTCATTGCCTTATTCGCATAAAAACTTCCGAATAGTTCCTCAATAATTACACCAGTCAGTGCAAAATTTAAAATGAAAGCTCTACAACATGTCCTGGTTTACAAACATTTTTTTCGGCCATATCGCTAGCATAAGCGAAGTCAGACGTGCCTGCTAAGGGGCTAAGGGGCTCCATCTTCGGAATCTTTGCAGAGCGCGAAGTAGAGGATGCAGAACGTCACTTCTTACGAAACAAGAAAAATGAAGAGAGATCAAAACAGCCCATAGAAAATTTAAGCGAGGCCTCAAGCCAAAAACCGGAGAAGTCTTGTTCGGGATGTGCCCGCTTGAACAGGCGCCACGCTTCGCCACTAACGAACATCCTATCTCGATGAATTCGTAGCGGCAACACGTCCTGCGTAGGCCCAGCTTGCAGGACCTGTGCAGGTTAAAGTATACAAAACATTTGTTCAGAAAAACTAAGTGAATCTACACAAATATACATGTAGCCTTGAATACGTGCAAGGTTCGGACATAGCATCTAATTCGTGACATCCACCTTCGGAGAATTATACTCGTGCTCGGAGGCTTGCCCATCGTCGCTGCCCTCATCGCTGCTACTGCTGCTGCTGCTGCCGCCTGAACCCCCTTCGCCTGAGTTGCTCGAATCTTCGCCGGAAGTTGACCCTTTGGGGGACGCGGCGATGTTCTCGCAATTCTCCTCCTCGTTCAGCTGAGAAAGAAAGAAAGGCAAATGTGAAGGGAATTCGAGAGACTGAAACATCGGTGGCAGGTACAAGTTACAAATCGAACAAAAAACTACCTCAGCAAGTTTGGCGCGCACAATTGCCTTGACGGTCTCCGTCCCACTGGTCAACCAAATTTCCTTTGCGAACTTGTTCTTAATGACCTGAACATCGGCATTGGCTCGAAGTATCGCATTGCTTGTAGCGCTGGGGAATTGGGAGATCTTCCCGCGGAACTTCTCCAAGTCAGCGCAGTCATAGTCATGAAGAATCTTCAATATAATCTCCACGGAAAAAGCAGCCGCGAAGTCGCTAGCGCCGGAGATCACCTCAGAGAGAGCCTGGAACTCAGTCTCCATCCAATCCATAAATTCGGGAATCTCAATGTTATCTGGAAGAGGAGCTGGACGAACGCCGAACTCGTTCAGTGACTTCTTATATTCCTCATAAAGTAGTTTCAATTTTTCCAGAATCTCAGAAGTACTCCTCTTCGAGGCTTCACTCTGATCCGCAAGTGCTTTCTCAAGATCCTGGATTTTGCGATCTTTCGCGCTCAGAGACTTTGCGAGGCTGGCGTTGTTAGTACGAAGATCTTCGGCAATTTTCATAGCCCTCTCGTGTTTCCCCCGAAGATTCTCGATCACACTGAGGTCATCTTCGTGGGACTTTTGAACCTTTTCTAGTTTTTTCTTGGACTGCTCAAGAGCCGACTCCACGAGCTTCTTTTCATCCTGACTTGTCTTCAGAGCCTCCGCCAACTCAGCCACCTTCTTCTCAAGTTCAATGTTCGCGGATTGTGCGAGGGCGAAGCTCCGCTTGAGTTCCTTAGATTTATGGGAAAGCTGCTTGTTCGCCTTCTCTTGTTCAACGAGACGCTCGACGGCAACTTTCCCAAGCATAGAGTGTTTGAGTGCATAGTCCTCCTGAAAGCGCGCTAGCTTCGAGGGAGAGTAAGAGTGCAAAAGATCCTTGAATTCTGAAAAATCCAAGATTAAAACCTCAGATAAAAATTCAAGAATCGGAAAAAGCATGAAAAAGTAGTGAGAAGGAGCGAACCTTGCTTACTGAAATGTTGCATGGTGACCTATTTCGCCGAACCAGAGGAAGCCCTACCCTGAGGCGAAGGGGTGGCTTCGGGTGTAGGATGAGGCCCTTTCTCATAACCTGGAGCAGCTCCTTCAGGTTGTCCCGAACTGTCCCCTCCTAATTCATCAACAGTCAAAGATGATTTCCACAGAGTTAAAATCTTAGAGGTCTTGCTCCAACACCAGTTGTCTCGAAGACAACACTTAATAATTTGCCGCGATGAGACGTACCGAAGCTCTTGTTGAAAGCAGCCAAAGAGGGAGAGGGAGTTTGATCTTCGGGAACAACCTCCCGAACTTCGACCAAGGGAGCATGTTCAGGAGGATTCCCTCCCCTTTGTACAGTTAGCTCAAGTTCCTTGGCGAATTCGGGGGAGGCTTCATCTCGAGAGCGAGCGGCTTGAGAAATATCGGCAGCAGGGACTTCGGCAGTAGCAGGGGCTTCAGCAGGGGCAGTAATTTTATCTTCAACAGTGGCCTCATCAGCAGCATCAGGTACAACCTCCTTGCGAACTTCGGGAGCAGCATCTGAAAAGGAATCAACATCCACAAATTCATTCTCAGAATCTAACGGACAGTTGTTTCGAAAGTTAAACAAAGGCCAAAAGCAAACACCTTTCCGGCTGTCCGCTTCCTCGAAGACGTCGTCGTCAATGGCGGAGGGAACTCACTGAACCCCGACAGAAGAAACCTTCCTCACCGCTTTCTTCAATTTTTTGCGACACATATGGCAAGACCCGAAGCCTCTTGAAGCTCTGCATCCGAAGATCACTCGGAAGTCTTGTGTTTACGCTTCGACGATTCTAGAGGTCTCCTCCTTGACGGCTTGACCCCAGAGGAAGTGCCTTCACTGACAGGTGCTGAGCCTCGCTTCGAAGACCTTATTCGGGGGGCGTTGATGGGGGCAGCCGAACAACTGGCCACTGCAACTGCGGGAACCTTCAGCTTAGGACCCGGACCTCGAGAATTGAAAGACTTGTCACCGCAAGCTTCAGAGAACACGCGATTGATCCTTCTTTTGTGCTTCACGAGAGCCTTGTACGCCTTGTACTCGTTCATGGTGTATTCGCCGATCATTACGTTCACCCTTTTCTCTATCTCAACCATGAAGGCGTCAGGACTCTGATCTTCGCGAAGTCTAATCCCGAACTTCAGGAAAGGCACCTCTTGCGCAGCCCAGTTCACCTTAAGGTACACGATCTCAGTGGGCGCCCAACCACTCGAAATAGGCCAAACCCGGGCGGCCACGAACTCTTCGATGATATCGCGGCCACCAAGTATGGTACTGGCAAGATGAAATGGACTTTCGCAGTTCCTAATCCCCAGGGCCCGCTAATTGAATTCGGCTGCGTTCACCGCAGTAAGGGGCGCAATCGGGCAAGACAAGGTTTGAGCCGGGCCGGTGTAGCCGGGAACTTCTGACATGTTGATCTTCAAATAGAACTAATGAGAGTTCCAGTCCTCGGTGAGGTTAGACTTGCAGCAGGGAACAATCTGGATTCGGGTGATCCCCTTTCGGGTGTTCTGGCGACGGGTGTTGAAGGTACAACACGCGTGCTGAGTGTGATAGAACTGCCCGTCGCTGCCCTTGACAACTTCGGGGATAATCACCAGTTCGTAGAATCTGGCAAAGGCGGCGA
Source organism: Cenchrus americanus (assembly GCA_947561735.1). Lineage (NCBI taxonomy): Eukaryota > Viridiplantae > Streptophyta > Magnoliopsida > Poales > Poaceae > Cenchrus > Cenchrus americanus. The sequence goes on along the minus strand of OX387242.1, from coordinate 153,669,919 downwards.
CGCTGGGGTTGCAGCCGAAGGTCTTCATGATCCAAATGAACTTTGACAACTCAAGAAATGACGTCGGCGAAAGCTGGTGAATCTTCACCGAAAAGGCATCCAGAATAGCCGGCAGGATTGGGTCGTAGGGGAACCTAAGTCCGCAGATGAAGAAGTCGCGAAAGACCACAAATTCTCCGTCCCTAGGGGTAGGGATTTGCTCGTCAAGAGGGGCTCGCCTAGCGCCCGGAGGGAAGAACCCGACTCTCTCATACTCCCGAATCATATTGGTGGTCACCATGGACTCTCCGAAGACAAGTGAGTGTGACAGCGAGCCGGAAGTCTTCGCCCTAACCAGGTCACTAACGCCGGCATCCACGTCTCCGATATCTTCGCCGTCATCAGATTGGACCTCCCCGTCTTCGCGACTTCTGGAGCCGCTAGGAGAGCCGGTATCTTTGGCTGGTGCAGCATGCTCATCACCCTCGACAATAGGGTCAACTGGAAGACCAGCTGCAATGAGCTCTTCGGTAGTCATGGTCTAGCTGTGCTTTTGACTCAAGCCACCTAACCAGCAGAGACAAATATACGAACCAATAAGAACAACATTCGAGAATGAATCTAATAGAATAGAGATACCACCGCACCAAAATATGACAAGTAAGAATCGAAAAGAGGGAAATAAAATAGTACCTTAGAGAAATGAGACGAAGACCGGAAGCTCGCGAACCTTTCAGTAGAAGACTAAAATTCCACGAGCAAGAAAGATCCACGAATTGCAAGAGAGCAGGAAGGTCGTAAAATTTTTTAATAGCGACAGCCCGCTATTTATAGGGGCGGGGAGGGGTAGTTCCGCGAAACCTGCCTGGATCTAACCATTCTAGGGTTCATGGCCGACGCGTGTCCCCTCCGACGTTCCGAGGGTGACGTTTTTTACTAAATTTCCGAAGATTTTGTGGAATCGGATCGTCGGAGTCAACCCACTTCCCCGAGGGGCTAGTGTTGGGGAATTCAGGAAAACCCGTCACACTCGTAACGTTAAGTTTGACAAAGTTCTTGAGACATGTTTTTCAGGGGCAGGAAGCTCACGATTTTCAGAAGCCTGGAACCTTTGAAGCCCCGAATTCGCGAATGTGCGAAGTTCAGGAATCTTGATTCAGTGGAGTAATAGGGTCACGGACATGCGGAGGCCCGGAACCTCAAGCTGGCGGTGGCGTGAACTTCGGAGGAAGGCCAGTTCGGGAATCTGTCGAGGACCCAGTTCGGAAGTCACGCGCGAAGACATGCATGAACTGGTGAAGAAGCGAAGGCCAGTTCGAGAATCTGTGGAGGACTCAGTTCGGGAGTTTCACGTGAAGACATTCACGAACTGGCGGAGAAGCAAAGTCAAAGTTGTCCCAAAAAGTCCGGGTTTAGAGTGTGAACTAGTGGCAGATTTGTAAATATGTTGGACAAAAAAGACATTCTTGTATGCGTTCACACTGGGAATATTCTCTGAGGCTGAGGGTGTTTTCGGTATGTAAAAGTCCCTTCGTCTCCCTATAAAAGGGGGCGCGAGGGCACGTGTAAACGGATTCAGACTTTTTGGAACTTGTGCAATCAGCAGAGGGAATCACAGTCTCTTCGCATTCTAACTGTGTGCTTGAACGTGCTAAGATCTATCTCTCTCTCACGCGTGTTCGGGGATCGATCCGAATTTTTCGGGTAACCCCCCAACACAAATCAAGATCGAGGAGAAGCTACAGTTGAGGGGGAGGTAGCATCAAGGCGAGAACCTCCCCGGTGAGTACAAGTGGATCACCCAGCTTCAAGGATCATCGGCGATATGAATGAACGTACTACACGGTCGAGGGTTCGGAACAATTCTCATTTTGCTCATGCTGCATTTGTTGCCACCTTTGAGCCCAAAGACATTGGACACGCACTATCCGATCATAATTGGGTTAATTCGATGCATGAGGAGTTCGAAAACTTTGAGAGGAATCAGGTTTGGGAATTGGTTGACCCTCCCCCAGGGTGTAAGCCGATTGGTACAAAGTGGGTGTGGAAGAACAAAGAGGGAGAGAAAGGTGAAGTGGTGAGAAACAAGATGAGGCTTGTTGCTTAGTGGTCCGGTCAGAAGGAGGGGATTGACTACAAGGAGACTTTTGCTCTCGTAGCCCATTTGGAGGTGATAAGGATCCTTCTAGCCTTTTCCGTTGCTAAAGGGTTAACGTTGCACCAAATGGATGTGAAGAGTGCTTTCCTGAATGGTGTGTTGGAGGAAGAAGTGTATGTGAGGCAACCACCTAGGTTTGAGAGTGAGAAGTACCCCCACCGGGTGTACAAGTTGAGGAAGGCGATTTATGGGTTGAAGCAGGTGCCTAGAGCTTGGTATGGTAGGTTGAGGGGGTTCTTGTTTGAGAGAGGTTTTGAGATGAGGAAGGTTGATCAGATCTTGTTTCTACTTAGACAGGGCAAAGATATCCTGATTGTGCAGGTGTACGTGGATGATATTGTCTTTGGTGGCTCGTCTAACTCTCTTGTTGCAAGGTTTGCAGAGGATATGAGCAGGGAATTTGAGATGAGCATGATGGGCGAGTTGCAGTTCTTTCTCAGACTACAAATCAAGCAACCAAACGAAGGAACATTTTGTGCACCAAGCTAAGTACACCAAGGACATTGTGCGGAAGTTCAAGATGGAGGACTCCAAGGCTATGACGACTCCGATGAGTACGACTACAGCTCTTGATGCGGATGAGGAAGGTGAACACGTGGACCAGAAGGAGTACCGGATCATGATCGGGTCACTCCTTTACTTGACGGCGACGAGGCCGGACATCCAGTTCTCGGTATGTCTGTGCGCTCGTTTTCAAGCGTCTCCGAGGACTTCGCATCGGCAAGCAGTGAAGCGGATTTTTAGGTACTTGCGTCACACTCCTGACTTCGTCCTTTGGTACTCCGCGTCCTCTTCTATGGCTCTTCATGGTTTTTCGGATGCGGATTCTGCCGGGTGTCAGTTGGATAGGAAGTTTACTTCCGGGACTTGCCAGTTTTTGGGATCTTCTTTGGTGTCTTGGTGTTCCCGCAAACAGTCGAGTGTTGCTCAATCCACTACCGAGGCAGAGTATGTTGCCGCTGCTAGTTGTTGCTCTCAGCTCCTTTGGATCACATACACCATGAGTGATTTCGGCGAGGAGTATACCCATGTCCCACTTCAATGTGATAGCACCAGTGCCATAAGTTTTGCAAAGAACCCAGTGCTCCATTCCAAAACCGAGCACATAGAAGTGAGATATCATTTTCTGAGAGACAACGTAGAGAAAGGGAAGATAACCTTGATCCATGTACCCACACATGACCAACTAGCGAATATTTTCACCAAACCCCTAGATCAAGCAACTTTCACTCGTTTGCAGGGGGAGCTTGGTGTGTGTTTGATTGCTTGAGTTGGGTGTGTGGGAGCTCTTTTGGATCATATGTATAGCTTTCCTTCGTGCATTTATTGCATTTGGCATGGCATATGTAACATGATGTATAGGCATCCTTGTATCTTAGATTGCTTTCATTTTATATCATATGCATTGGTTAGGAAAAGCTTCTCCTATATACATTGTTCACCATGGAATGATATTTATGTCTTTGTGAACTTGTTTGGTATGATATGGTTAGTTTTGCTTAGCTGTTGATAATCTTGGTTTATATCCATAGTTGATGGCTATGTTTTTGAATAATGTCATATGTATGCCCTCTTGTGAGTAAATGCCTTTATATGATCTTGACATGTTTTAGTGGCTTGGCTACGCTTAATTTGTGGTTCGATAGCTTATTTTGATCACATGGGGCCAAAGGCTCATTTGCCATCATGAATGTTTAGCCCTCATGCTTTATCTTGTGAAGGGGCATAAGTTCCTTTTTGTTGCAAAGGAATTTCATGTACCAAATATGAATCTGAAAATGAAATGGAAATTTCTTGGAAAATGTGCTCCCATGTCATATGTGCTAAATTTAATTTGCTTTGGGTGCTAAACCGTTGCATGATGCCTACCAATGAGAAGTATCATATATAGAAGTAGGCACATGGCTCGGTGGCTCTGACATGACATGAGGTGCTTGTGGGTGTTTGTGATGGCCTTATGATTAGAATGGTCGTCCTAACATGAAGTTTGTGTGGCTTTGCCATTTTGACATGTTTTCCTCATGAGAGGGTAAATTTTCGCAAAATTGCTCAATTCCATCTTAGCTTCGTCCAATGGTTGTGAAACTTGGTGATCATGTAGTTGATGTCAATACGAAGCCATAGAGTATTTAACTTGCTCATTTGGACATGTGTTGCACCATATGTTGAATTTTGTCTATTTGAGAAGCTCTAGGTTAAATGTTTTTTGCATTTTTGGCTTGATTCATGCATTGTTAACAAAAAGGAGAAGTTTGAGCAAGTTCTGGGCTATTGAATGCATTTAGAAGGTTTTCAGGTGGTTTCAAGCCATTTCTGGGCTCTGGTGTGCACCGGTCTGACCGGTTGAGGTCACCGGTCTGACCAGTCAAAGTGCTAGCCTTGTTCACATGTTGCACACCGGTCTGACCGGTGGTGTCGACCGGTCTGACCGGTCAGAGTTGAGATGATGCATCTGCTCAGTTTTGTTCAAGTGGTTGGCATGCATTCGTCCAGGCGGAGTTGCATTATTTAATTCCGTTTTCTAAGATTCAGCAAAATGGAATCGTAGCTTTCTCTATGCAGGCTTCTATCATCAATGCATGAATTCGTATATCTGGATTCACATAGGGATGAATCAACAAGCAATGAATTTCAAGAATATTGTACATTTTATTTGTAGTAGTATAGACTTACTATCCATTGCTATGTACATCTGTTCTCAAGAATCATATCACTGTGTATATATTATCAAAAATCATGTGAGTAACTATTGCATATGTTTCTTTCCTACAATCAATGCAGTTTTATTTGATTTCTTATTTTGTGGATTGCGTTATTGTGGAATGAGCCATGTTCCCTTATCAAACTTCATGACAATATCAATATATGACGTATACAATTGGACAATAATTATTTATTTTAAATTTCAAATGTATTACAGTTGGTAAAAATGTTTTACAAACTATATGTTCCTGAATCTACCATGATGTTTTTACAAAGTGTTACTACCATGATGTAGAAGTGTTCCAAGAACTTAAAAAATATGTCACCGATGAAAATCATTGTAACACTTGTAAACGTTACAGATGACTAGTAATTATGTTACGGAGTAGTAACACTTTTATGCAGTTAAAGGAGCACATTTTTTTGTTCCAGTAGATCAGACAGTGGTAACATCGCAAATAAGAACACAAATAAGATGTGTTACTAGAAGACCTAGTAACACATTTATTAAGCTATGGTAACACATACTTGCATTACAGAAACTATGTTCTGTAGTTGTGTCTAGTGGGTTTATTCTTTACTAAATTAGCCATCTAATACTGACAAGGTTGTACCATACAACTAATCAAGCATAAAAATTCATCAACTTCCATCATTAGGGATCTCATGGCTAGTGGAGTAAGTAGTCTCAGATTACGGTGAGAGGCCGACAATCGATTGATTCAAAACCTTGCAAGGTAGACCTAAACACACGGTGAGATGACCCCGCGAGGACAACCACCACACGGTTCCCAAAAATCCTCGGGTCGGGATAAAAGGCCACAGTGTTTGGTGCAGGCTATCCGGCATACCCCGCGAGGCACCGGACTCACCATACACCACCGGTAGCTAATCGTGAGACGCATCCCAAGAGTAGTGACAGTTAAATCCCTAGCTACCCGTCTCATTAAGGTACTAGGCTTACCGGTCGCATTCCCGACAAGTTCTTAGTACGTTCAAACACCTAACCCATGATAGCCATTGTACCAGAGTCCATATCTCGTGCTCTTACCATGTGAGCAATCCATTTAAGGAGATCTTGTGATTCCTATCTAGGAACCTATTCTCGCGAGTGACGTCATCACCCGACTTGTAACGGTCCTAGAGCTTAGCAGCTATCGACCTATCACACTAGGAAGGACACAGGTACCTAGGGATCATGCATCTAAGGCTCCATACAACTCCTGAACTTAAATGCACAAGCATCCATAGATAATTGTATATTAATTTGAAAAGCTGGGTCATATGCACCGGGGCTTGCCTTCGTTAGCTAAGTTAGCCTGAGCACCCTCGGTGTCGTCGAGTACTCCCACGTACTGCAGGGCAGCTTCCGCTTCTCCTTCCTCGGCTTCTGGGATGAGCGAGTAGTCACCGTCAGGAAGATCTACACGGAATGCAATGCAGGGTTTAGGCGATGTGATAGATTATTTATCTTATGAGGACCAGGAGCGTCCCGGTGGTCGATGGATGACCGCTCCTTAGTGATGAGTGATTGACAACGGGTGTTGGACTGACTCTTGGCTTAGTGCGCAGGTGTAGGTTGCGGCCTAGTTCGTGTTGTTGCAGGTGAAGAACGGGCGCGAAAGGTCTTCGACCTTGAGGAGCCTCGGGAGATGGAGAGACAAGTAGGCTCGGTTCGAGGGACCGGTGGACGGCGGGGCATGGGTGCGGGCCACATGGTGGCGACACAAGCAAGACGAAGTCATGGACAAGCGAGCCGGTGCACGGTGGCGGTCGAGTCAAGTGGTTTGGCGGGAGGCCGGACCGGGCACGCGGGGTTTGGTGGTTTGCCCACAAAACCATCGGTGGACGGTTTCTTGGTTTGGGCCTCAAAACCAAGCCCGAGGGCCCAACACGACGGAGACGGGATCCGGGCGTGTCGGGAAGCTTCGAGGCGGAGGACACGCGGCAGGATCGCATGGCTTGCGTCGGGAGGACGCGGGGTGCGGCAAACGCGTGGCCGTTCGATGGCAAGACCCACAAACATTACCTAAATGCCCCTACGTGGGTTGTATCGCCAGTAGTTAAGTTAGGGGTAGTCGAGTCATTTACCACTCCGGCGGGACCTGATATATAAGCCATGAGTGTGTGTGGATGGTGCTCTCTCTCCGCGACATAGGGTTTCATTTCCTCCCTCCTCTTTCTCATTTTCGTAGCTATTTTTCCTCCATTTTCCCTAGGCTAGCATGAGAGCTTCATGAGAGATTTGTTGAGAGGGATGGATGCTAGGGCGGCATGCTAGACCTTGTGAATCTTTCCTGGTTTGTATAGAAGATTCGGGGTTGTGTTTTCGTGGCCTTTTTGTGCTTGTTTTCGTGCCTTTGTTCCAGGTTTGATTCCGCAGATTTGAGTGTGTTTCTCCCCGGATTTCTCTGAGGGATACATGGATAGATGTCTCGTGCATCTTTGTGATTGATCTTGTGCCCTCAAACGCCGGAAAACCTCTTGGATTCGAAGTTTTTCGTTCGGTGCTCTAGCTTTTGGTGGTGCTCAAAGGATTCGCGATTCCCGGTGATTTAGGGAGTTAGGAGGTAAGATTTTTGGGCTATAGCATCCTTGTGTGACGCTTTTCAAGTCCCCAAACCCTTGTCTCCATAGCTTCAACCGTTTGGGAAATCAGATGATGATTTGGGGGAGTTGACTTTCGGGGTCGGGCGTTTTCTGCTCTGTCCGCACCTGGCAGACAGTCCGCGGGGTGGTCGCGGACGGTGCGCGCGGCTAGGGTTTGTCCCGTGTTCTTCGTGTTCTTGCTCATCTTTCGTTTCGATCCGTCGCGATTTTGGTTTTCGGTTGGACGGAGTTTCGGACGGTCCGCGGTGTTGGCCGGACGGTCCGCGAGTGCCTGGCGGACGGTCCGCGTTCTCGCTGCGGACAGTCCGTGGTTCGCGGTGTGCCACTGGTGGTTCTGTTGGCTTTAACGAACGGTCCGCGGCTCAGGCCGGACAGTCCGCGGGTCGGGTGCGGACGGTCCGCGGTGCCGGCCGGACGGTCCGTGCGGCTCATCGCGGACGGTCCGCCCTGTCTGGCCGGACGGTCCGCCTGAGGCTGCGCAGTTTGCTTCTTGGTTCGATTCCTCTCCTTCTTCTTTCGTGCTTCCGCGTGTGCTTTAAGGAATCGTTCCTAAGGCTAGAGGTTGATCCATAACCTCGTGGTCTTGGCGATTGGTGTGTGATTCGATCCATCGCTCGTGTGTGACCGGGATTTGACTAGGGCATAGGTCGGGTTCTTTCGGAAGAATTTTTACCGGCTCCTATTCACTCCCCCCCTCTAGTCGCCATCTGATCATTCAATTGGTATCAGAGCTTGGTGCCGGATTCTTTGCGTCTTTGACAAGTCCCGAATCCTAAGATGGCGTACATTGAGCGGGGCGGTCCGCCGCACTTCGATGGCAAGGGTTACCACAAGTGGGCGGTTCGTATGATGATCTTTCTTCGTGGGAAGCTGTTGGATTTCATTGTGCTTGACAAGACCTATGCTATTCCGGTCAACATCCATACTCTTATGGTGACCGATGCCGGTGCTAAGGCCAAGTATGAGGCTAATGCAAAAGCCGTTGATCACTTGGTCCGGAGCTTGTGTGATCCAGAGTTTGAGCGTGTTCGCCATTTGAATCTTGCTTAGCAAATTTGGAAGAAGTTGTTGGTTGCTCACGGTGGTGATAACCATGTGAAGGCTCGCCTCTTTGTCTCTTACCGGATGCAATATGAGAATTTCACTCCACTTCCCGGTGAGGACATTGATGTGATGTTTCAAAGGTTCACCGCCATCGTGAACAACATGAAAGCTAATGTTGAGGATTTTCCCTACGCCGAGCATGATCAGGCTTTGAAGCTCTTGCATGTCTTGGACCCAAATGTTTGGGGTGCTAAGGTTGAGGCCATCAAGGAGTACGGCGTACTTGACTATTGAGTTGGATGACCTCTTTTCTAAGCTCAAGTCGGCCGAGGTTGACGGGAAGTTGCAATCCAAGCATGAGGGCTCGACCGACCATAGTCTTGCTCTTGTGGGCGGATCAAAGGGCAAATCTAACCCTTCCGTCGACGAGTTTTCCTTGTCTTCTCTCATGTCCATTCCGGATGAGGAGTTTGATGTCTTTGGGCGAGGAGGAGCCGGCCTTGCTCTCAAGAAGGTTTGAACGACTACACGAGAGTCGGAGGAATGCAAGGCGGAGCTCGGGGACGTGCTACAAGTGTGGCAAGCGTGGACACTTCATCGCCGAGTGCCGGAAGCGGAGGAGAACAAGTACAAGGTGAACGAGTACAAGGCGCACCCGAGGCGTGAAGACAAGTACTCCTCCAAGGGCAAGCACTTCAACAAGTCCAAGAGCAAGGACAAGGACAAGCGGCGACCGAGCAAGAGCGGCTACAAGAAGAACAAGGCAAGAGCGATGGTGGCCAGTGCGAGCAACGTTGACTCAAGCTCAAGCAAGGAGCAATCAAGCTCAAGCAGCGAAGATGAAGACACCGGGAGGCGCAAGGGCAAGAAGAGTGCAAGCCGGAACCTCAGCGGGTTGAGCTGTGTGGCGCTTGAGGGCTTTTGTGGCATGGCCCATAGCTCAAGCAGCAAGAAGAGCGAGAAGGAAGACAGCGACTCCGACTCGGAGGATGAGGTAAACCGTGACCCCGACTCTTTACTTGCTGAGATTGCTAGGTTGAATGGCTTGCTTGACAACCGCGATAGTGTGCTTAGAGATGCCAAAAAGATGAGGAAAGATCTTAGGGCACAACTTGATTATGCTAGTGAAAAAGTAGGAGAGCTAGAGTCAAAATTGCTTGAATTGAAACTTGAGAATGACTCTTTGAAACTTGCTCCTACTACTTCTGATGATGTTGAATGTGTTGTGTGTGATGCATGGTTGAATGAGATCAAACTGCTTAATGAGAAGAATGCTTCCACTTTGGCTAAACTAGATGCTCTTAGGACTGAATATGATGAGCTTAAGGCTAGACCCACTTTGCTTGGTGCTTGTAAATCATGTCCTACTATGCATGCTAAGCTTGTTGATGCTCGTTCTACTATTAGCTCTTTGGAAGCATCTTTGAAATCTCCTGTTGTCAATGCATGCACTAGCTGTGATGAAGTTACTTTGCGCAATCTTGAACTTACTTCCCGTTTGGATGTCATCTATGAGGAGAATGACTATGGTGTTGCGTTGGTTGTCTGGGCAGGAACCTCAATTGAAAATCATGATTGAGGAGTTCAAGAGAGCTGATGGTCGTGGTTTGGGTTTTGAGAAGTTGGGTGAGAAAGTGGGAGAGAACAATGGGGAGAGTGTGTATGAGAAGTGTGTTGAGTCTAACCCCGAGTTTGAGGTGATTGGAGATATCCAAGTCCCTCTTCCAAAAGCACTCAAGAACTCTTTCACACCAAAGCCCAACCACCTTTGCAACAAGCTTGACACAACCCAAGATCCACCCAAATTCCCACCTAAGACAAATGACTTCCAGAAACCGGTGAAGTTTGTGGGTGAAAAGGGTGAGAAGCCTAGAGAGAAGCCAGAGCCAAAACCAAAACCCATCCCCTTCAAGTGTGAGTATTGTGGCAAGGAGAGGCATCTTGCAGAGTTTTGCTACAAGAGGAAGAGGGATGAGAGGCTTGCTAGGGAGCAAGCGAACCAGGACAGGTATCGCCAGTCTCATGGTATTCCTGAGCCTAGAGTGCCACTTCCACGGGGTGTGGGAAGTGTGAGGAGTGTTGGCAGGGTCCCACAGAGAGGTGGTGGTGAGAGGTTTGTCAGGAGAGAGGATGGTGTGCATGCTGGTGAGAGGTTTGGTCGGGCTCGTGGTGGCTTTGCTGGACGTCCTCCTACTTGTCCTCAATACGGGTTTAGGGGAGATGATCGCAACTTTGGGTTCCAGAGGAACTACGGACCACGTTTTCCCCCTCGTGGTGCTCGTACTCCTCCCATGGGACATGGGAAGTTTGGTGGCAAGGGAATGATGTTTGCTAACCCCTCTTTTGAGCAGATGGCTCGACACTGGTTTAACTTTCTTTGTGCTAACCCCAGTGTCGAGTCGCTAGCTCACTCTCGTTCTTGTTTCGACTACGGGCGGGGAGGCTTGGAGAACATTTGGTTGATTGACTCGGATGTTCCCGACACATGACCGGAGATAAGAAGTGGTTCTCCAGCCTCACCCCAGTGAAGGAAAAGTTGTACATCACATTTGGGGACAATGGACGAGGAAGGGTGCTTTCGGAGGGTGTTGTGCATGTGAGTGACAAGGTAATGTTGAAGAGAGTGGCTCTTGTGAAGTCTTTGGGTTTCAATTTGCTTTCGGTTTCTCAGTTGCTTGATGAGGGTTTTGAGGTGCGTTTCAAGTCTGGCGAGTCTCGTTTGCTTGATTCTCGAGGTGATCTTGTCTGTATGATCATCGCCGAGGGTCAGATTTTCAGGGCTGATTTCTCTCGTTCTTTGGGTCCTGCTCTCATTTGTTTGATGGCCGGTCCTTCTTCTGATTTGTGGACATGGCATAGGCGGTTGGGACACTTGAGCTTTGATTTGGTTTCCCTCTTGAGTGGTCTTGAACTTGTCCGAGGATTGCCGAGGTTGAAGCTTGAGAAGGATTTGGTTTGTGCTCCTTGTAGGCATGGCAAGATGGTAGCCACTCCCCATCCACCCCTGACCGATGTCATGACCGAGCGTCCGACAGAGCTGTTGCATATGGACCTTGTTGGGCCAGCTCGAGTTCGCTCGGTGGGTGGGAAGTGGTATGTCCTTGTTGTGGTGGATGATTACTCTCGCTATGTCTGGGTGTTTTTCTTGGAAGATAAGAGTGAGACATTTGGTTTTGTTCGAGATCTGATCGTGAGGTTGAAAAACGAGAGGCATGGGAATGCTATTCGAGCTATCCTCAGTGATAATGGCTCAGAGTTCAAGAACTCTCGTTTTGATGCCTTTTGTCGTGATCTAGGTCTTGAACATCAGTATTCGACCCCTTATGTGCCCCCTCAAAATGGAGTTGTGGAAAGGAAAAATCGGACTCTTTGTGAGATGGCTAGGATGATGCTCGATGAGCACAGGACTCCTAGGAGGTATTGGGCTGAGGTGGTCAATACAGCTTGTCATGTTTCCAACAGGATTTTATTGCGAGCTTTCAAGAAGAAGACCTGTTATGAGCTGATGCATGGTCGGGCACCCAAGGTGAGTCATTTCCGAGTCTTTGGCCGCAAATGCTTTATTCGAAGAAGGGAAAACTCGACAAGTTTGAGGCTAGGTCTAGTGATGGTATTTTCTTTGGATATGCTAACCACTCTAGAGCCTATAGGGTGCTTAACCTTGAGACTAACAAAATCATGGAGACTTGCGAGGTAACCTTCGACGAGACAATGCCATGTACCTCTCTTGGCTTTGAATGTGCAGGTGATGAGGAGATGGCCGAGGACCTCTTTGAAGAGGAGAAGGATGAAGCTGGAGATGATGATGGGGAGAACCATGCGCCTGAAGCTGAGTGTGTACCCACTACTTCCCCTACGACCATTATGGAGCGTGGACCGTCTACTTCATGGACAACGACGGTGCAACAAGAGGACCAGGCGAGGAAGCTGAAGTTGAGGGGGAGGTAGTCTCGAGGCGTGAGGCTCCCCGGCGGATTCAAGAAGTGCATCCCCTGTCGAAGATCATTGGGAACATCGACGAACGCACTACACGGTCGAGGTCCAGGAATTCCTCTCATTTTGCTCATGCTGCTTTTGTTGCTACTTTTGAGCCCAATGACATTGGACATGCTTTATCTGATGCAAACTGGGTCAATTCTATGCATGAGGAGTTGGAAAACTTTGAGAGTAACCACGTGTGGGAGTTAGTTGAACCACCTCCAAATTGTCATCCCATAGGAACCAAGTGGGTTTGGAAGAACAAAGAGGGAGAGAATGGGATGGTTGTGAGGAACAAGTCCAGACTTGTTGCTCAGGGGTTCAGTCAGAAGGAGAGATCGACTATGAGGAGACTTTTGCTCCTGTGGCCCGTCTTGAGGCAATTCGGATCCTTCTAGCCTTTGCCGTGGCTAAAGGGTTCAAGTTGTTTCAAATGGACGTGAAGAGTGCTTTTCTGAATGGGGTCATAGAGGAGGAGGTGTATGTGAAGCGACCACACGGGTTTGAGAGCGAGCCGTACCCACACGGGGTATACGGGTTGAAAAGGGCTCGTATGGGTTGAAACAGGCGCCCCGTGCTTGGTATGGGAGATTGAGAGGTTTTCTTTTGAGCAGAGGGTTTGTGATGGGTACCGTGGATAGGACTTTGTTTCTCCTCAAGCATGGAAATGACTTGTTGATTGTTCAGATATACGTGGATGATATTGTCTTTGGTGGCTCGTCACATAACCTTGTTGCCAAGCTTGCAGATGAGATGAGCAGGGAATTCGAGATGAGCATGATTGGCGAGTTGCAGTACTTTCTCGGGCTGCAGATCAAGCAAGTGAATGATGGAACATTCGTGCACCAGACCAAGTACACAAAAGACATGCTGAGGAAGTTCCAGATGCAAGATGTGAGGCCGATGTCGACTCCCATGGGGAGTACGGCCACTTTGGATGCGGATGAGGACGGAGAACCAGTGGACCAGCGGGAGTACAGGAGCATGATCGGCTCCCTCCTCTACTTGACGGCGACGAGGCCAGACATACAGTTCAGCGTGTGTCTGTGCGCTCGTTTTCAGGCTTCGCCGAGGACATCACATTGACAGGCCGTCAAGAGGATCTTCAGGTACCTACAGTCTGCCCCTGGTCTTGGCCTGTGGTATTCTTCCTCCTCGACCTCTTTCCCTTCATGGTTTTTCCGATGTGGATTTTGCTGGTTGTCGAGTCGAGAGGAAGTCTACTTCTCGGTACTTGCCGTTTCTTGGGTCTTCGTTGGTCTCATGGTCTTCCCGCAAGCGAGTCTAGTGTAGCTCGGTCTACCACGGAGGCAGAGTATGTTGCCTTGCCGCGAGTTGTTGCTCCCGTTGTTGTGGATTTCATACACTTTGAGAGACTTTGGTGAGGAGTGCACCCGGATCCCACTTCTTTGTGATAGCACCAGTGCCATAAGCGTAGCCAAAAACCCGGTGCTTCACTCCGAACCAAACATATAGAAGTGAGGTATCATTTCTTGAGGGACAATGTGGAGAAAGGAACCATTGTGTTGAGCCATGTCCCTACCCAAGATCAGCTAGCCGACATTTTCACAAAGCCTCTCGACCAAGCTACATTTGTGCGCTTGCCGGGGGAACTTGGGGTTTGTTGCCCTTTCTAGTTGATTCTTGGGGGATTTCCTCTGTGTATCATATGTATCATACCATGTTTACTTTGATGTATATACATGCTTTGCTTGATGAATAAACCATAGTAGGACAGCCATCTTGTCATATATCATGTTGCATTTGTATCATATTGCATTTTAGGATGATGAGCTTCTTTCATATGCCATATTTGAGTCTCTTTGGCTATTTGTGAGATTTTGGTCATATGTGTGGAGAAATGGTGATGTGAGGCTATGCTCTTGAAATATTTGAGATATATGTGTGGTGAGATAGCCCTCTTTTGAAATAAATTCTAATCTTGACTAATTTTTGATGAAATATTCTCCACTCATGTGTAGTTATGTATCCATGTCACAGTTTGGTCTAAATGTGCTTTTCATGCTTAGATTGTGCTTGGATGCCTTGTTCTTGCATTTGGGCCAAAGGCCAAATATCATTGTGAATGTTTAGCCTATGTTGCATTCATGGGGGGAGCATAAGCTTCTTTTTGCCGCAAAGGCACTTCATGTACCATGAAATGATTTAATCTTGAAAAGAAGTGTATAATGCTTTAAAAATGCTCCATCCATCATGTCTATGCTTAAAATGTCTTATCTTTCACATATGGGTGCAAAACATGTTGCATGATGTTCACCAGTGGAGAAGTCTCCCCGAAGTGGACACAAGGCTCATGAGCTTTGACATGACATGCTATGCTTTATGGGTGTTTGCCATGATCTTTTGCTAAGAATTTGATATCCCTGTATGATCTTTGAATGGTATGCATGTTTGTGGCTCAAGTGTGACATGGATAGGCTTTTACATGTGAAGCGAGCCTTCTTTTGGTAAAACTGCTTAAATCTGAAAATTTTGCTTTGTCACATGCTTGTATTTTCATATATTACTTGTGGCAATGCTTTGACTATGCTCTGATTCATATGTGTGATCTTTGTCTCATTTTTAGCCTATGACACTAGATTTGCATTTCTGCATTTTCACCTTGATTCATACATTGTCAACAAGGGGGAGATGAGGTGAGCTTAATGAAAATTCAGAAGAGGTGAGCTGAAATTTGGAAGTTTGCATCCACATGTTCAGGGGGAGCTTGCATTTGTTCAGGGGGAGCTTTCTTGCTGTTTTCGATGTGGAGTTTGTGCTTTGCTTGGCTTGTGACCTTTCTTCGCCTTTCTTTGGTTTTGGTCATGAGTTGAGCTTCTTTGTTTTTCTTTCTTCTTCCTTTCTTTCGCGTTGTGTGTTGTCAATGCACTCATCAAGGGGGAGATTGAGGACCAGGAGCGTCCCGGTGGTCGATGGATGACCGCTCCTCAGTGATGAGTGATTGACAACGGGTGTTGGACTGACTCTTGGCTTAGTGCGCAGGTGTTGGCTGCGGCCTAGTTCGTGTTGTTGCAGGTGAAGAACGGGCGCGAAAGGTCTTCAGCCTTGAGGGGCCTCCGGGAGATGGAGAGACAAGTAGGCTCGGTTCGAGGGACCCGGTGGACAGCGGGACTGGGTGCGGGCCACATGGTAGCAACACAAGCAAGACGAAGTCATGGACAAGCGAGCCGGTGCACGGTGGTGGTCGAGTCAAGTGGTTTGGCAGGAGGCCGGACCGGGCACGCGGGGTTTGGTGGTTTGCCCACAAAACCATCGGCGGACGGTTTCTTGGTTTGGGCCTCAAAACAAAGCCCGAGGGCCCAACACGACGGAGACGGGATCCGGGCGTGTCGGGAAGCTTCGAGGCGGAGGACACGCGGCGGGATCGCATGGCTTGCGTCGGGAGGACGCGGAGTGCGGCAAAGGCGTGGCCGTCCAATGGCAAGACCCACAAACATTACCTAAATGCCCCTACGTGGGTTGTATCGCCAGTAGTTAAGTTAGGGGTAGTCGAGTCATTTACCACTCCGGCAGGACCTGATATATAAGCCATGAGTGTGTGTGGATGGTGCTCTCTCTCCGCGACTTAGGGTTTCATTTCCTCCCTCCTCTTTCTCATTTTCGTAGCTATTATTCCACCATTTTCCCTAGGCTAGCATGAGAGCCTCATGAGAGATTTGTTGAGAGGGATGGATGCTAGGGCGGCATGCTAGACCTTGTGAATCTTTCCTGGTTTGTATAGAAGATTCGGGGTTGTGTTTTCGTGGCCTTTTTGTGCTTGTTTTCGTGCCTTTGTTCCCGGTTCGATTCCGCGGATTTGATTGTGTTTCTCCCCGGATTTCTCTAAGGGATACATGGATAGATGTCTCGTGCATCTTTGTGATTGATCTTGTGCCCTCAAACGCCGGGAAACCTCTTGGATTCGAAGTTTTTCGTTCGGTGCTCTAGCTTTTGGTAGTGCTCAAAGGATTCGCGATTCCCGGTGATTTAGGGAGTTAGGAGGTAAGATTTTTGGGCTATAGCTTGTGTGACGCTTTTCAAGTCCCCAAACCCTTGTCTCCATAGCTTCAACCGTTTGGGAAATCCGATGATGATTTGGGGGAGTTGACTTTCGGGGTCGGGCGTTTTCTGCTCTGTCCGCACCTGGCGGACAGTCCGCGGGGTGGTCGCGGACGGTCCGCGCAGCTAGGGTTCGTCCCGTGTTCTTCGTGTTCTTGCTCGTCTTTCGTTTTGATCCGTCGCGATTTTGGTTTTCGGTTGGACGGAGTTTCGGACGGTCCGCGGTGTTGGTCGGACGGTCCGCGGGTGCTTGGCGGACGGTCCGCGTTCTCCCCGCGGACGGTCCGTGGTTCGCGGCTCTGGTGGTTCTGTTGGCTTTAACGGACGGTCCGCGGCTCGGGCCGGACGGTCCACGGGTCGGGTGCGGACGGTCCGCGGTACCCGGCCGGACGGTCCGCGCCGCTCATCGCGGACGGTCCGCCCTGTCTGGCCGGCGGTCCGCGTGAGGCTGCGCAGTTTGCTTCTTGGTTCGATTCCTCTCCTTCTTCTTTCGTGCTTCCGCGTGTGCTTTAAGGAATCGTTCCTAAGGCTAGAGGTTGATCCATAACCTCGTGGTCTTGGCTATTGGTGTGTGATTCGATCCATTGCTCGTGTGTGACCGGGATTTGAGTAGGGCATAGGCCGGGTTCTTTCGGAAGAATTTTTACCGGCTCCTATTCACTCCCCCCCTCTCTAGTCGCCATCTGATCCTTCATCTTATCCAACTCTGGTTGGCCATATTCACCTTAACAAATAATTAACTATTAATCTCCTTTTATGAAGGTTATTATTGATATGTGTTTCATTCTTTTATTACACACTTGAATTAATGCTTCCTTTTATACTTGTTATTTTGTGTGAAGGTTTAATACTTTTACCTTTCAATAGTAAAGGTGTGTACAAAGAAAATTATTCACAATTTAATCCTTCAGCAGTAAGGGTGTATTCTTAGCTCTTAGTTTAAGTTGGATAACACTTCACAAAAAGGAAAACGGATTAAAAAAAGTATTTTCCTAATTTAATCAAAGCATTACTCCATAAGGGCCTTTAAAGCTTTTATTAAACAACAATCACTAAAAATTTAAAGAAGGGTTTCTTAAGCATCACAACACCTATCCTGCACCACTGATCACACATGCAAGGCTTGGAGAGCTAGAAAATTAATTACTTTGAAAATAACAAAAGCTAGCTAGCGATTCAAGTTAAATGCATACAAAAACAAATAAGCATCAAAATGCTCCAAGCTTCCTCATGCATGCTCGCTGGTCCTAAACCATCCTAGATAAGCAGCAAGTACACCTAGAACTACTACTGATCTCACATTATTAAATTACAAAGGAAAACATGCATATATTAAGAATAAATATCTATGATTACTCAAAAATTGGGCTTAATTCACCAGGGGTGTAACTTGGCATAACAAGACAGCATGCACAAGATGGGCTGAAGAACATAAATATTTTTAGCTATAAAACTCATCTAGGCAGATTCTGCATGAATAGAAAATAATTCATATAGAAAGATTTACTTCATAACTTTGTGCAATTTTTGGCACAGGAGCTAGTCCTAACATCACACACGACATATCCAAAAATTGGATACAGGGGACTTAAGGATTTTGAGTTATGGCAGATCTAGGTTTTCACATTCCTATTTTGCATGCTAAAAATATCAAGAATCAGACTAGGTGAGTATAACAAATGTTGTAGTATTTTTTACCAGGAATCTAGGAAAATTGGGTTTGCATTTTTATGATTTTCCTACAATTTTAAAGAGAATTTACAAGATTCTGCAAATTGGAAATACTATTGAAGTTTCATTTTGCACCGGAACCCCTAGTGGTTTTTCCTTCTTTCAGTTATGCCCTTAGATTACTCAAAACACCCTACAAAGAGGTCAGGGCTTGCAACTCGTCCCTTGGCCATGGGAGGCGGCGGCGCCGGCCAAATTCCGGCGAGCCGGCCGCGTTCCCGGCCGGGGAAGCGGTGGGGCACGACCGTGGGCTCACCTAGGGCTCGGGGGTGGCCGGCATGGACGCGCGGCGGGGACCGACGGCGGCGGCCACGGTGGCTCGGCTCCGGCGATGGCGTGGGCTCGGCCTGGACAACAAGTGGCACACGACGGCTCTATAGGTTCTAATGATGGGATAGGGACAGTTGCTTGACCGCGGAAGGCAGGAAGAGGCGCTGCTCGACGGCGGCGGCACGGATGGCGCAGCGGCGTGGCAATGCTGGTGGAGGAGGGGAAATGCGGGGTATTTATAGGCACGCGCGGCTCTGGGGTGACGACAGCGGACGTTGAAGATACCACCGTGGTACCCGTCCTCGACCGGCGCGCGTACAGCGGGGCGCCGCCGTCTGATCGGCGGTCCGTGGCGCGCGCCCGACCGGCACGGCGCGGAAACAACGGCGCGTGGCCCGGCGGACTCCCGAGAGCCCTCGGGGCGCGAGCGCGTGGGGAAAGCGCGGCCTGGGACGGCGGGCGGCCTTGGGCGGAGTGCGGCGCGGACGCCGAGGTCACCCGGCGCGCGGCGTGCGCGACGTCGCGGCGCGGCAGTGCCCTGGCCAAACTGTTTTGCCGGTCACCAGTTTGAAAATGATTTTCTCAAAAATCTTGTACATAAGTGCACCAAACTTTGAATATGAAAGTTGTAGATCTAGCTATCCTCTACCACTTTTAAAAAGGCTATATAGGGTTTTTCTCAATGGATTTTGCAGGAGAGGTTTGCCTTGAATGCCACTCACTTGTTATGAACAGGAGGTACTGACATTTGAACAAGTTTTTCATGAATTTTCACTCAAAATTTGAAATACCAATCTACATGAAAGTTGTGTCCCTCGACAAGCTGCACAACTTTCATAAATGTAGATTTTTAAGTGTTTAAGTGAATTTTGGAGAACGCGGCAAAAGTTCCGAAAGACAGCTAGGGTTACTAGGGTTTGAGTGGGGTTTGACCAAGTCTTTGGCCATGGATTGGCCCAACATGTGTGTCCACTAGATCAAAGGTGTCCTTATGTTTGGAGAGTTTTTTGGGGTGAGGACCCATGTTGACAGTGATTTGACCACTGTCAGCCGGGTTGCCCGACGATTAAGGTGAATTAAAAACCTGGGGCGTCACAGCCTACCCCCTTAAACGGAATCTCGTCCTGAGATATGATTTAAGAAAACAAAGATGGGAAAGGGAACTCACGGTTTCGAGATTGCAGGAATCCCGGATACTTGGTGTTGAGATATTCCTCTGTCTCCCAAGTTGCCTCTTCTTCCGTGTGGTGACTCCACTGTATTTTGTACATTCGTACTGTTTGTCTTCGGGTTTTTCACTCTTTTGGGTCCAATACCCTTAATGGGTGCTCGATGAGCGAGAAATCCGGCTCAATCCAAGCATTCGCTTCTGTGATTACTTCGTTTTCTGGCACAGGCATTCCCTTCTTCAATTGGGTCACATGAAACACATTGTGGATTGCGGAAAACCGTTCCGGTAATTGGATGCGATAAGCCACTGGCCCACATACTTCTATGACTTCATAGGGCCCAATGTAGCGCGGAGCTAACTTTCCTTTGACACCGAACTGTTGCACGCCCTTGGTGGGGGAAACCTTTAGATACAAGAAATCTCCCACTTCAAAATGTCGGGATGCGGTTCCCTTATCATGGTAACTCTTTTGCCTCATTTGAGCCATCTTCAAATTCTCCCTTATTACTTGCACCTTTTCTTCGGCATCTTTAACTAAATCCGGACCAAAGAGTGTCCTTTCCCCAATTTCCGACCAGTTCAATGGGGTGCGACATCTTCGTCTGTAAAGAGCATCGAACGGTGCCATTTTCAAACTAGCTTGATAACTGTTGTTGTAGGAGAATTCTGCCAAGGACAAACACTTGTCCCAACTCTTATCAAAGTGTTGGATGCTTTCTCGTAGCATGTGTTCCAAAATTTGATTTATCCTTTCCGTCTGACCATCGGTTTGCGGATGATAACTGGAACTGCGAATTAACTTGGTTCCTAAGCACTCATGTAACTGCTCCCAGAAGCGAGCTACAAACTGAGTTCCTCTGTTAGAGATTATAGTCTTCGTCATTCCATGCAAACGAACTATTTGATCCATGTACAACTCTGCATATTGATGCACTAAATAGTGGTATGCACTGCAATGAAATGAGCGGTCTTGGTGAGTCTGTCTACGATCACCCAAATAGGATCTTTCATTCTCGCTGTCAGGGGTAAACCCACAATGAAATCCATACTAATGTCATCCCACTTCCACATGGGTATCGACAGGGGTTGGAGTACACATGCTGATTTCAAATGGCTCGCTTTCATCCGATGACAAGTATCGCACTCGGCTACACACTTGGCTATATCAGCTTTCATGTTGGACCACCAAAAATTCTATTTCAGATCTTGGTACATCTTTGTACTGCCGGGATGAATAGAAAATTTGTACTTGTGAGCCTCGTCGAGGATGATCTTCTTAATTTCCGGATCAACAGGAACCACAAGGCGTTTTCCAAACCACATTACATCCTGGTTATCCTTGGAAACAAGTGTACTTGGGATCTCCATCTGCTAATTTCTGTTTGATGATTTGTAAGTCTTCATCATGGCGTTGAGCGGTGATAATCTTATCATAAAGATTGGATTTCGCAGCTAAGGCATAAAGATTTCCTGGCTGTACCACTTCTAAGTTGAGCCTTCTCATTTCTTCGCATAATGGTTCACAAACTGGCTCCAACTCCAGATAATTGCAGTGAACTTTGCGGCTAAGAGCATCGGCAACAACATTTGCTTTTCCAGGGTGATAATGCACTTCTAGGTCATAATCCTTAATCAACTCAAGCCATCTTCGTTGCCTCGTATTCAACTCTGACTGAGTAAAGATGTATTTGAGACTCTTGTGATCAGTGAAGATGTTACAACGATTACCCATCAGATAATGTCTCCATATCTTAAGAGTGTTGACAACAGCAGCTAACTCAAGATCATGGGTAGGATAATTGATCTCGTGAGGTCGAAGTGCCCATGAAGCATAGGCAATGACTCAGCCTTCTTGCATAAGAACACAGCCGAGACCCGTGCCTGACGCGTCACCGAAGACTTCAGAAGGTTTGGAATTATCCGGTTGCACTAGCAGTGGGGCTGAAGTCAAGTCTTGCCTCAAAGTGTGGAAGGCTTTCTCACATGCTTCGCTCCACATGAACTTCACCCCTTTCTTGAGAAGTTCGGTCATAGGTTTCACGATTCTAGAGAAGTCCGGAATGAATCGACGGTAGTATCCCGCCAACCCTAAAAAACTGCGGATCTGATGTACGGACTTGGGTGGTTTCCAATCTATCACCTCTTGGACTTTGCTAGGATCTACGGAGATACCATTTTGGGAAATAGTGTGCCCCCAGAATTTCACACTCTTCAACCAGAATTCACATTTGGAGAACTTAGCATAAAGCTTATGATCTCGCAAACGCTGAAGGACAATTCAGAGATGTTAGGCATGCTCTTTCTTATTTTTGGAATAGATAAGGATATCATCGATAAAGACCACTACGAATTTGTCGAGCTCCATCATAAACACGGAGTTCATGAGGTACATGAAGTAGGCTGGGGAATTTGTGAGACCAAAGGACATCCCCAAGAATTCGTAAAGACCATAACGAGTGGAGAAAGCGGTTTTAGGAATGTCACAAGGTCGAATTTTGATTTGATGATAACCAGAACGAAGATCGATCTCGGAGAAAACTCTGGCTCCAGCCAATTGATCAAAAAGAACATCGATTTGGGGAAGAGGATATTTGTTCTTGATGGTCACTGCATTGAGCGGTCTGTAATCAACACACAGCCTCAGGCTACCATCTTTCTTCTTGACAAAGAGAGCGGGACAACCCCAAAGAGAAGAGCTCAGGCAAATATAACCCTTGTCTAATAGCTCCTGGAGTTGGTTTTTCAGTTGGGCTAATTCCTTGGGAGGCATACGATAAGGTCGTTTAGAAATGGGTGCAGTACCCGGTTGGAGTTCAATTACAAACTCAACATCTCTGTTTGGCGGCATACCAGGCAACTCATCAGGAAAAACATCTGGATACTCACACACTACTAGGATTTCATCAAGAGGGGAGATAATGGTCACATAGGCACAAGAGTCAGTACCGTCCTTGAAAGGCAGGTACAAGGTAGTATGCCCGACCGTAGGTGAATTTATCTCTAGAACCCTATCAGATACATCTAGAACCACCTTATGCTGGGTCATCCAATCCATACCCAAGATAACATCCATACCTGCCAAGCTTATGGCAATAAGGTTTGTTGGAAAGATTTTACTATCTAATCCCAAACATACTCCACGGATTAAGATATCAAAGGTGATTTGCCCTCCCGGAGTAATTATCTTGTAAGCAGAATTGGTATGAGAACCCTTTAAACCCATTTTGCCTAACAATATTTCACTTATGAAATTGTGGGTAGCTCCCAAATCAAATAAAATCTTAACAGGAGTATCGTTGATAGAGAATGTACCCGTGAGCACTGAAGCTCCCTCTGGAATGTCACTCATGGTGGTGAAGTTCAGCTTGCCTTGGCGTACTTGCACCATAGGCATCTTAGCCAGAGTGGCAGGCTTGTTCCCTGCTCCTTGATTCGGTGGGTTGGGCTTGATCTTCTTAGGTTTGGGGCAATCACTGATGTAATGCCCTGGTTGACCACAGTTGAAGCAACGACGATCACCAATGTTGTGAGGAGGTGCATTAAGCTTTGGAGCCTGCTGCTGAGCATTTCGGAACTGGAAGTTCCCTGAGGGTTTGCCCTGGGATGGCTTCATCGTCCAACGCCTAGTTGAAGATTGCTGGGATGGGTTTGGAATATTATTTTTCACAAAGCGAAACTTCTTGTTACTTCCGCTTACCGGAGCAAAACCAGACGGTCTCTTTTTGTCCCCGTGGGCCTTTTTCATGGCATCCTCTTGGGAGATTGTCGGTGTTTTAGACCGGCAACCTACCAAGGGGAGTACCCGAGGTAGATGAATGTGGCCTCGCCGAGATCAGTAACTCGAAGGAAGAGACACGTGGCACACAATTTAGACAGGTTCGGGCCGCGAGGTGCGTAATACCCTACGTCCTGTATGCTGTGTAGCTCTGGATTGATTGGGTGCGATTACAAGATGATGCGTAATGAGAGAAGAGGGGTCCCTGCCTCGCCTTATATAGTCCGGGAGGCGGGGTTACAGGTCGGTTTAGGGAGAGAGTACTAGCCTTGTACGTCTAGGAGTCCTCTACACAGTACATGGTATGTATAGCTTCCTATCCGAGTACTTCTCCACCGCAGTCCTTGCGCCTCACGCCATCAGGTACCATGCGGCACAAGTTGGGTAGTCCCAGGGGCCCACCGAGTAGTCGGTCCTGGTACCCACCGAGGTAGTGAGCCGAGGGAGGTCCATACGACAAGCCCCCGAGTACTTTGTAGTCGAACAAGATAGCTTCGAGCAGTCTTGACGGCCTCGACGAGTAGCCCCCAAGTGTCCCCAAGTACTACAAGTCAAAAGTCCTCAAGAATATTTGAAGCATCTCGAGGCTGGAAGGTACTCCAGCTGTTCTCTGAGTAATCCTGAAGTCTTCTCGAGTAGTCCCCAAGCGTCCTCGAGTTCTACTCTTGAATGACTTCAACAATACCCGTGTTGTCTTGAAGCCGAAGCTGATATGGAAGTGCGATTGCAAAATCTCACTCCATATGGAGTAGCCCCCGAGTCTTAGGTTGAGTCGTTGACTCTGGCTGAGGGTCAATCTGAAGTTCTGGCAAGATTATCCCGCAAAATCTGGAGAAAAAACCGAAGGACACGTGGCACGGAGCCCCCGAGCCTTGAGTTGAGTACTTCATCTTGAATTGAAGGGTCATCTTGTATGTAGAAAGTGTCCTGAGTTGCTCTTGAATCTTGTCGCTACCTAGGGAATTGATTAGATGTAGCCGAGCCCCCGGGATGAGGCGCATCGACTACTTGAAGTTTGAAGGGTCAGGCGCTACCGCTGAGTCAGCCGTGTTGAGACAATCCATCTGGCCATTGAGGAGCCGCCTGTTGGCTTATAAATAGAAGCCAAAACCCTTGGGGTTTTTCACACCACACACTTGCAGCCATTCAGAGCACATCTTGCTTAGAATCCGCCACCGGTGCACACTACCACCTCAGTGTAGATCGCAGATCCAAGCGCGCCGCCACCGGAAGCCACCGCCGTAGCCCAAGAGCGAATGCGAGTGAAAACCCAGTGCACTTGGAGAATGAAGCCCTAACCGTCCAAGAGCTTGAAGACCGCCGGCGGGAAGAAGAGATCCCGAGAGGAAGCTGCTGGATCCGCCGCGGGGTCAACACCGTCGGTGTCTCCCCCACTTCCAAATCCCAACAAGGAGTGGAAGAGGTCAAAGGCCAAGACTGAGGACCTGTTGGCGCTACTCAACAGCGGATTTCTCCGGGAGAAGGAGGTCGACATGTCGCGCGCCGCCGCGGGAGATCCGTACCCGATGGAGAAGAATCCGGATGAGATCCTGATGTTCACGCGGTTCGTGGAGCGCGGGTTGGCTCTCCCGGAGAGCAACTTTTTCAAGGGGCTCTTGGAGTACTACAGTATCGAGTACCTCAATCTCAACCCTAATGGTATTTTCCACACCTCCGTCTTCGTTCATTTTTGCGAAGCCTTCTTGGGGATCAGACCCCACTGGGTACTCTTCCAGAAATTCTTCCCCGTGATGCCCCAGCCGAGCGCCAACGACCCCCAAGTAGTCAGAGGAGCTGGCATCTAGATGCTCGAGGACACCGCTGAGCAGTACCTGACGTACAAGTTGATCGACTCCAACCAAGATTGGAAGTCGAAGTGGTTCTACATCACCAACCACCACCCGGAGCTGCCGGAGCCCAGCGGGAAGTAGCCAAAGCACCGGCCCTGGTGGAACACCGAGTCAACGATGCAGGAGGGTATCCAGCTACCCGAACTGTTGGAGAAGATCAAGGCTTTGAGAGAAGCCGGGCTGAGGGCCGAGCATGTGGCCTTCAGCTTCATGAAGAGGAGGGTGCAGCCGCTGATGGCTCGCGACACCCTGGGCTACCAGTACACCGGCGACGGCGACTCGTCGCGGATGCCCGGCAGCGAGATCGATGATGACGACATCATCGATAGGCTGGGTAGGATCTTCAAGGACATGACGGCGTACACACCCTGTCCCGTCACGGAGTACTCCGCCGCGCGCCCACCGAACGAGGTCAGTAGCCGTACTCAGTGACGAATACTGATTATGTAGTAGTAGTCGTGCTCACCCAATGTGCTTCTTGCAGGATGACATAGTGAAGTTTGTCTCCGAGCCGGCTTCGCCTCCTCGACTTGTTGAAATCCCAGAGGAGGGGAAGGGCAAAGCCAAAGAGCGCCACGAAGTCGGCAAAGGAGACGACACTATTTTCGATGAAGATACATCGGACGAAAATGACGAGGAAATTCTTCAAGAGCGGTTTCAACTGCGATCAAGATTCAGCCGCCCTGGACTGCCCAACGTCCCTCTCATCCAAGCTCCTCCGACTAGCTTGGAGGCTAGTTTGCCTGCGCCACCGAGGAGGCCGCGCAACGTGGCACGCAAACGCGTGGCCAAGAAGCTCAAAGTCACTGAGACCACATCCCGAGAGGTAAGCTCCTTGAGTAGGGTAGTCGAGTACTTATTTCTCGATGTTGTGTATGCTGACGACGAAATTCCGTTGCTCGTAGGAGATCCCGCCCTTCGACCGCGTAGACCAAGGGGACGAAGGAGACTGGGAGACTATGGGGGAGCCGGCTGAGAGAAGCCCGAGCCCAGCCCCCGCCATGACAGAAACCGTGCCGCAGGCGCCAGTCGCTGAGGGCAAGACTGAGCCGGCCGTGGCTGCTGCTAAAGAGCCAGCGGCTACTGAAGCCGAAGAGGAGGCGCCTGCTGAAGCTGGACTAGTCGACATCGCCGGCATACTTGGCGCGCCAACCGTGACAGTAGTCCGGTCGAGGCTGTAAATGAAGATCTTTCCTGAGTAGTACATGTGGTTTGGTAGCCGTACTTGGTTGACAACCAGTTGTTTAGTCTGCAGGAAATCCATGGACTTGACCTGGGACGAGGATGAACCCAGCGCGGCAATGGCTGAAGAGGATTCCGCCCCAGCCGCTGAGGAGTCCGCTCCTGCCCCTCAAGCAGAGACCGAGGCGCCGGTCGGGGGAGCTACGCTGCCGGAGGCTAGTGTTATAGAAGGTGAGTACACTGCACGAACGCAGTAGTCATTGTAGAGTAGTCGTAGCTTCCAAGGGAGACTAATCCGGATGTCTTCTGTTGACAGGGGCCGAAATCGAGGGAAGTACCATCCCCGAGGCGGTGCTCATTGAAGTCTTGGTACCGGAGACCCAAGGAGCTGCTGGAGCTGCCCCCGAGCTGGCGGAGGTAGCCAGCGGAGGAGCCCCCGCGATGGCCGGAGAGGAGCGCGACGATGTACTGCCAGAGTCAACCCTGGAAGTAGTCGTCCGCTCGCCGGAGATTCAAGATGCGGAGCCGATCCGTTCGGCACCAATGTCTGGAACCGCCACGAGTAGTCGTGGTGGGATTGAACTCCTGGCAGACGACCTCGTCGACCCGGCGGTAGTAGCGCGTCACTTGGAGGCGATGCGCTAGGCCGAGCAGTGGATGAAGGTAAGTTGTCGTTACCCCTGAGTAGTTGATCTGCCATAGATGCTGAGTACCCAAGTAACAGCTATTGTCTGCTGCAGGATGTCGTGGAGAGATCCCGACAAAAATCTGACATGCTCCAGGGATACGGCGACACAGTGCTCCGGGCGGAGGCCTTGGAGGAACAACTCGTAAGGGCCCGGAAACACTCCGCCATGCTTCAGTCGAAACTTGACGGCGTCTTTGCCCAATATCATAACAAAGTCCAGGACATGCAGGCGAAGAGCAACGAGCTGGTGCGGAAGAACAAGTCGCTCTGCAACAAGAATAAAGGTATGGTGCTGTCTTGTCAAGTACCCATTGGAGATGTCTTGTAGTAGTCTAACCCTCCTTGCTTGTTGATTGTAGAGCTTGAGACCCGTGTCGAGCAACTGAAGCCCTCAGAAGTCGACATGAACAACCTCTTCTGCCGGGAGAAAGAGGCCCGCGAGGTACTTGAATATGACTATAAGCAGTTGGCTTACGAGTGCGACAAGCACATGGAGCTTCATATTGCGTCGGACCGTGACCTCGTCAACTGCTATAAATCTCTGCAGAAGTTGAACAAGGACTGCGAGAAGTTGCTGGCCCAGCTCAAATAACTCGAAGAAGCCACACTTCCCATTGCGAGGCTACTGGTGCCTCATTCGGGTGGGCCGAAGATAGCTCCATTAGTGGACCGGCTCAGAGAGGCTCCCAGTCATCTGGCGACGTACGTCAAGCATTTGGCGAAGTCGATCCCCAATCAGATCTTGGCATACATGAAGTCGTACTTCCCAAAGGCTCCAGTGGATGTAGTCACCGGTGGACTAGCCGCCAATTGCACTGATGAGCCGTACGCGGAGCTCCTGGAGTAGATGGCGCCAATTGTTGAGCAGGTCGCCGAAAAGCTGAACCTTCAGTAGTCATGTAGGGTTAGCCTGTAGCAGTAATTGTATAAACAGAGTTGTACTGAACTTGTTTAATTATGAAATGAGAAAGCTTCTCAGAGATGAGTACTCGTTGTCGCAAGATGAGTATGCGGAGTTCTTATCGTTGTGTTGTCACGAGTAGCGGTACTCGCCAGTAGACCCGTTGACGGAAAAATCAGTAAATTAGTTGAAGGGTAATCAAACTTTATTACTGAGAGAAATACACCTCGATGGCCAGGGCCGTTTTACAAGAGTAGTCGCCAGGACCCGGAGGCCGCCTACAGCTAAGTGGTGCTAGGGCGTGTAGCCGCTTACAGCAGTAGATCCGTTAGTAGCCATATAGGCTGGATCTAGGAGTACATGGCCTCTTAGTAGACCGCTGCTGGAGTCCTTTGTCTCTCGGAGTAGCCCAAGATCTGTTAGTAGCCGTTAACGCTGGATCTTGGAGTAGAGTAGTCCGGAGACTAGTGCCTGGACCCGGAGGCCGCTTACAGCGAAGGGGTCTTTGGGTAGTCGTGTAGACTTGAGCGCACAGGGTAGTCGTGTAGACTAGGCGTAGAATCGACAGAGCTGGTCGATATTCCACGAGTTGTCAACGTCTTCGCCTTCAAGCGTCTGGAGGCGGTAGGAGCCTGGTCCAGTCCCCTTTGCAACTGTGAAGGGACCTTCCCAGGGCGAGCTGAGCTTGTGTAGTCCTTCCATGTTCTGGATGCGGCGGAGGACGAGATCACCAACGTTGAAGGAGCGTTCCTTGATGTTGCGATCGTGGTAGCGTCGGATACCCTCAAGGTACCTTGCTGATTGGACGAGGGCGGTGCAGCGAGCTTCTTTGAGTCCATCAATATCAACTCGTCTACTGTCTTCAGATATGCCTTCGTCATATTGCTCTACTGCTGGTGAATCCCACATGACATCGGCGGGAAGAACTGCTTCCGAGCCGTAGACTAGGAAGTAGGGCGATTGCCCTGTTGGCTTGGAGGGTTGAGTACGTAGCCCCCAGAGCACATTGGGTAGTTCTTTGACCCACTTGCCTCCTTTTGAATTAGCAGCATCGTGCAGTCGCTTCTTGAGAGCGTCGAGTACCATCCCATTGGCACGCTTGACTTGTCCATTGGCCCGAGGATGGGTGACCGAGACATACGGACGTCGATCCCGCTGTTCTCGCAGTACTCCCAGAACTGGTGATTGTTGAAATTGAAGCCCAGGTCTGTGATGATGCGATGGGGTAGCCCGTAGCGATGCATGAGTTCATCCAAGAAGTCGAGTACTCTGTCGGCCTTGAGGCATGTGACCGGTTTGACCTCAATCCACTTGGTGAACTTGTCGATGGACACCAGTACTCTGTTGAATCCACCTGGCGCAGTTGGGAGAGGCCCAATCATGTCGAGCCCCCAGCAGGCGAAGGGCCAGGTTGGCGGTATGGTGACTAGCTTGTAGGCCGGGACATGTTGTTGCTTGGCGAAGTATTGGCACCCTTGGCACCTTCCGACGAGTTCTTCAGTGTCACCCAAAGTTGTGGGCCAGTAGAAAGCTCGTCGGAAGGCCTTGCTGACCAGCGTTCGTGAAGACGCGTGGTTGCCGCAAACGCCTTTATGGATCTCCTCCAAGATGCCCTTGCCTTCTTCTCGGGGGACGCACTTCATGAGTACTCCAGAAGATGCGCCCCGCCTGTAGAGCTTGTCTCCGACTAGGACGTAGGACTTGCCGCGGCGGATGAGTTGTTCGGCCAAGTTCTTGTCCGATGGATCCTTCTGCTCGCGGAGGTAGTCGATGAAGGGTTGCCTCCAGCCCACGTCTATCATCATGACCTCCTGGCCAGCCGGAGGATGTGCTGGATCAGTGGTCAGTGGCGCTGGCTCCGGGATGGATGGCGCGTGAAGGTTGTGGACGAAGACACCCGCTGGTACTTAAGCGTGAGTAGAACCAAGCTTCGACAGGACGTCCGCTGCAACATTGTTGTCGCGGACGACGTGATGGAACTCGAGACCGTAGAACTTGTTCTCGAGCTTGCAGACTTCTAGGCAGTAGGCGTCCATGTTCTCCTTGTTGCGGTCCCAGGACTTGTTGACTTTGTTGATGACCACTGCGGAGTCGCCGTAGACTAGTAGCCGCTTGATGCCCAGTGAAGCCGCGAGGCGGATACCGTTTAGTAGAGCTTCGTACTCGGCTTCGTTGTTTGAGACCTTCCAAAAGATCTGGAGGGCGTACTTGAGTTGTTCGCCCATTGGAGAGATCAAGAGTACCCCTGCACCTGCGCCTTCGAGCTTGAGCGAGCCGTCGAAGTACATCACCCAGTGCTCTGGGCGCTCAGTTGGAGTAGGTAGCTGATTCTCCCGCCACTCTGCCATGAAGTCGACTAGCTCCTGTGACTTCATGGCTGTGCGTGGCTTGAAGTTGATATTGAGGGCGCCGAGTTCGACAGCCCACTTGGAGATTCTTCTAGTAGCATCTTGGTTCCGCAGGATGTCACCGAGAGGGTAGTCGGTGACGACGCAGATCGAGTACTCCTGGAAGTAGTGTCGTAGCTTCCGCGAGGTGATGAGCACTGCATATAGTAGCTTCTGTACTGGTTGGTAGTGTGCCTTGGATTCTGACAGGACCTCGCTGACGAAGTAGACTGGTCGCTGGACTGGGTAGGTGTGGTCGTCTTCCTGCCGCTCGACGACGATGGCAGTACTGACCACGTGAGTAGTCGCAGCGAGGTAGAGCAGTAGCGACTCCTTTTTGCGAGGAGCCGTGAGGACTGGTGGCTTGGATAAGAAGTCCTTGAGCTGAGAAAGGGCTTTGTCTGCCTCTGGAGTCCACGTGAACTCTTCTTGATGCTTGAGTAGTTTGAAGAAGGGGAGCCCCCGTTCTCCAAGCTTTGAGATAAATCTGTTCAGAGCCGCCATGCATCCAGTTAGCTTCTGTATGTCTTTGATGCACGTGGGAGCTTTCAAGCTGGTGATAGCGGAGATCTTCTCGGGGTTGGCTTCGATGCCGTGGTGGCTGATGATGAAGCCAAGTAGTTTGCCCGACGGTACGCCGAAGACGCACTTGTTCGAGTTGAGCTTCCAGCGGTACTCTCGCAAGGATGCGAAAGTCTCTTCAAGATCGGCGATGAGCGTGTCGGAATTTCTAGTGTTGACGACCACGTCATCCACACAGGCTTCGACGTTCTTGTTGAGTTTCCTCTTGAAACAGGCCTGGATAGCTCGCTGATAGGTAGCGCCGGCGTTCTTCAACCCGAAGGACATGGTCGTGTAGAAGTACGCGCCAAACGGAGTGATGAACGCGGTCTTCTCCTGGTCTTCTTCCTTGATTGCGATCTGGTTGTACCCGGAGTAGCAGTCGAGGAAACAGAGCAGGTCATAGCCCGCCGTGGAGTCAATGACTTGGTCTATCCACGCCAACCCGAAGGGGTCCTTGGGGTAGTGCTTGTTCAGGTCGGTGTAGTCGACGCACATCCTCCACTTGTTCGTGTTCTTCTTGCGGATGAGGACGGGGTTGGCGAGCCACTCAGGATGGAAGACTTCTCTGATGAAGCCAGCCGCGAGTAGTTTGGCCAGTTCCTTCTTGGTGGCATCCCGTCTGTCGTCGGCGAAGCGGCGGAGGTGTTGTCGCTTCGGGGTAGCTTTGGGGTCGACGTTGAGTGAATGCTCGATAAGATTCTTGGGCACCCCTGGCATGACCGCTGGTTTCCACACGAAAATGTCTCGGTTAGCCCGGAGGAAGATGATAAGCACGTCCTCCTATTTCGGGTCAAGGCCCGCCCTGATGGTGGTGGTCTTGCTGCTGTTGCCCGTCCCGAGGTTAATTGTCTTGACTTGAACCTCCTCAACTGGCTGAGGCTTGTTGGCTTTGTCCGACTTCTCTGGGATGTCGAGTTCACTTGGGGCAAGCTTCTTGGATGCAGTGTAGATCTCCATCATTGCGTTGGGTACTTGATTTGTGGCTGCGAGCTCCACAGCTTCTGTGTCGCAGTCGAAGGATATCTTCAAGTCCCCTTGTAGAGAGAGTACACCGGCCGGACTTGGCATCTTGAGTACCAAGTAGGTGTAGCGGGGTACCGCCATGAACTTGGCGATAGCTGGTCTTCCGAGGATGGCATGGTAGGAAGTTTCGAAGTCTGCGTCTTTGAACTTGATGTACTCGGTACGCTAGTTGTCCCTTGTTTCCCCGAAGGTAACTGGCAGGACCACTGAGCCCAGTGGGATAGCCACGTTCCCGGGGACGATGCCGTAGAAAGGCGAGGTGCTCTTGGTGAGCATGTGGGTGATGTCGAGCTTCATTTTCTTCAGGGTCTTGGTGAAAAAGACATTGAGCCCGCTCCACCGTTGATAAGGACCTTGTTGAGTTTGGAGCCCGCGACCACCGGCTTCAGGACGAGTGGGAACCATCCTGGTTCAGAGAAGCTTGTCCATTGATCCGCACAAGAGAAGGTAATGGGTAGCTCCGACCACCGGAGAGGGGCCGGAACCGCTGGCTCTATGGACATGACTTCTCGTCGAGTGGCTTTCTGAGCCCGTCGGTTGGGTAGTCCGCCAAAGAGGACGTTCACCGTCTTGTCGAGTTCCTGGAAGTCGTCGTTGCCCTCGTCGGTCTTCTTCTTTCCTTTCTTGTCGTGAGGGTATCGTGGCTCTGGAGTATCCTTGAGTGCTCGCCGGAGTTGGTAGCACTGCTCGGTGGTGTGGTTGCCGTCCAGATGCCACGGGCACTTCTCCTTCAGCAAGTCTTTGAAGCCGCCAGAGGTCTTCTTCGAGTTGTCTTTCGCAGGGCGCTGGATAGCCGCGACAGTGTTGTCTGGCTTGCGCTTGCGATTGGGACCCGAGTAGTTGTTGCTGCGACCGCCTTGGTTCCCATTGTTGTTGCTGTTGCCACCCGTGTTCTGCTTGCTCTTGCCACGGATGGCGTCGTACTTGGCGTTAGCCTTGTCTTCTTCATCAGCCTAGGAGGTGATCATGTCCTTAAGGTGGGTGATGGAGCTCGGGCGGCGACGACCGAAGTCTTCGAAAGTGCGACGGTGATAGAGACCGTCTTGGAAGAGGTCGATGACCTCCTTGTCGGAGATGTCGACTACGGTGACGCGCTTGTCGAATAAGCACTGCATGTTCTTGCTTCACCATTGCTAGGTCCATGCGAGTACCCGAGTGACCCATAGCGCCCGCGAAGTTGCTGGTGAACGGTTCCTTAAGCTGGTCCCACTTGTCGATCGAGTACTTCTTGAGTGACTCGAGCCATGTAAGCGGGGCTTGATCCAGACAGAATGAGAAGTAGAGGCACTTCGTGTCGTTATTGCCACCAGCGTTCTTGATGGAGAAGGTGTAGTATCTGAGCCACTGCACTGGATCCTGCTTCGCGTCGTACTTGGTGATCCCCAAAGGTTTGAATTTCTCCGAGAGAAGTAGATTGCGAAGCCGTGCAGAGAAGGCGGGGAAGCCATCGTTGTCGCCTGCCGTGGAGGACTTGCGTCGAAGTTCTTCGATCTTCTGGCGGGCGTCGAAGCCGCCACATGAAGCGCTGGAGGCCTGGCTGTTCGCGTGGCCTCGGCCGCCGCAGTCGCATCCGCCCCCGGCTCTCCTGCCAGCCCCATGGTTGAAGCTCCCGCCGTCACTGCCTCCGCCGCCAGGATCACGGTGAGGGATGATCTCACGGTCGCCGCCGGCGCCGCCGGTGCTGTTGCCACCATGAGAGGGTCCACCGGCCGATGCCCGGGTACGGTTGGGGTTGGCTGGTAGCTCCCCTCGAGTACGGTTGCGACCGATGTCCGCACTGCGACTTGTGGCTTCGTTTTCTTGCTGGCAGTTCCTGACGGGGGGCACTTGAGTGACCCTATTGTCAACTCGCATGAAGTAGGCGTCCTCTGCGAGCTTGGTGATGACTTCTCCCGCATGCATCCCCTGAGCCTGATGTGCTATCGTAGTGATAGACATGAGGCATTGCTCTAGGGTAGTGTGCACCCGGCTCCCAACTTGGTCGAGTGCTTCCGCGAGGTTCCGGATGGGAAGGGACTCGCGGAGACGTCGGCGTCGTTCGTTCCGCTTTCTATTGCGTTCACGTCGAGCGTCCCTGTTGGCGTCGGTCTCGTTGGCGGGTGCGTTGGCGGACAACTCGTCCGCTGAGATATCCTCGAGATATCAGTCAGGGACTGTCCTTGAGGGCCCCGGCGTCTCGTTGGTAGTCATGAAGACTTGTCGATCAGGAGAGCCGAGGCTAGAGTCACTGGTTGCCACCTCTGTCAGGGTGTGCTCCTCAGTTGGAGCTAGCGGTGTTCCCTCTTGGAATAGCAGTGATTCGAGGTAGGCAACGCAACGTGAGTTCTCTTCTGTCAGGTCTGCGGGCTTGCGGTCTGGCTAGTAGACGAATCTGCCGGCGGGTGTAGATGTTATAACTAGGCCGGATGCGGGTCCTGACAGCGGTTGCTCCATCGTATAGGTCTCAGACTCGGGCTTGTCCGGGTCCGCTCCGAAGTCGAACTCGTAAGAGGAGTCCGAGTAATAGCCGGAGATGGGGTTGGAGTCCGAGTTGGACTCGGAGGCGATCTCTTTCCCAGCCCGGCGTGCGGAGACAGCCTTCGCGTTGGCCTTGCTAGCGATGCAGAGGCCATATGGGAAGTGCTCGTGGAGTGGGGAGTCCGCACACGATGGCTCGATAGCCGGCTCGCATACGATGACCCACGGCGACGTCGAGTTCGAGTTGGAGTCGGATCCGAGCTCGAAGTCCGCGTGCTGGTTGTAGAGTGAAATTTCGCCGAATTTTCCGGTGAGATCGCCCGTGACTACTTCAGGAAGCGTCACGAGGCCAGTCTTCGGGTTGGGCGGCATGGTGAGGCGGCGCTGGAAGGATTCGGCACCGTCAACAGTGCAGACCCAGGAGCCGAAGACGATGGTGTCGCCGCGGTTGAAGGCGACGGTTGGCTTGATGAAGATTTTAGCCGTCGAGTTCGCCATATGATCTTCAGCGAGATCCCCTACCTGGCGCGCCAGCTGTCGGTGATTTAGACCGGCAACCTACCAAGGGGAGTACCCGAGGTAGATGAATGTGGCCTCGCCGAGATCGGTAACTCGAAGGAAGAGACACGTGGCACACAATTTAGATAGGTTCGGGCCGCGAGGTGCGTAATACCCTACGTCCTGTATGCTGTGTGGCTCTGGATTGATTGGGTGCGATTACAAGATGATGTGTAATGAGAGAAGAGGGGTCCGTGCCTCGCCTTATATAGTCTGGGAGGCAGGGTCACAGGTCGGTTTAGGGAGAGAGTACTAGCCGTGTACGTCTAGGAGTCCTCTACACAGCACATGGTATGTATAGCTTCCTATACGAGTACTTCTCCACCGCAGTCCTTGCGCCTCACGCCATCAGGTACCGTGCAGAACAAGTCGGGTAGTCCTAGGGGCCCACCGAGTAGTCGGTCCTGGTACCCACCGAGGTAGTGGGCCCAGGGAGGTCCATACGACAGCGATAGCCTTGTTCACAAGCTCATGGACATTTTCTGGCTCGAGCAGGTTCAGTCACTCGTACAACTTGCCATCTAGCCCATCATGGAACCTCTCCATCTTCTTTGCATCCGTGTCTACATGATGTCCACCATATTGGCACAAGCTGTTAAACTTCTGGGCGTAACGGTACACCGTAACAGATCCCTGCCTGAGAGCCAACAACTCCCTCATCTTTCTATCCATTAATCCCTTGGGTATGTGATGGCTTTTGATAGCTTGCTTGAAATCATCCCAAGTTACAGCACGCCCTCGCTGCATCAACTTGAAATGATCCCACCACATCAAAGCTTCTCCTCGCAGTTGCAGAGCTGCTAAGTTGGCTTTGTTCTCCTCGGAGCAAGGCATCACAAAGGCAGAGAACTTTGCCTCAATGGCCTTGATCCAAGCCTCAGCTTCTAGGGGGTCTTCCGCCTTGGAAAAGGTCGGTGGCTTCATCCCGATGAACTAAGCGTATGTGGTGACCTGATTAGGCCCGTCGTGATTGGCACCATGTGGTGGCCCTCGGTTCATCTGCTGAGTGATCTGCTGCTGCGTCTGTAAGATCTGGCGCAGCACCTCGGTTTGCGTGGCCATGAAGGCCTCCGACGGTGTCATGGGCGGCGGTGGCGGCAAGTCACTGCTACCGTTCGCTCCGAACCCGTTGGGAGAGGTGCCCGTGGGTCCCACCATCTGAGATGCGAGCCTTTATTAGACACATAGCCAAAATCATACTCAGAAATGATGACAAGTGCAATCATGCACAACCATAGCTCATTCACATTCATATGATCATGACAGCAACCATCGAAAAAATATCATGTAACCTAAATAAGATTCATAAAATCATTCTTCAACATAGTTAGAAGATACGATAACTTGAGTCCCTCGAGCTAGCCTTCAATTTGCGGCGAATTTTCCCATTTCGCGCGTACGGAGAAGGTAACATGCGAATAATCGCCAAGTCGCTTTAGCCACTGACCGGCACTCACCGAAAATGTCGTAGTTCTCTGTTGACGGTTAATAGTTGTATCAAAGTTCGTTTAGACTTGCAAGCGGACAAGTCTTCCGTCGTAGTCAAGGGACCCTTCTTCCCTCGAGTGGTGAACCCAAGGTATCGAATCCGTGGAACAATGTGCAACGCAAGGATTCAATCTAGTAAAGCAAGGTAAGCTATCTTATGAAGACAAGTGGCATCTAATCTACAAACTCATAAAGAAAACAAATCTAATCTAATCTACTAAAGAGGTAACAAGAGAAAGCAAGAGATAACCGATCTAGAGAGTCTAGATCATGCTTATGTTGTAGCTCCAAACAAGATAGATGACGATAGAAAAGCGAATCTCATTAAAAGCATCTTTAAATCGTGGCCTTCCATCCGACTCTGAAAACGCCCGCCTTTCGGAACCCCCGTTCTATCACAACTTATCCCTACTCATGCGGGTAGTCTAGGGCGAGTTCGATAGGAACAAGTTGAAAACACTTGGCCGGTCCGGTATGCACCTCTAGCCACCGCGGCTACAAGAGCACCCTAGGTAATCTAGCTATAGACTAGATCGTAGAAGAAGCAAAACCAAGAAGAAAACAAAATCATCGAGAAGGCACTTAATCGCTAGAAATCGGATTCACTTACAAACTTCACCATGAATGATTACATGAACAAGATCACCACCAGGGCCCTCCCTCGATCTTGATCCTCGCTCCGGAGCTCCGACGTGGTCTTCCATGCAAGGTTCCCACGTCGGCTAGGGAGACCCTAGACAACTAGAACGACCCTCATCTCCAAGATGGTGTCCCTCAAGCTTCTCGGCTCCTCGGCGGTGGATGACGAATTGGATGATGCGTGGCTGTTGGTGAGGGGGCTATAAATAGCCAAAGATGCAACTAGGTCAAAGGGGAGGCCGACTGGGCCCCGAAACAGGCTGGGCCGACTGGCCTGGGCCCGTTTCGGCCTAGTTCGTGTCCTCCTTCGCCCGGTGTTGCTTCCCACGTCTTCTAGATCCTCGCCCCTTTTGCATGTGGGCCCTTGACGTCGATTTCTCTCCGAATTGGACTCAACTCCTTGTCTTGCAAGATTCAACACTATTCTGGTTCGGTCCTCGGAGTTTATCATCTTCTCGGGCTTGGTCCTCGGGCTCTTAGAGTCATGTTCACTTCATTGCTTGACTTGTATCGGGCTTCAAGGTCTTGTCAAGAGGTACTTAATGAACTTATCCCGGAAGTCTTGCTTTCAACGTCAAAACCCTGCGTAAAAACTTAACTCCAAAACCGACATGCACAATTGAACTTGTTATACCACGGGGGTTAGTACCAATGGATAAGATACAAAAGTCATGCCAACACCGAAGGTAAACTCATGGCTAGGTTGACGGATTTTCACCGTCAACATCTCCCCCATGCTTAAACCTTGCTCGTCCTCGAGTAAGCCTTCGATGGATATCATTGTTGCCCTTCATTGTTTAAACCTTGTACTTGATCGTACATGAAAAAAAACATAATGCTCTCAAAAGTTTAATTCGTTAAAGTTCCATAATGTACTAGCCTTCATCCCTACCGAGGGTAGATATTTAATTAAGCTTATCCCACAAGTATTAACATGCTCCCAAAATTCAAATGGATCTCAGAAATTTTGAAATAAAGAACAAGATGAAAAAGGGCTAAACCAAGTTCACAAATTTAAACCACCTTGCATCTTGCTCATGAACTTCATCTCATCTTGTCTCTCAAGCCTATTTATTCTACTCCTTTCCCTCTCATAGCATTTATTTATGTGGTAGGCTTTATATGGAGCTTCTTGGGAAAGTTTAGTCCTACCAAGATTTTATAAATGAGATTTTGTCAAAACAAGACAAGCTTCTCATGGTCGTACCGAGACTCGTCAAAAAGGTCATTGGAAAATGATGTTATATCAAGGAGGGGAAAGAGAAAAATACACACACTTGAGATGAGTGGACATGTGCAAATGACAAAGGGTGATCCCGAGGCACAAAGGAAATCCTCGTTATCGGATTGCACATGGTTGGAAAATGAGAATGGATCTGTTAATCTTGAAGCCTTGAATTTGCTAATGCAGTTTAGAGAACCGGGGAGTTCACTTTACGCATACTCATATTTTTTCTCTTTCTCATATTTCTTCTTCTTTTCTTTCTTTCTTTCTTTTTTCATTAATTCATTTTTTTCTTGTGAGACTTTCACCTTGGAAGTGACGTACATCGCCTTTGAATTTTCTTTCATTCATCATTTTTTTAAAATTGCTCCCTTTGAACTCTAAAAATTGCATCGTACCTACCTCCTCCCCCATGCTTAGACGTTACTCGTCCTCGAGCAAAGAGGCGGTAAATAAGGTAGGTACCGGAAATATTTTTCCTTGGAGAGATACTTGAATTCTTCAATATTGGCACCGTCTTGCGATCTTCCTTGAATTGATGCTCCATTCTCAACGATAGGTTGTGGTCAAGGAGGTAAACACAAAAGATGATATTTGGTTTTAAGGGTGGATATCCGGCGAGGTTTGTGAGATCTCCGATGTGGGGATACACAATGCACGGATAGAAGGCTAGACAAAGGATAGATACACAAAAACGGAATGACCAGCTTCTTAGTCTCGGGCCAGAGAAATCATGGCCTGCAATAACTCACTCAAAAAATAAATCTTGTATACGAAGTTTTTGCACTCAAATATTTATATGGCTCTGGATAGGTAGAGCAACACGCAAGTGGTATTTATGACAAGGTTAGCTTTACACTTAAGAACAAAAATAAATCATCTTTAATCCATCTAAAACTTGAGAGCACATAAAACACTATGGGTCTTTATTTTTATCATAACCTCCGCTAAAGATTAAGCTAGCATTTAGATAAATTCAGATTTGTATTTTTAAGAGAGCACTAGGTTAAACATGCATAAATCAATTACAAAGATAAACAAAGCGGCAATTATAATCATATATCATCATGGCACAAACTTTGTAACTTTACTAATGGTAAAAACTTGGTGGTGACATTATTCATGATGAAAATAAAAACTAACACACACGCTGAAAATTAAAATAAAAACTAAAAATTAAAGTAAAACTGAAAATACTACGCATACATAGGCGCAAACAAGCTGAAAATTAAAGAAAAGGGGGTAAAGGAAAGATAACTAAAGCTCATCCTCTCTCTAATCTTCCGCCGGTTATTGATATTAATAGTCTTGGTTGTTGTACCCTTGCTCATAATAGGATTGCTCCGCTCCTCCTATGAATTGTCCGACGGTGCTAGGTGAAGGTGTCCAAGCACATAGGCGACGTTTGCATTTCCTTCACCCATTTGGTTTGCATTGGTTAGGATGGCTGCAATAATTTGCACGTTCCTTGCAGCGTATCCTCCAATGGTGGCCACATTTTGTTGTGGTTGAGGAAGGTGTGCATATGGCTCCGCAAAGGCTACGTTGGGGACCGCAAAAATGGTGGGGGTATGGCTGCACCACTCCCCCATGCTTGCATTGGTACACCACCGTAGTAACTCGGCGGCGCCGGGGTTCCTCCCAATGGTGGGACATAATTTTGTTGTGCACCTCCTTCTTGGGCCGTGGAAAAACCTTCTCCTGATCCTTCTCTTTTATTTTTTTTCTTCGCCAGCACAACAAGTCCTTTCTCTAACCGATCTTCTTCCCCTCAAGAAACTTCCATCCGAAAGGGGTAAGTTTACTTTGGCCACTTTGAAGCCTCCTCTCTCATCTTCACTTATATATTTTTCTCTTTCTTCATATATTCCTAGGGAAGTCCTGGGTAGGAGATGATTCGGGTTCCTTGTAATACCCGTTTTTAAAGAGATAGCCAATATGGAGAGGCAACACCCCGAACCAATATCTCCCGAACTCGATGTTGCTTAACAACACCACCGGTTGATCATAGGTGAGTGGGGTCTATTGGCCACTTGGCAATCAAAGCTGAGTAAAGCCAATTCAACTCCGTGTTGGTTATCTTTGTCTCTCTTATTCTCCCAAAAATCCACTTGCACAAAAGTAACACACTTGGATGATGGGGTTCCGGATAGTATTTCTTTGTTGATGGTCTCCTCCCGTGATCATACTCCAAAAACCTTCCCATGTGCCTTCATGCACATCCACTTGTTCTGGAGCTCCCTTTTGAAAATAGGAGACACTCGCCCATGGGTCTACGATACTAGAACATGCAATCATTTCGAACATGAAAACCAATCTAATCTATCGGGGATTGTGTTGAATGGATCCAAGGAAGCATTGAGACCCTTACTCCCTTTACGGCATGGTAGCTAACCTTAAGCATTAAACTATATTCAACACAAGATGATAGATAGATAACCCAACAAGGTATGATCACAAGTATATTCAACACAAGATGATAGATATATAACCCAACAAGGTATGATCACATCTCAAGATCGATTACAACCCATGGATGAAAGGAGATTACCCCGTCAAAGTGCTAGAAATAGCATCGTTGATCAAGGTTACCCTTCCGACGGTGTCTTCCTTCTTCTCCACTTGTGGGCTCCCTCCAAACGGAATGAGAGACTCAGCACTCCTTCATCAAGGGTATGCGCCATGGTCATGAGAATTTCCTAGGCGAATCCCTTGTGGGTGTTTGCCGACACCCGTTAGAGAATTGCACCGGTGTCCCGTATGAAAACCCAATGTGGAGAGCTTGGTCGTTGAAGTCGATGTTCGCTACAAGCCTCTACTCAAGGCGAGCGAGCTTCTTATCCTCCTCCTCCGTCGTGATGATAAACCCATTGGAATACCACGGAGTGCATGGAGGTGGAGCGGATGATCGTGTCAAGTGGTGAGGTTGGACGGGCGGCTCCTCCATATGTCCTTGAGGTTCGGTGAACCTCATAGACGAGTTTCGTGTGGCCCTCATGCCACCGAGGAGAAGAGTGTGGTTCCTCCTCGGTGGTGCCGTGTCCTCCTCCATACTCCGAGGAAACTCGGAAACCGAGTGCCTCCTCGAAGAGGTTGATGGCTTAGACGACGATGATCCCTTCTTCTTTGGTGAAAAGGCTTGTAGTTTTCTTTCATGATTGCAGCACTCTCCCTCACAAATATATATCCGGGGTTTTCACCTGGTAACAAGGTACACAAATATTATTTTGGAGCCTGGACTTTGAGTGGATTAAGGATGTGATTTGTTGCACGAAACAAACGCGGTGGATGACTAAGTCTAAGGTGGTTCCGGCCTACAAACTAGAGCACACGAACAAAGAGCTGGATGGGAGACTTACCTCTCTCCTCCTCTTGGCTCGGTTTTTCTCTAGTGCATTCATGTTGCTTCGTGACCGCGTACACCTTCCAAACATTCCCGTCCACTCCTTCGCTTTCATTATTGCTCCTTCCACTTGATGTTTTCGCTTGACTCACTTCCATACTCCCTTGCCTCACATGCGTCCATGATATTCCTACAAAACAAGGCCTTGTCTGCCCCCCATGCTTGTACTTTGCATGTGGTTTGATAAAAGATGTTGGAGGGGCATCCCGTGATGTATCATGGTGCATGTATGATTAATTCAAACTAGATTGCCTCCCTTTAAGTGTGTTTAAGGCTAAGCACTCCTCTAATTTCAAAATTTAAAAATATTTTTTGGAGCCATGCAAAAGCTCAAGCATAAATTTAGAGAAGTTTTTAAACCATTAAAAACAAATGTAAGTCGAAAATATTTTCCGACTACATTGATATCGGTCTCACCGGTATAGTTTACCTTCATTGGTTGAGAGCAGACTTTTCCCGGCTTGATCATGGGGGCATAGGTTTAGGTCCTAATTTTGATTAGATGAGAGAGATTTTGAATGAAATAAAATTAAGTGAGGCTTAGAAAAATTCTAATCTTAGAGAAACCAAGGATATGGATTTTTAAAACAACCAAAAATCAAGATTCTACGTTCACGCGAGCCCTACCACGTGCTGAAATTTAAATAACATCTAGATACACGTCGTGGCTCTACTCGAGTGTTTTTAGCATGAAAAACAAGTCAACCACAACATCATAAAGAGGATGAAAGGTTTAGTTAGGTTCTGAATTTTTTTTGGTTTTGGTTTCTCGAAAAAGAAGCAAACAACATAGGATGGTTCATGTAAAGGGTTTATGATCAAGCAAGATATTCAACCAAGAATTATGTCTCTAATATTGTTCAACCATTCTAAGTCTAATGTTTTGTGTAGTAAAATTCAAAACTGAATTATATTTAAAACGACTTCAAAAACCTGGAATCGGGTTGTCCTCCCAGTAGCTTATTCTTGACTCGACCAAACGGGTTGCCTCCCGCCTAGCGCTTCGTTTATAGTCCATGGCTAGACTTCTTCACTTGATTACTCCGGATCAACGCTCTTTGCGGGCGTTGAATCTTGGGTACTGAGGACCATGTGTGGTTCGAGGACCGGTGGATGGTCGCTTCCTTGTGTGATGAGTGATTGACAACGTTGTGTGGACTGATTCTTGGCTAAGTATTGCAGGTGCAGGTTGCGGCTTGACTCGTGTTGGTGCAGGTGAAGAACAAGCGCGAAAGGTCGTCGCGGTGAGGCCTTCGAGGTGTGGAGAAGACAAGTAGGCTTCGTTCGAGGGACCCGGTGGCCAGCGAGGTCAAGTGCGGGCCGCATGGTGGCATGAACAGCAAGATGAAGTCGTGGACGGTTTCTTGGTAGAGCCTCAAAACCAAGGTCGAGCCGGGACTACGTGGGAGCCGAGTCATGAGTGGAGATTGGCGGAGGCTACACCAAGTTCGCGGGGTTTGCAGTGGTTCACCAGAAAATCACTGGGTTACTCGGTTGAGCCACAAAACCGAGGCCGAAGACTCGACGAGGAGGTGCGGCCACCCAGGCCGGTTCAACCGCCCAGGAGGGGCGGTCAGACCGCCTGGGGCCGGTCAGATCCACTAGGCCGGTCCTAACCGCCTGTGGGGGGGCGGTCGACCGCCACGGCCGCCGGCGCCGAGAAGCTTCGAAGCGGAGGACACGCGTCGGGATCGCAAGGCTTGCGTCGAGGCTACGCGAGGGTGCGGTTGCCGGGCATCCGTCCGATGGTGAAGACATCAAGAATTCCAAATCCGCCCTTGAGGGGCATGTATCCCTAGTTATTAGTGAAGGGCATTTTAGACATTCGGTTGCCGCCTATATAACCCAAGAGGTGAGAGGTTGGCAGCCAACTCTTGGAACCCTAGCCCATTTGTTTTTCCATTTTCGTTCTCTATTTTCCCTAGGATTTTAGAAGGCTAGCTTGAGAGCTTCATGTGAGATCTAGAGAGAGGGATGGATGTTTGGGTGGCAAGCTAGACCTTGTATGAACCATTCATGGCATGTATAGAAGGTTCGACGTGGTTCTTCATGGTGGTTTTCCCGTCTCTTTGATGTTGATTTTCGGAGCTCTTTTTGGCGGTGTTTTGAGAACGATTTCTTGGGGTTTTTGGTGGGTGTCACGTATGAGGTTCTTGTGCCTCTTTGGCTGGTGACTTTGCCCCCAAATCCCCTTTGAATCGGACTCGATTTGGTGGTTTTTCGAGTTAGGCGAGTTCTTGACCTAGAGAAGCGATTTCTTCGACTCCTCTTGATTGTGAGCGTTTCGGGTCGATTCCTTTGAGATAGAGGTTGCCCGGGAGGTAACCCGGCCTATCCCCCGAAGTTTGGCCGCAATCCGTGGAGTGATTCGGGAGATCGGGCGCGAGGAAGTTGAGGTTTGACCCGCGGGTTCGTGTTCGGGAAGGGGCGGTCTAACCGCCTACGGGGGCGATCTAACCGCCGGGGGTGTTTCGGGTCAAAGTTTTGTTTCGCCCGATTTTCCTCTCGTGAGTTTGTTCGCCTTGATCGGAGGAGTGTCCGGGTGAAATTTGGGGTCGTTCTCGTGCGGTTTGCTAGGTGTTCTTGGTTGGAGTTCGTTGCTTTGGGTACGGGAGGTTAGACCGCCCCGGTAGCCGGTCTAACCGCCCCTAGGCCCTTGGGTGAAGTTTTGGTTTTCGCCAAGATTTTTTGGTAGCTAGCATGGCCTTGACCGAGAGATCTCTGTTGGTGAAACCATGGTGTGTTTTGGTGCTCGGAAGAGGTGTTTCGGAGGATTTCTTGGTTGCCGGGTGGAGGCGGTCTAACCGCCCCCTATACCGGTCCTAACCGCCCCTCTCGGTTAGCCGGCTTTCAAGTTGTTTCGGTTGTCGGTCTTTGCGTGAGTGTTGTGGTTCTTTGGTAGTGTTTGTTCCTAGGACCCGGTAGCACTCCGGTGGCTACGTGGTTTTGGCAAACGGGAGGTAGAAGTGCGGAGCGTGTGATTTCGGGGGTTCGGACCGAGGCTAGTTCGTCGTGTCGGAGTTTTAATCTCCCTCGAGAAGAATTTTTATCGGCTCCCATTCACTCCCCCCCCCCTCTCTCGGTCGCCTTATCGATCCTTCAAGTGGTATCAG
This sequence comes from Cenchrus americanus, assembly GCA_947561735.1. Lineage (NCBI taxonomy): Eukaryota > Viridiplantae > Streptophyta > Magnoliopsida > Poales > Poaceae > Cenchrus > Cenchrus americanus. The sequence continues at coordinate 153,624,963 of OX387242.1, read as the reverse complement.
AGCCGGTTCGGGTCTTTGTTGACTCTAACCAGTCTAAGATCCAAGGATGGCGTACCGAGAACGGGGGTTCGGGTCCTCCACACTTCGATGGCAAGAACTACCGGATGTGGAGCAAGCGGATGGGTGCGTTCCTCCGCGGAAAGGGTCGAGCCGCTTTGGGATGTCACGGTGGACACGGGCTATGTCCGGCCGATGGATTTCCTTGCTCCGGGGTCGAGGGACGGATTCGACGCCAACAATAAGGCGGTCGACTACTTGTTTCGTGCTTTGTGTCGGCCGAGTTCGATCGGGTGCACACCGAGCACTTGGCTTGTAGGATTTGGGCGGTGTTGAAGGAGGCTCATGTTGGGAACGCCCGAGTTCGGGCACGGTTGTATGCGACCTACGGAGAGAGTACGAGAACTTCACTCATCTCCCCGGTGAGTCCATCGATGCCTTGTTCCGAGGTTCACGGTGGTTGTGAACAACATGAGGGCCAATGTGGACGTGCTCCGTACGATGATCATGATAGAGCCGTCAAGCTCTTACACTCTTTGGATCGTACGATATGGGGCGGAAAGTTCGAGGCCATAGTCGAGTCGGAGAGGTATGATACTCGACGGTGAACGAGCCGTTCTCGAAGCTCAAGTTGGCCGAGGTGGATAGGGGCATGATCGCCAAGCTCGAGGGACCGCCCGACTCCCATAGTCTTGCCCTCGTTGGTGGTTCCAAAGGAAAGACTAACTCTAACCCATCCACCAGGATGTTCTCGTTTTCCTCTTTGATGTCTATGCCGGATGAGGAGTTTGATGACCTTGGAGAGGACGAGCCGGCGCGTTGACGAGGCGGTTCGAGAGGCCGCACGAGAACCGCGTGAACATGAGGAGGAACACGAGGACACGCTTCCGATGCGGCAAGCGGGACACTTCGTCGCCGACCGCCGGAGAAGGTCGAGAGCAAGGACAGCTACAAGCACAAGCCGAGGATGAACGATGGCAAGTACCGTTCGAGGCGCGACCACAAGAGCAAGCACAATAACAAGTACAAGGACGAGCGACGATCGAGGAAGAAGGAGGGCCGAGGCAAGGCCCGGGCGATGGTTGGAGCGAGTGACGTCGACTCCAGTTCCGCGTACTCCACCTCGAGCTCGAGCAGCAGCGAAGACGAGGGAGATCGCCGCAAGAACAAGAAGTCGTCCAAGAACCTGAGCGGGCCGAGGCGCCGCGAGAGATGGCTCCGCACCATGGCGTTGAGCTCCGGCGGCAAGAAGAGCACACGGAGCGACTCGGACTGCGAGTCCGACGACGAGGTGCGTGATGAACTTCCCTTCTTGCGCCGGGAGAATGAGAGGCTTGGCTCCTTGCTTGATAACCGTGATGACATGCTTAGAGAGGCCAAGAAAATGAGGAAAGAGCTTAGGGCTTCACTCGAGGATGCTAGGACTAGAGTGGGCCGAGCTAGAGACACGGGTGCTTGATAGCAAGCTTGAGATTGATTCGCTTAAGGCTAGCCCCGTTGTTGCTTGATGAAAATGATTGTCTTGATTGCTCCATATTCCTTGCTGATCTTGCTTTGTTTAAGGAGAAGCATGCCTCCAAGTGTGAGGAACTAGATGTGCTTAGGGTTGAAGTGGGTGAGCTTAAGTCTAGACTGCTTTGCTAGGTGCTTGCACTTCTTGCCTGTTTTGCATGCTAAGATTGATGAGTTGCATGCTTACACTAGTTCGCTCGAGGCTAAATTGAAGGAACCCATGCCTACATCTTGCTCTACCCGTGAAATGCATGCATTGAAAAATTTGGAGCTTGCACATTATGTTGATCGTTTGCGGGATGAGAATGATGATTTGAGGAAGTTGATGGGTTGGTTGTCCGGTCACGAGCCTCGGTTGAGGATGATGATCGAGGCCTTTAAGAGGCAAGATGGTGAGGGGCTTGGGGCAAACGGGGTTGGTGAAGGAAGTGGAGAGAATATCCGGAGCCACCAAAAACCCACCACAAAAATGATTTCCCTCCAAAACCCAACCATCTTAGGAACCGACTAGACACAACCCCAGCTCCACCCATATTTCCTACACCCACAAATGATCTCCAAAAGCCCATCAAGTTTGTGAGCACTTCGGGGAAAGTGTTCTTTGGGAAAGTGAGAGAGAAGGCAAGTGAGGAGAAATCGGTGGAGGAGTTGAGTGGAGAGAAACCAAGCGAGCAGCCCCAATCCAAGTCAAAACCTAAGCTTGTGAGGTTCAGTTGTGGCCATTGTGGGAAGGAGGGTCACAAGGATGAGTTTTGCTTCAAGAGGAAGCGGGAAGAGAGGATGGCAAAGGAGTGGGCGAACAAGGATAGGTACAACCCTTCCCATGGTGTACCTAAGCCTCGTATGTCACCGCCGGGGGGTAAGGCTGTGGTGAGAAGTGTTCGGCATGGGGAGATGCGAGTTCCCGCGGCCGAGGAGCCGTTACGGAGGGGGCGGTCGGACCGGCCGGCTAGGCGGTCGGACCGGCCCGGCCTAGAGGGGGGGGCGGTTAGACCGGCACGGCTAGGCGGTTTAGCCGGCCCCCCCGAGTGCAGGCGGAGTGGTTTTCGAGGTGGTGAGTCGAGAGGTTTCAGGTCTGGAGGTGGAGTTGCTGGCGGTTGGTCTGGAAAGACAGCAGGTGGTCAGTTTGCTAGGCATTCTCCCCGTCGAGGTTACTACGGGGATGGGAGGAGTCATAGCTTTGTGAAGGAGAGGAGGGACGTTCCACGGGTTGTCTTCCGTGGTTTTGGTTCTCCTCCAGGCAGTGAGGGGTGGTTTCCTCGGAGTGGTTACCGAGGTGGTGTTAGTGGAGGTAGTTTTGGTAGGAGAGATGCTTTGGTTGGTGCTAACCCCACTTTCGAGCAAATGGCTCGGCACTGGTTTTCCTCTTTTGGTACTAACCCCGGTCTTTGAGTCGTTTGTTCGCTCACGTGCTTGTTTTTGAATTTCAGGTGGGAGACTTGAAGAACATTTGGTTGATTGACTCCGGTTGTTCGAGGCATATGACCGGGAGACAGGGGGTGGTTCTCAAGTCTCGTCCGGTGGTGACGAAGAGGTACATCACCTTTGGGGACAATGGGCGTGGGCGTGTGCTTTTAGAAGGTGAGATAAAAGTGAGTGACAAGATCACTGCGAGGCGTGTTGCTCTTGTTCAATCGGCTGGGGTACAATTTGCTTTCGTGTCTCGGTTGTTGGATGAGGGCTTTGAGGTGTTGTTTCGGCCAGGTGGTTCTCGGATTGTGGACTCTCGAGGGGACCTTGTTTGTATGGTCGTTCCCGAGGGTCAGGTGTTTCGTGCTGATTTTTCTCAGTCTTCGGGTGTTGAGCGTTGTTTCTTGGCTGGTTCTTCGAGTGAGTTGTGGAAATGGCATAGGAAGTTGGGTCACTTGAGCTTTGACCTTTTGTCTTGCTTAAGTAAACTCAATTTGGTCCGAGGATTGCCACGGTTGAAGCTTGAGAAAGAGTTGGTTTGTGCTCCGTGTAGGCATGCCAAGATGGTGGCCTCTTCTCACCCGCCTCTCACCGATGTGATGACTGAGCGTCCATGCGAGCTGCTCCATATGGACCTTGTTGGCCCAGCTCGTGTGCGATCTGCGGGTGGGAAGTGGTATGTCCTTGTTGTGGTGGACGACTATTCTCGGTATGCGTGGGTGTTCTTTCTCGAGGAAAAGGGGGAGACGTTTGGTTTTGTTCGAGATCTAGTCATGAGGTTAAGGAACGAGAGGCACGGAGATGCCATACGAGCTATCCGCAGTGATAATGGCTCGGAATTCAGGAACTCTCGTTTTGAAACCTTTTGTCATGACTTGGGTCTTGAGCACCAGTTTTCGAGTCCGTATACGCCTCCCCAGAATGGAGTGTTGGAGGAAGAAGTGTATGTGAGGCAGCCTCCAGGGTTTGAGAGTGAGAAGTACCCCCACCGGGTGTACAAGTTGAGGAAGGCGGCGTATGGGTTGAAGCGGGCGCCTAGAGCTTGGTATGGCGAGGTTGAGGGGGTTCTTGTTTGAGAGAGGTTTTGAGATGGGGAAGGTCGATCGGACCTTGTTTTTTCGAGGGGGGGCGAGAGATATCCGATTGTGCGGGTGTACGTGGATGATATTGTCTTTGGTGGCTCGTCTAACTCTCTTGTTGCGAGGTTTGCGGATGATATGAGCGGGGAGTTCGAGATGAGCATGATGGGTGAGTTGCGGTTCTTCCTCGGGCTACAAATCAAGCAATCAAAGGAAGGTACATTTGTGCACCGGAGCTAAGTACACCAAGGACATTGTGAGGAAGTTCAAGATGGAGGACTCCAAGGCTATGACGACGCCGATGAGTACGACTACGGCTCTTGATGCGGATGAGGAAGGTGAACACGTGGACCGGAAGGAGTACCGGAGCATGATCGGGTCACTCCTCTACTTGACGGCGACGAGGCCGGACATACGATTCTCGGTGTGTACGTGCGCTCGTTTTCAAGCGTCTCCGAGGACTTCGCATCGGCAAGCGGTGAAGAGAATTTTCGGGTACTTGCGTCACACTCCCGACTTCGGCCTGTGGTACTCCGCGTCCTCTTCTTTGGCGCTTCATGGTTTTTCAGACGCGGATTTTGCCGGGTGTCGGTTGGATAGGAAGTCCACTTCTGGGACTTGCCAGTTTTTGGGTTCTTCGTTGGTGTCTTGGTCTTCTCGTAAGCAGTCAAGTGTTGCTCAATCCACGACCGAAGCCGAGTATGTTGCCGCTGCTAGTTGTTGCTCTCAGCTCCTTTGGATCACCTACACCATGAGTGACTTTGGTGAGGAGTATACCCATGTCCCACTTCAATGTGATAGCACCAGTGCCATAAGCGTTGCAAAGAACCCAGTGCTACATTCCAAAACCAAACACATAGAAGTGAGGTATCATTTCCTGAGAGACAACGTAGAGAAAGGGAAGATAGCCTTGATCCATGTACCCACACATGACCAACTAGCCGATATTTTCACCAAACCCCTAGATCAAGCAACTTTCACTCGTTTGCGGGGGGAACTTGGTGTGTGCTTGATTTCTTGAGTTGGGTGTGTGGGGGCTTTCGTTTGCGGTGGTGTCGAGCCCGTTTTGCCTCCCCTCGAGGAGCCGGTTTGTAGCATATGTATAGCTTTCCTTTGTGCATTTATTGCATTTGGCATGGCATATGTAACATGATGTATAGGCATCCTTGTATCTTAGATTGCATGCATTTTGTATCATATGCATCGGATAGGAAAAGCTTCTCCTATATACTTTGTTCACCATGGGTCGCTATATATGTTCTTGTGAGCTTGTTTGGTATGCTATGGTTAGTTTGGCTTAGCTCTTGATGATCTTGTTAAATGATCCATGGTTGATGGCTAATTTTTGAAAAATGTCATATACATGCTCTCTCATGCGTAAATGCCTATATATGATCTTGACATGTTTTAGTGGCTTTGCTATGCTTACTTTGTGGTTGGATAGCTAGTTTATTGATCATTTGGAGCCAAAGGCTCATTTGCCATCATGAATGTTTAGCCCTCTTGCTTAATCTTGTGGAGGGGCATAAGTTCCTTTTTGTCGCAAAGACATTTCATGTACCAATCATAAATCTGAAAATGAAATGAAAATGCTTGGAAAATATGCTCCCATGTCATATGTGCTGAAATTAATTTGCTTTGGGTGCTAAACCGTTGCATGATGCCTACCAATGAGACGTCTCATACATAGAAGTAGGCACATGGCTCGGTGGCTTTGACATGACATGAGGTGCTTTTGGGTGTTTATGATGGTCTTATGATTAGAATGGCTGTCCTAGCATGAAGTTTGAGTGGCTTTGCCATTTTGATATGTTTTGATCATGTTTAGGTAGTTGCTTGTGAGAGAGTAACTTTTCGCAAAATTACTCAAATCCTTTTTAGCATTGTCCAATGGTTATGAAACTTGGTGATCACGTAGTTAAGGTCATTACGAACCTGTCGAATATCTAACTTGCTCATTTGGACTTGTGTAGCACCTTGTGATGAATTTTGTATATTCGAGAAGCTATATGTTGCAAGTTTTTGCATTTTGCCTTGATTCATGCATTGTCAACAAGCGGGAGAAGTTTGTGCATGTTTTGGGCACCTGGAAGTGTTTGGAAGGTGTTCCAATTGTTTCGGGCAATTTTTGAGCAGTTTGGTGCAGGGCCGGTTTCTTTGGGCGGTCTAACCGCCCCCGTGCGGTCGGTTCGGGGCGGGGGCGGTCTAACCGCCATGGGCGGGCGGTCTAACCGCCCGGGCGATGTGAGCGAGTGTTTTGCTCTTTGTTGCATTCCCGAGTTGCATTGATGCATGTGTTCGGGGGGGAGTGTCTTGTGGCTCGGGGGAGCTTGCATTTGTGCGGGGGGAGCTCTTTGTGGTGTTCGAGTTTTCTTTGTGGTGGTTTGCGCTCTTTGCTTGAGCTGTGTTTTGTCTCGGATGTGTCGAGCCGTTGCCCTTGCCTAAGGGGTCCGAGACTTGTCTTCTTCAAGTGATCTTGCTCTTTGCCTTTCTTTGGCTTTCGATCGCTTGTTGGAGTTTCTTTTTATTTTGCTTCTTTTCTTTTCCTTTTCTCTTATGTTACTTCATGTGAGTGTGTTGTCAATGCACTCATCAAGGGGGAGATTGAGGACCATGTGTGGTTCGAGGACCGGTGGATGGTCGCTTCCTTGTGTGATGAGTGATTGACAACGTTGTGTGGACTGATTCTTGGCTAAGTATTGCAGGTGCAGGTTGCGGCTTGACTCGTGTTGGTGCAGGTGAAGAACAAGCGCGAAAGGTCGTCGCGGTGAGGCCTCCGGGTGTGGAGAAGACAAGTAGGCTTCGTTCGAGGGACCGGTGGCCAGCGAGGTCAAGTGCGGGCCGCATGGTGGCATGAACAGCAAGATGAAGTCGTGGACGGTTTCTTGGTAGAGCCTCAAAACCAAGGTCGAGCCGGGACTACGTGGGACCCGAGTCATGAGTGGAGATTGGCGGAGGCTACACCAAGTTCGCGGGGTTTGCAGTGGTTCACCAGAAAATCACTGGGTTACTCGGTTGAGCCACAAAACCGAGGCCGAAGACTCGACGAGGAGGTGCGGCCACCGGGCCGGTTCAACCGCCCGGGAGGGGCGGTCGGACCGCCCGGGGCCGGTCGGATCCACCGGGCCGGTCTAGCGCCGTGGGGGGCGGTCCGACCGCCCGGCCGCCGCCGCCGAGAAGCTTCGAAGCGGAGGACACGCGTCGGGATCGCAAGGCTTGCGTCGAGGCTACGCGAGGTGCGGTTCTTGGGCATCCGTCCGATGGTGAAGACATGAAGAATTCCAAATCCGCCCTTGAGGGGCATGTATCCCTAGTTATTAGTGAAGGGCATTTTAGACATTCGGTTGCCGCCTATATAACCCAAGAGGTGAGAGGTTGGCAGCCAACTCTTGGAACCCTAGCCCATTTGTTTTTCCATTTTCGTTCTCTATTTTCCCTAGGATTTTAGAAGGCTAGCTTGAGAGCTTCATGTGAGATCTAGAGAGAGGGATGGATGTTTGGGTGGCAAGCTAGACCTTGTATGAACCATTCATGGCATGTATAGAAGGTTCGGCGTGGTTCTTCATGGTGGTTTTCCCGTCTCTTTGATGTTGATTTTCGGAGCTCTTTTTGGCGGTGTTTTGAGAACGATTTCTTGGGGTTTTTGGTGGGTGTCACGTATGAGGTTCTTGTGCCTCTTTGGCTGGTGACTTTGCCCCCAAATCCCCTTTGAATCGGACTCGATTTGGTGGTTTTTCGAGTTAGGCGAGTTCTTGACCTAGAGAAGCGATTTCTTCGACTCCTCTTGATTGTGAGCGTTTCGGGTCGATTCCTTTGAGATAGAGGTTGCCCAGGAGGTAACCCAGCTATCCCCGAAGTTTGGCTGCAATCCGTGGAGTGATTCGGGAGATCGGGCGCGAGGAAGTTGAGGTTTGACCCGCGGGTTCGTGTTCTGGAAGGGGCGGTCTAACCGCCTACGGGGGGGCGGTCTAACCGCCCGGGGTGTTTCGGGTCAAAGTTTTGTTTCGCCGGATTTTCCTCCGTGAGTTTGTTCGCCTTGATCGGAGGAGTGTCCGGGTGAAATTTGGGGTCGTTCTCGTGCGGTTTGCTAGGTGTTCTTGGTTGGAGTTCGTTCGTTGGGTACGGGGAGGTTAGACCGCCCCGGTGCAGCCGGTCTAACCGCCCCTAGGCCCTTGGGTGAAGTTTTGGTTTTCGCCAAGATTTTTCGGTAGCTAGCATGGCCTTGACCGGAGATCTCTCGTTGGTGAAACCATGGTGTGTTTTGGTGCTCGGAAGAGGTGTTTCGGAGGATTTCTTGGTTGCGGGTGGAGGCGGTCTAACCGCCCCCTATACCCGGTCTAACCGCCCCCTCCGGTTAGCCGGCTTTCAAGTTGTTTCCGTTGTCGGTCTTTGCGTGAGTGTTGTGGTTCTTGGTAGTGTTTGTTCCTAGGACCAGTAGCACTCCAGTGGCTACGTGGTTTTGGCAAACGGGAGGTAGAAGTGCGGAGCGTGTGATTTCGGGGGTTCGACCGAGCTAGTTCGTCGTGTCGGAGTTTTAATCTCCCTCGAGAAGAATTTTTATCGGCTCCCATTCACTCCCCCCCTCTCTGGTCGCCTTATCGATCCTTCAGGTACCCACTTCGGCTTAGTCATTTTTTTTTGTCTTCACAGGCTGCCTTTGTCCTTTGGTCTTAACGGATGCAACAACTTTCTCTATCTCCATCTTCTCCATCCTCCTCTTGATTTGAAGGCCTTCCGGCGTCTTGACTTGGAGGTGGTGATTCCCTAGGAGATTTTGATGGTCCTTCGAGTTTGACTTTTGAATCTAGGGTTTCCACGCCTTTAGCTTGTGTTGCATGTCTCCTTTGCCTGTAAAGTTTTCCTGGATCATCCACAAAAAAGTTTTGGGTTTCTTGGAGAGGTAGCCAACCATCTTCGGTTAGGGTTAGCAATAAAACAAAAATCTAACAAAAGAAAAATTAGGGTTAATCAAAACTAGATTAGAATGACTCTTTTTTTTCTTTTTGGGGATGATCAAACATAAGAGATGCAAAAGAAAATCAAAAGAAAAACTGAAAGATAAGCGATACTAGATCGGATCTTGATTGCTTGTTCCCTGGCAACAGCGCCAGAAAAAGGGGCTTGTTGACGGTTAATAGTTGTATCAAAGTTCGTTTAGACTTGCAAGCGGACAAGTCTCCCATTGTAGTCAAGGGACCCTTCTTCCCTCGAGTGGTGAACCCAAGGTATCGAATCCGTGGAACAATGTGCAACGCAAGGATTCAATCTAGTAAAGCAAGGTAAGCTATCTTATGAAGACAAGTTGCATCTAATCTACTAACGCATAAAGAAAACGAATCTAATCTAATCTACTAAAGAGGTAACAAGAGAAAGCAAGAGATAACCGATCTAGAGAGTCTAGATCATGCTTATGTTGTAGCTCCAAACAAGATAGATGACGATAGAAAAGCGAATCTCATTAAAAGCATCTTTAAATCGTGGCCTTCCATCCGACTCCCAAAACGCCCGCCTTTCGGAACCCCCGTTCTGTCACAACGTATCCCTACTCATGCGGGTAGTCTAGGGCGAGTTCGATAGGAACAAGTTGAAAACACTTGTCTGGTCCGGTATGCACCTCTAGCCACCGCGGCTACAAGAGAACGCTATGTAGTCTAGCTATAGACTAGATCGTAGAAGAAGCAAAACCAAGAAGAAAACAAAATCATCGAGAAGGCACTTAATCGCTGGAAATCGGATTCACTTACAAACTTCACCATGAATGATTACATGAACAAGATCACCACCGGGGCCCTCCCTCGATCTTGATCCTCGCTCCGGAGCTCCGACATGGTCTTCCATGCAAGGTTCCCACGTCGGCTAGGGAGACCCTAGACAACTAGCACGACCCTCATCTCCGAGATGGTGTGCCTCAAGCTTCTCGGCTCCTCGGCGGCGGATGACGAATTGGATGATGCATGGCTCTCGGTCAAGGGGCTATAAATAGCCAGAGATGCAACTAGGTCAAAGGGGAGGCCGGCTGGGCCCCGAAACAGGCTGGGCCGACCGGCCTGGGCCGACCGGCCTGTGCCTGTTTCGGCCCAGTTCGTGTCCTCCTTCGCCCGGTGTTTCTTCCCGCGTCTACTAGATCCTCTCCCCTTTTGCATGTGGGCCCTTGACGTCGGTTTCTCTCCGAATTGGACTCAACTCCTTGTCTTGCAAGATTCAACACTTTTCTGGTTCGGTCCTCGGAGTTTATCATCTTCTCGGGCTTGGTCCTCGGGCTCTTCGAGTCATGTTCACTTCATTGCTTGACTTGTATCGGGCTTCAAGGTCTTGTCATGAGGTGCTTAATGAACTTATCCCGGAAGTCTTGCTTTCAACGTCAAAACCGTGCATAAACACTGAACTCCAAAACCGACAAGCACAAGTGAACTTGTTATACCACGGGGGTTAGTACCAATGGATAAGATACAAAAGTCATGCCAACAAGGAAGGTAAACTCATGGCTAGGTTGACGGATTTTCACTGTCAACATTCTCTCATTATTATGCAAAGTGCTTAGTGTTGGCGAGCGCGGTTATGGTAACACTCGACACACTCGCGTAAACAACTCGCACAAGATCTCAGTAGCTCGGTTGAACCCCATCAGACTCAAGTCGAACACAAAGTGCTTAAGCATTCTTTATTACAACACAATGGATAGGGGGTCCAAGGACACTACAATACTCAATTCTGAAAACATCATGATAAAACTAGGTTACAATGCAATCGCATTGCACGACGATATACTCCTAAGCTGACTACCACAATCGTCCCGAAGGTGACACCTAGGTGTACGTTTCTTCTTGATGTCGTCCACTGGCATTCTAGTTACCAACCGAAGCACCACTGCCCGCAGGTGAATCTGGTAAAGTCGGTAACGGTGGTCCAGCCTGGCTCATCTGATCCAAACCAGGCTGACCCTGCTGCTCCTCTAGGTGTGCCTGTACTAGAGGTAGCGGCTGTAAGGCCACTATGGCCTGTAGGGCAGCAACCTGCACCTCGGCCTCTGTTGACGGTGAAAATCCGTTAAGCTAGCCATGAGTTTACCTTCGGTGTTGGCATGACTTTTGTATCTTATCCATTGGTACTAACCCCCGTGGTATAACAAGTTCACTTGTGCATGTCGGTTTTGTATCTGAAGCAATACCAGACGAAGGAGGACACGGGCTGGGCCTGGATGGGCCCAGGCCGGTCGGCCCAACCTGATCCAGGGCCCAGTCAGCCTCCCCTTTGACCTAATTGCATTTCGGGTTATTTATAGCCCCCTGACCGAGAGCCACGCATCATCGAATTCGTCATTCACCGCCGAGGAGCAGAGAAGCTTGAGGGACACCATCTCGGAGATGAGGGTCGTGCTAGTTGTCTAGGGTCTCCCTAGCCGACGTGGGAACCTTGCATGGAAGACCACGTCGGAGCTCCGGAGCGAGGATCAAGATCGAGGTAGGGCCCCGGTGGTGATCTTGTTCATGTAATCATTCATGGTGAAGTTTTTATAGTGAATCCGATTCTAGCGATCAAGTGCCTTCTCGATGATTTCGTTTTCTTCTTGGTCTTGCTTATTCCCCAATCTATCTATAGCTAGATTGCTTAGGGTGCTCTTGTAGCCGCGGTGGCTAGAGGTGCATACCGGACCGACCAAGTGTTTTCAACTTGTTCTTATCGAACTCGCCCTAGACTACCCGCATGAGTAGGGATACGTTGTGACAGAACGGGGGTTCCGAAAGGCGGGCATTTTCGGAGTCGGATGGAAGGCCACGATTTAAAGATGCTTTTAATGAGATTCACTTTTCTATCTTCATCTATCTTGTTTGGAGCTACAACATAAGCATGATCTAGACTCTCTAGATCGGTTATCTCTTGCTTTCACTTGCTACCTCTTTAGTAGATTAGATTAGATTCGTTTTCTTTATGAGTTAGTAGATTAGATGCAACTTGTCTTCATAAGATAGCTTACCTTGCTTTACTAGATTGAATCCTTGCGTTGCACATTGTTCCACGGATTCGATACCTTGGGTTCGCCACTCGAGGGAAGAAGGGTCCCTTGACTACAACAGGAGACTTGTCCGCTTGCAAGTCTAAACGAACATCGATACAACTACTAACCGTCAACAATCCCCTTTTTCTGGCGTCGTTGCTAGGGAACAAGCAATCAAGATCCGATCTAGTATCGCTTATTTTTCAATTTTTCTTTTGATTTTCTTTTGCATCTCTTATGTTTGATCATCCCCGAAAAGAAAAATAATCAATCTAATCTAGTTTTGATTAACCCTAATTTTTCTTTTCTTTTTAGATTTTTGTTTTATTGCTAACCCTAACCGGAGATGGTTGGCTACCTCTCCAAGAAACCCAAAACTCTTTTGTGCAAGTGTATCTTTGGGAGAATAAGAGAGACAAAGATAACCAACACGGAGTTGAATTGGCTTTACTCGGCTTTGATTGCCAAGTGGCCAATAGACCCCACTCACCTATGATCAACCGGTGGTGTTGTTAAGCAACATCGAGTTCGGGAGATATTGGTTCAGGGTGTTGCCTCTCCATATTGGCTCTCTTTGAAACCGGGTATTACAAGGAACCCGAATCATCTCCTACCCGGGACTTCCCTAGGAATATATGAAGAAAGGAAAATATATAAGTGAAGATGAGAGAGGAGGCTTCAAAGTGGCCTAGGTGAATTTGCCCCTATCGGATGGAAGATTGAGACTTTTTCTTGAGGGGAAAGAAGATTGGTTAGAGGAAGGACTTCTTGTGCCGGTGAAGAAAAATAAAGGAGAAGAATTGTAGGAGAAGGATCTTCTATGGCCCAAGAAGGAGGTGCACAACAAAATTATGTGCCACCATTTGGAGGAATTCCGGCGCCGCCAAGTTACTACGGTGGTGTACCAATGCAAGCATGGGGGAGTGGTGCAGCCATACCCCCACCAATTTTTGTGGTGCCCAACGTAGCTTTTGCGGAGCCATATGCACATCTTCCTCAACCACAACAAAGTGTGGCCACCATTGGAGGATACGCTGCAAGAAACATGCAAAATATTGCAGCCATCCTAACCAATGCAAACCAGATGGGTGAAGGAAATGCAAACGTCGCTTATGTGCTTGGACACCTTCACCTAGCACCGTCGGACAATTCATAGGAAGAGAGGCGCAATCTTATTATGAGTAAGGGTACAATAACCAAGACTATCAATATCAACCACCGGCGGAAGATTAGAGAGAGGAGGAGCTTTAGTTATCTTTTCTTTACCCCTTTTTCTTTAATTTTCAGCTTGTTTGTGCCTATGTATGCGTAGTGTTTTCATTTCTTATTTAAATTTCAGCATATGTGTTAGTTTATTTTCAGCATGTGTCTTAGTGTTTACTTTCATCATGAATAAAGTCACCACTAAGTTTTCACCATTAGTAAAGTTACAAAAGTTTGTGCCATGATGATATATGATTAAAAGTGCCGCTTTGTTTATCTTCGTAATTGATTTATGCATGTTTAAGCTAGTGCTCTCTTAAAAATACAAATCTGAAATTATCTAAATGCTAGCTTAATCTTTAGCGGGGGTTATGATAAAAATAAAGACCCATAGTGTTTTATGTGCTCTCAAATTTTAGATGGATTAAAGATGATTTATTTTTGTTCTTAAATGTAAAGCTAACATTGTCATAAATACCACTTGCGTGTTGCTCTACCTATCCAGAGCCATATAAATATCTGAGTGCAAAAACTTAGTATACAAGGTTTATTTTTGGGTGAGTTATTTCATGCCTTGATTTCTCTGGCTCGAGACTAAGGAGCTGGTCATTCCGTTTTTGCGTATCTATCTTTTTGCTAGCCTTTTATCCGTGCATTGTGTATCCCCACATCGGAGATCTCACAAACCTCACCGGATATCCACCCTTAAAACCAAATATAATCTTTTGTGTTTACCTCCTTGACCACAACCTATCATTGAGAATGGATCATCAATTCAAGGAAGATCGCAAGACGGTGCCAACATTGAAGAATTCAAGTATCTCTACAAGGAAAAATATTTCCGGTACCTACCTTATTTATCGCCTCTTTGCTCGAGGACGAGCAACATCTAAGCATGTGGGAGGAGGTAGGTACGATGCAATTTTTAGAGTTCAAAGGGGAGTAATTAAAAAAAGAAAGTTCAAAAGGGTTGCAAATAAAAAAAATCAAAACTCCAAGGTGAAAGTCTCGTGACCGAATGGATGACAAGAAAAAATGAATGAATGAAAGAAAGAAAGAAAGAAAGAAAGAAAAGAAGGAGAAATATGAGAAAGAGAAAAAATATGAGTATGCGAAAGTGAACTTCCCGGTTCTCTAAGGTGCATTAGGAAATTCAAGGCTTCAAGATTAAAAGATCCATTCTCATTTTCCAACCATGTGCAATCCGATAACGAGGACTTCCTTTGTGCCTCGGGATCACCCTTTGCCCTTTGCACATGTCCACTCATCTATAGTGTGCATATTTTTCTCTTTCCCCTCCTTGATTTAACATTATTTTCAAATGACCTTTTTGACGAGTCTCGGTAAGACCATGAGAAGCTTTTCTTGTTTTGACAACATCTCGTTTATAATATCTTGGTAGGACTAAACTTTCCCAAAAAGCTCCATATAAAGCCTACCATATATATATGTGTTATGAGAGGGAAAGGAGTAGAATAAATAGGATTGAGAGACATGATGAGATGAGAGTTCATGAGCAAGATGCAAGGTGGTTTAAATTTGTGAACTTGGTTTAGCCCTTTTTCATCTTGTTCTTTATTTCAAAATTTCTGAGATCCATTTGAATTTTGGGAGCATGTGAATACTTGTGGGATAAGCTTAATTAAATATCTACCCTCCGTAGGGATGAAGGCTAGTACATTATGGAACTTTAATGAATTAAACTTTTGAGAGCATTATGTTTTTTTCATGTATGATCAAGTGCAAGGTTTAAACAATGATGGGCAACAATGATATCCATCGAAGGCTTACTCGAGGACGAGCAAGGTTTAAGCATGGGGGAGCTGTTGACGGTGAAAATCCGTCAATCTAGCCAAGAGTTTACCTTCGGTGTTGGCATGACTTTTGTATTTTATCCATTGGTACTAACCCCCGTGGTATAACAAGTTCACTTGTGCATGTCGGATTTGGAGTTAAGTGTTTACGCAGGGTTTTAACGTTGAAAGCAAGACTTCCGGGATAAGTTCATTAAGCACCTCATGACAAGACCTTGAAGCCCGGTGCAAGTCAAGCAATGAAGTGAACATGACTCCAAGAGCCCAAGGACCAAGCCCGAGAAGATGATAAACTCCGAGGACCGAACCAGAAAAGTGCTGAATCTTGAAAGACAAGGAGTTGAGTCCAATTCGGATAGAAACCGACGACAAGGGCCCACATGCAAAAGGGGAGAGGATCTAGAAGACTCGGGAAGCAATAACAGACGAAGGAGGACACGGGCTGGGCCTGGATGGGCCCAGGCCGTTCAGCTCAGGCTGGTCAGCCCAGCCTGATCCAGGGCCCAGTCGGCCTCCCCTTTGACCTAATTGCATCTCGGGTTATTTATAGCCCTGTGACCGAGAGCCACGCATCATCGAATTCGTCATCCGCCGCCGAGGAGCAGAGAAGCTTGAGGGACACCATCTCAGAGATGAGGGTCGTGCTAGTTGTCTAGGGTCTCCCGAGACGACATGGGAACCTTGCATGGAAGACCACGTCGGAGCTCCGGAGCGAGGATCAAGATCGAGGTAGGGCCCAAGTGGTGATCTTGTTCATGTAATCAATCATGGTGAAGTTTTTATAGTGAATCTGATTTCTAGCGATCAAGTGCCTTCTCGATGATTTTGTTTTCTTCTTGGTTTTGCTTATTCCCCAATCTATCTATAGCTAGATTGCTTAGGGTGCTCTTTTAGCCGCGGTGTCTAGAGGTGCATACCGGACCGACCAATTGTTTTCAACTTGTTCTTATCGAACTCGCCCTAGACTACCCGCATGAGTAGGGATACATTGTGACAGAACGGGGGTTCCGAAAGGCGGGCGTTTTTGGAGTCGGATGGAAGGCCACGATTTAAAGATGCTTTTAATGAGATTCGCTTTTCTATCTTCATCTATCTTGTTTGGAGCTACAACATAAGCATGATCTAGACTCTCTAGATCGGTTATCTCTTGCTTTCTCTTGCTACCTCTTTAGTAGATTAGATTAGATTCGTTTTCTTTATGAGTTAATAGATTAGATGCAACTTGTCTTCATAAGATAGCTTACCTTGCTTTACTAGATTGAATCCTTGCGTTGCACATTGTTCCACGGATTCGATACCTTGGGTTCACCACTCGAAGGAAGAAGGGTCCCTTGACTATGACGGGAGACTTGTCCGCTTGCAAGTCTAAACGAACTTCGATACAACTATTAACCGTCAACAGCCTCCTGTACCTGCTGCTACATATCGGCAATGTTCTGTAGCAGCGTCACCTCTCAATCTCATACGCATCGGCGTTCTCCTCCAGGGCGTGAACTTCCGCCTCTAGATCTACAATCCTCTGCAGGCGGTCGCCTCTCTCTAACTCTAACTGGAATCTCCTGGCACATAGCCCGTCATTCTCCTGCTGCATCTGAGTAGGTGTAAAGTTCAGCTGCTGGTGGGCTGCTGTTAGCTGCTACCAATCCCGCCTAGCTGCCTCCAGACGCTGACCGTAATGCAGCCCATGAAGTGTGAAAACGACATTAAGACAACGAGCCAACGTCTGTGTGACATCCAGTGGCTCGGCTAACAACAACAGCTCCCGTAGGTGATCCATACGGTCCAGCCATGCCGGGTTGTGAGGACTCACAGCGGGAATCAGCCCGAAAGGAGAAAGAGCCACCACAGTAGGGTTGTGGTCACAGAAGTCTGTCAACACTCAGAGAGCGGCTGACTCGACACTCTCGTGGGTAATAAAACCCTAGTAGACAAAGCTCAAGTCAAACTAGTCGGCGTGGTCCGGGTGTGGCAGCACAGTGACGATTACCCTGCAACGGGGAACGCCCAAGCGCTCGAACTCAGACACCTCGTAAGTCGGTGGAGTGGTGAAGCTAGCGGCGCTGAGCGCTTCCCACGCAAGGCGTGGAAAACCCTCCCAGTGCAGCACATCGGTACGGATCGTACCGTTAGCGTCGAACTCGTGAAACACAGGGAAAGCCATCTGCACAAAAATGTAACACATGTCAGGTCTCTAGGAGAACGGAATGTCAAATGGTGAAGTTCTGACAGCTGTGAATGTAAATTCATAACCATCAATCCAGAACTCTAAAATTTTTCCCCAGGTTTTCCGGCTATTACAACAGTTCTTTACACACTTTTGGTTTTCTAAGGTTGAGCTAGATCAAGGGAAACAAGGTGGAAGGATGCTATGTCTAGATTCGCTTAGAAAGGTGTAAGCCAAGTTGAAAGTAGCTGTGATCGAATTTGCGAATAAAAGCTAGACTGGGCAAGGAGCAATTTGTTTTTAGCATATCGGTTTAATAATTCCTAGCACACGGTACAAAATAAGATGAACAAGCATTTACAAAATTTTGGCAGCATAACACCTATGCACAAGAGATACTCTATTATTTCAGAAAGCATACACTATCAAAATCTTCCTTAGAGAGCATACAGAAATTCTGCTTTGGGTCCATTTTGGTTGTTTCGATTTTTAGTATGCATGCAAGATGTCCTATTCGACCTCACATGGCAATCGAGCCAAAAATCAAAGTTAGTGCTGCTGGCAAGGCTTTTACTCGTCTCTCCTATAATATCTAGTCGAGAGCTACACGGTACTCACTTAGTGACTAACGAAGCGCTATTATGTACCTGCAGAAAACGAACCTTTCATGCCAGCACGTCACGAAAGTGTCCCCATACATTACCGTTCACTATAGAAATGGTATCCATGCGTTAAGCCGCTGCATGGACAGTGTCCAACCTCGGACACCCTCCGTTTGAATGGAGTGTATCCTTGCCTCGCATATTCGACATGCGGAATGCTCGCGTATGAAACACGTGGCGACAACACAACTAATAAACAGACGCGAAGATGGGATCCGTGGAATGGATCACTCCATCAACCCTCGCAATTCCCGTGATGCGGCACAGCACACGTATAAAACACGTGGCTCATCTAGTTTGGTTGTGCAAGAAAGTAAGTCTGTCATAAAGTAATGTGTTGGGAGTTAGCGAAATAAACCATAGGTTAATAAGCCACCTGAAAGAACCCAAAAATTCCCTCTAGGGCCTCTCGGTCTAGTTTATCCTTAACGGACCAACGTTTTTTGGCAAATCAAACATTCTTGGCAAATTTTATTCAAAAACCAATGATTAATGTTATTAATTAATCTCTGGTGCATATAATTGCTCTGATGCCAACTGTGACAACCCGCCCAGGAAAATACCGTACTACCGCCTAAACCAATCCACTTTGGTCATTAAGCAGTAATAAAGTATCATCCTGTCGTTAGTCGCTGGGTTAACGCCTGGTAAATCACTTATATAGCAACAAGGATTGATATATATGCATCAAAACTCACACAAAGGAGAGTCCAGAGATACAACATACTTAACATCCGAAATTTACCCCGAAGGGTTTAATTATTACAAACCGAAGTTTTTGTCACAACGACGTAGTTCAGAGTTTTCTAAACAGCGGAAATAGCGGAAAGCGAGAACACCACGGGAGGCCAGCCATGATGCCTTCTGTTGTCATCCTCCACCCACTCAGCTCCCAGCCGAGCGGGATCTCTCTGGGTCACACATCACCGAAAGCATTACCTAAATCAACATATGTAGCAAGGTTGAGTATACTAATACTCAGCAAGACTTACCCGTCGGTGATAACTACTTCACCAACTCTAGACATGAAAGGCTTTTGGCCACTTGGTTTCTTTTGCTGAAAGGTAACAAAGAGTATGTCCTTACTTTCAAGATTTTAGCACAAGTTCTAGTGGGTTTATTCTTTGCTAAATTAGCCATCCAATACAACAAGGTTGTACCATAAAATTAATCAGGCATAAAAATTCATCAGCTTCCATCATTAGGGATCTCATGGCTAGTGGGTAAGTAATCTCAGATAATGGTGAGAGGCCGACAATCGATTGATTCAAAACCTTGCAAGGTAGACCTAAACACACGGTGGGATGCCCCCGTGAGGACAACCACCACATGATTCCCAAAAATCCTCGGGTCGGGATAAATGGCCACAGTCTTTGGTGCAGGCTATCCGGCATACCCTGCGAGGCACCGAACTCACCATACACCACCGGTACCTAGCTGTGAGACGCATCCCAAGAGTAGTGACAGTTAAATCCCTAGCCGTCTCATTAAGGTACTAGGCTTACCGGTCCCATTCCCGACAAGTGCTTAGTATGTTCAAACACCTAACCCACGATAGCCATTGGACCGGAGTCCATATCCCGTGCTCTTACCACGTGAGCAATCCATTTAAGGAGATCTTGTGATTCCTATCTAGGAACCTATTCTCGCGAGTGACATCTTCACCCGACTTGTAACGGTCCTAGAGTTTAGCAGCTATCGACCTATCATACTAGGAAGACACAGGTACCTAGGGATCATGCATCTAAGGCTCCACACAACTCCTGAACTTAAATGCACAAGCATCCATAGATAATTGTATATTAATTTGAAAAGCTGGGTCATATGCACTGGGGCTTGCCTTCGTCAGCTAAGTTAGCCTGAGCACCCTCGGTGTCATCGAGTACTCCCACGTACTGCAGGGCAGCTTCCGCTTCTCCTTCCTCGGCTTCCGGGATGAGCGAGCAGTCACCATCAGGAAGATCTACATGGAATGCAATGTAGGGTTCAGGCGATGTGATAGATTATTTATCTTATCCAACTCTGGTTGGCCATATTCACCTTAACAAATAATTAACTATTAATCTCCTTTTATGATGGTTATTATTGATATGTGTTTCATTCTTTTATTTCACACTTGAATTAATGCTTCCTTTTATACTTGTTATTTCGTTGGAAGGTTTAATACTTTTACCTTTCACTAGT
This sequence comes from Cenchrus americanus, assembly GCA_947561735.1. Taxonomy (NCBI): domain Eukaryota; kingdom Viridiplantae; phylum Streptophyta; class Magnoliopsida; order Poales; family Poaceae; genus Cenchrus; species Cenchrus americanus. The sequence goes on along the minus strand of OX387242.1, from coordinate 153,604,942 downwards.
AAAGGTGTGTACAAAGATAATTATTCACAATTTAATCCTTCAACAGAAAGGGTGTATTATTAGCTCTTAGTTTAAGTTGGATAACACTTCACGAAAAGGAAAACGAATTAAAAAAGTATTTTCCTAATTTAGTCAAAGCATTACTCCATCAGGGCCTTTAAAGCTTGCTAAAAATATCAAGAATCAGACTAGGTGAGTATAACAAAAGTTGTATTCCTCACTAGGAATCTAGGAAAATTGGGTTTGAATTTTTCTGATTTTCCTACGATTTTATAGAGAATTTACAAAATTCAACAAATTAGAAATACGATTGAAGTTTCATTTTGCACCGGAACCCCTAGTGGGTTTTCCTTCTTTACAGTTATGCCCTTAGATTACACAAAACACCCTATAAAGAGTTCGGGCCTTGTTATATAACCCTTGGCCATGGGAGGCGGCGGTGCGGCAAATTCGGCGAGCCGCCGCGCTCCCGGCCGGGGGAAGCGGCGGGGCACGACCTTGGGCTCACCTATGGCCGGGGGGGTGGCCGGAGTTGGGGCGAAGAACACACCGGCGTGGACGCGCGGTGGGGACCGACGGCGGCGGCCACGGTGGCTCGGTGCCGGCGATGGCGTGGGCTCGGCCTGGACAACAAGTGGTATGCGACGGCTCTATAGGTTCTAAGGAAGGGATAGGGACTGTTGCTTGACCACGGAAGGCGGGAAGGGGCGCTGCTCGATGGCGGCGGCGCGGATTGCGCGGCGGCGTGGCAATGCCGGCAGAGGAGGGGAAATGCGGGGTATTTATAGGCGCGGCGCGGCTACGGGGTGACGACAGCGGACGTCGAAGATACCGCCGTGGTACCCGTCCTTGGTCGGCGCGCGTACGGCGGGGGCACCGCCGTCGGACCGGCGGTCCGTGGCGCGCGCCCGGCCGAGACGGTGCGGACACGACGGTGCGCGGCCCGGGGCGGACTCCCGGGGAGCCTCGGGGCGCGGGCGTGTGGGGAAAGCGCGGCTCGGGACGGCGGGCGGCCTTAGGCGGGGAGCGGCGCGGACACCGAGGTCGGCCGGTGTGCGGGCGCGCGCGCGCGCGCGCGCGACATCGTGGCGTGGCGGCACCCTGGCCCAACTGTTTTGCCGGTCACCAGTTTGAAACTGATTTTCTCAAAAATCTTGTACATAAGTGCACCAAACTTTTAATACGAAAGTTTTAGATCTATCTATCCTCTACCACTTTCAAAAAGGCTGTATAGGGTTTTTCTAAATGGATTTTGCAGGAGAGGTTTGCCAGCTTTGAATGGCACTCACTTGTCATGAACAGGAGGTACTGACCTTTGAGCAAGTTTTTCATGCATTTCCACTCAAAATTTGAAATGCCAATCTACATGAAAGTTGTGTCCCTCGACAAGCTGGACAACTTTCATAAAGGTAGATTTTAAGTGTTTAAGTGAATTTTGGAGAACGCGGCAAAAGTTCCGAAAGACATCTAGGGTTACTGGGGTTTGAGTGGGGTTTGACCAAGTCTTTGGCCATGGGTTGGCCCCACATGTGTGTCCACTAGATCAAAGGTGTCCTTAGAGTTGGTTGGCATGTTTTTCGGGGTGAGGACCCAGGTTGACCGTGATTTAACCACTGTCAGCCGGGTTGACCGACGATTAAGGTGAATTAAAAACCTGGGGCATCACAATCCACAAAGCCAAGACCAAAGAACCGAAGACGGAGGTGCAGCAACTCCAGACCCGTCTGACCGGTGGGTACCGGTCTGACCGGTGAGGAGCACCGGTCTGACCGGTGTGCGACGATGCAGTCCGGAGACTTCAAAGCGGAGGACACGCGTCGGGATCGCAAGGCTTGCGTCGAGGCTAAGCAAGTTTGCGGTTGCTGGGCATCCGTCCGATGGAGCGATGACAAAGATTTCCGAATTCACCCTCGAGGGGCATGTATCCCTAATTAGCTTGTAAGGGACTTTAGACTTTCGGTAGCCTCCATATAACCCAAGAGGTGAGAGGATGGCAGCCAACTCTTGGAACCCTTGCTAATTTGGTTTTCCTATTTTCCATTCCTATTTTCCCTAGGATTTATAGGACTAGCTTGAGAGCTTCATGGTGAGATCTTGTGAGAGGGTTGGATGATCGGGCGGCAAGCTAGACCTTTTATGAACCTCTTTGTGATGTATAAATGATTCGGCGTGGTTCCTCAAGGCTTGGATGTGTTGTTCCCGTTCGTTCTTTTTGGTTATTTTTGGAGCCCTTTCTTGGAGATTTTCATGGAGAGATTTCGAGGTTTTTTCTTAAGGGTTTGTTGGGGGATGTATGCATGAACCCTTCGTGGTTCTTTTCCCTTTGATTCCCCTCCCAAATCCGTGAGAAAAGGGGCTCAATTTTGGGGTTTTCGTTGTCCTAGGGTTTGGTGTGTTCTTAGCAGAAATCCTTCGATTCCTCTTGTTTCAACGAGTTTTGGTGGACCATAACTTGGCTATGGAGTGCCCATGAGGTGTTCCTACTATCCCCAAAGTCTTGTTTGAAACCGTGGAGCGAATCGGGAGATCTGGAGTTGGTTTTGGAGGAGTTGACCCGCGGGTGCTGTTCATCCCGAGCTGCCCAAGCTTGACCGGGATGACTGGTGCTAGTGACTGGTCTGACCGGTGTGTGTTGTTTGTGGGATTTGCCTTGGGTGAGTTGCTTGACTCGTGTTTCTTTGGGTTGTGGTGTTGCTGGTCAGTTCTTGGTTTGCTTGGAGTTGTTTTGCTAGTTTTTGTGTAGGGTTTTTTCTTCCGTGCAGGTTGTGTTTTGGGGGTGTTTTTATTCCAGGGCCTAGACAAGTCATTGAGGCTCTCTGGAACATTTGTTGTGTGGCTACTGTAGACACCGGCCTGACCAGTTCTATCCACCGGTCTGACCGGCACAGGCCATCGGTCTGACCGGTGTAGCACAGGCACCAAGCCGTGCAAGTTTCCGCTGTGTGTGTTGGTGAGTTTTGGCTCGGAAGGTTGTTTGTTGGTTCCTAGGATCAGTAGCACTCCAGTGGCTATGTGGTCTTGACCAACTTAGGTAGTTGAGTCGGAGATGTGTGTTGGAAGCCGTATTCATCTTGTTGGAGCCTCTATCTCCTTCGAGAAGAATTTTTATCGGCTCCCATTCACTCCCCCCTCTCTGGTTCGCCGTTTCGGTCCTTCATACCATCATTTCTATATTTCAATCATTTTCATGCATTGCATAATGGTATCTAAATTCAAATACGTACAGGATGCTTGATGCACACAAAAAATTGAATGCATATCAGCTGGTGAGCAACAGTTTATGTTCTTTCATCCGTGTGATATGTTTCTATTAAATGAACTCTTGTGATACTGATGTGTGTCACTAGACTGCTGTCTATTCCAGTTTCTTTTTATGCTATCAACAGGTAATGTCTGTGTATGAATTCTGCTCATTGTTGATTGAATATAATACCTGTGGTCACTTCCTTTCTTAGGATATAGCTTTTGCTCCATTTTCTAATCTTCCCCTTGGAAGGGCTCGAATCAGATGACCGATTCACTCCTTGGACTGCTGGTCAGGAAAAGGCTGAAATGACAGTCAACCTACCTAAATATGTGCTCGATTTTGTTGAATTCCAAGAATCCCCTTCGAATGTTGGCCACGTCGAATGTTCCATTGGTGGGCTGAGTTTTATGTGGTTTCTTTGTCATTTCTCAGTTGTGTGCACTCTACTTGACATTGTGATGACACCATATTTTCAGATACCATTGGTATAATTGTTGGGGTTTCTGAAGTGGCATATATGCACCTTCCTTCAAACCAGAGAAACACAGCTAAAAGGGTCATTTCTCTAAAGGATTGTTGGGGGGTATATGAAAATCCGGATGAGATCCCCGAACACGAGAGAAAGGAATACGAAAGCGTTCAGAAACATAGATGACACAAGAGGAGACAAAGAATCTCATAAAGACTGCTCAAGCCTCAAAAGTTATGAATCCTCTTTACACGTGCCCTCGCACCCCCTTTTACAGGGAGACGAAGGGACTTTTACATTCCGAAAGTACCCTAGAATTTAAGGAATATTCCTAATGTGAACAAATACATGAATGTCTTTTACATCTCATACATTTATAAGCCTGCCACTAGTTCACACGCCAGACCCAGACTTTTGAGGTAGCGTCTTTGACTTGGCTTCTTGCTGGTTCGCGAGTCTTTTATTCATAGAAACCTTCACGTGCCATAACCTCCGAATTTGATCTTCAGTAGATTTCCGAATTTCACATATTCTGGTTCCAGATCTTCTCAGGTTCGTGGCTTTAGGGCTTCGCAGGTTCAAGATTTCAGATCTTCGCAGATTCGCGACTTCAGGGCTTCGCAGGTTCAAGATTCCACATCTTCACAGATTCGCGACTTCGGGGCTTCCCAAGTTCAAGATTCCAGATCTTCGCAGATTCGCGACTTCAGGGCTTCGCAGGTTCAAGATTCCAGATCTTCGTAGATTCGCGACTTCGGGGCTTCATAGGTTCAAGATTCTAGATCTTCGCAGATTCGCGACTTCGGGGCTTCGTAGGTTCAAGATTCCAGATCTTCGCAGACTCGCGACTTTGGGGCTTCGCAGGTTCAAGATTCCAGATCTTCGCAATGTTTAATCATCCTGAAAACTCATTTCGCGAAACTTGTCAAACTCAACGTTTCGAGGGTGAAAGGTTTTTCCTGAATTCCCCAACACTAGCCCCTCGGGGAAGCAGGTTGACTCCGACTATCCGATTCCACAAAAAACTTTGAAATTCAGTAAAACACGTCACCCTCGGAACATCGCAGTGGACGCGCATCCTCCAGAAATCTCGCAACGGTCGGATCAAGGTGAGTTCCTGAAACTGCCCCCTCCCTCGCCCCTATAAATAGAGAGTTGTCGTTGTAAAAAATTTTCACTGCTTTCTCACTTTCTTCTGAGATTTACCTTGTACTTTCGCAGATAAGCGCTTCGCGATAAAGTGTTCGTAGCTTCAGGACTTCCTCAAGTTTTCAAAGGTATTAACTTTTTTGTTACTTAGTTTTCGTCTTTACTTTTCTATGATCACATTCGCACTTTTAGTTTTGCGAACTTCATTCACGAAAATCGTCTTAGACTTCTCAATTGTATTGCTATTGACTAGGTGGCCCGCGTTAAAAGCACTGCTAGACCTATGACGACCGAGGAGTTGGCTGCAGCTGGCCTTCCAGCCGAGCCAGAAATTCAAAATCCTGAGACCGCACAGCTCCCAGAAGGGCATTCCTCTCCTGCTGCTAGCAGGTCTGGGACTCACGAAGATGGGGAGATTAGATCTGAGGAGGAACTAGTCAGAGATGTTAACGCTGATGTCAAAGATCTAATCGTAGCAAAGCAGTCGGGGCCTCTTCCTCCGTCCTTTGTTTTCGGGGAATCCAAGGTTACAACTAACATGATCAGAGATTACGAGGCTGCTGGATTTTTTCCCGCGGGTGTTAACACCAAAAATTGGTACAGGAGAGAGGCTGATTTGTGGGCCTAACTTGGTAACAAATCCCATTCAGCGGGGGAAGATTTTTTCAGAAGATTCGGCAGAGATGCTTGCGGTCGGCAGTTTGTTTCCGTTCGGCAAAAGGACTGTTTGCGCTGATTTCGCGGGATCGCGTGGTGACGTGGCTCGAACGGAAGGGACGAATGGATGGATAAGCATTCCCACTTGGGCATTAAATTAGGTATCAAATATTGTGCTCGTAGTCCATCAGGAGTCATGTTAAGTCAGGTTATAAATATGAACCCTAGATGTATGTAATTGTAATCCAACATTCTCATAACAAACCGGCTTTACGCCAAACCTTCGAGTCCTCTAGTCGTGTCGTCGAGTTCTTCGAGAGGGTTCATTGATCCGTCGACCTCCGTAAGTACCGGCAACCTTGTATCATGTCTAGTATCATGCGGTGGATTTAGATCGTGATCCAAGTAGTCTTGTTACCTTGCTTAGTATCATGCGGTAGATTTAAGCTTGGTTCAAGAGGGTTTCTTGTTAGATCACGAGCCATGGCTTTGGGGTTTTCTCTTCTGGAGCGGGGGGAGAAGATGTGAAGTGACGGAGGAGTATGCGAGTGGATTTGCAGGGCATCCCAGAGGGCTATTTTATTGACTGAGAGAGCGCATTGGGATTGATGACTGGTTGGCGTACGTTATTGGAATACCAAGCGGCAAGGTTTTCCTCCTGAATGCGAAGGGTTTTCATTGAACAGTGTTTATGGTTCCCGAACTGAGGATTTTCTGCGGATTTTGCGTCAAGGGGCAGTTGATTTCGCGTATTCGGCTCAAGTAAAGTTCCCGAATGCGTTTGAGAAAAGTAAGGTTCGCAGTTGCAAGCATGAGGGGATCATCACGATACAAGCATGGAAATTAAAATTCTTTATTTATTGCCGAAGATCAAACATCCCTAGTACAATCTAATCGAAAAGCTTGCTTAGCACAGACTGGGGATGAGTGAGTTCGGCAATGAAATCGCCATGGCCATCAAGGCGCTCTAAGATGACTTCGATCTCGTCGATGTCCTCTGGTGCGCCACCCTGGAAGCCGCGCGGCTGGATGGTGTAGTCGACGCCGGTATGCGTCGCCATGGCGGCCAAGCCCAGGGTGGTGCCGAGGCAGATGCAGTGGACAGCCACCTCGTCCACGAGATCTTCTACCGCGGCGAGGCGCTCCGCCGGCGTGTCTCCAGGAGCGTTCACCTTGTCAGCCAATTGCTTCACCAGCATTTTCAGCTGGTCAAGCTCGGCATCGCGGGCTGCGAAGTGCAAGGCAATGATGGTTAGTATCAAAACCAAATTGGATTGGAGGGTAATCTAAGGGATATACCGTCGATGGTTGCCAGCAACTGTTTGTACTGGTCCTCCCACTCGAGTTCGGCGATTCCAGCCCTCTTGGGGACATCCTCCAGCTCGCGTTGGGCCACCTCGAGCTCTGCCTTGAAGCGGAGGGCGTCGAGCTCCCCGTAGGGCATGGGGGAGTAGTTGTTTGACTCCGAGGAGTCGTCCGGCAGAGCCTGATTCATGGCCGGCGCGGGGGCCGAGTTCCATTGGATGAGCCTAAAACAGAGAAGATCGTCAGAAACAGAGGAAAATCTAGGAAGAATCATGAGGGAAGTTGACGATCACTGCCTCCGACGCGCGCCGGCGCGGCTTCCTTCCGCCTCGTCGGCGGCGCGACGCCTGTTGCTGCTACCCGCCATTGGTTCTTGGAGCTGCGCAGATGGTGAAAAGCAGGCTTGGGTTAGCAAAGGTTTGAAGCCTAAAGGCTTGATGAAAGGCTAGGGGCACCTACGGTTTTATTTATAGGGATGATGAAGAGATCGTGGCCTTGGATCGTGGTGCATATCCTGAGAAACTTGGAAGGTGGAGAGGTTTCCTTAACCGAATCGCCGTCGGGTCGTTTGGAATTCAAGCTGAGTCATATTCGATTGACTGGATCGGCTGAGTTGCGGTTGGAGTGCTGTTCGGGTATAGCACTGTTTGACCATAGTTACTGAATAAATCGTCCAAAGTTGCAAACAAAGTCATGCAGAGAAAAGGAAAATGAAGTTTATAAAAGGCAATGTTACAAGGACGGTTAATTCGGTTACACATTGCTCAGTACAACTAAATGTTCAAGTACTTTGCAATTACACTAGAGGCATTTGATATTATCTGATTAATGTTCTTCAGCCATTCCTGATAATCTTTCTGAGTATTGGATAGGACGGAGAGTTGTGCCTCGAGCTGGTTTGCTTCAATCATGGCCGCTGATGCTTCCTCTTGGGTTTTCTCTATTAATCCAGGGAGCTCGGCTATCTTTTTCTCGTGAGCTTCAATTTCATCTGACAAATTCCTCAGCTCAGTTTCTAATGCAGTCTTTCTGGCAATTTTCAACTCGAGAGCGGACTGCAGATTGGTCAACATTTCCTTGTTGCTCTCGATTTGGGCTTGTGATCCTTTCACAGCTTGCTCAGCTCTGGCTTTCTTTTGCTCAACGGCTGGTCGGGAGGATTGGCTCTTCAAGGCTCATCTTATTGCCACATAGTGAATTTCCAAGTCTGGGATAGGCTCCAAGGAAGCTTTGACGTCTTCAGGGAGCTCTTGATCGATGGATTCAAGCATTTCCTCGAAGTGATCGACATCTCTGACTTGATCTCGGGCGTCTTTTTGCAGCCAGGAAAAGATTTCTCTAAGCCCTACGTGGTTTTCCTCCGACAGAGCCTGATTTGGAGCTCCTCCATCCCTTGTTTCGGCAGTTGGGTCATTCACCATAAATGAAGAGCTTGGTGGTGATAAAGTTTGATCCTGAGGGAGAAGGATTGCCGAATTAGGAATGGTTTCTTAAAAGGAGATAACAGGGTTGGGTGCATGCACTTACCTCATGCCTAATTCTCTGAACTGGAGTAGGGACTTGTTCAGGTTCAGGGAGAATTTCTTGGGCAACTAGTGGAAGAGGAGTCTGAGGAGTTCTTGGCAAAGCTGAAGCTTCTACTTGAGGGGAAACTGGTGCAGTCCATGTTGAATTTGAGGCTTCTAGCTGCAATGAAGGTGGATTTATCTCTGTTGAGACTGGGATTTCTGCTTGGCCAGGGGGAGATTGAACCCTTGGGGAGCTTGAGGCTTCTGGTTGGATTGGTGGGTTCATTTCTGGTGAAGCTGGCACTTCTGCTTGAGTAGGGGGTGATTGGATCCGTGGTGAAGTTAAGGTCTCTGCTTGAGCAGAAGATGGTTGAGCCCTTGGTGAACTTGGAGAAAGAGTTTCCATGGGTTGATTCACCAATGTTTCTTCTGCAGATACTAAATAAAGAGTAAATGCCAGTGTGAGTTATGATCTTTGAAAAGAAAGAAGTGATGAAGGTCATACCAACAGGTGGAGCATTGGCAGATTCTGAAGCTGTTGATGGTTGCTGGGTTCTAGTCTGGAATTGCACAAGATGAAATATGTCAGAGTAAGAGTGGTCTTGTGTTCAAGAAAGAAAAGATGTTACCTCAATGGGGACCTTTTTAGTGGTTCTTTTCTTCTCGGCAGTTGGAGGTGCAACCAAGGGTAGAGCTTTTCTCTTATGAGAGGTTGAGCTGATGAGAGTAGGGTCCATTGTAGCATATCTGGCCATCAGCTGAGCCAGAGTTGTGGACTTGAATCCCAAGGCAGAGATTGGGCCTACCACATTATAAGCAATTGCCCTGGCTCGAGGGGCAGGTACTGTATTCTGCAAGGGGTGGCCAAAATCATGATTAGTAGTGAAGAGTATGCCTGGTCAAAGAAAAGATAAGTATGTTACCTCTAAAGTTGGCTGAAAATCAGGTATCAGCTCAAGACAGAATGAGTGCACTGGCTCATTGAAGATATGGTCATGGAACTCTTGCCACCAGGAGATAAAGAGAGGGTGAGCTATTGTTGTTGGTGTGAAAAGCCAGTATAAAGAGTTGGCCTGCAGTTGTATTCAAAGACCCTTATGGCTTGAACGCTCTCTGTGATTTCCTCTCTGGGTTTGAGGAACTCATGAAGAAATAGCCTTGGAGGCATTTGGCCACATCCTAGCTGTCGGGCCATCCTATTTGGCTGATAATACTCATAGGTGCTGTGATTTAACCTTCCCCCACAAAATTCTGCTGGCAAAGACATTGAAGATCTCTATGGATCTTGCATCATGGCATCCAGTTTCAAAGGAGAATTCAAAGGGGAGAGTCAAGTTGTCATTGTTCAGACAAGGGAGCCAAAGGGGATTAGTGAAACCTCTGAAGAAGAGCTCAAAAAGCTGACTGACATTCTGGTCAATAAATATGGTTGAAGCAGCATCTCCATGGGTTTGGCGTCCTCTGGTAATTTGGGCTTCTCCTTCCTTGTGGCTGGATGAAGGGAAAAGCCGATTGTTGAGATTGATACCAACAATCTGGTGCATGTACAGTTGCAGCCACATTTGCACAAACCACCAAGGGCCGTTGACACATGATATCTTCGGCCGGTGTGCATTTGGGAAATAGTCTGATGGAGCATATGATACACACTCCCTAGGAGATATTTTCCAAGAGGGATGCGATGACCAGTAGCCAAATCTGTAGCCATGGCAATGTGATTCAAAGTTGGCTCATTGGCTTTACCACAAAAAATGAATCTACACAGCCACATGTTCAGGAACGCCCTGTATTCAATTTCACCTAGAGGGTCGTCTTTCATGTGATTTTGGATATATGACTTGTATCTGTTGACACAAAATCTTCACCTAGCGCCAAGCACACAGCAAGCCGAACAAGCTGGCTTCACACATGAAGAGATCACAAGACGTGCCAGTCAATTTTCCCTGAAAATTAACAAAAGACAAAGTAGTTAAATTCCAAAGCTTGGAACTTGCCGGGTGGTACCAGACAGTTCCATATTTGCGGCTATAGAGCCAAATGGGACGACATATAGCTATAGAAAGCTATGTGCCAATAAACTGAAACTATTCGAGAGCTTTAAAAAGGAAAAAGTAACATAGCCGAATAGATGACGTAAGCATGACGACGATCGGTCTTTGTTTGTACAAAGATGCACGTGCGCAAGACCGCGACCGATCCCCGTGATGATCAATAATAAATGAAGTAAAAAGCGCGAGCATAAATATGTAATAAACAAGCATGCATAGGTCCAAAGCACTAGTCTACCGCATGTCTAGGTACTTTAAAACCCGTCGGGTACGACACCAAGCGAATCTATCCACCGCATGATACAACTTGCATTGGGATCATGCCACCTTCCACAAATAGATCTATCCACCGCATGATACGATCTAAATATGGAAAGCTAAAAGCATACAATATTTAAAGCATGAATTGTGCACGTGTTTTACTCATGAAGAACATAACCGAACACGGCTGAACAGCCGATTCGGGGTCCATGAAGAAGGAACGAACATTACCAAGCAAGATAAATCTATCAGATTGATTTGAAATCTAATCCACCGGATGATTAGCCCCAAAAACAACCCAAAAACATGCATCTACCGCGTGATACCCAGTTCTTTCAAGATTTATACAAGCTTTGGCAAGCTTGAACCAGCAACATGTGACAACCTAGATCGATTCGGTTTCGGCTATCAAAGAGCACGTGATCCACGTGTTAAATTAGCCAAAGGCACAAACTTGACTCGCATAAGGATCATCAAAAGGGATAAAGCCGATCCAAACCCATCCAGATTGGGCAAAAAGGTGTTACATGAATTTAAACATAAAGCAAAATTCAAAGCAACACAGGGTAACTTAATGAATCTTTTGAATCTTGCCAAAATTCAATAGAGCCGATAACTAGCTTCAAGCTAGATCTTAGCCTACCGCATGGCTCATGACCTAACAAGAAACCTTCTTGAACCAAGCTTGAATCTACCGCATGACACTAAGCATGGTAACAAGACTACTTGCATCAGATCTAAATCCACCGCATGATACTAGACATGATACAAGGTTGCCGGTACTCACGGAGGTCGATGGATCGATGAACCCTCTCGAAGAACTCGACGACACGACAAATGGACTCTAGGGTTTGGCGTAAAGCCGGTTTGTATTGAGAATGATTTCGTATATGTTACATACATTCAGGGTTCATATTTATACCCTGCCAAGCACGACCTCGAATGGATTTGATACCTAATTTATCTCTAAGCTCGATCGCTTATCCATCCATTCTTCCTTTCCGCTTGGGCCACGTCACCGTACAATCCCGCAAAATCACCTCAACAGTTCCCTTGCCGAACGGAAGCAGATAGTCGACTGCGGATTTTTCTGCCGAATGCGTCTGAAGAAACCTTCCTTCCGCCGGACGGATTTCTCACCGAGTTGGACCCACAAGTCAGACCCCTTACCAAATTTTGGTGTTAACACATGCCCCTTCAATTACGGGATAAAAGTGATTTTATTCCGAAATTGACTCCAGCCACCAACGTCTTCAAATCGAATCTGTTCAACACCCGTTCTCTCTCTTCGCAATCCGCCGGAATCTTCGTCTAGATCCAAACCCTAGATCACCTTTTTTTCTGAGCTCAAATCCCCAATGGCGGCTCAAAATCAAGCTGCTCAGGTAAATTCCTCCATCACAAATTTCATTCGGCATTCAGATTTTCAATTTTTACCTGAGATTTCTTCTCCGCTTTCCTTCAGGAGCTCTCCACCGAGCTTTTAATCCGCACTGAGGCCAATTCAAGATCCTACTTCCTTGGTCCTGTGGGAGCTTCCGATCCTCGCGAATTTATCGCAGCTGAATCCCAAAGGATCCCCTTAAAAGCGGCTCTAACCAAGCCTCCCCAATGGCAGGATGCTTTCAAGAACTGGCCCTTGCCCCCAATTGTAGGCTGGAAAAATTGGCACCAAAGAATTCTTGCGGATAAGAGTGCCAGGACCCAAAACTGGGATACTCTCCGCATTGCTCAATGCCTGGAGTTGTCTTTGGCCGAGACCCCCAAAAACGAAGACCTCTTGATAGCGGCTTGACACTTCTGGTCAAATGGCGTCAACGCCTTCCTTTTTGGTCACGGCCCAATGTCCCCAACTCTGGCCGATGTATACATGATTACCGGCCTTGACATTACAGGATTTGTTCGCCCCTGGGATTTCAAAGGTTCCACAAGACAAACAGGGGTGAGACCAGAGAGCGGATACAAAAATTATATCCAGAACCATATGAAGGATGGCCCCCTTGGTGAAGTCGAATACAGGGCGTTTCTGAACATGTGGCTGTGCATGTTCATCTTCTGTGGCAAAGCCAATGAGCCTACCCTGAATCACATTGCAATGGCTTCACACTTAGCCAATGGTAATTGCCTTCCTCTTGGGAAATACCTCCTGGGCAGTGTGTACCACATGCTTCATCAAACTATCACCCAAATGTACACCAGCCAGAGGATAGCATGTGTCAAAGGTCCTTGGTGGTTTGTACAAATGTGGCTGCAACTGCACATGCACCAAATTGTTGGTGTTGACCTGAACACCCGGCTCTTCCCTTCATCCAATTATCATGAAGGGGAACCCCAAGTCACCAGAGGATGCCACACCTATGGAGAAGCTGCTTCAACTGTTCTCATCAAGCAGAATGTCAGCCAGCTCTTTGAGCTCTTCTTCAAAGGCTTCCAAAATCCTCTTTGGCTCCCTTATTTGGATAGTGACTATTTAACTCTCCCTTGTGAGTTCTCCTTTGAAACTGATCGCCAAGATGGAAGATTTCTGGAAATCCTTAACATCATCATCCACCCATGCATTTTGCCAGCTGAATTCAGTGGAGGCTGAACCACAGTACTTATGAATACTATCAGCCCAACATGATGGCTCGGCAACTTGGATGTGGCTAGATGCCCCCGAGACTGTTTCTGCATGAATTCCTCAAGCCCAGAGAGGAAATCAAAGAGCTTAATCAGACCAGCAGGGTTTTCCAGTATGTATGCAGTCCATCCATTTACACCTAGCCCTTCACACCTACAACAGTAGCTCACCCCACCTTTAACTCCTGGTGGCAAGAATTCCATGATCACATTTTCAGTGAGCCTGTACACTTATTTTGTATAGAGCTGATGCCTGATTTTCAGCCAACTTCAGAGGTAATACGATTAATCCTCAAATTAGACATTTCCTCCTCTAACCATGATCGTGATTTTTGTTTTCTTTACCCACAGAACACAATGCCTGCCCCTCTAGCCAGGGAGATTGCTTACAATGCAGTAGGCCCAATCTCAGCATTGGGATTTAGATCACCAACCCTGGCTCAATTAATGGCTAGGTATGCTACAACAGATCCAACTCTGTCCAGCATTACTGCTGATAGAAGGCAAGGCCTGTCTCTGATTGCACCTCCAAATGCTAAGAGGAGAAGAACCATCAAGAAAGTCCTTGTTGAGGTAAAATTTCTTCCTTTCTTGATCACAGGATTACTCTTTTCTGATAAATTACATCTTATGCATTTTCAGACTAGAACTCAGCAATCCTCAGCTTCAGAACCTGCCAATGCTCCATCCACTGGTATGACCTTTACTGTCCTTTCCTTAAGGATGAACACTGGCATTCATTCTTAATCTGGCATTTGCAGAGGAAACAATGGTGGACAATCTTGTGGATGTCCCAGTATCTCAACAAGCAAGTCCACCCAGGGCTGAGCCATCAGTCCAAGTAGAGATCTCATCTTCATCAGAGACTCAATCACCCCTGCTCGGACAGAAACTCCAACCTCTCCAGAGGTAAATTTTCTAATCCAACCGGAGCCATCAAGTCCTCCAAGGGCTCAATCACCCATTGGTCAGGCAGAAACATCAACCTTAGCAGAGGTGAACCCATTTCCTCTCCAGCCAGAAGCTCCCGAGTTGCCAGAAACTGCATCAGCACCGTCTCACGCAGAAGCTTCAGCTTTGCCCGGAGCACCCTCTTCACCAGTGGCTCCAGAAAATTCCCCTGAGACTGAACAAAACCCTGTTCCAGTTCAGGAAATCAGACATGAAGTACTTATTTGCATTTAACCCTGCTATCTTTTAGTTCCCGATACCCCTAACTCGGCAATGTTACTCTTACAGGATCAGGCTCAGTCACCATCAATCCCACCAATGATGAACAATCCAATTGCCGAGACGAGGGAAAGGGTACCTCAAACCTTGTCAGAGGAAGTGCAAGAAAAGCTCAAGGAGATTTTTGCCTGGCTGCAAAGAGATGCACGAGATCAGTTCAAAGATCTTGATCACTTTGAAGAAATGCTTGAACCCATCAGCCGAGAACTCCCTGAGGACATCAATGCCTCACTTGAATCCATCTCCAGTCTGGAAATTCATTACGTGCCCATAAGACGAGCTCTGAGAAAGGTGTCTTCCCGCCCAGCTGTTGAATAGAAGAGGGCCAAAGCTGAACAAGCTGTGAAGGGAGCACAATCTCAGACTGAGAGTCACAAAGATACATCGGCCAATCTGCAAGCTGCTCGTGAATTGAAGATCGCCAGAAAAGCCGCATTGGAGGCGGGCGAGAAGTCCGTCAATTGAAATAGAAGCCGATGACAAGAAAATAGCTGAGCTCCCTGGAATGATAGAGAAGATCCAAGAGGAAGCAACATCGGCCGTAGCTGAGGTGAATCAATGTAATGCAGAACTTACCATCCTGTCCGACGCCCAGAAAGATTATCAAGAATGGATGGAGAACTTTCACCAAGCAACATCGAATGCCTCTAATGTAATTGCGAAGTATTTGAACATCTAGATGTTTCGATCGATGTGTAACCTAACTGGTCGCTCTTGTAACATTTGCTCTTGTAATTTTATTTCTCTTTTCCTCTGCACGTCATTAACTGCAACGCTGAACGACCCATTCGGTAAAGAAGTGCCAATACCCGAACGGCACTTTGACTCCTTTCAGCCGAGCCAATCAACTGAATATGACTCAGCCTTGAACTCCAAACGACCCGACGGCGGATTGGTCAAGGAAACCTCTCTACCTTCCAATTTTCTCGGGATAGGCGCCACGATCCAGAGCCACGACCTGAGGCCACGATCTGTCTTGCCAGGCCTATAAATGAAAACCATACGTGCCCCCAGCTCTCCACCAAGCCTTTAGCTCTCAAATCTTCGCCAATCTCAAGTCTTCTTTTTCCAACCAGCGCAAATCCCAGAAGCATGGCGAGCAGCAACAACCGGCGCCGCGCCGCTGACGAGGCGGAGGGGAGTCGCGCCAGTACCCGCCGGAGGCAATAATCGTCAACTTTTCCTTTTACGATTCGACTTTGATCCCTTTTGTTTTTGACGATCACCCTCGTTTCAGGTTGATTCAATGGAATCCATCCTCTGCACCGGCCGGTCAGCCCCTACCGGACGACTCCTCGGAGTCCGACCATCACTCCCCCTGCCCTACGGGGAACTTGACGCTCTCCGCTTCAAAGCGGAGCTGGAGGTGGCCCAGCGCGAGCTGGAAGATGTCTCCAAAAAGGCTGGCATAGCCGAATTGGAGTGGGAAGACCAGCACAAACAGCTGCTGGAGACCATCGACGGTACGGCTCCGAAACCGCTCCTTAATCCAATCCGGCTCTTGATACTAATCACCTTTATCTTGTGTTTTGCAGCCCGTGACGCCGAGCTCAACCAGCTAAAGATGCTAGTGGAGCAATTGGCTGACAAGGTGAACACCCGCGGTCGGCGGAGCGCCTTGCCACGGTGGAGCACCGCGTGGATGAAGTGGCCACCCATAGCATTCGCTTGGGCACCACTTTGGGCCTGGCCGCCATGGCGATGCATACTGACGTCGACTACTCCACCAGGCCGCGCGGCTTCCGGGGCGGCGCGCCAGAAGACATAGAGGAGATCGAGATCATCTTGGAGCGTCTCGATGGCCACGACGACGCCATTGCCGAACTCACTCATCCCCAGTCTGTGTTAAACAGGCTCTTTGATTAGATTGTATTAGGGATGTTTGATATCGGCAATAAATAAAAAACTTTTAATTTCCGTGCTTGTACTGCGATGATTTTTCCTGTGTTTGCATCCGTGGATCTTGCTTCTCCTTAAACGCATTCGGGAACTGGCTTGAGCCGAACACGCGAAAACAGATGCCCCTTGACGCAAAATCCGCAGAAGATCCCTGAATCGGCAATACGTAAGCACTGTTCAGACGAAAACCCTTCGCATTAGGAAAGAAAACCCTGCCGCTTGGTATTCCAATAGTGCACGCTGGCCATTCATCACTCCCAATGCACTCCCCAGTCAATAAAATAGTCTGCTGAGATACCCTGCAAATCCACTCGCACACTCATCCATCACTTCTCATCTCCTCATCTGTCCCCAGAGGAAAAAACCCCAAGGCCATGGACAAAGGCAAGCAACCCCAGGAGAGCAGCACCCCGAAGAAACGCACGATTCGAGAGTGAGTTTTCCCTTGATTTCCTTCTTGTTCTCTCATATAATCTCGCGCTTTACCTCCTCTCTAGCTTTCCTCCTTCAGCCTCGATCTGCTTCCTAAGGAAATCATCGGGACCGAAGACATGCCTGAGTACATCTCCTCTGATTCTTCCCTTGAAGCAGAGGATGCCACGCCTGAACAGAGAACCAGCCATCAATTGCGCCGCCGCGTTCGGCACCTGGAGCATGACCTCAGGGACATCACCGCTCCTTGCCAGGCCGAGCGCGAGCGTCGCATGGCTTTGGAGGCATTAGTGGGAGGTAAATGTTTCTAACTCCTTCTTGACTTCGCGTTCATATCTGGATTTTGCCCCTAATAACCACTCCTCTGTCTCAGATGTCTCTGATAGGTACAACAACCTGAAAGCGGCTTGGGACAGCTTGGTGGACGCAGCAAATCACGGTCACCCCTGTGTATTCCAAGTCGCCGTCACGGTGGTCCTGGAGCAACTGAAGAGGGAGCAGCCGAAGAAGCAAAGAAAAGATTGAATCATACTTTCGCTTCTTACTCCAGGCCTTCTGCTTCCCGCCTCCTCGTAGTCCTGATCACTAGGGTTGCTGGATGTAAACCTGCAAGAGGCAGTTGTAATGTAGTTTTGTGCTAAGGGCAATGCATCTAGGCACTGGCCATTCCTTTTGTTTGGGAATTTTTGTTCTAAAGGCGGCCTTGTTCTTGAGCGCCTGCTATTCCTCTGTCAGATGCATGTAATCCCACTGCTGGTGATCACCGATCGATTTCAATACTAGGATAATATTTCTTCAAATATCTCCCATTTATTGCAGCGGAAAATTCTTCTCCTAGTAAAGTTTTCAACATGTATGCATTACTAGGGACGCATCTGACCACGCGAAAGGGTCCTTCCCAGTTAGGGGACCATTTGCCGAATTCACTGTATTTGGTTCCAATCGGCAGTAACGCTTTCCAAACCAAATCTCCTTCTGCGAATTGACTAACTTTTACTTTTTTGTTATAATACTTGGCAACCCGCAGCTTGTTCTTTTCGATATTTTCCAGGGCCCTTAGACGGATCATGTGCAAATCTTCTAGCTCATCCATCATTAAGCCATTGTAATCTTTGGAGCTCAAATCCTTCTGCAAAACCACTCTCCTAGAATCTGATTGTACTTCCCAAGGCAAAACCGCATGGTGTCCATAAACCAATTCATAAGGAGATGTTTTTGTAGCTCCATGAGGAGCCATTCGGTAAGCCCATAATGCTTCACTGAGTACCGAATGCCACCTCCTTGGCTTCTGATCGATCTTCTTTTGTATAAGCTTGATCATGATCTTATTAGAAGCCTCCGCCTGACCATTAGCTTGGGAATAATAGGGAGAAGAATTAAACAATTTGATTCCCATGCTTTCGGCAAATGCTCTGAATTCCAAGGACACGAATTGGGCTCCTTGATCAGTTGTGATTGTCTGAGGGATTCCAAACCGATAGATGATGTGTTCCTTGACAAATTCAACCATGTTTTCCGACGTCACCTCCTTTAGTGGGATTGCCTCAACCCATTTAGTAAAATAATCAGTAGCCAAAAGCACAAACTTATGCCCCTTGCTAGATGGTGGATTAATCTGGCCAATCAAGTCTATACCCCAGCCCCTGAATGGCCATGGCTTGATAATGGGATTTAACGCTGATGCGGGGACCCTTTGAATATTTCCAAACCTCTGGCAGTCTTGACATCCCTTGTAATACTCAAAGCAATCCTCCAATATCGTCGGCCAAAAGCACCCAGCTTGCCTGATAACCCATTTCATGCGGTAGGCCGATTGGTGTGCTCCACATATCCCATCATGCACTTCACTCATCATCCTTTTGGCTTCTTCTGGACCCGGGCATCGTAACAACACCCCATCTAAAGATTTGTAAAACAAATTATCATCCAGAAGAACGAATTTTATGGCCTTGTACCTGAGCTTCCTAGAGACCTTTCAGGATGGATCTTTCAAATAGTCAACGATCTCTTTTCTCCAATCATCCTCCGCAAGATCCGTTCCCAGTGCACATATGCTTGTAGCAAATGCTTCTTGACTCTCTTTATAACCAGAGGCGCTCTGAGCCAACCTGTTTGCTTCTTCGTTATGTTCCCTGGGAATATGCTGTAGAGTCACCAACGGAAAGCTCTTCAAGATCTCCCTGCATTCTTCGTAGTAACTCCTCAGCGCTTCACTTTTACATTCGTACTGGCCGTTCAATTGCTTTATTACCAATTCTGAATCTCCATAAACCTCAACCGAAACGGCCCCGGCTTCTCTCAAATATTGAAGCCCCCGAAGCAATGCCTCGTACTCAGCCTGATTGTTTGTAACAGTGGGTTGTATAGGGATAGCAAACTCAAACATCTCACCTCTAGGCGAAATCAGCAGAATCCCTACTCCCCCACCTTTACCACATGATGACCCATCAAAAAATAAAGCCCAAGGATTAATTTCAAGCAAATCTATTGACGGATCACGATGTTCAGTTATGAAATCGGCAATGATCTGACCCTTGATAGCTTTTGCCGATTCGAACTTTAACTCAAACTCTGATAATCTCAGGATCCATTTGCCAATCCTGCCATTCAAAATTGGCATAGATAACATGTGTTTTATTACATCGAACATAGAATATACAACGCATTCGGCATTTAACAAGTAGTGCCGAAACTTTGTACACGAGTAGTACACGCACAGGCACAGTTTCTCCGCAGTCGAATACCTGGTCTCGGGATCAAGTAATTTTCGGCTAAGATATGCTACTACCCGCTCCTTTCCTTCGAACTCTTGAATAAGGGCCGATCCAATGGTTTGGGTATCGGCCGCCACGTACAACTTGAAAGGCTTATCCAACTGAGGAGGGACCAGTACTAGTGGCTCCTTCATGTATTGCTTGATCTCGTCAAAAGCCTTTTGTTGTTCGTCACCCCATGTGAACTTCTGATCTTTCTTGAGCTTCAGCAATGGAGAAAACGGCAAAACCTTCTGTGACATATTTGAGATGAATCTCCTTACGAAATTAATTTTGCCGAGCAGTGATTGCAACTCCTTGAGATTAGTTGGAGGGACAACTTCATCAATGGCCTTCATGCTTTTCTTGCCAACTTCAATCCCCCCTTCGTGGACCAGAAATCCCAAGAACTCTCCAGCTGACACCCCAAAAGCGCACTTGTTTGGATTCATCTTTAGACCATGCTTTCGGGTGCTCTCCAAGGTTCTCTTCACGTCCTCCAAATGTGTGTCATAACTTAGGGACTTGATCACGACATCATCAATGTAGAATTCAACAACTTTGCCTATCAGCTCGTGAAAGATGTAATTTGTGGCTCGCTGATAAGTTGCACCCGCATTTTTCAACCCAAATGTCATGACTATCCATTCAAACAGACCTATGTGACCAGGACATCTGAAGGCCGTCTTTGATATATCTTCTATTGCCATAAAAATTTGGTTGTATCCCGCATTACCATCCATGAAACTGATGACCTTGTGTCCAGCAGCGGCGTCAACCAACAAATCGGCAACAGGCATGGGGTAACCATCCATAGGAGTAGCTCTGTTTAAATCCCTGAAATCTATGCACACCCTCATCTTTCCATTCTTCTTGTAGATAGGGACAATATTAGAGATCCACTCTGCGTATCTGCATGACCGAACAAAGTTTGCATCAAGTAATCTTTCAACTTCTTTCATCAAATCGGCCAATACCTCATCCTTATAGATTTTCCGGGGTGGTTGCTTGTATGGTTTGTAACCAGATTTGATTAGCAACCGATGCTCAACAATGGAACGGTCCAATCCAGGCATCTCCGAATAATCCCAGGCGAAGCAATCTTTATATTCCTTAAGCAACTTGATTAACTCCTCCCTGAAGTCTGATTGCAAGTTTGCGCTGATGAATGTCGGCCTTGGTTTGTCACCGCTTCCAATGTCAACTTCCTCTAATTTATCGGCCGACATGAATCCTCGCCCCAATTTGCCATCAGTACCATCGACGGGGTTATCCATTAAAAATTGCTATAAGAGCCGACTGCTTGAATCGGCTGTTGATCGCTGCTGACAGGCTCAACAGGACCTTCTCCCCAGTCTTTCCCTGAGAAACAGTCAATGCCTTGATACTCCCAGAAAGCTGGTTCCACATTTGCAATACTCACGGAGTCATCTGCTTGGACCACCTCAATATCATCGTCTACCCACTAGATGAGCTGCTGATGCATGGTGGACGGGACGCAGCAATTGGCATGAATCCAGTCCCGTCCAAGCAGTAGGTTGTAGGCTCCTTTACCTTCGATGACAAAGAAGGTTGTGAGCAGTGTTTTGGACCCGATCATCAGATCCACGTGGGCGCATCCCTTGGTGTCTGAAGGATTCCCGGCGAAATCGTTCAGTATTATGCTTGTAGGTGTCAGATCGCCAGGGCCCATGCCAAGCTTCCTGAAAGTGGTGTACGGCATTACATTGACCGCCGCTCCACCGTCGACAAACATCTTGGTCAATGGCTTGCCATTGACATATCCCTTCAAGTATAGCGGCCTCATGTGTCGATTTTTGGCCGGTTTGTCGAAGACGGCTTGCTTGGCTAGCACTAGCTGCGCCATCAGTCCCTCAAGCTGTTCATCGTATAGGGACGCTTCTTCCTGCACAACCTGATTAGCAGGAGCCATAAATTCATTCGGCAGAAAATATACCATGCACGCGGGAGCCGAACGGTTTGACCCTTCAGGTTTATCTTTGGACGCCACACTTGTCTTGTCTGTATCCCTGCCTGCCTCAGTTCACGGTTCCTCAAGCGTTGAACCCTCCTTTTCTGGCTCTTTCTTAGGCCAGGCGGGCACCATTGCCCCTTTTTCCAGATGTACTCATCCTCGTCTTCCTCTTGATCGGCCCACCTCAAATCAGCTTGTCTCTTCTTGGGATGATCAATGATTTCAATTTTTTGACGCCGATCCTCGCTAGGATGTATCCTTCCAATTCTTTCATGGACGGATCGGCGATTGGCAGTCTCCTGCCTATACTCAAAATACCTATCGCTGCATTCAAGGCAGTTTCTCAGTGTGGGTAACTTCAGCCCTTCGTTCCAGCAGTGCCTGAAGAATGCACACCCCCAGTGCACGCGCTCCTGCTCACGTGTATATTGCTCTAGATCTCTTCTGCGCGCTTCCTCTTCGGCCCTGTGCCTCTCCTCCTCGTACTTTCGTTTCTGGTAGCGCTCTTTTTCCAGCTGGCGCTGCCACTTGTTGAGGAGGATACGCGTGGCCACCCTGGGTTTGGCTCTGGATGATTCCCCGATCTCGACATGGCTCTTGAGAGCGCGGGGGGCTTCACCATGCACCTGCTCCAAGGTTACTTGATGTTCTGGGTCTACTGCTCCATCCTACCTTGCCCTGGCTGAAGTCAAGACTTTGACCTTGCCCTTCTCCTCGGCTGTCACCATGCTGACGGAAAAGCCTATCATGTTCTGGGGAAAAGGGTGGCCGTCCAGTTTCATCTTGTTATCAAACTTGAGGTGTCCCTCCTGGATAGCTTTCTGGATCCTCATCCTGAAGACCCTGCAGTCGTTGATGGAGTGCGAGTTCCTGTCATGGAAGCCACAGTACCGTTTCTCCTTTACTCCATCGGGCCGAAGCATGGAATGCCCTTCAGGCAATTTGATTCAGCCTTCCTTCACCAGGAGCTCAAATAGCTTATCAGCTTTAGTGATGTCGAAATCGTAGGTGCCTTTGGTCTGTTTGACCCAGCGCTGATTCATGGTCAACGGTTCTTTCCCCCACATGATTTCTGCTGCAGCCACGTCCTGGTCATCATCAGAGTCCTCCATTTGGTCGGCTTTCTCCAGGAACTGATTGTAGACATCCGCCACGTCGTGCTGTTTGCCGAACCTGGCATCTTTCTTGAAACCGTAGGCTTGGTTGCTCATCAACGACAGCTTTTGGGACAGTTGACCCAGGTTATCGAATTCCATGCCGAACAGCTTTTCACGCACGGCCGGCAGCATCCCGGCAACGGCCATGTCGGCCAACTGGTCATCTGGCAGATTTAGCGAAAAACACATGCCCTTGACTTTCCTGAACCTCCTGAGGAACTCCGAGGGTGTCTCACTGTGCCTCTGCTTCAGGGTAGCGAGGTCGATCAGCTTCTTTTCTGCACTGCCGCTGAAATAGTGGGTGTGGAATTTTCGTTCCAGCTCCTTCCATGTGCCAACTGATTGAGGGGGCAAAGATGAAAACCATTGGAACGCCGCGCCCGTCAGTGACATGGGGAAGTATCTGACTCTGAACGCTTCTTCAGATGAGCACTCTCCAAGCTGCATCAGGTAGCGAGAAATATGCTCCGTCGTGCTTGTGTCATCCTGCCCGGAAAACTTTGTAAATTCCGTCGGAGGCTTCACTCTTGGCGGCAGGATCACGTTATAATACCACTCCGGGAACGGAGGCGTGTAGGCAGGTCCTTGCATTTTTGGTTTGAGGTCGAATTGATTCTGCATCAAGTCGGCCATCTTCTGCGCCAGGATATCATCTTCCTGCACGCCCGTAGCTGGTCCGTAACCTGGATTCGGGAGAGCATCGATGGCTCCGTAGTTCCCCACCTCTTGGTAGCCTCCGCCGTATAAATTCCTCTACAGCCTGTTGCTAGCTGGAGCAATCCTGTAGCCGGAAGCATGTGGGGCTCCAGGCGAGCCGAATGCCAGCTCCCCGTACGTGGGCTGGTACGGGTTCGGCTGTTGCACAGGTTGTCCCGCGCTGCCCTGCGGTGGTGGCTGGACTGGTCACCCTCCTGTGGCCTGCAGTGGGGGCTGAACTGGCTGACCCCCAGCACCTTGTGGAGGAGGCTGGAAAGGTTGGCTCCCAGCGCTCTGCGGAGGAGGCTGGGCTGGCTGGCTCTGCAGTGGCGGTTGAGAACTGGACTCGCCCATCTCCACGATGCCACCTTGAATGGGTGTTTTATTGAACACCTGCTCCATGCCTGGACCGAAGACAGCCACCATCATTTGTTTGAACGCACCCAGGAAAGCTCTATGGTGCCTGCTTAAGACGTGGTCCGCGGTATCTCGGAACGCTTGCATGCATTCCTCCCTCTCCTACTGGGTTGTAGCGTCACTCTCCCCTGGCAACAACACCCTGGGCATCTCATTTTTCAAGTATGGGACGCCACTCCTGTTCTTCTTGAATGACAGCAAACACTTCTGTTGGAATTGGTCCACGGCATCCTGCAGCTGTTGCCGCTGTTCCGGAGAGAGGTCTTCGACGTTGACATCCATGATATCCCCGATGTCAGGCATCTTGATTTTCGGCTGTGGTCCCACCAGGCGTGCCAAAAAGTGTGTTGACGCAAAATCTGCACCTAGCGCCAAGCACACAGCAAGCCGAACAAGCTGGCTTCACACGTGAAGAGATCACAAGACGTGCCAGTCAATTTTCCCTGAAAATTAACAAAAGACAAAGTAGTTAAATTCCAAAGCTTGGAACTTGCCGGGTGGTACCAGACAGTTCCATATTTGCGGCTATAGAGCCAAATGGGATGACATATAGCTATAGAAAGCTATCTGCCAACAAACTGAAACTATTCGGGAGCTTTAAAAAGGAAAAAGTAACATAGCCGAATAGATGACGTAAGCATGACGACGATCGGTCTTTGTTTGGACAAAGATGCACGTGCGCAAGACCGCGAACGATCCCCGTGATGATCAATAATAAATGAAGTAAAAAGCGCGAGCATAAATATGTAATAAACAAGCATGCATAGGTCCAAAGCACTAGTCTACCGCATGTCTAGGTACTTTAAAACCCGTCGGGTACGACACCAAGCGAATCTATCCACCGCATGATACAACTTGCATTGGGATCGTGCCACCTTCCACAAATAGATCTATCCACCGCATGATACGATCTAAATATGGAAAGCTAAAAGCATACAATATTTAAAGCATGAATTGTGCACGTGTTTTACTCATGAAGAACATAACCGAACACGGCTGAAATGTACCGATTCGGGGTCCATGAAGAAGGAACGAACATTACCAAGCAAGATAAATCTATCAGATTGATTTGAAATCTAATCCACCGGATGATTAGCCCCAAAAACAACCCAAAAACATGCATCTACCACGTGATACCCAGTTCTTTCAAGATTTATACAAGCTTTGGCAAGCTTGAACCCGCAACATGTGACAACCTAGATCGATTCGGTTTCGGCTATCAAAGAGCACGTGATCCACGTGTTAAATTAGCCAAAGGCACAAACTTGACTCGCATAAGGATCATCAAAAGGGATAAAGCCGATCCAAACCCATCTAGAATGGGCAAAAAGGTGTTACATGAATTTAAACATAAAGCAAAATTCAAAGCAACACAGGGTAACTTAATGAATCTTTTGAATCTTGCCAAAATTCAATAGAGCCGATAACTAGCTTCAAGCTAGATCTTAGCCTACCGCATGGCTCATGACCTAACAAGAAACCTTCTTGAACCAAGCTTGAATCTACCGCATGACACTAAGCATGGTAACAAGAATACTTGCATCAGATCTAAATCCACCGCATGATACTAGACATGATACAAGGTTGCCGGTACTCACGGAGGTCGACGGATCGATGAACCCTCTCGAAGAACTCGACGACACGACAAATGGACTCTATGGTTTGGCGTAAAGCCAGTTTGTATTGAGAATGATTTCGTATATGTTACATACATTCAGGGTTCATATTTATACCCTGCCAAGCAAGACCTCGAATGGATTTGATACCTAATTTATCTCTAAGCTCAATCGCTTATCCATCCATTCGTCCTTTCCGCTTGGGCCACATCACCGTACAATCCCGTAAAATCAGCTCAACAGTTCCCTTGCCGAACGGAAGCAGATAGCCGACCGCGGATTTTCTGCCGAATGCGTCCGAAGAAACCTTCCTTCCGCCGGATGGATTTCTCACCGAGTTGGACCCACAAGTCAGACCCCTTACCAAATTTTGGTGTTAACAGTATCCACTTCCTGTCTTCACTCCTTTCTGCCTTGTGGAGCCTCTGTATTGGAAGGGATACATGGGTCCTGAAATGTCAAGGCTGGTGATCATGTATACATCGGCCAAAGTAGGAGACATTGGGCCGTGACCAAAGAGGAAAGCATTGATGCCATTTGACCAAAAATGGTAGGCTGCTATCAAAAGATTTTCATTCTTTGGGGTTTCGGCCAAAGATAACTCCAAGCATTGGGCGATGCGGAGGCTGACCCAATTGCTGGTTTTTGCACTGTTATCTGCAAGTATCCTCTTATACCAATTTCTCCAACCTGCAATTGGGGGCAAAGGCCAGTTCTTGAAAGCATCTTGCCACAGGGGACGCCCTGATAAAGCCGCTTTGAAAGGGATTCTCTTGGATTCGGCTTCAATGAACTCGCGGGGATCAGAAGTTCCCACAGGTCCGAGGAAATATGATGTTGAGTTGGCCTCGGTGTGAATCAAAAGCTCGGTGGAAAGCTCCTATCAAGAAAAAATGGAAGGAGAAATCTGAGGTAGGAGTCGGAAAAATAATGCCGAATGAACCTTAAGGGGATGAAATTTACCTGAGCAGCTTGATTTTGATCCGCCATTAAAGATTTGAGCTTGGGGAAAAGATGACCTAGGGTTTGGATCTGAACGGAGACACCGATGGATTGCAAGGAGGAAGAATAGGTGTTGAACAGATTTGACTCGAAGACGTTGGCGTCTACAGTCAATTTTGGAATAAAATCACTTTTTTCCCGTAATTGAAGGGGCATATGTTAACACTAAAAATTGGTACAGGAGAGAGGCTGATTTCTGGGCCTAACTTGGTAACAAATCCCGTTCAGCGGGGGAAGATTTTTTCCGAAGATTCGGCAGAGATGCTTGCGGTCGGCAGTTTGTTTCCGTTCGGCAAAAGGACTGTTTGCGCTGATTTCGCGGGATCGCGTGGTGACGTGGCTCGAACGGAAGGGACGAATCGATGGATAAGCATTTGCACTTGGGCATTAAATTAGGTATCAAATATTGTGCTCATAGTCCATCAGGAGTCATGTTAAGACAGGGTATAAATATGAACCTTGGATGTATGTAATTGTAATCGAACATTCTCATAACAAACCGGCTTTACGCCAAACCTTCGAGTCCTCTAGTCGTGTCGTCGAGTTCTTCGAGACGGTTCATTGATCCGTCGACCTCCGTAAGTACCGGCAACCTTGTATCATGTCTAGTATCATGCGGTGGATTTAGATCGTGATGCAAGTAGTCTTGTTACCTTGCTTAGTATCATGCGGTAGATTTAAGCTTGGTTCAAGAGGGTTTCTTGTTAGATCACGAGCCATGCGGTGGGCTAAGATCTAGCTTGGAGCTAGTTATCGGCTCTATTAGATTTGGCAAGACCTAATAGATTCATTAAGTTACCACATGTTGCTTTGAGTTTTACTTCATGTTTAAATTCATGTAACACTCTTTTGCCCAATTTAGATTGGTTTGAATCGGCTTTATCTAGTTCGGTGATTCTTATGTAACATGCTCACATCTTTACCTCAATAAGGCACATGGATCACGTGTTCTCCAATAGCCGAAACCGAATCAATCTAAGTTGTCACGTGCTGCGGGTTCAAGCTTGTTAATCTTGTGTAAACCTTGACAGAACCGGTCATCATGCAGTAGATGCAGGTTTTTGGGTTGTTTTAGAGCTAATCATCGGGTGGATTAGATTTCGATTCAATCTGATAGGTTTATCATCTTTAGCAATGTTTGTTCCTTCTCCACAGATCCCGATTCGGCTGTACAGCCGTATTCGGTTATGCTTTCATGAGTAAAACGCGTTTATAAGTTATGTTTTAAATAACGCATGCTTTTAGCTTTCCATATTTAGATTGTATCATGCGGTAGATAGATCTTTTTGTGGTTGGTGGTGTGGTTTTAAACAAGTTGTATCATGCAGTGGATTAACTTGTTTGAATTCATGCTTGACGGGTTTCAAAGTATCTAGACATGCGGTAGACTATCGCTCTGGGCCTATGCATGCTTGTTCATATTTGTAATCATGCTTTACTTCATTTACTTTTACTGTTATTTATCCTCGAGGATCGGTCATGATCTTGTACACGTGCAGCGTTATTTAAGCAAAGACCGATCTTTTGTCATGATCACGTCATCCATTCGGCTATGCTCTGTTTTATATTCTGACGATCTCGAATGATTTTCAAATCTGTTGACAGATAGTTTCTCATAGCTATATGTCACTTTACATGGCTTTTTAGCCGCAAATATGGAACTGTCTGGTATCACCCGACAAGTTCCAACCTTTGGCATCTAACTGCGTTATCCTTTGTTAATTTCAGGAAAATTGACTGCCATGCTTTGGAATCTATTCGCGTGTTAAGCCAGCTTCGTTCGGCTTGCTGTGTGCTTGGCGTAGGGTGCGGATTTTGCGTCAACAGTGGGCACCGGACGCGCTCCACTGGACGAACAAACTCCTACTCCTGAAGATGGCGAAGTTGTTGTGTTCCGTGATTTCTTCACCTGCGGGCTAAGGTTCCCTTGCAATCCTATTCTTCCAGCGATTCTGGACGCTTTTTTATGAAAATTCATCAACTTTCGCCGAACTCTTTCTTAGAAGTAATCTGGATCATGAAGACTTTCGGCTGCAACTTTGGGGTTGACGCTTTTGCCTGGTTATCTTGCCAGATGTTATTAAGGTCGACGACGGTCAATTCTACGAGGCTCATTACCCATGCTGCACTTTCAACACTCGTCGACAGAATACGCGAAAACGAATCACGCAAATTCAGATCGCGCCCTGCTGCAAAACAAATTTCACAGAAGACTGGAGTTCGTATTGGTTTTATGTCAAAGTTGACATGTCTGTGATTCCTGGCTACGAAGGACCGACTCATCCTCTCTCCTCACCTATTGAGGCGTTGACTGCTATTTGCACTGCGGCCTACAATCATCGAGCAGCTGGGATCAGGAACTGTGAAAGTGCATTCCACCTCGCGAGCACTATCCTTGGTGGTCATGATATTATTGAAGAATTCACTACTGCCCAAATTTGGCCGATTTCTTAAGGTTGGGCTCCAACCAGGATCGTGAATTTCAATGTCAACTGGGCAGCACAAGAAGTTCCCTTCCCAAAATTTGGCCTTCAGCTGAGAGACGGCCAGAGTGCTAACGACTTTATGCTTGAAATCGAAAGAAAGGTTAATCTTATGATTGGCGAATACACCATGAATGAGTACAAGGCATATAAGAACTTGGTGAAGCATAAGAAGAGGATAAATCGGGTATTCTCTGAAGTCTGCGGAGACAAATCTTTTCGCTCCCGATGCCCAGGTCTCAAGTTGTAGATGTCTGCCGTTGTTGTTGTCAGCTGTTCAGCTGCACCCCGGAAAGCTCCGAGAAGAAGATCCTCCAAGAGCAGTCGATTGATTGCTGACGAGACTACGTCCTCCAGTGTTCAACCCGCGAAAACGAAGTCTCTCGAGTCGTCGAAATGCAAGTGCAAATCTTCCGAACAAGTTTCGGATGCTGAACTTCAGGTGGCCTCCAGCCTCGCTCAGATGAACCATAATAAGGCTAAGAAAGCTGTTAAGAAGGTAGTTGCTGCTAAAGTTCGAAGAGTCCCATCTGCTTTTGATGATGATATTTTCGCAGAACCCAGCCAGAAAGGTTTTTCCTCTTGGCCTTTCTTAAGATTCAATTTTCATGAACACTACACTCCGAGTTCTAAAAATGAGTTCATGGATGTTGGCTCCTTTTCAGATGTTGTCGCTGAAGTTCAGAAGGAGGTCGCTTCTGCTGCTATTGCTGAGACTTCTGCTGCTACTATTGATACTGTCGCCCCTCAGCCTGTCCATCCTTAAGAGGAAGCATCTCCCGAATTCACGAAGGAGCTTGAGCTTACCATCCACAGAGGTGAAGATCTTGTTCAAGATGCTCTCTTGATCGAAATTCGTGAAGATCTCCCTGAAGGCCAAGCTCCCTCTCCTTCCCTGGCTGCCATTGAGCTTTGGTACATCCTACCGTGGTGAACTACTAAGTGTTGGTTGCAAGGAAGCTAGAATCGGAGATGGCACATCCAAGATTTTAACACTCCAGAAATCACCTACACTTGTTGATGAAATAGGAGAAGGAGCCTCAGAACAAACGTCCCGTTTGCCTGGAAAAACCGCTCGTGATTCTGGAAAAATGCCTTGCGCTTCCTCGAAGAAAGCTTTAGTTTCTTTGGGCTAGCCTTCTACGAGTTCGGGGAAGATGATCAACAGTAAAGATTTAAGTAAAAAAGGTTCATTACTTCTTCATCTTCCTTGTTTTTCTTTGTTTCGAATATCTTAATCTTCAAACTCGTGGCTTTTGTCATGCGATTTTTCAGAATTTGAGGGTCTTCTTCGATCTTACCCAGCGTCCAAGTTCGCAGAGTACCATAAGGACTTTGCAGCGAAAGCTTCTATATGTGGAAGAATTGCTTGTGCACGGCTGATTGAGGAAGAGAAGTTAAACAAGAAGTTACTCGAAGATTCTTAGAAGCTAAGCCGCAACTTCAAGTTATCTCGAGCGGCGAATTCAGATTTGAAGAAAAAGGTGGCTGAACTAGCTGTGGCCCTAAAGTAGTGCCAGGACAAAAAGAAGGTCGCTGAGGAGGCTGCTGAGAATTCTAGAAAAGATCTTGAAAAACTTCAGAAAACACACGAGGAGGATTTGAGATTGATTGAAAATCTTCGCAAGGATTACAACAAGTCCTCCAAAACTGTCTAAGATCTTCGTGTTAACAACGCTAATCTCGCGAAAACTTTCAGTAGCAAGGAGCAAAAAATTCAAGATCTTGAAAGAGCCTTAACTGATCAGAGGGAAGCTTCGGGGAAGAGCATTTCTGAGATTATCAGCAAGTTAAAGCTTTTGTTCGAAAAGTACGAAAAATCTCTGAACGAGATTGTTGTTCGACCTGCGCCACTCACTACTAACTTAGGACTCTCTGAGTTCATGGAATGGATTGAGGCTGAATTCAAAGCGCTCCCTAAGGTTATTTTCGGTGCTAATGATTTTGCTGCAGCCTTTTCTGTTGAGAGCCTTTTGAAGCTTTTTCATGATTTCGACTGCGTGGATCTTGTGAAGTTTCGTGACAAACTTCCACAATTTCCCGATGCGCTGAGTACTTCAAGACTCTGTCCTAATGAAGATGTTCAAGCTATCAAGGCTAAGTTTGTAAGAGAATTCTGGCTCGCTAGCGGAAAAGAAGCTGTAAAAAGCATTGCACGTGCTAAGCTTTCCCAGGTTGATCTCTGAACAATACTATTTGCTTCTACTAATTTGCAAAGTTTTCTCTTTTGGTTTCTCTTATATTTCTTTCTTCGCCTCGTTTAGTTGATTGAAGAGGAGAAGCAAGGAAAAGGCACTGCGCCTCCAGAGTCCTCTTCCGAAGATGACGAAAGTGAAGAATCAACAGACTCGGGCGGGGAAGACTCTGGCGATAGCAGCGACGATGGCAGCGACGCCGATCAGACCTCCGAACATGAGGAAGATTCCCCGAAGGTTAACATCACGGGTTGAACATTGATGAAACATTTCCCCTTCGTGGCCATTTGTGTACATATGTAAATTCATTAGGTTGTAATATTTTGTCTGAACAAGTTGTCTTGTAAACTTTAACCTGCGCAGATCGTGCAAGTTGGGCCTGCTCAGGATGTGATGCCGCTGTGAATTCATCGAGGAAACATGTTTGTCACTTGTGAAGCATGGCGTCTATTCCAAGAGGCTCATCCCGACCAAGATTTTTCTGATTTTTGGCTTGAAGTTTCTCTTAAATTTTCGATGTATTGCTTCAATCCTTCTTCTTTTTTTCTTCTTAGCAAAAATGAGAACTCCACTGCTGCGAACTCAAGCTCTTCGAGGATCCCGAAGACGGAGCCCCTTAGCCCCATCACTACTAGGCTCGACTTCGCCTATGCTAGCGATATTGTAGAAGATAATAGCTGCGACCCAGGACATGTCATTGAACTTTCATTCTAGAGATTGTATTTTCCAATGTAATCGTGATGAAACTATATCAAAATTTTTATGCAACTAAGGTAATAAAGACGTTTTCTTGGAAAAAACGTCACCCTTCCCCACCTTGCCGTTTTGTATGAAAATTTCGAGGCAAGTTTCAGAAGTTTTTGTTTTTTTCGGATAGCTTGATCGTCTATATTTTTGAGAATTTTTCGCCAATTTTGAAATCGTAAGTAAAGTGTTGCAAGTCGACAAAATTTGTTTACGAATTTTGTGGACTTGACCCGCTTGGCACACTTGCCCCTGTTGATGTTGCAACCCTCAGTTGCTTCAACCACGATTTTCTACGAATCTTCACTCAAACCCCTTGCCTCTTCAATGGAAGATATTCATCATGAAAGCACTTCTTGAATCTTTCCAAAAAATTCTTGAACAAGAACATATACATTCAATTGGTATCGTGGTGGAAACTTAGGCCACAACTTATTGTTGTCTCGAGCCTTTTTCGGTGGGAATCCTTTTGAAAGTGGGATTTAGGCCACAACTTGTTGTTTTCTCAGGCCTTTCAGTGGGAGTCCCTTTGATGGTGGGATGTTAGGCTTTTCACGGAGCCTCTGACTATCACAAAGCCTTTTCACAAACTCTTCCTCTTTTCATGATGGGATTTTGGCTGTCACGAAGCCTTTCATACGAACTTTTTCTTTTTTCACGATGGAATCTTGGCCATCACGGAGCCTTTCACACGAACTTTTTCTTTTTTCACGATGGAATTCTAGCTATCAGGAAGCCTTTCAGACGAGCTCTTCTTTTTTTCACGATGGAATTCTAGCTATCAGGAAGCTTTTGCACGACCTCTTTCTTTTTTCACGATGGATGGCTATCACGAGGCCTTTTCACGAACCCTTTCTTTTTTCACGATGGAATCTTGGCCATCACGGAGCCTTTCACACGAACTTTTTCTTTTTTCACGATGGAATTCTGGCTATCAGGATGCCTTTCACATGAACTCTTTCTTTTTTCACGATGGAATCTCGGCTATCACGAAGCCTTTTCACGAATTTTTCTCTCACATGGTGGAATCTCGGCTATCACGAAGCCTTTTCACGAATTTTTCTTTCACATTGTGGAATCTCGGCTATCACGAAGCCTTTTCACGAATTTTTCTTTCACATGGTGGAATCCACAAAATGCACGATTTGGGGGAAGAATATTTTCATATATATCACACAGAGTATTTACATAGGATCCGCCTCGTTAAAAACCTTGCCTCTTGATTTAGAGCCCCATTTGTAAGGAAAAGAGTACGGTCCTCCTTATTCTAATGTAATTGCGAAAAAGAAAGAAAATGTTTTTCCTCCGAAATCACTTATAGACTCGTGATTCGGCTTTTTGGTTTTCTAGAATGTAAACTTATGAAAAAGGAAAAATACTCTAAATTAAATCTACCTAATTATGGAATTCTCAAGGGTAATACCTTTTCAGGCTGTCAGCATTCCACGAATATGGCAACTCTGCGCTAGTCTGTTCTAGCAAACGAAAAGCCCCTCGCATGTCTGATTCTTTTCCTATGTATGGTCCTTCCCATGATTCATGAAGTTTCCCCGGGTTTTCCCAGTTCTTCTTTCTTTTCAACACCAAATCACCAGTTTTGATGTCTTTTCTAACCACTTTCTTGTTTTTCCATGCCCTGGTCTCTTTTTGGTACTTCTCGATGTTCTCAGTAGCTTCAAGGATTGTCAACTCAATCATGTCTTTTCTTCTTTATGGTGAACTTCTTCGATTTCTCTTTCAGCACTCTCATGCTTTCATTCTTGATTTCCTTTGGTGTCATTGCTTCGGTGCCGAAGAGTAGGCGAAACGGTGTGAGACCTGTTGCTCTTGACACAATAGTGTTGTGGGACCAAATCACTTTCGGCAATTCATCAACCCATTTACCCTTCTTTTGATCGAACAAGCATTTCTTGATTCCTGAAAATATCAACCCATTTGCCCTTTCAACTGTTCCGTTAGACCGCGGATGATACACTGATGAGAACTTTGCATGAGTGCCCAAGGACTTGCAATATTTTTTGAAAGTGTAACAGTCGAACTGTTTCCCATTATCATCAGTCAGTTCTCTCGGAACTCCAAATCTACAGATTATGTTATGCCAGAAGAACTTCTGAATTGTTGGTGCCTTGATGTTCGCGAGTGGTTTTGCTTCTACCCACTTCATGAAGTAATCTACAGCGATAGCTGTGAATCTGCAGTTTCCTTAAGCTGTTAGCAGTGGTCCGACTAGATCCATTCCCCACCTTTGCAGTGGCCATGATGGTGGAATCAGATGAACTGGAATGGAAGGTAGATTTTGTTGATTCGCCATTTTCTGGCATGCTTCACATTGCCGAACCTGTGCTTTTGCGTCCATGTTTATGGTGGGCCAATAAAATCCTTGCTTTATTGCCTTTCCTGCTAGAGCCTTAGTGCCTATGTGTGCACCGCATAATCCACTGTGGATTTCTCTGAGAAGTTCGAGACCTCGCAGGTGATGCACCTCAACCATGGCTATGTGACTCCCTATTTATACAGCTCTCCATTTACTACTGCATAGCCCGTTGCCCTTTGTTTCAATCTCTTTTCCTGCATCTCATCTTGTGGTTCGTAATGGCCTCTTAGATAAGCCATGATTTCTGCTCTCCAGTCAGAAGTTTCCACAACATTTACGATTTTTAGCCTCAATTCCTTGATAGATGGTTCTTTGGTGATTTCGAAGAACACATCAGGAGGGAACTCTTGATTCCTGGCTGCCACTTTCGCTAGTTTGTCTGCTTCATTATTGTCGTCTCTTGGTATGTGTTGCACTGAGCAACCTTTGAAGTGTCTTTCCATTTCTCTGACTTTTTCGAGGTACTTCATCAAGACAAGATTTCTTGCTTCACTTTCTTTTTCAATATGTTCTTGAATAACTTTTGAATCCGTCCTGATTATGAAGGTTTGCTGATCCAAGGATTTCATCTTTCTCAGTGCTAGGAGTAAAGCTTCATATTCTGTTGTGTTGTTCGTGGAGTGCTCATTATTCGCGAATATGAGCCAAGCTGCATATCTTATTACAACTCCTCCCGGGGATGTTACAACTACCGAAATTCCCACTCCCTTGTGACACCAAGCTCCATCGCACTGCACTATCCAAGGTATAGAAATTTCTACTTCTGAATTTTGTGCTGGCGAAGTCCAATCCACGACAAAATCTGCTAGGACTTGCGATTTTATCGCGCTTCTTCTTTCAAAGTCCACAATGTATTCTGAAAGTTCAGCGTCCCATTTGATGATTCGGGTAGATGGCTCTCTATTTGCGAACAAGTCGTTCAATGGTTGATTGGTGATGACCCTTATTTTGTGACCCTTGAAGTAATGTCTCAGCTTTCTCGCAGCCATGATCACTGCGTACGCGATCTTCTCCAACTCAGAATAGAAAATTTTTGAGCCAGAGAGGGCTTCTGATGCAAAATACACCGGGATCTGCTTGAGCTTTCCTTCTTCTTCCTTTTCTTGCACTAAAACGGCGCTCACTGCCGAATTTGGTGCAGACACATATAGCAGAAGCGGCGATCTTGGTTCGGGAGGGCACAGCTTGGTCATGTTAGACAGGTAGTCTTTCAGTTCTTGGAAAGCTTGCTTTTGAGTTTCAGACCACTGAAAATTCTTAGCACTTCTGAGAACTTGAAAGAATGGTAGACTTCTTTCTGTAGCCCTAGGAATGAACCTGTTGAGCGTGGCCACTCTCCCTGTGAGTTTTTGCACATCTTTCACAAAAACTGGGTCTTGCATTTCTATTACTGCCTTGATTTTGTCAGGGTTTGCCTCTATGCCTTTTGTTGAGACTAAACATCCGAGAACTTTCCCTTTGTGAATGCTGAAGACACACTTCTCAGGATTCAACCTCAGGTTCGCTGCTCTCTTGTTTGCGTAAGTTTCTGCTAGATCAGTTATATGATCTCTTCTTTGTACACTTTTGACAACTATGTCATCCACATATGCCAGAATGTTTCTCTGAAGTTGAGGATGAAGGACTATTGCTATCATTCTCGAAAATGTGCATCTTGGTTTTTCAGTCCTTCTGGCATTCTCACGAAACAGAATGTGCCGAAAGGAGTGATGAAGCTTGTCTTCTCTTCATCTTCTCTGCGCACTCTTATCTGGTGATACCCTGAGAACATGTCTAGGAGCGAGAGCATTTCACTATTGGCTGCATCATCTATGATTTTATCCACCCTATCCAAGGGAAAATCGTCCTTCTTGCATGCCTTGTTCAAATCCGTTAAGTCTACACACATTCTCGACTTTCCATTCTTCTTCTTCACTGGTACAGTGTTGGCCAGCCAGACTGGATACTTCACTTCTCTGATCACTTTCGCATCTTGCAGCCTTTGAACTTCAGTTTCAACTGCTTTCACTTTTTCTTCAGACATTTTCTGAAGTTTCTGTTTTTGGCGCTATTTTCTCTTCTATTTCCAGCGTGTGTTCGATGATGTCCCTGTCGACACCTTGCAAATCTTTGGCTGACCAGGCAAAAACATCCTTGTTCTTGTTCAAGAACTGTATGAGCTCTTTTTCCTCTTCGGAATTGAGATAAGCCTCGATTGTGACTGCTCTATCGGGCATATCATCTAGGTATACTTTCTTGGTTTCACCATCGGTTGCTATCTTGATCTTTTCCTTGTCTCGCTTAGCCTCTTCGTAAGGTTCTCTTCTTTCTTCTGTTGTTTTCAACTGGTACACATTTGCCTGTCCTGGAGCATGGCCTTTCTATGTTTTTGGCCTCTTGTTGATCGCCGAATACCGTGATAACCCCCTTGGGTGTAGGTATCTTCATACACAAGAACTGCTGTCTTATGACTACGTCGAATTTGTTCATGAAGCCTCTGCCGAAAATCGCAAGGTACAGGTGATAGATGTCGACCACATCAAAGATGAGAGTCTCTGTTCTGGCCTTGTCAAGATCTCCGAAGGATACAAGAAGCGATATCTTTCCAACTGGCTTGATTGGTTTTCCTCCAAAACCTTGCAATGGGTATTCTGGCGGATGCAATATGTGCTGGCTCAGGTTCATTTTCTCGAAAGTTTTCAAGAATAAAATGTCTGCCGAACTTCCATTATCTACTAGGATTTTCCCAATGATCCACCCAGCTATGTTTACCTCGATGACCATGGCATCATTATGAATCGCGGATTTCAGTTTGAAATTTTCTTCAGTGAAAGTGATTGGCACCTTGGCCCATTCTGGTCGCGCAGCTGGACCGTCGTTGATGATGGTGTTCACAGACCTGAAATAATTGTTCTTTGCTTCTTAGTTTCGAATTCCATGGCTGACCCTCCTGAAATTGGCATGATGGTCCCGAAAGATGGCAAGGCTTTCGAGTTCTGGGTTGTTGAACTTGATTTTGGTCAGGTGGTGGTGGCAAAATTTCTCGAATTGGCTGTGGTTGCTGGATTGACTGAATTGCCTGCGACTGAGGGAAAATCTCCTGAGAGGGTTTCCATGATGGTTGTGGTTGTTGAAATTGCTGCATCGCAACTGGACTTGGTTGAGAGTTCATAAACTATGGCTGCCAGAAATTCGGACGAAGTTGGTTCAGCATTGAGGATGTGATGCTCGATGAATTCTTGCGATGTTCTTCTTGGTTTCTGGGCACCCTTCGGTGCTGTGTCCTCTTCGATGATACTGACAATAGAAGTACGGGTCTCTTGGGTTGTGATTCGTGAGTCTCAGGGGTCCTCTTCCTCTCCCCCTTCCCCTGTGTGCAAATCCTCCTCTTGTGCTTGGTCTACTGTTCTGGTCAGGCTAAGAGTTTTCCACGTTGTTGATGTTTCGTGGATTTTGAGATTGTGGTCTCCAAGTCATCTCTCTGTTGCCTTGCCATGCTTCATTCTGTTCGGCCACTCTTCTGCGATGATCATCATCGGACAAGATGTATTCTTCTAGTTCATGAAAAAGTTCTTCAACTGTCTTGGGTTTCTTTCGCGTCAGATGCGAAGTTGTTGGTCCTGGAGTCAGACCTTTAATCAGTGCCTTGATCGTTGTTTTGTCACCGGCTTCTGGGATCTGGGATCTCTGCTGCATGAACCTTCTCACGAAGTTCCGTAATGGCTCTCTATCTTTCTGCTTGTAGTTATACAGATCTGATGACTCAGATGTTGTGTCATGGAACATCTGAAATGCTTGCATGAATTTTGTCTTGACGTCTACCCAGCTACAAATTGAATGCGGTTGCAGCAAAGAATACCAATTCAGACTGGTCCTTTGCAGGCAGTGACGAAGGATTTGGTCAGTGCAATATCGTCTCCTCCTGCTGAATTCACAGCCGATTCATAACTCATGAGGAACTTCCTGAGTGTCCGAAGCCATTATATTTCGGGAGAGAGACCGGTTTGAACTTTGGTGGCCATGGTGCAGTTTGCAACCCCATGGATAGTGGTGACTCAGAATCCACAAACTGTGAAATTCTATTTCCCACGAAAAAAAATTCTTTTGGGGTTCTTCTGTTTGGTCTAGAGTTGTGAAGTGGTGATTCTTGCCAAAGTGAACTATTTTCTTGTTCTTTCATTTCATCTATTTCTCTTTGAATTGCCTCAATTTGTTCTTTTGCCTAATTGAGTTTCTCTAGCTTTTCAGAGGCCTTTCTTTTTGCTTGCAATTGGCTTGCAAACTTTTCTTTCTCCATCTGCAGTTGTTGTATCTTCTGCTGAACTCTTTCTAGTTCTGTCTATGGTCTCGTCATCATCATCATCATTTTCATGTGTTTGCTGTTCAGTAGATTGTTCTTGAATGTGTGCTGCTTTCTCAACTCTTGCTTTCATCAGAGCTTCAAGTTTTGCTCTTCGTTCTTGATCTGTGATGTTTGAAGGTTCAGGGGCAATAGAGATTTCATTGCCTTCAACATGATGGTGCTCTTCTTGGTCTGTCTCAGCTGGAATGTTCTTCTTCGACCTCTTTTGTGGTGGCATCGTGCGTTGTTTTTCGGCTGAACCACGGTGGGCGCCAATGTTGGGGGGTATCCGAAAATCCGGATGAGATCCCTGAACACGAGAGAAAGGAATACGAAAGCGTTCAGAAACACAGATGACGCAGGAGGAGACAAAAAATCTCCTAAAGACTGCTCAAGCCTCAAATGTTGTGAATCCCCTTTACACGTGCCCTCTCGCCCCGTTTTATAGGGAGATGAAGGGACTTTTACATTCCGAAAGTACCCTCGAATCTAAGGAATATTCCTAATGTGAACACATACATGAATGTCTTTTACATCTCATACATTTACAAGTCTACCACTAGTTCGCACGCTAAACCCGGACTTTTGAGGCAGCGTCTTTGACTTGGCTTCTTGCTGGTTCGCGAGTCTTTTATTCATAGAAATCTTCACACGCCATAACCTCCGAATTTGATCTTCAGTAGATTTCCGAATTTCAGAGATTCCGGTTCCAGATCTTCGCAGGTTCGTGGCTTTAGGGCTTCGCAGGTTCAAGATTCCAGATCTTCGCAGATTCGCGACTTCAGGGCTTCGCAGGTTCAAGATTCCAGATCTTCGCAGATTCGCAATTTCGGGGCTTAGCAGGTTCAAGATTCCAGATCTTCGCAGATTCGCGACTTCAGGGCTTTGTAGGTTCAAGATTCCAGATCTTCGCAGATTCGCGACTTCGGGACTTCGCAGGTTCAAGATTCCAGATCTTCGCAGATTCTCGACTTCGGTGCTTCGCAGGTTCAAGATTCCAGATCTTCGCAATGTTTAATCATCCTGAAAACTCATTTCGCGGAACTTGTCAAACTAGACGTTTCGAAGGTGACACGTTTTTCCTGAATTCCCCAACAAGGATCTTAGGTAATATGTGAATCACTATTGGCTATTCTACTTTAGTCTCCTTTTAAATCAATGTGATCAGTTTATACTTGCTGCATGGATATTCTGTAGGAACAATCAGATCAATTTAGTGCTCCAGGGTTGCAGAGCCACTGACCTTGATGTTGAAGGTGTTCATTCTTTTGGTTAAGAATCTCTTGTAGTTGCGGTTTTTTTTGTATGCTACTTAAATCATACTAAGGTCAGTTTACTGCGCACCTTACTCTGACTATCAATGATAACTTTTCCATTTCCTTTTTTATGAATGCAGCTGAAAACACTGAGCGGTGGGTCCGCTTGCAAGTGGTATATTAATGAAAAAATTCCTGAGATCGAGAAATTCTTTGATAGGTTCAACTCATCTCTGTGTTTTGAGTTTAGCTATGTCATCATTTCCAAATTTCAGTCATTTCCATGCATTGTTGATGTGGTATCGAAAATCAAATATGTGCAGGATGCTTGATGATGGAGATCCGTGCGCAGTTGTGCTGCTGGGTGTGCCAACACTCCACTGTGTTGCGCCGCCGCCGGGACCATGCGAGATGAGTGTGGTGAGTTCCTACTCTTTACCTCCCCATCTTCTATGTCCCTTGCATGCCTTATATGCTCCCGTGTGTTCTCATCTCTTGCCCCAACTGTGCGCTCATCTCTATGAGTTGCTCATGCTGTAATTTGTACATCTGAAATCGTACTGTGGTATGACTAGGTTTGCTTTGCTATTCCTTTTCTTTGTGAAATTATCACAAAGTGGGGTAGAAAGTGAGAAGAGCAACAGGGGTCCTGAGAGCACTCAGCGAAGAGCCTTTTGGATGGAAGCCTGACGTGCATCGTGAGAAGTGAAAGCTTCGCGTGGGCATCTCCCTCACACCCCAGTGCAACCCCATTGCCTAGAGCTTGACAACAAGTGCCCAACGGTCGTAGTAGCTGTCAATATGGATGATGCTCAAAAGGTCCTCGAGGAATGGCCTCAAAGGTAAGATGGTCACTGAATAGTTATTTTTGTCGGATTTTAGCAAGTAGCAACTGATGTTTCATGTTTGTTTTGTTCGCTTTCTTCTCGCAACAAATATCCTTTGTGAATCCAAGTTCTTGTTGTTAGACGAATCAATATGAGCTTGGCATTCCCGGCTGCCGTCGTTGCTGTTCATAAGGTGGAAATTGAGAAGTGGCAGGCATCCGCTGCCGTCATCATCATCAGACAATAATGCAGAGTCAGATTTTTTTAGGGATTAATGCAGAGTTAGATGAGACAGGTGTTCTGAGTGCAATGTGTATTGGACTTTTTTTTTTCTTTTAGAACCAAGTGTGTATTGGACTTGGATTGGTAGGCATGTTAATAAAAGGAGTTAGGCTTTTGGGCCAGAATTACAGAGACGAACAACCCATTGGTCTATTATTAGCTATATACCTTGATAATAAGAAATTTAATACTCCTTAAAATAGTGTTAACAACTCTAATTTTTTGTCTGAAAAACCAATTGAACAATTACTTTTCAAACGGTTCACCTGATAATGGGCTGATGATTAAAAGTCTATTGGGCAGAATGAAGCCAGTCCGGCCGACTAGCTTTTCGAAAAAATGGCTGTTTGGGCGAAAAAGAGTACTCCAATAATGTTATAGGGTCTGAACCAAAATTTGCTTGGACTGGATGTATAAATTCAATGCCTAAAATTGAAGCAAATATATTTGTAAAAAAATTGGGCACGACAATGGAAAAATTAGATAATGAATCAACAATTAAGAGCTATTGAACCGATCCCGGTTTTCTAAGCCGGCGCGCAAGGGCGCGCCCCAGCTGCTAGTGATCCTAAAGTTTAGCTTCTCATCGACAAATTGTACATAACACGACATGAAACAACCTCTGTACATAGCACTGCATGAAACAACTGATTAGATGTAACATTGTATATCCTTTCAATAATTCTGGACGTCACCTGTAGGAAATAAACTGCTTTCCTTGTCTCATGTTTATGTTACTCAATGCATGAAATAATTCAACGGTGGGACCCAATGTCATGCCATCTGCGTACTTCTGTGAGACACAACTGGTCTTCATTTGACAGCTGAGAAACGAAGGCTGGGTACATGGAAAAAAAGGGCGCCTGTTGAGATGTGCGTAACCAACAGGGTTAGTAAGAATACCCAAAACGTTGGAGAAGCACAGACAATTATTTCTTGTGTTAGTTGGTGATACTTTGCGCGTTAGTTCGGGACATTTTAACAGAATTTTAAGTTAAAATTTGAAAGTGGAAATACTAGAGTAATTGCATTGCAAATTCTTTGCAAACGTCATTATACATGAAAATATATTTATTAATTACGTTGAAAGATAACATCCCTTAAACCTTTTATCCTTCATTTACTTAGTTATGAAAACATCCGTGGAAGATTTAAATAGATGATATCACGATAATAATGTGGATAACTTGCACGTTAAGAGAAACAGAATGACTGACTCAGTGGGTGCATCTATATATAAGTTATACAGATTATCATGTCTTGCGGTTGGTGTCGTTTCACTTTCCTTAGGCTTCCTTTGTCAAGACTACTGCTGGTCCTTCCTTTCCCTACCCGCTATATGTGCATCAATCCTGCTAGCGAATTCTCGCTATAGTCATTCATATCGCCCCAAGACAGCATCCATACAAGCTTAGTTTGCAGACCGCTCAGTCTGAAAAATCTTGAAGACAGAGAGAGAGAATGGGAGGTTCATCCGGCCTTGTGGACTGGAGAGGACGACCTGTGAATACCAAGAAGCATGGAGGAGTGAGAGCTTCAATCTTCATCCATGGTAAGCTAGTCCTACCTACATGCCTAGTCTGACACTGCCGTTGCCTTTTTTGTGATCTCCGCCACTCAGCATCTCTGAATCTAGTGATTACCGTGATGGTACGAAGTTCCTGAGGCTTCTGCGCTGTTCTCTGCAACTCTGGCTTCTGATCTATTCATCTAGAAATATATATGCCGATTCAGTTTTCTCTGGCATTACATATAGCTTAAGACGGTAAGCTGGTTTCTGATCTTGTCCAACCTCAGATTAGTAGATTACCTATTTAATATGACGCCAGAGTGTTTGTTCTGATCGATTCTTGTACAGTGAGTATATGACAAAGATGATGCTTTCTATAGGTCAGACTTTTGCTACTCTTAAATCTTATACCTACACCTGCTTTTGTTGTTTAGCGTGTATTATGCAAGATTTGTGAACTGAGACCGACAGTGACGTATCGATCGAGTGGCCCATATCGAACGATCGAGTACGTGCTCCAAATAATATCTATCTCTGACTTCTTCATTTTTCCTCTTGCGCAGCTCTGGTGCTGCTCAGCAACGCCGCCAACATTGCCAATATCTTGAATCTTGTCAGTTACCTGCGCAATGAGATGCACATGGACGTTGCGAGGGCTTCCACGATGGCGAGCAACTTCTTCGCCGCGCTGCAGATGTTCTCCATCCCAGCAGCCTTCCTTGCCGACTCCTACATCAAGCGCTTCTATACCGTCCTCATATTTGGCCCTGTTGAGATAGTGGTACAACTTGCTACTCAGACATTTTCACCAAAGCTATACACCTCTTTTTTTTTGTTAACTTTGAAGGTTGAGGTTCTTATTTCAACTTACATTCTGTGTATGGTTAACACTTTCTTCCAACCAAAATTATAATTTTGACTTTTTCGGATGCATTAGTTTTGCTATGGACATATATGTGTGTGTAGAACAAATAGTAATTTGGAATAAACGGAGTACTTTCCAGTCATGTCAGCTAGCAATCGTGTAGACGTTAGTGTTGTGTAAGTGTTGTCGTTTTCTTCTTTCTTTTGCTACCAATATAATCATACCGGATTGGACCAAATGGAACCTGATCCATGAAGACGCATGAACATGCATATGTCGCTGCTTAGCGAAGTGGCACAAAAAACTAGCCAAAAGGATAAGATTGTAAAACACATGGGCTTTTTCTGAGCTGACATGATATAATATTAATAGTGAACAATACTATGTGCAAACTTAGCAGAGGTTGGAACTTGTT
Source organism: Cenchrus americanus (assembly GCA_947561735.1). Taxonomy (NCBI): domain Eukaryota; kingdom Viridiplantae; phylum Streptophyta; class Magnoliopsida; order Poales; family Poaceae; genus Cenchrus; species Cenchrus americanus. Next base: position 153,561,230 of record OX387242.1, on the reverse strand, counting down.
TATATTTTCTAAAAAAGACTAATGGAAAATGATGCACATATATTGGTGGTCCGTCAATCATTTGTTGGTCAGGTAAGGTGTCAGCAGTTGTTGGTAATGTAGTTGACAATTTAGTTGGGTGATTCAGACCCGCACTAGTATTCTGGGCGCTTTTAGTTGGGTGATTCAGATCCGCACTACATTCTCTGTACAAGGGGAACAGGATATGGTCAGGCCAATCAAACTTTTCCCATAGTCTTCTTAGTGCTTGTGACGTCCGCAATTTAGTTGGTTATTATTTTGTTTCTCATTGTCCTAGCTACTGGTTTTTTTAGTTCTACTATGTTGTTTCCAACAATGTTATTGTATTTTTCACTCTCCAATATGTTAATTTTGTATCTTTAAAAATGTGGAATATATAGTATAGTTAGTATTATACTATTGTCATTAGTGATGACTATCTTAAGACATCTACCCCACCTGATATATAATCTTCAGACTTATTTACAGTCAGTATCAGATCATGAAATCATGGCAAAACATTGATGATCAAAGAACCAATATAACTAGAAATACATTTGACCAGCATAAACGAAACAGAGTACGGTGTGACTCAACTCTGATGCAGGGTTACATCCTTCTGGCGGTCCAAGCACATGTCCCCTCCCTTCAACCATCACCGTGCAGCCCAGGACAGCAGGCAACTTGTGAGTCTGTCCATGGCTCAAACCTGAGTCTGCTTCTCCTGGGTCTCTACCTTATCCCCATTGGCGACGGGGCAGCACGGGCTTGCCTGCCGGCTCTCGGCGGCGAACAGTTCGACACATCCGACCCTGTGGAGCAGAGGCAAGAGGCAAGCTTCTTCAACTGGTACACATTCGCTGTGTCGGCCGGTGGGTTCATTGGGCTCGTGTTCGTGGTATGGGTGGAGAACAGTAAAGGTTGGGACATTGGGTTCGCCACCTGCGCCATATGTGTGTTCCTGGGGATGCTGACATGGATTGCCGGGTTCCCGTTCTACAGGAACCAGCTGCCAACGGGCAGCCCCATCACAAGAATATTGCAGGTTTGTATTGCATTTGAGACTTCCAAGTTGATCCCTTTTTGCATAGTCCCACATAAATGATTTGTTGAAGAACATATAGAAATATGAATTTCGTCTTTGAAAGCTATTAGTTTAGGAGAAAAATTCATAATTCATCACTGGTGTGCTTTCTGTAAATCAACTATATGGACTTTATTGTTTTTGTTGAATAATTTTGAGTAAATTACAAACCTTTACCTTCAGTTCATGGTTTGGGGCTAATCTGGTAAATTTAGTATCAAAGCAATATGTCCATAATATCGAATATTAACTATCCCAGTTTGCCAAAAAAATTGTTTCCTTTCGCCCATTAAAAAGTTAAAACTAAAAATGTGGATGTCATCTGCGTTACAAAGATACTGCAGACACATTAAGCCCACTACTGTTTTTTCATATAATTAATATTCTCATTTTTTAAAATATTGATATTCTCATGTAGTATTCTATATTAAATCTTATGGCCTTATCATCCATGTTAGGTTCTTGTAGCAGTATTGAAGAAGCGAAAGGTTAAATTACCAGAAAACTTGAGTGAACTAAAGCAAATAAACACAGATGAAGCCAATGCCATTGAAATGCTGCACAGAACCGCGGGATTTCAGTAAGTCCTAGAACATTCTTTGATTCCTCCAAACATTAATGAAATACAATAAATTGTCCTCTCACTATTTTTTTGAACGAATTTCACTAACCTGTCATGTTTTTTCAGCTGCCTAGATAGAGCTGCAGTAGACACCGGAAAAACTGGTGCCTGGTCGCTCTGCAGCATAACGCAAGTGGAGGAGACCAAGATAATCCTTCGCATGGTGCCCATATTCCTCAGTGCCGTCCTTGGGTACATTCCGGTGCCGCTGATCCTCAATTTCACCGTGCAGCAGGGAAACACAATGGACACCAGGCTTGGTGCAATTCACATTTCCCCTGCAACACTGTTCGTCATCCCTACCGTCTTCCAGATGGTAATCCTCATTGTTTACGACCAGTACATCGTCCCTTTCCTGCGTAGAATCACAGGCTACGTGGGCGGTGTTACCCACCTCCAGCGCATCGGCATCGGGTTCCTTTCAGCCACAGTAGCCACAGGCATTGCTGCCTTGGTGGAGATCAAGAGAAAAAAGGTGGCCGAAGAGAATGGCCTTATGGATGCTACCACTGGGATTCCAGTATCTGTATTCTGGCTGACAGTGCAGTTCTTCCTCCTAGGTATTGTTGACGTCACCTCCTTTGTAGGGCTTCTTGAATTCTTCTACAGCGAGGCGTCCATGGGGATGAAGTCCATTGGGAGCTCTATCTTCTACTGTATTCTTGGGGTGTCTGCTTGGCTGGGGAGCTTGCTGATACAATTAGCTAACCGAGTTACTAGACACAGCGATGGTACAGGAGGGTGGCTTGATGGTTCAAACCTTAACAGGGGGAAGCTTGATCGGTTCTATGGTTTGCTAGCAGTACTTGAGCTAGTGTCGCTATTTATATACATGTTCTTTGCGAGGAGGTATGTTTACAGGAATGATCAAAAGGTTGTGATTGATGGAGACAATAAGACTGCATCAGATGGTGCCATAAATGTGATCTGAAAACCTGCAAGTATTTCTACAGACTAGAGCAACATGGTGAAATGCTTAATTTACTAGAACTATGGTCGATCATGTACGGGGAAAAGAAGGATGTCATGCACTCATCCAAACAGTGTTAGAAATATCAACCCTGCCAAAATTCATTTCATATACTTGGACATTCCTTTTTTTTGCCTTGAGCCCCGGTGGTGAATCTAGATTTTAGCTTAGGGTATACCACTAAAAAAATCATATACAATTTAGTAAATCCATTTACTGAATCGGCATATGCACACTAACTACTAAATAACACAGCTCAGCTTCATGTAACTAGTCGTGCAACAGCAGCACATTCATATGTTTTTTATATACTTGCATTGGTCAGAATTGCAGAGCTTCTCCCAGCCCTTCTATTGTGCTCCACCAGCCGGAGCTTCTCCCAGCCCTTCCGTTCCACCGTAGGTCAGAGCATAGAGCATTTTTTCCTCTACAGGCCCCTGGGCTCAGCCCTGAGCTCCCCTTCACCAACGTGCCACCATAAACTGCAATACATCATCGGGACCCAGCTCAATAATGTCGAACCTCCACTACAATGTGCCACTTTAGACCATCGACACTCGTCGTCCTCTATTTCCTCCTTCAAAACGGAATATTCCGTCCTTGTCATCAATCTTCTCTCATTTATTCTCAATTTTCCTGCACTCATCTTCTTTTATATTTCTCCTCCATGCCAACCACCCGCTCGTGGGGCCAACATGTCTGCCTCACCCCCTCTTTTCACCCCCACCTACCCCCTCCCTCCTCCCACCTCACCTGCTGCTCCCATGCTCCTCCTCACCGTACCCCTCCTTCTCTCCTCTCTGCTCCGGCGGCAGTGCGAGGGCAGGCAGCGGTGGTGTGAGGGCAGGCGCTGGCGCGCGCGTGGCGGATCTGGCGACGATGGCGCGTGGCGGATCCGGTGGCGACGGGTGTGGAGGTCCCGGGGGAGGAAGCGAGGCCACGACAACCATCTGCTATAGCCGGCCGGGCTCTGTGGCGGGCGGGGCGCCCTCCGACGGCGGTGGTCCTCGAGCCAGCGGTGGACCTCAAGGCAGAGCGGCTCCTCTGCCCTCCCTCCCCCTCTATGGTGCACGGCGGCAGTGGCAAATCGACGACCGCCTCGTGGAGTTTGAGCAAGAGCAACGAAATGCCTACAGGAGCAACAGAATGCAGCACGGGAGGAGCGGATCCGGCGGCCCTCCTTCCTCCTCTCCGGCGGCCACACCCTCCGCTTGCCTCAGCCCCTACCCTTCTCTCTCCGGTGACTCCTCCCTCCCGGGCGCACCGCCTCGGTGGCTCAGGCACGGCAGAGGAGGCGAGGATACGGCGGCGACGACGGGAGCACGAACGGTGCCGCTGAGGTCGGGTGCATCGGCGAGGTCGTCCTCTCCCCTGCTCCGCGCCACGGGATGGGGGCGGGTTCCGAGCCTGGGCACGAGACCGCTGGGGCGGTCTCAAACAGTGGTGGGGCCGTCGGAGGATGGAGGAGGCTCCCGTATCCCCCTGGATCTAGAGGATACAGAAGGCATCGTTCTTTTTCCTGTGAGCCTTGATGACACCGCTACAACACATATTCCTTCATCGCTTTCCTCCAGGAGGTTATCCCGTGTGCCGGTGCGGATGGTCTTACGACAGCAGAAACACAACCCACCCACCTGCACCTCATCGGAAGCTAGGGCCACATTGCACATCTGCATCATGAACATGGCCACTGATACGTCAACATCACGCGTCGTGTCCACAACAGGTGCGAGTCGTACAAAAATGCCGGAATGAGGCACCTAACGTGCACCTTAGTGTCTACGAGTCTTGCTCGTATCTCTAGCCATGCGACCTACATCCACTACTACAGAAAAGATTAGTAAGAGCGCTCCGAATTTTTTCTAGGAGCAAGACAAATTGCACCCGGATCTAACAAAATGAGAGAACACTGTAGCATTCAACCCGCACCTAGAAAGCATTTTTTGGGAGCGGACGACACCATCACCCCACTTCTCCCCACTTGGAAATCATTTTCAGGTGCAAGTGACATCACCTGCATCTGAAAATTGGTGCCATTTCCAGGAGCATACGATGGCGTCTCTCTGCTCCTGGAAAAGGTGTTATTTAAGTGCGGGTGACACCATCACCCGCACCTTAAAATGGCTTTGCAGGTGCGGAACCACTATTTTTAAAAGAGACAACTAAGAGTGGTTTTGTCACCCACACCTGGAAATGCCAATATGATCGGACCTGGAAATCATTTTTGTAGTAGTGTCGATGGTGTCTGGCATGACGTGATCCCACCAGTGTCGAAGTGCACCCATCCTCTGCTGAGCAGACGCGTGGCGCGCATGAGTGGAATACACTGGTAGAGTCACAACCTTTGGTCCCGGTTGGTAAGGTACATAGGAACCTAAAGCCCAACCAAGACTAATGATGCACTATGAGAAAATCATTGACTAGTGACGCAAACACATTTTAGTGTAATTCATTTATGACGTTCCTGGCTGATCTTGTTGTAATATTTAACTTCCGAGCAAATTTAGTGACAAACAAACTTTCATCATTATGGTTGGTATTGTAGTCGGGCATTCACTGTTCCATGCTATTTTGTGACACCATAAGCTCTCCAAAAATGTAATAAACCAATCGGTCCCACATGTAAGCATCATTTTAAAAAAACAGAGTGTTCCAAGTTGTCATAAAATTCAATAGGGTCCCACATGTAAACATTCTTTTGAAAATAGAGTGTTCCAAGTCGTCATAAAATTTTCTAGGGTCCCACAACTCTCGCATTTTCACCAGGTCGCCAGAGGCCAGATCACGAAATGTTGCAAAAACAATTTGCCATTGCTATGGTTGGAACTGGAGACCAATAGGAAATAACTACACTATTTACCACTGCACCACTTCTTTGTTGTGTCAACTTTATGTGAAAATTTTTCCTTATTGTGAGACATGGGTACCCCAGGGTCCTGTTGACGGTGTATTTTGGTACACCAAACTTGTTCATTACACTTTGGTTTGGATTTGATTATGCAACTAACCCGCCACTAGGCACACTAATCATGTAACAAGTTCATCTTTGTGCATGCATTTGGAAGTGTTGTGTTTATGTAGGAAAGCATGGACATAAAGGACGAATTCACAACAAGTTAAAAGGAGCATTTACGGAGTCTTGTTCATGTTCACGAGCTTGATGAAACCACTTCCAATGGTGGCAAGGACCGAAGTGCTATGTAGGAACACCCCGGGGATTGAAGCGTAAAAGATCAAACTTCATGCAAGGAGAACCTCCATCTTGGACGCGAGGATGACTTTGTCAAAATCGTGCAAGTGGAAGGGGCAAAGTGCATAAATGCATGAGGACCCACGGGAGCGAAGGGGCGACCGAACCAAGCCGAAGTGGACCTGGGCCGGTCGGCCCAGGCCGGCCGGCCTGGCCCACTCCCGACGTCGGTTCGGCCCCCCTTCCTTGCACCCAAAGGATTTTCAACCTTAAAGCCCTGGTGGCGCCACCATTCGGAGGAGAGAGAGCCATTCACACCAGGAGGCCATCCACAAGCTAGAGAGAGAGGAGGGAGATCTCCGGAGGGAGATCGACCACCTCGAAGGAAGCACCCACAAGTGGAGAAGAAGGAAGACACCGTCGGAAGGGTGACCATGATCAACAGTGCTATGTCTAGCACCTTGATGGGGTAATCTCCTTATTCGTCCATGGGTTGTAATCGATCTTGAGATGTAATCGTGCTTTGTTGGAATATCTATCTATCTATCATCATGTGTTGAATATAATTTAATGCTTAAGGTAAGCTACCATGTCGTAAAGGGAAGTAGAGCTCCAATGCTCCCTTGGATCCATTCAACACGCCGTGTCCATAATAGGTCTAATCATGAATACCTTCGTGTAGTGACAGTACGGGGGTAGGGAAAGGGCGAAACTGTGGTCACAACCCCCGATAGATTAGATTGGTTTTCATGATTAAAGTGATTGCATGTTCTAGTATCATAGACCCATGGGCAAGTGTCTGCTATCTTGATAGCTTAATCGTTCTCTCTAGTGTAGTGTAGCCGTTTTCTAGTTTAATCATAGTTAGGGTTTGAGTAGTTAGTGAGTAGAGGTAGATCAAACACTCGTAATCCCCTTGCTCCACGAATTGACAAGAACCTTGGTAATCCGGTGGTGAAAAAGGTGTAGGTCCGTACGCTTGCGGATCGTAGGTGGATACGTCTTTTATTCGTCTTTTATTGGTTTGCATCTAACTTAGTTTTATCTTTAGTTTATCTTTCGTTTCCTAACATCTAACACATATTACCTAGAAAACCACTTTGTTTGTTTTTGTTTTTACCTTGTTCTCTAGATGACGTTCGTCAATCAACCCGTGCAAGAACCGGAGAAATCACTAAGGGATTACACTAGTCCTCGATGTGAAGACATAAAAGTACAAGAGTCGGATTCGAAGCTCGAAGCGACCAAGTATGAGATTAAATCCAAGATCATCGAGATGGTGGCGGCAAACCTGTTTGAAGGGATGGTTACAGAGAACCCATATAGACACATGAGGCATTTCACGATGCTATGCAACATGGTGCATCAAGAAGGAGTTCCCGATGAATGGTTCAAATGGAATCTCTTTCCCTACTCACTTGCCGGTGAAGCAAAGACGTGATACTCATTTGCATCCTTTGAAGTAGAAGGCAATTGGAACAAGTTGACAAAGAAGTTTTGCGACAAGTTCTTTCTGTCGGTGCGGAATATGGTCCCGACACTAACCAGTAGATAACGCCTAGGTCTATCCCTCAATGGTCGATGCTAAGCAACAAATGACACAAGATTTTATCCTGGTTCCGGCCGAGGGGGCCGTACGTCCAGCAGTGGTGTGCTCGTGGCACTATATTGCTCGGCACCGGGGGTGCTTGTAGTGGGGCAAGTACAAGCAAGGCGGGAGAGGAAGCGTGGCTTCCAAGTCCCTGGGTGAGTGGCTGGAGATGTGGTGGAGAATAAGAGAGTGAGTGCACGGTGTGTTGTGTTCAACTGTGCTTGTCCCTCTGAACTCGTCCTCCCGCGGCTGGGGGCTCGCCTCCCCTTTTATAGGCCAAGGGGGCGGCGAGTTACATGCACGCCGCGCTACCTGGCTACGTGTGGGAGCACGTCGTGCTACGGTGTAGAGCGGGCGGCCGTCCGGGCGATCTTCGCTACGATCCGGTCATGATGGCCTACCTCGTACCCGAACAGTGGCGGTTCGAGGGTAGGAGGCGGCAGATGGCGATAGCGTTTTCTGATAGGCTTCGAGGGAGGTGCTGATGATGATCGGTACGGGGTACGGGGAGCGGGCGAACGGCGTTCCTTCCCAATGAGCTCCGCGGTGGTGGAGTGGTTGCTGCGGTGCTCGGGCGTGCGCCGCGGAGTCGGGCGTGTGCCCGCACGCGTGGGTACGGCGGCCGCGCGCGTTACGGTGGCCGGGATGGCCGCCCACCGGCCTAGCGCCCCTCACCTAACTGCGGGGTCACGGGGAAAGTGGAGTCGAGGGTGCGCCGGCCCCCTCTCGAGGGTCGGGCGCGTTAGCCGTACGGTAGCGTGCGCACGGTGTCACGGGACGACACCGGCCGTACCGCACGGTCCACCCCACGGTGGCGGGGATGGGCTCCTCCCGGGGAGTTGGTGCGGCGGCACGGGGGCGCGAGCCCCGGCGCATGATGGCGCCGTCCGCGGCGTCGGGCGTTAAATGCCCAAGTACGGGGCCGGCGCACGCGTGCGGGGCGCCCGTGAGCGTGGCGGGCCCCGGCCGAGGGCGGAGCGGACCCTCGAGCGAGGCGGGCCCCGGCCGAGGGCGGAGCGGACCCTCGAGCGAGACGGGACTCGCTCGAGGGGGAGCGCGCCCTCGAGCGGGGGGGAGCCCGTTCGAGGAGGAGCGTGCCCTCGGGCGGGCGGAGCCTGCTCGAGGGGTCTTCCAGACGGGCCGTCTTGGTGGGCCTCCGGAGTCCTGCCGCATGGGCCATGTCCTGCATGGTTAGTTTCCTGCATGGTTAGGCTTAGCTTATCTCGAAGCAGGGGTTTAAGTGAGGGTTCCCCCATTGTTTAAGGGGACCCCTAGGGCGGTCCCCGACAGTAGCCCCCGAGCATCTGCGGGTTTGCCATTGAGGCTCCCGCAGATGCTGGAACCTACTGATAGGACGTTCTTCCCTCCTTGTTTGCGAACGCTTTCCGTGGGGCCGCGTCAGCGGACCCGCGGGTCTAGCCCCGAAGCCCTGCGCAGAGTGTGGGTTCTCTGCGCGGGGGTTAACCGCGAGCAATTCGGTCGAAAGGCGTGGCACATATGCCAACCGGCATCGGCGGTGTTTCGGCCCGGCATCGGGGGTGCACGCTCCCCCGTCACCTTGTCTCCGGCGGGTGCAATTTCAAGGAGGTGTAGCCGTGCGTCGAGCCCCCGAGCCTTGGCTCGTTCGAGGCGATCGGGTCGAGCCTCGACGACTTGTTTTTTAACGCGCCCTCGCCGTCCCTCCGCGGGACGGAGGGTGAGGTTTCCACGACTCCCATCGAGCGGGTCGCGAATCGCGGATTCCTCGTCGAGCCGCTAGCGGGTGGTTCAAGTGGACGTCCATGCCCCGTTCGATAAGGGTAGGCCGCGCGGTCGGAGACACGTCCATGGAAGCGCTTGCGTGGGTTTGCTAGGTGGGGCTCGGTCCCGTTCGCTAGGGACCGAGGGCGCGGAAGCTCTCCCTCGGTGGGATCCCCCGGCTAGGCGCCCTCGCCGGCTCTCGAACACGACATGTGGGGCACCCTCGAGCCGACGGGCTCGAGGAACGGCTCGAATGCGCGTGCCCTCGTCGTCCCTAACTGCGTGATGCGGGGCGCCCGTTCGAACCCGTCGAGGGTCAGGCTTCGAACCTCTGATCAGTAAGGCCGTGCGGGGTCGTGCCTTGGCTAGCCCCGTCTTTTCTCGTTTGCGGCCGTCGAGGGGCCTGGACGTGCCAGCCCTCGAGGTGCTTGTTGGCAGCTCGGCGCGGTATGAGTGCTTTCGGTGTCGCTCTATTTCAAGCGTGACCTGGGCGATCCTCTTACGCGCGTGCCTTCTTTAGGGGGGTTGACATCGTCTCGAGTTGGGGGTCATGCCGCTCGAGGGTCCTACGTGGCATAGGTGCCCGCGGTGGTCTGCTCTATGTCGAGCAGGTCCCGGGCGACCTTCTCACGCTGATATCCCATCGAGGGTCGCCTTGTTTCGTGCCGAGGGTCACGCCACTCGAGGTCTTCACGTGGCATGGGTGCCCGCGGCTGCCTGCTCTACGCCGAGCAGGTCCCGGGCGACCTTCTCACGCTGTCATCCCATCGAGGGTCGCCTTTGTCTCGAGCCGAGGATTCGCCTCGCTCGAGGGCTCTCCTTGCTTGGCAAGGGGCCCGGGCATTTAATCGCCTTGCGGTCGTGGCCGCGGTTTTGCGGCGCGGGCGCGCCTTTTAGGCGGCGCGCCGCGCGCGCGCGTAGTGGGCGACGTGACCGGCGGACGTGACGGTTTTGCCTCGGTCGCTGCCGGTCTTGCCGTGATGATGACCCGCCTGCAGTGTTAGAGCCGCTGCAGTTGTGGTGGGGCCCGCCCGTCGACGCGATGGAAAGATTCCTGCAGTTAATGTTGGCGGGGCGCCCGCTCCGGAGAACTCGCCCGTTGCCTATAAAACTGCGGTGAGGAAGGGACGGCGGTTTTTTACCTTGGCTCCTCACCGTTTTTAGTCCTCCGTCCCTTCTCCTTCGCCTCACTCTTGCCGTCGCGCGGGCTCGCTGCTTAGAGCTTTTTCCTCGTTTCCTCGTCTTCCGCCTTTGCATTCGTTCGTCCCCCCTTATGGCGCCGCCTCAGCTTCCGATCAGGGTCCTGGAGCCGTACGCACCGGGAGAGGTCGGCCGTGACCCGGCTCGCCCCGGGCGAGGCGGTCGCCGCCGGCCACCGTCGGCCAACGAAGAAGGGTGCCGGCGGAGTGGATCGTGCCGCCGTCGACGCACCTCGAGCCCAATCCGCCGGAGGGTTACGTGGTGAGCTTCCTTCGCTATCACGAGCGCGGCTTCAACGCGCCGGCGAGCAGATTCATGCGGGCATTGTGCTACCACTATGGGGTGGAGCTGCACAACTTCGCCCCCAACGCTATCTCGCAGGCGGCCACGTTCGTGGGCGTCTGCGAAGGGTACCTGGGGATCCCAGTCAATTGGGAGCTCTGGGTACACCTCTTCCGCGGGGAACTCATCACGCAACCCACGTCGGAGCCGAGGACCCGCCGCGCGGTCCGCGCCGGCAGGATGTCGCTCGCTCTGCGGGGACAGCTCAAGGGTTTCTACATCCCCTGCACCATGACGACGAACAACGCCGGCTGGGAGCGGGGATGGTTTTATCTGCGCAACACCGAGCCCGGCCTCCCTCCCTACACCGGGCGGGTGTTCAAGGAGAGGCCGGACTCCTGGGGCTACGGGTTGCCTACAGCCAATCACCGGGCGCGCCAGGGGTCCGTCCTTGCCGCCTGCGGCGGGCGGCGAAGGAGGGGCTCAACGCGATGGGCGTCCTCGCCTTCCTCCACCACCGGCGGGTCGTGCCGTTGATGGAGAGGCCCCTCCGCATCTTCGAGATGACGGAGGCGGCCAACCCCGTCGACACGGCGAGGTCGCGGATGCTCCCGACGCGCGCCGGAGCGGCCGTACGCGCTCACCCGGGCGCGGAGCGCTGTCGACACCCGGACGCCGGCGCCTGCGGGTCGGACCCCGTGGGATATCGAGATGCTCCCCGTCGGCCCGTTGGTGAGTGTGGTTTTTGATTCTGTTTTAGTCCTTGTTCTTGCTTCCGCTTCCTGATGCGCCATCATTGCTCTCGCGCGCAGCTGGTGCGGTTCAACGCCGCCAAGTCCGTTCCACCCACCCCCGACTCCCGTGCGCTCGGCCGGGCGGCGCGGCGGGAGCGGCGGGGAGCGAGCGGCGCGCGGGGAGGGAGCACGCAAGGCGGCGCCAAGCGCGCGCGCGACGCACGGTCCGCGGAGTGCGGCGGCGGGAGGAGCCGGGGCTCTCCTCCCCGGACATCGAGGAGCCCTCGTCCTCGGATCGGGACGAGGGAGGAAGAGTCCGAGGGGGAGGGCCCCTCGGACGGTGGCGGCCTGCGCCCCCCGTCGCCGGAACCCGCGCCGGCGTCGGGGCGATTTTACTGGGGGCGGGCGCACCGGCGCCCGCCGCCGGTGCAATCATCGTCGGGGGCGGCACGCGCGCGGGAGGTGCCGGCGCGTGCCGCGGAGGCGCGCGCGGCGGCACGGCGCGCGCGCGCGCGTCAAGCGCACCGCGCGCGGCGGGGGAGCGCGTCTACGCGCGCGGCGTCATCGTCAAGGGGCGCGTCGGCGGGGCGTGCGCGCGCGCGGGCGAGCGTGCCCCCGCGCGCGGTGGCGTCATCGGGGAAGTACGGCATCGGGCGCGCCCACGCGTGAGGCGGGGCGTGCCCGCGCGCGCGGTGGCGCCGTCGGGGAGGCGCGCGGCGGGCGCGGCCCCCCCGCGCCGGCCTCGTCGGAGGCCTCGAGGAAAAGGAAGCGGGCCTTTTCCTCCGCGAGGTAAGGAACCCTGTTCTTCCTTTGCTTGGCTTTAGTTTGCTGGTTATTAGATGCTCTAACCCTCCGTTCGTGTTTGCGCGGGGGCGGTGCCAACCGTCCCTCCTCTCGCACCGGCCAAGGTGCCGAGGACGGACGCGTCGATCCCCACCGGCGGCGTTCTTCGAGGGGGTCGCGCCCGGGGACGGGGGCGCGGCGGCGGGCACGAGCTCGCAAGGCCCGGCCCGGGCCCGCCGGGCAATCATCGTCGGGGGCGGCACGCGCCGCGGATCAGCCCGCCGTGGTGCGGCCGAGAGGTCGCCGGGGGCGGCCGGCGCCGGTCGCCACGGAGGCGCGGCCGCGGCGGTGGCTACGGTGGAGGTGCCGCCCGCGGTGGCGGCCATTGCGGAGGAGACGGAGCGGGCGCAACCTGCGGGGGCGCCGCGGATGCGGCGGCACGGGCGGAGGTGGCGGCAACGGCGCCACGACGGGCGCCGTGGCCGCGGAGGCGCGGGTGGAGGCGCCGGCGGAGGCGGAGCGGGCGGTTCCTCCCCGCCGGCGGTCTCCAGGCGGAGGTGGTGGAGCTCTCGGATGACTCCCCGCCGCCTGGGTGGAACCAGTGGGCCAGCTGGCCCGCGAACTCCCCCGAGCCCCAGGAGGGGGCCCTCGTGAGGCGGCACGAGGGTCACATGATAGTGGGGGGCCGAGGGCACGATGCCGAGGCCTCGTCCTCCCACGCCGGCCGCCCTGCCCAGGTGGAGGGGGCCGTGGAGGACCCCCCGGCGTTTGCTGATGCCCAGAGGGAGCAGGAGCTCTGGGGTGAGCTTCGGAGCCACGGCGCCACGCTCAACCGCGCGTTGAACGAGGCGTTGCGGGTCCACGGCGGCCCGGCCTGGATCGTCTTCCAGGTGAGTCACGGTTGCTCGTCTCTTTTCTTTTTTGTTTCCGTGTGCTGCATTCAAGCCTTGACATTTACGAAATTCGCTGTGTGGATGCCAGGAGCTCGAGCGCCGTGCTCGTGAGAAGTACAGCGCGTTCGACCAGGTGAACGCCGAGGCACGCCAGCTCCGGGAGAGATGCAGCGCTTTCGACGCGCTTGCGGATGCTCTCAGGACGCCGGACGGTCCGGGCCGGTGTGCGGGGCGATGGCGTGGTGCGACGTGCTCCCCGAGAGCTCGGGGCGGGGGCATGGCGCGTCACTCGAGTCTCGAGCGGATCCGCGCGGCCCTCGTTGATCGCGACGAGGCGGCCGTGGAACGCGCGTGAGGATCCGGACAAGACGCGGACGGCGGCCGCCACACGGGAGGCGGAGGTGGCCACCGCTCGTGCCGAGACCGGGGGCTCCGCACGTCGCTCGAGGGGGCGCGGGCGCGGCGGCCGCCGGGGGGCGAGGAGCGGGCGCGCGGGCGGGAGCGAGCGCGCCAAGGAGGCCGATGACCGAAGGCCGCCCTCGACGCCAAGGCCGCGGCCCTTGTCGTCGGCCGAGGAGCGGCTTCGGCGAGGAGCGCGTCGCTCGCCGGGGGCCGAGGGGCGGCTCCGGCAAGAGCGAGGCGCCCTCGGCGACGCTCGAACGGCGGCCGGAGCGGGAGCGCGTTGCTCGCGAAGCGGCGGAGAAGTCGCCCGGAGGAGCGGAACGCCGCATTCTCCAAGGTTGAGGATGAAGCGCTCTCGCTCGGCATCGGCAATGCCCGGCCCGGGGAGATGGCCCTCCGTGAGCAAGGCGAGGGCCGTCCGGCGTCTCGAGCGGCACTCGAGTCCGCGCGCCGCGACCTCAATGCGGAGAGGAAGCAAGTCGAGGGTGAGACTTTTCGACTTTGTTTGTTGGTTTTTTGCTTTAGAGGGTTCGCTTCCCCTTTCTGATTTCTTGTCGTCTTGTTGATTCCAGGCTTGCGCACCGCCTTGGGGCACGGCGGCCGGGCGGGCCGAGGCCCTGCAGGCCTCCTACAACTCCTCCGAGCGGGAGTGCCGGGGGGCTGCGTGACGCGGCCCTCGAGACCGCCACGTCGTCGAGGAAGGCGAGGCCGCCCGGGCGGCGGCGCGGCGCGGCCGCCGCGCGCCCTCGGCGGCCACGTCACGGAGCGGATGCGCCGGGCGTTGCATCTAGGCGTGCAGAAGGCCCTCGGAGTGGTGCGATCCCACTACGAGGTCAACCTCGAGGCGGTGGCGGAAGGCTACATCGTGCCCGAGGGCGTCGAGGACGAGGTGGCCATGGAGCGTGCGGACGCGCTTGCTGCTGACGCCGCCGGGTCGCTCACCGAGGCCTTCGGAGAATTCCTCTTCCCGGACGCCGCCGATGCTGTTGCTCCGCCCGCCTGAAAGCATCTGGGCGCTGGGCCCGTTTTTTGTTTTATGTGTATCAGAATTCTGGCCTCGTGGCCTTTTTGTAAATAAACAAGTTATTTCATGAACATGGGCAGTTGTTGTAAATGAAATCGTTTGCTTATTGCGCTTTTTGCTTCTTCTTCTTCCTGAGTAGATTCTAGTTAGGGGAGTTCGCTTTTCGCAGGGGCCCGCTGGGTTGGAGGCGAGAGAGACGGGCCATAGCCACGCGGCGTAGGCTGTCTCTGGCTCGCGCGCTCCTTCCGCTGTGCCACCTGCGCCCTGTTCGAATCATGGCTCGAGGTTGAAGTAGAGAACAAACTTAGCGTGTGTTGTTACGTTTTTTGCGCGAAAAAATGGGACCATTTGGGGGGGGGTGCCCCCCCGCAGTAGCCCCCGAGGGTAACTTGGGTTTCAGGGGAAAGCCGAGTTGCCCTTTTATTAGATTTGGAGTATTTACATAGGTGGCACCAACTGGGGCGTTGGCCGTGTGTTTTTACAACAGAAAAATACTTGGAAATCCTAGCTAAGGGTAGAAGCGACGTAGCTGTTGGATGTTCCAAGCGTTGGTGAGTTCTTCGCCGTCCTCGTTGGCCGGCTTGTACGTGCCCGGTTTGAGCACCTTCACCACGACGTAGGGTCCCTCCCATGGGGGCGATAGCTTGTGGCGCCCTCGATTGTCTTGGCGTAGCCTTAGGACCAAGTCCCCCTCGGCGAAATCCCGCCGACGTATCTTGCGTGCTTGGTAGCGTCGTAGGGACTGTTGATACCTTGCGGAGTGCATCAACGCCACGAGGCGTACTTCATCCAGCTGATCCAGCGAGTCCTCGCGGGCTCGCTGGTTAGCATCCTCGTTGTAGCCTCGAACCTTGGGTGACCCGTATTCCAGATCCGTGGGGAGGACGGCCTCCGCGCCATGGACTAGGAAAGACGGGGTGAACCCGTGGCTCGCTTGGGGTGGTCCTTAGGCTCCACACGACCGCCGGCGTTCTTGGAGCCATTTTCGCCGCATTTGTTGAGCTGGTCGAAAATTCGGGCTTGAGGCCTTGTAGAATCATGCCGTTGGCGCGCTCCACTTGGCCGTTGGTCCGTGGGTGTGCCACGGCCGCCCAATCCACGCGGATGTGGAACTTGTCGCGAGAACTCCAAGAACTTCCGGCCCGTGAACCGGGACCCGTTGTCCGTGATGATGGAGTTTGGCACTCCAAAGCGGTAGACGATGTCCGTGAAGAACGTGACCGCCCGCTCGGCCCTCAAATTCGTAATGGGGCGCACCTCCACCCACTTGGAGAACTTGTCAATTGCAACCGGCGGGTGGGTGAAGCCCCCGGCGCCTTCCGCGGGGGCCCGACGATGTCCAACCCCCACACGGCGAACGGCCATGTTACGGGGATCGTTTGCGAGCATGAGCCGGCAAGTTGGTCTTGCGGGCGTAGAAGCGGCACCCTTCGCGGTGCGCACGATTTCGTTGGCGTCCGCGACCGCGGTAGGCCAATAGAAGCCCCGGCGGAACGCATTGCCAACGAGGGTGCGTGGCGCGGCGTGGTGGCCACAGATTCCCGCGTGTATGTCCCGTAGGAGCTCGCGCCCCTCGGGGATGGGTATGCATCGCTGTAGGATGCCTGACGCGGCGCGCTTGTACAGCTCGCCGTCGACGAGGGTGAAGGATTTGGCCATCCTGGCGATGCGCCTGGCTGCGGCCCAGTCTTCGGGGAGTTCCCCTCGAGCGATCCAGGCGGTGTACTTTTCACGCCAATCCGCTTGGACAGGGGCCGGCTCTATATCCATCGCGTCGACTTCGTGGGAGCCGTACCCCTCGAGAAGGGAGAGCACGTACGCCTCGTTCGAGGGGTCCTCTTCCATGGGTTCCGCACCCGCTGGATTCGAGGGAGCCCCCGAGGGTCCGCCGTCGCTCGAGGGGTAGAGCTCGAAGGTGACCGATGGCTGCGCGATGTCGCGCGCAAAAACGTTCGGGGGGAACGGTGATCCGCCGGACGCTATTTTTGCCGGCTCGTGCGCTTCCTCGTTGTACCGGCGGGGTACATGATTAAGCTCGATGCCGTAGAATTTGTCTTCGAGGGCCCGCACGGCTTTGCGGTAGGCCTCCATCTTGTCGTCGTGGCGGCTCGCGTTCTTCATGACTTGATCGATCACGAGCCGCGAATCCCCTCGCACGTCGAGGCGCTTGATGCCCAACTCAATGGCGATTTTGAGGCCGCGAGAGAAGGGCCTCGTATTCCGCCATATTGTTAGACGCGGGGAAGTGGAGGCGCACCGCGTAGCGCATGTGTTCCCCGAGGGGTGACACGAAGAGCAGGCCCGCGCCCGCTCCTGTCTTCATCACCGAGCCGTCGAAGAACAGAGTCCAGCACTCTGCTTGGATGCGAGGGGGCGGCGCTGCGTGTCCGTCCACTCAGCGACGAAATCGGCTAAGATTTGCGATTTGATGGCCTTGCGCGGAGCGTAGGCGAGCGTCTCGCCCATCAACTCCACGGACCACTTGGCAATTGCGCCGCCGCGTCGGGGTTGCGAATGATCTCTCCTAGCGGGAAGGAAGAGACCACCGTAACTGGGTGGGCCTCGAAGTAGTGGCGGAGCTTGCGCCGCGCGAGGACCACCGCGTACAACGGCCTCTCGGACACGGGGGTAGCGCGTCTTCGTGTCCGACGAGGACTTCGCCGATGTAGTAGACCGGCCTCTCGCACGAGCAAGGCATGCCCTTCCTCCGTGCGCTCCACGACGATCACGGCGGCCGACCACCGGGTGGTTGCGGCCACGTAGAGTTGGAGGGGTTCGCCGTCTCGCGGCGGCGTAAGGATTGGGGCGTGTGTCAGAGACGCCTTCAGCTTGTCGAGCGCTTCCTGGGCCTCGGCGGTCCAAGAGAAGCGTTCGTGCTTCTTGAGCAGCCGGTAGAGGGGCAGACCCTTCTCACCGAGCCTCGAGACGAAGCGGCTCAAGGCGGCAAGGCACCCCAACACCTTCTGCACCCCTTTGAGGTCCCGAATCGGACCCATTCGCTCGAGGGCCGCGACCTTTTCGGGGGTTGGCCTCGATTCCCCGGCCGGGAGACGATGTACCCTAGGAGCATGCCCCGCGGCACTCCGAAGACACATTTTTCGGGGTTGAGCTTGACCCCCGTTGGCCCGCAGCGGTCGAACGCGATGCCGAGATCGCTAACCGGGTCGTCCGCCTTCTCGGTCTTGACGACGATGTCGTCCACGTAAGCCTCGACCGTTCGCCCGATATGGTCCCCAAAAACGTGCCGCATGCGGCGCCGATATGTTGCGCCCGCGTTTCGAGGCCAAAAGGCATCGTGACGTAGCGAACGTCCCGAACGGTGTGATGAACGAAGTCGCGAGCTGGTCGGACTCCTTCATTTTTATTTGGTGATATCCCGAGTAGGCATCAAGGAAACGAGTAGTTCACACGCGGCGGTGGAATCAACGATCGATCTATGCGTGGCAAAGGAAAAGGAACCTTTGGACATGCTTTATTGAGACTGGTGTAGTCAATGCACATCCTCCACTTCCCATTTTTCTTTTTTACAAGCACAGGATTAGCTAGCCACGTAGGGTGGAACACTTCCTTGATGAATCCGGCCTCGAGGAGCTTCCGCAGCGGCTCCGCTCCGATCGCCCGTCGCCGCTCCTCGTCGAAGCGGCGCGGCCGCCGAACGGGGGCGCGAGCGTTAGGCAGGATATCAAGGGAGTGCTCGGCGACCTCCCTCGGGATGCCTGGCATGTCCGAGGGGCTCCACGCGAAGACGTCGGCGTTGGCACGGAGGAAGTCGACGAGCACTGCTTCCTATTTAGGATCGAGGGTCGAGCTGACCCTCAAAGCCTTGCCCTCGGGGGCCGACGGGTCGAGGGGGACCCCTTTTGTTTGCTCGGCGGCCTCGAACGTGCCGACGTGCTTGGCGGCGGAGCTGAGGTCGTCATTGACCATCTTCTCCAGTGTGTTCACCAGCGCTTCATCCAGCGCTAGTGCCTCCGCATGCTCCACGCACTTGACGTCGCAGTCGAATGCGTGCTCGATCGACGACCCGACGGTGATGACGCCGTTTGGACCCGGCATCTTCATCTTCAGGTACGTGTAGTTGGGGACCGCCATGAACTTGGCATAGCACGGTCGCCCAAGGATGGCATGGTAGGCCCCTTTGAATCCCACCACCTCGAATGTGAGGGTTTCTTTGCGGAAATTCTTGGGGGTCCCAAACCAGACGGGCAGATCGATCTGCCCGAGGGGTTGAACCTGCTTTCCGGGCGCGATGCCGTGAAACGGCTTCGTGGCCGGGCCGCAGCTCGGTCCGACCCAATCCCCATCGGGCGCAATGTATGTGCGAAGAGGATATTGAGGCTACTGCCTCCGTCCATAAGGACCTTCGAAAACCGGGCGTTGCCAATGATGGGATCGACCACCGGTGGAGTGCGGCCGGGTTCGGGATGCGATTTGGGTGATCATCCCGGCTAAAGGTGATGGCATCCTTCGACCGATTGAGAAAGGCCGGGGGGTGCCCTCTGCGCGGCGAGGACTTCGTGCCGCTCCTTCTTGCGCCGCCGGGTCGACATGTCGACGGTAGGTCCCCCAAAGATGAGGAACACATTTTCGACGGCGGGGAAACCACCCGCGTCGCCGTCGCCCCCATCCTTCTTGGCCTCTCGCCTCCTTCGCGGCGGCACGGCCATAGAACTTCTTGAGCATGTCGCCTTGCTCAAGAGTGTGATTCACGGGGGTCTTGTGGTAGGGGCATGGCTTCTTCATCATGTCGTCGAACACCCCGGGCCTCGAGGAGCCGGTCGAGGGCCCCGTCGGGCCGGGTCAACGGCCGAGGGCCTCGGCGTTGCCGCCGTCGCGCCCCTCGCTCGCGCGCCTCGCGGCGCGGCTTCTTCCCCCTTCTTGCCCCGCTTGTCGTTGCGGCGCGGCTCCTTGGACCCGCCGCCCTCCGCGGGCGTGTCCTCGGAGCGCTTGCCCTTCTTGCCGTCGAAGATTGCCCCCACGGCCTCCTCTCCGGAGGCGAAGGCGGGTGGCAATGTCGAACAGCTCGTTCGAGTCCGTGGGCGGGCTGCGTCCCAGCTCGCGCACAAGGTCCCGGCACGTGGTGCCCTCGAGGAACGCGTGCACGATCTCGGACTGTGCTACGCTGGGGAGCTCGGTGCAGCGCTTGGAGAAGCGCCGTATGAAGTCCCGCAGCGACTCTCCTGGCTTCTGCGTGCAGGAGCGCAGATCCCAGGAGTTCCCAAAGCGCACGTACGTGCCCTGGAAGTTGCCCACGAAGGTGTGGACTAGGTCGTCCCAGTTATGGATCTGACTGGCGGGCAAGTGCTCGAGCCATGTCCGGGCCGCATCGCCCAGATGCAAAGGCAAGTTGCGGATGATTACTTCGTCGTTGGTGGCCCCGCCCAGCTGACAGGCTAGGCGGTAATCGTTGAGCCAGACACGAGGGTCCGTCTCCCCGTTGTACTTGACGATTGTCGAGGGCTGACGGAAGCGCTGGGGGAATGCTGCCGTGCGGATTTCCCGGCTGAACACCCGGGTGCCCGGGGGCTCCGGTGTTGGGGAGCGATCCTCACCGCTGTCGTAGCGTCCACCCCTTCGAGGGTGATAGCCCCTAGCCGCTCGCGCGTCCGCCTTGCTGGTGCGCCTGGCGTTGATGACGTTGCGGGCGTCTCCATCCAGCGCCCTGCGTGTGTCAAGGAGTCGCTCCTTGGCCGGCGTGCGTCCCTGGTCAGCAAGTTGACCCACGTGCACCGAGGGTTCGCCCCCTGGTGCCGGATCGTCCCCCCGCGCGTCCCCCGTCGTTGGCGGATGCGTGAGGCCGAGCTCTCGGCCCGCCGGACGGCCGCTTGCTCAAGGAGGGTCTGCACCTCGCGGTGCATGTCTCGAGCCTCGGGGGTCGACGGTGCCGGCATGGCGTGCAGCAGTGTTGCGGCGGCGATGAGCTTTTGGCTCGCCCGCGGCGGAGTATCCGCGTTGTCGACGTTGGGGACGGGGTTGAGGCGGTCACGAACTTGTCGGCCCGGCTCCCGCGCGCGTTCGCCGCGCGCGGAGGCCTCCCCCCGCCATCGAGGCGCGGAGTAGCCGCACCGTCCGTCCTCCCGCCGCCTTGGCCTCGAGCTCGCGAGCTTGGGCCGGGGCCGCGCGTCGACGTCGGCCCCGGCGGGTGCGCTTGGCCCCGCGGCCGGGCGCGTGGCGACCCCCGGGGCCGGCGTGACTTTCCCATCTCCGGCGCCCGCCGCACCGGCGGCGTTGGCCGGGTCGTTGGTGATGACGGCGCAACACTCCCGCGTGGGGTCGTAGCTCCCGTCTCGGAGTCGTCGGAGCGACCAAACCGGTAGTCCGCGGCGTCGAGGAAGCGCCCGAACGCGGCCCGGGTCCGGCACGCCGGAGAAGTCCCCACTCCGCGTACCCGTGTCGGTTGGTGGGTGGCATCGTGTCGACGGAGCCCGGGGACGACTCGTCCGTGGCCGGAAGTGCCGGGATCCCCGGCGACGAAGACGTGCCGACCGGGCGGAACCCCGCGCATTGTCGTGTTGACGTTGGCGTTGTAGGCCGTAGTGGCGCCACGCGGCCCGATGGGGATGCGTGGTCCGAGACCGCACGTGGTCTGCCGGGGCGGTGGCGGCCGTCGTGACGGTGGGCGCACCGCGTTGGGCGGCGCGCGCGCTCGGCCCGCCGCCGCTCGGACCGCTCCCCGACGCGAGCGTAGTCCGGAGCGACGACGGCGTCGCGGCGTCGACGGGCCCGCGGCACCCGTGCTGCGCAGCGCTGCGCCGGTGTCGTGCGTGCGGCGGAGACCAGGGCAGACCTGGCCTCGCGCTGCGCGCGAAGCTCCTCACGGTTGGTGAGGCGCATGAGATAGCCGTTCCCCGTGGCCTGAAAGTTCAAGTCCCCGAAGCGGATCTCGAACCCGGCCGGAAGAGGGTCCGAGCTACCCATGTAGTAGCGGGTGCTACGGTACTCAGTGCGAATCACCATGGAGGGGGTTAGCGAAATGACCTTAGGCGCTCGTTTGCCCCACGGTGGGCGCCAACTGTCGGTGCGGAATATGGTCCCGACACTAACTAGTAGATAACGCCTAGGTCTATCCCTCAATGGTCGATGCTAAGCAACAAATGACACAAGATTTTATCCTGGTTCCGGCCGAGGGGGCCGTACGTCCAGCAGTGGTGTGCTCGTGGCACTATATTGCTCGGCACCGGGGGTGCTTGTAGTGGGGCAAGTACAAGCAAGGCGGGAGAGGAAGCGTGGCTTCCAAGTCCCTGGGTGAGTGGCTGGAGATGTGGTGGAGAATAAGAGAGTGAGTGCACGGTGTGTTGTGTTCAACCGTGCTTGTCCCTCTCGAACTCGTCCTCCCGCGGGCGGGGGCTCGCCTCCCCTTTTATAGGCCAAGGGGGCGGCGAGTTACATGCACGCCGCGCTACCGGCTACGTGTGGGAGCACGTCGTGCTACGGTGTAGAGCGGGCGGCCGTCCGGGCGATCTTCGCTACGATCCGGTCATGATGGCCTACCTCGTACCCGAACAGTGGCGGTTCGAGGGTAGGAGGCGGCAGATGGCGATAGCGTTTTCTGATAGGCTTCGAGGGAGGTGCGATGATGATCGGTACGGGGTACGGGGAGCGGGCGAACGGCGTTCCTTCCCAATGAGCTCCGCGGTGGTGGAGTGGTTGCTTTGGTGCTCGGGCGTGCGCTGCGGAGTCGGGCGTGTGCCCGCACGCGTGGGTACGGCGGCCGCGCCGCGTTACGGTGGCCGGGATGGCCGCCCACCGGCCTAGCGCCCCTCACCTAACCTCGGGGCGGGGTCACGGGGAAAGTGGAGTCGAGGGTGCGCCGGCCCCCTCTCGAGGGTCGGGCGCGTTAGCCGTACAGTAGCGTGCGCACGGTGTCACGGGACTGACACCGGCCGTACCGCACAGTCCACCCCACAGTGGAGGGGATGGGCTCCTCCCCGGGGAGTTGGTGCGGCGGCACCGGGCGCGAGCCCCGGCGCATGATGGCGCCGTCCGCGGCGTCGGGGCGTTAAATGCCCAAGTACGGGGCCGGCGCACGGGTGCGGGGCGCCCGTGAGCGTGGCGGGCCCCGGCCGAGGGCGGAGCGGACCCTCGAGCGAGGCGGGCCCCGGCCGAGGGCGGAGCGGACCCTCGAGCGAGGCGGGCCCCGGCCGAGGGCGGAGCGGACCCTCGAGCGAGACGAGACTCGCTCGAGGGGGAGCGCGCCCTCGAGCGGGGGGCGGAGCCCGTTCGAGGAGGAGCGTGCCCTCGGGCGAGGCGGAGCCTGCTCGAGGGGTCTTCCAGACGGGCCGTCTTGGTGGGCCTCCGGAGTCCTGCCGCATGGGCCATGTCCTGCATGGTTAGTTTCCTGCTTGGTTAGGCTTAGCTTATCTCGAAGCAGGGGTTTAAGTGAGGGTTTCCCCATTGTTTAAGGGGACCCCTAGGGCGGTCCCCGACACTTTCCAATTAGCAAGGTTCAACATCTAAGGAGGCAAGTGATCACTTTCACGCACGGAGAAGAGGAAGGTATATACCAAGCTTGGAATAGGTTTAATGAGTTGATCAAACAAGGACCAAGACTCGGCTTCTCCGGTGACGTACTCTTGCATACATTTTTCTTTTAACTAACCCCTAGTTGCATGCAACATGTCCAAATGTGTGCAGGTGGGGATCTCATGGAGAAAACACTCACGGAAGCCGCTCAACTTCTACAAAAAATTAGTAAAGCGACTGCCCCAGAAACAAGACTTGCAGAAGAGCTGAAACATAACTCGAGGATGAAGAAGTGTGTTGAATTTTCTAAAGAGGCAACCCCTGAAGTCACAAAAGAGGAGCCAATCCCGGAAAAGCTCGAACAATATCGCATCAAGTCAAGAACTACCCCGAGCGTTGACTTCGCCGTATCAAATGGAACAAACAAGAGAAGCATGTCAAGTGCGACGCTACTAAGGGAGTTCGAACCAATGGATTGGGTTCCAATCGATTATGGAGAAGTATTCGATAAGAGAAGACCATACCCTAACCAAAAGGGGATGTCAAGAGCATTGGAAGTGGATTTCCCATCGGAAAAGAAAGCGGAAGATTCATACGACCTTGAAACCACCGGTGAGATCTTTCAAAAGCTCTTTGGAGATGATGAAGTGGATCCGAAACACATAGCTGAGGTGAAGAGAATCATGGGGATCAAGCCCGAAGCATCACCATACGCTAGCCTCGCCGAAGAAGAAGAGAAGATGGCACACTTGAGTTGCGAGATCAATGGAGTTCAATGCAAAGCTTTATGCGACATCGGAGCCCAAGTAAGTGTCCTATCTTCTAAAATTTACGATAAAGTTCAAGACCACAACCTAGACTTAGCTCCAACATCAATGAAACTAATCATGGGAGATGGTAGAACTATTAGACCTGGTATTGCTTGCAACATGAACGTAAAAATCACTAAAAAATGTATACCAACCGATTTCTTTGTTATTGATGATTACCATAGTAATCACGATCACATAATCCTAGGTAGTTCCTTTCTTAAGTTGGTTGATGCCATGTTGGATGCCGGAAAAGGCAAAGTAACAATGAACCTTAATGGAAAGAAGTACACATATAACTTTTTTCGCGTTTCTAAACACCATACACCCTTTCCTTCCAAAGATGAAGTAGAGGAGGTAGATGGTCTTTGTTTTGTTGAAGCCCTTAGAGACCCACTGCAAAGAGCATTGGAAAATCAAGTTAATGATCAACAAGATGAAGAACTAGATGAAGCAACAAAAGGCTTAGAATCACAAGATGGAAGTGTGGAGGAAGAAAAATTCGAGGACATAGGAGAAATTAAACCCGAGGAGCCACAAGTGCCCGAGGTAGACCTAAAACCTTTGCCCAAGGGATTAAAGTATGAATTTTTGGGCCCAGACAAGACTTATCCAGTCATCGTGAGCGACGAGTTGAGTCCCGAAGAAAATGAGAAGTTGCTGATTTTATTGAAAAAACATAGGAAGGTGATTGGATATTCGATTAATGATCTCAAAGGTCTTAGCCCACCCTTTTGCACTCACTGTATACCAATGGAAGACCAATGTAAGCCTGTAGTGGACCACCAAAGAAGGATAACTCATGCCATGCGAGATGTAGTAAAGAAAGAGGTCATCAAGTTACTTGATACCGGAATCATCTACCCGGTTCCGCATAGCGAATGGGTGAGCCCGGTACATTGTGTACCAAAGAAAGGAGGTTAACCGTGGTGAAGAATGAGAAGAACGAGTTGATACCGCAAAGAACCGTGATCGGGTGGCGGATGTGTATCGATTATCAAAAGCTAAACAAAGCAACGAAGAAAGATCACTTCCCCCTGCCATTCATTGACGAGATGCTCGAGAGATTAGCGAACCACGCTTATTTTTGCTTTCTCGATGGCTACTCGGGGTTCATGCAAATTCCCATTCACCCGGATGATCAACACAAAACAATGTTCATGTGCCCTTATGGAACGTTTGCATATAGAAGGATGCCCTTCGGTCTATGCAACGCTCTGGCCTCTTTTCAACATTGCATGATGGCCGTATTCTCAAAATTCATCGAAGAAATTGTTGAGGTGTTCATGGATGATTTTTCCGTTTATGGGAAGACGTTCATGGATTGCTTGGCAAATTTGGATAAGGTCCTCACGAGGTGTGCGGAGGTAGACTTGGTGTTAAATTGGGAAAAGTGCCACTTCATGGTTAAGCAAGGCATAGTGCTCGGACATGTTATATCCGAGAGGGACATTGAAGTGGACAAGGCTAAGGTATAGACGGTTGAGCAACTCCCACCTCCGACGGATGTTAAGTCCTTGAGGAGCTTTCTAGGCCATGCCGGATTTTATAGAAGATTTATTAAGGACTTCTCAAAGATCATTGAGCATTTAATGCATCTCCTTCAAAAGGATGTGGCTTTTGACTTCGATGAGAAGTGCCTGATGGCATTCCGGACCTTGAAAAGTGCGTTGGTGAGTGCTCCCATTATTCAACCTTCGGATTGGAGCCAACCTTTCGAGATCATGTGTGAGACAAGTGACTGCGCCGTAGGTGCGGTTTTGGGTCAAAGAAAGGAAGGCCGAGTTCACGCTGTTTATTACGCTAGCAAAACTGTTAATGAGGCACAATTAAACTATGCCACTCCGGAAAAGGAGTTGCTAGAACTGGTATTCGCCTTCAAAAAATTCAGATCTTACATCGTGAACTCGAAGGTCATTGTTCACACCGATCACGCGGACATCAAGTATCTCTTGGTTAAGAAGTATGCTAAACCACGATTGATCCGTTGGATCCTTCTTCTTCAAGAGTTCGATGTTGAAATTCGTGATAAGATGGGGGTGGAGAATGCTGTGGCCAATCATTTGTCTAGGATGAATCGTGGACAAGATGATAAAGAGCCCATAGATGATAAGATGAGAGATGACCACCTCTATCGAGTGCTCGATAAAGATACTTGGATGATTGATATCATTCGAGCGATTCGGAAGATGCCTCTTGAGCATCTAGATAGAAATTCTGAAAGGAGGATAATCTCCGAAAGTAAGAAATACTTTTGGGACGCACCATACCTCTTCAAACTTGGCAATGATGGGGTCATGAGAACATGTGTGCCAAGAGAAGAGAGGCAAGAAATTTTGAGAAAGTTCCACGCGGCGGAGTACGGTGGACACTATAGCCATTTTAGAACCCAAGCAAAAGTGTGGTCTAGTGGATTCTTTTGGCCGGAGATGCATGAAGATACTAAAAGATATGTTGCATCATGCCCTGAATGCCAAAGAATCGGAAACATCTCTCCAAGAAATTCTATGCCCTTGAGATATAATTTACAAATTGATTTATTCGATGTGTGGGGGATAGACTTCATGTGGCCTTTCAAAAACTCACATGGATATGAGCATATCCTAGTCATGGTTGATTATGTATCCAAGTGGGTAGAGGCTATGCCTTGTCATAAAGCTTCCACGGAGGAGTCCATTGCCATGATGAAGAGCATGCTTTTTCCTCATTTCGGTACACCGAGAATCTTGATAAGCGATGGAGGAACTCACTTCACCGGGAAGAATTTCAAAAAGTGCTTGTCCAAGATGGGAATGGAACATAAGGTCTCTACGGCCTACCACCCACAAACCAACGGACAACTAAAAAGCATCCTCAACAAAACCATAGAGAAGGGAGGCAAAGATTGGTCAAAGAAATTAGACAGAGCTTTGTGGGCGTATCGAACGGCGTTCAAGACACCGATAGGTATGACCCCTTATCAATTCGTCTATGGAAAAGCTTGCCACCTTCCGGTTGAGTTGGAACATAAAGCCTATTCGGCGATCAAAGAGATGAACCTTGATCTCGATGCCGTGGTGGTAAAACGAAGAATTCAAATAAGCGAGATAGAGGAGATGAGGTTGAAAGCATACGAGAATGCAAGCATATACAAAGAGAGAATTAAAAGGTGGTATGAAAAAAGGTTGAAGAAGAAAGAGTTTAAAGAAAGAGATAAGGTCCTCCTCTACAATTCGAGGTTTAAAATCTTCGGAAAGGGGAAATTGCAAAGCAAGTGGGACGGACCTTATGTTGTTCACACGGTGCTCTTGTCACACCCGGTTTTAAAGGCAAAACCGAATGCATTGATCACGTGTGCGCCAGGATCAAGTTACACACACGCTTGGACATTATGAATACCAAAATCAGTGCCACACGAATAAAGAGTTATTACAAACCATAGTCTTAAACGAATCTTAAACAAACGAGTTCTCGCAGTGGACAAAATGCCTCCACAGGCAGCTGACTGAAGACTACGCACACCTAGAACTCCTGGAAATCTTCTGGAATATCTTCAAAGTTCTCCCAGTCTGAGCAGCAAATCCGGGTATTGTAGATGCAAGAGAATAAACAAGCGTGAGCACATATCGTACTCAGCAAGGGAAAACAACATAACATGCGAGGCCGTATGGTGGATGGCTAAGGTTCAAGCACTTTAGCATTTTAGTTGGTCAAGTTTTATTAGCAACCTGATTACTAAAGGTGTAAGTTCATACCAACCCAATTAAATAAGATATAAGCATCATAAATAAAGAAATAAACCACAAATTAAAGATTAAAGTTCCATAATTTAATCATGTGAGTGTCCAGGCCGCTCTTGACCGTGAGCACGGCTAATCGATTAGTTTAACACTCTGCAGAGGTTGTACATCTTTACCCACAAGCAGCGTAAAAGCTCCGAAGAACTTTGGACCCAACCATGCGGTGTTTGCAAGACACCATATCAAGGTGTGATCGCATAGGGACGCTACATGGCCTTTACAAAGGTTCCCTAGCAAGTTATGACCCACAAGGTCCGGATCAGTTAGCAAGGTATAAAGTCCCCTAGCAGGTCGATACCCCACCATAAAAGAATAACTCACCCAACCCCCTGCTAGAGCGAGTCCATACACCACAGTACCGCCGATCCCTTGTCCTTATCAGGTAAGACCATCCCAAGCTAAAGTTCCTAATTAATCAGCCAAGACCATTGCCCATTAGTTCTTGTGGTTGTACTGTTTTCCTGGGTGGTTCTCCATGTTCCGATAATCAAATTAAAGTGGTCTTGCAACGTAAAAGATCATAAACGGAACATGAAATAACAAAAGGTAACCAAGTAGATTAATACCAATTCCCAGTTGAGCATGCTAAGCAATAACTACCACAAGATTAATTTAATTCCCGGTATCAAGGTAAAGGTAGTCAAAAGCTAGGCATGATCCTTAATAGGTTCCCATCAAATTAATGCAAGCGAAAAGTAAAAACAGTGAATTTAAATGCATGTTATGTAGGACAAGCGGGCATGCATCAAGGAATACTTGCCTTCAACAAAGCCTTGCTGCTCAAACTCTTGCACGACCGGATCTTCAAATCCCTCGAACGAATCGCTCTCTACGATCCACAATCATCACATGCAAGCATACAATAGGAATAAATAAGAAACAGTCACCAAACAGATCAAACAGATCTAAACAGTAGCATAAAACTAATCTACGCTTCGAGACGAACGCGTGGACATAAAGAACGCTAAAATCGGAGCTAAAACGACCAAGTTATGGGTTCGGGAAGTTTTAGGGACTAATCTGCGAAGATTTGAAAAGGTTTTGGGCTAGAATAAAGAAAAAGGACTAAACCGTAAGAAAACTTAGAAGGTGGAAGGGTATTTTTGTAAATAAAGAAAACTCAGGGGCTTTTCTGCAAAAGTGCCAGGGCTGGCGGGTTTGACCTGTTGACTAGGGTTTTGACCCGATCTAGATCCGTTGGATCTAGATCTGACGGTTGTGGTGGCTCGCGGTGCGGTGGCTTAGATCCGGCGCGTTAGATCTTCATCCGACGGCCCCAGTGATGCGCAAGCGACGGGGCGGCGGCGAGCGACGGCCGGCGGCGGCGAGCGGCGGCGGGCGGCGGCGGACTCGCCGGCGGGGGACCGGATTTGGGGTTTCCGGCCACGATTCGAAGCGCGGACGGCACCTACGCGACGCGCGCAAGACCGCGGAGCGATCTAGGCGGGCGGCTCGGGCGACAACACGGCGGAGCGGCGGGTCGACGCGGCGGCGCGGGGTGCGGGCTCCGGCGACGGCGCTAGGGCGAAGAGGGGCTCGGGGACGACGACGTGTAGCACGGGGGGAGCTCCTCACCTCCGGCGCGGCTCTGGGCGGCTCCTTAGCGGCGGAAGGTCGACGGCGGCGGGGTTCAACGGCGGCGGCGACGAGCTCGAACGGCGGCGCGGCTAGGGTTCGGCGAGGTGCGCGCAAGGGCTAGGGGCGGCTCGGGTTGGGGTCCGGGGGGAGGCGGCGGCGGCCTTAAATAGCCGGGCGGGGGGCGTCTTGGCGTGCGGGCCACGCGGAGGCGGGGCGTGTCCGAGCCGGACTCGGCGGCGCGGCGGCGGCGGAGTCCGGGGCGGCTACGGGATGGGGATGACAACGGGGCCCCACCCGTCGGCCGGCACCGGCGCGGGAGCACGGGACGGCTGCGGCGGGCCGGCGGCTGTCGGGCCCGCCGGGCCGCGCGCGCGCGCGCGCGCGGCCGGGCCGCGGCGCCGCTGCGTGGCCGCCGGGCCGCCGCGAGGCCGGTGGGGCGGCAAGGGGCAATGGGTCGGTTTAGGAAGGGGAAAGGGTAGAGGGTTTTGGGAATTTAGGGTTTTTAGGAAAAGGCTTCAAACACAATAGAATTCAAATTTGAATTTGAATTCCAACAACCAAAAATAGTGCACCAACATGAATGCCACAAATAAGTCCTATATTTCATTAACTTTATTTTAGAAAAGATTTAAATGCCTAAAAATAAATAAAACAACCTTATACTCCTTCAGCAAATAAATGGTTGCTAGCAAATTTTAATAAAGCCAAGTTTTTAGTAGAATTAGGGTGTTACAGCTCTCCAACGGAGCGGTAATCATTATGGATGTGAAAGGTGATCAATTTATGGTGAATGGTCAATGACATAAGGTTTACTACGAACCCGACGTTGTGCCCCTTCACCATGTTGATGTATTCACCATGGAAGAAGAGCCCGAACGTCCGGCTTAGGACGAAAAACATGGCATGGATTTTTGTAAATAGTTTTTCTTTTATTTTTCTAGAGTTTCTCATGGAGATTTACTGGGCCAACTTTTTCCATGGGATAAGAAAGCGAAACAATGGCGGTACACGGGAGACCGGCCCGGCCCGGCCCTGGGACAGGGTGGGCCGCCCGGCCCAGTACGCCCGACCTAGTAGGGTTCCGGCGGCGGTTCGCCTCGGTTTTTCCCCGATTCGCTCCTTTTCGACTTCCTTCTTCGGTCAGAAAATTTTAAGGGAAGATTGAATAAGGAAAATGAGGTTTCTAGGGTTTTCATTTTTGGACTATTTATTTGGCCGAATTGGGAGCTAGGGAATCCATCCCATCTAGCAATCTTCTGCACCCACGCAGCAGCCATGGTGTCCCCAAGGAGTGTAGAGTTGAAGCAAGGTGCCAAGGAGCCTTCAATGGAGGAGGTGAAGCGATGCGAGCTCAAGCTACCCGTTGAGATCAGAGGACCACCTACATCCGTTGCGGAGGTCATGTCCTGACCAGAGCTATCAAATCTCGCAACCCCGTCAAAGAGGAGAAGGTCCCTACTCTCGTTCGAAGGTCCGCACGCATCCGTGGCATGAAGCGGAAGAACTATGGGAATAGCGACTACTCCGACGATCGTAGCCCGAGCTCGTGGGCGGCCACCGGAAGAGATGATAACGTTTTGTACATTTGGGAAGAGGTGCCCAAGGAGAAGACTCTCGAAGGCCCCAACGGCGGCGACAACAACAACGGCGGCGGCGACAACAATGATGGCGACGACGGCAGATACCCTGGTGATGAAGACCCTTTCCGGATGCATCCGATGTGTTGTGCGGCTTGCCGTCACTCCATCTCGGAGCTCTATGCATCGGTCGACGAATGTTTGCAGGCCATGGAGGCAATGAGGCAGCGTGTGGAAGATTTTGAACGAGTGGTCGAACACGACTACAAGTTCCTAAATCGCAACGTACGCAAACTTTTGGTATGGTTGGGAACATGAAGGGCAAGTGGTGCAATAGTTGCGGGAACTACCACTAGGTTTAGTTTTCCCCCTTAGGATTTTTGTAAGATACGACGAGGACACCGTATGATTTTAGCGTGGGGGAGAGCTAGCTAGCTAGTCTTTAGTTTTTAAGCTTCAAATTTAGATTAGTTTGGTTTTGTCTTCGAGGGAGTTTAGTTTTCGAAAGAGATTTTAGAGTTTAAAAGTCTTTAATTTTTGAGAGTGCTTTTAAATTTTTAAAAGTTTGAACTATCTTAATTTAGTGTTGTGTCAAAAAAAAATAAAAAAAGAGTCCTTTAAATTTTGTGTCTTGTGTGTTGCTTATCTTGATTTACTCGTTCGTTCACTTTAGTTTTTGATATATGAACATAAGTGTGTGGTTTGAAAAACGTTTACCGTGGTGCTTAGTCGAATTGCTACTTCTAAAAGTACCCATACCACACTTCGATCTTGAGCTTCACATGTTGGTTGTGCTATGTTCAATGCTAAAAGTTGGAGGAATTCAATTCTTAAAATTATCTAAAAACCCTTGCAATAAAGGTTAGCAAAACTTCTTTTTCCTAGTTGAGAGTAATAAAAAAAATCCTATACAAAGCCAAATTTATTTTTTGGATCCACCATAAGTGTGATTAGCACGATGAGTTGGGCTAGGATCCTTCTCTCTGGGATGAATCAAGTCCCGTACATCGCCTTGTGCTTATCTTTTTTTGCTAGCCTCGTCATGTATTCGGTAACGTGACTTTCACATCGAAAGTCCCGTACATTGCCGAATTCCATACCCAACCCTATACATCTTTTTTGTACATCACATTCCTTGAACACAACCAACTCTCAAAGTTTCTTCTCGTCTCTAGCATGGTTTATTTAAAATTTCAGATTGTGTACATGCAAGAAAGAGAGGAGTTGAGAGCTTTGAGAAGAGAGAAAAAGATGTCAAGAGAGGAAAAATAAAAAAAGTATGAGTATGGAAAAGAAAGAAAGAAAAAACATAGAAAAGTAAAGAAAGAGAAAAATATGTGTATGAGAGAAAGAAAAAGAAGACAAAGAGAAAAGAGGAGTGGCAGTAATGATATGAGAGGGATGAATCAAGTGAAAGAAAAGTGCAGGGAAGGATGTCATGTTGTTGAGAGACGAAACTTTCACTCTTTTTCCAACCATGTGCTATCCGACAACGAGGACGTTATCGGCGCCCCGTAGTCATATTTTCTTTTTCCCTTGCACATGTCCACCATTCTAAATCTTCTCATCCTTGATATCCCCACATATGGATTAATTCTCATGATCATTGGCTTTGAAAGGTAAACAACCACTAGAGGAAGTTCTTAGTTTGACAATACTTGTGTTGATTGTGCTAGCCCTATCTATAGCTCCACTTTACGTGTTATATGAGAGATTTATGGGAGGTCAGAGTTTTATAAAACTTGTTTAGGATAGCCACCTCATATGAGTGACTTGAGAGAGCTTGGAGAAAGGATTTTGTCTAATGCTTGTTGCAGGAATTTTATTTTTGAAAATCATAAAAACCCTCCAATGGAAGCAAAGAAGTAAGCATGGTTGAGATTGAAGGCTTCGAGTGAAGAGTTTGAGTTGTGGGGTAAATCTTGAAGTGCGAAAAATGATTACAACGCTTTGGACGAAGTTCTTTTGTGTACTTGCTCGAGGACGAGCAAGAGCTAAGCATCGGGGAGATGTTGACGGTGTATTTTGGTACACCAAACATGCTCATTACACTTTGGTTTGGATTTGATTATGGAACTAACCCGCCACTAAGCACACAAAAGGACGGATTCACAACAAGTTCAAATGAGCATTTACGGAGTCTTGCTCATGTTCATGAGCTTGATGAAATCACTTCCAATGGTGGCAAGGACCGAAGTGCTACGTAAGAACACCCCCGGGGATTGAAGCGTAAAAGACCGAATTTCATGCATGGAGAACCTCCATCTTGGATGCGAGGATGACAACGTCAAAATCATGCAAGTGGAAGGGGCAAAGTGCATAAATGCATGAGAACCCACGGGAGCGAAGGGGTGACCGAACTGGGCAAATCTGGACCTAGGCCGGTCAGCCTAGGCCGGCCGACCTCGCCCACTACCGACGTCGGTTCGCCCCCCTTCCTTGCACTCGAAGGATTTTCAACCCTAGAGCCCTGGAGGCGCCGCCATTCGGAAGAGACAGAGCCATTTGTTGACGGATAAAAGACGTATCCACCTACGATCTGCATGCGTACGGACCTACACTGTTTTCACCACAGGATCTCCCAAGGCTCTTGTCAATCCGCAGAGCAAGTGGATTACAAGCGTTTGATCTACCTCTACTAACTAGCTACTCAAATCCTAACTACGATTAAACTAGAAAACGACTAAACTACACTAGAGAGAACGATTAAGCAATCAAGATAAAAGACACTCGCCCATGGGTCTACAATACTAGAACATGCAATCGCTTTAAACATGAAAACCAATCTAATCTATCGGGGATTGTGACAACGGTTTCTCCCTTTCCCTCCTCCCATACTGTCACTACACGAAGGTAATCGTGACTAGACCTATGATGGATACGACGTATTGAATGGATCCAAGGGAACATTGGAGCTCTACTCCCTTTACAGCACGGTATCTAACCTTAAGCATTAAAGTATATTCAACACAAGATGATAGATAGATAATCCAACAAAGTACGATTACATCTCAAGATCGATTACAACCCATGGACAAATAAGGAGTTTACCCCATCAAGGTGCTAGACATAGCACCGTTGATCATGGTCACCCTTCTGACGGTGTCTTCCTTCTTCTCCAGTTGTGGGTGCTTCATTCGAGGTGGTCGATCCCCCTCCGGAGATCTCCCTCCTCTCTTTCTCTAGCTTGTGAATGGCCTCCAGGTGCGAATGGCTCCCCCCTTTCCGAATGGCAGCGCCTCCAGGGCTTTAGGGTTGAAGATCCTTCGGGTGCAAGGAAAGGGGGGCCGAACTGACCCCCGGAGTGGGCTGGGCCGGCCGGCCTGGTCCGACTGGCCCAGGCCCATTTCGGCCCGGTTCGGTCGCTCCTTCACTCCCGTGGGTCCTCAGGTGATTATGCAATTTGCCCCTTCCACTTGCATGATTTTGACGATGTCATCCTCACGTCCAAGATGGAGGCTCTCTTTGCATGAAGTTCGATCTTTTACGCTTCAATCCCCGAGGGTGTTCCTATGTAGCACTTCAGTCCTTGCCACCATTGAAAGTGATTTCATCAAGCTCATGAACACGAACAAGACTCCGTAAATACTCCTTTGAACTTGTTGCGAATTCATCATTTATGTCCATGTTTTCCTACATAAACACAACACTTCCAAATGCATGCACAAAGATGAACTTGTTATATGATTAGTTTGCCTAGTGGCGAATTAGTTCCATAAACAAAGCCAAACCAAAGTGTAATGAACATGTTTGGTGTACTAAAATACACTGTCAGCATCTCCCGCACGCTTAGCTCTTGCTCGTCCTCGAGCAAGTACTCATAAAAGGATTATCTCAAAACCCTTGTAATAAAGGTTAGCAAAACCTCTTTTTCCAAGATGAGGGTAAGAAAAATCCTATACAAAGCCAAATTGATTTTTTGCTCCACCATAAGTGTGATTAGCACGATGAGTTGGGCTAGGATCCTTCTCTCTTGGGAATTTTAATTTCGAGCAATGATCATGTCCTTGTGCTTATCTTTTGCTGCTAGCCTCGTCATGTATTCGGTAACGTGACTTTCACATCGAAACTCCCGTACATCACCGAATTCCATACCCAACCCTATACATCTCTTTTGTACATCGCATCACTTGAACACAACCTACTTTAAAAGTTTCGTCTCGTCTCTACCATGGTTTATTTAAAATTTCAGATTGTGTGCATGCAAGAAAGAGAGGAGTTGAGAGATTTGAAAAGATGTCAAGAGAGGGAAAAATAAAAGAGAAAAGTTTGTGTATGGAAAAGAAAGAAAGAAAGAAAAATGAAAATTAAAGAAAAATATGTGTATGAGAGAAAGAAAAAGAAGAGAAAGAGAAAAGAGGAGTGGAAAGAAAGATATGAGAGGGATGAATCAAGTGAAAGAAAAATAAAGTGCAATGAAGGATGTCACGTTGTTGAGAGACGAAACTTTCACTCTTTTTCCTACCATGTGCAATTCGACAACGAGGACGTCATCGATGCCTTGTAGTCATATTTTTTTTTGGTCTTGCACATGTCCACCATTCTAAATCTTCTCATCCTTGATATCCCTACATATGGATTAATTCTCATGATCATTGGCTTTGAAAGGTAAATAACCACTAGAGGAAGTTCTTAGTTTGACAATACTTGTGTTGATTGCACTAGCTCTACCTATAGCTCCATTTTTCATGTCATATGAGAGATTTATGGGAGGTGAGAGTTTTATAAAACTTGTTTAGGATAGCCACCTCATATGAGTGACTTGAGAGAGCTTGGAGAAAGGTTTTTGTCTAACACTTGTTGCAGGAATTTTATTTTTGAAAAATCATAAAAATCCTCCGATGGAAGCAAAGAAGTAAGCATGGCCGAGATTGAAGGCTTCGAGTGAAGAGTTTGAGTTGTGGGGTAAATGTTGACATGGTAAAAATTCTAAATGCCCATGTTTATGTATGATGATCATTACTTTATGTTTATGTATTAAAGATTAAAGATCGACTAACTTGTGATGAAGGATTTAGCGGAACACAATTACAACGTCTTGGACGAAATCCTTTTATGAGTACTTGCTCGAGGACATCGTGCTAATCACACTTATGGTGGAGCAAAAAATCAATTTGGCTTTGTATAGGATTTTTCTTACCCTCATCTTGGAAAAAGAGGTTTTGCTAACCTTTATTACAAGGGTTTTGAGATAATTTTCAGAATTGAATTCCTCCATCTTTTAGCATTGAACATAGCACAACCAACATGTGAAGCTCGAGATCGAAGTGTGGTATGGGTACTTTTAGAAGTAGCAATTCCACTAAGCACCATGGTAAACGTTTTTCAAACCACACACTTATGTTCATATATCAAAACTAAAGATGAACGAATGAGTAAATTTAGACAAGCAACACACAAGACACAAAATTTAAAGGACTCCTTTTATTTGATTTTCATTGACGCAAACACTAAATTAAGACACTTGCAAAAATTTAAAAACACACTAAAAAACTAAAGACTATTAAACTCTAAAACTCTCTCGAAAACTAAAGCGAACCAATCTAAACTTGAAGCTCAAAAACTAAAGGCTAGCTAGCTAGCTCTCCCCCACACTAAAATCATACGACGTCCTCGTCGTATCTTACAAAAATCCTAAGGGGGAAAACTAAACCTAGTGGTACTTCCTGCAATTATTGCACCACTTGCCCTTCATGTTCCCAACCATGCCAAAAAGTTTGTGCACGTTGCGGTTTAGAAAGTTGTAGTCGTCTTCGACCACGTGCTCCAAATCCTCCATACGCTACCTCATCGCCTCCATGGCCTGGAAACATTCATCGATCGATGCGTAGTGCTCCGGGATGGAGTGATGGCAAGCCGCACAACACATCGGATGCATCCCGAAAGGGTCGTCAACGCCAAGGTCTCCGCCGTCGTCACCGCCGTCGTCGCCATCACCATTGTCGTTGCCGCCCCTGTT
The DNA here is from genome assembly GCA_947561735.1 of Cenchrus americanus. Lineage (NCBI taxonomy): Eukaryota > Viridiplantae > Streptophyta > Magnoliopsida > Poales > Poaceae > Cenchrus > Cenchrus americanus. Next base: position 153,524,550 of record OX387242.1, on the reverse strand, counting down.
GGGTCCTTCGGGAGTCTTCTCCTTGGGCACCTCTTCCCAAATGTAACGATCATTATCATCTCTTCAGGCGGCCGCCCACAAGCTCGGGCTACGATCGTCGTAGTAATCGCTATCTCCATAGTCCTTAGGCTCGGACGGCACCTCCTTGTAGTCCTTCTGCTTCATGTCAAGGATGCGCGCCAACCTTCGAACGGGAGTAGGGACCTTCTCCTCTTTGACGGGGTTGCGAGAAGCAATAGCTCCGGTCGGGACACGCCCTCCGCAACGGATACGGGCGGTCCTCTTGATATCGACGGGTAGCTTGAGCTCACATCGCTTCGCCTCCTCCATCGATGTCTCCTTGGCGCCTTGCTTCAACTCTAAGCTCCTTGGGGACACCATGGCTACTGCGTGGGTGCAAAAGATTGCTAGATGGGATGGATTCCCGAGCTCCCAATTCGGCCAAATACATAGTCCGAAAAGGAAAACCATAGAAACCTCATTTTCCTTATTCAAACTTCCCTTAAAATTTTCTGATCGAATAAGGAAGTCGAAAAGGAGCAAATCGGGGAAAAACCGGGGCGAACCGCCGCCGGGGCCCCACTTGGCCGGTCGGACCGGGCCGGCCGGCCCACCCTGTTCCGGGGGCCGGTCCGGTTCAGTTTCCCGTGTACCGCCCTTTTTTCTCTTTCTTATCCCATGGTAAAAAGTTGGCCCAGTAAATCCTCGCGAGAAACTCCAGAAAAATAAAATAAAAACTATTTACAAAAATCCATGCCTTGTTTTTCGTCCTAGGCTGGACGTTCGGGCTCTTCTTCCATGGTGAAGACATCAATGTGGTAAAGGGGCACAACGTCGGGTTCGTAGTAAACCTTAAGCCGTTGACCATTCGCCATAAATTGATCATCTTTAACATCCATAATGGTTACCGCTCTGTTGGAGAGCACCGAATGCACAACATAAGGTCCATCCCACTTGCTTTGCAATTTCCCCTTTCCGCAGGTTTTAAACCTCGGATTGTAGAGGAGGACCTTATCTCCTTCTTTAAACTCCTTCTTTTTCAACCTTTTATCATACCACCTTTTGATTCTCTCTTTGTATATGCTTGCATTTTCATATGCTTTAACCTCATCTCCTCTAGCTCGCTTATTTGAATTCTTCGTTTCACCACCGCGGCATCGAGATCAAGGTTCATCTCTTTAATCGCCCAATAGGCTTTATGTTCCAACTCAACCGGAAGGTGGCAAGCTTTTCCATAGACGAATTGATAAGGGGTCATACCTATCGGTGTCTTGAACGCCGTTCGATATGCCCACAAAGCCCCATCTAATTTCTTTGACCAATCTTTGCCTCCTTTCTCTATGGTTTTGTTGAGGATGCTTTTTAATTGCCTATTCGACGTTTCCGCTTCTCCGTTGGTTTGTGGGTGATAGGCCGTAGAGACCATATGTTCAATTCCCAACTTGGACAAGCACTTTTTGAAATTCTTCCCGGTGAAGTGAGTTCCCCCATCGCTTATCAAGATTCTCGGTGTACCGAAACCAGGAAAAATCATGTTCTTGATCATAGTAATGGACTCCTCCGTGGATGCTTTATGACATGGCATGGCCTCTACCCACTTGGATACATAATCAACCATGACTGGAATATGCTCATGTCCGTGTGAGTTTTTGAAAGGCCCCATGAAGTCTATTCTCCATACATCGAATAAATCGATTTGTAGATTATATCCCGTTACAACGAGCTCCTCCTCACCACCATAGACTAGGAACATGCTTTTAGTCCTTCTTAAGTACTTAAAAACATTTTTAACCGCTGTCCAGTGACCCTCACCTGGATCAGATTGGTATCTGCTTGTAACACTGTGTGCATACGAAATATCTGGACGTGTACATATCATTGCATACATAATAGATCCGATGGCCGAAGCATACGGTATTCTACTCATGCGTTCCCGCTCATCAGTTGTCGAAGGACACTGAGTCTTGCTAAGATGTATGCCATGTGACATAGGCAAGAACCCTTTCTTCGCCTCTTCCATGTTGAACCTTTTCAACACTTTATCAATGTAAGTGACTTGGCTTAATCCTATAAGCCATTTTGATCTATCTCTGTAGATTTTCATGCCCAAAATGTATGCCGCCTCACCTAAGTCCTTCATTGAAAAACTATTTTTAATGAGGTCTTAGCGGCCTCAAGCATAGGAATGTTATTTCTAATCAGTAATATGTCATCCACATATAAGATTAGAAATACTACAGAGCTCTCACTTGCCTTCTTGTAAACACAAGGCTCTTCTTCACTCTGAATGAAGCCAAAACCTTTGACCACTTCATCAAAGCGAAGGTTCCAGCTCCGAGATGCTTGCTTCAATCCATAAATGGATTTTTGAAGTTTGCACACCTTTCCAGCATTGGTTGGATGAACAAATCCCTCGGGTTGTGTCATATACACATCCTCGTCGATTTCCATTTAGGAAAGCTGTTTTGACATCCATCTGCCATATCTCATAATCGAAATATGCAGCTATAGCTAGAATGATCCGAATAGATTTAAGCATCGCTATGGGTGAGAATGTCTCGTCGTAGTCAACTCCTTGAACTTGTCGAAAACCTTTTGCAACAAGTCGAGCTTTATGTATGTGAACATTTCCATCCATGTCCCTATTCTTCTTATAGATCCATTTGCACTCTATGGGTTTAACACCATCTGACAGGTCAACCAAGTTCCAAACTTGATTGTCATCCATGGAATCTATTTCGGATCTCATGGCTTTTTGCCATTTCTCGGAATCTGGGTCCATCATTGCTTCCGCATATGTCATAGGTTCATCATTGTCTAACAAAAATATGTCGCGCTCTCCCGCAATCATGAGATTGAGCTTATCAGTTGCGCAACGTGCCCTTTTAGACCTTCGTGGTTGTGGTGGTGCTTCTCTTGCCACGGGCATCTCAACTCATTCAGCTACATTAGCATCAATTGTGAAATCTTGCCCAAGCGGCTCATCTTGAACTTCTTCAAGATACACCTTCTGTCTACATTTTTCTTTTTTAAGAAACTCTTCCTCTAAGAAAACGCCGTTCCGAGTGACAAACACTTTGCCTTCTAACCGGTTGTAGAAATAATATCCCAAGGTTTCCTTTGGATATCCCACGCATATGCACTTGTCCGATTTAGGTGTTAATTTATCTGATTGAAGTTTCTTCACACAAACCTCACAACCCCAAATTTTCAGAAAAAGACAAACTGGGAGTCTTACCAGTCCACATCTCATATGGTGTCTTAACTACGGACTTAGAAGGTACCCTATTTAAAGTGAAAGTTGCGGTTTCTAGAACATAACCCAAAAATGATAATGGTAGGTCCGACTGGCTCATCATTGATCGATTACGTCGCTCGGATACACCGTTTCTTTGAGGTGTTCCAGGTGGCGTAAGTTGTGGAACAATTCCGCAACTCTTTAGATGACTGCTAAACTCATGGCTCAAATACTCACCTCCACGATCAGAACGCAAGGTCTTGATTTTCTTGCCACGATGATTTTCTACTTCACTCTAAAATTCTTTGAACTTTTCAAAAGTTTCAGACTTGTACTTCATTAAATAGACATAACTATATCTACTTAAATCATCAGTGACCGTTATGAAGTATTGGTATCCACCTCTAGCTGTCGTACTCATTGGTCCACACACATCCGTATGTATGAGTTCCAGTAAGTCTGAGGCTCTCTAAGGAAAACCTGTGAAAGGCATCTTGGTCATCTTGCCTAGCAAACAAGCTTCACATGTCTCGTAGGATTCAAAATCAAACGAAGTTAAAAGTCCATTGTTACGGAGCTTCTTCATGCACTTTTCACTGATGTGACCCAAACGACAATGCCATATGTAGGTAGGACTTAAATCATTAGGTCGAGACCTTTTAGCACTTATGTTACAGATAGGTGAATCATCAAGATTTAAAACAAATAAGCCATTCACAATGGATGCACAAGTCACAAACATATTATCCTTAGAGATCACACAACCATTGTTTTCACTTGCAAATGAATAACCATCCTTCATCAAACATGAAGGGGATAAAATGTTTCGACTCAAACTAGGAACAAAATAACAATTATTCATTTCCAATATAAATCCTGATGGGAGGTGTAGTTGCATCGTTCCGACGCTCAATGCAGCAACTCTTGCATTATTGTCTACGCGGAAATCAACTTCTCCTCGTTCCACGCTTCTACTTCTTATCATTCCTTGCATCGAGTTGCAAATATGAGCAACCGATCCGGTATCAAATACCCAAGAATTAGTATAAGAATCAGCAAGGAAAATATCTGTAACATAAACATTAAGTGTACCTAAAGTGGAAGTACCCTTACTTCCCTTGCTTTTCATAGAAACTAAGTACAACTTACAATTTCTTTTCCAGTGACCAATTTCCTTACAATGAAAACATTCAGCCTTGGCAGCTGGACTAGCCTTGGGCACCTAGTTTGGCATTGGGACCTTATCCTTGGCCTTACCTTTCTTCTTCCAAGAATTGCCCTTCCTTTTAAAGATCGGCTTGTTTTGGATCGCCATCACATGACTACTGCCCATGCTTTTCTTAACGTTATCATCTATTGGTAAGGGGGTGCTTAGAACTCCGTCCCTTTTCCCAGCTCTGAGAATAATTCTCAGATTACGAATCCAATTCGTAAAGTTTGTTCCAGTCAACTTGTCCTTCTCAATGACCGAATGCATGGTAAACGATGTGGTGTTGCTAGGTGCCATTAATCTACAACATAATAATAAATGCAAAATACTAAGACAAAATATCCATGACTGAGTAAAATAAAAGAATTTACTCCCACTAAAATGAATATCCCCACATTGATACTTAGTGATTCAGAATCCACAACTAACAAGTCTACTAGTGAGCTTTTGCGTCACCGCTAGTAAACAAGGTAGATCGGTAAGCAACTCTTTGCTAATCATATCACATATGACTCCTGTTGTTGGGTGACATCTCTATGTCTAGGCTCCCAACCTTTATGCCCCAAAGTCCCTAACCGTTAAGATGACTTTGATAAGCAAACCAACACTTATGCGTGTAAGTATCCGATACAAACTCGTCTAGTCAAGGAAAACTAGTGGCACCCTAATTTCATAGACCCACCACTAATTGTACGACATGTGGGATGGTGGTAAGTGTTGGGATGGCATGTTAACTTAAAATTCCAAAGGGATCGTTCTACTCGTAACATCACACGCAAGAGAATAACATTGTCGCATGTAAAAGTAGAACAGTAAGAACGACATTCACACAGTTGTAACACGGTATGGCCTATTGTCACATGTTGATCTCCATCTCCATTAACCTATACATCATGTTGATCTCCATCTCCATGATCTGTGTGTGCCATCCTCCATGTGATGAGTCCTCCAAGAACTATCTAACGCGTGCTAGTAATGAAAGTTACACAATCGCGTATTAGATCATCACAAATTGGTACGCAGACCATTACATTAATTTTGACAACACATGTGGCTCCAGCCGTATTGCCTTATGCGTGACACGCAGGTCACGAAAAAATTACACACATGCATCACATACACATATAGGCCATACCGATCACAAAACCTGCAAAACAGATTATCGCAATTCCGACATCCAAAATTAAAACGCCCGAAAACCCATCTTGCAAGCCGAATTTGGCAAAACTAATTTCGCCGAGACCAGCAAACTTGGTTTATCACATGTGTAAAATTTTATGTAGATCAATTTTAATATAGAAAACGTCTTTATCCGAGTTAACCACGAAAAGTTATGACTGTTTTACCGAACAGTATGTTTTCTGGTTTTTCCCGGGCCCGTAGAGATCCAATTTGTCACCGCCACGCATCCCATGCGCCTGGCACTTGACCTAGCTTCGATTCGACCAATCCAATTGATCTCCTTCTCGTTGTGACTGGGTTTACATGTATCACTTAACTCCGATGGCGGAATTCCGACCGGTAGGAGTAATTCGTTACACGACCATCACGTCAAGAACACGAAGCCGATCAAAACTTTGATCTACATCTACATATCTCCATATGCACACATCCCGAATCTAAAACTTAGCGACTACGGCTGCGGTACCACCGAAGGGATACGGGGTGGCTACGCTAGCGCAAAACAAAATTTTCCCCGCAAAACGAGGCTTGCCGTCGGAGATCACGGGATTACCACTAGACGCGCAGATGCTGCGGAACCGTCTCGATGTAGACGAACGCATCGAGGGTACGTAGCCGGCAATGCAGTTGCTCACATCCTTCTTGACTTGCATGTGCAGCTCGTCCGATCCAAGTGCTCCAGATGCAGCACCTCCAAGGTATCCACACGTACGGAGAAGGAAGCGACGCACGTCGGACTGCTAGGTCCGCGAGTGCGACGAGGAGAGAGTGTTAGCAGCGCGGCTGCTGCTTGAGAAAGTTGTGTCTTTTCAGGAGGGGTGTGGTCCATATTTATTGGGAGGAAAACCCCCACACCATCGCCCATTAGCAATACGAGACTAATAGATGGTTTACCCCTTCCAATACTAATAGGCTTTACAACATTTGTGGCCCATTAGGACTTTTACACCATAATGGATCAAATCCATCTGAGCCCACTAGTGGATCAAATCCAGTTGGCTCTAGGGCATAATTCCAACACGTGGAGACCCATTCCTTTTTGGAGAAGCTCCTTAGTGGAGGCGGCATCAAGGTGACCAAGGGAGCTTGGCAAGTGCCTAAGTGGCTAGCCTTTGTGGCGAGTCAAGTGGTGCTCCTGGGAGAGACTTGGTGACCGGGAAGCGATACTCTTGTGTGAGTGCTTCAACAACGTGGACTAGGGGTGGCTTAGTGCCTACCGATACCACGGGATAAATCGCGTGTCAAGAGTTTGCTTCCTCTCATCCCCTTTACGTTTCCGCATTTACTCTATTGCAATCTTTGCTTGCCTTTACTTTCCTAGACTAGTATCATGCTAAGATTGGCTATAGGTTGTAAACCTTCTTTTGGGATGGGAGTTTCACACTAGAACAACCCTAGTTGCACATCTAGATAGTATGTTCTAGTTTATCTTTGTGTAAAATTAGTGAAGCCATAGGTTAAGTTTTTAGATTGCCTAATTCACCCCCTCCCCCTCTTAGACTAATGAGCATCCATTTCCTTACAAGTGGTATCAGAGCCGGGACTCACTTCCCTCAAAAGGAAACGCCAATTCGATTGGGAAATTGTGAAAACCGGCTCATTGGAACGGTTAGGCTTCACCGCCTAGTGAGTTGCTCTATAGAGGAATGAAAGGGGTGGATACCTTAGGTTTGGCTCCACATTTCGATGGCACGGGCTATCCCCGGTGGAAGGTTCTCATGGACTCCTATCCCCAAGCAAAGGACCTTGATGTTTGGAGAGTTACCGATGAGGGCATGAAAATGGTACTAAGAAGGAAAAACAATTTGATGTGATTGCTAAGAGTCTCATTTTGTCCTCACTAGATGTAGGTGTTTTCAATAGAGTTTTTAATTGTGAAAAATGCTCATGAGCTATGGAAAACCATCAAGGAGCAAAATGAGGGTTCAAAAGAAGTTTCTTATGAACGCTACGGTTGTCTCCTTGAGGAAGACAATAGCTTTAAGCAACTTGCAAATGAAAATGCCGAATCTATGTACTCACACCTAAATGTGCTTGTCAATGAGATAAATGCTTTAGGTGTGAAGAACATCACATACTTGAACATCAACCGCAAGATCCTTCAAAGTCTCCGGAAGCCCGATTATGATGCACACTCAAGTTCCTTGGTTGTTATCAAGCTCAGAGAGTTCATGGAAGCAAGGTTGAAGCAAAAGAATCGATAGAAAACTCAAAGGTGTTTGAATTGGACGAGCTGAAATTAAAATCATAGTGTCGAATGAACCGACGCCCTCAAATTTACATTCGTCGGATGAGTTCTGTGGCCAAAGGATTCAAAACACAACATCGGATGAACCGACGGTATAGGTAGCGGTTCATCCGACGGTTGCATTTAAAACATACAAAGACGCACCAAAACTTTTGCTTCAGCACCGGATGGACCGACGCTTGGAAGTTGACTCAGCGGTTCATCCGACGCTTGTGTTTGAAACATACAGTACTACCTCGAGTGGGTGCTCTTCAACACCGGATGATCCAACGGGCGTTAGTGTATAGCGTCGCTGCATTGTCTGGGTTTCTTGGTTCAACGGCTATATCGGGGTCTGTGAGTGACCGGATGATCTGACGCCTGCGCAGGGGGACACCATCAGTTCATCCGACGGTACTAGTTTTTCAGGAAACCTTTAACAATAGCTAGCCTCCCTTGTTAGGCCTATACATATGACCCCCTGCCTCTCTTGAGCTGCCTTTGCCATTCTGAAGATCTACGGCAGCCAAGAAGAGAAGGAGAGTGTGTTCTTACCATTTGGGATTCTCTTCCTCTTCTTTGAGGAGCTCTTTCTTAGTGATCAAGGGTTTTCAAGGTGCATACATGGCTTAGCTGTGTGCTCAGGTCAAGTGAAAGTGTGCGGGCTTGTTATTCTTGGAGTTTGACGGCTCCTAGACGGTCTCGATGATTTGGGCGTTCTTGGTGAGCTCTTGGAGATTGTGTGTCGGTGTTTAAACCTCTAGACCTCCATAGGAGGTACCCGCAGCAAGGTAGAAGGTGGGGATCGCCATGATCTGGAACCCCAAGGTACGCGCGAGGACACAAGACACGAGATTTATACAGGTTCGGGTAGCCAGAGTAGCTACCCTACGTCCTGTTTGGGGTAGTATTGCGCCCTGCGCTTGGTGTTGTTCCCTGGAGGGATTGTAGATCTGTGGCTAGTTACCCGGCCCTCCTTTATATAGCCCAGGGGCGGGTGCCTAGTCGGTTACAAGGTAGGAGTCCTAGTAGGATTACATGGCACGAGTCCTAGTAGGAGTACAGGGGAATTCTACTGGGAGTCTGTCTGCTTCCTTCCTTGCGGTACCCGGGGTGTATGCCCGACAAGCCCCTGAGCACGTTGTAGTCGAGAGTAGTAGTTCGAGTAGTCTTGAAGCCCCTTCGAGTAGTTGTTGAGCGTCCTCGAGTACTGCTTGGAAAAGTCTTCAATAGTACTTGAACTGCCACGAGGCTGGAAGGTGGTCCAGCTCATTTGTCTTGAAGTCGAGATTTATATGGAAGTGTGATTGCAAAATCGCACTCCATATGGAGTAGCCCCTGAGCCTTAGGTTGAGTTGTAGACTCTGGCTGAGGGTCAATCTTGATTCTGCTTCCGTCTTGAAAAAATCAACTGATAAGTGTAGCCTAGTAGCCCCCGAGCCTTGGTACGATTGAAGAATCAGTCCGAGGTTCTTCAGTGTTTGCGGAAGTCATCATTTGAGTAATCTTGTAGCGTTCAGCCCCCGAGCTCGTCGCCAGGTGAGCCATAGGAGCCACGTCGAGTAGTTGTTGGTGCGGAGCCCCCGAGCTAGAGAGCTAGCAGAGACTACTCGAGTTGTTGTCGAGTAGTGATTTGGTGCGTAGCCCCCGAGTTTGGGAACTAGACGCGCCGATGGAGGTACACAGAACATACCGGAAGTCGTCGCCGGAGCGTGACCTGAAGGTAAAGATGCGTACATTATGTAGCATTTTTGTAGAAATTGAATCGACAAATGACAAATACAAATATGAATATAGATGTAAATGTCATGTGTCATGCTCTTGCTGTGGTCGTTAGGCATCGAGTCGTTAGCTTGATGCGATTTAGCACCCAGTCTCTGTGGTCTCTATTTAGCCATAGCCGCTGGGGGCGTGGAGGCATGACAGGAGAGCTGGTTTAAGCGCTCGGTCTTTGAGGAGCCTGTTTAGCCATAGACACTGGGAACGTGGAGGCATGACAGGAGAGCCGAGGCTTTGCGCGGATCAAGGCATGTGCTACTAGAGCGAGACCATTAAGAGGTAGACGAAAGGTAGTTGGCATGGCGACAAGAGAGAGCGCGATTGCTCGTTGTTCCTCATTGCGGTGAGCAAGATTGTGCAGTGCCTCCTCAGGGTGTAGCCGTTGTGCGCCTCCAGCACTCAGTACACGAAACGTCGTGGCAAGAGCCTCCTAATTTGGTGCACAAAGCCTGTGGCGGTCGATCAACATCCCCAAGGAACAATTGGCATGGTGTAGCTCTGCTGGCAGGTAGCCGTCGAGAGGCGTACACGAAGTAGTCTTCGGCGTTGGTTCCTCTATGTGGAAAACAAGCCAAAGAAAAAATTATTGAAATAAGTGACTTAGCTTGATTCGTGGACGAGTGTCGAGGAAGTTGTGGCGATTGGTGATGGAACCGCGATGATTGCCGGTGAAGTCGACTAGTCAGAGATGGATCCGACTAGTTGTTGATGACGTAGTAGCCGTTCTCGACAAGTTTACTAGTCGAGATGAGTAGTCAAAGTAGTCGTACGCCCAGAAGATGATGTCGCGGCGGCGTACGACATAGTCGATGTAGTGCCGCTGCGGCCGGGAGACGAGTAGTCGTTTCGCACTGTGTAGCTGTACTCGAGTAGTTGAAGTAGGTGTGCCCACATACGTCTTGCCATGTGCGCCAAGCAAAAAATCTTGCATATTCATGGTATAGCTTTGGTGTGGCTGTTGTCAAGAGCCAATATTCTTCATGGTCTTCACGTGTAGCGTAATCTCCATGGTGTTCACGTGCAGACCATAGCCAGGATCAGCAAGTTAGCTTGCTCTGATTTTGATGCGATGCAACTACGGATGCCCAGATGGGGAAGTTGACAAGACTGAGGCCCTCGCACCAGCTTCGGACTCGATGCTGCCTGGGCACAGGGTTAACTTCTCCTGAGCAATAATTGGAGCTTGATTCCGAACTTGATTCCGTCTCGACCGAGAGGTGACACGAAGTTGATTCCGTGTCGTTCTTGAACTCGAGCGAAACTCCACCAAGCCGACGACTTGCTGATCCGTCAGGCTGATTGATGCGGCGAGTTGATCGAATCATCCAACAACCGTTGCGGTAGATTGATTTTGCAGATGAGGTCCTTCGAATTCGCCTGATGATCGTGACGATGGCCCCACCGTGGGCGCCAGCTGCCGGTGTTTAAACCTCTCGACCTCCATAGGAGGTACCCGCAACAAGGTAGAAGGTGGGGATCGCCATGATCTGGAACCCGAAGGTACGCGTGAGGACACAAGACACGAGATTTATACAGGTTTGGGTAGCCGGAGTAGCTACCCTACGTCCTGTTTGCGGTAGTATTGCGCCCTGCGCTTGGTGTTGTTCCCCGGAGGGATTGTAGATCTGCGGCTAGGTACCCGGCCCTCCTTTATATAGCCCAGGGCGGGTGCCTAGTCGGTTACAAGGTAGGAGTCCTAGTAGGATTACATGGCACGAGTCCTAGTAGGAGTATAGGGGAATTCTACTGGGAGTCTGTCTGCTTCCTTCCTTGCGGTACCCGGGGTGTATGCCCGACATTGTGGGAGCCTCAAGAAAAGCTTGGTGTACACGGTTCGAGACCCACCATTCCGGAGATGGAGAACGGGTACTCTTAGTGAGCACTTGCGTCTTGGTGACTCAAGGGGGAGCGATAATCTAAGTGAGTGCTCCAATGTGGATTAGGGGGAAGCGTCAACTTCTCGATACCACGGGAAAAAATTCGGTCATCTCTTGTGTCTCTCTATCTACTTTCTTGCATTTAATTTCAGCACCTAAATTCCGCTCTTAAGTTTCCTTGCTTCCGTTCTTGGTTATTTTCTTGTGTGCTTCATATCTTGCCTAGGGTGTTTCATATCTCCTAATGTGATATTTACTAAGGAAACTCTTGTTAGTGTGCTTTAGTAGTAGAGAAAAACTATTTTCGATGGGCAACACTAGTTGATAGGTTAAAGTTTCTTTGTTTCTTTAGAAATTTAAAAGAAGTCCCATATTCAACCTCCTTCTATGGGCCATTGATCCTACAAGTGCACATGTCATCTGTGCTCCAATATATCTGCGAAGAATGCTCACATTTTTCTAACGAGGAATGTAGAACTTACGCTGAATGTGATCTGTTCTTTAGCAATATAATTGGATATCCACATCCAAATAAATTACCCGGACAGGTGAGAGTGATTTTGTTTCTAGATCAATCCACTGATACCTATTTCTATTTCTCTTCCTTGGTTCCAATGTAGCAATACTCGCTCACGTGAGGACCATGTGTGGTTTGAAGACTGGTGGATGGTCGCTTCCTGGTGTGATGAGTGATTGACAACGTTTTGTGGACTGATTCTTGGCTAAGTATTGCAGGTGCAGGTTGTGGCTTGACTAGTGTTGGTGCAGGTGAAGAACAAGTGTGAAAGGTCATTGCTGGTGAGGCCTCCAGGTGTGGAGAAGATGAGTAGGCTTGTTTCGAGGGAACTGGTGACCAGCGGAGTCAAGTGCGGGCCGCATGGTGGTAAGAACAGCAAGATGAAGTCATGGACGGTTTCTTGGTTGAGCCTCAAAACCATGGTCAAGATGGGACTACGTGGGAGCCGAGTCATGAGTGGTGATTGGCGGAGGCTACATCGAGTTCGCGGGGTTTCCGGTGGTTCACCAGAAAACCACTGGGTTCCTCGGATGATCCACAAAGACAAGACCGAAGAACCGAAGACGGTGGTGTAGCAGCTCCAGACCGGTTTGACCGGTGGGTACCGGTCTGACCGGTGAGGAGCACCGGTCTGACTGGTGTGCTATTACGTAGTCTGGAGACTTCGAAGTGGAGGACATGCGTCGGGATCGCAAGGGTTGCGTCGAGGCTACACAAGTTTGTGGTCGATGGGCATCCGTCTGATGGAGCGATGACAAAGATTTCCGATTTTGCCCTCGAGGGAAATGCATCCTTAATTAGCTAGTAAGGGCATTATAGACTTTCGGTTGCCTCCATATAACCCAAGAGCTGAGACGATAGCAGCCAACTCTTGGAACCCTAGCTCATTTGGTTTTCCTATTTTCCCTTCCTATTTCCATAGGATTTTTATAGGACTAGCTTGAGAGTTTCATGGTGAGATCTTGTGAGAGGGATGGATGATCGTGCGACAAGCTAGAACTTGTATGAACCTCTTTGTGATGTATGCATGAACCCTTGTATGAACGACTTGGATGTGTTGTTCCCGTTCGTTCTTTTTGGTGATTTTCGGAGCCCTTTCTTGGCGATTTTCTTGGAGCGATTTCGAGACCTTTCTCTTGGGGATTTGGTGGGGGATGTATGCATGAACCCTTCGTGGTTCCTTTCCCTTTTATTTCCCTCCCAAATCCGTGAGCAAAGGGGCTCGATTTTGGGGTTTTCAGGGCTCTAGGGTTAGAGGTGTTATTGGCGGGATTTTCTTCAATTCCTCCTGATTTAGCAAGTTTTGGTGGACAAAATCTTGGTTATGGAGTGTCCATGAGGTGTTCCTACTATCCCCAAAGTCTTGCGCAAATCCGTGGAGCGATTCGGGAGATCGGGAGTTGGATTTGGGGGAGTTGACCCGCGGGTGCTGTTCATCCTGAGAGCTCAGGTCACACTGGTCTGACCGGTGCCTCTCACCGGTCTGACGAGTGCAGACTCCAGTTGAGTTTTGCTCGGGTGAACGTTTGGGTGAGTTCACACTTGTCCCGTGTTGCTGCTATTTCGAGTTTGGGACAGTTTGAAGCTTGGTAGGCCTGTTTGGTAGATTTGGGGTTTCCTGGCCTGAACCGGTCTGACTGGTAAGCTACAACGGCCTCACCGATGTAGGGGCCTGTATGTGGAAGTTCCCAGGTTCCACCAGTAGGGACCGGTCTGACTGGTGGTGCTCACCGGCCTGACCCGTGTAGGTCATTGAGGCTCAAGGTTAGTGTTCCGCTGCATTCTTGGGTCCGTGAAGTTGATTGTTGGTTCCTAGGGCCAGTAGCACTCCAGTTGCTGCGTGGTCTTGGCCAGCTTGGGTAGTGAGTTGGAGACGTGTGTTGGAAGCCGTTTTCGTCTTGTTGGAGCCTCTATCTCCTACGAGAAGAAACTTTATCGACTCCCATTCACTCCCCCCTCTCTGGTTCACTGTTTCGGTCCTTCAAGTGGTATCAGAGCCAGTTACGGGTCTTCATTGACTCTAACCAGTCTAAGATCCAAGGATGGCATACCAAGAACGGGGTTCGGGTCCTCCACACTTCGATGACAAAAACTACCAGATGTGGAGCAAGCAGATGGCGGCGTTCCTCCGCGGAAAGGGTCAGATCCTTTGCGATGTTACGGTGGACACAGGCTATGTCCAGCCGATGAACTTCCTCGCTCTAGGATCAAGGGACATGTTCGACGCCAACAACAAGGCGGTCGACTGCTTGTTTCGTGCTCCATGTCAGCCTGAATTCGATCGGGTGCACACGGAGAGCTTGGCTTGTAGAATCTGGTCGGTGTTGAAGCAAGCTCATGTTGGAAATGCTCTGGTTCAGGCTCGGATGTATGCGGCTTATCGGAGGGAGTACGAGATCTTCACTCATCTCCCTGGTGAGTCCATCGATGACTTGTTTCAGAGGTTCACGGTTGTGGCCAACATGAGAGCCAATGTGTACGTGCTCCTGTACGATGATCATGATAGAGCCATCAAGCTCTTACACTCATTGGATCGTACAGCTCGAAAGGAAAATCTAATTCTAACCCATCCACCAGTATGTTTTCCTTGTCCTCTTCAATGTCTTTGCCAGATGAGGAGTTCGACGTGCTCGGAGAGGATGAGCTGGCGTTGCTGACCAGGCGGTTCGAGAGGATGCACAAGAACCGGGTGAAGTCGAGGAGGAACACGAGGACATGCGTCCAGTGCAGCAAGCCGAGACACTTCATCGTCGACTGCCCGGAGAAGGTCAAGAACAAGGACAACTAGAAGCACAAGTCGAAGACGGATGGCAAGTACGGTTCAAGGCGTGACCACAAGCACAAGCACAAGGGCAAGCACAAGGACGAGTGATGATCGAGGAAGAAGGAGAGCCGAGGCAAGGCCCGAGCGATGGTTGGAGCGAGCGACGTCGACTCCAGTTCCGCGTACTCCACCTCGAGCTTGAGCAGTAGTGAAAATGAAGGTGATCAATGCAAGGGCAGGAAGTCGTCCAAGAACCTGAGCGGGCTGAGCTGCTTCGCTAGAGACGTCTTCTGCACCATGGCGCTTATCTTCGGCACCAAGAAGAGCAACCTGAGTGACTCGGACACCGACTCCGATGATGAGGTACGTGATGAACTACCCTTCTTGCGTCAGGAGAATGAACGACTTGTCTTGTTGCTTGATAATCGTGATGACATGCTTAGAGAGGCTAAGAAGATGAGGAAAGATCTTAGGGCTTCGCTTGAGGATGCTAGGACTAGAGTGGCTGAGTTAGAAACACAGAACTTTGATGCTAAGCTTGAAATTGATTCCCTTAAAGCTTCACTTATTGTTTTTGATGAAGTTGAATGTGCTGATTGTCCTATCTTTCTAACTGATCTTGCTATGCTTAAGGAAAAGCATGCCTCCAAGTGTCAGGAACTAGATGTGCTTAGGGTTGAAGTGGCTGAACTTAAGTCTAGACCTGCTTTGCTAGGTGCTTGCACTTCTTGCCCTATTTTGTATGGAAAAATTGATGAGATGCATGCTTACATAGTTTCTCTTGAGGCTAAGCTGAAAGAACCGATTCCTACTTCTTGCTCTATCTGTGAATTGCATGCTTTGAAGAACCTGGAACTTGCACATTATGTTGATAATCTGCAGGATGAGAATGATGAGTTGAGAAAGTTGATGGGTTGGTTGTCTGGTCATGAGCCTTAGTTGAGGATAATGATCGAGACATATAAGCGCCAGGATGGTGAGGGACTTGGGGAAAACAAGGTTGGTGAGGGAAGCGGAGAGAATATCTCAGAGCCACAAAAAAACCCACCACAGAAATGCTTTTGTCCCAAATCCAAACCATCTTAGGAACCGACTAGACACAACCCCAGCTCCACCCGTGTTTCCTCCACAAACCGGTTGAGAAGCCTAGTGAGGAGAAACCAGTTGAGAAGCCGAGTGGAGGGAAACCAAGTGAGCAGCCCCAACCCAAGCCTAAACCCAAGCTCGTGAGGTTTCATTGTGACTATTGTGGGAGAGATGGTCACAAGGCTGAGTTTTGCTTCAATAGGAAGCGTGAGGAGTGAATGGCAAAGGAGTGGGCTAACAAGGACAAGTACCACACATCCAATGGTGTACTTGAGCCTCATGTGCAGATGCCCAGGGCCAAGGCGAGTGTGAGGATAGTTCCGGCTTGGGGAGAGTGAAAGGCTGCAGGAGGTGCTGCTGGCTGGGCTACACCGGTCAGACAGAGAGCTGGTTTTCGTGCCCATGGTGAGTCTAAGTTTGGTTCTAGAGGTCGTGGTTCTAGTGGTTGGTCAGGAGAGTTTGCAGGTGGTCAATTTACTAGGCATTCCCCCCCTCGTGCTCAATACGGGGATGGGAGGAGTTTTAGCTTTGAAATGGAGAGGAGGAACGGTCCACGGTCTTCCTTTCGTGGTTTTGGTCCTCCTCCAGTTAGAGAAGGTTGGTTCCCTGATAGTGGTTACCATGGTGGTGTTCGTGGAGATAGTTTTGGTATGAAAGATGTTTTGGATTGTGCTAACCCCACTCTTGAGAAAATGGCTCAGCATTGGTTTTACTCTTTTGGTACTAACCCCAGTGCTGAGTCGTTTGTTCGCTCACGTGCTTGTTTTTTAATTTTAGGTTGGAGACTTGATGAACATTTGGTTGATTGACTCCAGTTGTTCGAGGCATATGACCGAAGACAAGGGGTGGTTCTCAAGTCTCATCCCGGTGGTGACAAATAGGTACATCACCTTTGGGGACAATGGGTGAGGGCGTGTTCTGTCAGAAGGTGAGATTAAGGTGAGTGACAAGATCACTCTCAGGCCTGTTGCTCTTGTTCAATCGCTTGGATACAATTTGCTTTCTGTGTCCCAGCTATTGGATGAGGGTTTTGAGGTGTTGTTTCGGCCAGGTGGTTCTCGGATTTTGGATTCTCGAGGGGACCTTGTCTGTATGGTTGTTCTTGAGGGTCAGGTGTTTCGAGCTGATTTTTCTCAGTCTTCTAGTGTTGAGCGTTGTTTCTTGGCTGGTTCTTCGAGTGAGTTGTGGAAGTGGCATAGGAAGTTGGGTCACACTAGCTTTTACCTATTGTCTCGCTTGAGTAAAGTCAATTTGGTCCGAGGATTGCCACGGTTGAGGCTTGAGAAAGAGTTGGTTTGTGCGCCGTGTAGGCATGCCAAGATAGTGGCCTCTTCTCACCCGCCTCTCACCGATGTGATGACTGAGCGTCCATGCGAGCTGCTCCATATGGATCTTGTTGGCCTAGCTCGTGTGCGATCTACGGGTGGGAAGTGGTATGTCCTTGTTGTGGTGGACGATTACTCTCGGTATGCATGGGTGTTCTTTTTTGAGGAGATGTCATATGAGCTATCCGTAGTGATAATGGCTCGGAATTCAGAAACTCTCGTTTTGATACCTTTTGCCATGACTTGGGTCTTGAACACAAGTTTTAGAGTCCGTATACGCCTCCCCAGAATGGTGTTGTGGAGAGGAAAAATAGAACCTTGTATGAGATGGCTCGGACAATGCTTGATGAGCATAGGACTCCGAATAGGATCTACCTTAGAGTGCACAAGAAGAAAACCTGTTACGAGTTGATGCATGGTCGCACACCCATGGTGAGTCAATTCCATGTCTTTGGTTGCAAGTTCTTTATCCTTAAGAAAGGGAAGAAGTTGGAAAAGTTTGAGGCTAGGTTGGTCAATGGTATTGTCTTTGGTTATGCATCTCACTCTAGAGCATATCGTGTGCTCAATCTTGAAACTAACCAAATCGCGGAGACTTGTGAGGTGACCTTCGACGAGACATAGCCACGTAGTCAGATTGTTTTTTAGTGTGCAGGTGATGATGAACTTGGCGAGGAGATCTTTTAGGAGGAGCATGAACATGAAGACGATGAAGATGGCGGTGTGGTGCCCGGACTACGGTGATGGACGGCCCCTCTCCCACACCTACGACAACAAACCAAGATCAAGGAGAAGCTATTATTGAGGGGAGGTAGCATCAAGGCGAGAACCTCCCCGGCGAGTACAAGTGGATCACCCAACTTCTGTGACAACCCGCCCAGGAAAATACCGTACTATCACCTAAACCAATCCACTTTGGTCATTATGCAGTAATGAATTATCATCCTGTCGTTAGTCTCCGGGTTAATGCCCGGTAAATCACTTATATAGCAACAAGGATCGACATATATACATTAAAACTCACGCGAAGGCGAGTCCAGAGATACAACATAAATAACATCTGAAATTTACCCCGAAGGGTTTAATTATTACAAACCGAAGTTTTTGACATAACAACGTGGTTTAGAGTTTTCGAAACAACGGAATTAAACTAAGCGGAAAAGTGAGAACACCACTGGAGGCCAGCCATGATGCCTTCATTCGTCATCCTCCACTTACTCCAGCTCCCAGCCGGGCGGGATCTCTCCGGTCCACACATCACCAAAGACATTACCTGGACTAACAGATTATAGCAACGCTGAGTATACTAATACTCAGCAAGACTTACCCCTCGGTGATAACTACTTCACCAACTCTAGACATGAAAGGCTTTATGGCCACTGGGTTTCTTTTGCTGAAAAGTAACAAAGAGTATGTCCTAACTTTCAAAATTTTAGCACAAGTTCTAGTGGGTTTACTCTTTTCTAAATTAGCCGACTAGTACAGACAAGGTTGTACCATACAATTAATCAAGCATAAAAAATCATCAACTTCCATCATTAGGGATCTCATGGCTAGTGGAGTAAGTAGTCTCAGATAACAGTGAGAGGCCGACAATCGATTGATTCAAACCTTGCAAGGTAGACATAAACAGACGGTGGGATGCCCCCGCGAGGACAACCACCAAGCGGTTCCCAAAACTCTTTGGGTCGGGATCGAATCTTACAGTCTTTGGTGCAAGCTATCCAGCATACCCCGCGAGGCACCCGGACTCACCATGCACCACTGGTAGCTAGACATGAGATGCATCCCAAGATGAGTAATAGTAAGATCCCTCACCGCCTCATTAAGGTACTAGGCTTACCGGTCCCATTCCCAACAATTGCTTAATACGTTCAAACACTTAACCCACAATAGCCATTGGACCGGAGTCCACATCCCGTGCTCTTACCACATGAGCAATCCATTTAAGGAGATCTTATGATTCCTATCTAGGAACCTATTCTCGCGAGTGGCATCATCACCCGACTTGTAACGGTTCTATAGCTTGACATAGGTACCTAGAAATCATGCATCTAAGGTTCAAACCAACGCCTGAACTTAAATGCACAAGCATACATAGATAATTGTATATTAAATTTTGAAACACTGGGTTAAATGCACTGGGGCTTGCCTTCGTCAGCAGTGTTAGCTAGAGCACCCTCGGTGTCTTCGAGTACTTCCACGTACTGCAGTGGAGCTTCCGCTCCTCCTTCTTCGGCTTCCGGCACTAGCGAGTAGTCACCGTCAGGAAGATATACACGAAATGCAATGCAGGGTTCAGGTGATTTGATAATTTATTCATCTTATCCAACTCTTGTTGGCCATATTCACCTTAACAAGTAATTCATTATTCGTTTCCTTTTTATGAAGGTTATTATTGATATGTGTTTTATTCTTTTAGTTCCACCCTTTAATTAATGTCTCGCTTTTCATAATTGTTATTTCATGTGAAGATTTAATACTTCACCTTTCACTAGTAAAGGTGTGTACAAAGATAATTATTTACAATTCTACTTCTTCATTATTCTTAGCTCTTAATTAAGTTTGACAACACTTCACAAAAAGGGTAAAAGAATTAAAAAGGCATTTTCCTAATTTAATCCAAACATTAATCTATGAAAGGCCTCCAAAGCTTTTATTTAACAACAAATCATTAAACATTCAGTGGAGGGTTTCTTAAGCATCATAACATCTATACTAAGCCACTGAACACACTTGCAATGCTAGGAAAGCTAGAAAAATAATTATTTCAAAAAATAAGAAAAGTTAGCTAGTCAAGCAAGTTAAATGCATACAAATATAAATAAGCATCCAAATGCTCCAAACTTCCTCATATATGTTCTCTGGTCCTAAACCATCCTAGAAAACCAACAAGCACACCTATAACTACTACTGATCTTGCATTACTAAATTTCAAAGGAAAACATGCATATATTAAAAATAATTAATTCTGAGCATTCAAAAATTGTGATTAATTCACCAGAGGTGTAACTTGGCATAATAAGACAGCATGCAGGAGTTGGGCACAAAAACATAATTATTTTTAGCTCCGCCACGGCGGGCAGATCAACGGCGCCGCGGCGAGCGCGCACATGCCGCGTGGCGCGCGGGCTCTCCGGTTGAGACACGACCTGGAGGTGCGTGCGGTGCTGACACACACCGTGCTCACGCTCAAACTCCGAGTACCGGCCGTAGTACGGCGGCGCGAGGCGGCGGCACGTCGGAGACGCGTGGCGTCACGCCGGAGCGCGCGACGTCGCGCCAGAGCGGGCTCTCGGTCGAGTCCGAGCGATGTGCCCCGGTTTGCTTGCACAATTCTCAAAAGTTTACATGTAAATTTCACAATTGGTAGATATGAAAGTTGTAGATGGATCTACCCTCTAGAATATGGCCAACACCGAATGTGAATTGGATTCAAATTGAGAGAGAAATTCAAATGCCAACTTGCAGATTTTTATGCCTCGGGTGAATAGTGATTCTGAGCTTCCTTAGCAAATTAACCCCTTTTCCACTCAAAACCAGCAATGCCACCCTGAAGATTAAATGTGTCCCGGGTGATTCTGCATAACTTTTGTATTGGTAGATTTTTAAGTGTTTCGGTAAAATTTGGAAAACACGGCAAAAGTTTCGGAAGACATCCATGGTCACTAGGGTTTAGATGGGGTTTGACCAAGGCTTTGACCAAGGGTTGACCACACATGAGTGTCAACTTGATCAATGGTGTCATTAGGGTTGAGTTGGTGGGGTTTTCGAGGTGAGGACCCAGGTTGACCGTGATTTGACCACTATTAATAGAGTTGATCGACGATTAGGGTTAATTAAAAACCTAGGGCGTCACAGCCTACCCCCCTAAAATGGAATCTCATCACAAGATTCGATTTAAGAAAAACAAGATGGGGAGGAGAACTCAAGGTTTCGAGATTGTAGGAATCCCGGATACTTGGTGTTGAGGTATTCTTCCGTCTCCCAAGTTGCCTCTTCTTCCGTGTGATGACTCCACTGTATCTTGTACATTCGTACTGTTTGCCTTCGAGTCTTTCGCTCCTTTCGGTCCAACACTCTTAACAGGTGCTCGATGAGCGAGAAATCCGGCTCAATCCAAGCATTAGCTTCTGTGATTACTTCGTTTTCTGGCACAGGCATTCCCTTCTTTAATTGGGTCACATGAAACACATTGTGTACTGTGGAAAATCGTTTCGGTAATTGAATATGATAAGCCACTGGCCCACATACTTCTATGACTTCATAAGGTCCAATGTAGCGTACATTTGCACACCTTTGGCGGGGGAAACCTTTAGATACACGTAATCTCCCACTTCAAAGTGTCGGGATGCCGTTCCCTTATCATGGTAACTCTTTTGCCTCATTTGAGCCATCTTCAAATTCTCCCTTATCACTGCACTTTTTCTTCGGCATCTTTAACTAAATCCGGACCAAAGAGTGTCCTTTCTCCAGTTTCCAACTAGTTCAACGGAGTGTGACATCTTCGTCTGTAAAGAGCATGGAACGGTGCCATCTTCAAACTAGCTTGATAACTTTTGTTGTAGGAGAATTTTGCAAAGGACATACACTTGTACCAACTCTTATCAAAGTGTAAAATGCTTGCTCGTAGCATGTCTTCCTGAAGGATCAGATGGCGACTAGAGAGGGGGGGAGTGAATAGGAGCCGATAAAAATTCTTCCCAAAGAACCCGGCCTATGCCCTAGTCAAATCCCGGTCACACACAAGCGATGGATCGAATCACACACCAATCGCCAAGACAACGAGGTTATGGATCAACCTCTAGCCTTAGGAACGATTCCTTGAAGCACACGCGGAAGAACTAGAAAGGGAGGGAGGAATCGAACCAAGAAGCAAAGCTCACAGGCTCTGGCGGACCGTCCGGCCAGGAGGGGTGGACCGTCCGCACAGGCCTAGCGGACTGTCCGGCCTGAAGCCGCGGACCGTCCGCGCCAACCTTGCGGACTATCCGGCCCTACGCCGCGGACCGTCTGTTAAAGCACACAGAACCAATAGAAGCGACCCGAGAAAAATGGACCATCCGCCAAGGCCGGGCGGACCGTCCGCGTGGGTCGCGGACCGTCCGCTACTAAAGCTCGGACCGTCCGCAAACCAGCTGCAACAAAAACCAAAAACCAAACCGGATCGAAAGCAAAGACGCACAAGAACACAACGAACACGCGACGAACACGCCACCCGCGGACCGTCCGCGACCACCCCGCGGACCGTCCGCGCCGCACGGACAGAGCAGAGAACAGCTCGACCTCGAAGGTCAACTCCCCCAAATCATCATCGGATTTCCCAAACGGTTGAAGCTATGGAGACAAGGGTTTGGGGACTTGAAAAGCGTCACACAAGGATGCTATAGCCCAAAAATCTTGCCTCCTAACTCCCTAAAGCACCGGGAATCGTGAATCCTTTGAGCACCACCAAAAGCTAGAGCACCGAACGAAAAACTACGAATCCAAGTGGTTTCCCGACGTTTGAGGGCACAAGATCAATCACAAAGATGCACGAGACATCTATCCATGTTTCCCTCAAAGAAATCCGGGGAGAAACCCACTCAAATCCGCGGAATCACACCTAGAACAAAGGCACGAAAACAAGCACAAAAGACCACGAGAAACACAACTCCGAATCTTCTATACAAACCAGGAATGACTCACAAGGTCTAGCATGCCGCCCTAGAATCCATCCCTCTCAACAAATCTCTCATGAAGCTCTCATGCTAGCCTAGAGAAAATGGAAGAAAAATAGCTACGAAAATGAGAAATGGGAGGGAGGAAATGAAACCCTAAGTCACGGAGAGCGCAAGCCATCCACACACACTCATGGCTTATATATCAGGTCCCGCCGGAGTGGTAAATGACTCGACTACCCCTAACTTAACTACTGGCGATACAACCCACGTAGGGGCATTTAGGTAATGTTTGTGGGTCTTGCCATCGGACGGCCACGCCTTTGCCGCACCCCGCGTCCTCCCGACGCAAGCCATGCGATCCCGCCGCGTGTCCTCCGCCTCGAAGCTTCCCGACACGCCCGGATCCCGTCTCCGTTGTGTTGGGCCCTCGGACTTGGTTTTGAGGCCCAAACCAAGAAACCGTCCGCCGATGGTTTTGTGGGCAAACCACCAAAGCCCGCGTGCTCGGTCCTGCCTCCCGCCAAAGCACTTGACTCGACCGCCACCGTGCACCGGCTCGCTGTCCATGACTTCGTCACCATGTGGCCCGCACCCAGTCCCGCTGTCCACCGGGTCCCTCGAACTGAGCCTACTTGTCTCTCCATCTCCCGGAGGCCCCTCAAGGCTGAAGACCTTTCGCGTCCGTTCTTCACCTGCAACAACACGAACTAGGCCGCAGCCTACACCTGCACACTAAGCCAAGAGTCAGTCCAACACCCGTTGTCAATCACTCATCACTGAGGAGCGGTCATCCATCGACCACTGGGACGCTCCTGGTCCTCAATCTCCCCCTTGATGAGTGCATTGACAACACACAACGCGAAATGAAATTCAGAGAAAGAGAAAAAGGAAGAAGAAAGAAAAACAAAGAAGCTCAACTCATGACCAAAACCAAAGAAAGGCGAAGAAAGGTCACAAGCCAAGCAAAGCACAAACTCCACATCGAAAACAGCAAGAAAGCTCCCCCTGAACAAATGCAAGCTCCCCCTGAACATGTGAATGCAAACTTCCAAATTTTAGCTCACCTCTTCTGAATTTTCATTAAGCTCACCTCTTATCCCCCTTGTTGACAATGTATGAATCAAGGTGAAAATGCAGAAATGCAAAACAAAGCATATAAACATCTACAAGAGCTTCTCAAATAAGCCAAATCTAGTGTCAAAGGCTAAAAATGAGACAAAGATCACACATAGGAATCATAGTATAGACAAAGCATTGCCACAAGTAATATATGAAAATACAAGCATGTGACAAAGCAAAATTTTCAGATTTAAGCAGGTTTATCAAAAGAAGGCTCGCTTCACATGTAAAAGCCTATCCATGTCACACTTGAGCCACAAACATGCATACCATTCAAAGATCATACAAGGATATCAAATTCTTAGCAAAAGATCATGGCAAACACCCATAAAGCAAAGCATATCATGTCAAAGCTCATGAGCCATGTGTCCACTTCGGGGAGACTTCTCCACTGGTGAACATCATGCAACATGTTTTGCACTCATATGTGAAAGATAAGACATTTTAAGCATAGACATGATGGATGGAGCATTTTTCAAGCATTTTACACTTCTTTTCAAGATTAAATCATTTTATGGTACATGAAGTGCCTTTGCGGCAAAAAGAAGCTTATGCTCCCCCATGAATGCAACATAGGCTAAACATTCACAATGATATTCGGCCTTTGGCCCAAATGCAAGAACAAGGCATCCAAGCACAATCTAAGCATGAAAAGCACATTTAGACCAAACTGTGACATGGATACACAACTACACACGAGTGGAGCATATTTCATCAAAAATTAGTCAAGATTAGCATTTATTTCAAAAAGGGCTATCTCACCACACTTATATCTCAAATATTCCAAGAGCATAGCCTCACATCACCATTTCTCCACACATATGACCAATATCTCACAAATAGCCAAAAACACTCAAATATGGCATATGAAAGAAGCTCATCATCCTAAAATGCAATATGATATATGACAAGATGGCTATCCTACCATGGTTTATACATCAAGCAAAGCATGTATATACATCAAAGTAAACATGGTACGATACATATGATACAAAAGGAAATCCCCCAAGAATCAACTAGAAAGGGCAACAAACCCCAAGTTCCCCCCCCCCCCCCCGCAAGCGCACAAATGTAGCTTGGCCGAGAGGCTTTGTAAAGATGTCGGCTAGCTGATCTTGGGTAGGAACATGGCTCAACACAATGGTTCCTTTCTCCACATTGTCCCTCAAGAAATGATACCTCACTTCTATGTGTTTGGTTCTGGAGTGAAGCACTGGGTTTTTGGCTACGCTTATGGCACTGGTGCTATCACAAAGAAGTGGGATCTCGGGTGCACTCCTCACCAAAGTCTCTCAAAGTGTATGAAATCCACAACGGTCGGGAACAACAACTCGCGGCAAAGCAACATACTCCGCCTCGGTGGTAGACCGAGCTACACTAGACTCGCTTGCGGGAAGACCATGAGACCAACGAAGACCCAAGAAACTGGCAAGTACCAGAAGTTGACTTCCTCTCGACTCGACATCCAGCAAAATCCGCATCGGAAAAACCATGAAGGGAAAGAGTCGAGGAGGAAGAATACCAAAGGCCAAGACCAGGGGCAGACTGTAGGTACCTGAAAATCCTCTTGACGACCTGTCGATGTGATGTCCTCGGCGAAGCCTGAAAACGAGCGCACAGACACACGCTGAACTGTATGTCTGGCCTCGTCGCCGTCAAGTAGAGAAGGGAGCCGATCATGCTCCTGTACTCCCGCTGGTCCACTGGTTCTCCGTCCTCATCCGCATCCAAAGTGGCCGTACTCCCCATGGGAGTCGACATCGGCTTCACATCTTGCATCTGGAACTTCTTCAGCATGTCTTTCGTGTACTTGGTCTGGTGCATGAATGTTCCATCCTTCACTTGCTTGATCTGCAGCCCGAGAAAATACTGCAACTCGCCCATCATGCTCATCTCGAACTCCCTGCTCATCTCATCTGCAAACATGGCAAGAAGGTTATGTGACGAGCCACCAAAGACAATATCATCCACGTATATCTGAACAATCAGCAAGTCATTTCCATGCTTGAGGAGAAACAAAGTCTAGTCAACGGTACCCATCACAAACCCTCTCCTCAACAGAAAACCTCACAATCTCCCATACCAAGCACGGGGCGCCTGTTTCAACCCATACAGAGCCCTTTTCAACCTGTACACCCTGTGTGGGTACAACTCGCTCTCAAACCCGTGTGGGCGCTTCACATACACCTCCTCCTCTATGACCCCATTCAGAAAAGCACTCTTCACGTCCATCTGAAACAACTTGAACCCTTTAGCCACGGCAAAGGCTAGAAGGATCCGAATTGCCACAAGACGGGCCACATGAGCAAAGGACTCCTCATAGTCGACCCCCTCCTTCTGACTAAACCCCTGAGCAACAAGTCTGGACTTGTTCCTCACAACCATCCCATTCTCACCCTTTTTGTTCTTCCAAACCCACTTGGTTCCTATGGGATGGCAATTTGGAGGTGGTTCAACTAACTCCCACACCTGGTTCCTCTCAAAGTTTTCCAACTCCTCATGCATAGAATTGACCCAGTTTGCATCAGATAAAGCATGTCCAATGTCCTTGGGCTCAAAAGTGGCAACAAAAGCGAGCATGAGCAAAATGAGAGGAATTCCCGGACCTTGACCGTGTAGTGCGTTCGTCAATGTTCCCAATGATCTTCGACGGGGGATGCACTTCTTGAATCCGCCGGGGAGCCTCACGCCTCGAGACTACCTCCCCCTCAACTTCGGCTTCTCGCCGCCCGGTCCTCTTGTCGCACCGTCGTTGTCCATGAAGTAGACGGTCCATGCTCCATAGTGGTCGTAGGGGAAGTAGTGGGTACACACTCGGCTTCGGGCGCATGGTTCTCCCCATCATCATCTCCGACTTCATCCTTCTCCTCTTCAAAGAGGTCCTCGACCATCTCTTCATCACCCGCACATTCAAAGCCAAGAGAGGTACATGGCATTGTCTCGTCGAAGGTTACCTCGCAAGTCTCCATGATTTTGTTAGTCTCAAGGTTAAGCACCCTATAGGCTCTAGAGTGGTTAGCATATCCAAAGAAAATACCATCACCAGACCTAGCCTCAAACTTGTCGAGTTTTTTCTTCTTAAGAATAAAGCACTTGCAGCCAAAGACTCGGAAGTGACTCACCTTGGGTGCCCGACCATGCATAAGCTCATAACAGGTCTTCTTCTTCAAAGCTCGCAATAAAATCCTGTTGGAAACATGACAAGCCGTATTGACCGCCTCAGCCCAATACCTCCTAGGAGTCCTGTGCTCATCGAGCATCGTCCTAGCCATCTCACAAAGAGTCCGATTTTTTTCTTTCCACGACTCCATTTTGAGGGGGCACATAAGGGGTCAAATACTGATGTTCAAGACCTAGATCACGACCAAAGGCATCAAAATGAGAGTTCTTGAACTATGAGCCATTATCACTGCGGATGGCTCGAATAGCATTCCCATGCCTCTCGTTTTGCAACCTCACGATCAGATCTCGAACAAAACCAAATGTCTCACTCTTATCTTCCAAGAAAAACACCCAGGCATAGCGAGAGTAATCGTCCACCACAACAAGGACATACCACTTCCCACCCACCGAGCGAACTCGAGCTGGCCCAACAAGATCCATATGCAACAGCTCTGTCGGACGCTCGGTCATGACATCGGTCAGGGGTGGATGGGGAGTGGCTACCATCTTGCCATGCCTACACGGAGCACAAACCAAATCCTTCTCAAGCTTCAACCTCGGCAATCCTCGGACAAGGTCAAGACCACTCAAGCGGGAAACCAAATCAAAGCTCAAGTGTCCCAACCGCCTATGCCATTTCCACAAATCGGAAGAAGGACCGGCCATCAAACAGGCGAGCGGGACCCAAAGAACGAGAGAAATCGGCCACGAAAATCGACCCTCGGGGATGATCATACAGACAAGATCACCTCGAGAATCCAGCAAACGAGACTCGCCAGACTTGAAACGCACCTCAAAACCTTCATCAAGCAACTGAGAAACCGAAAGCAAATTGAAACCCAAAGATTTCACAAGAGCCACTCTCTTCAACGTTACCTTGTCACTCACATGCACAACACCCTCAGACATTACCCTTCCTCGTCCATTGTCCCCGAATGTGATGTACATCTTTTCCTTCACTGGGGTGAGGCTGGAGAACCACTTCTTATCTCCGGTCATGTGTCGAGAACACCCGGAGTCGATCAACCAAATGTCCTCCAAGTCTCCTGCCTGCAGTCAGAAACAAGAACGAGAATGAGCTAGCGACTCGACACTGGGGTTAGCACACAGAAAGTTAAACCAGTGTCGAGCCATCTGCTCAAAAAAAGGGTTAGCAAACATCATTCCCTTGCCACCAAACTTCCCATGTCCCATGGGAGGAGTACGAGCACCACGAGGGGGAAAATGTGGTCCGTAGTTCCTTTGGAACCCAAAGCTGCGATCATCTCCCCTAAACCCATATTGAGGACGAGTAGGGGGACATCCAGCAAAACCACCACGAGCCCGACCAAACCTCTCACCAGCACGCACACCATCATCTCTCCTAGCAAACCTCTCACCACCACCTCTCTGTGGGAACCTGCCAACACTCCTCACACTTCCCACACCCCGTGGAAGTGGCACTCTAGGCTCAGGAATACCATGAGACTGGTGATACCTGTCCTGGTTTGCTTGCTCCCTAGCAAGTCTCTCATCCCTCTTCCTCTTGTAGAAAAACTCTACAAGATGCCTCTCCTTGCCACAATACTCACACCTGAAGGGGATGGGTTTTGGTTTTGGCTCTAGCTTCTCTCAAGGCTTCTCACCCTTCTCACTCACAAACTTCACCGGTTTCTGGAAGTCATTTGTCTTAGGTGGGAATTTGGGTGTATCTTGGGTTGTGTCAAGCTTGTTGCAAAGGTGGTTGGGCTTTGGTGTGAAAGAGTTCTTGGGTGCTTTTGGAAGTGGGACTTGGATCTCTCTGATCACCTCAAACTCGGGGTTAGACTCAACACACTTCTCATACACACTCTCCCCACTGTTCTCTCCCTCTTTCTCACCCAACTTCTCAAAACCCAAACCACGACCATCCGCTCTCTTGAACTCCTCAATCATGATTTTCAATTGAGGTTCCTGCCCAGACAACCAACCCAACACCTTCCTCAAATAGTCATTCTCCTCATAGATAACATGCAAACGGGAAGTAAGTTCATGATTGCGCAAAGTAACTTCATCACAACTAGTGCATGCATTGACAACAGGAGATTTCAAAGAAGCTTCCAAAGAGCTAATAGTAGAACGAGCATCAACAAGCTTAGCATGCATAGTAGGACATGATTTACAAGCACCAAGAAAAGTGGGTCTAGCCTTAAGCTCATAATATTCAGTCCTAAGAGCATCTAGTTTAGCCAAAGTGGAAGCATTCTTCTCATTAAGCAACTTGATCTCATTCAACCAAGCATCACACTCAAGACATTCAACATCATCAGGAGTAGTAGGAGCAAGTTTCAAAGAGTCATTCTCAAGTTTCAATTCAAGCAATTTCGACTCTAACTCTCCTACTTTCTCACTAGCATTCTCAAGTTGAGCCCTAAGATCTTTCCTCATCTTTTTGGCATCTCTTAGCACACTATCACGGTTGTCAATCAAGCCATTCAACCTAGCAATCTCAGCAAGCAAAGAGTCGGGGTCACGATTTACCTCATCCTCCGAGTCGGAGTCGCTGTCTTCCTTCTCGCTCTTCTTGCTGCTCAAGCTATGGGCCATGCCACAAAATCCCTCAAGCGCCACACAGCTCAACCCGCTGAGGTTCCGGCTTGCACTCTTCTTGCCCTTGAGCCTCCCGGCGTCTTCATCTTCGCTGCTTGAGCTTGACTGCTCCTCGCTTGAGGTTGAGTCAATGTCGCTCGCACCGGCCACCATCGCTCTTGCCTTGTTCTTCTTGTAGCCGCTCTTGCTCGGTCGCCGCTTGTCCTTGTCCTTGCTCTTGGACTTGTTGAAGTGCTTGCCCTTGGAGGAGTACTTGTCTTCACGCCTCGGGTTCGCCTTGTACTCGTTCACCTTGTACTTGTTCTCCTCCGCTTCCGGGCACTCGGCGATGAAGTGGCCACGCTTGCCACACTTGTAGCACGTCCCTGAGCTCCGCCTTGCGTTCCTCCGACTCTCGTGTAGTCGATCAAACCTCCTTGAGAGCAAGGCCAACTCCTACTCGCCAAAGACATCAAACTCCTCATCCGGAATGGACATAAGAGAAGACAAGGAAAACTGTTGACGAGGAAGGGTTAGATTTGCCCTTTGATCCACCCACAAGAGCAAGACTATGGTCAGTCGAGCCCTCATGCTTGGATTGCAACTTCCTGTCAACCTCAGCCGACTTGAGCTTAGAAAAGAGGTCATCCAACTCAATAGTCAAGTACTGCCCAGACTCCTTGATGGCCTCAACCTTAGCACCCCAAACATTTGGGTCCAATACATGCAAGAGCTTCAAAGCCTGATCATGCTCGGTGTAGGGAAAATCCTCAACATTAGCTTTCATGTTGTTCACGATGGCGGTGAACCTCTGAAACATCGCATCAATGTCCTCACCGGGAAGTAGAGTGAAATTCTCATATTGCATCCGGTACGAGACAAAGAGGCGAGCCTTCACATGGTTATCACCATCGTGAGCAACCAACAACTTCTCCCAAATTTGCCAAGCAAGATTCAAATGGCGAACACGCTCAAACTCTGGATCACACAAGCTCCGGACCAAGTGATCAACGACTTTTGCATTAGCCTCATACTTGGCCTTAGCACTGGCATCGGTCACCATAAGAGTATGGATGTTGACCGGAATAGCATAGGTCTTGTCAAGCACAATGAAATCCAACAGCTTCCCACGAAGAAAGATCATCATACGAGCCGCCCACTTGTGGTAACCCTTGCCATCGAAGTGCGGCGGACCGCCCCGCTCAACGTACACCATCTTAGGATTCGAGACTTGTCAAAGCCGCAAAGAATCCAGCACCAAGCTCTGATACCAATTGAAGGATCAGATGGCGACTAGAGAGGGGGAGTGAATAGGAGCCGGTAAAAATTCTTCCCAAAGAACCCGGCCTATGCCCTAGTCAAATCCCAGTCACACACAAGCGATGGATCGAATCACACACCAATCGCCAAGACAACGAGGTTATGGATCAACCTCTAGCCTTAGGAACGATTCCTTGAAGCACACACGGAAGCACTAGAATGGGAGGGAGGAATCGAACCAAGAAGCAAAGCTCACAGGCTCTGGCAGACCGTCCGGCCAGGAGGGGCGGACCGTCCGCACAGGCCTCGCGGACTGTCCGGCCTGAAGCCGCGGACCATCCGCGCCAACCTTGCGGACTGTCCGGCCCTACGCCGCGGACCGTCCGTTAAAGCACACAGAACCAACAGAAGTGACCTGAGAAAAACGGATCGTCCGCCAAGGCCGGGCGGACCGTCCGTGTGGGTCGCGGACCGTCCGCTACTGAAGCTCGGACCGTCCGCAAACCAGCTGCAACAAAAACCAAAAACCAAACCGGATCGAAAGCAAAGACACGCAAGAACACAACGAACACGCGACGAACACGCCACCCGCGGACCGTCCGCGACCACCCCGCGGACCGTCCGCGCCGCACGGACAGAGCAGAAAATAGCTCGACCTCGAAGGTCAACTCCCCCAAATCATCATCGGATTTCCCAAACGGTTGAAGCTGTGGAGACAAGGGTTTGGGGACTTGAAAAGCGTCACACAAGGATGCTATAGCCCAAAAATCTTGCCTCCTAACTCCCTAAAGCACCGGCAATCGCGAATCCTTTGAGCACCACCAAAAGCTAGAGCACCGAACGAAAAACTACAAATCCAAGTGGTTTTCCGGCGTTTGAGGGCACAAGATCAATCACAAAGATGCACGAGACATCTATCCATGTTTCCCTCAAAGAAATCCGGGGAGAAACCCACTCAAATCCGCGGAATCACACCTAGAACAAAGGCACGAAAACAAGCACAAAAGACCACGAGGAACACAACTCCGAATCTTCTATACAAACCAGGAAAGATTCACATGGTCTAGCATGCCGCCCTAGCATCCATCCCTCTCAACAAATCTCTCATGAAGCTCTCATGCTAGCCTAGAGAAAATGGAAGAAAAATAGCTACGAAAATGAGAAATGGGAGGGAGGAAATGAAACCCTAAGTCACGGAGAGCGCAAGCCATCCACACACACTCATGGCTTATATATCAGGTCCCGCCGGAGTGGTAAATGACTCGACTACCCCTAACTTAAGTACTGGCGATACAAGCCACGTAGGGGCATTTAGGTAATGTTTGTGGGTCTTGATATCGGACGGCCACGCCTTTGCCGCACCCCGCGTCCTCCCGACGCAAGCCATGCGATCCCGCCGCGTGTCCTCCGCCTCGAAGCTTCCCGACACGCCCGGATCCTGTCTCCATCGTGCTGGGCCCTCGGACTTAGTTTTGAGGCCCAAACAAAGAAACCGTCCGCCGATGGTTTTGTGGGCAAACCACCAAACCCCGCGTGCTCGGTCCGGCCTCCCGCCAAACCACTTGACTCGACCGCCACCGTGCACCGGCTCGCTGTCCATGACTTCGTCTTGCTTGTGTCGCCACCATGTGGCCCGCACCGAGTCCCGCTGTCCACCGAGTCCCTCGAACTGAGCCTACTTGTCTCTCCATCTCCCGGAGGCCCCTCAAGGCTGAAGACCTTTCGTGCCCGTTCTTCACCTGCAACAACACGAACTAGGCCGCAGCCTACACCTGCACACTAAGCCAAGAGTCAGTCCAACACCCGTTGTCAATCACTCATCACTGAGGAGCGGTCATCCATCGACCACTGGGACGCTTCTGGTCCTCACTTCCAAAATCTGATTTATCCTTTCCGTCTGACCATCGGTCTGCGGATGATAGCTAGAACTACGAATCAACTTGGTTCCTAAGCACTCATGAAACTGCTCCCAGAAACGAGCTACAAACTGAGTTCCTCTATTAGAGATTATAGTCTTCGAAATTCGAAGGAAACGAACTATTTTTTCTATATATAACTCTGCATTTTGCTGCACTGAATAAGTGGTATGCACTGCAATGAGTCCGTCTACGATCACCCAAATAGAATATTTCTTTCTAGCTGTAAGGGGTAAACCCACAATGAAGTCCATATTAATGTCATCCCACTTCCACATGGGTATCGACAAAGGTTGGAGTATACCTTCCGATTTCAAATGGCAAGCTTTCATCCGGTGGCAAGTGTCGCACTCGGCTATATACTTGGCTATATCAACTTCCATGTTGGACCACCAGAAATTCTATTTCAAATCTTGGTACATCTTGGTAGTGCTGGGATGAATAGAGAATTTGGAAATATGGGCCTCATCAAAAATGCTTAGTGTTGGTGAACACGTCTATTGTGACACTCAACACACGTGGGTAAGCAACACGCTACAAGGTCTGCATAACTCGGTCGAACCACATCAAACTCAATTCGAAACACAATGTGCTTAAGCATTCTTTATTACAACACAATGGATAGAGGGTCCAAGGACACTACAATACTCAAGTCTGAAAATCATCATGATACAACTGGCGTACAATGCAATCGCACTGCACGAAAACATACTACTAAGCTGACTATCACAATCATCCCGAAGGTGAAACCTCCAAGAAAAACTCTTCTTGTTGTCGTTCACTGGCATCCTAGTTACCAACTGAAGCACCACTACCCGTAGGTGAATCTGGTGGGGTCGGTAATGGCAGTCCAGCCTGGCTCGTCTGATCTAGACCAGACTGATCCTGCTGCTCCTCCGAAAGTGCCTGTATAGGTGGTAGCAGCTGTAAGGCCACTATGGCCTGCAAGGCTGCAACCTGCCCCTCGGCCTCCTCAACCTACTGCTGCATATCAACAATGTTCTGTTACAGCGTCAGCCTCTCAGGATCCTCCTCGAGGTTATGAACCTCTTCCTCGAGATCCACGATCCTCTGGAGGCGGTCGCCTCTCTCTAACTCTAACTGGAATCTCCTGGCACGTAGCCTGTCATTCTCCTGCTGCATCCGAGTGAGTGTAAAGTTCAGCTGC
Organism: Cenchrus americanus; assembly: GCA_947561735.1. NCBI lineage: Eukaryota > Viridiplantae > Streptophyta > Magnoliopsida > Poales > Poaceae > Cenchrus > Cenchrus americanus. Next base: position 153,490,510 of record OX387242.1, on the reverse strand, counting down.
TAGTGATCGGCTGATAGATGCTGCCAATCCCTCCTAGCTGCCACCAAACGCTGCCCGATAATCACTGCGGTGTTGTAACGCAGCCCCCGAAGTGTGCAAACAACGTTAAGACAACGTGACAGCGTCTGAGTGACATCCAGCGGCTCCGCTAACAACAACTCCCGTAGGTGATCCATACGATCCAGCCACGTCGGGTCGTGAGGACTCACAGCGGGAAACAACCCAAATGGAGAGAGAGGCACCACAGTAGGGTTGTGGTCACAGAAGTCCGTCAACACTCGAAGAGCGGCTGACTCGACGGTCTCGTGGGTAATAAAACCCCAATAGACAAAGCTCAAATCGAACCAGTCGGCATGGTTCGGGTGTGGTAGCACAGTGACGATCACCCTGCAACGGGGAACACACAAGCACTCGAACTCGGACACCTCGTAAGTGGGTGGAGTGGTGTAGCCAGTGGCACTTAGAGCTTCCCACGCAAGGCGTGGAAAACCCTCCTAGTGCAACCCGTTGGTACGGATCGTACCGTCAGCGTTGAACTCATGAAACACGATGAAAGCCATTTGTACAAAAGTGTAACACATGTCAGGTCTCAAAGAGAGCAACATGTCAAATGGTGAAGTTCTGGCAGCTACGAATTAACATTCATAACTACACATCCAAAACCCTATAAATTCCCCCAAAGTTTTCTGGCTACTACAAATGGTTCTTTTACACATTTTTGGTATTCAAGGGTTGAGCTAGATCACAACAAAACACGGTGGAAGGATGCAAGGTCTAGGTGTTGCTTTCATAAAGACAACAAGCCTAGGTTCGCTTAGAAAGGTTCAACTCAAGGTTGAGAAAAGCTACTGTAACAAACATGGCCTCAAATGCCATTAGTTCGAGTTTGATTTTGGTGATTCATGACAACATGATCATTAGGACTAACCATATTGTTTTAGCATGTCTTTGTAGACAATTCTAGGTCCCAGGATGCAAGAAAACCACATGCCAAAATGAGAAAAACAAGGGTCAAAACCGAGCAAGAAAGGAAAAGAAAAGACACCGTCGGATTAACCGACGGTACCTTAGCAGCAAGCGTCGGTGCAATTGTTGGACGAGTTGGTACACTGGTGAAACCCTAGGCACCGTCGGATGAACCGACGGTCCATCTTTTAGTAGCGTCGGACGAGTTGCAGAGGAAGAGCAGCGAAGACAGTAGCAACGGATGATCCGACGGTCTGAGTGGGGACACCGTCGGTCTATCTGACGCTCAGTTTGAATCAAGACAGAGACACATCAAGACGAAGCCTTCAACACCAGATGATCAAACGCCTTGGTCAAGATGAAGTGTCGGTCTATCCGATGGTCGTGTGAAAGCTAAAAGTGGCAACTTGGACGCGGGGTCTTCAGCACCAGATGATCTGACGCACCGTTGGTGCATAGCGTCGGAGCAGTTGTGTCAGAGAACCTCAACGGCTATGTGACGTGGGAGGGGCACGGGATGAAAAAATGTAGCATCGGTTCATCCGACGCTACCTTTTTCAGTGGCCGTTAGCCAACGGCTAGTTTGATGCCTTGGGCTATTTATACCCCCTCCACTCACACATTTGAGGTTGCTGGATTGTGTGGAAGTGCAGAGGAGTTCAAGACACATTGAAGATCATATCCAATCCATCCAAGTGCTTAGTTGCTCATCCTTAGACTTGCATATACTCAGTGTATGTGCTTAGTGCTAGGCTTAGCTTAGAGCTGAGTGAGTGCAAGGCTGTGCCAACCTTTTGAGGTGATTCTTGAGTGAATCAAGTTGTACAAGGTTCGCCAGAAGCCTTGGGGCCTAAGTGGCTCACCGGCAATCGTCATCGACCCTCCGGCTTGGTGTCGAACGGCGAGGACACTTTGTGCGGGGAACGTGGAGACCCCCTTCCTTGGTAGAGAAGCTCCTTAGTGGAGGCGGCATCAAGGTGACCAAGGGAGCTTGGCAAGTGCCAAAGTGGCTAGCCTTTGTGGCGAATCAAGTGGTGCTCCTGGGAGAGACTTGGTGACCGGGAAGCAATACTCTTGTGTGAGTGCTTCAACGTGGACTAGGGGTGGCTTAGTGCCTACCGATACCACGGGATAAATCGTGTGTCTAGAGTTTGCTTCCTCTCATCCCCTTTACGTTTCCACATTTACTCTATTGCAATCTTTGCTTGCCTTACTTTCCTAGAGTAGTATCATGCTAGGAAAGGCTATAGGTGGCAAACCTTGTTTTGGGATGGGAGTTTCATACTAGAACAACCCTAGTTGCACATCTAGATAGTATGTTCTAGTTTATCTTTGCGTAAACTTAGTGAAGCCATAGGTTAAGGTTTTAAGTTGCCTAATTCACCCCTCCCCCTCTTAGGCTAACGAGCATCCGATTCCTTATACCTATTTAATTATTTCATAGCACGTGGTGTAAAAACAAAACGAACAAGCCTTTACAAAATTTGGCAGCACAACACCTATGCATGAGAGATAGACAAATTTATAAGAAGCACCAATTAGCAAATCTTCTTTAGATAGCATACAAGGTTCTGTACTGGGGTCAAATTTTGTTGTTTCGATTTTTAACATGCATGCAAGACGTCCTATTCGACCTCACATGGAAATCAAGCCAAAATTGAAGTTTGTGCCGGTGGCAAGGCTTTTATTCGGCTCTACCTATAATATCTAGTCGAGAGCTATACGGTACTCACTTAGCGACTAACGAAGCGTTGTTATGTACCTGCAGAAAACGAACCTTCCGTGGCAGCACGTCACGGAAGCGTCCACATACATTACCATTCACTATAGAAACGACATCCATGCGTTAAGCCACTGCATGGACAGCGTCAAACCTCGGACACCCTCTGTTTGAATGGAGTGTATCCTTGCCTCGCATATTCGACATGCAGAACGCTCACGTATGAAACACGTGGCAACAACACAACTTATAACCAGACGCGAAGATGGGATCCGTGGAATGGATCACTCCATCAACCCTCGCAATTCACATGATGCGGCACAGCACACGTATAAAACACGTGGCTCATCTAGTTTGGCTGTGCAAGAAAGTAAGTCTGACATAAAGTAAATGTGCTGGAAGTTAGCAAAATAAACCATAGGTAATTAAGCCACCTGAAAGAACCCAGAAATTCCCTCTAGGGCCTCTCGATCTAGTTTATCCTTAACGGACCAACGTGTTTTTGGAAAATCAATCAATCTTGGCAAATTTTATTCAAATATGCATATAATTTCTCTGATACCAACTATGACAACCCGCCCAGGAAAATACCGTACTACCGTCTAAACCAATCCACTTTGGTCATTAAGTAGTAATGAAGTATCATCCTGTCGTTAGTCACCGGGTTAATGCCCAGTAAATCACTTATACAGAAACAAGGATCGACATATATGCATTAAAACCCACGCAAAGGCGAGTCTAGAGATACAACATAAATAACATCCGAAATTTACCCCGAAGGGTTTAATTATTACAAACCGATTGACATAACAACGTGGTTCAGAGTTTTCAGAACACCACGGGAGGCCAGCCATGATGCCTTCATTCGTCATCTCCACCCACTCCAGCTCCCAGTCGGGCGGGATCTCTCCGGGCCACACATCACCAAAGGCATTACCTGGAGCAACAGACTTACCCGTCGGTGATAACTACTTCATCAACTCTAGAAATGAAAGGCTTTGTGGCCACTGGGTTTCTTTTGCTGAAAAGTAACAAAGAGTATGTTCATACTTTCAAGATTTTAGCACAAGTTCTAGTGGGTTTATTCTTTTCTAAATTAGACGACTAGTATAGACAAGGTTGTACCATACAATTAATCAAGCATAAAATTCATCAACTTCCATCATTAGGGATCTCATGGCTAGTGGAGTAAGTAGTCTCAGATAACGGTGAGAGGCCGACAATCGATTGATTCAAACCTTGCAAGGTAGACCTAAACACACGGTGGGATGCCCCCGCGAGGAGAACCACCAAGCGGTTCCCAAAACTCTTCGGGTCAAGATCGAATCTTACAGTCCTTGTGCAGGCTATCCGGCATACCCCGTGAGGCACCCGGACTCACCATACACCACCGGTAGCTAGCCGTGAGATGCATCCCAAGATGAGTAATAGTAAGATCCCTCACCGTCTCATTAAGGTACTAGGCTTACCGGTCCCATTCCCGACAAGTGCTTAATACGTTCAAACACTTAACCCATGATAGCCATTGGACCGTAGTCCACATCCCGTGCTCTTACCACATGAGCAATCCATTTAAGGAGATCCTATGATTCCTATCTAGGAACCTATTCTCGCGAGTGACATTGTACTAATAAGGACACAGGTACCTAGGAATCATGCATCTAAGATTCCAACCAACGCCTGAACTTAAATGCACAAGCATTTATAGTTAATTGTATATTAAATTTTGAAACACTGGGTTAAATGCACCGGGGCTTGCCTTCGTCAGCAGTGTTTGCCTGAGCACCCTCAGTGTCTTCGAGTACTTCCATGTACTGCAGTGCAGCTTCCGTTCCTCCTTCCTCGGCTTCCGGCACGAGCGAGTAGTCACCGTCAGGAAGATCTACACATAATGAAATGCAGGGTTCAGGTGATGTGATAATTTATTCATCTTATCCAACTCTTGTTGGCCATATTAACCTTAAAAAGTAATTCATTATTCATTTCCTTTTTATGAAGGTTATTATTGATATGTGTTTTATTCTTTTAGTTCCACCCTTTAATTAATGTCTCTCATTTCGTAATTGTTATTTCATTTGAAGATTTAATACTTCACCTTTCACTAGTAAAGGTGTGTACAAAGATAATTATTTACAATTTTAATTCATCAAACAACAAGGGTGTATTCTTAGCCCTTAATTAAGTTTGACAACACTTCACAAAAAGGGTAAAAGAATTAAAAAGGCATGTTCTGAATTTAGTCCAAAAATTAATCTATGAAAGGCCTCCAAAGCTTTTATTTAACAACAAATCATTAAAAATTCAGTGGAGGGTTTCTTAAGCATCATAACATCTATACTAAAAAACTGAACACACTTGCAATGCTAGGAAAGCTAGAAAAATAATTATTTGAAAATAACAAAAGTTAGTTAATAAACAAGTTAAATGCATACAAAAATAAATAACCATCCAAATTATCCAAACTTCCTCATACATGTTCTCTGGTCCTAAACCATCCTAGAAAACCAGCAAGCGCACCTAGAACTGCTACTGATCTTTCATTACTAAATTTCAAAGTAAAACATGTATATTAAGAGTAATTAATTCTGAGCATTCAAAAATTGTGATTAATTCATAGAGGTGTAACTTGGCATAATAAGATAGCATGCAGGAGTTGGGCACAAAAACATAATTATTTTAGCTACAAAAATCATCTAGGAAGATTCTGCATAAATGGAAAATAATTCACATATAAAGATTTACATCATAACTTTGTGCAATTTCTGGCAGGAGCTAGTCACAACATCACAAACAACATATACAAAAATTGGATACAGAGGACCTATGGATTTTGTGATATCACAAATCTAGGTTTTTCATATTTCTATTTTTCGTGCCAAAAATATCAAGAAACAGCCTAGGTGAGTATAAGAAAAGTTGTAGTGCTCCTCACCAAGAATCTAGCAAAATTGAGTTTGCAATTTTCCGAAATTTCTATGATTTCTAGAGATTTTCTAATGCACTAGACTAACTGGTTACAGAAACTAAGATAATTTTCGTTGCAATCGAGTCCCTGGTTTACAAATGGGTCCCTGGACTTCACATCCATACCCTTCCGGCGGCGGGGAGGTTCGCCGGCGGCGAGGTGGGGCCGGACCAGGGCCATGAGTGATACGGGTGGACGATTGAGCTCACCCCTAGCCGATTGGTGGCAGTGGCGTGGTCGGGGAGACCTCCGACGAGCGGCGACGGCAAGACCGCGGCGGTACACCTGCGGTCACGTGGATTCCGGTGAGGCTCGAGGTGGTGGAGGTCAACGCACGGCCATGGAAGCTTTGCTACGGTCTAGGGAAGAGGTCGGAATGGTTGGCCGGTGGTGGAAGCTAGCGGAGGCGCGAGCTCACGGCGGCAGCGGCAATGGCAGGCGGCGGACTGCGGTGTGCTTGGGCGGGAGCCACAACGGTGGGCTTTTATAGCCGATATGCGCGCGCCGTGGCATATTCGCTTCATGTCGAAGCGACCGCCGCATTAAGGCGCAGTACGGCGAGCCTCGGCGTGCGGGCGCGGCGGGCGGATCGACGGCGCCGCGGCGAGCGCGCGCACACGGCCTTGGCGCGCGGGCTCTCCGGTCGAGACACGACCTGGAGGTGCGTGCGGTGCTGACGCACACCGTTCTCATGCCCAAACTCCGAGTACCACCCGTGGTATGGCAGCGCACGGCGGTAGCGCGTCAGCGACGCGTGGCGTCACGCCGGAGCTCGCTCTTGGCCCGATCTGAGCGATGTGCCCCTGTTTGCTTGCACAATTCTCAAAAATTTACATGTAAACTTCACAACTGGTAGATATGAAAGTTGTATATTGATCTACCCTCTAGAATATGGCTAAAGCCGAATGTGAATTGGATTAAAATAGAGAGAGAAATTCAAATGCCAACTTGCAGATTTTTATGCCTCGGGTGAATAGTGATTCTGAGCTTCCTTAGCAAATTAACCCCTTTTCCACTCAAAACCAGCAATGCCATGAAATGTGTCCCTGATGTTTCTGCACAACTTCTGTATTGGTAGATTTTTAAGTGGTTAGGCAAAATTTGGAGAACGCGGCAAAATTTCCGGAAGACATCCATGGTCACTAGGGTTTAGGTGGGGTTTGACCAAGGCTTTGACCAAGGGTTGACAATGGTGTCATTAGGGTTGGGTTGGTGGGGTTTTTGTGGTGAAGACCCAGGTTGACCTTGATTTGACCACTGTTAGCAGAGTTGACCGACGATTAGGGTTAATTAAAATCCTGGGGCGTCACAGCTTCAAGGATCATCGGTGACATGAATGAACGTACTACACGGTCGAGGGTTCGGAACAATTCTCATTTCACTCATGCTGCTTTTGTTGCCACCTTGGACCGAAAGACATTTGACACGCACTATCTGATCATAATTGGGTTAATTCGATGCATGATGAATTGGAGAATTTCGAGAGGAACCAAGTTTGTGAATTGGTTGACCCTCCCCCAGGGTGTAAGCCGATTGGGACAAAATGGGTGTGGAAAAACAAAGAGGGAGAGAAAGGTGTAGTGGTGAGAAACAAGTCTAGGCTTGTTGCTCAGGGGTATAGTCAGAAAGAGGGGATCGACTACAGGGATACCTTTGCTCCCGTAGCTCGTTTGGAGGAGATTAGGATCCTTCTAGCCTTTTCCGTGGCTAAAGGGTTCAAGTTATATCAGATGGATGTGAAGAGTGCCTTCTTGAATGGTGTGTTGGAGTAAGAAGTGTTTGTGAGGCAGCCACCAGGGTTTGAGAGCGACAAGTCACCACCGGGTGTACAAGTTGAGGAAGGCGTTGTATGGGTTGAAGCAGGCGCCTAGAGCTTGCTACGTAGGTTGAGGGGGTTCCTGTTTGAGAGAGGGTTCGAGATGGGGAAGGTCGATCGGACCTTATTTTCTCTCAGGAAGGGCCGAGATATCCTGATTGTGCAGGTGTAAGTGGATGATATTGTGTTTGGTGGCTCGTCTAACTCTCTTGTTGCAAGGTTTGAAGATGATATGAATAGGGAATTTGAGATGAGCATGATGGGTGAATTGCAATTCTTCCTCGGGCTAGAAATCAAGCAATCAAAGGAAGGAACATTTGTGCACCAAGCTAAGTACACCAAGGACATTGTGAGGAAGTTCAATATGGAGGATTCAAAGGCCATGGCGACGCATATGAGTATGACTACAGCTCTTGATGCGGATGAGGAAGGTGAACACGTGGACAAGAAGGAGTACCGGAGCATGCTCGGGTCACTCCTCTACTTGACGGCGACGAGGCCGGACATCCAGTTCTTGGTATGTCTGTGCGCTCGTTTTCAAGCGTCTCCAAGGACGTCGCATTGGCAAGCGGTCAAGCGCATGTTTAGGTACTTGTGTCACACTTCCGACTTCAGCCTTTGGTACTCCGCATCATCATCTTTGGTGCTTCATGATTTTTCAGACGCGGATTTTGCCGTGTGCCGGTTGGATAGGAAGTCCACTTCGGGGACTTGCTAGTTTTTGGGATCTTCTTTGGTGTCTTGGTCTTCCCGCAAACAGTCGAGTGTTACTCAATCCACTATCGAGGCAGAGTACGTTGTCGTAGCTAGTTGTCGCTCTCAGCTCCTTTGGATCACATACACCATGAGTGACTTTGGTGAGGAGTATACCCATGTCCCACTTCGATGTGATAGCACTAGTGACATAAGTGTTGCAAAGAACCCAGTGCTCCATTCCAAAACCAAGCACATAGAAGTGAGGTATCATTTTCTGAGAGACAACGTAGAGAAAGGGAAGATAACTTTAATCCATGTACCCACACATGACCAACTAGCCGATATTTTCACCAAACCCCTACATCAAGCAACTTTCACTCATTTGCAGGGGGAGCTTGGTGTTTGTTTGATTTCTTGAGTTGGGTGTGTGGGAGCTCCTTTGTAGCATTTGTATAGCTTTTTGTTGTGCATTTCTTGCATTTGGCATGGCATATGTAACATGATGTATAGGCATCCCTGTATCTTAGATTGCATGCATTTTGTATCATATGCATTGGTTAGGAAAAGCTTCTCCAATATACATTGTTCACCATGGAATGATATTTATGTCTTTGTGAGCTTGTTTGGTATAACATCGTTAGTTTGGCTTAGCTCTTCATAATCTTGGTTTATATCCATGGTTTATGGCTATGTTTTTGAAAAATGTCATATGTATGCTCTCTTGTGAGTAAATGCCTTTATATGATCTTTACACGTTTTAGTGGTTTGGCTATGCTTAATTTGTGGTTGCATAGCTTACTTTGTTCATATGGGGCCAAAGGCTCATTTGCCATCATGAATGTTTAGCCCTCAGGCTTTATCTTGTGGAGGGGCATAAGTTCCTTTTTGTCGCAAAGACATTCATGTACCAAATATGAATCTGAAAATAAAATGTAAATTGCTTGGAAGAAGTGCTCCCATGTCATAAGTGCTAAATTTTATTTTCTTTGGTTGCTAAACCGTTGCATGATGTCTACTAATGAGAAGTCTCATATATAGAAGTAGGCACATGACTCGGTGGCTTTGACATGACATGAGGTGCTTGTGGGTGTTTGTGATGGTCGTATGCTTAGAATGGTTGTCCTAGCATAAAGCTTGTGTGGCTTTGCCATTTTGACATGTTTTGCTCATGTTTAGGACTTTGCTCATGAGAGGGTAAAGTTTCGCAAAATTGCTCAATTCCATCTTAGCTCCATCCAATGGTTGTGAAACTTGGTGGTCATGTAGTTAATGTCAATACGAAGCTATAGAGTATCTAACTTGCTCCTTTGGACATGTGTAGCATCCTATATTGAATTTTGTCTATTTGAGAAGCTCTAGGTTGATTTTTTTTGCATTTTTTGCTTGATTCATGCATTGTCAACAAGGGGGAGAAGTTTGAGCTTGCATTGGCTTGCTGAATGCATTTAGAAGGTTTCCAAGTGGTTTCGAGCTATTTTTGAGCTCAGGCAGTTTCCCAGGTGGCATCGGCTTGACCGGTGAGAGGCACTGGTCTGACCGGTGTAGTTCCTAGGTGCTGGGCGATCTTGCTCACCGGTCTGACCCGTGAGGGTGACCGGTCTGACCGGTCAGAGCTGAGCTGTTGCAGCTGATTTGTTTCATGTGGTGTTTTGCATGCATTCATCTAGGAGGAGTTTCATTTGTTCAGGGGGAGCTTGCATGTGTGCGGGGGGAGCTCTTTGTGGTTTTTCGAGCTTTTGTTGTGTGGTTTGCTCTCTATGCTTGAGCATAGTTTTGTCTCGGATGTGTCGAGCCGTTGCCCTTGCCTAAGGGGTCCGAGACTTGTCTTCTTCAGGTGATCTCTCTCTCTGCCTTTCTTTGGCTTTCAATCATTTGTTGGAGTTTCTTTTTTTCATTTCTTTTCTTTTTTCTTTTCTCTCGGGTTACTATATGTGTGTGTTGTCAATGCACTCATCAAGTGGGAGATTGAGGACCATGTGTGGTTCGAGGACTGGTGGATGGTCGCTTCCTGGTGTGATGAGTGATTGACAACGTTGTGTGGACTAATTCTTGGCTAAGTATTGCAGGTGCAGGTTGTAGCTTGACTGGTGTTGGTGCAGGTGAAGAACAAGTGTGAAAGGTCGTTGCTGGTGAGGCCTCCAGCTGTGGAGAAGACGAGTAGGCTTGGTTCGAGGGACCCAATGACCAGCAGAGTCAAGTGCGGGCCGGATGGTGGTATGAACAACAAGATGAAGTCATGGACGGTTTCTTGGTTGAGCCTCAAAACCAAGGTCGAGCCGGGACTACGTGGGAGCCAAGTCATGAGTGGCGATTGGCGGAGGCTACATCGAGTTCGCGGGGTTTCCGGTGGTTAACCAGAAAACCACTGGGTTCCTTGGTTGATCCACAAAGCCAAGACCGAAGAACCGAAGACGGAGGTGTAGCAGCTCCAGACCGGTCTGACCGGTGTGCGATGACGCAGTCCGGAGACTTCGAAGTGGAGGACACACTTTGGGATCGCAAGGCTTGCGTCGAGACTAAGCATGTTTGCGGTCACTAGGCATCTGTCCAATGGAACGATGACAAAGATTTCCGATTTCGCCCTCGAGGGGCATGTATCATTAATTAGCTAGTATGGGCATTTTAGACTTTCGGTTGCCTCCATATAACCCAAGAGGTGAGAGGATGGCAGCCAACTCTTGGAACCCTAGCTCATTTGGTTTTCCTATTCTCCCTTTCTATTTTCCCTATGATTTCTATAGGACTAGCTTGAGAGCTTCATGGTGAGATCTTGTGAGAGGGATGGATGATCGGGCGGCAAGCTAGACCTTGTATGAACCTCTTTGTGATGTATAGATGATTCGGCGTGGTTCGTCAAGACTTGGATGTGTTGTTCCCGTTCGTTCTTTTTGGTGATTTTCAGAGCCCTTTATTGGGTGATTTTCTTGGAGAAATTTTGAGACCTTTCTCTTGGGGGTTTGGTGGGGGATGTATGCATGAACCCTTCGTGGTTCTTTTCCCTTTGATCCCCTCCCAAAACCGTGAGCAAAGGAGCTCAATTTTGGGGATTTCAGTGCTCTAGGGTTAGAGGTGTTATTGCCGGGATTTCTTCGATTCTTCTCGATTTATCAAGTTTTGGTGGACAAAATCTTGGTTATGGAGTGTCCATGAGGTGTTCCTACTATCCCCAAAGTCTTGCGCAAATCCGTGGAGCGATTCGGGAGATCGGGAGTTGGATTTGGGGGAGTTGACCCGTGGGTGCAATTCATCCCGGGAGCTCAGGTCACCCCGGTCCGACCGGTGCAGACTCTTGTTGAGTTTTGCTCGGGTGAATGTTTGGGTGAGTTCACTGTTGTCCCGTGTTGCTGCTGTTTCGAGTTTGGGTTAGTTTGGAGCTTGGTAGGCCTGTTTGGTAGATTTGGGGTTTCCTGGCTTGAACCGGTCTGACCGGTAAGCTACACCGGCCTGACCGGTGTAGGGGCCTTTCTGTGGAAGTTCCCAGGTTCCAGCAGCAGGGATCGGTCTGACCGGTGGTGCTCACCGGCCTGACCGGTGTAGGTCAGTGAGGCTCGAGGTTGGTGTTCTGCTGCATTCTCGGGTCCGTGAAGTTGGTTGTTGGTTCCTAGGGCTAGTAGCACTCCAGTTGCTCCATGGTCTTGGCCAACATGGCTAGTGAGTCATAGACGTGTGTTGGAAGCCGTGTTCGCCTTGTTGGAGCCTCTATCTCCTTCGAGAATAAATTTTATCGGCTCCCATTCACTCCTGTCCTATCGGTGTTTCAGACCGGCAACCTACCAAGGGGAGTACACGAGGTAGATGAATGTGGCCTCACCGAGATTGGTAACTCGAAGGAAGAGACACGTGGCACACAATTTAGACAGGTCCGGGCCGCGAGGTGCGTAATACCCTACGTCATGTCTGTTGCGTAGCTCTGGATTGATTGGGTGTGTTTACAAGATGATGCGCGAGAGAGAGAGGGGTCCCTACCTCACCTTATATAGTCCGGGAGGCAGGGTTACAAGTCGGTTTGAGGAGAGAGTACAAGTCGGGTACGTCTAGGAGTTCTCTACACAATACAGGACATGTATAGCTTCCTGTCCGAGTACTCCTACACCGTAGTCCTTGCGCCCCACACAATCAGGTATCGTGTGGCACAAGCCGAGTAGTCCCAGGGGCCCACTGAGTAGTCGGTCCTGGTACCCACCGAGGTAGTGGGCCCAGGGAGGTCCATACGACAAGCCCCCGAGTACTTTGTAGTCGAGCAGGATAGTTTCGAGTAGTCTTGATGGCCTTGACGAGTAGTCCTCAGGCGTCCTCGAGTACTACAAGCCAAAAGCCCTCAAGAGTTCTTGAAGCATCCCGATGCTGGAAGGTACTCCAGCTGATCCTTGAGTAGTCTTGAAGTCTTCTCGAGGAGTTCCCAAGCATCCTCGAGTTCTCCTCTTGAAGGTCTTCAATGGTACTCGCCTTGTCCCGAAGAAGAAACCATATGGAAAATGTGATTCGAAGAATCACATTCCATATGGAATGTAGCCCCTGAGCCTTAGGTCGAATCGTAGATTCAAGCCGAGGGTCAATCTGAAGTTCTGCCATGATTATCCCGTAAAATCTGGAGAAATAACCAAAGGACACGTGTCACGGAGCCCCCGAGCCTTGAGTCGAGTACTTCCTCTCGAATTGAAGGGTCATCTTGATTGTATAATGTGTCCTGAGTTACTGTTGTGTCTTATCGTGACCCAAGAAGTCCAGCAGATGTAGTCGAGCCCCCAAGATGGAGTGCATCGAGTACTGGAAGCCGAAGAGTCAGGCAGCTGCCACTGAGTCAGCCGCCGATACTTATCCATCCGGCTGTTGCAGCACTGCTGGTTAGGTTATAAATAGAGGCCGAAACGCTTGGAATTTTTCATTCCCCGCAGTAGCAGCCGCTGAAGTAGATCTAGCCATACATCCACTCGTGCTTTTGCCGCCACGCCGTAGTTTCCAAGTCAATAGCGCGCCGCTACTGCTCGCCACCAGTGAAGCCCCGAGCGGATGCGAGTGAAGACCTCTTGCACTTGGAGGATGAAGACTTCTCCGTCCAAGGGCGCAAAAGCTGGTGCCGGTGCCGGGAAGAAGAGATCCCGCAACGAGGCGGAGGGATCTGCCCAGGGTTCAACGCCGCCGATGTCTCCCCCACGCCCCAATCCGAACAAGGAGTGGAAGAAGTCCAAGATGAAGATTGAAGATCTGCTGGCACTGGTGAACAGAGGATTCCTCCGGGAGAAGGAGATGGACATGTGGCGCGCCGCCGCAGGCGATTCGTACCCCATGGAGAAGAACCCCACGAGGTCCCCATGTTCGGCCGGTTCGTGGAGCGCGGACTAGCACTGCCGGCGAGCAATTTCTTCAAGGGTCTCCTCAAGTACTACGATATCGAGTACTTGAACATGAACCCTAATGGCATTTTTCACATCTTCGTCTTTGTCCCATTCTGCGAAGCCTTCGTGTTGATCAAACCCCACTGGATCTTGTTCCAGAAATTCTTTTGTGTAAAGCCGCAGCAGAGCACCAATGACCCGCGAGTAGTAGGAGGAGCCGACATTTAGATGCGTGAAGATGCCGCCCACCAATACTTGTCGTACAAGCTCATCGACTCGAACCAGTACTGGATGGCAAAGTGGTTTTATATCACGAACCAGCACCGGGAGCTGTCGAAGCCAAGCGGGAAGCAGCCGAAGCATCGGGCATGGTGGAACACAGAGCCGACGATGCAGAAGGGTATTCAACTACCCGAGTTGATGCTGAAGATCAAGGCTTTGAGGGAAGCCAGACTGAGGGCCGAACACGTGGCCTTCAGCTTCATGAAGAGGAGGGTGCAGCCGTTGATGGCACGCGACACCCTCGGGTACCAGTACAAGAGTGACGAGGACACGTCGAGGATGCCTGGGAACTAAGTTGATGATGAAGACATTGTCGAGAGGCTGGGCAAAATTTTCAAGGATATGCCACCGTACACACCCTGCCCAGTCCCCGAGTACTCTGCGGCTCGTCCGACAAACAAGGTAACTAGCCAATGACCGCTGCCTTCGAGTACTGATTGAATTGGAGTAGTCACGCTCACCCCAGTTGCTTTGCTGCAGGATGACATTGCGAAGTTTGTTTCCGACCCAACTCCCCCTCCTCAAGATGTAGATATTCCAGAGGAGGGCAAGGGCAAGGCCAAAGAACGCCGTGAAGTCGGCGAAGGTGACGACACCGTCACTATTGAAGATACATCCGACGAGGAGGATGGGGAAACACTCTAAGAGCGATTTCAGCTGCGGCCTAGGTTCAGCTGACCCAGGCTGCCCAATATCCCCCACATTGAGGATCCACCGACTAGTTTGGAGGCTAGTCTCCCTGCGCCGCCGAGGAGGCCGCGCAATGTGGCGCGCAAACGTGTCGCCAAGAAGTTGAAGGTGACAGAGACTACGTCCCAAGAGGTGAGTTCCTCGAGTAGAGTAGTCGAGTACTTGTCTTGAAGTATTCTATGCTGACAATTGAATTTTGAGTTGTCGCAGGAAATTCCATCATCCGACCCCGTTGATCAAGGGGAGGGAGATGACTGAGACACGGTGGGTGAGCCGACTGAAAGAAGCCGCAGTCCAACCCCCACTATAGAACAGCTTGTGTCACTGATTGTAACACCCTAATTTTACAAAAATTTGGCTTTATTAAAATTTGTTAGAAACCTTTAATTGCTTAAGGAATATAAGGTTGCTTTATTTATTTTTTAGGCATTTAAAACTTTTCTAAAATAAAGTTAATGAAACATAGCAATTTATTGTGGAATTCATGCTGGTGCATTTCTTTTGCTTGCTGGAATTCAAATTCAGGTTTGAATTCTTTTTGTTTGAATCCTTTTCAAGAAAACCCAAACCTAAACCCTATTCCTAACCCCTACCCTCTCCCCCATCCAGCCCACCGGCCTGCGCAGCCCAACCCCGCGCGCCCAGCAGCAGCCGCTCTAGCCCGCTCCAGCCCAGCAGCATAGCAGGCCGTGCTCGTGTAGTAGCCCGCCCGGCTTACCGGCGGGCCGGGCGGCCTTCCGGCCCAAGCCACCGCCGGCCCGCTCCCCGCCTTCGTGCCCGTGCCGCCGACCGGAGGGGGCCGGGGGTCATCCTCTACCTCGCGTCGGTCTCCACCCGGACTCCGCCGTCGCCGCCGCCCGAGTCCGACTGGAGCATGCCTCCTCCGCGTGGCCCGCACGCCAAGGACTGCACCGGGCTATTTATAGCCGCCGCCGCCCTTGGTTTCCCTCACCCGTGCCCTAGCTGCCAAACCTTCGTGCGCCGGAAGCCCTAACCCTAAACTTCTGCCGCCGCCGTCGAAACCTCGGTTCCGCCGCCGCTTCGTCGCCGTGGCACCGCCCAGGAGACACGCAAGGAGGTGAGGAGTTCTATCGCGCCGCTTGTGGACGTCCTCGTGCTTTGCACCGCCCGCAGTTGCTCGCCGGAGCTCCGCCGCTACCCGAGCCGCGCCGCCGCACCGTGTGCCGCCTCCGCCGCGTTCCAGCCGCTAGCGCCGCCCTAAATGGGTTTGCTGTCTCGTGTGCTGCATCTAGGTGCTTTCCGCGCACCGATTCGAGCCCGAGAACCCCAGATAGGTGTGACAGAACCGCCCAAAATAGTTCCGTATTATCGCCTAAGCCGGTCCACATGGCCATTAAGCAATAATAAAGAACTATTCTGTCGCTTCCGCCGGGTAAAGCCCGGTAAATCACATACAACAGGATGCGATATGCGCTAAGCCCACACGAAGGCGGGACCAGAGTACAACATTACATTACATAACAAGTTTCATAGGTTCAACATTATTACAAACCAGGTTTTTCATACATAAGCGTAAACATGGTTCAGAGTTTAAACAGCGGAAATTAAAACTAGCGCATGATACACACGGGAGGCCATCCATGCATATCACTCCTCATCATCGTTTTCCCATTCAAGCTCCCAACCATCTGGGATAGAACCAGGCCAGATGGGATTACCTGAAAACAACAAATTAAGCAAGGCTGAGTACTAATACTCAGCAAGACTTACCCGACAAAAATAAAGCAAGACTAGACATGCAAGGCTTTTTGGCTTGTGGGTTTGTTTTGCCAAAAGCGACTAAGAGTTGATCCTTATTTTCAGATTTTAGCTCAAGTTCTAGTATGTTAACCATTCTATGTGAGCTCCTGCACTAAACAAGCATGTTGTTCAAACAATATTAAACAGGTAACAATATTAATCCAAAATGTTCCATAAATAAACATGGGGTAGCCAGTGGTCAAGCCGACTCAGATAACGGCGAGTGACCGACGATCGATCGATTTATATCCTTGCAAGGTAAACCCAAGATACACGGAGGAAGTAGACCCCAAGAATTCAAATAAAAGCAAATGCGGGGTCTACCCCGACCGGGCGGTTCCCAACATCCCACGAGTTTGGGATCGGACGCTACAAACTGCGGTACACGGTTATCCGGAGGGTCTAACTCCGACCGGTCCGACTCACACACTATACCACGGGTAGCTAGCCGGAGACACATCCCAAGCGGGTAGCTAGAAAGATCCCGCCCCGGTTCAGAAGGTACTAGGCTTACCGGTCCCATTCCCGGCAAGTACTTGGTACGTTCAATAGCTTAGGACCAGCACCATGCTACTCGGTCGAGACCGAACCCATTGCTCTTACCACATGAGCGAGTCAATTTAACCAACTTATGATTCCAACATAAGCATCCTATATCTCGCGAGCAATGAGTCATTACTCGACTTCTACCGTGATCCTAGAGCATGGCACTAGCGTTCCTAACATACTAGTAAAAGAGCATGGGAGTCCTAAGGATCATGCATCTAGGTTTCAAAGCAACTCCTGAAACTTAAATGCACAAATAAAGCATTAAAGTACTGAAAAGTAAAGGACATGATTTATATTTAAAAAAAAACACGGGTTAGATGAAACCGGTGCTTGCCTTCCTCAGACTCGGTTCCTAAACTAGCCTTGGGCTCTTCCGGACTTTGGTCCAGGTCTTGCTGCACACCAATCTGGTTCAGCTCACCATCAACAGTCTCGTCTCCCTCCTGGGCGAGTGTATACGTACCGTCGGGGAGATCTACACGTTTATATGCACATGCAGTAGATTAAAGTTAATATTGATGGTGATTGTGTGCACATCTAAGTAATTTAAGTTATTTAACTTCACTAAACAGCAAGGGTGTTGTGTTTAAATATTAAAAACAGAACCAACATGATTTTACCATTTAGCACTTATAATTTCCATTGTTTTCCTTAATTATTTAAAACAAGCCTTTCAACCGTAAATCAAAATTAAATCAAGAACACTTCCAATGAGCCTAATCTTTTGCACACAGCAACATATACTTAGTTTTAGTTTTCCCACCAAAATTTGGCTGAAGAACATTTATAAATTAATTTATACGAAAAAGACAAATTTCAGCCTAGTAAATCATCATTAATTCATATAAAAAGATTTAATACACTTTTTGATCTCAACTTTCTCCTACAGGTCAAGTATGCCAAGAATGAGGTTCTGACCAAGGCATGGTTGCAAATTCAATTTATTTTTCAGATTTTGAATTTAAGCTCCTACACAAGGTTAAATCCAAAACACCAAGCAAACAATTCTCTAAAATCACCTCCATCACACCAGGGGTACTAATCATCAAGTCAAAGCCCTAGGGTGCATTTGTGCTCAAAGAAAAGTTCATTAAAGGTGCTATAAAAAGCATCAAACTTATTCTAGCATAAAGCTTAAATAAATCATATCTGAAAATATATGCATCAAAACCATGCAAATTTTTGCCACAGAACTAGACATGATATAAAGAACAACATATCCAAAATTCAAGTTCATATCATGTGTAGATTTTAAATCACACTAAAAACACTCCAAACTGAGTTTGAATTTTTAATTCAAAAACTGTGCAGAAAAACCCTATACATGCTTTCTAGAAAAGGTAGATTTCTTCACCACGAACCCAACAAAATTGGTTTTGCATTTTTCTGATTTTTCTACGATTTTTAATGATTTTTCGAAGGTACTGCCGAAACCCAAAATTTCACCTTTACAAATTGGTCCCTGGAACTTTACAAAAATCTCCCCGCGATTATTTCCCCCCTCGCAATGTGGCCCCTGGCCGGCGCGGGCTCACCGCCGGTGGCCGGAGGAGGGGCGGAGGGGCGCGGCCGGCGGCACGGGCGGCACCGGCGGGCCCGCCGGTGCGCCGCGGGTGCGCGCGGCCCGCCCGAGGTGGCGCGGCGAGGCCCCTCGCCGGTGTGCCCGGCGGCCGGCCGCCGCGGGCCTGTTGCTCTGCGGCGGTGGCGCGATTGGCGGCGCGGCGGGGGTAGGGGGAGCGGCGGTGGCGGGCTAGGGAAGGTGTAGGGAGGGGAGGAGCCGCCGCGGATTTGGCCGTGGGCGAGGAACGGCGGCGACGCGAGAAGGACGGACGGCGGCGGCGCCGGTGCGAGAGGAAAACGGCGGCGGCGTTCTTCTCTCGGTGGGCGGTGCAACGATTCCGCCGAGGACGCGCAAAAGGTGGCTCCCCGGGCCTTAAGGACGTGCGGTCCGGTGGACGCCGTGCATGGGCGGCGCGCGCGCGCGGACCGCCCGCGCGCGCGCGTGGCCGCCGGCCGGTGCGCCTGCCGGGCCGGGCGCGGCTCACGGGAGCCACGGGGCGGAGGGCCCACGGCGCGGGGGTCCACCGCAACGGGCTCGAGGCCCGTACGCCGGAGCAATGCGGCCCCCGCCACGTGGCCGTCGTGGCTGGAACGCGCGCGCGCTCTGGAGCGCGAGGTCGACGTCGCCCGGCTACATTCTATTCCGTTTAGCCCTTTTCAAAAATGCAAAACTCCAAAAATCGTCAACTAAGTGAAAAATCTCCCAAAAGCAAAGTTGTAGAGGAGCTGTAGATCTACAACTTTCCCGAAGGGTGACATATGTTTTGATCAATGGTTTGCCCAGGAACGCCAACCGAAGTTGCAGATTTTCCACGGCTCGGTTCTGTTCACAGCGCAGTAAACTTGATTTTTGGCCAATTTACGCTTAAATTTGGAATGTCCGCCAATTACGAAAAATGTGTTCCCGGAAATAACGAACAACTTTCGTGTTGGCAGCTTTTGAACTTCTATAGTGAAATTTGGAGAACGCGCAAGAAAACCATTTCAGCCTTTAAAGTAGATCTAGGGTTTGACCGTGGTTTGAGATGTTGACCGGGGTCTTTTGTGCAAAAGCGTGCCCAATCAAGTCAAACATGCTTAGGAGGTTATTAACCTTGATTAATTCATATAATTAATGTCATTAGCACAAGCAAACATCAGGGATGTTACAGCCTACCCCCCTTAAAGGAAATCTCGTCCCGAGATTTAGGATTTAAAAGATGGGAGTAGGGAAAAGAACTTACTTTGCCTTGATTCAAGAAAACCCGGATAATTCTCATTGAGATAATGTTCAGTTTCCCAAGTAGCTTCTTCTACGGTATGATGACTCCATTGGATTTTATACATCTTTACAGATTGTCTTCGAGTTTTCCTTTCTTTTACATCAAGAATTCTCAAAGGATGTTCCACAACAGAGAGATCCGGTTCAATCCAAGCATTAGCTTCTTCAATAACTTCTCTAGCCGGCTCACGTGCACATTTCCTCAATTGTGATACATGAAACACATTGTGCACGGCAGAGAATCGTTCGGGTAGCCGAATACGGTATGCCACTGGCCCACAGACTTGAATGATCTCATAAGGGCCAATGTAACGAGGAGCTAGCTTCCCTTTCACACTAAATCTTTGGACACCCTTGGTTGGCGAAACTTTTAAGTACACAAAGTCACCAACTTTGTATTCTCTAGGTGCCTTCCCCTTATCATAATGACTCTTTTGTCTTTCTTGTGCTATTCTCAAGTTTTCCTTGATTACCCTTACTTTTTCTTCGGCATCCTCAACTAAGGCTGGACCAAAGAATTTCCTCTCCCCGTCCGTGACCAGTTCAAGGGAGTACGACATCTCCGTCCATAAAGAGCCTCAAAAGGTGCCATTTTCAAGCCGGCTTGATAACCGTTATTGTAAGAAAATTCAGCCAGGGCGAGACACTTGTCCCAACTCTTATCAAAATGAATCACGCATGCTCGCAACATGTCCTCTAGAATCTGGTTTACCCTTTCAGTTTGACCATCAGTCTGAGGACGATAAGCTGAACTGCGTATGATTTTCGTGCCAAGTGACTTATGTAGTTGTTCCCAAAAGCGTGCCACAAAGAGAGATCCCCTATCGGAAATGATGGTTTTAGGAACACCATGCAAGCGAACAATGTGCTCAATATAAAGACTTGCATAAGCTTTGGCATCATATGTAGTGCGGACTGGAATAAAGTGAGCTGTTTTTGTCAATCTGTCAACAATAACCCAGATGGAATCGTGTTTCCTGGATGTGAGTGGCAATCCGGACACAAAGTCCATACTTATGTCATCCCACTTCCATGAAGGTATGGGTAGGGGTTGAAGAGTACCGGAAGGTTTCAAGTGACTTGCTTTAATTCTTTGACAAGTATCGCATTCGGACACATATTTGGCAATGTCCACCTTCATATTGGACCACCAAAAATTTTCCTTTAAGTCTTGATACATTTTACTACTCCCTGGATGGATAGAGAATTTAGAGAGATGACCCTCATCAAAGATTTCCTTTTTCAACTCCCAATTATCTGGGACAACAAGGCGTTGCCCAAACCAGATTATATCTTTCTCATCCTTTCGGAAGCAATTATGTTTAGGATCCTGTTCTAGCAATTTTTGTTTAATTAAGAGAATACCCTCATCCTGAAGTTGAGCCTTAATAATTCTATCAAATAGGTTAGACTCTGCAGAAAGAGCATTTAGGCTTCCTTGTTCAACAATTTCCAAGTTTAGCCTTCTCAAATCCTCACACAGAGTGTCACTGTAAGGTTCCATTGATAGGCAATTGCAGTGAGCCTTGCGGCTAAGAGCATCTGCAACTACATTCGCCTTTCCAGGATGGTAATGGACCTCAAGATCATAATCTTTAATTAACTCTAACCATCTTCTTTGCCTCATATTTAAATCGAGATTGAGTGAAAATGTATTTGAGGCTTTTGTGGTCGATAAAGATATTGCGGCGGGTTCCCATAAGGTAATGCCTCCAGTATTTTCAATGCATGAACAACCGCCGCTAGCTCTAAGTCATGTGTGGGATAATTCTTTTCATGAGGGCGAAGCGCTCGTGAGGCATAGGCAATAACCCGATTGTCTTGCATAAGAACACAGCCAAGACCCGTGCCTGAAGCATCACAATAAACTTCATACGGCTTTGAATTATCTGGCTGCGCTAGCACTCGGGCTGAAGTTAAATGTTCTCTTAGTTTTTGGAAAGCTTTATCACAAGCCTCACTCCACACAAATTTCACTCCTTTCTTTAGTAACTCAGTCATAGGCTTAGCAATTCTAGAGAAATCCGGAATAAAACGGCGATAATAACCAGCCAAGCCTAGAAAGCTGCGGATTTGATGAGCTGATTTAGGAGGTTGCCAATTCATAACCTCTTGCACTTTGCTTGGATCGACAGATATGCCTTCGCTGGAAATAGTGTGCCCCAGAAATTTAACACTATCCAGCCAAAACTCACACTTGGAGAATTTAGCATAGAGTTTATGTTCTCGCAAGCGTTGTAGGACAATGCGAAGATGTTCCGCATGTTCTTCCGCATTCTTGGAATAAATAAGGATGTCGTCAATGAAAACCACGACGAATTTATCCAACTCCGTCATAAACACGGAATTCATAAGATACATGAAGTAGGTGGTGCATTTGTCGACCGAAAGACATAACCAAGAATTCATATAGGCCATAGCGAGTAGAGAAAGCTGTCTTGGGAATATCACTAGGCCGAATTTTAATTTGATGATAACCAGACCGAAGATCGATCTTTGAGAAGACCTTAGCTCCAGCCAACTGGTCAAATAGCACGTCAATGCGGGGCAATGGATATTTGTTTTTGATAGTCACCGCATTGAGAGGTCGGTAGTCCACACACAACCTCAGGCTACCATCTTTCTTTTTCACAAAGAGGGCAGGACAGCCCCACGGAGATGAGCTTGGGCGGATATAGCCCTTATCAAGCAACTCTTGAAGTTGTTTCTTTAATTCAGCAAGTTCTTTGGGTGGCATTCTATAGGATCGCTTAGAAATAGGAGCTGTGCCAGGTTGCAGCTCAATGACAAACTCAACATCTCTGTCTGGTGGCAAGCCAGGCAATTCATCAGGAAAGACATCCATGTACTCATATACTACTGGAATATCCTCAAGTTGAGTAGTTATGGCTGCATACACACATGAGCCTTTGTGGCCTGTTGGGGGAAGGTAAAGAATTGAATTCCCGACCAAAGGTGAGTTGATTTCTAGCATTCTTTCAGAAATATCCAGGACAACTTTGTGCTGAGTCATCCAATTCATGCCTAAGATAACATCTACCCCTTCTAGGTACATTGTGACCAGATTAGCTAGAAACGTTTTGCTACCTATCTCAAGTGGTACGCTTAAGGCTACTTGATTTGAAGCAACCTTTCCACCCGGTGTGGCAATCATATAGGCCTGCTTAGTATGACACCACTTCAAGTCCAAATTTCTCACGGTTTTCACATTAATAAAGCTATGAGTAGCACCAGAATCAAATAATATAATAACTGGACGACCACGGATAGAAAATGTACCCGTCAAGACTGGTGCTCCCTCTGGTAGATCAACCACTGTGGTGAAGTTTAAACGGCCTTGCTTCACTTGCACAGTCTGTTTCTTTCCTTGATTCCCAGCCTTAGAGCCTTGCCCCTGACTTTGCTGGTGTTGCTGTCGAGGGCGTGTGCACTTGTTAGCATAGTGCCCCAGCTGTCCGCAGTTATAGCAACGGCGATCATCATTGCTGCGGGCAGGTGGGGGTGCACTAGGCCTAGGAGTGGTCTGCTGAGTGTTGCGATAGCCAAAGCTGCCAGACGGCTTAGACTGAGATTGCCTCATCACCCAGCGTCCAGCTGAAGATGGCTGGGGGGGCACCCCCGCACATTTTTCTTCACAAACTTAAATTTCTTGCCTTGGCCACTGCCTGAAGCTTGATTGAACTTCCTTTTTCTATCCTGTTGAGCCCTCTTCATGGCGTCCTCCTGAGAGATGGCCAAGTTCACTAGCTCAGGATAGCTATCAGTTTTGATTAAGTTCAACCTCTCATAGAGCTCTCCATCAAGCCCTTCACGGAATCGCTCCATCTTTTTCTTATCAGTATCAACATGATAGTCCCCATACTGACAGAGACTATTAAACTTCTGAGCATACTGATAGACTGAGTCAGAGCCTTGCTTGAGATTCATTAGCTCTCTCATCTTCCTATCAACAAGACCCTTGGGAATATGATGCTCTTTAAATGCTTTCTTGAATTCTGCCCAAGTAATCTGGTGACCCTGTGGCTGCATGGACTTGAAATGCTCCCACCAGATTAAAGCTTCACCCCTCAGTTGCTGAGCAGCGAAGCCTGCCTTAAGTTCTTCTGAGCAAGGCAGTGTGAAGATGGAAAACATGGCCTCTAGGGCCCTGATGAAAGCATCAGCCTCTAGGGGCTCCTCTGCCTTGGTGAAGAGAGGTGGCCTCATTGCCCTGAATTTTTCAAAGGACATGACTGCATTAGGCCCCTCCTGAACATGGCCTTGATTATGCACAGGTTGCTGCAATCTTTGAGCAATCTGCTGTTGAGTTTGCAAAATTTGGCGCAATACTTCTGTCTGCGCAGCGATGAAAGCCTCTGCGGGTGTCATGGGTGGAGGTGGGGGAAGAGGAGCATCCCCACTTCCTCCCGCACCCCGAGAGTTATTCTGTGTGTTATCAGACATCTGAAAAGTTGAACTTTCATTAGATACATATTCAAAGCTTGCTTAAAAGAATACAAGAAGAATATGCATACGAAAATTCAGACTTATAGAAAATTTCAAAATTTAGACAGCAACACAGTTCTGAGTAAACAAATCATAACTCTCTGTACAGAAGTCCAAAATTCATAAAATTTGGTCAGCATGTGTAGAATTTTATAAGCTTCAACTTTGGTATTCAACTCCAGATCAGATTCATCTTTTAAAGGGGTCGAAAAATTCAGTTTTCAAGGTTCTGTCTAGCAGTTTGGACAGCAGCCAGCAACTTACTAAAAGTGCGATATTTCTTAAACTACACATGCAAAAATGCTGAATTTTGGTGAGCATGACCATTATAAAATTTCAAACAACTTTGGTAGTCATTGCAAAATCCAGAAATGACCATAACTTTCTCCATTTCATTTCTTAGGCAGATTGCTGCCGGGAAGGTGTTTTTCCACCATACATACAGATTACAAAATTTGGTGGATCACCATTACATGGGGGGTCACTATGTAGCTTCTAGCTACACAAAAGAATACTCTAAGTCAGCCTAGCACCAAAATCCAACCAAAAGGGCTAACAAGAGTACATGTCAAGTTTCCCTACTACAACAACTAAGATCTAGGCCCTATGTACAAACTATGGAGAGTTTTCCCCGCGACATGTAGGAATAGAGCACCAAGCTCCTCTAATCGAGTCCGGGAACGTCCTGAACCTCCTCTGGGTCCAGCTGCATCTCCATCTGCTCATCATCCACAATAGCTGGTGGGTGGTGCAACTGCCGGAGCATAAGCACAACACCCTCCAAAGCCCGTACATCGAGCTCGAGGTCCCCAACCCGCTCCCCGCAAGTCCCGGATGTGCTCAAGGTGCACAAACCTCTCAGCATCCCTGTCAACCGGCCCGAACCTCGCAGAGCTCGCCGCCCAGCCTGCAAGTCCAGAATCTGCTGCAGGTGGTCACCACGCTCAAACAGAAACTGGTGTGCCTGCTCCTGGAACTGCTGTATCTGATCCTGAAGGTCAGCAATAATCTGCACAGCCTGGGTGTACTTAACATACTGCTCGGTGTAAAGGCCGACAACCCAGGAGATGTACCAAGTAGCTCCAGTGAGACGACTAGCCAAGTCATCTGCGATAACCCGGCGAAGGTCCTGTAGAGCGTACAAAGCCCTCAAGCACGTGCCCAAGGTCTCCACTGTGTCGTAGGGTGGCACAGTCTCGAGAAGTGTGGCTATATTAGCCATCCTGGCTAGCCACAACGGATCGTTGGGGTCCAAGGCTAAAGCCAACCCCAACGGTGTCTGAAGCATCTCCTGCGGCCTGTGGGTGGAAAGAGCGTGGAGCACCATCAAGGCTGCCGACTCCACTGCCTCGACCGCGCGGAAGCAGAGGAGCTCCATGCTCAAGTCTGCCCACTCGGGGTGGCCCGGGTGGGGGAGCACAGTCACTCGAACTCTGCAGCTCGGTACGCCCCACTCCGCGTACTCCACCCCCCTCGTAGAAAGGAGGAGTGGTGTAGCCGACGGCACTCCGGGCTCTCCACGCAATGCGTGTGAAGCCCTCCCACTGCAAGCCAGTGGTGGCAAACGTGCCATCAGCGCCCACCGCAACAAACCTAGGGGCAGCCATCTGTAAAACAATTAAAAACACATGTTAGAACCCAAAAATATGAGTTTAACATGCAATATGGCAAAACTGGCAGTTCTGAATAAAAATTCATAACTGCAAAACCAGTACCCCAAAAATTCCAAATTTTTGTGAGCAACTTGACAAGGTTATAACTCACATTTTTGGTATTCAAAGGTCGAAATAAATCGGATTGGAAAAGGGTGAACAATGTTCATTTTCAGAGTGCTGTTGCCCAGAATTCAGCAGGGCAGAGCTTCACTAAAAAGACCATAACTCCATACATGAGTACCCAATTACCATGAAATTTTTACAGCATGATTTATGCTAGATAATGAACATTTTTTCTGTAGATTCTCAGGTCAAATTCTGTTTGGAACTATAAGTAAAGATTCGGGTTTTTAGCCTAACTCAGAATTTTGACAGCATTTCAGCAAGACCTAGGCTAGTCATTTTGATCCTAACTTCAGTTTCAAACATCCTAAAATCATGAGAAATTAAGGGAGCAAACTTAACTAGGTGATGAACAATTTCCTAAAGAACACCTAGCCAGAAATTTTCTAGATAATCCTTAGGAAGACTTGGACAGCAGCTAGTTAACCTTTGCTTAATCACACATCAAAGCATCAAACTAGCATGATTGGTCCTTAAGAAACACAATTTAACTAAAGACCAAATGACACATGATTTAAGTTCATTTTGGTTCAATAGATTTTACATGATGCAAAAAGCGTCCTAAACTTCCTCACAAAGCTTTTTAAGCTTAAAAACGAAGTTAGTGCCGGTGGCAGGGCATATATAAACGTCTCTCCCTATAATAACTAGTCGGAAGCTATTCGTTTCTTAATTACCGTACCTAACAACCGTGGTTAGCGTACCTGCAGAAAATCACAGATATCCAAGACCTTTTGTGCCAGCACTCACAAAAGCGTCCACATTCATTACCGTTCACTTATAGAAACGGTATCCATGCGTAAAGCCGCTGCATGGACAGCGTCCTATTTAAGACTCTGACGCGACGTGAGTGCCCATTGGAATAGGCCTCACTCATCCCTCACGGACTTTCCCGTGGTACCATCACGTATGGCAAAACGTGACGAGACTCAGACGCGACGTGACACCCATTGGAATAGGTCTCACTAGTCCCTCACAGGACTTCCCTGTGGTACCACCACGTATGGCAAAACGTGATGAACTAGTATGGTTGTGCATGAAAGTAAGTTTTGACAGGAATAAATGTGCTGGAAGTCAGACTAAATACACCATAATAATACTAGCCACCTGAAAGAACCCAAAAATTCCCTCTAGGGCCTCTCGGGCTAGATTAAACCTTAACGTCCTATTCTTTTAGCAAGATTATTAATCTTGGCAAATTTTATTCCAAAAACCAGTTTGTTAAGGTATTTTAATTACTCTGGTGCATATCATCGCTCTGGTACCAGCTGTGACAGAACCGCCCAAAATAGTTCCGTATTATCGCCTAAGCCGGTCCACATGGCCATTAAGCAATAATAAAGAACTATCTCGTCGCTTCCGCCGGGTAAAGCCGGTAAATCACATACAACGGGATCGCCGATATGCGCTAAGCCCACACGAAGGCGGGACCGCAGTACAACATTACATTACATAACAAGTTTCATAGGTTCAACATTATTACAAACCAGGTTTTTCATACATAAGCGTAAACATGGTTCGCAGTTTAAACAAGGCGGAAATTAAAACTAGCGCATGATACACACGGGAGGCCATCCATGCATATCACTCCTCATCATCGTTTTCCCATTCAAGCTCCCAACCATCTGGGATAGAACCAGGCCAGATGGGATTACCTGAAAACAACAAATTAAGCAAGGCTGAGTACTAATACTCAGCAAGACTTACCCGACAAAAATAAAGCAAGACTAGACATGCAAGGCTTTTTGGCTTGTGGGTTTGTTTTGCCAAAAGCGACTAAGAGTTGATCCTTATTTTCAGATTTTAGCTCAAGTTCTAGTATGTTAACCATTCTATGTGAGCTCCTGCACTAAACAAGCATGTTGTTCAAACAATATTAAACAGGTAACAATATTAATCCAAAATGTTCCATAAATAAACATGGGGTAGCCAGTGGTCAAGCCGACTCAGATAACGGCGAGTGACCGACGATCGATCGATTTATATCCTTGCAAGGTAAACCCAAGATACACGGAGGAAGTAGACCCCAAGAATTCAAATAAAAGCAAATGCAGGGTCTACCCCGACCGGGCGGTTCCCAACATCCCACGAGTTTGGGATCGTACGCTACAAACTGCGGTACACGGTTATCCGGAGGGTCTAACCCGACCAGTCCGGACTCACACACTATACCACGGGTAGCTAGCCCGGAGACACATCCCAAGCGGGTAGCTAGAAAGATCCCGCCCCGGTTCGTAAGGTACTAGGCTTACCGGTCCCATTCCCGCAAGTACTTGGTACGTTCAATAGCTTAGGACCAGCACCATGCTACTCGGTCGAGACCGAACCCATTGCTCTTACCACATGAGCGAGTCAATTTAACCAACTTATGATTCCAACATAAGCATCCTATATCTCGCGAGCAATGAGTCATTACTCGACTTCTACCGTGATCCTAGAGCATGGCACTAGCGTTCCTAACATACTAGTAAAAGAGCATGGGAGTCCTAAGGATCATGCATCTAGGTTTCAAAGCAACTCCTGAAACTTAAATGCACAAATAAAGCATTAAAGTACTGAAAAGTAAAGGACATGATTTATATTTAAAAAAAAACACGGGTTAGATGAAACCGGTGCTTGCCTTCCTCAGACTCGGTTCCTAAACTAGCCTTGGGCTCTTCCGGACTTTGGTCCAGGTCTTGCTGCACACCAATCTGGTTCAGCTCACCATCAACAGCCTCGTCTCCCTCCTGGGCGAGTGTATACGTACCGTCGGGGAGATCTACACGTTTATATGCACATGCAGTAGATTAAAGTTAATATTGATGGTGATTGTGTGCACATCTAAGTAATTTAAGTTATTTAACTTCACTAAACAGCAAGGGTGTTGTGTTTAAATATTAAAAACAGAACCAACATGATTTTACCATTTAGCACTTATAATTTCCATTGTTTTCCTTAATTATTTAAAACAAGCCTTTCAACCGTAAATCAAAATTAAATCAAGAACACTTCCAATGAGCCTAATCTTTTGCACACAGCAACATATACTTAGTTTTAGTTTTCCCACCAAAATTTGGCTGAAGAACATTTATAAATTAATTTATACGAAAAAGACAAATTTCAGCCTAGTAAATCATCATTAATTCATATAAAAAGATTTAATACACTTTTTGATCTCAACTTTCTCCTACAGGTCAAGTATGCCAAGAATGAGGTTCTGACCAAGGCATGGTTGCAAATTCAATTTATGTTTCAGATTTTGAATTTAAGCTCCTACACAAGGTTAAATCCAAAACACCAAGCAAACAATTCTCTAAAATCACCTCCATCACACCAGGGGTACTAATCATCAAGTCAAAGCCCTAGGGTGCATTTGTGCTCAAAGAAAAGTTCATTAAAGGTGCTATAAAAAGCATCAAACTTATTCTAGCATAAAGCTTAAATAAATCATATCTGAAAATATATGCATCAAAACCATGCAAATTTTTGCCACAGATCTAGACATGATATAAAGAACAACATATCCAAAATTCAAGTTCATATCATGTGTAGATTTTAAATCACACTAAAAACACTCCAAACTGAGTTTGAATTTTTAATTCAAAAACTGTGCAGAAAAACCCTATACATGATTTCTAGAAAAGGTAGATTTCTTCACCGCGAACCCAACAAAATTGGTTTTGCATTTTTCTGATTTTTCTACGATTTTTAATGATTTTTCGAAGGTACTGCCGAAACCCAAAATTTCACCTTTACAAATTGGTCCCTGGAACTTTACAAAAATCTCCCCGCGATTATTTCCCCCCTCGCAATGTGGCCCCCGGCCGGCGCGGGCTCACCGCCGGTGGCCGGAGGAGGGGCGGAGGGGCGCGGCCGGCGGCACGAGCGGCACCCGGCAGCCCGCCGGTGCCGCCGGGTGCGCGCGGCCGGCCCGAGGTGGCGCCGGCGAGCCCCCTCGCCGGGTGTGCCCGGCGGCCGGCCGCCCGCGGGCCCGTTGCCCGCGGCGGTGGCGCGATTGGCGGCGCGGCGGGGTAGGGGAGCGGCGGTGGCGGGCTAGGGAAGGTGTAGGGAGGGGAGGAGCCGCCGCGGATTTGGCCGTGGGCGAGGAACGGCGGCGACGCAGGAAGGACGGACGGCGGCGGCGCCCGGTGCAGAGGAAAACGGCGGCGGCGTTCTTCTCTCGGTGGGCAGTGCAACGATTCCGCCGAGGACGCGCAAAAGGTGGCTCCCCAGGCCTTAAGGACGTGCAGTCCAGGTGGACGCCGTGCATGGGCGGCGCGCGCGCGCGGGCCGGCCGCGCGCGCGCGCGTGGCCGCCGGCCGTGCGCCCGGCCGGCCGGGCGCGGCTCACGGGAGCCACGGGGCGGAGGGCCCACGGCGCGGGGTCTCTGCGCGACGGGCTCGAGGCCCGTACGCCGGAGCAATGCGGCCCCGCCACGTGGCCGTCGTGGCTGGAACGCGCGCGCGCTCTGGAGCGCGAGGTCGACGTCGCCCGGCTACATTCTATTCCGTTTAGCCCTTTTCAAAAATGCAAAACTCCAAAAATCGTCAACTAAGTGAAAAATCTCCCAAAAGCAAAGTTGTAGAGGAGCTGTAGATCTACAACTTTCCCGAAGGGTGACATATGTTTTGATCAATGGTTTGCCCAGGAACGCCAACCGAAGTTGCAAATTTTCCACGGCTCAGTTTACTGTTCACAGCGCAGTAAACTTGATTTTTGGCCAATTTACGCTTAAATTTGGAATGTCCGCCAATTACGAAAAATGTGTTCCCGGAAATAACGAACAACTTTCGTGTTGGCAGCTTTTGAACTTCTATAGTGAAATTTGGAGAACGCGCAAGAAAACCATTTCAGCCTTTAAAGTAGATCTAGGGTTTGACCGTGGTTTGAGATGTTGACCGGGGTCTTTTGTGCAAAAGCGTGCCCAATCAAGTCAAACATGCTTAGGAGGTTATTAACCTTGATTAATTCATATAATTAATGTCATTAGCACAAGCAAACATCAGGGATGTTACAATAGGGTTTCACCGGCGAGGCCCGCCGCCGCTCACCGCCAGCCGCCGCCGTCGGCATTCGCTCGCCGCCGTCCCACCGCTCGCGCACGACCTGTGCCATTGGATCAAGATCCAGCATCTCAGATCTAACCCCGCCGCCATCACTTAACCCGCGGCCGCCACAGCCGTTAGATCTAGATCCAATGGATCTAAATCAACCCAACCGGTCAACTAGGTCAAACCCCGCCGGCCCCGGCAGTTTTACGGAAAACCCCCAAGTTTTCCGGTATTCACAGATATACCCTTCCACCTTAGAAGATTCCCTGCAGTTTAGCCCTTTTTCTTTATTTTAGCCCAGAATCTTTTCAAATCTTTACAGATTAGTCCCTACACCTTCCCTAAGCCATAACTTAGTCGTTTTAGCTCCGATTTTAGCGTTCTTTATGTCCACACATTCGTCTCGAAGCGTAGATTAGTTTTATGCTGCTGTTTAGATCTATTTGATCTGTTTGGTGACTGTTTCTTATTTATTCTTGTTGTATGCTTGTATGTGATGATTGTGGACTGTAGAGAGTGATTCGTTCGAGGGATTTGAAGATCAAGTCGTGCAAGAGTTTGAGCAACAAGGCTTTGTTGAAGGCAAGTATTCCTTGATGCATACTCGCTTGTCCTACATAACATGCATTTAAATTCACTGTCTTTACTTTTCCGCTTGCATTAATTTGATGGGAACCTATTAAGGATCATGCCTAGTCTTTTACTACCTTTACCTTGATACCGGGAATTAAATTAATCTTGTGGTAGCTATTGCTTAGCATGCTCAACTGGAATTAGTATTAATCAAACTTGGTTACTTTTATTATTCTATGTTCCATTTATGATCTTTACTTTACAAGACCACTTTAATATATTAATCGGAACATGGAGAACCACCCAGGAAAGCAGTACAACCACAAGAACTAATGGGAAATGGTCTTGGTTGAATAATTAGGAACTTTAGCTGGGGATGGCCTTACCTGATAAGGACAAGGGATAGGCGGTACTGTGGGGTATAGACTCGCTCTAGCAGGGGGTTGTGTGAGTTATTCTTTTTATGGTGGGGTATCGACCTGCTAGGGGACTTTATACCTTGCTGACTGATTCGGACCTTGTGGGTCATAACTTGCAAGGGAACCTTTGTAAAGGCCATGTAGCGTCCCTCGGTAGTGTGGTATGATGCCTAGCTAGCATCGCATGGTTGGGTCCAAAGTTCTTTGGAGCTTTTACGCTGCTTGTGGGTAAAGATGTACAACCTCTGCAGAGTGTTAAACTAATCGATTAGCCGTGCTCACGGTCAAGAGCGGCCTGGACACTCACATGATTAAATTATGAAACTTTAATGTTTAATTG
This sequence comes from Cenchrus americanus, assembly GCA_947561735.1. Taxonomy (NCBI): domain Eukaryota; kingdom Viridiplantae; phylum Streptophyta; class Magnoliopsida; order Poales; family Poaceae; genus Cenchrus; species Cenchrus americanus. The sequence goes on along the minus strand of OX387242.1, from coordinate 153,458,280 downwards.
TTGTTTTATTCTTTATTTTATGATGCTTATATCTTATTAATTGGGTTGGTATGAACTTACACTCTTTAGTAATTAGGTTGCTAATAAAACTTGATCCACTAAAATGCTTAACTGCTTGAACCTTAGCCATCCACCATATGGCCTTGCATGTTATGTTGTTCTCTCTTGCTGAGTACGTCATGTGCTCACGCTTGTTTATTCTCTTGCATCTACAATACCCGGATTTGCTGCTCAGACTAGGAGAACTTTGAAGATATTCCAGGAGATTTCTAGGAGTTCTAGGTGTGCCTAGTCTTCAGTCAGCTGCCTGTGGAGGCATTTTGTCCGCTGCGAGAACTCGTTATTTAAGATTCATTTAAGACTATGGTTTGTAATAACTCTTTATTCGTATGGCACTGTTTTTGGTATTCATTATGTCTAAGCGTGTGTGTAACTTGATCCTGGCGCACACGTGATCAATGCATTCAGTTTTGCCTTTAAAACTGGGTGTGACAGAGTAGAAGGTACGTAGACTGCAGTGAAGCCGCCTACCCCGAGTAGTAGTCGTAGCCCCCAGTACTGATGTCGTATGCCTTGTGTTGACAGAGACACAGGTTGAAGGGACCATGATCCCAGAAGCCGTACCGGTTGAAGGTGTCACGCCAAAAATCGTTGTGCTGGAGGGAGCAACTACTGCTTTAGTGGTTCCAGTAGCCCCCGAGCCCACGAAAGAGGTGCTCGACGACCCGCTCCCGGAGGCCAACATGGATGTTGTCATGAGGTCACCAGAGATCCAAGACGCGGAGCCGATTTGTTCGGCGCCGATGTCCGAGGGTCCGCCGACTAGTCGTGGCGGGCTAGAGCTTCTGTCAGATGACCTCATCGACCCGGCGACAGTTGCCCGGAACTTGGAGACAATGTGCCGGACCGAGCTGTGGATGAAGGTACGTGGCGGTACCCTTGAGTAGTCGGATTCCGCCAGAATTGAGTACCCAAGTAATAGTTTTTGCATTGTGTAGGATGTCGTGGAGAGGTCCCGACATAAATCTAGTATGCTCCAAGGATATGGCGATACAGTGCTTCAGGCAGAGGCACTAGAGAAGGAACTCGACAAAGCCAAGAAGCACTCCACCATGCTGTAGTCCAAACTGGATGGATCCTTCGCCCAGTACCACAACGAGGTGGAAGAGATGCAGGCGAAGAGCGATGACTTGATTCGCAAGAACAAGTCATTGCGCCAGAAGAATAAAGGTATGCCGCGGCTAGCCTATTGAGTACTTATTGAGAGTACCTTTGTAGTAGCCTGACTTATTTCTCTTGACTTTTGCAGATCTCGAATCTCGGGTAGACCAGTTGAAGGCATCAGAGACCGATCTGAAGAACATCGTCTACCGAGAGAAAGATGCCCGAGAGGTACTTGAGTATGAATATAACCAGCTGTCTTATGAGTGCGTCAAGCACATCGAGCTTTGAGAAGCCTCGGACCGTGACCTTGTCAACTGCTATAAATCTCTGCAGAAGCTCAATGAAGACTGCGAGAAGTTGCGGGGACAGCTCAAGGAACTTGAAGAAGCCGCACTTCCCATCGCAAGGCTACTAGTGCCACACCCGGGCGAGCCGAAGATTGCTCCGTTGGTTGACCGGCTGAAGGAAGCTCTCGGGCGTCTGGCAGCATATGTGAAGCTTTGACAAAGTCCATCCCCAACCAGGTGTTGGCGTACATGAAGTCATACTTCCCCAAGGCTCCGGTTGATGTAGTCGCGGGTGGACTAGCCGCCAATTGCTCAGATGATCAATACAAGGAGCTTCTGGAGCTGATGGCGTCAATCACCGAACAAGTCGCAGAGAAGCTGAACCTCCAGTAGTTGTCCTGTAGGATTAGCTTACGATGACATATGCAATATAAACAAAGTCGCGATGTGTATGTGCGGAGTACCCAGCTGTGGAGTTGTGAGCGAGTAGTAGTACTTGGCAGTAGACCCGTTGAGGGAGACACAATAAATGAGTTGTTCGAGAATCAAACTTTATTACTGAGAGAATACACTTAGATGGTCAGAGCCGTTTATAAGTGTAGTCGCTAGGACCCGGAGGCCGCCTATGGCTAGAGTAGTGCTAGGGCGCTTGGCCGCTTACAGCTATAGATCCGTTAGTAGCCGTATAGGCTGGATCTAGAAGTACATGGTCTCTTGATAGACTGCTGCTAGAGTCCTTGACGCCCTGAGCAGCCCGAGATCCGTTAGTAGCCGTTAGCGCTGGATCTTGGAGTAGAGTAGTCCGGAGACTAGTGCCTGGACCTAGAGGCCGCTTACAGCAAAAGGTCCCAGGAGTACTCGTGTAGACTTGAGCCCCTAGGGTAGTCGAGAGACTATGCGTAGAATCGACAGAGCTTGTCGACGTTCCACGAGTTGCTGATGTCGTCGCCTGGAGGCGATACGAGCCAGTTCCGGTCACCCTTGCAATTGTGAATGGACCTTCCCATGGCGAGCTGAGCTTGTGTAGTCCTTCCGTGTTCTGGATGCGGCGGAGGACTAGATCTCCAACGTTGAAGGAGCGTTCCTTGACGTTGCGATCGTGGTAGTGTCGGATACCCTCGAGGTACCTTGCTGATTGGACGAGGGCAGTGCAGCGAGCTTCTTCAAGTCCGTCGATGTCAACTCGTCTGCTGTCCTCAGATATGCCTTCGTCATATTGCTCTACTGCCGGCGAGTCCCACATGACGTCTTGAAGGACTGATTAGGCGACCAGAGAGGCGGGGAGTGAATGGGAGCCGATAAAAATTCTTCTCAAGGGAGATTGAAACTCCGACAAGACGAACTAGCTCGGTCGGACCCCCGAAATCACACGCTCCGCACTTCTACCTTCCGTTTGCCAAAACCACGTAGCCACTGAAGTGCTACTGGTCCTAGGAACAAACTCTACCAGCAACCACAACACACACGCACCAACGACAGTGGAAACAACTCGAAAGCTGGCTAACCAGACGGGGGCGGTTAGACCGGGTATAGGGGGGCGGTTAGACCGCCTCCACCTGGTAACCAAGAAATCCTCCGAAACACCTCTTCCGAGCACCAAAACGCACCACGGTTTCACCAACAAAGATCTCTGGTCAAGGCCATGCTAGCTTCCAGAAAATCTTGATGAAAACCAAAACTCCACCCAGGGGCCTAGGGGCGGTTAGACCGGCTACCAGGGGCGGTCTAACCTCCTGTACCCAGCAACAAATTCCAACCAAGAACACCTAGCAAACAGCACGAGAACGACCCCAAATTTCACCCAGACGCTCCTCTGATCAAGGCGAACAAGCTCACAGAGGAAAATCTGGCGAAACAAAACTTCGACCTAGAAACACCCAGGGCGGTTAGACCGCCCCCAAGGCGGTTAGACCGCCCCTTCCAGAAAACGAACCCGCGGGTCAAACCTCAGCTTCCTCGCACCCAATCTCCCGAATCACTCCACGAACTGCAGCAAAACTTCGGGAATAGCTGGGTTACCTCCTGGGCAACCTCTACCTCAAAGGAATCGATCCGAAACGCTCACAATCAAGAGGAATCGAAAAACCACCAAATCGAGTTCGATTCAAGAGAGATTTGGGGGCAAAGTCACCAGTCAAAGAGGCACAAGATCCTCATACGTGACACCCACCAAAAACCCCAAGAAATCGTCCTCAAAACCCCGCCAACAAAGAGCTCCGAAAATCACCACAAAAGAGATGGGAAAACCACCTCGAGGAACAACGCCAAACCATCTATACATGCCATGAAAGGTTCGTACAAGTGCTAGCTTGCCACCCAAACATCCATCCCTCTCTCTAGATCTCACATGAGGCTCTCAAGCTAGTCCTAGGAAAAACTAGGGAAAATGGAGAACAAAAATGGAAAAACAAATGAGCTAGGGTTCCTAGAGTTAGCTGCCATCCACCCATTCAATGAGTATATATGGAGGCACCCAAAAGACTAAACTACCCTCACCTAATAACTAGGGATACATGCCCCTCAAGGGCGGATTTGGAAATCTTTGGAATTTCTTCATCGGACGGATGCCCGGCGACCGCAGCCTGCTTAGCCTCGACGCAAGCCGTGCGATCCCAACGCGTGTCCTCCGCTTCGAAGCATCATGACGCCGGCGGCCAGGGCGGTCAGACCGCCCCCCTGGGCGGTTAGACCGGCCCGGGCAATCTGACCGGCCCCAGGCGGTCTGACCGCCCCTCCTAGGCGGTTGAACTGGCCTGGGTGGCCGCACCTCCTCGTCGAGTCTTCGACCTCGGTTTTGTGGCTCAACCGAGCAACCCAGTGGTTTTCTGGTGAACCACTGCAAACCCCGCGAGCTCGGTGTAGCCTCCGCCAATCTCCACTCATGACTTGGCTCCCATGTAGTCCCGACTCGACCTTGGTTTTGAGGCTCTACCAAGAAACCGTCCACGACTTCATCTTGCTATTCATGCCACCATGTGGCCCGCACTTGACCCCACTGGCCACCGGGTCCCTCGAACGAAGCCTACTTGTCTTCTCCACACCTGGAGGCCTCACCGGCAACGATCTTTCGTGCTTGTTCTTCACCTGCACCAACACGAGTTAAGCCGCAACCTGCACCTGCAATACTTAGCCAAGAATCAGTTCACACAACGTTGTCAATCACTCATCACACAAGGAAGTGACCATCCACCGGTCCTCGAACCACACATGGTCCTCAATCTCCCCCTTGATGAGTGCATTGACAACACCCACATGAAGTAACACAAGAGAAAAGGAAAAAGAAAAGAACAAATAAAAAGAAACCTCAACAAGCGATCGAAAGCCAAAGAAAGGCAAAGAGCAAGATCACTTGAAGAAGACAAGTTTCGGACCCCTTAGGCAAGAGCAACGGCTCGACACATCCGAGACAAAGCAAAGCTCAAGCAAAGAGCGCAAAACCACCAAAGCGAAGCTCGAACACCACAAAGAGCTCCCCCTGCACATATGCAAGCTCCCCCTGAGCCAAAGCACACCCCCCTGAACAAATGCAGCAATGCAAAACGGGAATGCAACAAAGAGCAAAAACCTGCTCACTCTGCCCAGGGCGGTTAGACCGCCTACCCCAGGCGGTTAGACCGCCTACCACTCATTTGACCGCCTGGGGGCGGTTAGACCGCCCCATGTGACCGGCCCTGCACCAAACTGCTCAAAATTTTCCCGAACCAATTGGAACACTTTCCAAACACTCCCAGGTGCCCAAAGCATGCACAAACTTCTCCCCCTTGTTGACAATGCATGAATCAAGGCAAAATGCGAAACTTTACAACATATAGCTTCTCAAATATACAAAATTCATCACAAGGAGCTACACAAGTCCAAATGAGCAAGTTAGATACTCTACAGGTTCGTAATGACCCTAGCTACATGATCACCAAGTTTCACAACCATTGGACAAGGCTAAAAGGGATTTGAGTAATTTTGCGAAAAGTTACTCTCTCACAAGCAAAAACCTAAACATGAGCAAAACATGTCAAAATGGCAAAGCCACACAAACTTCATGCTAGGACAGCCATTCTAATCATAAGACCATCACAAACACCCACAAGCACCTCATGTCATGTCAAAGCCACCGAGCCATGTGCCTACTTCTATGTATGAGACTTCTCATTGGTAGGCATCATGCAATGGTTTAGCACCCAAAGCAAATTAATTTCAGCACATATGACATGGCAACATATTTTCCAAGCATTTTTCATTTCATTTTCAGATTTATAAATGGTACATGAAATGTCTTTGCGACAAAAAGGAAATTATGCCCCTCCATAAGATAAAGCAAGAGGGCTAAACATTCATGATGGCAAATGAGCCTTTGGCCCCATATGATCAATAAACTAGGTATCCAACCACAAATTAAGCATAGCAAGGCCACTAAAACATGTCAAGATCATATAAAAGCGTTTACACATGAGAGAGCATATATGTGACATTTTTCAAAGAACTAGCCATCAACCATGGATCATTCATCAAGATCATCAAGAGCTAAGCCAAACTAACCATAGCATACCAAACAAGCTCACAAAAGCATATATAGCATCCCATGGTGAACAATGTATATAGGAGAAGCTTTTCCTATCCAATGCATATGATACAAAATGCATGCCATCTAAGATACAAGGATGCCTATACATCATGTTACAAATGCCATGCCAAATGCAAGAAATGCATAAAAGGAAAGCTAAACATATGCTACAAAGGAGCACCCACACAAAACTCACTAACCACCGGCTCCTCGAGGGGAGGCAAAAAGGGCTCGACACCATCGGCAAAAGAGCAAAGGAGCACAAAACTCACAAGCTCCCCCTAAACTCATGCATTAAGGCCAAAGAGCACACAAAGCTCACCTTACACACATGAGATAGGGCAAAGAGCTAAAAGAACCAAGTGACTTGACCAAGGCCACACACTTGAAGGTCACAAATTCACTTACCTTTATCATTTCTTCAGAAGTCACTCATCCTTGTCCACCATCCCCGAAAGTGATGTACCTCCATGTCACCACCGGGGTATGAGGCCGAAGAACCACCCCCGATATCAACCAAATGTTCTCCGGGCCTCCCACCTGCAACTCAAAACCAAGAGCGAGAATGAGCAAATGACTCAACACTGGGGTTAGTCCCAAGGGTGTGAAACCAGTGTCGGGCCATTTCCTCAAAAGTAGGGCTACCAACATTCATCCTACCGTGCCTATCAATATAGCGATCCATCCTGTCAAACCTATCAAACCTGGAACCACCATGGGAAAACCACTCCCGTCTCACTGGAGGAGTACAAGTACCACGAAAAAGAAAGCATGGTCCGTAGCCCCTCTTAGACTCAAAGCTGCGACCTCTCCCAAACTCATATTGATCACGAGGTGGAGAACGTCCAGCAAACTCAACACCACCTGACTCAAAGTGTCTACCATATGCACCATGACCAAGGGAACTGAAACCACAAGCATCACGACCTCGAAAACAGAACTGCCCAGAAATCTGGGGAGGGCCTGTCTGACCGCCTAGCCAGGCCGGTCTGACCGCCCTTCCCTGGGCAAGGCCGGTCTGACCGCCTAGCCAGGCCGGTCTGACCGCCCTCTCCAGACCACCACCGCGGCTACGGGATTTCCCATCTCCCCATGCCGGATCCTTACACACAAAGCCCTTTCCCTTAGGCAGCGGTATACGAGGCTCAGGCACACCATGGGAAAGGTGGTACCTGTACTTGTTCGCCCACTCCTTAGCCATTCTCGCCTCTCTCTTTCTCTTATAGCAAAACTCTCTCTTGTGACCATCCTTTCCACAAAACTCACAATGGAAAAGGATTGGTTTGGGCTTAGGCTTGGGGTGAGGCTCTTCACTTGGTTTCTCACTAGGCTTTTCACTTGCCTTCTAACTCGGTTTTTCTCTAGGTTGGTTAGGCTTGGATGCAAACTTGTCTTTGGGTGTGGGTTGTGGTGGAACTGAAACATTCTCGAATTTCTTTTCTCTCTCTCCACTGCCCTCACCAACATTATCCAATCCCAATGCCCAACCATCAAAGCGCTTACAGCTAGCAATCATCATACCAAGCTGAGGTTCTTGACTCTCAGGACCAGGAGCGTCCTGGTGGTCGATGGATGACCACTCCTCAGCGATGAGTGATTGAAAACGGGTGTTGGACTGACTCTTGGCTCAGTGCACAGGTGTAGGCTGCGGCCTAGTTCGTGTTGTTGCAGGTGAAGAACGGGCGCGAAAGGTCTTCAGCCTTGAGGGGCCTCCGAGAGATGGAGAGACAAGTAGGCTCGGTTCGAGGGACCCGATGGACGGCGGGACTAGGTGCGGGCCACATGGTGGCGAGACGAGCAAGATGAAGTCATGGACGATCGAGCCGGTGCACGCTGGCGGTCGAGTCAAGGGGCTTGGCGGGAGGCCGGACCGAGCATGCGGGGTTTGGTGGTTTTCCCACAAAACCATCGGAGGACGGTTTCTTGGTTTGGGCCTCAAAACCAAGTCCGAGGGCCAAACATGACGGAGATGGGATCCGGGCGTGTCGGGAAGCTTCGAAGCGGAGGACACGCGGCGGGATCGCATGGCTTGCGTCGGGAGGACGCGGGGTGCGGCAAAGGCGTGGCCGTCCGATGGCAAGACCCACAAACAGTACCTAAAGGCCCCTGCCTGGGTTGTATCGCCATTAGTTGAGTTAGGGGTAGTCGAGTCATTTACCACTCCGGTGGGACCTGATATATAAGCCATGAGTGTGTGGATGGCTCTCTCTCTCCGCAACTTAGGGTTTCATTTCCCCCCTCCTCTTTCTCATTTTCTGGGACTATTTTCTTCTCCATTTTCTCTAAGCTAGCATGAGAGCTTCATGAGAGATTTGTTGAGAGGGATGGATGCTAGGGCGGCATGCTAGACCTTGTGAATCTGTCCTGGTTTGTATGGAAGATTCGGCGTTGTGTTTCTTGTGGTCTTTTTCGTGCTTGTTTTTGGTGCCTTTGTTCTCGGTGTGATTCCGTGGATTTGAGTGGGTTTCTCCCCGGATTTCTGCGAGGGAAACATGGATGGATGTCTCGTGCATCTTTGTGATTGATCTTGTGCCCTCAAACGCCGGGAAACCACTTGGATTCAAGGATTTTCGTTCGGTGCTCTAGCTTTTTGTGGTGCTCAAAGGATTCGCGATTCCCGGTGATTTAGGGAGTTAGGAGGCAAGATTTTTGGGCTATAGCATCCTTGTGTGACGCTTTTCAAGTCCCCAAACTCTTGTCTCCACAGCCTCTACCATTTGGGAAATCCGATGATGATTTGAGAGAGTTGACCTTCGAGGTCGGGCTGTTTTCAGGTCTGTCTGTGAGGCGCGGACAGTCCGCGAGGGACTTGCGGACGGTCCGCGAGGAGCGAGTTCTTCCCGTGTTCTTCGTGTTCTTGCTCGGCTTCGCTTTTGAGTTGTCATGGCTTTGAGTTTTCGTTGTGAAAGGTTTCGGACAGTCCGCAACAGAGGGCGGACGGTCCGCGGGTGCCTGGCGGACAGTCCGCGTGCTCCCCGCAGACGGTCCGTTATTCGCGGTCGTCTCTAGAGGTTTTGTTTGCTTTTTCGGATGGTCCGCGGCGAAGGGCCGGTCCGCGGTGTGTGTGCGGACAGTCAGCGGTAGCAGGTCGGACGGTCCGCGTAGCCCGTGCGGACTGTCCGCCCCACCTGGCCGGACGGTCCGCTAGAGCCTGAGTGCTTTGTTCCTTGGTTCGATTCCTCCCTTCCTTCTTTCGTGCTTCCGCGTGGGCTTCAAGGAATCGTTCCTAAGACTTGATGTTGATCCATAACCTTGTTGTCTTGGTGGTTGGTGTGTGATTTGATCCATCGCTTGTGTGTGACCGGGATTTGACTAGGGTATAGGCCGGGTTCTTTGAGAAGAATTTTTACCGGCTCCTATTCACTCCCCCCCTCTCTAGTCGCCATCCGATCCTTCAATTGGTATCAGATCTTGGTGCCGGATTCTTTGTGACTTTGACAAGTCTCGAATCCTAAGATGGCATACGTTGAGCGGGGCGGTCCACCGCACTTTGATGGCAAGGGTTACCACAAGTGGGCGGCTCGTATGATGATCTTTCTTCGTGGAAAGCTGTTGGATTTCATTGTGCTTGACAAGACCTATGTTATTCCGGTCAACATCCATACTCTTATGGTGACCGATGCTGGTGCTAAGGCCAAGTATGAGGCAAATGCAAAAGCCGTTGATCACTTGGTCCGGAGCTTGTGTGATCCTGAGTTTGAGCGTGTTCGCCATTTGAATCTTTCTTGGCAAATTTGGGAGAAGTTATTGGTTGCTCACGGTGGTGATAACCATGTGAAGGCTCGCCTCTTTGTCTCTTACCGGATGCAATATGAGAACTTCACTCAACTTCCCGGTGAGGACATTGATGCGATGTTTCAGAGGTTCACCGCCATCGTGAACAACATGAAGGCTAATGTTGAGGATTTTCCTTACACCGAGCATGATCAGGCTTTGAAGCTCTTGCATGTCTTGGACCCAAATGTTTGGGGTGCTAAGGTTGAGGCCATCTAGGAGTCTGGGCAATATTTGACTATTGAGTTGGATGACCTCTTTTCTAAGCTCAAGTCGGCTGAGGTTGACAGGAAGTTGCAATCCAAGCATGAGGGCTCGACTGATCATAGTCTTGCTCTTGTGGGCGGATCAAAGGGCAAAGCCAACACTAACCCTTCCTGTTGACAGTTTTCCTTGTCTTCTCTTATGTCTATTCCAGATGAGGAGTTTGATGTGCTGGGCGAGGAGGAGCTGGCCTTGCTCTCGAGGAGGTTTGATCGACTACATGAGAGCCGGAGGAATGCAAGGCGGAGCTCGGGGATATGCTACAAGTGTGGCAAGCGTGGACACTTCATCGCCGAGTGCCCGGAAGCGGAGGAGAACAAGTACAAGATGAACGAGTACAAGGCGCACCCGAGGCATGAAGACAAGTACTCCTCCAAGGGCAAGCACTTCAGCAAGTCCAAGAGCAAGGACAAGGACAAGTGGAGACCGAGCAAGGGCGGCAACAAGAAGGACAAGGCAAGAGCTATGGTGGCCGGTGCAAGCGACGTCGACTCAAGCTCAAGCGACGCACAGTCAAGCTCAAGCAGTGAAGATGAAGACGCCGGGAGGCGCAAGGTCAAGATGAGTGCAAGCCGGAACATCAGTGGGTTGAGCTGTGTGGTGCTTGAAGGCTTTTGTGGCATGGCCCATAGCTCAAGCAGCAAGAAGAGCGACAAGGAAGACAGCGACTCCGACTCAGAGGATGAGGCAGGAGGCTTGGAGAACACTTGGTTGATTGACTCCGGATGTTCCCGACACATGACCGGAGACAAGAAGTAGTTCTCCAGCCTTACCCTAGTGAAGGAAAAGATGTACATCACATTTGGGGATAATGGACGAGGAAGGGTGATTTCTGAGGGTTTTGTGCATGTGAGTGACAAGGTAGCGTTGAAGAGAGTTGCTCTTGTGAAGTCTTTGGGTTTCAATTTGCTTTCGATTTCTCAGTTGCTTGATGAAGGTTTTGAGGTGCGTTTCAAGTCTGGTGAGTCTCATTTGCTGGATTCTCGAGGTAATATTGTTTGTATGATCATCCCCGAGGGTCAGATTTTCAGGGCTGATTTCTCTCGTTCTTTGGGTCCTGCTCGCTGTTTGATGGCTGGTCCTTCTTCTGATTTGTGGAAATGGCATAGGTGGTTGGGACACTTGAGCCTTGATTTGGTTTCCCGCTTGAGTGGTCTTGACCTTGTCCAAGGATTGCCGAGGTTGAAGCTTGAGAAGGACTTGGTTTGTGCTCCGTGTAGGCATGGCAAGATGGTAGCCACTCCCCATCCACCCCTGACCGATGTCATGACCGAGCGTCCGACATAGCTGTTGCATATGGACCTTGTTGGGCCAGCTCGAGTTCGCTCGGTGGGTGGGAAGTGGTATGTCCTTGTTGTGGTGGACGATTACTCTCGCTATGCCTGGGTGTTTTTCTTGGAAGACAAGAGTGAGACATTTGGTTTTGTTCAAGATCTGATCGTGAGGTTGAAAAACGAGAGGCATGGGAATGCTATTCGAGCTATACGCAGTGATAATGGCTCAGAGTTCAAGAGCTCTTGTTTTGATGCTTTGTGTCGTGATCTAGGTCTTGAACATCAGTATTCGACCCCTTTTGTGCCCCCTCAAAATGGAGATGTGGAAAGGAAAAATCGGACTCTTTGTGAGATGGCTAGGACGATGCTCGATGAGCACAGGACTCCTAGGAGGTATTGGGCTGAGGCGGTCAATACAGCTTGTCATGTCTCTAACAGGATTTTATGGAGAGCTTTCAAGAAGAAGACATGTTATGAGCTGATGCATGGTCGGGCACCCAAGGTGAGTCATTTCCGAGTCTTTGGCTGCAAGTGCTTTATTCTTAAGAAGGGAAAACTCGACAAGTTTGAGGCTAGATCAGGTGATGGTATTTTCTTTGGATATGCTAACCATTCTAGGGCCTATAGAGTGCTTAACCTTGAGACTAACAAAATCATGGAGACTTGCGAGGTAACCTTCGACGAGACAATGCCATGTACCTCTCTTGGCTTTGAATGTGCAGGTGATGAAGAGATGGCCGAGGACCTCTTTGAAGAGGAGAAGGATGAAGCTGGAGATGAAGATGGAGAGAACCATGCGCCTGACGCTGAGTGTGTACCCACTACTTCCCCTACGACCACTACGGAGCGTGGACCGTCTACTTCACGGACAACGACGGTGCGACAAGAGGACCAGGCGAGAGAAGCTGAAGTTGAGGGGGAGGTAGTCTCGAGGTGTGAGGCTCCCCGGAGAATTCAAGAAGTGCATCCTCTATCGAAGATCATTGGGGACATCGACGAACGCACTACAAGGTCAAGGTGTAGGAATTCCTCTCATTTCGTTCATACTGCTTTTGTTGCCACCTTTGAGCCTAAGGACATTGGACATGCTTTATCTGATGCAAACTGGGTCAATTCTATGCATGAGGAGTTGGAAAACTTTGAGAGGAACCAGGTGTGGGAGTTAGTTGAACCACCTCCAAATTTCCATCCTATAGGAACCAAATGGGTTTGGAAGAACAAAGAGGGTGAGAATGGGATGGTTGTGAGGAACAAGTCCAGACTTGTTGCTCAGGAATATAGTTAGAAAGAGGGGATCGACTATGAGGAGACCTTTGCTCCTGTGGCCCGTCTTGAGGCAATTCGGATCCTTCTAGCCTTTGCCGTGGCTAAAGGGTTCAAGTTGTTTCAAATGGATGTGAAGAGTGCTTTTCTGAATGGGGTCATAGAGGAGGAGGTGTATGTGAAGCAGCCACCGGGGTTTGAGAGTGAGAAGTATCCTCACAGGGTGTACAGGTTGAAAAGGGCTCTGTATGGGTCAAAACAAGTGCCCCGGGCTTGGTATGGGAGATTGAGAGGTTTTCTGGTCAGCAGAGGGTTTGTGATGGGTACCGTGGATAGGACCTTGTTTCTCCTAAAGCATGGGAATGACTTGTTGATTGTTCAAATATACGTGGATGATATTGTCTTTAGTGGCTCGTCACATAACCTTGTTGCCAAGTTTGCAGATGAGATGAGCAGGGAGTTCGAGATGAGCATGATGGGCGAGTTGCAGTACTTTCTCGGACTGCAGATCAAGCAAGTGAAGGATGGAACATTCGTGCACCAGACCAAGTACACGAAAGACATGCTGAAGAAGTTCCAAATGCAATATGTGAAGCCGATGTCGACTCCCATGGGGAGTACGCCCACTTTGGATGCGGACGAGGACGGAGAACTAGTGGACCAGCGGGAGTACAGGAGCATGATCGGCTGCCTCCTCTACCTGACGACGACGAGGCCAGACATACAGTTCAGTGTGTGTCTGTGCGCTCGTTTTCAGGCTTCGCCGAGGACATCATATCGACAGGCCGTCAAGAGGATTTTCAGGTACCTACAATCTGCCCCTGGTCTTGGCCTTTGGTATTCTTCCTCCTCGACTCTCTCTCTTCATGGTTTTTCTCGATGCGGATTTCTTTGGTTGTCGAGTCGAGAGGAAGTCTACTTCGGTACTTGCCGTTTCTTGGGTCTTCGTTGGTTTCATGGTCTTCCCGCAAGCAGTCTAGTGTAGCTCAGTCTACCACCGAGGCAGAGTATGTTGCAGCCGCGAGTTGTTGTTCCCAGCTGTTGTGGATTTCATACACTTTGAGAGACTTTGATGAGGAGTGCACCCAGATCCCACTTCTTTGTGATAGCACCAGTGCCATAAGCGTAGCGAAAAACCTAGTGCTTCATTCCAGAACCAAACACATAGAAGTGAGGTACCAGTTCTTGAGAGAATGTGGAGAAAGGGACCATTGTGTTGAGCCATGTCCCTACCCAAGATTAGCTTGCAGACATTTTCACAAAGCCTCTTGACCAAGCTACATTTGTGCGCTTGCGGGGAGAACTTGGGGTTTGTTGCCCTTTCTAGTTGATTCTTGGGGGTTTCTTCTTGTACCATATGTATCATACCATGTTTTCTTTGATCATACATGTTTTGCTTGATGTACAAACCATGGTAGGATATCCATCTTGTCATATATCATGTTGCATTTGTATCATATTGCATTTTAGGATGATGAGCTTCTTCCATATGCCTCATTTGAGTTTCTTTGGCTACTTGTGAGATATTGGTCATGCGTGTGGAGGAATGGCTATGTGAGGCTATGCTCTTGGAATATTTGAGATATATGTGTTGTGAGATAGCCTTTTTGAATCAAATGTTAATCTTGACTAAATTTGATGAAATGTGCTCCACTCATGTATAGTAGTATATCCATGTCACTTTTTGGACTAAATGTGCCTTTCATGCTTAGATTGTTCTTGGATGTTTCTTTCTTGCATTTGGGCCAAAGGCCAATATCATTGTGAATGTTTAGCCTATGTTGCATTCATGGGGGAGCATAAGCTTCTTTTTGCCGCAAAGGCACTTCATGTACCATGAAATGATTCAATCTTGAAAAGAAGTGTGTATGCTTGAAAAATGCTCCATACATCATGTTTATGCTTAAAATGTCTTATCTTTCACACATGGGTGCAAAACATGTTGCATGATGTTCACCAGTGGAGAAGTCTCCCCGAAGTGGACACATGGCTCATGAGCTTTAACATGACATGCTTTGCTTTATGGGTGTTTGCAATGACCTTTTGTTAAAAATATGATATCCTTGTATGATCTCTGGATGATATGCATGTTTTTGGCTCGAATATGACATGGATAGGCTTTTACATTTGAAGTGAGCCATCTTTTGATATAATTATTCAAATATGAAAGTTTGCTTTGTCACATGCCTATATTTTCATATATTACTTGTGGCAATGCTTTGACTATGTTATGATCCATAAATATGCTCTTTGTCTCATTTCTACCCTTTGACACTGAATTTGGCCTATTTGAGAAGCTCATGTAGATGTTTATATGCTTTGTTTTGCATTTCTGCATTTTCACCTTGATTCATACATTGTCAACAAGGGGGAGAAGAGGTGAGCTTAATGAAAATTCAGAATAGGTGAGCTAAAATTTGGAAGTTTGCATCCACATGTTCGGGGGGAGCTTTCTTGCTGTTTTCGGTGTGGAGTTTGTGCTTTGATTGGCTTGTGACCTTTCTTTGCCTTTCTCTGGTTTTGGTCATGAGTTGCGCTTCTTTGTTTTTCTTTCTTCTTACTTTCTTTCTCTGAATTTCATTTCGTGTTGTGTGTTGTCAATGCACTCATCAAGGGGGAGATTGAGGACCAGGAGCGTCCCGGTGGTCGATGGATGACCGCTCCTCAGTGATGAGTGATTGACAACGGGTGTTGGACTGACTCTTGGCTCAGTGCGCAGGTGTAGGTTGCGGCCTAGTTCGTGTTGTTGCATGTGAAGAACGGGCGCAAAAGGTCTTCAGCCTTGAGGGGCCTCCGGGAGATGGAGAGACAAGTAGGCTCGGTTCGAGGGACCCGGTGGACGGCGGGACTAGGTGCGGGCCACATGGTGGCGAGACGAGCAAGACGAAGTCATGGACGATCGAGCCAGTGCACGGTGGCGGTCGAGTCAAGGGCCTTGGTGGGAGGCCGGACCGAGCACGTGGGGTTTGGTGGTTTGCCCACAAAACCATCGGAGGACGGTTTCTTGGTTTGGGCCTGAAAACCAAGTTCGAGGGCCCAACACGACGGAGACGGGATCCGAGCGTGTCGGGAAGCTTCGAAGCGGAGGACACGCGGCGGGATCTCATGGCTTGCGTCGGGAGGACGCGGGGTGTGGCAAAGGCGTGGCCGTCCGATGGCAAGACCCACAAACATTACTTAAATGCCCCTGCGTGGGTTGTATCACCTGTAGTTGAGTTAGGGGTAGTCGAGTCATTTACCACTCCGGCGGGACCTGGTATATAAGCCATGAGTGTGTGTGGATGGCTTTCTCTCTCCGCGACTTAGGGTTTCATTCCCGCCCTCCTCTTTCTCATTTTCTGGGACTATTTTCTTCTCCATTTTCTCTAGGCTAGCAAGAGAGCTTCATGAGAGATTTGTTGAGATGGATGGATGCTAGGGCGGCATGCTAGACATTGTGAATCTTTCCTGGTTTGTATAGAAGATTCGGCGTTGTGTTTCTTGTGGTCTTTTTCGTGCTTGTTTTTGGTGCCTTTGTTCTCGGTGTGATTTCGTGGATTTGAGTGGGTTTCTCCCCGGATTTCTGTGAGGGAAACATGGTTGGATGTCTCGTGCATCTTTGTGATTGATCTTGTGCCCTCAAACGCCGGGAAACCACTTGGATTCAAGGATTTTCGTTCGGTGCTCTAGCTTTTGGTGGTGCTCAAAGGATTCGCGATTCCCGGTGATTTAGGGAGTTAGGAGGCAAGATTTTTGGGCTATAGCATCCTTGTGTGACGCTTTTCAAGTCCCCAAACTCTTGTCTCCACAGCCTCTACCGTTTGGGAAATCTGATGATGATTTGGGAGAGTTGACCTTCGAGGTCGGGCTGTTTTCAGGTCTGTCTGTGAGGCGCGGACAGTCCGCGAGGGACTGGCGGACGGTCCGCGAGGAGCGAGTTCTTCCCGTGTTCTTCGTGTTCTTGCTTGGCTTCGCTTTTGATCCGTCGTGGCTTTGAGTTTTCGTTGTGAAAGGTTTCAATCCCAACCATGCTTACTTCTTTGCTTCCATCGGAGGGTTTTTATGATTTTCAAAACAAAATTTCCAGCAACAAGTATTAGACGAAAACCTTTCTCCAAGCTCTCTTAAGTCACTCATATGAAGTGGCTATCCTAACCAAATTTTATAAAACTCTCAACTCCCATTAACCTCTCATATATCATGTAAAGTGGAGCTATAGGTAGGGCTAGCGCAATCAACACAAGTATTGTCAAACTAAGAACTTCCTCTAATGGTTGTCTACCTTTCAAAGCCAATGATCATGAGAATTAACCATATGTAGGGATATCAAGGATGAGAAGATTTAGAATGGTGGACATGTGCAAGGGCAAAAAAAAAATTATGACTACAAGGCACCGATGACGTCCTCGTTGTCGGATTGCACATGGTTGGAAAAGAGTGAAAGTTTCGTCTCTCAACAACGTGACATCCTTCCTTACACTTTATTTTTCTTTTCTTTCACTTGATACATCCCTCTCATATCTTTATTGCTACCTCATCTTTCTCTTTTTCTTTTTCTTCTTTCATTCACATATAATAATTTTTTCTTCTTTTTTTCTTTCTTTCTTTTCCATACTCATACCTTTTCTCTTTATTTTTCTCTCTCTTGACAACTTTTCAAAGCTTTCAATTCTCTCTTTCCTTGCATGCATACAATCTGAAATTTTAAATAAATCATGCTAGAGACAAGACGAAACTTTGAAAATAGGTTATGTTCAAGGAATACGATGTACAAAAGAGATGTATAGGGTTGGGTATGGAATTCGGCGATGTACGTGACTTCCGTTGTGAAAGTCACGTTACCGAATATATGACGAGGCTAGCAACAAAAGATAAGCACAAGAACATGATCATTGCTCAAAATTAAAACTCACCAAGATAGAAGGGTCCTAGCCTAACTCATCGTGCTAATCACACTTATGGTGGAGCGAAAAAAATAAACTTGGCATTGGATAGGAATTTTTTTCTTACTCTCAACTTGAAAAAGAGGTTTTGCTAACCTTTATTACAAGGGTTTTAAGATAATTTTCAGAACTGAAATCCTCCAACTTTTAGCATTGAACATAGCACAACTAACATGTGAAGCTCAAGATCGAAGTGTGGTATGGATACTTTAAGTAGTAGCAATTCCACTAAGCACCACGGTGAACATTTTTCAAACCACACACTTGTGTTCATATATCAAGAATCGAAGATTAAACAAACAAGTGAATAAAGATAAGTAATACATAAAACACAAAGGTATATATATAGACTCTTTTTATTTGATTTTATATGACTCAACACTAATTTAAGACACTATCAAACTTGCAAAAATTTAAAAACACACTCGAAAACTAAAAACTCATTAAAACGCTAAGACTGTCACACGAAGATTAAACCGAACCTAACCTTGAAGTTCAAAAGCTAAGTCTAGCGAGCTAGCTCTCCCCCACGCTTAAAACATACGACGTCCTCGTCGAATCTTAAAATTCCTAAGGGGAAAACTAGATCTAGTGGTACTTCAAGCAAGTATTGCACCACTTGCCTCTCATGTTTCCGACCATGCCGAAAACTTTGCGCATGTTACGGTTAAGGAACTTGAAATTGTCTCCAACTACGTGCTCCAAATCCTCCATATGCTGCTTCATCGCTTCCATGGCTTGGAGACATTCATCGGCCGACGTGTAGAGATCCCCGATGGATTGACGGCAAGTTCGACAACACATCAGATGCAATCCGAAGGGGTCTTCATCGCCATAGTCTCCACCGTCGTCGCCACCGTCTTCGCCACCTCCATTGTCGTTGCCGCTCTCGTTGCCATCGTTAACATTGCCGTTGGGGCCTTCGGGAGTCCTCTCTTTGGGCTGCTCATCCCAATCGTCATCATCTCTTCCGGCAGCCGCCCACGAGCTCGGGCTGCGATCGTCAGAATAGTCGCTACCCCCATAATCCTTAGGCTCTGGCGACGCCTCCTTGTAGTCTTTGCGCTTCATGCCTTGGATGTGTGCCGACCTTCGAACGGGCGTAGGGACCTTCTCTCCTTCGACGGGGTTGCGAGATGCAAGAGCTCCGGTCGGGACACGCCCTCCGCAACGGATGCGTGCGGTCCTCTTGACGGGTAGCTTGAGCTCGCATTGCATCGCCTCCTCCATCGATGGCTTCTTGGCTTCTAGCTTCAACTCTAAGCTCCTTGGGGGCACGATGGTCGCTACAAGGGTGCAAAATATTGCTTGAAAGGTTTGATCCTCGAGCTCCCAATTCGCCCAAATAAATAGTCCTGAGAGAAAAGCCCTGGGAACCTTATTTTCCTTTTTTACACTTCCCTTAAAATTTTCTGACCAAACAAGGAAGTCAAAAAGGAGCAATTCGGGTGAAATTCGGCGTCATCGGCCGCCAGAACCCTCTGGGCTAGTCGGCCTGGGCCGGCCGGCCCTCCCTGCCTCGGGGGCCGGGCCGGTCCGGTTTTTTTTGCACACCGCCCTATTTTTTTCCTTAGCCCATGGGAAAAAGTTGGCCCAGTAAATCTTCGCGAAAGACTCTAGAAAATTAAAAAGAAAAATTATTTACAAAAGTTGATGCCTTGTTTTTCGTCCTAGGTGGGACGTTCGGGCTCTTCCTCCATGGTGAAGACGTCAACATGGTGAAGGGGCACGACGTCGGGTTCGTAGTAAACCTTAAGCCGCTGACCATTCACCACAAATTGATCACCATTTATATCCATAATGGTTACCGCTCCGTTGGAGAACACCGAATGCACAACATAAGGTCCGTCCCATTTGCTTTGCAATTTCCCTTTTCCGAAGGTTTTAAACCTCGAATTGTAGAGGAGGACCTTATCTTCTTCTTTAAATTCTTTTTTCTTTAATATTTTATCGTACCACCTTTTGATTCTCTCCTTGTATATGCTTGCATTTTCATACGCTTTCAACCTCAACTCCTCTAGCTCGCTTATTTGGATCCTTCGTTTCACCACCGCGGCATCGAGATCGAGGTTCATCTCTTTAATTGCCCAATAGGCTTTATGTTCCAACTCAACCGGAAGGTGGCAAGCTTTTCATAGACGAATTGATAAGGGGTCATACCTATCGGTGTTTTGAACGCCGTTCGATAAGCCCATAAAGCTCCGTCTAATTTCTTTGACCAATCTTTGCCTCCCTTCTATATGGTCTTGTTGAGTATGCTTTTTAATTGCCTATTTGACGTCTCCGCTTGTCCGTTGGTTTGTGGGTGACAGGCCGTAGAGACCCTGTGCTCAATTCCCAACTTGGACAAGCACTTTTTGAAATTCTTCCCGGTGAAGTGAGTTCCTCCATCACTTATCAAGATTCTCAGTGTACCGAAATGGCGAAAAATCACGTTCTTGATCATAGTAATGGACTCTTCCGTGGAAGCTTTACGACATGGTATAGCCTCTACCCACTTGGATACATAATCAACCACGACTAGGATATACTCAAATCCTAATGAGTTTTTAAAAGGCCCCATGAAGTCTATACCACATACATCAAATATATCCATTTGTAGGTTGTATTTCAAAGGCATAGAATTTCTCTGAGAGATGTTTCCGGTTCTTTGGCATTCCGGGCATGATGCAACATATCTTTTAGTATCTTCAAGCATCTCCGGCCAATAGAATCTGCTCGACCATACCTTTGCTTGGGTTCGAAAATGGCTATAGTGTCCACCGTACTCCGCCGAGGGACACTTTCTCAAAATCTCTACCCTTTCTTCTCTTGGCACACATCTTCTCATTACTCCATCATTGCCAAGTTTGAAGAGGTATGGTGCATCCCAAAAATATTTCCTACTTTCGGAGATTATCTTCTTTTGAGTGTTTTTATCTAGATGGTCGACAGGCATCTTTCGAATTGCTCGAATGATATCGATCATCCATGTGTCTTTATCAAGCACTCTATAGAGGTGGTCATCTCTCATCTTATCTTCGATGGGCTCTTTATCATCTTGTCCACGATTCATCCTAGACAAATGATCGGCCACAACATTTTCCACCCCCTTTTTATCACGAATCTCAACATCAAATTCTTGGAGAAGAAGGATCCAACGAAACAAGCGTAGTTTAGCTTCCTTCTTAGCCAAGAGATACTTGATGGCTACGTGATCAGTGTAAACAATGACCTTCGAGTTCACGATGTAAGATCTGAATTTTTCGAAAGCTAATACGACCGCTAGCAACTCCTTTTTCGTAGTGGCATAATTTAATTGTGCCCCACTAAGAGTTTTGCTAGCATAGTAAACGGTGTGAACTCAGCCTTCCTTTCTTTGACCCAAGACTGCGCCTACGGCGTAGTCACTTGCGTCACACATGATCTCGAAAGGTTGGCTCTAATCCGGAGGTTGGATGATGGGAGCACTCACCAACGCATTTTTCAAGGTCCGGAATGCCGCTAGACACTTCTCATCAAAGTCGAAAGCCACATCCTTTTGAAGGAGATGTGTTAAACGCTTCGTGACCATTGAGAAGTCCTTAATAAATCTTCTATAGAATCCGGCTTGGCCTAGAAAGCTCCTTAAGGACTTGACATCTGTAGGAGGTGGGAGTTGCTCAACCGTCTCTACCTTAGCCTTGTCCAATTCAATTCCTCTCTCGGATATAACATGTACGAGCACTATGCCTTGCTTAACCATGAAGTGGCACACCTCGTAAGGACCTTTTCTAGGTTTGCTAAGCAATCCATGATCATCTTCCCATAAGCGGAAAAATCATCCATAAACACTTCAACAATTTCTTCGATGAATTCCGAAAACACGGCCATCATGCAACGTTGAAAAGAGGCCGGAGCGTTGCATAGGCCGAAGGGCATCCTCCTGTATGCAAACGTTCCGTAAGGGCACGTAAACGTTGTCTTATGTTGATCTTCCGGGTGAATGGGAATTTGCATGAACTCCAAGTATCCATCGAGAAAGCAAAAATAAGTGTGGTTTGCTAACCTCTCGAGCATCTCGTCGATGAACGGTAGGGGGAAGTGATCTTTCTTTGTCGCTTTGTTAAGCTTACGATAATCGATACACATTCGCCACCCGGTCACGGTTCTTTGCGGTATCAATTCATTCTTCTCATTCTTCACCACGGTCAAACCTCCTTTCTTCAGTACACAATGTACCGGGCTCACCCACTCGCTATGCGGAACCAGGTAGATGATTCCGGCATCAAGTAACTTGATAACCTCTTTCTTTACTACCTCTCACATGGCATGAGTTAGCCTCCTTTGGTGGTCCACTACGGGCTTACATTGGTCTTCCATTGGTATACGATGAGTGCAAAAGGCTGGGCTAAGACCTTTGAGATCATTAATCGAATATCCAATCACATTCCTATGTTTTTTTTAATAAAATCAGCAACACTTCATTTTCTTCGGGACTCAACTCGTCGCTCATGATGACTGGATACGTCTTGTCTGGGCCCAAAAATAAATATTATAATCCCTTGGGCAAAGGTTTAAGGTCTACCTCGAGCACTTGTGGCTCCTCGGGTTTCATTTCTCCTATGTCTTCGAATTTCTCTTCCTCCACACTACCATCATGCGGCTCTAAGCCTTTCGTTGCTCCCTCTAGTTCTTCATCTTGTTGATTACTAATTTGATTTTCTATTGCTCTTTGCAGCGGGTCTCTAAGGGTTTCAACAAAACAAAGGCTATCTATCTCTTCTACTTCTTCATCTTCGGGAGGAAAGGGTGTAAGGTGTTTAGAAGCACGAAGAAAGTTATATGTGTACTTTGTTCCATTAAGGTTCATTGTTACTTTGCCTTCTCCGGCATCTAACACGGCATCAACGAACTTAAGGAAAGGCCTACCTAAGATTATGTGATCATGATGACTATGGTAAGCATCAATAACAAAGAAATCGGTTGGTATATAGTTTCCAGAGATTTTTACTTTCATGTTGCAAGCAATACCTAGAGGTTTGATAGTTCTACCATCTCCCATAATTAATTTCGTTGATGTTGGAGCTAAGTCTAGGTTGTGGTCTTGAACTTTTTCCTAAATTTTAGAAGATAGAACACTTACTTGGGTTCCGATGTCGCATAAAGCTTTGCATTGAACTCCGTTGATCTCGCAACTCAAGTGTGGTGTCATCTGATCTTCTTCTTCGGATCCTATCGAGTAGATTTCGGCGAGGCGAGCGTGTGGTGACGCTTCGGGCTTGATGACCATGATTCTCTTCACCTCGGCTATGTGTTCTGGATCCACTATGTCATCTCCAAAGAGCTTTTGAAAAATCTCACCGGTGGTTTCAAGGTCGTATGAATTTTCCGCTTTCTTCTCCGGTGGAAAATCCACTTCCAATGCTCTTGCCATTCCCTTTTGATTAGGGAACGATCTTCTTTTGTCGAATACTTCTCCGTAATCAATAGGGATCCAATCCATTGGTTCGAACTCCCTTAGTGGCTTCGCCCTTGACATGCTTCTCTTGTTCATCTCATTTGGTACGGCGAAGTCGACACTCTGGGTAGTTCTTGACTTGATGTGTTCTTCTCTAAGCTTTTCCGCGATTGGTTCTTCTCTTGCGACTTCCGGGGTTGCCTCTTTAGAAAAATTAGCACACTTCTTCTTCCTCGAATTATATTCCGGCTCTTCCGCAAGTCTTGTTTCCCAATCTCTTCACATGGCAGCCGCTTTACTAATTTTTTGTAGAAGTTGGGCGGCTTCCGTGAGTGTTTTCTCCATGAGATCCCCACCTGCACACATTTCGACGTGTTGCACGCAACTAGGGGTTAGGGAAAAGAAAAATGTATGCAAGAGTACGTCACCGGTGAAGCCGAGTTTTGGTCCTTGTTCGATCAATCCATTAAACCTATCCCAGGCTTGGTCTATCCCTTCCTCTTCCCCTTGCATGAAAGTGATCACTTGCCTACTTAGATGTTGAACCTTGCTAATTGGAAAGAACTTCTCGCAAAACTTTTTTGTCAACTTGTTCCAATTGCCTTCAACTTCAAAGGACGCAACCGAATACCATGTCTTTGCTTTGCCGGCAAGTGAGTAGGGAAAGAGATTCCATTTGAACCATTCATCGGGGACTCCTTCTTGATGCACCGTGTTGCATATTGTCGTGAAATCCCTTATGTGTCTATATGGGTTCTCCGTAACCATCCCTTCAAATGGGCTCACCGCCACCATCTCGATGATCTTGGATTTAATCTCATACTTGGTCGCTTCGAGCTTCGAATCCAACTCTTGTACTTTGATGTCTTCACATCGAGGGCTAGCGTAATCCCTTAATGATTTCTCCGATTCTTCCACGGGTTGATTAACGAACGCCATCTAGACAATAAGATAAAAACAAAAACAAAAACAAAAGAAGTGTTTTTCTAGATAATATATGTTAGATATAGCAAACAAAAGATAAACTAATTATAAAACTAAGTTAAATGCAAATCAAACGATGTAAACTAGCTTGCTCCCCGGCAACGGCGCCAGAAAAAGGGGCTTGTTGACGGATAAAATACATATCCCTCTACGATCCGCAAGCGTACGGACCCCACACCTTTTTCACCACGGGATTCCCAAGGTTCTTGTCAATCCGCGGAGCAAGGGGGTTACAAGCGTTCGATCTACAACGACACACTGGCTACTAAAACCCTAATTATTATTATGCTAGAAAACAACTAAACTACACTAGAGAATGATTAAGATATCAAGATAAAAGACACTCGCCCACGGGTCTACGATACTGGAGCATGCAATCGCTTAAAGACATGAAAACCAATCTAATCTATCAGGGTTGTGACCACGGTTTCGCCCTTTCCCTCCTGTCGTACTGTCACTACGCGAAGGTATTCATGACTAGACCTTTGATGGACACGGCGTATTCAATGGATCCAAGGAAGCATCGAGGCCTATACTCCCTTTACGGCATGGTAGCTAACCTTAAGCATGAAAGTATATTCAACACAAGATGATAGATAGATAATCAAACAAAGTGCGATTACATCTCAAGATCGATTACAACCCATGGACAAATGAGAAGATTACCCCATCAAGGTGCTGATCATGGCACCGTTTATCATGGTTTCCCTTCCGCCGGTGTCTTCCTTCTTCTCCACGAGAGGGTGCTTCCTTCGAGGTGGTTGATCTCCCTCCGGAGATCCTCCTCCTCTCCCTCTAGCTTGTGGATGGCCTTCTGGTGCGAATGACTCTCCCCTCCGGTGTTGGCGGCGCCTCGGGGCTTTTAGGGTTGAAGATCCTTCGAGTGCAAGGAAAATGGGACCGAACCAGCGCCAAAACTGTGGGTCCTTATGCACTTATGTACTTTGCCCACTCCACTTGCATGATTTTGATGATGTTATCCTCGCGTCCAAGATGGAGGTTCGCTTCGCATGAAGTTCGATCTTTTACGCTTCAATCCCCGGGGGTGTTCCTCGTAGCACTTTGGTCCTTGCCACCTTTGGAAGTGATTTCATCAAGCTCATGAACACGAACAAGACATTGTAAATGCTCCTTTCAACTTGTTGCGAATCCGTCCTTTATGTCCATGTTTTCCTACATAAACACTACACTTCCAAATGCATGCACAAAGATGAACTTGTTATATGATTAGTGTGCCTAGTGGCGGGTTAGTTCCATAATCAAATCCAAACCAAAGTGTAATGAACATGCTAGGTGTACCAAAATACATCGTCAACAGATCTTAGACTGGTTAGAGTCAACAAAGACCCGAACCGGCTCTGATACCACTTGAAAGAACCGATTAGGCGACCAGAGAGGGGGGAGTGAATGGGAGCCGATAAAAATTCTTCTCGAGGGAGATTGAAACTCTGACAAGACGAACTAGCTCGGTCGGACGCCCGAAATCACACGCTCCGCACTTCTACCTTCCGTTTGCCAAAACCACATAGCCACTGGAGTGCTACTGGTCCTAGGAACAAACTCTACCAGCAACCACAACACACACACACCAACGACAGCGGAAACAACTCGAAAGCTGGCTAACCAGAGGGGGGCGGCTTGACCAGGTATAGGGGGCGGTTAGACCGCCTCCACCTAGTAACCAAAAAATCCTCCGAAACACCTGTTCCGAGCACCAAAACGCACCACGGTTTCACCAACAAAGATCTCTGGTCAAGGCCATGCTAGCTACCAGAAAATCTTGATGAAAACCAAAACTCCACCCAGGGGCCTAGGGGCGGTTAGACCGGCTACCAGGGGCGGTCTAACCTCCTGTACCCAGCAACGAACTCCAACCAAGAACACCTAGCAAACGGCACGAGAACGACCCCAAATTTCACCCAGACGCTCCTCTGATCATGGCGAACAAGCTCATCGAGGAAAATCCGGTGAAACAAAACTTCGACCTGGAAACACCCAGAGCGGTTAGACGGCCCCCCAAGGCGGTTAGACCGCCCCTTCCAGAAAATGAACCCGCGGGTCAAACCTCAACTTCCTCAGGCCCGATCTCCCGAATCACTCCACGGATTGCAGCAAAACTTCGGGAATAGCTGGGTTACCTCTTGGGCAACCTCTACCACAAAGGAATCGACCCGAAACGCTCACAATCAAGAGGAATCGAAGAAATCGCCTCTCTAGGTCAAGAACTCGCCCAACTCGAAAAACCACCAAATCGAGTTCGATTCAAGAGAGATTTGAGAGCAAAGTCACTAGTCAAAGAGGCACAAGATCCTCATACGTGACACCCACCAAAACCCCTAAGAAATCGTCCTCAAAACACCGCCAACAAAGAGCTCCGAAAATCACCACGAAAGAGCGGGAAAACCACCTTGAGGAACAACGCCAAACCATCTATAAATGCCACGAAAGGTTCGTACAAGGTCTAGCTTGCCACCCAAGCATCCATTCCTCTCTCTAGATCTCACATGAAGCTCTCAAGCTAGTCCTAGGAAAAACTAGGGAAAATGGAGAACAAAAATGGAAAAACAAATGAGCTAGTTTTCCTAGAGTTAGCTGTCATCCACCCATTCAATGAGTATATATGGAGGCACCCAAAAGACTAAGCTACCCTCACCTAATAACTAGGGATACATGCCCCTCAAGGACGGATTTGGAAATATTTGGAATTTTTTCATCGGACGGATGCCCGGCGACCGCAGCCTTCTTAGCCTCGACGCAAGCCTTGCGATCCCGATGCGTGTCCTCCGCTTCGAAGCATCTTGACGCCGGCGGCCAGGGCGGTCAGACCGCCCCCCTGGGCGGTTAGACCTGCCCGGGCAATCTGACCGGCCCCAGGCGGTCTGACCGCCCCTCCTGGGCAATTGAACCGGCCTGGGTGGCCGCACCTCCTCGTCGAGTCTTTGGCCTCGGTTTTGTGGCTCAACCGAGCAACCTAGTGGTTTTCTGGTGAACCACTGCAAACCCCGCGAGCTCGGTGTAGCCTCCGCCAATCTCTACTCATGACTTGGCTCCCACGTAGCCCCGGCTCAACCTTGGTTTTGAGGCTCTACCAAGAAACCGTCCACGACTTCATCTTGCTGTTCATGCCACCATGCGGCCCGCACTTGACCCCACTAGCCACCGGGTCCCTCGAACGAAGCTGTTGACGGTGAATTTCCGTCAACCTAGAGTACTTGTTATACATTGGTTTCGATTATGATTTGCAACTAACCGGCCACTAGGCATACTAATGATATAACAAGTTCACACTTGCATGTCGATTTTGGAGTTTGTTGTTTATGCAGGAAATCTACGCTAATGAGGAGACTTTCGGGATAAGTTCACCAAGCACTTTGGAAGAAGATCATGAAGCCCGACAAGAGTCAAGACACGCGATGAACATGACTCCAAATGACCCGAGGACCGAAGCGTCAACGTTCAAGTCTTCAGGGACTCAACCAGAAAACAACGAAGCTTGCATAGCAAGGATTCAAGCCTTAACCGTGAAGGAAACGACGTCAAAGGACCACATGCAAGTGCACACGAATAAGGGATCACGCGAGAAGCAACCCGGGAGGAAACCGGGGCCGAAGTGGGCCTGGGCCGGCCGTCCTGGGCCGACCGGCCCAACCCACTCTGGGGTCGGTTCGGTCCCCCCTTTGCCCTAGGTGTTCGTCTATTTATTGCCTCCGCCGCCGTCGGCCGACACATCGAACAAATCATCCTACCGACGCCAATCACCAGAAAACCGCCGCCGCAAGATGAGGGAGAGAGTTAGATGAGCTCGTCGCAAGGATCAACGCCGGCGGAGAGAAGGAAGCTAGAGGAGGGCTCCAAGCCGCTGGCTTAGGTGTGTTCCCAAGCTCCATCGCCTCCATCTTCATCGACGAAGTTCTCCGTAGTCTCCATCACCCCTATGTGCTTCAATCCGTGTAAGATGATGGGGTAATGTCTCCGTTCATCCCTAGGATTAGATGGATACATGCTATGTGATCGTACTCGATTTGTGGTTTCAATCTATTGTTTTCATGTTGATGATGCTTTGATGATTAAGGTTAGCTACCATGTTTTTCGGGCGTATGATATCCGCTACTCCCATAGATTCCATCAACATATATTTTCCATCATAGGTCTAGTCACGAATACCTTCGCGTAGTGACAGTACGAGAGGAGGGAAAGGGCGAAACCGTGGTCACAACCCCCGGTAGATTGGTTTACCGCATTCGTGTAGTAGATGC
The DNA here is from genome assembly GCA_947561735.1 of Cenchrus americanus. Classification (NCBI taxonomy): domain Eukaryota; kingdom Viridiplantae; phylum Streptophyta; class Magnoliopsida; order Poales; family Poaceae; genus Cenchrus; species Cenchrus americanus. The sequence goes on along the minus strand of OX387242.1, from coordinate 153,430,115 downwards.
ATACCATGTTATCCTAGATCCTAGGGAGGGAACGCTTATCTTTCTTAATCACTCTCTTGTGTTCACCCTTTACCATCTAGTTTAACCCTAGATTTGTTTGATCAACTTAACTTAGATTAACTTAGGTTAGATTGTCTTTACTTTTAGATTAGTACTCTCTTTAAAGGTTTCCTTAGTCAACTAGATTAGTACTTTGTTAAGCGCTAGTAATCCCCTTGCTCCGCGGATTGACAAGAACCTTGGGAATCCCGTGGTGAAAAAGGTGTAGGTCCGTATGCTTGTGGATCGTAGGTGGATACGTCTTTTATCCGTCAACAAGCCCCATTTTCTGGCGCCGTTGCCGGGGAGCGAGCCAGTTTGCTACGTTTAATCTAGTATTAATTTTGTTGATTACTAACACCTAACCCTTATTTTCTAAAAAAATTTTTTAGTTTTTCTTTCTACTTTTCTTGTGCCTAGATGGATTTGTTCACCTCACCATGGGAAGACGAAGAGATGTCGCTAAGGTAGCTAGCAATGCCGTCAATGGAAGACATTGAGATGCAAAAATCAGATTTGACATTTGCTACAACCCACTACGAAGTGTAGCCTGGAATCATCAAGTTAGTGGCGACAAAACCATTTAGAGGATTGGAGGATGACAACCCATATAGACACATTAAGGAATTCACGATGTTATGCAACACGATGCAACAAAAAGGTGTTCCGGCCGCTTGGTTCAAGTGGAATCTTTTTCCATTCTCTCTCGAAGATGAAGCGCGAAGATGGTACACACTTGCGTCCGTTGAAGCAAAAGGAAATTGGGATGAGCTAGTGAAGAAGTTTCTTTTGAAGTTCTTTCCCATAAGCAAGGTCCAAGACTTAAGGAGGCAAGTGCTCACTTTCAAGCAAGGAGAGGATGAAGGAATTGATGAAGCATGGGACCGTTTTAATGAACTACTTGAGTGAGGCCCGAACTTGGGATTTTCCGGTGACTTAATGTTGCATACCTTTTATTTTTCACTAACCCCTAACTCGTCTCGTTTTGTAAGCATGTGTGCAGGCGGTGATATATTGGATAAAACAATTAGTGAAGCCGCACAAATCTTACAAAGGATAAGCAATGGACAAAGAACACTACGAGATTGGCAAAGATGTTGTCGAGAGGAGCAAAACGACAAAAGCAAGCCCATGGTGCTTGCTGAAATTTCTGAGAAAGATGAACCGGAGGTCAAGGAAGATGAACCGACCATTCAAGAAATTGATGATCCACTTCCCAAGGTAAGAGAAGTCATTTCGGATGTTAAAAATGTTGATACTAACATGAATGTATGCCGAAGTATGTGGAATGCTAGACCATTGGCGGAGTTCATTCAATCCGGTTGGGTTCAAGTTGATTTCGCCCCACTAATTAGCTACCGAAGGAAGGAGGAACGCCAACACGTTGCCAAACTAGTTGAAGATATTTTTGATCAAGAGATGAGTGGAGAGTCGATCCAAAAGATGTTTGAAGAAGAAAGAGAATAAGTAGATGAAGGATGGATCGACCGGTTTGATAACTCAAAGATTTACGATGAAGGAAGTGAAGAGTACAACCGTGATGAGCCTAGTGACTCAAAGGATAAATGGGAGGAGATAGGACTCAAGCTAGATGATAGCTTGTGTGCTATTGAAGCCTACACACTAGCAAATCAAGAATGGAAGTACTCAAGGATGAAGGAAACAGTGAATCGACAATGAGCGATCTTGACAACATGTGGTACATGGAAGATAAAGAAAGCAACATACAAGTCTTTGAAGATGAAGATCTGGTTGATAAAGAAGACTTCAAAGAAGAGATGAATGCGTACATATTTGAAGGATTACATGTTCCACATGATGAGTTGAAGAAATTGCAAGATGGTGATGAAGAGGCAACTACACTTGTTGAGATCGATTCGCCTTCAACACCGCTTGATGAACCAAATATCACTGTTGTTGAAAAATCTCTAAGGCCAAGGTACGTGCTGAAATCTCAAGATATTATTGGTATTGGTGTTGATAAATTTAAATACTCATGCTCAACCAATAGTATGAATGATAGTTTAATGTCTAGGCCTTGTTCCAATAGTGATCATGTTGATAGGCTAGATTTTCTTGAGAATGAAAAAGAGGAAACATTTATTTTTTATCCAATTAATCTCACACCTGAACAACCTTTGCCTAATGATGAGCTAAGTGCTATGCATGAAACATATGCTTCTTTTATTTACACCTTGACTTGTTCCTACGATTCACATGTGGTGTTAATTATGGACGCGTATGTTTACAATAAGTTTTGTAAATCTCGATCATGCTTTGCGCTTGGTCAAGCTAATGACCTTAAAGAATCATATGTCAGGAAAGGCCCGATTTTCACTAACCATGTAGACAAGGCTTGAATAATGAAAAAAAGAAGTCATGCCTAAAAGAGTTGCAAGATAAATCATCAACCTCTCCGAATCCCGCGATGGATGCTGCTGTCTTCATCAATTTGAGAGCTTGTTCAGAGGTGTACAAATGAAGAAAATGAGATATTCAGAAGCTCCATCAAATTACCATTCCAACGCATCAAGAACCAACAAGTTTAAAGACCCGTGCAAGGAGTTATGGAGGAAACATTGAGCGTTGCGCGTTCTGAAATTTGAGGACAGATTTCATCGCCGAAGTAAAACGGACGTAACTCTCTTGTCCGGAGTCCGATTTGAGCAAATAAAGACTCGTTGGAAAGGAAATTTTGTGCACTGTGCAATGGAGTAGAGCTTGAGTATACTCTCTGTTCTGGACATTAAAAAAAATCATGGAGTGAAGGCAGCAGCGAAGGATGATAAAGAAGGAGATAGTGATGAAACAAAAGGATGCTTTGGGCAAGTCTTGTATAAGTGATCAAGCACAACATGGGAAGTAAATTAAAGCTGCATTGGTACCTTTTCTTCTTGCATGAGGGGCCATGGCTATGCAACGAAAAGAAGGTATGTGAGAAAGTCCAGCTCTATGACTTTAAATGAAGCGCTTTTCGGGAGGCAACCTGTTTCTTTATGTTTTTATTCCTTTCTTAGAGAGAATAAAGAATGACACCATCTTATGATGATCAACTTGTGGTTATTAATCTAAGTTTAGTTTTCTTTTTAGAACCACCATCATGTCCATGCTCATATTTATTTATTTGCATGCATTGCATTTTGTTATCAACACAATGTTTCTTTGCATGTACATGTTTTGCATATAGTTGGCTTGGTTGTTTTAAGGCTCAATGATGTATGCTTTCATATCCATGTTAATGCTCTAGCTGGGCATTTTCCTTTTGTGATCTTGTGTAAACGTGGTGTTTAAATATGATTTCGGACCATCATCATTAAGTTCGATAAACCTTGCTAGCTTTTTATATGTTTTCATGTTGCATTGGTTAGTTTATAAGCTTTGCAATGCGCTTAATTTTCCTTGTGCTATAAGGGTTATTGATTTAGGGATAGACATGGTGTTTTAACCCTTGATAAATAAACCTTTATGGCTATGGAAAAATTCGGCAACCTAGTTGTAAACATGGTGTTTAGAACTAGGTGAAAACATTGTCTTTGTTTATATGCTTTCCTATCATGTGCATACACACCTTGCACCGCATACACTCATTAGGTTTTTATTCCTCATTAAACTAATTATGCCACAAGTTAAGAATCTTAGGAGGCATTGTTGGATTGTTGGCAATTCTATCTACTCCCAACCGTCACCTTGGGGGTAGAATGTGCGTTTAAAACGTTTTACGGGCAAGATAAAGACTCTCACTACAAGGAAATTGAAGGATGGCTAAGAAGTGCTTTGTCTTCTTCTTCCATAACTAGCAAAATGCTAAGCATGGGGGAGACCCCGAATCTTCAACACGGAAGTGCAACATGACACTATAGAAGATAGAATGATAAAGATCGTTAATATCTCCGGATCAATGCGCAAGAAGCCACCAATCTCGTCAAAATTCTGCATGGTCTCGAAGGGAAAACACTAGATATTTTTGGATATTTAGAAGCCCCATGAAGTTACGATTCCAACAAATCAATAATCAAGACAATCGGCGGTTCCTACAAGCGGTTATCCCCGAATCACCGAGTGCAACACGTCCTGAAATCTGTTTTGGACAGCACGCAGCGCTGAAGTAAAACGGACATAGCTCCCTTGTTTGAACTCCGTTTTCGATGAATGACCACACGTTGGAAAGGTAATTTCATAAACTTTTCAATAGAGCTATATTTCGATATATGTTTTGTTCTGGACAGAGGGGGAAATCCATGAAAAAGAGACAGCAAGGAGATGATGAGAACAAGAAAGAGGAGATGGTGATGACAACATTGAAGAGAAGGGTGACCAATGACTCCATTAAGCATACAAGATCAAATTCAGAAGTTTAGGAGTATTAATAAATCAAGACAAGCAAAAGCCACATCGATACATGGAGATGCCGGAAGAAGGCAACGAAGGATTACAAAAGATGGTAACATCTCCATGGACCTTCTCTTTTCCAAACACAAATGCTTGTAAGTATGCCTTCAACATCAACTAGGTGCAACCTTTTGTTTTTCTCTTCAAACAATAAAATGGCTACTAGGAGGACAACCTAGGTTTCTTTTTACTTTCAATAGATAAGCATGACCATGTGTTCACCTCAATGTTCTATATTGCCTATGCTTACGGAAAGATGATGAAAGTTGCCGCATTGTTTTACCTACATGAAGTTATACATGTCTTGGCTAATTGCTCTCTATAATATGATCTGAAATTAATTTAAATACCGGCTCTTTTATTTGTGGAGGTGAAATGACTATGCTCTAGACCCACATACATATCTTTGCTCTTTGATTTAAGTTTATGGATAGTCGGATAACTTGTTGTTTTTATGAAAACTTAACTTTTATGCTATCTACATGTTTGTGATGCTCTTGCAAAGTTCTAACTACCAAAGCCATATACATATATGTATTATGAACAAAACCCGTAGATTGCAAACATATGTTTTGATGAGTTGGATTAGGATTGATTTCTATGGTTCGAGACTAAGAAGCTGGCCATTCCTTTGTGTAACTTTTTCATGCTAGCCTTTTTGTCCATGTATTGTGGGTTTTCACATCGAAAATTTCACAAACTTCGCTGGGCATCCACCCTAAACCAAAAACATCTTTTTGTGATCACCTCCTTGTCCACAACCCAATTTGAGTATGGAGTAAAATTCTCGATGGAGATTCAAATATTCCGCAATATTATGGAATTTATACTTACTTTAGCAGTTATTTCCCCTCTCTTTTATGCTCGAGGACGAGCATCGTTCAAGCATGGGGGAGGAGTCATTCTCTAACACAAATGCTATGTAAGTATTATATTGCAAAAAGTTTTGAGGAGCAAAAGAAAAAAAGAATAAAAATGAAAAATGAAAAAAATATGATAAGAAAAAAAGAAAAGTAAGAAAAATAGGAATAATAAAGTGAAAAAAGAAAGAGAGAAAAATGAGAAGGAAATAGAATAAAGAAAAAAATAAAGATGCTCCTCGGTTCTTTGTGCTTCATAAGTTCTCAAGTGCCTTGATGACAAATCCATACTCAAATCTTCCAACCATGTGCAATCCGATAACGAGGACTTCACTCGTGCCTCGGGATCATCCATTTGCCACTTGCACATGTCCACTTATCTAAATGTGTGTGTGTATTGTCCCTCTCTCTTTCCAACATATATTTTCCATGGCCTTTTTGACGAGTCTCGGTAATTCCAATAGACCTCTCTTTATTTGACAATATTTCGGATATATGTTTTGCTAGGATTGTTTTTAACATTCCAAGCTCCACATAAGCCTTCCACTATCACATATGAGTAGAGTAGGTTGAAAATAATCTAGTATAGGCTTGAGTGACTTGATGAGATGAGTGTTCCATGGGCTCTTGCAAGAGATTTTCACTTATGTTGGATATGCATCTTTTTGAAAATCTTCCATGTGACAAGGTAATGGTTTGAAGTTCACTTTGAGAGCATCGTGTTAAATGTGGCTTCTTCTTTATTGTTAGTCTATCTTCCATAGTGAAAAAGAAGTCGGTCACAACTTGAACTTTAAAAATAAATTCTTAAGAAAGAGCAATTTGCCTCGTCATGAATGACTAAGTGCAGGGACAACATTGGAAGGCAACACTGATTTCCCTTTTAAGCAAGGATTACTTACTCGAGGACGAGCAAGGTTTAAGCATGTGGGAGATGTTGACGGTGAATTTCCGTCAACCTAGAGTACTTGTTATACATTGGTTTCGATTATGATTCGCAACTAACCGGCCACTAGGCATACTAATGATATAACAAGTTCACACTTGCATGTCGATTTTGGAGTTTGTTGTTTACGCAGGAAATCTACGCTAATGAGGAGACTTTCGGGATAAGTTCACCAATCACTTTGGAAGAAGATCATGATGCCCGACAAGAGTCAAGACACGCGATGAACATGACTCCAAATGACCCGAGGACCGAAGCGTCAACGTGCAAGTCTTCAGGGACTCAACCAGAAAACAACGAAGCTTGCATAGCAAGGATTCAAGCCTTAACCGTGAAGGAAACGACGTCAAAGGACCACATGCAAGTGCACACGAATAAGGGATCACGCGAGAAGCAACCCGGGAGGAAACCGGGGCCGAAGTGGGCCTGGGTCGGCCGTCCTGGGCCGACCGGCCCAACCCACTCTGGGGTCGGTTCGGTCCCCCCTTTGCCCTAGGTGTTCGTCTATTTATTGCCTCCGCCGCCGTCGGCCGACACATCGAACAAATCATCCTACCGACGCCAATCACCAGAAAACCGCCGCCGCAAGATGAGGGAGAGAGTTAAATGAGCTCGTCGAAAGGATCAATGCCGGCGGAGAGAAGGAAGCAAGAGGAGGGCTCCAAGCCGCTGGCTTAGGTGTGTTCCCAAGCTCCATCGCCGCCATCTTCATCGACGACGTTCTCCGGAGTCTCCATCACCCCTATGTGCTTCAATCCGTGTAAGATGATGGGGTAATGTCTCCGTTCATCCCTAGGATTAGATGGATACATGCTATGTGATCGCTACTCGATTTGTGGTTTCAATCTATTGTTTTCATGTTGATGATGCTTTGATGATTAAGGTTAGCTACCATGTTTTTCGGGCGTATGATATCCGCTACTCCCATAGATTCCATCAACATACATTGTCCATCATAGGTCTAGTCACGAATTCCTTCGCGTTGTGACAGTACGAGAGGAGGGAAAGGGCGAAACCGTGGTCACAACCCCCGGTAGATTGGTTTACCGCTTTCGTGTAGTAGATGCATACCATGTTATCCTAGATCCTAGGGAGGGAACGCTTATCTTTCTTAATCACTCTCTTGTGTTCACCCTTTACCATCTAGTTTAACCCTAGATTTGTTTGATCAACTTAACTTAGATTAACTTAGGTTAGATTGTCTTCACTTTTAGATTAATACTCTCTTTAAAGGTTTCCTTAGTCAACTAGATTAGTACTTTGTTAAGCGCTAGTAATCCCCTTGCTTCGCGGATTGACAAGAACCTTGGGAATCCCGTGGTGAAAAAGGTGTAGGTTCGTACGCTTGCGGATCGTAGGTGGATACGTCTTTTATCCGTCAACAGAAGCCTACTTGTCTTCTCAACACCTGGAGGCCTCACCGGCAACGACCTTTCGCGCTTGTTCTTCACCTGCACCAACACGAGTCAAGCCGCAACCTGCACCTGCAATACTTAGCCAAGAATCAGTCTACACAACGTTGTCAATCACTCATCACACAAGGAAGCGACCATCCACCGGTCCTCGAACCACACATGGTCCTCACGTCGGTAGGTAGAATAGCTTCGGAGCCGTAGACCAAGAAATAAGGTGACTGTCCCGTCGGCTTGGTGGGTTGAGTAGGCAGCCCCCAGAGTGCATTGGGTAGTTCCTTGATCCACTTTCCTCCTTTTGTGTTAGCAGCATCGTGCAGTCGCTTCTTGAGAGCGTCGAGTACCATCCCATTGGCGCACTCGAATTGTCCGTTGGCCCGTGGATGGGTGACTGAGACATACCGGATGTCAATCCCGCTATTCTCGTAGTACTCCCAGAACTGGTGATTGTTGAAGTTGGAACCCAGGTCTGTGATGATGCGACGGGGTAGTCCGTAGCGGTGCACGAGTTCATCCAAGAAGTCGAGTACTCTATCGGCCTTGGGGCAGGTGACTGGCTTGACTTCGATCCACTAGGTGAACTTGTCGATGACCACCAGAACTCTGTTGAATCCTCCTGGCGCAGTCGGAAGAGGCTCAATCATGTCGAGCCCCCAACAGGCGAAAGGCCAAGTTGGTGGTGTAGTGACTATTTTGTAGGCCGGGACATGTTGTTGCTTGGACAAGTACTGGCACCCTTGGCACTTTCTGATGAGTTCCTCAGCATCGCCCAGAGCTGTGGGTGAAGGACCGATACGGCGAACCAGAGAGGGGGGGAGTGAATGGGAGCCGATAAAAATTCTTCTCGAAGGAGATCGAAACTCCAACAAGATGAACACGGCTTCCAACACACGTCTCCGACTCACTACCAAGGTTGGTCAAGCCCACGTAGCCACTGGAGTGCCACTGGACCTAGGAACCAACACACCACCTTCAGACCCGAGAAACGCAGCGGAAAAACCAAACCTCGAGACTACGGACCCACACCGGTCGACCGGTGAGCAAAGCATCGGTCGACCGGTCCCTGCAGGTGAACCTGAGCAACTTCCACTAAGTGGCTCTACACCGGTCAGACCGGTGAGACACACCGGTCAGACCGATGGCAGCCTGAAAGCCCCCAAGACACCAAACAGGCCAACCGACCACCAAACGGACCCAAACTCGAAACAGCAGCACCACGGGACAACAAAGAACTCACCAAGACGTTCACCCGAGCAAAATCCCACAAGGGCTTGCACCGGTCAGACCGGTCAAGAGCACCGGTCAGACCGGTGTGGCCTGGACAGCTCGGCATGAACAGCACCCGCGGGTCAACTCCCCCAAATCCAAATCTCGATCTCCCGAATCGCTCCACGGACTTGAACAAGACTTTGGGGATATCAGGAACACCTCATGAGGAGTCCATAGCCAAGTTTAATCCCACCAAATCTCGTCCAAAAAGGAGGAATCGAAGAAATCCCGCCGAAAGCACTTCCAATCCAAGAACTCAAGAAAACACCAAAATCGAGCACTTTTACTCACGGATTTGGGAGGGGAATCACAGCCCAAAGAACCACGAAGGGTTCCCACAAGTTTCCCCCATCAAATCCCCAAGAGAAAAGCCCCGAAAACACCCCAAAGAAATCACGAAGAGAGGGCTCCGAAAATCACCACCAAGAGCAACCGGGGAAAACACATCCAAACCTTGAGGAACCACGCCGAATCATCTATACATGAAACAAAGGTTCGTACAAGGTCTAGCAAGCCGCCCGATCATCCATCCCTCTCTACAAGATCTCTCCGTGAAGCTCTCTTGCTAGTCCTAAGGAAAACCTAGAGAAAATAGGTGGAAAATAGGAAAACTAATGGGCTAGGGTTCCAAGAGTTGGCTGCCATCCTCTCACCTCTTGGGTTATATAGGCGGCAACCGAATGTCTAAAATGCCCCTCTCTACTAACTAGGGATACAAGCCCCTCAAGGGCGGATTTGGAATTCTTGATGCCTTCACCATCGGACGGATGCCCGGCGACCGCACCCGCGTAGCTTCGACGCAAGCCATGTGATCCCGACGCGTGTCCTCCGCTTCGAAGATTCGGACCGCGTCGTCGCACACCGGCCGACCGGTGCTCCTCACCGGTCGACCGGTCCCCACCGGTCGAGCCGGTCGACCCACCGGTCGGACCGGTGCGGGTGCCGCCGCACCTCCGTCTTCGGTTCTCCGGTCTTGGCTTTGTGGATCAACCAAGAAACCCGGTGGTTTTACGGTGAACCACCGGAAACCCCGCGAACTCGGTGTAGCCTCCGCCAATCTCCACTCATGACTTGGCTCCCACGTAGTCCCGGCTCGACCTTGGTTTTGAGGCTCAACCAAGAAACCGTCCACGACTTCATCTTCTTGTTCATGCCACCATGCGGCCCGCACTTGACCCCCGCTGGCCACCGGGTCCCTCGAACGAAGCCTACTTGTCTTCTCCACACATGGAGGCCTCACCGGCGACGACCTTTCGCGCTTGTTCTTCACCCGCACCAACACCAGTCAAGCCGCAACCCGCACCTCGCAATACTTAGCCAAGAATCAGTCCACACAACGTTGTCAATCACTCATCACACAAGGAAGCGACCATCCACCGGTCCTCGAACCACACATGGTCCTCAATCTCCCCCTTGATGAGTGCATTGACAACACCCACACGAAAGTAACAAGAGAGAAAAGAAAAAGAAAAGAAACGAACAAAAAGAAATTCCAACAAGCGATCGAAAGCCAAACAAAGGCAAAGAGCAAGATCACTTGAAGGAAACAAGTCTCGGACCCCTTAGGCAAGGGCAACGGCTCGACACATCCGAGACAAAGCAAAGCTCAAGCAAAGAGCGCAAACCACCAAAACAAGGCTCGAAAAACCACATAGAACTCCCCCTGCACACATGCAAGCTCCCCCTGGGCGAATGCATGCAAGACACCACTTGAAACAGGGCAGCTGTAACAAAACAGCCCGGCCCAGGTCGGACCGGTCCACACCACCGGTCGGACCGGTGTGCAACAAGTGTCTGAGAACCAGCACTCACACCGGTCAGACCGGTGACCCTGACCGGTCAGACCGGTGCACAATAGAGCCCAGAAATGGCTCGAAACCACCTGAAAACCTTCTAAACACGTCCAGCAAGCCATTTCAAGCTCAAACTTCTCCCCCTTGTTGGCAATGCATGAATCAAGCCAAAAAAGCAAAACTTTCAACCTGGAGCTTCTCAAATATACAAAATCCAACATAGGATGCTACACATGTCCAAATGAGCAAGTTAGATACTCTACGGCTTCGTATCGATCTCAACTACATGATCACCAAGTTTCACAACCATTGGACGAAGCTAAGAAGGATTGTGGCAATTTTGCGAAAAACTTGCCTCTCATGAGCAAAGTCCTAAACATGATCAAAGCATATCAAAATGGCAAAGACACACAAACTTCATGCTAGGACAGCTATTTTAACCATAAGACCATCACAAACACCCACAAGCACCTCATGTCATGTCAAAGCCACCGAGCCATGTGCCTACTTCTATGTATGAGACTTCTCATTGGTAGGCATCATGCAACGGTTTAGCACCCAAAGCAAATTAAATTCAGCACATATGACATGGGAGCATATTTTCCAAGCATTTCTTTTCATTTCATTTTCAGATTTGTAAATGGTACATGAAATGTCTTTGCGACAAAAAGGAACTTATGCTCCTCCACAAGATAAGTCAAGAGGGCTAAACATTCATGATGGCAAATGAGCCTTTGGCCCCATATGATCAATAAACTAGCTATCCAACCACAAATTAAGTATAGCAAAGCCATAAAAACATGTCAAGAGCATGTAAAGGCATTTACACATGAGAGAGCATACATGTGACATTTTTCAAAAGCATAGCTATCAACCATGGATTATTCATCAATATCATCAAGAGCTAAGCCAAAACTAACCGTAGCATACCAAACAAGCTCACAAAGGCATATATCTCATTCCATGGTGAACAATGTATATGAGAGAAGCTTTTCCTAACCAATGCATATGATACAAAATGCATGCAATCTAAGATACAAGGATGCCTATACATCATGTTACATATGCCATGCTAAATGCAAGAAATGCACAAAAGAAAGCTATACATATGCTACAAACCGGCTCCTCGAGGGGAGGCAAAACGGGCTCGACACCACCGGCAAAAGAGAGCTCCCACACACCCAACTCAAGAGATCAAACACACACCAAGTTCCCCCGCAAACGAGTGAAAGTTGCTTGATCTAGGGGTTTGGTGAAAATATCGGCTAATTGGTCATGTGTGGGTACATGGATCAAAGCTATCTTTCCTTTCTCTACGTTGTCTCTCAGAAAATGATACCTCACTTCTATGTGCTTGGTTTTGGAATGGAGCACTGGATTCTTTGCAACGCTTATGGCACTGGTGCTATCACATTGAAGTGGGACATGGGTATACTCCTCACCAAAGTCACTCATGGTGTAGGTGATCCAAAGGAGCTGAGAGCAACAACTAGCAGCGGCAACATACTCGGCCTCGGTCGTGGATTGAGCAACACTCGACTGCTTGCGGCAAGACCAAGACACCAAAGAAGAACCCAAAAGCGGCAAGTCCCGAAGTGGACTTCCTATCCAACCGACACCGGCAAAATCCGCGTCCGAAAAGCCATGAAGCGCCAAAGAAGAGGACGCGGAGTACCAAAGGCCGAAGTCGGGAGTGTGACGCAAGTACCGAAAATTCGCTTCCGCTTGCCGATGCGAAGTCCTCGGGAGACGCTTGAAAACGAGCGCACGGACACACCGAGAAGCGTATGTCTGGCCTCGTCGCCGTCAAGTAGAGGAGTGACCCGATCATGCTCCGGTACTCCTTCTGGTCCACGTGTTCTCCTTCCTCGTCCGCATCAAGAGCCGTAGTCGTACTCATCGGCATCGTCATAGCCTTGGAGTCCTCCATCTTGAACTTCCTCACAATGTCCTTGGTGTACTTAGCCTGGTGCACAAATGTTCCTTCCTTTGATTGCTTGATTTGTAGCCCGAGGAAGAACTGCAACTCACCCATCATGCTCATCTCAAACTCCCTGCTCATATCATCTGCAAACCTCGCAACAAGAGAGTTTGACGAGCCACCAAAGACAATATCATCCACGTACACCGCACAATCGGGATATCTCCCCCCCGCCTCGGCAAAAACAAGGTCCGATCGACCTTCCCCATCTCAAAACCTCTCTCAAACAAGAACCCCCTCAACCTGCCATACCAAGCTCTAGGCGCCGCTTCAACCCATACGGCGCCTTCCTCAACTTGTACACCCGGTGGGGGTACTTCTCACTCTCAAACCCCGGAGAGGTCTGTCTCACATACACTTCTTCCTCCAACACTCCATTCGGAAAAGCACTCTTCACATCCATTTGGTGCAACTTGAACCCTTTAGCCACGGAAAAGGCTAGAAGGATCCTAATCGCCTCCAAACGGGCTACGGGAGCAAAGGTCTCCTCGTAGTCGATCCCCTCCTTCCGACCGAACCCCCGGGCAACAAGTCTCGACTTGTTCCTCACAACCTCACCCTTCTCTCCCTCTTTGTTTTTCCACACCCACTTGGTACCAATCGGCTTACACCCTGGGGGAGGGTCAACCAACTCCCACACCTGATTCCTCTCAAAGTTCTCCAACTCCTCATGCATCGAGTTAACCCAATTATGATCAGATAGTGCGTGTCCAATGTCTTTGGGCTCGAAAGAAGCAACAAACGCAGCATGAGCAAAATGGGAATTGTTTCGAACCCTCGACCGTGTAGTGCGTTCATTCATGTCGCCGATGATCCTCGAAGCTGGATGATCCACTTGAACTCGCCGGGGAGGTTCTCGCCTCGAAGCTACCTCCCCCTCAACATCAGCTTCTCCTCGTTCTTGATTTGTCGTCGTAGGTGTAGCAGAGGGTCCATCCATCATCGTCGTCGAAGTAGTGGGTACATGTTCAGCCGGGGGCACCGCACCGCCATCCTCATCATCTCCATGTTCATGCTCCTCCTCCTGAAAGATCTCCTCACCAAGCTCATCATCACTCGCACACTCAAAGACAAGCCGACTACGTGGCTCGTCTCGTCGAAGGTTACCTCGCAAGTCTCCACGATTTGGTTAGTTTCAAGATTGAGCACACGATATGCTCTAGAATGAGATGCATAACCAAAGAAAATGCCATCGACGAGACCTAGCCTCAAACTTATCCAACTTCCTGCCTTTCTTCGAATGAAACACTTGCAACCAAAGACATGGAAGTGACTCACCTTGGGTGTGCGGCCATGCATCAACTCATAGCATGTCTTCTTCTTGTGCACCCCGAGGTATATCCCGTTCGACACATAGCATGCGGTATTCACCGCCTCGGCCCAATACCTCCTCGGAGTCCTATGCTCATCAAGCATCGTCCGAGCCATCTCGCACAAGGTCCCGTTCTTCCTTTCCACAACACCATTCGGGAGACGTATACGGACTCGAAAGCGCGGTGCTCAAGACCCAAGTCATGACAAAAGGTTTCAAAACGAGAGTTCCCGAATTCCGAGCCATTATCACTACGGATAGCTCGTATGGCATCTCCGTGCCTCTCGTTCCTCAACCTCAAGACTAGATCTCGAACAAAACCAAACGTCTCCCCCTTATCCTCGAGAAAGAACACCCACGCATACCGAGAATAGTCGTCCACCACAACAAGGACATACCACTTCCCACCCGCGAGATCGCACACGAGCCGGGCCAACAAGGTCCATATGGAGCAGCTCGCATGGACGCTCGGTCATCACATCGGTGAGAGGCGGGTGAGAAGAGGCCACCATCTTGGCATGCCTACACGGAGCACAAACCAACTCTTTCTCAAGCCTCAACCGTGGCAATCCTCGGACCAAATTGAGTTTACTCAAGCGAGACAAAAGGTCAAAGCTCAAGTGACCCAACTTCCTATGCCACTTCCACAACTCACTCGAAGAACCGACCAAGAAACAACGCTCCACACCCGAAGAGCGAGAAAAATCAGCACGAAACACCGACCCTCGGGAACGACCATACGGACAAGGTCCCCTCGAGAGTCCACAATCCGAGAACCACCAGGCCGAAACAACACCTCAAAGCCCTCATCCAACAATTGGGACACGAAAGCAAATTGTACCCCGGCGATTGAACAAGAGCAACACGCCTCGAGTGATCTTGTCACTCACTTTGATCTCACCTTCGAAAGCACACGCCCACGCCCATTGTCCCCAAAGGTGATGTACCTCTTCGTCACCACGGGACGAGACTTGAGAACCACCCCCTGTCTCCGGTCATATGCCTCGAGCAACCGGAGTCAATCAACCAAATGTTCTTCAAGTCTCCCACCCGAAATTCAAAAATAGGCACGTGAGCGAACAAACGACTCGAAGACCGGGGTTAGTACCAAAAGAGGAAAACCGGTGCCGAGCCATTTGCTCGAAAGTGGGGTTAGCACCAACCAAAGCATCTCTCCTACCAAAGCTACCTCCACGAACACCACCACGGTAACCACCCCGAGGGAACCACCCCTCTCTGCTGGAGGAGGACCAAAACCACGCAAGAAGGCCCGTGGAACGTCCTTCCTCTCCAACTCAACGCCACGACTCCTCCAATCCCCGTACCGAGCACGAGGAGGAGAACGCCTAGCAACCGACCACCGCACCCTTTCCGGCCCAACCACCGAACCACGACCACACGAAACAACCCTCGCACCTCGT
Organism: Cenchrus americanus; assembly: GCA_947561735.1. Classification (NCBI taxonomy): domain Eukaryota; kingdom Viridiplantae; phylum Streptophyta; class Magnoliopsida; order Poales; family Poaceae; genus Cenchrus; species Cenchrus americanus. Next base: position 153,414,693 of record OX387242.1, on the reverse strand, counting down.
ACGAGCTCGAAACCCGAACATCGTCCGTCCGGGCCCGCACCGTCCCGGCCGGGTGCCCCACACCGGTCCGGCCGGGTGTGACTCGGGCGACGGCACCACCTGCAGCCTTCTTCTCTCCCCAAGCCCGAACTGTCCTCACAATCGCCTTGCCCTTGGGCATCTGCATACGAGGCTCAAGTACACCATCGGAAGGGTGGTACTTGTCCTTGTTGGCCCACTCCTTCTCCATTCTCTCCTCTCGCTTCCTCTTGAAGCAAAACTCCTCCTTATGGCCATCTCTCCCACAATAGCCACAATGGAACCTCACAAGCTTAGGCTTTGGCTTGGGATGTGGCTGTTCACTCGGTTTCTCTCCACTCAAACCCTCCACCGGTTTCTCACCACTAGCCTTCTCACTTTCCTTCCCAAAGAACACTTTCCCCGAAGTGCTCACAAACTTGATAGGCTTTTGTAGATCATTTGTGGGTGTAGGAAACACGGGTGGAGGCCGGGGTTGTGTCTAGTCGGTTCCTTAGATGGTTTGGTTTTGGTGGGAAATCATTTTTGTGGTGGGTTTTTGGTGGCTCCGGATATTTTCTCCACTTCCCTCACCAACCTTGTTTGCTCCAAGCCCCTCACCATCTTGCCTCTTAAAGGCCTCGATCATCATCCTCAAGCGAGGCTCATGACCAGGACAACCAACCCATCAACTTCCTCAAATCATCATTCTCATCCCGCAAACGATCAACATAATGTGCAAGCTCCAAATTTTTCAATGCATGCATTTCACGGGTAGAGCAAGATGTAGGCATGGGTTCCTTCAATTTAGCCTCGAGCGAACTAGTGTAAGCATGCATCTCATCAATCTTAGCATGCAAAACGGGGCAAGAAGTGCAAGCACCTAGCAAAGCGAGGTCTAGACTTAAGCTCGGCCACTTCAACCCTAAGCACATCTAGTTCCTCACACTTGGAGGCATGCTTCTCCTTAAACAAAGCAAGATCGGCAAGGAATATGGAGCAATCGGCACAATCATTCTCATCGAAACAACGGGGCTAGCCTTAAGCGAATCAATCTCAAGCTTGCTATCAAGCACCCGTGTCTCTAGCTCAGCCACTCTAGTCCTAGCATCCTCGAGTGAAGCCCTAAGCTCTTTCCTCATTTTCTTGGCCTCTCTAAGCATGTCATCACGATTATCAAGCAAAGAGCCACGCCTCTCATTCTCCTGGCGCAAGAAGGGAAGCTCATCACGCACCTCGTCGTCGGACTCAGAGTCCGAGTCGCTCTGTGTGCTCTTCTTGCTGCCGGAGCTCAACGCCATGGTGCAGAAGCCGTCTCTCACGAAGCAGCTCAGCCCGCTCAGGTTCTTGGACGACCTCTTGTTCTTGCGGCGATCTCCCTCGTCGTCGGCCGGCTGCTCGAGCTCGAGGTGGAGTACGCGGGCCGGGAGTCGACGTCGCTCGCTCCAACCATCGCTCGGGCCTTGCCTCGGCCCTCCTTCTTCCTCGATCGTCGCTCGTCCTTGTACTTGTTCTTGTGCTTGCTCTTGTGGTCGCGCCTCGAACGGTACTTGTCATCGTTCTTCCTCGGCTTGTGCTTGTAGCCGTCCTTGTTCTCGGCCTTCTGCGGGCGGTCGGCGACGAAGTGTCCCGGCTTGCCGCACCGGAAGCAAGTCCTCGTGTTCCTCCTCATGTTCACGCGGTTCTCGTGCGGCCTCTCGAACCGCCTCGTCAACGGCGCCGGCTCGTCCTCTCCAAGGTCATCAAACTCCTCATCCGGCATAGACATCAAAGAGGAAAACGAGAACATCCCGGTGGATGGGTTAGAGTTAGTCTTTCCTTTGGAACCACCAACGAGGGCAAGACTATGGGAATCGGTCGGTCCCTCGAGCTTGGCGATCATGCCCCTATCCACCTCGGCCGACTTGAGCTTCGAGAACGGCTCGTTCCCTGTCGAGTATCATACCTCTCCGACTCGACTATGGCCTCGAACTTTCCGCCCCATATCGTACGATCCAAAGAGTGTAAGAGCTTGACCGCTCTATCATGATCATCGTACGGGAGCACGTCCACATTGGCCCTCATGTTGTTCACCACCACCGTGAACCTGCGAAACAAGGCATCGATGGACTCACGGGGAGATGAGTGAAGTTCTCGTACTCTCTCCGGTAGGTCGCATACAACCGTGTCTGCGAACACGGGCGTTCCCAACATGAGCCTCCTTCAACACCGCCCAAATCCTACAAGCCAAGTGCTCGGTGTGCACCCGATCGAACTCGGTCGACACAAAGCACGAAACAAGTAGTCGACCGCCTTATTGTTGGCGTCGAATCCGTCCCTCGACCCCGGAGCAAGGAAATCCATCGAGTGGACATAGCCTGTGTCCACCGTGACATCCCAAAGCGATTGACCCTTTCCGCGGAGGAACGCACCCATCCGCTTGCTCCACATCCGGTAGTTCTTGCCATCGAAGTGTGGAGGACCCGAACCCCGTTCTCGGTACGCCATCCTTGGATCTTAGACTGGTTAGAGTCAACAAAGACCCGAACCGGCTCTGATACCACTTGAAGGACCGATACGGCGAACCAGAGAGGGGGGGAGTGAATGGGAGCCGATAAAAATTCTTCTCGAAGGAGATCGAAACTCCAACAAGATGAACACGGCTTCCAACACACGTCTCCGACTCACTACCAAGGTTGGTCAAGCCCACGTAGCCACTGGAGTGCCACTGGACCTAGGAACCAACACACCACCTTCAGACCCGAGAAACGCAGCGGAAAAACCAAACCTCGAGTCTACAGACCCACACCGGTCAGACGGTGAGCAAGCACCGGTCGGGACCGGTCCCTGCAGGTGAACCTGAGCAACTTCCACTAAGTGGCTCTACACCGGTCGACCGGTGAGACACACCGGTCGGACCGATGGCGACTCGAAAGCCCCCAAGACACCAAACGGGCCAACCGACCACCAAACGGACCCAAACTCGAAACAGGCGGCACCACGGGACAACAAAGAACACACCAAGACGTTCACCCGAGCAAAATCCCACAAGGGCTTGCACCGGTCAGACCGGTCAAGAGCACCGGTCAGACCGGTGTGGCCTGGACAGCTCGGGATGAACAGCACCCGCGGGTCAACTCCCCCAAATCCAAATCTCGATCTCCCGAATCGCTCCACGGACTTGAACAAGACTTTGGGGATATCAGGAACACCTCATGAGGAGTCCATAGCCAAGTGTAATCCCACCAAATCTCGTCCAAAAAGGAGGAATCGAAGAAATCCCGCCGAAAGCACTTCCAATCCAAGAACTCAAGAAAACCCCAAAATCGAGCACTTTTACTCACGGATTTGGGAGGGGAATCACAGCCCAAAGAACCACGAAGGGTTCCCACAAGTTTCCCCCATCAAATCCCCAAGAGAAAAGCCCCGAAAACACCCCAAAGAAATCACGAAGAGAGGGCTCCGAAAATCACCACCAAGAGCAACCGGGGAAAACACATCCAAACCTTGAGGAACCACGCCGAATCATCTATACATGAAACAAAGGTTCGTACAAGGTCTAGCAAGCCGCCCGATCATCCATCCCTCTCTACAAGATCTCTCCGTGAAGCTCTCTTGCTAGTCCTAAGGAAAACCTAGAGAAAATAGGTGGAAAATAGGAAAACTAATGGGCTAGGGTTCCAAGAGTTGGCTGCCATCCTCTCACCTCTTGGGTTATATAGGCGGCAACCGAATGTCTAAAATGCCCCTCTCTACTAACTAGGGATACAAGCCCCTCAAGGGCGGATTTGGAATTCTTGATGCCTTCACCATCGGACGGATGCCCGGCGACCGCACCCTGCGTAGCTTCGACGCAAGCCATGTGATCCCGACGCGTGTCCTCCGCTTCGAAGATTCCGGACTGCGTCGTCGCACACCGGCCGACCGGTGCTCCTCAACCGGTCGACCGGTCCCCACCGGTCGGACGGTCGGACCCACCGGTCGGGACCGGTGCGTGCCGCCGCACCTCCGTCTTCGGTTCTCCGGTCTTGGCTTTGTGGATCAACCAAGAAACCCGGTGGTTTTCGGTGAACCACCGGAAACCCCGCGAACTCGGTGTAGCCTCCGCCAATCTCCACTCATGACTCGGCTCCCACGTAGTCCCGGCTCGACCTTGGTTTTGAGGCTCAACCAAGAAACCGTCCACGACTTCATTTTGCCGTTCATGCCACCATGCGGCCCGCACTTGACCCCGCTGGCCACCGGGTCCCTCGAACGAAGCCTACTTGTCTTCTCCACACATGGAGGCCTCACCGGCGACGACCTTTCGCGCTTGTTCTTCACCTGCACCAACACGAGTCAAGCCGCAACCTGCACCTGCAATACTTAGCCAAGAATCAGTCCACACAACGTTGTCAATCACTCATCACACAAGGAAGCGACCATCCACCGGTCCTCGAACCACACATGGTCCTCAGTGGGCTAGTAGAATGCTCATCAGAAGGCCTTGCTGACCAGTGTTTGTGAGGACGTGTGGTTGCCGCAGACGCCTTTGTGGATCTCCTCCAAGATGTCCTTGCCTTCTTCTTGGGGAACACACTTCATGAGTACTCCAGGAGTGGCGCCCTGCCTGTAGAGCTTGTCCCCAACTAGGACATAGGACTTGGCCCGGCGGGTGAGCTGCTCGGACAAGTTTTTATCCATGGGAATCTTCTGCTCGCGGATGTAGATGATGAAGAGTTTTCGCCAGTCCACATCTATCATCATGACCTTCTGGTCAGCTGGGGGAGACACTAGATCAGTGGTCGTGGGCACTGGCTCCGGGATGGATGGCGCGAGAAGCTTGTGGACGAAGACACTCGATGGTACTTGAGCGCGAGTAGAACCCAGATTCGACAGGACGTCTGCTGCAACGTTGTTGTCACGGACGACGTGATGGAACTCGAGACCGTAGAATTTGTTCTCGAGCTTGCGGACTTCTAGGCAGTAGGCGTCCATGTTCTCCTTGTTGCGATCCCAAGACTTGTTGACTTGGTTCATGACCACTGCGGAGTCGCCGTAGACTAGTAGTCGCTTGATGCCCAGAGATGCTGCAGGACGTACTTGAGTTGTTCACCCGTTGGAGAAATTAGGACTTACATTGAGCGAGTCGTCGAAGTACATCAACCAATGCTCTGGTCACTCAGTTGGAGTTGGTACCTGATTTTCCCGCCACTCTGCCATGAAGTCGACTAGTGCTTGCGACTTAATGGCTGTTCGTGGCTTGAAGTCGATGTTGAGGGCACCGAGTTCGACTGCCCACTTGGAGATTCTTCCAGTAGCATCTTGGTTCTGTCGGGTAGTCAGTGACGACGGAGATCGAGTACTCCTGAAAGTAGTGTCGTAGCTTCCGCGAGGTGATGAGCACTGCATACAGTAGCTTCTGTACTGGTTGGTAGTGTGCCATAGATTCCGACAGGACCTCGCTGACGAAGTAGACTGGTCGCTGGACTAGGTAGGCGTGGCCGTCTTCCTGCCGCTCAACTGTTGACGGTGTATTTTGGTACACCTAGCATGTTCATTACACTTTGGTTTGGATTTGATTATGGAACTAACCCGCCACTAGGCACACTAATCATATAACAAGTTCATCTTTGTGCATGCATTTGGAAGTGTTGTGTTTATGTAGGAAAACATGGACATAAAGGACGGATTCGCAACAAGTTGAAAGGAGCATTTACGGAGTCTTATTCGTGTTCATGAGCGTGATAAAATCACTTCCAAAGGTGGCAAGGACCAAAGTGCTACGAGGAACACCCCCGAGGATTGAAGCGTAAAAGACCAAACTTCATGCGAAGAGAACCTCCATCTTGGACGCGAGGATAACATCATCAAAATCGTGCAAGTGGAGGGGGCAAAGTACATAAATGCATAAGGACCCACGGAGCAAAAGGGGCGACCGAACCGGGCCGAGGTGGGCCCAGGCCGGTCGGCCCAGGCCGGCCGGCCCGGCCCATCCGGTGGCCGGTTCGGTCCCGTTTTCCTTGCACCCGAAGGATCTTGAATCCTAAAAGCCTGGGCGCCGCCATTCGATAGAGGGGAGAGTCATTCGCACCAAAAGGCCATCCACAAGCTAGAGAGAGGAGGAGGATCTCCGGAGGGAGATCAACCACCTTGAAGGAAGCACCCTCTCGTGGAGAAGAAGGAAGACACCGTCGGAAGCGAAACCATGATCAACGGTGCCATGATCAGCACCTTGATGGGGTAATCTTCTCATTCGTCCATCTGTTGTAATCGATCTTGAGATGTAATCGCACTTTGTCGGATTATCTATCTATCATCTTGTGTTGAATATACTTTAATGCTTAAGGTTAGCTACCATGCCGTAAAGGGAGTAGAGCTCCAATGCTTCCTTGGATCCATTCAATACGCCGTGTCCATCATAGGTCTAGTCATGAATACCTTCGCGTAGTGACAGTACGAGAGGAGGGAAAGGGAGAAACTGTGGTCACAACCCCGATAGATTAGATTGGTTTTCATGTCTTTAAGCGATTGCATGCTCTAGTATCGTAGACCCGTGGGCTAGTGTCTTTTATCTTGATATCTTAATCATTCTCTCTAGTGTAGTTTAGTTGTTTTCTAGCATAATAATAGTTAGGGTTTTAGTAGCTAGTGTGTCGTTGTAGATCGAACGCTTGTAATCCCCTTGCTCTGTGGATTGACAAGAACCTTGGGGATCACGTGGTGAAAAAGGTGTGGGGTCCGTACGCTTGCGGATCGTAGAGGGATACGTCTTTTATCCGTCAACAAGCCCCTTTTTTCAAGCGCTGTTGCCGGGGAGCAAGCTAGTTTACATCGTTTGATTTGCATTTAACTTAGTTTTATATTTAGTTTATCTTTCGTTTGCTATATCTAACATATATTATCTAGAAAACCACTTGTTTCGTTTTTTTTTGTTTTTGTTTTTATCTAATTGTCTAGATGGCGTTCGTTAATCAACCCATGGATGAACCAGAGAAATCGTTAAGGGATTACGCTATCCCTCGATGTGAAGACATAAAAGTACAAGAGTCGGATTCGAAGCTCGAAGCGACCAATTGTGAGATTAAATCCAAGATCATCGAGATGGTGGCGGCAAACCCGTTTGAAGGGATGGTTACGGAGAACCCATATAGACACATAAGGGATTTCACGACAATATGCAACACGGTGTGTCAAGAAGGAGTTCTCGATGAATGGTTCAAATGGAATCTCTTTCCCTACTCACTTGCCGGCAATGCAAAGACATGGTACTCGTTTGCGTCCTTTGAAGTTGAAGGCAATTGGAACAAGTTGACAAAGAAGTTTTGCGAGAAGTTCTTTGCAATTAGCAAGGTTCAACATCTAAGGAGGCAAGTGATCAATTTCATGCAAGGAGAAGAGGAAGGGATAGACCAAGCCTGGGATAGGTTTAATGGGTTAATCGAACAAGGACCAAAACTCGGCTTCACCGGTGACGTACTCTTGCATACATTTTTCTTTTCCCTAACCCCTAGTTGCATGCAACACATCGAAATGTGTGCAGGTGGGGATCTCATGGAGAAAACACTCACAGAAGCCGCCCAACTTCTACAAAAAATTAGTAAAGCGGCTGCCATGCGAAGAGATTGGGAAACAAGACTTGCAGAAGAGCCAGAATATAATTCGAGGAAGAAGAAGTGTGCTGAATTTTCTAAGGAGGCAACCCCGGAAGTCACAAAAGAGGAGCCAATCACGGAAAAGCTTGAACAAGAACACATCAAGTCAAGAACTACCCCGAGCATCGACTTCGCCGTACCAAATGAGACGAACAAGAGAAGCATGTCAAGCGCGAAGCCACTACGGGAGTTCGAGCCAATGGATTGGGTTCCTATTGATTACGGAGAAGTATTCGACAAGAGAAGACCGTTCCCTAATCAAAAGGGAATGGCGAGAGCATTGGAAGTGGATTTCCCACCGGAGAAGAAAGCGGAAAATTCATACGACCTTGAAACCACCGGTGAGATTTTTCAAAAACTCTTTGGAGATGATATAGTGGATCCGGAACACATAGCCGAGGTAAAGAGAATCATGGGGATCAAGCCCGAAGCATCACCATACGCTTGCCTCGCCGAAATTTACGCGATAGGATCCGAAGAAGAAGAGAAGATGGCACCACGCTTGAGTTGCGAGATCAACGGAATTCAATGCAAAGCTTTATGCGACATCGGATCCCAAGTAAGTGTTCTATCTTCTAAAATTTATGATAAAGTTCAGGACCACAACCTAGACTTAGCTCCAACATCAACGAAATTAATTATGGCAGATGGTAGAACTATCAAACCTCTAGGTATTGCTTGCAACATGAAAGTAAAAATCTCTAGAAACTATATACCAACCGATTTCTTTGTTATTGATGCTTACCATAGTAATCATGATCACATAATCTTAGGTAGGCCTTTTCTTAAGTTGGTTGATGCCGTGTTAGATGCCGGAGAAGGCAAAGTAACAATGAACCTTAATGGAACAAAGTACACATATAACTTTCTTCGTGCTTCTAAACACCTTACACCCTTTCCTCCCGAAGATGAAGAAGTAGAAGAGATAGATAGTCTTTGTTTGTTGAAACCCTTAGAGACCCGCTGCAAAGAGCGATAGAAAATCAAATTAGTGATCGACAAGATGAAGAACTAGAAGAAGCAAAAAAGGCTTGGAACCACATGATGGGACCGTGGAGGAAGGAAAATTCAAAGACATAGGAGAGATAAAACCCGAGGAGCCACAAGCACCCGAGGTAGACCTTAAACCTTTGCCCAAAGGATTAAAGTATGAATTTTTGGGCCCAGACAAGACTTATCCAGTCATCGTCAGCGACGAGTTGAGTCCCGAAGAAAATGAGACGTTGCTGATTTTATTGAAAAAACATAGGAAGGTGATTGGATATTCAATTAATGATCTCAAAGGTATTAGCCCGTACCTTTGCACTCATCGTATACCAATGGAAGACCAATGTAAGCCCGTAGTGGACCACCAAAGGAGGCTAACTCATGCCATGCGAGAGGTAGTAAAGAAAGAGGTCATCAAGTTACTTGATGCCGGAATCATCTACCCTAGTTCCGCATAGCGAATGGGTGAGCCGTACATTGTGTACCAAAGAAAGGAGGTTTGACCGTGGTGAAGAATGAGAAGAATGAATTGATACCGCAAAGGACTGTGACCGAGTGGCAGATGTGTATTGATTTTCGTAAGCTTAACAAAGCGACGAAGAAAGATCACTTCCCCCTACCGTTCATCGACGAGATGCTCGAGAGATTAGCAAACCACGCTTATTTTTGCTTTCTCGACGGTACTCGGTTCATGCAAATTTATTCACCCTACGCATCAATCACAAAACAACGTTTACATGCCTACTAACGTTTGCATATAGAAGGATGCCCTTCGGTCTATGCAACGCTCCTACTTCTCTTTTTCAACGTTGCATGATGGCCGTATTTTCTTAATTCATCGAAGAAATTGTCGAGGTGTTCATGGATGATTTTTCCATTTATGGGAAGACGTTCATGGATTTTCCTGTTTGGCAAACTTTGAAAAGGTCCTCACGAGGTGTGCTGAGGTAGGCTTCATGTTAAATTGGGAAAAGTGCCACTTCATGGTCAAGCAAGGCATAGTGCCTCGACATGTTATATCCGAGAGAGGCATTGAAGTGGACAAGGCTAAGAGAGATCGCGTTGAGCAATTCCCACTTCCGACGGATGTTAAGTCCTAAGGAGCTTTCTAGGCCAAGCTGGATTCTATAGAAGATTTCTTAAGGACTTCTTAAAGATCACTAAGCCTTTAACGCATCTTCTTCAAAAAGATGTGGCTTTCGATTTTGATGAGAAGTGCCTAGCGGCATTCCGACCTTGAAAAGTGCGTTTGTGAGTGCTCCCATTATTCAACCTCCGCATTGGAACCAACCTTTTCGAGATCATGTGTGACGATAGTGACTACGCCGTAGGCGCGGCTTTGGGTCAAAGAAAGGAAGGCCGAGTTCACGCCATTTACTATGCTAGCAAAACTCTTAGTGGGGCGCAATTAAATTATGCCACTACTTTAAAAGGAAACAAGCAAGAAGGGTTTTCGCTTTCAAAAAATTCAGATCTTACATCGGTGAACTTAAGGTCATTTACACCGATCACGTTGTACCCATCAAGTATCTCTTGGCTAAGAAGGAAGCTAAACCACGTTTGATTCGTTGGATCCTTCTTCTCCAAGAATTTGATGTTGGAAATTCGTGATAAAAAGGGGGTGGAGAATGTTGTGGCCAATCATTTGTCTAGGATGAATCGTGGACAAGATGACAGAGCCCACAGAAGATAAGATGAGAGATGACCACCTCTATTGAGTGCTCGATAAAGACACTTGGATGATTGATATCATTCAGCGTATCTCAAGATGCCTCTCGATCATCTAGATAAAACTCTCAAAAGAAGATAATCTCCGAAAGTAGGAAATACTTTTGGGATGCACCATACCTCTTCAAACTTGGCAATGATGGAGTCATGAGAAGATGTGTGCCAAGAGAAGAGAGAGGGTAGAAATTCTAAGAAAGTGCCACTTGGCCAGTACTAGTGGACACTATAGCCATTTTCGAACTCCAAGCAAAAGTATGGTCGAGCGAATTCTATTGGCCGGGAGATGCATGAAGATACTAAACGATGTTGCATCATGCTCCGAATGCCAAAGAACGGGAACATCTCTCAAAGGAATTCTATGCCCTTGAATTACAATCTACAAATCGATTTATTCGATGTATGGGTATGTATCATGTGGACCTTTCAAAACTCATGCGGATATGAACATATTCTAGTCATGGTTGATTATGTATCCAAATGGGCAGAGACTATGCCATGTCGTAAAGCTTCCACGAGGAGTCCATTACTATGATCAAGAACGTGATTTTTCCTCGTTTCGGTACACTCGAGAATCTTGATAAGTGATGGAGGAACTCACTTCACCTAGAAGAATTTCAAAAAGTGCTTGTCCAAGTTGGGGATTGAACATAGGGGTTTCTACGACCTATCACCCACAAAACCAACGGACAAGCGGAAACGTCACAATAGGCAATTTAAAAGCATCCTCAACAAAACCATAGAGAAGGGAGGCAAAGATTGGTCAAAGAAATTAGACGAAGCTTTATGGGTTTATCGAACGGCGTTCAAGACACCGAGGTATGACCCCTTATCAATTCGTTTCATGGAAAAGCTGCCACCTTCCGCTGAGTTGGAACATAAAGCCTATTGGGCGATTAAAGAGATGAACCTCGATCTTGATGCCGCGGTGGTGAAACGAAGGATCCAAATAAGCGAGCTAGAGGAGATGAGGTTGAAAGCATATGAAAATGCAAGCATATACAAAGAGAGAATCAAAAGGTGGTATGATAAAAGATTGAAAAAGAAAGAGTTTAAAGAAGAAGATAAGGTCCTCCTCTACAATTCGAGGTTTAAAACCTTCGGAAAGGGGAAATTGCAAAGCAAGTGGGACGGCCTTATGTTGTGATTGGTGCTCTCCAACTAGAGAGGTAACCATTATGGATATAAAAGGCGATCAATCATGGTGAATGGTCAACGCTTAAGGTTTACGAACCCGACATTGTGCCCCTTCACCATGTTGATGTCTTCACCATGGAAGAAGAGCCCGAACGTCCCGCCTAGGATAAAAAACAAGGCATGAATTTCTGTAAATAGTTTTTCTTTTAATTTTCTGGAGTTTCTTGCAAAGATTTACTGGGCTAACTTTTTCCCATGGGCTAAGGAGGTGAAAGGGTGGTGCACGAAATGGACCGGCCCGGCCCCCCAAGACAGGTGGACCGGCCCTAGAGGGTCCCGACAACAGGACGTCCCCCGATTTTTGCTCGAATTACTCCTTTCTCGACTTCCTTCTTCTACGTAAAATTTTTAAGGGAAGTTTAAAAAGGAAATGAGGTTCCTAGGGTTTTTCTGGACTATTTATTTGGCCGAATTGGGAGCTCGGGAATCAATCCCATCAAGCAATATTTTGCATCCACACAACAAAATCTATCGTGTCCCCGAGGAGCTTAGAGTTGAAGCTAGAAGCCAAGGAGCCATCGATGGAGGAGGCGAAGCGATGCGAGCTCAAGCTACCCGTCGAGATCAAGAGGACCGCCCGCATCCGTTGCGAGGGCGTGTCCCAAACCGAGCCACCGCATCCTCGCAACCCCCGTCGCCGAAGGAGAGAAGGTCCCTACGCCCGTTCGAAGGCTCGTGCGCATCCGCGTGCATGAAGCGGAAAGACTACAAGGAGGTGTCGCCCGAGCCTAAGGATTATGGGGGTAGCGACTACTCCGACGATCGTAGCCCGAGCTCGTGGCGGCCGCCGAAGAGATGATAACGATCTACATTTGGGATGAGGTGCCCAAGGAGAAGACTCTCGAAGGCCCCAACGGCGGCGGCGCCGACGGCGACGACGACAATGGTGGCGACGACGGCGGCGACGACTTCGTGGAGACGATGGCCGACGACCCATTCGGATTGCATACGATGTGTTGTGCGGCTTGCCGTCACTCCATTGGGGATCTCTACACGCTCTGGCCGACGAATGTCTCCAAGCCATGGAGGCGATGAAGCAGCGTTTGGAGTGATTTGGAGCGCGTAGCTGAAGACAACTACAAGTTCCTTAACCGCAACGTTGAAGGACCGATACGGCGAATCCGTAGAGGGGGGGAGTGAATGGGAGCCGATAAAAATTCTTCTCGAAGGAGATCGAAACTCAAAAGCAAGACGAACGCGTTTCCAACACGTCTCCGACTCACTACCAAGGTTGGTCAAGCCCAGCCACCGGAGTGCCACCGGACCTAGAACCAACACACCAAGCCCGACCCGAGAAACGCAACCGAAAAACCAAGCCTCGAGTCTAGCTGTATCCACACCGACGGGCCGCACCGGTGAGCACCACCGGTCGACCGAACCTCGCTGGTGAAACTCGAGCAACTCGACCAAGTGGCTCTACACGGTCGACCGGTGAGACACACCGTCGTACCGATGGCAGCCTCGAAAGCCCCCAAGGCACCAAATAGGCCAACCGACTACCAAACGACCCAAACTCGAAATGAAGAAAGAACACGGGACAACAAGGAACACACCAAGACGTTCACCCGAGCAAAAACCCACAAGGGCTTGCACCGGCCGACCGGTCAAGAGCACCGGTCGACTCTGTAGCTCCGGGCAAATTTCGGGATGAACAGACCCGCGGTCAACTCCCCCAAATCCAAATCTCGATCTCCCCGAATCGCTTCTCCACGGACTTGAACAAGACTTTGGGGATATCATGAACACCTCATGAGGAGTTCATAGCCAAGTTTAATCCCACCAAAACTCGTCCAAAAAAGGAGGAATCGAAGAAATTCCGCCGGGAAGCACTTCCAACCCAAGAACTCAAGAAACCCCAAAATCGAGCACTTTTCTTCACGGATTTGGGAGGGGAATCACAGCCCAAAGAACCACGAAGAGTTCCCACAAATTTCCCCACTAAATCCCCAAGAGAAAAGCCCCGAAAACACCCTCCCAAAGAAATCACCGAGAGAGGGCCTCAAAATCACCACCAAGAACAACCGGGAAAAACACATCCAAACCTTGAGGAACCACGCCGAATCATCTATACATGAAACAAAGGTTCGTACAAGGTCTAGTGCTTCCGATCATCCATCCCTCTCTACAAGATCTCTCCGTGAAGCTCTCTTGCTACCCTAGAGAAAACCCAAGGAAAATAGGTGGAAAATAGGAAAACTAATGAGCTAGGGGTTCCAAGAGTTGGCTGCCATCCTCTCACCTCTTGGGTTATATAGGCGGCAACCAAATGTCTAAAATGCCCCTCTCTACTAACTAGGGGATACAAGCCCCTCAAGGGCGGACATTTGGAATTCTCGATGCCTTCACCATCGGACGGATGCTCCGCGACCGCACCCCGCGTAGCCTCGACGCAAGCCATGCGATCCCGACGCGTGTCCTCCGCTTCGAAGATTCCCGGATCGCGTCGTCGCACACACGGCCACCGACCCACGGGCCGGGGACCGGCCCCCACGGGCCGGGGACCGCCGGGGACGGCCCTCCGGTGCCGCCGCACCTCCGTCTTCTCGCTCTCCGGTCTTGGCTTTGTGGATCGGGTCCAAGGAACCTGCTGTGAACCACCGAAACCCCGCGAACTCTGTAGCCTCCGCTAATCTCCACTCATGACTTGGGTTCTTTGCACGCAGTCCCGGCCGACCTTGGTTTTGAGGTCAACCAAGAAACCGTCCACGACTTCATCTTGCTGTTCATGCCACCATGCGGCCCGCACTTGACCCCCGCCGGCCACCGGGTCCCTCGAACGAAGCCTACTTGTCTTCTCCACACCTAGAGGCCCACGCAACGACCTTCGCGCTTGCTCTTCACTCGCACCAACACGAGTCAAGCCGCAACCTCGCACCTGCAATACTTAGCCAAGAATCAGTCCACACAACGTTGTCAATCACTCATCACACAAGGAAGCGACCATCCACCTGGGCCCCCCTCGAACCACACATGGTCCTCAATCTCCCCTTGATGAGTGCATTGACAACACCCACACGAAAGTAACAAGAGAGAGAAAAGAAACAGAAAAAGAAACGAACAAAAAGAAACTCCAACAAGTGATGGGTGTTTGCCATGATCTTGTGCTGAGAATTTGATATCCTTGTATGATCTCTGAGTGGTATGCATGTTTGTGGCTCGAGTGTGACATGGATAGGCTTTTACATGTGAAGGACCGATACGGCGAACCAGAGAGGGGGGAGTGAATGGGAGCCGATAAAAATTCTTCTCGAAGGAGATGAAAACTCCAACAAGACGAACGCGGCTTCCAACAGACGTCTCCGACTCACTACCAAGGTTGGTCAAGCCCACGTAGCCACTGAAGTGCCACTGGACCTAGGAACCCACACGCAACCTTCCGACCCGAGAAACGCAGCGGAAAAACCAAACCTCGAGTCTACAGACCCACACCGGTCAGACCGGTGAGCAAAGCACGGTCGGACCGGTCCCCGCAAGTGAACTCGAGCAACTTCCACTAAGTGGATCTACACCGGTCGGCCGACCGGTGAGACACACCGGTCGGACCGATGGCGACCGAAAAGCCCCCAAGACACCAAACAGGCCAACCGACCACCAAACGGACCCAAACTCGAAACAACGAAAGCACCACGGGACAACAACGAACTCACCAAGACGTTCACGCAAGCAAAATCCCACAAGGGCTTGCACCGGTCGGACCGGTCAAGAGCACCGGTCGACCGGTGTGGCTCGGGCGACTCGGGATGAACAAAGCACCCGCGGGTCAACTCCCCCAAATCCAAATCTCGATCTCCCGAATCGCTCCACGGACTTGAACAAGACTTTGGGGATATCAGGAACACCTCATGAGGAGTCCATAGCCAAGTTTAATCCCACCAAATCTCGTCCAAAAAGGAGGAATCGAAGAAATCCCGCCGAAAGCACTTCCAACCCAAGAACTCAAGAAACCCCAAAATCGAGCACTTTTTCTCACGGATTTGGGAGGGGAATCACAGCCCAAAGAACCACGAAGGGTTCCCACAAATTCCCCCGATCAAATCCTCAAGAGAAAAGCCTCGAAAACACCCCAAAGAAATCACGAAGAGAGGGCTCCGAAAATCACCACCAAGAACAACCGGGGAAAACACATCCAAACCTTGAGGAACCACGCCGAATCATCTATACATGAAACAAAGGTTCATACAAGGTCTAGCAAGCCGCCCGATCATCCATCCCTCTCTACAAGATCTCTCCGTGAAGCTCTCTTGCTATTCCTAAGGAAAACCTAGAGAAAATAGGTGGAAAATAGGAAAACTAATGAGCTAGGGTTCCAAGAGTTGGCTGCCATCCTCTCACCTCTTGGGTTATATAGGCGGCAACCGAATGTCTAAAATGCCCTTCTCTAACAACTAGGGATACAAGCCCCTCAAGGGCGGATTTGGAATTCTTGATGTCTTCACCATCGGACGGATGCCCGGCGACCGCACCCTGTGTAGCCTCGACGCAAGCCATGCGATCCCGACGCGTGTCCTCCGCTTCGAAGATTCGGACCGCGTCGTCGCACACCGGTCGGGACCGGTGCTCCTCACCGGCCGACCGGTCCCACCGGGCCGGGGCCGGGTCGGACCCACCGGTCGGACGGCCCGGTGCCGCCGCACCTCCGTCTTCGGTTCTCCCGGCCTTGGCTTTGTGGATCAACCAAGGAACCCGGTGGTTTTCTCGGTGAACCACCGAAACCCCGCGAACTCGGTGTAGCCTCCGCCAATCTCCACTCATGACTTGGCTCCCACGTAGTCCCGGCTCGACCTTGGTTTTGAGGCTCAACCAAGAAACCGTCCACGACTTCATCTTGCTGTTCATGCCACCATGCGGCCCGCACTTGACCCCGGCCGGCCACCGGGTCCCTCGAACGAAGCCTACTTGTCTTCTCCACACCCGGAGGCCTCACCGGCGACGACCTTTCGCGCTTGTTCTTCACCTGCACCAACACGAGTCAAGCCGCAACCTGCACCTGCAATACTTAGCCAAGAATCAGTCCACACAACGTTGTCAATCACTCATCACACAAGGAAGCGACCATCCACCGGTCCTCGAACTACACATGGTCTTCAATCTCCCCCTTGATGAGTGCATTGACAACACCCACACGAAAGTAACAAGGGAGAAAAGAAAAAGAAAAGAAACGAACAAAAAGAAACTCCAACAAGCGATCGAAAGCCAAACAAAGGCAAAGAGCAAGATCACTTGAAGGAAACAAGTCTCGGACCCCTTAGGCAAGGGCAACGGCTCGACACATCCGAGACAAAGCAAAGCTCAAGCAAAGAGCGCAAACCACCAAAACAAAGCTCGAAAACTCACAAAGAGCTCCCCCCCGCACACATGCAAGCTCCCCCCCGAACCAATGCAACTCCCCCTGGACGAATGCATGCAAGAAACCACATGAAACAGACAACACGCAAAGCACTTTCAGCTCACACTGGTCAGACCGGTCATCACCTCCGGTCAGACCGGTGCCCAACATATGTACAGGACCAGCACTCACACCGGTCAGACCGGTGCTCATCACCGGTCAGACCGGTGTACAACAGAGCCCAGAAATGGCTCGAAACCACCTGAAAACCTTCTAAATGCATCCACTAAGCCATTTCAAGCTCAAACTTCTCCCCCTTGTTGGCAATGCATGAATCAAGCCAAAAATGCAAAACTTTCAACCTAGAGCTTCTCAAATATACAAAATTCAACATAGGATGCTACACACGTCCAAATGAGCAAGTTAGATACTCTACGGCTTCGTATCGATCTCAACTACATGATCACCAAGTTTCACAACCATTGGACGAAGCTAAGATGGATTTTGGCAATTTTGCGAAAAACTTGCCTCTCATGAGCAAAGTCCTAAACATGATCAAAGCATATCAAAATGGCAAAGCCACACAAACTTCATGCTAGGACAACCATTCTAATCATAAGACCATCACAAACACCCACAAGCACCTCATGTCATGTCAAAGCCACCGAGCCATGTGCCTACTTCTATTTATGAGACTTCTCATTGGTAGGCATCATGCAACGGTTTAGCACCCAAAGCAAATTAAATTCAAGCACGTATGACATGGGAGCATATTTTCCAAGCATTTTTCATTTCATTTTCAGATTTGTAAATGGTACATGAAATGTCTTTGCGACAAAAAGGAACTTATGCTCCTCCACAAGATAAATCAAGAGGGCTAAACATTCATGATGGCAAATGAGCCTTTGGCCCCATATGATCAATAAACTAGCTATCCAACCACAAATTAAGCATAGCAAGGCCACACAAACATGTCAAGAGCATGTAAAGGCATTTACACATGAGAGAGCGTACATGTGACATTTTTCAAAAGCATAGCTATCAACCATGGATTATTCATCAAGATCATCAAGAGCTAAGCCAAACTAACCGTAGCATACCAAACAAGCTCACAAAGACATATATCTCATTCCAAGGTGAACAATGTATATGAGAGAAGCTTTTCCTAACAAATGCATATGATACAAAATGCATGCAATCTAAGATACAAGGATGCCTATACATCATGTTACATATGCCATGCCAAATGCAAGAAATGCACAAAGGAAAGCTATACATATGCTACAAACCGGCTCCTCGAGGGGAGGCACAACGGGCTCGACACCACCGGCAAAAGAAAGCTCCCACACACCCAACTCAAGAAATCAAACACACACCAAGTTCCCCCCGCAAACGAGTGAAGGTTGCTTGATCTAAGGGTTTGGTGAAAATATCGGCTAGTTGGTCATGTGTGGGTACATGGATCAAAGCTATCCTTCCTTTCTCAACACCATTCTGGGGAGGCGTATACGGACTCGAAAACTGGTGCTCAAGACCCAAGTCATGGCAAAAGGTTTCAAAACGAGAGTTCCTGAATTCCGAGCCATTATCACTGCGGATAGCTCGTATGGCATCTCCGTGCCTCTCGTTCCTCAACCTCAAGACTAGATCTCGAACAAAACCAAACGTCTCCCCCTTTTCCTCGAGAAAGAACACCCACGCATACCGAGAATAGTCGTCCACCACAACAAGGACATACCACTTCCCACCCGCAGATCGCACACGAGCTGGGCCAACAAGATCCATATGGAGCGACTCGCATGGACGCTCGCTCATCACATCGGTGAGAGGCGGGTGAGAAGAGGCCACCATCTTGGCATGCCTACACGGAGCACAAACCAACTCTTTCTCAAGCCTCAACCGTGGCAATCCTCGGACCAAATTGAGTTTACTCAAGCGAGACAAAAGGTCAAAGCTCAAGTGACCCAACTTCCTATGCCACGTCCACAACTCACTCGAAGAACCAGCCAAGAAACAACGCTCCACACCCGAAGACTGAGAAAAATCAGCACGAAACACTTGACCCTCGGGAACGACCATACAAACAAGGTCCCCTCGAGAGTCCACAATCCGAGAACCACCAGGTCGAAACAACACCTCAAAACCCTCATCCAACAACTGAGACACAGAAAGCAGATTGTACCCCAGCGATTGAACAAGGGCAACACGCTCAGAGTGATCTTGTCACTCACTTTTATCTCACCTTCTGAAAGCACACGCCCACGCCCATTGTCCCCAAAGGTGATGTACCTCTTCGTCACCACCGGGACGAGACTTGAGAACCACCCCCTGTCTCCGGTCATATGCCTCGAGCAACCGGAGTCAATCAACCAAATGTTCTTCAAGTCTCCCACCTGAAAATCAAAAATAGGCACGTGAGCGAACAAACGACTCAGCACTGGGGTTAGTACCAAAAGAGGAAAACCAGTGCCGAGCCATTTGCTCGAAAGTGGGGTTAGCACCAACCAAAGCATCTCTCCTACCAAAACTACCTCCACGAACACCACCACGGTAACCACCCTGAGGGAACCACCCCTCTCTGCCTGGAGGAGGACCAAAACCACGCAAGAAAGCCCGTGGAACGTCCTTCCTCTCCAACTCAACGCCACGGCTCCTCCAATCCCCGTATTGAGCACGAGGAGGAGAACGCCTAGCAAACTGACCACCTGCACCCTTTCCAGCCCCAACCACCGAACCACGACAACCGTAAACAACCCTCGCACCCGTACGAGCTCGAAACCCGAACATCCGTCCGTCCCGGCCCCACCGGTCCGACCGGTGCCCCACACCGGTCTGACCGGTGTGACCTGGGCAGCAACACCCCCTGCAGCCTTCTTCTCTCCCCAAGCCCGAACTGTCCGCACAATCGCCTTGCCCCTGGGCATCTGCATACGAGGCTCAAGTACACCATCGGAAGGGTGATACTTGTCCTTGTTAGCCCACTCCTTCTCCATTCTCTCCTCTCGCTTCCTCTTGAAGCAAAACTCCTCCTTATGGCCATCTCTCCCACAATAGCCACAATGGAACCTCACAAGCTTAGGCTTTGGCTTGGGATGTGGTCCGCTTACTTGGTTTCTCTCCACTCAAACCCTCCACCGGTTTCTCACCACTAGCCTTCTCACTTTCCTTCCCAAAGAACACCTTCCCCGAAGTGCTCACAAACTTGATAGGCTTTTGAAGATCATTTGTGGGTGTAGGAAACACGGGTGGAGCTGGGGTTGTGTCTAGTCGGTTCCTTAGATGGTTAGGTTTTGGGGGGGAATCATTTTTGTGGTGGGTTTTTGGTGGCTCCGGGATATTCTCTCCACTTCCCTCACCAACCTTGTTTGCCCCAAGCCCCTCACCATCTTGCCTCTTAAAGGCCTCGATCATCATCCTCAACTGAGGCTCGTGACCGGACAACCAACCCATCAACTTCCTCAAATCATCATTCTCATCCTGCAAACGATCAACATAATGTGCAAGCTCCAAATTTTTCAATGCATGCATTTCACAGGTAGAGCAAGATGTAGGCATGGGTTCCTTCAATTTAGCCTCGAGCGAACTAGTGTATGCATGCATCTCATCAATCTTAGCATGCAAAACAGGGCAAGAAGTGCAAGCACCTAGCAAAGCAGGTCTAGACTTAAGCTCAGCCACTTCAACCCTAAGCACATGTAGTTCCTCACACTTGGAGGCATGCTTCTCCTTAAACAAAGCAAGATCAGCAAGGAATATGGAGCAATCAGCACAATCATTCTCATCAGAAATAACAGGGCTAGCCTTAAGCGAATCAATCTCAAGCTTGCTATCAAGCACCTGTGTCTCTAGCTCGGCCCACTCTAGTCCTAGCATCCTCGAGTGAAGCCCTAAGCTCTTTCCTCATTTTCTTGGCCTCTCTAAGCATGTCATCACGGTTATCAAGCAAAGAGCCAAGCCTCTCATTCTCCCGGCGCAAGAAGGGAAGCTCATCACGCACCTCGTCGTCGGACTCGCAGTCCGAGTCGCTCCGTGTGCTCTTCTTGCCGCCGGAGCTCAACGCCATAGTGCGAGGCCGTCTCTCGCGAAGCGGCTCGGCCCGCTCGGGTTCTTGGACGACTTCTTGTTCTTGCGGCGATCTCCCTCGTCGTCGGCTGCCGCTCGAGCTCGAGGTGGAGTACGCGGAATCGGAGGTCGACGTCGCTCGCTCCAACCATCGCTCGGGCCTTGCCTCGGCCCTCCTTCTTCCTCGATCGTCGCTCGTCCTTGTACTTGTTCTTGTGCTTGCTCTTGTGGTCGCGCCTCGAACGGTACTTGTCATCGTTCTTCCTCGGCTTGTGCTTGTAGCCGTCCTTGTTCTCGGCCTTCTCCGGCGGTCGGCGACGAAGTGTCCCGGCTTGCCGCACCGGAAGCAAGTCCTCGTGTTCCTCCTCATGTTCACGCGGTTCTCGTGCGGCCTCTCGAACCGCCTCGTCAACGGCGCCGGCTCATCCTCTCCAAGGTCATCAAACTCCTCATCCGGCATAGACATCAAAGAGGAAAACGAGAACATCCCGGTGGATGGGTTAGAGTTAGTCTTTCCTTTGGAACCACCAACGAGGGCAAGACTATGGGAATCGATCGGTCCCTCGAGCTTGGCGATCATGCCCCTATCCACCTCGGCCGACTTGAGCTTTGAGAACAGCTCGTTCACCGTCAGAGTATCATACCTCTCCGACTCGACTATGGCCTCGAACTTTGCGCCCCATATCGTACGATCCAAAGAGTGTAAGAGCTTGACCGCTCTATCATGATCATCGTACGGGAGCACGTCCACATTGGCCCTCATGTTGTTCACCACCACCGTGAACCTCTCGAAACAAGGCATCGATGGACTCACCGGGGAGATGAGTGAAGTTCTCGTACTCTCTCCGTAGGTCGCATACAACCGTGCTCGAACCCGGGCGTTACCAACATGAGCCTCCTTCAACACCGCCCAAATCCTACAAGCCAAGTGCTCGGTGTGCACCCGATCGAACTCGGCCGACACAAAGCACGAAACAAGTAGTCGACCGCCTTATTGTTGGCGTCGAATCCGTCCCTCGATCCCGGAGCAAGGAAATCCATCGGTCGGACATAGCCCTTGTGTCCACCGTGACATCCCAAAGCAGTGACCCTTTCCGCGGAGGAAAGCACCCATCCGCTTGCTCCACATCCGGTAGTTCTTGCCATCGAAGTGTGGAGGACCCGAACCCCGTTCCGGGTACGCCATCCTTGGATCTTAGAGCGCTTAGAGTCAACAAAGACCCGAACCGGCTCGATACCACTTGAAGGACCGATACGGCGAACCGAGAGGGGGGGGAGTGAATGGGAGCCGATAAAAATTCTTCTCGAAGGAGATGAAAACTCCAACAAGACGAACGCGGCTTCCAACACACGTCTCCGACTCACTACCAAGGTTGGTCAAGCCCACGTAGCCACTGAAGTGCCACTGGACCTAGGAACCAACACGCAACCTTCCGACCCGAGAAACGCAGCGGAAAAACCAAACCTCGAGTCTACAGACCCACACCGGTCAGACCGGTGAGCAGCACCGGTCAGACCGGTCCCTGCAAGTGAACCTGAGCAACTTCCACTAAGTGGCTCTACACCGGTCAGACCGGTGAGACACACCGGTCAGACCGATGGCAGCCTGAAAGCCCCCAAGACACCAAACAGGCCAACCGACCACCAAACGGACCCAAACTCGAAACAGCAGCACCACGGGACAACAACGAACTCACCAAGACGTTCACCCAAGCAAAATCCCACAAGGGCTTGCACCGGTCAGACCGGTCAAGAGCACCGGTCAGACCGGTGTGGCCCAGGCGACTCGGGATGAACAGCACCCGCGGGTCAACTCCCCCAAATCCAAATCTCGATCTCCCGAATCGCTCCACGGACTTGAACAAGACTTTGGGGATATCA
Organism: Cenchrus americanus; assembly: GCA_947561735.1. NCBI lineage: Eukaryota > Viridiplantae > Streptophyta > Magnoliopsida > Poales > Poaceae > Cenchrus > Cenchrus americanus. The sequence goes on along the minus strand of OX387242.1, from coordinate 153,391,905 downwards.
GGAACACCTCATGAGGAGTCCATAGCCAAGTTTAATCCCACCAAATCTTGTCCAAAAAGGAGGAATCAAAGAAATCCCGCCGAAAGCACTTCCAACCCAAGAACTCAAGAAACCCCAAAATCGAGCACTTTTTCTCACGGATTTGGGAGGGGAATCACAGCCCAAAGAACCACGAAGGGTTCCCACAAATTCCCCCCATCAAATCCTCAAGAGAAAAGCCTCGAAAACACCCCAAAGAAATCACGAAGAGAGGGCTCCGAAAATCACCACCAAGAACAACCGGGGAAAACACATCCAAACCTTGAGGAACCACGCCGAATCATCTATACATGAAACAAAGGTTCATACAAGGTCTAGCAAGCCGCCCGATCATCCATCCCTCTCTACAAGATCTCTCCGTGAAGCTCTCTTGCTATTCCTAAGGAAAACCTAGAGAAAATAGGTGGAAAATAGGAAAACTAATGAGCTAGGGTTCCAAGAGTTGGCTGCCATCCTCTCACCTCTTGGGTTATATAGGCGGCAACCGAATGTCTAAAATGCCCTTCTCTAACAACTAGGGATACAAGCCCCTCAAGGGCGGATTTGGAATTCTTGATGTCTTCACCATCGGACGGATGCCCGCGACCGCACCTCGCGTAGCCTCGACGCAAGCCATGCGATCCCGATGCGTGTCCTCCGCTTCGAAGATTCCGGACCGCGTCGTCGCACACCGGTCGACCGGTGCTCCTCACCGGTCGGACCGGTCCCACCGGTCGGACCGGTCGGACCCACCGGTCGGGACCGGTCCGGTGCCGCCTGCACCTCCGTCTTCGGTTCTCCGGTCTTGGCTTTGTGGATCAACCAAGGAACCCAGTGGTTTTCTGGTGAACCACCGGAAACCCCGTGAACTCGGTGTAGCCTCCGCCAATCTCCACTCATGACTTGGCTCCCACGTAGTCCCGGCTCGACCTTGGTTTTGAGGCTCAACCAAGAAACCGTCCACGACTTCATCTTCTTGTTCATGCCACCATGCGGCCCGCACTTGACCCCGCCGGCCACCGGGTCCCTCGAACGAAGCCTACTTGTCTTCTCCACACCTGGAGGCCTCACCGGCGACGACCTTTCGCGCTTGTTCTTCACCTGCACCAACACGAGTCAAGCCGCAACCTGCACCTGCAATACTTAGCCAAGAATCAGTCCACACAACGTTGTCAATCACTCATCACACAAGGAAGCGACCATCCACCGGTCCTCGAACCACACATGGTCCTCAACATGTGAAGCGAGCCTTCTTTTGGTAAAACTGCTTACATATGAAAATTTTGCTTTGTCACATGCTTGTATTTTCATATATTACTTGTGGCAATGCTTTGACTATGCTATGATTCATATGTATGATCTTTGTCTCATTTCTAGCCTTTGACACTAAATTTGGCCTATTTGAGAAGCTCCTGTAGATGTTTCTATGCTTTGTTTTGCATTTCTGCATTTTCACCTTGATTCATACTTTGTAAACAAGGGGGAGAAGAGGTGAGCTTAATGAAAATTTAGAAGAAGTGAGCTAAAATTTGGAAGTTTGCATCCACATGTTTAGGGGGAGCTTGCATTTGGTCAGGGGGAGCTTTCTTGCGGTTTTCGGTGTGGAGTTTGTGCTTTGCTCGGCTTGTGACCTTTCTTTGCCTTTCTTTGGTTTTGGTCATCAGTCGCGCTTTTTTGTTTTTCTTTCTTCTTCCTTTCTTTCTCTGAATTTCATTTCGTGTTGTGTGTTATCAATGCACTCATCAAGGGGGAGATTGAGGACTAGGAGCGTCCCGGTGGTCGATGGATGACCGCTCCTCAGTGCTGAGTGATTGACAACGGGTGTTGGACTCACTCTTGGCTTAGTGCGCAGGTGTAGGCTGAGGCCTAGTTCGTGTTGTTGCAGGTGAAGAACGGGCGCGAAAGGTCTTCTGCCTTGAGGGGCCTCCGGGAGATGGAGAGACAAGTAGGCTCGGTTCGAGGGACCCGGTGGACAGCGGGACTAGGTGCGGGCCACATGGTGGCGTGACAAGCAAGACGAAGTCATGGACAATCAAGCCAGTGCACGGTGGCGGTTGAGTCAAGTGGTTTGGCGGGAGGCCGGACCGAGCATGCGGGGTTTGGTGGTTTGCCCACAAAACCATCGGAGGACGGTTTCTTGGTTTGGGCCTCAAAACCAAGTCTGAAGACCCAACACGACGGAGACGGGATCCGAGCGTGTCGGGAAGCTTCGAAGCGGAGGACACGCGGCGGGATCGCATGGCTTGCGTCGAGAGGACGCGGGGTGCGGCAAAGGCGTGGCCGTCCGATGGCAAGACCCACAAACATTACCTAAATGCCCCTACGTGGGTTGTATCGCCAGTAGTTAAGTTAGGGGTAGTCGAGTCATTTACCACTCCGGCGGGACCTGATATATAAGCCATGAGTGTGTGTGGATGGCTCTCTCTCTCCGCGACTTAGGGTTTCATTTCCCCCTCATCTTTCTCATTTTCTGGGACTATTTTCTTCTCCATTTTTCTCCAGGCTAGCATGAGAGCTTCATGATAGATTTGTTGAGAGGGATGGATGCTAGGGCGGCATGCTAGACCTTGTGAATCTTTCTTGGTTTGTATAGAAGATTCGGCGTTGTGATTTGCGTGGTCTTTTTCGTGTTTGTTTTTGGTGCCTTTGTTCTCGATGTGATTCTGCGGATTTGAGTGGGTTTCTCCCCGGATTTCTTTGAGGGAACATGGATGGATGTCTAGTGCATCTTTGTGATTCATCTTGTGCCCTCAAACGTCGGGAAACCACTTCGATTCAAGGATTTTCGTTCGGTGCTCTAGCTTTTGGTGGTGTTCAAAGGTCCGCGATTCCCGATGATTTAGGGAGTTAGGAGACGAAATTTTCGGGGTATAGCATCCTTGGTTGACGCATATCATGTCCCCAAACTTTTGTCTCAACAGCTTCTACCGTTTGGGAGATCCGGTGATGGATTGGAGAGGTTGACCTTCGAGGTCGAGCTGGTTTCAGCTCTGTCCGCAAGGCGCGGACAGTCCGCGAGCAGGTGGCGGACAGTCCGCGAGCAGGTGGCGGACAGTCCGCGACGTGCGAGTTCTTCCCGTGTTCTTCGTGTTCTTGCTCGGCTTCGCTTTCGATCCGTCGTGGCTTTGAGTTTTCGTTGGGCAAGGTTTCGGACAGTCCGCAGCAGCGGGCGGACGGTCCGCGGGTGCCTGGCGGACAGTCCGCGTGCTCCCCGCGGACGGTCCGTTATTCGGGGTCATCTCTGGAGGTTCTGTTTGCTTTTTCGGACGGTCCGCAGCGACGGGCCGTACGGTCCGTGGTGTGTGCGCGGACAGTCCGCGGCAGCAGGCCGGACGGTCCGCGTGGCCAGTGCGGACGGTCCACCCCTCCTGGCCGGACGGTCCGCCAGAGCCTGTGTGCTTTGCTTCTTGGTTCGATTCCTCCCTTCCTTTCTCGTGCTTCCGCGTGTGCTTCAAGGAATCGTTCCTAAGACTAGAGGTTGATCCATAACCTCATTGTCTTGGCGATTGGTATGTGATTCGATCCATCGCTTGTGTGTGATCGGGATTTGACTAGGGTATAGGCCGGGTTCTTTGAGAAGAATTTTTACCGGCTCCTATTCACTCCCCCCCCCTCTCTAGTCGCCATCTGATCCTTCAGAGGAGGAGCTGGCCTTGCTCTCAAGGAGGTTTGATCGACTACATGAGAGTCAGAGGAATGCAAGGCGGAGCTCGGGGACATTCTACAAGTGTGGGAAGCGTGGACACTTCATCGCCGAGTGCCCGGAAGCGGAGGAGAACAAGTACAAGATGAGCGAGTACAAGGTGCACCCGAGGCGTGAAGACAAGTACTCCTCCAAGGGCAAGCACTTCAGCAAGTCCAAGAGCAAGGACAAGGACAAGCGGCGACCGAGCAAGGGCGGCTACAAGAAGGACAAGGCAAGAGCCATGGTGGCCGGTGCAAGCGACGTCGACTCAAGCTCAAGCGACGCGCAGTCATGCTCAAGCAGCGAAGATGAAGACGCCGAGAGGCGCAAGGGAAAGAAGAGTGCAAGCCGGAACCTCAGTGGATTGAGCTGTGTGGCGCTTGAAGGCTTTTGTGGCATGGCCCATAGCTCGAGCAGCAAGAAGAGCGACAAGGAAGACAGCGACTCCGACTCGGAGGATGAGGTAAATCGTGACCCCGACTCTTTGCTTGCTGAAATAACTAGGTTGAATGGCTTGATTGACAACCGTGATAGTGTGTTGAGAGATGCTAAGAAGATGAGGAAAGATCTTAGAGTCCAAATTGCTTGAATTGAAACTTGAGAATGACTCTTTGAAACTTGCTGCTACTACTCCTGATGATGTGGAGTGTCTTGAGTGTGATGCATGGTTGAATGAGATCAAGTTGCTTAATGAGAAGAATGCTTCCACTTTGGCTAAACTAGATGCTTTTAGGACTGAGTATGATGAGCTTAAGGCTAGACCCACTTCGCTTGGTGCTTGTAAATCATGTCCTACTATGCATGCTAAGCTTGTTGATGCTCGTTCTACTATTAGCACTTTAGAAGCTTCTTTGAAATCTCCTGTTGTCAATGCATGCACTAGCTGTGATGAAGTTACATTGCGCAATCTTGAACTTACTTCCCGTTTGGATGTCATTTATGAGGAGAATGATTACTTGAGGAAGGTGCTGGGTTGGTTGTCTGGGCAGGAACCTCAATTAAAAATCATGATCGAGGAGTTCAAGAGAGCGGATGGTCGTGGTTTGGGTTTTGAGAAGTTGGGTGAGAAAGTGGGAGAGAACAGTGGGGAGAGTGTGTATGAGAAGTGTGTTGAGTCTAACCCCGAGTTTGAGGTGATCGGAGACATCCAAGTCCCACTTCCAAAAGCACCCAAGAACTCTTTCACATCAAAGCCCAACCACCTTTGCAACAAGCTTGACACAACTCAAGATCCACCCAAATTCCCACCTAAGACAAATGACTTCCAAAAACCGGTGAAGTTTGTGAGTGAGAAGGGTGAGAAGCCTAGAGAGAAGCCAGAGCCAAAACCAAAACCATCCCCTTCAGATGTGAGTATTGTGGCAAGGAGAGACACCTAGCAGAGTTTTGCAATAAGAGGAAGAGGGATGAGAGGCTTGCTAGGGAGCGAGCAAACCAGGACAGGTATCGCCAGTCTCATGGTATTCCTGAGCCTAGGTGCCACCTCCACGGGGTGTGGGAAGTGTGAAGAGTGTTGGTAGAGTTGGAGCTCAAGGTGGTAGGTTCCCACAGAGAGGTGGTGGTGAGAGGTTTGATAGGAGAGATGATGGTGTGCATGCTGGTGAGAGGTTTGGTTGGGCTCGTGGTGGTTTTGCTGGACGTCCCCCTACTCGTCCTCAATACGGGTTCAGGAGAGATGATCGCAGCTTTGGGTTCCAGAGGAACCACGGACCACGTTTTCCCCCTCGTGGTGCTCGTACTCCTTCCATGGGACATGGGAAGTTTGGTGGCAAGGGAATGATGTTTGCTAACCCCTATTTTGAGCAGATGGCTCGACACTAGTTCACCTTTCTTTGTGCTAACCCCAGTGTCGAGTCGCTAGCTCATTCTCGTTCTTGCTTCTGACTACAGGCAGGAGGCTTGGAGAACATTTGGTTGATCGACTCAGGATGTTCCCGACACATGACCGGAGATAATAAGTGGTTCTCCAGCCTCACCCCAGTGAAGGAAAAGATGTACATCACATTTGGGGACAATGGACGAGGAAGGGTGATTTCTGAGGGTGTTATGCATGTGAGTGACAAGGTAACGTTGAAGAGGGTTGCTCTTGTGAAGTCTTTGGGTTTCAATTTGCTTTCGGTTTCTCAGTTGCTATATGAAGGTTTTGAGGTGCGTTTCAAGTCTGGTGAGTCTCGTTTGCTGGATTCTCGAGGTGATCTTGTTTGTATGATCATCCCCGAGGGTCAGATTTTCAGGGCTGATTTCTCTCGTTCTTTGGGTCCTGCTTTCGTTGTTTGATGGCCGGTTCTTCTTCGATTTGTGGAAATGGCATAGGCGGTTGGGTCACTTGAGCTTTGATTTGGTTTCCCGCTTGAGTGGTCTTGACCTTGTCCGAGGATTGCCGAGGTTGAAGCTTGAGAAGGATTTGGTTTGTGCTCCGTGTAGGCATGGCAAGATGGTAGCCACTCCCCATCCACCCCTGACCGATGTCATGACCGAGCGTCCGACAGAGCTGTTGCATATGAACCTTGTTGGCCCAGCTCGAGTTCGCTCGGTGGGTGGGAAGTGGTATGTCCTTGTTGTGGTGGACGATTACTCTCGCTATGTCTGGGTGTCTTTCTTGGAGGACAAGAGTGAGACATTTGGTTTTGTTCGGGATCTGATCGTGAGGTTGAGGAACGAGAGGCATGGGAATGCCATCCGAGCTATCTGCAGTGATAATGGCTCAGAGTTCAAGAACTCTCATTGCGATGCCTTCTGTCGTGATCTAGGTCTTGAACATCAGTATTCGACCCCTTATGTGCCCCCTCTGTTGACGGTGAAAATCCGTCAACCTAGCCGGAGCTAGAAGCAAGATCAAGGAAGGATCCTGGTGGTGATCTTGTGTATGTATCATTGTTATAGTTGAATTATCAAGTTGAATCTTTTCCTAGCGATCAAGTGTTTCCTTGAAGATTTCGTTTTTCGATCGCCTTTGCTTATTCCAATTCTATTCTCGAGATAGATTACTTAGGGTGTTTTTGTAGCCGCGGTGGCTAGAGGTACGCGCCGGATCTTCCGAAAGAATCTCGACTTGTCTTTTGACTCGCTCTAAGCTCCCCGCATGAATAGGGATACGTTGTGACAGAACGGGGGTTCCGAAAGGCGGATTTTTCGGATTTGGACGGGAAACCACGATTTAAAGAGGCTTCTATTAAGATTCGATTTGCTACTTCTTCTCTTTCGTGGAACTGCAACAAAAGGCTTACCCCGATCCCTCTAGATCGGTTTATCTACCCAATCTTACTTTGTTGTCTCCGGTCTTTAGTAGATTAGATTAGTTTCGTGTCTTTTACCTAGATGCATTAGGGTTTCTTTTATCGAAGATTGAAGTTACTTGGCTTTATTAGATTAAGTTTTGCGTCACACATTTGTTCCACGGATTCGATACCTTGGGTTCACCACTCGAGGGAAGAAGGGTCCCTTGACTACGACGGGAGACTTGTCCGCTTGCAAGTCACAAACGAACTTTGATACAATTATTAACCGTCAACAAGCCCCTTTTTCTGGCGCCGTTGCCGGGGAACAAGTGATCAAGATTTGATTTTTTATTGCCTTTTTGTAATTTTCAGTTTTCTTTTTGTTTTTATTTTTGCATCTACTAAATTTTGATCATCCTGAAAATACATCTAATCTAGTTTGTCTAACCCTAGTTTTTATAGATTTGTTTTTACTTTCTAGTTTTTTTTGCATACTTTGTTTATTTCTAACCCTATCAGGAGATGGACGGCTACCTCTCCAACAAACCCGATAATTTTGTGGATGATCCAAAAAAACTTTACAGGCTAAGGAGACGCGAAGCACATCAAGCTAAAAAGCTGGATTTTGTAGATTCGGTGTCGGAAGACAAAGGATCGCAGGAATCTCCGAAGAATTCACCACCTCAAAGTCCTCGGGAGAATCGACTTCCACCGATGGGTGACCAACCACCGCAAGAACGCAAGATTGGGGAGCTATGCACCCCAGACATCATCGACCTACCAATCTTGAACCTTGAAGAGATCGGAAGATCGTTCGAGATCAAGACCTCAACAATCCGCATGGTGCAACATTCACCCTTCACCGGTAAAGAGGACCCCAACCTTCACCTCCAAGCATTTATTCAACTATGTCAGACTTTCAACATGGATGGGGTGACTCAAGACCAAATGAGGGCAAGGCTTTTTCCGTTTTCACTACTCTGGAAGGCTTTGCAATGGTTCCACTCTCAACCGGCGGAGACGGTGCAAAATTGGAACACGTTGATGAAGGCTTTCATGAAGGAATACTACTCATCGGGTAAAACTCAAAGCTTGCGTAATAAGATTGCCACCTTTGTTCAATATCCTACGGAAACAATCTCGGTGGCATTCGAGCGCTTCAACGAGTACACCCGGGCGGTTCCACATCACAAGTTCTCGAAGGAAGACCTCGTGCAAAAGTTCTATCAAGGACTCACCATGGCGTCAAGGACGATCATCGATGCATCGGTGGGAGGATCCATCATCGAAATTACACCGACGGAAGCTTTCACTCTATTCAAGAAGGTCGCGGATAATGACACATGGGTGTCGTCCGGGCGTCTACACCCGGTTCAACCCACGAGGAACGTCAAAGGAGTCTTGCAAGTGGAGAAGGAGAACATACTTGAAGGCAAGATCGACTCGCTCACGAGGAGGTTGGAGAAGATGGAGATGGAAAAGAAAGAGGCTCAAGACTTGGAGGCCGCCGAAGCAAGGTCCACATGCGAAGAATGTGGAGAGTATGGCCATGTCCGCAAAGATTGTCCGGAGGAAGCCAAAGTGCTCGACTACATGAGGAAGGGAGAATTACCGAACTTCCGCTACGGGCAAGGTAGGCCTCAATTTAATGCAAGCTCATCTATTCCTAACGCGGTTCCGCTTCGTATACAATTGAAGAAGTTCATGGATGAGCAAGCTAAGATCAACAAGGACACCGTCACCAAGTTCAAGAACATATACAAGGTGTTGGAGAACATCGATAGCAAAGTGACGGAGGTCGAAGTTCCAATCATCAAGTGCTCAACATGATGAAGATGCTCGAGACGCAAGTTGGACAACTTGCGGGGCGCCTCACTAATGATGAAGGGAAGCTTCCGGGACAACCCAAATGTCCCGAATCGGCGAAGGCCATTCAAACACGTTCAGGGAAGGAGACCGAAGATCCGGAACGTTCTGAGGGAGCAAGGAAGCTTAAACCATCCATCGAGGTGGAAGGAGTTGCTAAAGAGAAGGTTACGGGGATCGTCACTGAGGAACCCGAATTTGAGATGCCGGAGGAAGACACGAGGATACCGCCACTCAAGCCACGCTACTTCCGAGGTAAACTTGACAACCACTTAGCATCAACATGCCATTACTAGAAGCCCTACAAGTACCTACATATTCTCATTACTTTAAAGACATACTTCCAAATAAATATGAGATAGCCACACTCGGGTAGATCATGTCAAGATGTCCGAGGAGTGTAGTGCCGCTATTGCTAATGGGCTAGAGAAGCAAAAGGACCCCGGGTGCCCTACAATTCCATGTTCAGTTGGTTCTTTCAACTTCGAGAAGGTGTTATGCGACCTTGGAGCTAGTGTAAGCGTCATGCCGAGGGATGTGTTCGAGAAGCTACGCCTACAAATGGAGCCTACAGGTATATGTTTGGAGTTGGGAGACAACTCCATTCGCTATCCCATGGGCATTACTGAAGATGTACCCGTGAAGGTCGGACACCACTTCATCCCCGTCGACTTCGTTGTGCTCGAGATGGGAGAGAGGGAGAAGCCGCCTCTCATCCTAGGGAGGCCTTTCCTCAAGACCGTGGGAGCTACTATTGATGTTGGCAAGGGGGAGATCATGTTCGATATCAACGGAGAAAGGAGTTCCTTCAAGTTCCATCCAAGAATCGAGGCATGCAACATGATTGGAGTGAAGGGAGAACCAAAACAAACGGAGGAGCTGAAAAAGAAGAAGGAGCCGAAAAAATGAACGTAAAGAAAATCAAAGAAGGTGTTGCATCCGTCAAGACAAAGGAAGAGAAGCCGTCTGTGAAGACCAAAAAAATGACTAAGCCGGAAGACAAGCCCGTGCCCAAGATGGTGCGGAAGTGGGTACCCAAGATTGCAACACCCGCAAAGAGCGTTGATCCGGAATAATCAAGTGAAGAAGTCTAGCTATAGACTATAAACGAAGCGCTAGGCGGGAGGCAACCCGTTTCGTCGAGTCAAGAATAAGCTACCGGGAGGACAACCCGATTCCAGGTTTTTCGAGTATTTTTAATAATTTAGTTTTTGACTTTTATTACGCAAAGACATTAGACTTAGAAGTGGTTGAACAATATTAGAGACATAATTCTTGATTGAATGTTTGCTTTATCATAAACCCTTTGCATGAACCCTCCTATGTGCTTGTTTGTTCTTCTCATTTCGAGAAACCTCAACCAAATAATTTCAGAACCTAACTCAACCTTTCACCCTCATTATGGTGCTGAGGTTGACTTATTTTTCATGCTAAAACCACACGAGTAGCGCCACGATTTATATTTAGGTGTTAATAAAATTCAGCACGTGGTAGAACTCGCGTGAACCTAGAAATCAAAACTTTTGGTTGGTTTAAAAATCAATATCCTTGGTTTCTCTAGGATTAGAATTTTTCTAACCCTATTCTAATTTTGTTTTATTCAAAATCTTTCTTATTTAGCCAAAATTAGAACCTAAACCTACGCCCCCATGATCAAGCCGGGAAAAAGTCTGCTCTCAACCGATGAAGGCAAACTATACCGGTGAGACCGAAATCGACGTAGTCGAAAAATATTTTCGACTTACATTTGTTTTTAATGGTATAAAACCTTCTCTAAAATTATGTTTGAGCTCTTGCATGGCTCTGAAAAATATTTTAAATTTCGAATTAGAGGAGTGCTTAACCTTAAACACACCTAAATGGAGGCAATCTAGTTTGAAGTAATCATGCATGCACCATTGGATTCCCTTTTATCAACTTTCACCAATTCCACATGCAAAGGACAAGCATGGTGGGCCGCAAGCATCAACTTTGCAGGAATTTCATGGTGGCATGTGAAGCAAGTGGAGCTAGGGAGCATGGACATGACCCAAAGCATGGAGCATCAAGTGGAAGGACCAATAATGCAAGGAAAGGAGTGGACGAGAGCGTTTGGGCGGTGCAACTCGTGGAGCACGCGGGCGGGGAAAGTTGCGAGGCGAAATGATCGTCTTGGAAGAAAGACGAGGCGGAGAGGTGCACCGAGGACCCCGGGCCGGCCGGCCCGGCCGGCCGGCCTCACCTACTTAAGGAGCCCCCCGGCTCCCGTTTTACTGCGAGCAAGCTTCCCTCTCCTTCCTTTGTTTGTGTGTTCAAGTTTGTGTGCTCAAAACCTCCGTAGACATAGCCAACCTTCCAAAGCTTGATAGCTCAAGAAAAAATCCACATCCTTAATCCACTCAAAGTCCACATCCGAAGCAAAGAGTTTAAGTACCTAGTTACCGGTTGCAACCCGGAGTTTTAGTTGAAGAAAAGAGTGCAGCAACCATGTGGAAGAAACCCACAAGTCTCTTCTCCAAGAAGAAGAGTTCGTCGTCGTCCAAGCCGTCATCAACCACGTCTTCAAGGAGGCACTCGGTTTCCGAGTCTCCCCGGAGCATGGAGACGGATACGGCACCACCGAGGAGGAACGATGCTCTCCTCCTTGGTGGTATGAGGGTTGCAAGAAGCACATCCATGAGGTTTACTGAACCTCGTGGGCACACGGAGCAGCAGCCCGCGCCACCACGACGATCGACCCGTTCAACCGCACCACCTCCTTACACTCTGACATACTCTTCGTACGGCTTCATCATCTTGTCATCAGAGGAAGAGGAGAGGCTCTCTAATCTTGAGAAGAGGCTTGTGCCCAACGTCGAGCTCGACGACCAAGCACTCTACACCTTGGGTTTTGGCACCGACATATACTATATGTTGGGGCACCTTGGATGGGTGCAGTTCTCCAACGGAGTATCGGTGGACACCCACTTGGGGTTCGCCTTGGAAATTTTAATGACTATTGCACCTATCCTTGATGACGATGGGGTGCAAAGCTTGTCATTCCATTTGGAGGGAGTCCAACAAGTGGTTCCCTACGAGCACGTTAGGGAGCTGCTTGGATTCCACAAGGGAGCACCGGAGAAAGTTGACGTGCCACTCGGCATGTTAGCGGAATTTTGGAGTATGATCTCTGGAGAAGCCCATCAACAACGCAATTGCATCTGCAACCCCATTATCCGGATATTTCACTCTTGGATGTGTATGAGGGTATTGGGGAGGATGAAGGAGACGAAGGTGACCGACACGGAGTTGAATTGGCTCTACTCGGCTTTAATTGCCATGCAGCCAATAGACCCCTCTTACCTTATGATCAACCGTTGGTATTGTGAAGCAACATCGGTGGCAGGTAATATTGGTTCGGGGTGCTACCTCTCCATGTTGGCCTTCTCCTTACGGCCGGGGATCGCAAGAAACCCCGCCCATCTTTTGCGTGGTACCTCTCTCGGTATTGAGTATTTGCGGCAAGGCAAATACATTAGTGGAGATGAGAGAGGAGGTTATCGTTTGGCCATCGTAAACCTACCCCTTCCCAATGAGAGGCTTAGGCTTTTCACCGAAGGGAGAGAAGATTGGTTGGAAGAGGGACTCCTTGTCCCCGCAAGGTAGAACAAAAGAGGAAGAATCGTAGAGGAGGGAACATCCTCCGCACAAGCGAGTGGAGCACAACCCAATGTGCAACCACTCGGCGGGATCCCTCCTCCGCCAAGTTATTACGGAGGGCCACAGGAGCAAGCATGGGGGGGTGGTGCACCGGTACCGCCACCAAATTATGTTGTGCCCAACGCTAACTTCGCGGAGTCCTACGCGCATCATCCCCAACCACAACAAAGCATGGCCATAATTGGAGGTATGCTGTAAGAAACACCCAAAACATCGTAGCCATCCAAGCTAACGCAGCTCAACTTGGTGAAGGCAACGCAAATATTGCCTTTGAGCTCGGACGCCTTCACCTTGTGGAGCCAAATCAATTCGTCGGAGGGAATGTCCAATCGTATTATGAGCAAGGGTATTACTATCAAGATCATCAACATCAACCACCGGCAGAGGACTAGAAGATTTAGGAACTTTAGTTTTCTTCTCTTTTCTTTTTCTCTGTAATTTTCAGCTTTTGCTTATGTGTGTTTGCGTAGTATTTTCTGTTTTTATTTAAATTTCAGCAAGCATGTTTGTTTATTTTCAGTTTGTATTTCAACTTGATGTCATCATTAATAAAGACACCACCTTGATTATATCATTGGAAAAGTTACAAAAATTTGTGCCATGATGATATATAATTGCAGCTTTCTTCATCTTTGTAATTGATCTATGCATGTTTAAGCTAGTGCTCTCTTAAAAATACAAATCTGAATTTATTTAAATGCTAGCTTAATCTTTAGCGGACGTTATGATTAAAATAAATACCCATAGTGTTTTATGTGCTCTCAAGTTATGAATAGATTAAAGATGTCTTTTATGCTCAAAAATATCGCTAACCTTGTCACAAATATCACTTGTGTGATGCTCAACCTATCCAAAGCCTAATATATATTTGAGTGCATAAACCTTAGTGTACAAGATTTATTTTTCAGTGACTTATTGCAGGCCATGATTTCTCTGGCCCGAGACTAAGAAGTTGGTCATTCCGTTTTTGCGTATCTATCTTTTTGCTAGCCTTTTATCCGTGCATTGTGTATCCCCGCATTGGAGATCTCACAAACTTCGCCGGATATCCACCCTTAAACCAAAATATCGTCTTTTGTGATTACCTCCTTGACCACAACCTATCGTTGAGAATGGATCATCAATTCAAGGAAGATCGCAAGACGGTGCTGACATTGAAGATTTCAAGTATCTCTCCAAGGAAAATTATTTCCGGTACCTACCTTATTTTTCGCCTCTTTGCTCGAGGACGAGCAACGTCTAAGCATGGGGGAGGAGGTAGGTATGGTGCAGTTTTAGAGTTCAAAGGGGAGTATTTTTAAAAAAATAATAAAATGATGAAAGAAAAAAATTCGGCGATGAACGTGACTTCCAAGGTGAAGGTCCCACAAGAAGAAAGAGAAAAATATATATATATATATATATATAATGAAAGAAAGAAAGAAAGAAAGAAAAGAATGAGAAATATGAGAAAGAGAAAAAATATATGCGTAAAGTGAACTCCCCGGTTCTCTAAGAGTGCATTCAAGGCTTCAAGTTTAAAAGATCCATTCTCATTTTCCAACCATGTGCAATCCGATAACGAGGACTTCCTTTGTGCCTCGAGATCACTCTTTGCCATTTGCACATGTCCACTCAACTAAAAGTGTGTGTATTTTTCTCTTTCCCCTCCTTGATTTAACATTATTTTCCAATGACCTTTTTGACGAGTCTCGGTAAGACCATGAGAAGCTTGTCTTGTTTTGACAACACCTCATTTATAAAATCTTGTTAGGACTAAACTTTCCCAAAGCTCCATATAAAGCCTACCACACATATATGTTATGAGAGGGAAAGGAGTAGAATATATAGGCTTGAGAGACAAGCGAGATGAGAGTTCATGAGCAATATGCAAGATGATTTAAATTTGTGAACTTGGTTTAGTTTTTCCTTATCTCGTTCTTTATTTCAAAAATTCTGAGATCTATTTAAACTTTGTGAGCATGTTAATACTTGTGGGATAAGCTTAATAAGAATCTACCCTCCGTAGAGATGAAGGCTAGTACACTATGGAACTTTAATGAATTAAAATTTCGAGAGCATTATGTTTTCTCATGTATGATCAAGTGCAAGGTTTAAACATTGTTTGGCAATGATGATATCCATCGAAGGCTTACTCGAGGACGAGCAAGGTTTAAGCATGGGGGAGATGTTGACGGTGAAAATCAGTCAACCTAGCCATGAGTTTACCTTCAGTGTTGGCATGAGTTTTATACTTTATCTATTGGTACTAACCCCCGCGGTATAACAAGTTCATGTGTGCATGTCGGTTTTAGAGTTTAATGTTTATGCAGGGTTTTAGTGTTGAATGCAAGACTTTCGGGATAAGTTCATCAAAGCACCTCATGACAAGACCTTGAAGCCCCGTACAAGTCATGCAACGAAGCAAACTTAACTCCAAGAAGCCAGGGACTTGATCCGAGAAGACGACAGACTCCGAGGACCTGACCAGAAAAGTGCTGAATCTTGCAAGACAAGGAGTTGAGTCCAATTCGGAGAGAAACCGACGACATGGACCTACATGCGAAGGGGGAAACATCCGGGAAGCAAGGGAACCGACGTAGAGCAAAGGAGGCCTCGAGCCGGCTCGGATGGGCCCGGCCGGCCGGCCCCGGTCCGGTCGGCCCGGGCGCATCCGGGGGCCCATTTGCCCCCCTCCTTTGCCCTAGCCGCCAATCGGGCTATTTATAGCCCCCCCGACCGAGAGCCACGGAGAGGAGAATTCGTCATCGGCCGCCGAGGAGCGAGAGAAGAGAGGGACACCATCTCGGAGAGGAGAGGGTCGAGCTAGTTGACTAGGGTTCCCCTAGCCGACGTGGGAACCTTGCATGGAAGACCACGTCGGAGTTCCCGGAGCTAGAAGCAAGATCAAGGAAGGATCCCGGTGGTGATCTTGTGTATGTATCATTGTTATAGTTGAATTATCAAGTTGAATCTTTTCCTAGCGATCAAGTGTTTCCTCGAAGATTTCGTTTTTCGATCATTTTTGCTTATTCCAATTCTATTCTTGGGATAGATTACTTAGGGTGTTCTTGTAGCCGCGGTGGCTAGAGGTACACGCCGGATCTTTCGAAAGAATCTCGACTTGTCTTTTGACTCGCCTTAAGCTCCGTGCATGAGTAGGTATAAGTTGTGACAGAACGGGGGTTCCGAAAGGCGGATGTTTTCGGATTTGGACGGGAAACCACGATTTAAAGAGGCTTCTATTAAGATTCGATTTGCTACTTCTTCTCTTGTCAACAATCGGACTCTTTGTGAGATGGCTAGGACGATGCTCGATGAGCACAGGACTCCTAGGAGGTATTGGGCTGAGGCAGTCAATACGGCTTGTCATGTCTCTAACAGGATTTTACTGCGAGCTTTCAAGAAGAAGACCTGTTATGAGCTGATGCATGGTCGGGCACCCAAGGTGAGTCATTTCCGAGTCTTTGGCTGCAAGTGCTTTATTCTTAAGAAGGGAAAACTCGAGAAGTTTGAGGCTAGGTCTAGTGATAGTATTTTCTTTGGATATGCTAACCATTCTAGGGCATATAGAGTGCTTAACCTTGAGGCTAACAAAATCATGGTGACTTGCGAGGTAATCTTCGACGATACAATGCCATGTACCTCTCTTGGCTTTGAATGTGCAGGTGATGAGGAGATGGCTGAGGACCTCTTTGAAGAGGAGAAGGATAAAGCTAGAGATGATGATGGAGAGAACCATGCGCCTGAAGCTGAATGTGTACCACTACTTCCCCTACGATCACTACGGAGCGTGGACCATCTACTTCATGGACAACGACGGTGCGACAAGAGGACCAGGCGAGAGAAGCTGAAGTTGTGGGGGAGGTAGTCTCGAGGCGTGAGGCTCCCCGGCGGATTCAAGAAGTACATCCCCTGTCCAAGATCATTGGGGACGTCGACGAACGTACCACACGGTCAAGGTCCAGAAATTCCTCTCATTTCGCTCATGCTGCATTTGTTGCCACCTTTGAGCCCAAGGACATTGGACACGCTTTATCTGATGCAAACTGGGTCAATTCTATGCATGAGGAGTTGGAAAACTTTGAGAGGAACCAGGTGTGGGAGTTAGTTGAACCACCTCCAAATTGCCATCCTATAGGAACCTAGTGGGTTTGGAAGAACAAAGAGGGTGAGAATGGGATGGTTGTGAGGAACAAGTCTAGACTTGTTGCTCAGGGGTTTAGTCAGAAGGAGGGGATCGACTATGAGGAGTCCTTTTCTCCTGTGGACCTCTTGAGGCAATTCGGATCCTTCTAGCCTTTGTCGTGGCTAAAGGGTTCAAGTTTTTCAGATGGACGTGAAGAGTGCTTTTCTGAATGGGGTCATAGAGGAGGAGGTGTATGTGAAACAGCCACCTGGGTTTGAGAGCGAGTTGTACCTACACAGGGTGTACAGGTTGAAAAGGGCTCTGTATGGCTTGAAACAGGCGCCCCGTGCTTGGTGTGGGAGATTGAGAGGTTTTCTGTTGAGCAGAGGGTTTGTGATGGGTACCGTGGATAGGACCTTGTTTCTCCTCAAGCATGGAAATGACTTATTGATTATTCAGATATACGTGGATGATATTGTCTTTGGTGGCTCGTCACATAACCTTGTTGCCAAGTTTGCAGATGAGATGAGCATGATGGGCGAGTTGCAGTATTTTCTCGGGCTGCAGATCAAGCAAGTGAAGGATGGAACATTCGTGCACCAGACCAAGTACACGAAAGGCATGCTGAGGAAGTTCCAGATGCAAGATGTGAATCCGATGTCGACTCCCATGGGGAGTACGGCCACTTTGGATGCGGATGAGGACGGAGAACCAGTGGACCAGCGGGAGTACAGGAGCATGATCGGCTCCCTCCTCTACCTGACAGCAACGAGGCCAGACATACAGTTCAGCGTGTGTCTGTGCGCTCGTTTTCAGGCTTCACCGAGGACATCACATCGACAGGCCGTCAAGAGGATCTTCAGGTACCTACAGTCTGCCCCTGGTCTTGGCCTTTGGTATTCTTCCTCCCGACTCTTTCTCTTCATGGTTTTTCCGTTGCGGATTTTGCTGGTTGTCGAGTCGAGAGGAAGTCTACTTCTGGCACTTGCCAGTTTCTTGGGTCTTCGTTGGTCTCATGGTCTTCCCGCAAGCATTCTAGTGTAGCTCAGTCTACCACCGAGGCGGAGTATGTTGCTGCCGCGAGTTGTTGTTCCCAGCTATTGTGGATTTCATACACTTTGAGAGACTTTGGTGAGGAGTGCACCCAGATCCCACTTCTTTGTGATAGCACCTGTGCCATAAGCGTAGCGAAAAACCCTGTGCTTCACTCCAGGACCAAACATATAGAGGTGAGGTACCATTTCTTGAGAGACAATGTGGAGAAAGGGACCATTGTGGTGAGCCATGTCCCTACCCAAGATGAGCTTGTAGACATTTTCACAAAGCCTCTCGACCAAGCTACATTTGTGCACTTGCGGGGAGAACTTGGGGTTTGTTGCCCTTTCTAGTTGATTCTTGGGGGATTTCCTTTTTGTACCATATGTATCATACCAGGTTTACTTTGATGTATATACATGCTTTGCTTGATGTATAAACCATGGTAGGATAGCCATCTTGTTATATATCTTGTTGCATTTGTATCATATTGCATTTTAGGATGATGAGCTTCTTTTATATGCCTTCTTTGAGTCTCTTTGGCTAGTTGTGAGATATTGGTCATATGTGTGGAAAATGGCTATGTGAGGCTATGCTCTTGGAATATTTGAGATATATATGTTGTGAGATAGCCCCTTTTTGAATCAAATGCTAATCTTGACTAAAATTTGATGAAATGTGCTCCACTCATGTGTAGTAGTGTATCCATGTCACGTTTTGGTCTAAATGTGCTTTCTATGCTTAGATTGTGCTTGGATGTCTTTTTCTTGCATTTGGGCCAAGGGTTAGATGGAAATATGCCATTATAATTTTCATAGTTTGGAAATATGCCATTGGTATCTCACTGACAGGTGGGTGCCACCACAGTCACTGACATGCGGGTCAGGATGGCATATCTCCAATTTAGCAGAATCATAATGGCATGGTTCAAATTATCCCTTGGGCCAAAGGCCGAATATCATTGTGAATGTTTAACCTATGTTGCATTCATGGAGGAGCATAAGCTTCTTTTTGCCGCAAAGGCACTTCATGTACCATGAAATGAATTAATCTTGAAAAGAAGTGTATATGCTTGAAAAATGCTCCATCCCTCATGTTTATGCTTAAAATGTCTTATCTTTCACACATGGGTGCAAAACTTGTTGCATGATGTTCACCAGTGGAGAAGTCTCCCCGAAGTGGATACATGGCTCATCAGCTTTAACATGACATGCTTTGCTTTATGGGTGTTTGCAATGATCTTTTGTCGAGAATTGAATATCCTTGTATGATCTCTGGATGATATGCATGTTTTTGGCTTGAATATGACATGGATAGGCTTTTACATTTGAAGTGGGCCATCTTTTGATATAATTATTCAAATCTGAAAAATTGCTTTGTCACATGCCTATGTTTCCATATATTACTTGTGGCAATGCTTTGACTATGTTTGGCCTATTTGAGAAGCTCATGTAGATGTTTATATGCTTTGTTTTGCATTTCTGCATTTTCACCTTGATTCATACATTGTCAACAAGGGGGAGAAGAGGTGAGCTTAATGAAAATTCAGAAGAGGTGAGCTAAAATTTGGAAGTTTGCATCCACATGTTCAGGGGGAGCTTGCATTTGTTCAGGGGGGCTTTCTTGCTGTTTTCGGTGTGGAGTTTGTGCTTTGCTTGGCTTGTGACCTTTCTTTGCCTTTCTTCGGTTTTGGTCATGAGTTGCGCTTCTTTGTTTTTCTTTCTTCTTACTTTCTTTCTCTGAATTTCATTTTGCATTATGTGTTGTCAATGCACTCATCAAGGGGGAGATTGTGGACCAGGAGCGTCCCGGTGGTCGATGGATGACCGCTCCTCAGTGATGAGTGATTGACAACGGGTGTTGGACTGACTCTTGGCTCAGTGCGCAGGTGTAGGCTGCGACCTAGTTCGTGTTGTTGCAGGTGAAGAATGGGCGCGAAAGGTCTTCAGCCTTGAGGGGCCTCCGGGAGATGGAGAGACAAGTAGGCTCGGTTCGAGGGACCCGGTGGACAGCGGGACTAGGTGCGGGCCACATGGTGGCGAGACGAGCAAGACGAAGTCATGGACTATCGAGCTGGTGCACGGTGGCGGTCGAGTCAAGAGGCTTGGCGGGTAGGCCGGGCCGAGCACGCAAGGTTTGGTGGTTTGCCCACAAAACCATCGGAGGACAGTTTCTTGGTTTGGGCCTCAAAACCAAGTCTGAAGACCCAACACGACGGAGACGGGATCCGGGCGTGTCTGGAAGCTTCGAAGAGGAGGACACGCGGCGGGATCTCATGGCTTGCGTCGGGTGGACGCGGGGTGCGGCGAAGGCATGACCGTCTGATGTCAAGACCCACAAACATTACATAAATGCCCCTGCGTGGGTTGTATCGCCAGTAGTTGAGTTAGGGGTAGTCGAGTCATTTCCCACACCGGCGGGACCCGATATATAAGCCATGTGTGTGTGGATGGCTCTCTCTCTCCGCGACTTAGGGTTTCATTTCCCCCCTCCCATGTCTCATTTTTGTAGCTATTTTCTTCTCCATTTTCTCTAGGCTAGCATGAGAGCTTCATGAGAGATTTGTTGAGAGGGATGGATGCTAGGGCGGCATGCTAGACCTTGTGCATCTTTCCTGGTTTGTATAGAAGATTCGGAGTTGTGTTTTTCGTGGTCCTTTTGTGCTTGTTTTTGGTGCCTTTGTTCTCGGTGTGATTCCGCGGATTTGAGTGGATTTCTCCCCGGATTTCTTTGAGGGAATCATGGATGGATGTCTGATGCATCTTTGTGCCTGATCTTGTGCCCTCAAACGCCGGGAAACCACTTCGATTCAAGGATTTTCGTTCGGTGCTCTAGCTTTTGGTGGTGCTCAAAGGATTCGCGATTCCCGGTGATTTAGGGAGTTAGGAGGCAAGATTTTTGGGCAATAGCATCCTTGTGCGACGCTTTCCAAGTCCCCAAACCCTTGTCTCCACAGATTCTACCGTTTGGGAAATCCGATGATGATTTGGGGGAGTTGACCTTCGAGGTCGGGCTGTTTTCAGGTCTGTCCGTGAGGCGCGGACAGTCCGCGAGGGACCGGTGGACGGTCCGCGAGGAGCGAGTTCTTCCCGTGTTCTTCGTGTTCTTGCTCGGCTTCACTTTTTATCCGTCGTGGCTTTGAGTTTTCGTTGGGCAAGGTTTCGGACAGTCCGCAGCAGAGGGCGGATGGTCCGCGGGTGCCTGGCGGACAGTCCGCGTGCTCCCCGCGGACGGTCCGTTATTCGAGGTCGTCTCTGGAGGTTCTGTTTGCTTTTTCGGACGGTCCGCGGCGAAGGGCCGGACGGTCCGCGGTGTGTGTGCGGACAGTCCGTGGCAGCAGGCCGGACGGTCCGCGTGGCCCGTGCAGACGGTCCGCCCCTCCTAGCCGGATGGTCCGCCCGAGCCTGTGTGCTTTGCTTCTTGGTTCGATTCCTCCCCTCCTTTCTCGTGCTTCCGCGTGTGCTTCAAAGAATCGTTCCTAAGACTGGAGGTTGATCCATAACCTCGTTGTCTTGGCGATTGGTGTGTGATTCGATCCATCGCTTGTGTGTGACCGGGATTTGACTAGGGTATAGGCCGGGTTCTTTGAGAAGAATTTTTACCGGCTCCTATTCACTCCCCCCCCCTCTCTAGTCGCCATCTGATCCTTCAGTTTTTCCCCATTTCGGTACACTGAGAATCTTGATAAGTGATGGAGTAACTCACTTCACCGTGAAGAATTTCAAAAAGTGTTTGTCCAAGTTGGGAATTGAGCATAGGGTCTCTACGGCCTATCACCCACAGACCAACGGACACGCGGAAACGTCAAATAAGCAATTAAAAAGAGTCCTCAACAAAACTATAGAGAAGGGAGGCAAGGATTGGTCAAAGAAATTAGACGGAGCTTTATGGGCTTATCGAACGGAGTTTAAGACACCGATGGGTATGACCCCTTATCAATTCGTCTATGGAAAAGCTTGCCACCTCCCGGTTGAGTTCGAACATAAAGCCTATTGAGCAATTAAAGAGATGAACCTCGATCTCGATGCCGCGGTGGTGAAACGAAGGACCCAAATAATCGAGCTAGAGGAGTTGAGGTTGAAAGCATATGAAAATGAAAGCATATACAAGGAGAGAATCAAAAGGTGGTATGATAAAAGATTGAAAAAGAAAGAATTTAAAGAAGGAGATAAGGTCCTCCTCTACAATTCGAGGTTTAAAAGCTTCGGAAAGGGGAAATTGCAAAGCAAATGGGAGGACCTTATGTTGTGCATTCGGTGTTCTCCAACGGAGCGGTAACCATTATGGATATAAACGGCGATCAATTTGTGGTGAATGGTCCGCGGCTTAAGGTTTACTACGAACCCGACGTTGTGCCCCTTCACCATGTTGATGTCTTCACCATGGAGGAAGAGCCCGAACGTCCCGCCTAGGATGAAAAACAAGGCATGAATTTCTGCAAATAGTTTTTCTTTTAGTTTTCTGGAGTTTCTCTCAAAGATTTGCTGGGCTAACTTTTTCCCGTGGGCTAAGGAGGCGAAATAAGGGCGGTACGCGAAAAACTGGACCGACCCGGCCCCCGAGACAGGGTGGGCCGGCCGGTCCGGGCCCAGGTGGGTCCCGACGGCCGTCGTCCCCGATTTTCGCCCAAATTGCTCCTTTTCGACTTCCTTCTTTGGTCAGAAAATTGTAAGGGAAGTTTAAAAAAAGGAAAATGAGGTTCTCAGGGTTTATCTCTTCGGACTATTTATTTGGCCGAATTGGGAGCTCGGGAATCAACCCGTCCAAGCAATATTTTGCACCCTTGCAGCAGCCTTTGTACCTCCAAGGAGCTTAGAGTTGAAGCTAGAAGCCAAGAAGCCATCGATGGAGGAGGGGATGCGATGCGAGCTCAAGCTACCCGTCAAGAGGACCGCACGCATCCGTTGCGGAGGGCGTGTCCCAACCGGAGCTCTTGCATCTCGCAACCCCGTCGAAGGAGAGGAGGTCCTTACGCCTGTTCGAAGGTCAGCACGCGTCCAAGGCATGAAGCGCAAAGACTACAAGGAGGCTTCGCCCGAGCCTAATGATTATGGGGGTAGCGACTACTCCGGCGATCCTAGCCCGAGCTCGTGGGCAGCCGCCGGAAGAGATGATAACGACCTCTACATTTGGGATGAGTAGCCCAAAGAGAGGACTCCCGAAGGCCCCAACGGCGATGGTAATGATGGCAACGAGAGCGGCGACGACAATGGAGGTGGCGACGACGGTGGTGACGACGGTGGAGACAATGGCGATGAAGACCCCTTCGGATTGCATCCGATGTGTTGTCGAATTTGCCGTCAATCCATCGGGGATCTCTACACGTCGGTCGATGAATGTCTCCAAGCCATGGAAGCGATGAACCATCGTATGGAGGATTTGGAGCACGTGGTTGGTGACAACTACAAGTTCCTTAACCGCAACGTGCGCAAA
The DNA here is from genome assembly GCA_947561735.1 of Cenchrus americanus. Classification (NCBI taxonomy): domain Eukaryota; kingdom Viridiplantae; phylum Streptophyta; class Magnoliopsida; order Poales; family Poaceae; genus Cenchrus; species Cenchrus americanus. The sequence goes on along the minus strand of OX387242.1, from coordinate 153,368,864 downwards.
CTTTTTGGCATGGTTGGAAACATGAGAGGCAAGTGGTGCAATACTTGCTTGAAGTACCACTAGGTCTAGTTTTCCCCTTAGGATCTTTGTAAGATACGACCAGGACGTCGTATGTTTTTAGCGTGGGGGAGAGCTAGCTAGCTAGCCTTAGCTTTTAAATTTCAATTTTAGGTTCGGTTTAATCTTCAAGCGAGAGTTTTAGAGTTTAATGAGTCTTAGTTTTCGAGTGTGTTTTTAAATTTTTGCAAGTTTTAAAGTGTCTTAAATTAGTGTTGAGTCAAAGAAAACCAAATAAAAAGAGTCTTTATATATTATTTTTGTGTCTTGTGTGATGCTTATCTTTATTCACTTGTTTGTTTATCTTGGATTCTTGATGTATGAACATAAGTGTGTGGTTTGAAAAATGTTTACTGTGGTGCTTAGTGGAATTGCTACTACTTAAAGTATCCATACCACACTTCGATCTTGAGCATCACATGTTAGTTGTGCTATGTTCAATGCTAAAAGTTGGAGGATTTCAGTTCTGAAAATTATCTTAAAACCCTTGTAATAAAGGTTAGCAAAACCTCTTTTTCCAAGTTGGGAGTAAGAAAAAAAATCCTATACAAAGCCAATTTATTTTTTGCTCCACCATAAGTGTGATTAGCACGATGAGTTGGGCTAGGATCCTTCTCTCTTGGGAGTTTTAATTTCGAGCAATGATCATGTTCTTGTGATTATCTTTTATTGCTAGCCTCGTCAGTCATTCGATCACGAGACTTTCACCTTGGAAGTCTCATACATCGCCGAATAACATGCCCAACCCTATACATCTCTTTTGTACATCGCATTCCTTGAACACAACCTATTTTCAAAGTTTCGTCTCGTCTCCAGCATGATTTATTTAAAATTTAAGATTGTATGCATGCGAGAAAGAGAGGAGTAGAGAGCTTTGAAAAGTTACAAGAGAGGGAAAAATAAAGAAAAAAAGTATGAGTATGGAAAAGAGAAGAAAGAAAGAAAGCAAAAAAAATATGTGAAAGAAAAAATATATATGAGAATGAAAGAATGATAGAAGAAAAAGAAAAAGAGAAAGATGAGGTAGCAATAAAGATATGAGAGGGATGGATCAAGTGAAAGAAGAGAAAAATAAAGTATAAGGATGGATGTCACGTTGTTGAGAGATGAAACTTTCACTCTTTTTCTAACCATGTGCAATCCGACAACGAGGACATCATCGGTGCCTTGTAGTCACGATTTTCTTTTGCCCTTGCACATGTCCACCATTCTAAATCTTCTCATCCTTGATATCCCTACATATGGTTAATTCTCATGATCATTGGCTTTGAAAGGTAAACAACCATTAGAGGAAGTTCTTAGATTGACAATATTTCTGTTGATTGCGCTAGCCCTACCTATAGGTCCACTTCACACGTTATATGAGAGACTTATGGGAGGTGAGAGTTTTATAAAATTGGTTTAGGATAGCCACCTCATACGAGTGACTTGAAAGAGCTTGGAGAAAGGTTTTTATCTAATACTTGTTGCAGGAATTTTGTTTGAAAAATCATAAAAACCCTCTGATGGAAGCAAAGAAGTAAGTATGGCTGAATTTGAAGATTTCGAGTGAAGAGTTTGAGTTGTGGGGGTAAATCTTGACGTGGTAAAGATTCTAAACGCCTATGTTAATGTTTGATAATCATTACTTTGTGTTTATGTATTAAACATGAAAGGATTGACTAACTTGTTCGTGTTCATGAGCTTGATGAAATCACTTCCAAAGGTGGCAAGGACCGAAGTGCTACGAGGAACACCCCCGAGGATTGAAGTGTAAAAGACCAAACTTATTGTGAAGAGAACCTCCATCTTGGACGCGAGGATAACATCATCAAAATCGTGCAAGTGGAGGGGGCAAAGTACATAAATGCATAAGGACCCACGGAGCAAAAGGGGCGACCGAACCGGGCCCAGGCCGGTCGGCCCAGGCCGGCCGGCCCAGCCCACTCCAGTGGCCGGTTCGGTCCCGTTTTCCTTGCACCCGAAGGATCATGAACCCTAAAAGCCTAGGCGCCGCCATTCGACAGAGGGGAGAGTCATTTGCACCAGAAGGCCATCCACAAGCTAGAGAGAGAGGAGGAGGATCTCCGGAGGGAGATCAACCACCTCGAAGGAAGCACCCTCTCGTGGAGAAGAAGGAAGACACCGTCGGAAGCGAAACCATGATCAATGGTGCCATGATCAGCACCTTGATGGGGTAATCTTCTCATTCGTCCATGGGTTGTAATCGATCTTGAGATGTAATCGCACTTTGTCGTATTATCTATCTATCATCTTGTGTTGAATATCTTTAATGCTTAAGGTTTGCTACCATGCCGTAAAGGGAGTAGCGCTCCAATGCTTCCTTGGATCCATTCAATACGCCATGTCCATCATAGGTCTAGTCATGAATACCTTCGCATAGTGACAGTACGAGAGGAGGAAAAGGGCAAAACCGTGGTCACAACCCTGATAGATTAGATTGGTTTTCATGTCTTTAAGCAATTGCATGCTCTAGTATCGTAGACCCGTGGGCGAGTGTCTTTTATCTTGATATCTTAATCATTCTCTCTAGTGTAGTTTAGTTGTTTTATAGCATAATATAGTTAGGGTTTTAGTAGCTAGTGTGTTGTTGTAGATCGAACGCTTGTAATCCTCTAGCTCCGTGGATTGACAAGAACCTTGGGAATCCCGTGGTGAAAAAGGTGTGGGGTCCGTACGCTTGCGGATCGTAGAGGGATACGTCTTTTATCCGTCAACATCGACAATGATGGCAGTACTGACCACGTGAGTAGTCGCGGCGAGGTAGAGCAGTAGCTTCTCCTTTTTGCGAGGAGCCGTGAGGACTGGGGGTTTGGATAAGAAATCCTTGAGCTGAGCGAGAGCTTGATCTGCCTCTGAAGTCCATACGAACTTCTCTTGATGCTTGAGTAGTTTGAAGAAGGGTAGCCATCGTTCTCCAAGCTTCGAGATGAATCTGTTCAAGGCCACCATGCATCTAGTGAGCTTCTGCACGTCTTTAATGCAGGTGGGAGCGTTCATCTTGGTGATGGCGGAAATCTTCTCGGGGTTGGCTTCGATGCCGTGATGGTTGATGATGAAGCCGAGTAGTTTTCTCGAAGGTACACCGAAGACGCACTTGTTCGAGTTGAGCTTCCAGCGGTTCTCTCGCGGGGATGCGGAAGTCTCTTCAAGGTCGGCGCTGAGAGTGTCGGAGTTTCTGGTCTTGAAGAACACATCATCCACGTAGGCTTCGACATTCTTGTTGAGCTGGCTCTTGAAGAAGGTCTGGATAGCTCGCTGGTAGGTAGCGCTAGCGTTCCTCAGCCCAAACGACATGGTCGTGTAGCAGTAGGCGCCGAACGGGGTGATGAACGCGGTCTTCTCCTGGTCTTCTTCCTTGATTGCAATCTGGTGGTACCCGGAGTAGTAGTCGAGGAAGCAGAATAGGTCGCAGCCCGCCGTGGAGTCAGTGACTTGATCTATCCGCGGCAATCCGAAGGGGTCCTTGGGGCAGTGCTTGTGGAGGTCGGTGTAGTCGACGCACATCCTCCACTCATTCGTGTTTTTCTTGCAGACGAAGACGGGGTTGGCGAGCCACTTAGAATGGAAGACTTCTCTGATGAAGCCGGAAGTGAGTAGTTTGGCGAGTTCCTTCTTGATGGCATCCCATCGGTCGTCGGAAAAATGGCGGAGGTGTTGTCATTTCGGGTTAGCTTTAGGGTCGACGATGAGTGAGTGCTCGATCAGCCTCCTGGGCACCCCTGGCATGTCCGCTGGCTTCCAAGAGAAGATGTCTCCGTTAGCCCGGAGGAAGCTGATGAGCGTGTCTTCCTATTTCGGTTCAAGGCCCATCCCGATCATGGTAGTCTTGCTGCTGTCACCTGTTCCGAGATCGATCGCCTTAACTTGCACTTCCTCAGATGGCTGAGGCTTGCTGGTTGTGTCTGATTTCTTTGGGATGTCGAGTTCACTTGGGGCAAGCTTCTTAGATGCAGCATAGATCTCCATCATGGTGTGGGGTACTTGATTGGTGGCTGCGAGATCCACAGCTTCTGTGTCACAGTCGAAGGATATCTTCGAGTCCCCTTGTAGCGGGAGTACACCATCCGGACTTGGCATTTTGTGTACCAAGTACGTGTAGTGGGGTACCGCCATGAACTTGGTGATAGCTAGTCTGCCGAGGATGGCATGGTATGAAGTCTCGAAGTCCGCGACTATGAACTTGATGTACTCGGTACGGTAGTTCTCCCTGGTTTCCCCGAAGGTAACTGGCAGGACCACTGAGCCTAGTTGGATAGCCGCGTTCCCGGGGACGATGCCGTAGAAAGGCGATGTGCTCTTGGTGAGCATGTGAGTAATGTCGAGCTTCATCTTCTTCAAGGTCTTGGTGAAAAGGACGTTGAGCCGGCTTCCACCATCGATGAGTACCTTGTTGAGTCTGCAGCCCGCGACTACTGGTTTCAGGACGAGTGGAAACCGTCCTGGCTCAGAGAAGCTTGTCCATTGATCCGCGCGGGAAAAGGTGATGGGTACCTCTGACCACCTGAGCGGGGTCAGGACCGCTGGTTCAATGTTCAGGACTTCCCGTCTGGTAGCCTTCTGAGACCATCTGGTGTGTAGTCCGCCGAAGAGGACGTTCACCGTCTTGTCGGGTTCTTAGAAGTCGTCGTTGCCCTCATCAGCTTTTTTCTTGCGCTTCTTGTCATGACGAAGCCGTGGATCTGGAGAGTCCTTGAGTGCTCGCCGAAGTTGGTAGCACTGCTCGGTGGTGTGGTTGCCTTCCAGGTGCCACAAGCACTTTTCTTTCAGCAAGTCCTTGAACCGCCGGAGGTCTTCTTCGAGTTGTCTTTCGCAGGGTGCTGGATAGCCGCGACTGTGTTGTCTGGCTTGCGCTTGCGATTAGGACCCGAGTAGTTGTTGTTGCGACCGCCTTGATCCCTATTGTTGTTGTTGATGCCGCCCGCGTTTTGCTTGCTCTATCCGCGAATAGCATTGTACTTAGCGTTTGCTTTGTCTTCTTTGTTGGCCCATGAAGTGATCATGTCCTTGAGCTTGGTGATGGAGCTCGGGTGGTGGCGACCGAAGCCTTCGAAGGTGCGACGATGATAGAGACCGTCTTGGAAGAGGTCGATGACCTCCTTGTCGGTGACGTCGACTACGGTAGCGCGGTTGTCAAAGAAACACTGGATGTACTTGCGTAGGGTCTCGCCCTATTGTTGACGGTGAAAATCCGTCAACCTAGCCATGAGTTTACCTTCGGTGTTGGCACGAGTTTTATACCTTATCCATTGGTACTAACCCCCGTGGTATAACAAGTTCACGTGTGCATGTCAGTTTTGGAGTTTAGTGTTTATGCAGGGTTTTAGTGTTGAATGCAAGACTTTCGGGATAAGTTCATCAAGCACCTCATGACAAGACCTTGAAGCCCCGTACAAGTCATGCAATGAAGCAAACTTAACTCCAAGAAGCTAGGGACTTGATCCGAGAAGACGACAAACTCCGAGGACCTGACCAGAAAAGTGCTGAATCTTGCAAGACAAGGAGTTGTGTCCAATTCGGAGAGAAACTGATGACAAGGAAACATCCAGGAAGCAAGGGAACCGACGTAGAGCAAAGGAGGCCTCGGGGGCGGGCACTGGATGGGCCCGGGCGGGCCGGCCCCGAGCCGGTCGGCCCGGCCCTGTCCGGGGGCCCGGTGAGGGCTCCCCTTTGCCCTAGCCGCCAATCGGGCTATTTATAGCCCCACGACCGAGAGCCACGCATCATCCAATTCGTCATCGGCCGCCGAGGAGCGAGAGAGAGAGAGGGACGCCATCTCGGAGAGGAGAGGGTCGAGCTAGTTGACTAGGGTTCCCCTAGCCGACGTGGGAACCTTGCACGGAAGACCACGTCGGAGTTCCCGGAGCTCGAAGCAAGATCAAGGAAGGATCCCGGTGGTGATCTTGTGTATGTATCATTGTTATAGTTGAATTATCAAGTTGAATCTTTTCCTAGCGATCAAGTGTTTCCTCGAAGATTTCGTTTTTCGATTGACTTTGCTTATTCCAATTCTATTCTCGAGATAGATTACATAGGGTGTTCTTGTAGCCGCGGTGGCTAGAGGTACATGCCGGATCTTCCGAAAGAATCTCGACTTGTCTTTTGACTCGCCCTAAGCTCCGTGCATGAGTAGGTATACGTTGTGACAGAACGGGGGTTCCGAAAGGCGGATGTTTTCGGATTTGGACGGGAAACCACAATTTAAAGAGGCTTTTCTAATAAGATTCGATTTGCTACTTCTTCTCTTGCTTGGAACTTCAACAAAAGGCTTACCCCAATCCCTTTAGATCGGTTTATCTACCCAATCTTACTTTGTTTTCTCCGGTCTTTAGTAGATTAGATTAGTTTCGTGTCTTTTACCTAGATGCATTAGGGTTTCTTTTATCGAAGATTGAAGTTACTTGGCTTTATTAGATTAAGTTTTGCGTCACACATTTGTTCCACAGATTCAATACCTTGGGTTCACCACTCGAGGGAAGAAGGGTCCCTTGACTACGACGGGAGACTTGTCCGCTTGCAAGTCATAAACGAACTTTGATACAACTCTTAACCGTCAACAAGCCCCTTTTTCTGGCGCCGTTGCCGGGGAACAAGTGATCAAGATTTGATTTTTTATTGCCTTTTTCTAATTTTCAGTTTTCTTTTTGTTTTTCTTTTTGCCGGGGAAGCTTCCGGGACAACCCAAAAGTCTCGAATCGGCGAAGGCCATTCAAACACATTCGGGGAAGGAGACCGAAGATCCGGAACGTTCCACGGGAGCAAGGAAGCTTAAACCATCCACCGAGGTGGAAGGAGTTGCTAAAGAGAAGGTTACGGGGATCATCACCGAGGAAGCCGAATTTGAGATGCCGGAGGAAGACACAAGGATACCAGAACTCAAGCCACGCTACTTCCGAGGTAAACTTGACAACCACTTTGAGAAGTTTGTGGAGGTTGTGCGTAGACTTAGCATCAACATGCCATTACTAGATGCCCTACAAGTACCTACATATTCTCGTTACTTTAAAGACATACTTGCAAATAAATATGAGATAGCAACACTCGGGTAGATCATGTCAAGACGTCCGAGGAGTGTAGTGCCGCTATTGCTAGTGGGCTAGAGAAGCAAAAGGACCCCGGGTGCCCTACTATTCCATGTTCGGTTGGTTCTTTCAACTTCGAGAAGGCGTTATGCGACCTTGGAGCAAGTGTGAGCGTCATGCCGAGGGATGTGTTCGAGAAGCTACGCCTACCAATGGAGCCTACGGGTATATGTTTGGAGTTGGGAGATAACTCCATTCGCTATCCCTTGGGCATTGCTGAAGACGTACCCGTGAAGGTCGGACACAACTTCATCCCCATCGACTTCGTTGTGCTCGAGATGGGAGAGAGGGAGAAGCCGCCGCTCATCCTAGGGAGGCCTTTCCTCAAGACCGTGGGAGCTACTATTGTTGTTGGCAAGGGGGGGATCATGTTCGATATCAACGGAGAATGGAGTTCCTTCAAGTTCCATCCAAGAATCGAGGCATGCAACATGAACCCTCCTATGTGCTTGTTTGTTCTTTTCTTTTCGAGAAACCTCAACCAAATAATTTCAGAACCTAACTCATCCTTTCACCCTCATTATGGTGCTGAGGTTGACTTATTTTTCATGCTAAAACCACACGAGTAGAGCCACGATTTATATCTATGTGTTAATAAAAAAAATTCAGCACGTGGTAGGACTCGCGTGAACCTAGAAATCAAAACTTTTGGTTGGTTTAAAAATCTGTATCCTTTGTTTCTCTAAGATTAGAATTTTTCCAAGCCTCATCTAATTTTGTTTTATTCAAAATCTCTCTTATTTAACCAAAATTAGAACCTAAACCTATGCCCCCATGATCAAGCCGGGAAAAAGTCTGCTCTCAACCGATGAAGGCAAACTATACCGGTGAGACAGAAATCAACGTAGTCGAAAAATATTTTCGACTTACATTTGTTTTTAATGGTTTAAAAACTTCTCTAAAATTACGTTTGAGCTCTTGCATGGCTCTGAAAAATATTTTAAATTTCGAATTAGAGGAGTGCTTAACATTAAACACACCTAAATGAAGGCAATCTAGTTTGAATTAATCATGCATGCACCATTGGATTCCCTTTTATCAACTTTCACCAAATCCACATGCAAAGGACAAGCATGGTGGGCAGCAAGCATCAACTTTGCAGCGATTTCATGGTGGCATGTGAAGCAAGTGGAGCTAGGGAGCATGGACATGACCCAGAGCATGAAGCATCAAGTGGAAGGACCAATAATGCAAGAAAAGGAGTGGACGATAGCGTTTGGGCGGTGCAACTTGTGGAGCACGCAGGCAAGAAAGTTGCAGAGGTGAAATGATCGTGCTGGAAGAAAGACGAGATGGGGAGGTGCACTGAGACCCCAGGCCGGTCGGCCCAGGCCGGCCGACCTACCCTATTTAAGGAGCCCCCCGGCTCCCGTTTTCTGCAGGCAAGCTTCCCTCTCCTTCCTTTGTTTGTGTGTTCAAGTTTGTGTGCCCAAAACCTCTGTTGACATAGCCAACCTTCCCAAGTTTGATAGCTCAAGAAAAAACCCACATCCTTAATCCACTCAAAGTCCACATCCGAAGTAAGAGTTTTAGTGCCTAGTAACCGGTTGCAACCCGGAGTTTTAGTTGAAGAAAGGAGTGCAGCAACCATGTGGAAGAAAACCACAAGTCTCTTCTCCAAGAAGAAGAGTTCGTCGTCATCCAAGCCGTCATCAACCACGTCTTCGAGGAGGCACTCGGTTTCCGAGTCTCCCCGGAGCATGGAGACGGATACGGCACCACCGAGGAGGAATGATGCTCTCCTCCTTAGTGGTATGAGGGCTGCAAGAAGCACGTCCATGAGGTTTACCGAACCTCGAGGGCACACAGAGGAGCAGCCCGCGCCACCACGACGATCAACCCATTCAACCGCGCCACCTCCTTACACTCCGATATACTCTTCGTATGGCTTCATCATCTTGTCGTCGTCGGAGGAGGAGAGGCTCTCTCATCTTGAGAAGAGGCTTGTGCCCAACGTCGAATTCGACGACCAAGCACTCTACACCTTGGGTTTTGGCACCGACATATACTACATGTTGGGGCACCTTGGATGGGTGCAATTCTCCAACAGAGTATCGGCGGACACCCACATGGGGTTCGCCTTGGAAATTTTAATGACTATTGCACCTATCCTTGATGATGGGGTGCAAAGCTTGTCATTCTGTTTGGAGGGAGTCCAACAAGTGGTTCCCTACGAGCACGTTGGGGAGCTACTTGGATTCCACAAGGGAGCTCCGGAGAAAGTTGACGTGCCACCTGGCATGTTAGCGGGATTTTGGAATATGATCTCCGGAGAAACCCATCAACAACGCAATTGCATCCGCAACCCAATTATCTAGATATTTCACTCTTGGATGTGCAAGAAGGTATTGGGGAGGATGAAGGAGACGAAGGTGACCGACATGGAGTTGAATTGCTTCTACTCGGCTTTAATTGCCAGGCAGCCAATAGACCCCTCTTACCTTATGATCAACCGTTGGTGTTGTGAAGCAACATCGGGGGCAGGAAATATTGGTTCGGGGTGCTACCTCTCCATGTCGGCCTTCTCCTTACGGCCGGGGATCGCAAGAAACCTCGACCATCTTTTGCGTGGTACCTCTCTCAGCATTGAGTATTTGCGGCAAGGCAAATACATTAGTGGAGATGCGAGAGGAGGTTATCGGTTGGCCATAGTAAACCTACCCCTTCCTAATGAGAGGCTTAGGCTTTTCACCGAAGGGAGAGAAGATTGGTTGGAAGAGGGACTCCTTGTCAGTGCAAGGAAGAACAAAAGAGGAAGAATCGTAGAGGAGGGAACATCCTCCGCACAAGCAAGTGGAGCACAACCCAATGTGCAACCATTCGGCGGGATCCCTCCTCCGCCAAGTTATTACGGAGGGCCACAAGAGCAAGCATGGGGGGGTGGTGCACCGGTACCCCCACCAAATTATGTGGTGCCCAACGCTAACTTCGTGGAGCCCTACGCACATCATCCCCAACCACAACAAAGCGTGGCCATAATTGGAGGGTATGCTGCAAGAAACGCCCAAAACATCGCAGCCATCCAAGCTAATGCAGCTCAACTTGGTGAAGGCAATGCAAATATTGCCTTTGAGCTTGGACGCCTTCACCTCGTGGAGCCAAATCAATTCGTCGGAGGGAATGTCCAATCATATTATGAGCAAGGGTATTACTATCAAGATCATCAACATCAACCACCGGCGGAGGACTAGAAGATTTAGGAACTTTAGCTTTCTTTTCTTTTTTTTCTCTATAATTTTCAGCTTTTGCTTATGTGTGTTTGCGTAGTATTTTCTGTTTTTATTTAAATTTCAGCAAGCATGTTTGTTTATTTTCAGTTTGTATTTCAACTTGATATCATCATTAATAAAGACACCACCTTGATTATATCATTGGAAAAGTTACAAAAATTTGTGTCATGATGATATATGATTATAATTGCAGCTTTGTTTATCTTTGTAATTGATTTATGCATGTTAAAGCTACTCCTCTCTTAAAATACGAATCTGAATTTATTTAAATGCTAGCTTAATCTTGAGTTATTGCAGGCCATGATTTCTCTGGCTCGAGACTAAGAAGCTGGTCATTCCGTTTTTGCGTATCTATCTTTTTGCTAGCCTTTTATCCGTGCATTGTGTATCCCCGCATCGAAGATCTCACAAACCTCGCCGGATATCCACCCTTAAAACCAAATATCATCTTTTGTGATTACCTCCTTGACCACAACCTATCGTTGAGAATGGATCATCAATTCAAGGAAGATCGCAAAGACGGTGCCTAGATTGAAGATTTCAAGTATGTCTCCAAAGGAAAAATATTTCCGGTACCTACCTTATTTTTCGCCTCTTTGCTCGAGGACGGGCAACGTCTAAGCATGGGGGAGGAGGTAGGTACGGTGCAGTTTTAGAGTTCATAGGGGAGCAATTTTTTTTAAAAAAATGTATGAAAGAATATTTAAAGGAGATGTACGTGACTTCCAATGTGAAAGTCTCACAAGAAAAAAATATGAATGAATCACAAGAAAAAAGTGAAAGAAAGAAAGAAAGAAAGAAAAGAATGAGAAATATGAGAAAGAGAAAAAATATGAGTATGCATAAAGTGAACTCCCCGGTTCTCTAAGAGTGCATTCAAGGCTTCAAGTTTAAAAGATCCATTCTCATTTTCCAACCATGTGCAATCCGATAACGAGGACTCCCTTTGTGCCTCGGGATCACTCTTTGCCATTTGCACATGTCCACTCATCTAAAGTGTGCGTATTTTTCTCTTTCCCCTCCTTTATTTAACATTATTTTCCAATGACCTTTTTGACGAGTCTCGGTAAGACTATGATAAGCTTGTCTTGTTTTGACAACATCTCATTTATAAAATCTTGTTAGGACTATACTTTCCCAAAGCTCCATATAAAGCCTACCACACATATATGTTACGAGAGGGAAAGGAGTAGAATATATAGGCTTGAGATGATTTAAATTTGTGAACTTGGTTTAGCTTTTCTTTATCTCGTTCTTTATTTCAAAAATTCTGAGATCTATTTAAACTTTGTGAGCATGTTAATACTCCTGGGATAAGCTTAATAAGAATCTACCCTCCGTAGAGATGAAGGCTAGTACATTATGGAACTTTAATGAATAAAAATTTTGAGAGCATTATGTTTTCTCGTGTATGATCAGGTGCAAGGTTTAAACATTGTTTGGCAATGATGATATCCATCGAAGGCTTACTCGAGGACGAGCAAGGTTTAAGCATGGGGGAGATGTTGACGGTGAAAATCCATCAACCTAGCCATGACTTTACCTTCGGTGTTGGCACGAGTTTTATACCTTATCCATTGGTACTAACCCCCGTGGTATAACAAGTTCACATGTGCATGTCGGTTTTGGAGTTTAGTGTTTATGCAGGGTTTTAGTGTTGAATGCAAGACTTTCGGGATAAGTTCATCAAGCACCTCATGACAAGACCTTGAAGCCCCGTACAAGTCATGCAATGAAGCAAACTTAACTCCAAGAAGCCAGGGACTTGATCCGAGAAGATGACAAACTCCGAGGACACGACCGAGAAAAGTCTTCGAATCTTGCAAGACAAGGAGTTGTGTCCAATTCGGAGAGAAACCGACGACATGGACCTACATGCGAAGGGGGAAACATCCGGAAACAAGGGAACCGACGTAGAGCAAAGGAGGCCTCGGGGCCGGGCCTCGATAGGCCCGGGCCGGCCGGCCCGAGCCGGTCGGCCCGGCCATCCGGGGCCCGGTGAGGCTCCCCTTTGCCCTAGCCGCCAATCAGGCTATTTATAGCCCCCTGACCGAGAGCTACGCATCATCCAATTTGTCATCGTCCGCCGAGGAGCAGAGAAGAGAGGGACGCCATCTCGGAGTGGAGAGGGTCGAGCTAGTTGACTAGGGTTCCCCTAGCCGACGTGGGAACCTTGCACAGAAGACCACGTCGGAGTTCCCGGAGCTAGAAGCAAGATCAAGGAAGGATCCCGGTGGTGATCTTGTGTATGTATCATTGTTATAGTTGAATTATCAAGTTGAATCTTTTCCTAGCGATCAAGTGTTTCCTCGAAGATTTCGTTTTTCGATCGACTTTGCTTATTCCAATTCTATTCTCGAGATAGATTACATAGGGTGTTCTTGTAGCCGCGGTGGCTAGAGGTACACGCCGGATCTTCCGAGAGAATCTCGACTTGTCTTTTGACTCGCCCTAAGCTCCCCGCATGAATAGGGATACGTTGTGACAGAACGGGGGTTCCGAAAGGCGGATGTTTTCGGATTTGGACGGGAAACCACGATTTAAAGAGGCTTCTAATAAGATTCGATTTGCTACTTCTTCTCTTGCTTGGAACTTCAACAAAAGGCTTACCCCGATCCCTCTAGGTCGGTTTATCTACCCAATCTTACTTTGTTTTCTCCGGTCTTTAGTAGATTAGATTAGTTTCGTGTCTTTTACTTAGATGCATTAGGGTTTCTTTTATCGAAGAATGAAGTTACTTGTCTTTATTAGATTAAGTTTTGCGTCACACATTTGTTCCACGGATTCGATACCTTGGGTTCACCACTCGAGGGAAGAAGGGTCCCTTGACTACGATGGGAGACTTGTCCGCTTGCAGGTCATAAACGAACTTTGATAAAACTATTAACCTTCAACACCTATTCCTGCTTCAACATTTCCAGGTCCATGCGAGTAACCGAGCCACCCATTGCGCCTGCGAAGTTGCTGTTGAACTAATCCTTGAGCTGGTCCCACTTGTCGATCAAGTACTTCTCGAGTGACTCGAGCGATGTAAGCGGGGCTTGGTCCAGGCAGAAAGGAAAGTAGAGGCACTTTGTATCATTATTGCCGCCAGCATTTTCGATGGAGAGGGCGTAGCATCTGAGCCACTAGACTGGATCTTGCCTCGCATCGTACTTAGTGATCCCCAGAGGCTTAAATTTTTCTGGGAAAAGCAGATTGCGAAGTAGAGCAGAGAAGGCGGGGAAGCCATCGTTGTCGCCTGCCATGGAGGACTTCTTGCGTCGTATTTCTTCAATTATGCAGCGGGCGTCGTAGCTGCCACGTGAGGCACCAGTGACGTGGCTATCTGCGTGGTCTCGGCCTCCGCGATCGCCTCCGCCACCGGCTCTCCTGCCAGCCCTGTGTGAGGAGCTCCCACGGCCGCTACCTCCATCGCCAGCATCACTATGAGCAGCAGCGCCACGACTACCACCGGCGCCACCGGAACTGTTGCCACCCTGAGAAGGTCCACCGGCTGATGCTCGAGTACGGTTGGGGTTCTGCGGTAGTTCTCCTCGAGTCCGGTTGCATCCATTGTCCGCTGGACTGTGACTTGTGGCTTGATGGTCGGGTTCGCGAGTTCTGAGGGGAGGCACTTGAGCGACTCTATTGTCGAATCTCATGAAGTAGGCGTCCTCCGTGAGCTTGGCAATAACTTCTCCCGTGCGCATCCCCTGAGCCTGACGTGCTATCGTGGTGATAGACATGAGGCACTGTTCTGGGGTTGTGTGCACCCGGCATTCGACTTGGTCAAGGGCCTCTGTGAGATTCTTTATGGGAAGGTGCTCACGGAGACATCTACGTCGTTCGTTCCGCTTCCTGTTTGCGCTCACGTCGGGCGTTCTTGTCGTCGTTGGTTTCATCAGCGGGTGCGTTGGCAGACAACTCGTCTGCTGAGATATCTTCAAAGTAATGGTTAGGGCGAGTCCCTGAGGGTCCCGGCGTCTCGTCGGCAGCCATGAAGAATTGGCGATCAGTAGTGCCGAGACTGGAGTCGGTAGTTACCACCTCTGGTGGAGTGTGCTCCTCTGCTGGAGCTAGTGGTGTTCCCTCCTGGAAGGGAAGTGAGTCGAGGTAGGCGACGCACTGTGAGTTCCCGTATGTCAGGTCTGCAGGCTTGCAGTCTGTCCAGTAGATGAATCTCCCGGTAGATATATATGTTATAACCAGGCCGGTAGCTGGTCTTGATAGCGGTTGCTCGGTCGTGGAGTTCTCGGACTCGGGCTCGTCAGGGTCCGATCCGAAGTCGAACTCGTAGGAAGAGTCCGAGTAGTAGCCGAAGACGGGGTTGGAGTCCGAGGTGTAGTCGGAGACGATCTCCTTGCCGGCCCGACGCGCAGTGAGAGCCTTCGCATGGGCCTTGCTAGCGTTACAGAGGCCGTATGGGATGTTCTCATGGAGTGGGAAGTCTGCATACAATGGCTTAGTAGTCGGCCCGCATGCGATGGCCAACGGGGACGTCGAGTTCGAGTTGGAGGCGGATCCAAACTCGAAGTCGGCGTGTTGGTTGTAGAGCGAAATTTCGCCGAATTTTCTGGTGAGTTCGCCCGCGATCACTTCGGGAAGCATCACGAGCCTAGTGCTCGGGTTGGGAGCCATGGTGAAGTGGTGTTTGAAAGATCCGGCGCCGTCAGCAGTGCAAACCCATAACCCGAAGATGAAGGTGTCGCCGCGGTTGAAGGCGACGGTTTGCTTGAGGGAGATTGAAGCCGTCGAGTTCGCCATGAGATGATCTTCAAGTATGTGAAGAAAGTCAACATGTATGTCTACAACATCCACTTGAGAGAAGGGCGTCATCATCAACACATCAAGTTCACCAAGATTGAGCACAAGCCCAAGAAGATGGTGGTCAAGGAGAGGAGACCAAGGCAATAAGCAACTATCGCCGTCTGCGAGTGGACAAGTAGTGGAGAATCAAGTCCTTCTAGCTCAAGTGATGAATCAAGAAAAAACTTCACCATCCGCATCATGCAAGGTCCTTCATCATCAATACACATGTGCCTTATGGCCAAAGGTATGGAGAGAAATGTAAGTGATGATGAATCCGACACCACCTCTCTCGATATCTTGTTGAGCTAGTGCACGAGCAAAAAGGAATGCTTAAGAAACAAGCTAATGAAATTAAAGAACTCAATGCTCTCAATGATCTTAGTGCAACCCATGCTAGAAATTATGAACATTTGTTGTCCAAATTCAAATTGCTTAGCAAGGAGTGTGATGAGCTAAAATCTAAGCTTGAGAGCAATGAGACTAAAGTGAGTAATTCCTTTGAGCTTGATGAATCATCTATCCCATGTGCTATTCATATCTCCAAGGTAGATGCTTCAACTTCTTGCACTGACTTAATTGATGAATCTTGCTCACCATCTTGCAATGAGATTGTTGTTGTAGAAACATGTGATCATCTCATAGGCAAGAAAAATGATGAGCTCAAGCAAGAAGTGAAATGGCTCCGAGAGAGGTTGGCAAGCTTGATGGGCAAGGGCAAGAACAATGAGGAACAAGTGGACATCTCTCAAGATATGAAGAGCCAAGTCCAACCTTCTCAAGATAACTGTGATCTCATGGTGAAGAACCTTGAGAAGGGTGAAACCGTTACTTGCTACAAGTGTCATTGAGAAGGGCACACGTTCTAAAAATGCCCTCAATTTGTCAAGAAGATGGACAAGGGCGAGAAGAAGAAGTTGAAGTCCAACATCAAGAGCTCCCTCATCTACACCAAGCCCAACCGCAAGAACAAGACCAAGAGCAACACCTATGTCATCATGAAGAAGGCTAATGGCAAGGTGGTTGCACACAAGGTTGGGAAGATGAAGGAGGGGCGGGATTGGAACCAACCCATTTGGGTGCCCAAGGAAGTCATCATCAACATGAAGGGGCCTCAAATGGTTTGGATTCCGAAGGCCACTTGAAGGCCTTGAGTGCGGGGACTTGGGAGGCTTGGCACAAAGAAGATGTGAAGATTCAAGCCAAGAAGCCAAGCTTGCAAGTTGGACATGTGTTGCCCAAGTTCCCCGGCTGAGGTAATGGAAACTAGAAGTTATCTCATGTATCATTGTAGCTCCATTGCCTTGTTTAGGTTGCATTTGATGCAATGTTTACATATGGTAGGTTTCTTCTGTCATGTGCTAACCCATGAGCAATCTACAAGGTTTGATTAGTGTGTAGGAAAGCTACACTTGTTCTTTCATGGTGCATATTTTCATGTATATCTCTTTGCATCATGAGAAAGCTATAGGGTTAGCTTCCCTTTTGTTGTCACAAACAATGTGCATATATTTGGTTGGTGAGTCAAACACTAAATGCACACATTTAGGGGGAGCTTATCCTATGGTTTGGTTATGGGATTAACATTGTTTCAAGCTTATCTTATGTAGTCCCTTGGCAACGTGTTCCGGTGCGATACTTCATTCTAAGATAATGCTATTTCACTCTCAATGTGATCTAACATTCTAATAGAGTGATTATAGAAATATGAGTTTCATGCTAATGAGTCATGTCCTTGCGAGCTCATGTCTCTATATAAATTCAAAGGCAATGTACTCATACATTCCTAATCCTTGTGGTACCCCAAGTGTCTTCTTTGCATGCTTCTTTCAAGTGGTGTCACCTTTAATGATATCATTTCCAAGTGGCTCATCTCAATGTGGTGCTAGCAAGTTAAAGAGGATCATCCCCTGGAGGTATGCAATGATCAAAAGACTACACGTGATATCTACAAGTGGTAATGTAACAAGAACCCATTTGTCCTATCTCTTATCCTTTAAGCTACCTCCTTGCATGATATGCTCCAAGCTTTCTTGTCTTACAAGTTCGTAGTTGTGCACTTGATTTTCACACTATCATTCTGTGCACACACTTAGGGGGAGTTTAGTTTGTCTCATGCTAGTCTCATGAGCTTGTGATCCACCTTAGTTATAGACACATGTGGTATCTTCATTAGTATCATACAAATGTATCATGATTCATGTGGCTTTCTCCCTTGTATTTAATATTTCTCTTTGAGCTATGTTTGTTAGGACTTGCTAGTTCCCTTGGATACCTATTATTTTGGACTCTTTGGAGAATTTATTCCAAAGGTGGATAATGTTGGACCAAAGCAAGCGAGTGGTTCCAAAGTTAGAAGAGGCAAGCTATGTGTGAACATAGGAAGAGAAGATCAAAAAGGGGGAAGTTTGATATAAGGGGAGTTTGGATGAGGGTAAAAATCCAATCAAGTGTAAGTGGTTCTAATTTTGTCATTTTCTGCAAATTTATGCTTGCTTTGCTTGTGTTGTCATTAATCGCCAAAAGGGGGAGATTGTAGCGAACATAGCCTCATATGCCATAAGTTCGAGTATGATTTTGGTGATTCATGGCAACATGATCAATGGGACTAACCATATTGTTTAGCTTGTCTTTGTAGACACTTCTAGGTCCCAAGGATGTCTATTTTTTCAGGGTCAAAACCGAGCAAAGAAAGGAAAAGAAAACACACCGTCGGATGAACCGACGGTACCATCGGTGCATAGCGTCGGTGTAGTTGGTACACTGCGTAGGAGGCAAAATGAAGTTGGCACCGTCGGATGAACCGACGGTTCATTTTGTAGATGTGCCGGATGAATTGCAGAGGAAGAGCAGCGAAGACAGTAGCACTGGATGATCCGACGGTCTGAGTGAGGACACCGTCGGTCTTTCCGACGCTCAGTTTGAGTCAAGACAGAGACATGCCAAGACAAAGTCTTCAGCACCGGATGACCCGACACCTTGGTCAAGGGGAAGCGTCGGTCTATTCGACAGTCGCATGGAAGCTACCAAGGAAGATTTGGTCGCGGGGTCTTCAGCACCGGATGAACCGACGATGCGTCGGTTTAATGCATTGGAGCAGTTGTGTCAGCAGATCTTCAACGACTAAGTGACGTGGAGGGCACCGGATGAACCGACGCCTAGAAAAAGCATAGCATCGGTTCATCTGATGCTTACTTTTTCAGAGGCCGTTACCCAATGGCTCTTTGGATGCCTTGGGCTATTTATACCTCCTGCACTTTCCCATTTGAGGTTGCTTGATTATGTGGACTTGCAGAGGAGTTGAAGACACCTAGAAGATTATATCCAATCCATCCAAGTGCTTCATTTCTCAACCATAGACTTGCATATGCTTACTGTATGTGCTTAGTGCTAGGCTTAGCTTAGAGCTGAGTGAGTGCAAGGTTGTGCCAGCCTTGTGAGGTGATTCTTGAGTGAATCAAGGTGTACAAGGTTCGCCGGAAGCCTTGGGGCCTAAGTAGTGGCTCAGTGGCAATCGTCATCGACTCTCCGGCTTGGTGTGGAGCGGCGAGGACACTTTGTGCGGGGGACGTGGAAACCCCCTTCCTTGGTGGAGAAGCTCCTTAGTGGAGACAACATCAAGGTGACCAAGGGAGCTTGGCAAGTGCCTAAGTGGCTAGCCTTTGTGGCGAGTCAAGTGGTGCTCTTGGGAGAGACTTGGTGACTGGGAAGCAATATTCTTGTGTGAGTGCTTCAACAATGTGGACTAGGGGTGGCTTAGTGCCTACCGATACCACGGGATAAATCGCGTGTCAAGATTTGCTTCCTCTCATCCCCTTTACGTTTCCGCATTTACTCCTCTGCAATCTTTGTTTGCCTTTACTTTCCTAGAGTAGTATCTTGCTAGGATTGGCTATAGGTTGCAAACCTTGTTTTGGGATGAGAGTTTCACACTAGAACAACCTTAGTTGCACATCTAGATAGTATGTTCCAGTTTATCTTTGTGTAAAAATAGTGAAGCCATATGTTTAAGTTTTAAGATTGCCTAATTCATCCCCTCCCCCTCTTAGGCTACGAGCATCCGATTCCTTACACCATTCTCGTAGCAAATGATTTAGTCTAGTCTGATAATGTTTGGTATTCCAGAATAACCCGTGTTGTGGGAACTTTCGATCTCATCATGTTGGAGTGAATTAAGTTTTCTCCAATTTCAACGGGATTGCAAGTTACGCGCCTAGGCCATTTTCCTGACACGATCCCCCATGAGACCCAATGCCTTTCCCTTGGAAAATGATATCTATTAATATATACTGGAAAACGCTTTTGCATCTCTTCCTCAATGAAAGAAAACCTCATCGGCATCTCCTCCTCTCGGCACTAGAAGACCCCATCGGCATCACCACCAATCAGCGCAAGTACCATCATCCTCTTTCCTAGTTCAATCGGTTTCTTTGTTCTTTCAACCCTTTTTCACCTCTTTGAGCAAACTAATTTCTATGTGCATTTTAGAGCATCTCACCCAATGGACGGTGACAATCATCGCGTGCCTCCTGGGGAGCTCGCTCTCCTATCATCAACGCAAGTTAAAGCTCGGGTGGGGCCGAGATGCGGCGACCGCGACAGGACAGAAACACTGCAATGGATGGCCGAGCAGATGGATCTCGGCACGCTCTGTGTCGATTGCAGCCTTCATCTCTATATTGATGGGCAGCGGTGGGACATGCGTCCTCTCCAGATCTATCAAACCACGATTCCCATCTCACTGTTGCCACCAGAAGCTGGCGTGCAGTGGGTCGAGTGCCCGAGAGGCCAGGCTGGTCGCACGTGGCTACTGTGGCCCTCCACTCCAACTTTGATGTCAAGTGTGCCCACTGCTTCGACTATCCCGGAGAGCTCAGGCACACGATCGTTCCCGTTCCTGCTCCACAGGGTAGCGGTGTTACCAGCAGCTAGGCCATTGATGTCAAGTGCGCCCACCGCTTCGACTATCTAGGAGAGCTCAGGCGCACGGCTGTACCCGTCGCCACCAGTGGGTGGAGTGCCCTGAGGTAGAACTACATGATGAAGTGGAGCCGCCACTGCGTCGTGGTTAGAAATGAGGGATGGATGGAGAAGATGAAATGAGCAAGCCGCGCCGGTGGAAGATCTATGTTGTTATGTTATCTGTGATGTTAATTAGTATCTTTAGATTTCGTTAGAACATTGTCTTATGTATGTGTACTTTGTGATGTTATGTTAGCATTGATGTTAATTAGTATTGTTAGATTTCGTTGGAACATTCTCTTATGTATGTGGAAATTGTGATGTTTAATTAGTCACTTTAGAATGGACTTTGTTTCCTACTTTGGATGGATGTTTGTTTAAATAATGCGATCATATTTTCCTACCATTTAGTCCGGTACGGTCACTTTTGCCGATCTGTAAGATCCGGCCGTTGTCATCCTATTTTGCCCACAGTATGAACACTGAATTTCGTCCATTCTGGTAACCTTTTCTTATCAGTAACGTCCGGCCGTAGCCTTCATCGACATGCCAAGACATCTGTTAACTAATTTCCCATGGAAGCTTGCCACAATGCCCCATGGAAGGCGGTTGCCATCATCAAAAGGCTAGGGACGTGTGGGTATACCCAGATGGTACACACACGTCAGCCACTCAAAGCTTGAAGATGAATAGCAGCCACTCTATCTAGAGGCCCATTGCTTAACTTGTCACATAAGCTTGCACAAATTCTCATGGAAGCTGGCCACTGTATTCCTACCACCACCGGCGTCCTCGCCAGTTCCGAACCACTCTACCCATAGTTCTCTTCCCAAACACTTGCGTTTTAGTCCTACTACCCATCTGACTCAATGAAGCAATTAGTCTCCCCCAGACACACAGAGCTCAGGCGCATGGAGGTAACCGCTCCTGCTCATCAGTTCGACGGTGTTGCTAGCTTCTTGCCCGCCGCCTCCTCAGGAGCCGAATCCAGGTCGAGGCTATCACCGCGCGGACTCCACTTCATCCACAACTACTTAGAGTGGCAAGGGCGTAAGTTCCACAGCACAGAGACGCCCCACTACGACGCCGCCAACGTCGACCCGCCAATGCCCGTAGCCGCTGGTATGTCGCCGGTGGATTCCCAGCCTCCTCCACCACTTGAAGAGTTGGACTACGACTCCAATTCTGACTCCAACTCCGAGACCCAAACTAACATAGGCCATCTTAAGACCTTTGCTTTGCGCGTCTTCCGGTGCACTACCAACACCTACAGGTGCCCTGTCTGCCACAACCGCATGCACCGGTGAAAAAACCTGAATGAGATCAATGACCACGTCATTGGGATTTCCAGGTCTGAGGCCCTGAGGGAGGACAACAAGAAGTTGAATCGCCACCGCATTCTAGCCAGAAATGAGGGATGGATGTAGATGGAGTGAGCGAGCCGCGCCAGTGGAAGACCAATGCTGATATGTTATCTGTAATGTTAATTAGTATCTTTAGATTTCGTGGGAACATTGTCTTATGGATGTGAACATTGTGATGTTAATTAGTAACTTTACATTTCCATGAAACATGGTCTCATGTTTGTCCGGCTTGTTCGTGTTTCGCAGACGAGAACATCCCCTCTTATTGTACTTATACACGATCGTCTTTCCTAGCTTGACACTTGATCTGGAAAGGTTGAAGATCAATATTGGACGATTAATAAGAAATAGCAATGTGATCGTTGCTCACCTTGACCAAATTCAGAACAAGCATCCAGCTATTGCCAAACATTCGAAATGCTAATGCATCCCAAACCCAAACCATGTTTGTGATTTTGGTTATCGTTTCTTTGTTGATCAATCCCCTTGTTTGAAGTTGTTTATGTTTTATTTCTCTAACCATCTCTCTTCCTTGTCTCCCTAGAAAAGTTATCCTATTTTATCGCTCTCATAAACTATGAAATCATAGATCACCTTTGCCCAAAATCAAAACAAGCTTCTTTTATAGGTCCGGAAATATTTGTCCTTTCTATATATTTTTCTAGACTGAAACATCTGGTCTGTTAATGCATCCCATACCCGAACATCCGGTTTAATGGAAGGAAACAATTCATCTCTTCATGTTGAAGTGCTTGTAAATATAGTTTGCTCCAAATTCACTAAGATTAAAAATTTACATAGTTCTTTTCTTTGCAAAAGACCGTTACATTAATAGAGATCGAGGCATCTCCTTGCATTAGCATGATACAACTCCCGAAGAGACACCCCGGCTTTCCCTGAAAATAAGATATATTAAATTATCGGACTCTCCCAACTCCCTCCATTGCCTTGTCTCAAACTCTCTTCATCCAGAAAACCACAACCACCATGCCTTCTACTCCGATTTGAGTTCCTGCCTCCCCCATTCACTTCAAACCCCTCCTCCATTGGGACACCACCCGAATCCCCCCAACCAAGCGCATGCGAGCCATCTGTGCCCTCCTTGAGTGAATCTGATGTAGAAGACATGGAAAGGCAGGAGAGCAAGGACAGCGAGGACATGGAAGATGATGAAGAAGAAGAGGAAGAGGATGAGGATGAGGAAGAAATGTGGGTGGACATTGAGACGAAGCGATTAGCGGCCAACAAGAGGAATTTGGTGGAGGCCAAGAAGAGGAATCAACAAACAAAGGTGTTTGTGAGGCAGGTTTTAAAGGATGACAAGGCTGGTAAGCTTGATTCTTTCAAGGACATTCTGTCGGTGAAGAAGAAGAAGAAGGGTGCAGAGGAGGGGGGAGGTGGACTCGAAGAGGACGAAGAAGAAGATGGTCCTGGGCGCTGGTCCTCCAAGTGCCGACCCCATCGATCCCGGTCCCGTGGCTCCCTCATCCGTTGAAGCTCCATCGACACCAGAGTCATCGGGGAACTCCTCAGAGGGGCCGTGTTAGATTACTCTGATTTGGATTTTCTTTTTTCATGTTCAAATAGGTGGTCTTGTGGATGGAAAGATCAATGGTATGTTTTGTTTTGGATGGAAAAGATCGATCCCCTATTTTCCTGTTCTGTGAATCTTGTAGTGGTAGGAAAATCCCTGTATCTCCTATTTATCCACGAAGAACATGGGTGTTCTTCTTTTCCATGATCTTCTTTCTTGCTTAAGTGGATTTCCCTCATCATGATGAATTGCCATAGTCTGAGATGTAATGTCTTGTCATGTGGTATTTTATTCTTATCCCACCGCACCGCATTGCAGATACACACATAAGTGATGACCGATTTTAAAAATTTACCATTTGATTAAATTCACCGTTTTGCCAAGAATATACAGAACGTAAATGATGGTCACCTTGCCAAAATTATTCAACTTAAATGTGCACATACATGATACATCTCCATAGACCTACACTCGTATAGTGGCACTGGCACTGGCGTGCACAAACACACACCCAGCAGTGAAATCTTCGGACATGGCAACGAGGAAGACAACAAACACGGTCATGTAGATGGATACAACACACGCCTATCCCACCATACCTAATGCATGACGGAATGTAGCATAATGAGGATCCGTGCGGAGATATTCCTTCAATGCATAGTGTCTACCCCTAGACTTCATGGTACGTCCCGAGCGACCAATATGGCCTGAAGCATGTTGTAGGATGTCACAAAAACCTCACTGCCGGTGAGCAAGATTGCAGTAAGGGCACACAAAGCAACCATGGAGAAGCACATGAGTGTAACCCTGCTCATCGATCTTCATCCCCTCCATTTCTTCCTTGTTCGCTTCGTCCATGTCATACAAATCATATAGATCTATGTATCGTGGCCGTTGCGGAGGTGGCACAACATAGAAGTTGGAGGTTCCTCCATTCGCATCTGAAGCCATCCTCCTACACACTCACCAACAACGTCTACATGATAAGCACTGACCAAAAACAATGACTGTGACCTGTAAAAACACAACATGGAAGCTAAGAGCTCACCCCTTTTCGTAGTGCGCAGAACCAAAAAGAGATGTCTGCTAGATCGAGATCAAGATCGAGGAGAAGCTACAGTTGAGGGGGAGGTAGCATCAAGGAGAGAACCTCCCCGGCGAGTACAAGTGGATCACCCAATTTCAAGGATCATCGGAGACATGAATGAACACACTACACGGTCGAGGGTTCGAAACAATTCTCATTTCGCTCATGCTGCATTTGTTGCTACTTTTGAGCCCAAAAACAATGGACACGCACTATCTGATCACAATTGGGTTAATTCGATGCATGAGGAGTTGGAGAACTTTGAGAGGAATCAGGTTTGGGAGTTGGTTGACCCTCTCCCAGGGTGTATGCCGATTGGTACAAAGTGGGTGTGGAAGAACAAAGAGGGAGAGAAAGGTGAAGTGGTGAGGAACAAGTCAAGGCTTGTTGCTCAGTGGTTCAGTCAGAAGGAGGGGATCGACTACGAGGAGACCTTTTCTCCCGTAGCCCATTTGGAGGCAATAAGAATCCTTCTAGCCTTTTCCGTGGCTAAAGGGTTCAAGTTGCACCAAACGGATGTGAAAAGTGCTTTCCTAAATGGTGTGTTGGAGGAAGAAGTGTATGTGAGGCAACCACCAGGGTTTGAGAGTGAGAAGTATCCAAACCGGGTGTACAAGTCGAGGAAGGCGCTATATGGGTTGAAGCAAGCACCTAGAGCTTGGTATGGCAGGTTGAGGGGGTTCTTGTCTGAGAGAGGTTTTTAGATGGGGAAGGTCGATCAGACCTTGTTTGTACTTAGGCAGGGCAGAGATATCCTGATTGTGCAGGTGTACGTGGATGATATTGTCTTTGGTGGCTCGTCTAACTCTCTTGTTGCAAGGTTTGCAGAGGATATGAGCAGGGAATTTGAGATGAGCATGATGGCGAGTTGCAGTTCTTCCTCGGGCCACAAATCCAACAATCAAAGGAAGGAACATTTGTGCACCAAGCGAAGTACACTAAGGACATTGTGCGGAAGTTCAAGATGGAGGATTCCAAGGCTATGACGACGTCGATGAGTACGACTACAGCTCTTGATGCGGACAATGAAGGTGAACATGTGGACCAGAAGGAGTACCGAAGCATGATAGGGTCACTCCTCTACTTGACGGTGACGAGGCCGGACATCCAGTTCTCGGTATGTCTGTGCGCTCATTTTCAAGCGTCTCCGAGGACTTCGCATCGGCAAGCGGTGAAGCGAATTTTCAGGTACTTGCGTAACACTCCCGACTTCAGCCTTTGGTACTCCGCGTCCTCTTCTTTGGCGCTTCATGGTTTTTCGGATGCGGATTTTGCCGGGTGTCGGTTGGATAGGAAGTCCACTTCTGGGACTTGCTAGTTTTTGGGATCATCTTTGGTGTCTTGGTCTTCCCGCAAACAGTCGAGTGTTGCTCAATCCACTACGGAGGCCGAGTACGTTGCCGCTGCTAGTTGTTGCTCTCAGCTCCTTTGGATTTCATACACCATGAGTGACTTTGGTGAGGAGTATACCCATGTCCCACATCAATGTGATAGCACCAGTGCCATAAGTGTTGCAAAGAACCCAGTGCTCCATTCAAAACCAAACACATAGAAGTGAGGTATCATTTCCTGAGAGACAATGTTGAGAAAGGGAAGATAGCTTTGATCCATGTACCCACACATGACCAACTAGCCGATATTTTCACCAAACCCCTAGATCAAGCAACTTTCACTCGTTTGCGGGGGGAGCTTGGTGTGTGTTTTCTTTCTTGAGTTGGGTGTGTGGGACCTCCATTGTAGCAAATGTATAGCTTTCCTTTGTGCATTTTTTGCATTTGGCATGGCATATGTAACATGATGTATAGGCATCCTTGTATCTTAGATTGCATGCATTTTGTATCATATTCATTGGTTATGAAAAGCTTCTCTCATATACATTGTTCACCATGGAATGAGATATATGTCTTTGTGAGCCTGTTTGGTATGCTATGGTTAGTTTGGCTTAGCTCTTGATGATCTTGATGAATAATCCATGGTTGATGGCTATGTTTTTTGAAAAATTGTCTCATGTATGCTCTCTCATGTGTAAATGTCTTTACATGATCTCGACATGTTTTAGTGGCTTGGTTATGCTTAATTTGTGGTTGGATAGCAAGTTTTTTTATCATATGGGGCCAAAGGCTCATTTGCCATCATTAATGTTTAGCCCTCTTGCTTTATCTTGTGGAGGGGCCTAAGTTCCTGTTTGTCACAAAGACATTTCATGTACCAAATATGAATCTGAAAATGAAATGTAAAATGCTTGGAAAATGTGCTCCCATGTCATATGTGCAGAATTTAATTTGCTTTGGGTGCTAAACCATTGCATGATGCCTACCAATGAAAAGTCTCATACATAGAAGTAGGCACATGGCTCGGTGGCTTTGACATGACATGAGGTGCTTGTGGGTGTTTGTGATGGTCTTATGATTAGAATGGCTGTCCTAGCATGAAGTTTGTGTGGCTTTGCCAGTTGGATATGTTTTGATCATGTTTAGGACTTTGCTCATGAGAGGAAAATTTTTCGCAAAATTGTCCAAATCCATCTTAGCTTCGTTCAATGGTTGTGAAACTTGGTGATCTTGTAGTTGATGTCAATACAAAGCTATAGAGTATCTAACTTGCTCATTTGGACATGTGTAGCATCCTATGTTGAATTTTGTCTATTTGAGAAGCTTTAGGTTGAAAGTTTTGCTTTTTTGGCTTGATTCATGCATTGCCAACAAGGGGGAGAAGTTTGAGCTTGAGATGGCTTGCTAGATGAATTTAGAATGTTTTCAGGTAGTTTCGAGCCATTTTGGGCTCTGTTGTCCACCGGTCTGACTGGTCGAGGTCACAGGTCTGACCGGTTAGAGTGCTGGTCCAATGCACATGTTGAGCACCGGTCTGACCGGTGTGAGCTGAAGTTGTTGCAGCTGCCTTGTTTTCAAGTGGTTTGCATGCATTCGTCCAGGGGGGAGGTGCATTGGTTCAGGGGAGCTTGCATGTGTGCAGGGGGAGCTCTTTGTGGTTGTTTGAGCTTTGGTTTGGTGGTTTGCGCTCTTTGCTTGAGCCTTGTTTTGTCTCGGATGTGTCGAGCCGTTGCCCTTGCCTAAGGGGTCCGAGACTTGTCTTCTTCAAGTGATCTTGTTCTTTGCCTTTTTTTGGCTTTCGATCGCTTGTTGGAGTTTCTTTTTGTTTGTTTCTTTTCTTTTTCTTTTGTCTCTTGTTACATTTTGTGAGTGTTGTTAATGCACTCATCAAGGGGGAGATTGAGGACCATGTGTGGTTCGAGAACCGGTGGATGGCCGCTTCCTTATGTGATGAGTGATTGACAACATTGTGTGGACTGGTTCTTGGCTAAGTATTGCAGGTGCAGGTTGTGGCTTGACTGGTGTTGGTGCAGGTGAAGAACAAGCGTGAAAGGTCATCGCTGGTGAGGCCTCCAGGTGTGGAGAAGACAAGTAGGCTTCGTTCGAGGGACCCGGTGGCCAGCGTGGTCAAGTGCGGGCCACATGGTGGCATGAACAACAAGATGAAGTCATGGACGGTTTCTTGGTTGAGCCTCAAAACCAAGGTCGAGCCGGGACTACGTGGGAGCCGAGTCATGAGTGGTGAATGGCGAAGGATACACCGAGTTCGTGGGGTTTCCGGTGGTTCACCAGAAAACAACTGGGTTCCTTGGTTGATCCACAAAGCCAAGACCGAAGAACCGAAGACGGTGTTGTAGGAATGCCAGACCGGTCTGACCGGTCTGACCGGTGGGTACCGGCATGGGTGTGCGACGACGCAGTCTGGAATCTTCAAAGCGGAGGACACGCATCAGGATCGCAAGGCTTGCGTCAAGGCTAAGCAGGTTGCGGTCACCGGGCATCCGTCCGATGGAGAAAGCTTGAAGACTTCCAAAACCGCCCTTGAGGGGCTTGTATCCCTAGTTGTTAGGAAAGGGTATTTTAGACTTTCGGTTGCCTCCATATAACCCATGAGGCGAGAGGATGGCAGCCAATCTCTGGGAACTCTAGTTCATTTGCTTTCCTATTTTTCCCTTCCTATTTTCTGAGGATTTCCATAGGACTAGCTTGAGAGCTAAATGGTGAGATCTTATGAGAGGGTTGGATGATCGAGCGGCAACCTAGACCTTGTATGAACCTTTGTGGTATGTATAAATGATTCTGCGTGGTTCCTCAAGGCCTTGTTGTGTTGTTCCCGCTTGTTCTTGGTTGTGATTTTCGGAGCCCTCTCTTGGTGGTTTTCTTGGGGTGTTTTCGGGACCTTGCTCTCGGGGATTTGATGGGGGAAATTTTTGGGAACCCTTCGTGGTTCTTTGGGCTGTGATTCCCTTCCCAAATCCGTGAGTTAAGGGTCTCGATTTTGGGGTTTTCGGCGTTCTAGGGTTACAGGAGGTCTTGGCGAGATTTCTACGATTCCTCTTGTTTGGACAAGTTTTGGTGGGATTAAACTTGGCTATAGACTCCTGATGAGGTGTTCCTATTGTCCCCAAAGTCTTGCTCAAGCCAGTGGAGCGATTCGGGAGATCAAGGCTTGGATTTAGAGGTGTTGATCCGGGGGTGCTGTTCATCCCGAGAAGCCCAGGTCACACCGGTCTGACCGGTGCCTCTCACCAGTCTGACCGGTGCAACCCCTGTTGGGTTTTTGCTCGGGTGAACGTCTGGGTGTGTTCGCTGTTGTCCTGTGTTGCAGTTGTTTCGAGTTTGGGTCGGTTTGGAGCTCGGTTGGTCTGTTTGGTGTTTTGGGGCTTTCTGGCTGAGACCGGTCTGACCGGTGTGTTGCATCGGTCTGACCGGTGTGGAGCCTATCTGTGGAAGTCTCCAAGTTTCACTAGCAGGGACGGGTCTGACCGGTGGTGCTCACAGCTCTGACCGGTGTTGGTCCGTGGACTCGAGGTTTGGTGTTCCGCTGCGTTCTCGGGTCGGAAGGTTGTGTGTTGGTTCCTAGGTCCATTGGCACTCCAGTCGGTGAAGTGTGTTTGAAGCCGTGTTCGTCTTGTTGGAGCTTTCATCTCCTTCGAGAAGAATTTTTATCGGCTCCCATTCACTCCCCCCCCCCTCTCTGGTTCGCCGTTCCGGTCCTTCACCTGTGGGCCGCGGACAATCCGCACGGTCTGTATTCTTCGCGGACTTCACATCAGCAGGCCGTCAAGCGGATCTTCATGTATCTTCGATACACTCCTGAGCTCAGTCTTTGGTACTCGGCGTCCTCTTCCCTTTCGCTTCTTGGTTTTTCGGATGCCGACTTTGCGGGGTGTCGAGTCGATCGGAAATCGACTTCGGGTACTTGCCAATTTTTGGTATCCTCACTTATTTATTGGTCTTCTCGCAAATATTCTAGTGTAGCTCAGTATACCACAGATTCCGAATATGTTGTTACCGCTAGTTGTTGCTCACAGCTGCTTTCGATCACATACATGCTAAGTGATTTCGGTGAGGAGTGTTCCCATGTTCCTCTCATGTGTGATACCACGAGTGCCATTAGTGTTGCCAAAAACCCTGTGCTTCACTCCAGAACCAAACACACAGAAGTGAGGTACCACTTTCTGAGAGATAATGTTGAGAAGAGAAACATAGACCTCATCCATGTACCTACAGAAAAGCAGCTTGCCGATATCCTAACCAAGCCTTTGGACCAAGCTACATTTTCTCCTTTGCGAGGAGAGATTGGAGTTGTTTTTCCTTTTTGAGCTTTGGTTGGGAGGGTTGATGTACATATGCATGTTGCATTTTCATTTATGTATCATATCATGCTTGCATCTTTGTATCGTAGACTGCATTTGTAACATATGTCATAGAGATGTGCTTCTCTCATATGCTTTGCTCACCATGATATGATAGATATGAGGTTATGACCTTGCTTGTGATGCTCATGAGATGTATAGCTATGCTCTTGGTAGTTCTGGGATATATATGCTTGTGTGTGGCTTCTTTTTATAAATATGCTATATAATCCTCTCTTGTGAGTAGAATGCCTTTCATGTTCAATTTTGGTGCTTCTAGCTATATCTTGCTTAATTTGTACTTGGAACCATGTTCTTTTTATTTGGGACAAAGATCCATCTATCATCTTGAATGTTTAGCCTACATGCTACCTTGTGAGACATGGGTACCCATGGGTACCCATGGGTCCCCACTGACCAGGGTCCTAGAGGTCCCTGTCAAGTGGACCCAACCCGCCGGAAGCCCAGTTGACCTGCAAGTGGGTCCGGAGACCTTATCCACAGTCCCGCCGGTTATATAAGGCCGCCTAGAGCTCCATTCGAAGGGAGCTCACATTCCCCATAATCCCACCACACTAGACGTAGGGTTTTACTCTCCGGAGGCCTGAACCAGTCTAAAATCCTTAGCGTCCTTGCCGTACTCACCGAGTTCCGAGTTCATCCAGGAACTACTGCTTATGCTCTTAGGTCCTGATCCTCCCATCAATCAACCTACAACTGCTTGGGTAGCCCCCTTGCGGATATGCTAGGTCTCACCCCCTGACAGTTGGCGCGCCAGGTAGGGGAGATCAGGAACTCGCTGGTAGAATGGCGGCCCGATCTAGCGTTGTTTTCCCAGTGAGCATGGCGGACATCCTCGTCGACCCCATGGAGATCTGCCTCGGTTCCTTCACAGTGACCTCAACCACGCTGGCGGCGGCGACCTCACCATTGGCCTCCGTGGTGGCCCAGGCGACCTTGGATGCCACCCTCAGCTCCGGCAGAAAGTCGAAGACCCACCCGCCCAAACCCAATGATCTCGTCCAGGGGATGGAGCGCGTCATCGACATGATGGAGGAAACCTTCCAGATATGTGAAAGGGCTCAGCGCTCAATGCAGGACGCGTCACACCACAGGACCTTCCCATTCAGCCTGCGATCCCCCAGCTCCGGCAAAAAGTCGAAGACCCACCCGCCCAAACCCTATGAACTCGTCCAGGGGATGGAGCGTGTCATCGACATGATGGAGGAAACCCTCTAGATTTGCGAAAGGGCTTAGCGCTCAAGCAGGACGCGGCACACCGCAGGACCTTCCCATTCGGCCTGCGATCCTCTAGTGACGTGTATGCACGGCAGGCAGCAAAGTCGATCCAGATCCAATCTGAGAGACAAAAACCACCTGGCGACCTCAAGGTCGAACCTCGCGCACGTCGCGCCCCCCTCGACGTACTGTGTATTTACCACAAGGCTGCACGGCACCAACAATCAGAGATCTACCCGGCGGCGTATCATGGTGGTCTCAGCGAACGACCCACCACGGGTCGGCACGACGGATTCCGAGGAGGTGCATCGGACCCAAGCCAACGCGAACTGCACCCAGAGGCGGGCGGAAGAGCAGCGCCAGGCGGTACCCCCGTGTGCCCGCGACCTACGCCTCGAGTGCGAAGAGGCAGGGCTACCGACGTTCAACAGCCCCCGGGCCAACTTGGGTGCGGCGTTAGCATGTCTCCAGCAAGCTGACCCTTCGCCCGAGGCCGAGGTAGCCATGGCCTACGTCCGGGTCGCCACAACTCTGGTGGAGGATAAGAGCGCGGCGTCCAAGTCGGCTGCATCTACGTCGAGCCGGCACTCACGTAGCCGATCTAATCGGCCTGCGCATAGCAGGCTCCCCACGATCCAGGAGGAAGTCAACCAGCCCAGAGTGAAAGTTGCGCCAGCTGTCGACCTACACGCCAACCTTGACAAGAACCGGCACGATCGCGACGCCCGCGGTAACATCGGCTAACATCACCACGAGCGCGAGAAGCGGGAACTCCGACGTCGCCTCGACTAAGACCGCGAGTACGGTCCTCCGGGCGGCGTCCACCAGATCATGGATCACGAGGAGCGCGAGTGCCACGACGTCGAGAACCGGCGACGTGCCCAGTATGAGAAAGACTACGGCCACCCCGAGGGTCTGGACCAACCCAGAACGACGGCCTAGATCCTATAACGTAGCCTCGGCACGGGGTGACGACGCGACTCAGGTCGGCGACTATGGTGACGACACGACAATCACTACCTTCCCTGCGTTGGCGCCACGTCTTCAGTCAGTCGCATACCCTGACAACTTCAAGCCCAACATCTAGAAGTACGACGACCGCTCCGACCCCAACATCTTGCTGTCGACCTACTACATCGCGGTCAAGGCGGCCGACGGCAACATCAACCACATGGCGGCTTACATCCCGCTGGTGATGGGTGACGCACCGTCACTCTGGCTCAACAACCTCCCAATATGTAGCATCACATCATGGGCCGACCTGTCCCAGGCTTTCACGTTGAACTTCCAAGCAACGTATAATCGCCCTGGCAACGCCTTCAATCTCAGGAGGATGACCATGAAGCCTGGCGGGCGGCTATGGGACTACACCAACCAGTTCTTCGAGAACCGCAACACTTGTGTCAGCGTACGGGATGACCAGGTCATCGACAACGACAAGTGTTGACGGTTAATAGTTGTATCAAAGTTCGTTTGGACTTGCAAGTGGACAAGTCTCCCGTCGTAATCAAGGGACCCTTCTTCCCTCGAGTGGTGAACCCAAGGTATCAAATCCGTGAAACAAATGTGTGACGCAAAAGATGATCTAGTAAAGCCAAGTAACTTCAATCTTCGATAAAGAGAAACCCTAATGTATCTAGATAAAGAACACAAAACTAATCTAATCTACTAAAGACCGGAGGTAACAAAGATAGATAGGGTAGATAAACCGATCTAGAGAGAAAGGGTTAAGTCTTTTGTTGAAGTTCCAAGAAAGAGAAGAAGTAGCAAATCAAATCTTATTAGAAGCCTCTTTAAATCGTGGTTTACCGTCCGACTCCGAAAACGCCCGCCTTTCAGAACCCCCGTTCTGTCACAACGTATTCCTATTCATGCGGGTAGTGTAGGGCGAGTCCAAGGACAAGTCGAGTCTTTCGGAAGATCCGGCGTGTACCTCTAGCCACCACGGCTACAAGAACACTCTATGTGATCTATCTCGAGAATAGATCTAGAATAAGCAAAGCCAATCGAAAAATGAAATCATCGAAGAAACGCTTGATCGCTAGAAATAGATTCAACTCAATAATTCAACTAATACAATGATACATAAACAAGATCACCACCGGGATCCTACCTTGATCTTGCTTCTAGCTCCGGGAACTCCGACGTGGTCTTCCTTGCAATGTTCCCACGTCGGCTAGGGAGACCCTAGTCAACTAGCTCGACCCTCTCCTCTACGGGATGGTGTTCCTCTCCTCTCTGCTCCTCGGCGGCCGATGACGAATTCATTCATGCGTGGCTCTCGATCCCGGGGCTATAAATAGCCCCAATGGCGGCTAGGTCAAAGGAGGGGGCAAATGGGCCCTGGACTGGGCTAGGCCGGCCGGCCTGGGCCCATCCAAGCCCAGTTCCCAGCCTCATTTGCGTGGTGTCGGTTCCCGAGTCTTCTAGATCCTTCCCCCTTCTGCATGTAGGCTCTTGTCATCAGTTTCTCTCCGAGTTGGACGTAGCTCCTTGTCCCACAAGATTCCGCACTTTTCTGGTTAGGTCCTTGGAGTTTGTCATCTTCTCGGGTTGAGTCTCTAGCTTTTTGGAGTCAAGTTTGCTTCATTGCATGACTTGTACGGGCTTCAAGGTCTTGTCACAAGGTGCTTGATGAACTTATCCCAAAAGTTTTGCTTTCAACGCTAAAACCCTGCATAAACACTAAACTCCAAAACCGACATGCACAAGTGAACTTGTTATACCACGGGGGTTAGTACCAATGGATAAGGTATAAAACTTATGCGAACACCGAAGGTAAACTCATGGCTAGGTTGATGGATTTTCACCATCAACATCTCCCCCATGCTTAAACCTTGCTCGTCCTCGAGTAAGCCTTTGATGGATATCATCGTTGCCCATCAATGTTTAAACCTTGCACTTGATCATACATGAGAAAACATAATGCTCTCGAAATTTTAATTCGTTGAAGTTCCATAATGTACTAGCCTTCATCTCTATGGACGGTAGATTCTCAATTATGCTTATCCCACAAGTATTAACATGCTCCCAAAATTTAAATAGATATCAGAAATTTTGAAATTTAAGAACTAGATGAAAGAGAGTTAAACCAAGTTCACAAATTTAAATCATCTTGCATATTGCTCATGAACTCTCATCTCATCTTGTCTCTCAAGCCTATATATTCTACTCCTTTCCCTCTCATAACATATATGTGTGGTAAGCTTTATATGGAGCTTTTGGGAAAGTTTAGTCCTACCAAGATATTATAAATGAGGTGTTGTCAAAACAAGACAAGCTTCTCATGGTCTTACCGAGACTCGTCAAAAAGGTCATTGGAAAATAATGTTATATCAAGGAGGGGAAAGAGAAAAATACACACACTTGAGATGGGTGGACATGTGCAAATGGGAAAGAGTGATCCCAAGGCACAAAGGAAGTCCTCGTTATCAAATTACACATAGTTGGAAAATGGGTATGAATCTTTTAATCTTGAAGCCTTGAAATTCCTAATGCACTTAGAGAACCGGGGAGTTCACATTATTTTTATTTTTACACATATAATTTTTTTCTTTTTCTCATATATCTCTTTCTTTCTTTCTTTCTTTTTCTCATTTCTTTTTTTTCTCATAAAAATTTTATTTGCTCCCCTTTGAACTCTAAAATTGCATCGTACCTACCTCCTCCCCCATGCTTAGACGTTGCTCGTCCTCGAGCAAAGAGGGGACAAATAAGCTAGGTACCGGAAATATTTTTCCTTGGAGAGATACTTGAATTCTTCAATGTTGGCCATAGGTTAAGGTTTTATCTTTGTGTAAATTTAGTGAAGCCATAGGTTAAGGTTTTAAGTTGCATAATTCACCCCCTCCCCCTCTTAGGCTAACGGGCATCCGATTCCTTACAAGTGGTATCAGAGCCGGGACTCACTTCCTTCACAACGATACGCCAATTCGATTGGTAAATTTTGAAAACCGGCTCATTGGAACAGTTAGGCTTCACCGCTTAGTGAGTTGCTCTATAGAGGAATAAAAGGGGTGGATACCTTAGGTTTGGCTCCACATTTCGATGGCACGGGCTATCCTCGGTGGAAGGTTCTCATGGAGGCCTATCTCCAAGCAAGGGACCTTGATGTTTGGAGAGTCACCGATGAGGGCATGAAAAATGGTACTAGAAAAGAAAAGCAATTTGATGTAATTGCTAAGAGTATCATTTTGTCCTCGCTAGATGTAGGCATTTTCAATAGAGTTTTTACTTGTGAAAATGCTCATGAGCTATGGAAAACCATCAAGGAGCAAAATGAGGGTTCAAAAGAAGTTGCTAATGAACGCTACGGTTGTCTCCTTGAGGAATTCAGTAGCTTTAAGCAACTCGCTAATGAAAATGCTGAATCTATGTACTCACACCTAAATGTGCTTGTCAATGAGATCAATGCTTTAGGTGTGAAGGACATCTCAGACTTGAACATCAATCGCAAGATCCTTCAAAGTCTCCGGAAGCCCGATTATGACTTGGTGAAGGCGATCACATACGAGAAGAAGCTCGAAGATTTGAAACCATCGCATATCTTGAGCAAGATCAGGGCACATGAGCTTCAACTCATGCCCAAGTCAAATAAGGCGCCCCAAGAAAAGTCCCAAGAACCATCCTCTCCAACTACAAGCCATGCTCTCTCAAGCCGACAAGAGAAAATGTTGAGTAGGATGGCTACTCATGGAAGCTCAAGCGAAGATGATGGTGATGATGGTGACGATGGAGATTCCTCAAGTGCTAAAGAGGTTGAATCCATGGTGGCCGAGTACGTGAAGAAGATCTTCAAGTATGTGAAGAAAGTCAACATGTACGGCTACAACGTCCACTTGAGAGAAGGGCGTCATCATCAACACATCAAGTTCACCAAGATCAAGCACAAGCCCAAGAAGAAGGTGGTCAAGGAGAGGAGACCAAGGCAAGAAGCAACAATAGCCGTCCGTGGGTGGACAAGTGGTGGATCAAGTTCTTCTAGCTCAAGCGATGAATCAAGAAAGAACTTCACCACCCGCTTCATGCAAGGTCCATCATCATCGCACATGTGCCTTATGGCCAAAGGTATGGAAAGCAATGTAAGTGATGATGAATCCGACACCACCTCTCTCAATGATCTTGTTGAGCTAGTCCATGAGCAAAAAGGAATGCTTGAAAAACAAGCTAATGAAATTAAAGAACTCAATGCTCTCAATTATCTTAGTGACACCCTTGCTACAAATTATGAACATTTGTTGTGCAAATTCACATTGCTTAGCAAGGATTGTGAGGAGCCAAAATCTAAGCTTGAGGGCAATGAGACTAAAACAAGTAATTCCTTTGAGCTTGATGAAACATCTATTCCTTGTGCAATTCCTATCTCCAAGGTAGATGCTTCAACTTCTTGCATTGATTTAATTGATGAATCTTGCTCACCATCTTGCCATGAGAATGTTGTTGTAGAAACATGTGATTATCTCATAGGCAAGGAAAATGATGAGCTCAAGCAAGAAGTGAAATGGCTCCGAGAGAGGTTGGCAAACTTGATGGGCAAGGGCAAGAATGATGAACAACAAGTGGACATCTCTCAAGACATGAAGAGCAAAGTCCAACCTTTTCAAGATAACCGTGATCCCATGGTGAAGAAGCTTGAGAAGGGTGCAACCGTGACTTGCTACAAGTGTCATGGAGACGGCACAAGTTCTACAAATGCCCTCAATTTGTCAAGAAGATGGACAAGGGCGAGAAGAAGAAGTTGAAGTCCAACATCAAGAGCTCCCTCATCTACACCAAGCCCAACCGCAAGAACAAGACCAAGAGCAACACCTATGTCATCAAGAAGAAGGCTAATGGCAAGGTGGTTGCACATAAGGTTGGGAAGATGAAGGAGGAGTGGGGTAGGAACCAACCCATTTGGGTGCCCAAGGAAGTCATCACCAACATGAAGGGGCCGCAAATGGCTTGGGTTCCAAAGGCCACGTGAAGGCCTTGAGTGCGAGGACTTGGGAGGCTTGGCACAAAAAACTTGCGGAAATTCATGCCTACAAGCCAAGCTTGCAAATTGGACATGTGTTGCCCAAGTTCCCCGGTTGAGATAATGGAAATCATAACTCATCTCTTGTATCATTGTAGCTCCATTGGCTTGTTTAGGTTGCATTTGTTGCAATATTTTCATATGGTAGGTTGCTTGTGTCATGAGCTAATCCATGGGCAACCTACATGGTTTGATTAGTGTGTAGGAAAGCTACACTTGTTCTTTCATGGTGCATGTTTTCATATATATATTTTTGCATCATGAGCAAGCTATAGGGTTAGCTTCCCTTTTGTTTTCATAAACAATGTGCATACATTTGGTTGGTGATTCAAACACTAAATGCACACATTTAGGGGGAGCTCATCTTATGGTTTGGTTATGGGACTAACAATGTTTCAAGCTTATCTTATGTAGTCCCTTAGCGACGCGTTCCGGTGCGGTGTTTCATTCTAAGAGAATGCTATTTCACTCTCAATGTGATCTAACACCTCGAAAAGAGTGAATATAGCAATATGAGCTTCATGCTATTGAGTCATGTCCTTGCGAGCTTATGTTTCTATATAAGTTCAAAGGCAATGTACTCATACATTCCTAATCCTTGTGGTACCCCAAGTGTCTTCTATGCAAGCTTCTTTCAAGTGGTGTCACCTAGTGATATCATTTCCAAGTGGCTCATCTCAATGTGGTGCCAACAAGGTAGACAGGATCATCCCCTGGAGGTATGCAATGATCAAAAGACTACAAGTGATATCTACAAGTGGTAATGTAACAAGAACCCATTTGGCTTATCACTCGTCCTTTAAGCTACCTCCTTGCATGATATGCTCTAAGCTTCCATGTCTTACAAGTTTGTAGTTGTGCACTTGTTTCTCACTATCCTTGTTTTACAAGTGGTATCCTCTTTGTGCATACACTTAGGGGGAGCTTAGGTTGTATCATGCTAGTCTCATGAGCTTGTGATCCACCTTAGTTATTCACACATGTGGTATCTTCATTGATATCATACTTATGGATCATTGTTCATGTGGCTTTCTCCCTTGCATTTAACATCTCTCCTTTGAGCTATGTTTGCTAGGTCTTGCTAGTTTCCTTGGACCCTTTGCTTTGGGACTTTTTGGAGATTTTATTCCAAAGGGGTAAAATGTGGGACCAAAGCAAGCTTGTGGCTTAAGTTTACAAGTGGTTTCAAGGATGCTTACAAGTGGTTTCAAGGATATGAGACCAAAGGGGGAGAATGTGAACATGAAGATCAAAAAAGAGGGGAAGTTTGATCTAGGGGGAGTTTCGATGATGGTAAGCATCCAAGCAAGTGTAAGTGGTTCTAATTTTGTCAATTCTTGCAAATTTCTGCTTGCTTTGGTTGTGTTGTCATAAATCACCAAAAAGGGGGAGATTGTAGTGAACATGGCCTCATATGCCATTAGTTCGAGTTTGATTTTGGTGATTCATGACAACATGATCATTGGGACTAACCTTATTGTTTTAGCATGTCTTTGTAGACACTTCTAGGTTTCAAGGATGCAAGAAAACCATATGCCAAATTGAGAAGATACTGTATTTTTTCTAGGGTCAAAACCGAGCAAGAAAACAAAAAGAAAAGACACCGTCGGATGAACCAACGGTCCCTCAAATACAAGCGTCGGTGCAATCGTCGGACGAGTTGGTGCACAGGGTCAAACCCTAGGTACCGTCGGATGAACCGACGGTCCATTATTTAGTAGCGTTGGATGAGTTGCAGAGGAAGAGCAAGGAAGACAGTAGCACCAGATGATCCGACGGTCTGAGTGGGGAACCCGTCGGTTTATCCGACGCTCAGTTTGAATTCATACAGAGACGTGCCAAGACGAAGCCTTCAGCACCGGATGATCCGACGCCTTGGCAAGGGTGAAGCGTCGGTCTATCCGATGGTCGAGTGGAAGCTAACAGAGGCGACTTGAGCGCGGAGTCTTCAGCACCGGATGATCTGACGCACTGTCGGTGTATAGCGTCGGAGCAGTTGTGTCAGAGAACCTCAACGACTACGTGACGTGGGAGGGGCACCGGATGAACCGACGCCCTGGAAAAGCATAGCGTCGGATCATCCGACGGTACCTTCTTCAGCAGCTTTTAGCCAACGGCTAGTTTGATGCCTTGGGCTATTTATACCCCCTCCACTCACTCATTTGAGGTTGCTGGATTGTGTGGAAGTGCAGAGGAGTTCAAGACACATTGAAGATCATATCCAATCCGTCCAAGTGCTTAATTGCTGATCCTTAGACTAGTACATGCTTTGTGTATGTGCTTAGTGCTAGGCTTAGCTTAGTGTTGAGTGAGTGCAAGGTTGTGCAAACCTTGTGAGGTGATTCTTGAGTGAATCCAGTTGTACAAGGTTCGCCGGAAGCCTTGGGGCCTAAGTGGCTCACCTTCAATCGTCATCGACCCTCCGGCTTGGTGTGGAGCGGCGAGGACACTTTGTGCAGGGGACGTGGAGACCCCCTTCCTTGGTGGAGAAGCTCCTTAGTGGAGGCGGCAAGTCAAGAGGTGCTCTTGGGAGAGACTTGGTGACCAGGAAGCAATACTCTTGTGTGAGTGCTTCAACAACGTGGACTAGGGGTGGCTTAGTGCCTACCGATACCACGGGATAAATAGCGTGTCAAGAGTTTGCTTCCTCTCATCCCCTTTACGTTTCCGCATTTACTCTATTGCAATCTTTATTTGCCTCTACTTTCCTAGAGTAGTATCATGCTAGGATTGGCTATAGGTTGCAAACCTTTTTTTGAGATGGGAGTTTCACACTAGAACAACCTAGTTGCACATATAGATAGTATGTTCTAGTTTATCATTGTGTAAATTTAGTGAAGCCATAGGTTAAGGTTTTAATTTTCCTAATTCACCCCCTCCCCCTCTTAGGCTAACGGGAATCCGATTCCTTACAAAACACAAGCAAACAGAAGCTGAAAATTACAGAAAAAGGGAAAAGAAAAGAAAAGTAAAATATCTCCTTCTTCCTAATCCTCCGCCGGTGGTTGGTGTTGATAATCTTGGTAGTTGTACCCTTGCTCGTAGTAGGGTTGGACATCCCCTCCAACAAATTGATCCGGCTGCACTAGGTGAAGGCGTCCAAGATCATAGGCAATATTTGCATTTCCCTCACCAAGTTGAGCCGCGTTGGTTTGGATGGCTGCGACTTTTTGCATATTTCTCGCAACATACCCTCCAATTATGGCCATGCTTTGTTGTGGTTGGGGATATTGTGTGTAGGGCTCTGCGAAGGTTACATCGGGCACCACATAATTTGGTGGGGGTACCGGTGCACCCCCCCCCCCCCCCATGCTTGCACTTGTGGCCCTCCGTAATAACTTGGCGAAGTAGGAATCCTGCCAAACGGTGGTACATAGTTGGGTTGTGCACCACCCACTTGTGCGGAGCAGGATCCCTCCTCTATGATTCTTCCTCATTTATTTTTCTTCGCCGGGACAAGGAGTCCCTCTTCCAACCAATCTTCCCTCCCTTGAATGAAAAGCCTAAGCCTTGCGTCCGGAAGGGGTAGGTTCACCTTGGCCACATGAAAGCCTCCTATCTCATCTCCACTAATATATTTACATTGTTTCAAATACTCAAGGCCGATAGAGGTCCCACGTAAAAGATGTTCTGGGTTTCTCGTGATCCCCGGCCTTAGGGAGATGGCTAACATAGAGAGGTAGCACGCCGAACCAATATCTCCCGACCCCGATGTTGCCTCCCAACACCATCGGTTGATCATAAGGTATGAGGGGTCTATTGGCTGCTTGGAAATTAAAGCCGTTAGAGCCAATTCAACTCCGTGTCTGTTGTATGGACCTCCCTGGGCCCACTACCTCGGTGGGTACCAGGACCGACTACTTGGTGGGCCCCTAGGATTACCCGACTTGCGCTACACAGCACCTGATGGCATGAAGCACAAGGACTACAGAGGAGAAGTAGTTGGTTAGGAAGCTGTACATGTCCCGCACTGTATAGAGGACTCCTAGATGTACTCGACTACTACTCTCACCCTGAACCGACTTGTAACCCTGCCTCCCGGACTATATAAGGCGAGGCAGAGACCCCTCTCTCGATCATCTCATCTCACGGCTTAAGATTGCATCATCTTGTAATCGCACCCAATCAATCCAAAGCTACGCAGCATACAGGACGTAGGGTATTACGCACCTCGCGGCCCGAACCTGTCTAAATTGTGTGCCACGTGTCTCTTCCTTCGAGTTACCGATCTCGGCGAGGCCACATTCATCTACTTCGGGTACTCCTTTTAGTAGGTTGCCGGTCTAAAACACTGACAGCTGGCACGCCAGGTAGGAGATCTCGCCCGAGATCACATGGCGAACTCGACGGCTCCCGTCTACATCAAGACAACCGTCGCCTTCAACCGTGGCGACACCTTCGTCTTCGGCGCCTAGGTTTGCACTGCTGACGGCGCTGGATCTTTCCGACGCCACCTCACCATGCCGCCCGACCCAGAGACCGGCCTCGTGACGCTTCCCGGAGTAGTCACGGGCGAACTCGCTGGCAAGATCGGTGAAATTTCGCTTTTTGACCAACACGCCGACTTCAATCTTGGATCCACCTCCAACTCGAACTTGACGTCCCCGTGGGCTATCGTATGCGAGCCGGCTACTCAGCCATCGCATGTGGATTCCCCACCCCGCGAGCGCTTCACGCGTGGCCCCCGCAACGTCAGCAGGGCCCGCACGGAGGCTCCCCCTACACTCCGGGCCGGCAAGGAGCCCGCACCCGAGTACAACTCGGACTCCGACACCGCCCCCGACCACGCCTCGAACTCCAACCCCTTCTTCGACTTCCACTCGGACTCTGCGTACGAGTTGGACTTCGGGTCGGACCCTGAGGATCCCGAGTCCGAGGACAACTCTACTGAGCAACCCTTATCAGGATCGGCTTCTGGGCTGGTTATAACATCCACACCCACCGGGAGATTCGTCTACTGGCCAGACCGCAAGCCCACCGACCTGATAGACGGGGACTCACACTACGTCGCCTACCTCGACTCGCTTCCCTTCCAGGAGGGAACACCACTCGCCCGAGCTGAGGAGTACACCCCAACAGAGGTGGCAAGTTCCGACTCCAGTCTTGGCAACCCCGACCGCCAAGTCTTCATGGCTGTCGGCGACACACCAGGACCCTCAGGAACAGCAGATGACCGATACCTCGAAGACATCTCCGCAGATGAGCTGTCTGCAGAAGCACCTGCGGATGAGACTGACGCCAACAGGGATGCTCGACGTGAGCATAACAGAAAGCGGAACGAACGACGCCGGCGTCTTCGAGACTCCCTCCCCAGTCGGAACCTCGCGGAAGCACTCGACCAAGTCAAGAGCTGGGTACACACTACCCCAGAGCAATGCCTCATGTCTATCAC
The DNA here is from genome assembly GCA_947561735.1 of Cenchrus americanus. Classification (NCBI taxonomy): domain Eukaryota; kingdom Viridiplantae; phylum Streptophyta; class Magnoliopsida; order Poales; family Poaceae; genus Cenchrus; species Cenchrus americanus. The sequence goes on along the minus strand of OX387242.1, from coordinate 153,326,424 downwards.
TACGATAGCACGTCAGGCCCAGGAGATGCGCGCGGGACAGGTCATCGCCAAGCTCGTGGAAGACGCTTACTTCATGCGAGTCGACAACAGGGTCGCTCAGCCGCCACCCACCAGGAACCGCGACAATGAAGCCACAAGTCGCAGCGCGGACCTCGGTCGTAACCGTACTCGAGCTGAGCTGCCGACCCAGCCCAACCGTACTAGTGCAACGGCTGGCGGACCCTCTCAAGCTGGCAACAGCGCTGTAGCTGCTGGCGGCGATCGCGAGATCATCCCCCACCGCGACCCTGGCGGCGGAGGTAGAGACGGCGGAAGCTCCAACCATGGGGCCAACAGAAGGGCCGGAGGTGGAGGTGATCGCGGCGGCCGAGGCCACGCAAACAGCCATGCCTCCGGAGCCTCACAAGGCGGCTTCGACGCCCGCCAGAAGATTGAAGAACTGCGGCGGAAGAAGTCCTCCACCGTAGGCGACAACGATGGCTTCCCCGCCTTCTCTCCTCGGCTTCGCAACTTACTTCTCCCGGACAAGTTCAAACATCTGAGAATCACCAAGTACGATGTGAATCAAGACCCCATCCAGTGGCTCAGGTGCTACGCCCTCTCCATCGAGAACGCTGGCGGCAACAACGACACCAAGTGCCTGTACTTCCCCTTCTGCCTAGACCAAGCCCCGCTCACATGGCTCGAGTCACTGGAAAAGCACTCGATCGACAAGTGGGACCAGCTGAAGGACCAGTTCACCAGCAACTTTGCAGGTGCTATGGGCCGCTCAGGTACTCGCATGGACCTGGCTATGGTGAAGCAGGAACAAAGCGAGACCCTTCGCAAGTACATGCGGCGCTTCTTCGACAAGCGCTCCACCGTAGTCGACGTCACCGACAAGGAGGTCATCGACCTCTTCCAAGACGGTCTCTACCACCGTCGCACCTTCAAAGACTTCGGTCGATGCCGCCCTAGGTCCATCACCCATCTCAAGGATATGATCACCTCCTGGGGGATGAAGAAGACAAAGCCAACGCCAAGTACGATGCCATCCGTGGCAAGAGCAAATAGAACACGGGCGGCGGCAGCAGCAACAACGGGAACCAAGGCGGTCGCAACAACAACAACTACTCGGGTCCCAACTGCAAGCGCAAGCCAGACAACACCGTCGCGGCTATCCAGCGCCCCGCGAAGGAGCACCCGAAGAAGACCTCCGGCGGCTTCAAAGACTTGCGGAAAGAGAAGTGCCCGTGGCATCTGGACGGCAACCACACCACCGAGCAGTGCTACCAACTCAGGCGAGCACTCAAGGACACTCCAGAGACACCGCACCCTCACGACAAGAAAGGAAAGAAGAAGAACTACGAAGGCAATGGCGACTTCCAGAAACCCGACAAGATGGTGAACGTCCTCTTCGGCGGACTACCCAGCAGACGGGAACAAAAGGCTACCCGTCGAGAAGTCATGAGCATTGAACCAGCGGTTCCGACCCCTCTTAGGTGGTCGAAGGTACCCATTACCTTTTCCCGCGCGGATCAGTGGACTACCGTCTCCGAACCAGGGCGGTTCCCTCTCGTCTTGAAGCCGGTGGTCGCATGCTCCAGGCTCAACAAGGTCCTCATCGACGGTGGAAGCGGGCTCAACGTCCTTTTCACCAAGACCTTGAAGAATATGAAGCTCGACATCACCCACATGCTCACCAAGAGCACCTCGCCCTTCTACGGCATCGTCCCCGAGAACGCGGCTATTCCACTGGGCTCAGTGGTCCTGTCAGTTACCTTTGGGGAATCTCGGGACAACTATCGTACCGAGTACATCAAGTTCGAAGTCACGGACTTCGAGACTTCCTACCATGCCATCCTCGGCAGGCCGACTATCACCAAGTTCATGGCGGTACCCCACTACACCTACTTGGTACTCAAGATGCCAAGTCCAGCAGGTGTACTCTCACTGCAAGGGGACTTGAAGATATCGCACGACTGCGACACGGAGGCTATGGAGATCGCCTCCACAAATCAAGTGCCCAATGCAATGATGGAGATCTACGCTGCGTCGAAGAAGCTTGCCCCAAGTGAACTCGACATCCCATAGAAGTCGGACAAAGCTAACAAGCCTCAGCCAGCTGAGGAGGTTCTGGTCAAAACAATTGACCTCGGGACAAGCGACAGCAGCAAGACTACCACCATCGGGGCGGGTCTTGACCCCAAATAGGAAGACGCGCTCATCAACTTCCTCCGGGCTAACCGGTACATCTTCGCGTGGAAGCCAGCGGACATGCCAGGGGTGCCCAGGGAGTTGATTGAGCATTCCCTCAACGTTGATCCTAAAGCTACCTCGAAGCGACAACACCTCTGCCGCTTCGCCGACGACAGACGGGACGCCATCAAGAAGGAACTCGCCAAACTACTCGCGGCTGGATTCATCAGAGAAGTCTTCCATCCTGAGTGGCTCGCCAACCCCGTCCTCGTCCGCAAGAAGCACTCGAACGAGTGGAGGATGTGCATCGACTGCACCGACCTCAACAAGCACTGCCCCAAGGACCCCTTTGGGTTGCCGCGGATTGACCAAGTCATCGACTCCACGGCGGGTTGCGACCTGCTCTGCTTCCTCGACTGCTACTCCGGGTACCACCAGATCGCGATCAAGGAAGAAGACTAGGAGAAGACCGTGTTCATCACCCCGTTTGGCGCGTACTGCTACACGACCATGTCCTTCGGGTTGAAGAACATCGGCGCTACATACCAACGAGCTATCCAAGCCTACTTCAAGAGGCAACTCAATAAGAACGTCGAAGCCTACGTGGATGACGTGGTCGTCAAGACCAGAAACTCCAGCACGCTCATTGACGATCTTGAAGAGACTTTCGCATCCCTGCGCGAGTACCGCTGGAAGCTCAACCCGAACAAGTGCGTCTTCGGCGTACCTTCGGGCAAACTACTCAGCTTCATCATCAGCCATCACGGCATCGAAGCCAATCCCGAGAAGATCTCCGCCATCACCAGCATAAAGTCTCCCATGTGCATCAAAGACGTCCAGAAGCTGACCGGGTGCATGGCAGCCCAGAACAGATTTATCTCAAAGCTTGGGGAACGGGGGCTCTCCTTCTTCAAATTACTCAAGCACCAAGAGAAGTTCATGTGGACTCCAGAGGTAGACCAAGCCCTTACCCAGCTCAAGGACTTCCTATCGAAGCCACCAGTCCTCACATCTCCTCGTAAAGGCGAGCAGATATTACTCGACCTCGCTGCTGAAACGACCCGGATTTCCGCGAACGGAATCCCGAATCTTAGCACCTCGGTGGTAGTCCCAGGAGGGCTACCACGTGCAATCCCTGTCTCAGCGATTCCAAAATCCATACAGAAAGGTAAAAACAATGAAATAGAGTACAACATTTATTTTATTACAATAATCAGAGTACATCTCTTCGGCACATGCCGGGTACAAGTCCATCGGGACTCGAATCAAACATAAACAAATCGTCTAGCAACGGCTCCATGAAAGCGCGGGAAACTCCATCTCCACGGGCGCGCTCAAGTGTAGGAAGAGCTCTAGTCCACCCAACCGTCGTTGTCGAAGTCGTAGTCCGGCTGCGTCGAGTCACACGGGTCTACCCAATAAGCGGGTAGGTCATGTCAGCTTCCCAACAAAGAGGCAAAAGCGGTGTATATTCTACTATGCATGAGGTAACCCTAGTCTGGCTGTAGAAAGCTTAAGCAAAGCAGCAGTGCAACATTCAAGGTAAGCAGAATATAGCGAGGAGGTCCACACCTCGGGGAAGCATTCGCTTCCGAGGTCCACACCTCAGGGGTCCACACCCCGCTCAAGGAACACCACACCAAAGCACCGGATCTCAACCACGATCCAGATCCCAACTCTCATCTGCGATGTGGGGCCCACCGGCTCCTATCCCCACATCTCAACGGCCGCAGCCGGGCTCACACACTCGGGGGAGAGAAGAAGCACAAGAGAAGTGTAACTAGTCAGGTGAGAGATCGAAAGACTGTCCATAACCAGTGGACACGGACTATAGCTATAGGTTTAACACTGCGAGAGGTTGTACAAGCGTACCCGCCCGAATAGGTCGGGAACCGGCCGTCACCGGTGTCCGACCCTACCATACGGGCCGAAGCCCAAGTAAGTGGATAGTACCCTTCTCGCATCTCCGAGCACCGGCCCGGCCTCGCGGCGAGCTCATACTACCCGCGAGAGGTCCCTCGAAGCTGTGGAACCCTTCCCTGGCCTCGCCAGGGAAAAGTCTACTAAGGAGGGAAAGACCACTCCCGACACGATCACACCGATCCTCCTACAGGAGGGGTGCTATCCACCACAAGTCTCACCCCGCACCCCCGCCCAATACAAGGCGGGCGGTCTGTACGAAAATAGTCATTCGAAGCAAGGTCAACTGACGATCGGTCCTTAAGGGGCCGAGAGCGAGCACTCAACATCTCCATCCCACACGACACGACCCTCGGGTAAGAGGCCAGATCGCATCTTCCCTCGGCAGCCGTTCACAAGTAACCAAGCGGCTCGCTCCCGCCAAAACACAGCAAGGGGGTACGCAACCCGAACGCACGCTAGAATCACACCGAGATCCCCACATCTCGGCTCAAACCCCGCAGCACCATCCATAATCAAACAATAAAAGTATGGATAGTTGAAGTAAGGGACTAGCTAGGGGTCCGTAGCTAGTCCCGCGGAGTAGTAGAACAAGGAACGGGATATGTCAAAACATCAAGGCATGGCTAATAAACGGGTTATGCAATTCATCGAACAATGCATTAAAGTAAAGCACTAGCGACTAATTAGCAACATAGGATCTATATGGTTGGGAGTGACATGACACCTTCGTTGCCGTTGAAGCGATCGGCTGTCCGGAGCGATGTACTCGGGGTCCTCCACGTCCTCCTGGTCGAAGCTCGGGTCTGCGGCACGAGATTCGACGCGAGAATAAGATAACGGTGCACATCTAAGCAATAACTCCAAATGAAATCCAATTTAGAAGATCTAAAAGAACCCAAACTACCTACAATCAGCAAGGTTTCGCAAATACGGATTTATAGAAATTAGTTTTGTATTTTCCTGAGCTTCCTAGAATTTATTACTAATTTTTAAAGGTCAAAAACATTTTCTGGAATTTTTAAACAGAAGAGAAATAGGTTTTTCAGAAAAACATTGCGACGTCGCGCATGACGTCGGTGGTCCCGAGTTTGGCGGGGCCGCGACAAGGCCGGAAGCTGGCTGCCGGGCCGTGGGCGGCCCAGCGGACTTGATACCGCCCGGATCGGGTTTCGGCCTACACCGGCCCGGGAGCTAAAGCCCGGCTAAAGCCGGTTCTAAAGTCCGAAAGCCCCTCTCGGTTCCCTAACCTACGGCGGGCCGGCGGCCTACTAGCGGCCGGAGAATTTTGGGCCCCGGATCCGGCCGGCGGCACGCTAGCCCTTTAACCCACGCCGCCCGCTCGTTCGCCCACCATGTGATCGACGAAATGCCCCGGGGCGCGGCGGACGCGCGGCGCGTCGCCGGTGCGCCGGCATCTACACGGCCGAGGTCCCCGCCAAGGCGCGCCGGGGTGCGGCCGGGCGGGTCTCACGCTCACGCCCACCGCGAAACACGAACACGGCTCAAGGCCGGCACGGCCACGACAAGGGTTGCGGCGTGGGACGCCCGCACGCGAAGCTCACCGGGCGGCGGGCCACGGCCATGGCGCGCATGGGTGCGGCCGGCCGGCGCCCGCGCGAACCTTCACCACAACGAAAACCTACGGCACGAAGGCGGGGTCACGAGCGCAAGCCACGTCCTTCCACGGCGGCTCGCCCGGAGAAACGGCGCGGCGTCGGCGGGGGTCCCCCTCGTTCCCCGGCCGGCCGGCCGCTCCTCGCAATCTCCTGTCAACGGCGGTGGATCACGGCCCGGGTTCGGCGGTGGGGTGCGCCGGCTCCGCCACCGTGTTTCCCCTGCGACTAACACCAGAACGGCGCCACGGCCAAAACAAGAGTCCAGAGACGCGACACACGAGGGGCACCCGGGCTCGACGGCTCGGCGCGACGCGGGCACGTGCTCCCTATTTCCCCAGCAGGGCAGCCCAAAGCTCCAGCCCTGACTGGCTCACCCGGTGCGCACGGCTTGGGGTAGTCTCGCCCCTGGACTTCACCGGCAGGGCACGGCGCGGCGTCGTCCTTGGGGAGACGGCGGCGCGGCGCGCCCAAGCACTGGCGGCTCGATGGCACACCCACAGGCAGAGCAGATAACACGACCGGCGCAAGAAGAGGAGAGGGAAGACCACGGTGCTCACCGTGGGTCGGCGATGTAGGCGTAGCAGGCCCGGCGTGGGTGGCGGCGCGGCGTCGGAGTCCACGACGTCGCTCGACCTCCTGCTCCGGTCCGGCTCCCCTTCGTACCCGAACGGCGCCTCCCCCTCGCCGGCTCCTCACGAACCCGTCCCGCCTCCCGCGGCGTCGCGCGGTGGTGGCGCGCGTCGGCTCCCCGCCACGCCTCCTCTTCCCCCAACTCCCCCCTTCCTTCTTCCCCCCCCCCCCTCCCGGGGCGGGCCGGCGCCGGCAAGGGGCAAAACCCCAATGTGGGTTGGTAGCGGTGGTTGGTAGGCTCGGCTCTTCCCTCCCTTTTGAATCCACGGCGCCGCGAGGTCAAGGCGAGATTCCCGGTGCGCCCCTCCGGCTTGGACCGCCCGGCGCCCGCGGCGGCGCCGGCCTCTCTCTCACTCGCGTCCGTGGACCCGGGGGCTAGGCGCGGGGTAGTTGTGACCTTTCCTCCCTCCGGCCCCGGCTCGGTTCGCGCGCCCGCGCGCCCGCGCCCCTCGGCGTGCGCGCCGGCGGGTGGCTCGGCCGCGCCCGCGCCGCGCGAGTGGGTGCGGCGGGACCGGGCGGCGCGCGCGCGCGGCCGGGCCGGCCGGCTCGCTGGTTAGGTGAAAAGGGGGTAAGGATAGGGCTGACTAGCGGGGTCCACGCGTCAGCGGTTGTAAGAGGAAGTCGAGGAAGGGCTGTGGTGCGGGCTAGCTGGGCCAAATGTTGGCACGGGTTGGGCCGGTCGCAACGCAAGGAACAGGTAGAATCGGCCCACTGCACCAGGCTGCTCTTTGCCTTTGTAAATGATTTTGATTAAGGGTTTGAATATAGGTTTGAATTTGATTCCCTTTCAAATTCAAACTTCACTCAATTGAACTCCAAGAAAACCAATGAAAAACCAACTCACAAATTATACCATATTTTAAATATAAGTTTTATAAATAGGATAAATTAGTGGAGAATTGGGTGAGAGGCTAGCAATTTCGGCTCAAAAATTGATAGCACTCCAAAGCAAACAAAAAGTTTTAAATTTTTCGCAAAATTCACACACCTAGATTCCTGGGTTGTTACATTCTCCCCCACCACCGAGAATCTCGTCCTCGAGATTTAGTCCTCGACCTCCTCCGTGAACAAGTGTGGGTACTCTTTCCAGAGATCCGTTTCCTTCTCCCATGTTGCCTCTCGCTCTGTATGGTTGCTCCACAACACCCTACAGAAAGGAATGGTAGTTCTCCTTGTTTCCTTGACAGCTCTGTCCAAGATTTTCTCAGGGTATTCAGTATACTCAAGGTTGTCTTGCAAGTCAAGCAACTCCATGGGCACTTGTTTTGCCTCCACTGCTTTCTCGCTCTTCTTCAGCTGTGACACGTGAAACACTGGGTGAACTCCTGCCATTGTCTCGGGTAAAGCAAGCTGGTAGGCCAAACTTCCAATCCTACGGGTGATAGGGTACGGCCCCACGTACCTCGGTGCAAGCTTTCCCTTCACCAAGAACCTCTTAGTTCCTCGGAGCGGTGAGACTTTCAAGTACACCCTGTCGCCAACTGCAAAGGTCAACTCTCTCCTTCTCTTGTCGGCATAGCTCTTTTGACGACTCTGAGCGATTTTCAGATTCTCCCGAACCTTCTCAACTTTCTCCTCTGCTTCCTCAATGATTGCTGGTCCAAACAGAGCTCGCTCTCCAACCTCTGACCAAGCTAGCGGGGTCCTGCACTTTCGACCGTAGAGTGCCTCAAAGGGTGCCATCCGGAGACTTGCTTGAAAGCTGTTGTTGTACGAGAACTCTGCGAACGGCAAACTGCTCTCCCAATCAGTACCATAGGTGAGTGCACAAGCTCGTAGCATGTCCTCCAGGACCTGGTTGACTCTCTCTGTCTGTCCGTCGGTCTGTGGGTGAAAAGCTGTGCTGTAGCTGAGTGTGGTTCCCATAAGCTTGTGAAAGCTCTGCCAAAACCTGGAGACAAACTGTGGTCCTCGATCAGATACAATACTTCTGGGTGCTCCGTGCAGCCTGAGTATGTGCTCTACGTACAGTTCTGCCAGCTTCTCGGTTGCATACCGGGTCTTCACCGGCACAAAGTGAGCCACTTTGGTCAGTCGATCCACTATGACCCAAACTGAGTCGTTTCCTTTTGGTGTTCTAGGGAGTCCCACCACAAAGTCCATGGAAATGTCCTCCCACTTCCAAACTGGAATATCCAACGGTTTCAGCAAACCAGCAGGTTTCTGATGTTCTATCTTCACTCTGCTACAAGTGTCGCAACAAGCCACGTAGTGTGCTATGTCCTTCTTCATGTCCTTCCACCAGTACCTGATCTTCAGATCTCTGTACATCTTTGTGCTGCCCGGGTGAATCGAGTACCTCGAGTCGTGAGCTTCTCTCATGATCTGCTCCCGGATTGCCTTGTCTTGTGGTACACAGATTCGTTCTTTCAACCACACAGTGCCCTGTTCATCAACCCGGTAGTCCTCTGCTTTGCCCTGCTTCATTAGTTCTCGCAACACTTTGATTTCTCGCACACTCCTTCGGGGCACGTACGGATTCGCTCCTCCAGGTCATAGGTCACTTGCATCACGTTGACTTGGCCTTGATCCACAATCTCGATTCTCAGCTTCTCTAGCTCTTCATGCAAAGCAGGTTGCTCTTCTTTTACCATGAGGTTGTTGCAATATGTTTTCCGGCTCAGTGCATCTGCCACGACGTTAGCTTTGCCTGGGTGGTAGTTGATCTCGACGTCGTAGTCCTTGATCAGCTCCAGCCATCGTCTCTACCTCATGTTCAGCTCGGTCTGTGTAAAGAAGTACTTCAGGCTCTTGTGGTCGGAAAACAGTTCACACTTGTTCCCTATCAGGTAGTGTTTCCAGATTTTGAGCGCATGCACAACGATTGCCGACTCCAAGTCGTGTGTCGGGTAGTTTTCCTCGTGTTTCTTCGTACTGCCCGGATGCATAAGCCACAACTTTCCCTTCCTCGCATCGGCACACAACCAAGTCCTTGCTTTGAAGCGTCACAGTAGACCACAAAGTCTTTCTTGATATCTGGCAAGGTAAGCACTGGGGCTGTGGTGAGTCTCTTCTTCAGTTCCTGGAAGCTCTTCTCACACGCTTCTGACCACTCGAACTTTGTGTTGTTCTTGAGCAACTCTGTCATCGGCTTGGCGATCTTGGAAAAGTTCTCAATGAACCTCCGGTAGTAACATGCCAACCCAAGGAAGCTCCTGACATCCGTCACGTTTAACGGCTGCTCCCACTTGGTCACTGACTCGACCTTGGACGGATCCACGGCTATCCCCTCTGCTGACAACACATGTCCCAAGAACGCGACCTTCTCCATCCAGAACTCGCACTTGCTGAACTTGGCGTACAGTTTCTGCTGCCTCAGCCTCTCTAGCACAACTCTCAGGTGCTCCTCGTGCTCCTCAGTGGTCTCAGAGTAGATCAAGATATCATCGATAAACACCACTACAAACCTGTCCAACTCTTCCATGAAGACCTTGTTCATCAAGTTCATGAAGTAGGCAGGGGCGTTGGTCAGCCCAAACGAAACCACCACGAACTCGTACAAACCGTAACGTGTAGTGAAGGCTGTCTTGGGAATATCCTGCTCTCGGATCTTCATTTGGTGGTAACCTGACCTCAAGTCGATCTTGGAGAAGAACCTTGCCTTCTTGAGTCTATCCAGCAGATCCTCGATCCTGGGTAGTGGGTACTTGTTCTTGATTGTCATCGAGTTGAGCGTGCGGTAGTCAATGCACATCCTCTTTGTGCCGTCTTTCTTCTCCACGAAGAGCACTGGTGAACCCCACGGTGAGGCACTCGGCCGAACAAACCCTTGCTCGAGCAACTTCTTGAGTTGTTTCTTCAACTCGTCCAGCTCGTCGGACGACATCTTGTACGGACTCTTTGCAACGGGCCCCGCCCCTGGCATCAGCTCAATCACGAACTCCACGTCCCGGTCTGGGGGTAACTCCGTAAGCTCCTCTGGGAACACGTCTGGAAACTCTCGGACCACTGGGATTTCTTCAATCTCTTTCCCACTCATGTTGCACATCATCGTAGCAACCTTCGGACTCTGTGGCTCGATCCGCACTGTAGTTCCGCTGGGGTGTTCAAGCTGTATCACTCTGGGGTTGCAAGAAACTATCCCGTTGTGCTTTGCCAACCAATCCATCCCTAGGATCACGTCTATCCCGGTAGACTCCAAAACTGTCAAGTCTGCCGTGAACGGTAGTCCCTCAAACACCATCCTCACTCCCCTGCACTCTAACGTACTCCTCTTCTCTCCTAGCGGAGAGCTAGTCAAGATAGGCCTTGGTCGAGGCTTAGTTGGTAAAGACCTTTCTTTAGCAAACTTGGTAGAAATATACGAAAACTGAGCTCCAGTATCAAACAAAACAGTAGCCAAAACTGAGTCAACAAGGAACTCACCAAGTGTGACGTCGGGTGCAGCTGCTGCATCCTCAGCGGTGAGGTGGTTCGGACGGCCTCGAGTAGGCGGCGGGCGGCCGATCCTCTGCCGGGTACGGGGTGGCCGTCGTCCCGGTGCTGGTGGCTTGGCCGGGGTCTGGAACTGAGAACTGCGGCTCGACTCCCCCGGTGGTACCTGCCGGGGACACTCAAACGACTTATGCCCAACCTGACGGCAGTTGAAGCAAGTCACCTTTGATCTGTCTGCGCGCTCGCGGTGGTGGCCTCGGCTTCCGGTATTCGACCTCCACTCCCCACCTCCGGGTGGGCTCGCTCTCGGGCGGAGGCCGAGTGACGTGGTGCCTCTACTGAGTCTGGTGGCCCTGTGCGTAGCCTGTCCTCTGCATCTGGGGTGGACCTGAGCGTCCTGCCTGGTCTGTGCGCTTGGACTTGCTCCCACGAACCTCCATGTACTCCCGCCTTGACCTCTCCACGATCAGTGCCTTGTCGATAATGGAGCGAAGTGTCGGGCAGTCGTGCGCGGACAAGTGGTGTGCCATCCCCTTGTGCAGCCCCTTCTCGAACCGAAGAGACCTTCTTCTTTTCTGTGTCGGTGTCGTCTGGCGCGTACCTCATCAGCTCCTGGTAGCGGTTGGCGTACTCCTGCACTGACATGTTTCCCATCTTGAGGTGCCTGAACTCGTCAGCCTTTCTGTCCATCACTGCGTCTGGGATGTGGTGGCTCCGGAAGGCCTCCACGAACTCGTCCCACCCGATGTGCAACGGGTCCCGGTGCGAGTCACAGTAGCTGTCCCACCACGCACTGGCCGTGCCGACCAAGCGGTGCGCGGCCACGGTCACACACTCCTCCTCGCAAGCTCGGTCAGCTCCAGCTTCTTCTCAATCTCACGTAGCCAGTTGTCTGCGTCCATCGGGTCAGCTGAGTGGTCGAAGGTAGGCGGGCGCAGCTTGTTGAAGTTCTCAACCTTCTTCTGGAAGCCCTCTTGAGCGTTGCGGTTCTGACCCCTGTGGTTGTTGTTGTTGTTGTTCTGAGCTAGCATCTGGGTGATCGTCTGCATCGGTCGAGTCCGCACTGCCATCACGTCGGCCAAGTTCGGGGGGGAGGTGGCGGTGGTGGCACCTCGTGTCCCCGAGCCCGGCCTCGCTCCTCCCTCGGCCGGGGTACCTGCTCGTGCTCGAGCTCCTCGCTCCCCGAGCTCCCTCGTCGTCGCGCGCGGCTCCTCGACCGCCAACTCGGCCTCCTCGGCCTCCGCGGAGCCCGCCTCGTGGCGTGAGACCTCCACGACGTCCACGGCCTCTCGCTCCTGCTGGGTTAGGGGCATCCTCCCCTCCGTCGTCCCCAGCGACCTCCTCGAAACGGGCCAGGAGTCGCCCGGACCTCCTTGCTCCCGACATCTGTTCTAGTTGCAAAAGTTAGTAGTGGTAGGGAGAATGTATTTAATATGGTTATTAACTATAAAGGAGTAATCCTGCTAACAATTAAAGAATTTCATACAAACATAAAGAAGCACGAACTCCGAGAAAATCCATGAAGATCCATGTCACTCAATCAATGCCACCATACAAAGGGGTGCACCTCGAGGTTTACTCCAACGACCTTCGAGGGTACACGGCAACACATCCTGCTAACGCATGGTACATCATGGGGTAGCTACTACAGGCATGTCAACATGAGCGGTAGCATTACATCTAACTCATTACATCTACTCAGAATCTGCTACAAGATCTCTACTCCCATCACTGGATACTCTGAGGTGCCTCGGAGCCGGTGTCCTGTGGTACCGAGTAGAACGGTGGTGAGTGGACTCCTGGGTAACCCGGCACCCTGATCGTCGGTCCCCCGTAGTAGTCACGAGTGTCCTGGAGAGCACGATCCATCTCCGCTGTGTCTTGCGAACCACTCGGGTACGGCCGTACTCGTGGTAGGAGCGTCGGGGAAAGCTCGAAAGTCTCCATCCTCAGTCTGGGCCTCTTCTTGGGTGGTAGCTGTGCGGAGAGCGCCTCCGGCTCCGCCGGCCTCTCGCGGTCGAAACGCTCCCCGTGCCGCGCGGGTCTCCGTCCGCTCGGTCCCTCTCCCTCGTAGACCGGTCCTCCCCGGGTAACACATGTGGTGGTAGTTGTGTCGGCTCGCATCCCCGTAGATCCCACACCTTGACACGGTAGTCGGCTAGCTGCCGCGGCTCCGATCGACTCCACCCCGGTCCCGAGCCTCTGCCCGGCCTCACTCGATCCTCTCGCGCGGCCTCCACCGAAGCCCTGTGAGACTCCCGCTCTGCCCTCAACCGTGCCTCCAAAGTAGCGATCCTCCAGGAGTCTCTCTCAGTGCTGGCTGCGGCCGCTGCTAGTCCAAGCTGTACTAGCTCTCCATTCCTCTCGTGCGACGCCTCCAACTCGTCCAGTATATCCTCTCTCTCCAGCTCCAAGTCTCGAACTCGCCGCATGGCATCGTCACACCTCCACCGAAGGTACGCGGTCTCTCCGTCCGCCCAGTACAGCGCCTGGTCCTGAGCCAGGATGCACCGCCTGGCAGCGAGCATCCTCTGGTCCTCCTCCACTGCAGTCACCTCCCGGTACCGCACCTGGTCGCCCGAGTCCCAGCGGCTAGGGTCGTAGATCTCTGTCGGAAGCACACTGTACGGAGTGTCCTTGAGCCTCTCCTCGAGCTGGGCACAAACCTTCTTGAGAGCTCTGCGTGCGCCTATCTGGTGTGCCTCCGTGACCGAACTCTCGAAACAGTGCATCTCAATCCCCTCGAACTCTGGCACCCATGGGTCTGCCGGCACCGTGACGGTCAGGAAGGTGGGGGTCTGCTCCAAGTACCCCATGGCCCTCCCCTTGTAGCTGATCCCGTCGGTCACTACTCCAGCTGCCTCCAGGCACTCTCTCAGCAAGCTGCAGAAGCCTCCGTAGCCCTTGCCGTCCGACTCCCAGGGAACCCACGTCGTCTCCGCCATCTGCACAACGTTGTTAAAGCGTAGTTAGTAAGGTAGTTAGTGAAAGTTAATCAAGGTAATGCATATATATAAGTATAGTTATATACATACGGAAGCCAAGGAGTTTATATAAGGTTTCAAGGTTCAGAAACGGCTTCCTATGTTATCGACCATTCCTGGGGCTCGTCCTACAGTCAAGCATGGCTCTGGTACCAACTGAAACGACCCGGATTTCCGCGAACGGAATCCCGAATCTTAGCACCTCGGTGGTAGTCCCAGGAGGGCTACCACGTGCAATCCCTGTCTCAGCGATTCCAAAATCCATACAGAAAAGTAAAAACAATGAAATAGAGTACAACATTTATTTTATTACATTAATCAGAGTACATCTCTTCGGCACATGCCGGGTACAAGTCCATCAGGACTGAATCAAACATAAATAAATCGTCTAGCAGCGGCTCCATGAAAGCGCGGGAAACTCCATCTCCGCAGGCAGCTCAAGTGTAGGAAGAGCTCTAGTCCACCCAACCGTCGTTGTCGAAGTCGTAGTCCGGCTCTGCGTCAGAGTCACCAGGGTCTACCCGATAAGCGGGTAGGTCATGTCAGCTTCCCAACAAAGAGGCAAAAGCGGTGTATATTCTACTATGCATGAGGTAACCCTAGTCTGGCTGTAGAAAGCTTAAGCAAAGCAGCAGTGCAACATTCAAGGTAAGCAGAATATAGCGAGGAGGTCCACACCTCGGGGAAGCATTCGCTTCCGAGGTCCACACCTCAGGGGTCCACACCCCGCTCAAGGAACACCACACCAAAGCACCGGATCTCAACCACGATCCAGATCCCAACTCTCATCTGCGATGTGGGGCCCACCGGCTCCTATCCCCACATCTCAACGGCCGCAGCCGGGCTCACACACTCGGGGGAGAGAAGAAGCATAAGAGAAGTGTAACTAGTCAGGTGAGAGATCGAAAGACTGTCCATAAACAGTGGACACGGACTATAGCTATAGGTTTAACACTCTGCAGAGGTTGTACAACTGTACCCGCCCGAATAAGTCCGGAACCGGCCGTCACCGGTGTCCGACCCTACCATACGGCTGACGCCCAAGTAAGTGGATAGTACCCTTCTGCATCTCCGAGCCTGGCCCAGCCTCCGCGGCAGAGCTCATACTACCCGCGAGAGGTCCCTCGAAGCTGTGGAACCCTTCCCTGGCCTCGCCAGGGCAAAGTCTACTAAGGAGGGAAAGACCACTCCCGACACGGTCACACCGATCCTCCTACAGGAGGGGTGCTATCCACCACAAGTCTCACCCCGCACCCCCGCCCAATACAAGGCTGGCGGTCTGTACGAAAATAGTCATTCGAAGCAAGGTCAACTAACGATCGGTCCTTAAGGGGCCGAGAGCGAGCACTCAACATCTCCATCCCACACGACACGACCCTCGGGTAAGAGGCCAGATCGCATCTTCCCTCGGCAGCCGTTCACAAGTAACCAAGCGGCTCGCTCCCGCCAAAACACAGCAAGGGGGTACGCAACCCAGAACGCACGCTAGAATCACACCGAGATCCCCACATCTCAGCTCAAACCCAGAGCACCATCCATAATCAAACAATAAAAGTATGGATAGTTGAAGTAAGGGACTAGCTAGGGGTCTGTAGCTAGTCCTGCAGGTAGTAGAACAAGGAACAGGATATGTCAAAACATCAAGGCATGGCTAATAAACGGGTTATGCAATTCATCAGAACAATGCATTAAAGTAAAGCACTAGCAGCTAATTAGCAACATAGGATCTATATGGTTGGGAGTGACATGACACCTTCGTTGCCGTTGAAGCAGTCGCTGTCCGGAGCAGTGTACTCGGGGTCCTCCACGTCCTCCTGGTCGAAGCTCGGGTCTGCGGCACGAGATTCGACGCGAGAATAAGATAACGGTGCACATCTAAGCAATAACTCCAAATAAAATCCAATTTAGAAGATCCAAAAGAACCCAAACTACCTACAATCAGCAAGGTTTCGCAAATACGGATTTATAGAAATTAGTTTTGTATTTTTCTGAGCTTCCTAGAATTTATTACTAATTTTTAAAGGTCAAAAACATTTTCTGGAATTTTTAAACAGAAGAGAAATAGGTTTTTCAGAAAAACATTGCTGACGTCAGCATGACGTCAGCGGTCCAGGTTTGGCGGGCTGCGACAAGGCCAGAAGTGCTGCTGGGCCGTGGGCGGCCCAGCGGACTTGATACCGCCCGGATCGGGTTTCGGCCTACACTGGCCCAGGAGCTAAAGCCCAGCTAAAGCCAGTACCTAAAGTCCGGAAAGCCCCCTCTGGTTCCCTAACCTACGCTGGGCCGGCGGCCTACTAGCGGCCCGGAGAATTTTGGGCCCAGATCTGGCCGGCGGCCTGCTAGCCCTTTAACCCACGCCGCCCGCTCGTCCGCCCACCAAGTGATCGACGAAATGCCCCGGGGCGCGGCGGACGCGCGGCGCGTCGCCGGTGCGCCGGCATCTACACGGCGAGGTCCCCGCCAAGGCGCGCCGGGGGTGCGGCCGGCTGGGTCTCACGCTCACGCCCACCCGCGAAACACGAACACGGCTCAAGGCCGGCACGCGCCACGCAAGGGTTGCGGCGTGGGACGCCCGCACGCGAAGCTCACCGGCGGCGGGCCACGGCCATGGCGCGCATGGGTGCGGCCGCCGGCGCCCGCGCGCACCTTCACCACGCAAACAAAACCTACGGCACGAAGGCCGGGTCACAGCGCAAGCCACGTCCTTCCACGGCGGCTCGCCCGAGAAACGCGCGCGGCGTCGGCAGGGTCCCCTGTTCCCCGGCCTGGCCGGCTCCCTCGCAATCTCCTGTCAACGGCGGTGGATCACGGCCCGGGTTCAGCGCTGGGGTGCGCCGGCTCCGCCACCGTGTTTCCCCTGCGACTAACACCAGAACGGCGCCACGGCCAAAACAAGAGTCCAGAGACGCGACGCACGAGGGGCACCCGGGCTCGACGGCGCGGCGCGACGCGGGCACGTGCTCCCTATTTCCCCGGCGGGCGGCCCCCCCCAAGCTCCGGCCCCCGACCGGCTCACCCGTGCGCACGGCTTGGGGTAGCCTCGCCCCTGGACTTCACCGGCAGGGCACGGCGCGGCGTCGTCCTTGGGGAGACGGCGGCGCGGCGCACCCAAGCACTGGCGGCTCGATGGCACACCCACAGGCAGAGCAGATAACACGACCGGCGCAAGAAGAGGAGAGGGAAGACCACGGTGCTCACCGTGGGTCGGCGATGTAGGCGTAGCAGGCCCGGCGTGGGTGGCGGCGCGGCGTCGGAGTCCACGACGTCGCTCGACCTCCTCGCTCCGGTCCGGCTCCCCTTCGTACCCCGAACGGCGCCTCCCCCTCGTCCGGCTCCTCACGAACCCGTCCCGCCTCCGCCGGCGTCGCGCCGGCGGTGGCGCGCGTCGGCTCCCCGCCACGCCTCCTCTTCCCCAACTCCCCCCTTCCTTCTTCCCCCCCTCCGGCGGAGCGGCACTGGCAAGGGGCAAAACCCCAATGTGGGTTGGTAGCGGTGGTTGGTAGGCTCTGGCTCTTCCCTCCCTTTTGAATCCACGGCGCCGCGAGGTCAAGGCGAGATTCCGGTGCTGCCCCTCCGGCTTGGACCGCCTGGCGCCCGCGGTGGCGCCGGCCTCTCTCTCACTCGCGTCCGTGGACCCAGGGGCTAGGCGCGGGGTAGTTGTGACCTTTCCTCCCTCCGGCCCCCGGCTCGGTTCGCGCGCCCGCGCGCCCGCGCCCCTCGGCATGCGCGCCGGCCGGGTGGCTCGGCCGCGCGCCCGCGCCGCGCGAGCGGGTGCGGCGGGACCGGCGGCGCGCGCGCGGCCGGGCCGGGCCGGCTCGGCCGGTTAGGTGAAAAGGGGGTAAGGATAGGGCTGACTAGCGGGGTCCACGCGTCAGCGGTTGTAAGAGGAAGTGGAGGAAGGGCTGTGGTGCGGGCTAGCTGGGCCAAATGTTGGCACGGGTTGGGACGGTCGCAACGCAAGGAATAGGTAGAATCGGCCCACTGCACCAGGCTGCTGTTTGCCTTTGTAAATGGTTTTGATTAAGGGTTTGAATATAGGTTTGAATTTGATTCCCTTTCAAATTCAAACTTCACTCAATTGAGCTCCAAGAAAACCAATGAAAAACCAACTCACAAATTATACCATATTTTAAATATAAGTTTTATAAATAGGATAAATTAGTGGAGAATTTGGTGAGAGGCTAGCAATTTCGGCTCAAAAATTGATAGCACTCCAAAGCAAACAAAAAGTTTTAAATTTTTCGCAAAATTCACACACCTAGATTCCCGGGTTGTTACAGCTGCGACTACTCACGTGGTCAGTACTGCCATCATCGTCGAGCGGCAGGAAGACGGCCACGCCTATCCAGTCCAGCGCCCAGTCTACTTCGTCAACGAGGTCCTGTCAGAATCCAAGGCACGCTACCAGTCAGTACAGAAGCTTCTGTACGCAGTGCTTATCACCTCGCGGAAGCTACGACACTACTTCTAGGAGTACTCGATCTCTGTCGTCACCGACTACCCGCTCGGCGACATCTTGCGGAACCAAGATGCTACTGGAAGAATCTCCAAGTGGGCAGTCGAACTCGGCGCCCTCAACATCGACTTCAAACCACGCACAGCCATCAAGCCGCAGGCACTAGTCGACTTCATGGCGGAGTGGCGGGAGAATCAGCTACCCACTCCAACCAAGCACCAAGAGCACTAGGTAATGTACTTCGACGGCTCACTCAACCTCGAGGGCGCTGGTGCAGGGGTGCTCTTGATCTTTCCAACGGGCGAACAACTCAAGTACATCCTGCAGATCTTCTGGAAGGTATCAAACAACGAAGCCGAGTACGAAGCTCTGCTACACGGGCTCCTCCTCGCGGCTTCACTGGGAATCAAGCGGCTACTAGTCTACGGCGACTCCGCAGTGGTCATCAACCAAGTCAACAAGTCCTGGGACCGCAACAAGCAGAACAGGGACACCTACTGCCTAGAAGTCCGCAAGCTCGAGAACAAGTTCTATGGTCTCGAGTTCCACCATGTCGTCCGCGACAACAACGTTGTAGCGGACGTCCTATCGAAGCTTGGTTCTACTCGCGCTCAAGTACAAGCGGGTGTCTTCGTCCACGAGCTTCACGCGCCATCCATCCTGGAGCCGGCGCCACTGATCACTGTCCCAGCGCATCCCCCGGTTGGCCAGGAGGTCATGATGATCGACGTGGACTGGAGGCAGCCCTTCATCGACTACCTCAGCGAGCAGAAAGTTCCGTCGGACATGAACTTGGCCGAGCAGATCACCCGCCGCGCCAAGTCCTACGTCCTCATCGGAGACAAGCTCTATAGGCGGGGCGCATCTTCCAGAGTACTCATGAAGTGCGTCCCCAGACAGGAAGGCAAGGACATCTTGGAGGAGATCCACAAAGGCGTCTACGACAACCACGAGTCCTCTCGAACGCTGGTCAACAAGGCCTTCCGACGAGCCTTCTATTGGCCCACAGCTCTGGGCGACACCGAAGAACTCGTCAAAAGGTGCCAAGGGTGCCAATACTTCGCCAAGCAGCAACATGTCCCAGCCTACAAGCTAGTCACCATACCGCCAACCTGGCCTTTCTCCTGCTGGGGGCTCGACATGATTGGGCCACTTCCAACTGCGCCAGGTGGATTCAATAGATTACTGGTGGCCATCGACAAGTTCACCAAGTGGATCGAGGTCAAGCCAGTTACATGCCCCAAAGCTGACAGAGTACTCGACTTGCTGGATGAACTAGTACATCGCTACGGACTACCCCATCGCATCATCACAGACCTGGGCTCCAACTTCAACAATCACCAGTTCTGGGAGTATTGCGAGAAAAGTGGGATCAACGTTCGATATGTCTCGGTTTCCCATCCTCGGGCCAATGGACAAGTCGAGCGTGCCAATGGGATGGTGCTCGACACTCTCAAAAAGCGGCTACACGACGCCGCCAACTCCAAAGGAGGCAAGTGGATCAAGGACCTACCCAATGCACTCTGGGGGCTACGTACTCAACCCTCCAAGCTAAAGGGACAATCTCCATACTTCCTGGTCTCCGGCTCCGAAGCAATCCTCCCTGCTGATGTCATGTGGGATTCACCAGCAGTGGAGCAATACAACGAAGGTGTCTCCGAAGACAACAGACGAGTTGACATCGACGGACTCGAAGAAGCTCGCTGTGTTGTGCTCGTCCAATCAGCAAGGTACCTCGAGGGTATCCGACGCTACCACGATCGCAACGTCAAGGAACGCTCCTTCAACATTGGTGAGCTTGTCCTCCGTCGCATCCAGAACGCGGAAGGACTACACAAGCTCAGCTCGCCCTGGGAAGGTCCCTTCACAATTGCAAAGATGACCAGACCGGGCTCCTACCGCCGCCAGCCACTTGAAGGCGTAGACGTCAACAACTCGTGGAACATAGACCAACTCTATCAATTCTATGCCTAGTCTACACGACTACCCTGGGGGCTCAAGTCTATACGACTACATCAAGACCCCTTCGCTGTAAGCGGCCTCTTGGTCCAGGCACTAGTCTTTGGACTACTCCTCTCCAGGATCCAGCCCACGCGGCTACTAACGGATCCCGGGCTACGATGAGCGACAAAGGACTCCAGCAGCGGTCTACTGAGAGACCATGTACTTCTAGATCCAGCCTACACGGCTACTAACGGATCTACTGTTGTAAGCGCCTATACGCCCTAGAACTACTTAGCTGTAGGCGGCCTCCGAGTCCTGGCGACTACTCTGTAACAACGGCCCTGGCCACCTAGGTGTACTTCTTCAGTAATAAAGTTTGATTATCCATCAACTATTTTACTGTCTACTTCCCTCAACGGGGCCACTGGCGAGTACGACTACTCGCGACGACTCCACGATGGGACTCCGCACTCACAGATCGTGATAACGAGTACTCATTTATGGAAGTTTTCTGCATTTATACTTAAACAAGTTCATTACAACTGTTTATGTACAACTACTGCTACGAGCTAACATTACAGGACTATTGGAGATTGAGGTTCTCGGTGACTTGCTCACCAATGGGCGCTATCTGCTCCAGCAGCTCCGCATATTGCTCGTCGGTGCAGTTGGCGGCTAGTCCGCCGGCGACTACGTCCACGGGAGCCTTCGGGAAGTATGACTTTATGAAGGCCAGAACCTGGTTGAGGATCGACTTCGCCAAGTGCTTGACGTAGGTCGCCAGGCGGCTGGGGGCCTCCTTCAGCCGGTCCACCAGTGGATCTATCTTCGGACCGCGAGGGTGGGGCACCAGCAGCCTCGTGATGGGGAGCGCGGCTTCCTCGAGTTCCTTGAGTTGGGCCCGCAGCTTCTCGCTGTCCTCGTTCAGCTTCTGCAAGGATTTGTAGCAGTTGATGAGATCATGATCTGACGCAATACGGAGCTCCATGTGCTTGTCGCACTCATAAGCAAGCTCCTTATAATCGTACTCCAGTACCTGGGGGGCCTCCTGCTCCCGGTAGAAGAGGTTCTTCATGTTGGTCTCTGAAGCCCTCAGCTGATCCACGCGGGTCTCAAGCTCTGCAAGCAACAAAGGCAAAGTGGGTCAGACTACCTTAAGCTACCATAAACAAGTACCCGACAAGGCGGTCGCGTACCTTTATTCTTGTTGCGGAGAGACTTGTTCTTCCGCACCAGATCGTCGCTCTTCGCCTGCATCTCTTGGATGTCATTGTGATACTGGGCGAAGACGGTGTCCAGCTTCGACTGCATGGCGTCGGCGTGCTTCCGGGACTTCACGAGTTGCTCCTCTAAGGTTTCGGCCCGGAGCACCGCGTCGCCGTACCCATGAAGCATTTCAGACTTCTGCCGGGACGTCTCCGCGACGTCCTACAACAGACAACACATATCAACTAGGTACTCAACACTAAAGTATTGACTACTCAAAGGTGTCGACTACTCACCATCATCCATTGCTCGGCTTGGCGCACTGCCCCCAGGTGACGAGCCACCGTCGCTGGGTCGACTAGATCATCTGCCAACAACTCTGTCCCGCCACGACTACTCGTCGCGGCTTTGGACATTGGTGTCGAGCTGATTGGCTCTGCGTCCTGAATCTCTGGCGAGCGCACGACTACCTCCAGAGCGGGTTCTGGCAGCGTGTCGCCGGCCTCTCCTCCAGTCATCGCGGCGGCTTCTCCGACGGCCACCTCCATCGGCTCGGGGGCTCCTCCGACAGCTCCGTGAGTCTCCGGCGTCACGTCTTCAACGGGCACCGCTGACGGGATATCACTTCCCTCGGCTTCAGCACCTGTCACCAAAATGACAACTAGATCAGTCATACCTGGCGGCTACGACTACTCTTCGGGGTTACTCGCACCTGAGCAGAGTACTCACCTTCAACGACGCTGGCCTCAGGCAACGTAGCCTCAGCGGCTGGCGCCTCAGGCTCTGCCTGAGGGGCGGGAGCGGACTCCTCAGCGGGCGGCGCGACTTCCTCTTCTGCCACCGTTGTGGCGGGTTCATCCCCTTCCCAGGACAAGTTGGTCGATTTCCTGCAGAGCATACAAGCTGGTTGTCAACCTAGTACAACTACCACGTCCAATGCACTTCTCGGGAAGGATCAACACTTACAAGCTTGATCGGACCACCGTCACGGTTGGGGCACTGAGGATACTGGCGATGTCGATCAGTCCTGCCTCGGCAGGCACCTCCTCCTGCGCCTCAGTAGCCGCTGCATCTTCAGTAGTAGCAGCGGCCGGTTCTGTGCTCCCCTGAGCAACAGGGGGCTGGCACTCCAACTGCGCCAAGAGCTCTTCTACGGTGGGGGCTGGGCTACGACTACCCCCAGCTGGCTCCCCCACTGTGTCCCAATCGCCTTCGTCACCCTACTCAACGGGGTCGGAAGGTGGCATCTCCTGCAAGCAAGGGAAACATCGTCGTCAACACACAACATCGAGACATAAGTACTCAAATACCCTATTCAAGACGGCTTACCTCCTGGGACATGGTCTCCGAGACCTTCAACTTCTTGTCCACGTGCTTCCAGGCCATGTTGTGCGGCTTCCTTGGCGGCGCGGGCAAGCTAGCCTCTAGGCTAGGCGGCTGATCCTGAACGAGAGAAATGTGCGGCAATCCAGGGCGGCTGAATCTCGACCGCAGCTGCAAGCATTCTTGCAGCGCCTCTTCATCATCGTCCTCCTCAGACGTGTCTTCGATGACAACTGTGTCGTCTCCTTCACCAACCTCGCGCCGCTCCTTGGCCTTGGCCTTCCCTTTCTCTGGGACCTCGACAAGCTGAGGAGGCGACACCGGCTCGGAGACGAACTTCACCAAGTCATCCTGTTAGAAGCACAACACATCAGTACGAAAACTCTTATGTAATGAGTACTCGATAATGGATGCGGTTACTGACCTCTTTTGGTGGGCGCGCGGCGGAGTACTCTGGTACTGGGCACGATGTGTACGCCGGCATATCTTTGAAGATTCTGGCAAGCCTATCAACAATGTTGTCGTCGTCGACTTCATCACTGGGCATCCACGACGTGTCGTCGTCGCCGGTGTACTAGTACCCTAGGGTGTCGCGGGCCATCAGCGGCTGCACGCTACGCTTCATGAAGCTGAAAGACACATGTTCGGCCCTCAGCCCAGCTTCTCTCAGCGCCTTGATCTTCACCAACAGCTCGGGTAGCTGGATACCCTCCTGCATTGTTGGCTCGGAGTTCCACCACGGCCGGTGCTTGGGCTGCTTCCCACTTGGCTTCGGCAGCTCCGGGTGGTGGTTGGTCACATTGAACCACTTCGCTTTCCAATCCTGGTTGGAATCGATGAGCTTGTACGAGAGGTACTGCTCCGCGGCGTCCTCCCTCATCTGGATCCCATCTCCCCCCACTACTCGGGGACTGTTGGCGCTGGGCTGGGGCTTCACCCAGAAGAATTTCCGGAACAAGATCCAATGGGGCTTGATCCCCAAGAAGGCTTCACAGAAATGTACGAAGACTGAGGTTTGGAAGATACCGTTGGGGTTGAGGTTGAGGTACTCGATGCCGTAGTACCCCAGCAACCCTTTCAAGAAGTCGCTGACAGGGAGGGACAGTCCGTGCTCCGCGAACCAGGTGAACATCGGGATCTCATCCGGGTTCTTCTCCATGGGGTACGGATCCCCTGCAGCGGCTCTCCACATGTCCACCTCCTTCTCCCATAGGAACCCGCTGTTGAGAAGGGCCAGCAGGTCTTCGGTCTTGGCCTTGGACTTCTTCCACTCTCGATTCGTATCTGGCCGCGGCGGAGACACCGGCGGCGTCCCCGTGGCAGATCCAGCGGCCTCTTCACGAGCCCTCTTCTTCCCACCGGTGGCCTTCGCGGTCTTCGACGGTGAGGGCTTCATTCTCCAAGTGCAAGGCGTCTTCACTCGCATTCGCTCGGGGGCTACGGCGGTGGCTTTCGACGGCGGTGCGCTCGGATCTACAATCCTCTCAACGGTGGCATTGCGCACTGGCGGTGTTTCCTGGCTAGATCTGCTAGGAATGGCTGCGAATTCATGGGGTGAAAAACCCTAAGGGCTTTGGTTTTTATGTATAAGTCAACACGGCCCCTCCAACAGCCAGATGGATAAGTCTGCGCTCGGCTGACTCAGCGGCTCGGCTGAGTTGCTCTTGAGTCTTGTCGCTGACCCTTCAACTTCTACTAGTCGACGCGCCTCACCTCGGGGGCTCGGCTACTACTACTCGACCTCCCGGGTAGCGACAAGACTCAAGAGCAACTCAGAACACATTCTACAAGATGACCCTTCAATTCGAGAGGAAGTACTCCACTCAAGGCTCGGGGGCTCCGTGCCACATGTCCTTCGGTTTTTTCTCCGGATTTTTCGGGATATTCTTGCCAAAACTTCAGATGGACCCTCAGTCAGAGTCTGCGACTCAACCTAAGGCTAGGGGGCTGCTCCATATGGAGTGTGATTTTGCAATTGCACTTCTATATCAGCTTCGGCTTTAGGACAACGCGGGCATTGTTGAAGACCTTCAAGAGCAGCACTCGAGGACGCTTGGGACTACTCGAGAAGACTTCAGGATTGCTCAAACATCAGCAGGAGTACATTCCAGCCACGGGATGCTTCAACTATTCTTGAGGACTTTTGACTTGTAGTACTCGGGGACGCTCGAGGACTACTTGTTAAGGCCGTCAAGACTACTCGAAGCTATCCTTCTCGACTACAAAGTACTTGGGGGCTTGTCGTATGGACCTCCCTGGGCCCACTACCTCGGTGGGTACCAGGACCGACTACTCGGTGGGCCCCTGGGACTACCCGACTTGCGCTACACGACACCTGATGGCGTGAAGCACAAGGACTACAGAGGAGAAGTACTCGGTTAGGAAGTTGTACATGTCTCGCACTGTATAGAGGACTCCTAGACGTACTCGACTAGTACTCTCTCCCTGAACCGACTTGTAACCCTGCCTCCCGGACTATATAAGGCGAGGCAGGGACCCCTGTCTCGATCATCTCATCTCACGGCTTAAGACTGCATCATCTTGTAATCGCACCCAGTCAATCCAGAGCTACGCAACATACAGGACGTAAGGTATTACGCACCTCGCGCCCTGAACCTGTCTAAATTGTGTGCCACGTGTCTCTTCCTTCGAGTTACCGATCTCGGCGAGTCCACATTCATCTACTTCGGGTACTCCCCTTAGTAGGTTGCTGGTCTAAAACACCGACAGTGTCGGTTACCTTCGTCTCCCTCATCCTCCCCAATATCCTCTTGCTCATCCAAGAGTGGAATACTTGGATAATGGGGTTACAAATGCAATTGCGTTGTTGGTGGGCTTCTCCGGAGATTAAATTCCAAAATCCATCTAACATGCCATCCGGCATGTCAACTTTTTCCGGAGCTCCCTTTTGGAACCCAAGTAGCTCCCTAACATACTCGTGGGGAACCACTTGTTGGATTCCCTCCAAATGGAATGATAAACTTTGCACCCCCTAATCAAGGATAGGTGCCATAGTTATCAAGATTTCCAAGGCAAACTCCTTATGGGTGTTTGCCGACACCCCGCTGGAGAATTGCACCCATCCAAGGTGCCCCAACATATAATATATGTCCGTGCCGAAACCCAAGTAGTTGAGTGCTTGATCGTCGAAGTCGACGTTGGCCACAAGCCTCTTCTCAAGATGAGAGAGTTTCTTCTCCTCCTCCGATAATATGATGAAGCCATATGTGGAATACCACGCAGTGTATGGAGGTGGCGCGGATGAACGGGTCGATTGTCGAGGTGGGACGGGCAGCTCCTCTGTACGCCCTTGAGGTTCGGTAAACCTCATGGACGTGCTCCTTGTTGCCCTCATGCCACCGAGGAGGAGAGCGTCGTTCCTCCTTGGCTGTGCCGTGTCCTCCTCCATGCTCTGAGGAGACTCGAAAACCGAGCGCCTCCTCGAAGACGTCATCGAAGACGGCTTGGGTGACGATGACCCCTTCTTCTTGGTGAAGAGACTTGTGGTTTTCTTCCACATGGTTGCAACCGGTAGCTAGGCACTTAAAAACTTAGTTCGGAATGTGGACTTCGAGTGGATTAAGGGTGTGTATTGTTTGAGCTATCAAGCTTGGGAAGGTTGTCTATGCCTACGGTGGTTCTGGGCACGAAAACTTGAGCACACAAACTGAGGAAGGAGAGGGATGCTTGCCTGCAGAAGACGGGAGCCGAGGGGGTTCCTTTTGTAGGGGACGCCGGCCGGCCTGGGCCGACCGGCCTAGGTGGCCGCGTGCCTCTCCCCGCCTCGGCTTTCTTCCATCACGATCATTTCTCCTTCATGACTTCCTTGCCCGTGTGTTCCACAAGTTGCACCGCCCAAACGCTCTCGTCCACTCCTTTTCTTGCATTATTGGTCCTTCCACTTGATGCTTCATGCTTTGGGTCATGTCCATGCTCCCTTGCTCCACTTGCTTCACATGCCACCATGAAATTCCTGCAAGGTCATGCTTGCTGCCCACCCATGCTTGTCTTTTGCATGTGATCTTGATGAAAGTTGATGAAAGGGCATCCAATGATGCATGCATGATTAACTTAAACTAGATTGCCTCCCTCTAAGTATGTTTAAGGCTAAGCACTCCTCTAATTTCGAAAATTAAAAATATTTTCAGAGCTATGGAAGAGCTCAAACATAAATTTAGAGAAGTTTTTAAATCATTAAAAACAAATGTAAGTCGAAAATATTTTCCGACTACGTTGATATCGGTCTCACCAGTATAGTTTGCCTTCATTGGTTGAGAGAAACTTTTTCCCGGCTTGATCATGGGGGCATAGGTTTAAGCTCTAATTTTGGCCAAATAATAGAGATTTTGAATAAAATAAAATTAAATGAGGCTTAGAAAAATTCTAATCTTAGAGAAACCAAGGATATAGATTTTTAAACAAACCAAAAGTTTAGTTTCTATGTTCACGCGAGTCCTACCACGTGCTGAAATTTAATTAACACCTAGGTATAAGTCGTGGCTCTACTCGTGTGTTTTTAGCACGAAAATCAAGTCAACCACAACACCATAACTAGGATGAATGGTTGAGTTAGGTTCTGAATTTATTTGGTTGTAGTTCCTGGAAAAGAAACAAACAAACACATAGGAGGGTTCATGTAAAGGGTTTATGATCAGGCAAAATATTCAACCAATAATTATGTCTCTAATATTGTTCAACCACTTCTAAGTCTAATGTCTTTGCGTAATAAAATTCAAAACTGAATTATTAAAAAGACTCGAAAAACCTGGAATCGGGTTGTCCTCCCGGTAGCTTATTCTTGACTCGACGAAACGGGTTGCCTCCCGCCTAGCGCTTCGTTTATAGTCCATAGCTAGACTTCTTCACTTGATTACTTCTGATCAACGCTCTTTGTGGGCATTGCAATCTTGGGTACCCACTTCCGCACCATCTTGGGCACGGGCTTATCTTCTGGCTTAGTCATTTTTTTGGTTTTCACAGGCGGATTTTCTTCCTTTGTCTTGACGGATACAACATCTTCCTTGATTTTCTTCACGTCCTTCTTCTTCGGCTCTTTCTTCTTTTTCAACCCTTCCTTCTTCCTTGGTTCTTCCTTAACAACGCGACGATGAGGTGGAACATCTTTAACTTCAATCATATTGCATGCCTCGAGTCGTGGTCGGAACTTGAAAGAACTCCTTTCTCCGTTAATATCGAACATGATCTCCCCCTTGCCAACGTGCCAACGTCAATAGTAGCTCCCACGGTCTTGAGGAAAGGCCTCCCAAGGATGAGCGGCGGCTTCTCCCTCTCTCCCATCTCGAGCACCACGAAGTCGATGGGGATGAAGTGGTGTCCGACCTTCACGGGTACATCTTCGGCAATGCCCAAGGGATAGCGAATGGAGTTATCTCCCAACTCCAAACACATACCCGTAGGCTCCAACGGTAGGCGTAAATTCTCGAACACATTTCTTGGCATGACGCTCACACTTGCTCCAAGGTCGCACAATGCCTTCTCGAAATTGAATGAACCAACAGAACATGGAATTGTAGGGCATACAGGGTCCTTTTGCTTCTCTAGCCCATTAGCAATAGCGGCACTACACTCCTCGGACATCTTGACATGATCTACCCCGAGTGTTGCTATCTCATATTTATTTGCAAGTATGTCTTTAAAGTAATGAGAATATGTAGGTACTTGTAGGGCATCTAATAATGGCATGTTGATGCTAAGTCTACGCACAACCTCCACAAACTTCTCAAAGTGGTTATCAAGTTTACCTCGGAAGTAGCGTGGCTTGAGTTGTGGTATCCTCGTGTCTTCTCCCGGCATCTCAAACTCGGGTTCTTTGGTGACAATCCATGTAACTTTCTCTTTAACAATCCCCTCCACCTCGGCGCATGGTTTAGGCTTCCTTGCTCCCGCGGGACGTTTCGGATCTTCGGTCTCCTTCCCCGAACTTGTTTGAATGGCCTTCGCCGATTTGGGACCTTTAGGTTGTCCTGGAAGCTTCCCTTCATCATTAGTGAGGTGCCCGGCAAGTTGTCCCACTTGCGTCTCGAGCATCTTCATCATGTTGAGCACTTGATGGTTGGAGCTCCCGACTTCCGTCACTTTGCTATCGATGTTCTCCAACACCTTGTCTATGGCTTTGAACTTGGTGACGGCGTCCTTGTTGATCTTAGCTTGCTCGTCCATGAATTCCTTCAATTGTATACGAAGCGGAACCGAATTCGGAATGGATGATCTTGCATTGAATTGAGGTCTACCTTGCCCGTAGCGGAAGTTCAGCAATTCTCCCTTCCTATGTAGTCGAGCACTTTGGCTTCCTCTGGACAATCTTTGTGGACATGGTTGTACTCTCCGCATTCTTCACATGTGGATCTTGCTTCGGTGGCCTTCAAGTCTTGAGTCTCTTTCTTTTCTATCTCCATCTTCTCCAACCTTCTCATGAGTGAATCAATCTTGCCTTCAAGTATGTTCTCCTTCTCCACTTGCAAGACTCTCTTGACATTTCCCGTGGGTTGAACCGGATGTAGGCGTCTGGATGACGCCCATGTGTCGCTATCCGCGACCTTCTTGAATAGAATGAAAGCTTTCGTCGGTGTAAGCTCGATCATAGATCCTCCCACCGATGCATCGATGATCATCCTTGACGCCATGGTGAGTCCTTGATAGAACTTTTGCACGAGGTCTTCCTTCGGGAACTTGTGATGTGGAACCGTCCGAGTGTACTGTGACAACCCGCCCAGGAAAATACCGTACTATCGCCTAAGACCGATCCACTTTGGTCATTAAGCAATAGTAAAGTATCATCCTGTCGTTAGTTGCCGGGTTAACGCCCGGTAAATCACTTGGACATCGAACAGAGGATCGATACATGCATTAAACTCACGCGAAGGCGAGTCCAGAGTACAACATGAATTAAACATTTTATTACAAACCATTGTTCACGACATGGAATAAAGGTTCAGAGTTCGAAAATACAGTGGAAATAAAATAAACTAGCGCAACGGTAGACATCACAGGAGGCCATCCGTGATGTCATCACTTGTCGTCACCCATCTGATCAATCACACCTGCAACAACAGTTTTAAAGCAAGGCTGAGTATACTAATACTCAGCAAGACTTAACCGTCGGGTGATGACTACATCACCAACCTCTAGACATGAAAGGCTTTTGGCCGGTGGGGTTTTCTTTTGCTAAACAGCTGGTAAGAGTAGATCCTTACTTTCAATCTTTTAGCACGAGTTCTAGTTGATTACCATTTCTAAGTGTGCCAACTAATTTAATCAAGAATTGGACAAGCAATTAATTCATCCAACCATATTCCTCGAGTTCCATCATTATGGGATATCATGGCCAGTTGATTAAGCAGTCTCAGATATCGGTGAGAGGCCGACAATCGATTGATTTAAACCTTGCAAGGTAAACCCAAACACACGGTAGGCTGCCCCCGCAAGGATAACTTTCCCAGGCCGTTTCCGTCGATCTTCGGCTCGGGAGCGGAACCTACATTCCTTGGTACAAGGTTTACTGGATCGCTCCCACACGAACGTCCAGACTCACTCGGGTACCACACTTTTGCAAGCAGGGGGACACAAGTGCCCCAGGTTTAGTAGGGAAAGGTTCCCTTACCGCGTCAATCGGGTATTAGGCTTACCCGGCATATGTTTAGTACGTTCAAAAGCTTAGCCCACGAAAGCCACTGGACCGGAGCCCAAATCCCATGCTCTTACCACATGAGCAATTCATTTATAAAGATCTTATGATTCCAACATAAGAACCTATTCTCGCGAGTGACGAGCATCACTCGACTTCTATCGGTCCTATAGCATAGCAGCTATCGACCTAGCTTACTAGTGATAGAGCATAGGTACCTAGGGATCATGCATCTAGGGTTTCAATTCAACTCCTGAAACGTAAATGCACAATCGTAGCAAAAATAATTGCATAATTTTAAAAGATGGGTTAATGATCCGGGGCTTGCCTTCGATGGCAAGATTGGCCTTGGGCCCTTCTGGACTTGGTCCAGGTCTTGCTCTACAACGACGTGGTGCACGTCTCCGTCAGCTCCTCCGTCTCCTCCGTCCGGCACACGCGTACAGCTACCGCTGGGAGGTCTACACGAGGATGCAAATGCAAGATTTATTTGACGAAATTAATTTAATTAATCACAAACAACAACTGACAACCATAGGGTGCATTAGTTGGGCACATTCACCTAGATAAGAATGCATTTAGCATACTCTTCCAAAAAGGAACAATATGCAATTCTTTATTAAACATTTGAATAAAGGTTCTTATTATACTTATCATTTCATGTGAAAGCTTCATCTCCTTTTATCTTCTCCAATAAAGTGTAATTAATATTTTTATTTATGAATTAATTTCTTATTAGTGATGATTATTAATTATCTTTTAATTGTATTAAATAATACTTTTCAAAAAGGAAAAAGAATTAAATAAGGGTTTTTCTTTATTTAATTTCCCTTTAATATTAAAAGGGCTTTTAAGCTTTTTATTAAGCAATTAAATTACCAAAAAATAAAGAAGTGTTTCTTAAGCCTACTAGCACCTATCCTGGTCCATTGGACCCACATGAAAGTGTTGGATGCTAGGAAATTAAATATTATTGAAAATAACAAAGACTAGCTAGTGACTCAATTTAAATGCATATAAAAATAAATAGGCCTCAAAATGATCTAAAATTTCTTGTGCATTCTCTCTGGTCCTAAACAAGTCTAAAAAGCCAGCATGTTTACATGGAATCTCTACTAAACTTGGTTTATTAAATTACAAAGGAAAACATGCATAAATCAAGAATAATTATTTATATTAATCCAAAAATCATGATTAATTCAGAAGATGTGCATTTTGGTATTACAAGACAGTGTGCACAAGTTGGGGTGAAAATCATAAATATATTTAACAAGAAAAATCACTTATGCAGATCTGCCTGAAATAGAAAAACATTTTTATAAAAAGATTTACATCATAACTTTGTGCAATATTTGGCATAGGAGCTAGCCATAACCTAACACACAACATATCCAAAAATTAGCTACAGAGGATTTATAGTTTTTGAGTTATTGCAGATCTAGGGTTTTCACATTTGTATTTTTCATGCAAAAACTAGAAGGAATTAGCTCAGATTGAATAACAAAAGTTGTTGAATAATTCACAATGGATCCAACAAAATTGGTTTCACATTTTTCTGAATTTTCTGTGATTTTCTACGCAATTTACAAGAAACAGCAAAACAGTTTTACTATTAGAGTTGCACTTTTGCAAGTAAGACCCTGGGAACAAAGTTACTCTTGCAATGTCACCCCTGGGGGCGTGGGCAGCTCACTGTTCGCCGGAATTGGGCGAGCTCGCCGGCGCTCGCGGCCGGGGAAGGGTGGGGGAGTGGTCTAGGGGCCACGTGCTCACGGTTTTGGGGGTTGGAGAGGGCAGGGGCGGCGAGGGTGGCGGCGTGCGCCGGCGGCCCGGAGCCGCGGCCGCCGCGGCCGGTGCTTGCGGCGCGGGCCGGGCGGTGCCGGGGTTGGGCGCAGGCGGGGCGGGGAGGAGAGCGAGTGCACGCACGAGAACGAGGAGGGTCGGCCTTTATACACGAGCTCGAGCGCGCCGTACCGCAGCGGTCGGACCGCCGGTCGTCGGGTCGTCTCGACCGTGGTACGGTGTTGCACGAACATTCACGCCGCGGCACGGATTCGCAGGCAACTTGGGGCGCGGGGACCTCGGGCGCGGGCGCCTCGGGACGGGGCGGACCTCGCGGCGCGGCCGGCGGCCGGCGGCCGCCAAGAAGACGCGCGCGCGCGCGCGGGCGCGGCGAGGGCGCCGCCGGCGCGGCGAGGCGCGGCCGGCCGCGGCACGGTGCGGCGCGGCCCGGTGCGGCGCGGCCGGCGCGGCGCGGCGCGCGCGCGGCGGGCGCGCGGGAGCGCACGAGGCTGCCTAACCGTGTCGATGTAGCCTGCTTTGACCTAGATTTTCTCCAAAAACTTGAACTGAAGTGCACCGAGCAGTGAATACCAAAGTTGTAGATCTCACTACCCTCTACAACTTTCACAAAGGCTCTAGGGTGTTTTTCTCTACGGATTTTGCTGGAACGTCGTGCCAACTTTGAACGTCGGCCTGTTCTGGAAAACAGCAGGTACTGGCGGTTGACTAAGTTTTTCGCTAATTTCCACTCAAAATTTTAAATGCCAATCTACACGAAAGTTGTGTCCCTCAACAAGACGGACAACTTTCATTAAGGTAGATTTTGAAGTGTTTAGGTGAATTTTGGAGAACGCGGCAAAAGTTCTGGACGACATTCACTGACGTCAACGGTTAAGCCGGTTTTGACCGTGTCTTTGACCACGGGTTGACCACGGGTGTGTGCAGGCTCGGTCAAGGGGTCCAATAGGGTTCAATGGCAAGGTTTTCAGGTGACGGCCTAGGTTGACCTAGGTTTGACCGGTGTTTGACCGTGGTTTGACCGGTTGACCTGGTCATTAGCGTTAATGACGTTAATTAGAAAACTGGGGCGTCACAGCCTACCCCCCTTAAAAGGAATCTCGACCCGAGATTCGAAAATTTAAAGGCAAAGGTAGGGGTAAGGTTCTTACCATTTCTTGATTGAAGAAAACCCGGATACTTGGTGTTGAGGAAGTGCTCGGTCTCCCACGTAGCTTCTTCTTCAGTGTGGTGACTCCATTGTATCTTGTACATCTTCACGGTATGTCTCCTAGTTTGCCTTTCTTTTTGATCTAGCACTCTCAGCGGATGCTCTACCACCGAAAGATCCGGCTCGATCCAAGCGTTCGCTTCCGTGATCACTTCTATCTCGGGTACTTTCACACCTTTCTTCAATTGTGTCACATGAAACACATTGTGCACAGCCGAGAGTCGATCCGGAAGTCGGATACGATAAGCGACTGGTCCACATATCTCAATGATCTCGTATGGGCCAATATACCGTGGGGCTAATTTCCCTTTGACGCCAAATCTCTGTACACCTTTGGTCGAGGAAACCTTGAGGTATACGTAATCACCCACTTCATAGTGTCGGGGTGCTGTCCCTTTGTCATGGTAACTCTTTTGTCTCATTTGAGCTAACTTCAAGTTTTCTCTGATCACTTCCACCTTTTCTTCTGCGTCTTTAACTAAATCCGGGCCAAAGAGCGTTCGCTCTCCAGCTTCTGACCAATTCAAAGGAGTCCGGCATCTTCATCCATAAAGAGCTTCAAATGGTGCCATCTTCAAACTAGCTTGATAACTATTGTTATAGGAGAATTCTACCAAGGATAGACACTTGTCCCAACTCTTATCAAAATGCATGATGCTTGCTCTTAGCACGTCTTCCACAATTTGATTGACTCGCTCGGTCTGACCATCTGTCTGAGGATGATAGCTTGAACTACGAATCAATTTGGTTCCCAAAGATTCATGCAATTGTTCCCAAAAACGAGCCACAAATTGAGTACCTCGATCAAAAACAATGGTCTTGGGAATCCCGTGCAGGCGCACAATATGATCGATATAGAGTTCTGCATAATCTTGGACGGAGTAAGTGGTGTGCACGGCGATGAAATGAGCAGTCTTGGTCAATCGGTCCACTATAACCCAGATGGAATCCATCTTTCTGGCAGTCAGGGGTAAACCCACTATAAAATCCATACTTATGTCATCCCACTTCCACAAAGGTATAGCTAACGGTTGAAGTACACCGGCTGACTTCAAATGGCTTGCTTTGACTCGATGACAAGTATCACACTCTGCCACATATTTGGCTATGTCTACCTTCATGTTTGACCACCAAAAGTTTTTCTTCAAATCTTGATACATTTTGGTGCTTCCGGGGTGAATAGAGAATTTGGAAAGATGAGCTTTGTCGAAAATTTCTTTTCGGAGTTTCGGATCAACAGGAACTACGAGACGTTGCTCAAATCACACCACATCTTTTGCATCCTTGTGGAAACAACTATATTTGGGGTCTCCTTCCGCTAATTTCAGTTTTATTAGCCAGACACCTTCATCATTGAGTTGAGCCAAAACGATTCTGTCATAGAGATTGGACTCAGCGGAGATAACATTCAAATTTCTTTGCTCCACGATTTCCAATCGGAGCTTCCTCAAGTCTTCACACAAAGTCTTACTATACGACTCCACGGTTAAGCAGTTGCAGTGAACCTTTCGGCTAAGTGCATCTGCAACAACATTGGCTTTTCCGGGATGATAGTGTACTTCTAGATCATAGTCTTTTATCAATTCCAACCATCTTCTCTACCTCATGTTCAATTCTGATTGGGTGAAGATATACTTGAGACTCTTGTGATCGGTGAAGATATTACAACGGTTTCCCATAAGATAGTGCCTCCAAATCTTGAGAGCATGAACAACCGCTGCTAACTCAAGATCATGGGTCGGGTAATTCACTTCATGGGGTCGAAGCGATCGTGAGGCATAGGAAATGACTTGATTTTCTTGCATAAGAACACAACTGAGACCAGTGCCCGAAGCATCACAAAAGACTTCAAACGGTTTAGAATTATCCGGCTGCACTAGCACTGGGGTTGTAGTCAGATGTTGCCTCAATGTGTGGAAAGCCTTTTCACAATCTTTGCTCCACACAAACTTAACTCCCTTCTTTAATAGCTCAGTCATAGGTTTAGCGATCCTGGAGAAATCTGGAATGAAACGACAGTAATAGCCTGCTAGACCCAGAAAACTTCGGATTTGATGTACGGTCTTGGGTGGTTTCCAATCCATAACCTCTTGTACTTGCTAGGATCCACAAATATGCCTTCCTTGGAAATAGTGTGCCCCAAAAATTTCACACTATCTAACCAAAATTCACATTTGGAGAACTTGGCATAAAGCTTGTGATCTCGCAAACGTTGCAAAACAATTCGGAGATGTTCTGCATGTTCTTCTTCATTCTTGGAATATATTAAGATATCATCAATGAATACCACCACAAACTTGTCCAGCTCCGTCATGAATACAGAATTCATGAGATACATGAAATAAGCAGGTGCATTGGTAAGACCAAAGGACATTACCAAATACTCATAAAGACCATATCGGGTGGAGAAAGCTGTCTTGGGAATATCACATGGTCTGATCTTTATTTGATGGTACCCTGATCGAAGATCAATCTTGGAGAAAACTTTGGCTCCAGCCAACTGATCGAACAGAACATCGATGCGGGGTAAAGGATACTTATTCTTGATTGTTACCGCATTGAGAGGTCGGTAATCCACACACAACCTCAGGCTACCATCTTTCTTCTTCACAAATAAAGCTGGGCAACCCCAAGGTGAAGAACTTGGGCGAATATAACCCTTATCTAGCAACTCTTGAAGTTGGGTCTTCAATTCTGCTAATTCCTTGGGTGGCATACGGTAAGGTCTCTTGAAGATGGGGGTTGTCCCCGGTTGAAGTTCGATGATAAACTCAACATCTCTGTCGGGTGGCATACCCGGCAATTCATAGGGAAAAACATCCGCAAACTCTCGAACCACTGGAATTTCTTCCAGCTGAGAAGTGATTGCCACATAAGAACGAGGATTCACATCATCTTTGAAAGGTAAATATAGAGTCGTGGCTCCAACAATTGGTGAGTTGATCTCTACCACTCTCTCTGAAATATCCAGTACTACCTTATGTCGGTTCATCCAGTCCATTCCTAGAATGACATCCATACCTTCTAATCCTAGAATGATAAGGTCCGTGTCAATTGTTTTGCTTCCTAATTCCAAGAGTACTCCCCTGGTCACCAACTCGGAAGAGATGTTCCCTCCCGCTGTTTTGATTGTAAAAGAGTCCCTGGTGTTGCAAGAGTTCAGTCCTACTTTGCTCAGCGTCTTTGCATTCATGAAACTATGGGTAGCACCAGAATCAAACAACACACGGATGCGTTTGCCTCGAATAGAGAATGTGCCCACCATTAGTGGTGCTCCTTCTGGAATATCACCCACAGAAGTGAAGCTGAGTCTGCCCTCCCTGACTTGAGCAATCTTCTTCTTGCCCTTCTTGATGGGTTTGGAAGCTTGTCTCTGATTAGGCTGAGTTAGCCTGTGCCGTCTGTTGGTCTGGCACGGTTGCAGGCATGTCCTAGCGAAGTGTCCCGGTTCACCACACTTGAAACAACAACGCTCATTGTTACCATTAGGGCTAGGTACAATAGGCTTGGGAGTTGGCTGTTGAGTGTTGGGAAGGTGAAGATTTTCTTGTGTCCGATCATGGGACAACTTAGCCACTAACTTTTCCGACTGTGCAGCCTGCTGGAAGTCTGGGAAAGTTTTCCGCATAATGCGTATCTTGCAATGTTGTGCATTATTGGGCATGGAGTCAGCCTTTCTTTTCTTCTCGGCTTGGGCTCTCTTCATGGCATCTTCCTGGGAGATGGCCTTATTCACTAGCATGGGGTAGCTGTCAAACTTTACCAGGTTCAGCCATTCAGCCAATTTACTATTCAGACCTTCACGAAAAAGCTCCATCTTCTTCGTGTCGGTATCCACATGATATCCTCCATACTGGCAGAGGTTATTAAACTTCTGCGCGTACTGGTACACTGTGTCTGACCCTTGCTTGAGAGCCAATAACTCTCTCATTTTCCTATCGGTAAGTGCTTTAGGAAGGTGATGATCTCTGAAAGCCTTTTTGAATTTTTCCCAAGTGATTTCATACTCAGGTGGTTGCATGGATTTGCAGTGTTCCCACCACATTAAAGCAAAACCATGAAGCTGCAATGCTGCGAATTTAGCCTTGCGTCCTTCTGAGCATGGCAAGGTAAACACCGCAAACATAGCTTCAATGGCCCGAATCCAGGCATCAGCATCCAAGGGTTCTTCCGTCCCATTAAACTGCGGAGGATTCATATCCAGAAAGTCCTTGTACTCAGTTACTTGACCTTGGGCATTAATCTGATTCCCATGGGGCTGCCGTCGCCGGGATTGCTGCGCGCAGGTATAGGAGAATTTGGCGCATCATCTCGGTTTGAGTAGCCACTATTGTTGGGTCTGGCGATGGTGGCGGCTGGTTGCGGCCACTAGGATCACCGAAACCATTCGGAGTGCTGCGTGTCGAGCCCACCATCTGAAAAATTCGAGTTTTCATAAGTTACACATTCGTAAGCTTGTTCAACAAGTAGAACATGTACGACGGAAACTCAAATTGACCAAATAGCTAGACTCGAGACGGTTGCACTGCATCAAATTGACAATCTCCAACATTCCGAAACCAAAGTTTCCGAAATGTTCAAATTTTTCCGGCAACTCGGTAGGTTCATAAGACCAAACTTGATAGTCAAGGGTTAAGCTAGGTGAGTCAGGAACAAGGCACAAAGGTGCAAGATTCAGAGTGACGTGTTCCGGAAAGACGGCAAGATCTAGGTTTACTATTTGAGCATAGCTCGAGATTTGAAAACCTATGATCGTGCAAATACTTCTCGACAAAGATTTGGATAGATTGGGGGGCACTTGGGTGTAGATCACATATACAAAAACTCTGCAGAAAGGTCTGAGAAGAGGTCACGATAACAGGGTCGACTAAACAGTTCAACAACACTTTTAATTCGGTTTAAAGGTTGCTTTTGTTGTTATTAGAATATTACGTAAGGAAAACCACACATGTGACCCTTTTATTATTCAGCAGGTTTTGATCATGATGCAAGAACGACCTATTCGTCCTCACCAAGCAATTAAACCAAAAATCGGAGTTAGTGCCGGTGGCAAGACAACAATTACGTCTCTCCCTATAATAACTAGTCGAGACTATCGGTACTTGCTTAGCGACTTACGAACGTGGTTAGTGTACCTGCAGAAGATCACAGAACACAACGAACCTTTCATGCCAGCACTCATGAAAGCGTCCACATACATTACCGTTCACTATAGAAACGGCATCCATGCGTTAAGCCACTGCATGGACAGCGTCCTATTTAAGACTCTGACGCGACGTGAGTGCCCATTGGAATAGGCCTCACTCATCCCTCACGGACTTTCCCGTGGTACCATCACGTATGGCAAAACGTGACGAGACTCAAACGCGACGTGACACCCATTGGAATAGGTCTCACTAGTCCCTCACAGGACTTCCCTGTGGTACCACCACTTATGGAAAAACGTGATGAACTAGTATGGTTGTGCATGAAGGTAAGTCTGACATAAAGTAATGTGCTGGAAGTTAGCAAAATAAACCATAGATTTATAAGCCACCTGAAATAACCCAAAAATTCCCTCTAGGGCCTCTCGGTCTATTTCATCCTTAACGGACCAACGTGTTTTGCAAATCAAACAATCTTGGCAGCTTTTATTCCAAAAATCATCTGATTCAGGTTGTTAATTAGGCTCTAGTGTGTGCAATCGCTCTGATACCAGCTGTGACAACCCGCCCAGGAAAATACCGTACTATCGCCTAAGACTGATCCACTTTGGTCATTAAGCAATAGTAAAGTATCGTCCTGTCGTTAGTTGCCGGGTTAACGCCCGGTAAATCACTTGGACATCGAACAGAGAATCGATACATGCGTTAAACTCACGCGAAGGCGAGTCCAGAGTACAACATGAATTAAACATTTTATTACAAACCATTGTTCACGACATGGAATAAAGGTTCAGAGTTCGAAAATACAGCGGAAATAAAATAAACTAGCGCAACGGTAGACATCACAGGAGGCCATCCGTGCTGTCATCACTTGTCGTCACCCATCCGATCAATCACACCTGCAACAACAGTTTAAAAACAAGGCTGAGTATACTAATACTCAGCAAGACTTAACCGTCGGGTGATGTCTACATCACCAACCTCTAGACATGAAAGGCTTTTGGCCGGTGGGGTTTTCTTTTGCTAAACAGCTGCTAAGAGTAGATCCTTACTTTCAATCTTTTAGCACGAGTTCTAGTTGATTACCATTTCTAAGTGTGCCAACTAATTTAATCAAGAATTGGACAAGCAATTAATTCATCCAACCATATTCCTGGAGTTCCATCATTATGGGATATCATGGCCAGTTGATTAAGCAGTCTCGGATAACGGTGAGAGGCCGACAATCGATTGATTTAAACCTTGCAAGGTAAACCCAAACACACGGTAGGCTGCCCCCGCAAGGATAACTTTCCCAGGCCGTTTCCGTCGATCTTCGGCTCGGGAGCAGAACCTACATTCCTTGGTACAAGGTTTACTGGATCGCTCCCACACGAACGTCTAGACTCACTCGGGTACCACACTTTTGCAAGCAGGGGGACACAAGTGCCCCAGGTTTAGTAGGGAAAGGTTCCCTTACCGCGTCAATCGGGTACTAGGCTTACCCGGCATATGTTTAGTACGTTCAAAAGCTTAGCCCACGAAAGCCACTGGACCGGAGCCCAAATCCCATGCTCTTACCACATGAGCAATTCATTTATAAAGATCTTATGATTCCAACATAAGAACCTATTCTCGCGAGTGACGAGCATCACTCGACTTCTATCGGTCCTATAGCATAGCAGCTATCGACCTAGCTTACTAGTGATAGAGCATAGGTACCTAGGGATCATGCATCTAGGGTTTCAATTCAACTCCTGAAACGTAAATGCACAATCATAGCAAAAATAATTGCATAATTTTAAAAGATGGGTTAATGATCCGGGGCTTGCCTTCGATGGCAAGATTGGCCTTGGGCCCTTCTGGACTTGGTCCAGGTCTTGCTCTACAACGACGTGGTGCACGTCTCCGTCAGCTCCTCCGTCTCCTCCGTCCGGCACACGCGTACAGTTACCGCTCGGGAGGTCTACACGAGGATGCAAATGCAAGATTTATTTGACGAAATTAATTTAATTAATCACAAACAACAACTGACAACCATAGGGTGCATTAGTTGGGCACATTAACCTAGATAAGAATGCATTTAGCATACTCTTCCAAAAAGGAACAATATGCAATTCTTTATTAAACATTTGAATAAAGGTTCTTATTATACTTATCATTTCATGTGAAAGCTTCATCTCCTTTTATCTTCTCCAATAAAGTGTAATTAATATTTTTATTTATGAATTAATTTCTTATTAGTGATGATTACTAATTATCTTTTAATTGTATTAAATAATACTTTTCAAAAAGGAAAAAGAATTAAATAAGGGTTTTCTTTATTTAATTTCCCTTTAATATTAAAAGGGCTTTTAAGCTTTTTATTAAGCAATTAAATTACCAAAAATTAAAGAAGTATTTCTTAAGCCTACTAGCACCTATCCTGGTCCATTGGACCCACATGAAAGTGTTGGATGCTAGAAAATTAAATATTATTGAAAATAACAAAGACTAGCTAGTGATTCAATTTAAATGCATATAAAAATAAATAGGCCTCAAAATGATCCAAAATTTCTTGTGCATGCTCTCTGGTCCTAAGCAAGTCTAAAAATCCAGCATGTTCACATGGAATCTCTACTAAACTTGGTTTATTAATTTACAAAGGAAAACATGCATGAATCAAGAATAATTATTTCTGTTAATCCCAAAATCATGGTTAATTCACAAGATGTGCATTTTGGTATTACAAGACAGTGTGCACAAGTTGGGGTCAAAATCATAAATATATTTAACAAGAAAAATCAATTATGCAGATCTGCCCGAAATAGAAAAACATTTTTATAAAAAGCTTTACATCATAACATTGTGCAATTGTTGGCATAGGAGTTAGTCACGACCTAACACACAACATATCCAAAAATTAGCTACAGAGGATTTATATTTTTTGAGTTATTGCAGATCTAGGGTTTTCACATTTGTATTTTTCATGCAAAAACTAAAAGGAATTAGCTCAGGCCAGAATAACGAAAGTTGTAGAATAATTCACAATATCCAAAAAAATTGGTTTCACATTTTTCTGAATTTTCTGTGATTTTCTACGCAATTTACAAGAAACAGCAAAACAGTTTTACTATTAGAGTTGCACTTTTGCAAGAAAAGACCCTGGGAAGAAAGTTACTCTTGCAATGTCACACCTGGGGGCGCGGGCAGCTGACTGTTCGCCGGAATAGGGCGAGCTCGCCGGCGCTCGCGGCCGGGGAAGGGTGGGGGAGTGGTCTAGGGGCCACGTGCTCACGGTTTTGGGGTTGGAGAGGGCAGGGGCGGTGAGGGTGGCGGCGTGCGCCGGCGCCCCCGGAGCTCCGGCCGCCGCGGCCGGTGGCCGCGGCGCGGCCGGGCGGTGGCCGGGGTTGGGCGAGGCGGGGCGGGGGAGGAGAGAGAGAGTGCACGCGCGAGAACGAGGAGGGTCGGCCTTTAGACACGAGCTCGAGCGCGCCGTACCGCGGCGGTCGGACCGCCGGTCGTCGGGTCGTCTCGACCGTGGTACGGTGTTGCACGAACATTCACGCCGCGGCACGGATTCGCAGGCAACCTCGGGGCGCGGGGGACCTCGGGCGCGGGCGCCTCGGGACGGGGCAGACCTCGGGGCGCGGGCCGGCGGCCGGCGGCCGCGAGCAAGAGCGCGCGCGCGCGGCCCGGCGCGGCCAGCGCGCGGGAGCGCGCGAGGCTGCCTAACCGTGTCGATGTAGCCTGCTTTGACCTAGATTTTCTCCAAAAACTTGAACTGAAGTGCACCGAGCAGTGAATACCAAAGTTGTAGATCTCACTACCCTCTATAACTTTCACAAAGGCTCTAGGGTGTTTTTCTCTACGGATTTTGCAGGAACGTCGTGCCAACTTTGAATGTCGGCCTGTTCTGGAAAACAGGAGGTACTGGCGGTTGACTAAGTTTTTCGCTAATTTCCACTCAAAATTTTAAATGCCAATCTACACGAAAGTTGTGTCCCGCAACAAGACCGACAACTTTCATAAAGGTAGATTTTGAAGTGTTTAGGTGAATTTTGGAGAACGCAGCAAAAGTTCCGGATGACATTCACTGACGTCAACGGTTAAGCCGGTTTTGACCGTGTCTTTGACCACGGGTTGACCACGGGTGTGTGCAGGCTCGGTCAAGGGGTCCAATAGGGTTCAATGGCGAGGTTTTCGGGTGACGGCCTTGTCGTATGGACCTCCCTGGGCCCACTACCTCGGTGGGTACTAGGACCGACTACTCGGTGGGCCCCTGGGACTACCCGGCTTGCGCTACACGGCACCTGAAGGCGTGGAGCACAAGGACAACACAGGAGTAGTACTCGGTTAGGACTCTGTACGCGTTCCGCGCTGTGTAGAGGTCTCCTAGACGTACTCGACTAGTACTCCCCGCCCCTACTCCGACTTGTAACCCCGCCTCCCGACTATATAAGGCGAGGCGGGGACCGATCTCTAGCATCGAATCTCAATCCCCTACAACCCACGGCGCACTATTGCACCATCTTGTAATCGTTCCCTATCAATCCAGAGCTACGCAGCATACAGGACGTAGGGTATTACGCACCTCGCGGCCCGAACCTGTCTAAATTGTGTGCCACGTGTCTCTTCCTTCGAGTTACCGATCTCGGCGGGTCACAATCATCTACTCCGGGTACTCCCCGTAGTAGGTTGCCGGTCTAAAACACCGACAGCTGGCGCGCCAGGTAGGGGCTCTCGCTCGAGATCACATGGCGAACTCGACGGCTTCCGTTCACATCAAGCCAACCGCCGCCTTCAACCGCGGCGACACCTTCGTCTTCGGCGCCTGGGTCTGCACTGCTGATGGCGCGGGCTCCTTCCAGCGCCGCTTGATCATGCAACCCGACTCGAGGACGGAGCCTTGTGACGCTTCCCCGAAGTTGTCGCGGGCGACCTCGCCGCAAGTTCGGCGAAATTTCGCTTTCCAACCTCCACGCCGACTTCGAGCTCGAGTCCGTCTCCAACTCGAACTCGACGTCGCCATGGGCCATCGCATGCGAGCCGGCTCCTCGGCCCATCGCAGGCGGTCCCCTCTCCACGTCGCCGCCCGCCGCGTGGCCCCCCGCGTCCTCAGCCGGGCCCGCACAGGGGCTCCTACTCCGCGACGGGCCGGCAAGGAGCCCGTAACCGAGTACAACTCGGACTCCGACGCCGTCCCCAACCGCGTCTCGG
Organism: Cenchrus americanus; assembly: GCA_947561735.1. Classification (NCBI taxonomy): domain Eukaryota; kingdom Viridiplantae; phylum Streptophyta; class Magnoliopsida; order Poales; family Poaceae; genus Cenchrus; species Cenchrus americanus. Next base: position 153,282,813 of record OX387242.1, on the reverse strand, counting down.
ACTCCAGCCCTCTCTCCGAGTTCTACTCGAACCCGGACTACGAGTTCGACTTCGGGTCGGACCCTGAGGAGCCCGAGTCCGAAGACGACCCCTCTGAGCTTCCCTTGTCAGGGGCCGGCCTGCGGGCCGGTTATAAGATCGACGCCGGCGGAAGATACGTTCATCGGCCGACCGCAAGCCTGCTGAACTGACAAAGGAGGACTCACGCTACGTCGCCTACATCGACTCACTACCGTTCCAGGAGGGAACACCACTGGCCCAGGCTGACTCCAACACACCCACTGAGGTGGCACCTTCCGAGTCCAGCCTTGGCACCCCTGATCGCCAAGTCTTCATGGCTGCCGGCGACACCCCGGGAACCTCAGGCACGGCCGCAGACAAGTACCTGGAGGACATCTCCGCAGACGAGCTGTCTGCTGATGCCCCTGCGGACGAGACCGACGCCAGCAGGGACGCCCGACGCGAGCGCAACAGGAAGCGCAACGAACGACGCCGGCGGCTCAGAGACAACCTTCCCATCCGCAACCTTGCGGAAGCTCTCGAGGCGGTCGAGAGCAGAGTCCACACTACTCCTGAGCAATGCCTCATGTCGATCACGACGATCGCACGCCAGGCTCAGGGCATACGCGCTGGAGAGGTCATCGCCAAGCTCGCTGAAGAAGCCTACTTCATGCGGGTCGACAAGAGAGTCAGCCAACCTCTCCCAGCTAAGCCTCGCGACAACGAAGCTACTAGTCGCAGCGCTGACCCCGGTCCCAACCGTACCCGGGGCGACATCCCAGCTGACCCAAACCGTCGACGCTCCACTGCCGGCGGACCTTCACGAGAGCAAGGCAACCGAGAAGTCGTCCCCCACCGTGCTCCGGCCGGAGGCGGCGGCAACGACCCTGACGGCGGCGGTAGACGGCGGCAGCTCCAACCACGGGGCCAACAAGAAAGCTGGGAGGCGGTGGCGGCCGCGGCGGCCGCGGCCACGCGCATAGCCACGCCTCCGGTGCCTCTCATGGCGGGTACGACGCTCGCCGAGGATCGAGGAGTTGCGGCGAGAGAAGTCGACCACCGCCGCCGAGGGCGACGGCTTCCCCCGCCTTCTCACCCCGGCTTCGCAACCTGCTCCTCCCCGACAAGTTCAAGCCTTTGGGGATCACCAAGTACGACGCGAAGCAGATCCCATCCGGTGGCTCCGATGCTACGCCCTCTCCATCGAGAACGGCGGCGGCAACGGCGACACCAAGTGCCTCTACTTCCCCTTCGCCCGGACCAAGCCCCGCTCACATGGCTCGAGTCGCTAGACAAGCACTCGATCGACAAGTGGGACCACGCGAAGGAGCAATTCACAAGCAACTTCGCGGCGCCATGGGCCGTTCGGGTACTCGCATGGACCTCGCCATGATCAAGCGAGAACAAGGCGAGACCCTCCGCAAGTATATGCGCCGCTTTTTCGACAAGCGCGCTACCGTTGTCGACGTCACCGACAAGGAGGTCATCGACCTCTTCCAGGACGGCCTCTACCATCGCCGCACCTTCGAGGACTTCGGTCGTCGCCGCCCCAAGTCCATTCCCCACCTCAAGGACATGATCACGTCCTGGGCGGACGAAGAGGACAAGGCCAACGCCAAGTACGACGCCATCCGCGCCAAGTCCAAGCAGAACCAGGGCGGCGGCAGCGGCAGCAACACAAACCAAGGCGGCCGCAACAACAACAACAGCAACAACAACTTCTCGGGTTCCAACCGCAAGCGCAAGCCAGACAACACCGTCGCGGCTATCCAGCGCCCTCCGAAAGGGAACTCGAAGAAGAACTCCGGCGGGTTCAAAGACCTGCTGAAGGAGAAGTGCCCGTGGCATCCGAACGGCAATCACACTACAGAGCAGTGCTACCAGCTCAGGCATGCACTCAAGGATACGCCGGAGCCACCGCACCCTCACGATCAAAAGAACAAGAAGAAGGACGGCGACGACAACGACTTCCAAGAACCCGAGAAGACCGTCAACGTCCTCTTCGGCGGACTACCCGACGGCGGGAGCGAAAGCTACTCGCCGTGAAGTAATGTCCATTGAACCGGCGGTTATGACCCCTCTCAGGTGGTCAGAGACACCCATCACCTTCTCCCGCGCGGACCAGTGGACTAGCTTCTCCGAGCCGGGACGGTTCCCTCTCGTCCCGAAACCAACGATGGCGGGTTCCAAGCTCAACAAGGTGCTCATCGACGGTGGAAGTGGGCTCAACGTCCTTTTCACCAAGACCTTGAAGAAGATGAAACTCGACGTCACCCCCATGCTCGGCAAGGGCGCATGCCTTTCTACGGCATCGTCCCGAGTGCAACGCGGCTATCCCACCGGGCTCGGTGGTACGCCGCTACCTTCGGGCGTCTTGGGATAACTACCGCACCGAGTACATCAAGTTCGAGGTTGCGGATTTCGAGACTTCCTACCATGCCATCCTCGGCGGACCGGCCATCGCCAAGTTCATGGCGGTGCCCCACTACACCTACTTGGTACTCAAGATGCCAAGTCCACCGGCGTACTCTCCCTCCAGGGGGACTTGAAGATCTCCCACGACTGTGATACAGAGGCCGTGGCGATCGCTTCAACGAACCAAGTACCCACACCGATGATGGAGGTCTACGCCGCGTCGAAGAAGCTCGCTATGAGCGAACTCGACATCCCACAGAAGTCCCGACAGCCGCCAACAAGCCTCAGCCACCTGAGGAGGCACTCGTCAAATCGGTCGACCTCGGAACAGGCGACCCCAGCAAGACTACCACCATCGGGGCCGGCCTCGACCCCAAATAGGAAGACGCGCTCATCAGCTTCCTTCGGGCTAACCGCGACATCTTCGCGTGGAAGCCAGCGGACATGCCAGGAGTGCCCAGGGAGCTGATCGAGCACTGCCTCAACGTCGACCCAAAGGCCACCCCTAAGCGACAACACCTCCGACGCTTTGCCGACGACAGACGGGACGCCATCAAGAAGGAGCTCGCCAAGCTACTCGCTGCCGGCTTCATCAGAGAAGTCTTCCATCCTGAGTGGCTCGCCAACCCCGTCCTCGTCCGCAAGAAGAACTCGAACGAGTGGAGGATGTGCGTCGACTACACCGACCTCAACAAGCACTGCCCCAAGGACCCCTTCGGGTTGCCGCGGATTGATCAAGTCATCGACTCCACGGCGGGCTGCGACTCCGCTCTACTTCCTCGATCGCTACTCCGGTACCATCGGATCGCAATCAAGGAGGAAGACCAGAGAAGACCACGTTCATCACCCCGTTTGGCGCGTCTTCGCTACACGACTATGTCATTCGGGTTGAAGAACGCCGGCGCCACCTACCAACGGGCCATCCAGGCCTGCTTCAAGCGGCAACTCAACAAGAACGTCGAGGCCTACGTGGACGACGTGGTTGTCAAAACCAGGGACTCCAGTACCCTCATCGACGACCTTGAAGAGACCTTCGCATCACTACGCGAGTACCGCTGGAAGCTCAACCCGAACAAGTGCGTCTTCGGCGTACCTTCGGGTAAACTACTCGGCTTCATCATCGGCCCGGCGCGGTATTGAAGCCAACCCCCGAGAAGATCTCCGCCATCACCAGGCATGCAAGCTCCCACGAGCATCAAGGACGTCCGTGAAGCCGACGGGGTGCATGGCGGCGCCGAACGATTCATCTCGAGGCTAGGAGAACGGGGTCTCCCCTTCTTCAAACTTCTCAAGCATCACGAGAAGTTCGTGTGGACTCCGGAGGCGGATCAAGCCCTTGCCCAACTCAAGGACTTCCCCGTCAAAGCCGCCGTCCTCACGGCTCCCTGCAAGGGCGAGCGCCTACTACTCTACCTAGCCGCGACTACTCACGTGGTCGCATCGCCATCGTCGTCGAGCGGCGAGGAAGACGGCCACGCCTACCCGGTCCCGGCGCCGGTCTACTTCGTCGGCCGAGGTTCTATCGAGTCCAAGGCTCGCTACCAGCCCGTGCGTGCTTCTCGTACGTTCTACTCATCACCTCGCGGAAGCTACGACACTACTTCCAGGAGTACTCGGTTTTCGTCGTCACCGACTACCCGCTCGGCGACATCCTGAGGAACCCAGACGCCACCGGAAGAATCTCCAAGTGGGCTGTCGAGCTCGGCGCCCTCACCATCGACTTCAAGCCACGCACCGCCATCAAGTCGCAGGCTCTAGTCGACTTCATGGCGGAGTGGCGGGAGAACCAGCTACCTACTCCCACCGTGCGACCAGAGCATTGGGTGATGTACTTTGACGGCTCACTCAACCTCGAGGGCGCAGGCGCAGGGGTGCTCCTGATCTCTCCAACGGGCGAACAACTCAAGTACGTCCTGCGATCTTCCGGAAGGTCTCGAACAATGAAGCCGAGTACGAAGCCCTCCCCGCATGGGCTCCGCCTCGCGGCTTCACTTGGCATCAAGCGGCTACTAGTCTACGGCGACTCCGCAGGGGTCATCAACCAAGTCAACAAGTCCCGGGACCGCAACAAGGAGAACATGGACGCCATACGCCTAGAAGTCCGCAAGCTCGAGAACAAGTTCTACGGTCTCGAGTTCCATCACATCGTCCGCGACAACAACGTTGCGGCGGACGTCCTCTCGAAGCTCGGATCCACCCGCGCCCAAGTACCCGCGGGCGTCTTCGTCCATGAGCTTCACGCGCCATCCATCCCGGGAGCCGGCGCCACCGACCACCGCCCCTGCCCCATCAACCACCGGGGCGGGGAGGTCATGATGATCGACGTGGACTGGAGGCAACCCTTCATCGACTACCTCAGCGAGCAGAAGGTTCCCTCCGACAAGAGCGCAGCCGAACAACTCGTCCGCCGTGCCAAGTCTTACGTCCTCGTCGGCGACAAGCTTTACAAGCGGGGCGCATCTTCTGGAGTACTCATGAAGTGCGTCCCTCGTGAAGAAGGCAAGGACATCTTGGAGGAGATCCACAAGGGCGTCTGCGGCAACCACGCGTCCTCACGTACGCTGGTCAGCAAGGCCTTCCGGCGAGCCTTCTACTGGCCCACAACCCTGGGCGATGCCGAAGAACTCGTCGAAGGTGCCAAGGATGTCGGTTCTTCGCCAAGCGGCGGCACGTCCCGGCCTACAAGCTAGTCACCATACCGCCAACCCGGCCCTTTGCCCGCCGGGGGCTCGACATGATTGGGCCACCGCCAACCGCGCCGGGAGGATTCAACGGGGGGTGCGGTGGCCATCGACAAGTTCACCAAGTGGATCTAGGTCAAGCCGGCCACGTGCCCCAAGGGCGACAGAGTACTCGACTTCCCGGATGAACTCGTACACCGCTACGGGCTACCCCACCGCATCATCACGGACACTGGGGTCCAACTTCAACAACCACCGCCCGGGGAGTACCGCGAGAACGGCGGGATCGACGTCGATACGTCTCCGTCGCCCATCCACGGGCCAACGGACAAGTCGAGCGCGCCAATGGGATGGTGCTCGACGCCCTCAAGAAGCGGCTACACGACGCCGCTAACTCAAAAGGGGGCAAGTGGATCAAGGAACTACCCAACGCACTGCGGGGGCCGCGGACTCAACCATCCAAGCCAACGGGGCAATCCCCCTACTTCCCCGGTCTATGGCTCGAAGCCATCCTCCCCGCCGATGTCATATGGAACTCGCCAAGCGGTGGAGCACTACGACGAAGGCGTCTCGCAGGACAACGCAGACGAGTTGATATCGACAGCCTCGAAGAAGCTCGCTGTGCCGCCCTAGTCCAATCAGCAAGGTACCTGGAGGGCATCCGACGCTACCACGATCGCAACGTCAAGGAACGCTCCTTCAACGTTGGAGATCTTGTCCTCCGCCGTATCCAGAACACGGAAGGACTTCACAAGCTCACCCTCCCCTCGGGAAGGCCCCTTCACCGTGGCTAAGGTGACCGGCCGGGCTCCTACCGCCTCCAAACACTTGAAGGCGAAGAAGTCAACAACTCGTGGAACGTCGACCAACTCTGTCGATTCTACGCCTAGTCTAAACGACTACTCCGGGTTCAAGTCCACGCGACTACGTCAACACCCCCTTGCCGCAGGCGACCCTCCGGGTCCTGGCTTCAAGTCTCCGGACTACTCTCCTCCATGTCCCGGCCCCGTGCGGCTACCTACGGACCCGGGCCGCAACGAGCATCAAGGACTCTAGCAGCGGTCTACCAAGAGACCACACTCCAAGATCCAGCCTCGCACGGCTACCTACGGATCTGCGATCCAGCCCTCAACGGCTACCTACGGATCACCAGCTGTAAGCGGCTACCCGCTCCAGGCTCCCACTTAGCCGTAAGCGGCCTCCGGTCCGGGCGACTACTTGTAACTACGGCCCTGGCCATCCAGGTGTACTTCTTCAGTAATAAAGTTTGATCGTTTATCAACTTCTTTACTGCCTACTCCCTGCGACGGGACTACTAAGCCGAGTACTACTACTCGCACTTACTCCACGATGGGCGCTCCGCACTCTGAGATCGCGGCTACGAGTACTCATTGATGGAACATCACATTTCATTGATATATGAAAAAGTTCATTACAACTGTTTCCTATGCAACTACGGCTACTAGCTATCTATGCAGGGCTACTGGAGGTTCAACTTATCGGCTACCTGCTCCGCGATGGGAGCCATCTCGCTCCAAAGCAACTCGCGCTCGCTCATCCGAGCGGTTGGCGGCTACCCCGCCGGCCGACTACCTCCACCGGGCCTTCGGGAAGTACGACTTCATGAAGGCCGGCACTCGCTTCGGGATTGACTTGGCCATGTGCTTCACGTAGGCGGCCGGCCGGCTTGGCGCCCTCACGAAGTCGATCCGCCAACGGAGCAATCTTGGGGCCGCCCGGTGCGGCACCAGGAGCCTCGCGATCGGGAGGGCAGCCTCTTCAAGGTCCTTCAGCTGGGCCCGGAGCGCCTCGCAGTCTTCGTTCAACTTCTGCAAAGATTTGTAGCAGTTGACGAGATCCCGGTCAGACGCAATTCGCAACTCCATGTGCTTCTCACACTCGAAGGCCAGCTCCTTGTAGTCGAGTTCAAGTACCTGTCGGGCCTCTTGCTCCCGGTAGAAGAGATTCTTCATGCTGATCTCCGAGCCTTTCAGCTGCTCCACCTGGCTTTCGAGTTCTGCAACACCGGAACACAACGACGGGTCAGAGCTTGATGACTCCCAACAAGTACCCGACAAGTCAAGAGCCATACCTTTATTCTTGTTGCGGAGGCCTTTGTTCTTCCGCACCAGCTCGTCGCTCTTCGCCTGCAAGTCCATCACATCGTTGTGGTACTTGGCGAAGGCGGCGTAAAGTTTCGACTGCATGGCGGCCGCATGCTTCCTCGACTTCACGAGCTGCTCCTCCGTGGCTTCGGCTCGCGCAAGCCGTGTCGCCGTAGCCTTGCAGCAGATTCGACTTCTCGCGGGATCGCTCCGCGACGTCCTGCACAAGACAAGTCCAAGTCAAGCCGAGTACTCAACGCAAAGGGCTGACAACTAGTGAGGCAACGGCTACGTACCTTCATCCACTGTTCGGCTCGCCGCATCGCCTCCAGATGCTGCGCCAACATCGCCGGCTCGACGAGATCGTCGGCAAGCAGCTCAATCCCGCCACGGCTACTCGACGTAGCCTCCGTCATTGGCGCCGAGCGGATAGGCTCCGCGTCTTGGATCTCGGGAGATCGGATCGCCACCTCCAGGGCAACCCCTGGCGACGTGGTAGCCGCCTCCCCCTCGGCGGACTTCTCGGCGGTTTCCCCCATGGGCTCGGGGGCTCCTACCGTAGCCTCTGGGGCTTCTGGTGTCAACTCCTGCATGGGCACCCCTGCAGGGATGTCACCTCCTTCGGTGCCTGTCACCAAGGAACACGCGCATCAGTATCTACGACTACTCTTTTTGGGGCTCTACAGCCTCAGGAGGAGTACTCACCTTCGACTACGACCGCCTCTGGCAGCGGCGCTTCGGCAGCTGGGGGCTCGGTCGCGACTTGGGCTTCTGGAGCGGGCTCCTCGACGGGCGGCGTGGCCTTTTCTGCTTCTGCCGCCGTGGGCTCCTCTCCGTCCCGGCCTCAAGTCCGTGGATCTTCTCGCACAAGTATCAACAGAGGGTCGTCAGATAAAATCGACTGCTACAATGAGTACTACTCATGAAGGCGTGGTACTTACAAGTTCGACCGGACGATAGTCACGGCCGGAGCACCGAGGATGCTGGCGATGTCAACCAGTTCACCCTCGGCGGGCGTTTCTTCTTGCGCCTCTTCGACTACTGCCTCCTCCACGGTGGCGGCGGCCGGCGCGGACGTCTCCTGCGCCCTTGCGGCTTCCGTCTCTTCAACCGCGGCGGACGCGGGTACCCTGCTCTCTCCTGGAGCAGGGGGGGGCGGCGCTCCACCGTGCTCTCCAAGATTTCTCCAACGGTGGGGGGCCGGACTTCGGCTTCCGGCCGGTTCCCCCACTGTGGGCCACATGCCCTCATCGCCCTCCTCCACGGGCTCTGCTGGCGGCACCTCCTGCGTACAACATACAACTACTCGTCAGCAAAGTACTCGACCACTGGGTACTCGACTACTCTGTTCAAGAACACTCACCTCCGGAGGAGTGGTCTCTGAGACCTTCAGCCTTCTTCGCCACCCGTTTTTTGGTGGGGTTGCGCGGCTTCCTCGGCGGCGCAGCAAGGCTAGCCTCCCGGGCTAGCCGGAGGGTCCCGGATGAGAGGTACATGAGGCAAGCCCGGCGGCTAAACCTCGACCGCGGCTCGGAAGCGGTCCCCCGCCGTCTCCCTCGTCCTCTTCGTCATTGGAGGTATCCTCCACGATGACGGGATCGTCGTCGTCTCCGACTACTCGGCGCTCCTTCATCTTCTCCACCGTTGGGACCTCAATTCCGCTCGGTGGTGGCTGCGGCTCGGAGACAAATCGCTTCACATCATCCTGCGCAAAAGACACAAAATGTCAGCAACTCTGCTACAAGCACCTACTACTCGACGGGGCAGGTACGGCTACTCACCTCGTTGGGCGGGCGCGCGGCGGAGTACTCCTCGACAGGGCACGCCGTATACTCCGGCATGTCCTTGAAGATCCTCGACAACCTCTCGATGATGTCGTTATCCTCAATTTCGCCCCCCGGCATCCGCGACGTGTCGTCGTCGCCGGTGTACTCGAAGCCCATCGTATCCCGCGCCGACGGGGCGCGGATCCGGCGCTTCATGAAACCGAAGGCCACATGTTCGGCCCTCGGTCCCCGCATCCCGCGGGGTCTTGATGCGTGCCGGCAACTCCGGGAGCCGGATCCCTTCCCCGCATGGTGGGCTCCGTGTTCCACCACTCTTGGTGCTTGGGTCGCCGTCCGCTCGGCTTCGGCGGCTCGGGATGGTGGTTCGTGGTGTAGAACCATCTCGTCTTCCGCCGGTGTTGGAGTCCACGAGCTTGTACGCCGTGTCTTCGCTCCGCGGCATCCTCCCTCGGCCCGGATCCCGGCTCCTCCGACTACTCGGGGATTGGAGGCGCCGCGGCCGCGGCTTCACGCGGAAAAACTTCCGAAGAGAATCCGAGTGCGGTTTGATTCCCAAGAAAGCTTCGCAGAAGTGGACGAAGACGGAAGTGTGGAAGATACCGTTGGGGTTCAAGTTGAGGTACTCGATGCCATAGTACCTGAGAAGCCCCTTGAAGAAGTCACTCGCTGGGAGCGCAAGACCGCGCTCCACGAAGCGCGAGAACATCGGGATCTCGTCTTGTGCCTTCTCCATCGGATAGGGATCTCCCGCGGCGGATCTCCACATGTCGATCTCCTTCTCCCTGATGAAACCGCTGTTCAACAGGGTCAGCAAGTCTTCGGTCTTCACCTTCGATTTTTTCCACTCGCGGCTTGGGTCAGCGCGCGGTGGAGATGTGGGCGGCGCCGCTCCGGTGCCGGCCGCGGCAGCCTCTGCATGGCTCCTCTTCTTCCCGCCGGCCTTCGACGTCTTCGACGGGGACGGCTTCATCCTCCAAGAACAGGGAGTCTTCACTCGCATCCGCTCGGGGGCTACCCTTCAGCTTTCGGGTGGCGATGCGCTCGGATCTATTACGGCGGCAGTGCTCGCTGGAGTGGATCTACTTCAAGATTCAAGTGGCGAATGACTGCGGCTCACTTGGGTGAAAAACCCTAAGGGTTTCGGCTTGTATTTATAAGCCAAAACGCCTCCGCAACGGGCGGCTGGATAAGTCCACGCGCGGCTGACTCAGCGGCTGCGCGTGACTCTTCGTATTCCACTAGTCGACGCGCCTCATCTCGGGGGCTCGGCTACTCATACTCGACTACCTGGGACGCGGCTAGTCTAAAGAGCATCTCAGGACACATTCTCCAAGAAGACCCTTCAATTCGAGAGGAAGTACTCGACTCAAGGCTCGGGGGCTCCGTGCCACGTGTCCTTCGGTTTTTTTCTCCGGATTTTTCGGGATTTTCTCGCCAAGACTTCGGATAGATCCTCAGCCAGAGCCCGCGGATCGAGGCTCGGGGGCTACTCCACGTGGATTGCAGTTCTGCGAATCGCATCTTCTTGACGGTTCCGGCTTCAAGACAAGGCGGGCATTTCTGAAGACCTTCGAAGGCAGATTTCAAGGACGCTTGGGACTACTCGAGAAGACTTCAAGATTGCTCAAACGTCAGCTGGAGTACATTCCAGCCTCGGGATGCTTCGACTACTCTTGAGGACTTTTAACTTGTAGCACTCAGGGACGCTTGAGGACTACTCGTTAAGGCCTTCAAGACTACTTGAAGCTATCCTTCTCGACTACAAAGTACTCGGGGGCTTGTCGTATGGACCTCCCTGGGCCCACTACCTCGGTGGGTACCAGGACCGACTACTCGGTGGGCCCCTGGGACTACCCGGCTTGCGCTACACGGCACCTGAAGGCGTGGAGCACAAGGACAACACAGGAGTAGTACTCGGTTAGGACTCTGTACGCGTTCCGCGCTGTGTGGAGGTCTCCTAGACGTACTCGACTAGTACTCCTGCCCTACTCCGACTTGTAACCCTGCCTCCCGGACTATATAAGGCGAGGCAGGGACCGATCTCTAGCATCGAATCTCAATCCCCTACAACCCACGGCGCACTATTGCACCATCTTGTAATCGTGCCCTATCAATCCAGAGCTACGCAGCATACAGGACGTAGGGTATTACGCACCTCACGGCCCGAACCTGTCTAAATTGTGTGCCACGTGTCTCTTCCTTCGAGTTACCGATCTCGGCGGGTCACAATCATCTACTCCGGGTACTCCCCGTAGTAGGTTGACCTAGGTTTGACCGGTGTTTGACCGTGGTTTGACCGGTTGACCTGGTCATTAGCGTTAATGACGTTAATTAGAAAACTGGGGCGTCACATGTACTCATTGAAGCGCTCGAATGCCTCCGAGATAGCTTCCGTAGGATATTGAACAAAGGTGGCAATCTTATTACGCAAGCTTTGAGTTTTACCCGGCGAGTAGTATTCATTCATGAAAGCCTTCATCCACGTGTTCCAATTTTGCACCGTCTTTGCCGGTTGAGAGTGGAACCATTGCAAGGCCTTCCCGAGTAGCGAGAACGGAAAAAGCCTTGCCCTCATTTGATCTTGAGTCACCCCATCCATGTTGAAAGTTTGACATAGTTGAATGAACGCTTGGAGGTGAAGGTTCAGATCCTCTTTACCGGTGAAGAGTGAATGTTGCACCATGCGGATTGTTGAGGTCTTGAGGTGGTGAATTCTTCGGAGATTCCTTCTATCCCATGTCTTCCGACTTTGAATCTACAATATCCAGCTTTTTAGCTTGATGTGCTTCGTGTCTCCTTAGCCTGTAAAGTTTTTCTGGATCATCCACAAAATTATCGGGTTTGTTGGAGAGATAGCCGTCCATCTCCTGTCAGGGTTAGCAATGAACAAAATATGCAAAAAACTAGAAAGTAAAAATAAATCTATGAAAACTAGGGTTACACAAACTAGATTAGATTTATTTTGACGATGATCAAAGTTTAGTAGATGCAAAAAGAAAAACTAAAAGAAAACTGAAAATCACAAAAAAGCAAAAAAAGATCAAATCTTGATCACTTGTTCCCCGGCAATAGCGCCAAAAAAAGGAGCTTGTTGACGGTTAATAGTTGTATCAAAGTTCGTTTAGACTTGCAAGCGGACAATTCTCCAGTCGTAGTTAAGGGACCCTTCTTCCCTCGAGTGGTGAACCCAAGGTATCAAATCCATGGAACAAATGTGTGACGCAAAAGATGATCTAGTAAAGCCAAGTATCTTCAATCTTCGATAAAGAGAAACCCTAATGCATCTAGATAAAGAACACATAACTAATCTAATCTACTAAAGACCGGAGGTAACAAAGATAGATAGGGTAGATAAACCGATCTAGAGAGAACGTGTTAAGCCTTTTGTTGAAGTTCCAAGCAAAAGAAGAAGTAGCAAATCGAATCTTATTAGAAGCCTCTTTAAATCGTGGTTTCCCGTCCGACTCCGAAAACACCCGCCTTTCGGAACCCCTGTTCTGTCACAACGTATTCCTATTCATGCGGGTAGTCTAGGGCGAGTCCAAGGACAAGTCGAGTTCTTTCGGAAGATCCGGCGTGTACCTCTAGCCACCGCGGCTACAAGAACACCCTATGTGATCTATCTCGAGAATAGATCTAGAATAAGCAAAGCCGATCGAAAAACGAAATCATCGAAGAAACGCTTGATCTCTAGAAATAGATTCAACTCGATAATTCAACTAATACAATGATACATAAACAAGATCACCACTGGGATCCTACCTTGATCTTGCTTCTAGCTCCGGGAACTCTGATGTGGTCTTCCTTGCAAGGTTCCCACGTCGGCTAGGGAGACCCTAGTCAACTAGCTCGACCCTCTCCTCTCCGGAATGGTGTCCCTCTCTTCTCTGCTCCTCGGCGGCCGATGACGAATTCATTCATGTGTGGCTCTCGACCCTGGGGCTATAAATAGCTGAATGGCGGCTAGGTCAAAGGAGGGGGCAAATGGGCCCTGGACTGGCTGAATGCCTCCTTCGCGTGGTGTCAGTTCCCAAGTCTTCTAGATCCGTCCCCCTTCTGCATGTAGGACCTTGTCATAAGTTTCTCTCCGAGTTGGACGTAGCTCCTTGTCCCACAAGATTCGGCACTTTTCTGGTTAGGTCCTCGGAGTTTGTCATCTTCTCGGGTTGAGTCCCTAGCTTCTTGGTGTCAAGTTTGCTTCATTGCATGACTTGTACGGGCTTCAAGGTCTTGTCACAAGGTGCTTGATGATCTTATCCCGAAATTCTTGCTTTCAACGCTAAAACCCTACATAAACACTAAACTCCAAAACCACGGGGGTTAGTACCAATGGATAAGGTATAAAATTTATGCCAACACCGAAGGTAAACTCATGGCTAGGTTGACAGATTTTCACCGTCAACAACAAGAAAGGTCTCAGGGACCGCAAGGTCTTCGAGAAGATTCACGACTCTGGTGCGGTAGCGGTCACGCCGCTCATGGAGGTCATCAACAAGCTGATCGACACAGAGGAGGACTTGTCAACTAGTTTGACCATGACAGCAAGTAAGACGCTGGCACCCCTGGCGCTGCCGGTGACGCCAGCTCAAAGTTCCGCAAGCGATCTTTAGAGGTCCTCGCGGCGGACAGGCGCCGACCTTTAACGTTCAACGTCGAGGATTTCAACACGGTGTTGGATAGCCCCTCCACGTTCCATGAAAGGGGTACTCACACGGTCCGCGAGTGCCAGCAATTCAAGAGGGCGTTCCGTGCGCCCAAGGACCCCAAGCGACCTAGAAGCGACGGAGATAGGTCATCCTCACATCGCTACATGAAGGATCAGATGGCGACTAGAGAGGGGGGGAGTGAATAGGAGCCGGTAAAAATTCTTTACAAAGAACCCGGCCTATGCCCTAGTCAAATCCCGGTCACACACAAGCTATGGATCGAATCACACATCAATCGCTAAGACCACGAGGTTATGGATCAACCTCTAGCCTTAGGAACGATTCCTTGAAGCACACGCGGAAGCACGAAAGAAGGAAGGGAGGAATCGAACCAAGAAGCAAAGCGCTTAGCTTCTGGAGGACCGTCCGGCCAGACAGGGCGGACCGTCCGCGATGGGCCGCACGGACCGTCCGACCGGGTACCGCGGACTTTCCGCGCCCGAGCCGCGGACTGTCCGGCATGAGCCGCGGACCGTCCGTTAAAGCCAACAGAACCACCAGTGGCACATCGCGAACCACGGACCGTCCGCGGGGAGCACCACGGACTGTCCGTTAAATCACACAGAACCAACAGGGACGCACCCGCACCATGGACCGTCCGCGGGGAGCACGCGGACTGTCCGCCAGGCACCCGCGGACCGTCTGCCCGCTGCTGCGGACCGTCCGAAACTCCGTCCAACCAAAACACAAAAGCGCGATGGATCGAAACGAAAGACGAGCAAGAACACGAAGAACACGGGACGAACCCTAGCCGCGTGGACCGTCCACCAGGACCTCGCGGACCGTCCGCCAGGTGCGGACAGAGCAGAAAACGCCCGACCCCGAAAGTCAACTTCCCCAAATCATCATCGGATTTCCCAAACGGTTGAAGTTGTGGAGACAAGGGTTTGGGGACTTGAAAAGCGTCACACAAGGATGCTATAGCCCAAAAATCTTGCCTCCTAAATCCCTAAAACACCGGGGATCGCGAATCCTTTGAGCACCACCAAAAACTAGAGCACCGAACGAAAAACTTCGAATCGAAGTGGTTTCCCGGCTTTTGAGGGCACAAGATCAATCACAAAGATGCATGAGACATCTATCCATGTTTCCCTCAAAGAAATCTGGGGAGAAACCCACTCAAATCTGTGGAATCACACCGAGAACAAAGGCACGAAAACAAGCACAAAAGACCACGAGAAACACAACTCCGAAACTCCTATACAAACCAGGAAAGATTCACAAGTTCTAGCATGCCGCCCTAGCATCCATCCCTCTCAACAAATCTCTCATGAAGCTCTCATGCTAGCCTAGAGAAAATGGAAGAAAAAAAATAGCTACGAAAATGAGAAATGGGAGGGAGGAAAATGAAACCCTAAGTCGCCGAGAGAGAGAGCCATCCACACACACTCATGGCTTATATATCATGTCCCGCCGGAGTGGTAAATGACTCGACTACCCCTAACTTAACTACTGGCGATACTGAAGGACCGATAAGGCGACCAGAGAGGGGGGAGTGAATGGGAGCCGATAAAAATTCTTCTCGAGGGAGATTGAATCTCCGCCAAGACGAACTAGCTCGGTCGGACCCCAGAAATCACACGCTCCGCACTTCTACCTCCCGTTTGCCAAAACCACGTAGCCACTGGAGTGCTACTGGTCCTAGGAACAAACTCTACCAAAGCAACCACAACACACACGCAAGACCGTCGGCGGAAACAACTCGAAAGCCGGCTAACCGCAGGGGGCGGTTAGACCGGTATAGGGGGCGGTTAGACCGCCTCCACCCGGCAACCAAGAAATCCTCCGAAACGCCTCTTCCGAGCACCAAAACACACCACGGTTTCACCAACAGAGATCTCTCGGTCAAGGCCATGCTAGCTACCGTAAAATCTTGGCGACAACCAAAACTTCACCCAAGGGCCTAGGGGCGGTTAGACCGGCTACACCGGGCGCCTAACCTCCCGTACCCAAGCAACGAACTCCAACCAAGAACACCTAGCAACCGCACGAGAACGACCCCAAATTTCACCCGGACACTCCTCTCGATCAAGACGAACAAACTCACGAGAGGAAAATCGGGCGAAACAAAAATTTGACCCGGAAACACCCCGGGCGGTTAGACCGCCCCCCGTAGGCGGTTAGACCGCCCCTTCCCGTAAAACGAACCCGCGGGTCAAACCTCAACTTCCTCGCGCCCGATCTCCCGAATCACTCCACGGATTGCAGCCAAACTTCGGGAATAGCCGGGTTACCTCCCGGGCAACCTCTACCTCAAAGGAATCGACCCGAAACGCTCACAATCAAGAGGAATCGAAGAAATCGCTTCTCTAGGTCAAGAACTCGCCCAACTCGAGAAACCACCAAATCGAGTCCGATTCAAAGGGGATTTGGGGGCAAAGTCACCAGCCAAAGAGGCACAAGAACCTCATACGTGACACCCACCAAAAACCCCAAGAAATCGTTCTCAAAACACCGCCAAAAAGAGCTCCGAAGGTCAACACAAAAGAGACGGGAAAACCACCATGAAGAACAATGCCAAACCTTCTATACATGCCATGAATGGTTCATACAAGGTCTAGCTTGCCACCCAAACATCCATCCCTCTCTCTAGATCTCACATGAAGCTCTCAAGCTAGCCTTCTAAAAACCTAGGAAAATGGAGAACGAAAATGGAAAAACCAAATGAGCTAGGGTTCCAAGAGTTGGCTGCCATCCTCTCACCTCTTGGGTTATATGGAGGCAACCGAATGTCCAAAATACCCTTCTCTACTAACTAGAGATACATGCCCCTCAAGGGCGGATTTGGAATTCTTGATGTCTTCACCATCGGACGGATGCCCGGCGACCGCACCCTGCGTAGCCTCGACGCAAGCCATGCGATCCCGACGTGTGTCCTCCGCTTCGAAGATTCTCGACGCCGGCGGCCAGGGCGGTCAGACCGCCCCCCCTGGGCGGTTAGACCGGCCCAGTGGATCTGACCGGCCCCGGCGGTCCGACCGCCCCTCCCGGGCGGTTGAACCGGCCCGGGTGGCCGCACCTCCTCGTCGAGTCTTCGGCCTCGGTTTTGTGGCTCAACCGAGTAACCCGCGTGGTTTTCCGGTGAACCACCGCAAACCCCCGCGAGCTCGGTGTAGCCTCCGCCAATCTCCACTCATGACTCGGCTCCCACGTAGTCCCGGCTCGACCTTGGTTTTGAGGCTCTACCAAGAAACCGTCCACGACTTCATCTTGTTGTTCATGCTACCATGCGGCCCGCACTTGACCCCCGCCGGCCGCCGGTCCCTCGAACGAAGCCTACTTGTCTTCTCCACACCCGGAGGCCTCACCGCGACGACCTTTCACGCTTGTTCTTCACCTCGCACCAACACGAGTCAAGCCGCAACCCGCACCCGCAATACTTAGCCAAGAATCGGTCCACACAACGTTGTCAATCACTCATCACACAAGGAAGCGACCATCCACCGGTCCTCGAACCACACATGGTCCTCAATCTCCCCCTTGATGAGTGCATTGACAACACACTCACATGAAGTAACACAAGAGAAAAGGAAAAGAAAAGAAACAAAATAAAAAGAAACCCCAACAAGCGATCGAAAGCCAAAGAAAGGCAAAGAGCAAGATCACTTGAAGAAGACAAGTCTCGGACCCCTTAGGCAAGGGCAACGGCTCGACACATCCGAGACAAAACACAGCTCAAGCAAAGAGCGCAAACCACCACAGCAAAACTCGAACACCACAAAGAGCTCCCCCTGCACAAATGCAAGCTCCCCCTGAGCCACAGCACACTCCCCAGGGCGGTTAGACCGCCTGCCCAAGGCGGTTAGACCGCCTCTGCCTGAACTGACCGCCTGGGGGCGGTTAGACCGCCCAAAGAGACCGGCCCTGCACCAAACTGCTCAAAAATTGCCCGAAACAATTGGAACACCTTCCAAACACTCCCAGGTGCCCAAAACATGCACAAACTTCTCCCCCTTGTTGACAATGCATGAATCAAGGCAAAATGCGAAAACTTGCAACATATAGCTTCTCGAATATACAAAATTCATCACAAGGAGCTACACAAGTCCAAATGAACAAGTTAGATACTCGACAGGTTCGTAAGGACCTTAACTACGTGATCACCAAGTTTCACAACCAGTGGACAAGGCTAAAAAGGATTTTAGTAATTTTGCGAAAAGTTACTCTCTCACAAGCAAATACCTAAACATGAGCAAAACATATCAAAATGGCAAAGCCACTCAAACTTCATGCTAGGACAGCCATTCTAATCATAAGACCATCATAAACACCCAAAAGCACCTCATGTCATGTCAAAGCCACCGAGCCATGTGCCTACTTCTATGTATGAGACTTCTCATTGGTAGGCATCATGCAACGGTTTAGCACCCAAAGCAAATTAATTCCAAGACATATGACATGGGAACATATTTTCCAAGCATTTTTCATTTCATTTTCAGATTTGTAAATGGTACATGAAATGTCTTTGCGACAAAAAGGAACTTATGCCCCTCCACAAGATTAAGCAAGAGGGCTAAACATTCATGATGGCAAGCGAGCCTTTGGCTCCATATGATCAATAAACTAGCTATCCAACCACAAAGTAAGCATAGCAAAGCCACTAAAGCATGTCAAGATCATATATAGGCATTTACGCATGAGAGAGCATGTATATGACATTTTTCAAAGATTAGCCATCAACCATGGATCATTCATCAAGATCATCAAGAGCTAAGCCAAACTAACCGTAGCATATCAAACAAGCTCACAAGAACATATATAGCAACCCATGGTAAACATTGTATATAGGAGAAGCTTTCCCTAATAATGCATATGATACAAAATGCATGCAATCTAAGATACAAGGATGCCTATACATCATGTTGCATATGCAATGCCAAATGCAAGAAATGCACCAACGAAAGCTATACATATGTTACAAACCGGCTCCTCGAGGGGAGGCAAAGTGGGCTCGACACCACCGGCAAAAAAAAGCCCCCACACACCCAACTCAAGAAATTAAACACACACCAAGTCCCCCCCGCAAACGAGTGAAAGTTGCTTGATCTAGGGGTTTGGTGAAAATATCGGCTAGTTGGTCATGTGTGGGTACATGGATCAAAGCTATCTTCCCTTTCTCTACGTTGTCTCTCAGGAAATGATACCTCACTTCTATGTGTTTGGTTTTGGAATGGAGCACTGGGTTCTTTGCAACGCTTATGGCACTGGTTCTATCACAATGAAGTGGGACATGGGTATACTCCTCACCAAAGTCACTCATGGTGTAGGTGATCCAAAGGAGCTGAGAGCAACAACTAGCAGCGGCAACATACTCGGCTTCGGTCGTGGATTGAGCCACACTCGACTGCTTGCGGGAAGACCAAGACACCAAAGAGGAACCCAAAAACTGGCAAGTCCCAGAAGTGGACTTCCTATCCAACCGACACCCGGCAAAATCCGCGTCTGAAAAACCATGAAGCGCCAAAGAAGAGGACGCGGAATACCAAAGGCCGAAGTCGGGAGTGTGACGCAAGTACCTGAAAATTCTCTTCACCGCTTGCCGATGCGAAGTCCTCGGAGACGCTTGAAAACGAGCGCACAGACACACCGAGAACTGTATGTCCGGCCTCGTCGCCGTCAAGTAGAGGAGTGACCCGATCATGCTCCGCACTCCTTCCGGTCCACGTGTTCACCTTCCTCGTCCGCATCAAGAGCCGTAGTCGTACTCATCGGCGTCGTCATAGCCTTGGAGTCCTCCATCTTGAACTTCCTCACAATGTCCTTGGTGTACTTAGCCCGGTGCACAAATGTTCCTTCCTTTGATTGCTTGATTTGTAGACCGAGGAAGAACCGCAACTCGCCCATCATGCTCATCTCAAACTCCCTCGCTCATATCATCCGCAAACCTTGCAACAAGAGAGTTAGACGAGCCACCAAAGACAATATCATCCACGTACACCCGCACAATCGGGATATCTCCGCCTCTGCCTCGGCAAAAACAAGGTCCGATCGACCTTCCCCATCTCAAATCCTCTCTCAAACAAGAACCCCCTCAACCTCGCCATACCAAGCTCTAGGCGCCCGCTTCAACCCATACGGCCGCCTTCCTCAACTTGTACACCCGGTGGGGGTACTTCTCGCTCTCAAACCCCGAGGTCGCCTCACATACACTTCTTCCTCCAAAGACACCATTCGAAAAGCACTCTTCACATCCATTTGGTGCAACTTGAACCCTTTAGCCACGGAAAAGGCTAGAAGGACCCTAATCGCCTCCAAACGGGCTACGGGAGCAAAGGTCTCCTCGTAGTCAATCCCCTCCTTCTGACTGAACCCTTGAGCAACAAGTCTCGACTTGTTCCTCACAACCTCACCCTTTTCTCCCTCTTTGTTTTTCCACACCCACTTTGTACCAATCGGCTTACACCCTGGGGGAGGGTCAACCAACTCCCACACCTGATTCCTCTCAAAGTTCTCCAGCTCCTCATGCATCGAGTTAACCCAATTGTGATCGATAGTGCGTGTCCAATGTCTTTGGGCTCAAAAGAAGCAACAAACGCAGCATGAGCAAAGTGGGAATTGTTTCGAACCCTCGACCGTGTAGTGCGTTCATTCATGTCGCCGATGATCCTCGAAGCCGGGTGATCCACCCGAACTCGCCGGGGAGGTTCTCGCCTCGAAGCTACCTCCCCCTCAACATCGCCTTCTCCTCGTTCTTGATTTGTCGTCGTAGGTGTAGCAGCAGGGTCCATCCATCATCGTAGTCGAAGTAGTGGGTACATGTTCGGCCGGGGGCGCCGCACCGCCATCTTCATCATCACCATGTTCATGCTCCTCCTCCCCGAAAGATCTCCTCGCCAAGCTCATCATCACCTGCACACTCAAAGACAAGCCGACTACGTGGCTCGTCTCGTCGAAGGTTACCTCGCAAGTCTCCACGATTTGGTTAGTTTCAAGATTGAGCACACGATATGCTCTAGAATGAGATGCATAACCAAAGAAAATGCCATCGACAAACCTAGCCTCAAACTTATCCAACTTCCTCGCCTTTCTTCGTAACGAAACACTTGCAACCAAAGACATGGAAGTGACTCACCTTGGGTGTGCGACCATGCATCAACTCATAGCATGTCTTCTTCTTGTGCACTCGAGGTATATTCTCGTTCGACACATAGCATGCGGTATTCACCGCCTCGGCCTCAATACCTCCTCGGAGTCCTATGCTCATCAAGCATCGTCCGAGCCATCTCGCACAAGGTCCCGTTCTTCCTTTCCACAACACCATTCTAGGGAGGCGTATACGGACTCGAAAACTGGTGCTCAAGACCCAAGTCATGACAAAAGGTTTCAAAACGAGAGTTCCTGAATTCCGAGCCATTATCACTGCGGATAGCTCGTATGGCATCTCCGTGCCTCTCGTTCCTCAACCTCAAGACTAGATCTCGAACAAAACCAAATGTCTCCCCCTTATCCTCAAGAAAGAACACCCACGCATACCGAGAATAGTCGTCCACCACAACAAGAACATACCACTTCCCACCCGCAGATCGCACACGAGCTGGGCCAACAAGGTCCATATGGAGCAGCTCGCATGGACGCTCAGTCATCACATCGGTGAGAGGCGGGTGAGAAGAGGCCACCATCTTGGCATGCCTACACGGAGCACAAACCAACTCTTTCTCAAGCCTCAACCGTGGCAATCCTCAGACCAAATTGAGTTTACTCAAGCGAGACAAAAAGGTCAAAGCTCAAGTGACCCAACTTCCTATGCCACCTCCACAACTCACTCGAAGAACCAGCCAAGAAATAACGCTCAACACCCGAAGACTGAGAAAAATCAGCACGAAACACCTGACCCTCGGGAACGACCATACAAACAAGGTCCCCTCGAGAGTCCACAATCCGAGAACCACCTGGCCGAAACAACACCTCAAAGCCCTCATCCAACAACTGAGACACGAAAGCAAATTGTACCCCGGCGATTGAACAAGAGCAACACGCCTCGCAGTGATCTTGTCACTCACTTTTATCTCACCTTCGAAAGCACACGCCCACGCCCATTGTCCCCAAAGGTGATGTACCTCTTCGTCACCACGGACGAGACTTGAGAACCACCCCCCGTCTCCGGTCATATGTCTCGAGCAACCGGAGTCAATCAACCAAATGTTCTTCAAGTCTCCCACCCGAAATTCATAAACAAGCACGTGAGCGAACAAACGACTCAAAGACCGGGGTTAGTACCAAAGGAGGAAAACCAGTGCCGAGCCATTTGCTCGAAAGTGGGGTTAGCACACATCAAGCCATCTTTCCTACCATAGCTACCACCACGAACACCACCTCGGTAACCACTCCGAGGGAACCACCCCTCACTGCCTGGAGGAGGACCAAAACCACGGAACACAACCCGTGGAGCGTCCCTCCTCTCCTTCTCAAAGCTACGACTCCTCCCATCCCCGTAGTGACCTCGAGGGGGAGAATGCCTAGCAACCGACCACCTGCGTCGTCTCTCCGGACCAACCACCAAAGCAACTCCACCTCCGGACCCGAAACCTCTCAACTCACCACCTCGAAAACCACTCCGCCCGTAAATGGGGGAGGGCCGGTCCGACCGCCTAGCCGTGCCGGTCCGACCGCCCTCTCCGGACCACCACCGCGGCTACGGGATTTCTCATATCCCCATGCCGGATCCTTACGCACAAAGCCCTTTCCCTTAGGTAGTGGCATACGAGGCTCGTGCACACCATGAGAAGGGTGGTACTCGTCCTTGTTCGCCCACTCCTTAGCCATTCTCGCCTCTCTCTTTCTCTTATAGCAAAACTCTCTCTAGTGACCATCCTTCCCACAAAACTCACAATGGA
Organism: Cenchrus americanus; assembly: GCA_947561735.1. Classification (NCBI taxonomy): domain Eukaryota; kingdom Viridiplantae; phylum Streptophyta; class Magnoliopsida; order Poales; family Poaceae; genus Cenchrus; species Cenchrus americanus. Next base: position 153,260,285 of record OX387242.1, on the reverse strand, counting down.
AAAGGATTGGTTTGGGCTTAGGCTTGGGGAGAGGCTCTCCACTTGGTTTCTCACTAGGCTTTTCACTTGCCTTCTCACTCGGTTTTTCTCTCGGTTGGTTTGGCTTGGATGCAAACTTGTCTTTGGGTGTGGGTTTTGGTGGAACTGAAACATTCCCGAATTTCTTTTCTCTCTCACCACTGCCCTCACCAACCTCATCCAATCCCAAAGCCCAACCATCAAAGCGCTTACAACTAGCAATCATCATACCAAGCTGAGGTTCTTGACTCGACAACCAACTCAGCGCATCACGCAACTTATCATTCTCATCTTGCAAGCGACCAACACATTTTGCAAGATCCAAATTTTTCAATGCATGCATTTCACAAGTAGAGCAGGATGTAGGCATGGGTTCCTTCAATTTAGCCTCGAGCGAACTAGTGTAAGCATGCAACTCATCAATCTTAGCATGCAAAACAGGGCAAGAAGTGCAAGCACCTAGCAAAGCAGGTCTAGACTTAAGCTCAGCCACTTCAACCCTAAGCACATCTAGTTCCTCACACTTGGAGGCATGCTTCTCCTTAAACAAAGCAAGATCGGCAAGGAATATGGAGCAATCAAGACAATCATTTTCATCGGCAACAACGGGCTAGCCTTAAGCGAATCAATCTCAAGCTTGCTATCAAGCACCCGTGTCTCCGGCTTTCCCACTCTAGTCCTAGCATCCTCGAGTGAAGCCCTAAGCTCTTTCCTCATTTTCTTGGCCTCTCTAAGCATGTCATCACGGTTATCAAGCAAAGAGCCCAGCCTCTCATTCTCCCGGCACAAGAAGGGAAGTTCATCACGCACCTCGTCGTCGGACTCGCAGTCCGAGTCGCTCCGTGTGCTCTTCTTGCTGCCGGAGCTCGCCGCCATGGTACAGAAGCCGTCTCTCGCGAAGCAGCTCAGCCCGCTCAGGTTCTTGGACGACTTCTTGTTCTTGCGGCGATCTCCCTCGTCTTCACTGCTGCTCGAGCTCGAGGTGGAGTAAGCGGAACTGGAGTCGACGTCGCTCGCTCCAACCATCGCTCGGGCCTTGCCTCGGCCCTCCTTCTTCCTCGATCGTCGCTCGTCCTTGTACTTGTTCTTGTGCTTGCTCTTGTGGTCGCGCCTCGAACGGTACTTGCCATCGTTCATCCTCGGCTTGTGCTTGTAGCTGTCCTTGCTCTTGGCCTTCTCCGGCGGTCGGCGACGAAGTGTCCCGCTTGCCGCACCGGAAGCAGTCCTCGTGTTCCTCCTCATGTTCACGCCGTTCTCGTGCGGCCTCTCGAACCGCCTCGTCAACGGCGCCGGCTCGTCCTCTCCAAAGTCATCAAACTCCTCATCCGGCATAGACATCAAAGAGGAAAACGAGAACATCCCGGTGGATGGGTTAGAGTTAGTCTTTCCTTTGGAACCACCAACGAGGGCAAGACTATGGGAGTCGGTCGGTCCCTCGAGCTTGGCGCTCATGCCCCTATCCACCTCGGCCGACTTGAGCTTCGAGAACAAACTCGTTCACCATCGTAGTATCGTACCTCTCCGACTCGACTATGGCCTCGAACTTTCCGCCCCATATCGTACGATCCAAAGAGTGTAAGAGCTTGACCGCTCTATCATGATCATCGTACGGGAGCACGTCCACATTGGCCCTCATGTTGTTCACAACCACCGTGAACCTCTCGGAACAAGGCATCGATGGACTCACCGGGGAGATGAGTGAAGTTCTCGTACTCTCTCCGTAGGTCGCATACAACCGTGCCCGAACTCGGGCGTTCCCAACATGAGCCTCCTTCAACACCGCCCAAATCCTACAAGCCAAGTGCTCGGTGTGCACCCGACCGAACTCGGCCGACACAAAGCACGAAACAAGTAGTCGACCGCCTTATTGTTGGCGTCGAATCCGTCCCTCGACCCCGGAGCAAGGAAATCCATCGGTCGGACATAGCTCGTGTCCACCGTGACATCCCAAAGCGGCTCGACCCTTTCCGCGGAGGAACGCACCCATCCGCTTGCTCCACATCCGGTAGTTCTTGCCATCGAAGTGTGGAGGACCCGAACCCCGTTCCCGGTACGCCATCCTTGGATCTTAGACCGGTTAGAGTCAACAAAGACCCGAACCGGCTCGATACCACTTGAAGGACCGATAAGGCGACCGAGAGAGGGGGAGTGAATGGGAGCCGATAAAAATTCTTCTCGAGGGAGATTGAATCTCCGCCAAGACGAACTAGCTCGGTCGGACCCCCCCGAAATCACACGCTCCGCACTTCTACCTCCCGTTTGCCAAAACCACGTAGCCACCGGAGTGCTACCGGTCCTAGGAACAAACTCTACCAAAGAACCACAACACACACGCAAGACCGTCGGCGGGAAACAACTCGAAAGCCGGCTAACCGCAGGGGGCGGTTAGACCGGGTATAGGGGGCGGTTAGACCGCCTCCACCCGGCAACCAAGAAATCCTCCGAAACGCCTCTTCCGAGCACCAAAACACACCACGGTTTCACCAACAGAGATCTCTCGGTCAAGGCCATGCTAGCTACCGGAAAATCTTGGCGACAACCAAAACTTCACCCAAGGGCCTAGGGGCGGTTAGACCGGCTACCCGGGGCGGTCTAACCTCCCGTACCCGAAAGAACGAACTCCAACCAAGAACACCTAGCAAACCGCACGAGAACGACCCCAAATTTCACCCGGACACTCCTCCGATCAAGACGAACAAACTCACGAGAGGAAAATCGGGCGAAACAAAACTTTGACCCGGAAACACCCCGGGCGGTTAGACCGCCCCCGTAGGCGGTTAGACCGCCCCTTCCGTAAAACGAACCCGCGGGTCAAACCTCAACTTCCTCGCGCCCGATCTCCCGAATCACTCCACGGATTGCGGCCAAACTTCGGGAATAGCCGGGTTACCTCCCGGGCAACCTCTACCTCAAAGGAATCGACCCGAAACGCTCACAATCAAGAGGAATCGAAGAAATCGCTTCTCTAGGTCAAGAACTCGCCCAACTCGAGAAACCACCAAATCGAGTCCGATTCAAAGGGGATTTGGGGGCAAAGTCACCAGCCAAAGAGGCACAAGAACCTCATACATGACACCCACCAAAAACCCCAAGAAATCGTTCTCAAAACACCGCCAAAAAGAGCTCCGAAGGTCAACACAAAAGAGACGGGAAAACCACCATGAAGAACAATGCCAAACCTTCTATACATGCCATGAATGGTTCATACAAGGTCTAGCTTGCCACCCAAACATCCATCCCTCTCTCTAGATCTCACATGAAGCTCTCAAGCTAGCCTTCTAAAAACCTAGGAAAAATGGAGAACGAAAATGGAAAAACCAAATGAGCTAGGGTTCCAAGAGTTGGCTGCCATCCTCTCACCTCTTGGGTTATATGGAGGCAACCGAATGTCCAAAATACCCTTCTCTACTAACTAGAGATACATGCCCCTCAAGGGCGGATTTGGAATTCTTGATGTCTTCACCATCGAACGGATGCCCGGCGACCGCCCCTGCGTAGCCTCGACGCAAGCCATGCGATCCCGACGCGTGTCCTCCGCTTCGAAGATTCTCGGCGCCGGCGGCCAGGGCGGTCAGACCGCCCCCCCTGGGCGGTTAGGACCGGCCCGTGGATCCGACCGGCCCCGGGCGGTCCGACCGCCCCTCCCCGGGCGGTTGAACCGGCCCGGGTGGCCGCACCTCCTCGTCGAGTCTTCGGCCTCGGTTTTGTGGCTCAACCGAGTAACCCGGTGGTTTTCTCGGTGAACCACCGCAAACCCCCGCGAGCTCGGTGTAGCCTCCGCCAATCTCCACTCATGACTCGGCTCCCACGTAGTCCCGGCTCGACCTTGGTTTTGAGGCTCTACCAAGAAACCGTCCACGACTTCATCTTGTTGTTCATGCTACCATGCGGCCCGCACTTGACCCCGCTGGCCGCCGGGTCCCTCGAACGAAGCCTACTTGTCTTCTCCACACCTGGAGGCCTCACCGGCGACGACCTTTCACGCTTGTTCTTCACCTGCACCAACACGAGTCAAGCCGCAACCTGCACCTGCAATACTTAGCCAAGAATCGCGTCCACACAACGTTGTCAATCACTCATCACACAAGGAAGCGACCATCCACCGGTCCTCGAACCACACATGGTCCTGGCGATACAACCCACGTAGGGGCATTTAGGTAATGTTTGTGGGTCTTGCCATCGGACGGCCACGCCTTTGCCGCACCCCGCGTCCTCCCGACGCAAGCCATGCGATCCCACCGCGTGTCCTCCGCCTCGAAGCTTCCCGACACGCCCGGATCCCGTCTCCGTCGTGTTGGGCCCTCGGACTTGGTTTTCAGGCCCAAACCAAGAAACCGTCCTCCGATGGTTTTGTGGGCAAACCACCAAACCCCGTGTGCCCGGTCCGGCCTCCCGCCAAACCACTTGACTCGACCGCCACCGTGCACCTGCTCGATTGTCCATGACTTCGTCTTGCTCGTGTCGCCACCATGTGGCCCGCACCCAGTCCCGCTGTCCACTGGGTCCCTCGAACTGAGCCTACTTGTCTCTCCATCTCCCGGACGCCCCTCAAGGCTGAAGACCTTTCGCGCCCGTTCTTCACCTGCAACAACGCGAACTAGGCCGCAGCCTACACCTGCGCACTAAGCCAAGAGTCAGTCCAAGACCCGTTGTCAATCACTCATCACTGAGGAGCGGTCATCCATCGACCACTGGGATGCTCCTGGTCCTCACTACAGCAACAACTGCCGCGACGACCGACGTGGCCGCCAAGACAACGAGTGCCGCGAAGACCGGTGACGTGACAACAACCCATCAGAGGATCACCGCGAGGAGCGCGACCTATCTCCCCACTGGAGACAGGCAACCCCAACGGTCCATTCCAGCACGCCAAGAGGTCGATCAACATGATCGTCGGCGTCCTAAAGTGCAGCATGAGTAGGAGGAGGTACCGAAAGGACAGCCGCGAGGTCACGCTCATCCACACCAAACCATCGCAGCCTCTGCGTTGGTCAGAGCAGCCCATTACCTTTTCCAGATCTGATCACTGGGTCCACATCCTGGATCCTGGGTCATACCCGCTGGTCGTTGGGCCCAACATCGAGGGCACCCTGCTCGCTCAAACCCTCATCGACAGTGGGAGTGGGCTCAACGTCATCTTCGTCGACACACTGAAGAAGATGGACTTCGACTTCAAGAGGCTTACGGAGTGCGACGAGCCTTTCTTTGGCATCGTACCCGTCAAGGCGGCCTACCCCATGGGTCGAGTCTCCCTCCCGGTCACGTTCGACACGGAGGAAAACTTCTGCACCGAGTACCTCAGCGTCGAGGTCGCTGACTTCAAGTCGTCCTACCACGCCATCCTAGGTCGTCCCATGCTGGCCAGGTTCATGACCATCTCGCACTATACCTACCTAGTGCTGAAGATGCCCGCTCCCAATGGAGTCCTCATAGTCTACGGTGACCTACTCATCTCGTTCAAGTGTGACAACGGGGCCCTAGAGATCTCCATGACGAATGCCTGCTTCAGTGCCTCGGCTGTCATGGTGGCTGAAGCCAAGAAGGTTGACCAGTCCGACCTGATGTCCCAGAGCAGAAGCGCACCGAGACCGCCCTAGACGCCATGCCATCGACGAAGAAGGTCTGTCTCAGCCTTGCCGACCCTGCCAAGACGGTGGTCATCGGTGACGACCTCGAAAAGAAATAGGAACTCACGCTCACCAGTTTCCTCCAGGACAATGCTGACATATTCGCATGGACCCCATCGGATATGCCATGTGTTCCAAGGGAGCAAGCTGAGCACTCCATGGATGTAAACAAGACGGCCAAGCCTGTCAAACAGAAGTTGCGCTGCTTCGCGAAGGATCGCAAAGAGGTCATTAGGGTAGAGGTTTTGAAGCTCTTAGCTACCGGATTCATCCGTGAATGTAAAAACCCGGTTTGGCTCGCCAACCCGGTGCTTGTACCCAAGAAAACCGGCCAGTGGAGAATGTGTATTGAATACACCAACCTCATTCCTCACTTCCCTAAGGACCCCTTCCCTCTTCCGCGCATCCACCAGGTCGTCGACTCTACCGCGGGGAGCACCATGTTGTACTTTCTTGACTGCTACTCGGGCTACCACCAAATAGCCTTTAAGGTCTCTGACCAAGACAAGACGACGTTCATAACACCGCACGGCATCTACTGCTACACGACCATGACTTTTGGTCTCAAGAATGCAGGAGCGACCTACCAGAAGGCCATCCTGAAGTGCTTAGAGTCTTAGATCGGCAAGAACGTCGAGGATTATGTCGATGACATAGTTTTCAAGACAACCATCAAAGAAAGCCTCATCGACGACCTTGCCGAGACCTTTGCTAACCTCCGGGTTTACCACTGGAAGCTCAACCCGGAGAAGTGCGTCTTCGGTGTTCCTTCTGGCAAGCTTCTAGGCTTCATTGTCAGCCACCGCGGCATCGAGGCAAACTCCACCAAGGTCGACGCCATCCACAAGATGAACCGACCTACCAGAAAGAAAGACGTCACGAAGCTTACCAGAATGATGGCGGCCCTAGGTCGCTTTATCAGCAAGCTTGGAGAGAAAGGCCTGCCCTTCTTCAAACTCCTAAAAAAGTCTGACAAGTTCCAGTGGACAGACGAGCCGGACCTGGCGTTCGAGGAGCTGAAGACCTTCCTCACGTCACCCCCGGTCATGGTGCACCCAGCACCCAAGGAGACCTTGCTGCTCTACATCTCCGCGCCCACCCAGGTGGTCAGCGCGGTGCTGGTAGCCGAGCGACTTGAAGAGGGCCACCAGTACCCCGTCTAGCGACCTGTCTACTACGTCAGCGAGGTCTTATCCGACAACAAGGTAAGGTACTCGCAACCTCAGTTCTCGTCATGTCGCGCAAGCTGCGACATTACTTATAGTCGCACAAGATCAAGGTCGTCTCTAGTTTCCCCTTGGAGAAATCCTATGCAGTCGCAACACTATGGGGCGCATCATCAAGTGGTCGGTCGAGCTGGGCGAATTCGACCCTGAGTTTTGCCCAAGACAGGCCTTCAAGTCCCGGATCCTCGTCGATTTCGTCTCCGAGTGGACGGAGACCCAGCAGCCTCCGCCGGCGGAGAAGCCGGAGCACTGGAAGATGTACTTCGACAGTTCCCTAAACCTCGAAGGTGCAGGCGCAAGCGTCCTCTTCATCTCACCCCAGGGTAATCACCTGAAGTACATCCTATAGATCCATTACAAGGTGTCCAACAATGGCACTGAGTACGAGGCCCTGATCCATGGGCTGCGCATCGCTATTTCCCTCGGAATCAAGCTACTTATTGTGTACGGTGACTCCAAGGTCGTCATTGATCAGGTCAACAAGGCATGCGACATCAAGAAGGAGACAATGAACACCTATCGCACCAAGGTGTGCAAGCTCGTGGATCACTTCGAGGGTCTAGAGTTCCACCACGTCTCTCGTGACAATAACGTGGCGGCCGACGTGCTCTCCATGCTGGGGTCCAAGCGTGCGCTGGTTTCGATTGGCGTATTTGTTCAAGACCTGCGCAAGCCATCAACCAGACTCCTCAGCGACCCTGAGACGTCGCCCAGAGACGTACCGGGTAGTCGTGACTTCCTCATGGCGGAGGCCGAAGTCGACTGGCGGCTCGACTTCATTGCCTACATCGTGGAGAAGCGCATCCCGGAAGACAAGGTCGAGCGAGAAAAGATTGTCAGACATGCAACCAACTACGTCGTCATCGGCATCGAGCTGTACGGAGGTCTGCCTCCAGCAGCGTACTCATGAAGTGCATCCTCCGATCTAAAGGTCTTGAGCTCTTGCAGGAAATCACGGCGGGGAATGCGATAACCATGCAGCCTCCGCAAATCTGGTGGGAAAAGCCTATAGGTCGGGCTCCTACTGGCCTACTGCGCTGGCTGACGCTCAACACCTAGTTTGGTAGTTCAAGGGTTGCCAGTTCTTCGCCAAGCAGCAGCACGTCCCAGCTCAAGTTCTGAGGACAATTCCGCCATCCTGGCCCTTTGCCATTTAGGGCCTTGACTCGGTGGGACGATTCAAGACGGCTCCTAGCGGCTATAAGCACATTCTGGTGGCGGTGGAAAAATTCACCAAGTGGATCGAGGTCCGTCCCATTGACACTATCATGTCGAAAGAGGCTGCAAAGTTCATCGTAGACATCACCCATCGGTTCGGGGTACCTAACAGGATCGTCACCGACCTGGCAAGGCCTTTACAGGGTCGGACTTCTGGATTTTTTGCCAGGACAGCCTCATCGACGTCTACTACTCCTCGGTGGCCCACCCACGGTGCAACGGCCTGGTCGAGCGAGCAATGGCATGGTGCTTCAAGCCGTCAAAGACTGCATCTTCGACGACACTTCGCAGTATGCGACCAGGTGGCATGCAGAGCTGCCTCACGTCATCTAGGGTCTCCGAACCCAGGTCAACTCAGTCACGGGATACTCGCCGTTCTTCCTGGTGTACGGAACAGAGGCGGTCCTCCCTACTGACATAGCCTTCGGTGCCCCACGCATCCAACACTACGAGGAAGGGACGGTCGAGGAAACACGCAAGGTCGACCTCGATAGCATTGAAGAACATCGCGTAGCCGCACTAATGCGGCACACGTGGTATGAGCAGCAGCAGCGGCATTATCACGCCCGCAACGTGCGAGAGCGATCCTTCAACGTGGGCGACCTGGTCCCACGTCGTATCCAGAGCACCAAAGGGATGCACAAGCTATCTGCCCCTTGGGAAGGCCCCTTCATTGTGATGGAAGTCGTCAGCCCATCGACCTACCACCTCCAGTGGGCCAACGGCCAAGGCATTCCTAACGTCTGGAAAATTGAACATTTACGTCACTTCTATCCTTAGAAGATCTGTACCAAAATAAAGCCATGTACTCTCCTCACTTGTAATTTCAATATAATAAAGAAAGAGATCCCCTGTTCGGCAACCCCTCTGTCGACCCGTGTTTCGATTTCCCTTTTTCCTTTAAGTTCTTTTCCCTTCCCCCTTGAAGCGCTCGGGGGCTTGGTCTAGGTCAGGTCTCGAAATGCTCGGGGGCTTGGCTTCGCCATCCTAAGGGTCTCACGACCTGAAGGGATTTCTGCTCATTTTTTATTCTTTCAATTCCTTACCTTCAGTTAGCATCTGCTTCCATTATCAATGTTCCTAAGTCTCTAGTTCAAAAGACCTAGGGTCCACGACCCCCCCCCCACGCCGGTCGTGCCTAAGTCCACATGCTAGGCCGCACGATCAGTAAGCCGTTCCTCTACTGAGTTTGGTGAGCTGAGGGTTTATCTTGTGACCTAGTTACTTTCGACGTGCATAATGAAAGCATCCTGTTAAAACATGCATGCATCTCTTAATGGGCAAAAGCTTTTTCGTACTGCAAGTTTATTTACACAACTCATTGAACTAACTCACGTCTAAAAAGCTTCTTTTAGCACCATCTTAGTCAGTGCCAAAGTCAAACTTCTTGACGACCTCGCCCGCAGCTGTCACGACGTCTTCACGCCTGATGAGGCCCAACAAGTCCACATCTTCTGAGACCTTTTGCGGGTCGAACGACGAGTCGTGGTGACAGTTGACAATGCTGCGGTCGCCGCAAGGTTGGCGGTGTCCAGGAGCAGGCCCTTGATGCGACCTTCATCCTTGTCCAGCCGGTCGATCATTGGCTTGAGCTCACCCAGCTCCTTCTCAAGACTTGCATTTCAAGAAAGCAGAATCATAATCGTGTCGAGTCGTGGCATGTCGGCCAACTCTCAAACAACAAGCAGGATGCTAACCTCACCGGGTCTCCGTGGACTTCTTCTTGATGGCCGTGAGCTGGCTCTTGAGCGTGGCCAGCTCTTTCTTGAGGGCCTCCTCGATCTCTCGAGCACCTGCAGTGGTTCAAGGTAGAAGAGTCGTGACCAAGACTATACAAAAAGAACATGGAGTCGGCCCAGAGCAGCAATGAGAACGTACCCTCTACAATGGCCTGGAGGTAGGAGGTTGCATCCTCAGCCTTCCGCTCGGTGTCCTCAAGCTTTTTCTTCAGGTCAGCCGCATCCTTGTGCCCCTGGCGTGCCATGGCCTCCTTGATGCGCTGGATCTCTCACGCGGCTGCAACCTCGGTTTGCAGCTTCACCTCACGAGCCACAAACGGCCTCTGCGTGCGTGTTTGCCACCTCCCGCAGCAGACCTGTCCGTGCTTGTGCCAGCTCAGCAAGAGACTACACATGAAACAATAGAGGTCGTTAAACCTCACGGTATTCAAGTAACTCAAACAAGAACCAAAGGAACTCGGCAAGCGTCCTCACCAACAGCACGGTCCTGATCGTGCCCGCTGCTTCCTTGAACATCTCCATGTCTTGGCGGTCAGTAACGACCTCTGCCTCCCATGGGGTGTCGGCGTAGAAACACCGGTCTTCGTCGTCCACCGCTTCCATGCCCTCGTCAATGATGCCATGCAGAGGTGGCACCTCCTGCGGGTCAAAGGTGTGAGGACCATGTGTGGTTCGAGGACCGGTGGATGGTCGCTTCCTTGTGTGATGAGTGATTGACAACGTTGTGTGGACTGATTCTTGGCTAAGTATTGCAGGTGTAGGTTGCGGCTTGACTCGTGTTGGTGCAGGTGAAGAACAAGCGCGAAAAGTCGTTGCCGGTGAGGCCTCCAGGTGTGGAGAAGACAAGTAGGCTTCATTCGAGGGACTCGGTGGCCAGTGGGGTCAAGTGCGGGCTGCATGGTGGCATGAACAGCAAGATGAAGTCATGGACGGTTTCTTGGTTGAGCCTCAAAACCAAGGTCGAGCCGGGACTACGTGGGAGCCAAGTCATGAGTGGAGATTGGCGGAGGCTAGACCGAGTTCGCGGGGTTTCCGGTGGTTCACCAGAAAACCACTGGGTTCCTTGGTTGATCCACAAAGCCAAGACCGGAGAACCGAAGACGGAGGTGCAGCAGCACCAGACCGGTCTAACCGGTGAGGAGCATCAGTCTGACCGGTGTGCGACGACGCAGTCCGGAATCTTCGAAGCGGAGGACACGCGTCGGGATCGCATGGCTTGCGTCGAGGCTACGCAGGGTGCGGTCGCCGGGCATCCATCCGATGGTGAAGACATCAAGAATTCCAAATCCGCCCTTGAGGGGCTTGTATCCCTAGTTAGTAGAGAAGGGCATTTTAGACATTCGGTTGCCTCCATATAACCCAAGAGGTGAGAGGATGGCAGCCAACTCTTGGAACCCTAGCTCATTAGTTTTCTTATTTTCCACCTATTTCCCTTAGGTTTTCCTTGGGACTAGCAAGAGAGCTTCACGGAGAGATCTTGTTGAGAGGGATGGATGATCGGGCGGCTTGCTAGACCTTGTACAAACCTTTGTTTCATGTATAGATGATTCGGCGTGGTTCCTCAAGGTTTGGATGTGTTTCCCCGGTTGTTCTTGGTGGTGATTTTCGGAGCCCTCTCTCGGTGATTTCTTTGGGTTGTTTTCGGGTCTTTTCTCTTGGGGATTTGATGGGGGAAATTTGTGGGAACCCTTCGTGGTTCTTTGGGCTGTGATTCCCCTCCCAAATCTGTGAGAAAAGGTGCTCGATTTTGGGGTTTCTTGAGTTCTTGGGTTGGAAGTGCTTTCGGCGGGATTTCTTCGATTCCTACTTTTTGGACGAGATTTGGTGGGATTAAACTTGGCTATGGACTCCTCATGAGGTGTTCCTGATATCCCCAAAGTCTTGTTCAAGTCCGTGGAGGGATTCGAGAGATCGAGATTTGGTTTTGGGGGAGTTGACCCGCGGGTGCTGTTCATCCCGAGCTGCCCAGGCTACACCGATCTGACCGGTGCTCTTGACCGGTCTGACCGGTGCGAGCCCTTGTGGGTTTTTGCTCGGGTGAACGTCTTGGTGTGTTCGTTGTTGTCCCGTGTTGCTGCTGTTTCGAGTTTGGGTCAGTTTGGTGGTCGGTTGGCCTGTTTGTTTCCTTGGGGGCTTTCTGGCTGCCATCGGTCTGACCGGTGTGTCTCACCGGTCTGACCGGTGTAGAGCCACTTAGTGAAAGTTGCTCAGTTTCACCAGCAGGGACCGGTCTGACCGGTGGTGCTCACCGGTCTGACCGGTGTGGGTCTGTAGACTCGAGGTTTGGTGTTCCGCTGCGTGCTCGAGTCGGAAGGCTGTGTGTGTTGGTTCCTAGGTCCAGTGGCACTCCAGTGGCTACGTGGGCTTGACCAACTTGGGTAGTGAGTTGGAGAAGTGTGTTGGAAGCCGCGTTCATCTTGTTGGAGTTCGATCTCCTTCGAGAAGAATTTTTATCGGCTCCCATTCACTCCCCCCTCTCTGGTTCGCCGTATCGGTCCTTCGAGTGGTATAAGAGCCGGTTCGGGTCTTTTTTGACTCTAACCAGTCTAAGATCCAAGGATGGCGTACCAGGAACGGGGTTCGGGTCCTCCACACTTCGATGGCAAGAACTACCAGATGTGGAGCAAGCGGATGGGTGCGTTCCTCCGCGGAAAGGGTCAGCTTCTTTGGGATGTCACGGTGGACACAGGGCTATGTCCACCGATGGATTTCCTTGCTCCGGGTCGAGGGACAGATTCGACGCCAACAATAAGGAGGTCGACTACTTGTTTCGTGCTTTGTGTCAGCCTGAGTTCGATCGGGTGCACACCGAGCACTTGGCTTGTAGGATTTGGGCAGTGTTGAAGGAGGCTCATGTTGGGAACGCCCAGGTTTAGGCATGGATGTATGCAACCTATCGGAGGGAGTACGAGAATTTCACTCATCTCCCCGGTGAGTCCATCGATGCCTTGTTTCAGAGGTTGACGGTGGTTGTGAACAACATGAGGGCCAATGTGGACGTGCTCCTGTACGATGATCATGATAGAGCGGTCAAGCTCTTACACTCTTTGGATCGTACGATATGGGGCGGAAAGTTCGAGGCCATAGTCGAGTCGGAGAGGTATGATACTACGACGGTGAACGAGTCCGTTCTCGAAGCTCAAGTCGGCCGAGGTGGATAGGGGCATGACCGCCAAGCTCGAGGGACCGACTGATTCCCATAGTCTTGCCCTCGTTGGTGGTTCCAAAGGAAAGACTAACTCTAACCCATCCACCAGGATGTTCTCGTTTTCCTCTTTGATGTCTATGCCAGATGAGGAGTTTGATGACCTTGGAGAGGACGAGCTGGCGCTGTTGACGAGGCGGTTCGAGAGGCTGCATGAGAACCGCGTGAACATGAGGAGGAACACGAGGACTTGCTTCCAGTGCGGCAAGCCGGGACACTTCGTCACCGACTGCTCGGAGAAGGCCGAGAACAAGGACAGCTACAAGCACAAGCCGAGGATGAACGATGGCAAGTACCGTTCGAGGCGCAACCACAAGAGCAAGCACAAGAATAAGTACAAGGACGAGCGACGATCGAGGAAGAAGGAGAGCCGAGGCAAGGCCCGAGCGATGGTTGGAGCGAGCGACGTCGACTCCAGTTCCGCGTACTCCACCTCAAGCTCGAGTAGCAGTGAAGACGAGGGAGATCGCCGCAAGAACAAGAAGTCATCCAAGAACCTGAGCGTGCTGAGCTGCTTTGCGAGAGATGGCTTCTGCACCATGGCGCTGAGCTCCGGCAGCAAGAAGAGCACACAGAGCGACTCGGACTCTGAGTCCGACGACGAGGTGCGTGATAAACTTCCCTTCTTGCACCAGGAGAATGAGAGGCTTGGCTCTTTGCTTGATAATCGTGATGACATGCTTAGAGAGGCCAAGAAATTGAGGAAAGAGCTTAGGGCTTCACTCGAGGATGCTAGGACTAGAGTGGCTGAGCTAGAGACACAGGTGCTTGATAGCAAGCTTGAGATTGATTCGCTTAAGGCTAGCCCTGTTGTTTCAGATGAGAATGATTGTGCTGATTGCTCCATATTCCTTGCTGATCTTGCTTTGTTTAAGGAGAAGCATGCCTCCAAGTGTGAGGAACTAGATGTGCATTGGGTTGAAGTGGCTGAGCTTAAGTCTAGACCTGCTTTGCTAGGTGCTTGCACTTCTTGCCCTATTTTGCATGCTAAGATTGGTGAGATGCATGCTTACACTAGTTCGCTCGAGGCTAAATTGAATGAACCCATGCCTACATCTTGCTCTACCTGTGAAATGCATGCATTGAAAAATTTGGAGCTTGCACATTATGTTGATCGTTTGCAGGATGAGAATGATGACTTGAGGAAGTTAATGGGTTGGTTGTCCAGTCATGAGTCTCAGTTGAGGATGATGATCGAGGCCTTCAAGAGGCAAGATGGTGAGGGGCTTGGGGCAAACAAGGTTGGTGAGGGAAGTGGAGAGAATATCCCGGAGCCACCAAAAACCCACGACAAAAATGATTTCCCTCCAAAACCTAACCATCTAAGGAACCGACTAGACACAACCCCAGCTCCACCCGTGTTTCCTACACCCACAAACGATTTCCAAAAGCCTATCAAGTTTGTGAGCACTTCCGGGAAAGTGTTCCTTGGGAAGGAGAGTGAGAAGGCAAGTGGTGAGAAACCGGTGGAGGATTTGAGTGGAGAGAAACCGAGTGAGCAGCCACATCCCAAGCCTAAGCCTAAGCTTGTGAGGTTCCATTGTGGCTATTGTGGGAGAGATGGCCATAAGTAGGAGTTTTGCTTCAAGAGGAAGCGTGAGGAGAGAATGGAGAAGGAGTGGGCTAACAAGGACAAGTACCACCATTCCGATGGTGTACTTGAGCCTCGTATGCAGATGCCCAGGGGCAAGGCGAGTGTGAGGACAGTTCGGGCTTGGGGAGAGCGGAAGGCTCTTGGAGGTGCTGCTGCCCAGGTCACACCGGTCAGACCGGTGTGGGGCACCGGTCAGACCGGTGCAGGCCTGGATAGACAGCTGTTTGGGTTTCGAGCTCGTACAGGTGCGAGGGTTGTTTCTGGTGGTCGTGGTTCTGGTGGTTGGGCTGGAAAGGGTGCAGGTGGTCAGTTTGCTAGGCGTTCTCCTCCTCGTGCTCAATACGGGGATCGGAGGAGTCGTGGCTTTGAGTTGGAGAGGAAGGACGTTCCACGGGCTTTCTTGCGTGGATTTGGTCCTCCTCCAAGCAGAGAGGGGTGGTTCCCTCAGGGTGGTTACCGTGGTGGTGTTCGTGGAGGTAGCTTTGGTAGGAGAGATGCTTTGGTTGGTGCTAACCCCACTTTCGAGCAAATGGCTCGGCACTGGTTTTACTCTTTTCGTACTAACCCCGCGTCTTGAGTCGTTTGTTCGCTCACGTGCTCGTTTTTGAATTTCAGGTGGGAGACTTGAAGAACATTTGGTTGATTGACTCCGGTTGCTCGAGGCATATGACCGGAGACAGGGGGTGGTTCTCAAGTCTCGTCCCGGTGGTGACGAAAAGGTACATCACCTTTGGGGATAATGGGCGTGGGCGTGTGCTTTCAGAAGGTGAGATCAAAGTGAGTGACAAGATCACTCTGAGGCGTGTTGCTCTTCTTCAATCGCTGTGGTACAATTTGCTTTCTGTGTCCCAGTTGTTGGATGAGGGTTTTGAGGTGTTGTTTCGGCCAGGTGGTTCTCGGATTGTGGACTCTCGAGGGGACCTTGTTTGTATGGTCGTTCCCGAGGGTCAGGTGTTTCGTGCTGATTTTTCTCAGTCTTCGGGTGTGGAGCGTTGTTTCTTGGCTGGTTCTTCGAGTGAGTTGTGGAAGTGGCATAGGAAGTTGGGTCACTTGAGCTTTGACCTTTTGTCTCGCTTGAGTAAACTCAATTTGGTCCGAGGATTGCCACGGTTGAGGCTTCAGAAAGAGTTGGTTTGTGCGCCGTGTAGGCATGCCAAGATGGTAGCCTCTTCTCACCCGTCTCTCACCGATGTGATGACTGAGCGTCCATGCGAGCTGCTCCATATGGACCTTGTTGGCCCAGCTCGTGTGCGATCTGCGGGTGGGAAGTGGTATGTCCTTGTTGTGGTGGACGACTATTCTCGGTATGCGTGGGTATTCTTTCTCGAGGATAAGGGGGAGACGTTTGGTTTTGTTCGAGACCTAGTCTTGAGGTTGAGGAACGAGAGGCACGGAGATGCCATACGAGCTATCCGCAGTGATAATGGCTCGGAATTCAGGAACTCTCGTTTTGAAACCTTTTGCCATGACTTGGGTCTTGAGCAGCAGTTTTCGAGTACGTATACGCCTCCCCAGAATGGTGTTGTGGAAAGGAAGAACAGGACCTTGTGCGAGATGGCTCGGACAATGCTTGATGAGCATAGGACTCCGAGGAGGTATTGGGCAGAGGCGGTGAATACCGCGTGCTATGTGTCAAACAGGATATACCTCAGAGTGCACAAGAAGAAGACATGCTATGAGTTGATGCATGGTCGCACACCCAAGGTGAGTCACTTCCATGTCTTTGGTTGCAAGTGTTTCATTCTGAAGAAGGGCAGGAAGTTGGATAAGTTTGAGGCTAGGTCTGTCGATTGCATTTTCTTTGGTTATGCATCTCATTCTAGAGCATATCGTGTGCTCAATCTTGAAACTAACCAAATCGTGGAGACTTGCGAGGTAACCTTCGACAAGACAGAGCCACGTAGTCAGCTTGTCTTTGAGTGTGCAGGTGATGATGAGCCTGGCGAGGAGATATTTCAGGAGGAGGAACATGAACATGGAGATGATGAGGATGGCGGTGCTGTGCCCCCGTCTGAACATGTACCCACTACTTCGACTACGATGATGGATGGACCCTCTGCTACACCTACGACGACAAATCAAGAATGAGGAGAAGCTGATGTTGAGGGGGAGGTAGCTTCGAGGCGAGAACCTCCCCGGCGAGTTCAAGTGGATCACCCAGCTTCGAGGATCATCAGCGACATGAATGAACGCACTACATGGTCGAGGGTTCGAAACAATTCCCATTTCGCTCATGCTACATTTGTTGCTTCTTTTGAGCCCAAAGACATTGGACACGCACTATCTGATCACAATTGGGTTAATTCGATGCATGAGGAGTTGGAGAACTTTGAGAGGAATCAGGTGTGGGAGTTGGTTGACCCTCCCCCAGGGTGTAAACCGATTGGTACAAAGTGGGTGTGGAAAAACAAAGAGGGAGAAAAGGGTGAGGTTGTGAGGAACAAGTCGAGACTTGTTGCTCAGGGGTTCAGTCAGAAGGAGGGGATCGACTACGAGGAGACCTTTGCTCCCGTAGCCCGTTTGGAGGCGATTAGGATCCTTCTAGCCTTTTCCGTGGCTAAGGGGTTCAAGTTGCACCAAATGGATGTGAAGAGTGCTTTTCTGAATTGTGTGCTGGAGGAAGAAGTGTATGTGAGGCAGCCTCCGGGGTTTGAGAGTGAGAAGTACCCCCACCGGGTGTACAAGTTGAGGAAGGCGTTGTATGGGTTGAAGCAGGCGCCTAGAGCTTGGTATGGCAGGTTGAGGGGGTTCTTGTTTGAGAGAGGTTTTTAGATGGGGAAGGTCGATCGGACCTTGTTTTTGCCGAGGCAGGGGGCGGAGATATCCCGATTGTGCGAGGTGTACGTGGATGATATTGTCTTTGGTGGCTCGTCTAACTCTCTTGTTGCAAGGTTTGCGATGATATGAGCAGGGAGTTTGAGATGAGCATGATGGGCGAGTTGCGCTTCTTCCTCGGGCTACAAATCAAGCAATCAAAGGAAGGAACATTTGTGCACCGAGGCTAAGTACACCAAGGACATTGTGCGGAAGTTCAAGATGGAGGACTCCAAGGCTATGACGACGCCGATGAGTACGACTACAGCTCTTGATGCGGACGAGGAAGGTGAACACGTGGACCAGAAGGAGTACCGGAGCATGATCGGGTCACTCCTCTACTTGACGGCGACGAGGCCGGACATACAGTTCTCGGTGTGTTTGTGCGCTCGTTTTCAAGCGTCTCCGAGGACTTCGCATCGGCACGCGGTGAAGCGAATTTTCATGTACTTGCGTCACACTCCCGACTTCGGCCTTTGGTACTCCGCGTCCTCTTCTTTGGCGCTTCATGGTTTTTCAGACGCGGATTTTGCCGGGTGTCGGTTGGATAGGAAGTCCACTTCTGGGACTTGCCAGTTTTTGGGTTCTTCTTTGGTGTCTTGGTCTTCCCGCAAGCAGTCGAGTGTTGCTCAATCCACGACCGAGGCCGAGTATGTTGTCGCTGCTAGTTGTTGCTCTCAGCTCCTTTGGATCACTTACACCATGAGCGACTTTGGTGAGGAGTATACCCATGTCCCACTTCAATGTGATAGCACCAGTGCCATAAGCGTTGCAAAGAACCCAGTGCTCCATTCCAAAACTAAACACATAGAAGTGAGGTATCATTTCCTGAGAGACAACATTGAGAAAGGAAAGATAGCGTTGATCCATGTACCCACACATGACCAACTAGCCGATATTTTCACCAAACCCCTAGATCAAGCAACTTTCACTCGTTTGCGGGGGGAACTTGGTGTGTGTTTGATTTCTTGAGTTGGGTGTGTGGGAGCTCTCTTTTGCCGGTGGTGTCGAGCCCGTTTTGCCTCCCCTCGAGGAGTCGGTTTGTAGCATATGTTTAGCTTTCCTTTGTGCATTTCTTGCATTTAGCATGGCATATGTAACATGATGTATAGGCATCCTTGTATCTTAGATTGCATGCATTTTGTATCATATGCATTGGTTAGGAAAAGCTTCACTCATATACATTGTTCACCATGGAATGAGATATATGTCTTTGTGAGCTTGTTTGGTATGCTACGGTTAGTTTTGGCTTAGCTCTTGATGATCTTGATGAATAATCCATAGTTGGTAGCTATGCTTTTGAAAAATGTTACATGTATGCTCTCTCATGTGTAAATGCCTTTACATGCTCTTGGCATGTTTGTGTGGTCTTGCTATGCTAAATTTGTGGTTGGATAGCTAGTTTATTGATCATATGGGGCCAAAGGCTCATTTGCCATCATGAATGTTTAGCCCTCTTGATTTATCTTGTGGAGGAGCATAAGTTCCTTTTTGTCGCAAAGACATTTCATGTACCGTTTACAAATCTGAAAATGAAATGAAAAATGCTTGGAAAATATTCTCCCGTGTCATATGTGCTGAATTTAATTTGCTTTGGGTGCTAAACCGTTGTATGATGCCTACCAATGAGAAGTCTCATACATAGAAGTAGGCACATGGCTCGGTGGCTTTGACATGACATGAGGTGCTTGTGGGTGTTTGTGATGGTCTTATGATTAGAATGGCTGTCCTAGCATGAAGTTTGTGTGGCTTTGCCATTTTGATATGCTTTGATCATGTTTAGGACGTTGCTCATGAGAGGCAAGTTTTTTTCGCAAAATTGCCAAAAATCCATCTTAGCTTCGTTCAATGGTTGTGAAACTTGGTGATCATGTAGTTAAGATCGATACGAAGCCGTAGAGTACCTAACTTGCTCATTTGGACATGTGTAGCATTCTTTGTTGAATTTTGTCTATTTGAGAAGCTCTAGGTTGAAAGTTTTGCATTTTTGGCTTGATTCATGCATTGCCAACAAGGGGGAGAAGTTTGAGCTTGAAATGGCTTGCTGGACGTGTTTAGAAGGTTTTCAGGTGGTTTCGAGCCATTTCTGGGCCCTGTTGTGCACCGGTCTGACCGGTCAGGGTCACCGGTCTGACCGGTGTGAGTGTTGGTTCTGTACACATGTTGCACACCGGTCTGACCGATGGTGTGGACCGGTCTGACCGGTCAGGGCAGTTTTGTTGCACCTGCCCTGTTTCGAGTGGTGTCTTGCATGCATTCGTCCAGGGGGGAGGTGCATTGGTTCAGGGGGAGCTTGCATGTGTGCAGGGGGAGCTCTTTGTGGTTGTTCGAGCTTTGATTCGGTGGTTTGCGCTCTTTGCTTGAGCTTTGCTTTGTCTCGGATGTGTCGAGCCGTTGCCCTTGCCTAAGGGGTCCGAGACTTGTCTTCTTCAAGTGATCTTGCTCTTTGCCTTTGTTTGGCTTTCGATCGCTTGTTGGAGTTTCTTTTTGTTTGTTTCTTTTCTTTTTCTTTTCTCTCTTGTTACTTTCGTGTGGGTGTTGTCAATGCACTCATCAAGGGGGAGATTGAGGACCATGTGTGGTTCGAGGACCGGTGGATGGTCGCTTCCTTGTGTGATGAGTGATTGACAACGTTGTGTGGACTGATTCTTGGTTAAGTATTGCAGGTGCAGGTTGCGGCTTGACTCGTGTTGGTGCAGGTGAAGAACAAGCGCGAAAAGTCGTTGCCGGTGAGGCCTCCAGGTGTGGAGAAGACAAGTAGGCTTCGTTCGAGGGACTCGGTGGCCAGTGGGGTCAAGTGCGGGCCGCATGGTGGCATGAACAGCAAGATGAAGTCATGGACGGTTTCTTGGTTGAGCCTCAAAACCAAGGTCGAGCCGGGACTACGTGGGAGCCAACTCATGAGTGGAGATTGGGGAAGGCTACACCGAGTTCGCGGGGTTTCTGGTGGTTCACCAGAAAACCAGTGGGTTCCTTGGTTGATCCACAAAGCCAAGACCGGAGAACCGAAGACGGAGGTGCAGCAGCACCAGACCGGTCTGACCGGTGGGTCTGACCGGTCTGACTGGTGGGTACCAGTCTGACCGGTGAGGAGCACCGGTCTAACCGGTGTGCGACGACGCAGTCCGGAATCTTCGAAGCGGAGGACACGCGTCGGGATCGCATGGCTTGCGTCGAGGCTACGCAGGGTGCGGTCGCCGGGCATCCGTCCGATGGTGAAGACATCAAGAATTCCAAATCCGCCCTTGAGGGGCTTGTATCCCTAGTTAGTAGAGAAGGGCATTTTAGACATTCGGTTGCCTCCATATAACCCAAGAGGTGAGAGGATGGCAGCCAACTGGAACCCTAGCTCATTAGTTTTCCTATTTTCCACCTATTTCCCTTAGGTTTTCCTTAGGACTAGCAAGAGAACTTCACGGAGAGATCTTGTTGAGAGGGATGGATGATCGGGCGGCTTGCTAGACCTTGTACGAACCTTTGTTTCATGTATAGATGATTCGGCGTGGTTCCTCAAGGTTTGGATGTGTTTTCCCCGGTTGTTCTTGGTGGTGATTTTCGGAGCCCTCTCTCGGTGATTTCTTTGGGTTGTTTTCGGGTCTTTTCTCTTGGGGTTTTGATGGGGGAAATTTGTGGGAACCCTTCATGGTTCTTTGGGCTATGATTCCCCTCCCAAATCCGTGAGAAAAGGTGCTCGATTTTGGGGTTTCTTGAGTTCTTGGGTTGGAAGTGCTTTCGGCGGGATTTCTTCGATTCCTCCTTTTTGGACGAGATTTGGTGGGATTAAACTTGGCTATGGACTCCTCATGAGGTGTTCCTGATATCCCCAAAGTCTTGTTCAAGTCCATGGAGTGATTCGAGAGATCGAGATTTGGTTTTGGGGGAGTTGACCCGCGGGTGCTATTCATCCCGAGCTGCCCAGGCTACACCGGTCCGACCGGTGCTCTTGACCGGTCTGACCGGTGCGAGCCCTTGTGGGTTTTTGCTCGGGTGAACGTCTTGGTGTGTTCGTTGTTGTCCCGTGTTGCTGCTGTTTCGAGTTTGGGTCAGTTTGGTGGTCGGTTAGCCTGTTTGGTGCCTTGGGGGCTTTCGAGGCGCCATCGGTCCGACCGGTGTGTCTCACCGGCTCCGACCGGTGTAGAGCCACTTAGTGAAAGTTGCTCGGTTTCACCGGCGAGGGACCGGTCCGACCGGTGGTGCTCACCGGTCCGACCGGTGTGGGTCTCGTAGACTCGAGGTTTGGTGTTCCGCTGCGTGCTCGAGTCGGAAGGCTGTGTGTGTTGGTTCCTAGGTCCAGTGGCACTCCAGTGGCTACGTGGGCTTGACCAACTTGGGTAGTGAGTTGGAGAAGTGTGTTGGAAGCCGCGATCATCTTGTTGGAGTTTCGATCTCCTTCGAGAAGAATTTTTATCGACTCCCATTCACTCCCCCCTCTCTGGTTCGCCGTATCGGTCCTTCAAGGTGCCGCAGTCAGTGCCCTAACCCTCGGTGGCGGGAGGCACACTAGTCTCAGCCTTATCTGCCTTGGACGCTGCCGTCACCCCAGCACCGGCGGCCGTGCTTGTCACGTCGGCACCTGCCGGTGACTCCACCACCGGTGTCTCTGGGACCTTGCTCCCAAACGCCTCCTGGCCTGAGGCATTCTTCCCGCTCCCCGACGTAGCCGGAGGGACCCTGCTCATGACAAGGCGACATAAGCAAATGAGTAATGGACAGCGGAAACAAAAAAAACAAAGTCACGTCGTGAGCAGGACAGCCGACTCACTTGGTTGCCGACCTAAGATTTGGCTTGCAAGGCTTGGGCGGGGCCTTCTTCAACCTCTTGTTCGACCCTGCGTCGTCCGCTGGGCCGGTGCTTGATGTTGAAAGCCTTTGCACCCCAGGCACCGGCGGGGCGTCTCCGCCTCCTGCCTTCCTAGTGCTGGAGCCATTGTTGCCTTCGGCGACTGCACGTCACCCTCTTCTTCTTCAACTTCGACGGTTCCGACGTCGGAACTCTTCGTGGTGGTGTCCACCGACATCGCGGACCTAGGAGGCAGGTCTCTTCCAAGCAGTCCGTCGTGGCCTGGGATGCGGGTATCTTCCCCGCAGTCTGGTGCGTGCGTCGTGGTGTGGCGATATTGGATGGACCCCTGCGAGACGTGGCAGGCGCCTCGCTGTCACTCCCGATCATTGAGTCGGAGACGTACTCGCCGACGGGTGGAGGTGGCACTGCTTGCACGTTCGCTTCGGTACGGACTTTGTAGCTGCGGTGGTCTTCGTCGCGCAGCGGTGCCGGGCATCAGTAGATGCCCTCATGGTGCTGCACGAAAAGACATACAACGTTGCGTCAGAACCAAGACCTATACTCAAAGTACTTTAGATTGAAGAAAAGACCAAGGTTGAAGACTCACCGAGTCGGCAGGGCTGTATATCCCTAACACTTTGGGACACTCCTTGTTGCGGATCCGCCCGCCGAAGATGTTCTTTGCGCGAGCTATCATCTCCGCCTTGGGGACCTTGCGCTATGCGACTCGGGTTGGGTCGGATTGACCCCAATATTTGAAGGTCGGGTGGGCCTAGTCCTGGAGAGGCTGGATGAGATGGCAGTAGAAGCTGATGGCCACCGCGGCGTCGGTCAGCCCCTCCGCCTCGAGCTTCTCCAGGTCGTCCAGCAAGGGCTTGAGCTCTTGGGTGTCCAACGTCGCCAGCTGGTTGGTCCATTCCGGGCCCACGACCGGAATTCTCCCCTTCCTTGACTTCAGCACTGGTGCAAGGTTGTCGAGGTAGAACCACCCCTGCTTCCAGCCAGTGGTGTTGTCGAGGAGCGCCTGGTCGATGTACTCTGACTTCATGATCTGACATAACATGAATCTAATGCTACTGATGACCACACCCTTGCCCATCTTCTTCAGCTTGAAGAAGTGGCGCCGGAGGGTGGAAGTGAGGAGTGATGCCGAGGAAGGCCTCGTAGAGGTGGATGAAGGTCGCGATGATTGTGATCGAGTTGGGCGCCAGATGCACCAACGCGATCTGGTAGAACTGCAGCAGCCTACACAGGAAGTTGACCGCGGGGACGCCAAATCTGCGCTCGATTTGTGCGATGAAGACGACGGTCTCGCCGGTGCCCTCGGTCGGGAACGTCTCTCCCGCAGCCGGCCTCCACCTGACCTGCGACTTGGGCCGCAACAACTATGGTCGACCAGTGACTAAATCTGCTCTTCAGTCACTATCAATGTCTCCCAGACGGTGCTTCGATCCGGGATCGCCGGCTTCTCCATCTTGCCCTCTTCGAACCCGACGCGCTTGGATCTAAAGGTCACTAGCAACTTAACTCGCATGCGAGGGCACGGCGGTGGCGGACCTAAGCTCGGCAGTGCTCTCGCTTTTCTGTTCACAGCGCGGCAGTGGCAACCCAAGCTCTGAGTGGAAATGAAAGCAAGTGGAGGCCCCTGGGCCGCGAGGTGGCCTTATATCATCAGGACCCAGCGCTGTAACGTGCGGCCGGGCCTTGAGGTCTATCCGGCACAGTTTTCGGTGACCCAACGGTCTGGCGCCCTCAACGAATCTTTTGCCCAACATCTCTCTTCGCCATAACGTGAAGGATCAGATGGCGACTAGAGAGGGGAGGAGTGAATAGGAGCCGGTAAAAATTCTTCCCGAAGAACCCGGCCTATACCCTGGACAAACCCCGGTCACACACGAGCGATGGATCGAATCACACACCAATCGCCAAGACCACGAGGTTATGGATCAACATCTAGCCCTAGGAACGATTCCTTGAAGCACACGCGGAAGCACGAGAAGGGAAGGGAGGAATCGAACCAAGAAGCAAAGCTCACAGGCTCTGGCGGACCGTCCGGCCAGGAGGGGCAGACCGTCCGCACAGGCCTCGCAGACTGTCCGACCTGAAGCCGCGGACCGTCCGCGCCAACACCGTGGACCGTCCGACCCAACGCCGCGGACTGTCCGTTAAATCACACAGAACCAATAGGGACGCACCCGCACCACGAACCGTCCGCGGGGAGCACGCGGACTGTCCGCCAGGCACCCGCAGACCGTCCGCCCTCTGCTGCGGACCGTCCGAAACTCCATCCAACCGAAAACCAAAATCGCGACGGATCGAAACAAAAGGCGAGCAAGAACACGAAGAACACTGGACAAACCCTAGCCGCGCGGACCGTCCGCCAGGACCTCGCGGACCGTCCGCCAGGAGCGGACAGAGCAGAAAACGCCCGACCCCGAAAGTCAACTCCCCCAAATCATCATCGGATTTCCCAAACGGTTGAAGCTATGGAGACAAGGGTTTGGGGACTTGAAAAGCGTCACACAAGGATGCTATAGCCCAAAAATCTTGCCTCCTAACTCCCTAAATCACCGGGAATCGCGAATCCTTTGAGCACCACCGAAAGCTAGAGCACCGAACGAAAACTCACGAATCGAAGTGGTTTCCCGCGTTTGAGGGCACAAGATCAATCACAAAGATGCACGAGACATCTATCCATGTTTCCCTCAAAGAAATCCGGGGAGAAACCCACTCAAATCCGCGGAAACACACCGGGAACAAAAGCACGAAAACAAGCACAAAAAGACCACGAAAACACAACCCCGAATCTTCTATACAAACCAGGAAAGATTCACAAGGTCTAGCATGCCGCACTAGCATCCATCCCTCTCAACAAATCTCTAATGAAGCTCTCATGCTAGCATAGAGAAAATGGAAGAAAAATAGCTACGAAAATGAGAAAAATGGAGGGAGGAAATGAAACCCTAAGTCGCGGAGAGAGAGAGCCATCCACACACACTCATGGCTTATATATCAGGTCCCGCCGGAGTGGTAAATGACTCGACTACACCTAACTTAACTACTGGCGATACATCCCACGCAGGGGCATTTAGGTAATGTTTGTGGGTCTTGCCATCGGACGGCCACGCCTTTGCCGCACCCCGCGTCCTCCCGACGCAAGCCATGCGATCCCGCCGCGTGTCCTCCGCCTCGAAGCTTCCCGACACGCCCGGATCCCGTCTCCGTTGTGTTGGGCCCTCGGACTTGGTTTTGAGGCCCAAACCAAGAAACCGTCCGCCGATGGTTTTGTGGGCAAACCACCAAACCCCGCGTGCTCGGTCCGGCCTCCCGCCAAACCACTTGACTCGACCGCCACCGTGCACCGGCTTGATTGTCCATGACTTCGTCTTGCTCGTGTCGCCACCATGTGGCCCGCACCCCGGTCCCCGTCGTCCACCGGTCCCTCG
This sequence comes from Cenchrus americanus, assembly GCA_947561735.1. Taxonomy (NCBI): domain Eukaryota; kingdom Viridiplantae; phylum Streptophyta; class Magnoliopsida; order Poales; family Poaceae; genus Cenchrus; species Cenchrus americanus. The sequence goes on along the minus strand of OX387242.1, from coordinate 153,234,615 downwards.
AACCGAGCCTACTTGTCTCTCCATCTCCCGGAGGCCCCTCAAGGCTGAAGACCTTTCGCGCCCGTTCTTCACCTGCAACAACACGAACTAGGCCGCAGCCTACACCTGCGCACTAAGCCAAGAGTCAGTCCAACACCCGTTGTCAATCACTCATCACTGAGGAGCGGTCATCCATCGACCACTGGGACGCTCCTGGTCCTCAATCTCCCCCTTGATGAGTGCATTGACAACACACAACGTGAAATGAAATTTAGAGAAAGAAAGAAAGGAAGAAGAAAGAAAAACAAGGAAGCTCAACTCATGACCAAAACCAAAGAAAGGCAAAGAAAGGTCACAAGCCAAGCAAAGCACAAACTCCACACCGAAAACAGCAAGAAAGCTCCCCCTGAACAAATGCAAGCTCCCCCTGAACATGTGGATGCAAACTTCCAAATTTCAGCTCACCTCTTCTGAATTTTCATTAAAGCTCACCTCATCTCCCCCTTGTTGACAATGTATGAATCAAGGTGAAAATGCAGAAATGCAAAACAAAGCATATAAACATCTACATGAGCTTCTCAAATAGGCCAAATCTAGTGTGAAAGGCTAAAAATGAGACAAAGATCACACATATGAATCATAGCAGAGTCAAAGCATTGCCACAAGTAATATAAGAAAATACAAGCATGTGACAAAGAAAAATTTTCAGATTTAAGCAGTTTTATCAAAAGAAGGCTCGCTTCACATGTAAAAGCCTATCCATGTCACACTTGAGCCACAAACATGCATACCATTCAAAAGTCATACGAGGATAGCAAATTCTCAGCAAAAGATCATGGCAAACACCCATAAAGCAAAGCATGTCATGTCAAAGCTCATGAGCCATGTGTCCACTTCGGGGAGACTTCTCCACTGGTGAACATCATGCAACATGTTTTGCACCCATATGTGAAAGATAAGACATTTTAAGCATAGACATGATGATGGAGCATTTGTCAAGCATTATACACTTCTTTTCAAGATTAATTCATTTCATGGTACATGAAGTGCCTTTGCGAGAAAAAGAAGCTTATCCTCCCCCATGAATGCAACATAGGCTAAACATTCACAATGATATTCGGCCTTTGGCCCAAATGCAAGAACAAGGCATCCAAGCACAATCTAAGCATGAAAAGCACATTTAGACCAAACTGTGACATGGATACACAACTACACACGAGTGGAGCATATTTCATCAAGAATTAGTCAGGATTAGCATTTACTTCAAAAAGGGCTATCTCACCACACATATATCTCAAATATTTCAAGAGCATAGCCTCACATCACCATTTCTCCACATATATGACCAAAATCTCACAAATAGCCAAAGAGACTCAAATATGGCATATGAAAGAAGCTCATCATCCTAAAATGCAATATGATACAAATGCAACATGATATATGACAAGATGGCTATCCTACCATGGTTTATACATCAAGCAAAGCATGTATATACATCAAAGTAAAACATGGTATGATACATATGATACAAAAAGGAAATCCCCCAAGAAACAACTAGAAAGGGCAACAAACCCCAAGTTCCCCTCGCAAGTGCACAAATGTAGCTTGGTCGAGAGGCTTTGTAAAGATGTCGGCTAGCTGATCTTGGGTAGGGACATGGCTCAACACAATGGTTCCTTTTTCCACATTGTCCCTCAAGAAATGATACCTCACTTCTATGTGTTTGGTTCTGGAGTGAAGCACTGGGTTTTTAGCTACGCTTATGGCACTGGTGCTATCACGAAGAAGTGGGATCTGGGTGCACTCCTCACCAAAGCTCTCAAAGTGTATGAAATCCACAACAGCTGGGAACAACAACTCGCGGCAGCAATATACTCCGCCTCGGTGGTAGAGTGAGCTACACTAGACTGCTTGCGGGAAGACCATGAAACCAACGAAGACCCAAGAAACTGGCAAGTACCAGAAGTAGACTTCCTCTCGACTCGACAACCAGCAAAATCCGCATCGGAGAAACCATGAAGAGAAAGAGTCGAGGAGGACGAATACCAAAGGCCAAGACCAAAGGGCGGACCGTAGGTACCGAAAATCCTCTTGACGGCCTGTCGATGTGATGTCCTCGGCGAAGCCTGAAAACGAGCGCACAGACACACGCTGAACTGTATGTCTGGCCTCGTCGTCGTCGAGTAGAGGAGGGAGCCGATCATGCTCCTGTACTCCCGCTGGTCCACTGGTTCTCCGTCCTCATCCGCATCCAAAGTCGCCGTACTCCCCATGGGAGTCGACATCGGCTTCACATCTTGCATCTGGAACTTCCTCAGCATGTCTTTTGTGTACTTGGTCTGGTGCACGAATGTTCCATCCTTCACTTGCTTGATCTGCGCGCCCGAGAAAATACCGCAACTCGCCCATCATGCTCATCTCAAACTCCCTGCTCATCTCATCTGCAAACTTGGCAACAAGGTTATGTGACGAGCCACCAAAGACAATATCATCCACGTATATCTGAACAATCAACAAGTCATTTCCATGCTCGAGGAGAAACAAAGTCCTATCCACGGTACCCATCACAAACCCTCTACTCAACAGAAAACCTCTCAATCTCCCATACGAAGCACGGGCGCCCGTTTCAACCCATACGAGCCCTTTTCAACCCGTATACCCCGTGTGGGTACAACTCGCTCTCAAACCCGGTGTGGCCGCTTCACATACACCTCCTCCTCTATGACCCCATTCGAAAAGCACTCTTCACGTCCATCCGAAACAACTTGAACCCCGTAGCCACGGCAAAGGCTAGAAGGATCCGAATTGCCTCAAGACGGGCCACGGGAGCAAAGGTCTCCTCATAGTCGATCCCCTCCTTCGACTAAACCCCCGAGCAACAAGTCTGGACTTGTTCCTCACAACCATCCCATTCTCACCCTCTTTGTTCTTCCAAACCCACTTGGTTCCTATGGGATGGCAATTTGGAGGTGGTTCAACTAACTCCCACACCTGGTTCCTTTCAAAGTTTTCCAACTCCTCATGCATAGAATTGACCCAGTTTGCATCAGATAAAGCATGTTCAATGTCCTTGGGCTCAAAGGTGGCAACAAAAGCAGCATGAGCAAAATGAGAGGAATTCCCGGACCTTGACCGTGTAGTGCGTTCATCGATGTTCCCAATGATCTTCGTCAGGGGATGCACTTCTTGAATCCGTCGGGGAGCCTCACGCCTCGAGACTACCTCCCCCTCAACTTCAGCTTCTCTCGCCTGGTCCTCTTGTTGCACCGTCGTTGTCCATGAAGTAGACGGTCCATGCTCCATATTGGTCGTAGGGGAAGTAGTGGGTACACACTCAGCTTCAGGCGCATGGTTCTCTCCATCATCATCTCCAGCTTCATCCTTCTCCTCTTCAAAAAGGTCCTCGGCCATCTCTTCATCACCTGCACATTCAAAGCCAAGAGAGGTACATGGCATTTTCTCGTCGAAGGTTACCTCGCAAGTCTCCATGATTTTGTAAGTCTCAAGGTTAAGCACCCTATAGGCTCTAGAGTGGTTAGCATATCCAAAGAAAATACCATCACTAGACCTAGCCTCAAACTTGTCGAGTTTTCCCTTCTTAAGAATAAAGCACTTGCAGCCAAAGACTCGGAAGTGACTCTCCTTGGGTGCCCGACCATGCATAAGCTCATAACAAGTCTTCTTCTTGAAAGCTCGCAATAAAATCCTGTTGGAAACATGACAAGCCGTATTGACCGCCTCAGCCCAATACCTCCTAGGAGTCCTGTGCTCATCGAGCATCGTCTTAGCCATCTCACAAAGAGTCCGATTTTTCCTTTCCACAACTCCATTTTGAGGGGGCACATAAGGGGTCGAATACTGATGTTCAAGACCTAGATCACGACAAAAGGCATCAAAACGAGAGTTCTTGAACTCAGATCCATTATCACTGCGGATAGCTCGAATAGCATTCCCATGCCTCTCGTTTTTCAACCTCACGATCAGATCTTGAACAAAACCAAATGTCTCACTCTTGTCTTCCAAGAAAAACACCTAGGCATAGCGAGAGTAATCGTCCGCCACAACAAGGACATACCACTTCCCACCCACCGAGCGAACTCAAGCTGGCCCAACAAGGTCCATATGCAACAGCTCTGTCGGACGCTCGGTCATGACATCGGTCAGGGGTGGATGGGGAGTGGCTACCATCTTACCATGCCTACAAGGAGCACAAACCAAATCCTTCTCAAGCTTCAACCTCGGCAATCCTCGGACAAGGTCAAGACCACTCAAGTGGGAAAGCAAATCAAAGCTCAAGTGTCCCAACCGCCTATGCCATTTCCACAAATCAGAAGAAGAACCAGCCATCAAACAGCGAGCAGGACCCAAAGAACGAGAGAAATCACCCGAAAATCGACCCTCGGGGATGATCATACAGACAAGATCACCTCGAGAATCAAGCAAACGAGACTCGCCAGACATGAAACGCACCTCAAAACCCTCATCAAGCAACTGAGAAACCGAAAGCAAATTGAAACCCAAAGACTTCACAAGAGCCACTCTCTTCAACGTTACCTTGTCACTCACATGCACAACACCCTCAGACATCACCCTTCCTCGTCCATTGTCCCCAAGTGTGATGTACATCTTTTCCTTCACTGGGGTGAGGCTGGAGAACCACTTCTTATCTCCGGTCATGTGTCGAGAACACCCGGAGTCGATCAACCAAATGTCCTCCAAGTCTCCCCGCCCGCAAGTCGGAAACAAGAACGAGAATGAGCTAGCGACTCGACACTCGGGGTTAGCACACGTAAAGTTAAACCGGTGTCGAGCCATCCGCTCAAAAGAGGGGTTAGCAAACATCATTCCCTTGCCACCAAACTTCCCATGTCCCATCGGAGGAGTACGAGCACCACGAGGGGGAAAACGTGGTCCGTAGTTCCTCCGGAACCCAAAGCTGCGATCATCTCCCCTAAACCCGTATTGAGGACGAGTAGGGGGACGTCCACAGAAAACCACCACGAGCTCGACCAAACCTCTCACCAAAGACGCACACCATCATCTCTCCTAGCAAACCTCTCACCACCACCTCTCCGTGGGAACCTGCCAAAGCCTCCTCACACTTCCCACAACCCGTGGAAGTGGCACTCTAGGCTCGGGAATACCATGAGACCGGCGATACCTGTCTCCGGTTTGCTTGCTCCCTAGCAAGCCTCTCATCCCTCTTCCTCTTGTAGCAAAACTCGCCGGATGCCTCTCCTTGCCACAATACTCACACTTGAAGGGGATGGATTTTGGTTTTGGCTCGGCTTCTCTCTAGGCTTCTCACCCTTCTCACCCACAAACTTCACCGGTTTCGGAAGTCATTTGTCTTAGGTGGGAATTTGGGTGGATCTTGGGTTGTGTCAAGCTTGTTGCAAAGGTGGTTGGGCTTTGGTGTGAAAGAGTTCTTGGGTGCTTTTGGAAGTGGGACTTGGATATCTCCAATCACCTCAAACTCGGGGTTAGACTCAACACACTTCTCATACACACTCTCCCCACTGTTCTATCCCACTTTCTCACCCAACTTCTCAAAACCCAAACCACGACCATCCGCTCTCTTGAACTCCTCAATCATGATTTTCAATTGAGGTTCCTGCCCAGACAACCAACCCAACACCTTCCTCAAATAGTCATTCTCCTCATAGATGACATCCAAACGGGAAGTAAGTTCAAGATTGCGCAAAGTAACTTCATCATAGCTAGTGCATGCATAGACAACAGGAGATTTCAAAGATGCTTCCAAATAATTAATGGTAGAACGAGCATCAACAAGCTTAGCATCCATAGTAGGACATGATTTACAAGCACCAAGCAAAGTAGGTCTAGCCTTAAGCTCATCATACTCAGTCCTAAGAGCATCTAGTTTAGCCAAAGTAGAAGCATTCTTCTCATTAAGCAGTTTGATCTCATTCAACCATGCATCACACTCAACACATTCAACACCATCATGAGTAGTAGGAGCAAGTTTCAAAGAGTCATTCTCAAGTTTCAATTCAAGCAATTTTGACTCTAACTCTCCTACTTTCTCGCTAGCATTCTCAAGTTGAGCCCTAAGATCTTTCCTCATCTTTTTGGCATCTCTTAGCACACTATCACGATTGTCAATCAAGCCATTCAACCTAGCGATCTCAGCAAGCAAAGAGTTGGGGTCACGATTTACCTCATCCTCCGAGTCGGAGTCGCTGCCTTCCTTCTCGCTCTTCTTGCTGCTTGAGCTATGGGCCATGCCACAAAAGCCCTCAAGTGCCACACAGCTCAACCCGCTGAGGTTCCGGCTTGCACTCTTCTTGCCCTTGCGCCTCCCGGCGTCTTCATCTTCGCTGCTTGAGCTTGACTGCTCCTCGCTTGAGCTTGAGTCAACGTCGCTCGCACCGGCCACCATCGCTCTTGCCTTGTTCTTCTTGTAGCTGCTCTTGCTCGGTCGCCGCTTGTCCTTGTCCTTGCTCTTGGACTTGTTGAAGTGCTCGCCCTTGGAGGAGTACTTGTCTTCACGCCTCGGGTGCGCCTTGTACTCGTTCACCTTGTACTTGTTCTCCTCCGCTTCCGGGACTCGGCCGATGAAGTGGCCACGCTTGCCACACTTGTAGCACGTCCCTGAGCTCCGCCTTGCATTCCTCCGACTCTCGTGTAGTCGATCAAACCTCCTTGAGAGCAAGGCCAGCTCCTCCTCGCCCAGCACATCAAACTACTCATCTGGAATGGACATAAGAGAAGACAAGGAAAACTGTCAACAGGAAAGGTTAGATTTGCCCTTTGATCCGCCCACAAGAGCAAGACTATGGTCAGTCGAGCCCTCATGCTTGGATTGACACTTCCTGTCAACCTCAGCCGACTTGAGCTTAGAAAAGAGGTCATCCAACTCAATAGTCAAGTACTGCCCAGACTCCTTGATGGCCTCAACCTTAGCACCCCAAACATTTGGATCCAAGACATGCAAGAGCTTCAAAGCCTGATCATGCTCGGTGTAAGGAAAATCCTCAACATTAGCCTTCATGTTGTTCACGATGGCGGTGAACCTCTGAAACATCGCATCAATGTCCTCACCGGGAAGTGGAGTGAAATTCTCATATTGCATCTGGTAAGAAACAAAGAGGCGAGCCTTCACATGGTTATCACCACCGTGAGCAACCAACAACTTCTCCCAAATTTGCCAAGCAAGATTCAAATGGCGAACACGCTCAAACTCTGGATCACACAAGCTTCGAACCAAGTGATCAACGGCTTTTGCATTAGCCTCATACTTGGCCTTAGCACCGGCATCGGTCACCATAAGAGTATGGATGTTGACCGGAATAGCATAGGTCTTGTCAAGCACAATGAAATCGAACTGCTTCCCACGAAGAAAGATCATCATACAAGCCGCCCACTTGTGGTAACCCTTGCCATCGAAGTGCGGCGGACCGCCCCGCTCAACGTACGCCATCTTAGGATTCGAGACTTGTCAAAGTCGCAAAGAATCCGGCACGAAGCTCTGATAGCAATTGAAGGATCAGATGGCGACTAGAGAGGGGGGGAGTGAATAGGAGCTGGTAAAAATTCTTCCCGAAGAACCCGGCCTATACCCTAGACAAACCCCGGTCACACACGAGCGATGGATCGAATCACACACCAATCGCCAAGACCACGAGGTTATGGATCAACCTCTAGCCCTAGGAACGATTCCTTGAAGCACACACGGAAGAACGAGAAGGGAAGGGAGGAATCGAACCAAGAAGCAAAGCTCACAGGCTCTGGCGGACCGTCCGGCCAGGAGGGGTGGACCGTCCGCACAGGCCTCGCGGACTGTCCGACCTGAAGCCGCGGACCGTCCGCGCCAACACCGCGGACCGTCCGGCCCAACACCGTGGACCGTCCGTTAAATCACACGGAACCAACAGGGACGCACTCGCACCACGGACCGTCCGCGGGGAGCACGCGGACTGTCCGCCAGGCACCCGCGGACCGTCCGCCCTCTGCTGCGGACCGTACGAAACTCCGTCCAACCGAAAACCAAAATCGCGACGGATCGAAACGAAATGCGAGAAAGAACACGAAGAACACTGGACGAACCCTAGCCGTGTGGACCGTCCGCCAGGACCTCGCGGACCGTCCGCCAGGAGCGGACAGAGCAGAAAACGCCCGACCCCGAAAGTCAACTCCCCCAAATCATCATCGGATTTCCCAAACGGTTGAAGCTATGGAGACAAGGGTTTGGGGACTTGAAAAGCGTCACACAAGGATGCTATAGCCCAAAAATTTTCCCTCCTAACTCCCTAAATCACCGGGAATCGCGAATCCTTTGAGCACCACCGAAAGCTAGAGCACCGAACGAAAACTCACGAATCGAAGTGGTTTCCCGGTGTTTGAGAGCACAACATCAATCACAAAGATGCACGAGACATCTATCCATGTTTCCCTCAAAGAAATCCGCGGAGAAACCCACTCAAATCCGCAGAAACACACCGGGAACAAAAGCACGAAAACAAGCACAAAAAGACCACGAAAACACAACCCCGAATCTTCTATACAAACCAGGAAAGATTCACAAGGTCTAGCATGCCGCCCTAGCATCCATCCCTCTCAACAAATCTCTCATGAAGCTCTCATGCTAGCCTAGAGAAAATGGAAGAAAAATAGCTAGAAAAATGAGAAAATGGAGGGAGGAAATGAAACCCTAAGTCGCGGAGAGAGAGAGCCATCCACACACACTCATGGCTTATATATCAGGTCCCGCCGGAGTGGTAAATGACTCGACTACCCCTAACTTAACTACTGGCGATACAACCCACGCAGGGGCATTTAGCTAATGTTTGTGGGTCTTGCCATCGGACGGCCACGCCTTTGCCGCACCCCGCGTCCTCCCGACGCAAGCCATGCAATCCCGCCTGTTGACGGATAAAAGACGTATCCCTCTACGATCCGCAAGCGTACGGACCCCACACCTTTTTCACCACGGGATTCCCAAGGTTATTGTCAATCCGCGGAGCAAGGGGATTACAAGCGTTCAATCAACAACGACACACTAGCTACTAAAACCCTAACTACTATTATACTAGAAAACACTAAACTACACTAGAGAGAATGATAAACGATCAAGATAAAAGACACTCGCCCACGGGTCTACGATACTAGAGCATGCAATCGCTTAAAGACATGAAAACCAATCTAATCTATCGGGGATGTGACCACGGTTTCGCCCTTTCCATCCTCTCGTACTGTCACTACGCGAAGGTATTCATGACTAGACCTTTGATGGCCACGGCGTATTGAATGGATCCAAGGAAGCATTGGAGCTCTACTCCCTCTACGGCACGGTTGCAAGCCTTAAGCATTAAAGTATATTCAACACAAGATGATAGATAGATAATCCGACAAAGTGCGATTACATCTCAATATCGATTACAACCCATGGACGAATGAGAAGATTACCCCATCAAGGTGCTGGTCATGGCACCGTTGATCATGGTTTCCCTTCCGCCGGTGTCTTCCTTCTTCTCCACGAGAGGGTGCTTCCTTCGAGGTGGTTGATCTCCCGCCGGAGATCCTCCTCCTCTCTCTCTAGCTTCTGGATGGGCTTCTGGTGCGAATAACTCCTCCTCTCTGTGTTGGCGGTGCGTCGGGGGTTTTAGGGTCGAAGATCCTTCGAGGGCAAGGAAGACGGGACCGAACCGGTGCCCGAAGTGGGCTGGGCCGGCCCGCCTGGGCCAGCCCGGCCCGAGCCCAATTTCGGCGCGGTTCGGTCGCCGTTTTTGCTCCGTGGGTCCTCGTGCACTTATCTACTTTGCCCCCTCCACTTGCATGATTTTGACGCTGTTATCCTCGCGATCAAGATGGAGGCTCTCTTTGCATGAAGTTTGATCTTTTACGCTTCAATCCCCGGGGGTGTTCCTCGTAGCACTTCGGTCCTCGCCACCATTGGAAGTGATTTCAGCAAGCTCATGAACACGAACAAGACTCCATGAATGCTCCTTTGAACTTGTTGCGAATCCGTCCTTTATGTCCATGTTTTCCTACATAAACATAACACTTCCAAATGCATGCACAAAGATGAACTTGTTATATGATTAGTGTGCCTAGTGGCGGGTTAGTTCCATAATCAAATCCAAACCGAAGTGTAATGAACATGCTAGGTGCACCAAAATACACCGTCAACATCTCCCCCACACTTAGCTCTTGCTCGTCCTCGAGCAAGTACTCGTAAAAGAACTTCGTCCAAGGTGTGTAATTGTGTATCATTAATCCTCCTTCACAAGTTAGTCAATCCCTTCATCTTTAATACATAAACACAAAGTAATGATAATCAAACATAAACATGGGCGTTTAGAATTTTTACCACGTCAAGATTCACCCCACAACTCAAACCCTTCACTTAAAGTCTTCAATTTCAGCCATGCTTACTCCTTTGCTTCCATCGGAGGGTTTTTATGGTTTTCAAAACAAAAATTTCTGCAACAAGTATTAGACAAAAACCTTTCTCCAAGCTCTCTCAAGTCACTCATATGAAGTGGCTATCCTAACCAAAAACTCTCACCTCCCATTAATCTCTCATATATCATGTAAAAGTGGAGCTATAGGTAGGGCTAGCGCAATCAACACAAGTATTGTCAAACTAAGAACTTTCTCTAATGGTTGTCTACCTTTCAAAGCCAATGATCATGAGAATTAACCATATGTAGGGATATCAAGGATGAGAAGATTTAGAATGGTGGACATGTGCAAGGGCAAAAGAAAATTGTGACTTCAAGGCACCAATGATGTCCTCGTTGTCGGATTGCACATGGTTGGAAATAGAGTAAAAGTTTCGTCTCACAATCAACGTGACATCCTTCCTTACACTTTATATTTTTTCTTTTCACTTGATCCATCCCTCTCATACCTTTATTGCTAACTCATCTTTCTCTTTTTTCTTTTTTTTCTTTCATTCACATATGATTTTTCTTTCTTTCTTTCTTTCTTTTCCATACACATACTTTTTCTCTTTATTTTTCTCTCTCTTGACAACTTTTCAAAGCTTTCAATTCTCTCTTCCCTCGCATGCATACAATCTGAAATTTTTAAATAAATCATGCTAGAGACGAGACGAAACTTTGAAAATAGGTTGTGTTCAAGGAATACGATGTACAAAAGAGATGTATAGGGTTGGGTATGGAATTCGGCGATGTACGTGACTTCGTTGTGAAAGTCACGTTACCGAATGTATGACGAGGCTAGCAACAAAAGATAAGCACAAGGACATGATCATTGCTCGAAATTAAAACTCACCAAGAGAGAAGGGTCCTAGCCTAACTCATCGTGCTAATCACACTTATGGTGGAGCGAAAAAAATAAACTTGGCTTTGGATAGGAATTTTTTCTTACTCTCAACTTGGAAAAAGAGGTTTTGCTAACCTTTATTACAAGGGTTTTAAAATAATTTTCAGAACTGAAATCCTCCAATTTTTAGCATCGAACATAGCACAACTAGCATGTGAAGCTCAAGATCGAAGTGCGGTATGGGTACTTTAAGTAGTAGCGATTCCACTAAGCACCACGGTAAATGTTTTTCAAACCACATACTTGTGTTCATATATCAAGAATCGAAGATTAAACAAACAAGTAAATAAAGATAAACAATACATAAAACACAAAGATATATATAAAGACTCTTTTTATTTGATTTTCTTCACTCAACACTAATTTAAGACACTTGCAAAAATTTTAAAACAGACTCAAAAACTAAAGACTCATTAAAACACTAAGACTCTCGCACGAAGATTAAACCGAACCTAAACTTGAAGTTCAAAAGCTAAGGCTAGCGAGCTAGCTCTCCCCCACACTTAAAACATACGACGTCCTCGTCGTATCTTACAAAAATCCTAAGGGGAAAACTAGATCTAGTGGTACTTCAAGCAAGTTTTGCACCACTTGCCTCTCATGTTTCCAACCATGCCGAAAAGTTTGCGCACGTTACGGTTAAGGAACTTGTAGTCATCTTCAACTACGCGCTCCAAGTCCTCCATACGCTGCTTCATCGCTTCCATGGCTTGGAGACATTCGTCGGCCGACGTGTAGAGATCCGCGATGGATTGACGGCAAACTCGACAGCACACCGGATGCAATCCGAAGGGGTCGTCGTCGCCATAATCTCCACCGTTGTCACCACCGTCGTCGCCACCTCCATTGTTGTTGCCTTCGCCACCGCCGTTGCCGTCGCCGTTGGGGCCTTCGGGAGTCCTTTCATAGGGCTGCTCACCCCAATCATCATCGTCTCTACCGGCAGCCGCCCACGAGCTCGGGCTACGATCGTCGGAGTAGTCGCTATCCCCATAATCCTTAGGCTCTGGCGACACCTCCTTGTAATCTTTACGCTTGATGCCTTGGAGGCGTGCCGACCTTCGAACGGGCGTAGGGACCTTCTCTCCTTCGACGGGGTTGCGAGATGCAAGAGCTCCGGTCGGGACACGTCCTCCGCAACGGATACGTGCGGTCCTCTTGACGGGTAGCTTGACCTCGCATCGCATCGCCTCCTCCATCGATGGCTTCTTGGCTTCTAGCTTCAACTCTAAGCTTTTTGGAGGCTCAATGGCTGCTACAAGGGTGCAACACATTGCTTGAAAGGTTTGATTCTCGAGCTCCCAATTCGGCCAAATATACAGTCTTGAGGGAAAAGCCCTGGGAACCTTATTTTCCTTTTTTACACTTCCCTTAAAATTTTCTGACCAAACAAGGAAGTCAAAAAGGAGCAATTCGGGCGAAATTCGGGGTCATCGGGCGTCGGGCCACCCCTGGGCCGGTCCGCCTGGGCCGGCCGGCCTACCCTGCCTCGGGGGCCGGGCCGGTCTGGGTTTTTGCACACCGCCCTATTTTTTCTTCCTTAGCCCATGGGAAAAAGTTGGCCCAGTAAATCTTCGCGAAAAACTCCATAAAGCTAAAAGAAAAATTATTTACAGAAGTTGATGCCTTGTTTTTCGTCCTAGGCGGGACGTTCGGGCTCTTCCTCCATGGTAAAGACGTCAACATGATGAATGGGCACGACATCGGGTTCGTAGTAAACCTTAAGCCGCTGTCCATTCACCACAAATTGATCGCCGTTTACATCCATAATGGTTACCGCTCCGTTGGAGAACACCGAATGCACAACATAAGGTCCGTCCCACTTGCTTTGCAATTTCCCCTTTCCGAAGGTTTTAAACCTCGAATTGTAGAGGAGGACCTTATCTCCTTCTTTGAATTCTTTTTTCTTCAATCTTTTATCATACCACCTTTTGATTCTCTCCTTGTATATGCTTGCGTTTTCATATGCTTTCAACCTCCACTCCTCTAGCTCGCTTATTTGAATTCTTCGTTTCACCACCGCGGCATCGAGATCAAGGTTCATCTCTTTAATCGCCCAATAGGCTTTATGTTCCAACTCAACCGGAAGGTGGCAAGCTTTTCCATAGACAAATTGATAAGGGGTCATACCTATCGGTGTTTTAAACGCCGTTCGATAAGCCCATAAAGCTCCGTCTAATTTCTTTGACCAATCCTTGCCTCCCTTCTCTATGGTTTTGTTGAGTATGCTTTTTAGTTGCCTATTTGACGTTTCCGCTTGTCCGTTGGTTTGTGGGTGATAGGCCGTGGAGACCCTATGCTCAATTCCCAACTTGGACAAGCACTTTTTGAAGTTCTTTCCGGTGAAATGAGTTCCTCCATCACTTATCAAGATTCTCGGTGTACCGAAACGGGGAAAAATCACGTTCTTGATCATAGTGATGGACTCCTCCGTGGAAGCTTTACGACATGGTATAGCCTCTACCCACTTGGATACATAATCAACCATAACAAGGATATACTCGAATCCAAATGAGTTTTTAAAAGGCCCCATGAAGTCTATGCCCCATACATCGAATATGTCGATTTGCAAGTTGTATTTCAAAGGCATGGAATTTCTTTGAGAGATGTTTCCGGTTCTTTGGCATTCGGGGCATGACGCAACATATCTTTTAGTATCTTCATGCATCTCCGGCCAATAGAATCCACTCGACCATACTTTTGCTTCGGTTCGAAAATGGCTATAGTGTCCACCGTACTCCGCCGAGTGGCACTTCCTTAGAATCTCAAGCCTCTCTTCTCTTGGCACACATCTTCTCATCACTCCATCATTGCCAAGCTTGAAGAGGTATGGTGCATCCCAAAAATATTTCTTACTTTCAGAGATTATCTTCCTTTGAGTGTTTTTGTCTAGATGATCGAGGGGCATCTTTCGAATTGCTCGAATGATGTCGATCATCCAAGTATCTTTATCAAGCACTCTATAGAGGTGGTCATCTCTCATCTTATCTTCTATGGGCCCTTTATCATCTTGTCCACGATTCATCCTAGACAAATGGTCGGCCACAACATTTTCCACCCCCTTTTTATCACGAATTTCAACATCAAACTCTTGGAGAAGAAGGATCCAACGAATCAAACGTGGTTTAGCTTCCTTCTTAGCCAAGAGATACTTGATGGCTGCGTGATCGGTGTAAACAATGACTTTCGAGTTCACGATGTAAGATCTGAATTTTTCGAAAGCGAATACCACCGCTAGCAACTCTTTTTCCGTAGTGGCGTAATTTAATTGTGCCCCACTAAGAGTTTTGCTAGCGTAGTAAACGGCGTGAACTCGGCCTTCCTTTCTTTGTCCCAAGACCGCGCCTACGGCGTAGTCACTTGCGTCACACATGATCTCGAAAGGTTGGCTCCAATCCGGAGGTTGGATGATGGGAGCACTCACCAACGCATTTTTCAAGGTCCGAATGCCGCTAGACACTTCTCATCAAAGTCGAAAGCCACATCCTTTTGAAGAAGGTGCGTTAAAGGCTTAGTGATCTTCGAGAAGTCCTTTATAAATCTTCTATAGAATCCAAGATGGCCTAGAAAGCTCCTTAAGGACTTAACATCCGTAGGAGGTGGGAGTTGCTCAACCGTCTCTACCTTAGCCTTGTCCACTTCAATTCCTCTCTCGGATATAACATGTCCGAGCACTATGCCTTGCTTAACCATGAAGTGGCACTTTTCCCAATTTAAAACCAAATCTACCTCCGCACACCTTGTAAGGACCTTTTCTAAGTTTGCTAAGCAATCCATGAACGTCTTCCCGTAAACGGAAAAATCATCCATAAACACTTCAACAATTTCTTCTATGAATTCCGAACACACGGCCATCATGCAACGTTGAAAAGAGGCCGGAGCGTTGCATAGGCCGAAGGGCATCCTCCTATATGCAAACGTTCCGTAAGGACACGTAAACGTTGTCTTATGTTGATCTTCCGGGTGAATAGGAATTTGCATGAACCCTGAGTATCCATCGAGAAAGCAAAAATAAGCGTGGTTTTCTAACCTCTCGAGCATCTCGTCTATGAACGGTAGGGGGAAGTGATCTTTCTTCGTCGCTTTGTTAAGCTTACGGTAATCGATACACATCCGCCACCCGGTCACGGTTCTCTGCGGTATCAATTCGTTCTTCTCATTCTTCACCACGGTCAAACCTCCTTTCTTCGGTACACAATGTACCGGGCTCACCCATTCACTATGCGGAACCGGGTAGATGATTCCGGCATCAAGTAACTTGATAACCTCTTTCTTTACTACCTCTCGCATGGCATGGGTTAGTCTCCTTTGATGGTCCACTACAGGCTTACATTGGTCTTCCATTGGTATACGATGAGTGCAAAAGGCTGGGCTAATACCTTTGAGATCATTAATTGAATATCCAATCACCTTCCTATGTTTTTTTAATAAAATCAGCAACGCTTCATTTTCTTCGGGGCTCAACTCGTCGCTCACAATGACTGGATAAGTTTTGTCTCGGCCCAAAAATTCATATTTTAATCCCTTGGGCAAAGGTTTAAGGTCTACTTCGGGCACTTGTGGCTCCTCGGGTTTGATTTCTCCTATGTCTTCGAACTTCTCTTCCTCCATGCTACCATCATGCGGCTCTAAGCCTTTTGTCGCTTCCTCTAGTTCTTCATCTTGTTGATTACTAATTTGATTTTCCATCGCTCTTTGCAGCGGGTCTCTAAGGGTTTCAACAAAACAAAGACTATCTATCTCTTCTACTTCTTCATCTTCGGGAGGAAAAGGTGTAAGGTGTTTAGAAGCACGAAGAAAGTTATATGTGTACTTTGTTCCGTTAAGGTTCATTGTTACTTTGCCTTCTCCGGCATCTAACACGGCATCAACCAACTTAAGAAAAGGCCTACCTAAGATTATATGATCGGAATTACCATGGTAAGCATCAATAACAAAGAAATCGGTTGGTATATAGTTTCTAGAGATTTTTACTTTCATGTTGCAAGCAATACCTAGAGGTTTGATAGTTCTACCATCTCCCATAATTAATTTCGTTGATGTTGGAGCTAAGTCTAGGTTGTGGTATTGAACTTTATTGTAAATTTTAGAAGATAGAACACTTACTTGGGCTCTGATGTCGCATAAAGCTTTGCATTGAACTCCGTTGATCTCGCAACTCAAGTGCGGCGTCGTCTTCTCTTCTTCTTCGGATCCGATCGAATAAATTTCAGCGAGGCGAGCGTATGGTGATGCTTCGGGCTTGATCCCCATGATTCTCTTCACCTCGGCAATATGTTCCGGATCCACCACGTCATCTCCAAAGAGCTTTTCAAAAATCTCACCGGTGGTTTCGAGGTCGTATGAATTTTCAGCTTTCTTCTCCGGTGGGAAATCCACTTCCAATGCTCTTGCCATCCCCTTTTGATTAGGGAACAGTCTTCTCTTGTCGAATACTTCTCCATAATCAATAGGAACCCAATCCATTGGCTCGAACTCCCTTAGTGGCTTCGCGCTTGACATGCTTCTCTTGTTCGTCTCATTTGGCGCGGCGAAGTCGACGTTTGGTGTTGTTCTTGACTTGATGTGCTCTTGTTCAAGCTTTTCCATGATTGGCTCCTCTTTTGTGACTTCCGGGGTTGCCTCTTTAGAAAAATCAGCAAGCTTCTTCTTCCTTGAATTGAATTCCGGCTCTTCCGCAAGTCTTGTTTCCCAATCTCTTCGCATGGCAGCCGCTTTACTAACTTTTTGTAGAAGTTGGGCGGCTTCCGTGAGTGTTTTCTCCATGAGATCCCCACCGCACACATCTCGACGTGTCGCATGCAACTAGGGGTTAGGGAAAAGAAAAATGTATGCAAGAGTACGTCACCGGTGAAGCCGAGTTTTGGTCCTTGTTCGATTAATTCATTAAACCTATCCCAGGCTTGGTCTATCCCTTCCTCTTCTCCTTGCATGAAAGTGATCACTTGCCTCCTTAGATGTTGAACCTTGCTAATTGGAAAGAACTTCTCGCAAAACTTCTTTGTCAACTTGTTACAATTGCCTTCAACTTCAAAGGACGCAACCGAATACCATGTCTTTGCTTTGCCGGCAAGTGAGTAGGGAAAGAGATTCCATTTGAACCATTCATCGGGAACTCCTTCTTGACGCACCGTGTTGCATATTGTCGTGAAATCCCTTATGTGTCTATATGGGTTCTCCGTAACCATCCCTTCAAATGGGTTTTCCGCCACCATCTTGATGATCTTGGATTTAATTTCATACTTGGTCGCTTCGAGCTTCGAATCCGACTCTTGTACTTTTATGTCTTCACATCGAGGGCTAGCGTAATCCCTTAATGATTTCTCCGGTTCTTCCATGGGTTGATTAACGAACTCCATCTAAACAATAAGATAAAAACAAAAACAAAAAAGAAACAAGTGTTTTTCTGATAATATATGTTAGATATAGCGAATAAAAGATAAACTAAAACATAAAACTAAGTTAGATGCAAATCAAACGATGTAAACTAAGTTAGATGCAAATCAAACGATGTAAACTAACTTGCTCCCCGGCAACGGCGCCAGAAAAAGGGGCTTGTTGACGGATAAAAGACGTATCCCTCTACGATCCGCAAGCGTACGGACCCCACACCTTTTTCACCACGGGATTCCCAAGGTTCTTGTCAATCCGCGGAGCAAGGGGATTACAAGCGTTCGATCAACAACGACACACTAGCTACTAAAACCCTAACTACTATTATACTAGAAAACACTAAACTACACTAGAGAGAATGATAAACGATCAAGATAAAAGACACTCGCCCACGGGTCTACGATACTAGAGCATGCAATCGCTTAAAGACATGAAAACCAATCTAATCTATCGGGGATGTGACCACGGTTTCGCCCTTTCCCTCCTCTCGTACTGTCACTACGCGAAGGTATTCATGACTAGACCTTTGATGGCCACGGCATATTGAATGGATCCAAGGAAGCATTGGAGCTCCATTCCCTCTACGGCACGGTTGCAAGCCTTAAGCATTAAAGTATATTCAACACAAGATGATAGATAGATAATCCGACAAAGTGCGATTACATCTCAATATCGATTACAACCCATGGACGAATGAGAAGATTACCCCATCAAGGTGCTGGTCATGGCACCGTTGATCATGGTTTCCCTTCCGCCAGTGTCTTCCTTCTTCTCCACGAGAGGGTGCTTCCTTCGAGGTGGTTGATCTCCCGCCGGAGATCCTCCTCCTCTCTCTCTAGCTTGTGGATGGGCTTCTGGTGCGAATAACTCCTCCTCTCTGTGTTGGCGGCGCGTCGGGGGTTTTAGGGTCGAAGATCCTTCGAGGGCAAGGAAGATGGGACCGAACCGGTGCCCGAAGTGGGCTGGGCCGGCCCGCTTGGGCCGGCCGGCCCAGGCCCAATTTCGTCCCGGTTCAGTCGCCCTTTTTGCTCCGTGGGTCCTCGTGCACTTATCTACTTTGCCCCCTCCACTTGCATGATTTTGACGCTGTTATCCTCGCGATCAAGATGGAGGCTCTCTTTGCATGAAGTTTGATCTTTTACGCTTCAATCCCCGGGGGTGTTCCTCGTAGCACTTCGGTCCTCGCCATCATTGGAAGTGATTTCAGCAAGCTCATGAACACGAACAAGACTCCATGAATGCTCCTTTGAACTTGTTGCGAATCCGTCCTTTATGTCCATGTCTTCCTACATAAACATAACACTTCCAAATGCATGCACAAAAATGAACTTGTTATATGATTAGTGTGCCTAGTGGCGGGTTAGTTCCATAATCAAATCCAAACCAAAGTGTAATGAACATGCTAGGTGCACCAAAATACACCGTCAACACCGCCGCGTGTCCTCCGCCTCGAAGCTTCCCGACACGCCCCGATCCCGTCTCCGTTGTGTTGGGCCCTCTGACTTGGTTTTGAGGCCCAAACCAAGAAACCGTCCGCCGATGGTTTTGTGGGCAAACCACCAAACCCCGCGTGCTCGGTCCGGCCTCCCGCCAAACCACTTGACTCGACCGCCACCGTGCACCGGCTCGATTGTCCATGACTTCGTCTTGCTCGTGTCGCCACCATGTGGCCCGCACCCGATCCCCGCTCGTCCACCGGGTCCCTCGAACCGAGCCTACTTGTCTCTCCATCTCCCGGAGGCCCCTCAAGGCTGAAGACCTTTCGCGCCCGTTCTTCACCTACAACAACACGAACTAGGCCGCAGCCTACACCTGCGCACTAAGCCAAGAGTCAGTCCAACACCCGTTGTCAATCACTCATCACTGAGGAGCGGTCATCCATCGACCACTGGGACGCTCCTGGTCCTCATAACGACTACTTGGCAGTAACGGCTAGTTCCGTGCGAGAATCTACGTTTGCCAGCTTTCGCGCGAGGTTTCAGTTGACGTGGACCTGTTACGCCCTACTTTAAGCCCCCCAACATCAGAAATACAACTTTGCATTAAAGGTCGCTAGCAACCTACAATCAACCTGCTCTTGGTGGCTCAGACTCTAGTAGTCCCAAGGTAGTCTCGACCTCTTCACAAAAGGGTTTCCTTCACACCCCTTAGGCCCCGTTGCCTACACGTCTTCGAGGTCTCTACGTCCTACAGCGGCCCCCACATCAACGGCCCTACGCTTAATGGCTCTACTTAGAGTATTGCTCCCCCTTGAGTCACAAAGACACAAGTGCTCACTAAGAGTACTCGTTCTCCTTCTCTCGAACGGTGGGTCTCGAACCGTGTACACCAAGCTTGTCTTGAGGCTCCCACAATCTCCAAGAGCTCACCAAGAACCCCCAAGTCACCTAGACCATCTAGGAGCCGTCAAAATCCAAGAGTAACAAGCCTGCACACCATCACTTGACTTGAGCACTCAGCTAAGCCTTGTATGCACCTTGAACACTCTTGATCACTAAGAAGAACACCTCAATGAAGAGGAAGAGAATCCCAAATGGCAAGAACACACTCTCCTTCTCTCCTTCGATGCAATGGATCTTCAGATTGGCAAAGGAGGCTCAAGAGTGGCAGGGGGTCATATTTATAGGCCTAGCAAGGGTGGCTAGCTGTTAGAAAAGGTTTCCTGAAAAAGTAGTACCGTCAGATGAACCGATGGTCTCCCCCTGCAAAGCGTCGGATCATCCGGTCACTCACAGTCTCCAATATAGTCGTTGAACCTTGAAACCCAGACAATACACCGACGCTATACACCGATGCACCGTCGGATCACCCGATGTTGAAGGCACCACACTTGGGGTGATTCTGTATGATTTGAATTAGACCGTCGGATGAACCGCTGAGTATACCTACCCAAGCGTCGGTACATCCGGTGCTGAAGCATTTGTCTTGGCGCGTCTCTGTATGATTTAAAACCAACTGTCGGATGAACTGATGGTCAAGGCATCAGATCGTCCGATGCTTAATTCCAGATCCTTGACCCATACTGTAGCCAAACCCTAAGGCGTCGGATGAACTGATGCATGTACCGTCGGTTCTGTCATATGGACCTCCCTGGGCCCACTAACTCGGTGGGTACCAGGACCGACTACTCGGTGGGCCCCTGGTACTACTCGACTTGCGCTGCACGGCACCTGATGGTGTGGAGCACAAGGACTACAGAGGAGAAGTACTCGGATAGGAAGCTGTACAAGTCCCGCACTGTATAGAGGACTCTTAGAAGTACTCGACTAGTACTCTCTCCCTGAACCGACTTGTAACCCTGCCTCCCGGACTATATAAGGCGAGGCAGGGACCCCTCTCTCTCTCACGACTTAAGATTGCATCATCTTGTAATCGCACCCAATCAATCCAGAGCTACGCAGCATACATGACGTAGGGTATTACGCACCTCGCGGCCCGAACCTGTCTAAATTGTGTGCCACGTGTGTCTTCCTTCGAGTTACCGATCTCGGCGAGGCCACATTCATCTACTTCAGGTACTTCCCTTAGTAGGTTGCCGGTCTAAAACACCGACAACTGGCGCTCCATGTAGGAGATCTCGCCCGAGATCACATGGCGAACTCGACGGCTCCCGTCTATATCAAGCCAACCGTCGCCTTCAACTGTGGCAACACCTTTGTCTTCGGTGCCTGGGTCTGCACTGCCGACGGCGCTGGATCTTTCCGACGCTGCCTCACCATGCCGCCCAACCCGGAGACCGGCCTCGTGACACTTCCCGAAGTAGTCACGGGTGAACTCGCCGGCAAATTCGGTGAAATTTCTCTTTTCGACCAACACACCGACTTAGAGCTAGGACCCACCTCCAACACGAACTCGACGTCCCCGTGGGCCATCGTATCCGAGCCGGCTACTTAGCCATCGCATGTGGACAGCCCACCCCGTGAGCACCTCGCACGTGGCCCCCGCGATGTCAGCACGGCCCACGCGAAGGTTCCCACTACACGCCGGGCCGGCAAGGAGCCCGTACCCGAGTACAACTCGAACTACGACACCGCCCCCGACCACGCCTCGGACTCTAACCTCCTCTTCGGCTTCTACTCGAACTCCACGTACGAGTTCGACTTCGGGTCGGACCCTGAGGATCCCGAGTCCGAGGACAACTCTACTGAGCAACCCTTATCAGGACCGGCTTCTGGGCTGGTTATAACATCCACACCCACCGGGAGATTCGTCTACTGGCCAGACCGCAAGCCCGCTGACCTGATAGATGGGAACTCATGCTACATCGCCTACCTCGACTTGCTTCCCATCCAGGACGGAACACCACTCGCTAGAGCTGAGGAGTACACCCCAACATAGGTGGTGAGCTCTGACTCCAGTCTTGGCAACCCCGATCACCAAGTCTTCATGGCCGTCGGCGACACGTCAGGACCCTCAGGGACAGCAGACGACCGATACCTCGAAGACATCTCCGCAGATGAGTTGTCTACTGATGCACCCGCGGATGAGACTGACGCCAATAGGGACGCTCGACGTGAGCGTAACAGAAAGCAGAACGAACGACGATGGCGTTTTCAAGACTCCCTCCCCATCCGCAACCTCGCGGAAGCACTCGACCAAGTCGAGAGCCGGGTACACACTACCCCAGAGCAATGCCTCATGTTTATCACTACGAGAGAACGTTAGGCCCAGGGGATGCGCGCGGGACAAGTCATCGCCAAGCTCGCGGAAGACGCTTACTTCATTCGAGTTGACAACAGGGTCGCTCAGCTGCCCCCCGCCAGGAACCGCGACAACGAAGCCACAAGTCGCAGCGCGGACCTCGGCCGTAACCGTACTCGTGCAACAGCCGGCGGACCCCCTCAAGGTGGCAACAACGCTGCAGCTGCTGGCAGCGACAGCGAGTTCGTCCCTCACCGCGACCCTGGCGGCGAAGGCAGCGACGGCGGAAGCTCCAACCATGGGGCCAACAGGAGGGCCGGTGGTAGAGGCGATCACGACGGCCGAGGCCACGCGAACAGCCACGCCTCTGGAGCCTCACAGGGCGGCTTCGACGCCCGCCAGAAGATTGAAGAACTGCGGCGGAAGAAGTCCGCCACCGTAGGCGACAACGACGGCTTCCCCACCTTCTCTCCTCGGCTTCGCAACTTACTCATCCCGGACAAGTTCAAACCTCTGGGAATCACCTAGTACGACGCGAAGCAAGACCTAATCCAGTGGCTCAGGTGCTACGCCCTCTCCATCAAGAACGCTGGTGGCGACAACGACACCAAGTACCTCTACTTCCCCTTCTACCTGGACCAAGCCCCGCTCACATGGCTCGAGTCACTGGAAAAGCACTTGATCGACAAGTGGGACCAGCTGAATGGGCCACTTCACGGGCGCTACGGGCCACTCGGGTACTCGCATGGACCTGGCTATGGTGAAGCGGGAACAAGGTGAGACCCTTCGCAAGTACATGTGGCGCTTCTTCGACAAGCGCGCCACCGTAGTCGACGTCACCGACAAGGAGGTCATCGACCTCTTCGAAGACGGTCTCTACCCGTCGCACCTTCGAAGACTTCGGTCGAGGCCGCCCCAGGTCCATCACCCATCTCGAAGATATGATCACCTCATGGGCGGATGAAGAAGACAAAGACAACGCCAAGTACGATGCCATCCGTGGCAAGAGCAAACAAAACACGAGCGGCGGCAGCAGCAACAACGGGAACCAAGGCGGTCGCAACAACAACAACTACTCGGGTCCCAACCGCAAGCGCAAGCCAGACAACACTATAGCGACTATCCAGCACCCTGCGAAGGAGAACTCGAAGAAGAACTCTGGCGGCTTTAAAGACTTGCTGAAGGAGAAGTGCCCGTGGCATTTGGACGGCAACCACACCACCGAGCAGTGCTACCAACTCAGGCGAGCACTCAAAGACACTCCAGATCCACGGGCACCCTCATGACAAGAAAGGCAAGAAGAAGATCGACGAAGGCAATGGCGACTTCCAGGAACCCGACAAGACGGTGAACATCCTCTTCGGCGGGCTACCCAGCAGACGGGAACAAAAGGCTACCCGTCGTGAAGTCATGAGCATTGAACCAGCGGTTCCGACCCCTCTCATGTGGTCGGAGGTACCCATTACCTTCTCCCGCGCGGATCAATGGACTACCTTCTCCGAACCAGGGCGGTTCCCTCTCGTCCTGAAGCCGGTGGTCGTGGGCTCCAGGCTCAACAAGGTCCTCATCGATGGTGGAAGCGGGCTCAACGTCCTTTTCACCAAGACCTTGAAGAAGATGAAGCTCGACATCACCGACATGCTCACTAAGAGCACCTCGCCCTTCTACGGCATCATCCCTGGGAACGCGGCTAACCCACTGGGCTAAGTGGTCCTACCAGTTACCTTCGGGGAATCTCGGGACAACTACCATACCGAGTACATCAAGTTCGAAGTCGCGGACTTCGAGACATCCTACCATGCCATCCTCGGCAGACCGGCTATCGCCAAATTCATGGCGGTACCCCACTACACCTACTTGGTACTCAAGATGCCAAGTCCAGCAGGTGTACTCTCACTGCAAGGGGACTTGAAGATATCGCACGACTGCGACACGTAAGCTGTGGAGATCGCCTCCATAAATCAAGTACCCAATGCAATGATGGAGATCTACGCTGCGTCGAAGAAGCTTGCCCCAAGTGAACTCGACATCCCAGAGAAGTCGGACAACGCTAACAAGCCTCAGCCAACTGAGGAGGTTCTGGTCAAGACAATCGACCTCGGGACAGGCGACAGCAGCAAGACCACCACCATCGGGGCGGGTCTCGACCCCAAATAGGAAGACGCGCTCATCAATTTCCTTCGGGCTAACCGCGACATCTTCGCGTCGAAGCCAGCGGACATGCTAGGGGTGCCCAGGGAGTTGATTGAGCATTCCCTCAACATCGATCCTAAAGCTACCCCGAAGCGACAACACCTCCGCCGCTTCACCGACGACAGACGGGACGCCATCAAGAAGGAACTCGCCAAACTACTCGCGGCTAGCTTCATCAAAGAAGTCTTCCATCCTGAGTGGCTCGCCAACCCCGTCCTCGTCCGCAAGAAGAACTCGAACGAGTGGAGGATGTGCGTCGACTACACCGACCTTAACAAGCACTACCCCAAGGACCCCTTCGGGTTGCCGTGGATTGACCAAGTCATCGACTCCACGGCGGGCTGCGACCTGCTCTGCTTCCTCGACTGCTAGTCCGGGTACCACCAGATCGCGATCAAGGAAGAAGACCAGGAGAAGACCGCGTTCATCACCCCGTTTGGCATGTACTGCTACACGACCATGTCCTTCGGGTTGAAGAACACCGGCGCCACGTACCAACGACCTATCCAGGCCTACTTCAAGAGGCAACTCAACAAGAACGTCGAAGCCTACGTGGATGACGTGGTCGTCAAGACCAGAAACTCAAGCACGCTCATCGACGATCTTGAAGAGACTTTCGCATCCCTACGCGAGTACCGCTGGAACCTCAACCCAAACAAGTGCGTCTTCGGCGTACCTTCGGGCAAACTACTCGGCTTCATCATCAGCCATCGCGGCATCGAAGCCAATCCCGAGAAGACCTCCGCCATCACTAGCATGAAAGCTCCCATGTGCATCAAAGACGTCTACAAGCTGACCGGGTGCTTAGCGGCCTTGAACAGATTTATCTCGAAGCTTGGAGAACGGGGACTCCCCTTCTTCAAATTACTCAAGCACCAAGAGAAGTTCGTGTGGACTCCAGAGGCGGACCAAGCCCTTGCCCAGCTCAAGGACTTCCTATCGAAGCCACCAGTCCTCACAGCTCCTCGTAAAGATGAGCAGCTACTGCTCTACCTCGCTGCGACTACTCACGTGGTCAGTACTGCCATCATCGTTGAGCGGCAGGAAGACGGCCATGCCTATCCAATCCAGCGCCCATTCTACTTCGTCAGCGAGGTCCTGTCAGAATCCAAGGCATGATATCAGCCAGTACAGAAGCTTCTGTACGCAGTGCTCGTCACCTCGCGGAAGCTACGACACTACTTCCAGGAGTACTCGATCTCCGTCGTCACCGACTACCCGCTCGGCGACATCCTGCGGAACCAAGATGCTACTGGAAGAATCTCCAAGTGGGCAGTCGAACTCGGCTCCCTCAACATCGACTTCAAGCCACGCACAGCCATCAAGTCGCAGGCACTAGTCGACGTCATGGTGAAGTGGCGGGAGAATCAGCTACCCACTCCAACCGAGCGCCAAGAGCACTGGGTGATGTACTTCGACGGCTCACTCAACCTCGAGGGCGCAGGTGCAGGAGTACTCTTGATCTCTCCAACGGGCGAACAACTCAAGTACGTCCTGCAGATCTTCTGGAAGGTCTCAAACAATGAAGCCGAGTACGAAGCTCTGCTACACGGGCTCCGCCTCGCGGCTTCACTGGGCATCAAGCAGCTACTAGTCTACGGCGACTCCGCAGTGGTTATCAACCAAGTCAACAAGTCCTGGGACCGCAACAAGGAGAACATGGACGATTACTATCTAGAAGTTCGCAAGCTCGAGAACAAGTTCTACGGTCTCGAGTTCCACCACGTCGTCCGCGACAACAACGTCACAGCGGACGTCCTGTCGAAGCTCGGTTCTACTCGCACTCAAGTACCAGCGGGTGTCTTCGTCCATGAGCTTCACGCTCCATCCATCCCGGAGCTGGCGCTCCCGACCACTGTCCCAGCGCATCCCCCGGCTAGTCAGGAGGTCATGATGATCGATGTGGACTGGAGGCAGCCCTCCATCGACTACCTCAACGAGCAGAAGGTTCCCTCGGACAAGAACTTGGCCGAGCAGCTCATCCGCCGTGCCAAGTCCTACGTCCTCGTCAGAGACAAGCTCTACAGGCGGGGCGCATCTTCTGGAGTACTCATGAAGTGTGTTCCCAGACAGGAAGGCAAGGACATCTTGTAGGAGATCCACTAAGGCGTCTGCGGCAACCACGTGTCCTCTCGCACGCTGGTCAGCAAGGCCTTCCGACGAGCTTTCTATTGGCCCACAGCTCTGGGCGACTGCGAAGAACTCGTCAGAAGGTACCAAGGGTGCCAATACTTCGCCAAGCAGCAACACGTCCCAGCCTACAAACTAGTCACCATACCGCCAACCTGGCCTTTCGCTTGCTGGGGGCTCGACATGATTGGGCCACTACCAACTGCGCCAGGTGGATTCAACAGAGTATTGGTGTCCATCGACAAGTTCACCAAGTGGATCGAGGTCATGTCGGTTACATGCCCCAAAGCGGACAGAGTACTCGACTTCATGGATGAACTCGTACATCGCTACGGACTACCCCATCGCATCATCACAGACCTGGGCTCCAACTTCAACAACCACCAGTTCTGGGAGTACTGCGAGAACAGCGGGATCAACATCCGATATGTCTCAGTTGCCCATCCTCGGGCCAACGGACAAGTCGAGCGCACCAATGGGATGGTGCTCAACGCTCTCAAAAAGCGGCTACACGACGCCGCCAACTCCAAAGGTGGCAAGTGGATCAAGGAACTACCCAATGCTCCATGGGGGCAACGTACTCAACCCTCCAAGCCAACGAGACAATCTCCATACTTCCTGGTCTACGGCTCCGAAGCAATCCTCCCTGCTGATGTCATGTGGGATTCACCAGTAGTGGAGCAATACGACTAAGGCATCTCCGAAGACAGCAGACGAGTTGACATCGACGGACTCAAAGAAGCTCGTTGTGCCGCCCTCGTCTAGTCAGCAAGGTACCTAGAGGGTATCCTACGCTACCACGATCGCAACGTCAAGGAACGCTCCTTCAGCGTTGGTGATCTTGTCCTCCATCGCATCCAGAATACGGAAGGACTACAAAAGCTCAGCTCGCCCTGGGAAGGTCCCTTCACAGTTGCAAAGGTGACCGGACCGGGCTCCTACCGCCTCTAGACTCTTGAAGGCGAAGACTTCAACAACTCGTGGAACATCGACCAACTATGTTGATTCTACGCCTAGTCTACACGACTACACCGGGGGCTCTAGTCTACACGACTACCCAAGACCCCTTCTCCGTAAGCGGCCTCCGGGTCCAGGCCCTAGTCTCCGGACTACTCCACTCCAGGATCTAGCCCGCGTGGCTACTAACAAATCCTGGGCTGCGATGAGCGACAAAGGACTCCAGCAGCGGTCTACTAAGAGACCAAGCACTCCTAGATCCAGCCCACGCGGCTACTAACGGATCTACTGCTGTAAGCGGCTATACGCCCTAACACTACTTAGCCGTAGGCGGCCTCCGGGTCCTGGCGACTACTCTATAACAACGGCACTGGCCATCCAGGTGTACCCCTTCAGTAATAAAGTTTGATTATGTGTCAACTACTTTACTGTCTCTTTCCCTCAGCGGGACTATTGGCGAGTACGACTACTCGCGACGACTTCATGATGGGACTCCGCACTCACAGATCGCGATAACGAGTACTCATTTATGGAAGTTTCTTTCATTAATACTTAAACAAGTTCATTACAACTGTTTATGCACAACTATTGCTACGAGCTAACTTTACAGGACTACTAGAGATTAAGTTTCTCGGTGACTTGTTCGGCAATGGGAGCCATTTGTTCTAGTAGCTCCACGTACCGCTCGTCAGTGTAGTTGGAGGCTAGCCCGCCGGCGACCACGTCAATCGGAGCCTTCGGGAAGTACGACTTCATGAAGGCCAGAACCTGGTTGGGGATCGACTTCGCCAAGTGCTTGACGTAGGTCGCCAGGCGGCTGGGGGCTTCCTTTAGCCGATCCAGCAAAGGTGCAATCTTCGGACCGCCAGGGTGGGGCACCAGCAGCCTCGCGATGGGGAGCGCAGCTTCCTCGAGTTCCTTGAGTTGAGCCCACAGCTTCTCGCAGTCCTCGTTCAGCTTCTGCAAGGATTTGTAGCAGTTGACGAGGTCATGATCTGACGCAATACGGAGCTCCATGTGCTTGTCGCACTTGTAAGCAAGCTCCTTATAATCGTACTCCAGTACCTGGCGGGCCTCTTGCTCCCGGTAGAAGAGGTTCTTCATGTCAGTCTCTGAAGCCTTAAGCTGATCGACGCGTGTCTCAAGCTCTGCAATCAACAAAGGCAAAGTGGGTCAGACTACCTTAAGCTACCATCAACAAGTACCTGACAAGGCGGTCGCGTACCTTTATTCTTGTTGCGGAGAGACTTGTTCTTCCGCACCAGATCATCACTCTTCGCCTGCATATCTTTGATGTCATTGTGATACTGGGCGAAGGCGGTGTCCAGCTTCGACTGCATCGCGCCGGCATGCTTCCTGGCCTTCACAAGCTGCTCCTCCAAGGCTTCTGCCCGGAGTACTGCGTCGCCGTATCCTTGAAGCATGTCGGACTTCTGCGGGACCTCTCCGCGACGTCCTGCACAGACAATACATGTCAAATGGGTACTCAACACTAAAGGATTGACTACTCAAGGGTGTCGACTACTCACCTTCATCCATTGCTCGGCCTGGCGCACCGCCTCCAGGTGCCGAGCCACCGTCGCCGGGTCGACAAGATCATCCGCCAACAACTCGATCCTGCCACGACTACTCGTCGCGGCTCCGGACATTGGCGCCGAGTGGATTGGCTCCGCGTTCTGGATCTCTGGCGAGCGGACAATTACCTCCAGAGCGGGCTCTGGCAGCGCATCGTCGCCCTCTCCTCTAGTTGTCACGGCGGCTTCTCCGGCGGCCACTGCCATCGACTCGGGGGCGCCTCCGGCAGCTCCCTGAGCCTCCGTTGTCACATCTTCAACTTGCACTGCCGACGGGATATCACTTCCCAAGGCTTCAGCACCTGTCGACAAAAGGACAAGTGGATCAGTCTTACCTGGCGGCTACGACTACTCTTCGGGGCAACTTGCACCTGAACAACTGCTCACCTTTTACGATGCGGGCCTCAGGCAATGTAGCCTCTGTGGCCAGCGCCTCGGATTCTGCCTGAGGGGCGGGAGCGGACTCCTCAGCGGGCGGCGCGGTCTCCTCTTCCGCCACCTCTGTAGCGGGTTCATCCCCTTCCCAGGACAAGTCCGTCGATTTCCTGCAGAGTACACAAACTGGTTGTCAACCTAGTACGACTACCACATCTAATGTACTACTCGGGAAGGATCAATACTTACAAGCTCGACTGGACCACCGTCACGGTTGGGGTGCCGAGGATACTGGCAATATCGACCAGTCCTGCCTCGGCAGGCGCCACCTCCTGCGCCTCAGTAGCCGATGCCTCTTTAGTGGCAGCAGCGGCCGGTTCTGTGCTCCCCTCAGCAACAGGGGGCTGGCGCGTCATCTGCGCCAAGAGCTCCGGCTGGGCTATGACCACCCCCAGCTGGCGCGTCACCCTGCTCAACGTGGCCGGAAGGCGGCATCTCCTGCAAGCAAGGGAATCTCATCGTCAATACACAACGTCGAGACAGAAGTACTCGACTACCCTATTCAAGACGGCTTACCTCCTGGGACGTGGTCTCCGAGACCTTCAACTTCTTGGCCACACGCTTGCGGGCCACGTTGCGCGGCTTCTTTGGCGGCGCGGGCAGACTAGCCTCTAGGCTGGCCGGCGGATCCTAAACGAGGGGAATATGAGGCAATCCAGGGCGGCTAAACCTTGACCGCAGCTGGAAGCGTTCCTGCAGCATTTCTTCATCGTCGTCCTCCTCGGACGTGTCTTCAACGACAATTGTGTCGTCTCCTTCACCAACTTCGCGCTGCTCCTTGGCCTTGGCCTTCCCTTCCTCTGGGACCTCGACAAGTCGAGGAGGCGACGCTAGCTCGGAGATGAACTTCACCAAGTCATCCTGCAAGAAGCACACAATGTCAGCACGACTACTCTTTTGCAACGAGTACTCGACAATGGGTACGGCTACCAACCTTCCTTGGCGGGCGCGCGGCGGAGTACTCGGGCACCGGTCACAGCGTGTACGCCGGCATATCTTTGAAGATTCTGGTCAGCCTATCGACGATGTCGTTGTCGTCAACTTCATCTCCGGGCATCCGCGAGGTGTCGTCGTCGCCAGTGTACTTGTATCCTAGGGTATCACGGGCCATCAGTGGCTGCACCCTACGCTTCATGAAGCTGAAGGCCACATGTTCGGCCCTCAGCCCGGCTTCTCTCAGCACCTTGATCTTCGCCAGTAGCACGGGTAGCTGGATACCCGCTTGCATTGTTGGCTCCGAGTTCCACCACGGCCGGTGCTTCGGCTGCTTCCCGCTTGGCTTCGGCAGCTCCGGGTGGTGGTTGGTGACGTAGAACCACTTCACCTTCCAATCCTGGTTGGAATCGATGAGCTTGTACGAGAGGTACTGCTCCGCGGCGCCCTCCCTCATCTAAATCCCAGCTCCCCCACCACTTGGGGATTGTTGGCGCTGGGCTGAGGCTTCACCCGGAAGAACTTCCGGAACAGGATCCAATGGGGCTTGATCCCCAAGAAAGCTTCACAGAAATGTATGAAGACTGAGGTGTGGAAGATACCATTGGGGTTGAGGTTGAGGTACTCGATGCCGTAGTACCCCAGCAGCCCCTTGAAGAAGTCGCTGGCCGGGAGAGACAGTCCACGCTCCGCGAACCGGGTGAACATCGGAATCTCATCTGGGTTCTTCTCCATGGGGTACGGATCCCCTACAGCGGCTCTCCACATGTCCACCTCCTTCTCCCGCAAGAATCCACTGTTGAGAAGGGCCAGCAAGTCTTCGGTCTTGGCCTTGGATTTCTTCCACTCTCAATTTGGATCTGGCCGCGGCGGTGACACCGGCGGCGATGTCCCCTCGGCAGATCCGGCGGCCTCCTCGCGAGTCTTCTTCTTCCCACCGGAAGCCTTCGAGATCTTCGATGGCGAGGGCTACATTCTCCAATTACACGGCGTCTTCACGCGCATTCGCTCGGGGGCTACGACGGTGGTTTCCTACGGCGGTGCGCTCAGATCTACAATCCTCTCAACGGCGGCAGTGCGCACTGGCGGTGTTTCCTGGCTAGATCCGCTAGGAATGGCTGCGAATGAGTGAGGTGAAAAACCCTAAGGGTTTTGGCTTCCATTTATAAGTCAACAGCGGCCCCTCCAACGACTGGATGGATAAGTCAGCGCTCGGCTGACTCAGTGGCGGTGCCTGACTCTTCAACTTCTACTAGTCGATGCGCCTCGTCTCGGGGGCTCGGCTACTTCTATTCAGCTTCATGGGTAGCGACCAGACTCAAGAGAAACTCAGGTCACATTTTACAAGATGACCCTTCAATTCGAGAGGAAGTACTCGACTCAAGGCTCGGGGGCTCCGTGCCACGTGTCCTTCGGTTTTTTCTCCGGATTTTACGGGATATTCTTGTCGAAACTTCATATGGACCCTCAGCCAAAGTCTACGACTCAACCTAAGGCTCGAGGGCTACTCCATATGGAGTGCGATTTTGCAATCGCACTTCCATATCAGTTTCAGCTTCAAGACAACACAAGCATTGTTGAAGACCTTCAAGGGCAACACTCGAGGACGCTTGGGACTACTCGAGAAGTCCTCAGGATGCTTCAACTATTCTTGAAGACCTTTGACTTGTAGTACTCGGGGACGCTTGAGGACTACTCGTTAGGGCCGTCAAGACTACTCGAAGCTATCCTTCTCGACTACAAAGTACTCGGGGGCTTGTCGTATGGACCTCCCTAGGCCCACTACCACGGTGGGTACCAGGACCGACTACTTGGTGGGCCCCTGGGACTACACGACTTGCACTGCACGGCACCTGATGGCGTGGAGCACAAGGAGTACAGAAGAGAAGTACTCGGATAGGAAGTTGTACAAGTCCCGCACTGTATAGAGGACTCCTAGACGTACTCGACTAGTACTCTCTCCCTGAACCGACTTGTAACCCTGCCTCCCGGACTATATAAGGCGAGGCAGGGACCCCTCTCTCTCACAGCTTAAGATTGCATCATCTTGTAATCGCACCCAATCAATCCAGAGCTACGCAGCATACATGACGTAGGGTATTATGCACTCCGCGGCCCAAACCTGTCTAAATTGTGTGCCACGTGTCTCTTCCTTCGAGTTACCGATCTCGGCGAGGCCACATTCATCTACTTCAGGTACTTCCCTTAGTAGGTTGCCAGTCTAAAACACCAACAGGTTCATTCGACAGTCCATTTTGAATTTGCTGGCCACAGAACTCATCCGACGCATGTAAATAATGGGGCGTCCGTTCATCCGACGCTATGAACTTCTTTTTAACTCGTCCAATTCAGCGCCTTTGAGTTTTCCGTCAATTCTTTTGCTTCAATGTTGTTTCCATGAACTCTCTGAGCTAGTTGACAACCAAGGAACTTGAGTGTGCATATTTTTATGGCTTTTGAGTGCATGGTCAAGCTACTAATGTATGAACCCCTCTTAATAGTACGGTGGAAACTACAAACTAGCAATCCAAGTGTCCTTCATCTCCTTTGTGACACTTGGAACTAACAAAGTCCTTAGCCTTGTAGCATCCAACCATATTGAGTCCATTAATTCAAATTGAAGGTTCTCATTCAATTCAATACCCGTGACAATAACCCAAATAGAAATCCGCTTCAAAACAAAGGTTAGTCACAAGCATATGGTTGTCATTTATCACTGAAACACACCCTTACCAAAGGTGCGAAAGGGCCTAGATCGCTACAATCTCCCCCTTTTTGGTGATAGATGACAACACGAGTAGAGATATACGAAAATTTAATTTTAAAACATATGAACTCTACTTCTAATGCATGAAATAGAATACGCGGTAAACGCACATGCATTAAGGTAAACAAGCACCACAAGCATGAGTAGACATGTAAATCAACGACAAACACAAGATCCAAATACATGTCTCATCACGAAACTCCACAAGGCGAGAGAGGCTACAAAGAACTCAAAAACCTGCACTCTCCCCTAACTCCCCCTATCTCTACTCCCCCTATCTATTTCCCCCTTTGACAACAAGCACAAAAAAGGAGTCTAAGGCTGAGGCGGAGAGGAAGGATCTGGCAGCGAGGTAGAGATGAAAGGTGGAACAGAGAAGCCGAAGGCGGCGTCGTCGTCGTCGTCGTCCTCCTTGTGAAGAGACCAAGTCGGAGAGGAAGGACCCGGAGCCGAGGATGTGGAGCTGGTGGAGCTGTAGTCGACCCGGTGCCTGAAGTCGAAGCCTGAGTGGCCTCGGGAGCTGGAACCTCGGGGTCGGAGGTGAGCGCTGAAGAGATCTGCTTAGTGATAGCACACAGGTAGTAGTCCTCCTAACCCAGACCCTCTGCCTGTGGTGTAGTGAAGCTCGGAAAAGGTGAGGACACCTGTGGACTGGGTAGATTGGTGCGAGCTGGCATCTCAAAGATAAGTGCTCCTGTGGTGAGTGGAGACGGCAGCTGTGACGACATCAGAGTGGTCATCTGAAGCTGGTCCAGGAAGGAAGAAGTGACCGCTGCCTGTGGTGTCGTCGTCTGGGGTACTGCGAACATCCCCGTCTGAAGGAGTGGAGACTGTGGAAAAGTCGCAAGGGGGACGTTCACGCACCCACTGTAAGGAGGTAGAGGTGCAGTCGGGTCGGCCTGAAGCAGGGTAGTGGTCGGTGGCTGAGGTAGCTGGATCCCTGACTACTGAAAGAGCTGACTGAGGCATCCAGACATGAAAGTGAACATCTGAGAGGTCATCATCTGGTGCTGGAGCATCTGCTGCCTCTGTGCCTCTTGCTGCTGACGGATCCCCTGAAGGAACACCTAGTGCGACTCCTGGTACTGTTGGAACTGAGCCTGCATCTGCTGCTAGACCTGGAGCGTCGCCTGTGTCTTAGCAGCCATGGTCTGGATAAGAGTAGTGAGCTGGTCCGGCTAAGACACCTGTGCAGTTGTGATCGTCGGAACGGGGGACCCAACCTCTCGTTGGCCGGGTACTGAGGAACCTCCTGCCTCGTCGTTGTGGGTCCGACGAACTCGGAAAACCAGCTCAGGAGCAGGCACGAAGTCCTCGTCATCACAAGAGGACTTGTCGTCGGTGGCGAAGTACTGAGGAAGAGGTGCCTCTGCTGCAGCTAGAGTAGCATCCTACCTGGCTACCTCGTCCATCACTGCCTCTGCAGCTGCCAGTGCCAGAAGTGTCTCCTTGGCTCTCCTTAGGCCTCTCGGTCCTCTCCTCCTGTCTCCTGGCATCGGAGGGCGGTACGTTGGGAAGATAAACTTGGACGACTCCAACACGCTAACGTACCGCTGGGCCTCTAGATGTGACAACAGCCAACTAATCCAGCGAGCGAAGGGCTGCTGTCTAGTCATCCCCATACCATCCATGATGGCATCCTCAATCTCAACTAACATGATATCCACGAGATCAAACGAGCGCTGTGCCATCACGTACATGAGGAGCCACAGTTGTACCCCTGTCAACGACTCTGTGTTCCCCATCCGGTAGAGTACAGACCTCCTGAGTGCGTAGTGGATGACGTACGCCTCACGAATCAGCCTGTCTGGTGTCCTGGGTGTGCCGGGGAGGAACGACTGCTGGAACAGGAAACTGATCTCATCATCTGACAAGAGAATAGGAGAGTGAGCACGACGAGGAGGCTCGACGTCGTGGTAGGCCAGGTGGTGAATAGAGTCATCGTGTAGATCAACCTGACGCAGCTCGACAATCCCCTCTCAAGTGAGTCTCTACTGCTGACCCATGAGCATGAAGCTGATAGCAACCCGGTCAGCATCCACGTAGACAGCGGAGTAGAACACTCTGACCCAGTTGGGGACGTATCGTGACCTCCGAGTCACTAAGTCCCCTCTGGTAGTCGAAGAACGGGAGGATCGGCACACCAGCTGCAGCTGCCCTGAGAGCGGTGAACTAAAGCATCCAGTGCTGGCTGAGCTGAGAACCCCTCTGAGTGTAGGAGGCATAGAAGCTCTCCTATAGGATCATCCAGAACCTAGGGTCACAGTCCTCTTGCCCACGTGGAAACCGCTGCTCCTCAGGCACACTCCTCAACCGCTGAATCTTCGGCCCCAGCAAGTGATGGAGGTCACGGAGGTAGACTCCGAAGGCCTCTTCTCGTGGGCCTCTCGGGACCTGAGGGTCGTGAGACTGCTGCTCTCTCTCTGTGAGCTCCTCCACGGCAGCTCTCCACTGACGAGGTGTTGGCTAAGGCTGAGTGTGACCTCCTCGTGTCCGAGGTCCGGACCTGGCCAGTGAGGGAGGTGACTTTGTCTGCTCTGCTGACTGGTGCCCTCTGCCTGAGCGACGTGGCTGCTGCTGCTGCTGAGTCTGCTGCTCACCCTGGGGCTACTCCCCCTGACTCTAAGTGCCCTCTGAAATCCTGATGCTCCTCTGAGGCTGTCCCTGGGTGTCGGGCACTGCTAGCACTCTCCCCCACTCCTTCTGCTGTCTGGTCTTCTTCTTAGGCTGGGCTACCGCCTTACCCTTCCTTGTGTAGCCTGCCATCTGTGAGAGAAAATGGTAGAAGATTATAGAATGGCTAGAGACGAGAATAAACATAATATGTAACAAAGGATAAGGGGTCCTTAAGCAAAGCTTATGAGTGATATTAGCCTAATCAACGACATCTAGGAGAATTTCTGCCATAAATTAAGGATATGGAAAGCTAGGATGTCCTTAGGTGAACAGGATGTGCAAGTGTGTGGAGAAAATTGAATAATTCTTATACTTGACATTTTAAATGTGCTAAAAAATTATAGAAATAGCAAAAGCTATATGACATCTGAGCATATGCAGGTGCATGGCATGAATTCACTGATGTATAAAGGCCAATGTTGCTTAATTGCTTAAGGAAACATGAACACAGAGAAAAAACAGCCCCTAATAGAAGGAACAGTGCACAGATGAATGGATTGGAGCAAATTCCTCACCACAGCGCACGGATTGGCGACTGGAAGAAGCTCTAGAGGTAGGGAAGGCCCTTGCGCAGCCCTAACTGATCGTTGGCGAGCCCTGGTGGCGGCGCACAACCGGAATTGATGGCAGCTGTGACAGAACCACTCAAATAAATTCCATATTATTGCCTAAAACACTCCTCTTTGCCATTAAGCAATAGTATAGAAGTAACTTGTCGTCTCTGTCGGGTCAAACCCGGTAAAATCACTTACATCACAGGATCGACACTTGTACAACAAACTCACACGAAGGCGAGTCCAGAGGTAAACAAGTCACAAGTTATTACATAACATCCTTCAAAGGATCATTATTACAAACCAAGTCTTTTGCATAAGGTAAATAGTTCAGAGTTTGAAACACAGCGGAAATAAAACACTACATGACATAAGTAACATCACATGAGGCCATCTGTGATGCCACTAAGCACTGTCATCCTCCCACTCGTATTCCCAACCGGGTAGGAGAGAACCAGGCCACGGAAAGCCATCATCACACACATCATCACCTGAAAGGCATCAACAAAGGCAAGGCTGAGTATGCTAATACTCAGCAAGACTTAACCGTCAGGTGATTCGGGAATCAGCAAACCTATAGACATGCAAGGCTTTATGGCTGGTAGTTTATTTTGTTGAAAAAGTAACAAAGAATATGTCCTTACTTTCAAATTTTAGCTCCAAATTCTATTCATTTAATCATTACAAGATTAGCCAACTATTTTAAGCAAGAGTTGTACAATACGAATTAAACAAGTATACAAATTCCTTCTCAATTCCATCATTAAGGGACATAGAGTGGATGGTTAAGTAGTCTCAGATAACGGTGAGAGGCCAACGATCGATCGATTAGTAACCTTGCAAGGTGGACCTAAACATACGGGAGAATGCATACCCCAAGAATGCCAAATAAAACAAAAAGGGTTGGGGTATACACGAACCAAGCGGTTCCCAACCGTCCTCAGTTCGGGATCAAGACCACAGTCCCTGGTACAAGGTTATTCGGCCACGGTATCTGACCGTCCGGATCCACCTATGTACCACTGCCTAGTATCTGGGGATCACTCCCGGGTGTAGTGTAGAGAGTTCCCTTGCTGGATCAGGAAAGTACTAGGCTTACCGGTCCCATTCCCGACAAATGCTTAGTACATTCAAAATCTTAACCACTGACATCTACTGACCGGAGTAAGTCCCATGCTCTAACCAATGGAGCTGATAAGTTCAACAATCTTATGATTCCATAAGAGATCTATAGCTCGCGAGTGACGGTCATCACTCGACTTCTACCGTGGTCCTAAGCATGGCAACTAGCGACCTAGCATGCTAGTATTTGAACATAGGAACCTAGGATCATGCAGCTAAGGTTTCAATTCAACTCTTGAACGTAAATGCACAAGCATTGCATAAAAGGAAAAGTTGCAGGAGTTTAACAAAAGTAGGTTATGCTCCGGGGCTTGCCTTCACTGGCAAAGTCAGAAGCGAGATCCTCCGAACTTTGGTTCGGGTCTTGCTGCACTTCCACCACGTTCACTTTTCCCTCGGCTGGTTCCCCTCCACAGTCAGGCACCAGCTCGTAGTTTCCGTCTGGGAGTTCTATAAGATATGCAGATGCATTATCATTCAAGTATACAAACTTAAGAAGTTACATTCAGTTCTGAATTCAGAGATAAACATAGGTGTTTTTGTTGGCCATATTCACCTTAACAAGTTTCTAATTAAACTTTTCTTACTAAGGACAAGTGGATGGGTGTGAAACTTTATTCTTGCTTAATGGTGACTGTGTACACATATAAGTTCATTAGTTAAGTAAACTTCACTAAAGTGTTTTGGGGTTGTCCAGAGATGGTTTTATAAATTTCAAGCTTGACTTTAAGCTGTAGATGGTGATAGGTCTGTTTTTCCTTTACTTGTTCTTTTAAAGCTTCATTACTAGGAAATTCAATGCTGACTAAGGTATACACAAGCTGACCATGAAATTTTACCAGCATGCACATAACAGCAATACATAAGTTCTGAACAAAAATTAGGCAAAACAAAGCTACAAAATAATCATGATAAATGTAACAGGTTTAAGCTACTAGGAGCATGAATAAATCATAAAACAAAATATACATAGAAACTGAGGCTATAACTTGGCACACAGCATGATAAGGACATATTTAGCTCACACACCAAAAATTACATCCATAGCTGCAGTATAAATATGGATTTGAATTTAACTCAAACTAGCGACCACAAATTAGCAGGGCAATCTACACATGTCCAAAATTCATCTCTGATTTATGAAACATACTACTAAGCATTGCAGAGCTACAGTAGAAAGTTGGAAGACATTTGATCAACAGATAAATTTAAACAATTCATAAATGGAGAACAGGCTGAAATCAATATAAATTCATAACTGAAGATACAGACATTATTTGAGTGCCATTTTTCTACACAAGTCTAGAAATGATAGTATTGACAACATATCCAAAATTCACCTCCAGATCATTTATACATTTCAAGTTATTTCAAATTTATTCAAACTGATCAATTCAAGATCATTTAAAAACCACTATGAAATTTGAAAACTTCCTTTCTAGAAAAGATAGGTTTCTTCACAAGGATTCCAGAACAGTTGATTTGCATTTTTCCGATTTTCTACCATTTACTACGTAATTTACAAGATTCCGGATTTTGAATCTAGGGTTTAAGATTCTTTTTACAGTTAGGCCCTTGGTTCTTATACGCAGGCCCCTGAGAAGATTTCAATCCTCGCAAGGAGGTCCCCAGCGGCGGCTCGAGGCCGGCCGGCGGCGAGGGACGGCCGGACTCCGGCGAGTAAGTGGCTAGGGTGGGGTTTGGACTCACCCTATGGCGATTGGCGGGGTTGGGCGGAAAACGGTTCGGCAAAGGTCGGCGGCGAGGGAGGCGGCGGTCGGCTGCGGCGGCCACAATGCCGGCGAGCAGGCGAGTCGACCGGCCAATGCGCGTGCACGGGAGTGTCCAAGGGGTGCGGGTGGAGGCTTTCGTGGCGCTCGAACTCGAGTAGGGGCGACGAACCAAGGGGTGCACCGGCGAGCTCCAGCCGGCGGCAATGGCGGGCGCGGGAGGCGACTCTGAGCAGCGTCCGTGTGAATGAGAGGGAGGGGGAGGTGCGTGGGGTGTCGGGAGGACCTAAGGGTGCGCATGCATGCCAGGTGGCTCGGTCGGCTGGGCCCGGGCGTGTGGGACGCGGCGTGTGGCCGCGGCAACGCGCGCGCACGCGCGCGGCCCGGCCGTCGGCGCGCGCGCGGGGCGAGCGTGCGGGCGTGCGGGCGCGAGGCCGTGGGCCCGCCACGATGACCGACGCGTGGTCTCGCCGTGACGGCGTACGGACGGCGGGCGTATGGACGGCGTACGCTCTGGCGTCCCAACTCAAAAACGTTTCGCTGTGCCCTACTTTGACCGATCCAAACTCACAAATTTCGAACTAAAGTTCAAATTCGCCAAATACGAAAGTTGTAGACCAGTTAACCTTCTCCAACTTTCGTAAAGGCCGATCGTTCAATTTCTCAACAGATTTGGAAATAATCATCCTCGAAGTTACATATTTTATGGCTTGGTCAAACTGCTCAGCAGGACTTTGACTGAGTGTTTGAGGGTTCAAACCTCAGAATTTGAAATGCCAGCAATGGAATGAAATGTGTTCCCGGAAAAACTGAGCAACTTTGGTGTCGGTCGATTTTGAAGTTCTATAGTGAAATTTTGAGAACGCGCAAGAAAACTAATCCAGCATTAAGGAGCACTTGGGATTTGACTACGGTTTGGGGTGTTGACCAAGGTTCTTTGTGCAAAAGTGTGACCCACAATGTCAAACATGATTAGAGGCTAATTAACCTTGATTAATACTGCTAGGTGATGTCATAAGCACAATAAACATCAGGGATGTTACAGCCTACCCCCTTAACAAGGATCTCGTCCCGAGATCGGAAATTTAAGACAAAGGTTGGGGAAAGACACTTACGATTCTGAACTTGTAAGAATCCCGGATAATGAGTGTTAAGGTAGTGTTTAGTTTCCCATGTGGCTTCCTCTTCCGTATGATGACTCCATAAGACCTTGTACATGGTCAATGATTTTCTCCTTGTCTTCCTCTCCTTTGTGTCAAGAATCCGCATCGGATGTTCTACCAGCGAAAGATCTGGCTGTATCCATGCGTTGGCTTCATCGATCACCCTCATTTCAGGTTCATGGGCGCACTTTCTTAATTGAGACACGTGGAACACGTTGTGTATAGCAGCAAACCGCTCGGGTAGGTGAATGCGATAAGCAACTGGTCCACAAACTTCCGTAATTTCATAAGGGTCAATGTACCTTGGAGCTAACTTCCCTTTTACTCCAAATCTTTGTACCCCTTTTGTGGGTGAAACTATCAAATACACCTTTTCACCTACTTGGTATTCCCTTACAGTTTTTCCATTGTCATGGTAACTCTTTTGTCTCATTTGCGCGGCTTTTAAGTTTTCTTTTATCACTTCGACCCTCTCATCGGCTTCTCTAACTAAATTTGGGCCAAAGAACTTCCACTCTCCTACCTGAGACCAGTTTAAAGGGGTGCGGCATCTTCGCCCATAAAGAGCCTCAAAAGGTGCCATCTTCCAGCTAGCCTGATAGCTGTTATTGTAAGAAAATTCTGCCAGGGCTAAGCATTTGTCCCAACTCTTGTCAAAGTGAATGATACATGCCCGAAGCATGTCTTCGACAATTTGGTTGACTCTTTTCGTCTGTCCATCCGTCTGAGGATGATAGGCGGTACTACGAATTAGCTTTGTTCCCAAATTTTCGTGTAACTATTCCCAAAAACGAGCTA
Source organism: Cenchrus americanus (assembly GCA_947561735.1). NCBI lineage: Eukaryota > Viridiplantae > Streptophyta > Magnoliopsida > Poales > Poaceae > Cenchrus > Cenchrus americanus. Next base: position 153,193,257 of record OX387242.1, on the reverse strand, counting down.
TAAACTAAGGACCTCAATCAGAAATGATGGTCTTAGGAATTCCGTGTAATCGTACTATGTGGTCAAGATATATCTTTGCATAGTCTTTGGCTGAGTAAGTACTGTTAACCGCAATGAAGTGTGCAGTTTTGGTTAACCTATCCACCACGACCCAGATAGAACCGTGATTCTTGGACGGGAGTGGCAATCCCATAATGAAATCCATGCTGATGTCATCCCATTTCCAAGAAGGTATGGGCAAGGGTTGGAGAGTACCCGCTGTTTCTAGATGGCTTGCCTTGATTCTGGAACATGTGTCGCATTAAGAAACATACTTTGCTAGGTCGACCTTCATGTTGGACCACTGGAAATTCCCTTTCAAATCTTGGTACATTTTACTACTCCTAGGGTGAATTGAGAATTTGGAGAGATGAGCCTCATCCAAAATTTTCTTCCTAAGGGTAGGGTCTTCGGGGACAACGAGACGCTGCCCAAACCAAATTGTACCATTGGGGTCTTGTCGGAAACACGTGTATTTTGGATCATTTTGAGACAACCTCTGTTTGATGGTTTTGATTCCCTCATCACTGGCTTGAGACATTAATAATTGATCCCACAAGACAGACTCTACCAAGATGGCATTCAACGTGCCTTGAGGAACAATTTCTAGGCGGAGTTTACTTAGCTCGCTGCACAAAGTATCCCTATAAGATTCTGTGGACAAACAGTAGCAATGACTCTTGCGACTGAGAGCATCCGCAACTACATTGGCTTTGTCGGGGTGATAGTGCACTTCGAGATCGTAATCCTGAATGAGTTCTAACCACCTCCTTTGGCGCATATTCAAATCAGCTTGAGTAAAGATATACTTAAGACTTTTATGATCGGTGTAGATGTTGCAACGGGTTCCCATTAAGTAATGCCTCCAGATTTTCAAGGTATGAACGACCGCTGCTAACTCAAGATCGTGAGTTGGATAATTCTTCTCATGTGGGCGGAGTGCTCGAGAAGCGTAAGCAATAACTCGGGTTTCTTGCATAAGGACACAACCCAGACCTGTGCCTGAGGCATCACAATAAACCTCATATGGCTTGGAGTTATCAGGTTGAGCCAACACTGGGGCGGAAGTTAGGTACTGCTTCAGAGTTTGGAAAGCATTCTCACATTTTTCATCCCACACGAATTTGACTCCTTTCTTCAACAATTCAGTCATAGGTTTGGCAATTCTTGAAAAATCTGAGACAAAGAGACGGTAATACCCAGCCAACCCAAGAAAGCTTCTAATTTGATGGACGGACATTGGTGGCTTCCAATCCATCACTTCTTGCACTTTACTTGGATCCACGGATATACCTTCATTAGATATGGTGTGCCCTAAGAACTTGGCACTATAAAACCAAAATTCGCATTTGGAGAATTTGGCATAGAGTTTATGATTCCTCAAACGTTGAAGAACAATGCGAAGAAGTTCAGCATGCTCCTCTTCGTCCTTGGAATAAACCAAGATGTCATCGATGAACGCCACAACGAATTTATCCAATTCAGTCATGAATACTGAGTTCATGAGATACATGAAGTATGCAGGTGCATTAGTAAGACCGAAGGACATAACCAGATATTCATACAACCAATATCGTGTGGAGAAGGCAGTCTTAGGAATATCACAAGGCCGAATCTTTATCTGATGATAGCCCGACCTAAGATCTATTTTGGAAAAGACCTTGGCTCCAGCTAGTTGATCAAACAACACATCAATATGGGGCAAGGGGTGTTTATTTTTGATAGTAACCGCATTGAGAGTGCGGTAGTCCACACATAGCCTCAAACTACAGTCTTTCTTTTTAACAAAGAGAGCAGGACATCCCCAAGGAGAAGAACTCGGGCAGATGAAACCCTTGTCCAATAATTCCTAAAGCTGGGTCTTCAACTCAGCCAGCTCCTTGGGTGGCATACGATAAGCTCTTTTCGAAATAGGAGCCGTACCAGGTTGTAGTTCAATCACGAACTCAACTACCCGATCCGGTGGCATGCCCGGCAGATCATCAGGAAAGACATCTGGATAGTCACAGACCACTGGGATTTCCTCTAAGTTTGTGGCTATTGAGACATAGGCACCGGGGTCCATAGGTTCCCTCAAAGGTAAGTAAAGAGTCGAGACACCGACAACAGGCGAAGTGATTTCTATTCTTCGTTCAGCAATATCCAAGGTTACTTTATGATGTGTCATCCAATCCATTCCCAAAATGACATCTATTCCATCTAGCCCCAGGGTTAAGAGATTGGTCTGGAAGACCTTGCTACCTAGCTGCAACGGTACACTCTTGACTAGTGTGTTGGAGGATATTTTCCCTCCGGGAGTTGCGATCTTAAAATCATTCTTAACTCGAAGCACATTTAGACCCAAGTTGACTTGTGTACTTTTGTTTATAAAGCTATGTGTAGCACCAGAATCAAATAAAATCTTAACAGGTTTGCCATGGATAGAGAAGGTACCCGTCATAACTGCTGCTTCCTCAGGAATTCCCACCATTGTGGTGAAGTTGAGACGACCCTGCTTGACTTGCACGGTCTGCTTCTTCCCTTTGTCCTTGCTGTTCTGAGGCTGTCCCCGTCCCTGATTCAGCTGACTGGGTTGAGGACAGGCAATCATAAAATGCCTGGGTTTCCCACAATTGTAGCAGCGTCCTTCATTGTTGGTGCGGGCAGGTGGGGGTGCATTGGGCCTAGCATTCTGCTGCTGAAAATATGGGGAACGGAAATTCCCTTGCTGCTGATTTTTGGGAGGTTTCGCAACCCATCGCCCAGAACGTTGGTTCCGCTGAAAATTCTGCGGTGCCTTCTGAACTATGCGGAACTTGCGCTTGGGCGCGTTGTTAGAGTTGAACGCAGCCTTCCTTTAATTTGCATTCTGCACCTTCTTCATTGCATCCTCCTGGGATATGGCCAGGTCCACTATCTCATGATAGCTGTTTGTTTTGATGGGGTTCAGCTTTTTATAGAGCTCAGGATCAAGAACCCTGTGAAAGCGATCCATTTTCTTAGCATCTGTATCCACATAGTAGTCACCATACTGACACAGGTTGTTGATTTTCCGTGCATTCTGATACACAGAGTCAGAACCCTGCCTCAAGTTCAAGAGCTCATTCAACTTCCTTTCCACCATCCCCTTAGGAATGTGATGATTCTTAAACGCAGTCTTGAATTCTGCCCACGTGATCTCATGCCCATTGGGCTGCATCATTTTGTAGTGGTCCCACCAAAGCAGTGCCGGACCACGGAGATACATTGCTGCAAACTTAACCTTTTCGCTCCTCGGAGCATGGCGAGGTGAGAACATCCAACTTGGCCTCAATAGCACGCAGCCAAGCATCAGCTTCCAATGGTTCCTCCGCTTTGTGAAAAAGCGGCGGATTCAGTGCAAAGAACTGAGCATAAGTTGCCACTCGAGGATCTTCCTCTAATTGATCATTGCGCTGCTGATTCATCTGTTGTTGATTTTGCAGTATCTGGCGCATCATATCAGCTTGAGCAAGGAGGAAGGTCTCCATAGGCGTCATGTTCGGTGGGGGAGGTGGTGGCGGCAGATTGCTACCACTAGCATCACCAAACCATGGGAATTTCCGCACGTCAATCCCACCATCTGAAAAATTTGCAATGGAGGTTAGCCACATATTCAGAATCTTGCCAATATAAGCATAAACAAGAATAATCATGTGAAAAACGTCCCCTCCATGCACAATTTCCAGAAAAGACAGCCAAGTACTCTGCCATATAAAATTCATATCTCGCTGCTCGGTTATTGAAGGATGCTATATTTTGGTCGGTAGTAGCAAAATTTCGATTACTACAACTTTGGTATTCAACTGAACCATGAATTTCGATGTCAACATGCCCGAAAAATTAAAATCCCATCTGTCTGTCCAGCCTGAATTTCAGACTGCAGCCAGTTACAGAAAAATTAATATCTTCCAAACCGTAAAAGCAATGTGGCTGAAATTTTACGAGCATGCACACAAGGAAATTTCCAACAACTTTGGTATTCATTTCACAGCCCAGATCTGAAAATAAATAGGTTCAAACATCCCATTACATACCGTTGCATCCAGATCGCAGCATTCATCTAGTAGACTTAATTACAACACATTAGCCTAACTTTTAGCAAGTCTTCACCCTAGGTTACATAGGGTCAATGGTAGCATCAGGCTACCCAAAAGAATACTCATCCTACATCAGCCTATCCCATTCATGGACCAAAATCAGGCCACCCGTATGAGTATGGACACTAGTCTATCAACATCTAGAAAGCACCATCACCGCCCGAGGCGGCACTAGCAGCAGGCGAACCCTCGTCCATCGGGTCCAGCAGCGGGGCCTCGGTGTCGTCCACCATGGACTGAGCATCGTCCTGGTCACCCTCCATAGCTCCAGGGGCTGGCGGTGGAACCGGCTGCTGCAGCATCTGGATCATCTCGTTGGCCGCCTCCAGGTCCTGGTCCATGGCCTCAAGCTGCCCATCCATGTCCACCAGTGCCTGGAGGTGAACAAACCTCTCGTCCTTCAGCTGCTCCATCACCTCTCTCTGCTGCTCCATCTCCTCTCTCTTCTGCTCCCTCTGCTCCTGCAGGCCCACGATGGCATGGAGACGGTCAGTGAGTATGTTGACCCACTGAGCGTCACACGCCACCCAGTTGGCCTCATGGGCCTCCAGCTGTCCAACTCGCAGACGTGCCTCGGCGAGGTCCCGCTCAAGGCCCATGTAGCCAAACGAGAGAGAGCGCAAGTGGTGGGTGCGCACTCCTAGCTCTCCGGCGGCGTCGAGAGCAGAAGCAGTCACCGCGGTGGAAGCAGCACTGCGAAGGGTCTGCAGACGGTACAGTGCACCCTCGCGTCGAACCATCTCCTGCAGCGCGTCGAGTGGGCGCATGCCGGCCAAAAGGTCGGCCATGTGTCCCATGCGGTGCCTCCACGCGGGGTCCTCGGGGTCCACTGTCGGCAGTAGCCCCACCAGTGAGGTGGACACCTCGTCAGGGTGCTGGTCGCAAAAGGAGTTAAGCACTCTCAAAGCGGCCATCTCTAGCGTCTCCAACAACTGGACGCTCACGACGTCCATGCTCAGGTCGGCCCACTTCAGGTGGTCTGGGTTGAGGACCATGTGTGGTTCGAGGACCGGTGGATGGTCACTTCCTAGTGTGATGAGTGATTGACAACGTTGTGTGGACTAATTCTTGGCTAAGTATTGCAGGTGCAGGTTGCGGCTTGACTGGTGTTGGTGCAGGCGAAGAACAAGTGCGAAAGGTCGTCGCCGGTGAGGCCTCCAGGTGTGGAGAAGACAAGTAGGCTTCGTTCGAGGGACCCGGTGGCCAGCGGGGTTTTCTGGTGAACCACTGGAAACCCCGCGAACTCGGTGTAGCCTCCGCCAATCTCCACTCATGACTTGGCTCCCACGTAGTCCCGGCTCGACCTTGGTTTTGAGGCTCTACCAAGAAACCGTCAACGACTTCATCTTGCTGTTCATGCCACCATGCGGCCCGCACTTGACCCCGCTGGCTACCGGGTCCCTCGAACGAAGCCTACTTGTCTTCTCCACACCTGGAGGCCTCACCGGCGACGACCTTTCGCGCTTGTTTTTCACCTGCACCAACACCAGTCAAACCGCAACCTGCAACTGCAATACTTAGCCAAGAATCAGTCCACACAACGTTGTCAACCACTCATCACACAAGGAAGCGACCATCCATCGGTCCTCGAACCACACATGGTCCTCAGCTACTCCAAGTTCGCGGGGTTTCCGGTGGTTCACCAGAAAGCCACTGGGTTCCTTGGTTGATCCACAAAGACAATACCGAAGAACCGAAGACGGTGCTGCAGCAGTGCCAGACCGGTCTGACCGGTCTGACCGGTGGGTACCGGTCTGACCGGTAAGGAGCACCGATCAGACCGGTGTGCGATGACGCAGTCCGGAGACATCGAAGCGGAGGACACGCGTCGGGATCGCATGGCTTGCGTCGAGGCTACACAGGGTGCGGTCGCCGGGCATCCGTCCGATGGTGAAGACATGAAGACTTCCAAATCCGCCCTTGAGGGGCTTGTATCCCTAGTTATTAGGAAATGGCATTTTAGACATTGGGTTGCCTCCATATAACCCAAGAGGTGAGAGGATGGCAGCCAACTCTTGGAACCCTAGCTCATTTGTTTTCCCATTTTTCTTCCTATTTTCCTTAGGTTTTCCATAGGACTAGCAAGAGAGCTTCATGGAGAGATCTTGTTGAGAGGGCTGGATGATCGGGCGGCTTGCTAGACCTTGTATGAACCTTTGTTTCATGTATAGATGATTCGGCGTGGTCCCTTAAGGTTTGGCTGTGTTTCCCTAGTTGTTCTTGGTGGTGATTTTCGGAGCCCTTTCTTGGTGATTTCTTTGGGTTGTTTTCGGGGCTTTTCTCTTGGGGATTTGATGGGGGAAATTTGTGGGAACCCTTCGTGGTTCTTTGGGCTGTGATTCCCCTTCCAAATCCGTGAGTAAAGGTGCTCGATTTTGGGGTTTCTTGAGTTCTTGAGTTGGAAGTGCTCTTGGCGGGATTTCCTTGATTCCTACTTTTTGGACGAGTTTTGGTGGGATTAAACTTGGCTATGGACTCCTCATGAGGTGTTCCTAATATCCCCAAAGTCTTATTCAAGTCTGTGGAGCGATTCGGGAGATCGAGATTTGGATTTGGGGGAGTTGACCCGCGGGTCTTTGTTCATCCCGAGCGCCGAGCTACACGGTCGACCGGTGCTATTGACCGGTCTGACCGGTGCAACCCTCGGTGGGATTTTGCTCGGGTGAACATCTTGGTGTGTTCGCTGTTTTCTTGTGGTGCTGCTATTTCGAGTTTGGGTCAGTTTGGTGGTCGGTTGGCCTATTTGGTGCCTTGGGGGCTTTCAGGCTGCGATCGGTCTGACCGGTGTGTCTCACCGGTCTGACCGGTGTAGAGCCACTTAGTGAAAGTTGCTCAGTTTCACCAGCAGGGACCGGCCTGACCGGTGGTGCTCACCGGTCTGACCGGTGTGGGTCTGAAGACTCGAGGTTTGGTGTTCCGCTGCGTTCTCGGGTCGAAAGTGTGTGTGTGTTGGTTCCTAGGTCCAGTGGCACTCCAGTGGCTACGTGGGTTGGCCAACTTGGGTAGTGAGTCGGAGACGTGTGTTGGAAGCCGTGTTCATCTTGTAGGAGTTTTCATCCCCTTCGAGAAAATTTTTATCGGCTCCCATTCACTCCCCCCCTCTCTAGTTCGCCGTATCGGTCCTTCATGGGTGGAGCGGCACGGACACCTGAACACGGCAGCGGGGCACTCCCAGCTGCATGGTCTCCATCACCTCGTAAGTCGGAGGCGTCGGGTACCCAGACGAGCAAAGGGCATCCCACAAGATGTAGGCAAACCCCTCAAGGTGCAGCCCGTCAGTACGGACTGAACCGTCCGGACGAACCTCCCAGCAAAGCCGTCCAGCCATCTGCATCACAAAACTCCCACTGGTTAGCGTGAGTTGAGAAATGTCAGCTTCTATACAGTGCACAAAAATGCATGTAACTCAAAAACTGTTCAGCCAAAATTTCCCAAATTTCACCAGATTCTTGCTGAGACACTAAGACACAAGTTTGGTATTCAAATGTTGAGCTAAAAACAAAAGGAAAGTGGTCAAAAAGCTACAAGTTCAGATTGCTGTCACCCAGAAATTCCAGCCAACAGCACTGCACTAAACAGAGCATAACTTCAATTTCCTTTACTCAAAATTCTTGAATTTTTCACAGCAAATCCACAAGAAGATTTAAAGCAACTTTTGTATCTAGCACTTTTGCAGGAAACTAGATCTTGGGGGCCGAAAAATTTCAGAACTGAACTGCTGCCAAAAGACAGCTAGATTAAACCTTAGGAAAAGATCCTAACTTGAGTTTGGTTAAACCAATTTTTATGAAATTTTTACAGTATACCCTTTGAGAGATTTGGAACCTTTTTCTTAGATGATTTCTAAAGAAAAACTTGTTATATTGATCGGGAAAATAATTCCAGACCAGCAGCTTGTTCACACGATAACTAGATGGACCTTATATGCCTTGACAGATTTTGATCAAGTCTTGGCTCCAAGTTTTAAAGTCTGAAGTTGTTGTTCACTTATGATTTTTAACATGATGCAAGAACACCTATGCGTCCTCACAGACAATTCCTTGTCAACACGAAGTTAGTGGCGGTGGCACGGCAAATAAGCTCTCCCTATAATAGCTAGTCGAAAACTAAACCAAAGGAGTTACCGGATCTTACGAGTCGCGGTTAGTGTACCTGCAGAAAAACACAGAACATCACGAACCTTCCATGCCAGCACTCATGAAAGCGTCCACATACATTACCGTTCATGATAGAAACGGAATCCATGCATAAAGCTGCTGCATGGACAACATCCTAATTAAGACTCTGACGCGACGTGAGTGCCCCTTGGAATAGGCCTCACTCATCCCTCACGGACTTCCCGTGGTACCATCACGTATAAGACACGTGACGAGACTCAGATGCGATGTGGCACCCATTGGAATAGGTCCCACTAGTCCCTCACAGGACTTTCCTGTGGTACCACCACGTATAAGACACGTGATGAACTAGTATGGTTGTACAAGAAAGTAAATCTTGACTGAAAGTAATGTGTTGGAAGTTAGTCTATATAAACCATAGTTAACTAGCCACCAGAAAAACCCAAAAACCACTAGGCCCTCTCGGACTAAACCATCCTTAGCGTCCCTAACGTACTTGGGCAAACACACCTTAATCTTGAAAGTTTTATTATAAAATATGTCATTCGGGGTGTATTAAGACCTCTGGTGTACACGTGAAGCTCTGATGCCAGCTGTGACAGAACCGCTCAAATTAATTCCATATTATTGCCTAAACCACTCCTCCTAGCCATTAAGCAATAGTATAGAAGTAACTTGTCGTCTCTGCCGGGTCAAACCCGGTAAAATCACTTACATCACAGGATCGACATTTGTACAACAAACTCACACGAAGGCGAGTCCAGAGGTAAACAAGTCACAAGTTATTACATAACACCTTCAAAGGTTCATTGTTACAAACCAAGTCTTTTGCATAAGGTAAATAGTTCAGAGTTCGAAACACAGCGGAAATAAAACACTACACGACATAAGTAACATCACACGAGGCCATCTGTGATGCCACTAAGCACTGTCATCCTCCCACTCGTATTCCCAACCGGGTAGGAGAGAACCAGGCCACGGAAAGCCATCATCAAACACATCATCACCTGAAAAGCATCAACAAAAGCAAGGCTGATTATGCTAATACTCATGAAGACTTAACCGTTAGGTGATTTGGGAATCACCAAACCTATAGACATACAAGGCTTTATTGCTGGTAGTTTATTTTGCTGAAAAGTAACAAAGAATATGTCCTTACTTTCAAATTTTAGCTCCAAATTCTATTCATTTAACCATTACTAGATTAGCCAACTATTTCAAGCAAGTGTCGTACAATACAAATAAAACAAGTATACAAATTCCTTCTCAATTCCATCATTAAGGGACACAGAGTGGATGATTAAGCAGTCTCAGATAACGGTGAGAGGCCGACGATCGATCGATTAGTTACCTTGCAAGGTGGACCTAAACATACGGGAGAATGCATACCCCAAGAATGCCAAATAAAACCAAAAGGGGTGGGGTATACACCAACAAGGCGGTTCCCAACCGTCCTCAGTTCGGGATCAAGTCCACAGTCCCTGGTACAAGGTTATTAGGCCACGGTATCTGACCGTCCGGATCCACCTATGTACCACTGCCTAGTATCTGGGGATCACTTTCGGGTGTAGTGGTAGAGAGTTCCCTTGCTGGATCAGGAAAGTACTAGGCTTACCGGTCCCATTCCCGACAAATGCTTAGTACATTGAAAAGCTTAACCACTGACATCTACTGACCGGAGTCAGTCCCATGCTCTTACCACATGAGCTGATAAGTTCAACAATATTATGATTCCATAAGAGACCTATAGCTCGCGAGTGACGGTCATCACTCGACTTCTACTGTGGTCCTAAGCATGGCAACTAGCGACCTAGCATGCTAGTATTTGAACATAGGAACCTAGGATCATGCATCTAAGGTTTCAATTCAACTCTTGAACGTAAATGCACAAGCATTGCATAAAAGGAAAAGTTAGGAGTTTAACAAAAGTAGGTTATGCTCCGGGGCTTGCCTTCACTGGCAAAGTCAGAAGCGAGATCCTCAGAACTTTGGTTCGGGTATTGCTGCACTTCCACCACGTTCACTTCTCCCTCGGCTGGTTCGCCTCCAGACTCAGGCACCAGCTCGTAGTTTCTGCCGGGGAGTTCTATAAGATATGCAGATACATTATGATTCAAGTATACAAACTTAAGAAGTTAAATTCAGTTCTGAATTCACAGATAAACATAGGTGTTTTTGTTGGCCATATTCACCTTAACAAGTTTCTAATTAAACTTTTCTTACTAAGGACAAGTGGATGGGTGTGAAACTTTATTCTTGCTTATTGGTGACTGTGTACACATATAAGTTCATTAGTTAAGTAAACTTCACTAAAGTGTTTTGGGGCTGTCCAGAGATGGTTTTATGAATTTCAAGCTTGACTTTAAGCTGTAGATGGTGATAGGTCTGTTTTTCCTTTACTTGTTCTTTTAAAGCTCCATTACTAGGAAATTCAATGCTGGCCAAGTTATACACAAGCTGACCATGCAATTTTACCAGCATGCACATAACAGCAATACATAAGTTCTGAACAAAAATTAGGCAAAACAAAGCTACAAAACAATCATGATAAATGTAACAAGTTTAAGCTACTAGGAGCATGAATAAATCATGAAACAAAATATACATAGAAAGTGAGGCTATAACTTGGCACACATCATGATAAGGACATATTTAGCTCACACACGAAAAATTACATCCATAGCTGCAGTAGTAATATGGATTTGAATTTAACTCAAACTAGCCACCATAAATTAGCAGGGCAATCTACACATGTCCAAAATTCATCTCTGATTTATGAAACATACTACTAAGCATTGCAAAGCTACAGCAGAAAGTTGGAAGGCATTTGATCAACAGATAAATCTAAACAATTCATAAATTGAGAATAGGCTGAAATCAATATAAATTCATAACTGAAGATACACACATGATTTGAGTGCCATTTTTCTACACAAGTCTAGGAATGATAATATTGACAACATATCCTAAATTCACCTCCAGATCATTTATACATATCAAGTTATTTCAAATTTATTCAAACTGATCAATTCAAGATCATTTATAAACTGCTCTGAAATTTGAAAACTTCCTTTCTAGAAAAGTTAGGTTTCTTCACAAGGATTCCAGAACAATTGAGTTTGCATTTTTTCCCATTTTTCTACCATTTACTACGTAATTTACAAGATTCAGGATTTTGAATCTAGGGTTTAAGATTTTTTTACAGTTAGGCCCTTGGTTCTTATACGCAGGCACCTGGGAACATTTCAATCCTCGCAATGAGGTCCCCGGCGGTGCCGCGAGGCCCGCCGGCGGCGAGGGACGGCCAGACTCCGGCGAGTAAGCGGCTAGGGTGGGGTTTGGACTCACCCTCTGGTGATTGGCGGGGTTGGCTCGGCGGAAAACGGCTCCGGCGAAGGTCGGCGGCGAGGGATGCGGCGGTCGGCCGCGGCGGCCGCAATGCCGGCGAGCAGGCGAGTTGATCAGCCAATGCGCGTGCACGGGAGTGTCCAAGGGGTGCGGGTGGAGGCTTTCGTGGCGCTCGAAATCGAGTAGGAGCGAGGAACCAAGGGGCGCACTGGCGAGCTCCGGCCGGCGGCAATGGCGGGTGGCGGCTCTGAGCAGCGCCCGTGCGAATATGAGGGAGAGGGAGATGCGTGGGGCGTCGGGAGGACCTAAGGGCGCGCTTGCGTGCCCGGGTGGCTCGGCCGGTTGGGCCGGGCGTGCGGGGGCGCGGCGCGTGGCCACGTGACGGCGCACGCACGGCGCGGCCGGCCGTCGGCCGCGCGCACGCGGGAGAGCGTGCGGGCGTGCGAGCGCGCGTGGGCGTGGGCCCGGCCACGATGACCGAGCACGTGGTCTCGCCGCCGTGACGGCATACAAACGGCGGGCGATGTGGGCTCGGTGCACGGCGCCGGCGGCGCGCGCGTCGCGCGCGGGGCGCGCTCCGGCGTCCCAGCTCAAAAACGGATTTGGAGACTAGTTAACCTTCTCCAACTTTCGTAAAGGCCAATCGGTCAATTTCTCAACAGATTTGGAGATAATCATCCTCGAAGTTACAGATTTGTATGGCTTGGTCAAACTGCTCAGCAGGACTTTGACTGAGTTTTTGAGGGTTCAAACCTCAGAATTTGAAATGCCAGCAATGGAATGAAATGTGTTCCCGGAAAAGCTGAGCAACTTTGGTGTTGGTTGATTTTGAAGTTCTATAGTGAAATTTTGAGAACGCGCAAGAAAACTAATCCAGCATTAATGAGGACTTGGGCTTTGACTATGGTTTGGGGTGTTGACCAAGGTTCTTTGTGCGAAAGTGTGACCCACAAAGTCAAACATGATAAGAGGCTAATTAACCTTGATTAATAAATCTAGTGATTTCATAATCACAATAAGCATCGGGGATATTACAGCAGCGGCCAAACCCTAGCTCGGGTTGAAGGCGGCGCGCGCGTGAATCGGTGAGGGGGCGCAGCGCGGCGGCCGGAGGTGAAGGCGGAGGGCCGGTGAGGTGCGCGGGGGGCGGGTGTGCACGGATGGTGGCCGGAGATGGCGAGTGGGGCGGCGCATGAGCGACAATGGCGGCGAACGGGCGCAGCTGGCGGCGACGGTTAGAGATTAGGGTTTGAACAATTAGAGAGGCCGCCGACGGATATGACGGGTGGGACCAACGCGTCAGTGTAGCGTGAGATGAACCGACGGTGGAAAATTAGAGGTGCCGGTCGAACCGTCGGTGCAACTGAGCTCCGGGGTGAAACCAAACATCGGATGGTCCGACAGCCTGAAATTACAACACGTCGGAGCAGTTGCGCGTGGGTCTGAGAAAAGAAGAAAATTTCTTCAGCACCGGATGAACCGATGGTGTAAAATGCGAAGGCATCGGTTCATCTGACGGTGTGAAATTTTCTAACAGAGAGCAACTTAGCGCCCAGACCCCTTCACCGGATGATGCGACGCTAGAACCTATATGGCGTCGGTTCATCTGACGATGACAATTCGATTTTTGTTGAACTATTTGTCATTTTTGATCCGTCGAATGTCACACACAAGCCAACATAAGCACATCCTTGGATCAATCCTGAGTGACAACCTCACCCCTCAAGCACTCCTTTATAAAATACATATAGATACACAATTAGCTCCCTCAAAAGGGATAAACCGTAGATAAAAATAGGTAAAGTAAGAACCAAAGGAGGGAGGTAACTCCAAAAAAAGGAATGTATGAGTTAATTGCCTTTGAACTTAGAGATTGACACCATAAGCTCATTTGAACTTAACTCGGTAGGCATTAAGCACAATCATTTGTCTCGTCACACCTTAAGAGTTGTTGATTTGCATTGAACACTAAGCAACTTTCTCATAGTGTGAGTTTCCTTTGTGACTTCTCTCACGCAATGCTATGCAAGAATAAATGCATTAAATTAACCATGAATGTATCCTATATGACAAGCATAAGTGCAAAGCTGAGGACCATGTGTGGTTCGAGGACCGGTGGATGGTCGCTTCCTTATGTGATGAGTGATTGACAACGTTGTGTGGACTGATTCTTTGCTTAGTAATGCGGGTGGCAGGTTGCGGCTTGACTCGTGTTGGTGCAGGTGAAGAACAAGCGCGAAATGTCGTTGCGGTGAGGCCTCCGGTGTGGAGAAGACAAGTAGGCTTCGTTCGAGGGACCGGTGGCCGGCGGGGGTCAAGTGCGGGCCGCATGGTGGCATGAACGGCAAGATGAAGTTGTGGACGATTTCTTGGTTGAGCCTCAAAACCAAGGTCGAGCCGGGACTACGTGGGAGCCGAGTCATGAGTGGAGATTGGCGGAGGCTACACCGAGTTCGCGGGGTTTCCGGTGGTTCACCCGAGAAAACCACCGGGTTCCTTGGTTGATCCACAAAGCCAAGGCCGGAGAACGAGAAGACGGAGGTGCGGCGGCACCGGAGCCGGTCGACCGGTGGGTCGGCCGGTCCCGGCCCGTGAGGAGCACGCGTCGGCCGGTGTGCGGCGACGCGGTCCGGAATCTTCGAAGCGGAGGACACGCGTCGGGATCGCATGGCTTGCATCGAGGCTACGCAGGGTGCGGTCGCCGGGCATCCGTCCGATGGTGAAGACATCAAGAATTCCAAATCCGCCCTTGATGGGCTTGTATCCCTAGTTGTTAGAGAAGGGCATTTTAGACATTCGGTTGCCGCCTATATAACCCAAGAGGTGAGAGGATGGCAGCCAACTCTTGGAACCCTAGCTCATTTGTTTTCCTATTTTCCACCTATTTTCTCTAGGTTTTCCTTAGGACTAGCAAGAGAGCTTCACGGAGAGATCTTGTAGAGAGGGATGGATGATCGGGCGGCTTGCTAGACCTTGTACGAACCTTTGTTTCATGTATAGATGATTCGGCGTTGTTCCTCAAGGTTTGGATGTGTTTTTCCTGGTTGTTCTTGGTGGTGATTTTCGGAGCCCTCTCTCGGTGATTTCTTTGGGTTGTTTTCGGGGCTTTTCTCTTGGGGATTTGATGGGGGAAATTTGTGGGAACCCTTCGTGGTTCTTTGGGCTGTGATTCCCCTCCCAAACCCGTGAGAAAAGGTGCTCGATTTTGGGGTTTCTTGAGTTCTTGGGTTGGAAGTGCTTTCGGCGGGATTTCTTCGATTCCTCCTTTTTGGACGAGATTTGGTGGGATTAAACTTGGCTATGGACTCCTCATGAGGTGTTCTCGATATCCCCAAAGTCTTGTTCAAGTCCGTGGAGCGATTCGGGAGATCGAGATTTGGATTTGGGGGAGTTGACCGCGGGTCTTTGTTCATCCCGAGCTGCCCGAGCTACACCGGTCGACCGGTGCTCTTGACCGGTCCGACCGGTGCAACCCTCTCGTGGGATTTTGCTCGGGTGAACGTCTTGGTGTGTTCGTTGTTGTCCCGTGGTGCTTCTTTGTTTCGAGTTTGGGTCCGTTTGGTGGTCGGTTGGCTCTGTTTGGTGTCTTGGGGGCTTTCGAGGCTGCCACGGTCCCGGCCGGTGTAGAGCCACTTAGTGGAAGTTGCTCGGGTTCACTGCGGGGACCGGTCGACCGGTGGTGCTCACCGGTCGACCGGTGTGGGTCTGTAGACTCGAGGTTTGGTTTTTCCGCTGCGTTTCTCGGGTCGGAAGGTTGCGTGTTGGTTCCTAGGTCCGGTGGCACTCCGGTGGCTACGTGGGCTTGACCAACCTTGGTAGTGAGTCGGAGACGTGTGTTGGAAGCCGCGTTCGTCTTGTTGGAGTTTTCATCTCCTTCGAGAAGAATTTTTATCGGCTCCCATTCACTCCCCCCCCCCCCCTCTGCGGTTCGCCGTATCGGTCCTTCAAGTGGTATCGAGCCGGTTCGGGTCTTTGTTGACTCTAACCGAGTCTAAGATCCAAGGATGGCGTACCGAGAACGGGGTTCGGGTCCTCCACACTTCGATGGCAAGAACTACCGGATGTGGAGCAAGCGGATGGGTGCGTTCCTCCGCGGAAAGGGTCGAGTTGCTTTGGGATGTCACGGTGGACACGGGCTATGTCCAGCCGATGGATTTCCTTGCTCCGGGGGTCGAGGGACGGATTCGACGCCAACAATAAGGCGGTCGACTACTTGTTTCGTGCTTTGTGTCGGCCGAGTTCGATCGGGTGCACACCGAGCACTTGGCTTGTAGGATTTGGGCGGTGTTGAAGGAGGCTCATGTTGGTAACGCCCGAGGTTCGAGGGCAAGGTTGTATGCGACCTACGGAGAGAGTACGAGAACTTCACTCATCTCCCCGGTGAGTCCATCGATGCCTTGTTTCGAGAGGTTCACGGTGGTGGTGAACAACATGAGGGCCAATGTGGACGTGCTCCCGTACGATGATCATGATAGAGCGGTC
Organism: Cenchrus americanus; assembly: GCA_947561735.1. Classification (NCBI taxonomy): domain Eukaryota; kingdom Viridiplantae; phylum Streptophyta; class Magnoliopsida; order Poales; family Poaceae; genus Cenchrus; species Cenchrus americanus. The sequence goes on along the minus strand of OX387242.1, from coordinate 153,177,173 downwards.
AAGCTCTTACACTCTTTGGATCGTACGATATGGGGCGGAAAGTTCGAGGCCATAGTCGAGTCGGAGAGGTATGATACTGCGACGGTGAACGAGTACGTTCTCAAAGCTCAAGTCGGGCCGAGGTTGATAGGGGCATGACTTGCCAAGCTCGAGGGACCGGCGATTCCCATAGTCTTGCCCTCGTTGGTGGTTCCAAAGGAAAGACTAACTCTAACCCATCCACCGGGATGTTCTCGTTTTCCTCTTTGATGTCTATGCCGGATGAGGAGTTTGATGACCTTGGAGAGGATGAGTGGCGGCGTGACGAGGCGGTTCGAGAGGCTGCACGAGAACCGCGTGAACATGAGGAGGAACACGAGGACTTGCTTCCAGTGCGGCAAGCGGGACACTTCGTCGCCGGCCGCCGGAGAAGGCCGAGAACAAGGACGGCTACAAGCACAAGCCGAGGAAGAACGACGACAAGTACCGTTCGAGGCGCGACCACAAGAGCAAGCACAAGAACAAGTACAAGGACGAGCGACGATCGAGGAAGAAGGAGGGCCGAGGCAAGGCCCGGCGATGGTTGGAGCGAGCGACGTCGACTCCGGTTCCGCGTACTCCACCTCGAGCTCGAGCGGCGGCGACGACGAGGAAGATCGCCGCAAGAACAAGAGGTCGTCCAAGAACACGAGCGGGGCCGAGCGCCGCGAGAGACGGCCTCGCACCATGGCGTTGAGCTCGGCGGCAAGAAGAGCACACGGAGCGACTCGGACTGCGAGTCCGACGACGAGGTGCGTGATGAGCTTCCCTTCTTGCGCCGGGAGAATGAGAGGCTTGGCTCTTTGCTTGATAGCAGTGATGACATGCTTAGAGAGGCCAAGAAAATGAGGAAAGAGCTTAGGGCTTCACTCGAGGATGCTAGGACTAGAGTGGGTGAGCTAGAGACACGGGTGCTTGATAGCAAGCTTGAGATTGATTCGCTTAAGGCTAGCCTGTTGTTTCGATGAGAATGATTGTGCTGATTGCTCCATATTCCTTGCTTGATCTTGCTTTGTTTAAGGAGAAGCATGCCTCCAAGTGTGAGGAACTAGATGTGCTTAGGGTTGAAGTGGTCGAGCTTAAGTCTAGACTGCTTTGCTAGGTGCTTGCACCTCTTGCCCCGTTTTGCATGCTAAGATTGATGAGATGCATGCTTACACTAGTTCGCTCCGAGGCTAAATTGAAGGAACCCATGCCTACATCTTGCTCTACCTCGTGAAATGCATGCATTGAAAAATTTGGAGCTTGCACATTATGTTGATCGTTTGCGGGATGAGAATGATGATTTGAGGAAGTTGATGGGTTGGTTGTCCGGTCACGAGCCTCAGTTGAGGATGATGATCGAGGCCTTTAAGAGGCAGGATGGTGAGGGGCTTGGGGCAAACAAGGTTGGTGAGGGAAGTGGAGAGAATATCCCGGAGCCACCAAAAATCCACCACAAGAATGATTTCCCACCAAAACCTAACCATCTAAGGAACCGACTAGACACAACCCCAGCTCCACCCGTGTTTCCTACACCCACAAATGACCTACAAAAGCCTATCAAGTTTGTGAGCACTTCGGGGAAAGTGTTCTTTGGGAAGGAGAGTGAGAAGGCTAGTGGTGAGAAACCGGTGGAAGGTTTGAGTGGAGAGAAACCAAGTGAGCAGCCACATCCCAAGCCAAAGCCTAAGCTTGTGAGGTTCCATGTTGGCTATTGTGGGAGAGATGGCCATAAGGAGGAGTTTTGCTTCAAGAGGAAGCGAGAGGAGAGAATGAGGAAGGAGTGGGCAAACAAGGACAAGTACCACCCTTCCGATGGTGTACTTGAGCCTCGTATGCAGATGCCCAGGGGCAAGGCGATTGTGAGGACGGTTCGGGCTTGGGGAAAGAAGAAGGGGGTTGCGGGTGGTGTTCTTGTCCGGGTCACACCGGTCGGACCGGTGTGGGGCACCCGTCGGACCGGTGCGGGCACAGACGGACAAGTGTTCGGGTTTCGAGCTCGTACGGTGCGAGGGGTGTTTCCGGTGGTCGTGGTTCTGGTGGTTGGGGTGGAAAGGGTGCAGGTGGTCAGTTTGCTAGGCGTTCTCCTCCTCGTGCTCAATACGGGGATTGGAGGAGTCGTGGCATTGAGTTGGAGAGGAAGGACGTACCACGGGCTTTCTTGCGTGGTTTTGGTCCTCCTCCAGGCAGAGAGGGGTGGTTCCCTCAGGGTGGTTACCGTGGTGGTGTTCGTGGAGGTAGCTTTGATAGGAGAGATGCTTTGGTTGGTGCTAACCCCACTTTCGAGCAAATGGCTCGGCCTTTGGGTTTTCCTCCTTTGGTACTAACCCCGATCTTTGAGTCGTTTGTTCGCTCACGTGCCTATTTTTGAATTTCAGGTGGGAGACTTGAAGAACATTTGGTTGATTGACTCCGGTTGTTCGAGGCATATCACCGGAGACAGGAGGTGGTTCTCAAGTCTCGTCCCGGTGGTGACGAAGAGGTACATCACTTTTGGGGACAATGGGCGTGGGCGTGTGCTTTCAAAAGGTGAGATCAAAGTGAGTGACAAGATCACTCTGAGGCGTGTTGCTCTTGTTCAATCTCTGGGGTACAATTTGCTTTCTGTGTCCCAGTTGTTGGATGAGGGTTTTGAGGTGTTGTTTCGGCCTGGTGGTTCTCGGATTGTGGACTCTCGAGGGGACCTTGTTTGTATGGTCGTTCCCGAGGGTCAGGTGTTTCGTGCTGATTTTTCTCAGTCTTCGGGGGTGGAGCGTTGTTTCTTGGCTGGTTCTTCGAGTGAGTTGTGGAAGTGTCATAGGAAGTTGGGTCACTTGAGCTTTGACCTTTTGTCTCGCTTGAGTAAACTCAATTTGGTCCGAGGATTGCCACGGTTGAGGCTTGAGAAAGAGTTGGTTTGCGCTCCGTGTAGGCATGCCAAGATGGTGGCCTCTTCTTACCCGCCTCTCACCGATGTGATGACTGAGTGTCCATGCGAGCTGCTTCATATGGACCTTGTTGGCCCAGCTCGTGTGCGATCTGCGGGTGGGAAGTGGTATGTCCTTGTTGTGGTGGACGACTATTCTCGGTATGCGTGGGTGTTCTTTCTGGAGGATAAGGGGGAGACGTTTGGTTTTGTTCGAGATCTAGTCTTGAGGTTGAGGAATGAGAGGCACGGAGATGCCATACGAGCTATCCGCCGGTGATAATGGCTCGGAATTCGGGAACTCTCATTTTGAAACCTTTTGTCATGACTTGGGTCTTGAGCACCGGTTTTCGAGTCCGTATACGCCTCCCCCGAATGGTGTTGTGGAAAGGAAGAACGAGGACCTTGTGCGAGATGGCTCGGACGATGCTTGATGAGCATAGGACTCCGAGGAGGTATTGGGGCCGAGGCGGTGAATACCGCGTGCTATGTGTCGAACGGGATATACCTCGAGTGCACAAGAAGAAGACATGCTATGAGTTGATGCATGGCCGCACACCCAAGGTGAGTCACTTCCATGTCTTTGGTTGCAAGTGTTTCATTCGAAGAAAGGCGGGGAAGTTGGATAAGTTTGAGGCTAGGTCTCGTCGATGGCATTTTCTTTGGTTATGCATCTCATTCTAGAGCATATCGTGTGCTCAATCTTGAAACTAACCAAATCGTGGAGACTTGCGAGGTAACCTTCGACGAGACGAGCCACGTAGTCGGCTTGTCTTTGAGTGTGCGGGTGATGATGAGCTTAGCGAGGAGATCTTTCGGGAGGAGGAGCATGAACATGGTGATGATGAAGATGGCGGTGTGGTGCCCCCGCCGAACATGTACCCACTACTTCGACTACGATGATGGATGGACCCTCCGCTACACCTACGACGACAAATCAAGAACGAGGAGAAGGCGATGTTGAGGGGGAGGTAGCTTCGAGGCGAGAACCTCCCCGGCGAGTTCAAGTGGATCACCCAGCTTCGAGGATCATTGGCGACATGAATGAACGCACTACACGGTCGAGGGTTCGAAACAATTCCCATTTTGCTCATGCTGCATTTGTTGCTTCTTTCGAGCCAAAAGACATTGGACACGCACTATCTGATCACAATTGGGTTAACTCGATGCATGAGGAGTTGGAGAACTTTGAGAGGAATCAGGTGTGGGAGTTGGTTGACCCTCCCCCAGGGTGTAAGCCGATTGGTACCAAGTGGGTGTCGAAAAACAAAGAGGGAGAGAAGGGTGAGGTTGTGAGGAACAAGTCGAGACTTGTTGCCCAGGGGTTCAGTCAGAAGGAGGGGATCGACTACGAGGAGACCTTTGCTCCCGTAGCCCGTTTGGAGGCGATTAGGATCCTTCTAGCCTTCTCTGTGGCTAAAGGGTTCAAGTTGCACCAAATGGATGTGAAGAGTGCTTTTCGAATGGAGTGTTGGAGGAAGAAGTGTATGTGAGACGACCTCGGGGTTTGAGAGTGAGAAGTACCCACACGGGGTGTACAAGTTGAGGAAGGCGGCCGTATGGGTTGAAGCGGGCGCCTAGAGCTTGGTATGGCGAGGTTGAGGGGGTTCTTGTTTGAGAGAGGTTTTGAGATGGGGAAGGTCGATCGGACCTTGTTTTTGCTTGAGGCGGGGCGAGGAGATATCCCGATTGTGCGAGGTGTACGTGGATGATATTGTCTTTGGTGGCTCGTCTAACTCTCTTGTTGCGAGGTTTGCGAGATGATATGAGCGGGGAGTTTGAGATGAGCATGATGGTCGAGTTGCAGTTCTTCCTCGGGCTACAAATCAAGCAATCAAAGGAAGGAACATTTGTGCACCAGGCTAAGTACACCAAGGACATTGTGCGGAAGTTCAAGATGGAGGACTCCAAGGCTATGACGACGCCGATGAGTACGACTACAGCTCTTGATGCGGACGAGGAAGGTGAACACGTGGACCAGAAGGAGTACCGAAGCATGATCGGGTCACTCCTCTACTTGACGGCGACGAGGCCGGACATACGCTTCTCAATGTGTCCGTGCGCTCGTTTTCAAGCGTCTCCGAGGACTTCGCATCGGCAAGCGGTGAAGCGAATTTTCGGGTACTTGCGTCACACTCCCGACTTCGGCCTTTGGTACTCCGCGTCCTCTTCTTTGGCGCTTCATGGTTTTTCAGACGCGGATTTTGCCGGGTGTCGGTTGGATAGGAAGTCCACTTCGGGACTTGCCGAGTTTTGGGTTCTTCGTTGGTGTCTTGGTCTTCTCGTAAGCAGTCGAGTGTTGCTCAATCCACGACCGAAGCCGAGTATGTTGCCGCTGCTAGTTGTTGCTCTCAGCTCCTTTGGATCACCTACACCATGAGTGACTTTGGTGAGGAGTATACCCATGTCCCACTTTAATGTGATAGCACCAGTGCCATAAGCGTCGCAAAGAACCCAGTGCTCCATTCCAAAACCAAGCACATAGAAGTGTGGTATCATTTTCTGAGAGACAATGTTGAGAAAGGAAAGATAGCTTTGATCCATGTACCCACTCATGACCAACTAGCCGATATTTTCACCAAACCCCTAGATCAAGCAACTTTCACTCGTTTGCGGGGGGAACTTGGTGTGTGTTTGATTTCTTGAGTTGGGTGTGTGGGAGCTCTCTTTTGCCGGTGGTGTCGAGCCCGTTTTGCCTCCCCTCGAGGAGTCGGTTTGTAGCATATGTATAGCTTTCCTTTGTGCATTTCTCGCATTTGGCATGGCATATGTAACATGATGTATAGGCATCCTTGTATCTTAGATTGCATGCATTTTGTATCATATGCATTTGTTAGGAAAAGCTTCTCTCATATACATTGTTCACCATGGAATGAAATATATGTCTTTGTGAGCTTGTTTGGTATGCTATGGTTAGTTTGGCTTAGCTCTTGATGATCTTGATGAATAATCCATGGTTGATAGCTATGCTTTTGAAAAATGTTACATGTATGCTCTCTCATGTGTAAATGCCTTTACATGCTCTTGACATGTTTTTGTGGCTTTGCTATGCTTAATTTGTGGTTGGATAGCTAGTTTATTGATCATATGGAGCCAAAGGCTCATTTGCCATCATGAATGTTTAGCCCTCTTGACTTATCTTGTGGAGGAGCATAAGTTCCTTTTTGTCGCAAAGACATTTCATGTACCATTTACAAATCTGAAAATGAAATGAAAAATGCTTGGAAAAGATGCTCCCATGTCATATGTGCTTGAATTTAATTTGCTTTGGGTGCTAAACCGTTGCATGATGCCTACCAATGAGAAGTCTCATAAATAGAAGTAGGCACATGGCTCGGTGGCTTTGACATGACATGAGGTGCTTGTGGGTGTTTGTGATGGTCTTATGATTAGAATGGCTGTCCTAGCATGAAGTTTGTGTGGCTTTGCCATTTTTATATGCTTTGATCATGTTTAGGACTTTGCTCATGAGAGGCAAGTTTTTCGCAAAATTGCCAAAATCTTTTTTAGCTTCGTCCAATGGTTGTGAAACTTGGTGATCATGTAGTTGAGATCGATACGAAGCCGTAGAGTACTTAACTTGCTCATTTGGACATGTGTAGCATTCTTTGTTGAATTTTGTCTATTTGAGAAGCTCTAGGTTGAAAGTTTTGCATTTTTGGCTTGATTCATGCATTGCCAACAAGGGGGAGAAGTTTGAGCTTGAAATGGCTTGTTGGACGCGTTTAGAAGGTTTTCAGGTGGTTTCGAGCCATTTACGGGCTCTGTTGTACACCGGTCGACCGGTGATGAGCACCGGTCCGACCGGTGTGAGTGCTGGTCCCGTACATATGTTGGGCACCGGTCGACCGGTGGTGATGACCGGTCGACCGGTGTGGTGAAATTGCTGCAGGCTGCCCCTGTTTTCAAGTTTTTGCATGCATTCGTCCGGGGGGAGTTGCATTGGTTCAGGGGGAGCTTGCATGTGTGCAGGGGGAGCTCTTTGAGAGTTTTCGAGCTTTGTTTCGGTGGTTTGTGCTCTTTGCTTGAGCTTTGCTTTGTCTCGGATGTGTCGAGCCGTTGCCCTTGCCTAAGGGGTCCGAGACTTGTTTCCTTCAAGTGATCTTGCTCTTTGCCTTTGTTTGGCTTTCGATCGCTTGTTGGAGTTTCTTTTTGTTCGTTTCTTTTCTTTTTCTTTTCTCTCTTGTTTCTTTCATGTGGGTGTTGTCAATGCACTCATCAAGGGGGAGATTGAGGACCATGTGTGGTTCGAGGACCGGTGGATGGTCGCTTCCTTATGTGATGAGTGATTGACAACGTTGTGTGGACTGATTCTTGGCTAAGTATTGCAGGTGCAGGTTGCGGCTTGACTCGTGTTGGTGCAGGTGAAGAACAAGCGCGAAATGTCGTTGCCGGTGAGGCCTCCAGGTGTGGAGAAGACAAGTAGGCTTCGTTCGAGGGACCGGTGGCCGGCGGGGGTCAAGTGCGGGCCGCATGGTGGCATGAACGACAAGATGAAGTTGTGGACGGTTTCTTGGTTGAGCCTCAAAACCAAGGTCGAGCACGGACTACGTGGGAGCCGAGTCATGAGTGGAGATTGGCGGAGGCTACACCGAGTTCGCGGGGTTTCCGGTGGTTCACCGAGAAAACCACCGGGTTCCTTGGTTGATCCACAAAGCCAAGACCGGAGAACCGAAGACGGAGGTGCGGCGGCACGGACCGGTACGACCGGTGGGTCGACCGGTCGGCCGGTGGGACCGGTCGGCCGGGTGAGGAGCACGGTCGGCCGTGTGCGGCGACGCGGTCCGGAATCTTCGAAGCGGAGGACACGCGTCGGGATCGCATGGCTTGCGTCGAGGCTACGCGAGGTGCGGTCGCCGGGCATCCGTCCGATGGTGAAGACATCAAGAATTCCAAATCCGCCCTTGAGGGGCTTGTATCCCTAGTTGTTAGAGAAGGGCATTTTAGACATTCGGTTGCCGCCTATATAACCCAAGAGGTGAGAGGATGGCAGCCAACTCTTGGAACCCTAGCTCATTTGTTTTCCTATTTTCCACCTATTTTCTCTAGGTTTTCCTTAGGACTAGCAAGAGAGCTTCACGGAGAGATCTTGTAGAGAGGGATGGATGATCGGGCGGCTTGCTAGACCTTGTACGAACCTTTGTTTCATGTATAGATGATTCGGCGTTGTTCCTCAAGGTTTGGATGTGTTTTTCCTGGTTGTTCTTGGTGGTGATTTTCGGAGCCCTCTCTCGGTGATTTCTTTGGGTTGTTTTCGGGGCTTTTCTCTTGGGGATTTGATGGGGGAAATTTGTGGGAACCCTTCGTGGTTCTTTGGGCTGTGATTCCCCCTCCCAAACCCGTGAGAAAAGGTGCTCGATTTTGGGGTTTCTTGAGTTCTTGGGTTGGAAGTGCTTTCGGCGGGATTTCTTCGATTCCTCCTTTTTGGACGAGATTTGGTGGGATTAAACTTGGCTATGGACTCCTCATGAGGTGTTCCTGATATCCCCAAAGTCTTGTTCAAGTCCGTGGAGCGATTCGGGAGATCGAGATTTGGATTTGGGGGAGTTGACCCGCGGGTGCTGTTCATCCCGAGCTGCCCAGGCTACACCGGTCTGACCGGTGCTCTTGACCGGTCTGACCGGTGCAACCCTCTGTGGGATTTTGCTCGGGTGAACGTCTTGGTGTGTTCGTTGTTGTCCCGTGGTGCTGCTGTTTCGAGTTTGGGTCCGTTTGGTGGTCGGTTGGCTTTGTTTGGTGTCTTGGGGGCTTTCGGCTGCGCCACCGGTCCGACCGGTGTGTCTCACCGGTCCGACCGGTGTAGAGCCACTTAGTGGAAGTTGCTCGGGTTCACCTGCGGGGACCGGTCGGCCGGTGGTGCTCACCGGTCCGACCGGTGTGGGTCTGTAGACTCGAGGTTTGGTTTTTCCGTTGCGTTTCTCGGGTCGGAAGGTTGCGTGTTGGTTCCTAGGTCCAGTGGCACTCCAGTGGCTACGTGGGCTTGACCAACCTTGGTAGTGAGTCGGAGACGTGTGTTGGAAGCCGCGTTCGTCTTGTTGGAGTTTTCATCTCCTTCGAGAAGAATTTTTATCGGCTCCCATTCACTCCCCCCCTCTCTGGTTCGCCGTATCGGTCCTTCAAAAGCGAAAAGGTAAACTATCTTGTCAAGTTTGAACCCTTGATGAGCTTATTCATTGTGAGCCATTCAAAATGCGTTGAGCGAAATAAGAGAACCACCGGCTCAAGCAAGACCCATACTCACCACTATCACATCAAGGTTAGAAAAGCCCCTAATCATGTACATATGCAAATGCAAACTATATGACAATCATTACATGATGTTGGACGCATCAAGCACATTTAATTCACTCCGAAGCTTACAAAAAGTGTTTTCATCAAGAGGCTTGGTGAATATATCCGCCAAGTGCTCCTCCGAGCGAACACCACAAAGGACAATGTCCCCTTTAGCAATTTGGTCTCGCAAGAAGTGGTGACGAATATCAATGTGCTTGGTGCGAGAGTGTTGAACCGGGTTGTTAGCAATTTTTACAGCACTCTCATTGTCACAAAGGAGGGGAACCCTATCTATAACCACACCATAATCCAAGAGGCTTTGCTTCATATAGAGGATTTGAGCACAACAAGCCCCTGCGGAAATGTATTCCGCCTCCGTGGTGGATAAAGCCACGAAGTTTTGCTTCTTAGAGGACCATGTAACCAAAGAGTGACCTAGCAAATGGCACCCACCCGAAGTACTCTTACGATCTACTCGACATCCGGCAAAGTCCGAATCCAATAACCCAAGAGCTCAAAACAAGCACCATGGGGGCACCACAAGCCAATGCTAGGTGTGTATTTTAAATATCTAAGGATCCTTTTCAAATCACATAGGTGAAATTCTTTAGGGTTGGCTTGAAACCGAGCACACATGCAAACACTAAACATGATATCGGGCCTAGATGCGGTAAGATAAAGAAGAGAACCGATCATAGAATGGTAAAGCTTTTGGTCAACCGATTTACCTCCCTCATCTAGGTCGAGATGTCCATTAGTAGGCATTGGAGTCTTGATCGGCTTACAATCATCCATCTTGAACTTCTTAAGAATATCGTTGGTGTACTTCTCTTGATGGATGAAAGTCCCTTCCTACAATTGCTTGTTTTGAAAGCCAAGGAAGAAGTTGAGCTCTCCGATCATGGACATCTCGAATTCCCTAGTCATGAGTTCACTAAAATCCTTGCACACTTTGAGATTAGTAGAGCCAAAGATACTATCATCAACATAGATTTGACAAATGAAGAGTTCTTTGTTGATTATCTTTGTGAATAGAGTGTTGTCCACTCTACCAATCTTGAATCCCGCTTCAATGAGAAAATCCCGGAGCCTCTCATACCATGCCCTAGGAGCTTGCTTGAGTCCATACAACACCTTGTGCAACCTATAGACACGATTAGGATATGTAGCATCCTCAAAACCGGGTGGTTGCTCCACATAGACTTCTTCATTGATGAAGCCATTCAAGAAAGCACTCTTTACATCCATTTGAAATAATTTCATTTTATGACTAGATGCATACGCAAGGAGGATACGGATAGCATCAAGACGTGCCACCGGAGCGAAGGTCTCTCCATAGTCCAAGCCTTCTACTTGAGAGTACCCTTTGGCAACAAGTCTTGCCTTGTTCTTCACCACAATGCCATGTTCATCTTTCTTGTTCCGGTAGACCCACTTGGTGCCAATCACGTTCTTGTTCTTGGGGCACTCTACCAACTCCCACACATGATTTCTTGTGAAGTTGTTGAGCTCATCTTGCATAGCCAAGATCCAATCCGCTTCCCCAATAGCTTCATCTATAGTTGTGGATTCTACAAAAGAGACAAAAGCGTGATGTTTGCAAAATGAGGCATATTGCTTGCGGCGTGTCCTTGTACCCCCTCAGGGATCACCCAACACAAGATCAATTGGATGATTTGTTGAAGTCCTTGTGCGTTTTCCAAATATTGTAGAGGTGGGATCATCTTGAGATTGAACTTCACCCATGTCCTCTGCTTGATCTTAAGTGTCTTGTGATATAGGAGGTGGTTCTTGTGAGGATGATGGACTATCTTGTCTTGTGGGTGATGTAGGTGGACACCTTGGTTGATCATCATTATTATCATCATCATAGGATGAGTCTTCGTGAATGGAGTGAGTGTCATCATCCTCCCTTGGCTTGATGTCACCAATGGCCATCTTCTCCATTGCTTCTCGAAGAGGTTCTTTTCCTACATCATCACAACAAAAACCATCTCGTTGGGAGCCATTAGATTCATCAAACTCCACATCACATGTTTCTTCAATCACTCGTGTGGAGTTATTGAATACTCTATATGCTTTGGAGTTAGATGCATAACCAACAAATATGCCCTCATCTACTCTACTCTCAGACTTCCCTAGATGCTTCCTCTTCTTGAATATGAAACACTTACAACCAAACACCCTGAAGTAAGAGATGTTGGGCTTTCTCCCAATGAGTAGCTCATATGGTGTCTTCATCATGAGTCGGTGGAGATACACTCTATTTGAAGCGTGACATGCCGTGTTGATAGCTTCCGCCCAAAACCTTTGCGAGACTCCATAGTCATCCAACATAGCTCTAGCAAGAGTGATGAGTGCCTTGTTCTTCCCCTCAACCACACCATTTTGTTGGGGTGTAAAGGTTGAGGAGAATTCATGCTTGATGCCTTCACCATCACAATAATCTTCCACCTTTGTGTTGCGGAATTCCGACCCATTGTCACTCCTAATCTTCACCATGGATGACCCAAATTCATTTTGGGCTCTAGTAGCGAAATTCTTGAAGATGTCAAATGTCTTGCCCTTGTCCTCCAAAAAGAAAGTGCAAGTATAGCGTGAGAAATCAACAATAATAACAAGACAATATAGATTACCACCAAGACTCTTGTATGTAGTTGGTCCGAAGAGGTCCATGTGGATGAGCTCCAATGGTCTTGTGGTAGATACATAAGCCTTCATAGGATGATGACTTGCAACTTGCTTGCTGGCTTGACATGCACTACACAACTTGTCTTTCTTAAATGTAACATCCTTCACACCAAGGACCATGCCTTTCTTGAAAGCTTTCTTGAGTTGGCTCATGTCTATGTGTGCAATGCGACGATGCCATAGCCAACCCTTGGATGTAGTGGAGATGAGGCAAGTAGTCAAGTTTGCTTCACGAGATGTAAAATCTACAAGATAAAGATTGCCATAGCGGAATCACTTGAAAACAACTTCATTAGATTTATTGTTAGTGATTGTGACCCCTTCATCATCAAATGTGCATGAAAGACTAAGGTCACAAAATTGTGCAATTGAAAGCAAGTTATAACTACAAGAATCCACAAAGAGAACATTGGAAAGGGATAAATCATTTGTTAGAGAGATTTCACCCAATCCGGAGATCCTTCCTTTTGAGTTATCACCAAATGAAACTTGTTCATGATCTCCCGCATCATTCACTAGTGAGGTGAACATTTTTACTTGGCCGGTCATATGTTGAGTGCAACCACTATCAAGTATCCAATGACTCCCTCAAGCCTTGTAGTTCACCTACACACAAGAAATTAGCATTGAGATTTAGGAACCCAAGCTAGTTTGGGCCCCTTGATGTGAGTGACAAGAGCTTTAGGAATCCACAAGCTTCTAGGCGGCTTGACGTTTGGTTTGGCGCCAATGAACTTGATTGCCACTTTGCCATTGTTCTTCTTCATCAACAAGAAATGGTTATCATTGCACATGGACTATTAATTGTTAGGCAAGGTGGGAAAAGGGCGAGTAGGTGTTGGGCACTCCCTTGTGTGACAATAAGATCCAACTTCATTGATGAAACACCCAAATAGCTCCGTTGACCTGACGGGATTAGGGAAAGCACCAAGCCCCTTTGTCCCATAGTCTCTTGCATTGTAGTAGAGGGTCTGCTTGTGCAACTCCTCACCCTTGGCCAAAGTCTTTACACAAGACCTTAAGCTTCTCACTTCATCTTGAAGAGCTTTCACCCTATCATGCTTAGTCTTGGAGGAAGATGCAATATTTTCAACATTAAGCAAGACCTTAGGTTTTTCAATTATATCATCATATGAGGTGGAGGCATTGACTTTAGTGACTTCTCTAGCATTTGCATGCAAACTAGAACCAATGTCCTCACTAGCAAGCTCATTAGGACTTAACTCAGTAGGCATTAAGAACAATCATTTGTCTCATCACACCTTAAGAGTTGTTGATTTGCATTGAACACTAAGCAACTTTCTCATAGTGTGAGTTTCCTTTGTGACTTCTCTCACGCAATGCTATGCAAGAATAAATGCATGAAATTAATATGAATGTATCCTATATGACAAGCATAAGTGCAAAGCGAAAAGGTAAACTATCTTGTCAAGTTTGAACCCTTGATGAGCTTATTCATGGTGAGCCATTCAACATGCGTTGAGCGAAATAAGAGAACCACCGGCTCAAGCAAGACCCATACTCACCACTATCACATCAAGGTTAGAAAAGCCCCTAATCATGTACATATGCAATTGCAAACTATATGACAATCATTACATGATGTTGGACGCATCAAGCACATTTAATTCCCTCCGAAGTTTACAAAAAGCGTTTTCATCAAGAGGCTTGGTGAATATATCCGCCAAGTGCTCCTCCGAGCGAACACCACAAAGGACAATGTCCCCTTTAGCAACGTGGTCTCGCAAGAAGTGGTGACGAATATCAATGTGCTTGGTGCGAGAGTGTTGAACCGGGTTGTTAGCAATTTTTACGGCACTCTCATTGTCACAAAGGAGGGGAACCCTATCTAGAACCACAACATAATCCAAGAGGCTTTGCTTCATATAGAGGATTTGAGCACAACAAGCCCCTGCGGAAATGTATTCCGCCTCTGTGGTGGATAAAGCCACGAAGTTTTGCTTCTTAGAGGACCATGTAACCAAAGAGTGACCTAGCAAATGGCACCCACCCGAAGTACTCTTACGGTCTACTCGACATCCGGCAATGTCTGAATGCAATAACCCAAGAGCTCAAAACAAGCACCATGGGGGTACCATGAGCCAATGCTAGGTGTGTATTTTAAATATCTAAGGATCCTTTTCAAATCACATAGGTGAAATTCTTTAGGGTTGGCTTGAAACCGAGCACACATGCAAACACTAAACATGATATCGGGCCTAGATGCGGTAAGATAAAGAAGAGAACCGATCATAGAACGGTAAAGCTTTTGGTCAACCGATTTACCTCCCTCATCTAGGTCGAGATGTCCATTAGTAGGCATTGGAGTCTTGATCGGCTTACAATCATCCATCTTGAACTTGTTAAGAATATCATTGGTGTACTTCTCTTGATGGATGAAAGTCCCTTCCTACAATTGCTTGTTTTGAAAGCCAAGGAAGAAGTTGAGCTCTCCGATCATTGACATCTCGAATTCCCTAGTCATGAGTTCACTAAAATCCTTGCACACTTTGAGATTAGTAGAGGCAAAGATACTATCATCAACATAGATTTGACAAATGAAGAGTTCTTTGTTGATTATCTTTGTGAATAGAGTGTTGTCCACTCTACCAATCTTGAATCCCGCTTCAATGAGAAAATCCCGGAGCCTCTCATACCATGCCCTAGGAGCTTGCTTGAGTCCATACAACGCCTTGTGCAACCTATAGACACGGTTAGGATATGTAGCATCCTCAAAATCGGGAGGTTGCTCCACATAGACTTCTTCATTGATGAAGCCATTCAAGAAAGCACTCTTTACATCCATTTGAAATAATTTCTTTTTATGACTAGATGCATATGCAAGGAGGATACGGATAGCATCAAGACGTGCCACCGGATCGAAGGTCTCTCCATAGTCCAAGCCTTCTACTTGAGAGTACCCTTTGGCAACAAGTCTTGCCTTGTTCTTCACCACAATGCCATGTTCATCTTGCTTGTTCCGGTAGACCCACTTGGCGCCAATCACATTCTTGTTCTTGGGGCGCTCTACCAACTCCCACACATGATTTCTTGTGAAGTTGTTGAGCTCGTCTTGCATAGCCAAGATCCAATCCGCTTCCCCAAGAGCTTCATCTATAGTTGTGGATTCTACAAAAGAGACAAAAGCGTGATGTTTGCAAAATGAGGCATATTGCTTGCGGCGCGTCCTTGTACCCCCTCAGGGATCACCCAACACAAGATCAATTGGATGATTTGTTGAAGTCCTTGTGCGTTTTCCAAATATTGTAGAGGTGGGATCACCTTGAGATTGAACTTCACCCATGTCCTCTGCTTGATCTTGAGTGTCTTGTGATATAGGAGGTGGTTCTTGTGAGGATGATGGACTATCTTGTCTTGTGGGTGATGTACGTGGACACCTTGGTTATTCATCATTATTATCATCATCGTAGGATGAGTCTTCGTGAATGGAGTGAGTGTCATCATCCTCCCTTGGCTTGATGTCACCAATAGCCATCTTCTTCATTGCTTCTCGAAGAGGTTCTTTTCCTACATCATCACAACAAAAACCATCTCCTTGGGAGCCATTAGATTCATCAAACTCCACATCACATGTTTCTTGAATCACTCGTGTAGAGTTATTGAATACTCTATATGCTTTGGAGTTAGATGCATAACCAACAAATATGCCCTCATCTACTCTACTCTCAAACTTCCCTAGATGCTTCCTCTTCTTGAATATGAAACACTTACAGCCAAACACCGTGAAGTAAGAGATGTTGGGCTTTCTCCCAATGAGTAGCTCATACGGTGTCTTCATCATGAGTTGGTGGAGATACACTCTATTTGAAGCGTGACATGCCGTGTTGATAGCTTCTGCCCAAAACCTTTGCGAGACTCCATAGTCATCCAACATAGCTCTAGCAAGAGTGATGAGTGCCTTGTTCTTCCTCTCAACCACACCATTTTGTTGGGGTGTAAAGGTTGAGGAGAATTCATGCTTGATGCCTTCACCATCACAATAATCTTCCACCTTTGTGTTGCGGAATTCCGACCCATTGTCACTCCTAATCTTCACCATGGATGACCCAAATTCATTTTGGGCTCTAGTAGCGAAATTCTTGAAGATGTCAAATGTCTTGCCCTTGTCCTCCAAAAAGAAAGTGCAAGTATAGCGTGAGAAATCAACAATAATAACAAGACAATAGAGATTACCACCAAGACTCTTGTATGTAGTTGGTCCGAAGAGGTCCATGTGGATGAGCTCCAATGGTCTTGTGGTAGATACATAAGCCTTCATAGGATGATGACTTGCAACTTGCTTGCTGGCTTGACATGCACTACACAACTTGTCTTTCTTAAATGTAACATCCTTCACACCAAGGACCATGCCTTTCTTGAATGCTTTCTTGAGTTGGCTCATGTCTATGTGTGCAATGCGACGATGCCATAGCCAACCCTTGGATGTAGTGGAGATGAGGCAAGTAGTCAAGTTTGCTTCACGAGATGTAAAATCTACGAGATAAAGATTGCCATAGCGGAATCACTTGAAAACAACTTCACTAGATTTCTTGTTAGTGATTGTGACCCCTTCATCATCAAATGTGCATGAAAGACCAAGGTCACAAAATTGTGCAATGGAAAGCAAGTTATAACTACAAGAATCCACAAAGAGAACATTGGAAAGGGATAAATCATTTGTTAGAGAGATTTCACCCAATCCGTAGATCCTTCCTTTTGAGTTATCACCAAATGAAACTTGTTCATGATCTCCCGCATCATTCACTAGTGAGGTGAACATTTTTACTTGGCCGGTCATATGTTGAGTGCAACCACTATAAAGTATCCAATGACTCCCTCGAGCCTTGTAGTTCACCTACACACAAGAAATTAGCATTGAGATTTAGGAACCCAAGCTAGTTTGGGCCCCTTGATGTGAGTGACAAGAGCTTTAAGAATCCACAAGCTTCTAGGCGGCTTGACGTTTGGTTTGGCGCCAACGAACTTGATTGCCACTTTGCCATTGTTCTTCTTCATCAACAAGAAATGGTTATCATTGTACATGGACTTTTAAATGTTAGGCAAGGTGGGCAAAGGGCGAGTAGGTGTTGGGCACTCCCTTGTGTGATGGCCGGTAACCTTGCAATGTTGACAATAAGATCCAACTTCATTGATGAAACACCCATATACCTCCGTTGACCTAGGAGTTTCCTTAATGGGATTAGGGAAAGCACCAAGCCCCTTTGTCCCATAGTTTCTTGCATTGTAGTAGAGGATCTCCTTGTGCAACTCCTCACCCTTGGCCAAAGTCTTTACCCAAGACCTTAAGCTTCTCACTTCATCTTCAAGAGCTTTCACCCTATCATGCTTAGTCTTGGAGGAAGATGCAATATTTTCAACATTAAACAAGACCTTAAGTTTTTCAATTATATCATCATATGAGGTGGAGGCATTGACTTTAGTGACTTCTCTAGCATTTGCATGCAAACTAGAACCAACGTCCTCACTAGCAAGCTCAAGTTCTTGATATTTCATCTCTAAGAGCACATGTTCTTTCTTAAGTTTCATATGATTTGACTCAAGAGACTTTTTAAGCATGGTTATGTCGTCATGCTTGACGATTAGCTCATTGTGCTTATCATGTAACTTGTTGTGGTCATCTCTAAGTGACTTGTTGGACACTACCAAAGCATCGTGTTCTTTGCTAAGGTCATTGTGCTTCACAAGCAACTCATCATATGATAGCTTAAGTTTCTCATGAGTCTCATCAAGTGCTTTGAGCTTACTCTTTTGTTTCTTAATCATGGAGGTATATTCATCAAGAAGATCTTTAAGAGCAAGCGGTGAGAGTTCATCATCACTACTAGAAGACCCACTATTATCGCTATCGCTCACCTTGGAATGCTTTGGCATGAAGCACATAGGTGGAGGTGGAAGTGGAGGCTCATCATCCATGATAGCAATACCAGCAATCTTCTTGTTCTTTTCCTCTTCACACTCACTTGATTCACTTGATGTCTCACCCCTGGTCACCCATTCATTGACCAAGAGAGAACGATGTTCATCCTTCTTCGTGTGGTAGGGCTTGTTTGATGACTTTTTCTTGGATGAGTTCGTCGTGTAGTACTTGGCATCCTTGTCATCTTCATCGTTCTTCTTGCTTGAGTTTGACACTCGCTTGTTGGGCTTGGGGCAATCATATGAGAGATGATCATAGCTACCACAGTTGTAGCACATCCGATTGCTTCCCTCACCACTTCTTCTTGATGACCGGAACTTTTGCTTCTTAGGATCATAGTTGCTTCTTGCCAATATTGAAGAGCATTCTTGTGGTCTTCCTCATGAGGAGAGCAAGCTTAGCATCATCACTCTCCGCTTCACTTGAGTCACTTGGATCTTCACTTTCACCTTGATCTTCTTGGACTTGCCCTTTTCACTTGCCTTGAGTGCAAGATCTTTCTTGGCGCTTGAGTGTGAGGTAGATGATTCCATGTCTTCCATCATGAACATCTCGTGAGAGCGGATCTTGCTCACAACCTCGGTGATGGTGACGGTAGTGAAATCCTTCTCAAAGAGAAGTGCCTTGACGATGTTGTATCTTTGCTTGGGGAGCGTTTGGAGGATCTTCCGGATGATTTCCTGCTCGGAAAGGTTAGCAACATCGAGAGCATTGATACTTTGAATAAGCACCCCCATCCTAGAATACATTTGCTCTACCCCCTCATTATCCTTCATTTTGAACTCGTTGAGTTCCAACTTGAGCAACTCATATTTTTCCTCACGGATCTTTTTGTTACCCATGTGGATCTCTTTGAGTTCCATCCACACTTCATGGGTGGTTGGCAAAGCAAAGACCCGATCAAACAATTCCTCATCTAGCGCCTCAAAAATGTGGTTTCTAGCACACGCATTCCACTTAGCTTCACTCTCGGTAGGAACCGTAGGCAACGGATACATGGTAGTGCGCCATGCATCATGGTGTTGAGCTTGAAGGTATCTAGCCATTCTATGAGCCCAAAAGGTGAAGCGCTTCCCCGCCAACTTAGGAGGGCCATTGCCGCTTCCCTTCCACATCTCCCTAGGCGGTTAAGCCAAGCAAAAGGGAGCCTTGCTCTGATACCACTTGTAGGATCAAGTCACATAGAATGGGGCGTTGAACATGGGACTTCTTTTACAAGCTCTAGAGAAAACCGAAAACCTTAGCCTATCAACTAGTGTTGCCCATTCTAAAAAGGTTATTCCCTACTACTGGAGCACACTATCACAAGTTTCCTTAGCAATTAACACACTAGGGGGCAAGATAACAACCTAGACAAGATATGAAGCACACAAGCAAAAACAAGAGCGAAGACAAAGAAACATGCGAGCGGAAATAAGGTGCTAAAAGTAAGTGCTAGATGTAAATGTGAGGGACAAGAGGCGACCGATTTTTTTCCCGTGGTATCGAGAAGTTGACGCTTCCCCCTAGTCCACGTTGGAGCACTCACTTAAAGTATTGCTCCCCATTGAGTCACAAAGATACAAGTGCTCACTAAGAGTACCCGTTCTCCATCTCCGTAACGGTGGGTCTCGAACCGTGTACACCAAGCTTGTCTTGAGGCTCCCACAATCTCGAAGAGCTCACCAAGAACCCCCAAGTCACCTAGACCGTCTAGGAGCCATCAAACTCCAAGAGTAACAAGCCCGCACACCTTCACTTCACCTGAGCACTCAGCTAAGCCATGTATGCACTATGAACACTCTTGGTCACTAAGAAGAACACCTCAATGAAGAGAAAGAGAATCCCAAATGGCAAGAACACACTCTCCTTCTCTCCTTGGCTGCAATGAATCTTCAGAATGGCAAAGGCGGCTCAAGAGTGGCAGGGGGGTCATATTTATAGGCCTAGCAAGGGTGGCTAGCCGTTAGAAAAGGTTTCCTGAAAAAGTAGTACCGTCGGATGAACCGATGGTCTCCGCCTGCGAAGTGTCGGATCATCCGGTCACTCACAGACTCCAATATAGCCGTTGAACCTTGAAACCTAGACAATACACCGACGCTATACACCGACACCCCGTCGGATCACCCGGTGCTGAAGGCACCACACTTGGGCGGTTCTGTATGATTTGAATTACACCGTCGGATGAACCGTGGAGTATACCTATCCAAGCGTCGGTTCATCCGGTGTTGAAGCATTTGTCTTGGCGCGTCTCTGTATGATTTAAAACCAACCGTCGGATGAACCGATGGTCAAGGCATCAGATCGTCAGATGCTTAAGTCCAGAGCCTTGACCCATACTGTAGCCAAACCCTAAGGCGTCGGATGAACCGATGCCTGTACCGTCGGTTCATCCGACGGTCCATTTTGAATTTGCTGGACACAAAACTCATCCGACGCATGTAAATAATGGGGCTTCGGTTCATCTGACGCTATGATCTTCTTTTTAACTCATCCAATTCAGTGCCTTCGAGTTTTCCGTCGATTCTTTTGCTTCAACCTTGCTTCCATGAACTCTCTGAGCTAGTTGACAACCAAGGAACTTGAGTGTGCATATTTTTATGGCTTTTGAGTGCATGGTCAAGCTATTAATGTACGAACCCCTGTTAATAGTACGGTCGAAACTACAAACTAGCAATCCAAGTGTCCTTCATCTCCTTTGTGTCACTTGGAACTAACAAAGTCCTTAGCCTTGTAGTATCCAACCATATTGAGTCCATTAATTCAAATTGACGGGTCTCATTTCTATTCAATACTCGTGACAATTACCCAAATAGAAATCCACTTCAAAACAAAGGTTAGTCAAAAGCATATGGTTGTCATTTATCACCGAAACACACCCTTACCATAGGTACGAAAGGGCCTAGATCGCTACAGCTATCCACACTCATGTATAGCAGCGACAAAGCTACAAAAAACCTTGGTCCAAGGCCAAGTTACAAGATTCAAACAAGTTAAAAGTCCTGGTCTACCTAACATGGTGCAAGTAGTGCAACCTACAATGATGAAGCACGTTGCAAGCTTTCTTCTAGCTTAAGGACCTCTCTAGGGCCCTCCACCGCCGACAATGTCACAACTATTACACAACCACCTGTACTCTAGCCCTAGTAGGTTTCCTGTGGAGTCCCATCTTTTGCTAGGGTGCTCTCACAAGATCCCAAATGGAGCCAGGTCCGCCTCCGACCTCTCTCAGTACAACACAGCGACCTCCAACACCATATTAGGCCTCTCCTTGCAAGGCCCATCATGGCATGTACTGCCCCATGCTGCACCTGGATTCTTCGCTGGGCGCGGGGGTACAGGTCGGTGTTCTCCTAACTTCGCAAGCATTCTTCTAGCTTCAAGTGATGATACCTCAGTTCTACACTCGGGTGGATGCACTGCATTAGGCTGCTGAAGTTGCCATGGTGCATTGGCTACACTCGGGTGTATTATCAAATGAAGTTGCCATGGTGCTTTCTCTGGATTTGGCCTGCTGAATGGTCCTGGGTGCCTATTTATAGCAGTGGAGCTCATCATTGGTAGCCATCCACTGCATTGATGGCGTGGCGGCCTTATCAAGACACTATTGGCATGTGGATCGCGAGGTTTTTGTCCGCTACCGGAAGCTCTGGCACGTTTGCAGCAGTCCTGATGACACCTTTTCAGACTTTGTCTTCTAGTGTTGGCGGTGGAATCTCCATGCCGGGACAGGCTCTGCACCTAGACAGTATGCCCGTGGTCGGTAGGTGACAACAACCTGAGTTACCTGGTGTTTCTGTGTGGAGATTCCCGTTGTCTTGTCAGTTTCCAAGAGAAGAGCATCTGTTTCCTCAACAGAAGGCCATAGGTCGCGGATTCTTTCTTCGAGCATCAACCCGACCTTTAAGATCACCTTACTGCTCAGGGGCTACTCTACGAGTGCATCTGTGTGGCACCCTCTCTCTTTCATGTCGCCTTGACCTACTGGAAGCACGCTTTTGGTACGTCTCCGCTCGACCTCCCTTTCGTTAGCATTTAGAACTTCCTTGAAGGTGTGTTGGCTTCACCTGATTCCAGTCAGGTCGGTGGTTCTTCTGGCAGCCATGGCGCCTTGTCTTCACTTCAAACATTTGGACCTACTCCCCAGAGACTTGATGTTCGCCTTCATACATGCTCAAGAGGGTTTTCTTTATTGGATCGTCGTGCACCCTATGCGACTTCATCGACGCCATGTCTTCGCTCTGCACTGCGTGACTTCGTCTCTGCCGCTTCGCCTACACGTCGATCGGGGGCTTGTGAGACATGGGTACCCATGGGTCCCCACCGACCAGGGTCCTAGAGGTCTCTGTCAAGTGGACCCGACCTGCTAGAAGCCCAGTCGACCTGCAAGTGGGTCTAGATACCTTATCCACAGTCCCGGCGACCTTGGAAAACCTCGGACAACCCTATCCAGATCGCAGACGACTAGCCAGGCATGCGGGGCAAGCTTCTCCCTATATCATGGCGGCGGTGCCACCAGTACAGCCGAGGACCACGTGATCCTCTCTGTAATTACGGAAGGTGACCTTCCTAAAATCTGTAACCGACCCCAATGAGGGTCCACCGACCTCGGATGGAAACCCTAGCCCGCCGGCCATATAAGGCGGCCTAGAGCTCCATTCGAGGCGAGATCACTTTCCCCATAATCCCACCACACTGGATGTAGGGTTTTACTCTCCGAAGGCATGAACTAGTCTAAAATCCTTTCTGTCCTTGCCATACTCGCCAAGTTTCGAGTTCATCCAAGAACTACCGCTTACACTCTTAGGTCTTGATCCCCCATCAATCAACCTACAACCGCTTGGGTAGCCCCCCTTGAAGATCTGCCAGGTCTCACCCCCTGACATACCATGTGGAGAAGCCTAAGCTTCTTTTTGCCGCAAAGGCACTTCATGTACCATGCCTAACTTGTAAATCATGAAAATGATATGTGAAATGCCTATGCTTGAAAAATGTGCTTCCATGTCATAAATGTTTTAAATTCATTATCTGGGGTGCTAAACTGTTGCATTATTTTCACCAATGAGAAGTCTCATATCTAGAAGTGGATACATGGCTCAGTGGCTTTGACATGACATGAGATAACTTGTAGGTGTTTGTGATGACCTTGTGATGAGAATTTTGTGACCTTGCATGAAGTTTGTGAGTTATATGTTGTTTGTGCTCAGTTTGATCATGTTTAGGTCTTGTGCTCCTGAGAGGAAATTTTTTTGTGAAAAATGCTTCATTTTGATCATGGCTATGTCACTATGCTTGTGCTCAAATTGTGGCTATCTTGCTTGTCTATGTCTGATTTTTAGCATGTTGTAGTGCTCTTTGTATACTTGAGAACCACATGCTTATATTTGTAGACTTGATTCATGCATTACCAACAAGGTGGAGAAAAGTACCCAATTCATGTTTCCAGGGGGAGTTTTGCGTCAAGGGAAGAAAAATTTGGAGAAATGCATTTGTTCAGGGGGAGCTTGCATTCATGCAGTTGGGAGCTATTTTTCGCCTAAATTTTAGTTGTGCTCTTTTGGCGATGGTGTCGAGCCCTTTTGCTACACCTTGAGGAGTCAGCAATTTTGGAACATTTTATCTCGGTTGTGTCAAGTCAGTGCCCTTACCTTAGGGGACCAATATTTTTCTCACTCAAGTGATCTTTTCTTGGCTTTTGTTTGGCTTTTGATCACTTGCTTGAGTTTTTCTTTTGTTTCTTTTCTTTTCCTCTTTTCTCTGAATTGGTTACTTGTGTGTGTTGTCAATGCCTCATCAAGGGGAGATTGAAGATCGGAGCGTCCGAGGACCGGTGGATGGTCGCTCCTGGCTGTGATGAGTGAATGACAACGTGGTGTGGACTGACTCATGGCCGAGTATTGTAGGTCCAGGTTGCGGCTTGATTTGCATTGGTGCAGGTGAAGAGTGGGCGTGAAAGGTCTATGCCTTGCGGGGCCTCCGAGGAGTGGAGAGACAAGTAGGCCTGACTTGAGGGACCCAGTGGCCAGTGGGGTCAAGTGCGAGCCGCATGGTGGCAAGAAAAGCAAGAAGAAGACGTCGATCGGAGCCGGTGCAGGGTAGCGGTTCACGATCGGTGTCTGCAGGCAGGGTTTGCGGCGGTTCACCACAAAACTGTCATGTTACTTGGTTGAGCCACATAACAAAGACTAGAGGCTCGGCGGGCGGAGATGGGATCCGTGCGCGCTGAGAAGCTTCGATGCCGACGGACGCATGGCGGGATCGCAGGTTTGTGTCGGGAGGACGCGATCTGCGGCGACGGTGTGACCGTGCGATGAAGAGGATGTCATATGGACCTCCCTGAGCCCACTACCTCGGTGGGTACCAGGACCGACCACTCAGTGGGCCCCTGGGACTACCCGGCTTGTGCCACACGGCACCTGATGGCGTGAGGCGCAAGGACTACGGTGGAGAAGTACTCAGATAGGAAGCTATACATGTCCTGTACTGTGTAGAGAACTCCTAGACGTACCCGACTAGAACTCTCCCTGGACCGACCTGTAACCCTTCCTCCCGGGCTATATAAGGCGAGGCAGAGACCCTTCTCTCTCATACGCATCATCTTGTAAACTCATCCAATCAATCCAGAGCTACGCAGCATACAGGACGTAGGGTATTACGCACATCGCGGCCCGAACCTGTCTAAATTGTGTGCCACATGTCTCTTCCTTTGAGTTACTGATCTCGGCGAGGCCACATTCATCTACCTCGGGTACTCCCCTTGGTAGGTTGCCTGTCTAAAACACTGACAGCTGGCACGCCAGGTAGGGGCTCTCATGGCGATCTCGACGGCTTCAATCTTCATCGAGCCAACTGTCGCCTTCAACTGCGGCGACACCTTCGTCTTTGGCTCCTGGGTCTGCACTGCTGACGGCGCCGGATCCTTCCAGCGCCACCTCACCATGCCGCCCAACCCGAAGATCGGGCTTGTGACGCTTCTCGAAGTAGTCACGGGTGATCTCGCCGGAAAATTCGGTGAAATTTCGCTCTACAACCAACACGCCGACTTCGAGCTTGGATCCACCTCCAACTCGAACTCGACGTCCCCGTGGGCCATCACATGAGAGACGGCTATCGAGCCATCGTGTGCGGACTCCCCACTCCATGAGCACTTCCCATACGGCCTCTGCAACGCTAGCAGGGCCCACGCAAAGGCTCTTTCTGTGCGCCGGGACGGGAAAGAGATCGTCTCCGAGTACAACTCGAACTCCAACCCCGTCTCCGGCTACTACTCAGACTCCTCCTATGAGTTCGACTTCGGGGCGGACCCTGACGAGCCCGAGTCCGAGAACCACACGACTGAGCAACCGCTGTCAGGACCAGCTTCCGGCCTGGTTATAACATCTACAACCGCCGGGAGATTCGTCTACTGGCTAGACCGCAAGCCCACAGACCTGACAGACGGGAACTCACGCTGTGTCGCCTACCTCGACTCACTTTCCTTCCAGGAGGGAACACCGCTAGCTCCAGCTGAGGAGCACACTCCAACAGAAGTGGAGACTAGTGACTCCAGCCTCGGCTCTCCTGATTTTCAAGTCTTCATGACTACCAATGAGACGCCGGGACCCTCAGGGACACACCTTGACCCATATCTCGAGGATATCTCAGCAGACGAGTCTGCCAATGCACCCGCAGACGAAACCGACGCCAACAAGGACGCTCGACGCGAGCGCAATAGAAGGCGGAATGAACGGCACCGACGTCTCCGTGAGACCCTACCCATACGTAATCTCGCAAAGGCTCTCGACCAAGTCGAAAACCGGGTGCACACTACCCCAGAGCAGTGCCTCGTGTCTATCACCATGATAGCACGTCAGGCTCAGGAGATGCGCGCGGGAGAAGTCATCGCCAAGCTTGCGGAGGAAGCCTACTTCATGAGAGTTGACAACAGAGTTGCTCAAGTGCCTCCTGTCAGGACTCGCCAACCCGACAACGAAGCCACAAGTCGCAGTCCAGCTGACAACGGACGCAATCGTACTCGAGGAGAACTACGGGCTAACCCCAACCGTACTCGGGCATCGGCCGGTGGACCTTCTTAGGGTGGCAACAGCGCCGGCGGTAACCGCGATGTCGTCCCTCATCGGGATCCTGGCGGCATAGGCAGCGGCGGCGGGAGCTCCTCACTCGGGGCTGGAAGGAGAGCCGATGGCGGGGTGATCACCACGGCCGAGGCCACGCAAACAGCCACGTCACCGGTCTCTGTGGCGGCGGCTACGATGCCCGTCGCAGAATCGAGGAAATTCGGCGCAAAAAATCCACAAGCGAGAACAACGGCTTCCCCGCCTTCTCTGCACGGCTCCGCAACCTACTTCTCCCGGAGAAATTCAAACCACTAGGGATTACCAAGTACGATGTGAAGAAAGACCCAGTATAGTGGCTCAGATGCTACGCCCTCTCCACCGAAAACGCTGGTGGCAATAATGACGCAATGTACCTCTACTTTCCCTTCTGCCTGGATCAAGCTCCGCTTACATGGCTCGAGTCACTCGAGAAGTACTCGATCGACAAGTGGGACCAGCTCAAGGACCAGTTCACCAGCAACTTCGCGGGCGCTATGGGTCGCTCAGGTATTCGCATGGACCTGGCAATGGTGAAGCAGGAACAAGGTGAGACCGTACGCAAGTACATGCGTTGCTTCTTCGACAAGCGCGCCACCGTAGTCAACGTCACCGACAAGGAGGTCATCGACCTCTTCCAAGACGGTCTCTACCACCGTCGCACCTTTGAAGACCTCGGTCGTCGCCGCCCGAGCTCCATCACCCACCTCAAGGACATGATCGCCTCCTAGGTTGCTGAAGAAGACAAGGCTAACGCCAAGTATGACACCATTCGTGGCAAGAGCAAGCAAAACACGGGCGGCAACAACAACAACAGCAGGGATCAAGGCGGTCGCAGCAGCAACTACTCGGGTCCTAATCGCAAGCGCAAGATAGACAACACAGTCGCGGCTATCTAGCGCCCTGCGAAAGACAACTCGGAGAAGACCTCCGGCGGCTTCAAAGACTTGCTGTAAGAGAAGTGCCCATGGCATCTGGATGGCAACCACTCTACCGAACAGTGCTACCAACTCCGGCGAGCACTCAAGGATACTCCAAAACCACGGCACCCTCAGGACAAGAAAGGCAAGAAAAAGGCCGACGAAGGCAACGGTGACTTCCAAGAACCCGACAAGACGGTGAACGTCCTCTTCAGTGGACTACCCAACCGACGGGCTTAGAAGGCCACCTGACGAGAAGTCCTGAGCATTGAACCAGCGGTCCCGACACGCCTCCAGTGGTCGGAGGTACCCATTACCTTCTCCTGCGCGGATCAATGGACAAGCTTCTCTGAACTAGGGTGTTTTCCTCACGTCCTGAAGCCGGTAGTCGCGAGCTCCAGACTTAACAAGGTTCTCATCAATGGTGGAAGCGGGCTCAACGTCCTTTTCACCAAGACCTTGAAGAAGATGAAGCTCGACATCACCGACATGCTCACCAAGAGCACCTCGCCTTTCTACGGCATCGTCCCCGGGAACGCGGCTATCCCACTAGGCTCAGTGGTCCTGCCAGTTACCTTCGGGGAGACAAGGGAAAACTACCACACCGAGTACATCAAGTTCGAAGTTGCGGACTTCGAGACTTCCTATCATGCCATCCTCGGCAGACCAGCTATCGCCAAGTTCATGGCGGTACCTCATTACACATACTTGGTACTCAAGATGCCAAGTCCGGCCGGTGTACTCTCGCTACAAGGGGACTTGAAGATATCCTTCGTCTGCGACACAAAAGCTGTGGAACTCGCAGCCACAAATCCCAGAGAAGTCGGACAACGCCAACAAGCCTCAGCCAGCTGAGGAGGTACAAGTCAAGACAATTGACCTCGGGACAGGAGACAGCAGCAAGACCACCACCATCAGGGCGGGCCTCGACCCAAAATAGGAAGACGTGCTCGTCAGCTTCTTCCGAGCTAACCGAGTCATCTTCGCGTGGAAACCAGCGGACATGCCAGGTGTGCCCAGGAATCTGATCGAGCACTCACTCAACGTCGATCCTAAAGCTACCCTGAAGCGACAACACCTCCGCCATTTTGCCGACGACCAACGGGATGCCATCAAGAAGGAACTCACCAAACTACACGCGGCTGGCTTCATCAGAGAAGTCTTCCATCTTGAGTGGCTTGCCAACCCCGTCCTCGTCCGCAAGAAGAACTCAAATGAGTGGAGGATGTGCGTGGACTACGCCGACCTCAACAAGCACTACCCCAAGGACCCCTTCGGGTTGCCGCGGATAGACCAAGTCATCGACTCCATGGCGGGCTGCGACCTACTCTGCTTCCTCGACTGCTACTCCGGGTACCACTAGATCGCTATCAAGGAAGAAGACCAGGGGAGGACCGTGTTCATCACCCCGTTTGGCGCGTACTGCTACATGACCATGTCTTTCGGGTTGAAGAACGCCGGCGCTACTTACCAGCGAGCTATCCAGGCCTGTTTCAAGAGACAGCTCAACAAGAACGTCGAAGCCTACATGGATGATGTGGTCGTCAAGACCAGAAACTCCGACACGTTCATCGCCGATCTTAAAGAGACTTTCGCATCCTTGTGAGAGTACCACTGGAAGCTCAACCCGAACAAGTGTGTCCTTGGTGTACCGTCGGATAAACTACTCGGGTTCATCATCAGCCATCGCGGCATCAAAGCCAATCCCAGGAAGATCTCCGCCATCACCAACATGAAAGCTCCCACGTGCATCAAAGATGTACAGAAGCTCACCGGGTGCATGACTCCAGATGCAAACCAAGCCCTTGCTCAGCTCAAGGACTTCTTATCCAAGCCACCAGTCCTCACAGCTCCTCGCAAAAAGGAGCAGCTACTGCTCTACCTCGCTGCGACTACTCACGTGGTCAGTACTGCCATCGTTGTCGAGCGGCAGAAGACGACCACGCCTACCCAGTCCAGCGACCAGTCTACTTCATCAGCAAGGTCCTGTCGGAATCTAAGGCACACTATCAACCAGTACAGAAGCTACTATATGCAGTGCTCATTACCTCGCGGAAGCTGCGACATTACTTCCAGGAGTAGTCGATCTCCGTCGTCACTGACTACCCGCTCGGTGACATCCTGCGGAACCAAGATGCTACTGGAAGAATCTCCAAGTGGGCAGTCGAACTCGGCACCCTCAACATCGACTTCAAGCCACGAACAGCCATCAAGTCGCAGGAACTAGTCGACTTCATGGCAAAGTGGCAAGAAAATCAGCTACCTACTCCAACTGAGCGCCCAGAGCATTGGGTGATGTACTTCAACGGCTCGCTCAAGCTTGAAGGCGCAAGTGCAGGGGTACTCCTGATTTCCCCAACGGGCGAACAACTCAAGTACGTCCTGCAAATCTTCTGGAAGGTTTCAAACAACGAAGTCGAGTACGAAGCTCTTCTACAGGGCTCCGCCTCGCGGCTTCACTGGGCATCAAGCGACTACTAGTCTAAGGTGACTCCGCAGTGGTCATCAACCAAGTCAACAAGTCCTGGGACCACAACAAGGAGAACATGGACGACTATTGCTTAGAAGTCCACAAGCTCGAGAACAAGTTCTACGGTCTCGAGTTCCATCACGTCGTCCGCGACAACAACGTTGCAGCGGACGTCTTGTCGAAGCTTGGTTCTACTCGCGCTAAAGTACCAGCGGGTGTCTTCGTCCACGAGCTTCACACGCCATCCATCCCGGAGCCGGCGCCCACGACCACTGACCCAGCACCTTCTCCAGCTGGCAAGGAGGTCATGATGATAGACGTGGACTTGCGACAACCATTCATCGACTACATCCGCAAGCAGAAGGTTCCCACGGACAAGAACTTGAATGAGCAACTCATCCACCGCGCCAAGTCCTACATCCTAGATGGAGACAAGCTCTATAGGCGGGGCGCATCTTCTAGAGTACTCATGAAGTGCGTCCCCTGAGAAAAAGGCAAGGGCATCTTGGAGGAGATCCATAAAGGCGTCTGCGGCAACCACGCGTCTTCACGCACACTGGTCAGCAAGGCTTTCCGACGAGCTTTCTACTGGCCCACAGCTCTAGGCGATGCCGAAGAACTCGTCAGATGGTGCCAAGGGTGCCAATACTTCGCCAAGCAACAACACGTCACGGCCTACAAGCTATTCACCATACCACCAACCTAGCCCTTCGCCTGCTGGGGGCTCGACATGATTGGGGCTCTTCCGACTGCGCCAGGAGGATTCAACAGAGTCTTGGTGGCAATCGACAAATTCACCAAGTGGATCGAGGTCAAGCTGGTCACATGCCCCAAGGCCGACAGAGTACTCGACTTCCTGGATGAACTCGTGCATCGCTACGAACTACCCCATCGCATCATCACAGACCTGGGCTCCAACTTCAACAATCACCAGTTCTATGTGCACTGCGAGAATAGTGGGATCCACGTCCGAAACGTCTCAGTCACCCATCGATGGGCCAATGGACAAATCGAGCGTGCCAACGGGATGGTACTCGACACTCTCAAGAAGCGACTGCACGATGCTGCTAACACAAAAGGAGGCAAGTGGATCAAGGAACTACCCAACACACTCTGGGGCTTCGTACTCAACCCTCCAAGCCGACGGGACAGTCGCCATATTTCCTGGTCTACGGCTCCGAATCTATTCTACCTACCGACGTCATGTGGGATTTGCCGGCAGTAAAGCAATACGACGAAGGCATATCCGAAGCTAGCAGGCGAGTTGATATCGACGGACTCGAAGAAGCTCATTGTGCTGCCCTCATCCAATCAGCTAGTTACCTTGAGGGTATACGATGCTACCATGACCACAACGTCAAGGAACGCTCCTTCAACGTTGGCGATCTCGTCCTCCGCCATATCCAGAACACGGAAGGACTGCACAAGCTCAGCTTGCCATGGGAAGGTCCCTTCACAGTTGCAAAGGTGACCGGACCAGGCTCATATCGCCTACAGACACTTGAAGGCGAAGACATCAGCAACTCGTGGAACGTCGACCAACTCTGTCGGTTCTACACGTAGTCTCCCGACTACTCCGGGGGCTCAAGTCTACATGACTACCTTAAGACCCCTTAGCTGTAAGCGGCCTCCGGGTCTAGGCACTAGTCTCTGGACTACTCTACTCCAAGGTCCAGTGTTAACGACTACTAACGGATCTCGGGCTACTTAGAGCGTCAGATTACTCTAGCATCGGTCTATCAAGAGACCATGTACTTCTAGATCTATCCTATACGGCTACCAACGGATCTTCAGCTGGGCCATGCGCCCTAGCACTACTTATCCGTAGGCGGCCTCCGGGTCCTAGCCATCCAGATGTACTTTTTCAGTAATAAAGTTTGATTATCAATCAACTCATTTACTATGTCTCTCTCAACGAGTCTATCGCCGAGTACTACTACTCGCACAACTCCACAACATGGGCACTCCGCATACATACATTGCGACAATGAGTACTCATTTCATGGAACTTCTTTCATCACATACTTAAACAAGTTAATTCCAACTTTGTTTATATACAATCTTCGCTATAAGCTAACCCTACAGGACTACTGAAGGTTCAGCTTCCCGACAACTTGTTCAGCTATCGGCGCCATCTGCTCCAACAGCTACGCGTACTGATCATCAGTACAATTGGTGGCTAGTCCACCCGCGACTTCGCCTGATGCTTGATATAAGTCGTTAGATGATCGGGAGCTTCTCTCAACCAGTCAACCAACGGAGCAATCTTCGGCCCGCCCGGATGAGGCACCAGCAGCCTCGCAATGGGAAGTGCGGCTTCTTCAAGTTCCTTGAGATGTCCTCGCAACTTCTCGCAATCTTCGTTCAGCTTCTACAGAGATTTGTAGCAATTGACAAGATCACGGAAAGAGGCAATCCGAAGCTCCATGTTCTTATCGTACTCATGGGCCAACCGCTTATAATCATACTCAAGTACCTCGCGGGCATCATTCTCCCGGTAGAAGAGATTCTTCATGTCGACTTCTCATGCCATGAGCTACTCAACTCGGGTCTCAAGCTCTGCAAACAACTCAGGAGACGATGTCAGACCACTACTTGGTACTTCCAATAAGTACTCGACAAGTCAGCGACATACCTTTGTCCTTATTGCGGAGCGTCTTATTCTTCCGGACAAGTTCATCACTCTTCGCCTGCATTTCCTGCACTTCATTATAGTACTGGGCGAAGGCGCCATCGAGCTTGGACTAGAGCATGGTGGAGTGCTTCTTGGCCTTGGCGAGTTCTTTCTCCAAAGTCTCGGTCCGGAGCACCGTGTCGCCAAACCCCTGGGGCATCTCGGATTTCTGTCGGGACCTCTCCATGACATCCTGCAGAAGGCAGCAACTACTTGAGTATCTCATTCTACCGGAACTCGACTAATCAAGGGTACAGTCACGTACCTTCATCCATTGCTACGCCCGCCACATCGCTTCGAAGTTACACGATACTGTCGCTGGGTCGACAAGATCGTCTGCTAGAATCTCGAGTCCACCACGACTACTCGCGGCAGCCTCGGACATCGGCGCCGAACGGATCGGCTCCGCACCCTGAATCTCTGGCGAGCGGACAACTACTTCTAGGTTCAACCCCGGCAGTACGTCGTCGCGCACTTCTTCGGCCACCCCGGGGGCTTCTCCGCCGACTATCTCCATCGGCTCAGATGTCTCTCCAGCCGCTATTTTGGCTTTTGGCACCATGGGCACAGCCTCGGAGATGGTACTTCCATCGACTTCTGTCCCTATCATCAGAGGAAACACGGGATCAGCTTCCCGGGGGCTATGACTACTAATCGACGAAGGTTGCGCATCCGTAGTGTACTCACCTTCTACCATGCTAGCCTCTGGCAGCGTAGCCTCCGCGGCTGGTGCCACGGCCTCGCCTTGGGGGAGGGGAGAGGACTCCTCGGCAGCAGGCGCGGAAGCCTCTTCAGCCGCTGCTGTGCTGGGTTCATCTTCCTCCCTGGACAAGTCCGGCTTCGGCAGACGCCTCTCCTTCGGCTTGAGTTGCTGTCGGTTCTTCAGCAGCAGCAGTCACGGCCGGCTCCGTCCTGCTCTCGACAACCGGTGCCTGCGGCTCGACAACTGTAGTCGACCGCTGTGTTAATTGCGACACAAGCTCCTCTACGATGGGGGCTGGGCTGCGGCTTCTTTCAGTAGGCTCCCCGACCGTCTCCCAGTCGCCTTCGTCCCCCTGATCTACGGGGTCGGAAGGTGGAATCTCTTGCAAGCACTTGGAATACAGTGGTCAGCATACACAACATGGCAAGACAAATACTTGACTATTCTACTCGAGAAGTGTACCTCTTGGGATGTAGTCTCGGTGACTTTCAAATTTTTGGCGACGCGCTTGCGTACAACGTTGCACGGCCTCCTCGGCGGCGCAAGCAGACTAGCCTCCAAGCTAGTCGGAGGATCGTGGATGAGGGGGACATTAGGCAGTCCAGGGCGGCTAAATCTGGACCGCAACTGGAACCGCTTCTGAAGCATTTACTCATCTTCCTCATAGGATGTTTCTTCGACGATGACGGTGTCATCACCTTCGCCGACTTCGTGGCGCTCCTTGACCTTGCCTTTCCCCTCCTCCGGGATATTTACAAGTTGGGGAGGCGAAGCTGCCTCAGAGACAAACTTCACAATATCATCCTGCAACATACAGCTTGAGTGAGCATAACTACTACCATATAACTAGTACTCGGACACTGAGTGCGGCTACTTACCTTATTCGACGGATGAGCTGCAGAGTACTCGGGGACCGGGCAGGTCGTGTACAACGGCATGTCCTTGAAGATCCTGGCCAGCCTCTCGACGATTTCATCATCATCGATTTCACCGCCAGGCATCCGCGACGTGTCGGCCTCGCCGGTGTACTGGTAGCCGAGGGTGTCGCGGGCCATCAGTGGCTGCACCCTCCTCTTCATGAAGCTGAAGGCCACGTGTTCGTCCCTCAGTCTGGCTTCTTTCAAAGCCTTAATCTTCAGCGGCAGCTCGGGTAGTTGAATACGCTCCTGCATCGTCGGCTCCGTGTTCCACCAGGGTTGATGCTTCGGTTGTTTCCCGCTTGGCTTCGGCAGCTCCGGGTGGTGGTTGGTGACGTAGAACCATTTTGACTTCCAATCTTGGTTGGAGTCAATCAGCTTGTATGCCAAGTACTGCTCGGCGGCATCTTCGCGCATCTGGATCCCGGCCCCTCCGACTACTCTTGGGTCGTTTGCGCTTGGCTGGGGCTTCACGCGGACTTTCTAAAAAGTACCCAGTGGGGCTTGATCCCCAAGAATGCTTTGCAGAAGTGGATGAAGACAGATACATGAAGATTCCATTAGGGTTCAAGTTGAGGTACTCAATACCATAATAGTTGAGAAGACCTTTGAAGAAGTCGCTCACTGGAAGAGCCAACCCGCGCTCTACGAATGGGGCGAACATCGAGATCTCGTCGGGGTTCTTCTCCATTGATATGGATCCCCGGCGGCGGCACGCCACATGTCCACCTCTTTTTCCCGAAGGAAACCACTGTTGAGTAGCGCCAGCAAATCCTCCGTCTTGGCCTTGGATTTCTTCCATTCCTTATTTGGATTCGGGCGCGGGGGAGATACCGGCGGCGTTGACCCTCCGGCAGATCCATCAGCCTCTTCACGGGATCTCTTTTTCCCGGCGGCGTTCTTCATGATCTTCGATGGGGATGGCTTCATTCTCCAAAGACAGTAGGTCTTCACTCGCATTCGCTCGGGGGCTATTCTGGAGGCAAGCAGCGGTGGAGCGAATGGATCTCTGGCCTAAGACGGGGTGGCAGTATGCTCGAGCGACTAAGTCTTGGCTAGATCTATTTCAACCGGCTGTGAATACAAAGGATGGAAAATCCTAAGGGTTTCGGCTTCTATTTATAAGTCAACCGGCGGCTCTGCAACGGCCTGATGGATATGCTTTAACAGCTGACTCAGCAGCGGCCGCCTGGCCATTCTACTTCCAGTAGTTGATGCGCCCTATCTCGGGGGCTTGGCTACATCTACTGAACTCCCTGGGTGGCGACAAGATTCAAGAGTAACTCAGGACACATTCTACATTCAAGATGATCCTTCAATTCTAGAGGAAGTACTCGACTCAAGGCTTGGGGGCTCCGTGCCACGTGTCCTTCAGTTTTTTCTCCAGATTTTGTGGGATAGTCTTGCCAGAACTCCAGACTGACCCTCAGCCAGAGTCTACAACTCAACCTAAGGCTCGGGGGCTACTCTATATGGAGTGCGATTTTGCAACCGCACTTCCATATAAATTTCGGCTTCAAGAAAACATGAGTATTGTTGAAGACCTTCAAGAGGGGAACTCGAGGACGCCTGGGAACTACTTGAGAAGACTTCAAGACTACTCAAGGATCAGCTGGAGTACCTTCCAGCTCCGGTATGCTTCAAGTATTCTTGAAAACTTTAGGCTTGTAGTACTCGGGGACGCTTAAGGACTACTCGTCAAGGCCATCAAGACTACTCGGAACTATCCAGCTCGACTGCAAAGTAGTCGGGGGCTTGTCGTATGGACCTCCCTGGGCCCACTACCTCGGTGGGTACCAGGACCGACGACTCGCTGGGCCCCTGGGACTACCCTGCTTGTGCCACACGGCACCTGATGGTGTGAGGCGCAAGGACTACAGTGGAGAAGTACTCGGATAGGAAGCTATACATGTCCTGTACTATGTAGAGAACTCCTAGACGTACCCGACTAGAACTCTCTCCCTGGACCGACTTGTAACCCTGCCTCCCGGGCTATATAAGGCGAGGCAGGGACCCTTCTCTCTCATACGCATCATCTTGTAAACTCATCCAACCAATCCAGAGCTACGCAGCATACAGGACGTAGGGTATTACGCACATCGCAGCCCGAACCTGTCTAAATTGTGTGCCACGTGTCTCTTCCTTCGAGTTACCGATCTCAGCGAGGCCACATTCATCTACCTCGGGTACTCCCCTTGGTAGGTTGCCGGTCCAAAACACCGACAGAGGAGTGCTACATGACCTATTTGCCCCTAAGGGGTATGTATCACAACTTAAGTGATAGGGGTAGTGTGGTCATTTGCCTAGCCCGGGAGGGACTCATATATATTAGCTCCAGGGTTTCCAGGCAAACCATCCATCCAGACTGCTTCTCATTTCCTTGCTCCATAGGGTTAGATTTTTCCTCTGTTTGTAAAGAATCTGACCTCCGTGTGAATGGAAGCTTTCATGGTTGCATCGATTTCCCGCTTGTAGCTCGTTGGATTTTCGTGTCTTTTTCGAGCTATTTTCGTCGGTTTTTCGTGCGCGGCTTCTTCCTTTGATTCTGAGGTGTTTGGGTTCGGATTTGTTGGTGGGGATCATGGATAGTTGCCTCGTGCATCTTTGTGCTTTATCATGACCCCCAAACTCCGAATTCAGCCTCCGATTGAAGGATTTCGGTTGGACCATAGGTTGTTGGTTGAGTTCGGTGGCGATTTGATTCCCGGTGATTTAGTTCGTTTGAGGACCCAAGTTTTGGGGCATAGCATCCCCTAGGGACGCTTCACATCTTCCCCAAATCTTTCCTCAAGAGCTTAAGCCGTTTTGGAGTTCCTTGGAAGGAAAGGTGGTGGGGAGTTCGCATTCTTGCTCTCGGCCTGCTATTCCCGTGTCTGTTCGCACATGACGGACAGTCCGCCTGGTAGGTGTGGACAGCCCGTGTGGAGCCGGTTGGCCTGGTGTTCTTTGTGTTCATTGTGTGTTCTTGAGTCCTTTCGTTTCGATAGGTATGGCCAGCTGTTTCTGACCGGGATGAGTTTGGCGGACTGTCCACCTTGGGGGCGCGACTGTCCGCACGACACCAGTTGCTCACGGATCGTCCGAGGACCAGTCGCGGACCGTCCGTTATATGAGGTGCGCTTCTGGAGGTGCTGTTGCATTTTTCAGACTGTCCGCTAGAGGGTCGCAGACCATCAGCCCAGTGCTCGCAAACCGTCCGACCCCAGCCTCGCGGACCGTCCGCCTGTGCTTTCGCAGAGTTACTAAGTCCTTCGCTTCTTTGGTTTCACTTTCACTTTGGGATTGTTTGGGGTTTGTTCCTAGGGTTGGTAGGTCCATTGTGACTACGCGACCTTGGCAAACTCGTGTAGGAATCCTTGGTTGTGAATTTGGGACCTAGGCCGAGTTCAACCTTCGGGAAGAATTTTTATCGCCTCCCATTTACTCCCCCCTCTCTGGTCGCCTAATCGGTCCTTCAACGATTGCACGGCCTCACTTGTTAGTTGCCCCGAAGCAAGTGCAGCTTACCAAATTTTCATTTCGCGGTTAGGAAGTCAAAAGCAGGATTTTCAAATTTTGTATCCCTCTCCGCCCCGAAATAATAAATACTCTACTCCATTGCTACCGCATTGTGCCACTAAACTCTTTCTTTCTATTACCAAAAAGCATACTCGGCTCAGCTAGATCTGTGGTGGTGGTCCTACCTCACCGTCGCTGGTGGAGGGGGATGGGTATCTCAGCAGATGGTGGGAGGCAAATATCGGTGTTTTTCTTGTGTCCAAGCCGAGCAGTTGAGTGAGGAAATGGTGCAAGCACCGGCTCCCGATGCCTCTTTAATCCATGGGCCCCTGAATCTTGGAGCTTCACAAGTGAGAATCTCATTTCCTTTTCTTTCTAGTCCCCTAGTTGTATTTTCATTGGCTTAGAAAGTAAATTGCTTTGTGTATTGTGTTAGTTCTAAGATTCTTCTCTTAAGTTTGCCGCTCTAGATCCAGTCACTGATTTGGAACACAAGTTAATCGATGAGCCATGCGTTGAAAGTAAATATCTTTGTGTATTGTGTTAGATTGGAGATTCTTCTCTTACCTTGGCTGCTCTAGATGTAGTTAGTGATTTGTAACACAACTTAATAGATGAGCCATGCTGAGAAAGTAATTTACTTTGTTCATTGTCTTATATTTAAGATTCGTCTCTTACCTTGACCGCTCTAGATTTAGTTCATGAGTTGTTATTTATTGTGCAGGGCCTAGCATCCCACTCCTGCATTGCTGAGATTCAATCACATGTCATGGTATGTAACAGAATGCATAATTATCCTGCTACTTTATTCTTAGGATTATTCTTAATTTTATTTGCTTGCTTCGTTTAAGGTTCAAGTTTGACTTCTCCTTTCATTCTTAGGATCAAATGTTGAGGACAATCCTTGCGGTTCAAATATCAAATTCATGCCCCGCCAATGCGAAGTCAAAGCCATTCATTGCTTACTTGCTTTCGCTACATGCTCAAGACCTGAAGTTTCATTGGGAGGGCTAGATGCAAGCTGCTGACCTTGGTGAAATCTTTGTTCAACAGGACCAAGTTTTGACAGACTGAAGATCAAGGCAGAAGCATCAGATGTAGCAATGAAAGTGAAGACTGATGAGTTTGAGAGGTTGAATAAACAAGTAGAAACTACCGAGACCCTCCTTCGTCAACTGCTTAGCTCGCGCCTTGGGTAAGGCCACCATGTTTCTTAGTCTTTTGCTTGTGTCCTCCCAGCTAGTTGTACTGGTTTGTGAGTGTTGAGCTTTGTTATCTTAGTGGGTTCTATTTCAAGACTAGCTTTATTTGTGAGCATGCAGATATAATGTGTATTGGTTGTGAGCTCCTACTGACAATCTGCTTGTGGTTGTCTTGTGTTCATTGATAATAATGTGTCATGTGTGATCTGAAACATTGATTTGTATCAGTGGTATGGAAATATTATATGTGATATCAATTACTGAATTGTTTAGCATGTAATATGAGATTGAATTATATTTAATTAAGCGCTAGTGCAGCCCAAAATCACAGGGAAAAAATATGTGGGCTTGCCCCCTCGACCCTTTATTTTTTTATGAATTCAAAAACATTAATTAATAAAATGGTCCCTATCAATAGTGATGTGGGCGATTGGTGGGCTGGGTCCAATATCAGTTGGGCCTTAATCATACTATGACGTCATCGAATATTGAACTCGGTCCAACCAGTACTAACCCAAAACAAATTAATGATGAATGTAATTATTGGACTGGGTCATACTAAAACTGACACTACTAGAAAACCCCCCCTTTAGCTACGTTATAGTAGTAACGCACACAGGAAGCGTTTCTATGTTAGTGCCTAAAGATGCTTTTTGACAAGATTTTGAGATCATGTCAAACTGTCATGGTATTTGACACGCTTACAATGTTGGTAGTCTTATAAAGACATTTTTATGACGATATGAAATCATCTTAAAAAAGAGATGAAGTTAGCCACATTTTAAATCGTCATTATTGCCTAGACACGTTAGAAAGCATAGCAGATAATGTCCATAATCATGTAAAGACGCATTTTGACTTTATTGTAAAAATGTTTCAAGATGTTACACTTTTAGACATGCTTTAAATCATAAGTAGCAAGTAGAAACATCATAAAGCGTACCAAATAAGTGTACTAAATGGTTCTTTTGTAAAACTCAAGAGCAAACTATATGCTATGTAAGTCAAGTTTGTTGTGTAGGTCAGATGGTAAGGAAGCTATGTGTGAGATCAGAGATCTTGGGTTTGAATCCTATACAACACATATATAACACATATTTGGGTTTGTGTCCTCAAATCAGAAATATTTTATTTTTTTCACAAATTTGTAGATATGTTTTATAAATGTATCCAGAAGTTTGTCTCTATATTTATTAACACACAACAAAGTGTTACTATAGTATGTAACTAGACCAGTAGAGTCATTTTGTACATGTGTCTACAAGACTATATCAATTTTATTAGATACGCATCTAACGTGTCTACAAAATGTATCTTTGTTTCTCAATGACAAATAAAGAATTCATCTCTACAAGGTTTGACGCGGTATGTACGAAGACGCTTCTAACATGCTTTATGAAACCATGCCTATTTTGACAGAGAAACGAAATAAAACATGTCTTACTCTCAATTTGGCGTATCTAGAGGGGGGTTCTAGTACTATGAGCCTAAAACATTATATGACTACCTCGATTATTGGGTCGGTCCAACCAGAATTAAGCCTAAAAGTATCTATGATGACAACAATTACTGGGTTCCATCCAACCTTAATAAGG
Organism: Cenchrus americanus; assembly: GCA_947561735.1. Classification (NCBI taxonomy): domain Eukaryota; kingdom Viridiplantae; phylum Streptophyta; class Magnoliopsida; order Poales; family Poaceae; genus Cenchrus; species Cenchrus americanus. The sequence goes on along the minus strand of OX387242.1, from coordinate 153,137,315 downwards.
CCTAAAACCAATTTATGACGACTAAAACATTGGCTCTACTTAACATTAAGTGGGCCAAATTCAATCTATGAGGACAAAGAATTTGATCCTTGGCCCAACAAAATATGGGCTGAATTCACTTAATGAGGAAACGGTTTGTCACAAAACGCCATGCCACATCAGATTTTGGTTTGACGTGGCATGTACCTTATGACACCTTAGTGTTGCGAATGTATACTCGTCATTAAACTCATGACGCCACAAAATAAGGTCCCGTCATTAATTATAGTTTGTGATGCCCGGTTAATGACAGAGCGTTTTCGTAACAACTGACGTCATTAATCACGGTTTATGATAAGAAACGGCCTTTTTTACGTCACTAGTCAGCGTTTTTCTTGTAGTGATGAGAGACAAAGGGGGGGCTTTAGTCCCGGGTGAACGAACCCAGACTAAAGGCGGTCTTTAGTCACGGTTGGTGATACCTAGCGGGGGGCACAACATGTAACACCCTAATTTTCTCTTTTAAGTTTAATAAAAAATTTGCTTAGCAACAATTGCTCTTGTCTAAGGAATATAAGGTGCTTTGTGATTTTCTAGGCATTTAATCATTTTTGTTAATTAAATTAATGAAATATAGGAGTTTGTTCTTGCATAGATGCTGGAGCATCCATTTTTGTTTGATTGAGTTCAAACCTGAGTTTTAATTTTTGTTTGATTTCCTTTATCAAAAATGTGAAAAGCTCTTTCTTTTTTCCCTCTTTCCTTCTCCTGCGTTGCTGTGCAGCCCGCTTTGCGAAGTCCGGTGGAAGCCCCTGAACTCCGCCGCCCGGCTGCCGCTGCACCCCGCGCTCCGCGCCGCCCGGCTCGCTCCGGCCCGGCTCGGCCCAGCATCGCGTACCGTCGCTCGTAACCGCTGACGAACGGGCCCTGCCTGTCTCGCTCTCCACGCGCCGAAGCCGAGCCGGACTCATGTCCGACCCCGACGTCCATGCCATGCCACTTTTCTCCGCAGACCCGCATACCCAGTAGTGTTCCTCGCGGCCTATAAAGCCCCACCGCTTTGCGCCGCACAGCCTTTCACCCGAAACCCCTAACCCTGGAGCCTCTGCAGCGCTGCCACCGAACCCTAGCCGCGTCGCCACTGCCGATCTGCTCTGTCGCCGCATCCTAGACGTTGAGGTGCCGCTCCGGAGAACCGCAAGGTCGAGGGGAAGCTTCCGGTGCCGCTTGAACGTGTCACCGTTATCTCTTTCGCCTGTACAAGCTCATCGGAGACGCGTTGCCGCCACCGTCCACCTTGCCGAGCTGTGCTTCGCCGTTGTCTCATTTAAGGTCGATCCCTTGCTCCTGTTGAGTTTGTCAAGCCCGCCGCCGCCCGCCGCCGCCCGCCGCCGTGCGCCGCTCGGCACCGCCGCCCGCTCGCGTGCGTGCAAGCCTGGCCACCGGATCGAGATCCGACGAGCCAGATCTGAACCACCCCGGATCAATACCGGTCAAACAGAGCTTTTCACCGCTGGTTTTGCAGGAAAGCCCTTAGGGTTCTTAGATTCACGTATATATCCTTCCACGTGTTAAGAACCTTACGAATAGATCTCGTTTCTTGCGATTTAAACCCTATGCTCTTTATTTTTTGCACCCGAGGTCCTAAGCTTTTAGTTTTGCACCGTAGCCCCTGAGTTTTTATATAAAATTATGTTTTAGCCCTTAGTTTCTCGCAGTTTAGGCCCTACACCTTGTTTTGGCCGTAGAATGCTCGTTTTAGCTCTGTTTCTAACGTTCTTTATATCCACAAGATCATCTCGACGAGTAGAACAGTTTTTTGCCTCTTTTTTGTTCTGATAATACTATTTGGTGCTTGTTTCTTATTTTTTTCTATTGTATGCTTGTATGTGAATGTGTGGAGCGTAGAGTACGAGCCATTCGAGGAGTACGCTGTCGTTGAATACTTTCAAGACCCTGAGCAGTTTCTGGTACTTGTGGAAGGAAAATCCTTGCTGCATTCCTGTTTATCCTATTACAACATGCATTTTAATTACACTGTATTTATTTATCACTTTGCATTAATATGATGGGTCTGATCATTTAAGGATCGACTAGTGTTGTTTATCCAATGCCTTGATCAACCTGGGTTTCTTTCTATTGGGTAGAACTTGCTAGACCATTACTTGGCTGTGGGTGGTTTAATGAACATTGATCAACCTAGTTTACTCTGCAGTCTTGAGAGAGGTTTATGTATTGCGCTGTCAAGTAACCTAGCGAGCAGCCTACACTAGGGGATCTTTGTAGAGGCCTTGTAGCATCCCTATGTAGACACACCTTGGTAGTGTGGTATTGTTCCTACTTTTGCACAGCGTGGTTGGGTTTAATGTTCCTAGAACTTTTACACGACTTGTGGGTAACGATATACAACCTTTGTAGAGTGTAAAACTGACTAGTTAGTTGTGCCCACGGTCAAGGGTGGCCTGGACCCTCACACGAGTAATTTATGAAAGATGGAACTTATAAGCTTGTGCATTAAAGTTTATGTCTCTTATGCATCTTTTAAGTGGGTTTTGGTATATACTTATACTTGTTAGTACTAGTTACTTAATAAAACTTGACCAACTAAAATGCTGACTTGCTTTGCAACCACAAGCCTTCCACCATAAAGCCTAGCATGTTGTTATAGAGATTTTCCCTTGTTGAGTACGACATGTGCTCATGCTTGTTGTTTTTTATATTGTATCTGAGGCTGCTGCTCAGACGGACGATTTGAGGACTATCCTGGAGAGTTTGACGAGTTCTAGGCGTTCGTTCCTCCAGTCAGCTTCCTGTGGAGGACTTCATCTTTTACTTCTTCCGCTGCTAGCTACTTGGTGTGTTCGATTAAACACTATAGGCCATGTAATAAATGTTTAATACTTCATTTACACTTTTACACTTTGTTTTGGTATTCACTGAATCGACGCATGTGTGTAATTTGATCCTGGCGCACATGTATTCTTTACATTCAGATTTGCCCTTAAATCTGGGTGTGATAAAATGGTATCAGAGCCATGTTGACTGTAGGACATTAGCCTAGTTAGAACTGGTCGAAAACTAAGGATTATATAATATAGGAGCCACACACTATTTAGTTTGCTTTAATCTATTTATTATATCTATCCTTGGTTTTATCTCATCCTTGATTATCTTTTTCTTATTTTAGCTTGATCTTGTCATGTCTAGTTTACTCAGCACTTTTCTCCTCTATATTTAGATGGTTCACCGACTGAAGACTACCTGTGCTGGTGCCTACCGCTTTCCAAGGTACCTAGACGACCAGGACTACTACTACTCCACGTAGAGTGATGGGCACAAAAGGGACACTAGGGAGGGATGTGGGTCGAGCTCTGCTACAGCGCAAGCTTCACTACCCACTTCAGTCATTGAGCTATCAAATGATGAGCCAGAAGAGGAGCAAGTTGAAGATCAGGAACAAGGAGAAGGTGCTCCAGATGACTATTCAGATCCGGAAAGTTCAGATCCAGAGGATGGTGATGCTGATGATCAACCTGCTGCGCCCGAGAAGTGGAAGGTGGTCGTCTTTCACCATGATGGGGGCATGCACGCTTTCCGTCTAAGTCGAGGAGGTTTTTCCAACATCTCCATCAGCATGTGAAGATCGACTATGTTGGGCAAAGGAGGACACACCCCCGCTACCAAAAGCAGTGTAAGGTGTCAATGCACATTCTGCAAGATGATCCACATGAGGGCGAACAGTACGAGGTTACTGTTCACCATGCCTTAGCCACCACGGCTACCTTCCCTGCGGGGAGAGATGATGCTTCTAGGAGGGCTCTTTCTACATGGTGTTATGAGGAGGCTCACCATCTTAATGACACCGTGTGGGGTGACTTCCCCCACCGATCTGCTGGAGCTATGGAGAGCATAATCCCGGAGATTGGCGCGAACATGGGACCTCGCTATGCAGGTCAAGTGGGGCTTGTTGCAGCCCTCAACACCAACTTGGATGACACCAACATGGAGCTACAAGACCTCCGTGATCAGCAAGCTAAGGATCGAATGGAAATAAAAAGGCTTAAGGCAGTGATTGCGGAGCAGAATGATGAAGAGGTGGAGGAAGATGGAGAAAAATGGCCTGCAATGTCACAAAGGCCTAGGAGGACAAGATATGGGACCCCAAGGTCCTGCACTCGGACCACTTGGCCTTAGGTGTTAGCACTAGTAGAAATACTCTAATCCATGACGTTTTGCTTGTGACGATGCAAAACTTCGTCACAGAATAATACCTTTCTGTGACGAAATTTTCATTTTCGTCATAAGGTACAAGTGATGAAGTTTTTCATTAATTATTAATGACAAAAATAAAAAAATCATCACCGAACTCTAAGTGCAAATGGTCATAGATTATGTTTTTATTTTGCCGAAATCTAATCGTCACCGATTAGATTTGACATCATCATCGTTTATTTGCCTCGTTCGGTACATTCAATGATGAAGCAAATTGGTCATATATGAGTTTTAGAATTCGTCATAGATAATGTGCCTGGTTTCCCTCACGTGTACCACTTGACGACGCGCGATGCATGAACAATTTGGTCACATATAAGTTTTAGGAATTGTCATAGATAACATGTCTGGTTCCACCTTGACGGCATGCGATGCGTGGGCCACATTAAATGTGCTTAAATCGCAAAAAAGTTGCCCACTCAGGGATTTGAACCTAAGATCTTTGGAACAAAATTGAAGTGGGCTGACCACTAAGAAGAGATTCAATTTGTGTTATGTTGGGGTTTTTTTTTTTATTAATGAAACACAATAAATCATGTAAATAAACCTAAATTGCCAAAAAGTTGCTCGCTCAAGGATTTGAACCACCAGAGACCTTTGGAACAAAGTTAAAGTGCGCTGACCATTAGGACAAGCACTAGTTTTTGTTGTATTAGGGTGTTTAATTTCTTTTTATTAATTGAATGCAATAAATCATGTAAATCAAACTTGAAAAAACTATGTGAAACATGGATTCGAACATGAGATCTCTTGCAATAGAATACTAAGTCATACCACTACATCATTCTTCCTTTTGTGATAGAAGGGGCAAATAATGCCCTTATTAAGTACATGCACGTTTATGGAATTGAGGCACACAAAAACATCAAGAACATGAACAAGAACGATTTCTTTTTTTAATCTTTAGTTAAAACTTGTGAGTAGTCTTTATCCCTCATACTAACTCCGAATTTGATAGTTTTTTTCCTAAATGCTTCTAAAATCATGTTCTATCAATTTATGATATTGACTTTGGTCATCACTTCATGTGTAAAAATTTGAACAATTCAAGTTTTGATCTAAAAAATGACAACTAAAAGAAAGATTCTTTTAACACTAAATGATGTAAAATGTAAAAATGACCTAAATGAACTTTGTATATCTTGAAGAGTTGTGAATTTTTTGGTATTCATGACTTTCAATTCGAGATAGTTTATGGTTTGAAAAAAAGAAAATTCTATAAAATTTAGTGAAATTCAAAATTTGAATGGTTCAAAAATTTCCAAATCCAAAAATGTCCAATATATAGTGCGTCCAACTTTCTCAGAAACACCTAAAACTATTTTGACAACATGATACACCAAAAGGCGGATCTCTTGCAAGTTTTTACATTTTTTGAGCAAGATTTGATGATTTTAACATTTATTATTTATTAAATCAACAAATAATTACAATAATAGATAAACTTCGTCAGAAAATACCAAAACTTCACACAACATCATGATTTGGATCCATAAGAATCCCAAAAAAGTTTCAAATGATTTCGAGCAACTGGTACTACGCATCCCACATAAGGATGAAGATCTATCGCTAAGTGACAATGACATGTGTTAGACACTTATGCTTTAGTGGCGATGTGCATCATCACTTTCTCATAATCACTTAAAACTTTTTTGACAACATAATAGACCAAAAGGAGGATCTCATGCAAATTTTCAGGTTTTTTAAACAAGAGTAGATGATTTTAATATTTATTCTTTATTAAATCAACAAATAATTGCAATATTATGCAAATTTGGTCTGAAAATTCAGAAATTTCACACAACATCGTAGTTCGGATTAGCATCTCAAAAAAGTTTCAAATGATTTCTAGTAACTGGTACTATACATCGCACATAGGGATGAACATCTCTGGCTAAGTGACAATGCCATGTATGAGAGATGTATGCTTTAGTGGTGATGTGCATCGCCATTTTCTCAGAATCACTTGAAACTTTTTTGACAACATAATAGACCAAAAGTAGGAGCGCATGCAAGTTTTCAGATTTTTTAAGCAACATTAGATGTTTTTAACATTTATTCTTTATTAAATTAACAAATATTTACAATAATAGGCAAACTTGGTGTGAAGATTCCAAAAATTCACACAACATCATAGTTCGGATCCATAAGCATCCCAAAAGCTAAGTGACAATGACATGTGTGAGACATGTATGCTTCAGTATCGATATGCATCATCATTTTCTCAGAATCACTTGAATTTTTTGACAACATAATACACCAAAATGCGGAGCACATGTTAGTTTTCAGATTTTTTAAGCAAGATTAGTTGATTTTAACATTTATTCTTTATGAAATCAACAAATATTTACAATAATAGGCAAACTTGGTCTGAAAATTCCAAAACTTCACACAACATCATAGTTTGGATTCATAAGCATCCCAAAAGCTAAGTGACAATGACATGTGTGAGACATGTATGCTTTAGTATTGATATGCATCATCGTTTTCTCAGAATCACTTGAATTTTTTTGACAACATAACACACCAAAATGCAGAGCATATGCTAGTTTTCCGATTTTTTTAAGCAAGATTAGATGATTTTAACATTTATTCTTTATTAAATCAACAAATATTTACAATAATAGGCAAACTTGATCTGAAAATTCCAAAACTTCACACAACATCATAGTTTTGGATCCATAAGCATCTCAAAAAAGTTTTAAATGATTTCGAGCAACTAGTGCTACACATCCCACATAGGGATGAACATCTCTCGCTAAGTGACAATGGCATGTGTGGATAGAAATGGCACTCGATAGTTTTTTTTGAAAAAAATGGTATAGCTAGTGATGGTTGCATTGCGACTTGGGATATTGAGGGTCCGTTTGGGATAGTTTTTTTTTGAAAAAATGGCATAGCTAGTGATGGTCCGTTTGGGATATTGATGAAGAAATGTCCTTAATGCGCTTTCTTGTTCTTTTCTATTTTCTTTTTTTTCCTTTTCCTTTTCCTTTTCCTTTTTCTTTAATTTTTTTCCTTCTCATTTTCTATTTTTTATTTCTCCCTTGATTTATCTCCACCGCAGGCAAGCCTAGCCCTTATCTATTCCACACACATCGGCAGCTACGAGAAAAAAAGGCACGACCAACTCCTCAGATCCGATCGCGCCGGCACGACCTCCTTCCCGTCTCTGCTCCAATCCTCCTCGCTGGGCGCCCTCCCCCACGACCTGCACCTACCGCGGACCTCACCACCCATGCCCGGCATCTCCTTCCGAGCTCCTCTAGTGCGCGGAGCTCCCCTGCTGGCCATGGCGGCGGTCCGGGCGGAGCTCCTGCACGGCGCCACCCCTGCTTCCACACATGCGTCGAGGTGGCATCCATCTCCCATGCCGCGCCTCGTCGAGCTCCTCCATCGCGGCGTCCTCCTCCAGCTCTCTGTCGTGCCTTCATCCACGACCTCGTCTGCACTGTCGAGCCGGAGAATCGAGCTCCTCCACCACAGTGGCCTCCTTCATGCCTACGTCGCGGCCTCTGTCTTCCGGTTTGGACCATCAGGGGCAGGGTTGGATAGGATCGACCAGTTATAACCTTGGTCAGGTAAATTTTCTTAAATTGTTCCTAGTATATACTAGGTTAAGAGCATATCATCAACCTTTGGAGCATTCCTTTTTTACCTTCATTTGCCAAACATTTGCAGAATTACACTGGCAATAGATTTAATTTTGTTTTGATTAACTGAATGCCATCACTTTCGCCTACAATGGCTGAGGTATGCTACCCAAAAATATATTATTACTTGAATAATACCTGAATGAATTAGTAACTGGAATTAGGATGAAAAGGGATAGGGCATGAAAGTTACATATGATGTCAAATAAGGAACAACAAAAATTCAGGACCAATTAGAAAGGTAGTCTTTATTAACTCATTGTGCTGCATGTAAGAATCAGTTCCCATCAGAAAGGTAAATGTAATTCCATAGTATTGATCTGATCTTGGTTCTCATCTTTTTCTCTGACTGTCCTTGCCAAACCATGTATATAGGCATGTGCATCATTGGACCCTGGTGTGCTCTATTTGTACTACACTATAGATAAAAAGCCTTGCATCGCTCTCTATGGACTAGGTGTTATGCTCCTCTTCATGCCCAATTACCTGCTGCCTATTAAAACTTTTCGTAACTTTTGTAGGGAACAGGGAAGATGCTCGGCTCTGTTAAAAAACCAAGTCCTAGATCTTTAACGTGTGGGAGTCGTCAGATGCACTTTGAACAATCTAGATTCCTTATCCTCTCCCATCCATCCCACACGCATCCCTCGCCTCCGTCTCATCTCCTCTCTCTCTCTCTCTCTCTCTCTCTCTCTCTCTCTCTCTCTCTCTCTCTCTCTCTCTCTCTCTCTCTCTCTCTCTCTCTCTCTCTCTCTCTCTCTCTGCGCTGCCCACACCACAGGCACGAACCCTAGCCTAGCCCTATCTTCACTGCAGGCTCCCTCCTCGGCCTCCGCTTCAGCCGCTCCACCTCGTTAGTAGTGTATATTCTGGTAATGCATTGGATCTGAATACGCATAGTTATTTGTTAATCTGGGACGCATTCTACCTAATAGGGAGTCTACTTGTCTTGAATGTGGCATTCTATAACTTTTCAATGTTAAGGTAGAGGCCTATCCTAGATTCATGGGGTTGTTGTACATTGATTTCACAGATCCAAGCATTTACCTTCTTTTTGAATAAGTGAGCTTTTTGTATTAATCATGTCATGTTTTATTGTACAATTAATAATGAACAAGCTAAACACAACATGTACTTAATGTTATAGGCTATTTTTGTTTAGATTAGTTGTTATAAAGGAACACACCTGTACCTAATACTTTTGTTTTGCTGAAGATTTTGTGTCACTAGCTTACACATTTTTTATCATTATGAGCCTCTAGAGAAGTAATTGACAACACATGATTCTTCTCAGTAATTGCTTCCTGAATTGGCGTGTAGAGCAGGAAGCGGAAGATCCAGCCGATGCTTATGATTCCTCATAGTATTTGCTTCGGAAAAATGCTGTACCGTATTTTGGCATCCACAAGGCACCAGGTGAAATTGTCTGGATTCCTCAATCTAAGTATTTGTGTGCATGAAGGGGGAAATATGACTACTGTTTCGGGTTTAGGATTATTGTGTGCATGATTTGCTAGAGGGAAATATGACTACTGTTTCAGGTTCAGGATTACTAAGATGATTATTGTGCTTGGAACAGCTTAATACTATCATGGCAGTTATGTATTGCGAATGTCAGAAATGTTTTACTCACTATGTTCAAGTTAATCTTGGCTTGTCGAGTTTCATGTGCAGAAATTTACATTCCTTTCTGTTTGGTTGAGAACTTGAATATTTTTACTAGAAAATACATTTTTATCCACAGGTGAAGACTATATATGTGAAGAACCTACCTGAGAATGCATCTAAAGAGAAGATTAAGGAGCTATTCGACAAACATGGAGAGGTCACAAAAGTTGTTCTACCCCCTGCCAAGGCTGGGCATAAGAGGGATTTTGGATTTGTTCATTTTGCTGAAAGATTAAGCGCACTGAAGGTAGTTAAAGGAAGTAAAAAATATGATATTGATGGTAACCTTCCCTCCTGTTATCGTGTCCTATCCTTTGAAATTTATTGTTGAGCTGTAAGGCATGCATAAATTGTTCATACACCTGTTTCCGTTTTACTTTAGTGGGATCTTTTGATACATTCAGCATACCTGTCCGTATGCATCTAGTAAGATGAGCAGTTTTATATCCTTATGCTCATCTATTAGTTTGAGGAAAGTTCTCGGTCGCCAGAATCACCTACTGTTGCATAAATGATAAATAGCTGCATTAGAGAGTTGACCCTAGGCTCACTTAAAACACAGGTCAAGTATTGGAAGTATCCATGGCCAAACCTTTGGCAGACAAGATGCCTGATCATTCACACAGGCCCGGGGGTGGTCCTAATTATCCTCTTCCTCTTTATGGTGGTGGCTACATGGGAGATCCATATGGTGCGTATGGTGGCGGCGGTCCTGCATACAACCAGGTCAGCCAACTTAAACAAACATTCAGATGTTCAGAACACATATTTGCAAGACTGTAATGTTTCATTTCACTTTATTAACACCATCTTGTCGGCAGCCAATGATATATGGTAGAGGGCCTGCGCCAGCGGGAATGAGAATGGTACCGATGGTGCTTCTACCTTCTATACCCTCTACTTTTTTCAGCTAATTAGTTTACTCTCAGAGTTACTTTTGCATGTGAAGTTTGGCTGGACTAATTGTCCCTCCTAGATTATGAAGAGAAACATAGATACTTTCCTATCATGTTTTTGTGGCTGCTACTATAATTAGGACTACAGAGTGACTTCTCTTTTGCATTCTATTTTTATAATCATGTTGGAATTTATAAATAGTTGCAAATTCTTCTATACTTGTTTATTTACTGTTATAATGTGGAAACTGACATGCTTGTTCAAAGTATATAACTAGTAGTCTCTCAGGTGAGAACAAGATCAAGGTCAGAATAACCCCTTTGCCTCTTTCTTCTCGCCTAATGCAAAGCAGCAACAATGTAAGAACTCTATTTTGAATGGCATGTGTGCAGGATGCTGAAAGGAAGTGTGGTTTCTATGAGAAGTACAAGATGTAAAATAAGATGTGAAATAAGATGTAACTTGTAGTTAGAATCTGCTGTAATTTGTAGTTCGAATTTGTTGTAATGTTAGTAATAATATGAATTGAGTTGAGTTATGGAGTTGTATGGTCATTGGAATACTGGATCTGTTAATTTATACAAGTTTTTTGTTATTTTAGTATTATTTGTAAATTGTATTGATAATTACCATTTGCACTTCTGTGACGAAATAAAACTTATCAGATCAAGCCATGTGGCTCAATAAAGGACAACCTGTGACCAAAACAATGGCAAATCTGTGACCATTTTATATCAAAAGGTGACAATGGCAAATATCATTCTGTGACGATATAAACTTGTCTTCTATGACGATTCCAAAAAGATGACGTCAGCTACCACGTCATTGATGACGTCACCGCCACATCATAGCTGACGTCAGCGCCACGTCAGATGCAAACGCCGCTAACGGGAGATTATGACCAAAACATGGGAACATCTGTGACCAAATTTGATCGTCACACATCACAAATGGCGCTAACGGCGACGTCAGTTAGCCAGGCGGACGTGAAATTATGACGAAAACAGGGTATAATCTATGACCAAAAACATTTTTCATAGAATGAATTTAAATCCATGACAACACAAAATTCGTCACAGATTGGAGACGCATCTATGACGGAAAAACCAATTTCGTCACCGATGAAAAAATGTGACGCCACCATAGGGACCAAAACAAAATCGTCACAAAAGACTAATTGTGACCATTCTGGCGTCTTCAATGACGTTAATGTAAAGTCATTGATGACAACATCCCTACTAGTGTAGGTGTCTTTTTATTTTCAGTTTTAGAGTTTGTAATCATTAGATCGAAATGTTGGATCGGTGTGTTAGCTAGTGGTGTGTTTGCATGCTTGAGTTGTGATCATTCGTGAGTTGGATTTTTGTGTGATTGCAATGTGTTGTGGATTAATGCCACAATGACATTGGTTTAGTAACAAAGCTCTGTTAGTTGGGTTTAAGTTCTGCTCTAATCATCTTTTATCTTGCAACATCATAATTCTTTACCAATCTTATTTTATTTACCATGAGGATTATCTTAGTGCAAAATTTGTTCACTTCACTACCTGACACAGCAATGGTGTTTATTTTTATCTCGAGCTACAGAACTCCAAATCCAGTAAAACCAGTTGGGTTAGTTCAAAAATTTTAATTGTGATTATCTGTAAAAAAATTCAGCATTATATATTATATATTCTGGGAGTTATGTACGAAATACTAAGCCATCAGATTCAGTCAAATCCTGCCGACACAATTGACTTTATTATTTAATATCTCGAGTTATAGACCTCCGATTGAGGCAAATCCAATTGAAGCAGTTCAGTAATTTGATACATCATGTCTCGGGAAAGATTCGTAATTATCGTTTATGTATACAGCGAGATACATCTGTTTCTTTACATCTATCACAATCTATCTTAATCTGGAAGTCTGCATTATTTACCTTTTGAGCTTTTCTCTCAGTGCCATAATCTAAATCATTGTTCCTAACGCATAGATGAACACCAAGCCCAAGTCAGGAGTTGACCAGCCTCCAGTGACATGCTAAGGATGAGCCAGCAGCTTAGGCAGTGCACCACAACCAGGACAAATGGATCCGGCCATGCAAGAGTTTTTCCAGACTCAGACTCAGCTTCTGGAGAACTTGACCAACATTGTGGTCAACCTACAGGCTCAAGTCAACAATCCCCCTCAGCAGCAACAGCAGCAGGTGCCCATGAACAAGCACAGGGAGTTCATGAGCCATTGTTCGCCAGTGTTCACACATGCTGCAGATCCATTGGAGGTTGATGACTGGCTGAAGACGGCGGGCAAGATGCTCACTACTGCGTAGTGTGATGACAAGGAGAAGGTCCTATTTGCTACAGGATGACTCCAGCCGACAGCAGGAGCATGGTGGGATGCCTACGTTGCTGCCTATCCTACACCAAACACCATTACTTGGCAGGAGGTCACCAACAGCTTCAGGAGCCATCACATTCCTGCAGGGCTCATGAAGTTGAAGAAGGAGTTCCTCTCTCTCAAGCAGGGGGGAATGTCAGTGGCAGAGTTTTGGGATAGGTTCATAGAGTTGCCTTGCTGTGCACCAGAGGAGCTGTCAAATGATGCGAACAAGCAGGATCGCTTCATGAAGGGATTAGCTGGACCGTTTCAGTACCAGCTGATGTCTCCCACTTTTCCATCTTTCCAGCACATGCTAGACAAAGCCATATGCTTGGAGTCCAAATGCAGAGAGTTGGGGGAGCTGAAGACGAAGGCCACCACTCCAGGACAGTCCGGGAGAAACACTCGCCCCCGCTTTACATCACAGTTGGGCGCGTCGTTTCGTCCAGAAAGCCCGACTGGGAGTTATGGACAACAGCACCAACAGTAGTACCAGTACCAGCAGTTTCAGTGCTCCGCCCAGTAGTACCAACACCTAGGACCGTAGAATTTACGCCCCTCCTTCTTGCAGAACCGTCAGATGACTCTGGTTGGCACGCCCATGAGACCCAGCGCACCTCATACCCCCCGTGGGCAATAGTTGCTACAAGTGTTGGGAGGTTGGCCACTATGCCAATAATTGCCCCAAGAGGACTACTCCTAACACCCCAGTGCAGAACCAGCAGATACAGCAGATGAGGAATGGGAACCAGACCCCGCAGAGCAACAAGAGGCAACAGAGCTATTCGCGTGGTAAGGTGAACCACGTGAGTGTTGAGACGTCCCAAGAGAACCCACAGGTGGTGCTTGGTATATTCCTTGTCAACTCCATCCCTGCATCAGTCCTATTTGATTCTGGAGCTTCTCATTCTTTCATATCTGCTCACTTTGTGGCTAAACATAGTGTACCCATGCAACATATGAAACAAACCATACTAGTTAACTCACTAGGGGGGTATGAAAGCCATATACATATGTCTTAATGCTAATCTTAGAATCATAGGAGTAGACTTTCTGGCACAATTGATATGTCTAGATTCAAAGGATCTTGATATCATTCTGGGTATGAACTAGTTGGCTAGTCATGATGCGATGATTGAATGTGCCAAGAGGACAGTTCTTCTTACTGGTCCCAAAGGAGTTAAGGTTGAGCTTGTGGCTGATCCACCAGCAGGTGCAAGAGGTTCTGTGCAACAGTTGGATGGCAAACCTTGGAGGATATCAGTGTCGGTGTTTTAGACCGGCAACCTACTAAGGGGAGTACCTGAAGTCGATGAATGTGGCCTCGCCGAGATCGGTAACTCGAAGGAAGAGACACGTGGCACACAATTTAGACAGGTTCGGGCCGCGAGGTGCGTAATACCCTACGTCCTGTATGCTGCGTAGCTCTGGATTGATTGGGCACGATTACAAGATGGTGTAATAGTGCGCCGTTAGATGAGATTGGATGCTAGAGAAGGGTCCCTACCTCGCCTTATATAGTCCGGGAGGTAGGGTTACAAGTCGGAGTAGGGAGAGAGTACTAGTCGAGTACGTCTAGGAGTCTTCCATACAGTGCAGGACATGTACAGCTTCCTAACCGAGTACTTGTCCTCCGTAGTCCTTGTGCTCCACGCCATCAGGTGTTGTGTAGCGCAAGACGGGTAGTCCCAGGGGCCCACCGAGTAGTCCGTCCTGGTACCCACCGGGTAGTGGGCCCACGGAGGTCCATACGACAAGCCCCCGAGTACTTTGTAGTCGAGAAGGATAGCTTCAAGTAATCTTGACGGCCCTAACGAGTAGTCCTCAAGCGTCCCCGAGTACTACAAGTCAAAAATCCTCAAGAGTAGTCGAAGCATCCCGAGGCTGGAATGTACTCCAGCTGATATCTAAGCAATCCTGAAGTCTTCTCGAGTAGTCCCAAGCGTCCTCGAGTGCTGCCCTCGAAGGTCTTCAAAAATGCCCGCGTTGACTTGAAGCCGAAGCTGATATGGAAGTGCGATTGCCAAATCGCACTCCATATGGAGTTGCCCCTGAGCCATAGGTTGCGTCGTAGGCTCTGGCGGAGGGTCCATTTGAAGTTTTGGCAAGAATATCCCAAAAAATCCGGAGAGAAAAAACCGAAGGACACGTGGCACGGAGCCCCCGAGCCTTGAGTCGAGTACTTCCTCTCGGATTGAAGGGTCATCTTGTAGAATGTGTCATGAGATGCTCCTGAATCTTGTCGCTTCCCAGGTAGTCAAGTAGAAGTAGCCGAGCCCCCGAGGTGAGGCGCGTCGACTAGTAGAATACGAAGAGTCACGCACGGCCGTTGAGTCAGCCGAGCGCAGACTTATCCATCTGGCCGTTGGAGGGCCGTTTTGACTTATAAGTAGAAGCCAAAACCCTTAGGGTTTTTCAACCATCACTGTTGTAGCCATTTCGAATAGATCTTGGCCGGAATCATCTCCAGCCCACACCGCCGCCGCAGTAGAACTGAGCGCGCCGCCACCCAGAGCTGCCAGAGTAGCCCCCGAGCGAATGCGCGTGAAGACGCCGTGCAATTGGAGAATGAAGCCATCACCGTCCAAGTCCGCGAAGACCGCCGGGAAGAAGAGGGGCCGTGACGAGGCCGTTGCGACTGCCGCGGAGGCAGCACCACCGATGTCTCCACCGCGGCCAGATCCGAGCCACGAGTGGAAAAAGTCGAAGATGAAGACCGAAGATCTGCTGGCCCTCCTCAACAGCAGGTTCATCCGTGAGAAGGAGATGGACATGTGGAGGGCCGCCGCCCAGGATCCGTACCCCATGGAGAAAATCGAGGACGAGATTCCAATGTTCGCGCGCTTCGCGGAGCGCGGACTCGCGCTTCCAGCAAGCGACTTCTTCAAGGGTCTCCTGGGGTACTACGGCGTCGAGTACCTCAACCTCAACCCCAACGGTATTTTCCATACCGCTGTCTTCGTCCACTTCTGTGAAGCGTTCCTGGGGATCAAGCCCCACTAGATCATGTTCCGGAAGTTTTTCCGGGTGAAGCCGCAGCCGAGCGCCAGCAACCCGCGAGTAGTTGGAGGAGCGGGCATCCAGATGCGGGAGGACGCGATCGAGCAGTACCTCTCGTACAAGCTCATCGACTCGAACCAAGATTGGAAGGCGAAGTGGTTCTACGTCACGAACCACCACCCAGGATTGCCGAAGCCGAGCGGGAAGCAGCCGAAGCATCGCGCCTGGTGGAACACGGAGCCCACGAAGCAGGAGGGGATCCAGCTCCCCGAGCTGTTGGCGCGCATCAAGGTGCTGAGAGAAGCCGGGCTGAGGGCCGAGCACGTGGCCTTCAGTTTCATGAAGCGCAGGGTGCAACCACTGATGGCCCGCGACACCCTGGGCTTCGAGTACACCGGCGACGACGACACATCGCGGATGCCTGGAGGCGAGGTCGATGACGACGACATTGTCGATAGGCTGATGCGCATCTTCAAGGACATGCCACCGTACACGGCGTGCCCTGTCCCAGAGTACTGCGCCGCGCGCCCGCCAAAGGAGGTAAGTAGTCGTACCCCCTAGTCGAGTACCCATCCTTGTGAGTAGTCGCGCTGATGTCTTGTATCTTGCAGGATGACTTGAAGAAGTTCGTCTCCGAGCCGCAGCCGCCCCCTCAGGAAGTCGAGATCCCGGAGGAGGGAAAGACCAAGGCCAAGGAGCGGCGAGAAGTCGGCGAAGGAGATGACACCGTCATCGTGGAGGACACGTCCGACGAAGACGATGAGGAGGAGACGCTGCAGGACCGCTTCCAGCTGCGGTCGAGGTTCAGCCGTCTCGGCCTACCTCATGTGCCCCTCGTTCAAGATCCGGCCGGCTGCCGGAGGCTAGTCTGGCTGCGCCGCCACGGAGGCCGCGCAACCCCGCCCGCAAGCGGGTGACGAAGAAGCTGAAGGTCTCAGAGACCACGCCTCAAGAGGTAAGTTGTCTTGAGTAGAGTAGTCGAGTACTAGTCTCTCGAGTTCACTTGCTGACGTCTGAGCTTCCTTGCTTGCAGGAGGTGCCGCCTACGGAGCCCGCTGACCAGGGCGACGAAGGCGAGTGGGATACGGTGGGGGAACCCGCTGGGAGTCGTAGCCCAGCCCCCACTATTGAAGAGCTCTTGGCGCAGCTGGAGCGCCAGCCCCCTGCTCCTCAGGGGAGCACGGAGCCCGCAGCCCCTGCCGTTGAAGAAGTGGTGGCCACAGGAGCACCGGAGAGCGCTGCACCGGCTGTCGTCGCCGCAGAGGAGGCAGCAGCCGTAGAGGCGCAAGAAGAGGCGCCCGCCGAGGGTGGACTGGTAGATATTGCCAGCATCCTCGGCGCCCCGACTGTGACGATAGTCCGGTCAAGCTTGTAAGTGCTGCATCTTCCCGAGTAGTACTTGGTGTAGTCGAGCTTGATTTGACAACTAATTTTGTGTACTTCTGCAGGAAATCAACAGATCTATCCTGGGAGGGAGATGAACCCTCTACGGCGGTGGCGGAGGAGGAAACTGCGCCGCCCGCCGAGGAGTCCACTCCTGCCCCCCAGGCGGAGTCCGAGGCGCCGGCTGCTGGAGCTACATTGCCTGAGGCCAGCATTGTCGAAGGTGAGTACTCTGCTGAGGCTTTAGCATTCCCCATAGAGTAGTTGTAGTTGCTGATGCACTTGTCTTCTTCTTGACAGGCGCCGAGGCCGAAGGGAGCGACATCCCGGCGGCGGTGCCCATGCAGAACTTGACACCACAGGAGCCGGAGGCTGCTTAGGGAGCCCCCGAGCCGATGGAGGAGGCCGCCGAGGAAGCCGCCGTAGCCACCGGAGGAGAGGAGGCCACCGTGCCGCTGGAGGTTGCTCTGGAGGTGGTTGTCCGCTCCCCGGAGATCCAAGACGCAAAGCCCATCTGCTCTGCGCCGATGACTGAGGCCGCCGCGAGTAGTCGTGGCGGGGTGGAGCTGCTGGCAGACGACCTGGTCGACCCGGCGATGGTGGCCAGGCACCTGGAGGCGATCCGCCAGGCTGAACAATGGATGAAGGTGAGTAGTCTTAACCTCTGAGTAGTCCATCCTCTGTTGTTGAGTACTCATTTAACATGTTTTGTCTGTGCAGGACGTCGTGGAGAGATCCCGCGAGAAGTCTAGCATGCTGCAAGGCTTCGGCGACGCGGTGCTCCAGGCTGAAGCGCTGGAAGATCAACTCTTGAAGTCGCGGAAGCACGCGGCCGCCATGCAATCCAAGCTCGACGCCGCCTTTGCCAAATATCACAATGACATCCAGGAGATGCAGGCAAAGAGCGACGACTTGGTGCGGAAGAACAAGACACTCCGCAACAACAACAAAGGTACACCGCTTGACTTGTTGAGTAGTTGTTGGAGGTCGAGAGGTAGTCTAACCCGCTACGCCTTGTTGTTTTGCAGAGCTTGAGACCTGGGTGGAGCAGTTGAGGACCTCAGAGACAGATATGAAGAACCTCTTCTACCGGGAGTAGGAGGCCCGCCAGGTACTCGAGCTTGACTATAAGGAACTTGCCTTCGAGTGCGACAAGCACATGGAGCTTCGCAATGCTTCCGATCGTGACCTCGTCAACTGCTACAAATCGTTGCAGAAGTTGAACGAGGACTGCTAGGAGCTGCGGGCCCAGTTGAAGGAACTTGAAGAAGCCGCACTTCCGATTGCAAGGCTCTTGGTGCCTCATCCTGGCGGCCCCAAGATTGCGCCGCTCGTGGATCGTCTCAAGGAAGCCCCCAGCCGGCTGGCGACGTATGTGAAGCATCTGGCGAGGTCGATCCCGAAGCAGGTGCTGGCCTTCATGAAGTCTTACTTCCCCAAGGCGCCCGTGGAAGTAGTCGCTGGCGGGGTAGCCGCCAATTGTACAGATGAGCAGTATGCGGAGCTGCTGGAGCAGATGACGCCCAATGCGGAGCAGGTCGCCAAAAAGCTTAACCTCCAGTAGTCCTGTAATAGTTAGCTCATAGCAGTATGTGTACAAAAACATTTGTAATGTAATTGTTCAAGTGTTAATGAAAGAAAAGTTCCATCAATGAGTACTCGTAGTCGCGATCTTAGAGTGCGGAGCCCCATCGTGGAGTTGATGCGAGTAGTCTTACTCGGCGGTAGTCCCGTTCGGGGAAGTAGACAGTAAAGAAGTTGATGATCAATCATACTTTATTACTGGCGAAGTACACCTGGATGGCCAGGGCCGTAGTTACAGAGTAGTCGCCTGGACCCGGAGGCCGCTTACAGCTAAGTGGTGCTAGGGCGAGTAGCCGCTTACAGCAGTAGACCCGTAAGTAGCAGTGTAGGCTGGATCTTGGAGTACATGGTCTCTTAGTAGACCGCTGCTAGAGTCCTTTGTCGCTCGTCGTAGCCCAGGATCCGTAGGTAGCCGCGCGGGCTGGATCCTGGAGAGGAGTAGTCCGGAGACTGGAGACAAGACTCAGAGGCCGCTTACGACGGAGGGGTGTTGATGTAGTCGTGTAGACTTGAACCCCGGAGTAGTCGTGTAGACTAGGTGTAGAACCGACAGAGCTGGTCGATGTTCCACGAGTTGTTGATGTCTTCGCCTTCAAGTGTATGGAGGCGGTAGGAGCCCGGCCCGGTCACCTTTGCCACGGTGGACCTTCCCAGGGGGAGCTGAGCTTGTGTAGTCCTTCCGTGTTCTGGATAAGACGGAGGACAAGATCACCGACGTTGAAGGAGCGTTCCTTGACACTGCAATCATGGTAGCGTTGGATACCCTCCAGGTACCTTGCTGATTGGACGAGGGCGGCGCAGCGAGCTTCTTCGAGTCCATCGATGTCAACTCTTCTATTTTCTTCAGAGACGCCTTCATCGTAATGATCCACTGCTGGTGAGTTCCATATGACATCGGCAGGGAGGATTGCTTCGGAGCCATAGACCAGGAAGTAAGGGGATTGACCCGTTGGCTTGGAAGGCTGAGTACGTAGCCCCCAGAGTGCATTGGGTAGTTCCTTGATCCACTTGCCTCCTTTGGAATTGGCAGCGTCATGTAGCCGCTTCTTGAGAGCGTCGAGCACCATCCCGTTAGCGCGCTCGACTTGTCCGTTGGCCCGAGGATGGGCAACTGAGATGTATCGGACGTCAATCCCGCTGTTCACAGTACTCCCAGAATTGGTGGTTGTTGAAGTTGGAGCCCAGATCTGTGATGATGCGGTGGGGTAGTCCGTGGCGATGTACGAGTTCATCCAGGAAGTCGAGTACTCTGTCAACCTTGGGGCATGTGACCGACTTGACCTCGATCCACTTGGTGAACTTGTCGATGGCCACCAATACTCTGTTGAAACCACCTGGCGCAGTTGGCAGTGGCCCAACCATGTCGAGCCCCCAGCAGGCAAAGGGCCAGGTTGGCGGTATGGTGACTAGCTTGTAGGCCGGGACGTGTTGCTGCTTGGCGAAGTATTGGCATCCTTGGCACCTTCTGACGAGTTCTTCGGCGTCGCCCAGAGCAGTGGGACAGGAAAGCTCGCCGGAAGGCCTTGCTGACCAGCGTGCGGGAAGACGCGTGGTTGCCGCAGACGCCCTTGTGGATCTCCTCCAAGATGTCCTTGCCTTCTTGCCGAGGGATGCACTTCATGAGTACTCCGGAAGATGCACCCCGCTTGTAAAGCTTGTCTCCGACGAGGACGTAGGACTTGGCGTGGCGGATGAGCTGCTTGGCCAAGTTCTTGTCCGAGGAACCTTCTGCTCGCTGGGGTAGTCGATGAAGGGTTGCCTCCAGTCCACGTCGATCATCATGACCTCCTGTCCAGCTGGTGAGTGCGCTGGGACAGTGGTCGGTGGCGCCGGCTCCGGGATGGATGGCGTGTGAAGCTCATGAACGAAGACACACGCTGGTACTTGGGCGCGGGTAGATCCAAGTTTCGACAGGACGTCCGCTGCAACGTTGTTGTCGCGGACGATGTGGTGGAACTCGAGACCGTAGAACTTGTTCTCGAGCTTGCAGACTTCTAGGCATTAGGTGTCCATGTTCTCCTTGTTGCGGTCCCAGGACTTGTTGACTTGGTTGATGACCACTGCGGAGTCGCCGTAGACTAGTAGCCGCTTGATGCCCAGTGAAGCCGCGAGGCGGAGCCCATGTAGGAGAGCTTCGTACTCAGCTTCGTTGTTTGAGACCTTCCAGCAGATCTGCAGGACGTACTTGAGTTGTTCGCCCGTTGGGGAGATCAGGAGTACCCCTGCACCTGCGCCCTTGAGGTTGAGTGAGCCGTCGAAGTACATCACCCAATGCTCTGGTCGCACGGTTGGAGTAGGTAGCTGGTTCTCCCGCCACTCCACCATGAAGTCGACTAGCGCCTGCGACTTGATGGCTGTGCGTGACTTGAAGTCGATGGTGAGGGAGCCGAGCTCGACTGCCCACATGGAGATTCTTCCGGTAGCATCTTGGTTCCGCAGGATGTCGCCGAGCGGATAGTCGGTGACGACAGAAATCGAGTACTCCTGGAAGTAGTGTCGTAGCTTCCGCGAGGTGATGAGTACTGCGTACAGGAGCTTCTGCACAGGTTGATAGCGTGCCTTGGACTCTGACAGGACCTCGCTGACGAAGTAGACTGGGTGCTGGACAGGGTAGGTGTGGCCGTCTTCCTGCCGCTCAACGATGATGGCAGTACTGACCACGTGAGTAGTCGCAGCGAGGTAGAGTAGTAGTTGCTCACCTTTGCGAGGAGCCGTGAGGACCGGTGGCTTCGATAGGAAGTCCTTGAGCTGGGCAAGGGCTTGATCCGCCTCTAGAGTCCACACGAACTTCTCTTGGTGCTTGAGTAGTTTGAAGAAGGGAAGCCCCCGTTCTCCAAGCTTTGAGATAAATCTATTCAGTGCCGCCATGAACCCGGTCAGCTTCTGAACGTCTTTGATGCACGTGGGAGCTTTCATGCTGGTGATGGCGGAGATCTTCTCGAGGTTGGCTTCGATGCCGCGCTGGCTGATGATGAAGCCGAGTAGTTTGCCCGAAGGTACGTCGAAGACGCACTTGTTCGGGTTGAGCTTCCAGCGGTACTCGCGTAGAGATGCGAAAGTCTCTTCAAGGTCGTCGATGAGGGTACTGGAGTTTCTGGTCTTGACGACCACGTCATCCACGTAGGCTTCGACGTTCTTGTTGAGTTGCTTCTTGAAGCAGGCCTGGATAGCTCGTTGGTAGGTGGCGCCGGCGTCCTTCAACCCGAAGGACATGGTCGTGTAGCAGTACGCGCCAAACGGGGTGATGAACGCGATCTTCTCCTGGTCTTCTTCCTTGATCGCGATCTGGTGGTACCCGGAGTAGCAGTCGAGGAAGCAGAGCAGGTCGCAGCCCGCCGTGGAGTCGATGGCTTGATCAATCCGCGGCAACCCGAAGGGGTCCTTGGGGCAGTGCTTGTTGAGATTAGTGTAGTCGACGCACATCCTCCACTCGTTCGAGTTCTTTTTGCGGACGAGGACAGGGTTGGCGAGCCACTCAGGATGGAAGACTTCTCTCATGAAGCCAGCCGCGAGTAGTTTGGCGAGTTCCTTCTTGATGGCATCCCGTCTGTCGTTGGTGAAGCGTCGGAGGTGTTGTCGCTTGGGGGTGGCCTTAGGATCGACGTTGAGGCAGTGCTCGATCAACTCCCTGGGCACTCCTGGCATGTCCGCTGGCTTCCACGCGAAGATGTCGCGGTTAGCCTGGAGGAAGTTGATGAGCGCGTCTTCCTATTTGGGGTCGAGGCCGGCCCCGATGGTGGTGGTCTTGCTGGGGTCGCCTGTTCCGAGGTCGATCGTCTTGACAAGAACCTCCTCAGGTGGCTGAGGCTTGTTGGCGCTGTCAGACTTCTCCGGGATGTCGAGTTCGCTTGTAGCAAGCTTCTTCGACGCAGCGTAGACCTCCATTATGGCGTTGGGTACTTGATTCGTAGAGGCGATCTCCACGGCTTCTGTGTCGCAGTCGTGGGAGATCTTCAAGTCCCCTTGGAGAGAGAGTACACCCGTTGGGCTTGGCATCTTGAGTACAAAGTAGGTGTATTGGGGCACCGCGATGAATTTGGCGATGGCCGGTCTGCCGAGGATGGCATGGTAGGAAGTCTCGAAGTCCGCGACCTCGAACTTGATATACTCGGTACGGTAGTTGTCCCGAGATTCCCCGAAGGTAAGTGGCAGGACCACTGAGCCCAGTGGGATAGCCGCGTTACCGGGGATGATGCTGTAGAAGGGCGTGTTGCTCTTGGTGAAAAGGATGTTGAGCCCGCTTCCACCGTCGATGAGGACCTTGTTGAGTTTGGAGCCCGCGACCACCGGCTTCAGGACGAGAGGGAACCGTCCTGGTTCAGAGAAGCTGGTCCATTGATCCGCGCGGGAGAAGGTGATGGGTACCTCCGACCACCTAAGAGGGGTCGGAACCGCTGGTTCAATGCTCATGACTTCTCGACGGGTAGCCTTCTGCTCCCGCCTGCTGGGTAGTCCGCCGAAGAGGACGTTGACAGTCTTGTCGGGTTCCTGGAAGTCGTTGTTGTCTCCGTCAATCTTTTTCTTGTCCTTTTTGTCGTGAGGGTGCGGTGGCTCTGGAGTACTCTTGAGTGCATGCCTGAGCTGGTAGCACTGCTCGGTGGTGTGGTTGCCGTTCAGATTCCACGGGCACTTCTCCTTTAGCAAATTTTTGAAGCCGCTGGAGTCCTTCTTCGAGTTCTCCTTCGCAGGGCACTAGATAGTCGCGACAGTGTTGTCTGGCTTGCGCTTGCGGTTGGGACCCGAGTAGTTGTTGCTGTTGTTGTTGCGACCGCCTTGGTTCCCGTTGTTGCCGCTGCCGCCGCCCGTGTTCTGCTTGTTCTTGCCACGGATGGAGTCGTACTTGGCGTTGGCCTTATCTTCTTCATCTGCCCAGGATATGATCATGTCCTTGAGGTGGGGGATGGACTTGGGGCGGTGACGACCGAAGTCTTCAAAGGTGCGGCGGTGGTAGAGGCCGTCTTGGAAGAGGTCGATGAACTCCTTGTCGGTGATGTCGACTACGTTAGCGCGCTTGTCGAAGAAGCGGCGCATGTACTTGCGGAGGGTCTCGCCTTGTTCCTGCTTGACCATGGCCAGGTCCATGCGAGTACCCGATCGGCCCATGGCGCCCGCGAAGTTGCCTCGGTGAACCGCTCCTTCGCCCGGTCCCACTTGTCGATCGAGTGCTTGTCCAGCGACTCGAGCCATGTGAGTGCAGCTTGGTCCAGGCAGAAGGGGAAGTAGAGGCACTTGGTGTCGTTGTTGCCGCCAACATTCTTGATGGAGAGGGCGTAGCACCTGAGCCACTGGATGGGGTCCTGCTTCGCGTCGTACTTGGTGATCCCAAAGGCTTCAACTTGTCGGGGAGGAGCAAGTTGCGAAGTCGAGGTGAGAAGGCGGGGAAGCCGTCGTTGTCGCCTGCGGTGGTCGACTTCTTCCGCCGCAGCTCCTCAATCTTCTGGCGGGCATCGTAGCCGCCCTGTGAGGCTCCAGAGGCATGGCTGTTCGCGTGGCCACGGCCGCCGCGACTGCTGCCTCCGCCAACCCTCCTGTTGGCTCCATGGTTGGAGCTTCCGCCGTCGCCCGCCGCCGCCGTCGGGGTCGCGGCCGCCGCCGCCGGCAGGAGCACGGTGAGGGACGACGTCGCGGTTGCTGTTGCCACCTTGTGGAGGTCCGTCAGCGTTTGAGCGAGTGCGGTTGGGCTGAGCCGGAAGCTCAGCTCGAGTACGGTTGGGACCGTTATTGGCGCTGCGACTTGTAGCTTCGTTGTCGCGGTTCCTGGCGGGAGAAGGCTGGTTGACCCTGTTGTCGACCCGCATGAAGTTGGCATCTTCGGCGAGCTTGGCGATGACCTCTCCAGCGTGTATGCCATGAGCCTGGCGTGCGATCGCTGTGATCGACATGAGGCATTGCTCAGGGGTAGTGTATACTCTGCTCTCGACCGCCTCGAGAGCTTCCACAGGATTGCGGATGGGGAGGTTGTGCCGGAGACGCTGGCGCCGTTTGCTGCGCTTCCTGTTACGCTCGCGTCGAGCGTCCCTGTTAGCAGGGGTTTCGTCTGCTGGAGCATCGGCAGACAGCTCGTTGGAGGAGATGTCCTCAAGGTACCTGTCCTGAGCAGTCCCTGAAGGTCCTGGGGTGTCGCCGACAGCCATGAAGACTTGGCGATCAGGGGTACCGAGGCTGGACTTAGAAGCCGCCACCTCAGTTGGGGTGTTCGAGTCAGCTTGGGCAAGTGGTGTTCCCTCCTAGAACAGAGTGAGTCAGCTTGGACATACCTTTATTCTTGTTGCGGAGGCCTTTGTTCTTCCGCACCAAGTCGTCGCCCTTCGCCTGCAGCTCCATCACGTCGTTGTGGTACTTGGAGAAGGCAGCGTCGAGTTTCGACTGCATGGCGGCCGCGTGTTTCCGCGACTTCACGAGCTGCTCCTCTAGGGCCTCGGCTCGGAGCACGGTATCGCCATAACCTTGCAGCATGTTCGACTTCTCGCGGGATCGCTCCGCGACGTCCTGCACAAGACAAGCTCAAGTCAAGAAGAGTACTCAACGCAAAGGATTGGCTACTCGGGAGGCTACGGCTACGTACCTTCATCCATTGTTCGGCCCGCCGGATCGCCTCCAGGTGCTGGGCCACCGTTGCCGGCTCGACGAGATCGTCGGCTAGCAGTTCAATACCGCCACGGCTACTCGACGTAGCCTCCGTCATCGGCGCCGAGCGGATAGGCTCCGCGTCTTGGATCTCGGGGGATCGGATTGCCACCTCCCGGGCAACCCCCCGGCGACGTGGTAGTCGCCTCCCCCCTCGGCGGACTTCTCGACGACTTCCCCCACGGGCTCGGGGGCTCCTTCCGCGGCCTCCGGGCCTCTCGGTGTCAACTCCCCGCATGGGCACCCCCCGCAGGGATGTCACCTCCTTCGGCGCCGCCCAACAAGGAACATGCGCATCGGTGCCTACGACTACTCGTCCCGGAGTTCTACGGCTTCAAGAAGGGTACTCACCTTCGACTATGGCCGCCTCGGCGGCGGCGCTTCGGCGGCCGGGGCTCGGTCGCGGCTTGGGCCTCGGGAGCGGGCTCCTCGACGGGCGGCACGGCCTCTCCTGCCTCCTCTGTCGCGGGTTCTTCCCCGTCCCAGCTCAGATCTATGGATTTTCTGCAGAAGTATTCACAGAGGGTCGTCAGATAAAATCGACTACTACAGCAAGTACTACTCATGAAGACGTGGTACTTACAAGTTTGACCGGACGATAGTCACGGCCGGAGCACCGAGGATGCTGGCGATATCAACCAGTCCACCCTCGGCGGGCGTCTCTTCCCTCGCCTCTTCGACTACCGCTTCCTCCACGGTGGCGGCGGCCGGCGCAGACGTCTCCTGCGTCCCTGCGGCTTCCATCTCTCCAACGGCGGCGGCCGCGGGTACTCTGCTCTCCTCTGGAGCAGGGGGCTGGCGCTCCAACTGCGCCAGGAGTTCTTCGACAGTGGGGGCTGGACTTCGGCTTCCAGCCGGTTCCCCCACCGGGTCCCACACGCCCTCGTTGCCCTCTTCGACGGGCTCCGATGGCGGCACCTCCTGCACACAAAGGACGACTACTCGTCAGCAATGCACTCGACTACCGGGTACTTGACCACTCTGCTCAAGTAAACTTACCTCCGGAGGCGTGGTCTCTGAGACCTTCATCTTCTTCGCCACCCGCTTCTTGGTGGGGTTGCGCGGCTTCCGCGGCGGCGCAGCAAGGCTAGCCTCCAGGATAGCCGGAGGGTCTTGAACAAGTGGCACATGAGGCAAGCCTGGACGGCTAAACCTTGACCGCAATTGGAAGCGGTCCTGAAGAGTCTCTTCGTCTTCTTCGTCATCGGAGGTATCCTCCACAATGACGGTGTCGTCGCCTTCACCGACTTCGCGGCGCTCCTTCACCTTCCCCTCCACCGGGATCTCGATCCCGCTCGGTGGCGGCTGCGGCTCAGAGACAAATCGCCTCACATCATCCTGCGCAAAGACACAAGGCGTCAGCAACTCCACTACAAGTGCTCACTACTCGACGAGGCGGGTACGGCTACTCACCTCGTTGGGCGGGCGCGCGGCGGAGTACTCCTCGACCGGGCACGCCGTGTACTCCGGCATGTCCTTGAAGATGCGCGACAACCTCTCGATGATGTCGTTGTCGTCCAACTCGCCCCTCGGCATCCGCGACGTGTCGTCGTCGCCGGTGTACTCGAAGCCCATCGTATCCCTCGCCATCAGCGGCTGGATCCTGCGCTTCATGAAACTGAAGGCCACATGCTCGGCCCTCAGTCCAGCTTCTCTGAGCACTCGGATGCGTGCTAGCAGCTCGGGGAGCTGGATCCCCTCTTGCATGGTGGGCTCTGTGTTCCACCACTCGCGATGCACCGGGCCGCCGTCCGCTTGGCTTCGGCAGGCCTGGGTGGTGGTTGGTGATGTAGAACCACCGCGTCTTCCAGTCCGTGTTGGAGTCCACGAGCTTGTACGCCAGGTACTGATCTGCGGCGTCCTCCCTCAGCTGGATCCCGGCCCCTCCGACTACTCTGGGGTTGGAGGCACTGGGCTGCGTCTTGACGCGGAAGAACTTCCGAAAGAGCACCCAGTGCGGCTTTATCCCGAGGAAGGCCTCGCAGAAGTGGACGAAAACCGACGTGTGGAAGATGCCGTTGGGGTTCAAGTTGAGGTACTCGATGCCGTAGTACCCAAGCAGCCCCTTGAAGAAGTCGCTTGCTGGGAGCGCAAGGCCGCGCTCCACGAAGCGCGAGAACATCGGGATCTCGTCCTCCGCCTTCTCCATCGGATAAGGATCTCCTGCGGCGGATCTCCACATGTCGACTTCTTTCTCCCTGATGAACCCGCTGTTCAACGGGGGTCGGCGGTCCTCCGTCTTGACCTTCGATTTCTTCCACTCGCGGCTTGGATCGCCGCGCGGTGGAGACAGCGGCGGCGCCGCGCCGGTGGCGGCCGCGGCGGCCTCTGTACGGCTCCTCTTCTTCCCGCCGGCCTTGGATGTCTTCGACGGCGACGGCTTCATTCTCCAAGTGCAAGGAGTTTTCACTCGCATCCACTCGGGGGCTACCCTAAACCCTTCGGGTGGCGATGCGCTCGGATCTACTACGGCGGCAGCAGGCGCTGGAGTGGATCTACTTCAAGATTCAAATGGAAATGACTGCGGCTCACTTGGGTGAAAAACCCTAAGAGTTTTGGCTCTTATTTATAAGCCAAATCGCCTCCGCAACGGGCGGCTGGATAAGTCCACGCGCGGCTGACTCAGCGTCTGCGTGTGACTCTTCGTATTCTACTAGTCGACGCGCCTCACCTCGGGGGCTCGGCTACTTCTACTCGACTACCTGGGACGCGGCTAGTCTCAAGAGCATCTCAGGACACATTCTCCAAGAAGACCCTTCAATTCGAGAGGAAGTACTCGACTCAAGGCTCGGGGGCTCCGTGCCACGTGTCCTTCGGTTTTTTCTCTCCGGATTTTTCGGGATTTTCTTGCCAAGACTTCAGATGGATCCTCAGCCAGAGCCCGCGGCTCGAGGCTCGGGGGCTACTCCATGTGGATTGCGGTTCTGCAAATCGCATCTCCATGACGGCTTCGACTTCAAGACAAGACTGGCATTTCTTGAAGACCTTCGAAGGCAGATTTCAAGGACGCTTGGGACTACTCGAGAAGACTTCAAGATTGCTCAAACATCAGCTGGAGTACATTCCAGCCTCGGGATGCTTCGACTACTCTTGAGGACTTTTGGCTTGTAGCACTCAGGGACGCTTGAGGACTACTCGTTAAGGCCGTCAAGACTACCGGAAGCTATCCTTCTCGACTACAAAGTACTCGGGGGCTTGTCGTATGGACCTCCCCGGGCCCACTACCTCGGTGGGTACCGGACCGACTACTCGGTGGCCCCCGGGACTACCGGCTTGCGCTACACGACACCTGAAGGCGTGGAGCACAAGGACTACACAGGAGTAGTACTCGGTTAGGACTCTGTGCATGTTCCGCACTGTATAGAAGTCTCCTAGACGTACTCGACTAGTACTCTTTCCCTACTCCGACTTGTAACCCTGCCTCCCGGACTATATAAGGCGAGGCAGGGACCGATCTCAGGATCACCTCATCTCCTACAACTCACGGCGCACTATTGCACCATCTTGTAATTGTGCCCTGTCAATCCAGAGCTACGCAGCATACAGGACGTAGGGTATTACGCACCTCGCGGCCCGAACCTGTCTAAATTGTGTGCCACGTGTCTCTTCCTTCGAGTTACCGATCTCGGCGAGTCATAATCATCTACTTCGGGTACTCCCCGTAGTAGGTTGCCGGTCTAAAACACCGACAGTACCGCACCAAGAAAAACGGACGGTCCGTGCCTTGTCCTCGGACGATCCGTGAGCAATAGGTGCCACGCGGATAGTCCGCGGTCTCCAGGCGGCATGCACGCGGATGGTCCGATACCCCTACACGGACGGTCTGACAAACCACTTGCAGCAAATCTTTGACACCCCGAAGGATCTACGCGCGAACTCGCAAGAACTGGACGAACACGGGAAGAACACAGACCGCACGGACAGTCCGCGGCCTACAAGCGGACGGTCCGCCAGGCACGAACAGAACAGCCCGAGATTCAAACCGCGAAGCCAACCTCTCCTACCCTTCCATGGATTTCCCAAATAGCTTGAGCTCTTGAAGAAAGATTTGGGAGAGATGTGAAGCATACCTAGGGGATTCTATGCCCCAAAACTTGGGTCCTCAAACGAACTAAATCGCCGGGAATCGAATCGCCACCGAACTTAACCAAAAACCTAGGGTCGAACCGAAATCATTCAATCGGAGGCCGAATCCGGAGTTTGGGGGTCAAGATCAAGCACAAAGATGCACAAGGCAACTATCTATGATCCCCACCAACAAATCCGAACCCAAACACCTCAGTATCAAAGGAAAAAGCCGCACACGAAAAACCAACAAAAATAGCTCGAAAAAGACACGAAATCCAACGAGCTACAAGCGGGAAATCGACGCAACCATGAAATCTTCCATTCACACGGAGGTCAGATTCTTTACAAACGGAGGAAAAATCTAACCCTATGGAGCAAGGAAATGAGAAGCAATCCGGATGGATGGTTTGCCTAGAAACCCTAGAGCTAATATATATGAGTCCTTCCCGAGCCAGGCAAATGACCACACTACCCCTAGCACTTAAGTTGTGATACAAACCCCTCAGGGGCAAGTGGGTCATGTAGCACTCCTCCTCATCGCACTGTCACACCGTTGCCGCAGACCGCGTCCTCCCGACGCAAGCCCTGCGATCCCGCCACGCGTCCGCTGGCATCGAAGCTTCTCGGCGCACCCGGATCCCGTCTCCGCCCGCCGAGCCACTGGTGTTGGTTTTGTGGCTCAACCAAGTAACCCAACGTTTTTGTGGTGAACCGCCGCAAACCCCGCATGCAGACTCCGGTCGTGAACCTTTACCCTACACCGACTCCGATCGACGATGTGACAACCGCCCAGGAAAATACCGTACTATCGCCTAAGACCGATCCACTTTGGTCATTAAGCAGTAGTAAAGTATCATCCTGTCGTTAGTTGTCGGGTTAACGCTCGGTAAATCACTTGGAGTACATGCAGAGGATCGACACATGCATTAAAACTCACGCGAAGGCGAGTCCAGAGTACAACATGAGTTAAAAACATTTTATTACAAACCAATGTTCCTGTCATGGAGTAAAGGTTCAGAGTTCAAAAACAGTGGAAATAAATTAAACTAGCGCAACGGTAAACATCACAGGAGGCCATCCGTGATGTCATCACTTGTCGTCACCCTTCCGGTCAACAACACCTGCAACAACAGTTTTAAAGCAAGGCTGAGTATACTAATACTCAGCAAGACTTTAACTGTCGTGTGATAACTACATCACCAAACTCTAGACATGGAAGGCTTTTGGCCGGTGGGGTTTCTTTTGCTGAACAGCTA
The DNA here is from genome assembly GCA_947561735.1 of Cenchrus americanus. Lineage (NCBI taxonomy): Eukaryota > Viridiplantae > Streptophyta > Magnoliopsida > Poales > Poaceae > Cenchrus > Cenchrus americanus. The sequence goes on along the minus strand of OX387242.1, from coordinate 153,106,565 downwards.
CTAAGGGTAGATCCTTACTTTCAATATTTTAGCACAAGTTCTAGTTGATTATCGATTCTAAATGTGCAATCTAATTCAATCAAAAATTGGACAAGCAATTAAACCATACAACAATATTCTCCGAGTTCCATCATTACGGGATATCCTGACCAGTTGATTAAGCAGTCTCGGATAACGGTGAGAGGCCGACAATCGATTGATTTAAACCTTGCAAGGTAAACCTAAACACACGGTAGGCTGCCCCGCAAGGACAATTTCCCAGGCAGTTCCCAAAAGTCCTCGGGTTGGGAACAGAGCCTACAGTCCTGGGTACAAGGTTAGCTGGCATATCCCGCAAAGTACCCAGTCTCACACATGCACCCCCCTTCCCGGTAGCTAGCCGGTAAGGTGAATACTCAAGAGTAGTAGGGAAAAGTTCCCGAGCCGTGTCATTAAGGTACTAGGCTTACCGGTCCCATTCCCGGCAAGTGCTTAGTACGTTCAAAAGCTTAGCCCACGAAAGCCACTAGACCGGAGCCCAAATCCCATGCTCATACCACATGAGCAATCCATTTATAAAGATCTTATGATTCCAACATAAGAACCTAATCTCGCGAGTGATGAACATCACTCGACTTGTACCGGTCCTATAGCAAAGCAGCTATCGACCTGATATACTAATGATAGAGCATAGGTACCTAGGGATCATGCATCTACGGTTTCAATTCAATTCCTGAAACGTAAATGCACAATCGTAGCAAACATAATTGCATAATTTCAAAAGACGGGGTTAATGATCCGGGGCTTGCCTTTGCTGGCAAGGTTGGCCTTGGGCCCTTCTGGACTTGGGTCCAGGTCTTGAGTTACGTCCACGTATTGTAGCTCTTCGTCGGCACCTTCGCCTCTTCCTTCCGGCACGAGCGTACGTCTACTAACGGAAAGGTCTACACGAAGATGCAAATGCAAGATTTACTCGACAGTTTTTAATTCAATCAATTACAAACAATAAATGACAACCAGGGTTGCATTAGTTGGACACATTCACCTAGATAAGAATACAATTAGCATACTCTTCCAAAAAGGAACAATAGGTAGCTCTTTATTAAACATTCTTTTTGATAGTGACTGTGTACATATATATGTAAGTAATCTAATTTAACTTCACAAACGGTAGTGGGTGGGTACAGTTAACCCTTTTAAAAAGATTCCTAAGCACACACAAGATTATTAGGGATGGTTTGGTGATTTTCCCATTTAATGACTATTAAGCCCTTAATGACCCGCATAGCTTTTATTGATGAAATTAATTAATAAAATTCAGTGGAAGGGTGTGTTCAACACTAAACACCTATAACAAGCCACTGGACACACATGCATGCTTTGGATAGCTAGGAATTAATTATTTTTGAAAATGACAAAAGCTAGCTAGAAGGACAAGGTAAATGCACACAAAAATAAATACTCAACAAAATGATTCAAACTTCCTCACACATGTTATATGGTCCAAAACTAGTCTAGGTATGCAGCACATACACCTAGAGCTATTATGAAACTTGAGTTATGTAATTACCAAGAAAAACAAGCATAAATCAAGAATAAATATTTTTGGTAACGATATAATTACGATTAATTCACCAGACGTGTGTTTTGGAATAAAAAGACAGTAGGCAAAAGTTGGTTGCAAAAATCTAATTATTTTTAGCTACAAAAAGCATTTATGCATATCCTGCAGAAATGGAAAACAATTTTTATAAAAAGATTTACAACATAACTTTGTGCAATTTTTGGAGCTATGACCTAGCACACAACATATCCAAAAATTAGCTGCAGAGGATTTATAGATTTTGAGATATTGCAGATCTAGGTTTTTCACATTTCTATTTTTCATGCAAAAACCATCAGGAGCTAGCTCAGGCAAGAATAACAAAAGTTGTGGGATTTTTCACCGCGAAACCAACAAAATTGGCTTTGCATTTTTCTGATTTATCTACGATTTTCTACGCAATTTACAAGTTTCTGCAATTCACAAGTACTATTTTAGTTACAACTTTGCAGTCAGGCCCTTGAAAAGATTTAGGAGCTTACAAATACGCCCCTACCTTGCGGATTGACCCTCAGAAAGAAATCGCCCCTTGCAATTGGGTCCTCGGGGATGAGCAGCGGCGGCCCGGTGGAAATTCCGTCGGGGATCGCCGGATTCCTGCCGGGGAACAGCAGGGGAGTGGCCTAGGGCCTACTAGGGTTCGCTTTGTGGGCGTGATTGGGGGTGAGGAGCTGCCGGCGGTTGGGCGCACCGGCGTCCGGCGGCGGTGGCCGCTGCGGCCGCCAGTCCGGCGAGGTGGCGGCTCAGTGGGGCGCGGGAATGAGGCGGCGAGCAACAACAGGTGCAAGAGAGGGTGGTATGTGTTTTAGTTGGGGAAGACAGCCAGTCGGACCCTATGCTCGCCGTGGCGGCCTCTAATGGCGCCGGCGGACAGCAAGGTGAGCGGCGGGGGAGGTGGGTGCGCGCGAGGTGCACGGCGCGGCTGGGCTTTAAAGGTGGGGAAGGGAATCGTGCCACTACCGCGAGGGGAAACCTTGCCTTAACTCACTGTACGGCGAGCATCCTCGACTGGCGCACGCTGGGAGCCCTGCGGCGGACCGGTGAACAACACCGAGCGTGGATGGCGGCGAGGGCAGGGACTCCACGTGGAGGGGGCGCGGACTTCAGGGATCTCGGAGTGCTCCCAACCTCGGGAGAAGTGGCCTCGGGACGGCGCGAGGTGGCCCTGACACCAAGGTGAGCGCGGTGCATGCGCCGGCACGCGTGCGACGCGCGACGCCTCGGCGCAGCGCCGGCCGGCCTAATTGTGTCACTGCGTGCCGGTTTGAACACGTGAATCTCCAAAAAGTTGAATAGAAGTGCACAAAGCGATGAATAGGAAAGTTGTAGATCTCACTACCCTTTACCACTTTCACAAAGGCGGTATAGTGTTTTTCTCAACGGATTTCGCACAAATTACGGCCAAACTCTGAATGTCGTCATGTTCCGGTACACAGGAGGTACTACCAGTCGACCAAGTTTTTCACCCTTTTCCGCTCAAAATTTGAAATGCCAATCTACATGAAAGTTGTGTCCCTCAACAAACTGGACAACTTTCATAAAGGTAGATTTTGAAGTGTTTAGGTGAAATTTGGAGAACGCGGCAAAAGTTTCGGACGACATTCGCCGACGTCAATGGTTAAGCCGGGTTTGACCGTGTCTTTGACCAAGGGTTGACCACGTGTGTGTGTGTAGACTTGGTCAAGGGGTTCAATTGGGTTCATTGGCGAGGTTTTTGAGGTGATGACCCAGGTTGATCTAGGTTTGACCAGTGTTCGGCCGGTTTGACTCGGCTGATTCGGTCATTAGTGTTAATGACGTAATTAAAAACCTGGGGCGTCACAGCCTACCCCCCTTAAGAAGAATCTCATCCCAAGATTCGAATTTACAAGAGGAAGTGGGGAAGTGGTTCTTGGATAGAGATGTTACCCATAGAGTTAAGCTGATCTGTCTTTCCTCGAAAAATCGGGTTCTTGCCGTGAGCACACTTAGCTGCTCCGAGGTTCTGATCCTGATGCTGGAGATTTGGGCAATTATGTATGTAATGTCCAGGTTGTCTACAATTGTAGCACAAATGGGGTAGAAGGTCTCCGGGCTTGTAAATTTGTTGCTGGCCTTTCTTGATAAGGCGAAGCTTCTTCTTCTTCTTTTCCTTTCTTAACCTTGCGTCTTGCGAAGGTGTTTCACCAACAGGGAGCTGAGTGGTCTTGCTAGTGTCACATCTTTGTTTGCCCTCACGCGGACGAGTCTCCTTACAGGTAATTTCCCACTCACTTACATCTATCTCGGATAATACTCGCTTGTTGCCCCGACTTACCCTCTCCTCTTCCCTAAGAACCATTGGTAGTCGAGAAAATGGTAATATTGAGTCAGAGGCCTGAGGTTGGTCTTGATTAACATACCCCACCAACAGATTGAACAACCGGGCTTGTTCGACCATAGAGGCAGATAAAGACTGAGAGAGACTGTCTACCAAACTAGTTTGAGATGGTTCCCCATAATGTCCTTGGATGATATCGCACACCATCTAGTTCAGCACGGAATTCTGCCCTTCCAACAGTTGAGTGGCGCCAACAATGGCGTTTATGTCACTCTAGGTAGGTACTTCGGGTGAACAGGGCTTGAAAGGTCGGAGCTTCTGTTGCATCGGCGGCATTTGCTGTAGTTGTTGAGCCATTCGCTGTTGTGCCTGCAGGATCTGGCACAACACGTCGGTATGCGCTGCCACGAAAGCTTTGTTCAACGTCGTGGGCGGTGGTAGCGTTAGATCACCGCTACCCGTCGTACCAAAACCATTGGGGTTACTCCGTGCCGGTCTGAACATCTGAAAATTAAATCCCTAATTAATACATGCTCAGAATCTCACCCAGAAACTCATAATTCGGACATGCTCTACAAGACTTGTTCACGGTAAGTAATGCGAACCGGACTTCAAAATAGTCACACATATCAAATCTGTAAAGCTCGATTTATACGTCCCATGGTCGGGAATACCGATGAAACAAAAGGTACAAGGTGTGTTTCCTTACTACCTCATCGTCGTTCATGAGGAAGCGGGCGATGAATGTGCACATGCACAGCTAATAGCAGACAGATTCTGCTACGATACAGAGATACATCCCTACCAGCGTCCAGCAAAAAGACTCGAACTCTTCCGAAGACTGAGTCATGGGTGGCAGCTTGGCTTGAGTTCTTCTTCCGGTCTACTCCTGAGCTCCTTCTCGATGCTGTGGACGAAGACGGAGGACAGCTTGCTTGGCGAGGAACGGAATAGATGGGAGAGATGGACTACAAGGCTAGCTGGAGGAAGAACAAGAGCGGTGGTGATGCCGAGCTGAGGAGGTTCTGGGCAAGGCTTCCCTTTTATGGCTGCTGCGGGGCTGCAGCGGTCATTTAACCAGCTGGGTATCTGGTGTAGACAACACGGTGCTCAACAAGGTCAGCCCGTGAGGTCTCGGCGTCGTGAGTACGGTTGCGGAAAACGATGGTGGAGTGGCATCACGGCGTCGTACGGTCGTGACACTGATGACGATGAGGTTCAACGGCCTAAAGAATTGACCGTGATGGGGGGAAAGACGAGAAAAGCTCAGTGTACTTCGCTTTACGCTCGCGATAGCAACAAAGGGAAGCGTAGACAAAAAGCTTCGATCGATCCTGGGTGTACTTCCTTGCTCGATTCTGAGGATTTGAAGGTTATGAGCACGGACCAAGAACGAATACACGATGGATGACTCCATGCGAAACTTCAGAATGATCTTGCTCACACCTTTACTTAACTTGCGAGTGTGAGGTGTTGACAACTCATTATTTTTAAGGTGCAAAAACTCTCAAAGTTGATGCGGTGCACATGCTTGTGAAGACACTATGCACATGCTCGTGCGGTATGGTGCTCATGATGCACGTTAGAATGACCCGGTTACCCATTTGATGAGTTAGTAACTGTGAGGGCAATCATAGGCAGAGAAGGATTTGAGTGGCGAGTCGCTTTCTCACAACCAAGATACCTAGCGCGCTCCTAGTGGCAGTCGTGTGGCTGCAGCACACACGATGCCCTAGGTTCCGTCGCGACACCTTTGGCTATGGGATAACATCGTCACCAAGCAAGAGAGGTAGAGTATGAGTACGGAGTTTTCATGCGGATGCACGTTAGTATACCCAAGCTTCCCAAATGCATATGCTATGTAGTGCATGCTCAAAAGCAACATTTTTAATTTAAATCACAAGGTTGTGAGCAAGACTAAAAGAATAAGTTCGGAATTGAGGAATTGATTGGATCTTTGATTGGCACGAAATTTTCGGACGAGTTTGAGATTCACCACCGAACTTTGATTTGATCACAACTAGTACAATTGATACCTTACAAGGATCATTGGCGAAAGAGATGTCTAATCCGGCGTTACATCGATGATGGTTTTCAGAATTACCAAACAACGTTTGGAATTACAACGCAAACTAGATGCACAACAAGGTTCCTAGTTCAACCAATCGCATTAGTTAACCAAACGCGGTGATTGTACACTAGGGTTCCTTACAAACACTACACTCTTACAACTTAGAATTTTATTTCCCACATACCAACTTCCTAGGGTGGGATCTTCCACGCTGAGGGACTATGGTGACTCGGGTCCAGACTCAATTCCAGATTCTCCTTGGATGTCCTCAGCATCTTCTTCTCCTGCTGGTCCAGGAATGACAGGTTCTGGCGGTGGAACTGCCACAGCTTCCTATTGATTTTCTAGTTCAAGCATATACTGGTCGTTATGCTGCAGCAGGAAGTTCTGCTCGTGTATGATCTCACTCAACTCTTGTATCTTTGCCTTGTCCCTGCGTCTTTCCTTCTTGAGAGCAGCTATCATGGCTCGGGCTTCCTTTAACGCTTGAGCTGTACACTCCGTTTCTTTAACTCTGTATTTATAGATTTGGTGTCTATAGAATACACTTTCTCTCACCATCCGTCGGTAGGCGTCGTACATGGCTTTTGAAAAGCGGACTGGGGTGACAAGATCAGAACTGTAGTGCGAGTTACTCTGGGCTGGCAGGACAGCTTCACGTTCAACCCAAGGTACAGCGTGTCGCTCAGGTACCGGATTTACTTTGGCTGCAGAGTTGGCTATCTCGTCAGGGTGCTTCCCACAGAAAGTTGTGAGCGCTTCGAGAGCAGCCTTCTGCACCGTGTCGGTCAAGTTTCACCCTTGTGCCTTACACTCCCACTCTTCCCAAGCAGGATTGGTCGGGCACACTGAAATCTTCACCTTTACTTCACAACGAAGGAGTTGTCCTGTGGTCATGACCTCACGTGTCGAATACTCTGGGTAAGTGGTGTACCCAAAGTCCTTCAGGGTGTCCCAAAAAAGTGCAGGAAATCCACCCTCCTCGAGGTAATTCACGAGAGTCCACGTTTCCACATCAGCCGACGCAGATCCTGCGTTGCCCATCTGGACATACGACAAAAGTGAGAATCAGTCGGGTGCGAGTGTACAAGGGTAACTTGATCCACGAATAAGAGTAAGGTTAAGGTATGGGGTGATCCTATACTAATATACCATCGTATGCCGAACTCGAACAAGCAGGCCTATCTAATGATACCAAGTTCTGGTAATCGGAAACCGAGCTTCCTAATTCAAACCAGAGTCCAACACTTGTCAAATTTGCGTAGTATCTTAGCAAGACTACTAGACTCAAGTTGGGTATGCCAGGTTGAGCTAGACTATTAGGAAAGGTGCTATCTAAGTAAGATCTCAAATGGTTCTAGGAAGATAGCAAGACAGGGGTTGACTAACCGAGCATAACTTGCGGTAGACTTAAGTTATGGTCGTGAACTTGGGCGAGCAGAAACTAGATTAGATTGGAGCAACCTAGGTAGAGATCACCTAGAAAAGATTCTTAGACGAGGACAGCAATCTAAGCAACAACTTCTAATAAATTTTATTCACAACAACACATCTACACTTGAGAGGCTAGGCAGGACAAAACACACTATCACTACTTTACCTTAGAGAGCACGGAAACAAACATGAGTTCAGTTTAGGTTCTTCCACGACTTTTAGCATGATGCAAGACGTCCTATTCATTCTCACAAGGCATTCAGCCAAAACTCAGAGTTAGCGCCGGTGGCATGGCACATACACGTATCTCCCTATAATAACTAGTTGGAAACTGGTCGATGCTCACTTAGCGACTTACGAAACGAGGTTAGGGTACCTGCAGAAGATCACAGAACACAACGAACCTTTCATGCCAGCACTCATGAAAGCGTCCACATACATCACCGTTCACTATAGAAACGGTATCCATGCGTTAAGCCGCTGCATGGACAGCATCCAACCTCGGACATCCTCCGTTTGAATGGAGTGTATCCTTGCATCGCATACTCGACGTGCGGAATGCCCATGTATCAAACACGTGGCGACACACAACTTACAACCAGACGCGAAGATGGGATCCATGGAATGGATCACTCCATCAACCCTCGCAATTCCCGTGATGCAGAATAGCACACGTATAAAACAAGTGACTCATCTAGTTTGGCTGTGCAAGAAAGTAAGTATGACATAAAGTAATGTGCTGGGAGTTAGCAAAATAAACCATAGATTAATAAGCCACCGGGAAGAACCCAAAAATTCCCTCTGGGGCCTCTCGGTCTAGTTTATCCTTAACGGACCAACGTGCTTTGGAAAATCAGACAATATTGGCAAATTTTATTCCAAAATCATGTGATTAAGATTGTTAATTAAGCTCTGGTGCATGCAATCGCTCTGATACCAGCTGTGACAACCCGCCCAGGAAAATACCGTACTATCGCCTAAGACCGATCCACTTTGGTCATTAAGCAATAGTAAAGTATCATCCTGTCGTTAGTTGCCGGGTTAACACCCGGTAAATCACTTGGAGTACATGCAGAGGATCGACACATGCATTAAAACTCACGCGAAGGCGAGTCCAGAGTACAACATGAGTTAAAAACATTTTATTACAAACCAATGTTCCTGTCATGGAGTAAAGGTTCAGAGTTCGAAAACAGCGGAAATAAATTAAACTAGCGCAACGGTAAACATCACAGGAGGCCATCCGTGATGCCATCACTTGTCGTCACCCTTCCGGTCAACAACACCTGCAACAACAGTTTTAAAGCAAGGCTAAGTATACTAATACTCAGCAAGACTTAACTGTCGCGTGATAACTACATCACCAAACTCTAGACATGGAAGGCTTTTGGCCGGTGGGGTTTCTTTGCTGAACAGCTACTAAGGGTAGATCCTTACTTTCAATATTTTAGCACAAGTTCTAGTTGATTATCGATTCTAAATGTGCCATCTAATTCAATCAAAAATTGGACAAGCAATTAAACCATACAACAATATTCTCCGAGTTCCATCATTGCGGGATATCCTGACCAGTTGATTAAGCAGTCTTGGATAACGGTGAGAGGCCGACAATCGATTGATTTAAACCTTGCAAGGTAAACCTAAACACATGGTAAGCTGCCCCCGCAAAGACAATTTCCCATGCAGTTCCCAAAAGTCCTCGGGTTGGGAACAGAGCCTACAGTCCTGTGTACAAGGTTAGCTGGCATACCCCGCAAAGTACCCAGTCTCACACATGCACCCCCCCTTCCCGGTAGCTAGCCGGTAAGGTGAATACTCAAGAGTAGTAGGGAAAAGTTCCCGCGCCGTGTCATTAAGGTACTAGGCTTACCGGTCCCATTCCCGGCAAGTGCTTAGTACGTTCAAAAGCTTAGCCCACGAAAGCCACTGGACCGGAGCCCAAATCCCATGCTCATACCACATGAGCAATCCATTTATAAAGATCTTATGATTCCAACATAAGAACCAAATCTCGCGAGTGACGAACATCACTCGACTTGTACCGGTCCTATAGCAAAGCAGCTATCGACCTGATATGCTGATGATAGAGCATAGGTACCTAGGGATCATGCATCTACGGTTTCAATTCAATTCCTGAAACGTAAATGCACAATCGTAGCAAACATAATTGCATAATTTTAAAAGACGGGGTTAATGATCCGGGGCTTGCCTTTGCTGGCAAGGTTGGCCTTGGGCCCTTCTGGACTTGGGTCCAGGTCTTGAGTTACGTCCACGTATTGTAGCTCTTCGTCGGCACCTTCGCCTCTTCCTTCCGGCACGAGCGTACATCTACTAGAGGAAAGGTCTACACGAAGATGCAAATGCAAGATTTACTCGACGGTTTTTAATTCAATCAATTACAAACAATAAATAACAACCAGGGTTGCATTACTTGGACACATTCACCTAGATAAGAATACACTTAGCATACTCTTCCAAAAAGGAACAATATGTAGCTCTTTATTAAACATTCTTTTTGATAGTGACTGTGTACATATATATGTAACTAATCTAATTTAACTTCACAAACGGTAGTGGGTGGGTACAGTTAACCCTTTTAAAAAGATTCCTAACCACACACAAGATTATTAGGGATGGTTTGGTGATTTTCCCATTTAATGACTATTAAGCCCTTAATGACCCGCATAGCTTTTATTGCTGAAATTAATTAATAAAATTCAGTGGAAGGGTGTGTTCAACACTAAACACCTATAACAAGCCACTGGACACACATGCATGCTTTGGATAGCTAGGAATTAATTATTTTTGAAAATGACAAAAGCTAGCTAGAAGGACAAGGTAAATGCACACAAAAATAAATACTCAACAAAATGATTCAAACTTCCTCACACATGTTATATGGTCCAAAACTAGTCTAGGTATGCAGCACATACACCTAGAGCTATTATGAAACTTGAGTTATGTAATTACCAAGAAAAACAAGCATAAATCAAGAATAAATATTTTTGGTAACCATATAATTACGATTAATTCACCAGACGTGTGTTTTGGAATAAAAAGACAGTAGGAAAAAGTTGGTTGCAAAAATCTAATTATTTTTAGCTACAAAAAGCATTTATGCAGAGCCTGCAGAAATGGAAAACAATTTTTATAAAAAGATTTACAACATAACTTTGTGCAATTTTTGGTACAAGAGCTAACCATTTCCTAGCACACAACATATCCAAAAATTAGCTGCAGAGGATTTATAGATTTTGAGATATTGCAGATCTAGGTTTTTCACATTTCTATTTTTCATGCAATAACCATCAGGAGATAGCTCAGGCAAGAATAACAAAAGTTGTGGGATTTTTCACCGCGAAACCAACAAAATTGGTTTTTCATTTTTCTAATTTATCTACGATTTTCTACGCAATTTACAAGTTTCTGCAATTCACAAGTACTATTTCAGTTACAACTTTGCAGTCAGGCCCTTGAAAAGATTTAGGAGCTTACAAATACGCCCCTACCTTGCGGATTGACCCTCAGAAAGAAATCGCCCCTTGCAATTGGGTCCTCGGGGACGGGCAGCGGCGGCCCGATGGAAATTCCGGCCGGGGATCGCCGGATTCCGGCCGGGGAACAGCAGAGGAGTGGCCTAGGGCCTACTAGGGTTCGCTTTGTGGGCGTGATTGGGGGTGAGGGGCTGCCGGCGGTTGGGCGCACCGGCGTCCGGCGGCGGTGGCCGCCGCGGCCGCCGGTCCGGCGAGGTGGCGGCTCAGTGGGGCGCGGGAACGAGGCGGCGAGCAACAACAAGTGCAAGAGAGGGTGGTAGGTGTTTTAGTTGGGGAAGACAGCCAGTCGTACCCTATGCTCGCCGTGGCGGCCTCTAATGGCGCCGGCGGACAGCAAGGTGAGCGGCGGGGGAGGTGGTGCGCGCGAGGTGCACGGCGCGGCTAGGCTTTAAAGGTGGGGAAGGGAATCGTGCCACTACCGCGAGGGGACACCCTGCCTTAACTCACTGTACGGCGAGCATCCTCGACTGGCGCGCGCCGGGAGCCCTGCGGCGGACTAGTGGACAACACCGAGCGCGGATGGCGGCGAGGGCAGGGACTCCACGTGGCGGGGGCGCGAACTTCAGGGATCTCGGAGTGCTCCCAACCTCGGGAGAAGTGGCCTCGGGACGACGCGAGGTGGCCCCGACACCGAGGTGAGCGCGGCGCATGCGCCGGCACGCGCGCGACGCTCGACGCCGCGGCGCGGCGCCGGCCGGCCTAATTGTGTCACTGCGTGCCGGTTTGAACACGTGAATCTCCAAAAAGTGGAATAGAAGTGCACAAAGCGATGAATAGGAAAGTTGTAGATCCCACTACCCTTACCACTTTCACAAAGGCGGTATAGTGTTTTTCTCAACGGATTTTGCACAGATTACGGCCAAACTCTGAATGTCGCCATGTTCCGGTACACAGGAGGTACTGCCAGTCGACCAAGTTTTCACCCTTTTCCACTCAAAATTTTAAATGCCAATCTACATGAAAGTTGTGTCCCTCAACAAACTGGACAACTTTCATAAAGGTAGATTTTGAAGTGTTTAGGTGAAATTTGGAGAACGCGGCAAAAGTTCCGGACGACATTCGCCGACGTCAATGGTTAAGCCGGGTTTGACCGTGTCTTTGACCAAGGGTTGACCACGGGTATGTGTAGACTTGGTCAAGGGGTTCAATAGGGTTCATTGGCGAGGTTTTCGAGGTGATGACCCAGGTTGATCTAGGTTTGACCAGTGTTCGGCCGGTTTGGCTCGGCTGATTCGGTCATTAGTGTTAATGACGTTAATTAAAAGCTGGGGCGTCACAGACGACTTCGTCTTTCTTTTCTTGCCACCATGCGGCTCGCACTTGACCCCGCTGGCCACCGGGTCCCTCGAGTCAGGCCTACTTGCCTCTCCACTCCTCGGAGGCCCCGAAAGGCATAGACCATTCACGCCCACTCTTCACCTGCACCAACGCAAATCAAGCCGCAACCTACACCTGCAATACTCGGCTAAGAGTCAGTCCACACCACGTTGTCAATCACTCATCACAGCCAGGAGCGACCATCCACCGGTCCTCGGACGCTCCGGTCCTCAACTGATAATATACCAGATACACTGCTCATGACATTTCTATAAAGCATTCTTTGACTGTATAATTTCACACTTTGACTAGGAAACTGGTTCAGATAATGTTTGGGTTTCTGCTATAGTAAAATTCATATAATTCTATTCTTATTAAAAAGGAAAAAAATCCATTTTTAGCCATTAAACTTTAAACTTGGCTCGATTTTGGTCATGGAACTCCAAAACCGGATATCTTTGACTACTCAACTATCAATACCATTCAAATTTGGCTGTTGCGGTGTTTTGATGGGCGGTTTCGCTGACGTGGACGCCACGTGGTGGTCGGGCCCACATGTCAGTATCATCCCTCTATTCTCTCCTCTCACTTTTTTCTCTCCCCCATAGTCAAGTATACGTTCGATTATCCACTGAACTAGCTGCTTGGTTGTCTAATTCTGCAAGTATAAGTTCTTATTGTGCAGATTATATTTCTAACATATGAAATTTAGTTGTTTTAGAAAATTGCCATGTTATAAATACAATTCAATACTCCCTCCCTCCCTCCCAAACTACTTTTCTAGATACATTCATTTTGTTGTGTATCTAGATATAAATATATGTCTAGATACATAACAAAAGGAATAAACATAGACAACCCAAAATAACAAGTAATTCGGGAGGGAGGGAGTAGTTAGTATTGTTGGAAATATGCCCTAGAGCCAACTGGATTTGATCCACTAGTGGGCTCAGATGGATTTGATCCATTATGGTGTAAAAGTCCTAATGGGCCACAAATGTTGTAAAGCCCATTAGTATTGGAAGGGGTACACCATCTATTAGTCCCGTATTGCTAATGGACGATGGTGTGGGGGGTTTTCCTCCCAATAAATATAGACCACACCCCTCCTGAAAAGGCACAACTTTCTCAAGTAGCAACCGCGCTGCCAACGCTCCCTCCTCGTCGCACTCGCGGACCTAGCAGTCCGGCGTGCGTCGCTTCTTTCTCCGTACGTGTGGATACCTTGGAGGTGCTACATCCGGAGCACTTGGATCGGACGAGCCGCACGTGCAAGTCAAGAAGGACGTGAGCAACCGCACCGCTCGCTACCCTCGACGCGTTCGTCTACATCGAGACGGTTCCGCCGCATCCGCGCGTCTAGTGGTAATCCCGTGATCTCCGACGGCGGCGGCCTTCGTTTTGCGAGGAAAATTTTGTTTTGCGCTAGCGTAGCCACCCCGTTTCCCTTCGGTGGTATCGCAGCCGTAGTCGCTAAGTTTTAGATTCGGGGTGTGTGCATATAGAGATATGCAGATGTAGATCAAAGTTTTGATCGGCTTCGTGTTCTTGACGTGATGGTCGTGTAACGAATTACTCCTACCGGTCGGAATTCCGCCATCGGAGTTAAGTGATACACGTAAACCCAATCACAACGAGAAGGAGATCAATTGGATTGGTCGAATCGAAGCTAGGTCAAGTGCCAGGCGCATGGGATGCGTGGCGGTGGCAGATTGGATCTCTACCGGCCGGAAAAACCGTAAAATATACTGTTCGGTAAAACAGTCATAACTTTTCGTGGTTAACTCGGATGAAGACGTTTTCTATACGAAAGTTGATCTACAGAAAATTTTACACATGTGATAAACCAGCTTTGCTGGTCTCAGCGAAATTAGTTTTGCCAAATTCGGCTTGCAAGATGGGTTTTCAGGCGTTTTAAGTTTGGACGTCGGAATTGCGATAATCTGTTTTGCAGGTTTTGTAATCGGTATGGCCAATATGTGTATGTGATGCATGTGTGTAATTTATTCGTGACCTGCATGTCACGTGTACGGCAATACGGCTGGAGCCATATGTATTGTCAAAATTAATGTAATGGTCTGCGTACCAATTTGTGATGATCTAATACGCGATTGTGTAACTTTCATTACTAGCACGCGTTAGATAGTTCTTGGAGGACTCATCACATGGAGGATGGCACACACAGATCATGAAGATGGGGATCAACATGATGTACAGGTCAATGGAGATGGAGATCACCATGCGACAATAGGCCATACCGTGTTACAACTGTGTGAATGTCGTTCTTACCGTTATACTTTTACATGCGACAATGTTATTTTCTTGCGTGTGATGTTACGAGTAGAACGATCCCTTTGGAATTTTAAGTTAACATGCCCTCCCAACACTTGCCACCGTCCCACGTCTCGTACAATTAGTGGTGGGTCTATGAAATTAGGGTGCCACTAGTTTTCCTTGACTAGACGGGTTTGTATCGGATACTTACACGCATAAGTGTTGGTTTGCTTATCAAAGTCATCTTAACGGTTAAGGACTTTGGGGCACAAAGGTTGGGAGCCTAGACATAGAGATGTCACCCAACAACAGGAGTCATATGTGATATGATTAGCAAAGAGTTGCTTACCGATCTACCTTGTTTACTAGCGGTGACGCAAAAGCTCACTAGTAGACTTGTTAGTTGTGGATTCTGAATCACTAAGTATCAATGTGGGGATATTGATTTTAGTGGGAGTAAATTCTTTTATTTTACTCGGTCATGGATATTTTGTCTTAGTATTTTGCATTTATTATTTTGTTGTAGATGGCACCTAGTAAGGAATTTTCTTTGCGTACGATCCTTGAGAAGGACAAGTTGAATGGAACGAACTATACGGATTGGATCCGTAACCTTAGAATTATTCTCAAGGCCGAGAAAAAGGAAGAGGTTCTAGACACCCCTTTACCCGATGAGCCCGATGAAAATGCAACACTCGCCGTAAAGAACGCTTACAAGAAGGCATGGGATGTCGATCTTGAAGTGGGTTGCCTTATGCTTGCGTGTATGGAACCCGACTTGCAAATGCGGTTTGAGTCGGTCCATGTGCACGATATGGTCGTGGCACTCAATGATATGTTCGCCACACGAGCTAGGACCGAAAGGTTCAATGTCTCTAAAGCCTTTGTGGAGTGCAAATTGGCGAAGGCGCGCCGATAGGACCACATGTAATCAAAATGGTTGGTTACGTTCAAAGGTTGGAGAAGCTAGGCTTCCCCCTTGGGCAAGGAGTTGTCCACCGATTTCATTCTCACATCTCTTCCGCCTAGCTATGGGAACTTCATCTCGAACTACCATATGCATGGGGCGGAGAAGGGCTTGAATGAACTATGTGGTATGCTAAAGACAGCAGAGAGTGACATCAAGAAAGGAACTGGCGGCGGAAATCATGTGATGGCGATCCAAAACAAGCCGACCTTTAAAAGGAAGGGCAAGTCTTGGAAGAAGAAAGGCAAGGCCAAGGATAAGATCCCCATGCCAAACCAGACGCCCAAGGCTAGTCCAGCTGCCAATGCTGAATGTTTTCATTGTAAGGAAATTGGTCATTGGAAAAGAAACTGCAAGTTGTACCTAGCTTCTTTGAAGAACAAGGGAAGCAAGGGTACTTCCACTTCAGGTACACTTCATGTTTATGTTACAGATCATGTTTTCCTCGCTAATACTGTCATTAATTCTTGGGTATTTGATACCGGATCGGTTGCTCACATTTGCAATTCGACACAGGGAATGATAAGAAGTAGAAGCGTTGGAAAAGGAGAAGTTGATTTCCGCGTGGGTAATAATGCAAGAGTTGCTGCGTTGACCGTCGGGACGATGCAACTCCACCTCCCGTCAGGATTTATTATGGATTTGAATAATTGTTATTTTGTTCCTAGTTTGAGTCGAAACATTTTATCCCCTTCATGTTTGATGAAGGATGGTTATTCATTTGCGAGTGAAAACAATGGTTGTGTGATCTCTAAGGATAATATGTTTGTGGCTTGTGCATCCATTGTGAATGGCTTATTTGTTTTAAATCTTGATGATTCACCTATCTGTAACATAAGTGCTAAAAGGTCTCGACCTAATGATTTAAGTCCTACCTACATATGGCATTGTCGTTTGGGTCACATCGATGAAAAGCGCATGAAGAAGCTCCATAACGATGGACTTTTAACTTCGTTTGATTTTGAATCCTACGAGACATGTGAAGCTTGTTTGCTAGGCAAGATGACCAAGATGTCTTTCTCGGGTTTTCCCCGAGAGAGCCTCGAACTTACCGGAACTCATACATACGGATGTGTGCGGACCAATGAGTACGACAGCTAGAGGTGGATACCAATACTTCATAACGTTCACTGATGATTTAAGTAGATATGGTTATGTCTATTTAATGAAGCACAAGTCTGAAACTTTTGAAAAGTTCAAAGAATTTCAAAGTGAAGTAGAAAATCAACATGGCAAGAAAATCAAGACCTTGCGTTCTGATCGTGGAGGTGAGTATTTGAGCCATGAGTTTAGCAATCATCTAAAGAGTTGCAGAATTGTTCCACAACTTACGCCACCTGGAACACCTCAAAGAAACGGTGTATCCGAGCGACGTAATCGAACCTTGTTGGACATGGTCTGATCAATGATGAGCCAGTCGGACCTACCATTGTCATTTTGGGGTTATGCTCTAGAAACCGCAGCTTTCACTTTAAATAGGGTACCTTCTAAGTCCGTAGTTAAGACACCATATGAGATGTGGACTGGTAAGACTCCCAGTTTGTCTTTTCGAAAATTTGGGGTTGTGAGGTTTATGTGAAGAAACTTCAATCGGATAAATTAACACCTAAATCGGACAAGTGCATATTCGTGGGATATCCAAAGGAAACCTTGGGATATTATTTCTACAACCGGTCGAAGGCAAAGTGTTTGTCGCTCGGAACGGCGTTTTCTTAGAGAAAGAGTTTCTTAAAAGAGAAAAATGTAGACGAAGGTGTATCTTGAAGAAGTTCAAGATGAGCCGGTTGGGCAAGATTTCACAATTGATGCTAATGTAGCTGAACGAGTTGAGATGCCCGTGGCAAGAGAAGCACCACCACAACCACGAAGGTCTGAGAGGGCACGTCGCGCAACTGATAAGCTAAATCTCATGATCGCGGGAGAGCGCGACATATTGTTGTTAGACAATGATGAACCTATGACATATGCGGAAGCAATGATGGACCCAGATTCCGAGAAATGGCAAAGTGCCATGAGATCCGAAATAGATTTCATGGATAACAATCAAGTTTGGAACTTGGTTGACCCGCCGATGGTGTTAAACCCATAGAGTGCAAATGGATCTATAAGAAGAAGAGGGACATGGATGGAAATGTTCACATCCATAAAGCTCGACTTGTTGCAAAAGGTTTTCGACAAGTTCAAGGAGTTGACTACGACGAGACATTCTCACCCGTAGCGATGCTTAAATCTATTCGGATCATTCTAGCTATAGCTGCATATTTCGATTATGAGATATGGCAGATGGACGTCAAAACGACTTTCCTAAATGGAAATCTGGCTGAGGATGTGTATATGACACAACTTTGAGGGATTTGTTGATCCAACCAATGCCGGGAAGGTGTGCAAACTTCAAAAATCCATTTATGGATTGAAGCAAGCATCTCGGAGTTGGAACCTTCGCTTTGATGAGGTGGTAAAAGGGTTTGGCTTCATTCAGAGTGAAGAAGAGCCTTGTGTTTACAAGAAGGCAAGTGGGAGCTCTGTAGTATTTCTAATCTTATATGTGGATGACATATTACTGATTGAAAATGACATTACTATGCTCGAGGCCGCTAAGACCTCATTAAAAAATAGTTTTTCAATGAAGGACTTAGGTGAGGCGGCATACATTTTGGGCATCAAAATCTATAGAGATAGATCAAAAAGGCTTATAGGATTAAGCCAAGACACTTACATTGATAAAGTGTTGAAAAGGTTCAACATGGAAGAGGCAAAGAAAGGGTTCTTGCCTATGTCACATGGCATACATCTTAGCAAGACTCAGTGTCCTTCGACAACTGATGAGCGGGAACGCATGAGTAGAATACCGTATGCTTCGGCCATCGGATCTATTATGTATGCAATGATATGTACACGTCCGGATATTTCGTATGCACACGGTGTTACAGCGGATACCAATCGATCCAGGTGAGGGTCACCGGACGGCGGTTAAAAATGTTTTTAAGTACTTAAGAAGGACTAAAGGCATGTTCCTAGTCTATGGAGGTGAGGAGGAGCTCGTTGTAACGGGTTACACCGATGCTAGTTTCCAAACCGACCAAGACGATTCAAAGTCGCAATCGGGATACGTATTTACGATAAATGGTGGAGGCGTGAGTCGGAAGAGTTCCAAGCGAGAGACAAGGGCGATTCTACAACGAAAGCCGAGTACATTGCGGCTTCGGAAGCTGCAAAGGAGGGTGTTTGGATAAGGAAGTTCCTTTCTGAACTTGGTGTGTTTCCGAGTGTCTCTAGCCCATTGGATCTTTATTGTGACAACAATGGGGCTATTGCGCAAGCAAAGGAGCCAAGGAACCACCAAAAGAATAAACATGTACTGCGGAAATTTCATCTGATACGAGAGATTGTTAGACGAGGTGATATCAAGATATGCGAAATACACACGAATTTGAATGTTGCAGATCCTTTGACAAAACCCCTTCCATAGCCTAAGCATGAGGCGCACGTGCGAGCTATGGGTATTAGATATATTCTAGATTAGCTCAAGTGCAAGTGGAAGGATGTTAGAAATATGTCCTATAAGGAATCATAGAGATGATTATATTTCATTATATCCATGTCACTTGGTTCTTTTATTGAATATCCATGAAAGGCGACTTGTATTTGATTGGCAATTATGTGAATTGTTTGTGAAACTCTTTTACTTGTATGGTTATTCAAAAGTTGTCCCTAGTATGAGTTAATGACTAGCACATGAATTAGTTGATGACTATGTTTCACAAGTCATGAACATGGAGATGTATAACTAATAATGTGGGCACATGTATGACATGGGGGCGGACCGACCCAATTTGAGACCTTGTTCTCTGTTTACACAACGTATACGCTATGTTCTTAGACTTGAGATTGTCGCATGTACTCAAGATGTGAATTGACCTACTTAGGGGCCATCAACCGCTACTCCGTAACCGGGTAGTCATAAAGATGGCTTTCGGGTTTGTCGGGAAGCATCTTTGTGAGACATGGTCAATCAAGATAGAATTTGCCCCTCTACTTGAGAGAGATATCTCTCGGGCCCCTCGAGTGATCGGATCAAGAAATGCATGGCCGTCTTTGGGTTAAGGGTTAACCCCCTTTTGATGATCCGAATCACGGTGTCGAGAAAGAGAGGTCGCCTTGGAGCTAGACCAAATATCGTGAGGCAAAGGGAATAGCATGTATGAATTGTTGTGATGGTTTGTCTGATAAGATCTTTACGTATGCATAGGAGTTGACACGTCTTGCTAGAGGCCGCTATCAACTATTGATCGAGTAATGTACTCGGGTCAAGTCTATGTGTACGTGAACCTATAGGGTCACACACTTAAGGGGTTGGAAGCCGAATGAGGATGAATATACTTGCATAGTTGACTCTAGTGCAAGTGGGAGACTCGTTGGAAATATGCCCTAGAGCCAAGCTGGATTTGATCCACTAGTGGGCTCAGATGGATTTGATCCATTATGGTGTAAAAGTCCTAATGGGCCACAAATGTTGTAAAGCCCATTAGTATTGGAAAGGGTACACCATCTATTAGTCCCGTATTGCTAATGGACGATGGTGTGGGGGGTTTTCCTCCCAATAAATATAGACCACACCCCTCCTGAAAAGGCACAACTTTCTCAAGTAGCAACCGCGCTGCCAACGCTCCCTCCTCGTCGCACTCGCGGACCTAGCAGTCCGGCGTGCGTCGCTTCTTTCTCCGTACGTGTGGATACCTTGGAGGTGCTACATCTGGAGCACTTGGATCGGACGAGCCGCACGTGCAAGTCAAGAAGGACGTGAGCAACTGCACTGCCTACTACCCTCGACGCGTTCGTCTACATCGAGACGGTTCCGCTGCATCTGCGCGTCTAGTGGTAATCCCGTGATCTCTGACAGCAGCAGTTCCTGTTTTGCGGGGAAAATTTTGTTTTGCGCTAGCGTAGCCACCCCGTTTCCCTTCAAGTATTAGGTTTCATTAAAGTAACAGCGGAACAGGCTTTTGCTTTCCTTGCAACGCTTATATTTTCATTCGTAGATGTGTTATGAGATAAGTTTCATTACTGGCACTGATGGGCAGTAGATACAACAAGTTAATTATTATATTTTAATTGATCAAATTGTCAGATTTATGTAGGGCAAGGATTTTTTTTTGCAAAACAGGCAAAGGATATTAATGGCATTAAAAATAATAAAGGAATCCTAGGTTTTATGTTATTAATATCATTGGATGTCAATAGGCATGTCATGCATGTGACAACTTTCTATCCGTTACAGCCCATATATTTTGTCTGATGTGGTATTCACTATCCCATATATACTGAGCCTTGGGTATTACTCAGGAGAGACCATATCTGAGAAATTCCCCAATTCTCCAATATCAATGTGATTCTTTTTTTCTTACTCGAGTTTCTCTTCGGGTCCATATTTCTCTAGATTCTCCACTCCCTCTAGTCCTATCTTCCCCAGTAGATACCAGAATGTGAAGTTGCCTTGACATAATTTTTCAATACAATAACTCAAATTGTTTCCCTAGATCTGGAGCAAAAACACAAAATCGGGACAAAATTTACATAGTCAATCTTCTGTTTTTGCAATGCTTTTCCAGATTGACATTGCTGCAGTGCCACCATTGATGAAGGCAACATACATCTATCCGGAATTGGATTTCGGATCTGAAATAGTAAGTACTTTTGATGTTCATGATTTTTCATCTATTATCCGAGGTCAGAGTTTGTATCTCTGCGCCACTACTTTGTTCATTAATTGAAATATATATTGATTCATTGATCTCTCTTTTCTGTTCTTTTTCATTGTTCGAAGATTACCTGCAGTATCCTCCTACATGTGTCAAGTTAGTTGTAGAAGTCCTCATATTTTTCTCTTTTTAATTGTGTGTACCCTTTATCTCGGAATCTGGAAAAGACATCATAGATCATGAAAAACTGGTTGTGATGGTTTTTGTTAACTCTCTGTAGTATGGGTCAGCATTATTCCGTACACCAGTCACCTGTTCCCTTCCTTTTGGTTCTGCATTTCACATTTTTTTTCTTAATACTTTGCCATGGCATGTTTATATTTGATAGAAACATATAGTTTATCTTGTCCCTATATATATCTACTAGCGAAATGCCCGTGTGTTGCCACGAGCATTGGACACTAAATTATTGTATTTTCCCATACACTTAAATTAAATGAAATACTTCTTCCATCGCAAATACATATTTTAATTTTTGAAATTCATAATCTATACTATAATGAACGAGTTCTTTTGAAAACACTTTTTACCAAAAGTACTACCCCTTACCCGTCACAGGAGGACCCACCTGTCAGAAAAGACCCACCAAAATCGCCCTTTTGTGACGACGAAAGG
The DNA here is from genome assembly GCA_947561735.1 of Cenchrus americanus. Classification (NCBI taxonomy): domain Eukaryota; kingdom Viridiplantae; phylum Streptophyta; class Magnoliopsida; order Poales; family Poaceae; genus Cenchrus; species Cenchrus americanus. Next base: position 153,084,693 of record OX387242.1, on the reverse strand, counting down.
GGAAGGGGTAACCATTTTTCATCGTTAGAAAATAGTTTTCGCTGTTGGGGCGATTTTTTCTAACCGCGGTGAAGCATACCCTCTCACCGTACCCGCCCACAAATCTCGCTTGGCGCTCCCCTCCCCGATTCTTGAGACTTTGACACACAGGCCATTAAAAAAGATGCATTGGACACACAAGCCACTAAAAAATTTGGCTGGACATGCAAGCCACTGAGACAAATTTTTCTGACACCGAACCCATTCCGTCCGTAGTCTGTTAGATTGGCACCGTTTGTGAGCTCTGACAGGTGGGGCCAAACTCCAAAATAACCATCTTGCCCTCGATCTCTTTCAACCACATCTGCGTAGCGACTTGGAAAAAAAGAAACGCATCTAGCGGCGGAACCTAGGGTTGGCGGTCTCTGGCGGCGCAGCACCGCCTCCCCACTCCCCTGCGTGCGCGGCGCGGCCCGTGCCCCCGCGGCGGGCGGCGGGCGCGCGGTGCCGGGCGCGTGGTGCCGGGCGGCCGGCTCCAAGCGTAGGCGCGCGCGGCTCCGTGCGCGGCGCGACGCGACCCGGCCACCGCGGCGGGCGGCCCGGGCGCGCGGTGCGGCGCGCGGCTCCGTGCGCGGGCGCGCGCGGCTCCGGGCGCACGCGGCCGGGGGCTCGCGGTTCCAAAGCGGCCGGGGCGCGGCCGCGGCTCCGGGGCGGCCGGCCGGCCGCGCGGCTCCGCCGGACGGGGAGCGCTACTTCCAGGCGTCCGGCTCCAGGTAGAAGAGGAGTACTCGTGGAAGAGAGAGTAGCGGTGCACAAGGACATGAGCAAGCGTATGTCCTGGCTTCCAGATGGGTGAGCGATTCAATTATTCCCTATTCTGATTGCTTGTTCTTAGGTTAGCAGAACTGAGATTGATACTTAGTTCTTTGCACTTGTGCTTAATTTTCATCTGTAGGATGGACGCAAACAGTAGCTTCCACTTAGAAATCTAAATTGTTACTCCTAATTGTTGGGGTGGTGGGTGGTTTGGCTTGGACAAAGTTGTGGATTCGGATGTCACCAACTTCACAGACTTGGTTACTGAAGTTGTCGACAAGTATCCTTGTGATTACGGTGATGTAGTGAGGTTATTTTACTTCTGCATGGAAAGTAAGGTGAACATCCAGATCTGCTCTGACCAAGATTTAGTTCAAATGTTTGCAAAATATAAGGCTTCCAAGTGCTGTTTGTTGACACTTACTTATCATAGCCCAAGTAATGAGCCCATTGAGATTCCTGATTGGGATTTTAGTACCACTGTCTCTTCTATTGAACCTCCGGTCACCCCTTCGGTTGTTTGTGCAAGATTACCAGAACCAAGCCAATCCACCCAAAATCAACCTCATGAGGATGAATACCTAGCTAACCCAAACCCATTAAATGAGCGTATGGGAGTTGATGAGGAAGGGTTGTATATCGATTGTGGTCCCCAACATCCCCCACCCCAACCCAATCCGCTGATGCAAGTTGATAGTCCTATTATTGATGCATGCTCAGATGATGACTCAGATGATGACTCAGATGCTGAATCAGATGATGAATCAGATGAGGAAATAATAATAGAGGACATGGATGACATTGTCAAAGATTTAGAGCCTAGACAAATGCCTGATGTTGATTATGACAAGAAGGACCCTCCCATGTCAGAGGGGACTTTGTATTCAAACATGGACGCTTTTAAGATTGCTTTACCTTCTCATGCTGTCAAATATGAGTCCAATTATGACATTGAAACGAGTGAACCGGGGAGATACAGGGTTAGCTGCACAAACAAAAGTAAGGGCTGCAAGTGGAGGATTCATGCTTCAACTCTAAAGGATGATCTCACTGTTAAGGTAATATGTTAGTAGCATATTTGTATGTATGGATGGTAGGCTTATATCTGATTTTAATGAACTATTTTATGGCTGTTTTGCAGGTGAAGAGGAACCCATGGCCTCATAAGTGTTTCAGCTCCAGGAGGTCTGAAATATGTGTTGGGGTAACACAATTTTGGGTCTGCAATCAAGTGGTTGATTGGCTTAAGGAAAATGCAAATATTCGTGTCACAGAGCTGCAAAGGAGGTTGAAAGATGAATACAAAATTGTGGTGCCCTACAGGAAAGTGTACAGAGGTAAAAATCTTGCCATGGATCAGATTTATGGGTGTTGGGATAAAAGTTTTGACAACCTGTATAGGCTTAAGGCTCAGTTGGAGGAAACCAGTCCTGGAACATTTTTTCGATTGATCACCACAATGTCAAGGATAAGATAAGATTCAATAGGTTATTCTTTGCATTGAAACCATGTGTTGATGGTTTCCTTAGAGGCTGTAGACCATATCTTGCTGTTGATAGCACATTTTTTACTGGAAGGTTCAGAGGACAGTTGTGCATTGCTTGTGCAGTAGATGGGCACAACTGGATGTATTCAGTAGCAGTTGGTGTAATTGACTCAGAAACCAATGAGAACTGGAAGTGGTTCATGGAGAGGTTGAAGGAAGCAATAGGCACTCCAGAAGGTTTGACATTTAGTACAGATTGTGGCACAGCAGTCATGCATGGGGTTAGTGAAGTTTTTCCAAATGCTGAACATAGAGAGTGTATGTGGCATTTAGTGCAAAATTTCAAGAAGAGGTACAGTGGAAAGGTTTTTGATGATCACTTGTGGGCTTCTGCATACTATCGTATGGACCTCCCTGGGCCCACTACCTCGGTGGGTACCAGGACCGACTACTCGGTGGGCCCCTGGGACTACCCGGCTTGTGCTGCACGACACTTGATGGTGTGAAGCACAAGGACTACGGAGGAGAAGTACTCGGTTAGGAAGCTGTACATGTCCCGCATTGTATGGAAGACTCCTAGACATATTCGACTAGTACTCTCTCCCTACTCCGACTTGTAACCCTGCCTCCCGGACTATATAAGGTGAGGCAGGGACCCCTCTCTGATCATCTCATCTCACGGCGTACAATTGCATCATCTTGTAATCGTACCCAATCAATCCAGAGCTACGCAGCATACAGGACGTAGGGTATTACGCACCTCGCGGCCCGAACCTGTCTAAATTGTGTGCCACGTGTCTCTTCCTTCGAGTTACCGATCTCGGCGAGGCCACATTCATCTACTTCGGGCACTCCCCTTAGTAGGTTGCCGGTCTAAAACACCGACAGCTGGCGCGCCAGGTAGGGGCTCTCGCCCGAGATCACATGGCGAACTCGACTGCTCCTGTCTACTTCAAGCCAACCGTCGCCTTCAACCGTGGCGACACCTTCGTGTTCGGCGCTTGGGTATGCACTGCTGACGGCACCGGATCTTTCCAGCGCCGCCTCACCAAGCCGCCCAACCCGAAGACCGGCTTCGTGACGCTTCCTGAAGTTGTCACAGGCGAACTCGCCGGCAAGTTCGGCGAAATTTCGCTCTTCAACCATCACGCCGACTTCGAGCTCGAGTCCGCTTCCAACTCGAACTCGACGTCTCCATGGGCTATCGCTTGCGAGCCGGCTGCTCAGCCATCACATGTGGTCCCCCCATCCCGCGAGCGCTCCACGCGTGGCCCCCGCAACCCCTGCAGGGCCCGCACAGGGGCTCCCTCTTCGCGCCGGGCCGGCAAGGAGCCCGTACCCGAGTACAACTCGGACTCCGACACCGCCCCTGGCCACGCTTCGGACTCCAATCCCCTCTCCGGGTTCTACTCGGATTCCGCACACGAGTTCGACTTCGGGTCGGACCCAGAGGATCCCGAGTCCGAGGACAACTCAACTGAGCACCCCTTATCAGGCTCGGCCTCTGGGCTGGTTATAACCTCCACGCCTGCCGGAAGATTCGTCGACTGGCCAGACCGCAAGCCCGCAGACCTGATAAGTGGAGACTCACGCTACGTCTCCTACATCGACTCGCTCCCGTTCCAAAAGGGAACACCACTTGCCCGAGCTGACTCGAACACTCCAACTGAGGTGGCGAGCACCGAGTCCAGCCTTGGCACCCCTGATCGCCAAGTCTTCATGGCTGCCGGCGACACCCCCGGACCATCTGGGACGGCTACTGACAAGTACCTTGAAGACATCTCCGCAGACGAGCTGTCTGCCGATGCACCTGCAGATGAGACCCCCGCCAACAGGGATGTTCGACGTGAGCGTAACAGGAAGCGCAACGAACGGCGCCGGCGGCTCAGAGACAACCTCCCCATCCGCAACCTCGGCGGGAAGCTCTCGAAGCGCCGAGAGCGAGTACACGCACCCCCGAGCAATGCCTCATGTCGATCACAGCGATCGCACGCCAGGCTCAGGGCATACGCGCTGGAGAAGTCATCGCCAAGCTCGCTGAAGATGCCTACTTCATGCGGGTCGACAACAGGGTCAACCAGCCTCCTCCCGCCAGGAACCGCGACAACGAAGCTACAAGTCGCACTGCTAGCCTCGGTCGCAACCGTACTTGAGTTGAGCTCCCAGCTCAGCCCAACCGTACTCGCGCGAACGTCGGCGGACCCTCACAGGGTGGCAACAGCAACCGCGAGGTCGTCCCTCACCGTGCTCCTGCCGGCGGCGGTAGCCGCGACCCCGACGGTGGCGGCAGCGACGACGGAAGCTCCAACCACGGAGCCAACAGGAGGGCCAGCGGAGGCGGCAGTCGCGGCGGTCGTGGCCACGCGAACAGCCACGCCTCTGGTGCCTCACAGGGCGGCTACGACGCCCGCCAGAAGATTGAGGAGCTGCGACGGAAGAAATCAGCCACTGCAGGTGACAACGATGGCTTCCCCGCCTTCTCACCTCGACTTCGCAACTTGCTCCTCCCCGAAAAGTTCAAACCTTTGGGGATCACCAAGTACGACGAGAAGCAAGACCCCATCCAGTGGCTCAGGTGCTACGCCCTCTCCATCGAGAACGCTGGCGGCAACAACGACACCAAGTGCCTCTACTTCCCCTTCTGCCTAGACCAAGCTCCACTCACATGGCTCGAGTCGCTGGACAAGCACTCGATCGACAAGTGGGACCACCGAAGGAGCGCTTCACCGGCAACTTCGCGGCGCCATGGGCCGATCGGGTACTCGCATGGACCTGGCCATGGTCAAGGAGGAACAAGGCGAGACCCTCCGCAAGTACATGCGCCGCTTCTTCGACAAGCGCGCTACCGTAGTCGACGTCACCGACAAGGAGGTCATCGACCTCTTCCAAGACGGCCTCTACCATCGCCGCACCTTTGAAGACTTCGGTCGCCGCCGCCCCAAGTCCATCCCTCACCTCAAGGACATGATTACGTCCTGGGCGGATGAAGAAGACAAGGCCAACGCCAAGTACGACGCCATCCGTGGCAAGAACAAGCAGAACACGGGCGGCGGCAGCGGCAACAACGGGAACCAGGGCGGTCGCAACAACAACAACTACTACTCAGGTCCCAACCGCAAGTGCAAGCCAGACAACACTGTCGCGGATATCCAGCGCCCTGCAAAGGAGAACTCGAAGAGGAACTCCGGCGGCTTCAAAGACTTGCTGAAGGAGAAGTGCCTGTCACAACCCACCCAGGAAAATACCGTACTATCGCCTAAGACCGATCCACTTTGGACATTAAGCCATAGTAAAGTATCATCCTGTCGTTGGTTGCCGGGTTAACGCCCGGTCAATCACTTGGACATCGAACAGAGGATCGACACATGCATTAAAACTCACGCGAAGGCGAGTCCAGAGTACAACATGAATTAAACATTTTATTACAAACCATTGTTCATGACATGGAGTAAAGGTTCAGAGTTCGAAAATACAGCAGAAATAATTTAAACTAGCGCAACGGTGAACATCACAGGAGGCCATCCGTGATGTCCTTACTTGTCGTCACCCATCCGGTCAATCACACCTGCAACAACAGTTTTAAAGCAAGGTTGAGTATACTAATACTCAACAAGACTTAACCGTCGGGTGATGACTACATCACCAACCTCTAGACATGAAAGGCTTTTGGCCGGTGGAGTTTCTTTTGCTGGAAAGCTACTAAGAGTAGGTCCTTACTTTCAATCTTTTAGCACAAGTTCTAGTTGATTACCATTTCTAAGTGTGCCAATTAATTCAATCAAGAATTGGACAAGCAATTAATTCATCCAACCATCTTTCTCGAGTTCCATCATTATGGGATATCATGGCCAGTTGATTAAGCAGTCTCGGATAACGGTGAGAGGCCGACAATCGATTGATTTAAACCTTGCAAGGTAGACCCAAACACACGGTAGGTTGTCCCCGCGAGGACAACTGTCCCAGGCCGTCCCCAGAAATCCTTGGGTTGTGATCGAAGATTACAGTCCCTGGTGCAGGCTATCCGGCATACCCCGCGAGATACCCGGAGTCACCATACACCACCCTTCCCGGTAGCTATCCGGTTAGGAGATTTCTCAAGAGTAGTAATGGTAGGATCCCATGCCGCCTCATTAAGGTACTAGGCTTACCGGCCCCATAACCGGCAAATGTTTAGTACGTTCAAAAGCTTAGCCCACATGACCACTGGACCGGAGGCCAATCCCATGCTCTTACCACATGAGCGATCCACTTAAGGATATCTTATGATTCCTATCTAGGAACCTATTCTCGCGAGTGACGAACATCACTCGACTCTATCGGTCCTATAGCATGGCAGCTATCGACCTAGCATACTAGTGATAGAGCATAAGTACCTAGGGATCATGCATCTAGGGTTTCAAATCAACTCCTGAACGTAAATGCACAATAATAGCAAACATAATTGCATAATTTTAAAAGACGGGGTTAATGATCCGGGGCTTGCCTTCGATGGCAAGGTTGGCCTTGGGCCCTTCTGGACTTGGGTCCAGGTCTTGAGCTACGCTCACGCACGGCAGCTCCTTGTCGGCACCTTCGTCTCCTCCTTCCGGCATGAGCGTACGTCTACAGGCGGAAAGATCTACACGAAGATGCACATGCAAGATTCATTTGACGATTTTTAATTGAATTAACCACAAACAATAGAAGACAACCAAGGGGTGTATTGGTTGGGCACATTCACCTAGATAAGAATACATTCAGCATACTCTTCCATAAAGGAACAATATGCAACTCTGTATTAATTATTCTTTTTGATGGTGATTGTGCACATATATATGTAAATAATTTAATTTAAATTCACAAACAGTAGTGGATAGGTATATTTACCCTTTTAAATCGATTTACAACCACACACAAGTTAGCAAGGGTGGTTTGGTGATTTCTCCCCTTTATTAAGCCTTTAATGACCTATATATCATTTATTCATGGGATTAATCAATAAAATTCAGTGGAAGGGTGTATTAACCACTAGACACCTGTAACAAGCACCTAGATAGTGTTTCTCTTTTAGGAAGGTTATTGGTCGTACATGGGTTATTCTTTTATTGCACAATTAAATAAGATTTCTTTGTACTTGTCATTTCATGTGAAGGCTTTAATCATTTTCCTTTCACAAGCAAAGATATAAATAATATTTTTAACCACGAATTAATTCCTTATCAGCATTGAGAATTAATTATCTTTTAATTAAATTAGATAATACTTTCAAAAAGGAAAAAGAATTATATAAGAGCTTTTCTTTATTTAATTTCTCTTTAATATTAAAAGGGCTTTTAAGCTTTTTATTAAGCAATTAAATTACCAAAAATTAAAGTAGTGTTCCTTAAGCCTACTAGCACCTATACTGGTCCATTGGACCCACATGTAAGTGTTGGATGCTAGGAAATTAATTATTATGGAAAATAACAAAGGACTAGCGAGTGATTCAAAGTAAATGCATATAAAAATAAATAAGCCTCAAAATGATCCAAACTTTCTTGTGCATGCTCTCTGGTCCTAAACAAGTCTAAAGAACCAGCATGTTCACATGGAATCTCTACTGAACTTGGTTTATTAATTTACAAAGGAAAACATGCATAAATCAAGAATAATTATTTCTGTTGATCCAAAAATCATGATTACTTCACAAGATGTGCATTTTGGTATTACAAGACAGTGTGCACAAGATGGGCTCAAGAACTTGAATATATTTAACAAGAAAAATCATTTTTGCAGATCTGCTAGAAATAGAAAAACATTTTTAGAAAAAGATTTACATCATAACTTTGTGCAACTTTTGGCATAGGAGCTAGTCCTGACCAAACACACAACATATCCAAAAATTAGCTACAGAGGATTTATGGTTTTTGAGATATTACAGATCTAGGGTTTTCACATTTATATTTTTCATGCACACATTAAAAGGAATTAGCTCAGGCCAGAATAACAAAAGTTGTAATATAATTCACCATGAATCCAACAAAATTGGTCTTGCATTTTTCCGATTTCCTGTGATTTTCTACGCAATTTACAAGAATCAGCAAATCTGTTTAACTATTGGAGTTACCCTTTTGCGATTAGGCCCCTGAGAAGAACTTGATGTTTGCAATGTGGCCCTCGGGGCGGCCGGCCGGCGCGGGCTGCGGGAATCCGGCGAGGCCGGTGCGGTTCCCGGCCGGGGGAAGGGGCGGAGGGGGGTCCTAGGGGGTCTAGGGCCTAGTTTGGGTGCTTGGACGGGGTGGGAGGTGGCCGACGGTGGGGTGCTCGGCGGCGGCGGTCGGCACCGGCCGGCCGGGACGGCTCACGACGGCGCGCGCTCGGTCGTGGCACGGGGATAGGCGGCTTGGGCGGCTTCTCGTAGGTGCTAGGGGAGGTGAAGGAGGGTCGAAATGGCGTGCGGTTGGCTCCGAGACCGGAGCTCGCCGCGGCGGCTACGCCTTGGCGCCGGCGGACGCGCACGGTCGGCGGTGGGGTCTGCGCGCGCGGGAGGAGCAGTGGCCGCTTTTAAGGGAGCGAGCGAGCGGGGCACGGCGAAGGGCGGCGCGGGCCGGGCACGAGGACGGGCGGGCGGCGGCCGTACCGCGCCGGCAGAGAGGTGTACGGCGGCGCGATGCCCTAGGACGCGGGCGGCGGGCCTCCTCGACGTGCGTGCACCTCGGGAGCGAGCACCGCATCGGGGAAGGCGCGGAGCGCGCGCATGGACCGAGGCACGGCGGCGGACGGGCGGACACGGGGCGGCACCGCGGGGCGGCGGCGCGCGCGCCCGCGCGCGCACGGCGCGCGACGTCGCGACACGGCGCGACGTCGGCCTGCCGGAATTTCCAACTGGCCTCATTCAAATTAAATTTTCTCCAAATTTTTAAATAAAAGTGCACAAAGCAATGAATAGGAAAGTTGTAGATCTAACTACCCTCTACAACTTTCAAAAAGGCCATATAGTGTTTTTCTCAACGGATTTTGCAGGAACGTCGTGCCAATATTGAATGCCGGCCTGTTCTGAAAAACAGGGGGTACTGTCAATCGATCAAGTTTTTCACCAATTTCCACCCAAAATTTGAAATGCCAATCTACATGAAAGTTGTGTCCCTCAACAAGATGGACAACTTTCATAAAGGTAGAATTTTAAGTGTTTAGGTGAATTTTGGGGAACGCGGCAAAAGTTCCGGACGACATTCGCTGACGTCCACGGTCAAGCCGGTTTTGACCGTGTCTTTGACCAAGGGTCGACTACGGGTGTGTGTAGGCTTGGTCAAGGGGTTCATTGGGCTTCACTGGCGAGGTTTTTGGGTGATGACCCAGGTTGACCTAGGTTTGACCGGGGTTTGACTGGTTTGACCCGGCTGATCCGGTCATTAGCGTTAATGACAGTAATTAAAAACCTGGGGCGTCACAGTCTACCCCCCTTAAGAAGAATCTCATCCCGAGATTCGAAATTACAAGAGGAGGTGAGGAATGGTTCTGGGATAGAGGTGTTACCCATAGAGTTAATCTGGTCTGGCTCTCCTTGAATAATCGGGTGCTTGTCTTGAGCACACTTAGCTGCTCCGAGGTTCTGAACCTGATGTTGGTGATTTGGACAATCACGTCTGTAATGTCCGGGTTGTCTACATTTGTAACACAAATACGGTGAAAACTCTCCGGGCTTGGAGATTTGTTGCTGGGCTTTCTTGATAAGGCGGAGCCTCTTCCTCTCCTTTTTCTTTGCCCTCTTCGCGATTCGCGAAGGTGTTGCACTAGTGGGGAGTTGAGTGGTCTTGTTAGGGTTACAGCTTCGTTTGCCTTCACGCGGACAAGTCTCCGTACAGGTAATTTCCCACTAACTTACATCTATCTCGGATAAGACTCATTTGTGGCCTCGGTTTGCCTTTTCTTCTGCCCTAAGATCCATCGGTAATCGAGAAGGTGGTAATATTGAGTCGGAGGCTTGGGGTTGGTCTTGATTAACATATTCCTCCAACAGATTGAACAAACGGGCTTGTTCGACCATAGAAGCAGATAAGGACTGAGAGAGACTGTCTGCCAAATTATTCTGATATGGTTTCCCATAACGTCCTTGGATAACATCGTACACTATACGGCTCGACCGACTTCCGCCCTTCTAACAGTCGAGTTGCGCCGACAATGGCGTTTATGTCCTTCTGGGTGGGTACTTCGGGTGAACAGGGCTTGGAAGGTTGAAGCTTCGATTTCATCGGTGGCATTTGTTGTAGTTGTTGAGCCATTTGCTGTTGTGTCTGCAGGAGCTGGCACAACACTTCGGTATGTGCTGCTACGAAAGCTTCGGTCAACATCGTGGGCGACGGTTGCGTAAGATCACCACTACCCAATGCTTCCAAATCATTGGGGTTATTCCATGCCGGTCGGAACATCTGAAAGTTCCAGTCCTTAATTAGTACGTGTTCAGAATCTCGCCAATAAGCTCATAATTCGAACATATTCTACGAGACTCGTTCACGGTAAGCAATGCAACCCGGACATCCCAACAGTCACAATATCAAATTGGTAAAGCCTTGTCTACACCCATCTCACAATCGGGAATGCAGATGGAACAAAAAGGTACAAGGTGCTTTTCCTTACGACCTCATCGCCGTTCGTGAGGAAGCGGGCGATGAATGTGCACATGCACAGCTAATAGCAGACATAATCCTCCTACGATAGAGAGGTACATCCCTACCAATGTCCAGCGAAACGACTCGAGCTCTTCCGAAGATGGAGTCATGGGTGGCAGCTTGGATTGATTTCTGCTTTCGGTCTACTCCGAGCTTCTTCTTGATGTCGAAAATAAAGACGGAGAACAGTTTGCTCGGGAAGATTGAAGGAGCTGGGAGAGGTGCTCTAGTGGCAAATAGCCAGGCTAGCTAGAAGAAGAACAAGAACAGTGATACTGCCGATCTCTGATGGAAATGGGGCTTTCGTATCGGCGGTTCCAGTAAAAGGTTCCATTTTATAACCGATGCTAGGCTGTAACGGTCAGTTGACCCAGTCGGGTATCTGGTGTAGACAACACGAAGCTCAACAAGGTCAGTTCATGCGATCTCTGCGTCGTGAATATGGTTGCGGAAATTGATGGCAGAGCGACGTCATGGCGTCGTACGGTCGTGACACTGATGACGATGGAGCTCAACGGTCTAAATAATCGACCGTAATGGAGAGCAAAACGAGGAATAAAAATTTCGTGTGCTACGCCTCACGCTTGTGATAGCATCAAAGAGAAGTGTAGCCAAAATGCTCCGATCGATCCTGGGCGTACTCCCTTGTTCGATTCTGAGGATTTGATGCGCGGACCAAGAACGAATACATGATGGATGACTTCTCCATGTTGACTATTCGAGAACCTTGACTGCTCAATAGAAAAGTTTCTACTTCTACTGTTTCCACTTGGCTAGCGGAAAAGGAATCAATGCTACAAGGTTGTCGAGATCCACGGCAAGGGACCAATTTGTCAGAGATTTCCAATAGACCTTTACAAAGAAGGAAGGCTAATGACAGAGTTCCATAATCTCTTGTACGAAAGATGACTTCAAGGGGGAACTTCAATGAATAATATTGCTCACACCCTTACTTATTTCGCAAATTTTGGGTTTTGACAACTCATTGTTTTGAAAGTGCAATACTTTTCAAAGTTGACGCGATGCATATGCTTGTGCAGTATGGTACTCATGAGGCACGTTAGAATGGCTCGGTTACCCATATGTGTGAGTGATTGGAAATGCAATCAATAGCAGGGAGAGGATCTGTGTGACGAGTTGCTATCTCACAACCAAGATACCTAGCGCGTTCCTAGTGGCAGTCGGGTGGCTGCAGCACACACGATACCCTAGGTTCCGTCGCGGCACCTTTGACTAAGGGATAACAACGTCATCAAACAGAGAAGTAGAGTAGGGGTACGGGGTTTCATGCGAATGCACGTTAGTATACCCATACTTCCCAAATGCATATGCTATGCAGCGCATGCTCAAAAGCAGCATTTTAATTTAAATCACAAGGTTTGAGCAAGACCGAAAAGAACAAGTTCAGGATTGAGGAATCGATTGGATCTTTTACTGGCACAAAATTCGTGGAGTACGGATCCTGATTGATTACAACTTAGCATAAATAATGCCTTACGAACATCATGCTGAAAGGGATGTTTAATCAAGGCAGTACATCGATTGAGAGTTTTCAGAATTACCAACAACATTTAGGATTACAAGGCAGACTAGCTGCAATGACAAGGTTCCTAGTCCAACCGACAGCGATAGTTGACCAAAAGTGGTCATGGTACACTAGGATTCCTCACAACACTGTATTCTCACGACTTGGATTTTATTCCTAACGGACCAACTTCCAAGGGTGGGACCTTCCATGCTGAAGGACTACGGTGACTCGGGTCCAGACTCAATTCCAGATTCACCCTGGATATCTTCAACCTCTTCTTCTTGCGCTGGTCCAGGAATGACAGGTTCTGGGGGTGGAACGGCTAGAGCTTCTAGTTGATTTTCTAGTTCAAGCATATATTGATCGTTATGCTGCAACAAGAAATTCTGCTCATGTATGATCTCCGTTAACTCTTGTATCTTTGCCTTTTCCTTGCGTCTTTCCTTCTTGAGAGTAGCGATCATTGCTCGGGCTTCCTTCAACGCTTGAGCTGAACACTCCACTTCCTTAACTTTGTATCTATAGATCTGGTGTCTATAGAATACGCTTTCTCCCACCATCTGTTGGTAGGTGTTGTACATGGCTTCTGAGAAGCGGACTGAGGTGACAAGGTCAGGACTATAGTGCGAGTTGTTCTGGACTGGGAGGATAGTTTCTCGTTCACCACCCGGTGTAACGTGTCGCTCGGGTACCGGGATGACTTTGGCTGCAGAGTTGGCTATCTCGGCAGGGTGCTTTCCACAGAAAGTTGTGAGTGCTTCAAGAGCAGCCTTCTGCACTGTGTCGGACAAGTTCCTTCCGTGCGTCGTACACTCCCACTCATCCCAAGAAGGATCGGACGGGCACACCGAAATCTTCACCTTCACTTCACAACGAAGGAGTTGGCCTGTGGTCATGACCTCACGTGTCGAGTACTCTGGGTAAGTGATGTACCCAAAGTCCTTCAGGGTGTCCCACAAAAGTGCAGGAAAACCACCCTCCTCGAGGTAGTTCACGAGAGTCCATGATTCCACATCAGTCGATGTAGAGCCAGCGTTGTCCATCTGGACATAACAACAAAAGTGAGAATCAGGCGGGTGCGAGTGTACAAAGGTAACTCGATCCACGAATACGGGTAGGGTTAAGGTATGGGGTAACCATGCATACTTAATACCCTCGTATGCTGAGCTCGAACGAGCAGGCATACCAATGATACATGGTCTGGCAATCGGAAACCGATCATCCTACTCAAACCGGAGCCCAATACTTCCCCAAATTTGCGTAGCCACTTAGCAAGGTTATGAAACTTAAGTTGGGTACGCAAGGTTGAGCTAGAGAACTAGGAAGGTGCTTAACCAAGCAAGGTTCAAAGGTTCTAGGAAGATAGCAAGACAAAGGTTGACTAACCGAGCATAACTTGTGGTAGACCAAGGTATGATTACCAACTTGGGCGAGCAGAACGGGATTAGATTGAAGTGACCTAGGTTAAGATCATCTAGACGAAAGGTTCTTGGACAAGAACAGCAATTTAAGCAACAATTCTATTAAATCTAAGCATGGCAACACACCTACGCCTAAAGAGGCTAAACAGAACAAAACACGCTATCACTATTTGCTTCAGAGAGCACGGAAACAGACGTGAGTTCAGTTTAGGTTCTTTCATGACTTTTAACATGATGCAAGACGTCCTATTCGTCCTCACAAGGGCAATCAAGCCAAAATTCGAAGTTAGCACCGGTGGCATGGCACATACACGTATCTCCCTATAATAACTAGTCGAGATCTAGTCGATGCTTACTTAGCGGACTTACGAAACGAGGTTAGTGTACCTGCAGAAGATCACAGAACACAACGAACCTTTCATGCCAGCACTCATGAAAGCGTCCACATACATTACCGTTCACTATAGAAACGGCACCCATGCGTTAAGCCGCTGCATGGACAGCGTCCTATTTAAGACTCTGACGCAACGTGAGTGCCCATTGGAATAGGCCTCACTCATCCCTCACGGACTTTCCCGTGGTACCATCACGTATGGCAAAACGTGACGAGACTCAGACGCAAAGATGGGATCCGTGGAATGGATCACTCCATCAACCCTCGCAATTCCCGTGATGCGGAACAGCACACGTATAAAACACGTGGCTCATCTAGTTTGGTTGTGCGAGAAAGTAAGTCTGACAAAAAGTAATGTGCTGGGAGTTAGCAAAATAAACCATAGATTAGTAAGCCACCTAAAAGAAACCAAAAATTCCCTCTAGGGCCTCTCGGTCTAGTTTATCCTTAACGGACCAACGTGTTTTGCAAATCAAACAATCTTAGCAAATTTTATTCGAAAATCATGTGATTAGAGTTGTTAATTAAACTCTGGTGTGCAATCGCTCTGATACCAGCTGTGACAACCCGCCCAGGAAAATACCGTACTATCGCCTAAGACCGATCCACTTTGGTCATTAAGCCATAGTAAAGTATCATCCTGTCGTTGGTTGCCGGGTTAACGCCCGGTCAATCACTTGGACATCGAACAGAGGATCGACACATGCATTAAAACTCACGCGAAGGCGAGTCCAGAGTACAACACGAATTAAACATTTTATTACAAACCATTGTTCATGACATGGAGTAAAGGTTCAGAGTTCGAAAATACAGCGGAAATAATTTAAACTAGCGCAACGGTGAACATCACAGGAGGCCATCCGTGATGTCCTTACTTGTCGTCACCCATCCGGTCAATCACACCTGCAACAACAGTTTTAAAGCAAGGCTGAGTATACTAATACTCGGCAAGACTTAACCGTCGGGTGATGACTACATCACCAATCTCTAGACATGAAAGGCTTTTGGCCGGTGGAGTTTCTTTTGCTGGAAAGCTACTAAGAGTAGGTCCTTACTTTCAATCTTTTAGCACAAGTTCTAGTTGATTACCATTTCTAAGTGTGCCAATTAATTCAATCAAGAATTGGACAAGCAATTAATTCATCCAACCATCTTTCTCGAGTTCCATCATTATGTGATATCATGGCCAGTTGATTAAGCAGTCTCGGATAACGGTGAGAGGCCGACAATCGATTGATTTAAACCTTGCAAGGTAGACCCAAACACACGGTAGGCTGTCCCCGCGAGGACAACTGTCCCAGGCCGTCCCCAGAAATCCTCGGGTTGGGATCGAAGATTACAGTCCCTAGTGCAGGCTATCCGGCATACCCCGCGAGATACCCGGAGTCACCATACACCACCCTTCCCGGTAGCTAGCCGGTTAGGAGATTTCTCAAGAGTAGTAATGGTATGATCCCGTGCGGCCTCATTAAGGTACTAGGCTTACCGGCCCCATAACCGACGAATGTTTAGTACGTTCAAAAGCTTAGCCCACATGACCACTGGACCGGAGCCCAATCCCATGCTCTTACCACATGAGCGATCCACTTAAGGATATCTTATGATTCCTATCTAGGAACCTATTCTCGCGAGTGACGAACATCACTCGACTCTATCGGTCCTATAGCATGGCAGCTATCGACCTAGCATACTAGTGATAGAGCATAGGTACCTAGGGATCATGCATCTAGGGTTTCAAATCAACTTCTGAACGTAAATGCACAATAATAGCAAACATAATTGCATAATTTTAAAAGACGGGATTAATGATCCGGGGCTTGCCTTCGATGGCAAGGTTGGCCTTGGGCCCTTCTGGACTTGGGTCCAGGTCTTGAGCTACGCTCACGCACGGCAGCTCCTTGTCGGCACCTTCGTCTCCTCCTTCCGACACGAGCGTACGTCTACAGGCGGAAAGATCTACACGAAGATGCACATGCAAGATTCATTTGACGATTTTTAATTGAATTAACCACAAACAATAGAAGACAACCAAGGGGTGTATTGGTTGGGCACATTCACCTAGATAAGAATACATTCAGCATACTCTTCCATAAAGGAACAATATGCAACTCTGTATTAATTATTCTTTTTGATGGTGATTGTGCACATATATATGTAAATAATTTAATTTAAATTCACAAACAGTAGTGGGTAGGTATATTTACCCTTTTAAATCGATTTACAACCACACACAAGTTAGAAAGGGTGGTTTGGTGATTTCTCCCCTTTATTAAGCCTTTAATGACCTATATATCTTTTATTCATGGGATTAATCAATAAAATTCAGTGGAAGGGTGTATTAACCACTAGACACTTGTAACAAGCACCTAGATAGTATTTCTCTTTTAGGAAGGTTATTGGTCGTACATGGGTTATTCTTTTATTGCACAATTAAATAAGATTTCTTTGTACTTGTCATTTCATGTGAAGGCTTTAATCATTTTCCTTTCACAAGCAAAGATATAAATAATATTTTTAACCATGAATTAATTCCTTATCAGCAATGAGAATTAATTATCTTTTAATTAAATTAGATAATACTTTCAAAAAGGAAAAAGAATTATATAAGAGCTTTTCTTTATTTAATTTCTCTTTAATATTAAAAGGGCTTTTAAGCTTTTTATTAAGCAATTAAATTACCAAAAATTAAAGTAGTGTTCCTTAAGCCTACTAGCACCTATACTGGTCCATTGGACCCACATGTAAGTGTTGGATGCTAGGAAATTAATTATTATGGAAAATAACACAGGACTAGCGAGTGATTCAAAGTAAATGCATCTAAAAATAAATAAGCCTCAAAATGATCCAAACTTTCTTGTGCATGCTCTCTGGTCCTAAACAAGTCTAAAGAACCAGCATGTTCACATGGAATCTCTACTGAACTTGGTTTATTAATTTACAAAGGAAACATGCATAAATCAAGAATAATTATTTCTGTTGATCCAAAAATCATGATTACTTCACAAGATGTGAATTTTGGTATTACAAGACAGTGTGCACAAGTTGGGCTCAAGAACTTGAATATATTTAACAAGAAAAATCATTTTTGCAGATCTGCCAGAAATAGAAAAACATTTTTAGAAAAAGATTTACATCATAACTTTGTGCAATTTTGGCATAGGAGCTAGTCATGACCTAACACACAACATATCCAAAAATTAGCTACAGAGGATTCATGGTTTTTGAGATATTGCAGATTTAGGGTTTTCACATTTGTATTTTTCATGCAAAAATTAAAAGGAATTAGCTCAGGCCAGAATAACAAAAGTTGTAGTATAATTCACCATGAATCCAACAAAATTGGTCTTGCATTTTTCTGATTTTCCTGTGATTTTCTACGCAATTTACAAGAATCAGCAAATCTGTTTAACCATTGGAGTTACCCTTTTGCGATTAGGCCCCTGAGAAGAACTTGATGTTTGCAATGTTGCCCTCGGGGCGGCCGGCCGGCGCGGGCTGCCGGAATCCAGCGAGGCCGGCGCGGTTCCCGGCCGGGGAAGGGGTGGAGGAGGGTCCTAGGGGGTCTAGGGCCTAGTTTGGGTGCTTGGACGGGGTGGAGGTGGCCGGCGGTGGGGTGCTCGGCGGCGGCGGTCGGCCGCCGGCCGGCCGGGACGGCTCACGACGGCGCGCGCTCGGTCGTGGCACGGGTATAGGCGGCTTGGGCGGCTTCCGTAGGTGCTAGGGGAGGTGAAGGAGGGTCGAAATGGCGTGCGGTTGGCCCGAGACCGGAGCTCGCCGCGGAAGCTCGCCTTGGCGCCGGCGGACGGCACGGTCGGCGGGCCGGGGTCTGCGCGCGCGGCGGGAGGAGCGGTGGCCGCGTTTAACGGAGCGAGCGAGCGGGGGCACGGCGAAGGGCGGCGCGCGGGACGGGCACGAGGACAGGCGGGCGGCGGTCGTACCGCGCCGGGCAGAGAGGTGTACGGCGGCGCGACGCCCTAGGACGCGGGCGGCGGGCCTCCTCGACGTGCCGCACCTCGGGAGCGAGCACCGCATCGGGAAGGCGCGGAGCGGCGCATGGACCGAGGCACGGCGGCGGACGGGCGGACGCGGGGCGGCACCGGCGGCGCGCGCGCCCGCGCGCGCACGACGCGCGACGTCGCGACACGGCGCGACGTCGGCCTGTCGGAATTTCCAACTGGCCTCGTTCAAATTAAATTTTCTCCAAATTTTTGAATAAAAGTGTACAAAGCAATGAATAGGAAAGTCGTAGATCTAACTATCCTCTACAACTTTCAAAAAGGCCATATAGTGTTTTTCTCAACGGATTTTGCAGGAACGTCGTGCCAATATTGAATGTTGGCCTGTTCTGAAAAACAGGGGGTACTGTCAATCGATCAAGTTTTTCACCAATTTCCACCCAAAATTTGAAATGCCAATCTACATGAAAGTTGTGTCCCTCAACAAGATGGACAACTTTCATAAAGGTAGAATTTTAAGTGTTTAGGTGAATTTGGGGAACGCGGCAAAAGTTCCGGACGACATTCGCTGACGTCCACGGTCAAGCCGGTTTTGACCGTGTCTTTGACCAAGGGTCGACTACGGGTGTGTGTAGGCTTGGTTAAGGGGTTCATTGGGGTTCACTGGCGAGGTTTTCGGGTGATGACCCAGGTTGACCTAGGTTTGACCGGGGTTTGACTGGTTTGACCCGGCTGATCCGGTCATTAGCGTTAATGACGGTAATTAAAAACCTGGGGCGTCACAGTCCCTGTGGCATCTGAACGGCAACCACACCATTAAGTAGTGCTACCAACTCAGGCACGCACTCAAGAGTACTCCAGAGCCACCGCACCCTCACGATAAGAAAGGCAAGAAGAAGAACGACGGAGACAACAATGACTTCCAGGAACCCGACAAGACTGTCAACGTCCTCTTCGGCGGACTACCCAGCAGGCGGGAGCAAAAGTCTACCCGCCGAGAAGTCATGAGCATTGAACCAGCGGTCTCGACCCCTCTCAGGTGGTCGGAGGTACCCATTACCTTCTCCCACGCAGATCCATGGACCAGCTTCTCCGAACCAGGACGGTTCCCTCTCGTCCTGAAGCCAGTGGTCGCGGGCTCCAAGCTCAACAAGGTCCTCATTGACGGTGGAAGCGGGCTCAACGTCCTTTTCACCAAGACCTTGAAGAAAATGAAGCTCGACATCACCCACATGCTCACCAAGAGCAACACGCCCTTCTACGGCATCGTCCCCGGCAACGCGGCTATTCCACTGGGCTCAGTGGTCCTGCCAGTTACCTTCGGGGAATCTCGGGACAACTACCGTACCGAGTACATCAAGTTCGAGGTCGCGGACTTTGAAACATCCTACCATGCCATCCTCGGCAGACCGGCCATCGCCAAGTTCATGGCGGTGCCTCACTACACCTACTTGGTGCTCAAGATGCCAAGCCCAGCAGGTGTGCTCTCTCTCCAAGGGGACTTGAAGATCTCGCACGACTGCGACACCGAAGCCGTGGAGATCGCTTCTACAAATCAAGTACCCAACGCCGTGATGGAGGTCTACGCTGCATCGAAGAAGCTTGCTACAAGTGAACTCGACATCCCCGAGAAGTCTGACAAAGGCAACAAGCCTCAACCAGCTGAGGAGGTCCTGGTCAAGACAATCGACCTCGGGACAGGCGACGCCAGCAAGACTACCACCATCGGGGCCGGCCTCGACCCCAAATAGGAAGACGCGCTCATCAACTTCCTCCGGGCTAACCGCGACATCTTCGCGTGGAAGCCAGCGGACATGCCAGGAGTGCCCAGGGAGTTGATTGAGCACTGCCTCAACGTCGATCCTAAGGCCACCCCCAAGCGACAACACCTCCGACGCTTCGCCGACGACAGACGGGACGCCATCAAGAAGGAACTCGCCAAACTACTCGCGGCTGGCTTCATCAGAGAAGTCTTCCATCCTGAGTGGCTCGCCAACCCCGTCCTCGTCCACAAGAAGAACTCGAACGAGTGGCGGATGTGCGTCGACTACACCGATCTCAACAAGCACTGCCCCAAGGACCCCTTCAGGTTGCCGCGGATTGATCAAGTCATCGACTCCACGGCGGGCTGCGACCTGCTCTGCTTCCTCGACTGCTACTCCGGATACCACCAGATCGCGATCAAGGAAGAAGACCAGGAGAAGACCGCGTTCATCACCCCGTTTGGCGCGTACTGCTACACGACCAAGTCCTTCGGGTTGAAGAACGTCGGCGCCACCTATCAACGAGCCATCCAGGCCTGCTTCAAGAGGCAACTCAACAAGAATGTCAAAGCCTACGTGGATGACGTGGTCATCAAGACCAGAGACTCCAGTACCCTCATTGACGACCTTGAAGAGACTTTCGCATCTCTGCGCGAGTACCGCTGGAAGCTCAACCCGAACAAGTGCGTCTTCGGTGTACCCTTGGGCAAACTACTCGGCTTCATCATCAGCCAACGCGGCATCGAAGCCAACCCCGAGAAGATCTCCGCCATCACCAGCATGAAAGCTCCCACGTGCATCAAAGACGTCCAGAAGCTGACCGGGTGCATGGCGGCCTTGAACAGATTCATCTCGAAGCTTGGAGAACGGGGGCTCCCCTTCTTCAAACTACTCAAGCATCAAGAGAAGTTCGTGTGGACTCCAGAGGCGGACCAAGCCCTTGCTCAGCTCAAGGACTTCCTATCGAAGCCACCAGTCCTCACGGCTCCTCGCAAAGGCGAGCAGCCTCTTGCTCTACCTCGCCGCGACTACTCATGTGGTCGCATCGCCATCGTTGTCGAGCGGCGGGGAAGACGGCCACGCCTACCCGGTCCGGCGCCCGGTCTACTTCGTCGGCGAGGTCCTCGTCGAGTCTAAGGCACGCTATCAGCCTGTGCAGAAGCTCCTGTACGCGGTACTCATCACCTCGCGGAAGCTACGACACTACTTCCAGGAGTACTCGATCTCCGTCGTCACCGACTACCCGCTCGGCGACATCCTGCGGAACCAAGATGCTACTGGAAGGATCTCCAAGTGGGCAGTCGAACTCGGCGCCCTCACCATCGACTTCAAGCCACACACAACCATCAATTCGCAAGCGCTAGTCGACTTCATGGCAGAGTGGCGGGAGAACCAGCTACCTACTCCAACCGCGCGACCAGAGCATTGGGTGATGTACTTCGACAGCTCACGCAACCTCGAGGGCGCAGGTGCAGGGGTACTCCTGATCTCTCCAACGGGCGAACAACTCAAGTACGTCCTGCAGATCTTCTGGAAGGTCTCAAACAACGAAGCCGAGTACGAAGCTCTCCTACACGGGCTCCGCCTTGCGGCTTCGCTAGGCATCAAGCGGCTACTAGTCTACGGCGACTCCGCAGTGGTCATCAACCAAGTCAACAAGTCCTGGGACCGCAACAAGGAGAACCTGGACGCCTACTGCCTAGAAGTCCGCAAGCTCGAGAACAAGTTCTACGGTCTCGAGTTCCACCACATCGTCCGCGACAACAACGTTGCAGTGGACGTCCTGTCAAAGCTCGATTCTACTCGCGCTCAAGTACCCGCGGGCGTCTTCGTACACGAGCTTCACGCGCCATCCATCTCGGAGCCGGCGCCACCGACCACTGTCCCAGCGCATCCGCCCGCTGGCCAGGAGGTCATGATGATCGACGTGGACTGGAGGCAACCCTTCATCGACTACCTCAGTGAGTAGAAGGTTCCCTCGGACAAGAACTTGGCTGAGCAGCTCATCCGCCGCGCCAAGTCCTACGTCCTCGTCGGAGACAAGCTATACAAGCGGGGCGCATCTTCTGGAGTACTCATGAAGTGCGTCCCCAGACAAGAAGGCAAGGACATCTTGGAGCAGATCCACAAGGGCGTCTGCGGCAACCACGCGTCTTCTCGAACGCTGGTCAGCAAGGCCTTCCGGCGAGCTTTCTACTGGCCCACAGCCCTAGGCGACGCCGAAGAACTCGTCAGAAGGTGCCAAGGATGTCAATACTTCGCCAAGCAGCAACACGTCCCGGCCTACAAGCTAGTCACCATACCGCCAACCCGGCCCTTCGCTTGCCGGGGGCTCGACATGATTGGGCCACTACCCACCGCGCCGGGTGGTTTCAACGAAGTGCAGTACCGGTGGCCATCGACAAGTTCACCAAGTGGATCGAGGTCAAGCCGGTCACATGCCCCAAGGCTGACAGAGTACTCGACTTCCTGGATGAACTCGTGCATCGCTACGGACTACCCCACCGCATCATCACAGACCTAGGCTCCAACTTCAACAACCACCAGTTCTGGGAGTACTGCGAGAACAGCGGGATCGACGTCCGATACGTCTCAATCGTCCATCTTAGGGCCAACGGACAAGTCGAGCGCGCCAACGGGATGGTGCTCGACGCTCTCAAGAAGCGGCTACACGACGCTGCTAACTCTAAAGGAGGCAAGTGGATCAAGGAACTACCCAATGCACTCTGGGGGCTGCGTACTCAGCCCTCCAAGCCAACGGGGCAATCCCCTTACTTCCTAGTCTACGGCTCCGAAGCAAATCTCCCTGCTGATGTCATATGGAACTCACCAGCAGTGGAGCACTACGACGAAGGCGTCTCTGAAGACAGCAGACGAGTTGACATCGATGGCCTCGAAGAAGCTCGCTGCGTTGCCCTCGTCCAATCAGCAAGGTACCTGGAGGGTATCCGACGCTACCATGACCGCAACATCAAGGAACACTCCTTCAACGTTGGCGATCTCGTCCTCCATCGTATACAGAACACGGAAGGACTACACAACCTCAGCTCCCCCTGGGAAGGTCCCTTCACCGTGGCAAAGGTGACCGGGCCGGGCTCCTATCGCCTCCAAACACTTGAAGGCGAAGATGTCAACAACTCGTGGAACGTCGACCAGCTCTGTCGGTTCTACGCCTAAGTCTACACGACTACCCTGGGGGCTCAAGTCTACACGACTACATCAAGACCCCTCCGCCCTAAGAGGCCTCCGGGTCCTGGCTCCAGTCTCCGGACTACTCCTTCGCTGTAAGCGGCCTCCAGGTCCAGGCACTAGTCTCCGGACTACTCTTCTCCAGAATCCAGCCCATGCGGCTACCTACGGATCCTGGGCTGCGACGAGCGACAAAGGACTCTAGCAGCGGTCTACTGAGAGACCATGTACTTCCAGATCCAGCCGATACGGCTACCTACGGATCTACTGCTGTAAGCGGCTACTCGCCCTAGCACCACTTAGCCGTAAGCGGCCTCCGGGTCCTGGTGACTACTCTGTAACTACGGCCCTGGCCATCCAGGTGTACTTCTTCAGTAATAAAGTTTGATCGTTCATCAACTTCTTTATTGTCTACTTCCCTCAACGGGAATACCGCCGAGTACCACTACTCGCGACAACTCCACGATGGGACTCCACACTCTGAGATCGCGACTACGAGTACTCACTGATGAAACTTCTCTTCATTAATACTTAAACAATTTCATTACAATTGTTTTTTGTACATCAATTGCTATGAGCTAACTATTGCAAGACTACTGGAGATTGAGCTTGTCGGCTACTTGCGCCGCAATGGGTGCCATCTGCTCCAGCAGCTCCGCATACTGCTCGTCCGTACAGTTGGCGGCTACCCCGCCAGCGACTACATCCATGGGCGCCTTCGGGAAGTAAGACTTCATGAAGGCCAGCACCTAGTTCGGGATCGACTTCGCCAGATGCTTCACGTAGGCCACCAGCCGGCTGGGGGCTTCCTTCAGTCGATCCACGAGCGGTGCTATCTTGGGGCCGCCAGGATGAGGCACCAAGAGTCTTGCGATGGGAAGCGCGGCTTCTTCAAGCTCCTTCAGCTGGGCTCGCAGCGCCTCGCAGTCCTCGTTCAGCTTCTGCAACGATTTGTAGCAGTTGACGAGGTCACGATCGGAGGCAATACGAAGCTCCATGTGCTTGTCGCACTCGAAGGCAAGCTCCTTATAGTCTAGCTCGAGTACCTCGCGGGCCTCCTGCTCCTGGTAGAAGAGGTTCTTCAGATCCGTCTCTGAAGTCTTCAACTGCTCAACCCGGGTCTCAAGCTCTGCAAACAACAAGGCGCAGCAGGTTAGACTACCTCTCGACCTCCAACAACTACTCAACAAGACAAGTGGTGTACCTTTGTTCTTGTTGCGGAGCGACTTGTTCCTCTGCACCAAGTCGTCACTCTTTGCCTGCATCTCCTGGATGTCATTGTGGTACTTGGCGAAGGCGGTGTCAAGCTTGGACTGCATGGCGGCCGTGTGCTTCCGGGACTTCACGAGTTGGTCCTCCAGCGCCTCCACCCGAAGCACCGCGTCACCGAAGCCTTGAAGCATATTGGACTTCTTGCGGGACCGCTCTACAACGTCCTGCACAGGCAATACACATCAAATGGGTACTCAACGCTACAGGATTAACTACTCAGGAGTTACGACTACTCACCTTCATCCACTGCTCGGCTTGGCGGACTGCCTCCAGATGCCGAGCCACCGTTGACGGATCGACCAAGTCATCCGCCAGCAGCTCTACTCCGCCGCGACTACTCGTGGCAGCTTCGGTCATCGGCGCAGAGCGGATGGGCTCCGCGTCTTGGATCTCCGGGGAGCGGACGACCACCTCCAGAGCGGGTTCTGGTTGTGCGGTGGCCTCCTCTCCTCTGGTCGCTGTGGCGGCCTCTCCGACGGCCACCTCCACCTGCTCGGGGGCTCCTCCAGCAGCCTCCTGCACTTCTGGTGTCAACCTCTCCATGGGCACCGCCGCAGGGATTTCACTCCCTTCGGCTTCAGCGCCAGTCAACAAGAAGACACATGCATCAGCGTCATCTGACGACTACGACTACTCTTTGGGGGGTACTACAGCCTCAACAGAGTACTCACCTTCGACTACGCAGGCTTCAGGCAACATAGCCTCAGTAGCCGATGTTTCGGGCTCCGCCTGAGGGGCGGGAGCGGACTCCTCAGCAGGTGGCGCGGCTTCTTCTTCCGCCACCGCTGTAGAGGGTTCATCCCCCTCCCAGGACAGATCTGTTGATTTCCTGCAGAGTACACAAGTTGGTTGTCAATGAAGTTCGACTACTACATCAACTACTACTTGGGAAGATCCAACACTTACAAGCTTGACCGGACTACCGTCACGGTCGGGGCGCCAAGGATGTTGGCAATGTCCACCAGTCCACCCTCGGCGGGCGCCTCCTCTTGCGCCTCATCTCCTGCAATGACAGTCGCGGGTGCAGTACTCTCCTGCGCCTCCGCGGCCACGACTTCTCCTGCAGCAGCAGCCGCGGGCTCTGTGCTCTCTTGACGAGCAGGGGGCTGGCGCTCCATCTGCGCTAGGAGCTCTTCAACAGTGGGGTCTGGGCTACGACTCCCAGTGGCTTCCCCCACCGTGTCCCACTCTCCTTCGTCACCCTGAATAGTGGGCTCCGTGGGCGGCACCTCCTGCAAGCAAGGAAAGTTCATCGTCAGCAAGCGAACTCGAGCCAAGAATACTCGACTACACTACTCAAGATGGCTCACCTCCAGGAACGTGGTCTCGGTGACCTTCAACTTCTTCGACACGCGCTTGCGGGACGCATTGCGCGGCTTCCGCGGCGGCGCGGCCAGGCTAGCCTCTAGGCTAGTCGGTGGGTCCTGCACGAGGGGAACGTGAGGCAAGCCAGGACGGCTGAACCTCGACTGCAGCTGAAAGCGGTCCTGCAGCGTCTCCTCGTCGTCGTCCTCGTCGAACGTATCCTCTACGACAACTGTGTCGTCTCCTTCGCCGATTTCCCGCCGCTCCTTGGCTTTGGTCTTCCCCTCCTCCGGGATCTTGACTTCCTGAGGGGGCGGCGGCGGCTCGGAGATAAACTTCTTCAAGTCGTCCTGCAAGACACAACTCATCAGCGCGACTACTCAGAAAGACTGGGTGCTCGACACGATCTACGGCTACTTACCTCCTTTGGCGGGCGTGCGGCGGAGTACTCCGGGACGGGGCACGCCGTGTACGGTGGCATGTCCTTGAAGATCCATGCCAGCCTGTCAACTATGTCGTCGTCGTCGACTTCGTCTCCAGGCATCCGCGACGTGTCGCCGTCGCCGGTGTACTCGAATCCTAGGGTGTCGCAAGCCATCAGTGGCTGCACCCTGCGCTTCATGAAGCTGAAGGCCACGTGCTCGGCTCTCAGCCCGGCTTCCCTCAGCGCCTTGATCCGCGCCAATAACTCGGGGAGCTGGATCCCCTCCTACATCGTTGGCTTCATGTTCCACCATGGGCGATGCTTGGGCTGCTTCCCGCTCGGCTTCAGCAACCCGGGGTGGTGGTTCGTGATGTAGAACCATTTCGCCTTCCAGTCCTGGTTGGAGTCGATGAGCTTGTACGAGAGGTACTGCTCGGCGGCGTCCTCCCGCATCTGGATCCCCGCTCCTCCGACTACCCGCGGGTTGCTGGTGCTAGGTTGTGGCTTCACTCGGAAGAATTTCTAGAACAAGATCCAGTGGGGCTTGATCCCCAGAAACGCTTCACAGAAGTGGACGAAGACAGCGGTGTGGAAAATACCGTTGGGGTTGAGGTTGAGGTACTCGATGCCGTAGTACCCCATGAGCCCCTTGAAGAAGTCGCTCGCCGGGAGCGCAAGTCCGCGCTCCGCGAAGCGCGCGAACATCGGGATCTCGTCTTCGCTCTTCTCCATCAGGTACGGATCCCCAGCGGCGGCCCTCCACATGTCCATCTCCTTCTCACGGATGAATCCGCTGTTGAGGAGGGCCAACAAATCTTCGGTCTTCATCTTCGACTTCTTCCACTCGCGGTACAGATCTTGCCGCGGTGGAGACATCAGTGGTGCTGCCCCTGCGGCAGATCCGGCGGCCTCGTCTCGGCCCCTCTTCTTCCCGCGCGGTGGCCTTTGTGGTCTTGGACGGCGACGGCTTCATCCTCCAAGTGCACGGTGTCTTCACGCGCATTCGCTCGGGGGCTACTCTGGTGGCTCTGGGTGGCGGTGCGCTCAGATCTACAGCGGCGGCGGCGTGCGCTGGCGGCAACTCTGGCCAAGGTCTATTCAAAATGGCTACAGCTGCGTAGGGTGAAAAACCCAAGGGATTTGGCTTCTATTTATAAGTCAACGCGGCCCTCCAACGGCCGGATGGATAAGTCTTGCGCTCGGCTGACTCAGCGGCCGCGCCAGACTCTTCAACTTCAACTAGTCGACGTGCCTCATCTCGGGGGCTCGGCTACCTCTACTCGACTACTTGGGAAGCGACAAGACTCAGGAGCATCTCAGGACACATTCTACAAGATGACCCTTCAATTCGAGAGGAAGTACTCGACTCAAGGCTCGGGGGCTCCGTGCCACGTGTCCTTCGGTTTTTTCTCCGGATTTTTCGGGATATTCTTGCCAAAACTTCAGATGGACCCTCAGCCAGAGCCTATGACTCAACCTAAGGCTCGGGGGCTACTCCATATGAAGTGCGATTTTGCAATCGCACTCCCATACCAGCTTCGGCTTCAAGACAATGCGGGCGTTTTTGAAGACCTTCGAGGGCAGCACTCGAGGATGCTTGGGACTACTCGAGAAGACTTCAAGATTGCTCAAACATCAGCTGGAGTACATTCCAGCCTCGGGATGCTTCGACTACTCTTGAGGACTTCTGACTTGTAGTACTCGGGGACGCTTGAGGACTACTCGTTAAGGCCGTCAAGACTACTTGAAGCTATCCTTCTCGACTACAAAGTACTCGGGGGCTTGTCGTATGGACCTCCCCGGGCCCACTACCTCGGTGGGTACCGGGACCGACTACTCGGTGGGCCCCCGGGACTACCGGCTTGCGCCGCACGACACACCGATGGCGTGAAGCACAAGGACTACGGAGGAGAAGTACTCGGTTAGGAAGCTGTACATGTCCCGCACTGTATGGAAGACTCCTAGACGTACTCGACTAGTACTCTCTCCCTACTCTGACTTGTAACCCTGCCTCCCGGACTATATAAGGCGAGGCAAGGACCCCTCTCTCATCATCTCATCTCACGGTGTACAATTGCATCATATTGTAATCGTACCCAATCAATCCAGAGCTACACAGCATACAGGACGTAGGGTATTACGCACCTCGCGGCCCGAACCTGTCTAAATTGTGTGCCACGTGTTTCTTCATTCGAGTTACCGATCTCGGCAAGGCCACATTCATCTACTTCGGGTACTCCCCTTAGTAGGTTGCCGGTCTAAAAAACCATACATGTTTGAGAAGTATTACCAAGCAATGGCTGAAGCCAAACCAGAGGCAATGAAATATCTGCAGGAGGAACATAAAAAACATTGGACTAGGAGCCAGTTCAGTACATTGTCTAAGGTGGATTATGTAACTAATAATTTGGCTGAGTCATTCAATAACTGGATAAAGGGTGAGAAGGGAAAGCACCTAGATGACTTGATGGACACCTACAGACAAAAGCTTTTGATCACGTGGAATCCCAGGAAGAGGGTAGCTAAGAAGTTTGAAGGAAAAATTCTTCCTCATATTATGGAGAAGCTAAGAGAAGATAGTTACAACCTTGACATTGATGTGATCACTAGCTCCCCAGAAGGTGTAGCAGAAGTGTGTGCTAGGAGGGGGACAGGCTACAGATTTGTGGTTAATTTACTTGAGAGAACATGTTCATGTAGGGTTTGGCAAGGGTCTGGAATTCCCTGCAAACATGCAATTGCATACATCACTTCAATTCCTGGTGCAAACCTAGAAGACCATGTGGATGACTACTTCTCTGTAAACAAATTTAGAGCTGCATATGAAGGTTCTATCCCTTGTATTCCCGACAAGTCTATATGGCCCAAAGCTACTGATGGCTTCTTGATGCTCCCTCCCTTGCTTAAGTCCACAGCAGGAGGGAGGAGGAAAATGTAAGGAATCGGATGCCCGTTAGCCTAAGAGGGGGAGGGGGTGAATTAGGCAACTTAAAAACCTTAACCTATGGCTCACTAAATTTTACACAAAAGTAAACTAGAACATACTATCTATATGTGCAACTACGGTTGTTCTAGTGTGAAACTCTCATCCCAAAAGAAGGTTTGCAACCTATAGCCAATCCTAGCATGATACTACTCTAGGAAAGTAGAGGCAAGCAAAGATTGCAATAGAGTAAATGCGGAAACGTAAAGGGGATGAGAGGATGCAAACTCTTGACACGTGATTTATCCCGTGGTATCGGTAGGCACTAAGCCACCCCTAGTCCACGTTGTTGAAGCACTCACACAAGAGTATTGCTTCCCGGTCACCAAGTCTCTCCCAAGAGCACCAACTTGACTTGCCACAAAGGCTAGCCACTTAGGCACTTGTCAAGCTCCCTTGGTCACCTTGATGCCGCCTCCACTAAGGAGCTTCTCCACCAAGGAAGGGGGTCTCCACGTCCCCCGCACAAAGTGTCCTCGCCGCTCCACACCAAGCCGGAGGGTCGATGACGATTGCCGGTGAGCCACTTAGGCCCCAAGGCTTCCGGCGAACATTGTACAACAGGATTCACTCAAGAATCACCTGACAAGGTTGGCACAACCTTGCACTCACTCGGCTCTAAGCTAAGCCTAGCACTAAGCACATACACAAAGCATGCACTAGTCTAAGGATGAGCAATTAAGCACTTGGATGGATTGGATATGATCTTCAATGTGTCTTGAACTCCTCTGCACTTCCACACAATCCAGCAACCTCAAATGGGTGAGTGGAGGGGGTATAAATAGCCCAAGGCATCAAACTAGCCGTTGGCTAACGTCCACTGAAAAAGGTACCGTCGGATGATCTGACGCTATGCTTTTCCAGGGCGTCGGTTCATCCGGTGCCCCTCCCACGTCACGTAGCCGTTGAGGTTCTCTGACACAACTGCTCCGACGCTATGCTCTGACGCCACGACGGATCATCCGGTGCTGAAGGCCTCGTGTTCAAGTCGGTACTGTTAGCTTCCAACAGACCGTCGGATAGACCGACGCTACACCTTGACCAGGGCGTCGGATCATCCGGTGCTGAAGGCTTTGTCTTGGCGCGTCTCTGCATGAATTCAAACTAGGCATCAGATAGACCGATGGGGTCCTCACTCAGACCGTCGGATCATCCGGTGCTACTGTCTTCCTTGCTCTTCCTCTGCAACTCGTCCGACGCTACTAAATAATGGACCGTCGGTTCATCCGACGGTACCTAGGGTTTGACCCTATGCACCAACTCGTCCGACGATTGCACCGACGCTTGTATTTGAGGGACCGTCGGTTCATCCGACGGTGTCTTCTCTTTTCCTTTTCTTGCTCGGTTTTGACCCTTTGTTTTGGCATTTTTGCATGGGGTTTTCTTGCATCCTTGGGACCTAGAAATGTCTACAAAGACATGCTCAAACAATATGGTTAGTCCCAATGATCACGTTGTCATGAATCACCAAAATCAAACTCCGAACAAATGGCATATGAGGCCATGTTCGCTACAATCTCCCCCTTTTTGGTGATTTAGGACAACACAACCAAAGCAAGCATAAATTTTCTAGAATTGACAGAATTAGAACTACTTACACTTGCTTGGATGCTTACCATCATCCAAACTCCCCCTAGATCAAACTTCCCTTTTTTTTATCTTTATGTTCACATTCTCCCCTTTGGTCTCATATCCTTGAAACCACTTGTAAGCATCCTTAAAACCACTTGTAGGCTTAAGCCACAAGCTTGCTTTGGTCTCACATTCTCCCCCTTTGGAATAAAATCTCCAAAAAGTCCCAAAGCAAAGGGTCCAAGGAAACTAGCAAGACCTAGCAAACATAGCTCAAAGGAGAGATGATAAATGCAAGGGAGAAAGCCGCATGAACCATGATCCATATGTATGATATCAATGAAGATGCCACATGTGAGAATAACTAAGGTGAATCACAAGTTCATGAGACTAGCATGATACAAACTAAGCTCCCCCTAAGTGTGTGCACAAAAAGAATACCACTTGTAGGACAAGGGTAGTGAGAAACAAGTGCACAACTACAAATTTGAAAGACAAGGAAGTTTAGAGCATATCATGCAAGGAGGTAGCTTTAAAGGACAAGAGATAAGACAAATGGGTTCTTGTTACATTACCACTTGTAGATATCACTTGTAGTCTTTTGATCATAGGATACCTCCGGGGGATGATCCTCTCTACCTTGTTGGCACCACATTGAGATGAGCCACTTGGAAATGATATCACTAGGTGACACCACTTGAAAGAAGCTTGCATAGAAGACACTTGGGGTACCACAAGGATTGAATGTATGAGTACATTGCCTTTGAACTTATATAGAGACATAAGCTCGCAAGGACATGACTCAATAGCATGAAGCTCATATTGCTATATTCACTCTTTTAGAGATGTTAGATCACATTGAGAGTGAAATAGCATTCTCTTAGAATGAAACACCGCACTGGAACGCGTTGCTAAGGGACTACATAAGATAAGCTTGAAACAATGTTAGTCCCATAACCAAACCATAGGATGAGCTCCCCCTAAATGTGTGCATTTAGTGTTTGAATCACCAACCAAATGTATGCACATTGTTTATGAAAACAAAAGGGAAGCTAACCCTATAGCTTGCTCATGATGCAAAGAGATATAAATGAAGACATGCACCATGAAAGAACAAGTGTAGTTTTCCTACACACTAATCAAACCATGTAGATTACTCATGGGTTAGCACATGACACAAGCAACCTACCATATGTAAACATTGAAACAAATGCAACCTAAACAAGGCAATGGAGCTACAATGATACAAGAGATGCGTTCTAGTTTCCATTACCTCAACCAAGGAACTTGGGCAACACATGTCCAATTTGCAAGCTTGGCTTATAGGCTTGAATCTTCTCATCTTGATTGTGCTAAGCCTCCCAAGTCCCCGCTTATGGCCTTTAAGTAGCCTTCGGAAGCCAAACCATTTGAGGCCCCTTCATGTTGGTGATGATTTCCTTGGGCACCCAAATGGGTTGGTTCCTACCCCGCTCTTCCTTCATCTTCCCAACCTTGTGTGCAACCACCTTGCCATTTGCTTTCTTCTTGATGATGTAGGTGTTGCTCTTGGTCTTGTTCTTGCGGTTGGGCTTGGTGTAGATGAGGGAGCTCTTGATGGTGGGCTTCAATTTCTTCTTTGTGCCCTTGTCCATCTTCTTGACAAATTAAGGGCATTTGTAGAACTTGTGTCCTTCTCTATGACACTTGTAGCAAGTCATGGTTGTACCCTTCTCAAGCTTCTTCACCATGGGATCACGGTTATCTTGAGAAGGTTGGACTTGGCTCTTCATGTCTTGAGAGATGTCCACTTGTTCTTCATCGTTCTCTCGGAGCCATTTCACTTCTTGCTTGAGCTCATCATTTTCCTTGCCTATGAGATAATCACATGATTCTACAACAACATTCTCATGGCAAGATGGTGAGCAAGATTCATCAATTAAATCAATGCAAGAAGTTGAAGCATCTACCTTGGAGATAGGAATTGCACAAGGGATAGATGTTTCATCAAGCTCAAAGGAATTACTTGTTTTAGTCTCATTGCTCTCAAGCTTAGATTTTAGCTCATCACACTCCTTGCTAAGCAATTTGAATTTGCACAACAAATGTTCATAATTTGTAGCAAGGGTGTCACTAAGATCATTGAGAGCATTGAGTTCTTTAATTTCATTAGCTTGTTGTTCAAGCATTCCTTTTTGCTCATGGATTAGCTCAACAAGATCATTGAGAGAGGTGGTGTCGGATTCGTCATCACTTACATTGCTTTCCATACCTTTGGCCATAAGGCACATGTGTGATGATGAAGGACCTTGCATGAAGCGGGTGGTGAAGTTCTTTCTTGATTCATCGCTTGAGCTAGAAGAACTTGATCCACCACTTGTCCACTCGCGGATGGCGAAGGTTGCTTCTTGCCTTGGTCTTCTCTCCATGACCACCTTCTTCTTGGGCTTGTGCTTGATCTTGGTGAACTTGATGTGTTGATGATGACGCGCTTCTCTCAAGTGGATGTTGTAGCCGTACATGTTGACTTTCTTCACATACTTGAAGATCTTCTTCACGTACTCGGCCACCATGGATTCAACCTCTTCATCACTTGAGGAATCTTCATCGTCACCATCATCACCATCATCTTCGCTTGAGCTTCCATGAGTAGCCATCCTACTCAACATTTTCTCTTGTCGGCTTGAGAGAGCATGGCTTGTTGTTGGAGAGGATGGTTCTTGAGGCTTTTCTTGGGGCACCTTCTTTGACTTGGGCATGAGTTGAAGCTCATGTGCCATGATCTTGCTCAAGATATGCGATGGCTTCAAATCTTCGAGCTTCTTCTCGTAGATGATTGCTTTCACCAAGTCATAGTCGGGCTTCCGGAGACTTTGAAGGATCTTGCGGTTGATGTTCAAGTCCGTGATGTCCTTCACACCTAAGGCATTAATCTCATTGACAAGCACATTTAGGCGTGAGTACATAGATTCGGCATTTTCATTAGCAAGTTGCTTAAAGCTATTGAATTCCTCAAGGAGACAACCATAGTGTTCATTAGTAACTTCTTTTGAACCCTCATTTTGCTCCTTGATGGTTTTCCATAGCTCATGAGCATTTTCACAAGTAAAAACTATATTGAAGACGCCTACATCTAGTGAGGACAAAATGATACTCTTAGCAATCACATCAAATTGCTTTTCCTTTCTAGTACCATTTTTCATGCCCTCATCGGTGACTCTCCAAACATCAAGGTCCCTTGCTTGGAGATAGGCCTCCATGAGGACCTTCCACCGAGGATAGCCCGTGCCATCGAAATGTGGAGCCAAACCTAAGGTATCCACCCATTTCATTCCTCTATAGAGCAACTCACTAAGCGGTGAAGCCTAACTGTTCCAATGAGCCGGTTTTCACAATTTATCAATTGAATTGGTGTATCCTTGTGAAGGAAGTGAGTCCCGGCTCAGATACCACTTGTAAGGAATCGGATGCCCGTTAGCCTAAGAGGGGGAGGGGGTGAATTAGGCAACTTAAAAACCTTAACCTATGGCTCACTAAATTTTACACAAAAGTAAACTAGAACATACTATCTATATGTGCAACTACGGTTGTTCTAGTGTGAAACTTCCATCCCAAAAGAAGGTTTGCAACCTATAGCCAATCCTAGCATGATACTACTCTAGGAAAGTAGAGGCAAGCAAAGATTGCAATAGAGTAAATGCGGAAACATAAAGGGGATGAGAGGAAGCAAACTCTTGACACGTGATTTATCCCGTGGTATCGGTAGGCACTAAGCCACCCCTAGTCCACGTTGTTGAAGCACTCACACAAGAGTATTGCTTCCCGATCACCAAGTCTCTCCCAAGAGCACCAACTTGACTTGCCACAAAGGCTAGCCACTTAGGCACTTGTCAAGCTCCCTTGGTCACCTTGATGCCGCCTCCACTAAGGAGCTTCTCCACCAAGGAAGGGGGTCTCCACGTCCCCCGCACAAAGTGTCCTCGCCGCTCCACACCAAGCCGGAGGGTCGATGACGATTTCCGGTGAGCCACTTAGGCCCCAAGGCTTCCGGCGAACCTTGTACAACTGGATTCACTCAAGAATCACCTGACAAGATTGGCACAACCTTGCACTCACTCGCCCTCAAGCTAAGCCTAGCACTAAGCACATACACAAAGCATGTACTAGTCTAAGGATGAGCAATTAAGCACTTGGATGGATTGGATATGATCTTCAATGTGTCTTGAACTCCTCTACACTTCCACACAATCCAGCAACCTCAAATGGGTGAGTGGAGGGGGTATAAATAGCCCAAGGCATCAAACTAGCCGTTGGCTAACGTCCACTGAAAAAGGTACCGTCGGATGATCTGACGCTATGCTTTTCCATGGCGTCGGTTCATCCGGTGCCCCTCCCACGTCACGTAGCCGTTGATGTTCTCTGACACAACTGCTCCGACGCTATGCTCCGACGCCACGACGGATCATCCGGTGCTGAAGGCCTCGTGTCCAAGTCGGTACTGTTAGCTTCCAACAGACCGTCGGATAGACCGACGCTACACCTTGACCAGGGCGTCGGATCATCCGGTGCTGAAGGCTTTGTCTTGGCGCGTCTCTGCAGGAATTCAAACTAGGCGTCAGATAGACCGACGGGGTCCTCACTCAAACCGTCGGATCATCCGGTGCTACTGTCTTCCTTGCTCTTCCTCTGCAACTCGTCCGACGCTACTAAATAATGGACCGTCGGTTCATCCGACGGTACCTAGGGTTTGACCCTGTGCACCAACTCGTCCGACGATTGCACCGACGCTTGTATTTTAGGGACCGTCGGTTCATCCGACAGTGTCTTCTCTTTTCCTTTTCTTGCTCGGTTTTGACCCTTTGTTTTGGCATTTTTGCATGGGGTTTTCTTGCATCCTTGGGACCTAGAAATGTCTACAAAGACATGCTCAAACAATATGGTTAGTCCCAATGATCACGTTGTCATGAATCACCAAAATCAAACTCCGAACAAATGGCATATGAGGCCATGTTCGCTACATAAAATTAGGATGAAATCAGCTGCTGAGGGAGGTAGCAAGGGGAAGGGAAAGGGAAAGTCACATGAGTGCCCCATATGCCATCAGTTAGGGCATCACTGGTACACATGTAGGAATGGAAACCCAGAAGATATAGCTGCAATGGAGGCTGAAAGGTACACTTAATTGCTGTCATTAAAATGTAAAAATTGATTAACTTGCTTAACTTTCTACTTTCATGTAATGCAGGGGTCCTCCGGAGAAAAAGGTTAAAAAGGCAGCAAGTTGTAACACAGAGACTAGCATTATAGTTGCTACTCCAACAGTAATGGTATTCCCTTACAATGAGGCAGTGGCCAATGCTACACATAAGAAAAAGAAGAAGGTTGCTTCCAAGGGAAAATCATCTACTTCAGGTTCTAGGAACAGCACGGGGGCGGCTACCACTACATGTAGTTCTACTCCTCTTAGTACTTCTAGCAGGTAACTGATTGTCTATTTTTTCATATATATATGACATAGTTGTTGTTATGACTAATAACATTAATGGACAGATCTGGAACTGGCTCCAATAACCCTCCTATTCCAATCCAAGTCTTGCAACCGGCTCCTTCTCATGAAGATACAACTACTACAGTTATGGCCCACATTTCACCAAAGAAGAAGATGGCTGTGAAGAAGAAATTGACACCAAAGAAGCTTCAAATTGTATCAGCTAGTCCATCCACCCCAGACAGCCCTTCTTCCAACACCAGAAGCAAGAAAAAACTGAATATGTAGTTGTTCTTTCCTGTATGTTGCTGATGCAATCTTTTGCTGAGATGTAATGCAAAACTAATGACTTAGCTATTGTGAATTTGAAAACCAGTAAGGTAGTTGTTATGTGATGAAACCTTAGCTGCTGAGATGTTTGTGAGATGAAAATTAGCTATGGTGTTGGTTAAATATTTGTGAGATGAAAATCTTTAATGCTCTGTTGGCTAAATATTTCTGAGATGAATATCTTTAATGTTGTGTTGGTTAAATATTTCTGAGATGAATATTTTTAATGTTGTATTTTGTTGGTTAAATATTTATAAGATGAATATTTGTTGGTTGGTTTATTTTAAAAAAATATGCTGTGTTGGTTAAATGTTTGTGAGAAAAAAATTTTTTGTTGGGTTGTTATAATTGTGTCTCACGATCTACCCGTCCCTGAATGCAAAATATCTGTGAGATGAAAAATATTTGTACGGTTTAAAAAATATTTAGTGAATGCTAAGAGGTCGAGGGCAAGATGGTCATTTTGGAGTCCGGCCCCACCCGTTAGAGCTCACAAACGATGCTAATCTAACAGACTACGGATGAAATGAGTTCGGTGTCAAAAAAAAAAAAAAAAATTTGACTCAGTGGCTTGGATGTCCAGCCCAACTTTTTAGTGCTTGTGTGTCCGATGCATGTTTTTAATGGGCCTGTGTGTCAAAGTCTCCCGATTCCTTCCTTCGTGCCATCCCCTCCGACCCTCCCATTCACTCAATCCACCGGGCCGCATCCCCGTGGTGGGGGAGAAGGTTGAGGCGGGGAAGGAGGGGAGGAGGGCACTGCCGGAGGATCCGCTCGAGCCAGCCGTACCCCGCGCTCATCACCAGCACCACCACCGATGCCTATTCGTCGTCTTCCCCAGCACCGCGAGCCGAGGGACGACGATGCGACAGTGCCCCTTTCCTTCCCCGTCTCCAGATACACCTTCTCCTCTCCGCTCCCGTCATTTGACGGTGGCCGTCTTGGGCGGCTCATGGGCCTCCGCGGCGCGGCGCGGTTCATCCGCTGCACGGAGAGCCGGCGCCTAATGCGGGTGCCCTCCGTGGTCGTGCGGTAGACAGCCGTCGAGCACCTCGAGGAGCGCTAGACCGACCTAGCCACAGCAGAGGTGGCCAACACGGTCAGGGGAGCTAGGTGTCGGCTAGGGTTCCAGGGCGCGAGCATCTTCGACGACAGGGAGCCGTCGTGGAACCGCCGCCGCCGTCCACCACTGTGCCGGAGAAGAAGGGGAGGATGGCCTGGTGCCCCTGGGGCGCAGAGCCACGGACGGATCCGCCGCCGCTCGTCGTCTCCATGCGCAGATCGAGGCATGACCGGCCGCGGGGAGGAGGGGAGGAGCTCAGCGGCGCGGACCTCGAATTCGTGCCCGAGAACAGCGAGGGCCTTCATCTTCCTCGAGGAGGACGGCGAGGGCGTCGAGATTCAGATGCCGTCGGGGAGGAGCCCGAGCTCGATGGGGCTGCACCGCTTCCCCTGCTCTTCGCCACTTCCCCTGCACCTCCGCCGCCGGTGTGCTGCCCTGCTTGTGATTCATGTATGATTCAGTTTGTGCAAAATGTGTGCCAAATTTTTTATCAGTACGACACCTGATTGGAGGTCCCAATGGAATTTGGACAATCTGCTAACTTCCTAGGTGGAATCTTCATATCTATTAAAAATGTCTCAAATATATATACTGTAGGTTGTCTGCTACACATATATGTTTATTTGAGCTTTCTCATTCTTTAAACTTTTCAAATAGTCAATTTTGCAGAAATTTCTTGATCTATGAGAATGCCATGCCTATGTATAATTGAGCAATGAATCATAGATGATTTATTGGCAGTATCTATTACATGCATGAATTGGTAGCTTTTGACATGAATGATACTTAATTGACTCTACTGTGTCACATTAGTATCACCGTTATGTAGCTTTTAACAAAATAGATTCTTTCTTATTTAGGATGGTTATATGTGATGCTGATGAGAAATTTCGCAATTGTTGGAGAATACTCAATAGTAAGATCTTTAAAGTTCATAGTATCACAAGTCAAAGGTAAATATTTCAGCTTGTGCTCGATTTCAATCGAAGGATGCAAAGGTTTCTCCAGGATATCAGTTTGCCATGTGACAAGAATATTAAGGTAAAGTTCTAGCATCATGCTCCATTCACATTAAATGGACAAAGATGATGCTAATTGTTGCCACCGAATAGTCAGTTCTAAAATCTCCCAATCTTACTATAGGGTATGCATATTCTGAGGGGAACAAATCAATATTCTGTAGTTTCATTAAAAGTGTAGTATATTATATATCAGATAAACACAGCAAACCACACTAGCAACCTGCTCTACATTCTGATCAAATGCAAATAGTACTTTTGACCAATATGTTTTTTCCTACATTATTGTTGAATGAAAGTAGAATAAATTTGCTTGGAAGCATTAAGTGTGTTTTCACTCACATGTTGGAGAATTACTTTTCATGGAAGGTGTTTATTGTGAATACAGTGCTTATTAATGTATACTTCTTGCCTGCATTAACAAATTTTCAGTTTTTTCACTGTTTATACAGAGATCAAAATTTTAAAACAAATTACCATCTCTGTACGAGTGCAAGAATACACAATCAGGCACTGGTGCAGGTATCCACTGTTTAACTTACTACATGCAGGTCAATATTGATTTTCCTAACATTCATTTGCATTAGGACTTAGATGGTTGTTTCTTTACATTCTATGCATAAACCAAAATATCACTTTTAGCATGCTTTTCCAATGCCATTTTAAATATCGGGAGTATAGATTCCACAGAATAACAATCTTGAGTGACAAATTCTAAAGTAACCATTTTATATGAATACATAGTATATTGCCTCTTTTTTTAGAAATATCGTTCTAGGACATCTTATATGAAATCATCAAATTTGCTGCTAATTAGCAAGTTGGTGTGGTGATAAGCATGCTTATAGATTGACCGTCTTCCTTTTCTTAATTTATTTTTGAGATATCTTTGTTACTTTCATTTGTAATAGGCAGATCTTGGTGATTGTTTTCTTGCTTATGTATCCTGTTTAGCCTAAGATGCAAATATGTCTATGTTTTCAAGTTCAGATGGACCATGAATTGGGATTGATGGGTTGTGGCCTGATAAAACAGATAGTATTTTTCTTGGATCTCATGTGATTATGGCAAACCTATTTTGGTATTTTATTTTGCTAGTGACACGTTACATGGATATGAATTCTTACACCTGTAGAGGGCCCATTCTATAGTTGAATTATATGTGGTTGATGTATTGTTTTCTCAATATTCATATCTTTTGTTGCAGGATCACATGAAAAGCTCCTTGAATTTAAATTAGTAGTTAGTATGCTGTATGTGGCCTTATCATGATTAGACCAATCAGTTGCATGCTTGTGTTTAAATCTTTTTGATGGATCAATTCATAGAGTAGTGGTATTCTTTAGGCCTGCAAAGGGTTCGGGTCGACCCGTTTTCGAAGCCAACCCGCCCCTGGAATTATCAAGTGGAGCAAATCGGGTCGACCCGGATTAGAACAGGGGTAGAAGGGTCGCGACCCTTTCGACCCCCGGTGACCCTCGGGTCGGTCCTTCGAGTCGCCGCCGCCGCTGCTCGGCGCCGACGCCGCCGTCGGCCGCCGTTCGTCGTCAACGATCGAGCTCGTCGCCGGCCAAATCAGCCTCCCCGTGGTCTAGGTTGTCGCCGCTCGTCCCTCCCCATCTCCGTCCTGCAACGACGACTCCGACGCCGCTCTGCCCATCCTTGCCACGGCGGCCGTGTACCATCTCCGACCGACCACGACGCCTGTCCAAGACTGGATCCGACATCGCAGCACCCTGCCTCAACCACCGCCGACACCGACGCCCATCCTGAAGTCCGCCGCCGTGGCAGGTTCGTCAAGATCCATTCTGCCTCTCTAGATCCATCTCCACCACCGGCCAGCTTGCCGCAAGCTTACTTTCTTTGTGGTGTCAGGTTCAGATAATTTTCATGGACTCATCATGCATCCAATCTGTGGAATGTTTGTGTCCTGGAATCAATCCTCTAGACTAGATTGATTTGTGGTGCAGTAATCTGTATGCAGCTATGAATGTTTGTGTTAGAACACAACTATGAACGTTTCAACATAGCTGTGGTTCCATGAGCAGAGGGATCTCAGTTGAGTCTAAAGTCGGTTTTGGTTTGTTTGGGTCAGAGGTAGTAGGCTGGTAATAATGATTGACTATGCAGCACGGATACGGGTATCGGTATCGGAAGGATACGGATACGCAGATACGGCAATTTCTCAAACAACCCGATACGTGGATACATTTTAAAAAATGTAAATAAATAAACAGTGATGCATATTAAATTGCAAGGCAGATGTTCAAGTTCAACAAGAGACATTAATTAAGCTATTAAAGTCTATTACACTCAAATAAAATGATAGCAACAGCCAACAGGTTCTAGCAATATAGAATTATAGACTTAGGATACTAGGATAGGATAACATCAAGCCATCAACATCATGCTTCTTCCTCGATTGTCACATTGTCCTCAATGTCCAGATCACCCAATCCAAATGATATAGCCTGCAACTCAGGCTCGTCAATGGAGAGGTCAGCATTTTCAAGAAGACCTACACCACTAAGGGAATCAAAAGAATCTCCTCCAACATCTCAGAATCTTGTCTCCCCTGTCTTGTATGCATTAGTTTTTCTTGACAAATGCCTCAGATTTGAGTGCACAAAGACCAAATCTTCAGCCCGCTCAGGAGTTAATGCATTTCGCTTGACACTATGGATGAAGCTGTATGTGCTCCAATGTCTTTCACAGCAAGAAGAGGAGGCTGGTTGACTCAGCAACTTCGTGGCCAAACTCATCAATAGAGGGGCAGATTGTCCATGATTTGTCCACCAAGTCATTAGGGAAACAGCCCATCTATCATGTATAGAATCATGATCATTGAATTCATCTGAACAACTAGAAAATCTTGAGTACTCTTCCTTTACTCTAGCCAAATCTTCTGAGTTGCGAAAGTACTTTTTGAAGCAAGTCATTCTCATTTGTGATACCTCCTTATCCTTATGAGGGGGGCATCGGCCAAAGACCTTCTTCAAGCCACCGGTTGCTGTAAAATCTACAATTTACCATTACAAATTAGGACACGAGCAACTAACAAAAGAGCAAATAATTCAGCAACAAAGAATCTGAATTCTAAACAAGTATGTACCTTGGATTGAGGGAATGAGCCAAACAATGCGATGGATTATTGCCTTTTGTCCATCTAGCAATCAATATATCATAAATGACAGAGTATAGGGCTGACTCCTCATTTAGTTCCTTCCCTTCATGCACATATATCACTTTCCTCACTTTCTCAATCATTGAATCCCACATCTCATAGATTAAGTGAAGACACGGGGTGTCCGTGTCCGCAAAGCGTATAATATCATAGATAGGAGTAGTGATCCTAAGAATGTAATCTACTTTGCCCCACCAAGAATCACTTAGTATTATTTCCTTTACACGTTGGGTAGCTGAAACATCATCTTTGTAAATGCTCCATTTGTCACTAATCACCATGTGTTGGAGAGCTGCTTTTACCTCAACAAACCGATTCAGCATACGCACAACCGAGGCAAATCTTGTTTCAGCAATAGAAAGCAACTTCAAATTGCTGAACTCATTGAATATAGAAAGGCGCATGCCATGATTCATTATGAAATTCTTGATCATTTGTGCCTCAACTTTAACATTGTCTATAAATTCTAGTTGTGTCCAAACATGCATATCCTCATCAGTAGGTGTTCTTGGCAGTTTAGGTTCACATATATTTTTCATAGCAAGGTTGAGAGTATGCACTACACAAGGTGTCCAAAATATGTGATCATTTTCAGCTTCAATTAAAAGACCCGCACCTTTGCAGTTTGCAGCATTATCTGTGATGATTTGCACCACATTTTTTCGACCTACATCATCAAGAACAGCCCTCGGCTTGTCGGCAATATATTCTTTTGACTTGTACTCTCCTTCACAATTGTCGGCCCTCAAAAACATAGGAGCTCTCTCGAAACAAGAACAAAGTTGATGATTGGCCTCCTCTGAGGATCTGACCAACCATCAGAGCAAATTGTGACCCCTTTCTCTGGCCATGTGCTCTTTGATCTCTCCAATAGAGTCTCTATGTGCCATCTTTCTTGCTTGAGGAGTGGTTCCCTAGCTCTGTTATATCCAGGGATTGTGTAACCTTGCAAATTGCGGCTGCAAGCAAATACAAAAGCTTCTCTTGATTATGGATTTCCTTAGAAAGTTGAAAGATATCCCTCCAGAATACATGGCTCTAACAATCAAAGCATCCAAGTGCTTGCGGTCTTGCAATGCCCATGATTTTTCCAATTCAGAAGGAGGTCCCCTCTTCTTCTTGTTGCTGTTGGATGCAGAAGGAGCTACAGGCAATGAAACAGTGTTTTTCTTTCCTCTTTCCACCAAATCCTTGCACTTATCCACTTCCCTCCTCATGGCACACAACATTTGATATGTAACATTTGGACATGGGCTAATCCCCTTCCCTTTTATCTGCAGCAAATGAGCTTCAACCCTAGTGTAGGCTGTTGTTTTTTTCCATTGGGCAATACTTGCATCTCCACAAAGCATTTCCTCCACCGCTTTTTGGCTTCTCCAAAATGGTGACATGATCCCACAACGGAGCCTTGATATCTCGTTATTCTAGCCTCGGATCCCACACTTTGACTACCGGTACCACTAGCACTTCCTGTACCACTCAAATTTGGAGATGCCATACGAGCTGGACAATGAACATTGAACAAAATTAATCGGTGCATGGATTGGGGAGGGACTGACTGAGGGTGAGGGAGCCAGGGAGGGCCGGAGGGGAACTCACCGGCAGGGGCACGAGGCAGGGCGCAATCGCCTCGCCTAGTTGCCTACTCGTCGTCGCCGTCAGCCCGTCACAGGAGCTCCTCGTTGCCGTCGCGGGGGAGGCTGCTCGTCTCTGGCGAGGCGAAGGCGCCCGAGGGCGGGTCGTCGGCGGGCGGTGGCCACGGGCGAGGCGTGCGGGCGTGTGGTGTCGAGCGGGGCGTGCGGCGGCCACAGACGGGAGGCGGAGGCGGAAGCGGAAGCGGAGGCGGAGGCGGATGCGTCGTGTGAATGCCGCACGGGATGGAACGCACGAGATGGGGACAGTCTAGGGCAATATGTTGTTAGTGGGCTGGGCTGCGCCGAAACGTGGGCCGAGACGTCTCCAATTTGGGGTTTTCGGCTCATTTAAGTCAGGATACGCCGGAACGGATTGGATACGTATCCTAGGCGTATCCGCGAAGTATCGGATACGGGTACGTATCCGATACGCGAAACGCTAGCAAATTGGAGTATCCGTGTTTCAGAGATGATTGAATTACCTAATTTCACCAATTGTGTCGGGCCTGGCATTGGTGGTGGCAGCACAAAATTGGGACTGAGTTTAAGTTCAGACATACAATTCATTACACGTGAACTGAGGAGCAAATGCCAAACTAACTGACATTCTTTATCTCTTGCTTGGTAATGTATTTTTTTTAGACAATTGGTGTGAGACCAGGAAGGAAATTTTAATGTATTTTTTTAGACAATTGGTGTGGGACCAGGAAGGAAATTTTGTTGTTCAAAGATGGTGATTTTTACAGCCCTCCATTACGCACAGAGCTGAGTTCATTAGTGGACATGGCTGTAGCTTTTTGCTGATTGCAGAACAGGAAGCTATACTAATGCGGCTTTGTTTGCTGACGAGCATTTACAAATAGCTAGTTTTTTAGCGTGACTTACATATAAGAAATGCTCGAGGCTCCAAGAAACTTGAGCAGAAGAGCTATATATGATATCAATCTATCTTAGCTTGAGGGACAAAAATACTGTGAAGTAGTACTCTCAAGAAGTTGGAATCAGATTTGAAATTCATGAAGAAAATAGTGGGAAATAAAAGAAAATAGCCTGATCATTAACACTCAATTCTAACTCAATTCAATGATCGGTTTGCTTGATCAAAGAGTAGTGTAATTATTTTATTAACACCCCATGAACTGATGAACTATAAAGCCATCAGCTGTAGGTTTTAGCATGCGCAGAAGGTACATCATGGTAGAGGAATTGACCTTCGTCAGGGTCTTCTTCTAACTAGCAGGCCTCTCTTTCAGCATGCTTTTCATTCTTTC
Organism: Cenchrus americanus; assembly: GCA_947561735.1. Lineage (NCBI taxonomy): Eukaryota > Viridiplantae > Streptophyta > Magnoliopsida > Poales > Poaceae > Cenchrus > Cenchrus americanus. Next base: position 153,040,010 of record OX387242.1, on the reverse strand, counting down.
ATCAAACAATTGAATCATACTTGATAGCCAAATGCAATAATGAAGTTCCATCAGCATGATACTATCTAATGATCTCCTCCATTCCAAATACTCCTCAAGAACCGCCGCTACTCCTAGCGCATCGGCAGCGGCGCCCCCATCTACCTTGCCGCCGTCCTCAAGTACCTCGCCACCGAGGTTAGTGGACCCCGCCCATTCCCCCTACCTGCCCCGCTGAAGACGCAGAATCCTTGATTCGTCTAGTCTCTTCCCTCCTTTTTAGGTCCTTGAGCTCACGGGGAACGCGGCGCGGGACAACAAGAAGAACCGGATCATCCCTCGGCATGTGCTGCTGGCGATCCACAACGACGAGGAGCTCGGGAAGCTGCTGGCCAGCGTCACCATCGCGCACGGCGGGGTGCTACCCAACATCAACTCCGTGCTCCTCCACAAGAAGTCCGCCTCTGCCGCCGCGAATGAAGCTAAGGCGGGTAAGGGCATGTACAACCCTTAGACAAGGGGTCGTCTATAGAATCTTGAACTGTGCATACAGACAGGTGTACAGACAGTTTATACAACCCATAGACAAAGATGTCGTCTGTAAGATGATTAATGTTTTGCATGGAGCTTAAGATCAACTACAAATGCATTTGTGTATATCATTGTGTGGCTATTTGATTAAATCATATCAAACATAAATAATAGAATCATAATTACAATAAGATCAGGAATAAAATAACTATATTAGATATATAGTTGTGGTGTTCTAATATAACAAAAGTAGTGGAAAAAGCATAAGCAAAACACCAAAAAATCTCCACCACACATTTGTTTACGTTTATCACAGCCCCCAGCGACAGAGCGTCCATGGAGCATCGAGCTCCTTCTACTCACGTCGACCTCTATCTTTTTTTTTAAAAGACGTCGACCTCTATCTACTCCATCTTGTTTTTTGCCGTGTGGTCGTGTGGAGCTCCATCCACTCCATTCTTGCTCCAGTCACCTCTCCCTCCCTATCTCCCCTCCGCATGCGGCGGCGACGGCGGCAACTGCGAGCCTCCCGCTCCATGGTCTCCACCTTTGGGCCGGATCGAGGAGGCGCGGCCACGACGGAGTCGAGGCCGAGCGAGGAGGCGATTGCGGCTTCCTAACATTTATTATGCGCATTTTATTATAGACTTCTTCTCAGGGATTGAAGCCCTGATAACTTCAGACATCTTTGTCTGCTTGATCTTTAAGCATTTCTTATTATTTTTCTGCCAGTTGGCACGATTAAGGTCGCGCTTGGCAATCTTATCTGCGTGGTCACGCTGTCGAGTCTGAAAAGACTCCTCACTCTCATTTGCTCCTCTCACCACGTCCTTAAGGACTTCAGGGCATGGTGAACTCAGTACATAGTCGAGGTCCAACATCGTGAGGACGCTATCCAGCTGGTTGCGCCACACCTTGAAGTTGGGTCCAACAAGCTTAGGGATGGTGCTGAGATAACTCAGTCCTGAAAGTGAGAACATAAAAAGTACGGAAAAATGTTGCATATATTAATTCAACTTTGGTTAAAAGTAACACATACAACAATACTCTACATTAACTCTATATCACCTTTGGGAGAGAAAAATAGAATTAATGCATACCAACTTAAAACACTCAGTTTTATAATATTGTAATTATCAGCTTTTGCCAGAAAAATAACAATATCATAAAGAATACTTTAAATTTCATTCTATTTCAAATATCCCTTTGGTTCAATTTAATTAAAGAATAACTCGCAGCGGAAAAACATAATTAAACTGAAATTCCAGAAGCATACTGCTCTCTGTAAAAATTTATCACTTTGGTTCAAAATTTAAACAGAGATTTAAACTTAATATTCAAATGTAAACATTCAAATTTACTCAAAAAAAATTTCTGAAATTCTCATTAACAATTACTATAAGCTACTGTTCACAGCCAACTATATGGCCCAACAGCATCATGCGGCCCGCGGCCTGCTTGTCACGCGCCCTCCTGGCCTCTAGCCCAACAGCCGACGGTTGGGCCGCCGAATCGGCCCAGCGCCGCAACCCGCATGGGTTGTTTTCAGCCTGCCTTACCGCCGAGCCAGTCGCAGCCGTCGATCTACAGATCGACGGTGCGGATGCATCCCGGCGAAAACGCTCGGTATATAATCCTAGCGGCCTGTGTTTAAACCCTAGACTCCCATTTTTCTCCACCCCGCCTCACTCGCACGCGCCGCAGTGCGGCTGCGGCTGTCTTCCGCGTGTCCAGCGCACAGGCCGGCGCGGGTGAGAAGCGGCGCCGCCGGCACACGGCCGCACAACATCCCTCCTCTCCTTGTCTAGCCCTTTCCCATCCTCCTCCCACATCTCGTGAGGTCAGAGAGAACGACGGCTCGGGATGGCATGGTGGCGCCGTCGCCGGGCCCTTCGCCGGCGCGAGCGTTCACCCCGACGGCGCGCCCGCGGATCCTACGCGGCGGCGGATCTATTCTTCCGGGCTCCTCCTCAAGGCGGCGCCGTAGGCGGCGCTCGATATGGAGGGCCGGTTAGCTCCTCCGCCAGGGAGCGGCGGCGCGGCCGACCAGATCTGCGGCTTCTCCTTCCCACCGCCGCTTTCTCCACCCCTTTGCTACAATCGGTCGGTGGTGGCGGACCGGAGTAGGTCGAGGCGTGGATTTTGATTTGGCGCAAAAAAAAATCTAAAAATCTACGCGCGGGCAACGGTGCATCTAGGTGGGCCAAGAGGGGAGGGCGACGGATTTGGGGGGGGGGGGGGGGGGGGGGGGGTGAACGACACTACTGAAATTTATAGATTGGTATAGATACAAAAGATTCACATAACTGAGAATCTGTAACATTTTTATTCCAGAAAAAAGTATGGATGCTCTCCCACTAGGGGGGCATTAAGGACATTTTCTCGGTGCTGTTACAACAAACGTAATTAAAAGAAGAAATTCTGCACTCTTGTACACACGGCACTCGATCAAGCCTCACACGCATCGTAGCAAAGGTCGTCCACAAAAGAATGCATTTGAGTGAGGAGCTGCAGGACATGGCTGATAGTTCTGCAAATCAAGAATCTCATGGAGAGGAGTTTATTAGTAGAGCTACAAGTTCTGGCATGGTTGTAAAATTCAAGGTGGACAAGTATGGTACATTTTCTTCTGAATCTACTATTCTATTGCAGGAGGTGAGGTCCAGTGGCAGAGAAAATGCTAGTGATCCATTTAATAAAATTAACAGGTGATAGGAATGCCAATCCTGCTTTTGGACAATCTCATATCACCAATATGGAAAGCAGTGGTGAAATCTCCCTATTGAAAAATGCTGAAATGGCTAACAGAGATCAAGGAGTTAGTAGAGCTGTGATGGTGGCTAACAGTACTACTGTAACAGCAGTGGACAATGCTGCTACAGCCTACAGGAATAAATCAAACTATTTCATTTGGAAAGGCTAAGATACAGAGCATGGAGAATGCGATTGCTGGGAATAGTTCACCAGAGAATGTTGAGGCCAGGGATACTGAGGATGGTAGCGGTTCGGGAAGTGATATGCACATATGGGATCTGTGTAGCAAGAGCTTCGAGAAGATCAGTTCACTAAATGGGCACATGGGTAGTCACTGGCGTGAGAATTACAAGTATATGCGCATGATGCCAGAACAATCCATTCCAGTGGCTCTGCGACCAAAAAAGAGAGAGAAGTGAGAATTGAAGCTTTTTTTTGGAGCCATCAAGGGCTCTAGTAGAGATGTCAATGGCACCCTGTTTGGCACCCAAAGTTTGGTACTGCAACAATAGACTCATCAGCCAGTGTGACCTCATCAGATGCATATAGCAGTGGAGAAACAGCTGAGACGAGGAAGTGGCAGAGTTTCTGATAACATTGGTAGAAAGAGTTCGCAAGGATACTGTGGAGGTGCCAGTGCCATCGCCACCATCAGATGAAGGTTTTGTGTGCTGCAATAAGACTTTCTATTCGACTCATGCTCTAGGAGGCCATATGTCCATTCAATAATAAGCCCAAGAACACCCTGCTTGAGGACGGTCCTGGCAGCTCCAGTGGTAGCGGTCACCAGTCAGCAATGTATTTCAAAGCATGTGTGCAGCAAGTGCAATATGAGTTTCCCAACTGGGCAGTCCTTAGGTGGGCATAAACGCAAGCACTATTTCGAGGAAATTAAGATTATATCACCAGCTGATGGGAATGTGAAGCCACCAATACTACTTCCTCACGAAACTGTGCCATCATCTGGGCTAGCGTTTCTGCCAACTGTTGAAAACATGAATCCCCCAGTACTGCTTGCCAGTGATAACATGCAGCCGAGAAAGATTGTGGCAAATACCACTGTCCATCAACAGCTAACACTGTCTTCTGATTCTGCGCAGCAGTCACAGCAGGCTCACAGACTGGGTAATGAAACTTAAACACAATACTGTTGGTTTATTTTTGTTGACAATAGCTGATGTGCCTACACCTACGCAGATTACCCCAGCTGATGTGAGGCGTTTGCTCGACCTCAATACAAGGGACATGAGACCAACGGCAAAGCAACCATGAGAAGTGTGAACTGTTTTATTAGGGTTGTCCATGAAGAGTGATCCCAGCCTTAAGTTTAGTCTGCCTGTTCGAATGTCAATTCTATCAGTAGAATTTTATGTGGTATGTCACATGGATATGTTTCCTATGTTTCCTGTTTTATTTGCAGTTTTATTTAGTCTCATTTTGGAGGCAGTATCATTAAAAGATTGACAGTAAATTTAGTTCTGGTATCATTTTCCCTTGAACTTTATAACAGAATTATGTGCTTATGGACCCATAGTATGGGAACATTATAATACATGGATTTTACAATTCGTATTGAGCTATATCAAACCAATACGCTCATTGGCTCTGCGTCCTTGATGATTTCTCTTGTTTACTAATCATTGTCTTCATTGTGCAATTATTATTACATATCTGCAATATCAATGTATCAGACAAGATGTTTTGTTTTCATGATGTAGTTCACAATCAAGTTTAATCCATGCAAAAGTTGCACTTTGTGATACTGGTACAAGTTTACTTCTGTGTTCCTGTTATAATTCTTGTATGTATTCTAAGCAAGCTAATGATTGTCACTTTCTATCTGTCCCAAAAAACGATTGTCACTTTATACAATGAGGGACTGATTAATTAGATTATGTATATTATTTTGGTATGAATGATTGCCAAGACAAAGTTCTATTGAAAAAACATAGGATGCAATGTTTGAGCCATCCTCTATCCTTAAACAAGTAATTTGTTCATTCCTTGTGTTTGTCTGTGCTAGATGCCATCATTTCCATTAACGAAAGACTATGTTTATATCTGGGATTTGATAATGATTCAAGTACTTATAATTTCAGCGAAAAAACTGAGAGAAATATTTATTATGCATCCTGCATACATCACCAAGCTAGAAAGCAATAGAAGGATGACAACAACATGAGCATCATTTACTGAACTACTATATGTTTGGAATAGAAACATGGTTAGTCTTGTCATCATCTTTGGTAGCTTTCATTTAGTACTACTTTTTCAGACTAAAAATAAAGCTTCTCCTTCCCAGAATTGGTGGTAAGGTGAACAACTCAATCGGCATATACAAATAATAAAAGAAGCACAAGGAGACAAAGACCATAGTTTCACCATCATTTCTTGGAGCCTTTTCATGTGGAATTGTTTGATTTTTGATTAAGTGCAAGGGAAAACCACCACATTTGCTGCCCTATATAGCATTCAGGCATTCAAATTTTGACTGTGGAAAAAACAATCAGTTTAGCATCCTCATGCTCTTTTGCTTTGGATTTTCTTGATTAATGCTTAAACCATATGCTCTCATTCTGTTTCCTTTTATGTCAAAAAATAGCTTAACGTTTAGTGCAATCCAAGGAATCAAGCTTGATATATACAACAAAAAGTAGTAAACACATTACTCTGTAATTGTAGAACCTATGTTTGTTACAAGCCTGCCATGCTTAATAGGATTCCAAGTCATATAAGCATGCAACACTGAAAGAGCAACAAGCAAACATGAACCGAACGGTTGCGTGTAAATTGATGCCGGTGTTAAAATGACACTTTTATTTTTAATGATTGCAAATTTGCAATGCATGCCTTGATGTGAGTTTTAGATGAAGTGATATACCCAATTTCTAAACATAAAATAGTTTTCAAAGTTTTAAATTGTGTCATAATTTATCCCATATGCTCCCTCCGTTCATTTTTCCAAGGCCTATTTGTACATGGCTTAAAGACCAAAGAAAAGAAATTAAGTCCCTCATGTCATTAATATCGTGAAAATCATGTGAGAGAGATTTATGTCTTGCACGGATGCCAAAGCGTCGATTTGGTGTTTTCCAATGCAAAAACACAAATAGGCCTTGTATAAATAGATTTTTCAGATTTGAAAATAGGCCTGTATAGTTGAGCGGAGGGACTATACAAGATTTTCATGTTTTTAACCGTCACACGTGTACCATCCATAGTAAAGTGTCACTGAAGTAATCCACAAAATCGGGGTCTGTAGAAGACTTTCATGTAGCAACGACGACTGGGTCCGCCCAAGGGGCCTCGCAAGCTGTGGTGATTATGGCCGCGGACAGTGAAGCGCCCCAACTTCCACTAGACCCGCCCGTTGATGCTGAAGTTACTGCAAGCGTGTGTGCCCGCGACCTTTAGGGCTCCTTTGGCAGCACAGGGTGGCCAAGGCACGGGCAGCTCACCCCGAAGGTGTTTTTTCAATAACATCCGCTTTCCCCTCCCAATCCAGGGTAGGAAGCCCCCGTGTACTTTCACTGTTTGACAGGTTCATCCCAGGGCATAGACTCCCACGCTGATCATTAGATTCATTACTTCCCATGCTGATCGGTTGCATGTATGCTAATCAGTTATTTTTGTAGGCTCCCAAAAAGTCTTTATATAAACACACATCTCATAGATATAATCAATCAAGCAAGTTTAATTTATGAAAATACTTTGCACTCTGGAAATATACACATTAGCTCCCAAATCAAGACTACGTTGCTGCAAGTTCACACGTCAGTTCGCAATGCTGCTCAATATGCGAGGCAAGGCAAGCATAATTTCTCTTGGAATTATCCCAAACTAGCTAAACAAATCCTAATATCATCTTCCATGTTGTATGTTGCATCCGTCTGTCCTACAAGCTGCAAGCCGCAAGTCACGTAAGTCTTGGTCTCAAATCCATGTCATCAAGAATCTGCAGGAACATGATGCAGGTAAATCAAAACCAACACAAGAAAAATGCATACATAAATACACAGATAATGTGAACTCTTTGTAGTCATACAAATCAATTATTGAGCTAGTGCATTGGCATTATGCATCTCAAAATAATGAACTGGTCAGAAAAGTTAATTGTATTGTATCATGATAAACAGAACAACCGACCATGGTACCTCAAGTTTCAGACAAAATTACGCAAATTACGCAAACAAGCTTGATGTAATAACCTTAACTCCAATGCACTCAAATGCATATGATTCAGTAAGCTAAGGATATTTTAGTTATTTTAAGCCAAGTAGTTCATGTCACTCAAATGCTGATGATAGTAAATTAAAGATATTTTAACTAGTACCTAACAGGATAAAAAATAACCAAGGCATACTAATATACTTTTCACTGTTGCTCTCCTTTCTTTTACAACAGATGATCAGCAACAAGCTTTATGTGTGAGCACTGCAAGAACGAGATCCGGTAGATTAGATCAGCAATAAGCAGGCATAGTTAATGAAATAGGGATACATCCAATCAATAGATCAACAACAAGCATAAAGAAGGAACAAAAAAGGAATGCATCTAATGGATGGAACGAGATACTGAGTAATATAAAAGTTGTTATATAAAGAAAATACCTTATCGTGGAACTTGCAAAATCAGCTCCACCATGAGGAGAAAAAAACACAAAAAAGAGAGACATTTAACTGTATCAGCACATAATTAAAATCCCACTGTAGAATCATGCGCTTAGACACATAGACATTCAAGAAAATCTAACCAATAACAAAAAGAAAAGAAGTTGCTACTAACGTCTTGGCATGGTGTGCAAACTGCAGAGCACCAGTAAGCAAAATCAGCAGTGTCATAATCCCTTAATGCCAGCATAACTTATGTGAAAACCAATGTTTAATTGCACTAACTAATGCTCAAAGAGTCAAAGTAACTTGCATAAGAACACATAAGATTGCACTGACCAATTTTTATTTGCACAAACTCCAAACTGGTTGTCAAGAACACATAAGATTCCTGTAGTACGTATCGACATATCTTCTGAAGCAAGAAGCCGAACCTCCCCTCCTGGATCTTGTTGATGCAATCTGAAGTTGAGAAGCCGTGGTGGACAGGGGTGATGACAGCTGGGTGGAGGTGCTGTGGTGGACAGGGGCGGCGACAGCTGCTGCTCAAGGGAGGCGGAGCAGCAGCGCCTGGACAGGGACGCCGGAGGCGAGGGACGACGACACGGAAAGACGGCGACGCGACGGGGAGACGGCACGCTGCCTGCTGGATCCACCGCATCGTCAGGACGGAGAAGGGGCGCACCGACGCACGGAGCCACCACCAGCCCGTCGAGGAGCACATCTGCCCGCCCGCAGCCTAGAGTAGATCTGCTTCGCACTGTCGATCTGCTTCGCACAGGCCGAAGGAGGGCGACGACGGCGGAGGCGGTCTGTTCGTGAGCGGCACCTCCTCGATTTGGCGGCGGCGTCCCATCCTCTGCTCGATCTGTCCCGTGAAGAAGAAGAAGAAGAAGAAGAGGTGGCCGGCGTGGAGACGGAGTGGTGCGGGTGTGCGGTCCGGAAGATGGAGGCGGAGCGCGGGGGAGAGACGTGGAAAGGGCGGGGGAGAGACGCCAGGAGTCTCGAGGTGGGGGAGCGCCACCCCGAGGAAAACGCGTGGATAAGGTTCTCCCACCTCGTGGTGTGGACTCCCAAACAGCGTGGTAGTTTAGCCCGTGCCTAAGCTTCCGGGGGGGGGGGGGGGGCTTCCGACGTAGGGAAAACGCCGGGTTCCCCACATGATTTGTGGTTCCCAAACGAGCCCTTAGCAGTTGCGCGATTCCTGTGGCAGCGGATCCCTCGGGCTCTACGCGGATCCCTCCTCTTCCACCGTGCGAGTTGGGGAAGAAGCTGGACCAATGACGAATTTCATGGAGGATGGGTCTCCTCCCACGCCTGGAATTGAGTCCGCAGCAACACGACATGAGCCTGGGCCTCACTCCCTCAAGATTGATTTTGGACCATCTGCACTTATTCTGGGGCCTACACACCGTGGAAACTTCATCTCCGGAGTTGACTTCACCGAGTGCGGATGAGTTGACCACACCGGCCGCTTGGATTTCGTCGCCGGCCGCTCGGACCTCATCGTTGCCCGCCCGGGCTTCTTCGCCATCCGCCCGGGGCTCCTCACCATCCATCTGAAGTTCACTACCGCCGCACAGGCTAGCGGAAGGAGCGTGCGCGGGGGAGCCAGCCTCGCCGGCAGGCCGGGTCTCCTCGCCACCCTCCCTGATTTCCTCACCGCCGCACGTGAGGGTGACAGGACCGCGGGTTGGACATCCCATCTCACCGGCCGGCCGGGTCTCCCCGCTGTCCGCCCATTCGCCACCTGCCCGGAGTTCGTCACCGCCTGTTCGGGTATCTTCACCAATCACCACCACACAAGCTGGCAACAGAATCCTCGCTACGGGTCTACTTTCGACATCCTCTGAAGATGGCCGACGGGGCGGGGGCCGAGATGGGTTCTGCTTAGAACCCAGAGCCGGTCAGACCTGCGACGGAGTTCCTCAACGATCTCTCCAAGATGCCGGGTGCTCTTCTGCCGTTCCGCAGATAAACAAGCAAAGAAGGAAGACGAGGCAGCCACCTTCCGAAGCACCTCGTCGCAGCCGGTGCCTTGCTGGGCTGGATGCTTCTGCAACAGAGGTTTGCCCCGTATACCTAAAGAAGCGAGTTATGCGAGCTCTCGATCTGCAAGTTAATGAAGATTAAGAAGAATTGGACAAACGGCTTCTGGAAGAGTACGCCAAATCCTTTAGGCATCCCCAGGCGTCAGCACATACCAGGGCGCTTGCTGATATGTTCAGGCTGTCACCCCCAGAGGATGATACCGCCTTCGAGGTGGTGGAATGCCTTGTATGAACTCAGAAGCCGAACTCTGGATCCTGGTTGTCCTCCTATTTGATTTAGATGTATCCAACACACATTCTCATTTGGAATGTTAGAGGGCTTAATTCCTCTTCCATTCTCATTTGGAATGTCAGAGGGCTTAATTCCTCTTCCAAAAGAGACACAATTCGTGTCATTGTGAACTCTTCCAAAATAGATATTGTTTGTTTGCAAGAGACCAAGACTAGCTAGGATTCCAGAGGATGTATCTTGTCCATGCTAGGCAGTGACTTTGATAATAATTATCTCTTCCTACCTTCGGTTGGGGCTAGTGGAGGAATTATAATTGCATGGAGATCTTGCCACACCCGGCCCAATTTGGATGGCCCATGAGTGGCCCATGAGCGCAGGTGCGCGTGTTTAGTGCCACATTGATAGTAGAGTAAGGGTAGAGCCAACTTATAAGCATTTGTCCACCAGCCATACCACCCTCGGGTTAACCCTTTTACATGAAGCGAGGACGAAAGTGTAAGCATGGTGCTATGTGTACGTGTGCTCGCCCTGTCGGGGACCGCCCTAGGGGTCCCCATAAACAATGGGGGAACCCTCACTTAAATCCCTGCATCGAAACACGCCAAGCCTAACCATGCAGGAAACTAACCGTGCAGGACATGGCCTATGCGGCAGGACTCCGGCGGCCCACCAAGACGGCCCGTTTAGAAGACCCCTCGAGCAGGTTCCGCCTCGCTCGAGGGCACGCTCCTCCTCGAGCGGGCTCCGCCCCGTTCGAGGGGCAACCCCTCCCTCGAGCGGTCACGCCCCGCTCGAGGGCTCGCTCCCCCTCGAGCGGGTCTCGTCTCGCTCGAGGGTTTGCTCCGCCCCTCGGCCGGGGCCCGCCACGCTCACGGGCACCCCCGCACGCGTGCGCCGGCCCCGTACTTGGGCATTTAACGCCCGACGCCGCAGACGGCACCATCATGCGCCCGGGGCTCGCACCCCGGTGCCGCCGCACCAACTCCCCAGGGAGGAGCCCATCCCCGCCACTGTGGAGATGGAATGTGCGGTACGGCCGGTGTCAGCCCCGTGACACCGCGCGCCCACTACAGTACGGCTAACGCGCCCGACCCTCGAAGGGGGGCCGGGCGCACCCTCGATTTCACTTTCTCGTGACTCTACAGGTTAGGTGGGGGGCGCTAGGCCGGTGGATGGCCATCCCGGCCACTGTAACGGCGCGGCCGCCGTACCCACGCGTGCAGGCGCACGCCCGACACCGCAGGCGCACGCCCAGGCGCTGTAGCAACCACTCCGCCACCGCGGAGCTCATTGGGAAGGAACGCCGTTCGCCCTCGCTCCCCGTACCCCGTACCGCCCATCATCGCACCTCCCCTCGAAGCCTATCGCGAGGACGCCATCACCATCCGCCGCCCTCCTACCCCTCGAACCGCCACTGTTCGGGTACGGGGTAGGCCATCATGGCCGGATCGCAGCGAAGATCGACCGGACGGCCGCCCACTCTACACCGTAGCGCGACGTGCTCCCTCACGTAGCTAGGAAGCGCGGCGCGCATGTAACCCGCCGCCCCCTTGGCCTATAAAAGGGGAGGCGAGCCCCCAGCCGCGAAAGGAACGAGTTCAGTCCAACACAACGCACCGTGCACTCACTCTCTTATTCTCCCACAACATCTTCAGTCACTCTCACAGGGACTTGGAAGCCACGCTTCCTCTCCCGCCTTGCTTGTACTTGCCCCACTACAAGCACCCCCGGTGCTGAGCAATATAGTGCCACGAGCACGCCCCTGCTGGACGTACGGCCCCCTCGGCCGGAACCAGGATAAAACCTTGTGTCATTTGTTGCTTAGCATCGACCATTGAGGGATAGACCTAGGCGCTATCTACTGGTTAGTGTCGGGACCATATTCCGCACCGACGCTGGCGCCCACCGTGGGGCAAACGAGCGCCTAAGGTCATTTCGCCAACTCCCTCCATGGTGATCCGCACTGAGTACCGTGCTACGCGTTACAACATGGGTAGCTCGGACCCTCTCCCGCCGGGTTCGAGATCCGCTTCGGGGACCCGAACTTCCGGGCCACGGGGAACGGCTATCTCATGCGCCTCACTAATCGTGAGGAGCTTCGCGCGCGCGCGCGCGAGGCCGTGTCCGCTCCGATCTCCGCCGCACGCACGACACCGCGCGCCGACGCCCGCGAGCACGGGTGCCGCGGGTCCGTCGCCGCCGCGACGCCGTCGTCGCTCCGGGGCTACGCTCACGCCGGGCGCGGTCCGAGCGGCGGCGGGCCGAGCGCGCCGCCGTCCAACGCGGTGCGCCCACCGTCATGACGATCGCCACCGCCCCCGGCGGGACCGCGTGCGCCTCTCGGACCACGCGTCCCCATCGGCCGCGTGGCGCCACGACGGCCTACAACGCCAACGTCAACACGACGATGCGCAGGGTTCCGCCTGGCCGCCATGTCTTCGTCGCCAGGGACCCCCGGCACCTCCGCCAGCCAGGATGAGTCGTCCGAAGGACCGATAAGGCGACCGCAGAGGGGGGGGGGGAGTGAATGGGAGCCGATAAAAATTCTTCTCGAGGGAGATTGAAACTCCGACAAGACGAACTAGCTCGGTTGAACCCCCGAAATCACACGCTCCGCACTTCTACCTTCCGTTTGCCAAAACCACGTAGCCACCGGAGTGCTACCGGTCCTAGGAACAAACACTACCAACGCAACCACAACACAAACGCAACACCGACAACCGGAAACAACTTGAAAGCCGGCTAACCGCAGGGGGCGGTTAGACCGGTATAGGGGGCGGTTAGACCGCCTCCACCCGGCAACCAAGAAATCCTCCGAAACGCCTCTTCCGAGCACCAAAACACACCACGGTTTCACCAACGGAGATCTCTCGGTCAAGGCCATGCTAGCTACCGTAAAAATCTTGGCGAAAACCAAAACTTCACCCAAGGGCCTAGGGGCGGTTAGACCGGCTACCCGGGGCGGTCTAACCTCCCGTACCCAAAGAACGAACTCCAACCAAGAACACCTAGCAAACAAGACGAGAACGACCCCAAATTTCACCCGGACACTCCTCTCGATCAAGGCGAACAAACTCACGAGAGGAAAATCCGGCGAAACGAGAACTTTGACCCGGAAACACCCCGGCGGTTAGACCGCCCCTTGTAGGCGGTTAGACCGCCCCTTCCAGAACACGAACCCGCGGGTCAAACCTCAACTTCCTCGCGCCCGATCTCCCGAATCACTCCACGGATTGCAGCCAAACTTCGGGGATAGCTGGGTTACCTCCTGGGCAACCTCTACCTCAAGGGAATCGACCCGAAACGCTCACAATCAAGAGGAATCGAAGAAATCGCTTCTCTAGGTCAAGAACTCGCCCAACTCGAAAAACCACCAAATCGAGTCCGATTCAAAGGGGATTTGGGGGCAAAGTCACCACCCAAAGAGGCACAAGAACCTCATACGTGACACCCACCAAAAACCCCAAGAAATCGTTCTCAAAACACCGCCAAAAAGAGCTCCGAAAGTCAACACCAAAGAGACGGGAAAACAACCATGAAGAACAACGCCAAACCTTCTATACATGCCATGAATGGTTCATACAAGGTCTAGCTTGCCACCCAAACATCCATCCCTCTCTCTAGATCTCACATGAAGCTCTCAAGCTAGCCTTCTAAAATCCTAGGGAAAATAGAGAACGAAAATGGAAAAACAAATGGGCTAGGGTTCCAAAGAGTTGGTCGCCAACCTCTCACCTCTTGGGTTATATAGGCGGCAACCGAATGTCTAAAATGCCCTTCACTAATGACTAGGGATACATGCCCCTCAAGGGCGGATTTGGAATTCTTGATGTCTTCACCATCGGACGGATGCCCGCCGACCGCACCCTCGCGTAGCCTCGACGCAAGCCTTGCGATCCCGACGCGTGTCCTCCGCTTCGAAGCTTCTCGGCGCCGGCGGCCGGGGGCGGTCGACCGCCCCCCCGGGGCGGTTAGACCGGCCCAGTGGATCTGACGGCCCCAGGCGGTCTGACCGCCCCTCCTGGGCGGTTGAACCGGCCTGGGTGGCCGCACCTCCTCGTCGAGTCTTCGGCCTCGGTTTTGTGGCTCAACCGAGTAACCCAGTGATTTTCTGGTGAACCACTGCAAACCCCGCGAACTTGGTGTAGCCTCCGCCAATCTCCACTCATGACTCGGCTCCCACGTAGTCCCGGCTCGACCTTGGTTTTGAGGCTCTACCAAGAAACCGTCCACGACTTCATCTTGCCGTTCATGCCACCATGCGGCCCGCACTTGACCCCCGCCGGCCACCGGTCCCTCGAACGAAGCCTACTTGTCTTCTCCACACCTGGAGGCCTCACCGGCAACGACCTTTCGCGCTTGTTCTTCACCTGCACCAACACGAGTCAAGCCGCAACCTGCACCTGCAATACTTAGCCAAGAATCAGTCCACATAACGTTGTCAATCACTCATCACACAAGGAAGCGACCATCCACCGGTCCTCGAACCACACATGGTCCTCAATCTCCCCCTTGATGAGTGCATTGACAACACCCACATGAAGTAACATAAGAGAAAAGGAAAAGAAAAGAAGCAAAATAAAAAGAAACTCCAACAAGCGATCGAAAGCCAAAGAAAGGCAAAGAGCAAGATCACTTGAAGAAGACAAGTCTCGGACCCCTTAGGCAAGGGCAACGACTCGACACATCCGAGACAAACCACAGCTCAAGCAAAGAGCGCAAAACACCACAGCAAAACTCGAACACCACAAAGAGCTCCCCCTGCACAAATGCAAGCTCCCCCTGAGCCACAGCACACTCCCCCTGAACATATGCATCAATGCAACTCGGGAATGCAACAAAGAGCAAAACACCGCTCACACCGCCCGGGCGGTTAGACCGCCGCCCAGGGCGGTTAGACCGCCTCTCGCCCGAACCGACCGCTCGGGGGGCGGTTAGACCGCCCAAAGAAACCGGCCCTGCACCAAACTGCTCAAAAATTGCCCGAAACAATTGGAACACCTTCCAAACACTTCCAGGTGCCCAAAACATGCACAAACTTCTCCCCCTTGTTGACAATGCATGAATCAAGACAAAACGCTAAAACTTGCAACATATAGCTTCTCGAATATACAAAATTCATCACAAGGAGCTACACAAGTCCAAATAAGCAAGTTAGATACTCGACAGGTTCGTAATGACCTTAACTACGTGATCACCAAGATTCACAACCATTGGACAATGCTAAAAAGGATTTTAGGAATTTTGCGAAAAGTTACTCTCTCACAAGCAAATACCTAAACATGAGCAAAACATATCAAAATGGCAAAGCCACTCAAACTTCATGCTAGGACAGCCATTCTAATCATAAGACCATCATAAACACCCAAAAGCACCTCATGTCATGTCAAAGCCACCGAGCCATGTGCCTACTTCTATATATGAGACTTCTCATTGGTAGACAACATGCAACGGTTTTAGCACCCAAAGCAAATTAATTTCTGCACATATGACATGGGAACATATTTTCCAAGCATTTTTCATTTCATTTTCAGATTTGTAAATGGTACATGAAATGTCTTTGCGACAAAAAGGAACTTATGCCCCTCCACAAGATTAAGCAAGAGGGCTAAACATTCATGATGGCAAATGAGCCTTTGGCCCCATATGATCAATAAACTAGCTATCCAACCACAAAGTAAGCATAGCAAGGCCACTAAAACATGTCAAGAACATATATGGGCATTTACACATGAGAGAGCATGTATATGACACTTTTCAAAAATTAGCCATCAACCATGGATCATTCATCAAGATCATCAAGAGCTAAGCCAAACTAACCGTAGCATATCAAACAAGCTCACAAGAACATATATAGCAACCCATGGTAAACATTGTATATAGGAGAAGCTTTCCCTAAAAATGCATATGATACAAAATGCATGCAATCTAAGATACAAGGATACCTATACATCATGTTACATATGCCATGCCAAATGCAAGAAATGCACAAAGGAAAGCTATACATATACTACAAACCGGCTCCTCGAGGGGAGGCAAAACGGGCTCGACACCACCGGCAAAAGAAAGCCCCCACACACCCAACTCAAGAAATCAAACACACACCAAGTTCTCCACGCAAACGAGTAAAAGTTGCTTGATCTAGGGGTTTGGTGAAAATATCGGCTAGTTGGTCATGTGTGGGTACATGGATCAAGGCTATCTTCCCTTTCTCTACGTTGTCTCTCAGGAAATGATACCTCACTTCTATGTGTTTGGTTTTGGAATGGAGCACTGGGTTCTTTGCAACGCTTATGGCACTGGTGCTATCACATTGAAGTGGGACATGGGTATACTCCTCACCAAAGTCACTCATGTTGTAGGTGATCCAAAGGAGCTGAGAGCAACAACTAGCAGCGGCAACATACTCGGCTTCGGTCGTGGATTGAGCAACACTCGACTGCTTACGAGAAGACCAAGACACCAACGAAGAACCCAAAACCGGCAAGTCCCAGAAGTGGACTTCCTATCCAACCGACACCCGGCAAAATCCGCGTCTGAAAAGCCATGAAGCGCCAAAGAAGAGGACGCGGAGTACCAAAGGCCGAAGTCGGGAGTGTGACGCAAGTACACCGAAAATTCGCTTCACCGCTTGCCGATGCGAAGTCCTCGGAGACGCTTGAAAACGAGCGCACGGACACACCGAGAACCGTATGTCCGGCCTCGTCGCCGTCAAGTAGAGGAGTGACCCGATCATGCTTCGCGTACTCCTTCCGGTCCACGTGTTCACCTTCCTCATCCGCATCAAGAGCCGTAGTCGTACTCATCGGCGTCGTCATAGCCTTGGAGTCCTCCATCTTGAACTTTCTCACAATGTCCTTGGTGTACTTAGCCCGGTGCACAAATGTTCCTTCCTTTGATTGCTTGATTTGTAGCCCGAGGAAGAACCGCAACTCACCCATCATGCTCATCTCAAACTCCCCGCTCATATCATCCGCAAACCTCGCAACAAGAGAGTTAGACGAGCCACCAAAGACAATATCATCCACGTACACCCGCACAATCGGGATATCTCTCCCCGCTCTCTCGCAAAAACAAGGTCCGATCGACCTTCCCCATCTCAAAACCTCTCTCAAATAAGAACCCCCTCAACCCGCCATACCAAGCTCTAGGCGCCCCGCTTCAACCCATACGGCCGCCTTCCTCAACTTGTACACCCGTGGGGGTACTTCTCACTCTCAAACCCCGAGGCCGCCTCACATACACTTCTTCCTCCAAAGCACACCATTCGTAAAAGCACTCTTCACATCCATTTGGTGCAACTTGAACCCTTTAGCCACGGAAAAGGCTAGAAGGATCCTAATCACCTCCAAACGGGCTACGGGAGCAAAAGTCTCCTCGTAGTCGATCCCCTCCTTCTGACTGAACCCCTGAGCAACAAGTCTCGACTTGTTCCTCACAACCTCACCCTTCTCTCCCTCTTTGTTTTTCCACACCCACTTTGTACCAATCGGCTTACACCCTGGGGGAGGGTCAACCAACTCCCACACCTGATTCCTCTCAAAGTTCTCCAACTCCTCATGCATTGAGTTAACCCAATTGTGATCAGATAGTGCGTGTCCAATGTCTTTGGGCTCGAAAGAAGCAACAAATGCAGCATGAGCAAAATGGGAATTGTTTCGAACCCTCGACCGTGTAGTGCGTTCATCCATGTCGCCGATGATCCTCGAAGCCGGGTGATCCACTTGAACTCGCCGGGAGGTTCTCGCCTCGAAGCTACCTCCCCCTCAACATCGCCTTCTCCTTGTTCTTGATTTGTCGTCGTAGGTGTAGCAGAGGGTCCATCCATCATCGTAGTCGAAGTAGTGGGTACATGTTCGGCCGGGGGCACCGCACCGCCATCCTCATCATCTCCATGTTCATGCTCCTTCTCCCCGAAAGATCTCCTCGCCAAGCTCATCATCACCGCACACTCAAAGACAAGCCGACTACGTGGCTCGTCTCGTCGAAGGTTACCTCGCAAGTCTCCACGATTTGGTTAGTTTCAAGATTGAGCACACGATATGCTCTAGAATGAGATGCATAACCAAAGAAAATGCCATCGACGAGACCTAGCCTCAAACTTATCCAACTTCCCCGCCTTTCTTCGAATGAAACACTTGCAACCAAAGACATGGAAGTGACTCACCTTGGGTGTGCGACCATGCATCAACTCATAGCATGTCTTTTTCTTGTGCACTCGAGGTATATTCTCGTTCGACACATAGCATGCGGTATTCACCGCCTCAGCCCAATACCTCCTCGAGTCCTATGCTCATCAAGCATCGTCCGAGCCATCTCGCACAAGGTCCCGTTCTTCCTTTCCACAACACCATTCCGGGGAGGCGTATACGGACTCGAAAACTCGGTGCTCAAGACCCAAGTCATGACAAAAGGTTTCAAAACGAGAGTTCCCGAATTCCGAGCCATTATCACCGCGGATAGCTCGTATGGCATCTCCGTGCCTCTCGTTCCTCAACCTCAAGACTAGATCTCAAACAAAACCAAACGTCTCCCCCTTATCCTCCGTAAAGAACACCCACGCATACCGAGAATAGTCATCCACCACAACAAGGACATACCACTTCCCACCCGCATCGCACACGAGCCGGGCCAACAAGGTCCATATGGAGCAGCTCGCATGGACGCTCGCTCATCACATCGGTGAGAGGCGGGTGAGAAGAGGCCACCATCTTGGCATGCCTACACGGAGCACAAACCAACTCTTTCTCAAGCTTCAAACGTGGCAATCCTCGGACCAAATTGAGTTTACTCAAGCGAGACAAAAGGTCAAAGCTCAAGTGACCCAACTTCCTATGCCACCTCCACAACTCACTCGAAGAACCGCCAAGAAACAACGCTCAACACCCGAAGACCGAGAAAAATCAGCACGAAACACCGACCCTCGGGAACGACCATACAAACAAGGTCCCCTCGAGAGTCCACAATCCGAGAACCACCCGGCCGAAACAACACCTCAAAACCCTCATCCAACAACCGAGATACGAAAAGCAAATTGTACCCCAGCGATTGAACAAGAGCAACACGCCTCAGAGTGATCTTGTCACTCACTTTTATCTCACCTTCTGAAAGCACACGCCCACGCCCATTGTCCCCAAAGGTGATGTACCTCTTCGTCACCACCGGGACGAGACTTGAGAACCACCCCCTGTCTCCGGTCATATGCCTCGAACAACCGGAGTCAATCAACCAAATGTTCTTCAAGTCTCCCACCTGAAATTCAAAAACAAGCACGTGAGCGAACAAACGACTCAGCACTGGGGTTAGTACCAAAAGAGGAAAACCAGTGCCGAGCCATTTGCTCGAAAGTGGGGTTAGCACCAACCAAAGCATCTCTCCTACCAAAACTGCCTCCACTAACACCACCTCGGTAACCACTCCGAGGAAACCACCCCTCACTGCCTGGAGGAGAACCAAAACCACGGAAGACAACCCGTGGAACGTCCCTCCTCTCCTTCACAAAGCTACGACTCCTCCCATCCCCGTAGTGACCTCGAGGGGGAGAATGCCTAGCAAACTGACCACCTGCTGTCTTTCCAGACCAACCACCAGCAACTCCACCTCCAGACCTGAAACCTCTCGACTCACCACCTCGAAAACCACTCCGCCCAAGTTCTGGGGGGGGCCGGCGAAACCGCCTAGCCGGGCCGGCCTAACCGCCCCCTCTGGGCGGGGCCGGTCCCCGACCGCCTAGCCGGGCCCGGGCCCGACCGCCCCCTCCCGAACGGCTCCTCGGCCGCGGGAACTCGCATCTCCCCATGCCGAACACTTCTCACCACGCCTTACCCCCGGCGAGGAGACATACGAGGCTTAGGTACACCATGGGAAGGGTTGTACCTATCCTTGTTCGCCCACTCCTTTGCCATCCTCTCTTCCCGCTTCCTCTTGAAGCAAAACTCATCCTTGTGACCCTCCTTCCCACAATGGCCACAACTGAACCTCACAAGCTTAGGTTTTGGCTTGGATTGGGGCCCGCTCGCTTGGTTTCTCTCCACTCAACTCCTCCACCGATTTCTCCTCACTTGCCTTCTCTCTCACTTTCCCAAAGAACACTTTCCCCGAAGTGCTCACAAACTTGATGGGCTTTTGGAGATCATTTGTGGGTGTAGGAAATATAGGTGGAGCTGGGGTTGTGTCTAATCGGTTCCTAAGATGGTTGGGTTTTGGAGGGAACTCATTTTTGTGGTGGGTTTTTGGTGGCTCCGGGATATTCTCTCCACTTCCTTCACCAACCTTGTTTGCCCCAAGCCCCTCACCATCTTGCCTCTTAAAGGCCTCGATCATCATCATCAACTGAGGCTCATGACCAGACAACCAACCCATCAACTTCCTCAAGTCATCATTCTCATCCTGCAAACGATCAACATAATGTGCAAGCTCCAAATTTTTCAATGCATGCATTTCACAAGTAGAGCAAGATGTAGGCATGGGTTCCTTCAATTTAGCCTCGAGCGAACTAGTGTAAGCATGCAACTCATCAATCTTAGCATGCAAAACAGGCAAGAAGTGCAAGCACCTAGCAAAGCAGTCTAGACTTAAGCTCAGCCACTTCAACCCTAAGCACATCTAGTTCCTCACACTTGGAGGCATGCTTCTCCTTAAACAAAGCAAGATCAGCAAGGAATATGGAGCAATCAGCACAATCATTTTCATCAGCAACAACAGGGCTAGCCTTAAGCGAATCAATCTCAAGCTTGCTATCTAGCACCTGTGTCTCTAGCTCAGCCACTCTAGTCCTAGCATCCTCGAGTGAAGCCCTAAGCTCTTTCCTCATTTTCTTGGCCTCTCTAAGCATGTCATCACGGTTATCAAGCAAAGAGCCAAGCCTCTCATTCTCCTGGCGCAAGAAGGGAAGTTCATCACGCACCTCGTCGTCGGACTCGCAGTCCGAGTCGCTCCGTGTGCTCTTCTTGCCGCCGGAGCTCAACGCCATGGTGCGAAGCCATCTCTCGCGAAGCGGCCTCGGCCCCGCTCGGGTTCATGGACGACTTCTTGTTCTTGCGGCGATCTCCCTTGTCTTCGCTGCTGCTCGAGCTCGAGGTGGAGTACGCGGAACTGGAGTCGACGTCGCTCGCTCCAACCATCGCCCGGGCCTTGCCTCGGCCCTCCTTCTTTCTCGATCGTCGCTCGTCCTTGTACTTGTTCTTGTGCTTGCTCTTGTGGTCGCGCCTCGAACGGTACTTGCCATCGTTCATCCTCGGCTTGTGCTTGTAGCCGTCCTTGCTCTCGGCCTTCTCCGGCGGTCGGCGACGAAGTGTCCCGCTAGCCGCATCGGAAGCAGTCCTCGTGTTCCTCCTCATGTTCACGCGGTTCTCGTGCGGCCTCTCGAACCGCCTCGTCAACGGCGCCGGCTCGTCCTCTCCAAGGTCATCAAACTCCTCATCTGGCATAGACATCAAAGAGGAAAATGAGAACATCCTGGTGGATGGGTTAGAGTTAGTCTTTCCTTTGGAACCACCAACGAGGGCAAGACTATGGGAGTCAGTCGGTCCCTCGAGCTTGGCAGTCATGCCCCTATCCACCTCAGCCGACTTGAGCTTCGAGAACAGCTCGTTCACCGTCAGAGTATCATACCTCTCCGACTCGACTATGGCCTCGAACTTTCCGCCCCATATCGTACGATCCAAAGAGTGTAAGAGCTTGACGGCTCTATCATGATCATCGTACGGGAGCACGTCCACATTGGCCCTCATGTTGTTCACAACCACCGTGAACCTCTGGAACAAGGCATCGATGGACTCACCGGGGAGATGAGTGAAGTTCTCGTACTCTCTCCGTAGGTCGCATACAACCGTGCTCGAACCCCGGGCGTTCCCAACATGAGCCTCCTTCAACACCGCCCAAATCCTACAAGCCAAGTGCTCGGTGTGCACCCGATCGAACTCAGGCTGACACAAAGCACGAAACAAGTAGTCGACCGCCTTATTGTTAGCGTCGAATCTGTCCCTTGACCCTGGAGCAAGGAAATCCATCGGCTGGACATATCCTGTGTCCACCGTGACATCCCACAAAGTCTGACCCTTTCCGCGGAGGAACGCACCCATCCGCTTGCTCCACATCTGGTAGTTCTTTCCATCGAAGTGTGGAGGACCCGAACCCCCGTTCCCCGGTACGCCATCCTTGGATCTTAGACTGGTTAGAGTCAACAAAGACCCGAACCGGCTCTGATACCACTTGAAGGACCGATAAGGCGACCAGAGAGGGGGGGAGTGAATGGGAGCCGATAAAAATTCTTCTCGAGGGAGATTGAAACTCCGACAAGACGAACTAGCTCGGTCGAACCCCCGAAATCACACGCTCCGCACTTCTACCTTCCGTTTGCCAAAACCACGTAGCCACTGGAGTGCTACTGGTCCTAGGAACAAACACTACCAGCAACCACAACACAAACGCAACACCGACAGCGGAAACAACTTGAAAGCCGGCTAACCAGAGGGGGCGGTTAGACCGGGTATAGGGGGCGGTTAGACCGCCTCCACCCGGCAACCAAGAAATCCTCCGAAACGCCTCTTCCGAGCACCAAAACACACCACGGTTTCACCAACAGAGATCTCTCGGTCAAGGCCATGCTAGCTACCGCAAAATCTTGGCGAAAACCAAAACTTCACCCAAGGGCCTAGGGGCGGTTAGACCGGCTACCGGGGCGGTCTAACCTCCCGTACCCAACGCAACGAACTCCAACCAAGAACACCTAGCAAACAAAGACGAGAACGACCCCAAATTTCACCCGTACACTCCTCCGATCAAGGCGAACAAACTCACGAGAGGAAAATCCGGCGAAACAGAACTTTGACCCGGAAACACCCGGCGGTTAGACCGCCCCTTGTAGGCGGTTAGACCGCCCCTTCCAGAACACGAACCCGCGGGTCAAACCTCAACTTCCTCACGCCCGATCTCCCGAATCACTCCACGGATTGCGCCAAACTTCGGGGATAGTCGGGTTACCTCTCGGGCAACCTCTACCTCAAGGGAATCGACCCGAAACGCTCACAATCAAGAGGAATCGAAGAAATCGCTTCTCTAGGTCAAGAACTCGCCCAACTCGAAAAACCACCAAATCGAGTCCGATTCAAAGGGGATTTGGGGGCAAAGTCACCACCAAAGAGGCACAAGAACCTCATACGTGACACCCACCAAAAACCCCAAGAAATCGTTCTCAAAACACCGCCAAAAAGAGCTCCGAAAGTCAACACCAAAGAGACGGGAAAACAACCATGAAGAACAACGCCAAACCTTCTATACATGCCATGAATGGTTCATACAAGGTCTAGCTTGCCACCCAAACATCCATCCCTCTCTCTAGATCTCACATGAAGCTCTCAAGCTAGCCTTCTAAAATCCTAGGGAAAATAGAGAACGAAAATGGAAAAACAAATGGGCTAGGGTTCCAAAGAGTTGGCTGCCAACCTCTCACCTCTTGGGTTATATAGGCGGCAACCGAATGTCTAAAATGCCCTTCACTAATGACTAGGGATACATGCCCCTCAAGGGCGGATTTGGAATTCTTGATGTCTTCACCATCGGACGGATGCCCAGCGACCGCACCCTGCGTAGCCTCGACGCAAGCCTTGCGATCCCGACGCGTGTCCTCCGCTTCGAAGCTTCTCGCGCGGCGGCCGTGGCGGTCGGGCCGCCCCCCGGGCGGTTAGACCGGCCCGGTGGATCGACGGCCCCGGGCGGTCCGACCGCCCCTCCCGGGCGGTTGAACCGGCCTGGGTGGCCGCACCTCCTCGTCGAGTCTTCGGCCTCGGTTTTGTGGCTCAACCGAGTAACCCAGTGATTTTCTCGGTGAACCACCGCAAACCCCGCGAACTTGGTGTAGCCTCCGCCAATCTCCACTCATGACTCGGCTCCCACGTAGTCCCGGCTCGACCTTGGTTTTGAGGCTCTACCAAGAAACCGTCCACGACTTCATCTTGCTGTTCATGCCACCATGCGGCCCGCACTTGACCCCGCTGGCCACCGGGTCCCTCGAACGAAGCCTACTTGTCTTCTCCACACCTGGAGGCCTCACCGGCAACGACCTTTCGCGCTTGCCGGTCTTGGCCCTCATGTTGTTCACAACCACCGTGAACCTCTGAAACAAGGCATCGATGGACTCACCGGGGAGATGAGTGAAGTTCTCGTACTCTCTCCGGTAGGTCGCATACATCCGTGTCCGAACCCCGGGCGTTCCCAACATGAGCCTCCTTCAACACCGCCCAAATCCTACAAGCCAAGTGCTCGGTGTGCACCCGATCGAACTCGGGGCCGACACAAAGCACGAAACAAGTAGTCGACCGCCTTATTGTTGGCGTCGAAGCTATCCCTCGATCCTGGAGCGAGGAAATCAACCGGCTGGACATAGCCTGTGTCCACCGTGACATCCCAAAGAAGCTGACCCTTTCCGCGGAGAAACGCACCCATCCACTTGCTCCACATCTGGTAGTTCTTGCCATCGAAGTGTGGAGGACCCGAACCCCGTTCCTGGTACGCCATTCTTGGATCTTAGACTGGTTAGAGTCAACAAAGACCCGAACCGGCTCTGATACCACTTGAAGGACCGAAACGGCGAACCAGAGAGGGGGGGAGTGAATGGGAGCCGATAAAAATTCTTCTCGAAGGAGATCGAAACTCCAACAAAATGAACACGGCTTCCAACACACGTCTCCGACTCACTACCAAGGTTGGTCAAGCCCACGTAGCCACTGGAGTGCCACTGGACCTAGGAACCAACACACCACCTTCCGACCCGAGAAACGCAAAGGTAAAAAACCAAGCCTCGAGTCTACAGACCCACACGGGCCGGACCGGTGAGCACCACCCGGCGCGACCGGTCCCCGCCGGTGAAACCGAGCAACTTTCACTAAGTGGCTCTACACCGGCCGACCGGAGACACACCGGTCGGACCCCGTGGCGGCTCCCCGAAAGCCCCCAAGGCACCAAACGAAGCCAACCGACCACCAAACGGACCCAAACTCGAAACAAGCAAGAACACGGGACAACAACGAACACACCAAGACGTTCACCCGAGCAAAAACCCACAAGGGCTTGCACCGGTCGACCGGCCAAGAGCACCGGTCGACCGGTGTGGCCTCGGCAACTCGGGATGAACAAAGACCCGCGGTCAACTCCCCCAAATCCAAATCTCGATCTCCCGAATCGCTCCACCGACTTGAACAAGACTTTGGGGATATCAGGAACACCTCATGAGGAGTCCATAGCCAAGTTTAATCCCACCAAATCTCGTCCAAAAAGGAGGAATCGAAGAAATCCCGCCGAGAGCACTTCCAACCCAAGAACTCAAGAAACCCCAAAATCGAGCACCTTTACTCACGGATTTGGGAGGGGAATCACAGCCCAAAGAACCACGAAGGGTTCCCACAAATTTCCCCCATCAAATCCCCAAGAGAAAGGCCCCGAAAACAACACAAAGAAATCACAAAGAGAGGGCTCCGAAAATCACCACCAAGAACAACCGGGGAAAACACATCCAAACCTTGAGGAACCACGCCGAATCATCTATACATGAAACAAAGGTTCATACAAGGTCTAGCAAGCCGCCCGATCATCCATCCCTCTCAACAAGATCTCTCCGTGAAGCTCTCTTGCTAGTCCTAAAGAAAACCTAAGGAAAATAGGTGGAAAATAGGAAAAAATAATGAGCTAGGGTTCCAAGAGTTGGCTGCCAACCTCTCACCTCTTGGGTTATATAGGCGGCAACCGAATGTCTAAAATGCCCCTCTCTACTAACTAGGGATACAAGCCCCTCAAGGGCGGATTTGGAATTCTTGATGTCTTCACCATCGGACGGATGCCCGGCAACCGCACCCTGCGTAGCCTCGACGCAAGCCATGCGATCCCGACGCGTGTCCTCCGCTTCGAAGATTCCGGATCGCGTCGTCGCACACCGGCCGACCGTGCTCCTCACCCGGCCGGACGGCCCCCACCCCCCGTACCGGCCGTACCCACCGGCCGGACCGGCCCGGTGTCGCCGCACCTCCGTCTTCGGTTCCTCCTGGCTTGGCTTTGTGGATCAACCAAGGAACCCGGTGGTTTTCTCGGTGAACCACCGGAAACCCCGCGAACTCGGTGGTAGCCTCCGCCAATCTCCACTCATGACTTGGCTCCCACGTAGTCCCGCTCGACCTTGGTTTTGAGGCTCAACCAAGAAACCGTCCACGACTTCAACTTGCCGTTCATGCCACCATGCGGCCCGCACTTGACCCCCGCCGGCCACCGGTCCCTCGAACGAAGCCTACTTGTCTTCTCCACACCCGGAGGCCTCACCGCGACGACCTTTCGCGCTTGTTCTTCACCCGCACCAACACGAGTCAAGCCGCAACCCGCACCCGCAATACTTAGCCAAGAATCGGCCCACACAACGTTGTCAATCACTCATCACACAAGGAAGCGACCATCCACCGGTCGTTGAACCACACATGGTCCTCAATCTCCCCCTTGATGAGTGCATTGACAACACCCACATGAAAGTAACAAGAGAGAAAAGAAAAAGAAAAGAAACGAGCAAAAAGAAACTCCAACAAGCGATCGAAAGCCAAACAAAGGCAAAGAGCAAGATCACTTGAAGAAGACAAGTCTCGGACCCCTTAGGCAAGGGCAACGGCTCGACACATCCGAGACAAAGCAAAGCTCAAGCAAAGAGCACAAACCACCGAAACAAAACTCGAAAATTCACAAAGAGCTCCCCCCCGCACACATGCAAACTCCCCCCCGAACCAATGCAACTCCCCCCCCGGACGAATGCATGCAAAACGATGAAAACGGGGGCAGTAAACAAGAATTTCAGCCACACCCTGGCCGGACCGGCCATCACCACCGGTCAGACCGGTGCCTAACACGACGGCCTACAACGCCAACGTCAACACGACGATGCGCAGGGTTCCGCCTGGCCGCCATGTCTTCGTCGCCAGGGACCCTGGCACTTCAGCAGCAGATGAGTCGTCCCTGGGCTCCGTCGACACGATGCCACCCGCCCGCCGCCATGGATACGCGGAGTGGGACTTCTCCGGCGTGCCGGACCCGGGGCCGCTGTTCGCACGCTTCCTCGACGCCACGGACCACCGGTTTGGTCGCTCCGACGACTCCGCACCGGGAGCTACGACCCCACGCGGGGAGTGTTGCGCCGTCATCACCAACGACCCGCCAACGCCGCCGCGCGCGGCGGGTGCCGGAGATGGGGAGGTCACGCCCGCCCCGGGATCGCCGCGCGCCCGGCCGCGGGGGCCAAGCGCCCGCCGGGGCCGACGTCGACGCACACCGGCCCAAGCCCGCGAGCTCGAGGCCAAGCCGCGCAGGAATACCGGACAAGACGGCTACTTCGTGCCTCGATGGCGGGGGAGGCCTCCGCACGCGGCGAACGCGCACGGGAGCCGGGCCGACAAGTCCGCGACCGCCTCAACACCGCCCCCAACGCGGACAACGCGGACGTCCCGCCGCGAGCAAGCCAGAAGCTCGTCGCCACCGCGACGTTGCTACGCGCCATGCCGGCACCCTCGACCCCCGAGGCTTGAGACATGCACCGCGAGGTGCAGACCCTCCTTGAGCAAGCGGCCGTCCAGCAGGCCGAGAGCTCGGCCTCACGCATCCGCCAACAGGGGGACGCGCGGGGTGATGATCCTGCACCAGAGGCGAACCCTCGGTGCACGTGGGTCAACCCGCCGACCGGGGGACGCACGCCGGCCAAGGAGCGGCTCCTTGACACACGCAGTGGCGCCGGATGGAGACGCCCGCAACGTCATCAACGCCCGCGCACCGGCAAGGCGCGACGCACGAGCGGCCGGGGGCTACCACCCTCGAAGGGGTGGACGCTACGACGCCGGTGAGGATCGCTCCCCAACGCCGAGCCCCCGGCACCCGTGTGTTCGGCCGGGAGATCCGCACGGCGGCGTTCCCCCGACTTTCCGTCGCCCTCGACGATCGTCAAGTACAACGGGAGACGGACCCTCGCGTCCGGCTCAACGACTACCGCCTAGCCTCGTCGGCCGGGCGGGGCCACCAACGACGAAGTGATCATCCGCAACTTGCCCCTACATCCGGGCGACGCGGCCCGACATGGCTCGAGCACTTGCCCGCCGCCCGGATCCATAATCGGGACGATCTAGTCCACACCTTCGTGGGCAACTTCCGGGGCACATACGTGCGCCCGGGAACTCCCGGGATCCGCGCTCCCGCACGCGTGGCCGTGCGAATCGCCGCGGACTTCATACGACGCTTCTCCAAGCGCCGCACGCAGCTCCCCGCCGTGGCGCGAGCTCCGAGATCGTGCACGCGTTCCTCGAGGGCACCACGTGCCGGGACCTTGTGCGCGAGCCGGGACGCAGCCCCACCTGTGCGTACTCGAACGAGCCGTTTGACATTGCCACCGCCGCTCGCCTCCGGAGAGGAGGCCGTGGGGGCAATCTTCGACGCAAGAAGGGCAAGCGCTCCGAGGACACGCCCGCGGAGGGCGGCGGGTCCAAAGAGCCGCGCCGCAACGACAAGCGGGGCAAGAAGGGGAAGAAGCCGCGCCGCGAGGCGCGCGAGCAGGGGCGCAACGGCGGCAACGCCGAGGCCCTCGCCGTTGACCCGGCCCCGACGGGCCCTCGACCGGCCCCTCGAGGCCCGGGGTATTTGACGACATGATGAAGAAGCCATGCCCCTACCACAAGACCCCCGTGAACCACACTCTTGAGCAAAGGCGACATGCTCAAGAAGTTCTATGGCCGTGCCGCCGCGAAGGAGGCAAGAGGCCAAGAAGGATGGGGGCGATGGCGACGCGGGTCGTTTCCCCGCCGTCGAAAATGTGTTCCTCATCTTTGGGGGACCCACCGTCGACATGTCGACCCTAAGCAACACAAGAAGGAGCGGCACGAAGTCCTCGCCGCGAGAGAGGGCACCTCCGGCCTTTCTCAACCGGTCGAAGGATGCCATCACCTTTAGCCGGGACGACCACCCAAACCGCATCCCGAACCCGGCCAAGACCCGCCGGTGGTCGATCCCATCATTGGGAATGCCCGGTTTTCGAAGGTCCTTATGGACGGAGTGCGTAGCCTCAATATCCTCTTCGCGCATACATTGCGCCCGATGGGGATTGGGCCGGGGACCCGCCCGGCGGCCCAAGCACGAAGCCGTTTCACGCGCATCGCGCCCGGCAAGGTGTTCAACCCCTAGGCGGATCGATCTCGCCGTCCGGTTTGGGACCCCCAAGAATTTCCGCAAGGAAACCCTCACCTTCGAGGTGGTGGGATTCAAAGGGGCCTACCATGCCATACTTGGGCGACCATGCTATGCCAAATTCATGGCGGTCCCCAACTACACGTACTGAAGATGAAGATGCCGGTCCAAACGGCGTCATCACCGTCGGGTCGTCGATCGAGCACGCATTCGACTGCGACGTCGAGTGCGTGGAACATGCAGAGGCACTAGCGCTGGATGAAGCGCTGGTGAACACACTGGAGAAGATGGTCAACGACGACCTCAGCTCCGCCGCCAAGCACGTCGGCACCTTCGAGGCCACCGAGCAAACCAAAGGGGTCCCCCTCGACCCGTCGGCCCCCGAAGGCAAGGCGTTGAGGGTCAGCTCGACCCTCGATCCTAAATAGGAAGCAGTGCTCGTCGACTTCCTCCGCGCCAACGCCGACGTCTTCGCGTGGAGCCCCTCGGACATGCCAGGCATCCCGAGGGAGGTCGCCGAGCACTCCCTTGATATCGTGCCTAACGCTCGCGCTGTGCAGCAGCGGCTGCGCCGCTTCGACGAGGAGCGGCGACGGGCGATCGGAGCGGAGCTGCGGAAGCTCCTCGAGGCCGGATTCATCAAGGAAGTGTTCCACCCTACGTGGCTAGCTAATCCTGTGCTTGTAAAAAAGAAAAATGGGAAGTGGAGGATGTGTATAGACTACACCAGTCTCAATAAAGCATGTCCAAAAGTTCCTTTTCCTTTGCCACGTATAGATCAAATCGTTGATTCAACGGCTGGGTGAACTACTCGTTTCCTTGATGCCTATTCGGGATATCACCAAATAAAAATGAAGGAGTCCGACCAGCTCGCGACTTCGTTCATCACGCCGTTCGGGACGTTCGTTACGTCACGATGCCTTTTGGCCTCGTAAATGCGGGCGCAACATATCGGCGCGCATGCGCACGTTTTTGGGGACCACATCGGGCGGACGGCCGAGGCCTACGTGGACGATATCGTCGTCAAGACCCAGAAGGCGACGACCCGGTTAGCGATCTTGGCACCGCGTTCGCACCGCCCGCGGCCAACGGGGTCAAGCTCAACCCCGAAAAATGTGTCTTCGGTGTGCCGCGGGGCATGCTCCTAGGATACATCGTCTCCCGGGCCGGGGAATCGAGGCCAACCCCGAAAAGGTCGCGGCCCTCGAACGAATGGGCCCAATTCGGGACCCCAAAGGGGCACGAAGGTGTTGGGGTGCCTCGCCGCCTTAAGCCGCTTCATCTCGAGGCTCGGTGAGAAGGGCCTTCCCCTCTACGGCCGCTCGAAGAAGCACGAGCGCTTTTCTTGGACCGCCGAGGCCCGAGAAGCGCTCGACAAGCCGGGCGGCGTCCCCGACGCACGCCCCAATCCTCACGCCGCCGCGAGACGGCGAACCCCTACGGCTCTACGTGGCCGCAACCACCCGGTGGTCGGCCGCCGTGATCGTCGTGGAGCGCACGGAGGAAGGGCACGCCTTGCCCGTGCGGCAGGCCCGTCTACTACATCGGGCGAAGTCCTCGTCGGACACGAAGACGCGCTACCCCCGGAGTCCGAGGCCGTTGTACGCATTAGTCCCTCGCACGGCGCAAGCTCCGCCACTACTTCGAGGCCCACCCGGAATTCGGTGGTCTCTTCCTTCCCGCTAGGAGAGATCATTCGCAACCCCGACGCTACGAGTGCGATTGCCAAGTGGTCCGTGGAGTTGATGGGCGAGACGCTCGCCTACGCTCCGCGCAAGGCCATCAAATCGCAAATCCTAGCCGATTTCGTCGGCCGAGTGGACGGACACGCACTCGCCGCCCCCACAAATCCAAGCAGAGTGCTGGACTCTGTTCTTCGACGGCTCGGTGATGAAAACGGGGAGCGGTGCGCGGGCCTCGCTTCTTCGTGTCACCCCTCGGGAGCACATGCGCTACGCGGTGCGCCCTCCACTTCCCCGCGTCCAACAATATGGCGGAATACGAGGCCCTTCTCTCGCGGCCTCAAAATCGCCATTGAGTTGGGCGTCAAGCGCCTCGACGTACGAGGGGACTCGCGGCTCGTGATCGATCAAGTCATGAAGAACGCGAGCTGCCACGACGACAAGATGGAGGCCTACCGTAAAGCCGTGCGGGCCCTCGAAGACAAGTTCTACCGCATCGAGCTTAACTCATGTACCCCGCCCGGTACAACGAGGAAGCGCACGAGTCGGCAAAAATAGCGTCCGGCGGATCACCGTTCCCCCCCGAACGTTTTCGCACGCGACATCGCGCAGCCCTCGGTCACCTTCGAGCCCTACCCCTCGAGCGACGGCGGACCCTCGGGGGCTCCCTCGAATCCAGCGGGTGCGGAACCCATGGAAGAGGACCCCTCGAACGAGGCGTACGTGCTCTCCCTTCTCGAGGGGTACGGCTCCCACGAGGTCGATGCGATGGATATAGAGCCGGCTCGGTCCAAGCGGATTGGCGGAAAAGTACACCGTCGGGATCGCTCGAGGGGAACTCCCGCGCGAACGGGCCGGCCCGCCGGGCGCATCGCCGGGATGGCCAAATCCTTCACCCTCGTCGACGGCGAGCCGTACAAGCGCGCCGCGTCGGGGGTATCCTCCGCCGGTGTATACCTATTCCCGAGGGGCGCGAGCTCCCTACGAGACATCCACGCGGGGATCTCGTGGCCACCACGCCGCGCCACGCACCCTCGTTGGCAACGCGTTCCGCCAGGCTTCTATTGGCCTACCGCGGCCGCGGACGCCGCCGAAATCGTGCGCACTTGCGAAGGGTGCCGGCTCTACGCCCGCAAGACCAACTTGCCCGCTCACGCTCCGCAAACGATCCCCGTAACATGGCCGTTCGCCGTGTGGGGGTTGGACATCGTCGGCCCCCGCGGAAGGCGCCCGGGCTTCACCCATCCGCTTGTCGCGATCGACAAGTTCTCCAGCTGGGTGGAGGTGCGCCCCATCACGAATTTGGAGGGCCGAGCAGTGCGGTCACGTTCTTCACCGACATCGTCTACCGCTTTGGAGTGCCAAACTCCATCATCACGTACAATGGGTCCCGCTCACGGGCGGAAGTTCTTGGAGTTCCCAGACAAGTTCCACATCCGAGTGGATTGGCAGGCGTGGCACACCCACGGACCAACCGCCAAGTGGAGCGTGCCAACGGCATGATTTTACAAGGCCTCAAGCTCCGAATTTTCGACCAGCTCAACAAATCCGCCGAAAATGGCTCCAAGAACTACCCGAAGAACGTGTGGAGCCCAAGGACCACCCTAAGCGAGCCACCGGTTCACCCCGCTTTTTCCTAGTTCATGGCGCGGAGGCCGTCCTCCCCACGGATCCGGAATACGGGTCGCCCAAGGTTCGAGGCTACAACGAGGATGCTAACCGCGAGCCCGCGAGGACTCGCCGGATCGCCCAGGGACGAAGCACGCCTCGTGGCGTTGATGCACTTCGCAAGGCGAGTCAACAGCCCCCACGACGTTACCAAGCACGCAAGATACGTCGGAGGGATTTCGGCCGAAGGGGATCCGGTCCTAAGGCTACGCCAAGACAACCGAGGGCGCCACAAGCTATCGCCCCCATGGGAGGGACCCTACGTCGTGGTGAAGGTGCTCAAGCCGGCACGTACAAGTTGGCCAACGAGGACGGGCGAAGAACTCACCAACGCTTGGAACATCCAACGCCTACGTCGCTTCTACCCTTAGCTAGGGATTTTCCAAGTATTCTTTCCCGTTGTAAAATCACATGACCAACACCCCAGTTGGTGTCAACTATGTAAATACTCCAAGTCTAATAAAAGGGCAACTCGGCTTTCCCCTGAAACCCAAGTTACCCTCGGGGGCTACTGCGGGGGGCACCCCCCCAAATGGTCCCATTTTTTCGCGCAAAAAACATAACGACACGCGCTAAGTTTGTTTCCTACTTCAACCTCGAGCCACGATTCGAACAAGGCGCAGGCGGCACAGCGGAAGGAGCGTGCGAGCTAGAGATAGCCTACGCCGCGTGGCTATGGCCCTTCTCTCTCGCCTCCAACCCAGCGGGCCCCCTGCGAAAATCGAACTCCCCTAACTAGAATCTACTCAGGAAGAAGGAGAAACAAAAAGTGTAACAAACAAACAACTTCATTTACAGCAACTACTCATGTTCACAGGACAACTTGTTTATTTACAAAAGGCCACTGAGGCCAGACTCGATACACATAAACAAAAAACGGCCTAGCGCCCGCACCACTTTCAAAGGAGAAGCAAGCACCGTCCGCGACGTCGGGAAGAGGAATCCCTCGAAGGCCTCGCCGAGCGATCCGCGGGCGCGGCCAGGCCGAGCGCATCCATACGCTCCATGGCCACCTCGTCCTCGACACCCTCGTGAACGATGTAGCCTTCCCGCCCGCCGCTCGAAGTTGACCCTCGTAGTGGGATCGCACCACTCCGAGGGCCTTCTCCGGACGCCTAAGTGCAACGCCCGCGCATCCGCTCCGTGACGTGGCCGGCCAAGGGCGCGCAAGCGGCCGGCTGCCGAGCCGGCCGCTAGCCCTCGCCCTCCTCGACGACGCGGCAGTCTCGAGGGCCGCGCCGCGCAACCCCGCGGGCCCGGCCGGGAGGAGTTGTAGGAGGCCCGCAGGCTCCCGCCCGCCCGGCCACGTGCCCCGCAGCGGTGCGCAAGCCTGGAATCGACGAGATGAAAAGAAATCAGAAAGGGGGAAGCAAACCCTCTAAAGCAAAAACCAACAAGCAAAGTCGCGCGGGCTCACCCTCGACTTGCTTCCTCCAAATCGAAGTCGCGCGCGGACTCGATCGCCAACTCGAGGCGCCGGACGGTCTCGCCTGCTCGGCGCAGGAGCCGCCCTCCCGATTGGCGTGGGCCGAGGCCGAGCGCGAGCGCCCGTCCTCAACCTCGGAGAATGCGGCGTTCCGCTCCTCCCGCCCTCCGCCGCCGCACGCGACGCGCTCCCGCTCCAAACCGCCGCCGCGGCCGCCGAGGCGGGGCCGCTCCCCGTTGAGCCGCCCCGCCCCCCGGGCGGCGCACGCGCTCCCCGCCGCAGCTCGGCCCTCGCGAGCGACGAGGGACGCGGCCTCGCGCCGAGGGCGGCCCTCGGTGTCGTCGGGCCTCCTTGGCGCGCGCTGCTCCAACCCCGCGCGCCCGCTCCTCGCCCGGCGCCTTGCGCCCTGGCCCCCGAGCGACGTGCGAAGCTCCCCGGCTTCGGCGCCGAGCGGTGGCCACCTCCGCCTCCCGCCTGGCGTGCCCGACCGCCGCGTCTTTCCGTGTCCGCGCGCGCGT
The DNA here is from genome assembly GCA_947561735.1 of Cenchrus americanus. NCBI lineage: Eukaryota > Viridiplantae > Streptophyta > Magnoliopsida > Poales > Poaceae > Cenchrus > Cenchrus americanus. Next base: position 153,005,365 of record OX387242.1, on the reverse strand, counting down.
TCCGCCGCCGCCCTCGTCGCGGAGTCGAAGAGGGCCGCGCGAACCCGCCGTGCTCGAGCGACGCGCCGCGTCCCCGCCCGAGCTCTCGGGAGCTCGTCGGCCAGGCCCGCACGCCAACCACCGTCTCGGGGCGTCCTAAGAGCGTCCGCAAGCGCGCGAAAGCGCCGCATTGCTCCCGAGCCGCCGCCGGGGCTCTCGCCGTTCACCCGGTCGAACGCGTCGTATTTGTCGTGGGCGCGGCGCTCGAGCTCCTGGCATCCACACACCAAGTTCCGTAAGCGCCAAGACTTGAATGCAACATACGGAAACAAGAAGGGAAACGAGCAACCATGGCTCACCTGGAAGACGAGCCAGGCTGGGCCGCCGTGGACCTGCAGCGCCTCGTTCAACGCGCGGTTGAGCGTGGCGCCGTGGTTTCGAGCCGCCCCGTAGCTCTCGTTCCCCCGGCGTCGGGAAGAACGCCGGGGATCATCGACGGCCCCTCCCACCCGGGCAGTGGCGGCCGCGTGTGGGGAGGGCGAGGCCTCGGCACCATGTCCTCGGCCCCCACCACCATGTGACCCTCGTGCCGCCCGACGAGGGCCCCTCCCGGGGCTCGGGGGAGTCTGCGGGGCCAGCCGGCCCACCGATTCCACCCATGCGGCGGGGAGTCATCCGAGAGCTCCACCACCTCCGCCCGCAAACCGCGGCGGGCGCAGCCGCTTGCGCCGCTCCGGCACCACCACCGCGCCTCCGCGCCCACGGCGCCCGCCGTGGCGCCGCCGTGGCCGCCACCGCCGTACCATCGCATCCGCGGGCGCTCCCGCGGGTTGCGCCCGCTCCGCCTCTCCGCAAGGCGGGGCCGACCGCGGGCCGCACCTCCACCGTGGCCGCCGCCGCGACCCGTGTCTCCGTGGACGACCGGCGCCGCCGTCCCCCGCGGGCCCCGGGCCGCGCGCGCGCAGCCGATCTCGGGCCGGCCGGCCGGGCCTCGAGGCCCCACGGTCTTGCAGCTCGTGCCCGCCGCCGTGCTTGTCCTCGGCGGCCACCCTCGACGAGCGCCGCCGGTGGGGATCGATGCGTCCGTCTCAACACCTTGGCCGGCGGCAAGAGGAGTGAACGGCCGGCACCGTTCGGCGTGTGCACGAACCCGAGGGTTAGAACACTTAGTCATCAACGAGCCAAACCAAACGAAGAAGGACGTGCCCCCACCTCGCGAGGAAAAGGCCCGCCCTTTTCCTCGAGGCCTCGCGGATGAGGCCGGCACCGTCGCGCCCGCCGAGCGCCTCCCCGACGGCACCACCGCGCGCGTGCACGCCCGCCCCCGCGCGCCGGCGCGCCAATGTCGCACCCCCCGAAGGCGCCGCCGTGCGCGGGGGCACGCCGCCCCGCGCGCGGGCACGCCCGCCGCCGCGCCTTGACGACGACGCCGCGCGCGCGGCACGCTCCCCGCGCGCGCAGCACACTTGACGCGCGGCCGCGTCCGCCGCGCGTGCCTCGGCGCGCGCGCACTCCGTGGCGCATGCCGCCCCCGACGACAGCCCGCCGGGCGGGCGCCGGCGGCGCCCCGCCCTGTGACGAAGCCACCCCCGACGCCGCGCGCGGTTCCGCGACGGGGCGCAGGGCCGCCACCCGTCCGAGGGGCCCTCCCCGACTCCTTCTCCTCGTCCTCGTCCGAAGACGAGGGCTCCTCGATATCCGGGAGGAGAGCCCCGGCCTCCTCGCGCCGCCGTACTCCACGGCCCGCCGGGCCGCGCGCGCTCGCGACGCCCGGCGTGCTCCCTCTGCGCGCCGCCCGCTCCGCCGGTGCCTCCCGCCGCGCCGCCCGCCGAGCGCACGTAGAGTCGGGTGGAGGAACGGACTTGGCGATGTTGAACTCCACCGCCGCGCACAAGAGCGACAATGGCGAATCAAGAAACGAAAGCAAGACCAAGAACTAAAACAAAATCAGAACCCAACTCACCCGCGGCCCGTGGGGAGCATCTCGATGTCCCACGGGTCCGACCCGCAGTGGCGGCGTCCGGGTGTCGACGGCGTTCCGCGCCCGGAGCGCGTACGGCCGCTCCGGGGGCCGGCGTCGGGAGCATCCGCGACCTCGCTGTGTCGACGGGGTTGGCCGCCTCCGTCATCTCGAAGATGTGCAGTGGCCCTCCCCGCATCGAGGCACCCACCCGCCGGTGGTGGAGGAAGGCGAGGACGCCCATCGCGTTGAGCCCGTGCTTCGCCACCGCCGTGGCGGCGAGGACGCGACTTTGCCGCGCTTCCGAGGCCGGGCCGTAGACACCCCGTAGCCCCAGAGTCCGCCTTGAACACCCGCCGGTGAGGGGAGGAAGGCTCTGCCCGCGTTACGCGCAGAACCATCCCCGCCCTCCCACCGGCGTTGTTCGTCGGCCATGGTGCAGGGATGTAGAAACGCCCTGAGTCGCCCGCAGGCTGCCGACATCCGCCGGGCGCGCACCACGCGGCGGGTCCTCCGCTCCGATGGGCCGCGTGATGAGCTCCCCGCGGAAAAGCAGGAACCTGCAGATCCCGCCTGGATCGGGATCCCTGTGGTTTTCGTACGCCCACGAACGTGGCCGCCGCGAGATAGCGTTTGGGGGCGAAGTTGTGCAGCCTCCACCCCGTAGGTAGTGGCACATCGCCCGCATGAAGGCGTGCTCGCCGCGCGTGGAAGCCACGCTCGTGGTAGCCGCGAGGAAGCTCACCACAGCCCTCCGCCGGGTTGGGCTCATGGTACTGCCGGCGATCCACCCCGCCGGCGCCCGTTCTCGTTAGCCGACACCGGCCGGCGGCGACCGCCCGGGCCAAGGGCGAGCGGTCACCGTCGACCTTCCTGTGCGTACGCTCTCCGTAGATCCCAACGGAAGCCGAGGTGGCGCCATGAAGAGGACGAAAGCGAGCAGAGGCGGAGGACAAGGAGCGGAGGAAAAAGCTCTAAACAGCGAGCCCGCGCGATGGCAAGAGCAAGACGAAGGCGAAGGGGCGAGGGACTGAAAACGGTGAGAAGCTAAGGTAAAAAAAAACCGCCGTCCCTTCCTCCCCTCGCTTTATAGCGACGGCGAGCTCTCCGAGCGACGTCTCGACTAGCATTAACCGGCAGTGGAATCTTCCCATCACGTCGACGGCGGGCTCCCACCACGACCGCAAGCCGGCAATAACACCGCAAAGCGAGTAATCATTACAGCAAAGACCGGCGGCAACCGAGGCAAAACCGTCACGTCCGCCTGCCGCGCCGCCCACTACGCGCGCCCGGCCGCGCCGCCTAAAAAGATGCGCGCGCGTTGCGAAACCGCGGCCACGACCGCAAGGCATACGAAATGCTCGTGTCCCTTGCCAAGCAAGGAGAGCCCGAGCGAGGCGAACCCCGCCGGAAACAAAGGCGACCCCCGATGGGATATCGTGAGAAGGTCGTCCGGACCTCGCTCGATGTAGAGCAAAGTAACCGCCGGCACCCATGCCACGGGAACCCCTCGAGCCGCATGACCCTCACCGAGACAATGTCAACCCCTGCGCAGAGAAAGCACACACGCCGTGCCACCAACCGAACACCTCGAGGGTCGGCACGCCCCGCACCCTCGACGGCCGCAAACGTGAAAAGACGGGGGTTTGTCCCGCACACGGCCCCGCACGGCCCTGCGATCGGAGGTTCGAAGCCGACCCTCGACGGGTTCGAACAGCGCCCTCGGATCACGAGTTAGGGACGACGAGGGCACGCGCATTCGAGCCGTTCCTCGAGCCCGTTGGCTCGAGGGTGCCCCACATGTCGTGTTCGAGAGCCGCCGAGGGCGGCCTAGCCGGGGGATCCCACCGAGGGAGAGCTTCCGCGCCCTCGGTCCCTAGCGAATGGGGCCGAGCCCCACCTAGCAAACCCACGCAAGCGCTTCCATGGACGCGTCTCCGGACCGCGCGCCTACCCTTATCGAACGGGGCATGGGCGTCCACTTGAACCACCCGCTAGCGACCGACGAGGAATCCGCGATTCGCGACCCGCTCGATGGGGAGTCATGGAGACCTCATCCTCCGTCCCGCGGAGGAGGGACGGCGAGGGCGCGTTAAAAAACAAGACGTCGAGGCTCGACCCGATCGCCTCGAACGGGCCAAGGCTCGGGGGGCTTGACGCACGGCTACACCTCCTTGAAATTGCACCCGCCGGAGACAAAGTGACGGGGGAGCGTGCACCCCCGGCCGGCCGAAACACCGCCGATGCCGGTTGGCATATGTGCCACGCCTTTCCGACCAAAGTTCTCGCGGTTAACCCCCGCGGGAGAACCCACACTCTCGCAGGGCTTCGGGGGGGGACCGCGGGTCCGCCGACGCGGCCCCACGGAAGCGTTCGCAAACAAGGAGGGAAGAACGTCCTATCGGTAGGTTCCGGCATGCGGGAGCCTCAATGGCAAACCCGCGGATGCTCGGGGGCTCCGTCGGGGACCGCCCTAGGGGTCCCCATAAACAATGGGGGAACCCTCACTTAAATCCCCGCATCGAAACACGCCAAGCCTAACCATGCGGGGAAACTAACCGTGCGGGACATGGCCTATGCGGCGGGACTCGGCGGCCCACCAAGACGGCCCGTTTAGAAGACCCCTCGAGCAAGTTCCGCCCTCGCTCGAGGGCACGCTCCTCCTCGAGCGGGCTCCGCCCCTTCGAGGGGCAACCCCTCCCTCGAGCGGTCACGCCCCGCTCGAGGGCTCGCTCCCCTCGAGCGGGTCTCGTCTCGCTCGAGGGTTTGCTCCGCCCTCGCCGGGGCCCGCCACGCTCACGGGCACCCCGCACGCGTGCGCCGGCCCCGTACTTGGGCATTTAACGCCCGACGCCGCCGGACGGCACCATCATGCGCCCGGGTCTCGCGCCCCGCGTGCCGCCGCACCAACTCCCTTGGGGAGGAGCCCATCCCCGCCACCTTGTGGAGATGGACCGTGCGGCCGGCCGGTGTCGGCCCCGTGACACCGCGCACCCACTACGATACGGCCTAACGCGCCCGACCCTCGAAGGGGGCCGGGCGCACCCCTCGATTTCACTTTCCCGTGACTCTACGAGGTTGGGTGGGGGGCGCTAGGCGGTGGATGGCCATCCCGGCCACTGCAACGGCGCGGCCGCCGTACCCACGTGTACAGGCGCACGCCCGACACCGTAGGCGCACGCCCAGGCGCTGTAGCAACCACTCCGCCACCGCGGAGCTCATTGGGAAGGAACGCCGTTCTGCCTGCTCCTGTACCCCGTACCAGCCATCATCAGCACCTCCCTCGAAGCCTATCAGAGGACGCCATCACCATCTGCCGCCCTCCTACCCTCGAACCGCCACTGTTCGGGTACGGGGTAGGCCATCATGGCCGGATCGCAGCGAAGATCGACCGGACGGCCGCCCACTCTACACCGTAGCACGACGTGCTCCCTCACGTAGCTAGGAAGCGCGGCGCGCATGTAACCCGCCGCCCCCTTGGCCTATAAAAGGGGAGGCGAGCCCCCAGCCGCGAAAGGAACGAGTTCAGTCCAACACAACGCACCGTGCACTCACTCTCTTATTCTCCCACAACATCTTCAGTCACTCTCCCACGGGGACTTGGAAGCCACGCTTCCTCTCCCGCCTTGCTTGTACTTGCCCCACTACAAGCACCCCCCGGTCTTCGAGCAATATAGTGCCACGAGCACGCCCCTCGCCGGACGTACGGCCCCCTCGGCCGGAACCAGGATAAAACCTTGTGTCATTTGTTGCTTAGCATCGACCATTGAGGGATAGACCTAGGCGCTATCTACTGGTTAGTGTCGGGACCATATTCCGCACCGACACGCCCGTACGGAAGGGCTGGGCGGTGCGGCTTTGGTGGGCGGGGTGTGACAAATGGTATCAGAGCCGACCCTCGCGGTTGCGCGTACGGGTCAGTGTGCGGACCTAGGGCGCATGGCACGTGTGGGCCTGAGATGGGACACACGACATGACATATGGGTCGACACTGGACGTACGGTCGTGCTCGGGTCAGTGTGCAGACATATGCATGTGCGTGTGGGCCTGGGATGGGGCACACGACATGGCGTATGGGTCGGCACTGGACGGGTGAGTTGGACCGACGAGGACGTCGGGTTCTTTGAGGGGGGTGAATGTTACACCCGGCCCAATTTGGATGGCCCATGAGTGGCCCATGAGCGCAGGTGCGCGTGTTTAGTGCCACATTGCTAGTAGAGCAAGGGTGGAGCCAACTTATAAGCATTTGTCCACCAGCCATATCACCCTCGGGTTAACCCTTTTACATGAAGCGAGGACGAAAGTGTAAGCAGAGTGCTATGTGTACGTGTGCTCGCCCCTACGGAAGGGCTGGGCGGTGCGGCTTTGGTGGGCGGGGTGTTACAGATCTCATGTGGGAACTACGGGGAATAGCAGAACTGATCCACATTGTATCTCGATTTAGTTCTGTTTGCCTAATAATCCCCTGTTCGTTTGGCTTATCAGCCACCGGCCAACAGTACTTTTCTCTCAGACCAAACTAGCCAACAACAACCAGCCAGCAGTACTTTTCTCTCAGAACAAACCAGCACCAGCCAAACGAACAGACTGAATATTACCTGGTGGTTAAGTTGTGTTTATGGGCCTCAAGATAATCAAGCGAAGTTGCAATTTCCGGAAGAGTTGCGTGACCTGCGAACGCATCTGTCAGGGCCTTGGTTGGTGGCAGGAGATTTCAATCTAATATATAAAGATGAGGACAAGAACAACCCAAACCTCAACAAGGCTATGATGGGAAGATTTAGAAGGTGGATTAATGACATGGCAGTCTCTGAACTTCCTCTGCACGGCCGCAAGTTCACTTGGTCTACCTCTTCAACTTCTGCCAATCCCACACTTGTGAAGCTGGATCGTGTGTTTTGCTCGCCGGACTGGGAAGACATTTTCCGGAGTGCCACCTACAAAGCACATCCTCGGACAACTCAGATCATTGCCCGCTGATTCTTGGCCTTAAGGATATTCTACCCGGAAAAAGGCACTTTCACTTTGAATCATTCTGGCCTAGCATCGATGGCTTTGTGGATGTGGTGCAATCTGCTTGGAACTCAGGTCAGCCTCGATACTGCCCCGTGGAGACCCTGTCCCAGAAATTCAAGGCCACAGCCAGAGCTCTGCAGAGTTGGAGTCAAAAGAAAATTGGCCACCTTAACTCTCAGCTGTACCTAGCCAAAGAGATTATACACCAGTTTGACATTGCCCAAGAAAGTCGCACCCTCCAGCCTAATGAATTATGGCTGCGAAACAATCTCAAAAAGCATTCCCTCGCCCTTGCCTCCCTTCTTCGGACGGTGGCCCGTCTGCGATCCCGCATTGGATGGCTCAAGGAGGGAGACGCCAACACCAAATTATTCTATATGCATGCACGACATGGAAAGAGAAGAATTTATTGCTATTATGAAGGTGGGAGATCGCATTCTTACTACACACGAAGACAAGGCTGCAGAAATACTTGAGTTCTATACTGGTCTGATTGGTACTGATTATGCCCGTGAAAGAACCATTGACTTGGATATGCTGAACATTCCTGGGCATAATTTGGATGCCTTGGAAATTTCTTTCAATGAAGATGAGGTTTGGGACACCATCAAGCAACTCCCTTCTGATAAAGCGCCTGGCCCGACGGCTTCACAAGGAGGTTTTATAAGTCTTGTTGGCCAATCATCAAGCATGATGTGATGGCTGCCTTGCACACTGTTTGGGGGAAAAATTTCAGGAACCTCTGGATGTTGAACTCTGCCTATAGCATCTTGATCCCCAAAAGGCAGGATACCGATAATGTAGAAGATTTTAGGCCTATCAGCCTTGTGCACAGCTTCGCTAAGTTGGTAACAAAAAATCTTGCTAATCGCCTGGCTAGCCTCTTAGATGAAATGGTGTCTCCCAACCAAAGTGCCTTTATTAAAAAGCGATTTATTCAGTATAAGTTCATGCTGGTCCAGCGAACAGGTTTCTCCACTCCCAAAAACAGCCAAGAATTCTTCTCAAACTTGATATCACAAAAGCCTTTGATTCTGTCTCTTGGGGTTTTCTCTTGGAGGTTCACTACGTGAAAACCTCAAATATGTCATGCAACATTTGCAACGGACCCTTAACGCCCGTTACATCGACTCACATCTGTAACGGTTGTTGTTTGGCGCCCGTTATCTATAAGCGCGCCAGGACGACCCCGGGGTTGGCTTCCACAATGCCGTTACCAATGTGGACTTTTGGTAACGGGCTTCTTAAACGCCCGTTACATAAATTCTTTGTAACAGATGTTAAATAGAGCTCGTTACAAATGTTAAACCTATCAGTAACGGGCTTGTAAAGTCCGTTACCGATCAATGCCCTATCAGTAATGGGCTACTTAAGTCCGTTACTGATCGCTACCGTATTGGTAACGGGCTATAAAGTCCGTTACCGATAATTTCGTACTGGAGACGCATACTTCTAGGATGCGTCTCCTTTGCTGGCGACCAAATTGGATGTGTCTCGTGTCTTAGGACGCGTCTCCTTTGATTGCCACCCAGGGTCGCTAATTAATCTCACATCAGAGACGCACGTTGTTATTGCTCGTCCATGTCTTCTCCTTCTGACACCACTCGCTCTCTCTCCACAGAAAGTCACTCCTGTTCCGACAACAACACTCTCGCTCTCTCCTCAGAAGGTCACTCGCTCGATCTGTGTGCTTAGATGTCCCCGCTGGCCTGTCCCGTTCGCCGCTGCCAGCTGCGCGCGCTCTGAGGATCGCGCTTAATTTCTCTCCTCAGAAAGACGACGCTGCAGCAGGCCGGCTGGCCACGTGCGCGGCGGCGAAAGGGGGCCGCAGCGGACGTCTCATCGCGCCGTCCTCCGCGCTGTCGCCGCGGCCGCGACACCGCCTCCGACATCCTCCTCGGCCGCGCTCGCCTTGAAGAAAGGCCTTTTCAAGGTGGAAATTAATTGGCCCCTCTTATTGAAATTCTTCAGCTGTCCTAATCCTCTTGTGTGTTATTGTAACACCCGAAAACTCCATCACAATAAAATGTTGCTAGAAACAAGGTTTAGTTTTATTTTCTAAGGATTTAATAAATTTGAATAAATAAATTTGCCTTTAATTAAATTAAACAACACTTAATAATTAGAATCAACCAAGTGTTTGTGCATCATGTCGAAATGCATGAGTTTTGGTTGTGGTGTGATTTTAAAAGTCTTAAAAAAAACACTTGTGAAAAGTCTTAAAAATATTTGTGAAAAATAATTGTGAAAAAGTTTGTAAATTGGTGTAAAAGTTTGAATTAAAAAAAATGAATGAAAAGAGGTTGAAAATTTGAATTTAAAAATGTTTGAAAAAGTTTTCTAAAAGTCTTAAAATGATGTGAATAAATTTGTGTTAAAATTTCAATTTGAAAACATGAAAAAGGTTTGAATTTAAAAGGGTTGAATTTGGTTTGAAAATATTTGAATTTGAAATTGGTTTGAAAATAGATTTGAAAAGAAAAAAAAAGAGAAAAAAAAAACAAATCTAACCTATCCAATCTACCCAGCTCCCGCGGCCCACCTCTCCTTCCCGCCGCGGCCCGGACCGCATTAGGCCCACGCGGCCCGTCGCCGCGCCCCCCCCCTCCCTCCCCCCCCCCCCCTCTCTCACGCCACCGACGGTGGGGCCCACCCGTCGGGGCCGCCTTCAACCTCCCGCCGGCCGCCCCCATCCCCCCCCCCCGCCGGCCGCCGCCCCCGCCCGGCGCCCCCTCGCCTCCCCGCGCCTCCTCCCCCTTCCCTCCGAGTGCTCCAAGCACTCCACCGCGCCGCCCTCAAGCCGACCGCTCCCCTTCCTCTCCCCGAAACGGCCGCCCACCGCACCCGCACGCCATTAATGGCGCCGGCGCCACCGACCCCGCCACCGCCTTGGCCGCCCCTTCCCCCTTCCCCTCTCGGCCCTATAAAAGGCGAGCCCGAGCTCCCCAACACCTCGCACCTCTCCTCCGCTCCAACCCGCCCGCGCGACAAGATCGCCGCCACGAAGAGGCCGCCGGAGCTCCGCCCCTCGCCGCCGATCTCCTCCTCCGCCGCGGTTCCCTTCTCTCCGGCCCCCGGTAAGCTTCCCTTGCTCTCCTCTTCGTCCCGGTGCTTTCCCCGCCGCAAATGGTGCCCGGGAGCCCCGTATGGCATTTCGCCGGCGAGCCCGCCGCCGGCGCCGCCGCCGCCGCCGCCGCCGGCCGGCTACCGCCGCCGCCCCGACGCCCACAGCCACCGCAGCCGCCCGATCCGGCGGACGGCCCGTATTAAAAGGCCGCGCACCCCTTGGATCGAGTCCACGATGGACCGTGGACCGGTGCACCGCGCGGTCCACCGCCGACCTCATGCTTACGTCATCGCTTGCGTCAGCCAGCCAACCACAAGCCGCCACGCGTCGCCAGCACAGCCCACCCGCCGGCCGCCCAGGCACTTTTGCAAAAAGGACCCTGCAGTTTTTAATATTACAAATATACCCTTCCACCTATATAAAAGCTTTCCAACTAGGTCCTGATTTTTACATCTAGGCCCCTGATCTCCATAGTTTTCATGTTTAATAGCCTATCCTTAACCTTTTACATATTAGACCTCCTACTTTCACACATATTTATGTTTAGGTCCCTGAAATCTTCCAGAAAACCCCCTAAACTTCCAGTACTTTTACAATTTAGCCCCTGAACCTTGTTTCAGCCATAACTTTTCCATCCTAGCTCCGTTTTACGCGTTCTTGATGTCCACGCGATCGTCTCTCCGAGCCCGTCATTTCTAAAAGCTTGTTTTAGTCTTTTGGTAATGTTTGATGTATTGTTTTATTTATTGTATGTTTTCTTGCATGATCGTAGCCAACGCGCCGTTCGAGGAAGTTCAAGTACAGAGCTTTGCAGATAAGGAAAGTAGCTTATCGTTGGAGAAAGGCAAGTGACCCTAACCACCCTTCTACCTATGCTTTAATCAAGAACACTATAAATTAATCGGAACATGGAGAACCACCCAGAAAACAAGGCAACCACAGTCCATATGGCTCTGGCTTAGCCAATTAATTAGGTGTGCAATTGATCTGATGGCCCTTTTCCGAAAGGAGCAGAGGGGGATCCGGGTTGCAGGGGTATAGCCCGGTCCTTTTGGGGGTAGCAGCCTTTGCTAAGGTGCTGACCACTAGGGAGGGTTATGGTCCGCCCTGATCTGTAACTATGCGGGTCGTTAGTCTTTTGCATATCTTTGTAAAGGCTTCGTAGCGTCCCTATGCAATCACACCTCGGAAGTGTGGTATTGTGCCCGATCGCACATGCGTGGTTGGGTTCAAAGTTCTTTGGAACTTTTACGCGAACCGTGGGAAAAGTGTGCAACCTCTCGCAGTGTAAAACCGATCGATCGGCCCGTGCTCACGGTCAAGAGCGGCCCGGACCCTCACATGATTAATTGAACTTAAAGATGGATTAATATTGCTTTCCTAGTTATTTCGTGGCCTTGCCGAGTACCAACCATAAGTGTACTCATCCTTGCTTACGCTCGTTCGGAGAAGAATCCCGGAGTGGAGTACTTCACCGAGCTACGAGGAGTTCCGAGGATGCGATCAACCGATCGAAGCTTGTGGAAGATGAAGATGGAGTCGCGTCTTCATAGTTATCGTTGTTCGTGTAAAGACCTTTGTGTCTTCCATCGTGAGTGTAATAAAAGTTAATAAATCCTTTCTGTACGTTTTGAGCAAATGTCTTGTGATATTACACTCATGAGTCTATCATATGTGTGAAATTGTGATCCTGGCACACATATGAGATGCATCTGGTTTCCCTCCGGAAATCGGGTGTGACAGAGTGGTATCAGAGCATTGCTGACTGTAGGACGCAGCCTCAGATAGAAATGGTCGATATTAAGGACTCTTTATCTAGAAAGCCTTTCCAGCATTCAAAATATCTTATTTACGCATAAAAAAAATTTTATTCTTTATTAAATCAAATCTTTTGTTTTCTTCTACACTGAATCTGATTCTTGTTCTTCCACCTTGAACTACCACACGTGTTTTATAGGATACATTCTTAGGTTGCCTACCCTCCTATCAGTTTCGTTTCGATAGAGCCGTTCTTGTGAGGACGTGCGATGTTAATGCTTGTTGATTGAAAACATGCATGATTTGGATCTTTGACATGATTGAAATGTTTTTGTGGAGTGATGGCCACAAATACATCAATAAAATAATTAAAGTTAAAATTTGAATCTTAGCCCCTTTTCTCTGATTCACCTTTATCAATTCAACTTCCTATCGGAAAACTTCTCTCTCTAACAATCAAATGGTAAACGTCAGGTCAGGAGCGTGGACGGGGATATTCCGTTCGTCATCAAACGACTAAATCAAGTTCTCCCCTTTACAAGAATTAGCGATGGATCCCGCGATGCGGCAGTTCTTTACGGAACGGATGCGGTTGATTCGTAACCTCACCGCCACCGGCCCGAATCTACGAGCACGGCAGAACCGACCACCACCTCAAGGACCTCCACCACCTCCACCACCAGTGAACAAGCATAGAGAATTCATGAGTCACAACCCGCCCACTTACTCCCATTCTGTAGATCCCCTCGATGCCGATGATTGGCTCAAGACCATCAACAAGATGCTGAATATCACCCAATGCAATGATCGTGAGAAGGTTTTGTATGCCTCAGGACGTCTGGAAGGTGCAGCCGCTGATTGGTGGGATGCTTACACCGTCGCACATGCTGCTGCCGACACCATTACCTGGCAGGAGTTCCAGGAGAGTTTTCGTACACATCACATCCCAAATTTGGTGTGAAGAAGCTGAAGAAGAAGGAATTTCTAGCTCTAAAGCAAGGTAACATGACCGTTAGTGAGTATCTGGATCAGTTTACTCATTTGTCCCGCTATGCACCAGATGAAGTCAACACGGATGCAAAGAGACAAGAACGATTTCTCGATGGTTTGATAGGTCCACTTAACTATCAGTTGCAGAGCCACACATTTCTTAACTTTCAGATGTTACTCAATAAGGCTATAGGATTGGAGAATAAACGCAAGGAACTTCGTGAACAGAAGCGCAAGTTTCAACCTCAAGGTCAATCCAGCAGTAACACCCGCCCTCGTTACAACTCATCGCAAGACTCTCGCTTTCATTCTAGCACACCGGGCGAGGGCCATGGACGAGTCGGCGGTATCGTTCGTTTGATGAACCCGAAGAATCCAACCCAATGACACCTCGGGCTCCAAATCCTCATCGGAATCGCTCAAGTGCACCGAGAAGGAACACTACTCCGGTTCACCCCGGTGGATGCTTCAACTGCGGAGAATTAGGACACTATGCTAGTATTTGCCCTCAGCGTAATATGCAGACACCCCAGAGAGATAACGAGAGGTCAACGGAACAATATGCATGGTAGGGTAAACCATGTGACAACTCGAAGAAGCTCAAGGAGACAAAGATGTTGTGCTTGGTACGTTTCTTATCAACTCGTACCCGCAACAGTTTTATTTGATTCCGGGGCATCGCATTCATTTATTACTGAACGATTCGTGACAAAGCATGATGTACCCAAGAGTTCCATGAAGACACATTTGCTAATCGGTTCTCCAAACGGTGAAATGAAATCCACCTATGTGTGCCCACAGGTCAATCTTAAGATCGGAGAGATAGATTTTGAAGCGGACTTAGTGATTCTAACATCCGGTGGAATAGATGTGATCCTTGGTATGGATTGGTTAAGCAAGCATGATGGAATCATTTTGTGTGCCAAGAAGTCGGTGCTCTTAACTACCCCGCAAGGAGATAGGATTGAGTTTGCCGCTACAAGCCCGAAGAAGAAGGAGAAGTGAACAAGCTCTGTGATAGTAAACCGTCATCTTTCAAGACATCTTGTATCTCCTCTTGTTTCCCGATCCCTCCGAATCTCGGGACGAGATTCTTTTTAAGGGGGTAGGATTTGTAACACCCGAAAACTCCATCACAATAAAATGTTGCTAGAAACAAGGTTTAGTTTTATTTTCTATGGATTTAATAAATTTGAATAAATAAATTTGCCTTTAATTAAATTAAACAACACTTAATAATTAGAATCAACCAAGTGTTTGTGCATCATGTCGAAATGCATGAGTTTTGGTTGTGGTGTGATTTTAAAAGTCTTAAAAAAAACACTTGTGAAAAGTCTTAAAAATATTTGTGAAAAATAATTGTGAAAAAGTTTGTAAATTGGTGTAAAAGTTTGAATTAAAAAAAATGAATGAAAAGAGGTTGAAAATTTGAATTTAAAAATGTTTGAAAAAGTTTTCTAAAAGTCTTAAAATGATGTGAATAAATTTGTGTTAAAATTTCAATTTGAAAACATGAAAAAGGTTTGAATTTAAAAGGGTTGAATTTGGTTTGAAAATATTTGAATTTGAAATTGGTTTGAAAATAGATTTGAAAAGAAAAAAAAAGAGAAAAAAAAACAAATCTAACCTATCCAATCTACCCAGCTCCCGCGGCCCACCTCTCCTTCCCGCCGCGGCCCAGCACCGCATTAGGCCCACGCGGCCCGTCAGCGCGCCCGCCTCCCTCCCCCTCCCCCCCTCTCTCACGCCACGCGACGGTGGGGCCCACCCTGTCGGGGCCGCCTTCAACCTCCCGCCGCCGCCCCCATCCCCCTCGCCCCCGCCGCCGCCGCCCCGCCCGGCGCCCCCTCGCCTCCCCGCGCCTCCTCCCCTTCCCCCTCCGGTGCTCCAAGCACTCCACCGCGCCGCCTCAAGCCGACCGCTCCCCTTCCTCTCCCCGGAAACGGCCGCCCACCGCACCCGCACGCCATTAATGGCGCCGGCGCCACCGACCCCGCCACCGCCTTGGCCGCCCCTTCCCCTTCCCCTCTCGGCCCTATAAAAGGCGAGCCCGAGCTCCCCAACACCTCGCACCTCTCCTCCGCTCCAACCCGCCCGCGCAGCATCGCCGCCACGAAGAGGCCGCCGGAGCTCCGCCCCTCGCCGCCGATCTCCTCCTCCGCCGCGGTTCCCTTCTCTCCGGCCCCGGGGTAAGCTTCCCCTTGCTCTCCTCTTCGTCCTGGTGCTTTCCCTGCCGCAAATGGTGCCCGGGAGCCCCGTATGGCATTTCGCCGGCGAGCCCGCCGCCGCCGCGCCGCCGCGCCGCCGCCGCCGGCCGGCTACCGCCGCCGCCCGACGCCCACAGCCACCGCAGCCGCCCGATCCGGCGGGACGGCCCGCATTAAAAGGCCGCGCACCCCTTGGATCGGGTCCACGATGGACCGGTGGACCGGGTGCACTGCGCCGGTCCACCGCTGACCTCATGCTTACGTCATCGCTTGCGTCAGCCAGCCAACCACAAGCCGCCACGCGTCGCCAGCACAGCCCACCCGCCGGCCGCCCAGGCACTTTTGCAAAAAGGACCCTGCAGTTTTTAATATTACAAATATACCCTTCCACCTATATAAAAGCTTTCCAACTAGGTCCTGATTTTTACATCTAGGCCCCTGATCTCCATAGTTTTCATGTTTAATAGCCTATCCTTAACCTTTTACATATTAGACCTCCTACTTTCACACATATTTATGTTTAGGTCCCTGAAATCTTCCAGAAAACCCCCTAAACTTCCAGTACTTTTACAATTTAGCCCCTGAACCTTGTTTCGGCCCATAACTTTTCCATCCTAGCTCCGTTTTACGCGTTCTTGATGTCCACGCGATCGTCTCTCCGAGCCCGTCATTTCTAAAAGCTTGTTTTAGTCTTTTGGTAATGTTTGATGTATTGTTTTATTTATTGTATGTTTTCTTGCATGATCGTAGCCAACACGCCGTTCGAGGAAGTTCAAGTACAGAGCTTTGCAGATAAGGAAAGTAGCTTATCGTTGGAGAAAGGCAAGTGACCCTAACCACCCTTCTACCTATGCTTTAATCAAGAACACTATAAATTAATCGGAACATGGAGAACCACCCAGAAAACAAGTGCAACCACAGTCCATATGGCTCGGCTTAGCCAATTAATTAGGTGTGCAATTGATCCGATGGCCCTTTTCCGAAAGGAGCGGAGGGGGATCCGGGTTGCGGGGGTATAGCCCGGTCCTTTTGGGGTAGCGACCTTTGCTAAGGTGTCGACCACTAGGGAGGGTTATGGTCCGCCCCGATCCGTAACTATGCGGGTCGTTAGTCTTTTGCATATCTTTGTAAAGGCTTCGTAGCGTCCCTATGCAATCACACCTCGGAAGTGTGGTATTGTGCCTCGATCGGCACATGCGTGGTTGGGTTCAAAGTTCTTTGGAACTTTTACGCGAACCGTGGGAAAAGTGTGCAACCTCTCGCAGTGTAAAAGCGATCGATCGGCCGTGCTCACGGTCAAGAGCGGCTCGGACCCTCACATGATTAATTGAACTTAAAGATGGATTAATATTGCTTTCCGGTTATTTCGTGGCCTTGCCGAGTACCAACCATAAGTGTACTCATCCTTGCTTACGCTGTTCAGAGAAGAATCCCGGAGTGGAGTACTTCACCGACTACGAGGAGTTCTGAGGATGCGATCAACCACTCAGAAGCCTGTGGAAGATGAAGATGGAGTCGCGTCTTCATAGTTATCGTTGTTCGTGTAAAGACCTTTGTGTCTTCCATCGTGAGTGTAATAAAAGTTAATAAATCCTTTCTGTACGTTTTGAGCAAATGTCTTGTGATATTACACTCATGAGTCTATCATATGTGTGAAATTGTGATCCTGGCACACATATGAGATGCATCTGGTTTCCCTCCGGAAATCGGGTGTGACAGTTATTGGTCTTTTTGTGTGATGAATTATGCTCATTTGGTGTATGGAATGCAGATGGCGTCTGCTGCTCGGGCTTGGATGTACAGTCAGCCCTAAGAAGATTGGGAGAATTGTCGGTGTTTTAGACCGGCAACCTACCAAGGGGAGTACCCGAGGTAGATGAATGTGGCCTCGCCGAGATCGGTAACTCGAAGGAAGAGACACGTGACACACAATTTAGACAGGTTCGGGCCGCGAGGTGCGTAATACCCTACGTCCTGTATGCCGCGTAGCTCTGGATTGATTGGATGTGATTACAAGATGATGCGTAATGAGAGAAAAGGGTCCCTGCCTCGCCTTATATAGTCCGAGAGGCAGGGTTATAGGTCGGTTTAGGGAGAGAGTACTAGTCGTGTACGTCTGGGAGTCCTCTACACAGTACATGGTATGTATAGCTTCCTATCCGAGTAATTCTCCACCGTAGTCCTTGCGCCCCACGCCATCAGGTACCGTGCGGCACAAGACGGGTAGTCCCAAGGGCCCACTGAGTAGTCGGTCCTGGTACTCACCAAGGTAGTGGGCCCAGGGAGGTCCATACGACAAGCCCCGAGTACTTTGTAGTCGAGCAGGATAGCTTCGAGTAATCTTGACGGCCTTGACGAGTAGTCCTCAAGCGTCCCCGAGTACTACAAGTCGAAAGTCCTCAAGAATACTTGAAACATCCCGAGGCTGGAAGGTACTCCAGATGATCTTTGAGTAATCCTGAAGTCTTCTCGAATAGTCGCCAAGCGTCCTCGAGTTCCGCTCTTGAAGGTCTTCAACAATACCCGTGTTATCTTGAAGCCGAAATGTATATGGAAGTGCGATTGCAAAATCGCACTCCATATGGAGTAGCCCCCGAGCCTTAAGTTGAGTCGTAGACTCTGGCTGAGGGTCAATCTGTAGTTCTGGCAAGATTATCCCGCAAAATCCGGAGAAAAAACTGAATGACACGTGGCACGGAGCCCCCGAGCCTTGAGTCGAGTACTTCATCTTGAATTGAAGGGTCATCTTGTATGTAGAATGTGTCCTGAGTTGCTCTTGAATCTTGTCGCTACCCAGGAAATTGATTAGATGTAGCCGAGCCCCCGAAATAAGGCGCACCGACTACTGGAAGTTAAAAGGTCAGGCGTTGCCGCTGAGTCAGCCGTGTTGAAACATATCCATCCGGCCGTTGAGGAGCCGCCTGTTGACTCACCCCACACACTTGCAGCCATTCGGAGCAAATCTCGCTTAGAATCCGCTGCTTGTGCACATTGCCACCTCAGTGTAGATCGTAGATCCAGGCGCGCCGCCGCGGATAGCCACCACCGCAGCCCCCGAGAGAATGCGAGTGAAAACCCGGTGTACTTTATGAATGAAACCCTCACCGTCCAAGAGCTTGAAGACCGCCGGCGGGAAGAAGAGATCCCGAGAGGAAGCCGCTGGATCCGCCGCAGGGTCAATGCCGCCGGTGTCTCCCCCGCGTCCAAATCCCAACAAGGAATGGAAGAAGTCAAAGGCCAAGACTGATGTGACTTCCCAGGTTTTTAATTACCGTCATTAACGCTAATGACCGGATCAGCCGAGTCAAACCGGTCAAACACCAGTCAAACCTAGGTCAACCTGGGTCATCACCCCGAAAACCTCGCCAATGAACCCTATTAGACCCCTTGACCAAGTCTACGCACATCCGTGGTGAACCCTTGGCCAAAGACCCAGTCAAAACCGGCTTAACCGTTGACGTCAGCGAATGTTGTCCGGAACTTTTGCCGCGTTCTCCAAAATTCACCTGAACACTTCAAAATCTACCTTTATGAAAGTTGTCCATCATGTTGAGGGACACAACTTTCATGTAGATTGGCATTCAAATTTTGGGTGGAAATTGGTGAAAAACTTGATCGACTGACAGTACCTCCTATTCACGGTGACAGGCCGACATTCAAAGTTGGCACGACGTTCCTGCAAAATCCGTTGAGAAAAACACTATACGACTTTTGTGAAAGTTGTAGAGGGTAGTGAGATCTACAACTTTCCTATTCACCACTTGGAGCACTTCTGTACAAATTTTTGAAGATTTAACGTGTCGAACAGGGGCACATCGAATTAACAGACCGCCGCGGACGCGCTCCCGCGCGCCACGCCGCGCCGCGCGCGCGCCCCGGGCGCGCGCCGCCGCGCCGCCCCCGCGCCCGCCCTCCGCTGTCTTGATGATCGTGCCGGCTCGCGCCTTCCCGAGGACCCCCTTCGCGCCTTCCCAACGCCGCTCCCGCCCCGAGACGCCCGGAACGCCGCGCCCGGCCGCGTACGGGTGCCTTGGAACGTCGCGCCGCCGTACGTCCTCCCTGCCCGACGCCGTACGAATGCGCCCGGTCGTCCTCGCCCTGCCCGCGCTGCCCCTCTCCAGTGCTCCTGCTCGCACGTCGATTTATAGGCGCCGCTGTTCCTTCACCCGACCCGCAGACCCCCCCAACGCCGACCGCGCCACCGCCGGTGTCCTTGCGCCCGGCCGCGACGAGCTCCAGTCGCAGGCCAGTTGCAAGCCGTGTAGTGCTTCCCTCCACCATCCCCTGCCTCTACCATAGCTAACCGACCCATCCACCGGGACCAATCGAGCCCAGCTCACCGGGAACCGCAGCCGCGGTGGCCGCCTTCACTGGCCGCCGGAGCGCCACTCGCCGGCGCCACCACCATACCGGCCAAGCGCCCAAACCGAGTCTCCGTAGCCCCTAGACCCTACCCCCATCCTTCCCCGGCCAAAACTCCGGTGAGCCTCGCCGGATTTTACTCCACCGCGCCGGCCAGCCGCCCCCAGGACTACATTGCAAAACCCAGAATCTTTCCGAGGGCCTCCCTGCAAAAGGTTAACTAAAATAGTATTTGTGATTTGGCTGAATCTTGTAAATTGTGTAGAAAATCACAGAAAACACAGAAAAAATGCAAAACCAGTTTTGCTGGATTCGTTGTGAAATATCCTACAACTTTTGTTATTCTTGCCTGAGCTAATTCCTGATAGTTTTTGCATGAAAAATACAAATGTGAAAAACCTAGATCTGCAATATCTCAAAATATATATCCTCTGTAGCTAATTTTTGGATATGTTGTGTGTTAGGTCATGACTAGCTCCTATGCCAAACATTGCACAAAGTTATGATGTAAATCTTTTTCTAAAAAATGTTTTTCCATTTCTTCCAGATCTGAATAAATGACTTTTCTAGCTAAAAATAATTAGGTTTTTGTAACAATCTTTTGCACACTGTCTTTTAATTCCAAAACACACCACTGGTGAATTAATCACAATTTTATAATTAACATAAATATTTATTCTTGAATTATGCTTTATTTTCTTTAAAACTTCATAACTCAAGTTCCATAATAATTCTAGGTGTATGTGCTGCACCACTAGGCTAGTTTTGGACCATATAACATGTGTGAGAAAGTTTGGATCATTTTGTTGAGTAATTATTTTTGTGTGCATTTACCTTGTCCATCTAGTCAGCTTTTGTCTTTTTCAAAAATAATTAATTTATAGCTATCCAAAGCGTGCATGTGTATCCAGTGGCTTGTTATAGGTATTTAAAGTGTAATACACCTTTCCAATGAATTTTATTAATTAATTCCATGAATAAAATCTATGTAAGTCATTAAGGGCTTAATAGTCATTAAATGGGAAATATCACCAAACCACCCTTGCTAATCTTGGGTGTGGTTGCAAATCATTTTAAAAAAGTTAAATGTACCCACCCACTACTGTTTGTGAAATTAAATTAAATTATTTACATATATATGTACACAGTCACCGTCAAAAAGAATATTGAATCAAGAATTGCAAATTGTTCCTTTTTGGAAGAGTATGCTAAATGTATTCTTATCTAGGTGACTGTGTCCAACTAATACACCCCTTGGCTGTCATTTATGGTTTGTGGCTAATTAAATTAATAATCGTCAAGTAAATCTTGCATTTGCATCTTCGTGTAGATCCTTCCGCCAGTAGACATACGCTCGTGCCGGAAGAAGGAAACGAAGGTGCCGACAGAGAGCTGCCGTGCGTGGACGTAGCTCAAGACCTGGACCCAAGTCCAGAAGGGCCCAAGGCCAACCTTGCCAGCGAAGGCCAGCCCCGGATCATTAACCCCGCCTTTTAAAATTATGCAATTATGTTTGCTATGAGTGTGCATTTACGTTTCATGAGTTGAATTGAAACCCTAGATGCATGATCCCTAGGTACCTATGCTCTATCACTAGTATGCTAGGTCGATAGCTGCTATGCTATAGGACCCGATAGAAGTCGAGTGATGTCCATCACTCGCGAGAATAGGTTCCTAGATAGGAATCATAAGACCTCCTTAAATGGATTGCTCATGTGGTAAGAGCATGGGATTTGGGTTCCGGTCCAGTGGCTTTCGTGGGCTAAGCTTTTGAACGTACTAAACATTTGCCGGGTATGGGACCGGTAAGCCTAGTACCTTAATGAGACGGTGCAGGAACTTACTATTAGTACTCTTGAGTAATCACCTACCGCTTTGCAACCGGGAGGTGGGTACATGTGTGAAGCTGGGTGTACTGGGTGGGACATGACAGATAGCCTTGTACCCGGGACTGTAAGATTCCCTCCCAACCCGAGGATTTTTGGGAACTGCCTGGTCGGTGTCAGCTCTGTTGGTGCACCGCTCCGTGTGTTTAGATCTACCTTGCAAGGTTTAAATCCATCAATTGTCGGCCTCTCACCGTTATCTGAGACTGCTTAATCAACTGGCCGTGATATCCCATAATGATGGAACTTGGTGAATATTATTGTATGAATTAATTGCTTGTACAATTCTTGATTGAATTAGTTGGCACACTTAGAAATGATAACCAACTAGAACTTGTGCTAAAATACTGAAAGGAAGGACATACTCTTTGTTGCTTTTCAGCAAAAGAACTCCACCAGCCAAAAAGCCTCTCATGTCTAGAGTTTGGTGATGTAGTTATCACCCGACGGTTAAGTCTTGCTGAGTATTAGTATACTCAGCCTTGCTTTAAAAATGTTGTTGCAGGTGTTGTTTGGCCTGGTGAGATTCCACCCGGCTGGGAGCTGGAATGGGTGGAAGGGGACGAGTGATGACATCACGGATGGCCTCCTGTGATGTGTATCATCGCGCTAATTTATTTATTTCCGCTGTTTCCGAACTCTGAACCTTTATTTCCTATCATGAACAATGGTTTGTAATAATTTGGATTTAATCCATGTTGTACTCTGGACTCTCCTTCGTGTGAGTTTTAATGCATGTGTCGATCCTCTGTATGATTCCCAAGTGATTTACCGGGCGTTAACCCGGCAACCAACGACAGGATGATACTTTACTATTGCTTAATAACCAAAGTGGATTGGTTTTAGGTGATAGTACGATATTTTCCTGGGCGGGTTGTCACAGCTGGTATCAGAGCGATTGCATGCACCAGAGCTTAATTAACAACCTCAATCACATGATTTTGGAATAAAAGCTGCCAAGATTGTTTGATTTGCAAAACACGTTGGTCCGTTAAGGATAAACTAGACCGAGAGGCCCTAGAGGGAATTTTGGGTTCTTTCAGGTGGCTTATTAATCTATGGTTTATTTTGCTAACTTCCAGCACATTTTACTTTATGTCAGACTTACTTTCTCGCACAACCAAACTAGATGAGCCACGTGTTTTATACGTGTGCTGTTCCGCATCACGGGAATTGCGAGGGTTGATGGAGTGATCCATTCCATAGATCCCATCTTCGTGTCTGGTTGTAAGTTGTGTGTCGCCACATGTTTCATACGTGAGCATTCCGCATGTCGATCATGCGAGGCAAGGACACACTCCATTCGAACGGAGGATGTCCGAGGTTTGATGCTGTCCATGCATCAGCTTAAAGCATGGATGCCGTTTCTATAGTAAACGGTAATGTATGTGGACGCTTTCATGAGTGCTGGCATGAAAGGTTTGTTGTGTTCTGTGATCTTCTGCAGGTACACTAACCTCGTTCCGTAAGTCGATAAGTAAGCATCGACTAGATCTCGACTAGTTATTATAGGGAGACACGTGTATATGCCATGCCACCGGCACTAAATCTGAGTTTTGGCTTGAATGCCATTGTGAGGACGAATAGGACGTCTTGCATCATGCTAAAAGTCGTGGAAGAACCTAAACTGAACTCATGTTTGTTTCCATACTCTCTGATGTAAATAGTGATAGCATGTTTTGTCCTGTTTAGCCTCTTTAGGTGTAGATGTGTTGTCATGCTTAAATTTATTAGAGTTGTTGCTTAGATTGCTGCCCTCGTCTAAAAATCTTTCATCTAGGTGATCTTAACCTGGGTTGCTCCAATCTAATCTAGTTTCTTCTCGCCCAAGTTCACGATCATAACTTAGGTCTACCGCAAGTTATGCTCGGTCAGTCAACCCTTGTCTTGCCATCTTCCTAGAACCTTTTGAAATCTTGCTTAGATAATACCTTTCCTAATCCTCTAGCAACCTTGCATACCCAACCTTGAGTCTCGAAACATTGCTAAGTTGCTAGGCAAATTTGAGAAGAATTCGGGATTCTGATTCAAGTTAGGAAGTCCGGTTTCCGATTACCAGAACTTGCACCATCTGGTATGCCTGCTCGTTCGAGTTCAGCATACGTTGGATCTAAGTATGCATAATGACCCCATACCTTAACCCTATCCGTATTCGTGGATCGAGTTACCTTGGTACACTTGCACCCGACTGATTCTCACTTTTGTCATTATGTCCAGATGGACAACACTGGCTCTACGTCGGCTGATGTGGAATCCTTGACTCTCGTGAACTACCTCGAGGAGGGTGGATTTCCTGCATTTTTGTGGGACACCCTGAAAGACATTGGGTACGCCACTTACCCAGAGTACTCGACACGTGAGGTCATGACCACAGGCCAACTCCTTCGTTGTGAAGTAAAAGTGAAGATTGCAGTATGCCCGACCAATCCTGCTTTGGAAGAGTGGGAGTGTATGGCACACGGAAGAAACTTGTCCGACACGGTGCAGAAGGCTGCTCTTGAAGCACTCACAACTTTCTGTGGAAAGCACCCTGCCGAGATAGTCAACTCTGCCGCCAAAGTAATTCCGGTACCTGAGCGACACATTGCACCGGGTGGTGAACGTGAAACTATTCTTCCAGCCCAGAGCAACTCTCACTATAGTCCTGACCTTGTCACCTCAGTCCGCTTCTCAGAGGCCATGTACAACACCTACCGACGGATGGTAGGAGAAAGTGTATTCTATAGACACCAAATCTATAGGTACCGAGTTAAAGAAACAGAGTGTACAGCTCAAACGTTGAAGGAAGCCCGAGCCATGATAGCTACTCTCAAGAAGGAAAGACGCAAGGACAAAGCCAAGATACAAGAGTTAACCGAGATCATACATGAGCAAAATTTCTTGTTGCAGCATAACGATCAGTATATGCTTGAACTAGAAAATCAACTGGAATCTCTAGCCGTTCCACCCCCAGAACCTGTCATTCCTGGACCAGCGCAGGAAGAAGATGTTGAAGATATCCAAGGTGAATCTGGAATTGAGTCTGGACCCGAGTCACCGTAGACCTTTAGCGTGGAAGATCCCACCCTTGGAAGTTGGTCCGTGGGAAATAAAATTCTGAGTCGTAGTAGTGTAGTTTATGTAAGGACCCCTAGTGCACAATAACCACGTTTGGTTAACTATTGCGGTTAGTTGAACTAGGAACCTTGTCGTTGCAGCTAGCCTGCATTGTAATTCCAAATGTTGTTTGGTAATTCTGAAAACCCTCATCAATGTAATGCCTTGATTAAACATCTCTTTCCGTAATGATCTCTGTAAGTATTATTTATGTTAGTTGGAACCGTCAAGTTCTGTGGTCCGAAAATCTCGTGCCAAACCAAGATCCAAGCGATTCCTCAATCTTGAGTTTATTCTTTTGGTCTTGCTCACAACCTTGTGTTTTAAAGTAAAAATGTTGCTTTTGAGCATGCACTGCATAGCATCTGCATTTGGGAAGCATGGGTATACTAACGTGCATCCGCATGAAAACCCCGTACTCCTACTCTACCTCTCTTGATTGGTGACAATGTTATCCCATAACCAAAGGTGCCGCTACGGAACCTAGGGTATCGTGTGTGCTGCAGCCACACGACTGCCACTGGGAGCGCGCTAGGTATCTTGGTTGTGAGATAACAACTCGTCACACAGATCCTCTCCCTACTTTGGATTGCCCTTGCAATCACTAAAGCATATGGGTAACTGAGTCATTCTAACGTGCATCATGAGCACCATACCGCACGAGCATGTGCATAGTGTCTTCACAAGCATATGCATCGCATCAACTTTGAAAAGTATTGCACTTTCAAAACAATGAGTTGTCAAAACCCCAAATTTGCGAAATAAGTAAAGGTGTGAGCAAGCCTATTCTGAAGTTCCGCTTGAAGTCATCTTTCGTACAAGAAATTATGGAACTCTGTTATTAGCCTTCCTTTTCTTCATAATGGTCCTTTGGAAATCTCTGTCGAATTGATCCCTTGCCGTGAATCACGACGACCTTGTAGCATCGATCCCTTTCCTGCCAGCCAAGCGGAAGCATTAGACGTAGAAACTCTCTTGAGCAGTCAAGGTTCTCGAATAGTCAACATGGGGAAATCATCCATCGTGTATTCGTTCTTGGTCCGTGCTCAAGGAAGTACGCCCAGGATCGATCGAAGACTTTGGCTACACTTCTCTTTGATGCTATCACAAACGTAAAGCGTTGTACACTGAGCTTTTCTCGTTTTGCTCCACATCACGATCAGTCCCTTCGACCGTTGAACCTCATCCGCGTCAGTGTCATGACCGTGCGACGCCATGACGTCACTCTACCATCGATTTCCGCAACTGTATTCACGACACCGAAACCTCACGAGCTGACCATTGTCGAGCTCCGTGTTGCCTACACCAGATACCCGACTGGGTCAACTGGCTGTTACAGCCCCGCAGCGGTTATAAAATGGAACCTTTTCCCCGGAACCGCCGATACAAAAGCTCCATTTCCATCCGAGCTCGGCATTATCATTGTTCTTGTTCTTCTTCCAGCTAGCCCTGGCTACTTTGCCACTAGAGCACCTCTCCCAGCTAATTCATTCCTTCCCGAGCAAACTATTCTCCGTCTTCATTTCCGACGTCGAGGAGAAGCTCAGAGTGTACCGAATGAAGAATTCAAGCCAAGCTGCCACCTATGACTCCGTCTTAGGAAGAGCTCGATTCGTTTCGCTGGACGTTGATAGGAATGTATCTCTGTATCATAGGCGGACTATGTCTGCTAATAGCTGTGCATGTGCACATTCATCGCCCGCTTCCTTACGAACGGCGATGAGGTAGTAAGGAAAAGCACCTTGCATCCTTTTTGCCCCATCTGAATTCCCAACCGTGGGATGTGTAAACAAGCTTTACCGATTGGGTACTTGTGACTTTTGATGTCCGATTCGCATTACTTACCGAG
This sequence comes from Cenchrus americanus, assembly GCA_947561735.1. Classification (NCBI taxonomy): domain Eukaryota; kingdom Viridiplantae; phylum Streptophyta; class Magnoliopsida; order Poales; family Poaceae; genus Cenchrus; species Cenchrus americanus. The sequence continues at coordinate 152,979,195 of OX387242.1, read as the reverse complement.
AACGAGTCTCGTAGAGTATGTTAGAATTACAAGTTTCTGGGTGAGATTCCGAACATGTGCTAATTAGGGACTTCAATTTTCAGATGTTCAGACCGGCATGGAATAACCCCAATGGTTTTGATGCATCGGGTAGCGGTGATCTTACGCTACCTCCGCCCACGATGTTGACCGAAGCTTTCATAGTAGTACATACCGAAGTGTTGTGCCAACTCCTGTAGGCGCAACAATGGATGGTTCAACAACTACAACAAATGCCACCGATGCAACAGAAGATCCAACCTTCCAAGCCCTGTTCACCCGAAGTACCCATCCAGAGTGACATAAACGCCATTGTCGGCACCACTCAACTGTTGGAAGGGCAGAATTCCATGTTGAACCAGATGGTGTCCGATATCATCCAAGGACGTTATGGGAAACCATATCAGAATAGTTTGGCAGACAGTCTCTTAGTCCCTATCTGCCTCTATGGTCGAACAAGCCCGTTTGTGCAATCTGTTGGAGGAGTATGTTAACCGAGACCAGCCCCAAGCCTCCGACTCAATATTACCACCTTCTCGACTACTAATGGATCTTAGAGCAGAAGAGAAGGCAAATCGAGGCAACAAACGAGTCTTATCCGAGATAGATGTAAGTGAGTGGGAAATTACCTGTAAGGAAACTTGTCCGCGTGAAGGCAAACGAAGATGTAACACTAACAAGGCCACTCAACTCCCTGCTAGTGCAACACCTTCGCGAGCCGCGAGGTTAAAAAGGAAAAAGGAGAGGAAGAGGTTCCGCCTTATCAATAAAGCCCAGCAACAGATCTCCAAGCCCGGAGACGTCCCACCCCGTTTGTGCTACAATTGTAGACAACCCGAGCATTACGCAAAGGAGTGCTCGAACTCCAGACAGCAGAACCCCGGATCCGCTAATGGCAACCGCAGTAACAAGCCAAGCCTTCAAGTGGAGCAAAGCCAACTGAATTTCTTGGGTAACACCTCTAGCCAAGAACCACTCCCCACCTCCTCTTGGAATTTCGAATCTCGGGATGAGATTCTTCTTAAGGGGGGTAGGCTGTGACGCCCCAGGTGTTTAATTACCGTCATTAACGCTAATGACCGGATCAGCCGAGTCAAACCAGTCACACACCGGTCAAACCTAGGTCAACCTGGGTCATCACCCCGAAAACCTCGCCAATGAACCCTATTAGACCCCTTGACCAAGTCTACGCACATCCGTGGTGAACCTTTGGCCAAAGACCCAGTCAAAACCGGCTTAACCGTTGACGTCAGCGAATGTCGTCCGGAACTTTTGCCGCGTTCTCCAAAATTCACCTGAACACTTCAAAATCTACCTTTATGAAAGTTGTCCATCTTGTTGAGGGACACAACTTTCATGTAGATTGGCATTTCAAATTTTGGGTGGAAATTGGTGAAAAACTTGATCGACTGACAGTACCTCCTGTTCACGGGGACAGGCCGACATTCAAAGTTGGCACGACGTTCCTGCAAAATCCGTTGTTAAAAACAATATACGTCTTTTGTGAAAGTTGTAGAGGGTAGTGAGATCTACAACTTTCCTATTCACCACTTGGAGCACTTCTGTACAATTTTTTGAAGATTTAACGCGTCGAACAGGGGCACATCGAATTAACAGAACGCCGCGGACGTGCTCCCGCGCGCCACGCCACGCTGCGCGCGCGCCCGTGCGCGCCCGCCGGTGCCGCCCCGCGCCCGCCCTCTCGCCGTCTCGACGACCGTGCCGGCTCGCGTCTTCCCGAGGACCCCCCTCGCGCCTTCCCAACGCCGCCCCGCCCCGAGACGCCCGGAACGCCGCGCCCGCCGCGTACCGTGCCCCCGGAACGTCGCGCCGCCGTACATCCTCCCCGCCCGACGCCGTACGAATGCTGCCCGGTCGTCCTCGCCCTGCCCGCGCTGCCCCTCACCACGTGCTCCCGCCGCACGTCAATTTATAGGTGCCGCTGTTCCTTCACCCGACGCGCGGACCCCCCCCCCCCCCCCCAACGCCGACCGCGCCACCGCCGGTGTCCTTGCGCCCGGCCGCGACGAGCTCCGGTCGCGGGCCAGTTGCAAGCCGTGTAGTGCTTCCCTCCACCCTCCTCTGCCTCTACCATAGCTAACCGACCCGTCCACAGGGACCAATCGAGCCCAGCTCGCCGGGAACGACGGCGGCGCGGCGGCCGCCTTCCGGCCGGCCGCGCGCGCGCTCGCCGGCGCCACCACCGTCCCGGCCAAGCGCCCAAACCGAGTCTCCGTAGCCCCTAGACCCTACCCCCATCCTTCCCCGGCCAAAACTCCAGTGGGCCTCACCAGATTTTACTCCACCGCGCCGGCCAGCTGCCCCCAGGACTACATTGCAAAACCCAGAATCTTTTCGAGGGCCTCCCTGCAAAAGGTTAACTCAAATAGTATTTGTGATTTGGCTGATTGTTTTAAATTGCGTAGAAAATCACAGAAAACTCAGAAAAATGCAAAACCAATTTTGCTGGATTCGCTGTAAAATATCCTACTACTTTTGTTATTCTCGCCTGAGCTAATACCTGATAGTTTTTGCATGAAAAATACAAATGTGAAATACCTAGATCTACAATATCTCAAAAAATATATATCTTCTGTATATAATTTTTGGATAAATTGTGTGTTAGGTCATGTCTAGCTCCTATGCCAAAAATTGCACAAAGTTATGATGTAAATCGTTTTCTAAAAAATGTTTTCCCATTTCTGCCAGACCTGCATAAATGATTTCTCTAGCTAAAAATAATTAGGTTTTTGTAACCAAATTTTGCACACTGTAATTTAATTTCAAAACACACCTCTGGTGAAGTAATAACAATTTTATAATTACCAGAAATATTTATTCTTGAATTATGCTTGATTTTATTTAAAAATTCATAACTCAAGTTCCATAATAATTCTAGGTGTATGTGCTGCACTACTAGGCTAGTTTTGGACCATATAACTTGTGTGAGAAAGTTTGGATCATTTTGTTGTATAATTATTTTTGTGTGCATTTACCTTGTCCATCTAGTCAGCTTTTGTCTTTTTCAAAAATAATTAATTTATAGCTATCCAAAGCGTGCATGTGTGTCCGGTGGCTTGTTATAGGTATTTAAAGTGTAATAAACCTTTCCAATGAATTTTATTAATTAATTCCATGAATAAAAGCTATGTAAGTCATTAAGGGCTTAATAATCATTAAATGGGAAATATCACCAAACCACCCTTGCTAATCTTGGGTGTGGTTGCAAATCATTTAAAAAAGTTAAATGTACCGACCCACTACTGTTTGTGAAATTAAATTAAATTATTTACATATATTTGTACACAGTCACCGTCAAAAAGAATATTGAATAAAGAATTGCAAATTGTTCCTTTTTGGAAGAGTATGCTAAATGTATTCTTATCTAGATGAATGTGTCCAACTAATACACCCCTTGGTTGTCATTTATAGTTTGTGGTTAATTAAATTAATAATCATCGAGTAAATCTTGCATTTGCATCTTCGTGTAGATCCTTCCGCCAGTAGACGTACGCTCGTGCCGGAAGAAGGAAACGAAGGTGCCGACAGAGAGCTGCCGTGCGTGGACGTAGCTCAAGACCTGGACCCAAGTCCAGAAGGGCCCAAGGCCAACCTTGCCAGTGAAGGCAAGCCCCGGATCATTAACCCCACCTTTTAAAATTATGCAATTATGTTTGCTATGAGTGTGCATTTACGTTTCAGGAGTTGAATTGAAACCCTAGATGCATGATCCCTAGGTACCTATGCTCTATCACTAGTATGCTAGGTCGATAGCTGCTATGCTATAGGACCCGATAGAAGTCGAGTGATGTCCGTCACTCGCGAGAATAGGTTCCTAGATAGGAATCATAAGATCTCCTTAAATGGATTGCTCATGTGGTAAGAGCATGGGATTTGGGCTCCGGTCCAGTGGCTTTCGTGGGCTAAGCTTTTGAACGTACTAAACATTTGCCGGGTATGGGACCAGTAAGCCTAGTACCTTAATGAGACAGTGCGGGAACTTACTATTACTACTCTTGAGTAATCACCTACCGCTTTGCAACCGGGAGGTGGGAACGTGTGTGAAGCTGGGTGTACTGGGTGGGACATGCCAGATAGTGTTGTACCTGGGACTGTAAGATTCGCTCCCAACCCGAGGATTTTTGGGAACCGCCTGGTCGGTGTCAGCTCTATTGGTGCACCGCTCCGTGTGTTTAGATCTACCTTGCAAGGTTTAAATCAATCGATTGTCGGCCTCTCACCGTTATCTGAGACTGCTTAATCAACTGGCCATGATATCCCATAATGATGGAACTTGGTGAATATTATTGTATGAATTAATTGCTTGTACAATTCTTGATTGAATTAGTTGGCACACTTAGAAATGATAACCAACTAGAACTTGTGCTAAAATAATGAAAGTAAGGACATACTCTTTGTTGCTTTTCAGCAAAAGAACTCCACCAGCCAAAAAGCCTCTCATGTCTAGAGTTTGGTGATGTAGTTATCACCCGACGGTTAAGTCTTGCTGAGTATTAGTATACTCAGCCTTGCTTTAAAAATGTTGTTGCAGGTGTTGTTTGGCCTGGTGAGATTCCACCCGGCTGGGAGCTGGAATGGGTGGAAGGGGACGAGTGATGACATCACGGATGGCCTCCTGTGATGTGTATCGTCGCGCTAGTTTATTTATTTCCGTTGTTTCTGAACTCTGAACCTTTACTTCCTGTCATGAACAATGGTTTGTAATAATTTGGATTTAATCCATGTTGTTCTCTGGACTCGCCCTCGTGTGAGTTTTAATGCATGTGTCGATCCTCTGTATGATTCTCAAGTGATTTACCAGGCGTTAACCCAGCAACCAACGACAGGATGATACTTTACTATTGCTTAATAACCAAAGTGGATTGGTTTTAGGTGATAGTACGGTATTTTCCTGGGCGGGTTGTCACAACTGAGGACCTGTTGGCGTTGCTAAACAGTGGATTTCTCCGAGAGAAGGAGGTCGACATGTGGTGTGCTGCCGCGGGAGATCCATACCCGATGGAGAAAAATCCGGATGAGATCCCGATGTTCACGCAGTTCGTGGAACGCGGGTTGGCTCTCCCAGCGAGCAACTTCTTCAAGGCCTCTTGGAATACTATGGTATTGAGTACCTCAATCTCAACCCCAATGGTATCTTCCACACCTCCGTCTTCGTCCATTTTTGCGAAGCTTTCTTGGGGATCAAACCCCACTGGGTACTCTTCCGAAAGTTCTTCCGCGTGAAGCCCCAGCCGAACGCCAACGACCCTCGAGTAGTCGGAGGGGCTGGCATCCAGATGCGCGAGGACGCCACGGAACAATACCTTGCGTACAAGTTGATCGACTCCAACCAGGATTGGAAGTCGAAGTGGTTCTACGTCACCAACCACCACCCGAAGCTGCCGAAGCCTAGCGGGAAGCAGCCAAAGCACCGGCCCTGGTGGAACACCGAGCCGACGATGCAGGAGGGTATCCAACTACCCGAACTGCTGGCGAAGATCAAGGCTTTGAGGGAAGCCGGGCTGAGGGCCAAGCATGTGGCCTTCAGCTTTATGAAGAGGAGGGTGCAGCCGCTGATGGCTTGCGACACCCTCGGCCACCAGTACACCGGCGAGGGTGACTCGTCGCGGATGCCCGGCGGCGAGATTGATGACGACGACATCATCGACAGGCTGGGCAGAATCTTTAAGGACATGCCGTCGTACACGCCCTGTCCAGTCCCGGAGTACTCCGCCGCGCACCCGCCGAACAAGGTCAGTAGCCGTACTCAGTGTTGAGTACTGATTATGTAGTAGTAGTCGTGTTCACCCAATGTGCTTCTTGCAGGATGACATAGTGAAGTTTGTCTCCGAGCTGGCTGCGCCTCCTTGACTTGTCGAAATCCCAAAGGAGGGGAAGGGCAAGGCCAAAGAGTGCCGCCAAGTCGGGGAAGGGGACGACACTATTGTGGTCGAAGACACATCGGACGAAGATGACGAGGAAACACTTCAAGAGCGGTTCCAGCTGCGGTCGAGATTCAGCCGCCCTGGACTACCCAACGTCCCTCTCGTCTAAGATCCACCAACTAGCTTGGAGGCTAGTTTGCCTGCGCCAACGAGGAGGCCGCGCAACGTGGCACGCAAGCGCGTGGCCAAGAAGCTCAAGGTCACTGAAACCACATCCCAAGAGGTAAGCTCCTTGAGTAAGGTAGTCGAGTACTTATTTCTCAATGTTTTGTATGCTGACAACAAAATTCCGTTGCTTGTAGGAGATTCCGCCTTCCGACTCCGTATACCAAGTGGAAGAAGGCGACTGGGAGACTGTGGGGGAGTTGGCTGAGAGTAGCCGCAGCCCAGCCCCCGCCGTCACGGCCGTGCTTTGCGGGTGCCGATTCTTGGCGAGGGCGGATCGAGCCACCCGCAGGCCGTTGTCGCTAAAGAGCCAGCGGCTACTGAAGTCGAAGAGGAGGCACCTGCTGAAGCTGGACTAGTCGACATTGCCAGCATACTTGGCGCCCCAACCGTGACAGTAGTCCGGTCGAGCTTGTAAGTGAAGATCCTTCCCGAGTAGTACATGTAGTTTGGTAGTCGTACTTGGTTGACAACCAGTTGCGTACTGTGCAGGAAATCCACGAACTTGACCTGGGAGGAGGATGAACCCAGCACGGAAATGGCTGAAGAGGATTCTGCGCCAGCCGCTGAGGAGTCCGCTCCCGCCCCCAAGCAGAGACCGAGGTGCCGGCCGTGGAAGCTATGCTGCTGGAGGCCAGCGTTGTAGAAGGTGAGTACACTGCACGAACGCAGTCGTCCTCAAAGAGTAGTCGTAGCCGCCGTGGGAGACTAATCCGAATGTCTTCTGTTGACAGGGGCCGAAGCCGAGGGAAGCACCATCCCCGAGGCGGTGCCCGTTGAAGGCTTGGCGCCGGAGACCCAAGGAGCCGCCGGAGCAGCCCCCAAGCCGGCGGAGGTAGCCAGCGGAGGAACCCCCGCAATGGCTGGAGAGGAGCGCGACGATGTACTGCCAGAGTCAAACCTGGAATTGATCATCCGCTCGCTAGAAATTCAAGATGCGGAGCCGATCCGTTCGGCACCGATGTCTGGGGCCGCCACGAGTAGTCGTGGCGGGATCGAACTCCTGGCAATTGACCTCGTCGACCCGGCGGCAGTAGCGCATCACTTGGAGGCGATGCGCCAGGGCGAGCAGTGGATGAAGGTAAGTTGTCGGTACCCTTGAGTAGTCAATATGCCATAGATGTTGAGTACCCAAGTAACAGCTATTGTCTGCTGCAGGATGTCGTGGAGAGATCCCAACAAAAATATGACATGATCCAGGGATACGGCGACACAGTGCTCCGGGCGGAAGCATTGGAGGAACAACTCGCAAAGGCTCGGAAGCACTCCGCCATGCTCCAGTCGAAGCTTGACGGCACCTTCGCCCAGTACCATAACGAAGTCCAGGACATGCAGGCGAAGAGCGACGAGCTGGTATGGAAGAACAAGTCGCTCCACAACAAGAACAAAGGTACGGTGCTGTGTTGTCGAGTACCCATTGTAGATGTCTTGCAGTGGTCTAACCCCGCCTTGTTGATCGCAGAGCTTGAGACTCGGGTCGAGCAACTGAGAGCTTCAGAAGTCGACATGAAGAACCTCTTCTACCGGGAGAAGGAGGCCCGTGAGGTACTTGAATATGATTATAAGCAGTTGGCTTACGAGTGAGACAAGCACATGGAGCTTCGTATTGCGTCGGATCATGACCTCGTCAACTGCTACAAATCTCTGCAGAAGCTGAACGAGGACTGTGAGAAGTTGCGGGCCCAGCTCAAAGAACTCGAAGAAGCCGCACTTCCCATTGCGAAGCTACTGGTGCCTCATCCGGGCGGGCCGAAGATAGCTCCATTGGTGGACTGGCTAAGAGAAGCTCCCAGTCGTCTGGCGACGTACGTCAAGCATTTGGCGAAGTCAATCCCCAATCAAATCTTGGCGTACATGAAGTCGTACTTCCCGAAGGCTCCGGTGGACGTAGTCGCGGGCGGACTGGCTGCCAACTGTACTGATGAGCAGTACGCGGAGCTCCTTGAGCAGATGGCGCCAATTGCTGAGCAAGTCGCCGAGAAGCTGAACCTTCAGTAGTTCTATAGGATTAGCTTGTAGCAGTAGTTGTAGATAAACAAAGTTGTAATGAACTTGTTTGGATATGAATGAGAAAGACTTCCATAAATGAGTACTCGTTGCCGCGATGTATGTATGTAGAGTTCCCATCATGGAGTTGTCGCGAGTAGTGATGCTCGCTAGTAGACCCGTCAGGGGGAAACACAGTAAATTAGTTGATAGAGGATCCAACTTTATTACTGAAAGAGTACACCTGGATGGCTAGGGCCGTTTTACAAGGGTAGTCGCCAGGACCCGGAGGCTGCCTACGGCTAAGTGGTGCTGGGGCGTACAGCTGCTTATAGCAGTAGATCCGTTAGTAGCCGTATAGGCTGGATCTAGAAGTACATGGTCTCTTGATAGACCGCTACTGGAGTCCTTTGACGCTCTAAGCAGCCCAAGGTCCGTTAGTAGCCGTTAACGCTGGACCTTGGAGTAGAGTAGTCCGGAGACTAGTGCCTGGACCCGGAGGCTGCTTACAGCGAAAGGGTCTTGGAGTAGTTGTGCAGACTTGAGCCCCCAAGGTAGTCGAGAGACTAGGCGTAGAATCGACAGAGCTGGTAGATGTTCCACGAGTTGCCAACGTCTTCTCCTTCAAGCATCTGGAGGCGGTAGGAGCCTGGTCCGGTCACCTTTGCGACTGTGAAGGGACCTTCCCATGGCGAGCTGAGCTTGTGTAGTCCTTCCGTGTTCTGGATGCGGCGGAGGATGAGATCACCAACGTTGAATGAGCGTTCCTTGACGTTGCGATCGTGGTAGCGTCGGATACCCTCAAGGTACCTTGCTGATTGGACGAGGGCGGCACCGTGAGCTTCTTCGAGTCCGTCGATGTCAACTCGTCTGCTATCTTCAGATATGCCTTCGTCGTACTGTTCCACTGCCGGTGAATCCCACATGACATCGGCAGGGAGGATTGCTTCAGAGCCGTAGACCAGGAAGTATGGCGATTGTCCCGTTGGCTTGGAGGGTTGAGTACGTAGCCCCCAGAGTGCATTGGGTAGTTCCTTGATCCACTTGCCTCCTTTTGAATTAGCAGCATCGTGCAGTCGCTTCTTGAGAGCGTCGAGTACCATCCCATTGGCACGCTTGACTTGTCCATTGGCCCGAGGATGGGCAACTGAGACATATCAGACGTCGATCCCGCTGTTCTCGCAGTACTCCCAGAACTGGCGATTGTTGAAATTAGAGCCCAGGTCTGTGATGATGCGATGGGGTAGTCCGTAGCGATGCACGAGTTCATCCAAGAAGTCGATTACTCTGTCGGCCTTAGGGCATGTGACCGGCTTGACCTCGATCCACTTGGTGAACTTGTCAATGGCCACCAGTACTCTGTTGAATCCACCTGGCGCAGTTGGGAGAGGCCCAATCATGTCGAGCCCCCAGCAGGCGAAGGGCCAGGTTGGCGGTATGGTGACTTGCATGTAGGCCGGGACGTGTTGTTGCTTGGCGAAGTATTGGCACCCTTGGCACCTTCTAACAAGTTCTTCGGCATCGCCCAGAGCTGTGGGCCAGTAGAAAGCTCATCGGAAGGCCTTGCTGACCAGCGTGCGTGAGGACGCGTGGTTGCCATAGACGCCTTTGTGGATCTCCTCCAAGATGCCCTTGCCTTCTTCCCGGGGGACGCATTTCATGAGTACTCCAGAAGATGTGCCCCACCTGTAGAGCTTGTCTCTGACTAGGACGTAGGACTTGGCGCGGCGAATGAGTAGCTCGGCCAAGTTCTGGTCCGAGGGGACCTTCTGCTCATGGAGGTAGTCGATGAAGGGTTGCCTCCAGTCCACGTCTCTCATCATGACCTCCTGGCCAGCCGGGTGATGTGCTTGATCAGTGGTCGGTGGTGCCGGCTCCAGGATGGATGGCGCGTGAAGCTCGTGGACGAAGACACCCGTTGGTACTTGAGCGCGAGTAGAACCAACCTTCGACAGGACGTCCGCTGCAACATTGTTGTCGCGGACGACGTGATGGAACTCGAGACCGTAGAACTTGTTCTCGAGCTTGCGGACTTCTAGACAGTAGGTGTCCATGTTCTCCTTGTTGCGGTCCTAGGATTTGTTGACTTGGTTGATGACCACTGCGGAGTCGCCGTAGACTAGTAGCCGCTTGATGCCCAGTGAAGCCGTAAGGCGGAGCCCGTGTAGTAGGGCTTCGTATTCGGCTTCGTTGTTTGAGACCTTCCAAAATATCTGTAGGACGTACTTGAGTTGTGTGACGCCCCAGGTTTTCAGCCGGGTTTATTAACCCTAATGATCCGGTCAACCGAGTTGACTTTGGTCAAACGACGGTCAACCTGGGCCATCACCTCGAAAACATCCCCGACAACCCCTAATGACACCCCTTGGTCAACTCATGGTCAAGGTTGGGTCAAAACCCTAGTCAAACCCCTTTAACACCCGTTGACCCTCCAGTGTCAGCCGGAACTTTTGCCGCGTTCTCCAAATTTCACCTAAACACTTCAAAATCTCCCAATGTAAAAGTTGTGTATTTTGTCGAGGGACACAACTTTCATGTTGAGTGGCATTGCTAGTTTGGAGTGGAAATGGGTGAAAAATGTAGGTCAACACCTCAGGTTACTATTCACAGGTGCCCAGAAAACAGCAAACTTTGCTTGCGATTTGCGCTCAACTGGTTGAGAAAAAGACCCTAGAGCTTTTGGAAAAGTTGTAGAGGGTAGTGTGGTGCACAACTTAGGTATAGAAACCTTGGACCACTTCTGTTGAAAAATTTGGAGAAAAACACTCTTGAACAGGGCTACTTGGAATTGTTTTGCTGGAGCATGGCGCTCTCGGGCACTGGCCGCCAGACGCCGGCGCGCCCGCCGCGGTCTTCCCCCGGGTCCTCACGCCGAGGCACGCTAGCGCCCGTCGGTCCATGCGCCGCTCTAGGAACCGCCATGCCTCCTCGCCCCGCCGCCCGGTCCGCGCGCGCCGTGCGTCCACGCCGCGCCGCCCAACCGGTGGCCGCACCGCCGTACCCCGCCCCGCGTCGTTGCCGTACGCGCACCGTGCCGCCCCTGAGCTGCTATTGGCCATCGCGCCTCGCACCGCCTTTGCGCCATACCGTGACCCCTCCCCCAAGGCACAGGCACCTACAAAAGGAGCCGAGCTCACCGGCCGCGCGCACTGCGCTCTTGCCGAGCCACTGCCGCCGCGCCATGGGTGCCCCGCACGTCAAGCTCCCGGGTCCGCTCCTTTTCCCAACTGTGCAGCCACACAAGCGTCTTCCCTAGGACCCGTAAACGAGCTTGTCGTCGTTTGCTGCCTAGGCCCGGCCACATCCTCGCCGGAGCAACCGCTCCCGCGGTGGCCGTCGCCTGACCACGCCGCCCCTACCCTCCGGCCACCTCCCCGCCGCAAGTACAGTCGAGCCCGCGCGAGCCCTAGATCCTCCCCAGCCACTCCCCGGCCGAGCTCGCCGGCGAGGTTGCCGGAATTGCGCCAGGACGCGCCGCCCATAAGCCCCAAGGGTCGCATTGCAAGGCCTGACTTCTTCCTGAGGAGTTTTGTGCAAACCAAGGGCATAACTGTGAGCACCCAAATCTTTCCAGGGGTCCTTGTGCAAAAAGATTCATTCCTTTCCTTTGTGTTTTACCTGCAATTTGTAAAATCCATATAAAATCACAGAAAAATCCAAAAATTGCAAATCCAATTTTGTTGTGCCTTGTGTAACTAGAACTACAACTTTCCCAAAGCATGTATATACTTTTGAGCTATAGTTTTTGCATGGAAAAATTGAAAAGCAAAATCTACAGACGATCTTGAGCTGGTTTTGGATATGTTGTACTCCATGCCATGACTGGTCACCACACCAAAATTTGCACAAAGTTACTGAAGGGATCTTTCTGTATAAATTATCTTGTGATATTGATAAATCTGCCTAGATGATGTTTGTAGCTGAAAATATAATTATTTATGAGCTCAACTTCTGTCTATTGTCATATTATATCAAAATGCATCCTTGGTGAATTTACCATGAATTTATCTCTGTTAGAAATATTATTTTCTCAATTATGCTTGTTTTTAATCATAAATGTGTAGATCAAGATCTACAAAGGCTATAGGTGTGTTCATCGGTTCTTTAGGCTTGTTTTGGACCAAAGCATGTGTAGGAGAAAGTTTGGATTTATTTCTGTAATATGCATTAATCCTCTATTTGCTAACTAGAAATACCTTTATTTTGTGTATTTAAATTCAGTGGTGCAAAAATTAGTTGCTTGCTGTCCAGAGGAGTGTCTCCTGGTCATTAGGACCAGTGGATACTGCTGGAAAGGTTTGACATGTATTTAGTTGATTAAAAGAGTTCAAACTAGATTAATCTTGTAAAGGAAAAATAGTAAAAATACATTCTTTTGTGCATAAGTCACATAAATGAGTTAGGAAAGTAAATTGTGGCATAAAGGTGACCTTTCCTTGCTGTTTGTATTTAAATTAAATATTTCTTTAATAGATGTGCACACAATCACATTAAAGAGAAGGCTAAATGAGCTTTTTGATTATCTTTAAAAAGAGAAATGTTTAATTACTTTTCTTAAGGTGAATATGACCAACTTTAGACTCTTTGTAACAGTTTGGTACTGTTTTTGAATTAAATTAAATTAATCACCCTCCTAATCACTGCATTGCATTCCCTGTGTAGAAGTCCCCAACGGTAGCTATACGCTTGTGCCGGCTGACGAGGACGAGGGAGCAGGAGGAGACGTGCACTACGTGACCGTAGAGCAAGACCCGGACCAAAGTCCGGAAGTTTGTGGGTCTGCTTGTGCTGACGAAGGCAAGCCCCGGTTTATTCATTAACCCATGTGTTTCTTTATACTTCTGAATTTACTTCTTGCTAACTTATGTGCATTTACGTTCAGGAGTTGAAATGAAACCCTAGTTGCATGATCCATAAGTACCTATGATCTCTTACTAGCATGTTAGGTCGCTAGTTGCTATGCTTTAAGGATCCGGTACAAGTCGAGTGATGTTCGTCACTCGCGAGAATAGGATCTCCTTTATGGAATCACCATATGTTCAAATGGATTGCTCATGTGGTAAGAGCATGGGATTTGGGCTCTGGTCCAATGGCTTCGTTGGCTAAGTGTTTGAAAGTACTAAACACTTGTCGGAAATGGGTACGATAAGCCTAGTACCTAAATGAGGCGGTACGGGGTTTTATTGTCACTAATCTTAGGGTTGCGGCCCCGAGCTCGCCACCCAAGTGCATGTGTGAGGCTGGGTGACCTTGGTGGTGTAGCCCAGATAAACATTGTACTTAAGACTGTGAGCTATTATCCCCAAACCGAAGAATGACGGGAACCGCCTGGTTGGTGAACTCTTGGTGAGGACACCTCCCGTGTGTTTAGGTCCACCTTGCAAGGTTATGAATCAACGATTGTCGGCCTCTCACCGTCATCTGAGACTTCTTACCCGACTGGCCATGATATCCCTTTATGATGGATATTGTGAAGATTATTACTTTGATTAATTGCTTGTACAACTTGATTGTAATAGTTGCTTATCTAGTAATGGTTACTTAACATGAGCTAAAATATTGAAAGTAAGGATTCACTACTTAGCAGTGTTTTGGCAAACAAACCCACTAGCCACAAGCCTTGCATAATTAGAGGTAAAGTCTTTCTTTTAGACGGGTAAGTCTTGCTGAGTATTAGTATACTCAGCCTTGCTTATAAATGTGTTCCAGGTAATGCATCTGATGTGTGGCCCGGAGAACTTCCACCCGACTGGGAGCTGGAATGGGTGGATGACGAAGAATGATTGTATCATGGACAGGCCTCCTATGATGTGGTCGTACCATTTAGTTATCTTCAGCTGTTTTCAATAAACTCTGAACTATTTACTTTCATGTCCAAGAACTATGTTTGTAATAATGGACCCTACAGGGAAACTTGGTATTAATTTGTAAGGCACTCTGGACTCTCCTTCGTGGGAGTTATATGCATACGTTCGATCCTCACTGTGTTTCCAAGTGATTTACCAGGTGTCAACCCGGCAACACTCAACGGCATGGTTCTTTATTATCGCTCAATGACCAAATGGAGTGGTTTAGGCGATAGTACAGAATTATCTCGGATGGGGTTGTCACAAGTTGTTTGCCCGTTTGGGAAATCAGTAGTACCCCTACACCTGCACCTTCAAGCTTGAGCGAGCCGTCGAAGTACATCACCCTGTGCTCCGGGCGCTCGGTTGGAGTAGGTAGCTGATTTTCCCGCCACTCCGCCATGAAGTCGACTAGTGCCTGCGACTTTATGGCTGTTCGTGGCTTGAAGTCGATGTTGAGGGCGCCGAGTTTGACTGCCCACTTCAAGATCGAAGTCCTTGAGCTGAGCAAGGGCTTGGTCTGCCTCTAGAGTCCACGCAAACTTGTCTTGATGCTTGAGTAGTTTGAAGAAGGGGAGCCCCCGTTCTCCAAGTTTCGAGATAAATATGTTCAGGGCCGCCATGCATCTAGTTAGCTTCTGCACGACTTTGATACACGTGGGAGCTTTCATGCTGGTGATGGCGGAGATCTTCTCAGGATTGGCTTCGATGCCGCGGTGGCTAATGATGAAGCCGAGTAGTTTGCCTGACGGTACGCCGAAGACGCACTTGTTCGGGTTGAGCTTTCAGCGGTACTCTCGCAAGGATGCGAAAGTCTCTTCAAGATCGACGATGAGCGTGCCGGAATTTCTGGTCTTGACGACCACGTCATCCACATAGGCTTCGACGTTCTTGTTGAGTTGCCTCTTGAACCAGGCCTGGATAGCTTGCTGATAGGTAGCGTCGACGTTCTTCAACCCGAAGGACATGGTCGTGTAGCAGTACGCGCCAAACGGGGTGATGAACGCGGTCTTCTCCTGGTCTTCTTCCTTGATAGCGATCTAGTGGTACCCGGAGTAGCAATCGAGGAAGTAGAGCAGGTCGCAGCTTGCCGTGGAGTCGATGACTTGGTCTATCCGCGGCAACCCGAAGGGGTCCTTGGGGCAGTGCTTGTTGAGGTTGGTGTAGTCGACGCACATCCTCCACTCGTTCGAGTTCTTCTTGTGGACGAGGACGGGGTTAGCTAGCCATTCAGGATGGAAGACATCTCTGATGAAGCCGGCCGCGAGTAGTTTGGCGAGTTCCTTCTTGATGGCATCCCGTTTGTCATCGGCGAAGCGGCGAAGGTGTTGTCTCTTCGGGGTAGCTTTAGGGTCGACGTTGAGTGAGTGCTCGATCAGATTCCTAGGCACCCCTGGCATGTCCGCTGGTTTCCACGCGAAGATGTCTCAGTTAGCCCGGAGGAAGCTGATGAGCGCGTCTTCCTATTTCGGGTCGAGGCCCGCCCCGATGGTGGTGGTCTTGCTGCTGTCGCCTGTCCCAAGGTCAATCGTCTTGACTTGAACCTCCTCAGCTGGCTGAGGCTTGTTGGCATTGTCCGACTTCTTTGGGATGTCGAGTTCACTTGGGGTAAGCTTCTTCGATGCAACGTAGATCTCCATCATTGCGTTGGGTACTTGATTCGTAGCTGTGAGTTCCACAGCTTCTGTGTAGCAGTTGAAGGATATCTTCAAGTCCCCTTGCAGTGAGAGTACACCCGCTGGACTTGGCATCTTGAGTACCAAGTAGGTGTAGTGGGGTACCGCCATGAACTTGGCGATAGCCGGTCTGCCGAGGATGGCATGGTAGGACGTCTCGAAGTCCGCGACTTCGAGCTTGACGTCTCGGTACGGTAGTTGTCCCTTCTTTCCCCGAAGGTAACTAGCAGAACCACTGAGCCCAGTGGGATAGCCGCGTTCCCAGGGACGATGCCGTAGAAAGGCGAGGTGCTCTTGGTGAGCATGTGGGTGATGTCGAGCTTCATCTTCTTTAAGGTCTTGGTGAAAAGGACATTAAGCCCGCTTCCACCGTCGATGAGGACCTTGTTGAGCTTGGAGCCCACGACCACTGGCTTCAGGACGAGTGGGAACCATCTTGGTTCAGAGAAGCTTGTTCATTGATACGTGCGGGAGAAGGTAATGGGTACCTCTGACCACCGGAGAGGGGTCGGAACCGCTGGTTCAATGCTCATGACTTCTCGTCGAGTGGCTTTCTGAGCCTGTCGGTTGGGTAGTCCGCCGAAGTGGACATTTACCGTCTTGTCGGGTTACGGGAAGTCGCCGTTGCCCTCGTCGGCCTTCTTCTTGCCTTTCTTGTCGTGACGGTGCCGTGGCTCTGGAGTATCCTTGAGTGCTCGCCGGAGTTGGTAGCACTGCTCGGTGGTGTGGTTGCCGTCCAGATGCCACGGGCACTTCTCTTTCAGCAAGTCTTTGAAGCCGCCAGAGGTCTTCTTCGAGTTGTCTTTCGCAGGGCGCTGGATAGCTGCGACAGTGTTGTCTGGCTTGCGCTTGCGATTGGGACCCAAGTAGTTGTTGTTGCGACCGCCTTGGTTCCCGCTGTTGCCGCCCTTGTTCTGCTTGCTCTTGCCACGGATGGCGTCGTACTTGGCGTTAGCCTTGTCTTCTTCATCAGCCCAGGAGGTGATCATATCCTTGAGGTGGGTGATGGAGCTCGGGCGGCGACGACCGAAGTCTTCGAAAGTGCGATGATGATAGAGACCGTCTTGGAAGAGGTCAATGACCTCCTTGTCAGAGACATCGACTACGGTGGCGCGCTTGTCAAAGAAGCGCCGCATGTACTTGCGAAGGGTCTCGCCCTGTTCCTACTTCACCATTGCTAGGTCCATGCAAGTACCCGAGCGACCCATAGCGCCCGCAAAGTTGCTGGTGAACTATTCCTTAAGCTGGTCCCACTTGTCTTCGATTTTTTGGCGGGCGTAGAAGCCGCCACGTGATGCGCCGGAGGCGTCGCTGTTCGCGTGGCCTCGGCCGCCGCGATCGCCTCCGCCCCCGGCTCTCCCCGCCCCCCATGGTTGGAGCTCCCGCCGTCGCTGCCGCCACCGCCAGGATCACGGTGAGGGATGATCTCACGGTTGGCGCCAGCGCCGCCAGCACTATTGCCACCATGAGAAGGTCCACCAGCCGATGCCCGGGTTTGGTTGGGGTTAGCCGGTAGCTCCCCTCGAGTACGGTTATGACCGATGTCCGCACTACGACTTGTGGCTTTGTTGTATTGCTGGCGGTTCCTGACGGGGGGGGGGCACTTGGGTGACCTTGTTGTCTACTCGCATGAAGTAGGCATCCTCCGCGAGCTTGGCGATGACTTCTCCCGCACGCATCCCCTGGGCCTGACGTGCTATCGTAGTGATAGACATGAGGCATTGCTCTGGGGTAGTGTGCACCTGGATCTCGACTTGGTCAAGTGCTTCCGCGAGGTTCCGGATGGTAAGGGACTCACGGAGACGTCGGCGCCGTTCGTTCCACTTTCTATTCCATTCACGTCGAGCGTCCCTGTTGGCGTCGGTCTCGTCAGCAGGTGCGTTGGCGGACAACTCGTCCGCTGAGATATCCTCGAGATATCGGTCAGGGACTGTCCCTGAGGGCCTCGACATCTCGTTGGTAGTCATGAAGACTTGCCGATCAGGAGAGCCGAGGCTGGAGTCACTGGTTGCCACCTCTGTTGGAGTGTGCTCCTCAGTTGGAGCTAGCGGTGTTCCCTCTTGGAACGGAAGTGAGTCGAGGTAGGCGACGCAGCGTGAGTTCTCGTCTGTCAGGTCTGCGGGCTTGCGGTCTGGCCAGTAGACGAATCTGCAGGCACGTGTAGATGTTATAATCAGGCTGGAGGCAGGTCCTGACAGTGGTTGCTCCATCGTGTAGGTCTCGGACTCGGGATCGTCCGGGTCCGCTCCGAAGTCGAACTCGTAGGAGGAGTCCGAGTAGTAGCCGGAGATGGGGTTGGAGTCTGAGTCGTACTCGGAGGCGATCTCTTTCCCAGCCCAGTGTGTAGAGAGAGCCTTCGCGTGGGCCTTGCTAGTGATGCAGAGGCCGTATGGGAAGTGCTCATGGAGTGGGGAGTCCGCACATGATGTCTCGATAGCCGGCTCACATGCGATGGCCCACGGCGACGTCGAATTCGAGTTGGAGTCGGATCCGAGCTCGAAGTCCGCATGCTGGTTGTAGAGCGAAATTTCGCCGAATTTTCCGGCGAGATCGCCCGTGACTACTTCGGGAAGCGTCACGAGGCCAGTCTTCGGGTTGGGCGGCATGGTGAGGCGGCGCTGGAAGGATCCGGCGCCGTCAGCAGTGCAGACCCAGGAGCCGAAGACGAAGGTGTCGCCGCGGTCGAAGGCGACAATTGGCTTGATGAAGATTGTAGCCGTCAAGTTCGCCATATGATCTTCGGCGAGATCCCCTACCTGGTGCGCCAGCTGTCGGTGTTTTAGACCGGCAACCTACCAAGGGGAGTACCCGAGGTAGATGAATGTGGCATCGCCGAGATCGGTAACTCGAAGGAAGAGAAACGTGGCACACAATTTAGACAGGTTCGGGCCACGAGGTGCGTAATACCCTACGTCCTGTATGCTGCGTTGCTCTGGATTGATTGGATGTGATTACAAGATGATGCGTAATGAGAGAAAAGGGTCCCTGCCTCGCCTTATATAGTCCGGGAGGCAGGGTTACAGGTCGGTTTAGGGAGAGAGTACTAGTTGTGTACGTCTAGGAGTCCTCTACATAGTACATGGTATGTATAGCTTCCTATCCGAGTAGTTCTCCACCGTAGTCCTTGCGCCCCACGCCATCAGGTACCGTGCGGCACAAGTCGGGTAGTCCCAAGGGCCCACCGAGTAGTCGGTCCTGGTATCCACCGAGGTAGTGGGCCCAGGGAGGTCCATAAGACAAGAATTTCTTAAGCGGGGTCAATAGTTTTCTAAATCAAGCAGAGGCGGATATGAGAAACCGTGGTGTTCAGGCAATGCTTTGCCCCTGTATTGATTGTCTCAACCAAAAGCAATTCGCACAACGAGAAATCATTTTTCATCATTTGGTCACACGTGGTTTCACAAAAAAATACACGTGTTGGAATAAACATGGTGAGGAAGGCCTTAACGAACTCGAAGCAGGCTACCTAAATGAAGGTGAAGTGCGACACCATGCTACCGAACATGGCCTGAGGATATCACTGATCAAGAAGTTAGGGGTTTCGATGATGGTGAGGTGTTGCAACATGTGTACAATGTTGATCAAATGTTGAGGGATGTTGAGTTTCAATGAGTGTACACACCTTCTGAATTAGCGAGGCTGAAGCAGTTCATTGAAGATTCAAAGAAACGTCTCTATACTGATTGCCAGAAGTACTCTCGCCTTTCTGGTGATCTAAAACTTCTGCAGCTTAAGACAGATCATGGTTGGAGCAACAAAAGTTTCAAACATCTATTTGGATGTGCTTAGAGACATGCTACCTGAAGAAAACCAAATAGCAGAGTTTGTCTACGAGGTGAAGAAGATAATCTGTCCTCTGGGAATAGAGGTTGAAAAAAATCCATGCATGCAAGAACAATTGTTATTGTTCGGTGGAGATTATGCAGACCTTGACAAGTGCCCCAAGTGTGGCTATGATCGGTACAAGAGGAAAAAGGATGGTGGAGATGATAATAATGTTGAGGACGAGAACGAGCCTTGCGAGATCAAAGGCAAGAAGAAGGCTAACAGAGGGGCTCCTGTGAGGGTGGCATGGTATTTTTGCATCATTCCTCGGCTGAGAAGATGGTTTGCAACATGAAAGGAGGCCCAACTCTTGCATTGGCATGAAGAAGGCTGAAAGGAGCTTAATTATAATAAAGATGGCAAGTTTAGGCACCCCGTAGATGCAGCGCAATCAGGTAACATTAATACCCACTTCCCATGGTTTGACGACGCAAGGAGCATACAGTTTGCTATGAGCACAGATGGCGTGAACCCATTCGGTAACTAGAGCTCAACACATAGCACATGGCCTGTCGTGCTGTCATTTCACAACCTTCCACCCTGGCTATGCAAGAAACAGAAAGATATGATGCTGACAATATTGGTCTCCGGGCCAAAGCAACCTGGCGACCGTATTGATGTCTACTTGAGGCCACTAGTTGATGACTTGAAGATATTGTGGAAGCGTGGTGTGCTGGAGGTTTGAAATGAGTACAAGTGTGAGGAGTTCACAATGCATGGCATGTTGTTCACCACCATAAACGATAACCCGGCTCATCACAACCTCTCTATCCCGAGTAAAAGTAAAGGTGCAACTTGCCCACACTGCTTGAAAGATACTTGCACAATATGGCTAAGACATTCAAAGAAATACATATTTATGGGGCACCGTCGTTTCCTCGGCAAAAACATCCATACCGGGCCATGGATTGTCAGTTTAATGGGGAAAAGGAGAATCGAGAGGCGTCGTTGCATGTGACTAGAGATCTGGTCCACTTGAAAGTCTAGAACATCAAAACTATCGAGGAGTTACCCAAACTGATTGAAAAAACCCTTGGCAAAAGAAAGAAACGAGATGGTGAATAAGAAGAAGGAATGTGGAACAAGAAATCAATTCTATGGGAGCTAGAGTATTGGCCAATGTTGGATGTGCGTCATTCGATTGACAACATGCACGTCAAGAAGAATGTGTGTGAAGCTACTTGTGGAACATTGCTACAACAGAAGTCCAAATGAAAAGATCATAAAAATGCAAGGGAGGATCTTAAAGAGCATGACATTAGGCCAGAGCTCTATGCAAAGGAAATAGAGACAGGGACGAACCTTCCCGTTGCTGCAACCACCTTGTCAAAGGCAGAGAGAAAAGAATTCTGTCAGTTTTTGCATGATTTGAAAGTACCTTCAGGCTACTCATCAAACTTCAAGAGGCTAGTGTCAGTGAAAATGAATTTCAACTTGAAATCTCATGATTGCCATGTGTTGATGACAACTCTTCTTCCTATTGCACTTAGAGGTATCAAGACAGAACTGGTTCGCGACGCGGTCACAAGCTTGTGTTTATTCTTCAATGCAATAGAACAAAAGGTGATTGATGAGGAAAAACTATTGGTCTTGGAGAGGAGGCATTTTGAGACCCTATGCCTGCTTGAAGCTACCTTCCCACCGTCATTCTTTGATCTCATGCTTCATCTAACAGAACACCTCGTGAGGAAAATCTGGTTCCTTGGCCCATCTTACCTTCATCAGATGTTTCCATATGAGAGTTCTATGGATTCCTGAAATCATTGGTACATAACCGGTTATTTCCGGAGGGAGCCATTGTTCGTGGCTACGAGAGCATCGAAGCAGTGGAGTGGGGCATGGGTTATATGGACCCACAAAACCCCATTAGTGTGCCTCGCTCACGGCATGAAGTTAGGATTTCAGGTGTTGGGACCATGGGGAAAATGTCAGTCACTCCGGATGTAGATGCCTTCCAAAAGGCTCATTTCACCGTGATACAACAGCTTTACCTAATTACACCGTTTGCCAATGAGCACAAACGACAACTATGTGAAGACAACCCTAACCGTGGTAGGAATTGACTTGCAAAGATGCACATGCAAGGTTTCAGTAGGTGGTTCCGAGATTATGTCAAGACATGCAGTAATAATGTTGTAATTACCGACGAGATAAGGAATATAGCAGCGGGGCCATTGTTCACTGTTACAAGATACGAAGGAATGGATATCAATGGATACACATTCTACACCATGACCCAGGATAAAAAGAGCGTCTATCAAAATAGTGGTGTGCATGTACGGGCCGTCGTTGACGACAATCATGACGATGATGATGACACGGAGACAGACACATATTATGGTCAAATAGAGGAGACCTGGGAGCCTGATTATGTAGGATTGAAGGTAGCCTTGTTTCGGTGTAGATGGGTCACCAATGGGAAGAGAGCTGTGAGCAAGGACAAATATGGTTATGTTAGTGTTGATCTCCGGGTCTTTGGTTACAAAAATTAACCATTTGTCTTCGCCAACGATGTTGAGCAAGTGTTCTATGTACCTGACCTTGCAAAGAAGAACTGGTCTGTGGTTATGCCTGGAAAAAAAGGATTGTGGGGATTGAAAATGTTGTTGAGGAGGAGGAATACAACCAGTTTGACGAAATTTCATCCTTTGACTCTTCATACAAACCCCAACTCTTGGGAACTAACAAAACACCGTACTCGCGAAGCGACCATCGTGAAAAAAATCCATATACAGAAATCAAGGAAGAAAAAGCAATCCTGATTTCTGCTGAATCCTTTTTGTAATGCCAGAGGATGTGTCTATTGGTGGAAATGGAATCCGTTTTGTAATTTAAAGGATGCAATATATTGGTGGAATTTCAATCCTTTTTGTAATACTAGGAAAGTGCCTGTGTGTTGCTACAGGCATAACAAATTTTTCCGCAAAACATTTGTGACAATATCGAAGTAGATGCATACATCAATGTTTCAGCAAGATAAAAAACACATCATTTAGAATTGAAGAACAGGAAATAAAGCCTCCATATATCACACCTTCCATTAAAAGACACTTTTCTTATAACTCCTCTGTGCCAAACAAACTTCACCAAAACTTTCTATCTATAATTTCTGATTGCAAACAAAAGAATCCAATCAACTTTCATACAAAGATAGTATCTCTAATATTAAAATCAGAACATGTGGAGAATTAAAAAGCCATTGAAAGAATGCCAACATTCAACATTGCATCATATTAAAAACACAATAGCAGGAGAATCATATCTACATTAACCTTTTAAGTTACTACACACTGTTAGGAAAAACTCCATTGAGTCTGGTTATTAAAAACATTGTTAGGAAAAACTCATTGAGTCTAGTTATTAAAAACACAACACCTTGATTGTCAAATCATAGGAGAAAGAGGCATGGTCAGCTTAAGATATCTTGAAGGCTTCAAATCACATAAGTGATTGCAACTACAAGGTGAAGGAGTAAACTTCACGCCATTCGAGCTTCTTTCCGTGGGCACATAGAATCCCCTAATCCTTCCACACTACATTAATGATTTTGCAATTTCCTCATGTCTAGAAATGCTGCTATGCAATTTGACATGCACAACAATTTTAGTCATATTTACATTGTGGGAGAACTATTAACATTTTTTAAAAAAACATTTTGGTAGAGTTACAGAACTATAAGGTTTCAGAATTACCAAACATGATTAGGGTTCATTATCATCAAGTAGTATATTTGGACATAAATGTCAACCACCTTACATCCACATTTAGACAAATAACATTATTAACTAACCAGCAGGAGCATTGTCACGTAGCTAGATATAAGGCCAAGTAACATGCTAAAAGCCAGTTCTTTATTTTAGACCTATCAACAATGCTTTAAGCAAGATTGTAGAAAAATGCCAGTTCATCAAGGTAGGTAGTATTTTAAACTGCGGGAAACCAGTCCATTCATGGACATAAAGATCTATATAAGTTATTTTTTACAAGCCAATCGACTGGCATAATCAGTCAAGTACTGATAAATACTTGTAAAAATTACCTACTGCAAGAGCAAATGTTCCAATATGAAACGTTGCATATAACTGCCAGTACAGGCCAGTGATTTCACAATCACGCTAATCAACTAATTGCCTAGTATGACTCACTTTCTTTAGATCAACATTGTCTAATTTTCAATTAAAGAAAACAGAGTGCATGAATGTCAAGCTTCAGTATTCAGCAGAGAAAGGTAAGCAAAATCTATGTGTGCACTATCAAATATCTAGACAGAAATAGTTATATTTATGTATCATATGATATTAACAAAGTAAAACTTGTTTGTGCATTAATTACTGTAATGATAAAATTCACTCCTGGCTTTGCGAGTTTGTATTCACCAAGAGCTGAAACACACTATAGTTTACCATTGCTCCTAGCTGTCATCACCAACAATAAGCAACAAATCTACTGGAGTGATTAACAAAAATTATCTTACATTGATTCAAAGCAATGACTTCTCACTCAGCAGATTCTCCAACAAAAGTTCCATGCGGCCTTTAATTAACGAAGTTACTGAATTAGTATGCAAAAGGACAATATTGGCGTATCCCAATTAAAAAATATGTTTCAGAAATGAATTATTATAAAGTTAGTAGCCACAAGGAATTCGCAAACTGGAGAAAGACACTGATGGACCATGGAGGTACCGTAGCTGTTTTCTATGCAATCTGAAGAGGACCATTCATGAGAATAGAGAAACAAGTGTTGTGCAGAGTACTGAAGAAACTGCAAAGTGCTCACCTTGTGCCTGTTGGAATTTGGTCCATGTGGCCCATTTAGTAAATTCTAAAGCATGCACGATAATAGTCCCGTATTGCCAAGACAAGTAGAGGTTGCCTTGTTTAAATATGGGAGTCTCCTATCATAGCAAAATAGATGCATGTGAGAGAAAAGGAGACTGTTGATACACGCACGCGCAGCCCGCGCATTTTCGCGTAAATTATCGCGTGACTTGCGACTTGCGACTTGCGACGAGCGCGACGCGTACGTGTACAACTGGCTGTTACAGGTGCATTTAATTTTTGTGCTGTGTCAATGACGTTTCAGTTCCGACTGCTTAATGGTGACAGATTTACTGCAATCAAATAGGCAGTTTCAGCCTGCTTGATAAAGGTGGCAGTTTCTGCTTGAATCAATTGAGCAGTTACCAGTCTGATTGATGAGAGGAATATGAAACGTTGGCTAGAGCCTATAAACACCATGAGACGTCTTGGTGGCTGGGACACAGAGTAGACATACACTTCATCTCCCACGCGTTCGCTGTTCTGACCGCTAGCTGGTGCGCTTCGTCGACCTTCGACCTCGGCGTGCACCGGGCTTGGAGGAAGCGGGATCTCCGAAACCACTACCGCAACAATCTCGCACGGGGCGGTAATCGGGTTTTGGGCGGCGTCACACGCGACCTCTTGGTGGATCTGCAACTACTTCTTCGACGCGTTCGTCAACTCACTGCGCAAGAACTGTGAGTAATTTCTTAATATGTGGCTTGTTCATTTGTGTTGTGTAATTGCATCATTTTTAGTCAATATGCTTTTCCTCAACATTAAATCTGGATTATTCATAATTAGGCTTTTTTTTTCCAACAATCCAAAAACCGATTACGCCTATTTTTATGATCTAGCAATGGCAAAAGCATCCGATGCCATGAAACTCGAGAGGTTTGGAGGTGAAAACTTCCGTAGATGGCGGAGACAAGGGCCAAGTTTTGGCTCATGTCGTTGGGATTATGGTGGGTGATACACCCGATGTTTCCTCTACCGGAGGAACGGGAAGCCCGGTTGAGAATGCGAATAACACCGCATTGGGCTGTCTACTCACCATCTGGCGATCAACTCTATGATGTGTATATGAATTACACGTCGGTCACTGCTGTGTGGGATGCTTTGGAGCAAAAATATGCGGAAGCCGAAGCTAGTCGCTGGTTGTATGTGTGTGAAAAGTTCTTTGATTTCGGCATGGATAATGCTAAATCAATTGTGACTCAAGCACACGACCTCCAGCTTCTGGTTGGCGATATTGCACATTTGGGATGTGCTTTGCCTCCAAAGTTTGTTGCGGCTGCGATAGTTGCAAAACTTCCTGCAGAGTGGCGTGATTTTGCTACTTCTATAAAGCACAAAAGAGAGGAGATTTCTATGGAGGATCTCATTGCAGCTCTCGATGTCGAAGAGAAGGCAAGGGCAAAAGATGCGCAGACCAAGAACGTGCAGAGCAGTGCCAATGTTGTTCAAAAGAACAAACAATTTAACAAGAAAAAGGGTCTCAAGCAGAACAAAACTACTAGCTTCAAAAAGAAGAAAACAGAGAAGAAGGATATGAAGAACCTTACCTATTTCGTGTGCGGTAATCCTGGTCACTTTGCCAAGGATTGTAAAGACCGCAAGGACAGGACCACTGAACTTAGACAAAAGTTCACTCATGTGACCATAGGCGAGGCCTCTACTTCAGAAGGGTATGGTAATCCTTTTGTTGTCTATTCTGCATTTCATTCTATTGACTGGTGGGTCGATACTGGTGCAAATGTTCACGTGTGTTCTGATATTTCTTTGTTTTCTTCGTATCAGGCAGCAGGGGCTTCCAGCGTCCTGATGGGGAACGGATCGCGTGCTTCTGTTCTTGGTGTTGGTACGGTGGATCTGAAGTTAACTTCAGGGAAAACCCTCCAATTGAAGAATGTCCGATGCGCGCCCTCGCCATAAACAAGAACTTGTTGAGCGGGTCTCTCTGTGTAGGAGTGGTTATAAGCTAGTTTTCGAGTCAAATAAATTAGTTGTGTCCAGGTTTGGGACCTTTATAGGAAAAGGCTATGATAGCGGAGGCTTGTTCCTCCTAAGTACTGTTGATTCTTGTTATGAGATGAATATTAATACTGTTCTGAACAAAAATCTTGCTGATGTGTGGCATTCGAGATTCTGTCATGTTGGTTTTGATACAATTGCTAGAATGTCCAGATCTGAGTTAATTCCTAAGTGCGACATAGTCAAAAATTCTAAGTGCCAAACTTGTGTGCAAGCAAAACAACCTCGAAAACCTTTCAAAGCATTAGAGTTTGAGAAGGTTTTGGCACCTCTAGATTTAATTCACACTGATTTATGTGAGATGAATGGTGTTTTGACTAAAGGAGGAAAAAGATATTGTCTTACTTTTATTGATGATGCAACACGTTACGCCAAGTCTAATTGCTGAAAACTAAAGATGAAGCGCTCAACTATTTTAAAATTTATAAGGCAGAGGTTGAGAACCAATTAGAAAGAAATATTAAAAGGCGAGAGATGATAGAGGAGGAGAGTATAACTCTACTGACTTTTCTAATTTTTGTTCTGAGCATGGGATCATCCATGAATTTACACCACCATATTCACCACAATCAAATGGTGTAGCTGAGAGGAAAAATCGGACGCTTTTAGATTTGGTGAATGCCTTACTACAAAGTGCCGGTATGCCTAACATGTGGCGGGGGGAAGCAATCCTAACAGTAAATTTCGTGCTCAATAGAGTGATCACGAAAAGAAGTGACATAACTCCATACGAGGCATGGAGGGGAAGAAAACCCAATGTCAACTTTCTAAGAACATGGGGATGTTTGGCGAAAGTCAATATTCCGGAGCCAAAGAAGAGAAAGCTTGGGCCAAAAACAGTCGATTGCATTTTTATAGGATATGCTCAGAATAGTCCTACCTATAGATTTTTGATAGTTAAATCTGAAACTCCAGAGATGATAGTTGATACTATAATGGAGTCTAAGGATGCGACTTTCTTTGAAAATATCTTTCCTATGAGACAGACTAGCGGTAGTTTAGAAAATGTGGATGTAGTCGTTCCAGACTTTCCTCATTGTGAACAAGTAGAGAACATACCTCCGCGAGAGGATGATGATGAGGAAGACAACAATTTAGTCATCACTCCGCGCAGGGAGTAAGAGACAAAGGGTCGAGAAATCCTTTGGAGATGACTTTATTGTATACCTTGTGGATGACGTGCCTAAGACTCTAGGCGATGCTTATGCATCTTCGGATGCGAGTATTGGAAAGAGGCGGTTCGATGTGAGATGGAATCCATCATGACAAATGAGACTTGGGAAGTCATTGAACGTCCAGCTGGGTGTAAACCCATTGGATGTAAATGGATTTTCAAGAAAAAGATGAGACCAGATGGCACGATTGACAAATATAAAGCGAGGCTTGTGGCAAAAGGATTTACACGAAAGAAGGTGAAGATTATTTTGACACATATTCACCTATGGCCAGGTTAACCACTATCGGGCTCCTCATAGCATTAGTCTGCTTCCTATGGTCCGCACATTCATCGGATGGATGTAAAGACAGACTTTTCTTAATGGAGAGTTGGAGGAAGAAATCTATATGGAGCAACCTGATGGTTTTGTGGTTAAGGGTCAAGAGAGTAAAGTGTGTAGATTACTAAAATCTTTGTATGGTCTGAAACAAGCACCCAAACAATGGCACGAGAAATTTGATCAGACTTTAACATCTGTTGGTTTTGTTGCAAACGAAGCAGATAAGTGTGTTTATTATCGTCATGGTGGGGGTCAAACGGTGATCTTATGTCTGTATGTGGATGACATACTTATATTTGGGACTAATACTGCAGTAATTGACGAGGTCAAATCATTCTTGTCCTCATGCTTTGACATGAAGGATGCGGGGAGAAGCGAGATGTTATCCTAAATATTAAGTTGACAAGAAATGAGAATGGGATTATTTTAAATCAATCTCATTATGTGGAAAAAATGTTGTGTCGCTTTGGTTTTGAGAATGCCAAAGTAGCCCCTACACCCTATGATGCGAGTGTAAAATTAAGAAAAAATCGGGGCGAAGGGTTGGACCAATTGAGATTTTCACAAATAATTGGTTCCCTCTTGTATCTTCTTTGGAGCAACACGTCCCGACATCTCTTTTCTTGTGAGCAAATTAAGTCGATTTACTTCCAATCCGGGGAAGGATCACGGGAAGCACTAGTGAGAGTGCTACGTTATCTAGTAGGAACAATCGCATATGGAATTCACTATACTTGGTTATCCATACGTACTAGAAGGATATAGTGATGCAAATTGGATCTCTCGACGCGAGATGAGATTAAAGCCACGAGTGGCTATGTGTTTACATTAGGAGGTGCTTTGCAATTTCATGGAGGTCATGTAAACGAGACCATTTTGACGCGATCAACCATGGAAGCTGAGCTTGTAGCACTTGACACGGCTACAGTTGAACCGAGTGGTTGAGAGAACTACTCATGGACTTGCCACTAGTAGAGAAACCAGTTCCTGCTATCCTTACATATTGTGATAATCAAACAGTCTTGGCCAAGATAATGAGTACTAAGGATAACATGAAGTCCTCAAGACATGTGAAGCATAGGCTTAAATATGTTAGAAAGCTGAAAAACTCCGGAGTAATTGCTGTGAATTATATACGCGGTGAGAAAAATCTAGCAGATCCCTTTACAAAAGGGCTTGCACGGACGGCGATATCTGTTGCAAGTAGGGACATGGGACTGAGACCCATTTAGTTGCAAAGTAATGGTAACTCACTTCCTCTGAAAGGAGATCCCTTATTTGTAAAATGAGAAAAACAAAGTTACTGTTGTAACAAGGAGTACAATTCATTTAAATTACCCATGTTCATAATATGTACTCTTTTCTATATGGAAGGTTGGCTATAATACCTTAATGTGTTCTAGTGTCTACCGAGAGAAAAGGTATCGTCCTACAGGATACCTATAATGAACACACCTATGTGAGCTCAAGCTTGTTGGGTCGCAGTTTATGAGAGTGGGGTGCTTTCTAGCAAGCTCACGAGAAGATCGGGGAGCAAGACCTTTAAAGCTCCGTTTAGACTTGGCGTTACGGTAGTCCAAGATACTAGATAGATTTTCAAGAGAAATCGATAGCAAAAAGCTATGAATTCAAGGCTTAGTCCATTCACAAGCTGCTGAAAGATGGATCTTGTTGATCTAGGTGTAAGTTCAACCCGTACGGGACTTGTACCGAAATTCAGTATATAAAAGTGGTTTAGAACAGAATCGCTTTAGAATTGGTGGGGGAATGTTGGAATTTGGTCCATGTGGCCCATTTAGTAAATTCTAAAGCATGCACGATAATAGTCCCGTATTGCCAAGACAAGGAGAGGTTGCCTTGTTTAAATATGGGAGTCTCCTATCATAGCAAAATAGATGCATGTGAGAGAAAAGGAGACTGTTGATACACGCACGCGCAGCCCGCGCATTTTCGCGTAAATTATCGCGTGACTTGTGACTTGTGACTTGTGACTTGCGACGAGCGCGACGCGTACGTGTACAACTGGCTGTTACAGGTGCATTTAATTTTTGTCTTTGTGTCAATGACGTTTCGATTTCGATCGCTTAATGGTGACAGATTTTTACGCAATCAAATAGGCGGTTTCGGCTGCTTGATAAAGGTGGCGGTTTCGCTTGAATCAATTGAGCGGTTACCGATCCGATTGATGAGAGGAATATGAAACGTTGGTCGGAGCCTATAAACACCGGAGACGTCTTGGTGGGCGGGACACGAGTAGACATACACTTCATCTCCCACGCGTTCGCTGTTCTGACCGCTAGCTGCTGCGCTTCGTCGACCTTCGACCTCGGCGTGCAACGGGTTTGGAGGAAGCGGGATCTCCGAAACCACTACCGCAACAATCCTGCACGGGGCGGTAATCAGGTTTTTGGGCAGCGTCACACGCAACCGCTTGGTGGATCTGCAACTATTTCTTCGACGCGTTCGTCAACTCACTGCGCAAGAACTGTGAGTAATTTCTTAATATGTGGCTTGTTCATTTGTGTTGTGTAATTGCATCATTTTTAGTCAATATGCTTTTCCTCAACATTAAATCTGGATTATTCATAATTAGGCTGTTTTTTCCAACAGTGCCTTGGTGGCCTGACAGTGAGGACTTCCTAAGGTTTATTTGCCAGCTTGTACATGATCGGCCACGGCAATATCCCTGAAAATTGTTGTGATGCAAACCAAAACAAGCTGACGAATCGCGATAATAACAAGATGTTCAGACCTAGATATGACCATTTCTTCTAATTCTAGTCTATCTAAAATAAAATTGACTAATCAGGGTTGTGATCTGGCGAAGAACCAAAAGCTATGCTGAATTGCTCAAATTGTCTCTGAACCTATCATCAGGAAGAACGCAAATGATGACTAAAATGAGAAGGATATAGGTTTACAGAAGAATGCTTCAACGTAAGCCATTTTTCATTCACAACTTCAAGAATTTTTTCGTGGCAACTATCTTCATGCTTGAAATTTCAGTAGAATGGAGAGGATCACTAAAATATGGGAGCTTTAAAGCAACAACATAACCATAGATAAAAATGTGTGTAATAAAATAACTATGAGTGCTCATGCTAAACATAGAAAGTGAAGTAGCTTTCATGGGAAAAACCTGGAATTCATAAAGCTCCACATCACTGAGAGCACCATCCTTGTCACTAAAACATAAAATGAACGCACTACTAGATTTTCCCCCTAATGCAACGCACAAAATGTGTTGCAATATGCCATATTTGGTTACAATAGACACAATTGCAACCAAATTGTTCCGTGGGCCATGGGATGCGAAAGGCCGCGTTGCATTAGGGTATTACGACGTTGTCCATCAGGTAGTTGCAAAAGTATTTTTGTTGCAACGTAACGCGACGTTGCAATTAGGTTTTTTTACCACGCTCGTTCTGGTTGCAAAGTGTACTATTGCGACGCATCTGGGGTGTTGCCGAAGGTGCAATTGCAACATTTCTATTTCGTTGCAAATTATAGTATTGCTACGCACTGAATTTGGTTGCTATAGATTGAACCTCCTCTATTACCACGAAAGTAATTTGGTTGCAATACGTAGTATTGTCTGATGCCACAAAATTGGTTAGTTGCTATAGGTGGTCTCCTCTTTTGCCACAAAAGTTGATTTCGATGCGATAGGTAGTATTGTGTGATGCCACGATATTGGTTACGTTGCTATAGATGGTATCCTCTATTGCCACGTAGTTTGATTGGTCGTAACGGATTGCTGCTGACATGGATGCTAACGCGACTGGACGATGACGTGGCTACCTATGTGGACGATGACATTACTGGACGTCCGATTTATTAAGGGGCTAATTTAATAATGGGCCGATTTATTAATGGGCCGATTTATAAATGGTCGAATTTATAAATGGGCCATTTATTAATGGTTGATTTTAAAACTGAATCACTTTTTGGTCCAAAAGTTTATACAGATGACCATTTCAGCCCATAAACAACACCCATATTCATTTCAGCCCACAATAAGCACCTATTAACATACTCACCCATATTATCAGCAAGCTGAAATAATTGAGAATATAAAATATCATTGCAACCTCCAATGACATCATTTCACAATATAAAATATTATATGCAACACTAAATATGATATGAGAAGCAACATACATTGGACTAAAGATCTAGTTTATTAACAAATGTGCCACACAGCCAGGTAAAACGGTGCATCATAATTGCTTGGGAACACCAGCAAAACATGCCCAAAGGGAAATAACAAATAGCACCAGATAATGGAACTGGAGGAGCTAGGAATTCCTATCCTTGAATGGAACTGGAGGAGCTAGGAATTCCTGACCTTGATGTCATGCTGTGTCACCTGCACACATAACTATCTAAGTTGATTAGTGTGAGCATTGCAGGAAAACTTAAAGGCCAAGAATTTTTCAATTGTCAATGAAACTTGCAGGAAAAATAGTGGGCAGGAAAAATGAAACATAGTATAACTACCCATAATCATATGCCATACCAAGATACAACAACCTTGAGAGATCACCAGAAACATTTGATTCAATATAACATGGTAAAAAGCACACATTGTCTAGTAAAAGAATAAATCAGTGGCAATATTTTATATTTTAGTCAAGCCATTGACTGTTATTACGAGGGGTCGAAAACTTATCTGGATAAAAGTCAAGCCATGTTCATACTATAAAACAGTTGGTTACATTGATTCATCTGCATCCTCAGGTCCTCAATAATCTGCATCAAGAATAAAAATATGCATTAGTTTGCTCCCTCTGCAAATTAATCTCACATCTATGAACAGTTCACTAATCAAAAGCATCTAGGAAGTACACTAATCAAAATTTGTGAATTCTCAAAGCAATGGTTGCCTTATCATTTATCCTTGAACCTCACAAAATAGAATGAAGATAACCATACATTGTGCCGGAATGTTAAGACATGCATAAGCTGAGTTATTGTGCCAAAAAATTTCAACATTAAAGCAGTGTCAACACTTCAGAGCTAGGTAACTAGATAATTTCTAAACTTCAGAGCTAGATGATTTCTGAACTTTAGAGCTAGATAACAGAGTGCACCAATAAACCAACATTACTGCACATTAACTACTTCCTATTTAATAGGTATATAAATTGCAGGAATAATTTCTGAACTTGATAGCTAGACAACTCTCTAAATTAGAACCCTTCAAACAACATTCACAATAACATGATACGTGTTGGCACATGGCAAAAATCACTTCAACTAGCACTGATTATTAAGAAAATGATGTATATAGTACGTACTAGTGTATATGTTAGACTGGAAGTGAATATTGTGTTTCAGTTACACAAATTTAAGCTAATAGCATCAAGTCACTGGCAACCTAACTGTGAAATCCAAAGTACTCCGCAAACTATTCAGTTTCTGGTTGTGGATAGTGATGGTCGGCTGTTAAACAGGTCAATTTACAGTGACAAAAATGACCAGTGATCCACAAACACTTTCTACCCTAGAATCTAAACAGATCCCTAATGTTGCAAGGAGATCACCAATCTTAATGTTGCAAGGAAATAAATAGCTCAGGCAACAATATCACTCAACAAAGCAATGATTACTTACTGTAGATGAAAGTGACACTAGCTATTTGGAGCTCAGTGCCTTGTTGATCTGTGACACTAAATTGCACGAATTAAACACTAGATTAGTCTAACTTAAATACTAATTTGGAACATCTCACAATAGTTCTGGAAGATAAGTGGGTTCCCCATGACTCCATGACCATGTTGGAGATAGGCAGACAAAAAAGTTCTTTTTTCTACTATGAACTCAAAGAGCTCGACCACAATAAATCATTCTGAATTCAGAACTATGTTGCTAGCCACTATCTATAGAATGTACATTCAGAACTTGTGATTACAGACCACATTACTGATTACTACAACCTTTTTAATTGTTGCAGATCGACTCTGAAAGTAAAGAAGAAGACAAGTATAATATTGTTTCTAAGAATTACTAGAAATTTGTACATAAACTTTCCTGACTGTTAGTGCCTCTAGCCTTGTTGAATAGCTTGGAGACATTATCCAACATTTCACTAGTGTATTTGCAAATTGCAATTAGTGGTGTACAAAGTTGATTTGCTACATAATAGTTTTATAGGTTTGTATACAAGATTACCATTCATGCTGATATATTTATCAAATAGGAATTAGGGTATTTGAACAATCTGTTAAAACAGAAACATACTTAATTTCTCTTTCTTTTTCAAGTCGTCCAGTACTAACAAAACATAATCCCTCATTCAAACACAACTAAAACGTGATACTGACTATGAGTAAATCCCATGCTTTGGAGGCCTCTCAAACATGGGATGCAAAAAATCATGATCCAGCGCAAATATGACTATAACATCTCATGCTCGAGTTTAGTAAGTATGATCCAGCGCCTAGCCTACCTACTCCTAATTAGTACTGATTTGGGTCAAAAGAAATTGATCGCATGTCCAATTAGTGCTTGCTAGCATCTTGGACGGGAGAGATAGGAACTGATAGGGAGAACTTACCTGTTGATTTGTGGCCAAGCAAGTAGCCAGCGGCCGCGCGCCCGGTGCCCAGTCACCCAAGCCATTGATGGATCGCATACAGTCATGGCCGTATCCAGATGTGGGTGTGCGCGAGTTTGGGTCTCCGTGTTGCAACTCCATGACCTAGCGACTGAGGAAGTTCATGTCCATGGATGGCCAACCCACGGCTTGCTGCAGCATGTTGGAGCGCTACCCCTGCGAGCAACCAAGAGACGGAGTCAGACCCTACCTGTGGCACCTCCCAACCCCGCGCGTCCCGGCCACGGAGACCGCGCCAACCGCCGGTTGCACCTACACCGGGGAATATGAAGGAGACGGGGGTGTCCGATCTCCCTACACATGCAACGATGGGGCTGAGGCTAGGATGGATGGAGAGGTCGCGTGGAGGAGAGCAAGATCCGTGGCTGGTTAGGGTGGAGACGGCCGGGACAAGGAGGTCCGCTAGCGGCGGCAGGGCAGAGAGGGGCAGGTGATGTGGGGCACAGAGACACACTGTGGGGGGAAGGGTTGCGAGCGTGCGGCTAGTGAGGAAAGTAGGGTTTCCGCGGGAAGTGCATTATATACCAAGGAAACACACGATCAGAACCATCGGATCGACGATCGACGACTGTAAAGAGTTGGCCTATTAGGGCTGACATGGGCTTCCAATTAGTATAAGGAGATTTAGATTTCCAATTGCCGTGCGAAAAAGTTATTTTTCTATTTTTTAAAATCCCTAATGAATGCACCCTTGTGAAGTAAGTTGCACAAATTTTATCTTACATACTCTCAAAATATTTTTCTAATGTAACATACAACATATAGTTGTAACCTAGGAGTTTTAAGAATTTTCAAATACATTTGCTATTTTCTATGATATAAATGAATTTCTGTGTGTTATCGAAAGTAATTCCAAATTGACCTATACGTACCTCTAATAAGATTAAAAAAATAAAAAAAACTATATTTAGGCGCATATGGTCCAATCTAGGCCACATCTAGGAGACTGAAAAAAATTCAATTGACTTGTAGGGAAACCTCGAACTTCTACTAGTCATCTTGTTATAAAATAATGATAATAATACCTAAAACTTGTTAAAAAATTATGTAATTTAGCATAGAATCATTTTATGGACATAAAAGGTTGACATAAAAGTTTCATTATGTTTTGGTGAAAATTGGTGTACATTGTTCACAAAATGGATGGATCTCTCACATTCTTCCATACAACTCAACTTAAACTTTGAAGTTTATAAACCCTAAAGCATTTTCTTGCTTATATACACATCAAATTTGGATGAAACTTACCTTTAGTTTCCTATTAACATTTGAGGAGTTATGAAAATTTCAATGTGTGCAAGTTTGGTGCCATTTCAAATCATTTCAGAGGTAATTGCATTTATTCTACACGTAAATTCATTTAAACCGCAAAAAGTATCAAACCATCTCTGGAAAATCTAAAATCTGGCAATCCCTACATGTGTGGTACGTGGAAGCTTGAGAAAAAGTTTGAGAACAATATGACACTAGGATGTTAGGGCTCTCAACTTTTTTCTAGTCTTTCTGAATTGATTTAGGGCTGAATCGATTTTTGCTCTATTTATGAAATAAATGTAAAGATTTTTTTTAAAAAATAAATATTTAAAAACTTGGAAATAAAATATTTTAGGTGACTTACAAATTTGAAGAAACTCAAACTGATTTAAAGTTGGAATTCAAAAAGTTTTGAAAACAAAAGAAAATAAGAAAACAATATCTCCCTCCCTCCCTCACTTAGCTAGCCTGACCCACTTCCCACTCCTTCCCACAGCAATTGCGCTGGGCGAACAGTCCAGGCCCAACCTGGGCCTTGCGCCCCTCCTTTGGGCCGACTCGACTTCGCCTAGGGAGAGGGAGATAGAGCGCCCCTTTTTATTTTATTTTTTATTTTCTATATATACATATATGTATTTGTATATATAGTAACACAAATATGTATGTGTGTATATATATATATATATATTCTTTTTTTCTCCCATCTTTCCTTATCTACATACAATATCTCTTTTCACATCAAAATCAAATTAAGGTTAGAAAAAGATAAACACTATATCATTTTTTGTTTCCCTTTTTAAAATTAGATTCAGGTTAGAACTTGTTCATAAGCGCACATTTTAATTGTTGTTTTTCGTGACACACAATTTGTGTCAAAAATTTATGGCATTTGTACATTATGACACAAAATTTGTGTCAAACGTTGATGGCATTTGTACATTATGACACAAAATTTGTGTCAAAGGTTAGAAAAAGATACACACTATATCATTTTTGGAATTGCTATGAAGGAGAAATACCCAATACAGATTTAAATTTCAGATCAAAATCAGAAACACGAAATTTTTTGTGTTTTTCGAATATGAAAGTTGTAGGGTTTTGAATTCTAAGAAACTTTTGTTTTGACCAAAATTTGAGTTTCAACATAAAAATCTTAGGAAATCTTAGTCAAACATGTTTGCTGCATGGTCAACTCTCTTCCTCCTCTCTCCCTCACAAGTGGGCCGCAAGTATGAGTGGGCCGCGGCGGCTGGCGCGAGCTGGGCTAGAGGAGGTGCTTCGCGGCCCAATGCGTGGTAAGCAGGCCTAGCGGAGGCCCAGCGAGCGAGCAACCCCAACGAGCGTTTTAGAATTGATAAAAACAAACCAAATTCTTAACAAGACAATAGTTGTGAGGTAGCCTAGTGGTAAGGTATTGTGCATTGAAGGATGAGGTATTAGGTTCAAGTCACACTTTGCCCTTTTTTTGTTTTTTAGATTTTTTTCAATTCATCATTTTTCTCCATTCATAAATATGGAATCATTTTATGGATGTTTAAACTTTACATAAAATTTTCAAATGATTTCGGTAAAGGCAGAACCTACATTATTTACAAATGGATACATCTCTCTTATAATTTTCTAAAACCCAAAGTCAAACTTTGAGATTTGAATACCCCATAATTATTTTGGACTCATATACATCTAAATTTTGGACACGACCTTATGTTGACCATAACATTAGCAAATATGAAGTTGCATTGCCATTTTTTATTAAAAAGTTGGTTTTCTATTTTTAAATACCTAATTAAGTCACCTTTATGAGGTAACTTGAAAATTAATTACCTTATATACCCCCAATGCATTTTTCACATGTATCAGGCAATATTTAAGTTTTGCTCGAGGTGTTTCAAGATTTTCTGAATAGATTTGCTATTTTCTATCATTTAGTTGAATTTCTAGATGTTTATCGAAAGTAATTCCAAATTGACTTATATGTATATATAATAAGATTCAAACAAATTCAAAAAATATATTTAAGTGTTTATGATCCATTATAGGCCACATCTTGGAGATTGACAAAAAATTCAATTGACTTGTAGAGAAAACTCGAACTTATACTAGTCACCTTGTTATAAAATAATGATAATAATACCTAAAACTTCTCCGAAAATTCTAAAAATTAACATGAAATCATTTTATGGATGTTTAAAATTTACAAAAAAATTTCAAATGATTTCGATAAAGGAGAAACCTACATTGTTTACAAATGGATACATCTCTCATATAGTTTTCTAAAATCTGATAAGGTACAAAATAAGGTATATAAATAATATCCGTATAATAAAAATCTGTACTAAAAATATCATTAATGAAAATATGACAATTTTAGAAAATTTTAGAAAAAAAATCATCAAATTTGGATTAAGTATGATGGAGAAAAACTAGATACAAAATTTAATTACAAATTAAAAGAAGAAATGCGAACCATGATTCCAATAGAACTGGGCCAATCTCGCGCTGCCATCTGGTGGACCGCTTGCGTACTTGATAAAAGGTCTGTGTCAGCCCTCTGACCCCACACACAGTTGTATCTGAGTGGCAGAGCATCCTCTTTCTAAACCCAGTGGCGCAGGTTCGAGTCCTTCGGCCGCTACTTTTTGCTTCTTTTTGGGATTTTTTTCGACCAACGCTCGCGGCCCAGTAAGCGAGCAAGCCCAGCGTGCGGCCCAGTAAGCGAGCGTGACCAGCGTGCGTGGCCCAGTCGCGCGAGCGAGCCCAGCGTGTGGCAGGCCAGGAGCAGCTTTCGGCCCAATACTCTTGTGGTTAGATTTATATTAAAAAAAGATCCAAATGCAAGAGCAAGCAATAGTTGTGAAGTAATCTAGTGATAAGGTGTTGTTGATTGAAGACATAGATCTTCGGTTCAAGCCATGCTTCACCCAATTTTTTAATTTTCTAATTTTTTTTTCATTTTATCAATTTTCTCCATTCGTAAATATTACTATTTTTTATTTGTTGGGTCATATGGGAAATGAATTTTTTTAATTTATGTTCGTGACCGATTTGTATAAACGTCACAGTGTTTTGGGTCGAACCATGACGGAATTGAAAAACGTCACAATTTTCTGGGCTTCTCTGGGCTTATCTGGACTCAAGGCAAAATAGTGACGTTTGATGCCATTAATTAATCTAAGTGTCGAGGCAAGCACATCCAACTCCGATCTTCGTCTGATGCCATTAATTAATCTGCATTGTTCATGTTTCAATCGACATAGATAATGATATAGCAATATGCATGCATATGCAGCGAACGATTGAATATATATACGAGATCATCAAGACAACAATACGTACCGGCCCTGGCCGTGGCACCGCACAGATCTCCTCAACAAGAACCACGTGGAGATCGCCGCGGAGATCGATCCCCTAGAGGCCCTCGTGGAGAACTCCGCAACAAGAACCAGGTTGTCGAAGACGGAATTTTGGAATGGTCCGAATCGGAAGAGCCCCTATCTGATCATCGTATTGATATCCTGCATAAGTTGCGATAGACACATTACAGTGCAACCAAGGAATACCTCGTTACAATAATTTTTATACAGTTGCAACGATCACGAAAAACAATGTAACGATTAAATTTCGTGGCAATACATACACGATATTACATCTTTAGTCTACAAACGAAGCAATAGCCCTCCATGTATTGCAACAAAACAAAGACATAACTGCAACCCAAATTATAAGTTGCAATATAGCTGTTCCATATTTGCAACCAAAATTCTACGTTGCGACATAGCTGTTCGAACGCAACCGTCCCTAGTATGGTGGCTATAGCAACTTTCTGTTGCAATGCAAGGAATGCTAATGCAACACAATAATGGGGTGGCATTATTTCCAACAAAATGCAACGGAAATCCTAAAAATGGGTGCATTAGCGTCAACCTGTTGCAACTGAAAAAATAAATAATGCAACACAAATTTTGTGTTGCAATAGACACACAAATTGCAACCAAATCACCGTTTTAGTGCAATAGTACCCCCCTATTGCAACCGAATTAGTGGTGTTGCCTAAGGGATTTGTTGCAATAGGGGGAAAACCTTGTAGTGACATCCGCTTTAATGCTCTCACACAACAATGCTTAAGAGTTCAGAGATTATGCCTCTCAGCATAGTAAGAGACCTCAAGCACCTGCCGGAAAAACAATATATGTGATTCTAATAACTGCAGAAGAATGCATGATGGGTGCCATAACCTGCTCAAGGCTACCTTGCTGCTTGTCCCCATGTCCAATTTGCACCCCACAATGATTACTGGAGTCTTCCAAAGTCTTAGGGTTTGATATTCGTTGACTTCACATCTGAATAATACTCATCATTTTGTTTTTTGTGAAGACAAAGGGGTGTTTCAACAAGATAAAGATAAATAGGTCAGAGGCAAGGAACAGTCATCTAGCAAAGTGAAGGACCGATACGGCGAACCAGAGAGGGGGGGGGGAGTGAATGGGAGCCGATAAAAATTCTTCTCGAAGGAGTTAGAAACTTCAACAAGATGAACAAGGCTTCCAACACACGTCTCCGACTTACTACCCAAGTTGGCCAAGCCCACGTAGCCACTGGAGTGCCACTGGGACTAGGAACCAACACACAACCTTCCGACCCGAGAACGGAGCGGAACACCAAACCTCGAGTCTACAGACACACACCGGTCAGACCGGTGAGCACCACCGGTCAGACCGGTCCCTGCTGGTGAAACTGAGCAACTTTGACTAAGTGGCTCTACACCGGTCAGACCGGTGAGACACACCGGTCAGACCGATCACAGCCTGAAAGCCCCCAAGGCACCAAACAGGCCAACCGACCACCAAACTGACCCAAACTCGAAACAACAGCACCATGGGACAACAGCGAACACACCAAGA
This sequence comes from Cenchrus americanus, assembly GCA_947561735.1. Lineage (NCBI taxonomy): Eukaryota > Viridiplantae > Streptophyta > Magnoliopsida > Poales > Poaceae > Cenchrus > Cenchrus americanus. The sequence continues at coordinate 152,938,628 of OX387242.1, read as the reverse complement.
CGTTCACCCGAGCAAAATCCCACAGAGGGTTTGCACCGGTCAGACCGGTCAAGAGCACCGGTCGGCGGCCGTGTAGCTCGGCGACTCGGGATGAACAGCACCCGTGGGTCAACTCCCCCAAATCCAAACCTCGATCTCCCGAATCGCTCCACGGACTTGAATAAGACTTTGGGGATATTAGGAACACCTCATGAGGAGTCCATAGCCAAGTTTAATCCCACCAAAACTCGTCCAAAAAGGAGGAATCAAGGAAATCCCGCCAAAAGCACTTCCAACCCAAGAACTCAAGAAACCCCAAAATCGAGCACCTTTACTCACAGATTTGGGAGGGGAATCACAGCCCAAAGAACCACGAAGGGTTCCCACAAATTTCCCCCATCAAATCCCCAAGACAAAGGTCCCGAAAACAACGCAAAGAAATCACCAAGAGAGGGCTCCGAAAATCACCACCAAGAACAACCGGGGAAAACACATCCAAACCTTGAGGAACCACGCCAAATCATCTATACATGAAACAAAGGTTCATATAAGGTCTAGCAAGCCGCCCGATCATCCATCCATCTCAACAAGATCTCTCCATGAAGCTCTCTTACTAGTCCTATGGAAAACCTAAGGAAAATAGGAAAACCAATGAGCTAGGGTTCCAAGAGTTGGCAGCCATCCTCTCACCTCTTGGGTTATATGGAGGCAACCGAAAGTCTAAAATGCCCTTTCCTAATAACTAGGGATACAAGCCCCTCAAGGGCGGATTTGGAAGTCTTCATGTCTTCACCATCGGACGGATGCCTGGCGACCGCACCCTGCGTAGCCTCGACACAAGCCATGCGATCCCGACGCGTGTTCTCCGCTTCGAAGTCTCCGGGCTGCGTCGTCGCACACCGGTCAGACCGGTCAGACCCACCGGTCAGACCGGTCTGGCACTGCTGCAGCACTGTCTTCGGTTCTTCGGTCTTGGCTTTGTGGATCAACCAAGGAACCCAGTGGTTTTCTGGTGAACCACCGGAAACCCCGCGAACTCGGTGTAGCATCCGCCAATCTCCACTCATGACTTGGCTCCCACGTAGTCCCGGCTCGACCTTGGTTTTGAGGCTCAACCAAGAAACCGTCCATGACTTCATCTTGTCGTTCCCGCCACCATGCGGCCCGCACTTGACCCCGCCGGCCACCGGGTCCCTCGAACAAAGCCTACTTGTCTTCTCCACACCTGGAGGCCTCACCGGCGACGACCTTTCGCGCTTGTTCTTCACCTGCACCAACACCAGTCAAGCTGCAACCTGCACCTGCAATACTTAGCCAAGAATCAGTCCACACAACGTTGTCAATCACTCATCACACAAGGAAGCGACCATCCACCGGTCCTCGAACCACACATGGTCCTCAATCTCCCCCTTGATGAGTGCATTGACAACACCCACATAAAAGGAACAAGAGAGAAAAGAAAAAGAAAAGAAACGAACAAAAAGAAACTCCAACAAGCGATAGAAAGCCAAACAAAGGCAAAGAGCAAGATCACTTGAAGAAGACAAGTCTCGGACCCCTTAGGCAAGGGCAACGGCTCGACACATCTGAGACAAAAACCAAGCTCAAGCAAAGAGCGCAAACCACCGAAACAAAGCTTGAGCAACCACAAAGAGCTCCCCCTGCACACAGGCAAGCTCCCCCTAAACCAATGCACCTCCCCCTGGACGAATGCATGCAAAACAGCTGAAAACAGGGCAGCTGCAACAACTTCAGCTCACACCGGTCAGACCGGTCATCACCACCGGTCAGACCGGTGCCTAACATGTGCACAGGACCAGCACTCACACCGGTCAGACCGGTGCTCACCACCGGTCAAACCGGTGAACAACAGAAATGGCTCGAAACCACCTGAAAACCTTCTAAATGCACCCAACAAGCCATTTCAAGCTCAAACTTCTCCCCCTTGTTGGCAATGCATGAATCAAGCCAAAAATGCAAAACTTTCAACCTAGAGCTTCTCAAATAGACAAAATTCAACAAAGAATGCTACACATGTCCAAATGAGCAAGTTAGATACTCTATAGCTTCGTATCGACATCAACTACAAGATCACCAAGTTTCACAACCATTGGACGAAGTTAAGATGGATTTGGGCAATTTTGCGAAAAACTTGCCTCTCATGAGCAAAGTCCTAAACATGATCAAAACATATCAAAATGGTAAAGCCACACAATCTTCATGCTAGGACAACCATTCTAATCATAAGACCATCACAAACACCCACAAGCACCTCATGTCATGTCAAAGCCACCGAGCCATGTGCCTACTTCTATGTATGAGACTTCTCATTGGTAGGCATTATGCAACGGTTTAGCACCCAAAGCAAATTAAATTCAGCACATATGACACGGGAGCATGTTTTCCAAGCATTTTTCATTTCATTTTCAGATTGATAAATGGTACATGAAATGTCTTTGCGACAAAAAAGAACTTATGCTCCTCCACAAGATAAAGCAAGAGGGCTAAACATTCATGATGGAAAATGAGCCTTTGGCCCCATATGATCAATAAACTAGCTATCCAACCACAAAGTAAGCATAGCAAAGCCACTAAAACATGTCAAGATCATATAAAGACATTTACACATGAGAGCGCATACATGTGACATTTTTCAAAAACATAGCTATCAACCATGGATTATTCATCAAGATCATTAAGAGCTAAGCCAAACTAACCATAGCATACCAAACAAGCTCACAAAGACATATATCTCATTCCATGGTGAACAATGTATATGAGAGAAGCTTTTCCTATCCAATGCATATGATACAAAATGCATGCAATCTAAGATACAAGGATGCCTATACATCATGTTACAAATGCCATGCCAAATGCAAGAAATGCACAAAGGAAACTATACATATGCTACAAAGGAGCTCCCACACACCCAATTCAAGAAATCAAACACACACCAAGTTCCCCCGCAAACGAGTGAAAGTTGCTTGATCTATGGGTTTGGTGAAAATATCGGCTAGTTGGTCATGTGTGGGTACATGGATCAAAGCTATCTTTTCTTTCTCTACGTTGTCTCTCAGAAAATGATACCTCACTTCTATGTGCTTGGTTTTGGAATGAAGCACTGGGTTCTTTGCAACGCTTATGGTACTGGTGCTATCACATTGAAGTGGGACATGGGTATACTCATGGTGTATGAAATCCAAAGGAGCTGAGAGCAACAACTAGCAGTGGCAACATACTCGGCCTCGGTAGTGGATTGAGCAACACTCGATTGTTTGCGGGAAGACCAAGACACCAAAGAAGAACCCAAAAACTGGCAAGTCCCAGAAGTGGACTTCCTATCCAACCGACACCCGGCAAAATCCGCATCTAAAAAACCATGAAGCGCCAAAGAGGAGGATGCGGAGTACCAAAGGCTGAAGTCGGGAGTGTGACGCAAGTACCTGAAAATTCTCTTCACCGCTTGCCGATGCGAAGTCCTCGAAGACGCTTGAAAACGAGCGCACAGACACAGCGAGAACTGTATGTCCGGCCTCGTCGCCGTCAAGTAGAGGAGTGACCCGATCATGCTCCGGTACTCCTTCTGGTCCACGTGTTCACCTTCCTCGTCCGCATCAAGAGCTGTAGTCGTACTCATCGGCGTCGTCATAGCCTTGGAGTCCTCCATCTTGAACTTCCACACAATGTCCTTGGTGTACTTAGCCTGGTGCACAAATGTTCCTTCCTTTGATTGTTTGATTTGTAGCCCGAGGAAGAACTGCAACTCGCCCATCATGCTCATCTCAAATTCCCTGCTCATATCATCCTCGACCGTGTAGTGCATTCATTCATGTCGCCGATGATCCTCGAAGCTGGGTGATCCACTTGAACTCGCCGGGGAGGTTCTCGCCTCGATGCTACCTCCCCCCTCAACATCAGCTTCTCCTCATTCTTGATTTGTCGTCATAGGTGTAGTAGAGGGTCCGTCCATCACCGTAGTCGAAGTAGTGGGTACTTGTTCAGCCGGGGGCACCACACCGCCATCTTCATCCTCTCCATGTTCATGCTCCTCCTCCTGAAAGATCTCCTCACCAAGCTCATCATCACCTGCACACTCAAAGACAAGCTGACTACGTGGCTCCGTCTCGTCGAAGGTTACCTCGCAAGTCTCCATGATTTGGTTAGTTTCGAGATTGAGCACACGATATGCTCTAGAATGAGATGCATAACCAAAGAAAATGCCATCGACAGACCTAGCCTCAAACTTATCCATCTTCCTGCCTTTCTTCAGAATGAAACACTTGCAACCAAAGACATGGAAGTGACTCACCTTGGGTGTGCGACCATGCATCAACTCATAGCATGTCTTCTTCTTGTGCACTCGAGGTATATCCTCGTTCGACACATAGCACGCGGTATTCACCGCCTCAGCCCAATACCTCCTCGGAGTCCTATGCTCATCAAGCATCGTCCGAGCCATCTCGCACAAGGTCCTGTTCTTCCTTTCCACAACACCATTTTGGGGAGGCGCATACAGACTCGAAAACTGGTGCTCAAGACCCAAGTCATGGCAGAAGGTTTCAAAACGAGAGTTTCTGAGTTCTGAGCCATTATCACTACGGATAGCTCGTATGGCATCTCCGTGCCTCTTGTTCCTCAACCTCAAGAATAGATCTCGAACAAAACCAAACGTCTCCCCCTTATCCTCGAGAAAGAACACCCACGCATACCGAGAGTAGTCGTCCACCACAACCAGGACATACCACTTCCCACCCGCAGATCGCACATGAGCTGGGCCAACAAGGTCCATATGGAGCAGCTCGCATGGACGCTCAGTCATCACATCGGTGAGAGGCGGGTGAGAAGAGGCTACCATCTTGGCATGCCTACATGGCGCACAAACCAACTCTTTCTCAAGCCTCAACCGTGGCAATCCTCGGACCAAATTGAGTTTACTCAAGCGAGACAAAAGGTCAAAGCTCAAGTGACCCAACTTCCTATGCCACTTCCACAACTCACTCGAAGAACCAGCCAAGAAACAACGCTCCACACCCGAAGACTGAGAAAAATCAGCACGAAACACTTGACCTTCGGGAACGACCATACAAACAAGGTCCCCTCGAGAGTCAAAAATCCGAGAACCACCTGGCCGAAACAACACCTCAAAGCCCTCATCCAACAACTGGGACACAGAAAGCAAATTGTACCCCAGCGATTGAACAAGAGCAACACGCCTCAGAGTGATCTTGTCACTCACTTTGATCTCACCTTCTGAAAGCACACGCCCACGCCCATTGTCCCCAAAAGTGATGTACCTCTTCGTCACCACGGACGAGACTTGAGAACCACCCCCTGTCTCCGGTCATATGCCTCGAGCAACCGGAGTCAATCAACCAAATGTTCTTCAAGTCTCCCACCCGAAATTCAAAAACGAGCACGTGAGCGAACAAACGACTCAGCACTGGGGTTAGTACCAAAAGAGTAAAACCAGTGCCGAGCCATTTGCTCGAAAGTGGGGTTAGCACCAACCAAAGCATCTCTCCTACCAAAGCTACCTCCACCAACACCACCACGGTAACCACCCTGAGGGAACCACCCCTCTCTGCCTGGAGGAGGACCAAAACCATGAAAGAGAACCCGTGGACCGTCCCTTCTCTCCTTCTCAAAACTACGACTCCTCCCATCCCCGTAGTGAACTTGAGGGGGAGAACGCCTAGCAACCTGACTACCTGCAAACTCTCCAGCCCCACCACCAGAACCACGACCTCCAGAAACAACCCTCGCACCTGTACGAGCACGAAACCCAAAACGCTGCCTGTCCAGGCCTGCACCGGTCTGACCGGTGCCCCACACCGGTCTGACCGGTGTGACCTGGACAGCAGCGCCTCCAACAGCCTTCCGCTCTCCCCAAGCCCGAACTGTCCTCACATTCGCCTTGGCCCTGGGCATCTGCACACGAGGCTCAAGTATACCATCGGAAGGGTGGTACTTGTCCTTGTTAGCCCACTCCTTTGCCATTCTCTCCTCACGCTTCCTCTTGAAGCAAAACTCCTCCTTATGGCCATCTCTCCCACAATAACCACAATGAAACCTCACAAGCTTAGGCTTAGGCTTGGGATGTGGCTGCTCACTTGGTTTCTCTCCACTCAAATCCTCCACCGGTTTCCCCTCACCACCCTTCTCACTTTCTTTCCCAAAGAACACTTTCCCCGAAGTGCTCACAAACTTGATAGGCTTTTGTAGGTCATTTGTGGGTGTAGGAAACACGGGTGGAGCTGGGGTTCTGTCTAGTCGGTTCCTAAGATGGTTAGGTTTTGGAGGGAAAACATTTTTGTGGTGGGTTTTTGGTGGCTCCGGGATATTCTCTCCACTTCCCTCACCAACCTTGTTTGCCCCAAGTCCCTCACCATCCTGCCTCTTAAACGCCTCGATCATCATCCTCAACTGAGGCTCATGACCAGACAACCAACCCATCAACTTCCTCAAATCATCATTCTCATCCTGCAAATGATCAACATAATGTGCAAGTTCCAAATTTTTCAAAGCATGCATTTCACAGGTAGAGCATGATGTAGGCATGGGTTCCTTCAATTTAGCCTCAAGTGAACTAGTGTAAGCATGCATCTCATCAATCTTAGCATGCAAGACAGGGCAAGAAGTGCAAGCACCTAGCAAAGCAGGTCTAGACTTAAGCTCAGCCACTTCAACCCTAAGCACATCTAGTTCCTCACACTTGGAGGCATGCTTCTCCTTAAACAAAGCAAGATCAGCAAGAAAGATGGAGCAATCAGCACAATCAACCTCATCCAAAACAACAGGGATAGCCTTAAGGGAATCAATCTCAAGCTTGCTATCAAGCACCTGTGTCTCTAGCTCAGCCACTCTAGTCCTAGCATCCTCGAGTGAAGCCCTAAGCTCTTTTATCATTTTCTTGGCCTCTCTAAGCATGTCATCACGATTATCAAGCAAAGAGTCAAGCCTCTCATTCTCCTGGCGCAAGAAGGGAAGTTCATCACGCACCTCGTCGTCGGACTCAGAGTCCGAGTCGCTGTGTGCTCTTCTTGCTGCCGGAGCTCAGCGCCATGGTGCAGAAGCCGTCTCTCACGAAGCAGCTCAGCCCGCTCAGGTTCTTGGACGACTTCTTGTTCTTGCGACGATCACCTTCGTCTTCACTGCTGCTCGAGCTCGAGGTGGAGTACGCGGAACTGGAGTCGACATCGCTCGCTCCAACCATCGCTCGGGCCTTGCCTCGGCTCTCCTTCTTCCTCGATCGTCGCTCGTCCTTGTACTTGTTCTTGTGCTTGCTCTTGTGGTCGCGCCTCGAATGGTACTTGCCGTCCATCCTCGGCTTGTGCTTGTAGTTGTCCTTCTTCTTGGCCTTCTCCGGGCAGTCGGCGACGAAGTGTCCCGGCTTTCCGCACTGGAAGCAAGTCCTCGTGTTCCTCCTCATGTTCACGCAATTCTCGTGCAGCCTCTCGAACCGCCTCGTCAGGAGCGCCAGCTCGTCCTCTCCAAGCTCGTCGAACTCCTCATCTGGCATAGACATCAAAGAGGAGAAAGAGAACATCCTGGTGGATGGGTTAGAGTTAGCCTGTCCTTTGGAACCACCAACGAGGGCAAGACTATGGGAATCAGTCGGTCCCTCGAGCTTGGCAGTCATGCCCCTATCCACCTCAGCCGACTTGAGCTTCGAGAACAACTCGTTCACCGTCAGAGTGTCATACTTCTCTGACTCCACAATGGCCTCGAACTTTCCGCCCAAATTGTACGATCCAAAGAGTGTAAGAGCTTGACCGCTCTATCATGATCATCGTACGGGAGCACGTCCACATTGGCCCTCATGTTGTTCACAACCACTGTGAACCTCTGAAACAAGGCATCGATGGACTCACCGGGGAGATGAGTGAAGTTCTCGTACTCTCTCCGGTAGGTCGCATACATCCGTGCCTGAACCTGGGCATTCCCAACATGAGCCTCCTTCAGCACCGTCCAAATCCTACAAGCCAAGAGCTCGGTGTGCACCCGATCGAACTCAGGCTGACACAAAGCACGAAACAAGGAGCCGCCTTATTGTTGGCGTCGAATCTGTCCCTGTTGACGCAAAAAGTGCACTCAGCGCCAATCACACAGCAAGCCGAAAAGCTGGCTTCGCACGCGCAGAGAGCAAATGACGTGCCAGTCAATTTTTCCTGAAAATTAACAAAAGATAAAACAGTTAAATACCAAAGCTTGGAACTTGCCGGTGGTACCGAACAGTTCCATATTTACGGCTAAAGAGCCAAGCAAGATGACACATAGCTATGTAAAGCTATCCGTCAAAGAACCACGACCATTCGGGTAACCGCAAAGGGAAAAAGAACATTGCCGAATGGATGACGTAAGCATGACAACGATCGGTCTTTGGATAAACATAGATGCATGTGCAAAGTTATGACCGATCTTCATGAAAATTAACATTAAACAAATAAAGTAAAGCACGGACATGATCATGTATTAAAATAAGCATGCATAGATCCAAAGCATTAGTCTACCGCATGTCTAATTACTTTAAGATCCGTCGGGCACGATATCAAGCAAATCTATCCACCGCATGATACAACTTGCAAGAAAAACCGCACCACTTTCCACAAATAGATCTATCCACCGCATGATACAATCTAAATATGGAAAGCCAAAAGCATACATCATTTAAAACATAAATAATGCTCGTGATCTACTCGTGAAAACATAACCGAATACGGCCGAACGAACCGATCCAGGGTCCATGAAGAAGGAACAAACATTACCACGTGTATAAATCTATCGACCGAATTGGAAATCTAATCCACCGATGACTAGCTCCAAAGCAACCCAAAACCCGCATCTACCGCATGATACCCGGCTCTTTCAAGATTTATACGAACAAAGCAAGCTTGAACCCGCAACACGTAACAACCTAGATCGATTCGGTTTCGGCCATCGGAGAGCATAAGATCCACGCGTCAAAACACGAAACCTGCTCGCACAAGGATCATAAAAGAAATATAGCCGATCCAAACCCATCTAGATTGGGCAAGGGTGTGTTACACGAATTAAAACATAACGTAAAACTCATGATAACACGGGATAACTTAATGAATCTATTGGATCTTGCCAAAATCCAATAGAGCCGATAACTAGTTTCGAGCCAGATCTTAGCCTACCGCATGGCTCATGATCTAACAAGAAACCCTCTTGAACCAAGCTTGAATCTACCGCATGACACGAAGCATGGTAACAAGACTACTTGCATCAGATCTAAATCCACCGCATGATATTAGACATGATACAAGGTTGCCGGTACTCACGGAGGTCGACGGATCGATTGGCCCTCTCGAAGAACTCGACGACACGACAAGGACTCTAGGGTTTGGCGTAAGGCCGGTGTGTATTGAGGAATGAATGTCTTTGTTACATACATCCAGGGATCGTATTTATACCCTGTCGATTACAATTGCGAATGGATTCATTGCCTAACTAAACTCGATCGTCTGTCCATCCATTCGTCTCTCCTGATTCGAGCCACGTCACCGTCCAATCCCGCAAAATCGCTTTCTTGTTCCTTTGCCGAATCGGAGCAGATAGCCGACCGCAGATCTCTTTGCCGAAAATTTCTGAAAATATCCTTCCTTCCACCAGACGGACTCTTTCTCGACCCGGACCCACAGGTCAGACTCCTTACCAAATTTTGGTGTTAACACATGCCCCTTCAATTGTGGGATAAAAGTAATTTTGTTCCACAATTGACTCCGACCACGAATCCTTGAGTCAAATCTCGTCAACACCGCTCTTCGCAATCCGCCGAATCTTCATCCGGATCCAACCCTAGATCCCCTTGTTCCGAGCTCGAACCTCCAATGGCGCTCGAACCAAGATGCTCGGGTAAATTCATCCCCCCGCAAACCTTGTTCGGCATTAAGTTCTCAATTTTACCTGAGATTTTCTTTTCCGCTTTCTTCCAGGAGCCTTCTACTGCTCTTTTGATTCCTATCGAGGCCAATTCGCAGTCTTATTACCTTGGTCCTGTGGGGAATCCTGACCCTCGAGATCTTATTGCGGCTGAATCTCAGAGAATCCCCTTCAAAGCAGCTTTGTCTCCACCTCCCTAGTGGCAAGATGCGTTCAAGAACTGGCCTTTACCTCCAATTGCAGGTTGGAAGACTTGGTACCGGAGGATCCTTGCAGATAAAAGTGGATTGACCAACCTGGATACTCTCCGCATCGCTCAATGCCTGGAGTTATCCGCGGCTGAGACCCCCAAGAACGAAGATCTTCTGATAGCCGCATGCCACTTCTGGTCAAATGGCGTCAACGCCTTCCTTTTTGGGCATGGCCCAATGTCTCCAACCTTGGCCGACGTATATATGATCACCGGCCTTGACATTGCAGGATCTGTTCAGCCTTGGAATTTCAAAAATTCTTCACGCCAGACAGGGGTAAAGCCAGGGAACGGCTACAAGAATTATATCCCGAAGCACATGAAAGACAATCCCCCGGGTGATGTTGAATACGCAGCTTTTCGAACATGTGGCTATGCGGATTCGTCTTCCGTGGCAAGGCCAACGAGCCCACTTTGAACCATATCGCAATGGCGATTCATCCGGCTAGTGGTAATCGCCTCCCTCTCGGGAAAATTCTTCTTGGGCGTGTGTATCATATGCTTCATCGATCGTTACCCAAATGTACACCGACCAGAGGATAACATGCGTCAATGGCCCTTGGTGGTTTGTTCAAATGTGGCCGCAACTCCACATGCATCGATTGTCGGCGTTGATTTGAACTCCGAGTTCTTCCCTTTGTCCAATCACCCCGAAGGAGAGCCTCAAGCTACCGGAGGATGTCAAAACTATGGAGAAGCGGCTTCAACTCGTTCTCATCCAGCGGGACATCGGCCCGGCTCTTCGAATTGTTCTTCAAAGGTTTCTCCAATCCTCTGTGGCTTCCTTATCTAGGCAATGACACTTTGACCTTCCCTGTCGAATTCTCCTTTGAGCCCGGCCATCAAGATAGGGGATTCTTGGAGATCTTTAATATCATAATCCGCCCCTGCATATTGTCGGCCGAGTTCAATGGAGGGAGACAGAATGTCAGCACTTATGAATATTACCAGCCTAATGTAATGGCCAGACAACTTGGATGCGGCCAGATGCCCCCAAGATTGTTCCTGCATGAATTCCTCAAACCCAGGGAGGAAATCAAAGAACTGATGCAGGGCAGCAGAGTTTTCAACTATGTGTGTAGTCCCACGGTCTACACATGTCCTTTTGTGCCCACGACCATAGCTCACCCCACCTTCAACTCCTGGTGGCAAGAATTTCACGACCACATCTTTAGTGAGCCTGTTCATGTATTCTGTGCAGAGCTGGTACCTGACTTCCTGCCGACTTCAGAGGTGATACAATAAGCCTTTAGACCAGACGCTTCCTCTTTATTCATAGTTCTGACCTTCATCTTCCTGTTCACAGAATACAGTGCCTGCCCCTCGAGTCAGGGCAATTGCTTATAATGCCGAAGGCCCCATTTCAAAGCTCGGGGTTTAAATCCACAACCCCGCATCAACTAATGGCCGGGTATGCTACCACGGATCCCGGCCTTTCTAGCCTTGCTTTGTCGACGGAGGCAAGGTCTGCATCTGATTGCCCCTCCAAGTGCTAAAAGGAGGAGAACTGTCAAGAAAGTGCTCGTTGAGGTAAACCCCTTTACCTTCTTGATTACTGGGTCACTCTGTTCTTGATGGATCATATCATTGTGCATTTTCAGACCAGAGCCCAGCAGCCTTCAGAGCCAATACCTGCCGATGCTCCATCCATTGGTATGACCTTTACTGTTCTCTCTCAAGGATGAGCACTGGCACTTATCCCTTCAATTTGGACTTTTGCAGAAGAAGCCGTGGAAGAACAACTTGTAGATGTTCCAGTAGTTCAACAAGCGAGCCCATCCAGGGTTGAATTACCCATCCCAGTGGAGATCTCATCTTCATCACCTTCTGCAGAAGCAATAAACTCTCCCGAGATGAATCTCCCAACTCAACTGGAGCCAACAAGTTCTCCTAGGGTGCCATCACCTATTGTTCAAGTAGAGATAACCAACCCAACAGAGACGGCAGACCCGACTCCTCTTCAGCCAGAACCCCACGAGTTGCCAGTGGCCGCATCGGCGCCTCCTAGCTCGGAAGTTTCGGCTCTGCTTGGGGCGTCTTCTTCACCGGTGATTACCCCTACTCAAGGAACCAGCCATGAGGTAACCATCCGCACTTAAATCTGGTGCCTCGATGTTCAGCATCCCTAATTCGGCAATGTTTTTTCATCAGGATCAGGTTCCACCATTACCAAGCCTGCCATCAGAGAGCAATTCAGCTGCCGAGGTGATGGAAGGAGTAGCCCAGCTGCTGCCAGATGAAGTGCTGCCCAAGCTCAGAGAAATTGCTGCCTGGCTAGAAAAGGATGCTCAGGACCAGTTCAATGATCTCCATCACTTCGAAGAGATGTTTGAATCCATTAGTCAAGAACTCCCTGAAGACATCAGAGCCTCTCTATCATCCGTCTATGACTTAGAGCCCCTTTATGTACCCTTGAAGCGCGCTTGGAGGAAATTGCGCTCCCGTCCGGCCATTGAAAAGAGGAAAATCGATGCTGAACAAGCCATGAACGGGGCACAATCCCAAGCAGAGAACCATAAGGATGCACTGGCTAACCTGCTAGCTTCTTATGATCTGAAAGCTGCCAGGAAGGCTGCTCTAGAAGCCGAACTAAGAAGCCTGTCAGCGGAGATGGAGATTGACAAACAGAAAATTGCCGAACTTCCTGGATTGATAGCAAAGACCCAAGCGGAAGTAAAATCGGCTATTACCAAAATGGAGCAATGCAATGCGGAACTCACTGATTTATCCGATGCTCAAAAGGACTGCCAGGAGATGCTGGACAATTCCCATTTGATAATATCCAATGTTCGTCGTATACTCGCAAAACTTCTGAATGCCTGAATATCCTTATTGATGTATATATTGAATTGGTCGTTCCCATGATACCTTCCTATGATTTGTTTCCTTTTTCCTGCGTACTTTGAGATGTAATGCTGAACGACCCATTCGGTAGTGAAACGCCAACTCCCGAACGACACTTTGATTTCTTTTAGCCGAACCAATCGATCCACACGCGGTTCAGCCTAGAACTCCAAACGACCCGCCGGCGGGCTGGTCAAGGAAACCTTTCCACCTTCCGATTTCCTTGGGATATGCGCCACGATCCACAGCCACGACTCGAAGCCACGATTCATCCTGCCGGGCCTATAAATGTTGCCATAGGTGCCCCTAGCTCTCCACCGGGCCTTCTAGCTCTCGAATCTTTGCCAAACTTTAGCCTTCTCGCAAACAAGTGCACATCCCAAACCACAATGGTGCGCCGCCTCAACCGCCGCCGTGCCTCCGACGAGGCCGAGGGGAGCGAGCGCTAATGCGCGCGGGCGGTGACGATCGTCAACCTCTCCTCTCGTGATTCTCGTTCTTGATCTTCTCTTGCCTTGACGATCATCTCTCCCTTTTCGGGCGATTCGGTGGGAATCCGCCCCCGTGCGCCGGCCAATCGGCCCCTTCCGGATGACTCCTCGGAGTCCGATGGCCACTCCCCGTGCACCGTACGGGGAAGCAGACGCCATCCGCTTCAAGGAGGAGCTAGAGGCGTCCATGTCGCGAACTGGAGGACGTCTCCAAGAAAGCGGGCGTGGCCGAGTTAGAATGGGAGGACCAGCGCAAACAGCTGCTGGAGGCCATCGACGGTATGGCCCTGAGATTGATTCTTGATCCCGGCTCGGCCTTTGATGCTAATCCTTTCTGTTTGTCTTTTGCGGCCCGCGATGCCGAGCTCAACCCGCCCAAAGGCGCCCGGTAGAGCAATTGGCCGAGAAGGTGAATGCCCACGGCGACACGCCGGCGGAGCGCCTGGCCGCGGTGGAGCGCCGCATCGACGAGGTGGCCGTCCATGGCGTTCGTTTGGGCACCACCTTGGGCCTGGCTGCGATGGCGACGCATACGGACGTCGACTATTCAAACCAGGCCGCGTGGCTTTCAGGGCGGCGCGCCGGAGGACATCGATGAGATCGAGCTCATCCTGGAGCGCCTTGACGGCCACGGCGACGCCATTGCCGAAATTACCCATCCCCAATCTGTGTTGAATAGGCTCTTCGACTAGATTGTACTAGGGATGTGTAAATATCGGCAATTAGATGAAGAACTTTTGAATTCTGCACCTGTTCTGTGATGACTTCCCTTTGTATTTTGCATCTGCGACTTTTTCTTTGAATGCATCCGGGAACTATCCTTAGCCGAACGCGTGAGAACAAATGCCCCTTGGCGCAAAATCCACAGAGGATCCCAATTCGGCAATCCGCAAACACTGTTCAAGAGAAAACCCTTCGCACTCGGTAAAAAACCCCCGCCGCTTGGTATTCCAACGGTGTGTACTTGGCCGATCATCACTCCCAATGCACCTCTCCGGTCAATAAAATAGCCCGCGGGGTGCTCGCAAATCCACTCGCGCACTCCTCCATCATTTCTCGTCTCTTCCCCTGCTGCTAGAGGAAAAAACCCCAACGCCATGGACAAGGGTAAACAACCTCAGGGGAGCGGTTCATCAAGGAAGCGTACGATTCGGAAGTGAGTTCTTTCTTGATCTGCTCTCTGTTTTCCCGCTTGATCTTGCGCTTCATGCTTTCCTCTCGTCCTTTTCAGCCTTGATTTGCTCCCCGAAGAAGTCATCGGGACAGAAGATGCGCCTGAGTACATCTCCTCCGATTCCTCTTTCGAAGCAGAGGATGCCACGTCCGAACAGAGGACCAATCATCAGCTGCGCCGCCGCATCCGGCACCTGGAGCATGGCCTCAGGGACATTTCCGCCCGTTGCCAAGCCGAGCGCGAGCGTCGCATGGCTCTGGAAGCGCTAGTGGGGGGTAAATGTTCCTGACTCCTTCATGCTTGCCTCTGGATTTCTTGCCTCTAACCCTGATTCTTCTGCTTCAGATGTCTCCGACGGTACGACAACCCCCGAAGGCGGCCCGGGATAGCTTGGTAGAGGCCGCCAATCATGGTCATCCTCGTGCGTTCCAAGTTGCCGTCACGGTGGTCCCGGAACAACCGAAGAGGGGGCGGCGGCCGAAGAAGTAAAGAAAAGATTGTATCATACTTTCGCTTCTTCCGCCACGCCTTCTGCTTCCCACCTCCTTGGGGACTCGACCATCAGGGTTGTTAGATGTGATCCTGCAAAAAGCAGTTGTAATGTAGTATTGAGCTAAGGGCCATGCATCCAGGCACTGGCCATTTTCTCTTGTTCATGGATTTTATTCTAAGGGCGGCCTCATCCTTGAGCGCCGGCTATTTTTGTGTCAGATGTGTGTAATCATCGATCGATTTCAATGCTAGGATAATACTTCTTCAGATATCTTCCATTTATTGCGGCGGAAAATTCCTCTCCTAGCAAAGTTTTCAATATGTATGCATTACCAGGAACGCATCTGACCACACGAAAAGGCCCCTCCCAGTTAGGGGACCATTTGCCGAATTCACTGTATTTAGTTCCAATCGGCAATAGTGCTTTCCACACCAGGTCGCCTTCTGCAAATTGCCTTACTTTTACTTTCTTGTTATAGTACTTGGCGACCCGCAGCTTGTTTTTCTCGATGTTCTCCAGGGCCCTGAGACGGATCATATGCAAATCTTCTAACTCATCCATCATTAGGCCACTGTAATCCTTGGAGCTCAACTCGTTTTGCAGCACAACCCTCCTTGACTCTGACTGTATTTCCCAAGGTAGGATTGCATGGTGCCCGTAAACCAATTCGTAAGGAGAGGTCTTTGTAGCTCCATGGGGGGCCATTCGGTAAGCCCACAGCGCTTCACTGAGTACCGAATGCCACCTCCTTGGCTTCGATCGATCTTCTTCGTATCGGCTTGATCATGATCTTGTTAGAAGCCTCTGCTTGACCATTAGCTTGGGCATAATATGGAGAGGAATTAAACAATTTGATTCCCATGCTTTCGGCAAAATCTCTGAATTCCAATGACACGAATTGTGCCCCTTGGTCAGTGGTAATCGTCTGAGGGATCCCAAATCGATAGATGATGTGTTCCTTGACGAATTCGATCATGTTTTCTGACGTCACCTTCTTCAGTGGGATTGCCTCGACCCATTTGGTGAAGTAATCTGTAGCCAAAAGCACGAACTTATGCCCCTTGCTAGACGGCGGATTGATTTGGCCAATCAAGTCTATACCCCAGCCCCTGAATGGCCATGGCTTGATGATGGGATTTAATGCTGATGCAGGGACCCTTTGAATATTCCCGAACCTCTGGCAATCTTGGCATCCCTTGTAATACTCAAAGCAATCCTCTAGTATCGTCGGCCAAAAGCATCCAGCTTGTCTAATAACCCATTTCATCCGATAGGCCGATTGGTGCGCTCCACATATCCCATCGTGTACCTCGCTCATCATGTTCTTGGCTTCCTCTGGACCCAGGCATCGTAGCAATACCCCATCTAATGATTTATAGAATAAGTTATCATCCAGAAGAACGAACTTAATTGCCTTGTACCTGAGCTTCCTAGAGACCTTTCGGGATGGATCTTTCAAGTAATCAACGATTTCTTTCCTCCAGTCATCTTCTGCAAGATCCGCCCTCAGTGCACACACCTCTGCAGCGAACGCTTCTTGACTCTCCTTGTAACCAGAAGCGCTCTGAGCTAGCCTGTTTGCTTCTTCGTTATGCTCTCTAGGAATGTGCTGTAGGATTACTAATGGGAAGCTCTTCAAGATCTCCCTGCACTCCTCGTAGTAACTCCTCAGCGCTTCGCTCCTGCACTCGTATTGGCCGTTCAATTGTTTGATTACCAATTCTGAATCTCCATAGATCTCAACTGAGACGGCCCCAGCTTCTCTCAAATATTGAAGCCCCCGAAGTAGTGCCTCGTACTCAGCCTGGTTATTTGTGACGGTGGGTTGTATAGGAATGGCGAATTCAAACATCTCACCTCTGGGCGAAATCAGTAGGATCCCTACTCCCCCACCTTTGCCACATGATGACCCATCAAAAAATAAAGCCCAAGGGGTAATTTCAAGCAGATCAATTGAAGGGTCACGATGTTCAGTTATAAAATCGGCAATGACCTGACCTTTGATGGCCTTTGCCGATTCGAACTTCAACTCGAATTCTGATAAAGCTAAAATCCATTTGCCAATCCGACCATTCAAAATCGGCATAGATAACATATGTTTTATCACATCAAACTTCGAGTATACAGTGCATTCGGCATTCAACAAGTAGTGCCGAAACTTTGTACACGAGTAGTATACGCAAAGACACGGTTTCTCTATAGCCGAATACCCCGGTTTCGGGATCAAGTAGTTTTCGGCTAAGATAGGCTACTACCCGCTCCTTTCCTTCGAATTCTTGAATAAGGGCCGATCCAATAGTTTGGGTATCGGCCGCCACGTACAACTTGAAAGGCTTGTTTAGCTGGGGAGGAACCAAAGACCGGCGGCTCCTTCATGTACTGCTTGATCTCATCAAAAGCCTTTTGTTGTTCGTCACCCCATGTGAATTTCTGATCTTTCTTTAGCTTCAGCAGTGGAGAGAATGGCAACACCTTTTGTGATAAATTTGAGATGAATCTTCTCACGAAGTTGATCTTGCCGAGCAGTGATTGCAATTCCTTGAGGTTGGTTGGAGGAACGACTTCATCAATGGCTTTCATGCTCTTTTTGCCAACTTCGATTCCCCCTTCGTGGACCAAAAACCCCAAGAACTCTCCACTGATACCCCAAATGCACACTTGTTTGGATTCATCTTTAGACCATGCTTCCGGTGCATTCCAAGGTCTTCTTCACATCTTCTAGATGGGTGTCATGACTTAAGGACTTGATCACCACGTCATCGATGTAGATTTCCACAGTTTTGCCGATCAACTCATGAAAAATGTAATTCATGGCCCGTTGATAGGTTGCACCGGCATTTTTCAACCCAAATGTCATGACTATCCATTCAAATAGGCCTATATGTCCAGGACATCTAAAGGCCGTCTTCGAGATGTCTTCTATTGCCATGAAGATCTGATTGTATCCCGCGTTGCCATCCATGAAGCTAATCACCTTGTGTCCAGCAGCGGCGTCAATTAACAAATCGGCAATAGGCATTGGGTATCCGTCCATGGGAGTAGCTCTGTTCAGGTCCCTGAAGTCTATGCAAACTCTCATTTTCCCATTCTTCTTATACACAGGGACGATGTTAGAAATCCACTCCGCATATCTGCACGGCCGAACGAAGTTTGCGTCAAGTAATCTCTCGATTTCCTTCTTCACATCGGCCAATACTTCATCCTTGTAGATTTTCCGGGGCGGTTGCTTGTATGGTTTGAAACCAGGCTTGATTGGCAACCGGTGCTCGACGATGGAACGATCCAATCCAGGCATCTCCGAGTAATCCCAGGCGAAGCAATCTTTATATTCTCTGAGAAGCTCAATTAAGTTCCCCCTGAAGTCTGGTTGCAAATTTGCACTGATGAACGTCGGCCTTGGCTTATCACCGCTTCCAATGTCAACTTCTTCCAGCTTATCGGCCGACATGAATCCTCGCCCTAATTTGCCATCAGTGCCATCCACGGGGTTCTCCATTAAAAATTACTATAAGAGCCGACTGCTTGAATCGGCTGTTGGTCACTACTGACAGGTTCAACAGACCTTCTCCCCGCTCCTTCCCCGAGAAGCAATCGATGCCTTGGTACTCCCCGTAAGGCTGGTTCCATGTTGGCCACGCTCACGGAGTCATCCGCCCGGACGACCTCGATCTCATCACCCACCCACCGGATAAGTCGTTGATGCATGGTGGATGGGACGCAGCAGTTGGCGTGAATCCGGTCCCCGCCCAAGCAAGCAGGCCGTAGGCTCCCTTGCCTTCGATGACAAAGAAGGTGGTGAGTAGCGTCTTGGACCCGATCATCAAGTCCACGTGAGCGCATCCTTTGGTGTCTGAGGGGTTCCCGGCGAAGTCGTTCAGGATGATGCTTGTAGGTGTCAGATCGCTCGGGCCCATGCCAAGCTTCCTGAAGGTGGTGTACGGCATCACGTTGACTGCCGCCCCGCCGTCGACGAACATCTTGGTCAATGGCTTGCCATTGACGTACCCCCTCAAGTACAGTGGCCTCATATGGCGATTCTTGGCCGGCTTGTCGAAGACGGCCTGCTTGGCAAGCACCAGTTGTGCCATCATCTCCTCGGCGTGCTCGTCGTCGAAGGAAACTTCCTCCTGCATAACCTGGTTAGCAGGAGCCATGAACTCGTTCGGCAGGAAGTATACCATGCATGTAGGAGCCGAACGCTTCGATCCTTCTGGCTGATCCTTGGGGAGCCACTTCTGCCTCGTCTGAATCCCGGCTTGTTTCATCTCGCGGTTCCTCAAGCGTTGGACCCGCCTCTTCTGGCTCTTGCGTAGACCGGGTGGGCACCACTGCCCCTTCTGCCAGACGTAGACATCCTCGTCCTCTTCCTGATCAGCCCACCTGAGATCAGCTTGGCGCTTCCTGGGGTGATCTATAACCTCAATTTTTTGCCGCCGATCCCCATTTGGGTGGATCCTTCCAAGTCTCTCGTGGACGGATCGGCGATTGGCAGTTTCCTGCCTGTACTCAACATATCTGTCGCTGCATTCAGGACAGTTCTTCAATGTGGGCAGCTTTAGGCCCTCGTTCCAGCAGTGCCTGAAGAAGGCGCACCCCCAGTGGGCGCGCTCCTGCTCGCGCGTGTACTGTTCTCGGTCCCTTCTGCGCGCTTCCTCTTCAGCCCGGCGCTGCTCCTCCTCGTGACGACGCTTCTGGTAGCGCTCCTTCTCCATCTGGCGCTGCCATTTGTTGAGGAGAATGCGTGACGTCACCTTGGGTTTAGGCCCCGGACGATTCCCCAATCTCGATGTGGCTCTTGAGAACGCGGGGGCGTCGCCTGTACTTGCTCCGGGATCACCCGGCGCTCCGGGTCCACCGATCCGGCCTTGCTTGGACCCGGGCCGAGGTCGGGACCTTGACCTTCCCCCTTCTCTTCGGCCGTTATCGCGTTGACAGAAAAGCCGAGCATGTTCTGAGGAAAGGGGTGGCCATCCAGCTTCATCTTGTTATCGAACTTGAGGTGTCCCTCCTGGATAGCCTTCTGGATCCTCATCCTGAAGACCCTGCAATCATTGATGGAGTGCGAGTCCCTGTCATGGAAGCCGCAGTAACGCTTCGCTTTAACTCCATCAGGCCGAAGCATAGAATGCCCCTCAGGCAGCTTAATTCGGCCTTCTTTCACCAAGAGCTCGAACAACTTATCAGCCTTCGTGATGTCAAAGTCGTAAGTCCCTTTGGTCTGCCTGACCCAACACTGATTCATTGTCAAGGGCTCTTTACCCCACATGATTTCCGCTGCAGCTACCTCCAATTCATCGTCAGAATCCTCAAACAGATCGGCTTTGTCCAGAACCGGTTGTAGATGTCGCCGACGTCGTGTCGCTTGCCAAACTTGGGGTCTTTCTTGAGGCCATATGCCTGATTGCTCATCAGAGATAACTTTTGTGAAAGCTGGCCCAGGTTCTCAAACTCCATCCCAAATAGCTTCTCGCGCACGGCCGGTAACATCCCGGCGACGGCCATATCAGCCAGCTGGTCGTCTGGCAAGTTTAGCGAGAAGCACATGCCTTTGACTTCCCTGAATCTTCTAAGAAACTCCAACGGTGTTTCGCTGTGTCTTTGCTTCAGGGTGGCGAGATCAATCAGCTTTTTCTCAGAACTGCCGCTGAAGTAATGAGCATGGAATTTACGCTCCAAATCCTTCCATCTGGCCACTGATTCAGGTGGCAGGGACGAGAACCACTGAAAAGCTGGGCCCGTCAGCGAAGCGGGGAAGTAGCGAACCCTGAACGCCTCCTCGGCCGAGCATTCCCCAAGCTGCATGAGGTAACGGGCGATGTGCTCGACCGTGCTTGTCTCGTCCTGCCCAGAGAACTTTGTGAATTCCGTCGGCGCCTTCACCCTCGGCGGCAGGAGCACGTTATAGTACCACTCTGGGAACGGCGGCCTATAGGTGGGGCCCTGCATCTTTGGCTTGAGGCCGAACTGATTCCCGCATCAATTCGGCCATCTTGCGCGCTAGGGCGTCATCTTCTTGCGCGCCTGCAGCTGGCGCGTACCCTGGGTGCGGGAAGGCGTCGAACGCCCCGTAATTTCCCACTTCATGATAACCACCGCCGTACAAATTCTTCTGGAGCCAGTTGGTCGACGGGGCTATTCTTCGACTGGGGTCAAGTGGGGCCCCAGATGAGCCGAACGCTAGGTCTCCGTACGTAGGCTGGTACGGATTCGGCTGTTGCACGGCTGACCCGTGCTGCTCTGTGGTGGCGGCAGGATTGGTTGACTTCCTGAAGCTTGCAACGGAGGCTGAACTGGCTGCCCCCCAGCGCCCTGCGGAGGAGGTTGGAATGCTTGGCTTCCGGAGCTTTGAGGAGGAGGCTGCTGCACCTGGCTCCGTAGCGGCGGCTGAGAGCTTGATTCACCCAGCTCCACGGTGCTCTTTCCGGCGTGCGCCTTCCCGAACGCTTGCCCCGCGCCCGGGCCAAAGAGGGCCACCATCATTTGCTGGAGCGACCCGAGGAAAGCCTGGTTGTGCTTGGTGAGCATGTTGTCTACCGACTCTTGGAAGATCCGCGTGCATTCCTCCTTTTCTTGTTGGGTTGTGGCGTCGCTCTCTCCCGGCAGCAGCACTCTGGGCAGGCCATTCTTCAGATACGGTACACCACTTCGATTCTTCTTAAACGACATGAGACACTTTTGCTGAAACTGGTTCACGGCGTCTAGGAGCTGCTGATGCTGCTCTGGAGAAAGCTCTTCGATGTTGACATCCAGGTGGTCTGTGATTTCAGGCATCTTGAACCAATTCGGGCCGTGGTCCCACCGGGCGTGCCAAAAAGTGTGTTGACGCAAAAAGTGCACTCAGCGCCAATCACACAGCAAGCCGGAAAGCTGGCTTCGCACGCGCAGAGAGCAAATGACGTGCCAGTCAATTTTTCCTGAAAATTAACAAAAGATAAAACAGTTAAATACCAAAGCTTGGAACTTGCCGGGTGGTACCAGACAGTTCCATATTTACGGCTAAAGAGCCAAGCAAGATGACACATAGCTATGTAAAGCTATCTGTCAAAGAACCACGACCATTCGGGTAACCGCAAAGGGAAAAAGAACATTGCCGAATGGATGACGTAAGCATGACAACGATCGGTCTTTGGATAAACATAGATGCATGTGCAAAGTTATGACCGATCTTCATGAAAATTAACATTAAACAAATAAAGTAAAGCACGGACATGATCATGTATTAAAATAAGCATGCATAGATCCAAAGCATTAGTCTACCGCATGTCTAATTACTTTAAGATCCGTCGGGCACGATATCAAGCAAATCTATCCACCGCATGATACAACTTGCAAGAAAAACCGCACCACTTTCCACAAATAGATCTATCCACCGCATGATACAATCTAAATATGGAAAGCCAAAAGCATACATCATTTAAAACATAAATAATGCTCGTGATCTACTCGTGAAAACATAACCGAATACGGCTGAACAGCCGATCCAGGGTCCATGAAGAAGGAACAAACATTACCACGTGTATAAATCTATCAGACTGAATTGGAAATCTAATCCACCGGATGACTAGCTCCAAAGCAACCCAAAAACCTGCATCTACCGCATGATACCCGGCTCTTTCAAGATTTATACGAACAAAGCAAGCTTGAACCCGCAACACGTAACAACCTAGATCGATTCGGTTTCGGCCATCGGAGAGCATAAGATCCACACGTCAAAACACGAAACCTGCTCGCACAAGGATCATAAAAGAAATATAGCCGATCCAAACCCATCTAGATTGGGCAAGGGTGTGTTACACGAATTAAAACATAACGTAAAACTCATGATAACACGGGATAACTTAATGAATCTATTGGATCTTGCCAAAATCCAATAGAGCCGATAACTAGTTTCGAGCCAGATCTTAGCCTACCGCATGGCTCATGATCTAACAAGAAACCCTCTTGAACCAAGCTTGAATCTACCGCATGACACGAAGCATGGTAACAAGACTACTTGCATCAGATCTAAATCCACCGCATGATATTAGACATGATACAAGGTTGCCGGTACTCACGGAGGTCGACGAATCGATTGGCCCTCTCGAAGAACTCGACGACACGACAAGGACTCTAGGGTTTGGCGTAAGGCCGGTGTGTATTGAGGAATGAATGTCTTTGTTACATACATCCAGGGATCGTATTTATACCCTGTCGATTACAATTGCGAATGGATTCATTGCCTAACTAAACTCGATCGTCTGTCCATCCATTCGTCTCTCCTGATTCGAGCCACGTCACCGTCCAATCCCACAAAATCAGCTTTACTGTTCCTTTGCCGAATCGGAGCAGATAGCCGACCGCAGATCTCTTTGCCGAAAATTTCTGAAAATATCCTTCCTTCCACCAGACGGACTCTTTCTCGACCCGGACCCACAGGTCAGACTCCTTACCAAATTTTGGTGTTAACAGTCCCTCGATCCTGGAGTGAGGAAGTCCATCGGCTGGACATAGCCTGTGTCCACCGTGACATCCCAAAGGATCTGACCCTTTCCGCGGAGAAATGCACCCATCCGCTTGCTCCACATCTGGTAGTTCTTGCCATCGAAGTGTGGAGGACCCGAACCCCATTCCTGGTACGCCATCCTTGGATCTTAGACTAGTTAGAGTCAACAAAGACCTGAACCAGCTCTGATACCACTTGAAGGACCGATACGACGAACCAGAGAGGGGGGGAGTGAATGGGAGCCGATAAAAATTCTTCTAGAAGGAGATAGAAACTCCAACAAGATGAACAAGGCTTCCAACACACGTCTCCGACTTACTACCCAAGTTGGCCAAGCCCACGTAGCCACTAGAGTGCCACTGGGCCTAGGAACCAACACACAACCTTCCGACCCGAGAACGCAGCAGAACACCAAACCTCGAGTCTACAGACCCACACCGGTCAGACCGGTGAGCACCACCGGTCAGACCGGTCCCTACTGGTGAAACTTAGCAACTTTCACTAAGTGGCTCTACACCGGTCAGACCGGTGAGGCACACCGGTCAGACCGATCACAGCCTGAAAGCCCCCAAGGCACCAAACTGACCCAAACTCGAAACAGCAGCACCATGGGACAACAGCGAACACACCAAGACGTTCACCCGAGCAAAATCCCACCGAGGGTTTGCACCGGTCAGACCGGTCAAGAGCACCGGTCAAACCGGTGTAGCCTGGGCAGCTCGGGATGAACAGCACCCGCGGGTCAACTCCCCCAAATCCAAACCTCGATCTCCCGAATTGCTCCACGGACTTGAACAAGACTTTGGGGGATATTAGGAATACCTCATGAGGAGTCCATAGCCAAGTTTAATCCCACAAAAACTCGTCCAAAAAGGAGGAATCAAGGAAATCCCGCCAAAAGCACTTCCAACCCAAGAACTCAAGAAACCCCAAAATCGAGCACCTTTACTCACGGATTTGGGAGGGGAATCACAGCCCAAAGAACCACGAAGGGTTCCCACAAATTTCCCCCATCAAATCCCCAAGAGAAAGGTCCCGAAAACAACCCAAAGAAATCACCAAGAGAGGGCTCCGAAAATCACCACCAAGAACAACCGGGGAAAACACATCCAAACCTTGAGGAACCACGCCGAATCATCTATACATGAAACAAAGGTTCATACAAGGTCTACCAAGCCGCCCGATCATCCATCCCTCTCAACAAGATCTCTCCATGAAGCTCTCTTGCTAGTCCTATGGAAAACCTAAGGAAAATAGGAAGGAAAATAAGAAAACAAATGAGCTAGGGTTCCAAGAGTTGGCAGCCATCCTCTAACCTCTTGGGTTATATGGAGGCAACCGAAAGTCTAAAATGCCCTTTCCTAATAATTAGGGATACAAGCCCCTCAAGGGCGGATTTGGAAGTCTTCATGTCTTCACCATCGGACGGATGCCCGGCGATCGCACCCTGCGTAGCCTCGACGCAAGCCATGCGATCCCGACGCGTGTCCTCCGCTTCGAAGTCTCCGGACTGCGTCGTCGCACACCGGTCAGACCGGTGCTCCTCACCGGTCAGACCGGTATCCACCGGTTAGACCGGTCAGACCCACCGGTCAGACCGGTCTGGCACTGCCGCAGCACCGTCTTTGGTTCTTCGGTCTTGGCTTTGTGGATCAACCAAGGAACCCAGTGGTTTTCTGGTGAACCACCGGAAACCCCGCAAACTCGGTGTAGCCTCCGTCAATCTCCACTCATGACTTGGCTCCCACGTAGTCCCGGCTCGACCTTGGTTTTGAGGCTCAACCAAGAAACCGTCCATGACTTCATCTTGTTGTTCATGCCACCATGCGGCCCGCACTTGAACCCGCTGGCCACCGGGTCCCTCGAACAAATCCTACTCGTCTTCTCCACACCTGGAGGCCTCACCGGCGACGACCTTTCGCCCTTGTTCTTCACCTGCACCAACACCAATCAAGCCGCAACCTGCACCTGCAATACTTAGCCAAGAATCAGTCCACACAACATTGTCAATCACTCATCACACAAGGAAGCGACCATCCACCGGTCCTCAAACCACACATGATCCTCACAAAGCAAACAGACTATCATCTTTATCTTGAAACTCTATGCTAATTTTGCAAAAGACCTGCATCTGCAAGACAGTAGGTTGGCATTTACAAATACAAAATCGATATCAAATAATCGTGTATGCAACATGGAGATTGTATCGTGCTTATACGAGGTGGAAAGGTTGCACTGCAACTCCTTAAGGAGAACATGGCCGGAGTGGTGCAGCAGCAGCATCGATGTAGAGACTCGACGACGAAGGCGACAGTGTGGAACCAGTGGTGGCATGGACCAGGAGAGGTAAAGGCGGAACGCCAGCCGTTCCTAGAAGCGAGTGCTGTCCGGCCGGGCGTCGTTCCTGAAGGCTGCGCGGAGGAATAGGTTGTCCGGCATGGAGGAAGGAGATGGCGATGACGCAGCCTGGATCTGCTGCTTGCCCTGGATCGGCGGTGCGGACGATGGGCGGAGGAAGTGAAGATGAATATCGCAAGCGGCACGATCTCGATTGGCTGTGCGTCCTGGATCGGCGGCGCGACCTGGTTCAGCACCGCGGACGACGGGTGGAGGAGGACGGGAAGGGCGAACGCGTGATGGGGCGAGAGACGCGATGCTAGGGGGAGGCAGATGCACGGGGGGGAGGCGCATAGTTGGGGGAGGAGGCAAAACACAATGCTAGGGGAGGAGGCAAGGTGGTGAGGGATCTCACCTTTGCCCGCCCTAGTTGCATATGGCGGCATCCAGGGCGGTGCTGGTGCCGTCGGGATAGAGGGAATTGTGGGCGGTGACGGTGGGGGAGGTAAGCATGTCGCGACAGGAAAAAAGATCGGGAGGGAGAGGATTGCGGGTGGGCGTCGGTGGCGGTGATGGGTCACAGGAGGAAGGCTCATGGGTGGGGCGCACGGGGCGCGCGCCTGAGCGGAGGGCTGGCCCGCGGAAGGCTGACCCGCGGGAGCGGAGGAAAAAAAAGTAGACGAAGTTTTAGTCTTGCTTTCATTCTTTTTAGGAGTAGAGATATGGGATGTGGTGGAATTTGAATCCTGCTTGTAATATATTCTGCCAAAAATACTATATATATTCTGTTTATATTTTGCTTAAGTTCAGTAACGGGCAAGAGATGAGGATTAACGAACCCGCATCGCCTTTGTTACAGGAAAGAGACGAGGACTAATGAACTAGCGTCGCCTTTGTTACGGGTAAGAGACGAGGACTAACGAACCAGTGTTGCCTTTGTTATGGGTAAGATATGCGAAATCACGAAAAGATTACATCAAATGAGACACAGATTAGAGCATCTCCAAGAGTTTTGCCAAAATTTACTTAGCAAATCTTGTTCTTAGCCAAGTTATAAAAAGATACGCCAAGTAAAAAAAGTTCATCTCCAACAATCTGACATAATTTCACTTGCCAAATCCAGATCTAACTTACATCAGGAGTCCTGAGAGGAACAAGTTGATTTGACAAACTGTTGGAGTTGCTCTTAGCCAGCCCCCGTCGGCTTGTTCTTCAAGCTTTGCAAGTGAGTAGGTAAATCATACAAAAAATTGTACTGCACAGAGATAATCACAAAAGCATGTCTCTTGAGATGCAAAATCACATACACACACAGATTACAATCATTATTGATACATCAGAACAAGGTTACAATGCGGCCCTATCTTCGTGACGTGATATGCAAAATCACACGCACACACATTACAGTCATCATTAATACATTAGAACAAGGTTACAATGCAGCCATATCTTCATGACGAGATATGCAAAATCACACACACACACGATCTTGCTCGCAGGTCGATCTTGCTCGCAGGTCATCAATCTTGCTGCACGTGGCCTTTGTAAGTACAACATAAAAATAATATTTGTTTTACACAACCATTAGTGATGGAACTTTACATTTCGTAAGCTCAAGGTGAACACAAGGTTTTGTTAAGTTTTCAAATGCATATGAGTTCGAACATGTTGCAAAGTGTGGAAAACTTCAATGTTCAAGCAAACATTCTAGGAAACTATATGAGATGTAGACATTTGTACACAAGTATATTATTCATTCATCAATACCATTTGAAATTTCGAAGACAAGTTTAGGTACCCAAATTATGTTTCCAAGTCAATTTGTAGATTTTTTAGAGAAAATTTGATGTTATTAGAATTATTATATAATTATCATGGGATGTAAAAATGAAATATATGAATTTTGGGCACACAAGTGTGACTGTTGATATTTTATTCAAATACTGAATGTCCAAATACAAATTGTTCATATTTTTATGATTTTTAGGTGTTGTTTTATGAGCTCTAATAATTCAAGGAAGCAAGTTTCATTCCAAAAAATAGTGACAGACCCATGCGTCAGCATCAGCAACCAATATAAAAAAGATAACCGTTGCCTGCCCGCCCGGACCCAACTGCCAACAAATGCGATGCGGGTTCACTAACCATCATTGCCAATGACACTGATCCACGCGTCAGCGTCAGTAGGCTAACCTGCGTCGGCAATGACTATCCATTGTCTCTAATAAGATCTAATTCATCACAACAGCCTTAAAAGCAGTTCATGTTCGAGAACCTGACAAAGGCACAAAAGCACACACACATTGTTACTAATTGATATAGGAGTCTATCAATTAGTCGGAGTCCCGCCGTCGTCGCCGCCGTGGCTGCCGTCATCGTCGTGGCTGCCGTCGTCGCTGTCAGAGCTGCCATCGTCGAAGACGAAGTGGCGGCGGGCAGCCTGCTTGACCACGGGGAGGTTCTCAAGCTTCTCAGCCAACCCGTGGATCCTAAAGGAGAGACCCTTCACGCTTGGGTCCTTGTGCAACTCATGATGCGCCTTGGTGTCGAAGGCCTCGCCAACACCTTCAAGCTTTCTGAAGGCGCTCTTGAGCAGCTTGACGGCGAACTTAGTGTCGTCAAAGAGCGGTTCCTCGTTGGCATCCTTGGACGCCGGCTCCTTCCCCTTCTCCAACTTCTTCTGACGGCGGCTTCCGTCGTCGTCATCCTCCCTTCGTCCCCTCGTTGATGGCGGTGGGCTCCTTGACGTCATCTCCTCCTTCTCTCGGTGACTTAAGATTTGTAGTGGTGAATCGCGAGGAGGAAGAGAAGTGAAGAAAAAGATGATAAGCTTATGGAAGAAGCAGTGGAAAGCAGGGTAGGGTGACTAGGCGCGGGAGTTATATTGACAAGACGCGGAACCGTCAGGCGCCTCTGCCCCCACCCACTACTCCATTACTGCCAGACGTACGTGCCACTTGATTCCGCATCAGGTTCCATTTCGCGTGCAAAGCCACATGTCGCCTTTCAATTACGCGGGAAGGAGAAGGTGCGGGGCAATGATGTCGGGCCCACTTGTCAATGGCACCAGCCAAACTGTAGTGCCTTTTCAATTTCCATTTATTGTTTTATTATGACATGGCCGAGGCGCCATCTTCTGAAGACCAGGAGCGTCGCGGTGGTCGATAAATGACCGCTCCTCAGTGATGAGTGATTGACAACGGGTGTTGGACTGACTCTTGGCTCAGTGCGCAGGTGTAGGCTGCGGCCTAGTTTGTGTTGTTGCAGGTGAAGAACGGGCGCGAAAGGTCTTCAGCCTTGAGGGGCCTCCGGGAGATGGAGATACAAGTAGGCTCGGTTCGAGGGACCCGGTGGACGACAGGACTAGGTGCGGGCCACATGGTGGCGAGACGAGCAAGACGAAGTCATGGACGATCGAGCCGGTGCACGGTGGCGGTTGAGTCAAGAGGCTTGGCGGGAGGCTGGGCCGAGCACGCGGGGTTTGGTGGTTTGCCCACAAAACCATCGGAGGGCGGTTTCTTGGTTTGGGCCACAAAACCAAGTGCGAAGGCCTAACAGGACGGAGACGGGATCTGGGCGTGTCGGGAGGCTTCGAAGCGGAGGACACGCGGCGGGATCGCATGGCTTGCGTCGGGAGGACGCGGGTGCGGAGAAGGCGTGGCCGTCCGATGGCAAGACCCACAAAACATTACATAAATGCCCCTGCGTGGGTTGTATCGCCAGTAGTTGAGTTAGGGGTAGTCGAGTCATTTTCCACACCGGCGGGACCCGATATATAAGCCATGAGTGTGTGTGGATGGCTCTCTCTCTCCGCGACTTAGGGTTTCATTTCCCCCCTCCCATTTCTCATTTTCCCGGACTATTTTCTTCCCCATTTTCTCTAGGCTATCATGAGAGCTTCATGAGAGATTTGTTGAGAGGGATGGATGCTAGGGCGGCATGCTAGACCTTGTGAATCTTTCCTGGTTTGTATAGAAGATTCGACGTTGTGAATTTCGTGGTTTTTTTGTGCTTGTTTTTGGTGCCTTTGTTCTCGGTGTGATTCCGCGTATTTGAGTGGGTTTCTCCCCGGATTTCTTTGAGGGAAACATGGATGGATGTCTAGTGCATCTTTGTGATTGATCTTGTGCCCTCAAATGCCGGGAAACCACTTCGATTCAAGGATTTTCGTTCGGAGCTCTAGTTTTTGGTGGTGTTCAAAGGATCCGCGATTCCCGATGATTTAGGGAGTTAGGAGACGAAATTTTTGGGGTATAGCATCCTTGGTTGACGCATATCATGTCCCCAAACTTTTGTCTCAACAGCTTCTACCGTTTGGGAGATCCGGTGATGGATTGGAGGGGTTGACCTTCGAGGTCGAGCAGGTTTCAGCTCTGTCCGCAAGGCGCGGACAGTCCGCGAGCTGGTGGCGGACAGTCCGCGACGTGCGTGTTCTTCGCGAGTTCTTCGTGTTCTTGCTCGCCTTTGTCTTCGATCCGTCGTGGCTTTGAGTTTTCGTTGGGCAAGGTTTCGGACGGTCCGCAGCAGCGGCGCGGACAGTCCGCGGGTGCCTGGCGGACAGTCCGCGTGCTCCCCGCGGACGGTCCGTTATTCGGGGTCGTCTCTGGAGGTTCTGTTTGCTTTTTCGGACAGTCCGCGGCGCAGGGCCGGACGGTCCGTGGTGTGGGTGCGGACAGTCCGCGGCAGCAGGCCGGACGGTTCGCGTGGCCCGTGCGAACGGTCCGCCCCTCCCTGCCGGACGGTCCGCCAGAGCCTGAGTGCTTTGTTCTTTGGTTCGATTCCTTCCTCCTTCTTTCGTGCTTCCGCGTGTGCTTCAAGGAATCGTTCCTAAGACTTGAGGTTGATCCATAACCTTGTTGTCTTGGCGGTTGGTGTGTGATTCGATCCATCGCTTGTGTGTGACCGGAATTGTCTAGGGTATAGGCCGGGTTCTTTGAGAAGAATTTTTACCGGCTCCTATTCACTCCCCCCTCTCTAGTCGCCATCTGATCCTTCAATTGGTATCAGAGCTTGGTGCCGGATTCTTTGTGACTTTGACAAGTCTTGAATCCTAAGATGGCGTACGTTGAGCGGGGCGGTCCGCCGCACTTCAATGGGAAGGGTTACCACAAGTGGGCGGCTCGTATGATGATCTTTCTTCGTGGCAAGTTGTTGGATTTCATTGTGCTTGACAAGACCTATGCTATTCCGGCCAACATCCATACTCTTATGGTGACCAATGCCGGTGCTAAGGCCAAGTATGAGGCAAATGCAAAAGCCGTTGATCACTTGGTCAGGAGCTTGTGTGATCCTGAGTTTGAGCGTGTTCACCACTTGAATCTTGCTTGGCAAATTTGGGAGCAGTTGTTGGTTGCTCACGGTGGTGATAACCATGTGAAGGCTCGCCTCTTTGTCTCTTACCGGATGCAACATGAGAACTTCACTCAACTTCCCGGTGAGGACATTGATGCGATGTTTCAGAGGTTCACCGCCATCGTGAACAACATGAAGGATAATGTTGAGGATTTCCCTTACACTGATGATGATCAAGCTTTGAAGCTCTTGCATGTCTTGGACCCAAATGTTTGGGTGCTAAGGTTGAGGCCATCAAGGAGTCTGGGCAACACTTGACTATTGAGTTGGATGACCTCTTTTCTAAGCTTAAGTCGGCTGAGGTTGACAGGAAGTTGCAATCCAAGCATGAGGGCTCGACTGATCATAGTCTTGCTCTTGTGGGCAGATCAAAGGGCAAAGCCAACACTAACCCTTCATGTCGACAGTTTTCCTTGTCTTCTCTTATGTCTATTCCAGATGAGGAGTTTGATGTGCTGGGCGAGGAGGAGCTGGCCTTGCTCTCAAGGAGGTTTGGTCGACTACATGAGAGCCGGAGGAATGCAAGGCGGAGCTCAGGGACATGCTACAAGTGTGGCAAGCGTGGACACTTCATTGCCGAGTGCCCGGAAGCGGAGGAGAACAAGTACAAGATGAGCGAGTACAAGGCGCACCCGAGGCGTGAAGACAAGTACTCCTCCAAGGGCAAGCACTTCAGCAAGTTCAAGAGCAAGGACAAGGACAAGCGGCGACCGAGCAAGGGCAGCTACAAGAAGGACAAGGCAAGAGCCATGGTGGCCGGTGCAAGCGACATCGACTCAAGCTCAAGCGACGCGCAGTCAAGCTGAAGCAGTGAAGATGAAGACGCCGGGAGGCGCAAGGGCAAGAAGAGTGCAAACCGGAACCTCAGTGGATTGAGCTGTGTGGCATTTGAAGGCTTTTGTGGCATGGCCCATAGCTCAAGTAGCAAGAAGAGCGAGAAGGAAGACAGCGACTCTGACTCGGAGCATGAGGTAAATCGTGACCCCGACTCTTTGCTTGCTGAGATCACTAGGTTGAATGGCTTGGTTGACAACCGTGATAGTGTGTTGAGAGATGCTATGAAGATGAGGAAAGATCTTAGGGCTCAACTTGAGTATGCTAGTGAGAAAGTAGGAGAGTTAGAGTCTAAATTGCTTGAATTGAAACTTGAGAATGATTCTTTGAAACTTGCTCCTACTACTTCTGATGATGTTGAATGTCCTGAATGTGATGCATGGTTGAATGAGATCAAGTTGCTTAATGAGAAGAATGCTTCCACTTTGGCTAAACTAGATGCTCTTAGGACTGAGTATGATAAGCTTAAGGCTCGACCCACTTTGCTTGGTGCTTGTAAATCATGTCCTATTATGCATGCTAAGCTTGTTGATGCTCGTTCTACCATTAGTACTTTGGAAGCTTCTTTGAAATCTCCTGTTGTCAATGCATGCACTAGTTGTGATGAAGTTACTTTGCGTAATCTTGAACTTACTTCCCGTTTGGATGTCATCTATGAGGAGAAAGATTATTTGAGAAAGGTGTTGGGTTGGTTGTCTGGGCAGGAACCTCAATTGAAAATCATGATTGAGGAGTTCAAGAGAGCTGATGGTCGTGGTTTGGGTTTTGAGAAGTTGGGTGAGAAAGTGGGAGAGAACAGTAAGAGAGTGTGTATGAGAAGTGTGTTGAGTCTAACCCCGAGTTTGAGGTGATCGGAGACATCCAAGTCCCACTTCCAAAAGCACCCAAGAACTCTTTCACTCCAAAGCCCAACCACCTTTGCAACAAGCTTGACACAACCCAAGATCCACCCAAATTCCCACCCAAAACAAATGACTTCCAGAAACCCGTGAAGTTTGCGAGTGAGAAGGGTGAGAAACCTAAAGAGAAGCCAGAGCCAAAACCAAAACCCATCCCCTTCAGGTGTGAGTATTGTGGCAAGGAGAGACACCTAGCAGAGTTTTGCTATAAGAGGAAGAGGGATGAGAGGCTTGCTAGGGAGCAAGCAAACCAGGACAGGTATCGCCAGCCTCATGGTATTCCTGAGCCTAGAGTGCCACTTCCACGGGGTGGTGGAAGTGTGAGGAGTGTTGGTAGAGTTGGAGCTCAGGGTGGTAGGTTCCCACAGAGAGGTGGTGGTGAGAGGCTTGATAGGAGAGATGATGGTGTGCGTGCTGGTGAGAGGTTTGGTCGGGCTCGTGGTGGTTTTGTTGGACGTCCTTCTACTCGTCCTCAATACGGGTTTAGGGGAGATGATCACAGCTTTGGGTTCCAGAGGAACTACGGACCACGTTTTCCCCCTCGTGGTGCTCATACTCCTTCCGTGGGACATGGGAAGTTTGGTGGCAAGGGAGTGATGTTTGCTAACCCCTCTTTTAAGCAGATGGCTCGACACTGGTTCAACTTTCTGTGTGCTAGTCCCAGTGTCGAGTCGTTAGCTCATTCTCGTTCTTGTTTCTAACTGCAGGCAGGAGGCTTGGAGAACATTTGGTTGATCGACTCCGGATGTTCCCGACACATGACTGGAGATAAGAAGTGGTTCTCCAGCCTCACCCCAGTGAAGGAAAAGATGTACATCACTTTTGGGGACAATGGACGAGAAAGGGTGATTTCTGAGGGTGTAGTGCATGTGAGTGACAAGGTAACGTTGAAGAGGGTTGCTCTTGTGAAGTCTTTGGGTTTCAATTTGCTTTTGGTTTCTCAGTAGCTTGATGAGGGCTTTGAGGTGCGTTTCAAGTCAGGTGAGTCTCATTTGCTGGATTCTCGAGGTGATCTTGTTTGTATGATCATCCCCGAGGGTCGATTTTCGGGTGGCGATTTCTCTCGTTCTTTGGGTCCTCGCTCGCCGTTTGATGGATGGTCCTTCTTCTGATTTGTGGAAATGGCATAGGCGGTTGGGACACTTGAGCTTTGATTTGGTTTCCCGCTTGAGTGGTCTTGACCTTGTCCGAGGATTGCCTAGGTTGAAGTTTGAGAAGGATTTGGTTTGTGCTCCGTGTAGGCATGGCAAGATGGTAGCCACTCCCCATCCACCCCTGACCGATGTCATGACCAAGCGTCCGACAGAGCTGTTGCATATGGACCTTGTTGGGCCAGCTCGAGTTCGCTCGGTGGGTGGGAAGTGGTATGTCCTTGTTGTGGTGGACGATTACTCTCGCTATGCCTGGGTGTTTTTCTTGGAAGACAAGAGTGAGACATTTGGTTTTGTTCGGGATCTGATCGTGAGGTTGAAAAATGAGAGGCATGGGAATGCTATTCGAGCCATCCGCAGTGATAATGGCTCAGAGTTCAAGAACTCTTGTTTTGATGCCTTTTGTCGTGATTTAGGTCTTGAACATCAGTATTCGACCCCTTATGTGCCCCCTCAAAATGGAGTTGTGGAAAGGAAAAATCGGACTCTTTGTGAGATGGCTAGGACGATGCTCGATGAGCACAGGACTCCTAGGAGGTATTGGGCTGAGGCGGTCAATACGGCTTGTCATGTTTCCAACAGGATTTTATTGCGAGCTTTCAAGAGGAAGACCTGTTATGAGCTGATGCATGGTCGGGCACCCAAGGTGAGTCATTTCTGAGTTTTTGGTTGCAAATTCTTTATTCTTAAGAAGGGAAAACTCGACAAGTTTGAGGCTAGGTCTAGTGATGGGATTTTCTTTGGTTATGCTAATCATTCTAGAGCCTATAGGGTGCTTAACCTTGAGACTAACAAAATCATGGAGACTTGCGAGGTAACCTTCGGCGAGACAATGCCATGTACCTCTCTTGGCATTGAATGTGCAGGTGATGAGGAGATGGCCGAGGACCTCTTTGAAGAGGAGAAGGATGAAGCTGGAGATGATGATGGAGAGAACCATGTGCCTGAAGCTGAATGTGTACCCACTACTTCCCCTACGACCACTACGGAGGGTGGACCATCTACTTCATGGACAATGACGGTGCGACAAGAGGACCAGGCGAGAGAAGCTGAAGTTCAGGGGGAGGTAGTCTCGAGGCGTGAGGCTCCCCGGCGGATTCAAGAAGTGCATCCCCTATCGAGGATCATTGGGGACATCGACGAACGTACCACGCGGTCAAGGTCTAGAAATTCATCTCATTTCGCTCATGCTGCATTTGTTGCCACCTTTGAGCCCAAGGACATTGGACATGCTTTATCTGATGCAAACTAGGTCAATTCTATGCATGAGGAGTTGGAAAACTTCAAGAGGAACCAAGTGTGGGAGTTAGTTGAACCACCTCCAAATTGCCATCCTATAGGAACCAAATGGGCTTGGAAGAACAAAGAGGGTGAGAATGGGATGGTTGTGAGGAACAAGTCCAGACTTGTTGCTCAGGGTTATAGTCAGAAGGAGGGGATCGACTATGAGGAGACCTTTGCTCCTGTGGCCCGTCTCGAGGCAATTTGAATCCTTCTAGCCTTTGCCGTGGCTAAAGGGTTCAAGTTGTTTCAAATGGATGTGAAGAGTGCTTTTCTGAATGGGTCATAGAGGAGGAGGTGTATGTGAAGCAGCCACCGGGGTTCGAGAGTGAGAAGTATCCACACAGGGTGTACATGTTGAAAAGGGCTCTGTATGGGTTGAAACAGGCGCCCCGAGCTTGGTATGGGAGATTGAGTGGTTTTCTGGTGAGCAGAGGGTTTGTGATGGGCACCGTGGATAGGACCTTGTTTCTCCTCAAGAATGGAAATGACTTGTTGGTTGTGCAGATATACGTGGATGATATTGTCTTTGGTGGCTCGTCACATAACCTTGTTGCCAAGTTTGCAGATGAGATGAGCAGGGAATTCGAGATGAGCATGATGGGCGAGTTGCAATACTTTCTCGGGCTGCAGATCAAGCAAGTGAAGGACGGAACATTTGTACATCAGACTAAGTACACGAAAGACATGCTGAGGAAGTTCCAGATACAAGATGTGAAGCCTATGTCGACACCCATGGGGAGTACGGCTAGTTTGGATGCGGACGAGGACGGAGAACCAGTGGACCAGCGGGAGTACCGGAGCATGATCGGCTCCCTCCTCTATTGACGGCGACGAGGCCAGACATACAGTTCAGTGTGTGTCTGTGTGCTCGTTTTCAGGCTTCGCCGAGGACATCACATCGACAGGCCATCAAGAGGATCTTCAGGTACCTACAGTCTGCCCCTGGTCTTGGCCTTTGGTATTCTTCCTCCTCGACTCTTTTTCTTCATGGTTTTTCTGATGCAGATTTTGCTGGTTGCCGAGTCGAGAGGAAGTCTACTTCTGGTTCTTGCCATATTCTTGGGTCCTCGTTGGTTTCGTGGTCTTCCCGCAAGCAGTCTAGTGTAGCTCAGCCTACCACCGAGGCAGAGTATGTTGCAGCCGCGAGTTGTTGTTCCTAGCTGTTGTGGATTTCATACACTTTGAGAGACTTTGGTGAGGAGTGCACCCAGATCCCACTTCTTTGTGATAGCACCAGTTCCATAAGCGTAGCGAAAAACCCAGTGCTTCACTCCAGAACCAAACACATAGAAGTGAGATACCATTTCTTGAGAGACAATGTGGAGAAAGGGACCATTGTGTTGAGCCATGTCCCTACCCAAGATCAGCTTGTAGACATCTTTACAAAGCCTCTCGACCAAGCTACTTTTGTGCGCTTGAGGGGGGAACTTGGGGTTTGTTGCCCTTTCTAGTTGATTCTTGGGGTTTTTTTGTACCATATGTATCATACCATGTTTACTTTGATGTATATACATGCTTTGCTTGATGTATAAACCATGGTAGGATAGCCATCTTGTTATATATCATGTTGCATTTGTATCATATTGCATTTTTAGGATGATGAGCTTCTTTCATATGCCTTATTTGAGCCTCTTTGGCTACTTGTGAGATATTGGTCGTGTGTGTGGAGAAATGGCTATGTGAGGCTATGCTCTTGGAATATTTGAGATATATGTGTTGCGAGATAGCCCCTTTTTGAATCAAATGCTAATCTTGACTAAATTTGATGAAATGTGCTCCAATCATGTGTAGTAGTGTATCCATGTCACGTTTTGGTCTAAATGTGCTTTCTATGCTTAGATTGTGCTTGGATGTCTTTTTCTTGCTTTTGGGCCAAAGGCCGAATATCTTTGTGAATGTTTAGCCTATGTTGCATTCATGGGGAGCATAAGCTTCTTTTTGCCGCAAAGGCACTTCATGCACCATGAAATGATTTAATCTTGAAAAGAAGTGTGTATACTTGAGAAATGCTCCATCCATCATGTTTATGCTTAAAATGTCTTATCTTTTAAACATGGGTGCAAAACATGTTGCATGATGTTCACCAGTGGAGAAGTCTCCCCGAAGTGGACACATGGCTCATGAGCTTTAACATGACATGCTTTGCTTTATGGGTGTTTGCAATGATCTTTTGTTGAGAAGTGGATATCCTTGTATGATCTCTGGATGATATGCATGTTTTGGCTAGAATATGACATGGATAGGCCTTTACATTTAAAATGAGCCATCTTTTGATATAATTATTCAAATCTGAAAATTTGCTTTGTCACATGCCTATATTTCCATATATTACTTGTGGCAATGCTTTGACTATGTTATGATTCATATGTGTGCTTTTTGTCTCATTTCTAGCCTTTGACACTAGATTTGGCCTATTTTATAAGCTCATGTAGATGTTTATATGCTTTGTCTTACTCTTCTGCATTTTCACCTTGATTCATACATTGTCAACAAGGGGGAGAAGAGGTGAAGTGAGCTTGATGATAATTCAGAAAAATGCATCCACATGTTCAGGGGGAGCCTGCATTTATTCAGGGGGAGCTTTCTTGCTGTTTTCGGTGTGGAGTTTGCGCTTTGCTTGGCTTGTGACCTTTCTTTGCCTTTCCTAGGTTTTGGTCATGAGTTGAGCTTCTTTGTTTTTACTTTATTCTTTCTCTCTTTCTCTGAATTTCATTTCGCTTTGTGTGTTGTCAATGCACTCATCAAGGGGGAGATTGAGGACCAGGAGCGTCCTGGTGGTCGATGGATGACCGCTCCTCAGTGATGAGTGATTGACAACGAGTGTTGGACTGACTCTTGGCTCAGTGCGCAGGTGTAGGCTGCGGCCTAGTTCGTGTTGTTGCAGGTGAAGAACGGGCGCGAAAGGTCTTCAGCCTTGAGGGGCCTCCGGGAGATGGAGAGACAAGTAGGCTCGGTTCGAGGGACCCGGTGGACGACAGGACTAGGTGCAGGACACATGGTGGCGAGACGAGCAAGATGAAGTCATGGACGATCGAGCCGGTGCACGGTGGCGGTCGAGTCAAGAGGCTTGGCGGGAGGCCGGGCCGAGCACGCGGGGTTTAGTGGTTTGCCCACAAAACCATCAGAGGACAGTTTCTTGGTTTGGGCCTCAAAACCAAGTCCGAAGGCCTAACACGACGGAGACGGGATCCGGGCGTGTCGGGAAGTTTCGAAGCGGAGGACACGCGGCGGGATCGCATGGCTTGCGTCGGGAGGACGCGGGGTGCGGAAAGGCGTGGCCGTCCGATGGCAAGACCCACAAAACATTACATAAATGCCTCTGTGTGGGTTGTATCGCTAGTAGTTGAGTTAGGGGTAGTCGAGTCATTTCCCACACCGGCGGGACCCGATATATAAGCCATGAGTGTGTGTGGATGG
Organism: Cenchrus americanus; assembly: GCA_947561735.1. Classification (NCBI taxonomy): domain Eukaryota; kingdom Viridiplantae; phylum Streptophyta; class Magnoliopsida; order Poales; family Poaceae; genus Cenchrus; species Cenchrus americanus. The sequence goes on along the minus strand of OX387242.1, from coordinate 152,899,735 downwards.
CTCTTTCTCTCCGCGACTTAGGGTTTCATTTCCCCCCTCCCATTTCTCATTTTCCTGGACTATTTTCTTCTCCATTTTCTCTAGGCTAGCATGAGAGCTTCATGAGAGATTTGTTGAGAGGGATGGATGCTAGGGCGGCATGCTAGACCTTGTGAATCTTTCCTGGTTTGTATAGAAGATTCGGCGTTGTGAATTTCGTGGTCTTTTTGTGCTTGTTTTTGGTGCCTTTGTTCTTGGTGTGATTCCGCAGATTTGAGTGGGTTTCTCCCGGGATTTCTTTGAGGGAAACATGGATGGATGTCTAGTGCATCTTTGTGATTGATCTTGTGCCCTCAAACGCCGGGAAACCACTTCGATTCAAGGATTTTCGTTCGGAGCTCTAGTTTTTGGTGGTGTTCAAAGGATCTGCGATTCCCGATGATTTAGGGAGTTAGGAGACGAAATTTTTGGGGTATAGCATCCTTGGTTGACGCAAATCATGTCCCCAAACTTTTGTCTCAACAGCTTCTACCGTTTGGGAGATGCGGTGATGGATTGGAGGGGTTGACCTTAAAGGTCGAGCAGGTTTCAGCTCTGTCCGCAAGGCGCGGACAGTCCGCGACGTGCGTGTTCTTCGCGAGTTCTTCGTGTTCTTGCTCGCCTTTTGTCGGTGCGGAATATGGTCCCGACACTAACCAGTAGATAGCGCCGTGGTCTATCCCTCAATGGTCGATGCTAAGTAACAAGTGACACAGAGGTTTATCCTGGTTCCGGCCGAGGGGGCCGTACGTCCAGCAGGGGCGTGCTCGGGGCACTATATTACTTAGCACCGGGGGTGCTTGTAGTGGGGCAAATACAAGCAAGGCGGGAGAGGAAGTGTAGCTTCCAAGTCCCTGGAGGAGTGGCTGAAGATATTGTGGGAGAATGAGAATGAGTACGTGGTGTGTCAAGTGTTCTTCTCTTGGTTCGTTTGTCCGTCCGTCCCCCGCGGCTGGGGGTTCGCCCCCCCCTTTTATAGATCAAGGGGGCGGCGGGTTACATGCACGCCGCGCTACCTAGCTACGTGAGGGAGCACGTCGTGCTACGGTGTAGAGTGGGCGGCCGTCCGGGCGATCCCCGCAGCGATCTGGTCATCATGGTCTGACTTGTACCCGAACAGTGGCGGTTCGAGGGTAGGAGAGCAACGAATGGCGGTGATGTCCTCTGATAGGCTCGAGGGCGGTGCTGACGCAAGCTTGTACGGAGTACAGGGGCAGGCAGAACGGCGTTCCTTCCCAACGTGCTTCACGGGGCTGGAGTCGTTGCTACAGGGTCCGGCGTGCGCCTGCACGCGCGGGTACGGCGGCCACGCCGTTACAGTGGCCGGGATGGCAATCCACCGGCCTAGCGCCTCCACCCTAACCCCCCCGTAGGGTCACGGGAAAGTGAAATCGAGGGTGCGCCCGGTCCCCCTTCGAGGGTCGGGCGCGTTAGCCGACCGTGTAGTAGGCGCGCGGTGTCACGGGACCGACACCGGCCGTACCGCACGGGCCCTCCCCACAATGGTGGGGATGGGCTCCTCCCCCGGGGAGTTGGTGCGGCGGCACGGGCGCGAGCCCCGGCGCATGATGGCGCCGCCCGCGGCGTCGGGCGTTAAATGCCCGTGTACGGGGCCGGCGCACGCGTGAGGGGCACCCTCGAGCGTGGCGGACCCCGCCGAGGGTGGGGGCGTGCCCTCGAGCGAGGCGGAGCCCGCTCGAGGGAAGTGCTGCCCCTCGAGCGGGGCGACGCCCACCCGAAGGGAGCGCGCATCCTCGAACGAGGCGGAGCCTGTTCGAGGGGATCCTTACGTGGGCCGCCCCGATGGGCCGTCGAAGTCCCTGTGGGCTGTGTCCTGCATGGTTAGGCACCTGCATGGTTAGGCTTAACGTATTTGGGTTTCGTTGCGGGCTTTAAGTGAGGTTTTCCCCCATTGTTTAAGGGGACCCCTAGGGCTGTCCCCGACAGTAGCCCCCGAGCATCTGCGGGTTTGCCATTGAGGCTCCCGCAGATGCTGGAACCTATTGATAGGACGTTCTTCCCTCCTTGTTTGCGAACGCTTTCCGTGGGGCCGCGTCGGCCGGACCCGCGGGTCTAGCCCCGAAGCCCCGCAGAGTGTGGGCTCTCCTCGCAGGGGGTTAACCGCGAGAATTTTGGTCGAGAGGCGTGGCACATATGCCAACCGGCATCGGCGGTATTTCAGTCGGCTTCGGGGGTGCACGCACCGCCGTCCACCGTCTCCCGGCGGGTGCGGTTTTCAAGGAGGTGTAGCCGTGCGTCAAGCCCCCGAGCCTTGGCCCGTTCGAGGCGATCGGGTAGAGCCTGACGACTTGTTTTTTAACGCGCCCTCGCCGTCCCTCCGCGGGACGGAAGGTGAGGTTTCTGCAACTCCCATCGAGCGGGTCGCGAATTGCGGATTCCTCTTCGAGCTGGTAGCGGGTGGTTCAAGTGGACGCCCATGCCCCGTTCGATAAGGGTAGGCTGCGCGGTCCGGAGACACGTCCATGGAAGCGCTTGCATGGGTTTGCTAGGTGGGGCTCGGTCCCGTTCGCTAGGGACCGAGGGCACGGAAGCTCTCCCTCGGTGGGATCCCCCTGCTAGCTGCCCTCGCTGGCTCTCGAACACGACATGTGGGGCACCCTCGAGCCGACGGGCTCGAGGAACGGCTCGAATGCGCGTGCCCTCGTCGTCCCTAACTCTGCGATCTGAGGCGCCTGTTCGAACCCGTCGAGGGTCAGGCTTCGAACCTCCGATCGCAGGGGCCGTGCGGGGGGCCGTGCCTGGACAGCCCCGTCTTTTCGCGTTTGCGGCCGTCGAGGGGTCTGGGCGAGCCAGCTCTCGAGGCGCTGGTTGGCAGCACAGCGTGGCATGGGTGCTTGCGGTGCCCGCTTTATTTCAAGCAGGCCCTAGGCGACCCTCTCACGCGCGTGCCTTCTTTTAGAGGGTTGACATTGTCTCGAGCCGGGGGCTCGCGCCGCTCGAGGGTTTTGCGTGGCATGGGTGCCCGCGGTGCCTGCTCTACATCGAGCAGGTCCCGGGCGACCTTCTCACGTCGATATCCCATCGAGGGTTGACGTCATCCTGAGCCAAGGGCTCGTGCCGCTCGAGGGTTTTACGTGGCATGGGTGCCCGCGGTGCCTGCTCTACACCGAGCAGGTCCCGGGCGACCTTCTCACGCTGACATCCCATCGAGGGTCGCTTTTGTTTCGAGCCGGGGGTTCGCCCCGCTCGAGGGTTCTCCTTGCTTGGCAAGGGACCCGGGCATTTAAGTGCCTCGCGGTCGTGGCCGCGGTTTTGTAGCGCGGGCGCGTCTTTTGGGCGGCGCCGCGCGCGCGCGCGCGCGCGTAGTGGGCGGCGTGGCGGGCGGACGTGACCGCTTCGCCGCGATCGCTGCCGGTCTTCGCCGTGATGATGGCCCGCCTGCAATGACGTGGCCGCTGCGGTCGTGGTGGGGCCCGCCCGTCGACGCGATGGAGAGATTCCCTGCAGTTAATGCTAGCGAGGCGTCCGCTCCGGAGAGCTCGCCCGTCGGCCTATAAAGCTGCGGGGAGGAGGGGACGGCGGTTTTTTACCTTGGCATCTCACCATTTTCAGTCCCCCGCCCCTTCGTCTTCCTCTCGCTCTTGCCTTCGTGCGGCGTCGCCATTAGCGCCTTTTCCTCCGTTCCTTGTCCTCCGCTCCCGCTTTTCTTCGCCTTCTTCATGGCGCCGCCTCAGCCTCCCCTTACGATCCTGGAGCCGTACGCCTGGGAGAGGTCGACGGTGACCCGGCTGGCCCTTGGCGAGCTAGTCGCCGCCGGCCAGCTGGCGGCCAACGAAGACGGACGTCCGGCGGAGTGGATCGTGCCGCCGGCTGCAGACCGCGAGCCCAACCCGCCGGAGGGCTACGTGGTGAGCTTCATCCGCTACCACGAGAGGGGCTTCAACGCGCCGGCGAGCACCTTCATGCGGGCGATGTGCCACTACTACGGGGTGGAGCTGCACAACTTCGCCCCCAACGCGATCTCGCAGGCGGCCACATTCGTGGGCGTCTGCGAAGGGTACCTGGGGATCCCAGTCAATTGGGAGCTCTGGGTACACCTTTTCCGCGCGGAGCTCATCACGCAGCCCACGACGGAGCCAAGGACCCGCCGCGCGATGCGCGCCGGCGGGATGTCGCTTGCCCTGCGGGGGCAATTCAAGGACGTCTACATCCCCTGCACCATGACGACGAACAACGCCGGCTGGGAGCGGGGGTGGTTCTATTTGCGCAACGCCGAGCCCGGCCTCCCCCCCTACACCGGTCGGGTGTTCAAGGAGAGGCCCGACTCTTGGGGCTACGGGGTGTCTACGCCCCAGCATTGGAGGCGGCAGGAGTCGGTCCTGGCCGCGCTGCAGCGCCTGGCGACGATGGGGCTGAACGCGATGGGCGTCCTCGCCTTCCTTCATCATCGGCGGATCGTGCCGTTGATGGAGAGGCCGCTCTGCATCTTCGAGATGACAGAGGCGGCCAACCCCGTCGACCTGGCGAGGTCGCGGATGCTCCCGACACCCCTCGAGCGGCCATACGCGCTCACCCGGGCGCGGAGCGCCGTCCACACCCGGGTGCCGCCACCTGCAGGTCGGACCCCATGGGACCTGGAGATGCTCCCCACGGGCCCGCTGGTGAGTTCGGTTCTTGATTTTGTTTTAGTTCTTGGTCTCGCTTTTGTTTCCTGACGTGTCTTTGGTGCCCCTGTGTGCAGCTGGTGAACTTCACCAGCGCCAAGTCCGTTCCGCCCACCCCCGACTCCCGTGCGCTCGGCCGGGCGGCGCGCGCGGCGGCGGGAGCGGGCGCGGCGCGCAAGAGGGAGCACGCGAGGCGACGTCAAGCACGCCGCGACCGGCGGGCCGCGGAGTACGGCGGCGCGAGGAGCCGGGGCTCTCCTCCCCGGAGATCGAGGAGCCCTCATCCTCGCAGGAGGACGAGGAAGAAGAGGCCGAGGGGGAGGGCCCCTCCGGCGGTGGCGGGCCGCGCCCCCGTCGCGGAACCCGCGCGGCGTCAAGGGCGGCTTCGCCGGGGGTGGGCGCACCGGCGCCCGCCGCCGTGCAATCGACATCGGGGGCGGCGCGCGCCGCGGAGGTGCCGGCGCGTGCCACGGAGGCGCGCGTGGCGAGCGCGCCGGTGCGCGCGCGCAGGCGTGCCCGCGCGCGGGGCGAGCGTGCCCGCACGCGCGGCACCATCGTCGGGGGCGCGATGGTAGGCGTGCCCGCACGCGGGGGCGAGCGTGCCCCCTCGTGCGGCGGCGCCTTCGGGAGGTGCGGCGTCGGGTGCGCCGCGCGCACGGGGCGGGCGTGCTCGCACGTACGGCGGCGCCGTCGGGAGGCGCTACAGCAGGCGCGGCAGCTGCGCCGGCCTCATCCGCTGAGGCTTCGAGGAAAAGGAAACGGGCCTTTTCCTCTTCGAGGTAAGGAGCCCGTCTTTTTTCGTTTGGTTTGATTTGTCGATGATTAGGTGCCCTAACCTTCTGTCCGTGCCTGTGCAGGGTGGTGCCAACCGTTCCTCCTCTTGCACCAGCCAAGGTGCTGAGGACGGACGCATCGATCCCCACCCGGCGGCGCTCGTCAAGGGCGTCGCGCCCGGGGACAAGCACGGCGGCGGGCACGAGCTCGCAAAGCCCGGGCCGGGGCCTCGAGGCCCCGGCCGGCGGATCCCCGCCGCCGGCGCGGCCGCGAGGTCGCCGGGGCGGCCGGCGTCGGTCGTCGTGGAAACGCAGTGCGCGGCGGCGACCGGTGGTGGAGGCACGGCCCGCGGAGGCTCGCCGCCGGTGGAGGCGCGGCCCACGCGTGCCGGGCCGGCGGCAGAGGAGGTGGAGCGGGCGCAACCGGCGGGGGCGCCGCGGACGCGGCGACACGGCCGGAGGCGGAGGCCGCGGTGCCGCGCCGGCGCTGCGGCCGCGGTGGCGCAAGTGGAGGTGCCGGTGGAGGCGGCACGGGCGGCGGCGCCCGTCGTCGAATCCGAGCCGGAGGTGGTGGAGGTCTCGGACGACTCTCCGCCGCCTGGGTGGAATCAGTGGGCTAGCTGGCCCACGAACTCCCCCGAGCCCCAGGAGGGGGCCCTCGTGAGGCGGCACGAGGGTCACATGGTGGTGGGGGGCCGAGGACACGGGGCCGAGGCCTCGTCCTCCCACTCCGGCCGCCCCACCCAGGTGGAGGGGGCCGTCGAGGATCCCCCTGCGTTCGCCGACGCCAGGGGGGAGCAAGAGCTCTGGGGCGAGCTCCGGAGCCAGCTGCGGGTCCATGGCGGTCCGGCGTGGCTCATTTTCCAGGTGAGCCGTGGTTGCTCGTTCTTTTTCCTCTTTCGTTTTTGTACGCTGTATTCGTGCCGTAGTGCTTACGGAATTTGGTGTGTGGATGCCAGGAGCTCGAGCGCCGCGCCCACGACAAGTACGATGCGTTCGACCGGGTGAACGCCGAGGCCCACCAGCTCCGGGAGCAGTGCAGCGCTTTCGACGCGCTTGCTGACGCCCTTAGGACGCCGGACAGCTGGCTGGCGTACCGGGCCCTGGCCTGGCCTGACGAGCTCCCCGAGAGCTCGAGGCAGGACACGGCGCGTCGCTCGAGCCTCGAGCGGGTCCGCGCAGCCCTCATCGATCGCGATGAGGCGCTGTGGAATGCGCGCGCGCGACACGGAGAAGACGCGGACGCTGGCCGCCAACTGGGAGGCGGAGGTGGCCACCGCTCGCGCCGAAACCCGGGAGCTCCGCACGTCGCTCGAGGGGGCGCGGCGCGCAACGCCGCCGGCCGAGGAGCGGGCGCGTGGGTTGGAGCAGCGCGCCAAGGAGGCCGACGACCCGAAGGCCGCCCTCGACGCCAAGGCCGCGGCCCTCGTCGCCGCCGAGGAGCGGCTCCGGCAAGAGCGCATCGCCCGCCGGGGGCCGAGGGGCGGCTCCGGCGAGAGCAGGCCGCCCTCGTCAACGCCCGTGCGGCGCCGGGCGCAGAGCGCGTTGCCCACGAGGTGTCGCGGAAGACCTTGGCGGATCGGGACGTCAAGCTCTCCAAGGTCGAGGGTGAGGTCATCGTGCTCAGCATTGCGAGCGCGAACCAGGAGATGGCCCTCCAGGAGCAGAGCGAGGCCGTCAAGCGCCTCGAGCTGGCGGTCGAGGCCGAGCGCCGCGCCCTCGAGATGGAGAGGAAGCAAGTCGAAGGTGAGCCACTGTTTGACTCTTGCTTGTTGGTTCTTCGTTTGGGAACTCGCATTCCCTTTTTCTGATTTCTTTCTTTCTTTGGCGTTTCCAGGCTTGCGCACCACTCTGGGGCACGCGGCTGAGCGGGCCGAGGCGGCTGGGGCTTCCTACAACTCCTCCGAGCAGAGCCGCGGGAGGCGCGCGATGCGGCCCTCGAGACCCGCCGCGTCGTCGAGGAGGGCGAGGCTCGGCCGGCAGCCTCCCCCGGCCGGCCGTCTGCGTGCCCTTGGTGGCCACGTCACCGAGCGGATGCGCCGGGCGTTGCAGCTGGGCGTCCAGAAGGCCCTCGGAGTGGTGCGATCCCACTACGAGGTCAACTTCGAGGCGCTGGCGGAAGGCTACATCGTTCCCGAGGGCGTCGAGGACGAGGTGGCCATGGAGCGTGTAGACGCGCTTGCCGCCGACGCCGCCGGGTCGCTCGCCGAGGCCTTCGAGGAGTTCCTCTTCCCCGACGTCACGCGACGCCGCCGCTCCTCCCGCCCGAAAGCGCTTGGGCGCTAGGCCCATTTTTTGATGTGTATCGCATTCGGCCTCGTGGCCTTTGTAAATAAACAAGCTGTTTCATAAACATCTGCTGTAAATGAAGTTATTTATTTATCACGCTTTTTGTTTCTCCTTCTTCCTGAGTAGATTTTACTTAGGGAAGTTCGATTTTCGCTGGGGGCCTGCTGGGTTGGAGGCGAGAGAGAAGGGCCATATCCACGCGGCGTAGGCTATCTCTGGCTCGCACGCTCCTCCCGCGGGGCCGCCCGCGCCCTGTTCAAATCGTGGCTCGAGGTCGAAGTAGGGAACAAACTTAGCGCGTGTTGTTTTTTTTTGCGCAAAAAAATGGGACCATTTTGGGGGGGGCCCCCCCCCCCCCCCCCCCCCGCAGTAGCCCCCGAGGGTAACTTGGGTTTCAGGGGAAAGCCGAGTTATCCTTTTTTATTAAACTTGAAGTGTTTACATAGTCGCTGCCAACTGGGGCGTTGGCTATGTGATTTTTGCAACAAAGATACTTGGAAGATCCTAGCTAAGGGTAGAAGCGACGTAGCTGTTGGATGTTCCAAGCGTTGGTGAGCTCTTCACCGTCCTCGTTGGCCAGCTTGTATGTGCCCGGCTTGAGTACCTTCACCACGACGTAGGGTCCCTCCCATGGGGGCGATAGCTTGTGGCGCCCTCGGTTATCTTGGCGCAGCCTTAGGACCAGATCCCCTTCGCTGAAATCCCTTCGACGTATCTTGCGTGCTTGGTAGCGTCGTAGGGACTGTTGATACCTCGCGGAATGCATCAGCGCTACGAGGCGTACCTCGTCTAGCTGGTCCAGCGAGTCCTCGCGGGCTCGTTGGTTAGCATCCTCGTCGTAGCCTCGAACCCTGGGCGATCCGTATTCCAAGTCCGTGGGGAGGACGGCCTCCGCGCCATGGACTAGGAAAAACGGGGTGAACCCGGTGGCTCTGCTTGGGGTGGTCCTTAGGCTCCACACAACCGCCTGGTAGTTCTTGGAGCCATTTTCGCCCGGATTTGTTGAGCCGGTCGAAAATTCCGGGCTTGAGGCCCCGTAGGATCATGCCGTTGGCACGCTCCACTTGGCCGTTGGTCTGTGGGTGTGCCACAGCTGCCCAATCCACGCGGATGTGGAACTTGTCGCAGAACTCCAAGAACTTCCGGCCCGTGAACTGGGACCCATTGTCCGTGATGATGGAGTTTGGCACTCCGAAGCGGTAGACGATGTCGGTGAAGAATGTGACCGCCTGCTCAGCCCTTAAATTCGTGATGGGGCGCACCTCCACCCACTTGGAGAACTTGTCAATTGCGACCAGCAGGTGGGTGAATCCCCCGGGCGCCTTCCGCAGGGGCCCGACGATGTCCAACCCCCACACGGCGAACGGCCATGTTACGGGGATCGTTTGCAGGGCATGAGCGAGCAAGTTGGATTTGCGGGCATAGAACTGGCACCCTTCGCATGTGCGTACGATTTCGCTGGCGTCCGCGACCGCGGTGGGCCAATAAAAGCCTTGGCGGAACGCGTTGCCGACGAGGGTGCGGGGTGCGGCGTGGTGGCCACAGATCCCCGCGTGGATGTCCCGTAGGAGCTCGCGCCCCTCGGGAATGGGCACACACCGCTGTAGGATGCCAGAGGCGGCGCGCTTGTACAGCTCGCCGTCGACGAGGGTGAAAGATTTGGCCATCTCGGCGATGCGCCCGGCCGCGGCCCGGCCTCGGGGAGTTCCCCTCGAGCGATCCAGGCGATGTATTTTTCCCGCCAATCCGCTTGGACAGGAGCCGGCTCTATGTCCATCGCATCGGCCTCGTGGGAGCCGTACCCCTCGAGGAAGGAGAGTACGTACGCCTCGTTCGAGGGGTCCTCATCCATGGGTTCCGCACCCGTTGGATTCGAGGGAGCCCCCGAGGGTCCGTCGTGGCTCGAGGGGTAGGGCTCGAAGGTGACCGAGGGTTGCGCGATGTCACGCGCGAAAACATTCGGGGGAACGGTGATTCGCCCGGACGCGATCTTCGCCAGCTCGTCTGCTTCCTCGTTGTACCGGCGGGGTACATGGTTAAGCTCGATGCCATAGAACTTGTCTTCGAGGGCCCGTACGGCTTTGCAGTAGGCCTCCATCTTGTCGTCATGGCAGCTCGCGTTCTTCATGACCTGGTCGATCACGAGCTGCGAGTCCCCCCGCACGTCGAGGCGCTTAACGCCCAACTCAATGGCGATTTTGAGGCCGCAGAGAAGGGCCTCGTATTCGGCCATGTTGTTGGACGCGGGGAAGTGGAGGCGCACTACGTAGCGCATGTGCTCCCCGAGGGGTGACACGAAGAGCAGGCCCGCGCCCGCTCCCGTTTTTATCACTGAGCCGTCGAAGAACGCAGTCCCGACTCGCTTGGATTTGTGGGGGCGGCGGCAGCGCGTGTCCGTCCACTCGGCCGACGAAATCAGCCAGGATTTGCGATTTGATGGCCTTGCGCGGGGCGTAGGCGAGCGTCTCGCCCATCAGCTCCACGGACCATTTGGCAATCCTGCCTGCAGCGTCAGGGTTGCGAATGATCTCTCCTAGCGTGAAGGAGGAGACCACCGTGACCGGGTGGGCCTCGAAGTAGTGGCGGAGCTTGCGACGCGCAAGGACTACCGCATACAGCAACTTCTGGACCTGTGGGTAGCGTGTCTTCGTGTCCGAGAGGACCTCGCTGATGTAGTAGACTGGCCTCTGTACAGGCAGGGCATGCCCTTCCTCCGCGCGCTCCACGACGATCACGGCGCTGACCACCTGGGTGGTTGCGGCCACGTAGAGCTGCAGGGGCTCGTTGTCCTGGGGCGGCGTGAGGATCGGAGCGTGGGTCAGAGACGCCTTCAGCTTGTCGAGCGCGTCCTGGGCCTCGGCGGTCCAAGAGAAACGCTCGTGCTTCTTGAGTAGGCGATAGAGGGGCAGGCCCTTCTCGCCGAGCCGCGAGATGAAGCGGCTCAAGGCGGCAAGGCACCCCAACACCTTCTGCACCCCTTTGAGGTCCCGGATCGGACCCATCCGTTCGAGGGCCGTGACCTTTTCAGGGTTGGCCTCGATTCCCCGCTGGGAGACAATGTACCCCAGGAGCATGCCTCGCGGCACTCCAAAGACACATTTTTCGGGGTTCAATTTGACCACGTTGGCCCGTAGGCAGCTGAACGCGACGCCAAGGTCGCCAACCAGGTCGTCCGCCTTCCTGGTCTTTACGACGATGTCGTCCACGTAGGCTTCGACCGTCCGTCCGATGTGGTCCCCAAAAACGTGTTGCATGCAACGCTGATATGTTGCACCCGCGTTTCTGAGGCCAAATGGCATCGTGACGTAGCAGAACGTCCCGAACGGTGTGATGAATGAAGTCGCGAGCTGGTCGGACTCCTTCATTTTTATTTGGTGATATCCGGAATAGGCATCAAGGAAACAGAGCAATTCGCACCCAGCCGTTGAATCAACGATTTGATCTATGCGTGGCAAAGGAAAAGGAACTTTTGGACATGCTTTATTAAGACTAGTGTAGTCTATACACATCCGCCACTTCCCATTCTTCTTCTTTACAAGCACGGGATTAGCTAGCCACGTAGGGTGGAATACTTCCTTGATGAATCCGGCCTCGAGAAGCTTCCGCAGCTCCGCTCCGATTGCCCGTCGCCGCTCCTCGTCGAAGTGGCGCAGCCGTTGCTGCACGGCGCGGGCGTTTGGCAGGATGTCAAGGGAGTGCTCGGCGACTTCCCTCGGGATGCCTGGCATGTCCGAGGGGCTCCACGCGAAGATGTCGGCGTTGGCGCGGAGGAAGTCGACGAGCACTGCTTCCTATTTGGGGTCGAGGGTGGAGCTGACCCTCAACGCCTTGCCCTCGGGGGCTGACGGGTCGAGGGGGACCCCTTTGGTCTGCTCCGCGGCCTCGAAGGTGCCGACGTGCTTGGCGGCGGAGTTGAGGTCATCGTTGACCATCTTCTCCAGCGTGTTCACCAGCGCTTCATCCAGCGCCAGTGCCTCTGCGTGTTCCACGCACTCGACGTCGCAGTCGAATGCGTGCTCGATGGACGACCCGACGGTGATGATGCCGTTTGGCCCGGGCATCTTCATCTTCAGGTAGGTATAGTTGGGGACCGCCATGAATTTGGCGTAGCAGGGTCGCCCAAGTATAGCATGGTAGGCCCCTTTGAACCCCACCACCTCGAAGGTGAGGGTCTCCTTGCGGAAGTTCTTAGGGGTGCCAAACCAGACCGGCAGTTCGATCTGCCCGAGGGGTTGAACCTGCTTGCCGGGCGCGATGCCGTGGAACGGCTTCGTGCTGGGCCGCAGCTGATCCAACCCGATCCCCATCAGGCGCAATGTGTGCGCGAAGAGGATGTTGAGGCTACTGCCTCCGTCCATAAGGACCTTCGAAAACCGAGCGTTCCCAATGATGGGATCGACCACCAGCGGGTACTGGCCCGGGTTGGGGATGCGGTTTGGGTGGTCATCCCGGCTAAAGGTGATGGCGTCCTTCGACCAATTGAGGAAGGCCGGAGGCGCCCTCTCCGCGGCGAGGACTTCGTGCCGCTCCTTCTTGCGCTGCCAGGTCGACATGTCGACGGTAGGTCCCCCAAAGATGAGGAACACATTTTCGACAGCAGGGAAGCCACCCGCGTCGCCATCGCCTCCGTCTTTCTTGGCCTCTGCCTCCTTCGCGGCGGCACAGCCATAGAACTTCTTGAGCATATCGCACTGCTCAAGAGTGTGGTTCACGGGAGTCTTGTGGTAGGGACATGGCTTCTTCAAAGCATGTCGTCGAACACTCCCGGCCTCGAGGAGCCGGTCGAGGGCCCCGTCGAGCCGGGTCACCGCCGAGGGCCTCGCCGTTGCCGCCGTTGCGCCCTCGCTCGCGCGCCTCGCGGCGCGGCTTCTTCCCCCTTCTTGCCCCGCTTGTCGTTGCGGTGCGGCTCCTTGGACCCGCCGCCCTCCGCGGGCGTGTCCTCGGAGCGCTTGCCCTTTTTGCCGTCGAAGATTGCCCCCACGGCCTCCTCTCCGGAGGCGAAGCTGGTGGCGATGTCGAACAGCTCGTTTGAGTCCGCAGGCGGGCCGCGTCCCGCCCGCGCACGAGGTCCCGGCACGTGGTGCCCTCGAGGAACGCGTGCACGATCTCGGACTGTGCCACGCTGGGGAGCTCCGTGCAGCGCTTGGAGAAGCGCCGTATGAAGTCCCGCAACGACTCGCCGGGCTTCTGCGTGCAGGAGCGCGGGTCCCATGAGTTTCCAAGGCGCACATATGTGCCCTGGAAGTTGCCCACGAATGTGTGGACTAGGTCGTCTCAGTTATGGATCTGGCTGGCGGGCAAGTGCTCGAGCCATGTCCGGGCCGCGTCGCCCAGATGCAGGGGCAAGTTGCGGATGATCACTTCGTCACTAGTGGCCCCGCCCAGCTGGCAAGCCAAGCGGTAGTCGTTGAGCCAGACGCGGGGGTCCGTCTCCCCGTTGTACTTGACGATCGTCGAGGGTTGGCGGAAGCGTTGTGGGAACGCTGCCGCGCGGATCTCCCGGCTGAACACACGGGTGCCCGGGGGCTCCGGTGTCGGGGAGCGATCCTCACCGCTGTCGTAGCGCCCACCTCTTCGAGGGTGGTAACCCTTGGCCGCTCGTGCGTCCGCCTTGCTCGTGCGCCTGGCGTTGATGACGTTGCGGGCGTCACCATCCAGCGCTCTGCGCGCGTCGAGGAGTCGCTCCTTGGCTGGCGTGCGCCCTTGCTCGGTGGGTCGCCCCGCGTGCACCGAGGGTTCGCCCTCCCGGTGCCGCTTCATCGCCCCGCGCATCTCCTTGTTGGCGGATGCGTGAGGCCGAGCTCTCGGCCTGTTGGACGGCCGCTTGCTCGATGAGAGTCTGCACCTCGCGGTGCATGTCTCGAGCCTCGGGGGTTGAGGGTGCCGGCATGGCGCGCAACAGCGTCGCGGCGGCGATGAGCTTTTGGCTCGCCCGCGGGGGCGCGTCCGCGTTGTCGATGTTGGGGACGGTGTTGATGCGGTCACGGACCTGTCGACCCAGCCTCCCGCGCGCGCGTTCGCCGCGCGCGGAGGCCTCCCCCGCCATCAAGGCGCGGAGCGCCCGCACCGTCCGCATTCCTCCGCCGCCTTGGCCTCGAGCTCGCGGGCTTGGGCCGCCGTGCGTCGACGTCGGCCCCGGCAGGAGTGCTTGGCCCCGCGGCCGCGCGCGTGGCGATCCCCCGGGGGGGAGCGTGACTTCCCCCGTCTCCGCGCTGCCGCACGGCGGCGTTGGCCGGGTCGTTGGTGATGACGGCGTAACACTCCCGCGCGGGGTCGTAGCTCCCGCGTCGGGAGTCGTCGAGCAGCCCAAACCAGTAGTCCGTGGCGTCGAGGAAACGCCTGAACGCGACTGGGTCCGGCACGCCGGAGAAGTCCCACTCCGCGTACCCGTGGCGGTTGGCGGGTGGCAACGCGTCGATGGAGCCTAGGGACGATTCGTCGGCCATTGAGGCGCCGGAATCCCTGGCGACAAAGACATGGCGGCCGGGCGGGACCCGGCGCATCGTGGTGTTGACGTTGTTGTTGTTGTAGGCCGTCGTGGCGCCACGCAGCCCGATGGGGATGCGCGGTCCGGAGACCGCACGCGGTCCCGCTGGGGCGGTGGCGGCAGTCGTGATGGTGGGCGCGTCGCGCTGAGTGGCGGTGCGCTCGGCCCCGCCGCCGCCGGACCGCGCCCGGCGTGAGCGCGGCCCGGAGCGACGGCGACGTCGCGGCGTCGATGGACCCGCGGCATCCATGCCCGCGGGTGCCCCGCGCCGGTGTCGTGCGTGCGGCGGAGACCGGTGCGGACTCCGGCCCGGCGCCGCGCGCGAAGCTCCTCGCGGTTGGTGAGGCGCATGAGATAGCCGTTCCCCGTGGCCTGAAAGTTCAGGTCCCCGAAGCGGATTTCGAACCCGGCTGGGAGGGGGTCCGAGCTACCCATGCAGTAGCGGGTACCACGGTACTCAGTGCGAATCACCATGGAGGGAGTTGGTGAAATGACCTTAGGCGCTCGTGTGCCCCACGGTGGGCGCCAACTGTCGGTGCGGAATATGGTCCCGACACTAACCAGTAGATAGCGCCGTGGTCTATCCCTCAATGGTCGATGCTAAGTAACAAGTGACACAGAGGTTTATCCTGGTTCCGGCCGAGAGGGCCGTACGTCCAGCAGGGGCGTGCTCGGGGCACTATATTACTTAGCACCGGGGGTGCTTGTAGTGGGGCAAATACAAGCAAGGCGGGAGAGGAAGTGTAGCTTCCAAGTCCCTGGAGGAGTGGCTGAAGATATTGTGGGAGAATGAGAATGAGTACGTGGTGTGTCAAGTGTTCTTCTCTTGGTTCGTTTGTCCGTCCGTCCCCCGCGCGGCGGGGTTCGCCCCCCCCCCCCCCCCCTTTTATAGATCAAGGGGGCGGCGGGTTACATGCACGCCGCGCTACCTAGCTACGTGAGGGAGCACGTCGTGCTACGGTGTAGAGTGGGCGGCCGTCCGGCGATCCCCGCGGCGATCCGGTCATCATGGTCCGACTTGTACCCGAACAAGGGGCGGTTCGAGGGTAGGAGAGCAACGAATGGCGGTGATGTCCTCTCGATAGGCTCGAGGGCGGAGCCGACGCAAGCTTGTACGGAGTACGTGGGCGGGGCAGAACGGCGTTCCTTCCCAACGTGCTTCACGGGGCCGGGAGTCGTTGCTACGGGTCCGGCGTGCGCCCGCACGCGCGGGTACGGCGGCCACGCCGTTGCGCGTGGCCGGGATGGCGATCCACCGGCCTAGCGCCTCCACCTAACCCTGTAGAGTCACGGGAAAGTGAAATCGAGGGTGCGCCCGGCCCCCCTTCGAGGGTCGGGCGCGTTAGCCGCACCGTAGTAGGCGCGCGGTGTCACGGGACCGACACCGGCCGTACCGCACGCCCCCTCCCCACGCGGGTGGGGATGGGCTCCTCCCCCGGGGAGTTGGTGCGGCGGCACCGGGCGCGAGCCCCCGGCGCATGATGGCGCCGCCCGGCGGCGTCGGGCGTTAAATGCCCGTGTACGGGGCCGGCGCACGCGTGAGGGGCACCCCTCGAGCGTGGCGGACCCCGCCGAGGGCGGGGCGTGCCCTCGAGCGAGGCGGAGCCCGCTCGAGGGAAGTGCTGCCCCTCGAGCGGGGCGACGCCCACCCGAAGGGAGCGCGCATCCTCGAACGAGGCGGAGCCTGTTCGAGGGGATCCTTACGTGGGCCGCCCCGATGGGCCGTCGGAGTCCCTGTGGGCTGTGTCCTGCATGGTTAGGCACCTGCATGGTTAGGCTTAACGTATTTGGGTTTCGTTGCGGGCTTTAAGTGAGGTTTTCCCCCATTGTTTAAGGGGACCCCTAGGGCTGTCCCCGACACCTTTGTCTTTGATCCGTTGTTGCTTTGAGTTTTCGTTTGGCAAGGTTTCGGACTGTCAGCAGCAGCGGCGCGGACAGTCCGCGGGTGCCCGCGGAGCGCTCCGCGTGCTCCCCGCGGACGGTCCGTTATTCGGGGTCGTCTCCGGAGGTTCCGTTTGCTTTTTCGGACGCCCGCGGTGCGGGGCCGGACGGTCCGCGGTGTGGGTGCGGACAGCTCGCGACAAAGAGGCCGGACGGTCCGCGTGGCCCGTGCGGACGGTCCGCCCCTCCTGGCCGGACGGTCTGCCAGAGCCTGAGTGCTTTTTTCTTTGGTTCAATTCCTTCCTCCTTCTTTCGTGCTTTCGCGTGTGCTTCAAGGAATCGTTACTAAGATTTGAGGTTGATCCATAACCTTGTTGTCTTGGCGGTTGGTGTGTGATTCGATCCATCGCTTGTGTGCGACCGGGAATTGTCTAGGGTATAGGCGGGGTTCTTTGAGAAGAATTTTTACCGACTCCTATTCACTCCCCCCTCTCTAGTCGCCATCCGATCCTTCATCTTCAACCTTCAACCCTCGAGCTTGTCGCCTCCTTCAACTTCAATCCTCGTCGCCAACTTCATCCCTATTCAACTTCAATCCTCCTTGCCAACTTCATCCCTCGTCGCCGCCAACTTCAACCCTCGTCGCCATTCAAATTCCAAACCCCGTCGCTATGCTATTTCCTCCCCTTCTCCTTGATGGTCGTGGTGTGCTTGATGCTGGTGCTGCCAGATGAACTTCTCACGAAGATCATCATCCACTCCATCAAGGATGTGTCCATTTTCCATTTTCTGAACCTTCGCAATAAAATCTGCGCCACCTTCCGGTGCATCTGCAACTCTGATGAGGTACTAGTGCACATGTCGCTGCGTGATCTTCGTGAGACGTGCAAGAATCACTACGTTAGGTCATGCTTTAAGCGGCGCTTCCACGAGGCCAATCATCCAGAGGCATTGTGCTTCGAGGGAATGGTGAGGTTGATGAGGCGGCGGAACCCCGATAAGGGTCTGAAGCTCATCGGAGATGCCGCTACTGAAGACTCCTGTGCCAAGTACTTCTTAGCGATGCTGAAGTACCGTTGCAACCCGGCAGACCCCAAAGCCATGGCACTACTCCAAGAAATCAGCGGCGGCCCATCGCCCCCTGACGCTCAGTGGAAGAACCACAACCTGCGGCGGCTGCGCTACCTCGTCAAGCAGAATCTCAACAACATTGCGTGGTGGTACTGGCTTGATGATGGCGACGACGATGACATTCTGTTGCTGCCCGTCCAGAATCCCTACATCTGCATTTGGGAAGCGGGATGTAGGCGCTACGGGCCGGATACCAAAGAGATTATCCACTACTACAACGCCGAGTGTCGCATCTGTCATGAGTTCGACCTCTGGACCCGTAGCTTCCACCCTGCCGTGGAGTACACCGTCAGCAGGATGAACATCGGGATGTAGGCGCAAGCATCAATGAACATTATTTAACTTGAATGTAAATTATTAGATATTACTAAACGCGGATTTGATTTTATCAGGATGTCAGTTTTTAATCAATTTTTGATAGATAATATTTGATTTGTCACGTTTGTGAGTCAAGTCGAAGGTTGCCGTGGTCTCATTTGCCGCCGACGAGGCCTAGGATGCCTTCTTGGGTGTCAAAACCGCCGAAGCGAGTACGGCGGCAGTGGCGGCGGGCGGCGGTGCCCTTTGTTCTATTGGAGAATGAAGAACAATTTATCCGTCCCGTGTCGCCGACGACATTTCTCTTTTTAATCCGCAATCCAATTTTTGTAACATGTATTTCTCCGTCGTAATTAGTCCAAATTTGATTTTTCCTACAGTTTTCTAAAATCATTGTGTTTTCATTATTTTCATTGTTTAGTGTATATTCCGTTTCTTGAACAATGTTTATATGCCTTATCTTGTTCTATGTAAGTACATCATATAAATAGTATTTTTTTGCACACCCCCTGTACGTAATGAAACTTTGCATTTTCGTAATCTTAAGGTGAACCACATGGTTTTGTTAAGTGTTCAAATGCATATGAGTTCGAACATGTTGCAAAATGTGGAAAACTTCAATGTTCAAGGAACATTCTAGGAAACTATGTGAGAGATGTAGATATCTGTACACAAGTATATAATTCCTTCATCGAAACCATTTGAAATTTTGAAGACAAGTCTTGGTACCCAAATTATGTTGGCAAGTCAATTTGTAGATTTTTTAGACCACACTAGATGTTAGTAGAATTATTACATCATTAACATGAGATGTAAAAACACATTCTAAGAATCTTGGGCACACAAGTGTGACTGTTGATATTTTATTCAAATACTAAATGTCCAAATACGAATTGTTCATATTTTTATGATTTTATAGGTGCTGTTTTATGGGCTCTAATATTTTAGGGAAGCACGTTTCATTCGAAAGAAAATAGTGGCTAGCCCACGCGTCAGCGTCAGCAGCCAAAATAAAAATATAACCGTTGCCCGCCCGCCGGACCCAACTCCCAACAAATGCGATGTAGGTTCACTAACGATCGTCGCCTATGACACTGGCCCACTCGTCAGCGTCAGCAGGCAAACCGTGTGTGGGCTGCTCAAAATTTCCCACCTATATTGACTATAATGCCCATGAAATTCCAATTGCTGCACATAGCCGTCAAGGGCACGCCAGTAGTTTCATTAAACACAGTTACTCGCGTTGTTCATATTCGACTCCTCGCTAGACAGATCCACAATGCCCGCATTCTCCCCACCACTGCCGCCACTTGCCCCGCTCGCCTTCGCTACTCTCTCCCCGCCGTAGCCCTGCTCATCTCTAGCCCCACCGCTCCCTGCGTGGCGACGGTGACGAGAACTCGATTACTAGTGTGCAGACGTACATCTTCCTGACCAACCTAAAGACGGTTGACGCGGATCCATCGACGTCGTCCCCGGCCACGACGACGAGCCGACCGTCTCAGGCCACGAGCCGATGTGGATCCGGCCCCTCCGACCATTACGAGAACAACTACTTCATTCACGACAGAGGTTAGTCCTGCTTGAACCCCTGATGCCCTCTCTCTCCTCAGCCACCAAAATCTGCTATATATTCATGTCAATGTGGATTAATTAGGGAGACATGCCTTGAAAGTTCATCTTTAATTGATAGACTGTGGATTTGATGGATGGATTTTGTTGCCCCAAGTCTGTTTGAATAAATTGTTGCTAACAAATATAGTTATATGAACTGTTGAAATTTATTTCCATGTTCCTAGTGCTACAATTTTTGCACTGTAAATTCATGAAAATCATTGAGGATTTTAGCATACTTTAATTCTGCTATGCTTTGAATGTACTAGATCGACAGTTATGCTTTGGATCTGTTAGCATAATTTAATTCTACTATGCTTTGAATGTACCAGATCGACTTGCCATGATTTGGACCTGTTAGCATCTTTTAATTCTGATGGCCACGTAAGGAAATTGGAAATTGCATCGCAGTGGTTTATAATATAGTCCACCCAATCTGCTATATATTCATGTCAAGGTGGATTAGGGAGACATGTGTTGGGGAATTCAAAAAAACCTGTCACCCTCGAAACATCGAGGTTAATGAAATTTGTGACGTAAGTTTTCAGGAGCAAAGAACTCGCAAAGATCTGGAATATGGAACTCACGAAGTCTCGGAGTCGCGAACTCGCGGTGGTCTGGAATCCTGAACTCTCGAAGCCTCGGAGTCGCGAACCTGCCAAGAAAAGAAGTGGAGATGAGCTAGCTGACCTGCCAAGAAAATAAGAGTTATAACGCAAAGATAGTGAAACAACTATTATAAGCAGACAGAGCAATAACCACCCAACAAATTTTCAGTTATTACTTACCTGCAATGAGTCAAACAAAGTGGATCATATTGATAAGGTTTTCTTTTCTGCAACATCAAATGGCACACTAATTTCAATAAATGCCTAAGCACTTGCAGTAATCTGATTCCGCCCACCATCATCTCTAGTTCTCTAATCTAGATCTATACAAAAGAAGACTGCAAGTGAACATCAGAGTACTTGTGGGCTGCTGATCCATTGGAGCTACTCAAAGTCAAAAGGTCCCTAACTCATTCTGGCCTGCACAAAGATAAGGAGAATTATGTCAGGTGGGTGCAAATGCATGTAAGCATAAGGCAACGAAAGAACATATATGGTGGTGCATTAGTCAACAATGATTCTGTCTTGCAATTACCCATTTCATGTCACTAACAAGAAATTGCATGAGTAAACTAATTAGATATTGCAAATTAGATATGCTGCAACCAGTTAACACTGCAAGGAAAGGACAAGTATACAACAACAACAACAACAACTTAGCCTTTTGTCCCAAGCAAGTCGGGGTAGGCTAGATATGAAACCCAAAGGTACCAACAACATAAAGACACGTAGAAGAAGTCATGGCTCAGGAACGTTGATGGCTAGTCTCCAAGCGCCCCTATCCAAAGCTAAGTCCTTGGAGATATTCCACTCCCTAAGGTCTCTCTTAACTGACTCATCCCGAGGTCGGTTTAGGTCGACCTCTAACTTTCTTCACATTGTCGTCCCGCTCTAGGACCCTACTACGCACCGAGCCTCAGGAGGCCTTCGTTGGACATGTCCAAACCATCTCAACCGATGCCGGATCGCTTTCTCCTCAATTGGCGCCACCCCGACCCCCCGTCCCGAATATCATCGTTCCGTACTCTATCCCTCCTCGTGTGCCCACAAACCCAACGCAACATACGCATCTCCGCCACACTCAATTGCTCGGACATGTCGCCTTTTTGTAGGCCAACACTCCGCACCGTATAACATCGCCGGCGAATCACCGTCCTATAAAACTTACCTTTTAGCTTCGAGGCACCCTTTTGTCACGGAGAGGACGCCGGAGGCTTGACGCCATTTCAACCAACCAACCTGAAATTCTATGCCTAACATCTTCGTCGATGTCGCCATCCTTCTGTAGTATCGAACCTAAATACCGAAAAGTATCCTTCTTGGTCACCACTTGCCCATCAAGGGTGACGTCTCCCTCCTCACGCGTCGTACCGCTAAAGTCGCACCTCATGTACTCGGTCTTGGTCCTACTAAGTCTAAACCCTTTCGATTCTAACGTATGCCTCCACAGTTCTAACTTCCTATTTACCCCCGCCCTACTCTCATCAACTAGCACCACATCATCAGCAAAGAGCATACACCAGGGATAACACCTTGAATGTCCCTTGTGACCTCATCCATCACCAAAGCAAATAGATAAGGGCTCAACGCCGACCCTTGATGTAGTCCTATTTT
Organism: Cenchrus americanus; assembly: GCA_947561735.1. Taxonomy (NCBI): domain Eukaryota; kingdom Viridiplantae; phylum Streptophyta; class Magnoliopsida; order Poales; family Poaceae; genus Cenchrus; species Cenchrus americanus. The sequence continues at coordinate 152,878,377 of OX387242.1, read as the reverse complement.
AATTGGGAAATCACTAGTATCGCCATCGCATGTCCGGACACACGTCACCACATCCCCGTACATATCCTTGATGAGGTTAACATACTTAGTTGGGACCTTGTGCTTCTCCGGTGCCCACCACATGACGTGTCTCGGCACTTTGTCGTATGCCTTCTCGAGGTCAATAAATACCATGTGCAAGTCCTTCTTCTCGCTCCCTATATCTCTCCATCAATTGGCGTATTAAGAAAATCGCCTCCATGGTCGACCTACCGGCATGAACCCAAACCGATTTTGGGTCACACTCGTCCCTCTTCTTAGGCGATGCTCGATAACCCTCTCCCGCAGCTTCATCGTATGGCTCATCAACTTAATTCCACCCGTAGTTCGTACAACTCGAACGTCTCCCTTGTTCTTGAAGATCGGTACTAATATGCTTCTCCTCCATTCTTTAGGCATCTTGTTTGACCGAAAAAATAAGGTTAAAAAGCTTAGTTAACCAAACTACCGCTCCGGCACCCGTGCATCTCCACACCTCAATGGGGATACCATCGAGTCCCAATGCCTTGCCTCCCGTCATCCTCTTCAAGGCCTCTGCGGTCTCTCGCCTCTTGAATTCTCCTCACAAAGCGTCCGTTGGTATCATCAAATGAATCATCCAACTCAAGGGTAGGATCCTCATTCTCTCCATTAAACAACTTGTCGAAGTACTCTCTCCATCCGTCCTTGATTTCCTCATCCTTCACCGAAGTCGATTTGTTCCGTCCTTGATGCATTTGATTTGGTTGATGTCCCTTGTCTTCCTCTCTCGGATCTTAGCCAACCTATAGATGTCCTTCTCCCCTTCCTTCGTGCCTAGCCGCCGGTAAAGGTCATCATACGCCCGACCTTTTGCTACACTCACCGCTCGCTTTGCGCCCTCTTTGCTATTTTATATCCCTCAATGTTGGCTGCACTCTTGTCATGATGGAGGCGCTTGTAACACTCTTTCTTCTCCTTGATAGTCCTTTGCACCTTGTCATTCCACCACCAGGTGTCTTTCACTTCCCGTTTGCCTCCCTTGCTCACACCAAACACTTCCGAAGCCACCTTCCGAACACATGTTGCCATCTTTAGCCACGTGTCTTCTCGCATCTTCGCCTTCCTCCCAAGGCCCCTCGACTAGCATCCTCTCCTTAAACCTTTGCGCTTCTTCTCCTCTAAGTTTCCACCACTTCGTTCTTGCAATCTTGGCTCGTTTGTCCCGGCGGACACGTACCCGAAAGCGAAAATCCGCCACCACAAGCTTGTGTTGAGGGACAACACACTCCCCCAGAAACACCCTACGGTCCTAAGCACGCACGTCTATCCTCCCTCCTTGCAAGAATAAAGTCGATCCGGCTAGAGTGTTGACCACTACGAAAAGTCACTAGATGGGATTCCCTCTTCCTAAACGGGGTGTTCGATATCAATAGGTCGTAGGCTAATGCGAAGTTCGGGACATCCTCCCCCTCTTGATTCCTACTACCATACCCGAACCCCCCATGCACCCGCTCCCATCCCACATTAGTCGCACCCACATGGCCGTTGAGGTCTCCTCCTATGAAGAGTTTCTCACCGCACGGGCACGGTACTAACCATGCTATCCGGATCTTCCCAAAATCGCCTCTTGATGCTCTCGCTAAGACCTACCTGAGGTGCATAAGCACTGATCACGTTCAGAGCCGAATCACCAACTACCAACCGAACAAGGATAATCCGGTCACCTTGCCTCCTGACATCAACAACCCCATCCTTAAGGCTCCTATCGATCAAAATACCTACACCATTCCTACCCGATGTTGTCCCTGTGTACCAAAGTTTGAAGCCAGTATTCTCCACTTCTTTCGCCTTCTGGCCCTTCCATTTGGTCTCCTGAACGCATAGAAAATTTACCCGCCTCCTAATCGCAAAGATCGACTAACTCTCTTAACTTACCCGTAAGAGACCCTACGTTCCAGCTACCTATACGAATCCTAGTTGGGTCGACTAGCTTCCTTACCCTTCGCACCCGTCGGGTGTGAAGACCCTTGCTCATTTTGCACAACACCCGGCGCCGATGTGGCGCGCCACTAAGGATGTGGCGACCCGATCTTTGCTCACTTGACACCGTGCCCGCATCACGACACGACGCGTCACGGGGGTGACGGCCCGGCCCTTGCACATTTAACACCATACCCGGGTTCCGGCATGGCGCGTCGCTAAGAGGGTTACGCCCCAACGGGATTCTTTTGGGTTTCATCTCCATAAGAGTGGCTAAGTTTTTACGTTGGCTCGCCAAGCCTACCACAACCCTCCTCCTTTATCAGGGCTTGGGACCTGCTATGTTTGTCGGGGACCGCCCTAGGAGTCCCCTTAAACAATGGGGGAACCCTCACTTAAATCCCTGCATCAAACTGAGCTAAGCCTAACCATGCAGGAAACTAACCATGCAGGACATGGCCCATGCGGCAGGACTCCGGAGGCCCACCAAGACGGCGCGTCTGGAAGACCCCTCGAGCAGGCTCCGCCTCGCCCGAGGGCACGCTCCTCCTCGAGCGGGCTCCGCCCCGTTCGAGGGGCAACCCCCCTCCTCGAGCGGGCTCCGCCCGTTCGAGGGGCGACCCCTTCCCTCGAGCGGTCCCGCCCGCTCGAGGGCACGCCTCCCCCTCGAGCGAGTCCCGTCTCGCTCGAGGGTCCGCTCCGCCCTCGGGCCGGGGCCCGCCACGCTCACGGGCGCCCCCGCACGCGTGCGCCGGCCCCGTACTTGGGCATTTAACGCCACGATGCCGCAGGGACGGCGCCATCATGCGCCCGGGCTCGCGCCCCCGTGCCGCCGCACCAACTCCCCGGGGGAGGAGCCCATCCCCGCCACCGTGGGGTGGACCGTGCGGTACGGCCGGTGTCGGTCCCGCTACACCGTGCGCACGCTACCGTACGGCTAACGCGCCCCGACCCTCGAAAGGGGCCGGGCGCACCCTCGACTCCACTTTCCCGTGACCCCGCGGCAGTTGGGTGAGGGGCGCTAGGCCGGTGGGCGGCCATCCCGGCCACCGTAACGCGGCGCGGCCGCCGTACCCACGCGTGCGGGCGCACGCCTGACTCCGCAGGCGCACGCCCGGGCACTGCAGCAACCACTCCACCACCGCAGAGCTCATTGGGAAGGAACGCCGTTCCGCCCGCTCCTGTACCCCGTACCAGCCATCATCAGCACCTCCCTCGAAGCCTATCAAGGGACGCCATTGCCTTCTGCCGCCTCCTACCCTCGAACCGCCACTGTTCGGGTAAGAGATAGGCCATCATAGCCGGATCGCAGCGAAGATCGTCCGGACGGCCGCCCGCACTACACCGTAGCGCGACGTGCTCCCACACGTAGCTAGGTAGCGCGGCGTGCATGTAACTCGCCGCCCCCTTGGCCTATAAAAGGGGAGGCGAGCCCCCAGCCGCGGGGGGACGAGTTCAGAGGAACAAGCACAGTCGAGCACAACGCACCGCGCACTCACTCTCTTATTCTCCCACAACATCTTCGCCCACTCACCGGGGACTTGGAAGCCACGCTTCCTCTCCCCGCCTTGCTTGTACTTGCCCCACTACAAGCACCCCCGGCGCGAGCAATATAGTGCCACGAGCACACCACTGCTGGACGTACGGCCCCCTCGGCCGGAACCAGGATAAACCTTGTGTCATTTGTTGCTTAGCATCGACCATTGAGGGATAGACCTAGGCGTTATCTACTGGTTAGTGTCGGGACCATATTCCGCACCGACGCTGGCGCCCACCGTGGGGCAAACGAGCGCCTAAGGTCATTTCGCTAACTCCCTCCATGGTGATCCGCACTGAGTACCGTAGCACCCGCTACAACATGGGTAGCTCGGACCCTCTTCCGCCGGGTTCGAGATCCGCTTCGGGGACTTGAACTTCCGGTGCCACGGGGAACGGCTATCTCATGCGCCTCACCAATCGTGAGGAGCTTCGCGCGCAGCGCGAGGCCAGGTCTGCCTTGGTCTCCGCCCCACGCACGACACCGGCGCGGCGCTGCGCAGGCACGGATGCCGCGGGCCCGTCGACGCCGCGACGCCGTCGTCGCTCCGGGCTACGCTCACGTCGGGCGCGGTCCGAGCGGCGGCAGGGCGAGCGCGCCGCCGCCCAACGCGGTGCGCCCACCGTCCACGACGACCGCCACCGCCCCGGCGGGACCGCGTGCGGTCTCGGGACCGCGCATCCCCCATCGGGCCGCGTGGCGCCACTACGGCCTACAACGCCAACGTCAACGCGACAATGCGCAGGGTTCCGCCTGGTCGGCACGTCTTCGTCGCCAGGGATCCCGGCACTTCAGCAGCGGACGAGTCGTCCCTGGGCTCCGTCGACACGATGCCACCCGCCAACCGCCATGGGTACGCGGGGTGGGACTTCTCAGGTGTGCCGGACCCAGTCGCGTTCAGGCGCTTCCTCGACGCCACGGACTACTGGTTCGGCTGCTCTGACGACTCCAGCACCGGGAGCTACGACCCCACGCGGGAGTGTTGCGCCGTCATCACCAACGACCCAGCCAACGCCGCCGGCGGCGGCGGCCCCCGCCGGAGACGGGGAAGTCACGCCGCCCCCGGGGGGTCGCCACGCGCCCGGCCGCGGGGGCCAAGCGCACCCCGCCGGGGCCGACGTCGACGCGCGGGGCCGGCCCAAGCTCGCGAGCTCGAGGCCAAGCGGCGGAGGAGTACGGACCGTGCGGCTACTCCGCGCCTCGATGGCGGGGGAGGCCTCCGCGCGCGGCGAACGCGCGCGGGAGCCGGGCCGACAAGTCCGTGACCGCCTCAACCCCGTCCCCAACGTCGACAATGCGGATACTCGCCGCGGGCGAGCCAAAAGCTCATCGCCGCCGCAACACCGCCGCGCGCCATGCCGCACCCTCGACCCCCGAGGCTCGAGACATGCACCGCGAGGTGCAGACTCTCCTTGAGCAAGCGGCCGTCCAGCAGGCCGAGAGCTCGGCCTCACGCATCCGCCAACGCGGGGGACGCGCGAGGTGATGATCCGGCACCGGGGGCGAACCCTCGGTGCATGTGGGTCAACTTGCCGACCGGGGACGCACGCCGGCCAAGGAGCGGCTCCTTGACACACGCAGGGCGCTGGATGGAGACGCCCGCAACGTCATCAACGCCGTGGCGCACCGGCAAGGCGGACGCGCGAGCGGCCGGGGGGCTACCACCCTCGAAGGGGTGGACGCTACGACAGCGGGGAGGATCGCTCCCCAACGCCGGAGCCCCCGGCACCCGTGTGTTCAGCCGGGAGATCCGCACGGCAGCGTTCCCCCAGCGCTTCCGTCAGCCCTCGACGATCGTCAAGTACAACGGGGAGACGGACCCTCGTGTCTGGCTCAACGATTACCGCCTGGCCTGTCAGCTGGGCGGGGCCACCAACGACGAAGTGATCATCCGCAACTTGCCCTTGCATCTGGGCGATGCGGCCCGGACATGGCTCGAGCACTTGCCCGCCAGCCAGATCCATAACTGGGACGATCTAGTCCACACCTTCGTGGGCAACTTCCAGGGCACATATGTGCGCCCTGGGAACTCCTGGGATGCGCGCTCCCGCACCCGAAGCCGGGGCGAGTCGCTGCGGGACTTCATACGGCGCTTCTCCAAGCGCCGCACGGAACTCCCCGGCGTGGCACAATCCGAGATCGTGCACGCGTTCCTCGAGGGCACCACGTGCGGGACCTTGTGCGCGAGCCGGGACGCGCCCGCCCACGGACTCGAACGAGCTGTTCGACATTGCCACCAGCTTCGCCTCCGGAGAGGAGGCCGTGGGGGCAATCTTCGACGGCAAGAAGGGCAAGCGCTCCGAGGACACGCCCGCGGAGGGCGGCGGGTCCAAGGAGCCGCGCCGCAACGACAAGCGAGGCAAGAAGGGGAAGAAGCCGCGCCGCGAGGCGCGCGAGCGAGGGCGCAACGGCGGCAACGCCGAGGCCCTCGGCCGTAGACCCGGCCCGACGGGGCCCTCGACCGGCTCCTCGAGGCCCGGGGGTGTTCGACGACATGATGAAGAAGCCATGCCCCTACCACAAGACCCCCGTGAATCACACCCTTGAGCAGTGCGACATGCTCAAGAAGTTCTACGGCCGTGCCGCCGCGAAGGAGGCAGAGGCCAAGAAGGATGGGGGGGATGGCGACGCGGGTGGTTTCCCCGCTGTCGAAAACGTGTTCCTCATCTTTGGGGGACCTACTGTCGACATGTCAACCCGGCAGCGCAAGAAGGAGCGGCACGAAGTCCTCGCCGCAGAGAGGGCGCCTCCGGCCTTTCTCAACTGGTCGAAGGATGCCATCACCTTTAGCCGGGATGATCACCCAAATCGCATCCCGAACCCGGGCCAGTACCCACTGGTGGTCGATCCCATCATTGGGAACGCCCGGTTTTCGAAGGTCCTTATGGACGGAGGCAGTAGCCTCAACATCCTCTTCGCGCACACATTGCGTCTGATGGGGATTGGGCTGGACCAGCTGCGGCCCGGCCACGAAGCCGTTTCACGGCATCGCGCCCGGCAAGCAGGTTCAACCCCTCGGGCAGATCGATCTGCCCGTCTGGTTTGGGACCCCCAAGAATTTCCGCAAGGAAACCCTCACCTTCGAGGTGGTGGGATTCAAAGGGACCTACCATGCCATCCTTGGGCGACCGTGCTATGCCAAGTTCATGGCGGTCCCCAACTACACATACCTGAAGATGAAGATGCCGGGTCCAAACGGCGTCATCACCGTCGGGTCGTCGATCGAGCACGCATTCGACTGCGATGTCGAGTGCGTGGAACATGCAGAGGCGCTAGCGCTGGATGAAGCGCTGGTGAACACACTGGAGAAGATGGTCAACGACGACCTCAGCTCCGCCACCAAGCACGTCGGCACCTTCGAGGCCGCCGAGCAAACCAAAGGGGTCCCCCTCGACCCATCGGCCCCCGAGGGCAAAGCGTTGAGGGTCAGCTCGACCCTCGATCCCAAATAGGAAGCAGTGCTCGTCGACTTCCTCCGCGCCAACGCCGACGTCTTCGCGTGGAGCCCCTCGGACATGCCGGCATCCCGAGGGAGGTCGCCGAGCACTCCCTTGATATCCCCGCCTAACGCTCGCGGCGTTCGGCGGCGGCCGCGCCGCCTCGACGAGGAGCGGCGACGGGCGATCGGAGCGGAGCTGCGGAAGCTCCTCGAGGCCGGATTCATCAAGGAAGTGTTCCACCCTACGTGGCTAGCTAATCCTGTGCTTGTAAAAAAGAAAAATGGGAAGTGGAGGATGTGTATAGACTACACCAGTCTCAATAAAGCATGTCCAAAAGTTCCTTTTCCTTTGCCACGCATAGATCAGATCGTTGATTCCACAGCCGGGTGTGAACTACTCTGTTTCCTTGATGCCTATTCGGGATACCATCAAATAAAGATGAAGGAGTCCGACCAGCTCGCGACTTCGTTCATCACACCGTTCGGGACGTTCTGTTACGTCACAATGCCTTTTGGCCTCAGAAACGCGGGCGCAACATATCGCCGCATGCAAGCACGTTTTTGGGGACCATATCGGGCGGACGGTCGAGGCTTACGTAGACGACATCGTCGTCAAGACCAGGAAGGCGGACGACCTGGTTAGCGATCTAGGCATCGCGTTCGGTGCTCGCGGGCCAACGGGGTCAAGCTCAACCCCGAAAAATGTGTCTTTGGAGTGCCGCGGGGCATGCTCCTAGGGTACATCGTCTCCCAGCGGGGAATCGAGGCCAACCCTGAAAAGGTCGCGGCCCTCGAGCAAATGGGTCCAATTCGGGACCTCAAAGGGGTGCAGAAGGTGCTGGGGTGCCTTGCCGCCTTAAGCCGCTTCGTCTCGAGGCTCGGTGAGAAGGGCCTGCCCCTCTACCGGCTGCTCAAGAAGCACGAGCGCTTCTCTTGGACCGCCGAGGCCCAGGAAGCGCTCGACAAGCCGAGGCGTCTCGACGCACGCCCCAATCCTTACGCCGCCGCGAGACGGCGAACCCCTCCAACTCTACGTGGCCGCAACCACCCAGGTGGTCAGCGCTGTGATCGTCGTGGAGCGCACGGAGGAAGGGCATGCCTTGCCTGTGCAGAGGCCGGTCTACTACATCAGCGAAGTCCTGTCGGACACGAAGACGCGCTACCCCCAGGTCCAGAAGCTGTTGTACGCAGTAGTCCTCGCGCGGCGCAAGCTCCGCCACTACTTCGAGGCCCACCCAGTTACGGTGGTCTCTTCCTTCCCGCTAGGAGAGATCATTCGCAACCCCGACGCGGCAGGCAGGATCGCCAAGTGGTCCGTGGAGTTGATGGGCGAGACGCTCGCCTACGCTCCGCGCAAGGCCATCAAATCGCAAATCTTAGCCGATTTCGTCGCTGAGTGGACGGACACTCAGCTGCCGCCCCCTCAGATTCAAGCAGAATGCTGGACTTTGTTCTTCGACGGCTCGGTGATGAAGACAGGAGCGGGCGCGGGCCTGCTCTTCGTGTCACCCCTCGGGGAGCACATGCGCTACGCAGTGCGCCTCCACTTCCCCGCGTCCAACAATATGGCGGAATACGAGGCCCTTCTCTGCGGCCTCAAAATCGCCATTGAGTTGGGCATCAAGCGCCTCGACGTGCGAGGGGATTCGCAGCTCGTGATCGATCAAGTCATGAAGAACGCGAGCTGCCACGACGACAAGATGGAGGCCTACTGTAAAGCCGTGCGGGCCCTCGAAGACAAATTCTACGGCATCGAACTTAATCATGTACCCCGCCGGTACAACGAGGAAGCAGACGAGCTGGCAAAAATAGCGTCCGGGCGGATCACCGTTCCCCCAAACGTTTTTGCGCGCGACGTCGCGCAGCCCTCGGTCACCTTCGAGCCCTACCCCTCGAGCGACGGCGGACCCTCGGGGGCTCCCTCGAATCCAGCGGGTGCGGAACCCATGGAAGAGGACCCCTCGAACGAGGCGTACGTGCTCTCCCTTCTCGAGGGGTACGGCTCCCACGAGGTCGATGCGATGGATATAGAGCCGGCTCCTGTCCAAGCGGATTGGCGGGAAAAGTACACCGCCTGGATCGCTCGAGGGGAACTCCCCGAAGATCGGGCCGCAGCCAGGCGCATCGCCAGGATGGCCAAATCCTTCACCCTCGTCGACGGCGAGCTGTACAAGCGCGCCGCGTCAGGCATCCTCCCGGCGGTGCATACCGATTCCCCGAGGGGCGCGAGCTCCTACGGGACATCCACGCGGGAATCTGTGGCCACCACGCCGCGCCACGCACCCTCGTTGGCAACGCGTTCCGCCGGGGCTTCTATTGGCCTACCGCGGTCGCGGACGCCAACGAAATCGTGCGCACTTGCGAAGGGTGCCGCTTCTACGCCCGCAAGACCAACTTGCCCGCTCACGCCCCGCAAACGATCCCCCGTAACATGGCCATTCGCCGTGTGGGGGTTGGACATCGTCGGGCCCCCGCGGAAGGCGCCGGGGGCTTCACCCACCCGCCTGGTTGCAATTGACAAGTTCTCCAAGTGGGTGGAGGTGCGCCCCATCACGAATTTGAGGGCCGAGCGGGCGGTCACATTCTTCACCGACATCGTCTACCGCTTTGGAGTGCCAAACTCCATCATCACGAACAACGGGTCCCGGTTCACGGCCGGAAGTTCTTGGAGTTCTGCGACAAGTTCCACATCCGCGTGGATTGGGCAGGTGTGGCACACCCACGGACCAACGGCCAAGTGGAACGTGCCAACGGCATGATTCTACGGGGCCTCAAACCCGGAATTTTCGACCACTCAACAAATGCGGCGAAAATGGCTCCAAGAACTACCGCCAGCCGTATGGAGCCTAAGGACCACCCCAAGCGAGCCACCGGTTCACCCCGTTCTTCCTAGTCCATGGCGCGGAGGCCGTCCTCCCCACGGATCTGGAATACGGGTCGCCCAAGGTTCGAGGCTACAACGAGGAGGCTAACCAGCGAGCCCGCGAGGACTCGCTGGATCAGCTGGACGAAGTACGCCTCGTGGCGTTGATGCACTCCGCAAGATATCAACAGTCCCTACGGCGCTACCAAGCGCGCAAGATACGTCGGAGGGATTTCAGCGAGGGGGACCTGGTCCTAAGGCTACGCCAAGACAACCGAGGGCGCCACAAGCTATCGCCCCCATGGGAGGGCCCCTACGTCGTGGTGAAGGTGCTCAAACCGGGCACGTACAAGCTGGCCAACGAGGACGGCGAAGAACTCACCAACGCTTGGAACATCCAACAGCTACGTCGCTTCTACCCTTAGCTAGGATTTCCAAGTATTTTCTGTTGTGAAAACACATGGCCAACGCCCCAGTTGGTGTCACCTATGTAAATACTTCAAGTCTAATAAAAGGGCAACTCGGCTTTCCCCTGAAACCCAAGTTACCCTCGGGGGCTACTGCGGGGGGCCACCCCCCCCCCCCCCCCCCAAAATGGTCCCATTTTTCGCGCAAAAATAAAAAACGATTCACACGCGCTAAGTTTGTTCTCTACTTCAACCTCGAGCCATGATTCGAACAGGGCGCAGGCGGCACAGCGGAAGGAGCGCGCGAGCCAGAGACAGCCTACGCCGCGTGGCTACGGCCCGTTTCTCTCGCCTCCAACCCAGCGGGCCCCCTGCGAAAAACGAACTCCCCTAACTAGAATCCACTCAGGAAGAAGGAGAAACAAAAAGCGTAACAAGCAAACGATTTCATTTACAAGCAACTGCCCATATTCATGAAATGACTTGTTTACTTACAAAAGGCCGCGAGGCCAGATTTCTGATACACATAAACAAAAAACGGGCCTAGCGCCCAGATGCTTTCAGGCGGGTGGAGCAGCAGCATCGGCGGCGTCCGGGAAGAGGAATTCTTCGAAGGCCTCGGCGAGCGACCCGGCGGCGTCAGCAACAAGCGCGTCCGCACGCTCCATGGCCACCTCGTCCTCGACGCCCTCGGGCACGATGTAGCCTTCCGCCACCGCCTCGAGGTTGACCTCGTAGTGGGATCTCACCACTCCGAGGGCCTTCTGCACGCCTAGGTGCAACGCCCGGCGCGTCCGCTCCGTGACGTGGCCGCCGAGGGCGCGCAGGCGGGCGGCCGGCCGCGCGAGCCGCGCCCGGGCCTCGCCTTCCTCGACGACGCGGCGGTCTCGAGGGCCGCGTCACGCAGCTCCCCGCCGCTCCTCGCTCGGAGGAGTTGTAGGAAGCTTGCGGGGCCTCGGCCCGCCCGGCAGCGTGCCCCAAGGCAGTGCGCAAGCCTGGAATCGACAAGACGACAAGAAATCAGAAAGGGGAAGCGAACCCTCTAAAGCAAGAACTAACAAGCAGGGTCAAACAGTAACTCACCCTCGACTTGTTTCCTCTCCAGATCGAGGTCGCGGCGCGCGGACTCGAGCGCCAACTCGAGGCGCTGGACGGCCTCACCCTGCTCGCGGAGAGCCAGCTCCTGGCTGGCGTTGTTGATGCTGAGCGTGAGCGCCTCGTCCTCAACCTTGGAGAATGCGGCGTTCCGCTCCTCCAGCGACCTCTCCGCTGCCTCGCGCGCGACGCGCTCCCCGTTCCGGGCGCCGTCCGGCGTCGCCAAGGGCGGCCTCGCTCCTGCTCAAGCCGCTCCTCGGCCCCCGGCGGGCGACGCGCTCCCCGCCGGAGCTGCCCCTCGGCGGCGACGAGGGCCGCGGCCTTGGCGTCGAGGGCGGCCCTCGGGTCGTCGGCCTCCTTGGCGCGGCGCTCCAACCCGCGCGCCCGCTCCTCGGCTTGGCGGCGCCGCGCTGCGCCCCCCTCGAGCGACGTGCGGAGCTCCCGGGTCTCGGCGCGAGCGGTGGCCACCTCCGCCTCCCGCTTGGCGGCCGGCGTCCGCGTCTTGTCCGTGTCCTCGCGCGCGTTTCACGGCGCTTCGTCGCGATCGACGAGGGGCTGCGCGGATCCGCCCGAGACTCGAGTGACGCGCCGTGTCCTGCCCTGAGCTCTCGGGGAGCACGTCGCACCAGGCCATCGCCCGTGCACACCGGCCACCGTCCCGGCGTCCCGAGAGCATCCGCAAGCGCGTCGAAAGCGCTGCATCGCTCCCGGAGCTGGCGGGCCTCGGCGTTCACCTGGTCGAACGCGCTGTACTTTTCACGAGCGCGGCGCTCGAGCTCCTGGCATCCACACATCGAATCTCGTAAGTGTCAAGGCTTGAATGCAGCACACGGAAACGAAAAAGGAGGAGGGACGAGCAACCGTGGCTCACCTGGAAGACAAGCCAGGCCGGGCCGCCGTGAACTTGCAGCGCCTCGTTCAACGCACGGTTGAGCGTGGCGCCGTGGCTCCGAAGCTCGCCCCAGAGCTCCTGCTCCCTCTGGGCGTCAGCAAACGCCGGGGGATCCTCCACGGCCCCCCCCCCCCCACGGGCGGGGCGGCCGGCGTGGGAGGACGAGGCCTCGGCATCGTGCCCTCGGCCCCCACAATCATGTGACCCTCGTGCCGCCTCACGAGGGCCCCCTCCCGGGGCTCGGGGGAGTTCGTGGGCCGGTGCCCATCGGTTCCACCCGGGCGGCGGGGAGTCATCCGAGAGCTCCACCACCTCCGCCCGGAGACCGCCGGCGGGGAGGAGCCGCCCGCTCCGCCTCCGCCCGGCGCCCCCACATGCGCCTCCGCGGCCACGGGCGCCCGTGGCGGCGCCGTCGCCGCCACCTCCGGCCGTGCCGCCGCATCCGCGGGCGCTCCCGCAGGTTGCGCCCGCTCCGCCTCCTCCGCAATGGCCGCCACCGCGGGCGGCACCTCCACCGCGGCCACCGCCGCGGCCCGCGCCTCCGTGGCGACCGGCGCCGGCCGCCCCTCGGCGACCTCGCCGGCCGCGCGCGCGGCGGGCCGATCCGCCGGCCGAGGCCTCGAGGCCCCGGCCGGGCCTTGCGAGCTCGTGCCCGCCGCCGCGCTTGTCCCCGGGCGCGACCCCCTCGACGAGCGCCGCCGAGTGGGGATTGACGCGTCCGTCCTCAGCACCTTGGCCGGTGCAAGAGGAGGGACGGTTGGCACCGCCCTGCGCAAACACGAACGGAGGGTTAGAGCATCTAACCACCAGCACACTAAAACCAAACGAAGGAAGACAGGCTCCTTACCTCGCGGAGGAAAAGGCCCGCTTCCTTTTCCTCGAGGCCTCGGACGAGGCCGGCGCAGCGGCCGCGCCCGACGCGGCGCCTCCCCGATGGCGCCGCCGCACGCACGGGCACGCCCGCCCGCGCGCGCGGCGCGCGCCCGATGCCGCACCCCCCCGACAACGCCGCGCGCGCGGGGGGCACGCTCGCCCGCGCGCGCGGCACGCCTCCCGACGCGCCCCTCGACGACGACGCCGCCGCGCGGACGCGCTCCCGCCGCGCGCGCGGCACGGCGGACGCGCGCGCGCGCACGTCCGCCGCGCGTGCCTCCGCGGCACGCGCCGGCACCTCCGCGGCGCGTGCCGCCCCCGACGATGACCGCCGGCGGCGGGCGCCGACGCGCCCGCCCCCGGACGAAGCCACCCCCGACGCCGGCGCGGGATCCGGCGGCGGGGGCGCGGGCTGCCACCGTCCGAGGGGCCCTCCCCCTCGGACTCTTCCTCCTCGTCTCGCTCCGAGGACGAGGGCTCCTCGATGTCCGGGGAGGAGAGCCCCGGCTCCTCCCGCCGCCCGTACTCCGCGGACCGTGCGTCGCGGCGCGCTTGGCGCCGCCTTGCGTGCTCCCTCTTGCGTGCCGCCCGCTCCCGCGCCGCTCCCGCCGCGCCGCCCGCCGAGCGCACGGGAGTCGGGGGGTGGGTGGAACGGACTTGGCGGCGTTGAACCGCACCGGTTGCGCGCAAGAGCGACAATGGTGCATCGGGGAAACGGAAGCAAGAACAAGGACTAAAACAGAATCAAAAACCACACTCACCAACGGGCCGATGGGGAGCATCTCGATATCCCACGGGGTCCGACCCGCAGGCGCCGGCGTCCGGGTGTCGACGGCGCTCCGCGCCCGGGTGAGCGCATACGGCCGCTCCCGGCGGCGTCGGGAGCATCCGCGACCTCGCCGAGTCGACGGGGTTGGCCGCCTCCGTCATCTCGAAGATGCAGAGGGGCCTCTCCATCAACGGCACGACCCGCCGGTGGTGGAGGAAGGCGAGGACGCCCATCGCGTTGAGCCCCTCCTTCGCCAGCCGCTGCAGGGCGGCGAGGACGGACCCCTGGCGCGCCCGATGATTGGCCGTAGGCAACCCGTAGCCCCAGGAGTCCGGCCTCTTCTTAAACACCCGGCCGGTGTAGGGAGGGAGGCCGGGCTCGGCGTTGCGCAGGTAAAACCATCCCCGCTCCCAGCCGGCGTTGTTCGTCGTCATGGTGCAGGGGATGTAGAAATCCTTGAGCTGCCCCCGCAGGGCAAGCGACATCCCGCCGGCGCGCACCGCGCGCGGGGTCCCTCGGCTCCGACGTGGGGCTGCGTGATGAGCTCCCCGCGGAAGAGGTGTACCCAGAGCTCCCAATTGACTGGGATCCCCAGGTACCCTTCGCAGACGCCCACGAATGTGGCCGCCTGCGAGATCGCGTTGGGGGCAAAGTTGTGCAGCTCCACCCCATAGTGGTAGCACAATGCCCGCATGAATGTGCTCACCGGCGCGTTGAAGCCGCGCTCGTGGTAGCGGAGGAAGCTCACCACGTAGCCCTCCGGCGGGTTAGGCTCGAGGTGCGTCGCCGGCGGCACGATCCACTCCGCCGGGCGCCCTTCTTCGTTGGCCGACAGGCCGGCCGGCGGCGACCAGCTCGCCCAGGGCGAGCTGGGTCACGGTCGACCTCTCCCAGGCGTACGGCTCCAAGACCCTGATGGGAAGCTGAGGCGGCGCCATAAGGGGGGACGAACGAGTGCGAAGGCGGAGGACAAGGAAACGAGGAAAAAGCTCTAAGCAGCGAGCCCGCGCGATGGCAAGAGCGGGACGAAGGCGAAGGGACGAGAGACTGAGAACGGTGAGAAGCCAAGGTAAAAAACTGCCGTCCCTTCCTCCCCGCAGTTTTATAAGCAACGGGCGAGTTCTCCGGAGCGGACGCCCCGCCGGCACTAACTGCAGGAATCTTTCCATCGCGTCGACGGGCGGGCCCCACCACGACCGCAGCGGCTCTAACACTTGCGGGCGGGTCATCATTACGGCGAGACCGGCGGCGGCCGAGGCAAAACCGTCACGTCCGCCGGCCACGCCGCCCACTACGCGCGCGCGCGCGGCCGCATCACCTAAAAAGGCGCGCCCGCGCTGCGAAACCGCGGCCACGACCGCAAGGCAATTAAATGCCCGGGCCCCTTGCCGAGCGAGGAGAGCCCTCGAGCGAGGCGAACCCTCGGCTCGAAACAAAGGCGACCCTCGATGGGATATCAGCGTGAGAAGGCCGCCCGAGACCTGCTCGATGTAGAGCAGACCACCGCGGGCACCCATGCCACGTAGAACCCTCGAGCGGCATGACCCTCGACTCGAAACAAGGCGACCCTCGATGGGATATCAGCGTGATAAGGTCGTCCGGGACCTGCTCGACGTAGAGCAGACCACCGCGGGCACCCATGCCACGTAGAACCCTCGAGCGGCATGACCCCCAACACGAGACAATGTCAACCCTCTAAAAGAAGGCACGCGCGTAAGAGGATCGCCCAGGTCACGCTTGAAATAGAGCGACACCGAAAGCACTCATGCCGCGCCATGCCACCGACAAGCACCTCGAGGGCTGGCACGCCCAGACCCCTCGACGGCCGCAAACGCGAAAAGACGGGGCTGTCCATGCACGGCCCCCCACGGCCTTACTGATCAGAGGTTCGAAGCCTGACCCTCGACGGGTTCGAACAGGCGCCCCAGATCACAGAGTTAGGGACGACGAAGGCACGCGCATTCGAGCCGTTCCTCGAGCCCGTCGGCTCGAGGGTGCCCCACATGTCGTGTTCGAGAGCCAGCGAGGGCAGCTAGCCGGGGGGATCCCACCGAGGGAGAGCTTCCGCGCCCTCGGTCCCTAGCGAACGGGACCGAGCCCCACCTAGCAAACCCACGCAAGCGCTTCCATGGACGTGTCTCCGGACCGCGCGGCCTACCCTTATCGAACGGGGCATGGACGTCCACTTGAACCACCCGCTAGCGGCTCGATGAGGAATCCGCGATTCGCGACCCGCTCGATGGGAGTCGTGGAAACCTCACCCTCCGTCCCGCGGAGGGACGGCGAGGGCGCGTTAAAAAACAAGTCGTCGGGCTCGACCCGATCGCCTCAAACGAGGCCAAGGCTCGGGGGCTTGACGCACGGCTACACCTCCTTGAAATTGCACCCGCCGGAGACGAGGTGACGGGGGAGCGTGCACCCCCGATGCCGGCTGAAATACCGCCGATGCCGGTTGGCATATGTGCCACGCCTTTCGACCGAATTGCTCGCGGTTAACCCCCGCGGGAGAGCCCACACTCTGCGGGGCTTCGGGGGCTAGACCCGCGGGTCCGGCCGACGCGGCCCCACGGAAAGCGTTCGCAAACAAGGAGGGAAGAACGTCCTATCGGTAGGTTCCGGCATGCCGCGGGAGCCTCAATGGCAAACCCGCGGATGCTCGGGGGCTGCGTCGGGGACCGCCCTAGGAGTCCCCTTAAACAATGGGGGGAACCCTCACTTAAATCCCCGCATCAAACGCGGCTAAGCCTAACCATGCGGGAAACTAACCATGCGGGACATGGCCCATGCGGCGAGGGACTCCGAGGCCCACCAAGACGGCGCGTGCGGAAGACACCTCGAGCGAGGCTCCGCCTCGCCCGAGGGCACGCTCCTCCTCGAGCGGGCTCCGCCCCGTTCGAGGGGCAACCCCCCCTCCTCGAGCGGGCTCCGCCCCGTTCGAGGGGCGACCCTTCCCTCGAGCGGTCCCGCCCCGCTCGAGGGCACGCTCCCCCTCGAGCGAGTCCCGTCTCGCTCGAGGGTCCGCTCCGCCCTCGGGCGGGGCCCGCCACGCTCACGGGCGCCCCGCACGCGTGCGCCGGCCCCGTACTTGGGCATTTAACGCCACCGATGCCGCGGGATGGCGCCATCATGCGCCGGGGCTCGCGCCCGGTGCCGCCGCACCAACTCCCCGGGGAGGAGCCCATCCCCGCCCGCGTGGGGTGGACCGTGCGGTACGGCCGGTGTCGGTCCCGCGACACCGTGCGCACGCTACTTGTACGGCTAACGCGCCCGACCCTCGAAAGGGGCCGGGCGCACCCTCGACTCCACTTTCCCGTGACCCCGCAGTTAGGGTGAGGGGCGCTAGGCCGGTGGGCGGCCATCCCGGCCACCGTAACGGCGCGGCCGCCGTACCCACGCGTGCGGGCGCACGCCCCGACTCCGCGGGCGCACGCCCGGGCACTGCAGCAACCACTCCACCACCGCAGAGCTCATTGGGAAGGAACGCCGTTCCGCCCGCTCCTGTACCCCGTACCAGCCATCATCAGCACCTCCCTCGAAGCCTATCAAGGGACGCCATTGCCTTCTGCCGCCTCCTACCCTCGAACCGCCACTGTTCGGGTACGAGATAGGCCATCATAGCCGGATCGCAGCGAAGATCGTCCGGACGGCCGCCCGCTCTACACCGTAGCGCGACGTGCTCCCACACGTAGCTAGGTAGCGCGGCGTGCATGTAACTCGCCGCCCCCTTGGCCTATAAAAGGGGAGGCGAGCCCCCAGCCGCGGGGGGAGACGAGTTCAGAGGAACAAGCACAGTCGAGCACAACGCACCGTGCACTCACTCTCTTATTCTCCCACAACATCTTCAGCCACTCACCAGGGACTTGGAAGCCACGCTTCCTCTCCCGCCTTGCTTGTACTTGCCCCACTACAAGCACCCCCGGTGCCGAGCAATATAGTGCCACGAGCACACCACTGCTGGACGTACGGCCCCCTCGGCCGGAACCAGGATAAACCTTGTGTCATTTGTTGCTTAGCATCGACCATTGAGGGATAGACCTAGGCGTTATCTACTGGTTAGTGTCGGGACCATATTCCGCACCGACAATGTTGGGACACCTAGGCACCCCACCATAGGAAAGGACAAGTATATGACACAAAAAGGAATACACGTACAGGGCAATGGTTGTTTATAGTTCATTTACTTATCCAAACTATCATCTAATTACTAGATGATTCCCCGCGTGTTGCTACGAGATTTAAGAGTTTTTTTAATAAACTATGATCCAATATGGTAACATTCGTCTGCGACGTCAGGGACCAAAAAATAGGTGTGAATCATACATAAAAAGGTAAGTAAATTTAGATACCGAATGTGAAACTAGGGTCTATAATCTTAACATGGGCGGACTCGAAGAACTCTGGCCCAAACCAGCCCAACATCAGAACCCTACCTCCAATCCGTCATTGTGGCCATCCGTTGACCCGAGTTGCGCCGCCTCGCAGTGCGGATAGGGAGCGGCCGTTGCGACTTCCTCCCAGTCTCCCACCACAGAGTTTATCTTGAACCACTTGCGCAGCATGCTGTCAGGTATTAGCACTATGCACCATTCGTCCATTCAGCAGCATAGTCTTTAGTAAACTATCAGAAGCATAATCAAAGCAGGAAAATGCACAGAAACAGGACACAAACTGTAAGCCTCTCTACGCTTTACTGAATTCCTGACTTAAAAGTTGTGTTCACTGTTGGCATTGGAGGGTAAATGCACATTGAATTCGTCATTAGGTCGCTCAGCCTTGTATTGTATCGATGAAAATGACCAACCAAATTAAGTAGTAGTTCCATCACAAGAACACAAACTAGATTGCGTGCAAGTGAGTAACATAAAGAAAGAGTACCTTGCAACGCGTGGACGGGCGCAGCGACCCCCCGACGGGGTCGAGCAGAAGAACCCAGAGGTTGTATGGCTCCGCTGCGAGGCGAGCATTGCCGGCTCGCCGTTGATCCCCTCCCCCATTCCCACCTCAGATGAATCTGTATGGAGGCCGCCGGCGAATTGAGCGATCTCAAACCACGCGGCGGGGGTGCGATGGGAAGGTTGACCTCGAGTTGCGCCGCCTCAATAGGCATAAACAAATAGGCATAGACAAATCACCCAACAAAAAAATAAAAGCAAGAATCAATCTTGACGCTGGATTGGAAAAAAAAAACAGCAGAGCAGAGTGGCCTCACAGATCCACAACCCTTTTGCTCGAGCCACCCACAGACACACAGATCCAGGAGTATCAGCAAAAGCAAGATGCAGAGTGCGAGCATGAGAGCAGGAGCTAGAAGGATCTGTGGGGCGCCTTGACCAGGGGAGGACACGTCGGCGGCCGGCGTTATGGCGTGTGTTGCGACGCGGGCGCCAGGCAGTTGGACAGCGGCAGCGAGCCTGGCGGGCAGGAGGGTTGGAGTGGTGCGGCGGGGGGTGGCTGGGTGGGTGGGGAACTGAAGAGAGCCAATATATAGTTAGGGTTCGGATGCTGCAAATTAATGGGCCTGTGGGTTTAAAGAGTAAATGGGTCTCTTTGTTCGCTGAATTAGTTCAGTTAAAAAGGCTAAGAACCGAACTAATCTTAATCATTTTGATTATTAAAGGTATGAGACCCAACTTATGACATTTTTTCGGTTTCAGGTTGATTCGGTTCTTGAATAATCGGTTTGGTTTTAGTATCGGTTAATTATGCTCAGGTCTAACGATGTACTTTACAGGTTAATATTTTTTGTTTTCTTTTTTTATTTTAAAGCACCTTGTGAAGTAAATTGTAAAATTATATATCTTGTATACATAAATATATTTTAAAATGTACTATACTGCAGGAGTTTATAGAGTTTTTAAACATATTTTCTATTTTCTATCATTTAATGGAATTTTTGCATGCTTGCCAAACGTATTTTCAAGTTGACCTATATAATAATAAGAATAATAATAATAATATATTAATAATAATATATTGATAAGAAATATCTAAATTTGTTCAAAATATTCTCCAAATTGACATGGAACCATATTTCAAGCATATAATGATGCTATAAAAATTCAGATGGTTTTAATAAAATGATATTATAGATGTTCACAAATAGTAACATCTCTCACATAGTTTCTTATAACTATACTCAAACCTTTGAAGTTTGAACACCGCACAATATTGTTGAAGTCATATGCACCTCAAATTTGGTCACAATCTTATTTTGGTCTTAGTATGATAAAATTCAAAAAACTATATTTAGGCACCTATGATCTATTCTAGCCCACATATAGGAGATGCATGAAAATTTCAATTGACTTATATGGACAACTCAAACTTCTATTACTCAACTTGTTATAAAATAATGATAATAATACATAAATGTTCTCTAGAAATTCTAAAAATGGTTATAGAATCATTTTATGGACGTACAAGCTTGACAAAAAAGTTTTATAAGATTTTGTGAAAATTGGAGTATACATTATTCACAAACTATATAGGTGTGTGACATTGTTTCATACAACTCAACTTAAACTTTGAAGTTTCAAACAACTAAAATCTTGTATAGCTCATATACACTTAAAAATTCGTATACAATCTCACATTTACCCTTATGTCAACATTTGTGGGTTTTCATTGGCACTTGCTGTGCAAAAAATGTTGATTTGCTATTTTTAAATACCTAATTAAGACACCTTTATGAAGTAACTAGAAAAATAATTATCTTATATACCCTGAACACATTTTTCACATGTAAAAGAACACATTTAAGTTGTCTTCTGGAAGTTTCAAAAATTTTTGAACATATTTCCTTTTTTCTATCATTTAATTGAATTTCCACGTGCTTACCGAAAGTAATTCCAAGTTGACCTATGTGTAGCTCCAATAAGACTGGAAAAAATTTCTAGGCTATATTTTGGAGATTGATGAGAAATGCAATTTGAGTTCTAACGACATTCAAACTTTTATGTCAAAAGTACAACATAATAATCAAAATATTATTTAAATTTTGTCAAAAAATTCTACAAATTGGCATAACAACATGTTTTTGCTTCACAATCTTGCCATAAAAATTTTAAGTGCTTTCAAGAAAGTGACAACATACACTGCTCACAAACGGATACATCTCTGACATAGTTTCTAATAACTCAACACAAACTTTGAGATTTGAGTGGTGATTTACATTTTCAAAGTCGTATGCATCTAAAACTTGGTTACAACCTTATGTTTATCATAACATTAGAAAATATGAAGTTATGTTAGCATTTTCAATGCCAAAATATGTTTTATTTATTATCTTTCACTACAAGAAAAGAAGTTGTATAAAAAAGGTAAATGAAATAGTAACTAATAAGCAAACGAACGAAATTACATGAAAGATCGTGATTTTACAAAAAAAATAGAAAAAAGAATCAATAAAGTTGGAGTTAATATGACTGAGAAACACTAGTTTTAAATTTTAATTGTAGATTAAAAAGAAAAAATGAGGGGAAAACGAGCTCAGCGTGCGCCACGTGGTCCCGGCGAAGCAACTTGACCAACCCTGTGCTGCCACATGGTCCCGACGAAGCTCCATCGCTTGGTAAACACTATTATAAAAGGACAACATACACCAAAAGGACACAACTCATGTTATATCTTAGTGGTAAGTCTCTCTCTTCCCACTAAGGAGACCAGGGAACTCCCCCCTTCCCACCATGCCGACCAGGGTTCAAATCCCCCTGGTCTCTCTTTTTTCACGTTGATTAAAGCCAAAAAGAGCGGCCCATTTGTTGTGGCCTGAGGAGACTAGGGTTCGAATTCCATGGGTGCACCTTTTTTGTTTTGCAAATTTAAATGTGGGTGGTGTACCATTAAAATGTTGATAAGATGAATGACATACACCAATGGGACAAAAATCATGTTGTAGCTCAGCGCCAGCTGTCGGTGTTTTAGACCGGCAACCTACTACGGGGAGTACCCGAAGTAGATGAATGTGACTCGCCGAGATCGGTAACTCGAAGGAAGAGACACGTGGCACACAATTTAGACAGGTTCGGGCCGCGAGGTGCGTAATACCCTACGTCCTGTATGCTGCGTAGCTCTAGATTGATAGGGCACGATTACACGATGGTGCAGTTGTGCGCCGTGGGTTGTATGAGATGAGATTGGATGCTAGAGATCGGTCCCTGCCTCGCCTTATATAGTCCGGGAGGCAGGGTTACAAGTCGGAGTAGGGAAGGAGTACTAGCCGAGTACGTATAGGAGACCTCTATACAGTGCGGAACGTGTACGAGTCCTATCCGAGTACTACTCCTTTCTTGTCCTTGTGCTCCACGCCTTCGGTGCCGTGTAGCGCAAGCCGGGTAGTCCCAGGGGCCCACCGAGTAGTCGGTCCTGGTACCCACCGATGTAGTGGGCCCAGGGAGGTCCATACGACAAGCCCCCGAGTACTTTGTAGTCGAGAAGGATAGCTTCCGGTAATCTTGACGGCCTTAACGAGTAGTCCTCAAGCGTCCCTGAGTGCTACAAGTCAAAAGTCCTCAAGAGTAGTCGAAGCATCCCGAGGCTGGAATGTACTCCAGCTGAAGTTTGAGCAATCTTGAAGTCTTCTCGAGTAGTCCCGAGCGTCCTTGAAATCTGCCTTCGAAGGTCTTCAAGAAATGCCTGTCTTGTCTTGAAGCCGAAGCCGTCGTGGAGATGCGATTTGCAGAACCGCAATCCACATGGAGTAGCCCCCGAGCCTCGAGCCGCGGGCTCTGGCTGAGGATCCATCCGAAGTCTTGGCAAGAAAATCCCGAAAAATCCGGAGAGAAAAAACCGAAGGACACGTGGCACGGAGCCCCCGAGCCTTGAGTCGAGTACTTCCTCTCGAATTGAAGGGTCTTCTTGGAGAATGTGTCCTGAGATGCTCTTGAGACTAGCCGCGTCCCAGGTAATCGAGTAGAAGTAGCTGAGCCCCCGAGGTGAGGCGCGTCGACTAGTAGAATGCGAAGAGTCACGCGCTGACGCTGAGTCAGCCACGCCTGGACTTTATCCAACCGCCCGTTGCGGAGGCGATTTGGCTTATAAATAGAAGCCGAAACCCTTAGGGTTTTTCACCCAAGTGAGCCGCAGTCATTTCCGTTTGAATCTTGAAGTAGATCCACTCCAGCGCCTGTTGCCGCCGTAGTAGATCCGAGCGCATCGCCACCCGAAGGGTTTAGGGTAGCCCCCGAGCGGATGCGAGTGAAGACTCCTTGTACTTGGAGAATGAAGCCGTCGCCGTCGAAGACGTCCAAGGCCGGAGGGAAGAAGAGGAGCCGTGCAGAGGCCGCCGCGGCCGCCACGGATGCGGCGCCGCCCATGTCTCCATCGCGCGCCGATCCGAGCCGCGAGTGGAAAAAGTCGAAGGTCAAGACAGAGGACCTGTTGACCCTGTTGAACAGCGGGTTCATCAGGGAGAAAGAAGTCGACATGTGGAGGTCCGCCGTCGGAGATCTGTATCCGATGGAGAAGGCGGAGGACGAGATCCCGATGTTCTCGCGCTTCGTCGAGCGCGGGCTTGCGCTGCCAGCAAGCGACTTCTTCAAGGGGCTGCTGGGGTACTACGGCATCGAGTACCTCAACTTGAACCCCAACGGCATCTTCCACACGTCGGTCTTCGTCCACTTCTGCGAGGCCTTCCTTGGGATCAAGCCGCACTGGGTGCTCTTCCGGAAGTTCTTCCGCGTCAAGCCGCGGCCCGCGTGCCTCCAACCCCAGAGTAGTCGGAGGGGCCGGGATCCAGCTGAGGGAGGACGCCGCAGACCAGTACCTGGCGTACAAGCTCGTGGACTCCAACACGGACTGGAAGACGCGGTGGTTCTACATCACCAACCACCACCCAGGCCTGCCGAAGCCGAGCGGACGGCAGCCCAGGCATCGGGAGTGGTGGAACACGGAGCCCACCATGCAGGAGGGGATCCAGCTCCCCGAGCTGCTAGCACGCATCCGGGTGCTCAGAGAAGCCGGACTGAGGGCCTAACACGTGGCCTTCAGTTTCATGAAGCGCCGGATCCAGCCGCTGATGGCGAGGGATACGCTGGGCTTCGAGTACACCGGCGACGACGACACGTCACGGATGCCGGGGGGCGAGTTGGACGACAACGACATCATCGAGAGGTTGTCGCGCATCTTCAAGGACATGCCGGAGTACACGGCGTGCCCTGTCGAGGAATATTCCGCCGCGCGCCCGCCCAACGAGGTGAGTAGCTGTACCCCCCTCATCGAGTAGTGAGCACTTGTAGCAGAGTTGCTGGCACCTTGTGTCTTCGCGCAGGATGATGTGAGGCGGTTTGTCTCTGAGCCGCAGCCGCCACCGAGCGGGATCGAGATCCCGGCGGAGGGGAAGGTGAAGGAGCGCCGCGAAGTCGGTGAAGGCGACAGCACCGTCGTCGTGGAGGATACCTCCGATGACGAAGAAGACGAGGAGACGCTGCAGGACCGCTTCCAGCTGCGGTCGAGGTTTAGCCGTCCGGGCTTGCCTCACGTGCCACTGATCCAAGATCCTCCGGCTAGCCTGGAGGCTAGCCTTGCTGCGCCGCCGCGGAAGCCGCGCAACCCCACCAAGAAGCGGGTGGCGAAGAAGATGAAGGTCTCAGAGACCACGCCTCCGGAGGTGAGTGTTCTCGAACAGAATAATCGAGTACCCAGTAGGCGAGTACGTCGCTGACGAGTAGTCGTCTGTTGTGTGCAGGAGGTGCCACCAACGGAGCCCGTCGAAGAGGGCGACGAAGGCGCGTGGGACCCAGTGGGGGAACCGGCTGGAAGCCGAAGTCCAGCCCCCCACCGTCGAAGATCTTCCGGCGCGGTCGGAGCGCCGGCCCCCTCGCTCCGTGGAGAGCGAGTACCCGCGGCCACCGCCGTTGGAGAGATGGAAGCCGCAGGGACGCAGAAGACGTCCGCGCCGCCGCTGCCGCCGTGGAGGAGGCAGTGGCCGAGGAGACGGAAGAAGAGACGCCCGCCGAGGGTGGACTGGTTGACATCGCCAGCATCCTCGGTGCTCCGGCCGTGACTATCGTCCGGTCGACCTTGTAAGTACCCCACCTTCATGAGTAGTACTCGTTGCAGTAGTCGATGATTGCCTGACAAACTTCTGTGAACACTTGTGCAGAAAATCCACAGATCTGAGCTGGGACGGGGAAGGGCCCGCGGCCGGGGCGGGGAGAGGCCGTGCCACCCGTCGAAGAGCCCGCTCCCGAGGCCCAAGCCGCGACCGAGCCCCCGGCTGCCGAAGCGCCGCTGCCAGAGGCGGCCATAGTTGAAGGTAAGTACCCCTCTTGAAGCTGTAGAACTCCAGGACGAGTAGTTGTAGGCACTGATGCGCGTGTTCCTTGTTGACAGGCGCTGAAGGAGGTGACATCCCTGCAGGGGTACCCATGCAGGAGTTGACACCAGAGGCCCCGGAGGCCGCAGAAGGAGCCCCCGGGCCCGTGGGGGAAGTCGCCGAGAAGTCCGCCGAGGGGGAGGCGGCTACCACGTCGCCAGGGGTTGCCCTGGAGGTGGCGATCCGATCCCCCGAAATCCAAGACGCGGAGCCTATCCGCTCGGCGCCGATGACGGAGGCTACGTCGAGTAGCCGTGGCGGGATTGAGCTGCTGGCCGACGATCTCGTCGAGCCGGCAACGGTAGCCCAGCATCTGGAGGCGATCCGGCGTGCGTGCCGAGCAAAGGATGAAGGTACGTAGCCGAAGCTTCACGAGTAGTCAATCCTTTGCGTTGAGTACTCTGTTGACTTGAGCTTGTCTTGTGCAGGACGTCGCGGAGCGATCCCGCGAGAAGTCGAACATGCTGCAAGGCTACGGCGACACCGTGCTCCGAGCCGAGGCCCTGGAGGAGCAGCTCGTGAAGTCGCGGAAGCACGCGGCCGCGATGCAGTCGAAGCTCGACGCCGCCTTCGCCAAGTATCACAACGATGTGATGGAGCTGCAGGCGAAGGGCGACGACTTGGTGCGGAAAAACAAAGGCCTCCGCAACAAGAATAAGGGTATGTCCTTTGACTTGTCGGGTACTTGTTGGAAGTCGTCAAAGCCTCTGACCCGTTGTTGTGGTATGTTGCAGAACTCGAAGGCCAGGTGGAGCAGCTGAAAGCCTCGGAGGTCAGCAAGAAGAACCTCTTCTACCGGGAGCAAGAAGCCCGCCAGGTACTTGAGCTCTACTACAAGGAGCTTGCCGTCGAGTGCGAGAAGCATATGGAGTTGCGGATTGCCTCTGACAGAGATCTCGTCAACTGCTACAAATCTTTGCAGAAGTTGAACGAAGATTGCGAGGCGCTCCGGGCCCAGCTGAAGGACCTTGAAGAGGCTGCTCTTCCGATCGCGAGGCTGCTGGTGCCGCACCCGGGCGGCCCCAAGATAGCCCCTCTGGCGGATCGACTTCGTGAAGCGCCAAGCCGGCTGGCCGCCTATGTCAAGCACATGGCCAAGTCGATCCCGAAGCAGGTGCTAGCCTTCATGAAGTCGTACTTCCCGAAGGCTCCAGTGGAGGTGGTCGCCGGCGGGGTAGCCGCCAACTGCTCGGATGAGCGTACGCGAGCCGCCGGAGCATGGCTCCCATCGCGGAGCAGGTAGCCGAGAAGCTGAACCTCCAGTAGCCCTGCATAGGTAGCTTAGTAGCCACAGTTGTACAAAAACCACTTGTAATGAACTTATTCATGTATCAATGAAATGAAGTTGTTCCATTAATGAGTACTCGTAACCGCGATCTCAGAGTGCGGAGCGCCCATCGTGGAGTAGGTGCGAGTAGTAGTACTCGGCTTTAGTAGTCCCGTCGTAGGGAGTAGACAGTAAAGAAGTTGATGAACGATCAAACTTTATTACTGAAGAAGTACACCGGATGGCCGGGGCCGTAGTTACAAGTAGTCGCCTGGACCGGAGGCCGCTTACGGCTAAGTGGAGCCGGAGCGGGTAGCCGCTTGCGCCGTGGTGATCCGTAAGTAGCCGTGTAGGCTGGACCGCAGATCCGTAGGTAGCCGTGGGGCTGGATCTTGGAGTGTGGTCTCTTGATAGACCGCTGCTAGAGTCCTTGACGCTCATCGCAGCCCAGGGTCCGTAGGTAGCCGCATGGGCTGGACCTGGAGGAGAATAGTCCGGAGACTTGGAGCCAGGACCCGGGAGGTCGCTTGCGGCAAGGGGCGTTGATGTAGTCGTGTAGACTAGAACCCCGGAGTAGTCGTGAGACTAGGCGTAGAATCGACAAAGTTGGTCGACGTTCCACGAGTTGTTGACCTCTTCGCCTTCAAGTGTTTGGAGGCGGTAGGAGCCCGGCCCGGTCACCTTAGCCACGGTGAAGGGGCCTTCCCATGGAGAGCTGGGCTTGTGGAGTCCTTCCGTGTTCTGGATACGGCGGAGGACAAGATCTCCAACGTTGAAGGAGCGTTCCTTGACGTTGCGATCGTGGTAGCGTCGGATACCCTCTAGGTATCTTGCTGATTGGACGAGGGCGGCGCAGCGAGCTTCTTCGAGACTGTCGATATCAACTCGTCTGCTGTCTTCTGAGACGCCTTCGTCGTAGTGCTCCACTGCTGGCGAGTTCCATATGACGTCGGCAGGGAGGATGGCTTCAGAGCCGTAGACCAAGAAATAGGGGGATTGCCCCGTTGGCTTGGATGGTTGAGTCCGCAGCCCCCAGAGTGCATTGGGTAGTTTCTTGATCCACTTGCCCCCTTTGGAATTGGCAGCGTCATGTAGCCGCTTCTTGAGGGCGTCGAGCACCATCCCATTGGCGCGCTCGACTTGTCCGTTGGCCCGTGGGTGGGCGACTGAGACGTATCTGACGTCGATCCCGCTGTTCTCGCAGTACTCCCAGAACTGGTGGTTGTTGAAATTGGACCCCAGGTCTGTGATGATGCGGTGGGTAGCCCATAGCGGTGTACGAGTTCATCCAGGAAGTCGAGTACTCTGTCAGCCTTGGGACATGTGACCGGCTTGACCTCGATCCACTTGGTGAACTTGTCGATGGCCACCAGTACCCTGTTGAATCCTCCTGGCGCAGTTGGCAGTGGCCCAATCATGTCGAGCCCCCAGCAGGCAAAGGGCCAGGTCGGCGGTATGGTGACTAGCTTGTAGGCTGGGACGTGTTGCTGCTTGGCGAAGAATTGACATCACCTTCTGACGAGTTCTTCGGCATCGCTCAGGGCTGTGGGCCAGTAGAAAGCTCGCCGGGAGGCCTTGCTGACCAGCGTACGTGAAGACGCGTGGTTGCCGCAGACGCCCTTGTGAATCTCCTCCAAGATGTCCTTGCCTTCTTCACGAGGGACGCACTTCATGAGTACTCCAGAAGATGCGCCCCGCTTGTATAGCTTGTCTCCGACGAGGACGTAGGACTTGGCGCGGCGGACGAGTTGCTCGGCCGCGTTCTTGTCGGGGGGGGGACCTTCTCGCTCGCCGAGGTAGTCGATGAAGGGTTGCCTCCGGTCCACGTCGATCATCATGACCTCCTCGCCCGGTGGTGGATGGTCCGGGCGGTGGTCGGTGGCGCCGGCTCCGGGATGGATGGCGCGTGAAGCTCGTGGACGAAGACGCCGCGCGGTACTTGGGCGCGGGTGGATCCAAGCTTCGAGAGGACGTCCGCCGCAACGTTGTTGTCACGGACGATGTGATGGAACTCGAGACCGTAGAACTTGTTCTCGAGCTTGCGGACTTCTAGGCAGTAGGCGTCCATGTTCTCCTTGTTGCGGTCCCAGGACTTGTTGACCTGGTTGATGACCACTGCGGAGTCGCCGTAGACTAGTAGCCGCTTGATGCCAAGTGAAGCCGCGAGGCGGAGCCCGTGCAGGAGGGCTTCGTACTCGGCTTCATTGTTCGAGACCTTCCGGAAGATCTCAGGACGTACTTGAGTTGTTCGCCCGTTGGAGAGATCGGGGAGTACCCCCGCGCCCGCGCCCTCGAGGTTGAGTGAGCCGTCGAAGTACATCACCCAATGCTCGGTCGCACGGTGGGAGTAGGTAGGCGGTTCTCCCCGCCATTCCGCCATGAAGTCGACTAGTGCTCGCGACTTGATGGCGGTGCGTGGCTTGAAGTCGATGGTGAGGGCGCCGAGCTCGACGGCCCACTTGGAGATTCTTCGGTGGCGTCCGGGTTCCTCATGATGTCGCCGAGCGGGTAGTCGGTGACGACGGAAACCGAGTACTCCCGGAAGTAGTGTCGTAGCTTCCGCGAGGTGATGAGTAGAGCGTACGAAGCTTCGCACGGGCCGGTAGCGAGCCTTGGACTCGATAGAACCTCGGCGACGAAGTAGACCGGCGCCCGGACCGGGTAGGCGTGGCCGTCTTCCTGCCGCTCAACGACGATGGCAGTACTGACCACGTGAGTAGTCGCAGCTAGGTAGAGCAGTAGCTGCTCGCCCTTGAAGGGAGCCGTGAGGACTGGCGGTTTTGACAGGAAGTCCTTGAGCTGGGCAAGGGCTTGATCCGCCTCTGGAGTCCACGCGAACTTCTCGTGATGCTTGAGAAGTTTGAATAAGGGGAGACCCCGTTCTCCTAGCCTCGAGATGAATCTGTTCAACGCTGCCATGCACCCCGTCAGCTTCTGGACGTCCTTGATGCTCGTGGGAGCTTTCATGCTGGTGATGGCGGAGATCTTCTCGGGGTTGGCTTCAATGCCGCGCTGGCTGATGATGAAGCCGAGTAGTTTACCCGAAGGTACGCCGAAGATGCACTTGTTCGGGTTGAGCTTCCAGCGGTACTCGCGCAGTGATGCGAAGGTCTCTTCAAGGTCGTCGATGAGGGTACCGGAGTCCCTGGTTTTGACAACCACGTCATCCACGTAGGCCTCGACGTTCTTGTTGAGTTGCCGCTTGAAGCGAGGCTCCGGATGGCCCGTTGGTAGGTAGCGCCGGCGTTCTTCAACCCGAATGACATGGTCGTGTAGCGATGACGCGCCAAACGGGGTGATGAACGCGGTCTTCTCTCTGGTCTTCCTCCTTGATTGCGATCCGGTGGTACCCGGAGTAGCGATCGAGGAAGCGAGTAGGTCGCAGCCCGCCGTGGAGTCGATGACTTGATCAATCCGCGGCAACCCGAAGGGGTCCTTGGGGCAGTGCTTGTTGAGGTCGGTGTAGTCGACGCACATCCTCCACTCGTTCGAGTTCTTCTTGCGGACGAGGACGGGGTTGGCGAGCCACTCAGGATGGAAGACTTCTCTGATGAAGCCGCGGCGAGTAGCTTGGCGAGCTCCTTCTTGATGGCGTCCCGTCTGTCGTCGGCAAAGCGTCGGAGGTGTTGTCGCTTAGGGGTGGCCTTTGGGTCGACGTTGAGGCAGTGCTCGATCAGCTCCCTGGGCACTCCTGGCATGTCCGCTGGCTTCCACGCGAAGATGTCGCGGTTAGCCCGAAGGAAGCTGATGAGCGCGTCTTCCTATTTGGGGTCGAGGCCAGCCCCGATGGTGGTGGTCTTGCTAGGGTCGCCTGTTCCGAGGTCGACCGACTTGACGAGTACCTCCTCAGGTGGCTGAGGCTTGTTGGCGCTGTCAGACTTCTCTGGGATGTCGAGTTCGCTCGTAGCGAGCTTCTTCGACGCAGCGTAGACCTCCATCATTGGGGTGGGAACTTGGTTTGTTGAAGCGATCACCATGGCCTCTGTATCGCAGTCGTGGGAGATCTTCAAGTCCCCCTGGAGGGAGAGTACACCGGCTGGACTTGGCATCTTGAGTACCAAGTAGGTGTAGTGGGGCACCGCCATGAACTTGGCGATGGCCGGTCTGCCGAGGATGGCGTGGTAGGAAGTCTCGAAGTCCGCAACCTCAAACTTGATCATGGCGAGGTCCATGCGAGTACCCGAACGGCCCATGGCGCCCGCGAAGTTGCTTGTAAACTGCTCCTTCAGCTGGTCCCACTTGTCGATCGAGTGCTTGTCGAGCGACTCGAGCCATGTGAGTGGTGCCTGGTCCAGGCAGAAGGGGAAGTAGAGGCATTTGGTGTCGCTGTTGCCGCCAGCGTTCTCGATGGAGAGAGCGTAGCATCGGAGCCACTGGATAGGATCCTGCTTCGCGTCGTACTTGGTGATCCCCAAAGGCTTGAACTTGTCGGGGAGGAGTAGGTTGCGAAGCCGTGGTGAGAAGGCAGGGAAGCCGTCGCCCTCAGTGGTCGACTTCTTCCGCCGCAGCTCCTCGATCTTCTGGCGGGCGTCGTACCCGCCGTGCGAGGCGCCGGAGGCGTGGCTGTTCGCGTGGCCTCGGCCGCCGCGGCCGCCGCCCCCCCGGCCTCTCTCGTTGGCTCCGTGGTTGGAGCCGCCGCCGTCGGCCGCCGCCACCGTCGGGGTCGTTGCCGCCACCACCGGCCGGAGCGCGGTGGGGGACAACCTCTCGGTTGCCTTGGTCTCGCGAAGGTCCGCCGGCGTGAGAGCGGCGACGGTTTGGGTCGGCCGGGATGTCGCCTCGAGTGCGGTTGGGGCCGGCGCGGCGCCGCGACTAGTAGCTTCGTTGTCGCGCGGCTTAGGGCCGGGGGAGGCCGGGCCGACTCGTTGTCGACCCGCATGAAGTAAGCTTCTTCGGCGAGCTTGGCGATGACCTCTCCCGGCGCGTATGCCCCGAGCACCGGCGTGCGATCGTTGTGATCGACATGAGGCATTGCTCGGGGAGTGGTGTGGACTCGCTCTCGACCGCCTCGAGAGCCTCCGCAAGGTTGCGGATGGGAAGGTTGTCTCCGAGCCGCCGGCGCCGTTCGTTGCGCTTCTCCGTTACGCTCGCGTCGGGCGTCCCTGTTGGCGTCGGTCTCGCCTGCAGGGGCATCAACAGACAGCTCATCTGCGGAGATGTCCTCCAGGTACTTGTCTGCGGCCGTGCCTGAGGTTCCGGGGTGTCGCCGGCAGCCATGAAGACTTGGCGGTCAGGGGTGCCAAGGCTGGACTCAGAAGGTGCCACCTCAGTGGGTGTATTGGAGTCAGCCTGGGCCAGTGGTGTTCCCTCCTGGAACGGTAGTGAGTCGATGTAGGCGACGTAGCGTGAGTCTCCCTTTGCCAGGTCAGCGGGCTTGCGGTCCGGCCAGTAGACGTATCTGCCGGCTGGTGTTGATCTTATAACCAGCCCAGAGGCTGGCCCTGACAAAGGAAGCTCAGTGGAGTCGTCTTCGGACTCGGGCTCCTCGGGGTCCGACCCGAAGTCGAACTCGTAGTCCGGGTTCGAGTAGAACTCGGAGAGGGGGTTGGAGCCCGAGACGTGATCGGGGACGGCGTCGGAGTCCGAGTTGTACTCGGTTACGGGCTCCTTGCCGGCCCGTCGTGGAGTAGGAGCCCCTGTGCGGGCCCGGCCGAGGACGCGGGGGCCACGCGCGGGGGCGGCGGCGTGGTGAAGGGGCCGTCCGCGATGGCTGAGCAGCCGGCTCGCAAGCGATGGCCCATGGCGACGTCGAGTTCGAGTTAGAGGCGGACTCGAGCTCGAAGTCGGCGTGCTGGTTGAAGAGCGAGATTTCGCCGAACTTGCCGGCGAGTTCGCCTGTGACGGCTTCGGGAAGCGTCACAAGGCACGTCCTTGGGTTGGGGCGCATGGTCGGGCGGCGGCGGAAGGAGCCCGCGCCATCAGCAGTGCAGACCCAGGCGCCGAAAACGAAGGTGTCGCCGCGGTTGAAGGCGACAGTTGGCTTGATGCGGACGGAAGCCGTCGAGTTCGCCATGTGATCTCGAGCGAGAGCCCCTACCTGGCGCGCCAGCTGTCAGTGTTTTAGATCGGTAACCTACTACGGGGAGTACCCGAAGTAGATGAATGTGACTCGCCAAGATCGGTAACTCGAAGGAAGAGACACGTGGCACACAATTTAGACAGGTTCGGGCCGCGAGGTGCGTAATACCCTACGTCCTGTATGCTGCGTAGCTCTGGATTGATAGGGCACGATTACACGATGGTGCAGTTGTGCGCCGTGGGTTGTATGAGATGAGATTGGATGCTAGAGATCGGTCCCTGCCTCGCCTTATATAGTCCGGGAGGCAGGGTTACAAGTCGGAGTAGGGAAGGAGTACTAGCCGAGTACGTATAGGAGACCTCTATACAGTGCGGAACGTGTACAGAGTCCTATCCGAGTACTACTCCTTTGCTGTCCTTGTGCTCCACGCCTTCAGGTGCCGTGTAGCGCAAGCCGGGTAGTCCCAGGGGCCCACCGAGTAGTCGGTCCTGGTACCCACCGATGTAGTGGGCCCAGGGAGGTCCATACGACAGTAACTCCCTCCCTTCCCATCGTGCAGACCAGGGTTCAAATCCCCCTAGTCGCTCTTTTTTTCACGCCGATTAAAGACAAAAGAGTGGCCCATTTGTTGAGGTCCAATTCCAAAAAAATAGGGAGCGGAGCGGCCCATTTGAAACACGCGTCCCACGCCGTCAAGTGCACCACTGATTTGTGACCAATTTGTTTCATCATTAAGTGTGTCAAACAATTACAATACATGGTGACGATATCAAAACTAATTTGTGACGATTAGGTTTCATCATTACAATACGGTATACCCAAAATAAGTTTTATGACGATCTCCTTTTACAATTCTGTGACGTTATTTTCATTTTCATCATAATTTTCCAGGCCAAATCTTCATCACTTGCCACCTATGACGAAATTGGAGAATTCGTCATATAAGACATATCATTCTGTGACGAAAGTGAGCAGCGTCACGAGCAAATCGTCATAGATAGCAACTTTTGTAGTAGTGACCCTCTCATGAGCAAAAACCTAAACATTAACAAAACATGTCAAAATGGCAAAGCCACACAAACTTCATGTTGGGATGGCCTTTCTAATCATAAGACCATCACAAACACCCATAAGCACCTCATGTCATGTCAAAGCCACCGAGCCATGTGCCTACTTCTATATATGAGACTTCTCATTGGTAGGCATCATTGAAGGACCGATACGGCGAACTAGAGAGGGGGAGTGAATGGGAGCCGATAAAAATTCTTCTCGAAGGAGATGGAAACTCCAACAAGATGAACACGGCTTCCAACACACGTCTCCGACTCACTACCCAAGTTGGCCAAGCCCACATAGCCACTGGAGTGCCACTGGACCTAGGAACCAACACACAACCTTCCGACCCGAGAACGCAGCGGAACACCAAACCTCGAGTCCACTGACCAACACCGGTCAGACCGGTGAGCACCACCGGTCAGACCGGTTCCTGCTGGTGAAACTTGGCGACTTCTACTAAGTGGCTCCACACAGGTCAGGCTTGTGCAACACACCGGTCAGACCGACAGCCAAAAAGCCCCGAATCACCAAACAGGCCTACCGACCTCCAAACAGACCCAAACTCGAAAGAGCCCCAACACAGGACAACAGCAAACTCACCCAGGCATTGACTCAAGCAAAAACCCACCAAGGGTTGCACCGGTCAGACCGGTCAAGAGCACCGGTCAGACCGGTGTAGCCTGGGCAGCTCGGGATGAACAGCACCCGCGGGTCAACTCCTCCAAATCCAAGCCTTGATCTCCGGAATCGCTCCACAGGCTTGAACAAGACTTTGGGGACAATAGGAACACCTCATGAGGAGTCCATAGCCATGTTTAATCCCACCAAAACTTGTCCAAACAAGAGGAATCGAAGAAATCCCGCCAAGAACACCTCTAACCCTAGAACTCGGAAAACTCAAAAATCGAGCCCCTTTACTCATGCATTTGGGAGGGGAATCACAACCCAAAGAACCACGAAGGGTTCCCACAAATTTCCCCCCATCAAATCCCCAAGAGCAAGGTCCCGAAAACACCCCAAGAAAAACACCAAGAGAGGGCTCCGAAAATCACCACCAAGAACAACCGGGAACAACACATCAAGGCCTTGAGGAACCACGCCGAATCATCTATACATACCACACAGGTTCATACAAGGTCTAGCTTGCCGCCCGATCATCCAACCCTCTCACAAGATCTCACCATGAAGCTCTCAAGCTAGTCCTATAGAAATCCTAAGAAAATAGGAAGGGAAAATAGGAAAGCAAATGAACCAGGGTTCAAAGAGATGGCTGCGATCCTCTCACCTCAAGGGTTATATGGAGGCAACCGAAAGTCTAAAATACCGTTTCCTAAAAACTAGGGATACAAGTGTAACACCCGTGTTTTTGCTCAGTGAAAAATTGTGCTAATGACCCACTTAATCACCCCTCTAACTACCCTTGAGGGCATAAGGTCAATCCTTGGTCAAAGCCCTAGCTCAAAACCCCTTAATCACCTTTGACCCCTGGATGCCATTCTAGAATTTTGGCACGTTCTTCAAAATTTCCCTAAACACTTCAAAACCACCCAAAGGGAAAAATGTGCAGAATGTTGAGGCACACAACTTTGCTGTTGAGTGGCATGGCTAGTTTGGAGGGTAAGAGGGTGAAAATGGCAAAACAAGACCCTGGTCCACTGTTCACAGGCGCCAAGTTTTGGGTCAAGTTGGCATGGTGTTCCTGCTCGAATCCTTGGACAAAACCCCTACTAGTCTTTGTGAAAGTTGTAGAGGGATGTTTACTCTTGAACTTTGCTTCAGACCCTAAGATGCAGTTTAGTTTGAAAAAGTGGAGAAAAACAATTTTGAAAACAGATCAGTGAAATGCAACCAGCACCGGGAACGCCGGAACGCGTTCGGGCGCGACGTCGTGCGCGGCCACGTCGGCCACCGCCGCACGCGCCGTACCCGCTTCGGGCGCGCACGCCGAGGCGCCGGTGTGACCGCCGGTCACCGCGCGCGCCGGCGAGCACTCGTGCGTGTCGTCCGTGGCAAGTGGTCGGGCCGGTGGGCGTTGATCCGCCGGCCGGCGCACCGCCCGTGGCGCGCCATTGGCCGCCGGAGTGGCACACGTCGCCGGCCATGCCCTCAGCCTCCCTACGCATGCTAGTGGCACCGGCACGTCCCTACCTACCCCAACCGACCTACCCGCGCGCTTATAAACCAGCCCCGGCCGTCCCCGCGCGCACGCATGCTTCCACCCGAGCCGCCGCCGTCCGCCATTGCCGCCGCTTGGTGGGAACCATCTTCCAGTCGCTTCCCTCACGTACCCAAGAGCTTCAGCCCTTCCCTGTGCACCACAACACCTCCCCGAGCTGCTTGTTGATCATGTCGAGCCACACCTTCGCCGGAACCCGAGTTCCCGCGGCCGCCGCTGTACCGCCGCTGTCGAGCTCGCCCCTCCGTCGTTTCTCCAAGCCTGGTGACCTTCCTAGCACCTTCTCTAGGTCACATGGAAGCTCCCCGTGCAGCACGTGGTTGAGCCCAAGCCCTTCCCTCACCACCGTCCAGCTTTCCGCGGGCGCGCCGCCGCCGCGCTCCGCCGCCGCCGCTCGCCGGAGCCTCCCCCGGTCGATCCACCGCCACCAATCGGTCACAGGTGAGTCCAATCGACGATCCCTGCCGCTTGTTTGCGTGGCCGAGCCCCACCTCGTCGCTGGCGAGCTGGTTCCCGCCCTCGGGCCCGAGGGGGAGGAACCGAGGGTATTTCTGTGAAGATTTCAAAAGTTTTAGGGTTCGCAGTGCAAAAAGATATTTCCATGTTTTGTGAATTAGTCCAGCACCTTGTAAAATTGATTAAAAATCGTAGAAAAATCCAAAAATAGCAAACCCAATTTTGCTGAGCTCAGTGTAACAAGAACTACAACTTTGTCCAAATGTGTATATACTTTGTCCAAATGTGTATTTACTTGAAAAATAGGAAAGTGAAATACCTAAGATTGGTGTTCCTGCAAAATCCACAAAATATCTTGAGCTGGATTTTGGATATGTTGTGGTAAATAGTATGCCTAGGATCTGTGCCAAAAGTTGCACTAAGTTACTGAAGGGATTTTCCTGAATAAATTATTTTGTGATAGTGGATAATCTGCCTAGATGATTTTTGTAGCTGGTTACATAATTATTTTTGAGCCCAACTTCTGGCTATGGTCATGTTATGCTAAAAAGCACCTTTGGTGAATTTACCATGATTTTATCTCTGTTAGAAATATTATTTCCTCTTTATGCATGTTTTTTATCATAAATATGAGTAGCATGTTTCATAAAGGCTATATGTGTGTTTGTTAGTTCTTTAAGCTTGTTTTGGACCAGAGCATGTGTAGGAGAAAGAGGGGAATCATCTCTGCCTAATTATTTGGTTATGCATTATTCCCTTTTATGCTAAATAGGAATGCTCCTATTTTGGTGTATTAAATTCAATGTTGCTAAAACCCTTTCTTGCTGACCAAGTATGCCTCCTGGTCAGTAGGACCAGTGGGGGTTGGCTGGATCAGTTTTGTTATGTTTTGGTTATGCATAAGAGCTCAAACCAGAATAATCTAAAAAAGGGAAAATAGGGAAAAATCACTCTCTCTAGTGCAGGACTTAAGGAGAAGTGTTAGGAAAAGTAAAATGGTGCTAGGAAAGTGAAGTCCTTGCTGTTTGTTTTTAAATTAAATGTTTCTTTAATAGATTTGCTCACAATCACCTTAAAGGGTAGGCTAAATAGGCTTTTTGACTATTCTTTAAAAAGGAAAAGTGTTAAAATACCTTTGTTAAGGTGAATATGGCCAACCATATACTTCATGCAACTGTTTGCTACTGTTTTTAAATTAATTTAAATTAATTACCCTCCTAATCACTGCATTGCATTTCCCGTGTAGAAGTCCCCGACGGTAGCTATACGCTGGTGCCGGCTGGCGAGGACGAGGGAGCAGGAGGAGACGTGCACTACGTGACCGTAGAGCAAGACCCGGGCCAAAGTCCGGAAGTTTGTGTGTCTGCTTGTGCTGACGAAGGCAAGCCCCGGATTATTCATTAACCCCGGTGTTTCTTTAAAACTTCTGAATTTACTTCATGTTATTATATGTGCATTTACGTTCAGTAGTTGAAATGAAACCCTAGTTGCATGATCCATAAGTACCTATGATCTTTTACTAGCATGTTAGGTCGCTAGTTGCTATGCTTAAGGATCCGGTACAAGTCGAGTGATGTTTGTCACTCGAGAATAGGATCTCCTTATGGAATCACCATATGTTTAATGGATTGCTCACGTGGTAAGAGCATGGGAATTCGGCTACGGTCCAATGGCTTCGTGGGCTAAGTGTTTGAAATTAAGTACTAAACACTTGCCGGAAATGGGTACGGTAAGCCTAGTACCTAAATGAGGCGGTACGGGGTTTTACTATCACTACTCTTAGGGTTGCGGCCCCGGGCTCGCCACCCGAGTGCATGTGTGAGGCTGGGTGACCTTGGTGGCGTAACCCAGATAAACCTTGTACTTAAGACTGTGAGCTATTATCCCCAAACCGAAGAATGACGGGAACCGCCTGGATGATGAATTCTTAGTGAGGGAATCTACCGTGTGTTTAGGTCCACCTTGCAAGGTTATGAATAAATCGATTGTCGGTCTCTCACCGTCACCTGAGACTACTTACCCTACTGGCCATGATATCCCTTTATGATTAAACTTCGTGAAGATTACTACTTTGATTAATTGTTTGTACAACTTTGGTTGTAAAAGTTGCTTATCTAGTAATAATTACTTCAACTAGAACATGAGCTAAAATATGGAAAGTAAGGATTCACTACTTAGCAGCTTTTTGGCAAACAAACCCACTAGCCAAAAGCCTTGCATGACTAGAGGTAAAGTCGTTTCTTTAGACGGGTAAGTCTTGCTGATATGCACATACCAAAGCCAACTCAAGTTACACCCACACCGACCACTTACACGTAGCCAAGCTAAAAAGCTACAACAAGAGGTGCACGCGCTACTTTGTGAAACTCGTTTGAAACTTAATGATAATTATATACTTCGTAAGTCGTGCACATTGTTATTACTCAGGTTCATCAAGGAATATGATAGGAATGTACAAGGAGAAGTCTATGAAGATGGATCATGCTCAAAGCCGGCAAGTCCAGCAGAACCGTCAGAAAGAAACATACATAGCTTCTGATTCCCAAATGCTATGAAGGTGCATGAGGATATTTTGGAAAGCATAATAATTTGCAATGCAACAAGTCCTAACCAGTTGGGAGTTTTAAGTTTTCCTGTCGACCAGTTTTACTGGAGACTGGTCAACAGGTCATCCGTCTGCATGAAGTTCAAGTCCCCGTGCAAAACTGCTCCAATCTACATTATTTCGTGGTGCATGCTGCATATGGTGTGAAAGTTTATCAAGTCTAGTTTTCAACGCATCTGGCGGCTCATCATTTGGACTTCCCAATAAGGAGTTATGACTAAAACATTAAAGATTGGTCAGCAGACCAACATCCACGCGAGACTAGCTGAAAGGTCTTTTTGAGGAGGCCTTTTCACATACTTAGACTCTTCATTTCCATCTCGTGTTTACACCTATCTTGCAGGGCTGTTGCTAGTATAAATACCCCCTAAACTCATTGCTATGTACACCTTTTGATGAATTGATAAACTTCCTGCCATTGCAGTCGAGCCGGCCCCTGAGTGCCTTACTCAAACCTTTGTTCTTGCGAGTTCTTCTTGGGCTTGTGAGAGATCTCTCTGAGGTCCCCTACTTCGTGCTCTACGGTTTCGTTCGGCTGCGCGTATTGTGTGGATTAGTCCCGGTTTGTGGTTCTGCGATCGTTCGGAGATCGAGTCGAAGTCCATCAAGGTTTCGGTGTCTCTCTCCCCGTCGCTTGGTCGCATCCAACCTTTGTCAGGTATAAAGCTAGTTATCCCCGCTATTTCTACAGCAAGTTATCATTGTTCCTAAACCTACTGCCGTGAAGATCGGGCCAAAATCTTGCTGATTCATATCGGTACTTATCATGTGGTAATCAGAGCTATTGTTGTCACGGTAGGTTTTGCTATCATCCGCCTATATATTTATCCATTTGTTACTGGTTTCATCCATCATATATTGTGTCTTGTTCATATCCTATAGTTCACTAAAAAGCCACAAAAAAAATCCCATAGCCATTTGTTGGTACTGTTACTTTGTGTTCTTTCTGTTCATCGTGTTGCTAGTCACCATCGTTATTCTTCCGCTGTACTCTTGTTTAATTTTTTTCCCGCCCCCCCCATATGTTATATTGTGTTTGCTGAAAAAAAATCTGAAAAAAAGAATAAAAAAAGTAAAAGAGTAAAAAAAACAAGAAGAGAAGAGAAGTGAAAGGGGTTGTGTTGCGGATTCAAGTTTGATATCTGAAAGTTCAAGTTTTTGGGGCATCAAACAGCAACTTTACATCTTGGTTGGACGGTTTGTCTCACTTTGTTTCAGTACCATAGCCCCCCCTTGATCAGCCACCTATAGCTCCACAAAAGCCGAAACCGGACCTCTCGCCTTGTATCCTTTCAATCGCTTAATCACAGCTGCGGTACTCCCACTTTTCAGCACAATCACGGTCCTTGAGAACGAGTAAGAACATTGGTAAGTAAGTGGTGAGTTTGTGTGATTTCACATATTTTTCCTATTCCACTTTCTTTTCCATCAAGCTAACATGGCAGGATCCGATTCGAGTGTTCATGGTGGGCACCGAGAAGAAGAAGACCCCCTGTCTCACGGGCTGAGATGCGTCGCATGTCTGATTCACTCATGGAGGCCATGGGGAGGATGTTTGATGAACGTCTTCCCGCAGCGGGCGGTCAAGGACACCATCGTCGTCATGAAGAATGTCGTAGGGAGGAATCTGGAGATGAAACTTCAGGTTCTGGCCATGGATTTGATCGCTTCGGTGATGATCGTGGAGGACGTGGTGGTAGACGCCGTGCTGATTTTGATGATCAGTGTGGTGGTCGTCGTGCTGATGGCCGTCGTGTACATTTTGAAAATGAAGGATTTGATGATTTTGAAGAGGAAGGATTTGATGATAATGAAAATCCTTTTGCAAATGATGGTCTGTATGGGAGGCGTCGTGATCGGCAGCGGCGTGCTGGTCGTGAAGAAAGAGGACATCATCATGGTCGTCATCATAGAGATGACCCGGACAACATTGCTCGCGTCAAGTTGACGATTCCAAAATTTACTGGAAAGGAAGATGCTGATGCATATCTTGAGTGGGCTGAGAAGTGTGATCAAATTTTTAGAGTACATAATCTCTCTGATCAGAGGCGTGTGAATCTTGCTTTAGTTGAGTTCTCTGGTTATGCTCTCACGTGGTGGAATCAAATTCAAGAGAATCAACTTGAGTTGGGACGTGATTATATCAACACTTGGGCTGAGATGAAGAGAGTGATGAGAAGGAGATTTGTACCATCAAGCTATCAGCGTGACCTTCGCAATAGGTTGTAAGTGTTGAAGCAAGGAAAAAGAACGATTGATGAATATTATAAGGAGATGGAACTGCTGCTAGTGCGTGCTGAAATTAGAGAAGATCTGGAGTCAAAAATGGCAAGATTTTTGGGTGGTCTCAATGAAGAAATTGCTGGTTTTGTTGAGATGTTTCCATATCATTCTCTTTGCAAGATCTTGTTGATCAAGCTAAGCGCACAGAGAGAAAATTCAGCAAGAGGCACATGGGAAATCTCATTCCAGTCATTCTATTGCTGCCCCGTGGCGTAAGCAGCAGTCCAGTACTTCTTTTGGTGGAGGACGGTCGCATGGTGCAGCAGCAAGGTCCTCTCCATCCAATGCTACTTCAAAGATGGCGATTTCTTCGGCATCATCTCCGGCAAATCAGCAGCGGCCTGCTGCAAGTGCAGCAGCCCAAGGTGCTAATTCAGCTGCTACATCCTCTGTACGCAGCAGAGAAATTGAGTGCCACAAGTGCCATGGTCGAGGACATATTGCAGCCCAATGTCCAAGTAGAAGAACCATGATTGTCAATGAGCGTGGTGAATGGGAATCTGAAAGTGATCCTGAGGATGAGGGTCCAAAATATGATGAAGAAACTGTAAATGAAGAGAGTGAGGAAATTCAGCCTGACAAAGGAGACAACAATTGTTTCATTTCTCGTCGAGTGCTTAGTGTTGCTGCTACAAAAGAAGATAATAATCAGCGACACAATCTTTTTCACACCAGAGGCATCATCAAGGAGAAGTTGTGTAGCATCATTATTGATAATGGCAGCTGTAATAATATTGCAAGTCAAGAACTGGTAGAGAGATTGAGATTAAAACAGCGACGTCATCCTTCTCCATACAAGATCCAATGGCTCAATGATTGTGGTGCGCTGAAAGTAACCAACATTGTTACCGTTCCTTTTTATATTGGAAGGTACAATGATCAAGTAGAGTGTGATGTGGTGCCTATGAAAGCATGCCAACTGCTGCTAGGTAGACCATGGTTGTACGACCGAGATGCTCAGATTTGTGGCCGTGCCAATAAAATTATTCTCATATACAAAGGAGCACGCATCACTTTGCTTCCTTTGACACCTGAGGAGATTTTGAAAGATGATATAAAAAGAAAACAGCGAGAGAGCGAGAACCAATTGAGAGTGAGCCACAAAAATAGTGAGGGAGTATTTCCAAAGCCAAATAACACTCCACAGCTGCAAAGAACCGAGCCAAAGGGAAAAGAGGGATTAGTTATGATGGCTAGGAAAGGGGATTTAAAAGAATTGAGTGTACCCAATGCCATGTTCTTTGTACTCCTGTACAAGGACAATTTTCTTGTCACTAACGACATACCTTCTACTCTGCCTAGTGTTGTTTTTGATGTGTTGCAGGAATATAAAGATGTGTTCCCCGAGGAGGTACCACCAGGGCTACCACCAAAGAGAGGGATTGAACACCAAATCGACCTAGTTCCTGGAGCTCCACTTCCTAACCATGCACCATACTGCACAAACCCGGAGGAAACAAAAGAAATTCAGTGCCAAGTGCAAGAGCTCATCAACAAAGGATATGTAAAGGAAAGTCTACCACCCTGTGCTGTTCCTGTTCTTTTAGTTCCAAAGAAAGATGGCTCATGGAGAATGTGTGTTGATCGTCGAGCCATTAATAACATTACCATAAGGTATAGGCATCCCATACCTAGACTTGATGATATGCTTGATGAGCTTAGTGGTGCTATTGTTTTCACTAAAATTGACTTAAGAAGTGGCTATCACCAAATTCGCATTAGAGAAGGAGATGAATGGAAAACAGCCTTTAAAACCAAGTTTGGGCTGTATGAATGGTTGGTAATGCCTTTTGGATTGACCAATGCACCTAGCACCTTCATGAGATTGATGAACCATGTGCTTAGGACTTTCATTGGCAAGTTTGTTGTAGTTTATTTTGATGATATCTTGATTTACAGCAAGTCTCTCAATGAACATATTGAACATATAAAATGCGTGCTTGCTGTTTTGAGGAAGGAATGCTTGTATGCTAACCTTGCCAAGTGCACCTTCTGCACCGACAAGGTTGTCTTTCTTGGTTTTGTTGTTTCAGCTCATGGCGTGGAGGTGGATGAGGAAAAGATCAAAGCTGTTCGTGAGTGGAAGTCTCCACAAAACGTGAGCCAAGTGCGGAGCTTCCTCGGCCTCGCTGGTTTCTACCGGCGATTTGTAAAAGATTTCAGCGCCATTGCTGCTCCAATCAATGAGTTGACAAAGAAAGAAGTGTCTTTTCAATGGGGAGAGGCACAAGAGAAGGCGTTTGAAGAGCTCAAAATGAAGTTGACATCAGCCCCACTCCTTGCACTTCCAGATTTTGGTACGACCTTTGAAATTGAATGTGATGCAAGTGGTGTAGGGATTGGAGGTGTGCTCATGCAAGAATGAAGACCCATTGCATACTTTAGTGAAAAGCTAAGTGGCCCGACTCTGAATTATTCAGTTTATGACAAAGAACTTTATGCTCTTGTGAGGAGTTTAGAAACATGGCAGCACTATCTTTTGCCCAAAGAATTTGTGATACATTCAGACCATGAATCATTAAAACATTTAAAGGGTCAATTAAAATTGAACAAAAGACATGCAAAATGGAGCAAATTAATTGAGTCTTTTCCTTACACTGTCATGTACAAGAAAGGGAAAGATAATGTTGTAGCCGATGCTTTGTCTAGGCGCCATGCTTTGCTGTCCCAACTTGATGCTAAAATTCTTGGTTTAGAAAGTATAAAGGATTTGTATGCCACTGATTCATTCTTTGCTGAACCATTTGCAAAATGTTGTGATGGCAAGGGCTGGAAAAAATTCCATTTGCATGACGGATTTTTATTTCGACGTAACAAACTTTGCATTCCAGATTGCTCAGTTCGTCTAATGCTTTTGCAGGAAGCTCATGCCAGTGGACTTATGGGTCACTTTGGTGCCAAGAAAACTGAGCAAGTACTAGCTGATCACTTCTTTTGGCCAAAG
This sequence comes from Cenchrus americanus, assembly GCA_947561735.1. Taxonomy (NCBI): domain Eukaryota; kingdom Viridiplantae; phylum Streptophyta; class Magnoliopsida; order Poales; family Poaceae; genus Cenchrus; species Cenchrus americanus. The sequence goes on along the minus strand of OX387242.1, from coordinate 152,834,402 downwards.
ATGCGGCGAGATGTGGAGAGACATGTTCTTCGCTGCATCACATGCCACAAAGCCAAGTCACGTTTGAACCCTCATGGTTTATACACCCCTTTGCCTATTCCTAGTGTTCCTTGGGAAGACATTTCTATGGACTTTGTTCTTGGTTTACCTCGAACAAAGAGGGGGAGAGATTCAATCTTTGTTGTGGTTGATCGTTTCAGTAAGATGGCACACTTTATTCCCTGTCACAAAAGCGACGATGCTTCCCACATTGCTGAATTGTTTTTCAGGGAAATTGTGCGACTACATGGAGTGCCACGTACCATTGTGTCGGATCGTGACACCAAGTTCTTGAGCTACTTTTGGAAGACACTGTGGGGAAAACTTGGGACAAGGCTACTGTTCTCTACAACATGTCATCCCCAAACTGATGGGCAAACCGAAGTTGTGAACCGTACGCTCTCCACTTTGCTTCGAGCTGTCCTGAAGAAGAACCTGAAATTGTGGGAAGAAAGCTTGCCTCATGTGGAATTTGCATACAATAGGGCGGTACACTCGACCACAAAATTTTGTCTATTTGAGATTGTCTATGGTTTCAAACCTACTGCTCCTATCGATCTTCTTCCTTTGCCTATACAGGAACGTGTGAACTTCGATGCAAGCAAGCGAGCTGAATTTGTCAAGAACCTTCATGATTGAGCGAGAGCAAACATTGAGAAGATGACCAAGTTATACGAGAAGAATGCCAATAAAGGGCGCAAGAAGATGTTGTTTGAACCTGGAGACTTGGTTTGGGTTCATTTGTGCAAAGATCGGTTCCCTGAACAGCGCAAGAGCAAGTTGCAGCCCCGAGCCGATGTACCCTTCAAAGTGCTTCGCAAGATCAACGACAACGCATACGAAATTGATCTACCAAGTACTTATGGTGTGAGTACAAGCTTCAACGTTGCTGACCTATCTCCCTTCGTTGGAATGGAAGAGTCGAGGACGACTCCTTTTCAAGAGGGGGAGGATGATATGCACATACCAAAGCCAACTCAAGTTACACCCACACCGACCACTCCACATCGACCACTTACACGTAGCCAAGCTAAAAAGCTACAACAAGAGGTGCACGCGCTACTTTGTGAAACTCATTTTAAACTTAATGAGAATTATATACTTCGTAAGTTGTGCACATTGTTATTACTCAGGTTCATCAAGGAATATGACAGGAATGTACAAGGAGAAGTCTATGAAGATGGATCATGCTCAAAGCCGGCAAGTCCAGCAGAACCGTCAGAAAGAAACATACATAGCTTTTGATTCCCAAATGCTATGAAGGTGCATGAGGATATTTTGGAAAGCATATGAAGTCTAATTTGCAATGCAACAAGTCCTGACTAGTTGGGAGTTTTAAGTTTTCCTGTCGACCAGTTTTAGTGGAGACTGGTCAACAGGTCATCCGTCTGCATGAAGTTCAAGTTCCCATGCAAAACTGCTCCAATCTACATTATTTCGTGGTGCATGCTGCATATGGTGTGAAAGTTTATCAAGTCTAGTTTTCAACGCATCTGGCGGCTCATCATTTGGACTTCCCAATAAGGAGTTATGACTAAACCATTGAAGACTGGTCAGCAGACCAACATCCACGCGAGACTAGCTGAAAGGCCTTTTTGAGGAGGCCTTTTTCACATACTTAGACTCTTCATTTCCATCTCGTGTTTACACCTATCTAGCAGGGCTGTTGCTAGTATAAATACCCCCTAAACTCTTTGCTATGGACACCTTTTGATGAATTGATAATCTTCCTGCCATTGTAGTCGAGTCGGCCCCTGAGTGCCTTACTCAAACCTTTGTTCTTGCGAGTTCTTCTTGGGCTTGTGAGAGATCTCTCTGAGGTCTCCTACTTCGTGCTCTACGGTTTCCGTTCGGCTGCGCCGTATTGTGTGGATTAGTCCCGGTTTGTGGTTCTGCGATCGTTCGGAGATCGAGTCGAAGTCCATCAAGGTTTCGGTGTCTCTCTCCCCGTCGCTTGGTCGCATCCAACCTTTGTCAGGTATAAAGCTAGTTATCCCCGCTATTTCTACAGCAAGTTATCATTGTTCCTAAACCTACTGCCGTGAAGATCGGGCCAAAATCTTGCTGATTCATATCGGCACTTATCACTTGCTGAGTATTAGTATACTCAGCCTTGCTTTATAAATGTTCTTCCAGGTAATGCATCTGATGTGTGGCCCGGAGAACTTCGACCCGGCTGGGAGCTGGAATGGGTGGATGACGAAGAGTGATTGCATCATGGACGGGCCTCCTATGATGTGATCGTATCGTTTAGTTATCTTCCGCTGTTTTCAATAAACTCCGAACCATTTACTTTCATGTCGAAGAACTATGTTTGTAATAATGATCCCTACGGGGATGTGATGGTTAATTTGTAAGGCACTCTGGACTCTCCTTCGTGGGAGTGTTAATGCATATGCTCGATCCTCTCTGAGATGTCAAGTGATTCACCGGGCGTTAACCTGGCAACACTCAACGGGATGCTTCTTTATTATCGCTTAATGACCAAATGGAGTGGTTTAGGCGATAGTACGGAATTATCTCGGGTGGGGTTGTCACAGCTGGTATCAGAGTGACCGAATGCACCGGAGTGATTAGATTAATATTAATCACATATTTTACAATAAAACTTGTCAAGATTGATTGGATTTTGAAAACCCGTTGGATCGTTAAGGAATGATCTAGATCGAGAGGCCCTAGAGGGAATTTTTGGGTTCTTTAAGGTGGCATAAGAATCTATGGTTTATTTGCTAACTTCCAGCACTTTACTTTATGTCAAACTTACTTTATCGCACAACCAAACTAGATGAGCCACGTGTTTAATATGTGTGTTGTTCCGCATCACGGGAATTGCGAGGGTTGATGGAGTGATCCCTTCCATGGATCCCATCTTCGCGTCTAGATATGAGTTGTGGTGTCGCCACGTGTTTCATACGTGTGCATTCCGCATGTCGATCATGCGAGGCAAGGATACACTCCATTCAAACGGAGGGTCTCCAAGGTTGGACGCTGTCCATGCAGCGGCTTGACGCATGGATACCGTTTCTATAAGTGAACGGTACTGTATGTGGACGCTTTCGTGACGTGTTGGCACGAAAGGTTCGTTTTCTGCAGGTACACTAAGAACAATCGTAAGTCGCTAAGTGCGAATCGAATAGCTCTGATTAGTTATTATAAGGAGAGCCGATTATAAGCCTGCCACCGGCACTAACTACGTCTTTTGGATCTAGTGTGTAAGGTCGTTAAGGCGTGTGCAAGCATAATAAAAATCTTGATAAACCTAAAATTGGTTCCCAATTGCTTGAATAATTTTTCTTGAGTGAATTGCTTGATCTTAGATAAGGTTTTCCTTTCTTTTGAATTTAGGAAAATTCTGGCAGATTGTCTCTGTCATTTCTCAATTTTTGTAGTCAAATCTGTAAGGAATCTGACAGACATCCTTTAGGAAAGTTGTTTCTTATCAAGTTGAGCATCCACTGTGAATTTTTCAGGATTTTAGGAATTTTCTGCTCAGAGTTATGCTCAGTTTAATGCGTCCCTGTTCTACTGTTTTTCAGAACAGATCCCTTCTGCAAAAGAGATTTTTCGAGCTTATTCCAATCCAATCTAGATCTACCTTTGAATACCAAAAGTGTGCATAATCATGTCATAAAGTTGCTGTGAAAAATTGGGAATTTTTGGGGCCCTGGTTTTTATGTTATGAATTTTGGTTCATACCTACCAGATTTTACCCTATTGCTCGTTGATGCCGATTGATATTTAACGTGTAGTTCCTAATTTTTGTACAGATGGCGCAGCCAGATCTACGATATCGACGTGGACGGTACGTGTTGTACCGATGCCCTTCACTGGGAGGGTTTTCCCCGTATTTTGTGGGAGACTCTCAATGAGGTGGGCTACGTTACGCCGCCGCTGTACGAGGTGGTTTCTTTTTGGGACCAGGGTGTTCCCTACGCCCGCACGACCGCTACGGTGCTTCCTCACCCCGAGCACCTGGAGTGGGCGGACTTGAGCATGGTGTTCTTTGCTCACCGCGGTGTTGAGTCGGTTGAGTCCGCGGCCATGCAGATTCTTCACACCTTCTGTGAGCAGCACCCGGACGAGGTGATGCTTACTGCGCTGGGTTTGTTCCCGGCCATGGACCCACTCGACCCAGCTTGGTGTGAGCGTCTCTCGCTCACCGACGTGTTACTCACGGCAGACCCTCCAGCGGTTGTTGTGCACCAGCTTCTGAGGTTCTTGGAGGCGGTGTACAACATGCAGGTGTTTCGTCTTTCCACTCAGGGTATGCTCTCCGTTGTGTTGAGGGACTCCACAACAATGAGGGATATCCTTACCCTTGACCTTCAATATGAGCGCCAGACCGTTGCTCACCTCCAGCAGGAGATCGTTACGCTTCAGGACGAGCGCATTCAGTGGCACCAGGAGCGTGCTGAGCTCACGGAGCAGTTGTTTGCCCGAGAGCACGCTCTTGAGACGACTCAGGTGCAGCTAGCTCACACTGAGGCTCAGCGTTTTGCCTTGGTGCAGAATGTGATGGAGATGCAGAACCAGGTTGCAGAGATGGAGATTGAGGTAGAGGTGTGGCAGGCGATGGCCCAGCAGGGTCAGCAGCCGCCGATCGCACTACCGGCCGTACCTGCCGCTCCAGACGAGCTAAAGGGAGTTTCAGGCTTGAGCGAGGACAGTGTTGGTGGTCCACCACCTGACTCTCCGGACACTAGCACTGGCTCCGCTGCGGGCTACTAGTGGTTTTAGCAGTTGTCTCTAGAGGATAATCATGTACTCTTAGTTTAGCCTCCTCAGCTGGCTTTTGTGTAAGGGTAGAGGCTGCTCGGAGAGTATATTGGATGACCTTTTGTTGTACATAAGTGTGTAAGCGTTCCAAGACTCCGCATCATGTAATGCGTAGATGGACATCTCGGTGTTGTCATGTTTAATGAATAATTCAGGATTGTTGTGATCAAAATCTCGCCTTGTGTTGAATACCAATCTTATGTGTTATGTTGTGGAGATCATGCTCACCAATATTCACCCCCATTGCATAAGCGTACCGAGAATTATATCAATTTTTTTCAGTTCGGCCTACAGCAAAAACAGCTAGGCAGAACCCCTGTATTGAAATTTTTCGGGCATGTTAACTTTGGATTTATACCTCGGGTTGAATACCAATGTTGGAGCTTAGGAAATTTCACACTTGCTGACCAAAAATGGGAGTTTTTGCTATTGCGGGCAGAGAGTTATGAATTTTCTAGTAACTCCGTTGTGCTGTCCAGTTTTCCACCAAATTGGTGCTATGAGTTTCATTCTGCATATTCTTCTTGTGGATAATGTAAACAAGCTTGTGAATATGTGACTAATGAAAAGCTCATGGATTTCAGATGGTGGGACAAACTCGTGCTTCTCCCAATGGTTTTGGTGCAAGCGGGAGTGACGCTCCGCCTCCTCCTCCCAACATGACCATCCAGGAGCAGTTTATGGTCACCCAAACCGAGGTGATGAGGCAGCTCTTGCAGACGCATCAGCAGCTTGCTCAGCAGCTGCAGAATAACCCTCGTGGGGAAAACGTCGACGGCCAGCCTCGAGTCACTAAATATGAGCATTTCTATGCCATGGAGCCCCCGACTTTTGAAGAGGCCAAGGAGCCACTGGCTGCCGATGCGTGGATCAAGGCTATTGAAGCCAAGTTCTTTGTGTTCACCTTGCCCTGCTCCGAGGAGCAGAAGGCCAGCTTCGCTGCTCTCCAGCTTCGCGGTGCAGCGTTGATATGGTGGGAGAACTTCAAGACCATGATTCCCGCCGGACACCAGATCACATGGGCTGAATTCAAGCAGGCCTTCAAGGAACATCACGTTCCTAAGGGTCTACTGGATAGGAAGATGAAGGAGTTGCTTGCTTTAAAACAAGGATTTGACACGGTGTATGAGTATGCAAAGAAATTCAACGCCTTGTGTCAGTATGGTGGGCATAATGTTGACAACGATGCCAAGAAGATAGAGCGTTTCCGTGATGGGCTACACGGGTATCTCTATGAGAGGCTTAATCTTTATGAGCCTAACAACTATCAGGACCTTGGGAACAAGGCCATTTCTCAAGAAGATGCCATGTCCAAAGCCCAGAGGGATAGAAAGAGGCAGGCCGGATTCACTTCTACTGGTGGGTCGGGCAAGAAATTCTGTTTCATCAAGAAAGGTACTCAGGGTCCTCCCCAGTCATCTTCAACTGGACATTGGAGGGTGACCCCGTCTCAGAATAAGCCAGCTGGGAACTTCCAGTTCCGTAAGGCACAACAACAGTCATTCAAGCCCAGTGCACCCCCGACTAACAACAACAACAGTGCTACCAAGGATCGCCACTGCTATAATTGTGGTCAACCCGGACACTACGCCAATGAGTGCCCTAAGCCCAAGCAGAACAAACAGGGCGAAGGCTCAGGCTTCCGTCAGGGGAACCAAGTCAAGAAGCTCGTGGTGCAAGTCAAGCAGGGTAAACTCAACTTCACCACCCTGGCTGACGTTCTAGAGGGAGCAGCAGTGCTGACGGGTACATTCTCTATCCGCGATCACCCTGTTAGAATATTGTTTGATTCTGGAGCAACTCATAGTTTCATCAGTGAAAGTCTAGTGAGCAAGTTGGGCTTACATTCTTGTCATACCAAACATTCTTTCGTCGTAGCCACGGCAGGAGGAAGAATCCTCTCCAACACTATAACCAAAGTCGTTCCTTTGCAGCTCGGCAGCAAAACCTTCTTAACCAACCTAATTCATTTGGGATTGGGAGGTCTAGATGTGATTCTAGGAATGAATTGGTTGACCCAACATCAAGTGGTTTTGGATATTTCCACTAGAATGATAGAAATCCATTCCCCTACCAGTGGTCATACGATCTTGTACCTACCCTAGGTGGGAAGCACCAATTATTGTTCCTATGCTGCCGTAGCCATCCAACTAGACGACATTCCAGTAGTGTGCGAGTATCCCGACGTCTTTCCCGACGTCTTTCCCGACGACTTGCCTGGTATGCCACCAGACAGGGACGTCGAATTTGTCATAGAACTTCAGCCAGGTACCGCACCAATATCTAAAAGGCCCTACCGAATGCCAGCCAAAGAACTGGGAGAGTTGAAAGTTCAGTTGCAAGAATTGCTTGATAAGGGATATATCCGCCCCAGTTCTTCTCCTTGGGGAAGTCCCGCTCTGTTTGTGAAAAAGAAAGATGGTAGTTTGCGGATGTGCGTGGACTATCGCCCACTCAATGCGGTGAAAATTAAGAATAAATATCCGTTGCCCCGCATTGATGTTCTCTTTGATCAATTGGCTGGTTCCAAGGTCTCTTCCAAGATTGATCTCCGATCTGGCTATCATCAAATAAAAATTCGAGCAAGTGACATACCAAAGACAGCATTTTCCACCAGATACGGTCTCTATGAATTCCTAGTGATGTCTTTTGGTCTCACCAATGCACCTGCCTATTTCATGTACCTTATGAACTCAGTTTTCATGAATGAACTGGACAAGTTCGTAGTGGTCTTCATTGATGATATTCCCATATATTCCAAAAGCAAAGCCGAGCATGCGAAGCATCTTCGTATTGTTTTGCAGCGATTGAGAGATCACAAACTCTATGCCAAATTCTCTAAATGTGACTTCTGGCAGGATAGTGTGAAGTTTTTGGGTCACACTATTTCCAAGGATGGTAACTCCGTGGATCGTAGCAAAGTGCAGGAGGTCATGGATTGGAAGCCACCCAAATCAGTACATCAAATCCGTAGCTTTTTGGGTCTAGTAGGCTATTATCATCGGTTTATTCCGGATTTCTCCCGAATAGCTAAACCCATGACAGAACTTTTGAAGAAGGGTGTCAAGTTTGTGTGGAGTGAGGAGTGTGACCAAGCTTTTCACACCTTGAAGAAACACTTGACCTCAGCTCCCGTATTGACTCAACCGGATATGTCCAAACCGTTTGAGGTGTTTTGTGACGCTTCAGGCACTAGTCTTGGTTGCGTGCTTATGCAAGAAAACCGAGTCATTGCCTATGCCTCACGGGCACTTCGACCTCATGAGAAGAATTATCCGACTCATGATCTCGAGTTAGCAGCAGTCGTGCATGCCTTGAAGCTTTGGCGGCACTACTTGATGGGTAATCACTGCAATATCTACACCGACCACAAGAGTCTGAAGTATATCTTCACTCAATCTAACTTGAATATGAGGCAAAGAAGATGGTTAGAATTAATCAAGGATTATGACTTGGAAGTCCATTATCATCCCGGCAAGGCTAACGTGGTTGCAGACGCGCTTAGCCGCAAGCATTGCAACTATGTAACGTTAGAGCCGAAGAATGAAGCTTTATGCGAAGAAATGAGGAAGCTTAGCTTGGAAGTGGTCGAGCATGGCAAGCTTCATGCTGTCTCGATCGAATCCCCTCTCCATGAGAGAATTTCTATAGCTCAACTCGATGATGAAGAGGTTCAGAAAATCAAACAGAAATTAGAAGAAGGAGACCCCAAGTATGATTGTTTCCGAAAGGATGACAAGGAAATTGTTTGGTTCGGACAAAGATTAGTGGTACCTCGGGACCAAGACTTAAAGAAGGAAATTTTAGATGAGGCTCATCTCTCTAAGTTCACCATTCACCCCGAAAGTACCAAAATGTACTGAGATCTTAGGGAAAATTTTTGGTGGTCAAATATGAAGGGTGAAATAGCCGAGTATGTGTCCAGTTGTGACACATGCCAAAGAATCAAGGCTAGTCATCTAAAGATCGCAGGTCAAATGCAACCATTAACCATTCCTGCATGGAAGTGGGACGATATCAGCATGGATTTCATTGTCGGTTTACCTCTCATGCCTCGGAAGCATGATTCCATTTGGGTCATAGTGGACCGGCTTACCAAGACTGCTTACTTTATCCCCGTTCACACCACCTATTCAGCTGAGCACTACGCGGAATTCTATATTGATCTCATAGTGCGCTTACATGGTGTTCCCAAGACTATCTTGTCAGATCGTGGCACTCAATTCGTTGCTCGCTTCTGGGCACAAGTGCACGAATCTTTGGGAACCAAGCTAATCCATAGCTCTAGTTATCATCCTCAGACTGATGGTCAGACGGAAAGAGTAAATCAAGTAGTAGAAGATATGTTGAGGGCTTGTGTCATTCATTTTGACAAATCTTGGGACAAATGCCTAGCTCTAGCAGAGTTTGCTTACAACAATAGCTATCAAGCTAGTTTGAAGATGGCCCCGTTTGAAGCCTTGTATGGAAGAAGGTATCGTACCCCTTTGAATCGGTCACAAGCGGGTGAACAAACCTTGTTTGGTCCTAAGTTGGTACAAGAAGCCGAAGAAAAAGTGAGTGTTATTAGAGAAAATCTGAGGGCAGCTCAGATGAGGCAAAAGAGCTACCATGATAAAGCTAAAGCTCCCCGAGAGTTTGAAGTTGGTAATTATGTATACCTAAAGGTATCTCCGACCAAAGGCGTACAACGCTTTGGAGTAAAAGGGAAATTAGCTCCACGCTATATTGGTCCTTATGAAGTCACCGAGAAGTTTGGTACGGTTGCTTACCGTATTCAACTCCTCGACCAATTGTCTGCAGTGCACGATGTGTTTCATGTCTCGCAATTGAAGAAGTATGAGCAAGTCCCAGAGGAACAAATAATTGAAGAGACCAATGCGGAAATAGAACCAGATCTATCGCTAGCAGAGTACCCAATGAGGGTATTGGATCATAAAGAAAGGCAAACTAGAAGACAAAAGGTGAAAATGTACAAGATACAATGGAGTCACCACACCGAAGAAGAAGCTACATGGGAGACCAAGCAGTTTCTCAATGCCAAGTACCCCGACTTTCTTCCGAGTCAAGCTCGTAAGTGAACTCTCCTCACGTGCTCTTGATTCGAATCTCGGAACGAGATTCTCATTAAGGGGGTAGGCTGTAACACCCCTTGTTTTTGCTCAGTGACAAATTGTGCTAATGACCCACTTAATCACCCCTCTAACTACCCTTGAGGGCATTAGGTCAATCCTTGGTCAAATCCCTAGCTCAAAACCCCTTAATCCCCTTTGACCCTTGGATGCCATTCTAGAACTTTGTCACGTTCTCCAAAATTTCCCTAAACACTTCAAAACCACCCAAAGGGAAAAATGTGCAGAGTGTTGAGGCACACAACTTTGCTGTTGAGTGGCATGGCTGGTTTGGAGGGTAAGAGGGTGAAAATGGCAAAACAAGACCCTGGTCCACTGTTCACAGGCGTCGAGTTTTGGGTCAAGTTGGCATGGTGTTCCTGCTCGAATCCTTGGACAAAACCCCTACTAGTCTTTGTGAAAGTTGTAGAGGGATGTTTACTCTTAAACTTTGCTTCAGACCCTAAGATGCTGTTTAGTTTGAAAATGTGGAGAAAAACAATTTTGAAAACAGATCAGTGAAATGCAACCAGCACCAGGAACACCGGAACGCGTTCGGGCGCGACGTCGTGCGCGACCACATCGGCCACCGCCGTACGCGCCGTACCCGCTTCGGGCGTGCACGCCGAGGCGCCGGTGTGACCGCCGGTCACCGCGCGTGCCGGCGAGAACTCGTGTGTGCCGTCCGTGGCAAGTGGGCCGGGCCGGTGGCGTTGATTCGTCGGCCGCACACCGCCCGTGTCGCGCCATTGGCCGCCGGAGCGGCGCACGTCACCGGCCATGCCCTCGGCCTCCCTACGCGTACTAGTGGCACCGACACGTCCCTACCTACCCCAACCGACCTTCCCGCACGCTTATAAGCCAGCCCTAGCCGTCCCCGCACGCACACGTGCTTCCACCCGATCGGCCGCCGTCCGCCATTGCCGCCGCTCGGTGGGAACCATCTTCCAGTCGCTTCCCTCACGCACCCAAGAGCTTCAGCCCTTCCCTGTCCACCACAACACCTCCCCGAGCTGCTTGTTGATCAAGCCGACCCACACCTTCGCCGGAACCCGAGTTCCCGCGGCCGCCGCCGGACCGCCGCCATCGATCTTGCCTCTCCGTCGTTTTTCCAAGCCCGGTGACCTTCCTAGCACCTTCTCTGGGTCACATGGAAGCTCCCCGTGCAGCACGTGGTTGAGCCCAGGCCCTTCCCTCACCGCTGTCTAGCTTCCTGCGGGCGCGCCGCCGCTGCTCCGTCGCTGCCGCTCGCCGAAGCCTCCCCCGGTCGATCCACCGCCACCAATCGGTCATGGGTGAGTCCAATCTACGATCCCTGCCACTTGTTTGCGTGGCCGAGCCCCACCTCGCCGCCGGCGAGCTGGTTCCCGCCGTCGGGCCCAAGGGGGAGGGACCGAGGGTATTTCTGTGAAGATTTCAAAAGTTTTAGGGTTCGTAGTGCAAAAAGATTCTTCCTTGTTTTGTGAATTAGTCCAGCACCTTGTAAAATTGATTAAAAATCATAGAAAAATCCAAAAATAGCAAACCCAATTTTGCTGAGCTCAGTGTAACAAAAACTACAACATTATCCAAATGTGTATATACTTTTGGGTTATAGTTTTTACTTGAAAAATAGGAATGTGAAATACCTAGATTGGTGTTCCTGCAAAATCCACACAAGCTCTTGAGCTGGATTTTGGATATGTTGTGGTAACTAGTATGCCTAGGCTCTGTGCCAAAATTTGCACAAAGTTACTGAAGGGATTTTCCTGAATAAATTATTTTGTGATAGTGGTAAATCTGCCTAGATGATTTTTGTAGCTGGTTACATAATTATTTCTGGGCACAACTTCTGGCTATGGTCATGTTATGCTAAAAAGCACCTTTGGTGAATTTACCGTGATTTTATCTCTGTTAGAAATATTATTTCCTCATTTATGCATGTTTTTGATCATAAATATGAGTAGCATGTTTCATAAAGGCTATATGTGTGTTTGTTAGTTCTTTAAGCTTGTTTTGGACCAGAGCATGTGTAGGAGAAAGAGGGGAGTCATCTCTGTCCTAATTATTTGGTTATGCATTATTCCCTTTTATGCTATATAGGAATGCTCCTATTTTGGTGTATTAAATTCAATGGTGCTAAAACCCTTTTCTTGCTGTCCAAGTATGCCTCCTGGTCAGTAGGACCAGTGGGGGTTGGCTGGATCAGTTTTGTTATGTTTTGGTTATGCATAAGAGCTCAAACTAGAATAATCTAAAAAAGGGAAAATAGGGAAAAATCACTATCTCTAGTGCAGGACTTAAGGAGAAGTGTTAGGAAAAGTAAAATGGTGCTAAGAAAGTGAAGTCCTTGCTGTTTGTTTTTAAATTAAATGTTTCTTTAATAGATGTGCTCACAATCACCTTAAAGGGTAGGCTAAATAGGCTTTTTGACTATTCTTTGAAAAGGAAAAGTGTTAAAATACCTTTGTTAAGGTGAATATGGCCAACCATATACTCCATGAAGCTGTTTGCTACTGTTTTTTAAATTAATTACCCTCCTAATCACTGCATTGCATTTCCGTGTAGAAGTCCCTGACTGTAACTATACGCTGGTGCCGGCTGGCGAGGACGAGGGAGTAGGAGGAGACGTGCACTACGTGACCGTAGAGCAAGACCCGGGCCAAAGTCCGGAAGTTTGTGTGTCTGCTTGTGCTGACGAAGGCAAGCCCTGGTTTATTCATTAACCCCAGTGTTTCTTTAAAACTTCTGAATTTACTTCATGTTATTGTATGTGCATTTACGTTCCGGAGTTGAAATGAAACCCTAGTTGCTTGATCCATAAGTACCTATGATCTTTTACTAGCATGTTAGGTCGCTAGTTGCTATGCTTAAGGATCCGGTACAAGTCGAGTGATGTTCGTCACTCGCGAGAATAGGATCTCCTTATCGAATCACCATATGTTTAATGGATTGCTCATGTGGTAAGAGTATGGGAATTGGGCTCCGGTCCAATGGCTTCGTGGGCTAAGTGTTTGAAAGTACTAAACACTTGCCGGAAATGGGTACGGTAAGCCTAGTACCTAAATGAGGCGGTACGGGGTTTTACTATCACTACTCTTAGGGTTGCGGCCCCGGGCTCGCCACTCGAGTGCATGCGTGAGGCTGGGTGACCTTGGTGGCGTAACCCAGATAAACCTTGTACTTAAGTCTGTGAGCTATTATCCCCAAACCGAAGAATGATGGGAACCGCCTGGTTGATGAACTCTTAGTGAGGGCATCTACTATGTGTTTAGGTCCACCTTGCAAGGTTATGAATCAATCGATTGTCGGTCTCTCACCGTCACCTGAGACTACTTACCCTACTGGCCATGATATCCCTTTATGATGGAACTTCGTGAAGATTACTACTTTGATTAATTGTTTGTACAACTTTGGTTGTAAAAGTTGCTTATCTAGTAATAATTACTTCAACTAGAACATGAGCTAAAATATGGAAAGTAAGGATTCACTACTTAGCAGCTTTTTGGCAAACAAACCCACTAGGCAAAAGCCTTGCATGACTAGAGGTAAAGTCTTTTCTTTTAGACGGGTAAGTTGTGACAGAACCGCTCAAATTACTTCCATATTATCGCCTAAACCCCTCCTCTGGGCCATTAAGCCATAATACAGAAGTAACTCGTCGTCTCTGCCGGGTCGTACCCGGTAAATCACTTACATCACAGGATCGACATTTGTACAACAAACTCACACGAAGGCGAGTCCAGAGGCAAACAAGTCACCATTTATTACATAACATCCTTCACAGGTTCATTATTACAAACCAAGTCTTTTGCATAAAGGTAAACAGTTCAGAGTTCGAAACACAGCAAAAATAAACACTACACGACATAAGTAACATCACACGAGGCCATCTGTGATGCCACTAAGCACTGTCATCCTCCCACTCGTATTCCCAACCGGGTGGGAGAGAACCAGGCCATGGAGAGCCATCATCACACAGATCATCACCTGAAATCAGCAACAAAAGAAAGGCTGAGTATGCTAATACTCAGCAAGACTTAACCGTCGGGTGATTCGGAAAATCACCAACCCTCTAGACATGCAAGGCTTTATGGCTGGTGGTTTGTTTTGCTGAAAAGTAACAAAGAATATGTCCTTACTTTCAAGTTTTAGCTCATATTCTAATCTTTTAACCATTACTAGGTTAGCCAACTAATTCAAGCAAAAGTTGTACAATACAAGTTAACAAGTATACAAGTTCTTTCTCAATTCCATCATTAAGGGACATAGAGTGAATGGTTAAGCAGTCTCAGATAACGGTGAGAGGCCGACGATCGATCGGTTAGTAACCTTGCAAGATGGACCTAAACATACGGGAGAATGCATACCCCAAAAATGCCAAATAAAACCAAAGGGGTGGGGTATACACCAACCAGGCGGTTCCCAACCGTCCTCAGTTCTGGATCAAGTCCACAGTCCCTGGTACGAGGTTATCTAGCCACGGTATCTGACCGTCCGGATCCACCTATGTACCACTGCCTAGTATCTGGGGATCTCTCCCGGGTGTAGTGGTAGAGAGTTCCCTTGCAGGATCGGGAAAGTACTAGGCTTACCGGTCCCATTCCCGACAAATGCTTAGTACGTTCAAAAGCTTAACCACGGACATCCACTGACTGGAGTCAGTCCCATGCTCTTACCACATGAGCAGATAAGTTCAACAATCTTATGATTCCGACATAAGAGACCTATAGCTCGTGAGTGACGGTCATCACTCGACTTCTACCGTGGTCCTAAGCATGGCAACTAGTGACCTAACATGCTAGTATTAAAACATAGGAACCTAGGATCATGCATCTAAGGTTTCAAGTCAACTCCTGAACGTAAATGCACAGACATTGCATAAAGAAAGGAAAAGTTGCAGGAGTTTAACAAAAGTAGGTTATGCTCCGGGGCTTGCCTTCGCTGGCAAAGTCAGAAGCGAGATCCTCCGAACTTTGGTTCGGGTCTTGCTGCACTTCCACCACGTTCACGTCTCCCTCGGCTGGTTCTCCTTCAGACTCAGGCACCAGCTCGTAGTTCCCGTCAGGAAGTTCTATACGACATGCAGATGCATTAGGATTCAAGTATACAATTTTAAGTAGGTGAATTCAGTTCTGAATTTGGAGATAAACTCACGGGTTCTTGTTAGTCATATTCACCTTAACAAGTTTTCAATTAACTGTTTTTCATTAGAACAATGGATGGGTGTGAAGGTTCATTCTTGTTTGATGGTGATTGTGTGCACATCTAAGTTCATTAGCTAAGTGAACTTCATTAAAGTGTTTTGGGGCTGTTCAGATATGGTTTCACAAGTTTCGAGCTTGGAATTCAAATTGCACATGGAGACAAGTTTGTTTTCCCTTTATTTGACCTATGTTAAGCTTGGGGACTTAGGGAAATTAATTCTGGCAAAGATATACCCAAACTGATCATAAATTTTCACCAGCATGCACATAACAGCAAGACCTATATTTCTGACCAAAATTAGGCAAAACAACATTACCAAGCAATTATGACAAAAATAACAAACTTAAGCTAGTAGAAGCATGAATAAATCATAAAGCAGAAAATACTCAAAATCTGAAGCTGTAACTTGGCACACAGCATGATAGGAACATATTTAGCTCACACACCAATAATCACATCCATAGCTGCAGTAGAAATATGGATTTGAATTTAACTCAAAATAGCAACCATAAATTAGCAGGGCATTTTACACAAGCCTAAAATTCATCTCTGATTTATGAAACACACTACTGAGCATTGCAAAGCTACAGGAGAAAGTTGAAAGGCATTTGCTTAACAGATAATTCTAAACAATTCATAAATGGAGAACAGGCTGAAATCAATATAAATTCATAACTGAAATTTCACACAAGATTTCAGTGCCATTTTTCTACACAAGGTCAGGAATGCTATTATTGACAACATATCCAAAATTCACATGCAGATCATTTATACATTTCAAGTTATTTCAAATTTACTCAAGCTGATCAATTCAAGTTCATTTAAAAACTACTCTAAAATTTAAAAACTTCCTTTCTAGAAAAGTTAGGCTTCTTCACAAGGATTCTAGAACAGTTGAGTTTGCATTTTTACGATTTTCCTGTGATTTTATATTGATTTTACAAGGTTCAGCTTGTTAACCCTAAATCTATAGATGTCTTTTTGCAGACAGGCCCTCCGATCAAAAACTAAGATTGCAATCAAGTCCCTGGCGGCGGCGCAAGGCTGGCCGGCGGCGAGGGGCGGCCGGACTCCGGCGAGCAAGTGGCTAGGTTGGGGTTTGGACTCACCCTCAGTCGATTGGCGGGGTTGGTTTGGCGGAAGACAGTTCCGGTGATGGTCGGCGGCGAGGGGCGCGGCGGACGGCCGCTGCGACCGCAATGCCGGCGAGCTAGCGGGTCGGCGGACCAATGTGCGTGCACGGGAGCGTTCTAGGGGTGTGTGTGTAGGCTAGGTTGGAGCTTGGGTTCGAGCGGAGGCGGTGGATGGCGGGGCGCACCGGCGAGCTCGGCGCGGCGGCGCGCGGCGGACGCGGGGAGAGCGGCGCGGTGCGGCGCCTAGCAATGCGAACACGGGGGAGATGCGTGGGGCGTTGGGGGTGTCTAAGGACTTGCATGCGGGCCGGTGGCGCGGCCGGGCCGGGCCCGGCGCGCGCGGGGCACGACGCGTGGCCGTGGCGACGGCGTGCGCACGGCGCGGCCCGGCCGGCGGCAACGCACGCGCGGGCGTGCGTGCGTGCGGGGAGGTGTGCACACGGCGTGGGCCCGGCCATCGAAGACCGGCGCGTGGTCCTCGCCATGACGGCGTACGGACGGCGGGCGGCGTGGGCCCGGCGTGATGCGCCGGCGCGGCATCGACGGGCGGCGTCGCGCGCGGGGCGCGCCATGACGTTCCTACCCACACTCGTTTCAAAGTACCCCACTTTGACCGATTCAAACTCAAAAATTTTGAACTAAAGTTGTAGAACAGTTAACCCTCTCCAACTTTCGTTGAGACCGGTCGGTCTACTTCTCAACGGGTTGGGAGATAATCCCCTCCAAAGTTACAGATTTGTATGCATTGGTCAAACTGTGCAGCAGGGCTTTGACTGAGTTTTTGAGCATTTAAACCTCAGAATTTGAAATGCCAACAATGGAATGAAATGTGTTCCCGAAAAAACTGAGAAACTTTGCTGTTGGTCGATTTTGAAGTTCTATAGGAAAATTTTGAGAATGTGCAAGAAAACTAATCCAGCCTTAAGAAGCACTTGGGCTTTGACCACAGATTAGGGTGTTGACCAAGGTTCTTTGTGCAAAAGTGTGACTCACTATGTTAAACATGATTAGAGGCTACTTAAACTTGGTTATTAAAGCCAGGTGATGTCATAAGAAAAAACAAACATCAAGGATGTTACAAGTCTTGCTGAGTATTAGTATACTCAGCCTTGCTTTATAAATGTTGTTCTAGGTAATGCATCTGATGGGTGGCCCGGAGAACTTCCACCCGGCTGGGAGCTGGAATGGGTGGATGACGAAGAGTGATTGCATCATGGACAGGCCTCCTATGATGTGATCGTATCGTTTAGTTCTCTTCCGCTGTTTTCAATAAACTCTGAACCATTTACTTTCATGTCAAAGAACTATGTTTGTAATAATGACCCCTACGGGGATGTGATGGTTAATTTGTAAGGCCCTCTGGACTCTCCTTCGTGGGAGTTTTAATGCATACGCTCGATCCTCTCTGAGATGTCAAGTGATTCACCGGGCGTTAACCCGGCAACACTCAACGGGATGCTTCTTTATTATCGCTTAATGACCAAATGGAGTGGTTTATGCGATAGTACAAAATTATCTCGGGTGGGGTTGTCACAACAAGCCCCCCAAGGGCGGTTTTGGAAGTCTTCAAGCTTTCTCCACCAGACGGATGCCCGGCAACCGCAACCTGCTGAGCCTCGACGCAAGCGTTGCGATCCCGACGCGTGTCCTCCGCTTCGAAGATTCCGGACTGCGTCGTCGCACACTGGCAGACCGGTGCTCCTCACCGGTCAGACCGGTACCCACCGGTCAGACCGTTCAAACCCACCGATCAGACCGGTCTGGCACTGCTGCAGTACCGTCTTCGGTTCTTCGGTCTTGGCTTTGTGGATCAGCCAAGGAACCCAGTGGTTTTCTGGTGAACCACCGGAAACCCCACGAACTCGGTGTAGCCTCCGCCAATCGCCACTCATGACTCAGCTCCCACGTAGTCCCGGCTCGACCTTGGTTTTGAGGCTCTACCAAGAAACCGTCCATGACTTCATCTTGCTGTTCATTCCACCATGCGGCCTGCACTTGACCCCGCTGGCCAGCGGGTCCCTCGAACGAAGCCTACTTGTCTTCTCCACACCTGGAGGCCTCACCGGCGACGACCTTTCGTGCTTTTTCTTCACCTGCACCAACACCAGTCAAGCCGCAACCTACACCTGCAATACTTAGCCAAGAATCAGTCCACACAACGTTGTCAATCACTCATTAGACAAGGAAGCGATCATCCACCGGTCCTCGAACCACACATGGTCCTCAATCTCCCCCTTGATGAGTGCATTGACAACACCCACACAAACTAACAAGAGAGAAAAGAAAAAGAAAGGAAACGAACGAAAAGAAACTCCAACAGGCGATCGAAAGCCAAACAAAGGCAAAGAGCAAGATCACTTGAAGAAGACAAGTCTCGGACCCCTTAGGCAAGGGCAACGACTCGACACATCCGAGACAAAACAAAACTCAAGAAAGGAGCACAATCCACCAAACCAAAGCTCGACAAACCACAAAGAGCTCCCCCTGCACACATGGAAGCTCGCCTTGAGCCAATGCAACTCCCCCTGGACGAATGCATGCAAAACACCACTTGAAAATAGAGCAGCTGCATCAGCTCAGCTCTCACCGGTGAGACCGGTCACCACCACCAGTCAGACCGGTGCTCAACATGTGCACAGGACCAGCACTCTGACCGGTCAGACCGGTGACCTCGACCGGTCAGACCGGTGCACACCAGAGCCCAGAAATGGCTCAAAACCACCTAAAAACCTTCTAAGTGCATCCAGCAAGCCATTTCAAGCTCAAACTTCTCCCCCTTGTTGGCAATGCATGAATCAAGCCAAAAATGCAAAACCTTTCAACCTAGAGCTTATCAAATAGACAAAGTTCAACATAGGGTGCTACACATGTCCAAATGAGCAAGTTAGATACTCTATAGCTTCGTATTGACATCAACTACAAAATCACCAAGTTTCACAACCATTGGACGAAGCTAAGATGGATTTGGGCAATTTTGCGAAAAATTCGCCTCTCATGAGCAAAGTCCTAGACATGATCAAAACATATCAAAATGGCAAAGCCACACAAACTTCATGCTAGGACAACCATTCTAATCATAAGATCATCACAAACACCCACAAGCACCTCATGTCATGTCAAAGCCACCGTGCCATGTGCCTACTTCGATGTACGAAACTTCTCATTGGTAGGCATCATGCAATGGTTAAGCACCCAAAGCAAATTAAAATCAGCACATATGACATGGGAGAACATTTTCCAAGCATTTTACATTTCATTTTCAGATTTATAATTGGTACATGAAATGTCTTTGCGAAAAAAGGAACTTATGCCCCTCCACAAGATGAAGCAAGAGGGCTAAACATTCATGATGGCAAATCAGCCTTTGGCCCCATATGATCAATAAACTAGCTATCCAACCACGAATTAAGCATAACCAAGCCACTAAAACATGTCAAGATCATATAAATGCATTTACACATGAGAGAGCATATATGTGACATTTTTCAAAACATAGCCATCAACCATGGATTATTAAACAAGATCATCAAGAGCTAAGCAAAACTAACCATAAACAAGCTCACAAAGACATATCTCATTCCATGGTGAACAATGTATATGAGAGAAGCTTTTCCTATCTAATGCATATGATACAAAATGCATGCAGTCTAAGATACAAGGATGCCTATACATCATGTTACATATGCCATGCCAAATGCAAGAAATGCACAAAGGAAAGCTATACATATGTTACAAAGGAGCTCCCACACAAAACTCACAAACCACGGGCTCCTCGAGGGAGGCAAAAAGGGCTCGACACCACCGGCAAAAGAGCAAAGGAGCACAAAGCTCACAAGCTCCCCCTAAACTCATGCATTATGGCCAAAGAGCATACAAAGGTCACCTTACACACATGAGATAGGGCAAAGAGCAAAAGAAACCAAGTGGCTTGACCAAGGCCACACACTTGAAGGTCACAAATACACTTACCTTTATCATTTCTTCACAATTCACTCATCCTTGTCCACCATCCCCGAAAGTGATGCACCTACATGTCACCACCGAGATATGAAGCCGAAGAACCACCCCCGATATCAGCCAAATGTTCTCCAGGCCATCGACCTGCAACTCAAAACCAAGAGCGAGAGCGAGCAAACGACTCAACACTGGGTTAGTTCCAAAAGTGTAAAACCAGTGCCTAGCCATTTGCTCGAAAGTGGGGTTAGCACAAACCAAACCATCTTTCCTACCAAAGCTACCTCCACGAACACCACTACGGTAACCACCATGAGGGAACCAACCCTCTCTACCTGGAGGAGGACCAAAACCACGAACGAAAGCCCGTGGACTGTCCCTCCTCTCCTTCTCAAAGCTAAGACTCCTCCCATCCCCGTAGTGAGCTTGAAGGGGAGAATTCCTAGCAAACTGACCTCCTGCAAACTCTCCAGCCCAACCACCAGAACCGCGAACTCCAGAACCAAACCTCGCTCCTGTACGAGCACGAAACTCGAACTGCTGCCTGTCCAGGCCCGCACCGGTCTGACCGGTGCCCCTCACCGGTCTGACCGGTGTAGCCTGGGCAGCAGCACCTCCAACAACCTTCCGCTCTCTCCAAGCCCGAACTGTCCTCACACTCGCCTTGGCCTTGGGCATTTGCACACGAGGTTCAGGCACATCATGAGATGGGTGGTACCTGTCCTTGTTTGCGCACTTCTTAGCCATTCTCGCCTCTCTCCTTCTCTTATAGCAAAACTCTTTCTTGTGACCATCCTTTCCACAAAACTCACAATGGAAACGGATTGATCTTGGCTTAGGCTTGGGGTGAGGCTCTTCACAAGGCTTCTCACTTGGTTTCTCGCTCGGTTATTCACTTGCCTTCTCACTTGATATTTCTCTCGGTTGGTTTGGCTTGGATGCAAACTTGTCTTTGGGTGTGGGTTGTGGTGGAACTGAAACATTCCCAGAATTCCCTTCTCTCTCACCACTGCACTCACCAAACTTATCAGATCCCAAAGCCCAACCATCAAAGCGCTTACAGATAGCAATCATCATACCAAGCTGAGGTTCTTCACTTGACAACCAACTCAGCACTTCACGCAACTTACCATTCTCATCTTGCAAGCGACCAACACATTTTGCAAGATCCAAATTCTTCATAGCATGCAACTCACATGTAGAACAAGAAGTAGGAATAGGCACTTTGAAATCAGCCTAAAGCGAAACAATGCGTGAACGAAGCTCAACAATTTTCTCATGCAAACTAGGGCAAGAAGTACAAGCACCAAGCAAAGTGGGTCTAGACTGTAGCTCAGCCAACTCAACCCTAAGCGCATCTAGTTCCTCACACTTGGAGGCATACTTTTCCCTAAGATCAGTCAAGTCAGCTAGGAAAACAGAGCAATCAGCACAATCAATCTCAACAGAAACAACAGGGCTAGCCTTAAGAGAATCAATTTCAAGCTTGCTATCAAGAACATGTGTTTCTAGCTTAGCCACTCTAGTCCTAGCATCCTCGAGCAAAGATCTAAGCTCCTTCCTAAGCTTCTTAGCCTCTCTAAGCATGTGATCGCGATTATCAAGCAAGTCAACCAACTCCGCATTCTCCTTGCGCAAAGAAGAGAGCTCATCACATACCTCATCCTCGGAATCCAAGTCCGAGGCGTTCTTCTGGCTTCTCTTGCTGCTCGAACTGCGAGCCATGCCGCAGAAGTCGTCCTTGAGGCTTAGGCCCGTCACACAAAGGCAGTTGAGATACTTGTTGAGGTTCTTCTTCTTCTTCTTCTTCTTCTTCTTCTTCTTCTTCTTCTTCTTCTTCTTCTTCTTCTTCTTCTTCTTCTTCTTCTTCTTCTTCTTCTTCTTCTTCTTCTTCTTCTTCTTCTTCTTCTTCTTCTTCTTCTTCTTCTTCTTCTTCTTCTTCTTCTTCTTCTTCTTCTTCTTCTTCTTCTTCTTCTTCTTCTTCTTCTTCTTCTTCTTCTTCTTCTTCTTCTTGTCATCCTCTTCATCTTCATCACTCGAGCTCGAAGACGTGTCCTCAGAATTGGACTCGATGTCGTTTGATCTCTTCATCTTCTCTCGAGACTGTGTCTTTTTCCCATGTCCATGATCCTTCTTCTTGGACTTCTTCCTCTTGTCCTTGAACTTGTGCTTGTCGTGGTTGTTCACCTTCGGACACTCGGCGAAATAGTGTACAGCCTTGCCGCACTTGAAGCATGTCCTCGTGTTCCTCCTCATGTTCGCCCTGTTCTCGTGCAGCCTCTCAAACCGCCTCGTCAGCAACGCCAGCTCGTCCTCTCCAAGCACGTCGAACACCTCATATGGCACAGACATCAAGGAGGACAAAGAGAACATCCTGGTGGATGAGTTAGTGTTAGCCTTTCCTTTCGAGCCAGACTATGGGAGTTAGTCGGACCCTCGAGCTTGGCTGTCATGACCCTATCCACCTCAGCCGACTTGAGCTTCGAGAACAGCTCGTTCACCGTCAGAGTGTCATACTTCTCCGACTCCACGATGGCCTCGAACTTTCCGCCCCAAATCGTACGATCCAAAGAGTGTAAGAGCTTGACAGCTCTATCATGATCATCGTATGGGAGCACGTCCACATTGGCCCTCATGTTGTTCACAACCACCGTGAACCTCTGAAGCAAGGCATGGATGGACTCACAGGGGAGATGAGTGAAGTTCTCGTACTCTCTCCGGTAGGTCGCATACATCCGAGCCTGAACCTGGGCATTCCCAACATGAGCCTCCTTCAACACCAACCAGATTCTACAAGCCAAGTGCTCGGTGTGCACCCGATCGAACTCAGGCTGACACAAGGCACGAAAGAAGTAGTCGTCCACCATATTGTTGGTGTCGAACATGTCCCTCGATCTTGTAGCAAGGAAGTTCATCGGCTGGACATAGTCTGTGTCCACCGTGAATTCCAAAAGGATCTGACCCTTTCCTCGGAGAAACGCAGCCATCCACTTACTCCACATTTGGTAGTTCTTGCCATCAAAGTGTGGAGGACTCGAACCCCGTTCCTGGTACGCCATCCTTGGATCTTAGACTGGTTAGAGTCAATAAAGACCCGAATCGGCTCTGATACCAGTTGAAGGACCGATACGGCGAACCAGAGAGGGGGGAGTGAATGGGAGCCGATAAAAATTCTTCTCGAAGGAGATGGAAACTCCAACAAGATGAACACGGCTTCCAGCACACGTCTCCGACTCACTACCCAAGTTGGCCAAGCCCACGTAGCCACTGGAGTGCCACTGGACCTAGGAACCAACACACAACCTTCCGACCCGAGAACGCAGCGGAACACCAAACCTCGAGTCCACTGACCAACACCAGTCAGACCGGTTCCTGCTGGTGAAACTTGGTGACTTCCACTAAGTGGCTCCACACCGGTCAGGCCGGTGCAACACACCAGTGAGACCGGTCACAGCCAGAAAGCCCCAAATGACCAAATAGGCCTACCGACCTCCAAACAGATCCAAACTCGAAACAGCCCCAACACAGGACAACAACAAACTCACCCACACGTTCACCCGAGCAAAAACCCACTAAGGGTTGCACCGGTGTAGCCTGGGTAGCTCGGGATGAACAGCACCCGGGGGTCAACTCCTCCAAATCCAATCCTTGATCTCCCGAATCGCTCCACCGGCATGAACAAGACTTTTGGGACAATAGGAACACCTCATGAGGAGTCCATAGCCAAGTTTAATCCCACCAAAACTTGTCCAAACAAGAGGAATCGAAGAAATCCCGCCAAGAACACCTCTAACCCTAGAACTCGGAAAACTCCAAAATCGAGCCCCTTTACTCACGGATTTGGGAGGGGAATCACAGCCCAAAGAACCACGAAGGGTTCCCACAAATTTCCCCCATCAAATCCCCAAGAGGAAGGTCCGGAAAACACCCCAAGAAAAACACCAAGAGAGGGCTTCGAAAATCACTACCAAGAACAACCGGGAACAACACAATAAGGCCTTGAGGAACCACGCTGAATCATCTATACATACCACAAAGGTTCATACAAGGTCTAGCTTGCCGCCCGATCATCCAACCCTCTCATAAGATCACACCATGAAGCTCTCAAGCTAGTCCTATAGAAATCCTAAGAAAATAGGAAGGGAAAATAGGAAAGCAAATGAACTAGGGTTCAAAGAGATGGCTGCCATCCTCTCACCTCATGGGTTATATGGAGGCAACCGAAAGTCTAAAATACCCTTTCCTAACAACTAAGGATACAAGCCCCTCAAGGGCGGTTTTGGAAGTCTTCAAGCTTTCTCCATCGGACGGATGCCGGGCAACTGCAACCTGCTTAGCCTCGGCGCAAGCCTTGCAATCCCGACGCGTGTCCTCCGCTTCGAAGATTCCGGACTGCGTCGTCGCACACCGGTCAGACCGGTGCTCCTCACCGGTCAGACCGGTACCCACCGGTCAGACCGGTCAGACCCACTGGTCAGACCGGTCTAGCACTGCTGCAGCACCGTCTTCGGTTCTTCGGTCTTGGCTTTGTGGATCAACCAAGGAACCCAGTGGTTTTCTGGTGAACCACCGGAAACCCCGCGAACTCGGTGTAGCCTCCGCCAATCGCCACTCATGACTCGGCTCCCACGTAGTCCCGGCTCGACCTTGGTTTTGAGGCTCTACCAAGAAACCATCCATGACTTCATCTTGCTGTCCATGCCACCAGGCGGCCCGCACTTAACCCCGCTGGCCACCGGGTCCCTCGAACGAAGCCTACTTGTCTTCTCCACACCTGGAGGCCTCACCGGCGACGACCTTTCGCGCTTGTTCTTCACCTACACCAACACCAGTCAAGCCGTAACCTGCACCTACAATACTTAGCCAAGAATCAGTCCACACAACGTTGTCAATCACTCATCACACAAGGAAGCGACCATCCACCGGTCCTCGAACCACACATGGTCCTCAATCATGCAATGGTTTGGCACCCAAAGCAAATTAAATTTAGCACATATGACATGGGAGCACATTTTCCAAGCAATTTACATTTCATTTTCAGATTCATATTTGGTACATGAAATGCCTTTGCAACAAAATGGAACTTATGCTCCTCCACAAGATAAAGCATGAGGGCTAAACATTCATGATGGCAAATGAGCCTTTGGCCCCATATGATCAAAATAAGCTATCCAACCACAAATTAAGCATAGCCAAGCCACTAAAACATGTCAAGATCATAAAAAGGTATTTACTCACAAGAGAGCATTCATGTGATAGTTTTCAAAAACATAGCCATCAACCATGGATATAAACCAAGATTTTCACGAGCTAAGCCAAACTAACCATATCATACCAAATAAGCTCACAAAGACATAAATATCATTCCATGGTGCACAATGTATATAGGAGAAGCTTTTCCTAACCAATGCATATGAAACAAAATGCATGCAATCTAAGATACAAGGATGCCTATACATCATGTTACATATGCCATGCGAAATGCAAGAAATGCACAAAGGAAACCTATACATATGCTACAAAGGAGCTCCCACACAAAGCTCACAAACCACCGGCTCCTCAATGGGAGGCAAAAAGGGCTCGACACCACCGGCAAAAGAGCAAGACAGCACAAACCCACAAGCTCCCCGTAAATACATGCACTAGGGACAAAGAGCGTACGAAGCTCACCCTTAGTACACATGATAGAGCAAAGAGCACACTAAGCACACAAGCTCCCCCCAAACTCATGCACTATGGTCAAAGAGCATACAAAGCTCACCTTACACAAATGAGATAGGGCAAGGAGCGAAACAAACCAAGTGGCTTGACCAAGGCCACACACTCGAAGATCATACCTTGGTCATTTCTTCATAATTCACTCGTCCTTGTCCATCATCCCAAAAGTGATGTACCTCCATGTCACCACCGGGATATGAGGCTGGAGAACCACCCCCGATATCAACCAAATGTTCTCCGAGCCTCCCACCTACAACTCAAAACCAAGAGAGAGAGTGAGCAAGTGACTCAACACTATTTTAGTTCCAAAGGTGTAAAACCAGTGTCGGGCCATTTCCTTGAAAGTAGGGTTAGCAACATTCATCCTACTGTCCCTATCAGTACTGCGATCCATCCTGTCAAACCTATCCAACCTGGAACCACTATGGGAAGACCACTCCTGTCTCATTGGAGGAGTACGAGTACCACGAAAGGGAAAGTGTGGTCTGTAGTTCCTCTGAGACTCGAAACTGTGACCTCTCCCAAACTCGTATTGATCACGAGGTGGAGAACGTCCAGCAAACTCAACACCACCAGACTCAAGGTGCCTACCATTTGTTCTACGACCAAAAGGACTGAACCCTCTAGAATCACGGCCACTGAAACTAAGCTCTCCAACTCTCTGCCTAGCACCGGTCTGACCAGTCACCCTGACTGGTCTGGCCGGTGGTCCTCGACCAGCAAACTTACCTTCACCTGAGGCTCTCATATCTCTCCATGTTTGAACCTTATGCACAACACCCTTTCCCTTAGGTAGTGGCATACGACGCTCAGGCACACCATGAGAAAGGTGGTACCTGTCCTTGTTTGCCCACTCCTTTGCCATTCTCGCCTCTCTCCTTCTTTTGTAGCAAAACTCTCTTGTGACCATCCTTTCCACAATACTCACAATGGTAACGAATTGGTCTTGGCTTAGGCTCGGGATTCGGCTCTTCACAAGGCTTGTCACTAGGCTTCTCACTTGGTTTTTCTCTCTGTTTAAGCAACTGGTTTGGCTTGGGAGCAAACTTGTCTTTGGGTGTGGATTGTGGTGGAACACGAACATTCCCAAATTTCCCTCCTCTCTCACCACTGCTCTCCCCAAACTTATTAGTTCCCAAATCCCAACCATCAAAGCACTTACAACTAGCAATCATCATACCAAGCTGAGGTTCCTGACTACACAACCAACTCAGCACTTCACGCAACTTATCATTTTCATCTTGCAAGCGACCAACACATTTTGCAAGATCCAAATTCTTTAGAGCATGTAATTCAAAGGTAGAACAGGAAGTAGGAATAGGCACTTTCAAATTAGCCTCAAGCGAAACAATGCAAGATCGAAGCTCAGCGATTTTTTCATGCAAGCCAGGGCAAGAAGTGCAAGCACCAAGCAAAGTGGGTCTAAATTGCAGCTCAACCAACTCAACACTAAGCACATTTAATTCCTCACACTTGGAGGCATGCTTTTCCCTAAGAGCGGTGAAATCAGCTAGGAAAACGGAGCAATCAACACAATCAACTTCATCAAAAACCACAGGGCTTGCCTTAAGAGAATCAATTTCATGCTTGCCATCAAGAACATGTGTTTCTAGCTCAGCCACTCTAGGCCTAGCATCTTCAAGCAAACCTCTAAGCTCCTTTCTAAGCTTCTTAGCCTCTCTAAGCATGTGATCGAGATTATCAAGCAAGTCAACCAACTCCTCATTCTCCTTGCGCACAGAAGAGAGCTCATCACATACCTCATCCTTGGAATCTAAGTCTGAGGCGTCCTTGTGGCTTCTCTTCCTTGCGGAGCAGCGAGCCATGCCGCAGAAATCGTCCTTGAGGCTTGGGCCCGTCACACAAAGGCTGTTGAGATACTTGTCGTAGTTTTTCTTCTTCTTCCTCTTGTCACTCTCTTCGTCTTCATCACTCGAGCTTGAAGATGTGTCCTAGGAGTCGTACTCGATGTCGCTCGATCTCTTCATCTTCTCTCGCGACCGCGTCTTCTTCCCATGTCCATGATCCTTCTTCTTGGACTTCTTCCTCTTGTCCTTGAACTTGTGCTTGTCGTGGTTGTTCACCTTCGGACACTCGGTGAAAAAGTGTTCGACCTTGCCGCACTTGAAACACGTCCTCGAGTTCCTCCTTGAGTTCACCCGGTTCTCGTGCATCCCCTCGAACCGCATGGTTAGCAACGCCAGCTCGTCCTCTCTAAGCACGTCGAACTCCTCATCTGGCAAAGACATCAAAGAGGATAAGGAGAACATCCTGGTGATGGGTTAGCGTTAGCCTTTCCTTTTGAACCACCGATGAGGGCGAGACTATGAGAGTCAGTCGGGCCCTCAATCTTGGCTGTGATGCCCCGATCCACCTTAGCCGACTTGAGCTTCGAGAACAGCTCGTTCATGGTTAGAGTTTCATACTTCTCCAACTCCACAATGGCCTCGAACTTTCCGCCCCAAACCGTACGGTCCAACGAGTGTAAGAGCTTGATGGCTTTATCATGATCATCGTACGGGAGCACGTCCACATTAGCCCTCATGTTGTTCACCACAACCGTGAACCTCTGAAACAAGGCATCGATGGACTCACCAAGGAGATGAGTGAAATTCTCGTACTCTCTCCGGTAAGTCGCATACATCCGAGCCTGGACCTGGGCTTTCCCAACATGAGCTTCCCTCAACACCGACCAGATTCTACAAGCCAAGTGCTCGGTCTGCACCCGATCGAATTCAGGCTGACACAAAGCACGAAACAAGTAGTCGACCGCCTTGTTGTTGGCGTCGAACATGTCCCTCGATCCCGGAGCAAGGAAGTTCATCAGCTGGACATAGTCTGTGTCCACTGTGACATCCCAAAGAATCTGACCCTTTCCGCGGAGCAACGCCGCCATCCGCTTACTCCACATCTAGTAGTTTTTGCCATCGAAGTGTAGAGGACCCGAACCCCATTCCTGGTACACAATCCTTGGATCTTAGACTGGTTAGAGTCAATCAAGACCCGTAACCGGCTCTGATACCACTTGAAGGACCGAAACGGTGAACTAGAGAGGGGGGAGTGAATGGGAGCCGATAAAAATTCTTCTCAAAGGAGATAGAGACTCCAACAAGATGAACACGACTTCCAACACATGTCTCCGACTCAACTACCCAAGTTGGTCAAGACCACATAGCCACTGGAGTTCTACTGATCCTAGGAACCAACAAACAACCTCCTGAGCCAAAACTCACCAACACGCACAGCGGATACTTGCACGACTTGTTGCCTGTGCCACACAGGTCAAACCGGTGGACAGAGCCGGTCAGGCTGAAGGCTACAATAGCTGCACAACAAATGTTCCAGAGAACCTCAGTGACTTCTCTAGGCCTTGGAACAAAAGCACCCCCAAAACACAACCTGCAAAGAAGGAAAAACCTACACAAAACCTAGCAAAACAACTCCAAGCAGATCAAGAGCTGACCAGCAACACCACGACCCAAAGACACATGAGTAAAGCAGCTCACCCGAGGCAAATCCCATAATTGACATACAACGGTTAGACCGGTCACTAGCACCGGTCAGACCGGTCAAGACTGGACAGCTCGGGATGAACAGCACTCGCGGGTCAACTCCTCTAAATCCAACTCCCGATCTCCCGAATCTCTCCACGAATTTGTGCAAGACTTTGGGGATAGTAGGAACACCTCATGGTAGTCCATAGTAAAGTTTTTGTCCACCAAAAGTTGCCAAATCAAGAGGAATTGAAGAAATCCCGCCAAGAGCTCCTCTAACCCTAGAACACCGAAAACCCCAAAATTGAGCCCCTTTGCTCACAGATTTGGGAGGGGAATCAAAGGGAAAAGAACCACAAAGGGTTCATGCATACATCCCCCACCAAATCCCCAAAAGAAAGGTCCCGAAAACGCTCCAAGAAAATCTCTAAGAAAGAGCTCTGAAAATCACCAAAAAAAATGAACAGGAACAACACATCCAAGCCTTGAGGAACCACGCCAAATCATCTATACATCACAAAGAGCTTCATACAAGGTCTAGCTTGCCGCCCGATTATCCAACCCTCTCACATCTTACCATGAAGCTCTCAAGCTAGTCATATAGTAATCCTAGAGAAAATAGGAAGGGAAAAAAGAAAAACCAAATGAGCTAGGGTTTCAAGAGTTGGCTGCCATCCTCTCACCTCTTAGGTTATTGGAGGCAACAGAAAGTCTAAAATACCCTTACTAGATAATTAGGGATACATGCCCCTCGAGGACAAATTCGAAAATCTTTGTCATCGCTCCATTGGACGGATGCCCAGCGACCGCAACCTTGCTTAGCCTCGACACAAGCCTTGCGATCCCGACGTGTGTCCTACACTTCGAAGTCTCTAGACTGCATCGTCGCACACCGGTCAAACCAGTGCACCTCACCGGTCAGACCATGACCCACTAGTTAGACCGGTCAGACCCATCGGTCAGACTGGTCTGGAGCCGCTGCACCTCCATCTTCGGTTCTTCGGTCTTGGCTTTGTGGATCAACCAAGGAACCCAATGGTTTTATGGTGAACCACCGGAAACCCCGCGAACTCGGTGTAGCCTCTGCCAATCGCCACTTATGACTCGGCTCCCACGTAGTCCCAGCTCGACCTTAGTTTTGAGGCTCAACCAAGAACCCATCCATGACTTCATCTTGCTGTTCATGCCACCATGCGGCCCGCACTTGACTCCGCTGGCCACCGGGTCACTCGAACCAAGCCTACTTGTCTTCTCCACACCTGGAGGCCTCACCGGCGATGACCTTTTGCGCTTGTTCTTCACCTGCACCAACACCAGTCAAGCCGCAACCTGCACCTGCAATACTCAGCCAAGAATCAGTCCACACAACATTGTCAATCACTCATCACACCAGGAAGCGACCATCGATCGGTCCTCGAGCCACACATGGTCGTTAGACTTCTCATTGGTGAACATCATGCAATGGTTTAGCACCCAAGATAAGGAACTTAAAGCATTTATGACATTGAAGCAAATTTTTTCAAGCATAGGCATATCACATACAAAATTCATGATTTACAAATTAAACATGGTACATGAAGTGCCTCTGCAACAAAAAGAAGCTTAGACTTCTCCACAAGGTAGCATGTAGGCTAAACATTCATGATGATAAATGGATCTTTGACCCAAATGGAAAGAACATGGTTCCATGCACAAATTAAGTAAGATATATCCAAAAGCACAAAATTTGAACATTAGAGGCATTCTACTCACAAGAGAGGACCATATAGCATTTTTACAAAAGAAAGCCATCCACAAGTATATATATCCCAAAGCTACCGAGAGCACAACTATACATCTCATGAGCATCACAAGCAAAGTCATAACCTCATATCTAGCATATCATGGTAATCAAAGCATATGAGAGAAGCACATCTCTATGGCATATGATACAAATGCAGTCTATGATACAAAGATGCAAAATGCAAACATGATATGATACATAAATGAGAATGCAACATGCATATGTACATCAACCCTCCCAACCGAATCTCAAAAAGGAAAAACGACTCCAAGCTCTCCTTGGAAATGCGCAAATGTAGCTTGGTCCAAGGGCTTGGTTAGGATATCGGCAAGCTACTTTTCTGTTGGCACATAGATGAGATCTATGTTTCCCTTTTCAACATTGTCTCTAAGGAAGTGGTACCTCACTTCTATATGTCTGGTTCTAGATTGAAGCACGGGGGTTTTGGCAACACCAATGGCACTCGTGCTATCACACATGAGAGGTACATGGGAACACTCCTCACCAAAGTCACTGAACGTGTATGTGATCCAAAGCAGTTGTGAGCAAAACTAGCGGCAGCAACATACTCAGCTTTTGTGGTAGACTGGACTACACTAGATTGTTTGCAAGAAAACCAAAAAACGAGCGAAGAACCTAGAAACTGGCAAGTACCCAAAGTCGATTTCTGATCGACTCGACACCCCGCAAAGTCGGCATCCGAAAAAACAAGAAGTGAAAGCGAAGAGGACGCTGAGTACCAAAGACCATGCTTAGGAGTGTATCGAAGATACCTGAAGATCCGCTTGATGGCCTGCCGATGTGAAGTCCGCGACGACGCCTGAAAACGAGCGCACAGACACATGGAAAACTAGATATCCGGCCTCGTCGCTGTCGAGTACAAGAGGGAGCTGATCATGCTCTGGACTCCTTTTGGTCGACAGGCTCTCCACCCTCGTCTGCATCGAGCGCTGTAATCGTGCTCATCGGTGTCGACAGGGGCTTCAAGCATAGGCATTTCACATACCAATTTCAAGATTTACAAGTTAAGCATGGTACATGAAGTGCCTTTGCGGCAAAAAGAAGCTTAGGCTTCTCCACAAGGTAGCATGTAGGCTAAACATTCATGATGATAGATGGATCTTTGATCCCAAATGAAAAGAACATGGTTCCAAGCACAAATTAACCAAGATATAGCCATAAGCACCAAAATTGAACATGAAAGGCATTCTACTCACAAGAGAGGATTATATAGCATATTTATAAAAAGAAGCCATCCACAAGCATATATCCCAAATCTACCAAGAGCATAGCTATAAATCTCATGAGCATCACAAGCAAAGTAATAGCCTCATCTCTAGCATATCATGGTGAGCAAAGCATATGAGAGAAGCACATCTCTATGGCATATGTTACAAATGCAGTCTATGATACAAAGATGCAAACACGATATGGTACATAAATGAAAATGCAACATGCATATGTACATCAACCCTCCCAACCAAAGATCAAAAAGGAAAAACAACTCCAAGCTCTCCTCGCAAACGAGCAAATGTAGCTTGGTCCAAAGTCTTGGTTAGGATATCAGCAAGCTGCTTTTCTGTAGGTACATGGATGAGGTCTTTGTTTCCCTTCTCAACATTGTCTCTCAGGAAGTGGTACCTCACTTCTATGTGTTTTGTTCTGGAGTGAAGCACGAGGTTTTTTGCAACACTAATGGCACTCGTGCTATCACACATGAGAGGTACATGGGAACACTCCTCACCAAAGTCACTCAGCGTGTATGTGATCCAAAGTAGCTGTGAGCAACAACTAGCGGTAGCAACATATTCGACTTCTGTGGTAGACTGAGCTACACTAGACTATTTGCGAGAAGACCAAGAAACAAGCGTACATCCCAAAAATTGGCAAGTACCTGAAGTCGATTTCCGATCGACTCGACACCCCGCAAAGTCGGCATCCGAAAAATCAAGAAGCGAAAGGGAAGAGGACGCCGAGTACCAAAGACTAAGCTCATTTGTGTATCGAGGATACCTGAAGTTCCGCTTGATGGCCTGCTGATGTGAAGTCCTCGGTGAAGCCGGAAAACGAGCGCACAGACACACAAAAAACTGGATGTCCGACATCATCACCGTCAAGTACAAGAGGGAGTCGATCATGCTCTGGTACTCCTTCTGGTCCATGGGCTCTCCGTCCTTGTTCGCGTGAAGCGCTGTAGTCGTACTCATCGGTGTCAAGAGGGGCTTCGAGTCGTCCATCTTGAACTTCTTGAGGATGTCCTTCGTGTACTTGGCTTGATGCACAAAGGTTCCCTCCTTCGTTTGCTTGATATGAAGCCCGAGAAAGAATTGCAATTCTCCCATCATAGACTTCTCGAATTCTTTGCTCATATCCTCTGCAAACCTCGCAACCAAAGAGTGAGACGAGCCACCAAAGACAATATCATCCACGTACACCTGAACAATAATGATATCATCACCCTGCCGGAGGAGAAAACGAGTCTTATCAACCTTGCCCATCTCAAACCCTTTGTTGAACAAGAACCCCCTCAAGCGGCCATACCAAGCACGGGGAGATTGTTTCAGCCCATACAACGTCTTTCTCAGCCTATACACCCTATGTCTTTGCTGAACAAGAACCCCCTCAAGCGGCCATACCAAGCATGGGGGGGCTTGTTTCAGCCCATACAACGCCTTTCTCAGACTATACACCCTGTGGGGAAACTTAGCACTCTCAAAGCCCAGTGGTTGCTTCACATAAATTTCCTCTTCTAAAACCCATTCAAGAAGGCACTTTTCACATCCATTTGGTACAATTTGAACCCTTTAGCCATAGAAAAGGCTAGAAGGATCCTAATTGCCTCCAAACGGGCTACAGGAGCAAATGTCTACTCATGATCTATCCCCTCCTTCTGACTATAGCCCTGAGCAACCAACCTCGACTTGTTCCTCACCACCTCACCACCTCACCATTTTCTCCCTCTTTGTTTTCCACGCCCATTTTGTCCCAATAGGTTTGCACTCTGGTGGTGGCTCCACTAACTCCCACACTTGGTTTCTCTCAAAATTACCTAACTCCGCATGCATGGCATTCACCCAATTAGTATCAGATAGAGCGTGTCCAATGTCTTTCGGCTTAAAGATAGCAACAAAAGCTGAATGAGTGTTGATGGTGAAAATACGTCAACCTAGCCATGAGTTTACCTTCGATGTTGGCATGAATTTTGTATCTTATCCATTGGTACTAACCCCCATGGTATAACAAGTTCACTTGTGCATGTCGGTTTTGGAGTTAAGTGTTTACACAGGGTTTTAACGTTGAAAGCAAGACTTCCGGGATAAGTTCATTAAGCACCTCATGACAAGACCTTGAAGCCTGGTACAAGTCAAGCAATGAAGTGAACATGACTCCAAGAGCCCAAGGACCAAGCCTGAGAAGATGATAAACTTCGAGGACCAAACCAGAAAAGTGCTGAATCTTGCAAGACAAGGAGTTGAGTCCAATTCGGAGAGAAATCGACGACAAGGGCCCACATGCAAAAGGGGAGAGGATCTAGAAGACTCGGGAAGCAATACCAAACAAAGGAGGACACGGGCTGGGCCTGGATGGGCCCAGGGCGGTCGGCCCAGCCTGATCCAGGGCCCAGTCGGCCTCCCCTTTGACCTAATTGCATCTCGGGTTATTTATAGCCCCTTGACCGAGAGCCACGCATCAACTAATTCGTCATCCGCCGTTGAGGAGCAGAGAAGCTTGAGGGACACCATCTCGGAGATAGGGATGGCAATGGGTACCCGCCACCCGTTTACCCGCGGGTAAAAACCCTATTAGGGTGCAGGTTTGGGGGAATTTTGCCCCCACGGGTTTGTTAATGGGTGAAAACCTCACCCATCGGGTGAAGCGGGTGCGGGTGCATTCTTGAGTACCCCATACCCGCTACCCGGTGGGTCACCCATCTCAATATGACATGTGGACCCTTTGTTATGATATCATATATAACAGACTGGAATTGGAAACCCTAGCCTTCATCCCCATTCTATTCTACCCCGCCGCAACCCTCTCACAGTCATTGACTCATTGGAGGCCGCCGCCGCCGCTCTTTGTGCCTGCCACCACAGTTCAGTGCAACATCCCGAGTTCCCGACCAGGTCGCCTCCCCTCCCTATGCGAACCCCGGCCAGGCCGTCAGCCCTCTCTGCACTCGAATCCGGCCAGGCCACCGCCGCCCCTCCTCTCAAATCCGGTCAGGGCGCCACCACATCCTGTGCTTGACCCCAGCCAGGACGCTGCCGCTCCTTGCGCGCGCATCCGGCGAGGGCGCCGCCGGCCGCCCCTCCCGCCGTTTGAACTTGGCCCCGCCGCCCCCCCGCGCTCGACCTTGGCCCGCCGCCGTCGCTTCCTCCACCGACCCCGGCCGGGCACCACCGCGCCTGCGAGCGCATCTGGCCAGGATGCCGCTGGACGTGGGAGGCGTCCAACCCCGGCTAGGCCGCCGCCGCCTTTACTCCCAGCTAGTGAGCTGCTCTCCCTTTGGGTTAGGAGCTCGTCACCATCACCCAGATGTCGGCGCTGGATCTGCAAGTTGGGGCTCATCTGGCATGGCTGCAACAGTGACTTGGCGGTGGCGGGTGTGGGTCACCCGATGGGTACCCGTTACCTTAGCGGGTGGCGGGTGTGGGGGAATTTGAGACCCGCAGCGGGTGGCGGGTGCGGGTGACGGGTGATTTCTACCTAGCGGGTGCGGGTGTGTACTTGTGCCCCCCACTGGGTTTCCCACCCACTGCCATCCCTACTCGGAGATGAGGGTCGTGCTAGTTGTCTAGGGTCTCCCTAGCCGACGTGGGAACCTTGCATGGAAGACCACGTCGGAGCTCCGGAGCGAGGATCAAGATTGAGGTAGGGCCACAGTGGTGATCTTGTTCATGTAATCATTCATGGTGAATTTTTTATAGTGAATCCGATCTCTAGCAATCAAGTGCCTTCTCGATGATTTTGTTTTCTTCTTGGTTTTGCTTATTCCCCAATCTATCTATAGCTAGATTGCTTAGGGTGCTCTTGTAGCCGCGGTGGCTAGAGGTGCATACCGGACCGACCAAGTGTTTTCAACTTGTTCTTATCGAACTCTCCCTAGACTACCTGCATGAGTAGGGATACGTTGTGACAAAACGGGGCTTCCGAAAGGCGGGCGTTTTCAGAGTCGGATGGAAGGCCACGATTTAAAGATGCTTTTAATGAGATTCACTTTTCTATCTTCATCTATCTTGTTTGGAGCTACAACATAAGCATGATCTAGTCTCTCTAGATCGGTTATCTCTTGCTTTCTCTTGCTACCTATTTAGTAGATTATATTAGATTCGTTTTCTTTATGAGTTAGTAGATTAGATGCAACTTGTCTTCATAAGATAGCTTACCTTGCTTTACTAGATTGAATCCCTGTGTTGCACATTGTTCCACGGATTCGATACCTTGGGTTCACCACTCGAGGGAAGAAGGGTCCCTTGACTACGACGGGAGACTTGTCCGCTTGCAAGTCTAAGAGAACTTCGATACAACTATTAACCGTCAACAAGCCCCTTTTTCTGGCACTGTTGCCGGGGAACAAGCAATCAAGATCCGATCTAGTATCGCTTATTTTTCAGTTTTTCTTTTGATTTTCTTTTGCATCTCTTATGTTTGATCATCCCCAAAAAGAAAAAAAATCAATCTAATCTAGTTTTGATTAACCCTAATTTTTGTTTTCTTTTTATATTTTTGTTTTATTGCTAACCCTAACCGAAGATGGTTGGCTACCTCTCCAAGAAACCCAAAACTCTTTTGTGGATGATCCTGGAAAACTTTACAGGCAAAGGAGACGTGCAACACAAGCTAAAGGGTTGGAAACCCTAGATTCAAAAGTCAAACTCGAAGGACCATCAAAATCTCCAAGGGAATCACCACCTCCAAGTCAAAGACGCCGGAAGGCCGTTCAAGATCAAGAGGAGGATGGAGAAGATGGAGATAGAGAAAGAAGCTCAACACCTAAGGGCTGCCAAGGCAAGATCCACATGGGAGGATTGAAGTGCTCATCGTGATGAAGATGCTAGAGAAGCAAGTGGGACAACTTGCCGGGTGCCCGATGGGTAACAAAGAAGAATTTCCGAGACAACTCCAAGGTCCCAAGACGGCGAAGCCTCAAAAATAAAAACCACCAAAACCAAAAAATTACACCAAGGACCCGAGTCGGAGCCGGCCCAGGGAAGTTGTTGCATCCGTCAAGATCAAAGGACAAAGCCAGCCTGTGAAGACCAAAAAAAATGACTGAGCCGAAGAATAAGCCCGTGCCCAAGATGGTGCGGAAGTGGGGTACCCAAGATTGCAACACCCGCAAAGAGTGTTGATCCGGAGTAATCAAGTGAAGAAGTCTAGCCATGGACTATAAACGAAGCGCTAGGCGGGAGGAAACCCGTTTCGTCGAGTCAAGAATAAGCTACCGGGAGGACAACCCGATTCCAGGTTTTTCGAGTCTTTTTAATAATTTAGTTTTTGAATTTTACTATGCAAAACATTAGACTTAGAATGGTTGAACAATATTAGAGACATAATTCTTGGTTGAATATTTTGCTTGATCATAAATCCCTTTGCATGAACCCTCCTATGTGTTTGTTCGTTCTTTTTCGAGAAACCACAACCAAATAATTTCAGAACCTAACTCAACTCTTCACCCTCATTATGGTGCTGTGGTTGACTTACTTTTTCATGCTAAAAACACACGAGTAGAGCCACGACTTGTACCTAGGTGTTAATTAAATCTCAACACGTGGTAGGACTCGTGTGAACCTTGAAACTAAATTTTTGGTTGATTTAAAAATCCATATCCTTGGTTTCTCTGAAGATTAGAATTTTTCTAAGCCTCACTTAATTTTATTTCATTCAAAGTCTCTCTCATCTAATCAAAATTAGAACCTAAACCTATGCCCCCATGATCAAGCCAGGAAAAGTTCGCTCTCAACCAATGAAGGCAAACTATACCGGTGAGACCGATATCAACGTAGTCGGAAAATATTTTCGACTTACATTTGTTTTTAATGGTTTAAAAACTTCTCTAAATTTATGCTTGAGCTCTTACATGGCCCTGAAAAATATTTTTAAATTTCGAAATTAGAGGAGTGCTTAACCTTAAACACACTTAAAGGGGGGCAATCTAGTTTGAATTAATCATGCATGCACCATTGGATACTCTTTCATCAACTTTCACCAAGTCCACATGCAAAGGACAAGCATGGTGGGCAGCAAGCATAAACTTTGCAGGAATTTCATGGTGGCATGTGAAGCAAGTGGAGCAAGGGAGCATGGACATGACTTAAGGCATGAAGCATCAAGTGGAAGGACCAATGATGCAAGAAAAGGAGTGGACGAGAGCGTTTGGGTGGTGCAACTCGTGGAGCACGCGAGCAGGAAAGTTGTAGAGGCAAAATGATTGTGCTGGAAGAAAGCTGAGGCGGGGAGGAGCACCAGGACACCCAGGCTGGCCGGCCTCCCCTACTAAAGAGCCCCCCAGGCTCCCGTTTTCTGCAGGTAAGCTTCCCTCTCCTTCCTTAGTTTGTGTGTTCAAGTTTGTGTGCCTAGAGCCTCCGTAGACATAGCCAACCTTCCCAAGCTTGATAGCTCAAAAAAATCCACATCCTTAATCCACTCAAAGTCCACATCTCTAAGTAAGATTTTATGTGCCTAGTTACCGGTTGCAACCCGGAGTTTTAGTGGAGAGAAGAGTGCAGCAATCATAGAAGAAAACTACAAGCCTTTTCACCAAAAAAAGGAGGGATCATCGTCGTCTAAGCCATCATCGACAACCTCTTCGAGGAGGCACTCGGTTTTCGAGTTTCCTCAGAGTATGGAGGAGGACACGGCACCGCCGAGGAGGAACCAGACTCTTCTCCTCGGTGGCATGAGGGCCACACGAAACTCGTCTATGAGGTTCACCAAACCTCAAGGGCATACGGAGGAGCCGCCCGTCCAACCTCGCCACTCGACACGATCATCGGCTCCACCTCCATACGCTCCGCGGTATTCCGAGGGGTATGTCATCATGACGGAGGAGGAGGAGAAGAAGCTCGCTCGCCTTGAGTAGAGGCTTGTAGCGAACGTCGACTTCGACGACCAAGCTCTCCACATATTGGGTTTTCATACGGGACACCAGTGCAATTCCTTAACGGAGTGTCGGCAAACACCCACAAGGAATTCGCCTAGGAAATTCTCATGACCATGGCGCATACCTTTGATGAAGGAGTGCTGAGCCTCTCATTCCGTTTGGAGGGAGCCCACAAGTGGAGAAGAAGGAAGACACCATCGGAAGGGTAACCTTGATCAACGATGCTATTTCTAGCACCTTGATGGGGTAATCTCCTTTCATCCATGGGTTGCAATCGATCTTGAGATGTTATCACACTTTGTTGGATTATCTATCTATCATCTTACACCGTGACCATCATAGGTCTAGTCATGAATACCTTCGCGTAGTGAGAGTACGAGAGGAGGGAAAGGGCGAAACCGTGGTCACAACCGATTGCATGTTCTATCGTAGACCCATGGGCGAGTGTCTCCTTTTTTCAAAAGGGAGCTCCGGAACAAGTGGATGTGCATGAAGGCACATGGGAAGGTTTTTGGAGTATGATCGCGGGAGGAGACCATCAACGAAGAAATACTATCCGGAACCCCATCATCCAAGTGTGTCACTTTTGTGCAAGTGGATTTTTGGGAGAATAAGAGAGACAAAGATAACCAACACGGAGTTGAATTGGCTTTACTCAGCTTTGATTGCCAAGTGGCCAATAGACCCCACTCACCTATGATCAACCGGTGGTGTTGTTAAGCAACATCGAGTTCGGGATATATTGGTTCGGGGTGTTGCCTCTCCATATTGGCTATCTCTTTGAAACCGGGTATTACAAGGAACCCGAATCATCTCCTACCCGAGACTTCCCTAGGAATATATGAAGAAAGGAAAATATATAAGTGAAGATGAGAGAGGAGGCTTCAAAGTGGCCTAGGTTAATTTGCCCCTATCGGATGGAAGATTGAGACTTTTCTTGAGGGGAAAGAAGATTGGTTAGAGGAAGGACTTCTTGTGCCGGTGAAGAAAAATAAAAGAGAAGAATTATAGGAGATGGATCTTCTATGTCCCAAGAAGGAGGTGCACAACAAAATTATGTGCCACCATTTCGAGGAATCCCGGCGCCGCCAAGTTACTACGGTGGTGTACCAATGCAAGCATGGGGGAGTGGTGCAGCCGTACCCCCACCAATTTTTGCGGTGCCCAACATAGCCTTTGCGGAGCCATATGCACATCTTCCTCAACCACAACAAAGTGTGGCCACCATTGTGAAGGACCGATACGGTGCCCCCAAACACTATACAAAGGACAACAACCAAACACAAACAACAACCGCGAGAGGAGGGAGTTGAGGACCATTTCTTTATTTTCCCTTTTCCCCTTTTTTTTTTATTTTTCAATATTGGAGTAGCTATGGTTTGGAAATATTTTAAGCTTTGCTCCCTTAATTTTCAGTTTTTAGTTTAATTTTCAGCGTGTGTCTTAGTGTTTATTTTCATCATGAATAATGTCGCCACCAAGTTTTTACCTTTGGTAAAGTTACAAAGTTTGTGCCATGATGATATATGATTATAATTGCCGCTTTGTTTATCTTTGTAATTGACTTATGCATGTTTGAACTAGTGCTCTCTTTAAAAATACAAATCTGAAATTATCTAAATGCTAGCTTAATCTTCAGCGGAGGTTATGATTAAAATAAAGACCCATAGTGTTTTATGTGCTCTCAAGTTATGAATAGATTAAAGATGTCTTTTATGCTCAAAAATATTGCTAACCTTGTCACAAATATCACTTGTGTGTTGCTCAACCTATCCAGAGCCTTATATATATTTGAGTGCATAAACCGTCGGGGACAGCCCTAGGGGTCCCCTTAAACAGCGGGGAAATCCCCCACTTAATCCCGCAACCGCATCAAAACACGCTAGGCCTAACCATGCAGGTGACTAACCATGCAGACACGGCCCACGCCGGACCCCCGACGGCCCACCAAGACGCCCCTCTTAGAAGTCCCCCGAGCAGCACCGCCTCGCCGAGGGCGCGCTCCCCCTCGGTGCGTTCCGCCCCCGTTCGAGGGGGCACCCCCCCCCGAGCGGCCTCGCCCCGCCGAGGGTCCGCCCCGTCCCCTGGCCGGGGCCCGCCACGCCACGGCGCCCGCACGCGTGCGTCGGCCCCGTACTTGGGCATTTAACGCCCCGACGCCGCAGACGGCGCCATCATGCGCCCGGGCTCACGCCCCGTGCCGCCGCACCAACTCCCCAGGGAGGAGCCCATCCCCGCCACCGTGGGATGGACCGTGCGGGACGGCCGTGTCGCCCCGTGACACCGTGCGCCCACTACAAGATGACTAACGCGCCCGACCCTCGAAAGGGGGCCGGCGCACCCTCGATTTCACTTTCCCGTGACCCCACAGGTTAGGTAGGGGGCGCTAGGCCGGCGGATGGCCATCCCGGCCCACACGTAACGCGCGCGGCCGCCGTACCCACGCGTGTGTGCGCACGCCCGCACCGCAGCGCACGCCCGCACCGAGAAGAACCACCCCCGCTACCGCGGAGCGCATTGGGAAGGAACGCCGTTCGCCCGCTCCCCGTGCCCCGTACCAGCCCATCATCGCACCTCCCTCGAAGCCTACTCGAGGACGCCACCGTCGTTCGCCGCCCTCCTACCCCTCGAACCGCCACCGTTCGGGCACGGGTAGGCCATCATGGCCGGATCGCAGCCGAAGATCGTCCGAAGGCCGTCCACTCTACACCGTAGCACGACGTGCTCCCTCACGTAGCTAGGTAGCGCGGCGTGCATGTAACTCGCCGCCCCCCTTGGCCTATAAAAGGGGGAGGCGAGCCCCCGCACCGGCGGGGGGAGGAACGAGTCTAGCTCAACACAAGACACCGTGCACTCACTCTCTTATTCTCCCACAACATCTTCGCCCACACTCCCAGGGGACTTGGAAGCCACGCTTCCTCTCCCGCCTTGCTTGTACTTGCCCCACTACAAGCACCCCCGTGCCGAGCAATACAAAGGCCACGAGCACGCCCTCGTCGGGACGCACGCGCCCCCCGCCGAACCAAGATAAACCCTTGTGTCATTTGTTGCTTGGCATCGACCATTGAGGGATAGACCTAGGCGCTATCTACCGGTTAGTGTCGGGACCATATTCCGCACCGACGCTGGCGCCCACCGTGGGGCAAACGAGCGCTTAAGGTCATTTCGCCAACTCCTCCATGGTGATCCGCACCGAGTACCGTGGTACGCGCTACAACATGGGTAGCTCGGACCCTCCCCGCCGGGTTCGAGATCCGCTTCGGGGACTTGAACTTCCGTGCCACGGGAACGGCTATCTCATGCGCCTCACCAATCGTGAGGAGCGCGCGCGCGCCGCGAGGCCGTGTCCGCCCGGTCTCCGCCACGCGCACGACACCGCGCAGCGCCCGGAGGCACGGATGCCGCGGCCCATCGACGCCGCGACGCCGTCGTCGCTCCGGGCTACGCCGCGCTGTGTGCGGTCCGAGCGGCGGCAGCGAGCGCGCCGCCGCCCAACGCGGTGCGCCCACCGGCCATGACGGCCGCCACCGCCCCCGGCCGGGGACCGCCCGCGGTCCTCCGACCGCGCATCCCCATCGGCCGCGTGGCGCCACTACGGCCTACAACGCCAACGTCAACACGACGATGCGCAGGTTCCACCTCGGCCGCCACGTCTTCGTCGCCAGGGATCCCGCACCTCTCGCAGCGGATGAGTCGTCCCCCGGGCTCCGTCGACACGATGCCACCCGCCAACCGCCACGGTACGCGGAGGGGACTTCTCCGCGTGCCGGACCCGGGCCGCGTTCGTGCGCTTCCTCGACGCCACGGACCACCGGGTTTGGTCGCTCCGACGACTCAAAGATCGGGAGCTACGACCCCGCGCGGAGTGCCGCGCCGTCATCACCAACGACTCGCCAACGCCGCCGGTGCGCGGGGCCGGGGACGGGGAAGTTACGCCCGCCCCGGGATCGCTACGCGCTGGCCGCGGGGCCAAGCGCTCCCGCCGGGGCCGACGTCGACGCACAGCCGGCCCAAGCCCGCGAGCTCGAGGCCAAGCCGGCGGAGGAATACGGACAAGGCGGCCGCTCCGCGCCCTCGATGGCAGGGGGAGGCCCCCGCGCGGCGAACGCGCGCGGAGCCGGGCCGACAGTGTCCGTGACCGCATCAACCCCGCCCCCAACGTCGACAACGCGACACTCCACCACGGCGAGCCAAAGCTCATCGCCGCCGCGACGTTGCTACGCGCCATGCCGCACCCCTCGACCCCCCGAGGCTCGAGACATGCACCGCGAGGTGCGTACCCTCCTTGAGCAAGCGGCCGTCCCGCGCAGGCCGAGAGCTTCCGCCCTCACGCATCCGCCAACAGGGGGACGCGCGGGGTGATGATCCCGCACCAGAGGCGAACCCTCATGGCACGTGGGTCAACCCGCCGACCAGAACGCACGCCGGCCAAGGAGCGACTCCTTGACACACGCAGGCGCCGGATGGAGATGCCCGCAACGCTATCAACGCCAGGCGCACCAGCAAGGCGACGCACGAGCGGCCGCAGGCTATCACCCTCGAAGGGGTGGACGCTACGACAGCCGGTGAGGATCGCTCCCCGACGCCGGAGCCCCCCGGCACCCGTGTGTTCGGGCCCCGGGAGATCCGCACGGCGGCGTTCCCCGCCGTTTCCGTCGCCCCTCGACGATCGTCAAGTACAACGGGGAGACGGACCCCCGCGTCCGGCTCAACGACTACCGCCTAGCCCCGCCGCCCGGGCGGGGCCACCAACGACGAAGTGATCATCCGCAACTTGCCCCCGCATCCGGGCGACGCGGCCCGACATGGCTCGAGCACTTGCCCGCCGCCCGCATCCGTAATCGGGACGATCTAGTCCACACCTTCGTGGGCAACTTCCGTGGCACATACGTGCGCCCGGGAACTCCCGGGATCCGCGCTCCCGCACGCGTGCCGGGCGACCGCCGGCGGGACTTCATACGGCGCTTCTCCAAGCGCTGCACAGAGCTCCCCAGCGTGGCACAGTCCGAGATC
The DNA here is from genome assembly GCA_947561735.1 of Cenchrus americanus. NCBI lineage: Eukaryota > Viridiplantae > Streptophyta > Magnoliopsida > Poales > Poaceae > Cenchrus > Cenchrus americanus. The sequence goes on along the minus strand of OX387242.1, from coordinate 152,790,090 downwards.
GTGCACGCGTTCCTCGAGGGCACCACGTGCCGGGACCTTGTGCGCGAGCTGGGGCGCAGCCCCGCCTACGGACTCAAATGAGCCGGCTCGACATCGCCACCGCCCTTCGCCTCCCGGAGAGGAGGCCGTGGGGGCAATCTTCGATGGCAAGAAGGGCAAGCGCTCCGAGGACACGCCCGCGGAGGGCAGCCGGGTCCAGGGAGCCGCGCCGCAACGACAAGCGGGGCAAGAAGGGGAAGAAGCCGCGCCGCGAGGCGCGCGAGCAGGGGCGCAACGGCGGCAACGCCGAGGCCCTCGCCCGTTGACCCGGCCCGACGGGGCCCTCGACCGGCTCCTCGAGGCCCGGGGGTGTTTGACGACATGATGAAGAAGCCATGCCCCTACCACAAGACTCCCGTGAACCATACTCTTGAGCAAAGGCGACATGCTCAAGAAGTTCTATGGCCGTGCCGCCGCGAAGGAGGCAGAGGCCAAGAAAGATGGGGGCGACGGCGCGACGCGGGTGGCTTCCCCGCTCGTCGAAAATGTGTTCCTCATCTTTGGGGGACCTACCGTCGACATGTCGACCCGCAACGCAAGAAGGAGCGGCACGAAGTCCTCGCCGCAGAGAGGCGCCTCCGGCCTTCCTTAACCGGTCGAAGGATGCCATCACCTTTAGCCGGGACGACCACCCAAACCGCATCCCGAACCCGGCCAAGACGGGCCGGGTGGTCGATCCCATCATTGGGAACGCCCCCGGTTTTCGAAGGTCCTTATGGACGAGGCGTAGCCTCAATATCCTCTTCACGCATACATTGCGCCCGATGGGGATCGGCCGGGACTGGGCTCGTGGCCCGAAGACGAAGCCGTTTCACGGCATCGCGCCCGCAAACAAAAATTCAACCCCCTCGCATCGATCCGCCGGTCCCGGTTTGGGACCCCCAAGAATTTCCGCAAGGAAACCCTCACCTTCGAGGTGGTGGGATTCAAAGGGGCCTACCATGCCATACTTGGGCGACCATGCTATGCCAAATTCATGGCGGTCCCTAACTACACGTACCTGAAGATGAAGATGCCGGTCCAAACGGCCATCACCGTCGGGTCGTCGATCGAGCACGCATTCGACCGCGACGTCGAGTGCGTGGAACATGCAGAGGCACTAGCGCTGGATGAAGCGCTGGTGAACACGCTGGAGAAGATGGTCAACGACGACCTCAGCTCCGCCGCCAAGCACGTCGGCACCTTCGAGGCCGCCGAGCAAACCAAAGGGGTCCCCCTCGACCCGTCGGCCCCCGAGGGCAAGGCGTTGAGGGCCAGCTCGACCCTCGACCCTAAATAGGAAGCAGTGCTCGTCGACTTCCTCCGCGCCAACGCCGACGTCTTCGCGTGGAGCCCCTCGGACATGCCAGGCATCCCGAGGGAGGTCGCCGAGCACTCCCTTGATATCCTGCCAAACGCCCGCGCTGTGCAGCAGCGGCTGCGCCGCTTCGACGAGGAGCGGCGACGGCGATCGGGAGCGGAGCTGCGGAAGCTCCTCGAGGCCGGATTCATCAACGAAGTATTCCACCCTACGTGGCTAGCTAATCCTGTGCTTGTAAAAAAGAAAAATGGGAAGTGGAGGATGTGTATAGACTATACCGCCTCAATAAAGCATGTCCGAAAGTTCCTTTTCCTTTGCCACGCATAGATCAAATCATTGATTCAACACTGGGTGCGAACCGCTCGTTTCCTTGATGCCTATTCGGGATATCACCAAATAAAAATGAAGGAGTCCGACCAGCTCGCGACTTTGTTCATCACACCGTTCGGACGTTCGTTACGTCACGATGCCTTTTGGCCTCGTAAACGCGGCGCAACATATCGCCGCTACATGCAAGACGTTATTGGGGACCACATCGGCGGACGGCCGAGGCCTACGTGGACGACATCGTTGTCAAGACCCGGTGAAGGCGACGACCCGGTTAACGACCTTGGCGGCGCGTTCACCGCCACGGCCAACGGGGGCCAAGCTCAACCCCCGAAAAATGTGTCTTTGGAGTGCCGCGGGGCATGCTCCTAGGATACATCGTCTCCCGGGCCGGGGAATCGAGGCCAACCCCCGAAAAGGTCGCGGCCCTCGAACGAATGGGTCCGATTCGGGACCTCAAAGGGGTACAGAAGGTGTTGGGGTGCCTCGCCGCCTTAAGCCGCTTCATCTCGAGGCTCGGTGGAGAAGGGCCCGCCCTCTACCGCCGCTCAAGAAGCACGAGCGCTTCTTCTTGGACCGCCGAGGCCCAGAAGCGCTCGACAAGCCGAAGGCGTCTCCCGACGCACGCCCCAATCCTCACACCGCCGCGAGACGGCAAACCCCTCCAACTCTACGTGGACGCAACCACCCGTGGCCGCCGCCGTGATCGTCGTGGAGCGCGCAAGAAGGGCACGCCTTGCCCGTGCGCAGGCCGGTCTACTACATCGGGCCGAAGTCCCGTTTCGGACACGAAGACGCGCTACCCCCGTGTCCGTGCCGTTGTACGCGGTAGTCCCCGCGCGGCGCAAGCTCCGCCACTACTTCGAGGCCCACCCGCTCACGGTGGTCTCTTCCTTCCCGCTAGGAGAGATCATCCGCAACCCCGACGCGACAGCGTGGATTGCTAAATGGTCCGTGGAGTTGATGGGCGAGACGCTCGCCTACGCCCCGCGTAAGGCCATCAAATCGCAAATCTTAGCCGATTTCATCGCCGAGTGGACGGACACGCAGCCTGCCACCCCCACAAATCCAAGCAGAGGCCGGACTCTCGTTCTTCGACGGCTCGGTGATGAAGACAGAGAGCGGGCGCGGGCCCCCGCTCTTCGTGTCACCCCTCGGGGAGCACATGCGCTACGCAAAGGCGCCCTCCACTTCCCCGCGTCCAACAATATGGCGAATACGAGGCCCTTCTCTCGCGGCCTCAAAATCGCCATTGAGTTGGGCGTCAAGCGCCTCGACGTGCGAGGGGACTCGGCAGCTCGTGATCGATCAAGTCATGAAGAACGCGAGCCGCCACGACGACAAGATGGAGGCTTACCGTAAAGCCGTACGGGCCCCTCGAAGACAAGTTCTACTCGCATCGAGCTTAATCATGTACCCCGCCGCACAACGAGGAAGCGTACGAGCCGGCAAAGATCGCGTCCGGCGGATCACCGTTCCCCCGAACGCGCGCGCGACATCGCGCAGCCCCTGGCCGCCCCCGAGCCCTACCCCTCGAGCGACGGCGGACCCTCGGGGGCTCCCTCGAATCCGGCCGGGTGCGGAACCCATGGATGAGGACCCCTCGAACGAGGCGTACGTGCTTTCCCTTCTCGAGGGGTACGGCTCCCACGAGGTCGATGCGATGCACATAGAGCCGGCTCCCGTCCAAGCGGATTGGCGGGGAAAAATACATCGCCCGGATCGCTCGAGGGGAACTCCCCGCGACCGTGCCGCGCCCGGCGCACGCAGGATGGCCAAATCCTTCACCCTCGTCGACGGCGAGCCGTACAAGCGCGCCGCGTCGGCATCCTCCGCAGATGTATACCCATTCCCGAGGGGCGCGAGCTCCTACGGGACATCCACGCGGGAATCTCGTGGCCACCACGCCGCGCCGCGCACCCTCGTTGGCAACGCGTTCCGCCGTGGCTTCTATTGGCCTACCGCGGTCGCGACGCCAACGAAATCGTACGCACCCGCGAAGGGTTCCGCTCTACGCCCGCAAGTCCAACTTGCCCGCTCATGCCCCCGCAAACGATCCCCGGCCAATGGCCGTTCGCCGTGTGGGGGTTGGACATCGTCGGGCCCCCGCGAAGGCGCCCGGGGCTTCACCCACCCGCTTGTCGCGATCGACAAATTCTCCAAGTGGGTGGAGGTGCGCCCCATCACGAATTTGAGGGCGTAACAAAGTGCGGTCACATTCTTCACCGACATCGTCTACCGCTTTGGAGTGCCAAACTCCATCATCACGTACAATGGGTCCCGCTCACGGGCCGGAAGTTCTTGGAGTTCTCGTGATAAGTTCAACATCCGCGTGGATTGGGCACCGTGGCACACCCACGGACCAACGGCCAAGTGGAGCGTGCCAACGGCATGATTCTACGTGGCCTCAAGCCCGTACTTTTCGACCACCTCAACAACCGGGCGGAAATGGCTCCAAGAACTACCAGCTAGCCGTGTGGAGCCTAAGGACCACCCCAAGCGCAGCCACCGGGTTCACCCCGTTTTTCCTAGTCCATGGCGCGGAGGCCGTCCCCTCCCCACGCGACCCGGAATATGGGTCGCCCAAGGTTCGAGGCTACGACGAAGATGCTAACCGGCCGAGCCCGCGAGGACTCGCCGGACCGCCTAGATGAAGTACGCCCTCGTGGCGTTGATGCACTCCGCAAGGTATCAACAGCCCCCTACGACGTTACCAAGCACGCAAGATACGTCGGAGGGATTTCGCCGAGGGGGATTTGGTCCTAAGGCTACGCCAAGACAGCTCGAGGACGCCACAAGCTATCGCCCCCATGGGAGGGACCCTACGTCGTGGTGAAGGTGCTCAAGCCGGCACGTACAAGCTGGCCAACGAGGACGGTGAAGAACTCACCAACGCTTGGAACATCCAACAGCTACGTCGCTTCTACCCTTAGCTAGGATTTCCAAGTACTTTCTATTGTAAAATCACATGGCCAACGCCCCAGTTGGTGTCAACTATGTAAATACTCCAAGCTCTAATAAAAGGGCAACTCGCTTTCCCCCGAAAACCCAAGTTACCCTCGGGGTTACCACGGGGGGCATCCCCCCCCCAAAACGGTCCCATTTTTTGCGCAAAAATAAAAAACGACTCACACGCGCTAAGTTTGTTTCCTACTTCAACCTCGAGCCACGATTCGAACAGGGCGCAGGTGGCACAGCGGAAGGAGCGTGCGAGCCAGAGATAGCCTACGCCGCGTGGCTATGGCCCTTCTCTCTCGCCTCCAACCCAGCGGGCCCCCTGCGAAAATCGAACTCCCCTAACTAGGATCTACTCAGAAGAAGGAGAAACAAAAAGCGTGATAAACAAACGATTTCATTTACATCAAGTGCCCATGTTCATGAAACAACTTGTTTATTTACAAAAGGCCACGAGGCCGCAGTACCGATACACATAAAAAACGGGCCTAGCGCCCCGCACCGGCTTTCGGGCGGGAGGAGCAAGCAGCGTCCGCGACGTCGGGGAAGAGGAACTCCTCGAAGGCCTCGGCGAGCGTTCCGCCGGCGTCGGCAAAGCAAGCGCGTCTACGCTCTCCATGGCCACCTCGTCCTCGACGCCCTCGGGAACAATGTAGCCCTCCGCCAGCGCCTCGAAGTTGACCTCGTAGTGGGATCGCACCACTCCGAGGGCCTTCTGGACGCCTAGGTGCAACGCCCGGCGCATCCGCTCCGTGACGTGGCCGCCGAGGGCGCGCAGCGGCCGGCCGGGCCGAGCCGCCGGCCCGGGCCTTGCCTTCCTCGATGACGCGGCAGTCTCGAGGGCCGCGTCACGCAGCCTCCCGTGCAGCCTCCCCGCTCGCAGGAGTTGTAGGAAGCCTCGCAGGCCTCGCCCGCCCAGCCGGCGTGCCCTGCAGGCGGTGCGCAAGCCCGGAATCAACAAGATGGAAAGAAATCAGAAAGGGGGAAACGAACCCTCTAAAGCAAGAACCAACAAGCAGAGTCAAACAGTGGCTCACCCTCGACTTGCTTCCTCTCCAAATCGAGGTCGCGGCGCGCGGACTCGAGCGCCAACTCGAGACGCCGGACGGCCTCGCCTTGCTCACCGAGGGCCGCCCCCGGTTGGCGTTGCCGATGCTAAGCGCGAGCGCATCATCCTCAACCTTGGAGAATGCGGCGTTCCGCTCCTCCAAGCAACTTCTCCGCCGCCCCGCGCGCGACGCGCTCCCGCTCCGGGCCGTCGCCGCGCGCGCGCCGAGGGCCGCCCTCGCTCCCCGCCGGAGCCGCCCCTCGCCCCCCCCGCGGCGGCGATGCGCCCCCGCCGGAGTCGCTCCTTAGCGGCGACGAGGGCCGCGGCCTTGGCGTCGAGGGCGGCCCTCGTGTCGTCGGCCTCCTTGGCGCGCTCGCTCCAACCCGCGCGCCCGCTCCCTCGCCCCGCGCCGCCGCACCCGCGCCCCCTCGAGCGACGTGCGGAGCTCCCCGGCTTCGGCGCGGGCGGGGCCACCTCCGCCTCCCGCCTGGCGGCCGCCTCCGCGTCTTCTCCCGCATCCGCGCGCGCGTTCCATAGCGCCTCGTCGCGATCGGCGGAGGGCCGCGCGGATCCGCCGAGGCTCGAGCGACGCGCCGTGTCCCCGCCCCCGAACTCTCGGGGAGCTCGCCGCACCACGCCATCGCCCGCACGCCGCCCGCCCGTCCGGCGTCCTAAGAGCGTCCGCAAGCGCGTCGAAAGCGCCGCATCCCTCCCGAGCCGGGCGGGCCTCGGCGTTCACCCTCGGTCGAACGCGTCGTACTTATCGTGGGCGCGGCGCTCGAGCTCCCCGGCATCCACACGCCGAATCCCGTAAGTGCCAAGGCTTGAATACAACACACGAAAACGAAAAAGGAAGAGGGGCGAGTAACCACGCTCACCCGGAAGACGAGCCCGTGCCGGCCGCCGTGAACTTGCGCCGCCCTCGTTCCGCCGCGCGGCTGAGCGTGGCGCCGTGGCCCGAAGCTCGCCCCCGCAGCTCTCGCTCCCCCCCCCGGCGCGCAAACGCCGGGGATCACCGACGGCCCCCTCCACCCGGGGCAGGCGGCCGCGTGGGAGGACGAGGCCTCGCACCACGTCCTCGGCCCCCCACCACCATGTGACCCTCGTGCCGCCCTCACGAGGGCCCCCTCCCCGAAGCTCGGGGGAGTTCGTGGGCCGCCTAGCCCACCGATTCCACCCGTGCGGCGGGGAGTCATCCGAAAGCTCCACCACCTCCGCCCGAAGATCGCCGGCGGGCGCAGCCGCTTGCGCCGCCCTCCGCCGCACCTCCACCGCGCCTCGCGGCCACGGGCGCCCGTCGTGGCGCCGTGGCCGCCACCTCCGGCCGTACCGCCGCATCCACGGCGCACCCGCAGGTTGCGCCCGCATCACCTCCTCCGCAAGGGCCGCCACCGTGGGCCGCACCTCCACCGTGACCGCCGCCGCGCGCCCGCGTCTCCGCGGCGACCGGCGCCGCCGCCCCCGCCGACCTCTCGGGCCGCGCCCGCGGCGGGCCGATCCGCCGGCCGGGCTCTCGAGGCCCCGGGCCGGCCTTGCGAGCTCGTGCCCGCCGCCGCGCTTGTACCTCGGGCGCGACCCCCTCGACGAGCGCCGCCGAGTGGGGATCGACGCGTCCGTCCCCGCACCTTGGCCGGTGCAAGAGGAGGAACGGTTGGCACCGCCCTGCGCAGCACGAACGGAGGGTTAGAACACTTAATCATCGACGAACCAAACCAAACGAAGAAGGACAAGCCCTTGCCTCGGCAGAGGAAAAGGCCCGCTTCCTTTTCCTCGAAGCCTCCGCAGACGAGGCCGGTGCAGCCGCCGCGCCCGCCGTAGCGCCCTCCCGACGGCGCCGCCGCGCGCAGCACGCCCGCCCCCGTGCGCGGGCGCGCCCCCGATGCCGCACCTCCCCGAAGGCGCCACCGCGCGCGGGGGCACGCTCGCCCCCGCGCGCGGCACGCCCGCCATCGCACCCCTTGACGATGACGCCGCGCGCACGGCACGCTCCCCCCCGCGCGCGGGCACGCTTGACGCGCGCGCAGCGCGCTCCGCCGCGCGTGCCTCCGCCGCACGCGCCGGCACCCCGCGCGGCGCGTGCCGCCCCCGATGACGATTGCCCGGCGGCGGGCGCCGTGCGCCCGCCCCCTGTGCGAAGCCGCCCTTGACGCCGGCGCGGGTTCCGGCGACGGGCGCGGGCCGCCACCGTCGGAGGGGCCCTCCCCCTCGCCCCTCTTCCTCCTCGTCCTCGTCCGAAGACGAGGGCTCCTCGATGTCCCGGGTGGAGAGCCCCGCCCTCCTCGCGCCGCCGGCATCCGCGGACCGCCGGGTCGCGCGCGCTTGGCGCCGCCCTCGCGTGCCCCTCCTCGCGCGCCGCCCGCTCCCCGCCGCTCCCGCCGCGCCGCCCGCCGAGCGCACGGGAGTCGGGGGTGGGTGGAACGGACTTGGCGGCGTTGAATTTCACCACCGCACACAGAGCGATAATGGCACGTCAGAAACAAAAGTAAGACCAAGAACTAAAACAAAATCAAGAACCACACTCACCAACGGGCCGGTGGGGAGCATCTCGATGTCCCACGGGTCCGACCCGCAGCAGCCGCACCCGGGTGTCGACGGCGCTCCACGCCCCGGTGAGCGCATACGGCCGCTCGAGGGGTGTCGGGAGCATTCGCGACCTCGCCATGTCGACGGGTTGGCCGCCTCTCGTCATCTCGAAGATGCAGAGCGGCCTCTCCATCAACGCGCACGATCCGCCGGTGATGAAGGAAGGCGAGGACGCCCATCGCGTTCAGCCCCCATCTTCGCCGTGCGCCGCAACGCGGCCAGACCGACTCCCCGCCGCGCCCGATGCCGGGCCGTGGACACCCCGTAGCCCCGGGAGGCGGGCCTCTCCTTGAACACCCGCCGGTGTAGGGGGGGGAGGCCGGGCTCGGCGTTGCGCAGGGAACCACCCCCGCTCCCGGCCGGCGTTGTTCGTCGTCATGGTGCAGGGATGTAGACGTTCTTGAATTGCCCCCGCAGGCAAGCGACATCCCGCCGCGCGCATCGCGCGGCGGGTCCTTGGCTCCGTCGTGGGCTGCGTGATGAGCTCCGCGCGGAAAGGTGTACCCGCAGCTCCCACCTGACAGGGATCCCCAGTACCCTCGCGGACGCCCACGAACGTGGCCGCCTGCGAGATAGCGTTGGGGGCGAAGTTGTGCAGCTCCACCCCCGTAGTAGTAGCACATCGCCCGCATAAATGTGCTCGCCGGCGCGCGTGAAGCCGCGCTCGTGGTAGCGACGAAGCTCACCACATATCCCTCCAAGGGATTGGGCTCGTGGTGCGCCGCCGGTGGCACGATCCACTCCGCGGGGCGCCCGTCTTCGTTGGCCGCCAACCGGCCGGGCCGGGCGACCAGCTCGCCAAGGGCGAGCCGGTCACCGTCGACTTCTCCCGGTGCATATGGCTCCAGGACCCTAAGAGGAAGCTCGGGCGGCGCCATGAGGGAGGACGAAGGAATGCGAGGACGGAGGACAAGGAGACGGAAGAAAAAAGCTTTAGCGATGATGCCGCGCGGCGGGCAAGAGCACGACGAAGGCGAAGGGGCGGAGGACCGAAAACGGTGAGACGCTAAGGTAAAAAACCGCCGTCCCCCTCCCCCCCCCAGCTTTATAGGCCGACGGCGAGCTCTCCGAGCGACGCCCCGCCGCATTAACCGCAGAATCTTTCCATCGCGTCGACGGGTGGGCCCCACCACGACCGCAGCGGCTATAACACTGCAGGAGGGTCATCATTACAGCAAAGACCGGCAGCGACCGAGGCAAAACCGTCACGTCCGCCCCCGCCGCGCCGCCCACTACGCGCGCGCGCGCCGCGCCGCCAAAAGGTGCGCCCTCGCCGCAAAACCGCGGCCACGACCGCAAGGCACTTAAATGCCCCGGTCCCTTGCCAAGCAAGGAGAACCCTCGAGCGGGGCGGACCCCCGCCGAAGCAGAGGTGACCCTCGATGGGATATTAGCGTGAGAAGGTCGCCCGGATCCGCTCGATGTAGAGCAAGCCAACCGCGGCACCCATGCCACGTAAAACCCTCGAGCGGCATGACCCTCGCTCGAAACCGCAGGTGACCCTCGATGGGATATCGCGTGAGAAGGTCGCCCGGACCTCGCTCGATGTAGAGCAGACAACCGCGGCACCCATGCCACGTGAAACCCTCGAGCGGCATGACCCTCCGCTCAAAATGACGTCAACCCTCGATGGGATATCGCCGTGAGAAGGTCACCCGGACCTCGCCCGATGTAGAGCAGGCACCCGCGGCACCCATGCCACGTGAAACCCTCGAGCGGCCCGAGCCCCCGCTCGAGACAATGTCAACCCTCTAAAAAGAAGGCACGCGCGTGAGAGGATCGCCCAGTGTCACGCTTGAAATAGAGCGGCACCGAAAGCACTCATACCGCGCCGTGCCGCCAACAAGCGCCGAGGGCCGGCTCGCCCGTACCCTCGACGGCCGCAAACGCGAAAAGACGGGGGCCGTCCAGCACGGCCCCGCACGGCCCCACCGATCGAGGTTCGAAGCCCGACCCTCGACGGGTTCGAACAGTGCCTCGCATCGCGCAGTTAGGGACGACGAGGGCACGCGCATACGAGCCGTTCCTCGAGCCCGTCGGCTCGAGGGTGCCCCACATGTCGTGTTCGAGAGCCGCCGAGTGCGCCAGTCGGGGGATCCCACCGAGGGAGAGCTTCCGCGCCCCTCGGTCCCTAGCGAACCGGGACCGAGCCCCACCTAGCAAACCCACGCAAGCGCTTCCATGGACGTGTCTCCGGACCGCGCAGCCCCACCCTTATCGAACGGGGCATGGGCGTCCACTTGAACCACCCGCTAGCAGCCGAACAGAATCCGCACCCCGCGACCCGCTCGATGGGAGTTGCGGAAACCTCACCCTCCGTCCCACAGAGGGACGGCGAGGGCGCGTTAAAAAACAAGTCGTCGGGCCGGACCCGATCGCCTCGAACGGGCCAAGGCTCGGGGGCTTGACACACGGCTACACCTCCTTGAAATTGCACCCGCCGGGAGACAAAGGATAGGGGAGCGTGCACCCCCGAAGCCGGCTGAAATACCGCCGATGCCGGTTGGCATATGTGCCACGCCTTCTCGACCAAAGTTCTCGCTGTTAACCCCCCGCAGGAGAACCCACACCCCCGCAGGCTTCGGGGCTAGGACCCGCGGGTCCGCCGACGCAGCCCCCACGGAAAGCGTTCGCAAACAAGGAGGGAAGAACGTCCTATCGCAGGTTCCAAAGCATCCGCGGAGCCTCAATGGCAAACCCGCGCATGCTCTGGGGCTACCGTCGGGGACAGGCCCCTAGGGGTCCCCTTAAACAGCGGGGAAATCCCCACTTAATCCCGCAACCGCATCAAAACACGCTAGGCCTAACCATGTGGTGACTAACCATGCAGACACGGCCCACGCCGGACCCCCCGACGGCCCACCAAGACAGCCCTCTTAGAAGTCCCCTCGAGCAGTGCACCGCCCTCGCTCGAGGGCGCGCTCCCCCTCGGGGCAGTTCCGCCCCCGTTCGAGGGGCAACCCCCTCGAGCGGGCCTCGCCCCCGCTCGAGGGTCCGCCCCCGTCCCTCGGCCGGGGCCCGCCACGCTCACGGCGCCCGCACGCGTGCGGCGGCCCCGTACTTGGGCACTTAACGCCCTGACGCCGCAGACCCGCCGCCATCATGCGCCCGGGGCTCACGCCCCGCTGCCGCCGCACCAACTCCCCGTGGAGGAGCCCATCCCCGCCACCGTGGGATGGACCGTGCGCTACGGCCGCTGTCGTCCCGTGACACCGTGCGCCCACTACAAGATGACTAACGCGCCCGACCCCTCGAAAGGGGGCCGGCGCACCCTCGATTTCACTTTCCCGTGACCCCACGGTTAGGGTAGGGGGCGCTAGGCCGGTGGATGGCCATCCCGGTCACTCGTAACGCGCGGCCGCCGTACCCACGCGTGCGTGCGCACGCCCGGGCACCGGCAGCAGAACCACCCGCTACCGCGGAGCGCATTGGGAAGGAACGCCGTTCCGCCCGCTCCCCGTGCCCCGTACCGCCCATCATCGCACCTCCCTCGAAGCCTATCGAGGACGCCACCGTCGTCCGCCGCCCTCCTACCCTCGAACCGCCACCGCTCGGCACGGGGTAGGCCATCATTGCCGGGATCGCCGCGAGGGATCGTCCCGACGGCCGTCCACTCTACACCGTAGCACGACGTGCTCCCTCACGTAGCTAGGTAGTGCGGCGTGCATGTAACTCGCCGCCCCCTTGGCCTATAAAAGGGGGAGGTGAGCCCCTCACCACGGGGGGAGGAACAAGTCTAGCTCAACACAAGACACCGTGCACTCACTCTCTCTTATTCTCCCACAACATCTTCGCCCACATTCCCAGTGGACTTGGAAGCCACGCTTCCTCTCCCCGCCTTGCTTGTACTTGCCCCACTACAAGCACCCCTGTGCCGAGCAATACAAAGGCCACGAGCACGTGGGCCCGCGATTGCCTCGCAATCTTCATTCAACCTCACCGCAATGATTTGTAACGATTGACGAGATCGCGGTCGAAGCAATCCGAAGCTCCATGCTTCTCGCACTCGAAGGCAAGTTCTTTATAGTCGAGCTCGAGTACACGGCGGGCCTCCCCTTCTCCTGGTAGAAGAGGTTCTTCACTCTGTCTCGGAGGTCCTCAAGCTACTCCACACAGGGTCTCGGCTCTGCCGACAACAAGGCGCGGCGGTTAGACTACCTCTCGACCTCCAACAACTACCCAACAAGTCAAGCGGTGTACCTTTGTTCTTGTTGCGGAGCGTCTTGTTCTTCCGCACCAAGTCGTCGCTCTTTGCTTGCATATCCTGGATATCATTGTGATACTTGGCAAAGGCGGCATCGAGCTTGGACTGCATGGTGGCCGCGTGCTTCCTCGACTTCAAGAGTTGCTCTTCAAGTGCTTCAGCCCGGAGCACGGTGTCGCCGAAGCCTTGCAGCATGTTGGACTTCTCGCGGGACCTCTCCACGACGTCCTGCACAGACAACACATGTCACACGAGTACTCAACAACAGAGGATTGACTACTCAGAAGTTAAGACTACTTACCTTCATCCATTGCTCAGCCTGGCGGACCGCCTCCAGATGCCTGGCCACCGTCGCCGGGTCAACCAGGTCGTCTACCAGCAGCTCCACCCCGCCACGACTACTCGCGGCGGCCTCAGTCATCGGCGCAGAGCGGATGGGCTCTGCGTCCTGAATCTCCGGGGAGCGGACAACCACCTCTAGAGCAACCTCTGGCGGCACGGCGGCCTCCTCTCCTCCTGTCGCCGCGGCGGCTTCCTCGTCGACCTCTTCCATCGGCTCGGGGGCTCCCTCAGCAGCCTTCGGCGCCTGTGGTGTCGACTTCTGCATGGGCACTGTTGCAAGGATGTCGCTCCCTTCGGCCTCGACGCCTGACAAGAAGACGTCAAGTTCATTAGCAACTATGACTACTCTATGGGGAAGGCTAAAGCCTTAGTAGAGTACTCACCCTCGACCACGCTGGCCTCGGGCAATACAGCTCCAGCAGCTGGCGCTTCTAACTCCGCTTGAGGGGCTGGGGTAGACTCCTCGGCGGGCGGCGCGACTTCTTCCTCCGCCACCATCGTGGAGGGCTCATCTCCCTCCCAGGATAGGTCTGTTGATTTCCTGCAAGAAGTACACAATTGGTTGTCAAATCAAGCTCGACTACTACACCAAGTCCTACTCGGGAAGGCTCAGCACTTACAGGCTTGACCGGACTATTGTCACGGTCGGGGCACCGAGGATGCTGGCAATGTCTACCAGTCCACCCTCGACGGGCGCTTCCTCCTGCGCCTCGGCAGTCACTGCCTCCTCTGCAGCGACGGTAGCCGATGCAACGCCCTCCTGCGCTCCTCCGGCCACCACCTCTTCAGTAGCGGCGGCTACGGGCTCTGTGCTCCCTTGAGGGGCAGGGGGCTGGCGCTCCAGTTGCGTTAACAACTCTTCAACAGTGGGGGCTGGGCTATGACTCCCAGCCAGCTCCCCCACTGTATCCCACTCGCCTTCGTCGCCCTCATCAGTGGGCTCCGTTGGAGGCACCTCCTGCAAACAAAGGAAGCTTTGTCATCAGCAAATGAACTCGACAGACGGGTACTCGACTACTCGACTACACTACTCAATACGACTTACTTCTTGAGGCGTGGTCTCAGAGACCTTCAGCTTCTTTGTCACCCACTTGCGGGCGGGGTTGCGCGGCTTCCGTGGCGGCGCAGCCAGACTAGCCTCCAGGCTAGCCGGTGGATCTTGCACGAGGGGTACATGAGGCAAGCCGGGACGGCTAAACCTCGACCACATCTGGAAGCGGTCCTGCAACGTCTCCTCGTCGTCGTCCTCGTTGGACGTGTCTTCTATAATGACGGCGTCTTCTCCTTCGCCGACTTCCCGCCGCTCCTTGGCCTTGGTCTTTCCTCCTTCCGGATTCTCGATTCATTGAGGGGGCGGCTGCGGCTCGGAGACGAACCTCTTCAAGTCGTCCTGCAAGGCACAAGACATCAGCGCGACTACTCACAAGCAATGACTACTCGACTAGGGGGTACGGCTACTTACCCTTCTTTGGCGGGTGCGCGGCGGAGTACTCCTGGACGGGGCACGTCGTGTACGGCGGCATGTCCTTGAAGATGCGCGTCAGCCTGTCGATGATGTCGTCGTCGTCGATCTCGCCTCCGGGCATCCGCAACGTGTCGTTGTCGCCGGTGTACTCGAAGCCCAGGGTGTCGCGGGCCATCAGCGGCTGCACCCTTCGCTTCATAAAACTGAAGGCCACGTGCTCGGCCCTCAGTCCAGCTTCTCTGAGCACCTTGATGCGTGCCAGCAGCTCGGGGAGCTGGATCCCCTCCTGCATCGTGGGCTTTGTGTTCCACCAGTCCCGGTGCCTGGGCTGCCTTCCGCTCGGCTTCGGCAAGCCGGGGTGGTGGTTCGTGACGTAGAACCACCTCGCCTTGCAATCCTGGTTGGAGTCTATGAGTTTGTATGCGAGGTACTGCTCGGTGGCGTCCTCCCGCATTTGGATGCCGGCTGCGCCTACTACGCGAGGGTTGCTGGCGCTCGGCTGTGGCTTCACCCGGAAAAACTTCCGGAACAGGATCCAGTGGGGCTTGATCCCCAGGAATGCTTCGCAAAAGTGAATGAAGACGGCGGTATGGAATATACCGTTGGGGTTGAGATTGACGTACTCGACGCCGTAGTACCCGAGAAGACCCATAAAGAAGTCGCTTGCAGGCAGTGCGAATCCGCGCTCCGCGAAGCGCACGAACATCGGAATTTCATCCTCGCTCTTCTCCATGGGGTACGGGTCCCTGGCGGCGGCCCTCCAACTGTCCATCTCCTTCTCACGGATGAACCCGCTGTTGAGGAGGGCCAGCAGATCTTCCGTCTTCGTCTTCAACTTTTTCCACTCGCGGCTTGGATCTGGCCGCGGTGGAGACATCAGCGACGCTGCCCCTGTGGCAGCCGCGGCGGCCTCATCACGGCCCCTCTTCTTCCCAGCGGTCTTCGCGGACTTGGATGGTGAAGGCTTCATTCTCCAAGTACACGGCGTCTTCACGCGCATTCGCTCGGGGGCTACTCTGGAAGCTCTGGGTGGCGGCGCGCTTGGATCTACTGCGGCGGCGGCGTGCGCTGGAACCGGATCTGGCTCAGATCTATTCGAAATGGCTACAGTAGTGATGGGTGGAAAACCCTAAGGGTTTTGGTTTCTATTTATAAGCCAAAACGGCCCTCAACAACGGCCGGACGGGTGAGTCCTCGCTCGGCTGACTCAGCGGCCGCGCGTGACTCTTCGCATTCTACTAGTCGATGCGCCCCACCTCGGGGGCTTGGCTACTTCTACTCGACTACCTGGGAAGCAACAACACTCAGGAGCATCTCAGGACACATTCTTCAAGATGACCCTTCAATTCGAGAGGAAGTACTCGACTCAAGGCTCGGGGGCTCCGTGCCACGTGTCCTTCGGTTTTTTCTCTCCGGATTTTTCGGGATTTTCTTGCCAAGACTTCAGATGGACCCTCAGCCAGAGCCTGCGGCTCAACCTAAGGCTCGGGGGCTACTCCACATGGAGTGCGATTTTGCAATCGCCCTTCCATGTCAGCTTCGGCTTCAAGACAAGGCGGGCATTTTTTGAAGACCTTCGAAGGCAGCACTCGAGGACGCTTGGGACTACTCGAGAAGACTTCAAGATTGCTCAAACATAAGCTAGAGTACATTCCAGCCTCGGGATGCTTCGACTACTCTTGATGACTTTTGACTTGTAGTACTCGGGGGCGCTTGAGGACTACTCGTTAATGCCGTCAAGACTACTTGAAGCTATCCTTCTCGACTACAAAGTACTCGGGGGCTTGTCGTATGGACCTCCCTGGGCCCACTACCTCGGTGGGTACCAGGACCGACTACTCGGTGGGCCCCTGGGACTACCCGGCTTGCGCTACACGGCACCTGATGGCGTGGAGCACAAGGACTACGGAGGAGAAGTACTCGGTTAGGAAGCTGTACATGTCCTGCACTGTATGGAAGACTCCTAGACGTACTCGACTAGTACTCTCTCCCTACTCCGACATGTAACCCTGCCTCCCGGACTATATAAGGCGAGGCAGGGACCCTTCTCTAGCATCTCATCCAATCTCACGGCGCACTATTACACCATCTTGTAATCGTGCCGAATCAATCCAGAGCTACGCAGCATACAGGACGTAGGGTATTACGCACCTCGCGTCCCGAACCTGTCTAAATTGTGTGCCACATGTCTCTTCCTTCGAGTTACCGATCTCGGCAAGGCCACATTCATCTACTTCGGGTACTCCCCTTAGTAGGTTGCCGGTCTAAAACACCGACAGGTGCCAACATTGAAGAATTCAAGTATCTCTCCAAGGAAAAATATTTTCGGTACCTACCTTATTTATCGCCTCTTTGCTTGAGGACGAGCAACGTCTAAGCATGTGGGAGGAGGTAGGTAAGATGCAATTTTTAGAGTTCAAAGGGGAGTAATTAAAAAAAGAAAGTTCAAAAGGGGTGCAAATAAAAAAAATCAAAACTCCAAGGTGAAAGTCTCGTGACCGAATGAATGATAAGAAAAAATGAATGAATGAATGAAAGAAAGAAAGAAGGAAAAGAAGGAGAAATATGAGAAAGAGAAAAAATATGAGTATGCGTAAAGTGAACTTCCCGGTTCTCTAAGGTGCATTAGGAAATTCAAGGCTTCAAGATTAAAAGATCCATTCTCATTTTCCAACCATGTGCAATCCGATAACGAGGACTTCCTTTGTGCCTCGGGATCACCCTTTGCCATTTGCACATGTCCACTCATCTAAAGTGTGCATATTTTTCTCTTTCCCCTCCTCGATTTAACATTATTTTCCAATGACCTTTTTGACGAGTCTCGGTAAGACCATGAGAAGCTTGTCTTGTTTTGACAACATCTCATTTATAATATCTTGGTAGGACTAAACTTTCCCAAAAAGCTCCATATAAAGCCTACAACATATATATGTGTTATGAGAGGGAAAGGAGTAGAATAAATAGGCTTGAGAGACATGATGAGATGAGAGTTCATGAGCAAGATGCAAGGTGGTTTAAATTTGTGAACTTGGTTTAGCCCTTTTTCATCTTGTTCTTTATTTCAAAATTTCTGAGATCCATTTGAATTTTGGGAGCATGTTAATACTTGTGGGATAAGCTTAATTAAATATCTACCCTCCGTAGGGATGAAGGCAAGTACATTATGGAACTTTAATGAATTAAACTTTTGAGAGTATTATGTTTTTTTTCATGTATGATCAAGTGCAATGTTTAAACAATGATGGGCAACAATGATATCCATCGAAGGCTTACTCGAGGACGAGGAAGGTTTAAGCATGGGGGAGTTGTTGACGGTGAAAATCCGTCAACCTAGCCATGAGTTTACCTTCGGTGTTGGCATGACTTTTGTATCTTATCTATTGGTACTAACCCCCATGGTATAACAAGTTCACTTGTGCATGTCGGTTTTGGAGTTAAGTGTTTATGCAGGGTTTTAACGTTGAAAGCAAGACTTCCGGGATAAGTTCATTAAGCACCTCATGACAAGACCTTGAAGCCCGGTACAAGTCAAGCAATGAAGTGAACATGACTCCAAGAGCCCAAGGACCAAGCCCGAGAAGATGATAAACTCCAAGGACCGAACCAGAAAAGTGCTAAATCTTGAAAGACAAGGACTTGAGTCCAATTCGGAGAGAAACCGACGACAATGGTCCACATGCAAAAGGGGAGAGGATCTATAAGACTCGGGAAGCAATACCAGATGAAGGAGGACACAGGCTGGGCCTGGATGGGCCCAGGCCGGTCGGCCCAGCCTGATCCAGGGCCCAGTCGGCCTCCCCTTTGACCTAATTGCATCTCGAGTTATTTATAGCCCCCTGACCGAGAGCCACACATCAACTAATTCGTCATCCGCCGCCGAGGAGCAGAGAAGCTTGAGGGACACCATCTCGGAGATGAGGGTCGTGCTAGTTTTCTAGGGTCTCCCTAGCCGACGTGGGAACCTTGCATGGAAGACCACGTCGGAGCTTCGGAGCGAGGATCAAGATCGAGGTAGGGACCCGGTGGTGATCTTGTTCATGTAATCATTCATGGTGAAGTTTTTATAGTGAATCCGATTTCTAGCGATTAAGTGCCTTCTCGATGATTTTGTTTTCTTCTTGGTTTTGCTTATTCCCCAATCTATCTATAGCTAGATTGCTTAGGGTGCTCTTGTAGCCGCGGTGGCTAGAGGTGCATACTAGACCGACCAAGTGTTTTCAACATGTTATTATCGAACTCGCCCTAGACTACCCGCATGAGTAGGGATACATTGTGACAGAACGGGGGTTCCGAAAGGCGGACGTTTTCGGAGTCGGATGGAAGGCCACGATTTAAAGATGCTTTTAATCAGATTCACTTTTCTATCTTCATCTATCTTGTTTGGAGCTACAACATAAGCATGATCTAGACTCTCTAGATCGGTTATCTCTTGCTTTCTCTTGCTACCTCTTTAGTAGATTATATTAGATTTGTTTTCTTTATGAGTTAGTAGATTAGATGCATCTTGTCTTCATAAGATAGCTTACCTTGCTTTACTAGATTGAATCCTTGCATTGCACATTGTTCCACGGATTCGATACCTTGGGTTCACCACTCGAGGGAAGAAGGGTCCCTTGACTACGACGGGAGACTTGTCCGCTTGCAAGTCTAAACGAACTTCGATACAACTATTAACCATCAACAATGAGCAAATTGAGAAGCATTTCTGGACCTCGACCATGTCGTATGCTCATTGATGTCGCTGATGATTGTTGAGGGTGGATGATCAACTTGAACGTGCCTCGGTGCCTCTTGCCTAGAGACAACCTCCCCCTCAGCAGCTACTTCCACTTGATCTTTTTAGATCGTAGGCGGTGTAGGGGATGGACCATCCTGCACCATAGTCATCTTAGTGGAAGTAGAGGGTACATGCATGGCTGGAGCTTCACTAGCATCACCATCATCCTCTCCAGCATCATCCTCCTCGTCCTCAAAGATCTTCTTGCCAACTTCATCATCAGCTGCACACTCAAAGACAAATGTATTGCATGATTGTGTCTCGTCGAAGGTCACCTCGCTCAACCCTAAGCACATCTAGTTATAGGAATAGGTGCTTTCAGCTGAGCCTTTAGGGATCTAGCATACACAAGTGAAATATCTAGATTCTCATGCAAAACAGGACAAGAAGTGCAAGCACGAAGCAAGGAAGGCCTAGATTTCATCTCATCTAGCTCAACCCTAAGCACATCTAGTTCCTCGACCTTGGAGGCATACTTATCTTTAAGCACAGTCAATTCACCAAGAAAAGTGGAACAATCAGTGCATTCAGGTTCATTGGTCACAACAGGAGCAGACTTAAGGGAATCTACATCAAGCAAAGATTCTAGCTCAACTACCTTCTCCTTAGCCTCACCAAGCAAATACCTATACTCCCTCTTCTCCTTGTTGGACTTTTTAATCACATCATCATGGTTGTCAAGCAAGTCATTCAACCTAGCATTCTCAGCTATCAAGAAGGATGGGTCATTGTTTACCTATTCCTCAGAGTCCGAGCCCAAGTCATCCTTGTTGCTCTTCTTGCTTGCGGAATTATGTGCCATGCCGCAAAAGCCTTGGGCAGCGAAGCATAGGCTGTTGATATTTTTACTCGACCACTTTCCCTTGTGCTGGTTCTCTTCTTCATCACTCGACCTTGATGAAGAGTAGCAGGAGCTTGAGTCGACGTCGCTCGCACCGGCCACCATCGCTCGCTCCTTCTTCTTGTGACCACCACTCTTCTTTGGCCTCCGTTCGGACTTGTTCTTGCCCTTATAGTCGTCCCTCGAGCGGTGCTTATGGTCGGTCCTCAGACGGTGCTTGTGCTCGGGCTTGACCTCCATGGCTTCTGGGCACTCGGTGATGAAGTGCCCATGCATCTCGCACTAGTAGCACATGCCCGAGCTCCTCCGAGCATTCTTCCGGTTCGTGTACATGCGCTCGAACCGCCTGCTCAACAACATGAGGTCATCCTCGCCTAGCACGTCGAACTCCTCATCTGGCATGGACACAAGGTAAGACAAAGAAAAATGTCTCGAATACATGTTAGTATTAGTCCTTGAACCAAATACGACAGCCAGACTTTGAATGCACCCCACAGTCCAACTCGAACGACTTGAGCTTGGAAAACAGCTCGTACACCATGAGGGTCTCATACTTCGCCGACTCTAGGATGGCCTCGACCTTCCCACTCCACACGGTATGATCCAGAGAATGCAAGAGTTTGACAGCCCTGTCATGATCATCGTACGGGAGCACGGCCACATAAGCCCTCATGTTGTTCATGATCACCATGAAACGATGAAACATGGCATCTATGGACTCAACGGGGAGATGAGTGATGTTCTCGTACTCTCTCCGGTAGGTCGCAAAGAGCCACGCCTGAGCCTGTGCATTCCCAGCATGAGCATTCTTCAACTGCTGCCAAATCCTGCACGCCAAATCCTCTGTCCGAACCTATTCAAATTTGGATTCACGCAAATAACGGTACAGGTAGTCGACTGCCTTGTTGCTGGCATCGAACATGTCCCTCGATCCTGGATCATGGAAGTTCAGCGGATGAACATAAGTTATGTTCATCGTGACATCACACAGGATGTGACCCTTGCCGCGGAGGAAAGCAGCCATCCGCCTTTGCCACATATGGTAGTTCTTACCATCAAAGTGTGGAGGACCCGAACCGCATTCCTGGTACGCCATCTTTGGATCTTAGACTGGTTAGAATCACGAAGATCCGTAACCAGATTTGATACCAATTTAAGGACCGATTAGGAGACCAGAGAGGGGGGGGGGGGAGTGAATGGGAGCCGATAAAAATTCATCTCCAAAGAGAGAACTCGGCCTATGTCCCAAATTCGCAACCAAGGATTCCCACATGAATTTGCCAAGGTCACGTAGTAACAACGAACCTACCAACACTAGGAACAAACTCCAAACAATCCCAAAGCAGAAGCACGACTCAAGAAGCAAGGGACTTAGCAAACGTGCGTTGTGTAACGCGGACGGTCCGCGAGGCCGGGGCGGACGGTCCGCAGAAACCGGCCGGATGGTCCGCGACCCTCGAGCGGACAGTCCGTTAAATGCAACAGGACCACCAGAAACGCACCTCGAAACACGGACAGTCCGTACCCTACCGGCGGACTGTCCGAGAGCAACTTGTGCCGCGCAGACGGTCCACGACGTCCGGGCGCATGGCCCGCCGAACTCCTCCTGGCCAGAAACAACTGACCAAACGAATCGAAAAGAGAGCGCTCAAGAACTAGCGAAGAACACAAAGAACACCGGGACGAACTACACCCCACGGACGGTCCGCCTGCTGCCCGTGGATAGTCCACCAGGCACGGGAACAGCAGCCCGAGCCTGAAACCGCAAGATCCCAACCACCTACCCTTCCAAGGATCTCCCACACGGCTGAAGCTCTTGAGTAAACATTTGGGGAAGGTGTGAAGCATCCCTAGGGGATGCTATGCCCCAAAACTTGGGTCCTCAAACGAACTTAATCGTCGGGAATCGAATTGAAACCGAGCTCAAGCAAAAACCTAGGTTCCAACCGAAATCCTTCAATTGAGGCTGAATTCGAAGTTTGGGGGGGTCAAGATCATGCACAAACATGCACAAGGCAACTATCCATAATCCCCACCAACAAATTCGAACCCAAAAACATCAGAATCGAAGGAACAAGCCGCGTACAAAAAACCGACGAAAATAGCTTGAAAAAGGCATGAAAAACAAATGAGCTACAAGCAGGGAATCGACGCAACCATGAAAGCTTCCATTCACTCGGAGGTCAGATTCTTTACAAACGAAGGAAAAATCTGACCCTATGGAGCAAGGAAATGAGAAGCAATCCGGATGGATAGTTTTCCTAGATACCCTAGAGCTAATATATATGTGTCCCCACCGGGCTAGGCAAAAGATCACACTACCCCTAGCACTAAGTTGTGATACAACCCCTTGTAGTGAACATGGCCCCTTTTGCCATTTGTTCGAGTTGATTTTGGTGATTCATGCTAAGACAAGTAATGGGACTAGCCACATTGTCTAGCGTGTGTTTGTAGGCATTCCTAGCTCCCATGGATGTTACCACATGATAACATACCATGCACAAGTCAACATACCATGCCCAAGCTAACATGTCATACCACAAGTTAACAGACCATGGACATGTTAGGTAACTTACAGCAAAAATGAGGACTTAGTATATATTTGGAGGCTATAAGTAAAGGCATGTTAAGTATGTTAAGTTGAATCGAAGATCCAAGTTGAAGACGTGAAGAAAAAGAAGGAAAAAGACACCATCGGATGAACCGACGGTACTCAAATAGCAAGCGTCGGTGCAATCGTCAGACGAGTTGGTACACTGGTTGAAACCCTAGGCACCATCGGATGAAACGACGATCCATCTTTTAGTAGCGTCGGACGAGTTGCAGAGGAAGAGCAGCGAAGACAGTAGCACCGGATGATCTGACGGTCTGAGTGAGGACACCATCGGTCTATCTGACGCTCAGTTTGAACCAAGACAGAGACGCGCCAAGACAAAGCCTTCAGCACCGAATGATCCGACGCCTTGGTCAAGGTGAAGCGTCGGTCTATCCGACGGTCGCGTGAAAGCTAATAGAGGCGACTTAGTCGCGGGGTCTTCAGCACCGGATGATCCGACGCACCGTCGGTGCATAGCGTTGGAGCAGTTGTGTCAGAGAATCTCAACGGCTATGTGACGTGGGAGGGGCACCAGATGAACCGACGCCCTGGAAAAACTAGCATCGGTTCATCCGACGCTTACTTTTTCAGTGGTCGTTAGCCAACGACTAGTTTGATGCCTTGGGCTATTTATACCCCCTCCACTCACCCATTTGAGGTTGCTGGATTGTGTGGAAATGCAGAGGAGTTCAAGACACAATGAAGATCATATCCAATCCATCCAAGTGCTTAAATGCTCATCCTTAGACTTGCATATGCTTTGTATATGTGCTTAGTGCTAGGCTTAGCTTAGAGCTGAGTGAGTGCAAGGTTGTGCCAACCTTGTGAGGTGATTCTTGAGTGGACCAAGGTGTACAAGGTTCGCCGGAAGCCTTGATGCCTAAGTGGCTCACCGGCAATCGTCATTGACCCTCCGGCTTGGTGTGGAGCGGCGAGGACACTTTGTCCGGGGGACATGGAGACCCCCTTCCATGGTGGAGAAGCTCCTTAGTGGAGGTGGCATCAAGGTGACCAAGGGAGCTTGGCAAGTGCCTAAGTGGCTAGCCTTTGTGGTGAGTCAAGTGGTGCTCTTGGGAGAGACTTGGTGACCGGGAAACAATACTCTTGTGTGAGTGCTTCAACAACATGGACTAGGGGTGGCTTAGTGCCTACCGATACCACGAGATAAATCGCGTGTCAAGAGTTTGCTTCCTCTCATTCCCTTTACGTTTCCGCATTTACTTTATTGCAATCTTTGCTTGCCTTTACATTCCTATAGTAGTATCATGCTATGAATGGCTATAGGTTGCAAATCTTGTTTTGGGATGGGAGTTTCACACTAGAACAACCCTAGTTGCACATCTAGATAGCATGTTCTAGTTTATCTTTGTGTAAAATTAGTAAAGCCATATGTTAAGTTTTTAAGTTGCCTAATTCACCCCCTCCCCCTCTTAGGCCTACGAGCATCCGATTCCTTACACCCCTCAGGGGCAAATAGGTCATGTAGCACTCCTCTTCATCGCATGGCCACGCCACTGCCGCAGACCGCATCCTCCCGACGCAAGTCCAGCGATCCTGCCACGCGTCCGCCAGCATCGAAGCTTCTCGGCGCGCTTGGATCCCATCTCTGCCCGCTGAGCCTCCGGTCTTGGTTTTGTGGCTCAACCAAGTAACCCAACGGTTTTCTGGTGAACCGCCGCAAACCCCGCTTGCAGACTCCGGTTGTGAGCCACTACCCTACACCGACTCCGATCGACGACTTGGTCTTGCTAATCTTGCCACTATGCGGCTCACACTTGACCCCGCGGCCACCGGGTCCCTCGAGTCAGGCCTACTTGTCTATCCACTCCTTGGAGGCCCCGCAAGGCTTAGACCTTTCGCGCCCACTCTTCACGTGCACCTGCGCAAATCAAGTCGTAACCTGCACCTGCAATACTCAGCCAAGAGTCAGTCCACACCATGTTGTCAATCACTCATCACAACCAGGAGCGACCGTCCACCGGTCCTGAAACGCTCCGGTCCCCAGCCATTCAGTACCGGTGCAGGATGGGTATGTTGTGGTTCAATCTACTTATGTGAGGGCCAATGCGGGTCACTACCCTCTACATGTACCAATTTATGGGGGTGATGTAGAAACCCTAGCTGGGGCTCTCATTCAAAGGATCCAATGGCCAAATGACATGATCATTATACCACCCATGACGAGACATCCCAACCCTGAAGCCGCAACAGGTAGTAGGGGTAGAACATCAGATAGAGGTGTTGCAGGTCAGTGTCTGCATGAGAAGGCTCAACAGTAGCAACAACAATAGATCAGCAAAATCACGCAGCAGAAGCGTCGACAATAGCCGAAGGAGGAGCCCAGGCAAACTCCACCTAAGCAGCAGCTGCAACTTGAGAATAATCAACAAACGAAACAGCAGCCTCTCTAGTAGCAGGAGCGTCGACAACAGCAGGAGGAGCCCAGTCAAACTACGCCTAAGCAACAGTTGCAACATGAGGATAAGCAACAGACGAAACAGCAGCCTCTCCAGCAGCAGGAGGAGGAGTGTAGTCAATCTCCCCCTAAGCAGCAGATGCAACAAGTACAACAGCCTCTGCAACAGGGGAGCCTAGGCAATCTCCACTGCAGAAGGGGAACCAGGCCAGGAAACCTCTGTCTAAATATGAGATTCTTAACTGTGTTAATAGGACACAATAGGACCAACCAAAATACAAGCCTGGTTCACCTATGTTGTCAGAAGGAAATGTAAAGGCTGTTGGACCAAATTGTGCCAAGTTTCATGCTTATGTCATGGAACACAGCATGGATAAACTTGCCTTCGCAGCAAAGGTGGATC
Source organism: Cenchrus americanus (assembly GCA_947561735.1). Classification (NCBI taxonomy): domain Eukaryota; kingdom Viridiplantae; phylum Streptophyta; class Magnoliopsida; order Poales; family Poaceae; genus Cenchrus; species Cenchrus americanus. The sequence continues at coordinate 152,764,794 of OX387242.1, read as the reverse complement.
AATACTACTTTAAAGATGGTTGTGGTGCTTTAATGTTAAACATTGAATTCAGTAGCATGTAAAACCTTATAACCCTGGCTTCTCTGGATGTTACCTTCATGAGGTTGTGGACATTGTATGTCCTGTAAAACCTTAAGAAGATATTTTTTAATTTTGACCACAAAGTTCATGCATGCTAACAATTTGATTTTTTGTAGGAAAATGATGGACAAGGCAGCGGAGATGCAGATCAGTGTTGGGTTTTTAGATCTAGATTTGTTTACTTCGACAAATATTTCTCATCGTTATCAAAAAGTTGGCAAAGCAATCTCAAATGCAATGATGAACAACGACTATGTGGTGGGTGCCTACTACACTAGCCGCTGGATAACAGTGATCATCTGTATGAAGTTCAAAGTGGGTTGGTATCTAGATTCTGCTAAACAACATCCCCCACTAAAGTTCCCAGACCTCCAACGTGTTTCGAACTGTTCAGTGTCTTGTAGGTTGTTGACGGTGAAAATCCGTCAACCTAGCCATGAGTTTACCTTCGGTGTTGGCATGACTTTTGTATCTTATTCATTGGTACTAACCCCCGTGGTATAACAAGTTCACTTGTGCATGTCGGTTTTGGAGTTATGTGTTTACGCAGGGTTTTAACGTTGAAGGCAAGACTTTCGGGATAAGTTCATGACAAGACCTTGAAGTCCTGAACAAGTCATGCAATGAAGCAAAATTAACTCCAAGAAGCCGGGGACTTGATCCGAGAAGACGACAGACTCCAGGGACCTGACCAGAAAAGTGCTGAATCTTGCAAGACAAGGAGTTGAGTCCAATTCGGAGAGAAACCGACGACATGGACCTACATGCGAAGGGGGGAAGCATCCGGGAAGCAAGGGAACCGACCTCGGGCAAAGGAGCCCGCGGGCCGGGCCTAAATGGGCCGGCAGCCGGCCGGCCCGTGCCCATTTTGGGCCCAAACGCGTCCTCCTTTGCCCTAGCCGCCAATCGGGCTATTTATAGTCCCCTGACCGAGAGCCACGCAGAACGGAAGTCGTATTCCGCCGCCGAGGAGCAGAGAAGCTTGAGGGACACCAACTTGAAGATGAGGGTCGTGCTAGTTGTCTAGGGTTTCCCTGGCCGACGTGGGAACCTTGCATGGAAGACCACGTCGGAGCTCGGAGCGAGGATCAAGATCGAGGGAGGGCCCCGGTGGTGATCTTGTTCATGTAATCATTCATGGTGAAGTTTGTAAGTGAATCCGATTTCTAGCGATCAAGTGCCTTCTCGATGATTTTGTTTTCTTCTTGGTTTTGCTTCTTCTACGATCTATACTTAAGATAGATTACATAGGGTGCTCTTGTAGCCGCGGTGGCTAGAGGTGCATACCGGACCGGCCAAGTGATTTCAACTTGTTCTATCGAACTCGCCCTAAGCTCCCCGCATGAATAGGGATACGTTGTGACAGAACGGGGGTCTCGAAAGGCGGATGTTTTCGGAGTCGGATGGGAAGGCCACGATTTAAAGATGCTTTTAATGAGATTCTCTTTGCTATCTTCATCTATCTTGTTTGGAGCTACAACATAAGCATGATCTAGATTCTCTAGATTGGTTATCTCTTGCTTTCTCTTGCTACCTCTTTAGTAGATTAGATTAGATTCGTTTTCTTTATGAGTTAGTAGATTAGATGCAACTTCTCTTCATAAGATAGCTTACCTTGCTTTACTAGATTGAATCCTTGCGTTGCACATTGTTCCACGGATTCGATACCTTGGGTTCACCACTCGAGGGAAGAAGGGTCCCTTGACTACGACGGGAGACTTGTCCGCTTGCAAGTCACAAACGAACTTTGATACAACTATTAACCGTCAACAAGCCCCTTTTTCTGGCGCCGTTGCCAGGGAACAAGCAATCAAGATCCGATCTAGTATCGCTTATCTTTCAGTTTTTCTTTTGATTTTCTTTTGCATCTCTTATGTTTGATCATCCTCAAAAAGAAAAAAAAATTTCAATCTAATCTAGTTTCGATTAACCCTAGTTTTTATGTTTAGATTTTTGTTTTATTACTAACCCTAACCGGAGATGGTTGGCTACCTCTCCAAGAAACCCAAACTTTTTTGTGGATGATCCAGGAAAACTTTACAGGCAAAGGTGACATGCAACACAAGCTCGAAGGACCATCAAAATCTCCAAGGGAATCACCCCCTCCAAGTCAAGACGCCGGAAGGCTGTTCAAGATCAACGAGGATGGAGAAGATGGAGACGGAGAAAGAAGCTCAACACCTAAAGGCTACCAAGGCAAGATCCACATGCGGGGTGTTCATCGTGATGAAGATGTTAGAGACGCAAGTGGGACAACTTGCCGGACAACCGATTGGTGACAAAGAAGAATATCCGAGACAACTCCAAGGTCCCAAGACGGCGAAAGGCTACTCAAACTCATTCGGGAGAGATGAAGGATCACACTAGAGACCATGAAGATCACGACCGAAGGACCGGAGTTCGAGATGCCGAGCCACAAGGAAGATGTTGCATCCGTCAAGACCAAAGGACAAAGCCAGCCTGTGAAGACCAAAAAAAATGCTAAGCCAAAGTGGGTACCCAAGATTGCAACGCCCGCAAAGAGTGTTGATCCTAATCAAGTGAAGAAGTCTAGCCATGGACTATAAACGAAGCGCTAGGCGGGAGGCAACCCGTTTCGTCAAGTCAAGAATAAGCTACCGGGAGGACAACCCGATTCCAGGTTTTTCAAGTCTTTTTAAATTTAATTCAGTTCTGAATTTTACTACGCAAAACCTTAGACTTAGAATGGTTGAACAATATTAGAGACATAATTCTTGGTTGAATATTTTGCTTGATCATAAACCCTTTACATGAACCATCCTATGTGATTGTTTGCTTCTTTTCGAGAAACCACAACCAAAACCAAAAAAATTTTCAGAACCTTAATCAACCTTTCACCCTCATTATGGTGCTGAGGTTGACTTGTTTTACATGCTAAAAACACTCGAGTAGAGCCACAGCTTGTATCTAGATGTTATTTAAATTTCAGCATGTGGTAGGACTCGCGTGAACCTAGAAACTTGATTTTTGGTTGGTTTAAAAATCCATATCCTTGGTTTCTCTAAGATTAGAATTTTTCTAAGCCTCACTTAATTTTATTTCATTCAAAATCTCTCTCATCTAATCAAAATTAGGACCTAAACCTATGCCCCCATGATCAAGCCGGGAAAAGCTTGCTCTCAACCAATGAAGGCAAACTACACCGGTGAGACCGAAATCGACGTAATAAAAAATATTATCGACTTGCATTTGTTTTTAATGGTTTAAAAACTTCTCTAAAATTATGTTCGAGCTCTTGCATGGCTCTGAAAAATATTTTAAATTTCGAATTAGAGGAGTGCTTAACCTTAAACACACCTTAATGGAGGCAATCTAGTAATCATGCATGCACCATTGGATTCCCTTTCATCAACTTTCACCAATTCCACATGCAAAGGGCAAGCATGGTGGGCAGCAAGCATCAACTTTGTAGGAATTTCATGGTGGCATGTGAAGCAAGTGGAGCTAGGGAGCATGGACATGACCCAAAATATGAAGCATCAAGTGGAAGGACCAATAAAGGAGTGGACGAGAGCGTTTGGGCGGTGCAACTCGTGGAGCACGCGGGCAGGAAAGTTGCAGAGGTGAAATGATCGTGCTGGAAGAAAGATGAGGCGGGGAGGAGCACCGAGGCCGGCCTCACCTACATAAGGAGCCCCCCCGGCTCCCGTTTTTGCGCAGCAAGCTTCCCTCTCCTTCCTTTGTTTGTGTGTTCAAGTTTGTGTGCTCAAAACCTCCGTAGACATAGCCAACCTTCCCAAGCTTGATAGCTCAAAAAAAATCCACATCCTTAATCCACTCAAAGTCCGGACTCTAAAATAATATTTGTGTACCTTGTTACGGGTGAAAACCCCGGATATATATTTGTGAGGGAGAGTGCTGCAATCATGGAAGAAAACTACAAGCCTTTTCACCGAAGAAGAAGGGATCATCGTCGTCTAAGCCATCATCGACAACCTCTTCGAGGAGGCGCTCGGTTTCCGAGTCTCCTTGGAGTATGGAGGAGGACACGGCACCACTGAGGAGGAACCACTCTTCTCCTTGGTGGCATGAGGGCCACACGAAACTCGTTTATTAGGTTTACCAAACTTCAATAACATATGGAGGAGCCGCCTGTCCAACCTCACCACTTGACACGATCATCCGCTCCACCTCCATATGCTCCGCGGTATTCCGAGGGGTATGTCATCATGACGGAGGAGGAGAAGAAGCTCGCTCGCCTTAAGTAGAGGCTTGTAGCGAACGTCGACATCGACGACCAAGCTCTCCACATATTGGGTTTCACACGGGACACCGGTGCAATTCTCTAACGGAGTGTCGGCAAACACCCACAAGGAATTCGCCTAGGAAATTTTCATGACCATGGCGCATACCCTTGATGAAGGAGTGTTGAGTCTCTCATTCCGTTGGAGGGAGCCCACAAGAGGAGAAGAAAGAAGACACTGTCGGAAGGGTAACCTTGATCAACGATGCTATTTCTAGCACTTTGATGGGGTAATCTCCTTTCATCCATAGGTTGCAATCGATCTTGAAATGTAATCATACTTTGTTGGATTATCTATCTATCATCTTGTGCTGAAAATACTTTAATGCTTAAGGCTAGCAACCATGCCATAAAGGGAGTAGGGCTCCAATGCTTCCTTGGATCCATTCAACACAATCCCCGATAGATCGATTGGTTTTCATGTTCGAAACGATTGCATGTCTAGTATCGTAGACCCATGGGCGAGTGTCTCCTACTTTCAAAAGGGAGCTCGGAACAAGTATGTGCATGAAGGCACATGGGAAGGCTTTTGGAGTATGATCACGGGAAGAGACCATCAACGAAGAAATACTATCCGGAACCCCATCATCCAACTGTGTCACTTTTGTGCAAGTGGATTTTTGGGGAGAATAAGAGAGACATAGATAACCAACACGGAGTTGAATTGGATTTACTCGCAGCCAATCAACCCTACTCACCTATGATCAACCGGTGGTGTTGTGGCAACATCGGATTCGGGAGATCGGGTTGCTACCTCTCCATGTTGACTATCTCTTTAAAACCGGGAATTACAAGGAACCCAAATCATCTCCTACCCGGGACTTCCCTAGGAATATATGAAGAAAGGAAAATATAAGAGTGAAGATGAGAGAGGAGGCTTCCAAGTGGCCTAGGTAAATTTGCCCCTTCCGGATTGAAGATTAAGACTTTTCTTGAGGGGAAGAAGATCGGTTAGAGGAAGGACTTCTTGTGCCGGCGAAGAAAAATAAAATAAAAGAATTATAGGAGAAGGATCTTCTATGGCCCAAGAAGGAGGTGCACAACAAAATTATGTCCCACCATTCGGAGAAATTCCGGCATCGCCAAATTTCTACGGTGGTGTACCAATGCAAGCATGGGGGAGTGGTGCAGCCATACCCCCACCATTTTTGCGGTGCCCAACGTAGCCTTTGCGGAGCCATATGCACACCTTCCTCAACCACAACAAAATGTGGCCACCATTGGAGGATACGCTGCAAGAAACATGCAAAATATTGCAGCCATCCAAACCAATGCAAATCAAATGGGTGAAGGAAATGCAAACGTCGCTTATGTGCTTAGACACCTTCACCTAGCACCGTCGGACAATTCATAGGAGTAGTGGTGCATTCCTATTACAAGTAAGGGTACAACAACCAAGACTATCAAATATCAACCACCGGCGGAAGATTAGAGAGAGGAGGAGCTTTAGTTATCTTTCCTTTACCCACTTTTCTTTAATTTTCAGCTTGTTTGCACCTATGTTTGCGTAGTATTTTCAGCTTTGCTTTAATTTTTAGTTTTTAGTTTAATTTTCAGCGTGTATCTTAGTGTTTATTTTCATCATGAATAATGACACCACCAAGTTTTTACCTTTGGTAAAGTTACAAAGTTTGTGCCAGGATGATATATGATTATAATTGCTGCTTTGTTTATCTTTGTAATTGATTTAAGCATGTTTGAACTAGTGCTCTCTTAAAAATACAAATCTGAAATTATCTAAATGCTAGCTCAATCTTCAGCGGAGGTTATGATTAAAATAAAGACCCATAGTGTTTTATGTGCTCTCAAGTTATGAATAGATTAAAGATGTCTTTTATCTTTGAAAAATATTGCTAACCTTGTCATAAATATCATTTGTGTGTTGCTCAACCTATCCAGAGCCTTATATATATTTGAGTGCATAAACCTTAGTGTACAAGATTTATTTTTGAGTGAGTTATTGCAGGCCGTGATTTCTCTGGCCCGAGACTAAGAAGCTGGTCATTCCGTTTTTGTGTATCTATCTTTTTGCTAGCCTTTTATCCGTGCATTGTGTATCCCCGCATCGGTGATCTCACAAACTTCGCCGGATATCCACCCTTAAACCAAATATCATCTTTTGTGATTACCTCCTTGACCACAACCTATCGTTGAGAATGGATCATCAATTCAAGGAAGATCGCAAGACGGTGCTAACGTTGAAGATTTCAAGTATCTCTCCAAGGAAAATTATTTTCGGTACCTACCATATTTTTTCGCCTCTTTGCTCGAGGACGAGCATCGTCTAAGCATGGGGGAGGAGGTAGGTACGGTGCAGTTTTAGAGTTCAAAAAGGGAGTATTTTTTAAAAAATATATATATAATGATGAAAGAAAAAAATTCGGCGATGTACGTGACTTTCAAGGTGCAGAAAGAAAAAATATATATAATGAATGAATGAAAGAAAGAAAAAAATGAGAAATATGAGAAAGAGAAAAAAAAATATATTTGTGCGTAAAGTGAACTCCCCGGTTCTCTAAGAATGCAATCAAGGCTTCAAGTTTAAAAGATCCATTCTCATTTTCCAACCATGTGCAATCCGATAACGAGGACTTCCTTTGTGCCTCGGGATCACTCTTTGCCATTTGCACATGTCCACTTATCTAAAGTGTGTGTATTTTTCTCTTTCCCCTCCTTGATTTAACATTATTTTCCAATGACCTTTTTGACGAGTCTCGGTAAGACCATGAGAAGCTTGTCTTGTTTTGACAACACCTCATTTATAAAATCTTGTTAGGACTAAACTTTACCTAAGCTCCATATAAAGCCTACCACATATATATGAGAGGGGAAGGAGTAGATTATATAGGCTTGAGAGACAAGTGAGATGAGAGTTCATGAGCAACATACAAGGTGATTTAAATTTGTGAACTTGGTTTAGCTCTTTTCTTTATCTCGTTCTTTATTTCAAAAATTCTGAGATCTATTTAAACTTTGTGAGCATGTTAATACTTGTGGGATAAGCTTAATAAGAATCTACCCTCCGTAGAGGTGAAGGCTAGTACCTTATGGAACTTTAACGAATTAAACTTTTGAGAGCATTATGTTTTTTTTCATGTATGATCAAGTGCAAGGTTTAAACATTGTTTGGCAATGATGATATCCATCGAAGGCTTACTCGAGGACGAGCAAGGTTTAAGCATGGGGGAGATGTTGACGGTGAAAATCCGTCAACCTAGCCATGAGTTTACCTTCGGTGTTGGCATGACTTTTGTATCTTATTCATTGGTACTAACCCCCGTGGTATAACAAGTTCACTTGTGCATGTCGGTTTTGGAGTTATGTGTTTACGCAGGGTTTTAACGTTGAAGGCAAGACTTTCGGGATAAGTTCATGACAAGACCTTGAAGTCCTGAACAAGTCATGCAATGAAGCAAAATTAACTCCAAGAAGCCGGGGACTTGATCCGAGAAGACGACAGACTCCAGGGACCTGACCAGAAAAGTGCTGAATCTTGCAAGACAAGGAGTTGAGTCCAATTCGGAGAGAAACCGACGACATGGACCTACATGCAGAAGGGGGAAGCATCCGGGAAGCAAGGGAACCGACCTCGGGCAAAGGAGCCCGCGGCGGGCGCGGGCCCTAAATGGGCCCGGGCCGGCCGCCCGCCCGGTCGGCCCCGAGCCCATTTTGGGCCCAAACGCGTCCTCCTTTGCCCTAGCCGCCAATCGGGCTATTTATAGTCCCCTGACCGAGAGCCACGCGAACGGAAGTCGTATTCCGCCGCCGAGGAGCGAGAGAAGCTTGAGGGACACCAACTTGAAGATGAGGGTCGTGCTAGTTGTCTAGGGTTTCCCTGGCCGACGTGGGAACCTTGCATGGAAGACCACGTCGGAGCTCCGGAGCGAGGATCAAGATCGAGGGAGGGCCCGGTGGTGATCTTGTTCATGTAATCATTCATGGTGAAGTTTGTAAGTGAATCCGATTTCTAGCGATCAAGTGCCTTCTCGATGATTTTGTTTTCTTCTTGGTTTTGCTTCTTCTACGATCTATACTTAAGATAGATTACATAGGGTGCTCTTGTAGCCGCGGTGGCTAGAGGTGCATACCGGGACCGGCCAAGTGATTTCAACTTGTTCTATCGAACTCGCCCTAAGCTCCCCGCATGAATAGGGATACGTTGTGACGAAACGGGGGTCTCGAAAGGCGGATGTTTTCGGAGTCGGATGGGAAGGCCACGATTTAAAGATGCTTTTAATGAGATTCTCTTTGCTATCTTCATCTATCTTGTTTGGAGCTACAACATAAGCATGATCTAGATTCTCTAGATTGGTTATCTCTTGCTTTCTCTTGCTACCTCTTTAGTAGATTAGATTAGATTCGTTTTCTTTATGAGTTAGTAGATTAGATGCAACTTCTCTTCATAAGATAGCTTACCTTGCTTTACTAGATTGAATCCTTGCGTTGCACATTGTTCCACGGATTCGATACCTTGGGTTCACCACTCGAGGGAAGAAGGGTCCCTTGACTACGACGGGAGACTTGTCCGCTTGCAAGTCACAAACGAACTTTGATACAACTATTAACCGTCAACATAGGTTTTGTTCAAAAAAATTCAATCTTTTAGTGTTTCTAATTGGTATTGCTGACCATGCAGGGCCTTTGGTACAATATTTTTTGTTCACAAAAATTCAATCTCTTAGTGTTTCTAATTGGTATTGCTGATCATGTAGGGCCTTTGGTGATGCACAGGACAGAGTGACCAAAGGAAAGAAAAAAAAGGCAAAAGCCATACTCAAGCACAAAACAAATCTCGTTGTAAGACCAAGGTTTTTTTATGGTCCCTTCTTACTTATTTGGTACTGCATTAACTTGTCATTTTGGTACCTTGATGCAGTGTGCTCAGCAGCCACGGGGTCCTCTTTGTGTGGATTCCATGTGGCATTCCATATGTTAAGACTACTCGATGACATACCTGACATCAAGAAGGCTGTTGTAAGTAGATAACAATGCTCAACATTGTCTATGCTCATATTATTCATCTTATTTTAGAAAATGATTTCTACTGGTATTCTCATAAATGATTATATTTTGCAGGATTTCAAACCTCTTGTAGATGTTTCCATAGAAGATGTAAAGCGTGTCTGGGAGATGCTGTGTGAGTACATTCTTATGGAGACCATCGACCGAAAGGGCAACTTCTACAGTGGTGCACCGTGAGTTTATTGTGGCCAAAAACTTGAAACTCATACAGTCTTCTTTAGTCAGGTGTTGTTGCTTGAGAAACCTGCTTAGCTTGATTGGTTGGGGTCAGACACTGCCTAGTCAGGCAGTTTTCTCATGGCTCCATCCAAACAAGTTCTGATGAGAGTAACTTGAAACTTGATTTGATCCTAGATTGTCTATAAATGTGATCTTCCTTGTCTATAAATGTGATCTTGCTTTGCCTATATCTGTGATGTGAGAATGTGTTTGTGATGTCTCCTTGCTATGGTGGCTGCCATATCTTTGGCTAGTTCCGGATGCGACACCGATGGCTCGCCAAATCCTAGGTCGGTTCCGACGGGATGTCGCCGACAGGCGGGCGGTCACTGTAGGGGTGGCCTACGTATCTGTAACTAGGTGTTAATTGAAGCTCGTTACAAACACTGATCAGTGAGTAACGGGCTTCATTCGGAAAGCCCGTTACGAAAATGCCCACAATGTAACGGGCAGTGTAAAAGCCCGTTACCAGTCCTGACCGGCGGGCCCCAGGACCTGGCCCGTTCATCGAGATATAGGAGACGCGTGTTGAAAGCAAGCGTCTCCTTTAATAGAGAGAAAGGAAGTGCACGTAGAAACAAATGCGTCTTATTTCGTCGAGACAGAGGAGACGCAGGTTCACGGAACGCGTCTCTGATGTTAATTTCACAGTAACGGGATCTGTTTTCATGCCCGTTACCAATGTTCCTTGTGGGCCTAGAGAAACAGTCATTTCACGTGACCGGTGACTAGTTGTGGTAACGGTGATTGTTTGATGCCCGTTACGAATCCTATATGTATTGAGACGAGCGTGAAATAGACACATCTCAGTTCGTTAAGATAGTGGAGACACAGATGCACATCAGGTGTTTCTGATATTGAGCTATTGTAACGGGCTTTGCTTTGGTGCCCATTAGGAAAGTTCCCTGTGGGCCCAGAGAAACAATCATTTCACGTGACCAGTGGCTAGCTGTGGTAACGATCGTTGTTTAATGCCCGTTATGAATATGTCTTATCAGTAACGGGCATCTGCCTGTTACCTTTCTTGGCTTATTTGTAACACTTGATCGGTAACGGGTGCATTGCCCGATACCAAAGGCGATCCACGCCCGTTACCAAAGTCAGTTTTTCATGTAATGGTTCTCCGAAAGTTTGGATTTGCCTCTCGATGGTGTGATTTAATTTGTGGACAGCTAACTTCGTCATCTACCCAAGTTTTTCTTAATGGTATTCCTGGGGATTTTATTCAGCACAGAAGATTCCCTTTCCCCAATGCTCTTCATCCTCGTAATGGATGTGCTAAACTGGATGGTCACCAAAGATTCGGAAGCTAACCTCCTGCAGCCTTTGTCCCGATGACCGATTAGAATCTGGCTATATGCTGACGATGTGGCTCTCTTTCTGTGGCCTGCAGCAACAGATATCTCCTTAACCCTGGGGATGCTTCAGCTCTTTGGAGATGCTTCAACCCTCAAAACAAATGTGCAAAAGAGTAACGTGTTACCAATTCACTGCTCTAAGAGGACATGGATCTTATTCATGGCCTGCTGCCATGTGAGATTCTGGACTTGGACTGCCACTCTCTATTCGAAAGCTTACAAAAGAGCAGCTTCAACCCATTATTGACAGGATAGCAGATCAGCTGACAGGTTGGAAAGCGGAGTTGATGACTCATGCAGGAAGGGTGGTTCAGGTTCAGCATGTCCTAACAGCAATGTTAGTCTATCTGGCCATGACAATCGAATTACCAACATGGGCAATCAAAGCTATCGATAAGATTAGAAGTGGATTTTTTTGGAGGGGAAGAAATGGAGGACACTGTCTTATTGCATGGCCCAAAGTTTGCCGGTCTCGGGAGCTTGGCGGGTTGGGGATTTCAGATCTAAAATCCTTTCGTCTTGCCCTAAGAATAAGATGGCCATGGCTGAGAAAATCTGAGCCACATAAACCATGGGCTAATCTGCCCCTCCACATTACCAAGGAAATGGATTGCCTGCTTTCTATGGCAGTGATTTCTGAAATTCGTGATGGAGCTAATACCATCATTTGGAAGGATAGATGGCTGGTTGGGAAGAACGTCCAGGATATTGCACCACGTCTATATGCTTTGGTAACTAAGGGAGCTATTGGAAGGCGTACTGTCCTTGAAGCACTTATCAGTGACAAATGGGTTGAAGAGATTCGAGGCTCAATTTCTCTAGAAGCCCTGGTAGAATATTTGTAACTTTGGGATGTGATTTCAGAGGTCGAATTGCAAGTGGGTGGTGCAAGACAAGCATATCTGGCTTCTCACTAAATCTGGACAGTACACAACAAGATCAGCTTATGAGGCCCTATTTCAGCGGGTTGTCTATTTTAGGCCTTTTGAAAGGATCTTGAAATCTTGGGCTCCACCTAAATGTTGCTTCTTTATGTGGTAGTCACGCATAATAGGTGTTGGACAGCTTATCGGCTGGAAAGATGTGGTCTCCCGCATCCAGATAATTGCCCTTTGTGTGACCAGGAGGAAAACATTCAGCATCTGCTGATTCTTGCAAGATAATTCTGGTACTAGCTCTTCAATCAAGTGGGTCATTCTCATCTCGTCCCAGCAGCCGTTGAATCCTCCTTCGACGATTGGTGGGAGAGTGTGGGAGCTAGCGTTTCAGGAGAGGAAAAAAGGGGTTAACTTCTTAATCATTCTAGGGGCTTGGTGTGTCTGCTAGCACCGGAATAGCTGTGTCTTTGATGGGGTTGCCCCCAATGTTGCTGCAGTTCTGAACTTGGCGAGAGAGGAATCTCTTCTGTGGAGTTTGGCAAGGGCCAAAGGTCTCGCTTTCTTCTCTATTAGAGAACCTGGCTAGGTTGTTCAGGGCTAGTGTCCTGGGTTGTCCAATATTGTTCCCAATGTTTTAGTCTCTTCTTAATCTGGTCTGTGTGTAATGGTGGAGTCCTTCTTTTTGACTCATTTTCTTCTATTAATACAATGATACGCAGTTCTCCTGCGTATTCGAGAAAAAAAATTGTGAAAAGATAAAAATGCACGGGCATGATCCTAGTTACTATTAATGTTTAAACATTAATAGTAATTTATTCAAGTATCAAGTCGGTCCTTTTTACCTCCCTAGGTCTGCATGAGAGCTTGTATCTACGCTGCAAGCACAAAATATGCGTCGGTGCATCTACTTAAATTTATTACATACAAAACCAGATGACATCTTTGCTTAAGAGAAATAAAGAGCTACAAATAAACCACATGAGAATTGAGTATTAGTAACGCAGGTTCATATGACTAATGTTTTGTTGACAGCTTTGTCTGGTAGCGTGTGGAGGAGGATCGCTTCGACGGTGATCCCTGGGCCATAGCCGACGAGCAGTCCCCAGTCAAGGCCCTCTCCAGCCGTGCGCCGACCAAGCTCCTCTGACCTCCGCCGCATCTCCTCCATGACAATGATGACAGACGAGCACCTCGTGTTGCCATACTGCCTCATCACGGCTCTTGACGCCGCCAGTTTCTCCTCCCTCAGCCCAAGCTTGCTCTGGATCCTGTCAAGTATACCCCGGCCACCCGGGTGCACCACCCAGAAGACCTCGTCGTTCAAGTCCAGCGCCGGCGCCATGGTCTCCTGCAGCACAACCTTGACCAATCGCTCCATGGAATCGGACACGTGCAGGGGTATGTCCCGGTGCAGGCTGTACAGTATCCCTTCCTCACACAGCTTGGACACCAATGCCTCCTGCGTACCCGGGATGGTCTCTTGGCATGTCAACACAAGCTCAAACATGGCATGCTCGTCGGCGGCGGGGCGGGAGCCAACGACGACCGCACCCGCAGCATCACCCAAGATCGCCTGACCAACAAGGTCTCCGATGTGTGACGCCGAGGGGCCTCGCAGCGACAAGGTGCACACCTCGGAGCATACCACAAGAACCCGGGCGCCAGGGTTGTTCTCTGCAAGGTCCTTGGAAAGGCTAAGTGCGGTGTAGCCACCATGGCAGCCGGTCTGGTAGAACATGAAGCGCTTGGTGGATGGCTTAAGCCCAAGAAGCCTGGCGAGTTCATAGTCTGCACCGGGCATGCAGCCACTGCTTGACGTGCTAGCGACGAGATGGGTGATGTCGGAGGCCTTCTTGCCCCAGTCACTTATGGCTAAGCGTGCCGCCTCGGCGCCAAGCTCCGGTACACCCACATCAGCGAGCTCCTGACGGCGGGTGAGGGAAGGGGAGCTGTGAGCCACGATGGACGGGCTGGCCCTCAACATTTCATTGGACATGTAAAAGTGTCGCTTCTCGATCATGGTCTTCTCACCTGAAATTTATTATGTATCAGCTGGTTAAAATGTAAATGCATCAGAACAATAGTTAATTTGATACCTAGTATATAGTTTTATTTATCTGAACAAATTGATAATTTTAATTATCATGCCGAATGCAAAGATAATTGTATAGATGGATTGCTTATTCCCATGAAATAAACGGAAGTTATCCCAATTCCACATTCAGCAGAAGAGAGATCTTTTTATCACATACATAAGAAAAGGTAGTTCTAGAGAAAAATAACTATTTGTATTCCAACTTACAAATGTTTGCAAACTTGGCCTTTAAATCCACCATGTGATTGCTACCAGTAATCTCAAAATAGTAATCAGAAAAAGACTTCTGTTGGAACTCATGCGATGGAACAGCTTTGCCTATACCCATTATGGTTGCTCTCCCACCTTCATGTGGACAGCCTATTCGACGACTCACATCCGGTGCCATCAAAGAACCCGTCAACTACTATATTCTTGGACTGGAAGGAGATGAGGCAGATGTACTACGTTTTTTGGGGCCTTGATACTAAGCACCTTCATGCTATTATATAGGCACTTACGTACCACAAGTAGTAAACAATTAACTCATATAGGCACTTGCCTGTTGCGTTTGGCACCTATCCCAAGCACTACATTATTGGGATTTAGGTAATACTCCCACTGTACCATGATTTGACTCTTTGTATATATTACAATCAGACTTTTCGTGATTTGACTATTTGTATTTCTTAATTTGGAGTGAGGATATATATAAACCTATGTCACTATATTATGAAAACACCTCACATAAACAATTATATTTTCTTGGTACCTGCTCCCATGACATCTCTCCATATATATATATATATATATATATATTACATCCAATCAGCTGGACTCTTATTTCAGTTAGGTCTATGATTCTCAGCCTCATTGATATGGTGTCCATCACCATGCGAAACATGGATATATAATTAAGTCTTCAGGTGCCCTACCTATGAAATAAGGGCATGTTCTTCAAATATACAAGAGGAAAATCATTTTTTAGTGAACATGGCCTTCAAAGCCATTTTGTTCATTATGATTTTGGTGATTCATGTGCAAAACGATCAATAGGACTAATCAAATTGTCTAGCATGTCTTTGAAGCAACACTAGTTCCCATGGACGCAACCAGAATCAAAGCTAAGAAACCGTAGCAAAAGTCAGGAGAAAGGATTATTTAATAGGCCCAAAATGGCGGTATATTGAAAAAATGGAAAAGAGACCATCGGATGAACTGACGCCCTATATTCCAGTTGCGTCGGCGTAATTGATTGCACGCTGCAAGCGGAGTTGGTACCGTCGAATAAACTGACCCTAACATCGGAGTAATATTATGCCTAGCGTCGGTGTAAGCATAATTACAACTCGGGCAACTAGAGAGGTTTTGGAGACCGGCCTTTGGCAACGGACCAACCGGCAGTGCATCAGAGTATATGGAGATCAGGTGTCACTGCAAGCATAATTAGATTTTACGCTTCTAGAGATGTTTTAGTGCAGAGGAGTATATCACCAGATCAGCCGATGGGACCATCGGTGTATGCGTTGGAGAAATGAAATTAGCGGAACATGGGCATGAAAGGTAAAATGAGAGGGCATCCATCCCCCTCGTCGACAGCGACACAGCCACCGCCGCCGCCACCGAGAGCGCGCACTGCGTCAAGCCCAATCAGAGAGAAAGGTCTCCCGCCTCGCGCCTGTGAAACTCCCCCAAAAACAGACCAGAGGAGATCACGCGGCAACCTCCGATGGGGCACAGAGGGAGCCCATCACCTGCAGACGTGGGAGCGAGGCGAATCTCGCCGACACACGGGACCGGTGGAGCAGGGAGACGAAGGGGTAATTCAGGAATTCTTCGGCCAGCTGTGGTTCGTTCCTGAATCATTCTCTCCCCACACGCACCGCCACCATCACTCCCATCGCCATGGATCTAGGGTTGATGGCGAACCTATAGATAACCTGGTATGGATTCGCAAATCCTTGTGGGAGAGTAAAGCTTCAAGCCTGAAGACTGCTTTCAAGCGACAGAAAGGGATTTGTGGGAGAATCAGCCGAAGCAACTCAGGTTCACGTCGGATCTCTGGGCGAAAGGGGAAAAATCAACCTTCCTTCAAGCTCTCATGGCTGGAAGAGGGTGTGGAAGGGGAAGAGGAGCTCGGCCACCAAGCCTAGAGGAGGAGTGGGCGTGGCACGCGGGATGTCTGCAACCACCGCCGCCTTTCTACCCACCGACAGCGCCACCACCACCTTATAGGTACTATCCAAATCCCTAGTTTCATCAACCGCACCCAGCTCCTTATCATCAGGGATACTAGAGACCGCCACCATATTAGGGGCCAAGACCAAGACAGTTCCAGCCGCGAGGACGGAAAGGCCAGCAGCAATCTCAGCAAAAAGAGAAGGAAGTGATGGAGGACTCACAGAAACCAGAAAACCAGATGCTGGATACATAGAAACCAGAAAGTCAGATGCAGGAGCAAGTAGAAGATGGGGGGCTACTGAATCTGACAGAAGAGGGAGAGAAATCTTCTGTTACAACTGCAGAGACTATGACCACTTCAGCTCAAACTGCTCAAAGCCCAAGATCTGCTTCATCTGCCAAAAGAAGGACCATGTAGTGAGCAAATGCCCAGAGTGGAAAAAACCACAGAAGGTGGCCCAATACTTTGGGAGTGCAAATCAAGGCCTGGGATTCCTACATGTGGAAGTGGACTGCAAAGATGACAAGATCAGGCTGTGGGACACTTCTAATAACCATGGGGTACTTACAATTGAGGAAGGAGAGATGGAGAAGGAAGAAATTATACAGACCCTTAGAAGAATGTTTGACAAAGATTGGGTGTGGACGTTAAGGCCAATGGATGAGTATAGATACATGATCAAGTTTCCACCAACTAGGAAAGTGGAGGACATTGCTATGGGTGATGTGATTTGGTTCCCCATGAACAAAGAAGGAGTTATGGCATCCTTAAAAGCTTGGGATGGTAAAATTCAGCCTGTAGGGTGCCTGAAGGAAGCCTGGGTGCAGATCAGAGGGATCCCCCTAGGTGGAGTGATTGGGGAGTTTTTCAACAGATAGCTTCAACCTTAGGAAAGTTAATAGATGTAGACTGGTACTCTCTATTCTCAAGCCAATTTGCTATGGTCAGAATGAAGATTAAATGCAAGAATCCCAGTAAAATTCCCATGGAAAGAGTCCTAGAAATCCAAGATGAGTTGTTTCTACTGTCCTACAAAGTGAGGGATATAAACAGAAGGAAAAAGTCTATTTTTGACCATCCAACATTTGCCTCAGTTTTGTTTTGGCCATCGAAGTTCAAAACCGGATATCTTTGACCATCCAACTCCTAAAACCGTTCAAAATTGACCATCAGGCGGTTTTGATGAGTGGTTTTAACTTTTTTTATTTACAATTTAGTCCATAGAACTTGAAATGATCATTACTTTTTTCTTGTAGCTCTGATTTAGGTGATTCTTGTGGTCACGTGTTCATAACAATGAGCTTTATCTTCTAAAATGTTATTTATACTATTTTATCACCATTTGTTATATTATTCTTATGTTGTTATGTAAAAACAACAATATAAGAAAATTAAAACAAACAGTTACAAAATAATATGAACACATTTTTAAATATAAAGCTCACCGTTATTAACGTATGATTACAAGAATCACTTGAATTAGAGATACAAGAAAAAATAGTAATCATTTTAGGATATAAGGACTAAATTGTAAATAAAATGATTAAAAGTAGTTCTTGAACCTTGAAAAGATTACTATTTTTTTCTCGTATCTCTAATTTAAGTGATTCTTGTGGTCATGTGTTCATCAGATGAACTTTATCATTTAAAATGTTGCTCATATTATTTTGTAATTATTTGTTTTATGTTTCTTATATTATTGTTTTTACACAACAATAGAAAAATAATATATCAAATAGTTATAAAGTTATATAAAAACATTCTAAAAAGATAAGGCTCACCGTTATGAACACTTGACCACAAGAATCACTTGGCTACGAGTAAAAAATAATAATCATGTCAAGTTCTAAGGACTAAATTGTAAATAAAAAAGTTAAAACCACCCATCAAAACCGCCTGATGGCCAATTGTGAACGTTTTAAGAGTTGGATGGTCAATGATATCTGGTTTTGAAGTTCAATGGCCAAAACTAAACCGAGGCAAAAGTTGGATGCTCAAAAATGGACTTTTTTCTAAACAGAAACAGAAATCTAAAGGCAAGGATGGAGGAGATGAGGATGGTGATGACCCAGACACAGATGAAGATGACGGCCTATTGAAGGATGACCTAGAGGACCTAAATAAGAAAAACTAACCCTCAATTTTGGAAATAGTGGAAGCAAAGAGAAAAACCTCACACCCCAGCAACAAAAAGGGGGAGGGCATGGAGGTCAGCAAGATCTCCAGAGTCAAACAATGAAGACAATCCCTAATACAATGGCAATAGTGATAGATACCCAGGAAGAACCAAATAGAACTTTCTGTATCAACCTTCTAAGAGACATGGAGTTAGATGACAGAAAGAGTGAAGCTGAGAAGCAGGAACATGAGCAAGGAACTTTAGCTGATCAAGAATTGGAGACAGGCAAGACACACATGGAAAAGGTGGGAGAAGATTTAGAGTTTGAGCAAGAACAGCTGAACATCCCTGAGGAATGGGTGTATATCATTTCCAAAGATAGGAGAAAACAAACCCTGAGCAGGAAGAGACACAAAACCAAGCTGAGGAGGGGGAAAAGACACATGAAAATGTGATGGAACAAGAGAGAGACCCAACGCCACAAATGAAGAAACACAAAGGAAAACAAGAGGAAGCTGATCACAAGCAGAAACAATGGGGGCCAGTACAAGCTGAGAGAAGAAGTGCAAGGGTACTTGCTGATGGAAAGACAAAGATAGAAAGAGCACAAAAACTCAAAAGGAAAGGGAACCTAGAAGACCCCCAAGGTAAAAAAAACCTCCTCCACAATCCCTCTCTCTAGATACAGTTACTTCTGTTGCCCAAGTCCTGGATATTAATATTGGTCATATTCAAAACGGTGTTGATGTTGTTAAGAAAACAGTTGCTCTAGATAATAGTAGATATATTAGTTTCTCCTCTACTTGTAAAACCCAGGAATGCAATAGAGAGGAGATAAACAGAGAAACCCCAGAGGTGCAACATGGAGAGGCCCCTGTCACACCACCTGAGAAAATAAAAGCACAACAGCTAGAGTAGCTGATTGATGCTTTATCTGAAATAGTTCCTAGGAAAAGAATCACTAGAAAAGGAAAAAATGATAGGCTTCTTTTGGAACATCAGAGGTTTAGGCCTCCCTGGTAGAATACATGCTTTAGTAGATAAGATAAGATGCAACCATGTAGATTTTTTAGGTATTACAGAGACAAAAAAAAGAACATTTGTCTAGTGGCTTCCTGAGGGGCCTCACTGGAAATGTCCCCTTTAAATGGCACTCCCTACCTGCTGTGGGCAGTGCAGGAGGTATCCTAATAGATGTTAATACTGAAGTCTTTTCTGTTACTGAAAGTGATATTTTGAATTACTCTGCTTCAGTCTTCCTGCAAGAGGTTAGAACTAGCTTTAAGTGGAAACTAGTAGTCATATATGGTAGTCCTTATGAGGAAGGAAAACAAGAGTTTATTGATGAGATCCTCCAGATCATGTAGTCCTGGAAGGGTCCAATCCTCCTAGGTAGAGATTTTATCTTGGTTAGAAGTAGTAGAAAAAAAGTAATGGAGTTATCAACCAACAATGGGTTGATGCCTTTAACAACTGGGTTGACCTCTGGGGTCTGATTGAGTTAGAACCTAAGAATAGAGCTTTTACTTGGACAAACAATCAAGCTAACCCAATTCTAGCTAGGTTAGATAGGATTTTTGTTTCCACAGATTGGAGCATGAATTTCCCCCTCACTAGAGTCAAAACCCTAGATAGATTGCCAAGTGATCACAATCCCCTCCTCATGGACTCTGGGGATAGTATGGCTAGGCCAAAGAAAAAAGTTTAGGTTTGAAAAGTGGTGGCTAGAGAAAGTGTCGTTCAAGGATATTGTCAAGAAAACTTGGGATACCCCTTGTAAGGAAAAGAAACCTGTAGACATTTGGCAATTTAGACTGAGAACCTTTAGAAGGTTAACTAGAGGTTGGGCCTCCAATGAGATAGCAGCCATGAATAAAGAAAAAACTTCCCTGACAATAGATTTCAATAGGCTAGAACAGAAAGCTGGAAATAACACACTGCTAGAATCTGATAGGATGAGGATGAATGAGATTGCTGATAGGCTGAACAAAATTTGGGCCCTGGAAGAGATAAAAGCTAGACAGAGGTCCAGAGATAGAGAAATTCTAGAGGGTGACAAAAACACTGCTTATTTCCAAGTAGTTGCAAATCTGAGAGAAAGAAGGAAAATAATAGAAGCCCTAGAGGGTCCAAATGGCATAGTAGAAGATGACCAAGGAATGATGAAAGTAGCAGTACATTTTTACAAAGATCTCTTTAAAAAGGAAAGTAGAGGAGATATCTCCTTAGGGGACAACTTCAGGAAGGAGGAAGAAAAAGTGACCCCTATAGAAAATGATATGCTATCACCTCCTTTTACAGAAAATGAGATCAAGGAGGCTATCTTCAGCTGTTATGCTGAGGGAGCTCCTGGCCCTGATGGCCTTTCTTTCCTTTTCTTTCAGAAATTCTGGGATATTATTAAAAATGATATCATTAGTCTGTTCCAAGATTTCTACACTGGTGATTTAGACCTCACCAGGATGAATTTTGCCTTGCTGACTCTAATTCCCAAAGAAATGGGAGCAAGATCCATGAAGAAGTTTAGACCAATTAGTCTCTGCAATTACAGCTTCAAGATCTTCTCAAAAGTCCTTACCATTAGACTAGGGAAGGTAGCTGATAGACTGATTTCTACCCAACAAACTGCTTTTATAGGAGGTAGATACATCCTGGAAAGTGTATTGGTAGCCCATGAAATAGTCCATAGCATCCATAGGAACAAGGTCCCTGGTGTTATCCTCAAGCTGGATTATGAAAAAGCTTATGATAGAGTAGACCTAGACTTTCTTTTTGAGATCCTCAAGACTAGGAACTTCAGAGTAGGTGGATCAAATGGATGGAGTGTGTAGTCAAGGGGGGCTCTGTGGGAGTTACTCTTAATGGGCAGGATAGCTCTTTTTTTTAAAACAGGCAAAGGTTTGAGGCAGGGTGACCCTCTGTCACCAATACTTTATAACCTAGTGGGGGATGTGCTAACAAAGATGTTAATCAAAGCTCCGTCAAGTGTATCTCATTTGGGGGGTTTTGGGGCTAATCCCAGGAACTTATTGGGGGGTACCAAAGGTTATCTCAGCGCATTTTTCACTGCATTATGCAGATGACACGATTCTTTTCTCTGATATAGACCTTACACACCTGCAAAATCTGAGATGCACCTTAGCTATCTTTGAGCAGATCTCAGGTATGAGGATAAACTTCCACAAAAGTGAGCTGATTCCTCTGAATTTGGATGAACACCAAACCCACCAGATCTCACATGTGTTTCGGTGTCCAGTGGGAGTCTTCCCTATTAAGTACTTAGGAGTTCCTCTTCATTATGAGAAGCTCAAAAGAGAGAACATTCAACCTTTAGTAGATAAAATTCTGAACAGAATCTCAGGGTGGAAAGGCAAGCTTCGTTCCTATGCAGCTAGAATTACCCTCATCCAAACTTGCATTGCCTCAATCCATTTGTACTTGCTTTCCTTCATTAAGTTTCCCAAGTGGGCAATCAAAATCATTTCCTCCCATATGGCAAATTGCTTGTGGAATGATTGTGTAGACAAGCACAAATGGCACCTAGCAAATTGGGAAAGTATTAGTATGTGTAGAGAGCATGGAGGAGTGGGCATTCTCAACCTTAGGGATCTTAATATGAGCCTCCTAGGGCCTCCTATCGGGATCCCGGGTCACGTAGATATCAAAAGGATGATGGTAAGCTCTGGAAACAGATAATAGATGAGAAATACAAAACTACAAAGCCAAACTTTCTGTATACCCCAACAGAAGGAGGTTCACACTTCCTTAAAGGGGTCATGTGGGCTACTAAGGCAGTTAACCTATGAATTAGATGGAAAATAGGAGATGGTAAGAAGGTCAAATTCTGGGAGGATAACTGGTTAGGAACTTCTAGCCTAGCTATTCAGTTCTGGAACCTTTATGTTATCCTAAATGAGAAAAACAAGACTGTGGCTGACCTTTGGGATGGTAATTCTCTAAAGTGTACTTTCAGGAGAATAGCTGATGAGAATTTGATGAGAGACTGGGATGAGGTGGTGCAACTTGCCTCCACTATCATCATTAGTGATAGCCAGGATCAAATAATTTGGACCTTTAAGTCTAATGGCAAATACTCCTCCCAAGCCCTCTATAGGGTCATCAGTTTCAGAGGAGTGAAACCTGTGTACACCCCTGCTATCTGGGGGCTAAAAATTCCCCCTAGGGTCCATTTCTTCCTCTGGCTCCCTACTCAACATAAAGTTTTAACTAGGGATAATGTCAGCAAAAGAAAACATGTGGAAGATAGCAGCTGCTTTTTCTGTTGTGAGAGGGAAACAACCCATCGCCTCTTCTTTGATTGTGTAGTTGCTAAACAAATGTGGCTTGAAATCTCTGATTGTGTTGACCTAAATATTGGCAGGTGTTTTGAGTCCATAGAGAAGCCGTGGCTTAGCAATAAAGAGTTTGTTGTTAACAATATTGTCACATCTGCAGCCCTGTGGGGGCTATGGAAACTAAGGAACTCCTTTTGCTTTCAGGTAGCACAATGGAGAGATGTGCATTTCCTTTTGCAAAAGATTACAGGTCTGGTGCACAAATGGAAACTGTTGTGCCCTGGCCAACACTCTTTGGAGCTCGAAATGAGGTTGAACAGGCTGCAAGACGCTGCAAAGAAGATTGGGAGACTGACAGCCTAGCCGGGACACTCAAAGGGAAGTTCTTCAACTTCCTACTGGAACACAAAGCCGACTGGGAGGAGGCGCAAGTCCCTTAGGAGCTGAAGCCTCTGATGATGGAAGGCAAGATCATGTGAGCAAAAGAGAAAAAAGAAGAAGCTCTTCTCCGTGGAAGATAAAAAGAAACTGTGTTGCCTAGTGTTTAAGTTCCTTTTGCCGTTGCTTTTATGTTCCTATTTCTGTCGTCCCTTTCTAGTTTCCCTTCAGAGGTTTTATCTAGAGTTCGGCCTGCACTCAAACTGAAGTCCTTTATTTTCCATGTAGCGAAAACTCTGAGCTGTAAACTGCCAAACGTTGGTCTTTGCTTCAGTAAAGACTAGGGTCTCAGCCCTATTATTCCAAAAAAAAGGCAACATCTAGTAGCACTGGATCAACCGATGCTATGTAAAAGGGACAGTTGGTTGATCCGATGGTACAACTTTAGCTAGACATTGTGCAACGGCTATTTGGATGCCTCGGGCTATTTACAACCCTTCCACTCACCTATTTGGAGTTGTCGATGTGTGCAGAAGCGCAGAGGAGTGTTACACACATTGAGATCACATCCAAGCCTCTAGCGTGGTGTGGAGTGGTGTTGACACTTGTGTGCGGGGGATGTGGATACCCCCTTCTTTAGTGGAGAAGCTCCTTAGTGGAGGCCGCATTAAGGTGATCGAGGGAGGTTGGTAAATGCCTTTGTGGTAGAGCCTTTGTGGCAAGTCAAGTTGCTCCTTGGGAGAGACTTGATGATTTGAAGCAATACTCGTGAATGAGGTGCTCCAACAACGTGGACTAGAGATGGCTTTGTGACTACTCATACCACGAGATAAATCGTGTGTTAAGAATTTTATTTCTCTCATCGCTCTATACGTTTCTGCATTTCCAATTTGCAATCCTTGCTTTCCTTTACTTTCATAAAGTAGTATCTTGATAGGATTGACTTGGGTTACAAAACTCTTTGAGACGAGGGTCAAAGTTTGCCTCATTCACCCCTGCTCCCCTTTTAGGCTATGAGCATCTGATTCCTTACACGTTTATCATTATAGTAAACAAATGTGGATCCCCAACAACCATATGTACCCCCACTTGAATTTTTGTTGCATACTTAAACTTTTAAAACAATATGCGATTGCCACTCGTAATCTTGAAATAGTAATCGTAGTGCATAACATCTGTTAAACTCATATGATGGAGTCAAGGGGCTCACAGTTGGAGTGGTAAAGACCACAGGCTAGGGTGCTTCCACCCAGGGTTCAAATCCTTTGTGCGACACCATTTCTTTGAAATTTGTGAAGTATGGTACTCCCCCCACCCCCCACACACACAGTTTTCTTTAAAAAAAACTCATGATGGAACAGCTACTGCTGCCTCGCATTTTTTTTGTAAGACTATACCCTTGGTTGCTCACATCTGGTGCCTTCAAAGAACCGCATAAAACATTGTTTGATCAACTAAAGCACGACCTATGCATATTTCACGTAATTTAAAATCTGATAAAGACTTTTCATGATTTTGACTATTTGTATTTCTATGTATGGAAAATGGATATATGGCACTATGTCACTGTCATAAAAACACCTGAGATATGCACATTTTCTAGATACCTGCTCCCACTCTACTATGACACCTCTCGATGCCGTCCAAGCAGCTGGACTCTAATTTCTCTTGGATGTATGTTTCTTAGCCTCATTTGCGCTGTCTATGTCCACGCGCAACATGCGTGTGCTGAACTGCAGATACACGTAGTATAGATGCACTATCGCTTTCCTGACAGCTTAGAGTCCTGATCCGTCCATAGATCCATCCCTCTCCTCGTGGTCCACGGGGGATAGCTAAAACCTTATTCTATCAAGTAGCTTACTAATAGTAGCTAAGAAACACACTATATATTT
Organism: Cenchrus americanus; assembly: GCA_947561735.1. Lineage (NCBI taxonomy): Eukaryota > Viridiplantae > Streptophyta > Magnoliopsida > Poales > Poaceae > Cenchrus > Cenchrus americanus. Next base: position 152,740,029 of record OX387242.1, on the reverse strand, counting down.
ACCACCATCAAGGATGCAGAACCATCTAAGCAAAGCGCACAAGACAACACAGGGAGTTGAGCAACTAACAATGGCAGCTCAGTCTTCATCCATCGTAGTCCCCACTGATGCCGAGCTGCTGCAGGCGCAGGCCGACCTATGGCGCCACGGCCTCAACTACCTCAACTCCATGGCACTGAAGTGTGCCGTCGAGCTCGGCATACCCACAGCCATCCACCGCCTAGGCGGTAGCGCCTCCATTCCTGACCTGATCGCTGCACTGTCACTCCCCGCTGCTAAGCAACAATTCCTCAGTCGCCTCATGAGGCTCTTGGCCTCGTCGGGTGTCTTCAGCGTCGTTGATTCCACTGAGGCTGTCTACTCCCTCACCCCACTGTCATACCTCCTGGTGGACGGCATTGAAGCCGATGGCCATATCAACCATGCACCTTTCCTGCTCACCGTAACCGCGCCACACTACATTACCTAGCAATGGGGCTAGCTAACTGGTTCAAGCAGGATGTCAAAAAAGCACCATTTGATCATGTGCATGGAGCATCGCTGTTCGAGGAGAGTATGGAGCGCAAGCATCCCGAGTTCCACAAGATGTCAATTCAAGGTTTAATAGTCCATGACAACTTTGGGACCGACATTGCGATGCGGGAGTTCCGTGAAATATTCGAGGGGATAAAGTCGTTGACTGACTGTTGCTACCATGGCGACGGAATGACGGCCAGGGCCATTGCCAAGACCTTTCCACACATCAAGGTCACCGTTCTAGACAATCCACAGGAGATTCGGAAAATGCCGGCTGATGGTGCTTTTAACTATTTTGGAGGTGACATGTTCAAGCCCACGTGCTCAAGTGGTGATGCTTAAGGTATGAGTGCAATAACAATTTCATTGCAAAAATAAAAAGTTGACACATTAATTTGGACTTATCAGCAGGTTCAAATCCTGGCGTAGACAACTTTTCTTCTGGCTTAATGAAATGACATGTAGTTCTCCTGTGTTGTTCAAGAAAAAATTTGAACTTAGCATGTTAACTTTTTGAAGAACAAATGGCCCATTACATTTTGCTAGACCAACTCGAACAAATGCTAGACCTTACATTTTGCTGAGCTCACCTAATAACGTTATTCAAATTTTCCGTTGCAGATGGTGCTGCATCACTGGGGTGACGAGGACTGCGTTAAGATCCTCGCCAATTGCAAGAAGGCAATAGCTTCACGAGAGGAGGGAGGAAAAGTTTTGATTGGAGATATAGTTCTGGACCCTGCTTCAGGATCCGTAATGTATGAGACCCAACTGTTAATGGACGTCTGCATGATGCTGATGAAAGGAGGCCGGCAACGCGACTTAAATGACTGGCGTGACCTCTTCGTCAAAGCAGGCTTTAGTGACTTCAAGCTTGTCCGTAAATTTGGAGCTCGTGGTGTCCTGGAGGCCTACCCGTAAGATTTCTCCTGGACATTCCTATGTTGTGGTTGGGTATCATAAACCTATAGTAAATAAATAAAAAGAGTGCCATATTTTCGAATTGATGGTTGCATGGAACATGGGGCAGCTTTTGCTGATTTTACAATAATGCTGGTTTGCTTCATGATGTGTACACTTTCATTTCGTAAACTATATCCACAAAAATGCTCATATATTGTATATGTATGGTATTGATGACCACCACCTGGGGTTGTTACTCCAGTTCTACTGGCAACAAGGGAGACGTACTCTATCCGTTTGTCCCTGTTTCTCAGAAAAGCAGTGTAACCATTATATCGTACCGCCACAAAATGTATCATCAATAAAAATTCAGGTGAGGCTCCGGACTATTTTTGTGTTCCTTGTTATTGTTCATGTTGTCCAGCTTTGCTAGAACTCATGTGTCTGTAATTGATTGTGACAACCCGCCCAGGAAAATACCGTACTATCGCCTAACCAATCCACTTTGGTCATTAAGCGATAATAAAGTATCATCCTGTCGTTAATCGCCTGGTTAACGTCCGGTAAATCACTTGAATAGCAACAAGGATTGAAATATATGCATTAAAACTCACTTGAAGGCGAGTCCAGACATACGACATCATTAATATCCAAATGCGTACCCCGAGGGGTTTAATTATTACAAACCGGAGTCTTTGCCATAACGAAATAGTTCAGAGTTTTGAACAGCGGAATTTAAACGAACGGGAAGCGGAAACACCACGGGAGGCCATCCATGATGCTCTCAGTAGTCGTCCTCCACCCACTCTAGCTCCCAGACGGGCGGGATCTCTCTGGGTCACACATCACCGAAAGCATTACCTGGATCAACATATTATAGCAAGGCTGAGTATACTAATACTCAGCAAGACTTACCCGTCGGTGATAACTACTTCACCCATTTCTAGACATGAAAGGCTTTTTGACTACTGGGTTGCTTTTGCTAAAAAGTAACAAAGAGTATGTCCTTACTTTCAAGATTTTAGCACAAGTTCTAGGGGTTTTAATCTTTTACTACATTAGCCAACTAGTACAGAAAAAGTTGTACAAGACAATTAATCAAGCATAGCATTCATCAACTTCCATCATTAGGGATCTCATGGCTAGTGGAGTAAGTAGTCTCAGATAACGGTGAGAGGCCGACAATCGATTGATTCAAACCTTGCAAGATAGACCCAAACACACGGTAGGTTGCCCCCGCAAGGACAACTTCCCAAGCAGTTCCCAAAAATCCTCGGGTCGGGATGAAAGGCCACAGTCTTTGGTGCAGGCTATCCGGAATACCTCGCGAAGTACCCGAAGTCACCATACACCACCGGTAGGTAGCCGTGAGACAACCCCAAGAGTTGTGACAGTTCCATCCCTACCCGTCTCATTAAGGTACTAGACTTACCGGTCCCATTTCCGACAAGTGTTTAGTACGTTCAAACACTTATCCCACAATAGCCATTGGACCGGAGCCCAAATCCCATGCTCTTACCACATGAGCAATCCAATTAAGGATATATTGTGATTCCTATCTAGGAACCTATTCTCGCGAGTGAGGTCATCACTCCACTTGTAACGGTCCTATAGCTTAGCGGCTATCGACCTATCATTCAAGTAAAGACAAGGTACCTAGGGATCATGCATCAAGGGCTTCATTCAACTCCTGAACTTAAATGCACAATCATCCATAGCTAATTGAATAAAGAATTTGAAATGCAAGGTTAGATGCACCGGAGCTTGCCTTCGTCAGCTAGGTTAGCCTGGGCACCCTCGGTGTCGTCAAGTACTTCCATGTACTGCAGCGAAGCTTCTGCTCCTCCCTCCTCGGATTCCGGGTCAAGGGAGTAATCACCGTCCGGAAGATCTACATGGAATGAAATGCAAGTTCAGGTGATGTGACAGTTTGTTATCTTATCCAACTCTTGTTGGTCATATTCACCTTAACAAGTTTCTAGATAGCACATCTCTTTTAGGAAGGTTATTAATTGTATATGAGTCATTCTTTTATTGCACATTTGAATAAATGTTCCTTTGTACTTGATATTTTATGTAAAGGTTGAGTCCTTTTTCCCTTCACTAGCAAGGGTATGAACAATATTTTTATTCATGAATTAATTTCCTATCATCAAGGATATTTAATGAACTTTTAATTAAATTAGGTAATACTTTCCAAAAGAAAAAATAATTAAAAAGGGGATTTCCTTTATTTAAATTTCCTTTAATCTTTTAAAGGGTTTAAAGCTTTTTATTAAGCAATAAATTAGCAAAAATTTAAAGAAGTGTTCCTTAAGCATATCAGCACCCATACTGGTCCATTGGACCCACATGTAATGCTTGGAAGCTAGGAAATTAAATATTATGGAAAATAACAAGACTATCTAGTGTTTCAAATTAAATGCATACCAAAAATAATTAAGCACCAAAATGATTCAAACTTTCTCGTGCATGTTCTCTGGTCCTAAAGAAGCCTAAAGAACCAGCATATACACCTAGAAGCTCTATGGATCTTGCTCCACTAATTTACAAAAGAAAACATGCACAATTTAAGAATAAATATTTCTGTTAAGCCAAAAATCATGATTAATTCACAAGAGGTGTGTTTTGACATAAGAAGAAAGTATGCACAGGTTCGGCACGAAAATGTAAATATATTTAGCTACAAAAATCATCTAGGAAGTTTTTGCAGAAAAGAAAAACAATTTATCTAGCAAGATTCACTTAATAACTTTGTGCAATTTTTGGCACAGAAGCTAGTCATAGCAAGGCATACAACATATCCAAAATGTAGATACAGAAAAGATGTAGATTTTGAGTTATGACAGATCTAGGTATTTCACAATCCTATTTTTCATGTTAAAACTATTTAGAATCAAGCCATGCGAGAATAACAAAAGTTGTGCGATTTCTCTCCATGAATCCAACAAAATTGGCTTGGCATTTTTCTGAATTTTCTACAATTTCCTAGGGGTTTTATACTGCTCTAGAACAATTAGAAAGAAAACTTAGATAGGATTCATTACAACCAGGTCCTAAACTTTACACACAACACCCTGGAAAGAAATCGATCCTTGCAATTGGGCCCTTGGCCGGGGAGGGCCGCGCGGCTCCGGCCAAATCCAGCGAGCCGGCGACGCTCCCAGCCGGGCAAGCATCTGGGCTCGACGGGGTGCTCACCTAGGGGTTACGGGTGGCCGGAGTTGGGGCGGAGGGACGGCCGGCGAGGGGGGATCGACGGCGGCCGACGAGGGGGATCGACGGCGGCCGACGAGGGGGATCGACGGCGGCCGGCGGCGGTTGCCGCGGCGGCTCGGGGAAAACGGCGAGGAAGGCACCGGCGTGGACAACAAGCGAACTGGAGAGGTGCTTTAGGGTCTAAAGAAGCTAGCTGAGTGGCCGGCCGGTGGCGAGCGCGAGCGGGTGCACGAGCTCCAGGCGGCGGCAGCGATGGCGGGGGAAGCTCGGGAGGGGAGAAAGGAGGGGTTTAAGTAGGCCGGCTCGGGGTCGTGGGTGACGGCGGTGTGACGGCGAAGATGCCGCCGTGGTCCTCTGCCTCGGTGGCCGTGCGTACGGCGGCGACACCGCCGTCGGGACCGGCGGTCCGTGGCGCGCGCGCGTACGGCGGGGACGCGTCGGCGCACGGCACCTAGGGGAGGGCTCCGGGTGCCGGGGGCGCATGCTCGCATGTGGAAGGGCACCTCGGGCGGTGGGCCTCGGGGCGGCGCACGGCGCGCGCGGCGCGCGCGTGCCGCGCGCGCGCGGCGCGCTGCGCCGCCCGATTTCAATTCACCGGAGCCTTGTTTGAATTAATGTTTCTCCAAATTTTTGTATAAAAGTTGACCAAGCGTTGAACATGAAAGTTGTAGATCCAATCACCCTCTACAACTTCTAAAAAGACTATATAGGGTTTTTCTTCACTGATTTTGAAATACACAAATGCCCACTTTGAATGTCAGCCTGTCTTTTTGAACAGTTAACACTGTCTACATGAAAGTTGTGTCCCTAAATTTTCAAGCTTTTCCACTCAAAATTTGAAATGCCAATCTACATGAAAGTTGTGTCCCTCATCAAGATGGACAACTTTCATAAAGGTAGAATTTTAAGTGTTTAGGTGAATTTTGGAGAACGCGGCAAAAGTTCCGGCAGACATCCATGGACACTAGGGTGGCAGGGGGGTTTGACCAAGTCTTTGAACATGGGTTGGTCCCACAAGTGTGTTTACTTGCCAAAGGGGGTCACTAGGGTAGGTTAGTGAGTTTTTCGAAGTGAGGGCCCATGTTGATTGTGATTTGACCATTGTTAGCTACTTTGACCGGCTGTTAGGGATTAATTAAAAACCTGGGGCGTCACAACCTACCCCCCTTAAACGAAATCTCGTCCCGAGATTCGATTCGATAACGAAAGATGGGGAGAAGATCTCACGGTTTCGAGATTGTAGGAAGCCCGCATACTTAGTGTTGAGATAGTCCTTCGTCTCCCACGTTGCTTCTTCTTCCGTGTGATGACTCCATTCGATCTTGTACATTCGTACGGTTTGTCTTCAGATCTTTCGCTCTTTTTGGTCTAATACCTTCAATGGGTGCTCGATGAGCGAGAAATCTGGCTCAATCCAAGAATTAGCTTCTGTGATGATCTCATTCTCCGGCACAGGCATACCCTTCTTCAGTTGAGTTACATGAAACACATTGTGGACTGCGGAAAACCGTTCCGGCAACTGGATACGATAAGACACTGGCCCACACACTTCTATGACTTCATAGGGTCCAATGTAGCGCGGACCTAACTTTCCCTTAACTCCGAACCTTTGCACACCTTTGGTGGGGGACACCTTCAAATATACGTAATCTCCCACTTCAAAGTGTCGAGGTGTGGTTCCCTTATCATGGTAACTCTTTTGCCTCATCTGTGCCATCTTCAAATTCTCTCTTATCACTTGCACTCTTTCTTTGGAATCTTTAACTAAGTCCGGACCAAAGAGTGTTCTCTCTCCGGCCTCTGACCAATTCAGCGGAGTGCGGCACCTTCGTCCGTACAGGGCATTGAACGGTGCCATCTTCAAACTGGCTTGATAACTATTGTTGTAAGAGAATTCTACCAAAGACAAACACTTGTCCCAACTCTTGTCAAAGTGCAAGATGCTGGCTCGTAGCATATCTTCCAAAATTTGATTTACTCTTTCCGTATGACCATCGGTCTGCGGATGATAACTGGAACTGTGAATTAGCTTGGTTCCTAAACACTCATGCAATTGCTCCCAGAAACGAGCTACAAACTGAGTTCCTCTGTCAGAGATTATAGTCTTCGGAATTCCATGCAAACGAATTATATGGTCCATGTACAGCTCTGCATATTGCTGTACTGAATAAGTGGTATGCACGACAATGAAGTGAGTGGTCTTGGTGAGTCGGTCTACGATTACCCAAATAGAATCTTTCTTTCTAGCTGTTAGGGGTAAACCCATAATGAAATCCATACTAATATCATCCCACTTCCACATGGGTATCGACAGGGGTTGGAGTACATCTGCTGATTTCAAATGGCTTGCTTTCATCCGGTGACAAGTATCGCACTCGGCTACATACTTGGCTATATCCACCTTCATATTGGACCACCAGAAATTTTGTTTCAGATCTTGGTACATCTTGGTACTGCCGGGATGAATGGAGAATTTGGACTTGTGAGCCTCATCTAGAATGATCTTTTTAATTTCCGGATCAACGGGGACCACAAGACGTTTTCCAAACCAGACCACATCCTGATGATCTTTCTGGAAACAAGTATACTTAGGATCACCCTCTGCTAGTTTCTGTTTGATGGTTTGTATATCTTCATCATTGCGTTGAGCAGTGAAAATTCCATCATAAAGATCGGACTCTGCCGTAAAGGCATAAAGACTTCCTTGTGGTACCACTTCTAAGTTGAGCCTTCTCATTTCTTCACATAATGGTTCACTAACTGGCTCCAACTCTAGGTGGTTGCAGTGATCTTTGCGGCTAAGAGCATCCGCAACAACATTTTCTTTGCCGGGGTGGTAGTGCACTTCTAGATCATAATCCTTAATCAACTCGAGCCATCTTCTCTGACTGAGTAAAGATGTATTTGAGACTCTTGTGATCAGTGAAGATGTTGCAACGATTCCCCATTAGATAATGCCTCCATATCTTGAGAGCGTGGACAACAGCAGCTAACTCAAGATCGTGGGTAGGATAATTGGGCTCATGAGGTCAAAGTGCCCGTGAAGCATAGGCAATGACTCGGCCTTCTTGCATAAGGACACAGCCGAGACCCGTGCCTGATGCGTCACAGAAGACTTCAAACAGTTTGGAATTATCTGGTTGCACTAGCACTGGGGCTGAGGTTAAATGTGTTGGAAATATGCCCTAGAGCCAACTGGATTTGATCCACTAGTGGGCTCAGATGGATTATGGTGTAAAAGTCCTAATGGGCCACAAATGTTGTAAAGCCCATTAGTATTGGAAGGGGTACACCATCTATTAGTCCCGTATTGCTAATGGATGATGGTGTGGGGGGGTTTTCCTCCCAATAAATATGGACCACACCCCTCCTGAAAAGGCACAACTTTCTCAAGTAGCAGCCGCGCTGCCAACGCTCTCTCCTCGTCGCACTCGCGGACCTAGCAGTCCGGCGTGCGTCGCTTCCTTCTCCGTACGTGTGGATACCTTGGAGGTGCGCATCCGGAGCACTTGGATCGGACGAGCCGCACGTGCAAGTCAAGAAGGACGTGAGCAACTACACCGCCGCTACCCTCGACGCGTTCGTCTACATCGAGACGGATCCGCCGCATCCGCGCGTCTAGTGGTAATCCCGTGATCTCGCGACGCTAGCGGTTCGTTTTGCGGGGAAAATTTTGTTTTGCGCTAGCGTAGCCACCCCGTATCCCTTCGGGGGTACCGGAGCCGTAGCCGCTAAGTTTTAGATTCGGGATGTGTGCATATGGAGATATGCAGATGTAGATCAAAGTTTTGATCGGCTTCGTGTTCTTGACGTGATGGTTGTGTAACGAATTACTCCTACCGGTCGGAATTCCGCCATCGGAGTTAAGTGATACACGTAAACCCAGTCACAACGAGAAGGAGATCAATTGGATTGGTCGAATCAAAGCTAGGTCAAGTGCCAGACACATGGGATGCGTGGCGGTGGCAGATTGGATCTCTACCGGCCCGGGAAAAACCAGAAAACATACTGTTTGGTAAAACAGTCATAACTTTTCGTGGTTAATTCAGATGAAGACGTTTTCTATACGAAAATTGATCTACATAAAATTTTACACATGTGATAAACCAGCGTTGCTGGTCTCGGCGAAATTAGTTTTGCCAAATTCGGCTTTCAAGATGGGTTTTCGGGCGTTTTAATTTTGGACGTCGGAATTTCGATAATCTGTTTTGCAGGTTTTGTGATCGGTATGGCCTATATGTGTATGTGATGCATGTGTGTAATTTTTTTCGTGACCTGCGTGTCACGCATAAGGCAATACGGCTGGAGCCACATGTATTGTCAAAATTAATGTAATGGTCTGCGTACCAATTTGTGATGATCTAATACGCGATTGCGTAACTTTCATTACTAGCACGCATTAGATAGTTCTTGGAGGACTCATCACATGTAGGATGGAACACACAGATCATGGAGATGGAGATCAACATGATGTACAGGTCAATGGAGATGGAGATCATCATGTGACAATAGGCCATACCGTGTTACAACTGTGTGAATGTCGTTCTTACCGTTCCACTTTTACATGCGACAACGTTATTTTCCTGCATGTGATGTTACGAGTAGAACGATCCCTTTGGAATTTTAAGTTAACAAGCCCTCCCAACACTTGCCACCGTCCCATGTCTCGTACAATTAGTGGTGGGTCTATGAAATTAGGGTGCCACTAGTTTTCCTTGACTAGACGGGTTTGTATCGGATACTTACACGCATAAGTGTTGGTTTGCTTATCAAAGTCATCTTAACGGTTAAGGACTTTGGGGCATAAAGGTTGGGAGCCTAGACATAGAGATGTCACCCAACAATAGGAGTCATATGTGATATGATTAGCAAAGAGTTGCTTACCGATCTACCTTGTTTACTAGCGGTGACGCAAAAGCTCACTAGTAGACTTGTTAGTTGTGGATTCTGAATCACTAAGTATCAATGTGGGGATATTGATTTTAGTGGGAGTAAATTTTTTTATTTTACTCATTCATGGATATTTTGTCTCAGTGTTTTGCATTTATTATTCTGTTGTAGATTAAAGGCACCTAGCAACACCACATCGTTTACCTTGCATTCGGTCCTTGAGAAGGACAAGTTGATTGGAACAAACTTTACGAATTGGATTCGTAATCTGAGAATTGTTCTCAGAGCTGAGAAAAGGGAAGGAGTTCTTGGCACACCCTTACCAATAGATGATAACGTTAAGAAAAGCACAGGCAGTAGTCATGTCATGGCGATCCAAAACAAGCCGATCTTTAAAAGGAAGGGCAATTCTTGGAAGAAGAAAGGTAAGGCCAAGGATAAGATCCCAATGCCAAACCAGGCGCCCAAGGCTAGTCCAGCTGCCAAGGCTGAATGTTTTCATTGTAAGAAAATCGGTCACTGGAAAAGAAATTGTAAGTTGTACTTAGCTTCTATGAAAAGCAATGGAAGTAAGGGTACTTCCACTTTAGGTACACTTAATGTTTATGTTACAGATATTTTCCTCGCTGATTCTTATACTAATTCTTGGGTATTTGATACCGGATCGGTTGCTCATATTTGCAACTCAATGCAAGGAATGATAAGAAGTATAAGCGTGGAACGAGGAGAAGTTGATTTCCGCATAGGCAATAATGCAAGAGTTGTTGCATTGAGCGTCGGAACGATGCAACTACACTTCCCGTCAAGATTTATTATGGAGTTGAATAATTGTTATTTTGTTCCTAGTTTGAGTCGAAACATTTTATCCCCTTCATGTTTGATGAAGGATGGTTATTCATTTGCGAGTCAAAACAATGGTTTTGTGATCTCTACGGATAATATGTTTGTGGCTTGTGCATCCATTGTGAATGGCTTATTTGTTTTAAATCTTGATGATTCACCTATCTGTAACATAAGTGCTAAAAGGTCTCGACCTAATGATTTATGTCCTACCTACATATGGCATTGTCGTTTGGGTCACATCAGTGAAAAGCGCATGAAGAAGCTCCATAACAATGGACTTTTAACTTCGTTTGATTTTGAATCCTACGAGACATGTGAAGCTTGTTTGCTAGGCAAGATGACCAAGATGCCTTTCTCAGGTTTTCTGAGAGAGCCTCAGACTTACTGGAACTCATACATACGGATGTGTGCGGACCAATGAGTACGACAGCTAGAGGTGGATACCAATACTTCATAACATTCACTGATGATTTAAGTAGATATGGTTATGTCTATTTGATGAAGCACAAGTCTGAAACTTTTTAAAAGTTCAAAGAATTTCAGAGTGAAGTAGAAAATCAACGTGGCAAGAAAATCAAGACCTTGCGTTCTGATCGTGGAGGTGAGTATTTGAGTCATGAGTTTAGCAGTCATCTAAAGAGTTGCGGAATTGTTCCACAACTTACGCCACCTGGAACACCAAAAAGAAACGGTGTATCCGAGCGACGTAATCGAACCTTGTTGGACATGGTCCGATCAATGATGAGCCAGTCGGACCTACCATTATCATTTTGGGGTTATGCTCTAGAAACCGCAGCTTTCACTTGAAATAGGGTACCTTCTAAGTTCGTAGTTAAGACACCATATGAGACGTGGACTGGTAAGACTCCCAGTTTGTCTTTTCTGAAAATTTGGGGTTGTGAGGTTTATGTGAAGAAACTTCAATCAGATAAATTAATACCTAAATCGGACATGTGCATATTCGTGGGATATCCAAAGGAAACCTTGGATATTATTTCTACAACCGGTCAGAAGGAAAAGTGTTTGTCGCTCGGAACTGTGTTTTCTTAGAGAAAGAGTTTCTTAAAAGAGAAAAATGTAGACAGAAGGTGTATCTTGAAGAAGTTCAAGATGAGCCTCTTGGAAAACATTTCACAAGTGATGCTAATGTAGCTGAACGAGTTGAGATGCCTGTGGCAAGAGAAGCACCAACACAACCACGAAGGTCTGAAAGGGCACGTCGCGCAACTGATAAGCTCAATCTCATGATCGCGGGAGAGCGCGACATATTGTTGTTAGACAATGATGAACCTATGACATATGCAGAAGCAATGATGGACCCAGATTCCGAGAAATGGCAAAGTGCCATGAGATCCAAAATAGATTCCATGGATGACAATCAAGTTTGGAACTTGGTTGACCCGCCAGATGGTGTTAAACCCATAGAGTGCAAATGGATCTATAAGAAGAAGAGGGACATGGATGGAAATATTCACATCCATAAAGCTCGACTTGTTGCAAAAAGTTTTTCGACAAGTTCAAGGAGTTGACTACGACGAGACATTCTCACCCGTAGCGATGCTTAAATCTATTCGGATCATTCTAGCTATAGCTGCATATTTCGATTATGAGATATGGCAGATGGATGTCAAAACAACTTTCCTAAATGGAAATCAGACTGAGGATGTGTATATGACACAACCTGAGGGATTTTTTGATCCAACCATTGTTGGAAAGGTGTGCAAACTTCAAAAATCCATTTATGGATTGAAGCAAGCATCTCGGAGTTGGAACCTTCGCTTTGATGAAGTGGTTAAAGGGTTTGGCTTCATTCATAGTGAAGAAGAGCCTTGTGTTTACAAGAAGGCAAGTGGGAGCTCTGTAGTATTTCTAATCTTATATGTGGATGACATATTACTGATTGGAAATGACATTCCTATGCTTGAAGCCGCTAAGACCTCATTGAAAATAGTTTTTCAATGAAGGACTTAGGTGAGGCGGCAAACATTTTGGGCATCAAAATCTGTAGATATAGATCAAAAGGGCTTATAGGATTAAGCCAAGACACTTACATTGATAAAGTGTTGAAAAGGTTCAACATGGAAGAGGCTAAAAAAGGGTTCTTGCCTATGTCACATGGCATACATCTTAGCAAGACTCAGTGTCCTTCGACAACTGATGAGCGGGAACGCATAAGTAGAATACCATATGCTTCGGCCATCGGATCTATTATGTATGCAATGATATGTACACGTCTAGATATTTCGTATGCACACAGTGTTACAAGCAGATACCAATCCGATCCAGGCGAGGGTCACTGGACAGCGGTTAAAAATGTTTTTAAGTACTTAAGAAGGACTAAAGGCATGTTCCTAGTCTATGGTGGTGAGGAGGAGCTCGTTGTAACGGGTTACACCGATGCTAGTTTCCAAACTGACCAAGATGATTCAAAGTCGCAATCAGGATACATATTTATGATAAATGGTGGAGCTGTGAGCTGGAAGAGTTCCAAGCAGGAGACAGTGGCTGATTCTACAACAGAAGCCGAGTACATCGCGGCTTCGGAAGCTGCAAAGGAGGGTGTTTGGATAAGGAAGTTCCTTTCTGAACTTGGTGTGTTTCCGAGTGTCTTTAGCCCATTGGATCTTTATTGTGACAACAATGGGGCTATTGCACAAGCAAAGGAGCCAAGGAACCACCAAAAGAATAAACATGTACTGCGGAAATTTCATCTGATACGAGAGATCGTTAGACGAGGTGATATCAAGATATGCGAAGTACACGCGGATTTGAATGTTACAGATCCTTTGACAAAACCCCTTCCATAGCGTAAGCATGAGGCGCACATGAGAGCTATGGGTATTAGATATATTCTAGATTAGCTCAAGTGCAAGTGGAAGAATGTTAGAAATATGTCCTATAAGGAATTATAGAGATGATTATATTTCATTATATCCATGTCACTTGGTTCTTTTATTGAATATCCATGAAAGACGACTTGTATTTGATTGGCAATTATGTGAATTGTTTGTGAAACTCTTTTACTTGTATGGTTATTCAAAAGTTGTCCCTAGTATGAGTTAATGACTAGCACATGAATTAGTTGATGGCTATGTTTCACAAGTCATGAACATGGAGATGTATAACTAATAATGTGGGCACATGCATGACATGGGGCTAGACTGACCCAATTTGAGACCTTGTTCTCTGTTTACACAACGTATACGCTATGTCCTTAGACTTGAGATTGTCGCATGTACTCAAGATGTGAATTGACCTACTTAGGGGCCATCAACCGCTACTCCGTAACTGGGCAGTCATAAAGATGGCTTTCACGTTTGTCAGGAAACATGCTGTGAGGCATGGTCAATCAAGATAGAATTTGCCCCTCTACTTGAGAGAGATATCTCTGGGCCCCTCGAGAGATCGGATCAAGAAATGCATGGCCGTGCTAGGTTAAGGGTTAACCCCCTTTTGATGATCCAAATCACAGTGTCGAGAAAGAGAGGTCAGCTTGGAGCTAGACCAAATATCGTGAGGCAAAGGGAATATCTATGAATTGTTGTGATGGTTTGTCTGATAAGATCTTTACGTATGCATACGAGTTGACACGTCTTGCTAGAGGCCGCTATCAACTATTGATCGAGTAATGTACTCGGGTCAAGTCTATGTGTACGTGAACCTATAGGGTCACACACTTAAGGGGTTGGAAGCCGAATGAGGATGAATATACTTGCATAGTTGACTCTAGTGCAAGTGGGAGACTGTTGGAAATATGCCCTAGAGCCAACTGGATTGGATCCACTAGTGGGCTCAGATGGATTTGATCCATTATGGTGTAAAAGTCCTAATGGGCCACAAATGTTTTGAAGCCCATTAGTATTGGAAGGGGTACACCATCTATTAGTCCCGTATTGCTAATGGACGATGCTGTGGGGGGGGGGGTTCCTCCCAATAAATATGGACCACACCCCTCCTGAAAAGGCACAACTTTCTCAAGTAGCAGCCGCGCTGCCAACGCTCTCTCCTCGTCGCACTCGCGGACCTAGCAGTCCGGCGTGCGTCGCTTCCTTCTCCGTACGTGTGGATACCTTGGAGGTGCTGCATCTGGAGCACTTGGATCGGACGAGCCGCACGTGCAAGTCAAGAAGGACGTGAGCAACTACACTGCCGGCTACCCTCGACGCGTTCGTCTACATCGAGACGGTTCCGCTGCATCTGCGCGTCTAGTGGTAATCCCGTGATCTCTGACAGCAGCAGTTCCTGTTTTGCGGGGAAAATTTTGTTTTGCGCTAGCGTAGCCACCCCGTATCCCTTTAAAATGTTGCCTCAAGGTGTGGAAAGCTTTCTCACATGCTTCGCTCCACACGAACTTTACTCCTTTCTTGAGTAGTTTAGTCATAGGTTTTGCGATTCTAGAGAAGTCAGGAATGAATCGACGGTAGTATCCCGCCAATCCCTGGAAACTGCGGATTTGGTGTACGGACTTGGGTGGTTTCCAATCGATCACCTCCTGAACTTTGCTAGGATATATGGAGATACCATCGTGGGAAATGGTGTGCCCTAAGAATTTCACACTTTTTGACCAGAATTCACATTTGGAGAGGTTAGCATAAAGCTTATGATCTCGCAAACGCTGAAGGACAACTCAGAGGTGTTTGGTGTGTTCTTTCTCATTTTTGGAATAGATGAGAATATCGTCGATAAAGACCACGACAAATTTATCGAGCTCCGTCATGAACACGGAGTTCATGAGGTACATGAAGTAGGCTGGGGCATTCGTGAGACCAAAAGACATTACGAAGAACTCGTAAAGACCATAACGAGTGGAGAAAGCGGTTTTAGGAATGTCACAAGGTCGAAATTTGATTTGACGGTAACCAGAACGAAGGTCAATCTTAGAGAAGACTTTGGCTCCAGCCAATTGATCAAAAAGAACATCGATTCGGGGAAGAGGGTATTTGTTCTTGATGGTGACTGCATTGAGCGGTCGGTAGTCTACACACATTCTCAAGCTACCATCTTTCTTTTTGACGAAAAGAGCGGGACAACCCCAAGGAGAAGAGCTTGGGCGAATTTAACCCTTATCTAGTAGCTCCTGGAGTTGCATTTTCAGCTCGGCTAATTCTTTGGGTGGCATACGATAAGGTCTTTTGGAAATGGGGGCGGTACCCGGTTGGAGTTCGATCACAAACTCGACATCTCTGTCTGGTGGCATACAAGGCAACTCATCAGGAAAGACATCCAGATACTCACACACTACTGGAATTTCATCAAGAGGGGAGATAATGGTCACATAGGCACAAGAGTCGGTACCGTCCTTGAAAGGTAGTTATAAGGTAGTGTGCCCGACCGTAGGAGAATTGATCTCTATGACCCTATCTGATATATCTAGAACCACCTTATGCTGGGTCATCCACTCCATACCCAAGATAACATCCATACCAACCAAGTTTATGACGATAAGGTTTGTTGGAATGATTTTACTACCTAATCCCAAACATACTTCACGGATTAAGATATTAGAGGTGATTTGCCCTCTGGGAGTAATTATCTTATAAGCGGAAGTGGTATGAGAACCCTTCAAACCCAATTTGCCTAACAGTTTTTCATTGATGAAACTATGGGTAGCTCCTGAATCAAATAAAATCTTAACAGGAGTGTCGTTGATAGAGAATGTACCTGTGAGCACTGAAGCTCCTTTTGGGATATCGCTCATGGCGGTGAAGATCAGCTTGTCTTGGCGTACTTGCACCATAGGCTTCTTGGCCGGAGTGGCAAGCTTGTTTCCTGCACCTTGATTCTGCGGGTTGGGCTTGATCTGCCTGGGCTTGGGACACTCGCTGATGTAATGCCCGGGCTGGCCATAGTTGAAGCAACGGCGATCACCAATGTTGCGAGGAGGTGCATTAGGCTTTGGAGCCTGCTGCTGAGCATTGCGGAACTGAAAGTTCCCTGTGGGTTTGCTCTGGGATGGCTTCATCGTCCAGCGTCCAGTTGAAGATGGCTGGGATGAGCTTGGAACGTTCTTCTTCACAAAGCGAAACTTTTTACCCGTTCCGCTGCCCGGAGCAAAACCGGACTTCCTCTTCTTGTCCCCGTGGGCTTTCTTCATAGTGTCCTCTTGGGAGATAGCCTTGTTCACTAGCTCATGGAAGTTTGCGGGCTCGAGCAGGTTCAGCCGCTCGTACAACTTGCCATCTATCCCATCACGGAATCTCTCCATCTTCTTCGCATCAGAGTCAACGTGATGCCCACCATACTGGCACAAGCTGTTAAACTTTTGGGCGTAGCGGTACACTGTGTCGGAACCCTGCCTGAGGGCCAACAGCTCCCTCATCTTCCCATCCATCAGTCCCTTGGGAATGTGGTGGCTCTTGAAAGCCTGCTTGAACTCATCCCAAGTTACAGTGTGCCCTCGCTGCATCGACTTGAAATGGTCCCACCACATCAAAGCTTCTCCCCGCAGTTGCAGAGCTGCGAAGTTAGCTTTATTCTCCTCGGAGCAAGGCAGCACAAAGGCAGAGAATTTTGCCTGTGTGGCCTTGATCCAAGCCTCAGCTTCCAGGGGGTCTTCCGCTTTAGCGAAAGTCGGCGACTTCATTGCGATGAACTGGGCGTACGTCGTGACCTGATTAGGCCCCTCGTGGTTGGCCCCGTGTGGCAGCCCTCGGTTCATCTGCTGGGCGATCTGCTGCTGCGTCTGCAGGATCCATCGCAGCACCTCGGTTTGGGTGGCCATGAAGGCCACTGACGGCGTCATGGGCGGTGGTGGCGGCAAGTCACCGTTACCGTTCGCTTCGAACCCGTTGGGTGAGCTGCGCGTGGTTCCCACCATCTGAAATGCGAGCCTTATTAGTTACATAATCAAAAGCTTACTCCCAATATGATGACAAGCATGATCATACATAACCACAACTCATTAGTATTTATATGATGAGGACAGCAACAGTCGAAAAGCATCACATAGTCAGCAAAGATTCATAGAATCGTTCTTTCACACGGTTAGGAATGCGATCACTCGAATAACATGAGCCAACATTCGCTCTCAGACAATTACTGTCACTTCGGGTACCAACGAAGGTGGTATACGAATGAGCACTTAATCGTTGGGCAGAGGAGTGATGCCCCTAGAAATGCTTTGGTTTACCAATGCTTTATGTGAAAATGCAATATTTGACAAGCGTGGTCGTTGCAGCGATTTATTCAAGAATTCGGCAATCGTACGCAATAAACTTCAACTTTTGGGTGAAGAAGCGAATCTCAATTAAATCACACATGCTTAAGCATTCATTATTACAACAAGATGGAGCAAGGTCCACAGACATTACAAAGCTTGAATTTGAAAACACCACAAGACGACAAGGTTACAAGCAGTTACTCTGCACGAAGACATGCTAAAAGTTAACTACTCCACATCTCGAAGACAACACCATAGGATCGACATCCTTCTTATTCTCGCATGCCGGCAACCTAGTTGCCCACTGAAGCACCACTGTCTGTAGGCGAAGCTAGGGGAGTCGGCAACGGTGGTCCTGCCTGGCTCATCTGATCCAGACTAGACGGATCTTGCTGCTCCTCCGGTTGTGCCTGTACGGGAGGTAGTGGCTGTAAGGCCACTATAGCTTGCAAGGCTGCCACCTGTACCTCGGCCTCCTCCACCTGTTGCTGCATATCAGCAATGTTCTCAATCTCATACGCATCGGCATTCTCCTCTAAGGTGTGATTCTCCGCTTCCAGGTCTACAACCCTCTGCAGGCGGTCGCCTCTCTCTAGCTCTAACTGGAATCTCCTAGCACGCAGCCTGTCATTCTCCTGCTGCATCTTTGTCAGTGTAAAGTTCAGCTGCTGATGTGCTGCTGATAGCTTCTGCCAATCACGCCTAGATGCCTCCAAACGCTGCCCAATAACCGCGGCGGTATTATAGCACAGTCCCTGAAGTGTGAAAACCACGTTAAGACAGTGAGTCAACGTCTAAGTGACATCCAGTGGCTCTGCTAGCGACAACAGCTCCCATAGGTGATCCATACGGTCCAACCATGCCGGGTCGTGAGGACTCACAGCAGGAAACAGCCCAAACAGAGAGAGAGCCACCACAGTGGGGTTGTGGTCAAAGAAGTCCGTCAGCACTCTGAGGGCTACTAACTCAACGGCCTTGTGGGTGATAAATCCCCAGTAGATAAAACTCAAGTCGAACCAGTCGGCGTGGTCCGGGTGTGGTAGAACAGTGACAATCACTTTGCAACGGGGAACGCCATAGCGCTCGATCTCGGACACCTCATAAGTCGGTGGTGTGAGGTAGCCTGCGACGCTGAGTGCTTCCCACGCAAGGCGTGGAAAACCCCCCAGTGCAACCCATTGGTACGGATCGTACTGTCAGTGTCGAACTCATGAAACACAGGGAAAGCCATCTGTACAAAAATGTAACACATGTCAGGTCTCAAGGAGAACGGCATGTCAAATGGTAAAGTTCTAGCAGCTATGAATAAAAATTCATAACCAAAATCCAGAACCCTCATATCTTTCCCAAGTTTCCCGGTTACTACAAAAGTTCTTTAACACATATTTGAGTTTTAAGGTTGACCTCGAACAAGGAAAACAAGGTGGACGATACAAGATCTAGATGTGCCTAGGAAGGTGTAAACCAACCAAAAGAAGATAGGATAGAAACCTGCGACTACAAGCTAAACTGGTTAAGGCATCTGTTTTAACAAACTAGTTTAATTGAATCTAACACAAGGTACAACAAGTGAACAAGCTTTTCAAAATTTCGGCCGCATGACAGCTAAGCATGAGAGGTACACTGATTTATAAAAAGCGCACACTAGCAAAATCTTCCTTAGAGAGCATATGGGAATTCGATTTTTGGGTCAATTTTAGTTGTTTCGATTTTTAATATGCATGCAAGACGTCCTATCCGACCTCAAATGGGAATCACGCCAAAAAATAGAAGTTAGTGCCGGTGGCGAGGCTGTTATTGGTCTCCCTATAATATCTAGTCGAGAGCTATACGGTACGCGCTTAACGACTAATGAAGCGCTGTTATGTACCTGCAGAAAACGAACCTTTCGTGCCAGCACGTCACGAAAGCGTCCACATACATTACCGTTCACTATAGAAATGGCATCCATGCGTTAAGCCGCTGCATGGACAGCGTCCAACCTCGGACACCCTTCGTTTGAATGGAGTGTATCCTTACCTCGCATGAGTGACATGCAGAATGCACACGTATGAAACACGTGGTGAGAACACAACTCATAAACAAACGCAAAGATGGGATCAGTGGAATGGATCACTCCATCAACCGTCGCAATTCCCATGATGCGGAACAGCACACGTATAAAACACGTGGCTCATCTAGTTTGGTTGTGCAAGAAAGTAAGCCTGACATAAAGTAATGTGCTGGAAGTTAGCAAAATAAACCATAGGTTAACTAAGCCACCTGAAAGAACCCAAAATTCCCTCTAGGGCCTCTCGGTCTAGTTTATCCTTAGCGGACCAACGTGTTTTGGAAAATCAGACAACCTTGGCAAATTTTATTCAAAAACCAGTGATTAAGTTTATTAGTTAATCTCTGGTGCATATAATTGCTCTGATGCCAATTGTGACAACCCGCCCAGGAAAATACCGTACTATCTCCTAACCAATCCACTTTGGTCATTAAGCGATAATAAAGTATCATCCTGTCGTTAGTTGCGGGTTAACACCCGGTAAGTCACTTGAATAGCAACAAGGATCGAAATATATGCATTAAAACTCACTCGAAGGCGAGTCCAGAGATACAACATCATTAATATCCAAATGTGTAACCCGAGGGGTTTAATTATTACAAACCGGAGTCTTTGCCATAACGAAATAGTTCAGAGTTTTGAACAGTGGAATTTAAACAAACGGGAAGCGGAAACACCACGGGAGGCCATCCATGATGCTCTCAGTAGTCGTCCTCCACCCACTCCAGCTCCCAACTGGGCGGGATCTCTCCGGGCCACACATCACCAAAAGCATTACCTGGATCAACATATTATAGCAAGGCTGAGTATACTAATACTCAGCAAGACTTACCCGTCGGTGATAACTACTTCACCCATTTCTAGACATGAAAGGCTTTTTGGCTACTGGGTTGCTTTTGCTAAAAAGTAAGAAAGAGTATGTCCTTACTTTCAAGATTGTAGCATAAGTTCTAGGGGTTTCAATCTTTTACTACATTAGCCAACTAGTACAGACAAAGTTGTACAAGACAATTAATCAAGCATAGCATTCATCAACTTCCATCATTAGGGATCTCATGGCTAGTGGAGTAAGTAGTCTCAGATAACGGTGAGAGGCCGACAATCGATTGATTCAAACCTTGCAAGGTAGACCCAAATACACGGTAGGTTGCCCCCGCAAGGACAACTTCCCAAGCAGTTCCCAAAAAATCCTCGGGTTGGGATGAAAGGCCACAGTCTTTGATACAGGCTATCCAGAATACCCCGCGAAGTACCAGGAGTCACCATACACCACCGGTAGCTAGCCGTGAGACAACCCCAAGAGTAGTGACAGTTCCATCCCTAGCCGTCTCATTAAGGTACTAGGCTTACCGGTCCCATTCCCGACAAGTGTTTAGTACGTTCAAACACTTAACCCACAATAGCCATTGGACCGGGATCCAAATCCCATGCTCTTACCACATGAGCAATCCAATTAAGGATATATTGTGATTCCTATCTAGGACCCTATTCTCACGAGTGAGGTCATCACTCGACTTGTAATGGTCCTATAACTTAGCGGCTATCGACCTATCATTCTAGTAAAGACAAGGTACCTAGGGATCATGCATCTAGGGTTCCATTCAACTCCTGAACATAAATGCACAATCATCCATAGATAATTGAATAAAGAATTTGAAAAGCTAGGTTAGATGCACCGGAGCTTGCCTTCATCAGCTAGGTTAGCCTGGGCACCCTCGGTGTCGTCAAGTACTTCCACGTACTGCAGTGAAGCTTCCGCACCTCCTTCCACGGATTCCGGGACAAGGGATTAATCACCGTCCGGAAGATCTACACGGAATGCAATGCAAGTTTAGGTGATGTGACAGTTTGTTATCTTATCCAACTCTTGTTGGTCATATTCACCTTAACAAGTATCTAGATAGCACATCTCTTTTAGGAAGGTTATTAATTGTATATGAGTCATTCTTCTATTGCACATTTGAATAGATGTTCCTTTGTACTTGATATTTTATGTAAAGGTTGAGTCCTTTTTCCCTTCACTAGCAAGGGTATGAACAATATTTTTATTCATGAATTAATTTCTTATCAGCAAGGATATTTAATTAACTTTTAATTAAATTAGGTAATACTTTCCAAAAGAAAAAATAATTAAAAAGGGGCTTTCCTTTATTTAATTTTCCTTTAATCTTTTAAAGGGCTTTAAAGCTTTTTATTAAGCAATAAATTAGAAAAAAATTAAAGAAGTGTTCCTTAAGCATATCAGCACCCATACTGGTCCACTAGACCCACATGTAATGTTTGGAAGCTAGGAAAATAAATATTATGGAAAATAACAAGACTATCTAGTGATTCAAATTAAATGCACACCAAAAATAATTAAACTCCAAAATGATCCAAACTTTCTCATGCATGTTCTCTGGTCCTAAACAAGCCTAAAGAACCAACATATACACGTAGAAGCTCTATGGATCTTGCTCCACTAATTTACAAAGGAAAACATGCACAATTTAAGAATAAATATTTCTGCTAATCCAAAAATCATGATTAATTCACAAGAGGTGTGTTTTGACATAAGAAGATAGTATGCACAGGTTGGGCACAAAAACATAAATATATTTAGCTACAAAAATCATCTAGGCAGTTTCTGCAGAAATGGAAAATAATTTATCTAGCAAGATTCACTTCATAACTTTGTGCAATTTTTGCACAGAAGCTAGTCATGGCAAGACATAGAACATATCCAAAATTTAGATATAGAGGAGTTGTAGATTTTGAGTTATGACAGATCTAGGTATTTTACAATCGTATTTTTCATGTTAAAACTATTTAGAATCAAGCCATGTGAGAATAACAAAAGTTGTGGGATTTCTCTCCATGAATCCAACAAAATTGGTTTGGCATTTTTCTAGATTTTCTAGAATTTTCTAACGGTTTTATACTGCTCTGGACCAATTAGCAAGAAAACTTAGATAGGATTCATTACAACCAGGTCCTAAACTTTACACACAACACCCTGGAAAGAAATCGATCCTTGCAATTGGGCCCTTGGCCGGGGAGGGTGGCGCGGCTGCGGCCAAATTCGGTGAGCCGGCGGCGCTCCCGGCCGGGCAAGCAGCTGGGCTCGACGGGGTGCTCACATAGGGGCTACGGGTGGCCGGAGTTGGTGCGGAGGGACGGCCGCCGAAGGGGATCGACGGCGGCGGCGGCGGTTGCCGCGGCGGCTCGGGGAAAACGGCGAGGAAGGCACCGGCGTGGACAACAAGCGAACTGGGGAGGTGGTTTAGGGTCTAAAGAAGCTAGCTTAGTGGCCGGCCGGCGGCGAGCTCGAGCGGGTGCACGAGCTCCAGGCGGCGGCGGCAATGGCGGGGGAAGCTCAGAATGGCGTGCGGAGGGGAGAAAGGAGGGGTTTAAGTAGGCCGGCTCGGGGTCGTGGGTGACGGCGGTGTGACGGCAAAGATGCCACTATGGTCCTCTCCGTCGGTGGCCGCGCGTGCGCGCGGCGACGCCGCCGTCGGACCGGCGGTCCGTGGCGCGCGCGTATGGTGGGGACGCGTCGGCGCACGACGCCTAGGGGAGGGCTCCCGGTCCGGGGGGTGCGTGCTCGCATGGGGAAGGGGCACCTCGGGCGATGGGCCTTGGGCGGCGCAAGGGGCGCGGCCGCCGAGGGCGGCGGGCGCCGTCCGGCGAGGCGCGGCGTGCGCGCGACGTCGCGGCGCGCTGGCACTCTGCCCGATTTCAATTCACGGGAGCTCTGTTTGAATTAATTTTTCACCAAATTTTTGTATAAAAGTTGACCAAGCGTTGAACATAAAAGTTGTAGATCCAATCACCCTCTACAACTTCTAAAAAAACTATATAGGGTTTTTGTTCACAGATTTTGAAATACACAAATGCTAACTTTGAATGTCAGCCTGTCTTTTTGAACAGTGAACACTTCCTTTGCAACTAAATTTTCAAGCTTTTCCACTCAAAATTTGAAATGCCAATCTACATGAAGGTTGTGTCCCTCATCAAGATGGACTACTTTCATAAAGGTAGAATTTTAAGTGTTTAGGTGAATTTTGGAGAACGCGGCAAAAGTTCCGGCAGACATCCATGGACACTAGGGTGGCAAGATGGGTTGACCAAGTCTTTGACCATGGGTTGGCCCTACAAGTGTGTTTACTAGCCAAAGGGGGTCACTAGGGTAGGTTAGTGAGTTTTTCGAGGTGAGGGCCTAGGTTGACCGTGATTTGACCACTGTTAGCTACTTTGACCGGCTGTTAGGGATTAATTAAAAACCTGGGGCGTCACATTGATTTCTTTCAGTTCCAGCTGCGCACTGCCCTTGAGGAAGGAAATCATGTAGTCCATCTTGCTAGAACTTGTTAGATCAAAATTACTAACAATTACTTAAAACATAAACTTCATCAAGATCTACTAGTCTACCGTAGATCACATCTAGCACATAAGCTTATGCGGAAGTAAAAAGTAGGTTCTGCTTAATATCAGCAGCAGTGTTCTCCATCACGTTGGTGGAGGTCAATTCAGCGGTGACGGAGTCGACGGTGAGAGCAATGTTGGGCTTGTAGCGTAGACATTCCTTGAGCGTCTTTTGAGGGTATCGATGGCCTTCAGGACGCCAACGACACTGCCGAGGACGCGGAGCTCAAGCTTCAAGGCCTTCCAGCACCCTTAACGATCAGTGGGGGGATTAGGGTTCCTGGGTTTGCGTGTTAACACATGAAAAGCATGGGGAACCATGAGGGGTCCCCTCTACTTATATAAGTAGCAATGTAGGTCCAGGGCCGAGCTCGATTAGACTTAGGGTTTGCCACCCGATCACGGCAAATGGGCTTTAATTATGTTGGGCCGAATCCTAGTCTAAGGGGAATCGGAACGCTCCCCCGCATCCTCAATTCGTCGGTTGACCGAGGTCAAACCAAAATATCCAACATTCTCCCCCTGAACGAAAGTCAACGACTTAAAATAAAAACTTATTTCAAAACTAGAATCCCTCCTTAGTAACTCATCAAGTACAAAACCAATGCATCGTCAGCAGCACATCGGCACACTGGGACAACATTACCCATAGCCTTAACTGAAAAACTTCGTTAGGATAATTATACTTACTTGGGGATATTCTAATGGCCCTGAACCAGGACCCTATCAAAGGAATTCGCCAAATCCATGTTCAGGGCATATCTCTCATAAAAGGTTGGTGATAAACTGTGGTGAGCAGATGAGGACCATGTGTGGTTCGAGGACCGGTGGATGGTCGCTTCCTTGTGTGATGAGTGATTGACAACGTTGTGTGGACTGATTCTTGGCTAAGTATTGCAGGTGCAGGTTGCGGCTTGACTCGTGTTGGTGCAGGTGAAGAACAAGCGCGAAAGGTCGTTGCCGGTGAGGCTTCCAGGTGTGGAGAAGACAAGTAGGTTTCGTTCGAGGGACCCGGTGGCCAGCGGGGTCAAGTGCGGGCCGCATGGTGGCATGAACAGCAAGATGAAGTCGTGGACGGTTTCTTGGTTGAGCCTCAAAACCAAGGTCGAGCCGGGACTACGTGGGAGCCAAGTCATGAGTGGAGATTGGCGGAGGCTACACCGAGTTCGCGGGGGTTTCCGTGGTTCACCGTAAAACCACCGGGTTCCTTGGTTGATCCACAAAGCCAAGACCGGAGAATCGAAGACGGAGGTGCAGAAGCACTGCACCGGCCCGACCGGTGGGTCCGACCGGCCGTCGACGGGTGGGGACCGGCTCGACCGGTGAGGAGCACCGGTCCGACCGTGTGCGACGACGCGTCCGAATCTTCGAAGCGGAGGACACGCGTCGAGATCGCATGGCTTGCGTCGAGGCTACGCAGGGTGCGGTCGCCGGGCATCCGTCCGATGGTGAAGACATCAAGAATTCCAAATCCACCCTTGAGGGGCTTGTATCCCTAGTTAGTAGAGAGGGGCATTTTAGACATTCGGTTGCCGCCTATATAACCCAAGAGGTGAGAGGTTGGCAGCTAACTCTTGGAACCCTAGCTCATTTGTTTTCCTATTTTCCACCTATTTTCTCTAGGTTTTCCTTAGGACTAGCAAGAGAGCTTCACAGAGAGATCTTGTAGAGAGGGATGGATGATCGGGCGGCTTGCTAGACCTTGTACGAACCTTTGTTTCATGTATAGATGATTCGGCGTTGTTCCTCAAGGTTTGGATGTGTTTTTCCCGGTTGTTCTTGGTGGTGATTTTCGGAGCCCTCTCTCGGTGATTTCTTTGGGTTGTTTTCGGGGCTCTTCTCTTGGGTATTTGATGGGGGAAATTTGTGGGAAGCCTTCGTGGTTCTTTGGGCTGTGATTCCCCTCCCAAATCCGTGAGAAAAGGTGCTCGATTTTGGGGTTTCTTGAGTTCTTGGGTTGGAAGTGCTTTCGGCGGGATTTCTTCGATTCCTCCTTTTTGGACGAGATTTGGTGGGATTAAACTTGGCTATGGACTCCTCATGAGGTGTTCCCGATATCCCCAAAGTCTTGTTCAAGTCCGTGGAGCGATTCGGGAGATCGAGATTTGGATTTGGGGGAGTTGACCGCGGGTGCTTCGTTCATCCCGAGTCGCCTGTGCCACACCGGCTCGACCGGTGCTCTTGACCGGTCCGACCGGTGCAAGCCTCTCGTGGGATTTTGCTCGGGTGAACGTCTTGGTGTGTTCGTAGTTGTCCCGTGGTGCCGCTGTTTCGAGTTTGGGTCCGTTTGGTGGCTCGGTTGGCCTGTTTGGTGTCTTGGGGGGCTTTCGGTCGCCACCGATCCGACCGGTGTGTTTCACCGGTCTAACCGGTGTAGAGCCACTTAGTGAAAGTTGCTCGGGTTCACTGCGGGGACCGGTCCGACCGGTGGTGCTCACCGGTCCGACCGGTGTGGGTCTCGTAGACTCGAGGTTTGTTTTTCCGCTGCGTTTCTCGGGTCGGAAGGTTGCGTGTTGGTTCCTAGGTCCAGTGGCACTCCAGTGGCTACGTGGACTTGACCAACCTTTGTAGTGAGTCGGAGACGTGTGTTGGAAGCCGCGTTCGTCTTGTTGGAGTTTTCATCTCCTTCGAGAAGAATTTTTATCGGCTCCCATTCACTCCCCCCCCTCTCGGTTCGCCGTATCGGTCCTTCAAGTGGTATCGAGCCGGTTCGGGTCTTTGTTGACTCTAACCGGTCTAAGATCCAAGGATGGCGTACCGAGAACGGGGTTCGGGTCCTCCACACTTCGATGGCAAGAACTACCGGATGTGGAGCAAGCGGATGGGTGCGTTCCTCCGCGGAAAGGGTCGGTGCTTTGGGATGTCACGGTGGACACGGGTTATGTCCGGTCGATGGATTTCCTTGCTCCGGAGGTCGAGGGGACGATTCGACGCCAACAATAAGGCGGTCGACTACTTGTTTCGTGCTTTGTGTCCACCGAGTTCGATCGGGTGCACACCGAGCACTTGGCTTGTAGGATTTGGGCGGTGTTGAAGGAGGCTCATGTTGGGAACGCCCAGGTTCAGGCACGGTTGTATGCGACCTACCGGAGAGAGTACGAGAACTTCACTCATCTCCCCGTGAGTCCATCGATGCCTTGTTTCAGAGGTTCACGGTGGTGGTGAACAACATGAGGGCCAATGTGGACGTGCTCCCGTACGATGATCATGATAGAGCGGTCAAGCTCTTACACTCTCTGGATCGTACGATATGGGGCGGAAAGTTCGAGGCCATAGTCGAGTCGGAGAGATATGATACTCTGACGGTGAACGAGCTGTTCTCGAAGCTCAAGTCGGGCCGAGGTGGATAGGGGCATGATCGCCAAGCTCGAGGGACCGACCGACTCCCATAGTCTTGCCCTCGTTGGTGGTTCCAAAGGAAAGACTAACTCTAACCCATCCACCAGGATGTTCTCGTTTTCCTCTTTGATGTCTATGCCAGATGAGGAGTTTGATGACCTTGGAGAGGACGAGCTGGCGCTGTTGACGAGGCGGTTCGAGAGGCTGCACGAGAACCGCGTGAACATGAGGAGGAACACAAGGACCTGTTTCCAGTGCGGCAAGCCGGGACACTTCGTCGCCGACTGCCCGGAGAAGGCCGAGAGCAAGGACAGCTACAAGCACAAGCCGAGGATGAACGATGGCAAGTACCGTTCGAGGCGCGACCACAAGAGCAAGCACAAGAACAAGTACAAGGACGAGCGACGGTCGAGGAAGAAGGAGGGCCGAGGCAAGGCCCGAGCGATGGTTGGAGCGAGCGACGTCGACTCCAGCTCCGCGTACTCCACCTCGAGCTCGAGCAGCAGCGACGACGAGGGAGATCGCCGCAAGAACAAGAGGTCATCCAAGAACCTGAGCGGGCTGAGCTGCTTCGCGAGAGACGGCTTATGCACCATGGCGTTGAGCTCCGGCAGCAAGAAGAGCACACAGAGCGACTCGGACTGCGAGTCCGACGACGAGGTGCGTGATGAGCTTCCCTTCTTGCGCCAGGAGAATGAGAGGCTTGGCTCTTTGCTTGATAACCGTGATGACATGCTTAGAGAGGCCAAGAAAATGAGGAAAGAGCTTAGGGCTTCACTCGAGGATGCTAGGACTAGAGTGGGCCGAGCTAGAGACACGGGTGCTTGATAGCAAGCTTGAGATTGATTCGCTTAAGGCTAGCCCCGTTGTTTCGATGAGAATGATTGTGCCGATTGCTCCATATTCCTTGTCGATCTTGCTTTGTTCAAGGAGAAGCATGCCTCCAAGTGTGAGGAACTAGATGTGCTTAGGGTTGAAGTGGCCGAGCTTAAGTCTAGACTCGCTTTGCTAGGTGCTTGCACTTCATGCCCTGTTTTGCATGCTAAGATTGAAGAGATGCATGCTTACACTAGTTCGCTCGAGGCTAAATTGAAGGAACCCATGCCTACATCTTGCTCTACCTGTGAAATGCATGCATTGAAAAATTTGGAGCTTGCACATTATGTTGACCGTTTGCAGGATGAGAATGATGATTTGAGGAAGTCGATGGGGTGGTTGTCCGGTCACGAGCCTCAGTTGAGGATGATGATCGAGGCCTTTAAGAGGCAAGATGGTGAGGGGCTTGGGGCAAACAAGGTTGGTGAGGGAAGTGGTGAGAATATCCCAGAGCCACCAAAAACCCACCACAAGAATGATTTCCCACCAAAACCTAACCATCTAAGGAACCGACTAGACACAACCCCAGCTCCACCCGTGTTTCCTACACCCACAAATGACCTACAAAAGCCTATCAAGTTTGTGAGCACTTCGGGGAAAGTGTTCTTTGGGAAGGAAAGTGAGAAGGCTAGTGGTGAGAAACCGGTGGAGGGTTTGAGTGGAGAGAAACCGAGTGATCAGCCACATCCCAAGCCTAAGCCTAAGCTTGTGAGGTTCCATTGTGGCTATTGTGGGAGAGATGGCCATAAGGAGGAGTTTTGCTTCAAGAGGAAGCGAGAGGAGAGAATGGAGAAGGAGTGGGCTAACAAGGACAAGTACCACCCTTCTAATGGTGTACTTGAGCCTCGTATGCAGATGCCCAGGGGCAAGGCGATTGTGAGGACAGTTCGGGCTTGGGGAGAGAAGAAGGCTGCAGGAGGTGCTGCTGTCCAGGTCACACCGGTCAGACCGGTGTGGGGCACCGGTCAGACCGGTGCAGGCCTGAACAGACAGATGTTCGGGTTTCGTGCTCGTACAGGTGCGAGGGTTGTTTCTGGTGGTCGTGGTTCTGGTGGTTGGGCTGGAAAGGGTGCAGGTGGTCAGTTTGCTAGGCGTTCTCCTCCTCGTGCTCAATACGGGGATTGGAGGAGTCGTGGCGGTGAGTTGGAGAGGAAGGACGTGCCACGGGCTTTCTTGCGTGGTTTTGGTCCTCCTCCAGGCAGAGAGGGGTGGTTCCCTCAGGGTGGTTACCGTGGTGGTGTTCGTGGAGGTAGTTTTGGTAGGAGAGATGCTTTGGTTGGTGCTAACCCCACTTTCGAGCAAATGGCTCGGCACTGGTTTTCCTCCTTTGGTTCTAACCCCAGTGTTGAGTCGTTTGTTCGCTCACGTGCCTATTTTTGATGTGCAGGTGGGAGACTTGAAGAACATTTGGTTGATTGACTCCGGTTGCTCGAGGCATATGACCGGAGACAGGGGGTGGTTCTCAAGTCTCGTCCCGGTGGTGACGAAGAGGTACATCACCTTTGGGGACAATGGGCGTGGGCGTGTGCTTTCAGAAGGTGAGATAAAAGTGAGTGACAAGATCACTCTGAGGCGTGTTGCTCTTGTTCAATCGGCTGGGGTACAATTTGCTTTCGTGTCCCGGTTGTTGGATGAGGGTTTTGAGGTGTTGTTTCGGCCCGGTGGTTCTCGGATTGTTGACTCTCGAGGGGACCTTGTCCGTATGGTCGTTCCCGAGGGTCGGTGTTTCGTGCTGATTTTTCTCAGTCTTCGGGTGTTGAGCGTTGTTTCTTGGCTGGTTCTTCGAGTGAGTTGTGGAAGTGGCATAGGAAGTTGGGTCACTTGAGCTTTGACCTTTTGTCTCGCTTGAGTAAACTCAATTTGGTCCGAGGATTGCCACGTTTGAGGCTTGAGAAAGAGTTGGTTTGTGCTCCGTGTAGGCATGCCAAGATGGTGGCTTCTTCTCACCCGCCTCTCACCGATGTGATGACTGAGCGTCCATGCGAGCTGCTCCATATGGACCTTGTTGGCCCAGCTCGTGTGCGATCTGCGGGTGGGAAGTGGTATGTCCTTGTTGTGGTGGACGACTACTCTCGGTATGCGTGGGTGTTCTTTCTCGAGGAGAAGGGGGAGACGTTTGGTTTTGTTCGAGATCTAGTCTTGAGGTTGAGAAACGAGAGGCACGGAGATGCCATACGAGCTATCCGCAGTGATAATGGCTCAGAATTCAGGAACTCTCGTTTTGAAACCTTTTGCCATGACTTGGGTCTTGAGCACCAGTTTTCGAGTCCGTATACGCCTCCCCAGAATGGTGTTGTGGAAAGGAAGAACAGGACCTTGTGCGAGATGGCTCGGACGATGCTTGATGAGCATAGGACTCCGAGGAGGTATTGGGGCGAGGCGGTGAATACCGCATGCTATGTGTCGAACGAGATATACCTCGAGTGCACAAGAAGAAGACATGCTATGAGTTGATGCATGGTCGCACACCCAAGGTGAGTCACTTCCATGTCTTTGGTTGCAAGTGTTTTATTCGAAGAAGGGCGAGGAAGTTGGATAAGTTTGAGGCTAGGTCTGTCGATGGCATTTTCTTTGGTTATGCATCTCATTCTAGAGCATATCGTGTGCTCAATCTTGAAACTAACCAAATCGTGGAGACTTGCGAGGTAACCTTCGACGAGACAGAGCCACGTAGTCAGCTTGTCTTTGAGTGTGCAGGTGATGATGAGCTTGGCGAGGAGATCTTTCAAGAGGAGGAGCATGACAATGGTGATGATGAAGATGGCGGTGTGGTGCCCCCGGCTGAACATGTACCCACTACTTCGACTACGATGATGGATGGACCCTCTGCTACACCTACGACGACAAATCAAGAACGAGGAGAAGCTGATGTTGAGGGGGAGGTAGCTTCGAGGCGAGAACCTCCCCGGCGAGTTCAGGTGGATCACCCAGCTTCGAGGATCATCGGCGACATGAATGAACGCACTACACGGTCGAGGGTTCGAAACAATTCTCATTTTGCTCATGCTGCATTTGTTGCTTCTTTCGAGCCCAAAGACATTGGACACGCACTATCTGATCACAATTGGGTTAACTCGATGCATGAGGAGTTGGAGAACTTTGAGAGGAATCAGGTGTGGGAGTTGGTTGACCCTCCCCCAGGGTGTAAGCCGATTGGTACAAAGTGGGTGTGGAAAAACAAAGAGGGAGAGAAGGGTGAGGTTGTGAGGAACAAGTCGAGACTTGTTGCTCGGGGGTTCGGATCGAAGGAGGGGATCGACTACGAGGAGACCTTTGCTCCCGTAGCCCGTTTGGAGGCGATCGGGATCCTTCTAGCCTTTTCTCGTGGCTAAAGGGTTCAAATTGCACCAAATGGATGTGAAGAGTGCTTTCCCGAATGGTGTCTTTGCCGGAGGAAGAAGTGTATGTGAGGCGGCCTGCGGGGTTTGAGAGTGAGAAGTACCCCCCAGGGTGTACAAGTTGAGGAAGGCGCCGTATGGGTTGAAGCGGGCGCCTAGAGCTTGGTATGGCGAGGTTGAGGGGGTTCTTGTTTGAGAGAGGTTTTGAGATGGGGAAGGTCGATCAGACCTTGTTTTTGTTGAGGCAGAGGCGAGAGATATCCCGATTGTGCGGGTGTACGTGGATGATATTGTCTTTGGTGGCTCGTCTAACTCTCTTGTTGCGAGGTTTGCAGATGATATGAGCGGGGAGTTTGAGATGAGCATGATGGGCGAGTTGCAGTTCTTCCTCGGGCTACAAATCAAGCAATCAAAGGAAGGAACATTTGTGCACCAGGCTAAGTACACCAAGGACATTGTGAGGAAGTTCAAGATGGAGGACTCCAAGGCTATGACGACGCCGATGAGTACGACTACAGCTCTTGATGCGGACGAGGAAGGTGAGCACGTGGACCAGAAGGAGTACCGGAGCATGATCGGATCACTCCTCTACTTGACGGCGACGAGGCCGGACATACAGTTCTCGGTGTGTCTGTGCGCTCGTTTTCAAGCGTCTCCGAGGACTTCGCATCGGCAAGCGGTGAAGAGAATTTTCCGGTACTTGCGTCACACTCCCGACTTCGGCCTGTGGTACTCTGCGTCCTCTTCTTTGGCGCTTCATGGCTTTTCAGACGCGGATTTTGCCGGGTGTCGGTTGGATAGGAAGTCCACTTCTGGGACTTGCCAGTTTTTGGGTTCTTCGTTGGTGTCTTGGTGTTCCCGTAAGCAGTCGAGTGTTGCTCAATCCACGACCGAGGCCGAGTATGTTGCCGCTGCTAGTTGTTGCTCTCAGCTCTTTTGGATCACCTACACCATGAGTGACTTTGGTGAGGAGTATACCCATGTCCCACTTCAATGTGATAGCACCAGTGCCATAAGCGTTGCAAAGAACCCAGTGCTCCATTCCAAAACCAAGCACATAGAAGTGAGGTACCATTTTCTGAGAGACAACGTTGAGAAAGGAAAGATAGCTTTGATCCATGTACCCACACATGACCAACTAGCCGATATTTTCACCAAACCCCTAGATCAAGCAACTTTCACTCGTTTGCGGGGGGAACTTGGTGTGTGTTTGATTTCTTGAGTTGGGTGTGTGGGAGCTCGTTTTTGCCAGTGGTGTCGAGCCCATTTTGCCTCCCCTCGAGGAGCCGGTTTGTAGCATATGTATAGCTTTCCTTTGTGCATTTCTTGCATTTTGGCATGGCATATGTAACATGATGTATAGGCATCCTTGTATCTTAGATTGCATGCATTTTGTATCATATGCATTGGTTAGGAAAGCTTCTCTCATATACATTGTTCACCATGGAATGAGATATATGTCTTTGTGAGCTTGTTTGGTATGATATGGCTAGTTTGACTTAGCTCTTGATGATCTTGATGAATAATCCATGGTTGATAGCTATGCTTTTGAAAAATGTCACATGTATGCTCTCTCATGTGTAAATGCCTTTACATGCTCTTGACATGTTTTTTGTGGCTTTGCTATGCTTAATTTGTGGTTGGATAGCTAGTTTATTGATCATATGGAGCCAAAGGCTCATTTGCCATCATGAATGTTTAGCCCTCTTGATTTATCTTGTGGAGGAGCATAAGTTCCTTTTTGTCGCAAAGACATTTCATGTACCATTTACAAATCTGAAAATGAAATGAAAAATGCTTGGAAAATATGCTCCCATGTCATATGTGCTGATTTTACATTGCTTTGGGTGCTAAACCGTTGCATGATGCCTATCAATGAGAAGTCTCATAAATAGAAATAGGCACATGGCTCGGTGGCTTTGACATGACATGAGGTGCTTGTGGGTGTTTGTGATGGTCTTATGGTTAGAATAGCTGTCCTAGCATGAAGTTTGTGTGGCTTTGCCATTTTGATATGCTTTGATCATGTTTAGGACTTTGCTCATGAGAGGCAATCTTTTCGCAAAATTGCCAAAATCCTTTTTAGCTTCGTCCAATGGTTGTGCAACTTGGTGATCATGTAGTTGAGATCGATACGAAGCCGTAGAGTATCTAACTTGCTTATTTGGACATGTGTAGCATTCTTTGTTGAATTTTGTCTATTTGAGAAGCTCTAGGTTGAAAGTTTTGCATTTTTGGCTTGATTCATGCATTGCCAACAAGGGGGAGAAGTTTGAGCTTGAAATGGCTTGCTGGTCGTGTTTAGAAGGTTTTCAGGTGGTTTCGAGCCATTTTCGGGCTCTCGTTGTGCACCGGTCGACCGGTCGGGGTCACCGGTCCGACCGGTGTGAGTGCTGGTTCGTACACATGTTGCACACCGGTCGACCGGTGGTGTTGACCGGTCCGACCGGTCGGGGCTGGTTTCTTTGCGGTACTGCTTGTTTTCGATTGTTTTGCATGCATTCGTCCAGGGGGAGTTGCATTGGTTCAGGGGGAGTTTGCATGTGTGCAGGGGGAGCTCTTTGAGAGTTTTCGAGCTTTGTTTCGGTGGTCTGCGCTCTTTGCTTGAGCTTTGTTTTGTCTCGGATGTGTCGAGCCGTTGCCCTTGCCTAAGGGGTCCGAGACTTGTCTTCTTTAAGTGATCTTGCTCTTTGCCTTTGTTTGGCTTTCGATCGCTTGTTGGAGTTTCTTTTTGTTTGTTTCTTTTCTTTTTCTTTTCTCTCTTGTTACTTTCGTGTGGGTATTGTCAATGCACTCATCAAGGGGGAGATTGAGGACCATGTGTGGTTCGAGGACCGGTGGATGGTCGCTTCCTTGTGTGATGAGTGATTGACAACGTTGTGTGGACTGATTCTTGGCTAAGTATTGCGGGTGCGGGTTGCGGCTTGACTCGTGTTGGTGCGGGTGAAGAACAAGCGCGAAAGGTCGTTGCGGTGAGGCTTCCGGGTGTGGAGAAGACAAGTAGGTTTCGTTCGAGGGACCGGTGGCCGGCGGGGGTCAAGTGCGGGCCGCATGGTGGCATGAACAGCAAGATGAAGTCGTGGACGGTTTCTTGGTTGAGCCTCAAAACCAAGGTCGAGCCGGGACTACGTGGGAGCCAAGTCATGAGTGGAGATTGGCGGAGGCTACACCGAGTTCGCGGGGTTTCCGGTGGTTCACCGAGAAAACCACCGGGTTCCTTGGTTGATCCACAAAGCCAAGACCGGAGAACCGAAGACGGAGGTGCGGCGACACGGACCGGTCCCCGACCGGTGGGTCCGACCGGTCCGATCGGCCGGTGGGGACCGGTCCCCGGCCGGTGAGGAGCACCGGTCCGACCGGTGTGCGACGACGCGGTCCGGAATCTTCGAAGCGGAGGACACGCGTCGGGATCGCATGGCTTGCGTCGAGGCTACGCGAGGTGCGGTCGCGGGCATCCGTCCGATGGTGAAGACATCAAGAATTCCAAATCCGCCCTTGAGGGGCTTGTATCCCTAGTTAGTAGAGAGGGGCATTTTAGACATTCGGTTGCCGCCTATATAACCCAAGAGGTGAGAGGTTGGCAGCTAACTCTTGGAACCCTAGCTCATTTGTTTTCCTATTTTCCACCTATTTTCTCTAGGTTTTCCTTAGGACTAGCAAGAGAGCTTCACGAGAGAGATCTTGTAGAGAGGGATGGATGATCGGGCGGCTTGCTAGACCTTGTACGAACCTTTGTTTCATGTATAGATGATTCGGCGTTGTTCCTCAAGGTTTGGATGTGTTTTTCCCGGTTGTTCTTGGTGGTGATTTTCGGAGCCCTCTCTCGGTGATTTCTTTGGGTTGTTTTCGGGGCTCTTCTCTTGGGGATTTGATGGGGGAAATTTGTGGGAAGCCTTCGTGGTTCTTTGGGCTGTGATTCCCCTCCCAAATCCGTGAGAAAAGGTGCTCGATTTTGGGGTTTCTTGAGTTCTTGGGTTGGAAGTGCTTTCGGCGGGATTTCTTCGATTCCTCCTTTTTGGACGAGATTTGGTGGGATTAAACTTGGCTATGGACTCCTCATGAGGTGTTCCTGATATCCCCAAAGTCTTGTTCAAGTCCGTGGAGCGATTCGGGAGATCGAGATTTGGATTTGGGGGAGTTGACCCGCGGGTGCTGTTCATCCCGAGCTGCCCAGGCCACACCGGTCTGACCGGTGCTCTTGACCGGTCTGACCGGTGCAAGCCTCTGTGGGATTTTGCTCGGGTGAACGTCTTGGTGTGTTCGTAGTTGTCCCGTGGTGCTGCTGTTTCGAGTTTGGGTCCGTTTGGTGGTCGGTTGGCCTGTTTGGTGTCTTGGGGGGCTTTCAGGCTGCCACCGGTCTGACCGGTGTGTTTCACCGGTCTAACCGGTGTAGAGCCACTTAGTGAAAGTTGCTCAGGTTCACCTGCAGGGACCGGTCTGACCGGTGGTGCTCACCGGTCTGACCGGTGTGGGTCTGTAGACTCGAGGTTTGTTTTTCCGCTGCGTTTCTCGGGTCGGAAGGTTGCGTGTTGGTTCCTAGGTCCAGTGGCACTCCAGTGGCTACGTGGACTTGACCAACCTTGGTAGTGAGTCGGAGACGTGTGTTGGAAGCCGCGTTCGTCTTGTTGGAGTTTTCATCTCCTTCGAGAAGAATTTTTATCGGCTCCCATTCACTCCCCCCTTCTCTGGTTCGCCGTATCGGTCCTTCAGCAGATCCGCTATGTTTAACTTAGTGCTTATGTGCTCAATGTTGAGCATGTTGTCCCAGTTTCTTGTAATGAGAGGACATCGGTTGCGGATTTCTCCCGTCGGTGAAATCCGCTGCCGTTGGGCATCGATGAAGGACCGATACGGCGAACCAGAGAGGGGGGAGTGAATGGGAGCTCATAAAAATTCTTCTCGAAGGAGATGGAGACTCCAACAAGACAAACACGGCTTCCAACACACGTCTCCGACTCACTACCCAAGTTGGCCAAGCCCACGCAGCCACTGGAGTGCTACTGGACCTTAGAACCAACAAACAACCCTTAGAGCCAAAATACACCAACACGCACAACGGAAACTTGCACGGCTTGCTGCATGTGCTGCACCGCTCAGACCGATGGCCTGCGCCGGTCAGACGGGTGACACCGGTCAGACCGGTGGAAAGAGCCGGTCAGGCCGGTGGCTACAACAGCCGCACAACAAGTGTTCCAGAGAGCTTCAATGACTTCTCTAGGCCCTGGAACAAAAACACTCCGAAAACACAACCTACACAGAAGGAAAACCCTACACAAAGCATAGCAAAACAACTCCAAACAGACCAAGAACTGACCAGCAGCACCATGACCCAAAGACACACGAGTCAAGTAGTTCACCCGAGGCAAATCCCACAAGTGGCATACACGGGTCAGACCGGTCATGCACACGGGTCAGACCGGTCAAGCCTGGGCAGCTCAGGATGAACAACACCCGCGGGTCAACTCCCCCAAATCCAAGCCATGATCTCCCGAATCACTCCACGGACTTGTGCAAGACTTTGGGGGTAGTAGGGACACCTCATAGCCAAGTTGTGTCCACCAGAACATGCCAAATCAAAAGGAATCGAAGAAATCCCGCCAAGAACTCCTCTAACCCTAGAACACCGAAAAACCCCAAAATCGAGCCCCTTAACTCACGGATTTGGGAGGGGAATCAAAGGCAAAAGAACCACGAAGGGTTCACACGAATTTCCCCCATCAAATCCCCAAGAGCAAGGTCCTGAAAACACACCGAGAGACCACCAAGAGAGGGCTCCGAAAATCACCACCACGAACAACCAGGAACAACACAACAAAGCGTTGAGGAACCACGTCGAATCATCTATACATACCAAGGAGGTTCATACAAGGTGTAGCTTGCCGCCCGATCATCCAACCGTCTCAAAAGATCTCACCATGAAGCTCTCAAGCTGATTCTATGGAAATCACAAGAGAAAATAGGAAGGGAAAATAGGAAAGCAAATGAACTAGGGTTGCAAGCGATGGCTACCATCCTCTCACCACTTGGGTTATATGGAGGCAACCGAACGTCTAAAATACCCTTAGTAGCTAACTAGGGATACATGCCCCTCGAGGGCGAATTCGGAAGTCTTTGTCATTGCTCCATCGGATGGATGCCCGGCGACTGAAACCTGCTTAGCCTCGACGCAAGCCTTGCGATCCCGACGCGTGTCCTCCGCTTCGAAGATTCCGGACTACGTCGTCACACACCGGTCAGACCAGTGCTCCTCACCGGTCAGACCGGTACCCACCAGTCAAACCGGTCAGACCCACCGGTCGTACCGGTCTGGAGCTGCTGCAACACCGTCATCAGTTCTTCGGTCTTGGCTTTGTGGATCAACCAAGGAACCCAGTGGTTTTCTGGTGAACCACTGGAAACCCCGTGAACTCGGTGTAGCCTCCGCTAATCGCCCACGTAGTCCCAGCTCGGGTTTTGAGGCTCAACCAAGAAACCTTCCATGAATTCATCTTGCTATTCATTCCACCATGCGGCCCGCACTTGACCCCGCTGGCCACCGGGTCCCTCGAACGAAGCCTACTTGTCTTCTCCACACTTGGAGGCCTCACCAGCGACGACCTTTCATGCTTGTTTTTCACCTGCACCAACACTAGTCAAGCCGCAACCTGCACCTGCAATACTTAGCCTTGAATCAGTCCACACAACGTTGTCAATCACTCATCACACAAGGAAGTGACCATCCACCGGTCCTCGAACCACACATGGTCCTCAATCTCCCCCTTGATGAGTGCATTGACAACACCCACATGTAGTAATAAGAGAGAAAAGAAAAATAAAAGAAACGAATAAAAAGAAACTCCAACAAGCGATCGAAAGGCAAAGAAGGGCACAGAGCATGTCTCAGACCCCTTAGGCAAGGGCAACGGCTCGACACATCCGAGACAAAACTAAGCTCAAGCAAAGAGCGCAAACCACCAAACCAAAGCTCGAAAAACGACAAAGAGCACCCCCTGCACACATGCAAACTCACCTTGAACAAATGCAACTCCCCCTAGACAAATGCATGCAAGACACCACTTGAAACAGGGTTGCTGTAACTCAGCCCTGACCGGTCAGA
Organism: Cenchrus americanus; assembly: GCA_947561735.1. Lineage (NCBI taxonomy): Eukaryota > Viridiplantae > Streptophyta > Magnoliopsida > Poales > Poaceae > Cenchrus > Cenchrus americanus. The sequence continues at coordinate 152,701,396 of OX387242.1, read as the reverse complement.
TCGGTCAACACCACTGGTCAGACCGGTGTGCAACATGTGAACAGGACCAGCACTCTGACCGGTCAGACCGGTGACCACAACCGGTCAGACCAGTGCACACCAGAGCCCAAAAAATGGCTCGAAACCACCTGAAAACGTTCTAAATGCATCCAGCAAGCCATTTCAAGCTCAAACTTCTACCCCTTGTTGGAAATGCACGAATCAAGCCAAAAATGCAAAACTTTCAACCTAGAGCTTCTCAAATAAACAAAATTCAATATAGAATGCTACACATGTCCAAATGAGCAAATTAGATACTCTACAGCTTTGTAATGACATCAACTTCATGATTACCAAGTTTCACAACCATTGGACGAAGCTAAGGTAGAATTGAGCAATTTTGCGAAAAAATACCTCTGATGAGCAAAGTCTTAAACATGAGCAAAACATGTCAAAATGGCAAAGCCACAAAAACTTCATTCTAGGACAACCATTCTAATTATAAGACCATCACAAACACCCACAAGCACCTCATGTCATGTCAAAGCCACCGAGCCATGTGCCTACTTCTATGTATGAGACTTCTCATTTGTAGGCATCATGCAACGGTTTAGCACCCAAAGCAAATTAAATTAAGCACATATAACATGGGAGCACATTTTCCAAGCACTTTACATTTCATTTTCAGATTCAAATTTGGTACATGAAATGTCTTTGCGATAAAAAGGAACTTATGCCCCTTCACAAGATAAAGCATGAGGGCTAAACATTCATGATGGAAAATGAGCCTTTGGCCCCATATGATCAATAATCTAGCTATCCAACCACAAATTAAGCATAACCAAGCCACTAAAACATGTCAAGATCATATAAAGGCATTTACACATGAGAGAGCATATACATGACATTTTTTCAAAAACATAGCCATCAACCATGGATATAAATCAAGATCATCAAGAGCTAAGCCAAACTAACCATAGCATACCAAACTAGCTCACAAGATCATATATAGAACATCATGGTGAACAATGTATATGAGAGAAGCTTTTCCTACAAGATGCATATGATACAAAATGCATGCAATCTAAGATAAAAGGATGCCTATACATCATGTTACATATGCCATGCCAAATGAAAGAAATGCACAAAGGAAACTATACATATGCTACAAAGGAGCTCCCACACACCCAACTCAAGAAATCAAACACACACCAAGACCCCCCCGCAAACGAGTGAAAGTTGCTTGATCTAGGGGTTTGGTGAAAATATCGGCTAGTTGGTCATGTGTGGGTACATGTATCAAAGCTATCTTTCCTTTCTCAACATTGTCTCTCAGAAAATGGTACCTCACTTCTATGTGCTTGGTTTTTGAATGAAGCACTAGGTTCTTTGCAACACTTATGGCACTGGTGCTATCACATTGAAGTGGGACATGGGTATACTCCTCACCAAAGTCACTCATGGTGTATGTGATCCAAAGGAGCTGAGAGCAACAACTAGCTGCGGCAACGTACTCTGCCTCGGTAGTGGATTGAGCAACACTCTACTGTTTGCGAGAAGACCAAGACACCTAAAAAGATCCCAAAAATTGGCAAGTCCCAGAAGTGGACTTCCTATCCAACCGACACCCGGCAAAATCCACATCCAGAAAACCATCAAGAGCCAAAGAAGAGGACGCGGAGTACCAAAGGCCGAAGTCGGGAGTGTGATGCAAGTACCTGAAAATTCACTTCACTGCTTGCCGATGCGAAGTCCTCAGAGACGCTTGAAAACGAGCGCACAAACATACCGAGAACTGGATGTCCGGCCACGCCGCCGTCAAGTAGAGGAGTGACCCGATCATGCTTCGGTACTCCTTCTGGTCCACGTCTTCACCTTCCTCATCTGCATCAAGAGCTGTAGTCGTACTCATCAGCGTTGTCATAGCCTTGGAGTCCTCCATCTTGAACTTCCGCACAATGTCCTTGGTGTACTTAGTTTGGTGCACAAATGTTTCTTCCTTTGATTGCTTGATTTGTAGCCAGAGGAAGAACTACAACTCACCCATCATGCTCATTTCAAATTCCCTGCTCATATCCTTTGCAAACCATGCAACAAGAGAGTTAGACGAGCCACCAAAGACAATATCAGCCACGTACACCTGCACAATCAGGATATCTCTGCCCTGCTTGAGTAAAAATAAGGTCTGATCGACCTTCCCCATCTCAAAACCTCTATCGAACCAGAGGGATATCAACCTACCATACCAAGCTTTAGGCGCTTGCTTCAGCCCATACAGCGCCTTCCTCAACTTGTACACCCGGTGGGGGTACTTCTCACTCTCAAACCTCGGAGGCTGCCTCACATACACTTCTTCCTCCAACACACCATTCAGGAAAGCACTCTTCACATCCATTTGGTGCAACTTGAACCCTTTAGCCACGATAAAGGCTAGAAGGATCCTAATCGCCTCCAAACGGGCTATGAGAGCAAAAGTCTCCTCGTAGTCGATCCCCTCCTTCTGACTGAACCCCTGAACCACAAGCCTTGACTTGTTTCTCACCACTCCACCTTTCTCTCCCTCTTTGTTCTTCCAGACCCATTTTGTACCAATCGGCTTACACCCTGGGGGAGGATCAACCAATTCTCAAACATGGTTCCTCTCAAAGTTCTCCATCTCCTCATGCATCGAATTAACACAATTGTGATCAGATAGTGCATGTCCAATGTCTTTGGGCTCAAAGGTGGCAGCAAATGCAGCATGAGCGAAATGAGAATGATTTTGAACCCTCAACCGTGTAGTGCGTTCATTCATGCCGCCGATGATTCTAGAAGTTGGATGATCCACTTGTATTCGCCGGGGAGGTTCTCGCCATGATGCTACCTCCCCCTCGACTGTAGCTTCTCCTCGATCTTGATTTATCGTCGCAGGAGTGGGAGAGGGCCCGTCCACCACTGTAGTCGAAGTAGTATGTACATGTTCAGCCGGGGGCACCACACCACCATCTTCATCATCTCCAAGTTCATTCTCCTCCTCCTGAAAGATCTCATCACCAAGTTCATCATCACCTGCACACTCAAAAACAATCTGACTGCGTGGCTGTGTCTCGTCGAACGTTACCTTGCAAGCCTCCACGATTTCGTTAGTTTCAAGATTGAGCACATGATATGCTCTAGAGTGAGATGCATTACCGAAGAAAATACCATCGACCGACCTATCCTCAAACTTGTCCAACTTCTTCCCTTTCTTCAGAATAAAGCACTTGCAACCAAGGACATGGATGTGACTCACCTTGGGTATGCGACCGTGCATCAACTCGTAGCAGGTTTTCTTCTTATGCACCCTGAGATAGATCCTGTTCGACACATAGCACACAGTATTCACCGCTTCAGCCCAGAACCTTCTCGGAGTCCTATGTTTATCAAGCATCGTCCGAGCCATCTCACACAAGGTCCTGTTTTTCCTTTCCACAACACAATTCAGGGGAGGCGTATACGGACTCGAAAACTGGTGTTCAAGACTCAAGTCATGGCAAAAGGTTTCAAAATGAGAGTTTCTGAATTCTGAGCCATTATCACTACGGATTGCTCGTATGGCATCTCCGTGCTTCTCGTTCCTCAACCTCAAGACAAGATCTCGAACAAAACCAAACGTCTCCCCCTTATCCTCAAGAAAGAACACCCACGCAAACCGAGAGTAGTCGTCCAACACAACAAGGACGTACCACTTCCCACCTGCAGACCACACTCAAGCTGGGTCAACAAGGTCCATATGGAGCAGCTCGCATGGACGCTTAGTCATCACATCGGTGAGAGGCGGGTGAGAAGAGGGTACCATCTTGGCATGCCTACACACCGCACAAACCAACTCTTTCTCAAGCCTCAACCGTGGCAATCCTCGGACCAAATTGAGTTTACTCAAGGGAGACAAAAAGTCAAAGCTCAAGTGACCCAACTTCCTATGCCACTTCCACAACTCACTCGAAGACCCAACCAAGAAACAATGCTCAACACCAGAAGATTGAGAAAAATCAGCTCGAAACACTTGACCCTCGGGAACAACCATACAGACAAGGTCCCCTTGAGAGTCCAAAATCCGAGAACCACCAAACCAAAACAATACCTCAAACCTTCATCCAACAACTGGGATGCAAAAGGCAAATTGTATCCAAGCGATTGAACAAGAGCAACACGCCTGAGAGTGATCTTGTCACTCACCTTAATCTCACCTTCTGAAAGCACACGCCCACGCCCATTGTCCCCAAAGGTGATGTACCTCTCACCACCGGGACGAGACTTGAGAACCACCCCTTGTCTCCGGTCATATGCCTCGAGCAACCAGAGTCAACCAACCAAGTGTTCTTCAAGTCTCCCACCTAAAATAAAAAAACGAGCACATGAGCGATCAAACGACTCAGCACTAGGGTTAGTACCAAAAGAGTAAAACCAGTGCCAAGCCATTTGCTCGAAAGTGGGGTTAGCACAAACCAAGCCATCTTTCCTACCAAAGCTACCCCCACGAACACCACCACAGTAAACACTATGAGGGAACCAACCTGAAGGACCGATACGGCGAACCAGAGAGGGGCGGGAGTGAATGGGAGCCGATAAAAATTCTTCTCGAAGGAGATGGAAACTCCAACAAGATGAACACGGCTTCCAACACACGTCTCCGACTCACTACCAAGGTTGGTCAAGCCCACGTAGCCACTGGAGTGCCACTGGACCTAGGTGAGGACCATGTGTGGTTCGAGGACCGGTGGATGGTCGCTTCCTTGTGTGATGAGTGATTGACAACGTTGTGTGGACTGATTCTTGGCTAAGTATTGCAGGTGCAGGTTGCGGCTTGACTCGTCTTTGGTGCGAGGTGAAGAACAAGCGCGAAAGGTCGTTGCCGGTGAGGCCTCCGGGTGTGGAGAAGACAAGTAGGCTTCGTTCGAGGGACCGGTGGCCGGCGGGGGTCAAGTGCGGGCCGCATGGTGGCATGAACAGCAAGATGAAGTCGTGGACGGTTTCTTGGTTGAGCCTCAAAACCAAGGTCGAGCGGGACTACGTGGGAGCCGAGTCATGAGTGGAGATTGGCGGAGGCTACACCGAGTTCGCGGGGTTTCGGTGGTTCACCGAGAAAACCACTCGGGTTCCTTGGTTGATCCACAAAGCCAAGACCGGAGAACCGAAGACGGAGGTGCGGCGGCACGGAGCCGGTCCGACGCGGTGGGTACCGACCGGTCGACCGGTGGGGACCGGTCCGGCCGGTGAGGAGCACCGGTCGGCCGGTGTGCGACGACGCGGTCCGGAATCTTCGAAGCGGAGGACACGCGTCGGGATCGCATGGCTTGCGTCGAGGCTACGCAGGGTGTGGTCGCCGGGCATCCGTCCGATGGTGAAGACATCAAGAATTCCAAATCCGCCCTTGAGGGGCTTGTATCCCTAGTTAGTAGAGAGGGGCATTTTAGACATTCGGTTGCCGCCTATATAACCCAAGAGGTGAGAGGTTGGCAGCCAACTCTTGGAACCCTAGCTCATTAGTTTTCCTATTTTCCACCTATTTTCTCTAGGTTTTCCTTAGGACTAGCAAGAGAGCTTCACGGAGAGATCTTGTAGAGAGGGATGGATGATCGGGCGGCTTGCTAGACCTTGTACGAACCTTTGTCTCATGTATAGATGATTCGGCGTGGTTCCTCAAGGTTTGGATGTGTTTTCCCCGGTTGTTCTTGGTGGTGATTTTCGGAGCCCTTTCTCGGTGATTTCTTTGGGTTGGTTTCGAGGCTTTTCTCTTGGGGGTTTGATGGGGGAAATTTGTGGGAACCCTTCGTGGTTCTTTGGGCTGTGATTCCCCTCCCAAATCCGTGAGTAAAAGTGCTCGATTTTGGGGGTTTCTTGAGTTCTTGGGTTTGAAGTGCTTTCGGCGGGATTTCTTTGATTCCTCCTTTTTGGACGAGTTTTTGTGGGATTAAACTTGTCTATGAACTCCTCATGAGGTGTTCATGATATCCCCAAAGTCTTGTTCAAGTCCGTGGAGCGATTCGGGAGATCGAGATTTGGATTTGGGGGAGTTGACCCGCGGGTCTTTGTTCATCCCGAGTCGCCCGAGCTACACCGGTCGACCGGTGCTCTTGACCGGTCTGACCGGTGCAAGCCCTTGTGGGATTTTGCTCGGGTGAACGTCTTGGTGAGTTCGCCGGTGTCCCGTGTTGCTTCTCGTTTCGAGTTTGGGTCCGTTTGGTGGTCGGTTGGCCTGTTTGGTGCCTTGGGGGCTTTCAGGCTGCCATCGGTCTGACCGGTGTGTCTCACCGGTCTGACCGGTGTAGAGCCACTTAGTGAAAGTTGCTCAGTTTCACCAGCAGGGACCGGTCGGCCGGTGGTGCTCACCGGTCTGACCGGTGTGGGTCTGTAGACTCGAGGCTTGGTTTTTCCGCTGCGTTTCTCGGGTCGGAAGGTGGTGTGTTGGTTCCTAGGTCCAGTGGCACTCCAGTGGCTACGTGGGCTTGACCAACCTTGGTAGTGAGTCGGAGACGTGTGTTGGAAGCCGCGTTCGTCTTGTTGGAGTTTCGATCTCCTTCGAGAAGAATTTTTATCGGCTCCCATTCACTCCCCCCCCCCTCTGCGGTTCGCCGTATCGGTCCTTCAAGTGGTATCGAGCCGGTTCGGGTCTTTATTGACTCTAACCCGGTCTAAGATCCAAGGATGGCGTACCAGGAACGGGGTTCGGGTCCTCCACACTTCGATGGCAAGAACTACCGGATGTGGAGCAAGCGGATGGGTGCTTTTCTCCGCGGAAAGGGTCGGATCCTTTGGGATGTCACGGTGGACACGGGCTATGTCCGGCCGGTTGATTTCCTCGCTCCGGGATCGAGGGACGGCTTCGACGCCAACAATAAGGCGGTCGACTACTTGTTTCGTGCTTTGTGTCGGCCGAGTTCGATCGGGTGCACACCGAGCACTTGGCTTGTAGGATTTGGGCGGTGTTGAAGGAGGCTCATGTTGGAAACGCCCGGGTTCGAGCACGGTTGTATGCGACCTACGGAGAGAGTACGAGAACTTCACTCATCTCCCGGTGAGTCCATCGATGCCTTGTTTCAGAGGTTCACGGTGGTGGTGAACAACATGAGGGCCAATGTGGACGTGCTCCCGTACGATGATCATGATAGAGCGGTCAAGCTCTTACACTCTTTGGATCGTACGATATGGAGCGGAAAGTTCGAGGCCATAGTCGAGTCGGAGCGGTATGATACTCTGACGGTGAACGAGCTGTTCTCGAAGCTCAAGTCGGCTGAGGTGGATAGGGGCATGACTGCCAAGCTCGAGGGACCGACTGATTCCCATAGTCTTGCCCTCGTTGGTGGTTCCAAAGGAAAGACTAACTCTAACCCATCCACCGGGATGTTCTCGTTTTCCTCTTTGATGTCTATGCCAGATGAGGAGTTTGATGACCTTGGAGAGGACGAGCTGGCGCTGTTGACGAGGCGGTTCGAGAGGCTGCACGAGAACCGTGTGAACATGAGGAGGAACACGAGGACTTGCTTCCAGTGCGGCAAGCCGGGACACTTCGTCGCCGACTGCCCGGAGAAGGCCGAGAACAAGGACAGCTACAAGCACAAGCCGAGGAAGAACGATGACAAGTACCGTTCGAGGCGCGACCACAAGAGCAAGCACAAGAACAAGTACAAGGACGAGCGACGATCGAGGAGGAAGGAGGGCCGAGGCAAGGCCCGAGCGATGGTTGGAGCGAGCGACGTCGACTCCGGTTCCGCGTACTCCACCTCGAGCTCGAGCGGCGGCCGACGACGAGGGAGATCGCCGCAAGAACAAGAGGTCGTCCAAGAACCCGAGGGGGGGCCGAGCGCTCGCGAGAGACGGCCTCGCACCATGGCGTTGAGCTCCGGCAGCAAGAAGAGCACACGGAGCGACTCGGACTGCGAGTCCGACGACGAGGTGCGTGATGAGCTTCCCTTCTTGCGCCGGGAGAATGAGAGGCTTGGCTCTTTGCTTGATAACCATGATGATATGCTTAGAGAGGCCAAGAAAATGAGGAAAGAACTTAGGGCTTCACTCGAGGATGCTAGGACTAGAGTGGGCCGAGCTAGAGACACGGGTGCTTGATAGCAAGCTTGAGATTGATTCGCTTAAGGCTAGCCCCGTTGTCTCGATGAGAATGATTGTCTTGATTGCTCCATATTCCTTGCCGATCTTGCTTTGTTTAAGGAGAAGCATGCCTCCAAGTGTGAGGAACTAGATGTGCTTAGGGTTGAAGTGGCCGAGCTTAAGTCTAGACACGCTTTCTTCGGGTGCTTGCACTTCTTGCCCCGTTTTGCATGCTAAGATTGATGAGATGCATGCTTACACTAGTTCGCTCGAGGCTAAATTGAAGGAACCCATGCCTACATCTTGCTCTACCCGTGAAATGCATGCATTGAAAAATTTGGAGCTTGCACATTATGTTGATCGTTTGCGGGATGAGAATGATGATTTGAGGAAGTTGATGGGTTGGTTGTCCGGTCACGAGCCTCGGTTGAGGATGATGATCGAGGCCTTTAAGAGGCAAGATGGTGAGGGGCTTGGGGGCAAACAAGGTTGGTGAGGGAAGTGGAGAGAATATTCCGGAGCCACCAAAAACCCACCACAAAAATGATTTCCCACCAAAACCTAATCATCTAAGGAACCGACTAGACACAACCCCAGCTCCACCCGTGTTTCCTACACCCACAAATGATCTTCAAAAGCCTATCAAGTTTGTGAGCACTTCGGGGAAGGTGTTCTTTGGGAAGGAAAGTGAGAAGGCTAGTGGTGAGAAACCGGTGGAGGGTTTGAGTGGAGAGAAACCAAGTGAGCAGCCACATCCCAAGCCAAAGCCTAAGCTTGTGAGGTTCCATTGTGGCTATTGTGGGAGAGATGGCCATAAGGAGGAGTTTTGCTTCAAGAGGAAGCGAGAGGAGAGAATGGAGAAGGAGTGGGCTAACAAGGACAAGTACCACCCTTCCGATGGTGTACTTGAGCCTCGTATGCACATGCCCAGGGGCAAGGCGATTGTGCGGACGGTTCGGGCTTGGGGAGAGAAGAAGGCTGCAGTGGTGCTTCGTTGCCCCGAGTCACACCGGTCGGACGGTGTGGGGCACGGTCGGGCCGGTGCGGGGCACAGACGGGACGACATTGTTCGGGTTTCGAGCGCGTACGAGTGCGAGGGTTGTTTCGGTGGTCGTGGTTACGGTGGTTGGGCTGGAAAGGGTGCGGGTGGTCGGTTGCTAGGCGTTCTCCACCTCGTGCTCAATACGGGGATTGGAGGAGTCGTGGCGGTGAGTTGGAGAGGAAGGACGTGCCACGGGCTTTCTTGCGTGGTTTTGGTCCTCCTCCGGGCGAGAGAGGGGTGGTTCCCTCGGGGTGGTTACCGTGGTGGTGTTCGTGGAGGTAGCTTTGGTAGGAGAGATGCTTTGGTTGGTGCTAACCCCACTTTCGAGCAAATGGCTCGGCACGCGGTTTTCCTCTTTTGGTACTAACCCCGGTCTTTGAGTCGTTTGTTCGCTCACGTGCCTATTTTTGATGTGCGGGTGGGAGACTTGAAGAACATTTGGTTGATTGACTCCGGTTGTTCGAGGCATATGACCGGAGACGGGGGGTGGTTCTCAAGTCTCGTCCGGTGGTGACGAAGAGGTACATCACTTTTGGGGACAATGGGCGTGGGCGTGTGCTTTCGAAGGTGAGATAAAAGTGAGTGACAAAATCACTGCGAGGCGTGTTGCTCTTGTTCAATCGGCGGGGTACAATTTGCTTTCGTGTCCCGGTTGTTGGATGAGGGTTTTGAGGTGTTGTTTCGGCCGGTGGTTCTCGGATTGTGGACTCTCGAGGGGACCTTGTTTGTATGGTCGTTCCCGAGGGTCAGGTGTTTCGTGCTGATTTTTCTCAGTCTTCGGGTGTGGAGCGTTGTTTCTTGGCTGGTTCTTCGAGTGAGTTGTGGAAGTGGCATAGGAAGTTGGGTCACTTGAGCTTTGACCTTTTGTCTCGCTTGAGTAAACTCAATTTGGTCCGAGGATTGCCACGGTTGAGGCTTGAGAAAGAGTTGGTTTGTGCTCCGTGTAGGCATGCCAAGATGGTGGCCTCTTCTCACCCGCCTCTCACCGATGTGATGACCGAGCGTCCATGCGAGCTGCTCCATATGGACCTTGTTGGCCCGGCTCGTGTGCGATCCGCGGGTGGGAAGTGGTATGTCCTTGTTGTGGTGGACGACTATTCTCGGTATGCGTGGGTGTTCTTTCTCGAGGATAAGGGGGAGACGTTTGGTTTTGTTCGAGATCTAGTCTTGAGGTTGAGGAACGAGAGGCACGGAGATGCCATACGAGCTATCCGCGGTGATAATGGCTCGGAATTCGGGAACTCTCGTTTTGAAACCTTTTGCCATGACTTGGGTCTTGAGCACCGGTTTTCGAGTCCGTATACGCCTCCCCGGAATGGTGTTGTGGAAAGGAAGAACGGGACCTTGTGCGAGATGGCTCGGACGATGCTTGATGAGCATAGGACTCCGAGGAGGTATTGGGCCGAGGCGGTGAATACCGCATGCTATGTGTCGAACGAGATATACCTCGGGGTGCACAAGAAGAAGACATGCTATGAGTTGATGCATGGTCGCACACCCAAGGTGAGTCACTTCCATGTCTTCGGTTGCAAGTGTTTCATTCGAAGAAAGGCGAGGAAGTTGGATAAGTTTGAGGCTAGGTCCGTCGATGGCATTTTCTTTGGTTATGCATCTCATTCTAGAGCATATCGTGTGCTCAATCTTGAAACTAACCAAATCGTGGAGACTTGCGAGGTAACCTTCGACGAGACAGAGCCACGTAGTCAGCTTGTTTTTGAGTGTGCAGGTGATGATGAGCTTGGCGAGGAGATCTTTCAGGAGGAGGAGCATGAACATGGTGATGATGAGGATGGAGGTGCGATGCCCCCGGCTGAACATGTACCCACTACTTCGACTACGGTGATGGATGGACCCTCTGCTACACCTATGACGACAAATCAAGAACGAGGAGAAGCTGATGTTGAGGGGGAGGTAGCTTCGAGGCGAGAACCTCCCCGGCGAGTTCAAGTGGATCACCCAGCTTCGAGGATCATCGGCGACATGAATGAACGCACTACACGGTCGAGGGTTCGAAACAATTCCCATTTTGCTCATGCTTGCGTTTGTTGCTTCTTTCGAGCCCAAAGACATTGGACACGCACTATCCGATCACAATTGGGTTAACTCGATGCATGAGGAGTTGGAGAACTTTGAGAGGAATCGGGTGTGGGAGTTGGTTGACCCTCCCCCGGGGTGTAAGCCGATTGGTACAAAGTGGGTGTGGAAAAACAAAGAGGGAGAGAAGGGTGAGGTTGTGAGGAACAAGTCGAGACTTGTTGCTCAAGGGTTCGGGTCGAAGGAGGGGATCGACTACGAGGAGACCTTTGCTCCCGTAGCCCGTTTGGAGGCGATTAGGATCCTTCTAGCCTTTTCTCGTGGCTAAAGGGTTCAAGTTGCACCAAATGGATGTGAAGAGTGCTTTTACGAATGGAGTGTTGGAGGAAGAAGTGTATGTGAGGCGGCCTCCGGGGTTTGAGAGTGAGAAGTACCCCCACGGGTGTACAAGTTGAGGAAGGCGCTCGTATGGGTTGAAGCGGGCGCCTAGAGCTTGGTATGGCGAGGTTGAGGGGGTTCTTGTTTGAGAGAGGTTTTGAGATGGGGAAGGTCGATCGGACCTTGTTTTTGCCGAGGCGGGGCGGAGATATCCCGATTGTGCGGGTGTACGTGGATGATATTGTCTTTGGTGGCTCGTCTAACTCTCTTGTTGCGAGGTTTGCGGATGATATGAGCGGGGAGTTCGAGATGAGCATGATGGGTGAGTTGCGGTTCTTCCTCGGGCTACAAATCAAGCAATCAAAGGAAGGAACATTTGTGCACCGGGCTAAGTACACCAAGGACATTGTGAGGAAGTTCAAGATGGAGGACTCCAAGGCTATGACGACGCCGATGAGTACGACTACGGCTCTTGATGCGGACGAGGAAGGTGAACACGTGGATCGAAGGAGTACCGGAGCATGATCGGGTCACTCCTCTACTTGACGGCGACGAGGCCGGACATACGGTTCTCGGTGTGTCCGTGCGCTCGTTTTCAAGCGTCTCCGAGGACTTCGCATCGGCAAGCGGTGAAGCGAATTTTCAGGTACTTGCGTCACACTCCCGACTTCGGCCTTTGGTACTCCGCGTCCTCTTCTTTGGCGCTTCATGGTTTTTCAGACGCGGATTTTGCCGGGTGTCGGTTGGATAGGAAGTCCACTTCTGGGACTTGTCAGTTTTTGGGTTCTTCTTTGGTGTCTTGGTCTTCCCGCAAGCAGTCGAGTGTTGCTCAATCCACTACCGAGGCCGAGTATGTTGCCGCTGCTAGTTGTTGCTCTCAGCTCCTTTGGATTACCTACACCATGAGTGACTTTGGTGAGGAGTATACCCATGTCCCACTTCAATGTGATAGCACCAGTGCCATAAGCGTTGCAAAGAACCCAGTGCTTCATTCCAAAACCAAGCACATAGAAGTGAGGTATCATTTTCTGAGAGACAATGTTGAGAAAGGAAAGATAGCTTTGATCCATGTACCCACACATGACCAACTAGCCGATATTTTCACCAAACCCCTAGATCAAGCAACTTTCACTCGTTTGCGGGGGGAACTTGGTGTGTGTTTGATTTCTTGAGTTGGGTGTGTGGGAGTTCTCTTTTGCCGGTGGTGTCGAGCCCGTTTTGCCTCCCCTCGAGGAGCCGGTTTGTAGCATATGTATAGCTTTCCTTTGTGCATTTCTTGCATTTGGCTTGGCATATGTAACATGATGTATAGGCATCCTTGTATCTTAGATTGCATGCATTTTGTATCATATGCATTGGTTAGGAAAAGCTTCTCTTATATACATTGTTCACCATGGAATGAGATATATGTCTTTGTGAGCTTGTTTGGTATGCTATGGTTAGTTTGGCTTAACTCTTGATGATCTTGATAAATAATCCATGGTTGATAGCTATGCTTTTGAAAAATGTCACATGTATGCTCTCTCATGTGTAAATGCCTTTACATGCTCTTGACATGTTTTTGTGGCCTTGCTATGCTTAATTTGTGGTTGGATAGCTAGTTTATTGATCATATGGGGCCAAAGGCTCATTTGCCATCATGAATGTTTAGCCCTCTTGGTTTATCTTGTGGAGGAGCATAAGTTCCTTTTTGTCGCAAAGACATTTCATGTACCATTTACAAATCTGAAAATGAAATGAAAAATGCTTGGAAAATATGCTCCCATGTCATATGTGCTGAATTTAATTTGCTTTGGGTGCTAAACCGCTGCATGATGCCTACCAATGAGAAGTCTCATACATAGAAGTAGGCACATGGCTCGGTGGCTTTGACATGACATGAGGTGCTTGCGGGTGTTTGTGATGGTCTTATGGTTAGAATGGCTGTCCTAGCATGAAGTTTGTGTGGCTTTGCCATTTTGATATGCTTTGATCATGTTTAGGACTTTGCTCATGAGAGGCAAGTTTTTCGCAAAATTGCCAAAATCCATCCTAGCTTCGTCCAATGGTTGTGAAACTTGGTGATCATGTAGTTGAGATCGATACGAAGCCGTAGAGTATCTAACTTGCTCATTTGGACGTGTGTAGCATCCTATGTTGAATTTTGTATATTTGAGAAGCTCTAGGTTGAAAGTTTTGCATTTTTGGCTTGATTCATGCATTGCCAACAAGGGGGAGAAGTTTGAGCTTGAAATGGCTTGTTGGGCGCGTTTAGAAGGTTTTCAGGTGGTTTCGAGCCATTTCTGGGCTCTGTTGTACACCGGTCTGACCGGTGATGAGCACCGGTCTGACCGGTGTGAGTGCTGGTCCTGTACATATGTTGGGCACCGGTCTGACCGGTGGTGATGACCGGTCTGACCGGTGTGAGCTGAAAGTCTTTGCGTTCCGTCTGTTTCATGTGGTTTCTTGCATGCATTCGTCCAGGGGGAGTTGCATTGGTTCAGGGGGAGTTTGCATGTGTGCAGGGGGAGCTCTTTGAGTTTTTTTTTCGAGCTTTGTTTCGGTGGTTTGTGCTCTTTGCTTGAGCTTTGCTTTGTCTCGGATGTGTCGAGCCGTTGCCCTTGCCTAAGGGGTCCGAGACTTGTCTTCTTCAAGTGATCTTGCTCTTTGCCTTTGTTTGGCTTTCGATCGCTTGTTGGAGTTTCTTTTTGTTCATTTCTTTTCTTTTTCTTTTCTCTCTTGATACTTTCATGTGAGTGTTGTCAATGCACTCATCAAGGGGGAGATTGAGGACCATGTGTGGTTCGAGGACCGGTGGATGGTCGCTTCCTTGTGTGATGAGTGATTGACAACGTTGTGTGGACTGATTCTTGGCTAAGTATTGCGAGGTGCGGGTTGCGGCTTGACTCGTCTTTGGTGCGGGTAAAGAACAAGCGCGAAAGGTCGTTGCCGGTGAGGCCTCCGGGTGTGGAGAAGACAAGTAGGCTTCGTTCGAGGGACCGGTGGCCGGCGGGGGTCAAGTGCGGGCCGCATGGTGGCATGAACAGCAAGATGAAGTCGTGGACGGTTTCTTGGTTGAGCCTCAAAACCAAGGTCGAGCCGGGACTACGTGGGAGCCGAGTCATGAGTGGAGATTGGCGGAGGCTACACCGAGTTCGCGGGGTTTCCGGTGGTTCACCGAGAAAACCACCGGGTTCCTTGGTTGATCCACAAAGCCAAGACCGGAGAACCGAAGACGGAGGTGCGGCGGCACGGACCGGTCCGACCGGTGGGTCCGGCCGGTCGGCCGGTGGGGACCGGTCGGACCGGTGAGGAGCACCGGTCGACCGGTGTGCGGCGACGCGGTCCGGGAATCTTCGAAGCGGAGGACACGCGTCGGGATCGCATGGCTTGCGTCGAGGCTACGCGAGGTGTGGTCGCCGGGCATCCGTCCGATGGTGAAGACATCAAGAATTCCAAATCCGCCCTTGAGGGGCTTGTATCCCTAGTTAGTAGAGAGGGGCATTTTAGACATTCGGTTGCCGCCTATATAACCCAAGAGGTGAGAGGTTGGCAGCCAACTCTTGGAACCCTAGCTCATTAGTTTTCCTATTTTCCACCTATTTTCTCTAGGTTTTCCTTAGGACTAGCAAGAGAGCTTCACGGAGAGATCTTGTAGAGAGGGATGGATGATCGGGCGGCTTGCTAGACCTTGTACGAACCTTTGTCTCATGTATAGATGATTCGGCGTGGTTCCTCAAGGTTTGGATGTGTTTTCCCGGTTGTTCTTGGTGGTGATTTTCGGAGCCCTTTCTCGGTGATTTCTTTGGGTTGGTTTCGAGGCTTTTCTCTTGGGGGTTTGATGGGGGAAATTTGTGGGAACCCTTCGTGGTTCTTTGGGCTGTGATTCCCCTCCCAAATCCGTGAGTAAAAGTGCTCGATTTTGGGGGTTTCTTGAGTTCTTGGGTTTGAAGTGCTTTCGGCGGGATTTCTTTGATTCCTCCTTTTTGGACGAGTTTTTGTGGGATTAAACTTGTCTATGAACTCCTCATGAGGTGTTCATGATATCCCCAAAGTCTTGTTCAAGTCCGTGGAGCGATTCGGGAGATCGAGATTTGGATTTGGGGGAGTTGACCGCGGGTCTTTGTTCATCCCGAGGCGCCGGGGCTACACCGGTCGACCGGTGCTCTTGACCGGCCCGACCGGTGCAAGCCCTTGTGGGATTTTGCTCGGGTGAACGTCTTGGTGAGTTCGCCGGTGTCCCGTGTTGCTGCTTGTTTCGAGTTTGGGTCCGTTTGGTGGTCGGTTGGCTCTGTTTGGTGCCTTGGGGGCTTTCGGTGCCATCGGTCCGACCGGTGTGTCTCACCGGTCGACCGGTGTAGAGCCACTTAGTGAAAGTTGCTCGGTTTCACCGCGCGGGGACCGGTCGGCCGGTGGTGCTCACCGGTCCGACCGGTGTGGGTCCGTAGACTCGAGGCTTGGTTTTTCCAGTTGCGTTTCTCGGGTCGGAAGGTGGTGTGTTGGTTCCTAGGTCCAGTGGCACTCCAGTGGCTACGTGGGCTTGACCAACCTTGGTAGTGAGTCGGAGACGTGTGTTGGAAGCCGCGTTCGTCTTGTTGGAGTTTCGATCTCCTTCGAGAAGAATTTTTATCGGCTCCCATTCACTCCCCCCCTCTCTGGTTCGCCGTATCGGTCCTTCACTAGGAACCAACACACAACCTTCCGACCCGAGAACGCAGCGGAAAACCAAACCTCGAGTCTACAGACCCACACCGGTCAGACCAGTGAGCACCACCGGTCAGACCGGTCCCTGCTGGTGAAACTGAGCAACTTTCACTAAGTGGCTCTACACCAGTAAGACCGGTGAGACACATCGGTCAGACCGGTCCAAGCCTAAAAGCCCCCAAAGCACCAAACAGGCCAACCGACCACCAAACTGACCCAAACTCGAAACAGCAGCAACACGGGACAACAACGAACACACCAAGACGTTCGCCCGAGCAAAAACCCACCAGGACTCGCACCGGTCAGACCGGTCAAGAGCACCGATCAGACCGGTGTAGCCTGGGCAGCTCGGGATGAACAGCACCCGCGGGTCAACTCCCCAAATCCAAATCTCGATCTCCCGAATCACTCCACGGACTTGAACAAGACTTTGGGGATATTATGAACACCTCATGAGGAGTCCATAGCCAAGTTTAATCCCACCAAAACTCGTCCAAAAAGGTGGAATCGAAGAAATCCTGCCAAGAGCACTTCCAACCCAAGAACACAAGAAACCCCAAAATCGAGCACCTTTACTCACGGATTTGGGAGGGGAGTCACAGCCCAAAGAACCACGAAGGGTTCCCACAAATTTCTCCCATCAAATCCCCAAGAGAAGGGTCCCGAAAACAACCCAAAGAAATCACCGAGAGAGGGCACCGAAAATCACCACCAAGAACAACCGGGGGAAAACACATCCAAACCTTGAGGAACCACGCCGAATCATCTATACATGAAACAAAGGTTCGTACAAGGTCTAGCAAGCCGCCCGATCATCCATACCTCTCAACAAGATCTCACCATGAAGCTCTCTTGCTAGTCCTATGGAAAACCTAAAGAAAATAGGTGGAAAATAGGAAAACTAATGAGCTAGGGTTCCAAGAGTTGGCTGCCATCCTCTCACCTCTTGGGTTATATGGAGACAACCGAATGTCTAAAACGCCCTTATATATTAACTAGGGATACAAGCCCCTCAAGGGCAGATTTGAAATTCTTGATGTCTTCACCATCGGACGGATGCCCGGCGACCGCACCCTGCGTAGCCTCGACGCAAGCCATGCGATCCCGACGCGTGTCCTCCGCTTCGAAGTCTCCGGACTGCGTCGTCGCACACCGGTCAGACCGGTGCTCCTCACTGGTCAGACCGGTCCCCACCGGTCGGCCGGTCGACCGGCACCGGTCGGGCCGTGCCGCTGCTGCAGCTTCGTCTTCGGTTCTTCTGTCCTGGCTTTGTGGATCATTCCACGATGCGGCCCGCACTTGACCCCGCTGGCCACCGGGTCCCTCGAACGAAGCCTACTTGTCTTCTCCACACTTGGAGGCCTCACCAGCGACGACCTTTCATGCTTGTTCTTCACCTGCACCAATACCAGTCAAGCCGCAACCTGCACCTGCAATACTTAGCCAAGAATCAGTCCACACAACGTTGTCAATCACTCATCACACAAGGAAGCGACCATCCACCGGTCCTCGAACCACACATGGTCCTCAATCTCCCCCTTGATGAGTGCATTGACAACACCCACACGAAAGTAACAAGAGAGAAAAGAAAAAGAAAAGAACGAACAAAAAGAAACTCCAACAAGCGATCGAAAGCCAAACAAAGGCAAAGAGCAAGATCACTTGAAGACACATCTGAGCAAGGGCAAGGGCAACAGCTCGATACATCCGAGACAAAGCAAAGCTCAAGCAAAGAGCGCAAACCACCGAAACAAAGCTCGAACAACCACAAAGAGCTCCCCCTGCACATATGCAAGCTCCCCCTGAACCAACGCACCTCCCCCTGGACGAATGCACGCAAGACACCACTTAAAACAGTACAGCTGCAACAACTCAACCCTGACCGGTCAGACCGGTCAACACCACCGGTCAGACCGGTGCACAACAGAGCCCAGAAATGGCTCGAAACCACCTGAAAACCTTCTAAACACGTCCAGCAAGCCAATTCAAGCTCAAACTTCTCCCCCCTTGTTGGCAATGCATGAATCAAGCCAAAAATGCAAAACTTTCAACCTAGAGCTTCTCAAATAGACAAAATTCAACAAAGAATGTTACACATGTCCAAATGAGCAAGTTAGATACTCTACGGCTTCGAATCGATCTCAACTACATGATCACCAAGTTTCACAACCATTGGACGAAGCTAAGATGGATTTTGGCAATTTTGCGAAAAACTTGCCTCTCATGAGCAAAGTCCTAAACATGATCAAAGCATATCAAAATGGCAAAACCACACACACTTCATGCTAGGACAGCCATTCTAATCATAAGACCATCACAAACACCCACAAGCACCTCATGTCATGTCAAAGCCACCGAGCCATGTGCCTACTTCTATGTATGAGAGTCTCATTGGTAGGCATCATGCAACGGTTTAGCACCCAAAGCAAATTAAATTCAGCACATATGACATGGGAGCAGATTTTCCAAGCATTTTACATTTCATTTTCAGATTCATAATTGGTACATGAAATGTCTTTGCGACAAAAAGGAACTTATGCCCCTCCATAAGATGAAGCAAGAGGGCTAAACATTCATGATGGCAAATGAGCCTTTGGCCCCATATGATCAATAAACTAGCTATCCAACCACAAATGAAGCATAGCAAAGCCACTAAAACATGTCAAGATCATGTAAAGGCATTTACACATGAGAGAGCATACATGTGACATTTTTCAAAAACATAGCCATCAACCATGGATTATTCATTAAGATCATCAAGAGCTAAGCCAAACTAACCATAGCATATCAAACAAGCTCACAAAGACATATATCTCATTCCATGGTGAACAATGTATATGAGAGAAGCTTTTCCTAACGAATGCATATGATACAAAATGCATGCAATCTAAGATACAAGGATGCCTATACATCATGTTACATATGCCATGCCAAATGCAAGAAATGCACAAAGGAAAGCTATACATATGCTACAAAGAGAGCTCCCACACACCCAACTCAAGAAATCAAACACACACCAAGTTCCCCCCGCAAATGAGTGAAAGTTGCTTGATCTAGGAGTTTGGTGAAAATATCGGCTAGTTGGTCATGTGTGAGTACATGGATCAAGGCTATCTTTCCTTTCTCTACGTTGTCTCTCAGGAAATGATACCTCACTTCTATGTGCTTGGTTTTTGTCGGTGCGGAATGTGGTCCCGACACTAACCAGTAGTAAGCTCCGCGGTCTGTCCCTCAATGGTCGATGCTAAGTAACAAGTGACACAGAGTTTTTATCCTGGTTCCGGTCGAGGGGGCCGTACGTCCAGCAGTGGTGTGCTCGGGGCACTATATTACTTAGCACCGGGGGTGCCTGTAGTGGGGCTGCTACAAGCAAGGCGGGAGAGGAAGCCTGGCTTCCAGGTCCCTGGTGTGATGGCGGAAGATGTTGTGGGAGAATTGGAGAGTGAGTGCTTGTGTTTACTACGTAGTTGTCTCTTCCCCCCCCCCCCCCGGCAACGGGGAGGGGTTCGTCCCCCTTTTATAGATCAAGGGGGGAGCGAATTACATGCATGCCACGCTACCTAGCTACGTGAAGGGGCGTGGCGTGCTATGCTGTAGAGTGGGCGGCCGTCCGGACGATCCTTGCAGTGATCCAGCCATCATGGCCTATCTTATACCCGAACAGTGGCGGTTCGAGGGTAGGAGGGCAGGATGACAGTGATGTCTTCTGATGGGCTCGAGGGAGCTGCTGACGTTGGCCTGTACGGAGTACAGGGGTAGGTAAAACGGCGTCCCATTCTTATACGCTCCATCGTACCGAAGTTGCTGCCACAGTGCCGGGCATGCGCCTGCACGCGCCGGGGCGGCTGCCATGCCGTGACAGTGGCAGGGATGGTGTTCCTCCAGCCTAGCGCCTCCACCTAACCCTGTAGGGTCACAAGAAAGCAAATCGAGGGTGAAGGCGGCCCCCTTTCGAGGGCTCGGCGCGTTAGCCGTACTGGCGCAGGCGCACGGCATCACGGGACTGACACCGGCCGCGCTGCACAGTCCCTTCCCACAGTGATGGGAATGGGCTCCCTCCTGGGGAGTTGGTGCGGCGGCACGCGGGGGCGCGAGCCCCGGGCGCATGATGGCACTATCCCGCCGGTGTCAGGGCGTTAAATGCCCAGTGTACGGGGGCAGGCGCACGCGAGCGAGGGCGCCCTCGAGCGAGGCGGACCCCGGTCGAGGGCGGAGCGGACCCTCGAGCGAGGCGGAGCCCGCTCGAGGGAGAGCGGTCCCTCGAACAGGGCGGAGTCCGTTTGAGGGAAGCGCACCCCCTCGAACGGGACGGAGCCCGCCCGAGGGAGGCGCGCGCCTTCGAGCGAGGCGAAGCCTGTTCGAGGGGATCTTCGAGGGGGGCCACCTTGATGGGCCGTTGAGGTCCTTTGCAGCGTGGGCCGTATCCTGCACGGTTAGGCAAAGTATGTTTTGGCTTTGTTGCAGGTTTTAAGTGGGGATTCCCCGGTTATTAAAAGGGGGCCCCTAGGGCTGTCCCCGACAGTAGCCCCCGAGCATCTGTGGGTTTGCCATTGAGGCTCCCACAGATGCTGGAACATACTGATAGGATGTTCTTCCCTCCTTGCCTTGCGAACGCTTTCCGTGGGGCCGCATCAGCGGACCCACGGGTCTAGCCCCCGAAACCCTGCAGGAGCGTGGATGCTTCTGCAGGGGTTAACCGTGAGAACTGATCAGAGGGCGTGGCACATGTTTCAACCGGCATCGGCGATGTCTCAGCCGGCCCCCGAGCCTTGGCCCGTTCGAGGTGATCGGGAAGAGCTTTACGACTTGTTTTCTCACGTGCCCTCGCCGTCCCTCCGCGGGACGGAGGGTGAGGTTTCCGCAACCCCCATCGAGCGGGTCGCGATTTGCGGATTCCTCGTCGAGTTGCTAGTGGGTGGTTCGAGTGGACACCCATGCCCCGTTCGATAAGGGTAGGCTGCGTGGTCCGGAAACACGGCCGTTGAAGCGCTTGCGTGGGTTTGCTAGGTGGGGCTCGGTCCCGTTCGATAGGGACCGAGGGTGCGGAAGCTCTCCCTCGGTGGGATCCCCCGGCTAGCTGCCCTCGCTGGCTCTCGAACACGACATGTGGGGCACCCTCGAGCCAATGGGCTCGTGGAACGGCTCGAATGCGTGTGCCTTCGTCGTCCCTGACTCTGCGATCTGGGGCGCCTGTTCGAACCCATCGAGGGTCAGGCTTCGAACCTCTGATCAGTAGGGCCGTGCGGGGCGGCGCCTGGGCAGCCCCGTCTTTGCGCTCGCGGCCGTCGAGGGGTCTGGGCGTGCAAGCCCTCGAGGCGTTGGTCAGTAGCACTACGTGGCATGGGTGCCCGCGATGCCTGCCTTGTTCCAGGTGGGCCTCGGGGGGACCTTCTCACGCTTGTGCCCCTCTGGAAGGTTGATATTGTCTAGAGCCAGGGGCTTGTACCGCTCGAGGGTTTTGCGTGGCATGGGTGCTCGTGAGGCCCACTTTGTTTCAGGCGGGCCTCGTGGCGACCTTCTCACGCCAATGTCCCTTAGAGGGTTGACATCGTTTGGAGCCAGGGGCTCGCACCGCTCGAGGGTGCTACGTGGCATGGGTGCTCACGAGGCCTACTTTGTTTCAGGCGGGCCTCGGGGCGACCTTCTCACGCTCGCACCTGCTCGAGGGCCGAATTTATCCCGAGCCAGGAGTCCGTGCCGCTCGAGGGTTCTCCTTGTTTCACAAGGGACCGGGGCATTAAATGCTCCACAGTAGAGGCCGCGGTTTTCGCATCGCGCGGCGCGCCTTTTAGGCGTTGCGGCCGCGCGCGCACGTAGTGGGCGGCGTGGGCAGGCGGATGTGACCGCCTGCCACGGCCCGGCCAGTCTTCGCCGTGATGATGGCCCGTTTGCGGTGACGTGTCTGCCGCGGTCGTGGTGGGGTCCGCTTGCCAGCGAGAAGAAAAAGATTCCCTGCAGTTAACGCGCGCAGGACATCCGCTCCGGAGAGCTCGCCCGCGGCTTATAAATCTAAGGGGAAGGGGAAACGGCGGTTTTTTACCTTAACGCTCCGCCATTTTAGCCCTCCGTGCTTTCTTCTTCGTCTCGCCTTTGCCACCGCGCGGCTCCGCCATTAGAGCTCTTCCTCCCTTTCCTGTCCTTCGCTCCTCGCATCCTTGGTCTTTCCTCATGGCGCCGCCTCAGCCCCTCACGATCCTGGACCCGTACGCACGGGAGAGGTCGTCGGTGACCCGGCCGGCCCTTGGCAAGCCGGTCACCGCCCGGCCGATTAGCGGCCAATGAAGATGGGCGCCGGCGGAGGTGGATAGTGCCGGCGGGGTGACCGCGCACCCAACCCGCTGGAGGGCTATGTAGTGAGCTTCGTGCGCTTCCACGAGCGAGGCTTCAACGTGCCGGGGAGCCGCTTCATGCGGGCGCTGTGCCACTACTGTGGCGTGGAGTTGCACAACTTCGCGCCCAACGCGATCTCGCAGGCGGCCACGTTTGTGGGCGTCTGCGAGGGGTACCTGGGGATCCCAGTCAACTGGGAGCTCTGGGTGCACCTCTTCCGCGCGGAGCTCTTCACACAGCCCACGACGGAGCCGAGGACCCGCCGCACGGTGCGAGCCGGCGGGATGTCACTCGCCCTGCGGGCGCAGTTCAAGGACGTCTACATCCCCTGCACCATGACGACGAACAACGCCGGTTGGGAGCGGGGATGGTTCTACCTGCGCAACGCCGAGCCCGGCCTCCCCCCCTACCTCGGTCGGGTGTTCAAGGAGAAGCCCGGCTCCCCGGGGCTACGGGGTGTCCACGCCCCGGCATCGGCGGCGGCGGAGTCGGTTTTGGCCGCCCCGAGGTACTGTCGGAGCGGGGGGCCGACCGCGATGGGCGTCCTCGCCTTCCTCCATCACCGGCGGGTTGTGCCCCTCATGGAGAGGCCGCTGCGCATCTTTCGGATGACGAGGAGGAGGCGGACCCCGTCGCGCGGCGAGGTCGCGGATGCTCCCCGACCCCCCTTGGGCGGCCGTATGCGCTCACCGGGCGCGGAGCGCCGTCGACACCCGGATGCCGGCGCACCCGGACCGGACCCCGTGGGACCTCGAGATGCTCCCCACCGGCCCGCTGGTGAGCATGATTCTTGATTCCTTTTTAGTTTTTTGGTGTTGCCTGTGCCTTCTGACACGCCATTGATGTTCTCTCATGCAGCTGGTGAGCTTCACCGCCGCGAAGTCCGTCCCGCCCACCCTCGACTCCCGCGCGCTCGGCCGAGTGGCGCGACGCGGGAGCGAGGGAGCGGGCGGCGCGCGAGAGGGAGCGCGCGCGGCGACACCAAGAGCTCCGCGACCGCCGGAGGCGCGGAGTACGGCGGCGCGAGGAGCCGGGGCTCTCCTCCCCGGGGACGAGGAGTACTCGTCCTCGGAGGAGGACGAAGAGGAAGAGGGCCGAGGGGGAGGGCCCCTCGATAGGTGGGAGCACTGCGCCCCCATCGCCGGAGCCGGCGCCGGCGGCAAGGGCGACATCGCACGGGGCGGGCGCGGCGGCGCCCGCCGCCGGCAATCGACGACAAGGGCGCGCGCCGCGGTGGCGCGCGCGCGCGCGCGGAGGCGCGCATGACAAGCGCGCGCGCCGCGCGGCAAGCGTGCTCGCGCGCGCGACAAGCGCGCCCACACGTGGGGTGGGGCCCGCGCGTGCGGTGGCGTCGTCTGGAGGCGCGGCGGCTTCGAGGAAAAGGAAACGGGCCTTTTCCTCTTCGAGGTAAGGGGCTTCGCCTCTCGCTTGGCTTGGTTTTGTGTCGACCAGGCGTTGTAACTATTTGTTTTGCGCTTGCGCAGGGTGGTGCCAACTGTGCCTCCCCTTGCACCGGCCAAGGTGCTGAGGGCAGACGCATCCTTCCCCACCCGGCGGCGCACATCGAGGGCGTCGCGGGCGGGGGCGAGCACGGTGGCGGGAGAGAGCTTGCAAAGCCCGGCTGAGGCTTCGAGGCCTCGGCCGGCGGATCGGCCCGCCGCGGCGCGGCCGGCGGTCGGCGAGGAGCGGCCGGCGCCGGCCATTGTGGGGACGCGAGGGCCGCGGTAGCGGCCGGGTGGCGGAGGCGCGGGCCCGCGGAGGCTGTCGCTACGGAGGCGCCGTCGGTGGCGCCGGTTGCGGAGGAGGCGGAGCGGGTGCAACCCATGGCGGCGCCCGTGGTCGCGAGAGGCGCGGCGGAGGTGGTGGCCGCGGCGCCGCGCCGGGCGCCCGCGGCCACGGAGGCGCAAGTGGAGGCGCCGTGGAGGCGGCGCGCCGGCGCCGGCGCCCGCCGGCGATCCCCCGGCGGGGAGGTGGTGGAGGTCCCGGACGACTCCCCGCCGCCGGGTGGGATCGGTGGGCTAGCTTCCCCACACGCTCCCCCGAGCCCCGGGGAGGGGGCCCTCGTGAGGCGGCACGAGGGTCACATGGTGGCGGGGGGCCGAGGACACGGCGCCGAGGCCTCGTCCTCCCGCGCCGACCATCCCGCCCAGGTGGAGGGGGTTGCTGATGATCCCCCTGCGTTTGCTGACGCCCGGGGGGAGCAGGAGCTCTAAGGAGAGCTCCGGAGCCACGGCGCCACGCTCAACCGCGCGCTGAACAAGGCGCTGCGGGTCCATGGCGGCCCTGCATGGCGCATCTTCCAGGTAGAGCGTGGTTGCTCGTTTTTCTTCCATCTCTCGTTTTTGTGTGCTGCCTCCGTGTCGTAGCGCTTATGGGTTTTGATTTGTGGGTGCCAGGAGCTCGAGCGCCGCGCCCATGACAAGTACGACGCCTTCGACCGGGTGAACGCCGAGGTCCACCAGCTCCGGGGGAGCGGTGCGGCGCTTTCGACGCGCTTGCCGCGCGCCCTCGGGACCCCGGACGGCGGGCGGCGTGCGGGCCATGGCGTGGCGCGACGAGCTCCCCGAGAGCTCGAGGCAGGACCCAGCGCGCCGGTCAAGCCTTGAGCGGGTCTGCGCAGCCCTCATCGATCGTGATGAGGCGCTGTGGCAGGCGCGCTCAGACTTGGAGAAGATGCGGACGCTGACCACCAACTGGGAGGCGGAGGTGGCCAACGTCCGCGGCGAGAACCGGGAGCTCCGCTCGTCGCTCGAGGGGGCGCAAGCGCAGCAGCGCCAGGCCGAGGAGCGGGCGTGCGGGCGGGCGGGCCGGGCCAAGGAGGCCGACGATTTGAAGGCCCGCCCTCGACGCCAAGGTTGCGGCGCTCGCCGTCGCCGAGGAGCGGCTTCAACGAGGAGCACACCGCCCGCCAAGGGGCCGAGGGGCGGCTCCGGCGAGAGCAAGCCGCCCTCGTCGACGCCGGTCGGCGGCCGGAGCGAGGAGTGCGTCGCGCGTGAGGCGGCGCGGGAAGTCGGCCCGGAGGAGCGGAACACCGCGCTCTCCAAGGCCGAGGGCGAGGTGATTAAGCTCAGCATTACCAACGCAAATCAGGAGCTGGCCCTCCAGGAGAAAGGTGAGGCCGTCAAGTGCCTCGAGCTGGCGGTCGAGGCCGTGCGCCGCGACTTCGAGGCGGAGAGGAAGCAAGTCGAATGTGAGCTGCTGTTTGGCTTTTGTTTGGTTGGTTCTTCGTTTGGGAATTCGCGCTCCCTTTTCTGATTTCTCTCTTGTCTTGGTGACTCCAGGCTTGCGCACCGCTCTGGGGCACGCAGCCGAGCGGCCGAGGCGGCTGCCGAGCTTCCCGTAACTCCTCCGAGCGGGGCTGCGGGGAGCTGCGTGATGCGACCCTCGAGACCTGCCGAGCTGTGGAGGAGGGCGAGGCTCAGGCTGGCAGCTCGTTGGCCAGCCGCCTGCGCGCCCTTGGCGGCCACGTCACCGAGCGGATGCGCCGAGCGCTGCGTCTTGGCGTCCAGAAGGCCCTCGGGGTGGTACGATCCCACTACGAGGTCAACTTCGAGGCACTGGCGGAGGGCTACGTCGTCCCCGAGGGTGTCGAGGACGAGGTGGCAATGGAGCGTGTGGAAGCACTCGCCGCTGATGCTGCCGGGTCGCTCGCTGAAGCCTTCGAAGAATTCCTCTTCCCGGACGCTGTTGACGTTGCCACTCCTCCTGCCTGAAGACAGCTGGGCACTAGGCCCATTTTTATGTGTATCAACATTCTGGCCTCAAGGCCCTTTGTAAATGAACAAGTTGTTTCTCGACGTAAACATTTGCTGGAATGAAGTCATTTATTTATCACGCTTTTTGTTTCTCCTTCTTCCTGAGTAGATTCTAGTTAGGGGAGTTCGATTTTCGCGGGGGGCCTGCTGGGTTGGAGGCGAGAGAGAAGAGCCATATCCACGCGGCGTGGCTATCTCTGGCTCGCACGCTCCTTCTGCTGGGCCGCCTGCGCCCTGTTCGAACCGTTGCTCGTAGTTGAAGTAGGAAACAAACTTAGCGCGCGTGAGTTGTTTCATTTTTGCGCGAAAATGGGACCATTTGGGGGGGGGTGCCCCCCCGCAGTAGCCCCCGAGGGTAACTTGGGTTTCAGGGGAAAGCTGAGTTGCCCTTTTTATTAGACTTGAAGTATTTACATAGTTGTTACCAACTGGGGCGTTGGTCATACGGTTTTTACAACAAAAATACTTGGAAATCCTAGCTAAGGGTAGAAGCGACATAGCTGTTGGATGTTCCAAGTGTTGGTGAGCTCTTCACCGTCCTCGTTGGCCAGCTTGTACGTGTCGGGCTTGAGTACCTTCACCACGACGTAGGGTCCCTCCCATGGGGGCGACAGCTCGTGGCGCCCTCGGTTGTCTTGGCGTAACCTTAGGACCAAATCCCCTTCACTAAAGTCCTGTCGACGTATCCGGCGCGCTTGGTAGCGTCTTAGGGACTGTTGATACCTTGCGGAATGCATTAAGGCCACGAGGCGTGCCTCGTCCAGCTGATCCAGTGAGTCCTCGCGAGCTCGCTGGTTGGCATCCTCGTCGTAGCCTCGAACCCTGGGCGATCCGTATTCTAGGTCCGTGGGGAGGACGGCCTCCGCGCCATGGACTAAGAAAAACGGGGTGAACCCAGTGGCTCTGCTCGGGGTGGTCCTTAGGCTCCACACAACTGCTAGTAGCTCTTGGAGCCATTTTCGCCTAGATTTGTTGAGCTGGTCGAAAATTCTGGGCTTGAGGCCCTGCAGGATCATGCCATTGGCACGCTCTACTTGGCCGTTGGTCTGTGGGTGTGCCACAGCCGCCCAATCCACACGGATGTGGAACTTGTCGCAAAACTCCAAGAACTTCCTGCCCGTGAACTGGGACCCATTGTCAGTGATGATGGAGTTCGGCACTCCAAAGCGGTAGACGATGTCGGTGAAGAATGTTACCGCTTTGCTCGCCCGAGATTCGTGATGGGGCACACCTCGACCCACTTGGAGAACTTGTCGATCGCGACCAACAAGTGGGTGAAGCCCCCGGCGCCTTCCGCGAGGGGCCCAACGATGTCCGGCCCCCACACGGCAAATGGCCATGTTACGGGGATGGTCCGCGAGGCATGGGCGGGGGCGAGGTTGGACTTGCGGACGTAGAACTGGCACCCTTCGCAGGTGCGTACGATTTCGCTGGCGTCCGCAACTGCGGTAGGCCAGTAAAAGCCTTGGCGGAACGCATTGCCGACGAGGGTACGAGGCACTGCGTGATGGCCGCAGATCCCGGCGTGGATGTCCCGCAGGAGTTCGCGCCCGTTAGGGACGGGCACGCACCGCTGCAGGATGCCAGAGGCGGCGCGCTTGTACAGCTCGCCGTCGACGAGGGCAAAAGACTTGGCCATCCTGGCGATGCGCCTGGCCGCGGCCCGGTCCGCGGGGAGTTCCCCTCGAGCCATCCAGGCAATGTATTTGTCACGCCAGTCCGTTTTGACAGGGGCTGGCTCGATGTCCATCACGTCAGCCCCGTAAGCGCCATACCCCTCGAGGAGGGAGAGCACGTACGCCTCGTTAGAGGGGTCCTCGTCCATGGGTTCCGCACCCGTTGGGTTCGAGGGAGCCCCCGAGGGTTCAGCGTGACTCGAGGGGTGGGGCTCGAAGACGACCGAGGGTTGAGCGACGTCGCGCGCAAAAACGTTCGGGAGAACGGTGATCCGCCCGGACGCAATCTTGGCCAGCTCATCCGCCTCCTCATTGTACCGGCGGGGCACATGGTTGAGCTCGATGCCATAGAACTCGTCTTCGAGGGCCCGCACGGGCTTGTAGTAGGCCTCCATCTTGTCATCATGGCAGCTCGCGTTCTTCATGACTTGATCGATAACAAGCTGCGAGTCCCCCCGCTCGTCGAGGCGCTTAACGCCTAACTCAATAGCGATTTTGAGGCCACAGAGGAGGGCCTCGTATTCGGCCATATTGTTAGACGCGGGGAAGTGGAGGCGCACTGCGTAGCGCATGTGCTCCCCGAGGGGTGACACGAAGAGCAGGCCCGCGCCTGCCCCTGTTTTCATCACCGAGCCGTCGAAGAACAGAGTCCAGCACTCTGCTTGGATCTGTGGGGGCGGTAGCTGCGTATCCGTCCACTCAGCGACGAAATCCGCCAAGATTTGCGACTTGATGGCCTTGCGCGGGGCGCAGGCAAGCGTCTCGCCCATCAGCTCCACGGACCACTTGGCAATCCTGTCTGCGGCGTCGGGGTTGCGGATGATCTCCCCCAGCGGGAAAGAGGCGACCACCGTGACGGGGTGGGCCTCGAAGTAGTGGCGGAGCTTGCGCCGCGCAAGGACTACCGCGTACAGCAACTTCTGGACCTGAGGGTAACGCGTCTTGGTGTCCGACAGGACTTCACTGACGTAGTATACGGGCCGCTGCACAGGCAAAGCATGCCCTTCCTCCGTGCGCTCCACGACGATCACGGCGCTGACCACCTGGGTAGTTGCGGCGACGTAGAGCTGCAAGGGCTCGTCGTCCTGCGGCGGCGTGAGAATGGGGGCGCGCGCTAAGGACGCCTTTAGCTTGTCGAGCGCGTCCTGGGCCTCGGCGGTCCAGGAGAAGCGTTCGTGTTTCTTGAGGAGGCGATAGTGGGGCAGGCCCTTCTCGCCTAGCCTCGAGATGAAGCGGCTCAGGGCGGCAAGGCACCCCAGCACCTTTTGCACCCCTTTGAGGTCCCGGATCGGACCCATTCGATCGAGGGCCGCAACCTTTTCGAGGTTGGCCTCGATTCCCCATTGGGAGACAATGTATCCCAGGAGCATGCCTCGCGGCACTCCAAAGACACATTTTTCGGGGTTTAACTTGACCCCGTTGGCCCGTAGGCAGCCGAACGCGACGCCGAGGTCGCTAACCAGGTCGTCCGCCTTCCTGGTCTTTACGACGATGTCATCCACGTACGCCTCGACCGTCCGCCCAATGTGGTCTCCGAAAACGTGCTGCATGCAGCGCTGGTATGTTGCACCCGCGTTTCGGAGGCCAAATGGCATCGTGACGTAGCAGAACATCCCGAACGGCGTGATGAACGAAGTCGCGAGCTGGGCGGACTCCTTCATTTTTATTTGATGGTATCCGGAGTAAGCATCAAGGAAGAAAAGCAATTCACACCCAGCCGTTGAATCAACGATTTGATCAATGCGTGGCAAAGGAAAAGGAACTTTAGGACATGCTTTATTAAGACTGGTGTAGTCTATACACATCCGCCATTTCCCATTCTTTTTCTTTACAAGCACGGGGTTCGCTAGCCACGTCGGGTGGAACACCTCCTTGATGAACCCGGCCTCGAGAAGCTTCCGCAGCTCCACTCCGATTGCCCGTCGCCGTTCCTCATCGAAGTGGCGGAGCCGTTGTTGCACGGCGCGAGCGTGAGGCAGGATGTCAAGGGAGTGCTCGGCGACCTCCCTCGGGATGCCTGGCATATCTGAGGGGCTCCACGCGAAGATGTCGGCGTTGGTGCGGAGGAAGTCGATGAGCACCACTTCCTATTTGGGGTCGAGGGTGGAGCTGACCCTCAACATCTTTCCCTCGGGGGCAGAAGGATCGAGGGGGACCTCCTTGGTCTGCTCCGCGGCCTCGAACGTGCCGGTGTGCTTGGCGGCGGAGTCGAGGTCGTCGTTGACCATCTTTTCCAAGGTGGTTACCAGCGCTTCGTCCAGCGCTAGCGCCTCTGCGTGCTCGACGCACTCGACGTCGCAGTCGAATGCGTGCTCGATGGACGAGCCAATGGTGATGACGCCTTTCGGTCCTGGCATCTTCATCTTCAGGTAGGTATAGTTGGGGACCGCCATGAACTTGGCGTAACAGGGTCGCCCAAGTATGGCGTGGTAGGCTCCCTTGAACCCCACTACCTCGAAGGTGAGGATCTCCTTGCGGAAATTCTTCACGGTGCCAAACCAAACCGGCAGGTCGATCTGCCCGAGGGGATGGACCTGCTTGCCGGGCGCGATGCCGTGGAACGGCTTCGTGCTGGGCCGCAGCTGGTCCAGCCCAATTCCCATCAAGCGCAGCGTATGTGCGTAGAGGATGTTGAGGCTGCTGCCCCCGTCCATCAAGACCTTCGAGAACCGCGCGTTCCCGATGATGGGGTCGACCACCAGCGGGTGCGGCCCGGGTTGGGGACGCGGTTCGGATGGTCTTCCCGGTGAAGGTGATGGCGTCCTCCGACCAATTGAGGAAGGAGGGAGGGCGCCTTCTCCGCGGCGAGGACCTCGTGCCGCTCCTTCTTGCGGCGGCGGTCGACATGTCGACGGTTGGCCCCCCAAAGATGAGGAACACGTTTTCCACGGCGGGGGAAGCCGCCGCGGCCGCCATCTCCTCCGTCTTTCTTGGCCTCTGCCTCCTTCGCGGCGGCGCGGCCATAGAACTTCTTGAGCATGTCGCACTGCTCAAGGGTGTGGTTTGCGGGGTCTTGTGATACGGACATGGCTTTTTCAGCATGTCGTCGAACACCCCGGACCTCGAGGGGCCGGTCGAGGGCCTCGTCGAGCCGGGTCAACAGCGAGGGCCTCGGCATTACCGCCGTCGCGCCCCTTCTCGCGCGCCTCGCGGCGCGGCTTCTTTCCCTTCTTGCCCTGCTTGTTGTTGCGGTGGGGCTCCCTGGACTTGCTGCCCTCCGCGGGCGCGTCCTCCGGGTGCTTGCCCTTCTTGCCGTCGAAGATCGCCCCCACGGCCTCCTCTCCTGAGGCGAAGCTGGTGGCGATGTCGAACAGCTCGTTGGAGTCCGCGGGCGGGCTGCGTCCCAGCTCCCGCACGAGGTCCCGGCACGTGGTACCCTCGAGGAAGGCATGCACGATCTCGGCTCGCGCCACGGCGGGGAGCTCCGTGCAGCGCTTGGAGAAGCGCCGTATGAAGTCCCGCGGCGACTCGCCGGCACGCGTGCGAGGAGCGCAGGTCCCAGGAATTCCCAGGGTGCACGTACGTGCCCTGGAAGTTGCCCACCAACGTGCGGACCAGATCATCCCAGTTTTGGATTTGGCTGGCGGGCAGGTGCTCGAGCCATGTCCGGGCCGCATCGCCAAGGTGCAGGGGCAAGTTGCGGATGATGACTTCATCGCTGGTCGCCCCGCCCAGCTGGCAAGCCAAGCGGTAGTCGTTGAGCCACACGCGGGGATCCGTCTCCCTGTTGTATTTGACAATGGTCGAGGGTTGGCGGAAGCGCTGGGGGAAGGCTGCCGTGCGGATCTCCCGGCTGAACACACGGGTCCCCGGGGGTTCCGGCGTCGGGGAGCGGTCCTCACCGCTGTCGTAGCGCCCGCCCGTCGAGGGTGGTAGCCCACCGGCTGCTCGCGCGTCCGCCTTGCTCGTGCGGCGGGCGTTGATGACGTTGCGAGCGTCACCGTCGAGGGCTCTGCGCGTGTCAAGGAGCCGTTCCTTGGCTGGTGCGCGTCCTGAGTTGGCGGGATGCTCCGCCGCCCCTCCTGCGTGGACCGAGGGTTCGCCCCCTTGTGCGGCCCCGTCGCCCCGCGCATCTCCTTGTTGGCGGATGCGTGAGGCCGAGCTCTCAGCCTGCTGGACGGCCGCTTGCTCGATGAGAGTCTGCACCTCGTGGTGCAGATCTCGTGCCTCAGGAGTCGATGGCGCCAGCATGGCCCGTAGTAGCGTTGCGGCGGCAACGAGCTTCTGACTTGCCCGCGGCAGCACGTCGGGGTTGTCGGCGTTGTTGCGGTCGCGAGCCTGTTTGCCCAGCTCCCGCACGCGTTCGCCGCGAGCGGAGGCTTCTCCAGCCATCGAGGCGCGGAGCAACCGCACCGTCCGGTATTCCTCCGCCAGCTTGGCCTCAAGCTCGCGGGCTTGGGCCACCGTGCGTCGGCGTCGGCCCGGCGGGGAGTGCTTGGCCCTGCGGCCATGCGCGCGGCGATCCCTGGGGCAGGGGTGCCCTCCCCGTCTCCAGCGCCCACCGTGCCAGCGGCATTGGCTGGGTCGTTGGTGATGACGGCGTAGCACTCCCGCGCGGGGTCGTAGCTCCCGGTGCTGGAGTCATCGGAGCAGCCGAACCAGTAGTCCGTAGCGTCGAGGAAACGCCTGAACATGGCGGGTCCCGCACGCCGGAGAAGTCCCCCGTGCATAGCCGTGGCGGTCGGCGGGCGGCAACGCGTCGAGGGAGCCCAGAGACGACTCGTCAGCCACTGAGGCGCCGGGATCCCTGGCGACGAGGATGTGGCGGCCAGGCGGGACCCTGCGCATCATGGTGCTGACGTTGTTGTTGTAGGCCGACGTGGCACCACGCAACCCAACGGGGATGCGCGGTCCGAGACCGCGCGCTGTGCCCCGCCGGGGGGCGGTGGCGGTCGTCGTGGCGGTGGGCGCGCGTGCCGAGAGGGCGGCGCGCTCGGCCGCCCGTCGCTCCGACCGCGCCCCCGGCGCGAACGTAGCCCCGAGCGGTGGCGGCGTCGTGGCGGCGGCGGGCTGCGGCATCCGCGCTGCGGGCGTGCGCGCCGTGGTGGTGCGTGCGGCGAGGGACCGGAGCGGGCGGGGCCGGCCGGCGCCGCGCGCGGAGCTCCTCACGGTTGGTGAGGCGCATGAGGTAGCCATTCCCCGTAGCACGAAAGTTCGGGCCCCGAACACGTATTTCGAACCCGGCGGGGAGGGGGTCCGAGCTGCCCATGTTGTAGCGTGTACCGCGGTACTCAGTACGGATCACCATGGAGGGAGTTGACGGATTGACCTTAGGCGCTCAAATCGCCCCACGATGGGCGCCAACTGTCGGTGCGGAATGTGGTCCCGACACTAACCAGTAGTAAGCGCCGCGGTCCGTCCCTCAATGGTCGATGCTAAGTAACAAGTGACACAGAGTTTTTATCCTGGTTCCGGCCGGGGGGGCCGTACGTCCAGCAGTGGTGTGCTCGGGGCACTATATTACTTAGCACCGGGGGTGCCTGTAGTGGGCTGCTACAAGCAAGGTGGGATAGGAAGCCTGGCTTCCAAGTCCCTGGTGTGATGGCGGAAGATGTTGTGGGAGAATTGGAGAGTGAGTGCTTGTGTTTACTATGTAGTTGTCTCCCCCCCCCGGCGGCAGGAGGGGTTCGTCCCCCTTTTATAGATCAAGGGGGGAGCGAATTACATGCATGCCGCGCTACCTAGCTATGTGAAGGGGCGTGGCGTGCTATGCTGTAGAGTGTGCGGCCGTCCGGACGATCCTTGCAGAGATCCGGCCATCATGGCCTGTCTTATACCCGAACAATGGCGGTTCGAGGGTAGGAGGGCAGCGGATGACGGTGATGTCTTCTGACGGGCTCGAGGGAGCTGCTGACGTTGGCCTGTACGGAGTACAGGGGTAGGTAAAACGGCGTCCCATTCTTATACGCTCCATCGTACCGGAGTTGCTGCCACAGTGCCGGGCGTGCGCCTGCACGCGCCGGGGCGGCTGCCATGCCGTGACAGTGGCAGGGATGGTGTTCCTCCAGCCTAGCGCCTCCACCTTACCCTGTAGGGTCACAAGAAAGCAAATCGAGGGTGAAGCCGGCCCCTTTCGAGGGCTCGGCGCGTTAGCCGTACTGGCGCAGGCGCACGGCGTCACGGGACTGACACCGGCCGCGCTGCACAGTCCCTTCCCACAGTGATGGGAATGGGCTCCCTCCTGGGGAGTTGGTGCGGCGGCACCAGTGCGCGAGCCCCGGGCGCATGATGGCACTGTCCCGCCGGTGTCAGGGCGTTAAATGCCCAGTGTACGGGGGCAGGCGCACGCGAGTGGGGGCGCCCTTGAGCGAGGCGGACCCCGGTCGAGGGCGGAGCGGACCCTCGAGCGAGGCGGAGCCCGCTCGAGGGAGAGCGGTCCCTCGAACGGGGCGGAGTCCGTTTGAGGGAAGCGCACCCCCTCGAACGGGACGGAGCCCGCCCGAGGGAGGCGCGCACCTTCGAGCGAGGCGAAGCCTGTTCGAGGGGATCTTCGAGGGGGCCACCTTGATGGGCCGTTGAGGTCCTTTGCAGCGTGGGCCGTATCCTGCACGGTTAGGCAAAGTATGTTTTGGCTTTGTTGCAGGTTTTAAGTGGGGATTCCCCGGTTATTAAAGGGGGGCCCCTAGGGCTGTCCCCGACAGTTTTGGAATGAAGCACTGGGTTCTTTGCAACGCTTATGGCACTGGTGCTATCACATTGAAGTGGGACATGGGTATACTCCTCACCAAAGTCACTCATGGTGTAAGAAATCCAAAGGAGCTGAGAGCAACAATTAGCAGCGGCAACATACTCGGCCTCGGTAGTGGATTGAGCAACACTCGATTGTTTGCGGGAAGATCAAGACACCAAAGAAGAACCCAAAAACTGGCAAGTCCCAGAAGTGGACTTCCTATACAACCGACACCCGGCAAAATCCGCGTCTGAAAAACAATGAAGCGCCAAAGAAGAGGACGCGGAGTACCAAAGGCCGAAGTCGGGAGTGTGACGCAAGTACCTGAAAATTCACTTCGCCGCTTGCCGATGCGAAGTCCTCGGAGACGCTTGAAAACGAGCGCACAGACACCGAGAACTGTATGTCCGGCCTCGTCGCCGTCAAGTAGACGAGTGACCCGATCATGCTCCGGTACTCCTTCTGGTCCACGTGTTCACCTTCCTCGTCCGCATCAAGAGCTGTAGTCATACTTATCGGCGTCGTCATAGCCTTGGAGTCCTCCATCTTGAACTTCCTCACAATGTCCTTGGTGTACTTAGCCTGGTGCACAAATGTTCCTTCCTTTGATTGCTTGATTTGTAGCCCAAGGAAGAACTGCAACTCACCCATCATGCTCATCTCAAATTCCCTGCTCATATCATCTGCAAACCTTGCAACAAGAGAGTTAGACGAGCCACCAAAGACAATATCATCCACGTACACCTGCACAATCAGGATATCTCTGCCATGGCTCAGCAAAAACAAGGTCTGATCGACCTTCCCCATCTCAAAACCTCTCTCAAACAAGAACCCCCTCAACCTGCCATACCAAGCTCTAGGCACCTGCTTCAGCCCATACAGCGCCTTCCTCAGCTTGTACACCCGATGGGGGTACTTCTCACTCTCAAACCCCGGAGGCTGCCTCACATACACTTCTTCCTCCAACACACTATTCAGGAAAGCACTCTTCACATCCATTTGGTGCAACTTGAACCCTTTAGCCACGGAAAAGGCTAGAAGGATCCTAATCGCCTCTAAACGGGCTACGGGAGTGAAGGTCTCCTCGTAGTTGATCCCCTCCTTCTGACTGAACCCCTGAGCAACAAGCCTCGACTTGTTTCTCACAACCTCACCCTTCTCTCCCTCTTTGTTTTTCCACACCCACTTTGTACCAATCGGCTTACACACTGGGGGAGGGTCAACCAACTCCCACACCTGAATCCTCTCAAAGTTCTCCAACTTCTCATGCATCGAATTAACCCATTTGTGATCAGATAGTGCGTGTCCAATGTCTTTGGGCTCAAAAGTAGCAACAAATGCAGCATGAGCGAAATGGGAATTGTTTCGAACCCTCGACCGTGTAGTGTGTTCATTCATATCGCCGATGATCCTCGAAGCTGGGTGATCCACTTGAACTCGCCGGGGTGGTTCTCGCCTCGATGCTACCTCCCCCTCAACATCAGCTTCTCCTCGTTCTTGATTTGTCATCATAGGTGTAGTAGAGGGTCCATCCATCACCGTAGTCGAAGTAGTGGGTACATGGTCAGCCAGGGGAACCACACCGCCATCCTCATCATCACCATGCTCATGCTCCTCCTCCTAAAAGATCTCCTCGCCAAGCTCATCATCACCTGCACACTCAAAGACAAGCTGACTACGTGGCTCTGTCTCGTCGAAGGTTACCTCGCAAGTCTCCACGATTTGGTTAGTTTCAAGATTGAGCACACGATATTCTCTAGAATGAGATGCATAACCAAAGAAAATGCCATCGACAGACCTAGCCTCAAACTTATCCAACTTCCTGCCTTTCTTTAGAATGAAACACTTGAAACCAAAGACATGGAAGTGACTCACCTTGGGTGTGCGACCATGCATCAACTCATAGCATGTCTTCTTCTTGTGCACTCTGAGGTATATCCTGTTCGACACATACCTCCTCGGAGTCCTATGCTCATCAAGCATCGTCTGAGCCATCTCGCACAAGGTCCTGTTCTTCCTTTCCACAACACCATTCTGGGGAGGCGTATACGGACTCGAAAACTGGTGCTCAAGACCCAAGTCATGGCAAATGGTTTCAAAACGAGAGTTCCTGAATTCTGAGCCATTATCACTACGGATAGCTCGTATGGCATCTCCGTGCCTCTCGTCCTCAACCTCAAGACTAGATCTCGAACAAAACCAAACGTCTCCCCCTTATCCTCGAGAAAGAACACCCACGCATACCGAGTATAGTCCTCCATCACAACCAGGACATACCACTTCCCACCCGCAGATCGCACACGAGCTGGGCCAACAAGGTCCATATGGAGCAGCTCGCATGGACGCTCAGTCATCACATCGGTAAGAGGCGGGTGAGAAGAGGCTACCATCTTGGCATGCCTACACGGCGCACAAACCAACTCTTTCTCAAGCCTCAACCGTGGCAATCCTCGGACCAAATTGAGTTTACTCAAGTGAGACAAAAGGTCAAAGCTCAAGTGACCCAACTTCCTATGCCATCTCCACAACTCTCTCGAAGAACCAGCCAAGACACAACGCTCCACACCCGAAGACTGAGAAAAATCAGCACGAAACACCTGACCCTTGGGAACGACCATACAGACAAGGTCCCCTCGAGAGTCCAAAATCCTAGAACCACCTGGCCGAAACAACAACTCAAAACCTGTTAACACCAAAATTTGGTAAGGAGTCTGACTTGTGGGTCCGGTTCGATAAAGAGTCCGTCTGGTGGAAGGAAGGATCTTTTCAAAGATATTCGGCAAAGAGATCTGCGGTCGGCTATCTGCTCCAGTTCGGCAAAGGAACAGTAGAGGCGATTTTGCGGGATTGGACAGTGACGTGGCTCAATCAGGGAGAACGAATGGATGGATAGGCGATCAAGCTTAGAGATAAGTTAGGCAACGAATCCATTCGAAGTTGTACTTGACAGGGTATAAATATGACCCCTGAATGTATGTAACAGACAATCATTCTTCAATACACACCGGCCTTACGCCAAACCCTAGAGTCTTTTTCTCGTGTCGTCGAGTTCTTCGAGAGGGTTCATCGATCCGTCGACCTCCGTGAGTACCGGCAACCTTGTATCATGTCTAGTATCATGCGGTGGATTTAGATCTGATGCAAGTAGTCTTGTTACCATGCTTCATGTCATGCGGTAGATTCAAGCTTGGTTCAAGAGGGTTTCTTGTTAGGTCATGAGCCATGCGGTAGGCTAAGATCTAGCTTGAAGCTAGTTATCGGCTTTATTGGATTTTGGCAAGATCCAATAGATTCATTAAGTTACCCCGTGTTACTTTGAGTTTTACTTTATGTTTAAATTCATGTAACACATTTTTGCCCAATCTAGATAGATTTGGATCGGTTTCATCCTTTTGGGATCCTTGTACGAGTCGAGTTCGTATTTTAACACGTGGATCTCGTGCGTTCCGATAGCCGAAACCGAATCGATCTAGGTTGTTACGTGTTGCGGGTTCAAGCTTGCTAATGTTTGTATAAATCTTGAAAGAGCCGGGTATCATGCGGTAGATGCAGGTTTTTGGGTTGCTTTGGAGCTAGTCATCCGGTGGATTAGATCCCAAATCAATCTGATAGATTTACTTACTTGGTAATGTTTGTTCCTTCTTCATGGACCCCGAATCGGCTGTTCAGCCGTATTCGGTTACGTTTCTTCACGAGTAGAACACGTGTGTTATTCATGCTTTAAATGATGTATGCTTTTAGCTTTCCATATTTAGATTGTATCATGCGGTGGATAGATCTATTTGTGGAAAGTGGTACGGTTTTTCATGCAAGTTGTATCATGCGGTGGATAGATTTGTTTGATATCGTATCCGACGGGTTTTAAAGTACCTAGACATGCGGTAGACTAGTGCTTTGGATCTATGCATGCTTGTTTATTACAAGATCATGTCCGTGCTTTACTTTATTCATTTATTTAATGCTAATCTTCATGGGGATCGGTCATGGCCTCGTGCATGTGCATACTTGTTCAAACAAAGACCGATCGCTATCATGCTTACGTCATCCATTCGGCAATATTATTTTTTCCCTTTGCAAGTTCCCGAATGGTTTTAGTTCATTGGCAAATAGCTTTCTATAGCTATGTGTCATCCCATCTGGCTTCTTAGCCGTAAATATGGAACTGTCTGGTACCACCTGGCAAGTTCCAGGCTTTGGTATCTAACTGCTTTGTCTTTTGTTAATTTTCAGGAAAAATTGACTGGCACGTCTTATTACTCTTTGCGCGTGTGAAGCCAGCTTGTTCGGCTTGCTGTGTGTTTGGCGCCGGGTGCACTTTTTGCGTCAACACACTTTCTGGCACGCCTGGTGGGACACAGCCGAATAGATTCAAGATGCCCGAAATCGGGGACATCATGGACGTCAACCTTGAAGATCTCTCTCCCGAGCAGCGGCAGCAACTCCAGGACGTCATGGACCAGTTCCAGCAGAAATGTCTGCTGTCATTCAAGAAAAATAGAAGCGACGTCCCATACTTGAAGAACGAGATGCCCAGGGTGTTGCTACCAGGGGAGAGCGATACCACGGCTCAGCAGGAGAAAGAGGAGTGCATGCGAGTATTCCAGGAATCTGCAGACTACATGCTTAGCAAGCACAACAAAGCTTTCCTCGGTGTGCTCCAGCAGATGATGGTGGCCGTCTTTGGCCCGGGCATGGAACAAGCGTTCAGCAAGGCACCCATCCGGGGGGGCACGCGTGGGCCCGGGCGAGTCAAGCTCTCAACCGGCGTTACGGAGCCAACCACGGCGGCCTCCTCCTCGAGCTGCGGGAAGTCAAGCGTTCCCGGCCTCCTCCGCGGGCGGCGGGGGTCGGCCGGTTCGGCCCCCACTACAAGCTTCGGGAGGGCGCCAATCCGGCCACCACGCGCAGCGACACGGGTCAACCCGTGCACGCGGCGAATCCGTACCAGCCTACGTACGGAGATCTAGCGTTCGGCTCGCCTGGAGCCCCACTTGCCTCCGGCCACAGGATTGCGCCGGCGAACAACTGGCCGCAGAGAAACTTGTACGGTGGAGGCTACCATGAGGTGGGAAACTATGGAGCATTTGATGCCTTCCCGCATCCAGGATACGCGCCAGCTGTAGGCGCACAAGAGGATGACGCCCTAGTGCGGAAGATGGCCGGATTGATGCAAAATCAGTTCGGCCTCAAACCAAAAATGCAGGGACCCGCCTATAAGCTGTCGTTCCCAGAATGGTACTACAACGTGCTCTTGTCGCCAAGGGTGAAGCCGCCAACAGAGGTCACAAAATTTTCGGGGCAAGACGACACGAGCACGGTGGAGCACATCGCTCGCTACCTCATGCAGCTCGGGGAATGCTCAGCTGAGGAGACATTCAGGGTCCACTACTTCCCCGCATCACTGACAGGTCCAGCGTTCCAGTGGTTCTCGTCCCTACCCCCCGAATCAGTTTGCAGATGGAAGGATCTAGAGCAGAAATTCCACGCTCATTATTTCAGTAGCAGCTCGGAGAAAAAGTTGATCGACCTTGCCACCCTGAAGCAGAGGCACAGCGAGACGCCGTTAGAGTTTCTCAGAAGATTCAGGGAGGTCAAAGGCATGTGCTTCTCGCTTAACTTGCCAGATGACCAGTTGGCTGATATGGCCGTCGCCGGGATGCTGCCGGCCGTACGTGAGAAATTGTTCGGGATGGAGTTTGAGAACCTAGGCCAGCTATCGCAGAAGCTATCACTGATGAGCAACCAAGCGTATGGCTTCAAGAAGGATGCTAAGTTTAGCAAGCAGCATGACGTCGCTGACGTCTACAACCAGTTCTTAGACAAGGCTGATCTGCTCGAGGATTCTGATGATGAATTGGATGTGGCCACAGCGGAGATCATGTGGGGGAAGGAGCCTTTGACGATGAATCAGCGCTGGGTCAAACAGACCAAGGGCACTTACGATTTTGATATCACGAAGGCTGACAAACTGTTCGAGCTATTAGTGAAGTCAGGCCGAATCAAGCTGCCTGAGGGGCATTCCATGCTTCGGCCCGATGGAGTTAAAGGGAAACGTTACTGTGGCTTCCACGACAGGGATTCACACTCCATCAATGATTGCAGGGTCTTCAGGATGAGGATCCAGAAGGCCATCCAGGAGGGACACCTTAAGTTCGACAACAAGATGAAGCTGGATGGCCACCCCTTCCCTCAGAACATGGTGGGCTTTTCTGTTAACATGATAACGGCCGAGGAGAAGGGAAAGGTCAAGGTCCTGACCTCAGCCAGGGCTAGACAAGATGGAGCAGTGGACCCAGAACGCCAAGTAACTCTGGAGCATGTGCACGGTGAAGCCCCCCACATTCTTAGGAGTCACGTCGAAATCGGGGAGTCATCCAGAGCCAAGCCCAGGGTGACCTCGCGCATCCTCCTCAACAAGTGGCAGCGCCAGATGGAGAAAGAGAGCTACCATAAGCGACGCTACGAGGAGGAGAAGCGTAGAGCCGAAGAAGAAGTACACAGAAGGGACCAAGAGCAATACGCACGCGAGCAGGAGCGCGCACACTGGGGATGTGCCTTCTTCAGGCATTGCTGGAATGAGGGTTTGAAGCTGCCCACGTTGAAGAACTGTCCTGAATGCAGTGACAGGTATTTTGAGTACAGGCAGGAGACTGCCAATCGCCGATCCGTCCACGAGAGAATTGGGAGGGTCCACCCTAATGGGGATCGGCGCCAAAAAATTGAAGTCATTGATCACCCCAGAAAGCGGCAAGCTGATCTCAGGTGGGCTGATCAGGAGGAGGATGAAGACGACTACATCTGGAAAAAGGGGCAATGGTGCCCGCCTGGCCTACGCAAGAGTCAGAAAAGACGGGTCCAGCGCTTGAGGAACCGTGAACTGAGGCAGGCCGGGATCCAAACAAAGCAGGTGTGGCGCCCCAAGGATCAACCTGAAGGGTCAAAGCGTTCGGCTCCAACATGCATGGTATACTTTCTGCCAAACGAGTTCATGGCTCCTGCTAACCAGGTTATGCAGGAGGAAGCTTCCTTCGATGACGAGCAGACCGAAGGGATGATGGCACAACTGGTGCTGGCCAAGCAGGCAATCTTCGACAAGCCGGCCAAGAATCGACATATGAGGCTGCTGTACTTAAGAGGATACATCAATGGCAAGCCATTGACCAAGATGTTTGTCGACGGTGGAGCGGCAATCAATGTAATGCCGTACACCACCTTCAGGAAACTTGGCATGGGCCAGAGCGATCTGACGCCTACAAGCATAATCTTGAATGATTTCGCCGGGAACCCTTCAGACACCAAGGGATGCGCTCACGTGGATTTAATGATTGGATCCAAAATGCTGCTCACTACCTTCTTTATCATCGAAGGTAAAGGAGCCTACAGCCTACTGCTTGGGCGGGACTGGATTCATGCCAACTGTTGCGTCCCATCCACCATGCATCAACAACTTATCCAGTGGGTAGATGATGAGATTGAGGTCGTGAGCGTGGCAAACATGGAACCAGCCTTCTGGGAATACCAAGGTATTGATTGTTTCTCAGGGAAAGACTGGGGAGAAGGTCCTGTTGAACCTGTCAGCAGTGATCAACAGCCGATTCAAGAAGTCGGCTCTTATAGCAATTTTTAATGGAGAACCCCGTAGATGGAACTGATGGAAAGTTGGGGCGAGGATTCATGTCGGCTGATAAATTAGAAGAGGTTGACATTGGAAGCGGTGATAAGCCAAGGCCGACGTTCATCAGTGCAAACTTGCAGCCAGACTTCAGGGGGGAATTAATTAAGCTTCTCAAAGAATACAAGGATTGCTTCGCCTGGGATTATTCGGAGATGCCTGGATTGGATCGTTCCATTGTCGAGCATCGGTTGCCAATCAAACCTGGTTTCAAACCATATAAGCAACCACCACGGAAAATCTACAAGGATGAGGTATTGGCCGATGTGAAGAAGGAAGTTGAAAGATTACTTGATGCAAACTTCGTTCGGCCATGCAGATATGCAGAGTGGATTTCTAACATTGTCCCTGTATACAAGAAGAATGGAAAAATGAGGGTCTGCATAGATTTCAGGGACCTGAACAGAGCTACTCCGATGGATGGTTACCCAATGCCTATTGCCGATTTGTTGATTGACGCCGCAGCTGGACACAAGGTGATCAGTTTCATGGATGGCAATGCGGGATACAACCAAATCTTCATGGCAATAGAAGACATATCAAAGACGGCCTTCAGATGTCCCGGCCATATAGGCCTATTTGAGTGGAAAGTCATGACATTTGGGTTAAAAAATGCCGGTGCAACTTATCAGCGAGCCATGAATTACATTTTTCATGAGTTGATCGGCAAAATTGTGAAGATCTACATTAATGATGTGGTAATCAAGTCCCTAAGTCATGATACACATTTGGAAGATGTAAAGAGGACCCTAGAGTGCACCCGGAAACATGGTTTAAAGATGAACCCGAACAAGTGCGCTTTTGGGGTATCAGCTGGAGAATTCTTGGGGTTTTTAGTCCACGAAGGAGGAATTGAAGTTGGCAAGAAGAGCATGAAGGCCATTGATGAAGTTCTTCCTCCAACTAATCTCAAGGAGTTGCAATCACTGCTCGGCAAAATCAACTTCGTGAGAAGATTCATTTCAAATTTATCACAGAAGGTTTTGCCATTCTCTCCATTGCTGAAGCTAAAGAAAGATCAGAAGTTCACATGGGGCGACGAACAACAAAAGGCTTTCGATGAGATCAAGCAGTACATGAAGGAGCCACCCGTGCTGGTCCCTCTTCAGCTGGACAAGCCTTTCAAGTTGTACGTGGCGGCCGATACCCAAACCATTGGATCGGCCCTTATTCCAGAATTCGAAGGAAAGGAGCGGGTAGTAGCTTATCTTAACCGAAAACTACTTGATCCTGAAACCAGGTATTCGGCTATAGAGAAACTGTGTCTTTGCGTGTACTACTCGTGTACAAAGTTTCGGCACTACCTATTGAATGCCGAATGCACCGTGTATTCCAAGTTTGATGTGATAAAACATATGTTATCTATGCCAATTTTGAACGGCAGGATTGGCAAGTGGATTTTAGCTTTATCAGAGTTCGAGTTGAAGTTCGAATCGGCAAAGGCCATCAAAGGACAAATCATTGCCGATTTTATAACTGAACATCG
Source organism: Cenchrus americanus (assembly GCA_947561735.1). Classification (NCBI taxonomy): domain Eukaryota; kingdom Viridiplantae; phylum Streptophyta; class Magnoliopsida; order Poales; family Poaceae; genus Cenchrus; species Cenchrus americanus. The sequence goes on along the minus strand of OX387242.1, from coordinate 152,657,627 downwards.
CGATCCGTCAATTTATTTGCTTGAGATTACCCCTTGGACTTTATTTTTTGATGGATCATCATGTGGTAAAGGTGGGGGAGTAGGGATCCTACTGATTTCGCCTAGAGGTGAGATGTTTGAATTTGCCATCCCTATACAGCCCACTGTCACAAATAACCAGGCTGAATACGAGGCATTACTTCGAGGGCTTCAATATTTGAGAGAAGCTGGGGCCGTTTCAGTTGAAGTTTATGGAGATTCAGAGCTAGTGATCAAGCAATTGAACGGCCAATACGAGTGCAAAAGTGAAGCGCTGAGGAGTTACTACGAAGAATGCAGGGAAATCTTTAAGAGCTTCCCGTTGGTAACTCTACAGCACATTCCTAGGGAGCATAACGAAGAAGCAAACAGGCTGGCTCATAGCGCCTCTGGTTACAAAGAGAGTCAAGAAGCGTTTGCTGCAGAGGCGTGTGCACTGGGGACGGATCTTGTAGAAGATGATTGGAGGAAAGAGATCGTTGATTACTTGAAGGATCCATCACGAAAGGTCTCTAGGAAGCTCAGGTACAAGGCCATAAAGTTCGTTCTTCTGGATGATAATTTATTCTATAAATCATTAGATGGGGTATTACTACGATGCCTGGGTCCAGAAGAAGCCAAGAACATGACGAGCGAAGTGCACGATGGGATATGTGGAGCACACCAATCGGCCTACCATATGAAGTGGGTTATTAGACAAGTTGGATGTTTTTGGCCGACGATATTAGAAGACTGCTTTGAGTATTACAAGGGATGTCAGGATTGCCAAAGGTTTGGGAATATTCAAAGGGTCCCCGCATCAGCATTGAATCCCATCATCAAGCCATGGCCATTCAGGGGTTGGGGTATAGACTTGATTGGCCAGATTAATCCACCATCTAGCAAGGGGCATAAGTTTGTGCTTTTGGCTACGGATTATTTTACCAAATGGGTCGAGGCGATCCCACTGAAAAAGGTGACATCAGAAAACATGGTTGAATTTGTCAAGGAACACATCATCTATCGGTTTGGAATCCCTCAGACAATTACCACTGATCAAGGGGCACAATTCGTGTCACTGGAGTTCAGAGAATTTGCCGAAAGCATGGGGATCAAATTGTTTAATTCCTCTCCCTATTATGCCCAGGCTAATGGTCAAGCAGAGGCTTCTAATAAGATCATGATCAAGTTGATACAGAAGAAGATCGACCAGAAGCCAAGGAGGTGGCATTCGGTACTCAGTGAGGCATTGTGGGCTTACCGGATGCCCCCCCATGGAGCTACAAAGACTTCTCCTTACAAGTTGGTTTACGGGCACCATGCAATTTTACCTTGGGAGATGCAATCAGATTCAAGGAGAGTGGTGCTACAAAAGGATTTGAGCTCCAAGGATTACAGTGGTCTAATGATGGATGAGCTAGAGGATCTACACATGATCCATCTTAGGGCCCTGGAAAACATTGAGAAAAACAAGCTGCGGGTTGCCAAGTACTACAACAAGAAGGTAAAAGTCAGGCAATTCGCAGAAGGCGATTTGGTTTGGAAAGCGCTATTGCCGATTGGAACTAAGTACAGTGAATTCGGCAAATGGTCCCCCAACTGGGAAGGGCCCTTTCGTGTGGTCAGATGCGTCCCTGGTAATGCATACATATTAAAAACTTTGCTAGGAGAAGAATTTTCTGCTGCAATAAATGGAAGATATCTGAAGAAATATTATCCTAGCATTGAGATCGATCGATGATTACACACGTCTGACACGGAGATAGCCGGTGCTCAAGAATGAGGCCGCCTTCAGAACAAAAAATCCATAAACAGAAGAAATGGCCAGTGCCTAGATGCATTGCCCTTAGCACAAAAACTACATTACAACTGCTTCTTGCATGTTTACATTTAACAACCCTAGTGGTCAGATCTTCAAGGAGGTGGGAAGCAGAAGGCGTGGAGGAAGAAGAGAAAGTATGATTCAATCTTTTCTTTGCTTCTTCTGCTGCTCCCTCTTCAGCTGTTCCAGGACCACCGTGACGGCAACTTGGAACGCATGGGGGTGACCATGGTTGGCGGCCTCCACCAAGCTCTCCCAGGCCGTCTTTAGGTTGTTGTACCTGTCAGAGACATCTGAAGCGGAGGAATCGATGTTAGGGGCAAGAAATCCAAATGCAGGCATAAGGTCAAGAAGAGGTCAGAAGCGTTTACCCCCTACTAGTGCTTCCAGAGCCATGCGACGCTCACGCTCGGCTTGGCAACGGGTGGTGATGTCCCTGAGGCCGTGCTCCAGATGCCGAACGCAGCGGCGCAGTTGATGGTTGGTCCTCTGTTCAGGCGTGGCATCCTCTGCTTCGAGGGAGGAATTAGAGAAGATGTACTCAGGCACATGTTCGGTCCCGATGATTTCTTCAGGGAGCAAATCAAAGCTGGAAGAGGAAAAGAAGAAAAGATGAAGCACGATATCATGTGGAGAACAAGGAATAGATCAAGGGAGAACTCACCTTCGAATCGTGCGCTTCTTTGATGAGATGCTCTCCTGGGGTTGCTTGCCCTTGTCCATGGCCTTGGGGTTTTCTCCTCTAGAGATAGGGGAAGAGATGCGAAATGATGGATGAGTGTGCGAGTGGATTTGCAGGGCATCCCGGCAGGCTATTTTATTGACCGAAGGGACGCGTTGGGAGTGATGACCGGCCAGTACACACTGTTGGAATACCAAACGGCAGGGTTTTCTCCCAGATGCGAAGGGATTTTGCTTGAACAGTGCTTATGGATTGCCGAATCGGGATCTTCTGTGGATTTTGCGCCAAGGGGCAGTTGTTCTCGCGCGGTCGGCTCAAGATAGTTCCCGGATGCATTCAAAGAAAATAAGAACCATGGACGCAAATGCGAAGCGAAATCATAACAGCACAAGCACAGAATTCAAGAGTTCTTATTTATTTCCGATGATCAAACATCCCTAATACAATCTAGTCGAAAAGCCTGTTCAGTACAGATTGGGGATGAGTGATTTCGGCAATGGCGTCGCCGTGGCCATCGAGGCGCTCCAGGATGAGCTCGATCTCATCGATGTCCTCCGGCGCGCCGCCCCGGAAGCCGCGCGGCCTGGTGGAGTAGTCGACGTCCGTGTGTGTCGCCATGGCAGCTAGGCCCAAGGTGGTACCCAAACGGACACCATGGGTGGCCACCTCGTCGACACGGTGTTCCACCGCGGCAAGGCGCTCCGCCGGCGTGTCGCCGCGGGCGTTCACCTTATCGGCCAGCTGCTCCACCAGCGCCTTCAGCTGGTTGAGCTCAGCATCGCGGGGTTCAAGGAGCAAGAAGAAAAAGAGATCAGCACCAAAAGCCGGGCTGGATCAATGGGCTGATTACAGGACTGTACCATCGATGGTTTCCAGCAGCTGTTTGCGCTGGTCTTCCCATTCTAGCTCCGCTATGCCCGCCTTCTTGGAGACGTCCTCCAGCTCACGCCGGGCCGTCTCCAGCTCCTCCTTGAAGCGGAGGGCATCGAGCTCCCCGTACGGCACGAGGGAGTGGCCGTCGGACTCCGAGGAGTCATTTGGAAGGGGCTGATTGGCTGGCGCAGGAGACGGATTCCACTGAATCAATCTGAAAAAAGGGATGACCGTCAAAACAAGAAGAAGATCAAAAGTTGAATCAAAGAAGAGGAATCGACGATCATTGCCTCCGGCGCGCGTTGGCGCTGCTCCCCTCTGCCTCGTCGGAGGCGCGGCGGCGGTTGAGGCGGCGCACCATGTTGATTTGGGATGTGCACTGTTTGAAGATGAAGAAGAGCTGAGATTGGCAAAGATTCGAGAGCTAAAAGGCTTGGTGGAGAGCTAGGGGCACCTACGGTTGCATTTATAGGCCTGGCAAGGTGAATCATGGCTTCGAGTCGTGGCTTTGGATCGTGGCGCATATCCCAAGAAAATCGGAAGGTGGAAAGGTTTCCTTGGCCAGCCCGCCGACGGGTCGCTTGGAGTTCTAGGCTGAGTCGCATTCAGTTGACTGGCTCGGCTAAGGAGAATCAAAATGCCATTCGGGAGTTGGCGTTTCTTTGCCGAATGGGTCGTTCAGCATTATATTCGAAGTTGCGCAGAAGCAAAGGAAATAAATTGCAAGAAAAAGTATCACAAGAGCGACCAATTCGGTTACACATCAATTAGAGCGCTCAAATGTTCAAGTGTTTCGCAATCACACCACGAGCATTGGATGTTGCTTGGCGGAAATTGTCCAACAGTTCTTGGCAGTCTTTTTGAGCACTAGACAAGGTGGTGAGTTCTGCATCGCATTGCTCTATCTTGGTGATAGCCGATTTTGCTTCCGCTTGGGTCTTTTCTATCAATCCAGGGAGCTCGGCTATTTTCTTTTTATCCGCCTCTATCTTAGCTGACAGGCTTCTCAATTCTGCCTCTAGAGCAGCCTTCTTGGCAATTTTCAGATCACAAGAAGCCTGCAGACTAGCCAATGTTTCTTTGTGACTCTCTGTTTGGGATTGCGCCCCGTTCATGGCTTGTTCAGCATCGGATCTCTTCTTTTCGATAGCCGGACGGGAGTGCAATTTCCTCAAAGCGTGTCTTATGGGCGCATAAAGGACGTTCAGGCCACAGATGGATACCAGAGAAGCTCTGACATCTTTAGGGAGTTCTTGGCTGATAGATTGAAGCATCTCCTCAAAGTGATCGAGATCCTTGAACTGATCTTGTGCATCTCCTTCCAGCCAGGCAACAATTTCTCTAAGCTTTTCTAGCACCTCATCTGACAGAGGTTGGTGCGTCCCTTCCATCGCCTCGGCAACTGGATTGTTCCCCGTTGGCAGGCTCGATGATGATGGGGCTTGATCCTAAGAAGTAGTATTGCCGAGTTAGGAGTGCTAAATGCAAAGGTAGCGGAGTTAAGTGCAATTGAGTACCTCGTGGCTGATTTCTTGAGCTGGGGCAAGATTTTGAGCAGGGGCAATCACAGGTGAAGAAGGTGTTCCAGGTAAAGCTGAAGCTTCCAAGTTAGAGGATGTTGATGCAGTCGCTGGTAACTCATGGGCTTCTGGCTAAAGAGGAGTTGGGTCCACCTCTGTTGGGATTGTTGTCTCTGCATGACCAACAGGTGATTGTGCCCTTGGAGGACTTGATGGCTCCGACTGGATTGGGAGATTCATCTCTGGAGAATTCATTGCTTCTGCAGAAGGTGATGAAGATGAGATCTCCACTGGGATAGGTAATTCAACCCTGGGTGGACTTGCTTGTTGAGCCACTGGAACATCTACAAGTTGTTCTTCCATTGTTTCTTCTGCAAGTGTCAAATTAAAAGGGTAAATGCCAGTGTTCATCCTTAAAAAGAGGAAACAAAGGTCATACCAGTGGATGGAGCATTGGCAGGTTCTGACACTGAAGGTTGCTGGGCTCTGGTCTGAAAATGCACAAAGATATGATTTATCAGGAACAGAGTAATCTTGTGATCAAGAAGGTAAAGGATTTTACCTCAACAAGCATTTTCTTGACAGTTCTCCTCCTCTTGGCATTTGGAGGAGCAATCAGAGACAGACCTTGCCTCCTGTCAGCAGCAAGGCTAGAGAGGCTGGGGTCTGTTGTAGCAAACCTGGCCATTAGCTGAGCTAGAGTTGTGGACTTGAATCCCAGTGCTGAGATTGGGCCTACAGCATTATAGGTGATATTCCTAGCTCGAGGGGCAGGCACTGTGTTCTGTGGATAAGAAGATGAAGGTCAGAATCATGATTAAGGAGGATGTGTCTGATCCAAAGGTTCATTATATTACCTCTGAAGTTGGCAGGAAATCAGGCATCAACTCTGCACAGAACACGTGTACAGGCTCGCTGAAGATATGATCGTGGAATTCTTGCCACCAGGAATTGAAGGTGGGATGAGCTAAGGTTATAGGCACAAAAGGCCAGGTATAGACAGTGGGACTGCACACATAATTGAAAACTCTACTGCTGTGCATAAGTTCTTTGATTTCCTCCCTGGGCTTGAGGAATTCATGCAGAAATAGCCTTGGGGGCATCTGGCCGCACCCAAGTTGCCGAGCCATTACATTGGGCTGATAATACTCATAAGTGCTATGATTCAGCCTCCCTCCATTAAATTCAGACGGCAGCATACATGGGCGGATTATGATGTTGAAGATCTCCAAGAATCTTCCATTTTGACGACCGGATTCAAAAGAGAATTCAACAGGGAAAGTCAAGGTGTCATTATCCAGATAGGGAAGCCAGAGAGGATTCTGAAAACCTTTGAAGAACAGTTCAAAAAGCTGACTGATGTCCTGCTGAACGAGAACAGTTGAAGCCGCTTCTCCATAATTCTGGCATCCTCTGGTGGCTTGGGGCTCCCCTTCAGGGTGATTGGATAAGGGGAAGGGCCTGGAGTTCAAATCGACGCCAATGATCTGATGCATGTGGAGCTGCAGCCACATTTGAACAAACCACCAAGGACCATTGACACATGTTATCCTCTGGCTAGTATACATTTGGGTGACAGTTTGGTGAAGCATGTGGTATACACTGCCTAGGAGGAATTTTCCAAGGGGGAGGCGGTTGCCACTGGCCAAATGAGATGCCATTGTGATGTGATTCAGGGTAGGTTCATTGGCTTTGCCACAGAAGACAAATCTGCACAGCCACATATTCAGGAATGCCCTATATTCGACATCACCAAGGGGGGTGTCTTTCATATGGCTCAGGATATACTGTTTGCATCCATTCCCTGGCTTCACCCCTGTTTGCCGAGAAGAAATTTTGAATTTCCAAGGCTGAACAGACCCTGTGATGTCAAGGCCGGTGATCATATACACATCGGCCAGGGTTGGAGACATTGGGCCATGGCCAAAAAGGAAGGCGTTGACGCCGTTTGACCAGAAGTGGCAGGCTGCTATCAGGAGGTCTTCGTTCTTGGGGGTCTCAGCCACGGATAACTCCAAGCATTGGGCGATACGGAGGGTATCCCAGTTTTTGGTCAATCCACTCTTGTCTGCGAGAATCCTCCGGTACCAAGTTTTCCAGCCTGCGATTGGAGGTAAAGGCCAGTTCTTGAAAGCGCCTTGCCACCGAGGAGGTGGGGACAGAGCTGCTTTAAAAGGGATTCTCTGAGATTCAGCCGCGATGAAATCTTGAGGATCAGAGTTCCCTACAGGACCAAGATAATAGGATCCCGAATTGGCCTCAGTGCGAATCAGAAGCTCAGTAGAAGGCTCCTGGAGGAAAAGCGGAAAAGGAAATCTCAGGTAAAATTGAAAACCTAAATGCCGAACGAAGCTTACGGGGGAGGAATTTACCTGAGCATCTTGGTTTTGAGCTGCCATTGGGGATTTGAGCTCGGAACGAGGGGATCTAGGGTTTGGATCTAGATGAAGATTCCGGCGGATTGCGAAGAACAGGTGTTGACAGATTTGATTTGAAGTATTCGTGGCTGGAGTCAATTGCGGAACAAAATTACTTTTATCCCACAATTGAAGGGGCATGTGTTAACACCAAAATTTGGTAAGGAGTCTGACTTGTGGGTCCGGTTCGATAAAGAGTCCGTCTGGTGGAAGGAAGGATCTTTTCAAAGATATTCGGCAAAGAGATCTGTGGTCGGCTATCTGCTCCAGTTCGGCAAAGGAACAGTAGAGCTGATTTTGCGGGATTGGACGGTGATGTGGCTCAATCAGGGAGAACGAATGGATGGATAGGCGTTCAAGCTTAGATATAAGTTAGGCAACGAATCCATTCGAAGTTGTACTTGACAGGGTATAAATATGACCCCTGAATGTATGTAACAGACAATCATTCTTCAATACACACCGGCCTTACGCCAAACCCTAGAGTCCTTTTGTCGTGTCGTCGAGTTCTTCGAGAGGGTTCATCGATCCGTCGACCTCCGTGAATACCGGCAACCTTCTATCATGTCTAGTATCATGCGGTGGATTTAGATCTGATGCAAGTAGTCTTGTTACCATGCTTCGTGTCATGCGGTAGATTCAAGCTTGGTTCAAGAGGGTTTCTTGTTAGGTCATGAGCCATGCGGTAGGCTAAGATCTAGCTTGAAGCTAGTTATCGGCTCTATTGGATTTTGGCAAGATCCAATAGATTCATTAAGTTACCCCGTGTTACTTTGAGTTTTACTTTATGTTTAAATTCATGTAACACATTTTTGCCCAATCTAGATAGATTTGGATCGGCTTCATCCTTTTGGGATCCTTGTACGAGTCGAGTTCGTATTTTAACACGTGGATCTCGTGCGTTCCGATAGCCGAAACCGAATCGATCTAGGTTGTTACGTGTTGCGGGTTCAAGCTTGCTAATGTTTGTATAAAACTTGAAAGAGCCGGGTATCATGCGGTAGATGCAGGTTTTTGGGTTGCTTTGGAGCTAGTCATCCGGTGGATTAGATCCCAAATCAATCTGATAGATTTACTTACTTGGTAATGTTTGTTCCTTCTTCATGGACCCCGAATCGGCTGTTCAGCCGTATTCGGTTATGTTTCTTCACGAGTAGAACACGTGCGTTATTCATGCTTTGTTGACGGTGTATTTTGGTGCACCTAGCATGTTCATTACACTTTGGTTTGGATTTGATTATTGAACTAACCCGCCACTAGGCACACTAATCATATAACAAGTTCATCTTTGTGCATGCATTTGGAAGTGTTGTGTTTATGTAGGAAAACATGGACATCAAGGACGGATTCGCAATAAGTTCAAAGGAGCATTCATGGAGTCTTGTTCGTGTTCATGAGTTCGCTGAAATTACTTCCAATGGTGGTGAGGACCGAAGTGTTACGAGGAACACCCCCGGGGATTGAAGCGTAAAAGATCAAACTTCATGCAAAGAGAGCCTCCATCTTGATCGCGAGGATAACGGCGTCAAAATCATCCAAGTGGAGGGGGCGAAGTAGATAAGTGCACGAGGACCCACGGAGCAAAAAGGGCGACCGAACCGGGCCGAAACCGGGCTCGGGCCGGCCGGCCCAGTCGGATCGGCCCAGCCCACTTCGGGCACCGGTTCGGTCCCGTCTTCCTTGCCCTCGAAGGATCTTCGACCCTAAAACCCCCGACGCGCCGCCAACAGACAGGGAGGAGTTTATTCGCACCAGAAGGCCATCCACAAGCTAGAGAGAGAGGAGGAGGATCTCCGGGCTGGAGATCAACCACCTCGAAGGAAGCACCCTCTCGTGGAGAAGGAGGAAGACACCGGCGGAAGGGAAACCATGATCAACGGTGCCATGATCAGCACCTTGATGGGGTAATCTTCTCATTCGTCCATGGGTTGTAATCGATCGTGAGATGTAATCGCACTTTGTCGGATTTTCTATCTATCATCTTGTGTTGAATATACTTTAATGCTTAAAGGTTAGCTACCATGCCGTAGAGGGAGTACGAGCTCCAATGCTTCCTTGGATCCATTCAATACGCCGTGGCCATCAAAGGTCTAGTCATGAATACCTTCGCGTAGTGACGAGTACGAGAGGAGGGAAAGGGCGAAACCGTGGTCACATCCCCGATAGATTAGATTGGTTTTTCATGTCTTTAAGCGATTGCATGCTCTAGTATCGTAGACCCGTGGGCGAGTGTCTTCTCTCTTGATCGTTTACCATTCTCTCTAGTGAGTTTAGTTGTTTTTCTAGTATAATAGTAGTTAGGGTTTTAGTAGCTAGTGTGTCGTTGTTGATCGAACGCTTGTAATCCCCTTGCTCCGCGGATTGACAAGAACCTTGGGAATCCCGTGGTGAAAAAGGTGTGGGGTCCGTACGCTTGCGGATCGTAGAGGGATACGTCTTTTATCCGTCAACAAGCCCCTTTTTCTGGCGCCGTTGCCGGGGAGCAAGTTAGTTTACATCGTTTGATTTGCATCTAACTTAGTTTTATATTTTAGTTTATCTTTTGTTTGCTTTATCTAACATATATTATCGGAAAAACACTTGTTTCTTTTTTGTTTTTGTTTTTATCTTATTGTGCAGATGGAGTTCGTTAATCAACCCGTGGAAGAACCGGAGAAATCATTAAGGGATTACGCTAGCCCTCGATGTGAAGACATAAAGGTACAAGAGTCGGATTCGAAGCTCGAAGCGACCAAGTATGAAATTAAATCCAAGATCATGAAGATGGTGGCGGAAAACCCATTTGAAGGGATGGTTGAGGAGAACCCATATAGACACATAAGGGATTTCACGACAATATGCAACACGGTGCGTCAAGAAGGAGTTCCCGATGAATGGTTCAAATGGAATCTCTTTCCCTACTCACTTGCCGGCAAAGCAAAGACATGGTATTCGGTTGCGTCCTTTGAAGTTGAAGGCAATTGGAACAAGTTGACAAAGAAGTTTTGCGAGAAGTTCTTTCCAATGAGCAAGGTTCAACATCTAAGGAGGCAAGTGATCAATTTCATGCAAGGAGAAGAGGAAGGGATAGACCAAGCCCGGGAAAGGTTTAATGAATTAATCGAACAAGGACCAAAACTCGGCTTCACCGGTGACGTACTCTTGCATACATTTTTCTTTTCCCTAACCCCTAGTTGCATGCGACACGTCGAAATGTGTGCAGGTGGGGATCTCATGGAGAAAACACTCACGGAAGCCGCCCAACTTCTACAAAAAGTTAGCAAAGCGGCTGCCATGCGAAGAGATTGGGAAACAAGACTTGCGGAAGAGCCGGAATTCAATCCAAGGAAGAAAAAGCTTGCTGATTTTTCTAAAGAGGCAACCCCGGAAGTCACAAAAGAGGAGCCAATCATGGAAGAGCTTGAACAAGAACACATCAAGTCAAGAACTACACCAAACGTCGACTTCGCCGCACCAAATGAGACGAATAAGAGAAGCATGTCAAGCGCGAAGCCACTAAGGGAGTTCGAGCCAATGGATTGGGTTCCTATTGATTACGGAGAAGTATTCGACAAGAGAAGACCGTTCCCTAATCAAAAGGGAATGGCAAGAGCATTGGAAGTGGATTTCCCACCGGAGAGGAAAGCTGAAAATTCATACGACCTCGAAACCACCGGTGAGATTTTTGAAAAGCTCTTTGGAGATGACGTGGTGGATCCGGAACATATTGCCGAGGTGAAGAGGATCATGGGGATCAAGCCCGAAGCATCACCATACGCTCGCCTTGCTGAAATTTATTCGATCGGATCCGAAGAAGAAGAGAAGATGACGCCGCACTTGAGTTGCGAGATCAACGGAGTTCAATGCAAAGCTTTATGCGACATCGGAGCCCAAGTAAGTGTTCTATCTTCTAAAATTTACGATAAAGTTCAATACCACAACCTAGACTTAGCTCCAACATCAACGAAATTAATTATGGGAGATGGTAGAACTATCAAACCTCTAGGTATTGCTTGCAACATGAAAGTAAAAATCTCTAGAAACTACATACCAACCGATTTCTTTGTTATTGATGCTTACCATGGTAATTCTGATCATATAATCTTAGGTAGGCCTTTTCTTAAGTTGGTTGATGCCGTGTTAGATGCCGGAGAAGGCAAAGTAACAATGAACCTTAATGGAACAAAGTACACATATAACTTTCTTCGTGCTTCTAAGCACCTTACTCCTTTTCCTCCCGAAGATGAAGAAATAGAAGAGATAGATAGTCTTTGTTTTGTTGAAACCCTTAGAGACCCGCTGCAAAGAGCGATGGAAAATCAAATTAGTAATCAACAAGATGAAGAACTAGAGGAAGCAACAAAAGGCTTAGAGCCGCATGATGGTAGCGTGGAGGAAGAGAAGTTCGAAGACATAGGAGAAATCAAACCCGAGGAGCCACAAGTGCCCGAAGTAGACCTTAAACCTTTGCCCAAGGGATTAAAATATGAATTTTTGGGTCCGGACAAAACTTATCCGATCATTGTGAGCGACGAGTTGAGTCCCCAAGAAAATGAAGCGTTGCTGATTTTATTAAAAAAACATAGGAAGGTGATTGGATATTCAATTAATGATCTCAAAGGTATTAGCCCAACCTTTTGCACTCATCGTATACCAATGGAAGACCAATGTAAGCCTGTAGTGGACCACCAAAGGAGGCTAACCCATGCCATGCGAGAGGTAGTAAAGAAAGAGGTTATCAAGTTACTTGATGCCGGAATCATCTACCCGGTTCCACATAGCGAATGGGTGAGCCCGGTACATTGTGTACCGAAGAAAGGAGGTTTGACCGTGGTGAAGAATGAGAAGAACGAGTTGATACCGCAAAGAACCGTGACCGGGTGGCGGATGTGTATCGATTATCGTAAGCTTAACAAAGCGACGAAGAAAGATCACTTCCCCCTACCGTTCATAGACGAGATGCTCGAGAGGTTAGCAAACCACGCTTATTTTTGCTTTCTCGATGGATACTCGGGGTTCATGCAAATTCCTATTCACCCGGAAGATCAACATAAGACAACGTTTACGTGTCCTTACGGAACGTTTGCATATAGGAGGATGCCCTTCGGCCTATGCAACGCTCCGGCCTCTTTTCAACGTTGCATGATGGCCGTGTTTTCGGAATTCATCGAAGAAATTGTTGAAGTGTTTATGGATGATTTTTCCGTTTACGGGAAGACGTTCATGGATTGCTTAGCAAACTTAGAAAAGGTCCTTACAAGGTGTGCGGAGGTAGATTTGGTTTTAAATTGGGAAAAGTGCCACTTCATGGTTAAGCAAGGCATAGTGCTCGGACATGTTATATCCGAGAGAGGAATTGAAGTGGACAAGGCTAAGGTAGAGACGGTTGAGCAACTCCCACCTCCTACGGATATTAAGTCCTTAAGGAGCTTTCTAGGCCATGCCGGATTCTATAGAAGATTTATAAAGGACTTCTCAAAGATCACTAAGCCTTTAACGCACCTTCTTCAAAAGGATGTGGCTTTCGACTTTGATGAGAAGTGTCTAGCGGCATTCGGACCTTGAAAAATGCGTTGGTGAGTGCTCCCATCATCCAACCTCCGGATTGGAGCCAACCTTTCGAGATCATGTGTGACGCAAGTGACTACGCCGTAGGCGCGGTCTTGGGACAAAGAAAGGAAGGCCGAGTTCACGCCGTTTACTACGCTAGCAAAACTCTTAGTGGGGCACAATTAAATTACGCTACTACGGAAAAAGAATTGCTAGCGGTGGTATTCGCTTTCGAAAAATTCAGATCTTACATCGTGAATTCGAAAGTCATTGTTTACACCGATCACGCAGCTATAAAGTATCTCTTGGCTAAGAAGGAAGCTAAACCTCGTTTGATTCGTTGGATCCTTCTTCTCCAAGAGTTCGATGTTGAAATTCGTGATAAAAAGGGGGTGGAGAATGTTGTGGCCGATCATTTGTCTAGGATGAATCGTGGGCAAGATGATAAAGAGCCCATAGAAGATAAGATGAGAGATGACCACCTCTATAGAGTGCTTGATAAAGATACATGGATGATCGACATCATTCGAGCAATTCGAAAGATGCCCCTCGATCATCTAGACAAGAACACTCAAAGAAAGATAATTTCTGAAAGTAAGAAATATTTTTGGGATGCACCATACCTCTTCAAGCTTGGCAATGATGGAGTGATGAGAAGATGTGTGCCAAGAGAAGAGAGGCTTGAGATTCTAAGGAAGTGCCACTCGGCGGAGTACGGTGGGCACTATAGCCATTTTCGAACCGAAGCCAAAGTATGGTCGAGCGGATTCTATTGGCCGGAGATGCATGAAGATACTAAAAGATATGTTGCGTCATGCCCCGAATGCCAAAGAACCGGAAACATCTCTCAAAGAAATTCTATGCCTTTGAAATACAACTTGCAAGTCGACATATTCGATGTATGGGGCATAGACTTCATGGGGCCTTTTAAAAACTCATTTAGATTCGAGTATATACTTGTTATGGTCGATTACGTATCCAAGTGGGTAGAGGCTATACCATGTCGTAAAGCTTCCACGGAGGAGTCCATCACTATGATCAAGAACGTGATTTTTCCCCGTTTCGGTACACCGAGAATCTTGATAAGTGATGGAGGAACTCATTTCACCGGGAAGAACTTTAAAAAGTGCTTGTCCAAGTTGGGAATTGAGCATAGGGTCTCCACGGCCTATCACCCACAAACCAACGGACAAGCGGAAACGTCAAATAGGCAATTAAAAAGCATACTTAACAAAACCATAGAGAAGGGAGGCAAGGATTGGTCAAAGAAATTAGACGGAGCTTTATGGGCTTATCGAACGGCGTTTAAAACACCGATAGGTATGACCCCCTATCAATTCGTCTATGGAAAAGCTTGCCACCTTCCGGTTGAGTTAGAACATAAAGCCTATTGGGCGATTAAAGAGATGAACCTTGATCTCGATGCCGCGGTGGTGAAACGGAGAATTCAAATAAGCGAGCTAGAAGAGTTGAGGTTGAAAGCTTATGAAAACGCAAGCATATACAAAGAGAGAATCAAAAGGTGGTATGATAAAAGATTGAAGAAAAAAGAATTCAAAGAAGGAGATAAGGTCCTCCTCTACAATTCGAGGTTTAAAACCTTCGGAAAGGGGAAATTGCAAAGCAAGTGGGACGGACCTTATGTTGTGCATTCGGTGTTCTCCAACGGAGCGGTAACCATTATGGATATAAACGGCGATCAATTTGTGGTGAATGGACAGCGGCTTAAGGTTTACTACGAACCCGACATCGTGCCCGTTCATCATGTTGACGTCTTTACCATGGAGGAAGAGCCCGAACGTCCCGCCTAGGACGAAAAACAAGGCACCAACTTCTCGTAAATAATTTTTCTTTTAGCTTTCCGGAGTTTTTCGCGAAGATTAACCGGGCCAACTTTTTCCCACGGGCCGAGGACGAAAAAAATAGGGCGGTGTGCAAAAAAAAACCGGACCGGCCCGGCCCCCGGAGGGGTGGGCCGGCCGGCCCGAGAGGATCGGCCCGGGCGGGGCCCGACGCCCGATGTCCCCGAATTTCGCCCGAATTGCTCCTTTTTGACTTCCTTGTTTGGTCGGAAAATTTTAAGGGAAGTGTAAAAAAGGAAAATAAGGTTCCCAAGGCTTTTCTCTCAGGACTATATATTTGGCCGAATTGGGAGCTCGAGAATCAATCCTTTCAAGCAATGTGTTGCACCCTTGTAGCAGCCATTGAGCCTCCAAAAAGCTTAGAGTTGAAGGTAGAAGCCAAGAAGCCATCGATGGAGGAGGCGATGCGATGCGAGGTCAAGCTACCCGTCAAGAGGACCGCACGTATCCGTTGCGGAGGACGTGTCCCGACCGGAGCTCTTGCATCTCGCTACCCCGTCAAAGGAGAGAAGGTCCTTACACCCGTTCGAAGGTCGGCACGTCTCCAAGGCATCAAGCGCAAGGATTACAAGGAGATGTCGCCGGAGCCTAAGGATTATGGGGATAGTGACTACTCCGACGACCGTAGCCCGAGCTCGTGGGCGGGCTGCCGGTAGAGACGATGATGATTGGGGTGAGCAACCCTATGAAAGGACTCCCGAAGGCCCTAACGGCGACGGCAACGGCGGTGGCGAAGGCGACAACAATGGAGGTGGCGACGACGGTGGTGACGACGGTGGAGATTATGGCGACGACGACCCCTTCGGATTGCATCCGGTGTGTTGTCGATTTTGCCGTCAATCCATTGCAGCTCTCTACGCGTCGGCCGACGAATGTCTTCAAACTATGGAAGCGATGAAGCGGCGTATGGAGGACTTGGAGCGCGTAGTTGAAGATGACTACAAGTTCCTTAACCGTAACGTGCGCAAACTTTTCGGCATGGTTGGAAACATGAGAGGCAAGTGGTGCAAAGCTTGCTCGAAGTACCATTAGATCTAGTTTTCCCCTTTGGTTTTTGTAAGATACGACGAGGACGTCGTATGTTTTAAGTGTGGGGGAGAGCTAGCTCGCTAGCCTTAGCTTTTGAACTTCAAGATTAGGTTCGGTTTAATCTTCGTGTGAGAGTCCTAGCGTTTTAATGAGTCTTTAGTTTTCGAGTCTGTTTTTAAAATTTTTGCAAGTGTCTTAAATTAGTGTTGAGTCAAGAAAACCAAATAAAAAGAGTCTTTATATACATCTTTGTGTTTTATGTATTGTTTATCTTTATTTACTTGTTTGTTTAATCTTTGATTCTTGATATATGAACACAAGTATGTGGTTTGAAAATCGTTTACCGTGGTGCTTAGTGGAATCGCTACTACTTAAAGTACCCATACCGCACTTCGATCTTGAGCTTCATATGCTAGTTGTGCTATGTTCGATGCTAAAAATTGGAGGATTTCAGTTCTGAAAATTATATTAAAACCCTTGTAATAAAGGTTAGCAAAACCTCTTTTTCCAAGTTGAGAGTATGAAAAAAATTTCCTATCCAAAGCCAAGTTTGTTTTTTTTTTTCGCTCCACTATAAGTGTGATTAGCACGATGAGTTAGGTTAGGACCCTTCTCTCTTGGTGAGTTTTAATTTCGAGCAATGATCATGTCCTTGTGCTTATCTTTTGTTGCTAGCCTCGTCATTCATTCGGTAACATGTCTTTCACAACGGAAGTCATGTACATCGCCGAATTCCATACCCAAACCTATACACCTCTTTTGAACATCGTATTCCTTGAACACAACCTATTTTCAAAGTTTCGTCTCGTCTCTAGCATGATTTATTTAAAAAATTCAGATTGTATGCATGCGAGAAAAGGGAGAATTGAAAGCTTTGAAAAGTTGTCAAGAGAGAGAAAAATAAAGAGAAAAAAGCATGTGTATGGAAAAAAAAAAAAAGAAAAAAAAAATCATATGAAAGAAGAAAAATAAAGAGAGAAAGATGAGTTAGCAATGAAGATATGAGAGGGATGGATCAAGTGAAAGAAAAGAAAAATAATAAAGTGTAAGGAAGGATGTCACGTTGATTGTGAGACGAAACTTTTACTCTATTTCCAACCATGTGCAATCCGACAACGAGGACATCATTGGTGCCTTGAAGTCACAATTTTCTTTTGCCCTTGCACATGTCCACCATTCTAAATCTTCTCATCCTTGATATCCCTACATATGGTTAATTCTCATGATCATTGGCTTTGAAAGGTAGACAACCATTAGAGGAAGTTCTTAGTTTGACAATACTTGTGTTGATTGCGCTAGCCCTACCTATAGCTCCACTTTTACATGATATATGAGAGATTAATGGGAGGTGAGAGTTTTATAAAATTTGGTTAGGATAGACACTTCATATGAGTGACTTGAGAGAGCTTGGAGAAAGGTTTTTTGTCTAACACTTGTTGCAGGAATTTTTGTTTTGAAAACCATAAAAACCCTCCGATGGAAGCAAAGAAGTAAGTATGGCTGAAATTGAAGGCTTCGAGTAAAGAGTTTGAGTTGTGGGGTAAATCTTGACGTGGTAAAAATTCTAAACGCCCATGTTTATGATTGATTATCATTACTTTGTGTTTATGTATTAAAGATGAAGGGATTGACTAACTTGTGAAGAAGGATAAGTGATACACGATTACACACCTTGGACGAAGTTCTTTTACGAGTACTTGCTCGAGGACGAGCAAGAGCTAAGTGTGGGGGAGATGTTGACGGTGTATTTTGGTGCACCTAGCATGTTCATTACACTTTGGTTTGGATTTGATTATTGAACTAACCCGCCACTAGGCACACTAATCATATAACAAGTTCATCTTTGTGCATGCATTTGGAAGTGTTGTGTTTATGTAGGAAAACATGGACATAAAGGACGGATTCGCAATAAGTTCAAAGGAGCATTCATGGAGTCTTGTTCGTGTTCATGAGTTCGCTGAAATTACTTCCAATGGTGGTGAGGACCGAAGTGTTACGAGGAACACCCCCGGGGATTGAAGCGTAAAAGATCAAACTTCATGCAAAGAGAGCCTCCATCTTGATCGCGAGGATAACGGCGTCAAAATCATCCAAGTGGAGGGGGCGAAGTAGATAAGTGCACGAGGACCCACGGAGCAAAAAGGGCGACCGAACCGGGCCGAAAGCGGGCTGGGCCGGCCGGCCCCGGCCGGATCGGCCCGGCCCACTTCGGGCACCGGTTCGGTCCCGTTTTCCTTGCCCTCGAAGGATCTTCGACCCTAAAACCCCCGACGCGCCGCCAACGGACGAGGGAGGAGTTTATTCGCACCGGGAAGGCCATCCACAAGCTAGAGAAAGAGGAGGAGGATCTCCGGCCGGAGATCAACCACCTCGAAGGAAGCACCCTCTCGTGGAGAAGGAGGAAGACACCGGCGGAAGGGAAACCATGATCAACGGTGCCATGATCAGCACCTTGATGGGGTAATCTTCTCATTCGTCCATGGGTTGTAATCGATCGTGAGATGTAATCGCACTTTGTCGGATTTTCTATCTATCATCTTGTGTTGAATATACTTTAATGCTTAAAGGTTAGCTACCATGTCGTAGAGGGAGTACGAGCTCCAATGCTTCCTTGGATCCATTCAATACGCCGTGGCCATCAAAGGTCTAGTCATGAATACCTTCGCGTAGTGACAAGTACGAGAGGAGGGAAAGGGCGAAACCGTGGTCACATCCCCGATAGATTAGATTGGTTTTTCATGTCTTTAAGCGATTGCATGCTCTAGTATCGTAGACCCGTGGGCGAGTGTCTTCTCTCTTGATCGTTTACCATTCTCTCTAGTGAGTTTAGTTGTTTTTCTAGTATAATAGTAGTTAGGGTTTTAGTAGCTAGTGTGTCGTTGTTGATCGAACGCTTGTAATCCCCTTGCTCCGCGGATTGACAAGAACCTTGGGAATCCCGTGGTGAAAAAGGTGTGGGGTCCGTACGCTTGCGGATTGTAGAGGGATACGTCTTTTATCCGTCAACATGCTTTAAATGATGTATGCTTTTAGCTTTCCATATTTAGATTGTATCATGTGGTGGATAGATCTATTTGTGGAAAGTGGTACGGTTTTTCATGCAAGTTGTATCATGCGGTGGATAGATTTGTTTGATATCGTACCCGACGGGTTTTAAAGTACCTAGACATGCGGTAGACTAGTGCTTTGGATCTATGCATGCTTGTTTATTACATGATCATGTCCGTGCTTTACTTTATCCATTTATTTAATGCTAATCTTCATGGGGATCGGTCATGGCCTCGTGCATGTGCATCCTTGTTCAAACAAAGACCGATCGCTATCATGCTTACGTCATCCATTCGGCAATATTATTTTTTCCCTTTGCAAGTTCCCGAATGGTTTTAGTTCATTGGCAAATAGATTTCTATAGCTATGTGTCATCCCATCTGGCTTCTTAACCGTAAATATGGAACTGTCTGGTACCACCCGGCAAGTTCCAAGCTTTGGTATCTAACTGCTTTGTCTTTTGTTAATTTTCAGGAAAAATTGACTGGCACGTCTTGTTACTCTTTGCGCGTGTGAAGCCAGCTTGTTCGGCTTGCTGTGTGTTTGGCGCCGGGTGCACTTTTTGCGTCAACAAAACCCTCATCCAACAATTGGGACACAGAAAGCAGATTGTACCCCAGCGTTGAACAAGAGAAACACGCCTCAGAGTGATCTTGTCACTCACTTTGATCTCACCTTCTGAAAGCACACGCCCACGCCCATTGTCCCCAAAAGTGATGTACCTCTTCGTCACCACCGGGACGAGAATTGAGAACCACCCCCTGTCTCCGGTCATATGCCTCAAGCAACCGGAGTCAATCAACCAAATGTTCTTCAAGTCTCCCACCTGAAATTCAAAAACGAGCACGTGAGCGAACAAACGACTCAACACTGGGGTTAGTACCAAAAGAGTAAAACCAAAGGCCGAGCCATTTGCTCGAAAGTGGGGTTAGCACCAACCAAAGCATCTCTCCTACCAAAGCTACCTCCACGAACACCACCACGGTAACCACCCTGAGGGAACCACCCCTCTCTGCCTGGAGGAGGACCAAAACCACGAAAGAGAACTCGTGGACCGTCCCTCCTCTCCTTCTCAAAGCTACGACTCCTCCCATCCCCGTAGTGAACTCGAGGGGGAGAACGCCTAGCAACCTGACCACCTGCAAACTCTCCAGCCCAACCACTAGAACCACGACCACCAGAAACAACCCTCGCATCTGTACGAGCACGAAACCCAAAACGCTACCTGTCCAGGCCTGCACCGGTCTGACCGGTGCCCCACACCGGTCTGACCGGTGTGACCTGGACAGCAGCACCTCCAACAGCCTTCCGCTCTCCCCAAGCCCGAACTGTCCTCACAATCACCTTGCCCCTGGGCATCTGCATACGAGGCTCAAGTACACCATCGGATGGGTGGCACTTGTCCTTGTTAGCCCACTCCTTTGCCATTCTCTCCTCACGCTTCCTTTTGAAGCAAAACTCCTCCTTATGGCCATCTCTCCCACAATAGCCACAATGGAACCTCACAAGCTTAGGCTTAGGCTTGGGATGTGGCTACTCACTTGGTTTCTCTCCACTCAAATCCTCCACCGGTTTCCCTTCACTAGCCTTCTCACTCTCTTTCCCAAAGAACACTTTCCCCGAAGTGCTCACAAACTTTATAGGCTTTTGTAGATCATTTGTGGGTGTAGGGAACACGGATGGAGCTGGGGTTGTGTCTAGTCGGTTCCTAAGATGGTTAGGTTTTGTGGGGAAATCATTTTTGTGGTGGGTTTTTGGTGGCTCCGGGATATTCTCTCCACTTCCCTCACCAACCTTGTTTGCCCCAATCCCTCACTATCCTGCCTCTTAAATGCCTCGATCATCATCCTCAACTGAGGCTCATGACCAGACAACCAACCCATCAACTTCCTCAAGTCATCATTCTCATCCTGCAAACGATCAACATAATGTGCAAGTTCCAGTTTTTCAAAGCATGCATTTCACAGGTAGAGCATGATGTAGGCATGGGTTTCTTCAGTTTAGCCTCAAGAGAACTAGTGTAAGCATGCATCTCGTCAATCTTAGCATGCAAAACAAGGCAAGAAGTGCAAGCACCTAGCAAAGCAGGTCTAGACTTAAGCTCAACCACTTCAACCCTAAGCACATCTAGTTCCTCACACTTGGAGGCATGCTTCTCCTTAAACAAAGCAAGATCAGCAAGAAAGATGGAGCAATCAGCACAATCAACCTCATCCGAAACAACAGGGCTAGCCTTAAGGGAATCAATCTCAAGCTTGCTTCAAGCACCTGTGTCTCTAGCTCAGCCACTCTAGTCCTAGCATCCTCGAGTGAAGCCCATAGCACTTTTCTCATTTTCTTGGCCTCTCTAAGCATGTCATCACGGTTATCAGGCAAAGTGCCAAGCCTCTCATTCTCCTGGCACAAGAAGGGAAGTTCATCACGCACCTCGTCGTCGGACTCCGAGTCCGAGTCGCTCTGTGTGCCCTTCTTGCTGCCGGAGCTTAGCGCCATGGTGCAGAAGCCGTCTCTCGCGAAGCAGCTCAGCCTACTCAGGTTCTTGGATGACTTCTTGTTCTTGCGATGATCACCTTCGTCTTCACTGCTGCTCGAGCTCGAGGTGGAGTACGCGGAACTGGAGTCGACGTCGCTCGCTCCAACCATCGCTCGGGCCTTGCCTCGGCTCTCCTTCTTCCTCGATCTTCGCTCGTCCTTATACTTGTTCTTGTGCTTGCTCTTGTGGTCGCGCCTCGAACGGTACTTGTCGTCCATCCTCGGCTTGTGCTTTTAGCCGTCCTTGTTCTCGACCTTTTCCGGGCAGTCGGCGACGAAGTGTCCCGGCTTGCCGCACTGGAAGCAAGTTCTCGTGTTCCTCCTCATGTTCACGCGGTTCTCGTGCAGCCTCTCGAACCGCCTCGTCAGGAGCGCCAACTCGTCCTCTCTAAGCTCGTCGAACTCCTCATCTGGCATAGACATCAAAGAGGAGAAACAGAACATCCTAGTGGATGGGTTAGAGTTAGCCTTTCCTTTGGAACCACCAACGAGGGCAAGACTATGGGAATCAGTCGGTCCCTCGAGCTTGGCAGTCATGCCCCTATCCACCTCAGCCGACTTGAGCTTCAAGAACAGCTCGTTCACCGTCAGAGTATCATACTTCTCTGACTCCACAATGGCCTCGAACTTTCCGCCCCAAATCGTACGATCCAAAGAGTGTAAGAGCTTGACCGCTCTATCATGATCATCGTACGGGAGCACGTCCACATTGGCCCTCATGTTGTTCACAACCACCGTGAACCTCTGAAACAAGGCATCGATGGACTCACCGGGGAGATGAGTGAAGTTCTCGTACTCTCTCCGGTAGGTCGCATACATCCGTGCCTGAACCTGGGCGTTCCCAACATGAGCCTCCTTCAACGCCGCCCAAATCCTGGAGTCGACCGCCTTATTGTTGGCGTCGAATCTGTCCCTCGATCCTGGAGAGAGGAATTCCATCAGCTGGACATAGCCTGTGTCCACCGTGACATCCCAAAGAGTCTGACCCTTTCCGCGGAGAAACGCACCCATCCGCTTGCTCCACATTTGGTAGTTCTTGCCATCGAAGTGCGGAGGACCCGAACCCCGTTCCTGGTACGCCATCCTTGGATCTTAGACTGGTTAGAATCAACAAAGACCCGAACCTGCTCTGATACCACTTGAAGGACCGATACGGCGAACCAGAGAGGGGGGAGTGAATGGGAGCCGATAAAAATTCTTCTCGAAGGAGATGAAAACTCCTACAAGATGAACACGGCTTCCAACACACGTCTCCGACTCACTACCCAAGTTGGCCAAGCCCACGTTGCCACTGGAGTGCCACTGGACATAGGAACCAACACACAACCTTCCGACCCGAGAACACAGCGGAACACTAAACCTCGAGTCTACAGACCCACACCGGTCAGATCGGTGAGCACCACCGGTCAAACCGGTCCCTGCTGGTGAAACTGAACAACTTTCACTAAGTGGCTCTACACCGGTCAGACCGGTGAGACATACCGGTCAGACCGATCACAGCCTGAAAGCCCCCGAGGCACCAAACAAGCCAACCGACCACCAAACTGACCCAAACTCGAAACAGCAGCAACACAGGACAACAACGAACACACCAAGACGTTCACCCGAGCAAAATCCCACCGAGGGTTGCACTGGTCAGACCGGTCAAGAGCACTTGTCAGACCGGTGTAGCCTGGGCAACTCGGGATGAACAGCACCCGCGGGTCAACTCCCCCAAATCCATACCTCGATCTCCCGAATCGCTCCACGGACTTGAACAAGACTTTGGGGATATTAGGAACACCTCATGAGGAGTTCATAGCCAAGTTTAATCCCACCAAAACTCATCCAAAAAGGAGGAATCAAGGAAATACCGCCAAGAGCACTTCCAACCCAAGAACTCAAGAAACCCCAAAATCGAGCACCTTTACTCACGGATTTGGGAGGGGAATCACAGCCCAAAGAACCACGAAGGGTTCCCACAAATTTCCCCCATCAAATCCCCAAGAGAAGGGTCCTGAAAACAACCCAAAGAAATCACCAAGAGAGGGCTCCGAAAATCACCACCAAGAACAACCAGGGAAAACACATCCAAACCTTGAGGAACCACGCCGAATCATCTATACATGAAACAAAGGTTCATACAAGGTCTAGCAAGCCGCCCGATCATCCATCCCTCTCAACAAGATCTCACCATGAAGCTCTCTTGCTAGTCCTATGGAAAACCTAAAGAAAATAGGAAGGAAAATAGAAAAACAAATGAGCTAGGGTTCCAAGAGTTGGCTGCCATCCTCTCACCTCTTGGGTTATATGGAGGCAACCGAAAGTCTAAAATGCCCTTTCCTAATAACTAGGGATACAAGCCCCTCAAGGGCGGATTTGGAAGTCTTCACGTCTTCTCCATCGGACGGATGCCCGGCGACCGCACCCTGCGTAGCCTCGACGCAAACCATGCGATCCCGACGCGTGTCCTCCGCTTCGAAGTCTCCGGACTACGTCGTCGCACACCGGTTAGACCGGTGCTCCTCACCAGTCAGACCGGTACCCACCGGTCAGACCGGTCTGGCACAGCTGCAGCACCGTCTTCGGTTCTTCGGTCTTGGCTTTGTGGATCAACCAAGGAACCTAGTGGTTTTCTGGTGAACCACCGGAAACCCTGCGAACTCGGTGTAGCCTCCGCCAATCTCCACTCATGACTCGGCTCCCACGTAGTCCCGGCTCGACCTTGGTTTTGAGGCTCAACCAAGAAACCGTCCATGACTTTGTCTCATTGTTCTTGCCACCATGCGGCCCGCACTTGACCCCACTGGCCACCGGGTCCCTCGAACGAAGCCTACTTGTCTTCTGCACACCTGGAGGCCTCACCGGCGACGACCTTTCGCGCTTTTTCTTCACCTGCACCAACCCCAGTCAAGCCGCAACCTGCACCTGCAATACTTAGCCAAGAAATAGTCCACACAATGTTGTCAATCACTCATCACACAAGGAAGCGACCATCCACCGGTCCTCGAACCACACATGGTCCTCAGAGGACCCAAACCCCGTTCCTGGTACGCCATCCTTGGATCTTAGACTGGTTAGAGTCAATCAAGACCTGTAATTGGCTGTGATACCACTTGAAGGACTGATACGGCGAACCAGAGAGGGGGGGGAGTGAATGGGAGCCGATAAAAATTCTTTTCGAAGGAGATAGGGACTCCAACAAGACGAACACGGCTTCCAACACACATCTCCAACTCACTACCCAAGTTGGCCAAGCCCACGCAGCCACTGGAGTGCTACTGGACCTTAGAACCAACAAACAACCCTCAGAGCCAAAACACACCAACACGCACATCGGAAACTTGCACGGCTTGCTGTCTGTGCTGCACCGGTCAGACCGATGTCCTGCGCCGGTCAAACCGGTGACACCGGTCAGACTGGTGGACAGAGCCGGTCAGGCCGGTGGCTAGAGCAGCCACACAACAAGTGTTCCAGAGAGCCTCAATGACTTCTCTAGGCCCTGGAACAAAAACACTCCTAAAACACAACCTGCACGGAAGGAAAACCCTACACAAAGCCTAGCAAAACAACTCCAAACAGATCAAGAACAGACCAGCAGCACCATGACCCAAAGACACACAAGTCAAGCAGTTCACCCGAGGCAAATCCCACAAATTGCCTACACCAGTCAGACCGGTCACGCACACTGGTCAGATCGGTCAACTTGGGCAGCTTAGGATGAACAGCACCCGCGGGTCAACTCCCCCAAATCCAAACCTTGATCTCCCAAATCGGTCCACGGACTTGTGCAAGACTTTGGGGATAGTAGGAACACCTCATGAGGAGTCCATAGCCAAGTTTTAGTCCACCAAAACTTGCCAAATCAAGAGGAATCAAAGAAATCCCGCCAATAACTCCTCTAACCCTAGAACACCGAAAAACCCCAAAATCGAGCCCTTTAACTCACAGATTTGGGAGGGGAATCAAAGGCAAAAGAACCACGAAGGGTTCACACGAATTTCCCCCATCAAATCCCCAAGAGCAAGGTCCCAAAAACACACCGAGAAAACCACCAAGAGAGGGCTCCGAAAATCACCACCAAGAACAACCAGGAACAACACAACAAATCTTTGAGGAACCACGCCGAATCATCTATACATACCAAGGAGGTTCATACAAGGTCTATCTTGTCGCCTGATCATCCAACCCTCTCACAAGATCTCACCATGAAGCTCTCAAGCTAGTCCTATGGAAATCCTAAGAGAAAATAGGAAGGGAAAATAGGAAGGGAAATTGTGATTTTAATATTATTAGAAGTCCTGATGAAAAGAATAATGATCATTTCGATAGTAGGTGGTCTTTGTTGTTTAACGCTTGCATTTAATCCTTGAACCTAAGAGAGTTAGCACTTTTTGGGAGAAGATTCACATGGGAAAGTTCAGCAACGATACCCACTTTTGAGAAACTTGATAGAATTTTAGTTAGTACAGATTGGGAGAAAAAATTTCTCGTCACAATAGTTGAAGCTTTGACTAGAGAGCTCTCGGATCACACGCCACTTTTGCTTAATACTGGAGATGCAGCTCACAGAGGTAACACTCACAAATTTATATTTTAATTGGGATGGCTAACTAGAGATAGTTTCCATGATATGGTAGGTAAAGTGTGTCAAAGTGCCTGCAGGGGAAACTCTCCCATGCAATGGTGGAGAGTAAAATTAGGGATGTTAGAAGGCAGTTGAGGGGTTGGGCAAAGAATTTAGTGGGAGAAAATAAAAGAAAAAAATCCTTCTTGCTGGCCCAATTGGATTTTCTTGATATGAAAGTAGAAAATAATATGCTATCACTACAAGAAGTTTATTATAAATGTTGTCTTCACGCCGAGCTAACTAAGTTGATTAGAGGAGTTATACTGGCTCCAAAGATTTAAAGCAACTAGGCCAGTGCATGGTGATGATAATACAACATATTTTCAGCTACTTGCAAATGGTAGATATCGCAAAACTAGAATTTATCAACTAGAGCAGGAGGAAGGAGTCATACTGGGAGAGGAAAATCTAACAACTTACATTACAAATTTTTATAAGGGCTTGTTTGGATCTCCTGAAATTAATCATTTCACTTTGGATCAGACTCACATTGAGGATATTCCTTGAGTCTCTGATTTAGAAAATGAGATTCTTTCAGACGCTTTTAGTGAGAATGAGATTAAAGATGCAATTTTTCAAATGGAACACAATAAGCGCCTGGGCCAGATGGCTTCCCAGCTGAATTTTATCATCACTTTTGGGACATAATAAAGCCTGACCTATTGGCGTTGTTTAATGAGTTTCGTCAAGGAACTTTACCTCTGCATTGTCTCGATTTTGGCATAATTACTTTGCTGCCTAAAAAAGTTGAAGTGACCATGATTCAACAATATATACATATTTGTTTACTGAATGTAAGTTTTAAGATTTTTACAAAGGTTCTTATGAATAGATTTAATTTGGTAGCTCAAAAAGTACTTAGATCCTCTCAAACAACCTTCTTACCTGGTAGATACATTATGGAGGGGGTTGTTGTTCTTCATGAAACAATCCATGAGTTGCATCAGAAAAAGAAAGATGGAGTTATTCTTAGACTAGACTTTGAAAAGCCTATGACAAGGTAAAGTGGCCTTTTCTGCAACAGATGTTGCACATGAAGGGCTTTTCACCTAGGTGCGCTTCTTGGATACAACAAGTTATGTTAGAAGGGTCCGTAGGAATTATGGTGAATGATAGAGTAGGACATTACTTTCAAACGAAGAAAGTTGCTAGGCAAGGCGATCCTTTATCACTTATTCTCTTCAATATTGTAGTATATGTCCTTGCTATCTTAATTGCACGGGAGAAGGATAATAGCATGTTCAGAGGTCTAGTCCCAAACCTGGTAGACGATGGTTTGTCTATTTTGCAGTATGCAGATGACACAAATCTTTTTATGGAAAATTATCGAGAAGAGGCCAAGAATATGAAGCTCTTGCTATGTGCTTTTGCGCAGCTGTTGGGCCTCAAGTAAATTTTCATAAAAGCGAGTTGTTCTGATATGGTAACACTAGGGAGCTAGGGAGGGAGTACTCAGAAATCTTTGGTTGTGATATTGGAAACCTCCCGTTTAGATACCTTGGCACACCAATGCATCATAGAAAGCTTCGAAACTTAGTTTGGAACACAGTAGAGGAGAGGTTTCAAAAGAGATTAAGTGGATGGAAAGGAACAATGCTTTCTATTGGGGGTCGGTTAGTTCTTATTAACTTTGTTCTTAGCATTTTGTCAATGTTTATGCCATCTTTTTTCGAGGTTCCTCGTTGTGTTCTCAAAAGATTAGATTACTATAGATCTAGATTTTTTTGGCAGAGTGATGGACATAAGAAAAATATAGACTGACAAAGTGGAGTGCACTATGTACACATAAGGACCAAGGTGGGTTTGGAATACTAGACCTACATTTGCATAATAGATGTCTATTGAGCAAATGGGTGTTTAAACTCATTAATGAGGATGGCATTTGGCAGAGACTCCTTAGGAATTAGTATTTATGTCATAAAACCATTACCCAAGTGGAATACATGCCAGGTGATTCTCACTTTTGGTCTGGTCTTATGAAGATAAAAATGACCAATTGACAATGGGCAAATTCACAGTGGGTGATGGGTCACAAACCCGTTTTTGGGAGGATGGCTGGCTAGATAACACTCCTTTCAAAAGTCAATATCCATCCTTATATAATATTGTATGGAAGAAGAGTGCAACTGTAGCAATGGTTCTTAGACCAAATCCTTTGAATGTGGCCTTTAGGAGATCCTTAGTTGGCAATAATTTACCGGCTTGGCACCATTTGGTTACTAAACTTGTGAATGTCCAATTAACAAATCAAAGAGACCATTTTAATTGGTCTCTAAAACAAATGGTCAGTTTGTTGTTGGATCTATGTATAATTCACTAACTGCTCAGTTGCCTGCACCACGTAAAAAAGTTAAAATGCACTATGTGAAAAACTCACTTTGGTAATGGGCATAGATTGCCTTTGGTAACGGGCAATGCACCCGTTACCGATCAAGTGTTACAAATAAGCCAATAAAGGTAACGGGTGGATGCCCGTTACTGATAAGGCATATTCGTAACAGACGTTAAACAACAACTGTTACCACAACTAGGCACCAGTCACGTGAAATGGCTGTTTCTTTGGGCCCACAGGGTGAAGGATCGGATGGTGACTAGAGAGGGGGGAGTGAATAGGAGCCGGTAAAAATTCTTCTCAAAGGACCCGGCCTATACCCTAATCAAAACCCGGTCACATACAATCGATGGATCGAATCACACACCAATCGCCAAGACAACGAGGTTATGGATCAACCTCAAGTCCTAGGAACGATTCCTTGAAGCACACGCGGAAGCACGAAAGAAGGAGGGAGGAATCGAACCAAAGAGCAAAGCAGCCAGGCTCTGGAGGACCGTCCGGCCAGGAGAGGCGGACTGTCCGCACGGGCCACGGGGACCGTCCGCCAATGTACCGCGGACTGTGCGCATAGGTACGACGGACCGTCCGGCCTGGGCCGCGGACTGTCCGTTAATGCCAACTGAACCTCTAGTAGCGAACCCCGAAAAACGGACCGTCCGCGGGGAGCACGCGGACTGTCCGCGAGGCACCCAAGGACCGTCCGCCCGCTGCTGCGGACTGTCCGAAACCACTTCCAACCAAAACTCGAAACCAAAACGGATCGAAAGAGAAGCCGAGGAAGAACACGAAGAACACGCGACGAACTGCACCCGCGCGTACCGTCCGCCAACACCTCGCGGACTGTCCGCCCTACACGGACAGACCCAGAAACAGCCCGATCTCGAAGGTCAACTCCTCCAATCCATCACCGGATCTCCCAAACGGTAGAAGCTGTTGAGACAAGGGTTTGGGGACAAGTTAAGCGTCAAACAAGGATGCTATACCCAAAAATTTCGTCTCCTAACTCCCTAAATCATCGGGAATCGCGGATCCTTTGAACACCACCAAAAACTAGAGCACCGAACGAAAATCCTTGAATCGAAGCGGTTTCCCGACGTTTGAGGGCACAAGATCAATCACAAAGATGCACTAGACATCCATCCATGTTTCCCCCAAAGAAATCCGGGGAGAAACCCACTCAAATCCGCGGAATCACACCGAGAACAAAGGCACCAAAAACAAGCACGAAGAAGACCACGCGTATCACAACGCTGAATTATACAAACCAGGAAAGATTCACAAGGTCTAGCATGCTGCCCTAGCATCTATCCCTCTCAACATATCTCTCATGAAGCTCTCATGCTAGCCTAGAGAAAATGGAGAAGAAAATAGTCCAGGAAAATTAGAAAGAGGAGGGGGAAATGAAACCCTAAGTCGCGTCAGAAGAGAGCCATGCACACACACTCATGGCTTATATATCAGGTCCCGCCGGAGTGGTAAATGACTCGACTACCCCTACCTCAACTACTGGCGATACAACCCACGTAGGGGCATTTAGGTAAAGTTTGTGGGTCTTGCCATCGGACGGCCACGCCTTTGCCGCACCCCGCGTCCTCCCGACGCAAGCCATGCGATCCCGTCACGTGTCCTCCGCTTCGAAGCTTCCCGACACGCCCAGATCCCGTCTCCGTCGTGTTGGGTCTTCGGACTTGGTTTTGAGGCCCAAACCAAGAAACCGTCCTCCGATGGTTTTGTGGGCAAACCACCAAACCCCGCGTGCCCGGCCCGGCCTCCCGCCAAGCCCCTTGACTCGACCACCACCGTGCACCGGCTCGATCGTCCATGACTTCGTCTTGCTCGTCTCGCCACCATGTGCCCCGCACCTAGTCCCGCCGTCCACCGGGTCCCTCGAACCAAGCCTACTTGTCTCTCCATCTCCCGGAGGCCCCTCAAGGCTGAAGACCTTTCGCGCCCGTTCTTCACCTGCAACAACACGAACTAGGCCGCAGCCTACACCTGCGCATTAAGCCAAGAGTCAGTCCAACACCCGTTGTCAATCACTCATCACTGAGGAGCAGTCATCCATTGACCACTGGGACGCTCCTGGTCCTCAATCTCCCCCTTGATGAGTGCATTGACAACACACAACACGAAATGAAATTCAGAGAAAGAAATAAAGGAAGAAGAAAGAAAAACAAGGAAGCTCAACTCATGACCAAAAACCATAGAAAGGCAAAGAAAGGTCACAAGCCGAGCAAGGCACAAACTCCACACTAAGAACAGCAAGAAAACTCCCCCTGAACAAATGCAAGCTCCCCCTGAACATGTGAATGCAAACTTCCGAATTTTAGCTCACCTCTTCTGAATTGTCATTAAGCTCACCTCTTCTCCCCCTTGTTGACAATGTATGAGTCAAGGTGAAAATGCAGGAATGTAAAACAAAGCATATTAACATCTACATGAGCTTCTCAAATAGGCCAAATCTAGTGTCAAAGGCTAAAAATGAGACAAAGAGCACACATATGGATCATAACATAGTCAAAGCATTGCCACAGGTAATATATGAAAATATAGGCATGTGACAAAGCAAATTTTCAGATTTGAATAATTATATCAAAAGATGGCTCACTTCAAATGTAAAAGCCTATCCATGCCATATTCGAGCCAAAAACATGCACATCATCCAGAGATCATACAAGGATATCAAATTCTCAACAAAAGATCATTGCAAACACCCATAAAGCAAAGCATGTCATGTTAAAGCTCATGAGCCATGTGTCCACTTCGGGGAGACTTCTCCACTGGTGAACATCATGCAACATGTTTTGCACCCATGTGTGAAAGATAAAACATTTTAAGCATAAACATGATGGATGGAGCATTTTTCAAGCATACACACTTCTTTTCAAGATTGATTCATTTCATGGTACATGAAGTGCCTTTGCGGCAAAAAGAAGCTTATGCTCCCCCATGAATGCAACACAGGCTAAACATTCACAATGATATTCCGCCTTTGGCCCAAAAGCAAGAAAAAGACATCCAACCACAATTTACGCATTGAAAGCACATTTAGACCAAAACATGACATGGATACACTACTACACATGAGTGGAGCACATTTCATCAAATTTAGTCAAGATTAGCATTTGACACAAAAAGGGCTATCTCACAACATATATATCTCAAATATTCCAAGAGCATAGCCTCACATAGCCATTTCTCCACACATATGACCAATATCTCACAAATAGCCAAAGAGACTCAAATAAGGCATATAAAAGAAGCTCATCATCCTAAAATGCAATATGATACAAATGCAACATGATATGTAACTAGATGGCTATCCTACCATGGTTTATACATCAAGCAAAACATGTATGTACATCAAAGTAAACATGGTATGATACATATGGTACAAAAGTAAATCCCCCAAGAATCAACTAGAAAGAGCAACAAACCCCAAGTTCCCCCCGCAAGTGCACAAATGTAGCTTGGTCGAGAGGCTTTGTAAAGATGTCTGCAAGCTGATCTTGGGTAGGGACATGGCTCAACACAATGGTCCCTTTCTCCACATTATCTCTCAAGAAATGGTATCTCACTTCTATGTGTTTGGTTCTGGAATGAAGCACTGGGTTTTTCGCTACGCTTATGGCACTGGTGCTATCACAAAGAAGTGGGATCTGGGTGCACTCCTCACCAAAGTCTCTCAAAGTGTATGAAATCCACAACAGCTGGGAACAACAACTCGCGGCCAAAACATACTCTGCCTCGGTGGTAGACTGAGCTACACTAGACTGCTTGTGGGAAGACCACGAAACCAACGAGGACCCAAGAAACTAACAAGAACCAGAAGTAGAATTCCTCTCGACTCGACAACCAGCAAAATCCGCATCAGAAAAACAATGAAGAGAAAGAGTCGAGGAGGAAGAATACCAAAGGCCAAGACCAGGGGCAGACTGTAGGTACCTGAAAATCCTCTTGACGGCCTGTCGATGTGATGTCCTCAGCGAAGCCTGAAAACGTGCGCACAGACACACACTGAACTGTATGTCTGGCCTCGTCGTCGTCAGGTAGAGGAGGGAGCCGATCATGCTCCTGTACTCCCGCTGGTCCACTGGTTCTCTATCCTCGTCCGCATCCAAAGTAGTCGTACTCCCCATGGGTGTGGACATAGGATTCACATCTTGCCTCTGGAACTTCCTCAGCATGTCTTTCGTGTACTTGGTCTGATGTACAAATGTTCCGTCCTTCACTTGCTTGATCTGCAACCCGAGAAAGTACTGCAACTCGCCCATCATGCTCATCTCGAATTCCCTGCTCATCTCATCTGCAAACTTGGCAACAAGGTTATGTGACGAGCCACCAAAGACAATATCATCCACGTATATCTGCACAATCAACAAGTCATTCCCATGCTTGAGGAGAAACAAGGTCCTATCCACGGTACCCATCACAAACCTTCTGCTCACCGAAAAACCTCTCAATCTCCCATACCATGCCCGGGGCGCCTGTTTCAACCCATACAGAGCCCTTTTCAACCGGTACACCTTGTGTGGATACTTCTCACTCTCGAACCCCGGTGGCTGCTTCACATACACCTCCTCCTCTATGAGCCCATTCAGAAAAGCACTCTTCACGTCCATTTGAAACAACTTGAACCCTTTAGCCACGACAAAGGCTAGAAGGATTCGAATCGCCTCAAGACGGGCCACAGGAGCAAAGGTCTCCTCATAGTCGATCCCCTCCTTCTGACTATATCCCTGAGCAACAAGTCTGGACTTGTTCCTCACAACCATCCCATTCTCTCCCTCTTTGATCTTCCAAAACCATTTGGTTCCTATAGGATGGCAATTTGGAGGTGGTTCAACTAACTCCCATACCTGGTTCCTCTCAAAGTTCTCCAACTCCTCATGCATAGAATTGACCCAGTTTGCATCAGATAAAGCGTGTCCAATGTCCTTGGGCTCAAAGGAGGCAACAAATGCAGCATGAGCGAAATGAGAGGAATTCCTAAACCTTGACCGTGTGGTACGTTCGTCGATGTCCCCAATGATCTTTGATAGGGGATGCACTTCTTGAATCCGCCGGGAAGCCTCACGCCTCGAGACTACCTCTCCCTCAACTTCAGCTTCTCTCGCCTGGTTCTCTTGTCGCACCGTCGTTGTCCATGAAGTAGACGGTCCACCCTCCGTAGTGGTCGTAGGGGAAGTAGTGGGTACACATTCTGCTTCAGGCACATGGTTCTCTCCATCATCATCTCTCGCTTCATCCTTCTCCTCTTCAAAGAGGTCCTCGGCCATCACTTCATCACCTGCACATTCAAAGCCAAGAGAGGTACATGGCATTGTCTCGTCGAAGGTTACCTCGCAAGTCTCCATGATTTTGTTAGTCTCAAGGTTAAGTACCCTATAGGCTCTAGAATGTTTAGCATATCCAAAGAAAATCCCATCACTAGACCTAGCCTCAAACTTGTCGAGTTTTCCCTTCTTAAGAATAAAGCATTTGCAACCAAAAACTCGGAAATGACTCACCTTGGGTGCCCGACCATGCATAAGCTCATAACAGGTCTTCCTCTTGAAAGCTCGCAATAAAATCCTATTGGAGACATGACAAGCCGTATTGACCGCCTCAGCCCAATACCTCCTAGGAGTCCTGTGCTCATCGACCATCATCCTAGCCATCTCACAAAGAGTCCGATTTTTCCTTTCCACAACTCCATTTTGAGGGGGCACATAAGGGGTCGAATACTGATGTTCAAGACCTAGATCATGACAAAAGGCATCAAAACGAGAGTTCTTGAACTACGAGCCATTATCACTGCGGATAGCTCGAATAGCATTCCCATACCTCTCGTTTTTCAACCTCACGATCAGATCTCGAACAAAACCAAATGTCTCACTCTTGTCTTCCAAGAAAAAACACCCAGGCATAGTGGGAGTAATCGTCCACCACAACAAGGACATACCACTTCCCACCCACCGAGCGAACTCGAGCTGGCCCAACAAGATCCATATGCAACAGCTCTGTCGGACGCTCGGTCATGACATCAGTCAGGGGTGGATGGGGAGTGGCTACCATCTTGCCATGCCTACACGGAGCACAAACCAAATCCTTCTCAAGCTTCAACCTCGGAAATCCTCGGACAAGGTCAAGACCACTCAAGCGGGAAACCAAATCAAAGCTCAAGTGTCCCAACCGCCTATGCCATTTCCACAAATCAGAAGAAGGACCGGCCATCAAACAAGGCGAGCAGGACCCAAAGAACGAGAAAAATCAGCCCTGAAAATCTGACCCTCGGGGATGATCATACGGACAAGATCACCTCGAGAATCCAAAGAACGAGACTCACCAGACTTGAAACGCACCTCAAAACCTTCATCAAGCAACTGAGAAACCGAAAGCAAATTGAAACCCAAAGACTTCACAAGAGCAACTCTCTTCAACGTTACCTTGTCACTCACATGCACAACACCCTCAGAAATCACCCTTCCTCGTCCATTGGCCCCAAATGTGATGTACATCTTTTCCTTCACTAGGGTGAGGCTGGAAAACCACTTCTTATCTCCGGTCATGTGTCGGGAACATCCAGAGTCGATCAACCAAATGTTCTCCAAGCCTCCTGCCTGTAGTCAGAAACAAGAACGAGAATGAGCTAGCGACTCGACACTGGGGTTAGCACAAAGAAAGTTGAACCAGTGTCGAGCCATCTGCTCAAAAGAGGGGTTAGCAAACATCATTCCCTTGCCACCAAAGTTCCTATGTCTCATGGAAGGAGTACGAGCACCACGAGGGGGAAAACGTGGTCCGTAGTTCCTCTGGAACCCAAAGCTGCGATCAGCTCCCCTAAACCCGTATTGAGGACGAGTAGGGGGACGTCCAGCAAAACCACCACGAGCCCGACCAAACCTCTCACCAGTACGCACACCATCATCTCTCCTAACAAACCTCTCACCACCACCTCTCTGTGGGAACCTACCACCCTGAGCTCCAACTCTACGAACACTCTTCACACTTCCCACACCCCATGGAAGTGGCACTCTAGGCTCAGGAATACCATGAGACTGACGATACCTGTCCAGGTTTGCTTGCTCCCTAGCAAGCCTCTCATCCCTCTTCCTCTTGTAGCAAAACTTTGCTAGATGCCTCTCCATGCCACAATACTCGCACCTGAAGGGGATGGGTTTTGGTTTTGGCTCTGGCTTCTCACCCTTCTCACTCACAAACTTCATCGGTTTCTGGAAGTCATTTATCTTAGGTGGGAATTTGGGTGGATCTTGGGTTGTGTCAAGCTTGTTGCAAAGGTGGTTGGGCCTTGGTGTGAAAGAGTTCTTGGGTGCTTTTGGAAGTGGGACTTGGATGTCTCCGATCACCTCAAACTCAGGGTTAGACTCAACACACTTCGCATACACACTCTCCCCACTGTTCTCTTCCACTTTCTCACCCAACTTCTCAAAACCCAAACCACGACCATCGGCTCTCTTGAACTCCTCAATCCTGATTTTTAAATGAGGTTCCTGCCCAGACAACCAACCCAACACCTTCCTCAAATAATCATTCTCCTCATAGATGACATCCAAACGGGAAGTAAGTTCAAGATTGCGCAAAGTAACTTCATCACGGCTAGTGCATGCATTGACAACAGGAGATTTCAAAGAAGCTTCCAAAGTGCTAATGGTTGAACGAGCATCAACAAGCTTAGCATGCATAGTAGCATCTCTCAACACACTATCACGGTTGTCAATCAAGCCATTCAACCTAGTGATCTCAGCAAGCAAAGAGTCGGGGTCACGATTTACCTCATCCTCCGATTTGGAGTCGCTGTCTTCCTTCTCGCTCTTCTTCGCTCGAGCTATGGGCCATCCCACAAAAGCCTTCAAGCGCCACACAGCTCAACCCACTGAGGTTCCGGCTTGCACTCTTCTTGCCCTTACGCCTCCCGGCGTCTTCATCTTCACTGCTTGAGCTTGACTGCGCGTCGCTTGCACCGGCCACCATGGCTCTTGCCTTGTCCTTCTTGTAGCCGCCCTTGCTCGGTTGCCGCTTGTCCTTGCTCTTGGACTTGCTGAAGTGCTTGCCCTTGGAGGAGTACTTGTCTTCACGCTTTGGGTGCGCCTTGTACTCGATCATCTTGTACTTGTTCTCCTCCGATTCCGGGCACTCGGCGATGAAGTGTCCACGCTTGCCACACTTGTAGCATGTCCCCGAGCTCCGCCTTGCATTCCTCCGGCTCATGTAGTCGATCAAACCTCCGTGAGAGCAAGGCCAGCTCCTCCTCGCCCAGCACATCAAACTCCTCATCTGGAATAGACATAAGAGAAGACAAGGAAAACTGTCGACAGGAAGGGTCAGATTTGCCCTTTGATCCGCCCACAAGAGCAAGACTATGGTCAGTCGAGCCCTCATGCTTGGATTGCAACTTCCTGTCAACCTCAGCCGACTTGAGCTTAGAAAAGAGGTCATCCAACTCGATAGTCAAATATTGCCCCGACTCCTTGATGGCCTCAACCTTAGCACCCCAAACATTTGGGTCCAAGACATGCAAGAGCTTCAAAGCTTGATCATGCTCAGTGTAAGGGAAATCCTCAACATTAGCCTTCATGTTGTTCACGATGGCGGTGAACCACTGAAACATCGCATCAATGTCCTCACCGGGAAGTTGAGTGAAGTTCTCATATTGCATCCGGTAAGAGACAAAGAGGCGAGCCTTCACATCGTTATCACCACCGTGAGCAACCAACAACTTCTCCCACATTTGCCAAGCAAGATTCAAATGGCGAACACGCTCAAACTCAGGATCACACAAGCTCCGGACCAAGTGATCAACGTCTTTTGCATTTTCCTCATACTTGGCCTTAGCACCGGCATCGGTCACCATAAGAGTATGGATGTTGAGTGGAATAGCATAGGTCTTGTCAAGCACAATGAAATCCAACAACTTGCCACGAAGAAAGATCATCATACGAGCCACCCACTTGTGGTAACCCTTGCCATCGAAGTGCGGCGGAGCGCCCCGCTCAACGTACGCCATCTTAGGATTCAAGACTTGTCAAAGTCACAAAGAATCCGGCACCAAGCTCTGATACCAATTGAAGGATCGGATGGCGACTAGAGAGGGGGGAGTGAATAGGAGCCGGTAAAAATTCTTCTTAAAGGACCCCGCCTATACCCCAGTCAAAACCCGGTCACACACAATCTATGGATCGAATCACACACCAATCGCCAAGACAACGAGGTTATGGATCAACCTCAAGTCCTAGGAACGATTCCTTGAAGCACACGCGGAAGCACAAAAGAAGGAGGGAGGAATCAAACCAAAGAGCAAAGCAGCCAGGCTCTGGCGGACCGTCCGGCCAGGAGAGGCGGACTGTCCGCACGGGCCACGCGGACCGTCCGCCAATGTACCGCGGACTGTCCGCACAGGTACGGCGGACCGTCCGGTTTGGGCCGTGGACTGTCCGTTAAAGCCAACAGAACCTCCAGTAGCGAACCCCGACAAACGGGCCGTCCACGGGGAGCACGCGACTGTCCGCGAGGCACCCGCGGACCGTCCGCCTGCTGCTGCGGACTGTCCGAAACCACTTCCAACCAAAACTCGAAACCAAAACGGATCGAAAGAGAAGCCGAGCAAGAACACGAAGAACACATGATGAACAGCACCCGCGCGGACCGTCCGCCAACACCTCGCGGACTGTCCGCCCTACACGGTAAGACCCAGAAACAGCCCGACCTCGAAGGTCAACTCCTCCAATCCATCACCGGATCTCCCAAACAGTAGAAGCTGTTGAAACAAGGGTTTGGGGACAAGTTAAGCGTCAAACAAGGATGCTATACCCCAAAAATTTCGTCTCCTAACTCCCTAAATCATCGGGAATCGCGGATCCTTTGAACACCACCAAAAACTAGAGCATCGAACGAAAATCCTTGAATCAAAGTGGTTTCCCGGCGTTTGAGGGAACGAGATCAATCACAAAGATGCACTAGACATCCATCCATGTTTCCCTCAAAGAAATCCGAGGAGAAACCCACTCAAATCCGCGGAATCACACCGAGAGCAAAGGCACCAAAAAAAAGCACGAAAAAGACCACGCGAATCACAACGCCGAATCTTCTATACAAACCAGGAAAGATTCACAAGGTCTAGCATGCCGCCCTAGCATCCATCCCTCTCAACAAATCTCTCATGAAACTCTCATGCTAGACTAGAGAAAATGGAGAAGAAAATAGTCCAGGAAAATGAGAAATAGGAGGGGGAAATGAAACCCTAAGTCGCGGAGGAAGAGAGCCATCCACACACACTCATGGCTTATACATCAGGTCCCGCCGGAGTGGTAAATGACTCGACTACCCCTAACTCAACTACTGGCGATACAACCCATGCAGGGGCATTTAGGTAAAGTTTGTGGGTCTTGCCATCGGACGGCCACGCCTTTGCCGCACCCCGCGTCCTCCCGACGCAAGCCATGCGATCCCACCGCGTGTCCTCCGCTTCGAAGCTTCCCGACAAGCCCGGATCCCGTCTCCGTTGTGTTGGGTCTTCAGACTTGGTTTTGTGGCCCAAACCAAGAAACCGTCCTCCGATGGTTTTGTGGGCAAACCACCAAACCCCGCGTGCCCGGCCCGGCCTCCCGCCAAGCCCCTTGACTCGACCACCGCCGTGCACCGGCTCGATCGTCCATGACTTTGTCTTGCTCGTCTCGCCACCATGTGGCCCGCACCTAGTCCTGCCGTCCACCGGGTCCCTCGAACCGAGCCTACTTGTCTCTCCATCTCCCGGAGGCCCCTCAAGGCTGAAGACCTTTCACGCCCGTTCTTCACCTGCAACAACACGAACTAGGCCGCAACCTACACCTGCGCATTAAGCCAAGAGTCAGTCCAACACCCGTTGTCAATCACTCATCACTGAGGAGCGGTCATCCATCGACCACTGGGATGCTCCTGGTCCTCACAGGGAACTTTCATAACGGATAGCAAAGCAAAGCCCGTTACTCTGAAATTAACATAAGAGACGCGTTCTGTGAACCTGCGTCTCCTCTGTCTCGATGAAAGGAGACAAATCTGTTTCTACACGCGCCTGCTTTCTCTCTATTAAAGGCGACGCTTGCTTTTGACCTATGTCTCATGTATCTCGATGAACGGGCCATGTCCTGGGGCCCACCGGTCAGGACTGGTAATGGGCTTTTACACTTCCTGTTACATTGTGGGCATGTTTGTAACGGGCTTTCCGAATGAAGCCCGTTACTCACTGATCAGTGTTTGTAACGAGTTTTAGTTAATACCAGTTACAGATACATAGGCCACCCCTACAGTAACCTGCTCGCTTGCCGACGGCATCCTAGAACCGCCGAGATTTGGCGACCATCGTGGGTCGTATCTTGGAACCGGCCCGGGATATGGCAGCCACCACTGCAAGGAGACATCACAAACACATTCTCACATCATAGATATAGGCATAGCAAGATCACATTTATAGACTAGCAAGATCACATTTATAGATAATCTAGGATCACATAAAGTTTCCAGTTACTCTCATCAGTGCTCTTTAGATGGAGTCATGAGAAAACTGCCTGAACCAGGCAGTATTTGACCACAACCAAGCAAGCCAAGCAGGTTTCTCAGGCAACAACACCTGACTAAAGAAGACTGAATTAGTTTCAAGTTTCTGGCTACAATAAACTCAAAGTGCACCACTGTAGAAGTTGCCCTTTTGATCGATGGTCTCCTTAAGAATGTACTCGCACAGCATCTCCCGGACACGCTTTAGATCTTCTGTGGAAATATCTACAGGAGATTTGAAATCCTGCAAAATACAATCATTTATGAGAATACAAGTAGAAATCAGTTTCTAAAATCAGATGGATAATATTAGCAGAGACAAGGTTGAGCATTATTATCTACTTACAGCAGCCTTCTTGATGTCAGATATGTCATCGAGTAGTCTTAACATATGGAATGCCACATGGAACCCACACAAAGAGGACCCCCATGGCTGCTGAGCACACTACATCGAGGTACCAAAATGACAAGTTAATGCAGTACCAAATAGGTAAGAAGAGACCATAAAAAACCTCGGTCTTACAGCGAGATTTGTTTTGTGTTTGATTGTGGCTTCTGGCATTTTCTCTTTCATTTCGTCACTCCGTCATGTGCATGTTCACCAAAGGCCTTGCATGATCAGCAATACCAATTAGAAATACTAAGAGATTTGATTTTTGTGAACAAAACCTACAAATACTGTACCAAAGGCTATGCATGGTCAGCAATACCAATTAGAAACACTAAGAGATTGAATTTTTGTAAACAAAACCTACAACAAACTAACCAGTTCAAAATATGTTGGAGGTCTGGGAACTTTAGCGGGGCATGTTGTTTAGCAGAATCTAGATACCAAACCTCTTTGAACTTCATACAGATGATCACTGTTACCCAGTGGCTAGTGCAGTAGACACCCACCACGTAGTCATTGTTCATTTGAGATTCCTTTGCCAACTTGGTGAGAATGTTGAGAAATATTTTCTGAACTAAGCAAATCTGGATCTAAAAACCGAACACTGATTCGCATCTCCGCTGCCTTGTCCATTATTTTCCTAAAAAAAAATCAAATTGTTAGCATGCATGAACTTTGTGGTCCAAATTAAAGAAATATCTTTTTAGATTTTAAAGGACTTACAATGTCCACAACCTCATGAAGGTAACATCCAGAGAAGCTAGGGTTATAAGGTTATACATGCTACTGAATTCAATGTTTAACATTAAAGCACCACAAACACCATTAAATTAGTCTTGGTCCACCTTTGATGGAAAGGCATCCTTTGAACGAGAGCCTCGGCTAGGGTTGCAATGTCACCCCCAACAACTGGTACAGACAGAAGGTAGTGACCCACATTGGCCCACACATAAATAGGTTGCACCACAACATACCCATCCTGCATGGGTAATGAATGGCAAGCCTTTTGAAATGGAAAGACTTTCTCTAGTGTGAGCTCCACATTAATCCCAGTGCCATCCAAAAGGCTGCACGTAGTTGGCTCTGTCAGCTTATCTATTGTGTCCAGCATAGGTGATCAACTATCACTGTGCACTTGATTCACTTCGTCACTGTTGGCATTCAAATGATCTGGCTCTCTGCCATCTTTCTCGATGTCATGCGCATGTTCTTCCTCGTGGACATGCACATCTTCTTCCTCGTTGCCATGCACATCTTCTTCCTTACTACTACTGACAGGTGCTGGTATTTGGGAAGGAAGAAGTGCATTTTTCGGTATGTCCATGCCTGATAGTCTTAGAGCATGGACAACTGATTGAAATGTTATGTCCATCATATCATGAGCATTAGACCTCTTGTTCCTCTTCTTCCTATACATTCCAGCGAAGTCTTCACCAAACCCTTTACCCCAGCCAAGTGAACTAGACACGCATCGGACCCGACCTCGATGCTCTGGAGTCTCAAGTGCTGTGGTGACGGTATCATCCTCCCTAACCCCAGAGAAAGAACCATCGCTACCCTGAGCTGCAAGTGTTTTCACCCTATCTGCTACGCCCACCACCGCAGGGTTACTCAATGTTATGCCCCCGCTTCCTTCACTAGTATTCTTCTTCTTCTTCCGTACCCTTGCCCGTAGATAAGGTCTCGAACGTCCAGGAAATTGGTTCCATGGGTTCTATTTTCCTTCTGTAGCTAGGTTTGCATCCTCCTCCTCCCACTCTTTCCTTTTACCACAATAACTTTTTCTTCCCGTCTTGTGTGGCTTATTAGCAATGCTCGCTTTTGTTTCATCTCCTGGCTCAATTGCTGAAATGAAGGAGAATTGGTTTCCTGCACAAACATGTCCCAGTCTTGTTGCTGCAAAAAGGCATGCTTCACAAAGGGAGTCTCCTCTTCACTCACATATTTTTTTTCTAAATGGGCCTTGAACCGCTGTTGCAAGGTTCCAATCTCTGATATAGCTGCCTTAATTACCTTCTTGCGAACAGATTCTTCCAGATTGGCTGGTGATCTAGCTTTTCCTCTAAAACTGTGAACATATGGTCCTTCTCAATTAGTGAGAGATCATCAACCACCTTGTTGATTGACACCCTCTCCCGAGCAATGAGACCACATACCAATACAAATCTATCCCTCGCAGTATCTGTGGTAGGCCAAAAATTGGCATCTAGTCCAGTTGTAGTCAACTTGTCTTCTGGCCATTTGGTTTGTGTCCTTGACCCACGAAATCGAGTACTACTCGCAGCAGTCTGCGCTGAGTGACCATGTGAAGAAGGTTCACCAACGATAGGCTGTGATGATGCACTGGAGGTAGATGTGTTTGTTGTTGTGGGAGACTACATAGATGATATGTCAGGTTGTCAGTAAAACAATATATGCAAGACTGAAAATCTAAACAAAATTCTTATTAGATAAATTTGTTTTCTCTGACAGGCAAGATAGCTGATACAATCGTAAATAAAATCAGCATAGACATACAGAGTTCATATTTTACTTAATTAGCATACAGGGATATGTGCTAACCGTTTTGACAGGGACACATCAATATGCTTATGTATCAAAGCAGAGAATAAATTCCTTCAACTGCTTCCTTGTCCAACTTTAGCAGCGATGGATTGTGTGTTCCATGTCTACATGCAACAAGAGAATAAAGCAATGGTCATGACATTATATATGACTGTAGTGAAACAATTAACACACACAACAAAGCATAAGACAGTCTATTTTTCACTACATTATAAACCCTTGCGATGCAATTCCCAATGTCAGGATGTGGTCATCAGAACTAAAGTATGCTAACAGGTCCAAAGCATAATTGTTGATCTGGTACATTCAAAGCACAGAAAAATTAAAGTATGCTAACATCCTTTATGCTTTTCATGAATTTATAGTGTAAAAATTTTAGCACCAGGAACATGAAAATGAATTTCAACATTTCACATAACTTCATCTGTTTGCAACAATTTATTCAAAATAGACTTGAAGCAACAAAATCTGT
This sequence comes from Cenchrus americanus, assembly GCA_947561735.1. NCBI lineage: Eukaryota > Viridiplantae > Streptophyta > Magnoliopsida > Poales > Poaceae > Cenchrus > Cenchrus americanus. The sequence continues at coordinate 152,614,412 of OX387242.1, read as the reverse complement.
CGATGCTTCAAATGCACAGTCAGTCAATTGAAGATGAACTATTAAGGCATGTCTCCCTAATCCACCTTGACATGAATATATAGCAGATTGGGTGGACTACATTATAAACCACGATGCAATTTCCAACGACATTATGTGGCTATCAGAATTAAAATATGCCAGTAGGTCCAACGCATAACTGTCGATCAAGTACATTCAAAGCATAGCAGAATTAAAGTATGCTAACAGCTAACAGGTCCAAAGCATAACTGTCGATCTGGTACATTCAAAGCATAACAGAATTAAAGTATGCTAACAGGTCCAAAGCATAACTGTCGATCTGGTACATTCAAAGCATAGTAGAATTAAAGTATGTTAACATCCTTAATATTGTTCATGAATTCACAGTGCAAAAATTGTAGCACCAGGAACATGAAAATGAATTTCAACAGTTCATATAACTACATCTGTTAGCAACAATTTATTCAAACAGACTTGGGGCAACAAAATCCATCCATCAAATCCACAGTCAATCAATTAAATATCAACTATCAAGGCATGTCTCCTTAATCCACATTGACATGAATATATAGCATATTTGGTGGCCGAGGAGAGAGAGGGCGTTGGGGGTTCAAGCAGGACTAACCGGCTCGTGGCCTGAGGCGGCTGACTCGTCGTCATGGCCGGCGATGACGTCGATGGATCCACTTCAACCGTCTTTAGGTTGGCCGGGAAGACGTACGTCTGCATGCTAATAACCGCGTCCTCGTCACCATCGTCACGCAGGGAGCGGCGGGGCTGGAGAAGAGTAGGGCTGGGGCGGGGAGAGAGCAGCGCAGATGAGCGGGGAGAGAGCGGCGAAGGCGAGCAGGGCGAGTGGCTGCGGTGGTGGGGAGAATGTGGTGATGTGGATCTATCTAGCGAGGAGTCGAATGTGATCAGCATGCGTAACTGTGTTTAATGAAACTACTAGCGTGCCCTTGACGGCTCTGTGCAGCAATAGGAATTCTATGGGCATTATAGTCAATATAGGTGGGAAATTTTGAGCAGCCCACGCACGGTTTGCCTAATGACGCTGATAGTGGGCTAGTGTCATAGGCGACGATGGTTAGTGAACCCGCATCACCTTTGTTGGGAGTTGGGCCCGGCAGGAGGGCAGTGGTTATCTTTTTATTTTGGCTGCTGACGCTGATGCGTGGGCCAGCCACTATTTTCTTTCGAATGAAACGTGCTTCCCTAAAATATTAGGGCCCATAAAATAGCACCTGAAAAATCATAAAAATACGAACAATTCGTATTTGGACATTTAGTATTTGAATAAAATATCAACAGTCACACTTGTGTGCCCAAGATTCTTAGAATCCGTTTTTATATCCCATGTTAATGATGTAATAATTCTACTAACATCTAGTGTGCTCCAAAAAATCTACAAATTGACTTGCCAACATAATTTGGGTACCTAGACTTGTCTTCAACATTTCAAATGGTTTCGATGAAGGAAAAATATAATTGTGTATAAATATCTAGAATGTTCCTTGAACATTGAAGTTTTCCACACTTTGCAACATGTTTGAACTCATGTGCATTTGAACACTTAACAAAACCTTGTGGTTCACCTTAAGATTACAAAAATGCAAAGTTTCATTACAGGAGGTGTGGAAAACAAATATTATTTATATGTTGTACTTACATAGAACAAGATAAGGCATATAAACATTGTTCAAGAAACGGAATATATGAAAATAATGAAAACATGGTGATTTTAGAAAACAGTAGAAAAAAAATCAAATTTGGACTACTTACGACGGAGAAATACATGTTACGAAAAATTGATTGCGGACTAAAAAGAGAAATGGTGTCAGCGACGCGGGACAGATAAATTGTTCCTCATTCTCCAATAGAACAAAGGAGGAAGCAGAGGGCACCACCGCCCGCCGCCACCCCTGCTTCAGCGGTTTTGACACCCAAGAGGGCATCCCAGGCCTCGTCGACGACAAATGAGACCACCACAACCTTCAATTTGACTCACAAACGTGACAAATCAAATATTATCTATCAAAGACCAATTAAAAACCGACATCTCGATAAAATCAAATCCACGTTTAGTAATATCTAGTAATTTACATTCAAGATAGATAATGTTCATTGATGCTTGAGCCTACATCTGGATGTTCATTGTGCTGACGGCGTACTCCACGGCGGGGTGGAAGCTACGCGTTCAATGGTCGAACTCTTGACGGATGCGACACTCGGTGCTATAGTAGTGGATGATCTCTTTGTTATCCGGCCCATAGCGCCTACATCCCGCTGCCTAAATGTAGATTTGGAGATTTGTTGATGGTAAAAACTTATTTAACGTTTTGATTGGACTCGCAAGCGTACAAGTCACCTATGCCCTTCTTCACCTACGGGAGATCCCAAGGTTTGTCAATCCACGGAGCAAGGAGATTGCTACCGCTTAACCAAGCACTAATCTAGTTGACTAGGGAAACCTTTAAAGGGAGGGTTAAACTTAAAGTAAAAGCAATCTAATCTATATTAATCTAAGATTAAGCTAGATGACAAAGGTTGGTACAAAAGAGTGATTAAGAAAGATAAGCGTTCCCTCCCTAGGATCTAGGATATCATGGATATGCATCTACTACATGAGAGTGGTAATCCAATCTACGGAGGGTTGTGACCACGGTTTCGCCCTTTCCCTCCCCCCGTACAGTCACTACACGGAGGTAATCGTGACTAGACCTATGATGGACACGGTATTTTGATGGAATCTATGGGAGTAGCGGATATCATACGCCCGAAAAACACGGTAGCTAACCTTAATCATCAAAGCATCATCAACATGAAAGCAATAGATTGAAACCACGAATCAAGTAGCGATCACATAGCATGTATTCATCTAACCCTAGGGGTGAACGGAGACATTACCCCATCATCTTACTAAGATTGAAGCACATAGGGGTAGTGGAGACTCCGGAGAACGTCGTCGATGAAGATGGCGGCGATGAAGCTTGGGAACACCCCTAGGCCAGCGGCTTGGACTCTTTCTCTTGCTTCCTTCCCTCCGCCGACATTGATCCTTTCGACGAACTCATCTAATCTCATCACTCATCTTGTGGCGGCTCTCCGATGAATGGATGTCAATGGGTAACCATCTTGGGGCGCTTAGGGTGTTTTATTTATGTCCTTGGGTGCCTTGGGGTGTGCTCCATCTTGCCTTGCACGAGATCCTCCTTGGGAGAGAAGCAAACTTGGTTTGCATAAAACCAGCCTCGTCCAGATTTTCCTGATTCGCAGCGCTTCCTTGCCGGCGCCATATCTCCCACGTCCGGACTCCAAATAATGCAAATTTGTTGTCAAGATTATGTGCCACGAAATTATCTTCAACTTTGGCATTCATTTCTTTCCCTGGGAACGAAGATAAGATCTCCAAATCGGCCTTGGAAGATAATCTGTTCTGATCTTGGACAGACTGCGTAGCAGGGATTTCGGGGCCATATCTCCTAGCTCCCTTATCCGAATTGGGCGTTCCACATGTCCAAATCAAAGGTATTGTCGAGGCCCAGAACTTTGGTTGTCAAAATTTTGCCATTAAACGCCATTTAAGTCTTCGAATATGCACCGAAAGATCATGCTGTTCTGGGCTGAATGAATATCTCCCGGACTGAGTTAATCTCGTTGCTAAACATCAAAGTCCCCGAAGTTTTGCGTGTTGATGCTTCGGTCCTTGGGTTGTTTGGGGTCTCGTTCACTTCGTGTCTTGACTTGTGACGGGCTTCATGATCTTCTCTTTAAGTGCTTGATGACCTTATCCCGAAAGTCTCCACTTTTACGTTAATTTCCTGCGTAAACAACAAACTCCAAAATCGACATGCAAGTGTGAAATTGTTACGTCATTAGTATGCCTAGTGATGGGTTAGTTGCAAATCATAATCGAAACCAATGTATAACAAGTACTCTAGGTTGACGGAAATTCACCGTCAACATCTCCCCCATGCTTAAACCTTGCTCGTCCTCGAGTAAGTAATCCTCACTTAAAAGGGAAATCATCATTGCCTTCCAATGTTGTCCCTGCACTTAGTCATTCATGACGAGGCAAATTGCTCTCTCTTAAGAATTTATTTTGAAAGTTAAAGATGTGACTGACTTCTTTTTCATTATGGAAGATAGACTAACAATAAAGAACAAGCCACATTTAACAAACACGATGCTCTCAAACTTAAGTGAACTTCAAACCATTACCTTGTTCTAAGGAAGAATTTTCAAAAAGATGCATATCCAACATAAGTAAAAATCTCTTGCAAAAGCTCATAGAAACACTCATCTCATCAAGTCACTCAAGCCTATACTAGATTATTTTCAACCTATTCTACTCATATGTGATAGTGGAAGGCATACGTGGAGCTTGGAAGTTTAAAAACAATCCTAGCAAAACATACATCCGAAACATTGTCAAATTAAGAGAGAGATCTATTGGAATTACCGAGACTCGTCAAAAAGGCCATGGAAAATAAATGTTGGAAAGAGAGATAGATGAAACACACACATTTAGATTGTTGCACATGTGCAAGTGGCAAATGGATGATCCCGAGGCTCGAGTGAAGTCCTTGTTATCAGATTGCACATGGTTGGTAGGTTTGAGTATGGATTTATCATCAAGGAACCTGAGAACTCATGAAGAAAAACAACCGAGGAGCATCTTTATTGTTTTCTTACTTTTATTTTATTTCCTTCTCATTTTTTCTCTTTTTTTTCTTTCTTCTTCCTTTTTCTTACTTTTCTTTTTTTCTTCTCATCATAATTTTTTTTCATTTTTTTTCTTTTGCTCCTCAAAACTTTTGCAACATAATACTTACATAGCATTTGTCAGAGATGATGTAATGACTCCTCCCCCATGCTTGAACGATGCTCGTCTTCGAGCATAAAATAGAGGGGAAATGGCTGCTAAAGTAAGTATAAATTCCATAATCTTGCGGAATATTTGAATTTCCATCGAGAATTTTACTCCATACTCAAACTGAGTTGTGGACAAGGAGGTGATCACAAAAAGATGTTTTTGGTTCAGGGTGGATGCCCAGCGAAGTTTGTGAAATTTTCGATGTGAAAACCCACAATGCATGGACAAAAAGGCTAGCATGAAAAGATACATAAAGGAATGCCGAGCTTCTCAGTCTCGAACCATAGAAATCAATCCTAATCCAACTCATCAAAACATATGTTTGCAATCTACAGGTTTTGTTATCATAGAACATATATGTATATGGCTTTGGTGGGTAGAACTTTGCAAGAGTATCACAAATATGTAAATAGCATACAAGTTAAGTTTTCATAAAAACAACATGTTATCTGGCTATCAATAAACTTAAATCAAGGAGCAAAGATATGTATGTGGGTCTAGAGTATAGTCATTTCACCTCCACAAATAAAAGAGCTAGTATCTAAATAAATTTCAGATAATATTATAGAGAGCAATTATCCAAGACATGTATAACTTCATGTAGGTAAAACAAAGCGGCAACTTTCAACATTTTCCGTAAGCATAGGCAATATAAAACATCGAGGTGGACACATGGTCATGTCTATCTATTGAAAATAAAAAGAAACCTAGGTTGTCCTCCTAGTAGCCATGTTATTGTTGGAAGAGAAAACCAAAATCTTGCACCTAATAAGGTTGAAGGCATACTTACAAGCATTTATGTTCGGAGAAAAGAAGGTCCATGGAAATGTTACGATCCTTTGTAGTTCTTCGTTGCCTTCTTCCGACATCTCCATATTTCGATGTGGCTTTTTCTTTTGTCTTGATTTATCAATGCTCCTAAATTTCTGAATTTGATCTTGTACATTTAATGGAGTCATTGGTCGACCTTCCCTTCAATGTTGTCATCACCATCTCCTCTTTCTTGTTCTCATCATCTCCTTACTGTCTCTTTTTTCATGGATTTCCCATCTGTCCAGGACAGAACATATATCGAAATATAGCTCTATTTAAAAGTTTATGAAATTACCTTTCCAATGTGTGGTCATTCATCAAAAACGGAGTTCATACAAGGGAGCTATGTCCGTTTTACTTCAGCGCTACGTGCTGTCCAAAACTGATTCAAGACGTGTTGCACTCGGTGATTCGGGCATAACCTCTTGTAGGAAACTCTGATCCATTTGTCTTGATTCTTGATTTGTTGGAATCGTAACTTCATGGTTCTTCCAAATATCCAAAAATATTCCGTGTTTTCCCTTCGATACCATGCAGAATTTTGATGAGATCGGTGGCTTCTTGCGCATTGACCCGGAGACGTTAATGATCTTGATCATTCTATCTTCTAGAACATCATGTTGCACTTCTGTGTTGAAGATTCAGGGTCTCCCCCATGCTTAGCATTTAGCTAGGCAGAAGAAGAAGACAAAACATTTTTATCTTAGCCATCCTTCAATTTCCTCGAAGTGAGAGTTTCTATCTTGCCTGCAAGAGGTTTTAAGCGCACATTCTACCCCCAAGGTGACGGTTGGGAGTAGATAGAATTGCCAACAATCCAATATTTCCTAGGACTCTCAACTGTTGGCATAATTAGTCTAATGAGAAATAAAAATCTAATGAATGTACGTGGTGCAAGGTGTGTATGCACATGATAGGAAAGCATATAAACAAAGACAATGTTTTCACCTAGTTCTAAACACCATGTTTACAACTAGGTTGCTAAATTTCTCCAAAGCCACAAAGATTGATAAATCTAGGGTTAAAACACCATATCTATCCCTAAATCAATAACACTAATGCATAAGAACAATTAAGCGCATTGCAAAGCTTATAAACTAACAAATGCAACATGAAAACATATGAAAAACTTAATGATGATGGTCTGCAATCATGTTTAAACACCACGTTTACACAAGATCACAGAAGGAAAATACTCATAGGGCCCTATGAAGCATTAACATGGAAACTGAAGCATACATCATTAAGTAAATAAAACAACCAAGCCAACTATGTGAAAAAAATGTATACGCAAAGCAACATCACGTTGATAACGAAATGCAATGTATGCAAATAAATAAATATGAGCATGAACATGATGGTGGTTCTGAAAAGGAAAACTAAACTTAGATTAATAACCACAAGTTGATCATCATAAGATGGTGCCGTTCTTTATTCTCTCTAAGAATGGAATAAAAACAAAAAGAAACGGGCTGCCTCCCGAAAAGCGCTTCATTTTAATTCATAGAGCTCGACTTTCTCACATACCTTCTTTTCGTTGAAAAGCCATGGCCCTTAATGCTAGAAGAAAAGGTACCAATGCAGCTTTAATTTACTTCCCATGTTGTGCTTGATCACTTATAGAAGACTTGCCCAAGGCATCCTTTTGCTTCATTGCTATCTCCTTCTTTATCACCCTTCGGTGTTGCCTTCACTCCATGAATTTTTCTTTAATGTCCAGAGCACAAAGTATACCCAAGCTCTACTCCATTGCACAGTGCACAAAATCTCCTTTCCAACGAGTCTTTACTTGCCCAAATCAGACTCTAGACAAGAGAGTTATGTCTGTTTTACTTTAGCGACGAAATCTGTCCTGAAATTTCAGAACGCGCGACGCTCAATGTTTTCTACATAACTCTTTGCACGGGTCTAGAAATTCGTTGGTTCTTGATGCGTTGGAATGGAAACTTGATGGAGCTTCTGAATATCTCATTTTCTTCATTTGTACACCTCTGAACAAGCTCTCAAATTGATGAAGACGGCAACATCCATCGCGGGATTTGGAGAGGTTGATGATTTATCTTGCAACACTTAGGGGTGACTTGTCTTTTAATTATTTGAGCCTTATATACATGGTTAGTGAAAATCGGGCCTTCTCCTGACATGTGCTTCTTTAAGGTCATTATCTTGATCAAGCGCAAAGCATGATCGAGATTTACAAAACTTATTGTAAACATACGCGTCCATAATTAACACCACATGCGAATTGTAGCAACAAGTCAAGGTGTAAACAAAAGAAGCATATGTTTCATGAATAGCACTTAGCTCATCATTAGGCAAAGGTTCTTTGGGTGTGAGATTAATTGGTTCGAACATAAAGGTTTCCTATTTTTCATTCTCATGAAAATCTAGCCTATCAACATGATCATTATTGGAACAAGGCATAGAATCTAAACTATTATTCATACCATTGGTTGAGCATGAGTATTTGAATTTATCAACATCAATACCAATAATATCTTGAGATTTCAGCCCGTACCTTGGCCTTATAGCTTTTTCAACAAGAGTGATATTTGGTTCATCTAGCGGTGTTGAAGGCGAACCAATCTCAACGAGTGAAGGTGTCTCTTTGTTACCTTTTTGCATCCCTCCATCTCATCATGTGGAACGTGTAATCCATCAATTATGTATGTATTCATCTCTTCTTCAAGATCTTGTATGTTGCTTTCTTTATCTCCCGTGTACCACATGTCGTCAAGATTGCTCTTCGTTGATTCACTCTTTTCTTCATCATTCAGCACTTCCATACCTTGATTTGCTAGTGTGTATGCTTCAATAGCACACAAGCTATCACCTTGTGGGGAGGGACATTCTTGGAGTACTTGATCTATGTCAACTCCTTGCCATTCATCTTCTAGCTGGAGTCCTATCTTCTCCCATTTATCCTTCGAGGACACTAGGCTCATCATGGTTGTACTCTTCTCTTCCTTCATTGCAAATCTTTGAGTCGTCAAATTGATCGATCCATCCTTCATCATCTTCTTCTTTTTCTTCTTCAAATATCTTTTGAATCGACTCTCCACTCATCCCTTGATCAAAAATGTCTTCAACTCTCTTGGTGACGTGTCGGTGTTCCTCCTTCCTTTGGTAGTTGATTAGTGGGGCAAAATCAACTTGAATCCAACCGGATTGATTGAACTCTGCCAATGGTCTAGCATTTCTCATACTTCGGTCTACATTCATGTTAGTTTCAATATTTTTAACATCCGAAATCACTTCACTTACCTTGGGAAGTGGATCTTCAATTTCTCGTACGGTCGGTTCATCTTTTGTAGACCTCCGGTTCATCTTTTTTCAAAAATTTCAGCAAGCACCTTGGGCTTGCTTTTGTCGTTTTGCTCCTCCCGACAACGTCTTTGCCAATCTCGTTGCGTTCTTTGTCCATTGCTTATCCTTTGTAAGATTTGTGCGGCTTCACTAATTGTTTTATCAATTATATCACCGCCTGCACATGTGCTTACAAAATGAGATGAGTTAGGGGTTAGTGAAAAATAAAAGGTTTGCAACATCAAGTCACCGGAAAATCCCAAGTTCGGGCCTCACTCAAGTAGTTCATTAAAAAGGTCTCATGCTTCATCAATTCCTTCATCCTCTCCTTGCTTGAAAGTGAGCACTTGCCTCCTTAAGTCTTGGACCTTGCTTATGGGAAAGAACTTTAAAAGAAACTTCTTCACTAGCTAATCCAAATTTTCTTTTGCTTCAAAGGATGCAAGTGTGTACCATCTTCGCGCTTCATCTTCGAGAGAGAACGGAAAAAGATTCCACTTGAACCAAGCGGCCGGAACTCCTTCTTGTTGCACCGTGTTGCATATCATCATGAAGTTCTTAATGCGTCTATATGGGTTGTCATCCTCGAATCCTCTAAAGTGGTTTGTCACCACTAACTTGATGATTCTAGGCTTCACTTCATAGTGGTTTGTAGCAAGCGTCAAATCTGATTTTTGCATCTCAATGCCTTCCATTGACGGCATTGCTAGATCTCTTAGCGACATATCTTCGTCCTCCAAAGGTGAGGTGAACAAATCCATCTAGGCACTAAAAATAAAAAACACAAAAGGTTTTTTTCTAGAAAACAATGGTTAGATGTTAGTAACCAACAACAGAAATAGAAGATTAAACGTAGCAAACTCGCTTGCTCCCCGGCAACGGCACCAGAAAAAGGGGCTTGTTGATGATAAAAACTCATTTAATGTTTCGATTGGACTCGCAAGCGTACAAGTCAGCTACGCCCTTCTTTACCTACGGGAGATCCCAAGGTTTGTCAATCCACGGAGCAATGGGATTGCTCGTGCTTAACCAAGCACTAATCTAGTTGACTAGGGAAACCTTTAACGAGAGGATTAAACTTATCTAATCTATGTTAGTCTAATTTTAAGCTAGATGGCAAAGGTTGGTACAAGAGAGTGATTAAGAAAGATAAGCGTTCCCTCCCTAGGATCTAGGATATCATGGATATGCATCTACTACAAGAGAGTGGTAAACCAATCTACCGGGGGTTGTGACCACGGTTTCGCCCTTTCCCTCCCTTTGTACTGTCACTACGCGGAGGTAATCGTGACTAGACCTATGATGGACACAGTATGTTGATGGAATCTATGGGAGTAGCGGATATCATACGCCCGAAAACCACGGTAGCTAACCTTAATCATCAAAGCATCATCAACATGAAAGTAATAGATTGAAACCACGAATCAAGTAGCGATCACATAGCATGTATCCATCTAACCCTAGGGGTGAACGGAGACATTACCCCATCATCTTACAAAGATTGAAGCACATAGGGGTAGTGGAGACTCCAGAGAACGTCATCGATGAAGATGGCAGCGATGAAGCTTGGGAACACCCCTAGGCCAGCGGCTTGGACTCTTTCTCTTGCTTCCTTCCCTCTGCCGACATTGATCCTTGCGACGAACTCATCTAATCTCATCCCTCATCTTGTCGCGGCTCTCCGATGAATGGACGTCAATGGGTAACCATCTTGGGGCGCCTAGGGTGTCGTATTTATGTCCGTGGGGTGCCTTGGGGTGTGCTCCACCTTGCCTTGCACGAGATCCTCCTTGGGAGAGGAGCAAACTTGGTTTGCGTAAAATCAGCCTCGTCCAGATTTTCCTGATTCGCAGCCCTTCCTTGCCGACGCCATATCTCCCATGCTCGGACTCCAAATAATGCACATTCAGTGTCCAGGTTGTGTACCACAAAATTATCTTCAACTTTGGTATTCATTTCTTTCCTTGGAAACGAAAATAAGATCTCCAAATTGGCCTTGGAAGATAATCTGTTCTGATTTCGGACTGACCGCGCAGCAGGGATTTCGGGGGCCATATCTCCTAACTCCCTTATCCGAATTGGGCCTTCCACATGTCCAAACCGAAGGTACCGTCGAGGCCCACAACTTTCATAGTCAAACTTTTGCCATTAAAGGCCGTTTAAGTCTTCGAATCTGCACCGAAAGATCATGCTGTCCTAGGCTGTGAGAATATGTCTCGGGCTGAGTTGATCTCGTTGGTAAATATCCAAGTCCCTGATGTTTTGCGTGTTGAGGCTTCGGTCCTTGGGTTGTTTGGAGTCTTGTTCACTTCGTGTCTTGACTTGTGACGGGCTTCATGATCTTCTCTTGAAGTTCTTGATGAACTTATCCCGAAAGTCTCCTCTTTAACGTTAATTTCATGCGTAAACAACAAACTCCAAAATCGACATGCAAGTGTGAACTTGTTACATCATTAGTATGCCTAGTGATGGGTTAGTTGCAAATCATAATCGAAACCAATGTATAACAAGTACTCTAGGTTTACGGAAATTCACCGTCAACGAGATTCTGGACGGGCAACAACGGAATGTCATCATCGTCGCCATCATCAAGCCAGTACCACCACGTAATGTTGTCGATATCTTGCTTGACGAGGTAGCGCAGCCGCCGCAGGTTGTGGTTCTTCCACTGGCCGTCAGGGGGCGACATGCCGCCACTGATTTCTTGGAGCAGTGCCATGCCTTTGGGGTCCGACGGGTTGCAATGGTACTTCAGCATCGCTAAGAAGTACTTGGCACCGGAGTCTTCAGCAGCGGCATCTCCGATGAGATTCAGACCCTTATCGGGGTTCCACCACCTCATCAACCTCTCCATCCTCTCGAAGCACAATGCCTCTAGATGATTGGCCTCACGGAAGCGCCACTCAAAGCACGACCTGACGTAGCGATTCTTGCACACCTCACTAAGATCACGCAACGACACGTGCAGTAGTACCTCATCAGAGTCGCAGATGTGCAGGAAGGTGCCGCGGATTTTATTTCGAAGGTTCATAAAATGGAAGACGGGATCATCCTTGGTGGAGTGAATGATGATCTGGGTGACAAGTTCATCTGACAGTAGTTGCATCAAGCACACCGTGGGCATCAAGGAGAAAGGGAGGAAATAGAAAAGCGACGGGGTTAGGAAATTGAAAGGCGACGAGGGTTGAAGTTGAAGGCAACGAAGGTTGAAGTTGGCGACGAGGGATGAAGTTGGCAACGAGGATTGAAGTTGAAGGCCACGAGGGATGAAGTTGGCGACGAGGATTGAAGTTGAAGAAGCCGACGAGGATTGAAGGTTGAAGAAGGCGCCTCGGCCATGTGTTGGGGAATTCGGCAAAACACTTACACACTTGAAGCGTCGGTTTTGTCGAAGTTCGTGATATAAGATTTCGAGTGATGTGCAAAGACAACAGCCAAGTCTGGTTTTCTTCGTGTGAATCTACTGTCTATTTCAGGATGATTGAAATCTGCAGAAATCTAGAATCATGAACCTGCAAAGATCGGAAGTCGTGAACCTGCGAAGATCGGGAGTCACGGACTTGCGAAGAACGAGAGTAGCGAACCTGCGAAGATCAGAAATTGTGAACCTGCGAAGATCAGGAGTCACAAACCTGTGATGATCTGGAGTCATGAACCTGCGAGACCCCAGATTCTCAAATCGGCGAAAGCATGTATACAGATCCCCGAAATTCGGGAGTCGGGGATAAGAGTCTGGAGATTAGAGACAAGCCAAGTCAAAGACGCTACCTCAAAAGTCCGGGATGATGTGTGAACTAGTGGCTGGCTTGTAAATATATGAAATCAGCCCCGCAAATTACGGGATGTAAGAGACATTTGTGTACATGTTCACACTAGGAGTATTCCCTAGATTTGAGGGTATTTTCGGAATGTAAAAACTCCCTTCGCCTTCCTATAAAAGGGGGGCGCTGACACGTGTAAAGGGGTTCACAACTTTTGAGGCGAGTACAGACTTTAGGAGATTCCTTATCTCCTCTTCGCTTCCTCTGTGACTTGCGTGATTCTTGCACTGAACTTCTGTGTTTGGGGATTACCTCCGATTTTCCCGACCCCCCAACATTGGCGCCCACCGTGTTTCAGCCGAAAAAACAACTCACGATGCCACGACAAAAGGGGTCGAAGAAGAACACCCCCGCTGAGACTGATCAAGAAGAGCACCACCATGTTAAGGGCAATGGAATCTCTCTCACCCCTGAACCTTCAAACTTCATAGACCAGGAACGAAGAGCAAAACTTGAGGCTCTCCAAGGAGCAAGAGCTGAAAAGATAGTACACATTCAAGAACAGCCTACAGAACACCAAACACATGAAAATGAAAATGATGATGGTGATGATAATGACGAGGCCATAGACCAAGAATTAGAAAGAGTTTAGCATAAAATATAGAATCTGCTGAAAGAAAAAGAAAAATTTGCGAACCAACTGCAAGCAAAAAGAAACGCCTTTGGGAAGCTAGAAAAACTTAATCAAGCAAAAGAACAAATTGAGGCAATACAAAGAGAAATCAAAGAAATGCAAGAACAAGAGAACAGTTTGCTATGGTAAGACTCACCACACTAGGACTCTGGTCCGTACAGAGGAATAAAAAAATAAAATATCTTCGTGGGTAATGGAATCTCACAATTCGCCACTATCTATAGGCCTGCAAACTGCACCATTGCCTTCAATGTTCAAGCTAGTATCTCTACAAAAATACAATGGCTTCGGAAACTCCAGACAATTCCTCATGAGGTATGAATCAGTGGTGAATTCAGCAGGAGGAGATGTTGCACTAGCTAAATCTTTCATCATTGCCTGTGAAGGTCTAGTTCTAAACTGGTACTCTCTGCTACAATCACACTTAGTCTGCAGTTGAGTCGACCTTGTTGACGGATAAAAGACGTATCCCTCTACGATCCGCAAGCGTACGGACCCCACACCTTTTTCACCACGGGATTCCCAAGGTTCTTGTCAATCCGCGGAGCAAGGGGATTACAAGCGTTCGATCAACAACGACACACTAGCTACTAAAACCCTAACTTACTATTATGCTAGAAAACAACTAAACTACACTAGAGAGAATGATTAAGATATCAAGGTAGAAGACACTCGCCCACGGGTCTACGATACTAGAGCATGCAATCGCTTAAAGACATGAAAAACCAATCTAATCTATCGGGATTGTGACCACGGTTTCGCCCTTTCCCTCCTCTCATACTGTCACTACGCGAAGGTATTCATGACTAGACCTTTGATGGACACGGCGTATTGAATGGATCCAAGGAAGGATCGAGGCCTATACTCCCTTTACGGCATGGTAGCTAACCTTAAGCATGAAAGTATATTCAACACAAGATGATAGATAGATAATCCTACAAAGTGCGATTACATCTCAATATCGATTACAACCCATGGACGAATGAGAAGATTACCCCATCAAGGTGCTGATCATGGCACCGTTGATCATGGTTTCCCTTCCGTCGGTGTCTTCCTTCTTCTCCACAAGAGGGTGCTTCCTTCGAGGTGGCTGATCTCCCGCCGGAGATCCTCCTCCTCTCTCTCTAGCTCGTGGATGGCCTTCTGGTGCGAATGACTCCTCCCCTCGGTGTTGGCGGCGCCTCGGGGGTTTTAGGGTTGAAGATCCTTCGAGGGCAAGGAAAACGGGACCGAACCGGTGCCGGAACCGGGCCGGGGCCGGCCGGCCGGGGCCGGCCGGCCAGGCCCACCCGGCCGGTTCGGTCGCCCCTTTTGCTCCGTGGGTCCTCGTGCACTTATGTACTTTGCTCCCTCCACTTGCACGATTTTGATGATGTTATCCTCGCGTCCAAGATGGAGGTTCTCTTCGCATGAAGTTCGATCTTTTACGCTTCAATCTCTGGGGGTGTTCCTCGTAGCACTTCGGTCCTCGCCACCATTGGAAGTGATTTCATCAAGCTCATGAACACGAACAAGACTCCGTAAATGCTCCTTTGAACTTGTTGCGAATCCGTCCTTTATGTCCATGTTTTCCTACATAAACACAACACTTCCAAATGCATGCACAAAGATGAACTTGTTATATGATTAGTGTGCCTAGTGGCGGGCTAGTTCCATAATCAAATCCAAACCAAAGTGTAATGAACATACTAGGTGCACTAAAATACACCGTTAACATCTCCCCCACGCTTAGCTCTTGCTCGTCCTCGAGCAAGTACTCGTAAAAGAACTTCGTCCAAGGTGTGTAATCGTGTATCACTAATCCTCCTTCACAAGTTAGTCAATCCTTTCATCTTTAATACATAAACACAAAGTAATGATAATCAAACATAAACATGGGCGTTTAGAACTTTTACCACGTCAAGTTTTACCCCACAACTCAAACTCTTCACTCGAAGTCTTCAATTTCAGCCATGCTTACTCCTTTGCTTCCATCGGAGGGTTTTTATGATTTTCAAAACAAAAATTCCTGCAACAAGTATTAGACAAAAACCTTTCTCCATCTCTCTCAAGTCACTCATATGAAGTGGCTATCGTAACCAAATTTTATAAAACTCTCACCTCCCATTAATCTCTCATATATCATGTAAAGTGGAGCTATAGGTAGGGCTAGCGCAATCAACACAAGTATTGTCAAACTAAGAACTTCCTCTAATGGTTGTCTACCTTTCAAAGCCAATGATCATGAGAATTAACCATATGTAGGGATATCAAGGATGAGAAGATTTAGAATGGTGGACATGTGCAAGGGCAAAAGAAAATTGTGACTACAAGGCACCGATGATGTCCTCGTTGTCGGATTGCACATGGTTGGAAATAGAGTAAAAGTTTCGTCCCACAATCAACGTGACAACCTTCCTTACACTTGATCCATCCCTCTCATATCTTCATTGCTACCTCATCTTTTTCTCTTTTTCTTTTTTTTCTTTCATTCACATATGATTTTTCTTTCTTTCTTTCTTTCTTTTCCATACACATACTTTTTCTCTTTATTTTTCTCTCTCTTGACAACTTTTCAAAGTTTTCAATTCTCTCTTTCCTCGCATGCATACAATCTGAAATTTTAAATAAATCATGCTAGAGACGAGACGAAACTTTGAAAAATAGGTTGTGTTCAAGGAATACGATGTACAAAAGAGATGTATAGGGTTGGGTATGGAATTCGGCGATATACGTGACTTCCGTTGTGAAAGTCACGTTACCGAATATATGACGAGGCTAGCAACAAAAGATAAGCACAAGGACATGATCATTGCTCGAAATTAAAACTCACCAAGAGAGAAGGGTCCTAGCCTAACTTATCGTGCTAATCACACTAATGGTGGAGCGAAAAAAATAAACTTGGCTTTGGATAGGAAGTTTTTTTCTTACTCTCAACTTGGAAAAAGAGCTTTTGCTAACCTTTATTACAAGGGTTTTAAGATAATTTTCAGAACTGAAATCCTCCAATTTTTAGCATCGAACATAGCACAGCTAACATGTGAAGCTCAAGATCGAAGTGTGGTAAGGGTACTTTAAGTAGTAGCGATTCCACTAAGCCCCACGGTAAACGTTTTTCAAACCACATACTTATGTTCGTATATCAAGAATCGAAGATTAAACAAACAAGTAAATAAAGATAAACAATACATAAAACACCAAGATATATATAAAGACTCTTTTTATTTGGTTTTCTTGACTCAACACTAATTTAAGACACTTGCAAAAAATTTTAAAACACACTCAAAAACTAAAGAGTCATTAAAACACTAAGACTCTCGCACGAAGATTAAACCGAACCTAAACTTGAAGTTCAAAAGCTAAGGCTAGCGAGCTAGCTCTCCCCCACGCTTAAAAGATACGACGTCCTCGTCGTATCTTACAAAAATCCTAAGGGGAAAACTAGATCTAGTGGTACTTCAAGCAAGTTTTGCACCACTTGCCTCTCATGTTTCCAACCATGCCGAAAAGTTTGCACACGTTACGGTTTAGGAACTTGTAGTCATCTTCAACTATGCGCTCCAAGTCCTCCATACGCTGTTTCATCGCTTCCATGGCTTGGAGACATTCGTCGGCCGACGTGTAGAGATCCGCGATGGATTGACGGCAAGCTCGACAACACACGGATGCAATCCGAAGGGGTCGTCGTCGCGATAATCTCCACCGTTGTCACCACCGTCGTTGCCACCTCCATTGTCGTTGCCTTCGTTGCCGTCGTTGCCGTCGCCGTTGGGGCCTTCGGGAGTCCTTTCCTTGGGCTGCTCATCCCAATCATCATCATCTCTACCGGCGGCCGCCCACGAGCTCGGGCTACGATCGTTGGAGTAGTCGCTATCCCCATAATCCTTAGGCTCTGGTGACACATCCTTGTAGTCTTTGCGCTTGATGCCTTGGATGCGTGCCGACCTTCGGACGGGTGTAGGGACCTTCTCTCCTTCGACGGGGTTGCGAGATGCAAGAGCTCCGGTCGGGACACGTCCTCCGCAACGGATGCGTGCGGTCCTCTTGACGGGTAGCTTGAGCTCGCATCGCATCGCCTCCTCCATCGATGGCTTCTTGGCTTCTAGCTTCAACTCTAAGCTCCTTGGGGGCGCAATGGCTGCTACAAGGGTGCAAAATATTGCTTGAAAGGTTTGATCCTCGAGCTCCCAATTCGGCCAAATAAATAGTCCTGAGAGAAAAGCCCTGGGAACCTTATTTTCCTTTTTTACACTTCCCTTAAAATTTTCGACCAAACAAGGAAGTCAAAAAGGAGCAATTCGAGCGAAATTCGGCGTCATCGGACGTCGGGCCCCTCTGGGCCGGTCCGCCTGGGCCAGCCGGCCCACCCTGCCTCGGTGGCCGGGCCGGTCCGGGTTTTTGCACACCGCCCTATTTTTTTCTTCCTTAGCCCATGGGAAAAAATTGGCCCAGTAAATCTTCGCGAAAAACTCCAGAAAACTAAAAGACGTCAACATGGTGAAGGGGCACGACATCGGGTTCGTAGTAAACCTTAAGCCGCTGTCCATTCACCACAAATTGATCGCCGTTTATATCCATAATGGTTACCACTCCGTTGGAGAACACCGAATGCACAACATAAGGTCCGTCCCACTTGCTTTGCAATTTCCCCTTTCCGAAGGTTTTAAACCTCGAATTGTAGAGGAGGACCTTATCTCCTTCTTTAAATTCTTTTTTCTTCAATCTTTTATCATACCACCTTTTGATTCTCTCCTTGTATATGCTTGCGTTTTCATACGCCTTCAACCTCAACTCCTCTAGCTCGCTTATTTGAATTCTTCGTTTCACCACCGCGGCATCGAGATCAAGGTTCATCTCTTTAATCGCTCAATAGGCTTTATGTTCCAACTCAACCGGAAGGTGGCAAGCTTTTTCCATAGACGAATTGATAAGGGGTCATACCTATCGGTGTTTTAAATGCCGTTCGATAAGCCCATAAAGCTCCGTCTAATTTCTTTGACCAATCCTTGCCTCCCTTATCTATGGTCTTGTTAAGTATGCTTTTTAATTGCCTATTTGACGTCTCCGCTTGTCCGTTGGTTTGTGGGTGATAGGCCGTGGAGACCCTATGCTCAATTCCCAAATTGGACAAGCACTTTTTGAAGTTCTTCCCGGTGAAATGAGTTCCTCCATCACTTATCAAGATTCTAGGTGTACCGCAACGGGGAAAAATCACGTTCTTGATCATAGTGATGGACTCCTCTGTGGAAGCTTTACGACATGGTATAGCCTCTACCCACTTGGATACATAATCAACCATAACAAGGATATACTCGAATCCAAATGAGTTTTTAAAAGGCTCCATGAAGTCTATGCCCCATACATCGAATATGTCGATTTGCAAGTTGTATTTCAAAGGCATAGAATTTCTTTGAGAGATTTTTCCGGTTCTTTGGCATTCGGGGCATGACGCAACATATCTTTTAGTATCTTCATGCATCTCCGGCCAATAGAATCCGCTCGACCATACTGTTGCTTCGGTTCGAAAATGGCTATAGTGTCCACCGTACTCCGCCGAGTGGCACTTCCTTAGAATCTCAACCCTCTCTTCTCTTGGCACACATCTTTTCATCACTCCATCATTGCCAAGCTTGAAGAGGTATGGTGCATCCCAAAAATATTTCTTACTTTCGGAGATTATCTTCCTTTGAGTGTTTTTATCTAAATGATCGAGGGGCATCTTCCGAATTGCTCGAATGATGTCGATCATCCAAGTATCTTTATCGAGCACTCTATAGAGGTGGTCATCTCTCATCTTATCTTCTATGGGCTCTTTATCATCTTGTCCACGATTCATCCTAGACAAATGATCGGCCACAACATTCTCCACCCCCTTTTTATCACGAATTTCAACATCAAACTCTTGGAGAAGAAGGATCCAACGAATCAAACGTGGTTTAGCTTCCTTCTTAGCCAAGAGATACTTGATGGCCGCGTGATCGGTGTAAACAATGACCTTCGAGTTCACGATGTAAGATCTGAATTTTTCGAAAGCGAATACCACCGCTAGCAACTCTTTTTCCGTAGTGGTGTAATTTAATTGTGCCCCACTAAGAGTTTTGCTAGCGTAGTAAACGGCGTGAACTCGGCCTTCCTTTCTTTGACCCAAGACCGGGCCTACGGCGTAGTCACTTGCGTCACACATGATCTCGAAAGGTTGGCTCCAATCCGAAGGTTGGATGATGGGAGCGCTCACCAACGCATTTTTCAAGGTCCGGAATGCCGCTAGGCACTTCTCGTCAAAGTCGAAAGCCACATCCTTTTGAAGAAGGTGCGTTAAAGGCTTAGTGATCTTCGAGAAGTCCTATATAAATCTTCTATAGAATCCAGCATGGCCTAGAAAGCTCCTTAAGGACTTAACATCCGTAGGAGGTGGGAGTTGCTCAACCGTCTCTACCTTAGCCTTGTCCACTTCAATTCCTCTCTCGGATATAACATGTCCGAGCACTATGCCTTGCTTAACCATGAAGTGGCACTTTTCCCAATTTAAAACCAAATCTACCTCCGCACACCTTGTAAGGACCTTTTCTAAGTTTGCTAAGCAATCCATGAACGTCTTCCCGTAAACGAAAAAATCATCCATAAACACTTCAACAATTTCTTCGATGAATTCCGAAAACACGGCCATCATGCAACGTTGAAAAGAGGCCGGAGCGTTGCATAGGCCGAAGGTCATCCTCCTATATGCAAACATTCCGTAAGGACACGTAAACGTTGTCTTATGTTGATCTTCCGGGTGAATGGGAATTTGCATGAACCCTGAGTATCCGTCGAGAAAGCAAAAATAAGCGTGGTTTGCTAACCTCTCGAGCATCTCGTCGATGAACGGTAGGGGGAAGTGATCTTTCTTCATTGCTTTGTTAAGCTTACGATAATCGATACACATCCGCCACCCGGTCATGGTTCTTTGCGGTATCAACTCGTTCTTCTCATTCTTCACCACGGTTAAACCTCCTTTCTTCGGTACACAATGTACTGGGCTCACCCACTCGCTATGCGGAACCGGGTAGATGATTCCGGCATCAAGTAACTTGATAACCTCTTTCTTTACTACCTCTCGCATGGCATGGGTTAGCCTCCTTTGGTGGTCCACTACGGGCTTACATTGGTCTTCCATTGGTATACGATGAGTGCAAAAGGCTGGGCTAATACCTTTGAGATCATTAATTGAATATCCAATCACCTTCCTATGTTTTTTTAATAAAATCAGCAACGCTTCATTTTCTTCGGGACTCAACTCGTCGCTCACAATGATTGGATAAGTTTTGTCCGGGCCCCGAGAAATTCATATTTTAATCCCTTGGGCAAAGGTTTAAGGTCTACCTCGGGCACTTGTGGCTCCTCGGGTTTGATTTCTCCTATGTCTTCGAATTTCTCTTCCTCCATACTACCATCATGCGGCTCTAAGCCTTTTGTTGCTTCCTCTAGTTCTTCATCTTGTTGATTACTAATTTGATTTTCCATTGCTCTTTGCAGCGGGTCTCTAAGGGTTTCAACAAAACAAAGACTGTCTATCTCTTCTACTTCTTCATCTTCAGGAGGAAAAGGTGTAAGGTGTTTAGAAGCACGAAGAAAGTTATATGTGTACTTTGTTCCATTAAGGTTCATTGTTACTTTGCCTTCTCCGGCATCTAACACGGCATCAACCAACTTAAGAAAAGGCCTACCTAAGATTATGTGATCATGATTACTGTGGTAAGCATCAATAACAAAGAAATCGGTTGGTATATAGTTTCTAGAGATTTTTACTTTCATGTTGCAAGCAATACCTAGAGGTTTGATAGTTCTACCATCTCCCATAATTAATTTCGTTGATGTTGGAGCTAAGTCTAGGTTGTGGTATTGAACTTTATCGTAAATTTTAGAAGATAGAACACTTACTTGGGCTCCGATGTCGCATAAAGCTTTGCATTGAACTCCGTTGATCTCGCAACTCAAGTGCGGCGTCATCTTCTCTTCTTCTTCGGATCCTATCGAGTAAATTTCAGCGAGGCGAGCGTATGGTGATGCTTCGGGCTTGATCCCCATGATTCGCTTTACCTCGGCAACATGTTCCGGATCCACCACGTCATCTGCAAAGAGCTTTTCAAAAATCTCACCGGTGGTTTCGAGGTCGTATGAATTTTCAGCTTTCTTCTCCGGTGGGAAATTCACTTCCAATGCTCTTGCCATTCCCTTTTGATTAGGGAACGGTCTTCTCTTGTCGAATACTTCTCCGTAATCAATACAAACCCAATCCATTGGTTCGAACTCCCTTAGTGGCTTCGCGCTTGACATGCTTCTCTTGTTCGTCTCCTTTGGTACGGCGAAGTCGATGTTTGGTGTAGTTTTTGACTTGATGTGTTCTTGTTCAAGCTTTTCTATGATTGGTTCCTCTTTCGTGACTTCCGGGGTTGCCTCTTTAGAAAAATCAGCAAGCTTCTTCTTCCTTGAATTGTATTCCGGCTCTCCCGCAAGTCTTGTTTCCCAATCTCTTCGCATGGCAGCCGCTTTACTAACTTTTTGTAGAAGTTGGGCGGCTTCCGTGAGTGTTTTCTCCATGAGATCCCCACCTGCACACATTTCAACGTGTTGCATGCAACTAGGGGTTAGGGAAAAGAAAAATGTATGCAAGAGTACGTCACCGGTGAAGCCGAGTTTTGGTCCTTGTTCGATTAATCCATTAAACCTATCCCAGGCTTGGTCTATCCCTTCCTCTTCTCCTTGCATGAAAGTGATCACTTGCCTCCTTAGATGTTGAACCTTGCTAATTGGAAAAAACTTCTCGCAAAACTTCTTTGTCAACTTGTTCCAATTGCCTTCAACTTCAAAGGACGCAGCCGAATACCATGTCTTTGCTTTGCCGGCAAGTGAGTAGGGAAAGAGATTCCATTTGAACCATTCATCGGAAACTCCATCTAGACGCACCGTGTTGCATATTGTCGTGAAATCCCTTATGTGTCTATATGGGTTCTCCCTAACCATCCCTTCAAATGGGTTTTCCGCCACCATCTTAATGATCTTGGATTTAATTTCATACTTGGTCGCTTCGAGCTTCGAATCCGACTCTTGTACTTTTATGTCTTCACATCGAGGGCTAGCGTAATCCCTTAATGATTTCTCCGGTTCTTCCACGGGTTGATTAACGACCTCCATCTAGACAATAAGATAAAAACAAAAAACAGAAACAAAACAAGTGTTTTTCTAGATAATATATGTTAAATATAGCAAAAAGATAAACTAAATATAAAACTAAGTTAGATGCAAATCAAACGATGTAAACTAACTTGCTCCCCGGCAACGGCGCCAGAAAAAGGGGCTTGTTGACGGATAAAAGACGTATCCCTCTACGATCCGCAAGCGTACGGACCCCACACCTTTTTCACCACGGGATTCCCAAGGTTCTTATCAATCCGCGGAGCAAGGGGATTACAAGCGTTCGATCAACAACGACACACTAGCTACTAAAACCCTAACTTACTATTATGCTAGAAAACAACTAAACTACACTAGAGAGAATGATTAAGATATCAAGGTAGAAGACACTCGCCCACGGGTCTACGATACTAGAGCATGCAATCGCTTAAAGACATGAAAAACTAATCTAATCTATCGGGGTTGTGACCACGGTTTTGCCCTTTCCCTCCTCTCGTACTGTCACTACGCGAAGGTATTCATGACTAGACCTTTGATGGACACTGTGTATTGAATGGATCCAAGGAAGCATCGAGGCCTATACTCCCTTTACGGCATGGTAGCTAACCTTAAGCATGAAAGTATATTCAACACAAGATGATAGATAGATAATCTGACAAAGTGCGATTACATCTCAATATCGATTACAACCCATGGACGAATGAGAAGATTACCCCATTAAGGTGCTGATCATGGCACCGTTGATCATGGTTTCCCTTCCGTCGGTGTCTTCCTTCTTCTCCACAAGAGGGTGCTTCCTTCGAGGTGGTTGATCTCCCGCCGGAGATCCTCCTCCTCTCTCTCTAGCTTGTGGATGGCCTTCTGGTGCGAATGACTCCTCCCCTCGGTGTTGGCGGCGCCTCGGGGGTTTTAGGGTTGAAGATCCTTCGAGGGCAAGGAAAACGGGACCGAACCGGTGCGAACCGTGGCCGGGCCGGCCGGGGCCGGGCCGGCCGGCCCGTGCCCACCCGGCCCGGTTCGGTCGCCCCTTTTGCTCCGTGGGTCCTCGTGCACTTATGTACTTTGCCCCCTCCACTTGCACGATTTTGATGATGTTATCCTCGCGTCCAAGATGGAGGTTCTCTTCGCATGAAGTTCGATCTTTTACGCTTCAATCCCTGGGGGTGTTCCTCGTAGCACTTCGGTCCTCACCACCATTGGAAGTGATTTCATCAAGCTCATGTACACGAACAAGACTCCGTAAATGCTCCTTTGAACTTGTTGTGAATCCGTCCTTTATGTCCATGTTTTCCTACATAAACACAACACTTCCAAATACATGCACAAAGTTGAACTTGTTATATGATTAGTGTGCCTAGTGGCGGGTTAGTTCCATAATCAAATCCAAACCAAAGTGTAATGAACATGCTAGGTGCACTAAAATACACCGTCAACAGACCTCAAGATGAAATTCATGCAAGCATCTCAGATGTTTCATGACACAATAGCCGAATCATCAGACTTGTACAACTGCAAGAAGAAAGACAGAGAACCATTACGGAATTTCATGAGAAGATTCATACAGCAGAGATCGCAGATTCCTGAGGAAGATGACAAAAGAACGATCAAGGCACTGATCAAAGGTCTGACTCCAAGACCAACAACTTCACATTTGACGCAAAAGAAACACAAGACAAATGATGAACTTTTTCATGAACTTGAAGAGTACATCTTGTCTGATGACGATCATCGTAAAAGAGTAGAAGAACGAAATGAAGCACGACAAGGCAATAGAGAAATGACATGGAGACCTCAACCCCAGAATCCGCGAAACATCAACAATGTGGAAAATGCTCTGCCCAATCAGGACAACAGACCAAGCACACGAGGAGGATTTGCACCCATGGGAAGGGGAAGGGGGAGAGGACCCCCGAAACTCACAAATCACAATCGAAGAGATCTGTACTTCTAGTGGTAGTATCATGGAAGAGGACATAGCACCGAAGGGTGCCCAGAAACCAAGAAGAATATCATTAAAATTTAGCAAGAGAAGGCAATGATGAACATCGCCTCCTCAATGCCGAACCAATTTTGCCCGAACTTTTGGCAGCCACATTTCATGAACTCTCAACCAAATCCAGTTGCATTACAACAATTTCAACAACCGCAACCATCCTGGCAACCCTCTCAGCAATTCTACCCTCAGTCGCGGGCCAGTCAATCCAGCAACCGCAGCCAATTTGAGAAATATTGCCACCACCACCCGACAGTTCGTCAAGACCAGAATCAAGTTCAAGACTTTAGAACTCGAAAGCTTAACCATCTTTTCGGGACAATCATGCCAATCACAGGGGGGTCAGCCATGGAATTCGAAACCAAGAGGCAAAGAAACAACTACTTCGGGTCTGTGAACACCATCATCAACGATGGTCCAGCTGCGTGACCATAATGGGCCAAGGTGCCAATCACTTTCACTGAAGAGGATTTCAAACTGAAATCCGCGAATCACAATGATGCCATGGTCATCGAAGTGAACATAGCTGGATGGATTATCAGAAAGATGCTGGTAGACAATGGAAGCTCTGCAGACATTCTATTCTGGAAAACTTTCAAGAAAATGAACTTGAGTCAGCACATGTTACACCCGCCAGAGTACCCATTGCAAGGCTTCGAAGGAAAACCAATCAAGCCAGTTGGAAAAGTATCAATTCCCGTATCTTTCAGAGATCTTGACAACGCCAGAACAGAAACCTTAACCTTTGATGTGGTCAACATCTATCATCTGTATCTTGCGATTTTTGCCAGAGGTTTCATGAACAAATTTGATGTAGTCATAAGACAACAGTTCTTGTGTATGAAGATACCAGCACCCAAAGGGTTTATCATAGTGTCTGGCGGTCAGCAAGAGGCCAGAAACATAGAAAAGGGTCATACTCCGGGCCAAGCCAACGTGTATCAGCTGAAAACATCGGAAGAAAGAAAAGAACCCTATGAAGAGGCCAAGAGAGAAAGAAAAGATCAAGATAGCAGCTGACGGTGAAACCAATAAAGTGTACTTGGACGATATGCCCGATTGAGCGGTTACAATTGCGGCTCACCTCAACCCCGAAGAAGAGAAAAAGCTCATACAATTCTTGAACAAGAATAAGGATGTCTTTGTTTGGTCAGCCAAAGATTTGCAAGGTGTTGACAGAGACATCATCGAGCATACCTTGGAAACAGATGAAAAAGTAATGCTGAAAATGTAGAAACTTCGGAAAATGTCCGAAGAAAAAGTAAAGGTAGTTGAAGCCGAAGTTCAAAGGTTGCAAGACGCGAAAGTGATCAGAGAAGTGAAATATCTAGTCTGGCTGGCCAACACTGTACCAGTGAAAAAAATGGAAAATGGAGAATGTGTGTAGACTTTACGGATTTAAACAAGGCATGCAAGAAAGACGATTTTCCCTTGGAAAGGGTAGATAAAATCGTAGATGATGCAGCTAACAGTGAAATGCTCTCACTCCTAGACATGTTCTCAGGGTATCACCTAATAAGAGTATGCAGAGAAGACGAAGAGAAGACAAGCTTTATCACCCCCTTCGGAACATTTTGTTTCGTAAGGATGACAGAGGGGCTGAAGAACACAGGATGCACATTTTCGAGAATGATAGCAATAGTACTTCATCCTCAACTTCAAAGGAACATTCTGGCGTATCTGGATGACATAGTCGTCAAAAGTGTCCAAAGAAAAGATCATATCAGTGATCTGGCAGAAACTTTCGCCAACCTAAGGGCAGCGAACTTGAGATTGAATCCTGAAAAGTGTGTCTTCAGCATTCACAAAGGGAAAGTTCTCAGATGTCTAGTCTCAACAAAGGGCATAGAGGCGAATCCTGACAAAATAAAGCACTCATGAGGACCATGTGTGGTTCGAGGACCGGTGGATGGTTACTTCCTTGTGTGATGAGTGATTGACAACGTTGTGTGGACTGATTCTTGGCTAAGTATTGCAGGTGCAGGTTGCGGCTTGACTAGTGTTGGTGCAGGTGAAGAATAAGAGCGAAAGGTCATCGCCGGTGAGGCCTCCAGGTGTGGAGAAGACAAGTAGGGTTCGTTCGAGGGACCTGGTGGCCAGCGGGGTGGCATGGTGGCATGAACAGCAAGATGAAGTCATGGACGGTTTCTTGGTTGAGCCTCAAAACCAAGGTCGAGCCGGGACTACGTGGGAGTCGAGTCATGAGTGGCGATTGGAGGAGGCTACACCGAGTTCGCGGGGTTTCCAGTGGGTCACCAGAAAACCACTGGGTTCCTTGGTTGATCCACAAAGCCAAGACCGAAGAACCGAAGACGGTGCTGCAGCAGTGCCAGACCGGTCTGACCGGTGGGTACCGGTCTGACCGGTGAGGAGCACCGGTCTGACCGGTGTGCGACGACACAGTCCGGAATCTTCGAAGAGGAGGACACGCGTCGGGATCGCAAGGCTTGCGTTGAGGCTAAGCAGGCTGTGGTCGCTGGGCATCGGTTCGATGGAGAAAACTTGAAGACTTCCAAAACCACTCTTGAGGGGCTTGTATCCCTAGTTGTTAAGTAAGGGTATTTTAGACTTTCGATTGCCTCCATATAACCCATGAGGTGAGAGGATGGCAGCCATCTCTTGGAACCCTAGTTCATTTGCTTTCCTATTTTCCCTTCGTATTTTCTTAGGATTTCCATAGGACTAGCTTGAGAGCTTCATGGTGAGATCCTGTGAGAGGGTTGGATGATCGGGCGGCAAGCTAGACTGTAACATCCCGGATTTTCCCGGAATGTTATTGTTTGCAAAAATGTGAATTTCAAAATTTTTGTTTGAATTTGAGTGCCTACCTAAATTATAAGGATGTCTTCTTTTGATCCTTCCATAAAATCCTAGATTTATTTTGCGCAAAATAATAAAATTTAGGACTTATAAATTGCGAGTGTGAAAACTTCGGAGTTTAGTGGTTCTTGTTTGGAGTTTATTTGAGTGTGATTCAGATTTGAATCCGACATTCAAATTTGAATTGTGAATGCTTAAGGGTGATAGTAATTAGGAAAAACCTCTATCCCTGTTGGGCCATGACCCACCTGCTGAAGTTCGCCGGCACACCCCCAGCTTTCACCACCGGTCTGCCCAGCTGGTCGGCATTCCCCGTTTGGCCCACTGAAGCCCACCTTCCGCCTACCTCTTCCTTGAGTCACCGTCGAGTGGGTCCCACGAGTCAGCCAGCGCCCCTGTATCTTTTCTTTTTCCTCGGCTGATGCACGCGCACCCCGCGACAGCGACCGGTGCGCTCCCGCACCGAGCTCACTCGCGCCCCCTTGGATGAGCGTCGCGTGCCCGCGCGGATGCCAAGGTTTGCCCGCCGTCCCTCCCTCTGCCCGAAAACCCTAGCGCCGCCCTATAAGGCCAGACCGCCGCCCCCCTCCCTGTATCGCGCCGCCCATGGGGATTTTCCCCAATCTCGCCACCACCAGAGAAGGGAGGAAGGAGGGGAAGAAGGAAGGGAGGAAAGGGGGGAACGCCTGTGGAAGAGCTGAAGCCGCCCTTTGTTGCCGGCACCGGAGGCCCCGTCCAGGAGCCGCCGGGCTGCGGCTCTAGGAAGCCACGCCGAGCCATGGACGCCTTCGTCGACTCGGAGCTGGAGTTGTCACGGGCGCGGTGAAGACTGCCGTCCGGGGGAGCCTGCGACGCCACCGCTCCTGCACCCCCTACGCTGCGCCTCGACGCTGCGCCCAGGAGGTGCTCGCCGCCCTGGAACCACCGTACCGCGCCGCACTAGGAGGAAACACCGTTGACACCGCAACTTCGTCCTCGCCAAGAGTTGCTGCTGTCCACCTCGCCCACGAAGTGTTCGACCAAATGCCTGTACCTTGCGTTGAGCGTCTCGTCAAGTCGCCGATGGAGCCATAAGAGAGGTATCCATCCAACTTTCTGTCTTCAGCTTTGGGAACACAGCCCCTGTCCACCTCGCTCACAACCTGTTCAATGCTTTGCCGGAACCGCGAGTCGTTGCTGTTCTACCCCATTCTTCACCTTGGGGCGGTGCCGCAAGCAAAGGAGGGGGAACGACCTCGAGCTGAACCGCGAGCAGTACCGTGAGCTTGAGGACACCGTTGCTACCACCACCATGGACGAAGCCACCAGGCTGCTGCCTTTATTCTACCACAATAGAGCAGCCACCTTCAACTACCTCGCCTTCAACCCGTTCGACAGAATGCCAGAATGTCTCGTCGAGCCCATAGGTGAGCTTCCTGCCCCCTCTATCTTGCTGTCCCTAGTTGTGCCGGTCTTCGAGCCGAAGTGATGCATCGTGGCCGGGAAATCGGCCCTTGAACTCGTGTGTTTCTCTAGTTGCTGCTCCGTGCCGCCGCGCAAACGCCGTCGCTTGTGTGCCGACCATCGAGTCGAGCCTTACGCCTGCAGGTGCCGCTGCCGACGATTCGCGCGCGTTCCCCGCTTGACCTATAAGTCCTTATCGTCATCAAGTGCGCCGCCCTGCTCGTGTCGCCGCCGCGGTCAAACCGCCGGCTTGCACACGCGTGCACGCATGCGCAGGGAGGCGGAAGGTTTTGCCTTTGGCTCGCCGTACCCAGCTGAACCGAAGTTCCTTCCGTGTCTTGCTATCGAGCGCTCATCGGATGGAGATGTCGTCGTGTGCTTGGTACACTCGCCGTCGCCCAGCTCACCGCCGAGGTCAAGCCGTTGTCTTGCACACACGCACACGCAAGGAGGCAAGGCATCGCCTTTAGGGGCTCTTAGCCGCACCCGTGCACATCCTGGCGCGCTTATGCGTCGGTGCGAGCACGCCGGCAACCTGAACGCAGCACCGCCGCTCTGGTGTTTCACCGTCATGCGAGCTACGCCCAGAAAACTGACCAAGGCTCCACCTTTAACCATGCTATCCTCTGTCGAGAGCGCGCAAGGTCGAGTTGTCGCCTTTTCCGTCCCGCCTGGAGCTCGCTGTCGAGGGTTTCCCTTTGGCATACACAAGCGGGAGCCAACCAAACCACCGCTGGGCAAGCCGTTCCCGACCGTGCTCCTCCGTTCGCAAGATGGTGGCCCCGCCGTGCTGAGCCGCCACCGTTTGGTCGTTGCTCGACACCGGGTGCATCTGTTTGCAGCCGTGTGCCCGTGCACATACACGCGCATGCACTCCCTCGCTAGCGGACTGCCACGCCGCCACGGGTACCCCAGCCGCAACGCCGCGAGCTCGAGCCGCACCAAGCTGTTACCGCCGCGCCGTTGTTCGGAATTGGACACCCCATCTTCGATGCGGACCTGCTCTGTTCCACCCACTGGCCTCTCCTTGCCTCTACTCTCCTCCCTTTGGTTTTCCCCCGTCGCAAGATCCGAAGTGTATCAGCCACCGCTTTGCTCCCTCTCTGGTTGGCAAACAAACAACATACTTGCTGCTCTGATCTTGCGTCACAAGGACTAGCAGCTGGCTGCCTTCCTATCTTTTGCGATTCCTGCAAGAACCAGTAGTAGGAGCTGAAATCCAAGCAAAGCACCAGCAGTCCTTCTCTCTTTTCTCCATATCCCAAGTAACAAGCCAGCGATTCCTTTTCTTCTTCCACTAAAGCAGCTCAACAGCCACCAATCCAGGAGGGTGCACCAGCAAGCCACCACCACCCTTCTCTCTCCGCCTGTTCTCTGTTCATTGAGGTAGCAAGCTGTTTCTCTACACTTCGATCCTACCCTCTGTATTTTCTTTTTCACCAGAAGCTCTCATCTTACTCGAGCAACCAATCCACACCAGCAGCTGCAGCCCCAATGCTTTCTTTCCTTGCCTCGGCTCTTCTTTGTTCCACGCGAGATGCAGAGCAATAGCCTGCAATTATTTTCTCCACCGAACTGCAACCTCAATCTCCTTTCTTCCACCAGGAGCAGCAAGCCGAGCTTCCTGCTCTGTCCATCACCTCTTCCCTGTTCCCAAATCAACCGGTGTCCTCTTTTGCACCGTTAAGCTGTCGGCCGACCACTAAGTGTTCCCGTATGCACTTGTGGGTGGGAGTCAACAGAAATTCGCTGCCACCCGTACCCAGGTGCTGCCACCAGAGGGCCGTTGGCCATGCTTGCGCCGCCAACGAGAAGCCCCACCTGTCGTGAACCAGCCCAACAGTGTGCAGCCATGGGACGCATGCCCTTGTGGCATTTGATCGAGCGCTCTGCACGCAAAACCGAGGAACCTTTGCTATGCCCACAACCCACTCGATGATTTGCTAAAACGCCTAGTCAAGCTGGCCATGCCATCAACTTTTCCTCTACGAAGCCGACCTTCGATGTTGCAATCGAGACGTGATCCAGGTTGCACTTTGCTCTGCTTGCCACCGCAGCGCGTGCGCCGATGCCCCTGTGAGAAACTGGCCTTCGCGCCAGGTTTCGAACTGCAGGTGCCGCGGCCTACAACGACGCGCGCCGCCGCTTGCTACTGGATCATGAATCGCGCTCGCACGACGCATCGTTGATCTCTGTTCTCCATGACAAGGCCGAACCTCGGCCAAGGACATGAAGTCCTTACCCTTGCTTTGTGCGCCCAGCCGGTGTGATCACACCCACCACTCATCACCGTTTACCATCTAGCAAACCTTTGAGGCATGCCCTTCTTGTCCGACAACCTAGTTTCCAGCCATGCTTGGCTTGTGCTCTTTCTGTCTCAGACCAGGGAGCTATGCCAAAGAAAGAAGCAGGAATGACGGATGCCACTCATGGTTGGTTACGTGTCATGGACATATAGCTCTAGCGATCTTCCTGGAAGTTCAGATCCATCACGAGACACGCTGGAGCTACAAACCTGTAGTGCTTGTTCTCGGCCACAACCTATGCAAGTAGCAGCTGCTGCTTGTAAATCTATAAGTCGTGTCAGTGTTAATCTAGCCTTGGCTCCTTATCTTTCTTGCTTGTGCGTTGCTTGCTAGCAACAACACTTGACCTGTTGTCTGTCGAGCCTCATCTTAGTACCGAGTGCTGGTTCTCAATCTTTCAAGTCCCGGCTACACTTTTCGCCACGACTGTGCCACGTCTTCGTCGTGGACAATGCGTGCACTATCTAAACCCGTCAGCCATATCCTGGTTAAGACCATCCTCGCCACATCGATGCCATGTTCCAGCCTGAGCCGAGTTTCTCAACCACACAACTTCTCTTCTAGCTGATCAATCTTACACAGTCTCTCCATCTGACCAAGGGACTTACGGACTTGCCGTTGGGTTCCACTAACATGTGAGGCCGCTAACAGCCCAACATGATCTCATCTGGCGTACGGGACCCGCAGGGTGACTTGTGGGGTTCTGGTTGACCTTTGTTCTTTCCCTTTGACTTGGTCAACAAAAATCGTTGACTAGTCAATTTACCATGCAGACCGACCCAAAACCTAGCTTATGGTTCTCTAACTTGCTGACTTGTGTTTTCCGTGCTTTATCGCAAATAACTAAATTCATAAAATATATCTTTATTTGAAAATAAATAATAAATCAGTTTCTTTATTCTTCTAAAATCATAAAGCACCCGTTAGACTAGCGTTTGGAGTTTAATTGGTTCTTTATTGCTTCTCTTTGGAGTTATTTACATCTAGACAACGTGTTTATTTATATTTGCGAATCTAGGAATTCCCGGAGCTGAGTAGTCGAGCCAGAAGATCGAGTACGACTACGGAAACTCTGACGACTACTTGCACACAGGTGTTCACGCCCGACTGATTCTGAATACCCATTAGGCATTGCTATGTAATATGCTAGTGCTTTACTTACTCGCATGATGATGTTGAACCTTGCACTGCCTTCTTTTATTATCCTGTCCATGATTGTCCTACTACTATATATGTTTATATAAGCGTGTATATGCGCTGAGCTTCGCGATGCATGTGTTGGGATGGGAATAGTGGTTCTTGGTGTGTGTGGGGTAAAAACCGGCAGGAGAAGGCGTTTTGGGTACTTTGGCGGGGGTGAGCTCGAAACAACCGATCTGGGATCGGGGATAGGGGTGCACTCCTTAGTGTATCGCTACTTTGATGATTTTCGGAGCCTAGGTGTTGGGGTTTTACTTGCGGGTGGAGGACATGAGCTTGCCCCGATCTGAAACCGAGTGGATCAACTTGTCGATAGGACTTTCGTACACACCACCTCGCCGAGAGTGGGGTTAGGGCCGAGTTGAGCTCGGCAAGTGCAGAACCATACCTACTTAGGATGGATAGCGGGGTATCAGTGGGGGAGCGGTGGAGGTGAGACCACCCTCTCAGAGCGACTCCCGTGTGGCCACACGGGGGCATTTCACAGTTCCGGTGCGATTCCTTCTGAGGGGGGATTCACTTTGAGGGCCCGATGCAGGATGGGACCGTAACTACCGAGAGTTCGCACGGTAGGATGGGCTCGGTCGGTCGGCCACCGACCGGGTTCCATTCCGAGTTAGGTACAGGTGTACACGCTCT
This sequence comes from Cenchrus americanus, assembly GCA_947561735.1. NCBI lineage: Eukaryota > Viridiplantae > Streptophyta > Magnoliopsida > Poales > Poaceae > Cenchrus > Cenchrus americanus. The sequence continues at coordinate 152,581,408 of OX387242.1, read as the reverse complement.
ACAGAGTTGCTCGATCTATACGTATAGCCGCGTCCTCGGTCATGGAAAAACCTTGAAGACATGTTCGTTCCTCATGTTTTGGGATTTCTACCTCCCCCTATAGTTGAGAGTGTGGTGAGCCGTGGTCGTAGTTGGCTAGAGGAGAGTGGCTCCCTCTACCTCGTCGATCCGATTGCAATCATTGAGATGCGAGGAGAGGAAGTTCTCGCATCGACCCTAGGTGGAGATAGGATGTGGAGATGGGGCCCTGGGGTACCAGGAGGTTCAGAGCTGTGTTTGAGAGTATGGTTTGGGACTGATATGGAGATGTTTTCTATTTATGCTTTGCTGCTGCATAGGAAACTTGAGCTTCTACCTTGTCACTTTTCTTACCCTTTAGAGATAGGCCTCTTAAAGCTGCATACAGTCGGTGACGTGAACCTATCCCATTCCTTGGGGATAGTTTTGTGAGTGTGCAGGATTGGACTTGGCTTGAGAGTCCGAGTTCGGGGAATCCATGAAGGAAGGGTTGCGATGCTTCGCTCAAGGATGCCTGTGGTGAAGCCTGGAGATGAAGACTTGAAGCCCTAGCTACTGCTACGCAGGATTTCTACTTGTCGCTTAGCCCAAGGGGCTTGTACTAAATTCGTATACCGAGTTGTTTCGGATGTAAATATTATGATTTGTACTCTGATTTCGTTGTATGGAAATGATATTATTATGTAATGAGTTCTGTACGTGATAGCTTACCGATCCAGGGACTATCACAATGGTACAAGGAGTCGGGTTTTCCTCACCGAAAACCCGGTTTGTTACATAGACCTTGTATGAACCTTTGTGGCATGTATAGATGATTCGGTGTGGTTTCTCAAGGCCTTGTTGCGTTGTTCCCGGTTGTTCTTAGTGGTGATTTTTGGAGCTCTCTCTGGGTGGTTTTCTTGGGGTGTTTTCGGGACCTTGCTCTTGGGGATTTGATGGGGGAAATTTGTGAGAACCCTTCATGGTTCTTTGGGCTATGGTTCCCCTCAATCCATGAGTTAAGGGGCTCGATTTTCGTGTTTTCGGTGTTCTAGGGTTAGAGGCGGTCTTGGCGGGATTTCTTCAATTCCTCTTGTTTGGACAAGTTTTGGTGGGATTAAACTTGGCTATGGACTCCTCATGAGGTGTTCCTATTGTCCCCAAAGTCTTGTTCAAGCCTGTGGAGCGATTCGAGAGATCAAGGCTTGGATTTGGAGGTGTTGACCCACGGGTGCTGTTCATCCCAAGAAGCCCAGGTCACAACGGTCTGACCAGTGCCTCTCACTGGTCTGACCGGTGCAACCCATGTTGGATTTTAGCTCGGGTGAACATCTGGGTTTGTTCGCTGTTGTCCTGTGTTGCAGCTGTGAGAACCATGTGTGGTTCGAGGACCGGTGGATGGTCGCTTCCTTGTGTGATGAGTGATTGACAGCGTTGTGTGGACTGATTCTTGGCTAAGTATTGCAGGTGCAGGTTGCGGCTTGACTCGTGTTGGTGCAGGTGAAGAACAAGCGTGAAAGGTCATTGCCGGTGAGGCCTCCAGGTGTGGAGAAGACAAGTAGGCTTCGTTCGAGGGACCCGGTGGCCAGTGGGGTCAAGTGCGAGCCGCATGGTGGCATGAACAGCGAGATGAAGTCGTGGACGGTTTCTTGGTAGAGCCTCAAAACCAAGGGCGAGCCGAGACTACGTGGGAGCCGAGTCATGAGTGGAGATTGGCGGAGGCTACACCGAGTTCGCGGGGTTTGCAGTGGTTCACCAGAAAACCACTCGGTTACTCGGTTGAGCCACAAAACCGAGGCCGAAGACTCGACGAGGAGGTGCGGCCACCGAGGCCGGTTCAACCGCCCAGGAGGGGCGGTGAGACCGCCTGGGGCCGGTCAGATCTCCCGAGCCGGTCTAACCGCCCAAGGGGGGCGGTCTGACCGCCCTGGCCGCCGGCGTCAAGATGCTTCGAAGCGGAGGACACACGTCGGGATCGCAATGCTTGCGTTGAGGCTAAGCAGGGTGCGGTCGCCGGGCATCCGTCCGATGAAGAAATTCCGAAGACTTCCAAATCCGCCCTCGAGGGGCTTGTATCCCTAGTTATTAGGTGAGGGTAGTTTAGTCTTTTGGGTGCCTCCATATATACTCATTGAATGAGTGGATGGCAGCCAACTCTGGGAACCCTAGCTCATTTGTTTATCCATTTTCATTCTCCATTTTACCTAGTTTTTCCTAGGACTAGCTTGAGAGCTTCATGTGAGATCTAGAGAGAGGGATGGATGTTTGGGTGGCAAGCTAGACCTTGTACAAACCTTTCATGGTATGTATAGATGGTTCGGCATTGTTCATCAAGGTGGTTTTCCCGTCTCTTTTGTGGTGATTTTCAGAGCTCTTTGATGGCGGTGTTTTGAGAACGATTTCTTGGGGTTTTTGGTGGGGGTCACGTATGAGGTTCTTGTGCACCTTTGGCTGGTGACTTTGCCCCCAAATCTCTCTTGAATCAGACTCGATTTGGTGGTTTTTCGAGTTGGGTGAGTTCTTGACCTAGAGAAGCGATTTCTTCGATTCCTCTTGATTGTGAGCGTTTCGGGTCGATTCCTTTGAGGTAGAGGTTGCCCAGGAGGTAACCCAGCTAATCCAGAAGTTTCGCTACAATCCGTGGAGTGATTCGGGAGATCGGGCACGAGGAAGTTAGGGTTTGACCCGCGGGTTCGTTTTCTGGAGGAGGCGGTCTAACCGCCCTAGGTGTTTCCAGGTCGAAGTTTCGTTTCGCCAGATTTTCCTCTGTGAGTTTGTTCGCCTTGATCAGAGGAGTGTCTGGGTGAAATTTCGGGTCGTTCTCATGCTGTTTGCTAGGTGTTCTTGGTTGGAGTTCGTTGCTGAGTACAGGAGGTTAGACCGCCCCTGGTAGCCGGTCTAACCGCCCCTAGGCCCCTGGGTGGAGTTTTGGTTTTTCGCCAAGATTTTCTGGTAGATAGCATGGCCTAACCGTGGTAAAACCGTGGTGTGTTTTGGTGCTCGGAAGAGGTGTTTCGGAGGATTTCTTGGTTACCAGGTGGAGGCGGTCTAACCGCCCCCTATACCCGGTCAAACCGCCCTCCTCTGGTTAGCCGGCTTTCGAGTTGTTTCCGCTGTCGTTGGTGTGTGTGTGTTGTGGTTGCTGGTAGAGTTTGTTCCTAGGACCAGTAGCACTCCAGTGGCTACGTGGTTTTGGCAAACGGAAGGTAGAAGTGCGAAGCGTGTGATTTCGGGGGTCCGACCGAGCTAGTTCGTCTTGTCGGAGTTTCAATCTCCCTCGAGAAGAAATTTTATCGGCTCCCATTCACCCCCCCCTCTCTGGTCGCCTATTCGGTCCTTCAAGCTATTTCGAGTTTGGGTCGGTTTGGAGCTCGGTTTGCCTGTTTGGTGTTTTGAGGCTTTCTGGCTGAGACCGGTCTGACCGGTGTGTTGCATCGGTCTACCCGGTGTGGAGCCTTTCTGTGGAAGTCACCAAGTTTCACCAGAAGGGACCGGACTGACCGGTGGTGCTCACTTGTCTGACCGGTGTTGGTCAGTGGACTCGAGGATTGGTGTTCCGCTGCGTTCTCGGGATGGAAGGTTGTGTGTTGGTTCCTAGGTCCAGTGGTGCTCCAGTGGCTACGTGGGCTTGACCAACTTGGGTAGTAAGTCGGTGAAGTGTGTTGGTGTTGACGTAAAATCGGCACCTCATGCCAAGCACACAGCAAGCCGAAAGGAGCTAGCTTAACAATTGCGATGAATTCTGAAAGTGTGCCAGTCAATTTTTCTGAAATTGACAAAGGAAATAAAATAGTTAGATAACAAACTTGGAACTTGCCGGGTGGTACCAGACAGTTCCATATTTATGGCTAGAAAGCCAATCAAAGTGATATATAGCTACAACAAGCTATCTATCAGCAATTCAAATAGCATTCGGGAGCTGTTATACACGAAAACATGAAATAGCCGAATGGATGGTGTAAGCATGACAATAGATCAGTCTTTATTTAAATAACGTCGCTTGCACATGATCATGACCGATCCTCGAAGATAAATAACAATTAAAATAAATAAAGCAAAAGCATGATTATAAATATGAAATAAACAAGCATGCATAGGCCGAAAGCACTAGTCTACCGCATGTCTATGTACTTTCAAACCTGTCGAGCATTACACCAGACAAGTTAATCCACCGCATGATACAACTTGTTTGAAATCACACCACCCACCACAAAGAGATTAATCCACCACATGATACAATCTAAATATGGAAGGCTAAAAGCACACATTATTTAAAACAAGAATTATAAACACGTTTTACTCGAGGAAGCATAACCGAATACAGCTGTACAGCCGAATCGGGATCCATGAAGAAGGAACATACATTGCCAAAGATCATAAACCTATCAGATTGAATCGAAATCTAATCCACCGGATGATTAGCTCTAAAACAACCCAAAAACCTGCATCTACCATATGATACTCGGTTCTTTCAAGATTCACGCAAGATTAGCAAGCTTGAACCCGCAACACGTGACAACTTAGATTGATTCGGGTTCGGCTATTAAAGAACTTGTGATCCACATGTTGTATTAAGCCAAAGATATGAACGTGTGACATAAAGATCACCGCACAAAGATGAAGCTGATTCAAACCAATCTAAATTGGGCAAAAGGGTGTTACATGAATTTAAACATAAAGTAAAAACTCAAAGCAACATGAGGTAACTTAATGAATCTATTAGATCTTGCCAAATCTAATAGAGCCGATAACTACCTCCAAGCTAGATCTTAGCCTACCGCGTGGCTCATGATCTAACAAGAAACCCTCTTTAACCAAGCTTAAATCTACCGCATGATACTAAGCATGGCAACAAGACTACTTGCATCAAGGTCTAATTCCACCGCATGATACTAGACATGATACAAGGTTGCCGGTACTTACGGAGGTCGACGGATCGATGAATCCCCTCGAAGAACTTGACGGCACAACTGAAGGACTCGAGAATTTGGCGTAAAGCTGGTTTGTTGTAAAATTGTTCCATACCATTACATACATCAAGGGCTTGTATTTATACCCTTGTCCAAACACGACTCCTGGTCGACTACGAGTACAACATTAAATGCCTAAACTAATGCTTCGACGCTAATGTTCATCTCGTATACGCCTTTGATATCGTTCTTTCCTTGCATCAGACCACATCACCATTGAAGGACCGATATGGCGAACCAGAGAGGGGGGGAGTGAATGGGAGCCGATAAAAATTCTTCTCGAAGGAGATGGAAACTCCAACAAGATGAACATGGCTTTCAACACACGTCTCCGACTCACTACCCAAGTTGGCGAAGCCCACGTAGCCACTAGAGTGCCACTGGACCTAGAAACCAACACACACACCCTTCCAACCCGAGAACGCAGCGGAACACCAAACCTTGAGTCCACTGACCAACACCGGTCAGACCGGTGAGCAACACCGGTCAGACCGGTCTCTGCTGGTGAAACTGGGCAACTTTCACTAAGTGGCTCCACACAGGTTAGACCGGTCACAGCCTGAAAGCCCCCCAAGGCACCAAACAGGACAACCGACCTCCAAACAGACCCAAACTCGGAACAGCCCCAACACTGGACAACAGCGAACACACCCAGACGTTCACCCGAGCAAGAACTCACCGAGGGTTGCACCGGTCAGACCGGTCAAAAGCACCGGTCAGACCGGTGTAGCCTGGGCAGCTCGGGATGAACAGCACCCGCGGGTCAACTCCCCCAAAACCAAACCTCGATCTACCGAATCGGTCCACGGACTTGAAAAAGACTTTGGTGATATTAGGAATACCTCATGAGTAGTCCATAGCCAAGTTTAATCCCACCAAAACTCGTCCAAAAAGGAGGAATCGAAGAAATCCGGCCAATAACATCTCAAACCCTAAGACCCGGAAAACCCCAAAATCGAGCCCTTTACTCACGGATTTGGGAGGGGAATCACAGCCCAAAGAACCACGAAGGATTCCCACAAATTTCCCCCATCAAATCCCCAAGAGAAAGGTCCCGAAAACAACCCAAAGAAATCACCAAGAGAGGGCTCAGAAAATCACCACCAAGAACAACCGGGAACAACACATCCAAACCTTGACGAACCACGCCGAATCATCTATACATGCAACAAAGGTTCTTACAAGGTCTAGCTTGCCACCCGATCATCCAACCCTCTCACAAGATCTCACCATGAAGCTCTCAAGCTAGTCCTATCGAAATCCTAAGAAAATAGGAAGGGAAAATAGGAAAGCGAATGAACTAGGGTTCCAAGGCTTGGCTGCCATCCTCTCACCTCTTGGGTTATATGGAGTCAACCGAAAGTCTAAAATACCCTTTCCTCATAACTAGGGATACAAGCCCCTCATGGGCGGATTTGGAAGTCTTCATGTCTTCTCCATCGAACGGATGCCCAGTGACCGCACCCTGCGTCGTCTCGACGCAAGCCATGCGATCCCGACGCGTGTCCTCCTCTTCGAAGTCTCCGGACTGCATTGATGCACACCGGTCAGACCAGTGCTCCGCACCGGTCAGACCGGTACCCACCGGTCAGACCGGTCAAACCCACCAGTCAGACCGGTCTAGCACTACTGCAGCACCGTCTTCGGTTCTTCGATCTTGGCTTTGTGGATCAACCAAGGAACCCCGTGGTTTTCTGGTGAACCACTGGAAACCTCGCGAACTCGGTGTAGCCTCCGCCAATCGCCACTCATGACTCGGCTCCCACGTAGTCCCGGTGTCGGGGACAGCCCTAGGGGTCCCCTTTAACAACCGGGAAACCCCCACTTAAAACCTGCAACAAAGCCAAACACACTTCGCCTAACCATGCAGGATACGGCCCGCGCCGCAAGGACCTCGACGGCCCACCAGGGCGACCCTCTCGAAGATCCCCTCGAACAGGCTTCACCTCGCTCGAGGGTGCGCGCCTCCCTCGAGCAGGCTCCGTCCCGTTCGAAGGGGTGCGCTTCCCTCGAGCGGGCTCCGCCCCGCTCGAGGGCCCGCTCCCCCTCGAGCAGGCCCCACCTCGCTCGAGGGTCCGCCCCACCCTCGACCGGGATCCGTCTCGCTCGAGGGCGCCCCCGCTCGCGTGCGCCCGCCCCGTACACGGGCATTTAACACCCCGACACCGGCGGGACGGCGCCATCATGCGCCCGAGGCTCGCGCCCCGGCGCCGCCGCACCAACTCCCCAGGAGGGAGCCCATCCCCATCACTGTGGGGAAGGACTGTGCAGCGCGGCCGGTGTCAGTCCCGTGACGCCGTGCGCCTTCTCCAGTACGGCTAACGTGCCGAGCCCTCGAAGGGGGGCTGACTTCACCCTCGATTTGCTTTCTTGTGACCCTACAGGTTTAGGTGGAGACGCTAGGCGGGAGGAACGCCATCCCTGCCACTGTTACGGCATGGCAGCCGTCCCCGTGCGTGCAGGCGCACGCCTGGCGCTGTAGCAACAACTCCAGTACGGCGGAGCGCATTGGAACGGGACGCCGTTTTACCTACTCCTGTACTCCGTACGGGCCAACGTCAGCAGCTCCCTCGAGCCCATCAGAAGACATCACCGCCATCCGCTGCCCTCCAACCCTCGAACCACCACTGTTCGGGTACAAGATAGGCCATGATGGCCGGATCGCTGCGAGGATCGTCCGGACGGCCGCCCACTCTACAGCATATCGCGCCACGCCCCTTCACGTAGCTAGGTAGCACGGCGCGCATGTAATTCGCTCCCTCCTTGATCTATAAAAGGGGGACGAACCCCCCTGCCGCAGAGGGGGACAACGAAAGGAACACAGACACGACACAATTGGAGACAGGCTGCACCACGCACTTGTTCTCCAATTCTCCCACAACATCTTAAGCCATCATACCAGGGACTTGGAAGCCAGGCTTCCTCTCCCGCCTTGCTTGTAGCAGCCCCACTACAGGCACCCTCGGTGCTAAGTAATATAGTGCCTTGAGCACGCCACTGCTGGACGTACGGCCCCCTCGGCCGGAACCAGGATAAAAACTCTGTGTCACTTGTTACTTAGCATCGACCATTGAGGGATAGACCGCGACGCTTACTACTGGTTAGTGTCGGGACCACATTCCGCACCGACAGTTGGCGCCCACCGTGGGGCCCCCTGAGCGCCTAAGGTCAATCCATCAACTCCCTCCATGGTGATCCGCACTGAGTACCGCGGTACACGGTACTGCATGGGCAGCTCGGACCCCCTCCCCGCCGGGTTCGAAATCCGGTTCGGGGGCCTGAACTTTCAGGCCACGGGGAATGGCTACCTCATGCGCCTCACCAACCGTGAGGAGCTCCACGCGCGGCGCCAGGCCGGGCCCGCTCCGGTCCCCGCCGCGCTCACCACCACGGCGCGGACACCCGCGGCGCGGATGCCGCAGCCCGTCGGCGCCACGACGCCGCCGCCTCTCTCGCTGCGTTCGCGCCGGGCGCGGTCGGAGCGACGGCGGGCGAGCGCGCCGCCTCTCAACACGGCGCGCCCACCGCCACGATGATCGCCATCGCCCTAGCGGGACAGCGCGCGGTCTCCGGACCGCGCATCCCCATTGGGTTGCGTGGTGCCACGTCGGCCTACAACAACAACGTCAGCACCACGATGCGCAGGGTCCCGCCTGGCCGTCACGTCCTCGTCGCCAGGGATCCCGGCGCCTCAGTGGCTGACGAGTCGTCTCTGGGCTCCCTCGACGCGTTGCCACCTGCCAACCGCCACGGGTACGCAGAATGGGACTTCTCCGGTGTGCCGGACCCAGTCATGTTCAGGCGTTTCCTTGACGCTACGGACTACTGGTTCGGCTGCTCCGACGACTCCAGCACCGGGAGCTACGACCCCGCGTGGGAGTGCTACGCCATCATCACCAACGACCCAGCCAACGCCGCTGCGCGGTGGCTGCCGGAGAAGGGGAAATCACGCCTGCCCCAGGGATCGCCGCGCGCCTAGCTGCGGGGCCAAGCGCTCTCCCGGGGCCAACGCCGACGCACACCGGCCCAAGCCCGCGAGCTCGAGGCCAACCTGGCGGAGGAGTACCGGACGGTGCGGCTGCTCCGCGCCTCGATGGCTGGGGAAGCTTCCGCTCGCGGAGAACGCGTGCGGGAGTTGGGCAGACAGGCCCGCGACCGCATCAACGCCGACAACCCTGACATGCTGCCGTGGCAAGTCAGAAGCTCGTTGCCACCGCAACGCTGCTACGGGCCATGCCGGCGCCCTCGACTCCTGAGGCACGAGATCTGCACCGCGAGGTGCAGACTCTCATCGAGCAAGCGGCCGTCCAGCAGGCCGAGAGCTCGGCCTCGCGCATCCGCCAACAAGGGGATGCGCGGGGCGACAGGGCCGCACAAGGGGGCGAACCCTTGGTCCACGCGGGAGGAGGGCGGAGCGTCCCGCCAACTCAGGACGCGCACCGGCCAAGGAACGGCTCCTTGACACACGCAGAGCTCTGGACGCTGACGCCCGCAACGTCATCAACGCCCGCCGCACGAGCAAGGCGGACGCGCCAGCAGCGGTGGGCTACCATCCTCGACGGGGCGGGCGCTACGACAGCGGTGAGGACCGCTCCCCGACGCCGGAACCCCCGGGGACCCGTGTGTTCAGCCAGGAGATCCGCACGGCAGCCTTCCCTCAGCGCTTTCGCCAGCCCTCGACCATTGTCAAGTACAACGGGGAGACGGATCCCCGCGTATGGCTCAACGACCACCGCTTGGCTTGCCAGCTGGGCAGGGCAACCAGCGACAAGGTCATCATCCGCAACTTGCCCCTGCACCTCGGCGATGCGGCCCGGACATGGCTCGAGCACCTGCCCGCCAGCCAAATCCACAATTGGGACGATCTGGTCCGCACGTTCGTGGGCAACTTCCAGGGCACGTACGTGCACCCCGGGGAATTCTCGGGACCTCGCGCTCCGCACGCGTGGCCCGGCGAGTCGCTGCGGGACTTCATACGGCGCTTCTCCAAGCGCTGCACGGAGCTCCCCAGCGTGGCGCAGTCCGAGATCGTGCACGCCTTCATCGAGGGCACCACGTGTCGGGACCTCGTGCGGGAGCTGGGACGCAGCCCGCCCGCGGACTCCAACGAGCTGTTCGACATCGCCACCAGCTTCGCCTCAGGAGAGGAGGCCGTGGAGGCGATCTTCGACGGCAAGAAGGGCAAGCGCCCGGAGGACGAGCCCGCGGAGGGCAGCAAGTCCAGGGAGCCCCACCGCAACGACAAGCGGGGCAAGAAGGGAAAGAAGCCGCGCCATGAGGCGCGCGAGCAGGGGCGCGACGGCGGTAATGCCGAGGCCCTCGCTGTTGACCCGGCTCGACGGGGCCCTCGGCCGGCCCCTCGAGGCCGGGGGTGTTTGACGACATGCTGAAAAAGCCATGTCCTTATCACAAGACCCCAGTAAACCACACCCTTGAGCAGTGCGACATGCTCAAGAAGTTCTATGGCCGCGCCGCCGCGAAGGAGGCAGAGGCCAAGAAAGACGGAGGAGATGGCGACGCCGGCGGCTTCCCCGCCGAAGAGAACGTGTTCCTCATCTTCGGAGGACCCACCATCGACATGTCGACCCGCTAGCGCAAGAAGGAGCGGCACGAGGTCCTCGCCGCGGAGAAAGCGCCTCCCTCCTTCCTCAATTGGTCGGAGGACGCCATCACCTTCAGCCGGGAGGACCATCCGAACCGCGTCCCCAACCCGGGCCAGTACCCGCTGGTGGTCGATCCCATCATCGGGAACGCGCGGTTCTCGAAGGTCTTGATGGACGGGGGCAGCAGCCTCAACATCCTCTACGCGCATACGCGCGCTTGATGGGGATCGGGTTGGACCGAGTGCCGGCCCGGAACACGAAGCCGTTCCACGGCATCGCGCCCGGAAAGCAGGTCCATCCCCTCGGGCAGATCGACCTGCCGGTTTGGTTTGGCACCGCGAAGAATTTCCGCAAGGAGATCCTCACATTCGAGGTAGTGGGGTTCAAGGGAGCCTACCACGCCATACTTGGGAGACCCTGTTACGCCAAATTCATGGCGGTCCCCAACTATACTTACTTGAAGATGAAGATGCCAGGACCGAACGGCGTCATCACCGTCGGCTCGTCCATCGAGCACGCATTCGACTGCGACGTCGAGTGCGTAGAGCACGCAGAGGCGCTGGCGCTGGACGAAGCGCTGGTAACCACTTTGGAGAAGATGGTCAACGATGACCTCGACTCCGCCGCCAAGCACACCGACACGTTCGAGGCCGCGAAGCAGACCAAGGAGGTCCCCCTCGATCCTTCTGCCCCCGAGGGCAAGGCGTTGAGGGTCAGCTCCACCCTCGACCCCAAATAGGAAGTGGTGCTCGTCGACTTCCTCCGCGCCAACGCCGACATCTTCGCGTGGAGCCCCTCGGATATGCCAGGCATCCCGAGGGAGGTCGCCGAGCACTCCCTTGACATCCTGCCTCACGCCCGCGCCGTGCAACAACGGCTCCGCCGCTTCGACGAGGAGCGGCGACGGGCAATCGGAGCGGAGCTGCGGAAGCTTCTCGAGGCTGGGTTCATCAAGGAGGTGTTCCACCCAACGTGGCTAGCAAACCCCGTGCTTGTAATGAAAAAGAATGGGAAATGGCGGATGTGTATAGACTACACCAGTCTTAATAAAGCATGTCCTAAAGTTTCTTTTCCTTTGCCGCGCATTGATCAAATCGTTGATTCAACGGCTGGGTGTGAATTGCTTTGCTTCCTTGATGCTTACTCCGGATACCATCAAATAAATATGAAGGTTTCCGACCAGCTCGCGACTTCGTTCATCACGCCGTTCGGGATGTTCTGCTACGTCGCGATGCCATTTGGCCTCCGAAACGCAGGTGCAACGTACCAGCGCTGCATGCAGCATGTTTTCGGAGACCACATCGGGCGGACGGTCGAGGCGTATGTGGATGACATCGTCGTAAAGACCAGGAGGGCGGACGACCTGGTTGGCGACCTTGGCATCGCGTTCGGTTGCCTACGGGCAAATGGGGTCAAGTTAAACCCCGAAAAGTGTGTCTTTGGAGTGCCGCGAGGCATGCTCCTGGGATACATTGTCTGCCAACGGGGGATCGAGGCCAACCCCGAAAAGGTTGCGGCCCTCGAACGAATGGGTCCAATCCGGGACCTCAAAGGGGTGCAAAAAGTGCTAGGGTGCCTTGCCGCCTTGAGCCGCTTCATCTCGAGGCTCGGCGAGAAGGGTCTCGCCCTTTATCGCCTCCTCAAGAAACACGAACGCTTCTCCGGACCGCCGAGGCCCGGGACGCGCTCGACAAGCTAAAGGCGTCCTTAGCGCACGCCCCCATTCTCACGCCGCCGCAGGACGGCGAGCCCTTACAGCTCTACGTCGCCGCAACCACCCAGGTGGTCAGCGCCGTGATCGTCGTGGAGCGCACGGAGGAAGGGCATGCTTTACCTGTACAGCGGCCCGTCTATTACGTCAGCGAGGTCCTGTCGGACACAAAGACGCGCTACCCCCAGGTCCAGAAGTTGCTGTACGCGGTAGTCCTTGCGCGGCGCAAGCTCCGCCACTACTTCGAGGCCCACCCCGTCACGGTGGTCTCCTCTTTCCCGCTAGGGGAGATCATCCGCAACCCCGACGCCGCGAGCGGGGATTGCCAAGTGGTCCGTGGAGCTGATGGGCGAGACGCTTGCCTACGCCCCGCTCAAGGCCATCAAGTCTCAAATCTTGGCGGATTTCGTCGCTGAGTGGACGGATACGCAGCTGCCGCCCACGCAGATCCAAGCGAGTGCTTGGACTCTCGTTCTTCGACGGCTCGGTGATGAAAACAGGGGTGGGCGCGGGCCTGCTCTTCGTGTCACCCCTTGGGGAGCACATGCGCTATGCAGTGCGCCTCCACTTCCCCGCGTCTAACAATATGGCTGAATACGAGGCCCTCCTCTGTGGTCTCAAAATCGCCATTGAGTTAGGCGTCAAGCGCCTTGACGTGCGGGGGGACTCGCAGCTCGTAATCGATCAAGTCGTGAAGAACGCGAGCTGCCATGATGACAAGATGGAGGCCTACTGCAAAGCCGTGCGAGCCCTCGAGGACAAGTTCTACGGCATCGAGCTCAACCATGTGCCCCGCCGGTACAACGAGGAGGCGGATGAACTGGCCAAGATTGCGTCCGGGCGGATCACCGTTCCCCCGAACGTTTTCGCGCGCGACGTCGCTCAACCCTCGGTCATCTTCGAGCCCCACCCCTCGAGTCACGCTGAACCCTCGGGGGCTCCCTCGAACCCGACGGGTGCGGAACCCATGGACGAGGACCCCTCGAACGAGGCGTACGTGCTCTCCCTCCTCGAGGGGTATGGCGCTTACGGGGCTGACGTGATGGACACCGAGCCAGCTCCTGTCAAAACGGACTGGCGTGACAAATACATTGCCTGGATGGCTCGAGGGGAACTCCCCGCGGACCGGGCTGCGGCCAGACGCATCGCCAGGATGGCCAAGTCTTTTGCCCTCGTTGACGGCGAGCTGTACAAGTGCGCCGCCTCTGGCATCCTGCAGCGGTGCGTGCCCATCCCTGAAGGGCGCGAACTCCTGCGGGACATCCACGCCGGAATCTGCGGCCACCATGCAGCGCCTCGTACCCTCGTCGGCAATGCATTCCGCCAAGGCTTTTACTGGCCTACCGTGGTTGCGGACGCTAGCGAAATTGTACGCACCTGCGAAGGGTGCCAGTTCTACGCCCGCAAGTCCAACCCACTCGCCCATGCCCTACAGACCATCCCCGTAACATGGCCATTTGCCGTGTGGGGGCTGGACATCGTTGGACCCCTGCGGAAGGCGCCCGGGGGCTTCACCCACTTGCTGGTCGCAATCGACAAGTTCTCCAAGTGGGTAGAGGTGCGCCCCATCACGAATCTGAGGGCAGAACAGGCGGTAACATTCTTCACCGACATCGTCTACCGCTTTGGAGTGCCAAACTCCATCATCACAGACAATGGGTCCCAGTTCACGGGCGGGGAAGTTTTTGGAGTTTTGCGACAAATTCCACATCCGTGTGGATTGGGCGGCTGTGGCACACCCACAGACCAACGGCCAAGTAGAGCGTGCCAACGGCATGATCCTACAGGGCCTTAAGCCCAGAATTTTCGACCAGCTCAACAAATCTGGGCGAAAATGGGTCCAAGAGCTACCAACGGTTGTGTGGAGCCTAAGGACCACCCCGAGCAGAGCCACTGTGTTCACCCCGTTTTTCCTAGTCCATGGTGCGGAGGCGTCCTCCCCGCGGACCTAGAATACGGATCGCCCAGGGTTCGAGGCTATGACGAGGATGCCAACCAGCGAGCCCGCGAGGACTCGCTGGATCAGCTAGACGAGGCACGCCTCGTGGCCTTAATGCATTCCGCAAGGTATCAACAGTCCCTAAGATGCTACCAAGCACGCAAGATACGTCGACGGGACTTCAGTGAAGGGGATTTGGTCCTAAGGCTACGCCAAGACAACCGAGGGCGCCACAAGCTGTCGCCCCCATGGGAGGGACCCTACGTCGTGGTGAAGGTACTCAAGCCCGGCACGTACAAGCTGGCCAACGAGGACGGTGAAGAGCTCACCAACGCTTGGAACATCCAACAGCTACGTCGCTTCTACCCTTAGCTAGGATTTCCAAGTACTCTTTATTGTAAAAACCATATGACCAACGCCCTAGTTGGTAACAACTATGTAAATGCTTCAAGTCTAATAAAAAGGGCAACTCGGCTTTCCCCTGAAACCCAAGTTACCCTCGGGGGCTACTGCGCCCCCCAAAATGGTCCCATTTTTCGCGCAAAAACGAAACAACTCACGCGCGCTAAGTTTGTTTTCTACTTCAACCCCGAGCAACGATTCGAACAGGGCGCAGGCGGCCTAGCGGAAGGAGCGCGCGAGCCAGAGATAGCCTACGCCGTGTGGATATGGCCCTTCTCTCTCGCCTCCAACTCAGCAGGCCCCCCGCGAAATCGAACTCCCCTAACTAGAATCTACTCAGGAAGAAGGAGAAACAAAAAGCGTAGTAAACAAAAGACTTCATTACATCAGATGTTTACGTTAAAAACAACTTGTTCATTTACAAAGGCCACGAGGCCAGAATACTGATACACACATAAAAATGGGCCTAGTGCCCAGTTGTCTTCAGGCAGGAGGAGCGGCGGCGTCAACAGCGTCCGGGAAGAGGAATTCTTCGAAGGCTTCAGCGAGCGACCCGGCGGCGTCAGCGGCGAGCGCGTCCACACGCTCCATCGCCACCTCGTCCTCGACACCCTCGGGGACGACGTAGCCCTCCGCCAGCGCCTCGAAGTTGACCTCGTAGTGGGATCGTACCACTCCGAGGGCCTTCTGGACGCCCAGACGCAGTGCTCGGCGCATCCGCTCGGTGACGTGGCCGCCAAGGGCGCGCGGGCGGGCGGCCGCGAGCCGCCGCCTGTGCTTCGCCCTCCTCCACGGCTTGGCAGGTCTCGAGAGCCGCACCACGCAGCTCCTGCAGCTCCTGCTCGGAGGAGTTATAGGAAGCCTGCAGCGCCTCGGCCCGCTCAGCTGCGTGCCCCAGAGCGGTGCGCAAGCCTGGAGTCACCAAGACAAGAGAGAAATCAGAAAAGGGAGCGCGAATTCCCAAACAAAAAACCAACCAAACAAAAGTCAAGCAGCAACTCACCTTCGACTTGCTTCTTCTCCGCCTCGAGGTCGCGGCGCACGGCCTCGACCGCCAGCTCGAGGCGCTTGACGGTCTCACCTTGCTCCTGGAGGGCCAGCTCATTGTTCGCATTTGTGATGCTGAGCACAATGAGCTCACCCTCTGCCTTGGAGAACGCGGTGTTCCGCTCCTCCAGCGACTTCTGCGCCGCCTCGCGAGCGACGCGCTCCTCGCTCCGGCGCCGCCGACCGGGCGTCGACGAGGGCGGCTTGCTCTCGCCGGAGCCGCCCCTCGGCCCCTTGGCGGGCGGTGTGCTCCTCGCCGAAGCGCTCCTCGGCGACGGCGAGCGCCGCAACCTTGGCGTCGAGGGCGGCCTTCAAATCGTCGGCCTCCTTGGCCCGCTGCTCCCGGCCCGCGTGCCCGCTCCTCGGCCCCGGCGCTGCGCGCTTGCGCCCCCTCGAGCGACGAGCGGAGCCCCGGTTCTCGCCGCGGACGTTGGCCACCTCCGCCTTCCAATTGGTTGCCAGCGTCCGCATCTTCTCCAAGTCTGAGCGCGCCTGCCACAGCGCCTCATCACGATCGATGAGGGCTGTGCAGACCCGCTCGAGGCTCGAGCGGCGCGCTGGGTCCTGCGTCGAGCTCTCGGGGAGTTCGTCGCGCCGGGCCATGGCCGCACGCCGCCACCGGGTCCGGGGGTCCCGAGGGCGTCGGCAAGCGCGTCGAAAGCGCCGCACCGCTCCCGGAGCTGGTGGACCTCGGCGTTCACCCGGTCGAAGGCGTCGTACTTGTCGTGGGCGCGGCGCTCGAGCTCCTGGCACCCACAAATCAAAACCCGTAAGCGCTACGACACGGAGGCAGCACACAAAAACGAGAGATAGAACAAAACGAGAAACCACGCCCTACCTGGAAGACGCGTCATGCTGGGCCGCCATGGACCCGCAGCGCCTCGTTCAGCGCGCGGTTGAGCGTGGCGCCGTGGCTCCGGAGCTCTCCCAGAGCTCCTGCTCCTCCCGGGCGTCAGCAAACGCAGGGAGATCGCCAGCGACCCCCTCCACCGGGCGGTGTGGCCGGCGCGGGAGGACGAGGCCTCGGCGCCGTGTCCCCGGTCCCCCGCCACCATGTGACCCTCGTGCCGCCTCACAAGGGCCCCCTCCCGGGGCTCGGCGGAGCGTGTGGGGAAGCTAGCCCATCGATCCCACCCCGGGCGGCGGGGAGTCGTCATCCGGACCTCCACCACCTCCGCCCAGAACCGCCGGCGGGTGCCGGCCCTTGCGCCGCCTCCGCTTGCGCCTCCGTGGCCACGGGCGCTTGACGCGACGCCGCGACCACCACCTCCGGCCGTGCCGCCGCGACCACGGGCGCCGCCGCGGGTTGCACCCGCTCCGCCTCCTCTGCGGCCGGCGCCACGGACCGCGCCTCCGTAGCAACGGCCTCCGCGGGCCGCGCCTCCGCCATGGCCGGCCGCCGCGGCTCGCGTCCCCACAATGGCCGGCGCCGGCCGCTCCTCGGCGACCGCCGGCCGCGCCATGGCGAGTCGATGCGCGGCCCGAGGCCTCGAAGCCTCGGCCGGGCTTTGCGAGCTCTCGCCCGCCGCCCGCGACGCCCTCGACGTGCACCGCCGGGTGGGGATGGATGCGTCCGCCCTCAGCACCTTGGCCGGTGCGAGGGGAGGCACAATTGGCACCACCCTGCGCAAGCACAAACAAAAAGTTAGAATGCCTGATCGTCACAAAACCAAACCAAGCGAAAAAGCGAGTTCCTTACCTCGAAGAGGAAAAGGCATGTTTCCTTTTCCTCGTAGCCTCAGCGGACAAGGCCGGCGCGGCAGGCACGCCCGCCGCCGCGCCTCCGACGACGCCACCGCGCGCGCGGGCCCCTCCCCACACGCGGGCACGCTTGCCGCGCGCGCAGCACGCTCGCCGAGCGCGCCTCCGTGGCGGCGCCGGCACCTCCGGCGGCGCGCGCGCGCCCTTGTTGTCGATTGCACGGCGGCGGGCGCCGTTGCGCCCGCCCCGGGCGATGCCGCCCTTGCCGCCGGCGTCGGCTCCGGCGACGGGGGCGCAGGCTCCCACCTATCAGAGGGGCCCTCCCCCTCAATCTCTTCCTCTTCGTCCTCCTCCGAGGACGAGTACTCCTCAGTCCCCGGGGAGGAGAGCCCCAGTTCTTCGCGCCGCCGGTACTCCGCGTTCCGTCGCTCGCGGCGCTCTTGGTGCCGCCTCGCGCGCTCCCTCTTGCGCGCCGCCCGCTCCTCGCTCCCGTTCCTTGCGCGCCGCCCGACCGAGCGCGCGGGGAGTCCGGGGGTGGGCGGAACGGACTTCGCGGCGGTGAAGCTCACCAGCTGCATGCAGGAATGACAAAGACTCGTCAGGCGGCAGAGGCAACGCCAAGAACTCAAACGGAATCGAGAATCGAACTCACCAGCGGGCCGGTAGGGAGCATCTCGATGTCCCACGGGGTCCGGTCCGGGTGCGCCAGCATCCGGTTGTCGACGGCGTTCCGCGCCCGGGTGAGCACGTACGGCTGCCCGAGGGGGGTCGGGAGCATCCGCGACCTCGCCAGTGCGACGGGTCCGCCTCCTCTGTCATCTGAAAGATGCACAGCGGCCTCTCCATCAGAGGCACGACCCGCCGGTGATGGAGGAAGGCGAGGACGCTCACCGCGGTCAGCCCTCGCGCCGTCAGGCTCCTCAGGGTGGCCAGAACCGACTCCTGCCGCCGCCGATGCTGGGGCGTGGACACCCTGTAGCCCCAGGAGCTGGGCTTCTCCTTGAACACCTGACCGGTGTAGGGGGGAGGCTGGGCTCGGCGTCGCACAGGTAGAACCATCCCCGCTCCCAGCCGGCGTTGTTCGTCGTCATGGTGCAGGGGATGTAGTCGTCCTTGAACTGCGCCCGCAGGGCGAGTGACATCCCGCGGCGGGTCCTCGGCTCCGTCGTGGGCTGCGTGAAGAGCTCCGCTCGGAAGAGGTGCACCCAGAGCTCCCAGTTGACTGGGATCCACAGGTACCCCTCGCAGACGCCCACGAACGTGGCCGCCTGCGAGATCGCGTTGGGCGCGAAGTTGTGCAACTCCACGCCGTAGTAGTGGCACAGCGCTCGCATGAAGCGGCTCGCCGGCGCGTTGAAGCCTCGCTCGTGGAAGCGCACTAAGCTCACCACATAGCCTTCCGGCGGGTTGGGTGCGCGGTCCCCCGCCGGTGGCACTATCCACTCCGCCGGGCGGCCATCCTCATTGGCCGCCAAGCGGCGGCGGTGACCAGCTCGCCAAGGGCCAGCTGGGTCACCGTCGACCGCTCCCAGGCGTACGGCTCAAGGATCGTGAGAGGCTGAGGCGGTGCCATGGGGAAGGGCAAAAGATGCGGAGAATGAAGGACAGGAAGAGGAGGAAAAGCTCTAATGGCGAAGCCGCACGGAGGCAAAGGCAAAGCAGGGAAGAAAGCACGGAGGGCTAAAATGGCGGAGCACTAAGGTAAAAAACCGCCGTTTCCCCTTCTCCTCAGATTTATAAGCCGCGGGCGAGCTCTCCGGGGCGGATGTCCCGCGCGCGTTAACTGCAGGGAATCTTTTCTTCTCGCTGGCAAGCGGACCCCACCATGACCGCTGCGGCCACGTCACCGCAAACGGGCCATCATCACGGTTAAGACTGGCCGGGGGCCGTGGCGGCGGTCACGTCCGCCCGCCCACGCCGCCCACTACGCGCGCGCGCGCGGCCGCAACGCCTAAAAAGGCGCGCCCGCGATGCGAAAACCGCAGCCTATACTGTGGAGCATTTAATGCCCCGGTCCCTTGTGAAACAAGGAGAACCCTCGAGCGGCACGGACTCCTGGCTCGCGATAAATTCAGCCCTCGAGCAGGTGCAAGCGTGAGAAGGTCGCCCCGAGGCCCGCCTGAAACAAAGTGGGCCTCGCGAGCACCCATGCCACGTAGCACCCTCGAGCGGTGAGGACCATGTGTGGTTCGAGGACCGGTGGATGGTCGCTTCCTTGTGTGATGAGTGATTGACAACGTTGTGTGGACTGATTCTTGGCTAAGTATTGCAGGTGCAGGTTGCGGCTTGACTCGTGTTGGTGCAGGTGAAGAACAAGCGCGAAAGGTCGTCGCCGGTGAGGCCTCCAGGTGTGGAGAAGACAAGTAGGCTTCGTTTGAGGGACCCGGTGGCCGGCGGGGGTCAAGTGCGGGCCGCATGGTGGCATGAACAACAAGATGAAGTCGTGGACGGTTTCTTGGTTGAGCCTCAAAACCAAGGTCGTGCGGGACTACGTGGGAGCCAAGTCATGAGTGGAGATTGGCGGAGGCTACACCGAGTTCGCGGGGTTTCCGGTGGTTCACCAGAAAACCACTGGGTTCCTTGGTTGATCCACAAAGCCAAGACCGGAGAACCGAAGACGGAGGTGCAGCAGGCACCAGACCGGTCTGACCGGTGGGTCTGACCGGTCTGACCGGTGGGGACCGGTCTGACCGGTGAGGAGCACCGGTCTGACCGGTGTGCGACGACGCAGTCCGGAATCTTCGAAGCGGAGGACACGCGTCGGGATCGCATGGCTCGCGTCGAGGCTACGCAGGGTGCGGTTGCCGGGCATCCGTCCGATGGTGAAGACATCAAGAATTCCAAATCCGCCCTTGAGGGGCTTGTATCCCTAGTTAGTAGAGAGGGGCATTTTAGACATTCGGTTGCCGCCTATATAACCCAAGAGGTGAGAGGATGGCAGCCAACTCTTGCAACCCTAGCTCATTAGTTTTCCTATTTTCCACCTATTTTCTCTAGGTTTTCCTTAGGACTAGCAAGAGAGCTTCACGGAGAGATCTTGTAGAGAGGGATGGATGATCGGGCGGCTTGCTAGACCTTGTACGAACCTTTGTTTCATGTATAGATGATTCGGCGTGGTTCCTCAAGGTTTGGATGTGTTTTCCCCGGTTGTTCTTGGTGGTGATTTTCGGAGCCCTCTTTCGGTGATTTCTTTGGGTTGTTTTCGGGGCCTTTCTCTTGGGGATTTGATGGGGGAAATTTGTGGGAACCCTTCGTGGTTCTTTGGGCTGTGATTCCCCTCCCAAATCCGTGAGTAAAGGTGCTCGATTTTGGGGGTTTCTTGAGTTCTTGGGTTGGAGGTGCTCTCGGCGGGATTTCTTCGATTCCTCCTTTTTGGACGAGTTTTTGTGGGATTAAACTTGGCTATGAACTCCTCATGAGGTGTTCTTGATATCCCCAAAGTCTTGTTCAAGTCCGTGGAGCGATTCGGGAGATCGAGATTTGGTTTTGGGGGGAGTTGACTGCGGGTGTCGTTCATCCCGAGTCGCCCGTGCTACACCGGTCGACCGGTGCTCTTGACCGGTCTGACCGGTGCAAGCCCTTGTGGGTTTTTGCTCGGGTGAACGTCTTGGTGTGTTCGTTGTTGTCCCGTGTTGCCGCCGTTTCGAGTTTGGGTCCGTTTGGTGGTCGGTTGACTGTTTGGTGCCTTGGGGGTTTTCGAGTGTGCCACCGGTCGACCGGTGTGTCTCACCGGTCTGACCGGTGTAGAGCCACTTAGTGAAAGTTGCTCGGTTTCACCGGCAGGGACCGGTCTGACCGGTGGTGCTCACCGGTCTGACCGGTGTGAGTCTGTAGACTCGAGGCTTGGTTTTTCCGCTGCGTTTCTCGGGTCGGAAGGTGGTGTGTTGGTTCCTAGGTCCAGTGGCACTCCAGTGGCTACGTGGGCTTGACCAACCTTGGTAGTGAGTCGGAGACGTGTGTTGGAAGCCGTGTTCATCTTGTTGGAGTTTCGATCTCCTTCGAGAAGAATTTTTATCGGCTCCCATTCACTCCCCCCCTCTCTGGTTCGCCGTATCGGTCCTTCAAGTGGTATCAGAGCCGGTTCGGGTCTTTGTTGACTCTAACCAGTCTAAGATCCAAGGATGGCGTACCAGGAACGGGGTTCGGGTCCTCCACACTTCGATGGCAAGAACTACCAAATGTGGAGCAAGCGGATGGGTGCGTTCCTCCGCGGAAAGGGTCAGCTGCTTTGGGATGTCACGGTGGACACAGGGCTATGTCCACCGATGGATTTCCTTGCTCCGGGGTCGAGGGACAGATTCGACGCCAACAATAAGGCGGTCGACTACTTGTTTCGTGCTTTGTGTCGACCGAGTTCGATCGGGTGCACACCGAGCACTTGGCTTGTAGGATTTGGGCGGTGTTGAAGGAGGCTCATGTTGGGAACGCCCGGGTTCAGGCACGGTTGTATGCGACCTACGGGAGAGAGTACGAGAACTTCACTCATCTCCCCGGTGAGTCCATCGATGCCTTGTTTCGCGAGGTTCACGGTGGTGGTGAACAACATGAGGGCCAATGTGGACGTGCTCCCGTACGATGATCATGATAGAGCGGTCAAGCTCTTACACTCTTTGGATCGTACGATATGGGGCGGAAAGTTCGAGGCCATAGTCGAGTCGGAGCGGTATGATACTCTGACGGTGAACGAGCTGTTCTCGAAGCTCAAGTCGGCTGAGGTAGATCGGGGCATGACTGCCAAGCTCGAGGGACCGACTGATTCCCATAGTCTTGCCCTCGTTGGTGGTTCCAAAGGAAAGACTAACTCTAACCCATCCACCAGGATGTTCTCGTTTTCCTCTTTGATGTCTATGCCAGATGAGGAGTTTGATGACCTTGGAGAGGAACACGAGGACTTGCTTCCAGTGCGGCAAGCCGGGACACTTCGTCGCCGACTGCCCGGAGAAGGCCGAGAACAAGGACAGCTACAAGCACAAGCCGAGGAAGAACGATGACAAGTACCGTTCGAGGCGCGACCACAAGAGCAAGCACAAGAACAAGTACAAGGACGAGAGACGATCAAGGAAGAAGGAGGGCCGAGGCAAGGCCCGAGCGATGGTTGGAGCGAGCGACGTCGACTCCCGGTTCCGCGTACTCCACCTCGAGCTCGAGCGGCAGCCGACGACGAGGGAGATCGCCGCAAGAACAAGAGGTCGTCCAAGAACCCGAGCGGGGGCCGAGCGCGCCGCGAGAGACGGCTTCGCACCATGGCGTTGAGCTCCGGCGGCAAGAAGAGCACACGAGAGCGACTCGGACTGCGAGTCCGACGACGAGGTGCGTGATGAGCTTCCCTTCTTGCGCCAGGAGAATGAGAGGCTTGGCTCTTTGCTTGATAATCGTGATGACATGCTTAGAGAGGCCAAGAAAATGAGGAAAGAGCTTAGGGCTTCACTCGAGGATGCTAGGACTAGAGTGGCTGAGCTAGAGACACAGGTGCTTGATAGCAAGCTTGAGATTGATTCGCTTAAGGCTAGCCCTATTGTTTCTGATGAGAATGATTGTGCTGATTGCTCCATATTCCTTGCTGATCTTGCCTTGTTTAAGGAGAAGCATGCCTCCAAGTGTGAGGAACTAGATGTGCTTAGGGTTGAGGTGGTTGAGCTTAAGTCTAGACCTGCTTTGCTAGGTGCTTGCACTTCTTGCCCTGTTTTGCATGCTAAGATTGATGAGATGCATGCATACTCTAGTTCGCTCGAGGCTAAATTGAAGGAACCCATGCCTACATCTTGCTCTACCTGTGAAATGCATGCATTGAAAAATTTGGAGCTTGCACATTATGTTGATCGTTTGCAGGATGAGAATGATGATTTGAGGAAGTTGATGGGTTGGTTGTCCGGTCACGAGCCTCAGTTGAGGATGATGATCGAGGCCTTTAAGAGGCAAGATGGTGAGGGGCTTGGGGCAAACAAGGTTGGTGAGGGAAGTGGAGAGAATATCCCGAGCCACCAAAAACCCACCACAAAAATGATTTCCCACCAAAACCTAACCATCTAAGGAACCGACTAGACACAACCCCAGCTCCACCCGTGTTTCCCACACCCACAAATGATCTACAAAAGCCTATCAAGTTTGTGAGCACTTCGGGGAAGGTGTTCTTTGGGAAGGAGAGTGAGAAGGCTAGTGGTGAGAAACCGGTGGAGGGTTTGAGTGGAGAGAAACCGAGTGATCAGCCACATCCCAAGCCAAAGCCTAAGATTGTGAGGTTCCATTGTGGCTATTGTGGGAGAGATGGCCATAAGGAGGAGTTTTGCTTCAAGAGGAAGCGAGAGGAGAGAATGGAGAAGGAGTGGGCTAACAAGGACAAGTACCACCCTTCTAATGGTGTACTTGAGCCTCGTATGCAGATGCCCAGGGGCAAGGCGATTGTGAGGACAGTTCGGGCTTGGGGAGAGAAGAAGGGGCAGCAGTGGTGGTCTCGCCCGGACCACCACACCGGTCGGACCCGTGTGGAGCACCGGTCGACCGGTGCGGGCTCGGCGGACGGATGTTCGGGTTTCGTGCTCGTACAGGTGCGAGGGTTGTTTCTGGTGGTCGTGGTTCTGGTGGTTGGGCTGGAAAGGGTGCAGGTGGTCAGTTTGCTAGGCGTTCTCCTCCTCGTGCTCAATACGGGGATTGGAGGAGTCGTGGCGGTGTGTTGGAGAGGAAGGACGTTCCACGGGCCCTCTTGCGTGGTTTTGGTCCTCCTCCAGGCAGAGAGGGGTGGTTCCCTCAGGGTGGTTACCGTGGTGGTGTTCGTGGAGGTAGTTTTGGTAGGAGAGATGCTTTGGTTGGTGCTAACCCCACTTTCGAGCAAATGGCTCGACGCGGTTTTCCTCCTTTGGTTCTAACCCCAGTGCTGAGTCGTTTGTTCGCTCACGTGCCTATTTTTGATTTGCAGGTGGGAGACTTGAAGAACATTTGGTTGATTGACTCCGGTTGTTCTAGGCATATGACCGGGAGACAGGGGGTGGTTCTCAAGTCTCGTCCCGTGGTGACGAAGAGGTACATCACCTTTGGGGACAATGGGCGTGGGCGTGTGCTTTCGAAGGTGAGATAAAAGTGAGTGACAAGATCACTGCGAGGCGTGTTGCTCTTGTTCAATCGCCGGGGTACAATTTGCTTTCGTGTCCCGGTTGTTGGATGAGGGCTTTGAGGTGTTGTTTCGGCCGGGTGGTTCTCGGATTGTGGACTCTCGAGGGGACCTTGTTTGTATGGTCGTTCCCGAGGGTCGGGTGTTTCGTGCTGATTTTTCTCGGTCTTCGGGTGTGGAGCGTTGTTTCTTGGCCGGTTCTTCGAGTGAGTTGTGGAAGTGGCATAGGAAGTTGGGTCACTTGAGCTTTGACCTTTTGTCTCGCTTGAGTAAACTCAATTTGGTCCGAGGATTGCCACGGTTGAGGCTTGAGAAAGAGTTGGTTTGTGCGCCGTGTAGGCATGCCAAGATGGTGGCCTCTTCTCACCCGCCTCTCACCGATGTGATGACTGAGCGTCCATGCGAGTCGCTCCATATGGACCTTGTTGGCCCAGCTCGTGTGCGATCTGCGGGTGGGAAGTGGTATGTCCTGGTTGTGGTGGACGACTATTCTCGGTATGCGTGGGTGTTCTTTCTCGAGGAAAAGGGGGAGACGTTTGGTTTTGTTCGAGATCTAGTCTTGAGGTTGAGGAACGAGAGGCACGGAGATGCCATACGAGCTATCCGCAGTGATAATGGCTCGGAATTCAGGAACTCTCGTTTTGAAACCTTTTGCCATGACTTGGGTCTTGAGCACCAGTTTTCGAGTCCGTATACGCCTCCCCAGAATGGTGTTGTGGAAAGGAAGAACAGGACCTTGTGCGAGATGGCTCGGACGATGCTTGATGAGCATAGGACTCCGAGGAGGTATTGGGCTGAGGCGGTGAATACCGCATGCTATGTGTCGAACAAGATATACCTCAGAGTGCACAAGAAGAAGACATGCTATGAGTTGATGCATGGTCGCACACCCAAGGTGAGTCACTTCCATGTCTTTGGTTGCAAGTGTTTCATTCTGAAGAAAGGCGAGGAAGTTGGATAAGTTTGAGGCTAGGTCAGTCGATGGCATTTTCTTTGGTTATGCATCTCATTCTAGAGCATATCGTGTGCTCAATCTTGAAACTAACCAAATCGTGGAGACTTGCGAGGTAACCTTCGACGAGACAGAGCCACGTAGTCAGCTTGTCTTTGAGTGTGCAGGTGATGATGAGCTTGGCGAGGAGATCTTTCAGGAGGAGGAGCATGAACATGGTGATGATGAGGATGGTGGTGCGGTGCCCCGGGCTGAACATGTACCCACTACTTCGACTACGATGATGGATGGACCCTCTGCTACACCTACGACGACAAATCAAGAACGAGGAGAAGCTGATGTTGAGGGGGAGGTAGCTTCGAGGCGAGAACCTCCCCGGCGAGTTCAAGTGGATCATCCAGGCTTCGAGGATCATCGGCGACATGAATGAACGCACTACACGGTCGAGGGTTCGAAACAATTCCCATTTTGCTCATGCTGCGTTTGTTGCTTCTTTCGAGCCCAAAGACATTGGACACGCACTATCCGATCATAATTGGGTTAACTCGATGCATGAGGAGTTGGAGAACTTTGAGAGGAATCGGGTGTGGGAGTTGGTTGACCCTCCTCCGGGGTGTA
Organism: Cenchrus americanus; assembly: GCA_947561735.1. NCBI lineage: Eukaryota > Viridiplantae > Streptophyta > Magnoliopsida > Poales > Poaceae > Cenchrus > Cenchrus americanus. The sequence continues at coordinate 152,555,363 of OX387242.1, read as the reverse complement.
AGCCGATTGGTACCAAGTGGGTGTGGAAAAACAAAGAGGGAGAGAAGGGTGAGGTTGTGAGGAACAAGTCGAGACTTGTTGCCCGAGGGGTTCGGTCGAAGGAGGGGATCAACTACGAGGAGACCTTTGCTCCCGTAGCCCGTTTGGAGGCGATTAGGATCCTTCTAGCCTTTTCTCGTGGCTAAAGGGTTCAAGTTGCACCAAATGGATGTGAAGAGTGCTTTTCTCGAATGGTGTCTGTTGGAGGAAGAAGTGTATGTGAGGCGGCCTCCGGGGTTTGAGAGTGAGAAGTACCCCCACCGGGTGTACAAGTTGAGGAAGGCGCCGTATGGGGTGAAGCAGGGGCGCCTAGAGCTTGGTATGGCAGAGTTGAGGGGGTTCTTGTTTGAGAGAGGTTTTGAGATGGGGAAGGTCGATCGACCTTGTTTTTGCCGAGGGCGGGGGGCGGAGATATCCCGATTGTGCGGTGTGTACGTGGATGATATTGTCTTTGGTGGCTCGTCTAACTCTCTTGTTGCGAGGTTTGCAAATGATATGAGCAGGGAGTTTGAAATGAGCATGATGGGTGAGTTGCAGTTCTTCCTCGGGCTACAAATCAAGCAATCAAAGGAAGGAACGTTTGTGCACCAGGCTAAGTACACCAAGGATATTGTGAGGAAGTTCAAGATGGAGGACTCCAAGGCTATGACGACGCCGATGAGTACGACTACGGCTCTTGATGCGGACGAGGAAGGTGAACATGTGGACCAGAAGGAGTACCGGAGCATGATCGGGTCACTCCTCTACTTGACGGCGACGAGGCCGGGACATACGTTCTCGGTGTGTCCGTGCGCTCGTTTTCAAGCGTCTCCGAGGACTTCGCATCGGCAAGCGGTGTAGAGAATTTTCGGGTACTTGCGTCACACTCCCGACTTCGGCCTTTGGTACTCCGCGTCCTCTTCTTTGGCGCTTCATGGCTTTTCGTACGCGGATTTTGCCGGGTGTCGGTTGGATAGGAAGTCCACTTCGGGACTTGCCAGCTTCTTGGGTTCTTCTTTGGTGTCTTGGTCTTCCCGCAAGCGGCCGAGTGTTGCTCAATCCACGACCGAGGCCGAGTATGTTGCCGCTGCTAGTTGTTGCTCTCAGCTCCTTTGGATCACCTACACCATGAGTGACTTTGGTGAGGAGTATACCCATGTCCCACTTCAATGTGATAGCACCAGTGCCATAAGCGTTGCAAAGAACCCAGTGCTCCATTCCAAAACCAAGCACATAGAAGTGAGGTACCATTTTCTGAGAGACAATGTTGAGAAAGGAAAGATAGCTTTGATCCATGTACCCACACATGACCAACTAGCCGACATTTTCACCAAACCCCTAGATCAAGCAACTTTCACTCGTTTGCGGGGGGAACTTGGTGTGTGTTTGATTTCTTGAGTTGGGTGTGTGGGAGCTTTCTTTTGCCGGTGGTGTCGAGCCCGTTTTGCCTCCCCTCGAGGAGCCGGTTTGTAGCATATGTATAGCTTTCCTTTGTGCATTTCTTGCATTTGGCATGGCATATGTAACATGATGTATAGGCATCCTTGTATCTTAGTTTGCATGCATTTTGTATCATATGCATCGGTTAGGAAAAGCTTCTCTCATATACATTGTTCACCATGGAATGAGATATATGTCTCTGTGAGCTTGTTTGGTATGATATGGTTAGTTTGGCTTAGCTCTTGATGATCTTGATGAATAATCCATGGTTGATAGCTATGCTTTTGAAAAATGTCACATGTATGCTCTCTCATGTGTAAATGCCTTTACATGCTCTTGACATGTTTTTGTGGCCTTGCTATGCTTAATTTGTGGTTGGATAGCTAGTTTATTGATCATATGGGGCCAAAGGGTCATTTGCCATCATGAATGTTTAGCCCTCTTGATTTATCTTGTGGAGGAGCATAAGTTCCTTTTTGTCGCAAAGACATTTCATGTACCATTTACAAATCTGAAAATGAAATGAAAAATGCTTGGAAAATATGCTCCCATGTCATATGTGCTGATTTTAATTTGCTTTGGGTGCTAAACCGTTGCATGATGCCTACCAATGAGAAGTCTCATAAATAGAAGTAGGCACATGGCTCGGTGGCTTTGACACGACATGAGGTGCTTGTGGGTGTTTGTGATGGTCTTATGGTTAGAATAGCTGTCCTAGCATGAAGTTTGTGTGGCTTTGCCATTTTGATATGCTTTGATCATGTTTAGGACTTTGCTCATGAGAGGCAAGTTTTTCGCAAAATTGCCGAAATCCATCTTAGCTTCGTCCAATGGTTGTGAAACTTGGTGATCATGTAGTTGAGATCGATACGAAGCCGTAGAGTATCTAACTTGCTCATCTGGACGTGTGTAGCATCCTATGTTGAATTTTGTATATTTGAGAAGCTCTAGGTTGAAAGTTTTTGCATTTTTGGCTTGATTCATGCATTGCCAACAAGGGGGAGAAGTTTGAGCTTGAAATGGCTTGCTGGACGTGTTTAGAAGGTTTTCAGGTGGTTTCGAGCCATTTCGGGCTCGTTGTGCACCGGTCGACCGGTCGGTGGTCACCGTCCGACCGGTGTGAGTGCTGGTTCTGTACACATGTTGCACACCGGTCTGACCGGTGGTGTTGACCGGTCTGACCGGTCAGGGCTGGTTTGTTGCAGCTGCCCTGTTTTCAAGTGGTGTCTTGCATGCTTTCGTCCAGGGGGAGTTGCATTGGTTCAGGGGGAGCTTGCATGTGTGCAGGGGGAGCTCTTTGTGGTTTTTCGAGATTTGTTTTGGTGGTTTGCTTTTGTCTCGGATGTGTCGAGCCGTTGCCCTTGCCTAAGGGGTCCGAGACTTGTTTCCTTCAAGTGATCTTGCTCTTTGCCTTTGTTTGGCTTTCGATCGCTTGTTGGAGTTTCTTTTTGTTTGTTTCTTTTTCTTTTCTTTTCTCTCTTGTTACTTTCGTGAGGGTGTTGTCAATGCACTCATCAAGGGGGAGATTGAGGACCATGTGTGGTTCGAGGACCGGTGGATGGTCGCTTCCTTGTGTGATGAGTGATTGACAACGTTGTGTGGACTGATTCTTGGCTAAGTATTGCAGGTGCAAAGGTTGCGGCTTGACTCGTGTTGGTGCAGGTGAAGAACAAGCGCGAAAGGTCGTCGCCGGTGAGGCCTCCAGGTGTGGAGAAGACAAGTAGGCTTCGTTTGAGGGACCCGGTGGCCAGCGGGGTCAAGTGCGGGCCGCATGGTGGCATGAACAGCAAGATGAAGTCGTGGACGGTTTCTTGGTTGAGCCTCAAAACCAAGGTCGTGCCGGGACTACGTGGGAGCCAAGTCATGAGTGGAGATTGGCGGAGGCTACACCGAGTTCGCGGGGTTTCCGGTGGTTCACCAGAAAACCACTGGGTTCCTTGGTTGATCCACAAAGCCAAGACCGGAGAACCGAAGACGGAGGTGCGGCGAGGCACCGGACCGGTCCGACCGGTGGGTCCGGCCCGGCTCGACGGTGGGGACCGGTCCGACCGGTGAGGAGCACCGGCCCGACCGGTGTGCGACGACGGCGTCCGAATCTTCGAAGCGGAGGACACGCGTCGGGATCGCATGGCTCGCGTCGAGGCTACGCAGGTGCGGTTGCCGGGCATCCGTCCGATGGTGAAGACATCAAGAATTCCAAATCCGCCCTTGAGGGGCTTGTATCCCTAGTTAGTAGAGAGGGGCATTTTAGACATTCGGTTGCCGCCTATATAACCCAAGAGGTGAGAGGATGGCAGCCAACTCTTGCAACCCTAGCTCATTAGTTTTCCTATTTTCCACCTATTTTCTCTAGGTTTTCCTTAGGACTAGCAAGAGAGCTTCACGGAGAGATCTTGTAGAGAGGGATGGATGATCGGGCGGCTTGCTAGACCTTGTACGAACCTTTGTTTCATGTATAGATGATTCGGCGTGGTTCCTCAAGGTTTGGATGTGTTTTCCCCGGTTGTTCTTGGTGGTGATTTTCGGAGCCCTCTTTCGGTGATTTCTTTGGGTTGTTTTCGGGGCCTTTCTCTTGGGGATTTGATGGGGGAAATTTGTGGGAACCCTTCGTGGTTCTTTGGGCCGTGATTCCCCTCCCAAATCCGTGAGTAAAGGTGCTCGATTTTGGGGGTTTCTTGAGTTCTTGGGTTGGAGGTGCTCTCGGCGGGATTTCTTCGATTCCTCCTTTTTGGACGAGTTTTTGTGGGATTAAACTTGGCTATGAACTCCTCATGAGGTGTTCTTGATATCCCCAAAGTATTGTTCAAGTCCGTGGAGCGATTCAGGAGATCGAGATTTGGTTTTGGGGGAGTTGACCTGCGGGTGCTGTTCATCTCGAGTCGCCGGAGCTACACCGGCTTGACCGGTGCTCTTGACCGGTCTGACCGGTGCAAGCCCTTGTGGGTTTTTGCTCAGGTGAACGTCTTCGTGTGTTCGTTGTTGTCCCGTGTTGCTGCTGTTTCGAGTTTGGGTCCGTTTGGTGGTCGGTTGACCTGTTTGGTGCCTTGGGGGTTTTCAGGCTGCCACCGGTCTGACCGGTGTGTCTCACCGGTCTGACCGGTGTAGAGCCACTTAGTGAAAGTTGCTCAGTTTCACCAGCAGGGACCGGTCTGACCGGTGGTGCTCACCGGCTCGACCGGTGTGAGTCTGTAGACTCGAGGCTTGGTTTTTCCGCTGCGTTTCTCGGGTCGGAAGGTGGTGTGTTGGTTCCTAGGTCCAGTGGCACTCCAGTGGCTACGTGGGCTTGACCAACCTTGGTAGTGAGTCGGAGATGTGTGTTGGAAGCCGTGTTCATCTTGTTGGAGTTTCAATCTCCTTCGAGAAGAATTTTTATCGGCTCCCATTCACTCCCCCCCTCTCTGGTTCGCCGTATCGGTCCTTAAAGCGGCACGAGCCTCTGGCTCTAGACAACGTCAACCCTCGAATGGGTACAAGCGTGAGAAGGTCGCCCCGAGGCCCTCCTGAAACAAAGTGGGCCTCGCGAGCACCCATGCCACGTAGCACCCTCAAGCGGCACGAGCCCCTGGCTCTAGACAACGTCAACCCTCGAACGGGTACAAGCCCTCGAGCGGCACGAGCCCCTGGCTCTAGACAACGTCAACTCTCGAATGGGTACAAGCGTGAGAAGGTCGCCCCGAGGCCCTCCTGAAACAAAGTGGGCCCCGCGAGCACCCATGCCACGTAGCACCCTCGAGCGGTACGAGCCCCTGGCTCTAGACAATATCAACCTTCTAAAGGGGCACAAGCGTGAGAAGGTCACCCCGAGGCCCGCCTGGAACAAGGCAGGTACCACGAGCACCCATGCCACGCTGTGCTACTGACCAACGCCTCGAGGGCCGGCACGCCCAGACCCCTCGACGGCCGCAACGCAAAGACGGGGCTGCCCAAATGCCGCCCCGCACGACCCTACTGATCAGAGGTTCGAAGCCTGACCCTCGACGGGTTCGAACAGGCGCCCCAGATCGCAGAGTCAGGGACGACGAAGGCACGCGCATTCAAGCCGTTCCACGAGCCCATTGGCTCGAGGGTGCCCCACATGTCGTGTTCGAGAGCCAGCGAGGGCAGCTAGCCGGGGGATCCCACCGAGGGAGAGCTTCCGGGCCCTCGGTCCCTATTGAACGGGACCGAGCCCCACCTAGCAAACCCATGCAAGCGCTTCAATGGACGTGTCTCTAGACCACGCAGCCTACCCTTATCGAACGGGGCATGGGCGTCCACTCGAACCACCCGCTAGCAGCTCGACGAGGAATCCGCAATTCGCGACCCGCTCGATGGGGGTTGCGGAAACCTCACCCTCCGTCCTGCGGAGGGACGGCGAGGGCGCGTTAAAAAACAAGTCGTAAAGCTCTACCCGATCGCCTCGAACGGGCCCTGGCTCGGGGTCTTGATGCACGGCTACACCTCCTTGAATTACACCCGCCGGAGACAGTGCCAGCAGCGCGTGCGCCACCGAAGCCGGCTGAGATATTGCCGACGCCGGTTGAAACATATGCCACACCCTCTGACCAGCTCTCACGGTTAACCCCTGCAGAAGCATCCACGCTCCTGCAGGGCTTCGGGGGCTAGACCCGCGGGTCCGCTGGCGCGGCCCCACGGAAAGCGTTCGCAAGACAAGGAGGGAAGAACGTCCTATCAGTAGGTTCCAGCATCCGCGGGAGCCTCAATGGCAAACCCACAGATGCTCGGGGGCTACTGTCGGGGACAGCCCTAGGGGTCCACTTTAACAACCGGGAAACCCCCACTTAAAACATACAACAAAGCCAAACACACTTCGCCTAACCATGCAGGATACGGCCCGCGCCGCAAGGACCTCGACGGCCCACCAGGGCGACCCTCTCGAAGATCCCCTCGAACAAGCTTCGCCTCGCTCGAGGGTGCGCGCCTCCCTCGAGCAGGCTCCGTCCCATTCGAAGGGGTGCGCTTCCCTCGAGCGGGCTCCGCACCGCTCGAGGGCCCGCTCCCCCTCGAGCAGGCCCCGCCTCGCTCGAGGGTCCGCCCCCACCCTCGACCGGGATCCGTCTCGCTCGAGGGCGCCCCCGCTCGCGTGCGCCGCCCCCGTACACGGGCATTTAACGCCCGACACCGGCGGGGACAGCGCCATCATGCGCCGGGGCTCGCGCCTCGGCGCCGCCGCACCAACTCCCCAGGAGGGAGCCCATCCCCATCACTGTGGGGAAGGACTGTGCAGCGCGGCCGGTGTCAGTCCCGTGACGCCGTGCGCCTGCTCCAGTACAGCTAACGTGCCGAGCCCTCGAAGGGGGGCCGACTTCACCCTCGATTTGCTTTCTTGTGACCCTACAGGTTTAGGTGGAGACGCTAGGCGGGAGGAACGCCATCCCTGCCACTGTTACGGCATGGCAGCCGTCCCTGTGCGTGCAGGCGCACGCCTGGCGCTGTAGCAACAAATCCAGTACGGCGGAGCGCATTGGAACGGAACGCCGTTTTACCTACTCATGTACTCCGTACGGGCCAACGTCAGCAGCTCCCTCGAGCCCATCAGAAGACATCACCGCCATCCGCTGCCCTCCAACCCTCGAACCGCCACTGTTCGGGTACAAGATAGGCCATGATGGCCGGATCGCTGCAAGGATCGTCCGGACGGCCGCCCACTCTACAGCATAGCGTGCCACGCCCCTTCACGTAGCTAGGTAGCGCGGCGCGCATGTAATTCCCTCCCTCCTTGATCTATAAAAGGGGGACGAACCCCCCTGTCGCATAGGGGGACAAAGAAAGGAACACAGACACGACACAATTGGAGACAGGCTGCACCACGCACTTGTTCTCCAATTCTCCCACAACATCTTCAGCCATCATACCAGGGACTTGGAAGCCAGGCTTCCTCTCCCGCCTTGCTTGTAGCAGCCCCACTACAGGCACCCCCGGTGCTAAGTAATATAGTGCCTTGAGCACGCCACTGCTGGACGTACGACCCCCTCGGCCGGAACCAGGATAAAAACTCTGTGTCACTTGTTACTTAGCATCGACCATTGAGGGATAGACCGCGGCGCTTACTACTGGTTAGTGTCGGGACCACATTCCGCACCGACACCCGGCTCACCGACACCCTCGAACGAAGCCTATTTGTCTTCTCCACACCTAGAGGCCTCACCGGCGACGACCTTTCGCGCTTGTTCTTCACCTGCATCAACACCAGTCAAGACGCAACCGGCACTGCAATACTTAGCCAATAATCAGTCCACACAACATTGTCAATCACTCATCACACAAGGAAGCGACCATCCACCGATCCTCGAACCACACATGGTCCTCAACCATGCCTTCCCAAAAATCTTTCCTTTAAAAGCGCAAACAGTCCTTTTGCCGAACGATGGCGCACTGCCGACCGCAAATGTCTTTTACCGATTCCTTTGGGGAGATTTTTTCAAGCCGAATGGTACTTGTCACCAAGCTCGGCCCACAAGTCAGCCTTTCTCCTGTACCATTTTTTGGTGTTAACATATGCCCCTTCAATTACGGGATAAAAATGATTTTATTCCGAATTGACCACAATCGCTCGACGTCTTCAAGTCAAATCTGTTCAACACCACTTTTTCCTCCTGTAATCCGTTGGAGTCTCCGCCCAGATCCAAACCCTAGGCCATCAACCTTCAAGCTCAAACCTTCAATGGCGGACAAAGCTATCCAGGTAAACTTCATCCCCTTAAGGTTCATTTGGTATTACCTTTCCGATTCCCACCTTAGATTTCTTTTTCCGCCTTTTCTTGATAGGAGCTATCCACCAAGCTTTTGATTCACATTGAGGACAACTCAACATCCTATTTCCTCGGTCCTGCGGGAATCACTGATCCGCACGAGTTTATTGAAGCCGAATCCAAGAGAATCCCCTTCAAAGCGGCTTTATCAGGGCCCCAGCTATGGCAAGATGCTTTCAAGAACTGGCCCCTGCCCCCAATTGCAGGCTCGAGAAATTGGTACAAGAGGATAATCGCAGATAATAGTGCAAAAACCATGAATTGGGATACCCTTCGTATTACCCAATGTATGGAGTTAGCTCTGGCCGAGACCCCCAAGAACGAGAGCCTTCTGATTGCAGCCTGCCATTTCTGGTCAAATGGTGTCAACGCCTTCCTTTTTGGTCATGGCCCAATGTCTCCTACCTTGGCCGACGTATACATGATGACCGGCCTCGATCTCACAGGATCTGTGTATCCTTTCCAATATAAAAGCTCCACCAGGCAAAAAGGAGTGAAGACAGGAAGTGGATACAAGTCGTATATCCATAATCATATGAAAGATGGTCCTCTGGGTGAAGTTGAATACAGGGCATTCTTGAACATGTGGCTATGCAGATTTAACTTCTGTGGCAAAGCCAATGAGACAACCTTGAACCATATCGCAATGGCTGAAGATTTGGCTAGTGGTCATCGTATCCCTATTGGAAAGTATCTTCTAGGGAGTGTATACCATATGCTCCATCAAACCACTTCTCAGATCCACTCCGGCCAGAAGATATCAAGTGTCAATGGCCCCTGGTGGTTTGTACAGATGTGACTGCAACTATACATGCACCGGATTGTTAACATGAATCTCAACAATCGGCACTTTCCTTCATCCAGCCATAAGGAAGGAGAGACTCAGATTACCAAAGGATGCCAAACCTATGGAGAAGCTGCTTCAACCATATCCATTGATCAAAATATCAGCCAACTTTTTGAGCTCTTCTTCAGTGGTTTCACCAATCCCCTTTGGCTCCCATATTTGAACAATGATAACCTGACTCTCCCTTATTAATTCTCCTTTGAAACTGGATGCCATGATGCAAGATCCATAGAAATTTTCAATGTCTTTATCCATCCATGCATCTTGCCAGCAGAATTCTGTGGAGGAATGTTAAATCATAGCACCTATGAATATTATCAGCCAAATATAATGGCTCGACAGCTGGGATGTGGCCAAGTGCCCCCAAGGCTATTTCTTCATGAATTCCTCAAACCCAGAGAGGAAATCAAAGAGAACATCCAAGCCAGAAGGGTCTTTGGATACCAATGCAGCCCAATTGTTTATACCTGGCTTTTCACACCAATAACAATAGTTCACCCTCTCTTCATCTCCTGGTGGCAAGAATTCCATGATCATATCTTTAGCGAGCCAGTGCACTCCCTCTGTCTTGAGCTGATGCCTGACTTCCAGCCAACCTTAGAGGTAATACACTTATCTTTTTTCCTTTGATCAGGCATGCCTTCCTTTACTGATCATGACTATTGGTTATTTGCTGCATAATACAGAGCCTGCCCCTCGAGCAAGGACATTCTCTTACAATATTGTTGGCCCAATCTCTGCTCTGGGATTCAAATCCACAACTCTAGCTCAGCTGATGGCCAGCTATGCTACAATGGACCCTACTCTCATCAGCTCAACCTCTGATAAGAGAAAAGCTCTACCCTTGGTTGCACCTCCAGCTGCCAAGAAGAAAAGAACCACTAAAAAGATTCCCATTGAAGTGATATCTCTTCTTTCTTGAACACCTGACCATTCTTGATCTGACATATTTTATCTTGTGCAATTCCACACTAGAACCCAGCAATCATCAGCAGCTTCAGAATCTGCCAATGCTCCACCTGTTGGTATGTCCTTTACTGCTTCTTTTAAAGGTCATCATTTACATTGGCATTTACCCTTTATTTGGTATTTGCAGAAGAAACATTGGTGAATCATCATGTGGAGATTCCCTCCCCTCAGCATGCTTCAAGTCCAAGTTCACCAAGGGCTCAACCATCTCCTTCTCAAGCAGAAACTTCAACTTCGCCAGGGATCCCATCTCCCCCTCCTCAAGCAGAAGTCCCAGCTTCACCAGAAATAAATACATCATCACCTCAGCCAGAAGCTTCAGATTTACCAGGGATTGCACCAGCTTCCCCCGAACTAGAAGCTTCAGCTTTGCCAAGAACTCCTCAGACTCCTCTTCAGCTGGTCGCCCAGGAAATCCCCCTTGAACCTGAACAAGCCTCTGCCACAGTTCAAGAGACCAGACATGAGGTAAGTGCTGGAACCCAACTCTTCTATCTTCTTACAATAAACCATCCCTAATTCGGCAATCCTTCCTTCTTAGGACCAGGCTACATCACCATCAAACTCTCCACTCATTGTGAGTGATCCAGCTGCCGAAAAAGATGAAGCATCCTTAAATCAAGTCCTGTCACAGGAAAATCAGGCAAAGCTCAAAGAAATCTTTTCCTGGCTGCAAAAAGATGCTCGAGATCAAGTCAGAGATATTGATCACTTCGAGGAAATACTTGAATCCATCGATCAAGAGATCCCCGAAGACCTCAAAGCTTCCTTGGAGCTTATCTCAAATCTGGATACTCAATATGTGGTAATAAGGCGAGCCTTGAAGAGCCAATCCTCGCGACCAGTTCTTGAGCAAAAGAAAGCCAGAGCTGAACAGGTTGTGAAAGGATCACAAGCCCAAATCGAGAGCAACAAGGAAATGTTGGCCAAACTGCAGTCCGCTCTTGAGTTGAAAATTGTTAGAAAAGCTACATTAGAAACTGAGCTGAGGAATTCGTCAGCTGAAATTGAAGCTGATGAGAAAAAGATAGCCGAGCTTCCTGGATTAACAGAGAAAATCCAAAAGGAAGCATCGGCGGCCATGATCGAGGCAAACCAACTCGAAGCACAACTCTCAGCCCTGTCCAATAATCAAAAAGATTATCAGGAACGGCTGGAGAATATCAACCAGATAACATTAAATGCTTCCAATGTAATTGCAAAGTACTTGAACATTTGATTGTACTAAGCAATGCGTAACCGAATTAATCGTCCTTGTAACCTTGCCTTTCATAAGCTTCATTTCCTCTTTTCTGTATTACCTCATTTGCAATTCCTTGGACGATTCATTCAGTAACTGCAGCGAAACAGTACCACACACGAATAGTACTCCGACCGCAACTCAGTCGAGCCAGTCAACCGAATATGACTCAACTTGAATTCCAAACGACCCGACGGCGATTCGGTTAAGGAAACTGTTGACGGATAAAATACGTATCCCTCTACGATCCGCAAGCGTACGGACCCCACACCTTTTTCACCACGGGATTCCCAAGGTTCTTGTCAATCCGCGGAGCAAGGGGATTACAAGCGTTCGATCAACAACGACACACTAGCTACTAAAACCCTAACTACTATTATACTAGAAAAAAAACAACTAAACTCACTAGAGAGAATGATAAACGATCAAGAGAGAAGACACTCGCCCACGGGTCTACGATACTAGAGCATGCAATCGCTTAAAGACATGAAAAACCAATCTAATCTATCGGGGTTGTGACCACGGTTTCGCCCTTTCCCTCCTCTCGTACTGTCACTACGCGAAGGTATTCATGACTAGACCTTTGATGGCCACGGCGTATTGAATGGATCCAAGGAAGCATTGGAGCTCTACTCCCTCTATGGCACGGTTGCAAGCCTTAAGCATTAAAGTATATTCAACACAAGATGATAGATAGAAAATCCGACAAAGTGCGATTACATCTCACGATCGATTACAACCCATGGACGAATGAGAAGATTACCCCATCAAGGTGCTGATCATGGCACCGTTGATCATGGTTTCCCTTCCGCCGGTGTCTTCCTCCTTCTCCTCAAGAGGGTGCTTCCTTCGAGGTGGTTGATCTCCAGCCCGGAGATCCTCCTCCTCTCTCTCTAGCTTGTAGATGGCCTTCTGGTGCGAATAAACTCTTCTCTCGTCCGTTGGCGGCGCGTCGGGGGTTTTAGGGTCGAAGATCCTTCGAGGGCAAGGAAAACGGGACCGAACCGGTGCCCGAAGTGGGCCGGGCCGATCCGATCGGGGCCGGCCGGCCCGTGCCCGGCTTCGGCCCGGTTCGGTCGCCCTTTTTGCTCCGTGGGTCCTCGTGCACTTATCTACTTCGCCCCCTCCACTTGGATGATTTTGACGCCGTTATCCTCGCGATCAAGATGGAGACTCTCTTTGCATGAAGTTTGACCTTTTACGCTTCAATCCCCGGGGTGTTCCTCGTAGCACTTCGGTCCTCACCACCATTGGAAGTAATTTCAGCAAGCTCATGAACACGAACAAGACTCCATGAATGCTCCTTTGAACTTATTGCGAATCCGTCCTTTATGTCCATGATTTCCTACATAAACACAACACTTCCAAATGCATGCACAAAGATGAACTTGTTATATGATTAGTATGCCTAGTGGCGGGTTAGTTCAATAATCAAATCCAAACCAAAGTGTAATGAACATGCTAGGTGCACCAAAATACACCGTCAACATCTCCCCCACACTTAGCTCTTGCTCGTCCTCGAGCAAGTACTCGTAAAAGAACTTCGTCCAAGGTGTGTAATCGTGTATCACTTATCCTTCTTCACAAGTTAGTCAATCCCTTCATCTTTAATACATAAACACAAAGTAATGATAATCAAACATAAACATGGGCGTTTAGAATTTTTACCACGTCAAGATTTACCCCACAACTCAAACTCTTCACTTGAAGCTTTCAATTTCAGCCATACTTACTTCTTTGCTTCCATCGGAGGGTTTTTATGATTTTCAAAACAAAAATTCCTGCAACAAGTATTAGACAAAAAAACTTTTCTCCAAGCTCTCTCAAGTCACTCATATGAAGTGGCTATCCTAACCAAATTTTATAAAACACTCACCTCCCATTAATCTCTCATATATCATGTAAAGGTGGAGCTATAGGTAGGGCTAGCGCAATCAACACAAGTATTGTCAAACTAAGAACTTCCTCTAATGGTTGTCTACCTTTCAAAGCCAATGATCATGAGAATTAACCATATGTAGGGATATCAAGGATGAGAAGATTTAGAATGGTGGACATGTGCAAGGGCAAAAGAAAATTGTGACTTCAAGGCACCGATGATGTCCTCGTTGTCGGATTGCACATGGTTGGAAATAGAGTAAAAGTTTCGTCTCACAATCAACGTGACATCCTTCCTTACACTTTATTATTTTTCTTTTCTTTCACTTGATCCATCCCTCTCATATCTTCATTGCTAACTCATCTTTCTTTTTTTTTTTCATTCACATATGATTTTTTTTTCTTTTCCATACACATACTTTTTCTCTTTATTTTTCTCTCTCTTGACAACTTTTCAAAGCTTTCAATTCTCCCTTTCCTCGCATGCATACAATCTGAATTTTTAAATAGATCATGCTAGAGACGAGACGAAACTTTGAAAATAGGTTGTGTTCAAGGAATACGATGTTCAAAAGAGGTGTATAGGTTTGGGTATGGAATTCGGCGATGTACATGACTTTCGTTGTGAAAGACATGTTACCGAATGAATGACGAGGCTAGCAACAAAAGATAAGCACAAGGACATGATCATTGCTCGAAATTAAAACTCACCAAGAGAGAAGGGTCCTAGCCTAACTCATCGTGCTAATCACACTTATAGTGGAGCGAAAAAAACAAACTTGGCTTTGGATAGGAATTTTTTATACTCTCAACTTGGAAAAAGAGATTTTGCTAACCTTTATTACAAGGGTTTTAATATAATTTTCAGAACTGAAATCCTCCAATTTTTAGCATCGAACATAGCACAACTAGCATGTGAAGCTCAAGATCGAAGTGCGGTATGGGTACTTTAAGTAGTAGCGATTCCACTAAGCACCACGGTAAACGATTTTCAAACCACATACTTGTGTTCATATATCAAGAATCAAAGATTAAACAAACAAGTAAATAAAGATAAACAATACAAAAAACACAAAGATATATATAAAGACTCTTTTTATTTGGTTTTCTTGACTCAACACTAATTTAAGACTCTTGCAAAAATTTTAAAACGAGACTCAAAAACTAAAGACTCATTAAAACACTAAGACTCTCACACGAAGATTAAACCGAACCTAAATTTGAAGTTCAAAAGCTAAGGCTAGCGAGCTAGCTCTCCCCCACACTTAAAACATACGACGTCCTCGTCGTATCTTACAAAAACCAAAGGGGAAAACTAGATCTAATGGTACTTCGAGCAAGCTTTGCACCACTTGCCTCTCATGTTTCCAACCATGCCGAAAAGTTTGCGCACGTTACGGTTAAGGAACTTGTAGTCATCTTCAACTACGCGCTCCAAGTCCTCCATACGCCGCTTCATCGCTTCCATGGTTTGAAGACACTCGTCGGCCGACGCGTAGAGAGCTGCGATGGATTGACGGCAAAATCGACAACACACCGGATGCAATCCGAAGGGGTCGTCGTTGCCATAATCTCCACCGTTGTCACCACCGTCGTCGCCACCTCCATTGTTGTCGCCTTCGCCACCGCCGTTGCCGTCGCCGTTGGGGCCCTCGGGAGTCCTTTCGTAGGGCTGCTCGCCCCAATCGTCATCGTCTCTACCGGCAGCCGCCCACGAGCTCGGGCTACGATCGTCGGAGTAGTCGCTATCCCCATATTCCTTAGGCTCCGGCGACACCTCCTTGTAATCCTTACGCTTGATGCCTTGGAGGCGTGCCGACCTTCGAACGGGTGTAGGGACCTTCTCTCCTTTGACGGGGTTGCGAGATGCAAGAGCTCCGGTCGGGACACGTCCTCCGCAACGGATACGTGCGGTCCTCTTGACGGGTAGCTTGACCTCGCATCGCATCGCCTCCTCCATCGATGGCTTCTTGGCTTCTACCTTCAACTCTAAGCTTTTTGGAGGCTCAATGGCTGCTACAAGGGTGCAACACATTGCTTGAAAGGATTGATTCTCGAGCTCCCAATTCGGCCAAATATATAGTCCCGAGAGAAAAGCCCCGGGAACCTTATTTTCCTTTTTTACACTTCCCTTAAAATTTTTCGACCAAACAAGGAAGTCAAAAAGGAGCAATTCGGCGAAATTCGGGGACATCGGGCGTCGGGCCCCGCCCGGGCCGATCCTGCGGGCCGGCCGGCCCACCCCCCTCGGGGGCCGGGCCGGTCCGGTTTTTTGCACACCGCCCTATTTTTTTTCGTCCTCGCCCCGTGGGAAAAAGTTGGCCCGGTTAATCTTCGCGAAAAACTCCGTAAAGCTAAAAGAAAAATTATTTACGAAGTTGGTGCCTTGTTTTTCGTCCTAGGCGGGACGTTCGGGTTCTTCCTCCATGGTAAAGACGTCAACATGATGAACGGGCACGATGTCGGGTTCGTAGTAAACCTTAAGCCGCTGTCCATTCACCACAAATTGATCGCCGTTTATATCCATAATGGTTACCGCTCCGTTGGAGAACACCGAATGCACAACATAAGGTCCGTCCCACTTGCTTTGCAATTTCCCCTTTCCGAAGGTTTTAAACCTCGAATTGTAGAGGAGGACCTTATCTCCTTCTTTAAATTCTTTTTTCTTCAATCTTTTATCATACCACCTTTTGATTCTCTCCTTGTATATGCTTGCATTTTCATAAGCTTTCAACCTCAACTCCTCTAGCTCGCTTATTTGAATTCTCCGTTTCACCACCGCGGCATCGAGATCAAGGTTCATCTCTTTAATCGCCCAATAGGCTTTATGTTCTAACTCAACCGGAAGGTGGCAAGCTTTTCCATAGACGAATTGATAGGGGGTCATACCTATCGGTGTTTTAAACGCCGTTCGATAAGCCCATAAAGCTCCGTCTAATTTCTTTGACCAATCCTTGCCTCCCTTCTCTATGGTCTTGTTAAGTATGCTTTTTAATTGCCTATTTGACGTCTCCGCTTGTCCGTTGGTTTGTGGGTGATAGGCCGTGGAGACCCTATGCTCAATTCCCAACTTGGACAAGCACTTTTTAAAGTTCTTTCCGGTGAAATGAGTTCCTCCATCACTTATCAAGATCCTCGGTGTACCGAAACGGGGAAAAATCACGTTCTTGATCATAGTGATGGACTCCTCCGTGGAAGCTTTACGACATGGTATAGCCTCTACCCACTTGGATACGTAATCGACCATAACAAGTATATACTCGGATCCAAATGAGTTTTTAAAAGGCCCCATGAAGTCTATGCCCCATACATCGAATATGTCGACTTGCAAGTTGTATTTCAAAGGCATAGAATTTCTTTGAGAGATGTTTCCGGTTCTTTGGCATTCGGGGCATGACGCAACATATCTTTTAGTATCTTCATGCATCTCCGGCCAATAGAATCCGCTCGACCATACTTTGGCTTCGGTTCGAAAATGGCTATAGTGCCCACCGTACTCCGCCGAGTGGCACTTCCTTAGAATCTCAAGCCTCTCTTCCCTTGGCACACATCTTCTCATCACACCATCATTGCCAAGCTTGAAGAGGTATGGTGCATCCCAAAAATATTTCTTACTTTCGAAATTATCTTCCTTTGAGTGTTTTTGTCTAGATGATCGAGGGGCATCTTTCGAATTGCTCGAATGATGTCGATCATCCAAGTATCTTTATCAAGCACTCTATAGAGGTGGTCATCTCTCATCTTATCTTCTATGGGCTCCTTATCATCTTGCCCACGATTCATCCTAGACAAATGATCGGCCACAACATTCTCCACCCCCTTTTTATCACGAATTTCAACATCAAACTCTTGGAGAAGAAGGATCCAACGAATCAAACGTGGCTTAGCTTCCTTCTTAGCCAAGAGATACTTTATGGCTGCGTGATCGGCGTAAACAATGACTTTCGAGTTCACGATGTAGGATCTGAATTTTTCGAAAGCAAATACCACCGCTAGCAATTCTTTTTCCGTAGTAGCGTAATTTAATTGTGCCCCACTAAGAGTTTTGCTAGCGTAGTAAACGGCGTGAACTCGGCCTTCCTTTCTTTGTCCCAAGACCGCGCCTACGGCGTAGTCACTTGCGTCACACATGATCTCGAAAGGTTGGCTCCAATCCGGAGGTTGGATGATGGGAGCACTCACCAACGCATTTTTCAAGGTCCGGAATGCCGCTAGACACTTCTCATCAAAGTCGAAAGCCACATCTTTTTGAAGAAGGTGTGTTAAAGGCTTAGTGATCTTCGAGAAGTCCTTTATAAATCTTCTATAGAATCCGGCATGGCCTAGAAAGCTCCTTAAGGACTTAATATCCGTAGGAGGTGGGAGTTGCTCAACCGTCTCTACCTTAGCCTTGTCCACTTCAATTCCTCTCTCGGATATAACATGTCCGAGCACTATGCCTTGCTTAACCATGAAGTGGCATTTTTCCCAATTTAAAACCAAATCTACCTCCGCACACCTTGTAAGGACTTTTTCTAAGTTTGCTAAGCAATCCATGAACGTCTTCCCGTAAACGGAAAAATCATCCATAAACACTTCAACAATTTCTTCGATGAATTCCGAAAACACGGCCATCATGCAACGTTGAAAAGAGGCCGGAGCGTTGCATAGGCCGAAGGGCATCCTCCTATATGCAAACGTTCCGTAAGGACACGTAAATGTTGTCTTATGTTGATCTTCCGGGTGAATAGGAATTTGCATGAACCCCGAGTATCCATCGAGAAAGCAAAAATAAGCGTGGTTTGCTAACCTCTCGAGCATCTCGTCTATGAACGGTAGGGGGAAGTGATCTTTCTTCGTCGCTTTGTTAAGCTTACGGTAGTCAATACACATCCGCCACCCGGTCACGGTTCTTTGCGGTATCAACTCGTTCTTCTCATTCTTCACCACGGTTAAACCTCCTTTCTTCGGTACACAATGTACCGGCTCACCCATTCGCTATGTGGAACCGGGTAGATGATTCCGGCATCAAGTAACTTGATAACCTCTTTCTTTACTACCTCTCGCATGGCATGGGTTAGCCTCCTTTGATGGTCCACTACAGGTTTACATTGGTCTTCCATTGGTATACGATGAGTGCAAAAGGCTGGGCTAATACCTTTGAGATCGTTAATTGAATATCCAATCACCTTCCTATGTTTTTTTAATAAAATCAGCAACGCTTCATTTTCTTCGGGGCTCAACTCGTCGCTCACAATGACTCGGATAAGTTTTGTCCGGCCCCAAAAATTCATATTTTAATCCCTTGGGCAAAGGTTTAAGGTCTACTTCGGGCACTTGTGGCTCCTCGGGTTTGATTTCTCCTATGTCTTCGAACTTCTCTTCCTCCACGCTACCATCATGCGGCTCTAAGCCTTTTGTTGCTTCCTCTAGTTCTTCATCTTGTTGGTTACTAATTTGATTTTCCATCGCTCTTTGCAGCGGGTCTCTAAGGGTTTCAACAAAACAAAGACTATCTATCTCTTCTATTTCTTCATCTTCGGGAGGAAAAGGAGTAAGGTGTTTAGAGGCACGAAGAAAGTTATATGTGTACTTTGTTCCATTAAGGTTCATTGTTACTTTGCCTTCTCCGGCATCTAACACGGCATCAACCAACTTAAGAAAAGGCCTACCTAAGATTATATGATCAGAATTACTATGGTAAGCATCAATAACAAAGAAATCGGTTGGTATGTAGTTTCTAGAGATTTTTACTTTCATGTTGCAAGCAATACCTAGAGGTTTGATAGTCCTACCATCTCCCATAATTAATTTCGTTGATGTTGGAGCTAAGTCTAGGTTGTGGTATTGAACTTTATCGTAAATTTTAGAAGATAGAACACTTACTTGGGCTCCGATGTCGCATAAAGCTTTGCATTGAACTCCGTTGATCTCGCAACTCAAGTGCGGCGTCATCTTCTCTTCTTCTTCGGATCCGATCGAATAAATTTCAGCAAGGCGAGCGTATGGTGATGCTTCGGGCTTGATCCCCATGATCCTCTTCACCTCGGCAATATGTTCCGGATCCACCACATCATCTCCAAAGAGCTTTTCAAAAATCTCACCGGTGGTTTCGAGGTCGTATGAATTTTCAGCTTTCCTTTCCGGTGGGAAATCGACTTCCAATGCTCTTGCCATTCCCTTTTGATTAGGGAACGGTCTTCTCTTGTCGAATACTTCTCCGTAATCAATAGGAACCCAATCCATTGGCTCGAACTCCCTTAGTGGCTTCGCGCTTGACATGCTTCTCTTGTTCGTCTCATTTGGTGTGGCGAAGTCGACGTTTGGTGTAGTTCTTGACTTAATGTGTTCTTGTTCGAGCTTTTCCATGATTGGCTCCTCTTTTGTGACTTCCGGGGTTGCCTCTTTAGAAAAATCAGCAAGCTTTTTCTTCCTTGAATTGAATTCCGGCTCTTCCGCAAGTCTTGTTTCCCAATCTCTTCGCATGGCAGCCGCTTTACTAACTTTTTGTAGAAGTTGGGCGGCTTCCGTGAGTGTTTTCTCCATGAGATCCCCACCGCACACATTTCGACGTGTCGCATGCAACTAGGGGTTAGGGAAAAGAAAAATGTATGCAAGAGTACGTCACCGGTGAAGCCGAGTTTTGGTCCTTGTTCGATTAATTCATTAAACCTATCCCAGGCTTGGTCTATCCCTTCCTCTTCTCCTTGCATGAAATTGATCACTTGCCTCCGTAGATGTTGAACCTTGCTCATTGGAAAGAACTTCTCGCAAAACTTCTTTGTCAACTTGTTCCAATTGCCTTCAACTTCAAAGGACGCAACCGTGTACCATGTCTTTGCTTTGCCGGCAAGTGAGTAGGGAAAGAGATTCCATTTGAACCATTCATCGGGAACTCCTTCTTGACGCACCGTGTTGCATATTGTCGTGAAATCCCTTATGTGTCTATATGGGTTCTCCTCAACCATCCCTTCAAATGGGTTTTCCGCCACCATCTTCATGATCTTGGATTTAATTTCATACTTGGTCGCTTCGAGCTTCGAATCCGACTCTTGTACCTTTATGTCTTCACATCGAGGGCTGGCGTAATCCCTTAATGATTTCTCCGGTTCTTCCACGGGTTGATTAACGAACTCCATCTAGACAATAAGATAAAAACAAAAACAAAAAAGAAACAAGTGTTTTTCTGATAATATATGTTAGATAAAGCAAATAAAAGATAAACTAAAATATAAAACTAAGTTAGATGCAAATCAAACGATGTAAACTAACTTGCTCCCCGGCAACGGCGCCGTAAAAAAAGGGGCTTGTTGACGGATAAAATACGTATCCCTCTACGATCCGCAAGCGTACGGACCCCACACCTTCTTCACCACGGGATTCCCAAGGTTCTTGTCAATCCGCGGAGCAAGGGGATTACAAGCGTTCGATCAACAACGACACACTAGCTACTAAAACCCTAACTACTATTATACTAGAAAAAAAACAACTAAACTCACTAGAGAGAATGATAAACGATCAAGAGAGAAGACACTCGCCCACGGGTCTACGATACTAGAGCATGCAATCGCTTAAAGACATGAAAAACCAATCTAATCTATCGGGGTTGTGACCACGGTTTCGCCCTTTCCCTCCTCTCGTACTGTCACTACGCGAAGGTATTCATGACTAGACCTTTGATGGCCACGGCGTATTGAATGGATCCAAGGAAGCATTGGAGCTCTACTCCCTCTATGGCACGGTTGCAAGCCTTAAGCATTAAAGTATATTCAACACAAGATGATAGATAGAAAATCCGACAAAGTGCGATTACATCTCACGATCGATTACAACCCATGGACGAATGAGAAGATTACCCCATCAAGGTGCTGATCATGGCACCGTTGATCATGGTTTCCCTTCCGCCGGTGTCTTCCTCCTTCTCCTCAAGAGGGTGCTTCCTTCGAGGTGGTTGATCTCCAGCCCGGAGATCCTCCTCCTCTCTCTCTAGCTTGTAGATGGCCTTCTGGTGCGAATAAACTCTTCTCTGTCTGTTGGCGGCGCGTCGGGGGTTTTAGGGTCGAAGATCCTTCGAGGGCAAGGAAAACGGGACCGAACCGGTGCCCGAAGTGGGCTGGGCCGATCCGACTGGGCCGGCCGGCCTGTGCCCGGCTTCGGCCCGGTTCGGTCGCCCTTTTTGCTCCGTGGGTCCTCGTGCACTTATCTACTTCGCCCCCTCCACTTGGATGATTTTGACGCCGTTATCCTCGCGATCAAGATGGAGACTCTCTTTGCATGAAGTTTGACCTTTTACGCTTCAATCCCCGGGGGTGTTCCTCGTAGCACTTCGGTCCTCACCACCATTGGAAGTAATTTCAGCAAGCTCATGAACACGAACAAGACTCCATGAATGCTCCTTTGAACTTATTGCGAATCCGTCCTTTATGTCCATGATTTCCTACATAAACACAACACTTCCAAATGCATGCACAAAGATGAACTTGTTATATGATTAGTATGCCTAGTGGCGGGTTAGTTCAATAATCAAATCCAAACCAAAGTGTAATGAACATGCTAGGTGCACCAAAATACACCGTCAACAGAAACCTCTCCACTTTCCAATTTTCTCGGGATATGCACCACGATCCATGGCCACGATCTCTTCGCCATCCCTATAAATAAAACCATAGGTGCCCCCAGCCTTTCATCAAGCCTTTAGCCTTCAAACTTTTGCCAATCTAAGCCTGCTTCTTCCACCACCAGCACAGCTCCAAGAACCAATGGCGGGTAGCAGCAACAGGCGCCGTGGCACCGACGAAGCGGAAGGAAGCCGCACCGGCGCGCGTCGGGGGCAGTGATCGTCAACTTCTCTCATGATTCCTTCTAGATTTCCTCCTGTTCCTGACGATCTTCTTTGTTTCAGGCTCATCCAATGGAATCCGGCCCTTGCGCGGGCCACGAACCCGGCCCTGCCGGATGACTCCTCGGAGTCGTATAACTACTCCCCGGTGCCCTACGACGAGCGCGACGCCCTTCGCTTCAAGGCGGAGCGTGACGAGTCCCGGCGCGAGCTAGGAGAAATCTCCAAGAAAGCCTGCATCACCGAACTCGAATGGGAGGACCAGCGCAAACAGTTGCTGGCGACCATCGACGCTATATCCCTTAGATGGATCTTCAATCCAATCCAAATTTTGATGCTAACCATCATTGCTTTGCAACTTTGTAGCCCGCGACGCCGAGCTTGACCAGCTGAAAATGCTGGTGAAGCAATTGGCCGACATGGTGAACGCTCCTAGAGACACGCCGGCGGAGCGCCTCCCCGCAGTAGAAGATTGCGTGGACGAGGTGGCTGTTCACGACATCCGCCTCGGCACCACCCTGGGCTTGGCTGCCATGGCGACGCACACCGGCGTCGACTACTCGATTCAGCCGCGCGGCTTCCAGGGCTGCGCACCAGAAGACATCGACGAGATCGAAGTCATCTTGGAGCGCCTCGATAGCCACAACGATGCCATTGCCGAAATTACCCATCCCCAGTCTGTGCTAAACAGGCTCTTTGATTAGATTGTACTAGGGATTCTTGGTTCTCGGCAATAAATAAAGAATTTCAATTTCTATGCTTGTATTGTGATGATTCCCTTCTGTTTGTAGATGCGAAATTTATTGTTTTCAAACGAATTCGGGAACTTTACTTGAGCCGAATACGCGAAAACAACTGCCCCTTGGCACAAAATCCACAGAAAATCCTCGATTCGGGAACCATAAGCACTGTTCAATGAAAACCCTTCGCATTCGGAAAGAAAACCCTACCTTTTGGTATTCCAGTAATGTACGCCAACCATTCATCACTCCCAATGGTCTCTCTCAGTCAATAAAATAGCCCCCTGGGATGCCCTGCAAATCCACTCGCATACTCCACCATCACTTCACATCTTCTCCCCTCGCTCCAGAGGAGAAAACCCCAAAGCCATGGCGGACAAGGGAAAGAAACCCACCAAAGAAGCGTACCATTCGAGAGTGAGTTTTCTTTCAATCCGTTTCTTACTCTTATTTGCAATCACATGGTTTACCCCTTACTGTTTTCTCCAGCCTTGACTTACTCCCTAAAGAAATCTTTGGGACTGAGTAAGTACCCGAGTACATCCTCTCTGACTCCTCTGAAGAAGAAGAGAGTGCCACGCCGGAACAAAGGGCCAACCACCAGCTGCGCTGCCGCATTCGGCATCTGGAGCACAACTTGGGGGACGTCACCGCTCGCTGCAACGCCGAACGCGAACGCCGCATGAGCTTGGAGGCGTTAGTAGGGGGTAAAACTTCCATCTTCATTTGACTCCATGCTTAGGCTCAGATCTTCGTATTCTAACAACTGTTCTTCTCCCTTAGAGGTCTCCGATAGGTACAGTAACCTGAAGGCTGCCTGGGACAGCCTGATAGAGGCTGCAAGCCATGGTCATCCCCGAAGCTTCCAAGTTGCTGTCATGGTGGTCTTGGAACAATTGAAGAGGGAGGAGCTGAAGAAGCAAAACAAGAAAAATGAATGAAGCATACTTTCACTTCTTCCTCCAGGCCTTCTGCTTCCCACCCCCTTGTAATCTTGAGTAGCTGGATTGCCAAATAAAAGTCTGCAAGAAACATCTGTAATGTGTAATATTTTTGTGCTAAGGGCAATACACATCAGTATTGGCCATTTCCTATTAGGATTTTTTGTTCTAAAGGCGGCTCCTTTACTAAATGCCAGCTATCCCTGTGTATCAGATGCCTGTAATCTTGGTGCTTGCAATCAACGATCAATTTCAATACTAGAATAATATTTCTTCAAATATCTTCCATTTATTGCAGCAGAAAATTCCTCTCCAAGTAAAGTTTTTAATATGTAAGCATTACCAGGCACACACCTGACTACCCGAAAAGGCCCTTCCCAATTCGGGGACCATTTGCCGAACGGACTATATTTAGTTCCAATCGGCAGTAACGCTTTCCAAACCAAATCTCCTTCTGCAAATTGCTTGAACTTTACTTTCTTGTTGTAATATTTAGCAACTCGCATCTTGTTCTTTTCAATGTTTTCCAGGGCTCTAAGATGAATCATATGTAAATCTTCTAACTCGTCCATCATCAAGTCACTGTAATCTTTGGAGCTCAAATCCTTTTGCAAAACCACTCTCCTTGAATCTGACTGCATTTCCCAGGGCAAAACAGCATGATGCCCATAAACCAACTCATAAGGAGAAGTTTTTGTAGCTCCATGAGGAGCCATTCGGTAAGCCCATAAAGCCTCATTGAGTACCGAATGCCACCTCTTTGGCTTCTGGTCAATCTTCTTTTGTATAAGCTTGATCATGATCTTGTTAGAAGCCTCTGCTTGACCATTAGCTTGGGCATAATAAGGAGAAGAATTCAACAATTTGATTCCCATCCTTTCGGCAAACTCCCTGAACTCCAAAGATACAAACTGAGCTCCTTGATCAGTTGTAAACGTTTGAGGAATCCCAAACCTGTAAATGATGTGTTCTTTAACAAACTCAATCATGTTTTCTGATGTTACTTTCTTCAGTGGAATTGCCTCAACCCATTTGGTGAAGTAATCAGTTGCTAAAAGCACGAATTTATGCCCCTTGCTCGATGGAGGATTTATCTGGCCAATCAAATCTATACCCCATCCTCTGAATGGCCATGGTTTGATAATTGGATTCAGTGCAGACACTGGAACCCTCTGAATATTTCCAAACTTCTGACAATCTTGACAACCTTTGTAATACTCAAAGCAATCTTCCAGCATCGTCGGCCAAAAACATCCAGCTTGCCTAATAACCCATTTCATACGATAGGCCGATTGATGCGCTCCACATAGCCCATCATGCACTTCCCCTCATCATCTTCTTCGCCTCTTCTGGACCCAGGCATTGCAGCAACACCCGATCTAATGATTTGTAAAATAAACGTCCATCCAGAAGAACAAATTTTATAGCTTTATACCTGAGCTTCCTACAAACCTTTCGGGATGGATTCTCCAGATAATTAACAATCTCTTTTCTCCAATCATCTTCTGCTAGATCGCTCCCGAAAGCACACACCTCCATGGCAAACGCTTCTTGATTCTCTTTATAACCTGAAGCACTTTGAGCCAATCAGTTTGCCTCCTCATTGTGTTCTCTAGGAATATGTTGTAGAATTACTAACTGAAAACTTTTCAATATTTCCCTGCATTCTTCGTAGTAACTCCTCAGGATATCGCTTCTGCACTCATATTGGCCATTCAATTGCTTTATAACTAACTCTGAATCTCCATAAATTTCAACTGAAACAGCCCTGGCTTCTTTCAAATATTGAAGCCCTCTAAGTAGTGCCTCGTACTCAGCTTGATTGTTTGTGATAGTAGGCTGAATAGGGATAGCAAACTCAAACATCTCACCTCTGAGTGAAATCAAAAAAATCCCTACTCCCCCACCTTTACCACATGAGGATCCATCAAAGAACAAAGCCCAAGGAGTAATTTCAAGCAAATCAATTGATGGATCACGATGCTCAGTAATGAAATCGGCAATAATCTGACCTTTCATGGCTTTTGCCGATTCAAACTTCAACTCAAACTCAGATAAGGCCAAAATCCACTTGCCAATCCTTCCATTCAAAATTGGCATAGATAACATATGTTTTATTACATCAAACTTTCAATATACAATGCATTCAGCATTCAACAAGTAGTGTTGAAACTTTGTACACGAGTAGTAAACACACAAGCACAGCTTCTCCGCAGCCAAATACCTGGTCTCAGGATCAAGTAATTTCCGGCTAAGGTACTCTACTACCCGCTACTTTCCTTCAAACTCTTGTATAAGGGCCAATCCAATGGTTTGGGTATCGGCCGCCACGTACAACTTAAAAGGCTTGTTCAACTGTAGAGGCACCAGCACTGGTGGTTCCTTCATTTATCGCTTGATTTCATCAAAAGCCTTTTGTTGTTCATCACCCATACAAACTTCTGATCTTTCTTGATCTTTAGCAGCGGAAAAAAGGGAAAAACCTTTTGTGACAAGTTTGAAATGAATTTCCTCACAAAATTGATCTTGCCAAGCAGTGATTGCAACTCCTTGAGATTGGTTGGAGGAACAACTTCATCAATAGCCTTCATGCTTTTCTTGCCAACTTCAATCCCTCCTTCATGTACCAGAAATCTCAAGAATTCTCTAGCTGAAACTCCAAAGGCACACTTGTTTGGATTCATCTTCAACCCATGCTTTCGAGTGCATTCTAGAGTTCTTTTCACATCCTCCAAGTGTGAGTTGTGATTCACAAACTTGATCACGACATCGTCAATATAAATCTCAACAATTTTGCCGTTCAACTCATGAAAGACATAATTCATGGCTCGTTGATAAGTTGTACCAGCATTTTTCAACCCAAATGTCATGACAATCCACTCAAACAGGCCTATATGACCAGGACATCTGAACGCTGTCTTGGATATGTCTTTTGTTTCCATAAATATTTGGTTGTACCCTGCATTACCATCCATAAAACTGATAACTCTATGTCCAGCAGCAGCATCAACCAATAGATCAGCAACAGGCATTGGGTATCCATCCATGGGAGTAGCTCTATTTAAATCTCTGAAATCTATGCAAACCCTCATCTTCCCATTTTTCTTGTAGACAGGAACGATGTTTGAGATCCACTCCGCATACCTGCATGGCCGAATGAAGTTTGCATCAAGCAATCTTTCAATTTCCTTCTTCACGTCGGCCAATACTTCATCCTTGTAGATTTTCAGGGAGGTTTCTTATAAGGTTTAAAACCAGGCTTGATTGGCAACCGATGCTCAACAATAGAACGATCCAAACCAGGCATCTCCGAGTAATCCCAAGCGAAGCAATCTTTATATTCTTTTAGCATCTTGATCAACATGTCTCTGGAACTGGACTCCAGGTTAGCGCTGATAAATGTCGGCCTTGGCTTGTCACCATCTCCAATGTCAATTTCTTCTAATTTGTCAGCCGACATAAATCCACGCCATAACTTTCCATCAGTTCCATCGACTGGATTATCCATTAAAAATTACTATAAGAGCCGACTGCTTGAATCGGCTGTTGATCACTGCTGACTGGTTCAACAGGACCTCCACCCCAGTCCTTTCCTGAGAAGCAATCAATGCCTTGATACTCCCAGAAGGCTGGTTCGACATTGGCCACACTCACTGAATCATCTGCTTGGGCTATTTCAATGTCATCATCTACCCATTGAACGAGCTATTGATGCATGGTAGATGGGATGCAGCAATTGGCATGGATCCAATCCTGTCTGAGCAGCAAGCTATAAGCTCCTTTGCCTTCAATGACAAAGAAGGCCGTGAGCAAAGTTTTGGACCCGATCATCAGGTCCACGTGCACGCAGCCCTTTGTATCTGAAGGATTCCCAGCGAAATCATTCAGAATTATGCTTGTTGGAGTCAAGTCTCCGGGGCCCATGCCAAGCTTCCTGAAGGTGGTGTACGGCATCACGTTGACTGCAGCTCCGCCATCAACAAACATCTTGGTCAATGGCTTGCCATTGACATATCCCTTCATGTACAACGGCCTCATGTGTCGATTCCTGGCCGGCTTGTCGAAGGTGGCCTGCTTAGCCAACACCAGTTGCGCCATTAATCCCCCAAGTTGCTCATCTTCATTGACATCTGGAGACACCTCCTCGTGCACAACTTGGTTAGCAGGTGCCATGAACTCATTCGGCAGAAAGTACACCATGCACGCTGGAGCCGAACGACCTGATCCATCAGGCTTATCTTTCGGGTGCCAAACTTATTTCCTCTTGATCCCCGCCTACTTTAATTCTTGGTTCCTCAAGCATTGAACCCTTCTTTTTTGGCTTCTCCTCAAGCCAGGCGGGCACCATTGTCCTTCTTGCCAGATGTACTCGCGCTCCTGTTCTTCCTGATCAACCCTCCTTTGGTCAGCTTGCCTTTTACTTGGTTGATCATTTACATCATTTATTTTTAGACGCTAGCCGTTATTGGGATTCATCCTTCCAATTCTCTCATGGACGGATCGGCGATTGACAGTTTCCTGCCTGTATTCAGAATATTTATCACTGCACTCAGGGCAATTCCTCAAAGTGGGGAGCTTCAAGCCCTCGTTCCAGCAGTGCCTAAAGAATGCAGAGCCCCAATGTGCACGCTCTTGTTCCCGTGCATGCTCTTCTAGTTCTCTTCTGCGTGCCTCTTCTTCAAACTTGCGCCTCTCCTCTTCATATTTTTGCTTCTGGTAGTGTTCCTTTTCTTGCTGACGCTGCCACTTGTTAAGGAGAATGCGTGTGGTAACCCTGGGCTTGGACCTGGATGATTCCCCAGCCTCAATCTATCTCTTCAGGATGCGAGGAGCTTCTTTGTGGACTTGCTCCACCGTCACTTGTCGCGTAGGATCCACTGATCCATCCTGTTTTGCTCTAGCCGAAGTTAAGACCTTCACTTTCCCCTTTTCCTCGGCAGTCACCATATTGACAGAAAAGCCAACCATGTTTTGAGGGAAAGGGTGGCCATCCAGTTTCATCTTGTTATCAAATTTCAAATGCCCTTCCTGGATAGCCTTTTGGATTCTCATCCTGAAGACCCTGCAATCGTTAATGGAGTGAGAATTTATATCATGAAAACCACAATAACGTTTCTCTTTAACTCCATCGGGCCGAAGCATAGAGTGCCCCTCAGGCAACTTGATTCGGCCTTCCTTCACCAAGAACTCGAAGAGCTTGTCAGCCTTGGTGACATCAAATTCATATGTGCCCTTGGTTTGCTTTATCCACCGCTAGTTCACAGTCAAAGGCTCTTTGCCCCACATAATCTCAGCCGCAGCCACTTCCTCATCATCATCAAATTCCTCCACTCGAGGAACTGGTTGTAGATATCAACTATGTCATGGTGCTTGGCAAATCTGGAATCCTTTTTGAAACTGTAAGCCTGATTGCTCATCAATGAGAGCATCTGGGACAGCTGACCAAGGTTGTCAAACTCCATGCCAAACAGCTTCTCCCGAATAGCTGGTAACATTCCAGCAACAGCCATGTCAGCCAGCTGATCATCTGGCAGAGTCAAAGAGGAGCACATGCCCTTTACCTCTTTGAATCTTCTGAGAAATTCCAGAGGTGTTTCATTATGTCTCTGTTTCAAGGTAGCCAGATCAATAAGCTTCTTCTCAGTGCTACCACTAAAGTAATGGGCATGGAACTTTTGTTCCAAATCCTTCCATGTGCCGATTGATTGAGGCAACGAAGTAAACCATTGGAATGCCGGGCCTGTTAATGATAAAGGGAAATATCTGACCCTAAATGCCTCATCGGCTGAAGCTTCCCCAAGCTGCATTAAATATCGGGCAATATGTTCTACAGTGCTTGTGTCGTCCTGCCCAGAGAATTTTGTGAACTATGTAGGGGGTTTCACCCTTAGCGGCAAGATCACCCTATAGTACTGCTCTGGGAAAGGAGGTGTATAAGCTGGTCCTTGCATTTTAGGCTTAAGGCCGAATTGATTTTGCATCACATCGGCCATATTCTGTACCGGGATATCATCATCTTGCATTCCTGTAGCTGGACCATACCTAGGATTTGGGAAAGCATCAATAGCGCCATAATCCATAACTTTTGAATATCCCCCACCTACATATTTTTCTGCAGCCTGTTATTAGCCGGGGCTATCTTGTAAGTAGAATTAGGTGGCATCCCAGATGAACCGAACGCCAGGTCTCCATATGTGGGCCTATTGGGCATCGCCAGATATGGGTTCGGTTGTTGAACTGGTTGACCTCCATTGTTTTGTAGAGGTGGCTGGACTGGCTGACTCCCAATGCTTTGTGGATGTGGCTGGATTGGTTGGCCTTGCATTGGCGGTTGAGTGCCTGCTGGCTGAGCAGATCTGGTTTCTCCAACCTCTGTAGAAGATGTGTGAGGGGATACTTGACTAAGCACCTTCTCCATGCCCGGGCCTAATACGCCGATCATCATCTGCTTGAACATGTTCAAGAAAGCAGAATGATGTTTAGCCATCACAGTTCCTATAGTCTCCCGTAAAGCATTCAGAGCCTCTTGTTTCTCTTGAAAAGATGTGGAATCAGGTTCCCCTGGCAACAGAACCCTGGGCATGTTAGATTTAAGGTTCGGGACGCCACTTCTGTTCTTGCTAAATGACATCAAGCACTTATGCTGGAATTGGTCAATGGCATCCTTCAGCTGCGCTTGTTGTTCCGGAGACAGTTCATCAAAGGCGACATCCATGACGTCGTGAATGTCAGGCATCTTGAATCAACTGGAGAGTCCCACCGGGCGTGCCAAAAGGTGTGTTGACGTAAAATTGGCACCTCACGCCAAGCACACAGCAAGCCGAAAGGAGCTGGCTTAACACGCGCGATGAATCCTGAACGCGTGCCAGTCAATTTTCCTGAAATTGACAAAAAAAATTAAAATAGTTAGATAACAAACTTGGAACTTGCCGGGTGGTACCAGGCAGTTCCATATTGACGGCTAGAAAGCCAATCAAAGTGATATATAGCTACAACAAGCCATCTATCAGCAATTCAAATAGCATTCGGGAGCTGTTATACACAAAAACATGAAATAGCCGAATGGATGATGTAAGCATGACGATAGATCAGTCTTTATTTAAATAACGTCGCTTGCACATGATCATGACCGATCCTCGAAGATAAATAACAATTAAAATAAATAAAGCAAAAGCAAGATTATAAATATGAAATAAACAAGCATGCATAGGCCAAAAGCACTAGTCTACCGCATGTGTAGGTACTTTCAAACCTGTCGAGCATGACACCAAACAAGTTAATCCACCGCATGATACAACTTTTTTGAAATCACACAACTGACCACAAAGAGATTAATCCACCGCATGATACAATCTAAATATGGAAGGCTAAAAGCACGCATTATTTAAAACAAGAATTATAAACACGTTTTACTCAAGGAAGCATAACCGAATACAGCTGTACAGCCGAATCGGGATCCATGAAGAAGGAAAATACATTGCCAGAGATGATAAACCTATTAGATTGAAACGAAATCTAATCCACCGGATGATTAGCTCTAAAACAACCCAAAAACCTGCATCTACCATATGATACTCGGTTCTTTCAAGATTCACGCAAGATTAGCAAGCTTGAACCCACAACACGTGACAACTTAGATTGATTCGGGTTCGACTATTAAACAACATGTGATCCACGTGCCGTATGAAGCCAAAGATATGAACGTGTAACATAAAGATCACCACACAAGATGAAGCTGATTCAAACCAATCTAAATTGGGCAAAAGGGTGTTACATGAATTTAAACATAAAGTAAAAACTCAAAGCTACATGAGGTAACTTAATGAATCTATTAGATCTTGCCAAATCTAATAGAGCCGATAACTAGCTCCAAGCTAGATCTTAGCCTACCGCATGGCTCATGATCTAACAAGAAACCCTCTTGAACCAAGCTTAAATCTACCGCATGATACTAAGCATGGTAACAAGACTACTTGCATCAAGGTCTAAATCCACCGCATGATACTAGACATGATACAAGGTTGCCGGTACTTACGGAGGTCGACGGATCGATGAATCCCCTCGAAGAACTCGACAACACGACTAATGGACTTGAGAATTTGGCGTAAAGCTGGTTTGTTGTATAATTGTTCGATACCATTACATACATCAAGGGCTTGTATTTATACCCTTGTCCTAACACGACTCCTGGTCGACTACGAGTACAACATTAAATGCCTAAACTAATGCTCCGACGCCAATGTTCATCTCGTATACGCCATTGACATCATTCTTTCCTTGCATCAGGCCACGCCACCATGCATTCCCAAAAATCTCTCCTTTAAAAGCGCAAACAGTCCTTCTGCCGAACGATGGCGCACTGCCGACCGCAAGTGTCTTTTACCGATTCCTTTGAGGAGATTTTTCCAAGCCGAATAGTACTTATCACCAAGCTCGGCCCACAAGTCAGCCTTTCTCTTCTACCATTTTTTGGTGTTAACAGTTGGAAGTTGTGTTCGTCTTGTTGGATCTTTCATCTCCTTTGAAAAGAATTTATATCGGCTCCCATTCACTCCCCCATCTCTGGTTCGCCGTATCATTCCTTCAAGTGGTATCAGAGCTGGTTCGGGTCTTTGTTGAATCTAACCAGTCTAAGATCCAAGGATGGCGTACCAGGAAAGGGGTTCGGGTCCTCCACACTTCGATGGTAAGAACTACCAGATGTGCAGTAAGCGGATGGCTGCGTTTCTCCGTGGAAAGGGTCAGATCCTTTGGGATGTCACGGTGGACACAGGCTATGTCCAGCCGATGAACTTCCTTGCTCCAGGATCGAGGGACATGTTCGACGCCAACAATAAGGCGGTCGACTACTTGTTTCGTGCTTTGTGTCAGCCTGAGTTCGATCGGGTGCACACCGAGCACTTGGCTTGTAGAATCTGGTTGGTGTTGAAGGAGGCTCATGTTGGGAATGCCCAGGTTCAGGCTCGGATGTATGCGACCTACCGGAGAGAGTACGAGAACTTCACTCATCTCCCCGGTGAGTCCATCGATGCCTTGTTTCAGAGGTTCACGGTGGTTGTGAACAACATGAGGGCCAATGTGGACGTGCTCCCGTACGATGATCATGATGGAGCTGTCAAGCTCTTACACTCTTTGGATCGTACGATTTGTGGCGGAAAGTTCGAGGCCATTGTGGAGTCGGAGAAGTATGACACTCTGACGGTGAACGAGTTGTTCTCGAAGCTCAAGTCGGCTGAGGTGGATAGGGGCATGACAGCCAAGCTCGAGGGTCTGACTGATTCCCATAGTCTTGCCCTCGTTGGTGGTTCGAAAGGAAAGGCTAACACTAACCCATCCACATGGATGTTCTCTTTGTCCTCTTTGATGTCTATGCCAGATGAGGAGTTCGATGTGCTCGGAGAGTACAAGCTGGCATTGCTGATGAGGAGGTTCGAGTGGCTGCACGAGAACCGGGTGAACATGAGGAGGAACACAAGGACATGCTTCCAGTGCGGCAAGCCTGGACACTTCGTCGCTGACTGCCTGGAGAAGGTCGAGAACAAGGACGACTACAAGCACAAGTGGAGGATGGATGGCAAGGACCGGTCGAGGCGTGACCACAAGAGCAAGCACAAGAACAAGCACAAGGACGAGCGACGATCGAGGAAGAAGGAGAGCCGAGGCAAGGCACGAGCGATGGTGGGAGCAATCGACGTGGACTCTAGTTCCGCGTACTCCACCTCGAGCTCAACCAGCAGTGAAGACGAAGGTGATCGTCGCAAGAGCAGGAAATCATCCAAGAACATGAGCGGGCTGAGCTGCTTCGCTAGAGACGGCTTCTGCACCATGGCGCTGAGCTCCGGCAGCAAGAAGAGCACATAGAGCGACTCGGACTCTGATTCCAACGACGAGGTGCGTGATGAGCTTCCCTTCTTGCGTCTGGTGAATGAAAGGCTTGGCTCGTTACTTGATAACCGTGATGACATGCTTAGAGAAGCCAAGAAAATGAGAAAAAAGCTTAGGGCTTCACTCGATGATGCAAGGACTAGAGTGGCTGAGCTAGAAACACAAGTTCTTGATAGCATGCTTGATATTGATTCCCTTAAGGCTAGCCCTGTTGTTTCTGATGAGCTTGATTGTGCTGATTGCTCCATTTTTCTTGCTGATCTAGCTTTGTTTAAGGAGAAGCATGCCTCCAAGTGTGAGGAACTAGATGTGCTTAGGGTTGAAGTGGCAGAGCTGAAATCCAAATCTGCTTTGCTAGGTGCTTGCACTTATTGCCCTGTCTTGCATGCTAAAATTGATGAGATGCATGTTTACACTGCTTCCCTTGAAGCTAAGCTGAAAGAACCAATTCCTACATCTTGCTCTACCTATGATATGCATGCTTTGAAGAATTTGGAACTTGCGCGTTATGTTGATCAATTGCAGGATGAGAATGATGAGCTGAGAAAGTTGATGGGTTGGTTGTCTGGTCATGAGCTTCAGTTGAGGATGATGATCGAGGCATTTAAGAGGGCGGATGGTGAGGGACTTGGGGCAAACAAGGTTGGTGAGGGAAGTGGAGAAAATATTCTAGAGCGACAAAAAACCCACCACAAAAATGATTTCCCACTTAAACCTAACCATCTTAGGAACCGACTAGACACAACCCCAGCTCCACCTGTGTTTCCTACACACACAAATGATCTCCAAAAGCCTATCAAGTTTGTGACCACTTCCGGGAAAGTGTTCTTTGGGAAAGAGAGTGAGAAGGCTATTGAGGAGAAACCGGTGGAGAAGTTGAGTGGAGAGAAACCAAGCGAGCAGCCCCAACCCAAGCCTAAACCTAAGCTTTTGAGGTTTCATTGTGGCTATTGTGGGAGAGATGGCCACAAGGATGAGTTTTGCTTCAAGAGGAAGTGAGAGGAGAGAATGGCGAAGGAGAGGGCTAACAAGGACAAGTACCACCCTTCCGATGGTGTACTTGAGCCTCGTGTGCAGATGCCCAGGGCCAAGGCAAGTGTGAGGACGGTTAGGGCTTGGGGAGAGCGGAAGGCTGGTGGTGGTGCTGCTGGCCGGGCTACACTAGTCAGACCGGTGGGGGGCACCGGTCAGACCGGTGCAGGCCTGGACAGGCAGCAGTTTGGGTTTCGTGCTCGTACAGGTGCGAGGTTTGTTTCTGGAGGTCGTGGTTCTGGTGGTTGGGCTGGAGAGTTTGCAGGAGGTGAGGTTGCTAGGCATTCTCCTAGTCGGTTCACTACGGGGATGGGAGGAGTCGTAGCTTTGAGAAGGAGAGGAGGAACAGTCCACGGGCTTTCTTTCATGCTTTTGGTCCTCCTCCAGGCAGAGAGGGTTGGTTCCCTTATGGTGGTTACCGTGGTGGTGTTCGTGGAGGTAGCTTTGGTAGGAAAGATGGCTTGGTTTGTGCTAACCCCACTTTCGAGCAAATGGCTCGGCACTGGTTTTACTCTTTTGGTACTAAGCCCAGTGCTGAGTCGTTTGTTCGCTCACGTGCTCGTTTTTTAATTTCAGGTGGGAGGCTTGAAGAACATTTGGTTGATTGACTTCGGTTGCTCGAGGCATATGACTAGAGACAAGAGGTGGTTCTCAAGTCTCGTCCCGGTGGTGACAAGGAGGTACATCACTTTTGGGGACAATGGGCGTGGGCGTGTTCTTTCAGAAGGTGAGATTAAGGTGAGTGACAAGATCACTCTCTGGCGTGTTGCTCCTGTGAGGACCATGTGTGGTTCGAGGACCGGTGGATGGTCGCTTCCTTGTGTGATGAGTGATTGACAACATTGTGTGGACTGATTCTTGGCTAAGTATTGCAGGTGCAGGTTGTGGCTTGACTAGTGTTGGTGCAGGTGAAGAACAAGCGCGAAAGGTCGTTGCCGGTGAGGTCTCCAGGTGTGGAGAAGACAAGTAGGCTTCGTTCGAGGGACCCGGTGGCCAGTGGGGTCAAGTGCGGGCCGCATGGTGGCATGAACAACAAGATGAAGTCGTGGACGATTTCTTGGTAGAGCCTCAAAACAAAGTCGAGCCGGGACTACGTGGGAGCCGAGTCATGAGTGGAGATTGGCGGAGGCTACACCGAGTTCGCGGGGTTTGCAGTGGTTCACCAGAAAACCACTGGGTTACTCGGTTGAGCCACAAAACCGAGGCCGAAGACTCGACGAGGAGGTGCGGCCACCCAGGCCGGTTCAACCGCCCAGGAGGGGCGGTCAGACCGCCTGGGCCGATCAGATCCCCCGGGCCGGTCTAACCGCCCAGGGGGGCGGTCTGACCGCCCTGGCCGCCGGCGCCGAGAAGCTTCAAAGCGGAGGACACGCGTCGGGATCGCAAGGCTTGCGTCGAGGCTAAGCAGGTTGCGGTCGCCGGACATCCGTCCGATGGTGAAGACATGAAGACTTCCAAATCCACCCTCGAGGGGCATGTATCCCTAGTTATTAGTGAAGGGTAGTTTAGTCTTTTGGGTGCCTCCATATATACTCATTAGATGGGTGGATAGCAGCCAACTCTAGGAACCCTAGCCCATTTGTTTTTCCATTTTCGTTCTCCATTTTCCTTAGGTTTTTAGAGGACTAGCTTGAGAGCTTCATGTGAGATCTAGAGAGAGGGATGGATGTTCGGGTGGCAAGCTAGACCTTGTACGAACCTTTCATGGCATGTATAGAAGGTTTGGCGTTGTTCATCATGGTGGTTTTCCCGTCTCTTTTGTGTTGATTTTCGGAGCTCTTTTTGGCGGTGTTTTGAGGACGATTTCTTGGGCTTTTTGGTGGGTGTCACGTATGAGGTTCTTGTGCCTCTTTGGCTGGTGACTTTGCCCCCAAATCCCCTTTGAATCAGACTCGATTTGGTGGTTTCTCGAGTTGGGCGAGTTCTTGATCTAGAGAAGCGATTTCTTCGATTCCTCTTGATTGTGAGCGTTTCGGGTCGATTCCTTTGAGGTAGAGGTTGCCCAGGAGGTAACCCAGCTATTCCCGAAGTTTTGCTGCAATCCGTGGAGTGATTTGGGAGATCGGGCGCGAGGAAGTTGAGGTTTGACCCGCGAGCTCGTTTTCTGGAAGGGGCGGTCTAACCGCCTGCAGGGGGCGGTCTAATCGCCCTCGGTGTTTCCGGGTCAAAGTTTTGTTTCGGCGGATTTTCCTCTGTGAGTTTGTTCGCCTTGATCGGAGGAGCGTCTGGGTGAAATTTGGGGTCGTTCTCGTGCAGGTTGCTAGGTGTTCTTGGTTGGAGTTCGTTGCTGGGTACAGGAGGTTAGACCGCCCCAGGTTGCCGGTCTAACCGCCCCTAGGCCCTTGGGTGAAGTTTTGGTTTTCGCCAAGATTTTCTAGTAGCTAGCATGGCCTTGACCAGAGATCTTTGTTGGTGAAACCGGGGTGAGTTTTGGTGCTCGGAAGAGGTGTTTCGGAGGTTTTCTTGGTTACCAGGTGGAGGCGGTCTAACCGCCCCCTATACCCGGTCTAACCGCCCCCCTCCGGTTAGCTGGCTTTCGAGTTGTTTCCGCTGTCGTTGCTGCGTGTGTGTTGTGGTTACTGCTAGAGTTTGTTCTTAGGACCAGTAGCACTCCAGTGGCTATGTGGTTTTGGCAAACGGGAGGTTGAAGTGCGGAGCGTGTGATTTCGGGGGTTCGACCGAGCTAGTTCGTCTTGCCGGAGTTTCAATCTCCCTCAAGAAGAATTTTTATCGGCTCCCATTCACTCCCCCCCTCTCTGGTCGCCTAATCGGTCCTTCAAGTGGTATCAGAGCCGGTTCGGGTCTTTGTTGACTCTAACCAGTCTAAGATCCAAGGATGGCGTACCGAGAACGGGGGTTCGGGTCCTCCACACTTCGATGGCAAGAACTACCAGATGTGGAGCAAGCGGATGGGTGCGTTCCTCCGTGGAAAGGGTCAGACTCTGTGGGATGTCACGGTGGACACAGGATATGTCCAGCCGATGGATTTCCTCGCTCCAGGGTCGAGGGACAGATTCGACGCCAACAATAAGGCGGTCGACTACTTGTTTCGTGCTTTGTGTCAGCCTGAGTTCGATTGGGTGCACACCGAGCACTTGGCTTGTATGATTTGGGCGGTGTTGAAGGAGGCTCATGTTGGGAACGCCCAGGTTCAGGCACGGATGTATGCGACCTACCGGAGAGAGTACGAGAACTTCACTCATCTCCCCGGTGAGTCCATCGATGCCTTGTTTCAGAGGTTCACGGTGGTTGTGAACAACATGAGGGCCAATGTGGACGTGCTCCCGTACGATGATCATGATAGAGCGGTCAAGCTCTTACACTCTTTGGATCGTACGATATGGGGCGGAAAGTTCGAGGCCATTGTGGAGTCGGAGAAGTATGATACTCTGACGGTGAACGAGCTGTTCTCGAAGCTCAAGTCGGCTGAGGTGGATAGGGGCATGACTGCCAAGCTTGAGGGATCGACTGATTCCCATAGTCTAGCCCTCGTTGGTGGTTCCAAAGGAAAGGCTAACTCTGACCCATCCACCAGGATGTTCTCTTTCTCCTCCTTGATGTCTATGGCAGATGAAGAGTTCGACGAGCTTGGAGAGGACGAGTTGGCGCTGTTAACGAGGCGGTTTGAGAGGCTACACGAGAACCACGTGAACATGAGGAGGAACACGAGGACTTGCTTCCAGTGCGGCAAGCCGGGACACTTCGTCACCGACTGCCCGGAGAAGGCCGAGAACAAGGACACCTACAAGCACAAGCCGAGGAAGGACGGCAGGTACCGTTCGAGGCGCGACCACAAGAGCAAGCACAAGAACAAGTACAAGGACGAGCGACGATCGAGGAAGAAGGAGAGCCGAGGCAAGGCCCTAGCGATGGTTGGAGCGAGCGACGTCTACTCCAGTTCCGCATACGCCACCTCGAGCTCGAGCAGCAGCGAAGACGAAGGTGATCGTCGCAAGAACAAGAAGTCGTCCAAGAACCTGAGCGGGCTGAGCTGCTTCGCGAGAGATGGCTTCTGCACCATGGCGCTGAGCTCCGGCATCAAGAAGAGCACACAGAGCAACTCGGACTCTGAGTCCGACGACGAGGTGCGTGATGAACTTCCCTTCTTGCGCCAGGAGAATGAGAGGCTTGGCTCTTGGCTTGATAACCGTGATGACATGCTT
The DNA here is from genome assembly GCA_947561735.1 of Cenchrus americanus. Lineage (NCBI taxonomy): Eukaryota > Viridiplantae > Streptophyta > Magnoliopsida > Poales > Poaceae > Cenchrus > Cenchrus americanus. The sequence continues at coordinate 152,516,640 of OX387242.1, read as the reverse complement.
AGAGAGGCCAAGAAAATGAGGAAAGAGCTTAGGGCTTCACTCGAGGATGCTAGGACTAGAGTGGCTAAACTAGAGACACAGGTGCTTGATAGCATGCTTGAGATTGATTCCCTTAAGGCTAGTCCTGTTGTTTTGGATGAGAATGATTGTGCTGATTGCTCCATATTCCTTGCTGATCTTGCTTTGTTTAAGGAGAAGTATGCCTCCAAGTGTGAGGGACTAGATGTGCTTAGGGTTGAAGTGGCTGAGCTTAAGTCTAGACCTGCTTTGCTAGGTGCTTGCACTTCTTGCCCTGTTTTGCATACTAAGATTGATGAGTTGCATGCTTACACTAGTTCACTTGAGGCTAAATTGAAGGAACCCATGCCTACATCATGCTCTACCTGTGAAATGCATGCATTGAAAATTTTGGAACTTGCACATTATGTTGATCGTTTGCAGGATGAGAATGATGACTTGAGGAAGTTGATGGGTTGGTTGTCTGGCCATGAGCCTCAGTTGAGGATGATGATTGAGGCCTTTAAGAGGCAAGATGGTGAGGGACTTGGGGCAAACAAGGTTGGTGAGGGAAGTGGAGAGAATATCCCGGAGCCACCAAAAACCCACCACAAAAATGATTTCCCTCCAATACCCAACCATCTTAGGAACCGACTAGACACAACCCCAGCTCCACCTATATTTCCTACACCCACAAATGATCTCCATAGGCCTATCAAGTTTGTGAGCACTTCCGGGAAAGTGTTCTTTGGGAAAGTGAGTGAGAAGGCAAGTGAGGAGAAATCGGTGGAGGAGTTGAGTGGAGAGAAACCAAGCGAGCAGCCCCAATCCAAGCCTAAACCTAAGCTTGTGAGGTTCCGTTGTGGCCATTGTGGGAAAGAGGGTCACAAGGATGAGTTTTGCTTCAAGTGGAAGCGGGAAGAGAGGATGGCAAAGGAGTGGGCGAACAAGGATAGGTACAACCCTTCCCATGGCGTACCTAAGCCTCGTATGCCACTGCTCAGGGGTAAGGCTGTGGTGAGAAGTGTTCCTGCATGGCGAGATGCGAGTTCCCGCAGCCGAGGAGCAGTTCTGGAGGGGGCGGTCAGACCGTCCTGGCTAGGCGGTCAAACCTGCCCAGCCCAGAGGGGGCGGTTAGACCGGCCTGGCTAGGCGGTTTAACCGCCCCCCCCCCCGGCACTCGGGCGGAGTGGTTTTCGAGGTGGTGAGTCGAGAGGTTTCAGGTCTGGAGGTGGAGTTACTGGTGGTTGGTTTGGAGAGACAGCAGGTGGTCAGTTTGCTAGGCATTCTCCTCCTCGCGTTCACTAGGGGATGGGAGGAGTCGTAGCTTTGAGAAGGAGAGGAGGGACGGTCCACGGGTTGTCTTCCTTGGTTTTGGTCCTCCTCCAGGAAGTGAGGGGTGGTTTTCTCGGAGTGGTTACCGAGGTGGTGTTCGTGGTGGTAGTTATGGTAGGAAAGATGGCTTGATGTATGCTAACCCCACTTTCGAGCAAATGGCTCGGCACTGGTTTTCCTCTTTTGGTACTAACCCCAGTGCTGAGTCGTTTGTTCGCTCACGTGCTTGTTTTTGAATTTCAGGTGGGAGACTTGAAGAACATTTGGTTGATTGACTCCGGTTGCTCGAGGCATATGACCGGAGACAGGGGTGGTTCTCAAGTCTCGTCCCGGTGGTGACGAAGAGGTACATCACCTTTGGGGACAATGGGCGTGGGCGTGTTCTTTCATAAGGTGAGATAAAAGTGAGTGACAAGATCACTCTGAGGCGTGTTGCTCTTGTTCAATCGCTGGGGTATAATTTGCTTTCTGTGTCCCAGTTGTTGGATGAGGGTTTTGAGGTGTTGTTTCGGCCAGGTGGTTCTCGGATTGTGGACTCTCGAGGGGACCTTGTCTGTATGGTCGTTCCCGAGGGTCAGGTGTTTCGTGCTGATTTTTCTCAGTCTTTGGGTGTGGAGCGTTGTTTCTTGGCTGGTTCTTCGAGTGAGTTGTGGAAGTGGCATAGGAAGTTGGGTCACTTGAGCCTTGACCTTTTGTCTTGCTTGAGTAACCTCAATTTGGTCCGAGGATTGCCACGGTTGAGGCTTGAGAAAGAGTTGGTTTGTGCTCCGTGTAGGCATGCCAAGATGGTGGCCTCTTCTCACCCGCCTCTCACCGATGTGATGACTGAGCGTCCATGCGAGCTGCTCCATATGGACCTTGTTGGCCCAGCTCATGTGCGATCTGCGGGTGGGAAGTGGTATGTCCTTATTGTGGTGGACGACTATTCTCGGTATGCGTGGGTGTTCTTTCTTGGGGATAAGGGGGAGACATTTGGTTTTGTTCGAGACCTAGTCTTGAGGTTGAGGAACGAGAGGCACGGAGATGCCATACGAGCTATCCGCTGTGATAATGGCTCGGAATTCAGGAACTCTCATTTTGAAACCTTTTGCCATGACTTAGGTCTTGAGCACCAGTTTTCGAGTCCGTATACGCCTCCCCAGAATGGTGTTGTGGAAAGGAAGAACAGGACCTTGTGCGAGATGGCTCGGACGATGCTTGATGAGCATAGGACTCCGAGGAGGTATTGGGCTGAGGCGGTGAATACCGCGTGCTATGTGTCGAACAGATATACCTCGTAGTGCACAAGAAGAAGACATGCTATGAGTTGATGCATGGTCACACACCCAAGGTGAGTCACTTCCATGTCTTTGGTTGCAAGTGTTTCATTCTGAAGAAAGGCAGGAAGTTGGATAAGTTTGAGGCTAGGTCTGTCGATGGTATTTTCTTTGGTTATGCATCTCATTCTAGAGCATATCGTGTGCTCAATCTTGAAACTAACCAAATCGTGGAGACTTACGAGGTAACCTTCGACAAGACAGAGCCACGTAGTCAGCTTGTCTTTGAGTGTGCAGGTGATGATGAGCTTGGTGAGGAGATCTTTCAGGAGGAGGAGCATGAACATGGTGAGGATGAAGATGGCGGTGCGGTGCCCCCGGCTGAACATGTACCCACTACTTCGACTACGATGATGGATGGACCCTCTGCTACACCTACGACGACAAATCAAGAACGAGGAGAAGCTGATGTTGAGGGGGAGGTAGCTTCGAGGCGAGAACCTCCCCGGCGAGTTCAAGTGGATCACCCAGCTTCGAGGATCATCGGCAACATGAATGAACGCACTACACGGTCGAGGGTTCGAAACAACTCCCATTTCACTCATGCTGCATTTGTTGCTTCTTTCGAGCCCAAAGACATTGGACACGCACTATCTGATCACAATTGGGTTAATTCGATGCATGAGGAGTTGGAGAACTTTGAGAGGAATCAGGTGTGGGAGTTGGTTGACCCTCCCCCAGGGTGTAAGCCGATTGGTACAAAGTGGGTGTGGAAGAACAAAGAGGGAGAGAAGGGTGAGGTTGTGAGAAACAAGTCGAGGCTTGTTGCTCAGGGGTTCAGTCAGAAGGAGGGGATCGACTACGAGGAGACCTTTGCTCCCGTAGCCCGTTTGGAGGCGATTAGGATCCTTCTAGCCTTTTCTGTGGCTAAAGGGTTCAAGTTGCACCAAATGGATGTAAAGAGTGCTTTTATGAATGGTGTGTTGGAGGAAGAAGTGTATGTGAGGCAGCCTCCGGAGTTTGAGAGTGAGAAGTACCCCCACCGGGTGTACAAGTTGAGGAAGGCGCTGTATGGTTTGAAGCAGGCGCCTAGAGCTTGGTATGGAAGGTTGAGGGGGTTCTTGTCTGAGAGAGGTTTTGAGATGGAGAAGGTCGATCAGACCTTGTTTTTGCTGAGGCAGGGCAGAGGTATCCTGATTGTGCAGGTGTACGTGCATGATATTGTCTTTGGTGGCTCGTCTAACTCTCTTGTTGCAAGGTTTGCAGATGATATGAGCAGGGAGTTTGAGATGAGCATGATGGGTGAGTTGCAGTTCTTCCTCGGGCTACAAATCAAGCAATCAAAGGAAGGAACATTTGTGCACCAGGCTAAGTACACCAAGGACATTGTGAGGAAGTTCAAGATGGAGGATTCCAAGGCTATGACGACGCCGATGAGTACGACTACAGCTCTTGATGCGGACGAGGAAGGCGAACACGTGGACCAGAAGGAGTACCGAAGCATGATCGGGTCACTCCTCTACTTGACGGCAACGAGGCCGGACATACATTTCTCGGTGTGTCTGTGCGCTCGTTTTCAAGCGTCTCCGAGGACTTCGCATCGGCAAGCGGTGAAGAGAATTTTCAGGTACTTGCGTCACACTCCCGACTTCGGCCTTTGGTACTCCGCGTCCTCTTCTTTGGCGCTTCATGGCTTTTTTCAGACGCGGATTTTGCCGGGTGTCGGTTGGATAGGAAGTCCACTTCTGGGACTTGCCAGTTTTTGGGTTCTTCTTTGGTGTCTTGGTCTTCCCGCAAACAGTCGAGTGTTGCTCGGTACTACAAGCTAGTCACAACGAACTTGAACATTCCTATGAGAAGCTTGTCGATTTGTATGCAACACTAGAGATGGCCCATGAGGTTGTGCTTTTGTCAATAAAATCTATACAACCTCTATCGCACGCATGCACATGCTCACTAGTTCAAGTTAATTTATCTCGCGCTAATGATTGTTTGTCTGAAGCAAGCCAATCTAGCATTGAGCATGTACTTGTAGAATCTTGTGATGACCTTATTCCTAAAGAAAATGATGAACTCAAGCTAAAGGTTGAAAAGCTTCAAGAGGACTTGAATGTGTTGAAGGAGAAGAGAAAAGTGCAACCCTCTCAAGATAACTGTGAAGACATGGTGAAGAAGCTTGAGAAGGGATCAACCGCCACTAGGTCAACTCCTCGACAACATACAATGACCCACAAGAACAAAACTCAAGAAAAGAGCAAGGTTGGGAAAATCAAATCCCAGTATCGCCCAATCAAGCACAAGACACAAGAGTCACTCTCCAAGAAACCTAGACGCTCCAACAAGTGGAGGGTGTGCTACAAGTGCAGAGAGAAGGAACAGTTTGCCGACTCGTAATCAAATGCAACAGTGCGCAGTGGCACTGACCGTACTGGTCAGACTGGTGCGTGCCACCGGTCAGACCGGTGCCGCCCAGGGCAGGCCCACCTCAAGCAAACAAGGCAAGGAAGACCCCTTCTCTAAGAACAAGACTCAGAAGCAAGCATGGAAAAGAAATTGTAAGGAATGATGTGACCAACAAGAACAAAAGCCGCATTTGGTATGAATGCCGTCAAAAGGGTCACATGAGCAAAGATTGTCCAAATGGTAACATTCATAAATAAAAACTTGTCCATTTTGATTTTCATAAGCTTAGGAACGATAAGAATGGAACTTGTGCTATAAGGGAGATTAGTTCGCCTCGTTATAGCATGAGAGCCATTTGGGTCCCTAAGCTCTCGTGACTAACCCAATAGGACCCAACAAGTGTTGGGTACCAAGAAATGCTTGTTGAGCTTGCAGGATGAAAGAGATGCATTGAGCACATGGTTGGAAGATTTGGAAATCATGATGGATTCAATTGACCATGTGAAGGGCAAACTCATTTAAATCTTGAAATCAATGTCATCTCGATAACTAGTACGCTTTGATTGAGTCTAAGTCGCTCTTGGTCCTCGGTGAACACTCATGTGACGCTTTTCTTGTATAAGCGAAACATGAGGTAGTGACTTTGACTATTTTATGAAAATTTACTCTCTCATGCCATTCGATGCTTTCAATGGCACTCTAGTAGAGCATTGCCCTATCCATGTTGCAGGATTTAAATTAGTGACATATTCACGAATTCAAGGAACAAGGAAGGAAAAATCACCAAAAAGGTGTAAACTGGTGGTCTATGGTCTGACCGGTGACAGGCACCGGTCTGACCGGTGTCGACCCACTTCACTTGGGTGGGTGACCTGGCACCTTTGCCTGGGTGAACCGGTACGCCTCTGTATGCTGCAGGGTGACCCGGGATTGACCCAACTTTCAAGAAAAATGTTGATTTGGCGTCAAAGGTTATGAGGGACTCAACACATTTCAATTAATAAATCATTTATGTGTTGTGACCAAGTTTGTAATGAGCCTCACCAAGTTCTTAATTGAATAAAGTATCTTGTTTGAGAAATTCAAAATATCTCTAGCACTATTTGAGGGGGAGCTCATTGCAACACTTGAGTCACTTGTGGGACTCACAATTTCTTCTAGTGATCTTGTAGCCTCACTCTTTTGTGCATCCCAAAGCAAGCTCTTGATAAGCATATCTTCCAAAAGGAACAAGTAAGAGCTAGCACCGATCAAAATTGAAATATATGCACAAATGAAATGGTCTTAAGGTAAAGGTATATTTTCATTAATCACATTGAAATACAGTAATGCATCTAGGCCATATTACCATGCTAGTATGCCATCCTTAGCATGTAATTGCTTCAAGTGAATTTCTTGTGCGCCTCTCTAGATATTTGGTTGATACCTTTATTTCCACTCATCTTCGTGTCTCGAGGATGAAGGTATGAGCAAATATGCTTGTTAAGCCATTCATTTGAAGTGGATGCATGCACTTTGTGACATAGGATGGACTTTTCGAAAAATCAACTTGCATGTGTAGGAAGTGTGCTCATTTTGACAAATATTTGGTTCTTGGTCTTTGTGACCCAATCAACTTAATTGTGACTATAGTTCCTTTGTTTGATTGATGGCTATTCACAATTAAGATGATTTTCTCAAGTCCCTAAAGTATATCTTTATTTATCTCTCTCTCTTGGATGAATCAAGAATTATCAATGAAATTGGATTATCCTCTATTCTTTCAAGAACTTGGCAATATTGGGATCAATATCATCTCTATATCTCTTACCCAATCTTCGAGAAAGAGGAAGGAACCAAAATCTATTGAAGTTGTGCCTCGGGAAGGCACCGGTCTGACCGGTGGCAACCCTAAGTCACAACTTTCTTTTTTTAGGATTAATTGGAATAAAAGGGTCTCATAAAATATTTGGAGAAGATTTAAGGAGCAAAATCTCAAATTGGAAGTGGAGGATCGGAACTTCCGAGGCTAGGTCGGTTCTACCGATATGCCCTCTCTGTTGAATTTATCAAAATCGACGGTACTACCGAGGACGGGTCGGAAAAACCACTAAAGGCTCACTGACCCGACCAAGAGCGGTCACAACTCTGACCGATGCCCGTCACCGGTCTGACCGGTGGCGCCCGACTTCAACCCATGGGCCAACAGTGAAAAGAATCAACTCTTTTACCTCCTCCCTTCTCTCTCCTCCCTTATTCACCAGCATTCACCCCCTCCAAAACCGTAAACACCCCTTCTCATCTCTCTTCCATCTCCCTTTCCCCCGTGGAGATTTGAAGTATCAACCAAGGAAAAGGCTTAATATTGGAAGCAAAAGGATCCTCCAAGGCCCCTCTTCACACTCCCCTTCAAGTTCTTTTGATTCAACTAGAATTCTTCTCTCCAAAGGTATTCAAATCGTCTTTTTGCTTGATCTCCTTACATGGTGCAAAGATTTGAATTTTCTTTGGTAGAACATCTTCTGATATCACCTAGAAGACATACCTATAGATCCATAAGGTTTCGTTGGACACATTGTGAGAACCCAAGATTTGGGGTCGGACAGCCTTCACCGGTCTGACCAGTAGACGTCACCGGTCTGACCGGTGGTGCGTGTCTAGTCCCAAATGTTGATTTCTTCATGTTTTTCAACACATATATGTTTTAGATTGTCTCATGTTCATCTAGACCAAATCTTATATTCATAGCCGCTAAGATTGATTGTGGGAGCAATTCGCTCTGTTCTGGGTGGCACTGGTCTGACCGGTGCCCCACACCGGTCTGACCGGTGTGGCCCAGAGCAGACCCATTTGTTCTGAACTTTCAAGAATCATTTCTACATCAATTCAATCTTCTTCCCTAGGGTTTTATACACTCTTGTCATCTTTTTTGTGACTCAGGACAACAGCTATGGTACGGGAAAAAGAGGGTGCTAAGAAAAGAAGAGAAGTGGTGCACTCTCGCCGAGGGGCTGTCCCCGGTAACTTTGGGGAAGGGGGTAGCACCGTCAATGTCAGCGGCAAACGATTGAGACGTCGCTCAGCTCAAGCAAGTACAGGGGATCCCAACCTAGGAGATGACACCAGTACTAGCAGCGATGACAATGTTGAGGATGAAACCTTTCCGAGTCACATTAAGCTGAGGAGGCACAAGGAGGCTGGGTCTGATGATGATGACACCAACGAGGCTGAGGATGAGGATGAGGAGTATGAGGAAGAGGATGTGGATGCAACGGATGAGGATGATGATGACCATGGTAGATTGAAGATCATGCCACCCACTTATATCTACCTTGACAGGCCGGATAAGTACCATGGAGCAAGCATGACTAAGGCCCTAAAGAAGTCGAGAGATAAGAACCCTTATGAGGAGGCTAGGACCGCGTCAGATCCGAGGTTTTGGCCTAAGTTTCAGCAGGACTATTATGCTACAGTAATCATTAAGAAGCCCAAAATCACTCATAAGGCACAGTATGTGGATTAGGAGCACATGGCTAGAAAGAGTGACCCGATATTTGATGAAGTCATAAGCAACTGTGAGAGAAAAAGGGTCAAGACACTTATGGGGTCCCGACAGGATTGGAACAAAGAGATTATAGCCCAGTTTTATGCCACAGTGCACTTTGGATACATTGATACCGAGAGGGCTATGACTTGGATGACAAATGGTCAGAAGTATTCCATGACCTTCCATAGGTTCTTGAGGTGTTTTGGGATTATGGCGGGGGACAAGGACTTAAGGAAGCTCCATGATGAAGGAGAGCTCGACAAGGATGAATTGCACATTATGTACCTGCGAGGTGAGCATGCCAACTATGGGAAGGTGAAGAATCTCTATACCTACTATGCTGCTCTTAATAGGCTCCTTAGAGTGTCCATTACACCTAGAGATGGAAACCCATCTGAGATCACAAAGTTTCAGAAAAAACTTGATGGTTGCTTTGAGGCCGGGAGCTCCAGAATTGTGTTGGGGATTTCATTTGGTCCCAAACCAAGCATCTATCCGAGGACCCCAAAAAGATTTGCAGCTATAGCCCATATATCATGTATATAATTGAAAAGGTTGCAAAGACGAAGTTTCCGAAAAATGTGACACACAAGCCCTTGAAGCTCAATCCTAGCAAAATCCTCTACTTCCATCTCCTAGGGTTGAGCAAACACCTGGACATGAGGAAGGAATTTTTGAGGAGGGCACAGTTCAGCCAGATTAGCCACAGGCTGGGGCTCAGGCCATCACTGGTCTGATCGGTGCTGAGCACTGGTCTGATCGGTGGGATGGTTGGGAGCATGGCAGACCTCGTAGGTCCACCTCCCCTTTACAGAAGTTTCTCAATTTCATATTTGGGATGTGTAGGAGCCAGCATGACATCCAAGTTGAGCAACAAAGGTCTAGAAGGGCGAATAAGCAAATGAGGGACACAATGAAGTTAATGCACATTGCTCAAGGGTTTCAACCACCTCGCTCTCCACCATCTCTCGAGTCTCCATGGGTTGAGATACCGTCCTTTGAGGATAGGATGAGAGGATGGGCCAACTCCGACATGCTTAATCAATATGGGCCCATGTTCTTTGAGTCTAAGCAAGGGTGAGGGTCTTCTTCGTCGGTTCCTCCTCCACCTCCACCATTTGCACCTCCTACTCTCCGTATGTGGCAGGTTCATCTCTCTTCATGGAAGAAGAGCAAGCACCCCCACCTCCTCCACCTCCCGAGCAAGGACAAGATTGGGGCGCTCGCTTCTCCGCCGAAATCTTTGGCTACAATCCATATTTCTACGGTAAAAACAGCGCACCCATAGCTCATCCGTCTCAAATCACCATCTCGGATTCTATTTATCTAAACTCTACTTTGCACTGGAATCTTGACAATTCTAATATAGGAGGGAGCTCTCACCAAGGAGACGGATCTCAGGGACAGTGATCGGTAGCTGCTTCTCCTCCAAGCCTTTCTTGGATGCTTGATGACAAAGGGGGAGAAGATTCGGGATTAAAGGCACAAATCTGTGTTGTCTGGGCTGCTATCTCTATTGCACCGGTCTGACTGGTGCCCTGCACTGGTCTGACCGGTGCCTGTTGGCTGTTGAGAAAAGCTATGTAATAAGTGTAGAACTTTATCTTAGTGGACTTGAGAACATTTGTGTGAGTGCTACTTTGTGCTTGAACCTTATTCTAATAATTAAGCGACTCTATTGCTAGATTATGATGCATGAATTGAATGGTGTTTGTTTGTGTTGGCTAAAAGGAGCAAGGTGATCTAAGCCAGCTTGCAACCCTGGCCTGATCACCTTGGACCAAATAGCACGCACTCCTGTTTCTTGGTGCGCTGACTGGACCTGACCAGTCTGACTGGTCAGGGGCACCGGTCTGACCGGTGCCACCCAGTTGTGTGTGTTGGCTGGACCAAACCGGTCTGACCGGTCAGTGGCACCGGTCTGACCGGTGCTGCCCAGTCAGTGGCACCGGTCTGACCGGTGCTGCCCAGTCAGTGCACTTATCTTTGCTTTGTGCATATCATTTCATACGCATCATGATTTTTATTTTGTCGCTCACACATGTTGCACTCCACTGATTGTAAGATATAGGGGGAGCTCACACGCATTTTCTTCCAAATTTGTGCTATTGGCATTTGAGGCCAAATTTTTGAAATTCAACTCAAAGCACAAATTAAGGGGGAGCTCTAGCTATATCTAAGAATCTAAAATGCGCTTTAACGGATAATTTGTAAGCTTTAATCGAGTTGTCATCAATCACCAAAACGGGGGAGATTGAAAGTGCATCTACGCCCCTTAGTGGATTTTGGTGAATGAATGACAAGGCGATTAAAGGACCAATGAATTTGTCTAAGATTGTGAGCAGGTTTATTTATATATTCATGAGCAACCATTCAAGTATTTAAATGTGTATGAATATTATGGCTCACATTCACAAAAACATGTATATGGTGCAAGACTTCATGTGTTTATTGGAAGAGAACATAATAATAAGTGTACACACTATGGTTCTAAATTGGAAGCTTGCGCATTTGTTGTCAATCAAGATCAAGCATTTGAAGTGGGATTTTCAAATGATGGTTAATTGTGTATGAAGCAAAGTGGAACTCAAAGTGGATTGGATAAGTGATGAAGAAATCAACCGAGATATCTAGGGTGAGGGACTAAGTAATCTTTGGGGCCATAGCTAAGCCGCCATTAGTGTTTTGCTAAGGTGAAGTTCTAGCATCCGTGGGGTCTTCAAGTATCATATTCAAACCTTAACTGAGGGAAGCATTGCAAGTCATCAACTTGTTAAGATTGGCAATATGGAGTGACTTATGGATCCAAGTGTGCATTCCTATGCTATATGGAAAGATTCTAGTCACTAGCTCAAGTATGGACGTGCTCAAGTCAAAGGCTATGTTGAAAGCCCTCAAGTGGATATTGATCAAGTATGGCAAGATTGAAGGTGTTCAAGATCAAGAGATCAACAAAGTGTTTTTCATTCTTTCTTGAGTATAGGTATGCCGTACTATCAAGAGGGATGCAACTTAGCGAGTTGACCAAGTCAAAGTGCTCTTTAGTTGACCTAAGTGAGATCTAGCCTTAGAGTGTGCTAACAAACCCTCCTAACCTAACCTAAGTCAATTTATCTTGGTGGTGAAGTGCTAGTCTCTTAGAAAAAGGTTTTTGGGGTATCTCGGTCCTGACTGGTCTGACTGGTCAGAGGCACTAGTCTGACCAGTGCCGCTAGCCCAACGGCTAGTGTTTCAAACACCGGTCTTACCGGTGTGAGGCACCGGTCTGACCGGTGCCGCCCGAGGAGCAACGGCTAGTTTTCTCTTTGGAGGGGTATAAATACCCAAGCCTTCTTCAAGTGAGGGTTGTTGTTTCTAGTGAGTTTGCTGAGGTCCCAAGCCTTTTCTAACTAGCTCTAAGCCTTAGTGGCTCTCCCCAACCCTCTCTTTGTGAGATTTGTGGATTCAAGCCATATTCTTTGTGTTGGGTTGAGAAAGTGGGCTTAAGAGTGACCTAGTGAGCTAACAAGAGCATTCCCATAGCTTGAGCACTTTGGTTTCACGTCTACAAGCTTTGAAGAATTTATTACTCTTGGAGGTTTGCCTCCTAGACGGCTAGGCGTCGCCGTCTAGCTCCCAACGTTGTGGTGAGCAGCGGGAAGTTTGTAAGGGCTGCGATCTTGCCTCTTCGTGGAAAAGATCACCTTAGTGGAAAGGTGGAAAGTGGTTGAAAGAGACCTAGATTGTTGTGGGAAGTGTCCCTTACAAGCTCCTCAACGGAGACGTAGCCATTCCTTAGTGGGTGGTGAACTTCGGGAAACAAATCCTTGCTTCTTCGTGTGGTTTGACTCTCTAAGTTATTTTTCTAGCATATTACATTTGCTTTCGCTTTTATCTACTTGGGTGTGCTACTTCTGTGTGCAGGGATCATTACCCTGCTTGTGTTCATCTACAAAGGCCACACACCAAGTTTAGTTCGTGCTAGAAGTCAAGAGGTGTTTGAATTTGTTTTTGCAGGTGTTCTGTACTACACCAGTCTGACCAGTGAGGCGCACCGGTCTGACCGGTGTCACCTATGAAGTCCAGCGCTTGACCGGTCCGACCGGTCACCACCACAGGTCTGACCGGTGAAGTACTGTCAGCTCTAGTGTTCGGGGAGAAAGAGTTTAATTTGGTCGTCACGCCTATTCACCCCCCCTCTAGGCAACATCAAGGTCCTTTCAGAGATTCACCCTTCTTTCAATTTCGAGCGTGAAGTCATTGACACTCTGGCTGTCTCCTAGTTGAAGGCCGAATCTCGGGAAAGGAACTTCCTGTGCTGCCCCGTTTACATTGAAGTTCACGATTTGTGTAGGGGCCCAACCATAATAAATCAGCCAAATTCGAGCAGCGGTGAACTCCTCGATAATGTCGCGACCACCGAGGATCGTACTTGCAAGGTGGAACACATTTTCGCAGTTCCTAACTCCAGCCGCTCAGTGGTTGTAAGGAGCAGTGCAAACAACAGATAATGCCTCAATAGGCGTGGAGAGAGGATGAGCTAGTCCTTCGTAGCGAGAAACTGTAGACATGTCCACCTTGATGTATAACCAGTATGAACTCCTGTCCTTCGCGAAATTCGTCTTACAACAGGGAGCGATCTGTATTCGCATAAGCCCCCTTCGTGTATTCTGTTGGCGGGTGTTGAAGGTGTAGCATGTGTAGTGAGCTTCATAGTATTGACCATCGTCGACCTTGATAATGTCTGGCACAATGACTAGCTCAAATAATCAGGCAAAACATCAGCACCAAAGTTACAGCCAAAAGTCTTCATAATCCAGAGAAACTTGGATACTTCCAAAAACGAGTTCAGTGAAAGCTGGTAAATCTTCAAAAAAACGCGTCCAATATCGCGGGAAGAATGGGATCACAAGGGAACCTCAATCCCTAAGTGAAGAAGTTGTGAAATACGACAACTTCGTCTGCTTCGGGAGTAGGAACTTGTTCGTCCAATGGAGCGCTTGCACTGCCTGTAGGAAAAAACCCAGCTGCCTCATATTCTCTAATCAAGTTGGCCATAACTTTAGATTTCCCGAAAACGAATGACGGAGGGAGAGGTTTCGATCGCTTTGCTGCAACAAGATCTTTAACATCAGTGTCGACATCTCCTATTTCCTCCCCTTCTAATCTAATTCCCCCATCTTCATGGATCCCGGATCTGCTAGCAGCAGGAGAGGTGTGGTCTTCTGAAGGTTGAGCAATCTCATGATCTTGAATTTCTGGCTCGACGGGCGGAAGGCAAGCAGCAGCCAACTCTTCGGTTGTCATAAGTTTGGCGGTGCTTCTAACGCGGGCCACCTAATAGACAATAATATGAGAATAAAATTTAAGATAACTTTTCGCAAGTAAAATTGTGCAAAATAGAATTCATGAGTTTGAGTCTTAAAAGAAAAGAAGAACACAACAGAGAAATAGTACCTTTGAAAGTTGAAGAATCCTTGAGTCTTCAGACCCTTTCTCGCGAAGAACCTTTTCTGTGAAATCGCAACCAAAAGTTCAGAGAAAAAACAAGGAAATGGTGAAAAAATTGTTACAGTGAGAGCTCTCTATTTATAGGGGCAAGGGGGGTAGTTTCAAGAAAACATCTCGATTCGACCTTTGCGAGGTTTCCGAAGGACGCGTGTCCACTCCGACGTTCCGAGGGTGACGTTTTTTACTGGAATTTGAGAGTTTTTGTGGAAACGGATCGTCGGAGTCAACCTGCTTCCCCGAGGGGCTAGTGTTGGGGAATTCGGCAAAACACTTACACCCTCGAAGGGTCGGATTTGTCGAAGTTCATGAGATAAGCTTTCGGGTGATGTGCAAAGACAACAGCCAAGTCTGGTTTTCTTCGCGTGAATCTACTGTCTATTTCAGGAAGATTGAAATCTGCAGAAATCTTAAATCATGAACCTACTAAGATCGGAAGTCGTGAACCTGCGAAGATCTGGAGTCACGAACCTGTGAAGAACGAGGGTCGCGAACCTGCGAAGATCAGAAGTCGCGAGCCTGCGAAGATCAGAAGTCGCGAGCTTGCGAAGATCAGGAGTCACGAACCTGCGAGACCCCAGATTCTCAAATCGGCGAAAGCATGTATACAAATCCCTGAAATTTGGGAGTCAGGGATAAGAGTTCGGAGATCAGAGAGAAGCCAAGTAAAAGACGCTACCTCAAAAGTCTGGGATGACGTGTGAACTAGTGGCTGGCTTGTAAATATATGAAATCAGCCCCGCAAATTACGGGATGTAAAAGACATTTGTGTACCTGTTCACACTACGAATATTCCCTAGATTCGAGGTTATTTTCGGAATGTAAAAAGTGCCTTCCCCTTCCTATAAAAGGGGGCGCGGGCACATGTAAAGGGGTTCACAACTTTTGAGGCGAGTACAAATTTTAGGAGATTCCTTGTCTCCTCTTCGCTTCCTATGTGACTTGAGTGATTCTTGCACTGAACTTCTGTGTTCGGGGATTACCTTCCAATTTTTCGGACCCCCCAACACCATGTAATAAAACAATAAATGGAAATAGAAAAGGCAACGCAGTTTGTCTGCTGCTGTTGACAAGTGGGCCCGGCATCATTGCCCCACCCCTTCTCCTTTCCGCGTAATTGAAAGGCGACACGTGGTTTTGGACGGTTTTGTGGCCCAAACGGAGCCTGATGCGCAATAGAGTGGCACGTACTGGCAGTAATGGAGTAGTGGGTGGGGGCAGAGGCACCTGACGGTTCGCGTCTTGTCAATATAACTCCCTTGCCCTCCACTACTTTCCCCTGCTTCTTCCATAAGCTTATCATCTTTTTAACTTCCTTTTCCTCCTCACGATCCATCACTACAATTCTTTGGTCACCGAGAGAAGGAGGAGATGGCGTCGAGGAGCCCCGAAGGACCGATT
This sequence comes from Cenchrus americanus, assembly GCA_947561735.1. Taxonomy (NCBI): domain Eukaryota; kingdom Viridiplantae; phylum Streptophyta; class Magnoliopsida; order Poales; family Poaceae; genus Cenchrus; species Cenchrus americanus. The sequence continues at coordinate 152,501,235 of OX387242.1, read as the reverse complement.
AGGCGACCAGAGGGGGGGGCAGTGAATGGGAGCCGATAAAAATTCTTCTCGATGGAGATTGAAACTCCAACAAGATGAACCCGCTCGGTCGGACCCCCAAAATCACACGATCTGCACTTCTACCTTCTGTTGGCCAAAACCACGTAGCCACTGGAGTGCTACTGGTCCTAGGAATAAACACTACCAGTAGCCTCTACTCCTACATGAACACGGCAGCGTAAACAACTCGAGAGCCGGCTGACAGGAGGGGGCGGTTAAACCAGGTATAGGGGGCGGTTGACCGCCTCCACCAGGCAACCAAAAAATCCTCCGAAACACCTCTTCCGAGCACCAAAACGCACCACGGTTTCACCAACAGAAATCTCTAGTCAAGGCCAAGCTAGCTACCAGGAAATATTGGCGAAAACCAAAACATCGCCCAGGGGCCTACGGGCGGTTAGACCGGCTACCAGGGGCGGTTAGACCGGCTACCAGGGGCGGAATAACCTCCTCTACCCAGCAAAGAACTCCAAGCAAGAACTCCTAGCAAACAACACGAAAACGATCCAAGATTTCACCAGAACACTCCTCTGATCAAGGAGGACAAACTCACAGAGGAAAATCTAACAAAATCAAAACCTTGATCTAGAAGGCCCAGGGCGGTTAGACCGCCCCCTAGGCGGTTAGACCGCCCCTTCAAGAAAACCTACCCACTGGTCAACCCTTCCCATCGACCGATCTCCCCAATCACTCCACGGATTGTAGCAAAACTTCGGGAATAGTTGGGTTACCACCTGGGCAACCTCTACCTCAAAGGAATCGACCCGAATCGTTCACAATCAAGAGGAATCAAAGATTTCGGCTCCCTAGGCCAAGAACTCGAGCAACTCGAAAAACCACCAAATCAAGTCCGATTCAAGGGAGATTTGAGGGCAAAGTCACCAGCCAAAGAGGCACAAGATCCTCATACGTGACACCCAACAAAATTCCCAAGAAATCTTCCTCAAAACTCCGCCAAGAAAATCACAACAAAGAGCTCTGAAATTCACCACAAAGAAGGACGGGAAAAGCAACACACAACCTTGAGGAACCACGCCGAATCATGTATACATACCATGAAGGTTCATACAAGGTCTAGCTTGCCACCCATACATCCATCCCTCTCTCAAGATCTCACATTAAGATCTCAAGCTAGTCCTAGGAAAAACTAGGGGAAAATAAGAACGAAAATGGGAAAACAGATGAGCTAGGGTTCCAAGAGTTGGCTGCCATCCATCCCCTCAAGAGTATATATGGAGGCACCCAAAAGACTAAACTACCCTTACTTAATAACTAGGGATACAAGCCCCTCAAGGGCGAATTTGGAAGTCTTCAGATTTTCTCCATCGGACGGATGCCCAACGACTGCAACCTGCTTAGCCTTGACGCAAGCCTTGCGATCCCGACATGTGTCCTCCTCTTTGAAGCTTCTCGGCGGCAGCGACCAGGGCGGCCAGACCGCGCCCCCTGGGCGGTTAGACCGGCCAGGCGGTTAGACCGCCCCTCCTGGGCGGTTGACCGGCCTGGGTGGCCGCACCTCCTCGTTGAGTCTTCAGTCTCGGTTTTGTGGCTCAACCGAGTAACCCAGTGGTTTTTTGGTGAACCACTGCAAACCCCGCGAACTCGGTGTAGCCTCTGCAAATCACCACTCATGACTCGGCTCCCACGTGGTCCCTGCTCAACCTCGGTTTTGAGGCTCAACGAAGAAACCGTCCACGACTTCGTCCCACTGTTCTTACCACCATGCGGCCTGCACTTGACCCCGCTGGCCACCGGGACCCTCGAACCAAGCCTACTTGTCTTCTCCACACTTGGAGGCCACACCGGCAACAACCTTTCCCGCCTGTTCTTTACCTGCACTAACACCAGTCAAGCCACAAACTGCACCTGCAATACTTAGCCAAGAGTCAGTCCACACAACGTTGTCAATCACTCATCACACCAGGAAGCGACCATCCACGAGTCCTCGAACCACACATGGTCCTCAATCTCCCCCTTGATGAGTGCATTGACAACACACAAGATTTGGTAACCCAAGAGAAAAGAAAAAGAAAAGAAACTCAAACAAGCGATCGAAAGCCAAAGGAATGGCAAAGAGCAAGATCACTTGAAGAAGAACAATTCTTGGACCCCTTAGGCAAGGGCAACAGCTCGACACATCCAAGACAAAACCATGCTCAAGCAAAGAGCGCAAACCACCAATCCAAAGCTCGACCAACACAAAGAGCTCCCCCTGCACATATGCAATCTCCCTCTGAGCCAAAGCACACTCCCCCTGAACCAATGTAGCAATGCAACCCGGGAATGCAACAAAGAGCAAAATTCTGCTCACTTTGCCCAGGGTGGTTAGACCACCTTCACCAGGCGGTTAGACCGCCTACCAAACAACTGACCGCCTGGGGGGCGGTTAGACCGCCCCATGTGACCGGCCCTGCACCAAACTACTCAAAAAATGCCCGAACCAATTTGAACACCTTCTAAAAGTTCCCAGGTGCCAAGATCAAGCATAAACTTCTCCCCCTTGTTGACAATGCATGAATCAGGGCAAAATGCAAAAAGTTTCAACATATAGCTTCTCAAATATACAAAATTCATCACAAGGTGCTACACATGTCCAAGTTAGATACTCTACAGGTTCGTAATGACCTCAACTACATGATCACCAAGTTTCACAACAATTGGGCAAGGCTAAAAATGATTTGAGCAATTTTGCGAAAACTTACCTTCTCATGAGCAAAGTCCTAGATATGAGCAAAACACGTCAAAATAGCAAAGCTACACAAACTTCATTCTAGGACAACCATTCTAAACATAAGACCATCACAATCACCCGCAAGCACCACATGTCATGTCAAAGCCACCGAGTCATGTGCCTACTTCTATGTATGAGACTTCTCATTGGTAGGCATCATGCAACGGTTTAGCACCCAAAACAAATTTAAATTAAGCACATATGACATGGGAGCAAATTTTCCAAGCATTTTTCATTTCATTTACAGATTCTTAATTGGTACATGAAATGTCTTTTCGACAAAAAGGAACTTGTGCCCCTCCACAAGATAAGGCAAGAGGGCTAAACATTCATGATGGCAAATGAGCCTTTGGCCCCATATGATAAAAAATAGCTATCCAACCAAGCCACTAAAACATGTCAAGATCATATAATGGAATTTACACATAAGAGAGCACATATGTGACATTTTTCAAAACATAGCCATCAACCATGGATTATAAATCAAGATCATCAAGAGCTAAGCCAAACTAACCATAGCATACCAACCTAGCTCACACGATCATATATAGCACATCATGGTGGACAATGTATATAGGAGAAGCTTTTCCTAACAAATGCATATGATACAAAATGCATGCAACCTAAGATACAGATATGCCTATACATCATGTCACATATGCCATGCCAAATGCAAGAAATGCATAAAAGAAAGCTATACATATGCTACAAAAGAACTCTCACACACCAACTCAAGAAATCAAACAAACACCAAGCTCCCCCCCCCCGCCCCCCCCCGCAAACGAGTGAAAGTTGCTAGATCTAGGGGTTTGGTGAAAATATCGGCTAGTTGGTCATGTGTGGGTAAATGGATCAAGGTTATCTTCCCTTTCTCTACGTTGTCTTAGAAAATGATACCTCACTTCTATGTGAGGTTTTGGAATGGAGCACTAGGTTCTTTGCAACACTTATGGCACTGGTGCTATCACATTGAAGTGGGACATGGGTATACTCCTCACCAAAGTCACTCATGGTGTTTGTGATGCAAAGGAGCTGAGAGCAACAACTATCTGTGGCAACGTACTCCGCCTCGGTAGTGGATTGAGCAACACTCGACTGTTTGCAGCAAGACCAAGACACCAAAGAAGATCCCAAAAATGGCAAGTCCAAGAAGTGGACTTCCTATCCAACCGACACCCGACAAAATCCACGTCTAAAAAACCATGCAAGCGCCAAAGAAGAAGACACGTAGTACCAAAGGCCGAAGTCGGGTGTGTGACGCAAGTACCTGAAAATTCACTTCACCGCTTGCCGATGCGAAGTCCTCGGAGACGCTTGAAAACAAGCGCACAGATATACCGAGAACTGGATGTCCGGCCTCGTCGCCGTCAAGTAGAGGAGTGATCCGATCATGCTCCGGTACTCCTTCTGGTCCACGTGTTCACCTTCCTCATCTGCATCAAGAGCTGTAGTCGTACTCATCGGTATCACCATAGCCTTGGAATCCTCCATCTTGAACTTCCTCACAATGTCCTTGGTGTACTTAGCTTGGTGCACAAATGTTCCTTCCTTTGATTGCTTGATTTGTAGCCCGAGGAAGAACTGCAACTCACCCATCTTGCTCATCTCAAATTCCCTGCTCATATCCTCTGCAAACCATGCAACAAGAGAGTTAGACGAGCCACCAAAGACAATATCATCCACGTACACCTGCACAATCAGGATATCTCGACCCTGTCTGAGTAAAAACATGGTCTGATCGACCTTTCCCATCTCAAATCCTTGCTCAAACAGGACCCCCTCAACCTACCATACCAAGCTCTAGGCGTCTGCTTCAACCCATGCATCGCCTTCCTCAACTTGTCCACCCGTGGGGGTACTTCTCACTCTCAAACCCTGGTGGTTGCCTCACATACAATTCTTCCTCCAACACACCATTCAAGAAGGCACTCTTCACATCCATTTGGTGCAACTTGAACCTTTTAGCCATGGAAAAGGCTAGAAGGATTCTAACCGCCTCCAAACGGGCTACGGGAGCAAAGGTCTCCTCGTGGTCAATCCCCTCCTTCTGACTGAACCCCTGAGCAACAAGCCTTGAGTTGTTTCTCACCACTTCACCTTTCTCTCCCTCTTTGTTATTCCACACCCATTTTGTCCCAATCGGCTTACACCCTGGGGAAGGGTCAACCAATTCCCATACCTGATTTCTTTAAAAGTTCTCCAACTCCTCATGCATCGAATTAATTCAATTATGATCAGATAGTGCGTGTCCAATGTCTTTGGGCTCAAAGGTGGCAACAAATGCAGCATCAGCGAAATGAGAATTGTTCCGAACCCTCGACCGTTTAGTACGTTCATTCATGTCGCTGATGATCCTTGAAGCTAAGTGATCCACTTGTACTCGTCGGGGAGGTTCTCGCCTTGATGCTACCTCCCCCTCAACAGTAGCTTCTCCTTGACCTTGGTTTGTCGTCGAAGGTGTGGGAGAGGGACTGTTCATCATCGTAGTCAAAGTAGTAGGTACATGCTCAGCCGCGGGCACAACACCGCCATCTTCATCGTCTCCATGTTTGTGCTCCTCCTGAAAGATCTCCTCGCAAAGTTCATCATCACCTGCACACTCAAAGACAAGCTGACTACGTGGCTGTGTCTCGTCGAAGGTTACCTCGCAAGTTTCCACGATTTGGTTAATTTCAAGACTGAGCACACGATATGCTCTAGAGTGAGATGCATAATCAAAGAATATACCATCGACCAACCTAGCCTCAAACTTGTCCAACTTCTTCCCTTTCTTCGAAATAAAGTACTTGCAACCAAAGACATGGAAGTGACTCACCTTAGGTGTGCGATCGTGCATCAACTCATACAAGGTTTTCTTCTTATGCACTCTGAGGTAGATCCTGTTTGAAACATAGCACGCGGTATTCACCGCCTCAGCCCAGAACCTTCGTCTAGTCCTATGCTCATCAAGCATCATCTGAGCCATCTCACACAAGGTTCTGTTTATTCTTTCCACAACACCATTCTGGGGAGGCATATACGGACTCGAAAACTGGTGTTCAAGACCCAAGTCTTGGCAAAAGGTTTCAAAACGAGAGTTTCTGAATTCAGAGCCATTGTCATTGCGGATTGCTCGAATGGCATCTCCGTGCCTCTCGTTCCTCAACCTCAAGACAAGATCTCGAACAAAACCAAACGTCTCCCCAATTCCCACCCGCGGATCGCACACGATCTAAGCCAACAAGGTCCATATGGAGCAGCTCGCATGGATGCTCAGTCATCACATCAGTGAGAGGCGGGTGAGAAGAGTCTACCATCTTGGCTTGCCTACAGGGCGCACAAACCAACTCTTTCTCAAGCCTCAACCGTGGCAATCCTCGGACCAAATTGAGTTTACACAAGCGAGACAAAAGATCAAAGATCAAGTGACCCAACTTCCTATGCCACTTCCACGACTCACTCGAAGAACCAGCCAAGAAACAACACTCAACACCAGAAGACTGAGAAAAATCAGCTCAAAACACCTGACCCTCGGGAACAACTATATAGACAAGGTTCCCTCGAGAGTCCAAAATCCGAGAACCACCAGGCCGAAACAACACCTTAAAACCCTGATCCAATAGCTGAGACATAGAAAGGAAATTGTATCCAAGCGATTGAACAAGAGCAACATGCCTGAGAGTGATCTTGTCACTCACCTTAATCTCACCTTTTGACAACACACGCCCTCGCCCATTGTCCCCAAAAGTGATGTACCTCTTTGTCACCACCGGGACAAGACTTGAGAACCACACCTTGTCTCAGTCATATGCCTCGAGCAACCAGAGTCAATCAACCAAATGTTCTTCAAGTCTTCCACCTGAAAATCAAAAGTGAGCACGTGAGTGAACAAACGACTCAGCACTGGGGTTAGTACCAAAAGAGTAAAACCAGTGCCGAGCCATTTGCTCAAAAGTGGGGTTAGCACAATCCAAAACATCTTTCCTACCAAAGCTACCTCCACGAACACCACCATGGTAACCACTACAAGCGAACCATCCCTCTCTAACTGGAGGAAGATCAAAACCACGAAAGGAAGACCGTAGACCGTCCCTCCTCTTCATCTCAAAGCTACAACTCCTTGCATCCCCGTATTGAGCACGAGGGGGAGAACGCTAGCAAACTGACCTCCTGCAGACTCTCCAGACCAACCACCAGCACCACGACCTCCATAACTGAAACCACTCGACTCACCACCTCGAAAACCACTCCGCCAAGAATTCTGGGATGCGGTTGAACCGCCTAGCCAGGCCGGGCTAACCGCCCCCCTATGGGCAGGGCCGGTCTGACCGCCTAGCTAGGCCAGTCTGACCGCCCTCTCCAGAAAAGCTCCTCGGCTGCGAGAACTCGCATCTCCCCATGCCGGAACACTTCTCACCATAGCTTTACCCCTGGGCAGTGGCATACGAGGTTTAGGTACACCATGGGAAGGGTTGTACCTATCCTTGTTCGCCCACTCCTTTGCCATCCTCTCCTCACGCTTCTTCTTGAAGCAGAACACATCCTTATGGCCATCTTTCCCACAATAGCCACAATGGAACCTCACAATCTTAGGCTTAGGCTTGGGTTGCGACTGCTCACTTGGTTTCTCTCCACTCGGCTTCTCAACTGGTTTCTCCTCACTAGGCTTCTCACCTGACTTCTCCTCACTTGCCTTCTCACTCTCTTTCCGAAAAAAACTTTCCCCAAAGTGCTCACAAACTTGATAGGCTTTTGGAAATCATTTGTTTGTGGAGCAAACACGGGTGGAGCTGGGGTTGTGTCTAGTCGGTTCCTAAAATGGTTACGTTTAGGAGGGAAATCATTTTTGTGGTGGGTTTTTGGTGGCTCTGGGTATTCTCTCCACTTCCCTCACCAACCTTTTTTGCCCCAAGTCCCTCACCATCCTGCCTCTTGTTTGTCTCGATGATTATCCTCAACTGAGGCTCATGACCAGACAACCAACCCATCAACTTTCTCAACTCATCATTCTCATCTTGCAAACGATCAACATAATGTGCAAGTTCCAGATTCTTCAAAGCATGCAATTCACAGGTAGAGCAAGATGTAGCAATTGGTTCTTTCAACTTAGCCTCGAGAGAAATAGTGTAAGGATGCATCTCATCAATTTTTCAATGCAAAATAGGGCAAGAAGTGCAAGCTCCTAGCAAAGGAGGTCTAGACTTAAGCTCAGCCACTTTAACCCTAAGCACATCAAGTTCCTCACACTTGGAGGCATGCTTTTCCTTAAACAAGGCAAGATCAGCAAGGAAAATAGGACAATCAGCACATTCAAATTCATCAGAAACAACAAGTGAAGCTTTTAGGGAATCAATTTCAAGCTTAGCATCCATGTTCTGTGTTTCTAACTCAGCCACTCTAGTCCTAGCATCCTCAAGCGAAGCCCTAAGCTCTTTCCTCATTTTGTTTGCCTCTCTAAGCAAGTCATCATGATTATCAAGCAACAAGGGAAGTTCACACGCACCTCGTCGTCAGAGTCGGAGTCTGAGTCACTTTGTGTGCTCTTCTTAATGCCGGAGCTCAGCGCCATGGTGCAGAAGCCGTCTCTAGAGAAGTAGCTCCGCCCGCTCAGATTCTTGGACGACTTCCTGTCCTTGCGACGATCACCTTCATCTTCACTGCTGCTAGAGCTCGAGGTGGAGTACGCGGAACTGGAGTCGACGTTGCTCGCTCCAACCATCGCTCGGGCGTTGCCTCGGCTCTCCTTCTTCCTCAATCATCGCTCGTCCTTGCGCTTGCCCTTGTGCTTGCTCTTATGGTCGAATGGTACTTGCCATCCGTCTTCGACTTGTGCTTGTAACTGTCCTTATTCTCACCTTCTCCGGGCAGTCGGCGACGAAATGTCCCGGCTTGCTGCACTGGAAGCATGTCCTCTTGTTCCTCCTCATGTTCACCCGGTTCTCGTGCAGCCTCTTGAACCGCCTCGTCAGCAACGCCAGCTCATCCTCTCCAAGCACGTCGAACAGCTCATCTGGCATAGACATCAAAGAGGACAAGGAGAACATCCTGGTGGATCGGTTAGCGTTAGTCTTTCCTTTCAAACCACCGATGAGGGCAAGACTATGAAAGTCAGTCAGGCCGTCAATCTTGGCTGTCATGCCCCGATCCACCTCAGCCTACTTGAGCTTCGAGAGCAGCTCATTCATGGTCAAAGTGTCATACTTCTCCGACTCCATAATGGCTTCGAACTTTCCGCCCCAAACCGTATGATCCAAATAGTGTAAGAGCTTGACATCCCTACCATGATCATCGTACGGGAGCACGTCAACATTGGCCCCCATGGTGTTCACCACAACTGTGAATGAAGGATCAGATGGCGACAAGAGAGTGGGGAGTGAATAGGAACCAGTAAAAATTCTTCCCAAAGAACCCGGCCTATGCCCCAGTCAAACCCCAGTCACACACAAGCGATGGATCGGATCACACACCAATCGCCAAGACAACGAGGTTATGGATCAACCTCTAGCCTTAGGAACGATTCCTTGAAGCACATGCGGAAGCACGAGAAAGGAAGGGAGGAATCGAACCAAGAAGCAAAGCTCACAGGCTCTGGCGGACCGTCCGGCCAAGAGAGGCGGACCGTCCGCACTGGCCTCGCGAACCGTCCGCCTGAAGCCGCGGACCGTCCGCGCCAACCCTGCGGACTGTCCAGCCCTACGCCGCGGACCGTCCGATAAAGCACACAGAACCAACAGGGACGCACCCGAATAACGGATTGTCCGCGGGGAGCACGCGGACTGTCCGCGTGCACCCGCGGACCGTCCGCCCCGCACACGCGGACCGTCCGAAAATATGTCCAACCAAAACTCAAAGCCACGACGGATCAAAACAAAAGACGAGCAAGAACACGAAGAACACCTGACGAACACTGTTCACGCGGACCGTCCGCCTGCCCCTCGCGGACCGTCCGCCAGGCACGGACAGAACTGAAAACAGCCCGACCCCGAAAGTCAACTCCCCCAAAATCATCATCGGATTTCCCAAACGGTTGAAGCTGTGGAGACAAGGGTTTGGGGACTTGAAAAGCGTCACACAAGGATGCTATAGCCCAAAAATCTTGCCTCCTAACTCCCTAAATCACCGGGAATCGCGAATCCTTTTAGCACCACCAAAAGCTAGAGCACCGAACGAAAAACTTCGAATCGAAGTGGTTTCTCGGCGTTAGAGGGCACAAGATAAATCACAAAGATGCACGAGACATTTATCCATGTTTTCCTCAAAGAAATCCGGGGAGAAACCCACTCAAATCCGCGGAATCACACCGGGAACAAAGGCACGAAAACAAGCACAAAAAGACCACGAAAAACACAACTCCGAATCTTCTATACAAACCAGGAAAGATTCACAAGGTCTAGCATACCGCCCTAGCATCCATTCCTCTCAACAAATCTCTCATGAAGCTCTCATGCTAGCTTAGAGAAAATGGAAGAAAAATAGCTACGAAAATGAGAAATGGGAGGGAGGAAATGAAACCCTAAGTCGTTGAGCAAGAGAGCCATCCACACACACTCATGGCTTATATATCAGGTCCGGCCGGAGTGGTAAATGACTCGACTACCCCTAACTTAACTACTGGCGATACAACCCACGTAGGGGCATTTAGGTAATGTTTGTGGGTCTTGCCATCGGACGGCCACGCCTTTGACGCACCCCGCGTCCTCCCGACGCAAGCCATGCGATCCCGCCGCGTGTCCTCCGCCTCGAAGCTTCCCGACAAGCCCGGATCCCGTCTCCGTCGTGTTGGGCCCTCGGACTTGGTTTTGAGGCCCAAACCAAGAAACCATCCGCCGATGGTTTTGTGGGCAAACCACCAAACCCCGCGTGCTCGGTCCGGCCTCCCGCCAAACCACTTGACTCGACCGCCACCGTGCACCGGCTCGATTGTCCATGACTTCGTCTTGCTCGTGTCGCCACCATGTGGCCCGCACCCGGGCCCCGCCGTCCACCAGGTCCCTCGAACCGAGCCTACTTGTCTCTCCATCTCCCGGAGGCCCCTCTAGGCTGAAGACCTTTCGCGCCCGTTCTTCACCTGCAACCACACGAACTAGGCCGCAGCCTACACCTGTGCACTAAGCCAAGAGTCAGTACAACACCCGTTGTCAATCACTCATCACTGAGGAGCGGTCATCCATCGACCACTGGGATGCTACTGGTCCTCAATCTCCCCCTTGATGAGTGCATTGACAACACACAACGTGAAATGAAATTCAGAGAAAGAAAGACAGAAAGGAAGAAGAAAGAAAAACAAAGAAGCTCAACTCATGACCAAAACCAAAGAAAGGCGAAGAAAGGTCACAAGGCAAGCAAAGCACAAACTCCACATCGAAAACAGCAAGAAAGCTCCCCCTGAACAAATGCAAGCTCCCCCTGAACAAGTGGATGCAAACTCCCAAATTTCAGCTCACCACTTCTGAATTTTTATTAAGCTCACCTCTTCTCCCCCTTGTTGACAATGTATGAATCAAGGTGAAAATGCAGAAATGCAAAACAAAGCATATAAACATCTACATGAGCTTCTCAAATAGGCCAAATCTAGTGTCAAAGGCTAAAAATGAGTTAAGGATCACACATATGAATCATAGCATAGTAAAAGCATCGCCACAAGTAATATATGAAAATACAAGCATGTGACAAAGCAAAATTTTCAGATTTAAGCAATTTTACCAAAAGAAGGCTCGCTTAACATGTAAAAGCCTATCCATGTCACACTTGAGCCACAAACATGCATACCATTCAAAGATCATACAAGGATATCAAATTCTCAGCAAAAGATCATGGCAAACACCCATAAAGAAAAGCATGTCATGTCAAAGCTCATGAGCCATGTGTCCACTTCGGGGAGACTTCTCCACTGGTGAACAGCATGCAACATGTTTTGCACCCATATGTGAAAGATAAGACATTTTAAGCATAGACATGATGGATGGAGCATTTTTTCAAGCATTATACACTTCTTTTTCAAGATTAAATCATTTCATGGTACATGAAGTGCCTTTGCGGCAAAAAGAAGCTTATGCTCCCCCATGAATGCAACATAGGCTAAACATTCACAATGATATTCGGCCTTTGGCCCAAATGCAAGAACAAGGTATCCAAGCACAATCTAAGCATGAAAAGCACATTGAGACCAAAATGTGACATGGATACACTACTACACATGATAGGAGCACATTTCACCAAAAAAATAGTCAAGATTAGCATTTATTTCAAAAAGGGCTATCTCACCACATATATTTCAAATATTCCAAGAGCATAGCCTCACATCACCATTTCTCCACACATACGACCAATATCTCACAAATAGCCAAAGAAACTCAAATATGGCATATGAAAGAAGCTCATCATCCTAAAATGCAATATGATACAAGTGCAACATGATATATGACAAGATGGCTATCCTACCATGGCTTGTACATTAAGCAAAACATGTATATACATCAAAGTAAAACATGGTATGATACATATGGTACAAAAAGGAAATCCCCCAAGAATCAACTCGAAAGGGCAACAAACCCCAAGTTCCCCCCGCAAGCGCACAAATGTAGCTTGGTCGAGAGGCTTTGTGAAAATGTCTGCAAGCTGATCTTGGGTAGGGACATGGCTCAACACAATGGTTCCTTTCTCCACATTGTCCCTCAAGAAATGCTACCTCACTTCTATGTGCTTGGTTCTGGAGTCAAGCACTGGGTTTTTAGCTACGCTTATGGCACTGGTGCTATCACAAAGAAGTGGGATCTGGGTGCACTCCTCACCAAAGTCTCTCAAAGTGTATGAAATCCACAACAGCTGGGAACAACAACTCGCGGCTGCAACATACTCCGCCTCGGTGGTAGACTGAGCTACACTAGACTGCTTGTGGGAAGACCATGAAACCAACGAAGACCCAAGAAACTGGCAAGTGCCAGAAGTAGACTTCCTCTCGAATCGACATCCAGCAAAATCCGCATCGGAAAAACCATGAAGAGAAAGAGTCGAGGAGGACGACTACCAAAGGCCAAGACAAGGGGCAGACTGTAGGTACCTGAAAATCCTCTTGACGGCCTGTCGATGTGATGTCCTCGGCGAAGCCTGAAAACGAGCGCACAGACACACGCTGAACTGTATGTCTGGCCTCGTCGCCGTCAAGTAGAGGAGGGAGCCGATCATGCTCCTGTACTCCCGCTGGTCCACTGGTTCTCCGTCCTCATCCGCATCCAAAGTGGTCGTACTCCCCATGGGAGTCGACATCGGCTTCACATCTTGCATCTGGAACTTCCTCAGCATGTCTTTCATGTACTTGGTCTGGTGCACGAATGTTCCATCCTTCACTTGCTTGATCTCGCGCCCCGAGAAAATACCGCAACTTGCCCATCATGCTCATCTCGAACTCCCCGCTCATCTCATCCGCAAACTTGGCAACAAGGTTATGTGATGAGCCACCAAAGACAATATCATCCACGTATATCTGAACAATCAACAAGTCATTTCCATGCTTGAGGAGAAACAAGGTCCTATCCACGGTACCCATCACAAACCCTCTGCTCAACAGAAAACCTCTCAATCTCCCATACCAAGCACGGGCGCCGCGTCTTCAACCCATACGAGCCCTTTTCAACCCGTACACCCCGTGTGGGTACGGCTCGCTCTCAAACCCCGGGTGGTCGCTTCACATACACCTCTTCTATGACCCCATTCAGAAAAGCACTCTTCACGTCCATCTGAAACAACTTGAACCCTTTAGCCACAGCAAAGGCTAGAAGGATCCGAATTGCCTCAAGACGGGCCACAGGAGCAAAGGTCTCCTCATAGTCAATCCCCTCCTTCTGACTAAACCCCTGAGCAACAAGTCTGGACTTGTTCCTCGCCACCATCCCATTCTCTCCCTCTTTGTTCTTCCAAACCCACTTTGTTCCTATGGGATGGCAATTTGGACGTGGTTCAACTAACTCCCATACCTGGTTCCTCTCAAAGTTTTCCAACTCCTCATGCATAGAATTGACCCAGTTTGCATCAGATAAAGCATGTCCAATGTCCTTGGGCTCAAAAGTAGCAACAAAAGCAGCATGAGCAAAATGAGAGGAATTCCTGGACCTTGACCGTGTAGTGCGTTCATCGATGTTCCCAATGATCTTCATCCTTCTCCTCTTCAAAGAGGTCCTCGGCCATCTCTTCATCACCTGCACATTCAAAGCCAAGCGATGTACATGGCATTGTCTCGTCGAAGGTTACCTCGCAAGTCTCCATGATTTTGTTAGTCTCAAGGTTAAGCACCCTATAGGCTCTAGAGTGGTTAGCATATCCAAAGAAAATCCCATCACTAGACCTAGCCTCAAACTTGTCGAGTTTTCCCTTCTTAAGAATAAAGCACTTGCAGCCAAAGACTCGGAAATGACTCACCTTGGGTACCCGACCATGCATAAGCTCATAACAGGTCTTCTTCTTGAAATCTCGCAATAAAATCTTGTTGGAAACATGACAAGCCGTATTGACCGCCTCAGCCCAATACCCCCTAGGAGTCTTGTGCTCATCGAGCATCATCCTAGCCATCTCACAAAGAGTCCGATTTTTCCTTTCCACGACTCCATTTTGAGGGGGCACATAAGGGGTCGAATACTGATGTTCAAGACCTAGATCACGACAAAAAGCATCAAAACAAGAGTTCTTGAACTCTGAGCCATTATCATTGCGGATAGCTCGAATAGCATTCCCATGCCTCTCGTTTTTCAACCTCACGATCAGATCTCGAACAAAACCAAATGTCTCACTCTTGTCTTCCAAGAAAAACACCCAAGCATAGCGAGAGTAATCGTCAACCACAACAAGGACATACCACTTCCCACCCACCGAGCGAACTCGAGCTGGCCCAACAAGGTCCATATGCAACAGCTCTGTCGGACGCTCGGTCATGACATCGGTCAGGGGTGGATGGGGAGTGGCTACCATCTTGCCATGCCTACACGGAGCACAAACCAAATCCTTCTCAAGCTTCAACCTCGGCAATCCTCGGACAAGGTCAAGACCACTCAAGCGGGAAACCAAATCAAAACTCAAGTGTCCCAACCGCCTATGCCATTTCCACAAATCGGGGGAAGGACCGCCCATCAAACAATGAACGAGCAGGACCCAAAGAACGAGAGAAATCAGCCCTGAAAATCTGACCCTCGGGGATGATCATACAGACAAGATCACCTCGAGAATCCAAAGAACGAGACTCGCCGACTTGAAACGCACCTCAAAACCCTCATCAAGCAACTGAGAAACCGAAAGCAAATTGAAACCCAAAGACTTCACAAGAGCCACTCTCTTCAACATTACCTTGTCACTCACATGCACAACACCCTCCGAAAGCACCCTTCCTCGTCCATTGTCCCCAAATGTCATGTACATCTTTTCCTTCACTGGGGTGAGGCTGGAGAACCACTTCTTATCTCCGGTCATGTGTCGAGAACACCCGGAGTCGATCAACCAAATGTCCTCCAAGCCTCCCCGCCCGCAATCGTAAACAAGAATGAGAATGAGCTAGCGACTCGACACTGGGGTTTGCAAAAAGAAAGTTAAACCAGTGTCGAGCCATCTGCTCAAAAGAGGGGTTAGCAAACATCATTCCCTTGCCACCAAATTTCCCATGTCCCATGGGAGGAGTACGAGCACCACGAGGGAGAAAACGTGGTCCGTAGTTCCTCTGGAACCCTGAAGGACCGATACGGCGAACCAGAGAGGGGGGGGAGTGAATGGGAGCCGATAAAAATTCTTCTCGAAGGAGATGGAAACTCCAACAAGATGAACACGGCTTCCAACACACGTCTCCGACTCACTACCAAGGTTGGTCAAGCCCACGTAGCCACTGGAGTGCCACTGGACCTAGGAACCAACACACAACCTTCCGACCCGAGAAACGCAGCGGAAAAACCAAACCTCGAGTCTACGGACCCACACCCGCCGACCGGTGAGCACCACCGGCCGACCGGTCCCCGCCGGTGAAACCGAGCAACTTTCACTAAGTGGCTCTACACCCGTCGAATGGAGCCGTGAGACACACCGGTCAGACCGATGGCAGCCTGAAAGCCACCAAGGCACTAAACAGGCCAACCGACCACCAAACTGACCCCAAACTCGAAACAACAGCAACACGGGACAACAACGAACACACCAAGACGTTCACCCGAGCAAAAACCCACAAGGGCTCGCACCGGTCAGACCGGTCAAGTGCACCGGTCAGACCGGTGTAGCCTGGGCAGCTCGGGATGAACAGCACCCGCGGGTCAACTCCCCCAAAACAAAATCTCGATCTCCCAAATCGCTCAACGGACTTGAACAAGACATTGGGGATATCAGGAACACCTCATGAGGAATCGAAGAAATCCCGCCGAAAGCACTTCCAAACCAAGAACTCAAGAAACCCCAAAATCGAGCACCTTACTCACAGATTTGGGAGGGGAATCACAGCCCAAAGAACCACGAAGGGTTCCCACAAATTTCCCCCATCAAATCCCCAAGAGAAAAGTCCCGAAAACAACTCAAAGAAATCACCGAGAGAGGGCTCCGAAAATCACCACCAAGAACAACCGGGGAAAACACATCCAAACCTTGAGGAACCACGCCGAATCATCTATACATGAAACAAAGGTTCGTACAAGGTCTAGCAAGCCGCCCGATCATCCATCCCTCTCAACAAGATCTCTCCGTGAAGCTCTCTTGCTAGTCCTAAAGAAAACCTTAGGAAAATAGGTGGAAAATAGGAAAACTAATGAGCTAGGGTTCAAGAGTTGGCTGCCATCCTCTCACCTCTTGGGTTATATGGAGGCAACCGAATGTCTAAAATGCCCTTCTCTACTAACTAGGGATACAAGCCCCTCAAGGGCGGATTTGGAATTCTTCATGTCTTCACCATCGGACGGATGCCCAGCCACCACACCCTGCGTAGCCTCAACGCAAGCCATGCGATCCCGACGCGTGTCCTCCGCTTCGAAGATTCCGGACTGCGTCGTCGCACACCGGTCAGACCGGTCAGACCCACCGGTCAGACCGGTCTGGCGTTGTCGCAGCCTCCGTCTTCGGTTCTTCCGTCTTGGCTTTGTGGATCAACTAAGGAACCCGGGTGGTTTTCTCGGTGAACCACCGTAAACCCCGCGAACTCGGTGTAGCCTCCGCCAATCTCCACTCATGACTCGGCTCCCACGTAGTCTCCGGCTCGACCTTGGTTTTGAGGCTCAACCAAGAAACCGTCCATGACTTCATCTGCTTCGTTCATGCCACCATGCGGTCCACACTTGACCCCGCCGGCCACCGGTCCCTCGAACGAAGCCTACTTGTCTTCTCCACACCCGGAGGCCTCACCGCGACGACCTTTCGCGCTTGTTCTTCACCCGCACCAACACCGGTCAAGCCGCAAGCCGCACCCGCAATACTTAGCCAAGAATCGGTCCACACAACATTGTCAATCACTCATCACACAAGGAAGCGACCATCCACCGGTCCTCGAACCACACATGGTCCTCAATCTCCCCCTTGATGAGTGCATTGACAACACCCACATGAAAGTAACAAGAGAGAAAAGAAAAAGAAAAGAAACGAACAAAAAGAAACTCCAACAAGCGATCGAAAGCCAAACAAAGGCAAAGAGCAAGATCACTTGAAGAAGACAAGTCTCGGACCCCTTAGGCAAGGGCAACGGCTTGACACATCCGAGACAAAAGCAAAGCTCAAACAAAGAGTACAAACTACCGAAACAAAGCTCAAAAACTCACAAAGAGCTCCCCCTGCACACATGCAAGCTCCCCCTGAACCAATGCACCTCCCCCTGGAAGAATGCATGCAAGACACCACTTGAAACAGGGCAGCTGCAACCAAACAGCCCTGACCGGTCAGACCGGTCAACACCACCGGTCAGACCGGTGTGCAACATGTGTACGAACCAAAGCACTCACACCGGTCGGACCGGTGACCCCGACCGATCGCGGACCGGTGCACAACAGAGCCCGTAAATGGCTCGAAACCACCCGAAAACCTTCTAAACACGTCCAAAGCAAGCCATTTCAAGCTCAAACTTCTCCCCCTTGTTGGCAATGCATGAATCAAGCCAAAAATGCAAAACTTTCAACCTAGAGCTTCTCAAATAGACAAAATTCAACAAAGAATGCTACACATGTCCAAATGAGCAAGTTAGATACTCTACGGCTTCGTATCGATCTCAACTACATGATCACCAAGTTTCACAACCATTGGACGAAGCTAAGATTGATTTTGGCAATTTTGCGAAAAACTTGCCTCTCATGAGCAAAGTCCTAAACATGATCAAAGCATATCAAAATGGCAAAGCCACACAAACTTCATGCTAGGACAGCCATTCTAATCATAAGACCATCACAAACACCCACAAGCACCTCATGTCATGTCAAAGCCACCGAGCCATGTGCCTACTTCTATGTATGAGACTTCTCATTGGTAGGCATCATGCAACGGTTTAGCACCCAAAGCAAACTAAATTCTGCACATATGACATGGTAGCACATTTCCAAGCATTTTTCATTTCATTTTCAGATTTGTAAATGGTACATGAAATGTCTTTGCGACAAAAAGGAACTTATGCCCCTCCACAAGATAAGGCAAGAGGGCTAAACATTCATGATGGCAAATGAGCCTTTGGCCCCATATGATCAATAAACTAGCTATCCAATCCACAAATTAAGCATAGCAAAGCCACAAAAACATGTCAAGAGCATGTAAAGGCATTTACACATGAGAGAGCATACATGTGACATTTTTCAAAAGCATAGCTATCAACCACGGATTATTCATCAAGATCATCAAGAGCTAAGCCAAACTAACCGTAGCATACCAAACAAGCTCACAAAGACATATATCTCATTCCATGGTGAACAATGTATATGAGAGAAGCTTTTCCTAACCAATGCATATGATACAAAATGCATGCAATCTAAGATACAAGGATGCCTATACATCATGTTACATATGCCATGCCAAAATGCGAGAAATGCACAAAGGAAAGCTATACATATGCTACCACCGGCTCCTCGAGGGGAGGCAAAACGGGCTCGACACCACCGGCAAAAGAGAGCTCCCACACACCCAACTCAAGAGATCAAACACACACCAAGTTCCCCCCGCAAACGAGTGAAAGTTGCTTGATCTAAGGGTTTGGTGAAAATATCAGCTAGTTGGTCATGTGTGGGTACATGGATCAAAGCTATCTTCCCTTTCTCGACATTGTCTCTCAGAAAATGATACCTCACTTCTATGTGTTTAGTTTTGGAATGGAGCACTGGGTTCTTTGCAACGCTTATGGCACTGGTGCTATCACATTGAAGTGGGACATGGGTATACTCCTCACCAAAGTCACTCATGGCGTAGGTGATCCAAAGGAGCTGAGAGCAACAACTAGCAGCGGCAACATGCTCGGCCTCGGTCGTGGATTGAGCAACACTCGACTGCTTGCGGGAAGACCAAGACACCAAAGAAGAACCCAAAAACTGGCAAGTCCCGGAAGTGGACTTCCTATCCAACCGACACCCGGCAAAATCCGCGTCTGAAAAGCCATGAAGCGCCAAAGAAGAGGACGCGGAGTACCACAGGCCGAAGTCGGGAGTGTGACGCGAGTACCTGAAAATTCTCTTCAACGCTTGCCGATGCGAAGTCCTCGGAGACGCTTGACAACGAGCGCACAGACACACCGAGAACTGTATGTCCGGCCTCGTCGCCGTCAAGTAGAAGAGTGACCCGATCATGCTCCGGTACTCCTTCTGGTCCACGTGTTCACCTTCCTCGTCCGCATCAAGAGCTGTAGTCGTACTCATCGGCGTCGTCATAGCCTTGGAGTCCTCCATCTTGAACTTCCTCACAATATCCTTGGTGTACTTAGCCTGGTGCACAAATGTTCCTTCCTTTGATTGCTTGAATTCTAGCCCGAGGAAGAACTGCAACTCACCCATCATGCTCATCTCAAACTCCCTGCTCATATCATCTGCAAACCTTGCAACAAGAGAGTTAGAGGAGCCACCAAAGACAATATCATCCACGTACACCTGCACAATCGAGATATCTCCGCCCCGCCTCAAGCAAAAACAAGGTCTGATCGACCTTCCCCATCTCAAAGCCTCTCTCAAACAAGAACCCCCTCAACCTGCCATACCAAGCTCTAGGTGCCTGCTTCAACCCATACAGCGCCTTCCTCAACTTGTACACCTGGTGGGGGTACTTCTCACACTCAAACCCCGGAGGCTGCCTCACATACACTTCTTCCTCCAACACACCATTCAGAAAAGCACTCTTTACATCCATTTGGTGCAACTTGAACCCTTTGGCCACAGAAAAGGCTAGAAGGATCCTAATCGCCTCCAAACGGGCAACGGGAGCAAAGGTCTCCTCGTAGTCAATCCCCTCCTTCTGACTGAACCCCTGAGCAACAAGTCTCGACTTGTTCCTCACAACCTCACCCTTCTCTCTCTCTTTGTTTTTCCACACCCACTTTGTACCAATCGGCTTACACCCTGGGGGAGGGTCAACCAACTCCCACACCTGATTCCTCTCAAAGTTCTCCAACTCCTCATGCATCGAATTAACCCAATTGTGATCAGATAGTGCGTGTCCAATGTCTTTGGGCTCGAAAGAAGCAACAAAGGCAGCATGAGCAAAATGGGAGTTGTTTCGAACCCTCGACCATGTATTGCGTTCATTCATGTCGCCGATGATCCTCGAAGCTGGGTGATCCACTTGTACTCGCCGGGGAGGTTCTCGCCTCGAAGCTACCTCCCCCTCAACATGAGCTTCTCCTCGTTCTTGATTTGTCGTCGTAGGTGTAGCAGAGGGTCCATCCATCATCGTAGTCGAAGTAGTGGGTACATGTTCAGCCGGGGGCAACGCACCACCATCTTCATCATCACCATGTTCATGCTCCTCCTCCTGAAACATCTCCTCGCCAAGCTCATCATCACCTGCACACTCAAAGACAAGCTGACTACGTGGCTCTGTCTCGTCGAAGGTTACCTCGCAAGTCTCCACGATTTGGTTAGTTTCAAGACTGAGCACACGATATGCTCTAGAATGGGATGCATAACCAAAGAAAATGCCATCGACAGACCTAGCCTCAAACTTATCCAACTTCCCCGCCTTTCTTCGAATGAAACACTTGCAACCAAAGACATGGAAGTGACTCACCTTGGGTGTGCGACCATGCATCAACTCATAGCATGTCTTCTTCTTGTGCACTCTGAGGTATATCCTGTTCGACACATAGCACGCGGTATTCACCGCCTCAACCCAATACCTCCTTGGAGTCCTATGCTCGTCAAGCATCGTCCGAGCCATCTCGCACAAGGTCCTATTCTTCCTTTCCACAACACCATTCTGGGGAGGCGTATACGGACTCGAAAACTGGTGCTCAAGACCCAAGTCAAGGCAAAAGGTTTCAAAACGAGAGTTCCTGAATTCCGAGCCATTATCACTGCGGATAGCTCGTATGGCATCTCCGTGCCTCTCGTTCCTCAACCTCAAGACTAGATCTCGAACAAAACCAAACGTCTCCCCCTTATCCTCGAGAAAGAACAGTCGTCCACCACAACAAGGACATACCACTTCCCACCCGCAGATCGCACACGAGCTGGGCCAACAAGGTCCATATGGAGCAGCTCGCATGGACCAGTCATCACATCGGTGAGAGGCGGGTGAGAAGAGGCCACCATCTTGGCATGCCTACACGGCGCACAAACCAACTCTTTCTCAAGCCTCAACCGTGGCAATCCTCGGACCAAATTGTGTTTACTCAAGCGAGACAAAAGGTCAAAGCTCAAGTGACCCAACTTCCTATGCCACTTCCACAACTCACTCGAAGAACCAGCCAAGAAACAACGCTCCACACCCAAAGACTGAGAAAAATCAGCACGAAACACCTGACCCTCGGGAACGACCATACAAACAAGGTCCCCTCGAGAGTCCACAATCCGAGAACCACCTGGCCGAAACAACACCTCAAAACCCTCATCCAACAACTGGGACACAGAAAGCAAATTGTACCCCAGCGATTGAACAAGAGCAACACGCCTCAGAGTGATCTTGTCACTCACTTTGATCTCACCTTCTGAAAGCACACGCCCACGCCCATTGTCCCCAAAGGTGATGTACCTCTTCGTCACCACCGGGACGAGACTTGAGAACCACCCCCTGTCTCCGGTTATATGCCTCGAGCAACCGGAGTCAATCAACCAAATGTTTTCTTCAAGTCTCCCACCTGAAATTCAAAAACGAGCACGTGAGCTAACAAACGACTCAGCACTGGGGTTAGTACCAAAAGAGTAAAACCAGTGCCGAGCCATTTGCTCGAAAGTGGGGTTAGCACCAACCAAAGCATCTCTCCTACCAAAGCTACCTCCACGAACACCACCACGATAACCACCCTGAGGGAACCACCCCTCTCTGCCTGGAGGAGGACCAAATCCACGCAAGAAAGCCCGTGGAATGTTCTTCCTCTCCAACTCAAAGCTACGACTCCTCCCATCCCCGTAGTGAACTCGAGGGGGAGAACGCCTAGCAAACTGACCACCTGCACCCTTTCCAGCCAACCACCAGAACCACGACCACCAGAAACAACCCTCGCACCTCTACGAGCTCGAAACCCGAACGGTACTGTCTCCGTCTGTGCCTACACCGGTCCGACCGGTGCCCCACACCGGTCCGACCGTGGTGACCCGGGCAACGGCAGACCACCCGCACCCCTTCCGCTCTCCCCAAGCCCGAACTGTCCTCACACTAGCCTTGCCCCTGGGCATCTGTATACGAGGCTCAAGTACCCCATCGGAAGGGTGGTACTTGTCCTTGTTAGCCCACTCCTTTTCCATTCTCTCCTCTCGCTTCCTCTTGAAGCAAAACTCCTCCTTATGGCCATCTCTCCCACAATAGCCACAATGGAACCTCACAAGCTTAGGCTTAGGCTTGGGATGTGGCTGCTCACTTGGTTTCTCTCCACTCAAACCCTCCACCGGTTTCTCACCACTAGCCTTCTCACTCTCCTTCCCAAAGAACACTTTCCCCGAAGTGCTCACAAACTTGATAGGCTTTTGTAGGTCATTTGTGGGTGTAGGAAACACGGGTGGAGCCGGGGTTGTGTCTAGTCGGTTCCTTAGATGGTTAGGTTTTGGAGGGAAATCATTTTTGTGGTGGGTTTTTGGTGGCTCCGGGATATTCTCTCCACTTCCCTCACCAACCTTGTTTGCCCCAAGTCCCTCACCATCTTGCCTCTTAAAGGACTCGATCATCATCCTCAACTGAGGCTCATGACCGGACAACCAACCCATCAACTTCCTCAAGTCATCATTCTCATCCTGCAAACGATCAACATAATGTGCAAGCTCCAAATTTTTCAATGCATGCAATTCACAGGTAGAGCATGATGTAGGCATGGGTTCCTTCAATTTAGCCTCGAGCGAACTAGTGTAAGCATGCATCTCATCAATCTTAGCATGCAAAACAGGGCAAGAAGTGCAAGCACCTAGCAAAGCAGGTCTAGACTTAAGCTCAGCCACTTCAACCCTAAGCACATCTAGTTCCTCACACTTGGAGGCATGCTTTTCCTTAAACAAAGCAAGATCAGCAAGGAATATGGTGCAATCAGCACAATCATTCTCATCCGAAACATCAGGGCTAGCCTTAAGGGAATCAATCTCAAGCTTACTATCAAGCACCTGTGTCTCTAGCTCAGCCACTCTAGTCCTAGCATCCTCGAGTGAAGCCCTAAGCTCTTTTCTCATTTTCTTGGCCTCTCTAAGCATGTCATCACGATTATCAAGCAAAGAGCCAAGCCTCTCATTCTCCTGGCGCAAGAAGGGAAGTTCATCACGCACCTCGTCGTCGGACTCACAGTCCGAGTCGCTCTGTGTGCTCTTCTTGCCGCCGGAGCTCGCCGCCATGGTGCGAAGCCATCTCTCGCGAGCGCCTCGGCCCCGCTCGGTGTTCTTGGACGACTTCTTGTTCTTGCGGCGATCGCCTTCGTCTTCACTGCTACTCGAGCTCGAGGAGGAGTACGCGGAACTGGAGTCGACGTCGCTCGCTCCAACCATCGCTCGGGCCTTGCCTCGGCTCTCCTTCTTCCTCGATCGTTGCTCGTCCTTGTACTTGTTCTTGTGCTTGCTCTTGTGCTCGCGCCTCGAACGGTACTTGCCGTCCTTCCTCGGCTTGTGCCTGTAGTTGTCCTTGTTCTCGGCCTTCTCCGGGCTGTCGGCGACGAAGTGTCCCGGCTTGCCACACTGGAAGCAAGTCCTCGTATTCCCCCTCATGTTCACGCGGTTCTCGTGCAGCCTCTCGAACCGTCTCGTCAACAGCGCCAGCTCGTCCTCTCCAAGGTCATCAAACTCCTCATCTGGCATAGACATCAAAGAGGAAAAAGAGAACATCCTGGTGGATGGGTTAGAGTTAGTCTTTCCTTTGGAACCACCAACGAGGGCAAGACTATGGGAATCAGTCGGTTCCTCGAGCTTGGCAATCATGCCCCTATCCACCTCAGCCGACTTGAGCTTCGAGAACAGCTCGTTCACCGTCAGAGTGTCATACTTCTCCGACTCGACAATGGCCTCGAACTTTCCGCCCCATATCGTACGATCCAAAGAGTGTAAGAGCTTGACCGCTCTATCATGATCATCGTACGGGAGCACGTCCACATTGGCCCTCATGTTGTTCACCACCACCGTGAACCTCTGAAACAAGGCATCGATGGACTCACCGGGGAGATGAGTGAAGTTCTCGTCCTCTCTCTCCGTAGGTCGCATACATCCGTGCCTAAACCTGGGCGTTCCCAACATGAGCCTCCTTCAACACCGCCCAAATCCTACAAGCCAAGTGCTCGGTGTGCACCCGATCGAACTCGGCCGACACAAAGCACGAAACAAGTAGTCGACCGCCTTATTGTTGGCGTTGAATCGTCCCTCGACCCCGGAGCAAGGAAATCCATCGGCCGGACATAGCCCGTGTCCACCGTGACATCCCACAGAGTCTGACCCTTTCCGCGGAGGAACGCACCCATCCGCTTGCTCCACATCCGGTAGTTCTTGCCATCGAAGTGTGGAGGACCCGAACCCCGTTCCTGGAACGCCATCCTTGGATCTTAGACTGGTTAGAGTCAACAAAGACCCGAACCGGCTCTAATACCACTTGAAGGACCGATACGGCGAACCAGAGAGGGGGGGAGTGAATTGGAGCCGATAAAAATTCTTCTCGAAGGAGATGGAAACTCCAACAAGATGAACACGGCTTCCAACACACGTCTCCGACTCACTACCAAGGTTGGTCAAGCCCACGTAGCCACTGGAGTGCCACTGGACCTAGGAACCCACACACAACCTTCCGACCCGAGAAACGCAACGGAAAAACCAAACCTCGAGTCTACAGACCCACACCGGTCAGACCGGTGAGCACCACCGGCCGACCGGTCCCCGCTGGTGAAACTGAGCAACTTTCACTAAGTGTCTCTACACCGGCGGACCGGTGAGACACACCGGCCGACCGATGGCACCGAAAGCCCCCAAGGCACCAAACAAAGCCAACCGACCACCAAACTGACCCCAAACTCGAAACAGCAGCAACACGGGACAACAATGAACACACCAAGACGTTCACCCGAGCAAAAACCCACAAGCGCTCGCACCGGTCAGACCGATCAAGTGCACCGGTCAGACCGGTGTAGCCTGGGCAGCTCGGGATGAACAGCACCCGCGGGTCAACTCCCCCAAAACCAAATCTCGATCTCCCGAATCGCTCCACGGACTTGAACAAGACTTTGGGGATATCAGGAACACCTCATGAGGAGTCCATAGACAAGTTTAATCCCACCAAAACTCGTCCAAAAAGGAGGAATCGAAGAAATCCCGCCGAAAGCACTTCCAAACCAAGAACTCAAGAAACCCCAAAATCGAGCACCTTTACTCACGGATTTGGGAGGGGAATCACAGCCCAAAGAACCACGAAGGGTTCCCACAAATTTCCCCCATCAAATCCCCAAGAGAAAAGTCCCGAAAACAACCCAAAGAAATCACCGAGAGAGGGCTCCGAAAATCACCACCAAGAACAACCGGGGAAAACACATCCAAACCTTGAGGAACCACGCCGAATCATCTATACATGAAACAAAGGTTCGTACAAGGTCTAGCAAGCCGCCCGATCATCCATCCCTCTCAATAAGATCTCTTCGTGAAGCTCTCTTGCTAGTCCTAAAGAAAACCTAAGGAAAAAAGGTGGAAAATAGGAAACCTAATGAGCTAGGGTTCAAGAGTTGGCTGCCATCCTCTCACCTCTTGGGTTATATGGAGGCAACCGAATGTCTAAAATGCCCTTCTCTACTAACTAGGGATGCAAGCCCCTCAAGGGCGGATTTGGAATTCTTGATGTCTTCACCATCGGACGGATGCCCGGCGACCGCACCCTGCGTAGCCTCGACGCAAGCCATGCGATCCCGACGCGTGTCCTCCGCTTCGAAGATTCGGGACCGCGTCGTCGCACACCGGTCGACCGGTGCTCCTCACCGGCCGGACCGGCCGGACCCACCGGTCGACCGGCTCCGCGCCGCCGCGGCTCCGTCTTCGGTTCTTCTGTCTTGGCTTTGTGGATCAACCAAGGAACCCAGTGGGTTTCTGGTGAACCACCAGAAACCCCGCGAACTCGGTGTAGCCTCCGCCAATCTCCACTCATGACTCGGCTCCCACGTAGTCCCGGCTCGACCTTGGTTTTGAGGCTCAACCAAGAAACCGTCCATGACTTCATTTTGCTGTTCATGCCACCATGCGGTCCACACTTGACCCCGCTGGCCACCGGGTCCCTCGAACGAAGCCTACTTGTCTTCTCCACACTGGGAGGCCTCACCGGCGACGACCTTTCGCGCTTGTTCTTCACCTGCACCAACACCAGTCAAGCCGCAACCTGCACCTGCAATACTTAGCCAAGAATCAGTCCACACAACGTTGTCAATCACTCATCACACAAGGAAGCGACCATCCACCGGTCCTCGAACCACACATGGTCCTCAAACCCAAAGCTGCGATCATCTCCCCTAAACCCCTACTGAGGACGAGTAGGAGGACGTCCAGCAAAACCACCACGAGCCCGACCAAACCTCTCACCAGCACGCACACCATCATCTCTCCTCACAAACCTTTCTCCACCAGCTCTCTGTGGAAACCTGCCAACACTCCTCACACTTCCCACACCCCGTGGAAGTGGCACTCTAGGCTCAGGAATACCATGAGACTGGCGATACCTGTCCTGGTTTGCTTGCTCCCTAGCAAGCCTCTCATCCCACTTCCTCTTGTAGCAAAACTCTGCAAGATGCCTCTCCTTGCCACAATACTCACACTGAAGGGGATGGGTTTTGGTTTTGGCTCTGGCTTCTCTCTAGGCCTCTCACCCTTCTCACTCACAAACATCACCGGTTTCTGGAAGTCATTTGTCTTAGGTGGGAATTTGGGTGGATCTTGGGTTGTGTAAAGCTTGTTGCAAAGGTGGTTGGGCTTTGGTGTGAAAGAGTTCTTGGGTGCTTTTGGAAGTGGGACTTGGATTTCTCCGATCACTTCAAACTCGGGGTTAGACTCAACACACTTCTCATACACACTCTCCCCACTGTTCTCTCCCACTTTCTCACCCAACTTCTCAAACCCCAAACCACGACCATCCGCTCTCTTGAACTCCTCAATCATGATTTTCAATTGAGGTTCCCGCCTGCATGCCCAACCCAACACCTTCTTCAAATAGTCATTCTCCTCGTAGATGACATCCAAACGGGAAGTAAGTTCAAGATTGCGCAAAGTAACTTCATCACAGCTAGTGCATGCATTGACAACAGGAGATTTCAAAGATGCTTCCAAAGAACTAATGGTAGAACGAGCATCAACAAGCTTAGCATGCATAGTAGGACATGATTTACTAGCACCAAGCAAAGTAGGTCTAGCCTTAATCTCATCATACTCAGTCCTAAGAGCATCTAGTTTAACCAAAGTAGAAGCATTCTTCTCATTAAGCAGTTTGATCTCATTCAACCATGCGTCACACTCAACACATTCAACATCATTAGGAGTAGTAGGAGCAAGTTTCAAAGAGTCATTCTCAAGTTTCAATTCAAGCAATTTGGACTCTAACTCTCCTACTTTCTCACTAGCATTCTCAAGTTGAGCCCTAAGATGTTTCCTCATCTTTTTGGCATCTCTTAGCACACTAGCACGGTTGTCAATCAAGCCATTCAACCTAGCGATCTCAGGAAGCAAAGAGTCGGGGGTCACGATTTACCTCATCCTCCGAGTCGGAGTCGCTGTCTTCCTTCTCGCTTTTCTTGCTGCTTGAGCTATGGGCCATGCCACAAAAGCCTTCAAGCGCCACACAGCTCAACCCACTGAGGTTCCGGCTTGCACTCTTCCTATCCTTGCGCCTCCCGGCGTCTTCATCTTCACTGCTTGAGCTTGACTGCGCGTCTCTTGAGCTTGAGTCGACGTCGCTCGCACCGGCCACCATAGCTCTTGCCTTGTTCTTCTTGTAGCCACTCTTGCTCGGTCGCCGCTTGTCCTTGTCCTTGCTCTTGGACTTGTTGAAGTGCTTGCCTTTGGAGGAGTACTTATCTTCACGCCTCTGGTGCGCCTTGTACTCGTTCACCTTGTACTTGTTCTCCTCCGCTTCTGGGCACTCGGTGATGAAGTGGCCATGCTTGCCACACTAGTAGCACGTCCCTGAGCTCCGCCTTGCATTCCTCCGACTCTCGTGTAGTCGATCAAACCTCCTTGAGAGCAATGCCAGCTCCTCCTCGCCCAGCACATCAAACTCCTCATCTGGAATAGACATAAGCGAAGACAAGGAAAATTGTCGACAGGAACGGTTAGATTTGCCCTTTGATCCGCCCACAAGAGCAAGACTATGGTCAGTCAAGCCCTCATGCTTGGATTGCAACTTCCTGTCAACCTCAGCCGACTTGAGCTTAGAAAAGAGGTCATCCAACTCAATAGTCAAATACTGCCCAGACTCCTTGATGGCCTCAACCTTAGCACCCCAAACATTTGGGTCCAAGAAATGCAAGAGCTTCAAAGCCTGATCATGCTCGGTGTAAGGAAAATCCTCAACATTAGCTTTCATGTTGTTCACGATGGCGCCTCACCGGGAAGTGGAGTGAAGTTCTCATATTGCATCCGGTAAAAGACAAAGAGGCGAGCCTTCACATGGTTATCACCACCGTGAGCAACCAACAACTTTTCCCAAATTTGCCAAGCAAGATTCAAATGGCGAACACGCTCAAACTCAGGATCACACAAGCTCCGGACCAAGTGATCAACGGCTTTTGCATTAGCCTCATACTTGGCCTTAGCATCGGCATCGGTCACCATAAGAGTATGGATGTTGACCGGAATAGCATAGATCTTGTCAAGCACAATGAAATCCAACAGCTTTCCACGAAGAAAAATCATCATACGAGCCGCCCACTTGTGGTAACCCTTGCCATCGAAGTGCGGCGGACCGCCCCGCTCAACGTACACCATCTTAGGATTCGAGACTTGTCAAAGTCGCAAAGAATCCAGCACCAAGCTCTGATACCAATTGAAGGATCAGATGGCGAGTAGAGAGGGGGGGAGTGAATAAGAGCCGGTAAAAATTCTTCCCAAAGAACCCGGCCTATGCCCTAGTCAAACCCCGGTCACACACAAGCGATGGATCGAATCACACACCAATCGCAAAGACAACGAGGTTATGGATCAACCTCTAGCCTTAGGAACGATTCCTTGAAGCACACGCGGAAGCATGAGAAAGGAAGGGAGGAATCGAACCAAGAAGCAAAGCTCACAGGCTCTGGCGGACCGTCCGGCCAGGAGGGGCGGACCGTCCGCACTGGCCTCGCGGACCGTCCGGCCTAAAGCCGTGGACCGTCCACGCCAACCCTGCGGACTGTCCGGCCCTACGCCGCGGACCGTCTGATAAAGCACACAGAACCAACAGGGACGCACCCGAATAACGGACCGTCCGCGGGGAGCACGTGGACTGTCCGCCAGGCACCTGCGGACCATCCGCCCCGCACACGCGGACCGTCCGAAACTTCGTCCAACCTAAACTCAAAGCCACGACGGATCAAAACAAAAGACGAGCAAGAACACGAAGAACACCTGACGAACACTGTTCACGCGGACCGTCCGCCTGCCCCTCGCGGACCGTCCGCCAGGCACGGACAGAACTGAAAACAGCCCGACCCCGAAAGTCAACTCCCCCAAATCATCATCGGATTTCCCAAACGGTTGAAGCTGTGGAGACAAGGGTTTGGGGACTTGAAAAGCGTCACACAAGGATGCTATAGCCCAAAAATCTTGCCTCCTAACTCCCTAGATCACCGGGAATCGCGAATCCTTTGAGCACCACCAAAAGCTAGAGCACCGAACGAAAAACTTCGAATCGAAGTGGTTTCCCGGCGTTTGAGGGCACAAGATCAATCACAAAGATGCACGAGACATCTATCCATGTTTTCCTCAAATAAATCCGGGGAGAAACCCACTCAAATCCGCGGAATCACACCGGGAACAAAGGCACGAAAACAAGCACAAAAAGACCACGAAAAACACGACTCCCAATCTTCTATACAAGGTCTAGCATGCCGCCGTAGCATGCCGCCCTAACATCCATCCCTCTCAACAAATCTCTCATGAAGCTCTCATGCTAGCTTAGAGAAAATGGAAGAAAAATAGCTATGAAAATGAGAAATGGGAGGGAGGAAATGAAACCCTAAGTCGTCGAGCGAGAGAGCCATCCACACACACTCATGGCTTATATATCAGGTCCCGCCGGAGTGGTAAATGACTCGACTACCCCTAACTTAACTACTGGCGATACAACCCACGTAGGGGCATTTAGGTAATGTTTGTGGGTCTTGCCATCGGACGGCCACGCCTTTGCCGCACCCCGCGTCCCTCCCGACGCAAGCCATGCGATCCCGCCGCGTGTCCTCCGCCTCGAAGCTTCCCGACACGCCCGGATCCCGTCTCCGTCGTGTTGGGCCCTCGGACTTGGTTTTGAGGCCCAAACCAAGAAACCGTCCGCCGATGGTTTTGTGGGCAAACCACCAACCCCCGCGTGCTCGGTCCGGCCTCCCGCCAAACCACTTGACTCGACCGCCACCGTGCACCGGCTCGATTGTCCATGACTTCGTCTTGCTCGTGTCGCCACCATGTGGCCCGCACCCGGCCCCGCCGTCCACCGAGTCCCTCGAACCGAGCCTACTTGTATCTCCATCTCCCGGAGGCCCCTCAAGGCTGAAGACCTTTCGCGCCCGTTCTTCACCTGCAACAACACGAACTAGGCCGCAGCCTACACCTGCGCACTAAGCCAAGAGTCAGTCCAACACCCGTTGTCAATCACTCATCACTGAGGAGCGGTCATCCATCGACCTCTGGGACGCTCCTGGTCCTCAGTGAACCTCTAAAACAAGGCATCGATGGACTCACCGGGGAGATGAGTGAAGTTCTCGTACTCTCTCCGGTAGGTCGCATACATCCGAGCCTGAACCTGAGCAATCCCAACATGAGCTTCCTTCAACACCGACCAGATTCTACAAGCCAAGTGCTCGGTGTGCACCCGATCGAATTCAGGCCGACACAAAGCACGAAACAGGTAGTCGACCGCCTTATTGTTGGCGTCGAACATGTCCCTCGATCCTGAAGCAAGGAAGTTCATCGGCTAGACATAACCTGTGTCCACCGTGACATCCCAAAGGATCTGAACCTTTCCGCGGAGGAACGCAGCCATCCGCTTACTCCACATATAGTAGTTCTTCTGTAACACCCTAATTTTACTAAAAATTTGGCTTTATTGATATTTGCTATAAACCTTTAGTTGCTTAAGGAATATAAGGTTGCTTTATTCCTTTTTAGGCATTTAAAACATTTCTAAAAATAAAAATTAATGAATTATAGGAATTAACTGTGGCATTCATGCTGGTGCATTGTTTTTAGTTGTTGGAGTTCAAATTCAAATTCAAAGTTTGAATTCCATTTGTTTGAATCCTTTCAACATGTTCAAACCTTTTATTTCCTAACCCATCTATCCTACCCAATCCAGCCCAGCAGCAGTAGGCCGCAACCTGCGCAACCCCACGCAAAGCCAGCCCGCGCAAGCCGCCCGCCGTGCCCCCGCCACGCCCGAGCGGCCCGGTTGGCCTTACGGCCCATTTCCGTCGCCGGCCCATTTTCCCGCCGTCGCCCGCGCCGCTGAGGCTGACCGTTGGGTCCCGCCTGTCACCCTTACCTCAAGTCGTATCCCACCCGGACTCCACCACCGCCGCCCGAGTCCGACCGGTGCACGCATCCCCACGCGTGGCTCGCGCGCCAAGGATCCTCCCTGGGCTATTTAAGCCGTGCGCCGCCCCTGGAGTTCCCCCACCCGAGACGCCCTCGCCTGCCCATGCACCGCCCGCAAACCCTAGCCATCGCCGCTGTGGAATCCTCGCTATCGCCATTGTTTCGTCGTCGGAAAGCCGCTGCGGAGCTGCGCCTGAAGATGAGCAACCCACCTGTGCCGTTTGTTGAAGAGCTCGTGCACCGTGGCGCCCTAAGCGACCTCGCCGGAGACCGAACCCGCGCCACCGCATCGACCGGCCGCTTCGCCGCCCCTCTCGCCGCGGCCACCGCCCCCGCCCTGCGCGCGCTTCGCGCACCGTGCGTAGGTGCACTCCGCGCATCAAACCGAGGCCCGTAACCCCGGATTGGGTCTCGCCGGCGAGCTCCGCCGCCGCTCGCCGCCGGCCACCGCCATCTCCCCGCCGCCCGCCGTCAACCGGCCGCTCGCGAGCATCCTCGGCCGTCGGATCGAGATCCGACGCGCCTGTCTAAACCCGTCGTCGCCGCCCCGCTTCGCCCGCGTGTAACCGCAACCGTTGGATCTAGATCCATTGGATCTAGATCTGGTCAACCTGAGTCAAGCCAGGTCAAACCCAGCTAGCTCTAGCGTTTTTGCAGAAAAACCCCTGTGTTTTCTATTATTCACAAAAATACCCTTCCACCTTAGGAGATTCCTTGTGGTTTAGTCCTTTTTCTTTTATTTTAGCCCCGTTTCTTTTTAAACCTTTACAGATTAGTCCCTGCACCTTCTTTAGGGCGTATCTAGGTCGTTTTAGCTCCGATTTTAGAGTTCTTTATGTCCACACGATCGTCTCGAAGCGTTCATGCTATAATTTGAAATAACTTTTATATGGTTTTATTTTATATGGATTTTGAGATGAGAGGCTAGCAAATTAGGATCAAATTTGGTAGCACACAAGTTCAAATAAAAAGTTTTAAATTTTTGTGAAAATCATATGTGGTAAAATCAATCAAAATTATTGTATGTTACATTCTACCCCCTCACGAGAATCTCGTCCTCGAGATTAAGCTCATACGGTGTGGTGAGGGTCTTCGCATCGCATGGTTTCCGTTTCTTCTTTAAGTTCATCTTACAAACGTTGATAACGTCGACGACGTGGGTCTTCGTAGACAGTGCCCCTATTCCAAGATTTTGCTTTTGCTTAGTCTCAGCATATGTTTTTTCGAAGTGAGTGCCTCTAAGGCTAAGTGCCATTGTGTTTCCTTCTTCTATTAGCATCCACAAGCACTCCCCAAAATAATCCATATATCTCACGACTATACTCGGGTTCAAAGCCCGTGTGTAATTCCAACGGTAGGCTAGGTTTCCCGTATCTTAGTCCATCTCATCTAGCTGTGTCACATTAGCTTAGTAGAATATGACATTCCCATATTATTCCAATCCTCCCATTCGAGGTCACATCCTTCTTATCATTTAGCTTATTGCCAAAACTGTCGCCAATGAACTTAGCCATATCCTCATGACATCCATTCCGTACCATTAATCCAATTTGGCACGATTCTCCCACTTCTTTCCATACGAGGGAGTCGTATATTCTCTCGGTTTGCCTAGTTGAGCCAATAAATCTTCTTGAAGCCATATCCATCTGTGATTGTTGAAGATGTACAATGTCATCTCTTGATCCATGGGTAGATATCCTGGTTTTTCCCAAAGTATTGGTGCAATCGCACCTCTTATGGCGTGCACTCTCAGCAACTAGCTGATCCTGGGTGAACATAACTTCCTTCCAACTTCCTTCTTCCGAGGGTCCGACAAACCTCACCAACTTCGTATACCACTCAGGTTGTAATCCTTTGGTTGTCTTAGCAGACCCGTTACTATTCTGGTTAGGGTACTGGCGTTATCGAACATGTCCGATAAACTTCTGGCCATGAACACTATGAATGGTTACTCCCCATTCATGATTGTCCACGTTAAGAGGGGTCATCTGCAACACCCTTGTCTGTGTGAGTGAGTTTGTCCATCCGAAATCTCACACTAGTAACCTTGGTTCCGATTTTTTCTGATGGATCTTCTCGGGGAGGTCACTTCCATTTTGCTCATGCACATTCAACAAACTCAGGATACATGGTTGATGTTAACTCTTAGGAATACCATCAAAGCTTAATTTATTCCTCAAAATATCCGTAGTTATCATAACTCGAGGAAGGATCGGTTCACTTGGGCAACTTTAGTGTAGACCATGATCCTTTACCATTCCTTTGACTCCTCATGATGGTATTCTCACTTTAGGTATCCTGGAAATAGTCATAGCTTCATGGCTTGTCATGCTTATTCAACAATTCCAAATAACAACACCCATTTAGGTGAGCAATATTCCCCACTTATGCTCACCAACTCTTATTACCTATTTCCCAACAGGGTGGTAGGTTCCAGCGGTGAGGTCGAAGGAATAACTTACGTCTGGTAGTTGTCAGAGTTGTTCTCTCTTCCATTAGTTCAATATACGGTGTCCAATAGAGCTTCTTTATTAATTGCTTATTCCAAAAGTGGGATCGGCTGAACTCCATATCGTTTTCCAAAAGTCGACCTCGTAATTCCTTTACATACCCTCCGGCATCCTATTCCAGAAGCACAACTTGTGGTGCTTACACAGTAGTTTCCAAAACAACTGCTTAGAGGTGTAAGATGGATTAATCCAATAAAATGACTCTAGGATGACTGCTCGTGTAGTGCAAACCTTATATCCTTTGAGTTTAGTCACCCGAATCAAATCCAAAACCTCAACAATACCTTCTAGGTCGAGGTACTATCTACTTAGGGATGATCCCTTATGCATGGATTCATTACTTCCGAATACATGGTCGGGGGCACAATTCCATAAAACATGCGTGATTGTCCGTCTGTGCAGAGATTGATGTGCTTATATCCACTTCCTCATTATCTTGGGTTTTCTTCTGATATGTTAGTTGCTCTCATTGATGGATCCATTATCAAGATATGAGGTTACCATGTTCTTTCGAGTCTCCACACGGGTCAATTCGCGGTTAGGCGAAGAACCTTATAGGCAAACTCTGTATTCCATCAGCAAATTCCAAAGGCAGACATTCATAAGGTACCTTACGGAACCTAAAGTACTCGAATAAAATTTCCCGTACTACCTGTCGTTCCCTAGGGATTACTTCGTCTTTATCTGTTGAGTTTTGACTAAGATTATCCGAAATGTGTGTCACTAACATCTTAGGGCACTCAATTAATCTTAGCCAACATATGATTCCATAGAGGTACATGCACTTCCAAGCTTCAAAAGTTATGAATTCTAGGGGTACTCATTTCCACTTTACGAACTCGAGTCCCATGTTCATAGCGGATCTCATCCAATTTCTTGGTCTGATTTGCTAAGGTTGCAAGAAATCCTGCACGTCTTCTGAAGCTTGACCTAGTTAGGTTGGCTTGAACACACCGATCTTCATTCTGTTAGCTTGATCTTGCAGGATGGGTAGCTAAGGCCTCGAAAGGAGTCATCTAAAGACCTAGCAAGCATAAGCACTCAATACAATTTCACACAAACATGAAGAGGCATAACAACCATAAAACCGTAAAGATCCAATAACTCAAACATTGCACCAAAACAAATGTGTACCTCGATGCTGACTCCTAAGACCTTCGAGGTTACACCGGCATAAGCACACCAGTATATCGTGGGCACTTGAGGGACTCTTCCTAATGTTATTGATACAAAACATGAAAGGTTGCATTCCATACGATGTCTTGGTGTCAAACTGTCCAAACTAGCTGGTGAAATTATTCTCCGTGCTAGCTTAATTGAGATCTGGTAAAATGTGTTCCATATTCCTCTTCGAGTCACTTGTCTTATTGCTATCCATTTGACTCGTGTAGTATTGTTGCAATATCCTATAGCTATTGCTACCTTTACTTCCCTCTGGGTTAGGGTCCGATTATCGAAATCATCTTTCCGACTAAAGAGATTCCATATGTAGCCTAAGAGGCGCATGAGGTCTAGTGGAAGGAAGCTAAAATCTTCTTCATCTTCACTCAATGCATCTTGTCCAATTCTTCCAATTCAGATACTCCATCTTAGTTGAATTACTCTTCTTCATCCATGGGTCTTGTGGCTTTGTTCTTCCATTGGGGTGCTCTATGTTTATCATCTGTTCTTTTAATCCATCGTCATCTTCGGTCGGTAACAGAGATTCAACTCCACGCATTAAAATTTCATACTTCTCATCAATGGGGAATTCCATAGGGTCTATTATCAAGCTGTTATCCCAAGTATGTGATGTTTGCTTGTAGGGTAATCTTAACTTGACTGTTCAATCCACCCTTTGCCTCATGTAGCTTCAGCTTGACGTAACATCTTAATCTTCCGTGACTCGGCTATCCATGTCGCCTCGAATCTCTGGGTCTTCATCCAACTACTAAGCTACGAGCCTGTCGGGAATCTCTGACCCCTACATACAAACTTATGTGTGTCAGTTCCATCTAGTTGACCGCCAGTTCTTACGTTGGCACTTTGAAGTTAAAGTCTCTACTCCTCATTATCCTCGGAGTAGGCACCTGGTGTCATCCAAGCTTCGTTCGAGCAAAAGGTGGAAGGGTGCATCCTGTTGCTGTAGCTTCATCTGTATGCAGACTTCATGTATCACAGGGCAGTCTAATAATTCCTTGGTGGATTGGGTTCCAAAGTAGAGACATCCTGAGGACCATGTGTGGTTCGAGGACCGGTGGATGGTCGCTTCCTTGTGTGATGAGTGATTGACAACGTTGTGTGGACTGATTCTTGGCTAAGTATTGCAGGTGCAGGTTGCGGCTTGACTCGTGTTGGTGCAGGTGAAGAACAAGCGCGAAAGGTCGTTGCCGGTGAGGCCTCCAGGTGTGGAGAAGACAAGTAGGCTTCGTTCGAGGGACCCGGTGGCCAGTGGGGTCAAGTGCGGGCCGCATGGTGGCATGAACAGCAAGATGAAGTCGTGGACGGTTTCTTGGTTGAGCCACAAAACCAAGTCGAGCCGGGCCTTCATGGGAGCCAAGTCATGAGTGGTGATTGGCGGAGGCCACATCAAGTTCGCGGGGTTTGCGGTGGTTCACCAGAAAATCACTGGGTTACTCGGCTGAGCCACAAAGCCGAGGCCGAAGACCGGGCGTGGCTGTCTGGCCAAAACCGGCCTGACCGGTTTGGGGTCGCAGGGCGCCGGAAGCTTCGAGGCGGAGGACACGCGTCGGGATCGCAAGGCTTGCGTCGAGGCTACGCGAAGTGCGGTCGCCGGGCATCCGTCCGATGGTGCTACGAAGACAAATTCCCAAAGTGCCCTTGGTGGGCGTGTATCTTAGTTTAGGCTTTAGGGGCATTTTAGTCTTTCGGCTGGCCTCCATATAACCCAAGGGGTGAGAGGATGGCAGCCATCTCTTGGAACCCTAGTTCATTTGCTTTCCTATTTTCCCATCCTATTTTCTTAGGATTTCCATAGTACTAGCTTGAGACCTTCATGGTGAGATCTTGTTGAGAGGGTTGGATGATCGGGCAGCAAGCTAGACCTTGTATGAACCTTTGTGGCATGTATAGATGATTCGGCGTGGTTCCTCAAGGTTTGGATGTGTTGTTCTTGGTTGTTCTTGGTGGTGATTTTTGGTGCTCTCTCTTAGTGATTTTCTTGGGACCTTGCTCTTGGGGATTTGATGGGGGTAATTTGTGGGAACCCTTCATGGTTCTTTGGGCTGTGATTCCCCTCCCAAATCCGTGAGATAAGGGACTTGATTTTGGTGGTTTTCGTTGGAGCTCGAGTTCTTGAGGGTTGGTCGAGAGATTTGCGATTCTCCTTGATTGAGAGTGTTTCGGTGCAATTCCTTTGAGGGAGAGGTTCTCCACGAGGTGGCCCAGGCATTCCCAAAGTTTCGCTGCAATCCGTTGGGTGGATTGGGAGATCGGGTGATGCAAAGTTGAGAGCTAACCCGCGGTTGCTGTTTTTCCTGTCTGTCTGGGCGAAACCGGTCTGACTGGTTTGGGAAACAGGTCTGACCGATTTTAGTCACAGTTGCCGATCAGGAAGATTTTCGGCAGGCATGTTGTTCTTTGCCTAAGAAGTCCCCTGGTCCAAGTTTCGTCGCATCTGGAGTTCGTTTGCTTGGTTTTTGGCCTTGTTGTTCTTTGGGGGTTTTCTGGGCGAAACCGGTGTGACCGGTTTGCAAAACCGGTCTGACCGGTTTGGCCAAAAGTGTGTTTTGGATATCTTCTTGGAACAAGTATTCCTTTGGTAGAAGAAGCTCTGGTCTAAGTTTCGCCAAGGTTCGAGTCCGCTTGATCTAGTTTTGGGTCTTTGAGTTTGAGCTCCCTGGGCGAAACCGGTGTGACCGATTTTGGAAATAGGTCTGACCGGTTTTACTCTGGCAGCAAGTGCTCGAGTTGTTTTCCACTGCGTATTTTGAGTGTTGCTTGGTTGGGTCTTGGTTCTAGGTCCAGTAGCACTCTAGTGGCTACGTGGACTTGGCAGGAGAAGCTTGTGGAGGTGCATGAGTGAAATTGGGTTCATAGGCCGAATTCTTGAATAGAAGTTTTATCGGCTCCC
Organism: Cenchrus americanus; assembly: GCA_947561735.1. Classification (NCBI taxonomy): domain Eukaryota; kingdom Viridiplantae; phylum Streptophyta; class Magnoliopsida; order Poales; family Poaceae; genus Cenchrus; species Cenchrus americanus. Next base: position 152,462,577 of record OX387242.1, on the reverse strand, counting down.
ATTCACTCCCCCCCTCTCTGGTTCGCCGCTTCGGTCCTTCACATCCGTGTTGACATAACATGACACTGATGAGTCCCAGGGATAATCCAATTAAGTTCTGTAGATTCAACTTCATCTCGTCCCCGTAGTCCATCTTCATAGTTGTCACTGTCATAGTTGTCTTTCCCTTGTATCAGACGTCGTTCCGTAGAGTTGCAAGCATGTGACATCAGTTGTTCTCCTTACGTAACCAATTGTGTAGAGGGGTTGTTAGTGAGTCAGTCAGTAAGAAATCAAGGAGTAATAGTAGATTTCAAGTGGTTTATATAAGAGTCAAGGAGTACATACTCAATCAAGGATATTCATGCTATCCTAATCTACCATCCATTGCTGGGGCTCGTCCTACGGTCAAGTACGGCTCTGATACTACCTGAAACAAAACGAATTTCCACGAACGGAAACCTGACTCTCTGCACCTCCGTGATAGTCCCAGGAAGAGGCTATCACGTGCAATCCTTGTCTCAAGTGGTACAAATCCATACAACACGGCAATAAAAGAAGAATTACATAATATTATTACAACATCAGAGTACAACTCCTGGGCACAAGCCGGGTACAAGTCCAACAGGACTGAATCAAGAAAGGTAAAACATCTACGCAGCGGATCTATCGAAGCGAAGCGTTTCCAGCTCCACAGGCAAACTCGAGCATAGGACCAGCTCTAGTCTTCACACCTTTGTTGTTGAAGTTGTAGTCGTAGAAGGTTACCAAGTCTGAAACACCAGTATCTACCCGATAAGCAGGTAGGTCATGTCAGCTTCCCAACAAAGAGCAAAAGCGGTGGTTGAAACTAATATGCATGGATAAAAGCTACATTTGGCTGTAGAAAGCTATGCATACAGCAGCGCGGAAGAAACAATCAAGGTATGCAGAATAAGCAGCGAGGTGCACACCTCTAGGAGGTCTGCACCTCTGAGGTCCACACCTCCGGGGTCCACAGCCCTCATCAAGGAAGTCCACACCTGTTGACGGTGAAAATCCGTCAATCTAGCCATGAGTTTACCTTCGGTGTTGGCATGAGTTTTATACCTTATCCATTGGTACTAACCCCCGTGGTATAACAAGTTCACGTGTGCATGTCAGTTTTGGAGTTTAATGTTTATGCAGGGTTTTAGTGTTGAATGCAAGACTTTTAGGATAAGTTCATCAAGCACCTCATGACAAGAACTTGAAGCCCCGTACAAGTCATGCAATGAAGCAAACTTAACTCCAAGAAGCCGGGGACTTGATCCGAGAAGACGACAGACTCCAGGGACCTGACCAGAAAAGTGCTGAATCTTGCAAGACAAGGAGTTGAGTTCAATTCGGAGAGAAACCGACGACATGGACCTACATGTAGAAGGGGGCAACATCCAGGAAGCAAGGGAACCGACGTGGGGCAAAGGAGCCCACGGGCTGGGCCTAAATGGGCCCAGGCCGGCCGGCCCAGTCCGGTCGGCCCAGGACCATTTTGGGCCCAAACACGCTCTCCTTTGCCCTAGCCGCCAATCGGGCTATTTATAGTCCCCTGACCGAGAGCCACGCAGAACCGAAGTCGTAATCCGCCGCCGAGGAGCAGAGAAGCTTGAGGGACACCATCTCGAAGATGAGGGTCGTGCTAGTTGTCTAGGGTTGCCCTAGCCGACGTGGGAACCTTGCATGGAAGACCACGTCAGAGCTCCGGAGCGAGGATCAAGATCGAGGGAGGGCCCCGGTGGTGATCTTGTTCATGTAATCATTCATGGTGAAGTTTGTAAGTGAATTCGATTTCTAGCGATCAAGTGCCTTCTCGATGATTTTGATTTCTTCTTGGTTTTGCTTCTTCTACGATCTAGTCTATAGCTAGATTACATAGGGTGCTCTTGTAGCCGCGGTGGCTAGAGGTGCATACCGGACCGGCCAAGTGATTTCAACTTGTTCTATCGAACTCGCCCTAGACTACCCGCATGAATAGGGATACGTTGTGACGAACGGCGGTTCCGAAAGGTGGGCGTTTTCGGAGTCGGATGGGAAGGCCACGATTTAAAGATGCTTTTAATGAGATTCGCTTTTCTATCTTCATCTATCTTGTTTGGAGCTACAACATAAGCATGATCTAGATTCTCTAGATTGGTTATCTCTTGTTTTCTCTTGTTACCTCTTTAGTAGATTAGATTAGATGTGTTTTCTTTATGAGTTAGTAGATTAGATGCAACTTATCTTCATAAGATAGCTTTACCTTGCTTTACTAGATTGAATCCTTGCGTTGCACATTGTTCCACGGATTCGATACCTTGGGTTCACCACTCGAGGGAAGAAGGGTCCCTTGACTACGACGGGAGACTTGTCCGCTTGCAAGTCACAAACGAACTTTGATACAATTATTAACCGTCAACAAGCCCCTTTTTCTGGCGCCGTTGCCGGGGAACAAGCAATCAAGATCCGATCTAGTATCGCTTATCTTTCAGATTTTCTTTTGATTTTCTTTTGCATCTCTTATGTTTGATCATCCTCAAAAAGAAAAAAAATCAATCTAATCTAGTTTTGATTAACCCTAATTTTTCTTTTATTTTTAGATTTTTGTTTTATTACTAACCCTAACCGGAGATGGTTGGCTACCTCTCCAAGAAACCCAAACTTTTTTGTGGATGATCCAGGAAAACTTTACAGGCAAAGGTGACGTGCAACACAAGCTAAAGGGGTGGAACCCTTAGATTCAAAAGTTGATGTCGAAGGACCGTCGAAATCTCCAAGGGAATCACCACCTCCAAGTCCAAAGGGAGATCAACCTCAACCACCGGAGCGCTATGCACCCCGGACACCGTTGATCTACCTATCATAAACCTTCAAGACGCCGGGAGGCCGTTCAAGATCAATGTCTCAACTATCCGCACGACGATTGCGAGAGCTGAATGCATACGAGCCGGATTCCTTGAGTGGCATATCGGTTTACTCAAGAGGAGGATGGAGAAGATGGAGATGGAGAAAGAAGCTCAACACCTAAAGGCTGCCAAGGCAAGATCCACATGCAAGGAGTGTGAAGTGTTCATCGTGATAAAGATGCTAGACGCAACTGGGACAACTTGCCGGGCGCTCGATGGGTAACAAAGAAGAATATCCGAGACAACTCCAAGGTCCCAAGACGGCGAAGGCTACTCAAGCTCATTCGGGAGAGATGAAGGATCACACTAGAGACCATGAAGATCACAACCGAAGACCGGAGTTCGAGATGCCGAGCCACAAGGAAGTTGTTGCATCCATCAAGACCAAAAGACAAAGCCAGCCTGTGAAGACCAAAAAAAAATGACTAAGCCAAAGTGGGTACCCAAGATTGCAACGCCCGCAAAGAGCGTTGATCCGGAGTAATCAAGTGAAGAAGTCTAGCCATGGACTATAAACGAAGCGCTAGGCGGGAGGCAACCCGTTTCGTCGAGTCAAGAATAAGCTACGGGAGGACAACCCTATTCCGGGTTTTTCAAGTCTTTTTAAATATAATTCAGTTTTGAATTTTACTACGCAAAACATTAGACTTAGAATGGTTGAACAATATTAGAGACATAATTCTTGGTTGAATATTTTGCTTGATCATAAACCCTTTACATGAACCATCCTATGTGATTGTTTGCTTCTTTTTCGAGAAACCACAACCAAAAAAAAATCAGAACCTAACTCAACCCTTCACCCTCATTATGGTGATGTGGTTGACTTGTTTTTCATGCTAAAAGCACTCGAGTAGAGCCACGACTTGTATCTAGATGTTATTTAAATTTCAGCACGTGGTGGGACTCGCGTGAACCTAGAAACTTGATTTTTGGTTGGTTTAAAAATCCATATCCTTGGTTTCTCTAAGATTAGAATTTTTCTAAGCCTCACTTAATTTTATTTCATTCAAAATCTCTCTCATCTAATCAAAATTAGGACCTAAACCTATGCCCCCATGATCAAGCCGGGAAAAGCTTGCTCTCAACTAATGAAGGCAAACTATACCGGTGAGACCGAAATCGACGTAGTCGAAAAATATTTTTGACTTACATTTGTTTTTAATGGTTTAAAAACTTCTCTAAATTTATGCTTGAGCTCTTGCATGGCTCTGAAAAATACTTTTAAATTTCGAAATTAGAGGAGTGCTTAGCCTTAAACACACTTAAAGGGAGGCAATCTAGTTAACCTAACCATGCATGCACCATGATACATCACGGGATGCCCCTCCAACATATTTAAACCACATGCAAAGTACAAGCATGGGGGGCAGCCAAGGCTTTGTTTTGTAGGAATATCATGGATGCATGTGAGGCAAGGGAGTATGGAAGTGAGTCAAAGCGAAAACATCAAGTGGAAGGAGCAATAATGCAAGCGAAGGAGTGGACGAGAACGTTTGGAAGGTGTACGCTATCACGAAGCAACATGAATGCACTAGAGAAGAACCAAGCCAAGAGGAGGAGAGAGGTAAGTCTTTCATCCAACTCTTTGTTCATGTGCTCTAGTTTGTAGGCCGGAATCACCTTAGACTTAGCCATCCACCGCGTTTGTTTCGTGCAACAAATCACATCCTTAATCCACTCAAAGTACAGACTCCAAAATAATATTTGTGTACCTTGTTACCGGGCGAAAACCCCGGATATTTATTTGTGAGGGAGAGTGCTGCAATCAAGGAAGAAACTACAAGTCTTTTCACCGAAGAAGAAGGGATCATCGTCATCTAAGCCATCATCGACAACCTCTTTGAGGAGGCGCTCGGTTTCCGAGTTTCCTTGGAGTATGGAGGAGGACACGACACCGCCGAGGAGGAACCACACTCTTCTCCTTGGTGGCATGAGGGCCACACAAAGCTCGTTTATTAGGTTTACCAAACTTCAATAACATATGGAGGAGCCGCTCGTCCAACCTCGCCACTTGACACGATCATCCGCTCCACCTCCATACGCTCCGCGGTAATCCGAGGGGTACGTCATCTGACGGAGGAGGAGGAGGAGAAGCTCGCTCGCCTTAAGTAGAGGCTTGTAGCGAACGTCGACATCGACGACCAAGCTCTCCACATATTGGGTTTCACATGGGACACCGGTGCAATTCTCTAACGGAGTGTCGGCAAACACCCACAAGGAATTCGCCTAGGAAATTTTCATGACCATGGCGCATACCCTTGATGAAGGAGTGCTGAGTCTCTCATTCCGTTGGAGGGAGCCCACAAGTGGAGAAGAAGGAAGACACCGTCGGAAGGGTAACCTCGATCAATGATGCTATTTCTAGCACCTTGATGGGGTAATCTCCTTTCATCCATGGGTTTCAATCGATCTTGAGATGTAATCACACTTTGTTGGATTATCTATCTATCATCTTGTGTTGAAAATACTTTAATGCTTATGGCTAGCAACCATGCCGTAAAGGGAGTAAGGGCTCCAATGCTTCCTTGGATCCATTCAACACAACCCCCGATAGATTAGATTGGTTTTCATGTTCGAAATGATTGCATGTTCTAGTATCGTAGACCCATGGGCGAGTGTCTCCTATTTTCAAAAAGGAGCTCCGGAACAAGTATGTGCATGAAGGCACATGAGAAGGTTTTTGGAGTATGATCACGAGAGGAGACCATCAACGAAGAAATACTATCCGGAACCCCATCATCCAAGTGTGTCATTTTTGTGCAAGTGGATTTTTGGGGAGAATAAGAGAGACATAGATAACCAACACGGAGTTGAATTGGATTTACTCGCAGCCAATCAACCCTACTCACCTATGATCAACCGGTGGTGTTGTGAGCAACATCGGATTCGGGAGATCGGGTTGTTACCTCTCCATGTTGACTATCTCTTTAAAACCGGGTATTACAAGGAACCCAAATCATCTCCTACCCGGGACTTCCCTAGGAATATATGAAGAAAGGAAAATATAAGAGTGAAGATTAGAGAGGAGGCTTTCAAGTGGCCTAGGTGAATTTGCCCCTTCCGGATTGAAGATTAAGACTTTTCTTGATGGGAAGAAGATCGGTTAGAGGAAGGACTTCTTGTGCCGGCGAAGAGAAAAAAAAATATAAAAGAGAAGTATTGTAGGAGAAGGTTTTTTTTTTCACGGCCCAAGAAGGAGGTGCACAACAAAATTATGTCCCACCATTGGGAGGAACCCCGACGCCGCCAAATTACTACGGTGGTGTACCAATGCAAGCATGGGGGAGTGGTGCAGCCATACCCCCACCATTTTTGCGGTGCCTAACGTAGCCTTTGCGGAGCCATTTGCACACCTTCCTCAACCACAACAAAATGTGGCCACCATTGGAGGATACGCTGCAAGAAACATGCAAAATATTGCAGCCATCCAAACCAATGCAAACCAAATGGGTGAAGGTAATGCAACATTCGCTTATGAGCTTTGACACCTTCACCTAGCATCGTCAGACAATTCATAGGAGGAGTGGTGCATTCCTATTACAAGTAAGGGTACAACAACCAAGACTATCAATATCAACCACCGGCGGAATATTAGAGAGAGGAGAAGCTTTAGTTATCTTTCCTTTACCCCCTTTTCTTTAATTTTCAGCTTGGATGTGCCTATGTTTGCGTAGTATTTTCAGCTTTGCTTTAGTTTTCAGTTTTTAGTTTAATTTTCAGCGTGTGTCTTAGTTTTTATTTTCATCATGAATAATGTCACCACCAAGTTTTTACCTTTGGTAAAGTTACAAAGTTTGTGCCATGATGATATATGATTATAATTGCCGCTTTGTTTATCTTTGTAATTGACTTATGCATGTTTGAACTAGTGCTCTCTTAAAAATACAGATCTGAAATTATCTAAATGCTAGCTTGATCTTCAGCGGAGGTTATGATTAAAATAAAGACCCATAGTGTTTTATGTGCTCTCAAGTTATGAATAGATTAAAGATGTCTTTTATGCTCAAAAATATTGCTAACCTTGTCATAAATATCACTTGTGTGTTGCTCAACCTATCCAAAGCCTTATATATATTTGAGTGCATAAACCTTAGTGTACAAGATTTATTTTTGAGTGAGTTATTGCAGGCCATGATTTCTCTGGCCCGAGACTAAGAAGCTGGTCATTCCGTTTTTGCGTATCTATCTTTTTGCTAGCCTTTTATGCGTGCATTGTGTATCCCCGCATCGGTGATCTCACAAACTTCGCCGGATATCCACCCTTAAACCAAATATCATCTTTTGTGATTACCTCCTTGACCACAACCTATCGTTGAGAATGGATCATCAATTCAAGGAAGATCGCAAGACGGTGCCAACGTTGAAGATTTCAAGTATCTCTCCAAGGAAAATTATTTTCGGTACCTACCATATTTTTTCGCCTCTTTGCTCGAGGACGAGCATCGTCTAAGCATGGGGGAGGAGGTAGGTACGGTGTAGTTTTAGAGTTCAAAAGGGAGTATTTTTTTTAAAAAATATATAATGATGAAAGAAAAAATTCGGCGATGTACGTGACTTCCAAGGTGAAGAAAGAAAAAAAACATATATATATATATATATATATATATATATATATATATATAAGAAAGAAAGAAAGAAAAGAATGAGAAATATGAGAAAGAGAAAAAAATATATATGAGCGTAAAGTGAACTCCCCGGTCCTCTAAGAGTGCATTCAAGGCTTCAAGTTAAAAAGATCCATTCTCATTTTCCAACCATGTGCAATCCGATAACGAGGACTTCTTTTGTGCCTCGGGATCACTCTTTGCCATTTGCACATGTCCACTTATCTAAAGTGTGTGTATTTTTCTCTTTCCCCTCCTTGATTTAACATTATTTTCCAATTACCTTTTTGACGAGTCTCGGTAAGACCATGAGAAGCTTGTCTTGTTTTGACAACACCTCATTTATAAAATCTTGTTAGGACTAAACTTTCCCAAAGCTCCATAAAAAACCTACCATATATATATGAGAGGGAAAGGAGTAGAATATATAGGCTTGAGAGACAAGTGAGATGAGAGTTCATGAGCAATACACGAGATGATTTAAATTTGTGAATTTGGATTAACTTTTCTTTATCTCGTTCTTTATTTCAAAAATTCTGAGATCTATTTTAAACTTTGTGAGCATGTTAATACTTGTGGGATAAGCTTAATAAGAATCTACCCTCCGTAGAGGTGAAGGCTAGTACATTATGGAACTTTAATGAATTAAAATTTTGAGAGCATTATGTTTTCTCATGTGTAATCAAGTGCAAAGTTTAAACATTGTTTAGCAATGATGATATCCATCGAAGGCTTACTCGAGGACGAGCAAGGTTTAAGCATGGGGGAGATGTTGACGGTGAAAATCCATCAACCTAGCCATGAGTTTACCTTCGGTGTTGGCATGAGTTTTATACCTTATCCATTGGTACTAAGCCCCGTGGTATAACAAGTTCACGTGTGCATGTCGGTTTTGGAGTTTAATGTTTATGCAGGGTTTTAGTGTTGAATGCAAGACTTTCAGGATAAGTTCATCAAGCACCTCATGACAAGAACTTGAAGCCCCGTACAAGTCATGCAATGAAGCAAACTTAACTCCAAGAAGCCGGGGACTTGATCCGAGAAGACGACAGACTCCAGGGACCTGACCGAGAAAAGTCTCGAATCTTGCAAGACAAGGAGTTGAGTTCAATTCGGAGAGAAACCGACGACATGGACCTACATGTAGAAGGGGGCAACATCCAGGAAGCAAGGGGAACCGACGTGGGGCAAAGGAGCCCACGGGCCGGGCCTAAATTGGCCCGGGCCGGCCGGCCCCGGTCCGGTCGGCCCGGGACCATTTTGGGCCCAAACACGCTCTCCTTTGCCCTAGCCGCCAATCGGGCTATTTATAGTCCCCTGACCGAGAGCCACGCAGAACCGAAGTCGTAATCCGCCGCCGAGGAGCGAGAGAAGCTTGAGGGACACCATCTCGAAGATGAGGGTCGTGCTAGTTGTCTAGGGTTGCCCTAGCCGACGTGGGAACCTTGCATGGAAGACCACGTCGAGCTCGGAGCGAGGATCAAGATCGAGGGAGGGCCCCGGTGGTGATCTTGTTCATGTAATCATTCATGGTGAAGTTTGTAAGTGAATTCGATTTCTAGCGATCAAGTGCCTTCTCGATGATTTTGATTTCTTCTTGGTTTTGCTTCTTCTACGATCTAGTCTATAGCTAGATTACATAGGGTGCTCTTGTAGCCGCGGTGGCTAGAGGTGCATACCGGACCGGCCAAGTGATTTCAACTTGTTCTATCGAACTCGCCCTAGACTACCCGCATGAATAGGGATACGTTGTGACAGAACGGCGGTTCCGAAAGGTGGGCGTTTTCGGAGTCGGATGGGAAGGCCACGATTTAAAGATGCTTTTAATGAGATTCGCTTTTCTATCTTCATCTATCTTGTTTGGAGCTACAACATAAGCATGATCTAGATTCTCTAGATTGGTTATCTCTTGTTTTCTCTTGTTACCTCTTTAGTAGATTAGATTAGATGTGTTTTCTTTATGAGTTAGTAGATTAGATGCAACTTATCTTCATAAGATAGCTTTACCTTGCTTTACTAGATTGAATCCTTGCGTTGCACATTGTTCCACGGATTCGATACCTTGGGTTCACCACTCGAGGGAAGAAGGGTCCCTTGACTACGACGGGAGACTTGTCCGCTTGCAAGTCACAAACGAACTTTGATACAATTATTAACCGTGAACAACACCAAAACACTGAAGCACAACCACGATCCAGCTCCCAACTCTCATCTGCGATGTGGGTCCCACCTGCTCCTATCCCCACATCTCAACGGCCTCAGGACGGGCTCACTCACTCGGGGGAGAGAAGAAGCACAAGAAAAGAGTCTAGTCGGAAGTAGCAGTAGATAGCAGTACTGTCCATAACCAGTGGACACAGACTATAGCTATAGATTTAAACACTCTTCAGAGATTGTACAACTGTACGTGCCCGAATAGAGCTGGAAACGGTGGCCGTCGCCCTTAACCCTACCATATGGCTGGAATCCAAGTAAGTGGATAGTACCCTCGTGTGTCTCTGAGTCTGGCGCAACCCCTGCTGTAGAGCTCGTACTGCCAGCGAGGGGTCCCTCGAAGCTGTAGAACCCTTCCCCGGCCTCGCCGGGGCAAAGTCTTCTAAGGAGGAACGCCGTTTCCCATCACGATCACACCGATCCGCATACAGGCAGGGTGCTATCCACTACGAGTCTCACCCCGCACCCCCGCCCATAACAAGGCTGGCAGTTTGTACGAAAGTAGATACTGCATCTGGTGGTAAGTCGACTCAGTCCTTAGGGGCCGAGAGCGAGCACTCCCCATCTCCATCCCGTCCGACACATCGTTCGGGTGAGAGGCCAGATCACATCTTTTCGGGGCAGGCGTTCACAAATAACCAAATGGCTCACTCTCGCCGGAAACACGTCAAGGAAGAACACACCAGAACCCACGCTAGAACACACCAGAACCCACGCTAGAACACACTGAGATCTCCCACATCTCAATCCAAGCCCAGAGCACCATCCATAATCAAGCAATAAAAGTATGGATAGTTGGTATATGGGACTAGCTAGGAGTCTGTAGCTAGTCCCCAGGTAGGTAAAGCAAGGAATCAGGATATATCAAATAACAAGGCAAGGCTGATCAATTGGCTGTGCAATCCATCAAATCAAGTAACATAAATATAGCACTAGCAACTAATAGCATGCATGGGTTCTACATGGATGGGAGTGACATGACACCTGCGTGGTAGTCGTCGTAGAGTAGTAGAGGTTGAGCATCCTTTCGGGCAAAGTCGAGGTAGAAGGTCTTCTCGGTCGTCGCAGCTCGGGTCTTCAAACAAGAACACAAGCCTACATGGGATGTGACGCAGAAATAAATAACGAGCATTCATCTAATGCAAAAACATCAATAAGAACCAAATTAGAAGATCCAAATAACTCCATATTAAATACAAGTAGCACTAGTTTAAATAATGAAAATAGAGCAATTGGTTTTACAACAAAAGTAGCTTAAGCAACCAGTTTTATATACTAGTAAACATGGTAGGGACAAGAGTTAGTTCAAAGATAGTTCACGGGTCTCACGGCTAAGATCTTGGGTGATCAAGCTTCCAAGGTAGAAAGCAGAGAGGCTGAGATAACGCTTGCAACGTAGAAAGCGGAGAGGCTGAGATTAACATTTGCAAGGTTTAGCTCTCGAAGATGATGATAGCAGAGGGAGGGAAAGACAACTAGAGAAGACATGACCACGCTAAGAGATGCAGCCACCACTCAGAGGAGATGAAAGGATCAACTTGTGACCGATATCGGATGGCGATGAGGTAAGGTGCTTAAGAGTGCTACAAGGCATGTACTGATGTTGTGACAACGTCCATGGCAAGGCAGCTAGGTTACGGCTCGGGGTTTCCATGCGTGAAGCAGTGGCCTCTGCTCACGACATGGCTGTCCGTGTCATGCGACATCCTAGTATCAAGCACATGGCTCGGTACACGCTTCACAGCACATAGCAGCGTAGAGTGAGAGCGGGCATGCAGATTGTAGCAAAGCAGATGCAAGGAGGGGTGACAAAGGTCCCTGGCTTGTCTGGGCGACCAGGTCGCTCACACGTGCGTGTCCACAGCGTCCCATGTTCACGACATGTTCAATGCATGTGCGGGGCACTAGCATCCCAATGCCCCCGCAACGCTCAACGACTTGATGACCGGCAAGCACAAAGGGTAGGTGCGCCAGTGTGTGGGGGTTGTGAGGTAGAGAGCAACATGCAAGGATTTGCTGCACATAAAGTGTTTGGTGATATGCCACTAAGGAAAAGGCAGTGATAGGTAGGGGGTTGATGGATGGATGGCTGCGGTGAGGAGACCATCACGGTCATGACTCAAGGTGGCAGATGGATAGCAGCTATGCAGCGGCACCTGCAGGAAAAGGGAGGCACGACTCGAAGGTCGGCACACAAGAGACGGCGGGCTTGTGACGCCCCAGGTTTCTAATTAACGTCATTAATGCTAACGACCGGTTCAGCCGAGTCAAACCCGCTGATAATGGTCAAACCTGGGTCAACCTGGGTCATCACCCCGAAAACCTCGCCAATGAACCCTATTGAACCCCTTGACCAAGCCTACACACATCCGTGGTCAACCCGTGGTCAAAGACACGGACAAACCCCGCTTAACCGTTGACGTCGGCGAATGTCGTCTGGAACTTTTGCCGCGTTCTCCAAATTTCACCTAAACACTTCAAAATCTACCTTTACGAAAGTTGTCCATCTCGTTGAGGGACACAACTTTCATGTAGAATGGCATTTCATATTTTGAGTGGAAATTGGTGAAAAACTTGGTCAATCGCCAGTACCTCCGGTTTTCCAGAACAGGCCGGCATTCAATGTTGGCACGGCGTTCCCGCAAAATCCATTGAGAAAACACTAGAAGGCCTTTACAAAAGTTGTAGAGGGTAGTGAGATCTACAACTTTCCTATTCATCGCTTGGTGCACTTCTATTCAAAATTTTTGAGCAAAACGTGGTCAAACAGCGTTAGTCCGGGCAATTGCAGGCCGGCCGCGCCGCGCCCGCGCTCCGGAGCGCCGGGCGCCGCGTCGCGCGCCCGCCCGCGCGCGCGCGCGCGCCGGCGCCCGCCCCTCGGCGTTCGAGCCCTGAGCTGCACCCCAAAGCTGCTCTTTCCCAAGGCGCGTGCACCGAGGCGTCTTGAAGTCCGTGCACCCCGTTTCACCCTTTGGACCGACCGTACTCGACGTTCGCGCCCAAACCGGCGGTCCATCGCCTGCCTCCCCACCGGACGCTCCTACCAAGACCATGGCGCCGTACCTCAACGATTAAACTAGCTCCATGCTTCGAGGCGGCGTGCCTGAGCCGCTCCTGCCATATAAGGTGACGGTCGGCTTCCCCGCACGCAGGCAGCGCTCGCCACCGCGCCTGGAACGCAGCCTCCCCTCCCTGCAACTCCCAGCGCCACCCAAGGTCCCCAGCGCACTCCTCTAGCTCCACCACGACTCGCCGACCAACAATAGCCACTGCCCGAGGCCCCCCTCGCCGGCTTGGCCAGCCGCGGCGGCCGGTACCACTGGCTGCCGGTGCACCCCACCGCCCGAGCCGCCTCGTCCCCGTCTAACCCCCGAAACCGAGTGCCAGTGACCCGTAGATCGCTCCCCTACCCTCCCCGGCCGAACTCCGGCGAGACATCGCCGGAATTTGCCCAGCCCGCGCCGGCCACCGCCCCCAGGGGCTACATTGCAAAGAAATTTTTCTTTCCGAGGGCCTCCCTGCAAAAGCGCAACTAAAATAGTAAAGTGAGTTTGCTGATTCTTGTAAATTGCGTAGAAAATCACAGAAAATTCAGAAAAATGTAAAACTAATTTTGTTGGTTCCGTTGTGAATTATCCTACAACTCTTGTTATTCTGGCCTGAGCTAATTCCTGTCAGTTTTTGCATGAAAAATACAAATGTGAGAAACCTAGATCTGCAATATCTCAAATTCTATAAATTTTCTGTAGCTAATTTTTGGATATGTTATGTGCTATGTAATGCCTAGCTCCTATGCCAAAAATTTCACAAATTGATGATGTAAATCTTTCTACAAAAATGTTTTTCCATTTCTGCCAGGTCAGCATAAATGTTTTTTCTAGCTAAAAATAATTAGGTTTTTGCAACCAACTCTTGCACACTGTCTTATAATGCCAAAACGCACCTTTGGTGAATTAATCACAATTTTATAATTACATAAATATTTATTCTTGAATTATGTTTGTTTTTCTTGGAAAATACATAACTCAAGTTCCATAATAGTTCTAGGTGTATGTGCTGCATCCCTAGGCTAGTTTTGGACCATATAACATTTGTGAGAAAGTTTGGATCATTTTGATGAGTAATTATTTTTGTGTGCATTTACCTTGTCCTTCAAGTTAGCTTTTGTTATTTTCAAAAAGAATTAATTTCTAGTTGTCCAGAGCATGCATGTGTGTCCAATAGCATGTTATAGGTGTTTAGTGTGTAACACACCTTTCTACTGAATTCTGTTAATTAAGTTCATGAATTAAAGCATTGGAAGTAATTAAGGGCTTAATAGTCATTAAATGGGAAAAATCGCCAAACCATCCCTACCAATCTGGTGTGTGGTTGTAAATCAATTTAAAAAGATAATTGCACCTACCCACTACTGTTTGTGAATTTGAATTAAATTATTTGCATATATATGTACACAGTCACTATCAAAAAGAATTTTTAATAAAGAATTGCATATTGTTCCTTTTTGAAGAATATGCTAAATGTATTTCTTATCTAGGTGAATGTGTCCAACTAATACACCCCTTGATTGTCACTTGTGGTTTGTGGTGAATTAAATTACAAATCGTCAATTAAATCTTGCATTTGCATCCCCGTGTAGATCTCCCGAGTGGTAGCTGTGCGCATGTGCCGGAAGGAGGAGACAGAGCACCTGACGGAGACGTGCACCACGTCGTTGTAGAGCAAGACCTGGACCAAAGTCCAGAAGGGCCCAAGGCCAACCTTGCCATCGAAGGCAAGCCCCGGATCATTAACCCTGTTTCTAAAATTTATGTAATTATCGTTGCTATGATTGTGCATTTACGTTTCAGGAGTTGATTTGAAACCCTAGATGCATGACCCCTAGGTACATATGCTCTATCACTAGTATGCTAGGTCGATAGCTGCTATGCTATAGGACCGATAGAAGTCGAGTGATGTTCGTCACTCTCGAGAATAGATTCTTATGTTGGAATCATAAGATCTTTATAAATGGAATGCTCATGTGGTAAGAGCATGGGATTTGGGCTCCGGTCCTGTGGCTTTCGTGGGCTAAGCTTTTGAGTGTACTAAACATATGCCGGGTATGGGACCGGTAAGCCTAGTACCCGATTGACGCGGTAAGGGAACCTTTCCCTACTAAACCTGGGGCACTTGTGTCCCCCTGCTTGCAACAGTGTGGTACCCGCGTGAGTCTGGATGTTTGTGTGGGAGCGATCCAGTAAACCTTGTACCAAGGAATGTAGGTTCCGCTCCCGAGCTGAAGATCGACGGGAACCGCCTGGTCGGTGTATACCCTGGGGGTATGCATTCTTCCGTGTGTTTAGATCCACCTTGCAAGGTTTAAATCAATCGATTGTCGGCCTCTCACCGTTATCCGAGACTTCTTAATCAACTGGCCATGATATCCCATAATGATGGAACTCGAGGAATATTGTTGTATGAATTAATTGCTTGTCCAATTCTTGATTGAATTAGATGGCACATTTAGAAATGGTAATCCACTAGAACTTGTGCTAAATTATTGAAAGTAAGGATCTACTCTTAGTAGCCGTTCAGCAAAACGAAACTCCACCGGCCAAAAGCCTTTCATGTCTAGAGTTTGGTGATGTAGCTATCACCCGACGGTTAAGTCTTGTTGAGTATTAGTATACTTAGCCTTGCTTTAAACTGTTGATTGCAGGTGTTGTTGACGAGAAGGGTGACGACAAGTGATGACATCACGGATGGCCTCCTGTGATGTCTACCATTGCGCTAGTTTATTTTATTTCCACTGTTTTCAAACTCTGAACCTTTACTCCATGTCATGAACAATGGTTTGTAATGAATTATGTTAACTCATGTTGTATTCTGGACTTGCCTTCGCGTGGGTTTTAATGCATATGTCGATCCTCTGTTTGAATTCCAAGTGATTTACCGGGCGTTAACCCGGCAACTAACGACGGGATGATACTTTACTATTGCTTAATGGCCAAAGTGGATCGGTCTTAGGCGATAGTATGGTATTTTCCTGGGCGGGTTGTCATAGGACTACTGCAAGGCGAAGGGGTTTTTTGGATGCAAGGCAAGGGCGTATGTTCCTGTAGAAAAAGGTACATAGGACGAAGCCTGGATCACAAACGGCGACGAGCGCCAGTTCATGCGCAGCATGACGGCCGATGGCGTAGCGCTGGGGTATGCTCCCATCAACACAGGCAGTTCATGGAAAGAGCGGGGCTCAGACACATGTTGCTCACCGTGGGCTTGGCAGCGTTCTTGGTGAGGCAGGGAGAGGTCGAGGCTGTGATGGCTCGGCGCAGTGCAGGCGAGCCGGTGGTTGTGGTTCGGCTCGCGGTTGGCGTCGGCTTCAGTCCCTTTAGTTCGGGGTCAATGTCGACGTATTCGCCCCGGGTACCGTCACAGTGGTGGATGAGGTTGGTGGTCGGTGTCCTGCTCCGCGTAGATGTTCCCGATGGCACGGGTCGGCAAGGATGTTGTTCGGCGGCATTCTAGAGCTTCAAGGTCTCTCGTGCAAAACGTCACGCAGGTGCCGGGTGGTAGCAGCTTGGTTGGCACATACTATCAAGCACCTTGTGTGCGTGCCCTTGGTCAATGACAGAAGGCCGCATCTCAGGGAAGGGCAGTGCTGCTAGGTTTGAGTCCTGCAAGAAACGTACACGGCACGAAGGCCGGCATCAGAGGTAGAAGGAGGGCAAGACAACACATCTTGTGGTGCAGGCATTTCACCAAGCAGTTGGTATGCAAGGGCGAGGCTTGGATGTGTGCTCACCATGGGGCATGTCAAAGGTGCGACGGTGCAGGGAGAGTTCGAGGCCATGGCGAGATGACGCAGACCGGCCAGAGATCGAGGTTCACGGCATCGACGGCGTGGTTCGCTTGGAGGCGGCGTCGCGGTTCACAGGCTTGAGAATGCAGTCCTGCAGTGCGCAGGTGTTCCTTGTCCTCCTGGTGCTTGGCATCGGCGCGGCGACGGGCTTCATGGTGTGGTGGCGACGTCTTGGTGCGGAGTCGGCGGCGTCGGGGCTTGACGAAGGTGTTCACAACTTGTCGCAGCTTTGGCTTCTCCTCCACTCACGAACCGCGGTGGTAGCGACGAAGCTTGGAACAATGGAGCAGGAGCGTCGGCGTTCCCAGCGTCGCAGGTGGCGGTTAAATCGGTGGCTGCTTCCTGGTGCGGCACGGGGCTCCTGGACGGTGGTGATCTCGGCTCGAGGTTGCCGAGATGCGCAGCACAGAGAAAAAAGCAGGGGAGCGGCGGCACAAGGGAGAAGAAGGGGAGCAGCTGCGAGGGATTTTATATCGCGCGGGCTAGGGTTTGGAGCAGTCTGTAGGGTGAAACGAGCGGCGGTGATCCTCGACGCCCGTGCCCTGGATGTGTGGCGAGCATCCGGCTGTGGAACAAGACGTCTAGTTGATCCGTTTTGTGGAACGGCGAACGGAAAGGTAGAACGGGGAAGAGGAACAGCATCGGCTCCGCGTGAAGGCTACGCGTGAGAGGGCACGGGCGTGGCATCTTGTAACAACCCCACCCGAGATAATTTCGTACTATCGCCTAAACCACTCCATTTGGTCATTAAGCGATAATAAAGAATCATCCCGTTGAGTGTTGCCGGGTTTACACCCGGTGAAGCACTTGAAAACATAGACTCCCACGAAGGAGATTCCAGAGTGCCTTACAAATTAATACCCAACTCCCCATAGGGTTCATTATTACAAATCATGGTACTTTGACAAGAAAGTAAATGGTTCAAAGTTTTATTAAAACAGCAGAAGTACTAATAGCGATACGATATGACATCACTAGAGGCCATCCATGATGCCATTACACGGTGTCATCATCCACATATTCTAGCTCCCAGCCGGGTGGAATCTCACCAGGCCAAACAACTTCACCTGAAAACAACAATTATAGCAAGGGTGAGTATACTAATACTCAGCAAGACTTACCCGACAAAAGTTACCTCTAGACATGTAAGCTTTTGGCTGGTGGGTTTGTTTTGCCAAAAAGCAACTAGGATCATGGATCCTTATAGCAGTCACACAACAAACATTCCAGTAAGCCTCAGTGACTCCTCTAGGGCCTGGAACAAAAACCACATCCAAAACACATCCTGCAAGGAAGGAAAACTACTCACAAAGCCTAGCAAAACAAATCCACATAAGCTAAGAAGTGACCAGCAGGACCACATGACATAACCACATGAACAAGGAAGTTCCCTGAGACAAATCCCACAAGGGGCTCGCACCGGTCAGATTGTTCGCGCCTGGGCAGCTCGAAATGAACATCCCCCATGGGTCAAGTCCCCCAAATCCAACTCCCGATCTCCCGATTCACTCCACGGATTCACACAAGACTTTGGGGATAGTAGGAACACCACATGGGCACTCCATAGCCAAGTTATGGTTCACCAAAACTCGTTGAATCAAGAGGAATTGAAGGATTTCCACCAAGAACACCACGAACCCTAGGACAATGAAAAACCCAAAATTAAGCCCCTTTACTCACGAATTTAGGAGGGGAACAAAGGGAAAAGAACCATGAGGGGTTCGTACATACATCCCCCACTAAATCTCAAGGAGAAATGTCTCAAAACCACCACAAGAAATTCGCCAAGAAAAGGCTCTGAAAAATCACCAAAAAGGAGAAACGAGAAAGACACATTCAAACCTTGAGGAACCACGACGAATCATCTATACATAGCAAAAGGTTAATACAAGGTCTAGCTTGTCGCCCGATCATCCTTCCCCCTCACAAGATCTCAACATGAAGCTCTCAAGCTAGTCCTAGAAATTCCAAAGAAAAATGGAAGGGGAAAATAGGAAAACAAAATGAGCTGGCTGCCATTGTCGTATGGACCTCCCTGGGCCCACTGCCTCGGTGGTTACCAGGACCGACCACTCGGTGGGCCCCTGGGGCTACTCGGCTTGTGCCACACGGCACCTAATGGTGTGGGGCACAAGGATTACGGTGGAGAAGTACATGGATAGGAAGCCATACATGTCTTGTACTATGTAGAGAACTCCTAGCCGTACCCGACTAGTACTCTCTCCTCAAACCGACTTGTAACCCTGCCTCCCGGACTATATAAGGCGAGGCAGGGACCCCTATCTCTCTCATACGCATCATCTTGTAAACACATCCAATCAACCCAGAGCTACGCAGCATACAGGACGTAGGGTATTACGCACCTCGCGACCCGAACTTGTCTAAATTGTGTGCCACGTGTCTCTTCCTTCAAGTTACCGATCTCGGCGAGGCCACATTCATCTACCTCGAGTACTCCCCTTGGTAGGTTGCTGGTCTAAAACACCGACAGCTAACGCACCAGGTAGGGGAACTCTGACGGCTTCAATCTTCATCAAGCCAATCGTCGGTTTCAACCGCGGCGACACCTTCGTCTTCGGGTCTTGGGTGTGCACTGCTAATGGCGCCGGATCCTTCCAACGCTGCCTCACCATGACTCCCAACCCAAGCACTGGGCTCGTGACGCTTCCCGAAGTAGTCACGGGCGAACTCACCAGAAAATTCGGCGAAATTTCGCTCCACAACCAACATGCCGACTTTGAGCTTGGATCCGACTCCAACTCGAACTCGACGTCCCCGTGGTCCATCGCACGCGAGCCGGCTATCGAGTCATCGTGTGTGGACTCCCCACTCCATGAGCACTTCCCATACACCCTCTGCATCGCTAGCAAGGTCCATGCGAAGGCTCTCACTACTCGCTGGGCCGGCAAGGAGATCGTCTCCGACTACACTTCGGACTCCAACCTCGTCTTCGGCTACTACTCAGACTCCTCCTACGAGTTCGACTTCGGATCGGACCCAGATGAGCCCAAGTCCGAAACCTTCACAGCTGAGCAACCGCTGTCAAGACCAGCTACCGGCCTGGTTATAACATCTACACCCGATGGGAGATTCGTCTACTGGCCAGACCGCAAGCCTGCAGACCTGACGGATGGGAACTCACGCTGCGTCGCCTACCTCGACTCGCTTCCCTTCCAGGAGGGAACACCACTAGCTCCAACAGAGCAGCACACTCCAACAGGGGTAGTGACTACCGACTCCAGTCTCGGCTCTCCCGACCGCCAAATCTTCATGACTACCAACGAGACGCCGAGGCCTTCAGGGACACAACTTGATCGTTTCCTTGAAGACATATCAGCAGACGAGTTGTCTGCCAACGCACTCGCAGACGAGACCAACCACGACAAGAACACCCGACGCGAGCGTAACAGGAGGCGCAACGAACGACGTCGGCGTCTCCGTGAGAGCCTCCCCATCCGGAACCTCACAGAGGCGCTCAATCAAGTTGAAAGCCGGGTGCACACTACCCCCGAACAGTGCCTCATGTCTATCACTACGATAGCACGTCAGGCTCAGGGGATGCACGTGGGAGAAGTCATCGCAAAGCTCGCGGAGGACACCTACTTCATGAGAGTCGACAATAGAGTCACCGAAGTGCCTCCCCTTCGAACTCGCGTAGCTGATCACGAAGCCACAAGCCACAGCCCGGCCGACAACAGGATTAACCGTACTCGAGGAGAACTGCCGCAGAACCCCAACCGCACTAGGGCATCTGCTGGAGGACCTTCTCAGGGCGGCCACAGTGCTGGTCGCGCTGGAGGAAGTCACGCTGTGGTGGCTCGTGGCGATGCCGGCGGTGGAGGCAGCAACGGTGGGAGCTCCTCCCACGGGGCTGGAAGGAGAACCGGTGGCGGGGGCGATCACGGAGGCCGAGGCCACGCAGACAGCCACGTCACCGGTGTCTCATGCGGCGGCTACAATACCTGTCGCAGAATCGAGGAAATTCGACGGAACAAATCCGCTGGCGAAAACGACGGCTTCCCCGCCTTCTCTGCTCGACTTCGCAATCTGCTGCTCCCAGAGAAATTCAAGCCTCTGGGGATCACCAAGTATGACGCGAAGCAAGACCCAATACAATGGCTTAGGTGCTACGCCCTCTCCATCGAGAACGCTGGTGGCAACAAGGACACGAAGTGCCTCTACTTCCCCTTCTGCCTGGACCAAGCTCCACTTACATGGCTCGAGTCACTCGAGAAGTACTCGATCGATAAGTGGGACCAGCTCAAGGAGCAGTTCACCAGCAACTTCGCGGGCGCCATGGGACGCTCGGGTACTCGCATGGACCTAGCCATGGTGAAGCAGGAACAGGGCGAAACTCTACACAAGTACATGAGGGGCTTTTTCGACAAGTGCGCCACTATAGTCGATGTCACCGACAAGGAAGTCGTCGACCTTTTCCGACGAAGAAGACAAGGCGAACGCCAAGTACGACGCCATTCGTGGCAAGAGCAAGCAAAATGCGGGCGGCAGCAACAACAACAACCGCGATCAAGGCGGTCGCAACAACAACTACTCGGGTCCTAATCGCAAGCGCAAGCCAGACAACACAGTCGCGGCTGTCCAGCGCCCTGCGAAAGACAACTCGAAGAAGACCTCCGGTGGCTTCAAAGACTTGCTGAAAGAGAAGTGCCCGTGGCACCTGGAGGGCAACCACACTACCGAACAGTGCTACCAACTCCGGCGAGCACTCAAGGACACTCCAGAACCACGACATCCTCACGACAAGAAAGGCAAGAAAAAAGCTGACGAAGGCAACGACAACTTCCAAGAACCCGACAAGACAGTGAACGTCCTCTTCGGTGGACTACCCACCAAATGGTCTCAGAAGGCCACTCGATGAGAAGTCTTAAACATTGAACCAGCGGTTCCGACCCCCCTCCGGCGGTCGGAGGTACCCATCTCCTTCTCCTGCGCGGATCAATGGACAAGCTTCTCTAAACCAGGGTGCTTTCCTCTTGTCCTGAAGCCTGTAGTCGCGGGCTCCAGACTCAACAAGGTACTCATCGGTGGTGGGAGTGGGCTCAACATCCTTTTCACCAAGACCTTGAAGAAGATAAAGCTCGATATTACTCACATGCTCACCAAGAGCACATCGCCCTTCTACGGCATTGTCCCCGGGAACGCGGCTATTCCACTAGGTTCAGTAGTCCTAGTTACCTTCGGGGAAACCAGAGAAAACTACCGCACCGAGTACATCAAGTTCGAAGTTACGGACTTCGAGACTTCCTACCATGCCATCCTCGGCAGAGCAGCTATCGCCAAGTTCATGGCAGTACCCCACTACACATACTTGGTACTCAAGATGCCAAGTACGGCCGGTGTCCTCTCGCTACAAGGGGACTTGAAGATATCCTTCGATTGCGACACAGAGGCTGTGGAACTCGCAGCCACCAACCAAGTACCCAACGCCATGATGGAGATCTATGCTGCGTCAAAGAAGCTTGCCCCAAACGAGCTCGACATCCTAGAGAAGTCGGACAAGGGCAACAAACCTCAGCCATCCGAGGAAGTGCATGTCAAAGCAATCAACATTGGGACAGGCGACAGCAGCACAACCACCATGATCGGGGCGGGCCTTGGCCCGAAATAGGAAGGCGCGCTCGTCAGCTTCCTTCGGGCTAACCGAGACATCTTCGCTTAGAAACTAGCGGAAATGTGAGGGGTGCCCAGGAATCTGATAGAGCACTCACTCAACGTTCCAGAGAGCCTCAGTGACTTCTCTAGGCCCTGGAACAAGAACACCCCCAAAACACAACCTGCACGGAAGGAAAACCCTATACAAAACCTAACAAAACAACTCCAAATAGACCAAGAACTGACCAGTAGCACCAAGACCCAAACACACACGAGTCAAGCTGTTCACCCGAGGCAAATCCCACAAGTGGTTTGCACCGGTCAGACCGGTCAAGAGCACCAGTCAGACCGGTGTAGCCTGGGCAGCTCGGGATGAACAGCACCCGCGGGTCAACTCCTCCAAATCGCTCCACGGACTTGAACAAGACTTTGGGGACAATAGGAACACCTCATGAGGAGTCCATAGCCATGATTTTGTCCACCAAAACTTGCCAAATTAAGAGGAATGGAAGAAATCCCGCCAAGAACTCCTCTAACCCTAGAATACCGAAAACCCCAAAATCGAGCCCCTTAACTCACGGATTTGGGAGGAGAATCAAAGGCAAAAAAACCATGAAGGGTTCACACAAATTTCCTCCATCAAATCTCCAAGAGCAAGGTCCCGAAAATACACTGAGAAAACCACCAAGAGATGGCTCCGAAAATCACCACCAAGAACAACTGGGAAAAACACAACAAAGCCTTGAGGAACCACGCCCAATCATCTATACATACCAAGAAGGTTCATACATGGTCTAGTTTGCCGCCCGATAATCCAACCCTCACAAAATCTCACCATGAAGCTCTCAAGCTAGTCCGATGGAATTCCTAAGAAAATAGGAAGGGAAAATAGGAAAGCAAATGAACTAGTGTTCTGTTGACGGTGAAAATCCGTCAACCTAGCCATAAGTTTACCTTCGGTGTTGGCATGACTTTTGTATCTTATTCATTGGTACTAACCCCCGTGGTATAACAAGTTCACTTCTGAATGTCGGTTTTGGAGTTAAGTGTTTACGCAGGGTTTTAACGTTGAAAACAAGACTTCCGGGATAAGTTCATTAAGCACTTCATGACAAGACCTTGAAGCTCGATACAAGTCAAGAAATGAAGTGAACATGACTCCAAGAGCCCAAGGACACGGCCCGAGAAGATGATAAACTCCGAGGACCAAACCAGAAAAGTGCTGAATCTTGCAAGACAAGGAGTTGAGTCCAATTCGGAGAGAAACCGACGTCAGGGGCCCACATGCAAAAGGGGAGAACATCTAGAAGACGCGGGAAGCAACACCGGGCGAAGCAGGCCACGAGATGGGCCGAATTGGGCCCAGGCCGGCCGGCCCAGCCATTTTCGGGGCCCAATCGGCCTCCCCTTTGACCTAATTGCTTCTCATGCTATAAATAGCCCCATGACCGAGAGCCACGCAGAATCAAGTCGTAATCCGCCGCCGAGGAGCAGAGAAGCTTGAGGGACACCATCTCGGAGATGCGGGTCGTGCTAGTTGTCTAGGGTTTCCCTAGCCGACATGGGAACCTTGCATGGAAGACCACGTCGGAGCTCCAGAGCGAGGATCAAGATCGAGGTAGGATCCCGGTGGCGATCTTGTTCATGTAATCATTCATGGTGAAGTTTGTAAGTGAATCCGATTTCTAGCGATTAAGTGCCTTCTCGATGATTTTGTTTTCTTCTTGGTTTTGCTTCTTCTACGATCTAGTCTATAGCTAGATAACATAGGGTGCTCTTGTAGCCGCGGTGGCCAGAGGTGCATACCGGACCGGCCAAGTGATTTCAACTTGTTCTATCGAACTCGCCCTAGACTACCCGCATGAATAGGGCTACGTTGTGACAGAACGGGGGTTCCGAAAGGCGGGCGTTTTCGGAGTCGGATGGGAAGGCCACGATTTAAAGATGCTTTTAATGAGATTCGCTTTTCTATCTTCATCTATCTTGTTTGGAGCTACATCATAAGCATGATCTAGATTCTCTAGATTGGTTATCTCTTGTTTTCTCTTGTTACCTCTTAGTAGATTATATTCGATTCGTTTCCTTTATGAGTTAGTAGATTAGATGCAACTTAGTTCATCATAAGATAGCTTACCTTGCTTTACTAGATTGAATCCTTGTGTTGCACATTGTTCCACGGATTCGATACCTTGGGTTCACCACTCGAGGGAAGAAGGGTCCCTTGACTACGTCGGGAGACTTGTCCGCTTGCAAGTCTAAACGAACTTTGATACAACTATTAACCGTCAACAAGCCCCTTTTTCTGGCGCTGTTGCCGGGGAACAAGCAACCAAGATCCGATCTAGTATCACTTATCTTTCAGTTTTTCTTTTGATTTTCTTTTGCATCTCTTATGTTTGATCATCCTCAAAAAAAATCAATCTAATCTAGTTTTGATTAACCCTAATTTTTCTTTTCTTTTTAGATTTTTGTTTTATTGCTAACCCTAACCGGAGATGGTTGGCTACCTCTCCAAGAAACCCAAAACTTTTTTGTGGATGATCCAGGAAAACTTTACAGGCAAAGGTGACGTGCAACACAAGCTAAAGGGTTCAAAACCCTAGATTCAAAAGTCAAACTCGAAGGACCATCAAAATCTCCAAGGGAATCACCACCTCCAAGTCAAGACGCCGGAAGGCCGTTCAAATCAAGAGGAGGATGGGGAAGATGGAGATGGAGAAAAAAGCTCAACACCTAAAGGCCGCCAAAGCAGGATCCACATGCAAGGAGTGTGTGGGGCACAACCACGTCCAAGGTAACTCCGATTTAATGCAAGTTCGTCCATTCAAGATTTGGCTCCTCTTTGTGCACAATTCAAGGACTTGATGGACGAGCAAGCTAAGATCAACAAGGACGCCGTCACTAAGTTCGAGGCTACGGAGAAAATATTGAAGAATTTAGATGGCAAGGTGACGGAGGTCGGAAGCTCTATACGTGAAGTGTTCATCGTGATGAAGATGCTAGACGCAAGTGGGACAACTTGCCGGGCGCCCGATGGGTAACAAAGAAGAATTTCGGAGACAACTCCAAGGTCCCAAGATGGCGAAAGGCTACTCAAACTCATTCGGGAGAGATGGAACACTAAGGAGACCATGAAGATCACAACCGAAGACCGGAGTTCGAGATGCCGAGCCACAAGGAAGTTGTTGCATCTGTCAAGACCAAAGGACAAAGTCAGCCCATGATGACCAAAAAAAATGACTAAGCCGAAGTGGGTACCCAAGATTGCAACGCCCGCAAAGAGCGTTGATCCGAAGTAATCAAGTGAAGAAGTCTAGCCATGGACTATAAACGAAGTACTAGGCGGGAGGCAACCCGTTTCGTCGAGTCAAGAATGAGCTACCGGGAGGACAACCCGATTCCAGGTTTTTTGAGTCTTTATAATTCAGTTTTGAATTTTACTACCCAAAACATAAGACTTAGAATGGTTGAACAATATAGACATAATTCTTGGTTGAATATTTTGCTTGATCATAAACCCTTTACATGAACCATCCTATGTGATTGTTTGCTTCTTTTTCGAGAAACCACAACAAAAAAAAATCAGAACCTAACTCAACCCTTCACCCTCATTATGGTGCTGTGGTTGACTTGTTTTTCATGCTAAAAACACTCGAGTAGAGCCACGACTTGTATCTAGATGTTATTTAAATTTCAGCATGTGGTAGGACTCGCGTGAACCTAGAAACTTGATTTTTGGTTGGTTTAAAAATCGATATCCTTGGTTTCTCTAAGATTAGAATTTTTCTAAGCCTCACTTAATTTTATTTCATTCAAAATCTCTCTCATCTAATCAAAATTAGGACATAAACCTATGCCCCCATGATCAAGCCGGGAAACGTTCGCTCTCAACCAATGAAGGCAAACTATACCGGTGGGACCAATATCAATGTAGTCGGAAAATATTTTCGACTTACATTTGTTTTTAATGGTTTAAAAACTTCTCTAAATTTATGCTTGAGCTCTTGCATGGCTCTGAAAAATATTTTTAAATTTCTAAATTAGAGTAGTGCTTAACCTTAAACACGCTTAAAGGGAGGCAATCTAGTTAACCTAAACATGCATGCACCATGATACATCACGGGATGCCCCTCCAACATATTTAAACCACATGCAAAGTACAAGCATGGGGGGGCAGCCAAGGCTTTGTTTTGTAGGAATATCATGGATGCATGTGAGGCAAGGGAGTATGGAAGTGAGTCAAAGCGAAAACATCAAGTGGAAAGAGCAATAATGCAAGCGAAGGAGTGGACGGGAACGTTGGAAGGTGCACGCGGTCACGAAGCAACAAGCATGAATGCACTAGAGAAGAACCGAGCCAAGAGGAGGAGAGAGGTAAGTCTCCCATCCAGCTCTTTGTTCGTGTGCTCTAGTTTGTAGGCCGGAACCACCTTAGACTTAGCCATCCACCGCGTTTGTTTCGTGCAACAAATCACATCCTTAATCCACTCAAAGTCCAGACTCCAAAATAATATTTGTGTACCTTGTTACCAGGTGAAAACCCCGGATATATATTTGTGAGGGAGAGTGCTGCAATCATGGAAGAAAACTACAAGCCTTTTCACCGAAGAAAAAGGGATCATCGTCGTCTAAGCCATCAACCCCTTCGAGGAGGCACTCGGTTTCCGAGTTTCCTCGGAGTATGGAGGAGGACACGGCACCGCCGAGGAGGAACCACACTCTTCTCCTTGGTAGCATGAGGGCCACATGAAACTCGTTTATTAGGTTTACCAAACTTCAATAACATATGGAGGAGCCGCTCGTCCAACCTCGCCACTTGACACGATCATCCGCTCCACCTCCATACGCTCCGCGGTATTCCGAGGGGTATGTCATCATGACGGAGGAGGAGAAGAAGCTCGCTCGCCCTAATTAGAGGCTTGTAGCGAACGTCGACATCGACGACCAAGCTCTCCACATATTGGGTTTCACACGGGACACTGGTGCAATTCCCTAACGGAGTGTCGGCAAACTGAGGACCATGCGTGGTTCGAGGACCGGTGGATGGTCGCTTCCTTGTGTGATGTGTGATTGACAACGTTGTGTGGACTGATTCTTGGCTAAGTATTGCAGGTGCAGGTTGCGGCTTGACTCGTGTTGGTGCAGGTGAAGAACAAGTGCGAAAGGTCGTTGCCGGTGAGGCCTCCAGGTGTGGAGAAGACAAGTAGGCTTCGTTCGAGGGACCCGGTGGCCAGTGGGGTCAAGTGCGGGCCGCATGGTGGCATTTACAGCAAGATGAAGTCGTGGACGGTTTCTTGGTAGAGCCTCAAAACCAAGGTCGAGCCGGGACTACGTGGGAGCCGAGTCATGAGTGGAGATTGGCGGAGGCTACTCCGAGTTCGCGGGGTTTGTAGTGGTTCACCAGAAAACCACTGGGTTACTCGGTTGAGCCACAAAACCGAGGCCGAAGACTCGACGAGGAGGTGCGGCCACCCAGTCCGGTTCAACCGCCCAGGAGGGGCGGTCAGACCGCTAGGGGCCGGTCAGATCCCCCAGGCCAGTCTAACCGCCCAGGGGGGGCGGTCCGACCGCCCTGGCCGCCGGCGCCGAGAAGCTTCGAAGCGGAAGACACGCGTCGAGATCGCAAGGCTTGCGTCGAGGCAAAGCAGGTTGCGGTCGCCGGGCATCCGTCCGATGGTGAAGACATGAAGACTTCCAAATCCGCCCTCGGGGGGCATGTATCCTTAGTTATTAGTGAAGGGTAGTTATCCCGTCTCTTTTGTGTTGATTTTCGGAGCTCTTTTGGCGGTGTTTTGAGGACGATTTCTTGGGTTTTTTTGGTGGGTGTCACGTATGAGGTTTGTGTGCTTCTTTGGCTAGTTACTTTGCCCCCAAATCCCCTTTGAATCGGACTCGATTTGGTGGTTTCTCGAGTTGGGCGAGTTCTTGACCTAGAGAAGCAATTTCTTCGATTCCTCTTGATTGTGAGCGTTTCAGGTCGATTCCTTTGAGGTAGAGGTTGCCCAGGAGGTAGCCCAGCTATTCCCGAAGTTTTGCTGCAATTCGTGGAGTGATTCGGGAGATCGAGTGCCAGGAAGTTGAGGTTTGACCCGCGGGTTCGTTTTCTGGAAGGGGCGGTCTAACCGCCTGCAGGGGGCGGTCTAACCGCCCGGGTGTTTCCGGGTCAAAGTTTTGTTTCGCCGGATTTTCCTCTGTGAGTTTGTTCGCCTTGATCAGAGGAGCGTCTGGGTGAAATTTGGGATCGTTCTCGTGCAGTTTGCTAGGTGTTCTTGGTTGGAGTTCGTTGCTGGGTACAGGAGGTTAGACCGCCCTAGGTATCCGGTCTAACCGCCCCTAGGCCCTTGGGTGAAGTTTTGGTTTTCGCCAAGATTTTCTGGTAGCTCGGATGGCCTTGACCAGAGATCTTTGTTGGTGAAACCGGGGTGAGTTTTGGTGCTCGGAAGAGGCGTTTCGGAGGATTTCTTGGTTACCAGGTGGAGGCGGTCTAACCGCCCCCTATACCCGGTTTAACCGCCCCCCCGGTTAGCCGGCTTTCGAGTTGTTTCCGCTGTCGTTGCTGCGTGTGTGTTGTGGTTGCTGGTAGAGTTTGTTCCTAGGACCAGTAGCACTCCAGTGGCTACGTGGTTTTGGCAAACGGAAGGTTGAAGTGCGGAGCGTGTGATTTCGGGGGTTGGATCGAGCTAGTTCATCTTGTCAGAGTTTCAATCTCCCTCGAGAAGAATTTTTATCGGCTCCCATTCACTCCCCCCCTCTGGTCGCCTAATCGGTCCTTCAAGTGGTATCAGAGCCGGTTCGGGTCTTTGTTGACTCTAACCAGTCTAAGATCCAAGGATGGCGTTCCAGGAACGGGGTTCGGGTCCTCCACACTTCGATGGAAAGAACTACCAGATGTGGAGCAAGCGGACGGGTGTGTTCCTCCGCGGAAAGGGTCAGACTCTGTGGGATGTCACGGTGGACACAGGATATGTCCAGCCGATGGATTTCCTCGCTCCAGGGTCGAGGAACAGATTCGACGCCAACAATAAGGTGGTCGACTACTTGTTTCGTGCTTTGTGTCAGCCTGAGTTCGATCGGGTGCACACCGAGCACTTGGCTTGTAGGATTTGGGCGGTGTTGAAGGAGGCTCATGTTGGGAACGCCCTGTGTTCGAGGGCACGGATGTATGCGACCCGCCCGGAGAGAGTACGAGAACTTCACTCATCTCCCCGGTGAGTCCATCGATGCCTTGTTTCAGAGATTCACGGTGGTTGTGAACAACATGAGGGCCAATGTGGACGTGCTCCCGTACGATGATCATGATAGAGCGGTCAAGCTCTTACACTCTTTGGATCGTACGATTTGGGGCGGAAAGTTCGAGGCCATAGTCGAGTCGGAGAAGTATGACACTCTGACGGTGAACGAGCTGTTCTCGAAGCTCAAGTCGGCTGAGGTGGATAGGGGCATGACTGCCAAGCTCGAGGGACTGACTGATTCCCATAGTCTTGCCCTCGTTGGTGGTTCCAAAGGAAAGACTAACTCTAACCCGTCCACCAGGATGTTCTCCTTTTCCTCTTTGATATCTATGCCAGATGAGGAGTTTGATGACCTTGGAGAGGACGAGCTGGCGCTGTTGACGAGGCGGTTCGAGAGGCTACACGAGAACCGCGTGAACATGAGGAGAAACATGAGGACGTGCTTCCAGTGGGGCAAGCCGGGACACTTGGTCACCAACTGCCCGGAGAAGGCCGAGAACAAGGATAGCTACAAGCACAAGCCGAGGAAGGATGGCAAGTACCGTTCGAGGCACGACCACAAGAGCAAGCACAAGAACAAGTACAAGGACGAGCGACGATCGAGGAAGAAGGAGAGCCGAGGCAAGGCCCGAGCGATGGTTGGAGCGAGCGACGTCGACTCCAGTTCCGCGTACTCCACCTCGAGCTCGAGCAGCAGTGAAGATGAAGGCGATCGTCGCAAGAACAAGAAGTCGTCCAAGAACCTGAGCGGGCTGAGCTGCTTCGCGAGAGATGGCTTCTGCACCATGACGCTGAGCTCCGGCAGCAAGAAGAGCACACAGAGCGACTCGGACTCTGAGTCCGACGACGAGGTGCGTGATGAACTTCCCTTCTTGCGACAGGAGAATGAGAGGCTTCGCTCTTTGCTTGATAACCGTGATGACATGCTTAGAGAGGCCAAGAAAATGAGAAAAGAGCTTAGGGCTTCACTCGAGGATGCTAGGACTAGAGTGGCTGAGCTAGAGACATAGGTGCTTGATAGTAAGCTTGAGATTCATTCCCTTAAGGCTAGCCCTGTTGTTTCGGATGAGAATGATTGTGCTGATTGCTCTATATTCCTTGTTGATCTTGCTTTGTTTAAGGAGAAGCATGCCTCCAAGTGTGAGGAACTAGATGTGCTTAGGGTTGAAGTGGCTGAGCTGAAATCTAGACCTGCTTTGCTAGGTGCTTGCACTTCTTGCCCTGTTTTGCATGCTAAGATTGATGAGATGCATGCTTACACTAGTTCACTTGAGGCTAAATTGAAGGAACCCATGCCTACATCATGCTCTACCTGTGAAATGCATGCATTGAAAAAATTGGAACTTGCACATTATGTTGATCATTTGCAGGATGAAAATGATGACTTGAGGAAGTTGATGGGGTGGTTGTCCGGTCATGAGCCTCAGTTGAGGATGATGATTGAGGCCTTTAAGAGGCAAGATGGTGAGGGACTTGGGGCAAACAAGGTTGGTGAGGGAAGTGGAGAGAATATCCCGGAGCCACCAAAAACCCACCACAAAAATGATTTCCCTCCAAAACCCAACCATCTTAGGAATCGACTAGACACAACCCCAGCTCCACCTATATTTCCTACACCCACAAATGATCTCCGAAGGCCTATCAAGTTTGTGAGCACTTCCGGGAAAGTGTTCTTTGGGAAAGTGAGTGAGAAGGCAAGTGAGGAGAAATCGGTGGAGGAGTTGAGTGGAGAGAAACCAAGCGATCAGCCCCAATCCAAGCCAAAACCTAAGCTTGTGAGGTTCCGTTGTGGCCATTATGGGAAAGAGGGTCACAAGGATGAGTTTTTCTTCAAGAGGAAGCGGGAAGAGAGGATGGCAAAGGAGTGGGCGAACAAGGATAGGTACAACCCTTCCCATGGTGTACCTAAGCCTCGCATGCCACTGCCCAGGGGTAAGGCTGTGGTGAGAAGTGTTCCGGCATGGGGAGATGCGAGTTCCCGCAGCCGAGGAGCAGTACGGGGGGGCGGTCGGGCCGGCCCGGCTAGGCGGTCGGACGAGCCCGGCCCGCAGGGGGGCGGTTAGACCGGCCTGGCTAGGCGGTTTAACCGCCCCCCAGAATTCTGGGCGGAGTGGTTTTCGAGATGGTGAGTCGAGAGGTTCCAGGTCTGGAGGTGGAGTTGCTGGTGGTTGGTCTGGAGAGACAGCAAGTGGTCAGTTTGCTAGGCATTCTCCCCCTCGAGTTCACTACAGGGATGGGAGGAGTCGTAGCTTTGTGAAGGAGAGGAGGGACGTTCCACGGGTTGTCTTCCATGGTTTTGGTCCTCCTCCAGGCAGTGAGGGGTGGTTCCCTCGGAGTGGTTACCGAGGTGGTGTTCGTGGTGGTAGTTATGATAGGAAAGATGGCTTGATGTGTGCTAACCCCACTTTCGAGCAAATGCCTCGGCACTGGTTTTCCTCTTTTGGTACTAACCCCAGTGCTTAGTCGTTTTTCGCTCACGTGCTTGTTTTTGAATTTCAGGTGGGAGACTTGAAGAACATTTGGTTGATTGACTCCGGTTGCTCGAGGCATATGACCGGAGATAGGGGGTGATTCTCAAGTCTCGTCCCGGTGGTGACGAAGAGGTACATCTCTTTTGGGGACAATGGGCGTGGGCGTGTGCTTTCAAAAGGTGAGATCAAAGTGAGTGACAAGACACTCTGAGGCGTGTTGCGCTTGTTCAATCGCTGGGGTACAATTTGCTTTCTGTGTCCCAGTTGTTGGATGAGGGCTTTGAGGTGTTGTTTCGGCCAGGTGGTTCTCGGATTGTGGACTCTCGAGGGGACCTTGTCTGTATGGTCGTTCCCGAGGGTCAGGTGTTTCGTGCTGATTTTTTTCAGTCTTCGGGTGTGGAGCGTTGTTTCTTGGCTGGTTCTTCGAGTGAGTTGTGGAGGTGGCATAGGAAGTTGGGTCACTTGAGCTTTGACCTTTTGTCTCGCTTGAGTAAACTCAATTTGGTTCGAGGATTGCCACGGTTGAGGCTTGAGAAAGAGTTGGTTTGTGCGCCATGTAGGCATGCCAAGATGGTGGCCTCTTCTCACCCGCCTCTCACCGATGTGATGACTGAGCGTCCATGCGAGCTGATCCATATGGACCTTGTTGGCCCAGCTCGTGTGCGATCTGCGGGTGGGAAGTGGTATGTCCTTCTTGTGGTGGACGACTATTCTCGGTATGCTTGGTTGTTCTCTCTCGAGGATAAGGGGGAGACGTTTGGTTTTGTTCGAGATCTAGTCTTGAGGTTAAGGAACGAGAGGCACGGAGATGCCATACGAGCTATCCGCAGTGATAATGGCTCGGAATTCAGGAACTCTCGTTTTGAAACCTTTTGCCATGACTTGGGTCTTGAGCACCGAGCTTTTCGAGTCCGTATACGCCTCCCCGAATGGTGTTGTGGAAAGGAAGAACGAGACATTGTGCGAGATGGCTCGGACGATGCTTGATGAGCATAGGACTCCGAGGAGGTATTGGGCTGAGGCAGTGAATACCGCGTGCTATGTGTCGAACAGGATATACCTCAGAGTGCACAAGAAGAAGACATGCTATGAGTTGATGCACGGTCGCACACCCAAGGTGAGTCACTTCCATGTCTTTGGTTGCAAGTGTTTCATTCTGAAGAAGGGCAGGAAGTTGGATAAGTTTGAGGCTAGGTCTGTCGATGGCATTTCCTTTGGTTATGCATCTCATTCTAGAGCATATCGTGTGCTCAATCTTGAAACTAACCAAATCATGGAGACTTGCGAGGTAACCTTCGACGAGACAGAGCCACGTAGTCGCCTTGTCTTTGAGTGTGCAGGTGATGATGAGCTTGGTGAGGAGATCTTTCAGGAGGAGGAGCATGAACATGGAGAGGATGAAGATGGCGGTGTGGTGCCCCCGGCTGAACATGTACCCACTACTTCGACTACGGTGATGGTTGGACCCTCTACTACACCTACGACGACAAATCAAGAACGAGGAGAAGCTGATGTTGAGGGGGAGGTAGCATCGAGGCGAGAACCTCCCCAACGAGTACAAGTGGATCACCCAGCTTCGAGGATCATCGGCGACATGAATGAACACACTACACGGTCGAGGTTTCGAAACAACTCCCATTTTGCTCATGCTGCATTTGCTGCTTCTTTCGAGCCCAAAGACATTGGACACGCACTATCTGATCACAATTGGGTTAATTCGAAGCATGAGGAGTTGGAGAACTTTGAGAGGAATCAGGTGTGGGAGTTGGTTGACCCTCCCCCAGGGTGTAAGCTGATTGGTACAAAGTGGGTGTGGAAAAACAAAGAGGGAGAGAAGGGTGAGGTTGTGAGGAACAAGTCGAGACTTGTTGCTCAGGGGTTCAGTCAGAAGGAGGGGATCGACTACGAGGAGACCTTTGCTCCCGTAGCCCATTTGGAGGCGATTAGGATCCTTCTAGCCTTTTCCGTGGCTAAAGGGTTCAAGTTGCACCAAATGGATGTGAATAGTGCTTTTCTGAATGGTGTGTTGGAGGAAGAAGTGTATGTGAGGCAGCCTCCGGGGTTTGAGAGTGAGAAGTACCCCCACCGGGTGTACAAGTTGAGGAAGGCGCTGTATGGGTTGAAGCAGGCGCCTAGAGCTTGGTATGGCAGGTTGAGGGGGTTCTTGTTTGAGAGAGGCTTTGAGATGGGGAAGGTCGATCAGACCTTGTTTTTGCTAAGGCAGGCAGAGATATCCTAATTGTGCAGGTGTACGTGGATGATATTGTCTTTGGTGGCTCGTCTAACTCTCTTGTTGCAAGGTTTGCAGATGATATGAGCAGGGAGTTCGAGATGAGCATGATGGGTGAGTTGCAGTTCTTCCTCGGGCTACAAATCAAGCAATCAAAGGAAGGAACATTTGTGCACCAGGCTAAGTACACCAAGGACATTGTGAGGAAGTTCAAGATGGAGGACTCCAAGGCTATGACGACGCCGATGAGTACGACTACAGCTCTTGATGCGGACGAGGAAGGTGAACACGTGGACCAGAAGGAGTACCGGAGCATGATCGGGTCACTCCTCTACTTGACGGCGACGAGGCCGGACATACAGTTCTCGGTGTGTCTGTGCGCTCGTTTTCAAGCGTCTCCAAGGACTTCGCATCGGCAAGCGGTGAAGAGAATTTTTAGGTACTTGCGTCACACTCCCGACTTCGGCCTTTGGTACTCCGCGTCCTCTTATTTGGCGCTTCATGGCTTTTCAGACGCAGATTTTGCCGGGTGTCGGTTGGATAGGAAGTCCACTTCTGGGACTTGCCAGTTTTTGGGTTCCTCTTTGATGTCTTGGTCTTCCCGCAAGCAGTCGAGTGTTGCTCAATCCACGACCGAGGCCGAGTATGTTGCCGCTGCTAGTTGTTGCTCTCAGCTCCTTTGGATCACCTGCACCATGAGTGACTTTGGTGAGGAGTATACCCATGTTCCACTTCAATGTGATAGCACCAGTGCCATAAGTGTTGCAAAGAACCCAATGCTCCATTCCAAAACCAAACACATAGAAGTGAGGTATCATTTCCTGAGAGACAACGTAGAGAAAGGGAAGATAGCCTTGATCCATGTACCCACACATGACCAACTAGCCGATATTTTCACCAAACCCCTAGATCAAGCAACTTTCACTGGTTTGCGGGGGGAACTTCGTGTGTGTTTGATTTCTTGAGTTGGGTGTGTGGGAGCTTTCTTCTGCCGGTGGTGTCGAGCCCGTTTTGCCTCCCCTCGAGGAGCCGGTGGTTTGTGATCTTTGTGTGTGGGAGCTCCTTTGTAGCATATGTATAGCTTTCTGTTGTGCATCTCTTGCATTTGGCATTGCATATGTAACATGATGTATAGGCATCCTTGTATATTAGATTGCATGCATTTTGTATCATATGCATTGGATAGGAAAAGCTTCTCCTATATACATTGTTCACCATGAGTTGCTATATATGTTCTTGTGAACTTGTTTGGTATGCTATGGTTAGTTTGGCTTAGCTCTTTATGATCTTGATGAATGATCCATGGTTGATTGCTAAATTTTTGAAAAATGTCACATATATGCTCTCTCTCATGTGTAAATGCCTTTATATGATCTTGACATGTTTTAGTGGCGTTGCTATGCTTAATTTGTGGTTGGATAGCTAGTTTATTGATCATATGGGGCCAAAGGCTCTTTTGCCATCATGAATGTTTAGCCCTCTTGCTTCATCTTGTGGAGGGGCATAAGTTCCTTTTTGTCGCAAAGACATTTCATGTACCATTCGTAAATCTGAAAATGCAATGAAAAATGCTTGGAAAATATGCTCCCATGTCATATGTGCTGATTTTAAATTTGCTTTGGGTGCTAAACCGTTGCATGATGCCTACCAATCAGAAGTCTCATACATAGAAGTAGGCACATGGCTCGGTGGCTTTGACATGACATGAGGTGCTTTTGGGTGTTTATGATGGTCTTATGATTAGAATGGCTGTCCTAGCATGAAGTTTGAGTGGCCTTGCCATTTTGGTTGTTTTGCTCATGTTTAGGTATTTGCTTGTGAGAGAGTAACTTTTCGCAAAATTACTCAAATCCTTTTTAGCCTTGCCCAATGGTTGTGAAACTTGGTGATCACGTAGTTAAGGTCATTACGAACCTGTCGAGTATCTAACTTGCTCATTTGGACTTGTGTAGCTCCTTGTGATGAATTTAGTATATTCGAGAAGCTATATGTTAAAAGTTTTTGCATTTTGCCTTGATTCATGCATTGTCAACAAGGGGGAGAAGTTTGTGCATGCTTTGGGCACCTGGGAGTGTTTGGAAGGTGTTCCAATTGGTTCGGGCAAATTTTGAGCAGTTTGGTGCAGGGCCGGTCTCTTGGGACGATCTAACCGCCCCCAGGCGGTCAGATCAGGCACAGGCGGTCTAACCGCCCTGTACAGGCGGTCTAACCGCCCTAGGCAGTGCGAGCAGGTTTTTGCTCTTTGTTGCATTCCCGCGTTGCATTGCTGCATTTGTTCAGGGGGAGTGTGTTTTGGCTCAGGGGGAGCTCTTTGTGGTGTTCGAGCTTTGCTTTGGTGGTTTGCGCTCTTTGCTTGAGCTGTGTTTTGTCTCGGATGTGTCGAGTCGTTGCCCTTGCCTAAGGGGTCTGAGACTTGTCTTCTTCAAGTGATCTTGTTCTTTGCCTTTCTTTGGCTTTCGATCGCTTGTTGAGGTTTCTTTTTATTTGTTTCTTTCCTTTTCCTTTTCTCTTGTGTTACTTCATGTGAGTGTGTTGTCAATGCACTCATCAAGGGGGAGATTGAGGACCATGCGTGGTTCGAGGACCGGTGGATGGTCGCTTCCTTGTGTGATGAGTGATTGACAACGTTGTGTGGACTGATTCTTGGCTAAGTATTGCAGGTGCAGGTTGCGGCTTGACTCGTGTTGGTGCAGGTGAAGAACAAACGCGAAAGGTCGTTGCCGGTGAGGCCTCCAGGTGTGGAGAAGACAAGTAGGCTTCGTTCGAGGGACCCGGTGGCCAGTGGGGTCAAGTGCGGGCCGCATGGTGGCATGAACAGCAAGATGAAGTCGTGGACGGTTTCTTGGTAGAGCCTCAAAACCAAGGTCGAGCCGGGACTACGTGGGAACCGAGCCATGAGTGGAGATTGGCGGAGGCTACACCGAGTTCGCGGGGTTTGCAGTGGTTCACCAGAAAACCACTGGGTTACTCGGTTGAGCCACAAAACCGAGGCCAAAGACTCGACGAGGAGGTGCGGCCACCCAGGCCGGTTCAACCGCCCAGGAGGGGCGGTCAGACCGCCTGGGGCCGGTCGGATCCCCGGGCCGGTCTAACCGCCCAGGGGGGCGGTCTGACCGCCCTGGCCGCCGGCGCCGAGAAGCTTCGAAGCGGTGGACACGCGTCGGGATCGCAAGGCTTGCGTCGAGGCTAAGCAGGTTGCGGTCGCCGGGCATCCGTCCGATGGTGAAGACATGAAGACTTCCAAATCCGCCCTCGGGGGGCATGTATCCTTAGTTATTAGTGAAGGGTAGTTTAGTCTTTTGGGTTCCTCCATATATACTCATTGAATGGGTGGATGGCAGCCAACTCTTGGAACCCTAGCTCATTTGTTTTTCCATTTTCGTTCTCCATTTTCCTTAGGTTTTTAGAGGACTAGCTTGAGAGCTTCATGTGAGATCTAGAGAGAGGGATGGAAGTTTGGGTGGCAAGCTAGACCTTGTACGAACCTTTCATGGCATGTATAGAAGGTTTGGCGTTGTTCATCATGGTGGTTTTCCCGTCTCTTTTGTGTTGATTTTCGGAGCTCTTTTGGCGGTGTTTTGAGGACGATTTCTTGGGGTTTTTATTGGGTGTCACGTATGAGGTTCGCGTGCCTCTTTGGCTGGTGACTTTGCACCCAAATCCCCTTTGAATCGGACTCGATTTGGTGGTTTCTCGAGTTGGGCGAGTTCTTGACCTAGAGAAGCGATTTCTTCGATTCCTCTTGATTGTGAGCGTTTCGGGTCGATTCCTTTGAGGTAGAGGTTGCCCAGGAGGTAACCCGGCTTTTCCCGAAGTTTTGCTGCAATCCGTGGAGTGATTTGGGAGATTGGGCGCGAGGAAGTTGAGGTTTGACCCGCGGGTTCGTTTTCTCGGAAGGGGCGGTCTAACCGCTTGGCGGGGCGGTCTAACCGCCACGGGTGTTTCCGGGTCAAAGTTTTGTTTCGCCGGATTTTCCTCTGTGAGTTTGTTTGCCTTGATCAGAGGAGCGTCTGGGTGAAATTTGGGGTCGTTCTCGTGCAGTTTGCTAGGTGTTCTTGGTTGGAGTTCGTTACAGGGTACAGGAGGTTAGACCGCCCCAGGTAGCCGGTCTAACCGCCCCTAGGCCCTTGGGTGAAGTTTTGGTTTTCGCCAAGATTTTCTGGTAGCTCGCATGGCCTTGTCCAGAGATCTTTGTTGGTGAAACCGGGGTGAGTTTTGGTGCTCGGAAGAGGCGTTTCGGAGGATTTCTTGGTTACCAGGTGGAGGCGGTCTAACCGCCCCCTATACCCGGTTTAACCGCCCCCTCTGGTTAGCCGGCTTTCGAGTTGTTTCCGCTGTCGTTGCTGCGTGTGTGTTGTGGTTGCTGGTAGAGTTTGTTCCTAGGACCAGTAGCACTCCAGTGGCTACGTGGTTTTGGCAAACAGAAGGTTGAAGTGCGGAGCGTGTGATTTCGGGGGTTGGATCGAGCTAGTTCATCTTGCCGGAGTTTCAATCTCCCTCGAGAAGAATTTTTATCGGCTCCCATTCACTCCCCCCCTCTCTGGTCGCCTAATCGGTCCTTCACAAACACCCACAAGGAATTCGCCTAGGAAATTTTCATGACCATGGCGCATACCCTTGATGAAGGAGTCTGAGTCTCTCATTCCGTTTGGAGGGAGCCCACAAGTGGAGAAGAAGGAAGACACCGTCGGAAGGGTAACCTTGATCAATTATGCTATTTCTAGCACCTTGATGGGGTAATCTCCTTTCATCCATGGGTTGCAATCGATCTTGAGATGTAATCATACTTTGTTGGATTATCTATCTATCGTCTTTTGTTGAATATACTTCAATGCTTAAGGTTAGCTACCATGCCGTAAAGGGAGTAAGGGCTCTATGCTTCCTTGGATCCATTCAACACAATCCCCGATAGATTAGATTGGCTTTCATGTTCGAAACGATTGCATGTTCTAGTATCGTAGACCCATGGGCGAGTGTCTCCTATTTTCAAAAGGGAGCTCCGAAACAAGTGGATATGCATGAAGGCACATGGGAAGGTTTTTGGAGTATGATCACGGGAGGAGACCATCAACGAAGAAATACTATCCGGAACCCCATCATCCAATTGTGTCACTTTTGTGCAAGTGGATTTTTGGGAGAAGGAGAGAGACAAAGATAACCAACACTGAGTCGAATTGGCTTTACTCGTCTTTGATTGCCAAGTGGCCAATAGACCCCACTCACCTATGATCAACCGGTGGTGTTGTTAAGCAACATCGAGTTCGGGAGATATTGGTTCGGGGTGTTGCCTCTCCATATTGGCTATCTCTTTAAACCCGGGTATTACAAGGAACCCAAATCATCTCCAACCCGGGACTTCCCTAGGAATATATGAAGAAAGGAAAATATAAGAGTGAAGATGAGAGAGGAGGCTTCCAAGTGGCCTAGGTGAATTTGCCCCTTCCGGATTGAAGATTAAGACTTTTCTTGAGGGGAAGAAGATCGGTTAGAGGAAGGACTTCTTGTGCCGGCAGAGCAAAAAAATAATAAAAGGAGAAGAATTATAGGAGAAGGATCTTCCACGACCCAAGAAGGAGGTGCACAACAAAATTATGTCCCACCATTGGGAGGAACCCCGGCGCCGCCGAGTTACTACGGTGGTGTACCAATGCAAGCATGGGGGAGTGGTGCAGCCATACCCCCACTATTTTTGCGGTGCCCAACGTAACCTTTGCGGAGCCATTTGCACACCTTCCTCAACCACAACAAAATGTGGCCACCATTGGAGGATACGCTGCAAGGAACGTGCAAATTATTGCAGCCATCCTAACCAATGCAAACGAAATGGGTGAAGGAAATGCAAACGTCGCTTATGTGCTTGGACACCTTCACCTAGCACCGTCGGACAATTCATAGGAGGAGTGGTGCATTCCTATTACAAGTAAGGGTACAACAACCAAGACAATTAATATCAACCACCGGCGAAGATTAGAGAGAGGAGGAGCTTTAGCTATCTTTCCTTTACCCCCTTTTCTTTAATTTTCAGCTTTTTTGCGCCTATGTATGCGTAGTATTTTCAGTTTTACTTGAATTTTTAGTGTTAGTTTAATTTTTCAGCGTGTGTCTTAGTTTTTATTTTCATCATGAATAATGTCACCACCAAGGTTTTACCTTTGGTAAAGTTACAAAGTTTGTGTCATGATGATATATGATTATAATTGCCACTTTGTTTATCTTTGTAATTGATTTATGCATGTTTAACCTAGTGCTCTCTTAAAAATACAAATCTGAAATTATCTAAATTCTAGCTTAATCTTTAGCGGAGGTTATGATTAAAATAAAGACCCATAATGTTTTATGTGCTCTAAAGTTATGAATAGATTAAAGATGTCTTTTATGCTCAAAAATATTGATAACCTTGTCACAAATATCACTTGTGTGTTGCTCAACCTATCCAGAGCCTTATATATATTTGAGTGCATAAACTTTAGTGTACAAGATTTATTTTTTAATGAGTTATTGCGGGCCATGATTTCTCTGGCCCGAGACTAAGAAGCTGGTCATTCCGTTTTTGCGTATCTATCTTATTGCTAGCCTCTTATCCGTGCATTGTGTATCCCCACATCGGAGATTTCACAAACCTCGCCGGATATGCACCCTTAAACCAAATATCATCTTCTGTGATTACCTCCTTGACCACAACCTATCGTTGAGAATGGATCATCAATTCAAGGAAGATCGCAAGACGGTGCCGACATTGAAGATTTCAAGTATCTCTCCAAGAAAAAATATTTCCTGTACCTACCTTATTTTTCGCCTCTTTGCTCGAGGACGAGCCACGTCTAAGCATGGGGGAGGAGGTAGGTACGGTGCAGCTTTAGAGTTCAAAGGGGGGTATTTTTAAAAAAATGATGATGAAAGAAAAAATTTGGCGATGAACGTGACTTCCAAGGTGAAGGTCTCACAAGAAGAAAGAAAGAAAAAAAAATATATATATATAATGAATGAAAGAAAGAAATAAAAGAATGAGAAATATGAGAAAGAGAAAAAAATATATGCGTAAAGTGAACTCCCCGGTTCTCTAAGAGTGCATTCCAGGCTTCAAGTTTAAAAGATCCATTCTCATTTTCCAACCATGTTCAATCCGATAACGAGGACTTCCTTTGTGCCTCGGGATCACTCCTTGCCATTTGCACATGTCCACTCATCTAAAGTGTGTGTATTTTTCTCTTTCCCCTCCTTGATTTAACATTATTTTCCAATGACCTTTTTGACGAGTCTCGGTAAGACCATGAGAAGCTTGTCTTGTTTTGACAACACCTCATTTATAAAATCTTGTTAGGACTAAACTTTCCCAAAGCTCCATATAAAGCCTACCACACATATATGTTATGAGAGGGAAATGAGTAGAATATATAGGCTTGAGAGACAAGCGAGATGAGAGTTCATGAGCAATATGCACGATGATTTAAATTTGTGAACTTGGTTTAGCTTTTCTTTGTCTCGTTCTTTATTTCAAAAATTTTGAGATCTATTTAAAACTTTGTGAGCATGTTAATACTTCTGGGATAAGCTTAACAAGAATCTACCCTCCGTAGAGATGAAGGCTAGTGCATTATGGAACTTTAACGAATTAAAATTTTGAGAGCATTATGTTTTTTTTTCATGTATGATCAAGTGCAAGGTTTAAACATTGTTGGGCAATGATGATATCCATCGAAGGCTTACTCGAGGACGAGCAAGGTTTAAGCATGGGGGAGATGTTGACGGTGAAAATTCGTCAACCTAGCCATAAGTTTACCTTCGGTGTTGGCATGACTTTTGTATCTATTCATTGGTACTAACCCCCGTGGTATAACAAGTTCACTTGTGCATGTCGGTTTTGGAGTTAAGTGTTAACGCAGGGTTTTAACGTTGAAAGCAAGACTTCCGGGATAAGTTCATTAAGCACCTCATGACAAGACCTTGAAGCCAGATACAAGTCAAGCAATGAAGTGAACATGACTACAAGAGCCCAAGGACCAAGCCCGAGAAGATGATAAACTCAGAGGACCGAACCAGAAAAGTGCTGAATCTTGCAAGACAAGGAGTTGAGTCCAATTCGGAGAGAAACTGACGTCAAGGGCCCACATGCAAAAGGGGAGAACATCTAGAAGACGCGGGAAGCAACACCGGGCAAAGCAGGCCACGAGATGGGCCGAATTGGGCCCAGGCCGGCCGGCCCAGCCTTTTTCGGGGCCCAATCGGCCTCCCCTTTGACCTAATTGCTTCTCAGGCTATAAATAGCCCCCTGACCGAGAGCCACGCAGAATCAAGTCGTAATCCGCCGCCGAGGAGCAGGGAAGCTTGAGGGACACCATCTCGGAGATGAGGGTCGTGCTAGTTGTCTAGGGTTTCCCTAGCCGACGTGGGAACCATGCATGGAAGACCACGTCGGAGCTCCGGAGCGAGGATCAAGATCGAGGTAGGATCCCGGTGGTGATCTTGTTCATGTAATCATTCATGGTGAAGTTTGTAAGTGAATCCGATTTCTAGCGATTAAGTGCCTTCTCGATGATTTTGTTTTCTTCTGGGTTTTGCTTCTTCTACGATCTAGTCTATAGCTAGATTACATAGGGTGCTCTTGTAGCCGCGGTGGCTAGAGGTGCATACCGGACCGGCCAAGTGATTTCAACTTGTTCTATCGAACTCGCCATAGACTACCCGCATGAATAGGGATACGTTGTGACAGAACGGGGGTTCCAAAAGGCGGGCGTTTTCGGAGTCGGATGGGAAGGCCACGATTTAAAGATGCTTTTAATGAGATTCGCTTTTCTATCTTCATCTATCTTGTTTGGAGCTAGATCATAAGCATGATCTAGATTCTCTAGATTGGTTATCTCTTGTTTTCTCTTGTTACCTCTTACTAGATTAGATTAGATTCGTTTCCTTTATGAGTTAGTAGATTAGATGCAACTTAGTTCATCATAAGATAGCTTACCTTGCTTTACTAGATTGAATCCTTGCGTTGCACATTGTTCCACGGATTCGATACCTTGGGTTCACCAGTCGAGGGAAGAAGGGTCCCTTGACTACGACGGGAGACTTGTCCTCTTGCAAGTCTAAACGAACTTTGATACAACTATTAACCGTCAACATGTTCCAAGAGATGGCTGCCATCCTCTCACCTCATGGGTTATATGGAGGCAACCGAAAATCTAAAATACCCTTACTTAATAACTAGGGATATAAGCCCCTCGAGGGCGAAATTGGAAATCTTTGTCATCCCTCCATCGGACGGATGCCCGGCGACCGCAACCTGCTTAGCCTCGACACAAACCTTGTGATCTCGACACGTGTCCTCAGCTTCGAAGATTCTGAACTGCATCGTCGCACACTGGTCGGACTGGTGCTCTTCACCGGTCAGACCGGTACCCACCGGTCAGACCGGCTGGAGCTGCTGCAGCACCGTCTTCGGTTCTTCGGTCTTGGCTTTGTGGATCAACCAAGGAACCCAGTGGTTTTCTGGTGAACCACTGGAAACCCCGCAACTCAGTGTAGCCTCCGCCAATCGCCACTCATGACTCGGCTCCCACGTAGTCCCGGCTTGACCTTGGTTTTCAGGGTCAACCAAGAAACCGTCCATGACTTCATCTTGTTGTTCATGCCACCATGCGGCCCGCACTTGACCCCGCTAGCCACCGGGTCCCACGAACGAAGCCTACTTGTCTTCTCCACACCTGGAGGCCTCACCGACGACGACCTTTCGCGCTTGTTCTTCACCTGCACCAACACCAGTCAAGCCGCAACCAGCACC
Organism: Cenchrus americanus; assembly: GCA_947561735.1. Classification (NCBI taxonomy): domain Eukaryota; kingdom Viridiplantae; phylum Streptophyta; class Magnoliopsida; order Poales; family Poaceae; genus Cenchrus; species Cenchrus americanus. Next base: position 152,418,715 of record OX387242.1, on the reverse strand, counting down.
TGCAATACGTAGCAAAGAATCAGTCCACACAACGTTGTCAATCACTAATCATACAAGGAAGCGACCATCCACCGGTCCTAGAACCACACATGGTCCTCAGAGGATGTGCGTCGACTACACCAACCTCAACAAGCACTGCCCCAAGGACCCCTTCGGGTTGCCGCGGATAGATCAAGTCATTGACTCCACGATGGGCTGCGACTACTCTTCTTCCTCGACTGCTACTCCAGGTACCACCAGATCGCTATCAGGGAAGAAGACAAGGAGAAGACCGCGTTCATCACCCCGTTTGGTGCCTACTGCTACAGGACAATGTCGTTCGGGTTGAAGAACGCCGGTGCCACCTACCAGCGAGCTATCCATGCCTTTTTAAGAGATAGCTCAACAAGAACGTCGAAGCCTACGTGGATGCCTTTTTTAAGGAAATGAATGCTAACTAATTAACTAGACAAACATTTAAGGAAAGGAATGCTAACTAATTAACAAGAGCTTATCCTTCCCTTTTCTGCATTGGTAACTCCATTGCAAGCTTTTTCCTAGCCAACTGGCGTTAATCTTCTTATAACTAAGGAAATGAATGCTAACTAACTAGCCAAACATGTGGGAAAAAATCCAAGCGCAATAATAATTAACAGGATAAACATGTGAAAAAATCACGACCTTCTCTTTTCAAGTTTTCTATTTAATCACTAAAAAGTATGTTGATTCAGCCAAATGGGAGGTCCCCAGATCTATGCAAAAAGAAAGATCCACGCAAGAAAAAAGGGGAGGCTTCAAGGTAGGGCTGACAACATGCAATTACCTCGTTGTATGACAAATTAGGCTCCACTTGGGGTTTCAAAAAATCGGATCCAAACACTTGTCAGGTTCATCAAATTTTAGTGAATTAAATACTCATGTGCACACAGACTGCATATGCATAAAGAGCATAAAACTACCAACAAAGAAGCTAATTCAGTGCAAAACCAAGGCAAGCATTCTGACGAGAGCTAATAACTCATAGTATCAGATTGGTTATTACTTCTCTCTATTTATGTGCTTTCGAGGTTGATAGAAACAGAACACGTCTCATATCCATTCATTCTAAGCAATAACTCATATGCACATGTCAAGTAACTCTAGCATCATATTTGGAAAATAAAAAAGGATGCATCAGCTTAGGAAGTACATATCCCTAGAAAAAACCAAATTTTACAAGGTAGTCCACTGCATGTGACCTATTCAATTAATTAGGAGGTTGTCGAACTAACATAAATGATACACATATCATACAAGAGTTTATAGTGGTGCAAGGAATTACCTTGGCTCAGCAGCCACATCAGCACAGGTAACATCCTCCCCATTTCCAGGAGCATCCTGACCCTTGAACAACTTTACAGTATTCTTGCTAGTTGATGAGCGAGACCTACAAGCAACTTACTAAGTCCTTTATGAAAAGAAGCAAATAGGAAATGGAAATATTAATTTGCAGTGTATACCTCAAGCCAACTAAAGTCATCATCAATGCCCAAAATATTACTCTTTAAGATTACTTAAATAACAATTAGAAATAAAAAATCAATGACATTATGCCCTCATGGCTCTGTTTTCATTTTCCAGCAGCTGCCAACTAGAAAATGTCAATTTCATGACTGCAGAAAAATGCAAGCAGTATAACTCATTTAAGATAGTAGGCAGATATGGAATAAAGCTACATGTTATAAAATTGAAGGCCACTACACCTCAAACACCCCTTTGGCTACCGATAGATTGCAACACAACTCAATCTGTTGCAGCGATTCAATAAAAACGGCTCGTCGCCCACACCCCCACGCCCACCTCCAAATATTCCCGGTTACCCCAGCCACGAACAGAGGTGGCGGCAGAACCCTCGTCCTGCACAGAGGCAATCCCAAATCACGATCTGCTCCTCCCTTTTTTATGCCCTCGGGCCACCATCTTCCACTCACCAGCCCCGTCCATGTCCTCGTGGCGGCGGTCAGCTTGAAGCAATTTCTACATCTCTGAGAAGCCGCAGAGATGAGGGCAAATGACAACAAGATCAGAACGAAGGGGATCCAATCAGTCTGTTACAGTTCCATCCCTGAGGTATTAATCTCCTATCCCTATTTTACATATCTGAACGAAATCCATTTCGTATTCTTCCGTTAGAGTTGTTTTGATTGGTTACTGATTTGTACATTTCAATCGATTTTATCCTAAATCCCTATATTCTATTTGACCTAGTGGTTTGTTTCTGTTAATTTTGTTCAAATCACGTTGGCCTGATCATTGTGGATTGAGGAATTGAGTTAGTAACTGATCTAGCTATAGTTGATTTGGAGAGGGGCAACGGAATCTTTCTTGATCGTAAATGTCTAATGTCCTTGGATTCTTTACTACTTTGCATCATTTAATAATAACTGATTTACTCTAAATAAAATTGATTTCCCCTATTTGTGAGTGGCAGTTTCTCGACAGATCTTATGAAGTTGTGTGCAATTTTGCCAAAGTCACCTATCTGCAGAACAAGGCTCAAGAAACTGATCACAGTATTGTCTTCTTAACAAGGTCTTGTAGTTTTTTTCAAGAATATATACTTTTCTATTCTACATTCCGAATTTATTACTCTGGAATTGTAAATGTTATAGCTACAGATCTGTTATCTTCTATGACTATATCTATGTAATTTTCGTTGTGTTTACTATATTAAAATTTTTAGGCACTGATGCTTTCTATCTAATATGTTCTACAGGTCAAAGGTCGGCTGATTGTTTCTTGCCTTTGGATATCACCGGAAGGAAGAAGACATAAATACAGTAGATCATCAGAAGTAGCTGGAATTTATGTTTTTTACTTTGCTGGATGTTTCTAGTTTTTTTCAATGAGTTGTAAATGGGCATTGTGTATGGCACATGTACATGACATATCTTGTTCTGTAATATACTGAGACTGACGCAATGAAGTTGAATATATATATTTTTTCTATATCATGTATATGACATTAGGGATATGAAAAATAATGGGCCATGGCCAATATGGTAAGAGCACAGTCTTATAGTTCAAGCAAGAAGGCTGCATCTGCTGCAGTTAGAAAGAGAAGGAAGCACCTGAATGTGATTGCGGTAGTACACTTCCTAGTTGCTTACTTCTTCTCATTCCCCTGCATTGAAATCGAAGATCGTAAATTAGCAACCTACTGAAGCCAAGAACATAGAAAAGGGATTGGTCTCACCACAATGCTCCGAGGTTCGTCTTGCCTAAGCAGTGGAGCAAGCAAATCAAGCAGAGCAAGGGAAAGCATTGTGGAGGTCGTTACCTTCCAGGGAGCAGAAGCGTCATCAGTGGCCAAGAGTAAGGAGGTGGCTGCCGCCTGGTGTGTGTGTGTGGGGGGGGAGGGGGGGCGCAGCCGACAACGACATATCGGCACGGCACTCCGCAGAGAGGAAGGCCGCAGGCTCCAGGTAGGGCGCCACCGCGCCGGGATCTCGTGCCCAGGGGCGCAGCCGCGCAGGGGCGGGAAGCGGGATCCCCCCGGCGGTCGCAGTCGCGGCCTCGGGGCTCGAGCTTTCGTTGTGTGCCGGCGGAGCCGTGGCGGCGTCGCTAGCTGCTGCTAGGGTCTAGGGAAAGCCGGTTTTTTTATCAATCGAGAAATATGGATGGTCGTCCGATTAGGAAGATCGATGGTTGCGATGAGCTGTGCTCTAGATGGGCCTCCGGGAGAAGCTAACCCAAGGGGAATTCCCGGCCTAGGCCCAGGTTGACCAGCTGCATAACATGTTTATGGTTTAATTTAATTAAACACTCTCGCGAAATAAATATTCTACCAATTATATGTCCCTTTGGATAACTTAAGAGTTTTAGTTTGATATTGAAAGACAAAGTTTCTTGTGCCTTAGGAGACAATGTTTTGTGGAGGTCGGTGCAAAATTCTGGTGTTTTCTATACATAATTTACCATATTTTGTCTCACGCATCATAGAGAAAAATACAATAATGTAAAAAATCATGTGTGAGGACTAAAAAAATTCAATCCATTTCGACACAGACACACTGAACATACTTCTCGAAGGTATATGGAGCATTTCACCCCACTCACGTTCTCAAATATGTGTGGGAATAAGTGCATTTTCTGGTCTATTTGGTTGTGTAGAAATGATGTGACATTTGATGGAAAAAGATTATACTCCTATTTGCAGGTTATTTTCAGGGCAACTTACTGCACACGTTTTTGGAGCACGATGCAAAAGAACTGCAACAAAAAACTACTAAAGTGGGCGTGTCGCACACTAGAGACCATGGCTATGGATATCTTCGCCATGCACGAGTGGTCGTCTTTTAAGAGGACCGACGCATAATGTTGCATCTTTGCTTAGTTCGCTATTTGAGAGTTGTGGTTTTTAATGCTTGAAAGAACTGTAATAAGGATTGGTTGTGTGCAAAACTCTTACAGAGGCCGGAATAAAAATTCCCTTTTCAAAAAAATGTCTCCACACTTACGTTTTCCATGATTATGTGGTTCGTGCACATTCCACCGTCATATTGGCCTCAAACTTCGTGCTAGTATTGACACTCTAGATGGTTTCAAATCAAAATGTCATGAATACCAAGTTTGTTAAACTCATCAAGATCTACATTTGGTATTTTGGCCAACTTTTCATTGACGAATTTTGAACAAGTCAAATTTTGGATTTTTTAAGTTTTAACTCCTCCAAACTAGATTCCGAACCTCTAGATGGTTTCAATTTGAAAAATCATTAATACAAAAAATTCATAACTAATCAAGATCTACAAAATTTATTTAGGTCATTTTTGCAATTGAGAAAGTGTTAGAAAAGTTTAGTTCAAAATTAACAAATCTCTCACATATTTCATAAACTATATGTCACATCCATGTTATCGTCAAGATCTACATTTGTTATTTGGGTCAATTTTTTATTTGATGAATTTTGGATGAGTCAGTATTTGGATTTTTAAATTTTAAAACCTCCAAGCCAGTTTTCGAAGCCCTAGACGGTATCATCTTGGAAAGTCATGAATACACAAAATTTGTAACTAATCAAGATCTACAAACTTTATTTGGTCATCTTTACATCTGAGAAAGTTTTAGGAAGGTGTAGTTCTAAATGGACAAGTCTCTCACATAGTATTTGACACACTTTTGAAATTTGAATTGTTCAAAATTTATCAATGGAAACTTGGCCCAAATAACAATTGCAGATCTTGATGATTTCTACAAATTTGTTGTTGATGACTTTTTAATTTAAATTTATTTAGTATCCCAAAATTCGATCCTAATGTTATTTAGTATCATAAAAAAGGAAATGTTCATGTGGCGCGTGCATCTCCGTTGCACGGAAAACTTTGGCAGACGTCATCCCACTGCAACCAAATTTTAAATGCAAAATCATATTTTTGTCCACCGCAACCTCCCACGTTTGCCAATTATTTTTGATTTTTTCTTTTGCGCGGCCGGTGGATACTGCCTAATACAGCCGGCTAGGGCCTTGGTGTGGCCGGCCAAGCCTTGGCGCAATTGGCCGGGGCACGGCCGGTGGCTACTGCCTGGTGCAGCCGACCGGGGAGGTTGCGGTCGGCCGGGGCCGTGGCGCTCGCTAGGGGCACGCTTGGCCGTGGCCGTGGCGCGACCGCTACGTGGCGTGGGAGGTTGCGGTCGACCGGGGCCGTGGCTGGGCTGCTGCGTGGCACGGCCGACCAGGGCTCCCGACCACGGCCGCAGTTGGCCGGTTGCAAAACCAAGTACAAAGGTGTTGAATGCAAAGGAAAAACACAAATTTGTATGTAGTGTAGTGGTAAGAGTTGTTTAGTTGAGGCAATAGGTGTACTGTTCAGAGCTTGACCTCTTCAATTTTTTTATTTTATCTATTTCTTCATACACCACTCTATGTTCCTAAGTTTTAATTAATGATCGTGATGATCCATATTTCTTTTCACACGTTACATGAAAGTTCACATAATTCATTGGTGGAAATAGAAGGTAATTGATGCAACGATTTGTTTTCTGATGCAATAGGCACATGAGCTATCGCAACACAGGTTAAGTTTTAGACAATGTTATTTCATCATGGCCACAAGTAGGAAAAATAGCAACCAACTAAATGTTAATGGCAACAAATGCACATCAAATGCAACAAACTGTTTGCTGGATGCAATAGCCACATGAGCTATTGCAACAAATGTTAAATTTGAAACAACATTATTTCATCGTGGCCACATGCATGCCTATTCGCAACCAACTAAATGTTTGTGGCAACAAACACACATAAAATGCAATGAACTATTTGCTAGATGCAATAGCCACATGAGCTATTGCAACAAAGGTTATGTTCTAGACAACGTTCTTTCATCGTGGCCACAGGCATGCCTATTCGCAACCAAATAATTATTCGTGGAAAGAAACACACATCTATCGCAACACTAAATCGATACTATCACAATGCACAATTAGTTGTGGCAATAGGTACCCATAAACGCAACCACCATTTTCACCGTGGCATTAACACTAACCTGTTGCAACGACTGATTCAACAAACGCAACCCACATTTTTGGTTGCCATAACATCTAGATATTGCAACCCATTAATACATTGGTTGCAATAAAACCAAATATTGCAACCAAATACGTGGTGTTGCAAAAAAATTGGTGCTCTAAGGGTCAATTCCTAGTAGTGAGGAAAGTGGATCAAGGAACTGCCCAATGCACTCTGGGGGCTGCGTACTCAACCCACCAAGCCGACGGGATAGTCACCCTATTTCCTGGTCTACGGCTCCGAAGCTATTCTACCTGCCGACATCATGTGGGAACTGCCAGCAGTAGAGCAATACGACGAAGGCATATCCGAAGATAGCAGACGAGTTGACATCGACGGCCTCGAAGAAGCTCGCTGCGCCGCCCTCATCCAGTCAGCAAGGTACCTAGAAGGTATCCGACGCTACCATGATCGCAACGTCAAGGAAGGGTCCTTCAATGTTGGCGATCTCCTCCTCCAAAGCATTCAGAACACGGAAGGACTACACAAGCTCAGCTCGCCATGGGAAGGTCCCTTCACAGTTGCAAAGGTGACCAGACCAGGCTCCTATCGCCTCCAGACACTTGAAGGTGAAGACATCAGCAACTCGTGGAACATCGACCAGCTCTGTCGGTTCTACGCGTAGTCTCTCGACTACTCAGGGGGCTCAAGTCTACACGGCTACTCCCGAATACTTCGTTGTAAGCGGCCTCCGGGTCCTGGCACTAGTCTCCGGACTACTCTACTCTGAGATACAGCGTTAACGGCTACTAACGGAACTCGGGCTGCTTAGAGCGTCAAGGACTCTAGCAGCGGTTTACCAAGAGACCATGTACTTCAAGATCCAGTCTATACAGCTACTAATGGATGCACTGCTGTAAGCGGCTATACGCCCTAGCACCACTCTAGCCGTAGGCGGCCTCCGGGTCCTGGCGACTTCAGTTGTAAACGGCCCTGGCCACCCAAGTGTACTCTTTCAGTAATAAAGTTTGATCATTAATCAACTCATTTACTATGCGTCCCTCAACAGGTCTACTGCCGAGTACTACTACTCGCGACAACTCCACAACATGGGCACTCCGCATACATACATTGCGTCAACGAGTACTCATTTCATGGAAGTTTTTTCATTACACACTTAAACAAGTTCATCACAGCTTTGTTTGTATACAACTGCTGCTGCAAGCTAACCCAACAGAATACCTACTGGAGGTTCAACCTCTCCGCGACTTGCTCGGCGATCAGCGCCATCTGCTCCATAAGCTCCACATACTGCTCATCTGTGCAGTTGGCGGCTAGTCCACCCGCGACTACATCAACTAGGGCCTTTGGGAAGTACGACTTCATAAATGCCAACACCTGGTTGGGGATGGACTTCACCAGATGCTTCACGTACGTCGCCAAGCGTCCGGGGGCTTCTTTCAGCCGATCGACCAAGGGAGCAATCTTTGGTCCGGCCGGGTGAGGTACCAGCAGTCTAGCGATGGGCAGCGCGTCTTCCTCGAGTTTCTTGAGTTGACCTCACAGCTTCTCGCAATCTTCGCCAAGCTTCTACAGAGATTTATAGCATTTGACAATGTCACGATCCGAGGCGATCCGAAGCTCCATATGCATATTGGACTCATTGGCCAGTTGCTTATAATCATACTCAAGTACCTCGCGGGCATCCTTCTCCCTGTAGAAGAGATTCTTCATGTCGACTTCTGATGCCTTGAGCTGCTCTACCCGGGCTTCAAGTTCTGCAAACAACTCCAAGGGAGATGTCAGACTACTTGTTCTTCTGGACCAGCTCATCGCTCTTCACCTGCATATCTTGCACATCATTGTGGTACTGGGCGAAGGCGCCATAGAGCTTGGACTGGAGCATGGCGGAGTGCTTCCTGGCCATGGCGAGTTCTTTCTCCAATGTCTCAGCCCGGAGCACCGTATCGCCGAACCCCTGGAGCATCTCGGACTTCTGTCGGGACCTCTCCACGACATCCTGCAGAAAGGCAACAATTATTTGGGTACTCATTCTGCTGGAACTCGACTACTCAAGGGTACAGCCACGTACCTTCATCCATTGCTCGGCATGCCGCATCGACTCCATGTTGCGAGCCAACGCTGCCGGGCTGATGAGATCATCCGCCAGAAGCTCGAGTCCACCCCGACTAGTCGTTGTGGCCTCGGACATCGGCGTCGAACGGATCGGCTCCGTGTCTTGGATTTCTGGTGAACGGACGACAACTTCCAAGTTCACCTCCGGCAGGGCATCGCCATGCCACTCTTCGGTAACCCCGAAGGATGCCATCTCTGTTGGCTCAGTTGCTGCTTCGGTGGCCACCTCGGCTTCCGGCAAAATGCCTTCAACAGGTACAGCTTCAGGGATGGCGCTATCCTCGACTTCAGGGATGGTTCAGGGATCAGTACCCTGGGGGCTTTGATCACTACTCGAGGAAGCTTGCATTACTGCAGTGTACTCACCTTCTACTACGCTGGCTTCTGGCAGTGTAGCCGCCGCGACCGGCGCCATGGTCTCGGCCTGAGGGAGGGGAGCGGATTCCTCGGTGATAGGAGCGGACACTTCTTCAGCAGCCGCCGTGCTGGGTTCATCTCCGTCCCAAGAGAAGTCAATTGATTTCCTGCATGGTACAAGATTGGTGGTCAACCAAGTAAGAATACCAAGCTACAAGTACTACTCGGGAAAGGTTTTCACTTACAAGCTAGACCGGACGACAGTCACGGTCGGAGCGCCAAGGATACTGGCGATATCTACAAGCCCGGCTTCGGCGGGCGCCTCTTCTTCAGCTTGAGCCACCGTTGGCTCTTCAGTATCAGCAGCCGCGCTCGGCTCCGACTGGTTCTCCATGGCCGGTGCTTGCGGCTCGACAGCACTAGTCGACCGCTGTGTCATCCGCACCACGAGTTCTTCGACGGTGGGGGCTGGACTGCAGCTTCTCTCAACCGGACTACCCACCGTGTCCCAATCCTTTCCTTCCTCTTGATCAACAGGGTACAGCTCCGGGATCTCCAGCGACAAGTCAGAAGTCAATTGTCAGTATACAAGGTGTTTCAAGTCAAGTACTCGACTACTCTACTTGAGGAAGCTCACCTCTTGAGATGTAGTCTCGGTCACCTTCAATTTCTTGGCGACGCGCTTGCGTGCCACATTGCGCGGCCTCCTTGGTGGCGCAGGGAGAGTAGCCTCCAGGCTAGTCAGAGGATCATCGACGAGGGGCACATTGGGCAGTCCAGGTCGACTGAACCTGGACCGCAGCTGGAACCACTCCTGAAGCGTCTCCCCGTCCTCCTCATCGGACGTGTCTTCTATGGTGATGGTGTCATCACCTGTTGACGGTGAAAATCCGTCAACCTAGCCATGAGTTTACCTTCGGTGTTGGCATGACTTTTGTATCTTATTCATTGGTACTAACCCCCGTGGTATAACAAGTTCACTTGTGCATGCGGTTTTGGAGTTAAGTGTTTACGCAGGGTTTTAACGTTGAAAGCAAGACTTCTGGGATAAGTTCATTAAGCACCTCATGACAAGAATTTGAAGCCCGATACAAGTCAAGCAATGAAGTGAACATGACTCCAAGAGCCCAAGGACCAAGCCCGAGAAGATGATAAACTCCGAGGACCGAACCAGAAAAGTGCTGAGTCCAATTCGGAGAGAAACCGAAGTCAAGGGCCCACATGCAAAAGGGGAGAACATCTAGAAGACACGGGAAACAATACCGGGCGAAGTAGGCCACGAGATGGGCCGAATTGGGCCCAGGCCGGCCGGCCCAGGCCGGCCGGCGCAGCCCTTTTCGGGGCCCAATCGGCCTCCCCTTTGACCTAATTGCTTCTCAGGCTATAAATAGCCCCCTGACCGAGAGCCACGCAGAACCTAAGTCGTAATCCGCCGCCGAGGAGCAGAGAAGCTTGAGGGACACCATCTCGGAGATGAGGGTCATGCTAGTTGTCTAGGGTTTCCCTAGCCGACGTGGGAACCTTGCATGGAAGACCACGTCGGAGCTCCGGAGCGAGGATCAAGATCGAGGGAGGGCCCCGGTGGTGATCTTGTTCATGTAATCATTCATGGTGATGTTTGTAAGTGAATTCGATTTCTAGCGATCAAGTGCCTTCTCGATGATTTTGTTTTCTTCTTGGTTTTGCTTCTTCTACGATCTAGTTTGCAGCTAGATTACATAGGGTGCTCTTGTAGCCGCGGTAGCTAGAGGTGCATACCGGACCGGCCAAGTGATTTCAACTTGTTCTATCGAACTCGCCCTAGACTACCCGCATGAATAGGGATACGTGGTGACAGAACGGGGGTTCCAAAGGCGGGCGTTTTCGGAGTCGGATGGGAAGGCCACGATTTAAAGATGCTTTTAATGAGATTCGCTTTACTATCTTCATCTATCTTGTTTGGAGCTACAACATAAGCATGATCTAGATTCTCTAGATTGGTTATCTCTTGCTTTCTCTTGCTACCTCTTTAGTAGATTAGATTAGATTCGTTTTCTTTATGAGTTAGTAGATTAGATGCAACTTGTCTTCAATAGATAGCTTTACCTTGCTTTACTAGATCGAATCCTTGCGTTGCACATTGTTCCACGGATTCGATACCTTGGGTTCACCACTCGAGGGAAGAAGGGTCTCTTGACTACGACGAGAGACTTGTCCACTTGCAAGTCTAAACGAACTTTGATACAACTATTAACCGTCAACAAGCCCCTTTTTCTGGCGCCGTTGCCGGGGAACAAGCAATCAAGATCCGATCTAGTATCGCTTATCTTTCAGTTTTTCTTTTGATTTTCTTTTGCATCTCTTATGTTTGATCATTCCTGAAAAGAAAAAAAAGAGTCAATCTAATCTAGTTTTGATTAACCCTAATTTTTCTTTTGTTAGATTTTTGTTTTATCACTAACCTTAACCGGAGATGGTTGGCTACCTCTCCAAGAAACCCAAAACTTTTTTGTGGATGATCCAGGAAAACTTTACAGGCAAAGGTGACGTGCAACACAAGCTCGAAGGACCATCAAAATCTCCAAGGGAATCACCACCTCCAAGTCAAGACGCCGGAAGGCCGTTCAAGATTAAGAGGAGGATGGAGAAGATGGAGATGGAGAAAGAAGCTCAACACCTAAAGGCTGCCAAGGCAAGATCCACATGTGAAGTGTTCATCATGATGAAGATGCTAGAGACGCAAGTGGGACAACTTGCCGGGCGCCCGATGGGTAACAAAGAAGAATATCCGAGACAACTCCAAGGTCCCAAGACGGCGAAGGCTACTCAAACTCATTCGGGAGAGATGAAGGAACACACTAGAGACCATGAAGCCACAAGGAAGTTGTTGCATCCGTGAAGACCAAAGGACAAAGCCAGCCTGTGAAGACAAAAAAAAATGACTAAGCCGAAGTGGGTACCCAAGATTGCAACGCCCGCAAAGAGCGTTGATCCGGAGTAATCAAGTGAAGAAGTCTAGCCATGGACTATAAACGAAGCGCTAGGCGGGAGGCAACCCGTTTCGTCGAGTCAAGAATAAGCTACCGGGAGGACAACCCGATTCCAGGTTTTTCGAGTCTTTTCAAGTAATTCAGTTTTGAATTTTACTACGCAAAACATTAGACTTAGAATGGTTGAACAATATTAGAGACATAATTCTTGGTTGAATATTTTGCTTGATCATGAACCCTTTACATGAACCATCCTATGTGATTGTTTGCTTCTTTTTCGAGAAACCACAACCAAAAAAAAATTCAGAACCTAACTCAACCCTTCACCCTCATTATGGTGCTGTGGTTGACTTGTTTTTCATGCTAAAAACACTCGAGTAGAGCCACGACTTGTACCTAGATGTTATTTAAATTTCAGCATGTGGTAGGACTCGCGTGAACCTAGAAACTTGATTTTTGGTTGGTTTAAAAATCCATATCCTTGGTTTCTCTAAGATTAGAATTTTTCTAAGCCTCACTTAATTTTATTTCATTCAAAATCTCTCTCATCTAATCAAAATTAGGACCTAAACCTATGCCCCCATGATCAAGCCGGGAAAAGCTTGCACTCAACTAATGAAGGCAAACTATACCGGTGAGACCGAAATCGACGTAGTCGAAAAATATTTTCGACTTACATTTGTTTTTAATGGTTTAAAAACTTCTCTAAATTTATGCTTGAGCTCTTGCATGGCTCTGAAAAATATTTTTAAATTTCGAAATTAGAGGAGTGCTTAGCCTCAAACACACTTAAAGGGAGGCAATCTAGTTAACATAACCATGCATGCACCATGATACATCACGGGATGCCCCTCCAACATATTTAAACCACATGCAAAGTACAAGCATGGGGGGCAGCCAAGGCCTTGTTTTGTAGGAATATCATGGAGGTATGTGAGGCAAGGGAGTATGGAAGTGAATCAAGCGAAAACATCAAGTGGAAGGAGCAATAATGCAAGCGAAGGAGTGGACGGGAACGTTTGGAAGGTGTACGCGGTCACGAAGCAACAAGCATGAATGCACTAGAGAAGAACCGAGCCAAGAGGAGGAGAGAGGTAAGCCTCCCATCCAGCTCTTTGTTCGTGTGCTCTAGTTTGTAGGCCGGAATCACCTTAGACTTAGCCATCCACCGCGTTTGTTTCGTGCAACAAATCACATCCTTAATCCACTCAAAGTCCAGACTCCAAAATAATATTTGTGTACCTTGTTACCGGGTGAAAACCCCGGACATTTATTTGTGAGGGAGAGCGCTGCAATCATGGAAGAAAATTACAAGCCTTTTCACCGAAGAAGAAGGGATCATCGTCGTCTAAGCCATCATCGACAACCTCTTCGAGGAGGCACTCGGTTTCCGAGTTTCCTCGGAGTATGGAGGAGGACACGGCACCACCAAGGAGGAACCACTCTTCTCCTTGGTTGCATGAGGGCCACACGAAACTCGTCTATGAGGTTCACCAAACCTCAAGGACATATGGAGGAGCCGCCCGTCCAACCTCACCGCTCGACACGATCATCCGCTCCACCTCTATACACTCCGCGGTATTCCAAGGGGTATGTCATCATGACGGAGGAGGAGAAGAAGCTCGCTCGCCTTAAGTAGAGGCTTGTAGCGAACGTCGACATCGACGACCAAGCTCTCCACATATTGGGTTTCATACGGGACACCGGTGCAATTCTCTAACGGAGTGTCGGCAAACACCCACAAGGAATTCGCCTAGGAAATTTTCATGACCATGGCGCATACCCTTGATGAAGGAGTGCTGAGTCTCTCATTCCGTTGGAGGGAGCCCACAAGTGGAGAAGAAGGAAGACACCGTCGGAAGTGTAACCTTGATCAATGATGCTATTTCTAGCACCTTGATGGGGTAATCTCCTTTCATCCATGGGTTGCAATCGATCTTGAGATGTAATCACACTTTGTTGGATTATCTATCTATCATCTTGTGTTGGAAATACTTTAATGCTTAAGGTTAGCTACCATGCCGTAAAGGGAGTAAGGTCTCAATGCTTCCTTGGATCCATTCAACACAATCCCCGATAGATTAGATTGGTTTTCATGTTCGAAACGATTGCATGTTCTAGTATCGTAGACCCATGGGCGAGTGTCTCCTATTATCAAAAGGGAGCTCCAGAGCAAGTGGATGTGCATGAGGCACATGGGAAAGTTTTTGGAGTATGATCACGGGAGGAGACCATCAACGAAGAAATACTATCCGGAACCCCATCATCCAGGTGTGTCACTTTTGGGCAAGTGGATTTTTGGGAGAATAAGAGAGACAAAGATAACCAACACTGAGTTGAATTGGCTTTACTCGGCTTTGATTGCCAAGTGGCCAATAGACCCCACTCACCTATGATCAACTTGGTGGTGTTGTTAAGCAACATCGAGTTCGGGAGATATTGGTTCGGGGTGTTGCCTCTCCATATTGGCTATCTCTTTAAAACCGGGTATTACAAGGAACCCGAATCATCTCCTACCCGGGACTTCCCTAGGAATATATGAAGAAAGGAAAATATAAAAGTGAAGATGAGAGAGGAGGCTTCCAAGTGGCCTAGGTGAATTTGCCCCTTCCGGATTGAAGATTAAGACTTTTCTTGAGGGGAAGAAGATCGGTTAGAGGAAGGACTTCTTGTGCCGGCGAAGAATAATAGAGAAGGATTAGGAGAAGGATTTTCCACGACCCAAGAAGGAGGTGCACAACAAAATTATGTCCCACCATTGGGAGGAACCCCGGCGCCGCCAAGTTACTACGGTGGTGTACCAATGCAAGCATGGGGGAGTGGTGCAGCCATACCCCCACCATTTTTGCGGTGCTCAACGTAGCCTTTGCGGAGCCATATGCACACCTTCCTCAACCACAACAAAATGTGGCCACCATTGGAGGATATGCTGCAAGGAACGTGCAAATTATTGCAGCCATCCTAACCAATGCAAACCAAATGGGTGAAGGAAATGCAAACGTCGCTTATGTGCTTGGACACCTTCACCTAGCACCGTCGCACAATTCATAGGAGGAGTGGTGCATTCCTATTACAAGTAAGGGTACAACAACCAAGACTATCAATATCAACCACCGGCGGAAGATTAGAGAGAGGAGGAGCTTTAGCTATCTTTCCTTTACCCCCTTTTCTTTAATTTTCAGCTTGTTTGCGACTATGTATGCGTAGTGTTTTCAGTTTTTTTTTAATTTTCAGCATGAGTGTTAGTTTATTTTCAGCATGTGTGTTAGTGTTTATTTTCATCATGAATAAAGTCACCACCAAGTTTTTACCTTTGGTTAAGTTACAAAGTTTGTGCCATGATGATATATGATTATAATTGCCGCTTTGTTTATCTTTGTAATTGATTTATGCATATTTGAACTAGTGCTCTCTTAAAAATACAAATCTGAAATTATCTAAATGCTAGCTTAATCTTTAGCGGAGGTTATGATTAAAATAAAGACCCATAGTGTTTTATGTGCTCTCAAGTTATGAATAGATTAAAGATGTCTTTTATGCTCAAAAATATTGCTAACCTTGTCATAAATATCACTTGTTTGTTGCTCAACCTATGCAGAGACTTATATATATTTGAATGCATAAAATTTAGTGTACAAGATTTATTTTTGAGTGAGTTATTGCAGGCCATGATTTCTCTGGCCCGAGACTAAGAAGCTGGTCATTCCGTTTTTGCGTATCTATGTTATTGCTAGCCCCTTATCCGTGCATTGTGTATCCCCACATCGGAGATTTCACAAACCTCGCCGGATATCCACCCTTAAAACCAAATATCTTCTTTTGTGTTTACCTCCTTGACCACAACCTATCATTGAGAATGGATCATCAATTCAAGGAAGATCGCAAGACGGTGCCGACATTGAAGATTTCAAGTATCTCTCCAAGGAAAAATATTTCCGGTACCTACCTTATTATCGCCTCTTTGCTCGAGGACGAGCAACGTCTAAGCATGGGGGAGGAGGTAGGTACGGTGCAGTTTTAGAGTTCAAAGGGGAGTATTTTAAAAAATATATATAATGATGAAAGAAAAAAATTCGGCGATATACGTGACTTCCAAGGTGAAGGTCTCACAAGAAGAAAGATAAAAATATATATATATATATATATATATAATGAATGAAAGAAAGAAAGAAAGAAAGAAAGAAAGAAAGAAAGAAAGAAAGAAAGAAAGAAAGAAAAGAATGAGAAATATGAGAAAGAGAAAAAAATATATGCGTAAAGTGAACTCCCCGGTTCTCTAAGAGTGCATTCAAGGCTTCAAGTTAAAAAATCCATTCTCATTTTCCAACCATGTGCAATCCGATAACGAGGACTTCCTTTGTGCCTCGGGATCACTCTTTGCCATTTGCACATGTCCACTCATCTAAAAGTGTGTGTATTTTTCTCTTTCCCCTCCTTGATTGAACATTATTTTCCAATGACCTTTTTGACGAGCTCGGTAAGACCATGAGAAGCTTGTCTTGTTTTGACAACACCTCATTTGTAAAATCTTGTTAGGACTAAACTTTCCCAAAGCTCCATATAAAGCCTACCACACATATGTTATGAGAGGGAAAGGAGTGGAATATATAGGCTTGAGAGACAAGTGAGATGAGAGTTCATGAGCAATATACAAGATGATTTAAATTTGTGAACTTGGTTTAGCTTTTCTTTATCTCGATCTTTATTTCAAAAAAATTTTGAGATCTATTTAAACTTTGTGAGCATGTTAATACTTGTGGGATGAGCTTAATAAGAATCTACCCTCCGTAGAGGTGAAGGCTAGTACATTATGGAACTTTAACGAATTAAACTTTTGAGAGCATTATGTTTTTTTTCATGTATGATCAAGTACAAGGTTTAAACAATGAAGGGCAATGATGATATCCATCGAAGGCTTACTCGAGGACGAGCAAGGTTTAAGCATGGGGGAGATGTTGACGGTGCAAATCCGTCAACCTAGCCACGAGATGGGCCGAATTGGGCCCAGGCCGGCCGGCCCAGCCCTTTTCGGGCCCAATCGTCCTCCCCTTTGACCTAATTGCTTCTCAGGCTATAAATAGCCCCCTGACCGAGAGCCACGCAGAACCGAAGTCGTAATCCGCCGCCGAGGAGCAGAGAAGCTTGAGGGACACCATCTCAGAGATGAGGGTCGTGCTAGTTGTCTAGGGTTTCCCTAGCCGACGTGGGAACTTTGCATGGAAGACCACGTCGGAGCTCCGTAGCGAGGATCAAGATCGAGGGAGGGCCCCGGAGGTGATCTTGTTCATGTAATCATTCATGGTGAAGTTTGTAAGTGAATTCGATTTCTAGCGATCAAGTGCCTTCTCGATGATTTTGTTTTCTTCTTGGTTTTGCTTCTTCTACGATCTAGTTTGCAGCTAGATTACATAGGGTGCTCTTGTAGCCGCGGTGGCTAGAGGTGCATACCGGACCGGCCAAGTGATTTCAACTTGTTCTATTGAACTCGCCCTAGACTACCCGCATAAATAGGGATACGTTGTGACGAACGGGGGGTTCGAAAGGCGGGCGTTTTCGGAGTCGGATGGGAAGGCCACGATTTAAAGATGCTTTTAATGAGATTCGCTTTACTATCTTCATCTATCTTGTTTGGAGCTACAACATAAGCATGATCTAGATTCTCTAGATTGGTTATCTCTTGCTTTCTCTTGCTACCTCTTTAGTAGATTAGATTAGATTCGTTTTCTTTATGAGTTAGTAGATTAGATGCAACATGTCTTCAATAGATAGCTTTACCTTGCTTTACTAGATCGAATTCTTGCGTTGCACATTGTTCCACGGATTCGATACCTTGGGTTCACCACTCGAGGGAAGAAGGGTCCCTTAACTACGACGGGAGACTTGTCCGCTTGCAAGTCTAAACGAACTTTGATACAACTATTAACCGTCAACATCACCCTCCCCGACATCGCGGCGCTCCTTGCCCTTGCCCTTGCCCTCCTCTGGAATTTCCACAAGTTGAGGAGGGGAAGTGGGCTCGGAGACAAACTTCGTCAAATCATCCTGCATCAAATAGATCGGGTGAGCTCGACATCTACAATGCAACGAGTACTCAAAGACATAAGTTTGGCTACCAACCTTGTTTGGCAGACGAGCCGCCGAGTACTCCGAGACTGGGCAGGGTGTGTATTGTGGCATATCCTTGAAGATTCTCCTCAGTCTCTCGACGATGTCATCATCATCGACTTCAGTGCCGGGCATCCTCGATGTGTCGTTGTCACCTGTGTACTGGTACCCGAGGGTATCACGCGCCATCAGCGGCTATACCCTCCTCTTCATGAGCTGAAGGTCACGTGTTCGGCCCTCAACCCAGCTTCTTTCAAAGCCTTGATCTTCTGAAGCAGCTCGGGTAGTAGAATACCCTCCTGCATGGTCGGCTCCGTGTTCCACCAGGGCTGATGCTTGGGCTGCTTCCCGCTCGGCTTCGGCAGCTCCGGGTGGTGGTTAGTGATGTAGAACCATTTCGACTTCCAATCCTGGTTGGAGTCGATGAGCTTGTACGAGAGGTACTACTCGGCGGCGTCTTCGCGCATCTGGATATCGGCTCCACCGACTACTCTTGGGTCGTTGGAGCTCGGCTGCGGCTTCACGCGGAAGAATTTTCTAAACAGCACCCAGTGGGGCTTGATCCCCACGAAGGCCTCGCAGAAGTGGACGAAGACAGAGACATGAGAGATTCTGTTGGGGTTGAGGTTTAAGTACTCGATACCGTAGTACTTGAGGAGGCCTTTGAAGAAGTCGCTCGCAGGGAGAGCCAGTCCGCGCTCCACGAACCGCGCGAACATTGGGATCTCGTCGGGATTCTTCTCCATTGGATATGGATCTCCCGCGGCAGCGCGCCACATGTCCATTTCCTTCTCGCGGAGGAAACCGCTATTCACCAGCGCCAGCAGGTCTTCGGTCTTGGATTTCATCCATTCCCTGTTCGGATTCGGGCGAGGGGGAGAGGTTGGCGGTGTTGACCCTTGGGCGGATCCAGCCGCCTCGTCACGGGATCTCTTCTTTCCGGTGCCGGTCTTCATGCTCTTCGATGGAGAAGCCTTCATCCTCCAAGTACACAGGGTTTTCACTCGCATTCGCTCGGGGGCTACTCTGGAGGCAAGCAGCGGCAACACGCGTGGATCTATGGCCTAGGGCGCGACGGCAGTGTGCTCAGATGGCTACGTCTTGGCTAGATCTAGTTCAACCGAGTGCGAATGCGGAGGATGGAAAACCCTAAGGGTTTCGGCTTCTATTTATAAGCCAACCGGCGGCTTGGTAACGGTCAGATGGATTTGTATCGGTGGCTGACTCAGCGGTAGCCGCCCGACTCTTCAACTTCCAGTAGTCGACCCGCTTCATCTCGGGGGCTCGACTACGTCTACTCAATTCCCTGGGTTATGACAAGATTTCGGAGCGACTCAAGACACATTCTACAATCAAAGATGACCCTTCTATTCGAGAGGAAGTACTCGACTAAAGGCTCGGGGGCTCCGTGCCATTTGTCCGTCAGTTTTTTCTCTGTATTCTGCGGGATAATCTTGGCAGGATTTCAGATTGACCCTCAGCTTGAATCTGTGATTCGATCTAAGGCTCAGGCGCTACATTCCATATGGAATGCGATTCTTTGAATCGCATTTTCCATATGGTTTCTTCTTCAAGACAGAGCGAGTATTATTGAAGACCTTCAAAAGGAGAGCTCAAGGACGCTTGGGAACTACTCGAGAAGACTTCAAGACTACTCAAGGATTAGCTGGAGTACCTTCCAGCCTTGGGATGCTTCAAGTACTCTTGAGGACTTTTGGCTTGTAGTACTCAGGTCGCTTGAGGACTACTCGTCAAGGCCGTTAAGACTACTTGAAACTATCATACTCGACTACAAAGTACTCGGGGGCTTGTCGTATGGACCTCTCTGGGCCCACTGCCTCGTTGGGTACCAGGACCGACTACTTGGTGGGCCCTTGGGACTATTCGGCTTGTGCCACACAGCACCTGATGGCGTGGGGTGCAAGGATTACAGTGGAGAAGTACACGGATAGGAAGCTATAAATGTCCTGTACTATGTAGAGAACTCCTAGCCATACCCGACTAGTACTCTCTCCTCAAACCGACTTGTAACCCTGCCTCTCGGACTATATAAGGCGAGATAGGGACCCCTACCTCTCTCATATGCATCATCTTGTAAACACATCCAATCAATCCAGAGCTACACAACATACATGACGTAGGGTATTACGCACCTCGCGGCCCGAACCTGTCTAAATTGTGTGCCACGTGCCTTTTCCTTCGAGTTACCGATCTCGGCGAGGCCACATTCATATACCTCTGGTACTCCCCTTGGTAGGTTGCCAATCTAAAACACCGACAGCCATCCTCTCACCACTTGCGTTATATGGAGGCAACCTAAAGACTAAAATACCCTTACTAGATAACTAGGGATACATGCCCCTCAAGGGCGAATTGGAAGTCTTTGTTTTCGCACCATCGGATGGATACCCAGCGACCGCAACATTGCTTAGCCTCCACGCAAGCCTTTCGATCCCGACACGTGTCCTCCGCTTTGATGATTTTGGACTACGTCATCGCACACTGGCTACACCAGTCAGACCAGCCCAATGCTACTGCACCTCCGTCTTCGGTTCTTCGGTCTTGGCTTTGTGGATCAACCATGGAACTAAGTGGTTTTCTGGTGAACCACCGGAAACCCAGCGAACTCGATGTAGTCTCCGCCAATCACCACTCATGACTCGTCTCCCACGTAGTCCTGACTCAACTTTGGTTTTGAGGCTCAACCAAGAAACCGTCCATGACTTCATCTTGCCATTCTCGCCACCATGCGGCCCACACTTGATTCCGCTGGCCACCGAGTCCCTCGAACCAAGCCTACTTGTCTTCTCTACACCTGGTGGCCTCACCGGCAATGACCTTTGAAGGACCGATTAGGCGACCAGAAAGGGGGGGAGTGAATGGGAGCTGATAAAAATTTTTCTCGAAGGAGATCGCAACTCCAAGAAGACGAACTCGGTCGGACACCCAAAATTAAACGCTCTACACTCAACCTTCCGTTTGCCAAAACCACATAGCCACTAAAGTGCTATTGGTCCTAGGAACAAACACTACCAGTAGTCTCAACTCCTAGAAGCACATAGCAGCAAAAACAACTTGGGAGCTGGTAGTATGGAGGGGGCGGTCAGACCGGTATGGGGGGCAGTTAGACCGTCTCCACCTGGTAACCGAGAAATCCTCCGAATCTCCTCTTTCGACCAAACACCTCACTGTTTCACTTGCAGAAAGCTCTGATCAAGGCCAAGCTAGCCATCAAGTAATCTTGGTGACAACCAAAACTTCACCCAGGGGCCTAAGGGCGGTTAGACTGGCTACCAGGGGCGGTCTAACTTCCTATACCCAGCAAGAAACTTTGAGCAAGAACTCATAGCAAACAACACCAAAACGAACCGAGATGTCACCTGAATGCTCCTCTGATCAAGGAAAACAAACTCACAAAGGAAAATCCGGCAAAACCAAAACCTCCACGTATAATAGCAAGGGTGGTTAGACCGCCCCCCTAGGCGGTTAGACCGCCCCACCAAGAAAACCAAGCCGCGGGTTAATCCTCAACTTCCCATCGCCCGATCCCCCAATTCACCCCACGGATTGCGGCAAAACTTCGGGGATAGATGGGTTACCTCCTGGGCAACCTCTCCCTCAAAGGGAACCATAAATTTAGGCCCTCTTGTGACGCCCCAGGTTTTCGGCCAGGTTGATTAGCCCTAATGAGCCGGTCAACTGTGTTGACCTTGGTCAAACGATGGTCCACCTGGGCCATCACCCCGAAAACATCACCGACAAACCCTAATGATACCTTTTGGTAACCCATAGTCCACCTTGGTCAAAACCCCACTCAAAAACCCTTGGCTCCTTGTTGATCCATCAATGTCAGCCGAAACTTTTACCTCGTTCTCCAAATTTTTCTCTAAACACTTCGAATTCTCCCAATACAAAAGTTGTTTATTTTGTCGAGGGACACAATTTTCATGTTGGGTGGCATTGCTGGTCTGAAGTGCAAATTGGTGAAAATTTCAAGTCAACGTCTGCTTTCACTATTCACTAGAGCAGAGAAATTCTACATCTTGGCATCCAATTTGTGCAGAAATGGTTGAGAAACAGGCTATACGCCCTTTGAGAAAGTGGTAGAGGATTAGGAGATCTACAACTTTGCTGTTGATCGCTTTGTCCACTTCAGTTGAAAAAGTTGGAGAAAAACTCGGTCAAAGGGGGTTAGTCAAAATGGTTTTAGCCTTGGCGTCCAGAGCGCACGCCATCGCACCGGCGTCGCACGCCACCCGCGCCGCGACCTCGGCCGGGCCGCATGCCGAGGCCGGCTCGCCCGCCGGTCCATGCGCGCGTGGAACCGCCATTCCGGCCCTCTTCATTGGCGCCACGTGCCTCGCGTCCATGGGCCGCGATCTTTGCGCCGTACCCGCGACGCGCCGCCCAACCAACCGCGCGCCGGCGTGCACGCCTCACGCGCGTCGCCGCCCCGTCCGCCGTACTCCGGCCATGCCACGACCCATACTTGGACTAGCCTCAAGTTGGTGCCCAAGACATCGCCTCAACCGCCTCGAGCTGAGCTATAAAGACGGCCGGTCTTCTCCCCACGCGAGCACCGAGCCGCCGCCGTCTGCCATAGGTGCCCTCACGGTGAACTCCACCCCCGCCTGCTTTTGTTCGCAAACACGTGCTGCTCCTCACTCCACTAGGAGCCCCAGTAGCTCCTGCGCTCGCTTGTTGGCCTGCCCGAGCCGCCGGCTCACCGGAGCTAGTGTCCCTGCGGCCGCCGCCGGGCAGCCATCCCGAGCCAACCAACCCTCTCAGCACATCCCCTAGGTCCCAGTGAAGCTGCCCTTGCCACACGTTGACCAGTTCCGCCCCTGTCCTCGCCGGAATTCGAGTGCCCGCGGCTGCGCCACCACTGGGTCCACCGCCACCGCTCGCCGGCGACACCTCCTGTCGATCCACCGCCGCCAATCGGAAGAGGGTGAGCCCAATTGCTTATTTCCCTCGCTTGTTTGCCTGTCGCGCCTCACCTCGCCGCCGGTGAGCTCACCTTCGCCTCCGGGTGCAACGGTGAGGAATCGAGGGTATGGTTGTGAATAGTATAAAATTTCCAGGGACCAAATTGCATAAAGATTCTATCCTCTTTGTGTGATATGTCTGTGACTTGTAAAATCGATTACAAATTGTAGAAAAATCCAAAAATAGCAAACCCACTTTTGTTGTGCTCTGTGTACCTTTCTCCAAAGGTGTATGTACTTTTGAGCTACAGTTTTTGCTTGAAAAATAGAAATGTAAAGTACCTAGATCTGTGATTCTGTAAAATCTACAACCGATCTTGAGCTGAATTTTGGATATGTTGTGAGTACTGGTATGCCTAAGTTCTGTGCCAAAAATTGCACAAAGTTACTGAAGAAATCTTTTTATAAAAATCATTTTGTGAAATTGATAAATCTGCCTAGATGATTTTTGTAGCTCCAAAAATAATTGTTTTTGAGCCCAACTTCTGTCTACTGTCATGTTATATCAAAATACATCCTTGGTGAATTTACCATGATTTTATCTCTATTAGAAGTATTATTTCCTCAATTATGCTTGTTTTTAATCATAAATATGTGTAGCATGTTTCATAAAGGTTATATGTGTGTTTGTTATTTCTTTAAGCTTGTTTTGGACCAAAGCATGAATAGGAGAAATTTTGGACTCAATTCTGTTATATTTATTTTCATATGCTTAAATCCTCTAATTGCTAGCTAGTGATGCCTTTAATTTTTGTGTATTATAATCAGTGGTGCAAAACCCTTTTTCCTTGCTGTCCAACAGAGCTTTCCTGGTCACTAGAACTAGTAGGTACTGCTGGAACAGTTTGATGTGTTTTTATTTAATTAAAAGAGTGCAAATCCGACTAATCTAGTAAAGGGAAAAATAGGAAAAATGCATTCCTTGTGTACAAGTTAAGGGAATGAGCTAAGGAAGTAAATGGTGGTATCCAAAGTAAATTTCATGACTGTTGGAAACTAAAGGTAGTATTCTTTCATAAATGTGCATGTGTTCACCATCATGCAAGTGTCACGTAGTCTTTTATGTTGCTTTAAATAAGTAAATGTTTAAATGCTTTTCTTAAGGTGAATATGACCAACCCTATCCAACTTCTATCTGTTGCTACTGTTTGTTATGTGAATTACATTAATTTATTCATATATATATGTACACAGTCACTATTGAAAAGTCTAGATGAGAAAGCTTTGCATATTGTCCCTTTCTAGGAAGAGTATGCTAAATGTATTTATTATCTAAGTGAATGTGTTCAAACGTGCACCCTATGTTGTCATAAGTTGTTTGAAATTAATTCAATCCAAATTGTCACACAAGTTTTGCATTGCATCCTCCGTGTAGATGTTCCCGACGGTAGGTACATGCTCGTATTGGATGACGTGAACGAGGGAGCTGGATGAGGCGTGCACTACGTCGCCATAGAGCAAGACCAGGGCCAAAGTCCGGAAGATTGTCTAACTGCTTGTGCTAACGAAGGCAAGCCCCGGTTTCATCATTAAACCATGTTTATTTAAATTTATGCAACTATCTATGCTATTCTATGTGCATTTACGTTCAGCAATTGGATGAAACCCTAGTTGCATGATCCCTAGGTGCCTATGTTATGTTACTAGCATGTTAGGTCGCTAGTTTCTATGCTTAAGGATCCGGTACAAGTCGAGTGATGTTCGTCACTCACAAGAATAGGATCTTCTTTATGGAATCACCATATGTTTAAATGAACAGCTCATGTGGTAAGAGCATGGGATTGGGCTCCGGTCCAGTGGCTTCGTGGGCTATGCTGTTGAATGTACTAAGCACTTGTTTGGAATGACACCGGTAAGCCTAGTACCTTAATGAGACGGTACGGGATTTTACTACTACTAATCTTGATTCGTCTCCTCCCTGGCTTGCAACCAGGAGGAGGGTACATGCGTGAGGCTGGATGTACCGTGTGGGGCATTCCAGATAGCCTTGCACCCGGGACTGTAGGCTATCATCCCAACTGGAGGATTTTTGGGAACCATTTGGTCTGTGTCAGCTCTGTGGGGCACCGCTCCGCGTGTTTAGTTTTACCTTGCAAGGTGTATAAATCAATCGATTGTCGGCCTCTCACCGTTATCTGAGACTGCTTAATCAGCTGGCCATGATATCCCTTAATGATGGAACTACGTGAAACCTCCTACGTGAATTAATTGTATTGTACAATTCTTGATTGCATTAGTTGCTCATCATAGTAATGATAATTTCACTAGAAATTTGAGATAAAATATTGAAAGTAAGGATCCATGATCACAATTGCTTTTTGGCAAAACAAACCCACCAGCCAAAAGCCCTACATGTCTAGAGGTAACTTCTGTCGGGTAAGTCTTGCTGAGTATTAGTATACTCAGCCTTGCCACAACTGTTGTTTTCAGGTGATGTTGTTTGGCCTGGTGAGATTCCACCCAGCTGGAAGCTGGAATGGGTGGATGAGGACGCTGAGTAATGGCATCACCGATGGCCTCTGGTGATGTCGTAACGTATTGTTATTAGTACTTCTGCTGTTTTTTCTATAACTCTGAATGATTTACTTTTATGTCAGAAATAATGGTTTGTAATAATTGGACCCTACGGGGAGATTAATATTAATGTGTAAGGCAATCTGGACTCTCCTTCGTGGGAGTTTAATGCATTCATTCGATCATCTCTGTGTTTCCAAGTGATTCACCAGGTGTAAACCCGGCAACACTCAACGGGATGTTTCTTTATTATCGCTTAACGACCAAATGGAGTGGTTTAGGCGATAGTACAGAATTATCTCGGGTGGGGTTGTCATAGCTGGTATCAGAGCGGCCGAACGCACCGGAGTGATTTGATTAATATTAATCACATGGTTTACAATAAAACTTGCCAAGATTGATTGGATTTCGAAAATCTGTTGGATCATTAAGGAATGATCTAGATCGAGAGTCCCTAAAGGAAATTTTTGGGTTCTTTAAGGTGGCATAAGAATCTATGGTTTATTTTTCTAACTTCCAGCACTTTATCTTATGTCAGACTTACTTTATTGCACAACCAAACTAGATGAGCCACGTGTTTAATACGTGTGCTGTTCCGCATCACGGGATTTTGTGAGGGTTGATGGAGTGATCCATTCCACGGATCCCATCTTCGCGTGTAGATATGATTTGTTGTGTCGCCACGTGTTTCATACGTGTGCATTCCGCATGCCGGTCATGCGAGGCAAGGATACACTCCATTCAGACGGAGGGTTTCCGAGGTTGGACGCTGTCCATGCAGTGGCTTGACGCATGGATGACGTTTTTATAATTGAACGGTACTGTATGTGGACGCTTTCGTGACATGCTGGCACGGAAGGTTCGTTTTCTGCAGGTACACTAACCACGCTCGTGAATCGTTAAGTGCAAATCGAGTAGCTTCGACTAGTTATTATAAGGAGAGCCGATTATAAGCTTGCCACCGGCACTAACTACGTCTTTTGGATCTAGTTGTAAGGTCGTTTAAGGCGTGTGCATGCATGATTAAAATCTCTATGAGACTAAAATTTACCCTTACTTGGTTGGAGTAATTTTACTAGGGAGATTGCTTGATCTTAGGTAAGGTTTTCCTCTCTTTTGAATTTAGGAAAATCCTGGCAGATTCTGTCTCTGTCATTTCTCAATTTTTATAGCAAAATCTGTAAGGAATCTGACTAGACATCCTTTAGGAAAGTTGTTTCTTATCAAGTTGAGCATCCACTGTAAATTTTTCAGGATTTTAGGATTTTTCTACAGAGAGTTATGCTCGGTTTAGTGAGTCTCTGTTCTGCTATTTTTCAGAACAACACCCTTCTGCAAAAGAAATTTTTCGATCATGTTCCAATCCAATCTAGCCCTACCAATGAATACCAAAAGTGTGCAGATTTAAGTCACTGAGTTGCTACCAGGAATTGGTAATTTTTGGGGTCATAGGTTCTGAGTTATGAATTTTGATTCACAACCCCGAACTATACGCCATAATTTTATGCGTACTCATTACGAGTACCGGCATATCTTGCACCTGGTTGTAATGGCTGCCCTAAATTTCACCAAATTGAAAATCCAACTACCCCTTTTACTCCTTGAAATCTTGTGGAAGGTTTGGAACCTTTAGTAGTGGTCTGTGTAGGCAACATTCTTTTGTAGCCGTGAGAACTTAACTTGTGCACGTGTTCGCCTCTGGTTCTGACATTTGTCACTTATTCCAGATGTCTGCCTCCGGATCCATGAACGTTGATGCGCAGGCGTGGACTCACTTGAACTGGCTCGAGGAGGGTGGTTTTCTTGCACTTTTGTGGGACACCCTAAAGAACCTTGGGTACACGGCGTATCCCGAGTACTCGGCACGTGAGCTCATGACAACAGGCCAACTGCTTCGTTGGGAAGTGAGTGTAAAGATCCCCGTGTGTCCGACACATCCTACTTGGGAAGAGTGGGAGGTGCAGGCACAAGGGTGGAAATTGGCTGGCACCATGCAAAGGGCTGCGTTGGAAGCACTAACAACTTTTTGTGAGAAGCATGCCAATTTGGTAGCTAGTATTGCAGCTAAGGTGATTCCATTGCCTAAGCAGCATCCCGGGCATGGAATCAAACGCGAAGCTTTTCTCTCCGCTCAGGGCAATCCTAACTATAGTCCTGAACTTGACACCTCAGTCTGTTTCTCCAAAGCTATGTTGGACCTCTATCAAACAATGGTTGGAGAAAGCATGTTCTATAGGCACCAAATTTATAGAGAACAAGTTAATGGTGCAGGAGCTATCGCCCAAGAGTTGAAGGTAGCTCGAGCAATGATAGCCCGTCTCAAGAAGAAAAGAAGAAAGGATAAAACCACAATACAAGAATTGAGTGAAGTCATTCATGAACAGAATTTCTTGTTACAGCATAATGACCAATATATGCTTGACTTAGAGAATCAACTAGAAGCCGTAGCAGCTCCACCTCCTAATCCAGAAGAGGATGAAAATCCCGAAGAGATCCAAGGAGAATCTGGAGTGGAGACTGGACCCACTTCACCTTAAGTGAACTTAGGCTAGAGTGTTATCTAGTTGATGTTGGTTATGCTTTCAATAAAGTAATGTGTTGTAAATGGATCTTGTAATGATGTTGGTTATGATCAACTTGGACCATGAGTTGGGTATCAACTTATGTCAAATGTGGTGGGAAGCTTGCTCACTGACTTTTATCATGTTGCATGTGCGTACCGAGAGTTATGGCAATTTACGTACAGCTCGACCTCATGTGAAAACAGCTAGGCTGAATCTCGGTTACGAAATTTTTCGGGCATGATGAGGTTGGAAATTGACTCGAAGTTGAATACCAACATTGGAGCGCATGAAAACATACATCCACCGACCAAAAATGAGAATATTTCGGTGTATAAGCAAGGATGTACGAACTTTATGCTTATGACCGACGTGCTGTCCGATTTCGAAAGTTTGCTTGAATGAGTTTTCGTCATACATATTCTACTTGTTAATTTATGTGAGGAAGCTTACGAATATGTGCTTAATGAGAGCTCAAATTTTCAGATGGTCGGATTGACACGTAACACCCCCAACGGTTTTGACGCGTCAGGTAATGGTGATCTACCACCGCTGCCACTTATGACGCCGGTGGAGACTTTCATGGCCGCCCAGACCGAAGTGTTCCGCTAGATTTTGCAGACGCAATAGCAGATCGTGCAGCAGATGTACCAGAGACCTCCAATGGGAGCTAACCACGATGGACCACAAATGGTTACCACCTATTCCCAGTTTATCGGGATGAAGCACCCAACTTTCACCAAAGCAGAAGAACCCCTTGATGCAGATGCATGGGTTAGGGCCATTGAGGCCAAATTCTCTGCATTTGTCCTACATTGTTCCGAGGAGCACAAGGCTAGATTTGCAGCCTTGCAGCTTCGTGGAGAAGCCTTAATGTGGTGGGAGCACTATAAGATCATGCAACCTGCTGGGCATGAAGTTACTTGGACTGAATTCAAGAGAGCTTTTAAGGACCACCACATCCCAAAAGGACTCATGGTTAGAAAAATGAAAGAGTTTCTTGCTCTTAAGCAAGGTGATGACACTGTGTATCAGTATGCATAGAAGTTTAACAGCCTTTGTCAATATGGAGAATATCACGTGGACACCGATGCCAAAAAGATGGAACGTTTCCGTGATGGTCTCAGGAGTGAGTTGTATGAAAGACTAAACCTATTAGAGCCAAACAGTTGTCATGAGTTAGTGAACAAGGCTATCTCGCAAGAGGACGCCATGATGAAGGTACAGAAGGAGAAGAAGAGGCATAATGAATTTGCTTCGGGAATTGGATCGGGCAAGAAATTTCGTTTCGTCAAGAAGAATGCGCATGGTTCTTCCCAATCATCCACATCAGGCCATTGGAGAATGACTCCATCTCAGCATAAGCCTTCGGGAAATTTTTAGTACCTCCAGGCTCAGCCACAAGTTTTCAAGCCAAAAAAATTTCAATCCCATGTTTGCTACAATTGTAGGCAACCCGGGCATTATGCCAATGAGTGCCCAAACCCTAGGAGGATCAAGACCGAGCAATAGACTCCGAACCCTGGAGTAGCTAAGGGCAATCATGACAAGAAACCCATGATTCAAGTGAAGCAAGGTCAGCTTAACTTCACGGGTAACCTTTCTATCTGAGAGCATGCCTCCTTACTGTTTACTTTTGACGAGGGAAGCTTACTCCATCCTCACTTTTAGTTGCTTTATGAACTAAACCCAGAAATCTTGGTGAACAAATGTAATGACACATTTATTTACTAGCCTTCCCTTTCTTCATAAAAATCTTTAAGATAATCATCTCTTTCTCAACTTAGTCTTTCCACCGAAATCCCCAGGATTAACATCGATCAACCGGATAAGTTGAAAGGAGTAGGATCAAAGATTTCTTGAGAAACCACGGTCAGATCTTCGGACCGTTGGGCCCCATTCGTTTCAGTGCCACGATGGTACGACGCCGTGGCGTCGCCCTGCCATCTCTTTTTCCGCGACCACGATCACGTCGTCGAGACCTCACGGGCTGACCGGTATCGAGCCCCGTGTGGCAACCGCCGGATCGCTCCGCTAGTCCCTACCTCAATCGGTTCGGATGACCGTTGCGTTCTGTTGGGCTATGAAAGGAGAAACCCTTCCGCGGTGTCGCCATTGCCAAGTCTCGCCTGCTTTCGAGCTCGACAGTGTTGCCACTCTTGTTTTTCCCTCCGGCTATTTCTGGCCAACCCACTGCTAGCCCAGCTTCGTTGTTGCTCCGCCCACTCGCCGAACAAGCTGGTTAGCCGTCTTCGTCGACCACCTCCAGAAGCAGCTCGAAGAAGACCGAAGGAAGAATCCCGACTCCATCGCCGACCATGCCCCAGTTCATGGAGATGTTCGAGTCCCTCCGTTGGACGCTTGTAGCAATGTACCTCTGCATATCGGCGGAGTTTGTCTTCTTTTAGTTTTCCATGTACATATCCATCGTCCTCTTCTTCATGAACTGCGATGAAGCGGTGAAGAGAGCACCGTGTATCTTTTGCCCTATATGAATTCTCGCTACCTAGAAATGTAAGTGAGTACATATTTCCATCTTGTAACCCTTATCTTGTTAGAAAGTGTTGCTCTACTCTTATTGTCGAATCTCGGGACGAGATTCTGTTTAAGGGGGATAGGCTGTGATGCCCCAGGTTTTCGTCCAGGTTGATTAGCCCTAATGAGCCGGTCAACTGTGTTGACATTGGCCATCACCCCGAAAACATCACCGACAAATCCTAATGACACCTTTTGGTCACCCATAGTCCACCTTGGTCAAAACCCCACTCAAAAACCCTTGAATCCTTGTTGATCCATCAATGTCAGCCGGAACTTTTGCCGCATTCTCCAAATTTTCCCTAAACACTTCAAATTCTCCCAATACAAAATTTGTGTATTTTCTCGAGGGACACAATTTTCATGTTGGGTGGCATTGCTGGTTTGAAGTGCAAATTGGTGAAAATTTCAAGTCAACGTCTGCTTTCACTATTCACTGGAGCCGAGAAATTCTGCATCTTGGCATCCAATTTGTGCAGAAATGGTTGTGAAACAGGCTATACGCCCTTTGAGAAAGTGTTAGAGGATTAGGAGATCTACAACTTTGCTGTTGATTGCTTTGTCCAGTTCAGTTGAAAAAGTTGGAGAAAAACTCGGTCAAAGGGGGTTAGTCGAAATGGTTTTAGCCATGGCGTCCACAGCGCACGCCGTCGCACCGGCGTCGTGCGCCACCCGCGCCGCGACCTCGGCCGGGACGCACGCCGAGGCCGGCTTCGCCCGCCGGTCCATGCGCGCGTGGAACAGCCATTCGACCCTCTTCCTTGGCGCCACGTGCCTCGCGTCCATGGGCCGCGGTCTTTGCCGCACCCGCGCCGCGCCGCCCAACCAACCGCGCACCGGCGTATACGCCGCACGCGCGTCGCCGCCCCGTCCGCCATACTCTAGCCATGCCGCGGCCCATACCTGGACTAGCCTCAACTTGGTTCCCAAGCCATCGCTTCAACTGCCTCGAGCTGAGCTATAAAGCCCGCCGGTCTTCTCCCCGCGCGAGCACCGAGCCGCCGCTGTCCGCCATAGGAGCCCTTACGGTGAACTCCACCCCCGCCTGCTTTTCTTCGCAAACACGTGCTGCTCCTCACTCCACTAGGACCCCCAGTAGCTCCTGCGCTCACTTGTTGGCCTACTCGTGCCGCCGGCTCACCGGAGCCAGTGTCCATGCGTCTGCCGCCGGGCAGCCATCGATGAGCTCTGCTCCCCGCGCGATCCCCGAGCCAACCAACCGTCTCAGCACATCCCCTAGGTCCCAGTGAAGCTGCCCGTGCCACATGTTGACCAGTTCCACCCCAGTCCTCGCCGGAATTCGAGTGCCCGCGGCCGCGCCACCACCGGTCCGCTGCCGCCGCTCGCCGGCAACACCTCCGGTCGATCCACCGCCGCCAATCGGAAGAGGGTGAGCCCAATTGCTTATTTCCCTCGCTTGTTTGCCTGTCGCGCCTCACCTCACTGCTTGCGAGCTCGCCTTTGCCGCCAGGTGCAAGGGTGAGGAATCGAGGGTATGGTTGTGAAGAGTTTAAAATTTCCAGGGACCTAATTGCATAAAGATTCTATCCTCTTTATGTGATATGGCTGTAACTTGTAAAATCGATTGAAAATTGTAAAAAAATATAAAAATAGCAAACTCAATTTTGCTGTGCTTTGTGTACCTAAAACTAAACTTTCTCCAAAGGTGTATATACTTTTGATCTACAGTTTTTGCTTGAAAAATAGAAATGTAGAATACCGGGATCTGTGATTCTGTGAAATCTACAACTGATCTTGAGCTGAATTTTGGATATGTTGTGAGTACTGGTATTTCTAGGTTTTGTGCAAACAAATGCACAAAGTTACTGAAGAAATCGTTTTATAAAAATCGTTTTGTGAAATTGATAAATCTGCCTAGATGATTTGTGTAGCTCTAAAAATAATAATTTTTGAGCCCAACTTCTGGCTACTGTCATGTTATATCAAAATACATCCTTGGTAAATTTACCATGATTTTATCTCTGTTAGAAATATTATTTCCTGAATTATGCTTGTTTTTAATCATAAATATGTGTAGCATGTTTCATAAAGGTTATATGTGTGTTTGTTAGTTCTTTAAGCTTGTTTTGGACCAAAGCATGTGTAGGAGAAATTTTGGACTCAATTCTCTTATATTTATTTTCATATTCTTAAATCCTCCAATTGCTAGCTAGTGATGCCTTCAATTTTTGTGTATTATAATCAGTGGTGCAAAACCCTTTTTCGTTGCTGTCCAACAGAGCATTCCTGGTCACTAGAACCAGTAGGTACTGCTGGAACAGTTTGATGTGTTTTTAATTAATTAAAAGAGTGCAAATCCGACAAATCTAGTAAAGTGAAAAATAGGAAAAATGCATTCCTTGTGTTCCAGTTAAGGGAATGAGATAAGGAAGTAAACGGTGGTATCCAAAGTACATTTCATGGCTGTTGGTAACTAAAGCTAGTATTCTTTCATAAATGTGCATGTGTTCACCATCATGCAAGTGTCACATAGTCTTTTGTGTTGCTTTAAATAAGTAAATGTTTGAATGCTTTTCTTAAGGTGAATATGACCAACCCTATCCAACTTGTAGCTGTTGCTACTATTTGTTATGTGAATTACATTAATTTATTTATATATATATATATGTACACAGTCACTATTGAAAAGTCTAGATGATAAAGCTTTACATATTGTCCCTTTCTAGGAAGAGTATACTGAATGTATTTATTATCTAAGTGAATGTGTTCAAACGTGCACCCCATGTTATCATAAGTTGTTTGAAATTAATTCAATCCAAATTGTCACTCAAGTTTTGCATTGCATCCTCCGTGTAGAAGTTCCCGACGGTAGCTACACGCTCGTATCGGAAGACGTGAACGAGGGAGCTGGAGGAGGCGTGCACTACGTCGCCATATAGCAAGACCGGGGCCAAAGTCCAGAAGATTGTCTAACTGCTTGTGCTAACGAAGGAAAGCCCCGGTTTCATCATTAAACCATGTTTTTTTAAATTTATGCAACTATCTATGCTATTCTATGTGCATTTACATTCAGGAATTGGATGAAACCCTAGTAGCATGATCCCTAGGTGCCTATGTTCTGTTACTAGCATGTTAGGTCGCTAGTTGCTATGCTTAAGGATCTGATACAAGTCGAGTGATGTTCGTCACTCGCGAGAATAGGATCTTCTTTATGGAATCGCCATATGTTTAAATGAACTGCTCATGTGGTAAGAGCATGGGATTTGGGCTCCGGTCCAGTGGCTTCTTGGGCTAAGCTTTTGAATGTACTAAGCACTTGTCAGGAATGGGACCGGTAAGCCTAATACCTTAATGAGACGGTGCGGGATTTTACTGCTACTAATCTCGATTCGTCTCCTGCCTGGCTTGCAACCAGGAGGAGGGTACATGTGTGAGGCTGGATGTACTGTGTGGGGCATTCCAGATAGCCTTGTACCCGATACTGTAGGCTATCATCCCAACCCGAGGATTTTTTGGAACCGTTTGGTTGGTGTCAGCTTTGTGGGGCACCGCTCCGTGTGTTTATGTTTACCTTGCAAGGTGTATAAATCAATCGATTGTCGGCCTCTCACCGTTATCTGAGACTGCTCAATCAGCTGTCCATGATATCCCTTAATGATGGAACTACGTGAAACCTCCTGCGTGAATTAATTGTATTGTACAATTCTTGATTGCATTAGTTGCTCATCTTAGTAATGATAATTTCACTAGAAGATTGAGCTAAAATATTGAAAGTAAGGATTCATGATCACAGTTGCTTTTTGGCAAAACAAACCCACCAGCCAAAAGCCCTACATGTCTAGAGGTAACTTCTGTCGAGTAAGTGTTGCTGAGTATTAGTATACTCAGCCTTGCCACAACTGTTGTTTTCAGGTGAAGTTGTTTGGCCTGGTGAGATTCCACACGGCTGGAAGCTGGAATGGGTGGATGAGGACGCTGAGTAATGGCATCACCGATGTTCTCTGGTGATGAGGACGCTGAGTACTTCTGCTGTTTTTATAAAACTCTGGATGATTTGCTTTTATGTCAGAAATAATGGTTTGTAATAATTGGACCCTACGGGGAGATTAGTATTAATGTGTAAGGCACTCTGGACTCTCCTTCATGGGAGTTTAATGCATTCATTCGATCCTCTCTGTGTTTTCAAGTGATTCACCGGGTGTAAACCTGGCAACAGTCAATGGGATGTTTCTTTATTATCGCTTAATGACCAAATGGAGTAGTTTAGGCGATAGTACGGAATTATCTCGGGTGGGGTTCTCACACCTCTAGGTCAAGAACTCGAGCAACTCG
Organism: Cenchrus americanus; assembly: GCA_947561735.1. Classification (NCBI taxonomy): domain Eukaryota; kingdom Viridiplantae; phylum Streptophyta; class Magnoliopsida; order Poales; family Poaceae; genus Cenchrus; species Cenchrus americanus. The sequence continues at coordinate 152,383,788 of OX387242.1, read as the reverse complement.
AAAAACCACCAAATCAAGACCGATTCAAGGAGGTTGTTGGGGCAAAGTCACTAGCCAAAGAGGCACAAGGTCCTCATACGTGACACCCAACAATAATCCCACAAGAAATCGCCCTCAAAACTCCGCCAGGAAAATCACAAGAAAGAGCTCCGAAAATCACCAAAAAGGAGGACCGGAAAGACAATCCACAACCTTGAGGAACCACGCCGAATCATCTATACATACCATGAAGGTTCATATATGGTCTAGCTTGCCACCCATACATCCATCCCTCTCTCTAGATCTCACATGAAGCTCTCAAGCTAGTCCAACTAGAGGAAAATAAGAACGAAAATGAGAAAATAAATGAGCTAGGGTTCCAAGAGTTGGCTACCATCCATCCCCTCAAGTGTTTATATGGAGGCACCCAAAATACTAAACTACCCTTACTTGATAACCAGGGATAGATGCCCCTCAAGGGTGAATTTGGAAGTCTTCTGATTTTCTCCATCGGACAGATGCCCAGTGACTGCAACCTTGCTTAGCCTCGACGCAAGCCTTGCGATCCCGACAAGTGTCATCCACTTTGAAGCTTCTCGGCAGCAGTGACCAGGGCAGTCATACCGCCCCCCCCCCTTAGCGGTTAAACCGGCCCAAGCGGTCTGACCGCCCCTCCTGGGCTGTTGAACCGGCCTGGGTGGCCGCACCTCCTCACCGAGTCTTCAGCCTCGATTTTGTGGCTCAACCGAGTAACCTAGTGGTTTTCTGGTGAACCAATGCAAACCCCGCGAACTCGGTGTAGCCTCCGCCAATCAGCACACATGACTCGGCTCCCACGTAGTCCCGGCTTGACCTTGGTTTTGAGGCTCAACCAAGAAACCGTCCACGACTTCGTCCCGCTATTCTTGCCACCATGCGGCCCGCACTTGAATCCGCTGGCCACTGGGTCCCTCAAACCAAGCCTACTTGTCTTCTCCACACCTGGAGGCCTCACCTGCGACGACTTTTCACACTTGTTCTTCACCTGCACCAACACCAGTCAAGCCGCAACCTGCACCTGCAATACTTAGCTAGGAGTGAGTCCACAAAACGTTGTCAAACACTCATCACTCTAGGAAACGACCATCCACCGGTCTTCGAACCACACACGGTCCTCAACCTTTCGCGCTTGTTCTTCACTTGCACCAACACCAGTCAAGCCGCAACCTGCACCTGCAATACTCAGTCCACACCACGTTGTCAATCACTCATCACACCAGAAAGCGACCATCCACCAGTACTCAAACCACACATGGCTCTCAGAGGGTCGCGAGTGTGGGGGCGTTAGGGGTGAGAGCATTTGTACCAATGCATTTTCTAGTCATGTATAAATGTTCCCACATTTGTACTAGTTGTATCCCACCCGGTTCAAATGTGGAGTCACGGGGTGTGTCGGGGGCCTATTCTGCCCGCCTGGTACAAATGCCCTCATTTGTACCTAGAGCAAAAATACACGGTACAAATAAAAAATCATGCCAAGGACAAATGCCCGATTCTCTAGTAGTGCCTCCTCATTCACCATTCCCCAGCCCGTCCTCTCTCTACCCCGTGGAGGAGATGAGGCCAGCAGCGGCAGCCCTTGCCTCCAAGCACCGCTGTCCGCCAACTTCCTCCCCACTCCTTCCCTTCGTACTGTTCACATTGCTAACGTCATCGACTAGAAATGGATGTAGGATCCACCTCTATCGACGACACCAGCAGTGTGAAGTTATATCTTAACATGATGCTATGTGTATATCTGATGTTGCTTTCAGATGAACTAAAAGATGAATTCTAATACGATTCATAGCACATCTCGATATAGGTTGTCATCCTGACAGGTGTGCCTGAAAACACATGGATATGGTACTATTACATATGCTTTGGATTTCTAGAAAAGAAGATATATATATATACACACACACACACATACATACAGGGTATCCGCAAGCGCACAGATATGAATATACCATTGTAGCATTCTAACCAGGAGTAAAACCATGTATCGTATTTATATTCTACGACAGGGAAACAAGTCTTTGTAATCCATAATAGCTAACACATGCTCATCTCTTAGTTTTATAATGTAGAGTGGCCAAAAATATATCAATTGCTATAACAGGGGTAAGTCACATAAAATATAGAGAATGATGGCACTGTTCAAGTCATAACATCATGAGCAACTAGAAAGTGTCATTATAGCAAGAGAAGCATAGCAAAGTCTAGCTAGAGAGGATACTCCTCAGTAATTCTAAACTATATAAATGCAAACTAAGATTAGTGCAAACATTTAGCAATCATGGAAGAAGAACTATTATATCAATGCATGGGGAGACTATCGAGGAGGATCAAGGACGAAACTTGAAACAACCCAAATACTATAAGGCTCCACTTGTCCTATACACGGGGGGGTGGACTACGAAGGACTCAATAGTGCTATTACCACCACGATCTACCACACGACCCGGCATATAGGGTGCAATCGCAGATAAATACAATATAAGCACCACACTTACATTGTCTTTACCATTCACCCATGTTAACAAATGATCTAGGTGAGGGCTATACGACTCGATAAATGAATATAAAGGCAAATCAACTATGCTAAACATGTAACTATAATAAACACCAAAGCATATAATGTCGAATATAATCATTGATAAGAACATATGTCTGTATAACAAATGTAAGGAACTAGATAAGAACTTACAAAAGCGAAGCTAGATCAGTATCTCGATAAGCCTCTAGGTGATCAGGAGCCAAGTAGACGCCTTGCCTCCTCCTAGATCTTAACTAGCTAGCTACTCTGCTATATGATGTTTCTAGTATTTAGTGTCTCTGACTTGATTACTTGATATGGTGTATGAGATTAGATTCCCAGATTGCCTATGCCAGGGGGCAGGGGGCTGCTTATATAGTCCAGAGGGGTGGACGTGCGCCATAGGATCAAACCGACCCAAACATGTGGTTTAGATTGATTCTCATAGGCGGTGGAGGAACATTCCAGAAGATGAGGCGGTTCGGGGCCCGGGGGCACCGAGCGGCCCCACCACCAGGCCGATCGGTCTGGGTTGGGCCCCCTTGGGTCCCACTTCGGCCAGGTGGTCTCTTGATCCATCTAGATGCTTCTTTTTTAGGTGCTAAGCAATGTTGAGTTCCAGAGGCTTCTGGAGTATTCTAGAGTGGTTTCTTTGCATATTTTCTGAATAGGCCCTATAAATTCATAGATTCACCAAAACTTGTGGAAATTGTCAATATAAACCCTAATAAGGTGATCTAATTATATTTTAGTCATTTTTCCATTCAATGTGAGAGATAAAATACATAGATAAAATGTGTCAACAAACTCCCCCAGGCTTACCCTTTGCTAGTAAGATATGTCGTAGCAGGATCAGGAGTTGCTACAACGCTTTCACACGTCAAAAGTACTATGGTTTTCAAAAAACAATTATCCTTAACAAGATTGCTCTCTTTTGCCTTTGACCTTCAAGCATAGCCTTTTCAGAAATCTTTAGCAGATAAAAGACAAAACAATCAAGTCAAGCAGTAAATCTCAATTTATTCGATCAGCAATCATCCTGGAGTTCTGTATTTTCTCAAATAAAAATAAGAGATCTTGTGTATGCCTTCTCAAGCATGGAGTCACACTTGGCAAGATATGAATGATAGTATTGAATGGATGACGGTGAAAGGTGGTAAGCCTTTTAGCCTAGCTCTTGCACTGTATCTCTCTTTCTAATATTTTTAAGATCTGGGCTTTCCATTCTTGGAGAGGTGGGTCCTACTCACCCCGGACTTTTGTCCATTTTTCTCTCTCCTTAGAGATATGGATTTTCCAAGAATCAGCAAACTGGCTTCACTATTTGAGATTCACTTTCGCACCAGGGTCCTTGGAAAGGTTCGGGATCTTACCAATATGCCCCTGGTTTGCGCTTAGACCCTCAAAAAGAATCAAGACCTCGCAATTGGGTCCCCGGGCGCCGGCCGGTGGCGCTCCGGCCGAGTCGGTGAACCGGCGGGCCGAGGCCGGCCGGTCGCGAGCGGAGGGGGCCCGGCGGGGTCCTTGGGCTCGATTCCAACCGGAGTCGGTGCGGTGGTGCCTCCGGCGGGGTGGTGCGAGCTGCGACGGTCGGAGCCAGCAGTTGCGCCCTCTGCTCCGGCGAGCGCGCGGCCGGTGCAAGCGGATGGGCAGTGCGGGCAGCACCTAGGCGGTCTAGTGAGCATGTTCGGAAGCGGTTCCACGAAGGGGAAAGGTGCAGGAGGGGGGGCTCGACGCGGCCGTGCCGAGGCGACGGGTGGAGAGGCTCGGCACGGTGGAGGAGTGGCCTGCGCACGTGAGTGGCCGGCCTCCCCCTTTATAGGTGACGTCCTCTACGCCGCAAAGCCACCAGGGCGAGGGCCTAGGCACGTGCAGGCGTACCGGCCGGTTGCAGGCGCGACATGACCCGACGCATTGAGCGCGGCGCTCGACACGCCACTGCGCAGACTCCCAGGCGCCTCGGGCGGGGTGCGGCCTTGGGCAAGGGACCTTGGGAAGGCGTGACGCCGGCCTCGGGAAGGCACGTGTTGGGCGCGTGCCGACGGTACGACACGCACGGCGGGGCGCGGGCGCGCCGGCGCTCCGGCCGGCGTGACGTCGCGGCGCGGCCCGGCTCCAAAAAGTTGAATAGAAGTGTACCAAGTGATGAATAGGAATGTTGTAGATCTCACTACCCTCTTCAACCTCTACAAAGGCTCGTAGGTGTTTTTCTCAAGGGTTTTTTGCAAGAACGGCTTGCCAACTTTGAATGTGGCTCTGTTTTGGTAAACAGTAGGTACTGGCGGTTGACCAAGTTTTTCACCAATTTCCTCCCGAAATTTGAAATGCCAATCTACATGAAAGTTGTGTCCCTCGACAAACTGGACAATTTTCGTAGTGGGATATTTTGAAGTGTTTAGGTGAAATTTGGAGAACATGGCAAAAGTTCCAAAAGACATTCGCCGACGTCAGTGTTTAAGCGGGGTTTGACCTTATCTCTATCCAAAGGTTGACCACGGGGGTGGGTAGACTTGGTCAAGGGGTTCAATAGGTTTATTAGCGAGGTTTTCGAGGTGATGACCCAGGTTGACCTAGCTTTGACCAGTGTCACCTGGTTTGACTCAGTTGATTCGGCCATTAGTGCTAATGATGCTAATTGAAAACCTGGGGCGTCACATTGATCTTGATCCCCCAAACTCCGAATTCGGCCTCCGATTGAAGGATTTCTGTTGGAACCTAGGTTTTTTGTTGAGTTCGGTGGCGATTCGATTCCTGGAGATTTAGTTCGTTTGAGGACCCAAGTTTTGGGGCATAGCATCCCCTAGGGACACTTCACACCTCCCTCAAATCTTTCCTGAAGAGCTCAAGCCGTTTGGAAGATCCTTGGATGTGTAGGAGAGGTTGACTTCGCGGTTTGGAGTTCGGGCTGTTCTGTTTGTGCTTGGGGGATAGTCCACCCGTAGGCCGCAGACGGTTTGCGTGGAGCCGGCTGGCTTTGTATTGTTTGTGTTCGTCCCTTGTTCTTGAGCGTCTCCCTTTCAATCCGATTTTCCAGCCGTCTTCAGTTGTAGGGGGGTTGGCGGACGGTCTGCCTGCGGTCCGCGGACAGTCCGCGAGGGGTGTGTCGGTCACGGACGGTCCGAGGTGCCTCCGCAGACGGTCCATTATTGTTGGTGCAGTACTGGAGGTTTGCGATCATTTTCGGACAATCCGCCGCTACTTCGCGGACGGTCCGCCGTGGGCTCGCAGATAGTTCACCAGGAGCTTGCGAACAGTTCGCCTGGCACTACGCAGGGTTGCTATGTCCTTTACTTCTTGAGTCGTGCTTCCACTTTGGGATTGTTTGGGGTTGGTTCCTAGGGTTCGTAGGTCCGCTGTGACTACATGACGTTGGCAAACTCGTGTGGGAATCCTTTGTTGCGAATTTGGGGTATAGGCCGAGTTCTCTCTTTGGAGAAGAATTTTTATCGGCGCCCATCCAGTCCCCCCTCTCTGGTCGCCTAATCGGTCCTTCAATTGGTATCAAATCCAGTTACAGATCTTCGTGATTCAAACCAGTCTAAGATCCAAAGATGGCATACCAGGAATGGGGTTCGAGTCCTTGACACTTTGATGGTAAGAACTATCATATGTGGCAAAGGCGGATGGCTGCTTTTCTCCGCGGCAGTGGTCAGATCCTGTGGGATGTCACGGTGAACACAACTTATGTTCATTCAGTGAACTTCCTTGGTCCAGGATCGAGGGACATGTTTGACGCCAACAACAAGGCGGTCGACTACTTGTACCGTTCTTTGTGTGAATCCGAATTCAAACTGGTTCGGACAAGGGATTTGGCGTGCAAGATTTGGGAGCAGCTGAAGAATGCTCATGCTGGGAACACTCAGGTTCAGGCTCAGCTCTTTGTGACCTACCAGAGAGTACGAGAACTTCACCCATCTCCCCAGTGAGTCTATAGATGCCATGATTCAACGTTTCACGGTGATCGTGAACAACATGAGGGCTAATGTGGTCGTGCTCCCATATGATGACCATGATAGGGTTGTCAAGCTCTTGCATTCTTTGGATCGTACCGTGTGGAGTGGGAAGGTCGAGGGCATTCTAGAGTCGAAGAAGTATGAGACCCTCACGGTGGACAAGCTTTTTTCAAAGCTCAAGTAATCCGAGGTGGACCGTGGGGTGCATGCAAAGGTCGAGAATCCGACTAATCCCCATAGTCTGGCTCTCGTATCTGGTTCAAGGACTATGCTAACATGTCTTCGAGGCAATTTTCTTTGTCTTGCCTTGTGTCCATGCCAGATGAGGAGTTTGATGTGTTGGGCGAGGAGGACCTCGCGTTGTTGAGTAGGTGGTTCGAGCGCATTACACAGACCGGAAGAACGCTCGGAGGATCTCAGGCATGTGTTACCGGTGCAGGAAGCACAGATATTTCATCGCTGAGTGCACGGAAGCATGGAGGTCAAGCCCGAGCACAAGCACCGTTTGAGGACCGACCACAAGCACTGCTCAAAGGACATTACAAGGCCAAGAACAAGTCCGAGCAGAGGCCATGGAAGAGTGGTGGTCACAAGAAGAAGGAGAGAGCAATGGTGGCCGGTGCGAGTGACATCGACTCAAGCTCCTGCTACACTTATTCGAGTTCAAGTGATGAAGAAGAGACCTGCACAGGGGCAAGTGGTTGAGCAAGAACATCAATGGCTTGTGCTTTGCCGCCCATGGCTTTTGCGGCATGGCACATAGCTCCGCAAGCAAGAAGAGCAACAAGGATGACTCGGGCTCCGACTCTGAGGAAGAGGTAAGCAATAGCCCATCCACTTGACATCGGAAAATGCTTGGTTGAATGACTTGCTTGACAACCGTGATGCTGTGCTTAGAAAGACCAACAAGGAGAAGAGGGAGTATAGGTCTTTGCTTGGAGAGGCTAAGGAAAAGGTGGTTGAGCTAGAATCTTTGCTTGATGATGCTAGTGCTCAAATAGATTCTCTTAAGTCTGTTGCTGTTGTGACCAATGAACCTGAATGCACTGATGTTCCACTTTTCTTGGTGAATTGACTGTGCTTAAGGAGAAGTATGCCTCCAAGATTGAGGAAGAGTAAATTTCGCTGGCGGTCCATGAACTTGTCCTGCATTCTCATCCCGGTCCCGGTACTTGTAAAACAAGCATTTAACTCCCTAAACTTGCTTTGTTGTTTCAAACCTGGTCCAAACTGCCTCTGCACCCGCCCGCCTGCTGACGTGGTGTGCCATCATGTCTTTGGCGGGAATTTTGCCACCGTTTCCATCGTTTCCAGACCACATCCATCCATGAAAGTTTGCAAGAACCCCCCTTTGATGTTTTTCACCCTCATTTACCCCTTCCCGTTCATCTCAGTTACCACCACATTCATCTTTGTTACCACAACACGCAAAGCGGCGGCGGCGGCGGGACGCGAAGTGGTAGCAACGAGGATGGCAGCAACCGGCCTCGGGTTGTCTAGAATCACAGGCTTGTGCCACAAGGAGAGGATTGGCAGGCGGCTCTGTCACCCTTTCTCCTCTTCCCATGGTCGCGCGGATGCGGAAGGAAGGGAAACCGCCCCTGACTACGGTGAGTTCCCATCTTCCCCATGTGCGCCTCTTCTCATAAGGCTCTAGGATGTTGTCCGGTAGTAATAGATTATGATTTGAGTAGTACAACCTCGCGGTTTTTGGTAGAAAGACTGGTTTTTCAAGTGTTAGGGTTAGAAAGATTTGTCTACACTACCAGGGTTAGAAAGTTTTGGTAAAGAAATTCATTGGTTTATTGAGTAAGATTTCTTGTTGCAGGACCCAATTCCATGAAGTTTTCAGAAGAAGTTCATCATGGTGGAGTTTCCTGTGGTGTTGGATTTGGTCGTACCTATGTGGTGGACAATTGGAATAGTTTGATGATTTGGATGCTGATATTTTGTCTTATGGCTTGATTGAGGAATTTATTGTGATGCTTGATTCTGGGTCAAGTTCTACCTTGAAAGTGTATTGGTTGTTGCATGAAAAGGAGTTGTATGATGGTTTGAGGATTTTAGCATCTGACGAGGATACACTTGTGATGAGGACAATGGCTAAAAAAGGTGAAGAACTTTGTTCTGTTCTTTGATCATGAGGGGGTTGATGATCCGACCTTTATGGATAATGACAATGATGTAGAGGATGGAGATGATGACCTATTCGTAGATCACTTAGATGAGGATGTTGCATAGGAAACTCTAACAAAGAAGAGCAAGAAGGCAGTAGGTAGCAGACTCGGAAAAGCAGTAGCAGTAGTTAGGCAATCAAAGGTCCAGGATGTTGATTCTAGTGATGAAGGATTGGATCTTCCTGAAGATTTTGAGGGAGAAGGTGGTGTAAGAATGAAGTTCAGGAGCTTTATGCCAAATGATCTCAACAGTCCCACTTTTGCTATTGGTCTGTGCTTTCCTTCTATAGAGATGTTGAGAAAAGCATTGGTTGAGTACAGTTTGAGGCATAGAGTTGACATCAAGATGCCTAGAAATGACCAGACAAGGATAGGTGCTCATTGTGCACCCGGCTGTCCATGGAAATTGTATGCATCAAAGGATAGCAGGGCTAAGACCATCATGGTGAAGTCGTATGTCAGAGAGCACAACTGTAGAAGTGAGTGGATTTTAAAGAAATGCACAGCAAAGTGGCTTTCCGAGAAATACATTGAGAGTTTTAGATCCGATGACAAGATGATCTTAGGCAATTTCTCTAGGATAGTTCAGAAGGAATGGAATTTGACGCCTTCAAGGAGTAAACTATCAATAGCGAGAAGACTAGCCCTAAATAAGATTTATGGTGATGAGATTGAGCAGTACAATAAACTTTTGGATTATGGATGTGAGATTAGGAGGTCTAACCCTGGTAGCACATTCTACCTAAGGTTATCAGATGGGCACTTCAACAACTTGTACTTTGCACTTGATGCTTGCAAGAGAGGATTTTTCAGTGGTTGTAGACCAATCATTTACTTGGATGGGTGCCACATAAAGACTAAATTTGGTGGGCAACTTTTAACTGCTATGAGAGTTGACCCAAATGACTGCATATTTCCTATAGCAATGGCAGTAGTTGAAGTAGAGTCCTTAAACACATGGAAGTGGTTTCTAGAAACACTGAAAGAAGAACTCAACATTGACAACACATATCCATGGACTATAATGACCGACAAACAAAAGGTAATTAGTCATTCACTTTTCATGTTATTCCTAAAGCCATTACACTTTTCTTATGATCATTGCATTATGTCCATACAGGGTCTCATACCAGCAGTACAACAAGTCTTTCCAGATTCTGAACATCGATTTTGTGTCAGACATCTCTATCAAAACTTCCAAGAACATTTCAAAGGTGAGAACCTCAAGAATCTGCTGTGGGCGTGTGCTAGATCTAGTTCTGTTCAGAAGTGGAATACTAACATGGAGATCATGAAAGTTCTTGACTCTAATGCACATGCTTGGCTTAACAAAATGCCACCAAACACTTGGGTAACAGCTTTTTCAGTACTTTCCCTAAGTGTGACATCCTTCTTAATAATAGTTGTGAAGTATTCAACAAGTATATACTTGATGCAAGAGAGCTGCCCATACTTAGTAAGTTTGAAAGGATAAAAGGACAGCTCATGACTAGAGTCTACAGCAAGCAGAAAGATATGAATGAGAATTGGACTGGGCCTGTTTGTCCAAAGATCAGAAAGAAGCTGCTGAAGAATTTAGATTATGCCAACTTGTGTTATGTGATGCCAGTTGGTACAGGCATTTTCCAAGTGCAATCTTAGGGTGTTGACTATACTGTTTATATTTGCAACAAAAAGTGTGCCTATAAAAGATGGGATTTGACAGGCATCGCATGCAATCATGTTGTGGCATGTCTTAGGCATGAAAGGATCCCTGCCGAGGAGGTGCTCCCAGTCTGCTATTCAACCGAAACATTTAGCAAGGTGTATGGTTTTAACATAATGCCTTGTGCCGACAAGAGCAATTGGGAAAAGACCAATGGACTTGAAGTGCTACCACATGTGTATGAGAAAAAGGTTGGGAGGCCGCCTAAATCTAGGAGAAAGCAACCCCACGAGGTACAAGGCAAGGATGGCCCAAAACTGTCTAGGCATGGTGTTATCATCACTTGCAGCTGGTGCAAAGGCGAACATCACAATAGAGCCGGATGCAGTCTTAGGAAAATAGGAATTAAGCCTAGTGCTCATAACAATCCAAAATATAATTAATGGTGAAGATGTCCAAGATGATGAACCTGTCATCACTGTTGATGGTGTAAAACCTTGCACAAGTTCACCGCAAGCCAACGGGTGACTTGGTGCCTTTTTCACCAAGGAGGGTCCTCCCTAGATTTGTCAATCCAAGGATCGGAAGCAAACCACTAAGGTCTCTATCTAACCTAACGGTCTAACCCTATGTGAAGTGCTGATTGCATAAAGGTAACATACAAACACGAAGGGATGTATGGATCACATCCACCTAGCCATAAAGGTAAGCAAACCAAAGGTAAACCTAACATATCGTCTTCTCATTGCTGTTGTGGCCATGGTGATAAACCAATCTAAACCTATAGTATGATAAGGATTACACTCGATATGGAGTAACCCGATATGGAGTGGTCCGATGCACGTTCACTCGCTGCTTTCTCCCCTCTCGTACTGTCACTACGTGAGGATAATAATCACCGAGCAACAACCTCGGTCCGTGCACTACTACGGTGTGTCTGCAAGACAAGACTAATAGCCATGTTTCGATCTCGTCATACTAAAGGCATATGGTAGCTACACATATGAATAAGTATAACTCGTAGTAGATCAAAGTATGACAAGATATAATTAAATCACCGAATGTTGAAGGTACAAACGACATGACGAATTCAAGTCGCGGCTCCGGAACTCCACCATGGCTTTACCACGCAGGGCCAAGCATGGCGGCTAGGGCATGGCCTAAGCCATCTCCTAGGCAACTCGAGGACTCGCGGCGGCCGTCGAATTCCTCCCGGTGCTTCTCCTTCGTCTCGGCGGCTCCCTGATGAATGGATGGATGTGGCGGCCGGCGGAGGCAGAGGCAATAAATAGACAAGCACCTAGGGAAGGGGGGGGGGGGGGGCGCGAACCAAGCTCGGATCAGGCTGGGTCGGCCGGCCTGGGCCGACCGGCCCAGGCCCATTTTGGCCCGGTTCGGCCCCGTCCCGCTCCCCGATGCTCCTCGGTCAATTGTTGACTTGCTCCCTTATGCATGTGGGCTCTTGACGTCGTCTTCTCCACGTTTTGGACTTGAATCCTTGCTATGCAAGTTTCGCTGTTTTCTTGTTGAGTCCCTTAAGACTTGCATGTTGACGCTTCGGTCCTCGGGTCATTTGGAATCATGTTCATGATGTGTCTTGACTTGTGCCGGGCTTCATGATTGTCTCTTGATGTGCTTGATGAACTTATCCCGAAAGTCTCCCTTTAAGCGCTAGTTTCCTACGTAAACAACAAACTCCAAAATCGACATGCGAGAGGGAACTTGATACCTCCGGGGGGTTAGTACCATTGGTTAGTATATCAAATATGTGCAAATGTTGACGGTAAACTTATAGCTAGGTGTACCAAAATCGACCGTCAACATACCCCCATGCTTAAACCTTGCTCGTCCTCGAGCAAGTCCAAGATCTTTGCTTAATTTGGAAATCAGCGTTGCCCTTCAATGTCTTCCCTGCACTTAGTTATACACAACAAGACATATTGCTCTCTCAAGTATTTAGCATTTAAGGTTCAAGTTTTGAGTGGCTACCGATAGACTTCATTAAAGAACATGCCACAATAAAAACAAATATAGTGCTCTCAAACTTAAGCAAACTTCAAACCTTTACCTTGTTCCATCGTGAAGAGTTTTCAAAAAGTTGCACATCTAACATACGTGAGGTTCTCTTGCAAAAGCTCAAGGAAACACTCATCTCATCAAGTCACTCAAGCCTACACTAGATTATTCTCAACCTATTCTACTCATATATGGAAGTGAAAAGCTTATGTGGAGCTTGGAAGGTAAAAACAATCCTAGCAAAACATTATACTTGAAATATTGTCAAATTAAGAGAGAGATATATTGGAATTACCGAGACTAGTCAAAAAGGCCATGGAAAATAAATGTTGGAAAGGGAGAGAGATGGAACATACACATTTAGAAAGGTGGACATGTGCAAGAGGCAAATGGGTGATCCCGAGACATGGATGAAGTTCTCATTATCGGATTGCACATGGTTGGAAAAGTTTGAGTATGGACTTGTATTTAAAGCTCTCTAAGATTTAAATGAAGCTAAAAAGAACCGAAGAGCATTTTTATTTTTTTCTTTTTTTCTTTTTTTCTTACTTCTTCAATTATTTCTTATTTCTTTCCTTCATTGTTTTCTTCTTCTTTTTTTCATTTTTTATTTTTTTATTCATCATTTTTTATGCTCATCTAAACTTTTTTAAGCAACATAGTACTTGCTATAGCAGTCCTCCCCCATGCTTAAGTGATTGCTCGCCCTCGAGTATAGAAGTGAGGGGGCCTATGGCTGCTAAAGAAGTAAAAAATCCTTGTATTCCTTTATAAATCTTTTGAAATCTTCAAGGGCATCCTCCATGTCGAAAATCGCATAATCACTGATGAGTCCCTCCATATGTTATATGTCTTGAAATCTTGCCAGAAAGTCTTCAGAAAGTTCATTGAAAGATTATCCATACTCAATCTGGGTTGTGGTCAAGGAGGTAATCACAAAAAGATGTTTTGGGTTTAGGGTGGATGCCCAGCGAAGTTTGTGAAATTTCCATTGTAGAAACTCACAATGCGTGGACAAGAATGGCTAGAATTAAAAAGATACGCAAAGGAATGATCAGCTTCTTAGTCTCGTACCACAGAAATCAATCCTAATCCAACTCATCAGGGTATAAGTTTGCAAACTAAAGGTTATATCATTAAAGTACTTGTATGTGTATAGGCTTTGGTAGGTAGAGCCTTGCAAGAGATTCACAAATGTAGATAGCATAATGATTTTAAATAAAACAAGTGCAAGGTATAGGTCATCGGTAAACTTAAATCAAAGAGCAACATAAAGCATGTGGGTCTAAAGATTAATCATTTAACCTCCACAAATGAAAGAGCCGGTATTTAATCAATTTAAGTTCTATTTAATAGAGAGCAAATAGTCATGTTATATGAAACATCATGCAAGTAAAACAAGGCGGCAACTTTCATCATTTTTCCATAATCAAGATATACAAATAATATCATCGTGGTAAGCTCAAAAGAGATGGTGATTTATTTATTGAAAAGTAAAAACTAACTAACCTAGGTTGTCCTCCTAGTAGCCATGTTATTGATAGAGAGATAAATACAAAGGTTGTCTATGGTTGAAAGCATATATGTGCAAGCATTTAAAAGGTGATGAACAAAGATAAAGTTAAGGGCGAGTTACCGTCCTTTTCGATGCTCATAATGAAGTGCAGTGATGCCTCCCCCATGCTTAAGCATTGTGCTTAGCATGAAAAAAGAATGATGAGCATCTTGTGTTGAAGGTGATCCTTGTACTCTATTTGGCCTTTCTTTTTCGTCCTTCAAATCGCCCCCCATGCTTAGCGTGTTGCTAAGTGTGGAAGAACTCGAATTGCTTGTAATTCGCCATGTGTTTTAGAATCTTCTTCACTTCCTTGCCTTTGTTTCTCATTTTTGCCTCAACCTTTTCTTATCATCATCAAGCCATGGTTCCAATCCTTCGTCATATCGTCATCACCTACTTCAATGCCGTCCTTTGTCGCTGCCTCATCTTCCACATTTTTTTTATTTTTTCTCCAGAACAGAAAATGTACTGAAACACCCCTCCATGTTGAATTTTATGAAATTATCTTTCCAACGAGCCATCATATGCATGAAACGGGTTCCGAACAGGAGAGTTGTGCCAATTTTACTCCGGCGATGCAATCTGTCCAAGGCTGATTTCAGACTGCATCGCTCAATGGTTTTGCCATATCTCATTGTACGGGTCTTCAAAATTGATGATTCTTGATGCGTTGGAAACAAGGTTTGAAGGAGATTCTGAAAATTAAATTTTCTTCCATTGTACATCTCTGAACATGTGCTCAAATCTTGATGGAAACAACAACTTCCCTCTCAAGCCTTGTAGATGACTAACGATCTTGATTGCAATTGGTCAAGAACTCAAGGGAACACTTCTCCATGCCTACAAAACAAATCTAATGCACATTCTTCCCCCGGGGTTATGGTTTGGAGTAGAAACAATTGCCAACAAACCAAATGCACCCCTAAGATCTTAGCTTGTGGCATAGCTCACCTAGTAAAGAGAAAAGTAAGGACCTAATGAGTGTACATGCGTGTTGGTGAAAATGCATATGAAGGGAAGGGATATAAACAAAACAATGTTTACACCAAATTCTAAGCTCCATGCTTACAAAGTGGTTGCCAAACTTCTCCACTGCCATAAAGATTTATCAACCAAGGTCAAAACACCATGTTTATCCCAAGACTAACAATTCTTAATAGTGTAAGAGACGTAGGGCGCATTGTGAAGTCTATAAACCAACCAACGCAATATATATTAACAAGGCTAAAAAAACTCAAATGATGATTGTCCGCAATCAAATGTAAACACCATGTTTACAAAAGATTACAAAAGAAAATGCCTCGGGCGCGCAAAGCACCATTATGGAAACAAAGCATTCATCAAAAAGTTTTGCGAAGAAGCCAAGCTAAGCTATGCATGATAGAACAAAGGGGGGTTGATGCAAAATGCAAATGCAAAAAGGAATTAGTGAAAAGGGTCAGCAATGTTTGAAAAAGGCTTTCAAAGTTGTTCCTTATAATGACAAGCAAGTCACTTTAAAGTCTTGTCAACAAAGCATTTTATCAAAAGACCTTAAAACATGCTAACAAGGTTTTAAGGTAAGGCTTAAGGGTATCCTATATTTTTGGCTTAAGACAAGAATTTTGAAAAGATAAGTCGGGTGAAGAAATTCTATCTAAGGTGGTTTTGGAAAAAGAAGAAAAGAGAGGGTTAGATTTTCGGATGAAAAACAAACCTATGGTTTTAGGATTACTAAAGGTATGAGGGGTTTTTTCTAAGGGTTTAGGATGAGGCTAGTCATAGCTTTAATTAGAAAGGGATAGAGATAGACTTTGTCGACTTGACATAAGTCGATCCCTCCCTTTGTTGGCCTAGGTTCTAGGTGTGGTTTGATAGGAAGGTTTAGGTAAAGATGAGATTTTTTAAGGGTTATAAAACATGAGATGCAACATGCAACATAATGCAAAGGTGGAGAACAAATTGGAATGAAGTGCAACATGATTATAATTGAACAAAATGATATGATATGATATGATGTGGTGGTGATCTAAACCAAAAGCAAAAGTTAGCCTAAGTTAACTAGCCACAAGTTTAGAATCAAAAGGGATCATGCTTCATATTTCTCTCTAAAGACACAAATAAAAAGACTCTAAACACTACACAAAAAAGGGTCTACAAGTTTCCCAAAATTCAAGTAGCAAAGTACTCACTCAATGTGTGTGTGTATATATATTAAAGCATACAACATGTGGTTGTGACATTTATTAGAGAGATGGTACGATGTTACTTGAAGTTTTCAAATAAAGAACACAATGTAGACTTGTCATAGTTTATATAGATATATAAAAAGATCGGGTTGCCTCCCGCAAAGCGCTTCATCTAAAGTCATAGAGCTCGACTTTCTCACATACCTTTTTATTGTCGTGAGAATCCAAAGTAGCCATGCAGCTTGATGTTGCCTTTAGGAAATCCGTCGTGGTTCGCTTCCAACATCATCATGTGTTTAGTGGTACCTCTTGTGTCTTCATTCATCCCTGCTCCGGAGAGTTTGGTTTAGTCCTTAGCTTCTGAATTTCATCATGTACGTGTTGTGGAACTGATGCCCCATCTTCTATTTATTATCATTGTGTCCATCTCCTCTATCTTGTCGTCATTGCCTTGTTGCTGCATCTGCTTCGTGGATTTACCCCTGCATCCAGAACAGAACATATGCCAAAATATAGTTCTATTGAAAAATTTATAAAATTACCTTTCCAAAGGGTACTCATTCGCCTTAACCAGAGTCCGAATGAGGGAGCTATAGCTGTTTCACTTCAGCACTACTTGTTGTCCAGAATTTCAGCATGTGCAACCATCGGTGATTCGGCCATATCCGCTTGTAGGAACCTCCGATTGCCTTGCCGCTTGATTCATTGGAGCGTAGACTTCATGCAGCTTCTGAAAATCCAAATATATCTAATTGTTTTCTGCTGAGGCTCATGAAAAAATCGCGATGATATCGTCATCCTTCGTCCATCGATCCGGAGATGTACGTGTGGTCTTCATCTTGAAGTCTTTTCGGGCACCATGTCATGCATCCTTTGGCTTCAAAAATCACAACCATCGCTGCATGAGCATGATGGTAATGGAATCCTTCTCCATCGTGCTTGACATGGTCGTTTCCGAAACCTATAGCTTGGACAAACAATCCTCCAAAAGACATTAGTCTAAAAACTTAATTGACACATGTAGGCATACCTTCTTCATCTTTGTTTGCTTTGGGTGGGGGCTCAATAGCGGATGTTGGTCTACTAACCAAGGTTAGCACCTAACACTAAAGAGCAAAACATGTGTAGCCATAATCTTCGTTGAGCAAGGTTGGACTTGTTGAAGTCCGAATGTCGAGAACTTTTCTTGATCGCTTTGTGTCTAGTTTTCCACCTACTTTCAAGGACACAAACAAGAAAGCAAGCGTATATGCAATGATAAAAATTAGGGTTAGTTAAAAGAAAGATAGATCACCCTAGGGTTCGAGTTACCGATCCCTGGCAACGGCGCCAGAAAAAGGGGCTTGTTGACGGTGTAAAACCGTGCTCAAGTTCACCGCAAGCCAACGGGTGACTTGGTGCCTTTTTGACCAAGGAGGGTTATCCCTAGATTTGTCAATCCAAGGATCGGAAACAAACCACTAAGGTTCTCTATCTAACCTACCGGTCTAACCCTATGTGAAGTGTTGATTGCATAAAGGTAACATACAAACACGAAGGGATGTATGGATCACATCCACCTAGCCATAAAGGTAAGCAAACCAAAGGTAAACCTAGCCCATCATCTTCTCATTGCCGTTCCGGCCAAGGTGATCAACCAATCTAAACCTATAGTATGATAAGGATTACACTAGATATGGAGTAACCCGATATGGAGTGGTCCGATGCATGTTCACTCGCCGCTTTCTCCCCTCTCGTACTGTCACTACACGAGGATAAGCATCACCGGGCAACAACCTCGGTCCGTGCACTGCTACGGTGTGTCCGCAAGACAAGACTAATCACCATGATTCGATCTAGTCCTACTAAAGGCATATGGTAGCTACACATATGAATAATTATAACTCATAGTAGATCAAAGTATGACAAGATATAATTACATCACCGAATGTTGAAGGTACAAACGACTTGACGAATTCAAGTCGCGGCTCCGGAACTCCACCATGGCTTTACCACGTAGGGCCAACCATGGCGGCTAGGGCATGGCCTAAGCCATCTCCTAGGCAACTCGAGGACTCGTGGAGGCCGTCGGCTTCCTCCCGATGCTTCTCCTTCGTCTCGGTGGCTCCCTGATGAATGGATGAATGTGGCGGCCGGCGGAGGCAGAGGCAAAAATAGACAAGCACCTAAGGCAAAAGGGGGGCGCGAACCGGGCTCAGATCAGGCTGGGCCGGCCGGCCCGGGCTGACCGTCCGTGGTCATTTTGGCTTGGTTCGACCCCGTCTCGCCCCCCGATGCTTCTCGGTCAATTGTTGACTTGCTCCCTTATGCATGTGGGCTATTGACGTCGTCTTCTCCACGGTTTGGACTTGAATCCTTGCGATGCAAGCTTCGCTGTTTTCTAGTTGAGTCCCTGAAGACTTGCATGTTGACGCTTCGGTCCTCGGGTCATTTGGAGTCATGTTCATTATGTGTCTTGACTTGTGCCGGGCTTCATGATCGTCTCTTGAAGTGCTTGATGAACTTATCCCGAAAGTCTCCCTTTAAGCGCTAGTTTCCTACGTAAACAACAAACTCCAAAATCGACATGCGAGAGTGAACTTGATACCTCCGGGGGGTTAGTACCATTGGTTAGAATATCAAATATGTGCAAATGTTGACGGTAAACTTATAGCTAGGTGTACCAAAATCGACCCTCAACAATCACCCACGTAAATGTATAAGTGTGGTCATTGCATAACCTCATACATGCATTCGCGAAGGAGAGAGCCATTCGCACCGAGAGGCCATCCACAAGCTAGAGAGAGAGGAGGGAGATCTCCGGAGGGGGCTCGACCACCTCGAAGGAAGCACCCACGAGTGGAGAAGAAGGAAGACACCGTCGGAAGGGTGACCATGATCAATGATGCTATGTCTAGCACATTATGGGGTAATCTCCTTATTCGTCCATGGGTTGTAATCGGTCTTGAAGATGTAATCGTACTTTATTGGATTATCTATCTATCATCTTGTGTTAAATGTGCTTAGATGCTTAAGGTTAGCTACCGTGCCGTAAAGGAAGTATGGATCCCAATGCTCCCTTGGATCAATTAAATACGTTGTGTCCATCATAGGTCTATTCACGAATACCTCCGCGTAGTGACAGTACGGGGGGAGGGAAAGGGCGAAACCGTGGTCACAACCTCCGATAGATTAGATTGGTTTTCATGTTTAAAGGATTGCATGTTCGAGTATCATAGACCCATGGGCGAGTGTCTCTTATCTTGATTGCTTAATCATTCTCTCTAGCGTAGTTTAGTCGTTTTCTAGTTTAATCATAGTTAGGGTTTGAGTAGTTAGTGAGTAGAGGTAGATCAAACACTTGTAATACCCTTGCTCCGCGGATTGACAAGAACCTTGGGAATCCCATGGTGAAAAAGGTGTATGTCCGTACGCTTGTGGATCATAAGTGGATACATTTTTTATCCGTCAACAAGCCCCTTTTTTTGGCGCCGTTGCCGAGCAGCAAGCTAGTTTACATCATTTGGTTTGCATCTAACTTTGTTTTATCTTTAGTTTATCTTTTGTTTGCTAGTATCTAACCCATATTATTTAGAAAACCATTTGTCTTGTTTTGTTTTTGTTTTTATCTTGGTGTCTAGATGGCGTCTCTAATCAACCCGTGGAAGAACCGGAGAAATCACTAAGGGATTACGCTAGTCCTCGATGTGAAGACATAAAAGTACAAGAGTCGGATTCAAAGCTCGAAGTGACCAAGTATGTGATTAAATCCAAGATCATCGTGATGGTGGCGGCAAACCCGTTTGAAGGAATGGTTACGGAGAACCCATATAGACTCATAAGGCATTTCATGACGCTATGCAACACGGTGCGTCAAGAAGGAGTCCCCGATGAATGGTTCAAATGGAATCTTTTTCCCTACTCACTTGCCGGTGAAGCAAAGACATGGTACTCGTTTGCGTCATTTGAAGTTGAAGGCAATTGGAACAAGTTGACAAAGAAGTTTTGCGAGAAGTTCTTTCCAATTAGCAAGGTTCACCATCTAAGGTGTCAAGTGATCACTTTCACGCAAGGAGAAGAGGAAGGGATAGACCAAGCTTGGAATAGGTTTAATGAGTTGATCAAACAAGGTCCAAGACTCTACTTCTCTAGTGACGTAATCTTGCATACATTTTTCTTTTCCCTAACCCCTAGTTGCATGCAACACATCCAAATGTGTGCAAGTGGGGATCTCATGGAGAAAACACTCACGAAAGCCGCTCAACTTCTACAAAAAATTAGTAAAGCGGCTGCCATGCGAAGAGACTGGGAAACAAGACTTGCGGAAGAACCATAATATAATTCAAGGAAGAAGATGTGTGCTGAATTTTCTAGAGAGGCAACTCCGGAAGTCACAAAAGAGGAGCCAATCCCGGAAAAGCTTGAAGAAAATCACATCAAGACAAGAACTACCCCGAGCATAGACTTCGTCAAATCAAATGAAATAAACAAGAGAAGCATGTCAAGCACGACGCCATTAAAGGAGTTCAAACCAATGGATTGGGTTCCAATCGATTACGGAGAAGTATTCGATAAGAGAAGACCGTTCTCTAATCAAAAGGGGATGGCAAGAGCATTGGAAGTGGATTTCCCACCGGAGAAGAAAGCGGAAGATTCATACGACCTCGAAACCACCGGTGTGATCTTTCAAAAGCTCTTTGGAGATGATGAAGTGGATTCGGAACACATTGCTGAGCTAAAGAGAATCATGGGGATCAAGCCCGAAGCATCACCATATGCTCGCCTCGCCGAAGTTTACACGATAGGATCCGAAGAAGAGGAGAAGATGGCACCGCACTTGAGTTGTGATATCAATGGAGTTCAAGCAAAGCTTTGTGCGACATCGGAGCCTAAGTAAGTGTCCTATCTTCTAAAATTTACGATAAAGTTCAAGACCACAACCTAGACTTAGCCCCAACATCAATGAAACTTATCACGGGAGATGGTAGAACTATTAGACCTTTAGGTATTGCTTGCAACATGAATGTAATAATCTCTAGAAAATGTATACCAACCGATTTCTTTGTTGTTGATGCTTACCATAGTAATCATGATCACATAATCCTAGGGAGGCCCTTTCTTAAGTTGGTTGATGTCGTGTTGGATGCCGGAAAATGCAAAGTAACAATGAACCTTAATGGAAAGAAGTACACATATAATTTTCTTCGCGTTTCTAAACACCTTTCACCCTTTCCTCCCAAAGAGGAAGTAGAGGAGGTAGATAGTCTTTGTTTTTCTGAAACCCTTGGAGACCCGCTGCAAAGGGCGATGGATAATCAAGTTAGTGATCAACAAGATGAGGAACTAGATGAAGACACGAAAGGTTTAGAACCACAAGATGGAAGTGTGGAGGAAGAAAAATTTGAGGACTTAGGAGAAATTAAACCCGAATAGCCACAAGTGCCCGAGGTAGACCTTAAACCTTTTCCCAAAGGATTAAAGTATGAATTTTTGGGCCCAGACAAGAGTTATCCAGTCATTGTGAGCGACGAGTTGAGTCCTGAAAAAAATGAGAAGTTGCTGATTTTATTGAAAAAACATAGGAAGATGATTGGATATTCAATCAATGACCTCAAAGGTCTTAGCCCAGCCTTTTGCACTCATCGTATACCTATGGAAGACCAATGTAAGCCCGTAGTGGACCACCAAAGGAGGCGAACTCATGCCATGCGAGAGGAAGTAAATAAAGTGGTCATCAAGCTACTTGCTACCGGAATCATCTACCCGGTTCCGCATAGCGAGTGGGTGAGCCCGGTACATTGTGTACCGAAGAAAGGAGATTTAACTGTGGTGAAGAATGAGAAGGACAAATTCATGCCGCAAAGAATCGTGACCGGGTGGTGGATGTGTATCGATTATCGTAATCTTAACAATGCAACGAAAAAAGATCACTTCCCCCTACCGTTCATCAACGAGATGCTCGAGAGATTAGCGAACCACGCTTATTTTTGCTTTCTAGATGGGTACTCGGGGTTCATGCAAAAATTCCCATTCACCCGGATGATCAACACAAAACAATGTTTACATGCCCTTATGGAACGTTTGCATATAGAAGGATGCCCTTCGGTCTATGCAACGCTCCGGCCTCTTTCAACGTTGCATGATGGCCGTATTCTCGGAATTCATCAATGAAATTGTCGAGGTGTCCATGAATGATTTTTCCGTTTATGGGAAGACGTTCATGGATTGCTTGGCAAACTTGGATAAGGTCCTCACGAGGTGTGCAGAGGTAGACTTGGTGTTAAATTGGGAAAAGTGTCACTTCATGGTTAAGCAAGGAATTGTGCTCGGACATGTTATATCCGAGAGAGGCATTGAAGTGGACAAGGCTAAGGTAGAGACGGTTGAGCAACTCCAACCTCCGACAGATGTTAAGTCCTTGAGGAGCTTTGGATCACATACATGTAGAGTGATTTTGGTGAGGAGTGTTCACATGTACCTCTCATGTGTGATAGCACGAGTGCCATTAGTGTTGCCAAAAATCCCATGCTCCACTCAGAACCAAACACATAGAAGTGAGGTACCACTTTTTGAGAGACAATGTTGAGATGGGAAACATAGACCTCATCCATGTACCCACAGAAAAGCAGCTTGCCGATATCCTAACCAAGCCTTTGGACCAAGCTACATTTGCTCATTTGCGAGGAGAGCTTCGAGTTGTTTTTCCTTTTTGAGCTTCGGTTGGGAGGGTTGATGTACATATGTATGCTGCATTTTCATTCTTGTAATCATATCATGTTTGCATCTCTGTATCATAGACTGCATTTGTAACATATGCCATAGAGATATGCTAAATATGAGGTTATGACTTTGCTTGTGATGCTCATAAGATGTATTGCTATGCTCTTGGTAGCTTTGGGATATATATGCCTGTGGATGCCTTCTTTTTGTAAAAATGCTATATGATCCTCTCTTGTGAGTAGAATACCATTCATGTTCATTTTGGGTGTTTATGGCTATATCTTGCTTAATTTGTGCTTGGAACCATGTTCTTTTCATTTGGGATCAAAGATCCATTTATCATCATGAATGTCTAGCCTACATGCTACCTTGTGGAGAAGCCTAAGCTTCTTTTTGCCGCAAAGGCACTTCATGTACCATGTTTAACTTGTAAATCATGAAAATGGTATGTGAAATGCCTTTGCTTGAAAATGTGCTTCCATGTCTTAAATGCTTTAAATTCTTTGTCTTGGGTGCTAAACCGTTGCATGATGTTCACCAATGAGAAGTCTCATATCTAGAATTGGACACTTGGCTCGGTGGCTTTGACATGACATGAGATAGCTTGTAGGTGTTTGTGTTGACATTGTGATGAGAATTTGTGACATCGCATGAAGTTTGTGAGTTATATATTGTTTGTGCTCAGTTTGATCATGTTTAGATCCTATGCTCATGAGAGGGAATTTTTGTGAAAATGCTTAATGTTGATCATGGCTATGTCACTTGCTTATATGTCCCTTTCTATCTTGTTGGCTATCTTGCTTGTCTATGTCACAATTTTAGCATGTTGTAGTGCTTTGTATATTTGAGAAGCACATGCTTGCATTTGTAGACTTGATTCATGCATTACCAACAAGGGGGAGGAAAGTACCCAATCCATGCTTCATGCTTCCAGGGGGAGTTTTGCATCAAGGAAAGAAAAATTTGGGAGAATGCATTTGTTCAGGGATAGCTTGCATCCATGCATTTGGGAGCTTTCTTTTGCCTGAATTTTAGTTGTGCTCTTTTGTCGATGGTGTCGATCCCTTTTGCCTCACCTTGAGGAGTCAACAATTTTAGAGCATTTTATCTCGGTTGTGTGGAGCCGTTGCCCTTGCCTTAGGGGACCGAGATTTTTCTCACTCAAGTGATCTTTTCTTGGTTTTTGTTTGGCTTTTGATCACTTGTCTGAATTTTTCTTTCGTTTCTTTTCTTTTTCTCTTTTTTCTAAATTGGTTACTTGTGTGTGTTGTCAATGCACTCATCAAAGGGGAGATTGAGGACCGGAGCATCCGAGGACCGGTGGATGGTCGCTCCTGGCTGTGATGAGTGATTGACAACGTGGTGTGGATTGACTCTTAGCCGAGTACTGCAGGCAGGTTGCGGCTTGATTTGCGTTGGTGCAGCTGAAGAGTGGGCGCAAAAGGTCTATGCCTTGTGGGGCCTTCGAGGAGTGGAGAGACAAGTAGGCCTGACTCGAGGGACCCGGTGGCCAGCGGAGTCAAGTGCAGGCCGCATGGTGGCGAGAAAATCAAGACAAAGTTGACGACCGGAGCCGGTGCAAGGTAGCGGCTCACGACCGGAGTCTGCACGCGGGGTTTGCGACGGTTCACTAGAAAATCGTCGGGTTACATGGTTGAGCCACAAAACCAAGACCCGAGGCTCGGCGGGTAGAGACGGGATTCGAGCGCGCCGAGAAGCTTCGATGCTGGCGGACGCGTGGCGGGATCACGGGGCTTGCTTCGGGAGGACGCAGTCTGCGGTGGTGGCGTGGCCGTGCAATGAAGAGTAATGCTACATTACCTATTTTCCCCTGAGGGGTTGTATCACAACTTAAGTGCTAGGGGTAGTGTGGTCTTTTGCCTGGCCCGAAGGGGACTCATATATATTAGCTCCAGGGTTTCCAAGCAAAGCATCTATCTGGACTGCTTCTCATTTCCTTGCTCTATAGGGTTAGATTTTTCCTCCATTTGTAAAGAATCTGACCTCCGAGTGAATGGAAGCTTTCATGGTTGCGTTGTTCTCCGCTTGTAGCTCGTTGGATTTTCATGTCTTTTCGAGCTATTTCCATCTGTTTTTCGTGCATGACTTGTTCTTTCGATTCTGAGGTGTTTGGGTTCGGATTTGTTGGTGGGAATCATAGATAGTTGCCTCGTGCATCGTTTTGCTTGATCTTGATCCCCCAAACTCCAAATTCGGCCTCCGATTGAAGGATTTCAGTTGGATCCTAGGTTTTTGGTTGAGGTCGGTGGTGATTCGATTCCCGGCGAATTAGTTCGTTTGAGGACCCAAGTTTTGGGTCATATCACCCCCTAGGGACGCTTCACACCTCCCCCAAATCTTTCCTCAAGAGCTCAAGCCGTTTGGGAGATCCTTGGATGGGTAGGAGAGGTCGACTTCACAGTTTGGAGTTCGGGCTGTTCTGTTTGTGCCTGGAGGACCCAAGTTTTTCGTGTTCATCGCTTGTTCTTGAGCGTCTCCCTTTCGATCTGATTTTCCAACCGTCTTCAGTTGCAGGGGGTTTGGCGGACGGTCCGCCTGGGGTTCGCAGACAGTTCGCGAGGGGTGTGTCGGTCACGGACGGTCCGAGGTGCCTCCACGGATGGTCCGTTATTGTTGGTGCAGTACTAGAGGTTTGCGAGTCATTTTCGGACAGTCCGCCGCTACCTCGCGGACGGTCCACTGTGGGCTCGCAGACAATCCGCCAGGAGCATGCGGAGAGTCCGCTTGGCACTGCGCAGGGTTGCTAAGTCCTTTGCTTCTTGAGTCGTGCTTCCACTTCGAGATTGTTTGATGTTTGTTCCTAGGGTTGGTAGGTCCATTGTGACTACGTGACCTTGGCAAACTCATGTGGGAATCCTTTGGTTGTGAATTTGGGGTATAGGCCGAGTTCTCTCTTTGGAGAAGAATTTTTATCGGCTCCCATTCGCGCGCCCCATCTCTGATCGCCTAATAGGTCCTTCACCAAGAGTTCCCACACGAGTTTGCCAAGGTCACATAGTCACAACGGATCTACCAACCTTACAAACAAACCCCAAACAATCCAAAAGCGAAAGCGAAACTCAAGAAGCAAAGGACATATGCAATTTGCAGTGGCCTGGGCGGACCGTCCGCAAGGAGGGGGCGGACTGTCTGCAGGCACCAGGCGGACAGTCCGCGAGCTAGCGGCGGACTGTCCAAAAAAAGTTGCCGAACCTCTAGTAGTGCACTGCGAAAAATGGATCTTCCGTCCTCTACCTGCGGACCATCAGCGCCAAGCGGACTGTCCGAGCTCACCTCGCGGAACGTCCGCCATACCACGAGCAACCAAAAACACCGGACGAAATGGATCGAAACAAAAAAGCTTAGGAACACACGACGAACAGACAGAACACCAGGCCGCCCGGCTCCACGCGGATTGTCCGCGACCTCCCGGCGCACTGTCTGCCACACGCGGACAGAACAAACCGAACTTGAAACCGCAAGCATGAGCTCACCTATCCACCCATGGATCTCCCAAATGGCTTGAGATCTTGAGGAAATATTTGGGGAGATGCGAAGTATCCCTAGGGGATGTTATGCCCCAACTTGAGCCCTCAAACGAACTACATCGCCAGGAATCGAATCGCAACCGAGCTCTACCAAAAGTTAGGGTTCCAACCGAAATCCTTCAATCGGAGGCTGAATTCGGAGTTCCAACTGAAATCCTTCAATCAAGCACAAAGATGCACGAGGCAACTATCCATGATACCCACCAACAAATCCGACCCCAAAAACCTCAGAATCGAAGGAACAAGGTGCGCACGTAAATCCAATGAAAATAGCTCGAAAAAGACACTCCTCTTCATCGCACGGTCACGCCGTCGCCGCAGTCCAGGTCTTCCCGACGCAATCCCTGCAATCCCGCCACGTGTCCGCCGGCATCAAAGCTTCTCGACGCGCCCAGATCCTGTCTCCGCCTGCCGATCCTCTGGTCTTTGTTTTGTGGCTCAACCAAGTAACCGGACGGTTTTGTTGTGAACTGCTGCAAATCCCACGCGCAGACTCTAGTCATGAGCCGTTACCCTACACCGGCTCCTGTTCACGACTTCATCTTACTTTTCTTGCCACCATGCAGACCGCACTTGACCCCGCTGGCAACCGGGACCCTCGAGCCAAGCCTACTTGTCACTCCAGTCCTTGGAGGTCCCGCAAGGCATAGACCTTTCGCGCCCGCTCTTCACCTGTACCAACGCAAATCAAGCCACAGTCTGCACCTGCAATACTCGGCCAAGAGTCAGTCCACACCACGTTGTCAATCACCCATCACAGCCAGGAGCGACCATGCACCAGTCCTCGGACGCTCCAGTCCTGAATCCCCCCTTGATGAGTGCATTGACAACACACACAAGTAACTAATTTAGAGAAAATCTAAAGAGAAAAGAAATGACTGAAAACTCAAACAAGTGATCAAAAGCTCAACAAAAGCCAAGAAAATATCACATGAGTGAGCACAATCCTGGTCACCTAAGGCAAGGGCAACGACTCGACACAACCGAGATAAAATGCTCCAAAATTACTGACTCCTCAAGGTGAGGCAAAATGGCTTGACACCATCGGCAATAGAGCACAACTAAAATTCAGGCAAAAAAGAGCTCCCAAATGCATGAATGTAAGCTCCCCCTGAACAAATGCATTTCTCCCAATTTTTCTTCCCTTGATCCAAAACTCCCTCTGGAAACGTGAATTGGGTACTTTCCTTACCCTTGTTGGTAATTCATGAATCAAGTCTACAAATGCAAGCATGTGCTTCTCAAATATACAAAGAGCACTGCAACATGCTAAAATTGAGACATAGATAAGCAAGATAGCCACAGTTTGAGCACAAGCATCGCTAACAAGATAGATAGGGACATATAAGCAAGTGAAAACCATGATCATAATGAAGCATTTTTCACAAAAATCTCCCTATCATGAGCATAGGACCTACACATGGTCAAAATGAGCACAAACAACATATATCCCACAAACTTCATGCAAGGTCACACATTCTCAACACAAGATCATCACAAACACCTACAAGCTATCTCATGTCATGTCAAAGCCACCGAGCCATGTGTCCACTTCTAGATATAAGACTTCTCATTGGTGAACATCATGCAATGGTTTAGCACCCAAGATATGGAATTTAAAGAATTTATGAAATGGAAGCAATTTTTTCAAGCATAGGCATCTCACATACCATTTTCATAATGTACAAATTAAGCATGGTACATGAAGTGCCTTTGCGGTGAAAAGAAGCTTAGGTTTCTCCACAAGGTGGAATGTAGGCTAAACATTAATGATGATAAATGGATCTTTGATCCCAAAAGAAAAGAATATGGTTCCAAGCACAAATTAAGCAAGATATAGCCATAATCACCCAATTTGAACATGAGAGGCTTTCTACTCACAAGAGAGGATCATATAGTATTTTTTAAAAAAGAAGCCATCAACAAGCATATATCCCAAAGCTACCAAGAGCAAAGCTATACATCTCATGAGCATCACAAGCAATAGTCATAACCTCATATCTAGCATATCGTGGTGATCAAAGCATATGAGAGAAGCACATCTCTATGACATATGATACAAATGCAGTCTATGATACAAAGATGCAAACATGATATGGTACATAAATGAAAATGCAACATGCTTATGTACATCAACCCTCCCAACTGAAGTTCAAAAAGGAAAAACGACTCCAAGCTCTCCTCGCAAACGAGCAAATGTAGCTTGATCCAAATGCTTGGTTAGGATATCAGCAAGTTGCTTTTCTGTAGGTACATGGATGAGGTCTATGTTTCCTTTCTCAACATTGTCTCTCAAGAGTTGTACCTCACTTCTATATGTTTGGTTCTGGAGTGAAGCATGTGATTTTTGGCAACACTAATGGCACTCGAGCTATCACACATGAGAGATACATGGGAACACTCCTCACCAAAGTCACTCATCGTGTATGTGATCCAAAGCAGTTGTGAGCAACAACTAGCGGCAGCAACATATTTAGCTTCCGTGGTAGACTGAGCTACACTAGATTATTTGAGAGAAGACCGAGAAACAAGCGAAGATCCCAGAAACGGGCAAGTACCTGAAGTCGATTTCCGATCGACACGACACCCTGCAAAGTCGGCATCCGAAAAACCAAGAAGTGAAAGAGAAGAGGACGCCAAGTACCAAAACTGAGCTCAGGAGTGTATCGAAGATAATTGAAGATCCGCTTGATGATCTGCCGATGTGAAGTCCTCGGTGGTGCTTGAAAACGAGTGCGCAGACACACAAAAAATTGGATGTCCAGCCTCGCCGCTATCAAGTACAAGAGGGAGCTGATCATGCTCCGGTACTCCTTCTGGTCCACGGGCTCTCCGTCCTCGTCCGTGTCGAGCATTGTAGTCGTACTCATAAGTGTTGAGAAGGGCTTCGAGTTGTCCATCTAGAACTTCTTGAGGATGTCCTTCGTGTACTTGGCTTGATGCACAAAGGTTCCCTCCTTCGCCTGCTTGATCTGAAGCCCGAGAAAGAACTGCAACTCTCCCATCATGGACATTTCGAATTCTTTGCTCATGTCCTCTGCTAACCTCGCAACCAAAGAGTGAGATGAGTCGCCAAAGATAACATCATCCACGTACACCTGAACAATTAGGATATCATTACCCTGCCTAAGAAGAAAAAGAGTCTTATCGACCTCGCCCATCTCAAACCACTTGCTGAACAAGAACCCCCTCAACCTACCATACCATGCCCTGGGAGGTTGT
Source organism: Cenchrus americanus (assembly GCA_947561735.1). Lineage (NCBI taxonomy): Eukaryota > Viridiplantae > Streptophyta > Magnoliopsida > Poales > Poaceae > Cenchrus > Cenchrus americanus. The sequence continues at coordinate 152,354,266 of OX387242.1, read as the reverse complement.
TTCAGCCCATACAAGGCCTTCCTCAGCTTGTACACTCGGTGGGGAAACTCAACGCTCTCAAACCCAGGTGGTTGCCACACATAAACTTCCTCCTCTAGGAACCCATTCAAGAAGCCACTCTTCACATCCATTTGGTACAAACTGAATCCTTTAGCCACAGAAAAGGCTAGAAGAATCCTGATTGCCTCCAAACGGGCTACAAGAGGAAATGTCTCCTCATAGTCTATTCCCTTTTTCTAGATAAAACCCTGAGCAACGAACCTCGACTTGTTCCTCACCACCTCAACATTTTCACCCTCTTTGTTTTTCCACACCCACTTTGTCCCAATAGGTTTGCAGTTTGGTGGTGGCTCCACTAACTCCCACACTTGGTTTCTCTCAAAATTCTCTAACTCCTCATGCATGGCATTCACCCAATTAGGATTAGATAGCACGTGTCCAATGTCTTTCAGCTCAAAGGTAGCAACAAAAGCTGAATGAGCAAAGTGAGAAGCATTTATAGACCTCGACCGTGTCGTACGCTCATTGATGTCACCGATGATTCTTGAGGGTGGATGATCAACTTGAACGCGCCTCGGTGCCTCTTGCCTGGAGACAACCTCCCCCTCAGCAGCTGCTTCCACTTGATCTTGCTGGATCGTAAGCGATGTAGGGGATGAACCATCCTGCATCATAGTTATTGTAGTGGAAGTAGAGGGTAGATGTGTGGCTGGAGCTTCACCATCATCACCATCATCCTCTCCAGCATCATCCTCCTCGTCCTCAAAGATCTTTTTGCCAACTTAAAGTACTGCATGGTTTTTCTCGTCGAAGGTAACCTCGCAAGTCTCCATGACTAGGTTAGTATCAAGGTTGAGCACACGAAATGCTCGAGAATGAATAGCCTACCCTTCTTGAGAATGAAGCACCGACAATTAAAAGCCCCGAAATGGGTCACTCTAGGTGCTCGTCTGTGCATGAGCTCATAGCACATCTTGTTCAAGAAGGCCCTCAAAAAAATCAAGTTCCTAACATGGCAAGCGGTATTCACCGCCTCCACCAAATATCTTCTCGGAGTCCTATGCTCGTCGAGCATCATCCGAGCCATCTCACAAACGGAACAATTTTTCCTCTCAACTACACCATTCCGAGAAGCCACATATTGAGAAGAAAACAGATGTTCGAGACCCAAATCACGACAAAAGATATCAAAATGAGAGCTTTTAAATTCATTACCTTTGTCGCTACGAATACCTCGAACAACATCTCCATTCCTCTCATTCTTCAACCTCAAGATTAGATCCCGAACAAAACCAAACGTCTCCCCCTTGCCAGCCAAAAAAAAGACCAAGCATAGAGAGAATAGTCCTCCACGATCACAAGGACATATCATTTCCCACTCACTAAGCACACACGAGTTGGGCCAACCAAGTCCATATGGAACAGCTCGCATGGACTCTCTGTCATAACATATGTCAGAGGCAGGTGAGAGGTGGAGACCATTTTACCATGCCTACACGGAGCACATACCAAATTCTTTTGGTATTTCAACTTTGTCAATCCTCGGACCAAGCCTAGCCCACTCAAGCGTGTCAACAAGTCAAAACTCAAGTGACCTAGTCTGCTATGCCATTTCCAAAGCTCCGTCGAAACACCAGCAACCAAGCAATGAGAAGAGCCAACACTGAGAAAAATCGGCTCTGAAAAACTGAGCTCGGGAACGATCGTGGACACGAGATCGCCTCGGGAGTCTAAAACACGAGAACAAACCATTTTGAAACGGACTTCAAAACCCTCAAAAGGAAAATGGGAAACAGAGTGAAGGTTGTAACCCAAAGACTTGACAAGAGAAACATGCCGAAGAGTCACAGACTCACTCACCATCACCATGCCCACTGAAAGCACTCTACATTTCCCATTGTCCCAAAAAGTGATGTACTCTTTGGTCCTCACCGGGGTGAGGCTGGAGAACCACCTTCGATCTCCGGTCATGTGTCGAGAGCAACAGGAGTCAATCAACCAAAATCCCTCCATGCCTCCCACCTTCAAAATAAAAAACGAGAGCGAGAGTGAGCTAATGACTCAGCACTGGGGTTAGTACAAAATGAATCAAACCAGTGTCATGCCATTTGCCTAAACGTGGGGTTAGCAAAATCCATCCTATATCTCGTAGGTGGAACACCCACATGTCCCCTTCGAGGACTACACGTACCATAAAGGGGAGACCGTGGCCCGTAGCTCCTCTAGGACCTAAAACTACAATCGTTCCCCTCATACTTGTATTGGCCATGAGCGAATGAATGTCTAGTAAACTCAACACGCCCAAACCCAACACTCCTACCACCTTCTCTATGTAGTGGCTCACCTTCAGGCACAAACTCATGCCTCTCTCGAGGGTAAATGGTACGCACCACACCCTGACATCTCGCCACCAACCTAGGCGCAGGCACACCACGAGAAGGGCGGTACCTGTCCTTGTTGGCCAACTCTCTAGCCAACCTCTCCTGATGCTTCCTCATAATGCAAAACTTAGCAACGTGCCCATCCCTCCCACAATGCTCACAATGGAAGGGTTTTGGTTTTGGCTTTGGTTTTGGGCTCTCTTTGGCTCTGGCTTCTCCTCACTCGGTTTCTCTCGTTTCTTTCCAAAGAACTCATTTCCCAAGTCACTCTTGAAGTTGATGGCTTTCTGGAAGTCATCGGTATGTGGAGGAAACACGGGTGGAGCTGGGGTTGTGTCGAGTCGATTCCTAAGATGATTTGGCCTAGGAACAAAGGCATTTTGTGGTGGGTTTCTGGTGGCTCTGTGATATCTCCGATCTTCCCCTCATTTTCAACACTACCCTCACCAACCTTGTTTGCCCCAAGTGCTTCCCCATCTTGGCGCTTGTATGTCTCGATCATTATCCTCAGCTGAGGCTCATGACCAGACAACCAACCCATCATCTTTCTCAATTCATCATTCTCATCTTGCAAGTGATCAACATAGTGTGCAATCTCCATATTCTTCACAACATTTATTTCACAAGTAGAGCATGATGTAGGAATAGGACCTTTCAGCTGAGCCCCTAGAGATCTAGCATAAACAAGCGAAACATCTAGCTTCTCATGCAAAATAGGACAAGAAGTGCAAGCACCAAGCAAGGAGGGCCTAGACTTCATCTCATCTAGCTCAACCCTAAGCACATCTAGTTCCACGACCATGAAGGAATATTTCTCCTTAAGCACAGTCATTTCATCAAGGTAAACAGAACAATCAGTGCATAGTTCATTGGTCAAAACAGGAGCAAACTTAAGGGAATCTATTTGAGCTCTAGCATCAACAACAAAGATTCTAGCTCAACCACCTTCTTCTTATCCTCTCCAAGCAAACACCTATACTCCCTCTTCTCCTTGTTGGTCTTTCTAAGCACATCATCACAGTTGTCAAGGAAATCATTCAACCTAGCATTCTCCGCTATCAAGAAGGATGGATCATTGTTTACCTCTTCCTTGGAGTCAGTACCTAAATCATCCTTTTTGCTCTTCCTGCTTGCGGAGCTATGTGCCATGCCGCAAAAGCCTTGGGCGGTGTAGCATAGGCCGTTGATGTTCTTGCTCGACCGCTTGCCCTTGTGCCGATTCTCATCTTTATCACTTGAACTCGATGAAGAGTAGCAGGAGCTTGAGTCGATGTTGCTTGTACTGGCAACCATCGCTCGCTCCTTCTTGTGACCACCACTCTTCCTTGGCCTCCGCTCGTACTTGTTCTTACCCTTGTAGTTGTCCCTCGAGTGGTGCTTGTGGTAAGTCCTCGGATGGTGCTTGTGCTCGGGATTGACCTCCATGGCTTCCTGGCAATCAGCAATGAAGTTCCCATGCTTCCCACACCAATAGAACATGCCCGAGCTCCTACGAGCGTTCTTCCGGTTCGTGTACATGCGCTCAAACCGCCTGCTCAGCAACGCGAGGTCCTCCTCTCCCAGCACCTCGAACTCTTCATCTAGCATGGACACAAGGCAAGACAGAGAAAATGTTTCAAAGACATGTTAGCATTAGTCCTTAAACCAGACACGAGAGCCAGACTATGAGGGTCAGTCGGGTTCTTGATCTTTGCACACACCCCACGATCCACCTCGGACGACTTGAGCTTGGAAAACAGCTCGTCCACCGTGAGGGTCTCATACTTCTCCAAATTAAGAATGGCTTCGACCTTCTCACTCCACACGATATGATCCAGGGAATGCAGGAGCTTGATAGCCCTGTCATGGTCATCGTACGGGAGCACAGCCACATTAGCCCTCATGTTGTTCACGATCACCATGAACCGCTGGAACATGGCATCTAAGAACTCACTGGGAGATGCCTGAAATTCTTGTACTCTTTCTGGTAGGTCGCAAAGAGCCTAGCCTGAACTTGAGCGTTCCCGGCATGAGCATTATTCAGCTGCTCTCAAATCCTGCACGCCAAGTCCTCTGTTTGAACCCGATCGAATTCGGATTGACACAGAGCACGGTAAAGGTAATCGATCACCTTGTTGTTGGCGTCAAACATGTCCCTCGATCCTGGAGTAAGGAAATTTACAGGATGAACATAAGTTGTGTTCACCATGACATCCCACAGGATCTGACCCTTGCCGCGAAGGAAAGCAGCCATCCGCCTTTGCCACATTTGGTAGTTCGTACCATCAAAGTGTGGAAGACCCCAACCCCATTCCTGGTATGCCATCTTTGGATCTTAAACAAGTTAGAATCACGAAAATCTGTAATCGACTCGGATACCAATTGAGGACCGATTAGGCGACCAGAGAGGGGGGAGTGAATGGGAGCCGATAAAAATTCTTCCATATGGATGAACTCGGCCTGTGTCCCAAATTCAAAACCAAGAGTTCCCACACGAGTTTACCAAGGTCACGTAGTCACAACGGACCTACCAGCCCTAGGAACAAACCTGTTGACACATTTTATCTATGAATTTTATCCCTCACATTTACTGGAAAAGGGATTAAAATATAATTAGATCACCTTATTAGGGTTTATATTGACAATTTCCACGAGTTTTGGTGAATCTCTGAATCTAAAGAGACTATTCAGAAAATATGCAAAGCAACCACCCTAGAAGACTTCAGAATGCTCCAGAACTCAACCTGACATAGCACCTAAGAAAAAAGCATCTAGAAGGATCAAGGACCCATCTGGGTGATGTGGACCCCAAGGGGGGCCCACCCAAGCCCGAGCGGCCTGGTAGTGGGGCCGGTCCCCCCCCTCGGGTCCAAAACCGCCTCATCTTCTGGAATGTTCCTCCACTGCCTCCTAAACCACATGTTTAGGTCGGTTTGATCCTACGGCTCTCGACACACCCTCCGGACTATATAAGGAGACCCCTGCCCCCTAGCAGAGGCTTCTGGAAACCTAAGTTTGCATACACCAGATCAAGTCGTCAAGTCAAAGGTACTACACCCTAGAAACACCGTATAGCAGAGTAGCTAGCTAGTCTAGATCTATGAGGAGGCAAAGCGTCTACTTGGCTCCTGATCGTCTAGAGGCTGGTCGAGATACTGATCTAGCTTCGCTCTTGTAAGTTCTTATCTAGTTCCTTATATTTGTTATACAGACATATGTTCTTATCTATGATTATATTCGACTTTATATGCTTTGGTGTTTATTATGATTACATTTTTAACATAGTTGATTTGCCTTTATATTCATGTATGGAGTCGTATAGCCCTCACCTAGATCATTTGCTAACATGGGTGAACGGTAAAGACAGTGTAAGCGTGGTGCTTATATTGTATTTATCTGCGATTGCACCATATATGTCAGGTCGTGTGGTAGATCGTGGTGGTGACATCACTATTGAGTCCTTCGCAGTCCACCCCCCGTGTATAGGACTAGTGGAGCCTTACACTGTTTGGGTTGTTTCAAGTTTCATCCTTGGTCCTCCTGGATAGTCTCCCCTTGCATTAATATAATAATTCTTCTTCCATGATTGCTAAATGTTTGCACTAATCATAGTTTGCATTGACATATAGTTTAGAGTTACTGAGGAGTATCCTCTCTAACTAGACTTTGCTATGTTTCTCTTGCTATAATGACACTTTGTAGCTGCTCCTGATGTCATGACTTGAATAATGCTATCAATGTCTTTATCTTTATCTGACTTACCCCTGTTTATAGTAATTGATATATTTTGGCCACTCTACATTATAAAACCGAGAGATGAGCATGTATTAGCTATTATGGATTAGAAAGACTTCTTTCCCTGTGGAAGAATATAAATAGATACCTGGTTTTACTCCTAGTTAAAATGCTACAATGGTATATTCATATTTGTGCGCTTGCAGATTCCCTATTTATACATATGTTCTTTTCTAGAGATCCAAGGCATATGTAAGAGCATCATATACATGCATTTTCTGTCTCACCTGTTAGGGCTGACAACCTATATTGAGTTGTGATATGAATCGTGTCTACGTACACCTTTTAGTTTAATCTGAAAGCAACATCTGATATACACTTAGCATCATGTTAAGATATACCTTTGCATTTCTGGTGTTATCGATAGAGATGGATCTTATATCTGTTTCTAGTCGATGACGTTAGCAATGTCAAAAAAAACCCCAAACAATCTCAAAGCGAAAGCAAAACTCAAAAAGCAAAGGACTTAGGCAATTTGCAGTGGCCTGGACGGACCTTCCACAAGGATTGGGTGTACTGTCCACGGGCACCAGGCGGACTGTCCGCGAACTACCAGAGGAATGTCCAAAAATGGTTCCCAAACCTCTAGTAGCGCATCACGAAAAACGGACCATCCGTCTTCTACCCGCGGATCGTCCGCACCGAGCAGACTGTCTGAGCTCACATCGCGGACCGTCTGCCAACCCACGAGCAACCAAAAACACCAGATGAAACGGATCGAAATGAAAGCGCTCAAGAACACGCGACAAACACGAAGAAAACTAGGCTGCTCGGCTCCACGCGGACTGTCCGCGACCTCCCAGTGGACTGTCCGCCACATGCAGACAGAACAGCCCGAACCTGAAACTGCAACCACGAGCTCACCTATCCACCCGTGGATCTCCCAAACGGCTCGAGCTCTTGAGAAAAGATTTGGGGAAGATGTAAAGGTCCCTAGGGGATGCTATTCCCCAAAACATGAGCCCTCAAACGAACTAAATCGCCGAGAATCGAATCGCAACCGAGCTCTACCAAAAGTTAGGGTTCCAACCGAAATACTTCAATCAGTGGACGAGTTTGTGTTGCAACTATCAAGAATCCCCACCAACAAATCCGAACCCAAACACCTCAGAATTGAAGGAATAAGGCGTGCACGAAAATCCAACGAAAATAGCTCGAAAAATACACGAAAATTACACGAGCTAAAAGAAGGAGATTGACGCAACCACGAAAGCTTCCATTCACTCGGAGGTCACATTCTTTACAAATGAGTGAAAATATAGACCTACGGAGCAATGAAATGAGAAGCAATCCAGATGGATAGTTTGCCCAAAAACCCTAGAGTTAATATATATGAGTCCCTCCAGGCTGGGCAAAAGACCAAGCTACCCCTAGCACTTAAGTTGTGATACAAACCCTTATGGGCAAATAGGTCATGTAGCACTCCTCTTCATCGCACGACCACGCCGTCGTCTCAGTCTGCGGGTTGCTTTTCTTGCCACCATGCGGCCCGCACTTGACCCCGCTGGCCACCGGGTCCCTCGAGCCAAGCCCACTTGTCTCTCCACTCCTCAGAGGCTTCGCAAGGCATCGACCTTTCGCGCCCGCTCTTCACCTGCACCAACGCAAATCAAGCAGCAACCTGCACCTGTAATATTCGGCCAAGAGTCGGTCCACACCACATTGCCAATCACTCATCGCAGCCAGAAGCGACCATCCACCGATCCTTGGACGCTCCGGTCCTCAACGCCCCTTTAGTCCTAGTTCAACTATGGAGTCGGGACTAAAGGCCTTTCATTGACAAGGCCCGAAATGCTTGCGGGAGGCACCCCATTTAGTCCCGGTTGGTATAACCAACTGTGACAAAAGGGTTGCCTCCCAACGTTTTTTTCCAGTAATGATTGATGCGGTGGACTTACCAACTGAGATTTAACGGTGTCCCTTTAGTCTCGGTTCGTAAGTCCACCCAGTGCTAATGCTTTAGTTCCGGATGGTGTTACCACCCGAGACTAAAGGTTCCATTAGTCTCGGGTGGTAACACCTCCCGAGCCTAAAGGTCGCATCCCATAAATCCAGCACCTTTTTCCTCTTTCTCTTTCTCGAGCCATTCTTCACCTAGAGCTCAAGCTCCTCCTCCATTGCGCCTCTACCTTAGAGAGGTGCTGCTGAATTTTTTCTTCATCAATTTGTGAAGATTTCTCTCCTCTAAAGTGTTGCCAAGGTTTGATTCTTCTTCCCCCTTCATTTGTTGTGATTAAATTTTTTTAGTATTTTAGAGATGGAGAAAATAGGGATCTTAAATCCTAGGTAGGAGGAGCTAATAAGAGATGAGGTTTTTATATACTTTATTTTTAGAAAAAAAGTGGTTGGCTATATACTAGCATTCTCTTGTTATTTTTTATATTGATGTAGAAAAATTGAATTTTTCTGATATAATGATACAAAGAATTAATTATTAATTTTAAATTTAGATAATTTTTCAGAAGTTAGCTTATAAAAATATGGCACGACATTAATAGCAACGAGTACAAGTACCAAGCTGAAACTAGTCAGCTTCTAACTTTTGAACCTCTACTTCAAACACAACAGAATAATTAAAACCCCACCCCCTTTCCTCGCCTCCCCGCACTCCCGGGGGTACGTGTCGCCCCGGGAGGCCATGCGGGCTTGCAGCGCGGACGCTTCGCGATTGGCGGGAACGCACCAGGGGTGTTGGGCGTCTCTCCGTTTTGCTCTTCAGTCTCGCTGACAGGTGGTCCGCAATAAAACATGGCCCTACGCTGTAAGCTCTTGAGGGTGGCCATGCTTGTGTGGATATGGCCCTTGAGAAGGCGTGGTCAAAAGGGGGTGCGGGCTGTTGACGGTGTATTTTGGTGCACTTAGCATGTTCATTACACTTTGGTTTGGATTTGATTATGGAACTAACCCGCCACTAGGCACACTAATCATATAACAAGTTCATCTTTGTGCATGCATTTCGAAGTGTTGTGTTTATGTAGGAAAACATGGACATAAAGGACGGATTCACAACAAGTTCAAAGGAGCATTTACGGAGTCTTGTTCGTGTTCATGAGCTTGATGAAATCACTTCCAATGGTGGCGAGGACCGAAGTGCTACGAGGAACACCCCCGGGGATTGAAGTGTAAAAGATCGAACTTCATGCGAAGAGAACCTCCATCTTGGACGCGGGGATAACAACATCAAAATCGTGCAAGTGGAGGGGGCAAAGTACATAAGTGCATGAGGACCCACGGAGCAAAAGGGGCGACCGAACCGGGCCGAATTGGGCCTGGGCCGGCCGGCCCAGGCCGGCCGGCCCAGCCCAGTTCTAGCACCGGTTCGGTCCCGTTTTCCTTGCCCTCGAAGGACCTTCAACCCTAAAAGCCCCGAGGCACCGCCAACACCGAGGAGAGGAGTCATTCGCACCAGAAGGCCATCCATAAGCTAGAGGGAGAGAAGGAGGATCTCCGGCGGGAGATCAACCACCTCGAAGGAAGCACCCTCTCGTGGAGAAGAAGGAAGACACCGGCGGAAGGGAGACCATGATCAATGGTGCCATGATCAGCACCTTGATGGGGCCATCTTCTCATTCGTCCATCGATTGTAATCGATCTTGAGATGTAATCGCACTTTGTCGGATTATCTATCTATCATCTTGTGTTGAATAGACTTTCATGCTTAAGGTTAGCTACCTTGCCATAAAGGAAGTAAGGCCTCAATGCTTCCTTGGATCCATTCAATACGCCGTGTCCATCAAAGGTCTAGTCATGAATACCTTCGCGTAGTGACAGTACGAGAGGAGGGAAAGGGCGAAACCGTGGTCACAACCCCGATAGATTAGATTGGTTTTCATGTCTTTAAGCGATTGCATGCTCTAGTATCGTAGACCCGTGGGCGAGTGTCTTCTACCTTGATCGTTTATCATTCTCTCTAGTGTAGTTTAGTTGTTTTCTAGTTTAATAGTAAGTTAGGGTTTTAGTAGCTAGTGTGTCGTTGTTGATCGAACGCTTGTAATCCCCTTGCTCCGCGGATTGACAAGAACCTTGGGAATCCCGTGGTGAAAAAGGTGTGGGGTCCGTACGCTTGTGGATCATATAGGGATACGTCTTTTATCCGTCAACAAGCCCCTTTTTCTGGCGCCGTTGCTGGGGAGCAAGTTAGTTTACATCGTTTGATTTGCATCTAACTTAGTTTTATATTTTAGTTTATCTTTTGTTTGCTTTATCTATCATATATTATCTAGAAAAACACTTGTTTCGTTTTTGTTTTTGTTTTTATCTTATTGTCTAGATGGATTTCGTTAATCAACCCGTGGAAGAACTGGAGAAATCATTAAGGGATTACGCTAGCCCTCGATGTGAAGACATAAAAGTACAAGAGTCGGATTCGAAGCTCGAAGATACCAAGTATGAGATTAAATCCAAGATCATCAAGATGGTGGTGGCGAACCCATTTGAAGGGATGGTTACGGAGAACCCATATAGACACATAAGGGATTTCACGACAATATGCAACACGGTGCGTCAAGAAGGAGTTCCCGATGAATGGTTCAAATGGAATCTCTTTCCCTACTCACTTGCCAGCAAAGCAAAGACATGGTATTCGGTTGCGTCCTTTGAAGTTGAAGGCAATTGGAACAAGTTGACAAAGAAGTTTTGCGAGAAGTTCTTTCCAATTAGCAAGGTTCAACATCTAAGGTGGCAAGTGATCACTTTCATGCAAGGAGAAGAGGAAGGGATAGACCAAGCCTGGGATATGTTTAATGGATTGATCGAACAAGGACCAAAACTCGGCTTCACCGGTGACGTACTCTTGCATACATTTTTCTTTTCCCTAACCCCTAGTTGCATGCAACACGTCGAAATGTGTGCAGGTGGGGATCTCAAGGAGAAAACACTCACGGAAGCCACCCAACTTCTACAAAAAGTTAGTAAAGCGGCTGCCATGCGAAGAGATTGGGAAACGAGACTTGCGGAAGAGCCGGAATACAATTCAAGGAAGAAGAAGCTTGCTGATTTTTCTAAAGAGGCAACCCCGGAAGTCACAAAAGAGGAACCAATCATGGAAAAGCTTGAACAAGAACACATCAAGTCAAAAACTACACCAAGCGTCGACTTCGCCACGCCAAATGAGACGAACAAGAGAAGCATGTCAAGCGCGAAGCCACTAAGGGAGTTTGAACCAATGGATTGGGTTCCTATCGATTACGGAGAAGTATTCAACAAGAGAAGACCGTTCCCTAATCCAAAGGGAATGGCAAGAGCATTGGAAGTGGATTTCCCACCGGAGAAGAAAGCTGAAAATTCATACGACCTCGAAACCACCGGTGAGATTTTTGAAAAGCTCTTTGGAGATGACGTAGTGGATCCGGAACATATTTCCGAGGTGAAGAGAATCATGGGGATCAAGCCCGAAGCATCACCATATGCTCGCCTCGCTGAAATTTACTCGATAGGATCCGAAGAAGAAGAGAAGATGACACCACACTTGAGTTGCGAGATCAACGGAGTTCAATGCAAGGCTTTATGCGACATCGGAGCCCAAGTAAGTGTTCTATCTTCTAAAATTTACAATAAAGTTCAAGACCACAACCTAGACTTAGCTCCAACATCAACGAAATTAATTATGGGAGATGGTAGAACTATCAAACCTCTAGGTATTGCTTGCAACATGAAAGTAAAAATCTCTAGAAACTATATACCAACCGATTTCTTTGTTATTGATGCTTACCATAGTAATCATGATCACATAATCTTAGGTAGGCCTTTTCTTAAGTTGGTTGATGACGTGTTAGATGCCGGAGAAGGCAAAGTAACAATGAACCTTAATGGAACAAAGTACACATATAACTTTCTTCGTGCTTCTAAACACCTTACACCTTTTCCTCCCGAAGATGAAGAAGTAGAAGAGATAGATAGTCTTTGTTTTGTTGAAACCCTTAGAGACCCACTGCAAAGAGCGATGGAAAATCAAATTAGTAATCAACAAGATGAAGAACTAGAAGAAGCAACAAAAGGCTTAGAGCCGCATGATGGTAGCGTGGAGGAAGAGAAATTCGAAGACATAGGAGAAATCAAACCCGAGGAGCCACAAGTGCCCGAGGTAGACCTTAAACCTTTGCCCAAGGGATTAAAATATGAATTTTTGGGCCCGGACAAAACTTATCCGGTCATTGTGAGCGACGAGTTGAGTCCCGAAGAAAATGAAGCGTTGCTGATTTTATTAAAAAAACATAGGAAGGTGATTGGATATTCAATTAATGATCTCAATGGTATTAGCCCAGCCTTTTGCACTCATCGTATACCAATGGAAGACCAATGTAAGCCTGTAGTGGACCACCAAAGGAGGCTAACCCATGCCATGCGAGAGGTAGTAAAGAAAGAGGTTATCAAGTTACTTGATGCCGGAATCATCTACCCGGTTCCCCATTGCGAATGGGTGAGCCCGATACATTGTGTACCGAAGAAAGGAGGTTTGACCGTGGTGAAGAATGAGAAGAACGAGTTGATACCACAAAGAACCGTGACCGGGTGGCGGATGTGTATCGATTATCGTAAGCTTAACAAAGTGACGAAGAAAGATCACTTCCCCCTACCGTTCATTGACGAGATGCTCGAGAGGTTAGCAAACCACGCTTATTTTTGCTTTCTCGATGGATACTCGGGGTTCATGCAAATTTCCATTCACCCGGAAGATCAACATAAGACAACGTTTACGTGCCCTTACGGAACGTTTGCATATAGGAGGATGCCCTTCGGCCTATGCAATGCTCTGGCCTCTTTTCAACGTTGCATGATGGCCGTGTTTTCGGAATTCATCGAAGAAATTGTTGAAGTGTTTATGGATGATTTTTCCGTTTACGGGAAGACGTTCATGGATTGCTTAGCAAACTTAGAAAAGGTCCTTACGAGGTGTGCAGAGGTAGACTTGGTGTTAAATTGGGAAAAGTGCCACTTCATGGTTAAACAAGGCATAGTGCTCGGACATGTCATATCCGAGAGAGGAGTTGAAGTGGACAAGGCTAAGGTAGAGACGGTTGAGCAACTCCCACCTCCTACGGATGTTAAGTCCTTAAGGAGCTTTCTAGGCCATGCTGGATTCTATGGAAGATTTATAAAGGACTTCTCGAAGATCACTAAGCCTTTAACACATCTTCTTCAAAAGGATGTGGCTTTCGACTTTGATGAGAAGTGTCTAGCGGCATTCCGGACCTTGAAAAATGCGTTGGTGAGTGCTCCCATCATCCAACCTCCGGATTGGAGCCAACCTTTCGAGATCATGTGTGACGCAAGTGACGACGCCGTAGGTGCGGTCTTGGGTCAAAGAAAGGAAGGCCGAGTTCACGCCGTTTACTACGCTAGCAAAACTCTTAGTGGGGCACAATTAAATTACGCCACTACGGAAAAAGAGTTGCTAGCGGTGGTATTCGCTTTCGAAAAATTCAGATCTTACATCGTCGAAGGTCATTGTTTACATCGATCACGCAGCCATCAAGTATCTCTTGGCTAAGAAGGAAGCTAAACCACGTTTGATTCATTGGATCCTTCTTCTCCAAGAGTTTGATGTTGAAATTCGTGATAAAAAGGGGGTGGAAAATGTTGTGGCCGATCATTTGTCTAGAATGAATCGTGAACAAGATGATAAAGAGCCCATAGAGGATAAGATGAGAGATGACCACCTCTATAGAGTGCTTGATAAAGACACATGAATGATTGACATCATTCGAGCAATTCGAAAGATGCCCCTCGATCATCTAGATAAAAACACTCAAAAGAAGATAATCTCCGAAAGTAAGAAATATTTTTGGGATGCACCATACCTCTTCAATCTTGGCAATGATGGAGTGATGAGAAGATGTGTGCCAAGAGAAGAGAGGGTTGAGATTCTAAGAAAGTGCCAGTCGGCGGAGTACGGTGGGCACTATAGCCATTTTCGAACCCAAGCAAAGGTATGGTCGAGCGGATTCTATTGGCCGGAGATGCATGAAGATACTAAAAGATATGTTGCATCATGCCCCGAATGCCAAATGACCGGAAACATCTCTCAGAGAAATTCTATGCCTTTGAAATACAACTTACAAATTGACATATTCGATGTATGGGGCATAGACTTCATGGGGCCTTTTAAAAACTCATTTGGATTCGAGTACATCCTTGTTATGGTTGATTATGTATCCAAGTGGGTAGAGGCAATACCATGTCGTAAAGCTTCCACGGAGGAGTCCATTACTATGATCAAGAACGTGATTTTTCCCCGTTTCGGTACACCAAGAATCTTGATAAGTGATGGAGGAACTCATTTCACCGGGAAGAATTTCAAAAAGTGCTTGTCCAAGTTGGGAATTGAGCATAGGGTCTCTACGGCCTATCACCCACAAACCAACGGACAAGCGGAGACGTCAAATAGGCAATTAAAAAGCATACTCAACAAAACCATAGAGAAGAGTGGCAAGGATTGGTCAAAGAAATTAGACGGAGCCTTATGGGCTTATCGAACGGCGTTTAAAACACCGATAGGTATGACCCCTTATCAATTCGTCTATGGAAAGGCTTGCCACCTTCCGGTTGAGTTGGAACATAAAGCCTATTGGGCAATTAAAGAGATGAACCTCGATCTCGACGCCGCGGTGGTGAAACGAAGAATCCAAATAAGCGAGCTAGAGGAGTTGAGGTTGAAAGCATATGAAAACGCAAGCATATACAAAGAGCGAATCAAAAGGTGGTACGATAAAAGATTGAAAAAGAAAGAATTTAAAGAAGGAGATAAGGTCCTCCTCTACAATTCGAGGTTTAAAACCTTCGGAATGGGGAAATTGCAAAGCAAATGGGATGGACCTTATGTTGTGCATTCGGTGTTCTCCAACGGAGCGGTAACCATTATGGATATAAACGGCGATCAATTTGTGGTGAATGGTCAGCGGCTTAAGGTTTACTACGAACCCGACGTCGTGCCCCTTCACCATGTTGACGTCTTCACCATGGAGGAAGAGCCCGAACGTCCCGCCTAGGACGGAAAACAAGGCATGAATTTCTGTAAATAGTTTTTCTTTTAGTTTTCTGGAGTTTTTCGCAAAGATTTACTGGGCCAACTTTTTCCCATGGGCTAAGGAAGAAAAAATAGGGCGGTGTGCAAAAAACCCGGACCGGCCCGGCCCCCGAGGCAGGGTGGGCCGGCCGGCCCAGGCGGACCGGCCCAGAGGGTCCCAGCGGCCGATGACGCCGAATTTCGCCCGAATTGCTCTTTTTTGACTTCCTTGTTTGGTCAAAAAATTTTAAGGGAAGTGTAAAAAAGGAAAATAAGGTTCCCAGGGCTTTTCTCTCAGGACTATTTATTTGGCCGAATTGGGAGCTCGAGGATCAAACCTTTCAAGCAATATTTTGCACCCTTGTAGCAGCCATTGTGCCCCCAAGGAGCTTAGAGTTGAAGCTAGAAGCCAAGAAGCCATCGATGGAGGAGGCGATGCGATGTGAGCTCAAGCTACCCGTCAAGAGGACCGCACTCATCCGTTGCGGTGGGCGTGTCCCGACCGGAGCTCTTGCATCTCGCAACCCCGTCGAATGAGAGAAGGTCCCTACACCCGTTCGAAGGTCGGCACGCATCCAGGGCATCAAGCGCAAAGACTACAAGGAGGTGTCGCCAGAGCCTAAGGATTATGGGGGTAGCGACTACTCCGACGATCGTAGCCCGAGCTCGTGGGCGGCCGCCGGAAGAGATGATGATGATTGGGATGAGCAGCCCAAGGAAAGGACTCCCGAAGGCCCCAACGGCGACGGCAACAATGGCAACGAAGGCGACGACAATGGAGGCGGCAACGATGGCGGTGACGATGGTGGAGATAATGGCAACGACGACCCCTTCGGATTGCATCCGATATGTTGTCGAGCTTGCCGTCAATCCATCGCAGATCTCTACACGTCGGCCGACGAATGTCTCCAAGCCATGGAAGCGATGAAGCGGCGTATGGAGGACTTGGAGCGCGTAGTTGAAGATGACTACAAGTTCCTAAACCGTAACGTGCGCAAACTTTTCGACATGGTTGGAAACATGAGAGGCAAGTGGTGCAATACTTGCTTGAAGTACCATTAGATCTAGTTTTCCCTTTAGGATTTTTGTAAGATACGACGAGGACGTCGTATGTTTTAAGCGTGGGGGAGAGCTAGCTCGCTAGCCTTAGCTTTTGAACTTCAAGTTTAGGTTCGGTTTAATCTTCGTGTGTGAGTCTTACTGTTTTAATGAGTCTTTAGTTTTTGAGTGTGTTTTAAAAATTTTTGCAAGTGTATTAAATTAGTGTTGAGTCAAAGAAAACCAAATAAAAAGAGTCTTTATATATATCTTTGTGTTTTATGTATTGCTTATCTTTATTCACTTGTTTGTTTAATCTTCGATTCTTGATATATGAACACAAGTATGTGGTTTGAAAAACGTTTACCGTGGTGCTTAGTGGAATTGCTACTACTTAAAGTACCCATACCACACTTCGATCTTGAGCTTCACATGTTAGTTGTGCTATGTTCAATGCTAAAAGTTGGAGGATTTCAGTTCTGAAAATTATCTTAAAACCCTTGTAATAAAGGTTAGCAAAACCTCTTTTTCCAGGTTGAGAGTAAGAAAAAAAATTCCTATCTAAAGCCAAGTTTATTTTTTTCGCTCCACCATAAGTGTGATTAGCACGATGAGTTAGGCTAGGACCCTTCTCTCTTGGTGAGTTTTAATTTCGAGCAATGATCATGTTCTTGTGCTTATCTTTTGTTGCTAGCCTCGTCATATATTCGGTTACGTGACCTTCACAACGGAAGTCACGTTCATCGCCGAATTCCATACCCAACCCTATACATCTCTTTTGTACATCGTATTCCTTGAACACAACCTATTTTCAAAGTTTCGTCTCGTCTCTAGCATGATTTTTTTCAAAAATTTCAAATTGTATGCATGCGAGGAAAGAGAGAATTGAAAGCTTTGAAAAGTTTTCAAGAGAGAGAAAAATAAAGAGAAAAAGTATGAGTATGGAAAAGAAAGAAAGAAAGAAAAAAATTATATGTGAATGAAAGAAGAAGAAGAAAAAGAAAAAGATGAGGTAGCAATGAAGATACGAGAGGGATGGATCAAGTGAAAGAAAAGAAAAAAATAAAGTGTAAGGAAGGATGTCACGTTGATAGTGAGACGAAACTTTTACTCTATTTCCAACCATGTGCAATCCGACAACGAGGACATCATTGGTGCCTTGTAGTCACAATTTTCTTTTGCCCTTGCACATGTCCACCATTCTAAATTTCTCATCCTTGATATCCCTACATATGGTTAATTCTCATGATCATTGGCTTTGAAAGGTAGACAACCATTAGAGGAAGTTCTTAGTTTGACAATACTTGTGTTGATTGCGCTAGCCCTACCTATAGCTCCACTTTACATGATATATGAGAGATTAATGGGAGGTGAGAGTTTTATAAAATTTGGTTAGGATAGCCACTTCATATGAGTGACTTGAGAGAGCTTGGAGAAAGGTTTTTGTCTAATACTTGTTGCAGGAATTTTGTTTTGAAAATCATAAAAACCCTCCGATGGAAGCAAAGAAGTAAGCATGGCTGAAATTGAAGACTCCGAGTGAAGAGTTTGAGTTGTGGGGTAAAACTTGACGTGGTAAAAATTCTAAACGCCCATGTTTATGTTTGATTATCATTACTTTGTGTTTATGTATTAAAGATGAAGGGATTGACTAACTTGTGAAGAAGGATAAGTGGTATATGATTACAACACCTTGGACGAACTTATTTTACGAGTACTTGCTCGAGGACGAGCAAGAGCTAAGCGTGGGGGACATGTTGACGGTGTATTTTGGTGCACCTAGCATGTTCATTACACTTTGGTTTGTATTTGATTATGGAACTAACCCGCCACTAGGCACACTAATCATATAACAAGTTCATCTTTGTGCATGCATTTCGAAGTGTTGTGTTTATGTAGGAAAACATGGACATAAAGGACGGATTCGCAACAAGTTCAAAGGAGCATTTACAGAGTCTTGTTCGTGTTCATGAGCTTGATGAAATCACTTCCAATGGTGGTGAGGACCGAAGTGCTACGAGGAACACCCCCGGGGATGGAAGCGTAAAAGATCGAACTTCATGCGAAGAGAACCTCCATCTTGGACGCGGGGATAACAGCAGTAAAATCGTGCAAATGGAGGGGGCAAAGTACATAAGTGCATGAGGACCCACGGAGCAAAAGGGGCGACCGAACCGGGCCGAATTGGGCCTGGGCCGGCCGGCCGGGCCGTCACAACCCAGTTCTGGCACCGGTTCGGTCCCGTTTTCCTTGCCCTCGAAGGATCTTCAACCCTAAAAGCTCCGAGGCGCCGCCACACCGAGGAGAGGAGTCACTCGCACCAGAAGGCCATCCACAAGCTAGAGGGAGAGGAGGAGGATCTCCGGCGGGAGATCAACCACCTCGAAGGAAGCACCCTCTCGTGGAGAAGAAGGAAGACACCGGCGGAAGGGAGACCATGATCAACGGTGCCATGATCAGCACCTTGATGGGGTAATCTTCTCATTCGTCCATGGGTTGTAATCGATCTTGAGATGTAATCGCACTTTTTCGGATTATCTATCTATCATCTTGTGTTGAATATACTTTCATGCTTAAGGTTAGCTACCTTGCCGTAAAGGAAGTAAGGCCTCCATGCTTCCTTGGATCCATTCAATACGCCGTGTCCATCAAAGGTCTAGTCATGAATACCTTCGCGTAGTGACAGTACGAGAGGAGGGAAAGGGCGAAACCATGGTCACAACCCCGATAGATTAGATTGGTTTTCATGTCTTTAAGCGATTGCATGCTCTAGTATCGTAGACCCGTGGGCGAGTGTCTTCTACCTTGATCGTTTATCATTCTGTCTAGTGTAGTTTAGTTGTTTTATAGTTTAATAGTAAGTTAGGGTTTTAGTAGCTAGTGTGTTGTTGTTGATCGAATGCTTGTAATCCCCTTGCTCCGCGGATTGACAAGAACCTTGGGAATCCCGTGGTGAAAAAGGTGTGGGGTCCGTACACTTGCGGATTGTAGAGGGATACGTCCTTATCCGTCAACACGGGCCACGGTGTGGGAGAGGGCCTGGCACACCGTGCCAGGGCGTGCGTCACTCCCCCGCTTCGGAGTCGTTGCCGGGTGGTCCCCTCGGTGGCCAGGTGGCCCACTGTCTGGTGGTGAGGGTGGACTTCGGTCCTATGTCGTGGGCGCCGTCCATCTGCTCCCTTCGTCCGCCTTGATCTTTCCACTCTCTCTCCCCCCGCGTCCGGGATTCCCTCGCGACCGCGCCAGCCGCCCTCCTGCACCCCGGTTCGCTCGGCCTCGGGCGGCCGCCGCGTCGGCCCAGTGCCCCCCTCCCCACCTCGGAGCGGTTGCGGCGGCGACACGCGCCTACTCTATCTGGACGCCGTCATGTCTATCGCCGCGTCGCCCATCCCTTGGAGTGGCCGCCATGTCTACCTCGGCGAGGGCGCCATTGCAGCGGGTAGAACATCGCATGCTACCGGCGGTCCACGCGCCTCGCGTCCTACCGGCGGTCCATGCGCTGCTCCGCCCTATGAAGATAAGGGAGCCTCCCTCCTCTTCCCCTCCACTCTTTTCTTATCTGTTCCCTCGTCTTCCTCCCGCATCTCGTCCCTGTTCCAGACCCTAGCGCTGCTCGCGGTTCCCCACTCGAGTTCCACGCAGAGCCCATTTTGTGTACCTCCTTTCCTTGCAGCGCATTTCCTGTGCCTCCTTCCCTTTCAGCAGCTTTGGATTCGCTTGTCCGTCTCTGATGAGCGGATCGTGGTGCCAGTGAGTCCACTATGGAGTCCGACACATAGGCCGCGAGGAGTGGAGGTTAGTGGTGCACGGAGCTGAGTTACCTGGCCTGGATTTTGATCCCTCGGTGACCTTTGATTTCCTACGTCTGATGCTTTTTGTTGTGCCCGCAATGATCTCAGTGGATTTGGTCAGCAAGTTCTGAAGGTGAGATTGTCCCTCCCTCTTGATCTTCTATTGTGCCCTTCATCAATTGGTGACTGCTTCTTGTTTGCTCCTTGTGCCTGTAGTGCGCTTGGGTTTGGTCATCTGCATCTTGGGGTGAGTTTGTGCTTACTAGGGATTTTTTTTGCGTGCTCCCTGTGCCTTTAGTGTTTGGTTTGAGAGGCTATGTCACCGGATCTAGAGGGTGCTTAGGGATTTAAATCGTAGGATTAGTTGCTGTCCATTAGGTGTTGGTGGGCTGATGGGGAAGAGCTTTGCTCGGGGATCATTTGTAACTGTCTTTTGCAGATAGATTTGTGTGGCTATCCTTTCTTATTTTTTAAAGCTGTTCTTTGTGCTGGCTGCCTTCTTACCAGATGCTGCTGCCACGGCTATGCTCCAGCTCGATTGTGTTTGACTTTGCTGATCCAGGTATTCTTATTGGTTTCTATATTTCCTGTTTTCTTAGGGGAAAGGGAGTTTGTCGATCAAGAGTTCCTGCTGCTGCCTCTGCTGACACAAGCTTTCAGAAGTGTGTTTGCTAACCTATGTTCATAGGATTTAGATCTTTTTTAGAGCTGGTGTTTAGTGAGATGCTCATACCTGCCTTAGAATGAGATGAATGCTCCAGCTCAATTGTGTTTGACTCAGCTGATCCAAACATTCTTATTGTTTTATATATTTCCTGTTTTGTTAGGGGAAAGGAAGTTGGTTGATCAAGAGTTCCTGCTGCTGCCTCTGCTGACAAAAGCTTTCAGAAGTGAGTTTGCTAACCTGTGTTCATGGAATTTAGATATTTTTTAGAGCTGGTGTTTAGCGAGATGCTCATGCCTGCCTTAGAATGAGATGTGTACATTTATTTTGTTATTTTTAGAGGTTTTACAAAAATTGATAGCGGCAGATAATTTACATAGAAAACTCAACTTTATTTTGAAAATAGAACATATTCAACCAAAAAAGACACCCAAAAGATTTAATTTCTAAAAGATTGCAGCAGCAGAAAAAAGCAAGCAGTGTGATTAATTTTCATCTAGATTGGCTGATTCATCTAGGATGGTGGGCTAATTTGCAACAACACCAGAAAAAATCAAGCAGTAAATCTCATTTACATCTAGATTGGCCGATTCATCGAGGGTGGTAGGCAGATTTGCAATAACGCCTGGTTATGTAAAATCAGAGACCTAGATACCTAAGTATGACTAGATACGGAAGACAGGAAAATAGGAACCAGTTAGTACAGACAACCATCTCAGGTCACTAATACCGCCACCAGCATGGCATACCTTGGATTCTCTGTGATAGCAATTTCCTGATTTTTTAATGTTAGTGTGGTTTTGAGAAACGGCTAAATTTTCATGTGCGGTTTGTTTCGCACTGGTGGCTGCCAAACCATGTATTCTCATCACCTTTTGTGTTTCATGTCTTCTTAGGTTAAGTGAGTTTGCTTCGCAAAAGGGTCCTGGTGTTGTTTCTGCTGGGAAGGAGTTTCAAAGGTGAGTTTGATGTTCAGGCTTGCGTATGCGGATTTCCCGTCTATTTTCTAATTGGTTTTAGCTTCTTAGTGTTTATTTGTTGCTATATGTAAAATGCCTTTTCCTGGTGCATGTGTGTGGCAGTTATATGGTTTCTTCTGTGTTATTATCCTATTACTGTTATGGCCCTCTTGCTGATTTACGCTCAGTGCTTCACTTTATTGTGCGGTGTTGGCTGGTATTTTAGTGTCCTATGTTGCCTTTTCATGATGGCTAAGCGAGTTGCTCGCTGCCGTGAGAATGCCCGTGCCAAAAAGAACTTGCGCTTGCATCTGTTCATTTGTCGGGCTATGGAAAAAGAACAAGTGAGTGTCATGTATTTTGCGAATGTGCCCCATGACGTTGCATTTGGTGGGCAAACCTGATCTTTCGCTTTACTGGAAAAAAACATGAGGGAGATCCTTGATGGATTTCCCTGCATATGTTGCTACGTTGAATCATCGCCTTTGAATGAATAGGCTTAGCTACGCAAGAGATCGTAAACATAGTACAATGGTGCGTGTTATGCTTCCTCTAGATAGAACTCGTGTGCAAGAACTAAAAGGTTAGTTTGTTGTTTTAGCGTTCACTTGCGGGCCAAAATACTTCCTGGTGTCCCTCTAACTTTAGTTTCTCATTACATGATGCTAGATGCCTATCCAGAGCGGTCTTACTATGGTGGACGAAGCCATGAGTGCCCATATTGTCGTGGTGCTTTTTGGTTCCAAGAGAGAGTTAAAAACACTTCGAATCTGTCAAAGAGAAAAATAGTGTACAACCTTTGTTGTAGGTCAAATAAGATCAGTATTGAACAATATAAGAGACCTCCTGCACCCCTGGCTGACTTGCTGAGATTTGATGGTGATGCCCGCTCAAAGCGATTCCTTAGACAAATACGATCATATAATTCTCTGTTTGCTTTCACCTCTATGGGAGCATCTCTTGACAAGGCGATAAACAGTGGCAGTGCTCCTTATGTTTTCAAAATAAATGGTGTTGTCGACCATCGTATCGGTTCCCTTGTACCAAATCATGGTTCTAAGCCCAAATTTGTGTAACTCTATATACACGATGCCCGACATGAGAAGTAGAACCGTTTGGGTTTGTTTGAAAGTGATGGCGATTCTACTAACCAGCATGGTCAAGGCTTTTCGATATGCTAGAGAGCGGCTAGAACAAAAGGGTGACCAGAGAGAAGACGGCTAGGCTGCGATTATAGGGATGATGTTCAGTACAACCTGCCTGCCAATAAGCGGTGAGATAGCAGCGATAATAGTGGGTGATTACTCGGCAGATGAGTACACATATGATGTCCTTGTTGTCGGGCATACACCCCGGGTACTCATGCAAGGAAGGAAGAAGAGTAGAAGACGGACTCCTACTAGAATTCCCCTGTACTCCTACTAGAACTTGCTTTGTGTAATCCTACTAGGACTCCTGCCTTGTAACCGACTAGGTACCCGCCCCCTGGACTATATAAAGGAGGGCCGGGTACCTAGCCAAACATCCCAATCCCTCCGGGGAACAACACCCAAGCGCAGGGCGCAATACTACTCCAAACAGGACGTAGGGTAGCTACTCTGGCTACCCGAACTTGTATAAATCTTGTGTCTTGTGTCCTCGCGCGTACCTTCGGGTTCTAGATCATGGCGATCCCCACCTTCTACCTTGCTGCGGGTACCTCCCGTGGAGGTCTAAAGGTCTAAAACATTGACAGGTGGCGCCCACCGTGGGGCCATCGTCACGATCATCGGCGAATTCGGAGGACCTATCTTCACAATCGATCTATTCGGTGCAATACGATTTAGGCGCCATCTCAATCCGCTCCTACATCGAGTTCGAAGCTGCGCGTCGATTCAAGTCGAAGCCGAGAAGAATTCATCTGGTATTGGCCCAAGACACAACGGGACCCGCAGAATTATTTTCCTGTTTGTTTCTGTGCGAGTTCCAGTCCGAGACAGGAAGCGTGACGCAAGCTCCAGCAATTCACCTGCATTTGATGGTTCGGTTCCAAGGAAAAATCCAATTCTTTTTCAACTCGGACTCGAAGCTGCTGAGCTGTTAGTGCTTTGAATTCGAAAGAGAGCAAGGTTCGGTACATGCACTTAGAAGACACGGCCATTCGCTATTGCTGCAATGTGGCACTTGAAAATTCAATTTCTTGGAAATTGCTAAGTGCACAGCAAGGCTACCTCAAGACTCCAAGATATCCTTGCTTGGCTCACACACAAGATGTACGCAAGTATAACTGCATCGTCAAGCGGCCTCACTGGCCCTACAACAACTTCGTCGTTCGCTGCGACTACTCGTCACCCGGTCGCACGGGCTCTACGTCAACCTTGCTGTGCGCCGCGAGTACTCGTCTCCCGGCCGCAGCGGCTCTACATGGACTACGCCGTACGCCGCCGCGACTTCGTCTTCTGGGCGTACGACTACTTCGACTACTCACCTCGACTAGTAAACTTGTCGAGGGCGGCTACTACGTCATCAACAACTAGTCGGATCCACCTCCGACTAGTCAACTTCAGCAACAACTGTCGCGGCTCCATCACCGACCGCCACGGCTTCGCCGACACTCGTCCACGAATCAAGCTAAGTCACTTATTTCAATAATTTTTTTTCTTCGGCTTGTTTTCCACATACAGGAACCAACGCCGAAGACTACTTCATGTACGCCTCTCAACGGCTACCTGCCAGCAAAGCTACACCGTGCCAGCTATTCCTTGGGGACTGTTGACCGACTGTCACAGGCTTGGTACACCAAATTAGGAGGCTCTTGCCACGACGTTTCGTGTACTGAGTGCTGGAGGCGCACAACGGCTACACCCTGAGGAGGCACTGCGCAATCTTGCTCTCCGCCATGCAGAACAATGAGCAAACGCGCTCTCTCTTATCGCTTCGCCGACTACTTTCGTCTACCTCTTAATGGTCTCACTTCAGTAGCACATGCCTTGATCCGCGCAAAGCCTCGGCTCTCCTGTCATGCCTCCACGCCCCAAGCGGCTATGGCTAAACAGGCTCCTCAGCGACTGGGCACTTAAACCAGCTCTCCTGTCATGCCTCCACGCCCCCAGCGGCCATGGCTAAACAGCGACCAAAGGGACTGGGCGCTAAACTGCATCAGGCTAACTACTCGACGCCTTACGACCGAAACAAGAGCATGACACATGACATTTACATTTATATTCATATTTGTATTTGTCATTTGTAGATTCAATTTCTACAAAAATGCTACATAATGTACGCATCTTTACTTCTATGTCAAGCTTCGGCAACGACTTTCCAGTACACTTCGCGTACCTCAACCGGCGCGGCTAGTTCCCAAACTCTGGGGCTACGCACCAAATTACTACTCGACAACACTCGAGTAGTCTCCGCTAGCTCTCTAGCTCGGGGGCTCAGCACCAACAACTACTCGACGTGGCTCCTACGGCTCACCTGGCGATAAGCTCGGGGGCTAAATGCTACAAGATTACTCAAATGATGATTTCCGCAAACACTGAAGACCCTCGGACTGATTCGTCAATCGTTCCAAGGCTCGGGGGCTACTAGGCTACACCCATCAGTTGATTTTTTCAAGACGGAAGCAAAATCAAGATTGACCCTCAGCCAGAGTCTACAACTCAACCTAAGGCTCGGGGGCTACTCCATATGGAGTGCGATTTTGCAACCGCACTTCCGTATAATCTCGACTTCAAGACTGATGAGCTGGACCACCTTCCAGCCTCGCGGCAGTTCAAGTACTATTGAAGACTTCTCCAAGCAGTACTCGAGGAAGCTCAAGAACTACTCGAAGAGGCTTCAAGACTACTCGAACTACTACTTTCGACTCCAACGTGCTCGGGGGCTTGTCGGGCATACACCCCGGGTACTCATGCGAGGAAGGAAGAAGAGTAGAAGATGGACTCCTACTAGAATTCCCCTGTACTCCTACTAGGACTCGCTTTGTGTAATCCTACTAGGACTCCTGCCTTGTAACCGACTAGGAACCCGCCCCTGGACTATATAAAGGAGGGTCGGGTACCTAGCCAAATATCCCAATCCCTTCGGGGAACAACACCCAAGCGCAGGGCGCAATACTACTCCAAACAGGACGTAGGGTAGCTACTCTGGCTACCTGAACCTGTATAAATCTTGTGTCTTGTGTCCTCGCGCGTACCTTCGGGTTCCAGATCATGGCGATCCCCACCTTCTACCTTGCTGTGGGTACCTCCCATGGAGGTCGAAATGTCTAAAACACCGACACTTGTGCACAGTAAAAGGGGTGGGTTAGAACGTGTTTCTTGTTTAAATCCCTGCTACCTGTCTCTTCAATATCCATTGTTGTTTCCTTATGGTGAGCATGGCTACCACATTGGCATTAAGTACACTGACGCAGGCGATGAAGACATTGTTCGTAAGTATGTCACCATGCTTGAGTTCAGTATATTCCATATGCATTAGAGACTAAATCAGTTGAACCCATTCACCTGCTATGGTAGATTGAGTGATCAATTGATCGTTGATTTCTACTCAACTATCGAAGGCTCTATACTGAAATTCATACCACCAAAAAGAACTAAGATCCGAATCTATCTAGGGAATAGCAGACGCAACAGATAAGGGCATCACTAATGCAGATTCAGTTGGTGGTAGGTTGTTGTCCCTGCCAGTTTTACTGGCAGTAGGAGATACCATGTAACGAACTATCAGGATGTGATGGCCATATGTAGAGTCTTTGGACCTCCTGATTTGTTCGTGACTTTTACGTGCAACACAAAGTGGAGAGAGATTGTTGATGCTTTGCGATATGAATCGGGCCAACAACCTTGTGACCATTCCAATTTAGTTGTGTGTGTGTTCAAAATGAAAGTTGATGAGTTCATATACGATATCAGGGAGGGTAGAACCTTTGGGCCGGTGCAAGCAAGTGGGTCCTGGTCTGGAGTAGCAATTTCTATTGCTGACCTATCTTGGTTATTTTTGTGTTTGATCAATGCTACTAGTTATGTAGTTTTGTACACCGTGGAATTCCAGAAACATGGCCTGCCCCATATCCACTGCCTTGTGTGGTTAGCCAGGTCAAATTCTGAAATCAGTGCCACTATTGTTAGTGACTTCATTTGTGCAGAGATTCCCGATGTGAATACTGACCCATTGGGGTATGCACTTGTTGACGAGTTCATGATGCACGGTCCATGTGGCGATAACAATAGGAGATGCCCATGCATGAAAGACAATAAGTGTTCAAAGAATTTTCCTATACAGTTCCAAGATGAAATGATCGTAGGTGCCTTTGGCCTTACTATTTATAAGCGTAGGGACGATGGTAGCTACGCCATTAAAAATGTTATCAAACTAGACAATAGAAATGTGGTTCCTTATAACATGAAGCTTCTAAAGAAATACAATGCGCACATCAATGTCGAGCGGTATAACAAGTCGAATATGATAAAATACTTGTTTAAGTACATCACTAAGGGAAGTGATAGGGCTAAGATTTACTTGATATTACTGCGAAAACATCAAACGCCTCTCCGGGTCCCGACCTAGCTCCACGTGATGAAATTTAGGAGTACATTGATGCTAGGTACCTATCTGCTTGTGAGGCTCTATGGCGTGCCTTTAAATACGATATTGACTTTAGAGTGCCTGCGGTACAACGATTATGTGTTCATCTTCTAGGGATGAATCATGTGTGATATGAGCCTGGGGCTTGCCTACGTGAACAGCTTGAGAGTCCAGTAGCAAAAAGCACGATGTTAACTGCATGGTTTGATGTGAACACAAAGCATGAAGCTGCTAGGGACCTGACCTACTGCGATTTCCCAAAATACTGGAACTGGGTTGCCTCCGATCGCTTGTGGCGAAAATGAGCATGTCGCGATAAGATTGGTCGTATGTATTACATCCATCCAGCTACTAGTGAACTTTACTACATGTGTATGCTTTTGATGATTGCTGAAGGTGCAACAAACTATGCTGATATACTAACTTTCAATGGTAGAGTTTACGACACTAATCGAGAGGCGTGTGAGGGAAGAGGACTCCTTGAAAGTGATAATGAATGGAACCTATTATTCGACGAGGCCATAGTGTCGCATCCTCACACCAGCTTAGGCAACTATTTGTTACTGTCGTGCTTCATTGTTCTGTCAGTAATGTGTGTGGTTTGTTTGATAAGTACTGGCTTTACCTTGTGTTGACGGATAAAAGACGTATCCACCTACGATCCGCAAGTGTACGGACCTACACCTTTTTCCCCACGGTATTTCCCTAGGTTCTTGTCAATCCACTGAGCAAGGGGATTACAAGCGTTTGATCTACCTCTACTCACTAACTACTCAAACCCAAACTATGATTAAACTAGAAAACGACTACACTGCACTAGAGAGAATGATTAAGCTATAAAGATAGGAGACACATGGGTCTACGATACTTGAACATGCAACCACTTTAAACATGAAAACCAATCCAATCTATCGGGGGTTGTGACCATGGTTTCGCCCTTTCCCTCCCCCCTACTGTCACTACGCGGAGGTATTCTTGACTAGACCTATGATGGACACGGCGTATTGAATTGATCCAAGGGAGCATTGGGATCCATACTTCCTATACGGCACGGTAGCTAACCTTAAGCATCTAAGCACATTCAACACAAGATGATAGATAGATAATCCAATAAAGCATGATTACATCTCAAGACCGATTACAACACATGAACGAATAAGGAGATTACCCCATCAAGGTGCTAGACATGGCACCGTTGATCACGATCACGCTCCTGACGGTGTCTTCCTTCTTCTCCACTTGTGGGTGCTTCCTTCGAGATGGTCGATCCTTCTCTGGAGATCTCCCTCCTCTCTATCTAGCTTGTGTCTCGGTGCGAATGGCTCTCTCCTTCGCGAATGGTGATGCCTCTAGGTACTTAGGGTTGAAGATCCTTCGGGTGCAAGGAAAGGGGGACCGAACCGACCACGGGACAGGGCCAGGCCGGCCGACTTGGGCCGACCAGCCCAGGCCCATCCCCGCCCAGCTCGGTCACCCCCTTCGCTCCTGTGGGTCCTCAGGTGATTGTGCACTTTGCCCCCTCCACTTGCACCATTTTTACGATGTCATCTTCGCGTCCAAGATGGAGGTTCTCCGTGCATGAAGTTCGGTCTTTTACACTTCAATCCTCGGGGATGTTCCTTTGTAACACTTCGGACCTCACCACCATTTTAAGTGATTTCATCAAGCTCATGAACAAAAACAAGACTCCGTAATTGCTCCTTTGAACTTGTTGTGAATCCGTCCTTTATGTCCATGTTTTCCTACATAAACACAACATTTCCAAATGCATGCACAAAGATGAATTTGTTATATGATTAGTGTGCCTAGTGGCGGGTTAGTTCCATAATCAAATCCAAACAAAAGTGTAATGAACATGTTTGGTGTACCAAAATACACCGTCAACATCTCCCCACACTTCGATCTTGCTCGTCCTCGAGCAAGTACTCGTAAAAGAACTTCGACCAAGGCGTTGTAATCATGTTCCACTAAATCTTTCTTCACAAGTTAGTCAATCATACATAAAGTAATGATCATCATACATAAACATGGGCGTTTAGAATCTTTACCACGTCAAGATTTACCCCACAACTCAAACTCTTCACTCGAGGCCTTCAATCTCAGCCATGCTTACTTCTTTGCTTCAATCGGAGGGTTTTTATGATTATCAAAAACAAAATTCCTGCAACAAGTGTTAGACAAAAACCTTTCTCCAAGCTCTCTCATGTCGCTCATATGAAGTGGCTATCCTAAACAAGTTTTATAAAACGCTCACCTCCCATAAGTCTCTCATATAACATGTAAAGTGGAGCTATAGGTTTGGCAAGCACAATCAACACAAATATTGTCAAACTAAGAACTTCCTCTGATTGTTGTTTACCTTTCAAATCCAATGATCATGAGAATAAACCATATGTAGGGACATCAAGGATGAGAAGATTTAGAATGGTGGACATGTGCAAGGGCAAAAGAAAATATGACTACGAGGCACTGATGACGTCCTCATTGTCGGATTGCACATGTTTGGAAAAAGAGTGATAGTTTTGTCTCTCTCAACAACTTGACATACTTCCTTGCACTTTATTTTTCTTTCACTTGATTCATCCCTCTCATATTTTTTTGCCACTCCTCTTCTCTCTTTTTTCTTCTTTTTCAACTACTATCTTTCATTCTCTCATCCACATATATTTATTTTTTCTTTACTTTTCTATTTTTTTCTTTCTTTTCCATACACATACTTTTTTCTTTATTTTCCCTCTATTGACATCTTTTTCTCTCTTTTCAAAGCTCTCAACTCCTCTCTTTCTTGCATGCACATAATCTGAGTTTTATAGAAAAACCATGCTAGAGACGAGACAAAACTTTGAAAGTAGGGTGTGTTCAAGGAGTGTGATGTACAGAAGAGATGTATAGGTTCGGGTATGGAATTCGGTGATGTACAGGACTTCCAATGTGAAAGTCACGTTACCGAATGCATGACGAGGCTAGCAACAAAAAATAAGCACAAGGGCATGAACATTGCTTGAAATTAAAACTCCCAAGAAAGCAGGGTCCTAGCCCAACTCATTGCGCTAATCACACTTTTGGTGGAGCGAAAAATAAGTTTGTCTTTGTATAGGATTTTTTTCTTAATCCCAACTTGGAAAAAGAGGATTTGCTAATCTTTATCACAAGGATTTTTAGATAATTTTCAGAATTGAATTCCTCCAACTTTTAGCATTGAACATTGCACAACCAAAATAAAAAACTCAAGATAGAAGCACGGTATGGGTACTTTTAGAAGTAGCAATTCCACTAAGCACCATGGTAAACGTTTTTCAAACCATACACTTATGTTCATATATCAAAAGTTAAAGATGAACAAACGAGTGAATCAAGATAAGCATCACACAAGACACAAAACTTAATGGACACTTTTTATTTGATTTTCTTTGACGCAACACTAAATTAAGAAACTTCAAACTTGCAAAAATTTAAAAACACACTCAAAAACTATAGACTCTTAAACTCTAAAACTCTCTCGAAAACTAAACTCTCTCGAAGACTAAACCGAACCAATCTAAACTTGAAACTAATGTCTAGCTAGCTAGCTCTCCCCCACGCTAAAATCATACGACGTCCTCGTCATATATTACAAAAATCCTAAGGGGGAAAACTAAACCTAGTGATACTTCCCGCAACTATTGCACCACTTTCCCTACATATTCCCCACCATGCCGAATAACATGTGCACTTTGTGATTTAGGAACTAGTAGTCATCTTCGACCACACGTCCCAAATCCTCCATACGCTGCCACATCGCCTCCATGGCCTGGAAACATTTGTCGACCGATGCGTAGAGCTCCAAGATGGAGTGACGGCAAGCTGCACAACACATCGGATGCATCCCGAAAGGGTCGTCTTCGCCAAGGTCTCCGCCGTCGTCACCACCTTCGTCGCCATCATCACTGTCGTCGCCACCGTCGTTGTTGCCGCCGCCGTTGGGGCCTTCGGGAGTCTTCTTCTTGGGCACCTCTTCCTAATAGTACAAATCATTATCTTCCCTTCCAGTAGCCACCCACAAGCTCGGGCTACGTTCATCAGAATAGTCACTATCCCCATAGTCCTTAGGCTCGGGAGACACCTCCTTGTAATCCTTCCACTTCATGCCTCGGATGCGCGCCGAGATGCGATGCGATAGCTCCGGTCAGGACATGCCCTCCGCAACGGCTGCGGGCGGTCCTCTTGATCTCCACGGGTAGCTTGAGCTCGCATCGCTTCGCCTCCTCCATCGACGGCTCCTTAGCACCTCGCTTCAACTCTACACTCTTCGGGGACACCATGGCTGCTGTGTGGGTGCAAAAGAATGCTAGATGGGATGGATTCCTGGGCTCCCATTTCGGCCAAATAAATAGTCCGAAAAGGAATACTCTAGAAACTGAATTTTCCTTATTCAAACTTCCCTTAAAATTTTCATTCCAAAGAAAGAAGTCGAAAAGGAGCATTCCGGGGGGAACCGAGGCGAACCGCCGTCGGGACCCCACTGGGCCGGTCAGACCAGGCCGGCCAGCCCACCCTGTTCCGGGGGCCGGTCCGGTCCCGTCTCCCGTGTACCGCCCTTTTTTCATTCTTAGATCGTGAGAAAAAGTTGGCCCAGTAAATCTTCGCGAGAAACTCCAGAAAAATAAAAGAAAACTATTTACCAAAATCAACACCTTGTTTTACGTCCTGGGCTGGACGTTCGGGCTCTTCTTCCATGTGAAGACATCAATATGGTGAAGAGGCACAACGTCGGGTTCATAGTAAACCTTAAGCCGTTGACCATTCACCATGAATTGATCACCTTTCACATCCATAATGGTTACCACTCCGTTGGAGTGCACCAAATGAACAATGTAAGGTCCGTCCCACTTGCTTTGCAATTTCCCCTTTCCAAAGGTTTTAAACCTCGAATTGTAGACGAGGACCTTATCTCCTTCTTTAAACGCTTTCTTCTTCAACCTTTTGTCATACCACCTTTTAATTCTCTCTTTGTATATGCTTGTATTATCGTATGGTTTCAACCTCATCTCCTCTAGCTCGCTTATTTGAATTCTTCGCTTTACCACCGCGGCATCGAGATCAAGGTTCATCTCTTTGGTCGCCCAATAGGATTTATGTTCCAACTCAACCAGAAGGTGGCAACCTTTTCCATAGACGAATTGATAATGGGTCATACCTAACGGTGTCTTGAACGTCGTTCGATACACCCACAAAGCTCCATCGAATTTCTTTGACCAATCCTTGCCTCCCTTCTCTATGGTTTTGTTGAGGATGCTTTTTAATTGCCTATTCGATGTTTCCGCTTGTCCGTTGATTTGTGGGTGATAGGCCGTAGAGACCCTATGTTCAATTCCCAACTTGGACAAGAACTTTTTGAAGTTCTTTTCGGTGCAGTGAGTTCCTCCATCGCTAATCAAGATTCTCGGGGTACCGAAATAAGGAAAAATCATGCTCTTGATCATAGCAATGGACTCCTCCGTGGAAGCTTTACGACATGACATAGCCTCTTCCCACTTGGATACATAATCAACCATGACTTTGATATGCTCATATCCATGTGAGTTTTGAAAGGCCCCATGAATTCTATTCCCCACACATCGAACAAATTGATTTGTAGAATATATCTCAAGGGCATAGAATTTCTTTGAGAGATGTTTCCGGATCTTTAACATTCAGAGCATGATGCAACATATCTTTTAGTATCTTTATGCATCTCTGGCCAATAGAATCCGCTGGAACACACTTTTGCTTGGGTCCTAAAATTGCTATAGTGTCCACCATACTCCGCCGAGTGGCACTTTCTCAAGATTTCAAGCCTCTCTTCTCTTGGCACACATCTTCTCATGACTCCATCATTGCAAAGTTTGAAGAGGTAAGGTGCATCCCAAAAGTATTTTCGACTTTCAGAGATTATCCTCCTTTGAGAGTTTTTATCTAGTTGGTCAAGGGGCATCTTCTGATTCGCTCGAATGATATCAATCATCCAAGTGTCTTTATCGAGCACTCGATAGAGGTGGTCATCTCTCATCTTGTCTTCTATGGGCTCTTTATCATATTGACCACGATTCATCCTAGACAAGTGATCGGACACAACATTCTCCACCCCCTTCTTATCACGTATTTCAACATCAATCTCTTGGAGAAGAAGGATCCAACGGATCAATCGCGGTTTAGCATCCTTCTTAGCCAAGAGATACTTGATGGCCGCGTGATCGGTGTAAACAATGACCTTCAAGTTCACGATGTAAGATCTGAATTTTTTAAAGGAGAACACCACCGCTAGCAACTCTTTCTCCGTAGTGGCATATTTAATTGTGCCTCATTAAGAGTTTTACTAGCGTAGTAAATGGTGTGAACTCGGCCTTCCTTTCTTTGACCCAAAACCGCGCCTACGGCATAGTCACTTACATCACATATGATCTCAAAAGGTTGGCTCCAACCCGGAGGTTGAATAATGGAAGCACTCACCAACGCATTTTTCAAGGTCCCGAATGTCGCTAGGCACTTCTCATCGAAGTAAAAAGCCACATCCTTTTGAAGGAGATGCGTTAAAGGATTAGTGATCTTTGAGAAGTCCTTAATAAATCTCCTATAGAATCGACATGGCCTAGAAAGCTCCTCAAGGACTAAACATCCGTCGGAGGTGGGAGTTTCTCAACCGTCTCTACCTTAGCCTTGTCCACTTCGATGCCTCTGTCGGATATAACATGTCCGAGCACTATGCCTTGCTTAACCATGAAGTGGCACTTTCCCCAATTTAAAACCAAGTCTACCTCCGCACACCTAGTGAGGACCTTATCCATGTTTGCCAAGCAATCCATGAACATTTTCCCATAAACAAAAAAATTATCCATGAATACCTCGACTATTTCTTCGATGAATTCCGAGAATACGGCCATCATGCAACGTTGAAAAGAGGCCAGAGCATTGCATAGACCGAAGGGCATCCTTCTATATGCAAATGTTCCATAAGGGCATGTGAACGTTGTTTTGTGTTGATCATCCGGGTGGATGGGAATTTGCATGAACCCCAAGTACCCATCGAGAAAGCAAAAATAAGCGTGGTTCGCTAATCTCTCGAGCATCTCGTCAATGAACGGTAGGGGGAAGTGATCTTTCTTGGTTGCTTTGTTAAGCTTACAATAGTCGATACACATCTGCCACCTCATCATGGTTCTTTGCGGTATCAATTCGTTCTTCTCATTCTTCACCACGGTTAAACCTCCTTTCTTCGGTACACAATGTACTGTGCTCACCCATTCGCTATGCGGAACCGGATAGATGATTCCGGCATCAAGTAGCTTGATGACCTCTTTCTTTACTACCTGCCGCATGGCATGAGTTAGTGTCAGATGGTGAGATCTAGACAGCCCACGGGGGGTGTTAATCCTTGTGCTTTATTTGTTTGGTGAGGAGTCTAAGGATAAGAACTCGAAGGTCGCACACAAGTACGCGAAACACAGGGAACACGGCGAGTTTATACTGGTTCGGGCCTCCGGAGAGTAATACCCTACGTCCAGTTGCCGGTGTAGATTTCTTGGGGATTTGTCAAGGTTAAGTTACAAGGGAGTTTGCCTCGTCCACCTTATATTGGCCAGCGGATGAGGTTGGTTCCCAGACTCCTAGTCGGTTACGACCAGGAGACCTAAGTCTACATTACACATCTTGCCATATCCCGTCGATCTGCTTTAGGCGAAGTCCACCGAGGTCTTGTCGTGTACACCAAGTCTTGAGGTCGTGTTGGATTAGGTCGTCTGGGGGAATCTGCTGGAAGGTCTTCAGGAGGTCGTGTGGGCTGCCAACTAGGTCGGATGGGCCCATTAACAGGTCGGCGGATCTTCTAGTAGGCCGGACCCACTTGTCGGGGATGGCCATGAGCCTGGTCGGTGGGGACCCTTGGGTACCCATGTCTTACAAGCCCCCCGAGCGAGGTGTAGGCACAGCGACCTTAGAAAGGTCATGAAAAAGTCGTAGAGCTATCGACAGGTCGAATAGCATGCACATCGGTCCAAAAAAGAACAAATCAGCTTAGCAGCCGACCTGTTTAATGTCTTGCCAAACGAAGAGAGGTCGAGTGACGACTTATAGAAAGCAGGCTTCCAATAGATCGAAACGATGATGAAAACATTCAGAGGGCATCGAAGATGCACTCATGAGTAGTATCCGAGCATCATAGCGGGCAGGATGTCCGGTATGATGGTCCAAAAAATAAAGAGATAAAAAAGTAGGTCGAGTAGCGACGTGATAAAAAACAGGTTTCTCAACAGGTCGGTATGACGATGAAAACAAGAGGGCGTCGAAGACGCACTCGTAGAGTAGTCCCCGAGCATTGAAGCAGACAGCATGGCTGGTTTGATGCTCCAAAAAGAGAAGAAAACTGAGTCATGGCTGCAAGGAGTTTGGCAGGGCCGACCTCGTGGAGGCCTTGTAGGCGTGCCGACCTCGGAAAGGCCTTAAATCAACAATGTCCAGTATCCGAGGATACCCAGCAAGGTCTTAAAAGGTGTGTTGAATGAAGAAATCATCGATGGGTCGTAGCTGGAGTTGCAATGTTGGTAGTCGGTCGATGATGAAGCTGGCGAAACAATATCGATCTTGATCGTATGGAGTGTAGAGACACCCAGATATCCTGCATGGCTGCAAGGAGTCTGACAGAGCCACTCGAGGCATGCTGACCTAAGGAAGGTCTCAAAACATAAGCGCCCAAGCACCCGGAAGTACTTGGCAGGGCCATTAGGCACGCACCCGACAAGGAGGCCTTCATTCCCACGTAAAATCCTAGGTGTCCAGAGCAGGCTGGCAGGGCTACTTGAGCACACTGACCTTAGAAGGTCACGCATCCAAGGCGCCCAACTAGGTCGGCAGGGCCGTAGTCATAACAAGATAATGCAAGACCTAGGTATTAAGGCACGCCGACCTCGAGGAGGTCGTTTTGGTGTCCAGATGACCAACATAGCTGCTAGCCACCCGGCGGAGCCGTGATATTAAGGTATTGTCGACCTTAGCAACAATAGGCACACCGACCACGGGGGCCCAACGAACATTGTAGATCTCCGTGACGCTTCTGATCTCCAGGCGTCCAGAAGGATCTAGTAGAGCAGCGAGGCACGCCTACCTCGGAAGGTCTTCAATCGAACCTACGACCATTCTGCTTAGGAAACAGAAACATAGGTTGATGGGAATAGGTCTGTTTACGCACAGAGCCATAGCGGGTGCACCAAGATGCAGAGCCTAGCGGGTGCAAATAACATTCATCAGGTCGTAGAAGAAGGTCGTGGAGTCGTCATCAAAGGGGGGTTAAGTTAGGGGCAGAGCCCTCTGACATGGGGTCAGTTTTTGTCTTGTAGTGTAGGCTACAGGTTCACGGGTCAACAGTGGTCGGAGATGCTCTTGCCACCCAAAAAACGACAAGCAGCCCACTGATCGTGGGGATTATTGTAGCCATGTGACCTCTGCGGCAGGGCTCAGGCATCATTGATGCACAACCGACAAAGACGTCGTGAGTCAGAAAGAGTAATGTCGTTGCGTTTAACGATGCACACGCTACAGATCCCATTGCCACGTGGTGACAGTGTCTTCACTTTGCCAGCTGTCCGAGGCGCGGCGTCGACTATAAATAGCACCGTGAGGCTGGAGGAGGCAAGCACCGAGCATTGTTGAGCTATGAAGCCGCAGGGTAGTTGTGAGGCCATGCCATGGGCATGCGACCGTCCACCAGAATGTAGAGCTGTGTTCTTGTACATAATAGAAGCTAGGAGAATTCTCGCGAAGTGCAGGCAATATCTCCATCCTCTGAGCCCATGAGGACCATGTGTGGTTCGAGGACAGGTGGATGATCGCTTCCTTGTGTGATGAGTGATTGACAACGTTGTGTGGACTGATTCTTGGCTATGTATTGCAGGTGCAGGTTGCAGCTTGACTGGTGTTGGTGCAGGTGAAGAACAAGCGCGAAAGGTCGTCGCTGGTGAGGCCTCCAGGTGTGGAGAAGACAAGTAGGCTTCGTTTGTGGGACTCGGTGGCCAGTGGGGTCAAGTGCGGGCCGCATGGTGGCATGAGCAGCAAGCTAAAGTCATGGACGGTTTCTTGGTTGAGCCTCAAAACCAAGGTTGAGCCGAGACTACGTGGGAGCCAAGTCATGAGTGGCGATTGGCGGAGGCTACAACGAGTTCGCGAGGTTTCCGGCGGTTCACCAGAAAACCACTGGGTTCCTTGGTTGATCCACAAAGCCAAGACTGAAGAACCGAAGACGGAGGCTGCGGCGGTGCGGACCGGTCGGCCGGTGGGTCCGGCCGGTCTCCACGGTGGGTGCGGTCGATTGGTGAGGAGCACCAGTCTGACCGGTGTGCGACGACGCAGTCCTGAATCTTCGAAGCGGAGGACCCGCGTCGGGATCGCAAGGCTTGCGTCGAGGCTAAGCAGGTTGCGGTCGCCGGGCATCTGTCCGATAGAGAAAGCTTGAAGACTTCCAAACCCACCCTTGAGGGGCTTGTATCCCTAGTTATTAGGAAAGGGTATTTTAGACTTTTGGTTGCCTCCATATAACCCATGAGGTGAGAGGATGGCAGCCATCTCTTGGAACCCTAGTTCATTTGCTTTCCTATTTTCCCTTCCTATTTTCTTAAGTTTTCCATAGGACTAGCTTGAGAGCTTCATGGTGAGATCTTGTTGAGAGGGTTGGATGATGGGGCGGCAAGCTAGACCTTGTACGAACCTTTGTGGCATGTATAGATGATTCGGCGTGGTTCCTCAAGGTTTGGATGTGTTGTTCCCGGTTGTTCTTGGTGGTGATTTTCGGAGCCCTCTATTGGTGATTTCTTTGGGTTGTTTTCGGGACCTTGCTTTTGGGGATTTGATGGGGGAAATTTGTGTGAACCCTTCGTGGTTCTTTGGGCTATGATTCCCCTCCCAAATCCGTGAGTAGAGGGGCTCGATTTTGGGGTTTTCCGAGTTCTAGGGTTAGAGGTGTTCTTGGCGGGATTTCTTCGATTCCTCCTTTTTGGACAAGTTTTGGTGGGATTAATCTTGGCTATGGACTCCTCATGAGGTGTTCATATTATCCCCAAAGTCTTGTTCAAGTCCGTGAGCAATACGGGAGATCGAGGTTTGGATTTGGGGGAGTTGACCCGCGGGTGTTGTTCATCCCGAGCTGCCCAGGCTACACCGGTCTGACCGGTGCTTTTGACCGGTCTGACCGGTGCAATCCTTGGTGGGTTTTTGCTCGGATAATCGTCTGGGTGAGTTTGCTGTTGTCCTGTGTTGGGGCTGTTTCGTGTTTGGGTCAGTTTGGAGGTCGGTTGGCCTGTTTGGTGACTTAGGGCTTTCTGGCTATGACCGGTCTGACCGGTGTGTCGCACCGACCTGACCGGTGTGGAGCCACTTAGTGGAAGTCGCCAAGTTTCACCGGCAGGGACCGGTCTGACCGGTGTTGGTCAGTGGACTCGAGGTTTGGTGTTCCGCTGCGTTCTCGGGTCGAAAGATTTTGTGTTGGTTCCTAGGTCCAGTGGCACTCCAGTGGCTACGTGGGCTTGGCCAACTTGGGTAGTGAGTTGGAGACGTGTGTTAGAAGCCGGGTTCATCTTGTTGGAGTTTCCATCTCCTTCGAGAAGAATTTTTATCGGCTCCCATTCACTCCCCCCTCTCTGGTTCGCCGTATCGGTCCTTCAAGTGGTATCAGAGCCGGTTCGAGTTTTTATTGACTCTAACCAGTCTAAGATCCAAGGATGGCGTACCGGGAACGGGGTTCGGGTCCTCCACACTTCGATCGCAAGAACTACCAGATGTGGAGTAAGTGGATTGCTGCGTTTCTCAAAGGAAAGGGTCAGATCCTTTGGGATGTCACGGTGGACACAGGCTATGTCCAGCCTATGAACTTCCTTGCTCCAGGATCAAGGGACATGTTCGACGCCAACAATAAGGCGGTCGACTACTTGTTTCGTGCCTTGTGTCAGCCTGAGTTCGATCGGGTGCACACCGAGCACTTGGCTTGTATAATCTGGTTGGTGTTGAAGCAGACTCATTTTGGGAATGCCCAGGTTCAGGCATGGATGTATGCGACCTACCGGAGAGAGTACGAGAACTTCACTCATCTCCCCGGTGAGCCCATCGATGCCTTGTTTCAGAGGTTCCCGTATGATGATCATGATAGACCTGTCAAGCTCTTACACTCTTTGCATCATACGATTTGGGGCGGAAAGTTCGAGGCCATTCTAGAGTCTGAGAAGTATGACACTCTGACAGTGAACGAGCTGTTCTCGAAGCTCAAATCGGCTGAGGTGGATAGGGGCATGACTGCCAAGCTCGAGGGTCCGACTGATTCCCATAGTCTTGCCCTCGTTGGTGGTTCGAAAGGAAAGGCTAACACTAACCCCTCCACCAGGATGTTCTCTTTGTCCTCTTTGATGTCTATGCCAGATGAGGAGTTCGATGTGCTTGGAGAAGACGAGCTGGTGTTGCTGACGAGGAGGTTCGAGAGGCTGCACGAGAACCGGGTGAACATGAGGAGGAACACGAGGACATGCTTCCAGTGCGGCAAGCCGGGACACTTCGTCGCCGACTGCCCGGAGAAGGTCGAGAACAAGGATAGCTACAAGAACAAGTTGAGGATGGATGGCAAGTACTGGTCGAGGCGTGACCACAAGAGCAAGCACAAGAACAAGCACAAGGACGAGCGACAATCGAGGAAGAAGGAGAGCCGAGGCAAGGCACGAGCGATGGTGGGAGCGAGTGACGTCGACTCTAGTTCCGCGTACTCCACCTCGAGCTCAAGCAGCAGTGAAGACGAAGGTGATCATCGCAAGAGCAGGAAGTCGTCCAAGAACCTGAGCGGGGCCGAGGCCGCCGCGAGAGACGACTTCGCACCATGGCGCTGAGCTCCGGCAGCAAGAAGAGCACACAGAGTGACTCGGACTCTGATTCCGACGATGAGGTGCGTGATGAACTTCCCTTCTTGCGCCAGGAGGATGAGAGGCTTGGTCGTTGCTTGATAACCGCGATGACATGCTTAGAGAGGCCAAGAAAATGAGGAAAGAGCTTAGGGTTTCACTCGAGGATGCTAGGACTAGAGTGGCTGAGCTAGAAACATAGGTTCTTGATAGCAAGCTTGAGATTGATTCCCTTAAGGCTAGACCTGTTGTTTCTGATGAGGTTGATTGTGCTAATTGCTCCATCTTTCTCGCTGATCTTGCTTTGTTTAAGGAGAAGCGTGCCTCCAAGTGTGAGGAACTAGAAGTGCTTAGGGTTGAAGTGGCTGAGCATAAACCTAGACCTGCTTTGCTAGGTTCTTGCACTTCTTGCCCTGTTTTGCATGCTAAGATTGATGAGATGCATGCTTACACTGCTTCCCTTTAGGCTAAGCTGAAAGAACCAATTCCTACATCTTGCTCTACCTGTGAACTGCATGCTTTGAAGGATTTGGAACTTGCACATTATGTTGATCGTTTGCAGGATGAGAATGATGAGCTGAGAAAGTTGATGGGTTGGTTGTCTGGTCATGAGCCTCAGTTGAGGATGATGATCGAGGAATTTAAGAGGCAGGATGGTGAGGGAAGGTTGGTGAAGGAAGTGGACAGAATATCCCAGAGCCACCAAAAACCCACCACAAAAATGATTTCCCTCCAAAACCTAACCATCTTAGAAACCCACTGGACACAACCCCAGCTCCACACGTGTTTCCTACACCAACAAATGATCTCCAAAAGCCTATCAAGTTTGTGAGCACTTCGGGGAAAGTGTTCTTTGGGAAGGAAAGTGAGAAGGCTAGTGAGGAGAAACCGGTGGAGAAGTTGAGTGGACAGAAACCAAGTGAGCAGCCACAGCCCAAGCCTAAGCCTAAGCTTGTGAGGTTCCATTGTGGCTATTGTGGGAGAGATGGCCATAAGGATGAGTTTTGCTTCAAGGACAAGTACAAGTACCACCCTTCAAATGGTGTACTTGAGCCTCATGTGCAGATGCCCAGGGCTAAGGCGAGTGTGAGGACAGTTCGGGCTTGGGGAGAGCGGAAGGCTGTTGGAGGTGCTGCTGCCCAGGCTACACCGGTCAGACCGGTGCAGGCCTGGGCAGGCAGCAGTTTGGGTTTTGTGCTCGTACAGGTGCGAGGGTTGTTTCTGGAGGTCATGGTTCTAGTGGTTGGGCTGGAGAGTTTGCAGGAGGTCAGGTGGCTAGGCATTCTCCCCCTCGAGTTCACTACAGTGATGGGAGGAGTCGTAGCTTTGACAAGGAGAGGAGGAACAGTCCACAGGCTTTCTTTCGTGGTTTTGGTCCTCATCCAGGCAGAGAAGGTTGGTTTCCTCAGAGTGGTTACCGAGGTGGTGTTCGTGGTGGTAGTTTTGGTAGGAAAGATGGTTTGGTGTGTGCTAACCCCACTTTCGAGCAAATGGCTCGGCACTGGTTTTACACTGTTGGTACTAACCCCAGGGCTGAGTCGTTTGTTCGCTCACATGCTCGTTTTTTAATTTCAGGTGGGAGACTTGAAGAACATTTGGTTGATTAACTCTGGTTGCTCGAGGCATATGATCGGAGACAAGGGGTGGTTCTCAAGTCTCGTCCCGGTGGTGACATGGAGGTACATCACTTTTGGGGACAATGGGCGTGGGCGTGTGATTTCAGAAGGTGAGATTAAGGTGAGTGACAACATCACTCTCAGGCGTGTTGCTCTTGTTCAATCGCTGGTCTACAATCTGCTTTCTGTGTCCCAGCAGTTGGATTAGGGTATTGAGGTGTTGTTTCGGCCTGGTGGTTCTCGGATTTTGGACTCTCGAGGGGACCTTGTCTGTATGGTCATTCCCGAGGGTCAGGTGTTTCGTGCTGACTTTTCTCAGTCTACGGGTGTGGAGCATTGTTTCTTGGCTGGTTCTTCGAGTGAGTTGTGGAAGTGGCATAGGAAGTTGGGTCACTTGAGCTTTGACCTTTTGTCTCGCTTGAGTGAACTCAATTTGGTCTGAGGATTGTCGCGGTTGAGCCTTGAGAAAGAGTTGGTTTGTGCGCCGTGTTGGCATGCCAAGATGGTAGCCCCTTCTCACCCGCCTCTCACCGATGTGATGACTGAGCGTCCATGCGAGCTGCTCCATATGGACCTTGTTGGCCCAGCTCGTGTGCGATCTGCGGGTGGGAAGTGGTATGTCCTTATTATGTTGGACGACTATTCTCGGTATGCGTGGGTGTTCTTTCTCGAGGATAAGGGGGAGACGTTTGGTTTTGTTCGAGATCTTGTCTTGAGGTTGAGGAACGAGAGGCATGGAGATGCCATACGAGCAATCCGCGGTGATAATGGCTCAGAATTCAGAAACTCTCATTTTGAAACTTTTTCCCATGACTTGGGTCTTGAGCACCAGTTTTCGAGTCCGTATACACCTCCCCAGAATGGTGTTGTGGAAAGGAAGAACAGGACCTTGTGCGAGATGGCTCGGACGATGCTTGATGAGCATAGGACTCCGAGAAGGTACTGGGCTGAGGCGGTGAATACCGCGTGCTATGTGTCGAACAGGATCTACCTCAGAGTGCATAAGATGAAAACCTGCTATGAGCTGATGCACGGTTGCACACCCAAGGTTAGTCACTTCCATGCCTTTGGTTGCAAATGCTTTATTCTGAAGAAAGGGAAGAAGTTGGATAAGTTTGACGCTAGGTCTGTCGATGGTATTTTCTTTGGTTATGCATCTCATTCTAGAGCATATCGTGTGCTCAATCTTGAAACTAACCAAATCGTGGAGACTTGCGAGGTAACCTTCGACGAGACACAGCCACGTAGTCAGCTTGTCTTTGAGTGTGCAGGTGATGATGAGCTTGGCGAGGAGATCTTTCAGGAGGAGGAGCATGAACATGGAGATGATGAAGATGGCGGTGTGGTGCCCCCAGCTGAATATGTACCCACTACTTCGACTACAGTGGTGGAAGGACCCTCTCCTACACCTACGATGACAAATCAAGATCGAGGAGAAGTTGTTGTTGAGGGGGAGGTAGCATCGAGGCGAGAACCTCCCCAGCGAGTACAAGTGGATCACCCAGCTTCGAGGATCATCGGCGACATGAATGAACGCGCTACACGGTCGAGGGTTCGGAACAATTCTCATTTCGCTCATGCTGCATTTGTTGCTACTTTTGAGCCCAAAGACATTGGACATGCACTATCTGATAACAATTGGGTTAATTCGATGCATGAGGAGTTGGAGAACTCTGAGAGGAATCAGGTTTGGGAGTTGGTTGACCCTCCCCCAGGGTGTAAGTCG
The DNA here is from genome assembly GCA_947561735.1 of Cenchrus americanus. Classification (NCBI taxonomy): domain Eukaryota; kingdom Viridiplantae; phylum Streptophyta; class Magnoliopsida; order Poales; family Poaceae; genus Cenchrus; species Cenchrus americanus. The sequence continues at coordinate 152,310,864 of OX387242.1, read as the reverse complement.
ATTGGTACAAAGTGGGTGTGGAAGAACAAAGAGGGAGAGAAAGGTGAAGTGGTGAGAAACAAGTCGAGGCTTGTTGCTAAGGGGTTTAGTCAGAAGGAGGGGATTGACTACGAGGAGACCTTTGCTCTCGTAGCCCGTTTGGAGGCAATAAGGATCCTTCTAGCCTTTTCCGTGGCTAAAGGGTTCAAGTTGCACCAAATGGATGTGAAGAGTGCTTTCCTGAATGGTGTGTTGGAGGAAGAAGTGTATGTGAGGCAACCTCCGTGGTTTGAGAGTGAGAAGTACCCCCACCGAGTGTACAAGTTGAGGAAGGCGCTGTATGGGTTGAAGCAGGCGCCTAGAGCTTGGTACGGCAGGTTGAGGGGGTTCTTGTTTGAGAGAGGTTTTGAGATGGGGAAGGTCGATTAGACCTTGTTTCTACTGAGGCAGGGCAGAGATACCCTGATTGTGCAGGTGTACGTGGATGATATTGTCTTTGGTGGCTCGCCTAACTCTCTTGTTGCAAGGTTTGTAGAGGATATGAGCAGGGAATTTGAGATGGCATGATGGGCGAGTTGCAGTTCTTCCTCGGGCTACAAATCAAACAATCAAAGGAAGGAACATTTGTTCACCAAGCTAAGTACACCAAGGACATTGTGCGGAAGTTCAAGATGGAGGATTCCAAGGCTATGACGATGCCGATGAGTACGACTACGGCTCTTGATGCGGACGAGGAAGGTGAACATGTGGACTAGAAGGAGTACCGAAGCATGATCGGGTCACTCCTCTACTTGACGGCGACGAGGCCGGACATCCAGTTCTCGGTATGTCTGTGCGCTCATTTTCAAGCGTCTCCGAGGACTTCGCATCGGCAAGCGGTGAAGCGAATTTTCAGGTACTTGCATCACACTCCCGACTTCGGCCTTTGGTACTCTACGTCCTCTTCTTTGGCGCTTCATGGTTTTTCCGACGCGGATTTTGCCGGGTGTCAGTTGGATAGGAAGTCCACTTCTGGGACTTGCCAGTTTTTTGGTTCTTCTTTGGTATCTTGGTCTTCCCGCAAATAGTCGAGTGTTGCACAATCCACTACCGAGGCCGAGTACGTTGCCACTGCTTGTTGTTGCTCTCAGCTCCTTTGGATTTCATACACCATGAGTGACTTTGGTGAGGAGTATACCCATGTCCCACTTCAATGTGATAGCACCAGTGCCATAAGCGTTGCAAAGAACCAGGTGCTTCATTCCAAAACCAAGCACATAGAAGTGGGGTATCATTTTCTGAGAGACAACGTAGAGAAAGGAAAGATAGCATTGATCCATGTACCCACACATGACCAACTAGCCGATATTTTCACCAAACCCCTAAATCAAGCAACTTTCACTCGTTTGCGGGGGGAACTTGGTGTCTGTTTGATTTCTTCAGTTGGGTGTGTGGGAGCTCCTTTGTAGCATTTCTATAGTTTCCCTTGTGCATTTCTTGCATTTAGCATGGCATATGTAACATGATGTATAGGCATCCTTGTATCTTAGATTGCATGCATTTTGTATCATATGCATTGGATAGGAAAAGCTTCTCCTATATACATTGTTCACCATGGAATGCTATTTATGTCTTTGTGAGCTTGTTTGGTATGCTATGGTTAGTTTGGCTTAGCTCTTGATGAATAATCCATGGTTGATGGCTATGTTTTTTGAAAAATGGTCACATGTATGCTCTCTCATGTGTAAATGCCTTTATATGATCTTGACATGTTTTAGTGGCTTGGTTATGCTTAATTTGTGGTTGCATAGCTAGTTTATTGATCATATGGGGCCAAAGTCTCATTTGCCATCATGAATGTTTAGCCCTCTAGCTTTATCTCGTGGAGGGGCATAAGTTCCTTTTTGTCGCAAAGACATTTCATGTACCAATTATGAATCTGAAAATGAAATGTAAAATGCTTGGAAAATGTGCTCCCATGTCATATGTGCTGAATTTAATTTGCTTCGGGTGCTAAACCGTTGCATGATGCCTACGAATGAGAAGTCTCATACATAGAAGTAGGCACATGGCTTGGTGGCTTTGACATGACATGAGGTGCTTGTGGGCGTTTGTGATGGTCTTATGATTAGAATGGTTGTCCTAGCATGAAGTTTGTGTGGCATTGCCATTTTGATATGTTTTGATCATGTTTAGGACTTTGCTCATGAGAGGAAAATTTTTAGCAAAATTGCCCAAATCCATCTTAGCTTCGTCTAATAGTTGTGAAACTTGGTGATCTTGTAGTTGATGTCGATACGAAGCTATAGAATATCTAACTTGCTTATTTGGCATGTGCAGCATCCTATGTTGAATTTTGTCTATTTGAGAAGCTCTAGGTTGAAAGTTTTGCATTTTTGGCTTGATTTATGCATTGGCAACAAGGGGGAGAAGTTTGAGCTTGAAATGGCTTGCTGGATGCATTTAGAAGGTTTTCAGGTGGTTTCGAGCCATTTCTGGGCTCTGTTGTGCACCGGTCTGACTGGTCGAGGTCACCGGTCTGACCGGTCAGAGTGCTGGTCCTGTGGACATGTTGGAAACCGGTCTGACCGGTGGTGATGACAGGTCTGAACGGTGTAAGCGGAAGTTGTTGCAGCTGCCCTGTTTTGAAGTGGTTTACATGCATTCGTCCAGGGGGAGTTACATTGGTACAGGGGGAGCTTGCATGTGTGCAGGGGGAGCTCTTTATGGTTGTTCGAGCTTTGGTTTGGTGGTTTGTGCTCTTTGCTTGAGCCTTCTTTTGTCCCGGATGTGTCGAGTCGTTGCCCTTGCCTAAGGGGTCCGAGATTTGTCTTCTTCAAGTGATCTTGCTCTTTGCCTTTGTTTGGCTTTCGATCGCTTGTTGGAGTTTCTTTTTGTTCGTTTCTTTTCTTTTTCTTTTCTCTCTTGTTACTTTATGTGGGTGTTGTCACTGCACTCGTCAAGGGGGAGATTGAGGACCATGTGTGGTTCGAGGACCGGTGGATGGTCGCTTCCTTGTGTGATGAGTGATTGACAACGTTGTGTGGACTGATTCTTGGTTAAGTATTGCAGGTGCAGGTGCAGGTGAAGAACAAACACGAAAGGTCGTCGCCGGTTAGGCCTCTAGGTGTGGAGAAGACAAGTAGGCTTCGTTCGTACGACCCGGTGGCCAGCGGGGTCAAGTGCGGGCCGCATGGTGGCATGAATAGCAAGATGAAGTCGTGGACGGTTTCTTGTTTGAGACTCAAAACCAAGGTCGAGCCGGGACTACGTGGGAGCCGAGTCATGAGTGGCGATTGGCGGAGGCTACACCGAGTTCACGGGGTTTCCGGTGGTTCACAAGAAAACGACTGGGTTCCCTGGTTGATGCACAAAGCCAAGACCGAAGAACCGAAGACGGAGCTGCAGCAGCGCTAGACCAGTTTGACCGCTGGGTCTGACCGGTCTGTCCGGTGGGTACCGATCTGACCGGTGAGGAGCACCGGTCTGACCGGTGTGCGACGGCGCAGTCCGGAATCTTCGAAGCGGAGGACACGCGTCGGGATCGCAAGGCTTACGTCGAGGCTAAGCAGGTTGCGGTCGCCGGGCATCCGTCCGATGGAGAAAGCTTGAAGACTTCCAAAACCGCCCTTGAGGGGCTTGTATCCCTAGTTATTAAGAAAGGGTATTTTAGAAATTCAGTTGCATCCATATAACCCATGATGTGAGAGGATGGCAGCCATCTCTTGGAACCCTAGTTCATTTGCTTTCCTATTTTTCCTTCCTATTTTCTTAGGTTTTCCATAGGACTAGCTTGAGAGCTTCATGGTGAGATAGTGTTGAGAGGGTTGGATGATCGGGCGGCAAGCTAGACCTTGTATGAACCTTTGTGGCATGTATAGATGAATCGGCGTGGTTCCTCAAGGTTTGGTTGTGTTGTTCCCGGTTGTTCTTGGTGGTGATTTTCGGAGCCCTCTCTTGGTGATTTCTTTGTGTTGTTTTCGGGACATTGCTCTTGGGGATTTGATGGGGAAAATTTGTGGGAACCCTTCGTGGTTCTTTGGGATTTGATTCCCCTCCCAAATCTGTGAGTAAAGGGGCTCGATTTTGGGGTTTTCCGAGTTCTAGGGTTAGAGGTGTTCTTGGCGTGATTTCTTCGATTCCTCCTTTTTGGACAAGTTTTGGTGGGATTAATCTTGGCTATGGACTCCTCATGAGGTGTTCCTATTATCCCCAAAGTCTTGTTCAAGTCCGTGGAGCGATTTGGGAGATCGAGGTTTGGATTTGGGGGAGTTGACCCGCGGGTGCTATTCATCCCGAGTCGCCGAGCTACACCGGCCGACGGTGCTTTTGACCGGTCTGACCGGTGCAACCCTTGGTGGGTTTTTGCTTGGGTAATCGTCTAGGTGAGTTTGCTGTTGTTCTGTGTTGGGGCTGTTTCGTGTTTGGCTCAGTTTGGAGGTCGGTTGGCCTGTTTGGTGATTTGGAGCTTTCTGTCTGTGACCGGTCTGATCGGTGTGTCGCACCGACCTGACCGGTGTGGAGCCACTTAGTGGAAGTCGCCAAGTTTCACCAACAGGGACCGGTCTGACCGGTGGTGCTCACCGGTCTGACCGGTGTTGGTCAGTGGACTCGAGGTTTGGTGTTCCGCTGCGTTCTCGGGTCGGAAGATTGTGTGTTGGTTCCTAGGTCCAATGGCACTCTAGTGGCTACGTGGGCTTGGCCAACTTGGGTAGTGAGTCGGAGACATGTGTTGGAAGCCGGGTTCATCTTGTTGGAGTTTCCTTCTCCTTCGAGAAGAATTTTTATCGGCTCCCTTTCACTCCCCCCTCTCTGGTTCGCCGTATCGGTTCTTCAGCCCAGCCTCTGCGTGGTACCAGGCAGAGTTTGGAGGTGCTCCTGGCCGAGCTGGAGCTATATCGGGACGTCTCTGGTGAGCACCGGGAGCTCACCAGGGCTTGGGGTTCAACACCGAAGAGCAAGCTCGTGTCTCCGTTCCAATAGTTGGAGCCGAGCATGCCTTAGATTACATGTTGTCCTGAAGTAGTCTCCCGCGAGGCCGCCATCAAGGTCTTGATGCTAGGAGAAGTCTCGCGACATGCCCTGCTTTGCCACATTAGATCCAGCTCAAACCCTAGGGGTGAGATGACCGGACCCGCAGACCGCGTGGGCCCGGTCGACGAAGACCGAGGCCAAGATCCAGGCGCTGGTGGACCGGGGGCTGCTCCGGCCGAAGACGGAGGTGGAGTGGAGGGCCGCCGCTGGGGAAGAGTTCCCGAGCGAGGACATGAAGGAGCAGGTCGTCTTCACTTCCTTCTTGGAGCATGGCTTCAACCTCCCGGCGGGAGACTTCCTCTGCGGCCTGTTGTACTACTATAGGCTGAAGTTAGTACACCTCGTTCCTAACTCCATAACTGTAGTGTCGAATTTCATTCATTTTTGTGAGGCGTGTCTGGGGATACCGCCTCACTTCGCATTGTGGAGGCATTTTTTCTGCGTCAAAAGCGCTGGCAAAAGGTCAGGGCCAGTGGGGGCCGTGATGTTCAATTTGAGGTCAGGCCTCAAGGCAGAATGGATAGACACCGACCTTCCTGACAACACCGCCGGGTGGAGATTGGAGTGGTTCTACATTGCAGACCAAATTCCAGGTCTTCCGCGGCGAACTGGCCATAAGCCAGTGAAAATTAGCGAGTGGGATCTTGGACTCTCCACCCACGAACTAGAGGACCTGAAGGGGGTCCTGGAGCTAGTCAGCGACATGAAGAACCAATGAGTGACAGGAGCGGCGGTGGTGAGGTCGTCTGCCGGCGGATGATCTAGTCGATCAAATATTGGGTCCACTCGGTGTATGAGTAGTGTAGGGTCCCAGTCAGATCCCACACGCGAGGTGAACTGCAAGGTCTCTAAGGAGGAGATGGCAGCTAGAGTTTCCCAGATATATGCTGGGAAGGTGAAGGTGAAGGAGTGCCCGAGGGCACACTCGTTGAAGAGACCGGCTGATCCGGTAAGATCCTGAGATCTGTCTTTAGGTCGTTGTGCTTTGCCTTCTTGATTCACTTAGGTCGTATAGCATTTATGTCGTCTGTTTTGTAGATGCGCGAGCTCTAGATGTGGTGCCCGGCGCCTCTCCCTGAGGGGGAGATACATCGGAGGAAGCTGAGGTCGGACAAGTACAAGCCTCCAGCAGGTCGTTTGCTGGAGAATTATGAGTCTGACTCGTCGGTGGAGGCCGACAAAGACACTGACACGGAGGCTGGGGCAGATCCAGTCTTTGGCGCCGCAAAATCCCGGCGCAGGTCCAGGTCGACGGTGGCGAAGAAGTGTAATTCGGCCGTTGCCACTGCAATCTCTGCAGTGAAGGCCGCAGAGTAGAAGAAAAAGAGGAAGAGGAGGGTTGCATCTCCTCCGGCCGTCGCTACTCCAACGATTCTGACACCTCGCTCGCGGGAGGTTGTGTCGGAGGATGAGGAGGAGGAGGAGGATAAGGAGAAGGAGATGGATGAGGCCGTCGAAGAGTTGCCGGTCCCTAAAGACCAGACAGCGGGGAGGCCAGAGAGTCCTGCTGCCAAGAGGCAGCGAGAGCTGGTGCAAAAGACGTCGGAGGAAACTATCCAACGTGGTTTAGAGGCGCAGCGCAGTGCTGCTGCGGCGCGGGCGAAGATACATGTGTCTATTAAGCCTCGGGTGTTTTAGCCGAAGACTCGGCATCCGGCTGTGCCAAGGTATGGACTTAAGAGCTGATGCTATCTTTATGCTTTTTATCTGAACTCAATCTTGACATGGTATTTTTCCGTGCAGGCTGGCAGAAAGACCACAAGGGGTGCCGGTTACCCCATCATCTCCCTCCCGCACGAGGTCGCTTGAGCCACATGTCGCGGGAGAGGTGCTGGTAGATGATGCCCGTACCGCTACCCCAACGCGAGGGATGGCGGAGGGGTTGACGACTTCACCACCCGTGACTGACACGAGGGCGGGTTCTTCCCTACACACCGCTGAGGGTGTTGAGACCTCAGCTGGGGAGGTCGGGGCGACGACCTCCCCAACAGTCGTAGACGTTGACCCTATTAGGGCTGTTCCTGATGGGGCGAAGGACGTGGCGGAGGACCAGCCTCAGATCGACCTAGCGCCGGGAGGTCCAGAAGCGTTCGGCGCACAGGTACCTCCATCTTCAACTTCGAGCCTGACGTTGCCACGTCTATCAATTAATTGGGATCACACCCCTTGGTAGGATGATTGGTTCGAGGACAATGAGGACATGCGGGCTTTGCAGACCAGCATCGTCACCATTAACCACACACTCATTGTTAGTTGCCTATGATGTATTATCGCTGCTTGATTATTTTGCTTTCGAAGCATCGCTGACAACCTTGTGATTTTGTAATAGTCGCTAGCAGAGAGGGCCAAGGGCCGGGCCGACCGGCTGCGGCATGCCGAGGAGAAGGAACAACGTATTACCGACCTTGAGCGAGAGCTCAGGGAGGTTCGTGAGGCGGTAGCCGCTGACAAGAAGAGGCTCGAGGACGAGCTTGCTGAGGAAATGCGCAAGGCCGTGGAGGCCACTGCACAGTTTAACGCTGCGACTACTTGTGAGTTTTAGTCTTTGTCCCTTTTTGAATAGAAGGTCATTAGCTGTCAGCTAACTGCTGTGTCTGCAGATTTCCATTACCGCGAAGAAGAGCTGAAAAATCTTCTGGCGACCTCCAATAGCAAGATTCAAGTCCTGGAAGGCAAGGTCCGGGAGATTGAGGCTGGAAGCCTAGAACTCAAACGGGCGATGAAGGAGGCCATTGAGAGTGAGTACGCCGTATCTCAAAAGCTGGCTTATGAGACCGCAGCTCGTCGGGGCCTTGAAGTCGAGTTCGAGGTTGTTTTGAAGTCATTGCAGAGTGACCAAATCACCATTGCAGGGTATGAGGTGGAGCTGAACGACCTCAAGGGTGCTGCCAATTATGCAATGTCTTGCATACCTATTCCAGGGGAAGGGGATCAGCAGTAGTCCATCATTGGTCACCTGGTAGACACTCCTAACAGGCTGTTGCTTTTATTGAGGGCAACCGGTTTGGCGGCTGCGATCGATGCATTGGTGAGAGTCAAATCCCACTATCCTGAGGTCGACATGACCAAGATCAAGGCCGGTGCTGACACCACGAAGGACATTCACACTCTAGAGCTCGAAGTTGATGAAGCTGCCACCGAGGTGGTAGAGAACATGGACTTTGAATGCGATGGCGGAGCTGGTGGTGAAGGTGGCGACGGCGACAACCAGTAGTAGCTAGGAGCTGTACCCCCCCCCTCTCCTCTCATGACTTGTAAAAACTTTGAAGAAATCAGTAACGAAGTACTAGCCTTTTGCCTGCGTGAGTTCTGGTTGATCTTGTAGATGACGACATCTAGTATTCTTGACTCGCTGGCCACTACTCACAGAGAGGCTGGCTTGCCGACCTCGACAGCTCAGCGTGAAGGTTTACGAGAGATCAGCGCAGGAGGGAGGAGCGTGGGGCTTAGGTCTGGCGACTTTTCTGATCAAGCATACTCGTGGCGGCAGGAGGCTTTGTACTCGTTCGCGATGATGTCCTTAGGTCGGACGACCTTTAGGTTGGCTTTTTAGCCAAGCCCCCGAGCATGTCGAGGGGAAGGGACAAAGAGGAGTTATAACCCCCAGGTCTTGCGACCCAGATGCTGGCTTTAGCCAAGCCCCCGAGCATGTCGAGGGGGGTTTATAGTATGAGGAAGGGGGAGGTAGTGCTCGACTCGTAGCAGAGGACTGCTTGAAATTCATTTTATTTAATCTGAAAAAGAGAAATACAAAGGGGGAAAATACATAGCTTGAAAAGAAACTAATCTACGGATAGAATCGTCGTAGATGCTCCACGTTCCAAGGATTTGGTACTTCTTGCCCGTCACCCCACTGAAGTCGATATGTTGACGAGCTAATTACTTCCGTGACGATGAAGGGCCCCTCACAAGGGGCAGAGAGCTTGTGCATGCCGTCAGTCTTTTGGATGCGTCTAAGGACGAGGTTGCCAACATTGAAGGAGGTTTCCTTAACATTGCGATCGTGGTAGCGACGTAACTGCTGGCCATGACGGGCTTGTCTCATGACATCGGTGAGTCTTTGTTCTTCGAGACTGTCTAGGTCGATGCGACGTGTTTGCTCGGCCAGTCCTTCCTCGTAGAACTGAATTCGCGAAGCTCCAAAAGTGACATCGGTAGGAAGTATGGCCTCTGATCCGTAGACCAGAAAGAAGGGCGAAAAGCCTGTCGTAGAGTTAACTTGAGTCCTGATACCCCAGATTACATGAGGCAGCTCAGCTAGCCATCTAGTGGCGTAGTTGGAAGCGTCGTCGTACGGTCCTTGAGTGCTTGGAGCACCATGCCGTTGCCCTTTCGACCTGGCCGTTGCACTGTGGGTGGGCGACTGAGGAATGGTAGACATCAATGAGGTTGTTCTTAGCAGAAGACCGAGACGGTGAAAGCTTTGCCTAAGTCGGTGATGATCCTGTTGGGCACACCGAAGCGGTGTTTGATGTCTCCGATGAATTTAACTGCTTCTTCCGATGTTACTTTCGCAACAGGCCGGACCTCAATCCACTTGGTGAATTTGTCTACAGCAACTAGGATATGCTTGTAGCCGCCTGGAGCGGTACGAAACGGTCCTACTGCGTCAAGACCCCACATAGCGAAGGGCCAAGATGGAGGGATAGTGCGCAGAGCCTGAGCTGGTAGGTGCTGCTGTTTGGCAAAGAACTGGCATCTTTTGCACCTCTTGACGAGGCCTTTAGCGTTAGTTACGGCCATGGGCCAATAGAATCCAGATCGGTATGCTTTACCGACCAAGTTCGTGGATGCCGCGTGGCAACCACACTCACCAATGTGTATCTCGACTAAGAGTTGTGGACCCTCCGATCGTAGGATGCACTTCATCAAGATGCTCGTGGAGGCAGCTTTCCTGTATAGGTCAGAACCAATCACGACGTAGTTAGCACTTCGCCGTGTGATACGTTCTCGCTCCGCTTTGTCGTCAGGGACAAGCTGGTCGAGTATGAAGTCTATGAAGGGCTTGCGCCAATCATCTTCTTTTTCAGTCATGAGGGGAGGTGCTGGATTTTGGTCGTTTGAAGGTGGCTCTGGATAATTAGACTCCAAGAGCTTGATTGAAGGCTTGCATAGGTCTTGGATGAATACACCTGCTGGGACTAGAGCTCGACGAGAGCCTAGTTTGGAAAGCAGTCGGCGGCGATGTTGTTATTGCGTGGGACGTGCTGGAATTCAATCCCCTCCAAGTGGCCTTCGAGTTTACGAATCTCAACGTAGTAAGCATCCGTCGTGTCTTTGACGCAATCCCACTCTTTGTTGACTTGCTCGATGACGACTTTGGAATCGTCGAAAAGCTAGTACTCGCTTGATGCCAAGGGACACTGCTATAGGAGGCCGTGGATTAGGGCTTTGTATTCTGCTCCGTTGTTAGAGGCCTTGTAATGAATCTGCAGGACGTACTTTAGCTGCTCTCCCTGGGGAGAGGTGAGTAACACGCCTGTGCCTGCTCCTTCGAGGTTGAGGGCGCCCTCTATGTACATGATCCAGTGTTCAGGCCGCTCCTTGGGAGGGGCATCTGGATCTCTGTCCATTCAGACACAAAGTCTGCGAGGATCTGCGACTTGATCGCTTGTCTGGGACAAAACTCGATTTCAAACTCTCCAAGCTCAACTGACCACTTGACGATGCGGTCGTTGGCGTCGCGGTTGCGGTTGATCTCTCCAAAGGGGAACGAAGACGGGACCACGATCTTATGAGCTTGGAAGTAGTGTCCAAGCTTTCTCGACGTGATCATGAGCGCATAGAGCAGCTTCTGAGGTTATGTGTAACGTGTTTTAGTGTCGGCCAGAACCTCGCTCACGTAATATACAGGTCATTGAATAGGATAGGCCTGACCTTCCTCTTCTCGTTCGGCGACGAGAACGGTGCTGACCGCATTAGTGGTGGCAGAGATGTAGAGTAAGAGTGTCTCCCTCGATATTGGAGGTGTCATAACTGGTGGTATTGTCAAGGACTCTTTGAGAACCTCAAACACTTTCTGGGCTTCGCCGTCCCATACGAACTTGTCAGCCTTCTTTAGTAGCTTGAAGAAAGGAAGTCTTTTTTCATCGAGCTTGCTGATGAAATGACCTAGAGCCGCCATCATTCCGGTGAGCTTCATGACGTCTTTCTTGTTGGATGGCTTGGCCTTCTTGCTTATTGCGTCAATCTTCGCTGTGTTGGCCTCGATGCCTCGATGCCCGACCATGAAGCCCAGTAGCAATCCAGAAGGGACACCAAAGACACATTTTCTTGGATTGAGCTTCCATTGGAACTCTCGTAGATTGGCAAAGGTTTCTGTTAGGTCGGCGATGAGCTTGTCTTCCTCTGTAGTCTTGACGACCACAGCGTCGACATAGGCTTCAACGTTCTTCCCAATTTGGGTCTTCAAGCACTTCTGATTTGCCTTCTGGTAGGTTGCTCCGGCATTTTTCAGGTCAAAGGTCATGACCTTATAGCAGTAGATGCAGTGGGGCGTTCTGAACGTTGTCTTGTCTTCATCGTCGGGATTTAGGGCTATCTGATGATACCCTGAGTAGCGGTCGAGGAAGCAGAGTAGGACGCTGCCGGCCGTGGAGTCCACGACCTGATCGATACGAGGGAGAGGGAATGGATCCTTTGGGCAGTGCTTGTTAAGATCGGTGTAATCGATACACATTCTTAATCCACCAGTTTTTTTTGGTACAGAACCGGGTTTGAGAGCCAAACCGGGTGTTGACATTCCCTAACAAAACCTGCAGCTAAGAGCTTACAGACTTCTACTTCTATAGCTTGTTTTCTATCTTTTGCAAATCACCGGAGCTTTTGCGTGATATGTCGAGCGGTCTTGTTGACTTCGAGTTTGTGCTCAGCCAGCTCCATGGGGACTCCAGGCATATCAGACGGACTCCATGCGAAGATGTCGGCGTTGTCCCTGAGGAAGCTGGTGAGCGCGAGTTCCTATTTGGGGTCGAGGTCGGCCCCGATGATGACTTCCTTGGATGCGTCGAGCAGGCCGAGACAAACCTTCTTGACGGCTGGACTTGGGTCCAAAGTTGTGCTTGTACGCTTCTGCTCCGATACTTGAAGAGTATTTTGGTCGATCTTGGCTGCCTGTGCGACCATGATCATTGTTGTAGCTTTGATTGCTGAATCTTTGGAGAGCTCGATGGTAGCGGCTTTGCAATTGTATGAGACCATGATGTCCCTGAGGACTGAAAGGATTCCGTTTGGCGCCGACATCTTCATGATGATGTAAGTGTGATGTGGTATAGCTATGAACTTGGCGAGCATAGGTCGTCCGAAGATGGCGTGGTATGAAGAGCGGAAGTCCGCGACTTCGAACGTCAGGTACTCCATTTTGAAGTTCTCCTCCGTGCCGAAGGTGACCGGCAGGCACACGTAGGGCTGGACCCCGAGCCAACTCGGCTCGGCTCGGTCTGGCTCGTTAAACAAACGAGCCAGCTTGGCTCGACTCATTAAAAAACGAGCAAAAATACCTGCTTGGCTCAGCTTGTTAGTAGCTCGAGCCAGCTCATTTGGCTCGTGAGTCGGATGTGCATTTGATGTTGCCAATTTTATATATAGAAAAAACTTAGAAATATATTAATCTTAAAGTTCCAAACATGCAAAATAATACCGGATAAGCACCATACATAGAGTTTTAGTTCAGCCATAAATCCTAAATATCACAAAAGAAATAATAAAGACTCCACCCTAATCTCTCTTTGCTTCAATATTGATTTGTTGCAACTTGGCCCACTGGTCGATTCAACTCCCTGTGTTGACTCTTGAAGCTCGACTGGCTCATGAGCTGCTCGCAAGTTGGCTCGAGCCAGCTCATTTTTGAAACGAGCAAATATGTCCGCTTGGCTCGTTTGAAATATCAACGAGGCGAGCCGAGCCGAGCTACGATCGAGCCGAGCTGGCTTGTGAGTTCTGCGCTTGCGGTCCAGCCCTAGGCACACGCAACCTATGGGGTATGCAACCTTGCTGGGCACAACCCCGTAGAAGGGTTCATCACAATCGGTCATTTTGGAGAAGTCGAACTCCATCTTGCGTAGCGTCTCTGTGAAAATGATGTTTAGGTTGCTGCCTCCGTCGATGAGGGTCTTAGGCACCCAGGCCCCGTTAACTATGGGGTTGACGACCAGCGGATAGGTTCCGAGGTCGGGAATGTGAACCCAATGATCTTTCCTAGAGAAAGTTATTGGGAATTCAGACCACTGCAGAGGTCAAGGATTTTCAGTGTTGATGTGCCCGATCGAGTTTGCCGGTTGGTTTTGATCGCTTGGCGACCACCGACGATGAAGTTGATCTCGCGGTTGGCCTTCTGGAATGCACCATTGGGGTTGCCCCCTTTGGGTGGTGGAGGAGGTGTCCGCTCCTTGCGGGTGTTGTCTTGGCGGTTGTGGTCGTCTTGGCAACGTCGATCGTCACGGCGGTCTTTGTGACGATCGTCATGGCACTCATCACGACGATCACTTCTATGACGCTTATCAGTGCGGTCGTCACGACGGTAGTCGTCATGTCAGTCATCGTGGCGGTAATCGCGGTTATAATCACGTCGATCACTATCATCATTGAGAGGATAGGGTCTGCAGTCACGGTAATCTCGTTGATCATGTCGACAGTTGCGATTCTCGAAGCGTTGACCACCATTGCGGTTGTCATTGCTGTTGCTCCTGGTCTTCTTGGAGGTAGATGGTACCCCAAGGGCGCGCTTTAGCTACTCGCACTCTCTCATGGTATGCTTGGCGTCGCGGTGGAACTGGCACTGGTTGTCCATGACAAAAATGAAGTCACCTTCAAGGAAGGTGGAAGGTCTTGGCGGATCTTCTACATAGTCTTCACCAGATCGCTTGCACGACCTCGTGCCTCCGTCGTCGTGATCTTCTCCGTTAAAGTCACGCATTACTGTGTCTTGAGTGTCAACCAGTTTTTCGATGTAGGCCATGAGGTCACCAATGGTTTTGGCATCGGCTTCGTGGATCATCTCGAAAAACTTGATATTGGTGATTCCCTTTTTGTAGTAGGCAATGACGTCGTCATCTTTGACACCTGCGAGGGTGTTGCGGTTCTCGAAGTAGCGGTTGGTGTACTCACGGAGAGTTTCGTCTCTTCTCATCCGTACTCTAGCGAGGTGGTGAGTATTGCCAAGACGATTGTAGGTCACGTGGTAGTTGGTCGTGAATAGGCGGAACAAAGTCGCCCAGGAGGTGATGCATTCTGCTGGGAGATTGTTGAGCCACTGGAGTGGTGCCTTGCCCATCACGAGAGGAAAGTACCCAGCTATGTTGTCTTCATTGCCTCCCGAGGCACGTGCGGCTATACTGTACATCTTGAGCCATATACTTAGGTCGGAGCGACCGTCGTACTTCTCAATTAAAGGCTTGAAGTCTTTAGGGTATCTGATCATCCGGAGACGTCGTGAGAAAGCTGGGAAATTGTTGACCACCCCCGGGCTTGCTGATGGAGCATGATCAGCAGGGATAATGTAGAGGTCGTCGGGAGGGCCATTATCTTGGTCATACTGGGCGCGTCGTAAGAGCTCCTGGTCGTGCATGATCCGGAGATCTGTAGCTTGGATAGGGCTGCTGGCGTCGTGGGGGTCAGGTACCCCATGCTCGCGGTCGTAGTTTGCGCGCGAGCTATTTCGACTTCGTCTCCTAAGCGGTGGCGCTAACTTCCTTCTACAAGATCGGCCTGGACTAGAGGAGGCTGAGCTCCTGCATTACGTCTTGGATTTGGTGGAGGGTTTCCTTGGATGTTAGCAGCATTAGCTGCATTGTTGGAGGCATAGCCAGCGGTATTAGCCGGGGCGTTGGTGGAGCATTAGCCGTTGGGTTGGCTGGAGCATTGGCTGCGGCATTGGCAGCGGGGTTACCCGGCTGCATTACTTCGTTTTCACCTCTTCCTTCTTCAGCCACCGGGTCTAGGGGACCCTGTCTACGACGTTGCTGGCGAGGATGCTCCGATCTGCTTCTGGAATAGGAACTTGCCGCAGATCTACTGTATCCAGGGCCTCTTTCCTCGATCTGAGCAGCTGCAACACGGACGCTGGCTTGGAGGCGCCGGATCGCTAGAGAATCTTCAAGGTGGTTGAGGACAGCGAGAGCAGCTCCCAAATTGGTCTGTGGTGAATTGTAGACTTCAAGTTCGTCACGCTCAAAATCCCTGAGGAGATCTCGCGTGTATAGTCTGATGGCACGAGGTGGGTCATCTTGGCGTCGTTGCTGTGGGGCCGTTAGCGCCACAAGTGCTTGTTGCGTGGCACTGAACTGTCCAACATTGGCCAGTTGGAGGTCTGCACCTGGGGCAGCGATCTCTTGTTATTGTCGGACAGCTCAGGCGGCGTTGGCGCTTTCACGCTCTTGACGCTGCGCGTCTGTTTCTTCGTCTTGTGGTGGTACATCTGCAGAGGCGACCAAGATCTGGAGATCTAGGGTTTCGGACTCTTCTCCCGGATAGTTCGGGGAGATCGTTGTGTGGGCGACCTGGAACGCAAGGCGGTCTGGAGATGACTCTTGGTTCAACCGGCGGCGGTGAGCCGCGGTAAGAGGTCGGCGAAACTTTTTGAGGACACGGCACTGGTGTGCGGTGTGCTTGGAATTTTCGTGGATAGGGCAGGGCTCGTCAAGGTAGTTCCCGAGGCTTCCACGATCTTGATGGTGGAGTCCAGATTCGATCTGGATCTTGCTCTTCATGTAGAGTGATGCCACGCGAGAGGCGTTGCGCAAGCCAAGAGGCGTTCTAGAGGTGTGAGGGCGTTTGACACGCTCACAGATTTTGATTGTGTCAGAGGGCATGTCCTCGACACGATCGACTCCAGCGATCGGGTCGCTAGGGGTGGGTGGGTCTTCTTTGACAGATTTGTTTTGATTTGTCGGTCGGAGGTGACCGCGTTGCCTTCGATGATGAGGCAGGCGGCTGGAGCGATGGATGTTGCCGGCATCGAGCCGAAGCAGATGTCAACGGGGTTGGTGAGGAAGTCCGCCCTGCTCTCCAGGAAGATGACGTCGTTGGTCGAAGCCATCGAGTTGCACGAAGAACCTTGTCTTTCCCCTACCTGGCACACCAACTATCAGATGGTGAGATCTAGACAGCCCACGGGGGTGTTAATCCCTGTGGTTTATTTGTTTGGTGGGGAGGAGTATAAGGCTAAGAACTCGAAGGTCACATACGAGTACGCGGAACACAGGGAACACGACGAGTTTATACTGGTTCGGGCCTCTGGAGAGTGATACCCTACGTCCAGTTATCAGTGTAGATTGCTTGGTGATTGGTCGAGGTTAAGTTACAAGGGAGGTCGCCTCGTCCGCCTTATATTGGCCAGCGGATAAGGTCAGTTCCCAGACTCCTAGTCTGTTACGACCAGGAGACCTAAGTCTATGTTACACATCTTGCCATATCCCGCCGATCTACTTTAGGCGAAGTCCACCGAGGTCTTGTCTTGTACGCCAAGTCTTGAGGTCATGTTGGATTAGGTCGTCTGGGGGAATCTTCTGGAAGGTCTTCAGGAGGTCGTGTGGGCTGCCAACTAGGTTGGTTGGGCCCATTAACAGGTCGGCGGATCTTCTAGTAGGCCGGACCCACTTGTCAGGGACGGCCGTGAGCCTGGTCGGTGGGGACCCTTGGGTACCCATGTCTCACAGTTAGCCTCCTTTGGTCGTCCTCTACGGGCTTACATTGGTCTTCGATAGGTATACGATGAGTGCAAAAGGCTGGGCTAATACCTTTGAGATCATTGATCCAATATCCAATCACTTTTCTATGTTTTTTCAACAAAATCAGCAACTTCTCATTTTCTTTGGGACTCAACTCGTCGCTCACAATGACTGGATAGGTCTTGTGCAGGCCCAAAAATTTGTACTTTAATCCTTTGGGAAAAGGTTTAAGGTCTACCTCGGGCACTTGTGGCTCCTCGGGTTTAATTTCTCCTATGTCCTCAAATTTTTCTTCCTCCACGCTTCCATCTTGTGGTTCTAAACCTTTCGCTACTTCATCTTGTTGATCATTAACTTGATTCTCCATCGCTCTTTGCAGTGGGTCTCTAAGGGTTTCAACAAAACAAAGACTATCTATCTCCTCTACTTCGTCTTTGGGAGGAAAAGGTGAAAGGTGTTTAGAAACGCGAAGAAAGTTATATGTGTACTTCTTTCCATTAAGGTTCATTGTTACTTTGCCTTTTCCAGCATCCAACATGGCATCAACCAACTTAAGAAAGGGCCTACCTAGGATTATGTGATCATGATTACAATGGTAAGCAACAATAACAAAGAAATCGGTTGGTATACATTTTCCAGAGATGTTCACATTCATGTTGTAAGCAATACCAAGAGGTCTAATAGTTCTACCATCTCCCATGATTAGTTTCATTGATGTTGGGGATAAGTCTAGGTTGTGGTCTTGAACATTATTGTAAATTTTAGAAGATAGGACACTTACTTGGGCTCCGATGTCGCACAAAGCTTTGCATTGAACTTCATTGATCTCGTAACTCAAGTGCGATGTCGTCTTCTCTTCTTCTTCGGATCCTATCCCATAAACTTCAGCGAGGCCAGCATATGGCGATGCTTCGTGCTTGATCCCCATGATTCTTTTCACCCCAGCAATGTGTTCCGGATCCACTTCATCATCTCCAAAGAGCTTTTGAAAGATCTCACCGGTGGTTTCAAGGTCGTAAGAATCTTCCGCTTTCTTCTCCGGTGGGAAATCCACTTCCAATGCTCTTGACATCCCCTTTTGATTAGGGAACAGTCTTCTCTTGTCGAATACTTCTCCGTAATCGATTGGAACCCAATCCATTGGTTCGAACTCCCTTAATGGCTTCGCTCTTGACATACTTCTCTTGGTTGTTTCATTTGATTCGGCGAAGTCAACGCTCAGGGTAGTTCTTGACTTGATGTATTCTTCTTCAAGCATTCTCGGGATTGGCTCTTCTTTTCTGACTTCCGGTGTTGCCTCTTTAAAAAATTCAGCACACTTCTTCTTCCTTGAATTGTATTTTGGCTCTTCCGCAAGTCTTGTTTCCCAATCTCTTAGCATGGCCGCCGCTCTACTAATTTTTTGTAGAAGTTGAGCGGCTTCCGTGAGTGTTTTCTCCATGAGATCCCCACCTGCACACATTTGGACGTGTTGCATGCAAATAGGGGTTAGGGAAAAGAAAAATGTATGCAAGAGTACGTCATCGGAGAAGCCGAGTCTTGGTCCTTGTTCGATCAACTCATTAAACCTATTCCACACTTGGTCTATCCCTTCCTCTTCTCCTTGCATGAAAGTGATCACTTGCCTCCTTAGATGTTGAACCTTGCTAATTGGAAAGAACTTCTCGCAAAACTTCTTTGTCAACTTGTTCAAATGCCTTCAACTTCAAAGGATGCAAGTGAGTAGGGAAAGAGATTCCACTTGAACCATTCATCGGAAACTCCTTCTTGGCGCACCGTTTTGCATAGCATCGTGAAATGCCTTATGTGTCTATATGGGTTATCCGTAACCATCCCTTCAAACGGGTTTGCGGCCGCCACCTCGATGATCTTGGATTTGATTTCTTACTTGGTCGCTTCGAGCTTCGAATCTGACTCTTGTACTTTTATGTCTTTACATCGAGGACTAGCGTAATCCCTTAGTGATTTCTCTGGTTCTTCCGCGGGTTGATTTTGAACGCCATCTAGACAACAAGATAAAAACAAAAACAAAGACAAAACAAAGTGGTGTTCTAGGAAATATGTGTTAGATGTTAGCAAACAAAATATAAACTAAATATAAAAGAAAGTTAAATGCAAACCGAACGATGTAAACTAGCTTGCTCCCCGGCAACAGCGCCAGAAAAAGGGGCTTGTTGACGGATAAAAGACGTATCCACCTACGATCCGCAAGCGTACGGGCCTACAGCCTTTTCACCACGGGATTTCCCTAGGTTCTTGTCAATCCGCAGAGCAAGGGGATTACAAGCGTTTAATCTACCTCTACTCACTAACTACTCAAACCCTTTATGATTAAACTAGAAAACGACTACACTACACTAGAGAGAATGATTAAGCTATCAAGATAGGAGACACTCGTCCATGTGTATACGATACTTGAACATGCAATCGCTTTAAACATGAAAACCAATCTAATGTATCGGGGGTTGTGACCACGGTTTCGCCCTTTCCCTCCCCACGTACTGTCACTACGCGGAGGTATTCGTGACTAGACCTATGATGGACACAGCGTATTGAATTGATCCAAGGGAGCATTGAGATCCATACTTCCTATACGGCACGGTAGCTAACCTTAAGCATCTAAGCACATTCAACACAAGATAATAGATAGATAATCCAATAAAGTACGATTACATCTCACGACCAATTACAAACCATGCACAAATAAGGAGATTACCCCATCAAGGGACTTAGGGTTGAAGATCCTTCGGGTGCAAGGAAAGGGGGCCGAACCAACCCTGGGACTGGGCCAGGCCGGCCGGCTAGGGCCGACCGGCCCAGGCCCATTCCGGCCCGGTCGCCCCCTTTGCTCCCGTGGGTCCTTAGGTGATTATGCAATTTGCCCCTTCCACTTGCACCATTTTGACAATGTCATCCTCGCGTCCAAGATGGAGGTTCTCTGTGCATGAAGTTCGGTCTTTTACGCTTCAATCCTCGGGGATGTTCCTTTGTAACACTTTGGTCCTCGCCACCATTGGAAGTGATTTCATCAAGCTCATGAACACGAACAAGACTCCGTAATTGCTCCTTTGAGCTTGTTGTGAATCCGTCATTTATGTCCATGTTTTCCTACATAAACACAACACTTCAAAATGCATGCACAAAGATGAACTTGTTATATGATTAGTGTGCCAAGTGGTGGGTTAGTTCCATAATCAAATCCAAACCAAAGTGTAATGAACATGTTTGGTGTACCAAAATACACCGTCAACACCTTGTCGATGATATATGCAGAAGAATAGTGGATTCGCTTGAGAACCCATCATATGTCGTTCCAAATGAACAACTGATGAACCTGCTTATACAAAAACTAACAGATCTCTTCGGTGATAGCGGGGGAACATAAACAATTACAACTTGCCAAACCTAGCATCAAGTACTATGGTATGACTAATAACAGACTTATTAATGATGAACTATATCCTGAACCCTTGATGTTATCCATACACGCTTCATCCTTGACCTCACAACTAAACTCTGACCAAAAAAAAGGTGTTTGATGCGATTACTGCCCGTGCTCTTGTTAACTCTCCTAAATTTTTCTTTATATGTGGACACAGTGGGACTGGGAAAACATTTGTTTGGAATACTATAGTGGCGAGGCTGTGTTCTGAAAAAAAATAGTCCTTGCGGTTGAATCGTTGGGTGTAGCATCCTTGCTGCTACCTAAAGGGCGAACTGCGCACTCTAGTTTCAAGATACCGTTCAACTAAAGGACCAGATTGGCGACCAGAGAGGGGGGAGTGAATAGTAGCCGATAAAATTCTTCTTCAAAGAACTCAGACTATGTCCCAATCGCAACTCCAAAAGTCAAACATGAATGCCAATGCCAAGACAACATAGTTATGGGTCAACTACAAGTCCTAGGAACGATTCCTTAAAGCACACGCGGAAGCACTAGGGAATAAGCAAAGGAACCGATCAAACTTGGGAAGAAATTGCGTACAGATTGGACTGTCCGCCTAGCTGCTGCGGACTGCCCGCCAGGGAAGGCCCGGACTGTCTGGAAGACAGGCACGGATGGTCCGCCGTACAAAAACCACTTCCAGCCGAAAAACACCGCTTCTATCTAAACGGTCCGCAGAATAGTCCGCGACCCCATGCGGATTGCCCGCCAGCCGCGGATTGTCCGCCAAACACGCGTGGATGGTCCGTGGATAAACTGTGCAGAAAACGCGAACTCACAAGAACACCTCCCCAAAGTCGTCACCGGATCTTCCAAACGGCAGAAGCTCTTGAGGCAAGATTTGGGGAGTTGATATGCGTCACTAGGTGATGCTATGCCCCAAAACTCTTGGCCTCTCACTCCCTAGAACGACGGGAATCGCAGACCACACGAACTCAACCACGAACAAGGAACTCCACCCAAAGACCATCAAATCGAGGAGGTTTCCCGACGTTTGAGGGGTCAAGATCATCCACAAAGAGGCACAAGGCACTCACCCATGATCCCCTCAATGAAATCCGAAGAAAACCCCTCTCAAATCCGCGGAATCAACCGAAGAACGAAAACACCAAAAAGACGCCAAAAAGACCCACGGAAATCACAACGCCGAATCTTCTATACAACAACGAAAGATTAGTACAAGGTCTAGCTTGCCTCCTCAACATCCATCCCTCTCTCAAGATCTCACCATGAAACTCTCAAGCTAGTCCTATGGAAAACCTAGGAAAAAATAGGAAGGGAAAATAGCAAGAGCAAATGAACTAGGGTTTTGAGAGATGGTTGGCATCCTCTCTCCTCTAAGTATATATGGAGACAGCCAAAAGATGAAACTACCCCAATTACATAAAACTATAATACACGCCCTCGAGGGGCATTTTGGGAATATTCGTCGTAGCACCATCGGACGGATGCCCGTCGACAGCACCTCGCTTAGCCTCGACGCAAGCCTTGCGATCCCGACGCGTGTCCTCCGCTTCAAAGCTTTTCGGCACGCCTGGATCCCGTCTCCGCCCGTCGAGCCTCCTGTCTTGGTTTTGTGGCTCAACCAAGTAACCTGACATTTTGTTGGTGAACCGCCGCAAACCCCGCGTGCAGACTCCAGTTGTGAGCCGCTACCCTGCACCGACTCCTGTCCACGACTTCGTCTTGCTTTTCTTGCCACCATGCAGCCCGCACTCGAACCCGCTACACATCGGGTTCCTCAAACCGAGCCTACTTTCTCTCCACTCCTCAGAGGCACCGCAAGCCATAGACCTTTCGCGCTCGCTCTTCACCTGCACCAATGCAAATCAAGCCGCAACCTGCACCTGCAATACTCGGCCAAGAGTCAGTCCACACCGTGTTGTCAATCACTCATGACAGCTAGGAGCGACCATCCACCATTCCTTGGACGCTCCGGTCCTCATCGACATAACTAAATGTGCCATTTGTAATGTTAAAAGAGGCACTATGCTTGCCGAGCTTATACAAGCGACGTCACTGATTATATGGGACGAAGCACCATTGACCCATTGTCGCTGTTTCAGGGCGCTAGATAGAACTATGAGAGATGTCCTTTCCAAGAATAAACCTGCCAGTGCACTGCTACCGTTTGGAGGGAAACCTGTTTTTCTTGGTGGTGACTTCCGTCAGATCCTCCCGGTAGTGCGCAAGGGTTCACGATCAGCTGTTGTTGGTGCGTCAATTACGAATTCAAACCTATGGCAGCATGTGACTCTTTTGAAGCTGCACACAAACATCCGCCTTCGAAACCCTACGCTTGAAGGGAACCAGCGATAAGAGCTTGAAAATTTTAGTAAATGGGTCTTGTATATTAGTGATGGCACTACTCCTGCTGGGAAAAGAGGTGACGAACGTGAGGCCTCATGGGTTACAATTCCTGATGATCTCCTAATCCAAACTGAGGGTGAAAAAGTTCCTGCTCTTGTGTCTGAAGTGTACCCAGATTTACTGTCCAACTATTGTGATCGTGCGTACCTACCCTCACGAGACATTGTTTGTCCAAACAATCAGACAGTTGATAAGATAAATGAGTACATTGTGTCGCTGATCCCCGGTGATAGCGTACAATACACAAGCTCTGATACCATAATAAAGACATCTAAACAGATTCCAGATTTTTGATGTGATCTACCCCAGTGATTTTTTAAACTCGATTGAAGTCTACAATTTCCCTACTTATAAACTTGCTCTCAAGAAGGGCACCACAGTGATGCTTTTACGAAATTTGAACCACACAGTGGGCCTTTGCAATAGAACTAGGCTGCTTGTTACTGACCCTGGACAGTCCCTCCTTAAGTGTATTCTGCTAACAGGAACACATGCTAGTGAAACTGTCTACGTGCCTAGAACCACTCTGAATACAACTAATCTTAAGTGGCCTTTCACAATACAGAGAAGACAATTTCCTATTTGAGTGTGTTATATGATGATAATAAACAAGAGCCAGGGTCAGACCTTGACAAGGGTTGGTCTTTACCTAAAGAAGCCTGTATTTACACATGGACAACTTTATGTTGCGATTTCAAGAGCTACATCTAGGAGAAGACTTAGGATTTTGATTGAAAATGATGATGGTTCGTGTGGAACGCAGACTCGAAACGTGGTGTATCAGGAGGTTCTTGATGCCGTTGATGCGGCATAAGCTTAGACCTCCTCATTATGACATATCTTTTTGGTTGTACATACATTTTGTGATCTTATATGATCTGTACATAACTTTTGAATCTGGATATGATCTGATTTTGAGTTGCATGCTTTCTATAAATCGTTGTTGCATACTCCTTTTGTGAAACTTTTCATTGTGTGCCTTTAGTCTGGTCCAGTATTTGCTGCCTACTATGATTTGAGGTGTCCTCCCTTGCCTATATGATTTCTTTTGTAGTTGTTACGTGAAGTCTAATGACAATGTGTATCTTTGTTCATATTGGCATAAATTGTTTTGTTGTGTTTTTAGATGGCGAACCTGCTCTTGATGAACATCATGCCCGGGCCCTGCAATGCTCGCATCTGCTTGCGCATCTCTCGGTTTTGGGACTTCCTTGATCCTAGCAACGAAACAAAGCTGCTGCAGAGTGATATGGTTCTTCTTCATGAAGAGGTGAGAACTGTCTTTTTAGCATTGTACTTGACCATGATCCTGGTGCTCCATAGCAAAATTAAACCCACTTAGTGCTATTCCAATATTGGCAGGTGTCAGCCTTATTTTGCTCCATAGTTGGTGCATTTTGTTTACTCTTTCAATCATTTGAATTAGAAAATGTTCCCTCCCAGCATGCTTTGTTTATAATTGCAGTATCCTATCGGTGGACTTTTATTGCTCCATATTATTTTACTGGATCTGGTTGCTTAATCTATTAGTTGTGAGGCATACTTTTGTCATCTATTGTTATTTATTGTTATCAAACAGTGTGCAATCAAGGAACTATAGCAGAAAATGAAACGGCCCAGAGGAAACATTTAGTATGTGTACATGTACGATAATTTCTGTTTGTTGGATTTAGTGTCTCTTTGTTTCTTGCAGGATATTTTACATTTCAGCATGCATAATTCAGCCCTGTGAACTATAACTTCCCTATTTTTGGACAGGGGAACGCCATTCATTCTCAAGTGTATCCTTCGTTTAGTGATCGATTCAAGGAGTGCATAAAGGAAGGGATGTCTAGAACATCTCCTACTTTCGAGCCAGGAACTCCGACACCAACTACAAGCTAGTTGCCAACGATCTGATGTTGATATTTACAAAGTGGACAAAGATAGCAGAAGTGATGAACATTTCGCCTGCTTTCCCATTGTATGCCTACTCCCTTCCTTCCATGTATGAGCTACAGGCACGTATTGACCGCAGGGGACAATTCTCAGGTAAAAAATGTTTTTGGTGTCTACAACATACACTTAGTACTGTTTTCAACAACAACTTGTACAATGTGTTTCCTGAAATATATGCTAATAGTGGCTCATGCGCTGGTCTTTCTTAAAATAGATGTTATGAGGATCATCACCGCCATCTCAAGTGTTGGAAGAGCGCAGACAAGCATGAGGTAGGGTGAAACTGATAAGAGGAACATCACTATCCATCTACCAGGGTTAGTTGCTCCTATCATGTTAAATGCTACAACATTTAGCGAAGTTGTTCTCTTTCATGCACTATTTTTGTGTTGTTTTGCCAGTGATGTTTGCCCCACTTGATGCAGCAATTTCATCCTAGATGTTAGTCTTTGGTCAGAACGAGCCACTTCGTTCCCAGCAGAGGAGATTCACAGGGCTGGACAAGACTCTCTGCAGGTCATTATCTTTGTTGGTACCCTTGTCAAAAGCTATCTAGGTATGTCATTATCAGGCGGTCCATCATGCAAGTGGTACATAAACCCTGATGTCCCTGAGGCAAAGAAGCTTATGGCAAGGTAACATGTCATTCTTTCACTGCGATCCATATATAAATTCATTTTTCATTTGACTTGATAAACGTATCACCCTCGTTTCGTGCACAGTGCAAAAGAAATACACAAACCAATTACCTGGACTGAGCTTGTTGGCAGTTCCACACAAAAGGAAGCCGATAAGGTGAAAAATATCTTTGAGTTCTCAGAACTTAATCCATTTGAATGCCAGGTGATACTGCTAATCCTTAGTGCTATGTACAGTATATCACAAAAACATAAGTTAAAGGCTAAAACTCCTGAACTCACATATACACTCTTTATATATATCCATGCATCATTTTACTTGTTGCCATCATACAAAAAAATGACAGGGCCTAAGTCGCTTCTTATACTTCCCTTGTGTCGTATGGACCTCCCTGGGCCCACTAACTCGGTGGGTACCATGACCGACTACTCGGTGGACTCCTGGGACTACTCGACTTGCGCTGCACGGCACTTGCTGGCGTGAACCACAAGGACTACGGAGGAGAAGTACTCGGATAGGAAGCTGTACAAGTCCCGTACTGTAAAGAGGACTCCTAGACGTACTCGACTAGTACTCTCTCCCTAAACCGACTTGTAACCCTGCCTCCCGGACTATATAAGGCGAGGCAGGGACCCCTCTCTAGATCATCTCACTCATACGCATCAGATTGCATCATCTTGTAATCGCACCCAATCAATCCAGAGCCACGCAGCATACAGGATGTAGGGTATTACGCACCTCGCGGCCCGAACCTGTCTAAATTGTGTGCCACATGTCTCTTCCTTCGAGTTACCGATCTCGGCGAGGCCACATTCATCTACTCCGGGTACTCCCCTTAGTAGGTTGCCGGTCTAAAACACCAACAGCTGGCCCGCCAGGTAGGGGATCTCGCCCGAGATCACATGGCGAACTCGACGGCTTCCGTCTACATCAAGCCAACCGTCGCCATCAACCGCGGCGACACCTTCGTCTTCGGTGTTTGGGTCTGCACTACTGATGGCGCCGGGTCCTTCCAACGCCGCCTCACCGTGCCGTCCAAATCGGAGACTGGCCTCGTGACACTTCCCGAAGTAGTCACGGGCGAACTCGCTGGCAAATTCGGCAAAATTTCGCTTTTCAACCAACACGCCGACTTCGAGCTTGGATCCACCTCCAACTCGAGCTCGACGTTCCCGTGGGCTATCGTGTGCGAGCCGGCTACTCAGCCATCGCATGTGAACTCCCCACCCCGCGAGCACTTCACACGTGGCTCCTGCAACGTCAGCAGGACCCACACGAAGGCTCCCTCTACACGCCGGGCTGGCAAGGAGCCCGTACCCGAGTACGACTCGGACACCAACACTGCCCCCTGCCTCCCCTCGGACTCCATCCCCCTCTTCGACTTCTACTCAGACTCCGCGTACGAGTTCGACTTCGGGTCGGACCTTGATGAGCCCGAGTCCGAGGATGACTCCACTGAGCAACCCTTATCAGGACCGGCTTCCGGGCTGGTTATAACATCTACACCCGCCGGGAGATTCGTCTACTGGCCAGATCGCAAGCCTGCTGACCTGATACACAGGAACTTGCGCTACGTCGCCTACCTCGACTCACTTCCCTTCCAGGAGGGAACACCACTCGCTCGAGCTGAGGAGTGCACCCCAACAGAGGTGGCGAGTTCTGACTCTAGTATTGGCAACCCCGATCGCCAAGTCTTCATGGCTGCCGGCGACACGCCAGGACCCTCAGGGACAGCAAGCGACCGATACCTCGAAGACATCTCCGCAAATGAGCTGTCTGCCGACGCACCCGCGGATGAGACCGACGCCAATAGAGACGCTCGGTGTGAGCGTAACAGAAAGCGGAACGAATGACGCCGGCGTCTTCGAGACAACCTCCCCATCCGCAACCTCGTAGAGGCTCTCGACCAAGTCGAGAATAGGGTACACACTACCCCGGAGCAATGCCTCATGTCGATCACAGCGATCATACGCCAAGCTCAGGGGATGCGTGCAGGAGAAGTCATCGCCAAGCTTGCAGAAGACGCTTACTTCATGCGAGTTGACAACAGGGTCGCTCAGCCCCCCCCCCCCCCCGCCGCAGAACCGCGACAACGAAGCCACAAGTCGCAGCGTGGACCTCGGTCGTAACCGTACTCGAGCCGAGCTGCCGGCCAATCCCAACCGTACTCGGGCAACGACTGGCGGACCCTCTCAAGGCGGCAACAGCGCTGCAGCTGCTGGCGGTGATCGTGAGATCGTCCCTCATCGCGACCCTGGCGGCGGAGGCAGCGACGGCGGAAGCTCCAACCATGGGGCCAACAGAAGGGCCGGTGGCGGAGGCGATCGCGGCGGCCGACGCCACGCGAATAGCCACGCCTCCGGAGCCTCCCAGGGCGGCTTCGACGCCCGCCAGAAGATTGAAGAACTGCGGCGGAAGAAGTCCGCCACCGTAGGAGACAGCGACGGCTTCCCCGCCTTCTCTCCACGGCTTCACAACTTGCTCCTCCCGGACAAGTTCAAACCTCTGGGAATCACCAAGTACGACGCAAAGCAAGACCGCATATAGTGGCTCAGGTGCTACGCCCCCTCCATCGAGAATGCTGGTGGCAACAACGACACCAAGTGCCTCTACTTCCTTTTCTGCCTGGACCAAGCCCCGCTCACATGGCTCGAGTCACTCGAAAAGTACTCGATCGACAAGTGGGACCAGCTTAAGGAATAGTTCACTAGCAACTTCGCGGGCGCTATGGGCCGCTCGGGTACTCGCATGGACCTGGCCATGGTGAAGCAGGAACAAGGTGAGACTCTTCGCAAGTACATGCGGCACTTCTTCGGCAAACGCACTACCATAGTCGATGTCACCGACAAGGAGGTCATCGACCTCTTCCAAGAAGGTCTCTACCACCGCCGCACCTTCGAAGACTACGGTCGACGCCGCCCCAGCTCCATCACCCATCTCAAGGACATGATCACCTCCTGGGCTGATGAAGAAGACAAAGCCAATGCCAAGTACGATGCCATTCGTGGCAAGAGCAAACAGAACACGGGCGGCGGCAGCAGCAACAACGGGAACCAAGGCGGTCGCAACAACAACTACTACTCGGGTTCCAACCGCAAGCGCAAGCCAGACAACACTATCGCGGCTACCCAGCGGCCTGTGAAGGAGAACTCAAAGAAGACCTCCGGCGGCTTCAAAGACTTGCTGAAGGAGAAGTGCCCGTGGCATCTGGACGACAACCACACCACCGAGCAGTGCTACCAACACAGGCGAGCACTCAAGGATACTCCAGAGCCGCGGCACCCTCATGACAAGAAAGGAAAGAAGAAGAACGATGAAGGCAACGACGACTTCCAGGAACCCGACAAGACGGTGAACGTCCTCTTCGGCGGACTACCCAGCAAACGGGTCCAAAAGGCTACCCGTCGAGAAGTCATGAGCATTGAACCAGCGGTTCCGACCCCTCTCAGATGGTCGGAGTTACCCATTATCTTCTCCCGTGCGAATCAATGGACCAGCTTCTCCGAACCAGGGCGGTTCCCACTCGTCCTGGAGCCGGTGGTCGCGGGCTCCAAACTCAACAAGGTCCTCATCGACGGTGGAAGCGGGCTTAACGTCCTTTTCACCAAGACCTTGAAGAAGACGAAGCTTGACATCACCCATATGCTCACCAAGAGCACCTCGCCCTTCTACGGCATCGTCCCCGGGAACGCGGCTATCCCACTGGGCTCAGTGGTCCTGCCAGTTACCTTCGGGGAATCTCGGGACAACTATCGTACCGAGTACATCAAGTTCGAAGTCGCGGACTTCGAGACGTCCTACCATGCCATCCTCGGCAGACCGGCTATCGCCAAGTTCATGGCGGTACCCCACTACACCTACTTGGTACTCAAGATGCCGAGTCCAGCAGGTGTACTCTCGCTGCAAGGGGACTTGAAGATATCGCACGACTGCGACACGGAAGCTGTGGAGATCGCCTCCACAAATCAAGTACCCAATGCAATGATGGAGATCTACGCTGCGTCAAAGAAGCTTGCCCCAAGTGAACTCAGCATCCCAGAGAAGTCGGATAAAGCTAACAAGCCTCAGCCAGCCGAGGAGGTTCTGGTCAAGACAATTGACCTTGGGACAGGTGACAGAAGCAAGACCACCACTATCGGGGCAGGCCTTGACCCCAAATAGGAAGATGCGCTCATCAACTTCCTCCGGGCTAACCGCGACATCTTCGTGTGGAAACCAGCGGACATGCCAGGGGTGCCCAGGGAGTTGATTGAGCACTCACTCAACGTCGATCCTAAAGCTACCCCGAAGCGACAACACCTCCGCCGCTTCGCCAACGATAGATGGGACGCCATCAAGAAGGAACTCACCAAACTACTCGCGGCTGGCTTAATCAAAGAAGTTTTCCATCCTGAGTGGCTCGCCAACCCGGTCCTCATCCACAAAAAGAACTCAAACGAGTGGAGGATGTGCGTCGACTACACCGACCTCAACAAGCACTGCCCTAAGGACCCCTTCGGGTTGCCGCGGATTGACCAAGTCATAGACTCCACGGCGGGCGCCGACCGCTTCTCGCTTCCTCGACCGCTACTCCGGTACCACCGGATCGCGATCAAGGAAGAAGACCAGGAGAAGACCGCGTTCATCACCCCATTTGGCGCGTACTGCTACACGACCATGTCCTTCGGGTTGAAGAACGCTGGCGCTACATACCAACAAGATATCCAGGCCTGCTTCAAGAGGCAACTCAACAAGAACGTCAAAGCCTATGTGGATGACGTGGTCGTCAAGACCAGAAACTCCAGCACGCTCATCGACGACCTTGAAGAGACTTTCGCATCCCTGCGCGAGTACCGCTGGAAGCTCAACCAGAACAAGAGCGTCTTCGGTGTACCGTCGGGCAAACTACTCGGCTTTATCATCAGCCATCGCGGCATCGAAGCCAATCCCGAGAAGATCTCTGCCATCACCAGCATGAAGGCTCCCACGTGCATCAAAGACGTGCAAAAGCTAACTGGATGTATGGCGGCTCTTAACATATTTATCTCGAAGCTTGGAGAACGGGGGCTCCCCTTCTTCAAACAACTCAAACACCAAGAGAAGTTCGTGTGGACTCCAAAGGCGGACCAAGCCCTTGCCGAGCTCAAGGACTTCCTATCAAAGCCACCAGTCCTCATGACTCCTCGCAAAGGCGAGCAGCTACTGCTCTACCTCGCTACGAGTACTCACGTGGTCAGTACTGCCATCATCGTCGAGCAGCAGGAAGACGGCCACGCCTATCCAGTCCAGTGCCCAGTCTACTTCGTCAACGAGGTCCTATCAGAATCCAAAGCACGCTACCAGCCAGTACAAAAGCTTCTGTACGCAGTGCTCATCACCTCGCGGAAGCTACGACACTACTTCCAGGGGTACTCGTTCTCCGTCGTCACCGACTACCCGCTCGGTGACATCCTGCAGAACCAAGATGCAACTGGAAGAATCTCCAAGTGGGCGGTTGAACTGGGCGCCCTCAACATCGACTTCAAGCCACGCACAGCCATCAAGTCGCAGGCACTAGTTGACTTCATGGTGAAGGACCGAAACGGCGAACCAGAGAGGGGGGGAGTGAATGGGAGCCGATAAAAATTCTATTCAAGAATTCGGCCTATGAACCCAAATTCACTCGTGCACCTCCGCAAGCTTCTCTTGCCAAGTTCACATAGCCACTGGAGTGCTACAGAACATAGGAGCAAGACCCAACCAACAGCCTCAAGACACACGCAGCGGAAGCACACACGACACGGCTGCTGGCAGCCCAAACCGGTCAGGCCGGTTTCTGAAACCGGTCAGACCGCTTCTATTGGACTTAGCCTCACGCAGGCAGAGGAAACCGGTCAGACCGGTTAGGCAAACCGGTCAGACCGATTCTGTCCAGAAACTCCCCAAAAGACCCCAAACCCCTCAAAAGCCTTTCCACATCTGAACAAACGAAGCCATGGAGCAGCAAAGACTTCCTTGCTCAAAAACCTTTCTCGACAGCCCACAGGGCAAAACCGGTCAGACCGGTTTGGGAAACTGGTCGGGCCGGTTTAGCCTGGACAGTTGGGAAGAACACAGCCCGCGGGTCAACTCCCCCAAAACCAAACCTCGATCTCCCGAATCGCTCCACGGACTTGAACAAGACTTTGGGGATATTAGGAACACCTCATTAGGAGTCCATAGCCAAGTTTAATCGCACCAAAACTCGTCGAAAAAGGAGGAATCAAGGAAATCCCACCAAGAGCACTTCCAACCCAAGAACTCAAGAAACCCCAAAATCGAGCACCTTTACTCACGAATTTGGGAGGGGAATCACAGCCCAAAGAACCACAAAGGGTTCCCACAAATTTCCCCCATCAAATCCCCAGGAGAAAGGTCCCGAAAACAACCCAAAGAAATCACCAAGAGAGGGCTCCGAAAATCACCACCAAGAACAACCGGGAAAACACATCCAAACCTTCAGGAACCACGCCGAATCATCTATACATGAAACAAAGGTTCATACAAGGTCTAGCAAGCCGCCCGATCATCCATCCCTCTCAACAAGATCTCACCATGAAGCTCTCTTGCTAGTCCTATAGAAAACCTAAGGAAAATAGGAAGGAAAATACAAAAACAAATGAGCTAGGGTTTCCAAGAGTTGGCAGCCATCCTCTCACCTCTTGGGTTATATGGAGGCAATGGAATGTCTAAAATGCCCTATCCTAATAACTAGGCATACAAGCCCCTCAAGGGCGTATTTGGAAGTCTTCATGTCTTCACCATCGGACGGATGCCCGGCGACCGCACCCTGCGTAGCCTCAACGCAAGCCTTGCGATCCCGACGCGTGTCCTCCGCTTCGAAGCTTCCGGCGCCCTGCGACCCCAAACCGGTCAGACCGGTTCTCCAAACCGGTCAGGCCGGTTTTGGCCAGACAGCCACGCCCGGTATTTGGCCTCGGCTTTGTGGCTCAGCCGAGTAACCCGGTGATTTTCTGGTGAACCACCGCAAACCCCACGAACTTGATGTAGCCTCCGCCAATCACCACTCATGACTTGGCTCCCATGAAGTCTCGGCTCGACCTTGGTTTTGTGGCTCAACCAAGAAACCGTCCACCGACTTCATCTTGTCGTTCTTGCCACCGTGCGGCCCGCACTCGACCCCCGCCGGTCACCGGTCCCTCGAACGAAGCCTACTTGTCTTCTCCACACCTGGAGGCCTCACCGGCAACGACCTTTCGCGCTTGTTCTTCACCTGCACCAACACTAGTCAAGCCGCAACCTGCACCTGCAATACTTGGCCAAGAATCAGTCCACACAACGTTGTCAATCACTCATCACACAAGGAAGCGACCGTCCACCGGTCCTCGAACCACACATGGTCCTCAATCTCCCCCTTGATGAGTGCATTGACAACACACACATTTGGTAATTGAAGAGAAAAGGAAAACAGAAAAAAACAGAAAGAAAAACTCCAACAAGCAATCGAAAGCCGAGAAGGCAAAGAACGAGATCACTTGAAGAGAACAAGTCTCGGACCCCTTAGGCAAGGGCAACGGCTCGACACATCCGAGACAAAAACCATGCTCAAGCAAAGAGCACAAACCACCAAAGCACACAACAGCTCCCCCTGCACATATGCAAGCTCCCCCGGATCAAGTGCCATCTCTGGGCACAAACCGGTCAGACCGGTTCCCATAACCGGTAGGACGTTTCCACCAAAACCGGTCAGGCCGGTTTCCAAAACCGGTCAGGCCGATTTCACACAGCAGACCACACCCCCAAAAGCCAAAAATGAAAAAGAAATGCACAAGCTCCCCCTTGACACATGGGATAGGTTCCAGGGATACAAAGCAACTTTTCTCCACCTTCCTTTCTCCCCCTTGTTGCTAATGCATGAATCAAGGCACAAATGCAACCTATAGCTTCTCATGTATACAAAATTCATCACAAGATGCTACACATGTCCAAATGAGCAAGTTAGATACTCTACAGGTTCGTAAAGACCTCAACTACAGGATCACCAAGTTTCACAACCATTGGACAAGGCTAACAAGGATTTGAGTAATTTTGCGAAAAGTTACTCTCTCACAAGCAAAAACCTAAACATGAGCAAAAACATGTCAAAATGGCAAAGCCACACAAACTTCATGCTAGGACAACCATTCTAATCATAAGACCATCACAAACACCCAAAAGCACCTCATGTCATGCCAAAGCCACCGAGCCATGCGCCTACTTCTTGTATGAGATTTCTCATTGGTAGGCGTCATGCAACGGTTTAGCACCCAAAGCAAATTAATTTCAGCACATATGACATGGGAACATATTTTCCAAGCATTTTTCATTTCATTTTCAGATTTGTAAATGGTACATGAAATGTCTTTGTGACAAAAAGGAACTTATGCCCCTCCATAAGATAAAGCAAGAGGGCTAAACATTCATGATGGTAAATGAGCCTTTGGCCCCATATAATCAATAAACTAGATATCCAACCACAAATTAAGCATAGCATAGCCACTAAAACATGTCAAGATCATATAAAGGCATTTACACATGAGAGAGCATATATGTGACAATTTTGAAAAATATAGCCATCAACCATGGATTATTCATCAAGATCATCAAGAGCTAAGCCAAACTAACCATAGCATACCAAACAAACTCACAAAAGCATATATAGCAACCCATGGTGAACAATGTATATAGGAGAAGCTTTTCCTATCCAATGCATATGATACAAAATGCATGCAATCTAAAATACAAGGATCCCTATACATCATGTTACATATGCCATGCCAAGTGCAAGAAATGCACAAAGGAAACTATACATGTGCTACAAAGGAGCTCCCACACACCCAACTCAAGAAATCAAGCACACTCCAAGTTCCCCCCGCAAACGAGTGAATGTTGCTTGATCTAGGGGGTTTGGTGAAGATATCAGCTAGTTGGTCATGTGTGGCTACATGGATCAAAGCTATCTTCCCTTTCTCTACGTTGTCTCTCAGAAAATGATACCTCACTTCTATGTGCTTGATTATGGAATGAAGCACTGGGTTCTTTGCAACGCTTATGGCACTGCTGCTATCACATTGAAGTGGGACATGGGTGTACTCCTCACCAAAGTCACTCATGGTGTATGAAATCCAAAGGAGCTGAGAGCAACAACTAGCAGCGGCAACGTCCTCTGCTTTGGTAGTGGATTGAGCAACACTCGGCTATTTGCGGGAAGACCAAGACACCAAAGAAGAACCCAAAAACTAGCAAGTCCCGGAACTGGACTTCCTATCCAACCGACACCTGGCAAAATCCGCGTCTGAAACACCATGAAGCGCCAAAGAAGAATCCGCGTCTGAAGGGCGAAATCGGGAGTGTGACGCAAGTACCTGAAAATTCGCTTCACTGCTTGCTGATGCGAAGTCCTTGGAGACGCTTGAAAACGAGCGCACAGACACACCGAGAACTGTATGTCCGGCCTCGTCGCCGTCAAGTAAAGGAGTGACCCGATCATGCTCCGGTACTCCTTCTGGTCCACGTGTTCACCTTCCTCGTCCGCATCAAGAGCTGTAGTCGCACTCATTGGTGTCGTCATAGCCTTGGAATCCTCCATCTTGAACTTCCTCACAATTTTTAGCCCGAGGAAGAACTGTAACTCGCCCATCATGCTCATCTCAAATTCCCTGCTCATATCATCTGTAAACCTTGCAACAAGAGAGTTAGACGAGCCACCAAAGACAATATCATCCACGTACACCTGCACAATCAGGATATCTCTGCCCTGCCTCAGCAAAAACATGGTCTGATCGACCTTCCCCATCTCAAAACCTCTCTCAAACAAGATCCCCCTCAACCTGCCATACCAAGCTCTAGGCGCCTGCTTCAACCCATATAGCGCCTTCCTCAATTTGTACACACGGTGGGGGTACTTCTCACTCTCAAATCCAGGAGGTTGCCTCACATACACTTCTTCCTCCAACACACCATTCAGAAAAACACTCTTCACATCCATTTGGTGCAACTTGAATCCTTTAGCCACGGAAAAGGCTAGAAGGATGCTAATTGCCTCCAAACGGGCTACGGGAGCAAAGGTCTCCTCGTAGTCGATCCCTTCCTTCTGACTGAACCCCTGAGCGACAGTCTCGACTTGTTCCTCACCACTTCACCTTTCTCTCCCTCTTTGTTTTTCCACACCCATTTTGTACCAATCGGCTTACACCCTGGGGGAGGGTCAACCAACTCCCACACCTGATTCCTCTCAAAGTTCTCCAACTCCTCATGCATCGAATTAACCCAATTGTGATCAGATAGTGCGTGTCCAATGTCTTTGGGCTCAAAAGTAGCAACAAAAGCAGCATGAGAGAAATGGGAATTGTTTCGAACCCTCGACCGTGTAGTGTGTTCATTCATGTCGCCGATGATCCTCGAAGCTGGGTGATCCACTTGTACTCGCCGGGGAGTTTCTCGCCTCGATGCTACCTCCCCCTCAACATCAGCTTCTCCTCGTTCTTGATTTGTCGTCGTAGGTGTAGTAGAGGGTCCGTCCATCATCGTAGTCGAAGTAGTGGGTACATGTTGAGCCGGGGGCACCGCACCGCCATCTTCAGCATCTCCATGTTCATGCTCCTCCTCCTGAAAGATCTCCTCGCCAAGCTCATCATCACCTGCATACTCAAAGACAAGCTAACTACGTGGCTCTGTCTCATCGAAGGTTACCTCGCAAGTCTCCACAATTTGGTTAGTTTCAAGATTGAGCACTCGATATGCTCTAGAGTGAGATGCATAACCAAAGAAAATACCATCGACAGACCTAGCCTCAAACTTATCCAACTTCCTGCCTTTCTTCAGAATGAAACACTTGCAACCAAAGACACGGAAGTGACTCACCTTAGGTGTGCGACCATGCATCAACTCATAGCATTCTTCTTCTTGTGCACTCTGAGGTATATCCTGTTCGACACATAGCACACGGTATTCACCGCCTCAGCCCAATACCTCCTTGGAGTCCTATGCTCATCAAGAATCGTCCGAGCCATCTCGCACAAGGTCCTGTTCTTCCTTTCCACAACACCATTCTGGGGAGGCGTATACGGACTCGAAAACTGGTGCTCAAGACCTAGGTCATGGCAAAAGGTTTCAAAACGAGAGTTTCTGAATTCCGAGCCATTATCACTGCAGATAGCTCGTATGGCATCACTGTGCCTCTCGTTCCTCAACCTCAGGACTAGATCTTGAACAAAACCAAACGTCTCCAGCTTATCCTTCAGAAAGAACACCCAAGCATACCGAGAATAGTCGTCCACCACAACAAGGACATACCACTTCCCACCCACAGATCGCACACGAGCTGGGCCAACAAGGTCCATATGGAGCAGCTCGCATGGACGCTCAGTCATCACATCGGTGAGAGGCGGGTGAGAAGAGGCTACCATCTTGGCATGCCTACACGGCGCACAAACCAACTCTTTCTCAAGCCTCAACCATGGCAATCCTCGGACCAAATTGAGTTTACTCAAACGAGACAAAAGGTCAAAGCTCAAGTGACCCAACTTCCTATACCACCTCCACAACTCACTCGAAGAACCAGCCAAGAAACAACGCTCCACACCCGAAGACTGAGAAAAATTAGAACGAAACACCTGACCCTCGGGAACGACCATACAGACAAGGTCCCCTCGAGAGTCCAAAATCCGAGAACCACTTGGCCGAAACAACACCTCAAAGCCCTTATCCAACAACTGGGACACAGAAAGCAAATTGTACCCCAGCGATTGAACAAGAGCAACACGCCTCAGAGTGATCTTGTCACTCACGTTGATCTCACCTTCTGAAAGCACACGCCCACGCCCATTGTCCCCAAAAGTGATGTACCTCTTCGTCACCACCGGGACGAGACTTGAGAACCACCCCATGTCTCCAGTCATATGCCTCGAGCA
This sequence comes from Cenchrus americanus, assembly GCA_947561735.1. Lineage (NCBI taxonomy): Eukaryota > Viridiplantae > Streptophyta > Magnoliopsida > Poales > Poaceae > Cenchrus > Cenchrus americanus. The sequence continues at coordinate 152,273,905 of OX387242.1, read as the reverse complement.
ACCGGAGTCAATCAACCAAATGTTCTTCAAGTCTCCCACCTGAAATTCAAAAACGAGCACGTGAGCGAACAAACGTCTCAGCACTGGGGTTAGTACCAAAAGAGTAAAACCAGTGCCGAGCCATTTGCTCGAAAGTGGGGTTAGCACCAACCAAAGCATCTCTCCTACCAAAGCTACCTCCACGAACACCACCACGGTAACCACTCTGAGGGAACCACCCCTCTCTGCCTGGAGGAAGACCAAAACCACGAAAGAGAACCTGTGGACTGTCCCTCCTCTCCTTCTCAAAGCTACGACCCCTTCCATCCCCGTAGTGAACTTGAGGGGGAGAACGCCTAGCAACCTGACCACCTGCAAACTCTCCAGCCCAACCACCAGAACCACGACCTCCAGAAACAACCCTCACACCTGTACGAGCACGAAAACCAAACTTGTCATTCTACAGACCCCAAACCGGTCTGACCGGTTCCAAAACCGGTCTGACCGGTTTCACTCCTCCAGCAGCACCTCCTGCACTCTTTCGCTCACCCCAAGTCGGAACTATCCTCACACTCGCCTTGGCCCTGGGCATCTGCACACGAGACTTAAGTAGACCACTGGAGGGGTGATACTTGTCCCCGTTAGCCCACTCCTTCGCCATTCGCTCCTCTCGCTTCCTCTTGAAGCAAAACTCATCTTTATGGCCATCTCTGCAACCATAGCCACAATGGAACCTCACAAGCTTAGTTTTGGGCTTGGATTGGGGCTGCTCACATGGTTTCTCTCCACTCAACTCCTCCGCCGATTTCTCCCCACTAGCCTTCTCACTCACTTTCCCAAAGAACACTTTCCCGGTAGTGCTCACAAACTTGATAGGCTTTTGGAGATCATTTGTGGGTGTAGGAAATATGGGTGGAGCTGGGGTTGTGTCTAGTCGGTTCCTAAGATGGTTGGGTTTTGGATGGAAATCATTTTTGTGGTGGGTTTTTGGTGGCTCTGGGATATTCTCTCCACTTCCCTCACCAACCTTGTTTTCCCCAAGTCCCTCACCATCCTGCCTCTTAAATGCCTCGATCATCATCCTCAACTGAGGCTCATGCCCAGACAACCAACACATCAACTTCCTCAAGTCATCATTCTCATCTTGCAAACGATCAACATAATGTGCAAGTTCCAAATTTTTCAAGGCATACATTTCACAGGTAGAGCAGGATGTAGGCATGGGTTCCTTCAATTTAGCCTCAAGTGAACTAGTGTAAGCATGCATCTCATCAATCTTAGCATGCAAAACGTGGCAAGAAGTGCAAGCACCTAGCAAAGCAGGTCTAGACTTAAGCTCAGCCACTTCAACCCTAAGCACATCTAGTTCCTCACACTTGGAGGCATGCTTCTCCTTAAACAAAGCAAGATCAGCAAGGAATATGGAGCAATCAGCATAACCAACCTCATCCGAAACAACAGGGTTAGCCTTAAGGGAATCAATCTCAAGCTTGCTATCAAGCACTTGTGTCTCTAGCTCAGCCACTCTAGTCCTTGCATCCTCAAGTGAAGCCCTAAGCTCTTTTCTCATTTTCTTGGCCTCTCTAAGCATGTCATCACGGTTATCAAGCAAAGAGCCAAGCCTCTCATTCTCCTGGCGCAAGAAGGGAAGTTCATCACGCACCTCGTCGTCGGAATCAGAGTCCGAGTCGCTCTGTGTGCTCTTCTTGCTGCCGGAGCTCAGCGCCATGGTGCAGAAGCCGTCTCTCGCGAAGCAACTCAGCTCGCTTAGGTTCTTGGACGACTTCTTGTTCTTGCGACGATCACCTTCGTCTTCACTGCTGCTCGAGCTCGAGGTGGAGTACGCGGAACTGGAGCCGACGTCACTCGCTCCAACCATCGCTCGGGCCTTGCCTCGGCTCTCCTTCTTCCTCGATCGTCGCTCGTCCTTGTACTTGTTCTTGTGCTTGCTCTTGTGGTCGCGCCTCGAATGGTACTTGCCGTCCATCCTCGGCTTGTGCTTGTAGTTGTCCTTCTTCTTGGCCTTCTCCGGGCAGTCGGCGACGAAGTGTTCCGGCTTTCCGCACTGGAAGCAAGTCCTCGTGTTCCTCCTCATGTTCACGCAATTCTCGTGCAGCCTCTCGAACCGCCTCGTCAGGAGCGCCAGCTCGTCCTCTCCAAGCTCGTCGAACTCCTCATCTGGCATAGACATCAAAGAGGAGAAAGAGAACATCCTGGTGGATGGGTTAGAGTTAGCCTGTCCTTTGGAACCACCAACGAGGGCAAGACTATGGGAATCAGTCGGTCCCTCGAGCTTGGCAGTCATGCCCCTATCCACCTCAGCCGACTTAAGCTTCGAGAACAACTCGTTCACCGTCAGAGTGTCATACTTCTCTGACTCCACAATGGCCTCGAACTTTCCACCCAAATTGTACGATCCAAAGAGTGTAAGAGCTTGACCGCTCTATCATGATCATCGTACGGGAGCACGTCCACATTGGCCCTCATGTTGTTCACAACCACTGTGAACCTCTGAAACAAGGCATCGATGGACTCACCGGGGAGATGAGTGAAGTTCTCGTACTCTCTCCGGTAGGTCGCATACATCCGTGCCTGAACCTGGGCATTCCCAACATGAGCCTCCTTCAGCACCGTCCAAATCCTACAAGCCAAGAGCTCGGTGTGCACCCGATCGAACTCAGGCTGACACAAAGCACGAAACAAGGAGCCGCCTTATTGTTGGCGTCGAATCTGTCCCTCGATCCTGGAGTGAGGAAGTCCATCGGCTGGACATAGCCTGTGTCCACCGTGACATCCCAAAGGATCTGACCCTTTCCGCGGAGAAATGCACCCATCCGCTTGCTCCACATCTGGTAGTTCTTGCCATCGAAGTGTGGAGGACCGGTCTGACCGGTTTCACTCCTCCAGCAGCACCTCCTGCACTCTTTCGCTCACCCCAAGTCGGAACTATCCTCACACTCGCCTTGGCCCTGGGAATCTGCACACGAGACTTAAGTACACCACTGGAGGGGTGATACTTGTCCCCGTTAGCCCACTCCTTCGCCATTCGCTCCTCTCGCTTCCTCTTGAAGCAAAACTCATCTTTATGGCCATCTCTGCAACCATAGCCACAATGGAACCTCACAAGCTTAGTTTTGGGCTTGGATTGGGGCTGCTCACATGGTTTCTCTCCACTCAACTCCTCCGCCGATTTCTCCCCACTAGCCTTCTCACTCACTTTCCCAAAGAACACTTTCCCGGTAGTGCTCACAAACTTGATAGGCTTTTGGAGATCATTTGTGGGTGTAGGAAATATGGGTGGAGCTGGGGTTGTGTCTAGTCGGTTCCTAAGATGGTTGGGTTTTGGATGGAAATCATTTTTGTGGTGGGTTTTTGGTGGCTCTGGGATATTCTCTCCACTTCCCTCACCAACCTTGTTTTCCCCAAGTCCCTCACCATCCTGCCTCTTAAATGCCTCGATCATCATCCTCAACTGAGGCTCATGACCAGACAACCAACACATCAACTTCCTCAAGTCATCATTCTCATCTTGCAAACGATCAACATAATGTGCAAGTTCCAAATTTTTCAAGGCATACATTTCACAGGTAGAGCAGGATGTAGGCATGGGTTCCTTCAATTTAGCCTCAAGTGAACTAGTGTAAGCATGCATCTCATCAATCTTAGCATGCAAAACAGGGCAAGAAGTGCAAGCACCTAGCAAAGCAGGTCTAGACTTAAGCTCAGCCACTTCAACCCTAAGCACATCTAGTTCCTCACACTTGGAGGCATGCTTCTCCTTAAACAAAGCAAGATCAGCAAGGAATATGGAGCAATCAGCATAACCAACCTCATCCGAAACAACAGGGCTAGCCTTAAGGGAATCAATCTCAAGCTTACTATCAAGCACTTTTGTCTCTAGCTCAGCCACTCTAGTCCTTGCATCCTCAAGTGAAGCCCTAAGCTCTTTTCTCATTTTCTTGGCCTCTCTAAGCATGTCATCATGGTTATCAAGCAAAGAGCCAAGCCTCTCATTCTCCTGGCGCAAGAAGGGAAGTTCATCACGCACCTCGTCGTCGGAATCAGAGTCCGAGTCGCTCTTTGTGCTCTTCTTGCTGCCGGAGCTCAGCGCCATGGTGCAGAAGCCGTCTCTCGCGAAGCAACTCAGCTCGCTTAGGTTCTTGGACGACTTCTTGTTCTTGCGACGATCACCTTCGTCTTCACTGCTGCTCGAGCTCGAGGTGGAGTACGCGGAACTGGAGTCGACGTCGCTCGCTCCCACCATTCCTCGGGCCTTGCCTCGGCTCTCCTTCTTCCTCGATCGTCGCTCGTCCTTGTACTTGTTCTGGTGCTTGCTCTTGCGGTCGCGCCTCGAACGGTACTTGCCATCCATCCTCGGCTTGTGCTTGTAGTCGTCCTTGTTCTCCGCCTTCTACGGGCAGTCTGCGACGAAGTGTTCTGGCTTGCCGCACTGGAAGCATGTTCTCGTGTTCCTCCTCATGTTCACACGATTCTCGTGCAGCCTCTCGAACTGCCTCGTCAGGAGCGCCAGCTCGTCCTCTCCAAGCTCGTCGAACTCCTCATCTGGCATAGACATCAAAGAGGAGAAAGAGAACATCCTGGTGGATGGGTTAGAGTTAGCCTTTCCTTTTGAACCACCAATGAGGGCAAGACTATGGGAATCAGTCGGTCCCTCGAGCTTGGCAGTCATGCCCCTATCCACCTCAGCCGACTTGAGCTTCGAGAACAGCTCGTTCACCGTCAGAGTGTCATACTTCTCCGACTCCACAATGGCCTCGAACTTTCCGCCCCAAATCGTACGATCCAAAGAGTGTAAGAGCTTGACCGCTCTATCATGATCATCGTACGGGAGCACGTCCACATTGGCCCTCATGTTGTTCACAACCACCGTGAACCTCTGAAACAAGGCATCGATGGACTCACCGGGGAGATGAGTGAAGTTCTCTTACTCTCTCCGGTAGGTCGGATACATCCGTGCCTGAACCTGGGCATTCCCAACATGAGCCTCCTTCAACACCGCCCAAATCCTACAAGCCAAATGCTCGGTGTGCACCCGATCGAACTCAGGCTGACACAAAGCACGAAACAAGTAGTCGACCACCTTATTGTTGGCGTCGAATCTGTCCCTCGATCCTGGAGCGAGGAAGTCCATCGGCTGGACATAGCCTGTGTCCACCGTGACATCCCAAAGGATCTGACCCTTTCCGCGGAGGAACGCACCCATCCGCATACTCCACATCTGGTAGTTCTTTCCATCGAAGTGTGGAGGACCCGAACCCCGTTTCTGGTACGCCATCCTTGGATCTTAGACTGGTTATAGTCAACAAAGACCCGAACCGGCTCTGATACCAATTGAAGGACCGAAACGGCGAACCAGAGAGGGGGGGGAGTGAATGGGAGCCGATAAAAATTCTATTCAAGAATTCGGCCTATGAACCCAAATTCACTCGTGCACCTCCGCAAGCTTCTCTTGCCAAGTTCACGTAGCCACTGGAGTGCTACTGAACCCAGGAGCAAGACCCAACCAACGACCTCGGCACACACGCGGCGGAACCACACACGACACGACCGGCTGGCAGCCAAAGCCGGTCGGGCCGGTTTCGAAACCGGTCAGACCGCTTCTGTTGGACTTAGCCTCACGCAGGCAGGGGAAACCGGTCAGACCGGTTAGGCAAACCGGTCAGACCGATTCTGTCCAGAAACTCCCCAAAAGATCCCAAACCCCTCAAAAGCCTTTCCACATCTGAACAAACGAAGCCATGGAGCAACAAAGACTTCCTTGCTCAAAAACCTTTCTCGACAGCCCACAGGGCGAAACCGGTCAGACCGGTTTGGGAAACTGGTCGGGCCGGTTTTAACCCGGACAGTCGGGAAGAACACAGCCCGCGGGTCAACTCCCCCAAAACCAAACCTCGATCTCCCGAATCGCTCCACGGACTTGAACAAGTCTTTGGGGATATTAGGAACACCTCATGAGGAGTCCATAGCCAAGTTTAATCCCACCAAAACTCGTCCAAAAAGGAGGAATCAAGGAAATCCCGCCAAGAGCACTTCCAACCCAAGAACTCAAGAAACCCCAAAATCGAGCACCTTTACTCACGAATATTGGAGGGGAATCACAGCCCAAAGAACCACGAAGGGTTCCCACAAATTTCCCCCATCAAATCCCCAAGAGAAAGGTCCCAAAAACAACCCAAAGAAATCACCAAGAGAGGGCTCCAAAAATCACCACCAAGAACAACCGGGAAAACACATCCAAACCTTGAGGAACCACACCGAATCATCTATACATGAAACAAAGGTTCATACAAGGTCTAGCAAGCCGCTCGATCATCCATCCCTCTCAACAAGATCTCACCATGAAGCTCTCTTGCTAGTCCTATAGAAAACCTAATGAAAATAGGAAGAAAAATAGGAAAACAAATGAGCTAGGGTTTCCAAGAGTTGGCTGCCATCCCCTCACCTCTTGGGTTATATGGAGGCAACCGAATGTCTAAAATACCCTTTCCTAATAACTAGGGATACAAGCCCCTCAAGGGCATATTTGGAAGTCTTCATGTCTTCACCATCGGACGGATGCCCGGCGACCGCACCCTGCGTAGCCTCAACGCAAGCCTTGCGATCCCTACGCGTGTCCTCCGCCTCGAAGCTTCCGGCGCCCTGCGACCCCAAACCGGTCAGACCGGTTCTCCAAACCGGTCAGGCCGGTTTTGGCCAAACAGCCACGCCCGGTCTTCGGCCTCGGCTTTGGGGCTCAGCCGAGTAACCCGGTGATTTTCTGGTGAACTACCGCAAACCCCGCGAACTTGATGTAGCCTCCGCCAATCACCACTCATGACTTGGCTCCCATGAAGTCCCGGCTCGACCTTGGTTTTGTTGCTCAACCATGAAACCGTCCACCGACTTCATCTTGCTGTTCTTGCCACCATGCGGCCCGCACTCGATCCCGCTGGTCACAGGGTTCCTCGAACGAAGCCTACTTGTCTTCTCCACAACTGGAGGCCTCACCGGCAATGACCTTTCGCGCTTGTTCTTCACCTGCACCAACACTAGTCAAGCCGCAACCTGCACCTGCAATACTTAGCCAAGAATCAGTCCATACAACGTTGTCAATCACTCATCACACAAGGAAGCGACCATCCACCGGTCCTCGAACCACACATGGTCCTCACATGGCGAAGTGGCGGGAGAATCAGCTACCTACTCCAACCGAGCGCCCAGAGCACTGGGTGATGTACTTCGACGGCTCACTCAACCTCAAGGGCGCAGGTGCAGGAGTACTCTTGATCTCTCCAACGGGCGAAAAACTCAAGTACGTCCTGCAGATCTTCTGGAAGGTCTCAAACAACGAAGTCGAGTACGAAGCACTGCTACACGGACTCCGCCTCGCGGCTTCACTGGGCATCAAGCGGCTACTAGTCTACGGCGACTCCGCAGTGGTCATCAACCAAGTCAACAAGTCCTGGGACCGCAACAAGGTGAACATGGACGCCTACTGCCTAGAAGTCCGCAAGCTCGAGAACAAGTTCTATGGTCTCGAGTTCCACCACGTCGTCCGCGACAACAACGTTGCAGCGGACGTCCTGTCGAAGCTTGGATCTACTCGCGCTCAAGTACCAGCGGGTGTCTTCGTCCACGAGCTTCACGCGCCATCCATCCCGGAGCCGGCGCCACCGACCACTGACCCAGCACATCTTCCGACTGGCCAGGAGGTCATGATGATCGACATGGACTGGAGGCAGCCCTTCATCGACTACCTCAGCGAGCAGAAGGTTCCCTCGGACAAGAACTTGGACGAGCAACTCATCCGCCGGGCCAAGTCCTACGTCCTCGTCGGAGACAAGCTCTACAGGCGGGGCGCATCTTCCGGAGTACTCATGAAGTGCGTTCCCCGACAAGATGGCAAGGACATCTTGGAGGAGATCCATAAAGGCGTCTGCGGCAACCACGCGTCTTCACGCACGCTGGTCAGCAAGGCTTTCCGACGGGCTTTCTATTGGCCCACAGCTCTGGGTGACGCTGAAGAACTCGTTAGAAGGTGCCAAGGGTGCCAATACTAAGCCAAGCAGCAACACATCCCGGCCTACAAGCTAGTCACCATACCGCCAACATGGCCTTTCGCCTGCTTGGGCCTCGACATGATTGGGCCACTCCCAACTGCACCAGGCGGATTCAATAGAGTACTAATCGCTATCGACAAGTTCACCAAGTGGATCGAGGTCAAGCCGGTTACATGCCCCAAGGCTGACAGAGTACTCGACTTCCTGGATGAACTCGTGCATCGCTACGGACTACCCCACCGCATCATTACAAACCTGGGCTCCAACTTCAACAATCACCAGTTCTGGGAGTACTGTGAGAACAGCGGGATCGACGTCCGATATGTCTCAGTTGCCCATCCTCGGGCCAACGGACAAGTCGAGCGCGCCAATGGGATGGTGCTCGACGCTCTCAAAAACGGCTACACGATGCTGCCAACACCAAAGGAGGCAAGTGGATCAAGGAACTACCCAATGCATTCTGGGGGCTGTGTACTCAACCCTCCAAGCCAACGGGACAATCCCCATACTTCCTGGTCTACGACTCCGAAGCAATCCTCCCCACTGATGTCATGTGGGATTCACCAGCAGTGGAGCAATACGACGAAGGCATCTCCGAAGACAGCAGATGAGTTGACATCGACGGACTCGAAGATGCTCGCTGTGCCGCCCTCGTCCAATCAGCAATGTACCTAGAGGGTATCCGCGCTATCACGATCACAACGTTAAGGAACGCTCCTTCAATGTTGGTGATCTTTTCCTCCGCCGCATCCAGAACATGGAAGGACTACAAAAGCTCAGCTCGCCCTGGGAAGGCCCCTTCACAATTGCAAAGGTGACCGGACCGGGATCCTACCTCCTCCAGACGCTTGAAGGCGAAGACGTCAACAACTCATGGAGTATCGACCAACTCTGTTGATTCTACGCCTAGTCTACATGACTACACTAGGGGCTCTAGTCTATACGACTACTCAAAGACCCCTTCGCCGTAAGCGGCCTCCAGGTCATGGCCCTAGTCTCTAGACTACTCCACTCCAGGATCCAGCCCATGCGGCTACTAACGGATCTTGGGCTGCGACGAGCGACAAAGGACTCCAGCAGCGGTCTACTGAGAGACCATGTACTTCTAGATCCATCCTACACGGCCACTAACGGATCTACTGCTGTAAGCGGCCATACGCCCAAGCACTACTTAGCCGTAGGCGGCCTCCGGGTCCTGGCGACTACTCTGCAACAACGGCCCTGGCCATCGAGGTGTACTTCTTCAGTAATAAAGTTTGATTATCTATCAACTACTTTACTGTCTCTTTCCCTCAACGGGACTACTGGCGAGTACAACTACTCGCGATGACTCCATGATGGGACTCCGCACTCACAGATCGCGATAACGAGTACTCATTTATGGAAGTTTCCTTCATTCATACTTAACAAGTTCATTACAACTTTGTATATACACAACTATTGCTGTGAGCTAACTTGACAGGACTACTGGAGATTCAACTTCTCGGCAACTTGTCCAACAATGGGCGCCATCTGCTCCAGCAGCTCCGCGTACTGCTCGTCCGTGCAGTTGGCGGCTAGTCCGCCGGCAACCACGTAACCCGGAGCCTTTGGGAAGTATGACTTCATCAAGGCCAGAAGCTGGTTGGGGATCGACTTCGCCAAGTGCTTGACGTAGGTCGCCAGGCGGCTGGGGGCTTCCCTCAGTCAGTCCACCAAAGGAGCTATCTTCGGACCGCCAGGGTGAGGCACCAGTAGCCTCGCGATGTGGAGCGAGGCTTCCTCGAGTTCCTTGAGTTGAGGCCGCAGCTTCTCGCAGTCCTCGTTCAGCTTCTGCAAAGATATGTAGTAGTTGACGAGGTCACAATCCGACGCAATGCGGAGCTCCATGTGCTTGTCGCACTCGTAAGCAAGCTGCTTATAATCATACTCCAGTACCTCGCGGGCCTCCTTCTCCCGTAGAAGAGGTTCTTCATGTCGGTCTCTGAAGCCTTGAGCTGGTCGACATGGGTCTCAAGCTCTGCAGTTCAACAAGGCAAAGCGGGTCAGACTCCTTAAAAGGTACTATCAACGGGTACTCAGCACGACAATGGCGTACCCTTATTCTTGTTGCAGAGAGACTTGTTCTTCCGCACCAGCTCGTCGCTCTTCGCCTGCATATCTTGGATGTCGTTGTGATACTGGGCGAAGGCGCTATCCAGCTTCGACTGCATCGCGGCGGTGTGCTTCCGGGCCTTCACAAGCTGTTCTTCTAAGGCCTCGGCCCGGAGTACCGTGCCGCCGTACCCCTGAAGCATGTCGGACTTCTGCCGAGACCTCTCCGCGACGTCCTGCAACAGACAAAAGATGTTAACTAGGTACTCAACACTAAAGATTTGACTACTCAAGGGTGTCGACTACTCACCTTCATCCATTGCACAGCCTGGTGCACCGCCTCCAGGTGACGAGCTACTGCCGCTGGGTCAACTAGGTCACCCGCCAGTAGCTCGATCCCGCCTCGACTACTCGTCGCGGCTCCGGACATTGGCGCCGAGCGGATTGGCTCTGCGTCCTGGATCTCGGGTGAGTGAACGACTACTTCCAGAGCCGGTTGTGACAGCACGTCATCGCGCTCTTCTCCAGTTGTCGCGGCGGCTTCTTCAACGGCCGCCTGCATCGGCTCGGGGGCTCCTCCGGCAGCCTCCTGGGTCTCCGATGCCAGGTTTCCAACGGGCACAGCTTCGGGAATGGCTCTTCCCTCGGCTTCGGCACCTGTCAACAAGAGGACAACTGGATTAGTCATACCTGGCGGCTACGACTACCCTTTGGGGCTACTTGCACCTGAGCAGAGTACTCACCCTCTACGATGCTGGCCTCAGGCAATGTAGCCTCCATGGCCGGCGCCTCAGATTCTGCCTGAGAGGCGGGAGCAGACTCCTCAGCGGGCGGCGTGGTTTACTATCCAGCCACCACTGTGGTGGGTTCACCTCCCTCCCAGGTCAAGTCCATCGATTTCCTGCAGAGTACCCAAGATGGTTGTCAACCTAGTACGACTACCAAATCTAATGTACTACTCGGGAAGGATAAGCATTTACAGGCTCGACCGGACTACCGTCGCGGTTGGGGCGCCAAGGATGCTGGCGATATCAACCAACCCAGCCTCAGCGGGCGCCTCCTCTTGGGCCTTAGTAGCCGCTGCCTCCTCAGCAACAGCAGCGGCCGGTGCGGCACCCTCCTCAGCAACAGGGGGCTGGCGCGACAACTGCGCCAAGAGTTCATCTACGGTGGGGGATGGGCTGCAGCTGGCTCCAGCTGGCTCTCCCACTGTGTCCCAATCACCTTTGTCACCCTGTTCAATGGGGTCAGAAGGCGGCATCTGCTGCAAGCAAGGGAATTTCATCGTCGATACACAACATCGAGACATAAGTACTCGACTACCCTATTCAAGATGGCTTACCTCCTGGGATGTAGTCTCCGTAACCTTCAACTTCTTGGCCACGCGCTTACAGGCCATGTTGCGCGGCCTCCTTGGTGGTGTGGGCAAACTAGTCCCCAAGCTAGTCGGCGGATCCTGAACGAGAGGAATATGCGGCAATCCAGGGCGGCTGAATCTCGACCGCTGTTGGAAGCACTCCTGTAGCGTCTCCTCATCGTCATCTTCCTCGGACGTGTCTTCGACGACTACTATGTCGTCTCCTTCACCAACTTCCCGCCGCTCCTTGGCCTTGGCTTTCCCTTCCTCTGGGACCTCGACAAGTTGAGAGGCGACGCCGTCTCGGAGAAGGACCTCACCAAGTCATCCTGCAAGAAGCAAAATACGTCAGCAGGACTACTCTTCCGTAAAGAGTACTCGACAATGGGTACGGCTACCGACCTCATTTGGCGGGCGCACGGCGGAGTACTCAGGCATGGGGCACGGCGTGTACGCCGGCATAACCTTGAAGATTCTCCCCAGCCTGTCGACGATGTTGTCTTCATCTATTTCATCACCGGGCATCCGCGACGTGTCGTTGTCGTCGGTGTACTGGTACCCTAGGGTGTCGCGGGCCATCAGCGGCTGCATCCTTCGCTTCATGAAGGTGAAGGCCACATGTTCGGCCCTCTGTCCGGCTTCTCTCAACGCCTTGATTTTCGCCAGCAGCTCGGGCAACTGGATACCTTCCTGCATTGTTGGCTCCGAGTTACACCATGGCCGGTGCTTCGGCTGCTTCCCGCTTGGCTTCGGCAGCTCCAGGTGGTGGTTGGTGATGTAAAACGACTTCGACTTCCAATCTTGGTTGGAGTCGATGAGCTTGTACGAGAGGTACTGCTCCGCGGCGTCTTCTCGCATCTGGATCCCGGCTCCCCCCACTACTCGAGGATTGTTGGCGCTTGGCTGGGGCTTCACTCGGAAGAATTTTCGGAAAAGGATCCAATGGGGCTTGATCCCCAAGAAAGCTTCGCAGAAGTGTACAAAGACTGAGGTGTGGAAGATACCGTTAGGATTGGGGTTGAGGTACTTGATGTCGTAGTACCCCAGCAGCCCCTTGAAGAAATCGCTGGCCGGGAGAGATAGCCCTCGCTCCGCGAACCGGGTGAACATAGGGATCTCGTCCGGGCTCTTGTCCATGGGGTACGGATCCCTTGCGGCGGCTCTCCACATGTCAACCTCCTTCTCCTGCAAGAATCCACTGTTGAGAAGCGCCAGCAGATCTTCGATCTTGGCCTTGGATTTCTTCCATTCTTGATTCGGATTTGGTCGCGGTGGAGACACCGGCGGCGATGTCCCCGCAGCAGATCCGGCGGCCTCCTCGCGAGCCCTTTTCTTCCCACCGGCGGCCTTCGAGGTCTTCGATGGCGAGGGCTTCATTCTCCAAGTCCATAGTGTCTTCACTCGCATACGCTCGGGGGCTACGGTGGTGGTCTCTGATGGCGGCGCACTTGGATCTACTCTCCCCTCAACGACGGCAGTGCGCACTGGCGGTGTTTCCTGGCACGATCTGCTGGGAATGGCTGCAAATGTGTGGGGTGAAAAACCCTAAGGGTTTCGGCTTCTATTTATAAGTCAACAGCGTCTCCTCTAACGGCCAGATGGATAAGTCTCCAGATGGCTGACTCAGCAGCGGCACCTGACTCTTCAACTTCAACTAGTCGACGCGCCTCATCTCGGGGGCTCGGCTACTTCTACTCAACTTCCTGGGTAGAGACAAGACTCAAGAGCAACTCAGGACACATTTTACAAGATGATCCTTCAATTCGAAAGGAAATACTCGACTCAAGGCTTGGGGGCTCCGTGCCACGTGTGCTTCGGTTTTTTCTCCGGATTTTGTGGGACATTCTTGCCAAAACTTCAGATAGACCCTCAGCCAGAGTCTACAACTCAACCTAAGGCTCGGGGGCTACTCCATATGGAGTGCGATTTTGCAATCGCACTTCCATATCAGTTTCGGCTTCAAGAAAACACGGGCATTGTTGAAGACCTTCAAGGGCAGCACTCGAGGATGCTTGGGACTACTCGAGAAGACTTCAGGATTGCTCAAACATCAGCTGGAGTACATTCCAGCCTCGGGATGCTTCAACTATTCTCGAGGGCTTTTGACTTTTAGCCCCCAGGGACACTTGGGGACTACTCGTTAAGGCCGTCAAGCCTACTCGAAGCTATCCTTCTCGACTACAAAGTACTTGGGGGCTTGTCGTATGGACCTCCCTGGGCCCACTACCTCGGTGGGTACCAGGACCGACTACTCGGTGGGCCCCTGGGACTACTCGACTTGCGTTGCACGACACTTGCTGGCGTGAAGAACAAGGACTACGGAGGGGAAGTACTCAGATAGAAAGCTGTACAAGTCCCGCACTGTATAGAGGACTCCTAGACGTACTCGACTAGTACTCTCTCCCTAAACCGACTTGTAACCCTACCTCCCGGACTATATAAGGCGAGGCAGGGACCCCTCTCTAGATCATCTCGCTCATACGCATCAGATTGCATCATCTTGTTATCGCACCCAATCAATCCAGAGCCACGTAGCATACAGGACGTAGGGTATTACGCACCTCGCAGCCCGAACCTATATAAATTGTGTGGAACGTGTCTCTTCCTTCGAGTTACCGATCTCGGCGAGGCCACATTCATCTACTTGGGGTACTCCCCTTAGTAGGTTGCCGGTCTAAAACACCGACACCTTGTGCGGAAAACAGAGTTCCTATCAAAATGACAATAAAGAAGATTGACAGTTGATGGTGGTACAATGCCTGCAGTAAATGTAAGAGAACAGCAAAACGCTGTGGCGATTCATACAAGTGCAGTTATCCTAAATGCAACACCATTGGAGCGTCGCAGCAAAGGTTTGTCCATAGCTGTTTTTCCAAGCTCTGCACCACCATCTGCCTTTTTTTATCTACTCTAACCATCGTTCTATATGCAAGTTCAAACTATGTGTGCTTGCCGGAGATGAGACAGGTGATTCTGATTTCATCCTATTTGGACAGGCTCAGCACCTTACAAGAAAGTCAGCTGACACCCTTATTGTTGAGAACCCAATTGGATTTATCCCGGATGAGCTGACAAACTTTGTGAAAGGACCTACAACTGAAATGTCAGTTTCAGTGATAGCACAACAGATTCAAGCATTGTTACCTTGCAAGTTAACGTGGTTCTGGGACGAGTCACTGAAGAGGGTGTTGTGCTTCCATGAAGGACCGATACGACGAACCAAAGAGGGGGAGAGTGAATGGGAGCCGATAAAAATTCTTCTCGAAGGAGATGGAAACTCCAACAAGACGAACACGACTTTCAACACACGTCTCCGACTCACTACCCATGTTGACCAAGCCCACGTAGCCACTGGAGTGCCACTGGACCTAGGAACCAACACACAACCTTCCAATTCGAGAACGCAGTGGAACACCAAACCTCGAGTCCACTGACCAACACCGGTCAGACCGGTGAGCACCACCGGTTAGACCGGTCCCTGCTGGTGAAACTTGGTGACTTCCACAGAAAGGCTCCACACCGGTCAGACCGATGCAACACACCGGTCAGACCGGTCTCTGCCAGAAAGCCCCAAAACACCAAACAGGCCAACCGAGCTGCAAACCGACCCAAACTCGAAACAGCTGCAACACGGGACAATAGGGAACACACCTAGACGATCACCCGAGCAAAAACCCAACAGGGGTTGCACAGGTCAAACCGGTGAGAGGCACCGGTCAGACCGGTGTGACCTGGGCTTCTCAGGATGAACAGCACCCGCGGGTCAACACCTCCAAATCCAAGCCTTGATCTCCCGAATCGCTCCACATGCTTGAACAAGACTTTGGGGACAATAGGAACACCTCATGAGGAGTCCATAGCCAAGTTTAATCCCACCAAAACTTTTCCAAACAAGAGGAATCGAAGAAATCCCGCCAAGACCTCCTCTAACCCCAGAACACCGAAAACCCCAAAATCGAGCCCCTTAACTCACGGAATTGGGAGGGGAATCACAGCCAAAATAACCACGAAGGGTTCCCACCAATTTCCCCCATCAAATCCCCAAGAGCAAGGTCCCGAAAACACCCCAAGAAAACAACCAATAGAGGGCTCCGAAAATCACCATCAAGAACAACAGGGAACAACACAACAAGGCCTTGAGGAACCACACCGAATCATCTATACATGCCACCAAGGTTCATACAAGGTCTAGCTTGCCGCCCGATCATCCAATCCTCTCACAAGATCTCACCATGAATCTCTCAAGCTAGTCCTATGGAAATCCTAAGAAAATAGGAAGAGAAAATAGGAAAGCTAATGAACTAGGTTCCCAGAGATTGGCTGCCATCCTCTCACCTCATGGGTTATATGGAGGCAACCGAAAGTCTAAAATACCCTTTCCTAACAACTAGGGATACAAGCCCCTCAAGGGCGGTTTTGGAAGTCTTCAAGTTTTCTCCATTGGACAGATGCCCGGCGACCGCAACCTGCTTAGCCTCGACGCAAGCCTTGCGATCCCCACACGTGTCCTCCGCTTCGAAGATTCCGGACTGCGTTGTCGCACACCGGTCAGACCGGTGCTCCTCACCGGTCAGACCGGTCCGACCCACCAGTCAGACCGGTTTGGCACTGCTACAGCACCGTCTTCGGTTCTCTGGTCTTGGCTTTGTGGATCAACCAAGGAACCCAGTGGTTTTCTGGTGAACCACTGGAAACCCCGCGAACTCGGTGTAGCCTCCGCCAATCGCCACTCATGACTCGGTTCCCACGTAGTCCCGGCTTGAACTTGGTTTTGAGGCTCTACCAAGAAACCGTCCATGACTTCATTTTGTTGTTCATGCCACCATGCGGCCCGCACTTGACCCCGCTGGCCACTGGGTCCCTCGAATGAAGCCTACTTGTCTTCTCCACACCTGGAAGCCTCACCGGCGACGACCTTTCGCGCTTGTTCTTCACTTGCACCAACACCAGTTGTCGGTGCGGAATATGGTCCCGACACTAACCAGTAGATAGCGCCTAGGTCTCTCCCTCAATGGTCGATGCTAAGCAACAAATGACGCAAGGTTTTATCCTGGTTCCGGCCAAGGGGGCCGTACGTCCAGCAGGGGCGTGCTCGTGGCACTATATTGCTCAACACCGGGGGTGCTTGTAGTGGGGCAAGTACAAGCAAGGCGGGAGAGGAAGCGTGGCTTCCAAGTCCCTGTGAGAGTGGCTGAAGATGTTGTGGGAGAATAAGAGAATGAGTGCTCGGTGCGTTGTGTTCAACTGAACTCGTTCCTCTGACCCCGTTCCTCCGAACCCCCCCCCCCCCCCCCCCCCCCCCCGCGGCCGGGGGCTCGCCTCCCCCTTTTATAGGCCAAGGGGGCGACGGGTTACATGCACGCCGCGCTACCTAGCTACGTGAGGGAGCACGTCGCGCTACGGTGTAGAGTGGGCGGCCGTCCGGACGATCTTCGCCGCGATCCGGCCATGATGGCCTACCCCGCACCCGAACAAGGGCGGTTCGAGGGTAGGAGGCGGCGGATGGCGATGGCGTCCCTCGATAGGCTTCGAGGGAGGTGCGATGATGGCCGGTACGGGGTACGGGAGCGGGCGTAACGGCGTTCCTTCAATGAGCTTTGCGGTAGTGGAGTGGTTGCCGCTGCGGTGCCCGGCGTGCGCCGCGGTGTCGGGCGTGCGCCCGCACGCGTGGGTACGGCGGCCGCGCCATTACAGTGGCCGGGATGGCCATCCACCGGCCTAGCGCCCCTCACCTAACCTGCAGGGTTATGGGAAAGTGGAATCGAGGGTGCGCCCGGCCCCTTTTTGAGGGTCGGGCGCGTTAGCCGTACAGTAGTGGGCGCACGGTGTCACGGGACTGACACCGGCCGTACCGCACAGTCCATCCCACAGTGGCGGGGATGGCCTCCTCCCTGGGGAGTTGGTGCGGCGGCACCGGGGCGTGAGCCCCGGGCGCATGATGGCGCCGTCCGCGGCGTCGTGGCGTTAAATGCCCAAGTACGGGGCCGGCGCACGCGTGCGGGGCGCCCGTGAGCGTGGCGGGCCCCGGCCCGAGGGCGGAGCGGACCCTCGAGCGAGACGGGACTCGCTCGAGGGGGAGCGAGCCCTCGAGCGGGGCGGGACCGCTCGAGGGAAGGGGTCGCCCCTCGAACGGGGCGGAGTCCGTTCGAGGAGGGGGTTGCCCCTCGAACGGGGCGGAGCCTCGCTCGAGGAGGGAGCGTGCCCTCGAGCGAGGCGGAGCCTGCTCGAGGGGTCTTCTAGACGGGCCGTCTTGGTGGGCCTCCGGAGTCCTGCCGCATAGGCCATGTCCTGCACGGTTAGTTTCCTGCATGGTTAGGCTTAGCGTGTTTCGATGCAGGGATTTAAGTGAGGGTTCCCCCATTGTTTATGGGGACCCCTAGGGCGGTCCCCGACAGTAGCCCCCGAGCATCTGCGGGTTTGCCATTGAGGCTCCCGCAGATGCTGGAACCTACTGATAGGACGTTCTTCCCTCCTTGTTTGCGAACGCTTTCCGTGGGGCCGCGTCAGCGGACCCGCGGGTCTAGCCCCCGAAGCCCTGCAGGAGTGTGGGTTCTCCTGCAGGGGTTAACCGCGAGAACTTTGGTCAGAAAGGCGTGGCACATATGCCAACCGGCATCGGCGGTGTTTCAGCCGGCTTCGGGGGTGCACGCTCCCCTGTCACTGTCTCCGGCGGGTGCAATTTCAAGGAGGTGTAGTCGTGCGTCAAGCCCCCGAGCCTTGGCCTGTTCGAGGCGATCGGGTCGAGCCTGACGACTTGTTTTTTAACGCGCCCTCGCCGTCCCTCCGCGGGATGGAGGGTGAGGTTTCCACGACTCCCATCGAGCGGGTCGCGAATCGCGGATTCCTCATCGAGCTGCTAGCGGGTGGTTCAATTGGACGTCCATGCCCCGTTCGATAAGGGTAGGCTGCGCGGTCCGCAGACACGTCCATGGAAGCGCTTGCGTGGGTTTGCTAGGTGGGGCTCGGTCCCGTTCGCTAGGGACCGAGGGCGCGGAAGCTCTCCCTCGGTGGGATCCCCCCGGCTAGCTGCCCTCGCTGGCTCTCGAACACGACATGTGGGGCACCCTCGAGCCGACGGGCTCGAGGAACGGCTCGAATGCGCGTGCCCTCGTCGTCCCTAACTCTGTGATCTGGGGCACCTGCTCGAACCCGTCGAGGGTCAGGCTTCGAACCTCTGATCAGTAAGGCCGTGCGGGGCCGTGCATGGACAGCCCCGTCTTTTCGCGTTTGCGGCCGTCGAGGGGTCTGGGCGAGCCAGCCCTCGAGGTGCTTGTTGGCAGCACGGCGCGGTATGAGTGCTTTCGGTGTCGCTCTATTTCAAGCGTGACCTGGGCGATCCCCTTACGCGCGTGCCTTCTTTTAGAGGGTTGACATTGTCTCGAGCTGAGGGTCATGCCACTCGAGGGTTTTTTACGTGGCATGGGTGCCCACGGTTGCCTACTCTACATCGAGCAGGTCCCGGGCGACCTTCTCACGCTGACATCCCATCGAGGGTCGCCTTTGTTTCGGGTCGAGGGTCATGCCGCTCGAGGGTTCTACGTGGCATGGGTGCCCGCGGTTGCCTGCTCTACATCGAGCAGGTCCCGGGCGACCTTCTCACGCTGACATCCCATCGAGGGTCACCTTTGTTTCGAGTGGAGGGTTCGCCTCGCTCGAGGGCTCTCCTTGCTTGGCAAGGGACCCGGGCATTTAATTGCCTTGCGGTCGTGGCCGCGGTTTTGCAGCGCGGGAGCGCCTTTTAGGCGCTCGCGCCGCGCGCGCGCGCGCGTAGTGGGCGGCGCGGCAGGCGGACGTGACGGTTTCGCCTCGGTCGCAGCCGGTCCTCGCCGTAATGATGACCCGCCTGCAGTGTTAGAGCCGCTGCGGTCGTGGTGGGGCCCACCCATCGACGCGATGGAAAGATTCCTGCAGTTAATGCTGGCGGGGCGTCCGCTCCGGAGAGCTCGCCCGTCGCCTATAAAACTGCGGGGAGGAGTGGTCGGTGGTTTTTTACCTTGGCACCTTACCACTTCCAGTCCCCCGTCCCTTCGCCTTCGCCTCGCTCTCGCCACCGCGCGGTCTCGCCGTTAGAGCTCTTTTCCCGTTTCCTCGTCCTCCGCCTTCGTGTTCGTTCGTCCCCCCTCATGGTGCCCCCTCAGCTTCCCGTTAGGATCCTGGAGCCGTACGCCTGGGAGAAGTCGACGGTGACCCGGCTCGCCCTTGGCGAGCTGGTCGCCGCCGGCCGCCCGTCGGCCAACGAAGAAGGGCGCCCGACGGAGTGGATCGTGCCGCCGGCGACGCACCACGAGCCCAACCCGCCGGAGGGCTACGTGGTGAGCTTCCTCCGCTACCACGAGCGCGGCTTCAACGCGCCGGCGAGCACCTTCATGCGGGCAATGTGCTACCACTACGGGGTGGAGCTGCACAACTTCGCCCCCAACACGATCTCGCAGGCGGCCACGTTCGTGGGCGTCTGCGAAGGGTACCTGGGGATCCCAGTCAACTGGGATCTCTGGGTTCACCTATTCCGCGGGGAGCTCATCACGCAGCCCACGTCGGAGCCGAGGACCCGCCGCGCGGTGCGCGCCGGCGGGATGTCGCTTGCCCCGCGGGGGCGCTCAAGGATTTCTACATCCCCTGCACCATGACGACGAACAACGCCGGCTGGGAGCGGGGATGGTTTTACCTGCGCAACGCCGAGCCCGGCCTCCCTCCCTACACCGGCCGGGTGTTCAAGAAGAGGCCGGACTCCTGGGGCTACGGGGTGCCTACGGCCCAGCATCGGGCACGGCAAGAGTCCGTCCTCGCCGCCCACGCAACGGCCGGCGAAGCACGGGCCGAACGCGATGGGCGTCCTCGCCTTCCTCCACCACCGGCGGGTCGTGCCTCTGATGCAGAGGCCACTCTGCATCTTCGAGATGACAGAGGCGGCCAACCCCGTCGACCTGGCGAGGTCGCGGATGCTCCCGACGCCCCTTGAGCGGCCGTATGCGCTCACCGGGCGCGGAGCGCCGTCGACACCCGGACGCCGCCACCTCGCGGGTCGGACCCCCGTGGGACCTCGAGATGCTCCCCACGGGCCCGCGGGTGAGTTGGGTTCCTGATTTCGTTTTAGTTCTTGGTCTTGCTTTCGTTTCCGATTCGCCATTGTCGCTCTTGTGCGCACTCGGTGGAGTTCAACATCGCCAAGTCCGTTCCACCCACCCCCGACTCCCGTGCGCTCGGCCGCGCGGCGCAGCCGGGAGCGGGGGAGGAGCGAGCGGCGCGCAAGAGGGAGCACGCGAGGCGGCGCCAAGCGCGCCGCGACCAACGGTCCGCGGAGTACCGGCGGCGGGAGGAGCTGGGGCTCTCCTCCCCGGATATCGAGGAGCCCTCGTCCTCGGAGCGGAGACGAGGAGGAAGAGTCTGAGGGGGAGGGCCCCTCAGACAGGTGGCAGCCCGCGCCCCCGTCGCCGGAACTCGCGCCGGCGTCGGGGGTGGCCTCGCCCGGGGCGGGCGCACCGCGCCCGCCGCCGTGCAATCGTCGCAGGGCGTGCCGCGCGCGCGGGCGAGCGTGCCCCCGCGCGCGGTGGCGTCTTTGGGGGGTGCGGCATCGGGGGCGCCCGCGCACGGGGGCGGGCGTGCCCGTGCGCGCGGCGGCGCCGTCGGGGGAGGCGCGGCGGCGGCGCGCGGCCGCTGCGCCGGTCTCGTCCGCAGAGGCCTCGAGGAAAAGGAAGCGGGCCTTTTCCTCCGCGAGGTAAGGAGCCTGTCCTCCTTTGTTTGGTTTGGTTTGCTGGTGATTAGATGCTCTAACCCTCCGTTCGTGTCTGCGCAGGGCGGTGCCAACCGTTCCTCCTCTTGCACCGGCCAAGGTGCTGAGGACGGACGCGTCGATCCCCACCCGGCGGCGCTCGTCGAGGGTGTCGCGCCCGGGGACAATCGCGGCGGCGGGCACGAGCTCGCAAGGCCCGGCCGGGGCCTCGAGGCCCCGGCCGGCGGATCAGCCCGCCGCGGCGCGGCCGAGGTCGCCGGGGCGGCCGGCGCCGGTCGCCACGGAGGCACGGCCGCGGCGGCGACTACGGTGGAGGTGCCGCCCGCGGTGGCGGCCACCGCGGAGGAGGCGGAGCGGGCGCAACCCCGTGGGAGCGCCCGTGGATGCGGCGGTACGGCCGGAGGTGGCGGCCACGGCGCCACAACGGGCGCCCGTGGCTGCAGAGGCGGCGCAAGCGGCTCCGCCCGCCGGCGATTTACAGGCGGAGGTGGTGGAGCTCTCGGATGACTCCCCGCCACCTGGGTGGAACCAGTGGGCCAGTTGGCCCACGAACTCCCCCGAGTCCCAGGAGGGGGCCCTCGTGAGGCGGCGCGAGGGTCACATGGTGGTGGGGGGCGAGGACATGGCGCCGAGGCCTCGTCCTCCCACGTCGGCCGCCCTGCCCAGGTGGAGGGGGCCGTCGGTGATCCCCCGGCGTTTGCTGACGCCCGGGGGGAGCAAGAGCTCTGGGGCGAGCTTCGGAGCCACGGCGCCACGCTCAACCGCGCATTGAACGAGGCGCTGCAAGTCCACGGCGGCCCGGCCTGGCTTGTCTTCCAGGTGAGCCACGGTTGCTCGTCCCTCTTCCTTTTTCGTTTTCGTGTGCTGCATTCAAGCCTTGACGCTTACGAGATTTGATGTGTGGATGCCAGGAGCTCGAGCGCCGCGCCCACGACAAATACGACGCGTTCGACCGGGTGAACGCCGAGGCCCGCCAGCTCCGGGAGCGATGCAGCGCTTTCGACGCGCTTGCGGACGCTCTCGGGACACCGACGCCGGGCCGGCGTGCGGGCGATGCGTGGTGCGACGAGCTCCCCGAGAGCTCGAGGCAGGACCCGGCGCGTTGCTCGAGCCTCGAGCGGATCCGCGCAGCCCTTGTCGATCGCGACGAGGCGCTGTGGAACGCGCGCGAGGACCTGGACAAGACGCGGACGCTGGCCGCCAACTGGGAGGCGGAGGTGGCCACCGCTCGCGCCGAAACCCGGGGCTCCGCACGTCGCTCGAGGGGGCGCAGCGCGGCAGCCGCCGGGCCGAGGAGCGGCGCGCGCGGGTTGGAGCAGCGCGCCAAGGAGGCCGATGACCCGAGGACCGCCCTCGACGCCAAGGCCGCGGCCCTCATCGCCGCCGAGGAGCAGCCTCCGGCAGAGCGCATCGCCCTCCGGGGGCCGAGGGGCGGCCGCAGCGAGAGCGAGCCGCCCTTGGCGACGCCCGAACGGCGCCGGGAGCGGGAGCGCGTCGCGCGCGAGGCGGCGGAGAAGTCGCTGGAGGAGCGGAACGCCGCATTCTCCAAAGTTGAGGATGATGCGCTCGCGCTCAGCATCAGCAACGCCAACCAGGAGCTGGCTCTCCGCGAGCAAGGCGAGACCGTCCAGCGTCTCGAGTTGGCACTCGAGTCCGCGCGCCGCGACCTCGATTTGGAGAGGAAGCAAGTCGAGGGTGAGTCACTTTTTGACTCTGTTTGTTGGTTTTTTGCTTTAGAAGGTTCGTTTTTCCCTTTCGATTTCTTGTCGTCTTGTTGATTCCGAGCTTGCGCACCGCCTTGGGGCACGCCGCCGGGCGGGCCGAGGCCCCCCGCAGGCTTCCTACAACTCCTCCGAGCAGAGCCGCGAGGGGGAGCCGCGTGGACGCGGCCCTCGAGACCTGCCGCGTCGTCGAGGAAGGCGAGGCCCGTGCCGGCGGCTCGCCGGCCGCCCGCCTGCGCGCCCTCGGCGGCCACGTCACGGAGCGGATGCGCCGGGCGTTGCACCTAGGCGTCCAGAAGGCCCTCGGAGTGGTGCGATCCCACTACGAGGTCAACTTCGAGGCGCTGGCGGAGGGCTACATCGTGCCCGAGGGCGTCGAGGACGAGGTGGCCATGGAGCGCGCGGACGCGCTTGCTGCTGACGCCGCCGGGTCGCTCGCCGAGGCCTTCGAAGAATTCCTCTTCCCGACGCCGCCGATGCCGTCGCTCCTCCCCGCCCCGAGCGCGTTGGGCGCTAGGCCCGTTTTTTGTTTACGTGTATCAGAATTCTGGCCTCGTGGCCTTTTGTAAATAAACAAATTGTCTTGTGAACATAAGCAGTTGTTGTAAATGAAGTTGCTTGTTTATTACGCTTTTTGTTTCTCCTTCTTCCTGAGTAGATTCTAGTTAGGGGGGTTCGTTTTTCGCAAGGGGCCCGCTGGGTTGGAGGCGAGAGAGACGGGCCATAGCCACGCGGCGTAGGCTGTCTCTGGCTCGCACGCTCCTTCCGCTGTGCCACCTGCACCCTGTTCGAATCATGGCTCGAGGTTGAAGTAGGAAACAAACTTAGCGCGTGTTGTTACGTTTTTTGCGCGAAAAAATGGGACCATTTGGGGGGGGGGTGCCCCCCCGCAAGTAGCCCCCGAGGGTAACTTGGGTTTCGGGGGGAAAGCCGAGTTGCCCTTTTATTAGACTTGGAGTATTTACATAGGTGGCACCAACTGGGGCGTTGGCCATGCGTTTTTACAACAGAAAATACTTGGAAATCCTAGCTAAGGGTAGAAGCGACGTAGCTGTTGGATGTTCCAAGCGTTGGTGAGTTCTTCGCCGTCCTCGTTGGCCAGCTTGTACGTGCTCGGTTTGAGCACCTTCACCACGACGTAGGGTCCCTCCCATGGGGGCGATAGCTTGTGGCGCCCTCGGTTGTCTTGGCGTAGCCTTACGACCAGGTCCCCCTCGCTGAAATCCTCCGACGTATCTTGCGTGCTTGGTAGCGTCGTAGGGACTGTTGATACCTTGCGGAGTGCATCAACGCCACGAGGCGTACTTCGTCTAGCTGGTCCAGCGAGTCCTCGCGGGCTCGCTGGTTAGCATCCTCATTGTAGCCTCGAACCTTGGGCGACCCGTATTCCAGATCCGTGGGGAGGACGGCCTCCGCGCCATGAACTAGGAAAAACGGGGTGAACCCGGTGGCTCTGCTTGGGGTGGTCCTTAGGCTCCACACGACTGCTGGTAGTTCTTGGAGCCACTTTCGGCCGGATTTGTTGAGCTGGTCGAAAATTCTGGGCTTGAGGCCCTGTAGAATCATGCCGTTGGCACGTTCCACTTGGCCGTTGGTCTGTGGGTGTGCCGCAGCTGCCCAATCCACGCGGATGTGGAACTTGTCGCAGAACTCCAAGAACTTCCGGCCCGTGAACTGGGACCCGTTGTCTGTGATGATGGAGTTTGGCACTCCAAAGCGGTAGACGATGTCGGTGATGAACGTGACCGCCTGCTCAGCCCTCAAATTCGTGATGGGGCGCACCTCCACCCACTTGGAGAATTTGTCGATCGCGACAAGCAGATGGGTGAAGCCCCCGGGCGCCTTCCGCAGGGGCCCGACGATGTCCAACCCCCACACGGCAACGGCCAAGTTACGGGGATTGTTTGCAGAGCGTGAGCGGGCAAGTTGGTCTTGCGGGCGTAGAACTGGCACCCTTCGCAGGTGCGTACAATTTCGCTGGCATCCGCGACCGCGGTAGGCCAATAGAAGCCCTGGCGGAACGCGTTGCCAACGAGGGTGCGTGGCGCGGCGTGGTGGCCACAGATCCCCGCGTGGATGTCCCGTAGGAGCTCGCGCCCCTCGGGAATGGGTATGCACCGCTGGAGGATGCCTGACGCGGCGCGCTTGTACAGCTCGCCGTCGACGAGGGTGAAGGATTTGGCCATCCTGGCGATGCGCCTGGCTGCGGCCCGATCCTCGGGGAGTTCCCCTCGAGCGATCCAGGCGGTGTACTTTTCCCGCCAATCCGCTTGGACAGGAGCCGGCTCTATATCCATCGCATCGACCTCGTGGGAGCCGTACCCCTCGAGAAGGGAGAGCACGTACGCCTCGTTCGAGGGGTCCTCTTCCATGGGTTCCGCACCCGCTGGATTCGAGGGAGCCCCCGAGGGTCCGCCGTCGCTCGAGGGGTAGGGCTTGAAGGTGACCGAGGGCCGCGCGATGTCGCGCGCAAAAACGTTCGGGGGAACGGTGATCCGCCCGGACGCTATTTTTGCCAGCTCGTCTGCTTCCTCGTTGTACCGGCGGGGTACATGATTAAGCTCGATGCCGTAGAATTTGTCTTTGAGGGCCCGCACGGCTTTACAGTAGGCCTCCATCTTGTCGTCGTGGCAGCTCGCGTTCTTCATGACTTGATCGATCACGAGCTGCGAATCCCCTCGCAGGTCGAGGCGCTTGACGCCCAACTCAATGGCGATTTCGAGGCCGCAGAGAAGGGCCTCGTATTCTGCCATATTGTTGGACGCGGGGAAGTGGAGGCGCACTGCGTAGCGCATGTGCTCCCCAAGGGGTGACACGAAGAGCAGGCCCGTGCCCGCTCCTGTCTTCATCACCGAGCCGTCGAAGAACGCAGTCCAAAGACTCGCTGAATCCGAGGGGGCGGCGGCTCGCGTGTCCGTCCACTCGCCGACGAAATCGACTAAGATTTGCGATTTGATGGCCTTGCGCGGAGCGTAGGCGAGCGTCTCGCCCATCAACTCCACGGACCACTTGGCAATTCGCTCGCCGCGTCGGGGTTGCGAATGATCTCTCCTAGCGGGAAGGAAGAGACCACCGTAACTGGGTGGGCCTCGAAGTAGTGGCGGAGCTTGCGCCGCGCGAGGACTACCGCGTACAACAGCTTCTGGACCTGGGGGTAGCGCGTCTTCGTGTCCGACAGACTTCGCCGATGTAGTAGACCGGCCTCTCGCACGGAGCAAGGCATGCCCTTCCTCCGTGCGCTCCACGACGATCACGACGCTGACCACCTGGGTGGTCGCGGCCACGTAGAGTTGGAGGGGTTCGCCGTCTCGCGGCGGCGTAAGGATTGGGGCGTGCGTCAGAGACGCCTTCAGCTTGTCGAGCGCTTCCTGGGCCTCGGCGGTCCAAGAGAAGCGCTCGTGCTTCTTAAGCAGCTGGTAGAGGGGCAGGCCCTTCTCACCGAGCCTCGAGATGAAGCGGCTTAAGGCGGCGAGGCACCCCAACACCTTTTGCACCCCTTTGAGGTCCCGAATTGGACCCATTCGCTCGAGGGCCGCGACCTTTTCAGGGTTGGCCTCGATTCCCCGCTGGGAGACGATGTACCCTAGGAGCATGCCCCGCGGCACTCCAAAGACACATTTTTCGGGGTTGAGCTTGACCCCGTTGGCCCGCAGGCAGCTGAATGCGATGCCAAGATCGCTAACCAGGTCGTCCGCCTTCCTGGTCTTGACGACGATGTCGTCCACGTAAGCCTCGACCGTTCGCCCGATATGGTCCCCAAAAACGTGCTGCATGCAGCGCTGATATGTTGCGCCTGCGTTTCTGAGGCCAAAAGGCATCGTGACGTAACAGAACGTCCCGAACGGCGTGATGAACGAAGTCGCGAGCTGGTCGGACTCCTTCATTTTTATTTGGTGATATCCCGAATAGGCATCAAGGAAACAGAGTTGTTCACACCCAGCCGTTGAATCAACGATTTGATCTATTCGTGGCAAAGGAAAAGGAACTTTTGGACATGCTTTATTGAGACTGGTGTAGTCTATACACATCCTCCACTTCCCATTTTTCTTTTTTACAAGCACAGGATTAGCTAGCCACGTAGGGTGGAACACTTCCTTGATGAATCCGGCCTCGAGGAGCTTCCGCAGCTCCGCTCCGATCGCCCGTCGCCGCTCCTCGTCGAAGCGGCGCGCAGCCCGCCGCCGCACAAAGGCGAGCATTAGGCAAGATATCAAGGGAGTGCTCGGCGACCTCCCTCGGGATGCCTGGCATGTCCGAGGGGCTCCACGCGAAGACGTCGGCGTTGGCGCGGAGGAAGTCGACGAGCACTGCTTCCTATTTAGGATCGAGGGTCGAGCTGACCCTCAATGCCTTGCCCTCGGGGGCCGACGGGTCGAGGGGGACCCCTTTGGTTTGCTCGGCGGCCTCGAAGGAGCCGACGTGCTTGGCGGCGGAGCTGAGGTCGTCGTTGACCATCTTCTCCAAGAGTGTTCACCGCGCTTCATCCGCCGCTAGTGCCTCCGCATGTTCCACGCACTCGACATCGCAAGCCGAATGCGTGCTCGATCGACGACCCGACGGTGATGACGCCGTTTGGACCCGGCATCTTCATCTTCGTGTACGTGTAGTTGGGGACCGCCATGAACTTGGCATAGCAAGGTCGCCCAAGTATGGCATGGTAGGCCCCTTTGAATCCCACCACCTCGAAGGTGAGGGTTTCCTTGCGGAAATTCTTGGGGGTCCCAAACCGGACGGCGCATCGATCCGCCCGAGGGGTTGAACCCGCTTGCCGGCGCGATGCCGTGAAACGGCTTCGTGCCGGGCCGCACTCGGTCCGCCCCAATCCCCATCGGGGCGCAATGTATGCGCGAAGAGGATATTGAGGCTACTGCCTCCGTCCATAAGGACCTTCGAAAACCGGGCGTTCCCAATGATGGGATCGACCACCAGCGGGTACTGGCCCGGGTTCGGGATGCGGTTTGGGTGATCATCCCGGCTAAAGGTGATGGCATCCTTCGACCAGTTGAGAAAGGCCGGAGGTGCCCTCTCTGCGGCGAGGACTTCGTGCCGCTCCTTCTTGCGTTGCCGGGTCGACATGTCGACAGTAGGTCCCCCAAAGATGAGGAACACATTTTCGACAGCAGGGAAACCACCTGCGTCGCCATCGCCCCCATCTTTCTTGGCCTCTGCCTCCTTCGCGGCGGCACGGCCATAGAACTTCTTGAGCATGTCGCACTGCTCAAGAGTGTGGTTCACGGGGGTCTTGTGGTAGGGGCATGGCTTCTTCATCATGTCGTCGAACACCCCCGGGCCTCGAGGAGCCGGTCGAGGGCCCCGTCGGCCGGGTCACCGCCGAGGGCCTCGACGTTGCCGCCGTTGCGCCCTCGCTCGCGCGCCCGCGGCGCGGCTTCTTCCCCTTCTTGCCCCGCTTGTCGTTGCGTCGTGGCTCCTTGGACCCGCTGCCCTCCGAGGGCGTGTCCTCGGAGCGCTTGCCCTTCTTGCCGTCGAAGATTGCCCCCACGGCCTCCTCTCCGGAGGCGAAGCTGGTGGCAATGTCGAACAGCTCGTTCGAGTCCGTGGGCGGGCTGCGTCCCAGCTCGCGCACAAGGTCCCGGCACGTGGTGCCCTCGAGGAACGCGTGCACGATTTCGGACTGTGCCACGCTGGGGAGCTCCGTGCAGCGCTTGGAGAAGCGCCGTATGAAGTCCCGTAGCGATTCGCCCGGCTTCGCGTGCGGTGAGCGCGCATCCCAGGAGTTCCCAGGGCGCACGTATGTGCCCTGGAAGTTGCCCACGAAGGTGTGGACTAGATCGTCCCAGTTATGGATCTGGCTGGCGGGCAAGTGCTCGAGCCATGTCCGGCCGCGTCGCCCGGATGCGGGGGCAAGTTGCGGATGATCACTTCGTCGTTGGTGGCCCCGCCCACCGACTGAGCCGGCGGTAATCGTTGAGCCGGACACGAGGGTCCGTCTCCCCGTTGTATTTGACGATCGTCGAGGGCCGACGGAAGCGCTCGGGGAAACGCCGCCGTGCGGATCTCCCCGCCCGAACACACGGGTGCCGGGGCCCGGCGTTGGGGAGCGATCCTCACTGCTGTCGTAGCGTCCACCCCTTCGAGGGTGGTAGCCCCTGGCCGCTCGTTCGTCCGCCTTGCTGGTGCGCCTGGCGTTGATGACGTTGCGGGCGTCTCCATCCAGCGCCCTGCGTGTGTCAAGGAGCCGCTCCTTGGCCGGCGTGCGTCCCTGGTCACCAGGTTGACCCACGTGCACCGAGGGTTCGCCTCCCGGTGCGGGATTATCACCCCGCGCGTCTCCCTGTTGGCGGATGCGTGAGGCCGAGCTCTCGG
Organism: Cenchrus americanus; assembly: GCA_947561735.1. NCBI lineage: Eukaryota > Viridiplantae > Streptophyta > Magnoliopsida > Poales > Poaceae > Cenchrus > Cenchrus americanus. The sequence continues at coordinate 152,244,661 of OX387242.1, read as the reverse complement.
CCTGCTGGACGGCCGCCTGCTCAAGGAGGGTCTGCACCTCGCGGTGCATGTCTCGAGCCTCGGGGGTCGAGGGTGCCGGCATGGCGCGTAGCAGTGTCGCGGCGGCGATGAGCTTTTGGCTCGCCCGCGGCGGAGTGTCTGCGTTGTCGACGTTGGGGACGGGGTTAAGGCGGTCACGGACTTGTCGGCGCGCCTCCCGCGCGCGTTCGCCTCGCGCGGAGGCCTCCCCCGCCATCGAGGCGCGGAGCGGCCCGCACCGTCCGCACTCCTCCGCCGCTTGGCCTCGAGCTCGCGGGCTTGGGCCGCTGCGCGTCGACGTCGGCCCCGGCGAGGAGCGCTTGGCCCCGCGGCCAGGCGCGTGGCGATCCCTGGGGCAGGCGTGACTTCCCCGTCTCCGGCACCCGCCGCACCGGCGGCGTTGGCCGGGTCGTTGGTGATGACGGCGCAACATTCCCGCGTGGGGTCGTAGCTCCCAGTGCTGGAGTCGTCGGAGCAGCCAAACCAGTAGTCCGTGGCGTCGAGGAAGCGCCTGAACGCGACTGGGTCCGGCACACCGGAGAAGTCCCACTCCGCGTACCCATGGCGGTTGGCGGGCGGCATCGTGTCAACGGAGCCCAGGGACGACTCGTCTGCTGCTGAGGTGCCGGGATCCCTGGCGACGAAGACGTGGCGACCAGGTGGAACCCTGCGCATTGTCGTGTTGACGTTGGCGTTGTAGGCCGTAGTGGCGCCACGCAGCCCGATGGGAACGCGTGGTCCGAGACCGCACGCGATCCCGCCGGGGCGGTGGCGGTCGTCGTGACGGTGGGCGCACCGCGTTGGGCGGCGGCGCGCTCGCCTGCCGCCGCTCGGACCGCGCCCCGACGCGAGCGTAGCCCGAGCGACGACGGCGTCGCGGCGTCGACGGGCCCGCGGCATCCGTGCCTGCGGCGCCCGCGCCGGTGTCGTGCGTGCGGCGGAGACCGGGCGGACCGGCCTCGCGCTCGCGCGCGAAGCTCCTCACGATTGGTGAGGCGCATGAGATAGCCGTTCCCCGTGGCCTGGAAGTTCAAGTCCCCGAAGCGGATCTCGAACCCGGCCGGGAGAGGGTCCGAGCTACCCATGTTGTAGTGGGTACCACGGTACTCAGTGCGGATCACCATGGAGGGAGTTGGCGAAATGACCTTAGGCGCTCGTTTGCCCCACGGTGGGCGCCAACTGTCGGTGCGGAATATGGTCCCGACACTAACCAGTAGATAGCGCCTAGGTCTCTCCCTCAATGGTCGATGCTAAGCAACAAATGACGCAAGGTTTTATCCTGGTTCCGGCCAAGGGGGCCGTACGTCCAGCAGGGGCGTGCTCGTGGCACTATATTGCTCAGCACCAGGGGTGCTTGTAGTGGGGCAAGTACAAGCAAGGCGGGAGAGGAAGCGTGGCTTCCAAGTCCCTGTGAGAGTGGCTGAAGATGTTGTGGGAGAATAAGAGAATGAGTGCTCGGTGCGTTGTGTTCAACTGAACTCGTTCCTCTGACCCTGTTCCTCTGAACTTCTTCCCCCCCCCCCCCCCCCGCGGCTGGGGGCTCGCCTCCCCCTTTTATAGGCCAAGGGGGCGACGGGTTACATGCACGCCGCGCTACCTAGCTACGTGAGGGAGCACGTCGCGCTACGGTGTAGAGTGGGCGGCCGTCCGGACGATCTTCGCTGCGATCCGGCCATGATGGCCTACCCCGTACCCGAACAGTGGCGGTTCGAGGGTAGGAGGCGGCAGATGGCGATGGCGTCCTCTGATAGGCTTCGAGGGAGGTGCTGATGATGGCTGGTACGGGGTACAGGAGCGGGCAGAACGGCGTTCCTTCCCAATGAGCTCTGCGGTAGTGGAGTGGTTGCTGCAGTGCCCGGGCGTGCGCCTGCGGTGTCGGGCGTGCGCCTGCACGCGTGGGTACGGCGGCCGCGCCGTTACAGTGGCCGGGATGGCCATCCACCGGCCTAGCGCCCCTCACCTAACCTGCAGGGTCACGGGAAAGTGGAATCGAGGGTGCGCCCGGCCCCTTTTGAGGGTCGGGCGCGTTAGCCGTACGGAAGAGGGCGCACGGTGTCACGGGACCGACACCGGCCGTACCGCACGGTCCATCCCACGGGGGCGGGGATGGCCTCCTCCCCGGGGAGTTGGTGCGGCGGCACGGGCGTGAGCCCCGGCGCATGATGGCGCCGTCCCCGCGGCGTCGTGGCGTTAAATGCCCAAGTACGGGGCCGGCGCACGCGTGCGGGGGCGCCCGTGAGCGTGGCGGGCCCCAGCCGAGGGCGGAGCGGACCCTCGAGCGAGACGGGACTCGCTCGAGGGGGAGCGAGCCCTCGAGCGGGGCGGGACCGCTCGAGGGAAGGGTCGCCCCTCGAACGGGGCGGAGTCCGTTCGAGGAGGGGGGGTTGCCCCTCGAACGGGGCGGAGCCCGCTCGAGGAGGAGCGTGCCCTCGAGCGAGGCGGAGCCTGCTCGAGGGGTCTTCTAGACGGGCCGTCTTGGTGGGCCTCCGGAGTCCTGCCGCATAGGCCATGTCCTGCACGGTTAGTTTCCTGCATGGTTAGGCTTAGCGTGTTTCGATGCAGGGATTTAAGTGAGGGTTCCCCCATTGTTTATGGGGACCCCTAGGGCGGTCCCCGACACAACCTGCACCTGCAATACTTAGCCAAGAATCAGTCCACACAATGTTGTCAATCACTCATCACACAAGGAAGCGACCATCCACCGGTCCTCAAACCACACATGGTCCTCAATCTCCCCCTTGATGTGTGCATTGACAACTCCCACATAAAGTAACAAGAGAGAAAAGAAAAAGGAAAGAAACGAACAAAAAGAAACTCCAACAAGTGATCGAAAGCCAAACAAAGGCAAAGAGCAAGATCACTTGAAGAAGACAAATCTCGGACCCCTTAGGCAAGGGCAATGGCTCGACACATCCGAGACAAAACAAAGCTCAAGCAAAGAGCGCAAATCACTAAACCAAAGCTCGAACAACCACAAAGAGCTCCCCTTGCACACATGCAAGCTCCCCCTGAACCAATGCAACTCCCCCTGGACAAATGCATGTAAACCACTTGAAAATAGGGCAGCTGCAACAACTTCAGCTTACATCGGTCAGACCGGTCATCACCACCGGTTAGACCGGTTCCCAACATGTGCACAGGACCAGCACTCTGACCGGTCAGACCGGTGACCTCGACCACATGAAAACCTTCTTAATGCATCAAGCAAGCCATTTCAAGCTCAAACTTCTCCCCCTTGTTGGCAATGCATGAATCCAGCCAAAAATGCAAAACTTTCAACCTAGAGCTTCTCAAATAGACAAAATTCAACATAGGATGCTACACATGTCCAAATAAGCAAGTTAGATATTCTATAGCTTCGTATCGACATCAACTACAAGATCACCACGTTTCACAACCATTGGACGAAGCTAAGATGGATTTGGGCAATTTTGCGAAAAATTTTCCTCTCATGAGCAAAGTCCTAAACATGATCAAAACATATCAAAATGCAAAGCCACACAAACTTCATGCTAGGACAGCCATTCTAATCATAAGACCATCACAAACACCCACAAGCACCTCATGTCATGTCAAAGCCACCGAGCCATGTGCCTACTTCTATGTATGAGACTTCTCATTGGTAGGCATCATGCAACAGTTTAGCACCCAAAGCAAATTAAAGTCAGCACATATGACATGGGACAACATTTTCCAAGCATTTTACCTTTCATTCTCAGATTCATATTTGGTACATGAAATGTCTTTGCGACAAAAAGGAACTTAGGCCCCTCCACAAGATGAAGCAAGAGGGCTAAACATTCATGATGGCAAATGAGCCTTTGGCCCCATATGATCAATAAACTAGCTATCCAACCACAAATTAAGCGTAACCAAGCCACTAAAACATGTCAAGATCATATAAAGGCATTTACACATGAGATAGCATATATGTGACAATTTTTCAAAAAACATAGGCATCAACCATGGATTATTCATCAAGATCATCAAGAGCTAAGCCAAACTAACCATAACATACCAAACAAGCTCACAAAAACATATATCTCATTCCATGGTGAACAATGTATATGAGAGAAGCTTTTTCTAACCAATGCATATGATATAAAATGCATGCAATCTAAGATACAAGGATGCCTATACATCACGTTACATATGCCATGCCAAATGCAAGAAGTGCACAAAGGAACGCTATACATATGCTACAAAGGAGCTCCCACACACCCAACTCAAGAAACAAACACACACCAAGCTGCCCCCGCAAACGAGTGAAAGTTGCTTGATCTAGGGGTTTGGTGAAAATATCGGCTAGTTGGTCATGTGTGGGTACATGGATCAAAGCTATCTTTCCTTTCTCTACGTTGTCTCTCAGAAAATGATACCTCACTTCTATGTGCTTGGTTTTGGAATGGAGCACTGGGTTCTTTGCAACGCTTATGGCACTGGTGCTATCACATTGAAGTGGGACATGGGTATACTCCTCACAAAAGTCACTCATGGTGTATGAAATCCAAAGGAGCTGAGAGCAACAACTAGCAGCGGCAACGTACTCTGCCTCGGTAGTGGATTGTGCAACTCTCAACTGTTTGCGGGAAGACCAAGACACCAAAGAACATCCCAAAAACTGGCAAGTCCCAGAAGTGGACTTCCTATCCAACCGACACCCGGCAAATTCCGCATCCAAAAAACCACGAAGCGCCAAAGAAGAGGGCGTGGAGTACCAAAGGCCGAAGTCGGGAGTGTGACGCAAGTACCTGAAAATTCGCTTCACCGCTTGCCGATGCGGAGTCCTCAGAGACGATTGAAAACGAGCGCACAGACATACCGAGAACTGGATGTCCGGCCTCGTCGTCGTCAAGTAGAGGAGTGACCCGATCATGCTTCGGTACTCCTTCTGGTCCACGTGTTCACCTTCCTCGTCCGCATCAAGAGCTGTAGTCGTACTCATCGGCGTCGTCATAGCCTTGGCATCCTCCATCTTGAACTTCCGCACAATGTCCTTGGTGTACTTAGCTTGGTGCACAAATGTTCCTTCCTTTGATTGTTTGATTTGTAGCCCGAGGATGAACTGCAACTCGCCCATCATGTTCATCTCAAATTCCCTGCTCATATCCTCTGCAAACCTTGCAACAAGAGAGTTAGACGAGCCACCAAAGACAATATCATCCACGTACACCCGCACAATCAGGATATCTCTGCCCCGCCCTAGTAGGAACAAGGTCTGATCGACCTTCCCCATCTCAAAACCTCTCTCACAAAAGAACCCCCTCAACCTACCATACCAAGCTCTAGGCGCCTGCTTCAACCCATTAAGCGCCTTCCTCAACTTGTACACCCGGTGGGGGTACTTCTCACTCTCAAACCCCGGTGGTTGCCTCACATACACTTCTTCCTCCAACACACCATTCAGGAAAGCACTCTTCACATCCATTGGTGCAACTTGAACCCTTTAGCCACAGAAAAAGCTAGAAGGATCCTTATTTCCTCCAAACGGGCTACGAGAGCAAAGGTCTCCTCGTAGTCGATCCCCTCCTTCTGATTGAACCCCTGAGCAACAAGCCTTGACTTGTTTCTCACCACTTCACCTTTCTCTCTCTCTTTGTTCTTCCACACCCACTTTGTACCAATCGGTTTACACCCTGGGGGAGGGTCAACTAACTACATAACCTGATTCCTCTCAAAGTTCTCCAACTCCTCATGCATCGAATTAACCCAATTATGATCAGATAGTGTGTGTCCAATGTCTTTGGGCTCAAAAGTAGCAACAAATGCAGCATGAGCGAAATTAGAAATGTTCCGAACCCTCGACCGTGTAGTGCGTTCATTCATGTCGCCGATGATCCTCGAAGCTGGGTGATCCACTTGTACTCACCGGGGAGGTTCTCGCCTCGATGCTACCTCCCCCTCAACAACAGCTTCTCCTCGATATTGATTTGTCGTCGTAGGTGTAGGAGAGGGTCCGTCCACCACCGTAGTCGAAGTAGTGGGTACATGTTCAGCCGGGGCACCACACCACCATCTTCATCGTCTCCGTGTTCATGCTCCTCCTCCTGAAAGATCTCCTCGCCAAGCTCATCATCACCTACACACTCTAAGACAAGCTGACTACGTGGCTGTGTCTCGTAGAAGGTTACCTCGCAAGTCTCCACGATTCGGTTAGTTTCAAGATTGAGCACACGATATGCTCTAGAATGAGATGCATAACCAAAGAAAATACCATCAAGAGACCTAGCCTCAAACTTATCCAACTTCTTCCCTTTCTTTAGAATAAAGCACTTGCAACCAAAGACATGGAAGTGACTCACCTTGGGTGTGCGACCGTGCATCAACTCGTAGCATGTTTTCTTCTTATGCACTCTGAGGTAGATCCTGTTTGACACATAGCATGCGGTATTCACCGCCTCAGCCTAGAACCTTCTTAGAGTCCTATGCTCATCAAGCATCGTCCGAGCCATCTCACACAAGGTCCTGTTTTTCCTTTCCACAACACCATTCTGGGGAGGCGTATACGGACTCGAAAACTGGTGTTCAAGACCGAAGTCATGGCAAAAGGTTACAAAACGAGAGTTTCTGAATTCTGAGCCATCGTCACTGCGGATTGCTCGTATGGCATCTCTGTGCCTCTCGATCCTCAACCTCAAGACTAGATCTCGAACAAAACCAAACGTCTCCCCCTTATCCTCGAGAAAGAACACCCACGCATACCGTGAATAGTCATCCACAACAATAAGGACATACCACTTCCCACCCGAAGATCGCACACGAGCTGGACCAACAAGATCCATATGGAGCAGCTCGCATGGACGCTCAGTCATCACATCGGTGAGAGGCAGGTGAGAAGAGGCTACCATCTTGGCATGCCTACACGACGCACAAACCAACTCTTTCTCAAGCCTCAGCCGTGGCAATCCTCGGACCAAATTGAGTTTACTCAAGCGAGACAAAATGTCAAAGCTCAAATGACCCAACTTTCTATGCCACCTCCACAACTCACTCGAAGTACCAGCCAAGAAACAACGCTCCACACCAGAAGACTGAGAAAAGTCAGCATGAAACACCTGACCCCTGGGAACGACCATACAGACAAGGTCCCCTCGAGAGTCCAAAATCCGAGAACCACCAGGCCGAAACAACACCTCGAAACCCTCATCCATTAGCTAGGACACAGAAAGAAGATTTTACCCCAGCGATTGAACAAGAGCAACACGCCTGAGAGTGATCTTGTCACTTACCTTAATCTCACCTTTTGAAAGCACATGCCCACGCCCATTGTCCCTAAAAGTGATGTACCTCCTTGTCACCACCAGGACGAGACTTGAGAACCACCCATTGTCTCTGGTCATATGCCTCGAGCAACCGGAGTCAATCAACCAAATGTTCTTCAAGTCTCCCACCTGAAATTCAAAAACGAGCACGTGAGCGAACAAACAACTCAGCACTGTAGTTAGTACCAAATGAGTAAAACCAGTTCCGAGCCATTTGCTCAAAAGTGGGGTTAGCACCAACCAAGCCATCTTTCCTACCAAAGCTACCTCCACGCACACCACCACGGTAACCACCATGAGGGAACCATCCCTCTCTAATTGGAGGAGGACCAAAACCACGAAAAAAAGTCCGTGGACTGTCCCTCCTCTCCTTCTCAAAGCTACAACTCCTACCATCCCCGTAGTGAACTCGAGGGGGAGAATGCCTAGCAACCTGGCCTCCTGCAAACTCTCCAGCCGAACCACCAGAACCACGACCTCCAGAAACAAACCTCGCACCTGTACGAGCACGAAACCCAAACTACTGCCTGTCTAGGCCTGCACCGGTCTGACCGGTGCCCCTCACCGGTCTGACCGGTGTAGCCTGGGCAGCAGCTCCTCCGACAGCTTTCCGCTCTCCCCAAGCCCGAACTGTCCTCACACTCGCCTTACCCCTGGGCATCTGCACACGAGGCTCAAGTACACCAACGGAAGGGTGATACTTGTCCTTGTTAGCCCACTCCTTCGCCATTCTCTACTCTCGCTTCCTCTTGAAGCAAAACTCATCCTTATGGCCATCTCTCCCACAATAGCCACAATGAAACCTCACAAGCTTAGGTTTAGGCTTGGGTTGGGGCTGCTCACTTGATTTCTCTCCACTCGACTTCTCCACCGGTTTCTCCTCACTAGCCTTCTCACTCTCTTTCCCAAAGAACACTTTCCCAGAAGTGCTCACAAACTTGATAGGCTTTTGGAGATCATTTGTTGGTGTAGGAAACACAGGTGGAGCTGGGGTTGTGTCTAGTCGGTTCCTAAGATGGTTAGGTTTAGGAGGGAAATCATTTTTGTGGTGGGTTTTTGGTGGCTCTGGGATATTCTCTCCACTTCCCTCATCAACCTTGTTTGCCCCAAGTCCCACACCATCCTGCCTCTTAAATGCCTCGATCATCATCCTCAACTGAGGCTCATGACCAGACAACCAACCCATCAACTTTCTCAGCTCATCATTCTCATCCTGCAAGCGATCAACATAATGCGCAAGTTCCAAATTCTTCAAAGCATGCATTTCACAGGTAGAGCAAGATGTAGGAATTGGTTCTTTCAGCTTAGCCTCAAGGGAAGCAGTGTAAACATGCATCTCATAAATTTTAGCATGCAAGACAGGGCAAGAAGTGCAAGCACCTAGCAAAGCAGATCTAGATTTCAGCTCAGCCACTTCAACCCTAAGCACATCTAATTCCTCACACTTGGAGGCATGCTTCTCCTTAAACAAAGCAAGATCAGTAAGAAAAATGGAACAATCAGCACAATCAACCTCATCAGAAACTACAGGGCTAGCCTTAAGGGAATCAATCTCAAGCTTGCTATCAAGAACCTGTGTTTCTAGCTCAGCCACTCTAGTCCTAGCATCCTCGACTGAAGCCCTAAGCTCTTTTCTCATTTTCTTGGCCTCTCTAAGCATGTCATCACGGTTATCAAGCAACGAGCCAAGCCTTTCATTCTCCTGACGCAAGAAGGGAAGCTTATCACGCACCTCGTCGTCGGAATCAGAGTCCGAGTCGCTCTGTGTTCTCTTCTTGCTATCGGAGCTCAGCGCCATGGAGCAGAAGCCGTCTCTAGCGAAGCAGCTCAGTCCGCTCAGGTTCTTGGACGACTTCCTGCTCTTGCGACGATCACCTTCATCTTCACTGCTGCTCGAGCTCGAGGTGGAGTACGCGGAACTGGAGTCAACGTCGCTCGCTCCAACCATCGCTCGAGCCTTGCCTCGGCTCTCCTTCTTCCTCGATCGTCGCTCGTCCTTGTGCTTGTTCTTGTGCTTGCTCTTGTGGTCACGCCTCGACCGGTACTTGCCATCCATCCTCGACTTGTTCTTGTAGCCGTCCTTGTTCTCGACCTTCTCTGGGAAGTCGGCGACGAAGAGTCCCGGCTTTCCGCACTAGAAGCATATCCTCGTGTTCCTCCTCATGTTCACCCAGTTCTCGAACCTCCTCGTCAGCAACGCCAGCTCGTCCTCTCCAAGCACATCGAACTCCTCATCTGGCATAGACATCAAAGAGGACAAAGAGAACATCCTGGTGGATGGGTTAGTATTAGCCTTTCCTTTTGAACGACCAATGAGGTCAAGACTATGGGAGTCAGTCGAACCCTCGAGCTTGGCTGTCATGCCCCTATCTACCTCAGCCGACTTGAGCTTCGAGAACAGCTCGTTCACCGTTAGAGTGTCATACTTCTCCGACTCCACAATGGCCTCGAACTTCCCTCCCCAAATCGTACGATCCAAAGAGTGTAAGAGCTTGATAGCTCTATCATGATCATCGTACGGGAGCACGTCCACATTGGCCCTCATGTTGTTCACAACCACCGTGAACCTCTAAAACAAGGCATCGATGGACTCACCGAGGAGATGAGTGAAGTTCTCATACTCTCTCCGGTAGGTCACATACATCCGAGCCTGAACCTGGGCATTCCCAACATGAGCCTCCTTCAACAACAACCAGATTCTACAAGCCAAGTGCTCGGTGTGCACCCGATCGAACTCAGGCTAACACAAAGCACGAAACAAGTAGTCAACTGCCTTATTGTTGGCGTCGAACATGTCCCTCGATCCTGGAGCGAGGAAGTTCATTGGCTGGACATAGCCTGTGTCCATTGTCACATCCCAAAGGATCTGACCCTTTTCTCGGAGAAACGCCGGTGCGGAATATGGTCCCGACACTAACCAGTAGATAGCGCCGTGGTCTATCCCTCAATGGTCGATGCTAAGTAACAAGTGACACAGAGATTTTATCCTGGTTCCGGCCGAGGGGGCCGTACGTCCAACAAGGGCGTGCTCGGGGCACTATATTACTTAGCACCGGGGGTGCTTGTAGTGGGGCTGATACAAGCAAGGCGGGAGAGGAAGTGTGGCTTCCAAGTCCCTGGAGGAGTGGCTGAAGATATTGCGGGAGAATGAATACGTGGTGTATGGTGTCTCGTGTGTGTTTCTTCGTCTCTCCCCGCGGCTGGGAGTTCGCCCCCCCTTTTATAGATCAAGGGGGCGGCGGGTTACATGCGCGCCGCGCTATCTAGCTACGTGGGGGAGCACGTCATGCTACGCCGTAGAGTGGGCGGCTGTCCGGATGATCTTCGCAGCGATCTGGCCATGATGGCCTGCCTCGTACCCGAACAGTGACGGTTCGAGGGTAGAAGGGCGGCAGATGGTGGAGACGTCCTCTGATAGGCTTCGAGGGAGGTGCTGACGTTGGCTTGTACGGGGCACAGGAGTAGGTAAAACGGCGTCCCTTCCCAACGCGCTTCACAGTGTCGGAGTGGTTGCTACAGCGCCTGGCGTGCGCCTGCATGCGCGGGGACGGCGGCCATGCTGTTACAGTGGCCGGGATGGCGATCCACCGGCCTAGCGCCTCCACCTAACCCTGTAGGGTCACGAGAAAGTGAATCGAGGGTGCGCCCGGCCCCCCTTCGAGGGTCTGGCGCGTTAGCCGTACTGGAGTAGGCGTGCGGTGTCACGGGACTGACACCGGCCGCACTGCACAGTCCCTCCCACAGTGGTGGGGATGGGCTCCTCCCTGGGGAGTTGGAGCGGCGGCACGGGCGCGAGCCCCGGGCGCATGATGGCGCCGTCCCGCCTGTGTCAGGGCATTAAATGCCCGTGTACGGGGGCAGGCGCACGCGTGAGGGGCGCCCTCGAGCGTGGCGGACCACGGCCGAGGGCGGGACGCCCCCTCGAGCGAGGCGAAACCCGCTCGAGGGGGAGTGAGCCCTCGAGCGGGGCGGAGCCCGCTCGAGGGAAGTGTTGCCCCTCGAACGGGGCGGAGCCCGCCCGAGGGGGTGTGCGTCCTCGAGCGAGGCGGAGCCTGCTCGAGGGGATTTCTAAGAGGGCCGCCTCGATGGGCCGTCGGGGTCCCTGTGGCGTGGGCCGTGTCCTGCATGGTTAGGCACCTGCATGGTTAGGCTTAGCGTGTTTTGGTTTTGTTGCGGGTTTTAAGTGAGGATTTCCCCGTTGTTTAAGGGGACCCCTAGGGCTGTCCCCGACAGTAGCCCCCGAGCATCTGTGGGTTTGCCATTGAGGCTCCCGCATGCCGGAACCTAGTGATAGGACGTTCTTCCCTCCTTGTTTTGCGAACGCTTTCCGTGGGGCCGCGTCAGCGGACCCGCGGGTCTAGCCTCCGAAGCCCTGCAGGAGTGTGGGCGCTCCTGCAGGGGTTAACCGTAAGAATTGGTCAGAGGGCGTGGCACATATTCCAACCGGCATCGGCGGTGTCTCAGCCGGCTTCGGGGGTGCACGCGCTGCTGGCACTATCTCCGGCGGGTGCAATTTCAAGGAGGTGTAGCCGTGCGTCAAGCCCCCGAGCCTTGGCCCGTTCGAGGCGATCGGGTCGAGCTTTACGTCTTGTTTTCTTACGCGCCCTCGCCGTCCCTCCGCGGGACGGAGGGTGAGGTTTCCGCAACCCCCATCGAGCGGGTCGCGGATTGCGGATTCCTCGTTGAGCTGCTAACGGGTGGTTCAAGTGGACGCCCATGCCCCGTTCGATAAGGGTAGGCTACGCGGTCCGGAGACGCGTCCATGGAAGCGCTTGCGTGGGTTTGCTAGGTGGGGCTCGGTCTCGTTCGATAGGGACCGAGGGCACGGAAGCTCTCCCTCGGTGGGATCCCCCGGCTAGCTGCCCTCGCTGGCTCTCGAACACGACATGTGGGGCACCCTCGAGCCGACGGGCTCGAGGAACGGCTCGAATGCGCGTGCCCTCGTCGTCCCTAACTCTGCGATCTGTGGCGCCTGTTCGAACCCGTCGAGGGTCAGGCTTCGAACCTCTGATCAGTATGGCCGTGCGGGGCCGTGCCTGGACGGCCTCGTCTTTTTGCGTTTGCGGCCGTCGAGGGATCTTGGTGAGCCAGCCCTCGAGGCGCTGGTTGGTAGCACAGCGCGGCATGGGTGCTTGCGGTGCCCGCTTCACTTCAAGTAGGCCCTGGGCGACCCTCTCACGCGCGTGCCTTCTTTAGAGGGTTTGATATTGTCTCGAGCCGGGGGCTCGCGCCGCTCGAGGGTTTTACGTGGCATGGGTGCCCGCGGTGCCCGCTTTACTTCAAGCGAGCCCCGGGCGACCTTCTCACGTCGATGTCCCTTCGAGGGCTGACATCATCCTGAGCCAAGGGCCCGCGCCGCTCGAGGGTTTTACGTGACATGGGCGCCCGCGGTGCCTGCTTTACATCAAGCAGGTCCCGGGCGGCCTCCTCACGTCGATGTCCCGTCGAGGGCTGTTTTCGTTTTGAGCCGGGGGCTCGTGCCGCTCGAGGGTTTTATGTGGCATGGGTGCCCGCGGTGCCCGCTTTACATCAAGCAGGCCCTGGGCGACCTTCTCACGCCGATATCCCATCGAGGTTCGTCTTTGCTTCGAGCCAGGGGTTCGCCCCGCTCGAGGGTTCTCCTTGCTTGGCAAGGGACCCGGTCATTAAATGCCTCGCAGTCGTGGCCGCGGTTTTGCAGCGCGGGCGCGCCTTTTTAGGTGCTGCAGCCGCGCGCGCGTAGTGGGCGGCGCTGCAGGCGGACGTGACGGCTTGCCTCGGCCTCGCCGTGATTATGCCCCTCCTGCAGTGATGTGGCCGCTGCAGTCGTGGTGGGGCCCGCCCGTCGTCGTGAAGGAAAGATTCCCTGCAGTTAATGCGAGCGGGGCATCCGCTCCGGAGAGCTCGCCCGTCGGCTTATAAATCTGAGGGGAGGAGGAGACGGCGGTTTTTTACCTTAACGCCTTGCCATTTCAGTCCCCTGCCCCTTCGTCTTCACCTCGCCCTTGCCACCGCGCGGTGTCGCCATTAGAGCTCTTCTTCCGTTCCTTGTCCTCTGCTCTCGCTTTCCTCTGCCTTCTTCTCATGGCGCCGCCTCAGCCTCCCCTCACGATCTTGGACCCATACGCCTGGGAGAGGTCGTCGGTGACCCGGCTGGCCCTTGGCGAGCTGGTCGCCGCCGGCCAGCTGGCGGCCAATGAAGATGGACGCCCGGCGGAGTGGATAGTGCCGCCGGCGGGGGACCACGCGCCCAACCCGTCGGAGGGCTACGTGGTGAGCTTCATCCGCTACCACGAGCGGGGCTTCAACGCGCCGGCGAGCTGCTTCATGCGGGCGATGTGCCATCACTACGGGGTGGAGCTGCACAACTTCGCCCCCAACACGATTTCGCAGGCGGCCACGTTCGTGGGCGTCTGCGAAGGGTACCTGGGGATCCCAGTCAACTGGGAGCTCTGGGTTCACCTTTTCCGCGCGGAGCTCTTCACGCAGCCCACGACGGAGCCAAGGACCCCGCGCGCGGTGCGCGCGGCGGGATGTCACTTGCCCTGCGGGGGCAATTCAAGAACGTCTACATCCCCTGCACCATGACGACGAACAACGCCGGCTGGGAGCGGGGATGGTTCTACTTGCGCAACGCCGAGCCCGGCCTTCCCCCCTACACCGGTCGGGTGTTCAAGGAGAGGCCTGACTCCTGGGGCTACGGGGTGTCCACGGCCCAGCATCGGAGGCGGCAGGAGTCGGTCCTGGCCGCCCTGCAGCGACTGGCGGCGCATGGGCTGACCGCGATGGGCGTCCTCGCCTTCCTCCATCACCGGCGGGTCGTGCCCTCGATGGAGAGGCCGCTCCGCATCTTCGAGATGACGAGAGGCGGCCAACCCCGTCGATCCGGCGAGGTCGCGGATGCTCCCGACGCCCCTCGAGCGGCCATATGCGCTCACCCGGCGCGGAGCGCCGTCGACACCCGGCGCCGATGCCGCGGGCCGGACCCCATGGGACCTTGAGATGCTCCCCACGGGCCCGCCGGTGAGTTTGGTTCTTGATTTTGTTTTGGTTCTTGGTCTTGCTTTCGTTTCCCCGACGTGTCCTTGATGCTCTGTGTGTGTGCACCGGTGAGCTTCACCGTCGCCAAGTCCGTTCCGCCCACCCCCCGACTCCCGTGCGCTCGGCCGGGCGGCGCGGCGGCGGGAGAGCGGGGGCGGGCGGCGCGCGGGAGGGAGCGTGCGAGGCGACATCAAGCGCGCCGCGACCGGCGGGCCGCAGAGTACCGTCGGAGCGAAGAGCTGGGGCTCTCCTCTCCGGGGACCGAGGAGTACTCGTCCTCGGAGGAGGACGAGGAGGAAGAGGCTGAGGGGGAGGGCCCCTCCGATAGGTGGCAGCCTGCGCCCCCGTCGCCGGAACCGGCGCCGGCGACAAGGGCGGCTTCGCCCGGGGCGGGCGCAACGGCGCCGCCGCCGGGCAATCGTCATCGGGGGCGGCGCGCGCGCGCGGAGGTGCCGGCGCGCGCCACAGAGGCACGCGCGCGCGGCGCGCGCGCGTGCGCGCATCAAGCGTGCCCCGCGCGTGGGGCGGGTGTGCTCGCACGCGCGACACCGTCGTCGGGGAGCGCCGCGACGGGCGTGCCCGCACGCGGGGCGAGCGTGCCCGCGCGCGCGGCGGCGCCTTCGGGAGGTGCGGCATAGGGCGCGCCCTCGCGCGGGGCGGGCATGCCGCGCGCGCGGCGGCGCCATCAGGAGGCGCCACGGCAGGCGCAGCAGCTGCACCGGCCTCATCTGCTGAGGCCTCGAGGAAAAGGAAGCGCGCCTTTTCCTCTTCGAGGTAAGGGGCTCGATCCTTTGCTTGGTTCGATTTGCTGATGATCAGGCATTCTAATCCTCAGCTTGTACCTTCGTAGGGTGGTGCCAACCGTGCCTCCTCACGCACCAGCCAAGGTGCTGAGGACGGACGCGTCCATCCCCACCCGTCGGTGCTCGTCAAGGGCGTTGCGGCCGGGGACAAGCACGGCAGCGAGCGCAAGCTCGCAAAGCCCGGCTGGGGCCTCGAGGCCCCGGCCGGCAGATCCGGCCGCCGCGGCGCGGCCAGAGGTCGCCGGGGGAGCGGCCGGCCGCCGGCCGTCGCGGGGACGCGGGCCGCCGCGGCGGCCGTGGTGGAGGTGCAGCCCGCGGAGGTCGCCGGCGTGGAGGCGCGGCCCACGGCGCCGGCCGCGAGAGGGGGAGGAGGTGGAGCGGGGCGCAACTCGTGGCGGCACCCGTGGATGCGGCGGCACGGCCCGCAGGTGGTGGCCGCGGTGTCACGACGGGCGCCCGTGGTCACGGAGGCGCGGGTGGAGGTGCCGGTGCAGGCGGCACAAGCGGCGACGCCCGCCTCCGATCTGCAGGCGGAGGTGGTGGAGGTCTCGGACGACTCCCCACCGCCTCGGTGGGATCAGTGGGCCAGCTGGCCCACGAATTCCCCCGAGCCCCAGGAGGGGGCCCTCGTGAGGCGGCGCGAGGGTCACATGGTGGTGGGGGGCCGAGGACACGGCGCCGAGGCCTCGTCCTCCCGCGCCGGCCGCCCCGCCCGGTGGAGGGGGCCGTCGACGACGCCAGGGGGAGCAGAAGCTCTGGGGCGAGCTCCGGAGCCACGGCGCCACGCTCAACCGCGCGCTGAATGAGGCGCTGCGGGTCCATGGCGGCCCGGCATGGCTCGTCTTCCAGGTAAGCCGTGGTTGCTCGTTCTCTACCTTTTTTCGTTTGTGTATGCTGCCTTCGTGTCTTGGCACTTATGGGTTTTGATTCTGTGGTTGCCAGGAGCTCGACCGTCGCGCCCACGACAAGTACGACGCCTTCGACCGGGTGAACGCCGAGGTTCACCAGCTCCGGGAGCGGTGCAGCACTTTCGACGCTCTTGCTGACGCCCTCAGGACGCCGAACGACTGGCTGGCGTACCGGGCCATGGCGTGGTGCGACGAGCTCCCGGAGAGCTCGAGGCGGGGACGCGCGCGCGCCGCTCGAGCCTCGAGCGGGTCCGCGCGGCCCTCATCGACCGCGATGAGGCGCCGTGGCGGTGCGCGCTCGGATTTGGAGAAGACGCGAACGGCGGCCGCCAACCGGGAGCGGAGGTAGCCAATGTCCGCCGCGAGGCCCGGGAGCTCCGCACGTCGCTCGAGGGGGCACGGGCGCGGCGGCGCCGGGGCCGAGGAGCGGGCGCGCGGGCGGGAGCGGCGGGCCAAGGAGGCCGACGACTTGAAGGCCGCCCGTGACGCCAAGGCCGCGGCGCTCGCTATCGCCGTGGAGCGGCTTCGGCGAGAGCGCACCGCCCGCCAGCGCCCGAGGGGCGGCTCCGGCAAGAGAGCGAGCCGCCCTCGTCGACGCCCGGCGGCGCCGGGAACGAGGAGCGCTTCGCCGCGAGGCGGCGCAGAAGTCGTTGGAGGAGCGGAACATCGCGTTCTCCAAGGTCGAGGACGAGGCGCTTATGCTCAGCATCACCAACGCCAACCAGGAGCTGGCCCTCCGGGAGCAAGGCGAGACTGTCAAGCGCCTCGAGCTGACGGTCGAGGCCGTGCGCCACGACTTCGAGACGGAGAGGAAGCAAGTCGAGGGTGAGTTGCCGCCTGACTTCTTGTTTGGTTGGTTTTTTGTTAGAGGGCTCTCTTCCCCCTTTCTGATTTCTTTTCTGCCTTGGCAGTTCCAGGCTTGCGCACCGTTCTGGGGCACGCAGCTGAGCGGGCCGAGGCGTTGCAGGCTTCGTACAACTCCTCCGAGCGGGAGCTGCAGGAGCTTCGTGATGCGGCCCTCGAGACCTGCCGTGCCGTGGAGGAGGGTGAGGCTCAGGCCGGAAGCTCGCTGGCCAGCCGCCTGCGTGCCCTTGGCGGCCACGTCACGGAGCGGATGCGCCGGGCGCTGCACCTGGGCGTCCAGAAGGCCCTCAGAATGGTGCGATCCCACTACGAGGTCAACTTCGAGGCGCTGGCAGAAGGCTACATCGTTCCCGAGGGCGTCGAGGACGAGGTGGCGATGGAGCGTGTGGATGCGCTCGCCGCCGACGCCGCCGGGTCACTCACCGAGGCCTTCGAGGAGTTCCTCTTCCCGGACGCCGCCGACGCTGCAGCTCCTCCCGCCTGAAAGCAGTTGGGCGCTAGGCCCGTTTTTTGTGTATTAGTATTCTGGCCTCGTGGCCTTTGTAAATAAGCACATTATCTCCACCGTAAACATTTGATGATGCGTAATGAAGTTTTTGCTTATTGCGCCTTTTTGTTTCTCCTTCTTCCTGAGTTGATTTTACTTAGGGGAGTTCGATTTTCGCTGGGGGTCCGCTGGGTTGGAGGCGAGAGAGAAGGGCCATATCCACGCGGCGTAGGCTATCTCTGGCTCGCACGCTCCTCCCGCTGGGCCGCCCGCGCCCTGTTCAAATCGTTGCTCGTAGTTGAAGTAGAAAACAAACTTAGCGCGTGTGAGTTGTTTTTATTTTTGCGCAAAAATGGGACCATTTTTTTGGGGGGGGGTGCCCCCCGCAGTAGCCCCCGAGGGTAACTTGGGTTTCAGGGGAAAGCCGAGTTGCCCTTTTATTAGACTTGGAGCATTTACATAGTTGTCACCAACTGGGGCGTTGGCCATGTGATTTTACAACAGAAAGTACTTGGAAAATCCTAGCTAAGGGTAGAAGCGACGTAGCTGTTGGATGTTCCAAGCGTTGGTGAGCTCTTCACCGTCCTCGTTGGCCAGCTTGTATGTGCCCGGCTTGAGTACCTTCACCACGACATAGGGTCCCTCCCATGGGGGCGATAGCTTGTGGCGCCCTCGGTTGTCTTGGCGCAGCCTTAGGACCAAATCCCCTTCGCTGAAGTCCCGTCGACGTATCTTGCGTGCCTGGTAGCGTCTTAGGGACTGTTGGTACCTTGCGGAATGCATTAAGGCTACGAGGCGTGCCTCGTCCAGCTGGTCCAGCGAGTCCTCGCGGGCTCGCTGGTTAGCATCCTCGTCATAGCCTTGAACCCTGGGCGACCCGTATTCTAGGTCCGTGGGGAGCACGGCCTCCGCGCCATGAACTAGGAAAAACGGGGTGAACCCGGTGGCTCTGCTCGGGGTGGTCCTTAGACTCCACACAACCGCTGGTAGTTCTTGGAGCCATTTTCGCCCAGATTTGTTGAGCTGGTCGAAAATTCTGGGCTTGAGGCCCTGTAGGATCATGCCGTTGGCACGCTCCACTTGGCCGTTGGTCTGTGGGTGTGCCACAGCCGCCCAATCCACGCGGATGTGGAACTTGTCACAGAAGTCCAAGAACTTCCGGCCCGTGAACTGGGACCCATTGTCTGTGATGATGGAGTTTGGCACTCCAAAGCGGTAGACGATGGCGGTGAAGAATGTTACCGCCTGCTCAGCCCTTAGATTCGTGATGGGGCGCACCTCCACCCACTTGGAGAACTTGTCGATCGCGACCAGCAAGTGGGTGAAGCCCCCGGGCGCCTTCCGCAGGGGCTCGACGATGTCCAGCCCCCACACGGCGAATGGCCATGTTACGGGGATGGTTTGCAGGGCATGGGCGGGCAAGTTGGACTTGCGGGCGTAGAACCGGCACCCCTTCGCGGTGCGCACGATCTCGGCCGGCGTCCGCAACCGCGGTAGGCCGCAAAAGCCCCGGCGGAACGCGTTGCCGACGAGGGTGCGGGGCGCGGCGTGGTGGCCACAGATCCCCGCGTGGATGTCCCGTAGGAGCTCGCGCCCCTCGGGAATGGGCACGCACCGCTGCAGGATGCCGGAGGCGGCGCGCTTGTACAGCTCGCCGTCGACGAGGGTGAAAGATTTGGCCATCCTGGCGATGCGCCTGGCCGCGGCCCGGTCCGCATGGAGCTCCCCTCTAGCTGTGACACCCTAAAATTCCATCACTGAAATCACTTAGCAACTTAAAATGTCTTAAGGATTTAAGGAGATTAAAATGCAAAACAAAATTGAGCTCTAAAAATATTAAAGATAATATAATAAAGATAGAAACAACAAGTGTATGTGCATCATCATTTGGCTTGCATGATTTTGGTTGCTTAAGTAGTCTCTAAAAAGCCTATAAAATATTTGAGAAAAGTTTGCGAAAGTTTGAAATGGATTTGAATTGAAAATGGATTTGAAAATGAGGTTTGAAAAAGAAAAAGAAAAAAAAAAGAAAAACCCGCACCCTTACCTTTTGGCCCAGGCAGCCCAGCCCGACTCCCTGCCGGCCACTACCCTTCTCCCCTTTCTCTTTTCTTTTGCAGCGGCGCCGACAGGTGGGCCCCACCTGTCAGCCTCCAACCCCTCCCCTTCCTTTCTTCTTCCCCGCGCCCGCGCCGGCCGCCGCCGCACGCCGCGGAATCCGCTCGGCCCCGCCCCTTCCCCTTCCTTCTTTTCCTCCCCAAGCCTGCCAATTAAGGCAAGTAACTGCCCGTGTTCAATTGGGGGCCGTTTCCCCCTTTCCTTACACCGAGCCGTGATGGCCGCCGGCCATCAATGGCAACCCGCCGCCGCCTCGGCCCCTAGCCGCTTCACTTCCCTTCCTCGTGCCCTATATAAGCTCGCGCACGCGCTCCTTGGCTTCCCTTTCGCCTCTGCAACACACACGCGCCCGAGCCCGAGCTCAATTTCTCCAGCGCCGCCGCTTTGCTTTCCGCCGCCGCCGTCGTCTCGTCGCCGCCGGTGAAGGGCTTGGTCTCCCACCCGTTTCTGTTGATCAATAGGTTCGCACGGGACTTGACATGCTCGTGCGCCTGCAGGTTCGCGCCCTCGACGCCCGTGGCGGCCGCGCCCGTGCTCACCGAGCGCCGCCCGAGCCGCCGTCGTCACCAAGCCGCCCCGCCGCCGCCTCTTTTCCACCCTTCGGCCCGTCCTCATCGCCGCGCGCGTGGTAAGCAAAACCCCCCCGCCCAATTTCCCCTCCTATCGCGCCCAGCGCCTCCCCCGCGAGCTCACCGGAGTAACCGCGCGCGCCCCCTTACGGTGCGGCCGCCGGTGAGGCCCAATCGTGCCTCGTAGAGCACGCTATCGTGTGCGCAAGCGTCTCCGCATCGTTTTGCCCTAACACGTGGTCGAAGAAACGGCCGGGAACGCCGTCCAGAGCTCACGCCGGCGAGCTCCCGCCGCGCGCCGCCGCCGCCCGCCGCATGCTTTCGTCCAGAGCCGTTAGATCGTGAGCAAACGGCCGAGATCACGTACCCCTTCAGTTAAGTGGCCGGGTCCACGGTGAACCCATGGAACGCGCCCACGGCCGGGTCCATGGTGCACCCATGCGCCATCCGCCGTTGGATCTCAGATCCACGGTGCGGAGTGGCAGATTTGATTAAGAGTCCCTGGATTTTCAAATGTTCACAAGCCGGTCCTTCCACCTTTGGAAATAATTGCGGTTAGGTCCGATTCTTGCAAACTAGCCCCTATCTACCCCGTTTAATTCTGTTTTAGGTCCTTTTCACTTCTTTTTGCACATAAACCCTCTGATTAAAATTATAAAAATGTTTTAGCCCCTGAATTTATTCATAAACAACCCTGTAAACTTAGTTTTCTTGCAAATAGGCCCCTGAAAACTGTTTCAATCATATCTTTCTCATTTTAACTCCGTTTTTAGCGATCTATATATCGAAATGATCGTCTCAACGAGTAGAATCTTTTAAACAGTAAATTTACCAGTTTTACTACTGTTTGGTGTACTGTTTTGTTTATTGATTGTTATCCATGTTTGACTCGTAGATATCGTGCCTGTTTCGTCTGAGCTCCCTGTCGGAAGTGATCCGGAAGAACCTGTCTTTGAAGAGGAATTCACCCAGCTTGTAGAGGAAGGCAAGTGGATTTCCCCCTCTGCATAATCTTTTTGAACCCATGTCACTGCATGCTAAACAATGTTTACTATTCCTATTGATATGCATAAATCTGATGGGCAAACACCTAGTTAAGGATTTGACTAGATGCTTTATCACTTTACCTTGATCAACCCTGTTTAAACAAATGTTTGGGGTAGATAAATGCTTAGCTTGCTCAACATAAGTTTGGTTATGCTTGTTTATGTTATACATCTCAGTTCTGTTTATGTATGTGCTTGTGCTTTAAACAAGATAACTTGATATAATCGGAACATGGAGAACCACCCAAGATAACAGTACAACCACGGTCCACATGGCTCGGCTTAGCCAATTAATTAGGAGAGTGGGGTAGCTGATAGCTCTTTTCCGAGAGGGGCACGGGGGCCGGAGTTGAAGGGGTATAGCCCGGTCCTTTTGGGGTAGCAGACCTTGGCTAAGGTGTTGACCACTAGGGAGGGTTATGGCTCGCTCCGCCGCCGTAATCGTTGCGGGTCGTTGGTTTCTCTTCTTTCCTTTGTAAAGGCTTCGTAGTGGACCCCTAGCCACTCACCTTGGAAGTGTTTAAGGGTCTAGCTAACCCGGGCAAGATGGGGAACACGAACTGTGGGTAAAGTGTACAACCTCTGCAGAGTGTAAAACTGATCGATCAGCCGTGCTCACGGTCAAGAGCGGCTTGGACCCTCACATGAGTAATAAACTTGAAGATTAATGTAAATCGTGGGTTGGAGGTTTGGTTTGAGGTTTCTTTTAAAGGTTAAGTGGGTTGGTATACACTTACATCTAGTAACTAGGTGCTTGCTAATAAAACTTGACCAACTTATAAAATGCTTACCGCTGTGAACCATAGCCTATCCTTGAAAGCCTTGCATTTTTCCCCCACTTGCTGAGCTCCAACCATAAGTGTGCTCACCCTTGCTTACCGCTGTTCAGAGGAGAACGTCGGAGGCGAGGACGAGTACTGGAGTGACTTCGAGGAGTTCTAGGCATGCGGATCCCCCAGTCATCATGCCTGTGGATGTCAGTGATGGAGATGCTCGTCGTCGTTTAGTTATCGTTTTGTTCGGACCTTTGAGTCCACCCTTATGGATGTAATAAAGGATGTCATACTGGTTTAAACTCTTGTATGTTTTGTTACAGCAATGGTATTACTCTCGTTTTGTCTAATCATGTGTGTGTAAATGATCCTGGCGCACATATGAGATGCATTCGGTTTTCCTTGTAAAATCGGGTGTGACAAAGTGGTACCAGAGCCGTGATGACTGTAGGACGCGGCCTTAGTTAGAAATGGACGAAATTAAGGATTCATGTTCTAGAAAGCCACATCATGCTTCAAATCATCTTATTTACGCACTAAAAATCTAATTTAACTTTGTTTATCATTTTTAACTATCATTTTGATTTATTCTGCACTCTGAGATCAGTTTTGCTTTGACAGATGGCCAGGACTTACATGACCCCTCGCAAGAGCACTGGTGGGCGTTTTCCTACTGGACAGCTGGCTCCTCGCCACCGCATTGAGGATGTTGAGGAGGAACATGAGGAGTTCCAGCAGGAGGTTGAGGTTGAGGAAGACCCAGAGGAGGTCCAGCCAGAAGAAGAAGAAGAGGATCCTGAAGAAGTTGAGATGGAGGAGGAGGAGCCAGAAGAGCCATTGGAACAGCCACAGCTGTACGATGGCACAGTGCTTGAAGCAGACGCAGACGGTGACATTGTGATTCCACCGGCGCCGCGGTCAATGAGGAAGCACCCCCCCGCACTCGCCGATCCTGTGCCAGAAGGTGATCCAGAAGACTCCAGTGATGACAGTGTGGGTGAGGATGATGGTAATCATGCTGCTGGCAACCCAGAGGAAGATGAAGATCCCCGCTACCATGGAGCTGAATACCATAAGCACTCTACTGAAGCTGAGAATGGGCGGTTCTGCATTCTCTTGTGGGATGTTGTGAGGTATCTGGGGTATACCATAAGGCCTCTCTATGTGACCAAGCATTTCAGTGAGCCTGGAATGAGGGATTACTACACTTGTAAAGTTTACATCAGGAAGCCTCTGAATGATACTGAAGGATGGAGGTATCGCTCATCCCACCATAGCACAGCTCAGTTCTCTACGGATGATGCTGCGGTGAATGATGCAGCAAGGAGGGCGCTCTGGTCGGTTTGTAATGCTAATCGAGTGCAGTTGTTCCGGTCGGAGTACCGTCATGTGCCTCGACGTGCAAGTGGCACGGAAGTGACCGTGGTGCCGGCGCAGGAGGCGATGACCGCATCGATGTCTTGGCAAGGGTGACTGCTGCTCTGAATGCTGATCTGGAGGGAGCAACTTTGGAGATAAACAGGTATCATGAAGAGCTGCAGGCTGCTCAGGCAAAAATAGCACGACTGGAAGCACAACTTGCAGGACAGCGACTACCTCAGGAAGTCATGCCATACCAGACTACAGCTTCCCCTCCGCGCAAAAGGCTTCGTTACAACACTGATGAAGCTACTACTCATCTTGGCTAGGATCCTAGGATGCTCGCCCTTATCATTTACCTTTTCGATAGACCGTTCCTGCGTGAACGTATTTGCTTGTAATAATGAATGCTGTTTGCAAACATGCTTGAGTTGGATCTTTGCTTGATTGTAAATTGTATGGTGGAGTGATGGCCACTATGCAATCTGAAATTTTAAGTTAATTAAAGTTTGGTTTGGGTTTTATCGGTTGTCATTGCTTAATCTCTTATGCAAATGTGATCGGATCAAATCTGTTTTGCAGATCATATGACATGTCAGTAATGTTTTGCTTATAACTCAAGCTACAGAATTCCAAATGACATGAAACCAGTTGGGTTAGTTCACAAATTTAGAGGATGAATTTCTGTCAAAAATTCAATGGTATACAATACATATTCTGGGAGTTATGCACAATGTAATGAACATGACAGAATCTGTAAATTTCTGCTGACATAGCTGTACTGTTTGAATTATATCTCGAGTTGTACATATCCAAATGAGGTGATTCCAGTGGGGTTGGTTCCATAATTTTATACACTATAATCTGGTAAAAATTCGTGGTCATTGGATATTTACACAGAAAGTTATGCATAATTCTTTGAGGTCAACAGAATCTGTCTTAACTGAAGTACATGCTGTCATTTTACTTTGAGTTATTCTCTTATGCAATGATTCAAGTACAATTATCTGAGATATGATTTTTCTAACGGTCAGATGGTAAACACCAGGTCCGGAGGAGGTCAAGACGTGCCACCGTGATCCGGGCACATATTGCAAATCAACAAAACCCCGGCACCACCTCCACCGATCGGCCAAGCAATGGACCCGAACATGCAAGCAATTCTGGCAGCGCAGATGCAACTGATTCAAAACCTTACCAATACTGTGCAGCAGATGCAAGCTCAACAGAATCAGCCACCACCACCGATGCCACCACCACCCCCGCCACCAAGGGACAGGCACAAGGAGTTCATGAGTCACCACCCCCCTACATTTTCTCACTCGGGTCGATCCACTAGATGCCGATGATCGGCCGAAAACCATCACTAAGAAGCCGGAAATCGTGCGGTGCACCGACGGGGAGATGGTTCGTATCTTTGCTTTGGAAGACTTGTGGGGCAGCCGCAGATTGGTGGGATGCGTACTCTCAAGCTCATCCCAACAGGCAGAACATCACTTGGCAGGAATTCCGTGACAACTTCCGCACTTATCACATTCCTTCAGGGGTTCTCAAGCTTAAGCAGAGGGAGTTCTTGTCGCTGAGGCAAGGCAATATGTCAGTGACTGAGTATCTGGACAAGTTCACTCACTTGTCACGTTATGCACCTGATGAAGTCAACACTGATCCAAAGAGGCAAGAAAGGTTCCTGGATGGCTTGATCAGTCCTCTGAACTATCTACTGCAGTCACATCTCCCGGACTTTCAGACGCTGGTAAACAAAGCTATTGGACTGGAAAGCAAGAGGAAGGAGATGGGTGAACATAAACGCAAGTTTCAGTCTCAGGGGCAGTCTAGCAGTAACACCCGTCCCCGTTACAGTTCTCAGCAGAGCCTGACTCCATATCGTCCTGGTGGACAAGCTGGGAGGTACCCACAGAACATGAAGCTCCAGCGCTCGTTTCAGCCACAGCGCTTCAATCCTCGGACACCCGAGCTCCTACCCCTCGACCGAGTCGTCCTAGCAACAACTGCGGGGCACACCCGTCGGGGAAACACCGGCCCTGTTCGGCCGGGTGGATGCTTCAAGTGCGGAGAGGCGGGGCATTATGCTAACAATCGTCCAAAGAGGGTGATGCGGACTCCACGGAGGGACATTGGGAACGGGATCGGGCAGCCATCTTCTCGGGCTCGTACTCCACGGACACCCGGCAAGAGAGGCCGGCGGAGTCATGTGCGTGGCCGAGTCAATCATGTATCGGTGGAGCAAGCTCGGAATGATGCGGCGTGGTATTGGGTACGTTTTTCGTCAACTCTGTACCGCTACCGTATTATTTGATTCGGGAGCATCACATTCATTCATTCTGATCAATTTGTGGCAAAATATAACTTACCTATGAGTACAATGAAGAACCCACTGATAGTTAGCACTCCTGGGGGAGAAATGAAAACTGGTCACATATGCCCACAAGTAAAGATTAATATCATGGGGGTAGACTTTCTTGCTAATCTGGTAGTTCTAAAATCATGGGGAATAGATGTCATTCTTGGTATGGATTGGTTAAGAAGTTGTGATGGAATTATTCAGTGTCGGAAGAGGTCAGTACTGTTAACCGGTCCTCAAGGGGAAAGAGTAGAGTATGTGAGTGCACCCTCGTCTGTCAAAGGAGTTATGAACTCTGTTGAAGGCAAGGCTTTGGAGGATATAAGGGTAGTGAATGAATTCCCTGATGTGTTTCCAGAGGATTTACCAGGTATGCCACCTGATCGTGACATTGAATTTAGTATTGAACTTATACCTGGTACTGCTCCCATATCTAAAAGACCATATAGAATGGATGTTAAAGATCTAGTTGAATTAAAGAAACAAATTGAAGAATTACTTAGTAAAGGGTTTATCCGTCCTAGTTCATCACCATGGGGAGCCCCCACACTCTTCGTTGATAAGAAGGATGGATCTAGAAGGTTGTGTATAGACTATCGATCACTTAACGAAGTTACTATCAAGAATAAATACCCTTTACCTCGGATTGAGGATTTGTTTGATCAAGTGAGAGGAGCTAAGGCTTTCTCTAAGATAGATCTTAGATCAGGTTATCATCAGTTGAAAATCCGTGTGGAGGATATACCAAAGACAGCATTCACTTCTAGATATGGGTTATATGAGTTCACTGTGATGTCCTTTGGCACGACCAATGCACCGACATACTTTATGTATTTGATGAACAAGGTATTCATGGAGTATCCGGATAAGTTTGTTGTGGTATTCATTGATGATATATTGGTATTCTCTCGGAGTGAAGAAGAACATGAAGAACATTTGAGGCTTGTGTTACGAAGTTACGGGAACATCGAGTTTGTATGCCAAGTTCGGCAAGTGCGCTTTACGGTTAAAGGAGGTATCTTTTCTCGGACATATCATCACGGATGGAGGCATAGCGGTCGATCCAAGCAAGGTTCGGGATGTATTGAGCGGAGTCCGCCTAAGAATGTGCGGAGATCGAAGTTTCCTTGGTCTTGCGGGATACTATCGGAGGTTCATTGAAGGGTTTTCTAAGATAGTGAAGCCACTTACCACTGCGCTCGAGAAAGGAAGAGAATTCAAATGGGATGAGAAGTGTCGGGCTAGTTTTGAGGAATTGAAGAAGAGGCCGACCACGGCTTTGTGTTGATCATGCCGGACATACACAAAGGGTTCGATGTGTCTTGTGATGCCTCTCGGCAAGGTTTGGGATGTGTGCTAATGCAAGAAGGAAAGGTAGTAGCTTATGCTTCAAGACGAGTTGAGGAAACATGAGCGAGAACTATCCTACTCATGATCTTGAGTTAGGCGCGGTTGTTCACGCATTGAAGATGCGGAGACATTATATGATTGGGAACAAGTGTAAGATCTTTACCGACCATAAGAGTACGAAATATATCTTTACTCGAAGGATCTGAATTTGAGGCAAAGAAGATGGTTAGAGTTGATCAAAGATTATGATTTGGATATCCGGTATCATCCGGGGAAAGCGAATGTTGTGGCGGATGCTTTGAGTCGAAAGGGACGAGACTAATATGCTATTGGGACACCTGTTACCTCAAGAACTATGTTGGGAGATGGCACGGCTTAACTTGGGAATGGTTGCTTCGAGTGAAACTTTGACATTAGAGATTGAATCGACACTTGAAGCGAGGATATCGGGGAAGGGACGGTTTGATCGATGCCAAGATTGCGAGAATACGAGAAAGTTGATTAAATTGGGCAAAGTTCCGGAATTCGAGAGAAGATGAGCAAGGAACGGTGTGGTTTAAGAACGAGAACGTGTACCGAGATTAAGGAATTGAGAGAAGTTATCTTGAAGGAAGCACATGATTCGACTTACTCTATACACCCTGGTAGTACCAAGATGTATCGGGACTTGAAGCGAGAGATGCGGTGGTATGGGATGAAGAAAGATGTGGCGGCCCACGTAGCTTTGTGTGATGTGTGCCAAAGAGTGAAGGCCGAGTATCAAAGACCAGCGGAGATTGCTACAACCTGCGAAGGTACCCGAGTGGAAATGGGAGGAAATCGGTATGGATATCATAGTGGGATTACCTCGTACTCGTGACGGGTATGATTCTATACGGGTTATTGTGGATAGACTAACCAAGGTAGCGCACTTCATTCCGGTGAAGACGACCTATACGGGGAGTGAAGCTAGGCCGAGTTGTATAATTCAAGGATAGTGTGTTTGCACGGGGGTACCGAAGAAGATAGTGTCGGATCGAGGCACGAGTTCACCTCACGGTTTTGGCGAAGTTGCATGAATCAATGGATACAAAGTTAAACTTCGGCTCGACGATACCATCCTCGGACGGATGGACGGACGGAGAGAACAAATCGGATACTCGAGGATATGTTGAGAGCTTGTGCATTAAAGAACAATGGCGGTTGGGATAAGAGTTTGCCTTATGCGAGTTTGCTTACAACAACGGCTATCGATCCCGGCATCAAAATGGCACCTTTTGAAGCTCGTATGGAAGGAAGTGTAGAACACCGTTGTTTTGGAATCGGAGCGGTGAAAGGCGGTTCTTTGGGCCGAACAGCATACGAGAAGCGAGAAAAAGCAAGTTGAAATCATAAGGGAGAATCTTAAGGCGGCACGGTCCAGACGGAAGAGTTATGCTGATCCTCGGCGAAGAGAGGTGATCTTGGAAGTCGGTGATTATGCATACCTCAGAGTGTCACCTATTCGAGGGTTACGAAGGTTTAATGTCAGGGGAAAGTTATCACCTCGATTTATCGGACCTTTCAAGATTTTGGAACGAAAAGGAGAAGTGGCATACCAGTTAGAGTTGCCAGCACAGTTGTCAGGAGTTCATGACGTGTTTCATGTATCTCAGCTAAAGAAATGCACAAGTGAGGTTAGAATAGAACCGGTACAGTTAGAGGATATTCAAATGGAGAATGACCTGACATACAAGGAATACCCTGTTAAGATCTTGGATGTGTCAGAAAGAGTTACCAGAAGTAAGATTATCAGAATGTGCAAAGTGCAGTGGAGTCATCACACCGAGGAAGAGGCAACTTGGGAAAGAGAGGATGAACTCAAGGAAGACTTCCCTCAGCTGTTCTCTAAGTCTTCTGAATCTCGGGACGAGATTCTCTTTAAGGGGGGTAGGATTTGTGACACCCTAAAACTCCATCACTGAAATCACTTAGCAACTTAAAATGTCTTAAGGATTTAAGGAGATTAAAATGCAAAACAAAATTGAGCTCTAAAAATATTAAAGATAATATAATAAAGATAGAAACAACAAGTGTATGTGCATCATCATTTGGCTTGCATGATTTTGGTTGCTTGAGTAGTCTCTAAAAAGCCTATAAAATATTTGAGAAAAGTTTGCAAAAGTTTGAAATGGATTTGAATTGAAAATGGATTTGAAAATGAGGTTTGAAAAAGAAAAAGAAAAAAAAAAGAAAAACCCGCACCCTTACCTTTTGGCCCAGGCAGCCCAGCCCGACTCCCTGCCGGCCCACTACCCTTCTCCCCTTTCTCTTTTCTTTTGCAGCGGCGCCGACAGGTGGGCCCCACCTGTCAGCCTCCAACCCCTCCCCTTCCTTTCTTCTTCCCCGCGCCCGCGCCGGCCGCCGCCGCGCGCGCGGAATCCGCTCGGCCCCGCCCCTTCCCCTTCCTTCTTTTCCTCCCCAAGCTTGCCAATTAAGGCAAGTAACTGCCCGTGTTCAATTGGGGGCCGTTTCCCCCTTTCCTTACACCGAGCCGTGATGGCCGCCGGCCATCAATGGCAACCCGCCGCCGCCTCGGCCCCTAGCCGCTTCACTTCCCTTCCTCGTGCCCTATATAAGCTCGCGCACGCGCTCCTTGGCTTCCCTTTCGCCTCTGCAACACACACGCGCTCGAGCCCGAGCTCAATTTCTCCAGCGCCGCCGCTTTGCTTTCCGCCGCCGCCGTCGTCTCGTCGCCGCC
Source organism: Cenchrus americanus (assembly GCA_947561735.1). Classification (NCBI taxonomy): domain Eukaryota; kingdom Viridiplantae; phylum Streptophyta; class Magnoliopsida; order Poales; family Poaceae; genus Cenchrus; species Cenchrus americanus. The sequence goes on along the minus strand of OX387242.1, from coordinate 152,215,003 downwards.
GGTGAAGGGCTTGGTCTCCCACCCGTTTCACGTTGATCAATAGGTTCGCGGGGGACTTGACATGCTCGTGCGCTGCGGGTTCGCGCCCTCGACGCCCGTGGCGGCGCCCGCGCCCGTGCTCGCCGGAGCGCCGCCCGAGCCGCCGTCGTCACCAAGCCGCCCCGCTGCCGCCTCTTTTCCACCCTTCGGCCCGTCCTCATCGCCTGCGCGTGGTAAGCAAAACCCCCTGCCCAATTTCCCCTCCTATCGCGCCCAGCGCCTCCCCCGCGAGCTCACCGGAGTAACCGCGCCGCCCCCTTACGGTGCTGGCCGCCGGTGAGGCCCAATCGTGCCTGTAGAGCCTGCTATCGTGTGCGCAAGCGTCTCCGCATCGTTTTGCCCTAACACGTGGTCGAAGAAACGGCCGGGAACGCCGTCCAGAGCTCACGCCGGCGAGCTCCCGCCGCGCGCCGCCGCCCTCCGGCGTCGTCGCCGCCGCCCGCCGCATGCTTTCGTCCAGAGCCGTTAGATCGTGAGCAAACGGCCGAGATCACGTACCCCTTCAGTTAAGTGGCCGGGTCCACGGTGAACCCATGGACCGCGCCCACGGCCGGGTCCATGGTGCACCCATGCGCCATCCGCCGTTGGATCTCAGATCCACGGTGCGGAGTGGCAGATTTGATTAAGAGTCCTTGGATTTTCAAATGTTCACAAGCCGGTCCTTCCACCTTTGGAAATAATTGCAGTTAGGTCCTGATTCTTGCAAACTAGCCCCTATCTACCCTGTTTAATTCTGTTTTAGGTCCTTTTCACTTCTTTTTGCACATAAACCCTCTGATTAAAATTATAAAAATGTTTTAGCCCCTGAATTTATTCATAAACAACCCTGTAAACTTAGTTTTCTTGCAAATAGGCCCCTGAAAACTGTTTCAATCATATCTTTCTCATTTTAACTCCGTTTTTAGCGATCTATATATCGAAATGATCGTCTCGACGAGTAGAATCTTTTAAACAGTAAATTTACCAGTTTTACTACTGTTTGGTGTACTGTTTTGTTTATTGATTGTTATCCATGTTTGACTCGTAGATATCGTGCCTGTTTCGTCTGAGCTCCCTGTCGGAAGTGATCCGGAAGAACCTGTCTTTGAAGAGGAATTCACCCAGCTTGTAGAGGAAGGCAAGTGGATTTCCCCCTCTGCATAATCTTTTTGAACCCATGTCACTGCATGCTAAACAATGTTTACTATTCCTGTTGATATGCATAAATCTGATGGGCAAACACCTAATTAAGGATTTGACTAGATGCTTTATCACTTTACCTTGATCAACCCTGTTTAAACAAATGTTTGGGGTAGATAAATGCTTAGCTTGCTCAACATAAGTTTGGTTATGCTTGTTTATGTTATACATCTCGATTCGTTTATGTATGTGCTTGTGCTTTAAACAAGATAACTTGATATAATCGGAACATGGAGAACCACCCAAGATAACAAGTACAACCACGGTCCACATGGCTCGGCTTAGCCAATTAATTAGGAGAGTGGGGTAGCCGATAGCTCTTTTCCGAGAGGGGCACGGGGGGCCGGAGTTGAAGGGGTATAGCCCGGTCCTTTTGGGGTAGCAGCCTTGGCTAAGGTGTTGACCACTAGGGAGGGTTATGGCCGCTCCGCCGTCAGAATCGTTGCGGGCTGTTGGTTTCTCTTCTTTCCTTTGTAAAGGCTTCGTAGTGGACCCCTAGCCACTCACCTTGGAAGTGTTTAAGGGTCTAGCTAACCCGGGCAAGATGGGGAACACGAACTGTGGGTAAAGTGTACAACCTCTGCAGAGTGTAAAACTGATCGATCAGCCGTGCTCACGGTCAAGAGCGGCTTGGACCCTCACATGAGTAATAAACTTGAAGATTAATGTAAATCGTGGGTTGGAGGTTTGGTTTGAGGTTTCTTTTAAAGGTTAAGTGGGTTGGTATACACTTACATCTAGTAACTAGGTGCTTGCTAATAAAACTTGACCAACTTATAAAATGCTTACCGCTGTGAACCATAGCCTATCCTTGAAAGCCTTGCATTTTTCCCCCACTTGCCGAGCTCCAACCATAAGTGTGCTCACCCTTGCTTACCGCCGTTCGGGAGGAGAACGTCGGAGGCGAGGACGAGTACCGGAGTGACTTCGAGGAGTTCTAGGCATGCGGATCCCCCAGTCATCATGCCTGTGGATGTCAGCGATGGAGATGCTCGTCGTCGTTTAGTTATCGTTTTGTTCGGACCTTCGAGTCCACCCTTATGGATGTAATAAAGGATGTCATACTGGTTTAAACTCTTGTACGTTTTGTTACAGCAATGCTATTACTCTCGTTTTGTCTAATCATGTGTGTGTAAATGATCCTGGCGCACATATGAGATGCATTCGGTTTTCCTTGTAAAATCGGGTGTGACACTAGCGATCCAGGCGATGTACTTTTCGCGCCAGTCCGCTTGGGCAGGAGCCGGCTCGATGTCCATCGCGTCGGCCTCATGGGAACCGTACCCCTCGAGGAGGGAGAGCACGTACGCCTCGTTCGAGGGGTCCTCGTCCATGGGTTCCGCACCCACTGGATTCGAGGGAGCCCCCGAGGGTCCGTCTTGGCTCGAGGGGTAGGGCTCGAAGACGACCGAGGGTTGCGCGATGTCGCGCGCGAAAACGTTCGGGGGGACGGTGATCCGCCCGGACGTGATCTTTGCCAGTTCGTCTGCCTCCTCGTTGTACCGGCGGGGTATGTGGTTGAGCTCGATGCCATAGAACTTGTCCTCGAGGGCTCGCACGGCTTTGCAGTAGGCCTCCATCTTGTCGTCATGGCAGCTTGCGTTCGTCATGACCTGATCGATTACGAGCTGCGAGTCCCCCCCCCCCCCCCCCCACGTCGAGGCGCTTGACGCCCAACTCAATGGCGATTTTGGGGCCGCAGAGAAGAGCCTCGTATTCAGCCATGTTGTTGGACGCGGGGAAGTGGAGGCGCACTGCGTAGCGCATGTGTTCCTCGAGGGGTGATACGAAGAGCAGGCCCGCGCCTGCTCCCATTTTCATCACTGAGCCGTCGAAGAACAGAGTCCTGCACTCTGCCTGGATTTGTGGGGGCGGCAGCTGCGTGTCCGTCCACTCAGTGACGAAATCCGCTAGGATTTGCGATTTGATGGCCTTGCGCGGGGCGTAGGCGAGCGTCTCGCCCATCAGCTCCACGGACCACTTGGCAATCCTGCCTGCGGCGTCAGGGTTGCGGATGATTTCTCCTAGCGGAAAGGAGGAAACCACCGTGACCGGGTGGGCCTCGAAGTAGTGGCGGAGCTTGCGCCGCGCAAGGACTACCGCGTACAGCAACTTCTGGACCTGGGGGTAGCGCGTCTTCGTGTCTGATAGGACCTCGCTGATGTAGTAGACCGGCCTTTGTACAGGCAAGGCGTGCCCTTCCTCCGTGCGCTCCACGACGATCACGGCGCTGACCACCTGGGTGGTTGCGGCCACGTAGAGCTGCAGGGGCTCGCCATCTTGCGGAGGCGTGAGGATCGGGGCGTGCGTTAGAGACGCCTTCAGCTTGTCGAGCGCGTCCTGGGCCTCGGTGGTCCAAGAGAAGCACTCGTGCTTCTTAAGCAGGCGGTAGAGGGGCAGGCCCTTCTCACCGAGCCGCGAGATGAAACGGCTCAAGGCGGCGAGGCACCCCAACACCTTCTGCACCCCTTTGAGGTCCCGGATCGGACCCATTCGTTCGAGGGCCGCGACCTTTTCAGGATTGGCCTCGATTCCCCGCTGGGAGACAATGTATCCTAGGAGCATGCCTCGCGGTACTCCAAAGACGCATTTTTCGGGGTTTAGCTTGACCCCGTTGGCCCGTAGGCAGTTGAACGCGACGCCAAGGTCGCCAACCAGGTCGTCCGCCTTCCTGGTCTTTACGACGATGTCGTCCACGTAGGCTTCGACCGTCCGTCCAATGTGGTCCCCAAAAACGTGTTGCATGCAACGCTGATATGTTGCACCCGCATTTCTGAGGCCAAACGGCATCGTGACGTAACAGAACGTCCCGAACGGCGTGATGAACGAAGTCGCGAGCTGGTCGGACTCCTTCATTTTTATTTGGTGGTACCCGGAGTAAGCATCAAGGAAGCAAAGCAATTCTCGCCCAGCTGTTGAGTCAATGATCTGATCAATGCGTGGCAAAGGAAAAGGAACTTTAGGACATGCTTTATTAAGACTAGTGTAGTCTATACACATCCGCCACTTCCCATTCTTTTTCTTTACAAGCACGGGGTTTGCTAGCCATGTAGGGTGGAACACCTCCTAGATGAATCCGGCCTCGAGAAGCTTCCGCAGCTCCGCTCCGATTGCCCGTCGCCGCTCCTCGTCGAAGCGGCGCAGCCGTTGCTGCACGGCGCGGGCGTTTGGCAGGATGTCAAGGGAGTGCTCGGCGACTTCCCTCGGGATGCCTGGCATATCCGAGGGGCTCCACGCGAAGATGTCGGCGTTGGCGCGGAGGAAGTCGACGAGCACCACTACCTATTTGGGGTCGAGGGCGGAGCTGACCCTCAACGCCTTGCCCTCGGGGGCTGACGGGTCGAGGGGACCCCCTAGGTCTGCTCCGCAGCCTCGAAGGTGCTGGCGTGCTTGGCGGCGGGGTCGAGGTCCTCGTTGACCATCTTCTCCAGCGTGTTCACCAGCACTTCGTCCAGCGCCAGTGCCTCTGCGTGCTCCACGCACTCGACGTCGCAGTCGAACGCGTGCTCGATGGATGACCCGACGGTGATGACGCCGTTTGGTCCCAGCATCTTCATCTTCAGGTAGGTATAATTGGGGACCGCCATGAATTTGGCGTAACAGGGTCGCCCAAGTATAGCGTGGTAGGCCCCCTTGAACCCCACCACCTCCTTGCGGAAATTCTTCGGGGTGCCAAACCAAACTGGCAGATCGATCTGCCCAAGGGGCTGGACCTGCTTGCCGGGTGCGATGCCATGGAACGGCTTCGTCTTGGCCGGGCCGAGTCGGTCCAACCCGATCCCCATGAGGCGCAACGTATGCGCGTAGAGGATGTTGAGGCTGCTGCCTCCATCCATGAGGACCTTCGAGAACCGGGCGTTCCCGATGATGGGATCAACCACCAGCGGGTACTGGCCCGGGTTGGGGACGCGGTTCGGGTGGTCCTCCCGGCTAAAGGTGATGGCATCCTCCGACCAATTGAGGAACGACGGAGGAGCCCTCTCCGCGGCGAGGACCTCGTGCTGCTCCTTCTTGCGCTGGCGTGTCGACATGTCGACGGTTGGCCCCCCCAAAGATGAGGAACACGTTTTCAACAGCGGGGAAGCCGCCCGCGTCGCCATCGCCATCTTTCTTGGCCTCTGCCTCCTTCGCGGCGGCACGGCCATAAAATTTCTTGAGCATATCGCACTGCTCAAGGGTGTGGTTCACCGGAGTCTTGTGGTAAGGACATGGCTTTTTTCAGCATGTCGTCAAACACCCCCGGGCCTCGAGGGGCCAGTCGAGGGCCCCGTCGAGCCGGGTCAACAGCAAGGGCCTCGGCATTGCCGCCGTCGCGCCCCAGCTCGCGCGCCTCGCGGCGCGGCTTCTTCCCCCTTCTTGCCCCGCTTGTCGTTGCGGTGCGGCTCCTTGGACTTGCTACCCTCCGCGGGCGTGTCCTCCGAGCGCTTGCCCTTCTTGCCGTCGAAGATCGCCCCCACGGCCTCCTCTCCGGAGGCGAAGCTGGTGGCGATGTCGAACAGCTCGTTGGAGTCCGCGGGCGGGCTGCGTCCCAGCTCCCGCACGAGATCCCGGCACGTGGTGCCCTCGAGGAAGGCATGCACGATCTCGGATTGCGCCACACTGGGGAGCTCCGTGCAGCGCTTGGAGAAGCGCCGTATGAAGTCCCGCAGCGACTCGCCGGGCTTCTGCGTGCAGGAGCGCAGGTCCCAGGAATTCCCAGGGCGCACGTACGTGCCCTGGAAGTTGCCCACGAACGTGTGGACCAGGTCGTCCCAGTTGTGGATTTGGCTAGCGGGCAAGTGCTCGAGCCATGTCCGGGCTGCGTCGCCGAGATGCAGGGGCAAGTTGCGGATGATGACCTCGTCGCTGGTGGCCCCGCCCAGCTGGCAAGCCAAGCGGTAGTCGTTAAGCCACACGCGGGGGTCCGTCTCCCCGTTGTACTTGACGATGGTCGAGGGTTGGCGGAAGCGTTGGGGGAACGCCGCCGCGCGGATCTCCCGCCGAACACACGGGTGCACGGGGGCTCGGCGTCGGGGAGCGGTCCTCGCCGCCGTCGTAGCGTCCACCCCGTCGAGGGTGGTAGCCCCGGCTGCTCGTGCGTCCGCCCCCGCTCGTGCGCCCGGCGTTGATGACGTTGCGGGCGTCGCCATCCGGCGCCTGCGTTCGTCGAGGAACCGCTCCTTGGCCGGCGTGCGTCCCTCGGTCGGCGAGTTGCCCCGCCGGTCCCCCCGCGTGCACCGAGGGTTCGCCTCCCGGTGCGGCTTCGTCGCCCCGCGCATCTCCCTGTTGGCGGATACGCGAGGCCGAGCTCTCGGCCTGCTGGACGGCCGCTTGCTCGATGAGAGTTTGCACCTCGCGGTGCAGGTCTCGAGCCTCGGGGGTCGAGGGTGCCGGCATGGCGCGTAGCAGCGTCGCGGCGGCGATGAGCTTTTGGCTCGCCCGCGGGGGCGCGTCCGCGTTGTCGACGTTGGGGACGGTGTTGATGCGGTCGCGGACTTGTCGGCCCGGCTCCCGCGCGCGTTCGCCGCGCGCGGAGGCTTCCCCGCCATTGAGGCGCGGAGCGGCCCGCACCGTCCGTATTCCTCCGCCCGGCTTTGCCTCGAGCTCACGGGCTTGGGCCACTGCGCGTCGGCGTCGGCCCCGGTGGGAGCGCTTGGCCCCGCGGCCATGCGCGCGGCAATCCCCGGGGGCGGGGGTGACCTCCCCATCTCCGGCGCCCGCCGCGCCAGCGGCGTTGGCCGGGTTGTTGGTGATGACGGTGTAACACTCCCGCGCAGGGTCGTAGCTCCCGGTGCCGGGAGTCGTCGAAGCGGCCCGAACCGCAGTCCGCAGCGTCGAGGAAACGCCTGAACACAACTGGGTCCGGCACGCCGGAGAAGTCCCACTCCGTGTACCCGTGGCGGTTGGCGGGTGGCAACACGTCGATGGAGCCTAGGGACGACTCGTCAGCCATTGAGGCACCGGGATCCCTGGCGACGAAGACGTGGTGGCCAGGTGGAACCCTGCGCATTGTGGTGTTGACGTTGTTGTTGTAGGCCGACATGGCGCCACGCAACCTGATGGGGATGCGCGGTCCGTAGACCGCGCGCGGTCCCGCTGGGGTGGTGGTCGTCGTGACGGTGGGTGCGCCGCGCCGAGTGGCGGCGCGCTCGGCCGCCGCCGCTCGGACCGCGCCCGGCGCGAACGTAGCCCGCAGCGGCGGCGGCGGCGCGGCGTCGATGGACACGCAGCATCCGTGCCCGCGGGCGCCTGCGCCGTGGTGGTGCGTGCGGCGAAGACCAGAGCGGACCTGGCCTGGCGCTGCGCGCGGAGCTCCTCACGGTTGGTGAGGCGCATGAGATAGCCGTTCCCCGTGGCCTGAAAGTTCAGGTCTCCGAAGCGAATTTCGAACCCGGCTGGGAGGGGGTCCGAGCTACCCATGCAGTAGCGAGTTCCGCGGTACTCAGTGCGGATCACCATGGAGGGAGTTGACGGAATGACCTTAGGCGCTCGTTTGCCCCACGGTGGGCGCCAACTGTCGGTGCAGAATATGGTCCCCACACTAACCAGTAGATAGCGCCGTGGTCTATCCCTCAATGGTCGATGCTAAGTAACAAGTGACACAGAGATTTTATCCTGGTTCCGGCCGAGGGGGCCGTACGTCCAGCAGGGGCGTGCTCGGGGCACTATATTACTTAGCACCGGGGGTGCTTGTAGTGGGGCTGATACAAGCAAGGCGGGAGAGGAAGTGTGGCTTTCAAGTCCCTGGAGGAGTGGCTGAAGATATTGCGGGAGAATCAATACGTGGTGTATGGTGTCTCGTGTGTGTTTCTTCGTCTCTCCCCGCAGCTGGGAGTTCGCCCCCCCTTTTATAGATCAAGGGGGCGGCGGGTTACATGCGCGCCGCGCTATCTAGCTACGTGGGGGAGCACGTCGTGCTACGCCGTAGAGTGGGCGGCTGTCCGGATGATCTTCGCAGCGATCTGGCCATGATGGCCTGCCTCGTACCCGAACAGTGACGGTTCGAGGGTAGAAGGGCGGCAGATGGTGGAGACGTCCTCTGATAGGCTTCGAGGGAGGTGCTGACGTTGGCTTGTACGGGGCACAAGAGTAGGTAAAACGGCGTCCCTTCCCAACGCGCTTCACAGTGTCGGAGTGGTTGCTACAGCGCCTGGCGTGCGCCTGCACGCGGGGGGACGGCGGCCATGCTGTTACAGTGGCCGGGATGGCGATCCACCGGCCTAGCGCCTCCACCCTAACCCCCGTAGGGTCACGAGAAAGTGAATCGAGGGTGCGCCCGCCCCCCCTTCGAGGGTCCGGCGCGTTAGCCGTCTTCGGAGTAGGCGCGCGGTGTCACGGGGCGACACCGGCCGCGCCGCACGGTCCCTCCCACGGTGGTGGGGATGGGCTCCTCCCTAGGGAGTTGGTGCGGCGGCACCGGGGCGCGAGCCCCGGCGCATGATGGCGCCGTCCCGCCCGTGTCGGGGCGTTAAATGCCCGTGTACGGGGGGCCGGCGCACGCGTGAGGGGCGCCCTCGAGTGTGGCGGACCCCGGCCGAGGGCGGGACGCCCCCCTCGAGCGAGGGCGAAACCCGCTCGAGGGGGGAGTGAGCCCTCGAGCGGGGCGGAGCCCGCTCGAGGGAAGTGTTGCCCCTCGAACGGGGCGGAGCCCGCCCGAGGGGGTGTGCGTCCTCGAGCGAGGCGGAGCCTGCTCGAGGGGATTTCTAAGAGGGCCGCCTCGATGGGCCGTCGGGGTCCCTGTGGTGTGGGCCGTGTCCTGCATGGTTAGGCACCTGCATGGTTAGGCTTAGCGTGTTTTGGTTTTGTTGCGGGTTTTAAGTGAGGATTTCCCCGTTGTTTAAGGGGACCCCTAGGGCTGTCCCCGACAAACGCATCCATCCGCTTACTCCACATCTGGTAGTTCTTGCCATCGAAGTGTGGAGGACCCGAACCCCATTCCTGGTACGCCATCCTTGAATCTTAGATTGGTTAGAGTCAATAAAGACCCAAACCTGCTCTGATACCACTTGAAGGACCGATACGGCAAACCAGAGAGGGGGAGTGAATGGGAGCAGATAAAAATTCTTCTCGAAGGAGATGGAAACTCCAACAAGATGAACACGACTTCCAACACACGTCTCCGACTCACTACCCAAGTTGACCAAGCCCACGTAGCCACTGGAGTGCCACAAGACCTAGGAACCAACACACAACCTTCCGACCCGAGAACGCAGCGGAACACCAAACCTCGAGTCCACTGACCAACACCGGTCAGACCGGTGAGCACCAACGGTCAGACCGGTCCCTGCTGGTGAAACTTGGCGACTTCCACAGAAAGGCTCCACACCGGTCAGACCGATGCAACACACCGGTTAGACCGGTCTCTTCTAGAAAGCCCCAAAACACCATACAGGCCAACCGAGCTCCAAACTGACCCAAACTAGAAACAGTTGCAACACAGGACAACAGCGAACACACCTAGACGATCACCCGAGCAAAAACCCAACAGGGGTTGCACAGGTCAGACCGGTGAGAGGCACCGGTCAGACCGGTGTGACCTGGGCTTCTCGGGGTGAACAGCACCCACGGGTCAACACCTCCAAATCCAAGCCTTGATCTCCCGAATCGCTCCACAGGCTTGAACAAGACTTTGGGGACAATAGGAACACCTCATGAGGAGTCCATAGCCAAGTTTAATCCCACCAAAACTTGTCCAAACAAGAGGAATCGAAGAAATCCCGCCAAGACCTCCTCTAACCCTAGAACACCGAAAACCCCAAAATCGAGCCCAAAGAACCATGAAGGGTTCCCACAAATTTCCCCCATCAAATCCCCAAGAGCAAGGTCCCGAAAACACCCAAGAAAACAACCAAGAGAGGGCTCCGAAAATGACCACCAAGAACAACCGGGAACAACACAACAAGCCTTGAGGAACCACGTCGAATCATCTATACATGCCACCAAGGTTCATACATGGTCTAGCTTGCCGCCCGATCATCCAACCCTCTCACAAGATCTCACCATGAAGCTCTCAAGCTAGTCCTATGGAAATCCTAAGAAATAGGAAGAGAAAATAGGAAAGCAAATGAACTACGCTTCCCAGAGATTGGCTGCCATCCTCTCACCTCATGGGTTATATGGAGACAACCAAAAGTCTAAAATACCCTTTCCTAACAACTAGGGATACAAGCCCCTCAAGGGCAGTTTTGGAAGTCTTCAAGTTTTCTCCATCGGACGGATGCCCGGAGACCGCAACCTGCTTAGCCTCGACGCAAGCCTTGCGATCCCGACGCGTGTCCTCCACTTCGAAGATTCCGGACTGCGTCATCGCACACCGGTCAAACCGGTGCTCCTCACCGATCAGACCGGTACCCACCGGTCAAACCGGTCTGGCATTGCTGCAGCACCGTCTTCGGTTCTCCGGTCTTGGCTTTGTGGATCAACCAAGGAACCTAGTGGTTTTCTGGTGAACGACTAGAAACCCTGCGAACTCGGTGTAGCCTCCGCCAATCGCCACTCATGACTCGGCTTCCACGTAGTCCCGGCTCGAACTTGGTTTTGAGGCTCTACCAAGAAACCGTCCATGACTTCATCTTGCTGTTCATGCCACCATGCATCCCGCACTTGACCCCGCTGGCCACCGGGTCCCTCGAACGAAGCCTACTTGTCTTCTCCACACCTGGAGGCCTCACCTGCGACGACCTTTCGCGTTTGTTCTTCACCTGCACCAACACCAGTCAAGCCGCAACCTGTAGCTGCAATACTTAGTCAAGAATTAGTCCACACAACGTTGTCAATCACTCATCACACAAGGAAGCGACCATCCACCGGTCTTCGAACCACACATGGTCCTCATTCCAGCAACACCAACAGGATAACATGCGTCTTCAGTCATGCTATCACCAGGTCCAAGCACCAGCACGCAGAGCCATGCCTTTGCTTTGTCCCCGCTACGTGCTGCTTCTAGGGAATGCTAAGTCTCAGCTGATACACTGGCCAGGGCAGCTCTACTATCCCTGCGGTACCAGACTCCCCACAAAGTGTGAAGAAAAGAGCTGATGAAGACTCCCCATTGTTCAAACTGGTTTCTCTATTATCTTGGTTGCTTAATCATGCAAATTAATTTTCAGGTGACTGTTACTGCACATGGCAAAGATGGTTCTTCCAAGAAAAGTGGTTCCATAAAAAGGTTACACCCTAATCCACTTTGCCTTTTGCATCGCTGATTCACACAAAAAAATCTAACATCTTAGGTTGTAGGTCTCGTTGAAGGATCAGATGGCGACTAGAGAGGGGGGAGTGAATAGGAGCCGGTAAAAATTCTTCCCAAAGAACCCGGCCTAAGTCCTACTCAAAATCCGGTCACACACAAGCGATGGATCGAATCACGCACCAATCGCCAAGACCACGAGGTTATGGATCAACCTCTAGCCTTAGGAACGATTCCTCAAAGCACACGCGGAAGCACTAGAAAGGGAGGAGGGAATCGAACCAAGAAGCAAAGCACACAGGCTCTGGCGGACCGTCCGCGCAGAGGGGCGGACCGTCCGCAAGAGCCGCGCGGACCGTCCGGCCGGGTATCGCGGACCGTCCGCACCCGAGCCGCGACCGTCGGGCCTTAGCCGCGGACCGTCCGTTAATTTACACGGAACGACCCAAAGACACCCCGGTGCCACGGACCGTCCGCGGGGAGCACGCGGACCGTCCGCCAAGCACCCACGGACCGTCCGCCCGACACCGCGGACCGTCCGAAACTCCGTCCAACCAAAAACCAAAAACACGACGGATCGAAACAAAGGACGAGCAAGAACACGAAGAACTCGGGACGAACTCAGGCGGCGCGGACCGTCCGCCGGAGGGCGCGGGACCGTCCGCGAGGCTCGGACGAGCGAGAAAAACGCCCGACCTCGAAAGTCAACTCCCCCAAATCATCATCGGATTTCCCAAACGGTTGAAGCTATGGAGACAAGGGTTTGGGGACTTGAAAAGCGTCACACAAGGATGCTATAGCCCAAAAATCTTGCCTCCTAACTCCCTAAATCACCGGGAATCGCGAATCCTTTGAGCACCACCAAAAGCTAGAGCACCGAACGAAAACTCACGAATCGAAGTAGTTTCCGGCGTTTGAGGGCACAAGATCAAGCACAAAGATGCACAAGACATCTATCCATGTTTCCCTCAAAGAAATCCGGAAGAAACTCACTCAAATCCGCAGAATCACACCGGGAACAAAGGCACGAAAATAAGCACAAAAAGCCACGAAAAACAACCCCGAATCTTCTATACAAACCAGGAAAGATTCACAAGGTCTAGCATGCCGCCCTAGCATCCATCCCTCTCAACAAATCTCTCATGAAGCTCTCATGCTAGCCTAGAGAAAATAGGAAGGAAAATAGCTACAAAAATGAGAAGGAGAAGGGGGGAAATGAAACCCTAAGTCACAGAGAGAGAGAGCCATCAACACACACTCATGGCTTATATATCAGGTCCCGCCGGGGTGGTAAATGACTCGACTACCCCTAACTTAACTACTGGCGATACAACCCACGTAGGGGCATTTTGGTAATGTTTGTGGGTCTTCCCATCGGACGGCCACGCCTTTGCCGCACCCCGCGTCCTCCCGACGCAAGCCATGCGATCCCGCCGCGTGTCCTCCGCCTCGAAGCTTCCCGACACGCCGGATCCCGTCTCCGTCGTGTTGGGCCCTCGGACTTGGTTTTGAGGCCCAAACCAAGAAACCGTCCGCCGATGGTTTTGTGGGCAAACCACCAAACCCCGCGTGCCGGTCCGGCCTCCCGCCAAACCACTTGACTTGACGGCCACCGTGCACCGGCTCACTTGTCCATGACTTCGTCTTGCTTGTGTCGCCACCATGTGGCCCGCACCCGGCCCCGCCGTCCACCGGTCCCTCGAACCGAGCCTACTTGTCTCTCCATCTCCCGGAGGCCCCTCAAGGCTGAAGACCTTTCGCGCCCGTTCTTCACTTGCAACAACACGAACTAGGCCGCAGCCTACACCTGCGCACTAAGCCAAGAGACAGTCCAACACCCGTTGTCAATCACTCATCACTAAGGAGCGGTCATCCATCGACCACTGGGACGCTCCTGGTCCTCAATCTCCCCCTTGATGAGTGCATTGACAACACACAACGCGAAATGAAATTCAGAGTAAAGGAGAAAAGAAGAAGAAAGAAAAACGAAGAAGCTCAACTCATGACCAAAACCGAAGAAAGGCAAAGAAAGGTCACAAGCCAAGCAAATCACAAAATCCACACCGAAAACAGCAAGAAAGCTCCCCCTGAACATGTGGATGCACACTTCCAAATTTCAGCTCACCTTTTTCTGAATTTTCATTAAGCTCACCTTTTCTCCCCCTTGTTGACAATGTATGAATCAAGGTGAAAATGCAGAAATGCAAATCAAAGCATATACACATCTACATGAGCTTCTCAAATAGGCCAAATCTAGTGTCAAAGGCTAAAAATGAGACAAAGATCACACCCATGAGTCATAGCATAGTCAAAGCATTGCCACAAGTAATATATGAGAATACAAGCATGTGACAAAGCAAAATTTTCAGATTTAAGCAGTTTTACCAAAAGAAGGCTCTCTTCACATGCAAAAGCCTATCCATGTCACACTTGAGCCACAAACATGCATACCATTCAAAGATCATACAAGGATATCAAATTCTCAGCAAAAGATCATGGCAAACACCCATAAAGCAAAGCATGTCATGTCAAAGCTCATGAGCCATGTGTCCACTTCGGGGAGACTTCTCCACTGGTGAACATCATGCAACATGTTTTGCACCCATATGAAAGATAAAACATTTTAAGCATAGACATGATGGATGGAGCATTTGTCAGGCATTTTACACTTCTTTTCAAGATTAAGTCATTTCATGGTACATGAAGTGCCTTTGCGGCAAAAAGAAGCTTATGCTCCCCCATGAATGCAACATAGGCTAAACATTCACAATGATATTCGGCCTTTGGCCCAAATGCAAGAACAAGGCATCCAAGCACAACCTAAGCATGAAAAAGCACATTTAGACCAAACTGTGACATGGATACGCAACTACACACGAGTGGAGCAGATTTCATCAAAAATTAGTCAGGATTAGCATTTATTTCAAAAAGGGCTATCTCACCACACATATATTTCAAATATTCCAAGAGCATAGCCTCACATCACCATTTCTCCACACATATAACCAATATCTCACAAATAGCCAAAGAGACTCAAATATGGCATATGAAAGAAGCTCATCATCCTAAAATGCAATATGACACAAATGCAACATGATATATGACAAGATGGCTATCCTACCATGGTTTATACATCAAGCAAAGCATGTATATACATCAAAGTAAACATGGTATGATACATATAGTACAAAAAGGAAATACCCCAAGAAACAACTAGAAAGGGCAACACACCCCAAGTTCCCCCCGCAAGCGCACAAATGTAGCTTGGTCGAGAGGCTTTGTAAAGATGTTGGCTAGCTGATCTTGGGTAGGGACATGGCTCAAAACAATGGTTCCTTTCTCCACATTGTCCCTCAGGAAATGATACCTCACCTCTATGTGTTTGGTTCGGGAGTGAAGCACCGGGTTTTTGGCTACGCTTATGGCACCGGTGCTATCACAAAGAAGTGGGATCCGGGTGCACTCCTCACCAAAGTCTCTCAAAGTGTATGAAATCCACGACGAAGTGGGAACAACAACTCGCGGCGAAGCAACATACTCCGCCTCTGTGGTAGACTGAGCTACACTAGATTGCTTGCGGGAAGACCATGAGACCAACGAAGAACCAAGAAACTGACAAGTACCAGAAGTAGACTTCCTCTCGACTCGACAACCAGCAAAATCCGCATCGGAAAACCATGAAGAGACAGAGTCGAGGAGGAAGAATACCAAAGGCCAAGACCGAGGGGCGGATCGTAGGTACCGAAGATCCTCTTGACGGCCCGTCGATGTGATGTCCTCGGCGAGGCTCGAAAACGAGCGCACGGACACACGCCCGAACCGTATGTCCGGCCTCGTCGCCGTCAAGTAGAGGAGGGAGCCGATCATGCTCCTGTACTCCCGCTGGTCCACTGGTTCTCCGTCCTCATCCGCATCCAAAGTGGCCGTACTCCCCATGGGAGTCGATATCGGCTTCACATCTTGCATCTGGAACTTCCTCAGCATGTCTTTCGTGTACTTGGTTTGGTGCACAAATGTACCGTCCTTCACTTGCTTGATCGCACCCCGAGAAAATACCGCAACTCGCCCATCATGCTCATCTCGAACTCCCCGCTCATCTCATCCGCAAACTTGGCAACAAGGTTATGTGATGAGCCACCAAAGACAATATCATCCACGTAAATCCGAACAATCGGCAAGTCATTTCCATGCTTGAGGAGAAACAAGGTTCTATCCACGGTACCCATCACAAACCCTCTCGCTCAAAAGAAAACCTCTCAATCTCCCATACCAAGCACGGGCGCCCTGTTTCAACCCATACGAGCCCTTTTCAACCCGTATACCCCGTGTGGGTACAACTCGCTCTCAAACCCGGTGGTCGCTTCACATACACCTCCTCCTCTATGACCCCATTCGGAAAAGCACTCTTCACGTCCATCCGAAACAACTTGAACCCTTTAGCCACGGCAAAGGCTAGAAGGATCCGAATTGCCTCAAGACGGGCCACAGGGAGCAAAGGTCTCCTCATAGTCGATCCCCTCCTTCGACTAAACCCCCGAGCAACAAGTCCGGACTTGTTCCTCACAACCATCCCATTCTCTCCCTCTTTGTTCTTCCAAACCCACTTGGTTCCTATGGGATGGCAATTTGGAGGTGGTTCAACTAACTCCCACACCTGGTTCCTCTCAAAATTTTCCAACTCCTCATGCATAGAATTGACCCAGTTTGCATCAGATAAAGCATGTCCAATGTCCTTGGGCTCAAAAGTAGCAACAAAAGTAGCATGAGCAAAATGAGAGGAATTCCTGGACCTCGACCGTGTAGTGCGTTCATTGATGTCTCCAATGATCTTCGACAGGGGATGCACTTCTTGAATCCGCCGGGGAGCCTCACGCCTTGAGACTACCTCCCCCTCAACTTCAGCTTCTCTCGCCTGGTCCTCTTGTTGCACCGTCGTTGTCCATGAAGTAGACGGTCCATGCTCCAAAGTCGTCGTAGGGGAAGTAGTGGGTACATGCTCAGCTTCAGGCGCATGGTTCTCCCCATCATCATCTCCAGCTTCATCTTTCTCCTCTTCAAAGAGGTCCTCGGCCATCTCTTCATCACCGCACATTCAAAGCCAAGAGAGGTACATGGCATTGTCTCGTCGAAGGTCACCTCGCAAGTCTCCATGATTTTGTTAGTCTCAAGGTTAAGCACCCTATAGGCTCTAGAATGGTTAGCATAACCAAAGAAAATACCATCACTAGACCGGCCTCAAACTTGTCGAGTTTTCCCTTCTTCAAAATGAAGCACTTGCGGCCAAAAACTCGGAAGTGACTCACCTTGGGTGCCCGACCATGCATAAGCTCATAACGGGTCTTCTTCTTGAAAGCTCTCAATAAAATCCGGTTGGAAACATGACAAGCCGTATTGACCGCCTCGGCCCAAAACCTCCTAGGAGTCCCGTGCTCATCGAGCATCGTCCTAGCCATCTCACAAAGAGTCCGATTTTTCCTTTCCACGACTCCATTTTGAGGGGGCACATAAGGGGTCGAATACCGATGTTCAAGACCTAGATCACGACAAAAGGCATCAAAACGAGAGTTCTTGAACTCGAGCCATTATCACCGCGAATAGCTCGAATAGCATTCCCATGCCTCTCGTTCTTCAACCTCACGATCAGATCTCGAACAAAACCAAAAGTCTCACTCTTATCCTCCAAGAAGAACACCCGGGCATAGCGAGAGTAATCGTCCACCACAACAAGGACATACCACTTCCCACCCACCGAGCGAACTCGAGCCGGCCCAACAAGGTCCATATGCAACGGCTACGTCGGACGCTCGGTCATGACATCGGTCAGGGGTGGATGGGGAGTGGCTACCACCTTACCATGCCTACAAGGAGCACAAACCAAATCCTTCTCAAACTTCAACTTCGGCAATCCTCGGACAAGGTCAAGACCACTCAAGCGGGAAACCAAATCAAAGCTCAAGTGTCCCAACCGCCTATGCCATTTCCACAAATCGGAAGAAGGACCGGCCATCAAACGGAAAGCGGGACCCAAAGAACGAGAGAAATCGCCACGAAAATCGACCCTCGGGGATGATCATACAAACAAGATCACCTCGAGAATCAAGCAAACGAGACTCGCCGGACTTGAAACGCACCTCAAAACCCTCATCAAGCAACCGAGAAACCGAAAGCAAATTGAAACCCAAAGACTTCACAAGAGCCACTCTCTTCGGCGTTACCTTGTCACTCACATGCACAACACCCTCGACAAAGACCCTACCTCGTCCATTGTCCCCAAATGTAATGTACATCTTTTCCTTCATCGGGGTGAGGGCCGGAGAACCACTTCTTATCTCCGGTCATGTGTCGAGAACACCGGAGTCGATCAACCAAATGTTCTCCAAGCCTCCCCGCCCGCGATCGAAACAAGAACGAGAATGAGCTAGCGACTCGACACCGGGGTTAGCACGAGAGAAAGTTAAACCGAGTGTCGAGCCATCTCGCTCAAAAGAGGGGTTAGCAAACATCACTCCCTTGCCACCAAACTTCCCATGTCCCATGGGAGGAGTACGAGCACCACGAGGGGGAAAACGTGGTCCGTAGTTCCTCCGGAACCCAAAGCTACGATCATCTCCCCTAAACCCGTAGCGAGGACGAGTAGGAGGACGTCCAAACAAAACCACCACGAGCCCGACCAAACCTCTCACCAGCACGCACACCATCATCTCTCCTGACAAACCTCTCACCACCACCTTTCTGTGGGAACCTGCCAACACTCCTCACACTTCCCACACACCGTGGAAGTGGCACTCTAGGCTCAGGAATACCGCGAGGCTGGCGATACCTGTCCTGGTTCGCTTGCTCCCTAGAAAGCCTCTCATCCCTCTTCCTCTTGTAGCAAAACTCTGCAAGATGCCTCTCCTTGCCACAATACTCACACCTGAAGGGGATGGGTTTTGGTTTTGGCTCTGGCTTCTCTCTAGGCTTCTCACCCTTCTCACCCACAAACTTCATCGGTTTCGGAAATCATTTGTCTTAGGTGGGAATTTGGGTGGATCTTGGGTTGTGTCAAGCTTGTTGCAAAGGTGGTTGGGCTTTGGTGTGAAAGAGTTCTTGGGTGCTTTTGGGAGTGGGACTTGGATCTCTCCGATCACCTCAAACCGGGGTTTGACTCAACACACTTCTCGTACACACTCTCCCCACTTGTTCTCTCCCACTTTCTCACCCAACTTCTCAAACCCCAAACCACGACCATCGGCTCTCTTGAACTCCTCAATCATGATTTTCAATTGAGGTTCCCGCCCGTACAACCAACCCAACACCTTCCTCAAATAGTCATTCTCCTCATAAATGACATCCAAACGGGAAGTAAGTTCAAGATTACGCAAAGTGACTTCATCACGGCTAGAACATGCATTTGCAACGGGGAGATTTCAAAGATGCTTCCAAAGAACTAATGGTAGAACGAGCATTGACAAGCTTAGCATGCATAGTAGGACATGATTTGCAAGCACCAAGCAAAGTGGGTCTAGCCTTAAGCTCATCATGTTCAGTTCTAAGAGCATCTAGTTGAGCCAAAATAGAAGCATTCTTCTCATTAAGCAGTTTGATCTCATTCAACCAAGCATCACATTCAACACATTCAACATCATCAGGAGGAGTAGGAGCAAGTTTCAAAGAGTCATTCTCAAGTTTCAATTCAAGCAATTTTGACTCTAACTCTCCTACTTTCTCGCTAGCATTCTCAAGCCGAGCCCTAAGATCTTTCCTCATCTTTTTGGCATCTCTCAGGCACACTATCACGGTTATCAAGCAAACCATTCAACCTAGCAATCTCAGCAAGCAAAGAGTCGGGGTCACGGTTTACCTCATCCTCCGAGTCGGAGTCGCTGTCTTCCTTCACACTCTTCTTGCTGCTCGAGCTATGGGCCATGCCACAAAAGCCCTCAAGTGCCACACAACTCAGCCCGCTGAGGTTCCGGCTTGCACTCTTCTTGCCACTGCGCCTCCCGGCGTCTTCATCTTCACTGCTTGAGCTTGACTGCTCCTCGCTTGAGCTTGAGTCGACGTCGCTCGCACCGGCCACCATTGCTCTTGCCTTGTTCTTCTAGTAGGTGCTCTTGCTCGGTCGCCGCTTGTCCTTGTCCTTGCTCTTGGACTTGTTGAAGTGCTTGCCCTTGGAGGAGTACTTGTCTTCACGCCTCGGGTGCGCCTTGTACTCATTCACCTTGTACTTGTTCTCCTCCGCTTCTGGGCACTCGGCGATGAAGTGGCCACGCTTGCCACACTTGTAGCACGTCCCTGAGCTCCGCCTTGCATTCCTCCGACTCTCGTGTAGTCGTTCAAACCTTCTTGAGAGCAAGGCCGGCTCCTCCTCGCCCAGCACATCAAACTCCTCATCTGGAATGGACATAAGAGAGGACAAAGAAAACTGTCGACAGGAAGGGTTAGATTTGCCCTTTGATTCTCCCACAAGAGCAAGACTATGGTCAGTCGAGCCCTCATGCTTGGATAGCAACTTCCTGTCAACCTCAGCCGACTTGAGTTTAGAAAAGAGGTCATCCAACACAATAGTCAAATAATTCCCAGACTCCTTGATGGCCTCAACCTTAGCACCCCAAACACTTGGGTCCAAGACATGCAAGAGCTTCAAAGCCTGATCATGCTCGGAGTACGGAAAATCCTCAACATTAGCCTTCATGTTGTTCACGATGGCGATGAACCTGCGAAACATCGCATCAATGTCCTCACCGGAAGTGGAGTGAAATTCTCATATTGCATCCGGTAAGAGACAAAGAGGCGAGCCTTCACATGGTTATCACCACCGTGAGCAACCAACAACTTATCCCAAATTTGCCAAGCAAGATTCAAATGGCGAACACGATCAAACTCTGGATCACACAAGCTCCGGCACAAGTGATCAACGGCTTTTGCATTAGCCTCATACTTGGCCTTGGCATCGGCATCGGTCACCATAAGAGTATGGATGTTGACCGGAATAGCATATGTCTTGTCAAGCACAATAAAATCCAACAGCTTTCCTCGAAGAAAAATCATCATACGAGCCGCCCACTTGTGGTAACCCTTGCCATCGAAGTGCGGCGGACCGCCCCGCTCAACGTACGCCATCTTGGGATTCAAGACTTGTCAAAGTCGCAAAGAATCCGGCACCAAGCTCTGATACCAATTGAAGGATCAGATGGCGACTAGAGAGGGGGGGAGTGAATAGGAGCCGGTAAAAATTCTTCCCAAAGAACCCGGCCTAAGTCCTACTCAAAATCCGGTCACACACAAGCGATGGATCGAATCACGCACCAATCGCCAAGACCACGAGGTTATGGATCAACCTCTAGCCTTAGGAACGATTCCTCAAAGCACACGCGGAAGCACTAGAAAGGGAGGAGGGAATCGAACCAAGAAGCAAAGCACACAGGCTCTGGCAGACCGTCCGCGCAGGAGGGGCGGACCGTCCGCAAGAGCCGCGCGGACCGTCCGGCCGGTATCGCGGACCGTCCGCACCCGAGCCGCGGACCGTCGGGCCTTAGCCGCGGACCGTCCGTTAATTTACACGGAACGACCCAAAGACACCCCGGTGCCACGGACCGTCCGCGGGAGCACGCGGACCGTCCGCCAAGCACCCGCGGACCGTCCGCCCGACACCGCGGACCGTCCGAAACTCCGTCCAACCAAAAACCAAAAACACGACGGATCGAAACAAAGGACGAGCAAGAACACGAAGAACTCGGGACGAACTCGGGCGGCGCGGACCGTCCGCCAGGAGGGCGCAGACCGTCCGCGAGGCTCGGACAGAGCAGAAAAATGCCCGACCTCGAAAGTCAACTCCCCCAAATCATCATCGGATTTCCCAAACGGTTGAAGCTATGGAGACAAGGGTTTGGGGACTTGAAAAGCGTCACACAAGGATGCTATAGCCCAAAAATCTTGCCTCCTAACTCCCTAAATCACCGGGAATCGCGAATCCTTTGAGCACCACCAAAAGCTAGAGCACCGAACGAAAACTCACGAATCGAAGTAGTTTCCCGGCGTTTGAGGGCACAAGATCAAGCACAAAGATGCACAAGACATCTATCCATGTTTCCCTCAAAGAAATCCGGGAAGAAACTCACTCAAATCCGCGGAATCACACCGGGAACAAAGGCACGAAAATAAGCACAAAAAGCCACGAAAAACAACCCCGAATCTTCTATACAAACCAGGAAAGATTCACAAGGTCTAGCATGCCGCCCTAGCATCCATCCCTCTCAACAAATCTCTCATGAAGCTCTCATGCTAGCCTAGAGAAAATAGGAAGGAAAATAGCTACGAAAATGAGAAAGAGAAGGGGGGAAATGAAACCCTAAGTCACAGAGAGAGACAGCCATCAACACACACTCATGGCTTATATATCAGGTCCCGCCGGGGTGGTAAATGACTCGACTACCCCTAACTTAACTACTGGCGATACAACCCACGTAGGGGCATTTTGGTAATGTTTGTGGGTCTTCCCATCGGACGACCACGCCTTTGCCGCACCCCGCGTCCTCCCGACGCAAGCCATGCGATCCCGCCGCGTGTCCTCCGCCTCGAAGCTTCCCGACACGCCCGGATCCCGTCTTCGTCGTGTTGGGCCCTCGGACTTGGTTTTGAGGCCCAAACCAAGAAACCGTCCGCCGATGGTTTTGTGGGCAAACCACCAAACCCCGCGTGCCCGGCCCGGCCTCCCGCCAAACCACTTGACTTGACCGCCACCGTGCACCGGCTCACTTGTCCATGACTTCGTCTTGCTTGTGTCGCCACCATGTGGCCCGCACCTAGTCCCGCTGTCCACCGGGTCCCTCGAACCGAGCCTACTTGTCTCTCCATCTCCCGGAGGCCCCTCAAGGCTGAAGACCTTTCGCGCCCGTTCTTCACCTGCAACAACACGAACTAGGCCGCAGCCTACACCTGCGCACTAAGCCAAGAGTCAGTCCAACACCCGTTGTCAATCACTCATCACTAAGGAGCGGTCATCCATCGACCACTGGGACGCTCCTGGTCCTCACTCGTCCGTCGCCTAGCAAAAATATATCAAAGAAATTAAACATCAATGCAGAAATTGAAGATAGTGATGTTGGCAGCGGCAGGGATGAGAACGCCGCGGATCAACTCAGGTCTTGCTTCTAAATTTTACTTATTAGATCTTTAATTTTGTTTGGCTTTGTGATTAATTAAGAGCACTGTGATGTGTTGTTTTTTGCATGACGATTCAGTTTAGTGCATTACATAACTGAATTACAGTTCATTGAAAGTCTATGTCGCACATAGTTGTCATTGCCCCCCTTCTTTCCTTTATGTTGATTTTTTTAAATCCTATGCCATCAACGAAAATAAATGACTATATATTGTTACTTTTGAGAATATGAACACTCATTTGTTTGTTCTCACATACTCAAGGTCCCACCATTGATGAGTACACAGACATGGTTTAGTTCCAATTTTTTCTATCATTGGAAGTAATTCTCTGTCATTCATGATTTGTTTCAGTCTTGAGCCTGCTCTTGTTTGATTGAAACAAGATATACTTAGTGCATGCTTTTTGTTGCTCCTTTCTAATATGTTAAGGAGTAAAGAAAACAAGATTTGGTTTCAAAAGCATGCATTAAACTGGCATGCTCATGCATGTCAACAAGGTTATATTCTCTGAAGATAAATATATTAAGATTAACAGTTTGCAGATTTTTTGAAGTCATGTACTTTCCTGTTTCTTCAATAACAGGTCAGATGTCAAATGGTTTCCATGATACCTATATATTTACTGCTCTTTAGTTGTACCTATCTCTATCAGAAATGTAACGTGAATTCAACTCGGTTCGAGAGGATTGGATACTGAATAGTCATGTTCTGCATTTTTTTGGCATGCATCTTCACATAGGCAGTAGCACTTCCTAATTTGTAGAATACTGTGCTCTTGGTTTTTCAACCAATGTCGCCTAGCTATATCCATGTTCCTTTTCTTCGAATGCATTATTATTAGCAAATCAAGACTGACAACTATCCTTTTGCAGCCCAACCAACAATGCATGAGCAGTCAAGCTAATGTTTCTTCTGCCGCTCCGAGTTGTGCTTAAAATCTGTGTAGTGTTTTAGTAGTTTGATTCAGAACCCATACTACATAGTATTGGTAGCTACCAGCTGCGTTGCTTAGTAGCTATGGATACTGATTGTGGCTATCATGGCGATCAAATGTGTTGTAATTTCAAGGTTTAATTGCTAAGCAAACGCCAAATTTTGTGGGTAGGGTGGTCAGCGTAGGTGGATGGCAGTGGTTGTGTTGTAATATTGATGCATTTCATGCCGAACAAACACCCCTGACAGGCAATCAAGGTGGATGAATGTGTTGTAATATTGTCATATTATATTCCGAACAAACACCTTTGACGAGAGGTTAAGATGCATGAGTGTGATGTAGTATTTATGTATTAGATGGCAGACAAACACCTTTGGTGATGCTTAGGATTGTATGGTGCTCATGTGCTTTTTATGATTTATGGATCTTGAGCTCCTTATATATTGTTGTTGCATACTTATATTGTATTTGATATGTTTTTTCATTCAGTCTCCACCGTTTACGTATATACACTGTAGGGCGCGCAACACGCGCTGGTCGTTCTAGTTTATGAATTCACGTATTGTCTTGAAATGATCAACATATTCAGGAAGAATGTTGGTAGGCCTCCAGTTCTCATCATATGGCCTCCAATTCATACTGAAATATATCATCAATGATCCTTCTTCGTCTTTGTCTTTGTTTACTTTTTGATATAATGATACATAGAACTAATTATTAATTACAGATTTAGCTAATTTTTTAGAAGTTAGTTTATAAAAACTTTGGTCATTAATAATGGAGATAAAAAATAGCCATCAGGAGACCTCTGTATGTCATTGTATCCCGACAAATGGCCAGATGTCTGTAGTTCATATAGGATCCAATGATTGTCGTAGTTGTCGTACAATGACAAACATACATAAGTCACCTGATAGCTATTACAAGACACGACATTAATACCAATATGGACAAGTCCCAAGCTGAAACTGATCAACTTCTAGATTTTGAACCTCTACTTCAAACATATTTATGAATTCATGTATTGTCTTGAAATGACACGACATTAATACCAATGAGGACAAGACCCAAGCTGAAACTGGTCAGCTTCTAGCTTTTGATCCTCTGCTTCAAACACATTTATGAATTCACGTATTGTCTTGAAATGATCAACATGTCAGGAAGAATGTAGGTAGGCCTCCAGTTCATAATGGAATACATCATCAAACTCACCCTTCTTCATCTTTGTCTTTGTTACCATGGTTTAGCAAATAATTTTTGGACTTAATATTATATAGATGAACCGACAATGGATGAACGCCGACAGACGATCGCCGCAATACATTGTTGGCATGCATGCTTTTCTCGAAGTGGCCAAAGCCAACAAGAACACAAAGGGATTCATGTGTTGTCCATGCTCTATGTGTAGAAACAACAAAGACTACTCTGACTGGGGGACTCTTCACCTCCACTTGATTAAAAATGGATTCATGGTGAACTATGTGCTTTGGACCAAGCACGGTGAAAGAGGGGTTGTGATGGAAGACAACAAAGAAGAGGAGGATGATAATAACATTCTAGACTGGGCCGCGTGGCAAGCTTTTGCGGATACTTTAATGGTTGTCGACGTAAAATCAGCACCTCACGCCAAGCACACAGCAAGCCGAACAAAGCTGGCTTAACACACGTGGCCGAATCCGAAGCGTGCTAGTCAATTTTCCTGAAACTAACAAAGGATGAAAAGCAGTTAGATAAAACCTGGAACTTGCCGGGTGGTACCAGACAGTTCCGTATTTACGGCTACAAAGCCAATCAAAACGACATATAGCTACAACAAGCTATCTGTCAGCAATTTGAATATCATTCGGGAGCTCTAAAACATGTAAACAGGATATAGCCGAATGCATGATGTAAGCATGATGAAAGATCAGTCTTTGTCTAAACAACATTGCAGCACATGATCATGACCGATTTTCAAGGATAAATGACAATAAAATAAATAAAGGTGAAGCATGATTATAAATTTGCAGTAAACATGCATGCATAGGCCAAAAGCACTAGTCTACCGCATGTCTAGGTACTTTCCAACCCATCGAGCGTGACCCCAAACAAGTTAATTCACCGCATGATACGACTTGTTTGAAGCCATTCCACCAACCAAGAGTAGATCAATCCACCGCATGATACAATCTAAACATGGAAGGATAAAAGCATACATTATTTAAAACAAAGTTATGAACACGTTTCACTCGTGGCAGAGTTGCCGAATACAGCTGTACAGCCGATTCGGGTTCCGTGGAGAAGGAACAAACTATGGTAGATCAACACGCTTAAACCCGCAACACATGGCAATCTAGATTGATTCGAATTCGGCTATTAAAGAGCACGTGATCCATGCACCACATCGAGTTGAAGATTTGAACACGCATCACATGGATCGCAAATAAGATGGAGCCGAATCTAGTCAATCTAAATTGGGCAATATGAGTGTTACATGAATTAAACATGAAACAGAATCCAAAGCAACACATGATAACTTAATGAATCTATTAGATCTTGCCAAATCTAATAGAGCCGATAACTAGCTCCAAGCTAGATCTTAGCCTACCGCATGGCTCATGATCTAACAAGAAACCCTCTTGAACCAGGCTTAAATCCACCGCATGATACTAAGCATGGTAACAAGACTACTTGCATCACGGTCTAAATCAACCGCATGATACTAGACATGATACAAGGTTGCCGGTACTTACGGAGGTCGACGGATCGATGATTCCTCTCGAAGAACTCGACAATTCAACTAAAGGACTCGAAAGATGGCACATGGCTGGTTTGTTGTGAAATTGTTCGATCCCTATTACAAACACTAAGGGTTTATATTTATACCCTTTTCCAAACACGACTCCTAGTCTACCACGAGCACAACATTTATAGCCTAAATTAATGCCCCGACGCCAATGTCCGTCTTGCACCCGTCATCAATTCGTCCCTTCCTTATATTCAGGCCTCGCGTATTCCCGAAAGCTTCCTCTTCCAAGCGCAAAACAGCTTTTCTACCGAATGATGGCGTGCTCCCGACCTGAAGGACCGATACGGCGAACCAGAGAGGGGGGGAGTGAATGGGAGCCGATAAAAATTCTTCTCGAAGGAGATGGAAACTCCAACAAGATGAACACGGTTTCCAACACACGTCTCCGACTCACTACCCAAATTGGCCAAGCCCATGTAGCCACTGGAGTGCCACTGGACCTAGGAACCAACACACAAACTTCTGACCCGAGAACGCAGCGGAACACCAAACCTCGAGTACACTGACCAACACCGGTCAGATCGGTGAGCAGCACCGGCCAGACCGGTCCCTGATGGTGAGAGTTGACGACTTCCACTAAGTGGCTTCACACCGGTCAGGCCGGTGCAACACATCGGTCAGACCGGTCTAAGCCTGAAAGCCCCCAAATCACCAAACAGGCCTACCAACCTCCAAACTGACCCAAACTCGAAACAGCCCCAACACAGGACAACAACAAACTCACCCAGACGTTCACCCGAGCAAAAACCCACCAAGGGTTGGACCGGTCAGACCGGTCAAGAGCACCGTGTTAACACCAAAATTTGGTAAGGAGTCTGACTTGTGGGTCCGGTTCAATAAAGAGTCCGTCTGGTGGAAGGAAGGATATTTTTAGAGATATTCGGCAAAGAGATCTGCGGTCGGCTATCTGCTCCGGTTCGGCAAAGGAACAGTAGAGCTGATTTTGCGGGATTGGACGGTGACGTGGCTCAATCAGGGAGGACGAATGGATGGATAGGCGATCAAGCTTAGAGATAAGTTAGGCAACGAATCCATTCGAGGTTGTACTTGACAGGGTATAAATATGACCCCTGAATGTATGTAACGAACACAATCATTCTTCAATACACACCGGCCTTACGCCAAACCCTAGAGTCCTTTGTCGTGTCGTCGAGTTCTTCGAGAGGGTTCATCGATCCGTCGACCTCCGTAAGTACCGCAACCTTGTATCATGTCTAGTATCATGCGGTGGATTTAGATCTGATGCAAGTAGTCTTGTTACCATGCTTCGTGTCATGCGGTAGATTCAAGCTTGGTTCAAGAGGGTTTCTTGTTAGATCATGAGCCATGCGGTAGGCTAAGATCTACCTTGAGACTAGTTATCGGCTCTATTGGATTTTGGCAAGATCCAATAGATTCATTAAGTTACCCCGTGTTATTTTGAGTTTTACTTTATGTTTAAATTCATGTAACACATTTTTGCCCAATCTAGATGGGTTTGGATCGGCTTTACCTCTTTTATGATCCTTGTTCGAGTAGATTTCATGTTTTAACACGTGGATCTTACGCTTTCCGATAGCCGAAACCGAATCGATCTAGGTTGTCACATGTTGCGGGTTCAAGCTTGCTAATGTTTGCATAAATCTTGGAAGAGCCGGGTATCATGTGGTAGATGCAGGTTTTTGGGTTGCTTTGGAGCTAGTCATCCGGTGGATTAGATTTCCAAATCAATCTGATAGATTTATTCACTTGGTAATGTTTGTTCCTTCTTCATGGACCCCGAATCGGCTGTTCAGCCGTATTCGGTTATGTTTCTTCACGAGTAGAACGCATGCGTTATTCATGCTTTAAATGATGTATGCTTTTAGCTTTCCATATTTAGATCGTATCATGCGGTGGATAGATCTATTTGTGAAAAGTGGTACGGTTTTTCATGCAAGTTGTATCATGCGGTGGATAGATTTGTTTGATACCGTACCCGACGGGTTTTGAAGTAACTAGACATGCGGTAGACTAGTGCTTTGGATCTATGCATGCTTGTTTGGTACATGATCATGTCCGTGCTTTACTTTATTCATTTATTTAATGCTAATCTTCATGAGGATCGGTCATGGCCTCATGCATGTACATCCGTGTTCAAACAAAGACCGATCGCTGTCATGCTTACGTCATCCGTTCGGCAATATTACTTTTTCCCCTTTGCGAGTTCCCGAATGGTTGTAGTTCACTGGCAAATAGCTTTCTATAGCTATGTGTCATCCCATTTTGCTTCTTAGCCGTACATATGGAACTGTCTGGTACCACCCGGCAAGTTCCAAGTTTTGGTATCTAACTGCTTTGTCTTTTGTTAATTTTCAGGAAAAATTGACTGGCACGTCTTTTGCTCTCTGCGCGTGTGAAGCCAGCTTTGTTCGGCTTGCTGTGTGTTTGGTGTTGAGTGCACTTTTTGCGTCAACACACTTTTTGGCACGCCCAGTGGGACCACAGCCGAATAGATTCAAGATGCCTGAAATCAGAGACCTCATGGATGTCAACCTTGAAGATCTCTCTCCCGAGCAGCGGCAGCAACTCCAGGATGTCATGGACCAGTTTAAGCAGAAATGTCTGCTGTCGTTCAAGAAAAATAGTAGCGGCGTCCCATATTTGAAGAACGAGATGCCCAGGGTGTTGCTACCAGGGGAGAGCGATACCACAGCTCAGCAGGAGAAAGAGGAGTGCATGCGAGTATTCCAAGAATCTGCAGACTACATGCTTAGCAAGCACAACAAGGCTTTCCTCGGTGCGCTTCAGCAGATGATGGTGGCCGTCTTTGGCCCAGGCATGGAGCAAGCGTTCAGCAAGGCACCCATCCAGGGGGGCACCGTGGAGCTGGGCGAGTCAAGCTCTCAACCGCCGTTACGAAGCCAGCCATAGCAGCCTCCTCCTCAGAGCTCTGGAAGTCAAGCATTCCAGCCCCCTCCGCAGGGCACTGGGGGTCAGCCAGTTCAGCCCCCATTACAAGCTTCAGGAGGTCAGCCAATTCTGCCACCACCATAGAGCAGCACGGGTCAGCCTGTGCAACAGCCGAATCCGTACCAGCCTACGTATGGAGATCTAGCGTTCGGCTCGCCTGGGGCCCCACTTGATCCCGGCCGCGGGGATTGCTCCGGCGACCAACCGGCGCGGAGAGGAACTTGTACGGCGGAGGCTATCATGAGGTGGGAAACTATGGAGCATTTGACGCCTTCCCGCATCCAGGATACGCGCCAGCTGCAGGCGCACAAGAGGATGACGCTCTGGTGCGGAAGATGGCCAAATTGATGCAAAATCAGTTCGGCCTCAAGGCAAAAATGCAAGGACCCGCCTATAAGCCGCCGTTCCCAGAATGGTACTACAATGTGCTCTTGCCGCCAAGGGTGAAGCCGCCAATGGAGTTCACAAAATTTTCGGGGCAAGACGACACGAGCACGGTCGAGCACATCGCTCGTTACCTCATGCAGCTCGGGGAGTACTCAGCTGAGGAGACATTCAAGGTCCGCTACTTCCCCGCATCACTGACAGGTCCAGCGTTCCAGTGGTTCTCGTCCCTGCCCCCTGAATCAGTTGCCAGATGGAAGGACTTAGAGCGGAAATTCCACGCTCATTATTTCAGTGGCAGCTCGGAGAAGAAGCTGATCGACCTTGCCACCCTGAAGCAGAGGCACAGCGAGACGCCGCTGGAATTTCTTAGAAGATTTAGGGAAGTCAAAGGCATGTGCTTCTCGCTTAACTTGCCAGACGACCAGTTGGCTGATATGGCCGTCGCCGGGATGCTGTCGGCCGTGCGTGAAAAGTTGTTCGGAATGGAGTTTGAGAATCTGGGCCAGCTATCGCAGAAGCTGTCACTGATGAGTAATCAGGCGTATGGCTTTAAGAAGGATGCCAAATTTGGCAAGCAGCATGACGTCGCTGACGTCTACAACCAGTTCTTGGACAAGGCTGATCTGTTCGAGGATTCTGATGATGAATTGGATGTAGCCGCAGCAGAGATCATGTGGGGGAAGGAGCCTTTGACAATGAATCAGCGCTGGGTCAAGCAGACCAAGGGTACTTATGATTTTGATAACACGAAGGCTGACAAATTGTTCGAGCTCTTAGTGAAGGAAGGCCGAATCAAGCTGCCTGAAGGGCATTCCATGCTTCGGCCCGATGGAGTTAAAGCAAAACGTTACTGTGGCTTCCATGACCGGGATTCACACTCCATAAATGATTGCAGGGTCTTCAGGATGAGGATCCAGAAGGCCATCCAGGAGGGTCACCTTAAGTTCGACAACAAAATGAAGCTGGATGGCCACCCCTTCCCTCAGAACATGGTGGGCTTTTCTGTTAACGTGATAACAGCCGAGGAGAAGGGAAAAGTCAAGGTCTTGACCTCAACCAGGTCTAGACAAGGTGGAGCAGTGGACCCAGAGCGCCAAGTAACTCTGGAACAGGTGCAAGGTGAAGCCCCCCGCGTTCTTAGAAGACACATCGAAATTGGGGAGTCATCCAGAGCCAAGCCCAGGGTGACATCGCGCATCCTCCTCAATAAGTGGCAGCGCCAGATGGAGAAAGAGCGCTACCAGAAGCGGCGCTACGAGGAGGAGCAGCGCAGAGCTGAAGAAGAAGCGCACAGAAGGGACCAGGAGCAGTACACACGCGAGCAGGAGCGCGCACACTGGGGATGCGCCTTCTTCAGGCATTGCTGGAATGAGGGTTTAAAGCTGCCCACGTTGAAGAACCGTCCCGAATGCAAGGATGTGTATTTTGAGTACGGGCGAGAAGCGCCAATCGCCGATCCGTCCATGAGAGAATTGGAAGGATCCACCCTAATGGGGATCGACGCCAAAAAATTGAAGTCATCGATCACCCCAGGAAGCGTCAAGCTGATCTCAGGTGGGCTGATCAAGAAGAGGACGAGGACGACTACATCTGGCAGAAGGGGCAGTGGTGCCAGCCTGGCCTACGCAAGAGTCAGAAAAGACGGGTCCAGCGCTTGAGGAACCGTGAACTAAAGCAGCCCGGGGTCCAGACGAAGCAGGTGTGGCGCCCCAAAGACCAACCGGAAGGATCGAAGCGTTCGGCTCCAACATGCATGGTATACTTTCTGCCGAACGAGTTCATGGCTCCTGTTAACCAGGTTATGCAGGAGGAAGCTTCCTTCGATGATGAGCAGACCGGAGGAATGATGGCACAACTGGTGCTGGCCAAGCAGGCCATTTTCGACAAGCCGGCCAAGAATCGTCATATGAGGCCGCTGTACTTGAGAGGATACGTCAACGGCAAGCCGTTGACCAAGATGTTTGTCGACGGTGGAGCGGCAGTCAACGTAATGCCGTACACCACCTTCAGGAAACTTGGCATGGGCCCGAGCGATCTGACGCCTACAAGCATCATCTTGAATGATTTCGCCGGGAACCCCTCAGACACCAAGGGATGCGCTCACGTGGACTTGATGATCGGGTCCAAGACGCTGCTCACCACCTTCTTTGTCATCGAAGGCAAAGGAGCCTACAGCCTGCTGCTTGGGCGGGACTGGATTCATGCTAACTGTTGCGTCCCATCCACCATGCATCAACAGCTTATCCAGTGGGTGGACGATGAGATCGAGGTCGTCCAAGAAGACGACTCCATGAGCGTGGCAAACATGGAACCAGCCTTCTAGGAATACCAAGGTATTGATTGTTTCTCGGCGAAAGACTGGGGAGAAGGTCCTGTTGAACCTGTCAGCAGTGATCAACAGCCGATTCAAGCAGTCGGCTCTTATAGCAATTTTTAATGGAGAACCCCGTAGATGGCACTGATGGCAAGTTAGGGCGAGGATTCATGTCGGCTGATAAATTAGAAGAGGTTGACATTGGAAGCGGTGATAAGCCAAGGCCAACGTTCATCAGTGCAAATTTGCAGCCAGACTTCAGGGGGAATTTAATTAAGCTTCTCAAAGAATACAAGGATTGCTTCGCCTGGGATTATTCGGAGATGCTTGGATTTGATCGTTCCATCGTCGAGCATCGGTTGCCAATCAAGCCTGGTTTCAAACCATATAAGCAACCACCCTGGAAAATCTACAAGGATGAGGTATTGGCCGATGTGAAGAAGGAAGTTGAAAGATTACTTGACGCAAACTTCGTTCGGCCATGCAGATATGCGGAGTGGATTTCTAACATCGTCCCTGTGTACAAGAAGAATGGAAAAATGAGGGTTTGCATAGATTTCGGGGACCGAACGAGCTACTCCGATGGATGGATACGCGATGCCTATTGCCGATTTGTTGATTGACGCCGCCGCTGGACACAAGGTGATCAGTTTCATGGATGGCAATGCGGGATACAATCAGATCTTCATGGCAATAGAAGACATTTCAAAGACGGCCTTTAGATGTCCTGGTCATATAGGCCTGTTTGAATGGATAGTCATGACATTTGGGTTGAAGAATGCCGGTGCAACATATCAGCGAGCCATGAATTACATTTTTCATGAGTTGATCGGCAAAATTGTGGAGATCTACATTGATGATGTGGTGATCAAGTCCCTAAGTCATGACACCCATTTGGAAGATGTGAAGAAGACCTTAGAGTGCACCCGGAAACACGGTTTGAAGATGAATCCAAACAAGTGCGCTTTCGGGGTATCAGCTGGAGAATTCTTGGGGTTTTTGGTCCACGAAGGAGGAATTGAAGTTGGCAAGAAGAGCATGAAGGCCATTAATGAAGTTGTTCCTCCGACTAACCTCAAGGAGTTGCAATCACTGCTCGGCAAAATCAACTTCGTGAGAAGATTCATTTCAAATTTATCACAGAAGGTGTTGCCATTCTCTCCATTGCTGAAGCTGAAGAAAGATCAGAAGTTCACGTGGGGCGACGAACAAAAAAAGGCTTTCGATGAGATCAAGCAGTACATGAAGGAGCCACCGGTGTTGGTTCCTCCTCAGCTAGACAAGCCTTTCAAGTTGTACGTGGCGGCCGATACCCAAACCATTGGATCGGCCCTTATTCAAGAATTCGAAGGGAAGGAGCGGGTAGTAGAATATCTTAGCCGAAAATTACTTGATCCCGACACTAGGTATTCGGCTGTAAAGAAACTGTGTCTTTGCGTGTACTACTCGTGTACAAAGTTTCGGCACTACCTGTTGAATGCCGAATGCACTGTGTATCCCAAGTTTGATGTGATAAAACATATGTTATCTATGCCAATTTTGAACGGCAGGATTGGCAAGTGGATTTTGGCTTTATCAGAGTTCGAGTTGAAGTTCGAATCGGCAAAGGCTATCAAAGGTCAAATCATTGCCGATTTTATAACTGAACATCGTGATCCGTCAATTGATCTGCTTGAGATTGCCCCTTGGGCTCTATTTTTTGATGGATCATTGTGTGGTAAAGGTGGGGGAGTAGGGATCCTACTGATTTCGCCTAGAGGCGAGATGTTTGAATTTGCCATCCCTATACAGCCCACTGTCACAAATAACCAGGCTGAGTACGAGGCATTACTTCGAGGGCTTCAATATTTGAGAGAAGCTGGGGCCATTTCAGTTGAAGTTTATGGAGATTCAGAGCTGGTAATCAAGCAATTGAACGGCCAATATGAAGGCAAAAGTGAAGCGCTGAGGAGTTACTACGAAGAATGCAGGGAAATCTTGAAGAGCTTCCCATTGGTAACTCTACAGCACATTCCTAGAGAACATAACGAAGAAGCAAACAGGCTGGCTCAGAGCGCCTCTGGTTACAAAGAGAGTCAAGAAGCGTTTGCTGCAGAGGTGTGTGCACTAGGGGCGGATCTTGCATAAGATGATTGGAGGAAAGAGATCGTTGATTACTTGAAGGATCCATCCCGAATGGTCTCTAGGAAGCTCAGGTACAGGGCCATAAAGTTCGTTCTTCTGGATGATAATTTATTCTATAAATCATTAGATGGGGTATTACTACGATGCCTGGGTCCAGAAGAAGCCAAGAACATGATGAGCGAAGTGCACGATGGGATATGCGGAGCACACCAATCGGCCTACCATATGAAGTGGGTTATTAGACAAGCTGGATGCTTTTGGCCGATGATATTAGAGGACTGCTTTGAGTATTACAAGGGATGTCAGGATTGCCAAAGGTTTGGGAATATTCAAAGGGTCCCCCGCATCGCATTGAATCCCATCATCAAGCCATGGCCATTCAGGGGTTGGGGTATAGACTTGATTGGCCAAATTAATCCACCATCTAGCAAGGGGCATAAGTTCGTGCTTTTGGCTATAGATTATTTCACTAAATGGGTCGAGGCGATCCCACTGAAGAAGGTGACGTCAGAAAACATGATTGAATTCGTCAAGGAGCACATCATCTATCGATTTGGAATCCCTCAGACAATTACCACTGATCAAGGGGCACAATTCGTGTCACTGGAGTTCAGAGAATTTGCCGAAAGCATGGGGATCAAATTGTTTAATTCCTCTCCCTATTATGCCAAGGCTAATGGTCAAGCAGAGGCTTCTAATAAGATCATGATCAAGTTGATACAGAAGAAGATCGACCAGAAGCCAAGAAGGTGGCATTCGGTACTCAGTGAGGCACTGTGGGCTTACCGGATGGCCCCCCATGGAGCTACAAAGACTTCTCCTTACGAGTTGGTTTACGGGCACCACGCAATTTTGCCTTGGGAGATGCAATCAGATTCAAGGAGGGTGGTGCTACAAAAGGACTTGAGCTCCAAGGATTACAGAGGTCTAATGATGGACGAGCTGGAGGATTTACATATGATCCGTCTTAGGGCCCTGGAAAACATCGAGAAAAACAAACTGCGGGTTGCCAAGTACTACAATAAGAAGGTAAAAGTAAGGCAATTTGCAGAAGGCGATCGAGTGTGGAAAGCGCTATTGCCGATTGGAACTAAGTACAGTTAATTCGGCAAATGGTCCCCTAACTGGGAAGGACCTTTCCGTGTGGTCAGATGCGTCCCTGGTAATGCATATATATTGAAAACTTTGCTAGGAGAAGAATTTTCCGCTGCAATAAATGGAAGATATCTGAAGAAATATTATCCTAGCATTGAGATCGATCGATGATTACACACATCTGGCACAGAGATAGCCGGCGCTCAAGAATGAGGCCGCCTTCAGGACAAAAAATCCATAAACAGAAGAAATGGCCAGTGCCTAGATGCATTGCCCTTAGCACAAAAACTACACTACAACTGCTTCTTGCAGGTTTACATTTAACAACCCTGATGGTCAGATCTCCAAGGAGGTGGGAAGCAGAAGGCGTGGAGAAAGAAGCGAAAGTATGATTCGATCTTTTCTTTACTTCTTCGGCTGCTCCCTCTTCAGTTGTTCTAGGACCACCGTGACGGCAACTTGGAACGCGTGGGGGTGACCATGGTTGGCGGCCTCCACCAAGCTATCCCAAGCCGTCTTCAGGTTGTTGTACCTGTCAGAGACATCTGAAGCGGAGGAATCGATGTTAGGGGCAAGAAATCCAAATGCAAGCGTAAGGTCAAGAAGAAGTCGGAAGCGTTTACCCCCTACTAGTGCTTCCAGAGCCATGCGATGCTCGCGCTCGGCTTGGCAACGGGCGGTGATGTCCCTGAGGCCGTGCTCCAGATGCCGAACGCGGCGGCGCAGTTGATGGTTGGTCCTCTGTTCAGGCGTGGCATCCTCTGCTTCGAGGGAGGAATCGGAGGAGATGTACTCAGGCACATCTTCGGTCCCGATGATTTCTTCAGGAAGCAAATCAAGGCTGGAAGAGGAAAAGAAGAAAACATGAAGCACGAGATCATGCGGAAGAACGAGGAACAGATCAAGGAAGAACTCACTTCCGAATCGTGCGCTTCTTTGATGAGCCGCTCTCCTGGGGTTGCTTGCCCTTGTCCATGGCTTTGGGGTTTTCTCCTCTAAGGACAGGGGAAGAGATGAGAAATGATGGATGAGTGTGCGAGTGGATTTGCAGAGCATCCCGGCAGGCTATTTTATTGACCGAAGGGACGCGTTGGGAGTGATGACCGGCCGGTACACACCTTTGTTGGAATACCAAACGGCGGGGATTTTCTCCCGGGTGCGAAGGGTTTTTGCTTGAACGGTGTTTATGGATTGCCGAATCGGGATCTTCTCGTGGATTTTGCGCCAAGGGGCAGTTGTTCTCGCGCGTTCGGCTCAAGATAGTTCCCGGATGCATTCAAAGAAAACAAGATTCACGGATGCAAAATGTAAAGGGAGTCATCACAAAACAAGCACAGGATTCAAAAGTTCTTCATTTATTGCCGATATTTACACATCCCTAATACAATCTAGTCAAAGAGCCTGTTCAACACAGTTGGGGATGAGTAATTTCGGCAATGGCGTCGCCATGGCCATCAAGGCGCTCCAGGATGAGCTCGATCTCCTCAATGTCCTCTGGCGCGCCGCCCCGGAAGCCGTGCGGCCTGGTGGAGTAATCGACGTCCGTGTGCGTCGCCATGGCAGCCAGGGCCAAGGTGGTGCCCAGACGAACGCCATGGGTGGCCACCTCGTCGACGCGGTGCTCCACCGCGGCAAGGCGCTCCGCCGGTGTGTCGCCGCGGGCGTTCACCTTCTCGGCCAGCTGCTCCACCAGCGCCTTCAGCTGGTTGAGCTCAGCATCGCGGGCTGCAAGAAGCAAGAAAGAAAAAAAAAATTAGCATCAAAAGCCGGGTTGAATCAGGAATTGATTTCGGAGCCGTACCATCGACGGCTTCCAGCAGCTGTTTGCGTTGGTCCTCCCATTCCAGCTCGGCTATACCCGCCTTCTTGGAGACGTCCTCTAGCTCGCGCCGGGCCGTCTCCAGCTCCTCCCTGAAGCGGAGAGCGTCTTCTTCCCCGTACGGCACGGGGAAGTGGCCGTAGGACTCCGAGGAGTCGTCTGGGAGGGGTTGATTGGCCGGCGCAGGAGATGGGTTCCACTGAATCAATCTGAAAAGAGGATGATCGTCAAAACAAGAAGAAGATCAAAAGATGAATCAAAGGAGAGGAATCGACGCTCATTGCCTCCGGCGTGCGTTGGCGCTGCTCCCCTCTGCCTCGTCGGAGGCGCGGCGGCGGTTGAGGCGGCGCACCATGGTGGTTTGGGATGTGCACTGTTTGGAAAGGAGAAAGGACTGAGATTGGCAAAGATTCGAGAGCTAGAAGGCCTGGTGGAGAGCTAGGGGCACCTACGGTTGCATTTATAGGCCTGGCAAGATGAATCGTGGCTTCGAGTCGTGGCTTTGGATCGTGGTGCATATCCCAAGAAAATCGGAAGGTGGAAAGGTTTCCTTGGC
Organism: Cenchrus americanus; assembly: GCA_947561735.1. Lineage (NCBI taxonomy): Eukaryota > Viridiplantae > Streptophyta > Magnoliopsida > Poales > Poaceae > Cenchrus > Cenchrus americanus. The sequence continues at coordinate 152,177,521 of OX387242.1, read as the reverse complement.
CAGCCCGCCGGCGGGTCGCTTGGAGTTCTAGGCTGAGCCGCATTCAGTTGATTGGTTCGGCTAAGGAGAATCAAAGTGCCATTCGGGAGTTAGCGTTTCTTTGCCGAATGGGTCGTTCAGCATTATATTTGAGGGTACGCAGAAGAAAAGAAACAAATTACAAGAAAATATCACAAGAACGGCCAATTCGGTTATACATCAATGGGGGCATTCAAATGTTCAGATGTTTCGCAATCACACCACGAGCATTGGATGTTGCCTGACGGAAATTGTCCAACAGTTCTTGGCAATCTTTTTGGGCGCTGGACAAGGTGGTGAGCTCTGCATCGCATTGTTCCATCTTAGCTATAGCCGATTTTGCCTCCTCTTGGGTCTTTTCTATCAATCCGGGAAGCTCGGCTATTTTCTTTTTATCAGCCTCTATCTCAGCTGATAGGCTTCGCAGCTCCGCTTCTAGAGCAGCTTTCTTGGCAACTTTCAGGTCACAAGAAGCATGCAGGCTAGCCAGTGTGTCTCTGTGGTTCTCTGTTTGGGACTGCGCCCCGTTCATGGCTCGTTCAGCATCAGATCTCTTCCTTTCGATAGCCGGACGGGAGCGCAGTTTTCTCAAAGCATGTCTTATGGGCGCATAAAGGACGTCCAGGCCACAGATAGATACTAGAGGAGCACTGATATGCTCAGGAAGTTCTTGGCTGATGGATTCAAGCATCTCCTCGAAGCGATCAAGATCCTTGAACTGATCTTGTGCATCCCCTTCTAGCCAGGCAACAATTTCTCTAAGCTTTGATAACACTTCATCTGACAGAGGCTGGTATACTCCTTCCATCGCCTCGGCAACTGGATTGCTCCCCGATGGCAGGCTTGATGATGATGGAGCCTGATCCTGAGAAGCAGTATTGCCGAGTTAAGGGTGCTAAACGTGGAGGTAGCAGAGTTAAGTGCAGATGAATACCTCATGGCTGATTTCTTGAGCAGGGGCAATCACAGGTGAAGGAGGTGCTCCAGGTAGAGCTGAAGCTTCCAAGTTGGAAAGTGTTGATGCAGTTGCTGGTAGTTCATGGGCTTCTGGCTGAAGAGGAGTTGGATCCACCTCTGTTGGGATTGTTGTCTCTGCATGACCAACAGGTGATTGTGCCCTTGGAGGACTTGATGGCTCCGGCTGGATTGGAAGATTCATCTCTGGAGAATTTATTGCTTCTGCAGAAGGTGATGAAGATGAGATCTCCACTGGGATAGGTAATTCAACCCTGGGTGGACTTGCTTGTTGAGCCACTGGAACATCTACAAGTTGTTCTTCCATTGTCTCTTCTGCAAATGTTAAATTAAAAGGGTAAATGCCAGTGTTCATCCTTAAGAAAGGACAGTAGAGGTCATACCAGTGGATGGGGCATTGGCAGGTGCTGGCACTGAAGGCTGCTGGGCTCTGGTCTGAAAATGCACAAAGATATGATTTATCAAGAACAGGGTAATCTTGTGACCAAGAAGGTAAAGGATTTTACCTCAACAAGCACTTTCTTGACAGTTCTTCTCCTCTTGGCATTTGGAGGAGCAATCAGATGCAGACCTTGCCTCCTGTCAGCAGCAAGGCTAGAAAGGCTGGGGTCTGTTGTAGCATACCTGGCCATTAGTTGAGCTAGAGTTGTGGACTTGAATCCCAGTGCTGAGATTGGGCCTTCAGCATTGTAGGTGATATCCCTAGCTCGAAGGGCAGGCACTGTGTTCTGTGGATAAGAAGATGAAGGTCAGAATCGTGATTAAAGAGGATATGTCTGATCCGAGGGTTCATTGTATTACCTCTGAAGTTGGCAGGAAATCAGGCATCAACTCTGCGCAGAACACGTGTACAGGCTCACTGAAGATGTGATCATGGAATTCTTGCCACCAGGAGTTAAAGGTGGGATGAGCTATGGTTGTGGGCACGAAAGGACAGGTGTAGGTAGTGGGACTACACACATATTGGAAGACCCTGCTGCTATGCATACTCTCTTTGATTTCCTCTCTGGGCTTGAGGAATTCATGCAGGAACAATCTTGGGGACATTGGCCCACATCCAATTTGCCTGGCCATTACATTGGGCTGGTAATATTCATAAGTGCTGGCATTCAACCTCCCTACATTGAACTCAGCCGGCAGTATGCATGGGCGTATTATGATGTTAAGAATCTCTAAGAATCTCCCATCTTGACGGCCGGGCTCAAAGGAAAATTCGACAGGGAAAGTCAAGGTGTCATTACCCAGATAGGGAAGCCAGAGAGGATTCTGGAAACCTTTGAAGAACAGTTCGAAGAGCTGGCTGACGTCTTGCTGAATGAGAACAGTTGAAGCCGCTTCTCCATAATTCTGGCATCCCCTGGTAGCATTGTTTTCTCCTTCTGGGTGATTGGACGAAGGGAAGAGCCTGGTGTTCAAGTCAACACCAACAATTTGATGCAGGTGAAGCTGCAGCCATATCTGAACGAACCACCAAGGGCCGTTGACACATGCTATCCTTTGGCTGGTGTACATCTGGGTAACAGTTTGGTGAAGCATATGGTATACGCTGCCCAAGAAGAATTTTCCCAGGGGGAGGCGATTGCCACTGGCCAAATGAGACACCATTGCGATGTGGTTCAGGGTAGGCTCATTGGCTTTACCATAGAAGACAAATCTGCACAGCCACATATTCAGACATGCCCTGTATTCAACATCACCAAGGGGATTGTCTTTCATGTGTTTCAAGATGTAATTCTTGTATCCGTTCCTTGGCTTCACCCCTGTTTGCCGTGAAGAATTTTTGAATTTCCAAGGCTGAACAGACCCTGTAATGTCAAGGCCGGTGATCATATATACATCGGCCAAGGTTGGAGACATTGGGCCGTGGCCAAAAAGGAAGGCGTTGACGCCGTTTGACCAGAAGTGGCAGGCTGCTATCAGGAGGTCTTCGTTCTTGGGGGTCTCAACCACGGATAACTCCAAGCACTGGGCGATACGGAGGGTATCCAGGTTGGTCAATCCACTCTTGTCTGCGAGAATCCTCCGGTACCAAGTTTTCCAGCCCGCGATTGGAGGTAAAGGCCAGTTCTTGAAAGCGTCTTGCCACTGAGGCGGTGGAGACAGAGCTGCTTTAAAGGGGATTCTCTAAGATTTAGTTGCGATGAAATCCCGAGGGTCAGAGTTCCCCACAGGACCCAGATAATAGGATCTTGAATTGGCCTCGGTGCGAATCAAAAGCTCAGTAGAAGGCTCCTGGAAGAAAAGCGGAAAAGGAAATCTCAGGTAAAATTGAAAACCTAAATGCCGAACGAGGCTTACGGGGGATGAATTTACCTGAGCATCTTGGTTCTGAGCTGCCATTGGAGATTTGAGCTCGGAACGAGGGGATCTAGGGTTTGGATCTGGATGAAGATTCCGGCGGATTGTGAAGAACAGATGTTGACAGATTTGATTTGAAGTATTCGTGGTTGGAGTCAATTGTGGAACAAAATTACTTTTATCCCACAATTGAAGGGGCATGTGTTAACACAAAAATTTGGTAAGGAGTCTGACTTGTGGGTCCGGTTCAATAAAGAGTCCGTCTGTTGGAAGGAAGGATATTTTTAGAGATATTCGGCAAAGAGATCTGTGGTCGGCTATCTGCTCCGGTTCGGCAAAGGAACAATAGAGCTGATTTTGCGGGATTGGACGGTGACGTGGCTCAATCAGGGAGGACGAATGGATGGATAGGCGATCAAGCTTAGAGATAAGTTAGGCAACGAATCCATTCGAGGTTGTACTTGACAGGGTATAAATATGACCCCTGAATGTATGTAACGAACACAATCATTCTTCAATACACACCGGCCTTACGCCAAACCCTAGAGTCCTTTGTCGTGTCGTCGAGTTCTTCGAGAGGGTTCATCGATCCGTCGACCTCCGTAAGTACCGGCAACCTTGTATCATGTCTAGTATCATGCGGTGGATTTAGATCTGATGCAAGTAGTCTTGTTACCATGCTTCGTGTCATGCGGTAGATTCAAGCTTGGTTCAAGAGGGTTTCTTGTTAGATCATGAGCCATGCGGTAGGCTAAGATCTAGCTTGAGACTAGTTATCGGCTCTATTGGATTTTGGCAAGATCCAATAGATTCATCAAGTTACCCCGTGTTATTTTGAGTTTTACTTTATGTTTAAATTCATGTAACACATTTTTGCCCAATCTAGATGGGTTTGGATCGGCTTTACCTCTTTTATGATCCTTGTTCGAGTAGATTTCATGTTTTAACACATGGATCTTACGCTTTCCGATAGCCGAAACCGAATCGATCTAGGTTGTCACATGTTGCGGGTTCAAGCTTGCTAATGTTTGCATAAATCTTGAAAGAGCCGGGTATCATGTGGTAGATGCAGGTTTTTGGGTTGCTTTGGAGCTAGTCATCCGGTGGATTAGATTTCCAAATCAATCTGATAGATTTATTCACTTGGTAATGTTTGTTCCTTCTTCATGGACCTCGAATCGGCTGTTCAGCCGTATTCGGTTATGTTTCTTCACGAGTAGAACACGTGCGTTATTCATGCTTTAAATGATGTATGCTTTTAGCTTTCCATATTTAGATCGTATCATGTGGTGGATAGATCTATTTGTGGAAAGTGGTACGGTTTTTCATGCAAGTTGTATCATGCGGTGGATAGATTTGTTTGATACCGTACCCGACGGGTTTTGAAGTAACTAGACATGCGGTAGACTAGTGCTTTGGATCTATGCATGCTTGTTTGATACATGATCATGTCCGTGCTTTACTTTATTCATTTATTTAATGCTAATCTTCATGAGGATCGGTCATGGCCTCGTGCATGGACATCCTTGTTCAAACAAAGACCGATCGTTGTCATGCTTACGTCATCCGTTCGGCAATATTACTTTTTCCCCTTTGCGAGTTCCCGAATGGTTGTAGTTCACTGGCAAATAGCTTTCTATAGCTATGTGTCATCCCATTTGGCTTCTTAGCCGTACATATGGAACTGTTTGGTACCACCCGGCAAGTTCCAAGTTTTGGTATCTAACTGCTTTGTCTTTTGTTAATTTTCAGGAAAAATTGACTGGCACGTCTTTTGCTCTCTGCGCGTGTGAAGCCGGCTTTGTTCGGCTTGCTGTGTGTTTGGCGTTGAGTGCACTTTTTGCGTCAACACACCGGTCAGACCAGTGTAGCCTGGGCAGCTCGGGATGAACAGCACCGGCGGGTCAACTCCCCCAAATCCAAACCTCGATCTCCCGAATCGCTCCACGGAATTGAACAAGACTTTGGGGGTAATAGGAGCACCTCATGAGGAGTCCATAGCCAAGTTTAATCCCACCAAAACTTGTCCAAAAAGGAGGAATCGAAGAAATCCCGCCAAGAACACCTCTAACCCTGGAACTAGGAAAACCCAAAAAACGAGCCCCTTTACTCACGGATTTGGGAGGGGAATCACAGCCCAAAGAACCACGACGGGTTCCAACAAATTTCCCCCATCAAATCCCAAGAGAACGGTCCCGGAAACAACCCAAGAAAAACACCAAAAAAGGGCTCCGAAAATCACCACCAAGAACAATTGGGAACTACACAACAAGGCCTTGAGGAACCACGCCGAATCATCTATACATGCCACAAAGGTTCATACAAGGTCTAGCTTGCCACTCGATCATTCAACCCTCTCACAAGATCTCACCATGAAGCTCTCAAGCTAGTCCTATGGAAATCCTAAGAAAATAGGAAGGGAAAATAGGAATGCAAATGAACTTGGGTTCCCAGAGCTTGGCTGCCATCCTCTAACCTCATGGGTTATATGGTGGCAACCGAAAGTCTAAAATACCGTTTCCTAATAACTAGGGATAAAATCCCCTAAAGGGCGGTTTTGGAAATCTTCAAGCTTTCTCCATCGGACGGATACCCGGCGACCGCAACTGGCTTAGCCTCGATGCAAACCTTGCGATCCCGACGCATGTCCTCCGCTTCGATGATTCCGGACTGCGTCGTCGAACACCGGTCCGGGACGGCCGGCCGACCCACCGGCCGGGACCGGTCCGCGCGCGCGCCGCTCCGTCTTCGGTTCTTCGATCTTGGCTTTGTGGATCAAGCAAGGAACCCAGTGGTTTTCTGGTGAACCACCGGAAACCCTGCGAACTCGGTGTAGCCTCCGCCAATCTCCACTCATGAATCGGCTCCCACGTAGTCCTGGCTCGACCTTGGTTTTGAGGCTCAACCAAGAAACCGTCCATGACTTCATCTTGCTGTTCATGCCACCATTCGGCCCGCACTTGACCCCGCTGGCCACCGGGTCCCTCGAACGAAGCCTACTTGTCTTCTCCACACCTGAGGCCTCACCGGCGACGACCTTTCGCGCTTGTTCTTCACCTGCACCAACACCAGTCAAGCCGCAACCTGCACCTGCAATAATTAGCCAAGAATCAGTCCTCACAACATTGTCAATCACTCATCACACAAGGAGACGACCATCCACCGGTCCTCGAACCACATATGGTACTCAATCTCCCCCTTGATGAGTGCATTGACAACACCCACACGAAAGTAACAAGAGAGAAAAGAAAAAGAAAAGAAACGAACAAAACTCCAACAAGCGATCGAAAGCCAAACAAAGACAAAGAGCAAGATCACTTGAAGAAGACAAGTCTCGGACCCCTTAGGAAAGGGCAACGGCTCGACACATCCGAGACAAAACAAAGCTTAAGCAAAGAGCGCAAACCACCGAAACAAAACGCAAAAAACCACAAAGAGCTCCCCCTGCACACATGCATGCTCCCCCTAAACCAATGCAACTCCCCTTGGACAAATGCATGCAAACCACTTGAAAACAGGGCAGTTGCAACAACTTCAGCTCACACCGGTCAGACCGGTGCCCAACATGTGCACAGGACCAGCACTCAGACCGGTCAGACCGGTGACCTCGACCGGTCGGACCGGTGCACACCAGAGCCCAGAAATGGCTCGAAACCACCTGAAAACCTTCTAAATGCATCCAGCAAGCCATTTCAAGCTCAAACTTCTCCCCCTTGTTTACAATGCATGAATCAAGCCAAAAATGCAAAACTTTCAACCTAGAGCTTCTCAAATAGACAAAATTCAACAAAGGATGCTGCACATGTCCAAATGAGCAAGTTAGATACTCTATAGCTTCGTATCGACCTCAACTACATGATTATCAAGTTTCACAACCATTGGACGAAGCTAAGATAGATTTGGGAAATTTGGCGAAAAACTTGCCTCTCATTAGCAAAGTCCTAAACATGATCAAAACATATCAAAAGGGCAAAGCCACACAAACTTCATGCTAGGACAGCCATTATAATCATACGACCATCAAAAACACCCACAAGCACCTCATGTCATGTCAAAGCCACCGAGCCATGTGCCTACTTCTATGTATGAGACTTCTCATTGGTAGGCATCATGCAACGGTTTAGCACCCAAAGCAAATTAAATTCAACACATATGACATGGGAGCACATTTTCCAAGCATTTTACATTTCATTTTCAGATTCATAATTGGTACATGAAATGTCTTTGCGACAAAAAGGAACTTATGCCCCTCCACAAGATGAAGCAAGAGGGCTAAACATTCATGATGGCAAATGAGCCTTTGGCCCCATATGATCAATAAGCTATCTATCCAACCACAAATTAAGCATAGCAAAGCCACTAAAACATGTCAAGATCATGTAAAGGCATTTACACATGAGAGAGCATATATGTGACATTTTTCAAAAACATAGCCATCAACCATGGATTATTCATCAAGATCATCAAGAGATAAGCCAAACTAACCATAGCATACCAAACAAGCTCACAAAGACATAAATAGCATTCCATAGTGAACAATCTATATGAGAGAAGCTTTTCCTAACCAATGCATATGATACAAAATGCATGCAATCTAAGATACAAGGATGCCTATACATCATGTTACATATGCCATGCCAAATGCAATAAATGCACAAAGGAAAGCTATACATATGCTACAAAGGAGCTCCCACACACCCATCTCAAGAAATCAAACACACACCAAGCCCCCCGCAAACGAGTGAAATTTGCTTGATCTAGGGGTTTGGTCAAAATATCGGCTAGTTGGTCATGTGTGGGTACATGGATCAAAGCTATCTTTCCTTTCTCTACGTTGTCTCTCAAAAAATGATACCTCACTTCTATGTGCTTGGTTTTGGAATGGAGCACTGGGTTCTTTGCAACGCTTATGGCACTGGTGCTATCACATTGAAGTGGGACATGGGTATACTCCTAACCAAAGTCACTCATGGTGTATGAAATCCAAAGGGGCTGAAAGCAACAACTAGCAGCGGCAACGTACTCGGCCTCGGTAGTGGATTGTGCAACACTCGACTGTTTGCGGGAAGACCAAGACACCAAAGAAGAACCCAAAAACTAGCAAGTCCCAGAGGTGGACTTCCTATCCAACCGACACCAGGCAAAATCCGCATCCGAAAAACCATGAAGCGCCAAAGAAGAGGACGCGGAGTACCAAAGTTCGAAGTCGGGAGTGTGACGCAAGTACCTGAAAATTCGCTTCACCGCTTGCCGATGCGAAGTCCTCAGAGATGCTTGAAAACGAGCGCATAGACATACCGATAACTGGATGTCCGGCCTCGTCGCCGTCAAGTAGACCCGATCATGCTTCGGTACTCCTTCTGGTCCACGTGTTCACCTTCCTCGTCCGCGTCAAGAGCCGTAGTCGTACTCATCGGCATCGTCATAGCATTGGAATCCACCATCTTGAACTTTCGCACAATGTCCTTGGTGTACTTAGCTTGGTGCACAAATGTTCCTTCCTTTGATTGCTTGATTTGTAGCCTGAGGAAGAACTGCAACTCGCCCATCATGCTCATCTCAAATTCCCTGCTCATATCCTCTGCAAACCTTGCAACAAGAGAGTTAGACGAGCCACCAATGACAATGTCATCCACGTACACCTGCACAATCAGGATATCTCTTCCCTGCCTCAGTAGAAACAAGGTCTGATCGACCTTCCCATCTCAAAACCTCTCTCAAACAAGAACCCCCTCGACCTGCCATACCAAGCTCTAGGTGCCTGCTTCAGCCCATACAGCACCTTCCTCAACTTGTACACCCGATGGGGGTACTTCTCACTCTCAAACCCCGGAGGTTGCCTCACATACACTTCTTCCTCGAACACACCATTCAGGAAAGCACTCTTCACATCCATTTGGTGCAACTTGAACCCTTTAGCCACGGAAAAGGCTAGAAGGATCCTTATTGCCTCCAAACGGGCTACGGGAGCAAAGGTCTCCTCGTAGTCGATCCCCTCCTTCTGACTGAGCCTCTGAGCAACAAGTCTCGACTTGTTTCTCACAACCTCACCTTTCTCTCCCTCTTTATTCTTCCACACCCACTTTGTACCAATCGTCTTACACCCTGGGGGAGGATCAACCAACTCCCAAACCTGATTCCTCTAAAATTCTCCAACTCCTCATGCATCGAAATAACCCAATTTTGATTAGATAGTGCGTGTCCAATGTCTTTGAGCTCAAAAGTAGCAACAAATGCAGCATGAGTGAAATGAGAATTGTTCCGAACCCTCGACCGTGTAGTGCATTCATTCATGTCGCCGATGATCCTCGAAGCTGGGTGATCCACTTGTACTCACCGGGGAGGTTCTCGTCTCGATGCTACCTCCCCCTCAACAACAGCTTCTCCTCCATCTTGATTTGTCGTCGTAGGTGTAGGTGAGGGTCCGTTCACCACCGTAGTCGAAGTAGTGGGTGCATGTTCAGCCGGGGGCACCACACCGCCATCTTCATCGTTTCCATGTTCATGCTCCTCCACTAGAAAGATCTCCTCGCCAAGCTCATCATCACCTGCACACTCAAAGACAAGCTGACTACGTGGTTGTGTCTCATCGAAGGTTACCTCGCAAGTCGCCACGATTTGGTTAGTTTCAAGATTGAGCACACGATATGCTCTAGAATGAGATGCATAACCAAAGAAAATACCGTCGACAGACTTAGCCTCAAACTTATCCAACTTCTTCCCTTTCTTCAGAATAAAGCATTTGCAACCAAAGACATGGAAGTGACTCACCTTGGGTGTGCGACCGTGCATCAACTCGTAGAGTGTTTTCTTCTTATGCACCCTGAGGTAGATCCTGTTTGACACATAGCATGCGGTATTTAGCGCCTCAGCCCAATACCTTCTCGAAGTCCTATGCTCATCAAGCATCGTCCGAGCCATCTTGCAGAAGGTCCTGTTCTTCCTTTCCACAACACGATTCTGGGGAGGCGTATACGGACTCGAAAACTGGTTCTCAAGACCCAAGTCATGGCAAAAGGTTTCAAAACGAGAGTTTCTGAATTCCGAGCCATTGTCACTGCGGATTGCTCGTATGGCATCTCCGTGCCTCTCGTTCCTCAACCTCAAGACTAGATCTCGAACAAAACCAAACGTCTCCCCCTTATCCTAAAGAAAGAACACCCATGCATACCGAGAATAGTCGTCCACCACAACAAGGACATACCACTTCCCACCCGCAGATCGCACACGAGCTGGGCCAACAAGGTCCATATGGAGCAGCTCGCATGGACGCCTGAGGCGGGTGAGAAGAGGCTACCATCTTGGCATGCCTACACGACGCACAAACCAACTCTTTCTCTAGCCTCAATTGTGGCAATCCTCGTACCAAATTGATTTTACTCAAGCGGGACAAAAGGTCAAAGCTCAAGTGACCCAACTTCCTATGACACTTCCACAACTCACTCGAAGAACCAGCCAAGAAAAAACGCTCGACACCCAAAGACTGAGAAAAATCAGCACGAAACACTTGACCCTCGGGAACGACCATACAGACAAGGTCCCCTCGAGAGTCCAAAATCCGAGAACCACCTGGCCGAAACAACACCTCAAAACCCTCATCCAACAGCTCGGACACAGAAAGCAAATTGTACCCCAGCGATTGAACAAGAGCAACACTCCTGAGAGTGATCTTGTCACTCACCTTAATCTCAACTTCTGAAAGCACACGCCCACGCCCATTGTCCCCAAAAGTGATGTACCTCCTTGTCACCACTGGGACGAGACTTGAGAACCACCCCCTGTCTCCGGTCATATGCCTCGAGCAACCGGAGTCAATCAACCAAATGTTTTTCAAGTCTCCCACCTGAAATTCAAAAACGAGCACGTGAGCGAACAAACGACTCAGCACTAGGGTTAGTACCAAAAGAGTAAAACCAGTGCCGAGCCATTTGCTCGAAAGTGGGGTTAGCACACACCAAACCATCTTTCCTACTAAAACTACCACCACGAACACCACCTCGGTAACCACTCCGAGGAAACCAACCTTCCCTACCTGGAGGAGGACCAAAACCACGAAAGAAAGCCCGTGGACCGCCCCCCCTCTCCTTCTCAAAGCTACGACTCCTCCCATCCTCGTAGTGAACTCGAGGGGGAGAATGCCTAGCAACCTGACCTCCTGCAAACTCTTTAGCCCAACCACCAGAACCACGACCTCCAGAAACAACCCTTGCACTTGTACGAGCACGAAACCAAACTGCTGCCTGTCCAGGCCTGCATCGGTCTGACCGGTGCCCCACACCGGTCTGACCGGTGTAGCCTGGGCAGCAGCACCTCCAACAGCCTTCCGCTCTCCCCAAGCCCGAACTGTCCTCACACTCACCTTGGCCCTGGGCATCTGCACACGAGGCTCAAGTACACCATCAGAAAGGTGGTACTTGTCCTTGTTAGACCACTCCTTCGCCATTCTCTTCTCTCGCTTCCTCTTGAAGCAAAACTCATCCTTATGGCCATCTCTCTCACAATAGCCACAATGGAACCTCACAAGCTTAGCCTTAGGCTTGGGCTGTGGCTGCTCACTTAGTTTCTCTCCACTCAACTTCTCCACCGGTTTCTCCTCACTAGCCTTCTCACTTTCTTTCCCAAAGAACACTTTCCCCGAAGTGCTCACAAACTTGATAGGCTTTTGGAGATCATTTGTAGGTGTAGGAAACACGGGTGGAGCTGGGGTTGTGTCTAGTCGGTTCCTAAGATGGTTAGGTTTTGGAGGGAAATCATTTTTGTGGTGGGTTTTTGGTGGCTACGGGGATATTCTCTCCACTTCCCTCACCAACCTTGTTTGCCCCAAGTCCCTCACCATCCTGCCTCTTAAATGCCTCGATCATCATCCTCAACTGAGGCTCATGACCAGACAACCAACCCATCAACTTTCTCAGCTCATCATTATCATCCTGCAAACGGTCAACATAATGTGCAAGTTCCAAATTCTTCAAAGCATACATTTCACAGGTAGAGCAAGATGTCGGAATTGGTTCTTTCAGCTTAGCCTCAAGGGAAGCAGTGTAAGCATGCAAAACAGGGCAAGAAGTACAAGCACCTAGCAAAGCAAGTCTAGATTTAAGCTCAGCCACTTCAACCCTAAGCACATCTAGTTCCTCACACTTGGAGGCGTGCTTCTCCTTGAACAAAGCAAGATCAGCAAGACAGATGGAGCAATCAGCACAATCAACCTCATCCGAAACAATAGGGCTCGCCTTAAGGGAATCAATCTCAAGCTTGCTATCAAGAACCTGTGTTTCTAGCTCAGCCACTCTAGTCCTAGCATCCTCGAGTGAAGGCCTAAGCTCTTTTCTCATTTTCTTGGCTTCTCTAAGCATGTCATCACGATTATCAAGCAAAGAGCCAAGCCTCTCATTCTCCTGGCGCAAGAAGGGAAGCTCATCACGCACCTCGTCATCGGAATCAGAGTCCGAGTCGCTCTGTGTGCTCTTCTTGCTGACGGAGCTCAGCGCCATGGTGCAGAAGTCGTCTCTCGCGAAGCAGCTCAGCCCGCTCAGGTTCTTGGACGACTTCCTGCTCTTGCGACGATCGCCTTCATCTTCACTGCTGCTTGAGCTCGAGGTGGAGTATGCGGAACTGGTGTCGACGTCGCTCGCTCCGACCATCGCTCGGGCCTTGCCTCGACTCTCCTTCTTCCTCGATCGTCGCTCGTCCCTGTGCTTGTTCTTGTGCTTGCTTTTGTGGTCACGCCTCGACCGGTACTTGCTGTTGACGCAAAATCTGCACCCTGCGCCAAGCACATAGCAAGCCGAACGAAGCTGGCTTAACACGCGAACAGATTCCAAAGCGTGCCAGTCAGTTTTCCTGAAATTAACAAAGGGTAACACAGTTAAATACCAAAGCTTGGAGCTTGCCGGATGGTACCAGACTGTTCCATATTTGCGGCTAAAAGCCATGTAAAGTGACATATAGCTATGAGAAGCTATTTGTTAACAGTTTTGAAAATCATTCGGGATCGCTAGAATATAAAATAGAGCATAGCCGAATGGATGACGTGAGCATGACAAAAGATCGGTCTTTGTTTAAATAACATTGCTCGTGCATGATCATGATCGATTTTTGATGATAAACAACAACAAAAATAAATAAAGTAAAGCATATTCATAAATATGAAGTAAACAAGCATGCCTAGGCCAAAAGCACTAGTCTACCGCATGTCTAGGTACTTCAAAACCCGTCAGGCATGAAACCAAACAAGTTAATCCACCGCATGACACAACTTGTGTTGAAATCACACCACCAACCACAAAAAGATCAATCCACCGCATGATTCAATCTAAACATGGAAGGCTAAAAGCACACATTATTTAAAGCAAACTTATGAGCATGTTTTACTCGGGAAAGCATAACCGAATGCAGCTGTACAGCCGAATCGGGATCCATGAAGAAGGAACAAACATTGCTAAGGATGATAAATCTATCACATTGAATCGAAATCTAATCCACTGGATGATTAGCTCTAAAGCAACCCAAAAACCTGCATCTACCGCATGATACCCGGTTCTTTCAAGATTCACACAAGATTAGCAAGCTTGAACCCACAACACATGACAACTTAGATTGATTCGGGTTCGGCTATTAAAGAACATGTGGTCCACGTGTCGTATCAAGCCAAAGATATGAATGTGAAACGTAAAGATCGCAAAACGAGATAAAGCCGATTCAAACCAATCTAAATTGGGCAAAAGAGTGTTACATGATTTTAAACATAAGGTAAAAAGTCAAAGAAACACGTGGTAACTTAATGAATCTATTAGATCTTGTCAAATCTAATAGAGCCGATAACTAGCTCCAAGCTAGATCTTAGCCTACCGCATGGCTCATGATCTAACAAGAAACCCTCTTGAACCAAGCTTAAATCCACCGCATGATACTAAGCATGGTAACAAGACTACTTGCATCATGATCTAAATCCACCGCATGATACTAGGCATGATACAAGGTTGCCGGTACTTACGAAGGTCGACGGATCGATGAACCCTCTCGAAGAACTCGACGACACGACTAGAGGACTCTAGAATTTGGCGTAAAGCCGGTTTGTTATGACAATGTTTAATTACAATTACATACACCCAGGGTTCATATTTATACCCTGTCCTAGCACGACTCCTGGTGCACTACGAGCACAATATTTGATACCTAATTTAATGCCCAAGTGCGAATGCCTATCCATTCGTCCCTTCCTTCCGTTCGGGCCACGTCACCGCGCAATCCCGCAAATCCAGCGCAAACAGTCCTTTTGCCGAACGGAAGCAAACTGAAGGATCGGATGGCGACTAGAGAGGGGGGGAGTGAATAGGAGCCGGTAAAAATTCTTCTCGAAGAACCCGGCCTATACCCTAGACAAATCCCGGTCACACACGAGCGATGGATCGAATCACACACCAACCGCCAAGACAACAAGGTTATGGATCAACCTCAAGTCTTAGAAACGATTCCTTGATGCACACGCGGAAGCACGAAAGAAGAAGGTAGGAATCGAATCAAAGAACCAAGCTGTCAGCCTCGGGAGGACTGTCCGGCCAGGCGGGGCGGACTGTCCGCAAAGGCCGCGCGGACAGTCCGGCCAGTGCCGCGGACAGTCCGCAAGGGACACGCGGACCGTCCGGCCAGGAGCCACGGACCGTCCGTTAAAGACAACAGAACCACCAGAACCGACCCGAGAAAAACGGACCGTCCGCAAAGACCGGGCGGACCGTCCGCGCGGGTCTCGGACCGTCCGCTACTGAAGCTCGGACCGTCCGCGAACCGGCTGCAACGAAAACCTAAAACAAAACCGGGTCGAAAGCAAAGGCGCGCAAGAACACGACGAACACGGGAAGAACACGCAGCCCGCGGACCGTCCGCCACTGCCTCGCGGACCGTCCGCGCCGCACGGACAGAGCAGAAAACTTCTCGACCCCGAGGGTCAACTCTCCCAATCCATCACCGGTTCTCCCAAACGGTAGAAGCTGTTGAGACAAGAGTTTGGGGACATGAAAAGCGTCAACCAAGGATGCTATACCCCAAAACTTTTGCCTCCTAACTTCCTAAATCATCGGGAATCGCGGATCCTATGAACACCACCAAAAGCTAGAGCACCGAACGAAAATCCTTGAATCGAAGTGGTTTCCCGGCGTTTGAGGGCACAAGATCAATCACAAAGATGCACTAAACATCCATCCGTGTTTCCCTCAAAGAAATCCGGGGAGAAACCCACTCAAATCCGCGGAATCACACTGAGAACAAAGGCACCAAAAACAAGCACGAAAAAGACCACGCAAATCAAAACGCCGAATCTTCTATACAAACCAGGAAAGATTCACAAGGTCTAGCATGCCGCCCTAGCATCCGTCCCTCTCAACAAATCTCTCACGAAGCTCTCATGCTAGCCTAGAGTAAATGGAGAAGAAAATAGTCCCAGAAAATGAGAAAGAGGAGGGGAGAAATGAAACCCTAAGTCGCGGAGAGAGAGAGCCATCCACACACACTCATGGCTTATATATCGCGTCCCGCCGGTGTGGGAAATGACTCGACTACCCCTAACTCAACTACTGGCGATACAACCCACGCAGGGGCATTTATGCAATGTTTGTGGGTCTTGCCATCGGACGGCCACGCCTTCGCCGCACCCCGCTTCCTCCCGACGCAAGCCATGCGATCCCGCCGCGTGTCCTTCGCTTCGAAGCTTCCCGACACGCCCGGATCCCGTCTCCGTCGTGTTGGGTCTTCGAACTTGGTTTTGAGGCCCAAACCAAGAAACTGTCCTCCGATGGTTTTGTGGGCAAACCACCAAACCCCGCGTGCTCGGCCCGGCCTCCCGCCACCGTGCACCGGCTCGATCATCCATGACTTCGTCTTGCTCGTCTCGCCACCATGTGGCCCGCACCTAGTCCCGCCGTCCACCGGGTCCCTCGAACCGAGCCTACTTGTCTCTCCATCTCCCGGAGGCCCCTCAAGGCTGAAGACCTTTCGCACCCGTTCTTCACCTGCAAAAACACTAACTAGGCCGCAGCCTACACCTGCGCACTGAGCCAAGAGTCAGTCCAACACCCGTTGTCAATCACTCATCACTGAGGAGCGGTCATCCATCGACCACCGGGACGCTCCTGGTCCTCACAAACTGCCGACCGCAGGTATTTCTGCCGAATCTTCTGAAGAAACCTTTCCCTGTCGAACGGGATTTGTTACCAAGTTAGGCCCACAAATCAGCCTCCTTCCTGTTACGAAAGTAAGAAAAAAGAAGCGCAACTCATGGCCAAAACCAAAGAAAGGCAAAGAAAGGTCACAAGCCGAGCAAAGCACAAACTCCACACTGAAAACAGCAAGAAAGCTCCCCCTGAACAAATGCAAGCTCCCCCTGAACATGTAGATGCAAACTTCCAAATTTTAGCTCACCTCTTCTGAATTTGCATTAAGCTCACCTCTTCTCCCCCTTGATGACAATCTATGAATCAAGGTAAAAATGCAGGAATGAAAAACAAAGCATATAAACATCTACATGAGCTTCTCAAATAGGCCAAATCTAGTGTCAAAGGCTAGAAATGAGACAAAGAGCACATATATGGATCATAACATAGTCAAAGCATTGCCACAAGTAATATATGGAAATATAGGCATGTGACAAAGCCAATTTTCAGATTTGAATATTATATCAAAAGATGGATCACTTCAAATGTAAAGGCCTATCCAAGTCATTTTCTAGCCAAAAACATGCATATCATCCAGAGATCATACAAGGATATCCAACTCTCAACAAAAGATCATTGCAAACACCCATAAAGCAAAGCATGTCATGTTAAAGCTCATGAGCCATGTGTCCACTTCGGGGAGACTTCTCCACCGGTGAACATCATACAACATGTTTTGCACCCATGTTTAAAAGATAAGACATTTTAAGCCTAAACATGATGGATGGAGCATCTATCAAGCATACACACTTCTTTTAAAGATTAATTCATTTCATGGTACATGAAGTGCCTTTGCGGCAAAAAGAAGCTTATGCTCCCCCATATATGCAACAAAGGCTAAACATTCACAATGATATTCGGCCTTTGGCCCAACAGCAAGAAAAAGACATCCAAGCACAATCTAAGCATAGAAAGCACATTTAGACCAAAACGTGACATGGATACACTACTACACATGATTGGAGCACATTTCATCAAATTTAGTCAAGATTAGCATTGGATTCAAAAAGGGGCTATCTCACAACACATATATCTCAAATATTCCAAGAGCATAGCCTCACATAGCCATTTCTCCACACACATGACCAATATCTCACAAGTAGCCAAAGAGACTCAAATAAGGCATATGAAAGAAGCTCATCATCCTAAAAATGCAATATGATACAAATGCAACATGATATATAACAAGATGGCTATCCTACCATGGTTTATACATCAAGCAAAGCATGTATATACATCAAAGTAAACATGGTATGATACATATGGTACAAAAGAAAACCCCCAAGAATCAACTAGAAAGGGAAACAAACCCCAAGTTCCCCCCGCAAGCGCACAAAAGTAGCTTGGTCGAGAGGCTTTGTAAAGATGTCTGCAAGCTGATCTTGGGTAGGGACATGGCTCAACACAATGGTCCCTTTCTCCACATTGTCTCTCAAGAAATGGTATCTCACTTCTATGTGTTTGGTTTTGGAGTGAAGCACTGGGTTTTTGGCTACGCTTATGGCACTGGTGCTATCACAAAGAAGTGGGATCTGGGTGCACTCCTCACCAAAGTCTCTCAAAGTGTATGAAATCCACAACAGCTGGGAACAACAACTCGCGGCTGCAACATACTCTGCCTCGGTGGTAGACTGAGATACACTAGACTGCTTGCGGGAAGACCACGAAACCAACGAGGACCCAAGAAACTGGCAAGAACCAGAAGTAGACTTCCTCTCGACTCGGCAACCAGCAAAATCCGCATCAGAAAACCCATGAAGAGAAAGAGTCGAGGAAAAAGAATACCAAATGCCAAGACTAGCGGCAGACTGTAGGTACCTGAAGATCCTCTTGACAGCCTGTCGATGTGATGTCCTCGGCGAAGCCTGAAAATGAGCGCACAGACACACACTAAACTGTATGTCTGGCCTCATCACCATCAAGTAGAGGAGGGAGCCGATCATGCTCCGGTACTCCCGCTGGTCCACTGGTTCTCCGTCCTCGTCCGCATCCAAAGTAGCCGTACTCCCCATGGGTGTCGACATAGGCTTCACATCTTTCATCTGGAACTTTCTCAGCATGTCTTTCGTGTACTTGGTCTGATGTACAAATGTTCCGTCCTTCACTTGCTTGATCTGCAGCCCGAGAAAGTATTGCAACTCACCCATCATGCTCATCTCGAATTCCCTGCTCATCTCATCTGCAAACTTAGCAACAAGGTTATGTGACGAGCCACCAAAGACAATATCATCCACGTATATCTGCACAACCAACAAGTCATTTCCACGCTTGAGGAGAAACAAGGTCCTATCCACAGTACCCATCACAAACCCTCTGCTCACCAGAAAACCTCTCAATCTCCCATACCAAGCCCGGGGCGCCTGTTTCAACCCATACAGAGCCCTTTTCAACCTGTACACCCTGTGTTGGAACTTCTCACTCTCGAACCCCGGTGGCTGCTTCACATACACCTCCTCCTCTATGACCCCATTCAGAAAAGCACTCTTCACATCCATTTGAAACAACTTGAACCCTTTAGCCACAGCAAAGGCTAGAATGATCCGAATTGCCTCAAGACGGGCCACAGGAGCAAAGGTCTCCTCATAGTCGATCCCCTCCTTCTGATTATATCCCTGAGCAACAAGTCTGGACTTGTTCCTCACCACCATCCCATTCTCACCCTCTTTGTTCTTCCAAACCCATTTGGTTCCTCAGAGTCGAACAACTACTCCCCCGTGCCTTACGGGGAGCTCGACGCCCTCCGCTTCAAGGCAGAGCTTGAGGTGGCCCAGCGCGAGCTGGAGGATGTCTCCAAGAAGGCTGGAATCGCCGAACTCGAGTGGGAGGACCAGCGCAAACAGTTGCTGGCAACCATCGATGGTATATCCCTTAGAATAGCCCTCAATCCAATTCAACTTTGATACTAACCATCATTGCCATGCACTTTGCAGCCCGCGACGCCGAGCTTGACCAGCTGAAAATGCTGGTGAAACAATTGGCTGACAAGGTGAACGCCCCTGGAGACACGCCGGCGGAGCGCCTCGCCGCGGTAGAAGATCGCGTGGACGAGGTGGCGGTCCACGGTATCCACCTCGGCACCACCCTGGGCTTGGCCGCCATGGCGACGCATACCAACGTCGACTACTCCATCCAGCCGCGCGGCTTCCAGGGCGGCGCACCAGAAGACATCGACGAGATCGAAGTCATCTTGGAGCGCCTCGATGGCCATGGTGATGCTATTGCCGAACTCACTCATCCCCATTCTGTGCTAAACAGGCTTTTCGATTAGATTGTACTAGGAATGTTTGATCTTCGGCAATAAATAAAGAATTTTTTTAATTTCCATGCTTGTATTATGACGATCCCTCTGTCTGTAGATGCGAATTTTACTATTTTCAAACGAATTCAGGAACTTTACTTGAGCCGAACACGCGAAAACAACTGCCCCTTGGCGCAAAATCCACAGAAAATCCTCAGTTTCGGGAACGATAAACACTGTTCAATGAACCCCCCCCCCCTTCGGGAAAAAACCCTGCCTTTTGGTATTCCAATAACGTACGCCAACCAGTCATCACTCCCAATGCGCTCTCTCAGTCAATAAAATAGCCCTCTGAGATGCCCTGCAAATCCACTCGCATACTCCTCCATCACTTCACATCTTCTCCCCCGCTCCAGAAGAGAAAACCCCAAAGTCATGGCGGACAAAGGAAAGCAACCCATCAAGGAAGACAGCACTCCACCAAAGAAGCGCACCATTCGAGAGTGAGTTTTTCTTTTAATCTGCTTCTTGCTCTCATTTGCAATCTCATGTTTACCCCTTCTTGTTTCCTCCAGCCTTGATCTGCTTCCTAAAGAAATCCTTGGGACCGAAGAAACGCCCGAGTACATCTTCTCTGACTCCTCCCTTAAAGCAGAGGATGCCACACCGGAACAGAGGGTCAATCACTAGTTGCGCCGCCGCATTCGGCATCTAGAGCACGATCTGTGAGACATCACCGCCCGCTGCCATGCCGAACGCGAACACCGCATGAGTTTAGCGGCGTTAGTAGCGGGTAAAACTTCCATCTTTATTTGACTCCATGTTTAAGCTGAGATCTTCATTTCTAACAACTGTTCTTCTCCCTTAGATGTCTCCGATAGGTACAGTAACCTAAAAGCTGCCTGGGACAGCCTGATGGAGGCTGCAAGCCACGGTCATCCCTGAAGCTTCCAAGTTGCCGTCACGGTGGTCCTGGAACAGTTGAAGAGGGAGGAGCTGAAGAAGAAAAACAAGAAAGATGAATGAAGCATACTTTCGCTTCTTCCTCCAGGCCTTCTGCTTCCCACCCCCTTGTAATCTTGAGTAACTGGATTGTCAAATAAAAGCCTGCAAGAAACATCTGTAACGTGTAATATTTTTGTGCTAAGGGCAATACACATCATTATTGGTCATTTCCTGTTAGGAATTTTTGTTCTAAAGGCGTCTTCTTTCTTGAATGCCGGCTGTTTCTGTCCATCAGATGTTTGTAATCCTGGCACTCGTGATCAACGATCAATTTCAACACTAGGATAATATTTCTTCAAATATCTTCCATTTATTGCAGTAGAAAATTCCTCTCCTAGTAAAGTTTTTAACATGTAAGCATTACCAGGCACACATCTGACTACCCGAAAAGGTCCTTCCCAATTCGGGGACCATTTGCCGAAAGCACTATATTTAGTTCCAATCGGCAGTAACGCTTTCCAAACCAAATCCCCTTCTGCAAATTGCCTGACCCTTACTTTCTTGTTGTAATATTTAGCAACTCGCAGCTTGTTCTTTTCAATGTTTTCCAAGGCTCTAAGACGTATCATATGCAAATCTTCTAACTCATCCATCATTAAACCGCTATAATCTTTGGAGCTTAAGTCCTTTTGCAAAACCACTCTCCTAGAATCTGATTGTATTTCCCAGGGCAAAACAGCATGATGCCCATAAACCAACTCATAAGGAGAAGTCTTTGTAGCTCCATGAGGAGCCATTCGGTAAGCCCATAAAGCCTCATTGAGTACCGAATGCCACCTCTTTGGCTTTTGATCGATTTTCTTTTGTATAAGCTTGATCATGATCTTCTTAGAAGCCTCTGCCTGACCATTACCTTGGGCATAATAAGGAGAAGAATTAAACAATTTGATTCCCATGCTTTTGGCAAACTCCATGAACTCCAAGGATACAAACTGAGCACCTTGACCAGTTGTAATTGTTTGAGGGATTCAAAACCTGTAGATGATGTGTTCTTTAACAAACTCAATCATGTTTTCTTATGTTACTTTCTTCAGTGGAATAGCCTCAACTCATTTGGTGAAGTAATCTGTTGCTAAAAGCACAAACTTATGCCCCTTGCTAGATGGTGGGTTTATATGGCCAATCAAATCTATACCCTAGCCTCTGAATGGCCATGGCTTGATAATTGGATTCAGTGCTGACGCTGGAACCCTTTGAATATTTCCAAACTTCTGACAATCTTGACAACCCTTGTAATACTGAAAGCAATCTTCCAGCATCGTCGGCCAAAAACATCCAGCTTGCCTAATAACCCATTTCATACGATAGGCCGATGATGTGCTCCACATAGCCCATCATGCACCTCACTCATCATCTTCTTTGCTTCTTCTGGACCCAGGCATTGCAACAACACCCCATCCAATGATTTGTAAAATAGACGTCCATCTAGAAGAACAAATTTTATAGCTTTATACCTGAGCTTACTAGAAACCTTTCGGGATGGATCCTCCAGATAATCAACAATCTCCTTTCTCCAATCATCCTCAGCCAGATCGCTCCCGAAAGCACATACCTCCATGGCAAACGCTTCTTGATTTTCCCTATAACCTGAAGCCCTCTGAGCTAATCTATTTGCCTCTTCATTGTGTTCTCTAGGAATATGCTGTAGAATTACTAACTGAAAACTCTTTAAGATTTCCCTGCATTCTTCGTAGTAATTCCTCAGGGCATCACTTTTACACTCATATTGGCCATTCAATTGCTTTATAACCAGCTCTGAATCTCCATAAATTTCAACTGAAACAGCCCCGGCTTCTTTCAAATATTGAAGCCCTCTAAGCAGTGCCTCGTACTCAGCTTGATTGTTTGTGACAGTAGGCTGAATAGGGATAGCAAACTCGAACATTTCACCTCTAGGTGAAATCAACAAAATCCCAACTCCACCACCTTTGCCACATGATGATCCATCAAAGAACTATGCCCACGGGGTAATTTCAAGCAAATCAATTGACGGATCACGATGCTCAGTAATGAAGTCGGCAATAATCTGACCTTTTGAAGGATCAAATGGCGACTAGAGAGGGGGGGAGTGAATAGGAGTCGGTAAAAATTCTTCCCAAAGAACCCGGCCTATGCCCTAGTCAAATCCCGGTCACGCACAAGCGATGGATCGAATCACGCACCAATCGCCAAGACCACGAGGTTATGGATCAACCTCTAGCCTTAGGAACGATTCCTAGAAGCACACGCGGAAGCACTAGAAAGGGAGGGAGGAATCGAACCAAGAAGCAAAGCACACAGGCTCTGGCGGACCGTCCGTCCAGGAGGGGCGCACCGTCCGCGCAGGCCTTGCGGACTGTCCGACCTGAAGCCGCGGACCGTCCGCGCCAACGCCGCGGACCCTCCGGCCCTACGCCGCGGACCGTTCGTTAAAGCACACAGAACCACCAGAAGCGACCCGAGAAAACGGACCGTCCGCCGAGGCCGGCGGACCGTCCGCGCGGGTCACGGACCGTCCGCTACTCAAGCGCGGACCGTCCGCAAACCTGCTGCAACAAACACCAAAAGCCAAACCGGATCGAAACCAAAGGCGTGCAAGAACACGACGAACACGCGACGAACCCTAGCCGCACGGACCGTCCGCCAGCACCCCGCGGACTGTCCGCCAGGTGCGGACAGAGCAGAAAACGCTCGACCCCGAAAGTCAACTCCCCCAAATCATCATCGGATTTCCCAAACGGTTGAAGATATGGAGACAAGGGTTTGGGGACTTGAAAAGCGTCACACAAGGATGCTATAGCCCAAAAATCTTGCCTCCTAACTCCCTAAATCACTGGGAATCGCGAATCCTTTGAGCACCACCAAAAGCTCGAGCACCGAACGAAAAACTTCAAATCCAAGTGGTTTCCCGGCGTTTGAGGGCACAAGATCAATCACAAAGATGCACGAGACATCTATCCATGTATCCCTCAAAGAAATCCGGGGAGAAACCCACTCAAATCCACGGAATCGAAACGGGAACAAAGGCACGAAAACAAGCACAAAAAGGCCACGAAAACACAACCCCGAATCTTCTATACAAACCAGGAAAGATTCACAAGGTCTAGCATGCCGCCCTAGCATCCATCCCTCTCAACAAATCTCTCATGAAGCTCTCATGCTAGCCTAGAGAAAATGGAAGAAAAATAGCTACGAAAATGAGAAATGGGAGGGAGGAAATGAAACCCTAAGTCACGGAGAAAGAGAGCCATCCACACACACTCATGGCTTATATATCAGGTCCCGCTGGAGTGGTAAATGACTCGACTACCCCTAGCATAACTACTGGCGATACAACCCACGTAGGGGCATTTAGGTAATGTTTGTGGGTCTTGCCATCGGACGTCCACGCCTTTGCCGCACCCCGCGTCCTCCCGACGCAAGCCATGCGATCCCGCCGCGTGTCCTCCGCCTCGAAGCTTCCCGACACGCCCGGATCCCGTCTCCGTCGTGTTGGGCCCTCGGACTTGGTTTTGAGGTCCAAACCAAGAAACCGTCTGCCGATGGTTTTGTGGGCAAACCACCAAACCCCGCGTGCTCGGTCCGGCCTCCCGCCAAACCACTTGACTCGGCCGCCACCGTGCACCGGCTCGTCTGTCCATGACTTCGTCTTGCTCGTGTCGCCACCATGTGGCCCGCACCCGGCCCCGCCGTCCGCCGGTCCCTCGAACCGAGCCTACTTGTCTCTCCATCTCCCAGAGGCCCCTCAAGGCTGAAGACCTTTCGCGCCCGTTCTTCACCTGCAACAACACGAACTAGGCCGCAGCCTACACCTGCGCACTAAGCCAAGAGTCAGTCCAACACCCGTTGTAAATCACTCATCACTGAGGAGCGGTCATCCATCGGCCACTGGGACGCTCCTGGTCCTCAATCTCCCCCTTGATGAGTGCATTGACAACACACAACGCGAAATAAAATTAAGAGAAAAAGAGAAAAGAAGAAGAAAGAAAAACAAAGAAGCTCAACTCATGACCAAAACAAAAGAAAGGAGAAGAAAGGTCACAAGCCAAGCAAAGCACAAGCTCCACAACAAAAACAGCAAGAAAGCTCCCCCTGAACATGTGGATGCAAACTTCCAAATTTCAGCTCACCTCTTCTGAATTTTCATTAAGCTCACCTCATCTCCCCCTTGTTGACAATGTATGAATCAACGTGAAAATGCAGAAATGCAAAACAAAGCATATAAACATCTACATGAGCTTCTCAAATAGGCCAAATCTAGTGTCAAAGGCTAAAAATGAGACAACGATCACACATATGAATCATAGCATAGTCAAAGCATGGCCACAAGTAATATATGAAAATACAAGCATGTGACAAAGCAAAATTTTCAGATTTAAGCAATTTTCCCAAAAGAAGGCTCGCTTCACATGTAAAAGCCTATCCATGTCACACTTGAGCCACAAACATGCATGCCATTCAAAGATCATACAAGGATATCAAATTCTCAGCAAAAGATCATGGCAAACACCCATAAAGCAAAGCATGTCATGTCAAAGCTCATGAGCCATGTGTCCACTTCGGGGAGACTTCTCCACTGGTGAACATCATGCTACATGTTTTGCACCCATATGTGACAGATAAGACATTTTAAGCATAGACATGATGGATGGAGCATTTTTCAAGCATACACACTTCTTTTCGAGATTATTTCATTTTATGGTACATGAAGTGCCTTTGCGGCAAAAAGAAGCTTATGCTCCCCCATGAATGCAACATAGGCTAAACATTCACCATGATATTCGGCCTTTGGCTCAAATGCAAGAACAAGGCATCCAAGCACAATCTAAGCATGAAAAGCACATCTAGACCAAACTGTGACATGGATACACAACTACACACGAGTGGAGCATATTTCATCAAAAATTAGTCAAGATTAGCATTTATTTCAAAAGAGGCTATCTCACCACACATATATCTCAAATATTACAAGAGCATAGCCTCACATCACCATTTCTCCACACATATAACCAATATCTCACAAATAGCCAAAGAAACTCAAATATGGCATATGAAAGAAGCTCATCATCCTAAAATGCAATATGATACAAATGCAACATGATATATGACAAGATGGCTATCCTACCATGGTTTATACATCAAGCAAAACATGTATATACATCAAAGTAAACATGGTATGATACATATGGTACAAAAAGGAAATCCCCCAAGAAACAACTAGAAAGGGCAACACACCCCAAGTTCCCCCCGCAAGCGCACAAATGTAGCTTGGTCGAGAGGCTTTGTAAAGATGTCGGCTAGCTGATCTTGGGTAGGGACATGGCTCAAAACAATGGTTCCTTTCTCCACATTGTCCCTCGAGAAATGATACCTCACCTCTATGTGTTTGGTTCGGGAGTGAAGCACCGGGTTTTTGGCTACGCTTATGGCACCGGTGCTATCACAAAGAAGTGGGATCCGGGTGCACTCCTCACCAAAGTCTCTCAAAGTGTATGAAATCCACAACAACCGGGAGCAACAACTCGCGGTAGCAACATACTCGCCTCCGTGGTAGACCGAGCTACACTAGATCGCTTGCGGGAAGACCATGAGACCAACGAAGACCCAAGAAACTGGCAAGTACCAGAAGTAGACTTCCTCTCGACTCGACATCCAGCAAAATCCGCATCGGAAAAACCATGAAGAGAAAGAGTCGAAGAGGAAGAATACTAAAGGCCAAGACCAGGGGCAGACTGTAGGTACCTGAAAATCCTTTTGACGGACTGTCGATGTGATGTCCTCGGCGAAGTCTGAAAACGAGCGCACAGACACACGCTGAACTGTATGTCTGGCCTCGTCACCGTCTAGTAGAGGAGGGAGCCGATCATGCTCCTGTACTCCCGCTGGTCCACTGGTTCTCCGTCCTCATCCGCATCCAAAGTGGCCGTACTCCCCATGGGAGTCGACATCGGCTTCACATCTTGCATCTGGAACTTTCTCAGCATGTCTTTCGTGTACTTGGTCTGGTGCACGAACGTTCCATCCTTCACTTTCTTGATCTGCAGCCCGAGAAAATACTGCAACTCGCCCATCATGCTCATCTCGAACTCCCTGCTCATCTCATCTTGTCACTCACATGCACAACACCCTCAGACATCACCCTTCCTCGTCCATTGTCCCCAAATGTGATGTACATCTTTTCCTTCACGGGGGTGAGGCTGGAGAACCACTTCTTATCTCCGGTCATGTGTCGAGAACACCCGGAGTCGATCAACCAAATGTCCTCCAAGCCTCCTCGCCCGTTGTCGAAACAAGAACGAGAGTGAGCTAGCGACTCGACACTGGGGTTAGCACAAAGAAAGTTAAACCAGTGTCGAGCCATCTGCTCAAAAGAGGGGTTAGAAAACATCATTCCCTTGCCACCAAACTTCCCATGTCCCATGGGAGGAGTACGAGCACCACGAGGGGGAAAACGTGGTCCGTAGTTCCTCTGGAACCCATAGCTGCGATCATCTCCCCTAAACCCGTATTGAGGACGAGTAGGGGGACGTCCAGCAAAACCACCACGAGCCCGACCAAACCTCTAACCAGCACGCACACCATCATCTCTCCTAGCAAACCTCTCACCACCACCTCTCTGTGGGAACCTGCCAACACTCCTCACACTTCCCACACCCCGTGGAAGTGGCACTCTAGGCTCAGGAATACCATGAGACTGGTGATACCTATCCTGGTTCGCTTGCTCCCTAGCAAGCCTCTCATCCCTCTTCCTCTTGTAGCAAAACTCTGCAAGATGCCTCTCCTTGCCACAATACTCACACCTTAAGGGGATGGGTTTTGGTTTTGGCTCTGGCTTCTCTCTAGGCTTCTCACCCTTCTCACCCACAAACTTCACCGGTTTTTGGAAGTCATTTGTCTTGGGTGGGAATTTGGGTGGATCTTGGGTTGTGTCAAGCTTGTTGCAAAGGTGGTTGGGCTTTGGTGTGAAAGAGTTCTTGGGTGCTTTTGGAAGTGGGACTTGGATCTCTCTGATCACCTCAAACTCGGGGTTAGACTCAACACACTTCTCATACACACTCTCCCCACTGTTCTCTCCCAGTTTCTCACCCAACTTCTCAAAACCCAAACCACGACCATCGCCTCTCTTGAACTCCTCAATCATGATTTTCAATTGAGGTTCCCCGCCGTACAACCAACCCAACACCTTCCTCAAATAGTCATTCTCCTCATAGATGACATCCAAACGGGAAGTAAGTTCAAGATTTCGCAAAGTAACTTCATCACAACTAGTGCATGCATTGACAACATGAGATTTCAAAGATGCTTCCAAAGAACTAATGGTAGAACGAGCATCAACAAGCTTAGCATGCATAGTAGGACATGATTTACAAGCACCAAGCAAAGTGGGTCTAGCCTTAAGCTCATCATATTCAGTCCTAAGAGCATCTAGTTTAGCCAAAGTAGAAGCATTCTTTTCATTAAGCAGTTTAATCTCATTCAACCATGCATCACTGAAGGACCGATACGGCGAACCAGAGAGGGGGGGGAGTGAATGGGAGCCGATAAAAATTCTATTCAAGAATTCGGCCTATGAACCCAAATTCACTCATGCACCTCCGTGAGCTTCTCTTGCCAAGTTCACGTGGCCACTGGAGTGCTACTGAACCTAGGAACAAGACCCAAACAACAGCCTCAACACACACGCAGCGAAAACACACACGACAAGGCTGCAGGCAGCACAAACCGGTCAGGCCGGTTTCTGAAACCGGTCGGACCGCTCCTGTTAGACTTAGCCTCACGAAGGCGGGAAAAACCGGTCGACCGGTTAGGCAAACCGGTCGACCGATTCCGTCCCGTAAACTCCCCAAAGACCCCAAACACTTCAAAAGCCTTTCCACATCCGAACAAACGAAGCCATGGAGCAAGAAAGACTTCCTTGTTCAAAGATCTTTCTCGACAAAGCCCATCGGGCGAAACCGGTCGACGGTTTCGGAAACCGGTCAAGCCGGTTTTAGCCTCGAATCGGCCGAGAAGAACACGAACCGCGGGTCAACTCCCCCAAAACCAAATCTCAATCTCCCGAATCGCTCCACGGACTTGAACAAGACTTTGGGTATATCAGGAACACCTCATGAGGAGTCCATGGTCAAGTTTAATCCCACCAAATCTCGTCCAAAAAGGAGGAATCGAAGAAATCCCACCAAAGGCACTTCCAACCCAAGAACTCAAGAAACCCCAAAATCGAGCACTTTTCCTCACGGATTTGGGAGGGGAATCACAGCCCAAAGAACCACGAAGGGTTCCCACAAATTTCCCCCATCAAATCCCCAAAGGAAAGTTCCCGAAAACACCGCAAAGAAATCATTGGGAGAGGGCTCCGAAAATCACCACCAAGAACAATCGGGAAAAACACATTCAAACCTTGATGAATCACGCCGAATCATCTATACATGAAACAAAGATTCGTACAAGGTCTAGCAAGCCGCCCGATCATCCATCCCTCTCTACAAGATTTCTCCGTGAAGCTCTCTTGCTAGTCCTAAGGAAAACCTAGAGAAAATAGGTGGAAAATAGGAAAACTAATGAGCTAGGGTTCCAAGAGTTGGCTGCCAACCTCTCACCTCTTGG
The DNA here is from genome assembly GCA_947561735.1 of Cenchrus americanus. NCBI lineage: Eukaryota > Viridiplantae > Streptophyta > Magnoliopsida > Poales > Poaceae > Cenchrus > Cenchrus americanus. The sequence goes on along the minus strand of OX387242.1, from coordinate 152,148,196 downwards.
GTTATATAGGCGGCAACCGAATGTCTAAAATGCCCCTCTCTACTAACTAGGGATACAAGCCCCTCAAGGGCGGATTTGGAATTCTTGATGTCTTCTCCATCGGACGGATGCCCGCCGACCGCACCCCGCGTAGCCTCGCCGCAAGCCTTGCGATCCCGACGCGTGTCCTCCGCCTCGAAGCTTCCGGCGCCCCCGCGACCCCAAACCGGTCGACCGGTTATCCAAACCGGTCGGGGCCGGGTTTGGCCACACGCCCACACCCGATCTTCGGCCTCGGCTTTGTGGCTCGCCCGAGTAACCCGGTGATTTTCTCGGTGAACCACCGCAAACCCCGCGAACTTGATGTAGCCTCCGCCAATCACCACTCATGACTTGGCTCCCATGAAGTCCCGCTCGACCTTGGTTTTGAGGCTCAACCAAGAAACCGTCCACGACTTCATCTTGCTCGTTCATGCCACCATGCGGCCCGCACTTGACCCCGCCGGCCACCGGGTCCCTCGAACAAAGCCTACTTGTCTTCTCCACACCCGGAGGCCTCACCGCCGACGACCTTTCGCGCTTGTTCTTCACCCGCACCAACACGAGTCAAGCCGCAACCTGCACCTGCAATACTTAGCCAAGAATCAGTCCACACAACGTTGTCAATCACTCATCACCCAAGGAAGCGACCATCCACCGGTCTTCGAACCACACATGGTCCTCAATCTCCCCCTTGATGAGTGCATTGACAACACCCACATGAAAGTAACAAGTGAGAAAAGAAAAAGAAAAGAAACAAACAAAAAGAAACTCCAACAAGCGATCGAAAGCCAAACAAAGGCAAAGATCAAGATCACTTGAAAAAAGCAAGTCTCGGACCCCTTAGGCAAGGGCAACGGCTCGACACATCCGAGACAAAAACCATGCTCAAGCAAAGAGCACCAACCACCAAAGCACACAAGAGCTCCCCCCGCACGAAGCAAGCTCCCCCCCGATCAAGTGCCAACTCGGGCACAAACCGGCCGACCGGGTTCCCATAACCGGTCAAAGCCGGTTCCACCAAAACCGGTCGACCGGTTTCCACAACCAATCGGAGCCGATTTCACACAGCAGACCACACCCCAAAAGCCAAAAATGCAAAAGAAATGCACAAGCTCCCCCTTGCCACTTGGGATAGGTTCCGGGGATACAAAACAACTTTTCTCCACCTTCCTTTCTCCCCCTTGTTGCCAATGCATGAATCAAGGCACAAATGCAATCTAGAGCTTCTCAAGTATACAAAATTCATCACAAGATGCTACACATGTCCAAATGAGCAAGTTAGATACTCTACAGGTTTGTATGGACCTCAACTACATGATCACCAAGTTTCACATCCATTGGACAAGGCTAACAAGGATTTGAGTAATTTTGCGAAAAGTTACTCTCTCACACGCAAAAACCTAGACATGAGCAAAACATGCCAAAATGGCAAAGCCACACAAACTTCATGCTAGGACAGCCATTCTAATCATAAGACCATCACAAACACCCACAAGCACCTCATGCCATGTCAAAGCCACCGAGCCATGTGCCTACTTCTATGTATGAGACTTCTCATTGGTAGGCAACATGCAACGGTTTAGCACCCAAAGAAAATTAAATTCAGCACATATGACATGGGAGCACATTTCCAAGCATTTTTCATTTCATTTTCAGATTTGTAAATGGTACATGAAATGTCTTTGTGACAAAAAGGAACTTATGCCCCTCCACAAGATGAAGCAAGAAGGCTAAACATTCATGATGGCAAATGAGCCTTTGGCCACATATGATCAATAAACTAGCTATCCAACCACAAATTAAGCATAGAAAAGTCACTAAAACATGTGAAGATCATATAAAGGCATTTACACATGAGAGAGCATACACGTGACATTTTTCAAAAACATAGCCATCAACCATGGATTATTCATCAAGATCATCAAGAGCTAAGCCAAACTAACCATAGGATACCAAACAAGCTCACAAAGACATATATCTCAATCCATGGTGAACCAAGTATATAAGAGAAGCTTTTCCTATCCAATGCATATGATACAAGATGCATGAAATCTAAGATACAAGGATGCCTATACAGCATGTTACATATGCCATGCCAAATGCAAGAAATGCACAAAAGAAAGCTATACATATGCTACAAACCGGCTCCTCGAGGGGAGGCAAAACGGGCTCGACACCACCGGCAAAAGAAAGCTCCCACACATCCAACTCAGGAAATCAAACACACACCAAGTTCCCCCGCGTACGAGTGAAAGTTGCTTGATCTAGGGGTTTGGTGAAAATATCGGCTAGTTGGTCATGTGTAGGTACATGGATCAAAGCTATCTTCCCTTTCTCGACGTTGTCTCTCAGAAAATGGTACCTCACTTCTATGTGCTTGGTTTTGGAATGGAGCACTGGGTTCTTTGCAACGCTTATGGCACTGGTGCTATCACATTGAAGTGGGACATGGGTATACTCCTCACCAAAGTCACTCATGGTGTAGGTGATCCAAAGGAGCTGAGAGCAACAACTAGCAGCGGCAACATACTCGGCCTCGGTCGTGGATTGAGCAACACTCGACCGCTATGCGGGAAGACCAAGAGACCAAAGAGGAACCCAAAACTCGGCAAGTCCCGTAAGTGGACTTCCTATCCAACCGACACCCGCAAAATCCGCGTCCGAAAAACCATGAAGCGCCAAAGAAGAGGACGCGGAGTACCAAAGGCCGAAGTCGGGGAGTGTGAAGCAAGTACCCGAAAATTCTCTTCACCGCTTGCCGATGCGAAGTCCTCGGAGACGCTTGAAAACGAGCGCATAGACACACCGAGAATTGTATGTCCGGCCTCGTCGCCGTCAAGTAGAGGAGTGACCCGATCATGCTCCGGTACTCCTTCTGGTCCACGTGTTCACCTTCCTCGTCCGCATCAAGAGCCGTAGTCGTACTCATCGGCGTCGTCATAGCCTTGGAGTCCTCCATCTTGAACTTCCTCACAATGTCCTTGGTGTACTTAGCCCGGTGCACAAATGTTCCTTCCTTTGATTGCTTGATTTGTAGCCCGAGGAAGAACCGCAACTCGCCCATCATGCTCATCTCAAACTCCCTCGCTCATATCATCCGCAAACCTCGCAACAAGAGAGTTAGACGAGCCACCAAAGACAATATCATCCACATACACCTGCACAATCAAGATATCTCTCGCCCCGCCTCGGAAAAAACAAGGTCCGATCGACCTTCCCCATCTCAAAACCTCTCTCAAACAAGAACCCCCTCAACCTCGCCATACCAAGCTCTAGGCGCCCGCTTCAACCCATACAGCCGCCTTCCTCAATTTGTACACCCGGTGGGGGTACTCGCTCACTCTCAAACCCCGGGAGGTCGCCTCACATACACTTCTTCCTCCAACACTCCATTCGTAAAAGCACTCTTCACATCCATTTGGTGCAACTTGAACCCTTTAGCCACGTAAAAGGCTAGAAGGATCCTAATCACCTCCAAACGGGCTACGGGAGCAAAGGTCTCCTCGTAGTCAATCCCCTCCTTCTGACCGAACCCCCCGGGCAACAAGTCTCGACTTGTTCCTCACAACCTCACCCTTCTCTCCCTCTTTGTTTTTCCACACCCACTTGGTACCAATCGGCTTACACCCTGGAGGAGGGTCAACCAACTCCCACACCTGATTCCTCTCAAAGTTCTCCAACTCCTCATGCATCGAGTTAACCCAATTATGATCAGATAGTGCGTGTCCAATGTCTTTGGGCTCGAAAGAAGCAACAAACGCAGCATGAGCAAAATGGGAATTGTTTCGAACCCTCGACCGTGTAGTGCGTTCATTCATGTCGCCGATGATCCTCGAAGCTGGGTGATCCACTTGAACTCGCCGGGGAGGTTCTCGCCTCGAAGCTACCTCCCCCTCAACATCAGCTTCTCCTCGTTCTTGATTTGTCGTCGTAGGTGTAGCAGAGGGTCCATCCATCATCGTCGTCGAAGTAGTGGGTACATGTTCACCGGGGGCACCGCACCGCCATCCTCATCATCTCCATGTTCATGCTCCTCCTCCTGAAAGATCTCCTCGCCAAGCTCGTCATCACCTGCACACTCAAAGACAAGCCGACTACGTGGCTCGTCTCGTCGAAGGTTACCTCGCAAGTCTCCACGATTTGGTTAGTTTCAAGATTGAGCACACGATATGCTCTAGAATGAGATGCATAACCAAAGAAAATGCCATCGACAGACCTAGCCTCAAACTTATCCAACTTCCTGCCTTTCTTCAGAATGAAACACTTGCAACCAAAGACATGGAAGTGACTCACCTTGGGTGTGCGACCATGCATTAACTCATAGCATGTCTTCTTCTTGTGCACTCTGAGGTATATCCTGTTTGACACAAAGCACGCGGTGTTCACCGCCCCCCCCCCAATACCTCCTCGAGTCCTATGCTCATCAAGCATCGTCCGAGCCATCTCGCACAAGGTCCCGTTCTTCCTTTCCACAACACCATTCGGGGAGGCGTATACGGATTCGAAAACTCGGTGCTCAAGACCCAAGTCATGACAAAAGGTTTCAAAACGAGAGTTCCCGAATTCCGAGCCATTATCACCGCGGATAGCTCGTATGGCATCTCCGTGCCTCTCGTTCCTCAACCTCAAGACTAGATCTCGAACAAAACCAAACGTCTCCCCCTTATCCTCCGTAAAGAACACCCACGCATACCGAGAATAGTCGTCCACCACAACAAGGACATACCACTTTCCACCCGCATCGCACACGAGCCGGGCCAACAAGGTCCATATGGAGCAGCTCGCATGGACGCTCGCTCATCACATCGGTGAGAGGCGGGTGAGAAGAGGCCACCATCTTGGCATGCCTACACGGAGCACAAACCAACTCTTTCTCAAGCTTCAACCGTGGCAATCCTCGGACCAAATTGAGTTTACTTAAGCGAGACAAAAGGTCAAAGCTCAAGTGACCCAACTTCCTATGCCATTTCCAGAACTCACTCGAAGAACCAGCCAAGAAACAACGCTCAACACCCGAAGACTGAGAAAAATCAGCACGAAACACCTGACCCTCGGGAACGACCATACAAACAAGGTCCCCTCGAGAGTCCACAATCCGAGAACCACCAGGCCGAAACAACACCTCAAAGCCCTCATCCAACAACTGAGACACAAAAAGCAAATTGTACCCCAGCGATTGAACAAGAGCAACACACCTCAGAGTGATCTTGTCACTCACTTTTATCTCACCTTCTGAAAGCACACGCCCACGCCCATTGTCCCCAAAGGTGATGTACCTCTTCGTCACCACCGGGACGAGACTTGAGAACCACCCCCCGTCTCCGTCATATGCCTCGAACAACCGGAGTCAATCAACCAAATGTTCTTCAAGTCTCCCACCTAAAAATCAAAAATAGGCACGTGAGCAAACAAACGACTCAGCACTGGGGTTAGTACCAAAGGAGGAAAACCAAAGGCCGAGCCATTTGCTCGAAAGTGGGGTTAGCACCAACCAAGGCATCTCTCCTACCAAAACTGCCTCCACGAACACCACCACGGTAACTACCCTGAGGGAACCACCCCTCTCTGCCTGGAGGAGGACCAAAACCACGAAAGATAACTCGTGGACCGTCCCTCCTTTCCTTCTCAAAGCTACGACTCCTCCCATCCCCGTAGTGAACTCGAGGGGGAGAACGCCTAGCAACCTAACCACCTGCAAACTCTCCAGCCCATCCACCAGAACCACGACCTCCAGAAACAACCCTCGCACCTGTATGAGCACGGAAACCAAGCTTGTCATTCCGCAGACGCCAAACCGGTCTGACCGGTTCCAAAACCGTCCGACCGGTTTCACTTCTCTAGCAAGACCTCCCGCACTCTTTCGATCACCCCAAGCCGGAACTATCCTCACACTCGCCTTGGCCCTGGGCATCTGCACACGAGGCTTAAGTACACCGCTGGAGGGGTGAAACTTGTCCCCGTTAGCCCACTCCTTCGCCATTTTCTCCTCTCGCTTCCTCTTGAAGCAAAACTCCTCCTTGTGGCCATCACTTCCACAATAGCCACAATGGAACCTCACAAGCTTAGGCTTAGGCTTGGGATGTGGCTGCTCACTCGGTTTCTCTCCACTCAAATCCTCCACCGGTTTCTCACCACTAGCCTTCTCACTTTCCTTCCCAAAGGACACCTTCCCCGAAGTGCTCACAAACTTGATAGGCTTTTGAAGATCATTTGTAGGTGTAGGAAACACGGGTGGAGCTGGGGTTGTGTCTAGTCGGTTCCTTAGATGGTTAGGTTTTGGGGGGAAATCATTTTTGTGGTGGGTTTTTGGTGGCTCCGGGATATTCTCTCCACTTCCCTCACCAACCTTGTTTGCCCCAAGCCCCTCACCATCTTGCCTCTTAAAGGCCTCGATCATCATCCTCAACTGAGGCTCGTGACCGGACAACCAACCCATCAACTTCCTCAAATCATCATTCTCATCCTGCAAACGATCAACATAATGTGCAAGCTCCAAATTTTTCAATGCATGCATTTCACGGGTAGAGCAAGATGTAGGCATGGGTTCTTTCAATTTAGCCTCGAGCGAACTAGTGTAAGCATGCATCTCATCAATTTTAGCATGCGAACGGGGCAAGAAGTGCAAGCACCTAGCAAAGCAGTCTAGACTTAAGCTCGACCACTTCAACCCTAAGCACATCTAGTTCCTCACACTTGGAGGCATGCTTCTCCTTAAACAAAGCAAGATCAGCAAGGAATATGGAGCAATCAAGACAATCATTCTCATCGAAACAACGGGGCTAGCCTTAAGCGAATCAATCTCAAGCTTGCTATCAAGCACCCGTGTCTCTAGCTCGCCCACTCTAGTCCTAGCATCCTCGAGTGAAGCCCTAAGCTCTTTCCTCATTTTCTTGGCCTCTCTAAGCATGTCATCACGGTTATCAAGCAAAGAGCCAAGCCTCTCATTCTCCCGACGCAAGAAGGGAAGCTCATCACGCACCTCGTCGTCGGGACTCGCAGTCCGAGTCGCTCCGTGTGCTCTTCTTGCCGCCGGAGCTCAACGCCATGGTGCGAAGCCGTCTCTCGCGAAGCAGCTCAGCCCGCTCAGGTTCTTGGACGACCTCTTGTTCTTGCGGCGATCTCCCTCGTCGTCGCCGCCGCTCGAGCTCGAGGTGGAGTACGCGGAACTAGAGTCGACGTCGCTCGCTCCAACCATCGCTCGGGCCTTGCCTCGGCCCTCCTTCTTCCTCGATCGTCGCTCGTCCTTGTACTTGTTCTTGTGCTTGCTCTTGTGGTCGCGCCTCGAACGGTACTTGTCATCGTTCTTCCTCGGCTTGTGCTTGTAGCCGTCCTTGTTCTCGGTCTTCTCGGCGCCGGCGACGAAGTGTCCCGCTTGCCGCACCGGAAGCAAGTCCTCGTGTTCCTCCTCATGTTCACGCGGTTCTCGTGCGGCCTCTCGAACCGCCTCGTCAACCGCCGCCGGCTCGTCCTCTCCAAGGTCATCAAACTCCTCATCCGGCATAGACATCAAAGAGGAAAACGAGAACATCCCGGTGGATGGGTTAGAGTTAGTCTTTCCTTTGGAACCACCAACGAGGGCAAGACTATGGGAATCCGCCGGTCCCTCGAGCTTGGCGATCATGCCCCTATCCACCTCGGCCCGACTTGAGCTTCGAGAACGCCTCGTTCACCATCGTAGTATCATACCGCTCCGACTCGACTATGGCCTCGAACTTTCCGCCCCATATCGTACGATCCAAAGAGTGTAAGAGCTTGACCGCTCTATCATGATCATCGTACGGGAGCACGTCCACATTGGCCCTCATGTTGTTCACCACCACCGTGAACCTGCGAAACAAGGCATCGATGGACTCACCGGGGAGATGAGTGAAGTTCTCGTACTCTCTCCGTAGGTCGCATACAACCGTGCCCTCGAACTCGGGCGTTCCCAACATGAGCCTCCTTCAACACCGCCCAAATCCTACAAGCCAAGTGCTCGGTGTGCACCCGATCGAACTCGGGCCGACACAAAGCACGAAACAAGTAGTCGACCGCCTTATTGTTGGCGTCGAATCCGTCCCTCGACCCCGGAGCAAGGAAATCCATCGGCCGGACATAGCCTGTGTCCACCGTGACATCCCAAAGCAGGTCGACCCTTTCCGCGGAGGAACGCACCCATCCGCTTGCTCCACATCCGGTAGTTCTTGCCATCGAAGTGTGGAGGACCCGAACCCCGTTCCTGGTACGCCATCCTTGGATCTTAGACTGGTTAGAGTCAACAAAGACCCGAACCGGCTCTGATACCACTTGAAGGACCGATACGGCGAACCAGAGAGGGGGGGGGAGTGAATGGGAGCCGATAAAAATTCTATTCAAGAATTCGGCCTATGAACCCAAATTCACTCATGCACCTCCGCGAGCTTCTCTTGCCAAGTTCACGTAGCCACTGGAGTGCTACTGAACCTAGGAACAAGACCCAAACAACGGACCTCAACACACACGCAACGAAAACACACACGACAAGGCCGCAGGCAAGACAAACCGGTCAAAGGCCGGTTCTCGAAACCGGCCGGACCGCTCCCGTTAGACTTAGCCTCACGAAGGCAGAGGAAAAACCGGTCGACCGGTTAGGCAAACCGGCCGACCGATTCCGTCCGTAAACTCCCCAAAGACCCCAAACACTTCAAAAGCCTTTCCACATCCGAACAAACAAAGCCATGGAGCAAGAAAGACTTCCTTGTTCAAAGATCTTTCTCGACAGCCCCACCGGGCGAAACCCGCCGACCGGTTTGGGAAACCGGGCGGGGCCGGTTTTAGCTCGAACAAGTCGAGAAGAACACGGCCCGCGGGTCAACTCCCCCCAAAACCAAATCTCAATCTCCCGAATCGCTCCACGGACTTGAACAAGACTTTGGGGATATCGAGAACACCTCATGAGGAGTCCATGGTCAAGTTTAATCCCACCAAATCTCGTCCAAAAAGGAGGAATCGAAGAAATCCCGCCAAAGGCACTTCCAACCCAAGAACTCAAGAAACCCCAAAATCGAGCACTTTTCCTCACGGATTTGGGAGGGGAATCACAGCCCAAAGAACCACGAAGGGTTCCCACAAATTTCCCCCATCAAATCCCCAAAGGAAAGGTCCCGAAAACACCGCAAAGAAATCATCGGGAGAGGGCTCCGAAAATCACCACCAAGAACAATCGGGAAAAACACATTCAAACCTTGATGAATCACGCCGAATCATCTATACATGAAACAAAGATTCGTACAAGGTCTAGCAAGCCGCCCGATCATCCATCCCTCTCTACAAGATTTCTCCGTGAAGCTCTCTTGCTAGTCCTAAGGAAAACCTAGAGAAAATAGGTGGAAAATAGGAAAACTAATGAGCTAGGGTTCCAAGAGTTGGCTGCCAACCTCTCACCTCTTGGGTTATATAGGCGGCAACCAAATGTCTAAAATGCCCCTCTCTACTAACTAGGGATACAAGCCCCTCAAGGGCGGATTTGGAATTCTTGATGTCTTCACCATCGGACGGATGCCCGGCGACCGCACCTCGCGTAGCCTCAACGCAAGCCTTGCGATCCCGACGCGTGTCCTCCGCCTCGAAGCTTCCGGCGCCTCGCGACCCCAAACCGGCCGGGGACCGGTTCTCCAAACCGGTCGGCCGGTTTTGGCCGTACAGCCACACCCGATCTTCGGCCTCGGCTTTGTGGCTCGCCCGAGTAACCCGGTGATTTTCTCGGTGAACCACCGCAAACCCCGCGAACTTGATGTAGCCTCCGCCAATCACCACTCATGACTTGGCTCCCATGAAGTCCCGGCTCGACCTTGGTTTTGAGGCTCAACCAAGAAACCGTCCACGACTTCATCTTGCTCGTTCATGCCACCATGCGGCCCGCACTTGACCCCCGCCGGCCACCGGTCCCTCGAACAAAGCCTACTTGTCTTCTCCACACCCGGAGGCCTCACCGCCGACGACCTTTCGCGCTTGTTCTTCACCTGCACCAACACGAGTCAAGCCGCAACCTGCACCTGCAATACTTAGCAAAGAATCAGTCCACACAACGTTGTCAATCACTCATCACCCAAGGAAGCGACCATCCACCGGTCTTCGAACCACACATGGTCCTCAATCACACTCAACACATTCAACATCATCAGGAGTAGTAGGAGCAAGTTTCAAAGAGTCATTCTCAAGTTTCAATTCAAGCAATTTTGACTCTAACTCTCCTACTTTCTCACTAGTATTCTCAAGTTGTGCCCTAAGATCTTTCCTCATCTTTTTGGCATCTCTAAGCACACTATCTCGGTTGTCAAGCAAGCCATTCAACCTAGCAATCTCAGCAAGCAAAGAGTCGGGGTCACGGTTTACCTCATCCTCCGAGTCAGAGTCGCTGTCTTCCTTCTCGCTCTTCTTGCTGCTTGAGCTATGGGCCGTGCCACAAAAGCCCTCAAGCGCCACACAGCTCAACCCGCTGAGGTTCCGGCTTGCACTCTTCTTGCCCTTGCGCCTCTCGGCGTCTTCATCTTCGCTGCTTGAGCTTGACTGCTCCTCACTTGAGCTTGAGTCAATGTCGCTCGCACCGGCCACCATCGCTCTTGCCTTGTTCTTCTTGTAGCCGCTCTTGCTCGGTCGCCGCTTGTCCTTGTCCTTGCTCTTGGACTTGTTGAAGTGCTTGCCCTTGGAGGAGTACTTGTCTTCACGCCTCGGGTGCGCCTTGTACTCGTTCACCTTGTACTTGTTCTCCTCCGTTTCCGGGCACTCGGCGATGAAGTGGCCACGCTTGCCACACTTGTAGCACGTCCCCGAGCTCGCCTTGCATTCCTCCGAGTCTCGTGTAGTCGTTCAAACCTTCTTGAGAGCAAGACCGGCCCTCCTCCTCGCCCAAGCACATCAAACTCCTCATCTGGAATGGACATGAGAGAAGACAAGGAAAACTGTCGACAGGAAGGGTTAGATTTGCCCTTTGATCCGCCCACAAGAGCAAGACTATGGTCGGCCGAGCCCTCATGCTTGGATTGCAACTTCCTGTCAACCTCAGCCGACTTGAGCTTAGAAAAGAGGTCATCCAACTCAATAGTCAAATAATGCCCAGACTCCTTGATGGCCTCAACCTTAGCACCCCAAACATTTGGGTCCAAGACACGCAAGAGCTTCAAAGCCTGATCATGCTCAGTGTAGGGAAAATCCTCAACAATAGCTTTCATGTTGTTCACGATGGCGATGAACCTCTGAAACATCGCATCAATGTCCTCACCGGGAAGTGGAGTGAAATTCTCATATTGCATCCGGTAAGAGACAAAGAGGCGAGCCTTCACATGGTTATCACCACCGTGAGCAACCAACAACTTCTCCCAAATTTGCCAAGCAAGATTCAAATGGCGAACACGCTCAAACTCTGGATCACACAAGCTCCGGACCAAGTGATCAACGGCTTTTGCATTAGCCTCATACTTGGCCTTAGCACCAGCATCGAATCACACACCAATCGCCAAGACAACGAGGTTATGGATCAACCTCTAGCCTTAGGAATGATTCCTTGAAGCGCACGCAGAAGCACTAGAAAGGGAGGGAGGAATCGAACCAAGAAGCAAAGCTCACAGGCTCTGGCGGACCGTCCGGCCACGAGGGGCGGACCGTCCGCGCAGGCCTCGCGACCGTCCGACCCGAAGCCGCGGACCGTCCGCGCCACCACCGCGACCGTCCGCCCTACGCCGCGGGACTGTCCGTTAAAGCACACAGAACCACCAGAAGCGACCCGAGAAAAACGGACCGTCCGCCGAGGCCGGGCGGACCGTCCGCGCGGGTCATGGACAGTCCGCTACTCAAGCGCGGACCGTCCGCAAACCTGCTGCAACAAACACCAAAAGCCAAAATGGATCGAAAACAAAGGCGCGCAAGAACACGAAGAACACACGACGAACCCTAGCCGCGCGGACCGTCCGCCAGCACCCGCGGATCGTCCGCATGTGTGCGGACGTAGAAAACGCTCGACCCCGAAAGTCAACTCCCCCAAATCATCATCGGATTTCCCAAACGGTTGAAGCTATGGAGACAAGGGTTTGGGGACTTGAAAAGCGTCACACAAGGATGCTATAGCCCAAAAATCTTGCCTCCTAACTCCCTAAATCACCGGGAATCGCGAATCCTCTGAGCACCACCAAAAGCTCGAGCACCGAACGAAAAACTTCAAATCCAAGTGGTTTCCCGGCGTTTGAGGGCACAAGATCAATCACAAAGATGCACGAGACATCTATCCATGTATCCCTCAAAGAAATCCGGGGAGAAACCCACTCAAATCCATGGAATCGAACCGGGAACAAAGGCACGAAAACAAGGACAAAAAGGCCACGAAAAAACAACCCCGAATCTTCTATACAAACCAGGAAAGATTCACAAGGTCTAGCATGCCGCCCTAGCATCCATCCCTCTCAACAAATCTCTCATGAAGCTCTCATGCTAGCCTAGAAAAAATGGAAGAAAAATAGCTACGAAAATGAGAAATGGGAGGGAGGAAATGAAACCCTAAGTCACGGAGATAGAGAGCCATCCACACACACTCATGGCTTATATATCAGGTCCCGCCGGAGTGGTAAATGACTCGACTACCCCTAGCATAACTACTGGCGATACAACCCACGTAGGGGCATTTAGGTAATGTTTGTGGGTCTTGCCATCGGACGACCACGCCTTTGACGCACCCCGCGTCCTCCCGACGTAAGCCATGCGATCCCGCCGTGTGTCCTCCGCCTCGAAGCTTCCCGACACGCCCGGATCCCGTCTCCGTCGTGTTGGGCCCTCGGACATGGTTTCGAGGTCCAAACCAAGAAACCGTCCGCCGATGGTTTTGTGGGCAAACCACCAAACCCCGCGTGCTCGGTCCGGCCCCCCGCCAAACCACTTGACTCGGCCGCCACCGTGCACCGGCTCGTCTGTCCATGACTTCGTCTTGCTCGTGTCGCCATCATGTGGCCCGCACCCAGTCCCGCTGTCCACCGGGTCCCTCGAACCGAGCCTACGTGTCTCTCCATCTCCCGGAGGCCCCTCAAGGCTGAAGACCTTTCGCGCCCGTTCTTCACCTGCAACAACACGAACTAGGCCGCAGCCTACACCTGCGCACGAAGCCAAGAGTCAGTCCAACACCCGTTGTCAATCACTCATCACTGAGGAGCGGTCATCCATCGACCACTGGGACACTCCTGGTCCTCACATTTAATGGCTTTTGCCGATTCAAACTTCAGCTCAAACTCAGATAAGGCCAAAATCCACTTGCCAATCCTTCCATTCAAAATTGGCATAGATAACTTTGTACACGAGTAGTACACACATAAGCACAGCTTCTCTGCAGCCGAATACCTGGTCTCAGGATCAAGTAATTTTCGGCTAAGGTATGCCACTACCCGCTCCTTTCCTTCAAACTCTTGTATAAGGGCCGATCCAATGGTTTGGGTATCGGTCGCCACGTACAACTTGAAAGGCTTGTCCAACTGTGGAGGCACCAGCACTGGTGGTTCCTTCATGTATCGCTTGATTTCATCAAAAGCCTTTTGTTTTTCGTCACCGCATACAAATTTTTGGTCCTTCTTGATCTTCAACAGCGGAGAAAAGGGCAAAACCTTTTGCGATAAATTTGAAATGAACCTTCTCACAAAATTGATCTTGCCAAGCAATGATTGCAACTCCTTGAGATTGGTCGGAGGAACAACTTCATCAATAGCTTTCATGCTTTTCTTGCCAACTTCAATCCCTCCTTCATGTACCAGAAATCCCAAGAATTCTCCAGCTGATACTCCAAAGGCACATTTGTTTGGATTCATCTTCAACCCATGCTTTCGGGTGCCTTCCAGAGTTCTTTTTTACATCCTCCAAGTGCGAGCCATGATTCAAAGATTTGATCACGACATCATCAATATAAATTTCAACAATTTTGCCGATCAACTCATGAAAGATATAATTCATGGCTCGTTGATAAGTCGCACCGGCATTCTTCAACCCAAATGTCATGACTAACCACTCAAACAAGCCTATATGACTAGGACATCTGAAGGCTGTCTTCGATATGTCTTCTATTGCCATAAATATTTGGTTGTACCCTGCATTACCATCAATAAAACTGATAACCTTATGTCCAGCAGCAGCATCAACCAATAAATCAGCAACAAGCATTGGGTATCCATCCATGGGAGTAGCTCTGTTGAAATCTCTGAAGTCTATACAAACCCTCATCTTCCCATTTTTCTTGTAAACAGGGACGATGTTTGAGATCCACTCCGCATATCTGCACGGCCGAATGAAATTTGCATCGAGTAATCTCTCAACTTCCTTTTTCACATCGGCCAATATCATCCTTGTAGATTTTTCGGGGAGGTTGCTTATAAGGTCTAAAACCAGGCTTGATTGGCAACCGATGCTCAACAATAGAACGATCTAAACCAGGCATCTTCGAATAATCCCAAGCGAAGCAATCTTTATATTCTTTTAACCGTTTGATTAGCTCCTCTTTGAAACCTGACTCCAAGTTAGCACTGATAAATGTCGGCCTTGGCTTGTCACCGTCTCCAATATCAATCTCTTCTAATTTGTCAGCCGACATGAAACCACGCCCTAACTTTCCATCAGTCCCATCAACTGGATTATCCATCTAAAAATTACTATAAGAGCCGACTGCTTGAATCGGCTGTTGGTCACTGCTGACAGGTTCAACAGGACCTTCACCCCAGTCTTTTCATGAGAAGCAATCGAAGCCTTGATATTCCCAGAAAGCTGGTTCGACGTTTGCCACGCTCACTGAATCATCTGCTTGGACCACTTCAATGTCATCATCTACCCACTGAACAAGCTGTTGGTGCATGGTAGATGGGATGCAGCAATTAGCATGGATCCAGTCCCGTCCAAGCAGCAAGCTGTAAGCTCCCTTGCCCTCAATGACAAAGAAGGTTGTGAGCAAAGTTTTGGACCCGATCATCAAGTCCACGTGCACACAGCCCTTGGTATCTGAAGGATTTCCAGCAACATCATTCAGAATTATGCTTGTCGGCGTCAAGTCTCCGGGGCCCATGCCAAGCTTCCTGAAGGTGGTGTACGGCATCACGTTGACCGCAGCCCCGCCATCAACAAACATCTTGGTCAATGGCTTGCCATTGATGTATCCCTTCAAATACAACGGCCTCATGTGTCGATTCTTGGCCGTTTTGTCAAAGGTGGCCTGCTTAGCCAATACCAGTTGTTGACGGTTAATAATTGTATCAAAGTTCGTTCGTGACTCGCAAGCGTACAAGTCTCCCGTCGTAGTCAAGGGACCCTTCTTCCCTCGAGTGGTGAACCCAAGGTATCGAATCCGTGGAACAAATGTGTGACGCAAGACTTAATCTATTAAAGCCAAATAACTCGCGATCTTCAATAAAGAACCTAATGCATCTAAGTAAAAGACACAAAACGAATCTAATCTACTAAAAACCGGAGAAAACAAAGTAAGATTGGGTAGATAAACCGATCTAGAGGGATCGGGGTAAGCCTTTTGTTGAAGTTCCAAGCAAGAGAAGAAGTAGCAAATCGAATCTTAATAGAAGCCTCTTTAAATCGTGGTTTCCCGTCCAAATCCGAAAACATCCGCCTTTCGAGACCCCCGTTCGTCACAACGTATCCCTATTCATGCGGGGAGCTTAGGGCGAGTCAAAAGACAAGTCGAGATTCTTTCGGAAGATCCGGCGTGTACCTCTAGCCACCGCGGCTACAAGAACACCCTATGTAATCTATCGTACGAATAGAATTGGAATAAGCAAAGCCGATCGAAAAACGAAATCTTCGAGGAAACACTTGATCGCTAAGAAAAGATTCAACTTGATAATTCAACTATGACAATGATACATACACAAGATCACCACCGGGATCCTTCCTTGATCTTGCTTCTAGCTCGGGAACTCCGACGTGGTCTTCCATGCAAGGTTCCCACGTCGGCTAGGGAAACCCTAGTCAACTAGCTCGACCCTCTCCTCTCCGACATGGTGTCCCTCTCTCTCTCGCTCCTCGGCGGCCGAAGACGAAATCTTCTCCTCGTGGCTCTCGGTCGGGGGACTATAAATAGCCCGATTGGCGGCTAGGGCAAAGGAGAGCGGATTTGGGCCCAAAATGGGCTCGGGCCGACCGGACCGGGCCGGCCGGCCGGGGCCCATTTAGGCCCGGCCCCGTGGGCTCCTTTGCCCCACGTCGGTTCCCTTGCTTCCCGGATGTTTCCCCCTTCGCATGTAGGTCCATGTCGTCGGTTTCTCTCCGAATTGGACTCAACTCCTTGTCTTGCAAGATTCAAGACTTTTCCGGTCGTGTCCCCGGAGTCCGTCGTCTTCTCGGATCAAGTCCCCGCTTCTTGGAGTTAAGTTTGCTTCATTGCATGACTTGTACGGGGCTTCAAGGTCTTGTCATGAGGTGCTTGATGAACTTATCCCGAAAGTCTTGCATTCAACACTAAATCCCTGCATAAACATTAAACTCCAAAAACGACATGCACACGTGAACTTGTTATACCACGGGGGTTAGTACTAATGGATAAGGTATAAAACTAATGCCAACACCGAAGGTAAACTCATGGCTAGGTTGACGGATTTTCACCGTCAACATCTCCCCCATGCTTAAACCTTGCTCGTCCTCGAGTAAGCCTTCGATGGATATCATCATTGCTAAACAATGTTTAAACTTTGCACTTGATTACACATGATAAAACATAATGCTCTCAAAATTTTAATTCATTAAAGTTCCATAATGTGCTAGCCTTCATCTCTACGGAGGGTAGATTCTCATTAAGCTTATCCCACAAGTATTAACATGCTCACAAAGTTTTAAATAGATCTCAGAATTTTTGAAATAAAGAGCGAGATAAAGAAAAGCTAAACCAAATTCACAAATTTAAATCATCTCGTGTATTGCTCATAAACTCTCATCTCACTTGTCTCTCAAGCCTATATATTCTACTCCTTTCCCTCTCATATATATGTGGTAGGCTTTATATGGAGCTTTGGGAAAGTTTAGTCCTAACAAGATTTTATAAATGAGGTGTTGTCAAAACAAGACAAGCTTCTCATGGTCTTACCGAGACTCGTCAAAAAGGTCATTGGAAAATAATGTTAATCAAGGAGGGGAAAGAGAAAAATACACACACTTTAAAATGAGTGGACATGTGCAAATGGAAAAGAGTGATCCCGAGGCACAAAGGAAGTCCTCGTTATCGGATTGCACATGGTTGGAAAAATGAGAATGGATCTTTTTAACTTGAAGCCTTGATTGCACTTTTAGAGAGCTAGGGATTTTACTTTACGCACATTTTTTCTTTCTCATATTTCTCATTCTTTTCTTTCTTTCATTCATTCATTTTTTTCTCGTCATATATTCAGCCCATGACTTCCACAACGAAGTTTTGATTTTTTTTTATACCTTGAAAGTCATGAGTATCACTGGATTTTTTTTACCCAACTTTATACATCTCTTTCATCATTTTTTTTAAAATATTCCCCTTTGAACTCTAAAACTGCACCGTACCTACCTCCTCCCCCATGCTTAGACGTTGCTCGTCCTCGAGCAAAGAGGCGAAAAATAAGGTAGGTACCGGAATATTTTTCCTTGGAGAGATACTTGAAATCTTCAACGTTGGCACCGTCTTGCGATCTTCCTTGAATTGATGATCCATTCTCAACGATAGGTTGTGGTCAAGGAGGTAATCACAAAAGATGATATTTGGTTTAAGGGTGGATATCCGGCGAAGTTTGTGAGATCACCGATGCGGGGATACACAATGCACGGATAAAAGGCTAGCAAAAAGATAGATACGCAAAAACGGAATGACCAGCTTCTTAGTCTCGGGCCGAGAAATCATGGCCTGCAATAACGCACTCAAAAATAAATCTTGTACACTAAGGTTTATGCACTCAAATATATATAAGGCTTTGGATAGGTTGAGCAACACACAAGTGATATTTGTGACAAGGTTAGCAATATTTTTGAGCATAAAAGACATCTTTAATCTATTCATAACTTGAGAGCACATAAAACACTATGGGTCTTTATTTTAATCATAACCTCCGCTGAAAATTAAGCTAGTATTTAAATAAATTCAGATCTGTATTTTTAAGAGAGCACTAGCTTAAACATGCATAAATCAATTACAAAGATGAACAAAGCTGCAATTTTAATCATATATCATCATGGCACGAATTTTTGTAACTTTTCCAATGATATAATCAAGGTGGTGTCTTTATTAATGATGACATCAAGTTGAAATATAAGCTGAAAATAAACTAACATGCTTGCTGAAATTTAAATAAAAACAGAAAATACTACGCAAACACACATAAGCAAAAGCTGAAAATTACGAGAGAAAAAGAAAAGAAAAGAAAACTAAAGTTCCCAAATCTTCTAGTCCTCCGCCGGTGGTTGATGTTGATGATCTTAATAATAATACCCTTGCTCATAATATGGTTGGACACTTCCTCCGACGAATTGATTTGGCTCCACAAGGTGAAGGCGTCCAAGTTCAAAGGCAATATTTGCGTTGCCTTCACCAAGTTGAGTTGCGTTAGCTTGGATGGCTGCGATGTTTTGAGCGTTACTTGCAGCAAGCCCTCCAATAATGGCCATGCTTTGTTGTGGTTGGGGATGATGAGCGTAGGATTCCGCGAAGTTAGCGTTGGGCACAACATAATTTTGTGGGGGTACCGGTGCACCACCCCCCCATGCTTGCTCTTGTGGCCCTCCGTAATAACTTTGCGGAGGAGGGACCCCGCCGAATGGTTGCACATTGGGTTGTGCTCCACTCACTTGTGCGGAGGATGTTCCCT
This sequence comes from Cenchrus americanus, assembly GCA_947561735.1. Taxonomy (NCBI): domain Eukaryota; kingdom Viridiplantae; phylum Streptophyta; class Magnoliopsida; order Poales; family Poaceae; genus Cenchrus; species Cenchrus americanus. The sequence goes on along the minus strand of OX387242.1, from coordinate 152,129,369 downwards.
CCTCTACGATTCTTCCTCTCTTGTTCTTACTTGCGGGGACAAGTAATCCCTCTTCCAACCAATCTTCCCTTCCTTCGGTGAAAAGCCTAAGCCTCTCATTCGGAAGGGGTAGGTTCACTATGGCCAACCGATAACCTCCTCTCTCATCTCCACTAATGTATTTGCCTTTGTGCAAATATTCAATGCCGAGAGAGGTACCACGCAAAAGGTGGTCGGGGTTTCTTGCGATCCCCAGCCGCAAGGAAAAGGCCAACATGGAGAGGTAACACCCCGAACCAATATTACCCGCCCCCGATGTTGCTTCACAACACCAACGGTTGATCATAAGGTAAGAGGGGTCTATTGGCTGCCTGGCAATAAAGCCGAGTATAACCAATTCAACTCCGTGTCGGTCACCTTTGTTTCCTTCATCCTCCCCAATATCCTCTTGCACATCCAAGAGTGAAATATCCGGATAATGGGGTTGCGGATGCAATTGCGTTGTTGATGGGCTTCTCCGGAGATCATGTTCCAAAATCCCGCCAACATGCCGGGTGGCACGTCAACTTTCTCCGAGCTCCCTTGTGGAATCCAAGCAGCTCCCTAACGTGCTCGTAGGGAACCACTTGTTCGATTCCCTCCAAACGGAATGACAAGCTTTGCACCCCATCATCGTCAACGATGGGTGCAATAGTCATCAAAATTTCCAAGGCGTAACCCAAATGGGTGTCCACCGATATTCCGTTGGAGAACTGCACCCATCCGAGGTGCCCCAACATATAGTATATGTCGGTGCAAAAACCCAAGGTGTAGAGTGCTTGGTCGTCGAACTGACGTTCGGCACGAGCCTCTTCTCAAGATTGGCGAGCCTCTCCTCCTCCTCCGCCGACAAGATGATGAAGCCGTACGAAGAGTATGTCGGGGTGTAAGGAGGTGGTGCGGTTGAGCGAGTCGATCGTCGTGGTGGCGCGGGCTGCTCCTCCGTGTGCCCACGAGGTTCGGTAAACCTCATGGAAGTGCTTCTTGCAGCCCTCATACCACCAAGGAGGAGAGCATCGTTCCTTCTCGGTGGTGCCGTATCCGTCTCCATGCTCCGGGAGACTCGGAAACCAAGTGCCTCCTCGAAGACGTGGTTGATGACGGCTTGGATGACGACGAACTCTTCTTCTTGGAGAAGAGACTTGTGGTTTTCTTCCATGCCGCACTCTTTTCTTCAACTAAAACTCCGGGTTGCAACCGGTAACTAGGCACTTAAACTCTTTGATTCGGATGTGGACTTTGAGTGGATTAAGGATGTGGATTTTTTTTTCTTGAGTCATCAAGCTTGGGAAGGTTGGCTATGTCTACGGAGGTTTTGAGCACACAAACTTGAACACACAAACAAAGGAAGGAGAGGGAAGCTTGCTGCGCAGTAAAAACGGGAGCCGGGGGGCTCCTTATGTAGGTGAGGCCGGCCTCGGTGCTCCTCCCCGTCTCGTCTTTCTTCCAAAGACGATCATTTCACCTCTCGCAACTTTCCCCGCCCGCGTGCTCCACGAGTTGCACCGCCCAAACGCTCTCGTCCACTATTGGTCCTTCGACTTGATGCTTCATGTTTTGGGTCATGTCCATGCTCCCTAGCTCCACTTGCTTCACATGCCACCATGAAATTCCTATAAAGTTGATGCTTGCTGCCCACCATGCTTGTCCTTTGCATGTGGAATTGGTGAAAGTTGATGAAAGGGAATCCAATGGTGCATGCATGATTACTAGATTGCCTCCATTAAGGTGTGTTTAAGGTTAAGCACTCCTCTAATTCGAAATTTAAAATATTTTTCAGAGCCATGCAAGAGCTCGAACATAATTTTAGAGAAGTTTTTAAACCATTAAAAACAAATGCAAGTTGAAAATATTTTCTTTTTACGTCGATTTCGGTCTCACCGGTATAGTTTGCCTTCATCGGTTGAGAGCAGACATTTTCCCGCTTGATCATGGGGGCATAGGTTTAGGTTCTAATTTTGGCTAAATAAGAAAGATTTTGAATAAAACAAAATTAGAATAGGCTTAGAAAAATTCTAATCCTAGAGAAACCAAGGATAAAGATTTTTAAAACCAACCAAAAGTTTGGATTTCTAGGTTCACGCGAGTTCTACCACGTGCTGAATTTTTTTTATTAACACATAGATATAAGTCGTGGCTCTACTCGCGTGGTTTTAGCATGAAAAATAAGTCAACCTCAGCACCATAATGAGGGTGAAAGGTTGAGTTAAGGTTCTGAAATTATATGGTTGAGGGTTTCTCGAAAAGAAAAGAATCAAACAAGCACATAGGAGGGTTCATGCAAAGGGTTTATGATAAAGCAAACATTCAATCAAGAATTATGTCTCTAATATTGTTCAACCACTTCTAAGTCTAATGTCTTTGCGTAATAAAACTCAAAAACTAAATTATTAAAAATACTCGAAAAACCCGGAATCGGGTTGTCCTCCCGTAGCTTATTCTTGACTTGACGAAACGGGTTGCCTCCCGCCTAGCGCTTCGTTTATAGTCCATGGCTAGACTTTCTTCACTTGATTACTTCGGATCAACGCTCTTTGTGGGCGTTGCAATCTTGGGTACCCGCTTTGGCTTAGTCAATTTTTTTTGGTCTTCACGGGCTGGCTTTGTCCTTTGGTCTTGACGGATGCAACATCTTCCTTGTGGCTCGGCATCTCGAACTCCGGTCCTTCGGTCGTGATCTTCATGGTCTCTAGTGTGATCCTTCATCTCTCCCGAATGAGCTTGAGTAGCCTTCGCCGTCTTGGGACCTTGGAGTTGTCTCGGATATTCTTCTTCGTTACCCATCGGGCGCCGGCAAGTTGTCCCACTTGCGTCTAGCATCTTCATCACGATGAACACTTCACGTATAGAGCTTCCGACCTCCGTCACATTGCCATCTAAATTCTTCAATATTTTCTCCATAGCCTCGAACTTAGTGACGGCGTCCTTGGACATGGTCGTACTCCACACACTCCTTGCATGAGGATCTTGCTTCGGCGGCCTTTAGGTGTTGAGCTTCTTTCTCCATCCGCATCTTCTCCATCCTCCTCTTAGGTAAACCGATATGCCACTCAAGGAATCCGACTCGTATGCATTCGGCTCGCGCAATCGTCATGCGGATAGTTGAGACTTTGATCTTGAACAGCCTCCCGGCGTCTTGAAGGTTTATGATAGGTAGATCAACGATGTCCGGGTGCGCGGCGCTCCGGTGGTTGAGGTTGATCTTCCTTTGGACTTGGAGGTGGTGATTCCCTTGGAGATTTCGACGGTCCTTCGACTTCAACTTTTGAATCTAGGGTTTCCACCCCTTTAGCTTGTGTTGCATGTCACCTTTGCCTGTAAAGTTTTCCTGGATCATCCACAAAAAAGCTTGGGTTTCTTGGAGAGGTAGCCAATCATCTCCGGTTAGGGTTAGCAATAAGCAAAGTATGCAAAGAAAACTAGAAAACAAAACAAATCTATAAAGACTAGAGTTAGACAAACTAGATTAGATGTATTTTGAGGATGATCGAAATTTAGTAGATGCAAAAATAAAACAAAATCAGTACTGAAAATTACAAAAAAAAGCAATAAAAAATCAAATCTTGATCACTTGTTCCCCGGCAACGGCGCCAGAAAAAGGGGCTTGTTGACGGTTAATAATTGTATCAAAGTTCGTTCGTGACTCGCAAGCGTACAAGTCTCCCGTCGTAGTCAAGGGACCCTTCTTCCCTCCGAGTGGTGAACCCAAGGTATCGAATCCGTGGAACAAATGTGTGACGCAAGACTTAATCTATTAAAGCCAAATAACTGCGATCTTCAATAAAGAACCTAATGCATCTAAGTAAAAGACACAAAACGAATCTAATCTACTAAAAACCGGAGAAAACAAAGTAAGATTGGGTAGATAAACCGATCTAGAGGGATCGGGGTAAGCCTTTTGTTGAAGTTCCAAGCAAGAGAAGAAGTAGCAAATCGAATCTTAATAGAAGCCTCTTTAAATCGTGGTTTCCCGTCCAAATCCGAAAACATCCGCCTTTCGAGACCCCCGTTCGTCACAACGTATCCCTATTCATGCGGGGAGCTTAGGGCGAGTCAAAAGACAAGTCGAGATTCTTTCGGAAGATCCGGCGTGTACCTCTAGCCACCGCGGCTACAAGAACACCCTATGTAATCTATCGTACGAATAGAATTGGAATAAGCAAAGCCGATCGAAAAACGAAATCTTCGAGGAAACACTTGATCGCTAAGAAAAGATTCAACTTGATAATTCAACTATGACAATGATACATACACAAGATCACCACCGGGATCCTTCCTTGATCTTGCTTCTAGCTCCGGGAACTCCGACGTGGTCTTCCATGCAAGGTTCCCACGTCGGCTAGGGAAACCCTAGTCAACTAGCTCGACCCTCTCCTCTCCGACATGGTGTCCCTCTCTTCTCTCGCTCCTCGGCGGCCGAAGACGAAATCTTCTCCTCGTGGCTCTCGGTCGGGGGACTATAAATAGCCCGATTGGCGGCTAGGGCAAAGGAGAGCGGATTTGGGCCCAAAATGGGTCCGGGGCCGACCGGATCGGGCCGGCCGGCCCGGGCCCATTTAGGCCCGGCCCCGTGGCCTCCTTTGCCCCACGTCGGTTCCCTTGCTTCCCGGATGTTTCCCCCTTCGCATGTAGGTCCATGTCGTCGTTTCTCTCCGAATTGGACTCAACTCCTTGTCTTGCAAGATTCAAGACTTTTCCGGTCGGGTCCCCGGAGTCCGTCGTCTTCTCGGATCAAGTCCCCGGCTTCTTGGAGTTAAGTTTGCTTCATTGCATGACTTGTACGGGGCTTCAAGGTCTTGTCATGAGGTGCTTGATGAACTTATCCCGAAAGTCTTGCATTCAACACTAAATCCCTGCATAAACATTAAACTCCAAAAACGACATGCACACGTGAACTTGTTATACCACGGGGGTTAGTACCAATGGATAAGGTATAAAACTAATGCCAACACCGAAGGTAAACTCATGGCTAGGTTGACGGATTTTCACCGTCAACACCAGTTGCGCCATTAATCCCCCAAGCTGCTCATCCTCATTGATATCTGGAGATGTTTCCTGCTGCACAACTTGGTTAGCGGGAGCCATGAACTCATTCGGCAAAAAGTATACCATGCATGCTGGAGCCTAACGACCCGATCCTTCAGGCTTGTCTTTTGGGCGCCACACTTGCTTTTTCTGGATCCCCGCCTGCTTCAATTCCCGGTTCCTCAAGCGTTGAACCCTTCTCTTTTGGCTTTTCCTCAAGCCAGGCGGGCACAACTTTCTTTCTTGCCAGATGTACTTGTGTTCCTCTTTTTCTTGATCAACCCATCTTTGATCAGCTTGCCTTTTCCTTGGGTGATCAATGACCTCATTTATTTTTAGACACCGACCGTCATTAGGATGCATCCTTCCAATTCTTTCATGGACGGATCAGCGATTGATAGTTTCCTGCCTGTATTCAGAGTACTTATCACTGCACTCAGGGCAATTCTTCAATGTGGGGAGTTTCAAGCCTTCGTTCCAGCAGTGCCTAAAGAATGCGCATCCCCAGTGTGCACGCTCTTGCTCCCGCGCGTGCTCTTCTAGTTCTTTCCTGTGCGCCTCTTCTTCAAACCTGCGCCTCTCCTCTTCATATCTCAACTTTTGGTAGCGTTCCTTTTCCTGCTGGCGCTGCCACTTGTTGAGGAGAATGCGTGTGGTAACCCTGGGCTTGGACCTGGATGATTCCCCAACTTCGACCTAGCTCTTGAGGATGCGGGGAGCTTCTCTGTGGACTTGCTCCACCGTCACTTGTCGTGTAGGATCTACTAGTCCATCCTGTTTTGCTCTGGCCGTAGTCAGGACCTTCACTTTCCCCTTCTCTTTAGCAGTCACGATATTGACAAAAAAGCCAACCATGTTTTGAGGGAAAGGGTGGCCATCTAGTTTCATCTTGTTATCAAATTTCAAATGCCCCTCCTGGATAGCCTTTTGGATCCTCATCCTAAAGACCTTGCAATCATTGATGGAGTGAGAGTTTCTATCATGAAAACCACAGTAACATTTCTCTTTAACTCCATCGGGCCGAAGCATAGAATGCCCTTCAGGCAACTTGATTCGACCATCCTTCACCAAGAACTCGAAAAGCCTGTCAGCTTTGGTGACATCAAAGTCATACATGCCCCTGGTTTGCTTTATCCACCGCTGGTTTACAGTCAAAGGCTCCTTGCCCCACATAATTTCAGCAGCGGCCACTTCCTTGTCATCATCAAATTCTTCCACCTGGTCAGCCTTCTCGAGGAGCTGGTTGTAGATATCAGCTATGTCATGGTGCTTGGCAAATCTGGTATCCTTCTTGAACCCGTAGGCCTGATTACTCACCAATGACAGCTTCTGAGACAACTGACCAAGGTTGTCAAATTCCATGTCAAACAACTTCTCCCGAATAGCTGGCAACATCCCTGCAACGGCCATGTCAGCTAGCTGATCATCCGGCAGAGTCAAGTAGAAGCACATGCCCTTGACCTCCCTGAATCTTCTGAGGAATTCTAGAGGCGTTTCATTGTGCCTCTGTTTCAAGGTAGCCAGATCAATCAGCTTCTTCTCAGTGCTACCACTAAAGTAATGGGCTTGGAACTTTTGCTCCAGATCCTTCCATGTGCCCATTGATTGAGGAGGCAAAGAAGTAAACCATTGGAATGCTGAGCCTGTTAATGACAGAGGGAAGTACCTAACCCTGAATGCCTCATCAGCTGAAGCTTCTCCAAGCTGCATTAGATATCGGGCAATATGCTCTACAGTGCTTGTATCATCCTGCCCAGAGAACTTTGTGAATTCCGTAGGAGGCTTTACCCTGGGTGGCAAGATCACCCTGTAATACCACTCTAGGAAAGGAGGCGTATAAGCTGGTCCTTGCATTTTAGGTTTAAGACCGAATTGATTCTGCATCAGATCGGCCATTTTTTGTACCAGAATATCATCGTCTTGCATTCCTGCAGCTGTACCATACCCAGGATTTGGGAGAGCATCTATAGCACCATAATCCATAACCTCATGATATCCCCCACCATACATATTTTTCTGCAACCTGCTATTGGTCGGGGCTATCTTGTAAGTAGAGTTAGGCGGCATTCCAGACGAACCGAATGCCAAGTCCCCATATGTAGGCTGATACGGGTTCGGCTGTTGAACTAGTTGACCTCTATCATTTTGTAGAGGTGGCTGGACTTGCTGACTCCCCATGCTTTGTAGAGGAGGTTGGATCAGCTGACTCCCAACACTTTGTGGAGGAGGCTGGATCGGCTGGCTCTGCAGTGGCGGTTGAGCTCCTGTTGGTTGAGCAGAACTGGTTTCTCCGACTTCTGTAGAATATGTGTGAGGGGATACTTGACTAAACACTTTTTCCATGCCTGGGCTGAATACGCCGATCATCATCTGCTTGAACATGTTCAAGAAAGCCATATGATGCTTACCCATCACAGCTTCTGTAGTCTCCCGAAAAGCATTCAGAGCCTCTTGTTTCTCTTGAAAAGATGTGGTATCAGGCTCCCCTGGCAACAGAACCCTGGGCATTTCAGATTTGAGGTACGGGACGCCACTTCTGTTCTTGCCGAATGACATCAAGCACTTCTGCTGGAATTGGTCAATGGCGTCCTTCAGCTGCGCTTATTGTTCTGGAGACAGGTCATCAATGGTGACATCCATGACGTCGCCGATTTCAGGCATCTTGATTCAACTAGAGGGTCCCACCAGGCGTGCCAAAAAGTGTGTTGACGCAAAATCCGCACCCTGCGGCAAGCACACAGCAAGCCGAACGAAGCTGGCTTAACACGCGAACAGATTCCAAAGCGTGCCAGTCAATTTTCCTGAAATTAACAAAGGGTAACACAGTTAAATACCAAAGCTTGGAACTTGCCGGGTGGTACCACACAGTTCCATATTTGCGGCTAAAAGCCATGTAAAGTGACATATAGCTATGAGAAGCTATTTGTTAACAGATTTGAAAATCATTCGGGATCGCTAGAATATAAAACAGAGCATAGCCAAATGGATGACGTGAGCATGACAAAAGATCGGTCTTTGTTTAAATAACATTGCTCGTGCATGATCATGATCGATTTTTGATGATAAACAACAACAAAAATAAATAAAGTAAAGCATATTCATAAATATGAAGTAAACAAGCATGCCTAGGCCAAAAGCACTAGTCTACCGCATGTCTAGGTACTTCAAAACCCGTCAGGCATGAAACCAAACAAGTTAATCCACCGCATGACACAACTTGTTTTGAAATCACACCACCAACCACAAAAAGATCAATCCACCGCATGATTCAATCTAAACATGGAAGGCTAAAAGCACACATTATTTAAAGCAAACTTATGAGCATGTTTTACTCGGGAAAGCTTAACCGAATGCAGCTGTACAGCCGAATCGGGATCCATGAAGAAGGAACAAACATTGCTAAGGATGATAAATCTATCACATTGAATCGAAATCTAATCCACCGTATGATTAGCTCTAAAGCAACTCAAAAACCTGCATCTACCGCATGATACCCGGTTCTTTCAAGATTCTCACAAGATTAGCAAGCTTGAGCCCACAACACGTGACAACTTAGATTGATTCGGGTTCGGCTATTAAAGAACATGTGGTCCACGTGCTGTATCAAGCCAAAGATATGAACGTGAAATGTAAAGATCGCAAAACGAGATAAAGCCGATTCAAACCAATCTAAATTAGTAAAAAGAGTGTTACATGATTTTAAACATAAGGTAAAAAGTCAAAGCAACACGTGGTAACTTAATGAATCTATTAGATCTTGTCAAGTCTAATAGAGCCGATAACTAGCTCCAAGCTAGATCTTAGCCTACCGCATGGCTCATGATCTAACAAGAAACCCTCTTGAACCAAGCTTAAATCCACCGCATGATACTGAGCATGGTAACAAGACTACTTGCATCACGATCTAAATCCACCGCATGATACTAGACATGATACAAGGTTGCCGGTACTTACGGAGGTCGACGGATCGATGAACCCTCTCGAAGAACTCGACGACACGACTAGAGGACTCGAGAATTTGGCGTAAAGCCGGTTTGTTATGAGAATGTTCGATTACAATTACATACACCCAGGGTTCATGTTTATACCCTGTCCTAGCACGACTCCTGGTGCACTACGAGCACAATATTTGATACCTAATTTAATGCCCAAGTGTGAATGCCTATCCATTCGTCCCTTCCTTCCGTTCGGGCCACGTCACCGCGCAATCCCGCAAATCCAGCACAAATAGTCCTTTTGCCGAACGGAAACAAACTGCCGACTGCAGGTATTTCTGACGAATCTTCTGAAGAAACCTTTCCCTGTCGAACGGGATTTGTTACCAAGTTAGGCCCACAAATCAGCCTCCTTCCTGTTACCAATTTTTGGTGTTAACACTTGCCATCCATCCTTGACTTGTGCTTGTAGCCGTCCTTGTTCTCGACCTTCTCCGGGCAGTCGGCAACGAAGTGTCCCGGCTTGCCGCACAGGAAGCATGTCCTCGTGTTCCTCCTCATGTTCACCCGGTTCTCGTGCAGCCTCTCGAACCTCCTCGTCAGCAACGTCAGCTCATCCTCTCCAAGCACATCGAACTTTTCATCTGGCATAGACATCAAAGAGGACAAAGAGAACATCCTGGTGGATGGGTTAGTGTTAGCCTTTCCTTTCGAGCCACCAACGAGGGCAAGACTATGGAAATCAGTCGGACCCTCGAGCTTGGCAGTCATGCACATGCCCCTATCCACCTCAGCCGACTTGAGCTTCGAGAACAGCTCGTTCACCGTCAGAGTGTCATAATTCCTCGACTCCACAATGGCCTCGAACTTTCTGCCCCCAAATCGTACGATCCAAAGAGTGTAAGAGCTTGACAGCTCTATCATGATCATCGTACGGGAGGACGTCCACATTAGCCCTCATGTTTTTCACAACCACTGTGAACCTCTGAAACAAGGCATCGATGGACTCACCGGGGAGATGAGTGAAGTTCTCGTACTCTCTCCGGTAGGTCGCATACATCCGAGCCTGAACCTGGGCATTCCCAACATGAGCCTCCTTCAGCACCAACCAGATTCTACAAGCCAAGTGCTCGGTGTGCACCCGATCGAACTCAGGCTGACACAAAGCACGAACCAAGTAGTCGATCGCCTTATTGTTGGCGTCGAACATGTCCCTCGATCCTGGAGCAAGGAAGTTCATCGGCTGGACATAGCCTGTGTCCACCGTCACATCCCAAAGGATCTGACCCTTTCCTCTGAGAAACGCAGCCATCCGCTTACTCCACATCTGGTAGTTCTTGCCATCGAAGTGTGAAGGACCCGAACCCCGTTCCTGGTATACCATCATTGGATCTTAGACTGGTTAGAGTCAAAAAAGACCCGAACCAGCTCTGATACCACATGAAGGACCGATACGGCGAACCAGAGAGGGGGGAGTGAATTGGAGCCGATAAAAATTCTTCTCGAAGGAGATGGAAACTCCAACAAGATGAACACGGTTTCCAACACATGTCTCCGACTCACTACCCAAATTGGCCAAGCCCACGTAGCCACTGGAGTGCCACTGGACCTAGGAACCAACACACAACCTTCCCACCCGAGAACGCAGCGGAACACCAAACCTCGAGTCCACTGACCAACACCGGTCAGACCGGTGAGCACCACCCGTCAGACCGGTCCCTGCTGGTGAGAGTTAACGACCTCCACTAAGTGGCTTCACACCGGTCAGGCCGGTGCAACACACCGGTCAAACCGGTCTAAGCCTGAAAGCCCCCAAATCACCAAACAGGCCTACCAACCTCCAAACTGACCCAAACTCGAAACATCCCCAACACAGAACAACAGCAAACTCACCCAGACGTTCACCCGAGCAAAAACTCACCAAGGGTTGCACTGGTCAGACCGGTCAAGAGCACCGGTCAGACCGGTCAAGAGCACCGGTCAGACCGGTCTAGCCTGGGCAGCTCGGGATGAACACCACCCGCAGGTCAACTCCCCCAAATCAAAACCTCGATCTCCCGAATCGCTCCACGGACTTGAACAAGACTTTGGGGGTAATAGGAGCACCTCATGAGGAGTCCATAGCCAAGTTTAATCCCACCAAAACTTGTCCAAAAAGGAGGAATCAAAGAAATCCCGAGAACACCTCTAACCCTAGAACTAGGAAAACCCCAAAAACGAGCCCCTTTACTCACGGATTTGGGAGGGGAATCATAGCCCAAAGAACCACGACAAGTTCTAAAAAATTTCCCCCATCAAATCCCAAGAGAAAGGTCCCGAAAACAACCCAACAAAAACACCAAGAAAGGGCTCCGAAAATCACCACCAAGAACAACCGGGAACAACACAACAAGGCCTTGAGGAACCACGCCGAATCATCTATACATGCCACAAAGGTTCATACAAGGTCTAGATTGCCGCCCGATCATCCAACCCTCTCACAAGATCTCACCATGAAGCTCTCAAGCTAGTCCTATGGAAATCCTAAGAAAATAGGAAGGGAAAATAGGAAAGCAAATGAACTAGGGTTCCCAGAGCTTGGCTACCATCCTCTCACCTCATGGGTTATATGGAGGCAACCGAAAGTCTAAAATACCCTTTCCTAATAACTAGGGATACAAGCCCCTCAAGGGCGGTTTTGGAAATCTTCAAGCTTTCTCCATAGGACGGATACCCGGCTACCGCAACCTGCTTAGCATCGACGCAAGCCTTGCAATCCCGACGCGTGTCCTTCGCTTCGAAGATTCCGGACTGCGTCGTCGCACACCGGTCAGACCGATCACACCCACCGGTCAAACTGGTCTGGCGCTGTTGCAGCTCCGTCTTCAGTTCTTCGGTCTTGGCTTTGTGGATCAACCAAGGAACCCAGTGGTTTTCTGGTGAACCACCGGAAACCCCGCGAACTCGGTGTAGCCCCACGTAGTCCCGGCTCGACCTTGGTTTTTGAGGCTCAACCAAGAAACCGTCCATGACTTCATCTTGTTGTTCATGCCACCATGCGGCCCGCACTTGACCCCGCTGGCCACCGGGTCCCTCGAACGAAGCCTACTTGTCTTCTCCACACCTGGAGGCCTAACCGGCGACGACCTTTTGCGCTTGTTCTTCACCTGCACCAACACCAGTCAAGCCGCAACCTGCTCCTACAATGCTTAGCCAAGAATCAGTCCACACAACGTTGTCACTAACTCATCACACAAGGAAGCGACCATCCACTGGTCCTCGAACCACACATGGTCCTCACGACCGCAGGCATCTTTACCGAATGCTTTGAGGAAAATTTCCTGGTGAATGGTGTTTTCTTACCAAACTCGGCCCACAAGTCAGTCTCTTTCCTGTACCAATTTTCGGTGTTAACATATGCCCCTTCAATACGGGATAAAAGTGTTTCTATTTCGGGATTGACCATAAATGCTCAACGTCTCCAAGCCGAATCCGTTCAACACCCGTTCTTTCCTCCTTCAAACCGTTGGAGTTTTCGCCTAGATCCAAACCCTAGTTCATCAATCATTCAAGCTCAAATCTTCAAATGGTGAACTAAGACCAAGCTCTTCAGGTAAATCTCATCCCCCCTAAGGCCCACTCGGTATTACTTTCTCGAATTTCATCTTAGATTTTTTTTCTCTTGCCCTTTCTTGTTCTTGATAGGCTCTAGCCGCCGAAATTTTGATTCCCGTCGAGGACCAATCACCATCTTATTTCCTCGGGCCCGTGGGAATCTCCAACCCTTCTGAGCTCATTGCAGCCGAATCCCAGAGAATCCCTTTCAAGGCAGCTTTGTCGAAACCCCATGAATGGCAAGATGCTTTCAAGAACTGGCCCCTGCCCCCAATTGCAGGGTGGGGAAACTGGTACAAGAGGATGCTTGATGATGACAGCGTCAAGACAAGCAATTGGGATAGCCTTCGCATTGCTCATTGTTTGGAATTATCCTTGGCTGAAACACCAAAAAATGAGAATCTTCTGATTGCAGCCTGCCATTTTTGGTCGAATGGTGCCAATGCCTTTCTTTTTGGCCATATGCCAATGTCCCCCACTTTGGCCGATGTATACATGATAATCGGCCTTGATGTCACAGGATTCGTATACCCACACAAGTACAAAGGCTCCTCCAGGCAAACAGGAGTGAGAACAGGGGTCGGATATAAGAGATATATCCAAAACCATATGTCTAATGGCCCTTTGTCAGAGGTTGAGTACAGAGCTTTCTTGAACATGTGGCTATGTAGATTCATCTTTTGTGGCAAAGCCAATGAGCCAACCCTGAACCACATTGTTATGGCTGAGGACCTGGCTGCTGGTCACCCTATTCCTCTTGTAAAGTACCTCCTAGGAAGTGTATACCATATGCTTCATCAGACCACCCACCTGATGCACACCAGCCAAAAGATCTCTTGTGTTAATGGCCCCTGGTGGTTTGTTCAGATGTGGCTGCAACTATATATGCACCAGATTATTGGTATTGACCTTAACAACCGGCGCTTTCCTTCAGCCAACTACAAGGAAGGGGAAACCCAAAGCACCAAAGGTTGCCAAACTTATGGAGAAGCTGCCTCAACCGTGTCCATCAATCAAAACATTGGCCAACTTTTTGAGCTTTTCATCAAAGGCTTTGCCAATCCCCTTTGGCTCCCATATCTGAATAATGATAACTTGACCCTTCCTTATGAGTTTATCTTTGAGGCTAGATGTAATGATGCACAATCTATAGCAATTTTTAATATCTTCATTTATCCATGCATCCTGCCAGCAGAATTCAGTGGAGGAAGGCAAAATCAGAGCACCTTCGAGTACTACCAACCAAACATGATGGCCAGACAACTAGGATGCGGCCAAGTGCCCCCAAGGCTATTCCTTCATGAATTCCTCAAGCCCAGAGAGGATATCAAAGAATCCCTGCAAGCAAAAAGGGTCTTTGAGTATAAGTGCAGCCCAACTGTTTATGCACCTAGGCCTTTTGTGCCAATAGCAATAGCTCATCCCTCTTTTACTTCTTGGTGGAAAGAACTTTATGATCACATCTTCATTGTGCCAGTACATCCTCTTTGTCTCGAGCTAATGCCTGACTTTCCGAGGTAATAAACTTATTTCCTCTCTTTTTCAATCATGCCCCGCTTTACTTATCGAGATTTTTGCCATTTTCTGCAGGATACAGTACCTGCCCCTCTTGCAAGGACAATATCCTACAACATTGCAGGCCCAATCTCCGTTGTGGGATATCAATCTCCCACCATGGCTCAATTGATGTCCAGATATGCCACATTAGACCCAACTCTCATCAGTTCAGCCTCTGACAAAAGGAAAGCTCCACCCCTGGTTGCTCCTTCAACTGCCAAGAAGAAAAGAACATCCAAAAGAGTTCTTATTCAGGTTAAAATCTTTTCCTTCCTGAGCATAAAACCACTCTTCATCCCGATCATTTTTATCTTGTGTAATTTCAGGCCAGAACTCAGCAACCAATAACCATTACAGAATCTGCCAATGCTCCATCTACTGGTAAAATTTTCACCATCTTATTTTTTTCAACCATTTTCTTCATTGGCACTTACCCTCTACTTATTAGTTGCAGAGGGAACATTGGTGAGCCAAACTGTGGGGAGTTCTTCTCCTCAACATGTTTCAAATCCGGCTTTACCAAGGATCCAGCCATCCTCTCTTCAAGCAGAAGCTCCAGCCTCACCAAGGATCTAGCCATCCTCTTCTCAAGCAGAAGCTCCAGCTTCACCAAGGATGGATCCATCTTCTCCTCAGCCAGAAGCTTCAATCTTACCAAGGACTCCACCAGCTTCTCCTCAGCTAGAAGCTTCAGCTTTACCAGGGACTCCTCAAGCTTCTCCTCAACTGAACATCCAATAGCCCCTCCTTGAACCTGAAAAACTTCGTTTCCCAACTCAGGAGGCTAGAAATGAGGTAAGCATGAACACCCACTTTTCTATTCTTTTCATTCAATTAGTCACCACTAATTCGGCAAGAAAAACCTTTTCAAGAGGAAACCGTATCATCACCAATCTACTCCTTTGTTGTGGATGACTTGATTGCCAAAAAATGGGATGAAGCATCTTCCAGTTAGGCTTTATCAGAGAAAAATCAGGAAAAGTTGAGAGAAATTCTTTCCCTGCTGCAAAAGGATGTTCAAGATCAAGTCAAGGATGCTGATCTTCTAAGAGAAGTACTTGAACTCATTGATCAAGATCTCCCAGCTGACATCAAGGCTTCCTTAGAAACTGTTTCCAAGTTGAATGATCACTTTGTAGCAGTAAAGCGAGCCCTGAAGAACTTGGCCTCCCAACCAGCTCTACAACAAGAGCAAGCTGCAAATAAGCAATATATGAAGGATTTGCACACCCAAATGCAGAATCATAAGGAATTGCTAACCAAATTGCAGCCTGAACATGAGCTGAAGAAAGTTAGAAAAGCTGAATTGGAAGCTGAGCTGAGAACCCTGACAGCTGAAATTAAAGCTGGTGAAAAGAAGATGGCTGAACTTCCTGAATCCATGGAGAAAATATGACAAGAAGCCACAGCAACCATGACTGCAGGAAAGCAACTCAAGACAAAGCTCTCGACTTTGTCTAAGACCCATGAAGCTGACCAAAGATTATTGGAGGACATCAAAAAGATGATATCAGATGCCTCTAATGTAATCTCAAAATACTTGGGGTGTATGATTGTATCAAACAATTTGTAGCCGAATGCCTCATCGTCCCTGTAATTTTTCTCACCATAAGCTTTTTCTTTCCAATATTTTTCTTGCCTTATTTTGACGCAATTTCTCGATGATCCATTCGGCAACTCTGGCCAAACAGTGTCAGACCCGAAAAGCAACCCAACCGCAACTCAACCGAATTTCAACCAGTCAAACCGAATACGACTCAGCTTGAATCCCAAACGACCCGACGACGGTTCGGTTGAGGGAGTCTCTCCACTTCACAAATTTCTCGGGATATGCACCACGATCTCCGGCCACAATCTCTTTGCCAGTCCCATAAATAAGAACCTCGGGTGCCCCTAGCCTTTCACCAAGTCCTCTGCTTTCCAAGCCTTTGCCAATCCAAGATTCCTTCTTCAGCACTAGTACTCCCAAAAGCTCCATGGCAGGCAGCAGCAACAGGCGCCGGGCCAGCGACGAGGCCGAAGGAAGCCGTGCTGGCGCTCGCCGGAGGTGGTGATCGTCAGTTTCTTTACAGCTCTTTCTAGATCTCTTTTGTTTCTGATGATCCTCTTTGTGTTTCCAGGTTCATCCAGTGGAACCCTGCTCCTGCACCGGCCACGACCCCGGCCATGGTGGGCGATTCCTCGGGATCGTCCGGCCGTTCCCACTCCTCCAGCTCGCGCTACGATGATCTTGCCGTTCGCAGGTTCAAGGCGGAGCGCGAAGAAACCCGGCATGAGTTGGAGATCGTCTCCAAAAAGTCTGGAATCGCTGAGCTCGAGTGGGAGCACTAGCGCAAGCAGCTGCTGGAGGCCATCGACGGTGAATCTTGTGAGCCTTGGTGCGGTGGAAGACCGCGTCGACGAGGTGGCTCTCCATGGTGTCCGCCTGGGCACCACCTTGGGCCTAGCCGCCATGGCGACGCACACTGACGTCGACTACTCCACTCGGCCACACGGCTTCCACGGTGGCGCGCCGGAGGATGTCGACGACATCGAGGTCACCCTGGAGCGCCTCGACGGCCATGGCGATGCAATTGCCGAATCCATTCATCCCCAGTCTGTGCTGAACAGGCTTTTCGATTAGTTTGTACTAGGGATGTTGGAATTTCGGCAATAAATATGAAATTTTATCTTCTGCATTTGTCTCGTGATAATTTCCTTTGATTTGTGCATGCAAACCTTTACTATTTTGAACACATTCGGTAACTTTTACTCTAGCCGAATACGCACAAACTCGTCCCCCTTGGCGCAGAATCCGCAGAAAATCCGTATTCGGGAGCCATGAACACTGTTCAATGAGAACCCTTCGCATTCGGGGAGAAACCCCGCCGTTTGGTATTCCCATTAATGCACGCCAGACAGTGATCACTCCCGATGCGCTCTCACGGCTAATAAAATAGCCCCCTTGGTGCTCTGCAAATCCACTCGCATACACTTCCATCATTTCACGTCCTCTCATCCTCCTTCTCCAGAGAAAAACCCCCAAGGCCATGGCAGACAAGGGGAAACAGCCAGTCGAGGAGAACAGCGCCCCACCAAAGAAGCAAACCATTCGAGAGTAATCTTTTCTTCTCGATCTTTTATCTTGTTCTCGATTGCAATCTCATGATTCACCTTCCTTTGTTTTCAGCCTCGACTTATTACTAGAGGAAATCTTTGGAACTGAAGAGGTTCCTGAGTACATCCTTTCGAATTCCTCTACTGAAGAAGAAGACGCCACACCGGAACAGAGGACCAACCATCAACTGCGCCGTCGCATCCGACATCTAGAACATGACCTGTGGGACATCACCGCCCGCTGCAGTGCCGAACGCGAATGCCGCATGAGCTTGGAGGCGTTGGTAGGGGGTAAGATCCTCATCCTTATTTGATTCTCATGCTTAAGTTTCAGATCCCATATTCAACGAGAATTTGTTCCCCTTCTTCAGATGTTTCTGACAGGTACAACAACTTAAAGGCCTCCTGGGACAGCATGATGGAAGCTGAAAATCACAGCAATCCCCAAAGCTTCTACGTTGCCGTCACGGTGGTCCTGGAGCAGCTGAAGAGGGAAGAACTGAAGAGGAAAAACGCGGAGTCAAAGAAATGAAGCACACTTTCGCTTCTTCCTCTAGGCCTTCTGCTTCCCACAGGCTCTCTCTTGTAATCTTAGGTGGCTGGGTTGCCAAATAAAGAACCTGCAAGAAACGTTTGTAATGTAGAACATTTTTTGTGCTAAGGGTAATACACTTTAGGATTGGCCATTTCCTTTTGTCAGGATTTTTGCTCTGAAGGTGGCTTCTTTCCCGAACGCCGGCTGTTTCCATGTTTCTAATGCTTGTGATCCTGATGCTTGTAATCAACAATCAACTTCAATACTAGGATAATATTTCTTCAAGTATCTCCTGTTTATAGCAGCAGTAAACTCTTCTCCTAGTAAAGTTTTCAAGATATACGCATTTCCAGGCGTACATCTAACCACCCGAAGAGGACTTTCCCAATTCGGGGACCATTTTCCGAATGTACTATATTTAGTCCCAATCGGCAGTAATGCTTTCCAAACTAAATCTCCTTCTGCAAATTGCTTGACCTTTACCTTCTTGTTATAGTACTTAGCAACTCGCATCTTGTTTTTCTCAATATTTTCCAAGGCCCTAAGACAAATCATATGCAAATATTCTAATTCATCCATCATTAAGTCACTGTAATCTTTGGAACCTAAATCCTTTTTGCAAAACTACTCTCCTTGAGTCCGATTGCACTTCCCATGGCAAAACAGCATGATGCCCGTAAACCAACTCATAAGGATATGTTTTTGTAGCTCCATGAGGGGCCATTCGGTAAGCCCACAAGGCTTCATTGAGTACCGAATGCCACCTTTTTGGCTTCTGATCAATCTTCTTTTGTATAATCTTGATCATGATCTTGTTGGAAGCCTCTGCCTGACCATTAGCTTGGTCATAATAAGGAGAAGAATTTAACAATTTGAGCCCCATGTTTTCAGCAAATTCTCTGAACTATGAAGATGTAAACTGAGTTCCTTGATCAGTTGTAATTGTTTCAGAAATTCCAAATCTGTAGATGATGTGCTCCTTGACAAACTCAAGCATATTTTCTGATGTTACTTTCTTTAATGCAATTGCCTCTACCCATTTAGTGAAATAATCTGTTGCCAAAAGCACAAACTTATGCCCCTTGCTAGATGGAGGATTTATTTGGCCAATCAAATCTATACCCCATCCTCTGAATGGCCATGGCTTGATAATAGAATTCAAAGCTGATGCTGGAACTCTCTGAATATTTCCAAACTTTTGACAATCTTGACACCCTTTGTAATACTCAAAGCAATCTTCCATCATCGTCGGCCAATAACATCCAATGTGTCTGATAACCCATTTCATTCGGTAAGCGGATTGATGTGCTCCACACAGCCCATCGTGCACTTCACTCATCATTTTCTTTGCTTCTTCTTGACCCAGGCATTGTAGCAACACCCCATCCAATGATTTGTAATACAAACGTCCATCAAGAAGAACAAATTTGATAGCTTTATACCTGAGCTTCCTAGAGACCTTTCGGGATGGATTTTCCAAATAATCAACAATTTCTTCTCTCCAATCATCTTCTGCTAGGTCACTCCCGAAAGCACACACATCATTGGCAAATACTTCTTGATTTTCTCTATAACCTGAAGCACTTTGAGCCAACCTGTTTGCCTCTTCATTGTGTTCCCTAAGAATATGTTGTAGAATCACCAACTAAAAAATTTTGAAGAGTTCCTTGCATTCCTCGTAGTAATTCCTCAGGATATCATTTCTACATTCATATTGACCATTCAATTGTTTTATAACTAGCTCTGAATCTCCATAAATCTCAACTGAAATAGCCTTTGCTTCTTTAAAATATTGAAGCCCTTTAAGTAATGCTTCATATTCAGCTTGATTATTTGTGACGGTAGGTTGAATAGGGATAGCGAATTCAAACATCTCTCCTCTGTGTGAAATCAATAAAATTCCTACTCTGCCACCTTTTCCACATGAGGATCCATCAAAGAACAAAGCCCAAGGAGTAATCTCAAGCAAATCAATTGATGGATCACGATGTTCAATAATGAAATCAGCAATAATCTGTCCCTTAACAGCTTTTGCCGATTCGAACTTCAACTCAAACTCAGACAAAGCTAAAATCCACTTGCCAATCCTTCCATTCAAAATTGGCATAGACAACATGTGTATAATTACATCAAATTTTGAATATACAATGCATTCAGCATTCAACAAATAGTGTCGAAACTTTGTACATGAGTAATAAACACACAGGCGAAGCTTCTCCGTAGCCGAATATCTTGTTTCGGGATCAAGCAATTTTCGGCTAAGGTATGCGACTACTCTTTCCTTTCCCTCAAATTCCTGTATGAGGGCCGATCCAATGGTTTGGGTATCGGCCGCCACGTACAACTTAAAAGGCTTGTTCAATTGTGGAGGCACCAACACTGATGGTTCCTTCATGTACTCCTTGATCTCATCGAAAGCCTTTTGTTGCTCGTCACCCCATACAAACTTTTGATCCTTCTTGATCCTCAACAGTGGAGAGAAAAGCAACACTTTTTGTGATAAATTGGAAATGAATCTTCTCACAAAATTGATTTTGCCAAGCAGTGACTGCAATTCCTTAAGATTGGTTGAAGGAACAACTTCATCAATAGCTTTCATGCTCTTTTTGCCAACTTTTATTCCTCCTTCATGCACCAAAAATCCTAGGAACTCTCCAGCTGAAACTCCAAAGGCACACTTGTTCGGGTTCATCTTAAGCCCAAGTTTTCGGGTGCACTCTAGAGTTTTCCTCAAATCATCCAAGTGTGATTCATGATCCAAAGACTTGATCACAACGTCATCAATGTATATTTCCACAATTTTGCCGATCAACTCGTGAAAAATATAATTCATGGCTCTTTGATAAGTTGCATCGGCATTTTTCAATCCAAATGTCATGACAATCCACTCAAACAAGCCTATATGTCCAGGACATCTGAAGGCTATCTTTGATATATCCTCTATTGCCATAAAAATTTGATTGTATCCTGCATTGCCATCCATGAAGCTAATAACCTTATGTCCAGCAGCAGCATCACCCAAAATGTCAGCAACAGGCATTGGATATCCGTCCATGGGTGTAGCTCAGTTTAGATCTCTAAAGTCTATGCAAACCCTCATCTTCCCGTTTTTCTTGTAAACAGGGACAATATTAGAGATCCACTCTGCATATCTACATGGCCGAATGAAATTTGCTTCTATTAATCTCTCAACTTCTTTTTTCACGTCGGCCAATACTTCATCCTTGTAGATTTTTCGGGGAGGTTGCTTATAAGGCCTAAAACCAGGCTTGATTGGCAATCGATGTTCAACAATGGAACGATCTAAATTAGGCATCTCTGAATAATCCCAAGCAAAGAAATCTTTGTATTCCTTCAGTAGCTTGATCAACTCTTTTCTAAAGCTTGAACCCAAGTTAGCACTGATAAATGTCGGCCTTGGCTTGTCACCATCTCCAATGTCAACTTCTTCCAGTTTGTCAGCCGACATAAATCCACATCCTAACTTTCCATCAGTTACATCAATTGGATTCTTCATTAAAAATTGCTATAAGAGCCGACTGCTTGAATCGGCTGTTGATCACTGCTGACTGGTTCAACAGGACCTTCACCCCAGTTCTTGCATGAGAAGCAATCTATACCTTAATACTCCCAGAAGGCTGGTTCCACGCTAGTCACGCTTACTGAATCGTTTGCTTGGACCACTTCTACATCATCATCCACCCATTGAACAAGCTGTTGATGCATGGTAGATGGGATGCAGCAATTCTCATGGATCTAGTCCTGTCCAAGCAGCAAGCTGTATGCCCCTTTGCCCTCAATGACAAAGAAGGTCGTGAGCAAGGTCTTAGACCCGATCATCAAATCCACATGCACACAACCCTTGGTGTCTGAAGGATTCCTAGAAAAATCAATCAGAACTATGCTTGTTGGCGTCAAATCCCCAGGGCCTATGCCAAGCTTCCTGAATGTAGTGTACGGCATCACATTGACCGCATCTCCACCATCAACGAACATCTTGGTCAACAGCTTCCCATTGACATATCCTCTCAAGTACAGTGGTCTCATGTGCCGATTCTTGGCTGGCTTGTCAAAAGTAGCTTGCTTGGCCAACACTAGCTGTGCCATCAGCCCAAATTGCTAAGCCTCATCAATGTCTGGCGGCACCTCTTCTTGCACAACCTGATTAGCTGGAGCCATGAATTCATTCGGCAAGAAGCATACCATGCACATAGGAGCCGAACGACCAGATCCATCAGGCTTATCTTTTGGACGCCACACCTGTTTCCTCTTGATTCCTGCCTGCTTCAACTCCTGACTCCTCAAGCGCTGAACTCTTCTTTTTTGGCTTCTCCTCAAACTTGGTGGGCACTGCTTTCTGCCAGACATATTCGCGATCTTCTTCTTCTTCATGATCAATCCATCTGTGATCAGCATATCTTTTTCTTGGTTGATCATTAACTTCATTTATTTTTATGCGCCGACCGTCACTAGGATGCATCCTTCCAATTCTTTCATGGACGGATCGGCGATTAACAGTATACTACCTGTATTCAGTATATCTTTCACTGCATTCAGGACAATTGTTTAGCGTGGGGAGCTTTAAACCTTCATTCCAGTAGTGCCTGAAGAAAGCACATCCCCAATGCATGCGCTCTTGCTCTCGCGCATCTTCTTCTCGTTCTTTCCTGTGCACTTCTTCCTCATATCTTTGCTTCTCCTCCTCGTACCTTTGTTTCTGGTAGCGCTCCTTTTCTTGCTGACGCTGCCACTTATTAAGGAGAATGCGCGAAGTCACCCTGGGTTTAGAAGATTCCCCCACTTCAATTTGACTTTTCAGGATGCGAGGCACTTCCTTGTGGACTTGTTCAACTGTTACTTGTCGAGCAGGATCAACTGATCCATCCTGCTTCGCCTTCGCTGAAGTCAAAACCTTCACTTTTCCTTTTTCCTCAGCAGTCACCATGTTAACTGAGAATCCAATCATGTTTTGAGGAAAAGGATTGACATCTAACTTCATCTTATTGTCAAATTTTAGATGACCTTCTTGGATAGCCTTTTGAATTCTCATCCTGAAAACCCTGCACTCATTGATGGAGTGAGAATTCCTGTCATGAAACCCACAGTATCTCTTTTTTTCACCCCATCAGGCCGAAGCATAGAATTCCCATTTGGTAACTTGATTCGGCCTTCCTTCACGAGGAACTCAAAGAGCTTATCAGCCTTGGTCACATCAAAATCATAAGTACCCTTGGCTTGCTTGATCCACCTTTTATTCACTATTAATGGCTCTTTGCCCCGCACTATTTTAGCTGCAGCTATTTCCACTTCATCATCAAATTCCTCTCCCTGATCTGCCCTTTCGAGGAATTGGTTATAGATGTCAGCTATATCACTGTGCTTAGCAAACCTGGAGTCCTTATTGAAGCCATAAGCTTGGTTGCTCATCAACGACAATCTGTGAGACAATTGGCCAAGATTATCGATCTCCATGCCGAACAGCTTTTCCCGAATAGCCGGCAACATGCCCGCTACGGCCATACCAGCCAATTGATCATCTGGTAGGTTCAAAGAGAAGCACATGGTTTTTGTCTCTCTGAACCTCCTGAGGAGCTCCATTGGTGTTTCATTATTCCTCTGTCTCAGGGTAGTTAGATCAATTAGCTTTTTCTCATTACTGCCAATGAAATAATGAGCATGAAACTTCTGTTCCAAATCCTTCCAGGAGAAAATTGAGTGAGCAGGCAAAGAAGTGAACCATGTAAAGGCCGGGCCTGTCAATGATAAAGGGAAATATCTGATCCTAAATGCTTCATCAACAGAAGCTTCCCCAAGCTGCATCAGGTATCGGGCTATGTGTTCCGCAGTATTTGTATCATCTTGCCCAAAAAACTTCGTGAGATCCGCAGGAGCTTTCACCCTATGTGGCAAGGCCACCCTGTTATACCATTTTGGGAAAGGAGGTGTATACATATGCCCTTGGTTTTTAGGCTTTAGACCGAATTGATTCTGAAGCACATCGGTCATCCTCTGCATCAGGAGATCAATATTGACGTCTTGATTCCCTGTTCCTCCAACAGGCATCCCTGTAGCACCACCATACCCAGGATTCGGGAGAGCATCAACAGCACTGTAATCCATGAAGTCCGAATACCCGGTGCCGTACATGTTCTTCTGCAACCTGTTATTGGATGGGGCTATTCTGTAAGTAGAATCAGGTTGAACTCCAGGAGTGCCAAACGCCATCTCTCCATATGTATGTGGATTAGGTATTGCTTGACGAGGATTTGGCCGAACTGGTTGGCTATCCACGTGTTGAGTTGGCTGACCACTCATGCTTTGTGGAGGCGGTTGAACACTTGTATCTTGATGAACTAGTTGGCCATTAACAGCAGCACTTGATTCTCTTTCAAAATGCTTATCCACACCTGGGCCAAAGACGCCAACCATCATCTGTCGAAAGCTATGTAGAAATGCAGTATTGTGTCTAGCCATTATGTCTTCCAAAGCTTTCTGTACCATGCGAAAAACCTCCTGTTTCTCTTCGGCGGATGTGGTATCAGGTTCTCCTGGCAGTAGAACTCTTGGCATGTCAGACTTAAGATATGGCACACCACTTCTATTTTTAGAAAATAACATCAGACACTTCTGCTGAAATTGATCAATAGCTTCCTTCAGTTGCAATTCTTGTTCTGCAGACAGCTCCTCTATGGGGGCCTTTTGTCTCAGGTGGTAACACCACAAGGGACTAAAGAGGGAAATTTTCCCTTTTGGGGGCTCCCGTGCGAAATCACCCTTTAGTCCTGAGTGGTGTTACCAACCGTGACAAAAGGCCCCCTTTTTCCTCGGTTCGTTACATGACACGGGAGTACAGGGGTGTATAAGAACAACGACCCTCCCCCTCCAACACTTAGCCACTTTTTTCATCCCCGACCGATCTGTCGTCGTCGTCTTCACCTCCTCCTCCTTCACAGCCGTCGTCATCCCCGACCGCCGCATCCCCCGTCCTCCCCCGTCCTCGGCCCCACGGAATTCGCCGTCACCATCGGCCTCCCGAAATCTGCCCTCCAAACGGCCCTTCTCCACCGACATTGTCGGCCCCCGTCGGTTCAACACCGTCGTCGATGACATAACCCAGAACGTGGCCCCCGGGCCTCCATGGCTCCTCCGCGCGTCGGCCTCCTCTCAATCCTCCGAGGCTCCGCCGCTGCTGCATGCCGCCTTGCTGCCATGACGGCCGGCCATCGCCGCCGTGCGCGCAACATTGTCTGTCCCACTCCTCCGTCGCCTCGTCCTGCTGCACTCTGCCTTCCTCCTCACGATCTTCATCCCCAACATCGGTAGGGGCGCGGCCTCCCCCCGGTCACCGGCCTAACCCGACCCTGCCCCAAATTTGGTGGTTTTTGGGCTTGCTGATGCAAACAAATGAATTGTTTGGGTCAGAAATTTTTTAATTTGAATTCGATTCAAATTTAAGTAAAAAATTGTACTAAATATGTGTATAATAATTCTAATTAAATATTTCTCTCCCCAGCATCGCAGACCTACGTCTCTCCCCGGCTCCCCGTTGTCTCCCTCGACGCACCTAGGATCCCGCATTCATGAAAAATCATGGTTATTTTGGAAATTGATAGAAATTGGTATGAATTATTGTATATTCATAGTAATGGATATAAGTTATTTTATATTCTCAGAAATTCGTGTATATTCATAGAAAATTAATGTTTATTCTTGTTTATTTTAGGATTAGATAGAAGTTATTGTATATTCTTAGAATTCGTGTCTATTCATAAAAAATTAGTGTTTATTCTATAAATATATAGAAATTATTGTATATTCTCAGAATTTGTGTCTATTCATATAGAAAACTAATTAGTATTCATTCTACAAATTCATACAAAATTCTTGTTTGTTCTAGAAATAGCTATAAATTATTGTATATTCTCATAAATTTATGTCGTTTCATAGAAAATTAGTGTTTATTCATTAAATTCATAAAGAATTGTGTTTATTCTAGATGGATAACAATGACAACGATGAAAGGATTATGGAGGACATTATTTCTCGTGGTACAAATACCATTGCAACCTACATCGACGAGGAGTGTAGCCATGCAGACAAGTTCCTCAACATAAATATGATCGAGGAAGGAGGCGTCGCCACCGAGAACTTGGAAAATAACGAGGACGACATAGCTGCTGACTCAAAAAATAATAAGGACCTTGAGGATGCTAATGCAGAAGGTTCCATCAAGGTATATATATCATGCATTAGAGCAACTCCAAGAGACTAGCTAAAATGACTTGGCTAGCTAAATTTTGGAAAAAATCTAAAAAGCACTCTTCCAACAGACTAGCTATCTACCCATCCAGCTATCCTGACTAGCTAAGTCCGTTGCCCCGCTAGCTATCTTTGGCTAGTGGCTAGTGACTATCTATCTTGATTTTCATGAGTATGATAGGCAGGACCCACAGACGGTGGAGCATACAGAGAGTTCAATTTAGAGAGACTGTTGGATGTCAACAACTTTTTGCTAGCTATTTTATTTTACAGACTAGCTAAATCAAGATTGTAGCTAGTGACTTTTAAAGAGGCTCTTGGAGTTGCTCTTAGTATGAATTCGCTAACCCCGTTTCTTACATAAATAAATAATGAATATGGTACTTGTAGGCTTCTAGATCGATAACGAAAAAGGCTAAGAGGGGTCGAACACAACTAATCGTCAGCGATGTGATGTATTGTATCATTGAGGTGTCAGAGCTTGGCCAGCCATGTGCTCCAAAAAAATCAAAGACAAGTTCGTATCTCAATGCAAGGCCATTGTAAGGGATAACGTGCCCATCAAGTATAAAGAATGGAAGGGAAAAGCAAGTAATCCGTATGTGGTTCCGGACTCAGTAAAAGACTAGCTGTGGAATGATATGCTAAAACACTTCACATTTTCTAAAGGCATCGACGCAGACCTTGTTAAGGGTTGGACTCTACAGAAGATGGCAACTCAATTCTAGAATTTCAAGAAGAAGCTGACTAGAGATTTTATCAAGAAGAACCGAACTCCAAATTGGGATGAATATCTAAAGATAAAAGATTACTGGAAGTCCTTTGTTGAATACAAGAAAACTAAAATTTTTGCCCAGAAAAGTGCACAAGGGAAGAAAAGTGCCAGTAAGAAAGGGGACTACAACTATCATCTTGGTCGAGGTGGTTACGCAGTAGAAATTTCCAAGTGGCAGAAGATGGAACAAGAACTTATCGCCAAAGGTATCATATCAATGGTCTTTCACTAGCCTGATCGATCGAAGAATTGGTATTATGCGCATGGAGGCAGACTGAACCCGGATTATGGTACCCTTGAATTCCCACCCACATTATGAGAGAAGACATTTCAGATAATGAAAATAGTAGAAGATGTCAAAGCTGGTAGATTGAAGGTTGACAGAGAAATGGATGAGCTCACTTTGGCGCTCGGGAATCCAAAACACCTAGGACGCTACAGGGGATATGAGGTGGTGCAATGGAAGTATTCCTTCAAGAGAAATCTCGACAACTATAAAAGTCGCAAAAGAAGAAGAAAGCACGAAGAGAAGCATTGGCGTCAAATGATGGAGCAATGACTTAAGCAACTAGAAGAAATATGCAGGAGGAGATTGAATGGCGAGTGCCCACAACAATAACTCAGATAACCCAGTTTGGAGCATTGCTCGAACTACCACTGGATCCCTTCATTAGCTCATTCGCTCGCAAAAGTAGTTGTGCTTTTACAGAGGTCGCAGCCAGTGCTAGCATAGAGGGCCCAGCAGGTGCTTGCATAGAGGGCCCTGAAGAGCCGAGGGCAATCAAAGGAGTTCTAGTGGATGGCAACCAACAATACCCAATGGATTTTCTTAGTCAGTGCACCACATGTGAGTTGTACAAGCCATTCGACAACATCACAACGCAAGTATAAAGAAATATAATTATTACATGCAATTAGCTCAATTATTGATGCATCACTTAGAAATGTAATAAATTCCTTATTTCTCTAAATATATAGGTGGTGTAAGGAAGTGCTTTTGTGCATTTTCCTTGTCATACTAGCCATGACATGCTGATTCCACCTGTCTACGCCTCGGTTGCCGTGGAGGAGATTTGTCAGCCACAATTTGAAGATCTAGAGCTAGACATCCCAGGAGGTGACGGGGAAAGGACACGCAAGGATGCGGTCCATGGTATCATATTGTGACTCAAACGTTTTATTATAATCCCCAGACGGAGGGATCAATCCCTTCTATAGATCCCCCATAGCCACCACCATCGTCATCTCTGAGGCCGTCCCCACGACCTTTAATATCACCTCGCTCACCATCTACACAAGAACCATTATTCGATTCCAGACGTGCAAGCTCAGCCACAATAATGACATCCATCCCTAATCACCTCCAAAAAAGCAAAAAAAACCAATGGTGGCAAAGTAAACGCCATCAAAAGCAGAAAAAACCCACCAACGCACCGTAGAGAAAACTGCCTAGCCACCAAAGCACATTAGTAAAAACAGTGAAAGCACTACAGAAAAAACCACCTAGCCACGAAAACACAAGAAAAAAACGCCAGAGCACAGTCTTCCAACGCAGTGCTACCACCAAAGCAGAAAAACCACCAAGCCACGAGAGCACAACCGAAAAAATGCCAGAGCACATTCTTCCAACCCAGTGCATCCACCAAAGCAGAAAAAACCACCAACGATAAAGAAAATGATTGAGCCCATCAACAAAAGGAAGCTAGCATGGGAGAGAACAGAAGAAGGAAACACGACGATCGATGGCCAACTTGTCCATGAATTTTCCAAATTGTCCACAAAACAGTAACAGAGGGAGCTTGAGAAGACAAAAAATGTAGATCCGGGCTAACTTGGGTTTTTCAAACTAATGAGCGAAAAAAGCAAGAAAATGATACCCATAATGGCGTCAACGACATATAAAGAACATACTCGTGCAATAAAGCTGGAGCAGAAAACAGATGCGTCGATTAGCAAACAGACTTACGTTGCCTCCGGCCTCAATGTAGATGAGTGAGCTCTAGAAAAATTGCCTACACAAGAATTTGTGCAGGTCATTGATTTCATGGAACAATCAGGGATGCCTATAAGTGTTGCACTCGGTCATGAAGAACCACCTCGAGATCCAAGTTTCGTACATAGATGTCCCTTTCAACTAGGAAAACCTCTTATCTGACAAGAACTATTATATAAGCTCCCACCTAAGATGTACAAATTTCATGAGTGGTACATGCGGTACTCAGCGAAAAGCGTAGATACCTTTGGTATACTTGCTAGACCAGGAAAATTTGCCAGTGAAGGCAACATGTGGTCTGGCTAGAATTCAAAGATATTTATGAAGTTTACCATCTAGACGCACTGAATACCGATCTTATCGTTGTTCGGAATATGTAAGTGGTGTATTTTTTATGTTTATTAATAAATTTATTACGTATGTGGATCTACTAATTAACTTTGTATTTCATTTTTGGTAGCTTGCAAAAAAAGAGTATTGCCGACAGAATTGGTTTCATGGACCCAACAAAATTTAACCAGTTTGAGTTCAAGCATCAACCAGACAGAACAATCGTGACAATCCATAGCACCTTGTCTAAGTTTCATGACAAGGATCTCGTACTACTACCTTACAATTGCAAGTATGTGC
Organism: Cenchrus americanus; assembly: GCA_947561735.1. Classification (NCBI taxonomy): domain Eukaryota; kingdom Viridiplantae; phylum Streptophyta; class Magnoliopsida; order Poales; family Poaceae; genus Cenchrus; species Cenchrus americanus. The sequence continues at coordinate 152,099,952 of OX387242.1, read as the reverse complement.
GATTGCCATTTAATTGTCCTTGCTAATTATATTTTGTTCTAATTTGTATGAGTATTATGACCATGTATATACAGTTTCCATTAGATTCTTATTATAATTCAAGTCGGCAATAGCAGCGTCATGGTGTGGGATTCATTGAGAAAAAACCCCGCATGTCACCAAGACCTTCAAAATCTGTTTCAAGAGTAATATTTATATCTAAGACGTTCTCTTTAATGCAATGTATATGGATTGCTTTTACTAACACACTATCCTTCATTAATTTTCCTTAGAGCTTGGGAAAAATTTATTGTAGAGAAAGAAGGTCTATTTAAACCAACAATTACATTCTATAATGAGTATCCAATATGTAATCCAAATAACACTTATATTTAATAACATTTTCTCCTATCCACTTTAGTATTTGAGATAGGAACAAGAAATAATTTATGTGGATACTATGTGCACATATGAGTTTGTCAAGTATGAACTCCAGAAATTATAATGTAAGTTAATTAAATAAACCTATTAATAATACATCATTTCTAAACCGCTTCTATATTTAACTGTTGGGTGTAATATATTAACATATTTGCACATTACAGATGGATATGGTTAAGGACGAGGTCATTCAGAAAGATCGTCTTTTGGTGATTCAAGAAAGTCTGATTGGATTCCTCTTGAATGAGGTGGTTAATCCAATAGGAAAACATTATTATGATGAATCAAAGAAATTATTGTGATGCAACTCCACTGGGAGTAGAGACTAGAAATTTGAAGTGACCGATATTTTGATGTATAAATACTATTTATTTTGATGTAAAATATTGTGTGTAAGTCTTATGCATAAGACTAAATATCTATTTGGATGTGTATATTTCTAAGTTTATATATGTAGATATATAGGTTTACATATAAGTCTAAGTGCGTATATGGTATATATATATATAGACAATTATACATAGATATTAAGTGCAAAACGTATATGTACATATACGGGTGAGACAACAATTAGAATATACGCTCAAATTGAAAAAAATGACGAGACCCTTTAGTCACGGTTGGTATTACCAACTGAGACTAAAGGGGGTGGGCGCAGGCGCTGCCGTGCCCCCCATTTTAGTCTCGGTTCGTAATACGAACCAAAACTAAAGGACCCCTTTTGTCTAGGTTCATTCACTTGGGACTAAAGGGGGGGCCTTTTGTCTCTCGTCATTAGTCCTGATTGGACATGAGAGACATAATGCCTCTACCAACCGGGACTAGATGCCCTCTCACTACTAGTGAAAGCATAACAAAAATTTAGACAAAACAACACTGGTGAGGTATGCCGAGGAGGAGGCGAGGTGGCAGTGGCAAGGTACTGAGATGGACGCCAGACTACGATGCAGGTTACTCGGTGGGGATGTTTGCTAACAAGGAGGCCGCACAGCAGGCGCGGAGGAAGGCCTTAGGCATAGATACCAGAGGCATAGGACCCAAAGAGCTGTGGGTCGGTAGGCGTCTCCACGACAACGACGCACGCGAGAAGATGGACACAGAGGAGTCACAGTCGGGATCAGCGGCCCCCGGTGTGCGTAGCAGGAAGGAGGATCTGCATTGCTCGATGCCAGTAGCCTCAGCCATGATAAAAGGGATAGGGGCGAGCCCCACGGAAGAGGAGGGTGCCAGAGGGAGGGGCGTCGACAGGCCTCTGCAGCCAGCTCCACCCCTGCCGCATCTGCCGACCCCGACGACGTTGGAAGCTGTGGACACGAGCCACGCCCCTGTGCCGCTGGCGCATTGGAAGTTGTGAATCCCGCTTCTGGAGGTTGGGACAACTGGGTGTCCTGCCAAGATTAGGATTAGCGAGGGAGCTAGCACTGGGCACTGACTGGTGTAAGGAATCAAGTGCTCGTAGCCTAAGAGGGGGAGAGGTGAATTAGGCAACTTAAAAACTTATCCTATGGCTTTCACTACTTTGCATAAAGTAAACTAGATCATTTCTATCTAGATGTGCAATCTAAAGTTGATCTAGTGTGAAACCCTCATCCCAAAACAAGTTTTGCAACCTATAGCCAATCCTAGCATGATACTACTCTAGGAATGTAAAGGCAAGTAAAGATTGCAAGAGAGTAATGTGGAAATGTAAATAGGGATGAGAGGAAGAAAACTCTTGACATGCAATTTATCCTGTGGTATCGGCAGGCACTAAGCCACCCATAGTCCACGATGTTGAAGCACTCACACAAGAGCATTGCTTCCCGATCACCAAGTCTCTCCCAATAGCACCACTTGACTCGCCACGAAGGCTCGCCATTAAGGCACTCGTGAAGCTCGCCTGGTCACCTTAATGCCACCTCCACTAAGGAGTTTTTCCACCAATGAAGGGGGTCTCCACGTCCGCACAAAGTGTCCTCGCCACTCCACACCAAGTCAGAGGGTCAAAGACGATTGCCGGAGAGCCACTTAGGCCACAAGGCTTCTGGCACACCTTGTACAACTTGATCCACTCAAGAATCACCTCACAAGGTAGGCACACCTTGCACTCACTCAGCTGTAAGCTAAGCCTAGCACTAAGCACACACACGAAGAATGTGCAAGTCTATGGGTGAGCAATTTAGCACTTGGATGGCTTGGACTCTCTACACTTCCACACAATCCAGCAACCTCAAATGGGTGAGTGGAGGGGGTATAAATAGGCGCAAGGCTTCCAAAGAGCCGTTGGCTAAAAGCTGCAGAAAGTAGTACCATCGGATGATCCGACGCTAAACTTTTCCAGGCGTTGGTTCATCCGGTGCTACTAGTTGTTGCCCTCCACTGCACATGACCGTTGACACAATTGCTCTGACGCTTTATCCGACGCATCGTCGGTTCATTCGGTGATGAAGGTCTTGCAGCCAAAATCTTACTATTAGCTTCTTGGAGACCATCGGATAAATCGCTGCTCCACCGTTAGTTCATCCGGTGCTACTGAACTAGTACTGGAATGTCTCTGTCTTATTCAAACTTGGTCACTGGATAGACCGACGGTTCCCTCCAATGGGCCGTCGGTTCATCCGACGCCTCTGTCTTCTGTTGCTTCTCCTCTTTAATTCATCCTGCGCATCTACAAAATGGACCATCGGTTCATCCGACGGTGCCAGTTGATTCCAGCCTCTGCACAGTGTACCAATTGCTCTGACACTCGACTTTAGGGTACCGTCGCTTCATCTGATAGTATCTTTTCTTTGTTTCCTTGCGCCTTTGACTTGTTTCTTTGCTTCAACTTAACGTACTTAACATACTTAACATGACATTGTTGACGGATAAAACTCGTATCCACCTACGATCCGCAAGCATACGGACCTACACCTTTTTCACCACGGGATTCCAAAGTTCTTGTCAATCCGCGAAGCAAGGGGATTACTAGCGCTTAACCAAGTACTAATCTAGTTGAATGGAAAACCATTGAAAGAGAGTATTAATCTAAAGGTAAAGACAATCTAACCTAAGTTAATCTAAGTTAATTTGATCAAACAAATCTAGGGTTAAACTAGATGGTGACACAAGAGAGTGATTAAGAAAGATAAGCGTTCCCTCCCTAGGATCTAGGATAACATGGTATGCATCTACTACACGAGAGTGGTAAACCAATCTACCGGGGGTTGTGACCACGGTTTCGCCCTTTCCCTCCTCTCGTACTGTCACTACGCGAAGGTAATCGTGACTAGACCTATGATGGACATGGTATGTTGATGGAATCTATGGGAGTAGCGGATATCATACGCCCGAAAAACACGGTAGCTAACCTTAATCATCAAAGCATCATCAACATGAAAACAATAGATTGAAACCACGAATCAAGTAGCGATCACATAGCATACATCCATCTAACCCTAGGGATGAACGGAGACATTACCCCATCATCTTAAACGGATTGAAGCACATAGGGATGATGGAGACTCCAGAGAACGTCGTCGATGAAGATGGTAGTGATGGAGCTTGGGAACACCCCTAGGCAAGCGGCTTGGAGTCCTCCTCTTGCTTCTTTCTTTCCGCCGGCGTTGATCCTTGCGACGAGCTCATCTAACTCTCTCCCTCATTTTGCGGTGGTGGTGTTCTGGTCAATGGCGTCGGTAGGATGATTTGTTCGATATGGCGGCCGACGGCGGCGGAGGCAATAAATAGACAAACACCTAGGGCAAAGGGGGCACCGAACCGACCCCGGAGTGGGCTGGGCCGGTCGTCCTAGGCCCATTTCGGCCCGGTTCGGCCCCGGTTTCCTCCCCGGTTGCTTCTCGCGTGATCCCTTGTTTGTGTGCACTTGCATGTGGGCCTTTGACATTGTTTCCTTCACGGTTAAGGCTTGAATCCTTGCTATGCAAGCTTCGCTGTTTTCTGGTTGAGTCCCTGCAGACTTGCACGTTGACGCTTAGGTCCTTGGGTCATTTGTAGTCATGTTCATCGCGTGTCTTGATTCTTGTCGGGCTTCATGATCTTCTTCCAAAGTGCTTGGTGAACATATCCCGAAAGTCTCCTTTTTAGCGTAGATTTCCTACATAAACAACAAACTCCAAAATCGACATGCAAGTGTGAACTTGTTACATCATTAGTATGCCTAGTGGCGGGTTAGTTGCAAATCATAATCGAAACCAATGTATAACAAGTACTCTAGGTTGACGGAAATTCACCGTCAACAGAGATCACTTATAGCCTCAAAATGTATACTAAGTCCTCATTTTTGCTATGAACAAGTTAACATGTGCATGTTATGTTAACTTGTGGTATGACATGTTAACTTGGGCATGCTATGTTAACTTGTGGTAACATCCATGGGACCTAGAAATACCTACAAAGACATGCTAGACAATGTGGTTAGTCCCATTACTTGTAACTTGTGGTAACTTAGATTAATAACCACAAGTTGATCATCATAAGATAGTGCCATTCTTTTATTTTCTCTAAGAAAGTAGTAAAATATAAAGAAACGGGTTGCCTCCCGAAAAGCGCTTCATTTAAAGTCGTAAAGCTCGACTTTCTCACATACCTTCTTTTCGTCGCATCGCCATGGCCCTTCATGCAAGAAGAAAAGGTACCAATGCAGCTTTAATTTACTTCCCATGTTGTGCTTGATCACTTATAGAAGACTTGCCCAAAGCATCCTTTTGTTCATCGTTATCTCCTTCTTTATCATCCTTCGGTGCTGCCTTCACTCCATGAAGTTTTTTTAATGTCCAGAATAGAAAGTATACTCAAGCTCTACTCCATTGCACAGTGCACAAAATTTCCTTTCCAACGAGACTTCATTTGCCCAAATCGGACTCCGGACAAGAGAGTCACGTCCGTTTTACTTCGGCGATGAAATCTGTCCTGAAACTCAGAACGCGCAACGCCCAATGTTTTCTCCATAACTCTTTGCACGGGTCTTCAAACTTGTTGGTTCTTGATGCGTTGAAATGGTAACTTGATGGAGCTTCTGGATATCTTATTTTCTCCATTTGTACACCTGTGAACAAAATCTCAAATTTATAAAGACAGCAGCATCCATTGTGGGATTTGGAGAGGTTGATGATTTATCTTGCAACTCTTTAAGCATGACTTCTCTTTTCATTATCCAAGCCTTGTCTACATGGTTAGTGAAAATCGGGCTTTCTCCCGACATGTTCTTCTTTAAGGTCATTAGCTTGACCAAGCGCAAAGCATGATCAAGATTTACAAAACTTATTGTAAACATACGCGTCCATAATTAACACCACATGTGAATTGTAGCAACAAGTCAAGGTGTAAATAAAAGAAGCATAAGTTTCATGCATAGCACTTAGCTCATCATTAGGCAAAGGTTCTTTAGGTGTGAGATTAATTGGATCAAACATAAATGTTTCCTCTTTTTCATTCTCAAGAAAATCTAGCCTATCAACATGATCATTATTGGAACAAGGCATAGACATTAAACTATCATTCATACTATTGGTTGAGCATGAATATTTGAATTTATCAACATCAATACCAATAATATCTTGAGATTTCAGCGCATACCTTGGCCTTAGAGCTTTTTCAACAAGAGTGATATTTGGTTCATCTAGCGGTGTTGAAGGCGAATCAATCTCAACGAGTGAAGGTGTCTCTTTGTTATCTTTTTGCACCCCCTCCATCTCATCATGTGGAACGTGTAATCGATCAACTACATTTGCATTTGTCTCTTCTTTGAAGTCTTCATTGTCATCCCAATCTTCGTATTCAAAGTCTTGTATGTTGCTTTCTTTATCTTCCATGTACCACATGTCGTCAAGATCGCTCATCGTTGATTCATTCTTTTCTTCATCCTTGAGTACTTTCATGTCTTGCCTTGCTATTGTGTGGGCTTCAATAGAACATAAGCTATAACCTTCTAACTTGAGTCCTTTCTCCTCCCATTTATTCTTTGAGTCACTAGGCTCGTCACGGTTGTACTCTTCTCTTTCTTCATCATAAATCCTTGAGTTGTCAAACCGGTCGATCCATCCTTCATCTCCTTCTCTTTCTTCTTCAAAAATCTTTTGGATCGACTCTCCACTCATCTCTTGATCAAATATATCTTCAACTAGTTTTGCAACGTGTCGGCGTTCCTCCTTCCTTCGGTAGTTGATTAGTGGGGCGAAATCAACTTGAACCCAACCGGATTGCTTGAACTCCGCCAATGGTCTCGCTTTCCACATACTTCGGCCTACATTCATGTTAGTTTCAACATTTTTAACATCCGAAATGACTTCTCTTACCTTGGGAAGTGGATCTTCAATTTCTTGTATGGTCGGTTCATCTTCCTTGACCTCCAGTTCATCTTTTTCAGAAATTTCAGCAAGCACCTTGGGCTTGCTTTTGTCGTTTTGCTCCTCTCGACAACGTCTTTGCCGATCTCGTTGCGTCCTTTGTCCATTGCTTATCCTTTGTAAGATTTGTGCGGCTTCACTAATTGTTTTATTCATTATATCACCTCCTGCACACATGCTTACAAAACGAGACGAGTTAGGGGTTAGTAAAAAATAAAAGGTATGCAACATCAAGTCACCGGAAAATCCCAAGTTCGGGCCTCGCTCAAGTAGTTCATTAAATCGGTCCCATGCTTCATCAATTCCTTCATCCTCTCCTTGCTTGAAAGTGAGCACTTGCCTCCTTAAGTCTTGGACCTTGCTTATGGGAAAGAACTTCAAAAGAAACTTCTTCACTAGCTCATCCCAATTTCCTTTTGCTTCAACGGACGCAAGTGTGTACCATCTTCGCGCTTCATCTTCGAGAGAGAATGGAAAAAGATTCCACTTGAACCAAGCGGCCGGAACTCCTTTTTGTTGCACTGTGTTGCCTATCATCATGAATTCCTTGATGTGTCTATATGGGTTGTCATCCTTCAATCCTCTAAATGGTTTTGTCGCCACTAACTTGATGATTCCAGGCTTCACTTCGTAGTGGGTTGTAGCAAGCATCAAATCTGATTTTTATCTCAATGTCTTCCATTGACGGCATTGCAAGCTCCCTTAGCGACATTTCTTCGTCTTCCAATGGTGAGGTGAACAAATCAATCTAGGCACAAGAAAAGTTGAAAGAAAACAAAAAAAAGATTTTTTTCTAGAAAATAAGGTTAGGTGTTAGTAATCAACAAAATTAATACTAGATTAAACGTAGCAAACTGGCTTGCTCCCCGGCAACGGCGCTAGAAAAAGGTGCTTGTTGACGGATAAAACTCGTATCCACCTACGATCCGCAAGCGTACAGACATACACCTTTTTCACCACGGGATTCCCAAGGTTCTTGTCAATCCGCGGAGCAAGGGGATTACTAGCGCTTAACCAAGTACTAATCTAGTTGAATGGAAAACCTTTGAAAGAGAGTATTAATCTAAAGGTAAAGACAATCTAACCTAAGTTAATCTAAGTAAAGTAGATCAAACAAACCTAGGGTTAAACTAGATGGTAAAGGGTGAACACAAGAAAGTGATTAAGAAAGATAAGCGTTCCCTCCCTAGGATCTAGGATAACATGGTATGCATCTACTACACGAGAGTGGTAAACCAATCTACCGGGGGTTGTGACCACGGTTTCGCCCTTTCCCTCCTCTCGTACTGTCACTACGCGAAGGTAATCGTGACTAGACCTATGACGGACACGGTATGTTGATGGAATCTATGGGAGTAGTAGATATCATATGCCCGAAAAACACGGTAGCTAATCTTAATCATCAAAGCATCATCAACATGAAAACAATAGATTGAAACCACGAATCAAGTAGCGATCACATAGCATACATCCATCTAACCCTAGGGATGAACGGAGACATTACCCCATCATCTTACACGGATTGAAGCACGTAGGGATGATGGAGACTCCGGAGAACGTTGTCGATGAAGATGTCGGCGATGGAGCTTGGGAACACCCCTAGGCCAGCGGCTTGGAGTCCTCCTCTTGCTTCCTTCTCTCCGCCGGTGTTGATCCTTGCGGCGAGCTCATCTAACTCTCTCCCTCATCTTACGGCGGCGGTGTTCTGGTCAATGGCGTCGGTAGGATGATTTGTTCGATATGGCGGCCGACGGGGGCAAAGGGGGCACCGAACCGACCCCGGAGTGGGCTGGGCCGGTAGGCCCAAGCCGGCCGGCCGCCCGTGCCCATTTCGGCCCCGGTTTCCTCCCGGTTGCTTCTCGCGTGATCCCTTGTTTGTGTGCACTTGCATGTGGGCCTTTGACATTGTTTCCTTCACGGTTAAGGCTTGAATCCTTGCTATGCAAGCTCGTTCGCTTTTACGGTTGAGTCCCTGAAGACTTGCACGTTGACGCTTCGGTCCTCGGGTCATTTGGAGTCATGTTCATCGCGTGTCTTGACTCTTGTCGGGCTTCATGATCTTCTTCAAAAGTGCTTGGTGAACTTATCCCGAAAGTCTCCTCTTTAGCGTAGATTTCCTGCATAAACAACAAACTCCAAAATCGACATGCAAGTGTGAACTTGTTACATCATTAGTATGCCTAGTGGCGGGTTAGTTGCAAATCATAATCGAAACCAATGTATAACAAGTACTCTAGGTTGATGGAAATTCACCGTCAACAGAGATCACTTATAGCCTCAAAATATATACTAAGTCCTCATTTTTGCTATGAACAAGTTAACATGTGCATGTTATGTTAACTTGTGATATGACATGTTAACTTGGGCATGCTATGTTAACTTGTGGTAACATCCATGGGACCTAGAAATACCTACAAAGACATGCTAGACAATGTGGTTAGTCCCATTACTTGTGTTAGCATGAATCACCAAAATTAACTCGAACAAACGGCAAATGGGGCCATGTTCGCTACAATCTACCCTTTTTGGTGATTTATGACAACACAAGCAAAGCAAGCATAAGTTTGCAAAAATTGACAAAATTGAGACAAAATTGAACCACTTACACTTGCTTGGATGCTTACCATCATCCCAACTCCCCCTAGATCAAACTTCCCCACTTTTTGATCCTCTCTTCCTATGTGCACACATAGCTTGCATGTTCCCACTTTGGAAACACTAGCTTGCTTTGGTCCCACATTCTACCCCTTTGGAATAAAATCTCTAAAAAGGTCCAAAACAAAAGGTCTCCAAAGTAACTAGCAAGTCCTAGCTCAAAGAGAAATGATAGTCAAGGGAGAAAGCCACATGAACCATGATCATATGTATGATATCAATAAAGATACCACATGTACGAGTAACTAAGGTGTATCACAAGGTCATGATTCTAGCATGATATAAACTAAGCTCTCTTAGGTGTGTGCACAATATGATAGTGTAAAAATCAAGTGCACAACTACAAATTTATGTAAGATAAGGATTCTTAGAGTATATCATGCAAGAAGGTATCTTAAAAGACAAGAGATAAGACAAATGAGTTCTTGTTTCATTACCACTTGTAGATACCACTTATACTCTTTTGAGCATTGCATACCTACGGAGGATGCTCCTCTCTACCTTGTTGGCACCACATTGAGATGAGTTACTTGGAAATGATATCACTAGGAGGTGACATCACTAGAAAGAACTTCCAAAGAAGACACTTGGAGTAACACAAGGATTAGGAATGTATGGGTACATTGCCTTTAAATTTATATAGGGACATAAGCTCGCAAGGACATGACTCAATAGCATGAAGCCCACATTGCTATGATCGCTGTTTTAGAGATGTTAGATCACAATGAGAGTGAACTAGCATTCTCAAAGAATCAAGCACCACACCGGAACGCGTCACTAAGGGACTAAACAAAATAAACTTGAAAAATGTTAGTCCCATAACTAAGCAATAGGATGAGCTCCCCCTAAATGTGAGCATTTAATGTTTCAATCACCAACCTAAAGTATACACATTGTTTGTGACAACAAAAGGGAAGCTAATCATATAGCCTGCTCATGATGCGGGTGGGAGACCGTGGCACATGTGGTGGGCCCGAACGCGGGTAACGAGGTGGGTAGAAGTGGGGTGGGTGAGAAAAACATTACATTTTTTTAAACGCTCAGTAAATTATGATTTTTATGGTTGTTCACTTTTTTCCTCTTGTAATCTGGCATGTGAGAAGGCTTTTCAAAATTAGGTGAGAAAAGTTTTCAATTATTTCCGTTCTTTATTTATTCTATCGGTTGGTATGATACAAATTTCCCTTAATTTTGAAAGAAAAAACAAAACGGAAAACCGACCTTTCCTCGTGTCCTGATCCCGTGTGGACGCTCTCCAGTCTCCAGTCAAAGCAAGCTCGCTGCTGCCGGCTGCAGCGTGCCGTTTCCTGCGCCCACCACCTCCGCGAAGCCCCAATCTCCCATGATTGCGGCGGCTAGAGACGGTCTCAGCGGCCCCCGAATCCTCCTCTCCCTCGCCGTCATCGCTCTCGCCATTGCCATCGTCTCCCGCTCCCTCGGCCCGACGGTGCCGGACATGGCCGACGACCTTCCCGCCTCCATCTACGACATAGCCGTCAAGGTAGGTAGCTGTTGCCTCCTGACGCGGGGAGATCTGCTAAGCTTTTTTGCCCCCTCTGCTTTTCCGCCAGGTCATTGACTCATGACATTTTGTCAGATAATTGGTGGTTCTTAACGGGAAATAATAATTTTATTTTTTAATGTTATGTTAGGAATCTCGTTTGTAATCTGAGCAATTAGTAATAGGATCGTTGTTTTAGTCGCCAAGATTGCTCACTCCGTGGTACTAATTGCAAATGGGGTGCTGATTTAATTTTGTCTGATGCGCTGGTTTGAAGGTTTAGTTGACTTGATCTGTATCTGGCTAGTGACTTGATGGGAATAAACAAGTGTTGACTTGAGGTAACACGAGAAGCATCGTGTCCCCTTAGTGGAACCGTATGATTTGGCTTTTCTTTGTCACGCGATCTGGAGCTAAAACGCTACCATTTCCAATTTGGGCTAGTTTCTGTTGCTGTCACTCCAAAGATGAACTTTTCGTGCTAAACATGTGTCATGACCAGGACGACCGACGAGGAGTGAAAGCGGAGTTTTCCTTTTACGTTTTAAGATGAAGTAAATGCTATTTGTAACTCTGAGTATTACTAGCGGGGCTCAGTTGTCAGGGTGCGCCTGCCTGTATAAGTCCCGAGTCTGGAACAGATGGACACTATCGTTTTATCTGAAAATAGAAGACTGTCTTTGGGGTTCAGGGTTCTCTGCCCACCCCAGTGAATCTCGGTGTCCTTGTGCGTCTCACGTTGCCGGCGACTCGCCGGAGGGCCAAGGGTCCTGTCAAGTGGTATCAGATTCAGTGTATCCTCGTCACGTGGCTGCTGGCTTCTCAGAAATCCATCGATTGACCTAGCAACACTACGGTAGGGTGAGATTGAGTTGTGTACCGTGGTGATCCGGTCATAGCTCTTGATTTCCCAGCAGGCGAGGTCGATTTGTGGGAGATCCAGTACCACACGTCTCAGCCGCTTCACATTGAGGCGGACTTCTTATCTCTCTGGTGAATTGAAATCTGGTGGCGCGGGTGTCGATTTTGTTGGGGAATTTTGGTGGCGGTGCGGGCGGTGGTAGACAACAGAGGATTTCTGGGCGCTTTGTCGATCAACCCTGACGACTGTGCGAGGATCTGGTACGTGGTTGATGTACTCTATTTGCTTGGAGTGACTGTGTTCGGACCTCCCTGGTAGAGGTAGCATCAACTCGGGCGCAGTTCGCTTGGCTTACAGTGCGACCACTACGGCTCCTCCTAAGCCCTCGAAACAGACCACTCTCATCCTCACTAGGATGGAAGAGATGGCCAGGAGCGATGAAGAGCAGTGGAATCACATCAACGAGAGTTTGGATATGTTATTCAACAAGGTGGGGGAGATTGAAACAAACCAACAGAAACTGGACACTAGATTTGACATGACAACCAAGGTGTTCGAGCAAATGCTTAAGGACCAACAGATTTTGGCTAAGCAGCTAGAAGTAACAAAGCAAACAGTGGCCACACTAACCATCAATCAGATGAGGCCTCAGCATGAGACACCACCTAGTCCTACCTCTTCTGAAGAATCACTGGACAACATCTTCCACAATGAGCAAGAGACAAGCAAAGCAATGGGCAGACAGTACAAGTAGTCAACCCACAAGTACAAAAAGGATCAAGATGATAGAGGCAGACCAAAAGTGATGTTGCCTAAGATGTCTTTTCCTCAGTTCACTGGGAAAAATCCAACCATTTGGAAGGACAAATGCCAAAATTATTTCAAGATATTTGACATACCTGAGAGTATGTGGGCCACATATGCTGCCATGAATATGGATGAAAATGCAGCAAAATAGTTGCAAATGTATAAGAAGAAGTTTGGGGTCAGTGATTGGGGCACATTTATGAAGGCTGTAGAGCAAAAGTTTGGGGACAATGACTATAGAACAGCTCTCACCCAACTGCTAGAATTACAACAAATTGACTCCCTGGAAGCATACATTTTGTCTTTTGAGGATTTGCAATACCAAGTTACTATGCACAATAGTGAACTGGGAGATCTGTTCTTCATCACTCAATTCATCAGGGGGCTCAAGATGGAGATTAGTGCAGTGGTGCAATCTCAGATCCCTGAGACCTTGGTGATAAAATTGCCGGATCGACTAGGAGTAGATCGAGTGGGTGGAACTCTGTAAATCATACCTTGTACTCGCTGTTCGTCCCTGGTTCTGTTGATGAAGGTCTGCACTAGGCAGCGACGCGCAGTGCAGATCAGGGACGGCGGCGGCAGGGTCCTGTGGTGGCGACGGTGGGACATCCCATCGCTTCAGCACCTCCCTCTGGGTCGGTTAGGGTTTAGAGTAGGGGGCTACAGTGGCGGTGGCGAACCTCGTTAGTAGAGCCCGTGGCCCCCACTCCCTCTTATAGTGCTGCGCGACAGGGGCCCCACCAGCCTTCTAACGGGCTGGGCGTCCTCGATCCGGACGCGAGTCAAGGGCCCCCATTGGTGGAGAGATCAATCCAACATTCTCCCCCTTGATCTCACCATATACTTTTAACTGCTTTTCTCATTCCATTACAGATCAGTGTATAGAGCATGTTTTATCGTCACGGTCAATCTCGTTTATGTCAATCTCCGATAGATTCAACAGCTACAATACACATCTCTGTACTGAAACAAATTCTTTAGACTTGGGCCCTTTATAATCCGAAATCTTAAACTATGACATAAACCCTGTTGCACATGTGCTCTCTAAGTGCACTGGGTTATATACTTTTCGTAAGTGGATCCGCAAGCATTTGCTTGTCTCTTGTATGCGCAATATCTTTAATATGATTCCGGACTTACTCCTCTACAACATGTAACTTTTGTGTCAATGTGTTTGGCTGCACACTTGACTTGTTGTCATAGGAGTGAACTACCTTAATGGTGATTGATGTTGTCAACCATTATCAACTCCGGGTACAGGTTCCATTAACTATTTTTCCTGTCCCCCAGCCTTGTATCATGCTATACTACCGTATCATGCTATGCCACAACCTTGCATCACATTGATGATAATTGTGTTAACCCTTTGGAGCATTTCCACACAAAAACTCCAAGTGTGAAAGTTAGCGACAATTGTTGATTTCGCTACCCATTTCACAAAATATCTTTGTACTCACAACCCTTTGAGAGCACTTGATCTTTTCTGCTTAGCATGAGGCTGATAAACTTAATTCCATTCGAGTGATCTATAGCTGGATTGGACATTGCCAAAACAACCCGAATATACAAACTATGTCAAGGTAAGCTCTATCTTTTCCATTCATTAGGCTTCCAACAGCTGAAGCATATGGTACCATATTCCTTTAATCCATTCCATGTTGAATCTTGGAACATAAAAGTTCCCAAAATCATTATCCTTGACAATGAGAACAGGCGAAGGTTTATTCGCATGCATACTATATTTCTTTGCAACTTTTCTAAGTATGCCTCTTGCGATAGTCCTAATACCCCTTTTCTTTCATCTCGCTGAATTTTCATTGAACTTTGAGGACAAGAACCTCTTCTCCTTTTACAATAGATTGACATTACTGCTATTACGCAAGATGTCAATCACATTAATGTACGATTAGGAAATGTATTTCCCATTCTATAGCATTGTTCAAATATTGTCCTCTTATTCACTTTTAAACCCAAAACCAAATCCTTTATCTTTGAATGTTATCATTCATAAATGATTTCTTTAAGCGGCATTCCTTTTCCTCTTTTATTTACATGACAAAACCCTTAGGTTGTGCCATGAAATACTTCAAATATTCTCTTTGGAGTCACGTCACGACTTGTAGACCCATTACAGCCTACTGTTTTGGCTCCATTGAAAATCACTTACGAGTCCCAAGTTTCCTCGGGATTCACCAGTTCTACTTTCCATAGACAAACGCTTCTTTTAACACATGAAATTGAATAAACCTCAATGTGAACTTTTCTATATTGCAAACTTTGCAACCATCAGACTTTTAACTCTTTGAGACCTACTAGAGATCTCAACCTCTGGCACATTGTGTGCCTAAACTTTTGGTATGTGTACCATAAGGGGTGCAATAGCTCTCCCCATGCACAACAACAAGTTTTAATGGCTCCTGAAGGACAGGTTCCATGTCATCTACCATGTTGTTGTCACGAGTACAGAGAGAAATAGCTACCGAATCATTAGAGCGGGCATATATACCCACTTCCCCACGAAGTCAATTTCTCGAGCCACCATGCTCCCCCTGATTGCTCTCATAATCCTAGAAGACAAAGTGTCTCGCTAGAATTAAAAGAACCTTTTCTGTTATCTGAATTGCCAACAAATGGCTCCTCAGATCGGCTTTTGTTTCATCTGGATGGCCAACTAAATGGCTCCCCCAGATCTTTCCATAAATAATAGAGTATCTTTAAACTTTCTCATCCTATCATCCTATCTAACTTATAAAAGTCCTGGATTTTAGCTATTCTCTTTAGGGGTATCACATTTATGACTGTCGCACTCCCCAGACAATCACATTTAGATCACACTCTAAATGCATACAATGCATTTCTTTCGTGAAGTATAGGGGATTTCACCTTTCTCCCCCTCGAAATGTGGCATGAACTTTCCTGTCACAATTTCGAAACCATTCAGAACTATTATCGGTGAGGAAACTTTGAGAACACTTTCAATTACTTCCTTTATCTGCATGATTATATCATACAAAAACAAGACTATTACTTAACTCATGTATGGGAGTACATTTTTCCTCATTTCACTTTAAGAACTCAACAAAGTTCTTTATTTCCATGCTTTTCAAAACTCAAGCAACTCTAGCTTGTGTATCGTTCTTTATCTTTAGGTTCGCATATTACTTTTGATTCTCTTTAAACTCATAAGTGCTCAATGATTATACTACGATATGTACAAACAGTATTAGAGTAGCACAGGAGCTACTCCAAAATTCTCTTTCCCAGTGTGGGATACACAATAAGCACATGAGTCTCTATATCTTTCTCCCGCCATGCAGGATTAGTCTTTTGACAATACTTTTCCTACCATGTATAAGATTGTCAAACATAAGCATTATGCCAGCTTTAGCCAATCATGCAGTTGTTTTCTCAGAGCCTTTCCCGCCATGCGGGTATTATTATGGTCTTTTCTCGTCGTGCGAGAGTATCACAAACTTTCCTCTCCATTCAGGTAATAACCTGAAAAGGGACATGCATGCCAACATTGGCTTGCATTCAATCATCAAATTCAGAAAATAAATCTGAATAAAACTGTAGCACACACATGCTTAATTCAACATTAGTCAAACCGAAACATGCATATGGATTAGTGTAACTTTTATCATGATGACTGAACTGGAAATAAATTCCTTGTCATAGAGAGTACATGAAAGACACTTCTCAAGACTCTCAATGATCTATCTCTTTTCTTGGATTAATACCCGAGAATCTTTACTTTTGAAAGACATTCTTTTAAAGAGAACATAGTCCCTCACATTATGTCCTTCTTTCTTTGTCATCTCCTGAGCCACAAGTGCTCGGCTCACTTTTCTTAATGCTTTCATGAATGAAAACAGAAAGATCTTTTCTCTGAGAAAATTTTCAATGATACTCCAAACTTTAAGCTTATGAAGCTTTTAAAACTTTATGTTCTATTCTATATCACCGTTGGACAGAAAATAGAATAAAACATTTCTCATCTGTATTAATTTCAAGTCACCATCAACTGAATTAGAATTAATCTATCATATCACAATATTGTCATCATCAACGTTGGTCAGAAAATGACAACACCATGAACTTTACATTTAGAAATAATAGTTATCATAAGTGTTAGCAATTACTAGTGTATATCAATAGTTGTGCTGGCGCCTTGGCACCTGTGTGCTGCGCCTAGGCACTTGTGTGCCCATAGTCATTTACTCCTAGACTCTAGATCCCAAGAGTTGGTTTCACACCTTGGCCTGTGCTGGCGCCTTGGCACCTGTGTGCTGCGCCTAGGCACTTGTGTGCCCATAGTCATTTACTCCTAGACTCTAGATCCCAAGAGTTGGTTTCACACCTTGGCCCCTTGACTCTCTCCCCTCTCTCTATATATGTACTCTGTACTCTGTAATATGTATTGTGAAATGAATACATCCTCTTTCATGGTATCAGACAACTAAACACCATCCGCTGCCAGCGCTGCTCCACGCGCGCTTCCTCTCCCCTTCCGGCGCCGCTTCCAGCGCCCCCGCACCGCTCGCCTTCCGGCGCCGCTTCCGCGGCCGCTCCGCCCGCGCGGCTCCTCTCCGCGCCCGGCCCCGTCCCGCGCGATGACTTCCCAAGACGGCGACGCCGCCGCCGAGCGTGCCGCGCAAGAAGCGCGCGATGCGCCCTCGCGACCGCCGGGCGGCCCGAGCGCGAGGCCGCGGCCGCCAGGCGGACATCGACGCCGCCTCCGCTCGCCTTCGCGACGCGCGGCGCGCGCGCGCGCGCGCGCGCGAGCCGCTGCTGCCCCTCATCGCGATGATGTCTCCGACCAAGTTAGCGATGACGGCCTCGACGACGCTCTTCTCCACCGGGGAGGCCAAAGTCATCCTCAACCTCCATACTCAAGCAATTGCTTGTCCCGAACATCCGCACTCGGTCCCTCCGCTTCTCGACGTCACCTCGCCGTTCTTCACTCGGCCGGAAGACGTCCTTCCTCAACGTCCTCGGCAAGTACTCACCGGAATCCCATGTCCTCTCCGACACCGTCAATCCCGCGTCCCCTTCCCGGGGTCGGGATGAACTGCGTCGTCCGCACTTCGGCTTCTTGGTGCCATCTCCGATGAACTCACCGACATCGTCTCCGAGCGTGGGGCCTCGCTCGTACTATCCGGCTCGCGATCGAGTCCCAATTCCTTGGCAATCGAACAACGCGTGCCCCGTACGCCGATCGGGGAGTTCCGCATCTTCTCTCAAGGGGACTTGACGGTCGATGATTACCGCCGCCAATTCAAAAGGAAGGCCGATGATCTTCGGGACCTTGGTCGACCCTATCTCTCGAAGCGACCTTGGTTCTCAATATTATTCGGGGGCCGAATGAGCGCTTCGCGCCATCGGCATCCATCCGCGGCGCACCACTCCCCTCCCTACGTTCCTGCAAGTCCGGGATGAACTTCGCCTTGAGGAACTTACCATGGCCAAGACTCCTCCGGCCCACCGCCCTTGCTGCCCCGGGAGGCTCGGTGGCTCCAAGCCCTCTGCTTCCCAACGGCGGCGGCCGCCGTCAACCCCAAAAATGCCACGGCGGCCACCATCTCACACCGGGGGCGGTGGCGGCAATAGCGGCAATGGCCCTCCTCGTGGCAAACGTGGTGGCGGCGCCATAACGAGGCGGTGGTGGGAGCGGCTGCGGTTCGGGGCGCGCCCGGCGGCAATGGCGCTCCCCCCGTGACTCCTACAACCAACTACTACAACCCGTGGATCGGGTCCATCTATATGTGGCTCGGTCCCCGGCTCCGCCTCCTCCACATACTCCGGCGCCACCTTCACATCGGGCCTACATTGCTGGTCCCACCGCCCAATGGGCCGGTCACCGGAGCGTTCCCCCCCCTTGCTCCCGTCCCCGCACCTCAACCTTCTCCACCCCCTGGTTGGGATCGGCGAGGCTCTTGCTGCAAGTTTTGAAACTATGTCTCTCACCCGGCCACCTCGGCGGGGATCGGTACTTCGACACCGGTGTGACCGGTCACATGGCGTCCGACACTCGGTATTCTCTCCTCTCTCTCCCTCCCTATTGTCCATTCCCCTTCCTCCATTGTTGTTGGCAATGGCAACTTACTTCCGTCACCGCCACCGGCGGCACTCATCTTCCTCACAATTTCAATTTAAATAATGTCCTTGTTTCTCCCAACCTCATTAAGAATCTTGTTTCGTTCGTCGTTTCACCATTGACAATAACGTTCCGTGGAATTTGACCCTTTTGGTTGCTCGTGAAGGATCTTCCCACTCGGAGAGAGATCGTCCGATGTAACGACTCGGGTCCCCCGTACCCCTTGCGGCTTCCGGCATCGGCCTCCTTGCAGCAACCTCCTCCACCCTTTGGCACCAACGCCTTGGACATCCTGGTCGCGAAGCCTTATCTAGACTAGTTTCTACTTCTGCTATTTCATGTAACAAAGGCTCTTGCGATACTCTGTGTCATGCGTGTCAACTTTGGCGCCATGTTCGTCTTCCTTTCCAGATTTCGTCATCACGTGCTACGCACTCATTCCAATTAATCCACTGTGATTTATGGACTTCACCCATTACTAGTGTTTCGGGTCATTAGTACTATCTTGTTATTCTTGATGATTTTTCTCACTATGTTTGGACCTTTCCTTTACGCAAGAAGTCTGACACTTTCCCTACTCTTTCTGACTTTTTTGCTTATGTCCGCACACAGTTCGGCGTCACTGTACAGGGCATCCAATGTGATAATGGTCTTGAGTTCAATAACTCCAGCTCGTGTGCTTTCTTCCTTGCTAATGGTGTTCACCTTCGCATGTCCTGTCCTTATACCTCGTCTCAGAATGGCAAGGCCGAACGCATGATCCGCACTGTAAACGACACCGTTCGGTGCCTCTTGTTTCAGGCCAGCGTTCCTCCTCGCTTCTGGGCAACAGCTCTTAGTACTGCCACTTACTTACTAAACATTCTACCCACCAAGACACCCACCAAGACACTCAACTTCTCCACACCACACCTCTCCCTCTTCGGCAAGCCACCATCCTACGTCCACTTGCGCGTTTTCAGATGTAAGTGCTACCCCAACCTTACTGCCACAGCCACCAACAAACTTTCTCCCCGCTCTACCTTATGCGTCTTCCTTGGTTACTCACCACACCACAAGGGCTATCTCTGTCTTGATCGACACACAAATCGCATCATCATCTCTCGTCATGTTGTGTTTGATGAAACTTCCTTTCCCTTCTCAGAAACTCCCTCCTCTACCAAGGCGGACTATGCTTTTTTAGACGACCTTCCTATCTTGGTGGATCTTCCCTTTCCACCATCACTGTGTTCCTTACCTGCAGGTCCTTCTGGTGCTACTGCCACACCCCACGAGGTCTCTGGCTGTACCCAGAGCCCCCTCAGCGCCGTCAGTGCCACTCACCCTGGCCAAGCCAGGACTCCAGGGCACCTCGTCGCACCTTCGTCACCCACCAGCGCTCCTGTTCCTGCTTCGTCAGCGGCCAGCAGCGCTCCTGTCCACGCCTCACGGCGTTTTGGCCAGGTCTACATGCGACGCCAGGCTGCTGCCCCTCTCCCTGACCGCCGTTTCGGTCAGGTCTACGGCAGACATCCTGCACCGCCTCCACCAGCGCCTACACTGCCCCCAGCAGCACCTACACTGCCTCCTGCTGCGGCTCCCTCTCCACCACCAGCGCCACCTCTTCCCCGCGGGGCTGTACAGGTCAACCCCATCTCCAATCAGCACTCTATGGTCACCAGGGGTAAGCGTGGTATACGCCTGCCCTCCCTATATCAGGCTGCCCTGCTATCACCGATTCCTCGGACTTACCGTGCTGCTCTCGCTGATCCTAATTGGCGTGCTGCTATGGAAGTGGAACATTCTGCGCTTCTAGCCAACAAGACATGGGACCTCATCCCTCGGCCACCTCAGAGCAATGTAGTCACCGGAAAGTGGGTCTTCAAACACAAGTTCAAAGCTGATGGCTCTCTTGAACGTTATAAGGCTCGATGGGTGCTTCGGGGATTTACACAACGGCCCGGAATTGATTTCTCTGAGACGTTTAGTCCTGTGGTTAAACCTGCTACAGTCCGCACTGTCTTTGGCTCTCTCACGTTCCTGGTCTATTCATCACGCGGACGTCAACAATGCTTTTCTCGCAAGGCAATCCGTCCGAGACCGTTTATTGTGCCCAGCCCACCGGCTTTGAGGATTCCACTCACCCCGATTATGTGTGCCGGCTTAATAGATCTCTCTATGGTCTTAAGCAGGCCCCTCGTGCTTGGTACGGCAGATTTGCCTCTCATCTTCCGAAATTTGGGTTTTGTTGAAGCCAAGACAGATACTTCCTTATTTATTTATCACCACGGCAAGAACATGGCTTACCTTCTCCTCTATGTGGATGATATTATTTTGACGAGCTTCCTCGATGCTCTACTTCGGCGCCTTACCGATGCTCTTCAACAAGAATTTTCTATGAAGGATCTTGGTCCCCTTCATCATTTTCTTGGCATGGAAGTTCAGCGGTCCAAGAACGGATTTTTTCTCTCTCGGCGCCAATATATGATTGACATCCTTGAGCGTGCCGGGATGGCCGCTTGCAAACCATGCTCCACACTTGTGGATCTCAACCCCAAATTGTCTGTGCTTGTTGGTGATCCCGTGGCCGACCCTATAGATTTCGAAGCCTTGCGGGGGCTCTCCAATATCTCACTTTCACCCGGCCGGATATCACCTATGCGATCCGGCAAGTTTGCCTTCACATGCATGACCCGCGGGAACCCCATCTCATTGCCCTCAAGTGTATCCTCCGCTATATCGGTGGCACTCTTCATATGGGTCTTCACGTGCGTCCTTCGCTCGGGATAATCCGGTGGTATATTCGACGCCGATTGGGCTGGTTGTCCGGACACCCGTCGCTCTACTTCGGATATCTTGTGTTCTTGGGTGACAATCCGGTCTCTTGGTCCTCTAAACGACGCCCCCCTTGTCTCTCGTTCCGGTGTCGAGGCCGAGTATCGGCTGTCGCCAATCTTGTTTGTCGAAGCCACTTGGATTCGTCAATTGTTGACCGAGCTTCATGCTCCTCTCCGCAAGACAACTCGGGTATATTGTGACAACGTCGGTGTTGTCTACATGTCTTCCAATCCGTCCAACATCAACGCACCAAGCATGTGGAGATCGACCTTCACTTTGTGCGCGAACGGGTTGCCATTGGTGATGTGCGTGTTCTTCATGTCCCCACAACATCACGGTTCGCCGACGTTTTCACCAAGGGGCTTCCTTCTTCTGTCTTCACCAAATTCCGCTCCGGTCTCAACGTTCGGCCATCCGAAGCTTCGGCTCGCGGGGGCGTGTTAGCAATTACTAGTGTATATCAATAGTTGTGCTTGGCGCCTTGGCACCTGTGTCTTTCGCGCCTAGGCACTTGTGTGCCCATAGTCATTTACTCCTAGACTCTAGATCCCAAGAGTTGGTTTCACACCTTGGCCTGTGCTGGCGCCTTGGCACCTGTGTGCTGCGCCTAGGCACTTGTGTGCCCATAGTCATTTACTCCTAGCCTCTAGATCCCAAGAGTTGGTTTCACACCTTGGCCCCTTGACTCTCTCCCCTCTCTCTATATATGTACTCTGTACTCTGTAATATGTATTATGAGATGAATACATCCTCTTTCAATAAGTATTTCTAAAATATCCTCTGTGTCTATAATTGAGTAGAGACATAAACTTTGAACAAAAAAAAATTGGCAATCAAAACCAATGCAACTTTTATCTGAACTTTATACAACGGAAGCTGACTTTAACTTTAATGTGGATACAACCCACAGGAAAACTTTTCATACTGTTCTTTCAATTAAATATTCTCACTGGTTCCAATTTAATTGAGAGATGAGTATCACTGTACAACAGAAACAAGAAATAAAAAAACTACATTTCTTGATCTCTGAATTCTTTGAACATTGATCACTTTGATGCAAATATCAGAGACTTTATACCTTAAACATAGGGTACATTTTAATTATAATATTGTTATAATCAACATTGGTCAGAAAATAACAATACCATAATTAACTTTAAATAAATATGTTTTTACTCCACTAATTAAAATTCATTAGAGGGTAAAACTTTTACTTTGCAGCGGAAAAACATTTACTTCTTTTCAGAAGCAATCACACTTCTAAACTTTTCTTTATACCGGTCAACTCTCTAAACAATTTATCCCGTTGGTTCAAAATTGAGTAGAGGTAAGACCTTAATGAACTTGCCAAAACTTGACAAACTTTCCAATACTCTACTTAAAAATGAATATTCCATCATAATAATCTCTTCTTTTTCTATTATTTTCTCTACTCAACTTTTCCTTTAATTTAATCTCCGAATTAAATTAGAGGAGTAACAATTCAAACTTTGCAGAGGAAAACATGAATAAAATTCATGAAAACATACTATTCAGAAGCATTCTATCATATTTCAATCTCTACACAAATATCTCGTTGGTTCAATTTGAGCAGAAATCAAAATCTAGATGAAATTCATCAAAACTATACAAAATTCATCGATATAGGCTTCTGAAATTCATTACAACAATTCACGAGACGGTACTGTGCAGCATCTCTACTTTCGGCCCACGGGAGAAACCGGCCCACGGCCATTTACCACGCGCCCGCTTGGGCCCGCAGCCCAGCAGCCAACCGGTAGGCCGCCGAAGCGGCCTACGCATCGCGCCCGCAACCAAAAACTGGCCCAACGGCCTCCCTTTACCCCCGCCTGGGCTCGTAGCCCAACAACCGACGGGCGGGCCGCCGGCGCCGCGCGCGCGCGCGCGCGCCCCCCCGCGTGCGCTGCCCGCCTGGGCGAAAAGATGGCCCAGCAACTGCTGGAGGCCACGGCTGTCCTCAGCCGTTCGATCGGTGCTTCATGTGATCCGACGGCCGCCCGGTCAATTCAGTGGTATATAGGCCCGGTCGGCAGGCAACCCTTCGAACCCTAGCCTCATTTTCCTTCTCCCTGTCACGCAGCACACCAACAGCAATGGCGGCGGCGGTTCAGTAGCCGGCGGCCGGCCTCCGCCGGCCGGCGACGACGGAGCGGCCGCCGCCGCCCAAGGCCGTCGGCGTCCCTCCCTCTACTCTCTTCCTCCCCCTTTTTCCCTAGCCCCCAAAAGCCGAGAGGACAGGGACTGTGCCGCCCATGGCGGCATGGAGAGGATGACGGCGGCGCCGCCGCTGGCCCCCTCGCCGGCACGCGCGCTTCCCGCGGGTGAGCGCGCCGCCGTCGAGCGGCTCGGTGGTGGTGCCGGACCCGCGCGACGGTGAGGCCCGAGGCCCCTGCATGCCTCTGTCCACGCGCGTGCGCGCCCAAGCCGGCACCGGTGGCGGTTCGTGACGGTAAGGTAGGGGCTCTGGTCCCCTTCCCGGCGTCCTTTGCAATTTTAGATCTAGGGTTAGGGTTTCTGTTTGTTACTCCTTTGAGTTCCTTTGACTTGAGATCCGAATATCCCAGTTGAGCAAGAGGGCGCCACCGCCAGAGATCTGTGGTCGGTCTCCCTCATCCTCCTTTTCTACGATTCGAGATCGAATCTTTTCTTTCTGTCCCATCTCTTCTCAACTCTATCTACTCACTAGAACAGGCTCTGATACCATTGATAGAATTGCCGGATCAACTAGGAGTAGATCGAGTGGGTGGAACTCTGTAAATCATACCTTGTACTCGCTGTTCGTCCCTGGTTCTGTTGATGAAGGTCTGCACTAGGCAGCGACGCGCAGTGCAGATCAGGGACGGCGGTGGCAGGGTCCTGTGGTGGCGACGGTGGGACATCCCATCGCTTCAGCACCTCCCTCTGGGTCGGCTAGGGTTTAGAGTAGGGGGCTACAGTGGCGGCGGCGAACCTCGTTAGTAGAGCCCGTGGCCCCCACTCCCTCTTATAGTGCTGCGCGACAGGGCCCCACCAGCCTTCTAATGGGCTGGGCGTCCCCGATCCGGACGCGAGTCAAGGGCCCAATGGCCCGTTTGGCCCATTGGTGGAGAGATCAATCCAACACTTGGAAAGAGCAATACTGTTGGCCAGAATTCAACAGCAAGTCTTGGATAAAGGGAAAGTCAAATGGCAGAGACCACCTCCCAAACTTTCTCAACCTATTCCAAAGGGTGATGTGAAAGCTGGAGTTCCACACAACAATTTGTGGAAAGAAAGACAAACTCGAGATTATAGAAGGGCCAATGGATTATGTTACTTGTGCTGAACCATATGATAGCAACCATAAGAATGTGTGTACCAAGAAACCTCAAGCAACAGCCCAAATCAATGCATTGGCGCTGAACAACCTGGATGTGGTATTGACTGAGGAAGTGTTGAATGAGTTGGCCATAGAAGATGCCATAACTGAGAATTTTGGGCAGCTATCACTTAATGCTCTAGCTGGAACAGATGTGGGTGAGGCTATGAAGACAAGAGCTCTGGTGAACAACAAAGTTATGCTCATCTTAGTGGACAGTGGCAGTTCACACAGCTTTGTCAACCAAGCTTTCTTATCTACAGCTGGACAACAGGTAGTTCCAATGCCACCACAACAAGTTAAACTACCAAATGGAGAGATTCCTACCTCTGATCACATGGTTCCCAAACTGGAATGGTGGGCTAATGGACATACATTACAGTCTCACATGAAAATTTTACCTCTGGGTCCCTATGATGCCTATTAGGATATGACTGGTTAAAGATGCATAGCCCTATGATCTGTCATTGGGAAGACAAGACTCTTCAATTTGTGCAGGATGGGAGGGATGTCTTGCTCAAAGGTGTGGTTAACACAACAAATCAACTGCAAGAGATGCCAACAACACAGTTGACCAAGTGGGTCAAAGGCAATGATGTGTGGGCATTAACAGTAATAGAAGCAGTGTCTGAGCTTCCAAAGACAAGCCATAACCCTGTTGTTCAAGCTCTGTTGGAGAAATATCTAGATGTGTTTCAAGCTCCTACCACCCTACCACCCACAAGGTTTTATGACCATCAAATTCCATTGCTTCCAAATGCTTTACCAGTGAATGCTAGGCCTTATAAATACTCTCCCCATCACAAGACCGAAATTGAGAAACAAGTGAAGGAATTATTGGAAGCTGGTCTGATAACTTGAAGCTCCAGCCCTTTTGCCAGTCTTGTTCTACAGGTGCTTAAAAAGGATGGTAGTTGGCGTTTCTGTGTAAACTACCGCAAATTGAATGCCATCACGGTGAAGAATCGCTTTCCTATGCCGTTAATTGATGAAATCTTCGATGAGCTGGCTGGCACCAAATTCTTTACCAAACTGGACATGCGCTCGGGGTATCATCAAGTGCGGATGAGAGAAGAGTGTTATAATAGACAGTCCAGCCCATATTGGGCATCAGGCCCATTGGCCTTGTACATTGTAACCCTAGCCTAATTGGCTATATAATGAAGGTCACCCCCCTAATCAAGGGTGTGCGGTGTTTCTCTACATGGTATCACGAGTGTAGGAAATCAATCTTGGGTTTCCCCTCTCTCCTTCTGCTGCTCCACCGCTCCAGGCCGCCGCGCGCATCTGCGCTGCCGCCGCCGCCGATCCACGCGCCCCACCTCCTCACGGGTTGCGCCCGGCCGCCGCCGCGCCTCCTTCGAGCCGCCGCCGCCGCCGCATCCGCCTCGCTTCCCGCGAGGCGTCGCCCGGCCGCCGTCGCCCGCGGCCTTCGCCCGCGCGCCGTCGACCGGGAGCCGCGCGCGCTTGCGCGCCGCCGCCGCCGCCGCCCGCCGCCCGTCCACGCGGCCTTCGCCCGCCGCCGCCGTCCGACCGGGAGCCGCGCGTGCGCGCGCGACCCGCCGCCGGTCGCGCCCGTCGCCCAAGACCGCGTCGTCCCGCCCGGACTGCGCCTGTCTGCTGGCCCTAGCCGCCATGACGACCTCCGCCAACGACTCCGCCACCTCCGGCGTCCTGGGGTCCCAATCCTCTGGGACCTCCCTCGCTACGGCTTCCTTCTTCGCCACCTACGCATCCATCAACGTCAAGCAGCACGTGCCGATCTCCCTCAGCCTCGAGCGCCCTAATTACTCCAAGTGGAAGGCATTCTTCACCGCCCTCTGCGCCAAGTACGGGCTGCTCGGCCACGTTGATGGCACGGAGGATGCACGCCCGACTGACCCCCTGTGGTCTCAGCCTGATGCCTGCATCCGCGGATGGATGTACGGCTCCATCGACGACGCCGTCCTCGACCTCGCCATGGAGCCCAATCAGGATGCCCGTGCCCTGTACGTCTCCATCGAGGCTCTGTTCCAGGCGAACAAGGAGTCTCGCGCGGTCGTCCTCGAACAGGAATTCCATAGCCTGTCCCAGGGCGACCTCTCCGTCGACGCCTACGCTCAGCAGATGAAGCGCACCGCCGACGCCCTGCGGGAGGTTGGTCACACCGTATCTCCAGCACAGCTTGTGCTGAACCTTCTGCGCGGCCTCAACCCTCGCTTCGCCAACACCGCCGACATCATCGCCAACACGTCGCCACTTCCCGACTTCAAGTCTGCCACCAACATGCTCCGCGTCAAGGAACTCCGCCTCGGCGCTGCAGGCAAGGAGGCCTCGGCCTCGGCTCTCGCTGCCTCCACTGCCCCGTCAACCTGTACATCGTCCTCGTGCCCACCCACCTCCTCCAACAACCGTGGGGGCAGTGGCAAGGGCAAGGGCGGCAAGGGCAAGGGAGGGCGGAGCAGTAACAGCGGTGGCAGCGGTGGCGGTCGCAACCAGCAGCACGGTGGTCATCAGCAGCACGGCGGCGGTTTCGGCGGGCGCCAGACTCCTCAGCCGGCCGGTCCCTGGGTTTGCTACAACCCCTGGGTCGGCCCGTGGGCTTCCTCGGGCAACTAGTGGTCCCCTCATCAATGGACGCCACCAGCGCCGCCCCCACAACAAGCCCACACCGCCTTCGCGCCGTCACAGCTCTCCGCCGCCAGCCCTGCTCCAGGTAGCTGGGACGCCGCCGGCCTGATCGCTGCCCTCAACCAGTTGGCAGTGCAAGGGTCTTCACCTTGGGTCATGGACAGCGGAGCGACATCCCACATGTCCTCCAACGACGGTATACTTCTCTCCCGTCTCCCGTCACCAGCATCTTCCATCATCGTTGGTAACGGGCAGTTCATCCTTATTTCTAGTCGTGGCACTTCTTCTTTACGCATAGCTGATCATCATTTTCATCTTAATAACGTCCTTGTCGCCCCTCAGCTTACTCGCAATTTGTTATCTGTTCGACAGCTTACTCGCGACAATAACTGTTCTATTGAGTTTGACGCTTCTGGTTTTTCTGTTAAGGATCTCCAGACCAAGATGGTCCTTCTTCGGTGCAATAGCGATGGGGACCTCTACACCATTCCCCACCACATGCCTACTCGTTGTCATGTCGCTGTCGTCTCCCCGGAGCTTTGGCATTCTCGTCTTGGGCATCCAGCACCAGCAGCCGTTCAGACTCTACATAAACTTTCAGCTATCCAATGTAATAAAGCAGCTCGCCGCATTTGTCATTCCTGTCAGCTAGGCAAACATGCTAGACTGCCTTTTGCTAGTTCGGTCTCTAGTACCTTAGCACCATTTGAACTCCTCCATTGTGATATTTGGACTTCTCCAGTTTTGAGTATTTCTGGTTACAAATTTTATCTTGTGATAGTTGACGATTTTACTCATTACTGTTGGTTTTTTCCCCTGCGCCATAAATCTGATGTTCACGAACACATTGTTCAGTTCATAGCTTATGCTCACACACAGTTCAGTTCTCTTGTGCGCTGTTTTCAGGCCGACAACGGCACGGAGTTCCTCAACAATGCCACCGCTACCTTCCTGGCTGGCCGCGGCATTCTTCTCTGTACTTCGTGTCCTTACACGTCCGCCCAGAACGGCAAAGCTGAGCGTATGCTACGCACACTGAACAACACTGTTCGGACACTCCTGATACATGCCGCCATGCCTCCCCCCTACTGGGTTGAGGCACTTTCCACCGCCGTGTTTCTTATCAACCGGCGGCCCTCATCGTCCATCGCCAACGGTATTCCCTATCACCGTCTTTATCGCAAGATGCCAGACTACTCACTTCTCCGAGTTTTTGGTTGCCTGTGCTACCCGAATCTTAGTGCCACGACTCCCCACGAATTGTCTCCTCGCTCAGAAGCGTGTGTCTTCCTTGGTTACCCTCCTTCTCAGAAGGGTTACCGATGCCTCGACCTTTCCACTCGCAAGATCATCATCTCGCGCCACGTTGTTTTTGATGAGACTCACTTTCCGTTTGCGGCTTCGAAGCCTCGCCCGGACTCGTTTGATTTTTTGTTACAGGACATACTCCCAGCGCCTGCCCCATCTACCCTAGACGCTCGGCACACGCGGGCTTCGGTTCCACCGGTCTCGGACGACGCAGGCGACCCCGTCGGGCTGGACCCGGCCATCCTGTGGCACGGTGCCGCCTACCGCCGCCACGGGCGACACCTCCGACGGCACCCGCGCCCTCGGCCGCCGCACCGGCCGGCACCGGCACCGGCATCCGGGCGCCGGGCCTTGGCGTTTCGGCCTTCACTACGGGCGGCGTCCGCCCCGGCCTCGGTTCCCCAGCCGTCGCCGGCTGCACCACCGGTTCCCGAGCGACCGATCGAGTCGCCCACTGCTCTGGCTCCCCTCGCGCCCCCGGTACGGGCGACCCGTTCCCAGACAGGCTCCCTGCCACCGCCCATGCAGCGATACGGCTTCACCGCGGTCACCTCGGCGTCTCCGCTGCCTGCCAACACTCGCGCCGCGCTCGCAGATGCGAATTGGCGTGCCACGATGGCTGATGAGTACAAGGCACTTGTCGACAATGGCACCTGGCGTCTCGTTCCTCGCTCGCCTCGCGCCAACATCATCACCGGCAAGTGGGTCTTCAAGCACAAGTTCCATGCTGACGGCTCCCTGGCACGCCATAAGGCCAGGTGGGTCGTTCGAGGGTTCTCGCAGCGATACGGCATCGACTACGACGAGACGTTCAGTCCGGTCGTCAAACCAGCCACCATCCGGGCTGTTCTCAGCGTCGCCGTCTCTCGCTCCTGGCCGATCCATCAGCTGGACGTGAAGAACGCCTTCCTCCACGGTCATCTCCACGAGACAGTCTACTGTCAGCAGCCGCCTGGCTTCGTCGACCCGGCTGCCCCCGATCACGTCTGTCTCCTGCAAAAGTCCTTGTATGGGCTCAAGCAGGCGCCCCGGGCGTGGCACCAGCGTTTCTCTGGTTTTGTGCAGCAGACTGGCTTCACTGCTTCGATCTCCGACACATCCCTCTTTGTTTACAAAGAGGGTGCCGACATCGCCTACCTGCTGCTCTACGTCGACGACATCATCCTGACAGCCTCGTCGACTCGGCTTCTTCGTCGCATCACCGAGTCTCTTCACTCCGAGTTCGCCATGACAGATCTCGGGGATCTTCATCATTTCCTCGGGATCTCTGTCACGCGTTCCTCCGACGGACTCTTCCTCTCCCAACGACAGTATGCTGCCGACCTGCTTCAGCGCGCCGGCATGGCTGAGTGTCACTCGACGGCGACCCCTGTGGACACTCATGCCAAGCTGTCGGCTGTGGATGGCGCTCCAGTGGCAGATGCCACTCAGTATCGCAGCCTCGCCGGAGCTCTACAGTATCTCATGCTGACTCGTCCGGACCTCGCCTATGCAGTCCAGCAGGTGTGTCTTTTCATGCACGACCCGCGAGAGCCTCATCTAGCACTGCTCAAGCGCGTCCTGCGGTATGTCAAAGGCACTCTCTCCACCGGGCTTCACATCGGCACTGGCGCCATCACAAGTTTGACAGCCTACTCCGATGCTGATTGGGCAGGCTGTCTAGATTCTCGGCGCTCCACTTCCGGTTACTGCGTCTTCCTTGGCGACAACTTGGTCTCTTGGTCCTCCAAACGACAGAATATGGTCTCTCGTTCGAGCGTGGAGACTGAGTATCGTGCAGTTGCGCACGCTGTGGCTGAGACCTGTTGGCTTCGTCAGTTGCTTCAGGAGCTTCATGCACCCATCTCTTCGGCGACAATTGTTTACTGTGACAATGTCAGTGCTGTCTACATGACCGCTAACCCGGTCCATCATCGTCGCACGAAGCATATTGAGATCGACATCCACTTTGTCCGCGAGAAGGTTGCTTTGGGACAGGTTCGGGTGCTCCATGTTCCCTCGTCTCATCAGTTCGCGGACATTATGACCAAAGGGTTACCTGTACAGTTGTTTACTGACTTTAGGTCCAGTCTTTGTGTTCGTGACACTCCCGCTTAGACTGAGGGAGGGTGTTAGAATAGACAGTCCAGCCCATATTGGGCATCAGGCCCATTGTCCTTGTACATTGTAACCCTAGCCTAATTGGCTATATAATGAAGGTCACCCCCCCTAATCAAGGGTGTGCGGTGTTTCTCTACAAAGAGGATGAGTTCAAGACGGCTTTCAAAATACATCACGGGCATTATCTATTTCGAGTAATGCCATTTGGCCTCACCAACGCACCAGCCACATTCCAGTGCATTATGAATGAGGTATTCGCTCCATTCCTTCGCAAATTTGTCATGGTGTTTCTTGATGATATACTTCTATAAAGTCCATTCTTAGACACACATTTAGACCATCTGGAATTAGTATTAATGAAATTAAGGTAACATCAATTGTACATGAAAGCCAGCAGATGCTCTTTTGCAAAAGATCAGCTAGAATATTTGGGGCATATAATCTCATCTAAGGGAGTGGCAACTGATCCAAGTAAGACTGTAGATATGTTGAATTGGCCACCACCAGCAAGTGTTACTGAGTTGAGAGGGTTTTTGGGGTTGGATACTATAGAAAATTTGTGAAGGGCTATGGCATGATAGCAAAACCCCTAACTCAGCTGCTTAGGAAAAACCAGTTTACCTGGTCTGAGGCAGCACAACAGGCTTTTGAGCAATTGAAGCAAGCTATGGCTACTACCCCTGTCCTGGCCTTGCCTGATTTCCAACAAACCTTTATCATAGAAACAGATGCTTGTGATGGAGGTATTGGGGCAGTCCTTATGCAGAGAGATCAACCCGTGGCTTTTCTTAGCAAAGCTCTCACTCAACAACACCTACATCTGTCTATCTATGAAAAAGAAATTCTAGCTCTTATCATGGCCGTTGAAAAATGGAGACAGTATCTGCAACATCAAGAATTTATTATTAGAACTGACCACAAGAGTTTGGCCTATTTAACTGAGCAGAATTTACATTCTGTTATGCAAAAAAAAAACTATGGCTAGGCTAATGGGACTGCAGTTTAAAGTGATATATAAGAAGGGCAAAGACAATGTAGTGGCTGATGCTTTATCCAGAATGCATCACTTGTTTGCCATTCAAGCTGTTTCTTCTGTTCAGCCAGAGTGGATTCAGGAACTCCTTAATTCTTATGGCACTGACAGCACAGCCCAACAGTTATTCACTGAGTTGGCAGTTCATAGCCCAAATGCACAAGGATTTTCATTGCACAAAGGTTTAATCAGATATAAAGGGAAGGTATGGGTGGCCCAGAATGCAGCTTTACAGACCAAGTTGATTCATGCTTTGCATTCCAGTGCAATTGGAGGCCATTCAGGGATCAATGCAACATATTTCAGATTAAAGAAATTGTTCCACTGGAAAGGATTGAAACAAGATGTGGAAGACTATGTGAGGTAGTGCACTGTTTGTCAGCAGGCTAAACACCTTAATGCTGTACCAGCTGGTTTATTACAACCACTACCCCTTCCCCAAGGGGCCTGGCAGGATATATCTATGGATTTCATAGAGGGCTTACCCAAATTTGAAGGATATACTGTCATTTTGGTGATTGTGGATAGATTTACTAAGTATGCACACTTTGTCCCAATCAAGCATCCTTTCACAGCAAGAACAATTGCCAAGGCTGTCTATGGTAATGTGGTGAAGTTGCATGGTCTACCTAAAACAATTGTCTCAGACAGAGATAAAGTGTTCACAAGTAATGTCTGGAAGGAACTCTTAGCATGATGGGTACTCAAATCATTCTCAGCTCTGCTTACCATCCACAAACAGATGGGCAGACAGAGTGGGTGAATCAATGCTTAGAAATGTACTTGAGGTGTGCTGTCCATAATGGTCCAAAGCACTGGAAGGCCTGGTTGGCAAGGGCAGAGTTCTGGTATAACTCTACTCATCACACATCTTTCAGGTGCTCTCCATTCAAAGCCTTGTATGGACATGAGCCAAATATTGGGTTGGTGCCACAGGTGACAGCAGCCACTTCAGTCACAGTGGCTGAGATGATTGAGGAACTGAGAACTCAGGAAACTATGTTGAAGGAGCAATTGGCTAGAGCACAAAATAAGATGAAGCAAGCAGCTGATAGGCATCGCAGATTGCAGGAATGTCAAGTGGGAGAAAGGGTACTTCTCAAGCTACAGCCATATGCTCAGTTATCATTGGTCAATCGGCCATTCCCTAAACTGGCTTTCAAATATTTTGGACCATACACAGTCTTGGAGAGGATTGGCAACACTGCTTATAAATTGGAGCTACCAGAAGAATCTCAGATCCATCCGGTGTTCCATGTGTCGCAGTTGAAATCTTTCTCCCCTGATCATACACCAGTTTTCTCTGATCTTCCACAGGTGGCAGAGTTGGATACCAAAGAGCTGTTCCATGAAGACATTCTACAAAGGAGGATGGTGAAGCAAGGGGGTAAGGCGATACCACAGGTGCTTGTCAAGTGGGCAGGCATTCCAAAGGAGTCGGCAACATGGGAAGATTGGTATGTTCTTCAGGCCAAGTTTCCTGGTGATATTGCTGGAGGACCAGCAATTCCCGTGGGGGGGGGGGGGGGGGGCGGGGTTAGGGTTCAGGACCAGGACGACCGACGAGGAGTGAAAGCGGGGTTTTCCTTTTACGTTTTAAGATGAAGTAAACGCTATTTGTAACTCTGAGTATAACTAGAGGGGCCCAGTTGTCAGGGTGCGCCCCGAGTCTGTAACCGATGGACCCTATCGTTTTATCTGAAAACAGAAGACTGTCTTTGGGGTTCAGGGTTCTCTGCCCACCCCGGTGAATCTCGGTGTCCTTGACCTTGTGTGTCTCACGTCGCAGGCGACTCACCGGAGAGCCAAGGGTCGTGTCAACGTGTGTCAAAAGTGAACTAATATCTAATAACCATCTCCTAGATCGGTGTTCAGTAAGGAACTTTGCAGGGTACCTGGGGTGCTCAACTCATAACTTGCAAC
This sequence comes from Cenchrus americanus, assembly GCA_947561735.1. Classification (NCBI taxonomy): domain Eukaryota; kingdom Viridiplantae; phylum Streptophyta; class Magnoliopsida; order Poales; family Poaceae; genus Cenchrus; species Cenchrus americanus. The sequence goes on along the minus strand of OX387242.1, from coordinate 152,066,132 downwards.
AGTCTATTAGGAGGTTGTGCACCTTTTGCTTTCACCCAGCAAGACTAACTTCATTCCTAGAGTTTCTTATAATTTTACAACTGAAAATAGTTGTCTCCTAAACATATATGTTCTAGAGGCTTACACAGATGTATTAATGAACTGATGTTTTATTTTTTTTCTAAAGGACATCAGGCGGAATGACATAAACATGAGTGACTATGCTGGAAAGGTTCTTCTTATTGTTAATGTTGCATCACAATGGTAATTTTGAACCTGAGTTTGAAATTTCTTATCAGTTTCTATCTGTCTTACTGTTAGCATCAGATCAGTATTACCAAAATTTTGATTCTTTTTTATCAGAAATATGGTTGATCTATTTTTTCCATATTTGGAGAAGTTTATAAGTTGATACTATGTCCATTAAGATTATAGGCCTACTTATGTGTTTTTTGCATAGATATCGTAATAGCAGTATTCTGTACCTATTGTAAACTGAAACATGCAATGAATTCAAATTGCCAAAGAATGAAGTTTGATTCTGCTATATTTGAGAAATAATGGCTTCTATGTCTGGTTTCTCTGTGGCGAATCTAACATTATATATTCTTTACTTTGTCACATTTATCCATGTTACTGGCCAGTCATGTTGCAAAAAAATCATTCTAGTGTAACAAGGTTGTGGTTTATGGTACTTGTTTGTACTCTTGTCAGAGTAATTTTTGGGATATATGCCATATAGCTGTGCTTTTAATTTATTACACAGTTTAAGTGCGAAGTATATATGAAAATGGAGGTTCATCTTAAAATTTATTCTTGTAGTGGATTGACTAATTCGAATTACAAAGAGCTGAATGTCTTGTATGACAAGTACAGACAAAAAGGTATGTTTATGGAACTGAGATTTTTTGCAGACTCATTTTATCTGATATCAGATTAAAACATGTCTTCTTCCCAAACGAATATATCTTCATTTAGATTATTTTTGTTTTTTAAATCTAGGTCTTGAGATACTTGCATTTCCATGCAACCAATTTGCTGGTCAAGAGCCTGGCAGCAATGAAGATATTCAAGAGACAGTTTGTACAAGGTTCAAAGCAGAGTTTCCTATTTTTGACAAGGTCAGAATTTTGAATTCTGAGCTGCTTGTGTCTTCATTTTCTTTCATAATAACAATAATAATAGCATCAATATGTAATTTCAAAGTTTTCTACCTTAATTCTAATGTCTTGTTTCAATCATCCAATTGGGAACATTGCAAATAAGTCATCAAATTGCAGATCCATTTAGATCAATATGTAAATTTAGAGTTTCTCTGGTATGTTTTTTCAAATGCAAAGCAATAAAAGATGAGAATAAAAATTCAATAAAATGATCCTTCTTCTGCTGAAAGAGAAGAAAACAGATTAAGATCAACTGATTCAGAAATAAATAATACTTGGCTGCTTCTACAGAGGGATAAATCTATTACTAGATCTTGCGACGTTAGGAGGCTAGTCAGTCAGTGAGCAATGTACAAAGAACTATAGACCTTGAAGTTTATATCAAGGATAAACTGGAAAAAGATGAACAAATTCTTATTCCAAATATGTGTAAATCTAGCATTTGTACATGAGCCCAATTGGATTACATTTGGAATGAGATGGATTATTTGGTTACCCCTGATGTTGTGTGCATACTACATATTAATTGGATATGCATAGATGCATACTCCAAATTTCATTCACTGTCTCTCAGGTTAATGTGAATGGTAAGGACGCTGCACCATTGTTCAAGTACTTGAAATCACAGAAAGGAGGCTTCCTTGGAGATGGCATTAAATGGAACTTCACCAAATTTCTTGTTGATAAAGATGGCAAGGTTGTTGGGCGATATGCTCCGACAACTTCTCCTTTGAAGATAGAGGTTGGTTTGTCTTTTACCCAACTACATTGTTGCAATTTTTATTCCATTATTAAGTGCTGATGCATTTCCATCTTGCGATTTTTTTTGGGTACAGAATGACATCCAGAAGTTTCTTGACACTGCATCATGATTTGTTTTCATGAATATGTCTTCAGATTTTGTATGTCACTCTGCTGAACTGTATTGTTTATTGAAAATAAGGAGTTCAGACATTTGAGTGTGTTTCCGCACTTGAAATTAAGATGGTATGGTGTCATGTAACTTTGCAATGCATAGAATGCTATTTGTACATAGTACCTTTTTACGGATTCAGTATGAAGGTGACTATACTGTTTGTGGTACATGAACTCTTCATGAAAAAGCCACTTGTCAATCTTTATAATGTTTGTGGTGGAACCATCTAGGTTCTTGAGGGCGTAGTGGTGAAACACCGGCGGCCGAGGCTCGAATCCGCAGCGGCATGGAGGCGGGGTCGTGGTGAAAAGATGGGAACAGGGGAGGCATAGGCGTAGCAACTGCAGCAACTCAGTTGTATTGCTTGATTTCTCTGATCACAAGTGTTTGGTTTATATCAGCGCCTTATAAATCTCCTAAGAAACCGATAAGCAATCTCCTCACAAACCAAATCTACACCAAAGCAAATCTTGAAGCTAATCCAATCCTAACTAACCGTGCGCCACCTACACTATAGACGTTGAAGCTGCCCGCAAAAGACGTCTCCCAGCTTGTTTGGCAAGTATCAGCGTTTACCAACTAGTGTGTGTGAGAGATCTTTAAACCATTGTATTCCATATGGTCTATATAAAAACATATGTGCTAGTTTCAGGGCACAAAGCATTTGTGCATAAAAGAAACGATGATGCTTTAGGTCTTACGTTCGACGTGAGCATGAGTCGTCGGATGATTTTACCACTCAAAGGCTCACCTACTCAGACATGCAATTCATGTGTGGCCTGTTAGTTTTAGCATCACACCACGACAGAAACGATTTCTAAGAGTGCCCTTTTTTTGGGAGCGTGTGGAATTGTTGACCGATCTAAGAAAAAAAGTGCGACACACCCGAACCTGGAAACTGCTATTTGTAGCAGCCACAGTTAAGAGCGGGTGTGACACCCGCACCTGGAAATGTCATTCTACCTGCACCTAAAAATGGTTTATGTTGTAGTGTCACCGACGTGACTCCTTTCCACAAAGGCTACCGAACAGCTCGCACCCTTATCTGTCATGCGCAAACCATCTTCTTTGGAAGCATCACCAAGAATAAAAGTCATAGTGGTCATAATAAGCTACAGCCCCACTCCCTTTCCATCTCCTCCCTCGATCGATCATCATCAAATCAAAGCCAGACAACTCCGCAACCTCCACTACAAGAAAATCGTTGATTAGTGACGCAACCACATTTTGATGTCACTGATTTATGACATTCCGAGCAAATTTCACTTCCGAGCAAATTTAGTGACAAAAAAACTTTCAGCATAACGGTTGTTACTGTAGCCGAGTGTTCCCTGTTCCATGCTTGTTTTGTGATGCCACAAGCTCCGCAATAGCGTCATAAACAAACTTTGGTCCCACATGTAAGTATTATTTTAAAACTAAGTGTTCCAAGTCGTCATAAGATTCAGTTGGGTCCCACATGTATGTATTTTTTCGAAAATAGAGTGTTCCAAGTCGTCATAAAATTTTCTAGGGTCCCACATGTAAGCATTTTCGCCAGATCAGCGGCGTCATTAACCAACTTTGGTCACACACGTAAGCATTATTTTAAAATAGAGTGTTCCAACTCGTCATAAAATTCAGTTGGGTACATAAGTAAGCATTTTTTTCGAAAATAGATTGTTCCAAGTCATCATAAATAGTTCCAGGGTACAATGTGTAAGCATTTTCGCCAGATCAGCGGAGGCTAGGTCACGAAATGTTGCAAAAATAATTTGCCACGACATGGGTTCAAATCAGGGACCTGAAGGAACAAGGTTGTGTTGTTTACCACTACACCACTTCTTGGTTGTGCGAGTTTAATGAGAAACACTACTAATAGTTCATGCGAATTCTTTACTGTGACTAGGTCCCACATGCAAGTTTCAGTTGAGTCTATAATTACGTATTAAATGGTTGGCGAGACACTTCACTCAGACTTCGCAAAGACTTTTGACTTCCGCTACGTAGATCTGCAAGAGTTCGTGGTAGGAATGGCGGATCCTAGCGGTAAGGGCAAGGTGGTTGCACCGCCACATCCCAGCAACAAGAGGATGAGACAACATGATGAGGTTGGTCCTCTGGTTTGAGCTGCTATATTTTCCCCCTCTCTTACTAGGGTTGGGGATATCTAGATTTGGGGATTTGGAGGATTGATGAGCATATATTGTAGATTTAGATTTCATTATCGTACCTATATATTTGCACTTCAATAGGTATTAGAAGTTCATAGGCTATAGATAATTCATGTTAGATTCAGTTAGTTTTCAATTTGCATCGTCTTGTAGTAGGTTTTGTATTTTAGTAGCTTCTGGATGTGCTTCAAGCCACTCATTTTATGGATTTTTGTCGAGGTGCACAATTGATAGGATTGATAGGTCCATCATTTTATGAATTGGTAGATTGAAGATACTATTTCAGAGCTGCAGACCATTGAAGGGAGATCTGGATTTTGCCACTATTGTAAGCATTTGTACAATTCATAGGTGTTAAATTCAGTTAGTTTCCAATTTGCATCATTTGATGGATCGATAGGTTCAGTTAGGACAACCATGCCCTTGATGAATTTATGTAGGTAGCAAACAACCGGTTTTTGTGGCGTGTGGTGGTTGTTTTACTGTACTCAAACAATTGAGTTCAACGGATTCAGGTTTTTTATAGACCGAGATGAGTTTATTTTTCAAATTGAGATGAGTTTTCTCTAAGGATTAGTTTATTTCTACAAGAACATCTTAATGTTATTTTAGAAGATCTGGATGTCTCATCTCAAGGGAGGACTCTATTAGGATCTCCAAAGCGATTGAAAACATGACAGAACAACTAGCCGACAAAGAGAAGGAGCTTCAGTATGCACCTAAGAACAAGAAAACTGAGGGCAAAGCTCAATCTACTTACGAAAGGCATTGGAATAAATGCGTCAATGAATGGGTAGGACATTGAGTTTGTTTGGTTCGTCTTTTCTTTTAAATGTTCAAGAAGTCCATTATCAGTTGGACTGAAACGGGTACCCTCACCTATTAGTACCTATTTCAGTCCAACTAACAACGAACTTCTTGAACATTTAAAAGAAAAGACTGACCAAACAAAAAAAAACGTCCTACCCGTTCATTGATGATTTTTTTCAATGCCTTTCGTAAGTAGAATGAGCTCTGCCCTCAGTTTTCTTATTCCTAGGTGCGTACTGAAGCTCTTTCTCTTTGTCAGCTAGTTGTTCTATCAAGATTTTAATCTCTTTGGAGACCCTAGAAGATTCCTCTCCCTGGGATGAGACATCCAAATCTTCTGAAAGAACTTTAAAAAATGCAAGAGAGCCCGCAAGACCAAAAATTCACGGTAGGAGATGCAGAAGGTGAAGGAACAATAGCTGGAGGCCAAACATGAGATGGAGTTATGATTATGAACGAGTATTCCTGATTATTATGAAACTTGTATCATGCTTGTATTTTGGTGCTGGCTACCAGATCAATCTATAATGTTTGCTACTTTTTGGTGGACTGGTGGTGTGAACTTTGTGGTGATGATTTGCTATGAGATGCCATCTTATTATGCCGATTTGGTTTAATCTATTCCAAATTAATTCGAACATACTCACCATTCGGAATTCATACACCTTGCAATGGAGGTCACTGAGAATTACAGTTAAGGACTAGTACCAGGCGTTACCGGCGAACTTGTGTGCACACTCCCTCTAAACGGACGTGTTGATCATTGCGAATCACACTTAAGGGCTACAATTGGGAAGTTCATGACCCGAACGCACCCGCACCAAAGGGATGTGTCCATTCTGGGTGGTAACTGATGTCCACGAACATATGTTTCAGAATGACACATTCACTCCCACTATAATAAGAGACAGTTTAGGCACGAGACGATCATTGCAGACCATTTGTGTTAATGGCTTTAGACGCTAAAATGATTGCTTCCATGCAAGTCGGCTTCTCAGTCTCAAGTTAGAAAGTGAAAGCAGAAGAAACCGCGAGCCAGTACAAGGAATCCAATATGTTCATGGAAGCTATGTTGCTATCCTGCTGGTATGAATGATCATCAGTGGATGGATGTTCTAGACGACATTGTCGTCATCCTTGTTCCTATGCACAAATCCCAAATGGTATGTGTCTCGTTGCTACTATGAATACACACACTCACACATGGTGATACGGCCGCATTATATTATTGTTGTCAAGCCTGTGACTGCTTCTTTCCATGTAGGTGCGAGTATTGTTGCGTGCGATGGCTGGAGACCCAAACATTGAAGATGATATGTTTCAAGTTCATGCTACAAAAGAAGTTTGTTTCATGAATCGGGATCTACAAGAAAAAAGGATTTGAATGTTTGGTAGAACATCATGACATTGAGTGCGTGACATCCAGTGAAGACCGCATACACATATCATATGTTGTTACAGTAATGAAGGACGGTTGCATTGAAGTTCCTACTCCATCAGTACAAAAAAGCATATACAAAAGAATTGCAGCCCAAGCCCCTGTGGAAGTTGTCTTCCATGTAGGCTTAGAATTCCTGGTGATATGAGCGATACGTGCCAATGTGGCGAAAGTATCTCGTGTGATGGAGGCAATGATCTACGGCCCAGGAGTGGAGTCTAGCTACGAAACTGTTACAATTATTGACACACACCCTGATGGCTTCTCGGTTCTGATCAAATATGCTAGGGAAGGATCACGCTCGGAGGAGGCTGATTTACGGGACACTCCTGCCAATGCTTGACCTTATTTACTCTTGGTCACCGACATGTAACAAGTCGAAAGGTTGAAGCTGCATGGTGCGTTAAAGTTGTGGGACATGGCAAGCGAGGAAAGTGTGTTTATTTCTAAGATGGGCAATTCAGGCTAACTGCACACAATTGCAGGACAAGTGCATTTCTCTCTTAGAGAGAATCATTCCTCATGGAATACTCACATATGATTGGGCGGTTGTATGCACTAACCATCTCGAATTTTTGCACAATATCCCTAGAAGATTACCTGAAGGTTTGTACCAGGGTCTCCTGTAGTTTTAATGTTTTGTTTAAGTGTTTTAGTCATGTAGTAAACAGTTGAAATGGCATGTTAATTTGTTGCAGTGAGTACATTTGAAATGCAATAATTGGATCATCCGTCTAACATGAATAAGAAGTAGAGCATAGTCATGTGTGTGTTTGTCCATTCCATGTTCCATGGTGGTATGGAGAACCCAGTCAACAACTTTCCTCTTTGCGTAAGGTTACTGATGTTTGGGTCCAACACCCAGTCAGTCATTTATTTGGGTCACTAACGATTAGGTCCATGATCAAAAGTCTTTCGTTTCCCACTCTAGGCCACAAAGGCAGGACTTAAAATTTTGAATTCCCCGCTCCTCCTTCTGGTCCTCCTCGTTTATGTATAAAACAAAGACGGAAACCAGTGAGAGGCATGGGTTCCCATGGGTCCCCACCAACTAGGGACCCAGAGGTCCTTGTCAAATGGACCCAACCTGTCAGAAGCCCCGCCGACCTACAAGTGTGTAGTGAACATGGCCCCAAATTGCCATTTATTCGAGTTGATTTTGGTGATTCATGCTAACACAACTAATGGGAGTAAACATATTGTTTAGCATATCCTTGTAGACATTTCTAGGTCCCATGAAGGCAAAAATATCACATGCCAAAAATATTTTTCAAGGGTCAAACCTGTGGAAGAAAACGAAGGAAAAAGCCACCGTCGGATGAACCGACAGTACCATCAGAGCATACCACCAGAGCATAGCATCAGACCTGGTACAACTTGACACCCTCGGATGATCCGATGATCTATATCCTAGTTGTGTCGGATGAATTGAAGAAGAGAATCCGCGAAGACAGCAGTGTCAGATGAACCAACGGTCCATTGGAGGGAACCGTTAGTCTATCCAATGATCACGTTTGAACAAGAAAGAGACATGCCAAGATCTATGTAGTAGCACCGGTTGAACCGACGGGTTAGCAACGGTTCATCTGACGGTCTCGTGGAAGCTAACAGTAAGGTTTTCGCCGCGGGGCCTTCAACACCGGATGATCCGACGTGGCGTCGGTGCATAGTGTCGGAGTAGTTATGATAGAGAACCTCAACGGCTAAGTGACATGGGAGGGGCACCGGATGAACTTATGCTCCTGAAAAGTAGGCATCGGTTCACCGACGGTCAACTTTTCAGTGAGCTGTTAGCCAACGGCTACCTGAGTGCCTTGGCTATTTATACCCCCTCAATATGAGGTTGCTGGATTGTGTGGAAGTGTAGAGGAGTGCAAGACACTTAGGAGATCTTATCCAATCCATCCAAGTCCTAAAATTGTTCATCCATAGACTTGCATATGCTTAGTGTATGTGCTAATTAGGCTTAGCTTAGAGCCGAGTGAGTGCAAGGTAGTGCGAACCTTAAAAGGTGATTCTTGATTGAATCAAGTTGTACATGGTGCGTCGAAAGCCTTGGAACCTAAGTGGCTCACTGGCAATCGTCTTCAACCCTCCGGCTTGGTGTGGAGCGGCAAGGACACTTTGTGTGGGGGATGTGGAGACCCCTCTTCCTTGGTGGAAGCTTCTTAGTGGAGGCGGCATCAAGGTGACCAAGGGAGCTTGGCAAGTGCCTAAGTGGCTAGCCTTTGTGGCGAGTCAAGTGGTGCTCTTGGGAAAGACTTGGTGAACGGGAAGTAATACTCTTGTGTGAGTGCTTCAACAACGTGGACTTGGGGTGGCTTAGTGCCTACCGATACCACAAGATAAATTGTGTGTCAAGAGTTTGCTTCCTCTCATCCCTCTTTACATTTTTTCATTTACTCTTTTGCAATCTTTGCTTGCCTTTACTTTCGTTGAGTAGTATCTTGCTAGGATTGGCTATAGGTTGCAAACCTTGTTTTGGGATGGGAGTTTCAGACTACAACAAACTTAGTTGCACATCTAGATAGTATGTTCTATTTTATCTTTGTGTAAAAATAGTAAAGCCATTGGTTAAGGTTTTAAGTTTACCTAATTCACCCCCTCCCTCTCTTAGGCTACGAGCATCTGATTCCTTACAAAGTGGGCCTGAAGACATTATCCACAACCTCGGTGACCTTGGAAGACTCCAGAAGACCTTGTCCAGATCTCGGAAGATCCGCCGGGCTTGGAGCACAAGGCGAGCTACTAGATCGTGGCTTGGCTCCACCAGTGGGTCCGCAGATCGTGGAATTCTCCCTGTAATCAAGGCAAATGACCTTCCTAATTTGTAACAGAACCCTATGAGGGTCCATCGACCTGGAATGGTAGCCCTATCCCGTTGACCATATAAGGCGGCCTAGAGCTCCATTCGAGGGGACTTCCTTTCCATGCATAATTCCATCCCATACTGGATGTAGGGTTTCACTCTTCGGAGGCCCGTACCAGTCTAAATCCTCATGTTCATTGTCATTCTTCCCGTGTTCTGAGTTCCATACGCGAAATACCACCTACACTCTTAGTTCCCTGATACCTTCATTAACCTACAACCGCTTGGGTCGCCCCTTTGCGGATCTGTCCTGGTCTCACCCCCTGACAACTAGGCCTCCCAATTTCCTCCTGGTAATTTTCCAAAATCAGGGGATCTTCTCCTCGATCACCGAAGAGACCTAGTAGATCTGCAGCGGACGCAATAACAGTGACCTAGCTACCGACGACAGCTTCCTCTGCTATGAGCGGTGGCCTTCCTCTTCTACGAGTGGTGGCCTTCCTCGGCCACGTCCTTGAAGCTACAAGATGATTATAACTCATTGCTCCGTCGGCTCCCCCGAGGCTCACCCTACCAGCCGCAGATCTATAACAATTGCGCAGAACATCGTGCTCAAGGCGCAAGGTTAGGCTACTAAATTGAGATGACATTTGGCACCTTCTTCCCTTCCTATTCATCAGGTCTGCGGTCTCCTCCCTGTATTGATCGATTCAATTAGATTGCTTCCCTATGCTCTTTGGCTTTCTATAATATTCTTTCATGTTTAAGAGATTGTGGATCTACTGTACCATATTGCAAGAGTTTGTTCGAAGTCATTTTATTTGAGGTTTGTAGAAATTTGTAGATGAAATTATTAGATTGCTTCCCCATGCTGTTTGCCTTTGAATATTATTGTTGCATGCCTGGGTGATTGTGGATCTTCTGTTCTTTATTGCAAGAGATTGTTCCAAGTCAACTTATTTGAGGTTTGTAGAAATTAAAGGATGAAATTATTATATTGCTTACCCATGACCTTTGGCTTTCCATATTTTTGTTGCATGCTTGGGTGATGATGGATTGAGTGTGATCGTTCATGTACCGCATTGAACTTAATAAATGAAATTGCTTCCGATTGCTAATGATCTCAACCCTTATCTCTTGTTCTTGTACTTATTTTAGCAGGCCAAAGGGTCAACATCTGTAGTCGCTCCAGTTCATACCTGCTCCAAGGTAACAAACTCAACACCTTCTCTGTTTCCGATTGTGAATGATCTAAACCATTACCTCTTGTTCATGTACTTGTTTCAGCGGGCAAAAGGGTCAACATCTGAAGTCGCTCCTATTCAGACCTGCTCCAAGGTAACAAACTTAACACCTTCTTTGTTTTTGATTGCGAATGATCTGAACTCTTACCTCTTATTCTTGTACTTGTTTTAGCTGGCTGAGGGTCAACATCTAAAGTTGCTCCTGTTCAGACCTGCTCCAAGGTAACAAAGTTAACACCTTTGTTTCTTTAGTTTGAATTAATTACAAGGTCCTAATTTGACTTGGGATCCACTGTTGCTGGATGGAAGCTACCAAGTCAATGATGCTTCTTGCCGAACAAATTAAAACGGAGGCAGCCGAGTACTCAAGAATGGGTACCAAATCCTTATGTAGTAGTGTTGATGAAGAGTGAGTTGACGCTCTCAATCAGGATGGGGTACAACTTCGACAACGGTTTGCTGCTCACCAAAAAGAGTTATGTAGCTTGTAAAAGAAGACCGAAGAATCAAAATCAACTCTGAAAATGCAGTCAGCTGAGATTAAGAGGTTGCAGAAGCTAACCGAAGACAGTGAGCACCTCCTTCATCTACTGCTTAGCAGTAAAAGATGAAGAGGTTAAGATCATTAGATCAAATCTCCACTTCCTCTTTGTGATTATGACCTGGATTTAGCTTTGTTAATTAATGTTCCTTATGATACTGTTATCTTGTAATAGTTTGTGATATGTGGTGAACAATATGGTCATGCTTGATAGTAAACAATAGTTTGCTTTATTGTGTAAAGAAATATGTGTTAATTACTATTTTGCCAACTAGATTGGAATTATTCTAAAAAAGATCAGAATTGAAATGAAATCCATTAATACTGATGCATGATTAGTTAATTTTATGTTGTCCTTCAGTGGGCTTAGCCCACTTTTAATTGGGCCAAAAGTCAATTTTTTTTTCAAATTAACGTGACACAGAAGGTCGCAATAATGTGTGCACCTGTTAGACTCGACCCAACCAGAACGGGCCCACCCTAATAAAATTTCATCTAAAAAAGCTACAATTGCGCCGAACAAAATTTTTTTTGGGCTATATGAACAATGCCAACCTGCAGAAACAGTTTTGGGCTCAACCCAGCTACGAGAAACGACCTTTTTTTGCGTCACTAGTCGGCGTTTTCTTGCAGTGCTCTCAACGCCGATTGGCCAACTGACATTCCCCATCACATTCGCTCTTATCTTCCCCCTCTCCTTTCCCTCTATCCCTCTTATCCACTCCCTAATTGATCGGTGTCCGATGACCCATGCAATGGATATGCTTCCCACATGTGCTTTGCAATCACAATTGGGGAAGCAAGTTGCCAAAGGTCCCTTTTTTGCATTTTGGCTTGCCTCTTCCTCTGTGTTTTGTGATGTTTCAATATTGAAATTCAGATGTTCTTATGGTTGACTTCAGATGTTGCCATAGGTGTTATGTTTGTAGAAATATGTTTTCTTAGCAAATTTTTAATGTTACTGCATAAGAGCGTTTGGAATGTTGAGATCAATTTAATTTTGCAGCATTCTAATTTCACATGAGAAATAGACAACAATATCTTCAACATCATGAATATTCTTATCAGCATGTTGTAACATGATGTTGAGGCATATATATTTATGATGTTGCATAATTGCATATGGTATTTCTGAATGATGAAATATATATTTTAGTACCAGAAGGAAAATATATAAATGTTGCATGTATTGTCGTGGGATTATTCATGGTGGAGCTACCATCCAATGCTAGCGCAGACATTGGAGGTAATGGAAAGCTTCATATGTCCAATAGAAGACTCCCCATCCTAGCCTCCCCGGGGATGACCTCAAGAATAGAGGATTAGCTACAGGCTCTCATTTGAGGTGATTCCATCATGGGGCTAGCGGAGCATGAGGATGAGATGAGTGAGTAGCAGAGGTGTTACTATTCACTCTCTTTCTCTCTGCACCACGGCTATGTGCTGGTGATTGTGTAAAGTTCAGATGTATTTGTGTATGTAAAATAGAGAAAATACCATTTGATTTTTTTTTCAATTTCATTTTGGTAACATGCATCGAATGTTGCCTCCAAAGGTGGGAAGGACCTGTCAGTGTTTTAGACCGGCAACTGTGACAACCCGCCCAGGAAAATACCGTACTATCGCCTAAGACCAATCCACTTTGGTCCTTAAACAATAATAAAGTATCATCCTGTCATTAGTTGCCGGGTTAACGCCCGGTAGATCACTTGGAGTACATACAGAGGATCGACACATGCATTAAAACTCACGCGAAGACGAGTCCAGAGTACAACATGAGTTAAAAACATTTTATTACAAACCATTGTTTCTGACATGGAGTAAAGGTTCAGACTTTTAAAACAGTAGAAATAAATTAAACTAGCGCAATGATAAACATCACAGGAGTCCATCCGTGATGTCATCACTTGTCGCCACCCTTCCGGTCAACAACACCTGCAGCAACAGTTTTAAGGCAGGGCTGAGTATACTAATACTCAGCAAGACTTAACCGTCGGGTGATAACTATATCACCAAACTCTAGACATGAAAGGCTTTTGGCCGGTGGAGTTTCTTTTGCTGAACAACTACTAGAGTAGGTCCTTACTTTCAATGTTTTAGCACAAGTTCTAATTGATTACCATTTCTAAGTGTGCCAACTAAATCAATCAAATATTGGACAAGCAATTAATTCATACAACAATATTCTCTGAATTCCATCATTACGAGATATCATGGCCAGTTGATTAAGCAGTCTCGGATAACAGTGAGAGGCCGACAATCGATTGTTTTAAACCTTTCAAGGTAAACCTAAACACACGGTGGGATGCCCCTCGCGAGGACAACCACCAAGCGGTTCCCAAAAGTCCTCGGGTTGGGATCGAATCTTACAGTCCTGAGTACAAGGTTAGCTGGCATACCCCGCGAGGCACCCAGTCTCACACATGCACCCCCCTTCCCGGTAGCTAGCCGGTTAGGTGATTCCTCAGGAGTAGTAATAGTAAGTTCCCGCACTGTCTCATTAAGGTACTAGGCTTACCGGGCCCATTCCCAACAAGTGCTTAGTATGTTCAAAAGCTTAGCCCACGAAAGCCACTGGACCGGAGCCCAAATCCCATGCTCTTACCACATGAGCAATCCATTTATAAAGATCTTATGATTCCAACATAAGAACCTATTCTCGCGAGTGACGAACATCACTCGACTTGTACCAGTCCTATAGCAAAGCAGCTATCGACCTACCATGCTAGTGATAAAGCATAGGTACCTAGGGATCATGCATCTAGGGTTTCAATTCAACTCCTGAAACGTAAATGCACAATCGTAGCAAACATAATTGCATAATTTTAAAAGACGGGGTTAATGATACGGGACTTGCCTTTGCTGGCAAGGTTGGCCTTAGGCCCTTCTGGACTTGGGTCCAGGTCTTGAGCTACGTCCACGTACTGCAGCTCTTCGTCGGCACCTTCGTCTCCTTCTTCCGGCACGAGCGTACGTCTACCGGCGGAAAGATCTACACGAAGATGCAATGCAAGATTTATTCCACGATTTTTAATTTAGTTAACCACAAACAATAAATGACAGCCATGGGGTGCATTAGTTGGACACATTCACCTAGATAAGAATACATTCAGCATACTCTTCCTAAAAGGAACAATATGCAGTCCTTTATTAAATATTCTTTTTGATAGTGACTATGTACATATATATGTAAATAGTTTAATTTAATTTCACCAACAGTAGTGGGTGGGTATATTTAGCCTTTTAACATGATTTACAACCACACACAAGATTATTAGGGATGGTTGGGGATTTTCCTAGTTAAAAGATTATTAAGCCCTTAATGGCCTTCAAAGCTTTTATTCATGAAATTAATTAATAAAATTCAGTGGACACGTGTGTTGCACATTAAACACCTATAACAAGCCACTTGACATACATGCATGCTTTGGATAGCTAGAAATTAATTATTTCTGAAAATGACAAAAAGCTAGCTAGAAGGACAAGGTAAATGCACATAAAAATAATTACTCAACAAAATGTTCCAAAGTTTCTCACACATGTTACATGGTCCAAAACTAACTTAGGGATGTAGCACATACACCTAGAACTATTATGAAACTTGACTTATGCAATTACCAAGAAAAACAAGCATAGTTCAAGAATAAATATTTCTTGTAATTAGATGATTTTGATTAATTCACCAGAGGTGTGTTTTGGAATAAGAATACAGTATGCAAAAGTTGGTTCCAAAAATATAATTATTTTTAGCTACACAAACCATTTATGCAGATTCTGTAGAAATGGAAAACAATTTTTATAAAACGATTTACAACATAACTTTGTGCAATTTTTGGCACACGAGCTAGTCATAACATACCACACAACATATCCAAAAATTAGCTACGGAGGATTTATAGATTTTGAGATATTGCAGATCTAGGTTTTTGAAATTCCTATTTTCATGCAAAAACTATCAGGAACTTGCTTAGGCAAAAATAACAAAAGTTGTAGGATTTTTTGCAATGAATCCAAAAAAATTGGGTTTGCATTTTTCTGATTTTCTACGATTTTTCTACGGATTTTACAAGTTTCTGCAAATCACAAGTACTATTCTAGTTACAACCTTTCACTAAGGCCCCCGGACTTTCTGCAGGTTCACAACTAAGCCCTTACTTTGCGGTTCAGCCCTTAGAAAGACTTCCCACCTCGCAATGTGGTCCCTAGGGGCGGTGGCCGGCGCGGGCCGCGCAATTCCGGCGAGCTCATCGCCGGGCTTGGCCGGGGAAGGCGGGGAGGTTGACTAGGGGCTCGCCGGAGAACGTTTTGTGGGCTCGGTTGGTGGAGGAAGGCGGCCGGCGGGGGTGGTCCGCGGCGCCGGGCGGCGGTCCGACGGGTGCTCGTCCGGCCGGCCCGACGCGACGCACGGCCGGCACGCGGTGCGAGGGGGGGAGGACTTCAAGGGGCCCTTGGGGTGCGCGGCGCCTTGGGAAGGTGCGCGGCCCTCGGTCGACGCGCGGCCGGAAGCCGAGAGCGGCGGGCGGCCGTGGTGCGGCGCGCGCGCGCGCGCCGGCGCGGCGACGTCGCGACGCGGCCCGGCTCATGCGCCACAGTTTCGGATTAGGCTACTTCGAGCTGGTTTTGTCCCAATATTTGAACAGAAGTGCACCAAGCGGTGAACAAGAAAGTTGTAGATCTCATTACCCTCTACCACTTTCACAAAGGCGGTATAGTGTTTTTCTCCACGAATTTTGCACAAAACGCTGCCAAACTTTGAATGTCACCATGTTTCGGTAAACAGGAGGTACTGTTAGTCGACCAAGTTTTTCACCAATTTCCACTCAAAATTTGAAATGCCAATCTACATGAAAGTTGTGTCCCACAACAAACTAGACAACTTTCATAAAGGTAGATTTTGAAGTGTTTAGGACAAATTTGGAGAACGCGACAAAAGTTCCGGACGACATTCGCCGACGTCAATGGCTAAGCCAGGTTTGACCGTGTCGTTGACAAAGAGTTGACCACGGGTGTGTGTAGACTTGGTCAAGGGGTTCAAGAGGGTTCACCGGCGAGGTTTTCGAGGTGATGACCCAGGTTGACCTAGGTTTGACCAGTGTCGGCCGGTTTGACTCAGCTGATCCGGTCATTAGCGTTAATGACGTTAATTACAACCTTGGGGCGTCACAGCCTACCCCCCTTAAGAAGAATCTCGTCCCAAGATTCGAAATTACAAGAGGAAGTGCGGAAGTTGTTCTTGGATAGAGATGTTACCCATAGAGTTAAGCCGGTCTGGCTTCCCTTGCAAAATCGGTTTCTTGCCGTGAGCACACTTAGCTGCTCCGAGGTTCTGATCCAGATGTTGGAGATTTGGGCAATCACGTATGAAATGCCTGGGTTGTCTACAATTGTAGCACAAATGGGGTGGAAGGTCTCCGGGCTTGGAAATTTGTTGCTAGTCTTTCTTGATGAGGCGGAGCTTCTTCTTCTTTTTCTTTCTTAACCTCGTGGCTTGCGAGAGCATTTCACCAACAGGGAGTTGAGTGGCCTCGCTAGTGTCACATCTTCGTTTGCCTTCACACGGACGAGTCTCCTTACAGGTATTTTCCCACTCACTTACATCTATCTCAGACAATACTCGCTTGTTGCCTCGATTTGCCCTCTCTTCTTCTCTAAGATCCATTGGTAGTTGAGAAAGTGGTAATATGGACTCGGAGGCCTGGGGTTGGTCTTGATTAACATACTCCACCAACAGATTGAACAACCGGGCTTGTTCGACCATAGAGGCAGATAAGGACTGAGAGAGACTATCTACCAAACTAGTTTGAGATGGTTTCCCATAACGTCCTTGGATGACATCGTACACCATCTGGTTCAGCATGGAATTTTGCCTCTCCAACAGCTGAGTTGCGCCGACAATGGCGTTTATGTCACTCTGGGTAGGTACTTCGGGTGAACAGGGCTTGTAAGGTCGGAGCTTCTGTTGCATCGGCGGCATTTGCTGTAGTTGTTGAGCCATTCGCTGTTGTGCCTGCAGGATCTGGCACAACAGATTGGTATGAGCTGCCACGAAAGCTTCGGTCAGTGTCGTGGGCGGTGGTAGCGTTAGATCACAGCTACCCGACGTACCAAAACCATTGGGGTTACTCCGTGTCGGTTTGAACATCTGAAAATTAAGTCCCTAATTAATACATGTTCAGAGCCTCACCCAGAAACTCACAGTTCGAACATGCAATACGAAACTCGTTCACGGTAAGTAATGCGAACCGGACATCAAAATAGTCACAAATATCAAATCGGTAAAGCTTTGTTTACACATCCCACGGTCGGGAATGCAGAGGGAACAAAAGGTACAAGGTGCGTTCCCTACTCCCTCATCGCCGTTCATGAGGAAGCGGCCGATAAGGTGCACATGAACAGCTAATAGCAGACAGATTCCGCCTATGACACAGAGATACATCCCTACCAACGTCCAGCGAAGCGTCTCGAACTCTTCCGAGGACTGAGTCATGGGTGTCATCTTGGCTTGAGTTCTTCTTCCGGTCTACTTCCGAGCTTCTTCTCGACGTCGTGGACGAAGACGGAGGGCAGCTTTCTCGGTAAGGAACGGGATAGATGGGAGAGATGCTCTAGTGGCAGGGTGGCCAAAATCTAACTTGAAAGAACAAGAGTGGTGAGGATGCCGAGCTCGGACGGACATGAGTCTTGTGCCGGGGTCCTGGTACAGGGCTTCCCCTTTTATGGCTGCTGCGGGGCTGCCACGGCCTTATAACCATCCGGGTATTTGGTGTAGACAACACGGAGCTCAACAAGGTCAGCCCGTGAGGTCTCAGTGTCGTGAGCACAGTTTCGGAAAAGATGGTGGGGTGGCGTCATGGTGTCGTATGGTCGTGACACTGATGATGATGAGGTTCAACGGTCTAAAGAATTTACCGTGATGGGGAGAAAAACGAGAAAGCTCAGCGTACAACGCTTTACGTTCGTGATGGCAACAAAGAGAAGCTTAGAAAAAGCTTCGATCGATCCTGGGGGTACTTCCTTGCTCGCTTCCGAGTATTCAAAGGTTATGAGCACGGACCGAGAACGAATACACGATGGATGACTTCTCCACATTGACTTTTCGAGAACCTTGATTACTCGAGAAAATTTCTACTTCTATTGCTTCCACTAGGCTAGCAGGAAAGGAATAGCTTACTCCAAGGTCGTCGAGATTTGCGGCATGAGGCCAAGTCGACAGGGATTCCCAAAAGACCATTACGAAAAAAAGGAAGGCTAAGAAAAGAGTTCCATAATTTCTTGTACGAAAGGTAATTTCATGCGGAAACTTCAAAACAATCTTGCTCACACCTTACTTTACTTTGTGAATTTGAGGTGTCGACATCTTATTATTTTAAGGTGCAATAATTTTCAAAGTTGATGCGATGCACATGCTTGTAAAGACACTATGCACATGCTTGTGCGGTATGGTGCTCATGATGCACGTTAGAATGACCCGGTTACCCATATGATGAGTTAGTGATTGCAAGGGCAATCGTAGGCAGAGAGGATCTGTGTGGCGAGTCGCATTCTCACAACCAAGATACCTAGCGCGCTCCTAGTGGCAATCACATGGCTGCAGTGCACATGATGCCCTAGGTTCCGTCGCGGCACCTTCGGCTATGGGATAACAACATCACCAACCAGAGAGGTAGAGTATGAGTACGGAGTTTCTATGCGAGTGCATGTTAGTATACCCAAGCTTCCCGAAGGCATATGCTATGCGGTGCACGCTCAAAAGTAACATTTATTTTAATTCACAAGGTTGTGAGCAAGACTAAAAGAATAAGTTCAGGATTGAGGAATCGATTGGACCTTTGATTGGCACGAGCTTTCCAGACCACAAAACTTGATTGATCACAACTAGCATAAATAATGCTTTACGAACATTACCGCTGAAAGAGATATTTGATCCAAGCATTACATTAGTGATGGTTTTTGGAATTACCAAACAACGTTTGGGATTACAACACAGACTAGCTGCACAACAAGGTTCCTAGTTCAACTAACCGCAATAGTTAACCAAATGCGGTTACTATACACTAGGCTTCCTTACAAACACTACATTCTTACGACTCAGAATTTTATTTCCCACATACCAACTTCTAAGGATTGGGTCTTCCACGCTGAGGGACTATGGTGACTCGGGTCCGGACTCAATTCTGGTTTCTCCTTGGATGTCCTCAGCATCTTCTTCTTCTGCTGGTCTAGGATTGACAGGTTCTGGGGGTGGGGCTGCTACAGCTTCCAGTTGATTTTCTAGTTCAAGCATATACTAGTCATTATGCTGCAACAAGAAATTCTGCTCGTGTATGATCTCACTCAATTCTTGTATCTTTGCCTTGTCCTTGCGTCATTCCTTCCTGAGAGTAGCTATCAGGGCTCGGGCTTCGTTCAATGCTTGAGCTGTACACTCCATTTCTTTAACTCTGTATCTATAGATCTGATGTCTATGGAATACACTTTCTCCCACCATCCGTCGGTAGGTGTCGTACATGGCTTTTGAAAAGCGGATTGAGGTGACAAGATCAGAACTGTTGTGCGAGTTGCTCTGGGCTGGCAGGGCAGCTTCACGTTCGACCCAAGGTACAACGTGTCGCTCAGGTACAGGAATTACTCTAGCTGCAGAGTCGGCTATCTCGTCAGGGTGCTTCCCACAGAAAGTTGTGAGTGCTTCGAGAGCAGCCTTCTGCACCGTGTCGGACAAGTTTCTCCCTTGTGCCCTACACTCCCACTCTTCCCAACCAGGATTGGTCGGGCACATGGGAATCTTCACCTTTACTTCACATCGGAGGAGTTGGCCTGTGATCATGATCTCACATGTCGAGTACTCTGGGTAAGTGGTGTACCCAAAGTCCTTCAGGGTGTCCCACAAAAGTGCAGGAAATCCATCCTCCTCGAGGTAGTTCACGAGAGTCCATGATTCCACATCAACCGACGCAGATCCAGCGTTGTGCATCTGAACATAACGAAAAAAGTGAGAATCAGTCGGGTGCGAGTGTACAAGGGTAACTCGGTCCACGAATAAGGGTAAGGGTTAAGGTATGGGGTAACCATGCATACTAAATACCATCGCATGCTGAACTTGAACGAGCAGGCATACCTAATGATACAAAGTTCTGGTAATCAGAAACCGAACTTCCTAACTCAAACCAGAGTCCAGAATTCTCAAACCTGCGTAGCTACTTAGCAAGGTTGTGAGACTCAAGTTGGGTATGCAAGGTTGAGCTAGAAGATTAGGAAAGGTACTTATCTAAGCGAGATTTCAAAGGTGCTAAGGGGATAGCGAAACATGGGTTGACCAACCGAGCATAACTTGCGGTAAACCTAAGTTATGGTCGTGAACTTCGGCGAGCAGAAACTAGAGTAGATTGGAGCAACCTAGATAGAGATCAACTAGACAAAAGATTCTTAGATGAGGACAGCAATCTAAGCAACATCTCTAATAAATTTTGTGCACAACAACACATCTACACTTGAGAGGCTAGACAAGACAACACACTATCACCATTTTACTTTAGAGAGCACGGAAACAGACATGAGTTCAGTTTAGGTTCTTCCACGACTTTTAGCATGATGCAAGATGTCCTATTCGTCCTCACAAGGCATTCAAGCCAAAACTCGGAGTTAGCGCCGGTGGCATGGCACATACACGTATCTCCCTATAATAACTAGTCGAGCGCTAGTCGATGCTCACTTAGCGACTTACGAAACGAGGTTAGGGTACCTGCAGAAGATCAAAGAACCCAACGAACCTTTCATGCCAACACTCATGAAAGCGTCCACATACATTACCGTTCACTATAGAAACGGCATCCATGCGTTAAGCCGTTGCATTGACAGCATCCAACCTCGGACACTCTCCGTTTGAATGGAGTATGTCCTTGCCTCGCATATTCAACATGCAGAATGCTCACGTATGAAATACGTGGCGACACACAACTTACAACTAGATGCGAAGATGGGATCCGTTGAATGGATCACTCCATCAACCCTCGCAATTCCCGTGATGCGGTACAGCACACGTATAAAACACGCGGCTCATCTAGTTTGACATAAAGTAAATGTGCAGGAAGTTAGCAAAATAAATCATAGATTAATAAGCCACCTGAAAGAACCCAAAAGTTCCCTCTAGGGCCTCTCGGTCTAGTTTATCCTTGACGGACCAACGTGTTTTGTAAATCCAAACAGTCTTGGCAATTTTTATTCCAAAAATCATGTGATTAAGGTTGTTAGTTAAACTCTAGTGCATGCAATCGCTTTGATACCAGTTGTGACAACCTGCCCAGAAAAATACCGTACTATCACCTAAGACCGATCCACTTTGGTCTTTAAACAATAGTAAAGTATCATCCTGTCGTTAGTTGTCGGGTTAACGCCCGATACATCACTTGGAGTTCATACAGAGGATCGACACATGCATTAAAACTCACGCGAAGACGAGTCCAGAGTACAACATGAGTTAAAAACATTTTATTACAAACCATTGTTTCTGACATGGAGTAAAGGTTCAGAGTTTGAAAACAGCGGAAATAAATTAAACTAGCGCAACGGTAAACATCACAGGAGGCCATCCGTGATGTCATCACTTGTCGCCACCCTTCCGGTCAACAACACCTGCAACAACAGTTGTAAGGCAAGGTTGAGTATACTAATACTCAGCAAGACTTAACCGTCGGGTGATAACTACATCACCAAACTCTAGACATGACAGGCTTTTGGCCGGTGGAGTTTCTTTTGCTGAACAACTACTAGAGTAGGTCCTTACTTTCAATGTTTTAGCACAAGTTCTAATTGATTACCATTTCTGAGTGTGCCAACTAAATCAATCAAGAATTGGGCAAGCAATTAATTCATACAACAATATTATCCGAATTCCATCATTACGGGATATCATGGCTAGTTGATTTAGCAGTCTCAGATAATTGTGAGAGGCCGACAATCAATTGATTTAAACCTTGCAAGGTAAACCTAAACACACGGTAGGATGCCCCTCGCGAGGACAACCACTAAGCGGTTCCCAAAAGTCCTCGGGATGGGATCGAATCTTACAGTCCTGGGTACAAGGTTAGCTGGCATACCCCGCGAGGCACCCAGTCTCACACATGCACCCCCTTCCCGGTAGCTAGCCGGTTAGGTGATTCCTCAAGAGTACTAATAGTAAGTTCCCACACCGTCTCGTTAAGGTACTAGGCTTACCGGTCCCATTCCCGACAAGTGCTTAGTACGTTCAAAAGCTTAGCCCACGAAAGCCATTGGACCGGAGCCCAAATCCCATGCTCTTACCACATGAGCAATCCATTTATAAAGATCTTATGATTCCAACATAAGAACCTATTCTCGCGAGTGACGAACATCACTCGGCTTGTACCGGTCCTATGGCAAAGCAGCTATCGACCTAACATACTAGTGATAGAACATAGGTACCTAGGGATCATGCATCTAGGGTTTCAATTCAACTCATGAAACGTAAATGCACAATCGTAGCAAACATAATTGCATAATTTTAGAAGACGGGGTTAATGATCCGAGACTTGCTTTTGCTGGCAAGGTTGTCCTTAGGCCCTTCTGGACTTGGGTCCAGGTCTTGAGCTACGTCCACGTACTGCAGCTCTTCGTCGGCACCTTCGTTTCCTTCTTCCGCTACGAGCGTACGTCTACCGGCGGAAAGATCTACACGAAGATGCAATGCAAGATTTATTGGACGATTTTTAATTTAGTTAACCACAAACAATAAATGACAGCCATGGGGTGCATTAGTTGGACACATTCACCTAGATAAGAATACATTCAACACACTCTTCCAAAAAGGAACAATATGCAGTCCTTTATTAAATATTCTTTTTGATAGTGACTGTGTACATATATGTGTAAATAATTTAATTTAATTTCACCAACAGTAGTGGGTGGGTATATTTAGCCTTTTAACATGATTTACAACCACACACAAGATTATTAGGGATGGTTGGGGATTTTTCCCGGTTAAAAGATTCTTAAGCCCTTAATGGCCTTCAAAGCTTTTATTCATGAAATTAATTAATAAAATTCAGTGGATGGGTGTGTTGCACACTAGACACCTGTCACAAGCCACTGGACATACATGCATGCTTTGGATAGCTAGAAATTAATTATTTTTGAAAATGACAAATGCTAGCTAGAAGGACAATGTAAATGCACACAAAAATAATTACTCAACAAAATGATCCAAAGTTTCTCACACATGTTATATGGTCCAAAACTAACCTAGGGATGTAGCAAATACACCTAGAACTATTATGAAACTTGACTTATGCAATTACCAAGAAAAACAAGCATAATTCAAGAATAAAAATTTCTGGTAATTATAAAATTTTGATTAATTCACCAGAGGTGTGTTTTGGAAAAAAAAGACAGTATGCCAAAGTTGGTTGCAAAAATATAATTATTTTTATCTACAAAAATCATTTATGCAGATTCTATAGAAATGGAAAACAATTTTTATAAAAAGATTTACAACATAACTTTGTGCAATTTTTGGCACAGGAGCTAGTCATAACATAACACACAACATATCCAAAAATTAGCTACGGAGGATTTATAGATTTTGAGATATTGCAGATCAAGGTTTTTGACATTCCTATTTTTCATGCAAAAACTATCAGGAACTAGCTCAGGCAAGAATAGGATTTTTCATAATGAATCCAACAAAATTGGGTTTGCATTTTTCTGATTTTTCTACGATTTTCTACGGATTTTATAAGTTTCTGCAATTCATGTTCTAGTTACAACCTTTCACTAAGGCCCCTGGACTTTCTGCAGGTTCACAACTAAGCCCTTACTTTGCGGTTCAGCCCTTAGAAACAGTTCCCACCTCGCAATGTGGCCCCTAGGGGCGGTGGCCGGCGCGGGCGGTGCAATTCCGGCGAGCTCGCCGGGCTTGGCCGGGGAAGGCGGGGAGGTTGACTAGGGGCTCGCCGGAGAACGTTTTGTGGGCTCGGTTGGTGGAGGAAGGCGGCCGGTGGGGGTGGTCCGCGGCGCCAGGCGGCGGTCGCCGCTGGAGCAGGCGTTCCAGCGAGGTGGCTTCTCGGTGGATCACGGGAGCGAGGCGGCGAGCAACAGTAGGTGCAAGAGAAGGCAGCGTGCGCGTTAGCTGGGGAACTCGGCCGGTCGGACCCTAGGTTTGCCATGGCGGCCCCAATGGCGGGCACGACGGAGGCCAGGAGCGAGGACGCGGCTCTGCGCAGGACAAGCCGGCGACCGCTTAAATAGCAGGGGCGGTTTCTCGCCGTCGCGTCGAAGCAAGGACCGCGTTTAACTCATCTGTACGGCGCGCGGGGCAAGGAGTCGCCGCCGGTCCGGTGGTCCGATGGGTGCCTATCCGGCCGGCCTGAAGCGGCGCACGACCGGCACGCGGTGCGAGGGGGGGAGGACTTCAAGGGGCCCTTGGGGTGCGCGACGCCTTGGGAAGGTGCGCGCTCTCGGTCGGCGCGCAGCCCGGAAGTCGAGGGCGGCGGGCGGCCGTGGCGCGGCGCGCGCGGTGTGCCGCGCGCGGCGGCGTCGCGACGCGGCCCGACTCATGCGCCACAATTCTGGATTAGGCTACTTCGAGCTAGTTTTTCTCCCAATATTTGAACAGAAGTGCACCAAGCGGTGAACAGGAAAGTTGTGGATCTCACTACCCTCTACCACTTTCACAAAGGCGGTATAGTGTTTTTCTCCACGAATTTTGCACAAAACGCTGCCAAACTTTGAATGTCACCATGTTTCAGTAAACAGGAGGTACTGTCAGTCGACAAAGTTTTTCACCAATTTCCACTCAAAATTTGAAATGCCAATCTACATGAAAGTTGTGTCCCTCAACAAACTGGACAACTTTCATAAAGGTAGATTTTGAAGTGTTTAGGCGAAATTTGGAGAATGCGGCAAAAGTTCCGGACGACATTCGCCGACGTCAATGGTTAAGCCGGGTTTGACCGTGTCTTTGGCCAAGGGTTGACCACGGGTGTGTGTAGACTTGGTCAAGGGGTTCAAGAGGGTTCACCGGCGAGGTTTTCGAGGTGATGACCCAGGTTGACCTAGGTTTGACCAGTGTCGGCCGGTTTGACTCGGCTGATCCGGTCATTGGCGTTAATGACGTTAATTACAAACCTTGGGCGTCACAGCAACCTACCAAGGGGAGTACCCGAGGTAGATGAATGTGGCCTCGCCGAGATCAGTAACTCGAAGGAAGAGACACGTGGCACACAATTTAGACAGGTTCGGGCCGCGAGGTGCGTAATACCCTACGTCCTGTATGCTGCGTAGCTCTGGATTGATTAGGTGTGATTACAAGATGATGCGTAATGAGAGAGAAGGGCCCCTACCTCGCCTTATATAGTCCGGGAGGCAGGGTTACAGGTCGGTTTAGGGAGAAAGTACTAGTCGTGTACGTCTAGGAGTCCTCTACACAGTACAAGGTATGTATAGCTTCCTATCCGAGTATTTCTCCATCGTAGTCCTTGCGCCTCACGCCATCAGGTGCCGTGCGGCACAAGCCGGGTAGTCCCAGGGGCCCATTGAGTAGTCGGTCTTGGTACCCACTGAGGTAGTGGGCCCAGAAAGGTCCATACGACAAGCCCTCGAGTACTTTGTAGTCGAGCAGGATAGCTTCAAGTAGTCTTGACGGCATTGGCGAGTAGTCCTCAAGCGTCCCCGAGTACTACAAGCCGAAAGTCCTCAAGAATATTTGAAGCATCCCGAGGCTGGAAGGTACTCCAGCTAATCCTTGAGTAATCCTGAAGCCTTCTCGAGTAGTCCCCAAGCGTCGTCGAGTTCTGCCCTTGAAGGTCTTCAACAATACTCGTGTTGTCTTGAAGCCGAAGTTTATATGGAAGTGCGATTGCATAATCGCACAACATATGGAGTAGCCCCCGAGCCTTAGGTTGAGTCGTAGACTCTAGCTGAGGGTCAATCTGAAGTTCTGGCAAGATTATCCCGCAAAATCCGGAGAAAAAACCGAAGGACACGTGGCACGGATCCCCCGAGGCTTGAGTCGAGTACTTCCTCTCGAATTGAAGGGTCATCTTGAATGTAGAATGTGTCCTGAGTTGCTCTTGAATCTTGTCGCTACCTAGAAGGATTGATTAGATGTAGCCGAGCCCCCGAGGTAAGGCGCATCGACTACTGGAAGTTGAAAGGTCAGGCGCTGCCGCTGAGTCAGCTGTTTTGAAACATATCCATCCGGCCGTTGCGGAGTGGCCGGTTGACTTATAAATAGAAGCCAAAACCCTTATGGTTTTCACCCCCACACTTGCAGCCATTCGTAGCAGATTTCACTAAGAATCCGCTAGTGCACACTGCCACCTCAGTGGGAATCGTAGATCCAAGCGCGTCGCCGCCAGTAGCCACCGCCGCAGCCCCCGAGCGAATGCGAGTGAAAACCCGTTGTACTTGGAGAATGAAACCCTCACCATCCAAGAGCATGAAGACCGCTGGCGGGAAGAAGAGATCCCGGGAGGAGGCTGCTGGATCCGCCGGAGGGTCGACACCGCCAGTGTCTCCCCCGCGGCCAAATCCCAAGGAGTGGAAGAAATCCAAAGCGAAGACTGAGGACCTGTTGGCGCTGCTGAAAAGTGGATTTCTTCGGGAGAAGGAGGTCGACATGTGGCGCACCACCGCGGGAGATCCATACCCGATGGAGAAAAAATCACGATGAGATCCCAATGTTCGCGCGATTCGTGGAGCGCGGGTTGGCCCTCCCAGCAAGCATCTTCTTCAAGGGTCTTCTTGAGTCTTACGGTATCGAGTACCTCAACCTCAACCCCAATGGCATCTTTCAGGTTTCTGTCTTCGTCCATTTTTTGCGAAGCGTCCTTGGGAATCAAGCCCCACTGGGTACTATTCCGGAAGTTCTTCTACGTGAAGCCCCAGCCGAGCGCCAATGACCCGCGAGTAGTCGGAGGGGCCGGCATCCAGATGCGTGAAGACGCCGCTGAGCAGTACTTAGCGTATAAGTTGATCGACTCCAACCAGGACTGGAAGTCGAAGTGGTTCTACATCACCAACCACCACCCGGAGCTGCCGAAGACGAGCGGGAAGCAGTCGAAGCACCGGCCCTGATGGAATACGGAGCCGACGATGCAGGAGGGTCGAGTACCATCCCGTTGGCGCGCTCGACTTGTCCATTGGCCCGATGATGGGCAACTGAGACATATCGGACGTCGATCCCGCTGTTCTCGCAGTATTAGCAGAATTGGTGATTGTCGAAGTTGGAGCCCAGGTCTGTGATGACGCGATGGGGTAGTCCGTAGCGATGCACGAGTTCATCCAAGAAGTCGAGTACTCTGTCGGCCTTGGGACATGTGACCGGCTTGACCTCGATCCACTTGGTGAACATGTCGATGGCCACCAAGACTATTGAATCCACCTGGCGCAGTCGGGAGAGGCCCAATCATGTCGAGCCCCCAGCAGGTGAAAGGCAAGGATGGCGGTATGGTGACTAGTTTGTAGGCCGGGACATGTTGTTGCTTGGCGAAGTATTGTCACCCTTGGCACCTTCGGACGAGTTCTTCGGCATCGCCCAGAGCTGTGGGCCAGTAGAAAGCCTGTCGGAAAGCCTTGTTGACCAGCGTGCGTGAGGACGCGTGGTTGCCGCAGACACCTTTGTGGATCTCCTCCAAGATGCCCTTGCCTTCTTCTCGGGGGACGCACTTCATGATTACTCCGGAAGATGCACCCCGCCTGTAGAGCTTGTCTCCGACTAGGACGTAGGACTTGGCGCGGCGGATGAGTTGCTCGGCCAAGTTCTTGTCCGAGGGAACCTTCTGCTCGCGGATGTAGTCGATGAAGGGTGGCCGCCACTCCCGTCTATCATCATGACCTCCTGGGCAGCTGGGGGATGTGCTGGATCAGTGGTCGGTGGCGCCGGCTCTGGGATGGATGGCGCGTGAAGCTCGTGGACGAAGACACCCGCTGGTACTTGAGCGCGAGTAGAGCCAAGCTTCGACAGGACGTCCACTGCAACATTGTTGTCGCGGATGACGTGATGGAACTCGAGACCATAAAACTTGTTCTCGAGCTTGCGGACTTCTAGGCAGTAGGCGTCCATGTTCTCTTTGTTGCGGTCCCAGGACTTGTTGACTTGGTTGATGACCACTGCGGAGTCACCGTAGACTAGTAGCCACTTGATGCCTGGTGAAGCCGCAAGGCGGAGCTCATGTAGAAGGGCTTCGTACTCGGCTTCGTTGTTTGAGACCTTCCAAAAGATCTGCAGGACGTACTTGAGTTGTTCACCCGTTGGGGAAATCAGGAGTACCCCTGCACCTGCGCTTCGAGCTTAAGCGAGCCGACGAAGTACATCACCCAATGCTTTGGGCGCTCAGTTGGAGTAGGTAGCTGATTTTCCCGCCACTCTGCCATGAAGTCGACTAGTGCCTGCGACTTGATGGCTGCTCGTGGCTTGAAGTCGATGTTGAGGGCCCCGAGTTCGACTGCCCACTTTGAGATCCTTCCAGTAGCATCTTGGTTCCGAAAGATGTCGCCGAGCGGGTAGTCGGTGACGACGGAGATCGAGTACTCCTGGAAGTAGTGTCGTAGCTTCCGCGAGGTGATGAGCACTGCATACAGTAGCTTCTGTACTGGTTGATAGCGTGCCTTAGATTCCGACAGGACCTCGCCAACGAAGTAGACCGGTCGCTGGACTGGGTAGGCGTGGCCGTCTTCCCGCCGCTCGACGACGATGGCGATGATCGACCACGTGAGTAGTCGCAGCGAGGTAGAGTAGTAGCTGCTCCTTTTTGCGAAGAGCCGTGAGGACTGGTGGCTTGGATAAGAAGTCCTTGAGCTGAGCAAGGGCTTGGTCTGCCTCTGGAGTCCACGCGAACTTCTCTTGACGCTTGAGTAGTTTGAAGAAGGGGAGCCCCCATTCTCCAAGCTTCAAGATGAATCTGTTCAGGGCCGCCATGCACCCGGTTTTCAACTTGGTCGAGAGCCTCTGCGAGATTCCGTATGGGTAGGGATTCGCAGAGACGTCGACGCTGTTCGTTCTGCTTTCTGTTGCGCTCACGTTGGGCGTTCTTGTTGGCGTCGGTCTCGTCTACGGGTGCGTTGGCAGACAGCTCGTCTGCTGAGATATCCTCGAGATATCGGTCAGGGAGTGTCCCTGAGGGTCCTGGCGTCTCATTGGTAGTCATGAAGACTTGACGATCAGGAGAGCCGAGGCTAGAGTCGCTAGTCACCACCTCTGTTAGAGTGCATTCCTCAGCTGGAGCTAGTGGTGTTCCCTCCTGGAAGGGAAGTGAGTCGAGGTAGGTGACGCAGCGTGAGTTCCCATCTATCAGGTCTGCGGGCTTGCGGTCCGGCCAGTAGACGAATCTGCCGGCGGGTGTAGATGTTATAACCAGGCCAGAGGTTGGTCCTGACAGCTATTGCTCCATCGTGTAGTTCTCAGACTCGGGCTCGTCAGGGTCCTCGCCGAAGTCGAACTCATAGGAGGAGTCCGAGTAGTAGCCAGAGATGGGGTTATAGTCCGAGTTGTACTCGGAGATGATCTCCTTCCCAACCCGGCGCGCGGAAAGAGCCTTCGCGTGGGCCTTGCTAGCGATGCAGAGGCTGTATGGGAAGTGCTCATGGAGTGGGGAGGCCGCACATGATGGCTCGATAGCCGGCTCGCATGCAAGCTCGAAGTCGGCGTGCTGGTTGTAGAGCGAAATTTCGCCGAACTTCCCGGCGAGATCGCCCGTGACTACTTCGGGAAGTGTCATGAGATCGGTCTTCTGGTTGGGCGGCATGGTGAGGCGGCGCTGGAGGGATCCGGCGCCATTAGCAGTGCAGACCCAGGAGCCGAAGACGAAGGTGTCGCCGCAGTTGAAGGCGACAGTTGTCTTGATGAAGATTGAAACTGTCGAGTTCGCCATGTGATCTTCGGCGAGAGCCCCTACCTGGCGCGCCAGCTGTCGGTGTTTTAGGCCAGCAACCTACCAAGGGGAGTACCCGAGGTAGATGAATGTGGCCTCACCGAGATCGGAACTCGAAGGAAGAGACACGTGGCACAAAATTTAGACAGGTTCGGGCCGCGAGGTATGCTGCGTCCTGTATACTCCGTAGCTCTGGATTTAGACCTGTATGCTGTGTAGCTCTGGATTGACTGGGTGTGATTACAAGATGATGTGTAATGAGAGAGAAGGGCCCCTGCCTCACCTTATATAGTCCGGGAGGCAGGGTTACAGGTCGGTTTAGGGAGAGAGTACTAGTCGTGTACGTCTAGGAGTCCTCTACACAGTACAAGGTATGTATAGCTTCCTATCCGAGTACTTCTCCACCGTAGTCCTTGCGCCTCACGCCATCATGTGCTGTGTGGCACAAGCCGGGTAGTCCCAGGGGCCCACCGAGTAGTCGGTCCTGGTACCCACCGAGGTAGGGGCCCAGGGATGTCCATACGACAGGACCAATGTGCTTGAATGGAGAACTCCCGAGAACCGAGATGAAAAGGCTGGAAGTTCATGCATAAAGATCCCTCAACTTGATCGCGGAGGTAACGACGTCCAAGGCCCACAATTGAAGGGGCCAATGATCCAAAATGCAAGAGATGGACCGTGGAGCAAATTGGGCTGAAACCGAGCCTAGAAGGGCCAAGGCTGGCCGTCCCACGTGGACCGGCCCAGCCCCTTTTGGCGGCGGTTCGGGCCCACTTTCTTCAGTGTTAAATACATTACGTGAAAAACTGGCTTTGGTAACGGGTGTAGATCGCCTTTGGTAACGGGCAATGCGCCCGTTGTGACACCCTAAAATTCCATCACTGAAATCACTTAGCAACTTAAAATGTCTTAGGGATTTAAGGAGATTAAAATGTTAAATAAAAATTGAGCTCTAAAAATATTAAAGATAATATAATAAAGTTAGAGACAACAAGTGTATGTGCATCATCTTTTGGCTTGCATGATTTTGGTTGCTTGAGTAGTCTCTAAAAAGTCTATAAAATATTTGAGAAAAGTTTGCAAAAGTTTGAAATGGATTTGAATTGAAAATGGATTTGAAAATGAGGTTTGAAAAAGAAAAGAAAAAAAAAAAGAAAACCAAAGCACCCTTACCTTTTGGCCCAGGCGGCCCAGCCCGACTCCCCGCCGGCCCACTGCCCTTCCCCCTTCTCTTTTCTTTTTGCGGCGGGCGCCGCGGGTGGGCCCCACCCGCCGGCCTCTATCCCTCCCCTTCCTTTCTTCTTCCCCGCGCCCGCGCCGCCGCCGCCGCACGCCGCGGAATCCGCTCGGCCCCGCCCCTTCCCCTTCCTTCCTTTCCTCCCCGAGCCTGCCAATTAAGGCAAGTAACTGCCCGTGATCAATTGGGGGCCATTTCCCCCTTTCCTTACACCGGGCCGTGATGGCCGCCGGCCATCAATGGCAACCCGCCGCCGCCCCGTCCCCTGGCCGCTTCACTTCCCTCCCTCGAGCCCTACATAAGCACGCTCACGCGCTCCTTGGCTCCCCTTTCGCCTCTGCAACACACACGCGCCCGAGCCGAGCCCAATTTCTACGCCGCGCGCCTTGCTTTCCCGCCGCCGCCGTCGGTCTCGTCGCCGCCCCGGTGAAGGGCTTGGCCTCCCACCCGTTTCGTTGATCACTAGGTCCGTAAGGGGCTTGACAAGCTCATGCGCCCGCAGTTCACGCCCTCGACGCCCGTGGCGCCCGCGCCCGTGCTCGCCGGAGCGCCGCCCGAGCCGCCGCCGTCGTCACCAAGCCACCCCGTTGCCGCCTTCTTTCCACCTTTCGACCCGTCCTCATCGCGCGCGCGTGGTAAGCAAACCCCCCCCCCCGCCCCGGTTTCCCCTCCTATCGCGCCCCCGCCGCCTCCCCCGCGAGCTCACCGGAGTGACCGCGCCGCCCCCTTACGGTGCCGGCCGCCGGTGAGGCCCAATCGTGCCCGTAGAGCCCGCAATCGTGTGCGCAAGCGTCTCCGCGTCGTTTTGCCCCCAACCCGTGGTCGAAGAGATGGCCCGAGCGCCGTCCGAGCTCACGCGGCGGCGAGCTCCCGCCGCGCGGCCGCCGCCCTCCCGGCGTCGTCGCCGCCGCCCGCCGCACGCACACGTCCGTGGCCGTCCGATCACGCGCGGACGGCCGGGATCGCGTACCCGTTCGGTTTAAGTAGCCGGGTCCACGGTGGACCCATGGACCGCGCCTACGGCCGGGTCCACGGTGCACCCATGCGCCATCCGCCGTTGGATCTCAGATCCATGGTGTGGAGTGGCGGTTTTGTTTAAGAGTCCCTGGGATTTCAAATATTCGCAAGCCGGTCATTCCACCTCTGAAAATAATTACAGTTAGGTCCTGATTCTTACAAACTAGCCCCTATCTACCCTGTTTAATTCTGTTTTAAGCCCTTTTCACTTCTTTTTGCACATAAACCCTCTGATTTAGTTTATAAAAATGTTTTAGCCCCTGAATTTATTCATAAACAACCCTGTAAACATAGTTTTCTTGCAAATAGGCCTCTGAAAACCGTTTTAACCATATCTTTCTCATTTTAACTCCGTTTTTAGCGTTCTATATATCGAAATGATCGTCTCGACGAGTAGAATCTTTTAAACAGTAAATTTACCAGTTTTATTACTGTTTGGTGTACTGTTTTGTTTATTGATTGTTATCCATGTTTGACTCGTAGATATCGTGCCTGTTTCGTCTGAGCTCCCTGTCGGAAGTGATCCGGAAGAACCTGTCTTTGAAGAGGAATTCACCCAGCTTGTAGAGGAAGGCAAGTGGATTTCCCCCTCTGCATAATCTTTTTGAACCCATGTCACTGCATGCTAAACAATGTTTACTATTCCTGTTGATATGCATAAATCTGATGGGCAAACACCTAGCTAAGGATTTGACTAGATGCTTTACCACTTTACCTTGATCAACCCTGTTTAAACTTATGTTTGGGGTAGATAAATGCTTAGCTTGCTCAACATAAGTTTGGTTATGCTTTGTTTATGTTATGCATCTCAGTTTTGTTTATGTATGTGCTTGTGCTTTAAACAAGACAACTTGATTCATAATCGGAACATGGAGAACCACCCAAGATAACAGTACAACCACAGTCCACATGGCTCTGGCTTAGCCAATTAATTAGGAGAGTGGGGTAGCTGATAGCTCTTTTCCGAGAGGGGCACAGGGGGCCGGAGTTGAAGGGGTATAGCCCGGTCCTTTTGGGGTAGCAGCCTTGGCTAAGGTGTTGACCACTAGGGAGGGTTATGGCTCGCTCCGCCGCCGTAATCGTTGCGTCGTTGGTTTCTCTTCTTTCCTTTGTAAAGGCTTCGTAGTAGACCCCTAGCCACTCACCTTGGAAGTGTTTAAGGGTCTAGCTAACCCGGGCAAGATGGGGAACACGAACTGTGGGTAAAGTGTACAACCTCTGCAGAGTGTAAAACTGATCGATCAGCCGTGCTCACGGTCATGAGCGGCTTGGACCCTCACATGAGTAATAAACTTGAAGATTAATGTAAATCGTGGGTTGGAGGTTTGGTTTGAGGTTTCTTTTAAGGTTAAGTGGGTTGGTATACACTTACATCTAGTAACTAGGTGCTTGCTAATAAAACTTGACCAACTTATAAAATGCTTACCGCTGTGAACCATAGCCTATCCTTGATAGCCTTGCATTTTCCCCCACTTGCTGAGCTCCAACCATAAGTGTGCTCACCCTTGCTTACCGCTGTTCAGAGGAGAACGTCGGAGGCGAGGACGAGTACTGGAGTGACTTCGAGGAGTTCTAGGCATGCGGATCCCCCAGTCATCATGCCTGTGGATGTCAGCGATGGAGTTGCTCGTCGTCGTTTAGTTATCATTTTGTTCGGACCTTCGAGTCCACCCTTATGGATGTAATAAAGGATGTTATACTGGTTTAAACTCTTGTATGTTTTGTTACAACAATGGTATTACTCTCGTTTTGTCTAATCATGTGTGTGTAAATGATCCTGGCGCACATATGAGATGCATTCGGTTTTCCTTGTAAAATCGGGTGTGACAAAGTGGTACCAGAGCCGTGATGACTGTAGGTCGCAGCCTTAGTTAGAAATGGACGAAATTAAGGATTCATGTTCTAGAAAGCCACATCATGCTTCAAATCATCTTATTTACGCACTAAAAATCTAATTTAATTTTGTTCATCATTTTAAACTATCATTTTGATTTATTACGCACTGCGAGATCGTTTTGCTTTGACGGATGGCCGGGACTTACATGACCCCTCGCAAGAGCACCGGTGGGCGTTTTCCTCCGGGACCGGCCCCTCACCATCGCCTTGAAGATGTTGAGGAGGAACAGGAGGAGTTCCAGCAGGAGGTTGAGGTTGAGGAAGACCCAGAGGAGGTCCAGCCAGAAGAAGAAGAAGAGGATCCTGAAGAAGTTGAGATGGAGGAGGAAGAGCCAGAAGAGCCATTGGAACAGCCACAGCTGTACGATGGCACAGTGCTTGAGGCAGACGCAGACGGTGACATTGTGATTCCACCGGCGCCTGCAATCAATGAGGAAGCACCCCCTGCACCCGCGATCCTGTGCCAGAAGGTGATCCGGAAGACTCCGGTGATGACAAGTGTGGGTGAGGATGATGGTAACAATGCCGCCGGCAACCCGAGGAAGATGAAGATCCCCGCTACCATGGAGCCGAATACCATAAGCACTCTATCGAAGCCGAGAATGGGCGGTTCTGCATTCTCTTGTGGGATGTTCTGAGGTATCTGGGGTATACCATAAGGCCTCTCTATGTGACCAAGCATTTCAGTGAGCCTGGAATGAGGGATTACTACACTTGCAAAGTTTACATCAGGAAGCCTCTAAATGATACTGAAGGATGGAGGTATCGATCATCTCACCATAGCACAGCTCAGTTCTCTACGGATGATGCTGCGGTGAATGATGCAGCAAGGAGGGCGCTCTGGTCGGTTTGTAATGCTAATCGAGTGCAGTTGTTCCAGTCGGAGTACCGTCATGTGCCTCGACGTGCGAGTGGCACGGAAGTGACTGTGGTGCCAGCAGGAGGCGATGACCGCATCGATGTCTTGGCAAGGGTGACTCCCGCTGCTCCGAATGCCGATCCGGAGGGAGCAACTTTGGAGATAAACAAGTATCATGAAGAGCCGCAGTTGCTCGGGGCAAAGATAGCACGACCGGAAGCACAACTTGCAGGACGGCGACCGCCTCGGAGAAGTCATGCCATACCGGACTACGGCTTCCCCTCCGCGCAAGAGGCTTCGTTACAACACTGATGAAGCTACTACTCGTCTAGGCTAGGATCCTAGGATGCTCGCCCTTATCATTTACCTTTTCGATAGACCGTTCCTGCGTGAACGTATTTGCTTGTAATAATGAATGCTGTTTGCAAACATGCTTGAGTTGGATCTTTGCTTGATTGTAAATTGTATGGTGGAGTGATGGCCACTATGCAATCTGAAATTTTAAGATTAATTAAAGTTTGGTTTGGGTTTTATCGGTTGTCATTGCTTAATCTCTTATGCAAATGTGATTGGATCGAATCTGTTTTCGCAGTCATATGACATGTCAGTAATGTTTTGCTTATAACTCTAGCTACAGAATTCCAAATGACATGAAACCAGTTGGGTTAGTTCACAAATTTAGAGGATGAATTTCTGTCAAAAATTCAATGGTATACAATACATATTCTGGGAATTATGCACGAAGTAATGAACAAGTCAGAATCTGTAAATTTCTGCTGACATAGCTGTACTGTTTGAATTATATCTCGAGTTATACATATCCAAATGAGGTGATTCCAGTTGTGTTGGTTCCATAATTCTATACACTATAATTTGGTAAAAATTCGTGGTCATTGGATATTTACACAGAAAGTTATGCATAATCCTTTGAGGTCAACAGAATCTGTCTTAACTGAAGTACATGCTGTCATTTTATTTTGAGATACTCTCTTATGCAATGATTCAAGTACAATTATCTGAGATATGATTTTTCTAACGGTCAGATGGTAAACACCAGGTCCGGAGGAGGTCAAGACGTGCCACCTGTGATCCGGGCACATATTGCAAATCAACAAAACCCAAGACCACCTCCACCGATCAACCAAGCAATGGACCCGAACATGCAAGCAATTCTCGGGCAGCGGTTGATGCAACCGATTCAAAACCTTACCAACACAAGGGCAGCAGATGCAAGCTCAACAAAATCAGCCACCACCACCAATGCCACCACCACCCCCGCCACCAAGGGACGAGCACAAGGAGTTCATGAGCCACCATCCCCCTACATTTT
Source organism: Cenchrus americanus (assembly GCA_947561735.1). Taxonomy (NCBI): domain Eukaryota; kingdom Viridiplantae; phylum Streptophyta; class Magnoliopsida; order Poales; family Poaceae; genus Cenchrus; species Cenchrus americanus. The sequence continues at coordinate 152,029,856 of OX387242.1, read as the reverse complement.
CTCACTCCAGTGATCCACTAGATGCCGATGACTGGCCGAAAACTATCACTAAGAAGTCGGAAATCGTGCGGTTGCACCGACAGGAGATGGTTCCGTATGCCGCCGGAAGACTTGTGGGGCAGGCCGCAGATTGGTGGGATGCGTACTCTCAAGCTCATCCCAACAGGCAGAACATCACTTGGCAGGAATTCCGTGACAACTTCCGCACTTATCACATTCCTTCAGGGGTTCTTAAGCTCAAGCAGAGGGAGTTCTTGTCGCTGAGACAAGGCAATATGTCAGTGACTGAGTATCTGGACAAGTTCACTCACTTGTCACGTTATGCACCTGATGAAGTCAACACTGATCCAAAGAGGCAAGAAAGGTTCCTGGATGGCTTGATTAGTCCTCTGAACTATCTCTTTGCAGAGTCACATCTTTCCGGATTTTCGTACGACGGTAAACAAAGCTATTGGGTTGGAAAGCAAGAGGAAGGAGATGGGTGAACATAAACGCAAGTTTCAGTCTCAGGGGCAGTCTAGCAGTAACACCCGTCCCCGTTACAGTTCTCAGCAGAGCCTGACTCCATATCGTCCTGGTGGACAAGCTGGGAGGTACCCACAGAACATGCAGCTCCAGCGCTCGTTTCAGCCACAGCGCTTCAATCCTCAGACACCCAGAGCTCCTACCCCTCAGCTGAGTCGTCCTAGCAACAACTCTGGGGCACCTGTCAGGAACACCAACCCTGTTCAGCCAGGTGGATGCTTCAAGTGTGGAGAGCTGGGGCATTATGCTAACAACTGTCCTAAGAGGGTGATGCAGACTCCACAGAGGGACATTGGGAACAGGACTGGGCAGCCATCTCCTCGGGCTCGTACTCCACGGACACCCGGCAAGAGAGGCCGGCGAGTCATGTGCGTGGCCGAGTCAATCATGTATCGGTGGAGCAAGCTCGGAATGATGCGGCGTGGTATTGGGTATGTTTTTCGTCAACTCGTACACCGCTACCGTATTATTTGATTCGGGAGCATCACATTCATTCATAACGATCAATTTGTGGCAAAATATAACTTACCTATGAGTACAATGAAGAACTCATCGATAATTAGCACTCCGGGGGAGAAATGGCTTGGTCACATATGCCCACAAGTAAAGATTAATATCATGGGGGTAGACTTTCTTGCTAATCCGGTAGTTCTAAAATCATGGGGAATAGATGTCATTCTTGGTATGGATTGGTTAAGGAGTTGTGATGGAGTTATTCGGTGTCGGAAGAGGTCGATCGTTAACTTCGGTCCTCAAGGGGAAAGAGTAGAGTATGTGAGTGCACCCTCGTCTCACAAAGGAGTTATGAACTCGTTGAAGGCAAGGCCTTGGAGGATATAAGGGTAGTGAATGAATTCCTCGATGTGTTTCCGGAGGATTTACCGGGTATGCCACACGATCGTGACATTGAATTTAGTATTGAGCTTATACACGTAGTCTTGCTCCCATATCTAAAAGACCATATAGAATGGATGTTAAAGATCTAGGCTGAATTAAAGAAACAAATTGAAGAATTACTTAGTAAAGGGTTTATCCATCCTAGTTCATCACCATGGGGAGCCCCCACACTCTTCGTTGATAAGAAGGATGGATCTAGGAGGTTGTGTATAGACTATCGATCACTTAACGAGGTTACTATCAAGAATAAATACCCATTACCTCGGATTGAGGATTTGTTTGACCAAATGAGAGGAGCTAAGGCTTTCTCTAAGATAGATCTTAGATCGGGTTATCACCAGTTGAAAATCCGTGTGGAGGATATACCAAAGACAGCATTCACTTCTAGATATGGGTTATATGAGTTCACTGTGATGTCCTTTGGCCTGACCAATGCACCAGCATACTTTATGTATTTGATGAACAAGGTATTCATGGAGTATCTGGATAAGTTTGTTGTGGTATTCATTGATGATATATTGGTATTCTCTCGGAGTGAAGAAGAACATGAAGAACATTTGAGGCTTGTGTTACAGAAGTTACGGGAACATCAGCTGTATGCCAAGTTCAGCAAGTGTGCTTTCTGGTTAAAGGAGGTATCTTTTCTCGAACATATCATCACAGATGGAGGCATAGCAGTCGATCCAAGCAAGGTTCGGGATGTATTAAACTGGAGTCCGCCTAAGAATGTGCCGGAGATCAGAAGTTTCCTTGGTCTTGCAGGATACTATCGGAGGTTCATTGAAGGGTTTTCTAAGATAGTGAAGCCACTTACCACTCGCTCGAGAAAGGAAGAGAATTCAAATGGGATGAGAAGTGTCGGGCTAGTTTTGAGGGAGTTGAAGAAGAGGCCGACCACAAAGGCTTGTGTTGATCATGCCAGACATACACAAAGGGTTTGATGTGTACTGTGATGCCTCTCGGCAAGGTTTGGGATGTGTGTTAATGCAAGAAGGAAAGGTAGTAGCTTATGCTTCAAGACAGTTGAGGAAACATGAGCAGAACTATCCTACTCATGACCTTGAGTTAGCTGCAGTTGTTCATGCATTGAAGATCTGGAGACATTATATGATTGGGAACAAGTGTAAGATCTTTACTGACCATAAGAGTCTGAAATATATCTTTACTCAGAAGGATCTGAATTTGAGGCAAAGAAGATGGTTAGAGTTGATCAAAGATTATGATTTGGATATCCAGTATCATCCAGGAAAAGCGAATGTTGTGGCAGATGCTTTGAGTCGGAAGGGACAGACTAATATGCTATTGGGACACCTGTTACCTCAAGAACTATGTTGGGAGATGGCACGGCTTAACTTGGGAATGGTTGCTTCGAGTGAGACTTTGACATTAGAGATTGAATCGACACTTGAGCAGGATATCAGGAAGGGACAGTTGACTGATGCCAAGATTGCAGAATACAGGAAACTGATTAAGTTAGGCAAAGTTTCAGAATTCAGAGAAGATGAGCAAGGAACAGTGTGGTTTAAGAACAAAATCTGTGTACCTGAGATCAAGGAATTGAGAGAAGTTATCTTGAAGGAAGCACATGATTCAGCTTACTCTATACACCCTGGTAGTACCAAGATGTATCAGGACTTGAAGCAGAGATACTGGTGGTATGGGATGAAGAAAGATGTGGCGCTCATGTAGCTTTGTGTGATGTGTGCCAAAGAGTGAAGGCCGAGTATCAAAGACCAGCGGGATTGCTACAACCTGCGAAGGTACCGAGTGGAAATGGGAGGAAATCGGTATGGATTTCATAGTGGGATTACCTCGTACTCGTGACGGGTATGATTCTATTTGGGTTATTGTGGATAGACTAACCAAGGTAGCGCACTTCATTCCGGTGAAGACGACCTATACAGGGAGTGAAGCTAGGCTGAGTTGTATAATTCAAGGATAGTGTGTTTGCACGGGGTACCGAAGAAGATAGTGTCAGATCGAGGCACACAGTTCACTTCACGGTTTTGGCAGAAGTTGCATGAATCGATGGATACAAAGTTAAACTTCAGCTCAGCGTACCATCCTCAGACAGATGGGCAGACAGAGAGAACAAATCAGATACTCGAGGATATGCTGAGAGCTTGTGCGTTAAAGAACAGTGGCAGTTGGGATAAGAGTTTGCCTTATGCAGAGTTTGCTTATAACAACAGCTATCAGTCCAGCATCAAGATGGCACCTTTTGAAGCTCTGTATGGAAGGAAGTGTAGAACACCGTTGTTTTGGAATCAGACGGTGAAAGGCGGTTCTTTGGGCCGAACGGCATACGAGAAGCGAGAAAAGCAAGTTGAAATCATAAGGGGGAGAATCTTAAGGCGGCACGGTCTAGACGGAAGAGTTATGCGATCCTCGGCGAAGAGAGGTGATCTTGGAAGTCGGTGATTATGCATACCTCAGAGTGTCACCTATTCGGGGGTTACGAAGGTTTAATGTCAGGGGAAAGTTATCACCTCGATTTATCGGACCTTTCAAGATTTTGGAACGGAAAGGAGAAGTAGCATACTAGTTAGAGTTGCCAGCACAGTTGTCAGGAGTTTATGACGTGTTTCATGTATCTCAGCTAAAGAAATGCACAAGTGAGGTTAGAATAGAACCGGTACAGTTAGAGGATATTCAAATGGAGAATGACCTGACATACAAAGAATATCCTGTTAAGATCTTGGATGTGTCGAAAGAGTTACCGAAGTAAGATTATCGAATGTGCAAAGTGCGGTGGAGTCATCACACCGAGGAAGAGGCAACTTGGGAAAGAGAGGATGAACTCAAGGAAGACTTTCCTCAGCTGTTCTCTAAGTCTTCTGAATCTCGGGACGAGATTCTCTTTAAGGGGGTAGGATTTGTGACACCCTAAAATTCCATCACTGAAATCACTTAGCAACTTAAAATGTCTTAGGGATTTAAGGAGATTAAAATGTTAAATAAAAATTGAGCTCTAAAAATATTAAAGATAATATAATAAAGTTAGAGACAACAAGTGTATGTGCATCATCTTTTGGCTTGCATGATTTTGGTTGCTTGAGTAGTCTCTAAAAAGTCTATAAAATATTTGAGAAAAGTTTGCAAAAGTTTGAAATGGATTTGAATTGAAAATGGATTTGAAAATGAGGTTTGAAAAAGAAAAGAAAAAAAAAAGAAAACCAGCACCCTTACCTTTTGGCCCAGGCGGCCCAGCCCGACTCCCCGCCGGCCCACTGCCCTTCCCCCTTCTCTTTTCTTTTTGCAGCGGCGCCGACAGGTGGGCCCCACCTGTCAGCCTCTATCCCTCCCTTCCTTTCTTCTTCCCCGCGCCCGCGCCGGGCCGCGCGCGCACGCCGCGGAATCCGCTCGCCCCCGCCCTTCCCCTTCCTTCCTTTCCTCCCCGAGCACCGCCAATTAAGGCAAGTAGCCGCCGTGATCAATTGGGGGCCGTTTCCCCCTTTCCTTACACCGGGCCGTGATGGCCGCCGGCCATCAATGGCAACCCGCCGCCGCCACGTCCCCGGCCGCTTCACTTCCCTCCCTCGAGCCCTACGTAAGCTCGCTCACGCGCTCCTTGGCTCCCCTTTCGCCTGCGCAACACACACGCGCCGAGCGAGCCCAATTTCTACGGCGCCGCCGCCTTGCTTTCCGCCGCCGCGGGTCGTCTCGTCGCCGCCGGTGAAGGGCTTGGCCTCCCACCCGTTTCGTTGATCACTAGGTCCGTAAGTGGGCTCGACAAGCTCATGCGCGCGAGGTTCACGCCCTCGACGCCGTGGCGCCGCGCCCGTGCTCGCGGAGCGCCGCCCGAGCCGCCGTCGTCACCAAGCCACCCCGTTGCCGCCTTCTTTCCACCTTTCGACCCGTCCTCATCGCTGCGCGTGGTAAGCAAACCCCCCCCGCGGTTCCCCTCCTATCGCGCCCGGCGCCTCCCCCCGCGAGCTCACGGAGTGACCGCGCGCGCCCCCTTACGGTGCTGGCCGCCGGTGAGGGCCCAATCGTGCCCGTAGATCCCGCAATCGTGTGCGCAAGCGTCTCCGCGTCGTTTTTGCCCCAACCCGTGGTCGAAGAGATGGCCGGAGCGCCGTCCGAGCTCACGCCGGCGAGCTCCCGCCGCGCGCGCGCCTCCCTCCGGCGTCGTCGCCGCCGCCGCCCGCCGCACGCACGCGTCCAGGGCCGTCTGATCACGCGCGGACGGCCGGGATCGCGTACCCGTTCGGTTTAAGTGGCCGGGTCCACGGTGGACCCATGGACCGCGCCTACGGCCGGGTCCACGGTGCACCCATGCGCCATCCGCCGTTGGATCTCAGATCCACGGTGTGGAGTGGCGGTTTTGTTTAAGAGTCCCTGGGATTTCAAATATTCGCAAGCCGTCCTTCCACCTGCGAAAATAATTACGGTTAGGTCTGATTCTTGCAAACTAGCCCCTATCTACCTGTTTAATTCTGTTTTAAGCCCCTTTCACTTCTTTTTGCACATAAACCCTCCGATTTAGTTTATAAAAATGTTTTAGCCCCTGAATTTATTCATAAACAACCACTGTAAACATAGTTTTCTTGCAAATAGGCCCCCGAAAAGCTTGTTTTAACCATATCTTTCTCATTTTAACTCCGTTTTTAGCGTTCTATATATCGAAATGATCGTCTCGACGAGTAGAATCTTTTAAACAGTAAATTTACCAGTTTTATTACTGTTTGGTGTACTGTTTTGTTTATTGATTGTTATCCATGTTTGACTCGTAGATATCGTGCCGTTTCGTCGAGCTCCCTGTCGGAAGTGATGCGGAAGAACTTGTCTTTGAAGAGGAATTCACGCGGCTTGTAGAGGAAGGCAAGTGGATTTCCCCCTCTGCATAATCTTTTTGAACCCATGTCACTTGCATGCTAAACAATGTTTACTATTCACGTTGATATGCATAAATCGATGGGCAAACACCTAGCTAAGGATTTGACTAGATGCTTTACCACTTTACCTTGATCAACCCTGTTTAAACTTATGTTTGGGGTAGATAAATGCTTAGCTTGCTCAACATAAGTTTGGTTATGCTTTGTTTATGTTATACATCTCAGTTTTGTTTATGTATGTGCTTGTGCTTTAAACAAGACAACTTGATTCATAATCGGAACATGGAGAACCACCCAAGATAACAGTACAACCACAGTCCACATGGCTCTGGCTTAGCCAATTAATTAGGAGAGTGGGGTAGCTGATAGCTCTTTTCCGAGAGGGGCACGGGGGCGGAGTTGAAGGGGTATAGCCCGGTCCTTTTGGGGTAGCGACCTTGGCTAAGGTGTTGACCACTAGGGAGGGTTATGGCCCGCTCATTCTTTATGCTTGTTGCGGGGGCTGTTGGTTTCTCTTCTTTCCTTTGTAAAGGCTTCGTAGTGGACCCCTAGCCACTCACCTTGGAAGTGTTTAAGGGTCTAGCTAACCCGGGCAAGATGGGGAACACGAGCGTGGGTAAAGTGTACAACCTCGCGAGTGTAAAGCTGATCGATCAGCCGTGCTCACGGTCATGAGCGGCTTGGACCCTCACATGAGTAATAAACTTGAAGATTAATGTAAATCGTGGGTTGGAGGTTTGGTTTGAGGTTTCTTTTTAAGGTTAAGTGGGTTGGTATACACTTACATCTAGTAACTAGGTGCTTGCTAATAAAACTTGACCAACTTATAAAATGCTTACCGGTATGAACCATAGCCTATCCTTGATAGCCTTGCATTTTCCCCACTTGCGAGCTCCAACCATAAGTGTGCTCACCCTTGCTTACCGGTTGTTCGGGAGGAGAACGTCGGAGGCGAGGACGAGTCTTTGGGTGACTTCGAGGAGTTCTAGGCATGCGGATCCCCCCGGTCATCATGCTGTGGATGTCGGCGATGGAGTTGCTCGTCGTCGTTTAGTTATCGTTTTGTTCGGACCTTCGAGTCCACCCTTATGGATGTAATAAAGGATGTTATCTTGGTTTAAACTCTTGTACGTTTTGTTACAGCAATGGTATTACTCTCGTTTTGTCTAATCATGTGTGTGTAAATGATCCTGGCGCACATATGAGATGCATTCGGTTTTCCTTGTAAAATCGGGTGTGACACCCGTTACCGGTCAAGTGTTACAAATAAGTCAAGAAAGGTAACGGGCAGATGCCCGACACTAATAAGACATATTCGTAACAGGCATTAAACAACGACCGTTACCACAACTAGCCACCGATCACGTGAAATAGCTGTTTCTTTGGGCCCACAGGGACCTTTCGTAACGGGCACCAAAAGCAAAGCCCGTTACGAAGCTCAATATCAGAGGCGCCTGATGTGCACCTACGTCTCCACTATCTTGACGAAATGAGACGCGTCTATTTCACGCGCATCTCAACACAACTAGTATTCGTAACGGGCATCAAACAACGACCGTTACTAAAACTAGTCACCAGTCACGTGAAATGGGTGTTTCTCTGGGCCCACATGGAACTTTTGTAACGGGCATGAAACAGAGCCCGTTACTATGAAATTAACATCAGAGACGCATTCTGTGAACCGGCGTATCCACTGTCTCGACGAAATGAGACGCATCTGTTTCTACGTGCTTCTGCTTTCTCTCTATTAAAGGAGACGCTTGCTTTCAACCTGCGTCTCGTATATCTTGATGAACGGCCAGGTCCTGGAGCCCACCGGTCAGGACCGGTAACGGGCTTTTACACTGCCCATTACATTGTGGGAGTTTTTGTAACAGGCTTTCCGAATGAATCCCGTTACTCACTGATCAGTGTTTGTAACGAGCTTTAGTAGCGTACGGTATAGATACGGCGGCCACCCCTACCATAACCCTGCCGGTTCTTGGCGTCATCCTGGAACCGGCCAGGGATTTGGCAGCCACCGGGGCTGCATCTTTGGGATCCAGCCCGAGTGATATGAAAGCCACCCACGGCAAGGAGACATCACAAACACATTCTCACATCGAGATATAGGCAAAGCAAGATCACATTTATAGACAATCTAGGATCACATCATGTTTCAAGTTACTCTCATCGGGGCTTGTTTGGATGGAGTCATGAGAAAACTGCTGAACCGAGCGATGTCAACCTAACGAAGCAAGCAAAGCGGGGTTTCTCATGCAACAACACTTGACTAAAGAAGACTGAATGAGTTTCAAGTTTCTGGTCACAATAAACTCACGGTGCACCACTGTAGAACTTGCCATTTCGGTCGATGGTCTCCTTAAGAATGTACTCGCACATCTCCCGGACACGCTTTACATCTTTTGTGGAAACATCTACAGGAGGTTTGAAATCCTGCAAAATACAATCTTTTATGAGAATACAAGTAGAAATCATTTTCTAAAATTAGATGGATAATATGAGCAGAGACAAGGTTGAGCATTATTATCTACTTACAGCAGCCTTCTTGATGTCAGGTATGTCATCAGTAGTCTTAACATATGGAATGCCACATGGAATCCACACAAAGAGGACCCCCATGGCTGCTGAGCACACTGCATCGAGGTACCAAAATGACAAGTTAATGCAGTACCAAATAGGTAAGAAGGGACCATAAAAAAAACCTCGGTCTTACAGCGAGATTTGTTATGTGCTTGAGTGTGGCTTCTGGCTTTTTTCTTTCCTTTGTCGCTCTGTCCCGTGCATCAACAAAGGCCCTACATGATCAGTAATACTAATTAGAAACACTAAGGGATTGAATTTTTGTGAACAAAAAATACTGTACCAAAGGCCCTACATGGTCAGCAATACCAATTAGAAACACTAAGAGATTGAATTTTTGTGAACAAAACCTACAAGAAACTGACCAGTTCAAAACATTTTGGAGGTCTGGGAACTTTAGAAGTGGATGTTGTTTAGCAAAATCTAGATATCAAACCTCTTTGAACTTCATACAGATGATCACTATTACCCAGTGGCTAGTGCAGTAGGCACCCACCACGTAGTAGTTGTTCATCATTGCATTTGAGATTGCTTTGCCAACTTGATGAGACCGCTGAGAAATATTTGTTGAAGTAAACAAATCTAGATCTAAAAACCCAACACTGATGTGCTTCTCCGCTGCCTTGTCCATCATTTTCCTACAAAACAATCAAATTTTTAGCATGCATGAACTTAGCGGTCGAAATTAAAGAAATATCTTTTTAGGTTTTAAATGACTTACAATGTCCACAACCTCATGAAGGTAACATCTAGAGAAGCCAGGGCTATAAGGTTAAACACGCTACTGAATTCAGATTTTAACATTAAGGCACCACAACCACCTTTAAAGTAGTCTTGATCCACCTTTGCTGGAAAGGCAGGTTTATCGTTATTGTGTACCATGACATAAGCATGCAACTTGGCACAATTTGGTCTAGCAGCCTTTACATTTGCTTCTGACAACATAGGTGCACCATGCTAGTATTTTGGTCGGACATGTTCTGTCTCATTTGCACAGTTAAGAATCTCATCTTTAGACAGAGGTTTCCTGGCTTGGTTCCCCTTCTGCTGTGGAGATTGCCTGGGCTCCTCCTGTTGCAGAGGCTGTTGTACTTGTTGCATCTGCTGCTTAGGGGGAGATTGCCTGCGCTCCTCCTCCTGCTGGAGAGTCTGCTGTTTTGTTTGTTGTTTATCCTCATGTTGCAGCTGCTGCTTAGGCGTAGTTTGCCTGGGCTCCTCCTGCTGTTGTCCACGCTTCTGCTGTTAGAGAGGCTGCTATTTCGTCTGTTGATTATCCTCAAGTTGCAGCTGCTACTTAGGAGGAGTTTGCCTGGGCTCCTCCTTCGGTTGTTGTCGACGCTCCTGCTGTGTAGTTTTGTTGATCTGCTTTTGCTGCTGTTGAGCCTTCTCTTGCTGACACTTAGCTGCAGCACCTCCATTTGATGTTGTACCCCTGCTACCTGTTGCGGCTTCAGGGTTGGGATGTCTCTTCATGGGTGGTATAATGATCTTGTCCTTTGGCCATTGGATCCTTTGAACAAGAGCTGCAGCTAGGGTTGCTACGTCACCCCCATCAATTGGTACAGGCACAGGGTATTGACTCATATTGGCCCACACATAAGTAGGTTGCACCACAACATACCCATCCTACACCGGTACTGAATGGAAAGCCTTTTGAGATGGAAAGACTTTCGCTAGTGCGAGCTCCACGGTGCCATCCAAAAGGCTGCACACGCTTGGCTCGTCGGCTTATCTATTGTGTCCAGCATAGGTGATCGACTATCACTGTGCACTTCATTCGCTTCGTCACCGTTGGCATTCTAATGATCTTGCTCTCTGCCATCTTCCTCCCTGACATGCACATGTTCTTCCTCGCTGTCAAGCCCATCTTCTTCCTCAATGCCATCCATATCTTCTTCCTTGCTGCTACTGACAGGCACTGGTAATTGGGAAGGAAGAATGCCTGATAGTCTTAGAGCATGGACAATTGATTTAAATGTTTTGTCTGCCATCACATCATGAGCATTAGACCTCTTATTCCTCTTCTTCCTGTACTTTCCAGCTAACTCTTCACCGAACCCTTTACCCCAGCCAAGTGAACTAGACACGCCTCGGACCCGACCTCGATGCTCTGGAGTCTCAAGTGCTGCGGTGAGGATATCATCCCCCCTAACCCCAGAGAAAGAAACATCGCTACCCTGAGCTGCAAATGTTTTCACCCTATCTACTCCCCCCACCACCGCAGGGTTACTGAATGTTATGCCCCCGCTTCCTTCACTAGCATTCTTCTTCTTCTTCCATACCCTTGCCCGCAGATAAGGTCTCAAACGTCCAGGAAATTGGTCCCAAGGGTTCTGTTTTCCTTCGGCAGCAAGCTTTGCATCCTCCTCCCACTCTTTCCTTTTACGACGATAACCTCTTATGCCTGTCTTGTGTTGCTTATTATGCAATGTTCTCTTTTGTTTCATCTCCTGGCTCAATTGCTGAAATGAAGGAGAACTGGTTTCCTGCACAAACATGTCCCAGTCTTGTTGATATAAAATGGCATGCTTCACAAAAGGAGTCTCCTCTTCACTCACATATTTTTTTCTGAAATGGGCTTGAACCGTCGTTGCAAGGTTCCAATCTATGATATAGCTGCCTTAATTGCCTTCTTGCGAATAGATTCTTCCAGATTGGCTGGGTAATCTAGCTTTTCCTCTAAAACTGTGAACAGATGGTCCTTCTCATTTGTGAGAGATCATCAAACGCCTTGTTGATTGACACCCTCTCCCGAATAATGAGACCATATACCAATACAAATCTATCCCTCGCATCATCTGGGGTAGGCTAAAAATTTGCATCAAGTCTAGTTGCAGCCAACTTGTCTTCTGGCCATTTGGTTTGTGTCCTTGACCCGCGGTATCGAGTACTACTCCCAGCAGTTTGTGTTGAGTGACCCTATGAAGAAGGTTCACCGACGATGGGCTGTGAAGATGCACTGGAGGTAGAGGAGTTTGTTGTTGTGGGAGACTGCTTAGATGATATGCCATGTTTGTCTGTAGAGAAACATAAGCAACATTGAAAATCTAAACTTAATTCTTGTTAGATAAATTCATTTTCTCTGTCAGGCAAAATAGCTATTACAGTATAAATAAAATCAGCATAGACATATACAGTTCATATTTTACTTAAGTAGCATACAGGGATAGGTGCTAACAATTTTGACAGGGACACAACAATATGCTTATATATCAAAGCAGAGAATAAATTTCTTCAACTTCTTCCTTGTCCAACTTGAGCAGCGATGAATTGTGTGTTCCATATGTACATGCAACAGGAGGATAAAGTAATGGTCATGACATTATATATGACAGTAGTGAAACAACACTCACAACACATCATGACAACAACAATAACAATATATATGACAGTAGTGAAACAATTAACACTTGGTTCACTGACGATGGGCTGTGAAGATGCACTGGAGGTAGAGGAGTTTGTTGTTGTGGGAGACTGCTTAGATGATATGTCAGGTTTGTCTGTAGAGAAACATAAGCAAGACTGAAAATCTAAACTTAATTCTTGTTAGATAAATTCATTTACTCTAACAGGCAAAATAGCTGTTACAGTTGTAAATAAAATCAGCATAGACATATACAGTTCATATTTTACTTAATTAGCATACAGGGATAGGTGCTAACTATTTTGACAGGGACACAACAATATGCTAATATATCAAAGCAGAGAATAAATTCCTTCAACTTCTTCCTTGTCCTACTTGAGCAGCGATGGATTGTGTGTTCCATATGTATATGCAACAGGAGGATAAAGCAATGGTCATGACATTATATATGACAGTAGTGAAACAACACTCACAACACATCATGACAACAACAATAACAATATATATGACAGTAGTGAAACAATTAACACTCACAACAAAGCATAAGACAGTCTAGTTATCACTACCTTATAAACCACTGCGATGCAATTCCCAATGACATTATGTGGCCATCAGAATTAAAGTATGCTAACAGGTCCAAAGCATAACTGTCGATCTGGTACATATAAAGCAAAGCAAAATTAAACTTTGCTAACATCCTTTATGCTTTTCATGAATTTACAGTGCAAAAATTATAGCACCAGGAACATGAATATGAATTTCAACATTTCATATAACTTCATATGTTAGCAACAATTTATTCAAAACAGACTTGGAGCAACAAAATTCATCCATCAAATCCATAGTCAATCAATTGAAGATGAACTATTAAGGCATGTCTCCCTAATTCACCTTGATATGAATATATAGCAGATTGGGTGGACTACATTATAAACCACTACGATGCAATTCCCAATGACATTATGTGTCCATTAGAATTAAAATATGCTAACAGATCCAAAGCATAACTGCCGATCTGAGCATAGCAGAATTTAAGTATATGCTAACAAGTCCAAAGCATAACTGTCGATCTGGTACATTCAAAGCATAGCAGAATTAAAGTATGCTAACATCCTCGATGCTTTTCATGAATTTACAGTGCAAAAATTGTAGCACCAGGAACATGAAAATGAATTTCAACAGTTCATATAACTACATCTGTTAGCAACAATTTATTCACACAGAATTGGGGCAACAAAATCCATCAATCAAAACCATAGTCAATCAATTAAAGATGAACTATCTAGGCATGTCTCCCTAATTAATCCACCTTGACATGAATATATAGCGGATCAATTTTTGTGGCCGATGAGAGAGAGGGCATTGGGGGTTCAAACAAACTAACCTTTGCATGAATGAATTAGTTGTTCTCGCAATGGTCGTAGGGGCCGAATCCACAGCGGCTCGTGGCCTAAGGCGGCCGACTCGTCGTCGTGATCGGGGACGACGTCGACGGATCCACGTCAACCGTCTTTAGGTTGGCTGGACGTACGTCCGCACGCCAGTAACCGCGTCCTCGTCACCGTCGTCACGCGGGGAGTGATGGGGCTGGAGAAGAGCTGGGCTGCGGTGGGGAGAGAGCGGCGAAGGCGAGCAGGGCGAGTGGCGGCAGTAGTGGGGAGAATGCGGCTGTTGTGGATCTGTCTAGCGAGGAGCCGAATATGAATGGCACGCGTAACTGTGTTTAATAAAACTACTGGCGTGCCCTTGATGGCTCTGTGCAGCAATTGTAATTTCATGGGCACTATAATCAATATAGGTGGGAAATTTGAGCAGCCCGCACACGGTTTGCCTGCTAACGCTGACGAGTGGGCCAGTGTCATGGGCGACGATGCTTAGTGAACTCGGATCGCCTTTGTTAGGAGTTGGGTCAGCGGTTTTCTTTTTATTTTGGCTGCTAACGCTGACGCGTGGGCCAGCCACTATTTTCTTTCGAATGAAACAGGCTTCCCTAAAATATTAGAGCCCATAAAACAGCATCTATAAAATCATAAAAATACGAACAATTCATATTTGAACATTTAGTATTTGAATAAAATATCAACAGTTACACTTGTGTGCCCAAGATTCTTAGAATCCGTTTTTACATCCCATGTTAATGATGTAATAATTCTACTAACATCTAGTGTGCTCTAACAAATCTATAAATTGATTTGCCAACATAATTTGGGTACCTACACTTGTGTTCAAAGTTTCAAATGGTTTCGATGAAGGAATAATATACTTGTGTACAAATGTCTACATCTCTCACATAGTTTCCTAGAATGTTTGCTTGAACATTGAAGTTTTCCACACTTTGAAACATGTTCGAATATGCATTTGAAAACTTAACAAAACCTTTTGTTCACCTCAAGCTTACGAAATGTAAAGTTCCATCACTAATGGTTGTGTAAAACAAATATTATTTGTATGTTGTACTTACAAAGAACAAAATAAGGCATATAAACATCACACAACAAACGGAATGTACACTAAACAATGAAATTAATGAATAGATGGTGATTTTAGAAAAAATTAGAAAAAAATAACAAATTTGGACTAATAACGACAAAGAAATACTTGCTACAACATTTGATTGCAGATTAAAAGGAGAAATGGAAACTATTCTTCATTTGAATAGAACTGCCCCCCACAGTCACTTGAGTAGAACAAAGGATGAAGCAGAGGGCACCGCCGCCCGCCGCCGTCGCCGCCGTGCCTGCTTCGGCGGTTTTGACACCCAAGAGGGCATCCCAAGCCTCGTCGGTGGCAAATGGGACCACCGCACCTTCGATTTGACACACAAACGTGACAAATCAAATATTATCTATCAAAAACTGATTAAAAACTGACATCCCGATAAAATCAAATCCGCATTTAGTAATATATCTAATAATTTACATTCAAGATAGATAATGTTCATTGATGCTTGCGCCTACATCCCGATGTTCATCCTGCTGATGGTGTACTCCACGGCGGGGTGGCCGAAGCTACGCGTCTAGAGGTCGAACTCATGACAGATGCGACACTCGGCGCTGCAGTAGTAGATGATCTCTTTGGTATCCGGCCTGTAGCGCCTACATCCCGCTTCCCAAATGCAGATGTGGGGATTCTGGACGGGCAACATTGGAATGTTGTCGTCATCACCGTCATCAAGCTAGTACCACCACGTAATGTTGTCGAGATCCTGCTTGACAAGGTAGCGCAGCCGCTGTAAGTTGGGATTCTTCCACCGGTCGTCAGGGGGCGACGGGCTACCACTGATTTTCTGGAGCAGTGCCATGGCTTCGGGGTCTGCCGGGTTGCAACGGTACTTCAGCATTGCTAAAAAGTACTTGGCACCGGAGTCTTCAGCAGTGGCATCTCCGATGAGCTTCAGACCCTTATCGAGGTTCCGCCGCCTCATCAAGCTCTCCATCCCTTCCAAGAACAATGCCTCCGGATGATTGGCCTTGCGGAAGCGCCACTCAAAGCATGACCTGACGTACCGATTCTTGCACGCCTCACGAAGATCACGCAGCGATACGTGCAGTAGTACCTCATCGGAGTTGCAGATGCGCCGGAAGGTGCCGCAAATTTTATTGCGAAGGTTCAGAAAATGGAAAACGGCCACATCCTCAATGGAGTGGATGATGATCTTGGTGAGAAGTTCATCTGGCAGCAGCAGCATCAAGCACACCACGACGACCATCTAGGAGAAGGGAGTAAATAGCACAGCGACAGGGTTTGGAATTTGAATGGCGACGAGGGTTGAAGTTGGTGGTGACGAGGGATGAAGTTGGCAAGGAGGATTAAAGTTGAAGAGGGATGAAGTTGCGACGAGGATTGAAGTTGAAGGAGCGAGGCGACGAGCTCGAGGGTTGATGGTTGAAGATGGCGCCTCGGCCATGTCGTAATAAAACAATAAATGAAAATTGAAAAGGCGCCGAAGTTTGGCTACTGCCGTTGACAAGTGGACCCGACATCATTGCCTCACCCCTTCTCCTTCCCGTGTAAGTGAAAGGCGACACGTGGCTTTGCACTCGAGACGGAGCCCGATGTGCAATCGAGTGGCACGTACTGGTAGTAATGGAGTAGTGGGTGGGGGCAGAGGCGCCTGACGGTTCCGTGTCTTGTCAATATAACTCCCTCGCCCAGTCGCCCACCCCTGCTTTCCCCTGCTTCTTCCATAATCTTATCATCTTTTTCTTCACTTCTTTGCTGCAAAATAGAGAAATTTGAAGCCATCCTTTTTCCACACCGTAGCTACCGCCGGTGCCTGCGTACGGCTGATCGCCGCCCACCTGTGCCGAAGGCGGCAGCGGTTCACCCCAAATGCGCCAAGTCATGTAGTGGATTGCACGCACAACCTTCTCGCGCAAAGCAGACACCCCTCATTGCTCAGCCATCTCGACGTCGTACTGCCGCCACCCGCGACCCGCCTCAAATACCCCTTCGCGGTGTCGCCAGCAGCGGCACCACCATTGTCTCTGTAGAGCAAGATGGCGTATAGATAGGCCGCCGCATCGTGCCCACCCTCGGGGGTGCGCCGAAGATCATTGTATCCCCTGTGTTCGATGAAGAAGGCTTTGAATTCGGAGAGCAAACAAGCCTTCGGATTCCCGAGACCGCTCAACATAGCAAGGAATGCTTTGTATGCTGTGGGGTTCCACACCAATGAAATCTCATCTCGTATCCCCTCTATCGACAAACGCCGGCTGACGTCGCCGTGGCCGCACATGCAGCGCATGGTCGAGCAAGTACTGCGTAGGCTGCGGAGGTCAGCCAAGGGCCTCTCCGAGGTCGCACCGACGTGCGCTGCAATCTCAATGCAGAGGTCTTGAGGGAGGCCCAACAGCAACGATGACGGCTGGTGTCACATGCTTCTTCCCGGCATGCTATCCATCTCGGGCCGGGAATGGTGACGATGAAGAGTAGGCAGTTGCTGTTTTTTGCGGCTAGAGATGAAGGGGCAGGGGATCTAATTGTTTTGAAAGGAGAAGATACAGGAGATTTGTTTCCAAACACGATTTAAGTATGCAATGGAGACGACATTTCGTTACCCCGCATATCATTTAATTTTATATTGGAATCACTACCTCTGCAGCTCTGCTCTCAGCCATTGAATGGCAACAGTTTCGCCATTGACTATCTTTGGAACCTCTTCCCATTTCCTATGCTCTTGATCTTATCCCTTCCTCTCTTTTTTTGGAGATGATGACTACATTTGATGCTTGGATGGAGGTGTTAGTGTTAGTTTGTAGCAAACTAACACCAAAACTAACACTTTGGAGCCAAACACATGTGTTAATTTGGAAGTGTTAAAAACTACCACTAACAGTAACACTAACATCTACCATCCAAACACGACCATTGGAGACGATGTTTGCTTATTCCCCACATCATTTAATTCTACATTGGAATCACTACCTCTGCAGCTCTACTCTCAGCTATTGACTAGCAATAGTTTCGCCATTGACCATCTTGGGAACCTTCCCGGCCATTCCTGTGCTCTTGACCTTATACCTTCCTTGTTTTTTCTATAAAAGGCACTGACGCCTATCGGTCCTCCTCACTTCAAGTTGCTTCCTTCTTCTCTAGTAGATCTAGATCTAGTTATATGGTTCCTTCTTCTGATACAATAAAGCGAGTCACTCGCTTCCTTCTTCTCTAGATCTAGATCTAGCTAGTATATGGTTCCTTCTTCTGATACAATAAAGCGAGGCACTTGCTTCCTTCTTCTCTACATCTAGATCTAGCTATGGCGCAAAGAATAGATCTTGTAGGACGCAAGCTTTTGCTTTTCTCTCTTCATCCTCCTCCTCGATCTCTCAGTTTCTAGAAAAATTCTTGCGATAGGGGTGATTGGGTTGCTCATCCCTCTAACACAGCTGTGAGAAAAGTTCTTGTGACATACTCCTTCCTCATAGCCGTGTCCGGGGTAGGTAGCCCAGAATCTCCTGGCATTAGGATGAACAATTTCATCCTGTTTCCAATGATCATTGTTTTCAGGATGAACAATCCTTCATCCTTTGTCCAATAATCATTATTTTTCCTATGCTTTCTCCCTCCACTCGCGGAATGCTCTTGCAAACCAAAAGTGCAGGTTTAGAAAGCTTTGTGGTCTCATTGCAAGCCAGGAATCAATTCTCTAAGCCATCAACAGAGATGGAGCTTATTCAATGACCACGTGCAGCAAGATCGACGACCTGCGAGCAAGATCGATGTGTGTGTGTGATTTTGCATATCTCGCCATGAAGATATGGCCGCATTGTAACCTTGTCCTGATGTATCAATGATGACTGTAATCTGTGTGTGTGTGATTTTGCATCTCAAGAGACATGCTTTTGTGATTATCCATGTGGAGTACAATTTTTTGTATGACTTACCTACTCGCAAAGCTTGTGATTACCTCAACAGTTTGACAAATCAACTTGTTTCTCTCAGGATTCTTGATGTAAGTTAGATCTGGATTTGGCAAGTGAAATTATGCTAGATTGTTGGAGATGAACTCTTTTTTTACTTGGCATATCTTTTTAGAAGTTGGCAAAGAACAAGATTTGCCAAGTAAAATTTGGCAAACTCTTGGAGATGCTCTAATCTGTGTCTTTTTTATGTAATCTGTTCATGATTTCACATATCTTTTTGCCCATAACAAAAGCGACGCTGGTTCGTTAGTCCTCATCTCTTGCCCGTAACAAAGGCGACGCTGGTTCGTTAGTCCTCATCTCTTGCCCGTAGCAATGGCGACGCGGGTTCGTTAATCCTCGTCTCTTGCCTGTTATTGAACTGAAGCAGAATATAAACAGAGTATATATAGTATCTTTGGCAGAATATATTACAAGAAGGATTCAAATTCCACCACATCCCATATATTACAAAAAGGATTGAAATTCCACCAATACATGGCATCCTTTATATTACAAAATGGATTCCATTTCCACCAATAGACACATCCTCCGGCATTACAAAAAGGACTCTGCAGAAATTAGACTTGCTTTTTCTTCCTTGATTTCTGTATATGGATTTTTTCACTATGGTCGCTTCGCAAGTACGGTGTTTTGTTAGTTCCGAAGAGTTGGGCCTTGTATGAAGTGTCAAAGGATGGAATTTCATTAAACTAGTTTATTCCTCCTCCTCAACAACATTTTCAATCCCCACAAACCTTTTTTTTCCAGGCATAACCACAGACCAGTTCTTCTTTGCAAGGTCAGGTACATAGAACACTTGCTCAACATGCGTCTCCAGTACGAAATTATCGGTAACGGACTTTATAGCCCGTTACCAATACGGCAGCGATCAGTAACAAACTTAAGCAACCCGTTACTGATAGGGCATTGATCGGTAACGAACTTTACAAGCCCGTTACCGATAGGTTTAACATTTGTAACGGACTCTTTTAACATCCATTACAAAAATTTATGTAACAGGCATTTAAGAAGCTCGTTACCAGAAGTCCACATTGGTAACGGGCGTTGTGGAGGCCAACCCTGGGGTCGTCCTGGTGCGCTTATAAGTAACAGGCGCCAAACAACAACCGTTACAGATGTGGGTGGATGTAACGGTCGTTAAGGGCCTGTTAAAAATGTTGCGTGACCTATTTGAAGTTTTCACGTAGTGGTAGATGCAACCCTAATCGCAGGGGTAAGCCGCCATTCGCCAGAGATGCCGTCTAGTCCCTCAGAGCCGCCGAGGAAGAGAAGATCGACTACGAGAGAGACCCTTGGGGGAGGACACTCGAGAGGGATCATTGCCAAGCCCAAGGGAGGTCATCACGAGGAAGGAGGACGCCAAGAGCTTGCCATGGCGCCGCTGGAGTTGAAGGACAACGAAGATCCATGTTCATCAGAGGCATCCACCATCTCAACGGTGCCATGCCTAGCGTCATGATGGGGTAAACCTTTCATTTGTCCAAGGAGTTGTAATGAAACTTGAACTGTAGTCACCTATACATCTTGTTTGGATCATATGTCTATCATACCTCTTGTGGATGATGCTTAATGTTTAAGTCTAGCTACCGTGCTTTCGGGTTGCTCCCGTTGATCGTGTCAACATACCGTGTTCATTAGGATTAGTATCGATTGCCTTCGCGTAGTGACATGTACGAGGGAAGGGAAAAGTCTAATCCTTGATCACACACCTAGATAGATTGGATTGGGGCTTTATAATGTTTTGGGTGATTGCATCTTCAAGTGCCTAGACTCCATGGACATACGTTCTTCATACTTATGCACCTTTAATCTCTCTTTAAAGCAATTTAGAGTTAGTTTGTCTTTACTTTATAGATTAATCTTTCTATCGTAAGTCTTTAATCAAGTAGATAGTGTTAGGTTAAATGCTAGTAATCCCCTTGCTCCTTGGGTTGACAAGAACCTTGGATCTCTCGTAGGTGAAGAAGGGCATAGGAGATCTGCACGCTTGCAGATTGAAACTTCATACGAGTTTTACCTATCCACACCAAGTCATAATAATATACAATTTTGAGCTCAAAGTATATATACACTACTGTAGAAAAGATTTGTAAGAGCGATCGGATTTGAATTTCTAGGTGCCGGTGTTAAAACAGCTCTTAGCTGTCACTTTTAGAAATAGTGATTTCCAAGAGCAGGTAGAAAGCCTGCACCTGAAAATGCACTTCTAGGTACGTGTGATGGTGTTACCCGCTCCTGGAAATGCGTCGCCCGCAGCTGGAAAAGCATTTCCAAGACCCGGTGATGCCATCACCCTCACCTGGAAATGGATTTTCAGGCGCGGGTGACAACATCACCCTCTCCAGGAAATGCTTTTCTAGGTGCGGGTGAATGCTTCATTCATTCCTAGAAATATTGCCCCCGCCAATTTTTTCATGCCAATTTCTAAAATGCAGTTCAGTTCTCAAAGTAATTAACCCCTTCAAATTGAACACGACAATACTACTTGACTAGTGAATAGTATATACAATAGTGCAAGTTCATACATCAACAACTACTATTTATAAATAAGTTCATACATCAACCCCTACTACTTATAAATTAGTTCATACATGAACCGTACCAATACTAACAAATAAGTTAAAGAGATATGCAGTCTTGTCATGTTCCCAACTTCCTCAGTTTGCACTACAAGAGGAGTACCAAACATTTCGTCAAGAATATCTCTAAGCCATCTAACATTTTTGATAACCTATAATATTTTATATGTCACTAAAATTAAATATATAATATGCATGTGAAGTGTAAAACGATATGTATGTAAAGGAAATGACTATCATTATATTACGTACCACATTGGCTATTTTTCCACATGTATGATTACCCAATGGCAAGGCCATCTCGCCGTGATAGTGAAGGCCTTCATGGAGAGGCAACATGTCGTTGTTGACACCACCAACACTGCCAACGCCACGATTAGCTCAGACTATATCTAGATCAAATACCACACATTATTCACATTTCAAAGCTGAGATATATATCCGATTAACAAAAATAGGGTTTACGTGCAGTGCATAAAAAGAAAAACAAGAACAAGGGAGATCGGATCGGTAGATAGTAGATCGATGTGGTGGAGCTGTAACCTGGGGTGGAGAGGCGACAACAGCAAGGGTGGGGATGTATGTACTACTGGAGAGAGCGGACGGGGAAGGGGAGGCGGCGCGACTACGGGGAAGATGGGGAGGCGGTGCAGGGCCCTCGCGGAGAGGCGAGGAGGGTTGTCGCAGTGGAGATGGGGTGTGACAGTGAAGATGTGCGCGATGTGTGCGGAGGTGGCTGAGATGGTGGGCGCGGTGCGGAGGCCCAGGTGTGGCAGCGGAGATGGGGACTTATATAATTTCCCCACGACGAGTAAGAAAGGCTACTATCGATACCACAATTTATCAGACATACTTAAGTGAGGACTTATATAATTTGGGGAAAATCCATGATCCTGCCAACTTCAAATAGGCAATTGAATGTGAGAATTTCACTAAATGGCTTGAGGCCATGGAAGAGGAATTAAAGTCTATGAGTTCTAATAAGGTCTGGGATTTAGTAGAAATTCCTGATGGAGTCAAACCAGTACGTTGTAAGTGGGTCTACAAGATTAGTTGTGATTCCAAAGGGAACGTCGATAAATTCAAAGCTAGACTCGTAGCAAAAGGGTATACACAGGTAGAAGGAAAAGGTTATAATAATACTTTCTTTCTT
Organism: Cenchrus americanus; assembly: GCA_947561735.1. NCBI lineage: Eukaryota > Viridiplantae > Streptophyta > Magnoliopsida > Poales > Poaceae > Cenchrus > Cenchrus americanus. The sequence continues at coordinate 152,007,489 of OX387242.1, read as the reverse complement.
GTGTCAACAAAAGATTCATTTAGAATTGTCATGGCACTCGTAGCCCATTTTAATATGGAGCTACATCAGATGGATGTTAAGACCGCATTCCTTAATGGTGATTTAGAAGAGATCATTTATATGGCACAACTTGAAGGTTTTGCTATTAAAGGTAAAGAACATATGGGATGCAGATTAAGAAAATCCATTTATGGACTTAAGCAAGCATCCAGACAGTGGAACCTTAAATTCGACCAAGTCATTAAGAGGTTCGGATTTAGGGAGAATGAAGTAGATAGTTGTATCTACGATAAATTCAAGGGTGGAAAGCTAGTAATTCTAGTACTGTATGTTGATGACATACTATTAGCCATCAACGATAAGAACATGTTGCATCAGACTAAGAACTTCTTATCATCTCATTTTGATATGAAGGATCTCGGTGAAGCCTCATATGTACTTGGCATTGAGATACACCGAAACAGAGCCCAAAGGGTACTAGGATTATCTCAGAAAGCATATATTGCGAAAATCCTTATGAGATATAATATGGATAAGAGTAGGATATCACCTGCTCCAATTCAAAAGGGCGATATGTTTAATGAAGATCAGTGCTCTAAGAATGATTTTGAGAGAAGTAAGATGGAGAATGTTCCCTATGCATCAACTGTTGGATTCTTGATGTACGCTCAAGTTTGTACGCGTCCAAACTTGACATTTGCAACCGAAGTATTTAGCAGATATCAGAAAAACCCAAGTTGGGCTCACTGGATTGGTGTTAAGAAGTCAATGAGATATTGCCAAGGCACTAAGGATTACATGCTCACTTATAGGAGAACAAACGACCTTGTGGTTGAATGTTACACATATGCCGACTTTGCAAGTGATGAAGACGATAGAAAATCCACTTCTGGATATGTCTACATGCTAGCAGGGGGAGCTATTTCCTGGAAAAGTCATAAGCTAGGAGTAACGCTGCATCTACAATGCAAGTAGAATTTGTGTCATGTTATGATGCCACGAGGCAGGCGGTGTGGCTTAAGAATTTTATTCCGGGATTTAAGGTTGTTGATAGTATCTCGAGACCTATCACAATGCACTGCGACAATCAAGCTGCAGTTTTCTTTTGAGCTAATGATAAATTAACGGGTGCCTCCAAGCACATTGATCTTAAGTGTGGTATCGTAAAAAATAGAAATCGGGACAAGATGTTTTTTTAGAAAAGGGAATATATTTCAATATTCTATCCTCTGCATAAAACTATGCATATAGCCGTCTTTTATTACAGATACAAGTGCCACAAAAATAACAATAAGGACGTTCTCTAAAACAATGTCAAACATCACTCAAAATGAATTCTGTTGCTGAAAGACCATCCATTAGATGCAAAGATCTCCATCGACGCGGTCTCAAGCACACGACACCCCCGAATAATGTGAGGCCTCTCGTCCTCTTTCTGAAGCAACCCAAAAAATGTATCCAATAGGTTCCTCAAAAGATAACTTGCAAAGGAGTAACAGCTCGAGTATTGTTAAAAACCATGTCATTTCTACTTAACCAAATTGCCCAAGATAAAGCCGATGCTCCAACTAGGATTTTGTACATAAGCTTCTTATTAATCCAATTTGGCCACCCATCAAACATATGTGCAATGTGCACAGGTGGTGTTATATTAAAGGAAACTTGTACAATCCTCCACATAATTCTAGCCATTTGACAATCAAATAAAAGGTGTTGGATGGTTTCTTCCAGATTACAGAAACAACATTTCAAACTTCCTTTCCAATGCCGACGAGCTAAATTATCTTTAGTTAGAACAACTCCTTTTTGCAAGTACCACACAAAAATCACTATGTAAAAACCTCAAACAAGTCACAGAGCATTTGTAATAGGCCCTTAACGCCCGTTACATCCACCCACATCTGTAATGGTTGTTGTTCGTCGCCCGTTACCTTTAAGCATGCCAGGACGACCCCGGGGTTGGCCTACACAACGCCCGTTACCAATGTGGACTTCTGGTAATGGGCTTCTTAAACTCTCGTTACATAAATTCTTTGTAATGGATGTTAAAGAGAGCCCTTTACAAATGTTAAACCTATCGGTAACGGGCTTGTAAAGTTCGTTACTGATCAATGCCATATCAGTAACGGGTTGTTTAAGTCCGTTACTAATCGCTGTTGTATTGGTAACGGGCTATAAAGTGATGCGTCTCCTTTTCTAGCGACCTAGGGTCGCCTTTTTTTCTCACATCGGAGATGCACGTTGTTATTGCTCGTCTATGTCTTCTCCTTCCGTCACCATTCGCTCTTTCTCCGGAGAAGGCCACTCCTATTCCGACAACAACACACACTCTCTCTCTCCTCAAAAGGTCACTCGCTCGATCTGTGTGCTCAGATGTCCCCGCTGGACTGTCCTGTTCGCAACCGCCAGCTGTGTACGCTCTGAGGATCACACTTAATTTCTCTCCTCAGAAAGCCGGCGCTGCAGCAGCCCGGTCGGTCGTGTGCACGACTGAAGGACCGAAACGGCGAACCAGAGAGGGGGAGGGGAGTGAATGGGAGCCGGTAAAAATTCTATTCAAGAATTCGGCCTATGAACCCGATTTCACTCGTGCACCTCTGCAAACTTCTCTTGCCAAGTTCACGTAGCCACTGAAGTGCTACTGAACCTAGGAGCAAGACCCAACCAACAACCACAACACACACGCAGCGGAAACACACACGACACGGCTGCTGGTAGCCCAAACCGGTCAGGCCGATTTCTGAAACCGGTCAGACCGCTTCTCTTGGACTTAGCCTCACGCAAGCAGGGGAAACCGGTCAGACCGGTTTGCCAACCGGTCAGACCGATTTTGTCCAGAAACTCCCCAAAGACCCAAACACCTCAAGAGCCTTTCCACTTCTGAACAAATGAAGCCATGGTGCAACAGAGACTTCCTTGCTCAAAAACCCTTCTCGACGGCCCACAAGGCGAAACCGGTCAGACCGGTTTGGGAAACCGGTCAGGCCGGTTTTTGCCTGGACAGTCGGGAAGAACACAGCCCGCGGGAAAAACTCAACACACCCTCCAATCGATCTCCCGATTCGTTCCACGGATCAAAGTGAGACTTTGGGGAAATATGGGGTACCTCGTGGGCTACCCTTGGCTAAAAGCTTGGTCCTCAAAACCCACTCAATCAAGAGGAATTGAAAGTCAACCCTCACAAACACCTCTAACCCTAGAACTCCGAATCCACCGAAATCGTGCCCATTAACTCACGAATTTGGGAGGGGAATCACAGCCCAAAGAACCACGAAGAGTTCCCACAAATTTCCCCCAACAAATCCCCAACAGCAAGGTCCCGTAAACACCCCAAGAAAATCACCAAGAGAGGGCACCGAAAATCACCACCAAGAACAACTGGGAACAACACATCCAAACCTTGAGGAACCACGCCGAATCATCTATACATGCCACAAAGGTTCATACAATGTCTAGCTTGCCGCCCGATCATCCAACCCTCTCAACAACATCTCACCATGAAGCTCTCAAGCTAGTCCTATGGAAATACTAAGAAAGTAGGAAAGGAAAATAGGAAAGCAAATGAACTAGAGTTCCAAGAGATTGCTGCCATCCTCTCACCTCATGGGTTATATGGAGGCAACCGAAAGTCTAAAATACCATTACTTAATAACTAGGGATACAAGCCCACCAAAAGCACTTTGGGAATTTGTCTTCGTAGCACCATCGGACGGATGCCTAGCGACCGCACTCCGCGTAGCCTCGATGCTAGCCTTGCGATCCCGACGCGTGTCCTCCGCTTCGAAGCTTCCGGTGCCCTGCGACCCCAAACCGGTCAGACTGGTTCTCCTAACCGGTCAGACCGGTTTTGGCCAGACAGCCACGCCCAGTCTTCGGCCTCGGCTTTGTGGCTCAACCGAGTAATGCGGTGATTTTTTGGTGAACCACCGCAAACCCCGCGAACTTGATGTAGCCTCCGCCAATCACCACTCATGACTTGGCTCCCACGAAGTCCCACCTCGACCTTGGTTTTGTGGCTCAACCAAGAAACTGTCCACCAACTTCATCTTGCTGTTCTTGCCACCATGCGACCCGCACTTGACCCCGCTGGCCACCGGGTCCCTCGAACAAAGCCTACTTGTCTTCTCACACCCGGAGGCCTCACAGGCAACGACCTTTCGCGCTTGTTTTTCACCTTCACCAACACGAGTCAAGCCGCACCTTGCACCTGCAATACTTAACCAAGAAGCAGTCCACACAACGTTGTCAATCACTCATCACACAAGGAAGTGACCATCCACCGGTCCTCGAACCACACATGGTCCTCAATCTCCCCCTTGATGAGTGCATTGACAACACACACAATTGGTAAACAAAGAGAAAAGGAAATAGAAAAGAAGCAAATAAAAAGAAACTTCAACAAGCGATCGAAAGCTGAGAAAGGCAAAGAACAAGATCACTTGAAGAAGACAAGTCTCGGACCCCTTAGGCAAGGGCAACGGCTCGACACATCCGAGACATAACCATGCTCAAGCAAAGAGCACAAACCACCAAAGCATACAAGAGCTCCCCCTGCACATATGCATGCTCCCCCTGAACAAGTGCCAACCCTGGGCACAGACCGGTTCCCAAAACCGGTCAGACCGATTCCACCAAAACCGGTCAGACCTGTTCTCCAAACCGGTCAGGCCGATTTCAAACATCAGACCACACCCCCAAAAAGCTCCCCCTTGGCTCTTGGAACAGGTTCCAGGGATGCAATGCAACTTTTCTCCACCTTCCTTTCTCCCCCTTGTTGCCAATGCATGAATCAAGGCTCAAATTTGAGAAAAATGCAACCTAGAGCTTCTCAAGTATACAAAATTCATCACAAGATGCTACACATGTCCAAATGAGCAAGTTAGATACTCTACAGGTTCGTAATGACCTCAACTACATGATCACCAAGTTTCACAACCATTGGACAAGGCTAACAAGGATTTGAGAAATTTTGCGAAAAGTTACTCTCTCATAAGCAAAAACCTAAACATGAGCAAAACATGTAAAAAATGGCAAATCCACACAAGCTTCATGCTAGGACAACCATTCTAATCATAATACCATCACAAACACCCACAAGCACCTCATGTCATGTTAAAGCCACCGAGCATGTGCCTACTTCTATGTATGAGACTTCTCATTGGTAGGCATCATGCACGGTTTAGCACCCAAAACAAATTAAATTCAGCACATATGACATGGGAGCACATTTTCAAGCATTTTACATTTCATTTTCAGATTGATAATTGGTACATGAAATGTCTTTGCGACAAAAAGGAACTTATGCCCCTCCATAAGATAAAGCAAGAGGGCTAAACATTCATGATGGCAAATGAGCCTTTGGCCCCATATGATCAATAAACTAGCTATCGAACCACAAATTAAGCATAACAAAGCCACTAAAACATGTCAAGATCATATAGAGGCATTTACACATGAGAGAGCATATACGTGACATTTTTCAAAAGCATAGCCATCAACCATGAATATAAATCAAGATCATCAAGAGCTAAGCCAAACTAACCATAGCATACCAAACTAGCTCACAAGATCATATATAGCACATCATGGTGATCAATGTATATGAGAGAAGCTTTTCCTACAAAATGCATATGATACACAATGCATGCAATCTAAGATACAGGGATGCCTATACATTATGTTACATATGCCATGCCAAATGCAAGAAATGCACAAAGGAAACTATACATATGCTACAAGGAGCTCCCACACACCCAACTCAAGATATCAAACACACACCAAGCTCCCCCCGCAAACGAGTGAAAGTTGCTTGATCTAGGTCTTTGGTGAAAATATCGGCTAGTTGGTCATGTGTGGGTACATGGATCAAAGGTATCTTTCCTTTCTAAACATTGTCTCTCAGAAAATTATACCTCACTTCTATGTGCTTGGTTTTGGAATGGAGCACTGGGTTCTTTGCAACGCTTATGGCACTGTTGCTATCACATTGAAGTGGGACATGGGTATAGTCCTCACCATAATCACTCATGGTATATGAAATCCAAAGGAGCCGAGACAACAACTAGCAGCAGGAACGTACTCGGCCTCGGTAGTGGATTGAGCAACACTCGACTGTTTGCGGGAAGACCAAGACACCAAAAAAGAACCCAAAAACTGGCAAGTCCCAGAAGTGGACTTCGTATCCAACCGACACCCGGCAAAATCCGCATCCGATAAACCATGAAGCGCCAACGAAGAGGACGCGGAGTACCAATGGCCGAAGTCGGGAGTGTGACGCAAGTACCTGAAAATTCGCTTCACCGCTTGCCGATGCGAAGTCCTGGGAGACGCTTGAAAACGAGCGCACAAACATACTGAGAACTGGATGTCTGGCCTCGTCGCCGTCAAGTAGAGGAGTGACCCGATCATGCTCCAGTACTCCTTCTGGTCCACGTGTTCACCTTCCTCATCCGCATCAAGAGCTGTAGTCATACTCATCGGCGTCGTCATAGCCTTGGAATCCTCCATCTTGAACTTCCGCACAATGTCCTTGGTGTACTTTGCTTAGTGCACAAATGTTCCTTCCTTTGGTTGTTTGATTTGTAGCCCGAGGAAGAACTGCAACTCGCCCATCGTGCTCATCTCAAATTCCCTGCTCATATCCTCTGCAAACCTTGCAACAAGAGAGTTAGACGAGCCACCAAAGACAATATCGTCCATGTACACCTGCACAATAAGGATATCTCTGCCCTACCTCAGTAGAAACAAGGTCTGATCGACCTTCCCCATCTCAAAACCTCTCTCAAACAAGAACCCCCTCAACCTACCATACCAAGCTCTAGGCTCCTGCTTGAACCCATAAAGCGCCTTCCTCAACTTGTACACCCGGTGGGGGTACTTCTCACTCTCAAACCCCGGTGGTTGCCTCACATACACTTCTTCCTCCAACACACCATTTAGGAAAGCACTCTTCACATCCATTTGCTGCAACTTGAACCCTTTAGCTAGGGAAAAGTCTAGAAGGATCCTTATTGCCTCCAAACGGGCTACGGGAGAAAAGGTCTCCTCGTAGTCGATCCCCTCTTTCTGACTGAACCCCTGAGCAACAAGCCTTGACTTGTTTCCCACCACTTCACCTATCTTTGTTCTTCCACACCCACTTTGTACCAATCGGCTTGCACCGTGGGGGAGGGTCAACCAACTCCCAAACCTGATTCCTCTCAAAGTTCTCCAACTCCTCATGCGTCAAGTTAACCCAATTGTGACCAGATAGTGCGTGTCCAATGTCTTTGGGCTCAAAAGTAGCAACAAATGCAGCATGAGCGAAATGAGAATTCTTTCGAACCCTCGACCGTGTAGTGCGTTCATTCATGCCGCTGATGATCCTCGAAGCTGGGTGATCCACTTGTACTCGCCGGGGAGGTTCTCGCCTCGATGCTACCTCCCCCTCAACAACAGCTTCTCCTCGATCTTGATTTGTCGTTGTAGGTGTAGGAGAGGGTCCGTCCACCACCGTAGTCGAAGTAGTGGGTACATGTTCAGCCGGGGGCACCACACCTCCATCTTCATCATCTCCAAGTTCATGCTCCTCATCCTGAAAGATCTCCTCGCCAAGTTCATCATCACCTGCACACTCAAAGACAAGCTGACTACGTGGCTGTGTCTCGTCAAAGGTTACCTCGCAAGTCTCCATGATTTGGTTAGTTTCAAGATAGAGCACACGATATGCTCCAGAATGAGATGCAAAATCAAAGAAAATACCATCGACAGACCTAGCCTCAAACTTATCCAACTTCTTCCCTTTCTTCAGAATAAAGCATTTGCAACCAAAGACATGGAAGTGACTCACCTTAGGTGTGCGACCGTGCATCAGCTCATAGTAGGTTTTCTTCTTATGCACTCTGAGGTAGATCCTGTTCGACACATAGCACGCGGTATTCACCGCCTCAGCCCAGTACCTTCTCGGAGTCCTATGCTCATCAAGCATCGTCTGAGCCATCTCGCACAAGGTCCTGTTCTTCCTTTCCACCACACCATTCTGGGGAGGCGTATACGGACTCAAAAACTGGTGCTCATGACCCAAGTCATGGCAAAAGGTTTCAAAACGAGAGTTTCTGAATTCCGAGCCATTGCTACTGCAGATTGCTCGTATGGCATCTCCGTGCCTCTCATTCCTCAACCTCAAGACTAGATCTCGAACAAAACCAAACGTCTCCCCCCTTATCCTCGAGAAAGAACACCCACGCATACCGAGAATAGTCATCCACCACAACAAGGACATACCACTTCCCACCCGCAGATTGCACGCGAGCTGGGCCAACAAGATCCATATGGAGCAGCTCGCATGGACGCTCAGTCATCACATCGGTGAGAGGCGGGTGAGAAGAGGCTACCATCTTGGCATGCCTACATGGTGCACAAACCAACTCTTTCTCAAGCCTCAACTGTGGCAATCCTCGGACCAAATTGAGTTTACTCAAGCGAGACAAAAGGTCAAAGCTCAAGTGACCCAACTTCCTGTGCCACTTCCACAACTCACTCAAAGAACCAGCCAAGAAACAATGCTCCACACCCTAAGACTGAGAAAAATCAGCATGAAACATCTAACCCTCGGGAACGACCATACAAACAAGGTCCCCTCGAGAGTCCAAAATCCGAGAACCACCAGGCCGAAACAACACCTCAAAACCCTCATGCAACAACTGGGAGACAGAAAGCAGATTGTACCCCAGCGATTGAACAAGAGCAACACGCCTGAGAGTGATCTTGTCACTCACCTTAATCTCACCTTCTGAAAGCACACGCCCACGCCCATTGTCCCCAAAAGTGATGTACCTCCTTGTCACCACCGGGACGAGACTTGAGAACCACCCCTTGTCTCCGGTCATATGCCTCGAGCAACCGGAGTCAATCAACAAAATGTTCTTCAAGTCTCCCACCTGAAATTCAAAAACGAGCACGTGAGCGAAAAAACGACTCAGCACTGGGGTTAGTACCAAAAGAGTAAAACCAGTGCCGAGCCATTTGCTCGAAAGTGCGGTTAGCACACACCAAACCATCTTTCCTACCAAAACTACCACTACGAACACCACCTCGGTAACCATTCCGAGGAAACCAACCATCTCTGCCTGGAGGAGGACTAAAACCACGAAAGGAGAACCGTGGATCGTCTCTCCTTTCCATCTCAAAGCTACGACTCCTCCCATCCCTGTATTAAGCACGAGAGGGAGAACACCTAGCAAACTGACCACCTGCTGACTCTCCAGACCAACCACCAGAACCACAACCACCTGAGACAAACCGGGACTCCTTACGGGCACGAAAACCAAACTTGCCACTCTGCAGACCCCAAATCGGTCTGACCGGTTTCAAAACCGGTCTGATCGGTTTCACTCCTCCAGCAACACACCTTCACTCTTTCGCTCTCCCCAAGCCGGAATTGTCCTCACACTTGCCTTGGCCCTGGGCATCTGCACACGAGGCTCAAGTACACCACTGGAGGGGTGATACTTGTCCTTGTTAGCCCACTCCTTCGTTATTCTCTCCTCTCGCTTCCTCTTGAAGCGAAACTCATCTTTATGGCCATTTCTCCCACAATAGCCACAAAGAAACCTCACAAGCTTAGGTTTGGGCTTGGATTGGGGCTTCTCACTTGGTTTCTCTCCACTCGACTTCTCCACCGGTTTCTCCTCACTAGCCTTCTCACTCTCTTTCCCAAAGAACACTTTCCCCGAAGTGCTCACAAACTTGATAGGCTTTTGGAAATCGTTTGTTGGTGGAGGAAACACGGGTGGAGGTGGGGTTGTGTCTAGTCGGTTCCTAAGATGATTAGGTTTGGGAGGGAAATCATTTTTGTGGTGGGTTTTTGGTGTCTCTGGGATATTCTCTCCACTTCCCTCACCAACCTTGTTTGCCCCAAGTTCCTCACCATCCTGCCTCTTAAATGGCTCGATCATCTTCCTCAACTGAGGCTCATGACCAGACAACCAACCCATCAACTTTCTCAGCTCATCATTCTCATCCTGCAAGCGATCAACATAATGCGCAAGTTCAAATTCTTCAAAGCATGCATTTCACAGGTAGAGCAAGAAGTAGGCATTGGTTCTTTCAGCTTAGCCTCAAGTGAAGCAGTGCAAACATGCATCTCATCAATCTTAGCATGCAAAACAGGGCAAGAAGTGCAAGCACCTAGCAAAGCAAGTCTAGATTTAAGCTCAGCCACTTCAACCCTAAGCACATCTAGTTCCTCACACTTGGAGGCATGCTTCTCCTTGAACAAAGCAAGATCAGCAAGAAAGATGGAGCAATCAGCACAATCAACCTCGTCACAAACAGCAGGGCTAGCCTTAAGGGAATCAATCTCAAGTTTGCTATCAAGAACCTGTGTTTCTAGCTCAGCCACTCTACTCCTAGCATCCTCGAGTGAAGCCCTAAGCTCTTTTCTCATTTTCTTGGCCTCTCTAAGCATGTCATCACGATTATCAAGCAACGAGCTAAGCCGTTCATTTTCCTGGCGCAAGAAGGGAAGCTCATCACACACCTCGTCGTCGGAGTCAGAGTCCGAGTCGCTCTATGTGCTCTTCTTGCTGCCGGAGCTCAGCGCCATGGTGCAGAAGCCGTCTCTAGCTAAGCAGCTCAGCCCGCTCAGGTTCTTGGACGACTTCCTGCTCTTGCGACGATCACCTTCATCTTCACTGCTGCTCGAGCTCAAGGTGGAGTACGCGGAACTGGAGTCGACGTCGCTCGCTCCAACCATCGCTCCAGCCTTGCCTCGGCTCTCCTTCTTCCTCGATTATCGCTCGTACTTGTGCTTGTTCTTGTGCTTGCTCTTGTGGTCGCGCCACGACCGGTACTTGCCATCAATCCTTGACTTGTGCTTGTAGCCGTCCTTGTTCTCGACCTTCTCCGGGCAGTCGGCGACGAAGTGTCCCGGCTTGCCGCACTGGAAACATGTCCTCGTGTTCCTCCTCATGTTCACCCAGTTCTCGTGCAGCCTCTCAAACCTCTTTGTCAGCAACGCCAGCTCGTCCTCTCCAAGAACATCAAACTCCTCATCTGGCATAGACATTAAAGAGGACAAAGAGAACATCCTGGTGGATGGGTTAGAGTTAGCCTTTCCTTTCGACCCACCAATGAGGGCATGACTATGGGAATTAGTCGGACCCTCGAGCTTGGTTGTCATGACCCTATCCACCTCAGCCGACTTGAGCTTTGAGAATAGCTCGTTCACCGTCAGAGTGTCATACTTCTCCGACTCCACAATGGCCTCGAACTTTCCGCCCCAAATCGTACGATCCAAAGAGTGTAAGAGCTTGACCGCTCTATCATGATCATCGTATGGGAGCACGTCCACATTGGCCCTCATGTTGTTCACAACCACCGTGAACCTCTGAAACAAGGCATCAATGGGCTCACTGGGGAGATGAGTGAAGTTCTCGTACTCTCTCCGGTAGGTCACATACATCCGTGCCTGAACCTAGGCATTCCCAACATGAGCCTCCTTCAACACCAACCAGATTCAACAAGCCAAGTTCTCGGTGTGCACCTGATCGAACTCAGGCTGACACAAAGCACGAAACAAGTAGTCGACCGCCTTATTGTTGGCGTCGAACATGTCCCTCGATCCTGGAGCGAGGAAGTTCATCGGCTGGACATAGCTTGTGTCCACCGTGACATCCCAAAGGATCTATCCCTTACCGCGGAGGAACGCCGCCATCCGCTTACTCCACATCTGGAAGTTCTTTCCATCGAAGTGTGGAGGACTTGAACCCCATTCATGGTACGCCATCCTTGGATCTTAAACTGGTTAGAGTCAACAAAGACCCGAACTGGCTCTGATACCACTTGAGGGACCGAAACGGCGAACCAGAGAGGGGGGAGTGAATGGGAGCCGATAAAAATTCTATTCAAGAATTCGGCCTATGAACCCGATTTCACTCATGCACCTCCGCAAGCTTCTCTTGACAATTTCACGTAGCCACTGAAGTGCTACTGAAACTAGGAGAAAGACCCAACCAACAGCCACAGCAAACACGCAGCGGAAACACACACGACACGGCTGCTGGCAGCCCAAACCGGTCAGGCCGGTTTCTGAAACCGGTCAGACCGCTTCCGTTGGACTTAGCTTCACGCAGGCAGGGGAAACCGGTCAGGCCGGTTTGGCAAACCGGTTAGACCGATTTTGTCCAGAAACTCCCCAAAGACCCAAACACCTCAAGGGCCTTTCCACATCTGAACAAATGAAGCCATGGTGCAACAGAGACTTCCTTGCTCAAAAACCCTTCTCGACGGCCCACAGGGCGAAACCGGTCAGATCGGTTTGGGAAACCGGTCAGGCCGGTTTTTTCCTGGACAGTCGGGAAGAACACAGCCCGCGGGAAAAACTCAACACACCCTCCAATCGATCTCCCAATTCGTTCCACGGATCAAAGTGAGACTTTGGGGATAGATGGGGTACCTCGTGATCTACCCTTGGCTAGAAGCTCGGTCCTCTAAACCCACTCAATCAAGAGGAATCGAAAGTCAACCCTCACAGACACCTCTAACCCTAGAACTCCGAAACCACCGAAATCGAGCCCCTTAACTCACGGATTTGGGAGGGGAATCATAGCCCAAAGAACCACGAAGAGTTCCCACAAATTTCCCCCAACAAATCCCCAAGAGCAAGGTCCCGAAAACACCCAAGAAAAGTACCAGGGAGGGCACTGAAAATCACCACCAAGAACAACCGGGAACAACACATCCAAACCTTGAGGAACCACGCCGAATCATCTATACATGCCACAAAGGTTCACACAAGGTCTAGCTTGCCGCCCGATCATCCAACCCTTTCAACAAGATCTCACCATGAAGCTCTCAAGCTAGTCCTATGGAAATCCTAAGAAAATAGGAAGGGAAAATTGGAAAGCAAATGAACTATGGTTCCAAGAGATTGCTGCCATCATCTCACCTCATGGGTTATATGGAGGCAGCCGAAAGTCTAAAATACCCTTACTTAATAACTAGGGATACAAGCCCACCAAGGGCACTTTGGGAATTTGTCTTCATAGCACCATCGGACGGATGCCCAGCGACCGCACTTCGCGTAGCCTCGATGCTAGCCTTGCGATCCCGACGCGTGTCCTCCGCTTCGAAGCTTCCGGCGCCCTGCGACCCCAAACCGGTGAGACCGGTTCTCCAAACCGGTCAGACCGGTTTTAGCCAGACAGCCACACCCGGTCTTTGGCCTCGGCTTTGTGGCTCAGCCGAGTAACACGGTGATTTTTTGGTGAACCACCGCGAACCCCGCGAACTTGATATAGCCTCCGCCAATCACCACTCATGACTTGGCTCCCAGGAAGTCCCGGCTCGACCTTGGTTTTGTGGCTCAACCAAGAAACTGTCCACCTACTTCATCTTGCTGTTCTTGTCACCATGCGACCTGCACTTGACCCCGCTAGCCACCAGGTCCCTTGAACGAAGCCTACTTGTCTTCTCCACACCTTGAGGCCTCACCGGCAACGACCTTTCGCACTTGTTCTTCACCTGCACCAACAGAGTCAAGCCGCACCTTGCACCTGCAATACTTAACCAAGAATCAGTCCACACAACATTGTCAATCACTCATCACACAAGGAAGCGACCATCCACCGTCCTCGAACCACACATGGTCCTCAATGACAGCGAAAGGGGCCAGCAGACGTCGACCACCACCATCTTCCGCACTGTCGCCACGGCCACGACGCCGCCTCCGATCCTCCTCCTCATGGCCGCGCTCGCCTCGTAGAAAGTCCTCATCAAGGTGGAAATTAATTGCCCCCTTTTATTGAAATTCTTACCTGTCCTAATCCACCTCTTCTGTGTTATCGGCTTTAATTTTTTTGTGATGAATTATGCTCATTTGGTGTATGGAATGCAGATAGTGTCTACCGCTCAGGCTTGGATGTACAGAAAGCTCCAAGAAGATTGGGAGAATTTCTTAAGCGGGGTCAATGGTTTTCTAAATGAAACAGAGGCTGATATGAGAAGCCGTGGTGTTCAGACAATGCTTTACCCCTGTATAGATTGTCTCAACCAAAAGATATTTGCACCACGGGAAATCATTTTTCATCATTTGGTCACACGTGGTTTCGCAAAAAATTACATGTGTTGGAATAACACATGGTGAGGAAGGCTTTAATGAACTCGAAGCAGACTGCCTAAATGAAGGTGAAGTGTGACACCATGCTACCGACCGTGATGAAGACCTTGATGACAATGGACTTTTTGAGGAAAATGAACCATTATTCCCACCAAATGTGTTGAGGCCTGAGGATATCACTGATCAAGTAGTTAGGGGCTTCGATGATGGTGAGGTGTTGCAACGTTTGCACAATGTTGATCAAATGTTGCGGGATGTTGAGTTTCAACGAGTGTACACACCTTCTGAATTAGCGAGGCTGAAGCAGTTCATTGAAGATTCAAAGAAACCCCTCTATTCTGATTGCCAGAAGTACTCTTGCCTTTTTGGTTATCTAAAACTTTTGCAGCTTAAGGCAGATCATGGTTGGAGTAACAAAAGTTTCAAACATCTATTGGATGTGCATAGAGGCATGCTACCTGAAGGAAACCAAATAGCAGAGTCTGTCTATGAGGTGAAGAAGATAATCTGTCCTATGGGAATAGAAGTTGAAAAAATCCATGCATGCAAGAACAGTTGTGTATTGTTTTGTGGAGATTATGCAGACCTTGACAAGTGCCCCAAGGTTGAAAAAGGATGGTGGAGATGATAATAATGGTGATGATGAGAACGAGCCCGGTGAGATGAGAGGCAAGAAGAAGAAGGCTAACAGAGGGGCTCCTGTGAGGGTGGCATGGTATTTTTTGCATCATTCCTCGGATGAAAAGATGGTTCGCAACACGAAAGCCGCAAGTAGCTTGACAAAGATGGCAAGTTTAGGCACCCCGCAGATGCAGCACAATGGGGTAACATTAATAACCACTTCCCATGGTTTGACAAAGACGCAAGGAGCATATGGTTTGCTATGAGCACAGATGGCGTGAAGCCATTCGGTAACCAGAGCTCAACACATAGAACCTGACCTGTCGTGTTGTTGTACAATCTTCCACCCTGGCTATTTAAGAAACATAAATATATGATGCTCACAATATTGGTCTCCGGGCCAAAGAAACCTGGCGACCGTATTGATATCTACTTGAGGCCACTAGTTGGTGACTTGAAGATATTGTGGAAGCCTGGTGTGCCAGATGTCACAATGCATGCCATGTTGTTCACCACCATCAACGACAACCCGGCTCATCGCAACCTCTCTGGCCAGAGTAAAAGGAAAGGTGCAGCTTGCCCACACTGCTTGGAAGATACTTACGCAATATGGCTAAGACATTCAAAGAAATACGTATTTATGGGGCACCATCATTTCCTCGGCAAGAAACATCCATACCGGGCCATGGATTATCAGTTTAATGGGGAAAAGGAAAATCGAGACGCGTTGTTGCATGTGACTAGAGATCCGGTCCACTTGAAAGTCAAGGACATCAAAACTATTGAGGAGTTACCAAAACTGTCTGAAAAAACCCTTGGCAAAAGAAATAAATGAGGTGGTGATGAAGAAGAAGAAGGAATGTGGAACAAGAAATCAATTCTATGGGAGCTAGAGTAATGGCCGATGTTGGCCGATTGACAACATGCACGTCAAGAAGAATGTGTGTGAAGCTACTTGTGGAACATTGCTACAACAAAAGTGCAAAGGAAAATATCATAAAAATGCAAGGGAGGATCTTAAAGAGCTGCGCATTAGGCCGGAGCTCTATGCAGAGGAAGCATCGACGGGGATGAACCTTCCCGTTGCTGCAACCACCTTGTCAAAGGCAGAGAGAAAAGAATTCTGTCAGTTTTTGCATGATTTGAAAGTACCTTCAGGCTACTCATCAAACTTCAAGAGGCTAGTGTCAGTGAAGGACACGAAAATAAATTTCAACTTGATGAAATATCATGATTGCCATGTGTTGATGATAACACTTCTTCCTGATGCACTTAGAGGTATCAAGACAGAACTGGTTCGCGATGCAGTGACGAGCTTGTGTTTATTCTTCAATGAAATAGAACAAAAGGTGACTAATGAGGAAAAACTATTGGACTTTGAGAGGAGGCATTTCGAGACCCTATGCCTACTTGAAGCTACCTTCCCACCATCATTCTTTGATCTTATGCTGCATCTAACACCACACCTCGCAAGGGAAATTTGGTTCCTTGGCCCATCTTACCTTCATCAGATGTTTCCATATGAGAGGTTCTATGGATTCCTGAAATCATTGATACATAACCGGTTATTTCCGGAAGGGAGCCATTGTCCGTGGCTACGAGACCATCGAATCAGTGGAGTGGGCCATAGGTTATATGGACCCACAAAACCCCATTGGTGTGCCTCGCTCATGGCATGAAGGTAGGCTTTCAGGTGTTGGACCATGGGGAAAAGGTCAGTCACTCCGGATGTAGATGCCTTCCAAAAGGCTCATTTCACCGTGATACAACAGCTGCACCTAATTACACCGTTTGCTAATGAGCACAAACGACAACTACGTGAAGAGAACCCTAACTGTGGTAGGGCTTGGCTTGCAAAGATGCACATGCAAGGTTTCCGCAGGTGGCTCCGAGATTATGTCGAGACATGCGGCAATAATGCTGTAATTACCGACGAGATAAGGAATCTAGCAGCGGGGCCATTGTTCACTATTACAAGATACGAAGCAATGGATATCAATGGATACACGTTCTACACCATGGCCCAGGATAAAAAGAGCGTCTATCAAAATAGTGGTGTGTGTGTACGGGCCGTCGTCGACGACAGTCATGATGATGATGACACGAAGACAGGCGCATACATGGTCAAATAGAGGAGATATGTGAGCTTGATTATGTAGGATTGAAGGTAGCCTTGTTTCGGTGTAGATGGGTCACCAATGGGAAGAGAGCTGTGAGCAAGGACAAATATGGTTATGTTGGTGTTGATCTCCGGGTCTTTGGTTACAAAAATGAATCATTTGTCTTCGCCAATAATGCTGAGCAAATGTTCTATGTACCTGACCTTGCAAAGAAGAACTGGTTTGTGGTTATGCCTAGAAAAAAATTATTGGGGTTAAAAATGTTGTTGAGGTGGAGGAATACAACTAGTTTGATGAAATTCCATCCTTTGAACTTCATACAAGCCCCAACTCTTGGGAACTAACAAAACACCATACTTGCGAAGCGACCATAGTGAAAAAAATCCATATACAAAAATCAAGGAAGAAAAAGCAAGCCTGATTTTTGCTGAATCCTTTTTGTAATGCCGGAGGATGTGTCTATTAGTGGAAATGGAATCTGTTTTGTAATATAAAGGATGCGATCTATTGGTGGAATTTCAATCCTTTTTGTAATATATGGGATGTGGTGGAATTTGAATCCTGCTTGTAATATATTATACCTAAGATATTGTATAAATTCTATTTATATGCCACTTCAGTTCAATAATGGGTGTTAATATCAAAGAGACAAGGATTAGCCAATCTGCGTCACCTAAGTTACGGGCAAGAGACGAGGATTAATAAACCAGCATCACCTTTGTTATGCGCAAGAGACGAGGACTAACGAACCCTGTCGCCTTTGTCATGGGCAAGATATGCGAAATCAAGAACAAATTACATCAAAAGAGTCACGGATTAGCCAGCCCTCGTTGGCTTGTCTTCAAGCTTTGCAAGTGAGTAGGTAAATCATACAAAATATTGTATTGCACAGAGATAATCACACAAGCATGTCTCTTGAGATGCAAAATCACACACACACAGATTACATCAAAAGAGACACGGATTAGCCAGCCCCCGTCGGCTTGTTCTTCTTCATGCTTGCAAGTGTGTAGGTAAATCATACAAAAAATTGTACTGCATAGAGATAATCACACAAGCATGTCTCTTGGGATGCAAAATCACACACACAGATTACATCAAAAGAGACACGAATTAGCCAGCCCCCGTCGGCTTGTTCTTCTTCATGCGTGCAAGTGTGTAGATAAATCATACAAAAAATTGTACTGCACAGGGATAATCACACAAGCATGTCTCTTGGGATGCAAAACCACACACAGAGACAAATTACAGTCATCATTGATACATCAGAAGAAGGTTACAATGCGGCCATACCTTCGTGAAGAGATATGCAAAATCACACATACACATCGATCTTGCTCGTAGGACAATCTTGCTCACAGAGACAATTGCGATGCCGCCTGTTGATGGATAAAACGTGTATCCACCTACGATCCGCAAGCGTACAGACCTACACCTTTTTCACCACGGGGATTCCCTCGGTTCTTGACAATTTGTGGAGCAAGGGGATTACAAATGTTTGACCTACACCCTTTTCACCACAGGGATTACCGATGATTCTTTTCACCTCAGCTATGTGTTTCGGATCCACTTCATCATCACCAAAGAGCTTTTGAAAGATCTCACCGGTGGTTTTAAGGTCGTATGAATCTTCCGCTTGCTTTTCTGATGGGAAATCCGATTCCAACGCTCTTGCCATCCCCTTTGGGTTAGGGAACGATCTTCTCTTGTCGAATACTTCTCCGTAATCGATCATAACCCAATCCATATATTCGAACTCCCTTAATGGCTTCACGCTTGACACACTCCTCTTGTTCGTTTCATTTGATTCGGCGAAGTCAACGGTCGGGGTATTTCTTGGCTCGATGTGCTCTTCTCCAAGCTTTTTCGGGATTGGATCATCTTTTGCAAGTTCCGAGGTTGCCTCTTTAGAAATTTCAGCACACGTCTACATCCTAGAATTGTGTTCCGGCTCTCCCGCATGTCTTGTTTCCCAATCTCTAAGCATGGCCGACGCTTTGCTAATCTTTTGTAAAAGTTGAGCGGCTTCCGTGAGTGGTTTCTCCATGAGATCCCCACTTGCACACATCTGGACATGTTGCATGCAACTAGGGGTTAGGGAAACGAAGAATGTATGCAAGAGTATGTCACCGGGGAAGCCGAGTCTTGGCCCTTGTTCAATTAACTCATTAAATCTATTCCAAGATTTGTCTATCCCTTCATCTTCTCCTTGCATGAAAGTTATCACTTGCCTCCTCAGATGTTGAACTTTGCTAATTGGAAAAAACTTCTCGCAAAACTTCTTTGTCAACTTGTTCCAATTGCCTTCAACTTCAAAGGATGCAAATGAGTACCATGTCTTTGCTTCACCGGCAAGTGAGTAGGGAAAGAGATTCCATTTGAACCATTCATCGGGAACTCCTTCTTGACGCACCGTGTTGCATAGCGTCGTGAAATACCTTATGTGTCGCCATCCTTTCAAACGGGTTGCTGCCACCATTTTGATGATCTTGGATTTGATTTCATACTTGGTCGCTTCGAGTTTCGAATCTGACTCTTGTACTTTTATGTCTTCACATCGAGGATTAGCGTAATCCCTTATCGATTTCTCCGGTTCTTCCACAAGGTGGTTGATGAACGCCATCTAGACAACAAAATAAAAAATGAAAAGAAAAACAGAACAATGTGGCTTTCTAGGTTATATGGGTTAGATATTAGCAAATAAATGATAAACTAAATATAAAACAAAGTTAGATGCAAAACAAAACGATGTAAACTAGCTTGCTCCCGGCAATGTCGCCAGAAAAAGGGGCTTGTTGACGGATAAAACTCGTATCCACCTACGATCTGCAAGCATACGGACCTACACCTTTTTCACCACGGGGATTCCCTAGGTTCTTGTCAATCCGCGGAGCAAGGGGATTACAAGCGTTTTATCTACCTCTACTCATTAACTTACCCAAACCCTAATCTACGGTTAATCTAGAGAACAACAACGCTACACTAGAGAGAATGATTAAACCAACAAGATATATAAAAGACACTTGCCCAAGGGTCTACGATACTTGAACATGCAACCGCTTAAAACATGAAAACCAATCTAATCTATCAGGGGTTGTGACCATGGTTTCGCCCTTTCCCTCCCCCCTTACTATCACTACGCGGAGGTATTCGTGACTAGACCTATGATGGACACGATGTATTTAATGGATCCCAGGGAGCATTGAGATCTTACTCCCTTTACGACATGGTAGCTAACCTTAAACATCAAAGCTTCTTCAACACTAGATGATAGATATATATCTAAACAAAGTAGCGATTACATCTCAAGATCGATTACAACCCATGGACAATTGAGAAGATTACCCCATCAAGGTGCTAGACATGGCACCATTGATCATGGTGACGCTTCCGACGGTGTCTTCCTTCTTCTCCACTTGTGGGTGCTTCCTTCGAGTTGAGTGATCCTTCTCCCGAATGATTTCCCTCCTCTCTCACTTGGGCGCATTTGGGGTGAACCGATGCTGCCTCCAACACAGGTGCGCGGCGATCAGCCGTGCGCAGGCAATGGTGGTGGCTGCAGCGTAGATAAAGGATGGCTTCGAATTTCTCTGTTTTGTAGCGAAGACTGTAGGTTGTGCTGCGAAATGGTGAAGTTCGCACAGAGTATTGTAATAGGAAATCAGTAGTAGATTAGCTTTTGAATGATGCTCGAATTATTTGTGTAAAATTTTGGGTTAGCAGCAAATCCGACGCTGGTTATCAGCCCCACGTCACTAATGATTGTGGGGCCCAGTTCTATACAAATGAAGAACAATTCATATTTCTCCTTTTAATCTACAATCAAATGTTGTAACAAGTATTTCTTCGTTGTTATTAGTCCAAATTTGACATTTTTTCTATTTTTTTCTAAAATCACTATCTTTTCATTAATTTCATTGTTTAGTGTACATTCCATTGGTTGAATAATGTTTATATGGCTTATTTTGTTCTTTGTAAGTACAACATACAAATAATATTTGTTTTACACAACCATCAGTGATGAAACTTTACATTTCGTAAGCTTAAGGTGAACACAAGGTTTTGTTAAGTTCAAAATGCATATTCGAACATGTTGCAAAGTGTGGAATACTTCAATGTTCAAGCAAACATTCTAGAAAACTATGTGAGAGATGTAGACATTTGTACACAAGTATATTATTCCTTCATCGATACCATTTGAAATTTTGAAGACAAGTTTAGGTACCCAAATTATGTTGCCAAGTCAATTTGTAGATTTTTAGAGCAAATTTGATGTTATTAGAATTATTATATAATTGCCATGGGACGTAAAACAAAATAGATGAATTTTGGGCACACAAGTGTGACTATTGATATTTTATTCAAATACTAAATGTCCAAATACAAGTTGTTCGTGTTTTTATGATTTTTAGGTGCTGTTTTATGGGCTCTAATAATTTAGGGAAGCAACTTTAATTCCTAAAAATAGTGACGGGCCCATGCGTCATCTCAACAGCCAATATAAAAAAGATAATCGTTGCTTGCCCGTCCGGACCTAACTGCCAACAAATGCGATGCGGGTTCACTAACCATCGTCGCCAATCACACTAGCCCACGTGTCAGCGTCACCGTCAACAGGCTAACCTGCGTCGGCAATGACTATCCATTCTCTCTAAGATCTAATTCATTACAACAGATCTCTAATTCATCACAATAGATCTCTAGTTCATCCCAACAGAACACAGTTCATCACAACGTGGAGGGATCTACTCGCGTCTATTAGATCAAGTTGATGACATACAAAATCTAACAACCAAACTAATTAACTAAGCAGTTCATGATCGACAGACAAACTAAGCAGTTCATGTCCAAGAACTTAACGAAGATGAAAAAGCACACACACACATTATTACTAATTGGTATAGGAGTCTATCAATTAGTCAGAGTCCCGCCGTCGTCACCGCCGTGGCTGCCGTTGTCGCTGTCGTTGCCGCCATGGCTACCGTCGTCGCCGTGGCTGCCGTCGTCGCCATTAGAGCCGCCGTCGTTGAAGACGAAGTGGCGGCGGGCAGCCCGCTTGACCATGGGGAGGTTCTCGAGCTTCTCAGCCAACCAGTGGATTCTGAAGGCGAGACCCTTCACGCTCGGGTCCTTCTACACATCATGATGCGCCTTGATGTCGAAGACCGCGACAACACCTTCAAGCTTTCTGAAGGCGCTCCTGAGCAGCTCAATGGCGGACTTAGTGTCATCGAAGACCGGTTCCTTGTTTGTTTCATTGGTCGCCGGCTCCTTCCCCTTCTCTAACTTCTTCCGACGGCGACTTTCGTCGTCGTCGTCCTTCTTTTGTCCCTGCTTCGACGGCGGCGGGCTTGAGGACCATGTGTGGTTCGAGGACCAGTGGATGGTCGCTTCCTGCTGTGATAAGTGATTGACAACGTTGTGTGGACTGAATCTTGGCTAAGTATTGCAGCTGCATGTTGTGGTTTGACTGGTGTTGGTGCAGGTGAAGAGCAAGCGTGATAGGTCGTTGTCGGTGTGGCCTCCAGGTGTGGAGAAGACAAGTAGGCTTGGTTCGAGGGACCTGGTAGCCAGCGGGGTCAAGTGCGGGCCGCATGGTGGCAAGAACAGCGGGATGAAGTCGTGGAAGGTTTCTTGGTTAAGCCTCCAAACCAAGGTCGAGCCGGGACTACGTGGGAGCTGAGTCATCAATGGTGATTGGCGGAGGCTACACCGAGTTCGCAGGTTTGTAGTGGTTCACCAGAAAACCACTGGGTTACTTGATTGAGCAACAAAATCGAGGCCGAAGACTCAACGAGGAGGTGCGGCCACCCAGGCCGGTCTAACCGCCCAGGAGGGGCGGTCTGACCACCTGACCGGTCTAACCGCCCAGGAGGGCCGGTCTGACCGCCTGGCCGGTCTAACCGCCTAAGGGGGGCGGTCTGACCGCCTTGGTCGCTGCCGCCGAGAAGCTTCGAAGAGGAGGACGCGCGTCGGGATCGCAAGGCTTGCATCGAGGCTAAGAAGGTTTTGGTCGCTGGGCATCCGTCCGATGGAGAAAATCTGAAGACTTCCAAATTCGCCCTTGAGGGGATTGTATCCCTAGTTATTAAGTAACGGTAGTTTAGTCTTTTTGGTGCCTCCATATATACTCTTGAGGAGATGGATGGCAGCCAACTCTAGGAACCCTAGCTCATTTGTTTTCCCATTTTCGTTCTTATTTTCGCCTAGTTTTTCCTAGGACTAGCTTGAGAGCTTCATGTGAGATCTTGAGAGAGGAATGGATGTATGGGTGGCAAGCTAGACCTTGTATGAACCTTCATGGTATGTATAGATGATTCGGCGTGGTTCCTCAAGGTTGTGTGTTGCTTTTCCTGTCCTTTTTTGTGGTGATTTTCTGATCTCTTTATAGTTATTTTCTTGGCGGAGTTTTGAGGATGATTTCTTGGGGATTTTGTTGGGTGTCACGTATGAGGATCTTGTGCCTCTTTGGCTGGTGACTTTTCCCTCAAATCTCCCTTGACAAAGACTCCATTTGGTGGTTTATCGAGTTGCTCGTGTTCTTGTCCTAGAGAGACGAAATTTTCGATTCCTCTTGATTGTGAGCGATTCGGGTTGATTCCTTTGAGGTAGAGGTTGCCCAGGAGGTCCCAGCTATTCCCGAAGTTTCGCTGCAATCCGTGGAGTGATTTGGGAGATCGGTCGATGGGAAGTTGAGGGTTGACCCGCGGGTAGGTTTTCTGGAAGGGGCGGTCTAACCGCGTAGGGGGCGGTCTAACCGCCCTGGGCCTTCCTGGTGAAGGTTTTGATTTTACCGGATTTTCCTCTATGAGTTTGTTCGCCTTGATCAAAGGAGTGTTTTGGTGAAATCTTAGGTCGTTTTCGTGTTGTTTGCTAGGAGTTCTTGCTTGGAGTTCTTTGCTGGGTACAGGAGGTTAGACCGCCCCTGGTAGCCGGTCTAACCGCCCCTGGTAGCCGGTCTAACCACCCCTAGGGCCCTGGGTGAAGTTTTAGTTTTCGCCAAGATTTCCTGGTAGCTAGCTTGGCCTTGACCAGAGATTTCTGTTGGTGAAACCGTGGTGCGTTTTGGTGCTCGGAAGATGTGTTTCGGAAGATTTCTTGGTTGCCTGGTGGAGGTGGTCTAACCGCCCCCTATACCCGTCGAACCGCCCCCTCCTGTCAGCCGGCTCCCGAGTTGTTTTCCACTGCCGTGTTCGTGTAGGAGTCGAGGCTGCTAATAGTGTTTGTTCCTAGGACCAGTAGCACTCCAGTGGCTATGTGGTTTCGGCAAACGGAAGGTAGAAGTGCGGAGCGTGTGATTTTGGGGGTCCGACTGAGTGAGTTTATGTTCTTGGAGTTTCAATCTCCTTCGAGAAGAATTTTTATAGGCTCCCATTCACTCCCCCCCTCTCTGGTCGCCTAATCGGTCCTTCAAATGGTATTAGAGCCGGTTCGGGTCTTTATTGAATCTAGCCAGTCTAAGATCCAAAGATGGTGTGCCAGGAACGGGGTTTGGGTCCTCCACACTTCGATGGGAAGAAGTCACACCCAGTTTTAAAGGCAAAACCGAATGCATAGATCAAGTGTGCGCCAGGATCAAGTTACACACACGCTTAGACATTGTGAATACCAAAATCAGTTCCATACAAATAAAGAGATATTACAAACCATAGTCTTAAACGAAACTTAAATAACGAGTTCTCGCAGCGGACAAAATGTCTCCACAGGCAGTTGACTGAAGACTATGCACACCTAGAACTCCTGGAAATCTCCTAGAATGTCTTCAAAGTTCTCCCAGTCTGAGCAGCAATCCAGGTGTTGTAGATACAAGAAAGTAAACAAGCGTGAGCACATGACGTACTCAGCAAGAGAGAACAACATAACATGCAAGGCCATATGGTGGATGGCTAAGGTTCAAGAAGTTTAGCATTTTAGTGAGTCAAGTTTTTATTAGCAACCTGATTACTAAAGAGTGTAAGTTCATACCAACCCAATTAATAAGATATGAGCATCATAAATAAGGAATAAAACAACAATTAAACATTTAAGTTTCATAATTTAATCATGTGAGTGTCCAGGCCGCTCTTGACCGTGAGCACGGCTAATCGATTAGTTTAACACTCTGCAAAGATTGTACACTTTCACCACAAGCAGCGTAAAAGCTCCAAGAATTTTGAACCCAACCATGTGGTGTTTGCAAGGCACCATACCACACTACTGAGGTGTGATTGCATAGGGACGCTACATGTCCTTTAAAAAGGTCCCCTAGCAAGTTATGACCCACAAGGTCCGGATCAGTTAGCAAGGTATAAAGTCCCCTTGCAGGTCGATACCCCACGATAAAAAGAATAACTCACCCAACCCCCTGCTAGAGCGAGTTCATACCCCACAGTACCGCTGATTCCTTGTCCTTATCAGGTAAGACCATCCCAAGCTAAAGTTCCTAATTATTCAGCCAAGACTATTGCCCATTAGTTCTTGTGGTTGTACTGTTTTCCTGGGTGGTTCTCCATGTTCCGATTAATCATATTAAAGTGGTCTTGTAAAGTAAAGTAACATAAACGGAACATAGAATATAAAGGTAACCATGTTTGATTAAAACCAATCCCAGTTGAGCATGCTAAGCCATAACTACCATCAAAATTAATTTAAATAACCCGGTGACAAGGAAAAGGTAGAAAAGGCTAGGCATGATCCTTAATAGATTCCCATCAAGTTAATGCAAGCAGGAAAAGTAAATAATGTGAATGTAAATGCATGTTATGTAGGACAAGCGGGCATGCATCGAGGAAGACTTGCCTTCAACAAAACTCTGCTGCTCAAACTCTGACGCGTCTTGATCTTCAAATCCTTCGAACGCTTCGCTCTCTACGGTCCACAATCATCACATACAAGCATACAATAAGAAACAATCACCAAACAGATCAAACAATACAAAACAGTGGCATAAAACTAATCTACGCTTCGAGACGATCGCGTGGACATAAAGAACGCTAAATTCAGAGATAAAACGACCAAGATACGCCCTAAAGAAGGTGCAGGGACTAATCTGTAAAGGTTTAAAAAGAAACGAGGCAAAAATAAAAGAAAAAGGACTAAACCGCAAGGAATCTCCTAAGGTGGAAGGGTATTTTTGTGAATAACAGAAAACACAGGGGTTTTTCTGCAAAAACGCGAGAGCCGGCTGGGTTTGACCTGGCTTGACTCAGGTTGACCAGATCTAGATCCAACGGCTGTGGTTACACGTAGGCGAAGCGGGGCGGCGGCGGCGGGTTTAGACAGGCGCGTCGGATCTCAATCCGACGGTCGAGGTTGCACGCGAGCGGTCGGTCGGCGGCGGGCGGCGGGAGACGCCGGTGGCCGGCGGCGAGCGGCGGCGGAGCTTGCCGACGAGACCCAGTACAGGGTTCTGGGCCTCGGCTTGACGCGCGGAGAACACCTACACAAGGTGCGCGAAGTGGCGAAGCTGGCAGGTGCGATGGCCATGGCAGAGAGGCAGCGAAGCGGCCGATCGACGCAGCGACGCAGGTTTGGTCTCTGGCGAGGTCACTTTGGGCGCCACGGTGCATGAGCTTCAACAAACGGCACAGGCGGGTTTCTCACCTCCAGGTGCAGCTCTCTAGCGGCATCCCGACGACGAAACGACGGCGACGGCGAGGATTCGACGGCGTCGACGGCTAGGTCTTGCGGGCGGCGCACGGGCAGGCGAGGGCGGCTCGGGTGGGGGAACTCCAGGGGTGGTGCGCGGCTTAAATTGCCCAAGGACGATCCTTAGCGTGCGGGCCACGCGTGGGGATGCGTGCACCGATTGGACTCAGGCAACGGCGGCGGAGTCCGGGTGGGATACGGCTTGAGGTAAGGGATGACAGGCGGGACCCAATGGTCAGCCTCAGCGGCGCGGGCGACGGCGGGAAAATGGGCCGGCGGCGGAAATCAGCCGTAAGGCCAACTGGGCCGCTCGGCTGCGGCGGGCTACGGTGGGCGGCTTGCGCGGGGCGGCTTTGCGCAGGGTTGCGCGGGCTGCGGCCTGCTGCTGCTGGGCTGGATTGGGTAGGACAGCTAGGTTAGGAAATAAAAGGTTTGAACATTTTGGAAAGGATTCAAACAAATGGAATTCAAACTTTGAATTTGAACTCCAACAACCAAAAACAATGCACCAGCATGAATGCCACAATTAATTCATATAATTCATTAATTTTTATTTTTAGACAAGTTTTAAATGCCTAAAAAGAAATAAAACAACCTTATATTCCTTAAGCAATTAAAGGTTTCTAGCAAATTTTAATAAAGCCAAATTTTTAGTAAAATTAGGGTGTTACAAATCCTACCCCCCTTAAGAAGAATCTCGTCCTCGAGATTCGGATTGATTGGGAAAAGATCTGGAAACTCTGCTTTCAGCTCATCCTCTCTTTCCCACGTTGCCTCATCCTCTGCATGATTACTCCACCGTACTTTGCACATCTTGGTCACACTATTCCTGGTGACCCTTGCCATAGTTTCCAATATCCGGATCGTGTGTTCAACGATAGTGAGATCCTCTTTAACATTTAGATCATCCAAGGGCAGCGGCTCCTTGTCGTGAGGACCAAAGCCCTTCTTCAACTGAGAGATATGGAACACATCATGCACATCAGCTAGCTGGACAGGCAACTCCAACCTGTAAGCCACTTCTCCTACTCTCTCAAGGATCTTAAAAGGTCCGATAAATCGGGGTGACAGCTTCCCTCTAACCTTGAATCGACGCAATCCTCTGATAGGTGGCACCTTTAGGTACACATAATCACCTTCCTGAAAGACCACGTCTCTCCTTTTACCATCTGCATAGCTTTTCTGTCTAGACTGAGCGATCCTCAAGTTTTATCTGATGATCTGAACTTGTTTCTCTGCCTCTCTGATGATGTCTGCCCCAAACAACTACCTTTCGCCTGTCTCACTCTAGTAGAACGGAGTTCTACACTTCCTTCCATACAAAGCCTCAAAGGGTGACATTTTGAGACTGGCTTGGTAGCTGTTGTTATATGAGAACTCAGCGTACGACATGCTCTTATCCCAACTACCACCATGCTTAAGTGCACATGCTCTCAGCATGTCCTTTAGGATCTGATTGGTCCTCTCTGTCTGTCCATCTGTCTATGGATGGTAAGCTGAGCTGAAATTCAACTTGGTATCCAGAGACTCATGCAACTTCCCCCTGAAACGAGAAGTGAACTGAGTACCTCTGTCTGACACTATCTTCTTTGGTACAGCATGCAAACACACAATCTTGAACATGTACAGCTCTGCCAACTTAGCTCCTGTATACGTGGTTTTCACCGGAATGAAGTGAGATACCTTGGTCAAACGATCCACAATGACCCAAATCAAATCATACCCATCTCGGGTTCGGGGTAAACCCACTATGAAATCCATTTCGATCTCTTCCCACTTCCACTTAGGTACCATCAACGGTTGAAGCAAACCAGCAGCCTCTGATGTTCTGCCTTAACCCGATGGCAAGTGTCGCACAAAGCCACATGTGCGGCCACATCCCACTTCATACCGTACCACCAATACCTTTGCTTGAGATCCTGGTACATCTTAGTACTGCCCAAATGGATAGAGTAAGTTGAGTCGTGGGCTTCTCTCAAGATAGTCTCTCTGAGGTTTCCTGTCTCTGGCACACATAACTGGTTCTTAAACCACACAGTTCCTTATTCATCCTTGTTTCATACTCTCCTTCATTTTCTGTATTCCAGCATCATCTAACTGCCACTTGCGTATCTCCTACTCCAGAGTAGACTGTACTTTCAATGTCACTCCCTCGGCATGTGCAACCACTTTCAAGTTGAGCCTTTCAAACTCTTTAACCAACTCATCAGGAAACTGGATAACCATAGCCATGTTATTATGGCCCTTACGACTCAAGGCATCAGCGGCCAGATTTGCTTTACCAGGGTGATAGTGAATCTCCAAATCATAGTGCTTGATCAACTCTAACCAACGGCGCTGTCTCAGATTGAGATCCTTCTGAGTGAAGATGTATTTCAGACTCTTGTGATCAGTGTAGATCTGACACTTAGTTCCCATAACGTAGTGCCTCCAGATTTTTAAAGCATGAACCACTGCTGCTAGCTCAAGATCGTGTGTAGGATAGTTCAACTCGTGCTTCCTCAACTGTCGAGATGCATAGGCTATAACGTGACCTTCTTGCATCAACACATAACCCAGACCCTGTCGAGATGCATCACAATAGATGTCAAAGCTGTTCTGCAGATCTGGCATAACTAGAACAGGTGCTGTGGTCAACCGCTTCTTCAGCTCTTCAAAACTGGACTGACATGCACTGGTCCACTTGAACTCCCTATCCTTCTCTAGCAATGTGGTGAGAGGTTTCACAATCTTGGAGAATCCCTCAATGAATCGACAATAGTAACCAGCAAGTCCTAGAAATTCCTGATCTCAGACACCGTATGAGGGGGTTCCCACTTCAACACATTACTGACCTTGCTCGGATCTACCGCAATACCTCCGTTGGTGATGATATGACCCAGAAAGGACACTTCCTTGAGCCAGAACTCACACTTGCTGAACTTTGCGTATAACTCATGCTCTCGCAGCTTCTGCAACACAAGCCTCAAATGCTCCTCATGTTGTTCCTCATTCTTGGAGTAGATCAAAATGTCATCAATGAACACCACAACAAACTTGTCCAGATACTCCATAAAGATCTTATTTTCATCAGGTACATGAAGTAGGCAGGTGCATTGGTCAACCCAAAGGATGTAACCGTGTACTCATAAAGTCCATACCTGGTGGTAAAACTGTTTTAGGAATATCTGAAGGTCTGATCTTCATCTGATGATAACCAGATCGCGGATCGATCTTAGAAAACACCTTGGCTCCTCTCATCTGATCAAACAAGTCCTCAATATGAGGCAGGGGGTACTTGTTCTTGATGGTAACATCATTAAGAGACCTGTAATCAACACACATCCTCTGTGTGCCATCCTTCTTACCCACAAAGATAACTGGTGCTCCCCAAGGTGATGAACTAGCACGAATGAACCCTTTACCCATTAATTCTTTAATCTGAGCTTTAAGTACTTATAACTGATCACTAGACATTCTATAGGGGCGCTTAGAGATAGGAGCAATACCAGGCAAAAGATCAATAAGGAACTCAACATCTAGGTCAGGGGGCATACCTGGCAACTCCTCAGGAAACACATCAGGGTAATCACACACCACTCGTATGTCTTCCAAGGCCGTTCCATCGAGCTTATTCACGACACTGGCTGTTGATGGTGCGGGATCTGCTGCAAACTCAAACCTTTCTCCAGCTGGACTAGTAAGAAGGACTGATCTCTTAGCACACTGTATCACCGCATCACACGCGGTCAACCATCCCATTCCTAGTATCACATCAATCCCCTATGAATCCAAAATTATAAGATTGGCACGGAAATCTCTGCCCAAAATCTTGAGACTGACGTTGTCACATTTATATATAGCTTTCAATTCCTCCCCAGGTGAGGTAACTAACATGTGGCGAGGCATGCGACTGATGGGTATATTATGTTGAGCTATGAACTGAGATGTAATGAAAGAATGAGATGCTCCAGAATCAAATAAAATTGAGGCAGGAGTGGAGTTGACTAGAAACATACCGAGCACTACTCTGGGGTTCTCCTGGGCGACTTCAGCATCAACGTGCATCGCCTTGCCTCGTGCATAGCTTCGATATCCCTTGTTGGTCTGCGGGGTCTGATTCCCACTCATGTGCTGCATCTGCTGGTTCTGCACTGGGGTGTGTGGAGGGTTCCTCTTTGGGCAAACGTTGGCATAGTGACCAAGCTCTCCGCACTTGAAGCAAGTAGTAGTGCCGGGGTTCAGAGGTACTATGGACATCATGAGTGTGCCAACTGGAGCCCGTCTGCTGACTCTTCTGGGAAGCTGGGCGTGGAGTCTGAGGAACAGGACACTGAAACTGCTGAGCAGACTGCTGGAACTGCGGAGCAGGACGTGGGGACTGCTGCTGTCCGAAGTGTCCACCCGGTCCC
Source organism: Cenchrus americanus (assembly GCA_947561735.1). Lineage (NCBI taxonomy): Eukaryota > Viridiplantae > Streptophyta > Magnoliopsida > Poales > Poaceae > Cenchrus > Cenchrus americanus. The sequence continues at coordinate 151,976,632 of OX387242.1, read as the reverse complement.
CCAAAGCGGAACGGGGTGTTCTGCGGTTGGTTGAAGCTCGGGCAAGACACACTCCCGAACTATCCAGAGCTGGCGGCCTTCCTCTTTTGCTCCCCGAGCTCCTTGCGTTTGTGCTCCAAGCGAATGGCAGCATCAACTAACTGCTGAAAGTTGGGGAAAGGATAAGACATCAGCTGGTACTGTAGCAAACCAGCTAACCCATCCAGGAACAGCTCCTGCTTCTTCTTGTCTTCTGCAACCTCCTTAGCTGCATAGCGAGACAACTCAGTGAACTTGTCTCTGTACTCAGCCACTGACATTACTCCCTGCTTCAGAGAAAGGAACTCTTTCTTCTTGATCTTTGTGACTCCAGAGGGTATGTGATGGCTCCTGAAGTTGGTGGTGAACTCGTCCCAGGTGATAGTGTCTGGGGTGGCATGAGCGGCAGTATACGCGTCCCACCAAGCAGATGCAGAACCTTAAAGTCGTCCTGCAGCATACATGACCTTTTCTCTGTCATCACACTGACAGGTAGTGAGCATCTTCAGCACTGTCTTCAACCAATCTTCAGCTTCAAGAGGATCAGCGGCATGAGTGAACACAGGGGGATGGTGACTCATAAACTCCCGGTGCTTGTTGTGAGGTGCCGGTGGCTGCACCGGTGGATTGTTGACCTGGCCTTGTAGGTTTGTCACGGTGTTGGTAAGGTTCTGGAGAAGATGGGTCTGTGCCTCCAGGAATTGCTGCATAGCGGGATCCATCTGTGCTGGCTAGGGTGCTCTTCCTAGTCAATTCCCTGCTGGTTGATCAACTCCTGATCGTGACCTGGTGTTCACCATCTGAGTGTTAGGGACATTACTTTAGATGATTGCACCAAGAGTTAAACTCAGAAAGATAAGATAGCAATGATGTTTAGATACGACAGATTCTGTTGACCGTAAACAATCAGGCATAACTCTCAGTGTGGGTATCAAAAAATTATGAGCTTTGAACTAATAAAAGGTAATAAAATTGCGGAACTACTTCAACTGGAATCACCTCAATCGGAGTTCTGTAACTCTGGTTATAAAATAAACAAATCAGGTAGGTCAGCAGTGTTTAACAGATTCGTGAGGCTGTATTGTTTCAGTCATAACACTCTGATTATCCACCAAAATATTCTGAATTTTTCACAGAAAATCAGTCACGAAATTTCTGAACTTTTCCAATTGTATTTACTGAAATCGGAGTTCTGTAGCCCGAGATAAAATTAAAACAGTGCAGCTGACTCAGAAAGCTGCGCGAACAGATTTAGAGATCTCGGTTTTGCATTAAGGAAAAACTTAAAGGGACAAAAGGATTAAGATAGATAATTGATTGAGACTGAAAGTTGACCCCCACAAACTCACTACTAAACCAATGTCGTTGTGGTCATCACTCCACAACACATTGCACTCAAACAATATCCAGCTCAAACATTAAGCACAAAACCAAGCATTCAACCACACTTCTAAACTAAGCACACTTTACCGATCGTCTACTAGCGATTACAAAAGGATCCTATTCTTAACTGAAGCCTAAGGACTATCTTCTGGCATGGCATCTGTGCTGGCGTCAGGGGAGTCGTAGTGTGGCCTCTTGGGTGGAGGAGAGGTGCGTCCTTCTGTGGCATCATAAACAACTGGTTGCTCCCTGTTCTGTAGTGCAGCTTCCAAGGCACGCTTCTGCAACTCCAGAGTGAAGATCTGCTGTTGTGCTGCATACAAAGTGTTGTTGGTGTCGTCCAAAGCGCTGTTAATAGCTGCAAGTAGACTTCGGACATTGTTCAGTGTTCCTTCATAGGCTGGCACTGGGGCTATGTAAGTCTTGGCTTCCCCACTAGCTCTGAAGGGTGTGTACAGGCAGTGGGTATCCCCCAACCTGTCACGCTCCTTGTGAGAGAGCACATAGAGTGCCCTCCGGGCTGACTCTGCTATACCAGTGTCTATAGTAGTCCTGTGAGCCACATCATGATGCTTGGACATCTCTTTCACTCCACGGCATGGAATGTACTCCTCCAGGATGGCGGCAACCTCCCAATGGGGCTCGAACCATGGATGACTCCACAACTCACAATGGTAAACAGGGGCCTTGTCATAGCCCAAGAGGAGTACCATAGCTCGTAGGTGGTCAGCCATGGGAATGCCCACTCCATCAGCTCTGTAGTGGTACACTTCCCAAATCACTTCCTCAGCTGCTTCATTTTGCTCTTGCTCTTGCTCTTGCTCTTGCTCTTCTTCCTCTACTTCTGGATCAAGGTGGTCATCCAGATCTTCTCCTGGCGCCTGCTCCTCTTGGTTGGGCCGATCAGCTGGCTCATCCTCATCTGGGATCATCTCTTCTGGGTCCTCCTCATCATCAGACACCATGACGAGGTCAGGGACGACTACTGGTGCAGGCTCCATCTCGATCTCTTCATCCGTGTCTCCGTCATTGTTGACGGTGAATTTCCGTCAACCTAGTGTACTTGTTATACATTGGTTTGGATTATGAGTTGCAACTAACCCGCCACTAGGCATACTAATGATGTAACAAGTTCACTTGCATGTCGATTTTGGAGTTCATTGTTTACGCAGGAAATCTACGCTAAAGAGGAGACTTTCGGGCTAATGTCACACCTGATTTTCCGAAGAAAACCAAATGCATCTCATATGTGTGCCAGGATCAAGTTTACACACATATGATAGACGTCATGAGTGAAATATCAATAAACAGTAATAAAAATGTACAAGAGTTAAACCATTACATTATCTCTTTATTACACTCAGACATTAGACTCGAAGGTCTTTACAATGATCAAAAGATAACTATGAAGACGCAACTCCATCTTCATCTTCCACAGGCATCTGACCGGGGGCACGCAAGCCTCAGAACTCCTCGTAGTCACTGAAGCACTCTTCTCCAGTGTTCTCCTCTGAACAGCGGGTAAGCAAGGGTGAGCACACTTATGGTTGGAGCTCAGCAAGTGGGGGAAGATGCAAGGCTATCAAGGACAGGCTAAGAGTTTGCTGCGGTTAGCATTTTAATGTTGGTCAAATTTTTATTAGCAAGCACCTATTTACTAGATGTAAGTTTATACCAACCCACTTAAGCATTTAGGAAAGCATTTCATCTCAAAACCATATGAAAACCACGATTTAATTCCATCTTTAAGTTTGATTATCATGTGAGGGTCCAGGCCACTCTTGACCGTGAGCACGACTGATCGATCAGTTTTCACTCTGCAGAGGTTATACACTTTACCCACAGTTCGTGTTTCCCATGTTGCCGGGTTTGCAAGGCCCTTAAACACTTCCGAGGTGAGTGGCTAGGGGTCCACTACGAAGCCTTTACAAAGGAAAGAAGAGAAACCAATAGCCCGCGACAGTTACAGCAGCGGAGCGGACCATAACCCTCCCTGATGGTCAGCACCTTAGCCAAGGCCGCTACCCCAAAAGAATCGGGCTATACCCCTTCAACTCCGGCCCCCTGTGCCCCTCTCGGAAAAAGGCTATCAGCTAACCCACTCTCCTAATTACTTGGCTAAGCCAGAGCCATGTGGACTGTGGTTGCACTGTTTTCCTGGGTGGTTCTCCATGTTCCGATTAAACCATATGATCTTGTTATTAACCATAAGCACACACATACATATATATCACCAAAGGTTATCATGATCAACATTCATCATATTGTAAAAGATTCATTTTAACCATCCCAAGTTATAGCAAACTAAGCATTTCTACCCAAAACATTTACTTAAAAGGGTTGTCCAAGGTAAAGGGATAAAATTCTAGTCATGTCCTTAAAAAGGTGATTTCCCATCAAATTTATGCATAGCAACATTTAAATGTAAACATAGTTATCATGCAAGTTGTGTGGGACAAAGTAGAATATGCAGGGGAGAAGTCCACTTGCCTTTCTCAACACAAAGCTACTCTTATGCTCTTCCGCTCTTGCTCTCTTGAAACTTCCGAACTTCCGATCAACAGCTTGATCTTCTACTCAAAGCAAACATCGAGCACAAACATGCAAAGCAGACAAACAAGAACAACTAAGACAATACACCAAGCATGAAAAGCTTTACAGAAAGAACAAGGGTTGGCTCTAGGAACGCGAACACAAAAGTACTAGGAACTATCGAGAGCTTTGGATGATCACAAACGAGAGCTAGCTATGTGCTTGGTATATTTTAATTAAATAAAATTGTGTGCATAGGTTATTTCAAAGAAATACCCTATTTATAATTAAGCAAATTATATTTGTATTTAAAAGACGATGTGAACCTAATCCAATTTTATTTACAAAGATTCAAGTATGGTTTATGCAAATTAAACATTTAGGTTTAGACAGAAGCATATAAAGCATCTAAACGTATATCTTTATATTTCGAGTTGAACTAATCAAATTACAATTATAAAACATATTTATATTCATCTTAATCAAATTAACAATTTAATTAAGAAAACTCATGATAGCCTAAGTAGCTTTTATTTAGAAAGCAGATTGAATAAATATTAACCTATTTAACATTTATATTATGAAAAGCCGAAGTGTATCTCTAGATAGATTTTATTGGTAAACAATTCCACTAGGTATTAGTCAATTTAATACTTAAATATGAAAACCGTTACTGGGTCCTAGTAAAATTCATTAAGAAAATCCATTCATGTAAACATTAATCAAATTAATTTTAGAATAAGTTCTCAAAACACATTTTGTAGTAAATATCATGTCTAGCGCATTTTTATTGTGAGGCGAACTAACGCAACGAGAACGAGCTTAAACGGTTAGCATGTGATGATTAAACAAAGATTGGAAAGACATATGTGATTACTACGGATTGGAAGGTCTAGCAAAGATGATTCCAACAAATAGATAAAGATAAAAGGAAGGACAGAGGCTATATTGCTGAAAACACACGTAGAAATTTACTGGAATCGTATTTTGAAGGAATAACAGGTATATGACATAAGCATCATGTAGTGCTGACATCATCAAAGTATACATGTACTGATAGCAAGCGTGTAGTTGACTATGGCAAGACATGCATGCATGCATGGACGGAGGGTGCTAGCATGTGTCTCACGGTGCTGCTAAACATAGTGAAACACAAATACTGAACAGTTGTAACGTCGAGATGCAGGAAGGAAAGTGCAGGACCAGAACACTTCTCACCTGTGCGTGATGGTCGACCGTGGATTGATGATGGACAGCAGATCAAAGGACATTGGCAAGCTTCATGCGAGGATCAGCAAGGATTAAACTTTGATGTGGTGATTGATGCTGAACAAACGTGAGCTGATGAGGCATTAGCTTGGTACTGAAACGACCCCAACCATGCATGTCATCGGCTTCAGTCCCGGCAACAGCGTCGGGCGCAGCAGCAACTTGAATCAAAAGACAGACAGATTTTGAAGCGGACGACAGAGATGGCGGGCAGTAGCTCGGGACTTGAAGCTGCAAGTTCAGTCCGCGGTGTCCGGCGACAAGGAGATGATGCAGCAGCCAGAAAACTTGCAGGCGGCCGACGACGATGGTTGCGGCATGGCCGGCGGTCTTCACATGGGCATGCTTCTCCGGCAGGGAAATCAGTGACAGGAACTAGCGGATGAACATATGCATGCAGTTCGGCTCGCCAATACTTGCGGTGGCGTCGTCTGGGTGTGGCGTGGCCAGCGGTGCTTGCACAGGCAAGACGAAAAAGGAACAGCAAGGGTGCATGGGCTCGGGCGTCACTTTTATAGAGCGAGCTAGGAAGGAATAGGAAAGAGCAGCGGCACGCCATGAAAGGGAAACGGTGGCAGCCAATGATGGCCTTGATAACGTGCAGTTACTGGAGGAATGAAGAGACGACGGTTTCAGGTGAGGCGTGCGACGCAGGAGGTGAGCAAGACGTTTCTCGAGAGGATTAAAGAGGGGGGGGGGGCGGTCATTAATGGTGGCTTGAGAGAATGTAACTGACCATACTGATGGATTGAAGGGGAGGAAACCAATGGGAAGCATCGTGCATGAGTGTGCGGGGTGGTGCAGGGACGCACGACAGCGTGCGCACGGGTGCGAGACGACACAGACACAACGCATGGTGCGTGCAGGCGTGGCTGAGGTAAAAGGCCACGGGGACAGCAAGCGGCTCGGGCACTGGCGGCCAGGCACGAGCGATGGTACTTCGTCCGGTGGGCGACGAGCGACAAGGACTGACGGTGTCGCACGGCGGACGGCTCGGCCTCCAGACCGTGGTGGCGCTCCAGTACGTGATGGATTGGTGATGTTGAACAGAGAAACAAGTGCAACTGGGCGTCGTCGTGCTTCTGGTGGCGTTTGGCCAACTCCGAGCGGGCTCCTCCTGGCTGACGAACTGACGACGAGGCCGGTGGCGCTCTGAAGCAGGGTGCGAGAGGCTGCAGCGCTCGGCTTGGCAGCGTGTGGTGCAGAGCGAGAGAGGTGAGGCAGAGGGGCGCAACGAGAGCTCGACGTTCTGTATTTACAGACAGAAAGGAGCTGGCACGGGAGAAAGGAAAACGGCAGGCGGCCGGCCATAGATTTGCGAACATACGATTGAGGAAAAACTAAAAGCTCAAGGGTCTAAACGTAAAGAAAAAGGACCTGAACATAAGGATTTTAACTGGTGGAAGGGCATGGTTGTGATATTAGAAAGTGCAGGGCTCTTTTTTTCAAAACGGTCAGCACGCGCCTGGGTTGACCAGTACGCGGTCTATTTGACTCACGGCCGGGGATGATCTGCGTCGTTCCGGACAGATCGGACGGTCAGCAACATGTGCAAGCGCCTGGGTGGCAGTGCGTGGCGGCGCACGGCGGTGCTTCGCCGGAAGCTCACTGGCGTTGCTCGATCTCGAGCTCCGGTGCACGGTTTTGAGCGCGGAAAAGCCCTACACGGAGCTAGGGACACGGGGGACTCAACCACGGGCTCTAGGTGGCGGCTATGGCTACGAGTGAACGGTGCCACGGCTGGCGGCGGATGGCGCACAAATCGCACGACGGCGACGACACTGGGCATCAAGGATACGTGAGGAAGAAAAGGAGGTGGCATCTTTACCTTGAGGTGAAGCTACGGCGAGAAGGGCCTCGGTGGAGAGGAAACAGGGGCGAAGATGGATGACGGCGATCCGAGCTTGGACGGCGGCGGATCTCCGGTGCGGCTCGGTCCGGCGGGGAGGAAGAAGCTCCGGGGCGCCGGGTTCTCGTGTGAGCGACACGTGCGACGGCGAAGACGAAGAGGGCCCGGGGAAGAACTTCACCAGCGACGAGGGAGATCGAGAGCGCCGCAGAGAGAGATTGACGGCGGTGCCAAAAACTCGAACTCGGGCGGCGCTTCGGTGAAGAGGATAGGGGCGGTCCTGGCATGGTGAGCATGCACGGGTAAGGAACGAAAAAGAAAGAGAAGAAGGAAGAGATACGAGATAGTGACACTTCAACGTCGGCTAGAACTTCGGGACTTCCGGTAGCAGTCCGACGATGGAACACGACGACAGCGACACATGCGCGAGGGCGGAGGAGATGCAGGGTGTGCTCGGGTGCAGAAAGGGTGAGGTAGGGGCTCGTCCTCAGCTTTTATAGAGAGAGGATGGAAGCAGCTGGGCTCCGGTGGATGAAGAGGCGGCCGGCCGGCCATTAATGGCCACGGCCATGATTGCATTCAAAGAGACGCCTTGAATGGAGAGGAAACTGAAGGGAAGTTAAGGGGAGAGATGGTGCCGGGGTTTCACTAGGCCTTTATGGCGAGCTTGAAGGCGGGGAGGGGTGGGAATGCCGGAATTTGGCCGGCGGGCGCACGCGGCTGCTGCGGCGCGTGCGGCCAGAGGAGAAAGACATGGCTGACTAGCGGGCCCGGGCTGTCAGTGACTAAAAAGAGAAGAGAGGGTGTTGCTGGGCCGCGAGAAAGACTTGGGCCGGCGGAAGAGGAAAGGAAGGAGGAGAGCTGAGCTGCTGGGCTGAAAGAGAGGAGGGGTTAGGGAAGGGATTTGGTTTTTTTTACCTTTTTCTTTCAAAACCCTTTCTCAAACTTTAAACTCTTCAAACTCTTTTCAAAATTTTCAAATCATTTTTTTAAAAAAAACTATTAAATCTTCACACAAGCACACTTAAACACCATGCAAACAAAATATGATGCACAAGCACTTGTTGCTTCTAAAATTATTCAAAATGATATTTAAATATTTTAGAGCCAAATTTATTTGATAATTTATTATTCCTTAGAGAGAAAAACTAAACACCATGTTGCTTATATTATTTTAATGATGGAAAATTAGGGTGTCACAGATAAGGTCATCAAGCACTTCAAGAGAAGGTCATGAAGCCCGTCACAAGTCAAGACACGAAGTGAACAAGACTCCAAACAACCCAAGGACCGAAGCATCAACACGCAAAACTCCGGGGACTTGGATGTTTAATGGGATCAACTCAGCCCGAGAGATATTCTCACAGCTCAGAATAACATGATCTTTCGGTACAGATTCGGAGACTTAAACGGTCTTTAATGGCAAAGGTTTGACTACCAAAGTTGTGGGCCTCGACGATACCTTAAAATTGGACATGTTGAAGTCACAATTCGGATAAGGGAGCTAGGAGATATGGCTCCCGAAATCCCTGCTGTGCAGTCAGTCCGAAATCAGAACAGATTATCTTCCAAGGCCGATTTGGAGATCTTATCTTCGTTTTTAAGGAAAGAAATGAATACCAAAGTTGAAGATAATTCCGTAGAACACAACCTGGACACCTAATTTGCATTATTTGGAGTCAGGACGTGGGAGATATGGCGCTGGAAAGGAAGGACTGCGAATCAGGAAAATCTGGCTGGTTTTATGGAAACCAAGTTTACTTCTCTCCCAAGGAGGATCTCGTGCAAGGCAAGGTGGAGCACGCCCAAAGGCACCCCACAGACATAAATAGAATCCCCTAGGCACCCCAAGATGGTTACCCATTGACATCCATTCATCGAAGAGTCGCGGCAAGATGAGGGAGAGAGTTAGATGAGCTCGTCGCAAGAATCAACGCTGGCAGAGGGAAGGAAGCAAGAGGAGGACTCCAAGCCGCTGGCATACGGGTGTTCCAAAGCTTCATCACCGCCATCTTCATCGACGACGTTCTCCGGAGTCTCCATCACCCCTATGTGCTTCAATCCGTGTAAGATGATGGGGTAATGTCTCCGTTCATCCCTAGGGTTAGATGGATGCATGCTATGTGATCGCTACATGATTCGTGGTTTCAATCTATTACTTTCATGCTGATGATGCTTTGATGATTAAGGTTAGCTACCGTGTTTTTCGGGCGTATGATATCCGCTACTCCCATAGATTCCATCAACATACCGTGTCCATCATAGGTCTAGTCACGATTACCTTCGCGTAGTGACAGTACGAGGGGAGGGAAAGGGCGAAACCGTGGTCACAACCCCCGGTAGATTGGTTTACCACTCTCGTGTAGTAGATGCATATCCATGTTATGCTAGATCTTAGGGAGGGAACGCTTATCTTTCTTAATCACTCTCTTGTGTCCACCCTTTACCATCTAGTTTAACCCTAGATTTGTTTGATCAACTTAGATTTACATAGGTTACATTGCCTTTACCTTTAGATTAGTACTCTCTTTAAAGGTTTCCCTAGTCAACTAGATTAGTACTTGGTTAAGCGCTAGCAATCCCCTTGCTCCGCGGATGGACAAGAACCTTGGGAATGCCGTGGTGAAAAAGGTGTAGGTCCGTGCGCTTGCGGGTCGTAGGTGGATACAAGTTTTATCCGTCAACAAGCCCCTTTTTCTGGCGTCGTTGCCGGGGAGCAAGCCAGTTTGCTACATTTAATCTAGTATTGATTTTGTTGATTACTAACAACTAACCCTTATTTTTCTAGAAAAAAATCTTTTTGTTTTGTTTTTCTTTCTACTTTTCTTGTGCCTAGATGGATTTGTTCACCTCACCTTTGGAAGACAAAGAGATGTCGCTAAGGGAGCTAGCAATGCCATCAATGGAAGACATTGAGATGCAAAAATCAGATTGGGATGACAATGAAGACTTCAAAGAAGAGGCAAATGCAAATGAAGTTGATGGATTACACATTCCACATGATGAGATGGAGGGGGTGCAAAAAGGTAACAAAGAGACACCTTCACTCATTGAGATTGATTCGCCTTCAACGCCGCTAGATGAACCAAATATCACTCTTGTTGAAAAAGCTCTAAGGCCAAGGTACGCGCTGAAATCTCAGGATGTTATTGGTATTGATGTTGATAAATTCAAATACTCATGCTCAACCAATAGTATGAATGATAGTTTAAATTCTATGCCTTGTTCCAATAATGATCATGTTGATAGGCTAGATTTTCTTGAGAATGAAAAAGAGGAAACATTTATGTTTGATCCAATTAATCTCACACCTAAAGAACCTTTGCCTAATGATGAGCTAAGTGCTATGCATGAAACATATGCTTCTTTTATTTACACCTTGACTTGTTGCTATAATTCACATGTGGTGTTAATTATGGACACGTATGTTTACAATAAGTTTTGTAAATCTCGATCATGCTTTGTGCTTGGTCAAGCTAATGACCTTAAAGAAGCACATGTCGGGAAAAGACCCGATTTTCACTAACCATGTAGACAAGGCTTGAATAATGAAAAGAGAAGTCATGTTTAAAGAGTTGCAAGATAAATCATCAACCTCTCCAAATCCCGCAATGGATGCTGCCGTCTTCATCAATTCGAGAGCTTCTTCAAAGGTGTACAAATGGAGAAAATGAAATATCCAGAAGCTCCATCAAATTACCATTTCAACGCATCAAGAACCAACAAGTTTGAAGACCCGTGCAAGGAGTTATGGAGAAAACATTGAGCGCTGCACATTCTGAAATTTCAGGACAGATTTCATCACCAAACTAAAACAGACGTAACTCTCTTGTCCGGAGTCCGATTTGGGCAAATAAATACTCGTTGGAAAGGAAATTTTGTGCACTGTGCAATGGAGTAGATCTTTGGTATACTTTCTGTTCTTGGCATTAAAGAAAAAATTCCTGGAGTGAAGGCAGCACCGAAGGATGATAAAGAAGGAGATAGCGATGAAACAAAAGGATGCCTTGGGCAAGTCTTCTATAAGTGATCAAGCACAACATGGGAAGTAAATTAAAGTTGCATTGGTACCTTTTATTCTTGCATGAAGGGCCATTGCTATGTGACGAAAAGAAGGTATGTGAGAAAGTCGAGCTCTATGACTTTAAATGAAGCACTTTTCGGGAGGCAACCCGTTTCTTTATATTTTTACTACTTTCTTAGAGAAAATAAAGAATGGAACTATCTTATGATGATCAACTTGTGGTTATTAATCTAAGTTTAGTTTTCCTTTTTAGAACCACCATCATTTTCATGATCATATTTATTTATTTGCATGCATTGCATTTTGTTATCAATGTGATGTTTCCTTGTGTATACATATTTTGTACATAGTTGGCTTGGTTGTTATATACTTAATGATGTATGCTTCATTTTCCATGTTATTACTTAATAAGGCCTTATGAGTACTCTCCTTTTGTGATCTTGTGTAAACGTGGTGTATAAACATGATTGTGGACCATCATCGTTAAGTTCGATAAACCTTGCTAGCTTTTCATATGTTTTCATGTTGCATTGGTTAGTTTATAAGCTCTGCAATGCGCTTAATTTTTCTTGTGCTATAAGAGTTATTGATTTTGCGGACCATCATCGTTAAGTTCGATAAACCTTGCTAGCTTTTCATATGTTTTCATGTTGCATTGGTTAGTTTATAAGCTCTGCAATGCGCTTAATTTTTCTTGTGCTATAAGAGTTATTGATTTAGGATTAGACATGGTGTTTTAACCCTTGATAAATAAACCTTCATGGCTATGGAGAAATTTGGCAACCTAGTTGTAAACATGGTGTTTAGAACTAGGTGAAAACGATGTCTTTGTTTATATGCTTTCCTCTCATGTGCATACACACCGTGCACCACATACACTCATTAGGTTTTTATTCCTCATTAGACTAATTATGCACAAGTTAAGAATCCTAGGAGGTATTATTGAATTATTGGCAATTCTATCTACTCCCAACCTTCACCTTGGGGGTAGAATGTGCCCTTAAAACGTCTTGCAGGCAAGATAAAGACTCTCGCTACAAGGAAATTGAAGGATGGCTAAGATAAAAATGCTTTGTCTTCTTCTTCCATGACTAGCAAAATGCTAAGCATGGGGGAGACCCTGAATCTTCAACACGGAAGTGCAACATGACACTCTAGAAGATAGAATGATCAAGATCGTTAACATCACCGGATCAATGCGCGAGAAGCTATCGATCTCATCAAAATTCTGCATGGTCTCGAAGGGAAAACACTGGGTATTTTTGGATATTTAGAAGCCCCATTGAAGGATCGGATGGTGACTAGAGAGGGGGGAGTGAATAGGAGCCGGTAAAAATTCTTCTCAAAGAACCCGGCCTATACCCTAGACAAAACCCGGTCGCACACAAGTGATGGATCAAATCACACACCAATCGCCAAGACAACAAGGTTATGGATGAACCTCTAGTCTTAGGAACGATTCCTTGAAGCACACGCGGAAGCACGAAAGAAGGAGGAAGGAATCAAACCAAGGAACAAAGCTGCCAGCCTCTGGCGGACTGTCCGGCCAGGCGGGGCGGACGGTCCGCAAAGGCCGCGCGGACTGTCCGGCAGGGTATCGTGGACTGTCCGCACCCTTACTTGCCGCGGACCGTCCGGCCTGAGTCGCGGACTGTCCGGAAAAGACACCAGAACCTCCAGAGACGCACCGCGAATAACGGACCGTTCGCGGGGAGCACGCGGACTGTCCGCCAGGCACCCGCGGACCGTCCGCTCAGCACACGCGGACCGTCCAAAACTTCGCCCAACCAAAACTTGAAAACACCGCAGATCGAAAACGAAGCTGAGCAAGAACACGAAGAACACGCGACGAATAGGCACGACGCAGACCGTCCGCGAGGCACGGACAGAGCAGAAAACTGCTCGACCCCGAAGGTCAACTCCTCCAATCCATCACCGGATCTCCCAAAAGGTAGAAGCTGTTGAGACAAGAGTTTGGGACATGAAAAGCGTCAACCAAGGATGCTATACCCCAAAAAATTCGCACCCTAACTTCCTAAATCACCAGGAATTGCGAATCCTTTGAACACCACCAAAAGCTAGAGCTCCAAACGAAAATCCTTGAATCGAAGTGGTTTCCCGGCGTTTGAGGGCACAAGATCAATCCCAAAGATGCACAAGACATTCATCCATGTTTCCTTCAAAGAAATCCAGGGAGAAACCCACTCAAATCCGCGGAACCACACCAAGAACAAAAGCACCAAAAACAAGCACGAAAAAGACCACGAAATTCACAACACCGAATCTTCTATACAAACCCGGAAAGATTCACAAGGTCTAGCATGCCGCCCTAGCATCCATCCCTCTCAACAAATCTCTCATGAAGCTCTCATGCTATCCTAGAGAAAATGGAGAAGAAAATAGTCCAGGAAAATGAGAAATGGGAGGGGGAAATGAAACCCTAAGTCGCAGAGAGAGAGAGCCCCATCCACACACACTCATGGCTTATATATCGGGTCCCGCCGGTGTGGGAAATGACTCGACTAGCCCTAACTCAACTACTGGCGATACAACCCACACAGGGGCATTTATGTAATGTTTTTGGGTCTTGCCATCGGACGGCCACGCCTTCGCCACACCCCGCGTCCTCCTGACGCAAGCCATGCGATCCCGCCGCGTGTCCTCCGCTTCGAAGCTTCCCGACACGCCCGGATCCCCTCTCCGTCGTGTTGGGCCTTCAGACTTGGTTTTGAGGCCCAAACCAAGAAACTGTCCTCCGATGGTTTTGTGGGCAAACCACCAAACCCCATGTGCTCGGCCCGGCCTCCCGCCAAGCTTCTTGACTCGACCGCCACCATGCACCGGCTCGATCGTCCATGACTTCGTCTTGCTCGTCTCGCCACCATGTGGCCCGCACCTAGTCCTGCCGTCCACCGGGTCCCTCGAACCGAGCCTACTTGTCTCTCCATCTCCCGGAGACCCCTCAAGGCTAAAGACCTTTCGCGCCCGTTCTTCACCTGCAACAACACGAACTAGGCCGTAGCCTACACCTGCGCACTGAGCCAAGAGTCAGTCCAACACCCGTTGTCAATCATGTCGGGGACAGCCCTAGGGGTCCCCTTAAGCAACGGGGAAATCCTCACTTAATCCCGCAACCGCATCGAAGCACGCTAAGCCTAACCATGCAGGTGACTAACCATGCAGGACACGGTCCACGCCGGGACCCCGACGGCCTACCACGACGGCCCGCTTAGAAGACCCCTCGAGCAGGCTCCGCCTCGCCCGAGGGCGCGCTCCCCCTCGGGCGGGTTCTGCCCCGTTCGAGGGGCAACTCCTCCCCCCTCGAGTGGTCCCGCACCGCTCGAGGGCTCGCTCCCCCCCCTCGAGGGGGTCTCGTCCCGCTCGAGGGTTCGTTCCGCCCTCGGGCCGGGGCCCGCCACGCTCACGGGCGCCCCGCACGCGTGCGCCGGCCCCGTACTCGGGCATTTAACGCCCGACGCCGCGGACGGCGCCATCATGCGCCCGGGCTCGTGCCCCGGTGCCGCCGCACCAACTCCCCAGAAGGAGCCCATCCCCGCCACCGTGGGGATGGACCGTGCGCGACGGCCGGTGTCGGTCCCGTGACACCGCGCGCCCACTACGCGTACGGGCTAACGCGCCCGACCCTCGAAGGGGGGCCGGGCGCACCCTCGATTTCACTTTCCCGTGACCCTACGGCCAGGTTGGGTGGGGGGGCGCTAGGCCGGTGGATGGCCATCCCGGCCACCGTAACGGCGCGGCCGCCGTACCCACGCGTGCGGCGCACGCCCCGGCACCTGCGGCGCACGCCCGGCACCGCAGCAAGAACCACTCCGCTACCGCGAAGCGCATTGGGAAGGAACGCCGTTCGCCCGCTCCCCGTGCCCCGTACCGGCCCGTCATCGGCACCTCCCTCGAAGCCTATCAGAGGACGCCATCACCATCTGCCGCCCTCGTACCCTCGAACCACCACTGTTCGGGTACGGGGTAGGCCATCATGGCCGGATCGCAGTGAAGATCGTCCGGATGGCCGCCCACTCTACACCGTAGCGCGACGTGCTCCCTCACGTAGCTAGGTAGCGCGGCGTGCTTGTAACCCGCTGCCCCCTTGGCCTATAAAAGGGGAGGCGAGCCCCCAGCCGCGGGGGGGGGGGGGGGAGGAAAAGTTCAGTTCCACACAACACACCGTGCACTCACTCTCTTATTCTCCCACAACATCTTCAGCCACTCTCTCAGGGACTTGGAAGCCACGCTTCCTCTCCCGCCTTGCTTGTACTTGCCCCACTACAAGCACCCCCGGTGCTGAGCAATATAGTGCCACGAGCACACCCCTGCTGGACGTACGGCCTCCTTGGCCGGAACCAGGATAAAACCTTGTGTCATTTGTTGCTTGGCATCGACCATTGAGGGATAGACCTAGGCGCTATCTACTGGTTAGTGTCGGGACCATATTCCGCACCGACAGTTGGCGCCCACCGTGGGGCAACGAGCGCCTGAGGTCATTTCGCCAACTCCCTCCATGGTGATCCGCACTGAGTACCGTGCTACGCGCGCTCGCATGGGTAGCTCGGACCCCCTCCCGGCCGGGTTCGAAATCCGCTTCGGGGACCCGAACTTTCGGGCTACGGGGAACGGCTATCTCATGCGCCTCACCAACCGTGAGGAGCTTCGCGCGCGGCCGCCGGCCGGGGTCCGCCCCCGGTCTCCGCCGCACGAACGACACCGGCGCGGACGCCCGCAGCACGGATGCCGCGGGTCCGTCGACGCCGCGACGCCGCCGTCGCTGCGGGCTACGCTCGCGCCGGGCGCGGTCCGAGCGGCGGCGGGCCGAGCGCGTCGCCGCCCAACGCGGTGCGCCCACCGTCACGACGGCCACCACTGCCCCAGCGGGACCGCGTGCGGTCTCCGGACCAGCATCCCCATTGGGCTGCGTGGCGCCACTACGGCCTACAACGCCAACGTCAACACGACGATGCGCAGGGTTCCACCTGGCCGCCACGTCTTCGTCGCCAGGGACCCCGGCACCTCCGCAGCAGATGAATCGTCCCTGGGCTCCGTCGACACGATGCCACCAGCCAACCGCCACGGATATGCGGGGTGGGACTTCTCCGGCGTGCCGGACCCAGTCGCGTTCAGGCGCTTTCTTGACGCCACGGACTACTGGTTTGGCTGCTCCGACGACTCCAGCACTGGGAGCTACGACCCCGCGCGGGAGTGTTGCGCCGTCATCACCAACGACCCGGCCAACGCCGCCGGCGCGGCGAGGCCGGAGACGGGGAAGTCACGCCCGCCCCGTGGATAGCCGCGCGCCCGGCCGCGGGGCCAAGCGCTCCCGCCGGGGCCGACGTCGACGCACGGCCTTGGCCCAAGCCCGCGAGCTCGAGGCCAAGCCGGCGAGGAATACGGACGCACGGCTACTCCGTGCCTCGATGGCGGGGGAGGCCTCCGCGCGCGGCGAACGCGCGCGGGAGCCGGGCCGACAGGTCCGTGACCGCATCAACCCCGCCCCCAACGTCGACAACGCGACACTCCGCCGCGGGCGAGCCAAAAGCTCATCGCCGCCGTGACGTTGCCGCGCGCCATGCCGCACCCTCGACCCCCGAGGCTCGAGACATGCACCGCGAGGTGCGGACTCTCATCGAGCAGGCGGCCGTCCGGCGAGGCCGAAAGCTCGCGCCTCACGCATCCGCCAACGGGGGGACGCGCGGGGTGATGATCCCGCACCAGAGGCGAACCCTCGGTGCACGCGGGTCAACCTGCTGACCAAGGACGCACGCCGGCCAAGGAGCGGCTCCTTGACGCGCGCGCAGGCGCTGGATGGCGATGCCCGCAACGTCATCAACGCCAGGCGCACCAGCAAGGCGGACGCACGAGCGGCCAAGGGCTACCACCCTCGAAGGGGTGGACGCTACGACAGCGGTGAGGATCGCTCCCCGACGCCGGAGCCCCCGGGCACCCGTGTGTTCAGCCGGGAGATCCGCACGGCGACGTTCCCCCAGCGCTTCCGTCAGCCCTCGACGATCGTCAAGTACAACTGGGAGACGGACCCCCATGTCTGGCTCAACGACTACCGCCTAGCCTGTCAGCTGGGCGGGGCCACCAACGACGAAGTGATCATCCGCAACTTGCCCCTGCATCTGGGCGACGCGGCGCGGACATGGCTCGAGCACTTGCCCGCCAGCCAGATCCATAACTGGGACGATCTAGTCCACACGTTCGTGGGCAACTTCCAGGGCACGTACGTGCGCCCTGGGAACTCCCCGGGACTCGCGCTCCCGCACGCGAAGCCCGGCGAGTCGTTGCGGGACTTCATACGCGCGCTTCTCCAAGCGCCGCACGGAGCTCCCCGGCGTGGCACGGTCCGAGATCGTGCACGCGTTCCTCGAGGGCACCACGTGCCGGGACCTTGTGCGCGAGCCGGGACGCAGCCCCGCCACGGACTCAAACGAGCCGTTCGACATCGCCACCGCCTTCGCCCTCCCGGAGAGGAGGCCGTGGGGGCAATCTTCGACGGCAAGAAGGGCAAGCGCTCCGGGACACGCCCGCGGAGGGCGCCGGGTCCAAGGAGCCGCGCCGCAACGACAAGCGGGGCAAGAAGGGGGGGAAGAAGCCGCGCCGCGAGGCGCACGAGCAGGGGCGCAACGGCGGCAACGCCGAGGCCCTCGCCGTAGACCCGCCCGACGGGGCCCTCGACCGGCTCCTCGAGGCCCGGGGTGTTTGACGACATGATGAAGAAGCCATGCCCCTACCACAAGACTCCCGTGAACCACACTCTTGAGCAGTGCGACATGCTCAAGAAGTTCTATGGCCGTGGCGCCGCGAAGGAGGCAGAGGCCAAGAAAGATGGGGGCGATGGCGACGCGGGTGGCTTCCCCGCTGTCGAAAATGTGTTCCTCATCTTTGGGGGACCTACCGTCGACATGTCGACCCGGCAGCGCAAGAAGGAGCGGCACGAAGTCCTCGCCGCGAGAGAGGGCGCCCTCCGGCCTTCCTCAACCGGTCGAAGGATGCCATCACCTTTAGCCGGACGACCACCCAAACCGCATCCCGAACCCGGGCCCAGATACCCGCCGGTGGTCGATCCCATCATTGGGAACGCCCCCGTTTTCGAAGGTCCTTATGGACGGAGGCGCGGCCCTCAATATCCTCTTCGCGCATACATTGCGCTTGATGGGGATCGGGCCGGGACCGGTGCGGCCCGAAGCACGAAGCCGTTTCACGGCATCGCGCCCGCAAGCGGTGTTCAACCCCTCGGACAGATCGATCTGCCGGTCTGGTTTGGGACCCCCAAGAATTTCCGCAAGGAAACCCTCACCTTTGAAGTGGTGGGGTTCAAAGGGGCCTACCATGCCATACTTGGGCGACCTTGCTATGCCAAATTCATGGCGGTCCCCAACTACACGTACCTGAAGATGAAGATGCCGGGTCCAAACGGCGTCATCACCGTCGGGTCGTCGATCGAGCACGCATTCGACTGCGACGTCGAGTGCGTGGAACATGCAGAGGCACTAGCGCTGGATGAAGCGCTGGTGAACACGCTGGAGAAGATGGTCAACGACGACCTCAGCTCCGCCGCCAAGCACGTCGGCACCTTCGAGGCCGCCGAGCAAACCAAAGGGGTCCCCCTCGACCCGTCGGCCCCCGAGGGCAAGGCGTTGAGGGTCAGCTCGACCCTCGACCCTAAATAGGAAGCAGTGCTCGTCGACTTCCTCCGCGCCAACGCCGACGTCTTCGCGTGGAGCCCCTCGGACATGCCAGGCATCCCGAGGGAGGTCGCCGAAGGCGCCCGGGGGCTTTACCCATCTGCTTGTCGCGATCGACAAATTCTCCAAGTGGGTGGAGGTGCGCCCCATCACGAATTTAAGGGCGGAGCAGGCGGTCACGTTCTTCACCGACATCGTATACCGCTTTGGAGTGCCAAACTCCATCATCACGGACAATGGGTCCCAGTTCACGGGCCGGAAGTTCTTGGAGTTCTGCGACAAGTTCCACATCCGCGTGGATTGGGCAGCTGTGGCACACCCACATACCAACGGCCAAGTGGAGCGTGCCAACGGCATGATTCTACAAGGCCTCAAGCCCAGAATTTTCGACCAGCTCAACAAATCTGGACGAAAATGGCTCCAAGAACTACCGAAAGCGGTTGTGTGGAGCCTAAGGACCACCCCAAGCGAGCCACCGGGTTCACCCCGTTTTTCCTAGTCCATGGCGCGGAGGCCGTCCTCCCCACGGACCCGGAATCCGGGTCGCCCAAGGTTCGAGGCTACGACGAGGATGCTAACCGCCGAGCCCGCGAGGACTCGCCGGACCAGCCTAGACGAAGTACGCCTCGTGGCGTTGATGCACTCCGCAAGGTATCAACAGTCCCTACGACGTTACCAAGCACGCAAGATACGTCGGAGGGATTTCAGCGAAGGGGATCTGGTCCTAAGGCTACGCCAAGACAACCGAGGGCGTCACAAGCTATCGCCCCCGTGGGAGGGACCCTACGTCGTGGTGAAGGTGCTCAAGCCAGGCACATACAAGCTTGCCAACGAGGACGGCGAAGAACTCACCAACGCTTGGAACATCCAACAGCTACGTCGCTTCTACCCTTAGCTAGGATTTCCAAGTACTTTCTGTTGTAAAATCACATGGCCAACGCCCCAGTTGGTGTCAACTATGTAAATACTCCAAGTCTAATAAAAGGGCAACTCGGCTTTCCCCTGAAACCCAAGTTACCCTCGGGGGCTACTGCGGGGGGCATCCCCCCCCCCCAAAATGGTCCCATTTTTTGCGCAAAAATAAAAAACGACTCACACGCGCTAAGTTTGTTTCCTACTTCAACCTCGAGCCACGATTCGAATAGGGCGCAGGTGGCACAGCGGAAGGAGCGTGCGAGCCAGAGATAGCCTACGCCGCGTGGCTATGGCCCTTCTCTCTTGCCTCCAACCCAGCGGCCCCCCGCGAAAATCGAACTCCCCTAACTAGAATCTACTCGGGAAGAAGGAGAAACAAAAGCGTGATAAACAAACGATTTCATTTACATCAAATGCCCGTGTTCATGAAACGACTTGTTTATTTACAAAGGGCCACGAGGCCGCAGCACGATACACATAAAAAACGGGCCGGCGCCCCGCACCACTTTCGGTGCGGGAGAAGCGGCGGTGTCCGCGACGTCGGGGAAGAGGAACTCCTCGAAGGCCTCGGCGAGCGATCCGGCGGCGTCGGCAGCAAGCGCGTCTACACGCTCCATGGCCACCTCGTCCTCAACGCCCTCGGGAACGACGTAGCCTTCCGCCAGCGCCTCGAAATTGACCTCGTAGTGGGATCGCACCACTCCGAGGGCCTTCTGGACGCCTAGGTGCAACGCCCGGCGCATTCGCTCCGTGACATGGCCGCCAAGGGCGCGCAAGCGGCTGGCCAGCGAGCTGCCGGCTTGGGCCTCGCCCTCCTCGACGACGCGGCAGTCTCGAGGGCCGCGTCGCGTAGCTCCCCGCGCCCCTGCTCGAGGAGTTGTAGGAAGCTGCGGGGCCCCGGCCCGCCCAAAGAGCCGTGCCCCGGTGGCGGTGCGCAAGCCCGGAATCGACAAGACGAAAAGAAATCGAAAGGGGGAAGCGAACCCTCTAAAGCAAAAAACCAACAAGCAGAGTCAAACAGTGACTCACCCTCGACTTGCTTCCTCTCCAAATCGAGGTCGCGGCGCGCGGACTCGAGCGCCAACTCGAGACGCTGGACGGTCTCGCCTTGCTCGCGGAGGGCCAGCTCCTGGTTGGCGTTGCTGATGCTGAGCGCGAGCGCATTTTCCTCAACCTTGGAGAATGCGGCAATCCGCTCCCCCAGCGACTTCTCCGCCGCCTCGCGCGCGACGCGCTCCTCGCTCCCGCCGCGCGGTCGGGCGTCGCCGAGGGCGCCTCGCTCCCCCGCCGGAGCCGCCCCTCGGCCCCCCCCGGCGGGCGATGCGCTCCCCGCCGGAGCCGCTCCTCGCCGGCGACGAGGGCCGCGGCCTTGGCGTCGAGGGCGGCCCCTCGTGTCGTCGGCCTCCTTGGCGCGGGCGGCCTCCAACCCGCGCGCCCGCTCCCTCGCCCTTGGCGCCGCCGCGCCGCGCCCCCCTCGAGCGACGTGCGGAGCTCCCGGGTTTCGACGCGAGCGGTGGCCACCTCCGCCTCCCGCCTGGCGGCCGCCGTCCGCGTCTTCTCCCGTGTCCGCGCACGCGTTCCACGCCGCCTCGTCGCGATCGGTGAGGGCCGCGCGGATCCGCTCGAGGCTCGAGCGACGCGCCGTGTGTCCGCCTCGAGCTCTCGGGAGCTCGTCGCACCACGCCATCGCCCTCGCACGCCGCCCACCGTCCGGCGTCCTAAGAGCGTCTGCAAGCGCATCGAAAGCGCCGCACGCTCCCCCGAGGCCGGCGGGCCTCGACGTTCACCCGGTCGAACGCGTCGTACTTGTCGTGGGCGCGGCGCTCGAGCTCCTGGCATCCACGCATCAAATCCCGTAAGCGCCAAGGCTTGAATGCGCAAAGATACGAAAATGAAAAGGGAAGAGGGACGAGCAACCATGGCTCACCCGGAAGACAAGCCGGCCGGGCCGCCGTGGACTTGCGCGCCTCGTTCGGGCGCGCGGCTGAGCGTGGCGCCGTGGCTCCGAAGCTCGCCCCGCAGCTCCCCCCCTCCCCCCGTGCGTCGGCAAACGCCGGGGGGATCACCGACGGCCCCCTCCACCGGGCGGGGGCGGCCGGCGTGGGAGGACGAGGCCTCGGCACCATGACCTCGGCCCCCCACCACCATGTGACCCTCGTGCCGCCTCACGAGGGCCCCCTCCTGGGGCTCGGGGGAGTTTGTGGGCCAGCTGGCCCACTGATTCCACCCAGGCGGTGGGGAGTCATCCGAGAGCTCCACCACCTCCGCCTGAAGATCGCCGGCGGGCGTAGCCGCTCGCGCCGCCTCCGCCGGCACCTCCACCTGTGCCTCCGCGACCACGGGCGCCCGTCGTGGCGCCGTGGCCGCCACCTCTCGGCCGCACCGCCGCATCCACGGGCGCTCCCGCAGTTGCGCCCGCTCCACCTCCTCCGCAGAGGGCCGCCACCGCGGGCCGCACCCCTCCACCGTGGCCGCCGCCGCGCCCTCGCGTCTCCGTGGCGACCGGCGCCGCCGCCCCCCGGCGACCTCCGGGCCGCGCCGCGGCGGGGCGGGCTGATCCGCCGGCCGGGGCCTCTAGGCCCCGCCCCGGCCTTGCGAGCTCGTGCCCACCGCCGCGCTTGTCCCCGGCGCGACCCCCCTCGACGAGCGCCGCCGGGTTGGGATCGATGCGTCCGTCCTCAGCACCTTGGCCGGTGCAAGAGGAGGAACGGTTGGCACCGCCCTGCGCAGGCACGAACGGAGGGTTAGAACACTCAATCATCGACGAACCAAACCAAACGAAGAAGGACAGGCTCCTTACCTCGCAGAGGAAAAGGCCCGCTTCCTTTTCCTCGAAGCCTCAACGGATGAGGCCGGCGCGGCGGCCGCGCCCCGCCGTAGCGCCTCCCGACGGCGCCCGCCGCGCGCGCAGCACGCCCGCCCCCATGCGCGGGCGCGCCCGACGCCGCACCTCCCGAAGGCGCCGCCGCGCGCGGGGCACGCTCGCCCCCGCACGCGGACGCACCCACGCCCCTCGACGATGACGCCGCGCGCGCGGGCACGCTCCCCCGCGCGCGGGCACGCGACGCGCGCACGGGCGCGTCTCCGCCGCACGTGCCTCGCGCGCGCGCGCGGCGGCACCTCCGCGGCGCGTGCCGCCCCCGATGACGATTGCCCGGCGGCGGGCGCCGGTGCGCCCACCCCCGTGCGAAGCCGCCCCCGACGCCGCGCGGGTTCCGGCGATGGGGGCGCGAGGCCGCCACCCGCGTCGGAGGGGCCCTCCCCCTCGGCCTCTTCCTCCTCGTCCTCGTCCGAAGACGAGGGCTCCTCGATATCCCGGGAGGAGAGCCCCGCCTCCTCGCGCCGCCGGCACTCCGCGGACCGCCGGTCGCGCGCGCTTGGCGTCGCCTCGCGTGCTCCCTCTTGCGCGCCGCCCGCTCCCGCCGCTCCCGCCGCGCCGCCCGCCGAGCGCACGGGATTCGTGGGTGGGTGGAACGGACTTGGCGATGTTGAACTTCGCCACCGCGCACAGGAACATCAATGGCGCGTCGAGAAACAAAAGCGAGACCAAAAACTAAAACAAAATCAAGAACCATACTCACCGCCGGCCCGTGGGGAGCATCTCAAGGTCCCATGGCGTCCGACCCGCAGTGGCGGCACCCCGGTGTCGACGGCGCTCCGCACCCGGTGAGCGCGTACGGCCGCCGAGCGGCGTCGGAAGCATGCGCGACCTCGCCAAGTCGACGGGGTTGGCCGCCTCCGTCATCTCGAAGATGCGGAGCGGCCTCTCCATCAACGGCACGATCCGCCGGGTGATGAAGGAAGGCGAGGACGCCCACCGCGTTCAGCCCCGTGCGCCGCCAGCGCCGCAGCCGCGGCCAGACCGACTCCCCGCCGCCTCCGATGCCGGGGCGTAGACACCCCGTAACCCCAAGAGGCAGGCCTCTCCTTGAACACCCGATCGGTGTAGGGGGGAGGCCGGGCTCGGCGTTGCGCAAATAAAACCACCCCCGCTCCCAGTCGGCGTTGTTCGTCGTCATGGTGCAGGGGATGTAGACGTCCTTGAACTGCCCCCACAGGGCAAGCGACATCCCGCCGGCGCGCATCGCGCGGTGGGTCCTTGGCTCCGTCGTGGGCTGCGTGATGAGCTCCGCGCGGAAAGGTGTACCCGCAGCTCCCAATTGATCGGGGATCCCCGGGTACCCTTCGCAGACGCCCACGAATGTGGCCGCCTGCGAGATCGCGTTGGGGGCGAAGTTGTGCAGCTCCACCCCGTAGTAGTAGCACATCGCCCGCATGAAGGTGCTCGCCGGCGCGGTGAAGCCCCGCTTGTGGTAGCGGATGAAGCTCACCACGTAGCCCTCCGGCGGGTTGGGCTCGAGGTCCGCAGCCCGGCGGCACGATCCACTCCGCCGGACGCCCGTCTTCGTTGGCCGCCACCGGCCGGCGGCGACCGCCCGCCAAGGGCCGCCCGCGTCACCGTCGACCTCTCCCAGGCATATGGCTCCAGGATCCTGAGAGGAAGCTCGGGCGGCGCCATGAGGAAGGACGAAGGAATACGAGGATGGAGGACAAGGAGACGGAAGAAAGAGCTCTAACGACGACACCGCACGGTGGCAAGAGCAAGACGAAGGCGAAGGGGCGGAGGACTGAAAATGGTGAGGCACTAAGGTAAAAAACCGCCGTCCCCTCTTCCCCGCAGTTTTATAGGCCGACGGGCGAACTCTCCGGAGCGGACGCCCCGCTAGCATTAACTGCAGGGAATCTTTCCATCGCGTCGATGAGTGGGCCCCACCACGACCGCAGCGGCTATAACACTGCAGGCGGGTCATCATTACGGCAAAGACCGGCAGCAACCGAGGCAAAACCGTCACGTCCGCCTGCCGCGCCGCCCACTACGCGCGCGCGCGGCTGCAACGCCTAAAAAGGCGCGCCCGCGCTGCAAAACCGCGGCCACGACCGCGAGGCATTTAAATGCCTGGGTCCCTTGCCAAGCAAGGAGCGCCCTCGAGCGGGGCGAGTCCCCGGCTCGAAACAAAAATAGCCCTCGACGGGATATCAACGTGAGAAGGTCGCCCGGGACCTGCTCAATGTAGAGCAGAGGCACCACGGGCACCCATGCCGCATGGAACCCTCGAGCGGCACGAGCCCCCGGCTCGAAACAAAGACGACCCTCGATGGGATATCGACGTGAGAAGGTCGCCCGGGACCTGCTCGATGTAGAGCAGAGGCACCGCGGGCACCCATGCCGCGTAAAACCCTCGAGCGGCACGAGCCCTCGGCTCAAAATGACGTCAACCCTCGATGGGATATCGACGTGAGAAGGTCGCCCGGGACCTGCTCGATGTAGAGCAGGCACCCGCGGGCACCCATGCCACGCAAAACCCTCGAGCGGCACGAGCCCCCGGCGAGACAATGTCAACCCTCTAAAAGAAGGCACGCGCGAGAGAGGGTCGCCCAGGTCACGCTTGAAATAGAGCGGGCACCGAAAGCACTCATGCCGCGCCGTGCTGCCAACAAGCGCCTCGAGGGCTGGCCCGCCCAGACCCCTCGACGGCCGCAAGCGCGAAAAGATGGGGCTGTCCAGGCACGGCCCCGCACGGCCTTACTGATCAGAGGTTCGAAGCCTGACCCTCGACGGGTTCGAACAGGCGCCTCAGATCGCAGAGTTAGGGACGACGAGGGCACGCGCATTCGAGCCGTTCCTCGAGCCCGTCGGCTCGAGGGTGCCCCACATGTCGTGTTCGAGAGCCGCCGAGGGCGCCTAGCCGGAGGGATCCCACCGAGGGAGAGCTTCCGCGCCCTCGGTCCCCTAGCGAATGGGACCGAGCCCCACCTAGCAAACCCACGCAAGCGCTTCCATGGACGTGTCTCCGGACCGCGCGCCCTACCCTTATCGAACGGGGCATGGACGTCCACTTGAACCACCCACTAGCGCTCGACGAGGAATCCGCGATTCGCGACCCGCTCGATGGGAGTCGCGGAAACCTCACCCTCCGTCCCGCGGAGGGACGGCGAGGGCGCGTTAAAAAACAAGTCGTCAGGCTCGACCCGATCGCCTCAAACGGGCCAAGGCTCGGGGGCTTGACGCACGGCTACACCTCCTTGAAATTGCACCCGCCGGGAGACAAGGACGGGGAGCGTGCACCCCCGAAGCCGGCTGAAATACCGCCGATGCTGGTTGGCATATGTGCCACGCCTTTCTGACCAAAGTTCTCGTGGTTAACCCCTGCAGGAGAACCCACACTCCTGCAGGGCTTCGGGGGCTAGACCCGCGGGTCCGCTGACGCGGCCCCACCTGAAAGCGTTCGCAAACAAGGAGGGAAGAACGTCCTATCGCTAGGTTCCGCATCTGCGGGAGCCTCAATGGCAAACCCGCAGATGCTCGGGGGCTACTGTCGGGGACAGCCCTAGGGGTCCCCTTAAGCAACGGGGAAATCCTCACTTAATCCCGCAACCGCATCGAACCACGCTAAGCCTAACCATGCAGGTGACTAACCATGCAGGACACGGTCCATGCCGGGACCCGGACGGCCCACCAGGACAGCCCGCTTAGAAGTCCCCTCGAGCAGGCCCTGCCCCGCTCGAGGGCGCGCTCCCCCCCCTCGGCGGGTTCGCCCCGTTCGAGGGGCAACTCCCCCCCTCGAGTGGTCCCGCACCGCTCGAGGGCTCGCTCCCCCCCCTCGAGCGGGTCTCGTCCCGCTCGAGGGTTCGTTCCGCCCTCGGCCGGGGCCCGCCACGCTCACGGCGCCCCGCACGCGTGCGCCGGCCCCGTACTCGGGCATTTAACGCCCCGACGCCGCAGACGGCGCCATCATGCGCCCGGGGCTCGCGCCCCCGTGCCGCCGCACCAACTCCCTAGGAAGGAGCCCATCCCCGCCACTATGGGGATGGACCGTGCGCACGGCCGGTGTCGGTCCCGTGACACCGCGCGCCCACTACAAGACGGCGAACGCGCCCCGACCCTCGAAGGGGGCCGGCGCACCCTCGATTTCACTTTCCCGTGACCCTACAGGTTGGGTGGGGGCGCCGGGCCGGTGGATGGCCATCCCGGTCACCGCACGGCGCGGCCGCCGTACCCACGCGTGCGGGCGCACGCCCGCACCGCAGGCGCACGCCCGGCACCGCAAAGAACCACTCCGCTACCGCGAAGCGCATTGGGAAGGAACGCCGTTCGCCCGCTCCCCGTGCCCCGTACCAGCCCGTCATCGCACCTCCCCTCGAAGCCTATCGAGGACGCCATCACCATCCGCCGCCCTCCTACCCTCGAACCACCACCGTTCGGCACGAGGTAGGCCATCATGGCCGGATCGCAGCCGAAGATCGTCCGACGGCCGCCCACTCTACACCGTAGCGCGACGTGCTCCCTCACGTAGCTAGGTAGCGCGGCGTGCTTGTAACCCGCCGCCCCCTTGGCCTATAAAAGGGGAGGCGAGCCCCCAGCCGCGGGGGGGGGGGGGGGGAGGAAAAGTTCAGTTCCACACAACACACCATGCACTCACTCTCTTATTCTCCCACAACATCTTCAGCCACTCTCTCAGGGACTTGGAAGCCACGCTTCCTCTCCCGCCTTGCTTGTACTTGCCCCACTACAAGCACCCCCGGTGCTGAGCAATATAGTGCCACGAGCACACCCCTGCTGGACGTACGGCCTCCTTGGCCGGAACCAGGATAAAACCTTGTGTCATTTGTTGCTTGGCATCGACCATTGAGGGATAGACCTAGGCGCTATCTACTGGTTAGTGTCGGGACCATATTCTGCACCGACAAATCACTCATCACTGAAGAGCGGTCATCCGTCGACCACCGGGACGCTCCTGGTCCTCAATCTCCCCCTTGATGAGTGCATTGACAACACACAACGCGAAATGATATTCAGAGAAAGAAAGAAAGAAGAAAGAAAAACAAAGAAGCGCAACTCATGACCAAAACCAAAGAAAGGCAAAGAAAGGTCACAAGCTGAGGAAAGCACAAACTCCACACGGAAAACAGCAAGAAAGCTCCCCCTGAACAAATGCAAGCTCCCCCTGAACATGTGGATGCATTTTTCTGAATTTTTCATTAAGCTCACCTCTTCACCTCTTCTCACCCTTGTTGACAATGTATGAATCAAGGTGAAAATGCAGAAATGTAAGACAAAGCATATAAACATCTACATGAGCTTCTCAAATAGGCCAAATCGAGTGTCAAAGGCTAGAAATGAGACAAAGAGCACACAGATGGGTCATAGCATAGTCAAAGCATTGCCACAAGTAATATATGAAAATATAGGCATGTGACAAAGCAAAATTTCAGATTTGAGCAGTTTTATCAAAAGATGGCTCACTTCAAATGTAAAGGCATATCCATGTCATATTCGAGCCAAAAACATGCATATCATCCAGAGATCATACAAGGATATCCAATTCTCAACAAAAGATCATTGCAAACACCCATAATGCACAACATATCATGTTAAAGCTCATGAGCCATGTGTCCACTTCGGGGAGACTTCTCCACTGGTGAACATCATGCAACATGTTTTGCACCCATGTTTAAAAGATAAGACATTTTAAGCATAAACATGGTGGATGGAGCATTTTTCAAGTATACACACTTCTTTTCAAGATTAATTCATTTCATGGTACATGAAGTGCCTTTGCGGCAAAAAGAAGCTTATGCTCCCCCATGAATGCAACATAGGCTAAACATTCACAATGATATTCGGCCTTTGGCCCAAATGCAAGAAAAAGACATCCAAGCACAATCTAAGCATAGAAAGCACATTTTGACCAAAATGTGACATGGATACACTACTACACATGAGTAGAGCTCATTTCATCAAATTTAGTCAAGATTAGCATTTGATTCAAAAAGGGCTATCTCACAACACATATATCTCAAATATTTCAAGAGCATAGCCTCACATAGTCATTTCTCCACACACATGACCAATATCCCACAAGTAGCCAAAGAAACTCAAATAAGGCATATGACAGAAGCTCATCATCCTAAAATGCAATATGATACAAATGCAACATGATATATAACAAGATGGCTGTCCTACCATGGTTTGTACATCAATCAAAGCATGTATATACATCAAAGGAAAAACATGGTATGATACATATGGTACAAAAGAAAATCCCCCAAGAATCAACTAGAAAGGGCAACAAACCCCAAGTTCCCCCCGCAAGCGCACAAAAGTAGCTTGGTCGAGAGGCTTTGTAAAGATGTCTGCAAGTTGATCTTGGATAGGGACATGGCTCAACACAATGGTCCCTTTCTCCACATTGTCTCTCAAGAAATGATACCTCACCTCTATGTGTTTGGTTCTAGAATGAAGCACTGGGTTTTTCGCTACGCTTATGGCACTGGTGCTATCACAAAGATATGGGATCTGGGTGCACTCCTCACCAAAGTCTATCAAAGTGTATGAGATCCACAACAACTGGGAACAACAACTCGCGGCTGCAACATAATCTGCCTCGGTGGTAGACTGAGCTACACTAGACTGCTTGCGGGAAGACCACGAAACTAACGAGGACCCAAGAAACTGACAAGAACCAGAAGTAGACTTCCTCTTGACTCGGCAACCAGCAAAATCCGCATCAGAAAAACCATGAAGAGAAAGAGTCGAGGAGGAAGAATACCAAAGGCCAAGACCAGGGGTAGACTGTAGGTACCTGAAAATCCTCTTGACGGCCTGTCAATGTGATGTCCTCGGCGAAGCCTGAAAACGAGCGCATGGGCACACACCGAACTGTATGTCTGGCCTCGTCGCCGTCAGGTAGAGGAGGGAGCCGATCATGCTCAGGTACTCCCGCTGGTCCACTGGTTCTCCGTCCTCGTCCGCATCCAAAGTAGCCGTACTCCCCATGGGTGTCGACATAGGCTTCACATCTTGCATCTAGAACTTCCTCAGCATGTCTTTCGTGTACTTGGTTTGATGTACAAATGTTTCGTCCTTCACTTGCTTGATCTGCAATCCGAGAAAATACTGTAACTCGCCCATCATACTCATCTCGAATTCCCTGCTCATCTCATCTGCAAACTTGGCAACAAGGTTATGTGACGAGCCACCAAAGACAATATCATCCACGTATATCTGCACAATCAACAAGTCATTCCCATGCTTGAGGAGAAACAAGGTCCTATCCATGGTACCCATCACAAACCCTCTGCTTACCAGAAAACCTCTCAATCTCCCATACCAAGCCCGGGGCGCCTGTTTCAACCCATACAAAGCCCTTTTCAACCTGTACACCCTGTGTGGATACTTCTCACTCTCGAACCCCGGTGACTGCTTCACATACACCTCCTCCTCTATGATCCCATTCAAAAAAGCACTTTTCACATCCATTTGAAACAACTTGAACCCTTTAGCCATGGCAAAGGCTAGAAGGATTCAAATTGCCTCAAGACGGGCCACAGAAGCAAAGGTCTCCTCATAGTCGATCCCCTCATTCTGACTATATCCCTGAGCAACAAGTCTGGACTTGTTCCTCACAACCATCCCATTCTCTCCCTCTTTGTTCTTCCAAACCCATTTGGTTCCGATAGGATGGAAATTTGGAGGTGGTTCAACTAACTCCCACACTTGGTTCCTCTCAAAGTTTTCCAACTCCTCATGCATAGAATTGACCCAGTTTGCATCTGATAAAGCGTGTCCAATGTCCTTGGGCTCAAAGGTGGCAACAAATGCACCATGAGCAAAATGAGAGGAATTTCTAGACCTTGACCGTGTAGTATGTTCTTCGATGTCCCCAATGATCCTCGATAGGGGATGCACTTCTTGAATCCGCCGGGGAGCCTCACGCCTCGAGACTACCTCCCCCTCAACTTCAGCTTTTCTCGCCAGGTCCTCTTGTCGCACCGTCGTTGTCCATGATGTAGACGGTCCACCCTCCGTAGTGGTCGTAGGGGAAGTAGTGGGTACACATTCAGCTTCAGGCGCATGGTTCTCTCCATCATCATCTCCAACTTCATCCTTCTCCTCTTCAAAGAGGTCCTCGGCCATCTCCTCATCACCTGCACATTCAAAGCCAAGAGAGGTACATGGCATTGTCCTGTCGAAGGTTACCTCGCAAGTCTCCATGATTTTGTTAGTCTCAAGGTTAAGCACCCTATAGGCTCTAGAATGATTAGCATATCCAAAGAAAATCCCATAACTACATCTAGCCTCAAACTTGTCGAGTTTTCCCTTCTTAAGAATAAAGCACTTGCATCCAAAAAATCGGAAATGACTCACCTTGGATGCCCGACCATGCATAAGCTCATAACAGGTCTTCTTCTTGAAAGCTCGCAATAAAATCCTGTTAGAGACATGACAAGCCGTATTGACCGCCTCAGCCCAATACCTCCTAGGAGTCCTGTGCTCATCGAGCATCGTCCTAGCCATCTCACAAAGAGTCCGATTTTTCCTTTCCACAACTCCATTTTGAGGGGGCACATAAGGGGTCGAATACTGATGTTCAAGACCTCGATCACGACCAAGGCATCAAAACGAGAGTTCTTGAACTGCGAGCCATTATCATTGTGGATAGCTCGAATAGCATTCCCATGCCTCTCGTTTTTCAACCTCACGATCAGATCTCGAACAAAACCAAATGTCTCACTCTTGTCTTCCAAGAAAAACACCCAGGCATAGCGAGACTAATCGTCCACCACAACAAGGACATACCACTTCCCACCCACCAAGCGAACTCGAGCTGGCCCAACAAGGTCCATATGCAATAGCTCTGTCGGACGCTCGGTCATGACATCGGTCAGGGGTTGATGGGGAGTGGCTACCATCTTGCCATGCCTACACGGAGCACAAACCAAATCCTTCTCAAACTTCAACCTCGGCAATCCTCGGACAAGGTCAAGCCCACTCAAGCAGGAAACCAAATCAAAGCTCAAGTGAACCAACCTCCTATGCCATTTCCACAAATCAGAAGAAGGACCAGCCATCAAACAGCGAGCAGGACCCAAAGAACGAGAGAAATCAGCCCTGAAAATCTGACCCTCGAATATGATCATACAAACAAGATCACCTCGAGAATCCAGCAAACGAGACTCACCATACTTGAAACGCACCTCAAAGCCCTCATCAAGCAACTGAGAAACCGAAAGAAAATTGAAACCGAAAGACTTCACAAGAGGAACCCTCTTCAATGTTACCTTGTCACTCACATGCACCACACCCTCAAAAATCACCCTTCCTCGTCGGTTATCCCCAAAAGTGATGTACAACTTTTCCTTCACTAGGGTGAGGCTGGAGAACCACTTCTCATCTCCGGTCATGTGTCGGGAACATCCGGAGTCGATAAACCACATGTTCTCCAAGCCTCCTGCCTGTAGTCAGAAACAAGAACGAGAATGAGCTAACGACTCGACACTGGGGTTAGCACACAGAAAGTTGAACCAGTGTCGAGCCATCTGCTCAAAAGAGGGGTTAGCAAACATCATTCCCTTGCCATCAAACTTCCCATGTCCCATGGAAGGAGTACGAGTACCACGAGGGGGAAAACGTGGTTCGTAGGTCCTGTGGAACCCAAAGCTGCGATCATCTCCCCTAAACCCATATTGAGGACGAGTAGGGGGACGTCCAGCAAAATCACCACGAGCCTGACCAAACCTCTCACCAGCACGCACACCATCATCTCTCCTATCAAACCTCTCACCACCACCTCTTTGTGGGAACCTACCACCCTGAGCTCCAACTCTACCAACACTCCTCACACTTCCACCACCCCGTGGAAGTGGCACTCTAGGCTCAGGAATACCATGAGACTGGCGATACCTGTCCTGTTTTGTTTGCTCCGTAGAAAGCCTCTCATCCCTCTTCCTCTTGTAGCAAAACTCTGCTAGATGTCTCTCCTTGCCACAATAGGTGTCGGTGTTTTAGACCAGCAACCTACTAAGGGGAGTACCCGAAGTAGATGAATGTGGCCTCGCCGAGATCGGTAACTTGAACCAAGAGACACGTGGCACACAATTTAGACAGGTTCGGGCCGCGAGGTGTGTAATACCCTACGTCCTGTATGCTGTGTAGCTCTGGATTGATTGGGTACGATTACAAGATGGTGCAATTGTACGCCGTGAGATGAGATGATCAGAGAGGGGTCCCTGCCTCACCTTATATAGTCCGGGAGGCAGGGTTACAAGTCGGTTCAGGGAGGGAGTACTAGTCGAGTACGTCTAGGAGTCCTCCATACAGTGCGGGACATGTACAGCTTCCTATCCGAGTACTTCTCCTCTGCAATCCTTGTGCTTCACTCCATCAGGTGCCGTGCAGTGCAAGCCGGGTAGTCCCAGGGGGCCACCGAGTAGTCGGTCCTTGTACCCACCGAGGTAGTGGGCCCAGGGAGGTCCATACGACAAGCCTCCGAGTACTTTGTAGTCAAGAAGGATAGCTTCAAGTAGTCTTGACGGCCTTAACGAGTAGTCCTCAAGCGTCCCCGAGTACTACAAGTCAAAAGTCCTCAAGAGTAGTCGAAGCATCCCCAGGCTGGAATGTACTTAGCTGATGTTTTGTGCATTCCTGAAGTCTTCGTGAGTAGTCCCCAAGCGTCCTCGAGTGCTGCCCTCGAAGGTCTTCAACAATGCTCGTGTTGTCTTGAAGCCCAAGCCGATATGGAAGTGCGATTGCAAAATCGCACTCCATATGGAGTAGCCTCCGAGCCTTAGGTTGAGTTGTAGACTCTAGCTGAGGGTCCATCTGAAGTTTTGGAAAGAATATCCCGAAAAATCCGGAGAAAAAACCGAAGGACACGTGGCACGGAGCCCCCGAGCCTTGAGTCGAGTACTTCCTCTCGAATTGAAGGGTCATCTTGTAGAATCTGTCTTGAGATGCTCCTGAGTCTTGTCGCTTCCCAGGTAGTCGAATAGAAATAGCCGAGCCCCCGAGGTGAGGTGCGTCGACTAGTAGAAGTTGAAGAGTCACGCGCGGCCGCTGAGTCAGCCGAGCGCAGACTTATCCATCCGGCCGTTGGAGGGCCGCGTTGACTAATAAATAGAAGCCAAAGCCCTTAGGGTTTTTCACCCTACGCAGTTGTTGCCATTCCAAACAGATCTTGGCCAGAAATCGCACCCAGTGTGCACCGCCTCTGCTGAGGGAAGTGTAGATCCGAGTGCACCGCCGTAGAGAGCCACCGCAGCTGCTCCCAAGCGGATGCGCGTGAAGACGACGTGCACTTGGAAAATGAAGCCATCTCCGTCCAAGACCGCGAAAGCCGCCGGCGGGAAGAAGAGGAGCCGTGACGAGGCCGCCGGATCTGCCGCAGGGACATCGCCGCCGGTATCCCCACCGCGGCCAGATCCAAACCGCGAGTGGAAGAAGTCGAAGGTGAAGACCGAGGACTTGTTGGCCCTGCTGAACAGTGGATTCCTCCGCGAGAAAGAAGTGGACATGTGGAGGGCTGCCGCCGGGGATCCGTACCCGATGGAGAAGAATGAAGATGAGATCTCGATGTTCGCACGATTTGCGGAGCGTGTGATGTCCCTCCCGGCGAGCAACTTCTTCAAGGGGCTTATGGGGTACTACGGCATCGAGTACCTCAACCTCAACCCCAACAATATCTTCCATACTGCTGTCTTCGTACATTTCTGCGAAGCCTTTCTGGGGATCAAGCCCCATTGGATCTTGTTCCGGATGTTCTTCCGGGTGAAGCCGCAACCCAGCGCCAGCAACCCGCGGGTAGTCGGAGGAGCGGGGATCCAGATGCGGGAGGACGCCGCCGAGCAGTACCTCTCGTACAAGCTCATAGACTCCAACCAAGACTAGAAGGCCAAGTGGTTCTACGTCACGAACCACCATCTGGGACTGCCGAAGCCGAGCGGGAAGCAGCCCAAGCACCAGCCATGGTGGAACTCGGAGCCAACAATGCAAGAAGGACTCCAGTTGCCCGAGTTGTTGGCGAAGATCAAGGCGCTGAGGGAAGCCGGGCTGAGGGCCGAGCACGTGGCCTTCAGCTTCATGAAGCGCAGGGTGCAGCCGCTGATGGCTCGAGACAACCTGGGGTTCGAGTACACCGACAACGACGACATGTAGCGAATGCTTGGAGACGATGTCGACGACAACGACATTGTCGACAGGCTGGCGCGGATCATCAAGGACATGCCGCCGTACATGGCATGCGCCGTACCTGAGTACTCCGCCGCGCGCCCGCCAAAGGAGGTAAGTAGCCGCACCCAAGATCGAGTACCCATTCCATGTGAGTAGCCGCACTGATCAGTTGTCTCTTGTAGGATGACTTGAAGAAGTTTGTCTCCGAGCCGCCGCCGCCCCCTCAGGAAGTCAAGATCCCAGAGGAGGGGAAGACCAAGGCCAAGAAGCGGCGCGAGGTCGGCGAGGGAGACGACACCGTAGTCATGGAAGATACGTCCGACGAGGACGACGACAAGGAGACACTGCAGGACCGCTTCCAGCTGCGGTTGAGGTTCAGCCGTCCTGGCCTACCTCATGTCCCTCTTGACCAGGATCAGCCGGCTAGCCTGGAGGCTAGTATGGCCGCGCCGCCGCAGATGTCGCGCAACCCGGCCCGCAAGCGCGTGACGAAGAAGTTAAAGGTCTCTGAGACCACACCCCAAGAGGTAAGTCGTCTTCACTGATGTGATCGAGTACTCGTGTCTCGAGTTGATGTGTTGACGACTGAGCTTCCTTGTTTGCAGGAGTTGCCGCCTACGGAGCCCATTGATCAGGGTGACGAAGGCGAGTGGGACATAGTGGGGGAAGCCACTGGGAGTCACAGCCCAGCCCTCACTGTCGAAGAACTCTTGGTGCAGATGGAGCGCCAGCCCCCTGCTGCGTAAGAGAGCACAGAACCCGCTGCTGCTGCGGCGGAAGAGCCAGCGGAAGGGGCAGCGGCTACAGAGGCGTAGGAAGAGGCGCCTGCCGAGGCTGGACTGGTGGACATCGCCAGCATCATCAGCGCCCCGACCGTGACGGTGGTCCGGTCAAGCTTGTAAGTGTTGAGTCTTCCCAAGTAGTACTTGATGTGGTAGTCGTACTTGACTGACAACTGGCTTATGTACTATGCAAGAAATTGACGGTTCTGTCCTGGGAGGGGGATGAACCCGCCGCAGCGGTGGCGGAAGAAGAAACCGCGCCGCCCGCTGAGGAGTCCGCTCCCGCCCCTCAGGCGGAGCCCGAAGCGTCGGCCGCTGAGGCTACATTGCCCGAAGCCAGCGTGGTTGAGGGTGAGTACTCTACAGAAGTTGTAGTATCACCCGAAGAGTAGTCGTAGTCGTCAGATATGACTAATGCAATTGTCTTCTTGTTGACAGGCGCTGAGGCCGAAGGGAACGATATCCCAGCTGCGGTGCCCATGGAGAACTTGACACCAGAAACTCAGGAGGCTGCTGGAGGAGCCCCCGAGCCGATGGAGGTGGCCGCCGGAGAGGCCGCCACGACGACTGGAGGAGTGGAGGCTACCACGCTGCCAGAACCCGCTCTGGAGGTGGTCGTTCGCTCCCCGGAGATCCAAGACGTGGAGCCCATCCACTCTGCACCGATGACCGAAGCCGCCACGAGTAGTCGTGGCGGGATCGAGTTGTTGGCGGACAACTTGGTCGATCCGGCGATGGTGGCTCCGCATCTGGAGGCAGTCCGCCAAGCCGAGCAGTGGATGAAGGTGAGTAGTTATAACTCTTGGAGTAGTCAATCCTTCAGCGTTGAGTACCCCTCTGACATATGTTGTCTGTGCAGGACGACGAAGAGAGATCCCGCGAGAAGTTCAGCATGCTTCAAGGCTTCGGCAACGCAGTGCTTCAGGCCGAGGCGCTGGAGGACCAACTCGTGAAGTCCCAGAAGCACGCCGCCGCCATGTAGTCTAAGCTGGACGCCGCCTTCGCCAAGTACCATAATGACATCCAGGAGATGCAGGCGAAGGGCGACGACTTGGTGCAGAAGAACAAGTCGCTCCGCAACAAGAACAAAGGTACACCCGCTGACTTATTGAGTACTTGTTGGAGGTCGAGAGGTAGTCTAACCCATTGTACCTTGTTGCTTGCAGAGCTTGAGACTCAGGTAGAACAGTTGAAGACTTCAGAGACGGATCTGAAGAATCTCTTCTACCGGGAGCAGGAGGCCCACTAGGTACTCGAGTTATATTATAAGGAGCTTGCCTACGAGTGCGACAAGCACATGGAGCTCCGTATTGCATCCGATCGTGACCTCGTCAACTGCTACAAATCGTTGCAGAAGCTGAACGAGGACTGCGAGAAGCTGCGGGCCCAGCTGAAGGAGCTTGACGAGGACGCACTCCCCATCGCGAGGCTGCTGGTGCCTCACCCTGGCGGTCCCAAGATAGCGCCACTGGTGGATCGACTGAAGGAAGCCCCCAGCCTGCTGGCGGCCTATGTGAAGCATCTGGTGAAGTCGATCCCGAACCAGGTGCTAGCCTCCATGATGTCATACTTCCTGAAGGCCCCTGTAGACGTAGTCGCTGGCGGACTAGCCGCCAATTGTACCGACGAGCAATATGCGGAGTTGCTGGAGCAGATGGCGCCCATTGAGGAACAAGTCGCTGACAAGCTTAATCTCAAGTAGTCCTGTAATAGTTAGATCGTAGCAGTAGGTGTACAAAAACAATTGTAATTGATTAAGTATTAATGAAGAAAAAGTTCCATCAATGAGTACTCGTTGCCGCGATCTTGGAGTGCGGAGTCCCATCGTGGAGTTGTTGCGAGTAGTTGTACTCGACAGTAGTCCCGTTGAGGGAAGTAGACAGTAAAGCAGTTGATGATCAATCAAACTTTATTACTGAAGAAGTACACCTGGATGGCCAGGGCCGTAGTTACAGAGTAGTCGCCAAGACCCGGAGGCCGCCTACGGCTAAGTGGTGCTAGGGCGAGTAGCCGCTTACAGCAGTAGATCCGTAGGTAGCCGTGTAGGCTGGATCTAGAAGTACATGGTCTCTCAGTAGACCGCTCCTAGGGTCCTTTGTCGCTCGTCGCAGCCCAGGATCCGTAGGTAGCCGAATGGGCTGGATTCTGGAGAAGAGTAGTCCGGAGACTGGTGCCTGGACCCGGAGGCCGCTTACAGCGAAGAAGTAGTCCGGAGACTAGAGCCCGGATCTGGAGGCCGCTTACGGCAGAGGGGTCTTGATGTAGTCGCGTAGACTTGAGCCCCAGGGTAGTCGTGTAGACTAGCCGTAGAACCGACAGAGCTAGTCGACGTTCCACGAGTTGTTGACGTCTTCGCCTTCAAGTGTTTGGAGGCGGTAGGAGCCTGGCCCGGTCACCTTTGCGAATGTGAAGGGACCATCCCAAGGGGAGCTGAGCTTGTGTAGTCTTTCCGTGTTCCGGAGGACGAGATCGCCAACATTGAAGGAGCGTTCCTTGACGTTGCGGTCGTGGTAGCGTCGGATACCCTCCAGGTACCTTGCTGATTGGACGGGGGCAGCGCAACGAGCTTCTTCGAGTCCGTCGATGTCAACTCGTGTACTGTCTTCCGAGACGCCTTCGTCGTAGTGTTCCACTGCTGGTGAATCCCATATGACATCAGAAGGGAGGATTGCTTCGGAGCCGTAGACCAGGAAGTAACGGGATTGCCCCGTTGGCTTGGAGGGCTGACTACGTAGCCCCAGAGTGCATTGGGTAGTTCCTTGATCCACTTGCCTCCTTTGGAGTTAGTAGCGTCGTATAGCCGCTTCTTGAGAGCATAGAGCACCATCCCGTTGGCGCGCTCGACTTGTCCGTTGGCCCGAGGATGAGCAACTGAGACATATCGGACGTCGATCCCACTGTTCTCACTGTACTCCTGGAACTGGTGGTTGTTGAAATTGGAGCCCAGGTCTGTGATGATGCGGTGGGGTAGTCTGTAGAGATGCATGAGTTCATCCAGGAAGTCGAGTACTCTGTTAGCCTTGGGGCATGTGACCGGCTTGACCTCGATCCACTTGGTGAACTTGTCGATGGCCACCAATACTCAGTTGAATCCACATGGCGCAGTTGGCAGGGGCCCAATCATGTCGAGCCCCCATCAGTCAAAGGGCCAGGTTGGCGGTATGGTGACTAACTTGTAGGCTGGGACGTGTTGCTGCTTGGCAAAGTATTGACATCCTTGGCACCTTCTGACGAGTTCTTCAGCGTCGCCCAGGGCTGTGGGCCAGTAGAAGGCTCGCCGGAAGGCCTTGCTGACCAGCGTGCGAGAAGACGCGTGGTTGCCGCAGACACCCTTGTGAATCTCCTCCAAGATGTCCTTGCCTTCTTGCCTCGGGACGCACTTCATGAGTACTCCAGAAGATGCGCCCCACTTGTAAAGCTTGTCTCCGACGAGGACGTAGGACTTGGCGCGGCGGATGAGCTGCTCAGCCAAATTCTTGTCCGAGGGAACCTTCTGCTCGCTGAGGTAGTCGATGAAGGGTTGCATCCAGTCAGCGTCGATCATCATGACCTCCTGGCCAGCTGGCGGATGCGCTGGGGCAGTGGTCGGTGGCGCCGGCTCCGGGATGGATGGCGCGTGAAGCTCGTGGACGAAGACACCCGCTGGTACTTGAGCGCGAGTAGAACCAAGCTTCGATAGGACGTCCGCTGCAACGTTGTTGTCG
This sequence comes from Cenchrus americanus, assembly GCA_947561735.1. Lineage (NCBI taxonomy): Eukaryota > Viridiplantae > Streptophyta > Magnoliopsida > Poales > Poaceae > Cenchrus > Cenchrus americanus. The sequence continues at coordinate 151,937,446 of OX387242.1, read as the reverse complement.
CGGACGATGTGGTGGAACTCGAGACCGTAGAACTTGTTCTCGAGCTTGCGGACTTCTAGGCAGTAGGCGTCCATGTTCTCCTTGTTGCGGTCCAAGGACTTGTTGACTAGGTTGATGACCACCGCAGAATCGCCGTAGACTAGTAGCCGCTTGATGCCCAGTGAAGCCACGCGAGGCGGAGCCCGTGTAGTTGAGTTTCGTACTCGGCTTCGTTGTTTGAGACCTTCGAGAAGATCTGTAGGACGTACTTGAGTTGTTCGCCTGTTGGAGAGATCAGGAGTACCCCTGCACCTGCGCCCTCGAGGTTGAGTGAGCCGTCGAAGTACATCACCCAATGCTCTGGTCGCACGGTTGGAGTGGGTAGCTGATTCTCCCACCACTCCACCGTGAAGTCGACCAGCACCTGCAACTTGATGGCTGTGCGTGGCTTGAAGTCAATGGTGAGGGCGCCAAGTTCGACTGCCCACTTGGAGATTCTTCCAGTAGCATCTTGGTTCCGCAAGATGTCGCCGAGCGGGTAGTCGGTGACGACGGAGATCGAGTACTCTTGGAAGTAGTGTTGTAGCTTCCGCGAGGTGATGAGTACTGCGTACAGAAGCTTCTGTACAGGCTGGTAGCGTGGCTTGGACTCTGACAGGACCTCGCTGATGAAGTAGACTGGGCGCTAGACTGGATAAGTGTGGCCGTCTTCCTGCCGCTCGACGACGATTGCAGTACTGACCACATGGGTAGTCGCGGCGAGGTAGAGCAGTAGCTGCTCGCCTTTGCGAGGAGCCATGAGGACTGGTGGCTTCGATAGGAAGTCCTTGAGCTGGGCAAGGGCTTGGTCCTCCTCTGGAGTCCACACGAACTTCTCTTGATGCTTGAGTAGTTTGAAGAAGGGGAGCCCCCGTTCTCCAAGCTTCGAGATGAATCTGTTCAAGGCCGCCATGCACCCGGTCAGCTTCTGGACATCTTTGATGCTCGTGGGAGCTTTCATGCTAGTGATGGCAGAGATCTTCTCGGGGTTGGCTTCGATGCCGTGTTGGCTGATGATGAAGCCGAGTAGTTTTCCCGAAGGTACACTGAAGATGCACTTGTTCGGGTTGAGCTTCCAGTGGTACTCGCGCAGGGATGCGAAAGTCTCTTCAAGATCGTCGATGAGGGTACTGGAGTCTCTGGTCTTGACGACCACGTCATCCATATAGGCTTCGACGTTCTTGTTGAGTTGCCTCTTGAAGCAGGCCTGGATAGCTCGTTGATAGGTGGCGCCGTCATTCTTCTACCCGAAGGACATGGTCGTGTAGCAGTACGCGCCAAACGGGGTGATGAACACAGTCTTCTCCTGGTCTTCTTCCTTGATCGCGATTTGGTGGTACCCGGAGTAGCAGTCGAGGAAGTAGAGCAGGTCGCAGCCCGCCGTGGAGTCGATGACTTGGTCAGTCCGCGGCAACCCGAAGGGGTCCTTGGGGTAGTGCTTGTTGAGGTCGGTGTAGTCGATGCACATCCTCCATTCGTTCGAGTTCTTCTTGTGGACGAGGACGGGGTTGGCGAGCCACTCAGGATGGAAGACTTCTCTGATGAAGCCGGCCGCGAGTAGTTTAGCGAGTTCCTTCTTGATGGCATCTCGTCTGTCGTCGGCGAAACGGTGGAGGTGTTGCCGCTTGGGGGTGGCCTTAGGATCAACGTTGAGGCAGTGCTCAATGAACTCCCTGGGCACTCCTGGCATGTCCGCTGGCTTCCACGCGAAGATGTCGCGGTTAGCCCGAAGGAAGTTGATGAGTGTGTCTTCCTATTTGGGGTCGAGGCCGGCCCCGATGGTGGTGGTCTTGCTGCTGTCGCCTGTCCCGAGATCGATTGTCTTGACCAGAACCTCCTCTGCTGGCTGAGGCTTGTTGGCTTTGTCAGACTTCTCAGGGATGTCGAGTTCACTTGTGGCAAGCTTCTTCGACGCGGCGTAGACCTCCATCATAGCGTTGGGTACTTGATTCGTGGAGGCGATCTCCACAACTTCCGTGTCGCAGTCGTGCGAGATCTTTAAGTCCCCTTGAAGAGAGAGTACACCTGCTGGACTTGGCATCTTGAGTACCAAGTAGGTGTAGTGGAGCACCGCCATGAACTTGGCGATGGCTGGTCTGCCGAGGATGGCATGGTAGGATGTCTCGAAGTCCGCGACCTCGAACTTGATGTACACGGTACGATAGTTGTCCCGAAATTCCCCGAAGGCAACTAGCAGGTCCACTGAGCCCAGTGGGATAGCCCCGTTGCCAGGGACGATGCCGTAGAAAGGCGTGTTGCTCTTGGTGAGCATGTGAGTGATGTCGAGCTTCATCTTCTTCAAGGTCTTGGTGAAAAGGACGTTGAGCCCGCTTCCACCGTCGATGAGGACCTTGTTGAGCTTGGAGCCCGCGACCACCGGCTTCAAAACGAGGGGGAACCGCCCTAGTTCGGAGAAGTTGGTCCATTGATTTGCGCGGGAGAAGGTAATGGGTACCTACGACCACCTGAGAGGGGTCGGGACCGCTGGTTCAATGCTCATGACTTCTCGACGAGTAGCCTTTTGCTCCCGTCTGCTGGGTAGTCCGCCGAAGAGGACGTTGACAGTCTTGTCGGGTTCCTGGAAGTCGCCATTGTCTCCGTCGTTCTTTTTCTTGCCATTCTTGTCGTGAGGGTGCGGTGGCTCTGGAGTACTCTTGAGTGCTCGCCTGAGTTGGTAGCACTGCTCGGTGGTGTGGTTGCCGTCGAGATGCCATGGGCACTTCTCCTTCAGCAAGTCTTTGAAGCCGCCGAAGGTCTTCTTCGAGTTCTCCTTCGCAGGGTGCTGGATAGCCACGACAGTGTTGTCTGGCTTGCGCTTGCGGTTGGGACCCGAGTAGTTGTTGTTGCTATTGCGACCGCCTTGGTTCCCGTTGTTGCCGCTGCCGCCGCCCGTGTTCTGCTTGTTCTTGCCACGGATGGTGTCGTACCTGGCGTTGGCCTTGTCTTCTTCATCCGCCCAGGATGTGATCATGTCCTTGAGGTGGGGGATGGACTTGGGGCGGCGACGACCGAAGTCTTCAAAGGTGCGGCGATGGTAGAGGCCTGCTTGGAAGAGGTCGATGACCTCCTTGTCGGTGACGTCAACTACGGTAGCGCGCTTGTCGAAGAAGCGGCGCATGTACTTGCGGAGGGTCCGCCTTGTTCCTACTTGACCATGGCCAGGTCCATGTGAGTACCCGAGCGGCCCATGGCGCCCGTGAAGTTGCTGGTGAACGGCTCCTTCAGCTGGTCCCACTTGTCGATCGAGTGCTTGTCCAGCGACTCGAGCCATGTGAGTGGGGCTTGGTCCAGGCAGAAGGGGAAGTAGAGGCACTTGGTGTCGTTGTTGCCGCAAGCGTTCTCGATGGAGAGGGCGTAGCACCTGAGCCACTGGATTGGGTCCTGCTTCGCGTCGTACTTGGTGATCCCTAAAGGCTTGAACTTGTCGGGGAGGAGCAAGTTGCGAAGTCGAGGTGAGAAGGCGGGGAAGCCGTCGTTGTCACCTGCAGTGGCTGACTTCTTCCGCCGCAGCTCTTCAATCTTCTGGCGGGCGTCGTAACGCCCTGTGAGGCTCCGTAGGCGTGGCTGTTTGCTGTGACAACCCGCCCAGGAAAATACCGTACTATCGCCTAAGACCGATCCACTTTGGTCATTAAGCAATAGTAAAGTATCATCCTGTCATTACTTGCCGGGTTAACGCCCGGTAAATCACTTGGACATCGAACAGAGGATCGACACATGCATTAAAACTCGCGCGAAGGCAAGTCCAGAGTACAACATGAATTAAGCATTTTATTACAAACCATTGTTCCTGACATAGAGTAAAGGTTCAGAGTTTGAAAACAGCGGAATTTAAATAACTACCGCAACGGTAAACATAATAGGAGGCCATCCGTGATGTCATCACTTGTCGTCACCCATCCGGTCAAACACACCTGCAACAACAATTTTAAAGCAAGGCTGAGTATACTAATACTCAGCAAGACTTAACCGTCGGGTGATAACTACATCACCAACTCTAGACATGAAAGGCTTTTGGTCGGTGGAGTTCCTTTTGCTGAACAGCGTCTAGGAGTAGATCCTTACTTTCAATCTTTTAGCACAAGTTCTAGTTGATTACCATTTCTAAATGTGCCATCTAATTCAATCGAGAATTGGACAAGCAATTAATTCATACAACAGTATTCCTTGAGTTCCATCATTATGGGATATCATGGCCAGTTGATTAAGCAGTCTCGGATAACGGTGAGAGGCCGACAATCGATTGATTTAAACCTTGCAAGGTAAACCCAAACACATGGTAGGCTGCCCACAAAGGGACAACTTTCCCAGGCCGTTTCCGAAAATCCTCAGGTTGGGATCGAATCTTACAGTCCTTGGTGCAGGCTATCCGGCATACCACGCGAGATACCCGGAGTCACCATACACCACCCTTCTCGGTAGCTAGCCGGTTAGGAGATTTCTCAAGAGTAGTAATGGTAGGATCCCGTGCCGCCTCATTAAGGTACTAGGCTTACCGGCCCCATAACCGGTGAATGTTTAGTTCGTTCAAAAGCTTAGCCCACATGACCACTGGACCGCAGCCCAATCCCATGCCCTTACCACATGAGCAATCCATTTAAGGATATCTTATGATTCTTATCTAAGAACCTATTCTCGCGAGTGACGAACATCACTCGACTTCTATCGGGTCCTATAGCATAGCAGCTATCGACCTAGCATACTAGTGATAGAGCATAGGTACCTAAAGATCATGCATCTAGGGTTTCAAATCAACTCCTGAAACGTAAGTGCACAATCGAAGCAAACATAATTGCATAACTTTAAAAGACAGGGTTAATGATCTGGGGCTTGCCTTCGATGGCAAGGTTGGCCTTGGGCCCTTCTGGACTTGGGTCCAGGTCTTGAGCTACGTCCACGCACGGCAGCTCTTTGTTGGCACCTTCGTCTCCTCCTTCCGGCACGAGCGTACGTCTACTGGCGGAAGGATCTACACGGAGATGCAAATGCAAGATTTATTCGACGGTTTTTACTTTAATCACTTACAAACCATATTGACAATCAAGGGGTGTATTTGTTGGGCACATTCACCTAGATAAGAATACATTTAGCATACTCTTCCAAAAAGGAACAATTGCAATTCTTTATTCAATATTCTTTTTGACGGCGACTGTGTACATATATATGTAATTAATTTAATTTAACTTCACAAACAATAGTGGGTGGGTGCATTTAACCTTTTAACAAGATTTGCAACCACGCACAAGTTAGAGCTGTAGGGGTTCGCCGTCCTGTGGTGGCGTGAGGATCGGGGCGTGGGTCAAGGATGCCTTTAGCTTGTTGAGCGCGTCTTGGGCCTCGGCGGTCCAGGAGAAGCGCTCGTGCTTTTTGAGGAGGCGATAGAGGGGCAAGCCTTTCTCGCCGAGCCGCGAGATGAAGCGGCTCAAGGCGGCAAGGCACCCCAGCACCTTTTGCACTCCTTTGAGGTCCCGAATTGGACCCATTCGCTTGAGGGCCGCAACCTTCTTGGGGTTGGCCTCGATGCCTCGCTGGGAGACTATGTATCCTAGGAGCATGCCCCGCGGCACACCAAAGACACATTTTTCTGGGTTTAATTTTACCCTGTTGGCCCGTAGGCAGCCGAACGCGATGTTGAGGTCGCCAGCTAGGTCGTCCGCCTTCCTGGTTTTCACGACGATGTCGTCTACATACGCCTCAACTGTTCGCCTGATGTGATCCCCGAAAACGTGTTGCATGCAGTGTTGATACGTTGCACCCGCGTTCCGGAGGCCGAACGGCATCGTGACGTAGCAAAACATCCCGAACGGCATGATGAATGAAGTCGCTAGCTGATCGGACTCCTTCATCTTTATTTGGTGATACCCGGAGCAGGCATCAAGGAAGCAAAGCAGCTCACACCCAGCTGTTGAATCAACAATTTGATCGATGCGTGGCAAAGGAAAGGGAACTTTAGGACATGCCTTATTAAGACTAGTGTAGTCTGTACACATCCGCCATTTCCCGTTCTTTTTCTTTACAAGTACAGGATTTGCTAGCCATGTAGGGTGGAACACTTCCTTGATGAACCCGGCCTCGAGAAGCTTCCGCAGCTCCGCTCCGATCGCCCGCTGCCGCTCCTCGTCGAAGCGGCGAAGCCGCTGCAGCACGGCACGGGAATGAGGCAGGATGTCAAGGGAGTGCTCGGCGACCTCCCTCGGGATGCCTGGCATATCCGAGGGGCTCCACGCGAAGATGTCGGCATTGGCGCGGAGAAAGTCGACGAGCACCACTTCCTATTTTGGGTCGAGGGTGGAGCCGACCCTCAACGCCTTGCCCTCGGGGGCAGCAGGGTCGAGGGGCACCTCCTTGGTCTGCTCCGCGGCCTCGAAGTTGCCGGCGTGCTTGGTGGCGGAGTCGAGGTCTTTGTTGACCATCTTCTCCAAGGTGGTCACCAGCGCTTCATCCAGCGCCAGCGCTTCCACGTGCTCTACGCACTCGACGTCGCAGTCGAACACGTGCTCGATGGACGAGCCCACGGTGATGACGCCGTTTGGTCCTGACATCTTCATTTTGAGGTAGGTGTAGTTGGGGACGGCCATGAATTTGGCGTAGCAGGGCCGCCCAAGTATGGCGTGATAGGCGCCCCGGAACCCCACCACCTCGAAGGTGAGCGTTTCCTTGCGGAAATTCTTCGAAGTGCCGAACCAAACCGGCAGGTCGATCTGCCCGAGGGGCTGGACGCGCTTGCCTGGCGCGACGCCATGGAACGGCGTTGTCCGGGCCGCGGCTCGGTCCACCCCAATCCCCGACGGCGCGCGGTATGCGCATATAGGATGTTGAGGCTGCTGCCTCCGTCCATCAGAACCTTTGAGAACCACGCGTTCCCAATGATCGGGTCGACCACCAGTGGGTACTGACCCGGGTTGGGGATGCGGTTCGGGTGGTCTTCACTGCTCAAGGTGATGGCGTCTTCTGACTAGTCGAGGAAGGAGGGAGGCGCCCTCTCTGCGGCGAGGACCTCGTGCCGCTCCCACTTGCGCTGACGGCTCGACATGTCGACGGTCGGTCCCCCGAAGATGAGGAACACATTCTCCACGGCGGGGAAGCCGCCTGCGTTGCCATCCCCTCCGTCCTTCTTGGCCTCCGCATCTTTCGCGGCGGCGCGACCGTAGAACTTCTTGAGCATGTCACATTGCTCAAGGGTGTGGTTCACTGGGGTCTTGTGGTATGGACATGGCTTTTTCAGCATGTCGTCGAACACCCCCGGACCTCGAGGGGCCGATCGAGGGCCTCGTCGAGCCGGGTCAACAGCAAGGGCCTCGGCGTTATCGCCGTCGCGCCCCTGCTCGCGCGCCTCGCGGCGCGGCTTCTTCCCTTTCTTGCCCCGCTTGTCCTTCCGTGGGGCTCCCCGGACTTGCCGCCCCTCCGCGGGCGCGTCGTCCGAGCGCTTGCCCTTCTTGCCGTCGAAAATTGACCCCACGGCCTCTTCTCCTGAGGCGAAGCTGGTGGCGATGTCGAACAGCTTGTTTGAGTCCGCAGGCGGGCTGCGCCCCAGCTCCCGCACGAGATCCCGGCACGTGGTGCCCTCGAGGAAGGCGTGCACAATCTCGGATTGCGCTACGCTTGGGAGCTCCGTGCAGCGCTTGGAGAAGCGCCGTATGAAGTCCCGGAGCGATTCGTCGGGCTTCTGGGTGCAAGAGCGTAGGTCCCAGGAATTCCTAGGGCACACGTACGTGCCCTGGAAGTTGCCCACGAACATGCGTACCAGATCATCCCAGTTGTGGATCTGGCTGGCCAGCAGGTGCTCGAGACACGTCCGGGCTGAGTCGCCGAGGTGTAGGGGAAGGTTGCGGATGATGACCACGTCGCTGGTGGCCCCGCCCAGCTGGCATGCTAGGCGGTAATCGTTGAGCCACACGCGGGGATCCGTTTCCCCGTTGTACTTGACAATGGTCGTGGGCTGGCGGAAGCGCTGGGGGAAGGCCGCCGCGCGGATCTCCCGGCTGAACACACGGGTCCCAGGGGGTTCCGACGTCGGAGAGCGGTCTTCATCGCTGTCGTAGCGTCCACCCTGCCGTGGGTGCTAGCCTGCCGCCGCTCGCGCATCCGCCGAGCGTTGATGACGTTACGGGTGTCGCCGTCCTGCGCCCTGCGCGTGTCGAGGAGCCGCTCTTTTGCCGGCGTGCGTCCCGGTTGGCGGGTCGCCCGCCGCTCGCCCCCGCTTGGACCGAGGGTTCGCCCCCTGCGCGGTTCGTCGCCTCGTGCATCCCGCTGTTGGCGGATGCGTGACGCCGAGCTCTCGGCCTGTTGAACGGCCGCCTGCTCGATGAGGGCCTGCACCTCACGGTGTAGGTTCCGTGCCTCAGGCGTCGAGGGGGCCGGCATGGCCCACAGCAGTGTTGCGGCGGCGATAAGCTTCTGGCTCGCCCGCGGAGGCGTGTCTGGGTTGTCGACGTTGATGCGGTCGCGGGCCTGTTTGCCCAGCTCCCGCGCGCGTTCGCCGCGCGAGGAGGCTTCCCCAGCCATGGAGGCGCGGAGCAACCGCACCGTCCGATACTCCTCTGCCAGCTTGGCCTCGAGCTCGCGAGCTTGGGCTAGCTGCGCATCGACGTCGGCCCCAGCAGGGGTGCTCGGCCCGCCGGCCGGCGCCGGGGCGATCCCCGGGGCGGGCGTGACCTCCCTGTCACCGGCGCCCGCTGCACCGGTGGCGTTTGCTGGGTCGTTGGCGATGACGATGCAGCATTCCCGCGCAGGGTCGTAGCTCCCGGTGCTGGAATCGTCGGAGTAGCCGAACCAGTAGTCCGTGGCGTCAAGAAAACGCCTGAACATCACTGGGTCCGGCACGCCGGAGAAGTCCCATTCCGCGTACCCATCCAGGTTGGCGGGTGGCAACGCGTCAAGGGAGCCCAGGGATGACTCGTCGACCGCGGAGGCACCAGGGTCCCTGGCGACGAAGACATGACGGCCAGGGGGAACCCTGCGCATCGTGGTGTTGACGTTGGCGTTGTAAGCTGTCGTGGCGCCACGTAGGCCGATGGAGAAGCGCGGCCCTGAGACCGTGCACTCCCGCGCCGGTGAAGGACCGATACGGCGAACCAGAGAGGGGGGGAGTGAACGGGAGCCGATAAAAATTCTTCTCGAAGGAGATGAAAACTCCAACAAGACGAACACGGCTTCCAACACACGTCTCCGACTCACTACCCAAGTTGGCCAAGCCCACGTAGCCACTGGAGTGCCACTGGACCTAGGAACCAACACACACAGCCTTCCGACTCGAGAACGCAGCGGAACAACAAACCCCGAGTCTACGGACCCACACCGGTCGGACCGGGTGAGCACCACCGGTCGACCGGTCCCCGCCGGTGAACCCGAGCAACTTTCACTAAGTGGCTCTACACCGGTCGACCGGTGCGACACGGCGGTCGGACCGATGGCGGCCGAAAGCCCCCAAGGCACCAAACAGGCCAACCGACCACCAAACGGACCCAAACTCGAAACAAGGCGGCACCACGGGACAACAACGAACTCACCAAGACGTTCACCCGAGCAAAATCCCACAAGGGCTTGCACCGGTCGCACCGGTCAAGAGCACCGGTCGACCGGTGTGGCTCCGGGCGACTTGGGATGAACAGCACCCGCGGGTCAACTCCCCCAAATCCAAATCTCGATCTCCCGAATCGCTCCACGGACTTGAACAAGACTTTGGGGATATCAGGAACACCTCATGAGGAGTCCATAGCCAAGTTTAATCCCACCAAATCTCGTCCAAAAAGGAGGAATCGAAGAAATCCCACCGAAAGCACCTTCAACCGAAGAACTCAAGAAACCCCCAAAATCAAGCACTTTTACTCACGGATTTGGGAGGGGAATCACAGCCCTAAGAACCACGAAGGGTTCCCACAAATTTCCCCCATCAAATCCCCAAGAGAAAAGCCTCGAAACCAACCCAAAGAAATCACCGAGAAAGGGCTCCGAAAATCACCACCAAGAACAACCAGGGAAAACACATCCAAACCTTGAGGAACCACGCCGAATCATCTATACATGAGACAAAGGTTCGTACAAGGTCTAGCAAGCCGCCCGATCATCCATCCCTCTCTACAAGATCTCTCCGTGAAGCTCTCTTGCTAGTCCTAAGAAAAACCTAGAGAAAATAGGTGGAAAATAGGAAAACTAATGAGCTAGGGTTCCAAGAGTTGGCTGCCAACCTCTCACCTCTTGGGTTATATAGGCGGCAACCGAATGTCTAAAATGCCCCTCTCTACTAACTAGGGATACAAGCCCCTCAAGGGCGGATTTGGAATTCTTGATGCCTTCACCATCGGACGGATGCCCGGCGACCGCACCCCGCGTAGCCTCGACGCAAGCCATGCGATCCCGACGCGTGTCCTCCGCTTCGAAGATTCCGGACTGCGTCGTCGCACACCGGTCGACCGGTGCTCCTCACCGGTCGAGCCGGTCCCCACCGGTCGGACGGTCGGACCCACCGGTCGGGACCGGTCGGTGCCGCCTGCACCTCCGTCTTCGGTTCTCCGGTCTTGGCTTTGTGGATCAACCAAGGAACCCGGTGGTTTTCCGGTGAACCACCGGAAACCCCGCGAACTCGGTGTAGCCTCCGCCAATCTCCACTCATGACTTGGCTCCCACGTAGTCCCCGGCTCGACCTTGGTTTTGAGGCTCAACCAAGAAACCGTCCACGACTTCATCTTGCTTGTTCATGCCACCATGCGGCCCGCACTTGACCCCGCTGGCCACCGGGTCCCTCGAACGAAGCCTACTTGTCTTCTCCACACCCGGAGGCCTCACCGGCGACGACCTTTCGCGCTTGTTCTTCACCTGCACCAACACGAGTCAAGCCGCAACCTGCACCTGCAATACTTAGCCAAGAATCAGTCCACACAACGTTGTCAATCACTCATCACACAAGGAAGCGACCATCCACCGGTCCTCGAACCACACATGGTCCTCAATCTCCCCCTTGATGAGTGCATTGACAACACCCACACGAAAGTAACAAGAGAGAAAAGAAAAGAAAAAGAAACGAACAAAAAGAAACTCCAACAAGCGATCGAAAGCCAAACAAAGGCAAAGAGCAAGATCACTTGAAGAAGACAAATCTCGGACCCCTTAGACAAGGGCAACGGCTCGACACATCCGAGACAAAGCAAAACTCAAACACAGAGCGCAAACCACCGAATCAAAGCTCGAACACCACAAAGAGCTCCCCCTGCACACATGCAAGCTCCCCCTGAACCAATGCAACTCCCCCTGGACGAATGCATGCAAGACACCACTTGAAAACAGGGCAGCTGCAACAAACCAGCCCTGACCGGTCAGACCGGTCAACACCACCGGTGTGCAACATGTGTACAGAACCAGCACTCACACCGGTCAGACCGGTGACTCTGACCGGTCAGACCGGTGCACAACAGAGCCCAGAAATGGCTCGAAACCACCTGAAAACCTTCTAAACACGTCCAAAGAAGCCATTTCAAGCTCAAACTTCTACCCCTTGTTGGCAATGCATGAATCAAGCCAAAAATGCAAAACTTTCAACCTAGAGCTTCTCAAATAGACAAAATTCAACAAAGAATGCTACACATGTCCAAATGAGCAAGTTAGGTACTCTACAGCTTCGTATCGATCTCAACTACATGATCACCAAGTTTCACAACCATTGGACGAAGCTAAAATGAATTTTGGCAATTTTGCGAAAAACTTGCCTCTCATGAGCAAAGTCCTAAACATGATCAAAGCATATCAAAGTGGCAAAGCCACACAAACTTCATGCTAGGACAGCCATTCTAATCATAAGACCATCACGAACACCCACAAGCACCTCATGTCATGTCAAAGCCACCGAGCCATGTGCCTACTTCTATGTATGAGACTTCTCATTGGTAGGCATCATGCAACGGTTTAGCACCCAAAGCAAATTAAATTCAGCACATATGACATGGGAGCACATTTCCAAGCATTTTTCATTTCATTTTCAGATTTGTAAATGGTACATGAAATGTCTTTGCGACAAAAAGGAACTTATGCTCCTCCACAAGATAAATCAAGGGGGCTAAACATTCATGATGGCAAATGAGCCTTTGGCCCCACATGGTCAATAAACTAGCTATCCAACCACAAATTAAGCATAGCAAGGCCACAAAAACATGTCAAGAGCATGTAAAGGCATTTACACATGAGAGAGCATACATGTGACATTTTTCCAAAAGCATAGCTATCAACCATGGGTTATTCATCAAGATCATCAAGAGCTAAGCCAAACTAACCATAGCATACCAAACAAGCTCACAAAGACATATATCTCATTCCATGGTGAACAATGTATATGAGAGAAGCTTTTCCTAACCAATGCATATGATACAAAATGCATGCAATCTAAGATACAAGGATGCCTATACATCATGTTACATATGCCATGCCAAATGCAAGAAATGCACAAAGGAAAGCTATACATATGCTACAAACCGGCTCCTCGAGGGGAGGCAAAACGGGCTCGACACCACCGGCAAAAGACAGCTCCCATACACCCAACTCAAGAGATCAAACACACACCAAGTTCTCCCCGCAAACGAGTGAAAGTTGCTTGATCTAGGGGTTTGGTGAAAATATCGGCTAGTTGGTCATGTGTGGGTACATGGATCAAGGCTATCTTTCCTTTCTCGACGTTGTCTCTCAGAAAATGATACCTCACTTCTATGTGCTTGGTTTTGGAATGGAGCACTGGGTTCTTTGCAACGCTTATGGCACTGGTGCTATCACATTGAAGTGGGACATGGGTATACTCCTCACCAAAGTCACTCATGGTGTAGGTGATCCAAAGGAGCTGAGAGCAAGAACTAGCAGCGGCAACATACTCGGCCTCGGTCGTGGATTGAGCAACACTCGACTGCTTACGGGAAGACCAAGACACCAACGAAGAACCCAAAAACTGGCAAGTCCCAGAAGTGGACTTCCTATCCAACCGACACCCGGCAAAATCCGCGTCTGAAAAGCCATGAAGCGCCAAAGAAGAGGACGCGGAGTACCAAAGGCCGAAGTCGGGAGTGTGACGCAAGTACCTGAAAATTCGCTTCACCGCTTGCCGATGCGAAGTCCTCGGAGACGCTTGAAAACGAGCGCACAGACACACTGAGAACTGTATGTCCGGCCTCGTCGCCGTCAAGTAGAGGAGTGACCCGATCATGCTCCGGTACTCCTTCTGGTCCACATGTTCACCTTCCTCGTCCGCATCAAGAGTTGTAGTCGTACTCATCGGCGTCGTCATAGCCTTGGAGTCCTCCATCTTGAACTTCCTCACAATGTCCTTGGTGTACTTAGCCTGGTGCACAAATGTTCCTTCCTTTGATTGCTTGATTTGTAGCCCGAGGAAGAACTGCAACTCACCCATCATGCTCATCTCAAACTCCCCGCTCATATCATCCGCAAACCTCGCAACAAGAGAGTTAGACGAGCCACCAAAGACAATATCATCCACGTACACCCGCACAATCGGGATATCTCCCGCCTCGCCTCAACAAAAACAAGGTCCGATCGACCTTCCCCATCTCAAAGCCTCTCTCAAACAAGAACCCCCTCAACCTCGCCATACCAAGCTCTAGGCGCCCGCTTCAACCCATACGGCGCCTTCCTCAACTTGTACACCCGGTGGGGGTACTTCTCACTCTCAAACCCCGAGGGCTGCCTCACATACACTTCTTCCTCCAAAGACACCATTCGGAAAAGCACTCTTCACATCCATTTGGTGCAACTTGAACCCTTTAGCCACGGAAAAGGCTAGAAGGATCCTAATCGCCTCCAAACGGGCTACGGGAGCAAAGGTCTCCTCGTAGTCGATCCCCTCCTTCCGATCGAACCCCCGGGCAACAAGTCTCGACTTGTTCCTCACAACCTCACCCTTCTCTCCCTCTTTGTTTTTCCACACCCACTTGGTACCAATCGGCTTACACCCCGGAGGAGGGTCAACCAACTCCCACACCCGATTCCTCTCAAAGTTCTCCAACTCCTCATGCATCGAGTTAACCCAATTGTGATCGGATAGTGCGTGTCCAATGTCTTTGGGCTCGAAAGAAGCAACAAACCCGAGCATGAGCAAAATGGGAATTGTTTCGAACCCTCGACCGTGTAGTGCGTTCATTCATGTCGCCGATGATCCTCGAAGCCGGGTGATCCACTTGAACTCGCCGGGGAGGTTCTCGCCTCGAAGCTACCTCCCCCTCAACATCGACTTCTCCTCGTTCTTGATTTGTCGTCGTAGGTGTAGCGAGAGGGTCCATCCATCATCGTCGTCGAAGTAGTGGGTACATGTTCAGCCGGGGGCACCGCACCGCCATCCTCATCATCTCCATGTTCATGCTCCTCCTCCCCGAAAGATCTCCTCGCCAAGCTCATCATCACCGCACACTCAAAGACAAGCCGACTACGTGGCTCGTCTCGTCGAAGGTTACCTCACAAGTCTCCACGATTTGGTTAGTTTCAAGATTGAGCACACGATATGCTCTAGAATGAGATGCATAACCAAAGAAAATGCCATCGACGGACCTAGCCTCAAACTTATCCAACTTCCCGCCTTTCTTCGAATGAAACACTTGCAACCAAAGACATGGAAGTGACTCACCTTGGGTGTGCGACCATGCATCAACTCATAGCATGTCTTCTTCTTGTGCACTCTGAGGTATATCCTGTTCGACACATAGCATGCGGTATTCACCACCTCAGCCCAATACCTCCTCGGAGTCCTATGCTCATCAAGCATCGTCCGAGCCATTATCACTGCGGATAGCTCGTATGGCATCTCCGTGCCTCTCGTTCCTCAACCTCAAGACTAGATCTCGAACAAAACCAAACGTCTCCCCCTTATCCTCGAGAAAGAACACCCACGCATACCGAGAATAGTCGTCCACCACAACAAGGACATACCACTTCCCACCCGCAGATCGCACACGAGCTGGGCCAACAAGGTCCATATGGAGCAGCTCGCATGGACGCTCAGTCATCACATCGGTGAGAGGCGGGTGAGAAGAGGCCACCATCTTGGCATGCCTACACGGCGCACAAACCAACTCTTTCTCAAGCCTCAACCGTGGCAATCCTCGGACCAAATTGAGTTTACTCAAGCGAGACAAAAGGTCAAAGCTCAAGTGACCCAACTTCCTATGCCACTTCCACAACTCACTCGAAGAAGCGACCAAGAAACAACGCTCCACACCCGAAGACCGAGAAAAATCAGCACTAAACACCCGACCCTCGGGAACGACCATACGGACAAGGTCCCCTCGAGAGTCCACAATCCGAGAACCACCCGGCCGAAACAACACCTCAAAACCCTCATCCAACAAGCCGGGACACGAAAGCAAATTGTACCCCGGCGATTGAACAAGAGCAACACGCCTCGCAGTGATCTTGTCACTCACTTTTATCTCACCTTCTGAAAGCACACGCCCACGCCCATTGTCCCCAAAGGTGATGTACCTCTTCGTCACCACCGGGACGAGACTTGAGAACCACCCCCTGTCTCCGGTCATATGCCTCGAGCAACCGGAGTCAATCAACCAAATGTTCTTCAAGTCTCCCACCTGCACATCAAAAATAGGCACGTGAACGAACAAACGACTCAGCACTGGGGTTAGAACCAAAGGAGGAAAACCAGTGCCGAGCCATTTGCTCGAAAGTGGGGTTAGCACCAACCAAAGCATCTCTCCTACCAAAACTACCTCCACGAACACCACCACGGTAACCACCCTGAGTGAACCACCCCTCTCTGCCTGGAGGAGGACCAAAACCACGCACGAAAGCCCGTGGCACGTCCTTCCTCTCCAACTCACCGCCACGACTCCTCCAATCCCCGTATTGAGCACGAGGTGGAGAACACCTAGCAAACTGACCACCTGCACCCTTTCCAGCCCAACCACCAGAACCACGACTACCAGAAACAACCCTCGCACCTGTACGTGCTCGAAACCCGAACAGCTGTGTGTGTCCGTGCCCGCACCGGTCGGCCGGTGCCCCACACCGGTCTGACCGGTGTGGCCTGGGCAGCAGCACCACCTGCAGCCTTCTTCTCTCCCCAAGCCCGATCGTCCTCACAATTGCCTTGCCCCTGGGCATCAGCATACGAGGCTCAAGTACACCATCGGAAGGGTGGTACTTGTCCTTGTTAGCCCACTCCTTCTCCATTCTCTCCTCTCGCTTCCTCTTGAAGCAAAACTCCTCCTTATGGCCATCTCTCCCACAATAGCCACAATGGAACCTCACAAGCTTAGGCTTTGGCTTGGGATGTGGTCGCTCACCCCGGTTTCTCTCCACTCAAACCCTCCACCGGTTTCTCACCACTAGCCTTCTCACTCTCCTTCCCAAAGAACACTTTCCCCGAAGTGCTCACAAACTTGATAGGCTTCGTAGGTCATTTGTGGGTGTAGGAAACACGGGTGGAGCCGGGGTTGTGTCTAGTCGGTTCCTTAGATGGTTAGGTTTTGGGGGGAAATCATTTTTGTGGTGGGTTTTTGGTGGCTCGGGGATATTCTCTCCACTTCCCTCACCAACCTTGTTTGCTCCAAGCCCCTCACCATCTTGCCTCTTAAAGGCCTCGATCATCATCCTCAACCGAGGCTCGTGACCGACAACCAACCCATCAACTTCCTCAAATCATCATTCTCATCCCGCAAACGATCAACATAATGTGCAAGCTCCAAATTTTTCAACGCATGCATTTCACGGGTAGAGCAAGATGTAGGCATGGGTTCCTTCAATTTAGCCTCGAGCGAACTAGTGTAAGCATGCATCTCATCAATCTTAGCATGCAAAACGGGGCAAGAAGTGCAAGCACCTAGCAAAGCGGTCTAGACTTAAGCTCGGCCACTTCAACCCTAAGCACATCTAGTTCCTCACACTTGGAGGCATGCTTCTCATTGAACAAAGCAAGATCGGCAAGGAATATGGAGCAATCAAGACAATCATTCTCATCGGAGACAACGGGGCTAGCCTTAAGCGAATCAATCTCTAGCTTGCTATCAAGCACCCGTGTCTCTAGCTCGGCCACTCTAGTCCTAGCATCCTCGAGTGAAGCCCTAAGCTCTTTCCTCATTTTCTTGGCCTCTCTAAGCATGTCATCACGGTTATCAAGCAAAGAGCCAAGCCTCTCATTCTCCCGGGCGCAAGAAGGGAAGCTCATCACGCACCTCGTCGTCGGACTCGCAGTCCGAGTCGCTTCCGTGTGCTCTTCTTGCTTCGCCGGAGCTCAACGCCATGGTGCGGACGCCGTCTCTCGCGAAGCGGCTCAGCCCGCTCAGTTTCTTGGACGACCTCTTGTTCTTGCGGCGATCTCCCTCGTCGTCGGCTGCCGCTCGAGCTCGAGGTGGAGTACGCGGAACTGGAGTCGACGTCGCTCGCTCCAACCATCGCTCGGGCCTTGCCTCGGCCCTCCTTCTTCCTCGATCGTCGCTCGTCCTTGTACTTGTTCTTGTGCTTGCTCTTGTGGTCGCGCCTCGAACGGTACTTGTCGTCGTTCTTCCTCGGCCTGTGCTTGTAGCTGTCCTTGTTCTCGGCCTTCTCCGGGCAGTCGGCGACGAAGTGTCCCGGCTTGCCGCACTGGAAGCAAGTCTTCGTGTTCCTCCTCATGTTCACACGGTTCTCGTGCAGCCTCTCGAACCGCCTCGTCAACAGCGCCGGCGCTCGTCCTCTCCAAGGTCATCAAACTCCTCATCCGGCATAGACATCAAAGAGGAAAACGAGAACATCCCGGTGGATGGGTTAGAGTTAGTCTTTCCTTTGGAACCACCAACGAGGGCAAGACTATGGGAATCAGTCGGTCCCTCGAGCTTGGCGATCATGCCCCTATCCACCTCGGCCGACTTGAGCTTCGAGAACGACTCGTTCACCGTCGAGTATCATACCTCTCCGACTCGACTATGGCCTCGAACTTTCCGCCCCATATCGTACGATCCAAAGAGTGTAAGAGCTTGACCGCTCTATCATGATCATCGTACGGGAGCACGTCCACATTGGCCCTCATGTTGTTCACCACCACCGTGAACCTCTGAAACAAGGCATCGATGGACTCACCGGGGAGATGAGTGAAGTTCTCGTACTCTCTCCGGTAGGTCGCATACAACCGTGCCCTCGAACACCGGGCGTTCCCAACATGAGCCTCCTTCAAGACCGCCCAAATCCTACAAGCCAAGTGCTCGGTGTGCACCCGATCGAACTCGGTCGACACAAAGCACGAAACAAGTAGTCGACCGCCTTATTGTTGGCGTCGAATCCGTCCCTCGACCCCGGAGCTAGGAAATCCATCGGCCGGACATAGCCCTGTGTCCACCGTGACATCCCAAAGCAGTGACCCTTTCCGCGGAGGAACGCACCCATACGCTTGCTCCACATCCGGTAGTTCTTGCCATCGAAGTGTGGAGGACCCGAACCCCGTTCTCGGTACGCCATCCTTGGATCTTAGACTCGGTTAGAGTCAACAAAGACCCGAACCGGCTCGATACCACTTGAAGGACCGATACGGCGAACCGCAGAGGGGGGGGAGTGAATGGGAGCCGATAAAAATTCTTCTCGAAGGAGATGAAAACTCCAACAAGACGAACACGGCTTCCAACACACGTCTCCGACTCACTACCCAAGTTGGCCAAGCCTACGTAGCCACTGGAGTGCCACTGGACCTAGGAACCAACACACACAACCTTCCGACTCGAGAACGCAGCGGAACAACAAACCCCGAGTCTACGGACCCACACCGGTCGGACCGGTGAGCACCACCGGTCGAGCCGGTCCCCGCCGGTGAACCCGAGCAACTTTCACTAAGTGGCTCTACACGGTCGACCGGTGCGACACACCGGTCGGACCGATGGCACCGAAAGCCCCCAAGGCACCAAACAGGAGCCAACCGACCACCAAACGGACCCAAACTCGAAACGAGCGGCACCACGGGACAACAACGAACTCACCAAGACGTTCACCCGAGCAAAATCCCACAAGGGCTTGCACCGGTCGACCGGTCAAGAGCACCGGTCGACCGGTGTGGCTCCGGCGCCTCGGGATGAACAACACCCGCGGTCAACTCCCCCAAATCCAAATCTCGATCTCCCGAATCGCTCCACGGACTTGAACAAGACTTTGGGGATATCAGGAACACCTCATGAGGAGTCCATAGCCAAGTTTAATCCCACCAAATCTCGTCCAAAAAGGAGGAATCGAAGAAATCCCGCCGAAAGCACCTTCAACCCAAGAACTCAAGAAACCCCCAAAATCAAGCACTTTTACTCACGGATTTGGGAGGGGAATCACAGCCCTAAGAACCACGAAGGGTTCCCACAAATTTCCCCCATCAAATCCCCAAGATAAAAGCCTCGAAACCAACCCAAAGAAATCACCGAGAAAGGGCTCCGAAAATCACCACCAAGAACAACCGGGGAAAACACATCCAAACCTTGAGGAACCACGCCGAATCATCTATACATGAGACAAAGGTTCGTACAAGGTCTAGCAAGCCGCCCGATCATCCATCCCTCTCTACAAGATCTCTCCGTGAAGCTCTCTTGCTAGTCCTAAGAAAAACCTAGAGAAAATAGGTGGAAAATAGGAAAACTAATGAGCTAGGGTTCCAAGAGTTGGCTGCCAACCTCTCACCTCTTGGGTTATATAGGCGGCAACCGAATGTCTAAAATGCCCTCTCTACTAACTAGGGATACAAGCCCCTCAAGGGCGGATTTGGAATTCTTGATGCCTTCACCATCGGACGGATGCCCGGCGACCGCACCCTGCGTAGCCTCGACGCAAGCCATGCGATCCCGACCCGTGTCCTCCGCTTCGAAGATTCCGGTTGCGTCGTCGCACACGGTCGAGCCCGGTGCTCCTCACCGGTCAGACCGGTCCCCACCGGTCAGACCGGTCAGACCCACCGGTCAGACCGGTGCAGTGCCGCCGCACCTCCGTCTTCGGTTCTCCGGTCTTGGCTTTGTGGATCAACCAAGGAACCCAGTGGTTTTCTGGTGAACCACCGGAAACCCCGCGAACTCGGTGTAGCCTCCGCCAATCTCCACTCATGACTTGGCTCCCACGTAGTCCCGGCTCGACCTTGGTTTTGAGGCTCAACCAAGAAACCGTCCACGACTTCATCTTGCTGTTCATGCCACCATGCGGCCCGCACTTGACCCCGCTGGCCACCGGGTCCCTCGAACGAAGCCTACTTGTCTTCTCCACACCTGGAGGCCTCACCGGCGACGACCTTTCGCGCTTGTTCTTCACCTGCACCAACACGAGTCAAGCCGCAACCTGCACCTGCAATACTTAGCCAAGAATCAGTCCACACAACGTTGTCAATCACTCATCACACAAGGAAGCGACCATCCACCGGTCCTCGAACCACACATGGTCCTCAGCCGGGGTGGCGGTCGTCGCGCTGACAGGTGTGTCGTGTTGGGAGGCGGCGCGTTCAGCTTGCCGCCGCTCGGACCGCGCCCGGCGTGAACGCCGGCCGGAGCGGCGGTGACGCCGTGGCGTTTATGGGCCCGCGACGTCCGTGCCGGCGGGTGTTTGCGCCGTGGCGACGCGCGCGGCGGCGACCGGGGCAGACCCGGCCTGGCGCCGTGCACGGAGCTCCTCACGGTTGGTGAGGCACATCAGATAGCCGTTCCCCGTGGCCTGAAAATTCAGGCTCCCAAACCGGATTTCAAACCCGGTGGGGAAGGGGTCCGAGCCACCCATGGAGTAGCGCGTACCGCGGTACTCGGTGCGAATCACCATGGAGGGAGTTGACGGTGGATTGACCTTAGGCGCTCGCTTGCCCCACGGTGGGCGCCAACTGTCGGTGCGGAATATGGTCCCGACACTAACCAGTGATAAGCGCCAAGGTCTATCCCTCAATGGTCGATGCTAAGCAATCAGGGACACAAGGTTTTATCCTGGTTCCGGCCGAGGGCCGCACATCCAGCAGTGGTGTGCTCGAGGCACTATATTGCTCAGCACCTGGGTGCCTGTAGTGGGGCTGCTACAAGCAAGGCGGGAGAGGAAGCGTGTCCTCCAAGTCCCTGGTGAAATGGCTGAAGATATTTTGGGAGAGTTGGAGAGTAAGTGCGTGGTGTGTCGTGTCCTGACTTGTTATCTTCTATCTTGTCCCCTGCGGCGGGGGAGTTCGTCTTCCTTTTATAGGCCAAGGAGAGAGCGAATCACATGTATGCCGCACTATTTAGCTACATGGGGAAGTGTGGTGTGCTGCGCCGTAGAGTAGGTGGCCGCCTTGACGGTCCTTGCCGCGATCTGGCCATCATGGCGTATCTTGTACCCGAACAGTGGCAGCTTCGAGGGTAGGAGTGCTGCGGACGGCCGTGATGTCTCCAGGCGGGCTCGAGGGGGTTGCTGACATCGATCCGTACGGTATACAGTAGCAGGTAAGGTGGCGTCCCGTTCCCGCATGATTCACAGCGCCGGAGGTGTTGCCACAGTGCCCGGCGTGGGTTTGTACGCGCGGGGGCGGCCACCATGCCGTTAACAGTGGCAGGGATGGTGCCCCGCCGGCCTAACGCCTCGACCTAACCCTGCAGAGTCACGGGAAAGCAAATCGAGGGTGCGGCCGGCCCCCCTTCGAGGGCTCGGCGCGTTAGCCGTACAAGAGTAGGCGGCGCGGCGTCACGGGGCTAGCGCCGACCACGTCGCACAATCCCCCACAGTGGCGGGGATGGGTTCCCTCCTAGGGAGTTGGTGCAACAGGACCAGGGCACGAGTCCCAGGCGCATGATGGCGCCGCCTTACTGTTCTCAGAGCATTAAATGCCCGTACCCGCGTACGGGAATAGGCGTGTGCGCGCGGAGCGGCCTCGAGCGAGGCGGGGCCCGCTCGAGGGCGGTGCGGACCCTCGAGCGAGGCGGAGTCCGCTCGAGGTAAGCGCACTCCCTCGAACGGGGCGGAGCCCACCCGAGGGAGGTGTGTGCCCTCGAGCGAGGCGGAGCCTGCTCGAGGGGATCTTCGAGTGGGCCGCCTTGGTGGGCCGTCGGGGTCACCGTGGCGCGGGCCATGCCCTGTGTGTTTAAGCGAGGTGTGTTTGGCCTTGGCCCTTTTTGCAGGTTTTAAGTGGGGTTTCCCTAGTTATTAAAGGGGACCCCCAGGGCTGTCCCCGACAACTTGTCAAAGTCACAAAGAATCCGGCACCAGGCTCTGATACCAATTGAAGGATCGGATGGCGACTAGAGAGGGGGGAGTGAATAGGAGTCGGTAAAAATTGTTCTCAAAGAACCCGGCCTATACCCTAGACAAAACCCGGTCGCACACGAGCGATGGATCAAATCACACACCAATCGCCAAGACAACAAGGTTATGGATCAACCTCTAGTCTTAGGAATGATTCTTTGAAGCACACGCGGAAGCATGAAAGAAGGAGGAAGGAATCGAACCAAGGAACAAAGCTGCCAGCCTCTGGCGGACTGTCCGGCCACGCGGGGCGGACGGTCTGCAAAGGCCGCGTGGACGGTCCGGTAGGGTATTGCGGACTGTCCTCACCCTTGCCGCGGACAGTCCGACATGAGCCGCGGACTGTCCGAAAAAGACACTAGAACTTCCAGAGACGCACCGCGAATAACGGACCGTCCACGGGGAGCACGCGGACTGTCCGCCAGGCACCCGCGGACCGTTCGCTCAGCACACGCGGACCGTCCAAAACTTCGCCCAACCAAAACTCGAAAACACCACGGATCAAAAACGAAGCCGAGCAAACACGAAGAACACGCGACGAACAGGCACGGCGCGGACCGTCCGCCAGGTCCACGCGGACCGTCCGCGAGGCACGGACAGAGTAGAAAACTGCTCGACCCCGAAGGTCAACTCCTCCAATCCATTACCGGATCTCCCAAACGGTAGAAGCTGTTGAGACAAGTGTTTGGGGACGTGAAAAGCGTCAACCAAGGATGCTATACCCCAAAAATTTCGCATCCTAACTTCCTAAATCACTGGGAATCGCGGATCCTTTGAACACCACCAAAAGCTAGAGCTTCGAACGAATATCCTTGAATCGAAGTGGTTTCCCGGCGTTTGAGGGCACAAGATCAATCCCAAAGATGCACAAGACATTCATCCATGTTTCCCTCAAAGAGATCCAGGGAGAAACCCACTCAAATCCGCGGAACCACACCAAGAACAAAAGCACCAAAAACAAGCACGAAAAAGACCACGAAATTCACAATGCCGAATCTTCTATACAAACCATGAAAGATTCACAAGGTCTAGCATGCCGCCCTAGCATCCATCCCTCTCAACAAATCTCTCATGAATCTCTCATGCTAGCCTAGAGAAAATGGAGAAGAAAATAGTCCAGGAAAATGAGAAATGGGAGGGGGAAATGAAACCCTAAGTCGCGGAGAGAGAGCCCCATCCACACACACTCATGGCTTATATATCGGGTCCCGCCGGTGTGGGAAATGACTCGACTACCCCTAACTCAACTACTGGCGATACAACCCACACAGGGGCATTTATGTAATGTTTATGGGTCTTGCCATCGGACGGCCACGCCTTCGCCGCACCCCGCATCCTCCCGACGCAAGCCATGCGATCCCGCCGCGTGTCCTCCGCTTCGAAGCTTCCCGACACGCCCGGGTCCCGTCTCCGTCGTGTTGGGCCTTCGGACTTGGTTTTGAGGCCCAAACCAAGAATCCGTCCTCTGATGGTTTTGTGGGCAAACCACCAAACTCCGCGTGCTCGGCCCGGCCTCCCGCCAAGCCTCTTGACTCGACCGCCACCATGCACCGGCTCGATCGTCTATGACTTCGTCTTGCTCGTCTCGCCACCATGTGGCCCGCACCTAGTCCCTCCGTCCACCGGGTCCCTCGAACTGAGCCTACTTGTCTCTCCATCTCCCAGAGGCCCCTCAAGGCTGAAGACTTTTCACGCCCATTCTTCACCTGCAACAACACGAACTAGGCCGCAGCCTACACCTGCGCACTGAGCCAAGAGTCAGTCCAACACCTGTTGTCAATCACTCATCACTGACGAGCGGTCATCCGTCGACCACCGGGACACTCCTGGTCCTCACCCATGAAGTTACGATTCCAACAAATCAAGAATCAAGACAATCGGAGGTTCCTACAAGCGGTTATGCCCGAACTACCGAGTGCAACACGTCCTGAAATCAGATTTGGACAGCACACAGCGCTGAAGTAAAATGGACATAGCTCCCTTGTTTGAACTCCGTTTTTGATGAATGACCACACGTTGGAAAGGTAATTTCATAAAATTTTCAATAGAGCTATATTTCGATATATGTTCTGTTCTGGACAGAGGGGGAAATCCATGAAAAAGAGACAGCAAGGAGATGATGAGAACAAGAAAGAGGAGATGGTGATGACAACATTGAAGAGAAGGGCGACCAATGACTCCATTAAGCATCCAAGATTAAATTCAGAAGTTTAGGAGTGTTGATAAATCAAGACAAAAGCAAAAGCCACATCGATATATGGAGATGTCGGAAAAAGGCAACGAAGAACTACAAAGGATGGTAACACCTCCATAGACCTTCTCTTTTCCAAACACAAATGCTTGTAAGTATATTCCTTCAACCTCAACTAGGTGCAACCTTTTGTTTTTCTCTTCCAACAATAACATGGCTACTAGGAGGACAACCTAGGTTTCTTTTTACTTTCAATAGATAGGCATGACCATGTGTTCACCTCGACGTTTTATATTGCCTATGCTTACGGAAAGATGATGAAAGTTGCCGCTTTGTTTTACCTACATGAAGTTATACATGTCTTGGCTAATTGCCCTCTATAATATGATCTAAATACCGGCTCTTTTATTTGTGGAGGTGAAATGACTATGCTCTAGACCCACATCCATATCTGTGCTCTTCGATTTAAGTTTATGGATAGCCAAATAACTTGTTGTTTTTGTGAGAACTTAACTTTTATGCTATCTACATGTTTGTGATGCTCTTGCAAAGTTCTACCTACCAAATCCATATGCATATATGTTTTATGACAACAAAACTCATTGATTGCAAACATATGTTTTGATGAGTTGGATTAGGATTGATTTCTATGGTTCGAGACTAAGAAGCTGGTCATTCCTTTGTGTAACTTTTTCATGCTAGCCTTTTTGTCCATGCATTGTGGGTTTTCACATTGAAAATTTCACAAACTTCGCTGGGCCTCCACTCTAAACCAAAAACATCTTTTTGTGATCACTCCCTTGTCCACAACCCAAATTGAGTATGGAGTAAAATTCTCGATGGAGATTCAAATATTCCGCAGGATTATGAAATTTATACTTACTTTAGCAGTCATTTCCCTTCTCTTTTATGCTCGAGGACGAGCATCGTTCAAGCATGGGGGAGGAGTCATTCTCTGACACAAATGTTATGTAAATGTTATGTTGCAAAAAGTTTTGAGGAGCAAAAGAAAAAATGAAAAAAGAAAAAAATTATGATGAGAATAAAAGAAAAGTAAGAAAAATAGAAAGAATAAAGTGAAAAAAAGAAAGAGAGAAAAATGAGAAGGAAACAAAATAAATTGAAGAAAAATAATAAAGATGCTCCTCGGTTCTTTTTGCTGCATAAGTTCTCAAGTGCCTTGATGACAAATCCATACTCAAATCTTCCAACCATGTGCAATCCGGTAACGAGGACTTCACTCGCGCCTCGGGATCATCCATTTTCTACTTGCACATGTCGACCTATCTAAATGTGTGTGTTTCATCTCTCTCTTTCCAACATTTATTTTTCCATGGCCTTTTTGACGAGTCTCGGTAATTCCAATAGACCTCTCTCTTAATTTGACAATATTTTGGATGTATGTTTTGCTAGGATTGTTATTAACCTTCCAAACTCCACATAAGCCTTCCACTATCACATATGAGTAGAGTAGGTTAAAAATAATCCAGTATAGGCTTGAGTGACTTGATGAGATGAGTGTTTTCATGAGCTCTTGCAATAGATTTTCACTTATGTTGGATATGCATCTTTCTGAAAATTCTTCCATGTGACAAGGTAATGGTTTGAAGTTCACTTAAGTTTGAGAGCATCGTGTTAAATGTGGCTTGTTCTTTATTGTTAGTCTATCTTCCATAATGAAAAAGAAGCCGGTCACAAATTGAACTTTAAAAATAATTTCTTAAGAGAGAGCAATTTGTCTCGTCGTGAATGACTAAGTGCAGGGATAACATTGGAAGGCGACACTGATTTCCCTTTTAAGCAAGGATTACTTACTCGAGGACGAGCAAGGTTTAAGCATGGGGAGATGTTGACGGTGAATTTCCGTCAACCTAGAGTACTTGTTATACATTGGTTTCGATTATGATTTGCAACTAACCCGCCACTAGGCATACTAATGATGTAACAAGTTCACACTTGCATGTCGATTTTGAAGTTCATTGTTTACGCAAGAAATCTACGCTAAAGAGGAGACTTTCGGGATAAGTTCATCAAGCACTTCAAGAGAAGATCATGAAGCCTGTCACAAGTCAAGACACGAAGTGCACAAGACTCCAAACAACCCAAGGACCGAAGCATCAACACGCAAAACTCCGGGGACTTGGATGTTTACTAATGGGATCAACTCAGCCCGAGAGATATTCTCGCAACTCAGGACAGCATGATCTTTCAGTACATATTCGGAGACTTAAACGGTATTTAATGGCAAAAGTTTGACTACCAAAGTTGTGGGCCTCGACGATACCTTCGATTTAGACATGTGGAAGTCACAATTCGGATAAGGGAGCTAGGAGATATGGCCCCCGAAATCCCTGCTGCGCAGTCAGTCCGAAATCAGAACAGATTATCTTCCAAGGCTGATTTGGAGATCTTATCTTCGTTTTTAAGGAAAGAAATGAATACCAAAGTTGAAGATAATTTCGTAGCACAGAACCTGGACACCGAATTTGCATTATTTGAAGTCCGGACGTGGGATATATGGCGCTGGCAAGGAAGGACTGCGAATCAGGAAAATCTGGCTGATTTTATGGAAACCAAGTTTACTTCTCTCCCAAGGAGGATCTCGTGCAAGGCAAGGTGGAGCACGCCCAAAGGCACCCCAAGGACATAAATGCAACCTCCTAGCACCCCAAGATGGTTATCCATTGACATCCATTCATCAGAGATTCGCCGCAAGATGAGGGAGAGAGTTAGATGAGCTTGTCGCAAGAATCAACGCCGGTGGAGGGAAGGAAGCAAGAGGAGGACTCCAAGCCGCTGGCCTAGGGGTGTCCAAAGCTTCATTACCGCCATCTTCATCGACGACGTTCTTCGGAGTCTCCATCACCCCTATGTGCTTCAATCCGTGTAAGATGATGGGGTAATGTCTCCGTTCATCCATAGGGTTAGATGGATGCATGCTATGTGATCTCTACTTTATTCGTGGTTTCAATCTATTGCTTTCATGTTGATGATGCTTTGATGATCAAGGTTAGCTACCGTGTTTTTCGGGCATATGATAGCCGCTACTCCCATAAATTCCATCAACATACCGTGTCCATCATAGGTCTAGTCACGATTACCTTCGCGTAGTGACAGTACGAGGGGTGGGAAAGGGCGAAACCGTGGTCACAACCCCCGGTAGATTGGTTTACCACTTTCGTGTAGTAGATGCATATCCATGTTATCTTAGATCCTAGAGAGGGAACGCTTATCTTTCTTAATGACTCTCTTGTGTCCAGCCTTTACCATCTAGTTTAACACTAGATTTGTTTGATCAACTTAGATTAACATAGGTTAGATTGCCTTTACCTTTAGATTAGTACTCTCTTTGAAGGTTTCCATAGTCAAGTAGATTAGTACTTGGTTAAGCGCTAGCAATCCCCTTGCTCCGCGGATTGACAAGAACCTTGGGAATCCCATGGTGAAAAAGGTGTAGGTCCGTACGCTTGTGGATCGTAGGTGGATACGAGTTTTACCCATCAATAGTCATGGAAGTCGTTGTACTGTTCCTGCGGAGCATACTGGTGGGCAGCACCAGCATGTGAAGTCTTCAAACGTCGAACCATCTGTAGTGCAGTGCAGAATGAGATAGATGGTAAGACAAAAAGGATGAGAGTTAAAGCAAGCACAAGGTAAAGAATCTAGATTAGCTCAAGAGTGAGGCAAAGGGCAAGAGTAAGGTTAATAGAAGTAAAGCAAGCATGTAAGAGAAAGCTTCTATGGTTATAAAATCCTTAGTTCGACCATTTCTATCTAGGCTAACGTTCCTACAGTCAACACGGCTCTGGTACCACTTTGTCACACCCGGTTTTAAAGGAAAAACCGAATGCATAGATCACGTGTGCGGCAGGATCAAGTTACACACACGCTTAGACATTGTGAATACCAAAATTAGTGCCATACGAATAAAGAGTTATTACAAACCATAGTCTTACACGAAACTTAATTAACAAGTTCTCGCAACGGAAAAAATGCCTCCACAGGCAGCTGACTGAAGACTACGCACACGTTGAACTCATGGAAATCTCCTGGAATGTCTTCAAAGTTCTCCCAGTTTGAGCAGCAATCCGGGTGTTGTAGATACAAGAAAGTAAACAAGTGTGAGCACATGACGTACTCAACAAGAGAGAATAACATAACATGCAAGGCCATATGGTGGATGGCTAAGGTTCAAGCAGTTTAGCATTTTAGTGAGTCAAGTTTTTATGGGCAACCTGATTACTAAAGATTGTAAGTTCATACCAACCCAATTAATAAGATATGAGCATCATAAATAAAGAATAAAACAACAATTAAACATTTAAGTTTCATAATTTAATCATGTGAGTGTCCAGGCCGCTCTTGACCGTGAGCACGGCTAATCGATTATAATAACACTTTGCAGAGGTTGTACACTTTCACCACAAGCAGCTTAAAAGCTCCAAGAACTTTGAACCCAACCATGCGGTGTTTGCAAGGCACCATACCACACTACCGAGGTGTGATTGCATAGGGACGCTACATGGCCTTTACAAAGCTTCCCTAGCAAGTTATGACCCACAAGGTCCGGATCAGTTAGCAAGGTATAAAGTCCACTAGCAGGTCGATACCCCACCATAAAAAAAATAACTCACCCAACCCCCTGCTAGAGCGAGTTCATACCCCACAGTATCGCCGATCTCTTGACCTTATCAGGTAAGACCATCCCAAGCTAAAGTTCCTAGTTATTCAGCCAAGACCATTGCCCATTAGTTCTTGTGGTTGTACTGTTTTCCTGGGTGGTTCTCCATGTTCCGATTAATCATATTAAAGTGGTCTCGTAAAGTAAAGTAACATAAACGGAACATAGAATATAAAGGTAACCAAGTTTGATTAAAACCAATCCCAGTTGAGCATGCTAAGCCATAGCTACCATCAAAATTAATTTAAATAACCCGGTGACAAGGAAAAGGTAGAAAAGGCTAGGCTTGATCCTTAATAGGTTCCCATCAAGTTAATGCAAGCAGGAAAAGTAAATACTATGAATTTAAATGCGTGGACATAAAGAACGCTAAAAGTAAATACAGTAAAAAACAGTGGCATAAAACTATGATTCGGATGACTAAACTCAAAGGATATAAGGTTTGCACTACACGAGCAGTCATCCTAGAGTCATTTTATTGGATTAATCCATCTTACACCTCTAAGCAGTTGTTTTGGAAACTACTGTGTAAGCACCACAAGTTGTGCTTCTGGAATAGGATGCCGGAGGGTATGTAAAGGAATTACGAGGTCGACTTTTGGAAAACGATATGGAGTTCAGCCGATCCCACTTTTGGAATAAGCAATTAATAAAGAAGCTCTATTGGACACCGTATATTGATCTAATGGAAGAGAGAACAACTCTGACAACTACCAGACGTAAGTTATTCCTTCGACCTCACCGCTGGAACCTACCACCCTGTTGGGAAATAGGTAATAAGAGTTGGTGAGCATAAGTGGGGAATATTGCTCACCTAAATGGGTGTTGTTATTTGGAATTGTTGAATAAGCATGACAAGCCATGAAGCTATGACTATTTCCAGGATACCTAAAGTGAGAATACCATCATGAGGAGTCAAAGGAATGGTAAAGGATCATGGTCTACACTAAAGTTGCCCAAGTGAACCGATCCTTCCTCGAGTTATGATAACTACGGATATTTTGAGGAATAAATTAAGCTTTGATGGTATTCCTAAGAGTTAACATCAACCATGTATCCTGAGTTTGTTGAATGTGCATGAGCAAAATGGAAGTGACCTCCCCGAGAAGATCCATCAGAAAAAATCGGAACCAAGGTTACTAGTGTGAGATTTCGGATGGACAAACTCACTCACACAGACAAGGGTGTTGCAGATGACCCCTCTTAACGTGGACAATCATGAATGGGGAGTAACCATTCATAGTGTTCATGGCCAGAAGTTTATCGGACATGTTCGATAACGCCGCACCCTAACCAGAATAGTAACGGGTCCGCTAAGACAACCAAAGGATTACAACTTTGAGTGGTATACGAAGTTGGTGAGGTTTGTCGGACCCTCGGAAGAAGGAAGTTGGAAGGAAGTTATGTTCACCCAGGATCAGCTAGTTGCTGAGAGTGCACGCCATAAGAGGTGCGATTGCACCAATACTTTGGGAAAAACCAGGATATCTACCCATGGATCAAGAGATGACATTGTACATCTTCAACAATCACAGATGGATATGGCTTCAAGAAGATTTATTGGATCAACTAGGCAAACCGAGAGAATATACGACTCCCTCATATGGAAAGAAGTGGGAGAATCGTGCCAAATTGGATTAATGGTACGGAATGGATGTCATGAGGATATGGCTAAGTTCATTGGCGACAGTTTTGGCAATAAGCTAAATGATAAGAAGGATGTGACCTCGAATGGGAGGATTGGAATAATATGGGAATGTCATATTCTACTAAGCTAATGTGACACAGCTAGATGAGATGGACTAAGATACGGGAAACCTAGCCTACCGTTGGAATTACACACGGGCTTTGAACCCGAGTATAGTCGTGAGATATATGGATTATTTTGGGGAGTGCTTGTGGATGCTAATAGAAGA
Source organism: Cenchrus americanus (assembly GCA_947561735.1). Lineage (NCBI taxonomy): Eukaryota > Viridiplantae > Streptophyta > Magnoliopsida > Poales > Poaceae > Cenchrus > Cenchrus americanus. The sequence goes on along the minus strand of OX387242.1, from coordinate 151,906,461 downwards.
AGGAAACACAATGGCACTTAGCCTCAGAGGCACTCACTTCGAAAAAACATATGCTGAGACTAAGCAAAAGCAAAATCTTGGAATAGGGGCACTGTCTACGAAGACCCACGTCGTCGACGTTATCAACGTTTGTAAGATGAACTTAAAGAAGAAACGGAAACCATACTGATGCGAAGACCCTCACCACACCTGGTATGAGCTTAATCTCGAGGACGAGATTCTCGTGAGGGGGGTAGAATGTAACATACAATAATTTTGATTGATTTTACCACATATGATTTTCACAAAAATTTAAAACTTTTTATTTGAACTTGTGTGCTACCAAATTTGATCCTAATTTGCTAGCCTCTCATCTCAAAATCCATATAAAATAAAACCATATAAAAGTTATTTCAAATTATAGTATAAATGTGAGTTGGATCTCTTTGAATTTTATTTGGAGTTCAATTGCATGGAGATTGAATTTGAACTATATTCAAATTCGAACTAATATAAATGTTACCTTTGTGTGACTAACTCTAACTATGCACTCGAGGTAACTCTAGCTAATTAGCTTGGCTTTACGGGTGGACTTCATGTTAAATCTCTATCTTTTATTCCCTATAATTCCTTTTCAACCAAAACTTGTGCCTTACTTGATCATCCTGATCACTACCGTAAAGCTCAGTCCCTTGGTTTTCACGAGCTATCCAGCCCACATAAGCTATTCGGCCTGTTGGCCTTTGCGTTGGCCATCAGCATCATCGGGCCTAGGAGCTTCTTTACAGCCGGCCCAGCTAAACCACCACCGCTGATGCATGCCGCGGATGCACGCCCGTGCCCCCTCATGCGTAGCCTTCACGCGGAGCCGATGCTGTTCCTCTTCCCCGTTCTCCCTTGCCGGTGGCCGCTCCACAAAACGGATCGGCCAGAGCTCCCGTTCCACGACCGGATGCTCGCCATACGTCCAGGGCACGGACGTCGAGGATCGTCGCCGCTCGTTTCACCCTACAGACTGCTCCAAACCCTAGCCCGCGGGATATAAAATCTCTCGCAGCTGCTCCCCTTCTTTTCCCTTGCGCCACTGCTCCCCTACTTTTTGCTCTGCGCTGTGCATCTCGGCAACCTCGAGCCGAGGTCACCACCATCCAGGAGTCCAGTGCCGCACCACGAAGCAGCCACCGAGTCAACCGCCACCTGCGACGCCGGGAACACCGACGCTCCTGATCCCCTGTTCCAAGTTTCGTCGCTGTCGCCGCGGTTCGTGAGTAGAGGAGAAGCCAAAGCCGCGACAAGTTGTGAACACCTGCGTCAAGCCTCGATGCTGATGACTCCGCGCCAGGACGTCGCCACCACACCATGAAGCTCATCGCCACGCCGACGCCAAACACCAGGAGGACGAGGAACACCTGCGCGCCGCTGAACTGCGTTCTCAAGCCTGTGAACCGCGACGCCGCCTCCAAGAGAACCACGCTGTCGATGCCCTGAACCTTTATCTCTAGCCGGTCTGCGTCATCTCGCCACGGACTCAAACTCTTCCTGCACCAACGCACCTTTGACATGCCCCACGGTGAGCACACATCCAAGCCTCGCCCTTGAATACCAACTACTTGGTGAAATGCCTTTGAAGTAATGAGAATATGTAGGAACTTGAAGGGCATCCAATAACGGCATGTTGATGCTAAGTCTACGCACAAACTCCACAAACTTTTCAAAGTGATAATCAAGCTTACCTCGAAAGTAGCGTGGCTTGAGTCGCAGTATCTTCGTGTCTTCCCCCAACATCTCCAATTCGGGCTCTTCAGTGACAATCTCCGTAACTTCCTCCTCAGCAAACTCCTCCGCCTCTGTGGATGGTTTAGGCTTCCTTGCTCCCGCGGAATGTTCTGGCTCTTCGATCTCCTTTCCTGAATGGGTCTCAATATCCTTCACCATTTCTGAACCTTTAGGTTGTCCGGAAGCTTCCCTTCATTAGCAGATAGGCGCCCGGCAAGTTGTCCCACTTGCGTCTCGAGCATCTTCATCATGTTGAGCACTTCATGGTTGGAGCTTCCGACCTCCGTGACTTTGCTATCGATGTTCTCCAACACCTTATCTATGTCTTTGAACTTGGTGATGGTGTCTTTGTTGATCTTAGCTTGCTCGTCCATAAAGTCCTTCAACTGTATACGAAGCGGAGCCGAATTCAGAATGGATGAGCTTGCATTAAATTGAGGTCTGCCTTGCCTGTAGTGGAAGTTCGGCAAATCTCCCTTCCTCATGTAGTCGAGCACCTTGGCTTCCTCCGGACAATCCTTGTGGACATGGCCATATTCTCTGCATTCTTCACATGTGGATCTTGCTTCGGCAGCCTTTAAGTCTTGAGCCTCTTTCTCTTCTATCTCCATCTTCTCCAACCTCCGCATAAGCAAATCGATCTTGCCTTCGAGTATGTCTTCTTTCTCCACTTGCAAGACTCGTTTGACGTTGCCCGCGGGTTGAACCGGAAGTAAGCATCCGGACAACACCCACATATCATTATCTGCGACCTTCTTCAATAGTGAGAAAGCTTGGGTCGGCATAAGCTCGATGATAGATCCTCCCCCCGATGCATCGATGATCGTCCTTGACGCCATGGTGAGTCCTTGGTAGAACTTTTGCACGAGGTCCTCCTTCAGGAACTTGTGATGGGGAACCGCCTGAGTGTACTCATTGAAGCGCTCGAATACCTCCGAGATAGTCTCCGTAGGGTATTGATCAAAAGAAGCAATCTTATTATGCAAGCTTTGAGTTTTACCCAGTGAGTAGTATTCCTTCATGAAGGCTCTCATCAATGCATTCCAATCTTGCACCGTCTCCGCCGGTTGAGAGTAGAACCATTGCAAAGCCTCCCCGAGTAGCAAGAACGGAAAGAGCCTTGCCCTCATTTGATCTTGAGTCACCCCGTCCATGTTGAACATTTGACATAGTTGAATGAAAGCTTGGAGGTGAAGGTTCGAATCTTCTTTACCATAGAAGGGTGAATGTTACACCATGTGGATTGTTGAGGTCTTGATCTCGAACGGCCTTCTGATCTCTGTGAGGTTCAAGATTGGTAGGTCGATGATGTTCGAGGTGCATAGCTCCCTGATCTTGCATTCTTGCGGTTGATCTCCCATCAGTGGAAGTCGATTCTCCTGAGGACTTCGAGGTGGTGAATTCTTCGGAGATTTCCAATGATCCTTCGTCTTCCGACTTCGAATCTAAAAAATCTAGCTTCTTAGCTTGTTGTGCTTCGCGTCTCCTTAGCCTGTAAAGTTTTTTCTGGATCATCCACAAACTTATCAGGTTTGTTGGAGAGGTAGCAGTCCATGTCCTGTTAGGGTTAGTGATAAGCAAAATATACAAAAAACAAAAAAGTGAAAACAAATCTAAGAAAACTAGGGTTAGACAAACTAGATTAGATTGATTTTGAGGATGATCAAAAGTTAGTAGATGCATAAAGAAAAACCAAAAGAAAACTGAAAATTACACAAAAAGAAATAAAAGATCGAATCTTGATCACTTGTTCCCTGGCAACGGCGCTAGAAAAAGGGGCTTGTTGACGGTGTATAATCGTATTATACTTCAAGTAGACTTGCAAGCGGACAAGTCTTCCGTCATAGTCAAGGGACCCTTCTTCCCTCGAGTGGTGAACCCAAGGTATCGAATCCGTGAAACAAATGAGTGATGCAAGAGTTGATCTAGTAAAGCCGAGAAACTTCAATCTTCAAGAGGTGAAACCTATGCATCTAATCTCAAATAACATCTCGAAGATGAATCTAATCTATTAAAGACCATAGGTAGCAAGAGATAGAGGGGGATAGATAAACCAATCTAGCGAGATTGGATCAAGCCTTTGTTGAAGTTCCGAGCAAAGAAGAAGTAACAAGTTCAATCTCATAAAAAGTCTCTTTAAACCACGGTTTCCCGTCCAACTCCGAAAATGCCTATCTTTTGGAGCCACCGTTCTGTCACAACACACCCCTATTTGTGTGGGTTAGTCCAGAGAGAGTCCATGGACAAGTTTAAATCTCTTGGAAGGTCAGGCATGCACCTCTAGCCACCACGGATACAAGAACATCCTCGGTGATCTATCTCGAGAATAGATCTTAAGATACGAAAAGCCGATCGAAATCAAAGACGTAGGAGAAACACTTGATCGCTAGAAATCGGATTTCAACTTGATAATTCAACATTACATGATACATGAATCAAGATCACCATCGGAATCCTACCTTGATCTTGCTTCTAACTCCGGGAACTCCGACGTGGTCTTCCTTGCAAGGCTCCCACGTCGGCTAAGGATACCCTAGTAAACTAGCTCGACCCTCTCCTCTCTGAGATGGTATCCCTCTCTTCTTTGCTCCTCGGCAGCCGATGATGAATGAATTGATCCGTGGCTCTTGGCCTCGGGGCTATAAATACCCCGAATGGCGGCTAGGTCAAAGGGGGTCGACTGGGCTTGGAAATGGGATGGGCCGGCCGGCCTGGGCCGGCCGGCCTGGGCCCACTTTGGCCCAGCTGACGGCCTGCTTTGCCTGGTGTCGGTTCCCGAGTCTTCTAGATCCTTCCCGAGTCAGTTTCTCTCCGAATTGGATGAAGCTCCTTGTTCCGCAAGATTCGGCACTTTTCTGACTAGGTCCTCGGAGTTTTTCGTCTTCTCGGGTTTGGTCCCTGGGCTTCTTGGAGTCATGTTCACTTCATTGCTTGACTTGTACAGGGCTTAAGGTCTTGTCATAAGGTGCTTGATGAACTTATCACAGAGTCTTGATTTCAACACTAAAACCCAGCATAAACACTAAACTCCAAAAACCGACATGCACGAACGAGCTTGTTATACCACGGGGGTTAGTACCAATGGATAAGATATAAAAGTCATGCCAATACTGAAGGTAAACTCATGGCTAGGTTGACGGAATTTCACCGTCAACATCTCCCCCATGCTCAAACCATGCTCATCCTCAAGTAAGCCTTCGATGGATATCATCATTGCCCTTCATTGTTTAAACCTTGCACTTGGTTATACACAAGAAAACATAATTCTCTCAAAATTTCATTCGTTAAAGTTTCATAATGTACTAGCATTCATCCCTACGGAGGGTAGATTATAATTTAAGCTTATCCCACAAGTATTAACATGCTACCAAAATTTAAATGGATCTTAGAAATTTTGAAATAAAGAACGAGATGAAAAGGAGCTAAACCAAGTTCACAAATCATCTTGCATATCTCATCTTGTCTCTTAAGCCTATTTATTCTACTCATTTCCCTCTCACAACATATATATAAGTGGTAGGCTTTATATGGAGCTCTTCAGGAAAGTTTAGTCCTACTAAGATATTACAAATAAGATGTTTTCAAAAAAAGACAAGCTTCTCATGGTCTTACCGAGACTCATCAAAAAGGTCATTGGAAAACAATGTTAAATCAAGGAGGGGCAGAGAAAAATACACACACTTGAGATAGGTGGACATGTGCAAATGGCAAAGAGTGATCCCGAGGCACAAAGGAAGTCCTCATTATTGGATTGCACATGGTTAGAAAAATGAGTTTGGATCTTTTAATCTTGAAGCCTTGAAATTTCTGAAGCACTTTAGAGAACCGGGGAGTTCACTTTATTTTTACTCATACTCACATTTTTTTCTTTTCTTTTTCTCATACATATTTTTTTCTTTTTCTTTATACTCATCATTTTTTCTTTTCTTTCTTTCTCTTTCTCATCATTTCATGTTTTTTATTTTCTCCCCTTTTAAACTCTAAAATTGCATTGTACCTACCTCCTCCCCCATGCTTAGACGTTTGCTCATCCTCGCGCAAAGAGGTGATAGAGATAAGGTAGGTACCGGAAATACTTTTCCTTTGGAGAGACACTTGACATCTTCAATCTTGGCACCATCTTGCAATCTTCCTTGAATAGATGATCCATTGTCAACGATAGGTTGTGGTCAAGGAGGTAGTCACAAAAGGTGATATTTGGTTTTAAGAGTGGATATCCGGCGAGGTTTGTGAGATCTCCGATGTGGGGATACACAAAGCACGGATAAAAGGCTAGCAATAAGATAGATACGCAAAAACGGAAAGACCAGCTTCTTAGTCTCAGGCTAGAGAAATCATGGCCTGCAATAACTCACCCAGAAATAAATCTTGTACACTAAGGTTTACGAACTCAAATATATATAAGGCTTTGGATACGTAGAGCAACACACAAGTGATATTTATGACAAGGTTAGCATTACTTTTGAGGATAAAAATCATCTTTAATCCATCTAAAACTTGAGAGCACATAAAACACTATGGGTCTTTATTTTTATCATAACCTCCACTAAAGATTAAGCTAGAATTGAGATAAATTCATATTTGTATTTTAAGAGAGCAGTAGCTTAATCGTGCATAAAACAAGTTCAAAGATAAACAAAGCGGCAATTATAATCATATATCATCATGGCATAAATTTTGTAACTTTACCGAAGGTAAAAACAAGGTGGTGACTTTATTCATGATGAAAACAAACTAACACAGATGCTGGAATTTAAATAAAACTGAAAATACTACGCATACAAAAGCAAACACAAGCTGAAAATTAAAGAAAAAGGGAAAAGAAAAGAAAACTAAAGCTCCTCCTTCTAATCTTCTGCCGGTGGTTGGTATTGATAATCCTGGTAGTTGTACCCTTGCTCACAATAGGTTTGGACATCCCCTCCAACGAATTGATCTGGCGGTACTAGGTGAAGGCTCCCAAGCTCATAGGCAATATTTGCATTGCCCTCACCTAATTGAGTTGTGTTGGATTGGATGGCTGCAACGTTTTGCATGTTTCTTGCAGCATATCCTCCAATTATGGCCACACTTTGTTGTGCTTGGGGAAATTGTGCATGGGGCTCCCAAAGGTTAGGTTGGGCACCACATAATTTTGTGGGGGCATGGCTGCACCACTCCCCCATGCTTGCATTGGTGGCCCTCCGTAATAACTTGGCAGTGTAGGAATTTCTCTGTACGGTGGGACATAGTTTTGTTGTGCACCTCCCTCTTGTGCCGAGGAGGATCCTTCTACTACAATTCTTCCTTTTTTATTCCTCCTTGCCGGCGCAAGGAGACCTTCCTCCAACCAATCTTCCTTCCCTTGAATGAAGAGTCTAAGTCTTGGATCCGGAAGGGGTAAGCTCACTTTGGCCACTTTAAAGCCTCCTCTCTCGTCTCCACTTATATATTTCCCTTGCTTCATGTATTCAAATCCGAGAGAGGTCCCGGGTAAAAGATGTTTAGGATTTCTTGGAATTCCTGGTCTCAAGGAGATGGCCAACATGGAGAGGTAGCACCCCAAACCAATATCTCCGGGTCCTGATGTTGCTTCATAACACCATCGGTTGATCATGAGGTAGAAGGGGTCAATTGGTTGCCTGGCAATTAAAGCCGAGTAAAGACAATTCTGCTCTGTGTCGGTCACCTTCGTCTCCCTCATTCTCCCCAAAATCCTTTTACACATCCATGAGTGAAATACATAGATGATGGGGTTCCGGATGGAATTCCTTTGTTGGTGGACTTCCACGGAGATTGAATTCCAAAATCCACCCAACATACCTTCTGGCACGTCTACTTTCTCCTGCGCTCCCTTTTGGAAACCAAGTAGCTCTCTAATATTTTCATAGGGAACCACTTGCTGAATTCCCTCCAGCCGGAATGATAAACTTGTCACCCCCTCATCAAGGATACGCGTCATGGTCATCAAAATTTCCAAAGAAAATTCCTTGTGGGTATTTGCCGACATCTCGTTGGAGAATTGCACCCATCCTAATTGACCCAACATATAGTAAATGTTCGTGCCAAAACCCAATGAGTTGAGAGCTTGATCATTGAAATTGACGTTTGCCACAAGCCTCTTCTCAAGGCGAGAGAGTTTCTCCTCCTCCTCCTCCTCCGACATGATGATGAAGCCATATGCGGAATACCGCGGAGTGTACGGAGGTGGAGCGGATGATCGGTTTCATCGATGAGATGGGATGGGTGGCTCCTCCGTACGCCCTTGAGGTTTGGTAAACCTCATGGACGAGCTCCTTGTTGCCTTCATGCCACCGAGAAGGAGAGTGTCATTCCTTCTCGGCGGTGCCGTGTCCTCCTCCATGCTCCGAGGAGACTCAGAAATCGAGTGCCTCCTCGAAGACGTCGTCGAAGATGGCTTGGACGACGACGACCCCTTCTTCTTTGTGAATAGACTTGTGGTTTTCTTCCACATGATTGCAGCACTCTTCTCTCTAATATAATTCTGGGGTTTTAACCGGTAACAAAGCAATCAAGAATTATTTCAGAGTATGGACTTTGAGTGGATTAAGGGTGTGATTTTGTTGGGCAAAACTAACTTGGGAAGGATGGCTAAGTCTAAGGCGGTTCTGGACTAAAAAATTGAGCACACAAATAAAGAGAGGGGAGAGTTGCTTGCCTGCTGAAGACGAGCACCGGGGGGTGCATTTTATAGGGGAGGCCGGCCGGATTGGGCCGAACGGCCTAGGTGGCTTCTGGCTCCCCTGGTTCAGTTTTTTGTCCAGCGTGATCACCTCCACTTTGTGACTTTTGTGCCCGCGTGTTCCAAAAGTTGCACCACCCAAACTCTCTCATCCACTCCTTTGCTTGCATTATTGGTCCTTCCACTTGATGCCTCTGGTTTGAGTCATGTCCATGCTCCTTTGCTTCACATGCCACTATGAATTTCTGTTGACGCAAAATCTGCACCTCGCGCCAAGCACACAGCAAGCCGAACAAGCTAGCTTCACACGCGAAGAGATCATGAGACGTGCCAGTCAATTTTCCCTGAAAATTAACAGAAGACAAAGTAGTTAAATTCCAAAGCTTGGAACTTGCCGGGTGGTAGCAGACAGTTCCATATTTACGGCTAGAGAGCCAAGTGAGATGACATATAGCTATAAAGAGCTATCTGCCAACGGACTAGAAACCATTCGGGAGCTTCAAAGTGCGAAAAGTAACACAACCGAATAGATGACGTAAGCATGACAACAGATCGGTCCTTGTTTGGATAAAGATGCACGTGCGCAAGGACATGGCCGACCCCGTGGTGAACAACATTAAGTAATAAATGAAGTAAAAGCACGAACATATATATGTAATAAACAGGCATGCATTGGTCCAAAGCACTAGTCTACCGCATGTCTAGGTACTTTAAAACCTGTCGGGCACGATACCAAGCAAATCTATCCACCGCATGATACAACTTGCTTGAGACCACGCCACCTTCCACAAACAGATCTATCCACCGCATGATACGATATAAATATGGAAAGCTAAAAGCATACAATATTTAAAGCATGAATTATGGACGCGTTTTACTCATGAAAACATAACCGAACACGGTCCGAACGTACCGATTAGGGGTCCATGAAGAAGGAACGAACATTACCAAGCAAGATAAATCTATCAGATTGGATTGAAATCTAATCCACCGGATGATTAGCTCCAAAACAACCTAAAAACCTGCATCTACCGCATGATACCCAGCTCTTTCAAGATTTATACAAGTTTTGGCAAGATTGAACCCGCAACACATAACAACCTAGATCGACTCGGTTTCGGCTATCAAGGAGCGTGTGATCCACGTGTTATTTAAGGCAAGGGTACGAACTCGATTCGCATAAGGATCATCAAAAGGGATAAAGCCAATCCAAACCCATCTAGATTGGGCAAAGAAGTGTTACATGAATTTAAACATAAAGCAAAAACTCAGAGCAACACGGGGTAACTTAATGAATCTATCGAATCTTGCCAAAATTCAATAGAGCCGATAACTAGCCTCAAGCTAGATCTTAGCCTACCGCATGGCTCGTGACCTAACAAGAAACCCTCTTGAACCAGGCTTGAATCTACCGCATGACACTAAGCATGGTAACAAGACTACTTGCATCAGATCTAAATCCACCGCATGATACTAGACATGATACAGGGTTGCCGGTACTCACGGAGGTCGACAAATCGATGAACCCTCTCGAAGAACTCGACGACACGACAAATGTACTCTAGGGTTTGGCGTAAAGCCGGTTTGTATTGAGAATGATTTCGAATCCTTGTTACATACATTCAGGGTTCATATTTATACCCTGCTAAGCACGACCTCGAATGGATTCGATACCTAATTTATCTCTAAACGCGATCGCTTATCAATCCATTCGTCCTTTCCGCTCGGGCCACGTCACCACATAATCCCGCAAAATCAGCTCAACAGTTTCCTTGCCGAACGGAAGCAAATAGCCGACCGCGGATTCTTCTGCCGAATGCATCTGAAGAAACCTTCCTTCCGCCGGACGGATTTCTCACCGAGTTGGACCCACAAGTCAGACTCCTTACCAAATTTTGGTGTTAACATATGCCTCTTCATTACGGGATAAAAGTGATTTTATTCCGGAATTGACTCCAGCCACCAACGTCTTCAAATTGAATCTGTTCAACACCTGTTCTCTCTCTTCGCAATCCGTCGGAGTCTTCGCCTAGATCCAAACCCTAGATCACCTTTTCTGAGCTCAAATCCCCAATGGCGGCACAAAATCAAGCTGCTCAGGTAAATTCCTCCACCATAAGCTTCATTCGGCATTCAGATTTTCAATTTTTACCTAAGATTTCTCCTCCGCTTTCCCTCAGGAGCTTTCCACCGAGCTTTTGATCCGCACTGAGGCCAATTCAAGATCCTACTTCCTTGGTCCTGTGGGAGTTTCTGATCCTCGCGAATTCATCGCAGCCGAATCCCAAAGGATCCCCTTCAAAGCGGCTTTAACTAAGCCTCCCCTGTGGCAGTATGCTTTCAAGAACTGGCCCTTGCCCCCAATTGCAGGCTAGAGGAATTGGTACAAAAGAATTCTTGCGGATAAGAGTGCCAGGACCCAAAGCTGGGATACCCTCCGCATTGCTCAATGCTTGGAGCTGTCTTTGGCCGAGACCCCAAAAACGAAGACCTCTTGATAGAGGCTTGCCACTTCTGGTCAAATGGCGTCAATGCCTTCCTTTCTGGTCACGGCCCAATGTCCCCAACTCTGGCCGATGTATACATGATTACCGGCCTTGACATTTCAGGATCTGTTCGTCCCTGGGATTTAAAAGGTTCCACAAGACAAATAGGAGTGAAACCAGGGAGCGGATGTAAAAATTATATCCAGAATCATATGAAAGATGGCCCCCTTGGCGAAATTGAATACAGGGCGTTCCTGAACATGTGGCTGTGCAGGTTCATCTTCTGTGGTAAAGCCAATGAGCCTACTCTGAATCATATTGTAATGGCTATGCACTTAGCCAATGGGTAGTGTATACCACATGCTTCATCAAACTGTCACCCAAATGTACACCAGCCAGAGGATAGCATGTGTCAATGGCCCTTGGTGGTTTGTACAAATGTGGCTGCAACTGCACATGCACCAGATTGTTGGTGTTGACCTGAACACCCGGCTCTTCCCTTCATCCAACTATCATGAGGGGGAAACCCGAGTCACCAGAGGATGCCACACCTATGGAGAAGCTGCTTCAACCATTCCAATCAAGCAGAACGTAAGCCAACTCTTTGAGCTCTTCTTCAAAGGCTTCCCAAACCCTCTCTGACTTCCTTATTTGGATAATGATAATTTAACTCTCCCTTGTGAGTTCTCCTTTGAAGCTGAACGCCAAGATGGAAGATCTCTGGAAATCCTCAACATCCTTATCCATCCATGCATTCTGCCAGCTGAATTTAGTGGAGGGAGGCTAAACCACAGCACTTATGAATACTACCAGCCCAACATGATGTCTCGGCAACTTGGATGTGGCCAGATGCCCCCGAGACTGTTTCTGCATGAATTCCTCAAGCCCAGAGAGGAAATAAAAGAACTTACTCAAACCAGCAGGGTTTTTCAGTATGTATGCAGTCCAACTGTTTACACCTGGCCCTTTGTTGACAGATAAAAGATGTATCCTTCTATGATCCGCAAGCGTACGGACCCCACACCTTTTTCACCACGGGATTCCCAAGGTTCTTGTCAATCCGCAGAGCAAGGGGATTACTAGCGCTTAACAAAGTACTAATCTAGTTGACTAAGGAAACCTTTAAAGAGAGTATTAATCTAAAAGTAAAGACAATCTAACCTAAGTTAATCTAAGTTAAGTTGATCAAACAAATCTAGGGTTAAACTAGATGGTAAAGGGGTGAACACAAGAGAGTGATTAAGAAAGATAAGCGTTCCCTCCCTATGATCTAGGATAACATGGTATGCATCTACTAGACGAGAGTGGTAAACCAATCTACCGGGGGTTGTGACCACGGTTTCGCCCTTTCCCTCCTCTCGTACTGTCACTACGCGAAGGTATTCATGACTAGACCTATGATGGACACGTTATGTTGATGGAATCTATGGGAGTAGCGGATATCATACGCCCGAAAAACATGGTAGCTAACCTTAATCATCAAAGCATCATCAACATCAAAACAATAGATTGAAACCACAAATCGAGTAGCGATCACATAGCATGTATCCATCTAATCCTAGGGATGAACGGAGACATTACCCCATCATCTTACACGGATTGAAGCACATAGGGGTGATGGAGACTCCGGATAACGTCGTCGATGAAGATGGCGGCGATGGATCTTGGGAACACCCCTAGGCCAACGGCTTGGAGTCCTCCTCTTGCTTCCTTCTCTCCGCCGGCGTTGATCCTTGCGACGAGCTCATCTAACTCTCTCCCTCATCTTGCGGCGACGGTTTTCTTGTGATTGGCGTCGGTAGGATGATTTTGTTCGATGTGTCAGTAGGATGATTTGTTCGATGTGGCGGCCGACGGCGGCGGAGGCAATAAATAGACGAACACCTAGGACAAAGGGGGGACCGAACCGACCCCGGAGTGGGCTGGGCCGGTCGGCCCAGGCCGGTCGGCCCAGGCCCACTTCGGCCCGGTTTCGCCCCGGTTTCCTCCCCGGTTGCTTCTCGCGTGATCCCTTATTCGTGCGCACTTGCATGTGGGCCTTTGACGTCGTTTCCTTCACGGTTAAGGCTTGAATCCTTGCTATGCAAGCTTCACTGTTTTCTGGTTGAGTCCCTGAAGATTTGCACGTTGACGCTTCGGTCCTCGGGTCATTTGGAGTCATGTTCATCGCGTGTCTTGACTCATTTCGGGCTTCATGATCTTCTTCCAAAGTGCTTGGTGAACTTATCCCGAAAGTCTCCTCATTAGCGTAGATTTCCTGCGTAAACAACAAACTCCAAAATCGACATGCAAGTGTGAACTTGTTACATCATTAGTATGCCTAGTGGCGGGTTAGTTGCAAATCATAATCGAAACCAATGTATAACAAGTACTCTAGGTTGACGGAAATTCACAGTCAACATCTCCCCCATGCTTAAACCTTGCTCGTCCTCAAGTAAGCAATCCTTGCTTAAAAGGGAAATCAATGTTGCCTTCCAATGTTGTCCCTGCACTTAGTCATTCATGACGAGGCAAATTGCTCTCTCTTAAGAATTTATTTTTAAAGTTCATGTTGTGACCGACTTCTTTTTCAATATGGAAGATAGACTAACAATAAAGAACAAGCCACATTTAACACGATGTTCTCAAACTGAAGTAAACTTCAAACCATTACCTTGTCACATGGAAGATTTTCAATAAGATGCATATCCAACATAAGTAAAAATCTCTTGCAAGAGCCCATGGAACACTCATCTCATCAAGTCACTCAAGCCTATACTAGATTATTTTCAACCTACTCTACTCATATGTGATAGTGGAAGGCTTATATGGAGCTTGGAAGGTTAAAAACAATCCTAGCAAAACATACATCCGAAATATTGTCAAATTAAGAGAGAGGTCTATTGGAATTACCGAGACTCGTCAAAAAGGCCATGGAAAATAAATGTTGGAAAGAGAGGGACGAAACACACACATTTAGATAAGTGGACATGTGCAAGTGGCAAATGGATGATCCCGAGGCACGAGTGAAGTCCTCGTTATCGGATTGCACATGGTTGGAAGATTTGAGTATGGATTTGTCATCAAGGCACTTGAGAACTTATGAAGCAAAAAGAACCGAGGAGCATCTTTATTATTTTTTTCTTTATTCTATTTCCTTCTCATTTTTCTCTCTTTCTCTTTTTTTTCACTTTATTCTTCCTATTTTCTTACTTTTCTTTTCTTCTTATCATATTTTTTTGATTTTTGATTTTTATTCTTTTTTCTTTTGCTCCTCAAAACTTTTTGCAACATAATACTTACATAGCATTTGTGTTAGAGAATGACTCCTCCCCCATGCTTGAACGATGCTCGTCCTTGAGCATAAAAGAGAGGGGAAATAACTGCTAAAGTAAGTATAAATTCCATAATATTGCGGAATATTTGAATCTCCATCGAGAATTTTACTCCATACTGAAATTGGGTTGTTCACAAGGAGGTGATCAAAAAAAGATGTTTTTGGTTTAGGGTGGATGCCCAGCGAAGTTTGTGGAATTTTCGATGTGAAAACCCACAATGCATGAACAAAAAGGCTAGCATGAAAAAGTTACACAAAGGAATGACCAGCTTCTTAGTCTCGAACCATAGAAATCAATCCTAATCCAACTCATCAAAACATATGTTTGCAATCTACGGGTTTTGTTATCATAAAACATATATGTATATGGCTTTGGTAGGTAGAACTTTGCAAGAGCATCACAAATATGTAGATAGCATAAAAGTTAAGTTTTCATAAAAACAACAAGTTATCCGGCTATCCATAAACTTCAATCAAAGAGCAAAGATATGTATGTGGGTCTAGAGCATAGTCATTTCACCTCCACAAATAAAAGAGCCAGTATTTAAATTAATTTCAGATCATATTATAGAGAGCAATTAGCCAAGACATGTATAACTTCATGTAGGTAAAACAAAGCGGCAACTTTCATCATCTTTCCGTAAGCATAGGCAATATAGAACATCGAGGTGAACACATGGTCATGCTTATCAATTGAAAGTAAAAAGAATCCTAGGTTGTCCTCCTAGTAGCCATGTTATTGTTTGAAGAGAAAAACAAAAGGTTGCACCTAGTTGATGTTGAAGGCATACTTACAAGCATTTGTGTTTGGAAAAGAGAAGGTCCATGGAGATGTTACCATCCTTTGTAATCCTTCGTTGCCTTCTTCCGGCATCTCCATGTATCGATGTGGCTTTTGCTTTTGTCTTGATTTATTAATGCTCCTAAACTTCTGAATTTGATTTTGTATGCTTAATGGAGTCATTGGTCACCCTTCTCTTCAATGTTGTCATCACCATCTCCTCTTTCTTGTTCTCATCATCTCCTTGCTGTCTCTTTTTCATGGATTTACCCCTCTGTACAGAACAGAACATATATCGAAATATAGCTCTATTGAAAAGTTTATGAAATTACCTTTCCAACGTGTGGTCATTCATCGAAAACGGAGTTCAAACAAGGGAGCTATGTCCGTTTTACTTCAGCGCTGCGTGCTGTCCAAAACTGATTTCAGGACGTGTTGCACTCGGTGATTCGGGCATAACCGCTTGTATGAACCTCCGATTGTCTTGATTCTTGATTTGTTGGAATCGTAACTTCATGGGGCTTCTAAATATCCAAAAATATCCAGTGTTTTCCCTTCGAGACCATGCAGAATTTTGATGAGATTGGTGGCTTCTTGCGCATTGATCCGGAGATGTTAACGATCTTTATCATTCTATCTTCTAGAGTGTCATGTTGCACTTCCGTGTTGAAGATTCAGGGTCTCCCCGATGCTTAGCATTTTGCTAGTCATGGAAGAAGAAGACAAAGTACTTCTTAGCCATCCTTCAATTTCCTTGTAGTGAGAGTCTTTATCTTTCCTGTAAGACGTTTTAAACGCACATTCTACCCCCAAGGTGACGGTTGGGAGTAGATAGAATTGCCAACAATCCAACAATGTCTCCTAAGATTCTTAACTTGTGGCATAATTAGTCTAATGAGGAATAAAAACCTAACGAGTGTACGTGGTGCAAGGTGTGTATGCACATGATAGGAAAGCATATAAACAAAGACAATGTTTTCACCTAGTTCTAAACACCATGTTTACAACTAGGTTGCCAAATTTCTCCATAGCCATAGAGGTTTATTTTCAAGGGCTAAAACACCATGTATATCCTTAAATCAATAACCCTTATAGCACAAGGAAAATTAAGCGCATTGCAGAGTTTATAAACTAACCAATGCAACATGAAAACATATGAAAAGCTAGCAAGGTTTATCGAACTTAATGATGATGGTCCGAAATCATGTTTAAACACCACGTTTACACAAGATCACAAAAGGAAAATGTCCAGCTGGAGCATTAACATGGATATGAAAGCATACATCATTGAGCCTTAAAACAACCAAGCCAACTATATGCAAAACATGTACATGCAAAGAAACATCATGTTGATAACAAAATACAATGCATGCAAATAAATAAATATGAGCATGAACATGATGGTGGTTCTAAAAAGAAAACTAAACTTAGATTAATAACCACAAGTTGATCATCATAAGATGGTGTCATTCTTTATTCTCTCTAAGAAAGGAATAAAAACATAAAGAAACTGGTTGCCTCCCGAAAAGCGCTTCATTTAAAGTCATAGAGCTCGACTTTCTCACATACCTTCTTTTCATTGCATAGCCATGGCCCTTCATGCAAGAATAAAAGGTACCAATGCAGCTTTAATTTACTTCCCATGTTGTGCTTGATCACTTATAGAAGACTTGCCCAAAGCATCCTTTTGTTTCATCGTTATCTCCTTCTTTATCATTCTTCAGTGCTGCCTTCACTCTATGAATTTTTTTTGATGTCCAGAACAGAGAGTATACTCAAGCTCTACTCCATTGCACAGTGCACAAAATTTCCTTTCCAACGAGTCTTTATTTGCTCAAATCGGACTCCGGACAAGAGAGTTACGTCCGTTTTACTTCGGCGATGAAATCTGTCCTGAAATTTCAGAACGCGCAACGCTCAATGTTTCCTCCATAACTCCTTGCACGGGTCTTTAAACTTGTTGGCTCTTGATGCGTTGGAATGGTAATTCGATGGAGCTTCAGAATATCTCATTTTCTTCACTTGTACACCTCTGAACAAGCTCTCAAATTGATGAAGACAGCAGCATCCATCGCGGGATTCGGAGAGGTTGATGATTTATCTTGCAACTCTTTTAGGCATGACTTCTTTCTTTCATTATTCAAGCCTTGTCTACATGGTTAGTGAAAATCGGGCCTTTCCCGACATATGATTCTTTAAGGTCATTAGCTTGACCAAGCGCAAAGCATGATCGAGATTTACAAAACTTATTGTAAACATACGCGTCCATAATTAACACCACATGTGAATTGTAGCAACAAGTCAAGGTGTAAATAAAAGAAGCATATGTTTCATGCATAGCACTTAGCTCATCATTAGGCAAAGGTTCTTTAGGTGTGAGATTAATTGGATCAAATATAAATGTTTCCTCTTTTTCATTCTCAAGAAAATCTAGCCTATCAACATGATCACTATTGGAACAAGGCATAGACATTAAAGTATCATGCATACTATTGGTTGAGCATGAGTAGTTGAATTTATCAACATCAATACCAATAATATCTTGAGATTTCAGCGCGTACCTTGACCTTAGAGCTTTTTCAACAAGAGTGATGTTTGGTTCATCTAGTGGTGTTGAGGGCGAATCGATCTCAACAAGTGTAGTTGCCTCTTCATCACCATCTTGCAATTTCTTCAACTCATCATGTGGAACATGTAATCCTTCAACTATGTACGCATTCATCTCTTCCTTGAAGTCTTCTTTATCAACCAGATCTTCATCTTCAAAGACTTGTATGTTGCTTTCTTTATCTTCCATGTACCACATGTCGTCAAGATCGCTCATTGTTGATTCACTCTTTCCTTCATCCTTGAGTACTTCCATGTCTTGATTTGCTAGTGTGTAGGCTTCAATAGCACACGAGCTATCATCTAGCTTAAGTCCTATCTCCTCCCATTTATCCTTTGAGTCACTAGGCTCATCACGGTTGTACTCTTCTCTCCCTTCATCATAAATCTTTGAGTTATCAAACCGGTCGATCCATCCTTCATCTCCTTCTTCTCTTTCTTCTTCAAACATCTTTTGGATCGACTCTCCATTCATCTCTTGATCAAATATATCTTCAACTAGTTTGGCGACGTGTCGGCGTTCCTCCTTCCTTCGGTAGTTAATTAGTGGGGCGAAATCAACTTGAACCCAACTGGATTGAATGAACTCCACCAATGGTCTAGCATTCCACATACTTCGTCCTACATTCATGTTAGTTTCAACATTTTTAACATCTGAAATGACTTCTCTTACCTTGGGAAGTGGATCTTCAATTTCTTGAATGGTCGGTTCATCTTCCTTGACCTCCGGTTCATCTTTTTCAGAAATTTCAGCAAGCACCTTGGGCTTGCTTTTGTCGTTTTGCTCCTCTCGACAACATCTTTGCCAATCTCGTAGTGTTCTTTGCCCATTGCTTATCCTTTTTAAGATTTGTGCGGCTTCACTAATTGTTTTATCCATTATATCACCGCCTGCACACATGATTACAAAACGAGACGAGTTAGGGGTTAGTGAAAAATAAAAGCTATGCAACATTAAGTCACCGGAAAATCCCAAGTTCGGGCCTCGCTCAAGTAGTTCATTAAAACGGTCCCATGCTTCATCAATTCCTTCATCCTCTCCTTGCTTGAAAGTGAGCACTTGCCTCCTTAAGTCTTGGACCTTGCTTATGGGAAAGAACTTCAAAAGAAACTTCTTCACTAGCTCATCCCAATTTCCTTTTGCTTCAACGGACGCAACTGTGTACCATCTTCGCGCTTCATCTTCGAGAGAGAATGGAAAAAGATTCCACTTGAACCAAGCGGCCGGAACTCCTTTTTGTTGCACCGTGTTGCATAACATCGTGAATTCCTTAGTGTGTCTATATGGGTTGTCATCCTCCAATCCTTTAAATGGTTTTGTCGCCACTAACTTGATGATTCCGGGCTTCACTTCATAGTGGGTTGTAGCAAACGTCAAATCTGATTTTTGCATCTCAATGTCTTCCATTGACGGCATTGCTAGCTCCCTTAGCGACATCTCTTCATCTTCCAATGGTGAGGTGAACAAATCCATCTAGGCACAAGAAAAGTAGAAAGAAAAACAACAAAGACTTTTTTTCATTTTTTAGAAAATAAGGGTTAGGTGTTAGTAATCAACAAAATTAATGCTAGATTAAACGTAGCAAACTGGCTTGCTCCCCGGCAACGGCGCCAGAAAAAGGGGCTTGTCGACGGATAAAAGACGTATCCCTCTACGATCCGCAAGCGTACGGACCCACACCTTATTCACCACGGGATTCCCAAGGTTCTTGTCAATCCGCGGAGCAAGGGGATTACTAGCGCTTAACAAAGTAGTAATCTAGTTGACTAAGGAAACCTTTAAAGAGAGTATTAATCTAAAAGTAAAGACAATCTAACCTAAATTAATCTAAGTTAAGTTCATCAAATATATCTAGGGTTAAACTAGATGGTAAAGGGGTGAACACAAGAGAGTGGTTAAGAAAGATAAGCGTTCCCTCCCTAGGATCTAGGATAACATGGTATGCATCTACTACACGAGAGTGGTAAACCAATCTACCGGGGGTTGTGACCACGGTTTCGCCCTTTCCCTCCTCTCGTACTGTCACTACGCGAAGGTATTCATGACTAGACCTATGATGGACACGGTATGTTGATGGAATCTACGGGAGTAGCGGATATCATACGCCTGAAAAACATGGTAGCTAACCTTAATCATCAAAGCATCATCAACATGAAAACAATAGATTGAAACCACAAATCGAGTAGCGATCACATAGCATGTATCCATCTAATCCTAGGGATGAACGGAGACATTACCCCATCATCTTACACGGATTAAAGCACATAGGGGTGATGGAGACTCCAGAGAACGTCGTTGATGAAGATGGCGGCGATGGAGCTTCGGAACACCCCTAGGCCAACGGCTTGGAGTCCTCCTCTTGCTTCCTTCTCTCCACCGGCGTTGATCCTTGCGACGAGCTCATCTAACTCTCTCCCTCATCTTGCGGCGGCGGTTTTCTGGTGATTGGCGTCGGTAGGATGATTTTGTTCGATGTGCCGGTAGGATGATTTGTTTGATGTGGCGGCCGACGGCGGCGGAGGCAATAAATAGACGAACACCTAGGGCAAAGGGGGGACCGAACCGACCCCGAGTGTGGGCCGGGCCGGTCGGCCCGGCCGGCCGGCCCAGGCCCACTTCGGCCCAGTTCGGCCCCGGTTTCCTCTCCGGTTGCTTCTCGTGTGATCCCTTATTCGTGTGCACTTGCATGTGGGCCTTTGACGTCGTTTCCTTCACGGTTAAGGCTTGAATCCTTGCTATGCAAGCTTCACTGTTTTCTGTTTAAGTCCCTGAAGATTTGCATGTTGACGCTTCGGTCCTCGGGTCATTTGGAGTCATGTTCATCGCGTGTCTTGACTCTTGTCGGGCTTCATGATCTTCATCGAAAGTGCTTGGTGAACTTATCCCGAAAGTCTCCTCATTAGCGTAGATTTCCTGCGTAAACAACAAACTCCAAAATCGACATGCAAGTGTGAACTTGTTACATCATTAGTATGCCTAGTGGCGGGTTAGTTGCAAATCATAATCGAAACCAATGTATAACAAGTACTCTAGGTTGACGGAAATTCACCGTCAACACCCTTCACACCCACAACAGTAGGTCACCCCACCTTCAACTCTTGGTGGCAAGAATTCCATGACCATATTTTCAGTGAGCCTGTGCATTCATTTTGTATAGAACTGATGCCCGATTTTCAACCAACTTCAGAGGTAATCATGATTATCCCTTTCCTCAAATTTGGCATTTCTTCCTTTAACCATGTTCTTGATTTTCTTTTTCTTTTTTACCCACAGAACACAGTGCTTGCCCCTCTAGCCAGGGAGATCGCTTACAATGCAGTAGGCCCAATCTCAGCATTGGGATTTAGATCACCAACCCTGGCTCAATTAATGGCTATGTATGCTACAACAGATCCAACTCTGTCTAGTATTACTGCTGACAAGAGGCAAGGCCTGTCTCTGATTGCACCTCCAAATGCTAAGAGGAGAAGAACCATCAAGAAAGTCCTTATTGAGGTAAAATTCTTTCTTGATCACAGGATTACTCTTTTCTGATAAATCTCGTCTTGTGCGATTTCAGACTAAAATCTAGCAATCCTCAGCTTCAGAACCTGCCAATGCTACATCCACTCGTATGACTTTTATTACTCCTTCCTCAAAGACTAACACTGGCATTCATCCTTAATCTGGTATTTTCAGAGGAAACAATGGTGGATCAACTTGTGGATGTCCCTGTCTCTCAACATGCAAGTCCACCCAGGGTTGAGCCATATGTCTAGGTAGAGATCTCATCTTCATCAGGGACTCAATCACCCCCTGCTCAGATAGAAACACCAACCTCGCCAGAGATGAACTTCCCCATCCAACCAGAGCCTTCAAGTCCTCCAAGGACTCAATCACCCACTGGCCAGGCAGAAACATCAACCTTAGCAGAGGTGAATCCATTTCCTCTCCAGCCAGAAGCTTCAGAGTTCCAGAGGCTGTATCACCCTCTCACACAAAAGCTTCAGCTTTGCCACGAGCACCCCTTTCACCAGTGGCTCCAGCAATCTTCCCTGAAACTGAACAAAACCCTGTTCCAGTTCAGGAAGTCAGAAATGAGGTAATCATTTGCACTTACTCCTGTTATCTTTTATTCCCCAATACCCCTGTGAAGGATCAGATGGCGACTAGAGAGGGGGGAGTGAATAGGAGTCGGTAAAAATTCTTCCCAAAGAACCCGGCCTATGCCCTAGTCAAATCCCGGTCACACACAAGCGATGGATCGAATCACACACCAATCGCCAAGACAACGAGGTTATGGATCAACCTCTAGCCTTAGGAACGATTCCTTGAAGCACACGCGGAAGCACGAGAAAGGAAGGGAGGAATCGAACCAAGAAGCAAAGCTCACAGGCTCTGGCGGACCGTCCGGCAAGGAGGGGCAGACCGTCCACACTGGCCTCGCGGACTCTCTGACCTGCTACCGCGGACCGTCCGCGCCAACCCTGCGGACCATCCGGCCCTACGCCGCGGACCGTCCGTTAAATCACACAGAACCAACCGAAGCAACCCACGAACCACGGACCGTCCGCGGGGAGCACGCGGACTGTCCGCCAGGCACCCGCGGACCGTCCGCCCTCTGCTGCGGACCGTCCGAAACTCCGTGCAACCGAAAACCAAAATCACGACGGATCAAAACGAAAGGTGAGCAAGAACACGAAGAACACGGGACGAACCCTAGCGGTGCGGACCATCCGCCAGGTCCTCGCGGACCGTCCGCCAGGTGCGGACAGAGCAGAAAACGCCCGACCCCGAAAGTCAACTCCCCCAAATCATCATCGGATTTCCCAAACGGTTGAAGCTGTGGAGACAAGGGTTTGGGGACGTGAAAAGCGTCACACAAGGATGCTATAGCCCAAAAATCTTGCCTCCTAACTCCCTAAATCCCCGGGAATCGCGAATCCTTTGAGCACCACCAAAAGCTAGAGCACCGAACGAAAACTCTCGAATCGAAGTGGTTTCCCGGCGTTTGAGGGCACAAGATCAATCACAAAGATGCGCGAGACATCTATCCATGTTTCCCTCAAAGAAATCCGGGGAGAAACCCACTCAAATCCGCGGAATCGCACCGGGAACAAAGGAACGAAAACAAGCACAAAAAGACCACGAAAAACACAACTCCGAATCTTCTATACAAACCAGGAAAGATTCACAAGGTCTAGCATGTCGCCCTAGCATCCATCCCTCTCAACAAATCTCTCATGAAGCTCTCATGCTAGCCTAGAGAAAATGGAAGGAAAAATAGCTACGAAAATGAGAAATGGGAGGGAGGAAATGAAACCCTAAGTCGCGGAAAGAGAGAGCCATCCACACACACTCATGGCTTATATATCAGGTCCCGCCGGAGTGGTAAATGACTCGACTACCCCTAACTTAACTACTGGCGGTACAACCCACGTAGGGGCATTTAGGTAATGTTTGTGGGTCTTGCCATCGGACGACCACGCCTTTGCCGCACCCCGCGTCCTCCCGACGCAAGCCATGCG
This sequence comes from Cenchrus americanus, assembly GCA_947561735.1. Lineage (NCBI taxonomy): Eukaryota > Viridiplantae > Streptophyta > Magnoliopsida > Poales > Poaceae > Cenchrus > Cenchrus americanus. The sequence goes on along the minus strand of OX387242.1, from coordinate 151,883,326 downwards.
ATCCCGCCGCGTGTCCTCCGCTTCGAAGCTTCCCGACACGCCCGGATCCCGTCTTCGTCGTGTTGGGCCCTCGGACTTGGTTTTGAGGCCCAAACCAAGAAACCGTCCGCCGATGGTTTTGTGGGCAAACCACCAAACCCCGCGTGCTCGGTCCGGCCTCCCGCCAAACCACTTGACTCGACCACCACCGTGCACCGGCTCGATTGTTCATGACTTCGTCTTGCTCGTGTCGCCACCATGTGACCCGCACCTAGTCCCGTCGTCCACCGGTCCCTCGAACCGAGCCTACTTGTCTCTCCATCTCCCGGAGGCCCCTCAAGGCCGAAGACCTTTCGCGCCCCGTTCTTCACCTGCAACAACACGAACTAGGCGGCAGCCTACACCTGCGCACTAAGCCAAGAGTTAGTCCAACACCCGTTGTCAATCACTCATCACTGAGGAGCGGTCATCCATCGACCACTGGGACGCTCCTGGTCCTCAATCTCCCCCTTGATGAGTGCATTGACAACACACAACGCGAAATGAAATTCAGAGAAAGAAAGAAAGGAAGAAGAAAGAAAACAAAGAAGCTCAACTCATGACCAAAACCGAAGAAAGGCAAAGAAAGGTCACAAGCCAAGCAAAGCACAAACTCCACACCGAAAACAACAAGAAAGCTCCCCCTGAACATGTGAATGCAAAGTTCCAAATTTCAGCTCACCTCTTCTGAATTTTCATTAAGCTCACCTCTTCTCCCCCTTGTTGACAATGTATGAATCAAGGTGAAAATGCAGAAATGCAAAACAAAGCATATAAACATCTACATGAGCTTCTCAAATAGGCCAAATCTAGTGTCAAAGGCTAAAAAATGAGACAAAGATCACACATAGGAATCATAGCATAGTCAAAGCATTGCCACAAGTAATATATGAAAGTACAAGCATGTGACAAAGCCAAATTTTCATATTTAAGCAGTTTTACCAAAAGAAGGCTCGCTTCACATGTAAAAGCCTATCCATGTCACACTTGAGCCACAAACATGGATACCATTCAAAGATCACACAAGGATATCAAATTCTCAGCATAAGATCATGGCAAACACCCATAAAGCAAAGCATGTCATGTCAAAGCTCATGAGCCATGTGTCCACTTCGGGGAGACTTCTCCACTGGTGAACATCATGCAACATGTTTTGCACCCATATGTGAAAGATAAGACATTTTAAGCATAGACATGATGGATGGAGCATTTTTCAAGCATTGTACACTTCTTTTCAAGATTAAATCATTTCATGGTACATGAAGTGCCTTTGCGGCAAAAAGAAGCTTATGCTCCCCCATGAATGCAACATAGGCTAAACATTCACAATGATATTCGGCCTTTGGCCCAAATGCAAGAACAAGGCATCCAAGCACAATCTATGTATGAAAAGCACATTTAGACCAAACTGTGACATGGATACACTACTACACACGAGTGGAGCAAATTTCATCAAAAATTAGTCAAGATTAGCATTTATTTCAAAAAGGACTATCTCACTACACATATATCTCAAATATTCCAAGAGCATAGCCTCACATCACCATTTCTCCACACATATGACCAATATCTCACAAATAGCCAAAGAGACTTAAATAAGGCATATGAAAGAAGCTCACCATCCTAAAATGCAATATGATACAAATGCAACATGATATATGACAAGATGGCTATCCTACCATGGTTTGTACATAAAGCAAAACATGTATATACATCAAAGTAAAACATGGTATGATACAAGAAAAACCCCCAAGAATCAACTAGAAAGGGCAACAAACCCCAAGTCCCCCCCCCCCGCAAGCGCACAAATGTAGCTTGGTCGAGAGGCTTTGTGAAAATGTCTGCAAGCTGATCTTGGGTCGGGACATGGCTCAACACAATGGTTCCTTTTTCCACATTGTCCCTCAAGAAATGATACCTCACTTCTATGTGTTTGGTTCTGGAGTGAAGCACTGGGTTTTTGGCTACGCTTATGGCACTAGTGCTATCACAAAGAAGTGGGATCTGGGTGCACTCCTCACCAAAGTCTCTCAAAGTGTTTGAAATCCACAACAGCTGGGAACAAGAACTCGCGGCAACATACTCCGCCTCGGTGGTAGACCGAGCTACACTAGACCGCTTGCGGGAAGACCATGAGACCAACGAAGACCCAAGAAACCGGCGGTACCGTGAAGTAGACTTCCTCTCGACTCGACAACCAAAGAAAATCCGCATCGGAAAAACCATGAAGAGAAAGAGTCGAGGAGGACGAATACCAAAGGCCAAGACCAAAGGGGCGATCGTAGGTACCGAAAATCCTCTTGACGGCCTGTCGATGTGATGTCCTTGGCGAAGCCTGAAAACGAGCGCACAGACACACGCTGAACTGTATGTCTGGCCTCGTCGCCGTCAAGTAGAGGAGGGAGCCGATCATGCTCCTATACTCCCGCTGGTCCACTGGTTCTCCGTCCTCGTCCGCATCCAAAGTGGTCGTACTCCCCATGGGAGTCGACATCGGCTTCACATCTTGCATCTGGAACTTCCTCAGCATGTCTTTCGTGTACTTGGTCTGGTGCACGAATGTTCCATCCTTCACTTGCTTGATCTGCAGCCCGAGAAAATACTGCAACTCGCCCATCATGCTCATCTCAAACTCCCTGCTCATCTCATCTACAAACTTGGCAACAAGGTTATGTGACGAGCCACCAAAGACAATATCATCCACGTATATCTGAACAACCAACAAGTCATTTCCATGCTTGAGGAGAAACAAGGTCCTATCCATGGTACCCATCACAAACCCTCTGCTCAACAGAAAACCTCTCAATCTCCCATGCCAAGCACGGGGTGCCTGTTTCAACCCATACAGAGCCCTTTTCAACCTGTACACCCTGTGTGGGTACAACTCGCTCTCAAACCCAAGTGGCTGCTTCACATACAACTCCTCCTCTATGACCCCATTCAGAAAAGCACTCTTCACGTCCATCTGAAACAACTTGAACCTTTTAGCCACGACAAAGGCTAGAAGGATTCGAATTGCCTCAAGACGGGCCACAGGAGCAAAGGTCTCCTCATAGTCGATCCCCTCCTTCTGACTAAACCCCTGAGCAACAAGTCTGGACTTGTTCCTCACAACCATCCCATTCTCACCCTCTTTGTTCTTCCAAACCCACTTGGTTCCTATGGGGTGGCAATTTGGAGGTGGTTCAACTAACTCCCACACCTGGTTCCTCTCAAAGTTTTCCAACTCCTCATGCATAGAATTGACCCAGTTTGCATCAGATAAAGCATGTCCAATGTCCTTGGGCTCAAAAGTAGCAACAAAAGCAGCATGAGAAAAATGAGAGGAATTCCTGGACCTTGACCGTGTAGTGCGTTCATTGATGTTCCCAATGATCTTCGACAAGGATCCACTTCTTGAATCCGCCGGGGAGCCTCACGCCTCGAGACTACCTCCCCCTCAACATCAGCTTCTCTCTCCTGGTCCTCTTGTTGCACCGTCGTTGTCCATGAAGTAGACGGTCCACGCTCCGTAGTGGTCGTAGGGGAAGTAGTGGGTACACACTCAGCTTCCGGCGCATGGTTCTCTCCATCATCATCTCCAGCTTCATCCTTCTCCTCTTCAATGAGGTCCTTGGCCATCTCTTCATCACCTGCACATTCAAAGCCAAGAGAGGTACATGGCATTGTCTCGTCGAAGGTTACCTCGCAAGTCTCCATGATTTTGTTAGTCTCAAGGTTAAGCACCCTATAGTCTTTAGAGTGGTTAGCATATCCAAAGAAAATACCATCACTAGACCTAGCCTCAAACTTGTCGAGTTTTCCCTTCTTAAGAATAAAGCACTTGCAGCCAAAGACTCGGAAATGACTCACCTTGGGTGCCCGACCATGCATAAGCTCATAGCAGGTCTTCTTCTTGAAAGCTCGCAATAAAATCCTGTTGGAAACATGACAAGCCGTATTGACCGCCTCAGCCCAATACCTCCTAGGAGTCATGTGCTCATCGAGCATCGTTCTAGCCATCTCACAAAGAGTCCGATTTTTCCTTTCCACAACTCCATTTTGAGGGGGCACATAAGGGGTCGAATACTGATGTTCAAGACCTAGATCACGACAAAAAGCATCAAAACGAGAGTTCTTGAACTCTGAGCCATTATCACTGCGGATGGCTCGAATAGCATTCCCATGCCTCTCGTTTTTCAACCTCACGATCAGATCTCGAACAAAACCAAACGTCTCACTCTTATCCTCCAAGAAAAACACCCAGGCATAGCGAGAGTAATCGTCCACCACAACAAGGACATACCACTTCCCACCCACCGAGCGAACTCGAGCTGGCCCAACAAGATCCATGTGCAACAGCTCTGTCGGACGCTCGGTCATGACATCGGTCAGGGGTGGATGGGGAGTGGCTACCATCTTGCCATGCCTACACGGAGCACAAACCAAATCCTTCTCAAGCTTCAACCTCGGCAATCCTCGGACAAGGTCAAGACCACTCAAGCGGGAAACCAAATCAAAGCTCAAGTGTCCCAACCGCCTATGCCATTTCCACAAATCGAAGAAGGACCAGCCATCAAACAAACGAGCAGACCCAAAGAACGAGAGAAATCGACCACGAAAATCGACCCTCGGGGATGATCATACGGACAAGATCACCTCGAGAATCCAAAAAACGAGACTCGCCGGACTTGAAACGCACCTCAAAACCCTCATCAAGCAACCGAGAAACCGAAAGCAAATTGAAACCCAAAGACTTCACAAGAGCCACTCTCTTCAACGTTACCTTGTCACTCACATGCACAACACCCTCAGAAATCACCCTTCCTCGTCCATTGTCCCCAAATGTGATGTACATCTTTTCCTTCACCGGGGTGAGGCTGGAGAACCACTTCTTATCTCCGGTCATGTGTCGAGAACACCCGGAGTCGATCAACCAAATGTCCTCCAAGCCTCCTGCCTGCAGTCAGAAACAAGAACGAGAATGAGCAAGCGACTCGACACTGGGGTTAGCACAAAGAAAGTTAAACCAGTGTCGAGCCATCTACTCAAAAGAGGGGTTAGCAAACATCATTCCCTTGCCACCAAATTTCCCTTGTCCCATGGGAGGAGTACGAGCACCACGAGGGGGAAAACGTGGTCCGTAGTTCCTCTGGAACCCCAAGCTGCGATCGTCTCCCCTAAACCCGTATTGAGGACGAGTAGGAGGACGTCCAGCAAAACCACCACGAGCCCGACCAAACCTCTCACCAGCACGCACACCATCATCTCTCCTCACAAACCTACCACTCTGAGCTCCAACTCTACCAACACTCTTCACACTTCCCACACCCCGTGGAAGTGGCACTCTAGGCTCAGGAATACCATGAGACTGGCGATACCTGTCCTGGTTTGCTTGCTCCCTAGCAAGCCTCTCATCTCTCTTCCTCTTGTCGCAAAACTCCGCAAGATGCCTCTTCTTGCCACAATACTCACACCTGAAGGGGATGGGTTTTGGTTTTGGCTCTGGCTTCTCTCTAGGCTTCTCACCCTTCTCACTCACAAACCTCACCCCGTTCGGAAGTCATTTGTCTTAGGTGGGAATTTGGGTGGATCTTGGGTTGTGTCAAGCTTGTTGCAAAGGTGGTTGGGCTTTGGTGTGAAAGAGATCTTGGGTGCTTTTGAATGTGGGACTTGGATGTCTCCGATCACCTCAAACTCGGGGTTAGACTCAACACACTTCTCATACACACTCTCCCCACTGTTCTCTCCCACTTTCTCACCCAACTTCTCAAAACCCAAACCACGACCATCCGCTCTCTTGAACTCCTCAATCATGATTTTGAATTGAGGTTTCTGCCCAGCAACCAACCCAACACCTTCCTCAAATAGTCATTCTCCTCATAGATGACATCCAAATGAGAAGTAAGTTCAAGATTGCGCAAAGTAACTTCATCACAGCTAGAGTATGCATTTGCAAAAGGAGATTTCAAAGATGCTTCCAAAGAACTAATGGTAGAACGAGCATCAACAAGCTTAGCATGCATAGTAGAACATGACTTACAAGCACCAAGCAAAGTAGGTCTAGCCTTAAGCTCATCATACTCAGTCCTAAGAGCATCTAGTTTAGCCAAAGTAGAAGCATTCTTCTCATTAAGCAACTTGATCTCATTCAACCATGCATCACACTCAAGACATTCAACATCATCAGGAGCAGTAGGAGCGAGTTTCAAAGAGTCATTCTCAAGTTTCAATTCAAGCAATTTGGACTCTAACTCACATACTTTCTCACTAGCATTCTCAAGTTGAGCCCTAAGATCTTTCCTCATCTTTTTGGCATCTCTTAGCACACTATCACGGTTGTCAATCAAGCCATTCAACCTAGCGATCTCAGCAAGCAAAGAGTCGGGATCACGATTTACCTCATCCTCCGAGTCGGAGTCGCTGTCTTCCTTCTCGCTCTTCTTGCTGCTTGAGCTATGGGCCATGCCACAAAAGCCCTCAAGCGCCACACGGCTCAACCCGCCGAGGTTCCGCTTGCACTCTTCTTGCCCTTGCGCCTCCCGGCGTCTTCATCTTCGGCCGCTTGAGCTTGACCGCTCGTCGCTTGAGCTTGAGTCGTCGTCGCTCGCACCGGCCACCATCGCTCTTGCCTTGTTCTTCTTGTAGCCGCTCTTGCTCGGTTGCCGCTTGTCCTTGTCCTTGCTCTTGGACTTGTTGAAGTGCTTGCCCTTGGAGGAGTACTTGTCTTCACGCCTCGGGTGCGCCTTGTACTCGTTCATCTTGTACTTGTTCTCCTCCGCTTCCGGGCACTCGGCGATGAAGTAGCCACGCTTGCCACACTTGTAGCACATCCCTGAGCTCCGCCTTGCATTCCTCCGACTCTTGTGTAGTCGATCAAACCTTCTTGAGAGCAAGGCCGCCCTCCTCCTCGCCCAAAGACATCAAACTCCTCATCCGGAATGGACATAAGAGAAGACAAGGAAAACTCGTCGACGGGAAGGGTTAAATTTGCCCTTTGATCCGCCCACAAGAGCAAGACTATGGTCGGTCGAGCCCTCATACTTGGATTGCAACTTCCCGTCAACCTCGCCCGACTTGAGCATAGAAAAGAGGTCATCCAACTCAATAGTCAAATAATGCCCAGACTCCTTGATGGCCTCAACCTTAGCACCCCAAACATTTGGGTCCAAGACATGCAAGAGCTTCAAAGCCTGATCATGCTCGGTGTAAGGAAAATCCTCAACATTAGCTTTCATGTTGTTCACGATGGCGGTGAATCTCTGAAACATCGCATCGATGTCCTCACCGGGAAGTGGAGTGAAGTTCTCATATTGCACCTGGTAAGAGATAAAGAGGCGAGCCTTCATATGGTTATCACCACCGTGAGCAACCAACAACTTTTCCCAAATTTGCCAAGCAAGATTCAAATGGCGAACACGCTCAAACTCAGGATTACACAAGCTCCGGACCAAGTGATCAACGGCTTTTGCATTATCCTCATACTTGGCCTTAGCATCGGCATCAGTCACCATAAGAGTATGGATGTTGACCGGAATAGCATAAGTCTTGTCAAGCACATTGAAATCCAACAGCTTTCCACGAAGAAAGATCATCATACGAGCCGCCCACTTGTGGTAACCCTTGCCATCGAAGTGCGGCGGACCGCCCTGCTCAACGTACACCATCTTAGGATTCGAGACTTGTCAAAGTCGCAGAGAATCCGGCGGCAAGCTCTGATACCAATTGAAGGATCAGATGGCGACTGTAGAGGGGGGAGTGAATAGGAGCCGGTAAAAATTCTTCTCAAAGAATCCGGCCTATGCCCTAGTCAAATCCCGGTCACACACAAGCGATGGATCGAATCACACACCAATCGCCAAGACAACGAGGTTATGGATCAACCTCTAGCCTTAGGAACGATTCCTTGAAGCACACGCGGAAGCACAAGAAAGGAAGGGAGGAATCGAACCAAGAAGCAAAGCTCACAGGCTCTGGCGGACCGTCCGGCAAGGAGGGGCGGACCGTGCACACTGGCCTCGCGGACTCTCCGACCTGCTTACCGCGGACCGTCCGCGCCAACCCTGCGGACCGTCCGGCCCTACGCCGCGGACCGTCCGTTAAATCACACAGAACCAACCGAAGCAACCCACGAACCACGGACCGTCCGCGGGGAGCACGCGGACTGTCCGCCAGGCACCCGCGGATCGTCCGCCCTCTGCTGCGGACCGTCCAAAACTCCGTCCAACCGAAAACCAAAATCGCGACGGATCAAAACGAAAGGCGAGCAAGAACACGAAGAACACAGGACGAACCCTAGCGGTGCGGACCATCCTCCAGGTCCTCGCGGACCGTCCGCCAAGTGCGGACAGAGCAGAAAACGCCCGACCCCGAAAGTCAACTCCCCCAAATCATCATCGGATTTTCCAAACGGTTGAAGCTGTGGAGACAAGGGTTTGGGGACTTGAAAAGCGTCACACAAGGATGCTGTAGCCCAAAAATCTTGCCTCCTAACTCCCTAAACCCTTTGAGCACGAATCGGGAATCGCAAGGATCTTTGCCTCCTAAACTCCCTAAACACCGGGAATCGCGAATCCTTTGAGCACCACCAAAAGCTAGATCACCGAACGAAAACTCTCGAATCGAAGTGGTTTCCCGGCGTTTGAGGGCACAAGATCAATCACAAAGATGCGCGAGACATCTATCCATGTTTCCCTCAAAGAAATCCGGGGAGAAACCCACTCAAATCCGCGGAATCGCACCGGGAACAAAGGCACGAAAACAAGCACAAAAAGACCACGTAAAACACAACTCCAAATCTTCTATACAAACCAGGAAAGATTCACAAGGTCTAGCATGCCGCCCTAGCATCCATCCCTCTCAACAAATCTCTCATGAAGCTCTCATGCTAGCCTAGAGAAGATGGAAGGAAAAATAGCTACGAAAATGAGAAATGGGAGGGAGGAAATGAAACCCTAAGTCGCGGAGACAGAGAGCCATCCACACACACCCATGGCTTATACATCAGGTCCCGCCGGAGTGGTAAATGACTCGACTACCCCTAACCTAACTACTGGCGATACAACCCACGTAGGGGCATTTAGGTAATGTTTGTGGGTCTTGCCATCGGACGGCCACGCCTTTGCCGCACCCCGCATCCTCCCGACGCAAGCCATGCGATCCCGCCGCGTGTCCTCCGCTTCGAAGCTTCCCGACACGCCCGGATCCCGTCTCCGTCGTGTTGGGCCCTCGGACTTGGTTTTGAGGCCCAAACCAAGAAACCGTCCGCCGATGGTTTTGTGGGCAAACCACCAAACCCCGCGTGCTCGGTCCGGCCTCCCGCCAAACCACTTGACTCGAACACCACCGTGCACCGGCTCGATTGTTCATAACTTCGTCTTGCTCGTGTCGCCACCATGTGACCCGCACCTAGTCCCGCTGTCCACCGGGTCCCTCGAACCGAGCCTACTTGTCTCTTCATCTCCTAGAGGCCCCTCAAGGCTGAAGACCTTTCGCGCCCGTTCTTCACCTGCAATAACACGAACTAGGCCGCAGCCTACACCTGCGCACTAAGCCAAGAGTCAGTCCAACACCCGTTGTCAATCACTCATCACTGAGGAGCGGTCATCCATCGACCACTGGGACGCTCCTGGTCCTCACCCTGACTCGGCAATACTACCCTCTCAGGATCAGGCTCCGTCATCATCAAACCCACCAATGGGGAACAATCCAATTGCCGAGACGAGGGAAAGGATGCCTCAATCCTTGTCAGAGGAAGTGCAAGAAAAGCTCAAGGAAATTTTTGCCTGGCTGCAAAGAGAGGCTCAAGATCATATCAGAGACCTTGATTATTTTGAGGACATGCCAAGAACTTCCTGAGGATGTCAGGGCCTCACTTGAACCCATCTCTGGCCTGGATGTTCATTATGTAGCCATAAGACGAGATCTGAGGAATGTATCTTCCCGTCCGACTGTTGAACAGAAGAAAGCTAAAGTTGAACAAGCCGTAAAGGGAGCACAGTCTCAGACTGAGAGTCACAAAGGGACATTGGCTAATCTGCGAGCTGCTCGTGAGTCGAAAATCGCCAGAAAGGCCGCACTGGAGGCAGAGCTGAAAAGCTTATCAGCAGAAATAGAAGCTGACGACAGGAAGATAGTCGAACTTCCTGGACTGGTAGAGAAAATCCAAGAGGAAGCGACATCGGCCATAGCTGAGGTGAACCAATGTGATGCAGAACTCACCATCTTGTCTGACGCCCAGAAAGATTATCAAGAACAGATGGAGAACATCCGCCAGACAACATCGAACACCTCCAATGTAATTGCAAAGTATTTAAACATTTAGATGTATTGACCGATGTGTAACCGAACTGGTCGTCCTTGCAACATTTGCTCTTGCAATTTTATTTTCCTTTTTCTCTGCACGTCCTTAATTGCAACGCTGAACAACCCATTCGGTAATCAATAGCCAAAAAGTGCCAATACCCGAACGACACTTTAACTCCTTTTAGCCGAGCCAGTCAACCGAATACGACTCAGCCTTGAACTCCAAACGACCCGACGGCGGATCGGTCAAGGAAACCTCTCCACCTTCCAAGTTTCTTGGGATATGCGCCACGATCTAGAGCCACGACCTGAGGCCACGATCTATCTCGCCAGGCCTATCAATGAAAACCGTAGGTACCCCCAGCTCTTCACCAAGCCTTTAGCTCTCAAATCTTCGCCAATCTCAAGTCTTCTTTTTCCAATCAACGCAAATCCCAGAAGCATGGCGAGCAGCAACAACCGGCGCCGCGCCGCTGACGAAGCGGAGGGGAGTCGCGCCAGTGCCCGTCGGAGGCAATAATCGTCAACTTTTCTCTTTACAATTCGACTTTGATCCCCTTTTGTTTTTGATGATCATCTTTGTTTCAGGCTTATTCAATGGAATCCATCCTCTGCACCGGCCGGTCAGCCCCTGCCGGATGACTCCTCGGAGTCAGACCACTACTCCCCCGTGCCCTACGGGGAACTTGATGCTCTCCGCTTCAAGGTGGAGCTGGAAGTAGCCTAGCGCGAGCTGGAAGATGTCTCCAAAAAGAATGGCATAGCCGAACCGAAGTGGGAAGACCAGTGTAAGCAGCTGCTAGTGACCATCGAAGGTACGGCTCTGAAACCGCTCCTTAATCCAATCCGGCTTTTGATACTGATCACCTTTATCTTGTATTTTGCAGCCCGTGATGCCGAGCTCAACCAGCTGAAGATGCTGGTGGAGAAATTGGCCGACAAGGTGAACGCCCGCGGAGACACGCTGGCGGAGCGCCTTGCCGCGGTGGAGCACCGCGTGGACGAAGTGGCCACCCATGGCATCCGCTTGGGCACCACTTTGGGCCTGGCCGCCATGGCGACGCACACCGACGTCGACTACTCCACCAGGCCGCGCGGCTTCCGGGGCGGCGCACCAGAAGACATCGAGGAGATCGAGATCATCTTGGAGCGCCTCGACGGCCACGGCGATGCCATTGCCGAACTCACTCATCCCAAGTCTGTGTTAAACAGGCTCTTTGATTAGATTGTATTAGGGATGTTTGATATTGGCAATATATAAAGAACTTTTGATTTTCATGCTTGTACTGCAATGATTTTTCTGTGTTTGCATCTGTGAATCTTGGTTCCCCCTGAATGTATTCGGGAACTCGTTTGAGCCGAGCACGTGAGAACAGATGTTTCTTGGCGCAAAATCCGTAGAAAATCCTTGATTTGGCAATCCGTGGGCACTGTTCAAACGAAAACCCTTCGCATCCGGGAAGAAAACCCCGCCGTTTGGTATTCCAATAATGCCCGCCGGCCAGTCATCACTCCCAATGCACTCTCTCAGTCAATAAAATAGTCTGCTGAGATGCCCTGCAAATCCACTCGCACACTCATCCATCACTTATCATCTTCTCCTCTGTCCTCATAGGAAAAAACCCCAAGGCCATGGACAAAGGCAAGCAGCCCCAGGAGGGCAGCACCCCAAAGAAACGCACGATTCGAGAGTGAGTTTTCCTTTGATTTGCGCCTTGTTTTCTCATGTAGTCTCGCGTTTTACCTCCTCTCTACCTTTCCACTTTCAGCCTTGATCTGCTTCCTGTGGAAATCATCGGGACCGAAGACATGCCTGAGTACATCTCCTCTGATTCTTCCCTTGAAGCAGAGGACGCCACGCCCGAGCAGAGAACCAGCCATCAACTGCGCCGCCGCGTTCGGCACCTGGAGCATGACCTCAGGGACATCACCGCTCGTTGCCAGGCCGAGCGCGAGCGCCGCATGGCTTTGGAGGCATTAGTGGGAGGTAAATGTCTCTAACTCCTTCTTTACTCCGTGTTCACATCCGGATCTTTGCCCCTAATGACCACTCCTCTGTCTCAGATGTCTCTGATAGGTACAATAACCTGAAAGCGGCTTGGGACAGCTTGGTGGAGGCAGCAAATCATGGTCACCCCCAGGCATTCCGAGTTGCCGTCACGGTGGTCCTGGAGCAACTGAAGAGGGAGTAGCCGAAGAAGCAAAGAAAAGATTGAATCATACTTTCGCTTCTTATGCCAGGTCTTCTGCTTCCCGCCTCCTCGAAGTCCTGATCACCGGGATTGTTGGATGTAAACCTGCAAGAAGTAGTTTTAATGTAGTTTCGTGCTAAGGGCAATGCATCTAGGCACTGGCCATTCCCTCTGTTTAGGGATTTTGTTTTGAAGGCGGCCTCGTTCTTGAGCGCCGGCTATTCCTGTATCAGATGCATGTAATCCCAATGCTGGTGATCACCGATCGATTTCAATACAAGGATAATATTTCTTCAAATATCTTCCATTTATTGCAGCGGAAAATTCTTCTCCTAGTAAAGTTTTCAACATGTAGGCATTACCAGGTACGCATCTGACCACGCGAAAGGGTCCTTCCCAGTTAGGAGACCATTTGCCGAATTCACTGTATTTGGTTCCAATCGGTAGTAATGCTTTCCAAACCAAATCCCCTTCTGCAAACTACCTAACTTTTACTTTCTTGTTATAATACTTGGCAACCCGCAGCTTGTTCTTTTCGATATTTTCCAGGGCCCTAAGACGGATCATGTGCAAATCTTCTAGCTCATCCGTCATTAAGCCACTGTAATCCTTGGAGCTTAAATCTTTCTGCAAAACCACTCTCCTAGAATCTGATTGTACTTCCCAAGGTAAAACCGCATGGTGTCCATAAACCAATTCATAAGGAGACGTTTTCGTAGCTCCATGAGGGGCCATCCGGTAAGCCCACAACGCTTCACTGAGCACCGAATGCCACCTCCTAGGCTTCTGGTCGATCTTGTTTTGTATAAGCTTGATCATGATCTTATTAGAAGCCTCTGCCTGACCATTAGCTTGGGCATAATAGGGGGAAGAATTAAACAATTTGATCCCCATGCTTTCGGCAAACTCCCTGAACTCCAAGGACACGAATTGGGCTCCTTGATCAGTTGTGATTGTTTGAGGGATTCCAAACCGATAAATGATGTGTTCCTTGACAAATTCAACCATGTTTTCCGACGTCACCTTCTTCAATGGAATTGCCTCAACCCATTTAGTAAAATAATCCGTAGCCAAAAGCACAAACTTATGCCCCTTGCTAGATGGTGGATTAATCTGGCCAATCAAGTCTATACCCCAGCCCCTGAATGGCCATGGCTTGATAATGGGTTTAATGCCGATGCAAGAACTCTTTGAATATTTCCAAACCTCTGGCAGTCTTGGCATCCCTTGTAATACTCAAAGCAGTCCTCCGATATCGTCGGCCAAAAGCACCAAACTTGCCTAATAACCCATTTCATGCGGTAGGCCGATTGGTGTGCTCCACATATCCCATCATGTACTTCACTCATCATCCTTTTAGCTTCCTCTGGACCCAGGCATCGTAACAACACCCTGTCTAACAATTTGTAAAACAAATTATCATCCAGAAGAACAAACTTTATGGCCTTGTACCTGAGCTTCCTAGAGACTTTTCGGCATGGATATTTCAAATAGTCAACGATCTCTTTCCTCCAATCATCTTCCGCAAGATCCATTCCCAGCGCATATATGTCCGTGGCAGACGCCTCTTGACTCTCTTTATAACCGGAAGCGCTCTGCGCCAACCTGTTCGCCTCTTCATTATGTTCCCTAGGAATATGTTGTAGAGTCACCAACGGAAAGCTCTTCAAGATTTCCCTGCATTCTTCGTAGTAACTCCTCAGCGCTTCACTTTTACATTCGTATTGGCCGTTCAATTGCTTTATTACCAATTCTGAATCTCCATAAACCTCAACTGAAACGGCCCTGGCTTCTCTCAAATATTGAAGCCCCCGAAGCAATGCCTCGTACTCAGCCTGATTGTTTGTAACAGTGGGCTGTATAGGGATAGCAAACTCGAACATCTCGCCCCAGGGCGAAATCAATAGAATCCCTACTCCCCCACCTTTACCACATGATGACCCATCGAAAAATAAAGCCCAAGGAGTAATTTCAAGCAAATCAATTGATGGATCACGATGTTCAGTTATAAAATCGGCAATGATCTGACCTTTAATAGCTTTTGCCGATTCGAATTTTAACTCAAACTCTGATAAAGCCAAGATACACTTGCCAATCCTGCCATTCAAAATTGGCATAGATAACATGTGTTTCATTACATCGAACTTCGAATATACAATGCATTCGGCATTCAACAAGTAGTGCCGAAACGTTGTACACGAGTAGTACACGCACAGGCAAGTTTCTCTGCAGCCGAGTACCTGGTTTCAGGGTCAAGTAATTTTCGGCTAAGATACGCTACTACCCACTCCTTTCCTTCGAATTCTTGAATAAGGGCCGATCCAATGGTTTGGGTATCGGCCGCCGTGTACAACTTGAAAGGCTTATCCAACTGCGGAGGGACCAGTACTGGTGGCTCCTTCATATATTGCTTGATCTCGTCAAAAGCCTTTTGTTTTTCATCGCCCCACGTGAACTTCTGATCTTTCTTAAGTTTCAGCAATGGAGAAAACGACAAAACCTTTTGTGACAGATTTGAGATGAATCTCCTTACAAAATTAATTTTGCCGAGCAGTGATTGCAACTCCTTGAGATTAGTTGGAGGGACAACTTCATCAATGGCCTTCATGCTTTTCTTGCCGACTTCAATCCCCCCTTTGTGGACCAAGAACCCCAAGAACTCTCCAGCTGATACCCCAAAAGCGCATTTATTTGGATTCATCTTCAAGCCATGCTTTCGGGTGCATTCCAAGGTTCTTTTCACGTCTTCCAAATGTGTGTCATGATTCAAAGACTTGATCACGATGTCATCAATGTAAATTTCGACAATTTTGCCGATCAACTCATGAAAGATGTAATTCATGGCTCGCTGATAAGTTGCAACGGCATTCTTCAACCCAAATGTCATGACTATCCATTCAAACAGGCCTATATGACCAGGACATCTAAAGGCTGTCTTTGATATATCCTCTATTGCCATAAAAATTTGGTTATATCCCGTATTACATCCATGAAACTGATGACTTTGTGTCCAGCAGCGGCGTCACCCAACAAATCGGCAACAGGCATGGGGTAACCATCCATAGGAGTAGCTCTGTTTAAATCCTTGAAATCTATGCAGACCCTCTTCTTTCCATTCTTCTTGTAGACAGGGACAATATTAGAGATCCACTCTGCATATCTGCATGGCCGAACGAAGTTTGCATCAAGTAATCTTTCAACTTCTTTCTTCACATCGGCCAATACTTCATCTTTGTAGATTTTCCAGGGAGGTTGCTTGTATGGTTTAAAACCAGATTTAATTGGCAACCGATGCTCAACGATGGAACGGTCCAGTCCAGGCATCTCCGAATAATCCCAAGCGAAGCAATCTTTATATTCTTTAAGCAACTTGATCAATTCCTCCCTGAAGTCTGATTGCAAGTTTGCACTGATAAATGTCGGCCTTGGTTTGTCAGCACTTCCAATGTCAACTTCCTCCAATTTATTGGCCGACATGAATCCTCGTCCCAACTTGCCGTCAGTGCCATCGACGGGGTTATCCATTAAAAATTGCTATAAGAGCCGACTGCTTGAATCGGCTGTTGATCGTTGCTGACAGGCTCAACAGGACCTTCTCCCTAGTCTTTTCCTGAGAAACAGTCAATACCTTGGTATTCCTAGAAAGCTGGTTCCACATTTGCAACGCTCACGGAGTCATCTGCTTGGACCACCTCAATATCGTCTTCTACCCATTGGATGAGCTGCTGATAAATGGTAGATGGGACGCAGAAGTTGGCATGAATCCAGTCCCATCCAAGCAGTAGGCTGTAGGCTCCTTTACCTTCGATGACAAAGAAGGTTGTGAGCAGTGTTTTGGACCCGATCATTAGATCCACGTGGGCGCATCCCTTGGTATCTGAAGGATTCCCGGCGAATCGTTCAGTATTATGCTTGTAGGTGTCAAGTCGTCAGGGCCCATGCCAAGTTTTCTGAAAGTGGTGTACGGCATTACATTGACCGCCGCTCCACCGTCGACAAACATCTTAGTCAATGGCTTGCCATTGACATATCCTTTCAAGTATAGCGGCCTCATGTGTCGATTTTTGGCCGGTTTGTCGAAGACGACTTGCTTGGCTAGCACCTGATGCGCCATCAGTCCTTCAGGCTGCTCATCGTCCAGGGACGCTTCTTCCTGCACGACCTGATTAGCAGGAGCCATAAATTCATTTGGCAGAAAATATACCATACACGCCGGAGCCGAACGGTTTGATCCTTCAGGTTTATCCTTCGGACGCCACACCTGTCTTGTCTGGACCCCTGCCTGCCTCAGTTCGCGGTTCCTCAAGCGCTGAACCATCCTTTTCTGACTCTTTCTTAGGCCGGGCGGGCACCATTGCCTCTTTTGCCAGACGTACTCGTCCTCGTCTTCCTCCTGAGCAGCCCATCTCAAATCGGCTTGTCTCTTCCTAGGATGATCAATGATTTCAATTTTTGACGCCGATCCTCACTAGGATGTATCCTTCCAATTCTTTCATGGACGGATCGGCGATTGGCAGTTTCCTGCCTATACTCAAAGTATCTATCGCTGCACTCAGGGCAGTTTCTCAGCGTGGGAAGCTTCAACCCTTCGTTCCAGCAGTGCCTGAAGAATGCGCACCCCCAGTGTGCGCGCTCCTACTCGCGCGTATATTGCTCCAGATCTCTCCTGCGTGCTTCCTCTTCGGCCCTGCGCCTCTCCTCCTCGTGCTTTCGTTTCTGGTAGCGCTCTTTCTCCAGCTGGCGCTGCCACTTGTTGAGGAGGATGCGCGTAATCACCCTGGGTTTGGCCCTGGACGATTCCCCGATCTCGATATGGCTCTTGAGAACGCGGGGGGCTTCACCATGCACCTGCTCCAAGGTCACTTGACGTTCGGGTCTCTTCGCTCCATCCCCGCCTTGCCCCCGGCCGAAGTCAAGACCTTGACCCTGCCCTTCTCCTCGGCTGTCACCATGTTGACGGAAAAGCTTATCATGTTCTGGGGAAAAGGGTGGTCGTCTAGTTTCATCTTGTTATCAAACTTGAGATGTCCCTCCTGGATAGCCCTCTGGATCCTCATCCTGAAGACCATGCAGTCATTGATGGAGTGAGAATTCCTGTCATGGAAGCCGTAGTAACATTTCTCCTTTACTCCATCGGGCCGAAGCATGGAATTCCCTTCAGGCGACTTGATTCGGCCTTCCTTCACCAGGAACTCAAACAGCTTATCAGCTTTAGTGACGTCGAAATCGTAGGTGCCTTTAGTCTGTTTGACCCAGCGCTGATTCATGGTCAATGGTTCCTTCCCCCACATGATTTCGGCCGCAGCCACGTCCTGGTCATCATTAGAATCCTCCATTTGGTTGGCCTTTTCCAGGAACTGATTGTAGATATCGGCTACGTCGTGCTGCTTGTCGAACCTGGCATCTTTCGTAAAACAGTAGGCCTGGTTGCTCATCAATGACATCTTTTGGGACAGTTGACCCAGGTTATCGAACTCCATGCCAAACAGCCTTTCACGTACGGCCGGCAGCATCCCAGCAACGGCCATGTCGGCCAACTGATCATCTGGCAGATTCAGCGAAAAACACATGCCTTTCATTTCCCTGAACCTCCTGAGGAACTCCAAGGGTGTCTCACTGTGTCTCTGCTTCAGGGTAGCGAGATCGATGAGCTTCTTTTCTATGCTACCGCTGAAGTAATGGGCGTGGAATTTCCACTCCAGCTCCCTCCATGTGCTAACTGATTGTGGAGGCAAAGATGAGAACCACTAGAACGCTGCGTCCGTCAGTGACATGGGGAAGTACCTGACTCAGAACGCCTCTTCAGATGAGCACTCTCCCAGCTGCATCAGGTAGCGAGCAATATGCTCTACCGTGCTCGTGTCATCCTGCCCGGAAAACTTTGTAAATTCCGTCGGAGGCTTCACTCTTGGCGGCAGGATCACGTTGTAATACCACTCCGGGAACGGAGGCGTGTAGGTAGGTCCCTGCATTTTAGGTTTGAGGCCGAATTGATTCTGCATCAAGTCGGCCATCTTCTGAGCCATGATATCATCCTCCTGTACGCCCGTAGCTGGGCCGTAGCCCGGATTCGGGAGAGCATCGATGGCGTCGTAGTTCATTACCTCGTGGTAGCCTCCACCGTACAAATTCTTCTACAGTCTGTTGCTAGCTGGGGCAATCCTGTAGTCGGAAGCAAGTGGGGCTCCAGACGAGCCGAATGCCAGCTCCCCGTACGTGGGCTGATATGGGTTTGGCTGTTGCACAGGTTGACCTGCGCTGCCCTGTGGAGGTGGCTGGACTGGTTACCCTCCTGCGACCTGTAGTGGGGGCTGAACTGGCTGACCTCCAGCGCCTTGTGGAGGAGGCTGGAAGGCTTGGCTTCCAACACTCTGCGGAGGAGGCTGGGCTGGCTGGGTCTGCAATGGCGGCTGAGAACTGGACTCACCCATCTCCACGGTGCCCCCCTTGAAAGGGTGTTCGATTGAACACTTGCTCCATGCCTGGGCCGAAGACAGCCACCATCATCTGTTTGAACGCACCCAGGAAAGCTCTGTGATGCATGCTTAAGATGTGATCCGCGGCATCTCGGAACGCTTGCATGCATTCCTCCCTCTCCTGCTGGGTCGTAGCGTCACTCTCTCCTGGCAACAAAACCCTGGGCATCTCATTCTTTAGGTATGGAACGCCACTCCTGTTCTTCTTGAATGACAGCAAACACTTCTGTTGGAACTGATCCGCAGCATCCTGCAGCTGCTGCCGCTGTTCCGGAGAGAGGTCTTCGATGTTGACATCCATAATGTCCCCGATGTCAGGCATCTTGATTTTCAGCTGTGGTCCACCAGGCGTGCCAAAAAGTGTGTTGACGCAAAATCTGCACCTCGCGCCAAGCGCACAGCAAGCCGAACAAGCTAGCTTCACACGCGAAGAGATCACGAGACGTGCCAGTCAATTTTCCCTGAAAATTAACAAAAGACAAAGTAGTTAAATTCCAAAAGCTTGGAACTTGACGGGTGGTACCAGACAGTTCCATATTTATGGCTAGAGAGCCAAGTGAGATGACATATAGCTATAAAGAGCTATCTGCCAACGGACTAGATGACGTAAGCATGACGACAGATTGGTCCTTATTTGGATAAAGATGCACGTGCGCAAGGCCATGACCGATCCCCGTGGAGAACAACATTAAGTAATAAATGAAGTAAAAGCATATACATAAATATGTAATAAACAGGCATGCATAGGTCCAAAGCACTAGTCTACCGGATGTCTAGGTACTTTAAAACCCGTCGGGCACGATACCAAGCAAATCTATCCACCGCATGATACAACTTGCTTGAGACCACGCCACCTTCCACAAACATATCTATCCACCGCATGATACGATCTAAATATGGAAAGCTAAAAGCATACAATATTTAAAGCATGAATTATGGACGCGTTTTACTCATGAAAACATAACCGAACACGGCTGAACAGCCGATTCGGGGTCCATGAAGAAGGAACGAACATTACCAAGCAAGATAAATCTATCAGATTGGATTGAAATCTAATCCACCGGATGATTAGCTCCAAAACAACCTAAAAACCTGCATCTACCGCATGATACCCAGCTCTTTCAAGATTTATACAAGTTTTGGCAAGCTTGAACCCGCAACACGTAACAACCTAGATCGACTCGGTTTCGGCTATCAAGGATCATCAAAAGGGATAAAGCCGATCCAAACCCATCTAGATTGGGCAAAGAAGTGTTACATGAATTTAAACATAAAGCAAAAACTCAGTGCAACACGGGGTAACATAATGAATCTATCGAATCTTGCCAAAATTCAATAGAGCCGATAACTAGCTTCAAGCTAGATCTTAGCCTACCGCATGGCTCATGACCTAACAAGAAACCCCCTTGAACCAAGCTTGAATCTACCGCATGACACTAAGCATGGTAACAAGACTACTTGCATCAGATCTAAATCCACCGCATGATACTAGACATGATACAAGGTTGCCGGTACTCACGGAGGTCGACAAATCGATGAACCCTCTCGAAGAACTCGACGACACGACAAATGGACTCTAGGGTTTGGCGTAAAGCCGGTTTGTATTGAGAATGATTTCGAATCCCTGTTACATACATTCAGGGTTCATATTTATACCCTGCTAAGCACGACCTCGAATGGATTCGATACCTAATTTATCTCTAAGCGCGATCGCTTATCAATCCATTCGTCCATTCCGCTCGGGCCACGTCACCACATAATCCCGCAAAATCAGCTCAACAGTTTCCTTGCCGAACGGAAGCAAATAGCCGACCGCGGATTCTTCTGCCGAATGCATCTGAAGAAACCTTCCTTCCGCCGAACGGATTTCTCACCGAGTTGGACCCACAAGTCAGACTCCTTACCAAATTTTGGTGTTAACAATTTCCTCCTTAGGAAACTTCCTCCTTAGCAAACTCTCAGCCTCGGCGGATGGTTTAGGCTTCCTTGCTCCCGCGGAACGTTTCGGATCTTCGGTCTCCTTTCCTGAACGAGTCCGAATAGCCTTCGTCGTTTCGAGACCTTTAGGTTGTTCTGGAAGCTTCCCTTCATTAGCGGATTGGCACCCAGCAAGTTGTCCCACTTGCGTCTCGAGCATCTTCATCATGTTGAGCACTTGATGGATGGAGCTTCCGACCTCCGTCACTTTGCTATCGATTGTCTCCAAAACCTTGTCTATGGCTTTGAACTTGGTGACGGTGTCCTTGTTCATCTTAGCTTGCTCATCCATAAAGTCCTTCAATTGTATATGAAGCGGAACCGAATTCAAAATGGATGAGCTTGCATTAAATTGAGGTCTACCTTGCCCGTAGCGGAAGTTCGGCAAATCTTCCTTCCTCATGTAGTCGAGCACCTTGGCTTCCTCTGGAGAATCCTTGTGGATATGGACATATTCTCCGCATTCTTCACATGTGGATCTTGCTTCGGCAGCCTTTAACTCTTGAGCCTCTTTCTTTTCTATCTCTATCTTCTCCAACCTCCGCATAAGCGAATCGTCTTGCCTTCGAGTATGTCTTCTATCTCCACTTGCAAGACTCCTTTGACGTTCCCCGCAGTTGAACCGGAAGTAAGCGTCCGGACGACGCCCACATATCATTATCTGCGACCTTCTTGAATAGAGTGGAAGTTTCGGTCGACGTAAGCTCGATGATAGATCCTCCCGCCGATGCATCGATGATCGTCCTTGACGCCATGGTGAGTCCTTGGTAGAACTTTTGCCCAAGGTCCTCCTTCGGGAACTTGTTATGTGGAACCGGCCGAGTCTACTCATTAAAGACATCAGATGCCTCCGAGATAGTCTACGTATGGTATTGAGCAAAAGTAGCAATCTTATTACGCAAGCTTTGCGTTTTACCTGACGAGTAGTATTCCTTCATGAAGGCCCTCATCAAT
This sequence comes from Cenchrus americanus, assembly GCA_947561735.1. Lineage (NCBI taxonomy): Eukaryota > Viridiplantae > Streptophyta > Magnoliopsida > Poales > Poaceae > Cenchrus > Cenchrus americanus. Next base: position 151,861,425 of record OX387242.1, on the reverse strand, counting down.
GCATTCCAATCTTGCACCGTCTCCGCCGATTGAGAGTACAACCATTGCAAAGCCTTCCCGAGTAGCGAGAACGGAAAGAGCCTTGCCCTCATTTGATCTTGAGTCACCCCCGTCCATGTTGAACGTTTGACATAGTTGAATGAACGCTTGGAGGTGAAGGTTCGGATCTTCTTTACCGGTGAAGGGTGAATGTTGCACCATGCGGATTGTTGAGGTCTTGATCTCGAACGGCCTTCCGATCTCCGTGAGGTTCAAGATTGGTAGATCGATGATGTCCGGGGTGCATAGCTCCCCGATCTTGTGTTCTTGCGGTTGATATCCCATTGGTCGAAGTCTATTCTCCCGACGACTTCGAGGTGGTGAATTCTTCGGAGATTCCAATGATCCTTCGTCTTCCGACTTTTAATCCACAAAATACAGCTTCTCAGCTTGTTGTGCTTCGCATCTCCTTAGCCTGTAATGTTTTTCTGGATCATCTACAAAATTATCGGGTCTGTTGGAGAGGTAGCCGTCCATCTCCTATTAGGGTTAGCGATAAACAAAATATATAAAAAACGAAAAAGTAAAACCAAATCTAAGAAAACTAGGGTTAGACAAACTAGATTAGATTGATTTTGAGGATGATCAAAAGTTAGTAGATGCAAAAAGGAAAACCAAAAAAACTGAAAATTACACAAAAAGCAATAAAAGATTGAATCTTGATCACTTGTTCCCTGGCAACGGTGCCAGAAAAAGGGGCTTGTTGTCGGTGTATAGTCGTATTAAATTTCAAGTAGACTTGCAAGTGGACAAGTCTCCCGTCATAGTCTAGGGAACCTTCTTCCCTCGAGTGGTGAACCCAAGGTATCGAATCTGTGAAGCAAATGTGTGATAAAAGAGTTGATCTAGTATAGCTAAGAAACTTCGATCTTCAAAAGGTGAAACCTATGCATCTAATCTCAAATAACATCTCGAAAACGAATCTAATCTATTAAAGACCGGAGGTAGCAAGAGATAGAGGGGGATAGATAAACCAATCTAGAGAGATTGGATCAAGCCTTTGTTGAAGTTCTGAGCAAAGAAGAAGTAACAAGTTCAACCTCATAAAAACCCTCTTTAAACCACGGTTTCCCGTCCGACTCCGAAAACGCTCGCCTTTTTGGAGCCACCGTTCTGTCACAATGCACCCCTATTCATGCGGGTTAGTCTAGGGCGAGTCCAAGGACAAGTTGAAATCTTTCGGAAGGTCAGGCATGCACCTCCAGCCACCACAGCTACAAGAACATCCTCAGAGATCTATCTCGAGAATAGATTTTAAGATACGAAAAGCCGATCAAAATCAAAGACGTAGGAGAGACACTTGATCGCTAGAAATCGGATTGCAACTTGATAATTCAACATTACATGATACATAAATCAAGATCACCACCGGGATCCTACCTTGATCTTGCTTCTAGCTCCGGAAACTCCGCCGTGGTCTTCCTTGCAAGGTTCCCACGGGGGCTTGGAGACCCTAGTCAACTAGCTCGACCCTCTCCTCTCCGAGATGGTGTCCCTCTCTTCTCTGCTCCTCGGCGGCCGATGACGAATGAACTGATCTGTGGCTCTTGGCCTTGGGGCTATAAATAGCCCGAATGGTGGCTAGGTCAAAGGGGGGACAACTGGGCTTGGAAATGGGCTAGGCCGGCCGGCCTGGGCCCACTTCGGCCCACCCAACGGCCTGCTTTGCTTGGTGTCAGTTCCCGAGCCTTCTAGATCCTTCCCCCTTCTGCATGTGGGCCTTTGTCGTTAGTTTCTCTCCGGATTGAATGAAGCTCCTTGTCCGGCAAGATTAAGCACTTTTCTGACTAGGTCCTCGGAGTTTTTCATCTTCTCGGGTTTGGTCCCTAGGGTTCTTAGAGTCATGTCACTTCATTGCTTGACTTGTACAAGGCTTTAAGGTCTTGTCACAAGGTGCTTCATGAACTTATCACGAAAGTCTTGCTTTCAACACTATAACCCTGCATAAACACTAAACTCCAAAACTGACATGCACGAACGAACTTGTTAGACCTCCCCGCGACCCCGTCATCGCCTATTCAAGGTCTTGTGACCTTCCCGCACCCCGTCATTACTGACTCAAGGTCATGAGACCTTCTCGCAACTCCGTCTTTACCGACCCAAGGTCCTGAGTCCTTCCCGCGACCCTGTCGTCGCTGAATTAGGGTCTTGAGACCTCCCCGCGACCCCGGCGTCGCCTACTCAAGGTCATGAGACCTTCCCACGACCCCGTCGTCGCGGACTCAAGGTCCAGAGACCCCCTGCGACCCCGCCATCACTGATTGAAGGTCATGAGACATTCTGGTGACTCCGTCATGAGGACCAGGAGCGTCCCAGTGGTCGGTGGATGACCGCTCCTTAGTGATGAGTGATTGACAACGGGTGTTGGACTGACTCTTGGCTTAGTGCGCAGGTGTAGGCTGCGACCTAGTTCGTGTTGTTGTAGGTGAAGAACGGGCGCGAAAGGTCTTTAGCCTTGAGGGGCCTCCGGGAGATGGAGAGACAAGTAGGCTCTGTTCGAGGGACCCGGTGGACAGCGGGACTGGGTGCGGGCCACACGGTGGCGACGAGTCCGACGTAGGGTCTGCTCGTGAAGAGTCCGTCTCGGTGGAAGGAAAGGTTTTCTTAGATGTAGCATACCCGGGTCGGCTATCCGCTTCCGTGTCGGCAAAGGAACGATATCGAGTCGATTTTGCGGGATTGGATGGTGACGTGGCTCAAGCGGGGAAAGACGAATGGATGGATAGGCGATCAAGCTTAGAGATAAGTTGAAGGCGACGAATCCATTCGAGATTGTACTTGGCGGGGTATAAATATGAGCCCCGAATGTATGTAATACACACGATCATTCTTCAATACAAACCGGCCTTACGCCAAACCCTAGAGTCCTTTTGTCGTGTCGTCGAGTTCTTCGAGAGGGTTCATCGATCCGTCGACCTCCGTGAGTACTAGCAACCTTAGTATCATGTCTAGTATCATGCGGTGGATTTAGATCCGATGCAAGTAGTCTTGTTACCATGCTTCGTGTCATGCGGTAGATTCAAGCTTGGTTCAAGAGGGTTTCTTGTTAGGTCATGAGCCATGCGGTAGGCTAAGATCTAGCTTGAAGCTAGTTATTCCGCTCTATTGGATTTTGGCAAGATCCAATAGATTCATTAAGTTACCCCGTGTTACTTTGAGTTTTTACTTTATGTTTAGATTCATGTAACACACTTTTGCCCAATCTAGATAGATTTGGATCGGCTTTATCCCTCTTGTGATCCTTGTACGAGTCGAGTTCGTGTTTTAACGCGTGGATCTTGTGCTTTCCGATAGCCGAAACCGAATCGATCTAGGTTGTTACGTGTTGCGGGTTCAAGCTTGCCAATGTTGGTATAAATCTTGAAAGAACTGAGTATCATGCGGTAGATGCAGGTTTTTGGGTTGCTTTGGAGCTAGTCATCCGGTGGATTAGATTTCAAATCAATCTGATAGATTTACTCGCTTGGTAATGTTTGTCCCTTCTTCATGGACCCCGAATCGGCTGTTTAGCCGTATTCGGTTATGTTTCCTCACGAGTAGAACACGTGCGTAATTCATGCTTTAAATAATGTATGCTTTTAGCTTTCCATATTTAGATTGTATCATGCGGTGGATAAATCTATTTGTGGAAAGTGGTACGGTTTTCATGCAAGTTGTATCATGCGGTGGATAGATTTGCTTGGCATCGTACCCGACGGGTTTTAAAGTACCTAGACATGCGATAGACTAGTACTTTGGATCTATGCATGCTTGTTTATTACATGTTTATGTTCGTGCTTTACTTTATTCATTTATCTAATGTTAATTATCATGGGGATCGGTCATGGCCTCGTGCACGTGCACCTTTGTTCAAACAAAGACCGATCGCTGTCATGCTTACGTCATCTATTCGGCAATGTTACTTTTCCTTTATAAGATCCCGAATGGCTTTAGTTTATTGGTGGATAGCTCTCTATAGCTATGTGTCATCCCATCTGGCTTGTTAGCCGTAAATATGGAACTGTCTGGTACCACCCGGCAAGTTCCAAGCTTTGGTATTAGCAAACCACGCTTATTTTTTTTTGCTTTCTCGATGGGTACCTCGGGGTTCATGCAAATTCCCATTCACCGGATGATCAACACAAAACAACATTTGCATGCCCCGCCCATGGAACATTTGCATATAGAAGGATGCCCTTCGGTCTATGCAACGCTCGACCTCTTTTCAACGTTCCATGATGGCGTATTCTGGAATTCATCAGACAATTCTTGAGGTGTTCATGGATGACTTTTAGTTTATGGAGAGAAGACGTTCGTGGATTGCTTGGCAAACTTGGATAAGGTCTCACGAGGTGTGCGGAGGTAGACTTGGTGCTAAATTGAGAAAAGTGCCACTTCATGGTAAAACGAGGCATAGTGCTCGGACATGTTATGTCAAGAGAGGAATCGAAGTGTACAAGGCTAAGGTAGGGCAGTTGAGCAACTCCCACCTCAGAACGGATGTTAGGGCCTTGAGGAGCTTTCTAGGCCATGCGGGATTCGATCATTTGTCTAGGATGAATCATGGAAAAGATTTGGACAAGATGAGAGATAAAACCACCTCTATCCCATTTGCTCGATAAAGACACTTGGTTGATCGATATCATTTGAGCGGTCGGAAGATGCCTCTTAATCATTTCGATAAAAACTCTCAAAAGGAGGATAATCTCTGAATGCTCGAAAATACTTTTGGGATGCACCTTACCTCTTCAAACTTGTCAGTGATGGAGTCGTGAGAAGATGTGTGCCAAGAAGAGGCTAGAAATTTTGAGAAAGTGCCACTTGGGGGAGTACGGTGGACACTATAGCCATGGGACCCCGAGCAAAAGTGTGGTCCGGCGGATTCTATTGGCCGGAGATGCATGAAGATGCTAAAGATACATTGTGTCATGCCTCGAATGCCAAAGAGCAGGGAATATCTCTCAAAGAAATTCTATGCCCTTGAGATATAATATACAAATCGACTTATTCGATGTGTGGGGAATAGACACATGGGCCTTTCAAAAACTCACATGGATTTGAGCATATCCTGGTCATGGTTGATTATGTATCCAAGTGGGTAGAGCCATGCCATGTTGTAAAGCTTTCACGGAGGAGTCCATTGCAATGATCAAGAGCATGATTTTCCCTCACTTAGTTACTCAGAGAATCTTGATAAACGATGGAGGAACTCCTTCAGGAAGAATTTCAAAAAGTGCTTGTCCAAGTTGGGAATTGAACATAGGATCTCTACGCCCTATCATCCACAAAATAATGGACAAGCGGAAACATCAAATAGGCAATTAAAGAGCACGCCTTAACAAAACCATAGAGAAGGGAGGCAAGAAGGAGTGGTCAAAGAAATTAGACGGAGCTTTGTAGGCATATCTAACGGTGTTCAAGAAGCCAGAGTAGGTATGACCCTTCTCAATTCGTCATGGCAAAGCTTTGCCATCTTCGGTTGAGTTGGAACATAAAGCCTATTGGGCGATCAAAGAGATGAACCTCGATCTAGATGCGTGGTGGTAAAGCGAAGGATCCAAATAAGCGAGATAAAGGAGATGAGGTTGAAGGCATATGAGAATGCGAGCATATACAAAGAGAGGATTAAAAGGTGGTATGACAAAAGGTTGAAGAAAAAGGAATTCAAAAAAGGAGATAAGGTAGAAATTGCAAAGCAAGTGGGACGGACCTTACATTGTTCATTCGGTGCTCTCCGACGGAGCGACAACCATCATGGATGTGAAAGGTGATCAATTTATGATGAATGGTCAACGGCTTAAGGTTTACTACGAACCAGGCAATGTGCCTCTTCACCATATTGATGTCTTCACCTTGGAAGAAAAGGAAACCGAACGTCAAGCCTAGGACGTAAAACAAGGTGAGGATTTTGTAAATAGTTTTTCATTTATTTTTTTGGAGTTTCTCACGAAGTTTTACCGGGCCATCTTTTTCTCACGGGCTTAATATGCAAAATAAAAGAGGTACACGAAAAACCGGTGCGAACCGAGGGCGAGGCCGGCCGGCCGGTCCCGACCCCGGCCCAAGGGGCCGGGCGGCGGTTCGCCCGCGTTTTCCCTAGTATGTGCCTTTTTGACTTCCTTCTTTGGTCGAAATATTTAAGTGAAGTTTGAAAAGGAAAATGCGAGTTTAAGTATTCCTTTTCGGACTATTTAATTGGTGAGATGGGACCTAGAGTCCATCCCATCTCGCATTCTCTTGCACACGCGGCGGCCATGACGTCCCCAAAGAGCATAGAGTTGAAGCTAGGTGCCAAGGAGCCATCAATGGAGGAGGCGAAGCGATGCGAGCTCAAGCTGCCGTGGAGATCAAAGTAGCCGCATCGTTACGGAGGGCGTGTCCCGGCTCGGAGCAATCGCATCTCGCAACCCGTCCAAGGGAGGAGAAGGTCCTACTCTAGGTTCGAGAGAGTCGGCGCGCATCGAGGCATGAAGAGGAAGGATTACAAAGAGGTGTCGCAGAGCCTAAAGACTATGGAGGGAGTGAATATTCCAGGTGTTGTGCTTGAGCTCCAAGGGCGGCTACCGAAGAGATGATGATTTGTATTATTGGGGAAGAGGTGCCCAAGGAGAAGACTTCGAAGGCCAGAACGGCGGCAACAACGACGACGACGGCGATGATGGAACGGCCGGCGGTGACGACGACCCTTTCGGGATGCATCGATGTGTTGTGCGGCTTGCCGTCCTCCGTCTCGGAGCTCTACGCATTGGTCGACGAATGTTTCTAGGCCATGGAGGCGATGAGGCGGCGCATGGAAGTTTTGGAACACGTGAAGGTTGAAGACGTATAAGTTTTGAATCACAACGTGCGGAAGTTATTCGGCATGAGCAATACATGTCTTGTACTTCGTTCAGTTACGTATTGCTCATGCCGAATAACTTCCGCCACGTTGTGATTCAAAACTTATAGTCGTCTTCAACCACGTGTTCCAAAGCCTTTTCCATCTTGTTGCCCTCGCCACCTCCATGGCACAAAGCATTCGTCGACCAATGCGTAGAGCTCGAGAGATGGAGTGACGGCAAGCCGCACAACACATCGGATGCATCACGGAGTCGTCGTCACCGCCGTCGTCTCCATCATGTTGTCGTCGTCGTTGTTGCCGGCTGTCGGGGCTTGATCTTCTCCTTGGGCACCTCTTCCCAATAATACAAATCATTATCATCTCTTCTGGTAGCGCCCTTGAGCTCGGGCTACGATCATCGGAATATTCACTCCCTCCATAGTCTTTAGGCTCGGGCGACACCTCTTTGTAATCCTTCCTCTTCATGCCTCGGATGCGCGCCGACCTTCGAACGGAGTAGGGACCTTCTCCTCCTTGACGGGGTTGCGAGATGCGATTGCTCCGGTCGGGACACGCCCTCCGTAACGGATGCGGGCGGTCCTCTTGATCTCCACGGGTAGCTTGAGCTCGCATCGCTTCGCCTCCTCCATCGATGGCTCCTTGGCACCTAGCTTCAACTCTATGCTCTTTGGGGACGTCATGGCTGCGTGGGTGCAAGAGAATGCGAGATGGGATGGATTCTGAGGTCCCATCTCGGCCAATTAAATAGTCAGAAAAGGAATACTCTAAAAGCGCATTTTCCTTTTCCAAACTTCACTTAAATATTTCGACCAAGGAAGTCAAAAAGGCACATACTAGGGAAAACGGGGGCGGAGCCGCCGCCGGGCCCCTTGGGGTTTGGTCGGGCTTAGGGCCGGCGGCCTGCCTCGGGTTCGGGCCAGGTTTTCGTGTACCTCTTTTATTTTGCATTTTTAGCCCATGAGAAAAAGATGGCCTGGTAAAACTTCGTGAGAAACTCCAAAAAAATAAAAAAGAAAAACTATTTACAAAATCCACACCTTGTTTTATGTCCTAGGCTAGACGTTCGGGCTCTTCTTCCAAGGTGAAGACATCAATATGGTGAGGCACAATGTCGGGTTCGTAGTAAGCACCAATAGATTGACCATTCATCATAAATTGATCACCTTTCACATCCATGATGGTTACCTTTCCGTTGGAGAGCACCGAATGAACAATGTAAGGTCCGTCCCACTTGCTTTGCAATTTCTACCTTATCTCCTTTTTTATTTTCTTCAACCTTTTGTCATACCACCTTTTAATCCTCTCTTTGTATATGCTCGCATTCTCATATGCCTTCAACCTCATCTCCTTTATCTCGCTTATTTGGATCCTTCGCTTTACCACCACGGCATCTAGATCGAGGTTCATCTCTTTGATCGCCCAATAGGCTTTATGTTCCAACTCAGCGGAAGATGGCATGTTCACTCGGTTCTCGTGCGACCTCTCGAACCGCCTCGTCAGGAGCGCCAAGTCGTCCTCTCCAAGCACGTCGAACTCCTCATCTGGCATAGACATCAAAGAGGAAAAAGAGAACATCCTGGTGGATGGGTTAGTGTTAGCCTTTCCTTTCGAACGACCAACGAGGGCAAGACTATGGGAATCAGTCGATCCCTCGAGCTTGGCAGTCATGCCCCTATCCACCTCGGCCGACTTGAGCTTCGAGAACAGCTCGTTCACCGTCAGAGTGTCATACTTCTCCGACTCCACAATGGCCTCGAACTTTCCGCCCCAAATCGTACGATCCAAAGAGTGTAAGAGCTTGACCGCTCTATCATGATCATCGTACGGGAGCACGTCCACATTGGCCCTCATGTTGTTCACAACCACCGTGAACCTCTGAAACAAGGCATCGATGGACTCACTGGGGAGATGAGTGAAGTTCTCGTACTCTCTCCGGTAGGTCGCATACATCCGTGCCTGAACCTGGGCATTCCCAACATGAGCCTCCTTCAGCACCGTCCAAATCCTACATGCCAAGTGCTCGGTGTGCACCCGATCGAACTCAAGCTGACACAAAGCATGAAACAAGTAGTCGACCTCCTTGTTGTTGGCGTCGAATCTGTCCCTCGATCCTGTAGCGAGGAAGTCCATCGCCCGGGACATAGCTTTGTGTCCACCGTGACATCCCAAAGGATCTGACCCTTTCCGCGGAGAAACGCACCCATCCGCTTGCTCCACATCTAGTAGTTCTTGCCATCGAAGTGTGGAGGACCCGAACCCCGTTCCTGGCACGCCATCCTTGAATCTTAGTCTGGTTAGAGTCAACAAAGACCTGAACCGTCTCTGATACCACTTGAAGGACCGATACGGCGAACCAGAGAGGGGGGAGTGAATGGGAGCCGATAAAAATTCTTCTCGAAGGAGATGGAAACTCCAACAAGATGAAAGCAGCTTCCAACACACTTCTCCAACTCACTACCCAAGTTGGTCAAGCCCACGTAGCCACTGGAGTGCCACTGGACCTAGGAACCAACACACAATCTTCCGACCCGAGAACGCAGCGGAACACCAAACCTCGAGTCTACAGACCCACACCGGTCAGACCGATGATCACCACCGTCGGCTAGGTCCCCGTCGGTGAAACCGAGCAACTTTCACTAAGTGGTCGCACACCTGCCGATCCGACGGTGAGACGCACGGCCGAGACCGGCCACGGCTTGAAAGCCCCCAAAGCATCAAACTGTGCCAACCGACCACCAAACTGACCCAAACTCGAAACAATAGCAACACAGACAACAACGAACACACCCGGACGTTCACCCGAGCAAAAATCCAGCGAGGGTTGCCTTCGGTCGAGACCGGTCAAGAGCACGGACGGACCCGGTGTAACGGGCGACTCGGGATGAACAAGGCCGCGCCGGTCAACTCCCCCAAATCCAAACCTCGATCTCCCAAATCGCTCCACGGACTTGAACAAGACTTCGGGGATATTAGGAACACCTCATGAGGAGTCCATAGCCAATTTTAATCCCACCAAAACTTGTCCAAAAAGCAGGAATCGAAGAAATCCCGCCAAGAGCACCACAAACCCTAGAACTCGGAAAACCCCAAAATCGAGCCCCTTTACTCACGGATTTGGGAGGGGAATCACAGCCCAAAGAACCACGAAGGGTTCCCACAAATTTCCCCCATCAAATCCCCAAGAGAAAGGTCCCGAAAACACCCCAAAGAAATCACTAAGAGAGGGCTCCGAAAATCACCATCAAGAACAACTGGGAACAACACATCCAAACCTTGAGGAACCACGTCGAATCATCTATACATGCAACATAGGTTCATACAAGGTCTAGCTTGCCGCCCGATCATCCAACCCTTTCACAAGATCTCACCATGAAGCTCTCAAGCTAGTCCTATGGAAATCCTAAGGAAAATAGGAAGGAAAATAGGAAAAGAAATGAGCTAGGGTTCCAAGAGTTGGCTGGCATCCTCTCACCTCTTGGGTTATATGGAGGCAACCGAAAGTCTAAAATACCCTTCTCTAACAACTAGGGATACAAGCCCCTCAAGGGCGGTTTTGGAAGACTTGAAGCTTTCTCCATCGGACGGATGCTCGGCGACCGCAACCTGCTTAGCCTCGACGCAAGCCTTGCGATCCCGAGCGTGTGTCCTCCGCCTCGAAGATTCCGAATCGCGCCGTCGCACACGGCCGGACCGGTGCTCCTCACCCGGCCGAGGCCGGTACCCACGGTCGACCGGTCGGGCCCACCGATCGACCGGTCCGCACCGGTGCAAAGACCGTCTTTGGTTCTTCTGTCTTGGCTTTGTGGATCAACCAAGGAAGCCAGTGGTTTTCTGGTGAACCACCAGAAACCCCGCGAACTCGGTGTAGCCTCCGCCAATCTCCACTCATGACTTGGCTCCCACATAGTCCCGGCTCGACCTTGGTTTTGAGGCTCAACCAAGACACCGTCCATGACTTCATCTTGCTGTTCATGCCACCATGCGGCCCGCACTTGACCCCGCTGGCCACCGGGTCCCTCGAACGAAGCCTACATGTCTTCTCCACACCTGGAGGCCTCATCGGCGATGACCTTTCGAGCTTGTTCTTCACCTGCACCAACACCAGTCAAGCCGCAACCTGCACCTGCAATACTTAGCCAAGAATCAGTCCACACAACGTTGTCAATCACTCATCACACAAGGAAACGACCATCCACCGGTCCTCGAACCACACATGGTCCTCAGCTTGCAGGAGATTCCGCCTTCCGACCCCGTAGACCAAGGAGACGAAGGCGACTAGGATACGGTGGGAGAGCCGGCTGGAGCCAGCCGCAGCCCAGCCCCCACCATAGAGGAACTTGTGGCGCAACTGACGCTCCAGCCCCCAGTTGCTGAGGGGAGTACTGAACCGGCCGTGGCTGTTGCGGAAAAGCCAACAGCTACTGAGGCCCAAGAGGAGGCGCCTGCTGAGGCTGGACTGGTCGACATCGCCAGCATCCTCGGCGCCGCAACAGTAGTCCGGTCGAGCTTGTAAGTGAAGATCTTTCCCGAGTAGTATATTTGGTTTGGTAGTCGTACTTGGTTGACAACCAGTTGCGTACTATGTAGGAAATCCATGGACTTGACCTGGGATGGGGATGAACCCAGGGCAGCGATGGCTGAAGAGGAATCCGCGCCAGCCGCTGACGAGTCCGCTCCCGCCCCTCAAGCAGAGTCTGAGGCGCTGGCCGTGGAGGCTACGTTGCCAGAGGCCAGCGTTGTAGAACGTGAGTACACTGTACGAGCGCAGGTATCCTCGAGGAGTAGTCTTAACCGCCGAGGATGACTAATCCAGTTGTCTTCTTGTTGACAAGGGCCAAAGCCGAGGGAAACACCATTCCCGAGGTGGTGCCCATTGAAGGCCAGGCGCCGGAGAGCCAAGAAGCTGCCGGAGGAGCCCCCGAGCTGATGGAGGTAGCCAGCGGAGAAGCCCCCGCGATGGCCGGACAAGAACGCGTTGATGTACTGCCAGAATCAACTCTGGAAGTAGTCGTCCGTTCGCCGAAGATTCAGGATGCAGAGCCAATCCGCTCGGTGCCAATGTCTGGAGCCACCACGAGTAGTCGTGGTGGGGTTCAACTCCTGGCAGACGACCTTGTCAACCCGGCGACGGTAGCTCGTCACTTAGAAGCGATGCGCTAGGCCGAGCAGTGGATGAAGGTGAGTTGTCGATCCCTTGAGTAGTCAATCTGCCGTAGAATGCTGAGTACCCAGTTGACAGCTGTTGTCTGCTGCAGGATGTCACAGAGAGATCCCGACAGAAGTCTGGCATGCTCCAGGGGTATGGCGACGCAGTGCTCCGGGCGGAGGCCTTGGAGGAACAACTCGTGAAGACCCGAAAGCACTCCGCTATGCTCCAGTTGAAGCTGGACGGCGCCTTCACCCAATATCACAACGAAGTCCAAGATATGCAGGCGAAGAGCGACGCGCTGGTGCGGAAGAACAAGTCGCTCCGCAACAAGAATAAAGGTACGTGTTGTCTTGTCGAGCACCCATTGGAAGTACCTTGCAGTAGTCTGACCCTCCTTGCTTGTTGATTGCAGAGCTTGAGACTCGTGTCGAGCAGCTGAGAGCTTTGGAAGTCGACATGAAGAACCTCTTCTACCGGGAGAAGGAGGCCCGTGAGGTACTTGAATATGACTATAAGAAGTTGGCTTACGAGTGCGATAAGCACATGGAGCTTCGAATTGCCTCGGATCGTGACCTCGTCAACTGCTACAAATCTGCAGCAGGCCGAATGAGGACTGCGAGAAGCTGCGGGCCCAGCTGAGGGAGCTCGAGGAAGCAGCACTTCCCATTGCGAGGCTACTGGTGCCTCATCCGGGCGGGCCGAAGATAGCTCCCTTGGTGGACCGGTTGAGAGAAGCTCCCAGTCGTCTGGCGACGTACGTCAAGCACCTGGCGAAGTCGATCCCCAACAAGATCTTGGCATATATGAAGTCGTACTTCCCGAAGGCTCCGGTGGATGTACTCACCAGTGGACTAGCCGCACACTGCACGGACGAGCAGTACGCGGAGCTGCTGGAGCAGATGGCGCCAAATGCTGAGCAGGTCGCCGAGAAGCTTAACCTCCAGTAGTCCTGTAGGGTTAGCTTGTAGCAATAATTGTATAAACAGATTTGTATTGAACTTGTTTAAGTATGAAATGAGAGAACTTCTCAGAAATGAGTACTCGTTGTCGCAAGGTGTGTATGCGGAGTTCTCATTGTGGAGTTGTCACGAGTAGTCGAACTCGCCAGTAGACCCGTTGAGGGAAAAAACAGTAAATCAGTTGATAGATAATCAAACTTTATTACTGAGAGAAGTACACCTGGATGGACAGGGCCGTTTTACAAGAGTAGTTGCCAAGACCTGGAGGCCGCCTACGCAAAGTGGTGCTAGGGCGCGTAGCCGCTCACGGCGGAAGAGATCCGTTGGCGCCATGTAGGCTGGATCTAGGAGTGCATGATCTCTCAGTAGACCGCTGCTCGAGTCCTTTGTCGCTCGGAGCGGCCCAAGATCCGTTAGTAGCCGGATCTTGGAGTAGAGTAGTCCCGGAGACTAGTGCCTAGACCCGGAGGCCGCTTACAGCGAAGGGGTCTTTGGGTAGTCGTGTAGACTTATGTCACACCCTGAAATTTTCAATTTCAGGATGTGAATAGAGAGAATAATTAAATAACAATTTTCTCATAATTTTAAAAAAAATTCCAACATTTGTTTTCTTTACAGGAAATATAGTATAGGAAAAATTCTTGTTTGATTTTCTTAAGCAAATAAAAAGTTGTGAGTGTTGCATTCATGCCGATGCATCTTGGTGCTTCTTGAGTGCTTAAGGTTTCAAAAGGCGTTTAGGAGCTGTCCAAATCCTTCCGAGAATTTTCTGGAATTTATTCTCATTTTTCTTGAGCTATTTCTATTTATTAGAAGGCTCTAAAATCTTTTTCATGAGCTTCAAATACTTTATTTGGATTTTTAATGTCTTAATCTAGCTCTAGGAATTTTCCTGAAATTTTTGGGATTTTCCAGATATTTTTTGTGGCTCTAAGGAATTATCTAGCTATTTCTAGATTATTTTGTTTTTCACGAAAATGCTTTCTGAAATAAAAAGGAATTTCCTTCTCCTTTCCTTTTTCGGCCCACAGGCGGTTGCGGCCCAAGCCTTCGAAGTCTGCCGACGCCCCCTCGTCTTTTCCGCCGGTCCGCTGCTGCTCCTTGGGCCGCAGCCCAGCTTGGCCCAAATCGCAAGACCCGCCTGACCCGATCCAGTCCACCCACTCCGGTCGTTTGCCCGCGGATGCCCATCCGGGCCCATACCCTGGCCGTGGCCAGTGTCCATGGCGGACACGGCCAGGGCGCCGCCGCCGATTTTCTTGGCGTACGTGCCAAGTGGACCTCGCGTCCCAAGCAATTTAAAGCTGTGCGCGCCCGGCCTTGCGGTACCCTAGTGCTGCGCCCGCAGCTGCGCGCCACCGCTGCTGGAGCGCAGAGCCGAGCGCCGCTGCCCTGCATCCTCTGAGGCGCCGCCGCTGGAGGTCTAGGTTGCCACCCCGATACACCGGCGTGGAACCGATCGGAGGAATCCGAGGCCGCCATGAGCTCCGCGACGACGAGCCACGTCCACCGAGCACCTTCCCGTCACAGGGGAGTCCACCGGGCGCCGCCGCTCCTAGCGGATCGGGCTGGCCGCCATGGCTGTCCGCCGCCAGCCCGCTTGCCGTCGTTTCCCTCCTAGGTGAGCATGCCAATGGATCCCCGCGGTCTACTCTCCGTTTTTCCCCGCTCACCCGAGCTCCTCGCCCTTCAGGTTGTCGGTGCCACCAGCCTCCTGAGCCGCCGGGTAGCTCCTGGCCACGGTGCGGTTCCTGTCCAAGGGAAGAAGATTGGGCCACTTTGCGGATAACCCTCTGTGAGAAGGTGAATTTCCAGATCTATTTCGTGTCTTGCTAATCTTGCGGAAACCCCCTAGATCTATTAGGATACCCTAGATCGAGTCCACTCGCTGCTTTTGCGCAAATGTCCTCGAGTTTGTATACATAATTATGTATATGCCCTGAGTTTTCGCAGAAAAGTCCCTGGAAGTTTCCAATCTTCACATCTAGGTCCTCAGATCTTTAAAGAGCCATATCTTTCCCGTTTTAACTTCGTTTTCATCCGTTCAAATTGTTTCAGGTCCATAATAATGTAAAGCATGCGTTAGTGGTGCGTTTTCACCATGTTTTGTTTAATGAAAAAAATTTATATTAATTTTGACTAATGTCTAGTTATACACGACTTTTCCAAATAAAAGCTATATAGATCTATACATCGTTTTTCATAAGCAAATTTAATTTGATTAATGTTTCTATCACATGTTTTTGTACATAAAAGTTAATTAGATCTTTATCTCGGTTTTCGTAAACCAAATGTTAATTTGTTTAATAGTTAATTAATCTTTTCTAATTAAAATTGGATTAGGCTTTTACATCGGCTTTTATAATAAATATTAATTTGACTAATGCCAATACTATAATGTTTTCAATAATAATATGATCTACTTGAATTACAAAGTTTCGTTTAGATTGTTCACATAGTTTAGTTTTTCTAAATTAAATGCTTAATTAGTTTAATCAATATATGAATCTTTATAAATAAATTTTGATTAGTTCTTTACCGGGTCTTTTACAAATAAAAAGTAATGTTGCATTAATTCCAACTTAGGGTGTTTTCTTTATGAAATATCCCTGCATAATTTTTGTTAATTAAAAATAAACCTAGCTCATAGTTCGATCTCTCATATGCAAATAATTCGTTCGACGTTCCTGGTGTCGACCTTATCTTAGTATCTCGTTTTGATCAAGTTTATCAGAAGCTCTAAACCTTGCTAGTGTTAGACCAAGCTAAACCGTGTGCATCTAATTAGACCTTTTAAGCACGATTTCTGTGCTTTGGTGAGCCTAGTGGATATCTTAGAGTTTCTGTTCTGCCTTTCCTTATCAAGTAATCCTATCACGATTATTTCATGTTTCTCTTAGAATCTTAATCATCAATATCTAGTTCATACCTATCCTATCTCAGTTAGGTTGTCTCTTTATGAATCAGCTGTGTTCTTGTACCTAATCTATCGTAGCTACCTTTCTTTAGAGTTTGCCTTGCTATCTGTTTTTCCTGTCAGATCAGATCACCCTTGGTTAGTGTGTCAGTTGATCATCCGAGTTTTCTTCATAGACTAGTTTCCCTAAACCTAGCCTAAGGTTTCTTATGCGCTTGATAGTTCGTTGCTACCGTTGTCGTTCGTTTCACCTTAACTTGTACGTTAGCATGTGTATCACCTGTTACTTGTTTTAATACTAAAACTACATGTTAATTTTGACTAATTCTTATTCCATTGCTTTTATAAATAAAAAGTGATTAGGTTCTAATCCGGTTTTCTTTAATCATGATGTAACTGGTTAATCACTATTCATAACTAGTTTTTCTAAATAAAAGATGTTAGGGTTAAACATCGGTTTTCATAATAAAGTTAATATGCCTAATGACATCATAAATGCCTTTTTAATATTAAATATGTTTAGTTGAACGTGTGACATAAAGTTACTCGTTTAGATATCTTCCACTTGCTTTATCTTTCTAAAGTAATTGTTAATTTGACATAACTTCCACTCGAATGTTATAAATAAAATATGATTAGGTTTATTGCGATTTCTTTAATTAAATGTAACTTGTTTAATGGTATAGAGTATTTCTCTGAAATATTCTTTCACATGATTTCTTAATTAAAAATATGCCAAGTGTAGTGTCTTGTTGTTTGATAATGATCTGATGATAGTTTCGAGCTTAGTTCTGTGTTCAGCATTTCTTGCGCTAGCGTAACCTTAGAATCGAGCTCTATCTCTGTGTGATCTTTCCGGTCCTTACTCAATCTTCCACAACTATCTCTTTAAAGCTAACCCAGCCTTTCCCTTCCAAGCACTTTGTGTTCTTTAGTGATCCATCTAATCAAGCCTATCCTTTAGTGCGTTCTTTTAAAGCTTTTCTTTCGAGTGGTGTATTGTTCTTAGTTGGTTTGTGTGTCTGCTTTGTATGCTTGTGTCCGATGATTGATGCGAGTAGAACGAACGTGGTTCAAGAGCTTTGGAAGAGCATGAAGATGAAGTATTCTGAGCAACTACTCTTTGGTTAAAGGCAAGTGTGTCCTTGATCTTTTGTCCCAATAATTTTATTAATCACTGTTGCATTGCTTTGCATTAATTTTGATGGGTTCCTATTAAGGATGACTAGCCTCTTTTGACCATTATCTTGAACCTGGTTTTAACTAATTCTGATGGTAGATGTTGCTTAGTGTGCTCAACTGGGTTGGTAATAATCAACATGGTTATCATTCTATGCTCTATGTTCCTTTATGATAATTTTAATACAAGATCACTATGCATTAATCGGAACATGGAGAATCACCCAAGAAAACAGTACAACCACAAGAACTAAACGGGCACCGGTCTTGGGTCGAATAATTAGGAACTTTAGCTTGGGGTGATCTTACTCGATAAGGACAAGGGATCGGCGATCATGCGGGGTATGGACTCGCTCTAGCGAGGAGTTGGGTGAGTTATTCTTTTTATGGTGGGGTATCGACCTGCTAGGGGACTTTATACCTTGCTAACTGATCCGGACCTTGTGGGTCACAACTTGCTAGGGAACCTTTGTAAAGGCCATGTAGCGTCCCTATGCAACCACACCTCGGTAGTGTGGTATGGTGCCTGCGCAGCATCGCATGGTTGGGTCCAAAGTTCTTCGGAGCTTTTACGCTGCTTGTGGTGAAAGTGTACAACCTCTGTAGAGTGTAAAACTAATCGATTAGCCATGCTCACGGTCAAGAGCGGCCTGGACCCTCACATGATAATTGAACTTGAAGATGGACTTAAATTGTGATATGTGTTATGGTTATGCTTGCCATATACTTATGGTGTATCTCTTATCTTTATGCTTAATGTGGGTTGGTATAAACTTATACTTTATTAGTAATCGTGTGCTAATAAAATTTGACCAACTAAAATGCTAAATGCTTATAGCCCATCCACTATAAAGCCTTTGCATTCATTTTTTCCCCACACTTCTTGAGTACGACAAGTGCTCACCCTTGCTATAAACAATATTGCTCAAAAGGAGGAAGCTACTTTGAAGTCTTGTGAAGATGTTCTTTGGTTCTAGGCGTACGCAACCCCCGGTCATCGCTTGTGGAGTTTGGTGCCTTCGTTTCCAGGATTAAGCGTAAATCTCTGATAAACTCCGTTTTTCTTATGTGATATTGTTTCTGCTATTCACTTATGTCAACTATATGCATGAAACTTGGTCCTGGCATGCATATAGGTTTGCACTTGGTTTTCTTTGGAAAAACAGGTGTGACAACTTGAGCCCCCAGGGTAGTCGATAGACTAGTCGTAGAATCGACAGAGCTGGTCGATATTCCATGAGTTGTTGACGTCTTCGCCTTCGAGAGTCTGGAGGCGATAGGAGCCTGGTCCGGTAACCTTTGCAACTGTGAAAGGACCTTCCCAGAGCGAGCTGAGCTTGTGTAGCCTTCCGTGTTCTGGATGCGTCGGAGGACAAGATCTCGAACGTTGAAGGAGCGTTCCTTGACGTTGCGATCGTGGTAGCGTCGGATACCCTCGAGGTACCTTGCTGATTGAACGAGGGCGGCGCAGCGAGCTTCTTCGAGTACATCGATATCAACTTGTCTACTGTCTTCAGATATGCCTTCGTCGTAATGTTGTACTGCTGGTAAGTCCCACATGACATCAGCAGGGAGGATTGCTTCGAAGCCGTAGACCAAGAAGTATGGAGATTGTCCCGTTGGCTTGGAGGGTTGAGTACGTAGCCCCTAGAGCGCATTGGGTAGTTCCTTGATCCACTTTCCTCCTTTGGTATTGGAAGCGTCGTGTAGCCGCTTCATGAGAGCGTCGAGCACCATCCCATTGACGCGCTCGACTTGTTCATTGGCCCGAGGATGGGCAACTGAGACATATCAGACGTCGATCCCGCCGTTCTCGCAGTACTCCCAGAGCTGGTGATTGTTGAAATTGGAGCCCTGGTCTGTGATGATGCGGTGGGGTAGTCCGTAGCGATGTACGAGTTCATCCAGGAAGTCGAGTACTCTGTCGGCCTTGGGGCATGTGACCGGCTTGACCTCGATCCACTTGGTGAACTTGTCGATGGCCACCAATACTCTGTTGAATCCACCTGGTGCAGTGGGGAGTGGCCCAATCATGTCGAGCCCCCAGCAAGCGAAAGGCCAGGTTGGCGGTATGGTGACTAGCTTGTAGGCCGGGACATGTTGTTGCTTGGTGAAGTATTGGCACCCTTGGCACCTTCTGATGAGTTCTTCGGCATCGCCTAGAGCTGTGGGCCAATAGAAAGCTCGTCGGAAGGCCTTGCTGACCAGTGTGCGAAAGGACGCATGGTTGCCGCAGACGCCTTTGTGGATCTCCTCCAAGATGCCCTTGCCTTGTTCTCGGGGAACGCACTTCATCAGTACTCCTGAAGATGCGCCCCGCCTGTAGAGCTTGCCTCCGACTAGGACATAGGACTTGGCGCGGCGGATGAGTTGCTCGGCCAAGTTCTTGTACGAGGGAACCTTCTGCTCGCTGAGGTAGTCGATGAAGGGTTGCCTCTAGTCCACGTCGATCATCATAACCTCCTGGCCAGCCGAGGGATGCGCTGGATCAGTGGTCGGTGGCGCCGGCTCCGGGATGGATGGCGCGTGAAGCTCGTGGATGAAGACACCCGCTGGTACTTGAGCGCGAGTTGAACCAAGCATCGAAAGGACGTCCGCTGCAACGTTGTTGTCGCGGATGACGTGGTGGAACTCGAGACCGTAGAACTTGTTCTCGAGCTTGCGGACTTCTAGGCAGTAGGCGTCCATGTTCTCCTTGTTGCGGTCCCAGGACTTGTTGACTTGACTGATGACTACTTCGGAGTCACCGTAGACTAGTAGCCGCTTGATGCCCAGTGAAGCCGCGAGGCAGAGCCCGTGTAGCAGAGCTTCGTACTCGGCTTCGTTGTTTGAGACCTTCCAAAAGATCTGCAGGACGTACTTGAGTTATTAGCCCGTTGGAGAGATCAGGAGTATCCGTGCACTTGCGCCTCCGAGCTTGAGCGAGCCGGCGAAGTACATCACCCAATGCTCTGGGCGCTCAGTTGGAGTAGGTAGCTGATTCTCCCGCCACTCCGCCATGAAGTCGACTAGCACCTGCGACTTGATGGTTGTGCGTGGCTTGAAGTCGATGTTGAGGGCGCCGAGTTCGACTGCCCACTT
This sequence comes from Cenchrus americanus, assembly GCA_947561735.1. Classification (NCBI taxonomy): domain Eukaryota; kingdom Viridiplantae; phylum Streptophyta; class Magnoliopsida; order Poales; family Poaceae; genus Cenchrus; species Cenchrus americanus. Next base: position 151,841,281 of record OX387242.1, on the reverse strand, counting down.
GGAGATTCTTCCAGTAGCATCTTGGTTCTGCAGGATGTCGCCGAGCAGGTAGTCAAAGACGACGGAGATCGAGTACTCCTGGAAGTAGTGTCGCAGCTTCCGCGAGGTGATGAGCACTGCGTAAAGAAGCTTCTATACTGGCTGATAGCGTGCCTTAGATTCTGACAAGACCTTGCTGACGAAGTAGACTGATCGCTGGAATGGATAGGCGTCGTCGTCTTCCTGCCACTCGACGATGATGGCAGTACTGACCACGTGAGTAGTCGTAGCGAGGTAGAGCAGCAGTTGCTCGCCTTTGCGAGGAGTCGTGAGGACTGGTGGCTTTAATAGGAAGTCCTTGAGCTGGGCAAAGGCTTGGTCTGCCTCAGGAGTCCACACGAACTTCTCTTGATGCTTGAGTAGTTTGAAGAAGTGGAGCCCCGTTCTCCAAGCTTCGAGATGAATCTGTTCAGGGCCGCCATGCACTCGGTCAGCTTCTGCACATCTTTGATGCACGTGGGAGCTTTCATGCTGGTGATGGCAGAGATCTTCTTGGGGTTGGCTTCGATGCCGCGGTGGCTGATGATGAAGCCAAGTAGTTTGCCTGATGGTACGCCGAAGACGCACTTGTTCGGGTTGAGCTTCCAGCGGTACTCTCGCAGGGATGCGGAAGTCTCTTCAAGATCAGCGATGAGCGTGTCGGAGTTTCTGATCTTGACGACCACGTCATCAACATAAGCTTCGACGTTCTTGTTGAGTTGCCTTTTGAAACAGACCTGGATAGCTCGTTGGTAGGTAGCGCCGGCGTTCTTCAACCTGAAGGACATGGTCGTGTAGCAGTACGCGCCAAACGAGGTGATGAACTCGGTCTTCTCCTGGGCTTCTTCCTTGATTGCGACATGGTGGTACCCGGAGTAGCAGTCGAGGAAGTAGAGCAGGTCGCAGCCCCCCGTGGAGTCAATGACTTGATCAATCCGCGGCAACCCGAAGGGGTCCTTAGGGCAGTGCTTGTTGAGGTCGGTGTAGTCGACGCACATCCTCCACTCGTTCGAGTTCTTCTTACGGATGAGGACGGGGTTGGCGAGCCACTCAGGATGGAAGACTTCTCTAATGAAGCCAGCCGCGAGTAGTTTGGCGAGTTCCTTCTTGATGGCGTCCCGTCTGTCATCAGCGAAGCGGCGGAGGTGTTGTCGCTTCAGGGTAGATTTAGGGTCGACGTTGAGTGAATGGTCGATCAGCTCCCTGGGCACCCCTGGCATGTCTGCTGGTTTCCACACGAAGATTTTTCGGTTAGCCCGGAGGAAGCTGATGAGCGCGTCTTCCTATTTCGGGTCGAGGCCCACCCCGATCGTGGTGGTCTTGCTGTTGTCGCCTGTCCCAAGGTCAATTGTCTTGACTAGAACTTCCTCGGTGGCGAGGCTTGTTGGCTTTGTCCGACTTCTCTGGGATGTCGAGTTCACTTGGGGCAATCTTCTTCGACGTAGCGTAGATCTCCATCATTGCATTGGGTACTTGATTCGTAGCCGCGAGTTCCACAGCTTCTGTGTCACAGTCGAAAGATATATTCAAGTCCCATTGCAGTGAGAGTACACCCGCCGGACTTGGCATCTTGAGTACCAAGTAGGTGTAGTGGGGTACCGCCATGAACTTGGCGATAGCCGGTCTGCGGAGGATGGCATGGTAGGACGTATCGAAGTCCGCGACTTCGAACTTGACGTACTCGGTACGGTAGTTGTCCCTTGTTTCCCCGAAGGTAACTGGCAGAACCACTGAGCCCAGTGGGATAGCTGCGTTCTCGGAGATGATGCCGTAGAAAGGCGAGGTGCTCTTAGTCAGCATGTGGGTGATGTCAAGCTTCATCTTCTTCAAGGTATTGGTGAAAAGGACGTTGAGCGCGCTTCCACCGTCGATGAGGACCTTGTTGAGTTTGGAGTTCGCGACCACTGGCTTCAAGACGAGTGGGAACCGTCCTGGTTCAGAGAAGCTTGTCCATTGATCCGCATGGGAGAAGGAAATGGGTACCTCCGACCACCGGAGAGGGGTCGGGACCGCTGGTTAAATGCTCATGACTTCTCGACGGGTAGCTTTCTGAGCCAGTCGGTTGGGTAGTTCGCCGAAGAGGACGTTCACCGTCTTGTCGGGTTCCTGGAAGTCGTCGTTGCCTTCGTCGGTCTTCTTCTTGCCTTTCTTGTCGTGAGGGTGCCGTGGCTCTGGAGTATCCTTGAGTGCTCGCCGGAGTTGGTAGCACTGCTCGGTGGTGTGGTTGCCGTCCAGATGCCACGGGCACTTCTCTTTCAGCAAGTCTTTGAAGCTGCCGGAGGTCTTCTTCGAGTTGTCTTTCGCAGAGCGCTGAATAGCCGCGACAGTGTTGTCTGGCTTGCGCTTGCGATTGGGACCCAGGTAGTTGTTGCTGCGACCGCCTTGGTTCCCGTTGTTGTTGCTGCCTCCACCCGTGTTCTGTTTGCTCTTGCCACGGATGGCGTCGTACTTGGCGTTAGCCTTGTCTTCTTCATCAGCCCAGGAGGTGATCATGTCCTTGAGGTGGGTGTTGGAGCTCGGGCGGCGACGACCGAAGTCTTCGAAGGTGCGACGATGGTAGAGACCGTCTTGGAAGAGGTCGATGACCTCCTTGTCAGAGACATCGACTACGGTGGCGCGCTTGTCGAAAAAGCGCTGCATGTACTTGCGAAGGGTCTCGCCCTGTTCCTGCTTTACCATTGCCAGGTCCATGCGAGTACCCGAGCAGCCCATAGCGCCCGCGAAGTTGCTGTTGAATTGTTCCTTCAGCTGGTCCCACTTGTCGATCGAGTACTTCTCGAGGGACTCGATCCATGTGAGCGGGGCTTGATCCAGACAGAAGGGGAAGTAGAGGCACTTCGTGTCGTTGTTGCCGCCACCGTTTTCGATGGAGAGAGCATAGCATCTGAGCCACTGCACTGGATCCTGCTTCGTGTCGTACTTGGTAATCCCCAGAGGCCTTGCTGCCGCGGTCGCCTCCGCCCCCAGCTCTCCTGTCAGCCCCATGGTTGGAGCTCCCGCCGTCGCTGCCTCCACCGCCAGGATCGCGGTGAGGGATGATCTCCCGACCGCCGACGGCGCTGTTGCCACCGTGAGAGGGTCCACCGGCTGTTGCCCGAGTACTGTTGGGGTTAGCTGGTAGCTCCGCTCGAGTACGGTTGCGACCGATGTCCGCACTGCGACTGGTGGCTTCATTGTTTTGCTGGCGGTTCCTGACGGGGGGCACTTGAGTGACCCTATTGTCGACTTGCATGAAGTAGGCGTCCTCCGTGAGCTTGGCGATGACTTGTCCCGCGCGCATCCCCTGAGCTTGACGTGTTATCGTAGTGATAGACATGAGGCATTGTTCTGTGGTGGTGTGCACCCGGCTCTCGACTTGGTCGAGTGCTTCCGCGAGGTTCTGGATGGGAAGGGACTCGCGGAGACGTCGGCGCCGTTCATTCCGCTTTCTGTTGCGTTCACGTCGAGCGTCCTTGTTGGCGTCGGTCTCGTCGGCGGGTGCGTTGGCGGACAACTCGTCCGCTGAGATGTCCTCGAGATATTGGTTAGGGACTGTCCCTGAGGGCCCTGGCGTCTCTTTGGTAGTCATGAAGACTTGCCGGTCAGGAGTGCCAAGGCTGGAGTCACTGGTTGCCACCTCTGTCGGAGTGTGCTCCCCCGCTGGGGCAAGCGGTGTTCCCTCCTGGAAGGGAAGTGAGTCGAGGTAGGCGACGTAGCGTGAGTTTCCTCCTGTCAGGTCTGCGGGCTTGCGGTCTGGCCAGTTGACGAATCTCTTGGCGGGTGTAGATTTTATAACCAGGCCGGGAGCTTGTCCTGACAAGGGTTGCTCTATAGTATTGTTCTCGGACTCGGGCTCATCAGGGTCCGACCCGAAGTTGAACTCGTAGGAGGAGTCCGAGTAGAAGCCGGAGAGAGGGTTGGAGTCCAAGTTGTAGCCAGGGACGGTGTTGGAGTCCGAGTCGTACTCAGGTACGATTTCCTTGCCGACCCGGCGTGCAGTGGGAGCCTTCATGTGGGCCTCGCGATGTTGCGAGGGCCGCGTGTGAACCGCTCACGGAGTGGGGAGGCCGCACGCGATGGCTGGGTAGCCGACTCGCATACGATAGCCCCCACGGGGGGGGACGTCGAGTTCGAGTTGAAGTCGGATCCAAACTTGAAGTCGGCGTGTTGGTTGTAGAGCAAAATTTTGCCGAATTTTCGCGGCGAGATTGCCCGTGACTACTTCGGGAAGCGTCACGAGCCCGTCTCGGGTTGGGCGGCATGGTGAGGCGGCGTTGGAAGGATCCCGGCGCCGTCGGCAAGTGCGGACCCGGAGCCGAAGACAAAGGTGTCGCTGCGTTTGAAGGCGACGGTTGGCTTCTGTGAAGATGGAAGCCGTCGAGTTCGCCATATGATTTTTGGCGTGATCCCCTACCTAGCGCGCCAACTGTCGGTGTTTTAGATCGGCAACCAAGCAAGGGGGAGTACACGAGGGACCGGGGAGCGTCCCGAGTGGTCGATGGATGACCGCTCCTCAGTGATGAGTGATTGACAACGGGTGTTGGACTGACTCTTGGCTTAGTGCGCAGGTGTAGGTTGCGGCCTAGTTCGTGTTGTTGCGGGTGAAGAACGGGGCGCGAAAGGTCTTCGCCCTTGAGGGGCCTCCGGGAGATGGAGAGACAAGTAGGCTCGGTTCGAGGGGCCCGGTGGACAGCGGGACTAGGTGCGAGCCACATGGTGGCGACATGGGCAAGATGAAGTCATGGACAGACGAGCTGGTGCACGGTGGCGGTCGAGTCAAGTGGTTTGGCGGGAGGCGGGCCCAGGGCACGCGGGGTTTGGTGGTTTGCCCACAAAACCACCGGCGGACGGTTTCTTGGTTTGGGCTTCAAAACCAAGTCCGGGGCCCAACACGACGGAGACGGGATCGGGCGTGTCGGGAAGCTTCGAGGCGGAGGACACGCGGCGGGATCGCATGGCTTGCGTCGGGAGGACGGGGGGGGTGCGGCAAAGGCGTGGCCGTCCGATGGCAAGACCCACAAACATTACCTAAATGCCCCTACGTGGGTTGTATCGCCGGTAGTTAAGTTAGGGGTAGTCGAGTCATTTACCACTCACGGCGGGACTTGATATATAAGCCATGAGTGTGTGTGGATGGCTCTCTCTCTCCGCGACTTAGGGTATCATTTCCTCCCTCCTCTTTCTCATTTTCGTAGCTATTTTTCTTCCATTTTCTCTAGGCTAGCATGAGAGCTTCATGAGAGATTTGTTGAGAGGGATGGATGCTAGGGCGGCATGCTAGACCTTGTGAATCCTTCCTGGTTTGTATAGAAGATTCGGGGATGTGTTTTCGTGGTCTTTTTGTGCTTGTTTTCGTGCCTTTGTTCCCGGTTCGATTCCTCGGATTTGAGTGGGTTTCTCCCCGGATTTCTTGAGGGAAAACATGGATAGATGTCTTGTGCATCTTTGTGCTTGATCTTGTGTCCTCAAACGGCGGAAACCACTTCGATTCGTGAGTTTTCGTTCGGTGCTCTAGCTTTTGGTGGTGCTCAAAGGATTCGCGATTCCCGGTAATTTAGGGAGTTAGGAGGCAAGATTTTTTGGGCTATAGCATCCTTGTGTGACGCTTTTCAAGTCCCCAAACCCTTGTCTCCACGGCTTCAACCCGTTTGGGAAATCCGATGATGATTTGGGGGAGTTGACTTTCGGGGTCGTGGGTTTTCCGTTGCTGTCCCGCGCGGCGCGACGGTCCGGGTGGCTTTGTTCGTCGCGTGTTCGTCGTGTTCTTGCGCGTCCTTGCTTTTTGATCCGGTTTGGCTTTTGGTTTTGGTTGCGGCCGGTTTGCGTACGGTCGAGCTCGAGAGGCGGACGGTCGCGTGGGTGGCGCGGACGGTCGCCGCCCCTTGGCGGACGGTCGTTTTCTCGGAGTCGCTTACGGAGGTTCTAGTATGCTTTAACGGACGGTCCGCGGCATAGGGCGGACGGTCCGCGGAGCTCGCGCGGACGATCCGCGGCTTCGGGGTCGGACGTCCGCGAGGCTGCGCGGACGGTCCGCCCCTCCCCGGCCGAACGGTCCGCGCGCAGTCCGTGTGCTTTGCTTCTTGGTTCGATTCTTCCTTCCCTTTCTAGTGCTTCCGCGTGTGCTTCAAGGAATCGTTCCTAGGACTAGAGGTTGATCCGCAACCTCGTGGTCTTGGCGATTGGTGTGTGATTCGATCCATCGCTCGTGTGTGACCGGGGTTTGACTAGGGTATAGGCGGGTTCTTTTGAAAGGATTTTTACCGGCTCCTATTCACTCCCCCCTCTCTAGTCGCCATCTGATCCTTCAATTGGTATCGAAGCTTGGTGCGGATTCTTTGTGACTTTGACAAGTCTTGAATCCTAAGATGGCGTACGTTGAGCGGGGCGGTCTGCCGCACTTCGATGGCAAGGGTTTCCACAAGTGGGCGGCTCGTATGATGATCTTTCTTCGTGGCAAGTTGTTGGATTTCATTGTGCTTGACAAGACCTATGCTATTCCGGTCAACATCCATACTCTTATGGTGACCGATGCCGGTGCTAAGGCCAAGTATGAGGCTAATGCAAAGGCCCGGTGATCACTTGGTCGGGAGCTTGTGTGATCCGAGTTTGAGCGTGTTCGCCATTTGAATCTTGCTTGGCAAATTTGGGAAGAAGTTGTTGGTTGCTCACGGTGGTGATAACCATGTGAAGACGCTCGCCTCTTTGTCTCTTACCGGATGCAATATGAGTATTTCACTCCACTTCCCGGTAAGGACATTGATGCGATGTTTCGGAGGTTCTACGCCATCGTAGACAACATGAAAGCTAATGTTGAGGATTTTCCCTACACGAGCATGATCGGGCTTTGAAGCTCTTGCATGTCTTGGACCCAAATGTTTGGGGTGCTAAGGTTGAGGCCATCAAAGAGGTAAATTGGGCATTACTTGACTATTGAGTTGGATGACCTCTTTTCTAAGCTCAAAGTCGAGTTTGAGGTTGATAGGAAGTTGCAATCCAAGCATGAGGGCTCGGCCGACCATAGTCTTGCTCTTGTTGGCGGATCAAAGGACAATCTAACCCTTCTGTCGACGAGTTTTCCTTGTCTTCTCTCATGTCCATTCCGGATAGGGGAGTTTGATGTCTTTGGGCGAGGAGGAGGGCGCCTTGCTCTCAAGAAAGGTTTGAACGACTACACGAGAGTCGGAGGAATGCAAGCGGAGCTCGAGGGACGTGCTACAAGTGTGGCAAGCGTGGCCACTTCATCGCCGAGTGCCGGAGGCGGAGGAGAACAAGTACAAGGTGAGCGAGTACAAGGCGCATCGAGGCGTGAAGACAAGTACTCCTCCAAGGGCGAAGCACTTCGACAAGTCCAAGAGCAAGGACAAGGCAAGGACAAGGACAAGGACAAGCGGCGACCGGAGCAAGAGCGGCTACAAGAAGAACAAGGCAAGGCGATGGTGGCCGGTGCGAGCGCGTTGACTCAAGCTCCAGCGATGACGATCGAGCTCAGCGGCGAAGATGAGAGAGACGGCGGGAGGCGCAATGGCAAGAAGAGTGCAAGCGGAACCTCGAGCGGGGGTAGGCTGTGTGGCGGCTTGAGGAGGGCTTTTGTGGCATGGCCCCATAGCTCAAGCGACAAGAAAGTGAGAAGGAAGACAGCGACTCCGGCTAGGAGGATGAGTAAACACGGACCCCGACTCTTTGCTTGCTGAATTGCTAGGTTATGAGAAGCTTACTTGACAACCGTGATAGTGTGCTTAGAGATGCCAAAAAGATGAGGAGAGAATCTTAGGGCACAACTTGAGAATGCTAGCGAGAAAGTAGAGGAGAACTTGAGTCAAAATTGCTTGGATTGAAACTTGAGAATGATTCTTTGAAACTTGCTCCTACTACTCTCGATGATGTTGAATGTGTTGAGTGTGATGCATGGTTGAATGAGATTAAAGCTGCTTAATGAGAAGAATGCTCTTCCACCTTGGCTAAACTAGATGCTCTTGGGGCCGAGTATGATGAGCTTAAGGCTAGACCTACTTTCTTGGTGCTTGCAAGTCATGTCCTACTATGCATGCTAAGCTTGTTGATGCTCGTTCTACCATTAGTTCTTTGGAAGCATCTTTGAAATCTCCTACTGTTTGTCAATGCATGCACTAGGCTGTGATGAAGTCACTTTCGAATCGTGAGACTTACTTCCCGTTTTTGGATGTCATCTATGAGGAGAATGACTATTTGAGGAAGGTGTTGGGTTGGTTATACCGAGCGGGAACCTCAATTGAAAATCATGATTGAGGAGTTAAAGAGAGGCCGATGGTCGTGGTTTGGGTTTTGAGAAGTTGGGTGAGAAAGTGGGAAGAACGAGTAGGGGGGGAGAAGTGTGGGTCGGAGGGCGGGAGTAGTCCATAACGCAGAACTTTTAACGACACACCTTTGAAGCTGACTGGTAAGATACCCAAATTCCCACCAAGACAAATGATTTCCCGGGTTAGGGAAGTTTGTGGGGAGAAGGGGAAGCAGAGAGAAGAGGAAAACAAAACCATACGGTGAGGATTGTGGAGGAGGATCTTGGAGTTTTGAGAGAGAGAGAGGAGAAAAGGTGGCCTGAGGGGGGGGGAATGAAGCTCCTTGTCCCGGCAAGATTAAGCACTTTTCGACTAGGTCCTCGGAGTTTTTCATCTTCTCGGGTTTGGTCCCTAGGGTTCTTAGAGTCATGTCACTTCATTGCTTGACTTGTACAAGGCTTTAAGGTCTTGTCACAAGGTGCTTCATGAACTTATCACGAAAGTCTTGCTTTCAACACACTATAACCCTGCATAAACACTAAACTCCAAAACCGACATGCACGAACGAACTTGTTAGACCTCCCCGCGACCCCGTCATCGCCTATTCAAGGTCTTGTGACCTTCCCGCACCCCGTCATTACTGACTCAAGGTCATGAGACCTTCTCGCAACTCCGTCTTTACCGACCCAAGGTCCTGAGTCCTTCCCGCGACCCTGTCGTCGCTGAATTAGGGTCTTGAGACCTCCCCGCGACCCCGGCGTCGCCTACTCAAGGTCATGAGACCTTCCCACGACCCCGTCGTCGCGGACTCAAGGTCCAGAGACCCCCTGCGACCCCGCCATCAGCGATTGAAGGTCATGAGACATTCGGTGACTCCGTCATGAGGACCGGGAGCGTCCCGGTGGTCGGTGGATGACCGCTCCTTAGTGATGAGTGATTGACAACGGGTGTTGGACTGACTCTTGGCTTAGTGCGCAGGTGTAGGCTGCGACCTAGTTCGTGTTGTTGTAGGTGAAGAACGGGCGCGAAAGGTCTTTAGCCTTGAGGGGCCTCCGGGAGATGGAGAGACAAGTAGGCTCTGTTCGAGGGACCCGGTGGACAGCGGGACTGGGTGCGGGCCACACGGTGGCGACACAAGCAAGACGAAGTCATGGACAGACGAGCTGGTGCACGGTGGCGGTCAAGTCAAGTGGTTTGGCGGGAGGCCGGACCGGGCACGCGGGGTTTGGTGGTTTGCCCACAAAACCATCGGCGGACGGTTTCTTGGTTTGGGCCTCAAAACCAAGTCCGAGGGCCCAACACGACGGAGACGGGATCCGAGCGTGTCGGGAAGCTTCGAGGCGGAGGACACGCGGCGGGATCGCATGGCTTGCGTCGGGAGGACGCGGGGGTGCGGCAAAGGCGTGGCCGTCCGATGGCAAGACCCACAAACATTACCAAAATGCCCCTACGTGGGTTGTATCGCCAGTAGTGTAGTTAGGGGTAGTCGAGTCATTTACCACTCCGGCGGGACTCGATATATAAGCCCGGAGTGTGTGTTGATGGCTCTCTCTCTCGCGACTTAGGGTTTCATTTGCTCCCTCCTCTTTCTCATTTTCGTAGCTATTTTCCTTCCTATTTTCTCTAGGCTAGCATGAGAGCTTCATGAGAGATTTGTGGAGAGGGATGGATGCTAGGGCGGCATGCTAGACCTTGTGAATCTTTCCTGGTTTGTATAGAAGATTCGGGGTTGTTTTTCGTGGCTTTTTGTGCCTATTTTCGTGCCTTTGTTCCCGGTGTGATTCCGCGGATTTGAGTGAGTTTCTTCCCGGATTTCTTTGAGGGAAACATGGATAGATGTCTTGTGCATCTTTGTGCTTGATCTTGTGCCCTCAAACGCCGGGAAACTACTTCGATTCGTGAGTTTTCATTCGGTGCTCTAGTTTTTGGTGGTGCTCAAAGGATTCGCGATTCCCGGTGATTTAGGGAGTTAGGAGGCAAGAGTTTTGGGCTATAGCATCCTTGTGTGACGCTTTTCAAGTCCCCAAACCCTTGTCTCCATAGCTTCAACCGTTTGGGAAATCCGATGATGATTTGGGGGAGTTGACCTTTGAGGTCGGGCGTTTTCGCTCTCGTCCGAGCCTCGCGGACGGTCCGCACCCTCCTGGCGGACGGTCCGCGCCGCTCGAGTTCGTCCCGAGTTCTTCGTGTTCTTGCTCGCCCTTCGTTTCGATCCGTCGCGATTTTGGTTTTTGGTTGGACGGAGTTTCGGACGGTCCGTGGTGTCGGGCGGACGGTCGCGGGTGCTTGGCGGACGGTCCGCGTGCTCCCCGCGGATGGTCCGTGGCACGGGGGTGGCTTTGGGTCGTTACTGTGTAAATTAACGGACGGTCCGCGGCTAAGGCGGACGGTCCGCGGCTCGGGTGCGGACGGTCCGCGATGCCCGGCCGGACGGTCCGCGCGGCTCTTGCGGACGGTCCGCCCCTCTGCGCGGACGGTCGCGAGGCTGTGTGCTTTTGCTTCTTGGTTCGATTCCCTCCTCCCTTTCTAGTGCTTCCGCGTGTGCTTTGAGGAATCGTTCCTAAGGCTAGAGGTTGATCCATAACCTCGTGGTCTTGGCGATTGGTGCGTGATTCGATCCATCGCTTGTGTGTGACCGGGATTTGAGTAGGACATAGGCCGGGTTCTTTGGGAAGAATTTTCACCGGCTCCCTATTCACTCCCCCCCCCTCTCTAGTCGCCATCGATCCTTCAATTGGTATCGGAGCTTGGTGCCGGATTCTTTGCGACTTTGACAAGTCTCGAATCCTAAGATGGCGTACGTTGAGCGGGGCGGTCCGCCGCACTTCGATGGCAAGGGTTACCACAAGTGGGCGGCTCGTATGATGATCTTTCTTCGAGGGAAGCTGTTGGATTTCATTGTGCTTGACAAGACCTATGCTATTCCGGTCAACATCCATACTCTTATGGTGACCGATGCCGATGCTAAGGCCAAGTATGAGGCTAATGCAAAAGCCGTTGATCACTTGTGCCGGAGCTTGTGTGATCCAGAGTTTGAGCGTGTTCGCCATTTGAATCTTGCTTGGCAAATTTGGGAAAAGTTGTTGGTTGCTCACGGTGGTGATAACCATGTGAAGGCTCGCCTCTTTGTCTCTTACCGGATGCAATATGAGAATTTCACTCCACTTCCCGGTGAGGACATTGATGCGATGTTTCGAGGTTCACCGCCATCGTGAACAACATGAAGGCTAATGTTGAGGATTTTCCGTATTCGAGCATGATCAGGCTTTGAAGCTCTTGCATGTCTTGGATCCAAATGTTTGGGGTGCTAAGGTTGAGGCCATCAAGGAGTCTGGGAATTATTTGACTATTGAGTTGGATGACCTCTTTTCTAAGCTCAAGTCGGCTGAGGTTGACAGGAAGTTGCTATCCAAGCATGAGGGCTCGACTGACCATAGTCTTGCTCTTGTGGGAGGATCAAAGGGCAAATCTAACCCTTCCTGTCGACAGTTTTCTTTGTCCTCTCTTATGTCCATTCCAGATGAGGAGTTTGATGTCTTTGGCGAGGAGGAGGCCGGCCTTGCTCTCAAGAAGGTTTGAACGACTACACGAGAGTCGGAGGAACGCAAGGCGGAGCTCAGGGACGTGCTACAAGTGTGGCAAGCGTGGCCACTTCATCGCCGAGTGCCGGAAGCGGAGGAGAACAAGTACAAGGTGAACGAGTACAAGGCGCACCCGAGGCGTGAAGACAAGTACTCCTCCAAGGGCAAGCACTTCAACAAGTCCAAGAGCAAGGACAAGGACAAGCGGCGACCGAGCAAGAGCACCTACAAGAAGAACAAGGCAAGAGCGATGGTGGCCGGTGCGAGCGACGTTGACTCAAGCTCAAGCGAGGAGCGATCAAGCTCAAGCGGCGAAGATGAAGACGCCGGGAGGCGCGGTGGCAAGAAGAGTGCAAGCCGGAACCTCAGCGGGCTGAGCCGTGTGGCGCTTGAGGGCTTTTGTGGCATGGCCCATAGCTCGAGCAAGCAAGAAGAGTGTGAAGGAAGACGGCGACTCCGACTCGGAGGATGAGGTAAACCGTGATCCCGACTCTTTGCTTGCTGAGATTGCTAGGTTGAATGGTTTGCTTGATAACCGTGATAGTGTCTTGAGAGATGCCAAAAAGATGAGGAAAGATCTTAGGGCTCAGCTTGAGAATGCTAGCGAGAAAGTAGGAGAGTTAGAGTCAAAATTGCTTGAATTGAAACTTGAGAATGACTCTTTGAAACTTGCTCCTACTCCTCCCGATGATGTTGAATGTGTTGAATGTGATGCTTGGTTGAATGAGATCAAAGCGCTTAATGAGAAGAATGCTTCTATTTTGGCTCAACTAGATGCTCTTAGGGTCGAACATGATGAGCTTAAGGCTAGACCTACTTTGCTTGGTGCTTGCAAATCATGTCCTACTATGCATGCTAAGCTTGTCGATGCTCGTTCTACCATTAGTTCTTTGGAAGCATCTTTGAAATCTCCTATTGCAAATGCATGTTCTAGCTGTGATGAAGCCACTTTGCGTAATCTTGAACTTACTTCCCGTTTGGATGTCATCTATGAGGAGAATGACTATTTGAGGAAGGTGTTGGGTTGGTTGTCTGGGCAGGAACCTCAATTGAAAATCATGACTGAGGAGTTCAAGAGAGCTGATGGTCGTGGTTTGGGGTTTGAGAAGTTGGGTGAGAAAGTGGGAGAGAATAGTGGGGAGAGTGTGTACGAGAAGTGTGTTGAGTCTAACCCCGGGTTTGAGGTGAACGGGGAGATCCAAGTCCCACTCCCAAAAGCACCCAAGAACTCTTTCACACCAAAGCCCAACCACCTTTGCAACAAGCTTGACACAACCCAAGATCCACCCAAATTCCCACCTAAGACAAATGATTTCCGAAACCACCGGTGAAGTTTGTGGGTGAGAAGGGTGAGAAGGCTAAAGAGAAGCCGAGCCAAAACCAAAACCCATCCCCTTCGGGTGTGAGTATTGTGGCAAGGAGAGGCATCTTGCGAGTTTTGCTACAAGAGGAAGAGGGATGAGAGGCTTGCTAGGGAGCAAGCAAACCGGGACAGGTATCGCCGGCCTCGCGGTATTCCCGAGCCTAGAGTGCCACTTCCACGGGGTGTGGGAAGTGTGAGGAGTGTTGGCGGTGTTCTCACGGAGAGGTGGTGGTGAGAGGTTTGTCGGGGAGAGATGATGGTGTGCGTCTTTGGTGAGAGGTTTGGTCGGGCTCGTGGTGGTTTTGCTTGGGACGTCCTCCTACTCGTCCTCGGTATGGGTTTAGGGGAGATGATCGCAGCTTTGGGTTCCGGAGGAACTACGGACCACGTTTTCCCCCTCGTGGTGCTCGTACTCCTCCCATGGGACATGGGAAGTTTGGTGGCAAGGGAGTGATGTTTGCTAACCCCTCTTTTGAGCGGATGGCTCGACACCGGTTTAACTTTCTCCGTGCTAACCCCGGTGTCGAGTCGCTAGCTCACTCTCGTTCTTGTTTCGATTTGCGGGCGGGGAGGCTTGGAGAACATTTGGTTGATCGACTCCGGGTGTTCTCGACACATGACCGGAGATAAGAAGTGGTTCTCCGGCCTCACCCCGGTGAAGGAAAAGATGTACATCACATTTGGGGACAATGGACGAGGTAGGGTCTTTGTCCGAGGGTGTTGTGCATGTGAGTGACAAGGTAACGGCGAAAAGAGTGGCTCTTGTGAAGTCTTTGGGTTTCAATTTGCTTTCGGTTTCTCGGTTGCTTGATGAGGGTTTTGAGGTGCGTTTCAAGTCCGGCGAGTCTCGTTTGCTTGATTCTCGAGGTGATCTTGTCCGCATGATCATCCCCGAGGGTCGCATTTTCGTGGCCGATTTCTCTCGTTCTTTGGGTCTGCTCGTTTGTTTGATGGCCGGTCCTTCTTCGACTTGTGGAAATGGCATAGGCGGTTGGGACACTTGAGCTTTGATTTGGTTTCCGCTTGAGTGGTCTTGACCTTGTCCGAGGATTGCCGAAGTTGAAGTTTGAGAAGGATTTGGTTTGTGCTCCTTGTAGGCATGGTAAGATGGTAGCCACTCCCCATCCACCCCCGACCGATGTCATGACCGAGCGTCCGGACGTAGCTGTTACATATGGACCTTGTTGGGCCAGCTCGAGTTCGCTCGGTGGGTGGGAAGTGGTATGTCCTTGTTGTGGTGGACAATTACTCTCGCTATGCCTGGGTGTTCTTCTTGGAGGATAAGAGTGAGACTTTTGGCTTTGTTCGAGATCTGATCGTGAGGTTGAAAAACGAGAGGCATGGGAATGCTATTCGAGCTATCCGCGGTGATAATGGCTGCGAGTTCAAGAACTCTCGTTTTGATGCCTTTTGTCGTGATCTAGGTCTTGAACATCGGTATTCGACCCCTTATGTGCCCCCTCAAAATGGAGTCGTGGAAAGGAAAAATCGGACTCTTTGTGAGATGGCTAGGACGATGCTCGATGAGCACGGGACTCCTAGGAGGTTTTGGGCCGAGGCGGTCAATACGGCTTGCCATGTTTCCAACCGGATTTTATTGAGAGCTTTCAAGAAGAAGACTTGTTATGAGCTTATGCATGGTCGGGCACCCAAGGTGAGTCACTTCGAGTTTTTGGCTGCAAGTGCTTTATTTTGAAGAAGGGAAAACTCGACAAGTTTGAGGCTAGGTCTAGTGATGGTATTTTCTTTGGATATGCTAACCACTCTAGAGCCTATAGGGTGCTTAACCTTGAGACTAACAAAATCATGGAGACTTGCGAGGTGACCTTCGACGAGACAATGCCATGTACCTCTCTTGGCTTTGAATGTGCGAGGTGATGAAGAGATGGCCAAGGACCTCTTTGAAGAGGAGAAAGATGAAGCTGGAGATGATGATGGGGAGAACCATGCGCCTGAAGCTGAGCATGTACCCACTACTTCCCCTACGACGACTTTGGAGCATGGACCGTCTACTTCATGGACAACGACGGTGCAACAAGAGGACCAGGCGAGAGAAGCTGAAGTTGAGGGGGAGGTAGTCTCGAGGCGTGAGGCTCCCCGGCGGATTCAAGAAGTGCATCCCCTGTCGAAGATCATTGGAGACATCAATGAACGCACTACACGGTCGAGGTCCGGGAATTCCTCTCATTTTGCTCATGCTTGCTTTTGTTGCTACTTTTGAGCCCAAGGACATTGGACATGCTTTATCCGATGCAAACCGGGTCAATTCTATGCATGAGGAGTTGGAAAACTTTGAGAGGAACCAGGTGTGGGAGTTAGTTGAACCACCTCCAAATTGCCATCCCATAGGAACCAAGTGGGTTTGGAAGAACAAAGAGGGAGAGAATGGGATGGTTGTGAGGAACAAGTCCAGACTTGTTGCTCAGGGGTTTAGTCAGAAGGAGGGGATCGACTATGAGGAGACCTTTGCTCCTGTGGCCCGTCTTGAGGCAATTCGGATCCTTCTAGCCTTTGTCGTGGCTAAAGGGTTCAAGTTGTTTCAGATGGACGTGAAGAGTGCTTTTCTGAATGGGGTCATAGAGGAGGAGGTGTATGTGAAGCAGCCACCTGGGTTTGAGAGCGAGTTGTACCCACACGGGGTATACGGGGTTGAAAAGGGCTCGTATGGGTTGAAACGGGCGCCCGTGCTTGGTATGGGAGATTGAGAGGTTTTCTTTTGAGCGAGAGGGTTTGTGATGGGTACCGTAGATAGAACCTTGTTTCTCCTCAAGCATGGAAATGACTTGCCGATTGTTCGGATATACGTGGATGATATTGTCTTTGGTGGCTCGTCACATAACCTTGTTGCCAAGTTTGCGGATGAGATGAGCGGGGAGTTCGAGATGAGCATGATGGGCGAGTTGCGGTATTTTCTCGGGCCGCAGATCAAGCAAGTGAAGGACGGTACATTTGTGCACCGGACCAAGTACACGAAAGACATGCGAGGAAGTTCCGGATGCAAGATGTGAAGCCGATGTCGACTCCCATGGGGAGTACGGCAACTTTGGATGCGGATGAGGACGGAGAACCGGTGGACCGGCGGGGAGTACGGGGAGCATGATCGGCTCCCTCCTCTACTTGACGGCGACGAGGCCAGACATACAGTTCAGCATGTGTCTGTGCGCTCGTTTTCGGGCTTCGCCGAGGACATCACATCGACGGGCCGTCAAGAGGATTTTCGGTACCTACGATCCGCCCCCGGTCTTGGCCTTTGGTATTCTTCCTCCTCGACTCTTGTCTCTTCATGGTTTTTCCGATGCGGATTTTCTTTGGTTGTCGAGTCGAGAGGAAGTCTACTTCGGTACTTGTCGGTTTCTTGGTTCTTCGTTGGTCTCATGGTCTTCCCGCAAGCGAGTCTAGTGTAGCTCGGTCTACCACGGAGGCGAGTATGTTGCCGCCGCGAGTTGTTGCTCCCGTTGTTGTGGATTTCATACACTTTGAGAGACTTTGGTGAGGAGTGCACCCAGATCCCACTTCTTTGTGATAGCACCAGTGCCATAAGCGTAGCCAAAAACCCAGTGCTTCACTCCAGAACTAAACATATAGAAGTGAGGTATCATTTCCTGAGGGACAATGTGGAGAAAGGAACCATAGTTTGAGCCATGTCCCTACCCAAGATCAGCTAGCCGACATCTTTACAAAGCCTCTCGACCAAGCTACATTTGTGCGCTTGCGGGGGGAACTTGGGGTTTGTTGCCCTTTCTAGTTGAGTCTTGGGGGATTTCTTTTTGTACCATATGTATTATGCCATGTTTTACTTTGATGTATATACATGCTTTGCTTGATGTACAAACCATGGTAGGATAGTCATCTTGTCACATAACATGTTGCATTTGCCATATATTGCATTTTAGGATGATGAGCTTCTGTCATATCCCATATTTGAGTCTCTTTGGCTATTTGTGAGATATTGGTTATATGTGTGGAGAAATGGTGATGTGAGGCTATGCTCTTGGAATATTTGAGATATATGTGTGGTGAGATAGCCCCTTTTTGAAATAAATGTTAAACTTAACTAATTTTTGATGAAATTTTGCTCCACTCGTGTGTAGTTGTGTATCCATGTCACAGTTTGGTCTAAATGTGCTTTTCATGCTTAGATTGTGCTTGGATGCCTGTTCTTGCATTTGGGCCAAAGGCCGAATATCATGGTGAATGTTTAGCCTATGTTGCATTCATGGGGGAGCATAAGCTTCTTTTTGCCGCAAAGGCACTTCATGTACCATGAAATGACTTAATCTTGAAAAGAAGTGTAAAATGTCTGAAAACTGCTCCATCCATCATGTCTATGCTTAAAATGTCTTATCTTTCACATATGGGTGCAAAACATGTTGCATGATGTTCACCAGTGGAGAAGTCTCCCCGAAGTGGACACATGGCTCATGAGCTTTGACATGACATGCTTTGCTTTATGGGTGTTTGCCATGATCTTTTGCTGAGAATTTGATATCCTTGTATGATCTTTAAATGGTATGCATGTTTGTGGCTCAAGTGTGACATGGATAGGCTTTTACATGTGAAGCGAGCCTTCTTTTGGTAAAACTGCTTAAATCTGAAAATTTTGCTTTGTCACATGCTTGTATTTTCATATATTACTTGTGGCAATGCTTTGACTATGCTATTATTCATATGTGTGATCTTTGTCTCATTTTTAGCCTATTTGACACTAGATTTGGCCTATTTGAGAAGCTCATGTAGTTGTTTATATGCTTTGTTTTGCATTTCTGCATTTTCACCTTGATTCATACATTGTCAACAAGGGGGAGAAAAGGTGAGCTTAATGAAAATTCAGAAAAAGGTGAGCTGAAATTTGGAAGTGTGCATCCACATGTTCAGAGGGAGGCATTTGTTCAGGGGGAGCTTTCTTGCTGTTTTCGGTGTGGATTTTGTGCTTTGCTTGGCTTGTGACCTTTCTTTGCCTTTCTTCGGTTTTGGTCATGAGTTGAGCTTCTTCGTTTTTCTTTCTTCTTCTTTTCTCTTTTTCTATGAATTTCATTTCGCGTTGTGTGTTGTCAATGCACTCATCAAGGGGGAGATTGAGGACCAGGAGCGTCCCAGTGGTCGGTGGATGACCGCTCCTTAGTGATGAGTGATTGACAACGGGTGTTGGACCGACTCTTGGCTTAGTGCGGGTGTGTAGGCCGCGGCCTAGTTCGTGTTGTTGCGAGGGTGAAGAACGGGCGCGAAAGGTCTTCGGCCTTGAGGGGCCTCCGGGAGATGGAGAGACAAGTAGGCTCGGTTCGAGGGACCGGTGGACGGCGGGACGGGTGCGGGCCACACGGTGGCGACACAAGCAAGACGAAGTCATGGACGGACGAGCGGTGCACGGTGGCGGTCAAGTCAAGTGGTTTGGCCGGAGGCCGGACCGTGCACGCGGGGTTTGGTGGTTTGCCCACAAAACCATCGGCGGACGGTTTCTTGGTTTGGGCCTCAAAACCAAGTCCGAGGGCCCAACACGACGGAGACGGGATCCGGCGTGTCGGGAAGCTTCGAGGCGGAGGACACGCGGCGGGATCGCATGGCTTGCGTCGGGAGGACGCGGGGTGCGGCAAAGGCGTGGCCGTCCGATGGCAAGACCCACAAACATTACCAAAATGCCCCTACGTGGGTTGTATCGCCAGTAGTGTAGTTAGGGGTAGTCGAGTCATTTACCACTCCGGCGGGACTCGATATATAAGCCACGGAGTGTGTGTTGATGGCTCTCTCTCTCCGCGACTTAGGGTTTCATTTGCTCCCTCCTCTTTCTCATTTTCGTAGCTATTTTCCTTCCTATTTTCTCTAGGCTAGCATGAGAGCTTCATGAGAGATTTGTGGAGAGGGATGGATGCTAGGGCGGCATGCTAGACCTTGTGAATCTTTCCTGGTTTGTATAGAAGATTCGGGGTTGTTTTTCGTGGCTTTTTGTGCCTATTTTCGTGCCTTTGTTCCCGGTGTGATTCCGCGGATTTGAGTGAGTTTCTTCCCGGATTTCTTTGAGGGAAACATGGATAGATGTCTTGTGCATCTTTGTGCTTGATCTTGTGCCCTCAAACGCCGGAAACTACTTCGATTCGTGAGTTTTCGTTCGGTGCTCTAGTTTTTGGTGGTGCTCAAAGGATTCGCGATTCCCGGTGATTTAGGGAGTTAGGAGGCAAGATTTTTGGGCTATAGCATCCTTGTGTGATGCTTTTTCAAGTCCCCAAACCCTTGTCTCCATAGCTTCAACCGTTTGGGAAATCCGATGATGATTTGGGGGAGTTGACCTTTGAGGTCGGGCGTTTTTTCGCTCTCGTCCGAGCCTCGCGGACGGTCCGCACCCTCCTGGCGGACGGTCCGCGCCGCTCGAGTTCGTCCCGAGTTCTTCGTGTTCTTGCTCGCCCTTCGTTTCGATCCGTCGCGATTTTGGTTTTTGGTTGGACGGAGTTTCGGACGGTCCGTGGTGTCAGGCGGACGGTCCGCGGGTGCTTGGCGGACGGTCCACGTGCTCCCCGCGGACGGTCCGTGGCACGGGGGTGGCTTTGGGTCGTTCTGTGTAAATTAACGGACGGTCCGCGGCTAAGGCCGGACGGTCCGCGGCTCGGGTGCGGACGGTCCGCGATACCCGGCCGGACGGTCCGCGCGGCTCTTGCGGACGGTCCGCCCCTCCGCGCGGACGGTCCGCGAGCCCGTGTGCTTTGCTTCTTGGTTCGATTCCCTCCTCCCTTTCTAGTGCTTCCGCGTGTGCTTTGAGGAATCGTTCCTAAGGCTAGAGGTTGATCCATAACCTCGTGGTCTTGGCGATTGGTGCGTGATTCGATCCATCGCTTGTGTGTGACCGGGATTTGAGTAGGACATAGGCCGGGTTTTTTGGGAAGAATTTTTACCGGCTCCTATTCACTCCCCCCCTCTCTAGTCGCCATCTGATCCTTCACGTCATCGCCGATCAAAGGTCTTGAGATATTCTCACGACCCCGTCGTCGCTGACTCGAGGTCCTGAGACCTCCCCGCGACCCCGTCCTCACTGACTCAAGGTCACGAGACCTTCTCGCGACTCCATCATCGCCGACCCAAGGTTCTGAGACCTTCCCACGACCCCGTCGTCACTGACTCAAGGTCATGAGACCTTCTCGCGACTCCGTTGTCGCCGACCCGAGGTCCTGTGACCTTCTCGCGACTCCGTCGTCGCCTACACAAGGTCCTGTGACCTTCCCGCGATTCTGTTGTCGCCTACACAAGGTCATGAGAGCTTCCCGGCGGCTCCGTCGTTGCCCATTATATGTCTACAGACCTCCCGATGGCTCCCTCGTCACCCTCTGTTTAGGTCTACGGACCTTCCGACGACTCTGTCGTTGCCTAGTGTAGGTCTACAGACCTCCCAACAACTCAGTCATCGCCCTGTGTAGGTCTACGGACCTCCCGACGGCTCCCTTGTCGCCCGCTGTAGGTCTACGGACCTTCCGCGCGGCTGCCTCGTCGCCCGCGGTAGGTCTATAGACCTCCTGGTGGCTCCCTCGTCACCCGCTATAGGTATACGAACCTCCCGGCGGCTGCCTCGTCGCCCGCTGTAGGTCTACGGACCTCCCGGCGGCTCTGTCGTGACCATCTTGTGGTCATGGCAGCTTTCGATGTTTGGCGTCTTCCTCAAAGATTCTAGGCATTTTGACATATTGGCTCAGTTCGGCAGAGCATCATAATAACAGCAGAAGGTCGTAGGTTCTCTTTCTATTCTGGACCATCAAACCGGACATTCTGGACGCTTTACTGCTCGGGGGCTACTACACGAGTGCGTCTTACGACGCCCTCTTTCTCATACGTCACATCGACCTACTGGAAGCCTGCTTCTACTACTTCTCTGCTCGACCTACCTACGGTTGGAGTTGCGACCTTCCTGAAGGTCACAAAAGCTCCTTTGTGTTACCTGATTTAAGTTAGGTCGACGGTTCATCAAGATTGGCGTCTCGTCTTCACTCTGACCTCCTGGACCTACACTCCAGAAACTCGATGTTTGACTTCGTACACGCATTGGAGGGTTTTTTCCTTTTTGGATCACCGTGCACCCTATGCGACCTCAGCGGTGCCATGGCTTCACTTCACTTTGACATGACCTCATCTCGGCCACTACGCCTACACGTAGATCGGGGGCTTGAGAAACATGGGTACCCATGGGTCCCCACTGACAAGGGTCTCAACCCTCCCCGACAGGCGGGCCCGACCTACCAGAAGACCCGCCGACCTGTTAGTGGGCCCTGCTCGACCTGACGTGTGGGCCCAAGGACATCATAACAACTTGGAGTACAAGAAAAGACAGACCAACTCGGATAGCTTTCCCTATTGTAACCAACTAGGATACATGGAAACCGACTTGTTGCCCAAGGTCGTCAGCCAATATAAGGCGGCATGGGGCGCCCTCCATGGGGGAAGGTGTCTCTACACATAATTCCACCACCAAATTGGACGTAGGGTTTTACTCTCCGGAGGCCCGAACATAAATCGCCTTAGGTCCTGATCCCCTCCACTAATAGGAATTAGTGCTTGGCCAGCGCCTATATATGGTTGCAATATGGCTGTTTTGGTTGCATCTAAAATCAATTGCATCGAAGTATGGTGGTCGAAAGATGGTTGCAATTGGAACAGTGCAATATATTTTTCTAATGCAATGACCAAAACTCCCTACTGCAACCAATAGTTGGTTGCTAGAGAAAATATTGCAACGCAAAAAAAGCCTAATTCAACCAATACTTGGTTGTAATAACAAATATGACAACGAACAAAAAAGGAAATGCAACCAATTTTTGGTTGCAAGATTCAATATTGCAATGATTACATTAGTTGTTTAAGGTTTTATTACGACCAAACACTAGGATGCAATATTTCATGATTGCCATGAAAAAATGTGTTGCAATAGAAAAGTATTGCCACTCCAAAACTACGTGCGCATATGGTCGTATTACCACGCATCAAATGTGGTGGCAATAAATGGTATGGTAATGCAACAAACTAGTCTTCAAGGTAATATACCTATGTTGCAACGAATTTGTGTCGGTGGTAATAGAGGTCAGATGCAACAAACAATTGTTGGTGGCAATATGGTAATGCAACGCATAAAGTTTGTTGTGATAATGCATATTGCAACCAAATTCAATGGTTGCCTATTATTCTATCGCAACTAGGGGAATTTGAATAGTAGTTTTTAGATTATTTTCACAGCATGCACATCACACATAATAACTAATATATTCATTAATTTAAATTTTGTCTCCAAACCAAAGTAACAAACAATGAGCAGAAATCTGCTTAAAAGAACATGACCACAACTAACAAAATAAAGAAACCATATTTAACTAAATTCACAACATTGTTTAGCATATAATAAATCAATCTAAAAATGTGTTCGATGGTTGCTCCATCGCCCATCAGCTACACCATCATAAAGAAGCACATCTTTGTAACATATCATTCTTGTTGGTGGTGGCCATCAACATTAAGCCATAGAAGCCTTCTCTAATTGTTTTGGCTGCATGAGTTTCTCTGCGATTCATAAAAACATATATGATTAAATTCATGGAGTAATTAGCAGTCATAGAACAACAGAAATTGAGATAAAACAATTAAGGAAATGAATGCTAACTAATTAACGAGCCAAACAATTAAGGAAATGAATGGTAACTAATTAGTACATGGGCTGACTAATAAATAGAATAGCACAAAGTAATGGTGTCATCATAATACTAGATGTGTAAAATGGTAAGAAGAAAAATGCATACAAGATGTCTAAAAAGCATCTCTTGCTCTTGTTATTGGCCATCTGGTAGCTCACTCCACCTGAAAGGAACACACATAACATTAGTGAATGGTAGAGCACAAACATCTGAAGCTAAAAGGTACAGAACATTAGCATATCATGAAGATATTTATGCCCCAAGACAACTAATCTTATTGTTGTAGAATTCAACCTCAAGCACACTAGAAAAGTTATAGCAATTGCAACCTTTGCTAAAGTTTACAACCAATCTTATTTTTGCAGTGTGAGAAAGGCAATCAATAAATCTCACAGAATTTATTCTCAACAAAAATACGAACAAAACAATCCACTACAATGAACTCATGTCATACTGTGTTAATGCCCTAGCACAGGCCAAGAAGATTCTTCTGCAGCTTCAAGCAAGCAAATGACCTCTAACTACCCTAATTTTCAATTCAGTAATGGGAGGATTAATGCACCATGTAGTAAGCAATATATAAGGGAGAATGTATCTACTTCCAGGTTGCATGTATATTAAAAATAAATCATGATGAAGTAATGCCATACATATTTTTTTCAATTAGAAAAACACATGGTAGAAGCCTAAGCATAGGCAACTAAAAATATGAGTACCGAGTGCTAAGTGCTAACCTAGCACCTCCATTAGGTACATATATATGAATCTAAATTTAAAAAGAACCAAAGGGCCTAACTGCCATAATTTTTAGTTTAGTTGGCACAATGTAGCTGGCATCAACCTGAAGAAAACCACTGTGCAAAATACAAAAGCCATGACTAATTATGCACTTACATTGTAGCTGTGTGCCTACATGGAACTAGAAAGGAAAAAGAATAACACATTCTTCGTAGCAAAATTAAACATGTAATCTGCATCTATCTAGGATGATGGCAATAACTGAACAATTTTGTATCGATTCCAATCCCACTATTCAAGCTAATACAAGCACAAGTGGTAGACAGATCCAAGATCTCAACATACATCAGTAAAATAGATGGGAGCAAAGGAGAGAGGGGGAGAGGAAGACACACTGATACCTGACTACCAGTGAGGGTAGGATGGACTGTAGGAGGGCGCAAGCAGGAAGACGGAGGAGACGTTGACAACATGAATCAACCAAGCTGTCGTGCTCCCATAACACAGCTGGGCAGCGTGGGTTTCTATAAAGACAACATATAGAAGTAAGATGAAATACTTGTTATAACAATATAAGATGCTTCAGCTACGTACTTTATTGCAAATGCAGTAATTCAGTTTTTTATTAGACTTACTCATCATATTCTCGGTTGGCAGCAGTGGTACTCTAACCCCTACAACCACCGGTTGACATCCATCTTAAGCTAGCTGACACTAATTTCAACCTTGATGCTATCTACAAATACATACAATTCCCTTTAGCAATTTCTTTGATCGATTTATCCAAAATTGTGCCAAATGTTAGAATACAAGAACCCTGGATATGTCGCAGTTCCAAACTTCCAATATCCTATCCAACGAGCTCCATCAACAATGTTTTATAACAAGCAACATGGCTGGATGTTACACAGCTACAAGCATTCATGCAAGTATACACTGAGCAATAATGCAACCCTAGGTCTGAAGATAACTCGCTTTCATTTGGTGACCTTCCTAGTCCAAGAACTTGAGGCATCAGATACACAATAATCTGAAATTGTACAAAACAAGAGCAAGTCCAACTATAAATTCTAATTTTAGTGTATGGTAGTTAGCAAAATATGTTAACTAAGATTATGTCTTTATCTTCCTGCATTTTATTCGTAAAATGTTAAAGCATGTTCAGGAAGTCGAAAAATGAAAATGTTCTCTATATCATTTCTCAAGTTTGCTCTCTAAACAACATTGAAGTGATCACTGCAATGCAAATGCCATGTGTAAACAAGATTATTAAATGTGCCTTATCGAAAATAAACAACTATGCAAAGTCTAATGAAATTTTGGAAAAATAGTAAAACACCATTGTATTAGCACATATAGAAATTTCAACCTTATCGATGCCAGGCACAGGCAAAATGGGATCGCTAGGTGGTCATTCGCGTAGGGAGGCACTCGAAGAAACATCACACTACCTAGTGAGATTAGTGGAACTGCAACCTAGCGTCAACCACAATGCTGAAGGCAACACATTCAGCCATAAAGCAATCTATGTAAGCATGAGTTACTTAAACTTTATAATCTTTCTTTTAATGATTGAATTACATCGATAGGTTGCTGCCTTGTGATTTCATATTATTGGTATGTGCTTTTCCAAGCAAGACCTTGGTGAACAGAAATTCTAATTTATACTGAGCTTTTCAACAAGACCAAATATATCACAACTAAGAACATTTAATTAATCCTAGGCAACAGTTCAAAAGATCATCCTGCCAACTGGAACAAGAACCACTATTTTTTCATAGGTTCCTTCCTGAGTGGCCATGTTCATCTATTTGGCATTTCTACAAACACATTGTATGCAGTGTCCCGGACAAGAATTGGACCATGGCATGGATCTCGAAGCCTTTTTCTTTCTTGCACAATGCAACAAGAGGATGACCAAATTGAGTGAGGAGGAGCCCTCGCACATGGAGGTGGATAATATGATTATGTATTATCCAAATTTAGACGAGAAATATACGATTCTGTATTATCCAAAACTGCATCCTTCATTAGGCAATGATATGATTACGAACTAGGCAAGACAAATTGCTTCACTAGGCAATGTTTAATCTAGAATTATAATTTATTTTGATTGGCTACATAAAGTAATAGGTGATATATAACTAGGAAAAGTCGAAAACTAGCATTCTTAGACACAGAACCTAGTTCTTTTGATCTGACTACATGGATGTAAACATTGTATGTGTAGTAATCTATTGAGAGTTGAAAGTACATTATAAATTTCAATTCGGTTTAAATTAGGCAGTTATGTTTTTATTAATGAGGCAATGATATCAAATTGATCAGGAAAAATAGTGTAACTAGTAAGGCAATGTTATTGAACTAAATTTCCTAATTAGGCAAAGTGGTATACTCATTGGTTGTAGATGCAGAGTATAAGGAGTATGTTATATGCTTGGTGAATATCAAAAAGTATCATGAATAATATGGAGTATATGTTCTTAACATATTATAGAGCTTTCGATATCTACTAGAATCATTTCCCTTTCTCATTTAGCAGAGAAGCCACTCGATCACTTATAGTCATTTGACGATCCAACTTAAGAGAAAATTTACTTTATTTCAACTGAAAGATATGCTGTTCCCAGTTTCCAAACAAGAACAGAATATTGCTACCCTAAGACTCACTGCACAGCGCACAAGCTCTAAGACTGCATGGGAAGTACGGAACCTTGCCCTACCAAGAAGGTCACAAGCTAGGCATCTCGATCTTCATTTTCAGATATTTTAGCAGTACATTGCTTTGTTGAGAACACAGCAAGCATGGGGCA
This sequence comes from Cenchrus americanus, assembly GCA_947561735.1. Classification (NCBI taxonomy): domain Eukaryota; kingdom Viridiplantae; phylum Streptophyta; class Magnoliopsida; order Poales; family Poaceae; genus Cenchrus; species Cenchrus americanus. The sequence continues at coordinate 151,814,878 of OX387242.1, read as the reverse complement.
CGGAAACAGAGCACACCTTATGATCATCCAACAAAATTAGACAATGTAAGGTTTGATATTTGTGCCATGTACCCCCATCTTTTGACAACGTATGCAACATGTGGGATTTACCCCTCCAACATGGTGGTTAAGGTTTTACTTTCATGTGTACATGTTTTGGAATTTTGATTTGTCCATTTTATAAGTTAAGTTTTAGACAAATTAATGTACTTAATTAAGCATAGTATCATCATTAGTTTGGCAAAGTACTGTAATTCAAGCAAAGTATTATTTTTAGTTAGTCAAAGTACTATTATTAGTGAGGCAAAATAATGTTTTTTCTCAATTGGTTTATTCTACTAATTCTTCAATTAGACAAATTCTAGTCATTGGTGCACATAAGTTTGAGTTTATGACTTTATGCTAGATAGCTTCAAGTTTTCTGAATCACATTGGACACTAGCATTCAAACTAGTAATAGTCTAGCAAAATCTGGTCATTCTACAATTTACTTCAGTTGTCAAAAGTATAATTCCTTGACTGATTAAACATACATAAGAAATAATTTTGGTCGATCCGTTTTTATATGGGAAACATCACTGTATAGCATGGCATAGCCTTCGCACTGGGTTAATCTAGTTGCATCATCAGATGTAATTTGACAATTTTTAAGTAATTTGCTAGCCTATTTATTGCATTGTTCTCTAATATATTTTTTCCAATGACTTTTACTTTACCAAAGCCCTCTAGTCCTAGTTGGCTAGTGGGGCTGAGGTATGGTTGCAACCACCTAGGTTCGATTCCTCGTTGGAGCGAATTATGGGGTTGATTTTTTAAAAAAAAACCCTCGCCGGTGAAACTGGGATTCGGGGGTTGTCTAAGACACGAGAAGGTTTCTTCATCTTAATGAAAACCGTGGGGGCGGTCTTACCCCCACCGGCTTAGTTTTAGTTCCAATGACTTTTACTTTGTAAATGTGGATTATATGCGCCCAAGAGATGAGAAACTTGAAGTGCATGGGTAGTACAGAGAGGAGGAGGCTATAGATATATCCAAATATTGTTGTGCATGTTAGCATGCATTTTTACAGTTAGAAACTATGTAGATATCTTATTGTATCTTGCCTTGTCATGGGGGTTTATCATGTAGTATGTGTGCAATATGTTGTCCTTAAGAAAAAAATTTCAGATGCCCTAACTCTTCCCTATTTTGTTATCAGATCGTTACTATGCAGTTGTGAAATTGCAGTTCAACTTTAATTTGATTTGTAGATTGCTTACTTGCCTGAGTAATTGAAGTTTAAGCGTGCTAGTTACCGTTTGAATTGTTTAAGCTGCTAATTCATACTGTTCTGTTGTTTCATATTGTTTGTCTGATTTTATGAGGCTAAAGTGAGCTTCTAGTTACTGTTATTTTTTTGTAGGTTTTCAAGGAACACCACTTTAGATTCACAGATTACTCTTCTTCTCCAGCATCTAGCATCTGCTATGTACTGAACAACAATCACTTTGGCCTGCGGGTTATATGGTAGTACATATTAGGTACTTTAACAATTAAGAAGTGCAAGGAAATGATATGTACTCTGAGTAATATTTTGTATTTTCCCTCTCAATTTGTGTAAAATGGAGAGCAAAACGAATTTTAGGTTATCATAGTTTTCATTCAGATTTTCATTTGCGAAAAAGCAAATTGGTTCAGAAGGGGAGTTAAACGATTAGTCAGTGAATTTGAGAGTTAAATGATTGGTTGGTATTTTGTCCATTATGAGACTTAGTTTCTTGCATGAAATTTGGGTAGGCCCTCTTGACACCATGCTGTTAAGCTCTTCCCGTGGCAGCACCGTGTGAAAAGAAAGCCACGTGTGGCCAGGAAAGGAAATGAGGCAGTAGCGGATTGTGCAGGTTCAAAAAAAAAGATAGACCGGCTGTGCGGCTGGTCTAAAATACAACCGGCTTTAAGTTAGTCTGGTCCATAATTTTGATAGTGTGACACTATATACGTTGTTCACAAATGGACAATTATATTTAAATTTAAATAACACAACATACCACATTAGAGGAGGTTTCCTAGTGGTAGAAATACTTTTACTCCTTCCAAGGGGTGTAGGGTTCGAACACATGTTGGGCCATATTATTTTTTGATTTTCCCTTTAGTTTTGAGGGTGGCTGCTGTGTGGCTGTGGCTTGGCGCGCCCGACCAGGAACTGCAACGGCCTTGGCACACCCGGTCGGGGCCGTGGCGCGGCCAAGGCGCAGCCGCTGCATTTAGTGGGAGGTTGGGGCCGTGGCGTGGCCGTTGCATTGTGTGAAAGGTTGCGGCCGGAGGGCGGCTGCGGTCACCTTGGTAGACCCGACCGGGGCCGTGGCGCGGCCAGGGAACAACCGCTATGTTGAGTGGGAGGCTGGGGCCATGGCACGGCCGCTGCGTTGCGTGGGAGGTTGCGGCCAGTCGGGGTCGTGGCACGGGAGGTTGGAGGGCGGGTGCGGCTAGCCGGGGTCGTGGCGCGAGAGGCTGCGGCCGGCCGGGGCCGTGGCGTGGCGTGGCACGGCCGGCCGGGACTCGGCCGACTGAGGCTGCAATTGGCCGGTGGCAAAACCAAGTACAAAATTGTTGAATGCAAAGAAAAACACAAATTTGTATGTAGTGTAGTGGTAAGGATAGTTTATTTGAGGCAAGAGGTGCATGAAGCTTGACCTCTTCAAAAAAATTTGTTTTCTCTGTTTTTTCATACATCACTCTATTTTTTCCTAAGTTTTTTAATTATTGATCGTGATGATCTATATTTCTTTTCACACGTTACATGCAAGTTCACATAATTCATTGATGGCAATAAACATAATTCATACAACAAACTGTTTTCTAGATGCAAAAGCCACATGGCACAAGCTGTTTTCTAGATGCAACCTCCTGGGTTTGAGAGTGTTGAGTTTCCCCACCGAGTGTACAAGCCGAGGAAGGCTTTGTATGGGCTGAAACAAGCCCCCAGGGCATGGTATGGCAGCTTGAGGTGGTTCTTGTTCAGTAAAGGGTTTGAGATGGGCAAGGCCGATAAGACTCTTTTCCTCCTCAGACAGGGTGATGATATCCTAATTGTTCAGGTGTACGAGGATGATATTGTCTTTGGCGGCTCGTCCCACTCTTTGGTTGCGAGGTTTGCAGAGGATATGAGCAAAGAATTCTAAATGTCTATGATGGGAGAGTTGCAGTTCTTTCTCGGGCTTCAGATCAAGCAGGAGGAGGGAACCTTTGTGCATCATGCCAAGAAAATGAAGGACATCCTCAAGAAATTCAAGATGGATGACTCGAAGCCCCTGTCGACATCGATGAGTACGACTACAGCACTTGACGTGGACGAGGACGGAGAGCCCGTGGACCAGAAGGAGTACCAGAGCATGATCGGCTCCCTCTTGTACTTGACAGCGATGAGGCTGGACATCTAGTTCCCTATGTGTATGTGCACTCGTTTTCAGGCATCGTCGAGGACTTCACATCGGCAGGCTGTCAAGCGATTTGAGGTATCTTCGATACACTCCTAAGCTCGGTCTTTGGTACTTGGCGTCCTCTTCCCTTTCACCTCTTGGTTTTTCGGATGCCGACTTTGTGGGGTGTCAAGTCAATCGGAAATCGACTTAGGGCACTTTCTGAGAGACCATGTTGAGAAGGGAAACATAGACCTCATCCATGTACCAACAAAAAAGCAGCTTGCCGATATCCTAACCAAGCCTTTTGACCAAGCTACATTTGCTTGTTTGCGAGGAGGGCTTGGAATCATTTTACCTTTGTGAACTTCGGTTGGGAGGGTTGATGTACATATGCATGTTGCATTTTCATTTATGTATCATATCACTTTTGCATCTTTGTATCATAGACTGCATTTGTATCATATGCCATAGTGATGTGTTCTCTCAAATGCTTGATCACCATGATATGCTAGAGATGAGGTTATGACTTTGCTTGTGATGCTCATGAGATGTATAGCTATGCTCTTGGTAGATTTGGGATATATATGCTTGTGTATGGCCTCTTTTTGTAAAAATGCCATATGATCCTCTCTTGTGAGTAGAATGCCTTTCATGTTCAAATTGTTCTGACTCAAGTGATCTTTTCTTGGTTTTTGTTTGGCTTTTGATCACTTGTTTGAGTTTTTCGTTCATTCCTTTTCTTTTTCTCTTTTATCTGAATTGGTTACTTGTGTTTATTGTCAATGCACTCGTCAAGGGAGAGATTCAGGACGGGAGCGTCCGAGGATCGGTGGATGGTCGCTACTGGCTGTGATGAGTGATTGACAACATGGTGTGGACTGACTCTTGGCTGAGTATTGCAGGTGCAGGTTGCGGCTTGATTTGCGTTAGTGCATGTGAAGAGCGAGCGCGAAAGGTCTATGCCTTGCGGGGCCTACGAGGAGTGGAGAGACAAGTAAGCTCGGCTTGAGGGACCTAGTGGCCAGCGCGATCGAGTGCGGGCCGCATGGTGGCAAGAAAAGCAAGACGAAGTCGTGGACAGGAGCCGGTGCAGGGTAGAGGCTCACGATCAGAGTCTGCACGCGGGGTTTGCGGCGGTTCACCACAAAACCGTCGGGTTACTTGGTTGAGTCACAAAATCAAGACCGGAGGCTCGGCGGGCGAAGACGGGATCCAGGCGCGCCAAGAAGCTTCGATGCCGGCGGACATGTGGTGGGATCGTAGGGCTTGCATTGGGAGGACGCAGACTGCGAAGACGGTGTGGCCATGCGATGAAGAGGAGTGCTACATGACCTATATGCCCCTGAAGGGTTTGTATCACAACTTAAGTGCTATGGGTAGCTTGGTCTTGTGCCTAGCCCGGAGGGACTCATATATATTAACTCTAGGTTTCTAGGCAAACTATCCTTCCAGACTGCTTCTCATTTCCTTGCTTCGTAGGTGTGAGACATGGGTACCCCTGGGTCCCCACCTACCAGGCTCACGGCCGTCCCGACAAGTGGGTCCGGCCTACCAGAAGACCCACCGACCTGTCAATGGGCCCAACCGACCTAGTTGGCGGCCCACACGACCTACTGGAGACCTTCCAGAAGATTTCCCAGATGACCTCATTCAGAACGGCCACAAGACTTGGCGTACAAGACAAGACATCAGTGGATTTCACCCAAAGCAGATCGACAAGATATGGCAAGATGTGTAACATAGACTTAGGTCTCATGGTCGTAACCGACCAGTAGTCTGGGAACCGACCTCATCCGCTGGCCAATGTAAGGCGAACAATTAGACGTAGGGTTTTACTCTCCGAAGGCCTAAACCAGTATAAACTCGTCGTGTTTTCTGTGTTCCGCGTACTCATGTGCGACCTTTGAGTTCTTAGCCTTAGATTCCACCCCACTAAACAAATAAACCACTGGGATTAGCACCCCGTGGGCTGTCTAGATCTCACCATCTGACAGTTGGCGCGCCAAGTATGGGTGAAAGTGAGTTCATCGTGCAGCGTGATTGCAGTTTGCTCCGGCAATCCTCTTCGGCGACGACACGAAGGATATCTTCACAACGACCTGCTCATTGCTACCATCCGATGTAGTCGCGAGGTCGGCGCCTTCGTTCTTCACGTGGCGCACAAGAAATTTCTCCGGCGACGCACCCTCCCAACCCTAAGAGTCGTCATCATCGGCTGATACGTCACTCTGTTGTGACCGGTCGAATTCCCCAAGCCGGCGAGATGTGATCTGTTGATTACCAGCCTCGTTGATTTGGCATGGCGGCGCGAGCCCACTTGCCGTTGTTTCTGCACTACATGCCAGCCTCCGGGCGTGGTACCCTAAATCGAAGCTGACATTATCGGCTGCCAGCCCTGGCCTAGGCGTTCACTGGTGTTGAATAATTTTTCCACGTCGACATACATTGGTGCATCGACGACTCTGGCCAGTGATGTGTGCAAGACGCATAGTTTACGAAGATCAGCCTTGAGCCTCCGTGTATGTTGACTTCGTGTCCATCACGAGTAGTAGATTCCTGCACACGTCAACATGTGCTATGAAAAAATCAGTTACAAAAAGCTTACGTGAAAAGATGATATACGGCTCCTTGTGGTTTACAACTTGATGACCGACAACGACTTCGACCTGCCCGTGGCGTCCCACGGTAGCGACTACAACACCACACACCGTGTACTGTTGCCCCGGTAGACCTGCACTACCGGCCTCTTCGGTGTGTGACGTCTCGAGCTCGACAGCTCGAAAACGACCACTTCGGCTACGCGCAAGCTAAGTGTTATTTTCAATTAAATATTTTTACGCCTTCAATTTCATTCATAGGCCTGCTCTACATGTTTTGTCTGCTCTTCCGATCCCTCCCCTTGACATGCTCGGGGGCTTGGGAATGCCAACACTTAGGTCACCAGACCTGAGGGTTCAAATTTTTATCTTGTGTTATGTTCCTCTCCCTCTCGACATGCTCGGGGACTTGGTCTTGCCAATCTAAGGGTCGCCAGACCTGTGGGGTCCTACCTTCTCCTCTCTCGTGCCATCAACTCTCCCCCTCGACATGCTCGGGGGATTTGATAAAGCCAATATATGGGTTGTAAGACCTGAGGGTTAAAGTCTTCTGCTCCTCCCCCTTGTCATGCTCGGGGGCTTGGTTCAAAGCTAGCCTTGGGGTTGTTCGACCTGAAGACATCGCCCCTCATGAGTACTTGCCTTTTGTCGATGCGAGCCTGCTTGGTCGATAAGGTTGCTAAACCTGAGTTCTAGACTCCCCTCCTCTTGCGCGCCGATCTCACGTAAGCCCCCTGCTGAGCTGTGGAGGTCGGTAAGCCAGCCTCACCGTGAGTAGTGGTCATTGAGGTAGCACACAAGACGACATTACTTCAAAGACTACTAAGTTCACGCAGGCACAAAAGCAAGTACCTCATGTCGGCATCAAAAGAAAGTTCATCAAGTAGTCTTTTTACATGGCTGAGAAAGGGGAGGTACAACTCCTAGATCTTTGTGCATCTCTGGTGTCATCTTCGGTGGATTTCTCGGTATCTTCGACGTCGTCTTCGTCTGGTCGCTAGACCTTCCTCCGGCTTCATTGTCGCCTTCTTCAGTTCGGAAGACCTCCTCAGCGACTTCGTTCTTCTGCTCCAAGAGCTTCTACATTTTTGCATCCTACGTTTTCGGAGATGGTTGCATGCCCACGGCGTGGCTGGAATTCTACTCTGCAGCTTCATAGCTCAACAATGCTTGGTGGTTGCCTCCTCCAGCCTCACGGTGCAATTTATAGCTAGAATCGGGCCCTGGGCAGCTAGAGAAGTAATGACACTGTCACCACGTGGTCCTGGGACCTGCAGACATATGCGTGATTAGAGGTGATGAATTTACCCTTGTCTTGCGACGTCTTTTGTCGTCTGTGCATCAATGATGCCTGAGCCCCACCACAGAGTCACATGGCTACAGTAAATTCCTTGATTCGTGGGCAGTTCATCGTTTTTTGGGTGGCAAGGGAATCTTTTACCACTGTTGACCCATGGCCCTGCAGTCTACGCTACATGAGAAAACCTGACCATGTGTCAGAGGGCCCAACGCCTCATTTAGCCCCATGTGACGACTAGTCCACGACCTCCTTCTGCAATCTGATGACTTTTATTTTGCACCCACTTGGCTCAGCGTCCCGGTGCACCCGCTATGGCTCTGCACGTAAACAGACCTATTCGAATCATCCTATATTTCTGTTTCCTGAGCAGAATGGTCGTAGGTTCAATTGAAGACCTTCCGGGATAGGCGTGCCTCGCTGCTCTGCCAGATCCGACTGGACGCTTGGATATCAAAAACACCACGGAGATCAGAAGCTTCACTTCTACAATTTCATCGAGCCCCTGTGGTCTGTGCTCCTGTTGCTGAGGTCGCCAATACCTTAGTACAATGGCTCCGCTGGATGGTCAGCAGCTATGTTGGTCATCTAGACACCAAAACGACCTCCTTGAGGTTGGCGTGCCTTAATACCTATGTCTTGCAATACCTCGGTATGTTTACAGCCCTACCAACCTAGTTGGGTGCTCTGGATACGTGACCTTTCAAGGTCGGTGTGCTCTCGTAGCCCTGCCAGCCTGCTCTAGACACCCAGGATTTTACGTCGCGAATGAAGGCCTCCCTGTGGGGTGCGCGCCTGATGGCCCTGCCAAGTACTTCTGGGTGCTTGTGCGCTCTTAACTTGAGACCTTCCTGAGGTCGGCATGCCTCGGGTGGCTCTGCCAGACTCTTATAGTTGTGCAGGATATCTGGGTGTCTCTACACTCCATACGTTCAAGATTAACAGATTTTTGGCTTTATCGTCGACCGACCCTGGACATCGCAACTTCAGCTACGACATCGTTGACAACATCGTTATTCGACACGCTTTTAAAGATCTTGTTGGGTATCCTCGGATACTGGAAGAATTGAGGCCTCTTCGAGGTCGGCACGCCTACAAGGCCTCCTTGAAGTCGGCCCTGCCAGACTCCTTCGCTGCTATGCTAGGAGATCTGGGTCTCTACACTTCATTCGATCAAGACCATGACTCAATTTTCTTCTCTCTGTTGGGCATCAAACCAGCCATGTTGCCTGCTTCAATGCACGAGGACTACTCTACGAGTGCGTCTTCGATGCCCTCTTGTTTTCTTCGTCGTACCGACCTGTTGGGAAACCTGTTTCTCATCATGTCGTTACTCAACCTACTTTCTCTTCCTTTTCTTTTTTTGGATGATCATACCGGCCATCCTGCCCGCCACGATGCTCGGAATACTCTTTGAGTGCGTCCTTGACGCCCTCCAAATTTTTTCCTCGTCGTTTCCATCTATTGGAAGCCCGCTTCCTATAGGTCGTCACTCGACCTCTCTTCATTTGGCAAAGACTACAAACAGGTCGGCTGCTAAGTCAATTTGTTCTTTTTTTTCTTTTTGACCGACGTGCATGCTATTCGGCATGTCGATAGCTCTATGACTTCGTCATAACCTTTCTATGGTCGCTGCGTGTACATACCGCTCGGGGGCTTGTGAGACATGGGTTCCCCTGGGTCCCCACCGACCAGGCTCACGACTGTCCTCGACAAGTGGGTCTGACCTACCAGAAGACCAGCCGACCTGTTAGTGGGCCCAACCGACCTAGTTGGCGGCCGACATGACCTCTTGAAGACCTTTGTTGACGATGTATTTTGGTACACCAAGCATGTTCATTACACTTTGGTTTGGATTTGATTATGGAACTAACCCGCCACTAGGCACACTAATCATATAACAAGTTCATCTATGTGCATGCATTTGGAAGTGTTATGTTTATGTAGGAAAACATGGACATAAAGGACGGATTCGCAACAAGTTCAAAGGAGCATTTACGAGTCTTGTTCGTGTTCATGAGCTTGATGAAATCACTTACAATGGTGGCAAGGACCGAAGTGCTACGAAGGAACACCCCCGGGGATTGAAGCGTAAAAGACCGAACTTCACGCGCAGAGAACCTCCATCTTGGACGCGAGGATGACATCGTCAAAATCATGCAAGTGGAGGGGGCAATGTGCATAATCACCTGAGGACCCATGGGAGCGAAGGGGTGACCAAATCGGGCCGAGATGGGCCTAGGCCGGTCGGCCCAGCCCACTCCAGGGGTCGGTTCGGCCCCCCTTTCCTTGCACCCGAAGGATCTTCAACCGTAAAACCCTGGAGGCGCCGCCATTCGACAGGGGGAGAGCCATTCGCACCAGGAGGTCATCCACAAGCTAGAGAGAGAGGAGGAGGGAGATTGTCCACCTCGAAGGAAGCACCCACAAGTGGAGAAGAAGGAAGACACCGTCGGAAGGGAAACCATGATCAACGGTGCTATGTCTATCACCTTGATGGGGTAATCTCCTTATTCGTCGATGGGTTGTAATCGATCTTGAGATGTAATCGTACTTTGTCTGATTATCTATCTATCATCTTGTGTCGAATATACTTTAATGCTTAAGGTTAGCTACCATGCTGTAAAGGGAGTAGAGCTCCAATGCTTCCTTGGATCCATTCAATACGCCGTGTCCATCATAGGTCTAGTCATGAATACCTTCGCGTAGTGATAGTACGAGAGGAGGGAAAGGGCGAAACCGTGGTCACAACCCCCGATAGATTAGATTGGTTTTCTTGTTTAAAGCGATTGCATGTTCTAGTATTGTAGACCCTTGGGCGAGTGTCGGTGTTTTAGACCGGCAACCTACTAAGGGAGTACCCGGAGTAGATGAATGTGGCCTCGCCGAGATCGGTAACTCGAAGGAAGAGACATGTGGCACACAATTTAGAAAGGTTCGGGCTGCGAGGTGCGTAATACCCTACGTCCTGTATGCTGCGTAGCTCTGGATTGATTGGGCACGATTACAAGATGGTGTAATAGTGCGCTGTGAGATTGGATTGGATGAGATGCTAGAGAAATGTCCCTGCCTCGCCTTATATAGTCCAGGAGGCAAGGTTACAAGTCGGAGTAGGGAGAGAGTACTAGCCGAGTACGTCTAGGAGTCTTCCATACAGTGCAGGACATGTACAGGTTCCTAACAGAGTACTTCTCCTCCGTAGTCCTTGTGCTCCACGCCATCAGGTTGTAGCGAACATGGCCTCATATGCCATTTGTTCGGAGTTTGATTTTGGTGATTCATGACAACATGATCATTGGGACTAACTATATTGTTTGAGCATGTCTTTGTAGACATTTCTAGGTCCCAAGGATGCAAGAAAACCCCATGCAAAAATGCCGAAGACACCGTCGGATGAACCGACGGTCCCTCAAATACAAGCGTCGGTGCAATCGTCGGACGAGTTGGTACACAGGGTGAAACCCTAGGTACCGTCAGATGAACCGACGGTCCAATTTCTACATGCGTCAGACGAGTTGCAGAGGAAGAGCAAGGAAGATAGTAGCACCGGATGATCCGACGGTCTGAGTGAGGACCCCGTCGGTCTATCCGACGCTTAGTTTGAATTCATACAGAGACGCGCCAAGACAGAGCCTTCAGCACCGGATGATCCGACGCCTTGGTCAAGGTGAAGCATCGGTCTATCCGACGGTCAGTTGGAAGCTAACAGTAACGACTTGGATGCGAGGCCTTCAGCACCGGATGATCCGACGTGGCGTCGGAGGATAGCGTCGGAGCAGTTGTGTCAGAGAACCCCAACGGCTACGTGATGTGGGAGGGGCACCGGATGAACCGACGCCCTGGAAAAGCATAGCATCAGATCATCCGACGGTACCTTTTTCAGCAGCTTTAGCCAATGGCTAGTTTGATGCCTTGGGCTATTTATACCCCCTCCACTCACTCATTTGAGGTTGCTGGATTGTGTGGAAGTGCAGAGGAGTTCAAGACACATTCAAGATCATATCCAATCCATCCAAGTACTTAATTGCTCATCCTTAGACTAGTTCATGCGTTGTGTATGTGCTTAGTGCTAGGCTTAGCTTAGAGCTGAGTGAGTGCAAGGTTGTGCCAACCTTGTGAGGTGATTCTTGAGTGAATCCTGTTGTACAAGGTTCGCCGGAAGCCTTGGGGCCTAAGTGGCTCACCGGCTCGTCATCGACCTCTGGCTTGGTGTGGAGCGGCGAGGACACTTTGTGCTAGGGACATGGAGACCCCCTTCCTTGGTGGAGAAGCTCCTTAGTTGAGGACCATGTGTGGTTCGAGGACCGGTGGATGGTCGCTTCCTTGTGTGATGAGTGATTGACAACGTTGTGTGGACTGATTCTTGGCTAAGTATTGTAGGTGCAGGTTGCGGCTTGACTCGTGTTGGTGCAGGTGAAGAACAAGCGCGAAAGGTCGTCGCCGGTGAGGCCTCCAGGTGTGGAGAAGACAAGTAGGCTTCGTTCGAGGGACCGGTGGCCGGCGGGGGTCAAGTGCGGGCCGCATGGTGGCATGAACAACAAGATGAAGTCGTGGACGGTTTCTTGGTTGAGCCTCAAAACCAAGGTCGAGCCGGGACTACGTGGGAGCCGAGTCATGAGTGGAGATTGGCGGAGGCTACACCGAGTTCGCGGGGTTTCCGGTGGTTCACCGAGGAAAACCACCGGGTTCCTTGGTTGATCCACAAAGCCAAGACCGGAGAACCGAAGACGGAGCAACGAGCGCAGCCGCCGCACCGGTCGACCGGTGGGTCCCGACCGGTCCCGGCCGGTGGAGACCGGTCCCGACCGGTGAGGAGCACCGGTCTGACCGGTGTGCGACGACGAAGTCCGGAATCTTCGAAGCGGAGGACACGCGTCGGGATCGCATGGCTTGCGTCGAGGCTACGCGGGGTGCGGTCGCGGGCATCCGCCCGATGGTGAAGACATCAAGAATTCCAAATCCGCCCTTGAGGGGCTTGTATCCCTAGTTAGTAGAGAAGGGCATTTTAGACATTCGGTTGCCTCCATATAACCCAAGAGGTGAGAGGATGGCAGCCAACTCTTGGAACCCTAGCTCATTAGTTTTCCTATTTTCCACCTATTTTCTCTAGGTTTTCCTTAGGACTAGCAAGAGAGCTTCACGGAGAGATCTTGTAGAGAGGGATGGATGATCGGGCCGCTTGCTAGACCTTGTACGAACCTTTGTTTGATGTATAGATGATTCGGCATGGTTCCTCAAGGTTTGGATGTGTTTTCCCCGGTTGTTCTTGGTGGTGATTTTCGGAGCCCTCTCTTCGTGATTTCTTTGGGGTGTTTTCGGGGCTTTTCTCTTGGGGATTTGATGGGGGAAATTTGTGGGAACCCTTCGTGGTTCTTTGGGCTGTGATTCCCCTCCCAAATCCGTGAGAAAAGGTGCTCGATTTTGGGGTTTCTTGAGTTCTTGGGTTGGAAGTGCTTTCGGCGGGATTTCTTCGATTCCTCCTTTCCCGGACGAGATTTGGTGGGATTAAACTTGGCTATGGACTCCTCATGAGGTGTTCCTGATATCCCCAAAGTCTTGTTCAAGTCCGTGGAGCGATTCGGGAGATCGAGATTTGGATTTGGGGGAGTTGACCCGCGGGTGCTGTTCATCCCGAACTGCCCAGGCTACACCGGTCTGACCGGTGCTCTTGACCGGTTTGACCGGTGCGCGCCCTTGTGGGTTTTTGCTCGGGTGAACGTCTTGGTGTGTTCGTTGTTGTCCCGTGTTGTCGCTCGTTTCGAGTTTGGGTCCGTTTGGTGGTCGGTTGGCCTCGTTTGGTGCCTTGGGGGCTTTCGAGTCGCCATCGGTCCGACCGGTGTGTCTCACCGGTCGACCGTGTAGAGCCACTTAGTGCAAGTTGCTCGGTTTCACCGGCGGGGACCGGTCGGCCGGTGGTGCTCACCGGTCCGACCGGTTTGGGTCTGTAGACTCGGGGTTTGTTGTTCCGCTGCGTTCTCGAGTCGGAAGGCTGTGTGTGTTGGTTCCTAGGTCCAGTGGCACTCCAGTGGCTACGTGGGCTTGGCCAACTTGGGTAGTGAGTCGGAGACGTGTGTTGGAACCCGTGTTCGTCTTGTTGGAGTTTTCATCTCCTTCGAGAAGAATTTTTATCGGCTCCCATTCACTCCACCCCCTCTCTGGTTCGCCGTATCGGTCCTTCAAGTGGTATCAGAGCCGGTTCGGGTCTTTGTTGACTCTAACCAGTCTAAGATCCAAGGATGGCGTACCGAGAACGGGGGTTCGGGTCCTCCACACTTCGATGGCAAGAACTACCGGATGTGGAGCAAGCGGATGGGTGCGTTTCTCCGCGGAAAGGGTCGGATCCTTTGGGATGTCACGGTGGACACAGGGCTATGTCCGGCTGTTGATTTCCTCGCTCCAGGATCGAGGGGACGCCTTCGACGCCAACAATAAGGCGGTCGACTACTTGTTTCGTGCTTTGTGTCGGCCGAGTTCGATCGGGTGCACACCGAGCACTTGGCTTGTAGGATTTGGGTGGTGTTGAAGGAGGCTCATGTTGGGAACGCCCGGGTTCGAGGCACGGATGTATGCGACCTACGGAGACGATGACGAGAACTTCACTCATCTCCCCGGTGAGTCCATCGATGCCTTGTTTCAGAGGTTCACAGTGGTTGTGAACAACATGAGGGCCAATGTGGACGTGCTCCCGTACGATGATCATGATAGAGCGGTCAAGCTCTTACACTCTTTGATCGTACGATTTGGGGCAGAAAGTTTGAGGCCATTGTGGAGTCGGAGAAGTATGACACTCTGACGGTGAACGAGCTGTTCTCGAAGCTCAAGTCGGCTGAGGTGGATAGGGGCATGACTGCCAAGCTCGAGGGACCGACTGATTCCCATAGTCTTGCCCTCGTTGGTGGTTCCAAAGGAAAGGCTAACTCTAACCCATCCACCAGGATGTTCTCTTTTTCCTCTTTGATGTCTATGCCAGATGAGGAGTTTGATGACCTTGGAGAGGACGAGCTGGCGCTGTTGACAAGGCGGTTCGAGAGGCTGCACGAGAACCGCGTGAACATGAGGAGGAACACGAGGACATGCTTTAAGTGCGGCAAGACCGGACACTATTTCGTCGAATGTACGAAGGTGAACAACCCCGACAAGCACAAGTTCAAGGACAAGAAGAAGAAGTCCAAGAAGAAGGATCATGGACATGGGAAGAAGACACGGTCTCGAGAGAAGATGAAGAGATCAAGCGACATCGAGTCTGATTCCGAGGACACGTCTTCAAGCTCGAGTGATGAAGACGAAGAGGATGACAAGAGGAGGAAGAAGAAGAACTTTGGCAAGTATCTCAACGGCCTTTGTGTGACGGGCCTAAGCCTCAAGGACGACTTCTGCGGCATGGTGAAGGACCGATACGGCGAACCAGAGAGGGGGGGAGTGAATGGGAGCCGATAAAAATTCTTCTCGAAGGAGATCGAAACTCCAACAAGACGAACGTGGCTTCCAACACACGTCTCCGACTCACTACCAAGGTTGGTCAAGCCCACGTAGCCACTGGAGTGCCACTGGACCTAGGAACCAACACACCACCTTCCGACCCGAGAAACGCAGCGGAAAAACCAAGCTTTGAGTCTACAGACCCACACCGGTCAGACCGGTGAGCACCACCGGTCAGACCGGTCCCTGCTGGTGAAACTGAGCAACTTTCACTAAGTGGCTCTACACCGGTCAGACCGGTGAGACGCACCGGTCAGACCGGTGGCAGCCTGAAAGCCCCCAAGGCACCAAACAGGCCAACCGACCACCAAACGGACCCAAACTCGAAACAGCAACACCACGGGACAACTACGAACACACCAAGACGTTCACCCGAGCAAAATCCCACAAGGGCTTGCACCGGTCAGACCGGTCAAGAGCACCGGCCGACCGGTGTAGCACTCGGGCGACTCGGGATGAACAAAGACCGCGGGTCAACTCCCCCAAATCCAAATCTCGATCTCCCGAATCGCTCCACGGACTTGAACAAGACTTTGGGGATATCAGGAACACCTCATGAGGAGTCCATAGCCAAGTTTAATCCCACCAAATCTCGTCCAAAAAGGAGGAATCTAAGAAATCCCGCCGAAAGCACTCCCAACCCAAGAACTCAAGAAACCCCCAAAATCGAGCACTTTTCCTCACGGATTTGGGAGGGGAATCACAGCCCAAAGAACCACGAAGGGTTCCCACAAATTTCCCCCATCAAATCCCCAAGAGAAAAGCCCCGAAAACACCCCAAAGAAATCACCGAGAAAGGGCTCCGAAAATCACCACCAAGAACAACCGGGGAAAACACATCCAAACCTTGAGGAACCACGCCGAATCATCTATACATGAAACAAAGGTTCGTACAAGGTCTAGCAAGCCGCCCGATCATCCATCCCTCTCTACAAGATCTCTCCGTGAAGCTCTCTTGCTAGTCCTAGAGAAAACCTAAGGAAAATAGGTGGAAAATAGGAAAACTAATGAGCTAGGGTTCCAAGAGTTGGCTGCCATCCTCCTACCTCTTGGGTTATATAGGCGGCAACCGAATGTCTAAAATGCCCCTCTCTACTAACTAGGGATACAAGCCCCTCAAGGGCGGATTTGGAATTCTTGATGTCTTCACCATCGGACGGATGCCGGCGACCGCACCCCGCGTAGCCTCGACGCAAGCCATGCGATCCCGACGCGTGTCCTCCGCTTCGAAGATTCCGGACCGCATCGTCGCACACGGTCGACCGGTGCTCCTCACCGGCCGACCGGTCCCCACCGGTCGGACCGGTCGACCCACCGGTCGGACCGGTGCGTGCCGCCGCACCTCCGTCTTCGGTTCTCCGGTCTTGGCTTTGTGGATCAACCAAGGAACCCATTGGTTTTACGGTGAACCACCGGAAACCCCGCGAACTCGGTGTAGCCTCCGCCAATCTCCACTCATGACTTGGCTCCCACGTAGTCCCGGCTCGACCTTGGTTTTGAGGCTCAACCAAGAAACCGTCCACGACTTCATCTTGTTGTTCATGCCACCATGCGGCCCGCACTTGACCCCGCTGGCCACCGGGTCCCTCGAACGAAGCCTACTTGTCTTCTCCACACACCGGAGGCCTCACCGGCGACGACCTTTCGCGCTTGTTCTTCACCCGCACCAACACGAGTCAAGCCGCAACCTCGCACCCGCAATACTTAGCCAAGAATCGGTCCACACAACGTTGTCAATCACTCATCACACAAGGAAGCGACCATCCACCGGTCCTCGAACCACACATGGTCCTCAATCTCCCCCTTGATGAGTGCATTGACAACACCCACACGAAAGTAACAAGAGAGAAAAGAAAAAGAAAAGAAACGAACAAAAAGAAACTCCAACAAGCGATCGAAATCCAAACAAAGGCAAAGAGCAAGATCACTTGAAGAAGACAAGTCTCGGACCCCTTAGGCAAGGGCAACGGCTCGACACATCCGAGACAAAGCAAAGCTCAACCAAAGAGCGCAAACCACCAAAACAAAGCTCGAACACCACAAAGAGCTCCCCCTGCACACATGCAACTCCCCCTGAACCAATGCAACTCCCCCTGGACGAATGCATGCAAAAACGGTCGAAAACGGAAGCGGTGCGGCAATTTCAGCTCACACCGGTCGGACCGGTCATCACCACCGGTCGAGACCGGTGCCTAACATGTGTACGGGACCAGCACTCACACCGGTCGGACCGGTGCTCTTCACCGGTCGGACCGGTGTACAACGAAGCCCGGAAATGGCTCGAAACCACCCGAAAACCTTCGAACGCGTCCAACAAGCCATTTCAAGCTCAAACTTCTCCCCCTTGTTGGCAATGCATGAATCAAGCCAAAAATGCAAAAAATGCAACCTAGAGCTTCTCAAATAGACAAAATTCAACAAAGAAAGCTACACATGTCCAAATGAGCAAGTTAGGTACTCTACGGCTTCGTATCGATCTCAACTACATGATCACCAAGTTTCACAACCATTGGACGAAGCTAAAATGGATTTAGGCAATTTTGCGAAAAACTTGCCTCTCATGAGCAAAGTCCTAAACATGATCAAAGCATATCAAAATGGCAAAGCCACGCAAACTTCATGCTAGGACAGCTATTCTAACCATAAGACCTTCACAAACACCCACAAGCACCTCATGTCATGTCAAAGCCACCGAGCCATGTGCCTACTTCTATTTATGAGACTTCTCATTGGTAGGCATCATGCAACGGTTTAGCACCCAAAGCAAATTAAATTCAGCACATATGACATGGGAGCATCTTTTCCAAGCATTTTTCATTTCATTTTCAGATTTGTAAATGGTACATGAAATGTCTTTGCGACAAAAAGGAACTTATGCTCCTCCACAAGATAAGTCAAGAGGGCTAAACATTCATGATGGCAAATGAGCCTTTGGCTCCATATGATCAATAAACTAGCTATCCAACCACAAATTAAGCATAGCAAAGCCACAAAAACATGTCAAGAGCATGTAAAGGCATTTACACATGAGAGGGCATACATGTGACATTTTTCAAAAGCATAGCTATCAACCATGGATTATTCATCAAGATCATCAAGAGCTAAGCCAAAACTAACCGTAGCATACCAAACAAGCTCACAAAGACATATATCTCATTCCATGGTGAACAATGTATATGAGAGAAGCTTTCCTAACCAATGCATATGATACAAAATGCATGCAATCTAAGATACAAGGATGCCTATACATCATGTTACATATGCCATGCCAAAATGCAAGAAATGCACAAAGGAAAGCTATACATATGCTACAAACCGGCTCCTCGAGGGGAGGCAAAACGGGCTCGACACCACCGGCAAAAGAAAGCTCCCACACACCCGACTCAAGAAATCAAACACACACCAAGTTCCCCCCGCAAACGAGTGAAAGTTGCTTGATCTAGGGGTTTGGTGAAAATATCGGCTAGTTGGTCATGTGTGGGTACATGGATCAAGGCTATCTTTCCTTTCTCAACATTGTCTCTCAGAAAATGGTACCTCACTTCTATGTGCTTGGTTTTGGAATGAAGCACTGGGTTCTTTGCAACGCTTATGGCACTGGTGCTATCACATTGAAGTGGGACATGGGTATACTCCTCACCAAAGTCACTCATGGTGTAGGTGATCCAAAGGAGCTGAGAGCAACAACTAGCGAGCGGCAACATACTCGGCCTCGGTCGTGGATTGAGCAACACTCGGCCGCTTACGGGAAGACCAAGACACCAACGAAGAACCCAAAAAGCGGCAAGTCCCGAAGTGGACTTCCTATCCAACCGACACCGGCAAAATCAGCATCCGAAAAGCCATGAAGCGCCAAAGAAGAGGACGCGGAGTACCAAAGGCCGAAGTCGGGAGTGTGACGCAAGTACCGAAAATTCGCTTCACCGCTTGCCGATGCGAAGTCCTCGGAGACGCTTGAAAACGAGCGCACGGACACACCGAGAACCGTATGTCCGGCCTCGTCGCCGTCAAGTAGAGGAGTGACCCGATCATGCTTCGGTACTCCTTCTGGTCCACGTGTTCACCTTCCTCATCCGCATCAAGAGCTGTAGTCGTACTCATCGGCGTCGTCATAGCCTTGGAGTCCTCCATCTTGAACTTCCTCACAATGTCCTTGGTGTACTTAGCCCGGTGCACAAATGTTCCTTCCTTTGATTGCTTGATTTGTAGCCCGAGGAAGAACCGCAACTCACCCATCATGCTCATCTCGAACTCCCCTGCTCATATCATCTCGCAAACCTTGCAACAAGAGAGTTAGACGAGCCACCAAAGACAATATCATCCACGTATACCGCACAATCGGGATATCTCTCGCCCGCCTCGGCAAAAACAAGGTCTCGATCGACCTTCCCCATCTCAAAACCTCTCTCAAACAAGAACCCCCTCAATCCGCCATACCAAGCTCTAGGCGCCCGCTTCAACCCATACGGCCGCCTTCCTCAACTTGTACACCGGTGGGGGTACTTCTCACTCTCAAACCCCGGAGGCTGCCTCACATACACTTCTTCCTCCAACACTCCATTCAGAAAAGCACTCTTCACATCCATTTGGTGCAACTTGAACCCTTTAGCCACGGAAAAGGCTAGAAGGATCCTAATCGCCTCCAAACGGGCTACAGGAGCAAAGGTCTCCTCGTAGTCGATCCCCTCCTTCTGACTGAAACCCTGAGCAACAAGCCTTGACTTGTTCCTCACAACCTCACCCTTCTCTCCCTCTTTGTTTTTCCACACCCACTTGGTACCAATTGGCTTACACCCTGGGGGAGGGTCAACCAACTCCCACACCTGATTCCTCTCAAAGTTCTCCAACTCCTCATGCATCGAGTTAACCCAATTGTGATCAGATAGTGCATGTCCAATGTCTTTGGGCTCGAAAGAAGCAACAAATGCAGCATGAGCAAAATGGGAATTGTTTCGAACCCTCGACCGTGTAGTGCGTTCATTCATGTCGCCGATGATCCTCGAAGCTGGGTGATCCACTTGAACTCGCCGGGGAGGTTCTCGCCTCGAAGCTACCTCCCCCTCAGCATCAGCTTCTTCTCGTTCTTGATTTGTCGTCGTAGGTGTAGCAGAGGGTCCATCCATCATCGTAGTCGAAGTAGTGGGTACATGTTCAGCCGGGGGCACCGCACCACCATCCTCATCATCACCATGTTCATGCTCCTCCTCCTGAAAGATCTCCTCGCCAAGCTCATCATCACCGCACACTCAAAGACAAGCCGACTACGTGGCTCGTCTCGTCGAAGGTTACCTCGCAAGTCTCCACGATTTGGTTAGTTTCAAGATTGAGCACACGATATGCTCTAGAATGAGATGCATAACCAAAGAAAATGCCATCGACGGACCTAGCCTCAAACTTATCCAACTTCCTTCCTTTCTTCGAATGAAACACTTGCAACCAAAGACATGGAAGTGACTCACCTTGGGTGTGCGACCATGCATCAACTCATAGCATGTCTTCTTCTTGTGCACTCGAGGTATATCCGTTCGACACATAGCATGCGGTATTCACCGCCTCGCCCCAATACCTCCTCGGAGTCCTATGCTCATCAAGCATCGTCCGAGCCATCTCGCACAAGGTCCCGTTCTTCCTTTCCACTACACCATTCTCGGGGAGGCGTATACGGACTCGAAAACCGGTGCTCAAGACCCAAGTCATGACAAAAGGTTTCAAAACGAGAGTTCCCCGAATTCCGAGCCATTATCACCGGCGGATAGCTCGTATGGCATCTCCGTGCCTCTCGTTCCTCAACCTCAAGACTAGATCTCGAACAAAACCAAACGTCTCCCCCTTATCCTCCAGAAAGAACACCCACGCATACCGAGAAAAGTCGTCCACCACAACAAGGACATACCACTTCCCACCCGCAGATCGCACACGAGCTGGGCCAACAAGGTCCATATGGAGCAGCTCGCATGGACGCTCAGTCATCACATCGGTGAGAGGCGGGTGAGAAGAGGCCACCATCTTGGCATGCCTACATGGAGCACAAAGCAACTCTTTCTCAAGCTTCAACCGTGGCAGTCCTCGGACCAAATTGAGTTTACTCAAGCGAGACAAAAGGTCAAAGCTCAAGTGACCCAACTTCCTATGCCACTTCCATAACTCACTCGAAGAACCAGCCAAGAAACAACGCTCAACACCCGAAGACTGAGAAAAATCAGCACGAAACACCTGACCCTCGGGAACGACCATACAAACAAGGTCCCCTCGAGAGTCCACAATCCGAGAACCACCAGAGCCGAAACAACACCTCAAAACCCTCATCCAACAACCGAGACACGAAAGCAAATTGTATCCCGGCGATTGAACAAGAGCAACACGCCTCGAGTGAACTTGTCACTCACTTTTATCTCACCTTCCGAAAGCACACGCCCACGCCCATTGTCCCCAAAAGTGATGTACCTCTTCGTCACCACGGGACGAGACTTGAGAACCACCCCCCGTCTCCGGTCATATGCCTCGAACAACCGGAGTCAATCAACCAAATGTTCTTCAAGTCTCCCACCTGAAAATCAAAAATAGGCACGTGAGCGAACAAACGACTCGAAGATCGGGGTTAGTACCAAAAGAGGAAAACCGAGTGCCGAGCCATTTGCTCGAAAGTGGGGTTAGCACCAACCAAAGCATCTCTCCTACCAAAGCTACTTCCACGAACACCACCACGGTAACCACCCCGAGGGAACCACCCCTCTCGCCCGGAGGAGGACCAAAACCACGCAAGAAAGCCCGTGGAACGTCCTTCCTCTCCAACTCAACGCCACGACTCCTCCAATCCCCGTATTGAGCACGAGGAGGAGAACGCCTAGCAACCGACCACCGCACCCTTTCCGGCCCAACCACCGAACCACGACCACCGAAACAACCCTCGCACACCGTACGAGCTCGAAACCCGAACATCCGTCCGTCTGTGCCCGCACCGTCCGACCGGTGCCCCACACCGGTCCGACCGGTGTGACCGGACAGAGCAGCACCACCCGCAGCCCTTCTTCTCTCCCCAAGCCCGAACCGTCCGCACAATCGCCTTGCCCCCGGGCATCCGCATACGAGGCTCAAGTACACCATCGGAAGGATGGTACTTGTCCTTGTTAGCCCACTCCTTCTCCATTCTCTCCTCTCGCTTCCTCTTGAAGCAAAACTCCTCCTTATGGCCATCTCTCCCACAATAGCCACAATGGAACCTCACAAGCTTAGGCTTTGGCTTGGGATGTGGCTGCTCACTCGGTTTCTCTCCACTCAAACCCTTTACCGGTTTCACACCACTAGCCTTCTCACTCTCCTTCCCAAAGAACACTTTCCCCGAAGTGCTCACAAACTTGATAGGCTTTTGTAGATCATTTGTGGGTGTAGGAAACACGGGTGGAGCTGGGGTTGTGTCTAGTCGGTTCCTTAGATGGTTAGGTTTTGGTGGGAAATCATTTTTGTGGTGGGTTTTTGGTGGCTCCGGGATATTTTCTCCACTTCCCTCACCAACCTTGTTTGCCCCAAGCCCCTCACCATCTTGCCTCTTAAATGCCTCGATCATCATCCTCAACTGAGGCTCGTGACCGGACAACCAACCCATCAACTTCCTCAAATCATCATTCTCATCCTGCAAACGATCAACATAATGTGCAAGCTCCAAATTTTTCAATGCATGCATTTCACGGGTAGAGCAAGATGTAGGCATGGGTTCCTTCAATTTAGCCTCGAGCGAACTAGTGTAAGCATGCATCTCATCAATTTTAGCATGCAAAACGGGGCAAGAAGTGCAAGCACCTAGCAAAGCGAGGTCTAGACTTAAGCTCAGCCACTTCACCCCTAAGCACATCTAGTTCCTCACACTTGGAGGCATGCTTCTCCTTAAACAAAGCAAGATCAGCAAGGAATAAGGAGCAATCAGCACAATCATTCTCATCAGAAACAACAGGGCTAGCCTTAAGCGAATCAATCTCAAGCTTGCTATCAAGCACTTGTGTCTCTAGCTCAGCCACTCTAGTCCTAGCATCCTCGAGTGAAGCCCTAAGCTCTTTCCTCATTTTCTTGGCCTCTCTTAGCATGTCATCACGATTATCAAGAAAAGAGCCAAGCCTCTCATTCTCCTGGCGCAAGAAGGGAAGCTCATCACGCACCTCGTCGTTGGACTCAGAGTCCGAGTCGCTCTGTGTGCTCTTCTTGCTGCCGGAGCTCAACGCCATGGTGCAGAAGCCGTCTCTCGCGAAGCAGCTCAGCCCGCTCAGGTTCTTGGACGACTTCTTGTTCTTGCGGCGATCTCCCTCGTCGTCGGCGCCGCTCGAGCTCGAGGTGGAGTACGCGGAGGCCCGGAGTTGACGTCGCTCGCTCCAACCATCGCTCGGGCCTTGCCTCGGCCCTCCTTCTTCCTCGATCGTCGCTCGTCCTTGTACTTGTTCTTGTGCTTGCTCTTGTGGTCGCGCCTCGAACGGTACTTGTCATCGTTCTTCCTCGGCTTGTGCTTGTAGCCGTCCTTGTTCTCGGCCTTCTCGGGCGGTCGGCGACGAAGTGTCCCGCTTGCCACACCGGAAGCAAGTCCTCGTGTTCCTCCTCATGTTCACGCGGTTCTCGTGCGGCCTCTCGAACCGCCTCGTCAACGGCGCCGGCTCGTCCTCTCCAAGGTCATCAAACTCCTCATCCGGCATAGACATCAAAGAGGAAAACGAGAACATCCTGGTGGATGGGTTAGAGTTAGTCTTTCCTTTGGAACCACCAACGAGGGCAAGACTATGGGAATCAGTCGGTCCCTCGAGCTTGGCAGTCATGCCCCTATCCACCTCAGCCGACTTGAGCTTCGAGAACAGCTCGTTCACCGTCAGAGTATCATACCTCTCCGACTCGACTATGGCCTCGAACTTTCCGCCCCATATCGTACGATCCAAAGAGTGTAAGAGCTTGACCGCTCTATCATGATCATCGTACGGGAGCACGTCCACATTGGCCCTCATGTTGTTCACCACCACCGTGAACCTGCGAAACAAGGCATCGATGGACTCACCGGGGAGATGAGTGAAGTTCTCGTACTCTCTCCGTTAGGTCGCATACAACCGTGCCCGAACACGGGCGTTCCCAACATGAGCCTCCTTCAACACCGCCCAAATCCTACAAGCCAAGTGCTCGGTGTGCACCCGATCGAACTCGGCCGACACAAAGCACGAAACAAGTAGTCGACCGCCTTATTGTTGGCGTCGAATCCGTCCCTCGACCCCCGGAGCAAGGAAATCCATCGGTGGACATAGCCTCGTGTCCACCGTGACATCCCAAAACGGTGACCCTTTCCGCGGAGGAACGCACCCATCCGCTTGCTCCACATCTGGTAGTTCTTGCCATCGAAGTGTGGATGACCCAAACCCCGTTCCTGGTACGCCATCCTTGGATCTTAGACTGGTTAGAGTCAACAAAGACCCGAACCGGCTCTGATACCACTTGAAGGACCGATACGGCGAACCAGAGAGGGGGGGAGTGAATGGGAGCCGATAAAAATTCTTCTCGAAGGAGATCGAAACTCCAACAAGACGAACATGGCTTCCAACACACGTCTCCGACTCACTACCAAGGTTGGTCAAGTCCACGTAGCCACTGGAGTGCCACTGGACCTAGGAACCAACACACCACCTTCCGACCCGAGAAACGCAGCGGAAAAACCAAGCCTTGAGTCTACAGACCCACCGGTCGGACGCGGTGAGCACCACCGGTCGACCGGTCCCTGCTGGTGAAACTGAGCAACTTTCACTAAGTGGCTCTACACCGGTCGACCGGTGAGACGCACCGGTCGACCGATGGCGTACCGAAAGCCCTCAAGGCACCAAACGGGCCAACCGACCACCAAACGGACCCAAACTCGAAACGGCAACAACACGGGACAACAACGAACACACCAAGACGTTCACCCGAGCAAAAACCCACAAGGGCTTGCACCGGTCGGACCGGTCAAGAGCACGGTCGGGCCGGTGTAGCACGGGCGACTCGGGATGAACACAGCCGCGGGTCAACTCCCCCAAATCCAAATCTCGATCTCCCGAATCGCTCCACGGACTTGAACAAGACTTTGGGGATATCAGGAACACCTCATGAGGAGTCCATAGCCAAGTTTAATCCCACCAAATCTCGTCCAAAAAGTAGGAATCTAAGAAATCCCGCAGAAAGCACTCCCAACCCAAGAACTCAAGAAACCCCCAAAATCGAGCACTTTTCCTCACGGATTTGGGAGGGGAATCACAGCCCAAAGAACCACGAAGGGTTCCCACAAATTTCCCCCATCAAATCCCCAAGAGAAAAGCCCCGAAAACACCCCAAAGAAATCACCGAGAAAGGGCTCCGAAAATCACCACCAAGAACAACCGGGGAAAACACATCCAAACCTTGAGGAACCACGCCGAATCATCTATACATGAAACAAAGGTTCGTAAAAGGTCTAGCAAGCCGCCCGATCATCCATCCCTCTCTACAAGATCTCTCCGTGAAGCTCTCTTGCTAGTCCTAGAGAAAACCTAAGGAAAATAGGTGGAAAATAGGAAAACTAATGAGCTAGGGTTCCAAGAGTTGGCTGCCATCCTCTTACCTCTTGGGTTATATAGGCGGCAACCGAATGTCTAAAATGCCCCTCTATACTAACTAGGGATACAAGCCCCTCAAGGGCGGATTTAGAATTCTTGATGTCTTCACCATCGGACGGATGCCCGGCGACCGCACCCTGCGTAGCCTCGACGCAAGCCATGCGATCCCGACGCGTGTCCTCCGCTTCGAAGATTCCGGACTGCATCGTCGCACACCGGTCAGACCGGTGCTCCTCACCGGTCAGACCGGTCCCCACCGGTCAGACCGGTCAGACCCACCGGTCAGACCGGTCTGGTGCTGCTGCACCTCCGTCTTCGGTTCTCCGGTCTTGGCTTTGTGGATCAACCAAGGAACCCGGTGGTTTTCTCGGTGAACCACCGGAAACCCCGCGAACTCGGTGTAGCCTCCGCCAATCTCCACTCATGACTTGGCTCCCACGTAGTCCCGGCTCGACCATGGTTTTGAGGCTCAACCAAGAAACCGTCCACGACTTCATCTTGCCGTTCATGCCACCATGCAGCCCGCACTTGACCCCCGCCGGCCACCGGGTCCCTCGAACGAAGCCTACTTGTCTTCTCCACACCTGGAGGCCTCACCGGCGACGACCTTTCGCACTTGTTCTTCACCTGCACCAACACGAGTCAAGCCGCAACCTGCACCTGCAATACTTAGCCAAGAATCAGTCCACACAACGTTGTCAGTCACTCATCACACAAGGAAGCGACCATCCACCGGTCCTCGAACCACACATGGTCCTCACATGGCTCGCAGTTCGAGCAGCAAGAGAAGCCAGAGGGACGCCTCGGACTTGGATTCCGAGGATGAGGTATGTGATGAGCTCTCCTCTTTGCGCAAGGAGAATGAGGAGTTGGTTGACTTGCTTGATAATCGCGATCACATGCTTAGAGAGGCTAAGAAGCTTAGGAAGGAGCTTAGATCTTTGCTCGAGGATGCTAGGACTAGAGTGGCTGAGCTAGAAACACGGGTTCTTGATAGCAAGCATGAAATTGATTCGCTCAAGGCTAGCCCCCGTTGTTTCGATGAAAATGATTATGCCGATTGCTCGCTTTCCTAGCCGACTTGACCGATCTTAGGGAGAAGTATGCCTCCAAGTGTGAGGAACTAGATGTGCTTAGGGTTGTCTTGGCTGAGCTACAATCTAGACCCACTTTGCTTGGTGCTTGCACTTCTTGCCCTAGTTTGCATGAGAAAATTGTCGAGCTCCGTTCTCGCATTGTTTCACTTGAGGCTGATTTGAAAGTGCCTATTCCTACTTCTTGCTCTACATGTGAGTTGCATGCTATGAAGAATTTGGATCTTGCAAAATGTGTTGGTCGCTTGCAAGATGAGAATGATAAGTTGCGTGAAGCGCTGAGTTGGTTGTCGAGTCAAGAACCTCAGCTTGGTATGATGATTGCTAGCTGTAAGCGCTTTGACAGTTGGGCTTTGGGATTGGATAAGGTTGGTGAGGGCAGTGGTGAGAGAGAAAGGAAATTTGGCAATGTTTCGGTTCCACCACAACCCACACCCAAATACAAGTTTGCATCCAAGCCAAACCAACCAAAAGAAAAACCGAGTGAGAAGGCAAGTGAAACGCCTAGTGAGAAACCAAGTGAGAAGCCTTGTGAAGAGCCTCATCCCAAGCCTAAGCCCAGATCGATCCGTTTCCATTGTGAGTTTTGTGGAAAGGATGGTCACAAGAGAGCGTTTTGCTTCAAGAGGAAGCGTGAGGAGAGAATGGCGAAGGAGTGGGCTAACAAGGACAAGTACCACCCTTCCGATGGTGTACTTGAGCCTCGTGTGCAGTTGCCCAGGGCCAAGGCGAGTGTGAGGTCAGTTCGGGCTTGGGGAGAGCGGAAGGTTGTTGGAGGTGTTGCTGCCCAGGCTACACCGGTCAGACCGGTGAGGGGCACCGGTCAGACCGGTGTAGGCCTGGACAGGAAGCAGTTTGGTTTTCGTGCTCGTACAGGTGTGAGGTTTGGTTCTGGAGTTCGTGGTTCTGGTGGTTGGGCTGGAGAGTTTGCAGGAGGTCAGTTTGCTAGGCATTCTCCCCCTCGAGCTCACTATGGGGATGGGAGGAGTCTTAGCTTTGAGAAGGAGAGGAGGGACAGTCCACGGGCTTTCTTTCGTGGTTTTGGTCCTCCTCCAGGCAGAGAGGGTTGGTTCCCTCATGGTGGTTACCGTAGTGGTGTTCGTGGAGGTAGCTTTGGTAGGAAAGATGGTTTGGCCTGTTCTAACCCCACTTTCGAGCAAATGGCTAGGCACTGGTTTTACACATTTGGAACTAACCCCAGTGTTGAGTCGTTTGCTCGCTCTCGCTCTTTGTTTTGAGTTGCAGGTGGATGGTCTGGAGAACATTTGGTTGATATTGGGGGTGGTTCTTCGGCTTCATACCCCGGTGGTGACATGGAGGTACATCGCTTTCGGGGATGGTGGACAAGGATGAGTGAATTGTGAAGAAATGATAAAGGTGAGTGTATTTGTGACCTTCAAGTGTGTGGCCTTGGTCAAGCCACTTGTTTCTTTTGCTCTTTGCCTTATCTCATGTGTGTAAGGTGAGCTTTGTATGCTCTTTGGCCTTAATGCATGAGTTTAGGGGGACCCTGTGAGTTTGGTGCTCCTTTGCTCTTTTGCCGGTGGTGTCGAGCCCTTTTTGCCTCCCCTCAAGGAGCCGGTGGTTTGTGAGCTTTGTGTGTGGGAGCTCCTTTGTAGCATATGTATAGTTTTCCTTTGTGCATTTCTTGCATTTGGCATGGCATATGTAACATGATGTATATGCATCCTTGTATCTTAGATTGCATGCATTTTGTATCATATGCATTGGTTAGGAAAAGCTTCTCTCATATACATTGTTCACCATGGAATGAGATATATGTCTTTGTGAGCTTGTTTGGTATGCTACGGTTAATTTTGGCTTAGCTCTTAATGATCTTGATGAATAATCCATGGTTGATAGCTATGCTTTTGAAAAATGTTACATGTATGCTCTCTCATGTGTAAATGCCTTTACATGCTCTTGACATGTTTGTGTGGCCTTGCTATGCTTAATTTTGGTTGGATAGCTAGTTTATTGATCATATGGGGCCAAAGGCTCATTTGCCATCATGAATGTTTAGCCCTCTTGATTTATCTTGTGGAGGAGCATAAGTTCCTTTTTGTAGCAAAGACATTTCATGTACCATTTACAAATTTGAAAATGAAATGAAAAATGCTTGGAAAATATGCTCCCATGTCATACGTGCTGAATTTAATTCACTTTGGGTGCTAAACCGTTGCATGATGCCTACCAATGAGAAGTCTCATACATAGAAGTAGGCACATGGCTCGGTGGCTTTGACATGACATGAGGTGCTTGTGGGTGTTTGTGATGGACTTATGATTAGAATGGCTGTCCTAGCATGAAGTTTGTGTGGCTTTGCCATTTTGATATGCTTTGATCATGTTTAGGACTTTGCTCATGAGAGGCAAGTTTTTCGCAAAATTGCCAAAATCCATCTTAGCTTCGTCCAATGGTTGTGAAACTTGGTGATCATGTAGTTGAGATCGATACGAAGCCGTAGAGTATCTAACTTGCTCATTTGGACGTGTGTAGCATCTTATGTTGAATTTTGTATATTTGAGAAGCTATAGGTTGAAATTTTTGCATTTTTGGCTTGATTCATGCATTGCCAACAAGGGGGAGAAGTTTGAGCTTGAAATGGCTTAATGGATGCATTTAGAAGGTTTTCAGGTGGTTTCGAGCCATTTCTGGGCTCTGTTGTACACCGGTCTGACCGGTGAAGAGCACCGGTCTGACCGGTGTGAGTGCTGGTCCTGTACACATGTTAGGCACCGGTCCGACCGGTGGTGATGACCGGTCGACCGGTGTGAGCCGAAATTGCCTGCCTGCCCCGTTTTGTTTGTTTTGCATGCAATCGTCCAGGGGGAGTTGCATTGGTTCAAGGGGAGCTTGCATGTGTCCAGGGGGAGCTCTTTGTGGTGTTCAAGCTTTGTTTTGGTGGTTTGCGCTCTTTGCTTGAGCTTTGTTTTGTCTCGGATGTGTCGAGCCGTTGCCCTTGCCTAAGGGGTCCGAGACTTGTTTCCTTCAAGTGATCTTGCTCTTTGCTTTGTTTGGCTTTCGATCGCTTGTTGGAGTTTCTTTTTGTTCGTTTCTTTTTCTTTTCTTTTCTCTCTTGTTACTTTCATGTGGGTGTTGTCAATGCACTCATCAAGGGGGAGATTGAGGACCATGTGTGGTTCGAGGACCGGTGGATGGTCGCTTCCTTGTGTGATGAGTGATTGACAACGTTGTGTGGACTGATTCTTGGCTAAGTATTGCGGGTGCGGGTTGCGGCTTGACTCGTGTTGGTGCGGGTGAAGAACAAGCGCGAAAGGTCGTCGCCGGTGAGGCCTCCGGGTGTGGAGACGACAAGTAGGCTTCGTTCGAGGGACCGGTGGCCGGCGGGGTCAAGTGCGGGCCGCATGGTGGCATGAACAAGAAGATGAAGTCGTGGACGGTTTCTTGGTCGAGCTTCAAAACCAAGGTCGAGCCGGGACTACGTGGGAGCCGAGTCATGAGTGGAGATTGGCGGAGGCTACACCGAGTTCGCGGGGTTTCCGGTGGTTCACCAGAAAACCACTGGGTTCCTTGGTTGATCCACAAAGCCAAGACCGAGAACCGAAGACGGAAGAAGAAGACGGCGCGACCGGCCCGACCGGTGGGGACCGGTCTGACCGGTGAGGAGCACCGGTCTGACCGGTGTGCGACGACGCAGTCCGGAATCTTCGAAGCGGAGGACACCCGTCGGGATCGCATGGCTTGCGTCGAGGCTACGCAGGGTGCGGTCGCCGGGCGGGGTGAAGACATCAAGAATTCCAAATCCGCCCTTGAGGGGCTTGTATCCCTAGTTAGTAGAGAAGGGCATTTTAGACATTCGGTTGCCTCCATATAACCCAAGAGGTGAGAGGATGGCAGCCAACTCTTGGAACCCTAGCTCATTAATTTTCCTATTTTCCACCTATTTTCTCTAGGTTTTCCTTAGGACTAGCTTGAGAGTTTCACGGAGAGATCTTGTAGAGAGGGATGGATGATCGGGCAGTGTGCTAGACCTTGTACGAACCTTTGTTTCATGTATAGATGATTCGGCATGGTTCCTCAAGGTTTGGATGTGTTTTCCCCGGTTGTTCTTGGTGGTGATTTTCGGAGCCCTCTCTTCGTGATTTCTTTGGGGTGTTTTCGGGGCTTTTCTCTTGGGGATTTGATGGGGGAAATTTGTGGGAACCCTTCGTGGTTCTTTGGGCTGTGATTCCCCTCCCAAATCCGTGAGAAAAGGTGCTCGATTTTGGGGTTTCTTGAGTTCTTGGGTTGGAAGTGCTTTCGGCGGGATTTCTTCGATTCCTCCTTTTTGGACGAGATTTGGTGGGATTAAACTTGGCTATGGACTCCTCATGAGGTGTTCTTGATATCCCCAAAGTCTTGTTCAAGTCCGTGGAGCGATTCGGGAGATCGAGATTTGGATTTGGGGGAGTTGACCCGCGGGTGCTGTTCATCCCGAGCCGCCCTGTGCTACACCGGCTCGACCGGTGCTCTTGACCGGTCTGACCGGTGCGAGCCCTTGTGGGTTTTTGCTCGGGTGAACGTCTTGGTGTGTTCGTTGTTGTCCCGTGTTGCCGCTCGTTTCGAGTTTGGGTCCGTTTGGTGGTCGGTTGGCCGTTTGGTGCCTTGGGGGCTTTCGAGCCGCCATCGGTCCGACCGGTGTGTCTCACCGGTCCGACCGGTGTAGAGCCACTTAGTGCAAGTTGCTCGGTTCACCAAAGAGGGACCGGTCGGACCGGTGGTGCTCACCGGTCTGACCGGTGTGGGTCTGCAGACTCGGGGTTTGTTGTTCCGCCGCGTTCTCGAGTCGGAAGGCCGTGTGTGTTGGTTCCTAGGTCCAGTGGCACTCCAGTGGCTACGTGGGCTTGGCCAACTTGGGTAGTGAGTCGGAGACGTGTGTTGGAAGCCGTGTTCGTCTTGTTGGAGTTTTCATCTCCTTCGAGAAGAATTTTTATCGGCTCCCATTCACTCCCCCCCCCCCCCCTCTCTGGTTCGCCGTATCGGTCCTTCATTAGTGGAGGCGGCATCAAGGTGACCAAGGGAGCTTGACAAGTGCCTAAGTGGCTAGCCTTTGTGGCGAGTCAAGTGGTGCTCTTGGGAGAGACTTGGTGACCGGGAAGTAATACTCTTGTGTGAGTGCTTCAACAACGTGGACTAGGGGTGGCTTAGTGCCTACCGATACCATGGGATAAATCGCGTGTCAAGGGTTTGCTTCCTCTCATCCCCTTTACGTTTCTGCATTTACTCTATTGCAATCTTTGCTCGTCTCTACATTCCTAGAGTAGTATCATGCTAGGATTGGCTATAGGTTGCAAACCTTCTTTTGAGATGGGAGTTTCACACTAGAACAACCGTAGTTGCACATATAGATAGTATGTTCTAGTTTACCTTTGCGCAAAATTAGTGAAGCCATAGGTTAAGGTTTTAAGTTGCCTAATTCACCCCCTCCCCCTCTTAGGCTAACGGGCATCCGATTCCTTTCACAGGTGCCGTGTAGCGCAAGCCGGGTAGTCCCAGGGGCCCACCGAGTAGTCGGTCCTGGTACCCACCGAGGTAGTGGGCCCAGGGAGGTCCATACGACAAGCCCCCGAGTACTTTGTAGTCGAGAAGGATAGCTTCAAGTAATCTTGACGGCCTTAACGAGTAGTCCTCAAGCGTCCCCAAGTATTACAAGTCAAAAGTCCTCAAGAGTAGTCGAAGCATCCCGAGGCTGGAATGTACTCTAGCTGATGTTTGAGCAATCTTGAAGTCTTCTCGAGTAGTCCCAAGCGTCCTCGAGTGCTGCCCTCGAAGGTCTTCAAAAACGCCCGCGTTGTCTTGAAGCCGAAACTGATATGGAAGTGCGATTGCAAAATCGCACTCCATATGGAGTAGCCCCTGAGCCTTAGGTTCAGCCGTAGGCTCTGGCTGAGGGTCCATCTGATGGCTTGGCAAGAATATCCCGAAAAATCCGGAGAGAGAAAAAACCAAAGGACACATGGCACGGAGCCTCCGAGCCTTGAGTCGAGTACTTCCTCTCGAATTGAAGGGTCATCTTGAAGAATGTGTCCTGAGATGCTCCTGAGCCTTGTCGCTTCCTAGGTAATCGAGTAGAAGTAGCCGAGCCCCCGAGGTGAGGTTCGTCGACTAGTAGAATACGAAGGGTCACGCGCGGCCGCTGATTCAGCCGAGCACGGACTCACCCGTCCGGCCGTTGGAGGGCCGTTTTGACTTATAAATAGAAGCCAAAACCCTTAGGGTTTTCCACCCATCACTGTTGTAGCCATTTCGAATAGATCTTGGCCAGATTCGCTTCCAGCGCACACTGCCGCCGTTGTAGATCCAAGCGCGCCGCCACCCAGAGCTGCCGGAGTAGCCCCCCGAGTGAAAGCGCGCGAAGACGCCATGTACTTGGAGAATGAAGCCTTCACTGTCCAAGTCTACGAAGACCACCGGGAAGAAGAGGGGCCGCGAAGAGGCCGCCGTGGCTGCTGCGGGGGCAGCGCCACCGATGTCTCCTCCGCGGCCAGATCCGAGCCGCGAGTGGAAAAAGTCGAAGACAAAGACCGAAGATCTGCTGGCTCTCCTCAACAGCGGATTTATCCGTGAAAAGGAGATGGACAGTTGGAGAGCCACCGCCGGGGACCCATACCCCATGGAGAAGAGTGAGGACGAGATTCCGATGTTCGTGCGCTTCGCGGAGCGCGGACTCGCACTACTGGCAAGCAACTTCTTCAAAGGTCTTCTCGGGTACTATGGCGTCGAGTACGTCTATCTCAACCCCAACGGTATATTCCATACCGCCATCTTCATTCACTTCTATGAGGCATTTCTGAGGATCAAGCCCCACTGGATCCTATTCTGGAAGTTTTTCTGGGTGAAGCCGCAGCCGAGCGCCAGCAACCCGCGAGTAGTTGGAGGAGAGGGTATCCAGATGCAGGAGGACGTTGCCGAGCAGTACCTGTCGTACAAGCTCATCGACTCCAACCAGGATTGGAAGGCGAGGTGGTTCTACGTCGCGAATCACCACCCTCGCTTGCCGAAGCCGAGCGGGAGGTAGCCCAGACACCGGGACTGGTGGAACACGGATCCCACGATGCAGGAGGGGATCCAGCTCCTCGAGCTGTTGGCACGCATCAAGGTGCTTAGAGAAGCCGGACTGAGCGCCGAGCACGTGGCCTTCAGTTTCATGAAGCGACGGGTGCAGCCATTGATGGCCCGCGACACCCTGGGCTTCGAGTACGCCGGCGACGACGACACGTCGTGGAGGCCCGGAGGCGAGGTCGACGACGACGACATCATCGACAGGCTGACGCGCATATTCAAGGACATGCCACCGTACACGGCGTGCCCAGTCCAGGAGTACTCTGCCGCGCGCCCGCCAAAGGAGGTAGGTAGCCGTACCCCCTAGTCGAGTAGTCATTGCTTGTGAGTAGTCGCGCTGATGTCTTGTGTCTTGCAGGACGACTTGAAGAAGTTCGTCTCCGAGCCGCAGCCGCCTCCTCAGGGAGTCGGGATCCCGGAGGAGGGAAACACCAAGGCCAAGGAGCGGCGGGAGGTCGGCGAAGGAGATGACACCGTCATCGTAGAAGACACGTCCGAGGAGGACGACGACGAGGAGACGCTGCAAGACCGCTTCCAGCTGCGGTCGAGGTTTAGCCGTCCCGGCTTGCCTCATGTACCCCTCGTCCAAGATCCGCCGGCTAGCCTGGAGGCTAGTCTGGCTGCGCCGCCATGGAAGCCGCGCAACCCCGCCCGCAAGAGGGTGACAAAGAAGCTGAAGGTCTCTGAGACTACGCCTCAAGAGGTAAGTCGTCTTGAGTAGAGTAGTCGAGTACCCGTCTGTTCAGTTCATTTGCTGATGACCAAGCTTCCTTTGCTTGCAGGAGGTGCCGCCAACGGAGCCCGCTGATCAGGGCGACGAAGGCGAGTGGGACACAGTGGGGCAGCCGACTGGGAGTCATAGCCCAGCCCCCGCTGTTGAAGAGTTATTGGCGCAACTAGAGCACCAGCCCCCTGCCCCTCAAGGGAGCACGGAGCCCGTAGCCGCCGCTACTGAAGAGGTGGTGGCCGGAGGAGCGCAGGAGGGCGCTGCACTGGCTACCGTCACTGCAAAGGAAGCGGTGACCGCCGAGGCGCAAGAGGAAACGCCCGCCGAGGGTGGACTGGTAGACATTGCCAGCATCCTCGGTGCCCCGACCGTGACGATAGTCCGGTCAAGCCTGTAAGTGCTGAGCCTTCCCGAGTAGTACTTGGTATAGTAGTCGAACTTGATTTGACAACCAATTGTGTACTTCTGCAGGAAATCAACGGATCTATCCTGGGAGGGGGGTGAGCCCTCTACGGCGGTGGCGGATGAAGAAGCCACGCCGCCCGCCGAGGAGTCAACTACTGCCCCCCAGGCGGAGTCCGAAGCGCCAGCCGCTGGATCTGCGTTGCCCGAGGCTAGCGTAGTCGAAGGTAAGTACTCTGCTGAGGCTTTAGTATTCCCCATAGAGTAGTCATAGTTGCTGATGAGCTTGATGTCTTATTGACAGGCGCCGAGGCCGAAGGGAGCGACATCCCTGCGGTGGTGCCCATGCAGAAGTTGACACCACAGGCGCCGGAGGCTGCTGAGGGAGCCCCCGAGCTGATGGAGGAGGTCGCCGAGGAAGCCGCCGCGGCGACCGGAGGAGAGGAGGCCACCGAGCCGCCAGAGATTGCTCTGGAGGTGGTTGTCTGCTCCCCGGAGATCCAGGACGCAGAGCCCATCCGCTCTGCGCCGATGACTGAGGCCGCCGCGAGTAGTCGTGGCGGGGTGGAGCTGCTGGCAGACGACCTGGTCGACCCAGCGATGGTGGCCAGGCACCTGGAGGCGGTCCTCCAGGCTGAGCAATGGATGAAGGTAAGTAGTCTTAACTTCTGAGTAGTCAATCCTCTGTTGTTGAGTACTCGTGTGACATATGTTGTCGGTGCAGGACATCGTGGAGAGGTCCCGCGAGAAGTCCAACATGCTGCAAGGCTTCGGTGACACCGTGCTCCGGGCTGAAGCACTTGAAGAGAAACTCTTGAAGTCGCGGAAGCACGCGGCCGCCATGCAATCCAAGCTCGACGCCGCCTTTGCCAAATATCACAATGATATCCAGGATATGCAGGCAAAGAGCGATGACTTGGTGCGGAAGAACAAGACTCTCCGCAACAAGAACAAAGGTAAGTCGCTTGACTTGTTGGGTAGTTGTTGGAGGTCGAGAGGTAGTCTAACCCGCTGCGCCTTGTTGTCTTGCAGAGCTTGAGACCCGGGTGGAGC
Source organism: Cenchrus americanus (assembly GCA_947561735.1). Taxonomy (NCBI): domain Eukaryota; kingdom Viridiplantae; phylum Streptophyta; class Magnoliopsida; order Poales; family Poaceae; genus Cenchrus; species Cenchrus americanus. Next base: position 151,779,177 of record OX387242.1, on the reverse strand, counting down.
AGTTGAGGATCTCAGAGACAATTATGAAGAACCTCTTCTACCGGGAGCAGGAGGCCCGCCAGGTACTCGAGCTTGACTATAAGGAACTTGCCTTCGAGTGCGAGAAGCACATGGAGCTTCGGATTGCTTCTGATCATGATCTCGTCAACTGCTACAAATCGTTGCAGAAGCTGAACGAAGATTGCGAGGCGCTGTGGGCCTAGCTGAAGGATCTTGAAGAAGCCGCGCTTCCGATCGTGAGGCTCTTGGTGCCTCATCTTGGCGGCCCCAAGATCGCGCCGCTCGTGGATCGCCTCAGGGAAGCCCCCAGCCGGCTGGCGACTTATGTGAAGCATATGGCGAGGTCGATCCCAAAGCAAGTGTTGGCCTTCATGAAGTATTACTTCCCGAAGGCGCCCGTGGAAGTAGTCGCTGGCGGGGTAGCCGCCAACTGTACAGATGAGCAGTACGCGGAGTCGCCGGGAGCGGGATGGCGCCCATTGCGGAGCAGGTTGCCGAGAAGCTTAACCTCCAGTAGCCCTGTAGTAGTTAGCTCACAGTAGTATGTGTACAAAAACATTTGCAATGTAATTGTTTAAGTGTTAATGAAAGAGGAGTTCCATATATGAGTACTCGTAGTCGCGATCTTAGAGTGCGGAGCCCCATCGTGGAGGTGATGCGAGTAGTCGTACTCGGCAGTAGTCCCGTTGAGGGAAGTAGACAGTAAAGAAGTTGATAATCGATCAAGCTTTATTACTGAAGAAGTACACCTGGATGGCCAGGGCCGTAGTTACAGAGTAGTCGCCTGGACCTGGAGGCCGCTTACAGCTGAGTGGTGCTAGGGCGAGTAGCCGCTTACAGTAGTAGATGCGTAGGTAGCCGTGTAGGCTGGATCTTGGTGTAAGTGGTCTCTTAGTAGACCGCTGCTAGAGTCCTTTGTCGCTCGTCGCAGCCCAGGAACAGTAGGTAGCCGCGCGGGCTGGATCCTAGAGAGGAGTAGTCCGGAGACTGGAGCCAGGACCCGGAGGCCGCTTACGGCAGAGGGGTGTTGATGTAGTCGCGTAGACTTGAACCCCGGGGTAGTCGTGTAGACTAGGCGTAGAACCGACAGAGCTGGTCGACGTTCCACGAGTTGTTGATGTCTTCGCCTTCAAGTGTCTGGAGGCGGTAGGAGCCCGACCCAGTCACCTTTGCCACAGTGAAGGGACCTTCCCAGGGGGAGCTGAGCTTGTGTAGTCCTTCCGTGTTCTGGATACGACGGAGGACGAGATCACCAACGTTGAAGGAGTGTTCCTTGACGTTGCGATCGTGGTAGCGTCGGATACCCTCTAGGTACCTTGCTGATTGGAAGAGGGCAGCGCAGCGAGCTTCTTCGAGGCTGTCGATGTCAACTCGTCTGCTGTCTTCAGAAATGCCTTCGTCATAATGCTCCACTGTTGGTGAGTTCCATATGACATCGGCAGGGAGGATTGCTTCGGAGCCGTAGACCAGGAAGTAAGGGGATTGCCCCGTTGGTTTGGAGGGCTGAGTACGTCGCCCCCAGAGTGCATTGGGTAGTTCCTTGATCCACTTGCCACCTTTGGAGTTAGCAGCATCGTGTAGCCGCTTCTTGAGAGCGTCGAGCACCATCCCGTTGGCGCGCTCGACTCGTCCGTTGGCCTGAGGATGGGCAACTGAGACGTATCGTACATCGATCCCGCTGTTCTCGCAGTACTCCCAGAACTGGTGGTTTTTGAAGTTAGAGCCCAGATCTGTGATGATGCGGTGGGGTAGTCCGTAGCGATGCACGAGTTCATCCAGGAAGTTGAGTACTCTATCAGCCTTGGGGCATGTGACCGGCTTGACCTCGATCCATTTGGTGAACTTGTCGATGGCCACAAATACTCTGTTGAAACCACCTGGCGCAGTTGGCAGTGGCCCAATCATGTCGAGCCCCCAGCAGGTGAAGGGCCAGGTTGGCGGTATGGTGACTAGCTTGTAGGCTGGGACGTGTTGCTGCTTGGCAAAGTACTGGCATCCTTGGCACCTTCTGACGAGTTCTTCAGCATCGCCCAGGGCTGTGGGCCATTAGAAAGCTCGCCGGAAGGCCTTGCTGACCAGCGTGCGGGAGGACGCGTGGTTGCCGCAGACGCCCTTGTGGATCTCCTCTAAGATGTCCTTGCCTTCTTGCCGACGGACGCACTTCATGAGTACTCCAGAAGATGCGCCCCGCTTGTAAAGCTTGTCTCCGACGAGGACGTAGGACTTGGCGCGGCGGATGAGCTGCTCGGCCGAGTTCTTGTCCGAGGGAACCTTCTGCTCGCTGAGGTAGTCGATGAAGGGTTGCCTCCAGTCCACGTCGATCATCATGACCTCCTGTCCAGCTGGTGGGTGCGCTGGGACAGTGGTCGGTGGCGCCGGCTCCGGGATGGATGGTGCGTGAAGCTTGTGAACGAAGACACCCGCTGGTACTTGAGCGCGGGTAGATCCAAGCTTCGAGAGAACGTCCGCTGCAACGTTGTTGTCGCGGACGATGTGGTGGAACTCGAGACCGTAGAACTTGTTCTCGAGCTTGCGGACTTCTAGGCAGTAGGCGTCCATGTTCTCCTTGTTGCGGTCCCAGGACTTGTTGACTTGGTTGATGACCACTGCGGAGTCGTCGTAGACTAGTAGCCGCTTGATGCCCAGTGAAGCCGCGAGGCGGAGCCCATGTAGGAGAGCTTCGTACTCGGCTTCGTTGTTTGAGACCTTCCAGAAGATCTGTAGGATGTACTTGTGTTGTTCCCCCGTTGGAGAGATCAGGAGTACCCCTGCACCTGCGCCCTCGAGGTTGAGTGAGCCATCGAAGTACATCACCCAATGCTCTGGTCGCACGGTTGGAGTAGGTAGCTGGTTCTCCCGCCACTCCGCCATGAAGTCGACTAGCGCCTGCGACTTGATGGCTGTGCGTGGCTTGAAGTCGATGGTGAGGGCGCCGAGCTCGACTGCCCACTTGGAGATTCTTCCAGTAGCATCTTGGTTCCGCAGGATGTCGCCGAGCGGGTAGTCGGTGACGACGGAGATCGACTACTCTTGGAAGTAGTGTCATAGCTTCCGCGAGGTGATGAGTTCTGCGTACAGGAGCTTCTGCACGAGCTGATAGCGTGCCTTGGACTCTGATAGGGCCTCGCTGACGAAGTAGACTGGGCGCTGGACTGGGTAGGCGTAGCCGTCTTCCTGCCGCTCGACGACGATGGCACTACTGACCACGTGAGTAGTCGCAGCGAGGTATAGCAGTAGCTGCTCGCCCTTGCGAGGAGCCGTGAGGACTGGCGGCTTCGATAAGAAGTCCTTGAGCTGGGCAAGGGCTTGATCCACCTCTGGAGTCCACACGAAATTCTCTTGGTGCTTGAGTAGTTTGAAGAAGGGGAGCCCCCGTTCTCCAAGCTTCGAGATGAATCTGTTCAGTACCGCCATGCACCCGGTCAGCTTCTGGACGTCTTTGATGCTCGTGGGAGCTTTCATGCTGGTGATGGCAGAGATTTTCTCGGGGTTGTCTTCAATGCCGCGTGGGCTGATGATGAAGCCGAGTAGTTTGCCCGAATGTACGCCGAAGACGCACTTGTTCGGGTTGAGCTTCCAGCGGTACTCGCGCAGAGATGCGAAAGTCTCTTCAAGGTCGACGATGAGGGTACTGGAGTTTCTGGTCTTGACGACCACATCATCCACATAGGCTTCGACGTTCTTGTTGAGCTGCTTCTTGAAGCAGGCCTGGATAGCTCGTTGGTAGGTGGCGCCGGCGTTCTTCAACCCGAAGGACATGGTCGTGTAGCAGTACGCGCCAAACGGGGTGATGAACGCGGTCTTCTCCTGGTCTTCTTCCTTGATCGCGATCCGGTGGTACCGGAGTAGCGCCGAGGAAGCGGAAGCGGTGTCGCAGCCCCCACCGTGGAGTCGATGACTTGATCAATCCGCGGCAACCCGAAGGGGTCCTTGGGGGCGTGCTTGTTGAGGTCGGTGTAGTCGACGCACATCCTCCACTCGTTCGAGTTCTTCTTGCGGACGAGCACTGGGTTGGCGAGCCACTCAGGATGGAAGACTTCTCTGATGAAGCCAGCCGCGAGTAGTTTGGCGAGTTCCTTCTTGATAGCATCCCGTCTGTCGTCGGCAAAGCGTCGGAGGTGTTATCGCTTGGGGGTGGCCTTAGGATCGACGTTGAGGTAGTGCTCGATCAACTCCCTGGGCACTCCTGGCATGTCCGCTGGCTTCCATGCGAAGATGTCGCGGTTAGCCCAGAGGAAGTTGATGAGCGCGTCTTCCTATTTGGGGTCGAGGCCGGCCCCAATGGTGGCGGTCTTGCAGGGGTCGCCTGTTCTGAGATCGATCGTCTTGACTAGGACCTCCTCAGCTGGCTGAGGCTTGTTGGCGCTGTCAGACTTCTCTGAGATGTCGAGTTCACTTGTAGCAAGCTTCTTCGATGCAGCGTAGACCTCCATCATCGCATTGGGTACTTGATTCGTAGAGGCGATCTCCACGGCTTCTGTGTCGCAGTCGTGTGAGATCTTCAAGTCCCCTTGGAGGGAGAGTACACCCGCTGGGCTTGGCATCTTGAGTAGCAAGTAGGCGTAGTAGGGCACCGCCATGAACTTGGCGATGGCCGGTCTGCCGAGGATGGCGTGGTAGGAAGTCTCGAAGTCCGCGACCTCGAACTTGATGTACTCGGTACGGTAGTTGTCCCGAGATTCCCTGAAGGTAACTGGCAGGACCATTGAGCCCAGTGGGATAGCCGCGTTACCGTGGACGATGCCGTAGAAGGGCGTGTTGCTCTTGGTGAGCATGTGGGTGATGTCGAACTTCATCTTCTTCAAGGTCTTGGTGAAAAGGACGTTGAGCCCGCTTCGACCGTCGATGAGGACCTTGTTGAGCTTGGAGCCTGCGACCACTGGCTTCAGGACAAGGGGGAACCGTCCTGGTTCAGAGAAGCTGGTCCATTGATCCGCGCGGGAGAAGGTGATGGGTACCTCCGACCACCTGAGAGGGGTCGGAACCGCTGGCTCAATGCTCATGACTTCTCGGTGGGTAGCTTTGTGCTCCCGCCTGCTGGGTAGTCTGCCGAAGAGGACGTTGACGGTCTTGTCGGGTTCCTGGAAGTCATCGTTGTCTCCGTCGTTCTTCTTCTTGCCCTTTTTATCGTGAGGGTGCGGTGGCTCTGGTGTACCCTTGAGTGCATGCCTAAGCTGGTAGCACTGCTCGGTGGTGTGGTTGCCGTTCAGATGCCACGGGCACTTCTCCTTCAACAGGTCTTTGAAGCCGCCGGAGTTCTTCTTCGAGTTCTCCTTCGCAGGGCGCTGAATAACCGCGACAGTGTTGTCTGGCTTGCGCTTGCGGTTGGGACCCGAGTAGTTTTTGTTGTTGTTGCGACCGCCTTGGTTCCCGTTGTTGCCGCTGCCGCCGCCCGTGTTCTGCTTGCTCTTGCCACGGATGGCGTCGTACTTGGCATTGGCCTTGTCTTATTCATCCGCCCAGGACGTGATCATGTCCTTGAGGTGGGGGATGGACTTGGGGCGGCGACGACCGAAGTCTTCAAAGGTGCGGCGATGGTAGAGGCCGTCTTGGAACAGGTCGATGACCTCCTTGTCGGTGACGTCGACCACGGTAGCGCGCTTGTCGAAGAAGCGGCGCATGTACTTGCGGATGGTCCCGCCTTGTTCCTCCTTGACCATGGCCAGGTCCATGCGAGTACCCGATCGGCCCATGGCGCCCGCGAAGTTGCTTGGTGAACTCGCTCCTTCGCCTCGGTCCCACTTGTCGATCGAGTGCTTGTCCAGCGACTCGAGCCATGTGAGTGGGGCTTGGTCCAGGCAGAAGGGGAAGTAGAGGCACTTGGTGTCGTTGTTGCCGCCAGCGTTCTCGATGGAGAGGGCGTAGCACCTGAGCCACTAGATGGGGTCCTGTTTCGCGTCGTACTTGGTGATCCCCAAAGGCTTGAACTTGTCAGGGAGGAGCAAGTTGCAAAGTCGAGGTGAGAAGGCAGGGAAGCCGTCGTTGTCGCCTGCGGTGGTCGACTTCTTCCGCCGCAGCTCCTCAATCTTCTGGCAGGCGTCGTAGCCGCCATGTGAGGCACCAGAGGTGTGGCTGTTCGCGTGGCCACGGCCGCCGCGACTGCCGCCGCCACCGGCCCTCCTGTCGGCTCCTTGGTTGGAGCTTCCGCCGCCGGCCGCCGCCGCCGTCAGGGTCGCGGCCGCCGCCGCCGGCAGGAGCGCGGTGAGGGACGACGTCGCGGTTGCTGTTGCCACCTTGTGGAGGTCCGCCGGCGTTCGAGCGAGTGCGGTTGGGCTGAGCGGGAAGCTCAGCTCGAGTACGGTTGGGACCGTTGCCGGCGCTGCGACTTGTAGCTTCGTTGTCGCGGTGCCTGGTGGGAGGAGGTTGGTTGACCCTGTTGTCGACCCGCATGAAGTAGGCATCTTCAGCGAGCTTGGCGATGACCTCTCCAGCGCGTATGCCCTGAGCCTGACGCGCGATCGCAGTGATCGACATGAGGCATTGCTCAGGGTTAGTGTGTACTCTGCTTTCGACCGCCTCGAGAGCTTCCGCGAGGTTGCGGATGGGGAGGTTGTCCCGGAGGCGTCGGCGCCGTTCGCTGCGTTTTCTGTTACGCTCGCGTCGGGCATCCCTGTTCGCGGGGGTTTCGTCTGCTGGTGCATCAGCAGACAGCTCGTCGGAGGAGATGTCTTCAAGGTACTTGTCCTGAGCCGTCCCTGAAGGTCCTGGGGTGTCGCCGGCAGCCATGAAGACTTGGCGATCAGGGGTGCCAAGGCTGGACTCAGAAACCGCCACCTCAGTTGGGGTGTTCGAGTCAGCTCGGGCAAGTGGTGTTCCCTCCTAGAACGGTAGCGAGTCGATGTAGGCGACGTAGCGTGAGTCTCCACTTATCAGGTCAGCAGGCTTGCGGTCTGGCCAGTAGACGAATCTCCCGGCCGGTGTAGATGTTATAACCAGCCCAGAGGCCGGCCCTGACAAGGGATGCTTAGTGGAGTTGTCCTCGGACTCGGGATCCTCAGGATCCGACACGAAGTCGAACTCGTATGCGGGATTCGAGTAGAACTCGGAGAGAGGGTTGGAGTGCGAAGCGTGGCCGGGGGCGGTGTCGGAGTCCGAGTTGTACTCGGGTACGGGCTCCTTGCCGGCCCAGCGCAAGGAAGGAGCCTCCGTGCGGGCCCGGCTGAGGATGCGGGGGCCACGCGCGGAGTGCTCACGGAGTGGTGGGACCACATGCGATGGCTGAGCAGCCGGCTCGCATGCGATAGCCCATGGAGACTCGAGTTCGAGTTGGAAGTGGACTCGAGCTCGAAGTCAGCGTGATGGTTGAAGAGCGAAATTTCGCCGAACTTGCCGGCGAGTTCGCTTGTGACAACTTCAGGAAGCGTCACAAAGCCGGTCTTCGGGTTGGGCGGCATGGTGAGGCGGCGCTGGAAAGAGCCCGCGCCGTCTGCAGTGCAGACCCAGGCACCGAACATGAAGGTGTCGCCGCGGTTGAAGGCGACGGTTGGCTTGAAGTAGACGGGAGCCGTCGAGTTCGCCATGTGATCTCGGGCGAGATCCCCTACCTGGTGCGTGAGCTATCGGTGTTTTAGACCGGCAACCTACTAAGGGGAGTACCCGAAGTAGATGAATGTGTCCTCGCCGAGATCGGTAACCCGAAGGAAGAGACACGTGGCACACAATTTAGACAGGTTTGGGCCGCGAGGTGCGTAATACCCTACGTCCTGTATGCTGCGTAGCTCTGGATTGATTGGGCACGATTACAAGATGGTGTAATAGTGCACCGTGAGATTGGATTGGATGAGATGCTAGAGAAAGGTCCCTGCCTCGCCTTATATAGTCCGGGAGGCAAGGTTACAAGTCGGGGTAGGGAGAGAGTACTAGCCGAGTACGTCTAGGAGTCTTCCATACAGTGCAGGACATGTACAGCTTCCTAACCGAGTACTTCTCCTCCGTAGTCCTTGTGCTCCACGCCATCAGGTGTCATGTAGCGCAAGCCGGGTAGTCCCAGGGGCCCACCGAGTAGTCGGTCCTGGTACCCACCGAGGTAGTGGACCCAGGGAGGTCCATACGACAGCGAGTGTCTCCTATCTTGATTGCTTAATCATTCTCTCTAGTGTAGTTTAGTTGTTTTCTAGTTTAATCATATTTAGGGTTTGAGTAGCTAGAGTGTAAAGGTAGATCGAACGCTTGTAATCCCCTTGCTCCGCGGATTGACAAGAACCTTGTGAATCCCGTGGTGAAAAAGGTGTGGGGTCCGTACGCTTGCGGATCGTAGAGGAATACGTCTTTTATCCATCAACAAGCCCCTTTTTTCTGGCGCCGTTGCCGGGGAGCAAGCTAGTTTACATCATTTGGTTTGCATTTAACTTAGTTTTATATTTAGTTTATCTTTTATTTGCTATATCTAACACATATTATCTAGAAAATCACTTGTTTCGTTTTTGTTTTTGTTTTTATCTTATTGTCTAGATGGCGTTAGTCAATCCCCGTGGAAGAACCGGAGAAAACACTAAGGGATTACGCTAGCCCTCGATGTGAAGACATAAAAGTACAAGAGTCGTATTCGAAGCTCGAAGCGACCAAGTATGAAATTAAATCCAAGATCATCGAGATGGTGGCGACAAACCCGTTTGAAGGGATGGTTACGGAGAACTCATATAGACACATAAGGCATTTCACGACGCTATGCAACACGGTGCGTCAAGAAGGAGTTCCCGATGAATGGTTCAAATGGAATCTCTGTCCCTACTCACTTGCCGGCAATGCAAACACATGGTACTCGTTTGCGTCCTTTGAAGTTGAAGGCAATTGGAACAAGTTGACAAAGAAGTTTTGCGAGAAGTTCTTTCCAATTAGAAAGGTTCAACATCTAAGGAGGCAAGTGATCACTTTCACGCAAGGAGAAGAGGAAGGGATAGACCAAGCTTGGAATAGGTTTAATGAGTTGATTGAACAAGCACCAAGACTCGGCTTCTCCAGTGACGTACTCTTGCATACATTTTTCTTTTCCCTAACCCCTAGTTGCATGCAACACGAATGTGTGCAGGTGGGGATCTCATGGAGAAAACACTCACGGAAGCCGCCCAACTTCTACGAAAAATCAGTAAAGCGGCTGCCATGCGAAGAAATTGGGAAACAAGACTTGCAAAAGAACTAGAATATAATTCAAGGAAGAAGAAGTGTGCTGAATTTTCTAAAGAGGCAACACCGGAAGTCACAAAAGAGGAGCCAATCCAGGAAAAGCTTGAACAAGAACACATCAAGTCAAGAACTACCCCGAGCATTGACTTCGCCGCATTAAATGAGACAAACAAGAGAAGCATGTCAAGCGCGAAGCCACTAAGGGAGTTCGAACCAATGGATTGGGTTCCTATCGATTACGGAGAAGTATTCGACAAGAGAAGACCGCTCCCTAATCAAAAGGGGATGGCAAGGGCATTGGAAGTGGATTTCCCACCGGAGAAGAAAGCAGAAGATTCATACAACCTTGAAACCACCGATGAGATCTTTCAAAAGCTCTTTGGAGATGATGAAGTGGATCCGGAACAAATAGCTTAGGTGAAGAGAATCATGGGTATCAAGCCCGAAGCATCACCATACGCTCGCCTCGCCGAAGTTTATGCGATAGGATCCGAAGAAGAGAAGATGGCACCACACTTGAGTTGCGAGATCAACGGAGTTCAATGCAAAGCTTTATGTGACATCGGAGCCCAAGTAAGTGTCCTATCTTCTAAAATTTACGATAAAGTTCATGACCACAACCTAGACTTAGCTCCAACATCAACAAAATTAATTATGGGAGATGGTAGAGATATTAAACCTCTAGGTATTGCTTGCAACATGAAAGTAAAAATCTCTGGAAAATGTATATCAACTGATTTCTTTGTTATTGATCCTTACCATAGTAATCATGATCACATAATCCTAGGTAGGCCCTTTCTTAAATTGGTTGATGCCGTGTTGGATGCCGGAGAAGGCAAAGTAACAATCAACCTTAATGGAACAAAGTACACATATAACTTTCTTCACGTATCTAAACACCCTACACCCTTTCCCCCGAAGAAGAAGTAGAGCAGGTAGATAGTCTTTGTTTTGTTGAAACCCTTAGAGATCCGCTGCAAAGAGCGATGGAAAATCAAATTAGTAATCAACAAGATAGAGAATTAGAAGAAGCAACGCTTAGAACCACATGATGGAAGCGCGGAGGAAGAAAAATTCGAGGACATAGGAGAAATTAAACCCGAGGAGCCACAAGTGCCCGAGGTAGACCTTAAACCTTTGCCCAAAGGATTAAAGTACGAATTTTTGGGCCCAGACAAGACTTATCCAGTCATTGTGAGCGACGAGTTGAGTCCCGAAGAAAATCAGAAGTTGCTGATTTTATTAAAAACATAGGAAGGTGATTGGATATTCGATTAATGATCTCAAAGGTATTAGCCCAGCCTTTTGCACTCATCGTATACCAATGGAAGACCAATGTAAGCCTGTAGTGGACCACCAAAGGAGGCTAACTCATGCCATGCGAGAGGTAGTAAAGAAAGAGGTCATCAAGTTACTTGATGCCGGAATCATCTACCCAGTTCCGCATAGAGAATGGGTGAGCCCGGTACATTATGTACCAAAGAAAGGAGGTTAACCGTGGGGAAGAATGAGAAGAATGAATTGATACCGCAAAGAACCGTGACCGGGTGGCGGGTGACAAAGAAAGATCACTTCCCCCTGCCGTTCATTGACGAGATGCTCGAGACATTAGCGAACCACGCCTATTTTTGCTTTCTCGATGGGTACTCGGGGTTCATGCAAATTCCCATTCACCCGGACGATCAACACAAAACAACGCTTACATGCCCTTATGAAATGTTTGCATATAGAAGGATGCCCTTCGGTCTATGCAATGCTCAGGCCTCTTTTCAACGTTGCATGATGGCTGTATTTTCGGAATTCATCGAAGAAATTGTCGAGGTGTTCATGGATGATTTTTCCGTTTATGGGAAGATGTTCATGAATTGCCTGGCAAACTTGGATAAGGTCCACACGAGGTGTGCGGAGGTAGACTTGGTGTTAAATTGGGAAAAATGCCACTTCATGGTTCAGCAAGGCATAGTGCTCGGACATGTTATATCCGAGAGAGTCATTGAAGTGGACAAGGCTAAGGTAGAGACGGTTGAGCAACTCCCACCTCCGATGGATGTTAAGTCCTTAAGGAGCTTTCTAGGCCATGCCAGATTTTATAGAAGATTTATTAAGGACTTCTCAAAGATCACTAAGCCTTTAACGCATCTCCTTCAAAAGGATGTGGCTTTTGACTTTGATGAGAAGTGCCTAGCGGCATTCCGGACCTTGAAAAGTGCGTTGGTGAGTGCTTCCATTATTCAACCTCTGGATTGGAGCCAACCTTTCGAGATCATGTGTGACGCAAGTGACTACGCCGTAGGCGCGGTTTTGGGTAAAAGAAAGGAAGGCCGAGTTCACGCCGTTTACTACGCTAGCAAAACTCTTAATGGGGCACAATTAAACTATGCCACTACGGAAAAGGAGTTGCTAGCTGTGGTGTTCGCTTTCGAAAAATTCAGATCTTACATCGTGAACTCGAAGGTCATTGTTTACACCGATTACGCAGCCATCAAGTATCTCTTGGCTAAGAAGGAAGCCAAACCATGTTTGATTCGTCGGATCCTTCTTCTCCAAGAATTTGATGTTGAAGTTCGTGATAAGAAGGGGGTGGAGAATGTTGTGGCCGATCATTTGTCTAGGATGAATCCTGGACAAGATGATAAAGAGCCCATAGAAGATAAGATGAGAGATGACCACCTCTATCGAGTGCTCGATAGAGACACTTGGATGATTGATATCATTCGAGCGATTCGGAAGAAGCCTCTCGATCATCTAGATAAAAACTCCCAAAAGAAGATAATTTCCGAAAGTAGGAAGTACTTTTGGGATGCACCATACCTCTTCAAACTTGGCAATGATGGAGTCATGAGAAGATGTGTGCCAAGAGAAGAGAGGGTAGAAATTCTGAGGAAGTGCCACTCGGTGGAGTACGGTGGACACTATAGCCATTTTCGAACCCAAGCAAAAGTATGGTCGAGTGGATTCTATTGGCCAGAGATGCATGAAGATACTAAAAGATATGTTGCATCATGCCCCGAATGCCAAAGAACCGGAAATATCTCTCAAAGAAATTCTATTCCCTTGAATTACAATCTACAAATCGATTTATTCGATGTATGGGGTATAGACTTCAAGGGGCCTTTCAAAAACTCATGCGGATATGAATATATCCTAGTGATGGTTGATTATGTATCCAAATGGGTAGAGGCTATGCCATGTGGTAAAGCTTCCACGGAGGAGTCCATTACTATGATCCGGAACGTGATTTTTCCTCGTTTCGGTACACCGAGAATCTTGATAAGCGATGGAGGAACTCACTTCACCAAGAAGAATTTCAAAAAGTGCTTGTCCAACTTGGGGATTGAACATAGGGTCTCTACGGCCTATCACCCACAAACCAACGAACAAACGGAAACGTCAAATAGGCAATTAAAAAGCATCCTCAACAAAACCATAGAGAAGGGAGGCAAGGATTGGTCAAAGAGATTAGACGGAGCTTTGTGGGCTTATCGAATGGCGTTCAAGACACCGATAGGTATGACCCCTTATCAATTCGTCTATGGAAAGGCTTGCCACCTTCCGGTTGAGTTGGAACATAAAGCCTATTGGGCGATTAAAGAGATGAACCTTGATCTCAGTGCCGCGGTGGTGAAACGAAGAATCCAAATAAGCGAGCTAGAAGAGATGATGTTGAAAGCATATGAAAATGCAAGCATATACAATGAGATAATCAAAAGGTGGTATGATAAAAGTTTGAAAAAAGGAGTTTAAAGAAGGAGATAAGGTCCTCCTCTACAATTCGAGGTTTAAAACCTTCTGAAAGGGGAAATTGCAAAGCAAGTGGGATGGACCTTATGTTGTGCATTTAGTGCTCTCCAACAGAGCGGTAACCATTATGGATATAAAAGGTGTTCAATTTACGGTGAATGGTCAACAGCTTAAGGTTTACTAAAAACCCGACGTTGTGCCCCTTCACCATGTTGATGTCTTCACCATGGAAGAAGAGCCCGAATGTCCCGTCTAGGACGAAAAACAAGGCATGGATTTTTGTGAATAGTTTTTCTTTTAATTTTCTGGAGTTTCTCGCGAAGATTTACTGGGGCAACTTTTCCCCATGGGCTAAGAAGGCGAAAAAAGGGCGGTACACGAAAAACCGGACCGTCCCGGCCCCCGAGACAGGGTGGGCCGGCCGGCCCAGGTGGGTCCCGGCGGAGGTCGATCCCGGTTTTCGCCCGAATTGCTCCTTTTCAACTTCCTTCTTCGGTTAGAAAATTTTAAGGGAAGTTTTAAAAAGGAAAATGAAGTTCCTAGGGTTTTCCTCTTCGGACTTTTTATTTAGCCGAATTGGGAGCTCGGGAATCAATCCCTTCAAGCAATATTTTGCACCCACGCAGCAACCATTGTGTCCTCGAGGAGCTTAGAGTTGAAGCAAGAAGCCAAGGAGCCATTGATGGAGGAGGCGAAGCGATGCGAGCTCAAGCTACCCGTCAATATCAAGAGGACCGCCCGCATCCGTTGCAGAGGGCGTGTCCCGACCGGAGCTATCGCATCTCGCAACCCCGTTGAAGAAGAGATGGTCCCTACGCCCGTTCGAGGATCGGCGCGCATCCAAGGCATGAAGCGGAAGGACTACAAGGAGATGTCGCCTGAGCCTAAGGACTATGGGGGTAGCGACTACTCCGACGATAGTAGTCCGAGCTCGTGGGCGGCCGCCAGAAGAGATGATAACGATCTTTACATTTGGGATGAGGTGCCCAAGGAGAAGACTCCCGAAGGCCCCAACGGCGGCAGTGACGACGGCGACGACGACAATGGTGGTGGCGACGACGGCGGCGATGACGGTGGAGATCCTGGCAATGACGACCCTTTTGGGTTGCATCCGATGTGTTGTGCGGCTTGCCGTCACTCCATCTCGGATCTCTACGAAACGGTCGACGAATGTTTCCAAGCCATGGAGGTGATGAGGTAGCATATGGAGGATTTGGAGCGCGTGGTCGAGGATGACTACAAGTTCCTAAACCGCAACGTGCGCAAAATTTTTGGCATGGTAGAGAACATGAGAGGCAAGTGGTGCTATAGTTGCGGGAAGTACCACTAGGGTTAGTTTTCCCCTTATGAATTTTGTAAGATACGACGAGGACGTCGTATGTTTTTAGCGTGGTGGAGAGCTAGCTAGCTAGCCTTAGCTTTTGAGCTTCAAGTTTAGGTTCGGCTTAATCTTCGAGAGAGTCTTAGAGTTTAAATAGTCTTTAGTTTTTGAGTGTGTTTTTAAATTTTTGCAAGTTAGAAGTGTCTTCAATTAGTGTTGAGTCAAAGAAAATCAAAAAAGAGTCTTTATATATTTTGTGTCTCGTGTGATGCTTATCTTTATTCACTTGTTTGTTTATCTTTGATTCTTGATATATGAACATAAGTGTGTGGTTTGAAAAACGTTTACTGCGGTGCTTAGTGGAATTGCTACTACTAAAAGTACCCATACCACACTTCGATCTTGGGCTTCACATGTTAGTTGTGCTATGTTCAATGCTAAAAGTTGGAGGATTTCATTTTTGAAAATTATCTAAAGAAACCTTGTATTAAAGGTTAGCAAAACCTCTTTTTCCAAGTTGAGAGTAAGAAAAAAAATCCTATACTAAGCCAATTTATTTTTTGCTCCACCATAAGTGTGATTAGCACGATGAGTTGGGCTAGGATCTTTCTCTCTTGGGAGTTTTAATTTCATGCAATGATCATGTTCTTGTGCTTATCTTTTGTTGCTAGCCTCGTCATGTATTCGGTAACGTGACTTTCACATTGGAAGTCCCGTACATCGCCGAATTCCATACCCAACCTTGTACATCTCTTTTGTACATCGCATTCCTTGAACACAACCTACTCTCAATGTTTTGTCTTGTCTCTAACATGATTTATTTAAAATTTCAGATTGTATGCCTGCAAGAAACAAAGGAGTTGAGAGCTTTGAAAAGTTGTCAAGAGAAGGAAAAATAAAGAGAAAAGTATGAGTAGGGAAAAGAAAGAAAGAAAAAAAGAAACATAGAAAAGTAAAGAAAGAGAAAAATATTAGAATGAAAGAATGAAAGAAAAAGAAGAGAAAGAGAAAAGAGGAGTGGGAAGAAGGATATGAGAGGGATGAATCAAGTTAAAGAAAAAAATAAAAGTGCAAGGAAGGATGTCACGTTGCTGAGAGACGAAACTTTCACTCTTTTTCCAACCACGTGCAATCCGACAACGAGGACGTCATCGGTGCCTCGTAGTCATAATTTTCTTTTGCCCTTGCACATGTCCACCATTCTAAATCTTCTCATACTTGATATCCCTACATATGGTTTATTCTCATGATCATTGGCTTTGAAAGGTAAGAAACCATTAGAGGAAGTTCTTAGTTTGACGATACTTGTGTTGATTGCACTAGCCCTACCTATAGCTCCACTTTACATGTTATATGAGAGACTTATGGGAGGTGAGAGTTTTATAAAATTGGTTTAGGATAGCCACCTTATATGAGTGACTTGAGAGAGCTTGGAGAAAGGTTTTTGTCTAATACTTGTTGCAGGAATTTTGTTTTTGAAAATCATAAAAAACCCTCCAATGGAAGCAAAGAAGTAAGCATGGCTGAGATTGAAGGCTTCGAGTGAAGAGTTTGAGTTGTGGGGTAAATCTTCATGTGGTAAAGATTCTAAACTCCCATGTTTATGTTTGATGATCATTACTTTATGTTTATGATTAAAGACGAAAGGATTGACTAACTTGTGAAGAAGGATTAGCGGTACACGATTACAACACTTTGGACAAAGTTCTTTTACAAGTACTTGCTTGAGGACGAACAAGAGCTAAGCGTGGGGGAGATGTTGACGGTGTATTTTGGTACACCAAGCATGTTCATTACACTTTGGTTTGGATTTGATTATGGAACTAACCCGCCACTAGGCACACTAATCATATAACAAGTTCATCTATGTGCATGCATTTGGAAGTGTTATGTTTATGAAGGAAAACATGGACATAAAGGACGGATTCGCAACAAGTTCAAAGAAGCATTTACGGAGTCTTGTTCGTGTTCATGAGCTTGATGAAATCACTTCCAATGGTGGCAAGGACCGAAGTGCTACGAAGGAACACCCCCAGGGATTGAAGCATAAAAGACCGAACTTCATGCGCGGAGAACCTCCATCTTGGACGCGAGGATGACATCGTCAAAATCATACAAGTGGAGGGGGCAAAGTGCATAATCACCTGAGGACCCACGGGAGCGAAGGGGCGACCGAACCGGGCCGAGATGGGCCTGGGCCGGTCGGCCCAGGACGGCCGGCCCAGCACACTCCGGGGTCGGTTCGGCCCCCCTTTCCTTGCACCCGAAGGATCTTCAACCCTAAAACCCTGGAGGCGCCGCCATTCGACAGGGGGGAGCCATTCACAGCAAGAGGCCATCCACAAGCTAGAGAGAGGAGGGAGATCTCCGGAGGGAGTTCGTCCACCTCGAAGGAAGCACCCACAAGTGGAGAAGAAAGAAAACACCGTCGGAAGGGAAACCATGATCAACGGTGCTATGTCTAGCACCTTAATGGGGTAATCTCCTTATTCATCCATGGGTTGTAATCGATCTTGAGATTTAATCGTACTTTGTCTGATTATCTATCCATCATCTTGTGTTGAATATACTTGAATTCTTAAGGTTAGCTACCATGCCGTAAAGGGAGTAGAGCTCCAATGCTTCCTTGGATCCATTCAATACGCCGTGTCCATCATAGGTCTAGTCATGAATGCCTTCGCGTAGTGACAGTACGAGAGGAGGGAAAGGGCAAAACCGTGGTCACAACCCCCGATAGATTAGATTGGTTTTGTTGTTTAAAGTGATTGCATGTTCTAGTATCGTAGACCCTTGGGCGAGCGTCTCCTATCTTGATTGCTTAATCATTCTCTCTAGTGTAGTTTAGTTGTTTTCTAGTTTAATCATATTTAGGGTTTGAGTAGCTAGAGTGTAAAGGTAGATCGAACGCTTGTAATCCCCTTGCTCCGCGGATTGACAAGAACCATGGGAATCCCGTGGTGAAAAAGGTGTGGGGTCCGTACGCTTGCGGATCATAGAGGGATACATCTTTTATCCATCAACAACCTTCCAGAAGATTCCCAGACGACCTCATTCAGAACGACCACAAAACTGGTGTACAAGACAAGACATCGATGGATTTCGACCAGAGCAGACCGACAGGATATGGCAAAAGATGTAATCTAGATTTAGGTCTTCTGGTCGTAACGACCAGGAGTCTGGGAACCGATCTCCCCACCGAACAACTAAACCACAGGGATTAACACCCCCGTGGGCTATCTAGATCTCACCATCTGACAATAGGTTAAGATCTTTCACTCGTTTGTAAAGAATCTGACCTCCGAGTGTACGAAAGCTTTCATGGTTGCATCGATCTTCCTCTTGTAGCTCGTGTAATTTTCGTGTCTTTTTCGAGCTATTTTCATTGGATTTTCGTGCGCGGCTTGTTCCTCTGATTCTGAGGTGTTTGGGTTCGGATTTGTTGGTGGGGATCATGGATAGTTGTCTTGTGCATCTTTGTGCTTGATCATGACCCCTCAAACTCTAAATTCGGCCTCCGATTGAAGGATTTCGGTTGGAAACCTAGATTTGTTCCTGAGCTCGGTAGAATCTCAATTCCTCTCGGTTAAGTGGGTTTGTGGCTACAAATTCGTAGGTATAGCATCTCCTAGAGGCACTTCACCTTCATCTGTGATTTGGTAGCAATCCCTTGGTTGATTCAGGAGATCGGGCAAAGGGAAGGTGGTGTTGACCATCAAGAGGTCGGGCTCGAGCTGCTGTCTACGCACCGCGCTGACGATCCACGCGGACGATCCGTGCACCCCTGGCGGACGGTCCGCGAGGAGGCTTTCAGCCAGCAGTTTGTCGAGTTCTTCGTGCGTGCTTATTCGCCTTTTTCGACCCGTTTGTCCGTGTGCTTTTGGTTGCACAAGGTTTGGCCGTGTGTCCGCGAGGAGAGGCCGGACGTCCGCGTGATGCAGACGGTCCGTGGGTAGAGGACACACAGTCCGTTTTTTGAGGTGCAAACTGGAAGTTCTGGTGGCATTTTCGGACAGTCCGCCTGGCCCCCGTGGACAGTCCGCCGCTTCCACGCGGACAATCCGCCCTAGGCTGTGCAGATCGGCTAAGTCCTTTGCTTCTTCAGTTGTGTTTCCGTGTTGCTTTCTGTTGGGGTTTGTTCCTAGGGTTGGTAGGTCCATTGTGACTACGCGACCTTGGCAAACTCGTGTGGGAATCTTTGGTTGTAAACCTGGGGCATAGACCGAGTTTGTCCTTCGGAGTCTTCGGGCCTCTTTGTATATTTTGACGAGTGATTAATAAGCAAATGGTTGAGAATAGCTAAGGTTAATAAACAATAAATAAACTAAAATTATCTGCTGAAGATGCTTGTGTACTCATGCTTTATGTGCTCATCGTGAATTAACATAACTTATCACTACAAAACTATCAACCCAAGATGATCGCATTTTTCAGTAAGCAAACCAGAACCAGCAAATATATTGGGACACCGAGCACAATTGTTCTTTCCAACAAGCTAGCAACAACGATTCTGATGCGAAAGAAGAAGGATATCTTCGGCTTGGACTGTTTCTTTGTTCAAAAGATGTTCAGCTTAGCGTGAAGAGGTTACATGAAATTGCCTCTTTGAGCCCCGTTGCGAAGATAATCCATAGATGTGCCAATACAAAGTGATGACTAAACAATAAAAGCATGACAACCGAAAAATAATAAGGCTATCCATGTAGTCCGGCTCGTGTGTATCAGAATCCGAAGGCTGAATATGATTCCAAAGGAAAAGGCCATTCTCAGGATTAGCTATGAATAGCGAAAATTTGTCGCTTTATCAATTGTGGATTATGAGATCCATTCCGAAGGGTGATAGTCGATCTCGTGAAATCCCACCGAGATGATTCCGTAATAATGCAATATCTCAAACACTTCATTGTGGCCAAGACCATTATATGGAATGCAGGTGATGGAATATTATATTACTCGACTAACACATTCACTAGAAATGCACTCGGGCAGCAAGAATATTGAACACACAAGTATCTTCAGCTTAGAATTGGTTGATAGAGAAAACAAAGTTGCACGAACCAATGAAATCCATGCCAAAATTCCATTATGAAAATTGAGAATTAAAGTATCTGCAAGGAGTTACAACCACTGGCAGGGTGAGGGGCTTCAGTCCCGGTCGGTAGAGGTAATAGATCTCTCATGACCAATCGGGACTAATGATTAGAGACAAAAGGCCCCCTTTAGTCCCGATTGAACGAATCGAGATTAAGGGCGTGTTAGGGAGAGCTCCGGCTCCACCAAACCAACTCTGGAGCAGCAACTCCACCAATTTGCAGCGCCGCCGTGGAGCTGGACTCTCCCTTTGGAGCTGAGGAGATGTGTTTGGCTGAGACAACAACTCCAGCTCCGAAAAATGAAGATTTGAATAGAATACCCTCTTTTGCCCTCATTTTTTTGCTTGCATGCGGGTGTGTGCTGTGTGGTTGCATGCGTGTCCTGTGTGTGCATGCGGGTGTACGTGTACGTGGTGTGTGCATGCGTGGTGTGTGCGTGGCATCTGTACATGTGTGTGCGTGTGCGTGCATTGTGTGGGTCCTGTGTGCATGCGTGTGTACGTGTGCATGGTGTGTGCTGTGCGTGTGCGTGGTGTGTGTGCGTGTGTGTGGTGTGTTGTGTGTTTCCTTTTTTTGAATTTCAACAAACAAGTAATGATTTTGATCAACTAACATCTCAAAGACTCCAAGTAACTGATAACTAGAAACTGTCCACATGCATATAAAAGTTTACACACACGAATTGCTCAAACGCTAATAAATACAAAAGTTCAATGTCGATTACAAGCTAGTGCTAACCGAGAGCGAGAGATGTGGCAAGTTCATCACGAAAAGTATCCATGCAAGTCGAACTCACTTCCGGAGTAGATGTATCTCATGCATTTGCTAGGACGGCATCTCGTTTATAACGTTCTGGTATAGTAGGCATGTAATTGGGATCACGATCAAACCGAGCAAAGTCTGCATCCTCACTGTTATGCTCACAAATGAAATTGCGGGGAACCATACAAGCGACAACTATCATTTTTTGCTTCCACATGTGGTATTTTTTTATTCTATATAGAATTTCCCACTTCATTTTTAATAAACCAAAAGATCTCTCAATCACGTTACGAATAGATGAATGCTTGTGATTGAACTTTTTTCGGGGTATTTAGGTTCCATACCTCGATGCCACTTAGGCATATGATACCTCTCACCCTTGTATGGAGCAAGGTAACCGGGCTGATTAGGATATCCAGCATCGACAACATAATATTTACCTGCAAATGATAAAAAAATTAACATATTTTCATGGTTAATGGAATCAAATTAATTATCGACAACTATTTACCTTGTGGAGGATGTGGAAAGAAGTCCTTGTCGACACTCAATGCATTGTATAGCACACTTGTGTCGTGCATAGACTCAGGTTGGCCCACTGACACATATGTGAATCTCATGTCAAAATCACAAACTGCTAAGACATTTTGGGTGGGTATCCCTGTCTTTCCAATGTATCTCAGTTGCTCATCAGGTTGAAGTGTCACACGAATATGTGTTCCTTCTAATGCTCCAATTCAATCTTTGAAATACGGATAGGCTCGCTTGTCATCCCTTATCCTTCTATGTATTGTATGAAAATTTGGATCTTTTTGCCTAATGAAATACTTAGCCATGCTCATCAAACTGAACAAAACCTCCTCAAATTTTCTACTAATAGTTTCACCAGAGTGCTTGAATCTATTTGAACTTCTACTGTTGGACTCATTCCCCGAACAAATGAATAATAGAATACCTAGACTCTCAATAGTAGACATATGCAATGATGAGGTCAACCCATACCTCTGAACCAATAACTTATGTAAGTTGGAAAAAAATCTCTGGGCTCATGCGCCATTGCCTATGGTATTCTCTTGGAGTGTTGAATAGCTCCAACATATACCCCATTCCACTTGTTGTAGACGTCCTTGGAGGATTTTTTTTAACAAACATGTCAACATATGTTTGTCCCAGCATAGCACCAGCATAGACCATTTTAAAAAAATCCTCATCCTCTTCATCAATATCATCATCATCATCGCTAGATAACTGCAATAAGTTGTGGACATGATATAGATAAATAATTTATCGTAATGAAAGATAAGTAGTTTGTGCACATGACATAGCAAAATAATTTGTCCACATGACATAGATAAACAACTTGTCCACATGACATAGATAGATAACTTCCCATGACATACATAGATGACACTGACATGACACAAAAAGAAAGGTTTACATGACATAAATAAAAAGGTTTACATGACATAAATAAAAATGCACTAGACTGATAAAATGATACTAGACTGATCACTTTCCAAACATCATGTCGAACTTCCTCTTTAGCCAATTCAACCTAGCCTCATTGGTGGGTATAGTCATTAACATCTGCCTACGTTCTTTTTTCACAAACAATTCAGTTGCCACAAAGTGCTCATCACTCCCAATATCAGCCCCACATGCAATGACATGACCCATGACTTCATCAATACTGATCCCTCCAAACCTAGCTGCAATAAAAGCCTCAGCACTCTCTGTTATCTTTGTCATATTCTGTTGTATAACTATTCCAGTGCTACTCTTAGACTTCTTTTTAGGTTTATCTAAAATACTATGAGGCTTCCTCTTAGGTTTGTTGCTAGGAGTAGGAGAGACTTCCTAATTCTCTTCACCAATATCATCACCATTCTCTTCACCATTCCCCTCACCATTCTCTTCACCTTCATTCTCCAAGTCGATATCATCCTGAACACTGTTAGGTGGAATTATTGGGTTGGATGACATAGGATTCCAATGATCAGTCTCTTCATTCATGATGTTCCCAAACATCACCTTCAAATATTCTTCATTTTGAAGATGTTTATTCTTAAATTTTCCAACACCAGGTATCTCCTACATAATTAAGTTACAGTAAGCAAGTGTATAATTACCAAAAAACTATAAATGAAAGCAAATGTTAGGTGCTCACAGATTTGATTTTTTTCCACCACCAGGCATCCATGTTGATACTTCCTGTGCTCCAACTCCAACCAGTTCCAGTTTGTTTCCTCATCAATTTTCTCCAAACTGACAAATCATTCTTCAACTTACCCCATTTGTTCTTAAGCTGACTTCTTTTTAACATGATACCGGTACACTGGAAAAACCCTTTAATCACCTCATCATACCCCACATTATTCAAGTGTGTGTTTGGTCTATTCCCTTTCCGTTTTTTATTAGCAAACAGTTGGCTAACTAGGGTGGTATTGTCCTCATTCCAATCAATATAATCTCCCTATACATGATTTATGACACACCAATTTAATATCTACAAATTTAAAAACCTATGAACAATGCAAAGACATCGAATTATACCTCATCTTCTTTGACCCTTTTGCTTGATGGAGCATGTCTCCTTCGCTGAGCACTGGAGGTAGCTGATGCTTGAGATGCCAAAAACGCATCACCGATGGATGGGTCTATTTCAAAACGCCCGATCATGCCACTGCTCAGGTCGTCTCCTTCGTTGCCCAGACCGACCGGGCCGCTGGAGAGTCCAACCGCGCCATTGCCCTGGCCGGCCGCTCCACTGCCTTGGGCGGGCACGCTCCTGTCAAGGCCACCCAGGCCCCTACCGCGGCTCTCGGTCGCGCCGCCGGCTAGGCGGCCGGCCACGCCCCGGCCGGGCCCCCGCCTTGGGCGGCGGCGCCCCGCCTTGGCCATCGGGGCCGCCGGCCGGCCGGTCGCGCCCCCGGCCAAGCCGCCGGCCGGGACGCGGCCACACTCCTCCCGGGGCCGCCGGCCGCGCCTAGCGCCAGGCCGGACGCGCCCCTGGGCAGGCCGTCGGCAGCGCTTGTGCATAGGCCGCCGGCCTCTTCCTCTCCCAAGTCGCCGGTCGCATCAAATCCTTGTGAAAACAGAGCAAATGAATCCTACCAGACTTCGCCATGAGCCCTGTTTTGCTGCTCGTCTCCAGCGGCCGCCGCGCCATTGCCATCCGAGGCGTCTAGGGTTAGAGGAGGAGGACGGGAAAGGCCAACTCGACACCCGGAATTGAGAGGAGAAGGCAGAGGGGGCCACGGACGACTCATCTTTGGTGTCTCCGGCGGTCCTGCCGGCCGGCCGGCGGAGGGAAGGGCGGCGCTGGCGCCCCTGTTCATGAGACGCGGGCGGCGGAGGAGAGGAAAGGTTGGGGAAGGAGATGGGTTGCGTGGCGGTGGGGAAAATAGAACGAATCGGTATGTTGTGTAATGGGTGGCAGAGGTGGGTAATTTCCACCCAACTCCACGAGTCAGTACAAAACATACCTTCGCAGAGTACCCCTTGAGGCACTCCATGGATTTGGTGGAGTTGGGAGCTAGATCCGTGGATTTGGTGGATCTGGAGTTTTTGGAGCTGGATAAGTTGAAAGGAGTAGGATCAAAGATTTCTTGAGAAATCACGGTCAGATCTTTAGACCGTTGGACCCCATTCGTTTCGGTGCCACGATGGTATGACGTCGTAGCATCACCCTGCCATCTCTTTTCCCGCGACCATGATCACGTTGTCGAGACCTCACGGGCCGACCGGTATCGAGCCTCATGTGGCAACAGCTGGATCGCTCCGCTAGTCCCTACCTCAGTCGGTTGGGATGACCATTGCGTTCCGTTGGGCTATAAAAAGGAGAAAGCCTTCCGCAGTGTTGCCAATGCCAAGTCTCGCCTGCTTTCGAGCTCGACAGTGTCGCCACTCTTGTTTTTCCTCCACCTAGTTTTGGCCAACCAGCTACTAGCCCAGCTTCGCTGTTGCTCCACCCACTCGCTGAACAAGCTGGTTAGTCGTCTTCGTCGACCACCTCTCGAAGAAGCTCGAAGAAGACCGAAGGAAGAATCTCGACTCCATCGTCGACCATGTCCTAGTTCGTCGAGATGTTCGAGTCCCTCCGCTAGACGCTTTTAGTGATGTACCTCTGCGTCGTCGGCGGAGTTTGCCTCCTTTTAGTTTTCCATGTACATATCCATCGTCCTCTTCCTCATGAACGACGATGAAGCAGTGAAGAGAGCACCGTGTATCGTTTGCCCTATATGAATTCTCACTACCTAGAAATGTAAGCGAGTACATATTTCCATCTTGTAACCCTTGTTAGAAAGTGTTGCTCTACTCTTGTTGTCAAAACTCGGGACGAGATTCTGTTTAAGGGGGGTAGGCTGTGACGCCCCATGTTTTCGGCCGGGTTAATTAACCCTAATGACCCAGTTAACTGTGTTGACTTTGGTCAAACGACAGTCCACCTGGGCCATCACCTCGAAAACATCACCGACAAACCCTAATGACCACTTTTGGTCAACCATGGTCCACCTTGGTCAAAACCCCACTCAAAAACCTTGGACTCCTTGTTGACCCATCAATGTCAGTCAGAACTTTTGCAGCGTTCTCCAAATTTTCCCTAAACACTTCAAATTCTCCCAATACAAGAGTTGTGTGTTTTGTTGAGGGACACAACTTCTATGTTGAGTGGGATTGCTGGTTTGAAGTGCAAATTGGTGAAAAATGCAAGTCAACGTCTACTTTCACTATTCACCGGGGCCGAGATTTCTGTCAAGTTTCCCTGCAGTTTATGCCAAATCCAGTGATCTAAACCTCTAGAGCCTTTGTAAAACTTGTAAAGCGTAATGTGGGGAGCAAGTTTGGTAGTCAAACTTTGGTGCAGTTATATTTGGAAAAATTGAGAAAATTCAATTCAAAGTAGGGTACTTGGAGCTGTTTTGAGCCAGAGCGCCCGCGCGCACGACGTCGCGGGTATGGCCACGCCCGGCCGCGTCGGCATGCTCGCCGTGCGCGCAGACATGAACGTCGAGGCGGTGCCCGCGCCCATTGGGTCGAACACCGCGTCCTAGTCCCGTACACGACGCGTGTGGGTCCCCCGGATGATGCCACGTGCCGCCCGCACACCGGCCACGCCGCGCCGCCCACGCGTCGTCATTGGCCGACGGCCGCACGCGCGTCGCCGCCCCGTCCGCTGTACTCGGGCCATGTCGTGGCCCATACCTAGATTAGCCTAAACTTGGTGCCCAAGCCATCGCCTCAACCGCCTCGAGCCGAGCTATAAAGCCGGCCGGTCTTCTCCTCGCGCGAGCCCGAGCCACCGCTGTCCGCCATGGGTGCCACACGGTGAACTCCACCCCCGCCTGCTTTTCTTCGCAAACACGCGCTACTCCTCACTTCACTAGGACCCCCAGTAGCTCTTGCGCTTGCTTGTTGGCCTGCCCAAGCCACCGGCTCACTGGAGCCAGTGTCCCTACGGCCGCCGCCGGGCAGCCATCGACGAGTTCTGCTCCCCGCGCAATCCCCGAGCCAACCAACCGTCTCAGCACCACCGCTAGGTCCTAGTGAAGCTTCCTGTGCCACACGTTGGCCAGTTCCGCCCCTGTCCTCACCGGAATTTGAGTGCCCGCGGCCGCGCCACCACCGGTCCGCTGCCGCCACTCGCCGGCAACATCTCCGGTCAAACCACCGCCGCCAATCGGAAGAGGGTGAGCCCAATTGCTTATTCCCCTCGCTTGTTTGCCTATCGCCGCCAGCGAGCCCACCTTCGCCGCCGGGTGCAAGGGGGTGAGGAATCGAGGGTATGGTTGTGAAAAGTTTAAAACTTCCAGGGACCCGAGTGCTAAAAGATTTTGTACTCTTTGGTGTGTCTTAGCTGGAACTTGTAAAATTGATTAAAAATCGTAGAAAAATCCAAAAATAGCAAACTCAATTTTGTTGTGCTTTGTATACCTAAAACTACAACTTTATCCAAATATGTATATACTTTTGAGTTACACTGTTTGCTTGAAAATAGAAATGTAAAATACCTAGATCTGTGATTCTGTAAAATCTACAAAAGATCTTGAGCTGAGTTTGGGATATGGCTGTGCCAAAAATTGCACAAAGTTACTGAAGAAATCTTTTTATAAAAATCATTTTGTGAAATTGATAAATCTGCCTAGATGACTTTTTAGCTCCAAATATAATTATTTTTGAGCCCAACTTATGGCTACTGTCATGTTATATCAAGATGCATCCTTGATGAATTTACCATGATTTTATCTCTGTTAGAAATATTATTTCCTCAATTATGCTTGTTTTTCATCATAAATAGGTGTAGCATATTTCATAAAGGCTATATGTGTGTTTGTTAGTTCTTTAAGCTTGTTTTGGACCGAAGCATGGGTGAGGGAAAGTTTGGACTCATTTATGTTTTGATTATTTTAATATGCATTATTCCCTTATATGCTAACTAGTAATGCCTTTAATTTGTGTAATTAATTTTAGTGGTGCAAAGGCTAGTCTTTTGCTGTCTAAGGTAGTGCTCCTGGTCATTAGGACCAGTAGGTGTTGTTGGACAGGTTTGATATGTCTTTAATTGGCTAAAAAGAGTTCAAACTAGATTAATCTAATAAAGGAAAAATAGGAAAAATGCATCCTTTGTGTATAAGTTATGGAAATAAGCTATGGAAGTAAAATGGTGGTATCAAAAGTAAATCTCCTTGCTGTTGGTAATCAAGGGTAACATTCTTTTATAGATGTGCCTGTATTCACCATCATGCAAGTGTCACATAGTCTTTTGTGTTGCTTTAAATAAGTAAATGTTTAAATGCTTTTCTTAAGGTGAATATGACCAACCCCATGCCATTTGTAGCTGTTGCTATTGTTTGTTATGTGAATTACATTTATTTATTTATATATATACGTACACAGACACTATTAAAATTCTAGATAATAAAGCAACACATATTGTTCCTTTGTAGGAAGAGTATGCTGAATGTATTACTATCTAGGTGAATGTGTTCAAACATGCACCTCTTGGTTGTCAAAAGTTGTTTGAAGTTAATTAAATCCAAATTGCCACTTAAGTCTTGCATTTGCATCCTCCGTGTAGAAGTACCCGACAGTAATTACACTCTCGTGGCAGAGGACGTGAGCGAGGGAGCCGGAGGAGGTGTGCACTACGTCGCCATAGAGCAAGACCCGGGCCAAAGTCCAGAAGATTGTCTAACTGCTTGTGCTAACGAAGGCAAGCCCCGGTTTTAGCATTAACCCATGTTTTATTTAAATTTATGCAACCATCTATGTTATTCTATGTGCATTTACGTTCAGGAATTGGATGAAACCCTAATTGCATGATCCCTAGGTGCCTATGTTCTTTTACTAGTATGCTAGGTCGTTAGATGCTATGCTCTAAGGACCCGGTAAAAGTCGAGTGATGTTCGTCACTAGCGAGTATAGGATTCCCTTTGTGGAACCCCCATATGAATTATTGAATTGCTCATGTGGTAAGAGCATTGGGATTTGGGCTCCGGTCCAGTGGCTTCGTGGGCTAAGCTTTTGAATGTACTAAGCACTTGTCGGGAACGGGACCGGTAATCCTAGTACCTTAATGAGACGGTACGAGATTTTACTAGTACTAATCTTGATTCGTCTCCTGCCCATCTTGCAACCGGGTGGAGGGTACATGTGTGAGGCTGGATGTACTGTGTGGGGCATTCCAGATAGCCTTGTACCCGGGACTGTAGGCTATCATACCAACCTGAGGAATTTTGGGAACCATTTGGTCGGTGTCAGCTCTGTGGGGCGCCGCTCCATGTGTTTAGTTTTACCTTGCAAGGGTTATAAATCAATCGATTGTCGGCCTCTCACCGTTATCCGAGACTGCTTAATCAGCTGGTCATGATATCCCTTAATGATGAAACTACATGAAACCTCCTCCTTGAATTAATTGTATTGTACAATTCTTGATTGCATTAGTTGCTCATCATAGTAATGATAATTTCACTAGAAATTGAGCTAAAATATTGAAAGTAAGGATCCATGATCCTAGTTGTTTTTTCACAAAACAAACCCACCAGCCAAAAGTCCTACATGTCTAGATGTAACTTCTGTTGGGTAAGTCATGCTGAATATTAGTATACTCAGCCTTGCTTAATTGTTGTTTCAGGTGAAGTTGTTTGGCCTGGTGAGATTCCACCCGGCTGGGAGCTGGAATGGGTGGATGAGGACGCTGAGTAATGGCATCACAGATGGTCCCTGGTGATGCCGTAACGTAACGTTATTTGTACTTCCGCTGTTTTTATAAAACTCTGAATGATTTACTTTTATGTCAGAAATAATGGTTTGTAATAATTGGACCCTACGGGGAGATTAGTATTAATTTGTAAGATACTCCGGACTCTCCTTTGTGGGAGTTTTAATGCATACGTTCGATCCTCTCTGTGTTTCCAAGTGATTTACCGGGCATAAACCCGGCAACACTCAACGGGATGCTTCTTTATTATCGCTTAATGACCAAATGGAGTTGTTTAGGCGATAGTACGGAATTATCTCGGATGGGGTTGTCACAATTACCACCCGGGACTAAAGGGTTTTGAAAAACAAAAAAAGCCTCACGAGCTGGCATTTCTGCAGCTTCTGCTCCAGCTCCACCAGCTTCGCTACACTCAGCTCCGGCTCCAACTCCACAAAAACAGATTTAATTCCACCACAAGCATCAATTTACACAAGTCTTTACAAAGTCAATAGATACATCAACTATTTTTTCACAAGATGTTTTTCACAACACATTTTTTCACAAGATGCGATTCACAACACATGTTTAATTTAATTCACATCACAAAAAAGATTACCAGCAAAAATCACTAATAATTCGCACAAAAAGAAATCGCCCAACAACGATCATGTCCTTGGTCACCATCGTCGTCTAGCCGTCGAGGTCCGGCGAGCCCAGCGCCGCGTACAGGTCGTTTGATGGCGTCAACTGCATTCCAAAAAATTCTAACAGAAATCAACCTCTGCACAACGCAAGAAGAAAAACAGCAGAGAAAATTCACTCAAGTCAAAGAGATAAGAGGTGAGCTTGACGGTTCCTCTCTCTCACTATCTTGCCGGCTCGGGCGCCCATGGCTCCATGGATCCCCGCCGGCCCGCCGCGCCCCATGGAGCCTCGCCGGGCCCGCCGAGCACCGCACCCGCCGGTGCCGGCGCCCCAAGGAGCCTCGCCACGCCCGCCGGATCTGCGACGGGCCGCCGCGTCCGCCGGTTTCCCGCCCGCTCGTCGCGCCCGCGTCCGCTCCCACTGGCCTGCCGCGCTCGCCGGCCCGCCTAATGAGATGAAGAAATAGATAAAGAGAATGAAGATGAATGGGTGGCTTACGGGGAGAGAGGAGAAATAAAGAGATAAGGAGAGAGAGGGTTGTCGGTGGAATGGGACATTAGTCCCGGGTGGTGTTCCCACCCGTGACAAAAGGGTGGCCCTTTAGTCTCGGGTGGGAGCACCACCCGGACTAAACTATTGCTGCTGTTTTAGTCTTGAATTCGAGACCTTTAGTCTCGGTTGGTATTACCAACCGGGACAAAAGGTAGGGGCTCAAACACTTATTTCGGGCCAAGTCGACGAAAGGCCTTTAGTCCCGGCTCCAAAGTTGAACGGGGACTAAAGGCCCGAACCAAAGCCTCCCTCTCCACCGGTGAACTGTGCACAAAACATATATATATTTTGGCTAATAATTTCTTAGATGATCTAATATGTCCAGAAACATTGTTACGGTACTGACATATAGTATATCTTAGCATTGTCCATTGAACTTTCACAAATTGAACTGATGAGCAATTATTTAGAGATAAAGAAATAATCAAAGTCGAATTAATGAATAAAGAACAATGCGAAATATACCCAAAGTAAATTAGGGAAAGCAGCTATGATCGATTAAGTACATGACTCGAGGGGTAGGATGCTGAGCCGCTCAACACCGAAGCAAAATAAGCTACTTAAAGCACAGCTAAGCATAATCTAGAAAAAGTATAGCCGATGGAACATAAATTGCAGTTACTAAACTTGTTCTTGTTATGCCTGCGAACAGCCATACATACCTAGAGTTGCTAGGGTCATAACCCAGAAGGGAAAAACTAATTAACTAATCAAACGACCACAATTAGCTACTGTAGCGAGAAAGGGACATGTGTATCTAGGCTACTGGATAGTAAAGCGAGTGATGGCAATAAGTATCAGATACGAGAGCCAAGTGCCGTGTGAGCACTCGGACGGCAAGTTGGAGCACTCGGACTCGGGATACAAAGATACATGAAACCAATGTCCCTAGGATTTGGAGGGCCCTCTGCGGAACTCGTTGTAGGGGCCTCTCTAAAGTCTAAATCTTATATAAAATCTTAAAATTATGGAGATCGGAGAAGTCAGAAGTGGATTCATGAACTTAAAATTCAATGTCCAAAACTAGGCTCCTGCCTGGCTGCGACTCCGCGAGATGCCGCCGCGACCGGCCGACTGCGACATTTACCTTTCCTGTGTTTTGGGCTTTCTCTCTATGTGTGTATATTGTCTATATGTAGTGTATACATATATGGGCTTGGCCACCCTTCTGACTTGGGCCCTCGATGGTCGCACCTGGTCGCCCATGCTTAGGGTCAGCCCTGCATGCAAGCGGTCTACTGGTCTAGTTAGCACAACTCGTGCTACGACCATCATGAGTAGGGATGGTAATGGGTCGGATTCGGATCGGATGTATTGTGACCCATAACCCAAACCTTAAACCCAAATCCAACCCAAAACTTAGCTCGGGTGAAAATTCAGATCCAAATCAAAATCCGCGGATATCCAAAACCCAATGGATAATCCAAAACCTGGTTCGATTATTATGAACAAGAACACATAATACATCAGTATTGTCCATATTACTACAACAATATGCAATTCAACACAATACAAGTTCAATACACATGGAAAACAATACAAACCAACATCCATAGTCCTCCAAATGAACAATAGTGGACAATTTATCATTCATCAGTGATGTTGTAATCAACTTCACTTGTGAAATAAAAATAGAATCGCAAATTACTTACATGTTCAGAGGATTGTAAATTAACAAGTTGAGTATAAAAAGAAACAACAACAATAATATTTCTTATGTGATTAGAATTCCTTATGTGGGTTTATTGGGATCAATTTTTCAGAGCTCCAACGTATATCCGCGAGCGAAATGTAGAATCCACCCCAAACCCACAATGTTGTGGATATCCAAATCCACGAACCCATGGGTGAAAATCTAAACCAAACCCACAACCCACATACCCAAAATCCGCGGATATCCGCTCCAAACCTGATCCACAGTCATCCCTAGTCATGAGTGGCACTCATTGTTCCAAACCAGCCGAAGCATATGTTTTTTATAAATCGAACATACCTGAAGTTGCTGAGCCCAAGCCAAGATATCTGTAACCGAAGATATGCGACCTGGGCCGAAGATAGTCAGGCCTGCCGAAGGTGATCGTCCCGGAATAGTGGGTCTTCATCGCTGGCTACCATGAACTAGGCCGAAGATGAATCTTCATAGGTGGGCTTTGGTCCCCAGAGGATGTAACTGGCTCTTCGCAGGGTGAATTGGGCCAAAGAGGGATAACAATCTTCGTTCAGGCAAAAGAGATGACAACCTTCATGTTGGGCCCAAAGGTGTGCACATGACCGAAGTACCGAAGCTCGGCCGAAGAAAGAGGTGACATGGACCGAAGAAAATCTTGCCGCAGGTTGGGCCGAAGAGTTGATGGACCCGAAGTTATCTTCGGCGAGCCGTCTAACCAAGCTGCTGGTTTTGAAGATGATGGCCCAATGAGCTTCATGATCGTGGTTGCCTTGCAGAAGCAAGTTACTAACCCAGATGAGTTGAAGGGCCCGAAAAAAACTTCACGAGCGTGGATGACTTTGAGCCGACGACGAGAAACGAGGAAAGCATTCAGTGGTGTGCTTGTCTTCGTTAGATGATTTTGCTCGGAGATATGTTCAGTGGTCCTTTTTCGGAGGTGAGGTTTATCGAAGTAAGGAGAATGCTTCGGTGGAGATAGGTGCAGATGGATGGCATTTGTGAAATGGACTGGATAGGACTACAAGGGAACAACCACGGTGGGCGCCAGAAATGTTAGGATACAAACCGTCTCCCTAAGAGGAGCCAACACTCATCTAAGAAGATGCACCACATAGAGACAAATAGACAGTGAGGAGGGGGCCTCCCCTCTCACAACCTCCTTGAGTTGTTTATATAACGAAGGGGTGTGATAACATTTTAGCCCCAAGGCCCTGGTGGTTACAAATATTACATCCAAGCCCTAAAACTAGGATAGGGGGCAGCTCGTGAATCATTTCCCCAACATTACCAAGTTATGCGTCCCTCTAATAAACAAAACCCTAGATACATCCCGCAAGGAAATAACAGAAGAACAGCCGCCAACGGATCAGAAGATGATTCAGAGGTCCAGGATCTTCAAATATTTCAATCCAATCAACCAACCCTGTAATTATTTATACATATCGCCACAGAAAACAATTTTTACAAACCCTGCGCCGTGCTGCCGTGCCATCGCCGCCATCGCTGCCGACGGGATGCGATACGACGTGTGAACGGATGAGAAATCGTATATTTCAATATACCACCAACATATTTTACCAATAATACCCCTATACCACTCAGACCACCTGTGTATACTACCCATACCACGGGTGGAGGTTATAGTGATATACGATTAATCTCAACCGTCGGATCCTTCCATGCTGATCATTTTCCATTAGTGGTACATGATGGTATGTTCCACCGTAAAAGAGCCCTTTGAAGGTGCTCTTCGCTAGGGCTTCACATGTAGTTGGTGGGGAAACCGATATATAGTGAAGCACTTTCGAAGATGAACTGGAATTAGCAAACCTTTAGAACCATGTGTGATCATGGCCTGGGCCCAATTTAATTTATTATTGCACATAACAATGTTACAAAAAGGATCCATGCTTAGCGGTTCTGCCACCACATTTAAACTTTCCTCTTGTGAAAGGACCACACTTTTTTTTGAGGGCTGTGAAATGTAGGCCTGCAAATTGAGCGGAGCAGTGTGCTCTTCACGTTGACCCGCCACCTCACTGATGGCAGACGAGGGTCCGGGGTCAAACCGCCTCGCTTGAGCTCCTGATCTGCATGACCCGCGGGTAGCCAAGGGTCGAACCTCCCACGCCTTGCTTGCAGTGCTGCCGTTGTACGTTACCCATTTCCTGCTGTCTACATGCGCGCAATGTCGTCCTCATCCAGTTTGTGAATGAGCAACACTGAGCGACATTGCTTCATCACTTGCTCCTTTATTTCTTCCATTGCTTGAACTATTGTATGTAGTTACCTAGTAGCAACTAGCAACCATAGAAGAGCACAATAGCCATGGCCACTGCCCTCAACAGCAGCCTCCACACACCAGCATTCTCTGTCCGCACCCCCCCCCCCCCCCCCCCCCCCGCGCCGCCCCAATCCCAGCACCGCCACGCCACCCACCGAGGTGCTACCGGTGGCCGAGCTCACCCACGACGCCAGGCTGCATGCGCATGCTGTCCACAACGTGAAGCTCATCACCCTCGACGGTGAGGTGGAGCTCTAGATACCCCACGACATCTACATCCTGAACCACATTGAGGAGGAAGAGGTCGACATGCCCTACTCGGCCGTGTCGGCCCCTACTCCAGACCGCGGTGCTCGGTGAGCCAGTTATTGTGACGTCCCAGGTTTTTAATTAACATTAACGACTAGTCAAACTTGTTGACTTTGGTCAAATCCTGGTCAGCCTGGGTCGTCACCTCAAAAACCTAGTCAACAATAACCCATGAGCACCTTAAGCAAGTCAACATCCTTCACCATGCTCAAAACCCTAGTCAAAGTGGTCAAATCCCTTGATGTCCACACCTTGTCCTAGAACTTTGGCCACATTCTCCAAATTTTGTCTAAACACTCAAAAATCTGCCAATATAAAAGTTGTGCAAAATTTCGTGGGACACAATTCATCTTTAAGGTGGCATTTCAAATTCGTAGAGGAAATAGTTCAAAACCTTAAGTCAAACTTCATTTCCCTGTTCTTCGGTGCCATGAAAGTCAGCGACTTTGCATGCAATTCATGCTCAAACCATGGCTCGAAACATAGGTCGACCTGCACAAAAGTTGCTCTCCGATGCACCCTCTACAAGTTCTCTTTTTGGCAGTTTTGATGTTTCAATTGAAAATTTGAAGTTTGAGGCATGCAAACATGGGTAGTTCAAATTTGAACCGGCGACGTCGCGTTGTGGCTCGCGCCCGCGTAGCGGTCGGCGTACATCGCTGCCTCTCGGCGTCTAGACCCCCTGCTGGTCGGCCGCACGCCCGAGGAGGCCATCATCGCGCCCGCGTGCCGCCCGAGCAGAAATTCACCTGGGGACGCGCTCCCCCATGCGTGGCTGACCCCTTGACGCCCTGGCCGGACCCCCCGCCGCCATTGCCACCGGCGCCTCCCCTGTCGTGCCGTCCTCTCTCCTCTCCCCCTTGCTTCGAGGAGAAGCTCTCCCACACCCTAGGTTTCGCCCGCCTATAAAAGCAACCCCATTTCTTCCCCACGTGCACAGGCACTCCGCCGACCCACCATTGCCGCTGCCGCAGAGAGCACCCCTCTATGCTAACTCCCGCCGCCGGCAGAGCCTTCCAACACCTCCCCTAGGACCTAGTGAATCTCCCACCGTCGCTAGTCTCCCGACATTGCATCTCTGTTTCCCGACATTGCATCTGCCCTCGCCGGATTTCGAGCCGAGGCGGCCGCGCCGCCGCTCGCCGGAGCCGTCTCTGGCCACGCCGTCACCACCAATCCGTCCCTAGTGAGCCCAATGGCACTCCTATGCGATTTGTTCATCTCCTCCGGCCGCCGTTCGCCGCCGGCGGGCTCACCGCTGCCGGAAAGGGCATGGTTGTGAATAGACAGGGGTATGGATGTGAACCGAGGACTTGTTCGTAATAAAAGTTATCTTAGTTTCCTTGCAACTTACTCCAGACACTTAGAAAATTCTTAGAAATTCGTAGAAAAATAAGAAAAATCCAAACCCAATTTTATTGGTTTCAGTGAGACTAGATCTACAACTTCAACAGAGCATGACCATACTTTTGACTTAGATATTATGAACGAAAATTCAAACTCAGTTTTACACACTTTTGTTGTAGTTCAAAATCTATAAAAGTTATGGAGGGATATGTTGCTAGATATGTCATTTGTAGGCTCTGGACAAAAATTTGCACAAAGTTATACAACCGATCTTTTTGTTTGATTTACTTTGCTTTTATGCTATTTTTGCCTTAATGATTTTTGTAGCAAAATGTAAATAGATTTTTGTGCTCAACTTGTGGTTATGCTTATGATATGGCTAGATTCAACTTTCCTGCAATTAACATGATTTTATCTCTGCCAGAAGTAATTATTCTTGTTTTATGCTTAGATTTACATTTAAGTGTCTAGTTCAAATTTTAAATTGGATCTTGATGTGTTTGTTGGTCTCCTAGGCTTGTTTTGGGGCAGAGAGGATATAGGAGTGAGTTTGGTTGCAGAGATGCCTTATTTATTTGTTTATATATTTCTCATAATTTTTGGTAGCTAGTAAATGTCATTTTTGGTATATTTGTTTTGTGGCTCTTTTAAATGTGTATCTTGAACTAGTGGCTTTGTTTAGTTAATTAGTGCATGCAATGGACCTTCCCCGTTTTTTATAATTTATTTTGCAATTAAAAGACTTGAAATCCAAATAGGCTTCACACTAAGTTTAAATGGGAAAAATCCCAATGACTTACTTAATGACCTTGTTAAAGTGCTGAGGAGCATGTTAGGAGCTGAGGATCAACCCTCACTGTTTTTGGGAAATTAAATGGCTTTATTTGCTTAAATATGTACACAGTCAACATCAAAAAGATTAAATTAATAAACCTCCACATGTCATGTCCTTAATGTAAAGAAATGCTAATTAAATGTTTGTCAAGGTGAATATGGCCAAGAAGAGTTGGATGTGATAATTATACTCTCACTTCACACTATAACCCTGCATATGCATTCTGTGTAGAACTTCCCGACGGTAATTACTCACTCGTGCCAGAAGCCGAGGAAGGAGGAGCTGATGTGGAGCTGCAGTACGTGGAAGTGAACGAGGACACCGAGGGGCCCCAGGCTAACTTTGCTGACGAAGGCAAGCCCCGGTGCATTAACCAAAGTGTTTTGAAAATTTATGCAACATTCTATGGATGTTCGTGCATTTATGTTCAGGAGTTGAAATGAAACCCTATATGCATAATCCCTATGTACCCGTGTCCTTTACTAGTATGCTAGGTCGATAGCTGTCATGTTATAGGATCGTTACAAATCGAGTGATACTTGTCACTCGCGAGATTAGGTTCTTAGGTTGGGATCATCAGATCTTTATAAATGGATTGCTCATGTGGTAAGAGCATGTGATGTGGGCTTCGGTCCAATGGCTTTCGTGGGTTAAGTGCTTGAAAGTACTAAGCACTTGTCGAGAATGGGACCGGTAAGCCTAGTACCTTAATGAGGGGGTAAAGGATTTTACGGTCACTGATCTTGGGATGTGTCCCATGACTAGCTACCGGTGGTGCATGTGGGAGGCTAGACGGTAGTGTCAGGCGTACCAGATATCCTTCTACCAAAGACTGTGATCTTTTATCCTGAACAGAGGTTTTTTGGAACCGCCTGGTGGTTGTCTACTGGAGGGCACCCTACTGTGTGTTTACGTTCACCTTGAAAGTTTTAAATCAATCGGATGTCGGCCTCTCGCCATTATCTGAGACTACTTATCCAACTGGCCATGATATCCCTAATGATGGAACTTTGTGAATATTGATGTTTGATTAATTGAGTTGCAAAACTTATGCTTGCAATAGCTTGCTCATGTAGAAAAGAGTAACCAATAAGAACTTGTGCTAAAATCTTGAAAGTAAGAACATACTCTTTGTTTCTTTTCAGCAAAAAAAAAACCCATTACACAAAAAGCCTCTCATGTCTAGAGTTTGGTGATGTAGTTGTCACCGACTGATAAGACTTGCTTAGTATTAGTATACTTTGTCTTGCTATAATTTGATGATTTCAGATAATGCTTTTAGTGATGTGTGGCCTGGAGAGATCCAGCTTGGCTGGGAGCTGGAGTGGGTGGAAGATGACGAGTGAAGGCATCATAGCAGGTCTCCTGTGATACTCATCACTCCGCTTAGTAAATTTCCGTTGTTTTCGAACTCTGGACCTTGTTAACCATGTCAAGTACTTCGGTTTGTAATAATTAAACCCACCCGACAGATTTGAGACTTAATCTATGTGTTGTACTCTGGACTCGCCTTCGCATGAGTTTTAATGCATATTTGTAGATCCTTTGTTGCTATGTAAATGATTTCACCGGGTTCGACCCGACACCTAACGATAAGATGATACTTTATTATTAATTAATGGTCAAAGAGGATTGGTTTAGGTAATAGTATGATATTTTCCTGGGCGGGTTGTCACAATGATGAGCAGCAGGGTGGAGCGATGCTGCCAGGTTGGAACCTAGGGTGCACTCTCGGGTCGATAGAGTTAATAACCTGTTGCCCCTCTCTCGTTTGGGGTCAAACCGATTCGATCCGCTTCCGAATTTCAGGATCGGCGCTCCCCTCCCTTTGCAAATGACCACACCTTTTTTTTCAACAATAAATGACCACACATCCAAAAAAAGAAAATGACCACACTTGAAGCTGGTAGTTACAACATAATGCGCAGCACAGAAGAACGAAAGAGCTCTGGAACAGATTCAGCGCACAGCAGACTATTCGGCTTTATTATTTAGTTATATATGGAACCTGCACACAGGAGAAAGACGCTGCATCGTGCGCATATTCATGTTGATACGTAGCTCACGCGGTGCCGGTGGTGTGGTTGCTTGGTAGCGCGCGGAGCAGCATGGTCTCCAAGGTAAGGCCCGGGCCGAATGCAATCAGCATCCCCCACTGCAGACCTTCTCCAGACGTGCGGAGCCCCAGCTTGGCCGACGTCCTCCGCATCTCGTCCATCACCAGGAAGACGGATGAGCTCCGCGTGTTGCCGTACTGCCTCATAACCTCCCTCGTCGCTGCCATCTTCTCCTCCCTCAGCCCAAGCCTTCCCTCCACGCCATCCACGATACCCCTGCCGCCGGTGTGCAGGATCCAGAACACCTCGTCGTTCACGTCCGGAATCGTCCCTCCGGTCGCGTCAGCGGCGTTCTCCTCGAGAGCGCGCTTCACTATGCCACCAACGGCTTTGGAGACGTGAAGCGGCACGTCCCGGTGCATGGTGATCACCACCCCTTCGTCACGCAGCTTCACCACCACGGCCTCCTCCGTCTCGGATATCACGTCCTGGGACGCCGACACCAGCTCGAACACGGGGCGCTCGTCGGAGGTAGGCATGCACCCCACGACGACGGCCCCCGCGGCGTCGCCGAAGACAGCTTGGCCGACCAGGTTCCCGATGTGGGTCTCCGAGGGACCGCGCAGCACCAAGGACATCACCTCGGAGGTGACAACGAGCACCCTGGCGTTGGGATTGTTCTCTGCGATGTCCTTGGAGACACGCAGAGCTGTGGTGCCGCCGAAGCAGCCGGCCTGGTACAGCATCACACGCTTGGTTGAGAAGGGTAAGCCGAGCTGCTTGATGAGGATGCAGTCCGCGCTCGGCAAGCAGCCGGTGCTCGTCGTGGCGACCACAAGGTGGGTGATGTCGGAGGCATGCTTCCCCCAATCCTTAATGGCGTTGAGCGCCGCCTCTGCCCCAAGACGTGGTATGCCCTCTTCTGCGACTTGCTGCCGAATGGTGAGCGAGGTGGATTTGTAGGCCGTCACGGATGGGTTGCTTCTCATCCACTCGTCGGATACGTACATGTGCCGTTTCTCCGTTGATGTCTTCTCACCTACGTTCGATTAACATCTCAAATCATGCAAGGGTATAAGCTGGGATAAAAACGTACAGTCAATGATCTGAAGTGATCTAACGGAATTGAAAATGCTGTTATTTCAAAACTAAAACAACATGCTGTTGTGATAACAGGGTGTTAATTAACAGGGAAAATGCATAGTGGTATACATATATAATTGTGCACTTACAGATGTTTGCAAACTTGGCTTTTAAGTTTACCAAGTGATTGCTATTGGTTAAGTCGAAGTAATAATCAGGAAATGACTTTTGCTCGTATACATGGACAGGAACAGCTGTGCCTATTCCCAAAATAGTTGCTCTGCCAGCACAAGGCCTGCTCACTTCATGAGTTCCGTCTCGTGCGTTCCAAGAACCCATCAGCAACCACTATATTATGCGTGGACACTTCGTGTGTAGTTACTATAAGTTTCCTGGGTACCAAAGAGCTGCATTATACAGGGAGATTGATTCTGTACGCCTGTACGGAGACGTCGTATTTAATTCTAGCCTAATTCAAAGAATTCTTCGGCTGGTTTAGCAATAATTCAAAAGCGAATTTTGACTTCGAACAGATTGGATGGCCTAACTCCGCTACTTTGTAACGAACATGGCCTCATATGCAATTAGTTCGAGTTTGATTTTGGTGATTCATGACAACATGATCATTGGGACTAACCTTATTGTTTTAGCATGTCTTTGTGGACACTTCTAGATCCCAAGGATGCAAGAAAACCACATGCCAAATTGAGAAGATAGTCTATTTTTCTAGGGTCAAAACCGAGCAAGAAAAGGAAAAGAGAAGACACCGTCGGATGAGCCGACGGTCCCTCAAATACAAGCATCGGTGCAATCGTCGAACGAGTTGGTGCACAGGGTCAAACCCTAGGTACCGTCAGATGAACCGACGGTCCTTTATTTAGTAGCGTCGGACGAGTTGCCGAGGAAGAGCAAGGAAGACAGTAGCACCGGATGATCCGACGGTCTGAGTGGGGACCCCGTCGGTCTATACGACGCTCAGTTTGAATTCATACAGAAACGCGCCAAGACGAAGCCTTCAGCACCGGATGATCCGACGCCTTTGTCACAGTTAGCGTCGGTCTATCCGACGGTCAGTTGGAAGCTAACAGTGGCGACTTGGACGCGAGGCCTTCAGCACCGGATGATCCGACAATTAATTTTCGACACTGAATAAATCCGGATCTCTTATAGTATCTATCATGATTTTCGTATTACATTTATCAATTCCGGTCGGAATCAACCCGATGGAAACGAATGAGGCCTAAGAGACTCTACTCAAGTGCGGGGCTGCTTTTTAGCTCGACATAGTTCGAAAGTTTTGTTTTCCAATGTACAAGTGGTGTGCAGTAGCTGTGGGGCTGCTTTTTTTTTGTTCTAGTTATCTTGGTCATCCATTGTTTTTGTAACATGTAGCTCTTTTGATGGTTCAGTTAAAAAAGGCTAAGAAGTAGTATGAAAGGATCCGACGGCTGAGATTAATTGTATACCACCACAACTTGCACATGTGGTATAAGTTGTATACATATGAGGTATGAGTGGTATAGAGGTATTATTGGTACTTTTATCTCGGTGGCATAAACGAGATATATGATTTCTTCATTTCATTTTTTTTTCATTTCCATCAGGTGTTATGACCAATTTTTTTCAAATTTCAAAATGAAATTTCCATTTCAAATTTCAAAAATGAAAAATGAAAAATTTCAATTTTTTCCATTCAATTTTTCGTGACATATTTCAATTTTTTCATTTCCCTCTCGTGGTATGGCCACATTTTTTCAAATTTCAATCCAAATTTCAAAATCGTTTTTTTAATTTTTCCATTTCCTATGGCCATTTTTTCAAAATTCAAAAATAAAAATTTTCAATTCAAATATCAAAAATGATTTTTTTTAAAAAAAATTAATTTCTAATTTTCCTAACATAAACGATTTTTTTAGCCCGAGGTTGCCCAATTTATTAAAATATTGCAAAAAGTTACCTATTTAACCTTAAAAAAATAATCCTATTCTGCATACTACCACTTGGTGATATGGTCCACCGTAGAAGAGCCTAAAAAAATATTCTTCATTTCGGAGGGGATGTGGGGATGGGAGGTTTTAAAAATTCCCCCCAAGATAACAAGGTCTATGTTCACATTACAATCTGTAGTTGGTCTCTTCTAACTTTTAAAGGTGATACAAGCTAACTAGTCATGAGCCCGCCTTATGAATGAGTTTGTCATTGCCAAGGGTGAGTTTGGTTCGGTAACGATGTGGGATGGGATGATCCTGTCTAGGTTTATCCCATTGCGTGTTTGGATGCATCTCATCCGATTCAATGTTTGCTTACAAGGATTGAGAAAAATGGAATGGACGACGAATTCTACAACCGTTAGCAACAGTAATGGACCTCAGCTGTCATCTTAAAAAGTGGATCCCATTTGTCACTGTCCGTTTAATATTTCTCATTTATGGCACTTTGCTTCTTCTCCCTCTGTACGACGGGGCAGGCAGGCCAGGGAGCTTGATCTGCCGCCACCCCGGTGGCTCATGACCTCCACCCGACCGGTCCTGGGCCACAGCTGTGCCGCCCTATGCCATGGTTGCGCGTTAGAGGAGCACATGTAGCCACGCACAGGAGGAGGTCCTGCGGCCCCCTAGATTCGCATTGTGCCTGGCCGCGATGCCCAAGCGAGGTCGTCCTCTTCCTACACATTGACTGGCCTCGTATGCACCGTGTCATGTTCACTCCTAATCAAGGCTGACCGCGAGGCGCGATCCGCCCATCCATGCTGGGTCTTAGTATGCATGCGGAAGAGCTCCGGCCACCGCCTACCTCTGTTGGGAGCTCGCGCTGTTTCCCGCTAGGAATGCTAGGGGATCAGACTAACTCCAGCAGCTTCCCCTCCCCCATGCGCAAACAGCCCTCCCTGAGGAAAGGAGAGAGAACGCTACAGTGGCAAGCACTCCAGCAGCAGCCCGTTCCCCCACCCCATCCAGCACCGTCCGTTGCCTCCCGCGCGCCCCTGGAAGTAGCCTGGGAGTCGCCGCCGAGAGGGAGCCTCGAGCTCGAGGCCGAAGCAAGAGGGAACGGGGTGGGGAGAAGAGGAGCACCGCTGTACCGGGAGAAAGGGAGCCAGGGAGGAGCGGCGTAGGTCACCGCCGGCCGAATCTGTGCTGCTGTCGGCCGGATCCCTCCGCCGCGCCCCTGGATCGAGGGAGCTAGGGTTGGGTGGAGGAGCTAGGACGGTGAGGCCGTCGCCTCCTCCATCTTCGCGGCGGCAGGAAGGAGGCGCCGTCGTTCGGAGCTCTTCGCCACCGCAAGGGCCCGAGGCCGGCGCGGCTCGCCTCCAACGCAGGGGCTCGAGGTCGCCGTCGGGACCCGCCGCCTGGTCTCGACTCCACCGCAGGGACTCGCCGCCAGATCCCTCCGCCGCGTCCCTAGATCGAGGGAGCTAGGGTTGGGTGGAAGAGCTAGGCTGGTGAGGTCGTCGCCTCCTCCATCTTTGCGGCGGCAGGAAGGAGGCGCCGCTGGCTGGAGCTCGTCGCAGCCGCAAGGGCCCGAGGCCGGCGCGGCTCGCATCCAATACAGGGGCTCGAGGTCGTCGTCGGGGCCCGCCGTCGGGCTTGCCTCCGCCGCAGGGACTCGCCGCCGGGGCCCGCCGCCCGGGCTTGTCTCTGCCGCGGGACTCGCCGCCGGGGCCCTCCTCCGCCGCAGGGACTCGTCGCGGGAGCTTGCTTCTGCAGGTGTGAGCGAGGGAGGTGCAGCCGGTAGTTGAGATGGGGAAGCTGCAATGTTTCCCTGAGAATGAGGGTGTGGGGGGTGGGAGCGGTATTTTGCAGCACCTGCTGGAGTCGGAATAGTGCCCATGCCTTCCTCATTTCGAGGATGCGGCGAGGGATCCGGCTCGTGTTGGAGTCGGTCTCAGGCGCAGCCTCTCCTGAGTCGCGAGGGATCTCATGTCACTATCCACCAGAGGATCGCTGTTGGGGAGCTCATGATGGAAAAAAAAAGCGAGGTACATGGAATGAAGTGGACGCCCATACACACACGATTTGGTGAGACATATGTTCTTACATTGCAAGGAATATTCCTCTCAAGGGACGATTCCATCTTGTCCCTCCTTTACAGTATGGTCAAAGAAAACTGAAAGACATACGAATCCAAATGCCTCTCGACACTAAAGACACTTGGAACTAGCTAAACTTTTAAAGTGCATCATTGTTATACCTAAACTCAATTCGGGTCTCTAATCATCCTATTAATTGGTCCATTGCATTTAATGGTTACTGTATATTTGCAACTGGAACATGTCTTTTTTTGTCGATAGTTTTTTCATCCATCCCACGCGTGAGTGCTGTGGTTTCTCGCGGGTTGCAGCCACCCTAAACCCTGGCGCCACGGCGTCTCCTCGCAGCTCCTTGAGGCTAGGAACCTTGTCGAGCCTTGTTCGACGCGGCTCTAGGCAGACGTGACGTCGCCATGCCATGAGGGTTTAGGGCGGCAACGATCTATGAGAAACCACGACCCTGACACATGACAATGATGAAAAATCAATCAGACCAGGTTCCAATTGCAAATAGACAATAGCCATTCGGTGTAATGGACGTGTTAATGGGTTGATTAGAGACACGATTTTAAGTTTAGGTACAACAATGAAACACTTTAAAAATTTATGAACCGGGATGACACAAAATAGAAAGTTTGTAGACCCGAGTTGCACTTTACTCTTGTCATTAATCACCAAACTTGAACTAGGGGTTTAGAGATACTTTTCGCCAACATACTCTTTCAGCGACAACCAATGTATACATTATGCAACATAAGGCACCGACGAAATTAAAAATAAAATGTCTCGCGTGGAACGCGTGATAGGCACCCAATGCATTTATTATGCAACACGAGGCACTGACAAAACAATAGAATGTCTTGTTCAGTGCGCGTTAGCAAAAGCATCCATCAGGTGCTAGTGAAAGCAATATTATCACATCGGATTTGTTTAATTACTTGGCGTTGATAACATACACCGGTAGGGAGAGGGGTTTTAGTCCCGGTTGGTAGAGGAAATAAGTCTCTCAAGTCCAACCGGG
The DNA here is from genome assembly GCA_947561735.1 of Cenchrus americanus. Taxonomy (NCBI): domain Eukaryota; kingdom Viridiplantae; phylum Streptophyta; class Magnoliopsida; order Poales; family Poaceae; genus Cenchrus; species Cenchrus americanus. Next base: position 151,735,108 of record OX387242.1, on the reverse strand, counting down.
ACTAATGATCAGAGACAAAAGGCCCCCCTTTAACTGGGACTAAGGAGTCTTTCAGTCCAGGTTCGTATTAACAACCGGGACTAAAAGGGGATCATACCAGCGCATGCGCACACCCTTTTAGTCTCGGTGGTATTCTAAAGGTTTTCCAGAAAAACAAAAAAAGGCGCCATGGCAGCCCCTGTCCCAGCTCCTGCCACCCACCTCGAGCTCCAATCCACCATGCACAACAGACCATCATGTTCATCACGAGTTCACCAAAATACGTCACAAATTCATCACACATATTCACAACTTTAGTTGCAAAAACAATTCGCACAAGATTCACAACAAGAACTATGCGCACAAGAATCACAAACATTGAACTGAGTTGGATTTGGAAAAAAATTGAAAAAAAACTCACCGGCCGCGACCGCCGCGCTGGCCCGCCCGGCCACGGCCTCCATCGGCCCCGCGCCCTCCGTCGGCCGCCCCGCGCCCTCCGCCGGTCCGCCGGCCGGCCCCCGCGCCGGCCGCCGCGCCCTCCGCCGGCCGCCCCGCGTCGGCCCATGCGCCCCCTGCGGCCGCCCGCGCCGGCCCGCGCCCTCGCCGGTCGGCCGACCCGGCCGCCTCACCCTCCGCCGGTCACCCCGTGCCGGCCCACGCGCCCTCCGCTGGTCGGCCGGCCTGGCCCCACACCGGTCTTTGTTGAAATATTAGGCAATTTCCAGATTAAAACCAGAATATAAATCATGACAAATTGAACAACTAGATTAAGCATGTGTAGAAAACTCATATCATAGATCAAAGCAACTAGTGTAAGCACGATTCGTACACTGGACAGATAAGCAGATTGATCATGACGAACAAATAAAACCACAACAATATGAGAGTGTACCCAAAGGCGGGGCGGTTGCCGGAGGCAACCAATGCGCCGTTATCCTCTGGATTAGCCATACTAATCCTGGGAGGACCTCAGTTGATTTAGTCGTACAAAGTCGATGCAGGAGGATGCACGCAGTGTAGTCCCTTGAATAAGCAGATGAAGCAGTCGTTTGGGAGCATTTACGTGGAGAGCGCTTCCCAAAAAACTTATTCGCCTTCTCCCGGTGCAGGATTGCAAAGACGACGGTTCCGGAGACCTGCTCGCCCGGTTGCTGGTGCACGCCAACAGTCGGACTGGAGTCTTGGCGGCGGCGACGCAGTAGTAAGTAGAGGCAAAATCTAACTCGTATAGATCACCTTAGGGATACCCTTATTTGGGGCCTTCCCGTGTGGTAGTCTATGATGCATTCTTTTCATGAGGGGTTCGTCCATATTTATTAGGAGAAAACCTCTCAACACTCTTGTCTATCAGCAATGTGGAACTAATAGATAGTGTACCCCTTTAACGCTAATGGGCCTTTGAGATTTATTCAGAATTATTTATATGGGCCAGGTCCATATGTATCTAACAATCCCCCACCAGATCTCAAATGCCCATTTAGAGATTTGTCTGTTCTCACTACTGTTTGATATACCAGTGTTTCGGTAGAGACTGTTAAGTTGAACTTCCACATAGAACTTCAAGCTACACTTATCCACAACTTGAACAATGGACTACGCCTTGAATTGCAAGTTTTGTTCGAATAAGCTTTGCTCAAAGCCAAACTAGTACTTGGCTGCCAGTAGCCTTACCCCGTGGGTGGAGCATATACGTCATACTCCTTAGTCCCTTCACGAGTTTACTAGAGATCACCCAAGTCTCATAGACTACGACGTTTAACAGTCAAACTCATATAGGTATGTTCTTTCAAGAATACTCTGTAGGACAGTATCTTCACTTGTTAAAGTCAATAGAACATATTAAGGCATAGTTGCCATCCTACCTCACAGTGCCTCATTGCTCTGAGAGTATTGCATCTTCACATAGAGAGGGTTATCATTATACTCTCCTCAGTTTACCAATAGCTTGTTTTTCCCAGGTCCTTTGTCACGGGATCTTCGATCAAAAAGGTTGGGTTGCTAGTACTGTAAACTCACATGGGTCTCATACCCATCTCCCTAGATGCAATTTCTATCACATTCCGTGATAGCCCTTTTGTAAAGGGATCTGCCAGGTTTTTGTCTATTTGTATATAAGATACAGTAATAACTCCGGAGTTTCTCAACATCCTGACAGTCTTCAAACGTCTTTTAACGTGTCTTGTTGACTTCGCATTATCCTTAGCACTATTCACTTTAGTGATTGTTGTTTGATTATCACAGTTCATAAGGATAGCCGGTATTAGTTTTTCAACCACCGGCAAGTCAGACAAGAGCTCACGCAGCCACTCTGCCTCTGCAGATGTTGTATCCAAAGCTGTAAGTTCAACTTCCATGGTTGATTTAGTCAAAATAGTCTGTTTGCAAGACCTCCATGACACTGCGTCACCTCCAAGGGTAAAGACATACCCACTAGTGGCGTAGATTTGATCAATATCCGAAATCCAGTTCGCATCACTATATCCTTCTAGCACAGCTGGGTGCCCGGAATAGTGAATCCCATAGCTCATCGTACCTTTAAGATAACGCAAGACCCTTTATCACTACTAGGAATTGACCCTTAGAGCACCAAATGTTTTTGCAACACCACGTATTTGGTTGCAATAGGTTGTTTTATAGCAACCAACTTTTTTATTGGTTGCGATATCTGGATGTTATGGCAACCAAAACATGTGGGTTGCGTTTGTTGAAACAGTCGTTGCAACAAGTTGGTGCTAATGCCATGGTGAAACTGGTGGTTGCCTTAAATGGTACCTATTGCCACAACTACTTGTGCATTGCAATAGTATCAATTTTATGTTGCGATAGATATGTGTTTGTTACCACGAATTTTAATTTGGTTGCGATAATACATGCCTATGGCCACGATGAAATTATGTTGTCTAGAGTGTAAAATTTGTTGCGATAGCTGATGTGGCTGTTGCATCGAAAAAATCATTCGTTGCATTTGATGTGTGTTTGTTGCCACGAATATATAGTTGGTTGCGATAATGCCAGCTTTGAACCACGATGAATTTACGTTGCCAAAAACTTAAACTTGGTTGCGATAGGTCATGTGACTGTTGCATCCAGAAAACAAATCATCGCATCAATTAGGTTTTATTGCCACGATAAATTTGGTGAATTCATTAGATTTTTTTTGTTGCGCTAAAAGATTTTATGATGATGTAATTAAACCCACATGCCCTTTTGAAGAAAGAAAAATAAGCAAGCCCAATTGGGTTGTATTTTTGTGGCCGGCTTGCTAACAAAATTAGGAAAAAATCATGCCTCTAACCCAGCCCATCGGCGCATGAGGAGAGGGAAAAAAGACCTGAGAAGAAAAAAAGGCCGACTCATGCCTGCGTATGCGCCCTGTGTAGGTCGGACCTCGGCCAGCCGGCAACAGCATGGTCGCAGAAAAAAGAATGATGTATGGAAAAAAATAGAAAAATAAATAAATGAAAAAAATTTGTGGAGACACGAATTTGAACCGTGTACCACATGAACAAGTCGGAAAATTAAGCAAAAACTCCACACCCAAAGGGATTCGAACCAAGGATCTCACGCATCAACTGTGCAACCCTTTACCACTAGAGCACATGTTGGTTTGTGATTGTTTTGTGAAAAAGTTCCACATATCTCTTCGCTTCGAAATACAAAAATGCAGGTCAGCCACAGCCGCCACGCAGGCCCGGTCCGCCAGAACAATCGCCGTGAGCTGGCCCATGCCTGGCCACACAGGCTCGGTCCGCCAGCCCAGCAGCCGCACGATGGCCCATTGCAAATTGAAAATAATCCGTCACTGCAAAAAATTGAGGTGCACAGGGGACTCGAACCCGCTACCTGGAGGAACGGAGTTGGATTGCTTTACCACTGAGCTACATCTGAAGTTATGTGTCATTATAGAAGTTTATTTACATATCCTTTCCTTCATCGCCTCCGGGAAAGTTGAAAAAATAGCATGCAAGGATGGGATTCGAACCCACTACCTCACGCATCAAGAGCACATCTGCTACCACTGGGACACTTCATGAGTTGTGGTAAACTAAAGATAGTTTAGTTTATATACATATCGATTAAGCTTCGGGACCACGTGGTAGAACTAGAATGGTCAAGTTGCTTTGCCGCAACCACGTGGCGCACGCTGTTCTCGTTTTCCCCGTCATTTTTCTTTTTAATATACAATTAAAATTTCAAATTGGTTTTTCTCGGTCATAGTAACTCCAAATTCATTGATTGTTTTTTCTGATTTTTTGTAAAATCATGATCTTTCGTGTAATATCATTCGTCTGCATATTAATTGCTATTTCGTTTATCTTTTTTATGTAGCTTCTTTTCTTCTACCAAAAGAGAATAAATAAAGATATTTGCACTAAGACAAGTGTCGGTGTAACTTCATATTTTATCATACTAATAAAAAAAATAAGATTTTTACCAAATTTGAGTTGCATAGGACTTCAACAATGTTATGTTGTGTTCAAACTTCAAAGGTTTGAGTATAGTTATAAGAAACTATGTGAGAGATGTTCCTCTTCCTGAACATCTATAATCTCACCTTATTCAAATCATCTGATTTTTTTACAACATGATTATATGCTAATATGTTATCACATCAATTCGTAGAACCATTAGAGCATTTTATGATATTATTTGAATTGTGATAGTGTAAATTCGAGATGTAAGTTTGAATTACCAATAATAAACTGATGTCGAAATCATTTTTCATTTGTTAAAGTTGCAGATCTTGGTAGAGAATGATTTTAGAAAATTTCAGAAAAAAGAATCATCCAATTTGGAGTTATTATGAGACAGAAAAACTAGTTACAAGTTTTAGTCAAAGATTAAAAAGAGAAAACACACTTGTTCATCTTAGTTCATAGCAAGTGCAATTTCTGTTTTTAATCTTTGGATAAAACTTGTAAACTGTTTTTCTTCCTCATACGAACTCCAAATCAGTTGATTCTTTTTTGTAATTTTTTCTAAAATCGAGATGTTTTCCTCAGTGCCATTTGTTTTTATCATAGTTACTATTTCTTGATTGCTTTTCATACAACATATCTTTTCCAACTAAAAAGAGAATATAAAAAACATGTCTTTTCATAATAATTGCTAATATAACTTAATATTCTCTAATGTTATGGTCAACACAAAGTTGCATCCAAATTTGAGGTGCCCATGGGTAAGAAAGTATTTGAGTGTGTACGAACTTTGAAGTTTAAGTTGAGTTGTACGAAACAATGTGATGATCTATCTAGTTTATGAACACTGTATAGTCCAATTTTCACAAAATCATATGAAACTTTTTTTGTCAAGCTTGTACATCGATAAAATGATCTTGTGCCAATTTACATAATTTTTTGATAAGTTTTATTTATTATTATCATTATTTTATAACAAGGTGACAAGTAGAAGTTTGAAATTTCCCTACAAGCCAATTGAATTTTTCGTCAATCTCCTAGATATGGCCTAGAATGGACCATAAACTCCTAAATATAATTTGTTTTTGAATTTTTAAACTTATTAGATGCACATAAGGTCAATTTTGAATTACTTTCGGTAAACACGTAAAAATTGATTTAAATGATAGAAAATAGTAATTCCACTCGAAAATTCTTAAAACTCCTAGATGAAAACTTGTATTCATACTATTATATATAAAAAATATATTTGTACATATAACATAATTATTTTTTAGTGTTCTTGCACAATGGTGCAATAAAGGAAAAAAAGAAAAACAAAAACAATAAACGAGAGAAGCCCATGTTGGCCCAAATAACCCAACGATTTGCGGCCATCGATCGTCGATCCAATGGTTCTCATCGTGTTTGCTTGTATATAGCGCTGCATCCAACCCTAACCCTAACCCCTGTCTCCCTCCTCCCGCAGTCCCTCCTCCCCTGTTGCCTCTCTCTCCCCGCCACCTACACTACCACCTCCACCACCGCAGCGCGCGGGACCCCAGCCCCTCCTTCCTCCCGCATCGACCATCACAACGCCCGTCCCCGCTAGGCTCGGCGGCGGCGCCGCCGCCTCATCCCTCTCCTTCGCCGCGCCTCTCCTACCTCCACCCTCTTCCCCTTCCCCCTTCCCAGCCGGCGAGCGAGCGAGCCCCGGGGAGGTTCTCTTCCCCCGAGCTGGGGCCGAAATCCGTAGAGTCCTTCGGTAGAGACGCCATGAGCTCCGCCCAAGATCCATCGTCCGGGAGGAGATCCAGGACTCGGTAACCATTTACTTCCCTCGTTCTTGTCCGTTCCAGTGAATTCCAACTTCCTATCGTCGTCGAGTCGTCGTTCTGCATGACTACATCCGTTATTTCCTGGTTTGGTTACACTTGAAAAGTTCCAGTTTGCAGCCGTGAGGTCATTTTTGTGTATGGGTAGGTTAGGTACATATGTTATTCTTGTTTCTCATGAAGATGAATCATATTTTGCATTTCGGTTGCTTTTGCTTAGCTGGCCTAAGCTTTTATGGTAGAGACTCGGGCTTTAACTTAATCTTGTATAATTGGAGGCCAAATAGTTTGCCTGCTTTTTGTTCCTAGTAGGTAACTTAATAATTTCAGTAGCATATCACACTGCCCTGCAAAATTGATTCCCTTCACCAGATCTAGATTGTCCCTTTTGTTCTCGTGTGATTCATACAGACACTTTGCATGGTTAGGTATCATTATTTTCCAACATTGTCATTTAATAGTTCCATGCCTGCAGGATAAATACAAATTTGGCTTCTGATGAGTTAAATTCCAGATCGAATTGAAGGTTTGGTGTTCAGCCATGGCATCAAGTAGATTGCAAATAATAAAGCTTTTGTGATCAATTAGCTAATATGCAGCCTCTCCTTGCTGCCTATGAATGAATGTCAATTGAGCTGACTTATTTGGTTTGAACTTCTATGTTTCTCAGTCTGAATTAAATGGTTAAAACTAGATGTTCTACTATCCTGCTGCTGCTATAATCTAACTGTTTATTTACATTTTCTTAGACATGTATGCATCCTCGCTACTACAATGCTCCGATAAAATGTCCCAGTAGTTTAGAAATTATATTTGTTCTATGTCAGTACAGTGTTTAAGAAACAGACACTTATCCCGCTATTTAGTTCCATCTACTCCTAATTTCCTGATTCGTCAAGTTTTCTTAGACATGTATGCATCCTCGCTACTACAATGCTCCGATGAAATGTCCCAGTAGTTTAGAAATTATATTTATTCTATGTCAGTGTTTAAGAAACAGACACTTATCCCGCTGTATAGTTCCATCTACTCCTAATTTCCTGATTCGTCAATCTTGTTAATGCAGTATTGCATTTGATAGTTATTAAGGCTACGGTTCTATGCATTATATGCTCAGCTGCTTGGGTTTGGTTCTCATTTATTTTTTTTACATTTACATGGTGATTCTCCGTTTCCCCTTTCATCACAGCTTGTCTTAATTTTTCACATAGGCATATTGATTCAGCCAAGTCCGTGGGCAATATGGCATTTACTCAAGATGGTGCCTCAGTAAATATTTACCCTGTAATGCTAAGAGTCTCGGTCATCCGAGATAATGCACTTACAATGAAGATCGGCAAAAAGGTACATATAATGTGTGTATGTTCTGCTCTATTCTTTTAATCAGAGTTTTCCTTGTGGAATTTTGAGGGTCTTGTCATCATTAGACTTGTTGGTGCGGACTGATTGATTAACTAGTAGCCCCATAAGCTAAAGGTACTGACTTGGTACCAGTACATGACTTGCCAGTAGTCACCCCTTTTATTAGTCTATTTGCATTGCTGATGCATACCCAACAGCATGCCTGGAGTATAAGAATATCAATGCATGGTATGTTAGATATATATATTTTTGTGATGGAGAAGAGATTCTCATGAAGAAATCGATTATGGTGTTGGTAGGTGCCATAAGAGAATAGAATATGTTAAGTGAGCCTGAAGGCATGCATTCTGATTTGTGTATTATATTTGCAGTTTTATTGGACAAGAGAGTGGCCCTTGGTCAGGGATCTGTAGGGTGTTTGATAGTCATACATGGAACAACCATCAAGAGCAACAAGCAACATGCTGAGCACACAGAAGTCCAGTACTTCTAGATAGAAAACTGTGTATGCTGTCAAAGTTTTCTCTTCTAAAGCAGGCATTAATAATTACTTAATTATTTAACCCATTTCCATTTAGTTGTATCATATACTAAGCATGGATAGTCCCTTCAATGTCTCATAGTTTTCTTGATGTTCTTGAAAGCTGTTCAATTCTCCTTTTGACTTCCTGACAGCATATTTAGAAGTTATATAGGTTATATAAGAAAATATAGAGCTATGTAAACTAGGAATATTTTATGAGCAGTGCATGAGCTATATTTTTTGCAAGTTCACACTGTTTTATTATTTGGTGCTTGGCTCTTAGCTGTCAACCACATACATTTTTATTGGGGACTTTGACCCATAGTCAGGGCTATATATGACTTGGTTTTTGCTACATACAGAGTGAGCTTCTTCTCCCAGCTGTTTAATGAATTTATCATAGCTTTTGAACAGCCTGCAGTGGTTTGTTGTTCACACGGAAAGCAAAAGAAAAGAGGCTTCCCCGAGTGCCTGGGCAGCGACACTAGGAATTGTCCTTGTGTCAAAAAAGGAAATCCTAATCAGTCTAGTATGTTTAGTCTCACCCTTTAGTCTAGGATGTCTAAAGCAGTAACCTATCTGACACATCCACATGAAGTGTCAACATGATATGATCAGGAAAATCTGAGTAATGCATATAATTTTCTAGATGTTGTTTATTTGTGATCAGGATAATATTTGTGATGGTGTAGCTGATATGATATGATCATGATAATATTTCACATTTTAGTGTCCCATTGGATTCTCATATAATTTATATGCAGATTGAATTGTTAAGCTATTTTTCCCTTCAGTGAACAGACATAGTTTTTTTGAAACCGCCAAGTGGAATCTAATTTGTCTATATCAATTGCTCTTGTTCTTTGATTGCTAATTACTCCATTAATTTAATCATATATGTTTTCATGATTCGCAGAGAAACTCAAACAGCCAAAACAATTAGAGAAAGCTTCCATGGCTTACTGTTGATGGGCGGCCAACAAGAATGATGGACGTGGAGCTGATGGACTTGGAGCAACAATTTTAGATCCATTTATTATATACTAAACAATGTAGTCAACTTAGTTAAATGTGGTGTCTTTATTTTGTTAGTTGTGGTTTCTTCTTTCAAGAATAATTCTGGTCATTACATGTTACTTTGGTTTGAGACAATCTTAAATAAAGAATTTATCAGCTATTAAATGTGATATGCATGCTGTTCAATTGATTTGTATACTACTATTGAAATTCATCGCGTTGGGATAGAATAATAGGCAACAATTGATTTTGGTTGCAATATGCATTATTGCAACGAACTTTATGCGTTGCATTATCATATCATCTATTGCCGCAAACCATTGTTTGTTGCATCTGACCTCTATTACCACCAACACAAATTCGCTGCAACATATGTATATTACCTCGAAGACTAGTTCGTTGCATTAACATACCATCTATTGCCACCATATCTGATTTGTTGCAAAAGTATTGTAATGCAATGGATCATAATTCGTGGTAATAAGACCATATGCCTATGTAGTTTTCGAGTGGCAATACTCTTCTATTGCAACACATTTGGTCGTGGCAATCATGAACTATTGCATCCTAGCGTTTGGTCGCAATATAACCAGAGGCAACCAATAAAGTCGTTGCAATATTTACTCTTGCAACCAAAAATTGGTTGCATTTCCTTTTTTGTTCGTTGCCATATTTGTTATTACAACCTAGTATAGGTTCCATTAGGCTTCTTTTGCGTTGCAATATTTTTTGTAGCAACCAACTATTGGTTGCAATAGGATGTTTTGGTCATTGCATTAACAAACTCTATTGCAACACATCATCTTACAGTTGCCTTAGGCTATTGCACCGTTCCAATTGCAACCATTTGTCGACCACCTCACTTCGATGCAACTGATTCCAGATGCAACCAAAACAGCCATATTGCAACCATATATAGGTGTTGGCAAAGGGTTGATTTCTAGTAGTGTATAGTGCATGCCAATGATCATCACCCGGGTTGGACATGTACCTACTCAACTTGCTCACAGCAAAAGAGATATCTGGTCTAGTTGCGCTAGCAAGATACATGAGTGAACCAATAATTTGAGAGTACCTCAATTGATCTCTGGTATCATTCTTGTTCTTTCGCAATGTCACACTAGGATCATAAGGTGTTGGAGAAGGCTTGCTATCCATATAGCCAAAACGGCTCAAGATCTTCTCAACATAGTGAGATTGTGATAGAGTAATCCCACTCTTTTAATCAACTTGATGTTTAGAATTACATCAGCTTCTCCTAGATCATTCATGTCAAAACTCTTTGACAAAAATGACTTGACTTCATTTATAATATCCATGTTTGTTCCAAATATTAGAATATCATCTACATATAAGCATAGTATAACAAAATGACCCCCACCATGTCGATAATACACACACCTATCAGCTTCATTAACGACATAGCCCGCACTAGTTAAAGTAGTGTCAAACTTCTCATGCCATTGTTTAGGAGCTTGTTTCAAGCCATACAAAGATTTCAATAATTTACACACCTTCTACTCTTCTCCTTTTACTACAAACCCATCAGGCTGATCCATATAAATCTCCTCATCCAACTCTCCATTAAGGAAAGCTGTCTTCACATCCATTTGATGGACGATCAGACCATATGACGCAGCCAAGGATAGTAGTACTCTAATAGTTGTCATTCTAGCAACAGGTGAGTAAGTATCAAAGAAATCTTCGCTTTTCTTTTGAGTATAACCCTTAGCCACAAGTCGAGCCTTATACTTGTCAATAGTACCGTCAGGCCTAAGCTTCTTTTTGAACACCCACTTACAACCAATTGGTTTACAACCGAATGGTAATTCAGATAACTCCCAAGTTCCATTAGAAAGAATCGAGTCCATCTCACTACCAACTGCTTCTTTCCAATCATCTGCATCTGGAGATGCATATGCTTCTATAATAGAAGTAGGAGTATCATCCACAAGGTACATAATGAAATCATCACCAAAGGATTTTGCAATCCTTTGTCTCTTGTTCCTCATAGGAACTTCATTGTCATCCTTCTCAAATTGTTTGCTCAAATGACTCAATAGGAGACTCGATAGGTATAGTATTATCAGGAGCTATTTCAGTGGAAAATTTAGCATTACTACGCATATCTTTCATTGGAAAAATATTCTCCAAAAATGTAGCATCACGAGATTCAAAAATTGTATCAACATGCATATCATAAACTTCAGATTTTACTGTTAAAAATCAATAAGCAATGCTATTGTGAGCGTATCCTAGAAAGACACAATCAACCTTCTTTGGTCCAAGCTTACGCTTCTTAGTAATTGGAACATTGACTTTCGCCAAGCATCCTCACGTGCGTAAATATGAAAGTGATGGTTTCCTTCCAACCCATATCTCATATGGTGTTGTCTCTTTACTTTTGTTCGGAATTCTATTCAGGAAATGACTAGCAGTCAATATAGCTTCCCCCCACCATGCCTTAGATAAACCAGCAGTATTCAACATGGCGTTCATCAAGTCCGTCAATGTGCGGTTTTTCCTCTCGGCAATCCCGTTGGATTCAGGAGAATAGGGAGGTGTCCACTCGTGAATAATACCATGTTCCGCACAAAACTTATCAAATGATATAGAAAAATATTCTCCACCACGATCTGACCTTAGACGTTTAATCTTTCTTTCTAGTTGATTTTCAGCATTAGCCTTAAAGATTATAAAGTAATCTAAAGCCTCATCTTTAGTTTTCAGAAAGTAAACATAGCAATATCTAGAAGCATCATCAATTAATGTCATGAAATATCTCTTTCCACCCTTAGTCAACACACCATTCATCTCACATAGATCAGAATGAATGAGTTCTAGAGGTGCCAAGTGTCTCTCCTCCGCTGTCTTGTGAGGCTTTCGAGGTTGCTTAGATTGCACACAACTATGGCACTTAGAACCTTTGGCAATGGTGAAATATGGTATTAACCGCAAGCTAGATCAATGTGAAATCAAACCAAAATTCACATGACATAAACGAGAATGCCAAACACTTGAATTATCATTAATTGTGCCACAAATATGATGGACTGACTTATTACAAAAATCTGCTAAACTTAGGCGGAACAAGCCTCCGCAATCATAGCCTTTACCAATAAATTGTCCATGCTTAGACATAACTACTTTATTGGACTCTAACACTACCTTAAAACCATCTCTTAATAAAAGAGAAATGCTAACAAGATTCTTGCGAATAGTAGGGACATGTTGCACGTTCTTCAGCTGCACGATCTTGCCCGACGTAAACTTCAGATCCACCGTACCAACACCATAAACAGAAGCATGTGACCCGTTCCCCATTAGAACGGAAGAACCTTGTAGCAATTGGTAAGAAGAAAATAAAGAGACATCAGCACACATATTAGCACCCGTATCAAGCCACCAACTAGGTGATTGAAATACCAAAAATACGGTAGGAATACTACCATACCCATCATCAGCATTGGTTGTAGTCACGAGGTTGACCTTCTTCTCTTTACAGTCTGCATGCTATGGACAATCCTTAGCAAAATGTTCTAGTTCACCACAAGTGAAACAAGACATCTCAGACACATTTTTCTTCTTCATCTTAAAGGTAGTAGTTTCTTTGGCATTGAAAGGCTATTGATTCCCCTTTCCTTTGTTCTTGCCTTTGAAATTTCTCTGGACAAAGTGGATGTTATGATCTCATAAAGGATTTGCGTCTCGTATATGCATCATTGAATCAAACAGATGATTCAAAAGCACATTACGCACAACTCCCACAAAGATATCATAGGCTTTCTGGAGTTTACTCTGCTGTTTATCAGAGATGTCTCCCTCGAGTAAGCCATCTTTGACCCAGAAAACATCCATGGCTGTAAGCCAATCTGTGATCTTAACAGACCACCTCTTAGAGTGCTTACCACAGAATTTCTCCGGCCTTAGCACATCAACAAAACTAGCTATAGGTACTGCAAAAGACCTATGATAAGGTTTCTGGATTGTCGAAATATTAGGCAATTTCCAGATTATAACCAGAATATAAATCATGACGAATTGAACAACTATATTAAGTATGTGTAGAAAACTCATATCACAGATCAAAGCAACTAGTGTAAGCACGATTCGTACACTAGACAGATAAAGCAGATTGCTCATGATGAACAAATAAAGCCACAATAAGATGAGAGTGTACCCAAAGGCGGGGCGGTTGCCGGAGGCAACCGATGCGCCGTTATCCTCTGGATTAGCCATACTAATCATGGGAGGACCTCAGTTGATGTAGTCGTACAAAGTTGATGCAGGAGGATGTACGCAGTGTAGTCCCTTGAATAACCGCCAGGAAGTAGTCGTACAATAGGCCACCAAGAAGCAGATGAAGTAGTCGTTTGGGAGCAGTCGCGCGGAGAGCGCTTCCCAAAAAACTTATTCGCCTTCTCCCGGTGCAGGATTGCAAAGATGACGGTTCCGGAGACCTGCTCGCCCGGTTGTTGGTGCACGCCAACAGTCGGGCTCGAGTCTTGGCGGCGGCGACGCAATAGTAAGCAGAGGCAAAATCTAACTCATATAGATCACCTTAGGGACACCCTTACTTGGGGCCTTCCCGTGTGGTAGTCTATGATGCGTTCTTTTCATAAGGGGTTCGTCCATATTTATTAGGAGAAAAACTCCCAACACTCTTGTCTATTAGCAATGTGGAACTAATAGATGGTGTACCCCTTTAACGCTAATGGGCCTTTGAGATTTATTCAGAATTATTTATATGGGCCAGGTCCATATATATCTAACAGTCTTCACGAACCACCATGCCTGCACAGGAAGATGGAAAGATAAGGAAGCGAAAGAGATAAGAAGAAGGAAGGCAAAAATGAGAGGAGAGGAAGAGACAATTGTTGTGGGATGAGAGGCTTTTGTCTCGGTTGGTTTCCGCACCCGGGACTAAAGGGTACCCTTTAGTCTCGGGTGGTGTTTCCAACTGAGACTAAACCTTTAGTCCCGGGTGGTGTTTCCACCCGGGACTAAAGGCCGACACCAATAATTGACTCAAAACAATAGTTGAACACCCCCCTTTTTGTCCCGGTTGGTAATACCAACCGGGACTAAAGGGTAGGGGCGTTCCAGGCTATTTCAGGCCACGTCGATGAAAGGGCTTTAGTCCCGGGTCCAAAATTGAACTGGGACTAAAGGGGCAAACCAAAGGTCCTTACTCTGCCAGTGATATGAGTGCATGTCGATTAAGACACATCACAAAATGGGCGAGCATTTCATAGGGACTAACAGCATTGCCACATCACTGGATGATAAACATAAGAACAACTGCAGCATGAGCCTTCATATGGGCCTCTACTCCAAAATTTGGAGATTGGTTGTAAAAAATCAACTCCAGTAGGGCCTCCAAATGGACCTCCATTTTGCGTTCCCCTCCAAATTTCCCTACCCAACCTCCATTCCTATAGGCCCTCTACTCCCCCTCCAAAACATGGGCCCCACCAATTTTTATTTTCTTTCCCAAGTCGTCCTCCTCTGTTCCCCACACGCTACCCGCCTCTATGCCTCCGGCCCGCCGCTGGCCCCGCATATGCCACCCGGCAAGGACGACGCCTCCTCCCTGCAGGCCCCGCGAGCCTGCCGTGAGGTTGCCCAGTCCACGGCGCCGAGCTCACCGTCGACATTGCGCAGCTCTAGTGTCATGTTCTTCCCATCCAGAACGACTTGCTCGATGGCCGGGACGGAGGAGAGGAGCACAAGTGTGGCCGCGGACGCCCATGGCTGTGAGGCGGATCTCATCCATGGGAGCAGCCGCCGCTTGGTCTTCTCGTCATCGACCTCAATGGCCTCCTCGCCGTCCCCGACCACGTCCTCGAGGCGCACCGAGGGGTCGAAGCTGGCGTCATCCATCGACGCCGTCGAGGTCCCAACACGCGGATGGAGAGCCAATCGACTGTGGTTGCACTATTTTCCTGGGTGGTTCTCCATGTTCCGATTAATTTAAAGCATTCTTGTATTAAAGCATAGGTAGAAGGATGGTTAGGGTTACTTGCCTTTCTCCAACGATAATCTACTCTCCTTTTCTCCAAAGCTTTGCACTTGTTCTTCTTCAGACGACGCGTTGTATATGATCATGCAAGAAAACATGGAATAAATAAAACAATACGTCAAACATTACCGAAATACTACAACTGAAATGAACTGAATTTCCGCAAATGGAAACTCGACTCTCTGCACCTCCGTGATAGTCCCAGGAAGCGGCTATCATGTGCAATCCATGTCTCAAGTGGTACAAATCCATACAACACGGGAATAAAAGGAGAAATACATAATATTATTACAACATCAGAGTACAACTCTTCGGCACAAGCCGGGTACAAGTCCAACAGGACTGAATCAAGATAGGTAAAACACCTACGCAACGGATCTATCAAAGCGAAGCGTCTCCAAACCCACTTGGTTCCTATGGGATGGCAATTTGGAGGTGGTTCAACTAACTCCCACACCTGGTTCCTCTCAAAGTTTTCCAACTCCTCATGCATAGAATTGACCCAGTTTGCATCAGATAAAGCATGTCCAATGTCCTTGGGCTCAAAAGTAGCAACAAAAGCAGCATGAGCAAAATGAGAGGAATTCCTGGACCTTGACCGTGTAGTGCGTTCGTCGATGTTCCCAATGATCTTCGACAGGGGATGCACTTCTTGAATCCGCCGGGGAGCCTCACGCCTCGAGACTACCTCCCCCTCAACTTCAGCTTCTCTCGCCTGGTCCTCTTGTTGTACCGTCGTTGTCCATGAAGTAGACGGTCCACGCTCCATAGTGGTCATAGGGGAAGTAGTGGGTACACACTCAGCTTCAGACGCATGGTTCTCCCCATCATCATCTCCAGCTTCATCCTTCTCCTCCTCAAAGAGGTCCTCGGCCATCTCTTCATCACCTGCACATTCAAAGCCAAGAGAGGTACATGGCATTGTCTCGTCGAAGGTCACCTCGCAAGTCTCCATGATTTTGTTAGTCTCAAGGTTAAGCACCCTATAGGCTCTAGAGTGGTTAGCATATCCAAAGAAAATACCATCACTAGACCTAGCCTCAAACTCGTCGAGTTTTCCCTTCTTAAGAATGAAGCACTTGCAGCCAAAGACTCGGAAATGACTCACCTTGGGTGCCCGACCATGCATAAGCTCATAACAGGTCTTCTTCTTGAAAGCTCGCAATAAAATCCTGTTGGAAACATGACAAGCTGTATTGACCGCCTCAGCCCAATACCTCCTAGGAGTCCTGTGCTCATCGAGCATCGTCCTAGCCATCTCACAAAGAGTCCGATTTTTCCTTTCCACGACTCCATTTTGAGGGGGCACATAAGGGGTCAAATGCGATGCTCAAGACCTAGATCACGACAAAAGGCATCAAAACGAGAGTTCTTGAACTCGAGCCATTATCCTTGCGGATAGCTCGAATCGCATTCCCATGCCTCTCGTTTTTCAACCTCACGATCAGATCTCGAACAAAACCAAATGTCTCACTCTTATCCTCCAAGAAGAACACCCAGGCATAGCGAGAGTAATCGTCCACCACAACAAGGACATACCACTTCCCACCCACCGAGCGAACTCGAGCTGGCCCAACAAGGTCCATATGCAACAGCTCTGTCGGACGCTCGGTCATGACATCGGTCAGGGGTGGATGGGATGTGGCTACCATCTTACCATGCCTACAAGGAGCACAAACCAAATCCTTCTCAAGCTTCAACCTCGGCAATCCTCAGACAAGGTCAAGACCACTCAAGCGGGAGACCAAATCAAAGCTCAAGTGTCCCAACCGCATTGCCATTTCCACAAATCAGAAGAAGGACCGGCCATCAAACAGCAAGCAGGACCCAAAGAACGAGAGAAATCAGCCCTGAAAATCTGACCCTCGGGGATGATCATACAGACAAGATCACCTCGAGAATCAAGCAAACGAGACTCGCCGGACTTGAAACGCACCTCAAAACCCTCATCAAGCAACTGAGAAACCGAAAGCAAATTGAAACCCAAAGACTTCACAAGAGCCACTCTCTTCAACGTTACCTTGTCACTCACATGCACAACACCTTCTGAAAGCACCCTTCCTCGTATATTGTCCCCAAATGTGATGTACATCTTTTCCTTCACTGGGCTGAGGCTAGAGAACCACTTCTTATCTCCGGTCATGTGTCGAGAACACCCGGAGTCTATAAACCAAATGTTCTCCAAGCCTCCTGCCTGTAGTCCGAAACAAGAACGAGAGTGAGCTAGCGACTCGACACTGGGGTTAGCACAAAGAAAGTTAAACCAGTGTCGAGCCATCTGCTCAAAAGAGGGGTTAGCAAACATCATTACCTTGCCACCAAACTTCCCATGTCCCATGGGAGGAGTACGAGCACCACGAGGGGGAAAACGTGGTCCGTAGTTCCTCTAGAACCCAAAGCTGCGATCATCTCCCCTAAACCCGTATTGAGGACGAGTAGGGGGACGTCCAGCAAAACCACCACGAGCCCGACCAAACCTCTCACCAGCACGCACACCATCATCTCTCCTGACAAACCTCTCATCACCACCTCTCTGTGGGATCCTGCCAACACTCCTCACACTTCCCACACCCCGTGATACCTGTCCTGGTTCGCTTGCTCCCTAGCAAGCCTCTCATCCCTCTTCCTCTTATAGCAAAACTCTGCAAGATGCCTCTCCTTGCCACAATACTCACACCTGAAGGGGATGGGTTTTGGTTTTGGCTCTGGTTTCTCTCTAGGCTTCTCACCCTTCTCACTCACAAACCTCACCGGTTTCTGGAAGTCATTTGTCTTAGGTGGGAATTTGGGTGGATCTTGGGTTGTGTCAAGCTTGTTGCAAAGGTGGTTGGGCTTTGGTGTGAAAGAGTTCTTGGGTGCTTTTGGAAGTGGGACTTGGATCTCTCCGATCACCTCAAACTCGGGGTTAGACTCAACACACTTCTCATACACACTCTCCCCACTGTTCTCTCCCAGTTTCTCACCCAACTTCTCAAAACCCAAACCACGACCATCAGCTCTCTTGAACTCCTCAATCATGATTTTCAATTGAGGTTCCTGCCCAGACAACCAACCCAACACCTTCCTCAAATAATCATTCTCCTCATAGATTACATCCAAACAGGAAGTAAGTTCAAGATTGCGCAAAGTGACTTCATCACAGCTAGTGCATGCATTGACAATAGGAGATTTCAAAGATGCTTCCAAAGAGCTAATAGTAGAACGAGCATCAACAAGCTTAGCATGCATAGTAGGACATGATTTACAAGCACCAAGCAAAGTGGGTCTAGCCTTAAGCTCATCATATTCAGTCCTAAGAGCATCTAGTTTAGCCAAAGTGGAAGCATTCTTCTCATTAAGCAGTTTGATCTCATTCAACCATGCATCACACTCAACACATGCAACATCATCAGAAGTAGTAGGAGCAAGTTTCAAAGAGTCATTCTCAAGTTTCAATTCAAACAATTTTGACTCTAGCTCTCCTACTTTTTCACTAGCATTCTCATGTTCTGCCCTAAGATCTTTCCTCATCTTTTTGGCATCTCTAAGCACACTATCGCGGTTGTCAAGTGAGCCATTCAACCTAGCAATCTCAGCAAGCAAAGAGTCGGGGTCACGGTTTACCTCATCCTCCGAGTCGGAGTCGCTGTCTTCCTTCTCACTCTTCTTGCTGCTTGAGCTATGGGCCATGCCACAAAAGCCCTCAAGCGCCACACAGCTCAGCCCGCTGAGGTTCCGGCTTGCACTCTTCTTGCCGTTGCGCCTCCCGGCGTCTTCATCTTCGGCCGCTTGAGCTTGTTGCTCCTCGCTTGAGCTTGAGTTGACGTCGCTCGCACCGGCCACCATCGCTCTTGCCTTGTTCTTCTTGTAGCCGCTCTTGCTCGGTCGCCGCTTGTCATTGTCCTTGCTCTTGGACTTGTTGAAGTGCTTGCCCTTGGAGGAGTAGTTGTCTTCACGCCTCGGGTGCGCCTTGTACTCGTTCACCTTGTACTTGTTCTCCTCCGCTTCCGGGCACTCGGCGATGAAGTGGCCACGCTTGCCACACTTGTAGCACATCCCTGAGCTCCGCCTTGCATTCCTCCGACTCTCGTGTAGTCGTTCAAACCTTCTTGAGAGCAAGGCCAGCTCCTCCTCGCCCAGCACATCAAACTCCTCATCTGGAATGGACATGAGAAAAGACAAGGAAAAGCGTCGACGGGGAAGGGTTAGATTTGCCCTTTGATCCGCCCACAAGAGCAAGACTATGGTCAGTCGAGCCCTCATGCTTGGATTGCAACTTCCTATCAACCTCAGCCGACTTGAGCTTAGAAAAGAGGTCATCCAACTCAATAGTCAAATAATGCCCAGACTCCTTGATGGCCTCAACCTTAGCACCCCAAACATTTGGGTCCAAGACATGCAAGAGCTTCAATGCCTGATCATGCTCGGTGTAGGGAAAATCCTCAACATTAGCCTTCATGTTGTTCACGATGGTGGTGAACCTCTGAAACATCGCATCAATGTCCTCACCGGGAAGTGGAGTGAAATTCTCATATTGCATCCGGTAAGAGACAAAGAGGCGAGCCTTCACATGGTTATCACCACCGTGAGCAACCAACAACTTCTCCCAAATTTGCCAAGCAAGATTCAAATGGCGAACACGCTCAAACTCTGGATCACACAAGCTCCGGACAAAGTGATCAACGGCTTTTGCATTAGCCTCATACTTGGCCTTAGCACCGGCATCGGTCACCATAAGGTTATGGATGTTGACCGGAATAGCATAGGTCTTGTCAAGCACAATGAAATCCAACAGCTTCCCACAAAGAAAGATCATCATACGAGCCGCCCACTTGTGGTAACCCTTGCCATCGAAGTGCGGCGGACTGCCCCGCTCAACGTACGCCATCTTAGGATTCGAGACTTGTCAAAGTCGCAAAGAATCCAGCACCAAGCTCTGATACCAATTGAAAGATTAGATGGCGACTAGAGAGGGGGGAGTGAATAGGAGCCGGTAAAAATTCTTCTCAAAGAACCCGGCCTATGCCCTAGTCAAATCCCGGTCACACACAAGCGATGGATCGAATCACGCACCAATCGCCAAGACCACCAGGTTATGGATCAACCTCTAGCCTTAGGATCGATTCCTAGAAGCACACGCGGAAGAACTAGAAAGGAAGGGAGGAATCGAACCAAGAAGCAAAGCACACAGGCTCTGGCGGACCGTCTGGCCAGGAGGGGCGGACCGTCCGCGCAGGCCTCGCGGACCGTCCGGCTCGCGCGCGCGGACCGTCCGCGCCAACCTTGCGGGACCGTCCGGCCCTACACCGCGGACCGTCCGTTAAAGCACACAGAACCACCAGAAGCGACCCGAGAAAAACGGACCGTCCGCCGAGGCCGGGCGGACCGTCCGCGTCACCCGCGGACTGTCCGCTACTCAAGCCCAGACCGTCCGCAAACCGGCTGAACCAAAAACCAAAAGCCAAACCGGATCGAAAGCAAGGATGCGCAAGAACACGACGAACACACGACGAACACGCCACTCGCGGACCGTCCGCGACCACCCCGCGGACTGTCCGCGAGTGCGGACGAGAGCGAGTAAAAACGCCCGACCCCGAAAGTCAACTCCCCCAAATCATCATCGGATTTCCCAAACGGTTGAAGCTATGGATACAAGGGTTTGGGGACTTGGAAAGCGTCACACAAGGATGCTATAGCCCAAAAATCTTGCCTCCTAACTCCCTAAATCACCGGGAATCGCGAATCCTTTGAGCACCACCAAAAGCTAGAGCACCGAACGAAAAACTTCGAATCCGAGTGGTTTCCCAGCGTTTGAGGGCACAAGATCAATCACAAAGATGCATGAGAATCCGGGGAGAAACCCACTCAAAACTGCGGAATCGAACCGGGAACAAAGGCACGAAAACAAGCACAAAAAGGCCACGAAAACACAACCCCAAATCTTCTATACAAACCAGGAAAGATTCACAAGGTCTAGCATGCCGCCCTAGCATCCATCCCTCTCAACAAATCTCTCATGAAGCTCTCATGCTAGCCTAGAGAAAAATGGAAGAAAAATAGCTACGAAAATGAGAAAGAGGAGGGAGGAAATGAAACCCTAAGTCGCGGAGAGCGAGAGCCATCCACACACACTCATGGCTTATATATCAGGTCCCGCCGTAGTGGTAAATGACTCGACTACCCCTAACTTAACTACTGGCGATACAACCCACGTAGGGGCATTTAGGTAATGTTTGTGGGTCTTGCCATCGGACGGCCACGCCTTTGCCGCACCCCGCGTCCTCCCGACGCAAGCCATGCGATCCCGCCGCGTGTCCTCCGCCTCGAAGCTTCCCGACACGCCGGATCCCGTCTCCGTCGTGTTGGGCCCTCGGACTTGGTTTTGAGGCCCGAACCAAGAAACCGTCCGTCGATGGTTTTGTGGGCAAACCACCAAACCCCGCATGCCCGGTCCGGCCTCCCGCCAAACCACTTGACTCGACCGCCACCGTGCACCGGCTCGTCGTCCATGACTTCGTCTTGCTCGTGTCGCCACCATGTGGCCCGCACCCGATCCCGCCGTCCACCGGGTCCCTCGAGCCGAGCCTACTTGTCTCTCCATCTCCCGGAGGCCCCTCAAGGCCGAAGACCTTTCGCGCCCGTTCTTCCTCGCAACAACACGAACTAGGCCGCAGCCTACACCTGCGCACTAAGCCAAGAGTCAGTCCAACACCCGTTGTCAATCACTCATCACTGAGGAGCGGTCATCCATCGACCACTAGGACGCTCCTGGTCCTCAGTAAGGAGAACCATTAGTATGGAAAGGGATTAGATGAAGATGAGGATTATAATGTTGATGTTTACAAGGTATGGTTGCATGCCATGCACAAGGAAAAACAATTCACTGGTAAGTGATATGTTGGACACATTTATATTTACTATTTTTTGTATTTTTTATATTGGAGAAGCATTTGTACGAATATTAGTTTGGTTCACCCAGATTTGAAAGATAAAGAGAGGGATCAAACCACCAAAACTTACAAAGAATGGTTAAGGGTGCAAGGAGAACTGGATGATAATATTCCTTCACAAACATATTATATCTTACACAAGTGACCACTAGTTTTTGCAGTGGCCTATGTGGACAGTACTCATCAAACAGATGAAGATAGCAACACCACACCACAAGTAAACAGACCATCAAACAGATGAAGATAGCAACACAACACCACAAGTAGTAAGTAACTTGGGTACTTGCAGTATGTTGTGCGGTTCACTTAATTAAAAACTATGTCTACATCTTCTTAATGTTTTTGCTTTATATATATTTTTTTCCATTCACAAGAATCCAAAAAGAGGAAGCCAAGAGGAAACTTGAAAGGATGGACAACAACAAATAAGAGAACCAGTGAGGCATCTCAGAAGCGTAGCATCCAGTTCTCTAGGCTTGGAGGACATGTAGGTGCAAACAAGCGAATATTTGTTGATGAAATAAAACTGTTCACAAGGAAAAGAGCATCTCTCATCGGGGTGAGAACATGGAGAGATATCGATGTGGATGTCAAAATTGCAATAGCAAATGATGTGTTGGTAAGCTTCTGTTATCCATGCGTATGTAAAATTTTAACTACCAATTTATTGTTTAAGAAGTAATTCATTTAGGCTTTTTCATTGAGCAGGCTAAGTGGGACCTTAAGGATAACGATGATAATAGAATCAAGATATGGACGATGGCCAATGACTGTTACAAAGGATGGAAATCTACATTTAGTGCAACCTACAAGGCGTTCACAACCTATGAAGAGAGAATGAGGCATAGGCCTGAAGAATTAGACATTGTTGAGTGGCACTATCTGGTGTCATATTTTGGCACCAAAGACTTCCAGGTTAGTTCCAGAATTTTATAAAGAAAATTCCCATGAAGAAACGTGTTACAAATAATACTTCTGTTTATCACGCTATTTAACTTTAATCATTGCTGGGGTTGTATGCAGACGATTAGTAATAAGAATTCTCAGAATCACCAGAATTGAAAGATTAACCATGTTACAGGATCAAAGGTTTTTTCTCAATTCAGCTATGTGAAGGTAAAATGCTTTGTCACAAGGTTTTCCTTCGGCCTTTTTTATTTGGTTCGAGTTGCTGCCCCACAATGACCAATGACCTTATATTGTTATAACCTACATAGTCTTTGTATTTGATAGAGATATTTAGCCCGCTGTCCACTTCCAACTAATATATTTGTCATGCTTGTATTCAGATAGCTGTAATGTACTAAATCTAGGTAATGTGTGCCAAAAAATAAGAACTTGCATTCCATTAGTTTTTCAATAGCCATAAATATTTATGTTAGCTTTTTTATGAAATTCCTGCTACACACCTTCCTGATCTTAACTGATTGTGCAAGATTCTACATTTCCCTAGATTATGAAATACGACTAATTTGTTAACATTGTTTCCTAATTAGAGGGACCAAATAACTGGTGATGAGCCCAATGATATGGAGCTTTTAATGATGACCCACCAACAAAATGGACAATGGACAAGCGAGGAATCTAGGGAAGTCTATGCGAGTATTAAATATTTTTAACAACTCTTATTATGTGCTGCAACTATCCTCACTTAGAATTAAAGTTTTAATTACCTAAACATCTTTCTCAAAAAGAAATATGGTAGCTTCAGGCTGTGTGTTGACTACAGACCGCTCAATGCAGTAACCATGAAGAACAATATCCTCTTCCCAGAATTGATGTTCTTTTTGATCAATTGGCTGGAGCCAAAGTTTTCTCCAAGATTGATCTTCATTCTGGTTACCACCAAATCAAAATTCGACCTTGTGACATTCCTAAAACTGGCTTCTCCACTTGTTATGGTCTTTACGAGTTCTTGGTCATGTCCTTTGGTCTCACAAATACCCCAGCCTACTTCATGTACCTCATGAACTCCGATGGATCTCGACAAATTCGTAGTGGTCTTTATCGATGATATCCTCATCTACTAAAAAAATGATAAGGAGCATGCCAAGCACCTTCGAATTGTCCTGCAGCATTTGCGAGATCATAAGCTTCATGCCAAGTTCTCCAAATTCGAATTTTGGTTGGATAGTGTGAAATTTTTGGGGCAGACTATTTCCAAAGGTGGCATCTCCGTAGATCCTAGAATAGTGCAAGAGGTGATGTATTGGAAACCACCCAAGTCCATACACAAAATCCACAGTTTCTTAGGTTTGGCGAGTTATTACCGTCGATCCACTCCGGACTTCTCCAGAATTGCTAAACCTATGACCGAACTGCTCAAGAAAGGAGTGAAGTTCATGTGGAGTGAAGCTTGTGCGAAAGTATTTCACACCCTGAGGCAACATTTAACTTCAGCCCCAGTGCTAGTGCAACCAGATAATTCCAAACCTTTTGAAGTTTTCTGTGACGTGTCAGGCATGGGTCTCGGTTGTGTTCTTATGCAATAGGGTCGAGTCATTGCCTATGCTTCACGGGCACTTCGACCTCTTGAGATCATATTCCTCACCCATGATCTAGAGTTAGCAGCTGTTGTTCACGCTCTCAAGATATGGAGACATTATCTGATGGGTAATGGTTGCAACATCTTCACTGATCACAATAGTCTCAAGTATATCTTCACTCAGTCGGATCTAAACATTAGGCAAAGGAGATGGCTCGAACTGATTAAAGATTATGACCTAGAAGTGCACTATCACCCAGGGAAAGCAAATGTTGTTGCAGATGCTCTTAGCCGCAAAATTCACTGCAATCATCTAGAGTTGGAGCCAGTTAGTGACCCATTATGTGAAGAGATGAGAAAGCTTAACTTGGAAGTACTAGAACAAGGAAATCTTTATGCCTTAGCGTCCGAATCTAATCTTTATGATAGAATTGTCACTTCTCAATGCAATGACGAAGGCATACAAATCATCAAACAGAAACTAGTAGAGGGAGATCCCAAGTATACATGTTTCCAGAAGGATCACAAGGATGTGATCTAGTTTGGAAAATGCCTTGTGGTTCCCGTTGATCTAGAAATTAGGAAGATAGTCTTTGATGAGGCTCATATGTCCAAGTTCTCTATTCACCCCGGCAGTACTAAGATGTATCAAGATTTGAAGCAAAATTTTTGGTGGTCCAATATGAAATTTGATATAGCCAAGTATGTAGCCGAGCGCGATACTTGCCACTAAATGTAAGCAAGCCATTTGAAATCGGCAGGTGTACTCCAACCATTGTCAATACCCAAGTGGAAGTGGGATGACATTAGTATGTACTTCATTGTGGGTTTACCCTTGACAGGTAGAAAGAAATATTCTATCTGGGTTATCGTGGATATACTCACCAAGACCGCCCATTTCATTGCAGTGCATACTACTTATTCAGTGCAGCAATATGTAGAATTATACATGGATCATATAGTTCGTTTGCATGGAATTCCGAAGACCATAATCTCTGATAGAGGAACTCAGTTTGTAGCTCGTTGTTGGGAATAGTTACATGAATGCTTAGGAATTAAGTTGATTTGTAGTTCCAGCTATCATCCGCACACCGATGGTCAAACTAAAAGGATAAATCAAATCTTGGAAGAAATGCCATGAGCAAGCATCTTGCACTTTGATAAGAGTTGGGACAAGTGTTTGTCCTTGGCAGAGTTCTCTTACAACAATAGCTATCAAGCTAGTTTGAAGATGGCACCATTTGATGCTCTTTACGAACGAAGATATCGCACCCCGTTGAACTGGTCAGAAGCCGGAGAAAGGACACTCTTTGGTCCGGACTTTGTTAAAGATGCCGAAGAAAAGGTGCAAGAAACTCCGATGAGGCAAAAGAGTTATCATGATAAGGGAACGACACCTCGACACTTTGAAGTGGGAGATTATGTGTACCTAAAGGTTTCCCCCACCAAAGGTGTGCAAATGTTCGGTGTTAAAGGACATTAGCTCCGCGCTACATTGAACCTTATGAAGTCGTAGAAGTATGTGAGCCAGTGGCTTATCGTTTTCAACTGCCAGAACGGTTCTTTGTAGTTCACAATGTATTTCATGTGACTTAGTTAAAGAAAGGTATACCTATGCCAGACAACGAAGTGATCACAGAGGCTAATGCTTGGATTTCTCGCTCATTGAGCATCCCATGAGGGTGT
Source organism: Cenchrus americanus (assembly GCA_947561735.1). Taxonomy (NCBI): domain Eukaryota; kingdom Viridiplantae; phylum Streptophyta; class Magnoliopsida; order Poales; family Poaceae; genus Cenchrus; species Cenchrus americanus. The sequence goes on along the minus strand of OX387242.1, from coordinate 151,708,870 downwards.
TGGACCGAAAGAAGAGAAAGACCCGAAGATAGACCGTAAGAATGTATAAGATACAGTGGAGTCATCACACAGAGGAAGAAGAGACTTGGGAGACGGAAGAGTACCTCAACACCAAGTATCCGGGTTTCCTGCAATCTCAAAACCGTGAGTTTCTGCTACCTATCTTGTTTTTCATAAATCGAATCCCGGGACGAGATTCCATTTAAGGGGGGTAGGCTGTGACGCCCCAGGTTTTTATTTAATCATAATAGTTGGTCAACTCAGCTGACAGTGGTCAAACCACGATCAACCTGGATCCTCACCTCGAAAACCTCACCCACCTAGCCTAATGACTTTATTGATCAAGTTGACACACATGTGTGGTCAAGCATTGGTCAAATACATGATCAAACCCTGCCTAAACCTTAATGTCTTTGAATGTCTTCCGGAAGTTTTGCCGCGTTCTCCAAATTTCACCTAAACACTTCAAAATCTACCAATATGAAAGTTCCAGTTTGTCGAGGGACACAACTTTCATGTAGGATGGAATTTCCAATTCTGAGAGGAAAGGGCTGGAAATCTTGGTCAACTGCCAGCACATCCTGTTCATTGACACATGTTGGCATTCAAAGTTTGTCTGCAGTTGATGCAAAAACCGTTGAGAAAAATATAGGTCGGCCTTTACGAAAAATACTCTCCTAAGTGTGCTCTACAACTTTCGTATTCAAATCTTTGTGCACTTCTAGTCAAATTTTTGGAGATATTCATGTTCAAACTGGGGCACATCGACATGTTGTCATGAGGAAGTGCATCATCATCCTAATTTTCTCCATCCAAGTTTTCTCTATCATGTCTGACTTGTCCTCCTGCATTATGTAGTTCCCTTAACATCTCTTCCAAAAGATCATCACCATAGCTGCCACCCTCTGTCACACCTTCCACAAACAATCACCATTGTCATTAGGATCTGCATTATCTTGCCGATTCGCTTCATCCAAATTTTCTCCATCAAGAGGCTGCTCAACAACATCTACATCCAAGTCCTCTGTGATGAATCCATCGAGTATAACCACATTCCATGCCATTCAACAAAATGTGCTTCTTCACAAGAGATTGAGAAAGATACTTTTGATTAAGGGAACTACTACATGGGCATAAAATTTCATCACCCTCACTGAACTTCCCTCGGATGAAACTCATAAATTCATTGACACCATTAATGTGTTCAGAGGAAAATAGTCTGCCATTCACTCAACTGCGATCCATCTGATCAATCCCGGCAAAAATACTAAAATTCACAAGTTTACACTAAATTTGAAGCAAAATTTAACAAAATAAGTAAAAGATTGCAGACACACCTTGACCAATAGTTACCGGTGTGGCAATGGCGGCGGCGGTCTCCGATGTGGCGGGTGGTGGTGTTGACAGACTCTGATGTCGCTGTAGTGGAGGCCGGCGGGGGCAGTGGTGGCCACCGATGGCCGTTCAGTGGGGCAGCGCAGCGCTGGCAGGTGGTGGGGACGCCAGATACGAAAATGGTGGTCACCTTTGAGATCAGGCCGAGCGGCCACCAGCGCAGAACATGCGAATCTGACCTGCTATTTTTGTGTTGAGAAAAATGTCTAGACTTGATGATAAATAAATTTAAGACAGATACTGAGCACAATCTAGCTGATGGACTTAAAGGACCTTGTGATGCCTAGAGGGGGGTAAATAGGATCACTTCAAATTTTCCTAAAGGAACTGAGCAGCAGATCAGGGGCAGGGTCACCCGCACCCTATGGCCGGGTCACCCGCGGTGGGGGGTGGGTCACCCTGAATATCAGTGTAGATCACCCTGCGACAGGAAGACGAAAATCAATAGCTTAAGAGAGAAGTTATTTTACCAAAACCCTTTCAATCTAAACTTCTCCAAGGATGTTGTAGACAACCTACACAAGATAATATGCCAAGCAACAACACACAAAAGTAGATCGGGACAAAATAAGCTTCTACGGTTAGAGGAGGGGATGAACTCAAGCAAGCAAGAGACAAGCGAATTAATCCAAAGTTCACTCCCACAAAGCAAGGTACATCTCCGTTGAGGATCCCACAAAGGGAGGGCTATCACCAAGAACCCCTTTTCCTCATCCAATTCCCACAAAGGAAAATTGGTGCTCATTAAGAGAAATCCACATAGGATAGGTAATACAAACGTTCTCAGGTGCTCCACACGGGAAACGCCTAACCGTCTAGAAGCAATCTTCAAGAGTAATAAACACGAATCGATGAACCAAAGCCGCCATAAGTGCTTGTTGAGATGAACACACAAAGAGCTCTCACAAAGGGGCTTAATCTCACACCTCAAATGTCTCTCACACCCAAACCCTAGGATGAATCCTTGCCAGGAGAGGTTGGAAGGGAGTTGGGAGAGAGGGATTGAAGCTTTGGAGGTGTTTCAATTGTGGAGGAGGCGGAACCCTCGAAAGGATGGAGAAGGAGTATAAATACCCACACTCCTGAATTAGCCGTTGGGAGCAAACAGACACAGGCCGGGTCACCTGTCCCCATAGGGCGGGTCACCAGCCTGCCAACCCCGGGTCACCTGTCCCCATAGGGCGGGTCACCAGCCTGCCAACCCCGGGTCACCCGCCATAGGGGGGCGGTTCATCCGCTCCTCACCAGAGCCAAAATGGGTCACCTGCCCTAGGGGGCAGGTCACCCGCCCTGCACAACAAAGGTGCAAAACGTGCCCGTGAGTCCATAATGTCTCTCATAGGATGTTAAATCTCAACTAAAGCACTTGTAACTAACTTTAATCTGTCAATCACGTCCATCTTTATAGTACGGTGTTTCCTAAACTCAAATTCAAAATATAAATTAAAATTAAATCGTCATTGGAGCTTCAACACATATAAAAGAAATTGAAGTCCTTCCTTTCTCATATAAATTTTTATCTCCTTTATTCCTGCACACATCTTAGATAAACCATCAAATACTCAAATTATAATTGTCATTATCACCAAAATTAGGGGCCTAGATGCACTTTCAATCTCCCCCTTTTTGGTGATTGATGACAACCACAATTTGAGCTCATAAGATAGGAATAAAATTCAAGGATTGTGTCCAATTATTTAGGAAAGAACTCCCCCCTAAATATGTGCTTCTTCAACTATAGTGGCCTCAAATGCCAATTGCACATATTTAGAGTAGGCTCCCCATAAATCATTGCATACAACACAAGATGCATTAGTGTGATGAGCAATAAACCGTGGTGCATATGACAAGATATATCACAACAATAAGGTGAGAAACAACATATCATCAACCAACACATGTATCAAACACGATAAATAAGGTTCATTACATCACACTATCATAATAGAGTACCACGAATAAGTCCTACATAAATAAAAGTTCTCACTTGGCACACCATTCATCACACCACACATAGTACATTACAAGTTCATAAGCCATTACATAAATAATAAGTCCAGAGATAGATAAAAAGATAAGTGTGGGGGCTTGCATCCATCAAATAACAACAAATTCACTCCCCCTTTGTCACCAGACACCAAAAAGGGGAGTCACCCTTCGATTTTGGTGGCCTCATCATCCTCTTCTTCAACCCACGAAGCAAGATTGTCCCAAGGATTGTCAAACGGAGATGGAGGATCAAAAGTCTTAAGCTCACGAAAGGTATCCAATTTTGTTATGATGGCCTTTCTCTCCATTTCAGCCTTATGAAACTTTTGGGCTTGCCACTTCATATGTTTTTCACACTCTTTTGCATTTTGACGACCAATGTTGAAGCAAGCAAAGAGACCTTGTGCAAGAAAATCCAATTTGCCCTTCGTTTTCTTAGGAGCACCACGAAAATGAGAAGAACCTTTTTTTGGAAGTTGTCTAAAAGATTGAGTTGGAGGTGGAGCATGGGAAGATGATGCACCGGGAGCACCTAAGCCTTCCACTGGATAGGCACCCAAAAGGGGACCTTTTAAATCAATCCATGTGCAATGCTTGCCAAGATGAAAAGACTCCTCGAGTTTCCCTTTAGGAGTGTTATACTTTTTGTGCTCAATGTCCCATTTAAGATTAAGCTTGGATGTATGCTTGACCATTGCAAAAACATAAGGTGCATAGTGACATGCAGAGCCTTGATAAGAGCATGCAATTATTTCACTCCAAAGTTAATGACAAGCATTTAATTGAGGTTTGTTAGGAGCCATTTGAAACAAAATGTTCCGAGCATACTTGGAGATTGTGTCGGAATTACAACCGCTAGGACACAAAGTGTTGCAGAAAAGAAGGTACATCAACTTGTAATAAGGGTTGAGACCACTAGGATGTCCATAATGAATATCTCCATAAGCCTTGTCATACATAAACTCCATTTTACTCACTTCAAGTTCATCACTACCGTTCAAGCAAACAAGATGGTTCAAAGTGTTGTTGTATTTTGCACCATGGAGTTTAAAGAGTGAGGCAAACTCAAATAAAGTGATCTTAAACCTCTTGCCTCCAAGTGAAAATGTATGATATTCTCATCATCATCAACATAAAGGGTGGCATAGAATTGAGCTACGACCTCATCACACCAATTGCAAGAGAAAATCATAAGATGAGATATACCTTGCGCATGACAATGAAGGTATACGGCATGAGCAATTTATCCTAGAGGGGGGTGAGATCATGTAAGTGTTGCCAATCAATCCATTTCATATTCATGGTAATGGTCTTCTTGGTGATGATGATGGATTCATACCAATCCGCTTGATGAGCACGCCAAAAACGATCATCACAAAAGATGTTCTGAGGGAGCTTCCATGGATCTCGGCACCGGAGAGGAGATGTGTCATTGGCATGCTTGGAGTAGTCAACCAACTTGGAGTCTTTGCGGGTCCGTTCCGGTGGATGATTAGGGACAACCATCTGTGTATAGAGAGAGAGATCGGCAAGTTGCCTCTCGGTGCTCACATTATGTAGAGCAATATCTCCCTTAGCCTCATGATCCCTTAAGTTTCCTCTCGAATATCTATGTGCTTTGTTCTAGGGTGTTGTACCGGATTGTTTGCTAGTTTGATTGCACTCTCATTGTCACAAAAGAGTGGAATCTTACTAACCTCAAAACCGTAATCACTCAACGTTTGCTTCATCCACTAAAGTTGTGCACAACAAGCACCGACCGCCACATATTCGGCTTCGGCCGTGGATAAAGCAACCAAATTTTGCTTCTCTGAGCTCCACGACACCAAAGACCTACCAAGAAATTGGCAAGTCCCGATAGTACACTTTCGATCTACTTTGCAACCGGCATAATCCGAATCTGAGTAGCCAAGTAAATCAAAAGTGGAGCCCTTGGGATACCATAAGCCTAGGTTAGGAGTGTGTACCAAATATTTAAATACTCTCTTAATGATTATTAGATGACACTTCTTAGGATTGGCTTGAAATCTTGCACACATGCACACACTAAGCATTATATCTAAGCCTAGATGCATAGAGATAAAGGAGGGAGTCAATCATGGAATGAAATACCTTTTGGTCGACCAACTACCCTTCTTCATTTTGATCAAGATGTCCATTCAATGCCATGGGAGTCTTGATGGGGTTGGAATCGGCCATGCCAAACCTCTTGAGCATATCCTTTACGTACTTGGTTTGACACAAGAAAGTCCCTTCCTTCATTTGCTTGATTTGAAAACCAAGGAAGAACTTCAATTCCCCCATCATAGACATCTCGAATCTCTTGGTCATGATCCTACTAAACTCTTTCACAAAATTTATCATTAGTAGACCCAAATATAATAGCATCAACATAAATTTGACAAATAAAGATATCTTTTCCATTTATTTGAATGAAGAGAGTAGAATCAGCTTTGCCCATCTGAAACCCGTTCTTGAGAAGAAAATCCTAAAGGCATTCATACCATGCTCTAGGAGCTTTCTTAAGCCCATAGAGCGCCTTATGGAGCTTGTACACATGGTTTGGAAATCTTGGATCTTCAAAGCTCGGTGGTTATTCAACATAAACTTTTTCTTGGAGAGGTCCATTCAAGAATGCACTCTTCACATCCATTTGTTGAAGCTTGAAATCATGATGAGTAGCATAGGCCAAAAGGATACGAATTGATTCAAGGCTTGCTACCGGAGCATAAGTCTCTCCAAAGTCCAAGACTTCAACTTGAGTGTAGCCTTTGCCAACGAGCCTTGCCTTGTTATTTGCGACGACACCAAATTCCCCTTGCTTGTTCCTAAAACCCCATTTGGTGCTGATCACATTTTGCTTGGGTCTTAGCACCAACACCGAAACTTCATTCCTTTTGAAGTTGTTCAACTCTTCCTCCATGAAAATAATCCAATCTGGGTCCTCAAAAGCTTGTTCCACACAAAGAGGTTCCAAAGAGAAAACAAACGAATAAAATGCACAAAAATTTGACAATCTTAATCGAGTTGTTACCCCTCTTTGAATACTACCAAGTATTTTGTCAACGGGATGATCCCGTTGAACCATTTGATTTACTCTTGGGTGTGGTGCTTGAGATTGACATTGAATGGGTCCATTATCATCATCTTCGACTTATGGGGCTTCTTCTTGAGCTTCACCACCTTGTTCTTCCCTTGATCAAAGACCTATCCATGATCGTCACCATGAACTTGACTTTCTTCTTGATGAACTTGAGAACTTGGTGGTTCCACTCTGATTGATGATGGTGGATATTGATTGCTTGTGTCAACCGGAGTTTGAACTTGAACCTCACGAGGCATCACTTCACCGGTCCCCATTGTAAAGATTAATACACTTGGGAGTTCTTCATCATCTACAAGGTTTTCACTAACTTGCTCTCGTTGAGAGCCGTTGGATTCATCAGATTTCACATCTATCGTGGTCTCAACACAACCGGTGGTTTTGTTGAAAACATGATAGGCATGTTCGTTAGTTCCATAACCAATGAGAAAACCTTCATCAACCTTGGATGCAAACTTTGAGGCTTTGGGTTTCTTGTCAAGTATGAAACACTTACACCCAAAGACCCTAAAGTGGTGCAGACTAGGCTTCTTACCGGCGATGATCTCGTTGGGAGTCTTTGAAGGACCGATACGGCAAACCAAAGAGGGGGGGAGTGAATGGGAGACGATAAAAATTCTTCTCGAAGGAGATGGAAACTCCAACAAGACGAACATGGCTTCCAACACACGTCTCTGACTCACTACCCAAGTTGGCCAAGGCAGCCACTGGAGTGCTACTGAACCTAGGAACCAACTTCCAACCTCACAGACCCGAGAACGCAGCGGAGCACCAAAACTCGAGTCCACTGACCAACACCGGTCAGACCGGTGAGCACCACTGGTCAGACCGGTCCATGCTGGTGGAACTTGGCGACTTCCACAGAATGGCTCCGCACCGGTCAGGTTGGTGCAACACACCGGTCAGACCGGTCTCAGCCAGAAAGACCCAAAACACCAAACAAGCCTATCAAACTCCAAACTGACCCAAACTCGAAACAGCAGAAACACAGGACAACAGCTAACACACCCAAATGTTCACCCGAGCAAAAACCCAACAGGGGTTGCACTGGTCAGACCGGAGAGAGGCACCGGTCAGACCGGTGTGACATGGGCTTCTTAGGATGAACAGCACCCGCTGGTCAACACCTCCAAATACAAGCCCCGATCTCCCGAATCGCTCCACGGACTTGAACGTGACTTTGGGGATAGTAGGAACACCTCATGAGGATTCCATAGCCAAGTTTAATCCCACCAAAACTTGTGAAATCAAGAGGAATCGAAGAAATCCCGCCAAGAACACCTCTAACCCTAGAACACCAAAAACCCCAAAATCGAGCCCTTTAACTCACGGATTTGGGAGGGGAATCACAGACCAAAGAACCACGAAGGGTTCCCACAAATTTCCCCCATCAAATCCCCAAGAGCAAGGTCCTGTAAACACCCCAAGAAAGCCGCCAAGAGGGGGCTCCGAAAATCACCACCAAGAACAACCAAAAACAACACAACAAAGCCTTGAGGAACCACGTCGAATCATTTATACATACCAAGGAGGTTCATACAAGGTCTAGCTTGCCGCCCGATCACCTAACCCTCTCACAAAATCTCACCACGAAGCTCTCAAGCTAGTCCTATGGAAATCCTAAGAAAATAGGAAGGGAAAATAGGAAAGCAAATGAACTAGGGTCCCAAGAGATGGCTGCCATCCTCTCACCTCAAGGGTTATATGGAGGCAACCAAAAGTCTAAAATACCCTTTCTTAATAACTAGGGATACAAGCCCGTCAAGGGCGGTTTTGGAAGTCTTCAGATTTTCTCCATCGGACGGACGCCCGGCGACCGCGCCCTGCTTAGCCTCGATGCAAGCCATGTGATCCCAACGTGTGTCCTCTGTTTTGAAGATTCCGAACTGCGTTGTTGCACACCGGTCAGACCGGTGCTCCTCACTGGACAGACCGGTACCCACTGGTCTGGAGCTGTTGCAGTACCGTCTTCGGTTCTCTGGTCTTGGCTTTGTGGATCAACCAAGGAACCCAGTGGTTTAGTGGTGAACCACTGGAAACCCCACGAACTCGGTGTAGTCTCCGCCAATCGCCACTCATGACTCGGCTCCCACGTCGTCCTGGCTCGACCTTGGTATTGAGGTTCAACCAAGAAACCGTCCATGACTTCATCTTGTTGTTCATGCCACCATGCGGCCCGCACTTGACCCCGCTGGCCACCAGGTCCCTCGAACGAAGCCTACTTTTCTTCTCCACACCTAGAGGACTCACCGGCGACGACCTTTCGCGCTTGTTCTTCACCTGCACCATCACCAGTCAAGCCGCAACCTGCACCTGCAATACTTAGCCAAGAATCAGTCCATACAACGTTGTCAATCACTCATCACACAAGGAAGCGACCATCCACAGGTCCTCGAACCACACATGGTCCTCAAAGTCCCCCTTGATGAGTGCATTGACAACACCCACATAAAGTAACAAGAGAGAAAAGAAAAAGAAAAGAAACAAACAAAAATAAACTCCAACAAGCGATCGATAGCCAAACAAAGGCAAAGAACAAGATCACTTGAAGAAGACAAGTCTCAGACCCCTTAGGCAAGGGCAACAACTCGACACATCCGAGACAAAACTATGCTCAAGCAAAGAGCGCAAACCACCAAACCAAAGCTCGAAAAACCACAAAGAGCTCCCCTGCACACATGCAAGCTCCCCGTAAACCAATGCAAGACCCCCTGGACGAATGCATGCAAACCACTTGAAGAAAACAGAGCAGCTCAATCAGCTCAGCTCTGACCGGTCAGACCGGTCACCACCACTGGTCAGACCGGTGCTCATCATATGAACAGGGCCAACACTCTGACCGGTCAGATCGGTGACCTTAACCGGTCAGACAGGTGTGCAACAAAGCCCAGAAAAGGCTCAAAACCACCTGCAAACCTTCCAAATGCATCCAGCAAGCCATTTCAAGCTCAAACTTCTCCCCCTTGTTGGCAATGCATGAATCAATCCAAAAATGCAAAACTTTCAACCTAGAGCTTCTCAAATAGACAAAATTCAACATAGGATGCTACACATGTCCAAATGAGCAAGTTAGATACTCTATATCTTCGTATTGACATCAACTACAAGATCACCAAGTTTCACAACCATTGGACGAAGCTAAGATGGATTTGGGCAATTTTGCGAAAAATTTACCTCACATGAGCAAAGTCCTAAACATGATCAAAACATGTCAAAATGGCAAAGCCATACAAACTTCATGCTAGGACAACCATTCTTATCATAAGACCATCACAAACACCCAAAAGCACCTCATGTCATGTCAAAGCCACCGAGCCATGTGCCTACTTCTATGTATGAGACTTCTCATTGGTAGGCATCATGCAACGGTTTAGCACGCAAAGCAACTTCAATTTAGCATATATGACATGAGAGCATATTTTCCAAGCATTTTACATTTCATTTTCATATTCATATTTGGTACATGAAATGTCTTTGCGACAAAAAGGAACCGATGCCCCTCCACAAGATAAAGCAAGAGGGCTAAACATTTATGATGACAAATGATCCTTTGACCCCATATGATCAATAAACTAGCTATCCAACCACAAATTAAGCATAACCAAGACACTAAAACATGACAAGATCATATAAAGGCATTTACACATGAGAGAGCATACATGTGACAATTTCCAAAAATATAGCTATCGCCATGGATTATAAATCAAGATCATCAAGAGCTAAGCCAAACTAACCATAGCATACCAAACAATCTCATCAAGACATAAATACCATTCCATCGTGAACAAGTATATAGGAGAAGCTTTTCCTATCCAATGCATGAGATACAAAAATGCATGCAATCTAAGATACAAGGATGCCTATACATCATGTTACATATGCCATGCCAAATGCAAGAAATGCACAAAGGAAACTATACATATGCTACAAAGGAGCTCCCACACACCCAACTCAAGAAATCAAACACACACCAAGCTCCTTCCGCAAACGAGTGAAAGTTGCTTGATCTAGGGGTTTGGTGAAAATATCGGCTAGTTGGTCATGTGTTGGTACATGGATCAAAGCTATCTTTCCTTTCTCTATGTTGTCTCTCAGAAAATGATACCTCACTTCCATGTGCTTGGTTTTGGAATGGAGCACTGGGTTCTTCACGACGCTTATGGCACTGGTGCTCTGACATTGAAGTGGGACATGGGTATACTCCTCACCAAAGTCACTCATGGTGTATGTGATCCAAAGGAGCTGAGAACAACAACTAGCAGCAACAACGTACTCTACCTAGGTAGTGGATTGAGCAACACTCGACTATTTGCGGGAAGACCAAGACACCAAAGAAGATCCCAAAAACTAGCAAGTCCCAGAAGTGGACTTCCTTTCGAACCGACACCCAGCAAAATCCGCATCCGAAAAACCATGAAGCGCCAAAGAAGTGGACGCGGAGTACCAAAGGCCGAAGTCGGGAGTGTGACGCAAGTACCTGAAAATTCGCTTCACCACCTGCCGATGCGAAGTCGTCGGAGACTCTTGAAAACGAGCGCACAAACATACCGAGAACTGGATGTCCGGCCTCGTTTCCGTCAAGTAGAGGAGTGACCCGATCATGCTTCGGTACTCCTTCTGGTCCACGTGTTCACCTTCCTCGTCCGCATCAAGAGCTGTAGTCGTACTCATCGGCGTCGTCATAACCTCGGAGTCCTCCATCTTGAACTTCCGCACAATGTCCTTGGTGTACTTAGCTTGGTGCACAAATGTTACTTCCTTTGATTACTTGATTTGTAGCCCGAGGAAGAACTGCAACTCGCCCATCATGCTCATCTGAAATTCCCTGCTCATATCCTCTGCAAACCTTGCAACAAGAGAGTTAGACGAGCCACCAAAGACAATATCATCCACGTACACCTGCATAATCAGGAAATCTCTGCCCTGCCTAAGTAGAAACAAGGTCTGATCGACCATCCCCATCTCAAAACCTCTCTCAAATAAGAACCCTCTCAACCTACCATACCAAGCTCTAGGCACCTGCTTCAACCCATACAATGCCTTCCTCAACTTGTACAGCCGGTGGGGATACTTCTCACTCTCAAACCCCGGTGGTTGCCTCACATACACTTCTTCTTCCAACACACCATTCAGGAAAGCACTTCACATCCATTTGGTAAAACTTGAACCCTTTAGCCACGGAAAAGGCTAGAAGGATCCTAATCTCCTCCAAACGGGCTACGGGAGCAAAGGTCATCTCGTAGTCGATCCCCTCCTTCTGACTGAACCCCTGAGCAACAAGCCTTGACTTGTTCCTCACCACTTCACCTTTCTCTCCCTCTTTGTTCTTCCACACCCACTTTGTACCAATCGGCTTACACCCTGGGGGAGGATCAACCAATTCCCAAACCTAATTCCTCTCAAAGTTCTCCAACTCCTCATGCATCGAATTAACCCAATTATTATCAGATAGTGCGTGTACAATGTCTTTGGGCTCAAAGGTGGCAACAAATGCAGCATGAGCGAAATGAGAATTGTTTCGAACCCTCGACCGTGTAGTACGTTCATTCATGTCACCGATGATCCTTGAAGCTAGGTGATCCAGTTGTACTCGCCGGGGAGGTTCTCACCTGGATGCTACCTCCCCCTCAATTGTAGCTTCTACTCGATCTTGATTTGTCATCGTAGGTGTAGGAGAGGGTCCGTCCACCACCGTAGTCGAAGTAGTAGGTACATGTTCAGCCGAGGGCACAACACCGCCATCTTCATCATCCCCATGTTCATGCTCCTCCTCCTGAAAGATCTCCTCGCCAAGCTCATCATCACCTACACACTCAAAGACAAGCTGACTACGTGGCTGTCTCTCGTCGAAGGTTACCTCGCAAGTCTCCACGATTTGGTTAGTTTCAAGATTGAGCACACGACATGCTCTAGAATGAGATGCATAACCAAAGAAAATACCATCGACAGACCTAGCCTCAAACTTATCCAACTTCTTCCCTTTCTGAAGAATAAAACACTTGCATCCAAAGACATGGAAGTGACTCACCTTGGGTTTGCGACCGTGCATCAACTCGTAGCAGGTTTTCTTCTTATGCACTCTGAGGTATATCCTGTTTGACACATAGCACGCGGTATTCACCACCTCAGCCTAGAACCTTCTCGGAGTCCTATGCTCATCAAGCATCGTCCGAGCCATCTCACACAAGGTCCTGTTTTTCATTTCCACAACACCATTGTGGGGAGGTGTATACGGACTCGAAAACCGGTGTTCAAGACCCAAGTCATGGCAAAAGGTTTCAAAACGAGAGTTACTGAATTCTGAGCCATTGCCACTGCGGATTGCTCGTATGGCATCTCCGTGCCTCTCGTTTCTCATCCTCAAGACAAGATCTTGAGCAAAACCAAACGTCTCCCCCTTATCCTCAAGAAAGTACACCCACGCGTACCGAGAGTAGTCATCCACCACAACATGGACATACCACTTCCCACCCGCAGATCGCACACGAGCTGGGCCAACAAGGTCCACATGGAGTAGCTCGCATGGACGCTCAGTCATCACATCGGTGAGAGGCGGGTGAGAAGAGGCTACCATCTTGGCATGCCTACACGGCGCACAAACCAAGTCTTTCTCAAGCCTCAATCGTGGCAATCCTCGGACCAAACTGAGTTTACTCAAGCAAGACAAAAGGTCAAAGCTCAAGTGACCCAACTTCCTATGCCACTTCCACAACTCACTCGAAGAACCAGCCAAGAATCAACGCTCCACACCAGAAGACTGAGAAAAATCAGCTCAAAACACCTGACCCTCGGGAACGACCATACAGACAAGGTCCCCTCTAGAGTCCAAAATCCGAGAACCATCAGGCCGAAACAACACCTCAAAACCCTCATCCAACAGCTGGGACACAGAAAGCAAATTGTACCCAAGCGATTGATCAAGAGCAACACGCCTGAGAGTGACCTTGTCACTTACCTTAATCTCACCTTCTGAAAGCACACGCCCACGCCCATTGTCGCCAAAAGTGATGTACCTCCTTGTCACCACCGGGACGAGACTTGAGAACCATCCCTTGTCTCCGGTCATATGCCTCGAGCAACCGGATTCAATCTACCAAAATGTTCTTTAAGTCTCCCACCTGTAATTCAAAAACGAGCACGTGAGCGAACAAACGATTCAGCTCTAGGGTTAGTACCAAAAGAGTAAAACCAGTGCCGAGCCATTTTCTTGAAAGTGGGGTTAGCACAAACCAAACCATCTTTCCTACCAAAGCTACCTCCACGAACACCACCACAGTAACCACCATGAGGGAACTAACCCTCTCTACCTGTAGGAGGACCAAAACCACGAAAGAAAGCCCGTGGACCGTCCCTCCTCTCCATCTCAAAGCTACGGTGAGAACGCCTAGCAAACTGACCTCCTGCAAACTCTCCAGCCCAACCACCAGAACCACGACCTCCAGAACCAAACCTTGCACCTATTTGAGCACGAAACCCGTACTGCTGCCTGTCGAGGCCTGCACCGGTCTGACCGGTTCCCCTTACCGATCTGACCGGTGTAGCCCTGCTAGTAGCACCTCCAACATCCTTTCGCTCTCCCCAAGCCGGAACTGTTCTCACACTCGCCTTGGCCCTTGGCATCTGCACATGAGGCTCAAGTACACCATCGGAAGGGTGGTACTTGTCCTTGTTAGCCCACTCCTTCGCCATTCTCTCCTCTCGCTTCCTCTTGAAGCAAAACTCATCCTTATGGCCATCTCTCCCACAATAGCCACAATGGAACCTCACAAGCTTAGGCTTAGGCTTGGGTTTGGGTTGCTCACTTGGTTTCTCTCCACTCGGCTTCTCCACCGGTTTCTGCTCACTCGCCTTCTCACTTTCCTTCCCAAAGAACACTTTCCCGGAAGTGCTCCCAAACTTGATAGGCTTTTGGAAATCATTTGTTTGTGCGGAAAACACGGGTGGAGCTGGGGTTGTGTCTAGTCGGTTCCTAAGATGGTTAGGTTTAGGAGGGAGGTAATTTATGTGGTGGGTTTTTGGTGGCTCTAGAACGTTTTCTCCACTTCCCTCGCCAACCTTGTTTGCCCCAAGTCCCTCACCATCCTGCCTCTTGAATGTCTTGATCATTATCCCCAACTGAGGCTCATGACCAGACAACCAACCCATCAACTTTCTCAGCTCATCATTCTCATCCTGCAAATGATCAACATAATGTGCAAGTTCCAAATTCTTCAAAGCATGCATTTCACAGGTAGAGCAAGATGTAGGAATTGGTTCTTTCAGCTTAGGCTCGAGAGAAACAGTGTAAGCATGCATCTCATCAATTTTAGCATGCAAGACAGGGCAAGAAGTGCAAGCACCTAGCAAAGCAGATCTAGACTTAAGCTCAGCCACTTCAACCCTAAGCACATCTAGTTCCTCACACTTGGAGGCATGCTTCTCCTTCAACCCTAAGCACATCTCGTCCTTGTGCTGTTCTTGTGCTTGCTCTTGTGGTCACACCTCGATCGGTACTTGCCATCCGTCCTTGACTTGTGCTTGTAGCCATCCTTGTTCTCGACCTTCTCCGGGCAGACGGCGATGAAGTGTCCCGGCTTGCCGCACTAGAAGCATGTCCTCGTGTTCCTCCTCATGTTCACTCGGTTCTCGTGCAACCTATCGAACCTCCTCGCCAGCAACGCTAGCTCGTCCTCTCCAAGCACATCGAACACCTCATCTGGCATAGACATTAAAGAGGACAAGGAGAACATCCTGGTGGATGGGTTAGTGTCAGCCTTTCCTTTCGAACCACCGACGAGGGCAAGACTATGAGAGTAAGTCGGGCCCTCGAGCTTGGCTGTCATGCCCCTATCCACCTTAGCCGACTTAGGCTTCGAGAACAGCTCGTTCACCGTTAAAGTGTCATACATCTCTGACTCGACAATGTCCTCGAACTTTCCGCCCCAAATCGTATGATCCAAAGAGTGTAAGAGCTTGACAGCTCTATCATGATCATCGTACGAGAGCACGTCCTTATTGGCCCTCATGTTGTTCACCACCACTGTGAACCTCTGAAACAAGGCATCGATGGACTCACCGAGGAGATGAGTGAAGTTCTCGTACTCTATCCGGTAGGTCGCATACATTCGAGCCTGAACCTGGGCATTCCCAACATGAGCCTCCTTCAACACCAACCAGATTCTACAAGCCAAGTGCTCGGTGTGGACCCGATCGAATTCAGGATGACACAAAGCACGAAACAAGTAGTCGACCGCCTTGTTGTTGGCGTCGAACATGTCCCCGATCCTGTCCCACGAAACAGGAAGTTCATCGACTGGACATAGCCTGTGTCCACCGTGACATCCCAAAGGATCTGACCCTTTCCGCGGAGGAACGCCGCCATCCGCTTACTCCACATCTGGTAGTTCTTGCCATCAAAGTGTGGAGGACCTGAACCCCGTTCCTGGTACGCCATCCTTGGATCTTAGACTGGTTAGAGTCAATAAAGACCCGAACCGGCTCTGATACCACTTGAAGGACCAATACGGCGAACCAGAGAGGGGGGGTAGTGAATGGGAGCCGATAAAAATTCTTCTCGAAGGAGATGGAAACTCCAACAAGACGAACACGGCTTCGAACACACGTCTCCGACTCACTACCCAAGTTGGCCAAGTCCACGCAGCCACTGGAGTGCCACTGAACCTAGAAACCATCTTCCAACCTCGCAGACCCGAGAACGCAGCAGAACACCAAAACTCGAGTCCACTGACCAACACCGGTCAGTCTTGTGAGCACCACCGGTCAGACCGGTCCCTGCTGGTGGAACTTGGCAACTTCCACAGAATGGCTCCGCACCGGTCGGGCCAGTGCAACACACCGGTCAGACCGGTCTCAACTAGAAAGCCCCAAAACACCAAACAGGCCTATCGAGCTCGAAACTGACCCAAACTCGAAACAGCAGCAACACAGGACAACAGCTAACACACCCAAACATTACTCGAGCAAAAACCCAACAGGGGTTGCACTGGTCAGAGCGGTGAGAGGCACCGGTCAGACCGATGTGACCTGGGCTTCTTGGGATGAACAGCACCCACGGGTCAACACCTCCAAATCCAAGCCTCGATCTCCCGAATCGCTCCACGGACTTGAACAAGACTTTGGGGATAGTAGGAAAACCTCACGAGGAGTCCATAGCCAAGTTTAATCCCACCAAAACTTGTAAAATCAAGGGGAATCGAAGAAATCCCGCCAAGAACACCTCTAACCCTAGAACACCGAAAACCCCAAAATCGAGCCCTTTAACTCAAGGATTTGGGAGGGGAATCACAGGCCAAAGAACCACAAAGGGTTCCCACAAATTTCCCCCATCCAATCCCCAAGAGCAAGGTCCCGAAAACACCCCAAGAAAACTACCAAGAGATGGCTCCAAAAATCACCACCAAGAACAACCGGAAACAACACAGCAAAGCCTTGAGGAACCACGCCGAATCATCTATACATATCAAGGAGGTTCATATAAGGTCTAGCTTGCCACCCGATCATCCAACCCTCTCACAAAAGCTCACCATTAAGCTCCCAAGCTAGTCCTACGGAAATCCTATAGGAAGGGAAAATAGGAAAGCAAATGAACTAGGGTCCCAAGAGATGGCTGCCATCTCTCACCTCATGGGTTATATGGAGGCTACCGAAAGTCTAAAATACCCTTACTTAATAACTAGGGATACAAGCCCCTCAAAGTTGGTTTTGGAAGTCTTCAGATTTTCTCCATCGGACCCTGCTTAGCCTCGACGCAAGCCATGTGATCCCAACGCGTGTTGTCCGCTTCGAAGATTCTGAACTGCATCGTCGCAAACCGGTCAGACCGGTGCTCCTCACCGGTCAGACCGGTCTGGAGCTGCTGCAGCACCGTCTTCGGTTCTCCGATCTTGGCTTTGTGGATCAACCAAGGAACCCAGTGGTTTTCTGGTGAACCAATGGAAACCCCACGAACTCGGTGTAGCCTCCACCAATCACCACTCATGACTCGACTCCCACGTAGTCCCAGCTCGACCTTGGTTTTGAGGCTCAACCAAGAAACCGTCCATGACTTCATCTTGCTGTTCATGCCTCCATGCAGCCCGCACTTGACCCCGCTGGCCACCGGGTCCCTCGAACGAAGCCTACTTGTCTTCTCCACACCTGGAGGCCTTACCGACGACAACCTTTCTTGCTTGTTCTTCAACTGCACCAACACCAGTCAAGCCGCAACCTGCACCTACAATACTTAGCCAAGAATCAGTCCACACAACGTTGTCAATCACTCATCACACAAGGAAGAGACCATCCACCGGTCCTCGAACCACACATGGTCCTCAGTCTTGTTCATGTACTTGTGGAGGTAGAGGCGGTTGGCAGCATGGCATGCAGTGTTGATGGCTTCCGCCTAAATTGAGGCTGGAGTCTCGTATTCACCAAACATTGTCCTTGCGGCTTCAATCAATGTACGGTTCTTCCTCTCAACTATGCCATTTTGTTGAGGTGTATATGGAGTAGAGAGTTCATGCTTGATGCCTTCTTCATCTAGGAACTTCTCAACTTGAGTGTTACTAAACTCCGAGCCGTTTTCACTCCTTATGTTCTTGACCTTGAGCTCAAACTCATTTTGAACTCTTCTAATGAACTTATTCACAAGTCCCTTTGCTTCAATTTTATCTTGCAAAAATAAGATCCAAGTGAAATAGGAAAAGTCATCAACAATTACTAAACCATATTTGTTACCACCGATGCTTATGTAGACGATTGGTCCAAACAAGTCCATGTGTAGTAGCTTTAACGGTCTTGATGAAGATAAGATGTTCTTGACGGATGATGAGCTCCAACATGCTTCCCGGCTTGACAAGCACTAAACGACTTATCTTTCTCAAAAACAACATTTGTTAGTCCTAGGATGTGCTCGTCTTTTTGAAGTTTGGCCAAGTTCCTCATGCCAACATGGGCTAGTCGGTGATGCCATAGCAAAACCAAGTCAGATTTGCTACTAAGGATGCCTTAGGGTCCACCTTCACTTTTGTGAAATCCACATAGTATAGTTTTCCCCGTAAATGACCTGCAAAGAGAATAGAGGAATGCTCTCTTCTAGAGATGGTCACACCCTCAAGGGTAAAGAGACAATTGTAGGATTTCTCACAAAGTTGTGAAACCGACAACAAGTTGTATCCTAACCCTTGAACATGATAAACATCTTCAATAGAATTTGATGTTGAGATAGCAATTTTACCAAGACCGACCACATCTCCTTGACCATTATCTCCATAGATGAAGGACCGTATTGACGACCAGAGAGGGGGGAGTGAATGGGAGCCGATAAAAATTCTTCTCAAAAGAACTCGACCTATATCACAATCACAACTCTAAGGGTCACACACGAACAGGAAAAAGCACACACAAACCACTCTTGAGACCTTAGGAACAAAGCTTCAAAGGCTAGGAAGCAAAGCGGAAGCAAGAACGAAAGAAGGCAGACCAAAACAAGGTTACCAGACCACTACCGGATCATCCGGAACCAACCTCCGGATCACCCTGGAGCTAACAGAACCGTACTCGGTCACCCGGCCCTTACCTCCAAATCACCCTACTGCCAACAATGCTATACCGGGTCACCCGGCCCTTACCTCCGGATCACCCGGGACAGCCCAGAAAAAAGCCCGCTAATCAGCCCAAACTTTCGATCGATGGATCTCCCAAACCACTTGGAGTCTTGACACGAAATTTTGGGGAGATGATGAGCACCCGAAAGGGAAGATATGCCCCCAAAAATTTCGGCCTCTAGCTCCCTACAACTCTGGGAATCGCAAATCTTGGCCAAAAACACTATGAACTAGGGTTCATCCAAATGTCAACGAATGGAAGGCCAGATCTGGCGTTTGAGGGGTCAAGGTCATCCACAAAGAGGCACAAGGCATTCACCCATGACCCCCTCAAAGAAATCCGGGGAGAAATGCCCTCAAATCGACGAATCGAGCGACAAATGAAAAATCCAAGAAAAGGCTCTGAAAATCACCGAAAAAGAGAAACGGGAGAAGAAACAAGAACACTTGAGGAATCACGCCAAACCTTCTATGCACACCATGAAAGATTCATACAAGGTCGAGCTTGCCTCCTCAACATACATCCTCTCTCAAGATCTCACCATGAAGCTCTCAAGCTAGTCCTAGAAAACAAGAGGAAAATAAGGATGAAAATGAGAAAACAAATGAGCTAGGATTCCAAGAGTTGGCTCCGAATGGAACTTTGGGAATTCTTGTCGTAGCACCATCGGACGAATGCTCGACGACCGCACCTCGCTTAGCCTCGACACAAGCCTTGCGATCCCGACGTGTTTACCATCTACTCTTGATTCAACACACTTTCACTCTAGTGTTTGGGTGAATCCTGTTACCTGCTCTCGAACCATAACGGACTAGTATCATTATTTGATAATTGAATCATTTATTTCTCTTGAAAGCAGGTTAATTCTTTTATAGAGTCAGTCCACACCACGTTGTCAATCACTCATCACAGCCAGGAGCGACCATATATCGATCCTCGGATGCTCCGGTCCTTAATCTCCCCCTTGATGAGTGCATTGACAACACACACAAGTAACCAATTAAGAGAAAAGAGAAAAAGAAAAGAAACGAAAGAAAAACTCAAACAAGTGATCAATAGCCAAACAAAAGCCAAGAAAAGTTCACTTGAGTGAGAAAAATCCCGATCCCCTAAGGCAAGGGCAACGACTCGACACAACCGAGATAAAATGCTCCAAAATTGTCGTCTCCTCAAGGTGAGGCAAAAGGGCTCGACACCATCGGCAAAAGAGCACAACTAAAATTCAAGCGAAAAAGAGCTCCCAAATGCATGAATGCAAGCTCCCCTGAAAAAATGCAATCCTCCCAATTTTTCTTCTCTGAAACCATGAATTGGGTACTTTCCAACCCTTGTTGGTAATGCATGAATCATATCTACAAATGCAAGCATGTGCTTCTCAAATATACAAAGAGCACTACAACATGCTAAAGTTGAGACATAGACAAGCAAGGTAGACACAATTTGAACACAAGCATCGCCAAAATGATAGAAAGGGACGTACAAGCAAGTGACATAGCCATGAACAAAATGCGGCATTCACAAAATTTGCCTCTCATGAGCATAGGACCTAAACATGGTCAAAATGAGCACAAACAACATATAACTGACAAACTTCATGCAAGGTCATACATTCTCATCACAAGGTCATCACAAACACCGCTATCTCATGTCATGTCAAAGCCACGGAGCCATGTGTCCACTTCTAGATATGAGACTTCTCATTGGTGAACACCATGCAACGATTTAACACCCAAGAAAGATAAGGAATTTAAAGCACTTATAACATGGAAGCGATTGTTTCAAGCATAGGCATCTCACATACCATTTTCATGATTTACAAATTAAGCATGGTACATGAAATGCCTTTGCGGCAAAAAGAAGCTTAGGCTTCTCCACAAGGTAGCATGTAGGCTAAACATTCATGATTATAACTGGATCTTTGATCCCAAATGAAAAGAACATGGTTCCAAGAACAGATTAAGAAAGATATAGCCATAAGCACCAAATTTGAACATGAGAGGCATTCTACTCATAAGAGAGGATCATATAGCATTTTTACAAAAGAAAGCCATCCACAAGCATATATATCCCAATGCTACCAAGAGCATAGCTATACATCTCATGAGCATCACAAGCAAAGTCATAACCTCATATCTAGCATATCATGGTGAGTAAAACATATGAGAGAAGCACATCTCTATGGCATATGATACAAATGCAGTCTATGATACAAAGATGCAAACATGATATGATACATAAATGAAAATGCAACATGCATATGTACATCAATCCTCCCAACTGAAGCCCAAAAAGGAAAAACAACTCCAAGTTCTCCTCGCAAACGAGCAAATGTAGCTTGGTCCAAAGGCTTGGATAGGATATCGGCAAGCTGCTTTTCCGAAGGTACATGGATGAGGTCTATGTTTCCCTTCTCAACATTGTCTCTCAGGAAGTGTACCTCACTTCTATGTGTTTGGTTCTGGAGTGAAGCACGGGATTTTTGTCAACACTAATGGCACTCGTGATATCACACATGAGAGGTACATGGGAACACTCCTCACCAAAGTCACTTAGCGTGTATGTGATCCAAAGCAGCAGTGAGCAACAACTAGCGACAGCAACATACTCAGCTTCTGTGGTACAATGGGCTACACTAGATTGTTTGTTAGAGGACCACGAAACAAGCGAAGATCCCAGAAACTGGCAAGTACCCGAAGTCGATTTCCTATCGACTCGACACCCTGCAAAGTCGGCATCTGAAAAACCATGAAGCAAAAGGGAAGCGGACGCCGAGTACCAAAGACCGAGCTCAGAAGTATATCGAAGATACTTGAAGATCCATTTGACGCCTGCCGGTGTGAAGTCCTTGGCGACACTTGAAAACGAGTGCACAAACACACAGAAAAATGGATGTCCGGCCTCGTCACCGTCAAGTTCAAGAGGGAGCTGATCATGCTCCACATGGCATTCACCCAATTAGGATCAAATACAACGTGTCCAATGTCTTTCGGCTCAAAGGTAGCAACAAAAGCTGAATGAGCAAAGTGAGAAGCATTTCTGGACCTCGACCGTGTCGTATGCTCATTGATGTCGCTGATGATTCTTGAGGGCGGATGATTAACTTGAACGCGCCTTGGTGCCTGTCGCTGGAGACAACCTTCCCCTCAGCAGCTGCTTCCACTTGATCTTGTTATATCATAGGCGGTGTAGGGGATGGACCTTTGCTGACGGTGAAATTCCATCAACCTAGCCATGTGTTTACCTTCGGTGTTGGCATGAATTTTATATCTTATCCATTGGTACTAACCCCCTTGGTATAACAAGTTTGTTCGTGCATGTCGGTTTTGGAGTTTAGTGTTTATGCAGGATTTTGGTGTTGAAAGAAAGACTTCTGGGATAAGTTGATCAAGCACCTCATGACAAGACCTTGAAGCCCAGTACAAGTCAAGCAATGAAGTAAACATGACTCCAAGAAGCCCAGGGACCAAACCCGAGAAGATGAAAAACTCCGAGGACCCAGTCAGAAAACTGTCGAATCTTGCGAAACAAGGAGCTTCATCCAATCCGAAGAGAAACTGACGACAAGGGCCCACATGCAGATCGGGGAAGACTCTATAAGAATCAAACTGACACCGGGCGAAGGAGGCCGCTGGCTGGGCTGAAGTGGGCCCAGGCTGGCCCGCCCAACCCATTTCGAGGCCCAGTCAGCCCCCTTTGACCTAGCCGCCTTTCAGGCTATTTATAGCTTCGAGGCCAGGAGCCACGCATCAACTCATTCGTCATCCGCCGCTGAGGTGCAGAGAAGAGAGAGACACCATCTCGGAGAGGAGAGGGTCGAGCTAGTTGACTAGGATCTCCCTAGCCGACGTGGGAACATTGCAAGGAAGACCACGTCGGAGTTTCTAGAGTTAGAAGAAAGATCAAGGTAGGTTCCCGGTGGTGATCTTGATTCATGTATCATGCACTGTTGAATTATCAAGTTGCAATCCGATTTCTAGCGATTGAGTGTTTCTCCTACGTCATTGATTTCAATCGTCTTTTCGTATCTTAAGATCTATTCTCGAGACAGATCACCGAGGATGTTCTTGTAGCCGTGGTGGCTAGAGGTGCATGACTGACCTTCCGAGAGATTTCAACTTGTCTTTGAACTCGCATGAATAGGGGTGCGTTGTGACAGAATAGTGGCTCCAAAAGGCAGGCGTTTTCGGAATCGGACGGGAAACCGTGATTTAAAGATGCTTTTTATGAGATTGAACTTGTTTACTTCTTCTTTGATCGGAACTTCAACGAAGGCTTGATCCAATCTCTCTATATTGGTTTATCTATCCCCCTCTTTCTCTTGCTACCTCCGACTTTCATAGATTAGATTCGTTTTCATGATTTTCTTTAGATTAGATGCATAGGGTTCACCTTGCGAAGATCAAAGTTCTCGGCTTGATTATGTTGATTCTTGCATCGCACATTGTTCCACGGATTTGATACCTTGGGTTCACACTTGAGGGAAGAAGGGTCCCTTGACTACGACGGAGGAGTTGTCCGCTTGCAAGTCCACTTGAAGTTTAATACGAATATACACCGTCAACAAGCCCCTTTTTCTGGCACCATTGCCTGGGAACAAGTGATCAAGATTTGATCTTTTATTGCTTTTATTGTAATTTTCAGTTTCTTTTGGATTTTCTTTTTGCATCTACTAACTTTTGATCATTCTCAAAACCAATCTAATCTAGTTCGTCTAACCCTAGTTTTCTTAGATTTGTTTTTATTTCTCGTTTTTGTATATTTTGTTTATCGCTAACCCCAACAGGAGATGGACGGATACCTCTCCAACAAATCCGATAATTTTGTGGATGATCAAGAAAAACTTTACAAGCTAAGGAGACGCGTAGCACAACAAGCTAAGAAGATGGATTTTTGTAGATTCAAAGTCGGAAGATGAAGGATCGTTGGAATCTCCGAAGAAATCGCCACCTCAATGTCCTCAGGAGAATCGACTTCCACCGATGGGAGAACAACCGCCACAAGAGCGCAAGATCGGGAAGCTATGCACCCCGGACATCATCGACCTACCAATCTTGAGCCTCGTGCAGATCGGAAGGACGTTCGAGATCATGACCTCAACGATCCTCATGGTGCAACATTCACCCTTCACTGGTAAAGAAGATCCGAGCCATCACCTCCAAGCGTTCGGTCAACTATGTCAAACTTTCAACATGGACGGGGTGACTCAAGATCAAATGAGGGCAAGACTCTTTCCGTTCTCACTACTCGGGAAGGCCTTGCAATGGTTCTACTCTCAACCCGCGGAGATGGTGCAAAATTGGGATACGTTGATGAAGGCCTTCATGAAGGAATACTACTCACCGGGTAAAACTCAAAGCTTGCGTAATAAGATTGCTACTTTTGCTCAATATCCTATAGACTATATCAGAGGCATTCGAGTGCTTCAATGAGTTCACTCGGGCGGTTCCACAACACAAGTTCTCAAAGGAGGACCTCGTTCAAAAGTTCTACCAAAGACTCACCATGGTATCAAGGACGATCATCGATGCATCGGTGGGAGGATCTATCATCGAGCTTACGCCGACTCAAGCTTCCACTCTAATCAAGAAGGTCACTGACAATGTCACATGGGCGTCGTTCGAACTCTTATTTTCGGCTCAACCCACGGCGAACGTCAAATGAGTCTTGCAAGTGGAGAAGGAAGATATACTCGAAGGCAAGATTGATTCCCTTATGCGGAGGTTGGAGAAGATGGAGATAGAAAAGAAAGAGGCTTAAGACTTAAAGGCTGCCGAAGCAAGATCCACATGTGAAGAGTGTGAAGAATATGGCCATGTCCACAAGGATTGTCTAGAGGAAGCCAAGCTGCTCGACTACATGAGGAAGGGGGATGTGCCGAACTTCCGCAACGAGCAAGGTAGAATTTGGTTCCACTTCATATACAAATGAAGGACTTCATGGACGAGCAAGCAAAGATCAACAATGACACCATCACCATGTTCAAATCCATAGCCAAGCTATTGTAGAACATCGATAGCAAGGTGACGTAGGTCAGAAGCTCCAACCATCAAGTGCTCAACATGACGAAGATGCTCGAGACGCAAGTGGGAAAACTTGTTGGGCGCCTATCCGCTAATGAAGGGAAGCTTCCGGACAACCTAAAGGTCCCAAAACGGCGAAGGCTATTCAGACTCGTTTGGGGAAGGAGACCGAAGATCTGAAACATTCCGCGGGAGCAAGGAAGCGTAAACCATCCACCGAGATGGAGGAATTTGCTAAAGAGGAAGTTACAGAGATCGTCACCGAGGAGAACGAGTTTGAGATGCCAAGAGAAGACACAAAGATACTGCAACTCAAGCCACGCTACGTCTGAGGTAAACTTGATAATCACTTTGAAATGTTTGTGGAGGTTGTGCGTAGATTAAGCATCAACATGTCGTTATTGGATGCCCTTCAAGTTTCTACATAGTCTCGTTACTTCAAAGATATCCTTGCAAATAAATATGAGATAGAAACAATCAGGTTAGATCATGTCATGATTTTCGAGCAATGTAGTGCCGCTATTGCAAATGGACTAGAGAAGAAAAAAGACCCCGGATGCCCGAAGATTCCATGTTCCATTGGTTCATTCAAGTTTGAGAAGGCATTATGTGACCTTGGAGCAAGTGTGAGTTTCATGCCAAGAAATGTGTTCAAGAAGCTATGCTTACCATTGGAGCCCACGGGTATGTGCTTGGAGTTGGGTGATAACTCCATTAGCTATCCCTTAGGCATCGCCAAAGATGTGCCCATGAAGGACGGACACCACTTCATCCCCGTCGACTTCATGGTACTCGAGATGGGAGAGAGGGAGAAGCCACCACTGATCCTTGGGAGGAATTTCCTCAAGACCGTGGGAGCTACCATTGATGTTGGCAAGGGGAAGATCAAGTTCGACATTAACAGCGAATGGAGTTCCTTCAAGTTTCGACCACGCCTCGAGGTATGCAACATGATTTAAGTTAAATATGTTCCACCTCATCATCACGTTGTTGAGGAAGAACCAAGGAAGAAGGAAGAGCCAAAGAAGAAGGAAGTGAAGAAAATCAAAGAAGTTGTTGCATCCATCAAGATAAAGGAACAAAAGCCGCCTGTGAAGACCAAAAAGATGACTAAGCCGGAGAATAAGCCCATGCCCAAGATGGTCCGGAAGTGGGTACCCAAGATAGTAACGTCTGCAAAGAGTGTTGATCCGAAGTAATCAAGTGAAGAAGTTTAGCCATGAACTATAAATGAAGTGCTAGGCGGGAGGCAACCCGTTTCGTCGAGCCAAGAATAAGCTACCGGGAGGACAACCTGATTCAAGGTTTTTCGAGTCTTTTCAAGTAAGTTAGTTTTGAAATTTACTACGCAAGAGATTAGACTCAGAGTGGTGGAACAATATTGGAGACATAATTCTTGGTTGAATATTTTTCATGGATCATAAGCCCTTTTACATGAACCATCGTATGTGTTGTTTGCTTCTTTTCGAGAAACCCAAACCAAATAAATTCAAACCTATCTCAACCTTTCATCCTCTTTATGATGTTATGGTTGACTTGTTTTACATGCTAAGAACACACGAGTAGAGCCACGACTTGTACCTAGATGTTATTTAAATTTTAGCACGTTGCAGGACTCGCGTGAACCTAGAGACTTAACTTTTGGTTGGTTTAAAAATCTATATCCTTGGTTTCATTTCATTCAAATCTCTCCCATTTAGCCAAAATTAGAACCTAACCTATGCCCCATGATAGAGCCGGGAAAAGTTTGCTCTCAACTAATGAAGACAAACAATACCGGCGAGACAAACAAAAAAGTAGTAGGAAAATATTTTCGACTTACATTTGTTTTTAATGTTTTAAAAACATCTCTAAATTTATGCTCGAGCTCATCTATAGCTCTAAGTTTATTTTTAATTTTCGAAACTAGAGGAGTGCTTAGCCTTAAGACATGCTTAGAGGGAGGCAATCTAGTTAAACAAATCAAGCATGCACCCTGATGCATCACGGGATGCTCTTCCAACAACTTTCATCAAGGCCACATGCAAAGGACAAGCATAGGTGGGCAGCAAGCCTTGTCTTGTAGAAATTTCACAGAGGCATGTGAAGCAAAGGAGCATGGACATGACTCAAAGAAAAGACATCAAGTGGAAGGACCAATAATAAAAGCAAAGGAGTGGATGAGAGAGTTTCGGCGGTGCAACATGTGGAGCACGCGGGCACAAAAGTCACAAAGTGAAGATGATCATGCTGGAGAAAACGAGTTAGGGAGGAGCCAGAGGCCACCTAGGCCGGTCGACCCAGGCCAGCCGGCCTCCCCTATTTAAGCACCCCCCGGTGCTCTTCTTTGGCAGGCAAGCAACTTTCCCAACTCTCTATTTGTGTGCTCGAATTTGTAGTCCAGAACCACCTTGGACTTAGCCATCCTTCCCAAGTTTGCTTTGCCCAACGAATCACACCCTTAATCCACTCGAAGTCCATAGTCCAAAATAAATTTTGTGTGCTTGGTTACCGGTTAAATCCCTGGGATTATATTAGAGAGGAGAGTGCTGCAATCATATTGAATAAAACCACAAGTCTCTTCACCAAAAAGAAGGGGTCGTCGTTGTCCAAGCCATCTTTGATGACGTCTTCGAGGAGGCACTCGGTTTCCGAGTCTCCTCGGAGCATGGAGGAGGACACGACACCGCCGAGGAGGAACGACACTCCCCTCCTCGGTGTCATGAGGGCCACAAGGAGCTCGTCCATGAGGTTCACCGAACCTCAAGGCCGTATAAAGGAGCCGCCTGTCCCACCTGGTCGATCGACGCGATCATCCGCTCCACCTCCATACAGTTCGCGGTACTCCGCATATGGCTTCATCGTCATGTCGGAAGAGGAGGAG
Source organism: Cenchrus americanus (assembly GCA_947561735.1). Taxonomy (NCBI): domain Eukaryota; kingdom Viridiplantae; phylum Streptophyta; class Magnoliopsida; order Poales; family Poaceae; genus Cenchrus; species Cenchrus americanus. The sequence continues at coordinate 151,680,915 of OX387242.1, read as the reverse complement.
AAGAAACTCACTCGCCTTGAGAAGAGGTTTGTGGCGAACGTCGACTTCGACGATCAGGCTCTCAACTCATTGGGTTTTGGCAGGGACATTTATTATATGTTGGGGCACCTAGGATGGGTGTAATTCTCCAACGGGGTGTCGGCGAATACCCACAACGAATTTTCCTTGGAAATACTAATGACCACGGGACCTATCCTTGACGAGGGGGTGCCGATTTTATCATTCCGATTGGAGGGAATTCTGCAAATGGTTCCCTTTGAACATATTAGGGAGCTACTTGGTTTTCAAAAGCGAGCTCCGGAAAAAGTAGACGTGTCGGAAGGCATGTTGGATGGATTTTGGAATTTGATATTGGGGGAAGCCCACCAACAAAGGAAATTCTATCCGGAACCCCATCATCCAAGTGTTTCACTCATGGATGTGTAAAAGGATTTCGTGGAGAATGAGGGAAACAAAGGTGACCGACATGGAGTTGAATTGGCTTTACTCAGCTTTAATTGCCAAGCAGCCAATAGACCCCACCTACCTCACGATCAACTGATGGTGTTACGAGGCAACATCAGGTTCGGGAGATATTAGTTCCGGGTGTTACCTCTCCATGTTGGCCATCCCCTTAAGACCGAGTATTCCAAGAAACCACGAGCATCTTGTACCCGGGACCTCTCTCGAATTTGAATACATGAAGCAAAGAAAATATATAAGTGGAGATGATAGAGGAGGCTTTAAAGTGGCCAAAGTGAACTTACCCCTTCCGGATGCAAGATTAATACTCTTTATTCAAGGGAAGGAAGATTGGTTAGAGGAAGGCCTCCTTGTGCCAGCAAGGAGAAATAAAAGAGGAAGAATTGTCGAGAAGGATCATCCTCAGCACAAGAGGGATGTGCACAACAAAACTATGTGCCACCGCATGGAAGAATTCCTACGCCGCCAAGTTACTACGGTGGGCCACCAATGCAAGCATGGGGGAGTGGTGCAGCCATGCCCCCACAAAATTATGTGGTGCCCAACGTAACCTTTGCGGAGCCCTATGCACAATTTCCTCGACCACAACAAAGTGTGGCCATAATTGGAGGATATGCTGCAAGGAACATGCAAAACATTGCAGCCATCCAAGCCGACACGACTCAATTAGGTGAAGGCAATGCAAACATTGCCTATGAGCTTGGGAACCTTCACCTAGCACCGTCGGATCAATTCGTAGGAGGGCATGTCCAATTATGAGGAAGGGTACAACCACCAAGATTATCAATACCAACCACCGGTGGAAGATTAGAAGAAGGAGGAACTTTCTTTTCTTTTCTCCTTTTCTTTAATTTTTAGCTTGTGTTTGCCCATGTATGCGTAGTGCTTTCAATTTTTATTTAAATTTTCAGCATGTGTGTTAGTTTGTTTTCATCATGAATAAAGTCACTACCTTGTTTTTACCTTTGGTAAAGTTATAAAGTTTATGCCATGATGATATATTATAATAATTGCTGCTTTGTTTATCTTTGTATTTGTTTTATGCATAATTAAGCTAATGCTCTTTTAAAATACAAATCCGAAATTATCTAAATACTAGCTTAATCTTTAGCGGAGGTTATAATAAAAATAAAGACTCGTAGTTTTTTATGTGCTCTCAAGTTTGAGATGGATTAAAGATGATTTTTATTCCTAAAAGTAATGCTAACCTTGTCATAAATATCACTTGCATGTTGCTCTACATATCCAGAGCCTTATATATATTTGAGTGCATAAACCTTAGTGTACAAGATTTATTTTTGGGTGAGTTATTTTTGGCCCGAGACTAAGAAGCTGGTCATTCGGTTTTTGCATATCTATCTTATTGCTAGCCTTTTATCTGTGCATTGAGTATCCCCACACCAGAGATCTCACAAACCTCGCCGGATATCCACCATTAAAACCAAATATCATCTTTTGTGATTACCTCCTTGACCACAACCTATCGTTGAGTATGGATTACCAATCCAAGGAAGATCGCAAGATGGTGCCAAGATTGTAGATTTCAAGTATCTCTCCAAAAGAAAAATATTTCCAATACCTACCTTATCTCTATCACCTCTTTGCCCAAGGACGAGCAAACGTCTAAGCATTAGGGAGGAGGTAGGTACAATGCAATTTTAGAGTTCAAAGGTGTGAAAATAAAAAAGAAAAAAAGAAATAAAAAATGAGTATACAGAAAAAGAAAAGAAAAAAATTATATATGTATGAGAAAAAGAATAAAAATATGAGTATGTGTAAAAATAAAATAATGTGAACTCCTCGGTTCTCTAAAGTGCATTAGGAATTTCAAGGTTTCAAGATTAAAAGATCCAAACTCAATATTCCAACCATGTGCAATCCGATACAAGGACTTCCTTTGTGCCTCGGGATCACTCTTTGCCATTTGCACATGCCCACCAATCTCAAGTGTGTGTATTTTTCTCCCTCTCCTTGATATAACATCATTTTCCAATGACCTTTTTGACGAGTCTCGGTAAGACCATGAGAAGCTTGTCTTGTTTTGACAACATATCATTTATAATATCTTGGTATGACTAAACTTTTCCAAAAAGCTCCATATAAAGCCTACCAATTATATGAATGTTATGAGAGGGGAAGGAGTACAGTAAACAGGCTTGAGAGACAAGATGAGATGAGAGTTCCTGAGCAATATGCAAGACGATTTAAATTTGTGAACTTGGTTTAGCTCTTTTTCATCTCGTTCTTTATTTCAAAATTTCTGAGATCTATTTGAATTTCTGGAGCATGTTAATACTTGTGGGATAAGCTTAATTAATAATCTACCCTTCGTAGGGATGAAGGCTAGTACATTATGAAACATTAATGAACTAAAATTTTTGAGATCATTATGTTTTCTCGTGTATGATCAAGTGCAAGGTTTAAACAATGAAGGGCAACGGTGATATCCATCGAAGGCTTACTCGAGGATGAGCAAGGTTTAAGCATGGGGGAGATATTCACGGTGAAATTCCATCAACCTAGCCATGAGTTTACCTTCGGTGTTGGCATGAATTTTATATCTTATCCATTGGTACTAACCCCCTTGGTATAACAAGTTCGTTCGTGCATGTCGGTTTTGGAGTTTAGTGTTTGTGCAGGATTTTGGTGTTGAAAGCAAGACTTCTGAGATAAGTTCATCAAGCACCTCATGACAAGACCTTGAAGCCCGGTACAAGTCAAGCAATAAAGTAAACATGACTCCAAGAAGACCAGGGACCAAACCCGAGAAGAACAAAAACTCTGAGGACCCAGAGAGAAAACTGCCGAATCTTGCGGGGCAAGGAGCTTCATCCAATCAGAAGAGACACTGATGACAAGGGCCCACATGCAGATCAGGGAAGACTCTAGAAGACTCGGGGACCGACACCGGGCGAAGGAGGCCACTGGCTGGGCAGAAGTGGGCCCAGGCTGGTCGGCCCAGGCCGACCGGCCCAGCCCATTTCCAGGCCCAATTAGCCCCCCTTTGACCTAGCCGCCATTCAGGCTATTTATAGTTTCGAGTCTAGGCGCCATGCATCAACTCATTTATCATCCGCCTACGAGTAGCAAAGAGAGGGCCACCATCTCGGAGAGGAGAGGTTCCAGCTAGTTGACTAGGATCTCCCTAGCCGGCATGGGAACCTTGCAAGGAAGACCACGTCGGAGTTCCCGAAGCTAGAAGCAAGATCAAGGTAGGATCCTAGTGGTGATCTTGATTCATGTACCATGTAATGTTGAATTATCAAGTTGCAATATGATTTCTAGCGACCGAGTGTTTCTCCTACGTCTTTGATTTCAATCATCTTTTCGTATCTTAAGATCTATTCTCGAGATAGATCACCGATGATGTTCTTGTAGTCGTGGTGGCTAGAGGTGCATGCCAGACCTTCCGAGAGATTTCAACTTGTCTTTGGACTCACCCTAGACTAACCCGCACGAATAGGGGTGCATTCTGACAGAATGGTGGCTCCAAAAGGCAGGTGTTTTCGGAGTCAGACAGGAAACCGTGATTTAAAGATGCTTTTTATGAGATTGAACTTGTTTACTTCTTTGCTTGAAACTTCAACGAAGGCTTGATCCAATCTCTCTAGATTGGTTTATCTATTCCCCTCTATCTCATGCTACCTCCGACTTTCATAGATTAGATTCATTTTCATGATGTTCTTTATATTAGATGCATAGGTTTCACCTTTCGAAGATCAAAGTTCTCGGCTTTATTACATTGATTCTTGCATCGCACATTGTTCCAAGGATTTGATACCTTGGGTTCACACTTGAGGGAAGAAGGGTCCCTTGACTACGACGGAGGAGTTGTCAGCTTGCAAGTCCACTTGAAGTTTAATATTAATATACACTGTCAACAACGATCCTGCATTGTAGTCGTCATAGTGGAAGTAGAGGGTACATGCGTGGCTGGAGCTTCACCATCATCACCATCATGCTCTCCAGCATCATCCTCCTCATCCTCAAAGATCTTCATGCAACCTTTGCCGTCACTTGCACACTCAAAGACAGACGAATTGCATGGTTGTGTCTCGTCGAAGGTAAGCTCGCAAGTCTCCATGACTCGGTTAGTATCAAGGATGAGCACACGAAATGCTCAAGAATGACTAGCATAACCCAAAAAATCCCATCGGAAGACCTCGACTCAATCTTATTAAGCCTACTCTTCTTGAGAATAAAGCACCGACAACCAAAAGCCCTGAAATGGCTCACTCTAGGTGCTCGCCCGTGCATAAGCTCATAGCACGTCTTGTTCAGGATGGCCCTCAGAAAAATCTAGTTCACAACATGGCAAGCGATATTCACCACCTCCGCCCAATATCTTCTCGGAGTGCTATACTAATCGAGCATCGTCCGAGCCATCTCACAAAGGGGACGATTTTTCCTCTCAACTACACCATTATGACAAGCCACATAAGGAGAAGAAAACTGATGTTCGAGACCCAAATCACGACAAAAGGTTTCTAAAGGAGAGTTTTTAAATTCATGGCCATTGTCGCTACGAATAACTCGAACAGCATCTCCATTCCTCTCGTTCTTCAACCTCAAGATAAGATACCGGACCAAACCAAACATCTCCCCCTTGTCAGCTAAGAAGAAGACCCAAGCATAGCGAGAATAGTCATGCACGATCACAAGGACATACCATTTCCCACATGTCGAGCACACACGAGCTGTACCAACCAAGTCCGTATGGAACAACTTGCATGGCCCAGATGTTAGAGGTGGGTGAGATGCGGCGACCATCTTGCCATTCCTACATGGAGCACATACAAAATCCTTTTGGTGTTTCAACTTTGGCAATCCTCGGACTAGTCCTAGCCCATTCAAGCGTGACAACAAGTCAAAACTCAAGTGACCTAGTCTTCTATTTCATTTCCAAAGCTCCGCCGAAACACCAGCAACCAAGCAACGAGAAAAGCCAACACAGTGAGAAAGATCAACTTTGAAAATCTGACCCTCAAGGACGATCGTGCACACGAGATCGCCTCAAGAGTCCAAAACACGAGACCAGCCCATTCTGAAACAGACTTCAAAACCCTCATCAAGAAGCTAGGAAATAGAGAGAAGATTATGCCCCAAAGACTTGACAAGAGAAACACGTCGAAGAGTCACGGACTCACTCACCTTCACCGTGCCCACTGAAAGCACTCTACCTTTCCCATTATCCTCAAAAGTGATATACTCTTTGGTCATCACCAGGTAAAGCTAGAAAACCACCTTTGATCTCCGGTCATGTGTCGAGAGCAACCGGAGTTGATCAACCAAAAGCCCTCCATGCCTCCCACCTGCAAAATAAAAAACGAGAGCGAGTGAGCAGAAGACTCAGCACTGGGGTTAGTAAAAAAGGAATCAAACCAGTGCCTCGCCATTTGCTGAAATGTGGGGTTAGAAAAATCCATCCTATCTCTCCTTGGTGGAACACCCACATGTCGCCATGGAGGACTACGCGCACCATGTAGTGGAGACCGTGGCTCGTAGCTCCTCTGGGACCTAAAGCTGCGATCATTTCCCCTATACTCGTATTGGCCACGAGCGAAGGAACGTCCAGCAAACTCACCATGCCCAAACCCAACACGCCTACCACCTTCTCTTTGTGGTGGCTCACCTTGAGGCACACCTACCCCCATACTAGGATATACACCCTGAAGGGCACTTTGGGAATTCTTGTCGTAGCACCATCAAACGGATGCCCGGCGACCCCACCTCGCTTAGCCTCGACGCAAGCCTTGCGATCCCGACACGTGTCCTCTCATTCAAAGTCTCTCGGCATGTCTGGATCCGTCTCCGCCCGCTGAGCCTCCGGTCTTGGATTTGTGGCTCAACCAATTAACGAAAAGGTTTTGTGATGAACTGCTGCAAACCCCATGTGCAAACTCCGATCGTGAGCCGCTACCCTGCACCAGCTCCTGTCCATGACTTCATCTTGCTTTTCTTGCCACCATGTGGCCCGCACTTGACCCCGCTAGCGACTGGGTTCCTCGAGCCGAGCCTACTTGTCTCTCCACTTCTCGGAGGCCCCGTATGCATATACCTTTTGTGCCTACTCTTCACCTGCACCAACGCAAATTAAGCCGCAACCTGCACCTGCAATACTCAACCAAGAGTTAGTCCACACCACATTGTCAATCACTGATCACAGCCAGGAGTGACCATCCACCAGTCCTCAGACGCTCCGGTCCTCAATCTCAGATGATTGTTTCCGTAGGTTTGTCATAATGATCAAGAGATGCAAATAAGCCTTCATGTTTGGTCATATGATTAGTGGCACCACTATCAATCAACCATGCGCTTCTACCGGAGGAGTAGGCCTACAAAGCAAGTTTATGCTTTTGGTTTAGGTACCCAAAAAGATTTGGGTCCTTGGAGGTTAGATGCATAAAATTTTGGAACCCACACACTCTTTCTCATAGCCTTCTTTGTGTTGGCCCCAACATACTTGACCACCATTTTACCATTGTGGTCCAAGCTCACAACATAATCACAAGTATACTTTGGCGAGGGCTTGTGTTCAACCACATTCTTCGATGCCTTTGATGGAGGATTAACCCCATAATTTCCTTTTGTGGTGTTCACAACCTTTGGTTTGTTCTTTGTTTTGGTAGAGGTGGTGACTCCATGGACAGTGTCCATAATAGTGTTGAGGTAGCCTCCCTTTCACCTCAATCCTAACATTGACCTTGTTGTTCTTGTAGTGCACAAGTCCTTGCTTGTCAACGACCATAGGAATGGATTTGATACCGTTCTTGCCTTGAGTGATCAACATGTTCAATCGAACTATCTCTTTGTCTTTGCTCTTAATTGTTTCCTCAAGCCTTGCATGCTTAGTCTTGAGAGCATTTATATCAATGTTAGAGCAAATAGAACAACCTTTGCTAGTGGAGGCACTAGAGTCAAATGTTGCCTTTGGATTGGCTTTGGTGTTTTCCCAAAGAGTACTATAGTTTGCTTCAAGAATTTTATGTTCCTCCGCCAAGCGTGAAAAGCTTGATTGAATGTCACTATGAGTAGCCTTTAAGGAAGCTAGAGATTCATTTGCCAAGGTGTAATCCTTTGACATCCTTTTATTGGAGTTGTTGGCCAAGGACAAGTCTATGGTCAATTTCTCCACCTTAGCCACCTCTTCGGCAAGGCGTCTCTCTAGAGCAAGGTTTCCTACCTTCTCAAGGATAAGCATGTCTTCTTGCTCATGGAGAGACACTTTTTTTTCTCTAATTTCTCCAAAAGCCTCTTTATTTCTTTATAGCCCTTTTAGTAAATTGCTTTATCATGTTGGCCTTGATTTCTTTTTCATCATCTAAATCATCCATGTCACTAGGTGTGGATGAAGAAGTGGTGAAAAAGGATGAGGTGGTAGTCTCTTGTACCTTGTTCCCCCTTGCCATGAGGCAAAAGCGCGAGTGGTCCTCATCGTCGGAGAAGTTGTTGAAGAGGCGTGGTGAAGAGGATTCTTGTGCCATGGCAATGGTTGCCATGCCTTGCTTCTTTGGTTCCTCATCTTCATCACTTGAGTCCCATTTTTGACCCACGTGAGCACGCCATTGGTACTTGTTCTTGTACTCCTTGCTCTTCTCCTTGTATTTCTTCTCTTTCTCGTTCTTGTTCTTGTTTTCGGGACACTCGGCAATGAAGTGTTCATATTGTCCACACTCATAGCATTTCTTTTGAGACGTCTTTTTTCTTTCATCACCACCTTTCCTTGATGCTCTAGATTTCAAGAATTTTTTATACTTCCTTAAGGAAAAGGTGGTTAATTCACTTGTGCTTCCTTCATCACCAGTATCTTCCTTCTTAGTCTTGGAAGCCTTTGGCTTTACTTCCACCACTTCACTAGAGCTAGCATTGAGGGCTAAGATCTTGTTCATCTTCAAGCTTAGAGACTTCTCCACATCTTGGTCAACTAGCTCGTGATGCAAGATTTCACCAAGGAGTTGATTAGGTGTCATCTTGTGGTAGTTTGGATCCCTTCTTATCATTGCCGCTAAGTTCTTGTCCTTTGGGGCAAAAGCTCTTAGGAACTTCTTTGTGACTTTGGAGTCATCCCAATATTGACTTCCAAGAGCCCTAATGTCCGAGACAAGGACATGAGCCTATCATATATTTCTCTTCCGGTCTCTCCATCCTTCATGAAGAATAGCTCAAGCTCTATGTTGATAAAGTCCATTTTACCTTGCCTCAAATGTTCGGTTCCCTCATGTGCTTCCTTGAGAGTACCAAATCATCTTGGCAATTTGGATGTTTCGAACCTTGTTGAATTCTTGGGCACACAATGATCCCATGATGACTCTTGTTGCTTGCACGTTGCGGTGGAGGTCTTGCTCATGCTCAAGTATGAGAGCTTCTCCTTCGGCGGGGATTGTCACACCTACAACCACAATTTTCCAGAGAGAAGGGTTAAGCCCGTAGAGGTGCATTTGCATATCGTAAGCCCATTTGGGATAGTCCTTACCATCGAAATGAGGAGGATTTCCGAAATGCGCAGAATAAAATTTATCATTAGAGTTGTTGCCCAGAAATTGTGTGTAGTGGTGGGGCACTTCATAGTAGATGGAGTGAGTATACTTGGCTTGCTCCTTCTTGATCATCTTCTTGAGGACCTTCTTGGCCATCTTCTTGGCCTTCTTCTTCTTCTTTTTAGCCTTTCTTATATTCTGCTGCCTTTCTTGCCGCATCATCATCATCCTTGATGTCTTCATCACTTGAGTCCGAGTCTGAGTCTGAGTCAGATGAAGAGTCATCGGAGCTCTCGATGTTGGATGGTGTGCGACTTGGAGCCTTCCCCGCGAGGTCACTAGCTTGGGCTTCCTTGAGCTCTCTTTCTTGAGCTTCCTTGGCTGCAATTTCTTCAGCGGATTGGTTATCTCTACTCCCCGACATCTTGAACCCTTAGCTGTTAAGCCTAAATCATGGGATTAGGCTCTGATGCCTATTGAAAGGACCTTATGATCACTTCAAATTTTCCTAAAAAACTGAGCAGCGGATCAAGGGCCGGGTCACCTGCACCCTATGGTCGGGTCACCCGCGGTGGGGCGGGTCACCCTGACTATCAATGCGGGTCACCCTGCGACAGGAAGATGAAAATCATTAGCATAAGAGAGAAGTGATTTTACGAACCCCTTTGAATTAAAAGTTCTCCGAGGATGTTGTAGACAACCTACACAAGATAATATGCCAAGCAACACACAAAAGTCGATCGGGACAAAATAAGCTTCTAGGGTTAGAGGAGGAGATGAACTCAAGCAAGCAAGAGACAAGTGAATTAATTCGAAGTTCACTCCCACAAAGGAAGCTACGTCCCTATTGAGGATCCCACAAAAGGAGGTTATCACCAAGAGCCGCTTTTCCTCATCCAATTCCCACAAAGGAAAATTGGTACTCACTAAGAGAAATTCACAGAGGATAGGTAATACAAATGTTCCCGGGTGCTCCACATGGAGAGGCACTCAACGGGCGGCGCATAGCCATCTAGAAGCAATCTTCAAGAGTATTAAACGCGAATCAATGAACCAAAGCCGTCACAAGCGCTTCTTGAGATGAACACATGAAGAGCTCTCACAAAGGGGCTTAATCTCACACCTCAAATGTCTCTCACACCCAAACCATAGGTTGAATCCTTGCTAGGAGAGGTTAGAAAGGAGTTGGGAGAGGAGGTGTTTCAATAGTGGACGAGGCGGAACCCTAAAAAGGACGGAGAAGTGGTATAAATACCACACACTCCTGAACTAGCCATTGGGAGCAAACAGGCACAGGCCAGGTCACCTGCCTGCCATCCCCGGGTCACCCGCCATAGGGGGGCGGGTCACCCGCCCCTCACCAGAGGCAAAACGGTTCACCCGCCCTAGGGGGCGGGTAACCCACCATGCACAACAAAGGTGTGAAACGTGGCAGTTGTTGACATTACTAACGTCATCTACTAGAAACGGATGTAAGATCCATCTCTATCGATGACACCAGGAATGCGAAGGTATATCTTAACACGATGCTAAGTGTATATCGGTGTTGATTTCAGGTAAATGAAAAGATGAATTCTGATACAATTCATAGCACAACTCGATATAGGTTGTCAGCCTGACAGGTGTGCCTGAAAACGGATGGATATATATATATCTATACCATTGTAGCATTTTAACCAGGAGTAAATGTCACATCTGTTTTTCCAAAGAAAACCAAGTGCAAACCTATATGCATGCCAGGATCAAGTTTCATGCATATAGTGACATATAAGTGTATACAGAAACAGTATCACGTAAGAAAAAGAAAGATTATCAGAGATTTACGCTTAATCCTGAAAACGAAGGCTCCAAAATTCACAGTCAGTCGACTGGGGGTTGCGTACGCCTAGCACCAGCAACATCTTCATAGCAGCTTCAGAACTGCTTCCTCTATCTGAGCAACACTGTTCATAGCAAGGGTGAGTACTTGTCGTACTCAGCAAGTGTGGAAAAAGGTATGAATGCAAAGGCTTTATAGTGGACTGGGCCATAAGAATTTAAGCAATTTTAGTTGATAAAGTTTTATTAGCACCTGATTACTAATAAAGTATAAGTTTATACCAACCCACAATTATCACAAAGAGATAGATAAGATACACCATAAGCATATGGCAAGCATAACCCGAGAACACGATTTAAGTCCATCTTCAAGTTCAATTATCATGTGAGGGTCCAGACCGCTCTTGACCGAGAGCACGGCTAATCGATTAGTTTTACACTCCGCAGAGGTTGTACATCTTTAGCCACAAGTCGTGTAAAAGTCCCGAAGAACTTTAGACCCAACCATGCGATGCTGGCCAAGCATCATACCACACTAACGAGGTGTGATTGCATAGGGACGCTACGAGGCCGTTACAAAGATCCCAAGATGTAGGCTGCCCGCTAGGTTACCTGGTCAGTGCAACGTATAAAGCTCCCGGATGAGTACCGTGTCTTAGCTAAGCCCACACCTACGCCCGAGCGGGTCCATACGTCACTACCCGCCAGCCCCCAACCCTTATCAGGTAAAGCATACCTCACACCTAATTCACTAATTAATAAGCCAAGACAGAGCCATATGTCTTGTGGTAGCACTGTTTTCCTGGGTGGTCGCTCCATGTTCCGATTAATCATATGGTCTTGTTTATTAAACATCACACATCACATTGAAACATAAAGTAAAAGAGTATCAATGTTGTTTATTACCAACCCAGTTGAGCATACTAAGCAAGATGTACCATAAAGATTAATTAAACAACCCAGTTATGCAAGGCAATGGTAAAAAGAAACTAGTCATAATCCTTAATAGGAACCCATCAAGATTAATGCAAGCAATGCAATGAGTGATTAAATATAATTCTTAGGACAAAAGATCAAGGACACACTTGCCTTTAACCAAAGTAGTTGCTCAGAATGTCTTTACCTCTTGATCTTCAAAACTTCTCGGACAACATTCACTCAACTCGCATCAATCATCGGGCGCAAACATACAAAAAGCAAACAAACAAGCATACTAAGAACAAAGCACCAGTCAAAAGAAAATTATAAAAGAACACACTAAAAGATAGGCTCGATTAGGTGGATCACTAAAGAACACAAAGTGTGCTTGGAAGGGAAAGGCTTGGTTAGCTTTAAAGAGATGATTGCTGAAGATTGAGCAAGAACCGGAAAGATCACATTGAGATAGAGCTCGATTCTATTGCTTACGCAAGCACAAGGAACGCTGAAAACAAAACTAAGCTTGAAACTATCGTGAGATCATTAACAAACAACCAGAGACTACGCGCTTGTTCATATTTTAATGAGAAATCATGTGGAAAGAATATTTCCGAGAAATACTATATGTTACCATTAAACAAGTTACATTTAATTAAAGAAATCACGATAAACCTAATCATGTTTTATTTATAACATTCGAGAGAAGTTATGTCAAATTAACAATTACTTTAGAAAGATAAAGCAAGTATATACCTAGACAAGTAACTTTATGTCACGTGTTCAACTAAACATAATGATATTGAAAAGGCATTTACAATATCATCAAGCAGATTAACTTTATTATGAAAACCGTTGTTTAACACTATGCATCTTTTATTTAACAAAAACTAGTTATAAGTAAGAATTCAACAAGTTACATATTAATTCAAGAAAACCGGGGTATATCCTAATCACTTTTATTTAGAAAAGCTATGGAATAATTATTAGTCAAAAGTAATCATGCATCTTTAGTTTTAAAATAAGTAACAGGTGATACACATGTTAACGCACAAGTTATGGTGAAACGAACTATACAACGACACATACGTACTGTAATGGTACAAAACTAGTTAGGAGGAACATGTCTGTGAAAGAATTACCGAGATCGGAATTGAATTGAACAAGATATGGATTTCAAGAATAAAAGAATAACTATTGAACATGTTGATGATGGGACATACATTGCATGGCTGCAGCGCAAAAGAACAAGCAGAAAATACTAATCAGGTTGCAGGCTGATGGTGCATATGTGAATTATGATAAAGAGAATAATTATTGCTTAAGCATGATGTAAGAATGACATCATCAATTTATTTAAGCAATAAACAATGTGGTAACGAATTTTATGGATGAATAAAACATTATTCTACCAAGGCAAAAAGATTAGTGGAGTTTCGGTATGATGTAAAGAAAATACATGGAGGAGATACTACTTACGTAGCCATGACATCATCATGTTGTCATCTCCGGCCGGTAGGAGAACCATGCACGGACCATGACTTGTTTGCCTTCGGTACCAAAACGTGTGTCACTTTCTTGAACTTCATGGTTGGTGATTAGCTCCTGATGGCTTGCACTATCTGCTGTAGAGAGAGGGAAGGCGGTTCAGCAGATGTAGCTAGGGCACCAGCAGGGACGATGGAACACGGGCATGGCAACGGCATGCAGTACTTGCATGGATAGATCAAACGACACAGAAAAACAAGGAAGGAGACCAATGCGAAGATAGGAGAAGATGTCAGTGTGCTCACCTAGATGCAAATTAAAAGAAGCTGGCACGGAATACAACAAAGAGCTTGGGATGTGTAGATCGGCTTCACGTGACGAGGTGTTCCGAGGACGACGAAACAACGACATTGTCTGGGTGGATAGGGCTTTTCTCGGCCGGCGATTAGATGGAAAGTGCGCGCGGTTCGTCATCACGAGGCTTCAAGAGATCCAGGTTTCCTCCGGCGCTAGACTCAAGAGGCGAAATAGATCGACACGGCGGCGCAGAAGTGCCGGACGCCGAGTTCCTCCTGGTGCTTGCTGCCCTCGTCGGTGGTCTATGCATGAAGCACGTACATTGCAATGCATCCCGGAGGAAGAAGAGATCAGTGCACAAGGAACTCAGATGAGCAGCAGAATAGAACGTAGGCTGGACTTCACTGCAGCCATGGAGGAGATGGCTTCACGGCATTGCGGCTGCGGCGGCTTGCCAAGAAGCTAGGGCACGCGAAGCGCTGTGGTGCTATTGCGAAGAGTTGGAGCACGTAGGGATACAAGGTAATATAGAGGGCCCCGGCCTGGACGTGCACACAACAACTTTGATTAAAGGAGTTGAGTTGTTTCTAAAAAAAGGAGTCCGAGTTGGACCTTCATCTGGTTTCGTGGCGGCAAGCTGATGCCGGGTAAGCCTGGCCTGGCAATAGCACATAGCACCATCGACGTTGGCATTGGGTTGAAATAAAGCAAAGAATGGGCTGCAACGAGGAGAGAAAGCAAATAGATCACGGGCTTGCATCTGATCTGGGAGAATATATATTGCTTTCAGCAATAAAAGAGCAAAGAGTTAAGAACATTTGTGAATGACCAAATTGTAGAAGCTTAAACTTTCGACCATGATGGATGGGCTCTCGGAGTACAACAGCTTAAAGATAGTTTAAGAAACAATGAATCCAAAATAAAATTTTTGGAGCTTGTGAAGGAGATTATAGATCCATCCAATTAATAGATTTAGCTCTAGAGAAAGAAAAAAACAGAATAAATTTCAGAAAATAGCTAGAAGTTTCTCAGGAGGACATGATCATCATCTAAACACATCTTAAAACCTTTTGCACTCAAGAAGCACCCAGATGCATCTGCATGAATGCAACACGCACACAAAACAATTTATTTAATTTAGAAAATCAAGAAAGCATTTTTCCTATACTATATTTCCTGTAAAGAAAATAAGTGTTGGAAAAATTTTAAAATTATGAGAAAATTGTTATTTAATTATTCTCTCTATTCACATCCTGAAATTGAAAGTTTCAGGGTGTGACAGTAAACTAGGTATCGTATTTATATTCTACCATTGCGAAAGAAGTCTTTCTAATCCATAATAGCTAATACATGCTCATCTCTCAGTTTTATAATGTAGTGTGGCCAAAATATATCAATTTCTATAAACATGGGTAAGTCACATAAAATATAGAGAATGATAGTACTGCTCAAGTCATAACATCATGAGCAGCTAGAAAGTGTCATTATAGCAAGAGAAGAATAGCAAAGTCTAGCTAGAGAGGATACTCCTCGGTAATTCTAAACTATATGTCAATGCAAACTATGATTGGTGCAATCATATAGCAATCATGGTAGAAGAACTATTATATTAATGCATGGGGAGACTATCCAGGAGGATCAAGGCCGAAACTTGAAACAACCCAAACAGTATAAGGCTCCACTAGTCCTATACACGGGGGGTGGACTAAGAAGGACTCAATAGTGTTGTCACCACCACGATCTACCACACGACCTGGCATACAGGGTGCAATCGCAAATAAATACAATATGCACCATGCTTACACTGTCTTTACCGTTCACCCGTGTTAACAAATGACCTAGGTTAGGGCTATATGACTCCATACATGAATACAAAGGTAAATCAACTATGCTAAACATGTAATCATAATAAATACCAAAGCATATAATGTCGAATATAATCATTGATAAGAACATATGTCTGTATAATAAATGTAAGGAACTAGATAAAAACTTACAAGAGCGAACCTAGATCCGTATCTCGATCAGCCTCTAGATGATCAAGATCCAAGTAGAAGCCTTGCCTCCTCCTAGATCTAAACTAGCTAACTAATATGCTATATGGTGTTTCTAGGTCGTAGTGTCTCTGACTTGATGACTTGATCTGATGCATGCCAGATTCAGATGCCTCTACCAGGGGCAGGTGTCGGTGTTTTAGACCGGCAGCTTACCAATGGGAGTACCCGAGGTAGATGAATGTGGCCTTGTTGAGATCGGTAACTCGAAGGAAGAGACACGTGGCACACAATTTAGACAGGTTCGGGCCGCGAGTGCGTAACACCCTACATCCTGTATGCTGTGTAGCTCTGGATTGATTGGGTGTGTTTACAAGATGATGCGTATGAGAGAGGTAAAGGTCCCTGCCTCGCCTTATATAGCCCGGGAGGCAGGGTAAGAAGTCGGTTTGGGGAGAGAGTACTAGTCGTGTATGTTTAGGAGTTCTCTGCATGGAACAGAACATGCACAACTTCCTATCCGAGTACTTCTCCACCGAGATCCTTGTACTCCATGCCGACAGGTGCCGTGTAGCCCAAGACGAGTAGTCCCAGGGGCCCACCGAGTAGTCGGTCCTGGTACCCACTGAGGTAGTGGGCCCAGGGAGGCCCATACGAAAAGCCCCCGAGTACTTTGTAGTCGAGCAGGATAGTTTCGAGTAGTCTTGATGGCCTTAACGAGTAGTCCTCAGGCGTCCCCGAGTACTACAAGCCAAAAGTCCTCAAGAATATTTGAAGCATCCCGAGGCTGGAAGGTACTCAAGCTGATCCTTGAGTAGTCTTGAAGTCTTCTCGAGTAGTTCCCAGGCGTCCTCGAGTTCTCCTCTTGAAGGTCTTCAATAGTACTCGCGTCGTCTTAAAGAAGAAACCATATGGAAAATGCGATTCGAAGAATCGCATTCCATATGGAATGTTGCCCCCGAGCCTTAGGTCGAATCGTAGATTCAATCTAACGGTCAATCTGAAGTTCGGCCAAGCTTATCCCATAAAATTTGGAGAAAAAACCGAAGGACACGTGGCACGGAGCCCCCGAGCCTTGAGTCGAGTACTTCCTCTCCAATTGAAGGGTCATCTTGACTGTAGAATGTTTCCTGAGTGGATCTTGAGTCACGTCGTCACCCATTAGACCGGGCGGATGTAGTTCAGCCCCCGAGATGGGCTATATTGAGTACCAGAAGCCGAAGGGTCACGCAGCCGCCGATACTTATCCATCCGGCCATTGCGGTGCCGCTTGCTGGGTTATAAATAGACGTCAAAACCCTTAGGGGTTTTCATTCCTCGTAGTAGCAGCTGCGTGAATAGATCTATTACTGTCTCCATCCCACTGTCACCTCTACTACCGCGCGAAAGATCGAAAACCCACGCGCGCCGCTGCCACTTGCCACCAGCGTAGCCCCCAAGCGGATGCGAGTGAAGACCCCCTGCTCTTGGAGGATGAAGCCGTCTCTGTCTAATGACTCGTAGGCTGGAGCCGGGAATAAGAGCTCCTGCAGCGAAACAGAGGGATCTGCTCAGGGGTCGTCACGGCCAACATCTCCCCCACATCCGAATCCGGCCAAGGAGTGGAAGAAATCCAAGATTAAGACTGAAGATCTGCTGGCCCTGGTCAATAGCGGGTTCCTATGAGAGAAGGAGATGGACATGTGGCGCACCGCCGCGGGCGACCCGTACCCCTTGGAGAAGAATCGAGATGAAGTCCCAATGTTCGCCAGGTTCGTGGAGCGCGGACTAGCACTCCCGGCCAACGATTTTTCAAGGGTCTCCTCAAGTAGTATGGTATCAAGTACTTGAACTTGAACCCCAAAGGTATTTTCCACATCTCTGTGTTTGTGCACTTCTGCGAAGCATTCGTGGGAATCAAGCCCCACTGGATCCTGTTCCGGAAGTTCTTCCGTTTCAAGCCGCAGCCAAGCGCCAACGACCCGCGAGTAGTTGGAGGGGCTGGAATTCAGATGCGAAAAGACGCGGCTGTTGACGGTTAATAGTTATATCAAAGTTCGTTTGTGACTTGCAAGCGGACAAGTCTCCCGTCGTAGTCAAGGGACCCTTCTTCCCTCAAGTGGTGAACCCAAGGTATCGAATCCGTGGAACAAATGTGTGACGCAAAACTTAATCTAATAAAGCCAAGTAACTTCAATCTTCGATAAAAGAAACCCTAATGCATCTAAGTAAAAGACACGAAACTAATCTAATCTACTAATGACCGGAGAAAACAAAGTAAGATTGGGTAGTTAAACCGATCTGGAAGGATCGGGGTAAGCCTTTTGTTGAAGTTCCAAGCAAGAGAAGATGTAGCAAATCGAATCTTATAAGAAGCGTCTTTAAATCGTGGTTTCCCGTCCAAATCCGAAAACATCCCCCTTTCGGAACCCCCGTTCTGTCACAACGTATCCCTACTCATGCGGGGAGCTTAGGGCGAGTCAAAAGACAAGTCAAGATTCTTTCGGAAGATCCGGCGTGTACCTCTAGCCACAGCGGCTACAAGAACACCCTATGTAATCTATCTCGAGAATAGAATTGGAATAAGCAAAGCCGATCGAAAATTGAAATCTTCGAGGAAACACTTGATCGCTAGGAAAATATTCAACATGATAATTCAACTATAACAATGATACATACACAAGATCACCACCGGGATCCTTCCTTGAGCTTGCTTCTAGCTCCCGGAACTCCGACGTGGTCTTCCGTGCAAGGTTCCCACGTCGGCTAGAGAAACCCTAGTCAACTAGCTCGACCCTCTCCTCTCCGAGATGGTGTCCCTCTCTTCTCTGCTCCTCGGCGGCCGATGACGAAATCTCCTCTGCGTGGTTCTCGGTCAGGGGGCTATAAATAGCCCGATTGGCGGCTAGGGCAAAGGAAGGGGCAAATGGGCCCTGGAATGGGCTGGGCCGACCGTACTGTGCCGGCCGGCCTGGGCCCATCCAGGCCCAGCCCGAGGCCTCCTTTGCTCTACGTCAGTTCCCTTGCTTCCTGGATGTTTCCCCCTTCTGCATGTAGGTCCATGTCGTCAGTTTCTCTCCGAATTGGACTCAACTCCTTGTCTTGCAAGATTCAGCACTTTTCTGGTCAGGTCCTCGGAGTCTGTCGTCTTCTCGGATCAAGGCCCTGGCTTCTTGGAGTTAAGTTTGCTTCGTTGCATGACTTGTACTTGGCTTCAAGGTCTTGTCATCAGGTGCTTGATGAACTTATCCCGAAAGTCTTACATTCAACACTAAAACCCTGCATAAACATTAAACTCCAAAACCGACATGCACACGTGAACTTGTTATACCACAGGGGTTAGTACCAATGGATAAGGTATAAAACTTATGCCAACACCGAAGGTAAACTCATGGCTAGGTTGACGGATTTTCACCGTCAACATCTCCCCCATGCTTAAACCTTGCTCGTCCTCGAGTAAGCCTTCGATGGATATCATCATTGCCAAACAGTGTTTAAACCTTGCACTTGATCACACATGAGAAAACGTAATGCTCTCAAAATTTTAATTCATTAAAGTTCCATAATGTACTAGCCTTCATCTCTACGGAGGGTAGATTCTTATTAAGCTTATCCCACAAGTATTAACATGCTCACAAAGTTTAAATAGATCTCAGAATGTTTGAAATAAAGAACGAGATAAAGAAAAACGAAACCAAGTTCACAAATTTAAATCATCTTGTATCTTGCTCATGAACTCTCAACTCTCTTGTCTCTCAAGCCTATATATTCTACTCCTTTCCCTCTCATAACATATATGTGTGTCCTAACAAGATTTTATAAATGAGGTGTTGTCAAAACAAGATAAGCTTCTCATGGTCTTACCGAGACTCGTCAAAAAGGTCATTGGAGAATAATGTTAAATCAAGGAGGGGAAAGAGAAAAATACACACACTTTAGATAAGTGGACATGCGCAAATGGCAAAAAGTGATCCCGAGGCACAAAGGAAGTCCTCGTTATCAGATTGCACATGGTTGGAAAATGAGAATGGATCTTTTAAAATTGAAGCCTTGAATGCACTCTTAAAGAACCGGGGAGTTCACTTTACACATATATTTTTTTCTCTTTCTCATATTTCTCATTCTTTTCTTTCTTTCTTTCTTTCATTCATTCATTATATATATATTTTTTTCTTTCTTCTTGTGAGACCTTCACCTTGGAAGTCACGTACATCGCCAATTTTTTTTCATTCATCAACATTTTTTTAAATACTCCCCTTTGAACTCTAAAACTGCACCGTACCTACCTCCCCCCCATGCTTAGACGTTGCTCGTCCTCAAGAAAAGAGGCGAAAAATAAGGTAGGTACTGGAAATATTTTTCCTTTGGAGAGATACTTGAAATCTTCAATGTCGGCACCGTCTTGCGATTTTCCTTGAATTGATGATCCATTCTCAACGATAGGTTGTGGTCAAGGAGGTAATCACAAAGGATGATATTTGGTTTAAGGGTGGATATCCGGCGAAGTTTGTGAGATCTCCAATGCGGGGATACACAATGCACGGATAAAAGGCTATCAAATAGATAGATACGCAAAAATGGAATGACCAGCTTCTTAGTCTCGGGCCAGACAAATCATGGCCTGCAATAACTCACTCAAAAATAAATCTTGTACACTAAGGTTTATGCACTCAAATATATATAAGGCTTTGGATAGGTTGAGCAACACACAAGTGATATTTATGACAAGGTTAGCGATATTTTTGAGCATAAAAGACATCTTTAATCTATTCATAACTTGAGAGCACATAAAACACTATGGGTCTTTATTTTAATCATAACATCCGCTGAAAATTAAGCTAGCATTTAAATAAATTCAGATTTATATTTTTAAGAGAGCACTAGCTTAAACATACATAAATCAATTACAAAGATGAACAAAGCTGCAATTTTAATCGTATATCATCATGGCACAAATTTTTGTAACTTTTCCAATAATATAATCAAGGTGGTGTCCTTATTAATGATGATATCAAGTTGAAATACAAACTGAAAATAAACAAACATGCTTGCTGAATTTTAAATAAGAACAGAAAATACTACGCAAACACACATAAGCAAAAGCAGAAAATTACAGAGAAAAAGAAAAGAAAAGAAAACTAAAGTTCCTAAATCTTCTAGTCCTCCGCCGGTGGTTGATGTTGATGATCTTGATAATAATACCCTTTCTCATAATATGATTGGACATTTCCTCCGACGAATTGATTTGGCTCCACAAGGTGAAGGCGTCCAAGCTCAAAGGCAATATTTGCATTGCCTTCACCAAGTTGAGCTGCGTTAGCTTGGATGGCTGCGATGTTTTGGGCGTTTCTTGCAGCATACCCTCCAATTATGGCCATGCTTTGTTGTGGTTGGGGATGATGTGCATAGGACTCCGCGAAGTTAGCGTTGGGCACCACATAATTTGGTGGGGGTACCGGTGCACCACCCCCCCATGCTTGCTCTTGTGGCCCTCCGTAATAACTTGGCGGAGGAGGGATCCCACCGAATGGTTGCACATTGGGTTGTGCTCCACTCGCTTGTGCGGAGGATGTTCCCTCCTCTACGATTCTTCCTCTTTTGTTCTTCCTTGCAGGGATAAGGAGTCCCTCTTCCAACCAATCTTCTCTCCCTTCGATGAAAAGCCTAAGCCTCTCATTGGGAAGGGGTAGGTTCACTATGGCCAACCAATAACCTCCTCTCTCATCTCCACGAATGTATTTGCCTTACCGCAAATACTCAATGCCGAGAGAGGTACCACGCAAAAGATGGTCGGGGTTCCTTGCGATCCCCGGCCGTAAGGAGAAGGCCAACATGGAGAGATAGCACCCCGAACCAATATTACCCGCCCCCGATGTTGCTTCACAACACCAACGGTTGATCATAAGGTAAGAGGGGTCTATTGGCTGCCTGGCAAATAAAGCCGAGTATAGCCAATTCAACTCCGTGTCGGTCACCTTTGTCTCCTTCATCCTCCCCAATACCCTCTTGCACATCCAAGAGTGAAATATCCGGATAATGGGGTTGCGGATGCAATTGCGTTGTTGATGGGCTTCTCCGGAGATCATATTCCAAAATCCTGCTAACATGCCGGGTGGCACGTCTACTTTCTCCGGAGCTCCCTTGTGGAATCCAAGCAGCTCCCTAACGTGCTCGTAGGGAACCACTTGTTGGACTCCCTCCAAACGGAATGACAAGCTTTGCACCCCATCATCAAGGATAGGTGCAATAGCCATTAAAATTTCCAAAGCGAACCCCAAGTGGGTGTCCACTGATACTCCGTTGGAGAACTGCACCCATCCAAGGTGCCCCAACATATAGTATATGTCGGTGCCAAAACCCAAGGTGTAGAGTGCTTGGTCGTCGAACTCGACGTTGGGCACAAGCCTCTTCTCAAGATTAGAGAGCCTCTCCTCCTCCTCCGATGACAAGATGATGAAGCCGTACGAAGAGTATGTCGGAGTGTAAGGAGGTGGCACGGTTGAACGGGTCGATCGTCGTGGTGGCGCGGGCTGCTCCTCCTTGTGCCCACGAGGTTCGGTAAACCTCATGGACGTGCTTCTTGCAGCCCTCATACCACCAAGGAGGAGAGCATCGTTCCTCCTCGGTGGTGCCGTATCCGTCTCCATGCTCCGGGGAGACTCGGAAACCGAGTGCCTCCTCGAAGACGTGGTTGATGACGGCTTGGACGACGACGAACTCTTCTTCTTGGAGAAGAGACTTGTGGTTTTCTTCCACATGGTTGCTGCACTCTTTTCTTCAACTAATACTCCGGGTTGCAACCGGTAACTAGGCACTTAAACTCTTTGCTTCGGATGTGGACTTTGAGTGGATTAAGGATGTGGATTTTTCTTGTGCTATCAAGCTTGGGGAGGTTGGCTATGTCTACGGAGGTTTTGAGCACACAAACTTGAACACACAAACAAAGGAAGGAGAGGGAAGCTTGCCTGCAGAAAACGGGAGTCGGGGGGCTGCTTAAGTAGGGGAGGCCGGCCGGCCTGGGCCGACCGGCCTGGGTGGCTTCTGGCTCCTCCCCGCCTCGACTTTCTTCCAGCACGATCATTTCACCTCTGCAACTTTCCTGCCCGCGTGCTCCACGAGTAGCACCGCCCAAACGCTCTCGTCCACTCCTTTTCTTGCATTATTGGTCCTTCCACATGATGCTCCATGCTTTGGGTCATGTCCATGCTCCCTAGCTCCACTTGCTTCACATGCCACCATGAAATTCCTGCAAAGTTGATGCTTGCTGCCCACCATGCTTGTCCTTTGCATGTGGAATTGGTGAAAGTTGATAAAAGGGAATCCAATGGTGCATCCATGATTAATTCAAACTAGATTGCCTCCATTAAGGTATGTTTAAGGTTAAGCACTCCTCTAATTTGAAATTTAAAATATTTTTCAGAGCCATGCAAGAGCTCAAACACAATTTTAGAGAAGTTTTTAAACCATTAAAAACAAATGTAAGTCAAAAATATTTTTCGACTACGTTGATTTCGGTCTCACCGGTATAGTTTGCCTTCATCGGTTGAGAGCAAACTTTTCCCGGCATGATCATGGGGGCATAGGTTTAGGTTCTAATTTTGGCTAAATAAGAAAGATTTTGAATAAAACAAAATTAGAATAGGCTTAGAAAAATTCTAATCCTAGAGAAACCAAGGATATAAATTTTAAAACCAACCAAAATTTTTGATTTCTAGGTTCACGCGAGTTCTACCACGTGCTGAATTTTATTAACACCTAAATATAAATCGTGGCTCTACTCGTATGGTTTTAGCATGAAAACTAAGTCAACATCAGCACCATGATGAGGGTGAAAGGTTGAGTTAGGTTCTGAAATTACTTGGTTGAGGTTTCTCGAAAAGAAAAGAACAAACAAGCACATTGGAGGGTTCATGCAAAGGGTTTATGATAAAGCAAACATTCAATCGAGAATTATGTCTCTAATATTGTTCAACCACTTCTAAGTCTGATGTCTTTGCATAATAAAACTCAAAAACTAAATTATTAAAAATACTCGAAAAACCTGGAATCGGGTTGTCCTCCCGGTAGCTTATTGTTGACTCGACGAAACGGGTTGCTCCCGCCTAGCGCTTCGTTTATACTCTATAGCTAGACTTCTTCACTTGTTTACTTCGGATCAACGCTCTTTGCGGGCGCTGCAATCTTGGGTACCAACTTCTGCACCATCTTGGGCACAGGCTTGTCTTCCGGCTTAGTCATTTTTTTGGTCTTCACTGGCGGCTTCTCTTCCTTTGTCTTGACGGATGCAACACCTTCTTTGATTTTCTTTATGTTCATTTTTTTCGGCTCCTTCTTCTTTTTCAGCCCCTCAGTTTGTTTTGGTTCTCCCTTCACTCCAATCATGTTGCATGCCACGATTCTTGGACGGAACTTGAAGGAACTCCTTTCTCCGTTGATGTCGAATGTGATCTCCCCCTTGCAAACATCAATAGTAGCTCCCACGGTATTGAGGAAAGGCCTCCCTAGGATGAGCGGCGGCTTCTCCCTCTATCCCATCTCGAGCACAACGAAGTCGACGGGGATGAAGTGGTGTCCGACCTTCACGGGTACATCTTCAGCAATGCCCAAGGGATAACGAATGGAGTTGTCTCCCAACTCCAAACATATTCCTGTAGGCTCCATTGGTAGGCGTAGCTTCTCGAACACATCCCTCGGCATGACGCTCACACTAGCTCCAAGTTCGCATAACGCCTTCTCGAAGTTGAAAGAACCAACCGAACATGGAATTGTAGGGCACCCAGGATCCTTTTGCTTCTCTAGCCCATTAGCAATAGCGGCACTACACTCCTCGGACATCTTGACATGATCTACCCCGAGTGTTGCTATCTCATATTTATTTGCAAATATGTCTTTAAAGTAACGAGAATATGTAGGTACTTGTAGGGCATCTAGTAATGGCATGTTGATGCTAAGTCTACGCACAACTTCCACAAACTTCTCAAAGTGGTTGTCAAGTTTACCTCGGAAGAAGCGTGGCTTGAGTTGCGGTATCCTCGTGTCTTCCCGCGGCATCTCAAATTCGGGTTCCTCAGTGACGATCGCCGTAACCTTCTCTTTAGCAACTCCTTCCACCTCGGTGGATGGCTTAAGCTTCCTTGCTCCCGCGGAACGTTCCGGATCTTCGGTCTGCTTCACCGAACGTGTTTGAATGGCCTTCGCCGATTCGGGACTTTTGGGTTGTCCCGGAAGCTTCCCTTCATCATTAGTGAGGCGCCCCGCAAGTTGTCCAACTTGTGTCTCGAGCATCTTCATCATGTTGAGCACTTGATGATTGGAACTTCCGACCTCCGTCACTTTGCTATCGATGTTCTCCAACACCTTGTCTATGGTCTTGAACTTGGTGACTGTGTCCTTGTTGATCTTAGCTTGCTCATCCATGAACTCCTTCAATTGTATATGAAGCGGAACCGCGTTAGGAATAGATGAGCTTGCATTAAATTGAGGCCTACCTTGCCCGTAGCGGAAGTTTGGCAATTCTCCCTTCCTCATGTAGTCGAGCACTTTGGCTTCCTCCGGACAATCTTTGCGGACATGGCCATACTCTCCACATTCTTCGCATGTGGACCTTGCTTCGGCGGCCTTCAAGTCTTGAGCCTCTTTCTTTTCCATCTCCATCTTCTCCAACCTCCTCATGAGCGAGTCGATCTTGCCTTCAAGTATGTTCTCCTTCTCCACTTGCAAGACTCCTTTGACGTTCCCCGTGGGTTGAACCGGATGTAGGCGCCCGGATGACGCCCACGTGTCATTATCCGCGACCTTCTTGAATAGAGTGAAAGCTTCTGTCGGTGCAAGTTCGATGATGGATCCTCCCGCCGATGCATCGATGATCGTCCTTGACGCCATGGTGAGTCCTTGATAGAACTTTTGCACGAGGTCTTCCTTCGGGAACTTGTGATGTGGAACCGCCCGGGTGTACTCGTTGAAGCGCTCGAATGCCTCCGAGATAGTTTCCGTAGGATATTGAACAAAGGTGGCAATCTTATTACGCAAGCTTTGAGTTTTACCCGGTGAGTAGTATTCCTTCATGAAAGCCTTCATCAACGTGTTCCAATTTTGCACCGTCTCCGCCGGTTGAGAGTGGAACCATTGCAAAGCCTTCCCGAGAAGTGAGAACGGAAAAAGCCTTGCCCTCATTTGGTCTTGAGTCACCCCATCCATGTTGAAAGTCTGACATAGTTGAATGAACGCTTGGAGGTGAAGGTTCGAATCCTCTTTACCGGTGAAGGGTGAATGTTGCACCATGCGGATTGTTGAGGTCTTGATCTCGAACGGTCTTCCGATCTCCTCGAGGTTCAAGATTGGTAGGTCGATGATGTCTGGGGTGCATAGCTCCCCAATCTTGCGTTCTTGCGGTGGTTGGTCACCCATCGGTGGAATTCGATTCTCCCGAGGACTTTGAGGTGGTGAATTCTTCGGAGATTCCTGCGATCCTTTGTCTTCCGACTCCGAATCTACAAAATCCAGCTTTTTAGCTTGATGTGCTTCGCGGCTCCTTAGCCTGTAAAGTTTTTCCGGATCATCCACAAAATTATCGGGTTTGTTGGAGAGGTAGCCGTCCATCTCCTGTTAGGGTTAGCAATAAACAAAGTATGCAAAAACTAGAAAGTAAAAACAAATCTATAAAAACTAGGGTTAGACAAACTAGATTATATGTATTTTGAGGATGATCAAAGTTTAGTAGATGCAAAAAGAAAAACAAAAAGAAAACTGAAAATTACAAAAAGGCAATAAAAAATCAAATCTTGATCACTTGTTCCCCGGCAACGGCGCCAGAAAAAGGGGCTTGTTGACGGTTAATAGTTATATCAAAGTTCGTTTGTGACTTGCAAGCGGACAAGTCTCCCGTCGTAGTCAAGGGACCCTTCTTCCCTCGAGTGGTGAACCCAAGGTATCGAATCCGTGGAACAAATGTGTGACGCAAAACTTAATCTAATAAAGCAAAGTAACTTCAATCTTCGACAAAAGAAACCCTAATGCATCTAAGTAAAAGACACGAAACTAATCTAATCTACTAAAGACCGGAGAAAACAAAGTAAGATTGGGTAGATAAACCGATCTGGAAGGATCGGGGTAAGCCTTTTGTTGAAGTTCCAAGCAAGAGAAGAAGTAGCAAATCGAATCTTATAAGAAGCGTCTTTAAATCGTGGTTTCCCGTCTAAATCCGAAAACATCCGCCTTTTGGAACCCCCGTTCTGTCACAACGTATCCCTACTCATGCGGGGAGCTTAGGGCGAGTCAAAAGACAAGTCGAGATTCTTTCGGAAGATCCGGCGTGTACCTCTAGCCACCGCGGCTACAAGAACACCCTATGTAATCTATCTCGAGAATAGAATTGGAATAAGCAAAGCCGATTGAAAAACGAAATCTTCGAGGAAACACTTGATCGCTAGGAAAAGATTCAACTTGATAATTCAACTATAACAATGATACATACACAAGATCACCACCGGGATCCTTCCTTGATCTTGCTTCTAGCTCCGGGAACTCCGACGTGGTCTTCCGTGCAAGGTTCCCACATCGGCTAGGGAAACCCTAGTCAACTAGCTCGACCCTCTCCTCTCCGAGATGGTGTCCCTCTCTTCTCTGCTCCTCGGCGGCCGATGACGAAATCTCCTCTGCGTGGCTCTCGGTCAGGGGGCTATAAATAGCCCGATTGGCGGCTAGGGCAAAGGAGGGGGCAAATGGGCCCTGGAATGGGCTGGGCCGACCGGACTGGGCCGGCCGGCCTGGGCCCATCCAGGCCCAGCCCGAGGCCTCCTTTGCTCTACGTCGGTTCCCTTGCTTCCTGGATGTTTCCCCCTTCTGCATGTAGGTCCATGTCGTCAATTTCTCTCCGAATTGGACTCAACTCCTTGTCTTGCAAGATTCAGCACTTTTCTGGTCAGGTCCTCGGAGTCTGTCGTCTTCTCGGATAAAGTCCCTGGCTTCTTGGAGTTAAGTTTTCTTCGTTGCAAGACTTGTACGAGGCTTCAAGGTCTTGTCATGAGGTGCTTGATGAACTTATCCCGAAAGTCTTGCATTCAACACTAAAACCCTGCATAAACATTAAACTCTAAAACCGACATGCACACGTGAACTTGTTATACCACGGGGGTTAGTACCAATGGATAAGTTATAAAACTTATGCCAACACCAAAGGTAAACTCATGGCTAGGTTGACGGATTTTCACCGTCAACAGCGGCCGACCAGTACTTGTCGTACAAGCTCATTGATTCGAACCAAGACTGGAAAACCAAATGGTTCTATATTAGTAACCACCACCCGGAGCTGCCGAAGCCAAACGAGAAGCAACCAAAGCATCGGGCGTGGTGGAACACCAAGCCCACCATGCAAGAGGGTATCCAACTACCGGAGATGATGAAGAAAATCAAGGCCCTTAGGGAGGCCGGGCTGAGGGCCGAGCATGTGTCCTTCAACTTCATGAAGAGGAGAGTGCAGCCGCTGATGGGCCCTGACACCCTCAGGTACCAGTACACGGGCGATGAAGATTCGTCGAGAATGTCCGGTAACGAAGTCGACGATGATGACATTGTCGAGAGGCTGGCAAGATTTTCAAGGATATGCCACCGTACACTCCTTGACCAGTCCCCGAGTACTCCATGGCTCGTATGCCGAACAAGGTTACTAATCGTGACTTCTGCCTCTGAGTACTGATTGGCTTGGAGTAGTCTTGCTCACCCAAGTGTTTGCTGCAGGATGACATTGCGAAGTTTGTCTCCGACCCAACTCCCCCTCCTCGACTTGAAGATATACCGGAGGTGGGCAAGAGAAAAGTGAAGGAACGTCGCAAAATCGGCGAGGGTGATGACACTATCACCATTGAAGATACGTCCAATGAGGAGGATGGCGAAACGCTCCAGGATTGTTTTCAGCTATGGTCCAGATTCAGCCGACCTGACTGTGTCGTATGGATCTCCCTGGGCCCACTGCTGCGGTGGGTACCAGGACCGACTACTCGGTGGGCCCCTGGGACTACTCGGCTTGTGCCACACGGCACCTGATGGCGTGGGGCGCAAGGACTACAGTGGAGAAGTACTCGGATAGGAAGCTATACATGTCCTTTACTATGTAGAGAACTCCTAGCCGTACCCGACTAGTACTCTCTCCTCAAACTGACTTGTAACCCTGCCTCCCGGGCTATATAAGGCAAGGCAGGGACCCCTATCTCTCTCATACGCATCATCTTGTAAACACATCCAATCAATCCAAAGGTACACAGCATATAGGACGTAGGGTATTACGCACCTTGCGGCCTGAACCTGTCTAAATTGTGTGTCACGTATCTCTTCCTTCGAGTTACCGATCTCGGCGAGGCCACATTCATGTACCTCAGGTACTCCCCTTGGTAGGTTGCCGGTTTAAAACACCGATAGCTGGCGCGCCAGGTAGGGGATCTCGCCGAAGATCTCATGGCAAACTCGATAGCTTCAATCTTCATCAAGCCAATCGTCGCTTTCAACCGCGGCGACATCTTCGTCTTCGGGTCTTGGGTGTGCACTGCTAACGGCGCCGGATCCTTCTAACACCGCCTCACCATGACTCCCAACCCAAGCACTGGGCTCGTGATGCTTCCCGAAGTAGTCACGGGCGAACTCGCCCGAAAATTTGGCGAAATTTCACTCTGCAACCAACACGCTGACTTCGAGCTTGGATCCGACTCCAACTCGAACTCGACTTCCCTGTGGGCCATCGCATGCGAGCCGGCTATCGAGCCATCGTGTGCAGACTCCCCACTCCATGAGCACTTCCCATACGGCCTCTGCATCGCTAGCAAGGTCCATGCGAAGGCTCTCACTGCTCACTAGGCCGGCAAGGAGATCATTTCCGACTACACTTCAGACTCCAACCCCGTCTCTGGAAACTACTCGGACTCCTACGAGTTTGACTTTGGATCGGACCCAGATGAACCTGAGTCCGAAACCTTCACAACCGAGCAACCGCTGTCAGGACCAGCTACCGGCCTGGTTATAACATCTACACGACAGACGGAGATTCGTCTACTGGCCGGACCGCAAGCCTGCAGACCTGATAGACGGAAACTCACGCTGTGTCGCCTACCTTGACTCGCTTCCCTTCCAGGAGGGAACACCACTAGCTCCAGGGAGGAGCACACTCCAACAGAGGTGGTGACTACCGACTCCAGCCTCGGTTCTCCTGATCGTCAAGTCTTCATGACTACCAACGAGACGCCGGGGCCTTCAGGGACAGAGCCCGATCGTTTCCTTGAAGACATCTCAGCAGACGAGTTATCTGCCAACGCACCCGCAGACGAGACTAACGACGACAAGAACGCCCGACGTGAGCGTAACAGGAGGCGCAACGAACGGCGTCGGTGTCTCTGTGAGAGCATCCCCATCCTGAACCTCATAGATGCACTCAATCAAGTTGAAAGCCGGGTGCACACTACCCCCGAACAGTGCCTCATGTCTATCACTACGATAGCACGTCAGGCTCAAGGGATGCGCGCGGGAGAAGTCATCGCCAAGCTCGCGGAGGATGCTTACTTCATGAGAGTCGACAACAGAGTCACTCAAGTGCCCCCCTTCGAACTCGCGAAGCCGATCATGAAGCCACAAGCCGCAGCACAGCTGACAACGGGCATAACCATACTCGAGGAGAGCTACCGCAGAACCGCAACCGCACTAGGGCATCTGCTAGAGGACCTTCTCAGGGCGGCCACAGTGCTGATCGCGCTGGCGGAAGTCGCGCTGTGGTGGCTCGTGGCGACGCCGGCGGCGAAGGTAGCGACGGCGGGAGCTCCTCACACGGGGCTGGAAGGAGAGCCGGTGGCTGGGGCGATAGCGAAGGCTGAGGCCACGCAAACAGTCACGTCACCGGTGCCTCATGCGGCGGCTACGATGCCCATCGCAGAATCGAGAAATTTGATGCAAGAAATCCTCCACGGCAGGCGAGAACGACGAATTCCCCGCCTTCTCTACTCGACTTCGCAATCTAGTACTCCCAGAGAAATTCAAGCCTTTGGGGATCACCAAGTACGACGCGAAGCAAGACCCAATAAAGTGGCTTAGGTGCTACGCCCTCTCCATCGAGAACGCTGGTGGCAACAATGACACAAAGTGCCTCTACTTCCCCTTCTGCCTAGACCAAGCTCCATTTACATGGCTCGAGTCACTCGAGAAGTACTCGATCGACAAGTGGGACCAGCTCAAGGAGTAGTTCACCAGCAACTTGGCAGGCGCCATGGGACGCTCAGGTACTCGCATGGACCTAGCCATGGTGAAGCACGAACAGGGCGAAACTCTGTGCAAGTATATGCGACGCTTTTTCGACAAGCGCACCACTGTAGTCGATGTCACCGACAAGGAAGTCATCGACCTTTTCCAAGACGGCCTCTAGCACCGTCGCACCTTTGAAGACTTCAGTTGTCTCCGCCCGAGCTCCATTACCAAGCTCAAAGACATGATCACTTCATGAAGACAAGGCGAACGCCAAGTACGACGCGATTCACGGCAAAAGCAAGCAAAATGCAGGCGGCAGCAATAACAACAACCAGGATTAAGGCGGTTGCAACAACAACTACTCGGGCCCTAATCGCAAGCACAAGCTAGACAACACAGACGCGGCTATCCAGCGCCCTGCGAAAGACAACCCGAAGCAGACCTCCGGTGGCTTCAAAGACTTGCTGAAAGAGAAGTCCCCATGGCACCTTGAGGGCAACCACACTACCGAACAGTGCTACCAACTCCGGCGAGCACTCAAGGACACTACAGACCTACGGCATGCGCACGACAAGAAAGGCAAGAAAAAAGCCGACGAAGGCAACAACGACTTCCAAGAACTCGACAAGACGGTGAACATCCTCTTTGGCGGACTACCCAACAAATAGTCTCAGAAGGCCACTCGATGAGAAGTCTTAAACATTGAACCAGCGGTTCCGACCCCTATCCGGTGGTCGGAGGTACCCATCTCCTTCTCCTGCGCGGATCAATGGACATGCTTCTCTGAACCAGGGCGTTTTCCTCTCGTCCAGAAGCCGGTAGTTGAGGGCTCCAGACTTAACAAGGTACTCATCGACGGTGGAAGCGGGCTCAACGTCCTTTTCACCAAGACCTTGAAAAAGATGAAGCTCGACATCACTCACATGCTCACCAAGAGCACATCGCCCTTCTACAGCATCGTCCCTGGGAACGCAGCTATTCCACTGGGCTCAGTGGTCCTACCAGTTACCTTCGGGGACACCAGAGAAAACTACTACACCGAGTACATCAAGTTTGAAGTCGCGGACTTCGAGACTTCCTACCATGCCATCTTCGGCGGACCAGCTATCGCCAAGTTCATGGCGGTACCCCACTACACATACTTGGTACTCAAGATGCCAAGTCCGGCCGGTGTACTCTCGCTACAAGGGGACTTGAAGATATCCTTCGACTGTGACATAGAAGCTGTGGAACTCGCAGCCACCAACCAAGTACCCAACGCCATGATGGAGATATACGCTGCGTCAAAGAACCTTGCCCCAAGTGAGCTCGACATCCCAGAGAAGTCGGAGAAGGGCAACAAACCTCAGCCATCCGAGGAAGTGCAAGTCAAAGCAATCGACCTCGAGACAGGCGACAGCAGCAAGACCACCATGATCGGGGCAGGCCTTGACCCGAAATAGGAAGACGCGCTCGTCAGCTTCCTTCTGGCTAACTAAGACATTTTCGCTTGGAAACCAGCGGACATGCCAGGGGTGCCCAGGAATCTGATCGAGCACTGACTCAACATTGACCCTAAAGCTACCCCAAAACGACAACACCTCCGTCGTTTCGCCGACGACCGACGAGATGCCGTCAAAAAGGAACTCGCCAAACTACTCGCGGCTGGCTTCATTAGAGAAGTCATCCATCCTGAGTGGCTAGCCAACCCCGTCCTCATCGGCAAGAAGAACTCTAATGAGTGGAGGATGTGCGTCGACTACACCGACCTAAACAAGCACTGCCCCAAGGACCCCTTCGGGTTGCGCGGGTAGATCAAGTCATCGACTCCACAGCGGGCTGCGAGCTGCTCTGCTTCCTCGACTGCTACACTGGGTACCACCAGATCGCTATCAAGGAAGAAGACCAGGAGAAGATAGCGTTCATCACCCTGTTTGGCACCTACTACTACACGACCATGTCGTTCGGGTTGAAGAATGCCGGCGCCACTTACCAGCGAGCTATTCAGGCCTGTTTCAAAAGACAGCTGAACAAGAACGTCGAAACTTACGTGGATGACGTGGTCGTCAAGACCAGAAATTCCGAAACACTCATTGCCGATCTTGAAGAGACTTTCGCATCATTGCGAGAGTACCACTGGTAGCTCAACCCGATCAAGGGCGTCTTTGGCGTACCGTCGGGTAAACTACTCGGCTTCATCATCAGCCATCGCGACATCGAAGCCAACCCCGAGAAGATCTCCTCCATCAACATGAGAGCTCCCAATTGCATCAAGGATGTCCAGAAGCTCACTGGGTGCATGGCGGCCCTAAACAGATTTATCTCGAAGCTTGGCGAAAGGGGGCTACCCTTCTTCAAACTACTCAAGCATCAAGAGAAGTTCGTGTGGACTCCAGAGGCAGATCAAACTCTTACTCAGCTCAAGGATTTCCTATCCAAACCGCCAGTCCTCGTGGCTCCTCGCTAAAGGAGTAGCTACTGCTCTACCTCGCTGCGACTACTCACGTGGTCAGCTCTGCCATCGTTGTCGAGCGGCAGGAAGACGACCACGCCTACCCAGTCCAGCGACCAGTCTACTTCGTCAGCGAGGTCCTATTGGAATCCAAAGCACGCTATCAACCAGTACAGAAGCTACTGTATGCAGTGCTCATTACCTCGCAGAAGCTAGGACACTACTTCCAGGAGTACTCGGTTTCCGTCATCACCGACTACCCGCTCGACGACATCCTGCGGAACCAAGATGCTACTGGAAGAATCTCCAAGTGTGCAGTCGAGCTCGGCGCCATCAACATCGACTTCATGCCACGTATAGCCATCAAGTCGCAAGCAGTAGTCGACGTCATGGCAGAGTGGCGGGAGAATCAGTTGCCAACTCCAACCGAGCGACCAGAGCATTGGGTGATGTACTTCGACGGCTCGCTCAAGCTCGAAGGCGTAGGTGCAGGGGTACTCTTGATCTCTCCAACGGGCGAACAACTCAAGTACGTCCTGCTGATCTTTTGGAAAGTCTCCAACAACGAAGCCGAGTACGAAGCTCTACTACACGGGCTCCGCCTCGCAGCTTCCTTATGCATCAAGCGACTACTAGTCTACGGCGACTCTGCAGTGGTCATCAACCAAGTCAACAAGTCTTGGGACCGCAATAAGGAGAACATGGACGCCTATTGCCTTGAAGTCCGCAAGCACGGGTACAAGTTCTATAGTCTCGAGTTCCATCATGTCGTCCGCGACAACAACGTTGCAGCGGACATCCAATCGAAGCTTCGTTCTACTCGCGCTCAAGTACCAGCGGGTGTCTTCGTCCACGAGCTTCACGCGCCATCCATCCTGGAGCCGGCGCCTACGACCACTGACCCAGCGCATCCGCCAGCTGGCCAGGAGGTCATGATGATCGACGTGGACTGGCGACAACCCTTCATCGACTACACCCGCGAGCAGAAGGTTCCATCGGACAAAAGCTCAGCTGAGCAACTCATCCGTCGGGCCAAGTCCT
Source organism: Cenchrus americanus (assembly GCA_947561735.1). NCBI lineage: Eukaryota > Viridiplantae > Streptophyta > Magnoliopsida > Poales > Poaceae > Cenchrus > Cenchrus americanus. Next base: position 151,646,794 of record OX387242.1, on the reverse strand, counting down.
ACGTCCTAGTCGGGGACAAGCTATACAGGCGGGGTGCTACTTCTGGAGTACTCATGAAGTGCGTTCCCCGAGAAGAAGACAAAGACATCTTGGAGGAGATACACAAGGGTGTCTGCGGCAACCACGCGTCTTCTGTGACGCCCCAGGTTTTTAATTAGCCGTAATAGCCGGTCAATTGGTCAACAGTTGTCAAACCACGGTCAACCTGGTCCCTCACCTTGAAAACTCACTTTACCACCCTAGTGACCCTAATTGACTAGTGAACACACTTGTGGGGCCAACCCATGGTCAAAGGTTGGGTCAAACCCCTTCCCACCCTAGTGTCCACAGGGTCCGCCAGAACTTTTGCCGCGTTCTCCAAAATTTCCCTAAACACTTAAAATTCTACCTTTATGAAAGTTGTAGATATTGATGAGGGACACAACTTTCATGTAGATTGGCATTTCCATTTTCGAGAGGAAAACTTGAAAAATCAACTGCAAGCCAGAATTCACTGTTTGCAATAACCTCCTGACATTCAAAGTTGGCATTCAAATAACTTTCAATCTAGGCAGAAAAACCATATATGGCTTTTGTAGAAAAGATTGTTGGTAGCTAGATCTACAACTTTGGTGTTTACCACTTGGTCGACTTCTATACAAAAATCCAGAGAAAAATCGATTCAAACTCAGTGCCAGCGAAACGTTCAGACCCAAAGCGCCGCCCGCCGCCCGCCGCGCGCCACCGGCTCCGGCGTCCGCGCCACCGCCGCTCGCCCGAGGCCGCACCGCCCGAGGCACGCCCCGTCCCGAGGCCCCGCGCCCGACGCGCGCCCGCCCGAGGCGCCCGAGGCCAGCGCAGCTGTACGCGCGCGGTGCCACCGCTGTACGCGCGAGCCCCGAGCCGCCGTAGCACGACGAGCATCTCCCCATCACCCCTTCATCACTCTGGTCATGCTGAGCAACATATAAAAGCCCTCCTGTCTCCGCCGCCCAGTGCTAGCACGTCCTGCCCGTGCTCGTCGTCGGCCAGCTGCTCTGGTAGTTTCCCTAGGTTCTGGTGAAGCTCCAACGCTCGCTTGTTGCCCCGCATTGCGCCTTCCCGCCGCCCTTTCCCAAGCTGCCGCAGCCACCGCCGCCGGCCACCACCAAACCTCGCCGCCGGCCAACTCACTGCCTCCACTTCCGTCCCCTACCACTCGTAGGTGAGCACGTGCCCCCTGAGCCGCTTGCCTGGCCGGCAGAGCCGCCCACTCACCGGCGATTGGCCGTGCCCGCGCCAGCCGGCCGGCCAGGGACCCAATTGCTTTGATTTCATTAGTTCTAAGGTGCATCGCGTAAATTCCAGGGCTTGGTTGTAAGGATCCTTATCTAAGTTTTCTTGCAGATTAGTCCAATGTCTTGTAAAATACCTAAAAATTCGTAGAAAAATCGGAAAAATCCCAAACCAATTTTGTTGGGTTCAGGAAGATAAATCCCATCTCTTTTGTTATTTGCACACGGCTGGATTCTAAATAGTTTTAGCATGAAAAATACAAATGAGAAAAACCTAGATCTGTCATAACTTGAAATCCATAACTCCTCTGTATCCCAATTTTGGATATGTTGTGGGTTAGGTCAGGACTAGTTGCTGTGCCAAAAATTTCACAAAGTTATGCAGTAAATCTTTTTGGATAAATTGTTTTCCATTCCTGCAGAAATTGTCTAGATGATTTTTCTTGTTATGTCAAAATACACATCTTGTGAATTAATCATGGTTTTTGGCTTAGCAGAAACATTTATCCTCTAATTATGCATGTTTTCCTTTGTAAATTAATAAACCAATATCAGTAGAGTTCCTAGGTGAACATGCTGGTTCTTTAGCCTTGTTTAGGACCAGGGAGCATGCATGAGAAAGTTTAGATCATTTTGAGGCTTATTTATTTTTGGATGCATTTAATTTGAATCACTAGCTAGTCTTTGTTATTTTCAATAGTATTTAATTTTCTAGCATCCAACACTTACATGTGGGTCCAATGGACCAGGATAGGTGCTAATATGGTTAAGAAACATTTCCTTAATTTTTGGTAATTTAATTGCTTAATAAATAGCTTAAAAGCCCTTTTAATATTAAAGAGAAGTTAAATAAAGAAAAACCCCTAATTAATTCTTTTTCCTTTTTGAAAGTATTATTTAATATAATTAAAAGATAATTAATTATCATCACTGATCAGAAATAATTCATAAATAAAAATACTATTTATACCCTTGCTTGTGAAGATGAAAGGATTTAAAGCTTTCACATGAAATGACAAGTATAATAAAAACCTTTATTCAATGTTCAATAAAGGGATAACCCATGTACACCAGTAACCTTCCTAAAAGAGAAACCCTATCTAAATGCTTGTTAAGGTGAAAATGACCAACCCAGAGTTGGATAAGACAACAAACTATCACATCACCTAAATTGCATTGCATTCCGTGTAGATCTTTCGGACGGAGATTGCTCCCTTGTCCCGGAAACCGAGGAAGGAGGAGCAGAAGCGTCGCTGCAGTACGTGGAAGTGCTCGACACCAAGGGTGCCCAGGCTAACCTAGCTGACGAAGGCAAGCTCCGGTGCATCTAACCAGTTTTAAAATTCTTTATTCAATTATCTATGAATGATTGTGCATTTACGTTCAGGAGTTGAATGAAACCCTAGATGCATGATCCTAGGTACCTTTGTCCTTACTAGAATGATAGATCGATAGCTGCTAAGCTATAGGACCGTTACAAGTCGAGTGATGACCTCACTCGCGAGAATAGGTCCCTAGATAGGAATCACAATATATCCTTAAATGGATTGCTCACGTGGTAAGAGCGTGGGATCTGGGCTCCGGTCCAGTGGTTATGTGAGTTAAGTTTTTGAACGTACTAAGCACATGTCGGGTATGGGACCGGTAAGCCTAGTACCTTAATGAGACGGCTAGGGATGGAACTGTCACTACTCTTGGGATTCGCTCTCACGGCTCGCCACCGGTGGTGTATGGTGATTCTTGGTGCACTGGGTGGGACATGCAAGATAGCCTGCACCAAAGACTGTGGCCATTCATCCCGACCCAGGGATTTCTGGGAACGGCCTGGAACAGCTGTACCTTGGTGGGCAGCCTACCGTGTGTTTGGGTCTACCTTGCAAGGTTTAGATCAATCGATTGTCAGCCTCTCACCGTTATGCGAGACTACTTACTCCACTAGTCATGAGATCCCTAATGATGGAAGTTGATGAACATTATGTTCGACTAATTGTATTGTACAACTTTGTTTGTACTAGTTGGCTAATGTAGTAAAGATAAAACCTACTAGAACTTGTGCTAATATCTTGAAAGTGTTGACGTGAAAAGTGCACTCAACGCCAATCACACAGAAAGCCGAACAAAGCTGGCTTCACACGCGCAGAGAGCAAATGACGTGCCAGTCAATTTTTCCTGAAAATTAACAAAAGATAAGGCAGTTAGATATCAAAGCTTGGAACTTGCCGGGTGGTACCAGACAGTTCCATATTTACGGCTAAAGAGCCAATTGGGATAACACATAGCTATAGAAAGCTATCTGTCAAAGAACCACGACCATTCGGGAAACCGCAAAAGGAAAAAGGAACACTGCCGAATGGATGACGTAAGTGTGACGGCGATCGATCTTTGTATAAACAAGGATGCACGCGCAGAGTTATGACCGATCCCCATGAAGATTAACATTAAATAAATAAAGTAAAGCACGGACATGATCATGTATTAAATAAGCATGCATAGATCCAAAGTACTAGTCTACCGCATGTCTAGTTACTTTAAGATCCGTCGGGTACGATATCAAACAAATCTATCCACCGCATGATACAACTTGCGTGAAAACCGTACCACTTTCCACAAATAGATCTATCCACCGCATGATACAATCTAAATATGGAAAGCCAAAAGCATACATCATTTAAAACATAAATAAAGCACGTGATCTACTCGTGAAGAAACATAACCGAATGCGGCTGAACAACCGATTCGGGGTCCATGAAGAAGGAACAAACATTACCACGTGAATAAATCTATCAGGCTGATTTGGGAATCTAATCCACCGGATGACTAGCTCCAAAGCAACCTAAAAACCTGCGTCTACCGCATGATACCCGGTTCTTTCAAGATTTATACGAACATAGCAAGCTTGAACCCGCAACACGTAACAACCTAGATCGATTCGGTTTCGGCTATCGGAAAGCATGAGATCCACGTGTTAAAACATGAAACCTACTCGAACAAGGATCGTAAAAGAGATATAGCCGATCCAAACCCATCTAGATTGGGCAAAGATGTGTTACATGAATTAAAACATAAAGTAAAACTCAAGATAACACGGGGTAACTTAATGAATCTATTGGATCTTGCCAAAATCCAATAGAGCCGATAACTAGCTTCGAGCTAGATCTTAGCCTACCGCATGGCTCATGATCTAACAAGAAACCCTCTTGAACCAAGCTTGAATCTACCGCATGACACGAAGCATGGTAACAAGACTACTTGCATCAGATCTAAATCCACCGCATGATACTAGACATGATACAAGGTTGCCGGTACTCACGGAGGTCGACGGATCGATTAGCCCTCTCGAAGAACTCGACGACACGACAAGGACTCTAGGGTTTGGCGTAAGGCCGGTGTCTATTGAGGAATGATTGTGTCTGTTACATACATTCAGGGGTCGTATTTATACCCTGTTGAGTACAACTGCGAATGGATTCGTTGCCTAACTAAACTCGATCGCCTATCCATCCATTCGTCTCCCCTGATTGAGCCACATCACCGTCCAATCCCGCAAAATCAGCTCTACTATTCCTTTGCCGAACCGGAGCAGATAGCCGACCGCAGATCTCTTTGCCGAAAATCTCTGAAAATATCCTTCCTTCCACCAGACGGACTCTTTTTTGAACCGGACCCACAGGTCAGACTCCTTACCAAATTTTGGTGTTAACACATGCCCCTTCAATTGTGGGATAAAAGTAATTTTGTTCCACAATTGACTCCAGCCACGAATCCTCGAATCAAATCTGTCAACACCTATTCTTCGCAATCCGCCGGAATCTTCATCCGGATCCAACCCTAGATCTCCTCGTTCCGAGCTCGAACCTCCAATGGCGGCTCGTAACCAAGATGCTCGGGTAAATTCATCCCCCCGCAAACCTTGTTCGGCATTAGGTTTTCAATTTTACCCGAGATTTTCTTTTTTCCGCTTTCTTCCGAGAGCCTTCTACCGAACTTTTGATCCGCACCGAGGCCAATTCGAGGTCTTATTACCTTGGTCCCGTGGGGAATCCCGACCCTCGAGATTTCATTGCCGCCGAATCTCGCAGAATCCCCTTCAAAGCAGCCTTTGTCTCCACCTCCTCGGTGGCAAGATGCGTTCAAGAACCGGCCTTTACCTCCAATTGCAGGCTGGAAGACTTGGTATCGGAGGATTCTTGCATATAAGAGTGGATTGACCAACCTGGATGCCCTCCGTATTGCCCAGGTGCTTGGAGCTATCCGTGGCCGAGACCCCCAAGAACGAAGATCTTCGATAGCGACCGCCACTTTTGGTCAAACGGCGTCAACGCCTTCCTTTTAGGCCATGGTCCGATGTCTCCCACCTTGGCCGATGTATATATGATCACCGGCCTTGACATTACGAGATCCGTTCAGCCTTGGAATTTCAAAAATTCCTCACGACAGGGGGGGGGTGAAGCCAGGGAACGGATACAAGCAATACATCTTGAAACACATGAAGGACAATCCCCTTGGTGCCGTTGAATACAGAGCATTCTTGAATATGTGGCTGTGCAGATTCGTCTTCTGTGGTAAAGCCAACGAGCCTACCCTGAACCATATCGCAATGGCGTCCCATCTGGCCAGTGGCAACCGCCTTCCTCTGGGAAAATTCTTCTTGGGCAGTGTATACCATATGCTTCACCAGACTGTTACCCAGATGTATACCAGCGAAAGGATAGCATGTGTCAACGGCCCTTGGTGGTTCGTTCAAATGTGGCTGCAGCTCCACATGCATCAGATTGTCGGTGTCGATTTGAACTCCAGGTTCTTCCCCTTGTCCAATCACCCCGAAGGAGAGCCTCAAGCTACCAGAGGATGCCAAAATTACGGAGAAGCGGCTTCAACTGTTTCTATCCAGCAAGACATCAGCCAGCTCTTCGAGTTATTCTTCAAAGGTTTCCCCAATCCTCTCTGGCTTCCTTATCTAGGCAACGACACCTTGACCTTCCCTGTTGAATTTTCTTTTGAACCTGGCCATCAAGATGGACGATTATTGGAGATTCTCAACATCGTAATCCACCCATGCATACTGCCGGCCGAATTCAATGGAGGAAGGCTGAATGTTAGCACTTATGAATACTATCAGCCTAATGTAATGGCCAGGCAAATTGGATGTGGGCAGATGCCCCCGAGGTTGTTCCTGCATGAATTCCTCAAGCCCAGAGAGGAAATCAAAGAAAGTATGCACAAGCACGGGTGGTCTTCCAATATGTGTGTAGCCCTACTATCTATACCGTCCTTTTGTGCCCATAGTCATAGCTCACCCCACCTTTAACTTCCGGTGGCAAGAATTCCATGATCACACCTTCGGTGAGCCTCGTCCATGTGTTTTGTGCAAAGTTGATGCTCGACTTCTTGCCAACCTCAGAGGTAACATCATGAACCTTTGGATCAGACATGTCTTCTTTGCTCACGATTCCGACCTTCACCTTCTTATCCACGAACACACGTTGCCTCGCCCTCGAGCCAGGGAAATTGCTTACAATGTTGAGGGCCCAATTTCAGCACTGGGTTTCAAATCCACAACTCTGCATCAACTAATGGCAAGGTATGCTACAACAGATCCCAGCCTTTCTAGCCTTGCTGCTGACAGGAGGCAAGGTCTACATCTGATTGCCCCTCCAAGTGCTAAAAGGAGAAGAACTGTCAAGAAAATGCTCGTTGAGGTAAAACCCTTTTACCTTCTTGATTACCAGGTCACTCTGCTCTTGATGAATTATATTATTGTGCATTTTCAGACTAGAGTCCAACAGCCTTCAGAACCAGTACCTGCCAATGCCCCATCCACTGGTATGACTTATACTGTTCTTTCTTAAGGACGAGCATTGGCATTTACCCTTTCACTCTGACGTTTGCAGGAGAAGCCACGAAAGAACAGCTTGTAGATGTTCCAGTGGTGCAACAAGCGAGTCCATCTAGGGTTGAATTACCCATCCCGGTGGAGATCTCATCTTCATCACCTTCCGCAGAAGCAACAAATTCTCCAGGGATGAATCTCCCAAATCAACTGGAGCCAATAAGTTCTCCAAGGGTGCCATCACCTGTTGGTCAAGCAGAGATAACCAACCCAACAGAGGCGGCAGACCCGACTCCTCCTCAGCCAGAAACCCACGAGCTGCTAGTGGCCGCATCGGTACCTTCTAGCTTGGACGTTTCGGCTCTGCCTGGAGCATCTCCTTCACCTGTGATTGCCCCTGCTCAAGAAACTAGCCATGAGGTATCCATCTGCACTTAATTTTGGTACCTCTATGTTTAGCATTCTTAATCCGGCAATGTTGTTTCTCAGGATCAGGCTCCATCATCATCAAGCCTGCCATCAGAGAGCAATCCAGCTGCCGAGGTGATGGAAAGAGTATACCAGCCGCTGTCAGATGAAGTGTTGTCCAAGCTCAAAGAAATTGCTGCCTGGCTAGAAAAAGATGCTCAAGATCAGCTCAATGATCTCCATCACTTCGAAGAGATGTTTGAATCTATCAACCAAGAACTTCCTGAAGACATCAGAGCTTCTCTATCATCCGTTTATGGCTTAGAAACCCTTTATGCACCCGTAAGGCACGCTTGGAGGAAATTGCGCTCCCGCCCGGCCATTGAAAAGAGGAAAACTGATGCTGAACATGCTATGAACGGGGCACAAATCCAAGCAGAGAGCCACAAGGATGCATTGGCTAACTGCGTGTGCTTCTTATGATCTAAAAATTGCCGGAGAAAGCCGCTCTAGAAGCGGAACCGAGAAGCTCCGTCGGCGGGAGATAGAGGTCGATAAAGAGAAAATAGCCGAACTTCCCGATTGATAGCAAAGACCCAAGCGGAAGCAAAATCGGCTATCACCAAGATAGAGCAATGCGATGCGTAACTCGCCGATTTATCCGGTACCCAAAAGGATTGCCGGGAGCCGCCGGACAATTCCCATCCGATAACATCCGGTGCTCGTAGTGTGATTGCAAAACTTCGAATGCTTGAATGTCCTTATTGATGTATAACCGAATTGGTCGTTCTTGTAATATCTTCTTGCGATCTGTTTCCTTTCTTCTGCGCACTTTCAAATATAATGCTGAACGACCCATTCGGTAGTGAAACGCCAACTCCCGAACGGCACTTTGATTTTCTATAGCCGAACCAATCAACTGCACGCGGCTCAGCTTCGAACTCCAAGCGACCCGTCGGCGGGCTAGCCAAGGAAACCTTTCCACCTTCCGATTTTCTTGGGATATGCGCCACGATCCACAGCCACGACTCGAAGCCACGATTCATCCTGCCAGGCCTATAACTGTTACCATAGGTGCCCCTAGCTCTCCATCAGGCCCTCTAGCTCTCGAATCTTTGCCAATCTTAGCCCTTTTGCAAACAGTGCACATCCCAAACCACAATGGTGCGCCGCCTCAACCGCCGCCGTGCCTCCGACGAGGCCGAGGGGAGCAGCGCCAATGCGCGCAGGCGGTGATGATCGTCGATCTCTCCTCTCTGATTCTATTTTTTGATCTTCTTTCGCCTTGACGATCATCCCCTTTTTTCAGATTGATTCAGTGGAATCCGCCTCGTGCACCGGCCAATCAGCCCCTCCCAGATGACTCCTCAGAGTCCGATGGCCACTCCCCGGTACCGTACGGGGAAGAAGACGCCATCCGCTTCAAGGAAGAGCTGGAGGCGTCCCGTCGTGAGCTGGAGGACGTCTCCAAGAAAGCGGGCATAGCCGAGCTAGAGTGGGAGGACCAGCGCAGACAGCTGCTGGAAACCATTGATGGTACGGATCTGAGATTAGTTCTTGATTCCACCCGGCTTTTGGCGCTAATCTGTTCTTTCTTGCTTCTTGCAGCCCGCGATGCAGAGCTCAACCAGCTGAAGGCGCTGGTGGAGCAGCTGGCCGAGAAGGTGAACGCCCTCGGCAATACGCCAGTGGAGCGCCTTGCCGCGGTGGAGCGCCGCGTTGATGAGGTGGCTGTCCACGGCGTTCGTCTGGGCACCACCTTGGGCCTGGCTGCCATGGCGACGCACACGGACGTCGACTACTCCACCAGGCCGCGCGGCTTCCGGGGTGGCGCGCCAGAGGACATCGAGGAGATCGAGCTCATCCTGGAGCGCCTTGATGGCCATGGCGACGCCATTGCCGAAATTACTCATCCCCAATCTGTGTTGAATAGGCTCTTCGACTAGATTGTACTAGAGATGTGTAAATATCGGCAATAGATGAAGAACTTTTGAATTCTGCACCTGTTCTGTGATGACTCCCTTTGCATTTTGCATCTGCGAATTTTGTTTTCTTTGAATGCATCCGGGAACTATCTTTAGCCAAACGTGCGAGAACAACGCGCCCTTGGCGCAAAATCCACGAGAGGATCCCGGTTCGGCAATCCATAAACACCGTTCAAGAGAAAACCCTTCGCACTTGGTAGAAAACCCCGCCGCTTGGTATTCCAACAAAGTGTGCACCGCCGCCTTCACTCCCAATGCGTCTCTCCGGTCAATAAAATAGCCTGCGGGGTGCTCTGCAAATCCACTCGCGCACTCATCCATCATTTCTCATCTCTTCCCCTGCCTCTAGGGAAAAAAACCCCAACGCCATGGACAAGGGTAAACAACCCTAGGAGAGCGGCCCGTCAAAGAAGCGTACGATTCGGAAGTGAGTTCTTTCTTGATCTGCTCCTCGTTCTCCCGCATGATCTTGCGCTTCATGTTTTCCTCTCGTCCTCTTCAGCCTTGATTTGCTTCCCGAAGAAGTCATCGGGACCGAAGATGTGCCTGAGTACATCTCCTCTGATTCCTCCATCGAAGCAGAGGATGCCACGCCTGAACAGAGGACCAATCATCAGCTGCGCCGCCGCGTCCGGCACCTGGAGCACGGCCTCAGGGACATGTCCGCCCGTTGCCAAGCCGAGCGCGAGCGTCGCATGGCTCTGGAGGCATTTGTAGGGGGTAAGCGTTCCTGACTCCTCCTTGACCTCGTGCTTGCACTTGGATTTCTTTGCCCCTAATCTTGATTCCTCCTCTTTAGATGTCTCTGACAGGTACAACAACCTGAAGTCGGCCTGGGATAGCTTGGTGGAGGCCGCCAACCATGGGCACCCCTGCGCGTTCCAGGTTGCCGTTACGGTGGTCCTGGAGCGACTGAAGAGGGAGCAGTCGAAGAATTAAAGAAAAGATTGTATCATACTTTCGCTTCTTCCTCCACGCCTTCTGCTTCCCTCCTCCTCGAGGATCTGACCACCGGGGTTGTTAGATGCAACCCTGCAAGAAGCAGTTGTAATGTAGTCTTGAGCTAAGGGCAATGCATCCAGGCACTGGCCGTTTTCTCTTGTTCATGGATTTTGTTCTGAAGGCGGCCTCATTCTTGAGCGCCGGCTATTTTTGTGCCAGATGTGTGTAATCATCGATCGATCTCAATGCTAGGATAATATTTCTTCAGATATCTTCCATTTATTGCAGCGGAAAATTCTTCTCCTAGCAAAGTTTTCAATATGTATGCATTACCAGGAACGCATCTGACCACACGAAAAGGCCCTTCCCAGTTAGGGGACCATTTGCCGAATTCACTGTATTTAGTTCCAATCGGCAATAGCGCTTTCCAAACTAGATCGCCTTTTGCAAATTGCCTTACTTTTACCTTCTTATTATAGTACTTGGCAACCCGTAGTTTGTTTTTCTCGATGTTCTCCAGGGCCCTGAGACGGATCATATGCAAATCTTCTAGTTCATCCATCATTAGGCCACTGTAATCCTTGGAGCTCAACTCGTTTTGCAGCACCACTCTCCTTGAATCTGATTGTATTTCCCAAGGCAGGATTGCGTGATGCCCGTAAACCAACTCGTAAGGAGAAGTCTCTGTAGCTCCATGGGGGGCCATCCGGTAAGCCCACAGCGCTTCACTGAGTACCGAATGCCACCTTCTTGGCTTCTGATCGATCTTCTTCTGTATCAGCTTGATCATGATCTTATTAGAAGCCTCTGCTTGACCATTAGCTTGGGCATAATATGGAGAAGAATTAAACAATTTGATTCCCATGCTTTAGGCAAAATCTCTGAACTCCAATGACACGAATTGTGCTCCCTGATCAGTGGTAATCGTCTGAGGGATCCCAAATCGATAGATGATGTGTTCCTTGACGAATTCGATCATGTTTTCTGACGTCACCTTCTTCAGTGGGATCGCCTCAACCCATTTGGTGAAGTAATCTGTAGCCAAAAGCACGAACTTATGCCCCTTGCTAGACGGCGGATTAATTTGGCCAATCAAGTCTATACCCCAGCCCCTGAATGGCCATGGCTTGATGATGGGATTCAATGCTGATGCAGGGACCCTTTGAATATTCCCAAACCTTTGGCAATCCTGGCATCCCTTGTAATACTCAAAGCAGTCCTCTAATATTGTCGGCCAAAAGCATCCAGCTTGTCTAATAACCCACTTCATACGGTAGGCCGATTGGTGCGCTCCACATATCCCATCGTGCACCTCGCTCATCATGTTCTTGGCTTCTTCTGGACCCAAGCATCGTAGTAATACCCCATCTAATGATTTATAGAACAAATTATCATCCAGAAGAACGAACTTAATTGCCTTGTACCTGAGTTTCCTAGAGACTTTTCGGGATGGATCTTTCAAATAATCAACGATTTCTTTCCTCTAATCATCTTCTGCAAGATCCGCTCCTAGTGCACACACCTCTGCAGCAAGCGCTTCTTGACTCTCCTTGTAACCAGAGGCGCTCTGAGCTAGCCTGTTTGCTTCCTCGTTATGCTCTCTAGGAATGTGCTGTAGGGTTACCAATGGGAAGCTCTTTAAGATTTCCCTGCACTCTTCGTAGTAACTCCTCAGCGCTTCGCTTCTGCACTCGTATTGGCCGTTCAATTGCTTGATTACCAATTCTGAATCTCCATAGATCTCAACTGAAACGGCCCCAGCTTCTCTCAAATATTGAAGCCCTCGAAGTAGTGCCTCGTACTCACTCGGTTATTTGTGACAGGTGGGTTGTATAGGAATGGCGAATTCAAACATCTCACCTCGCGGGCGAAATTAGCGAGATCCCTACTCCCCCACCTTTGCCACACGATGACCCATCAAAAAATAAAGCCCAAGGGGTAATTTCAAGCAGATCAATTGACGGGTCACGATGTTCAGTTATAAAATCGGCAATGACCTGACCTTTGATGGCTTTTGCCGATTCGAACTTCAACTCGAACTCTGATAAAGCTAAAATCCATTTGCCAATCCGACTATTCAAAATTGGCATAGCTAACATATGTTTTATCACATCAAACTTGGAGTACATAGTGCATTCGGCATTCAACAAGTAGTGCCGAAACTTTGTACACGAGTAGTACACACAAAGACACAGTTTCTCTACAGCCGAATACCTGGTTTCAGGATCAAGTAGTTTTCGGCTAAGATAAGCTACTACCCGCTCCTTTCCTTCAAATTCTTGAATAAGGGACGATCCAATGGTTTGGGTATCGGCCGCCACGTACAACTTGAAAGGCTTGTTTAGCTGAGGAGGAACCAACACCGGCGGCTCCTTCATGTACTGCTTGATCTCGTCAAAAGCCTTTTGTTGTTCGTCACCCCATGTGAATTTTTGATCTTTCTTTAGCTTCAGCAATGGAGAGAATGGCAACACCTTCTGTGATAAATTTGAGATGAATCTTCTCACGAAGTTGATCTTGCCGAGCAGTGATTGCAATTCCTTGAGGTTGGTTGGAGGAACGACTTCATCAATGGCTTTCATGCTTTTCTTGCCAACTTCGATTCCCCCTTCGTGGACCAAAAACCCCAAGAATTCTCCAGCTGATACCCCAAAAGTGCACTTGTTTGGATTCATCTTCAAACCATGTTTCCGGGTGCACTCCAAGGTCTTCTTCACATCTTCCAGATGGGTGTCATGACTTAAGGACTTGATCACCACGTCATCGATGTAGATTTCCACAATTTTGCCGATCAACTGATGAAAAATGTAATTCATGGCCCGTTGATAGGTTGCACCGGCATTTTTCAACCCAAATGTCATGACTATCCACTCAGATAGGCCTATATGACCAGGACATCTAAAGGCCGTCTTTGATATGTCTTCTATTGCCATGAAGATCTGATTGTATCCCGCGTTGCCGTCCATGAAACTAATCACATTGTGTCCAGCAGCGGCGTCAATCAATAAATCGGCAATAGGCATCGGGTATCCATCCATGGGAGTAGCTCTGTTCAGGTCCCTGAAATCTATGCAGACCCTCATTTTTCCATTCTTCTTGTACACAGGGACGATGTTAGAAATCCACTCCGCATATCTGCATGGCCGAACGAAGTTCGCGTCAAGTAATCTTTCAATTTCCTTCTTCACATCGGCCAATACTTCATCCTTGTAGATTTTCCGGGGCGATTGCTTATATGGTTTGAAACCAGGCTTGATCGGCAACCGATGCTCGACGATGGAACGATCCAATCCAGGCATCTCCGAGTAATCCCAGGCGAAGCAATCCTTATATTCTTTGAGAAGCTCAATTAGATTCCCCCTGAAGTCCGGCTGCAAATTTGCACTGATGAACGTCGTCCTTGGTTTATCACCGCTTCCAATATCAACTTCTTCCAGTTTATCATCTGACATGAATCCTCGCCCTAATTTGCCATCAGTGCCATCAACGGGGTTCTCTATTAAAAATTACTATAAGAGTCGACTGCTTGAATCGGTTGTTGATCACTGCTGACAGGTTCAACAGGACCTTCTCCCCAGTCTTTCCCTGAGAAACAATCAATGCCTTGGTATTCCCAGAAGGCTGGTTCCATGTTGGCCATGCTCACGGAGTCATCTGCCTGAACGACCTCGATCTCATCGTCCACCCACTGGATAAGCTGTTGATGCATGGTGGACGGGACGCAACAGTTAGCATGAATCCAATCCCGCCCAAGCAGCAGGTTGTAGGCTCCTTTGCCCTCGATGACAAAGAAGGTGGTGAGTAGCGTCTTGGACCCGATCATCAAGTCCACGTGAGCACATCCCTTGGTGTCTGAGGGGTTCCCGGCAAAGTCGTTCAAGATGATGCTTGTAGGCGTCAAATCGCTCGGGCCCATCCCAAGCTTCCTGAAGGTGGTGTACGGCATTACATTGACTGCCGCTCCGCCGTCGACGAACATCTTGGTCAATGGCTTGCCATTGACGTATCCTCTCAAGTACAGCGGCCTCATGTGACGGTTCTTGGCCGGCTTGTCGAAGATGGCCTGTTTGGCCAGCACCAGTTGTGCCATCATCTCTTCGGCGTGCTCGTCATCGAAGGAAGCTTCCTCCTGCATAACCTGGTTAGCAGGAGCCATGAACTCGTTCGGCAGAAAGTATACCATGCATGCTGGAGCCGAACGCTTCGATCCCTCAGGTTGGTCCTTGGGGCGCCACATCTGCCTCGTCTGGATCCCGGCCTGCTTCAATTCACGGTTCCTCAAGCGTTGGACCTGTCTCTTCTGGCTCTTGCGTAGGCCGGGCGGGCACCACCGCCCCTTCGCCGGATGTAGTCATCCTCGTCCTCTTCTTGATCGGCCCACCCGAGATCAGCCCTTGGCGCTTCCGGGATGATCGATGACTTCAATTTTTTGGCGCCGATCCCCATTAGGGTGGATCCTTCCAAGTCTCTCATGGACGGATCGGCGATTGGCAGCTTCCTGCCTGTACTCAACATACCTGTCGCTGCATTCAGGACAGTTCTTCAATGTGGGCAGCTTCAAACCCTCATTCCAGCAATGCCTGAAGAAGGCGCATCCCTAGTGTGCGCGCTCCTGCTCGCGCGTGTACTGCTCTTGGTCCCTCCTGCGCGCCTCTTCTTCGGCTCTGCGCTGCTCCTCCTCGTGGCGACCCTTCTGGTAGCGCACTTTCTCTATTTGGCGCTGCCATTTGTTGAGGAGAATGCGCGATGTCACCTTGGGCTTAGGCCTGGATGATTCCCCAATCTCAATGTGGCTTTTGAGAATGCGGGGGGCGTCACCTTGTACTTGCTCCAGAGTCACCTGGCGCTCTGGGTCCACTGCTCCACCTTGCTTGGACCTTGTTGAGGTCAGGACCTTGACCTTTCCCTTCTCCTCAGCTGTTATCACATTGATAGAAAAACCGAGCATGTTCTGAGGAAAGGGTGGCCATCCAGCTTCATCTTGTTATCGAACTTGAGGTGTCCCTCCTGGATGGCCTTTTGGATCCTCATCCTGAAGACCCTGCAATCGTTGATGGAGTGTGAATCCCTGTCATGGAAGCCACAGTAACGTTTCACTTTAACTCCATCGGGCCGAAGCATAGAATGCCCCTCAGGCAGCTTGATTCGGCCTTCTTTCACTAAGAGCTCAAACAATTTATCAGCCTTCGTGATGTCAAAGTCATAAGTCCCTTTGGTCTTTTTGACCCAGCGCTGATTCATTGTCAAGGGCTCCTTGCCCCACATGATCTCCGCTGCAGCTACATACAATTCGTCCTCAGAATCCTCGAGCAGATCAGCTTTGTCCAGGAACTGGTTGTAGATGTCAGCGACGTCGTGCTGCTTGCCAAATTTGGGGTCCTTTTTGAGGCCATATGCTTGATTGCTCATCAGAGACAACTTTTGTGATAGCTGGCCCAGGTTCTCAAACTCCATCCAAAATAGCTTCTCGCGCACGGCTGGCAGCATCCCGGCGACGGCCATATCGGCCAACTGATCATCTGGCAAGTTCAGCGAGAAGCACATGCCTTTGACTTCCCTAAATCTTCTAAGAAACTCCAGCGGTGTTTCACTGTACCTTTGCTTCAGGGTGGCGAGATCAATTAGCTTCTTCTCGGAGCTGCCGCTGAAATAGTGAGCATGGAATTTACGCTCCAAGTCCTTCCATCTAGCCACTGATTCAGGAGGCAGGGACGAGAACCATTGAAAAGCTGGACCTATCAGCGAGGCGGGGAAGTAGCGAACCCTGAACGCCTCCTCGGCCGAGCATTCCCCAAGCTGCATGAGGTAACGGGCGATGTGCTCGACCGTGCTTGTCTCGTCCTGCCTCGAGAACTTTGTGAATTCCGTTGGCGGCTTTACCCTCGGCGGCAAGAGCATGTTATAGTACCACTCTGGGAACGGCGGCCTATAGGTGGGGCCCTGCATCTTTGGCTTGAGGACGAACTGATTTTGCATCAATTCGGCCATCTTGCGCGCTAGGGCGTCATCTTCTTGCGCGCCTGCAGCTGGCGCGTACCCTGGGTGCGGGAAGGCGTCGAATGCTCCGTAGTTTCCTACTTCATGATAACCACCGCCGTACAAATTCTTCTGAGCCAGTTGGTCGACGGAGCAATCCTCCGGCCGGGATCAAGTGGGGCCCCCGATGAGCCGAACGCTAGGTTCCCGTACGTAGGCTGGTACGGATCGGCGTGCACGGGCCGACACCGTGTCGCTTTCCGTGGTGGCGGCGGGACTGGCTGACTTCCTGAAGCTTGCAACGGGGGCTGAACTGGCTGCCTCCCAGCGCCCTGCGGAGGAGGTTGGAATGTTTGGCTTTCGGAGCTCTGAGGAGGAGGCTGCTGTGGCTGGCTCCGTAGCGGCGGCTGAGAGCTCAATTCACCCAGCTCCACGGTGCTCTTTTGGACGGGCGCCTTCCCGAACGCTTGCTCTATGCCCGGGCCAAAGATGGCCACCATCATCTGCTGGAGCGACCCGAGGAAAGCCTTGTTGTGCTTGGTGAGCATGTAGTCCGCTGACTCTTGGAATACGCGCGCGCATTCCTCCTTTTCCTGCTGGGATGTGGCATCGCTCTCTCCTGGCAGCAGCACCCTGGGCAGGTCATTCTTCAGATACGGGACACCACTTCTATTCTTCTTAAACGACATGAGACACTTTTGCTGAAACTGGTCTACGGCGTCTTGGAGCTGCTGCCGCTGCTCTGGAGAAAGCTCTTCGAGGTTGACATCCATGAGGTCTGAGATTTCAGGCATCTTGAACCAATTCGGCTGTGGTCCCACTGGGCGTGCCAAAAAGTGTGTTGACGCGAAAAGTGCACTCAACGCCAATCACACAGCAAGCCGAACAAAGCTGGCTTCACACGCGCAGAGAGCAAATGACGTGCCAGTCAATTTTTCCTGAAAATTAACAAAAGATAAGGCAGTTAGATATCAAAGCTTGGAACTTGCCGGGTGGTACCAGACAGTTCCATATTTACGGCTAAAGAGCCAATTGGGATAACACATAGCTATAGAAAGCTATCTGTCAAAGAACCACGACCATTCGGGAAACCGCAAAAGGAAAAAGAAACACTGCCGAATGGATGACGTAAGTGTGACGGCGATCGATCTTTGTATAAACAAGGATGCACGCGCAGAGTTATGACCGATCCCCATGAAGATTAACATTAAATAAATAAAGTAAAGCATGGACATGATCATGTATTAAATAAGCATGCATAGATCCAAAGTACTAGTCTACCGCATGTCTAGTTACTTTAAGATCCGTCGGGTACGATATCAAACAAATCTATCCACCGCATGATACAACTTGCGTGAAAACCGTACCACTTTCCACAAATAGATCTATCCACCGCATGATACAATCTAAATATGGAAAGCCAAAAGCATACATCATTTAAAACATAAATAAAGCACGTGATCTACTCGTGAAGAAACATAACCGAATGCGGCTGAACAACCGATTCGGGGTCCATGAAGAAGGAACAAACATTACCACGTGAATAAATCTATCAGGCTGATTTGGGAATATAATCCACCGGATGACTAGCTCCAAAGCAACCCAAAAACCTGCGCCTACCGCATGATACCCGGTTCTTTCAAGATTTATACGAACATAGCAAGCTTGAACCCGCAACACGTAACAACCTAGATCGATTCGGTTTCGGCTATCGGAAAGCATGAGATCCACGTGTTAAAACATGAAACCTACTCGAACAAGGATCGTAAAAGAGATATAGCCGATCCAAAGATGTGTTACATGAATTAAAACATAAAGTAAAACTCAAGATAACACGGGGTAACTTAATGAATCTATTGGATCTTGCCAAAATCCAATAGAGCCGATAACTAGCTTCGAGCTAGATCTTAGCCTACCGCATGGCTCATGATCTAACAAGAAACCCTCTTGAACCAAGCTTGAATCTACCGCATGACACGAAGCATGGTAACAAGACTACTTGCATCAGATCTAAATCCACCGCATGATACTAGACATGATACAAGGTTGCGGTACTCACGGAGGTCGACGGATCGATTAGCCCTCTCGAAGAACTCGACGACACGACAAGGACTCTAGGGTTTGGCGTAAGGCCGGTGTGTATTGAGGAATGATTGTGTCTGTTACATACATTCAGGGGTCGTATTTATACCCTGTTGAGTACAACTGCGAATGGATTCGTTGCCTAACTAAACTCGATCGCCTATCCATCCATTCGTCTCCCCGATTGAGCCACGTTGAGAATTTGGTTGGTGAGAGGAACATCGTTGCACAACTATCCCGTAATGAGAACTTCGATTGTGTACCACCTGTAACAATTCAATGTACAAATATCTATATTATCATCCTTCATCAATTACGCATATGTATGAGTTTCTACCACAATCCTTGTAGGAACAAGCCATTAGCATTCGATAATCGAAGGTCCTTCATAAAACATCAGACGGACAAGTATTAAACATCATAAGATGGCATCTCACAACTACTCATCACCACAAAGTTCACACCACCAACAAGTAGCAAATACCGAAATACAAGCATGATTAACACCTCTAAACCGTCTACCTAGCACTAACACCATCAATTCACATTATTCCTCATTGTTGTCATGGGTGACGACCTCTTATATGAGGTGCTGTCTCCAACAATTCCCTCACCTTCTTCACCACAAGTGTTGAAAAATCTAGGAGGCACCGCCGACGTTTGCCGGCTGTTGACGATCTCTTGAATCACCCTCTTAGCCTTTGCACATTCTTCCCTTCCACATCCTTGCCTCCCTTTCGGTTTTTTAGGTACTGTTGGCTTCACCCTTTTAAACGGAGACAACGGATCGAGCATTGTTCTCATTTTCTTTCTGCGTCTCAAACGGGTTATGGGTACTCTTTATTACTTTTTAGCAAAAGAAACCCAGCAGCCAAAAAGCCTTTCATGGTCTAGATTGGTGAAGTAGTTATCACCGACGGGTAATACTTGTTGATTATTAGTATACTCAGCCTTGCTATAATGTGTTGATCCAGGTAATGCCTTCAATGATGTGTGGCCCGGAGAGATTTCGCCCGGCTGGGAGCTGGAGTGGGTGGAGGACGACTACTGAAAGCATCATGGATGGCCTCCCGTGGTGTCTTCGCTTCCGTTAATTAAATTCCGCTGCATTTCGAAAACTCTGAACTCTTTCATCGTGACAAAGACTATGGGTTGTAATAATTAAACCCTTTGGGGTATGAATTTGGATATCAATGATGTTGTATCTCTGGACTCGCCTTCGAGTGAGTTTTAATGCATATATTCGATCCTTGTTGCTTTTCGAGTGATTTACCGGGCGTTAACCCGGCAACTAACGACAGGATGATACTTTATTATTGCTTAATGACCCAAGTGGATCGGTCTTAGGCGATAGTACGGTATTTTCCTGGGCGGGTTGTCACAGTTGGCATCAGAGCTTATATGCACCAGAGATTAATTAATAAACCTTAATCAATGGTTTTTGAATAAAATATGCCAAGATTGTCTGATTTTCCAAAATACGTTGGTCCGCTAAGGATAAACTAGACCGAGAGGCCCTAGAGGGAATTTTGGGTTCTTTCAGGTGGCTTATTTTGCTAACTTCCAGCACATTACTTTATGTCAGACTTACTTTCTTGCACAACCAAACTAGGAGCCACGTGTTTTATATGTGTGCTGTGCCGCATCACGGGAATTGCGAGGGTCGATGGAGTGATCCATTCCACGCATCCCATCTCCGCGTCTGTTTATGAGTTGTGTGTCACCACGTGTTTCATACGTGTGCATTCCGCATGTCGCTCATGCGAGGCAAGGATACACTCAATTCAAACGGAGGGTGTCCGAGGTTGGACGCTGTCCATGCAGCGGCTTAACGCATGGATACCGTTTCTATAGTGAACGGTAATGTATGTGGACGCTTTCGTGACGTGCTGGCACGAAAGGTTCGTTTTCTGCAGGTACATAACAGCACTTCGTTAGACGTTAAGAAAGTACCGTATAGCTCTCGACTAGATATTATAGGGAGAGACGATTAAAAGCCTTGCCACTGGCACTAACTCCGATTTTTGGCTTGATTGCCAGGTGAGGTCGGATAGGACGTCTTGCATGCATGTTAAAAATCGAAACAACTAAAATGGACCCAAAAATCGAATTCCATATGTTCTCTAAGGAAGTTTATGCTAGTGTGTGCTTTTTATAAACTAGGGTACCTCTCATACCCAACCGTCATGCTGCCGAAATTTTGAAAAAGTTGGTACCTTGTACTAAGTTAATTAAACCAAATTGTTAAAAATAATTGCTCCTCAACTAGACATATTGTAATAGCAAGTCTCAATCCTAGTTTCGTTGGGTTGGTTCACACTTTCCTAGGCACATCCAGGTTCAGGACCATCCACCTTGTTCCTTGTTCGATGCTCCACCTTAAATTTTAGTTAATTGTTAAGGGATTTATTTTTGAACTGGGAAAACTCGGGAAAGTTTTGATGTTTCTGGATTTTTGGTTATGAATTTTTATTCACAGCTGCCAGAACTTCACCATTTGACATGCGGTTCTCTTTGAGATCTGACATGAGTTACATTTGTGTACCGATGGATTTTTCCGTGTTCCACCAGTTCGACGCTGACGGTACGATCCATACCAACGGGTTGCACTGGGAGGGTTTTCCGTGCCTTGCGTGGGAAGCGCTCAGTGCCGCAGGCTACCTCACCCCACCGACTTACGAGGTGAACCAGTTTGAGCGCTATGGCGTTCCCCGCTGCAGAGTGATCGTTACTGTTCTGCCACACCCAGACCACGCCGACTAGTTTGACTTGAGTTTTATCTACTGGGGATTTATCACTCACGAGTCCGTGGAGTCAGCCGTCCTCAGAGTGCTGACAAACTTCCGTGACCACAACCCCACCGTGGTAGCTCTCTCTCCGTTTGGACTGTTTCCTGCTGTGAGTCCTCACGACCCAGCAAGGTTGGACCGTATGGACCACCTACGGGAGCTACTGACGCTAGCAGATTTGTTGGATGTTACTCAGACGCTAGCTCATTGTCTGAACGTGGTTTTCACACTTCAGGGGCTGCGCTATAATACCGCAGCGATTATTGGACAGCGTTTGGAGGCATCCAGGCGCGATTGGGAGCAGCTTTCAGCAGCACACCAGCAGCTGAAATTTACTCTTACTCAGGTGCAGCAGGACAACGACAGGCTGCGTGCTAGGAGGTTTCAGTCAGAGCTTGAGAGAGGCGATCGCTTACAGAGGATTGTAGATTTGGAGGAGAACCATGCACTAGAGGAGGATGCCGATGCGCACGAGATTGAAAGGCTAACACTACTGCAGAACATTGCTGAGATGCAGGATCACGTGCAGGAGGTCGAGGTACAGGCGGCAGCTTTGCAGGCTATAGTGGCCTTACAACCACTGCCCCCAGTACAGGCACACCCGGAGGAGCAGCAGGCCTTGTCCGGTCTGGATCAGATGAGCCAGGTACGACCACCGCTACCGACTCCCCCAGCTTCGCCTACGTACAGTGGTGCTTCAGTGGGAAACTAGGTTGTCGACAGCAGGAATAAGAAGGATGTCGATCCGATCGAGTTGTCTTTGAGATTTTAGAGTAGTTGGCTTGACGGCACGTCTTCGTGCCAAGTAACTGCTTGTATCATGTCATGTCATGTTGTTCGAACTCGAGTTGTAATGTCCGTGAACCTTGTGTTATCGTATTGTAATAAAGAATGCTTAAGCATGTGTGCTTTAAGTGGAAATTCTTTTGCCGTTCAAATTTGAAACCTTCTGCGTGTGACTACCAGACTCTTGGAAAAACCGTTGCAAATGACCATGTTTGTCAATTTTGCATTTTCACCTAAAAACATAGTAAACCAAAGCATTTCTAGTGGCATCACTCGTTGCCAGCGACTAAGCGCTCGCTCGTATACCACCTTCGTTGGTACCCGAAATGACAGGAAATTGTCCGAGGGTAAATGTGGCCCGTGCACTCGAGTGATCGCATTCCTAACCATGTTAAGAAAGCAATTCTATGCATCTTGATGGCTATGGAATATTGTTGATTGTTGTTGTCCTCATCATTTAAGTGTTAATGAGATGAGATTATGCATGATCATGCTTGTCATCATTTGGAGTAAGCTTTTGGTTATCTCACTAATAAAGCTCCTTTTCAGGTGGTGGGAACCACGTGCAGCTCTCCCAACGGTTTCGGAGCAAGTGGTAGCGGTGACTTACCGCCACCCCCACCCATGACGCCGTCGGAGGCCTTCATGGCCACCTAAACTGAAGTGCTGCCCCAGATCCTGCAGACGCAGCAGCAGATCGCCCAGCACATGAACCGAGGGCCGCAACACGGGGCCAACCACGAGGGGCCTACCAGGTCACTACGTATGCCCAGTTCATCACTATGAAGCCGCCAACCTTCGCCAAAGCAGAAGACCCTCTGGAAGCTGAGGCTTGGGTCAAGGCCATAGAGGCAAAATTCTCTGCCTTTGTGTTGCCTTGCTCCGAGGAGAACAAAGCGAACTTCGCAGCGCTGCAACTGCGAGGAGAGGCTTTGATGTGGTGGGACCACTTCAAGTCAATGCAGCGAAGGCACGCTGTGACTTGGGATTTGTTCAAGCAGGCTTTCAAGAGCCACCACATTCCCAAGGGACTGATGGATAGGAAGATGAGGGAGCTGTTGGCCCTCCGACAAGGACCCGACACAGTGTACCGCTATGCTCAGAAGTTTAATAGCTTGTGCCAGTGTGGTGGGCATCACGTTGATACTGATTCCAAGAAGATGGAGAGGTTTCGTGACGGGCTTGATGGCAAGCTGTATGAGCGTCTGAACCTGCTCGAGCCTGCAAATTTCCATGAGCTAGTGAACAAGGCTATATCCCAAGAAGATGCTATGAAGAAAGCCCACGGGGATAACAAGAGGATGTCTGGTTTCACCCCAGGCAGCGGAACGAGCAAAAAGTTACGCTTTGTGAAGAAGGAAGCTCCGTGCCCGTCCTCGGCCAGTCTTCAACCGGACGCCGGACGATGAGGCCACCTCGTAGCAAACCCACGGGGAACTTCCGGCTCCGCAGCTTCCCGCCAGCGGAGCCCCAAAGCCTAATGCACCTCCTCGCAACATTGGTGATCGTCGATGCTACAATTGTGGCCAGCCCGGGCATTTCATCAATGAGTGCCCAAAGCCCAGGCAGATCAAGCCCAACCCGCAGAATCAGGGTGCAGGAAACAAGCTTGCCACTCCGGCTAAGAAGCCCATGGTTCAAGTACGCCAGGGCAAACTGAACTTCACCGCCATGAGTGACGTCCCAGAAGGAGCTCCAGTGCTCACGGGTACATTCTCTATCAACGACACTCCTGTTAAGATTTTGTTCGATTCGGGAGCTACCCATAGTTTCATCAGTGAAAGGCTAATAAACAAACTGGGTTTGGAAGGTTCCCATATCACTTCCACTTATAAGATAATTACTGCCGGAGGACAAATCACCTCCAATATCCTAATCCGAGGAGTAAGTTTGGGTTTGGGTAGTAAAATCATTCCGACAAACTTATCGTCATAAACTTGGTTGGAATGGATGTTATCTTGGGTATGGAATGGATGAATCAGCATAAGGTGATCCTAGATATATCAGATAGGGTCGTAGAGATCAATTCTCCTACGGTCGGGCACACTACCTTGTACCTACCTTTCAGGGACGGTACCGATTCTTGTGCCTATGTGACCATTATCTCCCCTCTTGATGAAATTCCAGTAGTGTGCGTGTTGACGGATAAAAGACGTATCCCTCTACGATCCGCAAGCGTACGGACCCCACACCTTTTTCACCACGGGATTCCTAAGGTTCTTGTCAATCCGCGGAGCAAGGGGATTACTAGCGCTTAACCAAGTACTAATCTAGTTGAATGGAAAACCTTTGAAAGAGAGTATTAATCTAAAAGTAAAACAATCTAACCTAAGTTAATCTAAGTTAAGTTGATCAAACAAATATAGGGTTAAACTATATGGTAAAGGGTGAACACAAGAGAGTGATTAAGAAAGATAAGCGTTCCCTCCCTAGGATCTAGGATAACATGGTATGCATCTACTACACGAAAGCGGTAAACCAATCTGCCGGGGGTTGTGACCACGGTTTCGCCCTTTCCCTCCTCTCGTACTGTCACTACGCGAAGGTATTCATGACTAGACCTATGATGGACACTGTATGTTGATGGAATCTATGGGAGTAGCGGATATCATACGCCCGAAAAACACGGTAGCTAACCTTAATCATCAAAGCATCATCAACATGAAAACAATAGATTGAAATCACAAATCGAGTAGCAATTACATAGCATGTATCCATCTAATCCTAGGGATGAACGGAGACATTACCCCATCATCTTACACGAATTGAAGCACATAGGGGTGATGGAGACTCCGGAGAACGTCGTCGATGAAGATGGCGGCGATGGAGCTCGGGAACACCCCTAGGCCAGCGGCTTGGAGTCCTCCTCTTGCTTCCTTCTCTCCGCCGGCGTTGATCCTTGCGACGAGCTCATCTAACTCTCTCCCTCATCTTGCGGCGGCGGTTTTTCGGTGATTGGCGTTGGTAGGATGATTTGTTCGATGTGGCGGCCGACGGCGGCGGAGGCAATAAATAGACGAACACCTAGGGCAAAGGGGGGACCGAACCGACCCCGGAGTGGGGCCGGGCCGGCCGGCCCGGGCCGGCCGGCCCGAGCTCACTTCGGCTCGGTTCGGCCCCGGTTTCCTCCCCGGTTGCTTCTCGCGTGATCCCTTATTCGTGTGCACTTGCATGTGGGCCTTTGACGTCGTTTCCTTCACGGTTAAGGCTTGAATCCTTGCTATGCAAGCTTCGCTGTTTTCTGGTTGGGTCCCTGAAGATTTGCATGTTGACGCTTCGGTCCTCGGGTCATTTGGAGTCATGTTGATCGCGTGTCTTGACTCTTATCGGGCTTCATGATCTTCTTCCAAAGTGCTTGGTGAACTTATCCCGAAAGTCTCCTCATTAGCATCGATTTCCTGCGTAAACAACAAACTCCAAAATCGACATGCAAGTGTGAACTTGTTATATCATTAGTGTGCCTAGTGGCGGGTTAGTTGCAAATCATAATCGAAACCAATGTATAACAAGTACTCTAGGTTGACGGAAATTCACCGTCAACATCTCCCCCATGCTTAAACCTTGCTCGTCCTCGAGTAAGTGGTCCTCGCTTAAAAGGGAAATCAGCGTTGCCTTCCAATGTTATCCCTGCACTTAGTCATTCATGACGAGACAAATTGCTCTCTCTTAAGAATTTATTTTTAAAGTTCAAGTTGTGACCGGCTTCTTTTTCATTATGGAAGATAGACTAACAATAAAGAACAAGCCACATGTAACACGATGCTCTCAAACTTAAGTGAACTTCAAACCATTACCTTGTCACATGGAAGATTTTGAAAAAGATGCATATCCAACATAAGTGAAAATCTCTTGCAAGAGCCCATGGAACACTGATCTCATCAAGTCACTCAAGCCTATACTAGATTATTTTCAACCTACTCTACTCATATGTGATAGTGGAAGGCTTATGTGGAGCTTGGAAGGTTAAAAACAATCCTAGCAAAACATACATCCGAAATATTGTCAAATTAAGAGAGAGGTCTATTGGAATTACCGAGACTCGTCAAAAAGGCCATGGAAAATAAATATTGGAAAGAGAGAAGGATGAAACACACACATTTAGATAAGTGGACATGTGCAAGTGGCAAATGGATGATCCCGAGGCACGAGTGAAGTCCTCGTTATCGGATTGCACATGGTTGGAAGATTTGAGTATGGATGTGTCATCAAGTCACTTGAGAACTTATGAAGCAAAAAGAACCGAGGAGCATCTTTATTTTTTCTTTATTTTATTTCCTTCTCATTTTTCTCTCTTTCTTTTTTTCACTTTATTCTTCCTATTTTTCTTACTTTTCTTTTCTTCTTATCATATTTTTTTTTGCATTTTTCATTTTTATTCTTTTTTTCTTTTGCTCCTCAAAACTTTTTGCAACATAATACTTACATAGCATTTGTGTTAGAGAATGACTCCTCCCCCATGCTTGAACGATGCTCGTCCTCGAGCATAAAGGAGAGGGGAAATGATTGCTAAAGTAAGTATAAATTCCATAATATTGCGAAATATTTGAATCTCCATCGAGAATTTTACTCCATACTCAAATTGGGTTGTGGACAAGGAGGTGATCACAAAAAGATGTTTTTGGTTTAGGGTGGATGCCCAGCGAAGTTTGTGAAATTTTCGATGTGAAAACCCACAATGCATGGACAAAAAGGCTAGCATGAAAAAGTTACACAAAGGAATGACCAGCTTCTTAGTCTGGAACCATAGAAATCAATCCTAATCCAACTCATCAAAACATATGTTTGCAATCTACGGGTTTTGTTATCATAAAACATATATGTATATGGCTTTGGTAGGTAGAACTTTGCAAGAGCATCACAAATATGTAGATAGCATAAAAGTTAAGTTTTCATAAAAACAACAAGTTATCCGGCTATCCATAAACTTAAATCAAAGAGCAAAGATATGTATGTGGGTCTAGAGCATAGTCATTTCACCTCCACAAATAAAAGAGCCGGTATTTAAATTAATTTCAGATCATATTATGGAGAGCAATTAGCCAAGACATGTATAACTTCATGTAGGTAAAACAAAGCGGCAACTTTCATCATCTTTCCGTAAGCATAGGCAATGTAGAACATCGAGGTGAACACATGGTCATGCTTATCTATCGAAAGTAAAAAGAAACCTAGGTTGTCCTCCTAGTAGCCATTTTATTGTTTGAAGAGAAAAACAAAAGGTTGCACCTAGTTGATGTTGAAGGCATACTTACAAGCATTTGTGTTTGGAAAAGAGAAGGTCCATGGAGATGTTACCATCCTTTGTAATTCTTCGTTGCCTTCTTCTGACATCTCCATGTATCGATGTGGCTTTTGCTTTTGTCTTGATTTATTCATGCTCCTAAACTTCTGAATTTGATCTTGTATGCTTAATGGAGTCATTGGTCACCCTTCTCTTCAATGTTGTCATCACCATCTCCTCTTTCTTGTTCTCATCATCTCCTTGCTGTCTCTTTTTCATGGATTTCCCCCTCTGTCCAGAACAGAAAATATATCGAAATATAGCTCTATTGAAAAGTTTATGAAATTACCTTTCCACCGTGTGGTCATTCGTCAAAAACGGAGTTCAAACAAGGGAGCTATGTCCGTTTTACTTCAGCGCTGCGTGCTGTCCAAAACTGATTTCAGGACGTGTTGCACTCGGTGATTTGGGCATGACCGCTTGTAGGAACCTCCGATTGTCTTGATTCTTGATTTGTTGGAATCGTAACTTCATGGGGCTTCTAAATATCCAAAAATATCCTGTGTTTTCCCTTTGAGACCATGCAGAATTTTGATGAGATTGGTGGCTTCTTGCGCATTGATCCGGAGATGTTAATGATCTTTATCATTCTATCTTCTAGAGTGTCATGTTGCACTTCCGTGTTGAAGATTCAGGGTCTCCCCCATGCTTAACATTTTGCTAGTCATGGAAGAAGAAGACAAAGCACTTCTTAGCCATCCTTCAATTTCCTTGTTGTGAGAGTCTTTATCTTGCCTGTAAGACGTTTTAAACGCACATTCTACCCCCAAGGTGACGGTTGGGAGTAGATAGAATTGCCAACAATCCAACAATGTCTCCTAAGATTCTTAACTTGTGGCATAATTAGTCTAACGAGGAATAAAAACCTAATGAGTGTACGCGGTGCAAGGTGTGTATGCACATGATAGGAAAGCATATAAACAAGACAATGTTTTCACCTAGTTCTAAACACCATGTTTACAACTAGGTTGCCGAATTTCTCCATAGCCATAAAGGTTTATATATCTAGGGTTAAAACACCATGTCTATCCCTAAATCAATAACTCTTATAGCACAAGAAAAATTAAGCGCATTGCAAAGCTTATAAACTGACCAAAGTAACATGAAAACATATGAAAAGCTAGCTAGGTTTATCGAACTTAACGATGATAGTCCGCAATCATGTTTAAACACCACGTTTACACAAGATCACAAAAGGAAAATACTCATAATGCCTTATGAAGTATTAACATGGAAAATGAAGCATTCATCATTAAGTATATAAAACAACCAAGCCAACTATGTGCAAAACATGTATACACAAAGAAACATCACATTGATCACAAAATGCAATACATGCAAATAAATATGATCATGAACATGATGGTGGTTCTAAAAATAAAACTAAACTTATATTAATAACCACAAGTTGATCATCATAAGATGGTGCCATTTTTTTATTTTCTCTAAGAAAGTAGTAAAAATATAAAGAAACGGGTTGCCTCCCGAAAAGCGCTTCATTTAAAGTCATAGAGCTCGACTTTCTCACATACCTTCTTTTCGTTGCATAGCCATGGCCCTTCATGCAAGAAGAAAAGGTACCAATGCAGCTTTAATTTACTTCCCATGTTGTGCTTGATCACTTATAGAAGACTTGCCCAAAGCATCCTTTTGTTTCATCGTTATCTCCTTCTCTATCATCCTTCGGTGCTGCCTTCACTCCATGAATTTTTTTTAATGTCCAGAACAGAGAGTATACTCAAGCTCTACTCCATTGCACAGTGCACAAAATTTCCTTTCCAACGAGTCTTCATTTGCTCAAATCGGACTCCGGACGAGAGAGTTACGTCCGTTTTACTTCGGCGATGAAATCTGTCCTGAAATTTCAGAACGCGCAACGCTCAATGTTTCCTCCATAACTCCTTGCACGGGTCTTCAAACTTGTTGGTTCTTGATGCGTTGGAATGATAATTTGATGGAGCTTCTGAATATCTCATTTTCTTCATTTGTACACCTCTGAACAAGCTCTCAAATTGATGAAGACAGCAGCATCCATCGCGGGATTCGGAGAGGTTGATGATTTATCTTGCAACTCTTTTAGGCATG
The DNA here is from genome assembly GCA_947561735.1 of Cenchrus americanus. Taxonomy (NCBI): domain Eukaryota; kingdom Viridiplantae; phylum Streptophyta; class Magnoliopsida; order Poales; family Poaceae; genus Cenchrus; species Cenchrus americanus. Next base: position 151,617,377 of record OX387242.1, on the reverse strand, counting down.
ACTTCTTTTTTTTCATTATTCAAGCCTTGTCTACATGTTTAGTGAAAATCGGGCCTTTCTCGACATATGATTCTTTAAGGTCATTATCTTGACCAAGCGCAAAGCATGATCGAGATTTACAAAACTTATTGTAAACATACGCGTCCATAATTAACACCACATGTGAATTGTAGCAACAAGTCAAGGTGTAAATAAAAGAAGCATACGTTTCATGCATAGCACTTAGCTCATCATTAGGCAAAGGTTCTTTAGGTGTGAGATTAATTGGATCAAAAATAAATGTTTCCTCTTTTTCATTCTCAAGAAAATCTAGCCTATCAACATGATCACTATTGGAACAAGGCATAGACATTAAACTATCATTCATACTATTGGTTGAGCATGAGTATTTGAATTTATCAACATCAATACCAATAATATCTTGAGATTTCAGCGCGTACCTTGGCCTTAGAGATTTTTCAACAAGAGTGATATTTGGTTCATCAAGCGGTGTTGAAGGCGAATCGATCTCAACGAGTGAAGGTGTCTCTTTGTTACCTTTTTGCATCCCCTCCATCTCATCATGTGGAACATGTAATCCTTCAACTATGTATGCATTCATCTCTTCTTTGAAGTCTTCTTTATCAACCAAATCTTCATCTTCAAAGACTTGTATGTTGCTTTGTTTATCTTCCACGTACCACATGTCGTCAAGATCGCTCATTGTTGATTCACTCTTTCCTTCATCCTTGAGTACTTCCATGTCTTGATTTGCTAGTGTGTAGGCTTCAATGGCACACAAGCTATCATCTAGCTTGAGTCCTATCTCCTCCCATTTATCCTTTGAGTCACTAGGCTCATCACGGTTGTACTCTTCTCTTCCTTCATCATAAATCTTTGAGTTGTCAAACCGGTCGATCCATCCTTCATCTCCTTCTTCTCTTTCTTCTTCAAACATCTTTTGGATCGACTCTCCACTCATCTCTTGATCAAATATATCTTCAACTAGTTTCGCAATGTGTCGGCATTCCTCCTTCCTTCGGTAGTTGATTAGTGGGGCGAAATCAACTTGAACCCAACCGGATTGCTTGAACTCCGCCAATGGTCTAGCATTCCACATACTTCGGCCTACATTCATGTTAGTTTCAACATTTTTAACATCCGAAATGACTTCTCTTACCTTGGGAAGTGGATCTTCACTTTCTTGTATGGTCGGTTCATCTTCCTTGACCTCCGGTTCATCTTTTTCAAAAATTTCAGCAAGCACCTTTGGCTTGCTTTTGTCATTTTGCTCCTCTCGACAAAGTCATTGCCAATCCCGTTGCATTGTTTGTCCATTGCTTATCCTTTGTAAGATTTGTGCGGCTTCACTAATTGTTTTATCCATTATATCACCGCCTGCACACATGCTTACAAAACGAGACGAGTTAGGGGTTAGTGAAAAATAAAATGTATGCAACATCAAGTCACCGGAAAATCCCAAGTTCGGGCCTCGCTCAAGTAGTTCATTAAAACGGTCCCATACTTCATCAATTCCTTCATCCTCTCCTTGCTTGAAAGTGAGCACTTGCCTCCTTAAGTCTTGGACCTTGCTTATAGGAAAGAACTTCAAAAGAAACTTCTTCACTAGCTCATCCCAATTTCCTTTTGCTTCAACGGACGCAAGTGTGTACCATCTTTGTCGGTGCGGAATATGGTCCCGACACTAACCAGTAGATAGCGCCGTGGTCTATCCCTCAATGGTCGATGCTAAGCAACAAGTGACACAGAGGTTTATCCTGGTTCCGGCCGAGGGGCCGTACGTCCAGCAGGGGCGTGCTCGGGGCACTATATTACTTAGCACCGGGGGTGCTTGTAGTGGGGCAAATACAAGCAAGGCGGGAGAGGAAGTGTAGCTTCCAAGTCCCTAGTGGAGTGGCTGAAGATATTGTGGGAGAATGCGAATGAGTACGTGGTGTAGTGCGAAGTGTTCTTCTGTGTTGAACTCTCTCCCTCCCGCGGCTGGGGGTTCGCCCCCCCTTTTATAGATCAAGGGGGCGGCGGGTTACATGCATGCCATGCTACCTGGGTACGTGAGGGATGCACGTCGTGCTACGCTGTAGAGCGGGCGGCCGTCCGGACGATCTTCGCAGCGATCCGGCCATGATGGCCTACCCGTACCCGAACAGTGGCGGTTCGAGGGTAGGAAGGCGGCAGATGGTGGTGGCGTCCTCTGATAGGCTTCGAGGGGGGTGCTGACGATGGCTGGTACGGGGCACAGGAGTAGGCAGAACGGCGTTCCTTCCCAACGCGCTTCACAGTGTTGGAGTGGTTGCTGCAGTGCCGGGCGTGCGCCTGCACGCGTGGGTACGGCGGCCGCGCCGTTACAGTGGCCGGGATGGCCATCCACCGGCCTAGCGCCTCCACCTAACCCTGTAGGGTCACGGGAAAGTGAGATCGAGGGTGCGCCCGGCCCCCCTTCGAGGGTCGGGCGCGTTAGCCGTACTGTAGTGGGCGCACGGTGTCACGGGACCGACACCGGCCGTACCGCACGCCTCCCTCCCCACGGGGGTGGGGATGGGCTCCTCCCCTCGGGGAGTTGGTGCGGCGGCACCGGGTGCGAGCCCCCGGCGCATGATGGCGCCGCCCGCGGCGTCGTGGCGTTAAATGTCCGTGTACGGGGGCCGGCGCACGCGTGCGGGGCGCCCGTGAGCGTGGCGGGCCCCGGCCCGAGGGCGGGACGGACCCTCGAGCGAGACGAGACCCGCTCGAGGGGGAGTGAGCCCCTCGAGCGGGGCGGGACCGCTCGAGGGAAGAGTTGCCCCTCGAACGGGGCGGAGCCCGCCCGAGGGGGCGCGCGCCGTCGAGCGAGGCGGAGCCTATTCGAGGGGGCTTCTAAGAGGGCCGTCTTGGTGGGCCGTCGGGGTCCCGCGGCGTGGGCCGCGTCCCCGCATGGTTAGTCACCCGCATGGTTAGGCTTAATGTGTTTCGGTACGGGGATTTGAGTGAGGTTTTTCCCCCATTGCTTAAGGGGACCCCTAGGGCTGTCCCCGACGCAGGCCCCCGAGCATCCGCGGGTTTGCCATTGAGGCTCCCGCAGATGCTGGAACCTACTGATAGGACGTTCTTCCCTCCTTGTTCGCGAACGCTTTCCGTGGGGCCGCGTCAGCGGACCCGCGGGTCTAGCCCCCGAAGCCCTGCAGGAGTGTGGGTTCTCCTGCAGGGGTTAACCGCGAGAACTTTGGTCAGAGAGGCGTGGCACATATGCCAACCGGCATCGGCGGTATTTCAGCCGGCTTCGGGGGTGCACGCTCCGCTGTCACTGTCTCCGGCGGGTGCGGTATCAAGGAGGTGTAGCCGTGCGTCAAGCCCCCGAGCCTTGGCCTGTTCGAGGCGATCGGGTCGAGCTTGGCGACTTGTTTTTTAACGCGCCTTCGCCGTCCCTCCGCGGGACGGAGGGTGAGGTTTCTGCAACTCCTATCGAGCGGGTCACGAATTGCGGATTCCTCTTCGAGCTGGTAGCGGGTGGTTCAAGTGGACGCCCATGCCCCGTTCGATAAGGGTAGGCTGCGTGGTCCGGAGACACGTCCATGGAAGCGCTTGCGTGCGTTTGCTAGGTGGGGCTCGGTCCCGTTCGCTAGGGACCGAGGGCGCGGAAGCTCTCCCTCGGTGGGATCCCCCTGCTAGCTGCCCTCGCTGGCTCTCAAACACGACATGTGGGGCACCCTCGAGCCGACGGGCCCGAGGAACGGCTCGAACGCGCGTGCCCTCGTCGTCCCTAACTCTGCGATCTGAGGCGCCTGTTCGAACCCGTCGAGGGTCAGGCTTCGAACCTCGATCGGCAGGGCCGTGCGGGGCCGTGCCTGGACAGCCCCGTCTTTTCGCGTTTGCGGCCGTCGAGGGGTCTGGGCGAGCCAGCTCTCGAGGCGCTGGTTGGCGGCACAGCGCGGCATGGGTGCACGCGGTGCCCGTTTTATTTCAAGCAGGCCCTAGGCGACCCTCTCACGCGCGTGCCTTCTTTAGAGGGTTGACATTGTCTCGAGCCGGGGGCTCGCGCCGCTCGAGGGTTTTGCGTGGCATGGGTGCCCACGGTTGCCTGCTCTACATCGAGCAGGTCCCGGGCGACCTTCTCACGTCGATATCCCATCGAGGGTTGACGTCATCCTGAGCCAAGGGCTCATGCCGCTCGAGGGTTTTACGTGGCATGGGTGCCCGCGGTTGCCTGCTCTACATCGAGCAGGTCCCGGGCGGCCTTCTCACGCTGCTATCCCGTCGAGGGTCGCTTTGGTTTCGAGCCGGGGGTTCGCCCCGCTCGAGGGTTCTCCTTGCTTGGCAAGGGACCCGGGCACTTAAGTGCCTTGCGGTCGTGGCCGTGGTTTTTGCAGCGCGGGCGCGTCTTTTTAGGCGCTGCATCCGCGCGCGCGCGCGCGTAGTGGGCGGCGTGGCAGGCGGACGTGACGGCTTCGCCTCGGTCGCTGCCGGTCTTTGCCGTAATGACGGCCCGCCTGCAATGACGTGGCCGCTGCGGTCGTGGTGGGGCCCCCCCGTCGACGCGATTGAAAGATTCCCTGCAGTTAATGCTAGCGGGGCGTCCGCTCCGGAGAGCTCGCCCATCGGCCTATAAAGCTGCGGGGAGGAGGAGACGGCGGTTTTTTACCTTAGTGTCTCACCATTTTCAGTCCTCCGCCCCTTTGTCTTCGCCTCGCTCTTGCCACCGCGCGGTGTCGCCGTTAGAGCTTTTTCTTCCGTTTCCTTGTCCTCCGCCCTCGCATTCCTTCGTCCTTCCTCATGGCGCCGCCTCAGCTTCCCCTTAGGATCCTGAAGCCGTATGCCTGGGAGAGGTCGACGGTGACCCAGCTCGCCCTTGGCGAGCTGGTCGCCGCCGGCCAGCTGGCGGCCAACGAAGACGGACGTCCGGCGGAGGGATCGTGCCACCGGCGGCGCACCACGAGCCCAACCCGCTGGAGGGCTACGTGGTGAGCTTCGTCCGCTACCACGAGCGCGGTTTCAACGCGCCGGCGAGCACCTTCATGCGGACGATGTGCTACTACTACAGGGTCGAGCTGCACAACTTCGCCCCCAACGCGATCTCGCGGGCGGCCACGTTCGTGGGCGTCTGCGAAGGGTACCCCGGGGATCCCGGTGGAACCGGGAGCTCGGGGTTCCACCGTTCCGCGGGGAGCTCGTCACGCGGCCCCCCCACGTCGGAGCCGAGGACTCGCCGTGCGGTGCGCGCCGGCGGGATGTGTCACTTGCCCCGCGGGGGCATTCCAGGACACCTACATCCCCTGCACCATGACAACGAACAACGCCGGCTGGGAGCGGGGGTGGTTCTACCTACGCAACGCCGAACCTGGCCTTCCCCCCTACACCGGCCGGGTATTCAAGAAGAGGCCGGACTCGTGGGGGCTATGGAGTGTCCACGCCCACAGACGGGCGCGGCAGAGTCCGTCCTCGCCGCCCTGCAGCGACTGGCGAGGCACGGGCTGAACGCGATGGGCGTCCTCGCCTTCCTCCACCACCGGCGGGTCGTGCCGTTGATGGAGAGGCCGCTCTGCATCTTCGAGATGACAGAGGCGGCCAACCCCGTCGACCTGGCGAGGTCGCGGATGCTCGCGACGCCCCTTGAGCGACCGTATGCGCTCACCCGGGCGCGGAGCGCCGTCAACACCCGGACGCCGCCGCCCGCGGGTCGGACCCCGTGGGACATCGAGATGCTCCCCACCGGCCCGCTGGTGAGTTTGGCTCTTAATTTTGTTTTAGTTCTTGGTCTTGCTTTCGTTCCTGATGCGCCATTGTTGCTCCTGCGTGCAGCTGGTGGAATTCAACATCGCCAAGTCCGTTCCGCCCACCCCCGACTCCCGTGCGCTCGGCCGGGCGGCGGCGGCGGCGAAGCAAGAGCGGGCGGCGCGCAAGAGGGAGCACGCGAGGCGACGTCAAGCGCACCGCGACCGGCGGGCCGCGGAATACCGGCGGCGCGAGGAGCCGGGGCTCTCCTCCCCGGGAGATCGAGGAGCCCTCATCCTCGGAGGAGGACGAGGAGGAAGAGGCCGAGGGGGAGGGCCCCTCGACGGTGGCGGCCGCGCCCCCGTCGCCGGAACCGGCGCCGGCGACAAGGGCGGCTTCGCCGGGGCGGGCGCGCGGCGCCCGCCGCCGGCAATCGTCATCGGGGGCGGCGCGCGCGCGCGGAGGTGCCGGCGCGCGCGGCGAGCGCGCCCCGTGCGCGCGTCAAGCGTGCCCGCGCGCGGGGGTAGCGTGCCCGCGCGCGCGCGCACCATCGTCGGGGGGCGCGACGGCGGCGTGCCCGCACGCGGGGCGAGCGTGCCCCCGCGCGCGGTGGCGCCTTCGGGAGGTGCGGCGTCGGGCGCGCCCGCGCATGGGGCGGGCGTGCCCGCGCGTGCGGCGGCGCCGTCGGGAGGCGCTACGGCGGGCGCGGCGACGCCGCGCCGCCTCATCCGCTGAGGCTTCGAGGAAAAGGAAACGGGCCTTTTCCTCTTCGAGGTAAGGAGCCTGTCCTTCTTCGTTTGGTTTGGTTCGTTGGTGATCAGGCGTCCTAACCTTCTGCCCGTGCCGGTGCAGGGTGGTGCCAACCGTCCCTCCTGTTGCACCAGCCAAGGTGCTGAGGACGAACGCATCGATCCCCACCCGGCGGCGCTCATCAAGGGCGTCGCGCCCAGGGACAAGCACGGCGGCGGGCACGAGCTCGCAAAGCCCGGCCGGGGCCTCGAGGTCCCGCCGGCGGGTCACCCCGCCGCGGCACGGCCCGGAGGTCGCCGAGGGGCGGCGGCGCCGGCCGCCGCGGAGACACGGGCGTGGCGGCGGCCGTGGTGGAGGTGGAGCGGGCGCAACCGCGGGGGCACCCGTGGACGCGGCGGCCGGCGGAGGCGACGGCCGCGGCGCCGTGCCGGCGCCGCGGCCGCGGTGGCGTGAGTGGAGGCGCCGGTGGAGACGGTGCAGGCGGCGGCGCCCGCCGTCAATCTGCAGGCGGAGGTGGTGGAGGTCTCGGACGACTCCCTGCCGCCTGGATGGAATCAGTGGGCTAGCTGGCCCACGAACTCCCCCGAGCCCCAGGAGGGGGCCCTCGTGAGGCGGCACGAGGGTCACATGGTGGTGGGGGGCCGAGGACATGGTGCCGAGGCCTCGTCCTCCCGCGCCGGCCGCCCCGCCCAGGTGGAGGGGGCCGTTGAGGATCCCCCTGCGTTCGCCGACGCCAGGGGGGAGCAAGAGCTCTGGGGCGAGCTCCGGAGCCACGGCGCCACGCTCAACCGCGCGCTGAACGAGGCGCTACGGGTCCATGGCGGCCCGTCCTGGCTCGTCTTCCAGGTGAGCCATGGTTGCTCGTCCCTTTTCCCTTTTCGTTTGTGTGCGCTGCATTCAAGTCTTGGCGCTTATGGGATTTGGTGTGTGGATGCCAGTAGCTTGAGCGCCGCGCCCACGACAAGTACGACGCGTTCGACTGGGTGAACGTCGAGGCCTACCAGCTCCGGGAGCAGTGCAGCGCTTTTGACGCGCTTGCTGACGCCCTTAGGACGCCGGACAGCTGGCTGGCGTACCGGGCTCTGGCCTGGCCTGACGAGCTCCCCGAGAGCTCGAGGCAAGACACGGCGCGTCGCTCGAGCCTCGAGCGGATCCGCGCAGCCCTCGTCGATCGCGACGAGGCGCTCGTGGAATGCGCGCGCGGACTCCGGAGAAGACGCGGACGCCGGCCGCCAACCGGGAGGCGGAGGTGGCCACCGCTCGCGCCGAAACCCGGGAGCTCCGCACGTCGCTCGAGGGGGCGCAGCGCGCAAGCGGCGCCAGCCGAGGAGCGGGTGCGCGGGTTGGAGCCGGCCGCGCCAAGGAGGCCGACGACCCGAGGGCCGCCCTCGACGCCAAGGCCGCGGCCCTCGCCACCGCCGAGGAGCAGCCTCCAAGAAGAGCGCATCGCTCGCCGGGGGGCCGAGGGGCGGCAACAGCGAGGAGCAGGCCGCCCTTGGCGACGCCCGACGGCGCCTGGAGCGGGAGCGCGTCGCTCGCGAGGCGGCGGAGAAGTCACTGGAGGAGCGGAACGCCGCGTTCTCCAAGGTCGAGGACGAGGCGCTCGTGCTCAGCATCAGCAACGCCAACCAGGAGCTGGCCCTCCGCGAGCAAGGCGAAACCGTCCAGCGCCTCGAGTTGGCGATCGAGTCCGCGCGCCGCGACTTCGAGTCGGAGAGGAAGCAAGTCGAGGGTGAGCCACTGTTTGACTCTTGCTTGTTGGTTTTTCGCTTTAGAGGGTTCGCTTCTCCCTTTCGATGTCTTTTTGTCTTGTCGATTCCGGGCTTGCGCACCGCCCGGGGCACGCAACCGAGCGGGCCGAGGCTGCGCAGCTTCCTACAACTCCTCCGAGCAGAGCCGGCGGAGCCGCGCGATGCGGCCCTCGAGACCGCCGCGTCGTCGAGGAGGGCGAGGCCCGTGCCGGCGCTCGGCCGGCCGCCCGCCCGCGCCCTCGGCGGCCACGTCACCGAGGGATGCGCGGGCGTTGCGGCCCGGGCGTCCGAAGGCCCCTCGGAGTGGTGCGATCCCACTACGAGGTTAACTTCGAGGCGCTGGCGGAAGGCTACATCGTTCCCGAGGGCGTCGAGGACGAGGTGGCTATGGAGCGTGTGGACGCGCTTGCCGCCGACGCCGCCGGGTTGCTCGCCGAGGCCTTCGAGGAGTTCCTCTTCCCGGACGCCGCAGACGCTGCTGCTCCTCCCGCCTGAAAGCAGTTTGGGCGCTAGGCCCATTTTTTGATGTGTATCAATATTCTGGCCTCGTGGCCTTGTGTAAATAAACAAGTTGTTTCACGAACATGAGCATTTGCTGTGAATGAAGTCGTTTGTTTATCACGCTTTTTTGTTTCTCCTTCTTCCTGAGTAGATTCTAGTTAGGGGAGTTCGATTTTCGCAGGGGGCCCGCTGGGTTGGAGGCGAGAGAGAAGGGCCATATCCATGCGGCGTAGGCTATCTCTGGCTCGCACGCTCCTTCCGCTGTGCCACCTGCGCCCTGTTCGAATCGTGGCTCGAGGTTGAAGTAGGAAACGAACTTAGCGTGTGTTGTTTTGTTTTTTGCGTGAAAAAATGGGACCATTTGGGGGGGGTGCCCCCCTCAGTAGCCCCCGAGGGTAACTTGGGTTTCAGGGGAAAGCCGAGTTGCCCTTTTATTAGACTTGAATTATTTACATAGTCGCCGCCAACTGGGGCGTTGGCGATGTGATTTTTACAACAAAGATACTTGGAAAATCCTAGCTAAGGGTAGAAGCGACGTAGCTGTTGGATGTTCCAAGCGTTGGTGAGCTCTTCACCGTCCTCGTTGGCCAGCTTGTATGTGCCCGGCTTGAGTACCTTCACCACGACGTAGGGTCCCTCCCATGGGGGCGATAGCTTGTGGCGCCCTCGATTATCTTGGCGCAGCCTTAGGACCAGATCCCCTTCGCTTAAATCCCTTCGACGTATCTTGTGTGCTTGGTAGCGTCGTAGGGACTGTTGATACCTCGCGGAATGCATCAATGCTACGAGGCGTGCCTCGTCTAGCTGGTCCAGCGATGAAGGATCAGATGGCGACTAGAGAGGGGGGAGTGAATAGGAGCCGGTAAAAATTCTTCCCAAAGAACCCGGCCTATGTCCTACTCAAATCCCGGTCACACACAAGCGATGGATCGAATCACGCACCAATCGCCAAGACCACGAGGTTATGGATCAACCTCTAGCCTTAGGAACGATTCCTCAAAGCACACGCGGAAGCACAAGAAAGGGAGGAGGGAATCGAACCAAGAAGCAAAGCACACAGGCTCTGGCGGACCGTCCGCGCAGGAGGGGCGGACCGTCCGCAAGAGCCGCGCGGACCGTCCGGCCGGGGTATCGCGGACCGTCCGCACCCGAGCCGCGGACCGTCCGGCCTTAGCCGCGGACCGTCCGTTAATTTACACGGAACGACCCAAAGACACCCCCGTGCCACGGACCGTCCGCGGGGAGCACGCGGACCGTCCGCCAAGCACCCGCGGACCGTCCGCCCGACACCGCGGACCGTCCGAAACTCCGTCCAACCAAAAACCAAAAACACGACGGATCGAAACAAAGGACGAGCAAGAACACGAAGAACTCGGGACGAACTCGAGCGGCGCGGACCGTCCGCCGGGGAGGGCGCGGACCGTCCGCGAGGCTCGGACGAGCGTAAAAACACCCGACCTCGAAAGTCAACTCCCCCAAATCATCATCGGATTTCCCAAACGGTTGAAGCTATGGAGACAAGGGTTTGGGGACTTGAAAAGCGTCACACAAGGATGCTATAGCCCAAAAATCTTGCCTCCTAACTCCCTAAATCACAGGGAATCGCGAATCCTTTGAGCACCACCAAAAACTAGAGCACCGAACGAAAACTCACGAATCGAAGTAGTTTCCCGGCGTTTGAGGGCACAAGATCAAGCACAAAGATGCACAAGACATCTATCCATGTTTCCCTCAAAGAAATCCGGGAAGAAACTCACTCAAATCCGCGGAATCACACCGGGAACAAAGGCACGAAAATAAGCACAAAAAGCCACGAAAAACAACCCCGAATCTTCTATACAAACCAGGAAAGATTCACAAGGTCTAGCATGCCGCCCTAGCATCCATCCCTCTCAACAAATCTCTCATGAAGCTCTCATGCTAGCCTAGAGAAAATAGGAAGGAAAATAGCTACGAAAATGAGAAAGAGGAGGGAGCAAATGAAACCCTAAGTCGCGGAGAGAGAGAGCCATCAACACACACTCCAGGCTTATATATCGGAGTCCCGCCGGAGTGGTAAATGACTCGACTACCCCTAACTACACTACGGCGATACAACCCACGTAGGGGCATTTTGGTAATGTTTGTGGGTCTTGCCATCGGACGGCCACGCCTTCGCCGCACCCCGCGTCCTCCCGACGCAAGCCATGCGATCCCGCCGCGTGTCCTCCGCCTCGAAGCTTCCCGACACGCCCGGATCCCGTCTCCGTCGTGTTGGGCCCTCGGACTTGGTTTTGAGGCCCAAACCAAGAAACCGTCCGCCGATGGTTTTGTGGGCAAACCACCAAACCCCGCGTGCTCCGTCCGGCCTCCCACCAAACCACTTGACTTGACCGCTACCGTGCACCGGCTCACTTGTCCATGACTTCGTCTTGCTTGTGTCGCCACCATGTGGCCCGCACCTGGGCCCCGCCGTCCACCGGGTCCCTCGAACCGAGCCTACTTGTCTCTCCATCTCCCGGAGGCCCCTCAAGGCTGAAGACCTTTCGCGCCTGTTCTTCACCTGCAACAACACGAACTAGGCCGCAGCCTACACCTGCGCACTAAGCCAAGAGTCAGTCCAACACCCGTTGTCAATTCTCATCACTAAGGAGCGGTCATCCATCGACCACTGGGACGCTCCTGGTCCTCAAGCGAGTCCTCGCGGGCTCGCTGGTTAGCGTCCTCGTCGTAGCCTCGAACCCTGGGCGACCCGTATTCTAAGTCTGTGGGGAGGACGGCCTCCGCGCCATGGACTAGGAAAAACGGGGTGAACCCGGTGGCTCGCTTGGGGTGGTCCTTAGGCTCCACACAACCGCCGGGTAGTTCTTGGAGCCATTTTCGCCGGACTTGTTGAGCTGGTCGAAAATTCTGGGCTTGAGGCCCTGTAGGATCATGCCGTTGGCACGCTCCACTTGGCCGTTGGTCTGTGGGTGTGCCACAGCTGCCCAATCCACGCGGATGTAGAACTTGTCACAGAACTCCAGGAACTTCCGGCCCGTGAATTGGGACCCATTCTCCGTGATGATGGAGTTTGGCACTCCGAAGCAGTAGACGATGTCGGTGAAGAACGTGACCGCCTGCTCAGCCCTTAAATTCGTGATGGGGCGCACCTCCACCCACTTGGAGAACTTGCCAATTGCGACCAGCAGGTGGGTGAAGCCCCCGGGCGCCTTCCGCAGGGGCCCGACGATGTCCAACCCCCACACGGCGAACGGCCATGTTACGGGGATCGTTTGCAGGGCATGGGCGGGCAAACTGGATTTGCGGGCATAGAACTGGCACCCTTCGCAGGTGCGTACGATTTCGCTGGCGTCCGCGACCGCGGTAGGCCAATAGAAGCCTTGGCGGAACGCGTTGCCGACGAGGGTGCGGGGTGCGGCGTGGTGGCCACAGATCCCCGCGTGGATGTCCCGTAGGAGCTCGCGCCCCTCGGGAATGGGTACACACCGCTGTAGGATGCCAGAGGCGGCGCGCTTGTACAGCTCGCTATCGACGAGAGTGAACGATTTGGCCATCCTGGCGATGCGCCTAGCTGCGGCCCGGTCTGCGGGGAGTTCCCCTCGAGCCATCCAGGCGATGTATTTTTCCCGCTGTCGGTGCGGAATATGGTCCCGACACTAACCAGTAGATAGCGCCGTGGTCTATCCCTCAATGGTCGATGCTAAGCAACAAGTGACACAGAGGTTTATCCTGGTTCCGGCCGAGGGGGCCGTACGTCCAGCAGGGGCGTGCTCAGGGCACTATATTACTTAGCACCGGGGGTGCTTGTAGTGGGGCAAATACAAGCAAGGCGGTAGAGGAAGCGTGGCTTCCAAGTCCCTGGTGGAGTGGCTGAAGACGTTGCGGGAGAATAAGAGAGTGAGTGCACGGTATGTTGTGTTCCACCCCTCCCCCCCTCACGGCTGGGGGCTCGCCTCCCCTTTTATAGATCAAGGGGACGGCGGGTTACATGCGCGCCGCGCTACTTAGCTATGTGGAGAAGTGCGACGTGCTACGGTGTAGAGTGGGCGGCCGTCTGTGCGATCCCCGCCACGATCCGGTCATCATGGCTCGACTTGTGCCGAACAAAGGGCGGTTCGAGGGTAGGAGAGCGGCGGATGGCGGTGATGTCCTCCGATAGGCTCGAGGGAGGTGCGACGCGGCCCGTACGGCGCACGGAGAGTTGGCGAACGGCGTTCCTTCCCAACGCGCCTCACGGGGCCGGGAGTCGTTGCTGCGGTGTCCGGCGTGCGCCCGCGCGTGCGGGTACGGCGGCCACGCCGTTACGGTGGCGGGGATGGCGGTCCACCGGCCTACCGCCTCCACCTAACCCCCGTAGGGTCACAAGAAAGTACATCGAGGGTGCGCCGGCCCGCTTTCGAGGGCTCGGCGCGTTAGCCGCACGGGGCGTGCGCGCGGTGTCACGAGACTGACACCGGCCGCACTCCACCGTACCCTCCCACAGTGTCGGGGATGGGCTCCTCCCCGGGGAGTTGGTGCGGCGGCACGGGGGCGCGAGCCCCGGCGCATGATGGCGCCGTCCGCGGCGTCGGGGCGTTAAATGCCCGTGTACGGGGCCGGCGCACGCGTGCGGGACGCCCGCGAGCGTGGCGGGCCCTAGCCGAGGGCGGGGCGTACCCTCGAGCGAGGCGAAACCTGCTCGAGGGAAGTGCTGCCCCTCGAGCGGGGCGATGCCCGCCCGAGGGGTGCGTGCAGCCTCGAACGAGGCGGAGTCCGTTTCGAGGGGATCCTTACGTGGGCCGCCTCGATTGGCCGTCGGAGTCCCCGTGGGCCGTGTCCTGCATGGTTAGGCACCTGCATGGTTAGGCTTAATGTTATCGGGTTTCGTTCTGGGTTTTAAGTGGGTTTTCCCCCATTGTTTAAGGGGACCCTTAGGGCTGTCCCCGACAGTAGCCCCCGAGCATCTGTGGGTTTGCCGTTGCGGCTCCCGCAGATGCTGGAACCTACTGATAGGACGTTCTTCCCTCCTTGTTTGCGAACGCTTTCCGTGGGGCCGCGTCAGCGGACCCGCGGGTCTAGCCTCGAAGCCTGCGGGGAGTGTGGGTACTCCTGCAGGGGTTTACCGCGAGAATTTTGGTCAGAGAGACGTGGCACATATACCAACCGGCATCGGCGGTATTTCAGCCGGCTTCGGGGGTGCATGCACCACTGACACTGTCTCGGGCGGGTGCAGTTTCAAGGAGGTGTAGCCGTGCGTCAAGCCCCCGAGCCTTGGCCCGTTCGAGGCGATCGGGTAGAGCCCGACGACTTGTTTTTCGACGCGCCCTCGCCGTCCCTCCGCGGGACGGAGGGTGAGGTTTCTGCAACTCCCATCGAGCGGGTCGCGAGTGCCGATTCCTCTTCGAGCCGGTAGCGGGTGGTTCAAGTGGACGCCCATGCCCCGTTCGATAAGGGTAGGCTGCGCGGTCCGGAGACACGTCCATGGAAGCGCTTGCGTGGGTTTGCTAGGTGGGGCTCGGTCCCGTTCGCTAGGGACCGAGGGCGCGGAAGCTCTCCCTCGGTGGGATCCCCCCCGGCTAGCCGCCCTCGGCGGCTCTCGAACACGACATGTGGGGCACCCTCGAGCCGACGGGCTCGAGGAACGGCTCGAATGCGCGTGCCCTCGTCGTCCCTAACTCTGCGATCTGTGGCGCCTGTTCGAACCCTTCGAGGGTCAGGCTTCGAACCTCTGATCAGTAGGGCCGTGCGGGGTGGCGCCTGGGCGGCCCCGTCTTTTCACGTTTGCGGCCGTCGAGGGGTCTGGGCGAGCCAGTCCTCGAGGTGCTGGTTGGTAGCACAGCGTATGTGCTTTCTTTTGGAGGGTTGACATTGTCTCGAGCCGGGGGCTCGCTCCGCTCGAGGCTTTTGCGTGGCATGGGTGCCCGCGGTTGCCTGCTCTACATCGAGCAGGTCCCGGGCGACCTTCTCACGTCGATATCCCATCGAGGGTTGACGTCATTTTGAGCCAAGGGCTCGTGCCGCTCGAGGGTTTTACGTGGCATGGGTGCCCGCGGTTGCCTGCTCTACATCGAGCAGGTCCCGGGCGACCTTCTCACGCTGATATCCCATCGAGGGTCGCTTTTGTTTGGAGCCGAGGGTCATGCCGCTCGAGGGTTTTACGTGGCATGGGTGCCGCGGTTGCCGCTCTACATCGAGCGAGTCCGGACGACCTTCTCACGCCGATATCCCATCGAGGGTCGCCTCGTTTCGAGCCGGGGGTTCGCCCCGCTCGAGGGTTCTCCTTGCTTGGCAAGGGACCCGGCATTTAAGTGCCTTGCGGTCGTGGCCGCGGTTTTGCGGGCGCGGGCGCGTCTTTTTAGGCGTTGCGGCCGCGCGCGCGCGTAGTGGGCGGTGTGGCGGGCGGACGTGACGGCTTCGCCTCGGTCGCTGCCGGTCCTTGCCGTAATGATGGCCCGCCTGCAGTGTTGTGGCCGCTGCGGTCGTGGTGGGGCCCACCCGTCGACGCGATGGAAAGATTCCCTGCAGTTAATGCTAGCGGGGCGTCCGCTCCGAAGAGCTCGCCCGTCGGCCTATAAAGCTGCGGGGAGGAGGGGACGGCGGTTTTTTACCTTAGTGTCTCACCATTTTCGGTCCTCCGCCCCTTCGTCTTCGTCTCGCTCTTGCCACCGCGCGGTTTCGCCGTTAGAGCTCTTTTTTCCGTTTCCGTGTCCTCCGCCTTCGCATTCCTTCGTCCCCCCTCATGGCACCGCCTCAGCTTCCCCTTAGGATCCTGGAGCCGTACGCACGGGAGAGGTCGACGGTGACCCGGCTCGCCCTTGGCGAGGCCGGTCGCCGCCGGTCGGTGGCGGCTAACGAAGAAGGGCGTCGGCGGAGTGGATCGTGCCGCCGGCGGCGCACCACGAGCCCAACCCGCCGGAGGGCTACGTGGTGAGCTTCGTCCGCTACCACGAGCGTGGCTTCAACGCGCGGCGAGCACCTTCATGCGGGCGATGTGCTACTACTACGGGGTGGAGCCGCACAACTTCGCCCCCCAACGCGATCTCGCGAGCGGCCACGTTCGTGGGCGTCGCGAAGGGTACACGGGGATCCCGGTCAAGCGGGAGCTGCGGGTTCACCTTTTCCGCGGGGAGCTCATCACGCAGCCCACGTCGGAGCCGGGGACTCGCCGCGCGGTGCGCGCCGGCGGGATGTCACTGCCCCCGCGGGGGCAACTCAAGGATTTCTACATCCCCCGCACCATGACGACGAACAACGCGGCCGGGAGGCCGGGATGGTTCTACCGCGCAATGCCGAGCCCGGCCTTCCTCCCTACACCGCCGGGTATTCAAGAAGAGGCGGGACTCACGGGGCTACGGGGTGTCCACGGCCCGGCATCGGGCGCGGCAAGAGTCCGTCCTCGCCACCCCTGCGGCGGGGCCGGGCGAAGCACGGGGCCGAACGCGATGGGCGTCCTCGCCTTCCTCCACCACCGGCGGGTCGTGCCTCGATGGAGAGGCCGCTGCGCATCTTCGAGATGACGGAGGCGGCCAACCCACGTCGACCCGGCGAGGTCGCGGATGCTCCCGACGCCCCTTGAGCGGCCGTATGCGCTCACCGGGCGCGGAACGCCGTCGACACCCGGTGCCGCCACCGCGGGTCGGACCCCATGGGACCTTGAGATGCTCCCCACGGGCCGCCGGTGAGTTGGGTTCCCGATTTTGTTTTAGTTCTTGGTCTTGCTTTTGTTTCCCGATGCGCCATTGTCGCTCCAAAGGTGCGCGGCGGTGGAGTTCAACATCGCCAAGTCCGTTCCACCCACCCCCGATTCCCGTGCGCTCGGCGGGCGGCGCGGCGGGAGCGACGGGAGCGGGCGGCGCGCAAGAGGGAGCACGCGAGGCGACGTCAAGCTCGCCGCGGCCGGCGGGCCGCGGAGTACCGACGGCGCGAGGAGCCGGGGCTTTCCTCCCCGGAGATCGAGGAGCCCTCATCCTCGGAGGAGGACGAGGAGGAAGAGGCCGAGGGGGAGGGCCCCTCGGACGAGGTGGCGACTCGCGCCTCCCTCGCCGGAGCGGCGCCGGCGGCGAGGGGCGGCATTGCACGGGGCGGGCGCAACGGCGCCGCCCGCGCGGGCCATCGACATCAAGGTCGACGCGCACGGGGCGGGCGTGCCCCGCGCGTGCGGCGGCGCCGTCGGGGAGGCGCCGCGGCGGCGTGGCGTGGCAGCTGCGCCGGCCCCATCTGCTGAGGCCTCGAGGAAAAGAAAACGGGCCTTTTCCTCTTCGAGGTAAGGAGCCCGTCCCTTTTCGTTAGGTTTGATTTGTCGATGATTAGGCATCCTAACCTTCTGTCCGTGCCTGTGCAGGGTGGTGCCAACCGTGCCTCCTCTTGCACCTGCCAAGGTGCTGAGGACGGACGCGTCCATCCCCACCCGGCGGCGCTCGTCGAGGGCGTCGCGCCCGGGGACAAGCACGGCGGCGGGCGCGAGCTCGCAAGCCCCGGTTGGGGCCTCGAGGCCCCGGCGGGTCGGACCGACTGCCGCGGCGCGGCGGGAGGTCGCGGGGCGGCGCACCGGTCGTCATGGAGGCACGGGGGCGCGGCGGCGGCCGTGGTGGAGGCGCGGCCGCCGGGGGGGCCGTTGCGGTGGAGGAGGCGGAGCGGGAGCAACCCGCGGCGCCGTGGGCTGCGAGGCGCGGCCGGGAGGTGGCGGGCGCGGCGCCGCGTCCGGGCGCCGCGGCCGCGGAGGCGCTAGTGGAGGTGCGGCGGAGGCGGCGCAAGCGTGCGCCGCCGGCGATTTGCGGCGGAGGTGGTGGAGGTCTCGGACGACTCTCCGCCGCCGGGTGGAATCGGTGGAGCCGGCGGCCCACGAACTCCCCCGAGCCCCAGGAGGGGGCCCTCGTGAGGCGACACGAGGGTCACATGGTGGTGGGGGGCCGAGGGCATGGTGCCGAGGCCTCGTCCTCCCACGCCGGCCGCCCTGCCCAGGTGGAGGGGTCCGTCGATGATCCCCCTGCGTTCGCCGACGCCGGGGGGGGGAGCGGGGAGCTGCGGGGGCGAGCTCGGATCCACGGCGCCACGCTCAGCCGCGCGCCGAACGAGGCGGCTGCGGGTCCATGGCGGTCCGGCCTGGCTCGTCTTCCAGGTGAGCCACAATTGCTCGTTCTTTTTTTTTCTTTTTCGTTTGTGTATATTGCGCCCAAGTCTTGGTGCTTATGGGATTTGGTGTGTGGATGCCGGGGAGCTCGAGCGCCGCGCCCACGACAAGTACGACGCGTTCGACCGGGTGAACGGCGAGGGCCCCGGCGGCTCCGGGAGCAATGCGAGCGCTTTCGACGCGCTTGCGGACGCTCTTAGGACGCCGGACGGTGGGCGGCGTCCCGGGCCCCGGCACGGCCCGACGAGCTCCCCGAGAGCTCGGCGGGGACACGGCGCGTCGCTCGAGCCTCGGCGGGTCCGCGCGGCCCTCGTCGATCGTGACGAGGTGCTATGGAATGCGCGCGCGGACCTAGAGAAGGCGCGGACGGCGGCCGCCAGGCGGGAGGCGGAGGTGGCCACCGCTCGCGCCGAAACGCGGGAGCTTCGCACGTCGCTCGAGGGGGCGCGGGAGCGCGGCCGCGCGGGGGGGGGCCGGGGGGAGCGGGCGCGCGAGGGCGGAGCGGCGGGCCGGGGGAGGGCCGACGACCGAAGGCCGCCCCTCGACGCCAAGGCCGCGGCCCTCGTCAGCTGCCGAGGAGCGGCTCTGCAAGAGAGCACCGCCGCCAAGGGGCGAGGAGCGGCTCCGGCGGAGGAGCGGGGGCCGCTCTCACCGATGCCCGTGCGGCCGGGAGCGAGGAGCGCGCCGCCCACGAGGTGACGCGGAAGTCCTTGGCGGATCGGGACGCCAAGCTCTCCAAGGGCGAGGGCGAGGTCGTTGTGCTCGGCATTGCGAGCGCAAACCGAGGAGATGGCCCTCCGGGGAGCGAGGGTGAGACGCGTCAAGCGCCTCGAGCTTACGGTCGAGGCCGTGCGCCGCGACCTCGAGATGGACAAGAAGCAAGTCGAAGGTGAGCCACAATCGACTCTTGTCTTGTTGGATTTTCGATTGGGAACTTCGCATTCCCTTTTTTCGATTTATCCCTTGCCTTGATGTTCCCGGGCTTGCGCCTTGCTACCGGGGCACGCGGCGGAGCGGGCCGAGGCGGCGCGGGCCTCCTACAACTCCTCCGGCGGGGGGCTGCGGGGAGGCGCGCGATGCGGCCCTCGAGACTTGCCGCACCATCGAGGAGGGCGAGGCACGGGCGGCGGCTCGGCGGCCGGCCGTCCGCGCGCCCTTGGTGGCCACGTCACCGGCGGGTGCGCGGGCGGCTGCGGGGGGCGTCCGAAGGCCCTCGGAGTGGTGCGATCCCACTACGAGGTAAGCTTCGAGGCGGCGGCGGAAGGCTACGTCGTACCCGAGGGCATCGAGGACGAGGTGGCCATGGAGCGTATGGATGCGCTCGCTGCTGATGCCGCCGGGTCGCTCGCCGAGGCCTTCGTGGAGTTCCTCTTCCCGGACGTCGTTGACGCTGCTGCTCCTCCCGCCTGAAAGCAGTTGGGCGCTAGGCCCGTTTTTTGTTTATGCGTATCAGAATTCTGGCCTCGTGGCCTTTTGTAAACAAACAAATTGTTTCATGAACATAAGCAGAAGATGTAAATGAAAGTTGTTTGCTTATCACGCTTTTTTGTTTCTCCTTCTTCCTGAGTGGATTCTAGTTAGGGAAGTTCGATTTTCGCAGGGGGCCCGCTGGGTTGGAGGCGAGAGAGAAGGGCCATAGCCACGCGGCGTAGGCTATCTCTGGCTCGCACGCTCCTTCCGCTGTGCCGCCGCGCCTGTTCGAATCGTGGCTCGAGGTTGAAGTAGGAAACAAACTTAGCGCGTGTGGGTTGTTGCGTTTTTTGCGCGAAAAAATGGGACCATTTTTGGGGGGGGGATGCCCCCCATAGTAGCCCCCCGAGGGTAACTTGGGTTTCAGGGGAAAGCCGAGTTGCCCTTTTATTAGACTTGGAGCATTTACATAGTTGTCACCAACTGGGGCGTTGGCCATGTGATTTTACAACAGAAAGTACTTGGAAAGATCCTAGCTAAGGGTAGAAGCGACGTAGCTGTTGGATGTTCCAAGCGTTGGTGAGTTCTTGACCGTCCTCGTTGGCCAGCTTGTACGTGCCTGGCTTGAGCACCTTCACCACGACGTAGGGTCCCTCCCATGGGGGCGATAGCTTGTGGCGCCCTCGGTTATCTTGGTGCAGCCTTAGGACCAGATCCCCTTTGCTGAAATCCCTTCGACGTATCTTGCGTGCTTGGTAACGTCGTAGGGACTGTTGATACCTTGCGGAGTGCATCAACGCCACGAGGCGTACTTTGTCTAGCTGGTCCAGCGAGTCCTCGCGGGCTCGCTGGTTAGCACCCTCGTTGTAGCCTCGAACCCTGGGCGATCCGTATTCTAAGTCCGTGGGGAGGATGGCCTCCGCGCCATGGACTAGGAAAAACGGGGTGAACCCGGTGGCTCTGCTTGGGGTGGTCCTTAGGCTCCACACAACTTGCGGTAGCTCTTGGAGCCATTTTCGCCCCGGATTTGTTGAGTGGTCGAAAATTCGGGTTTTAGGCCTTGTAGGATCATGCGGTTGGCACGTTCCACTTGGTCGTTGGTCCGTGGGTGCGCCATAGGCGCCCGGTCCACACGGATGTGGAACTTGTCGCGGAGGAACTCCAAGAACTTCCGGCCGTGAGCGGGACCCGTTGTCGGTGATGATGGAGTTTGGCACTCCAAAGCGGTAGACGATGTCGGTGAAGAATGTCACCGCTTGCTCGGCCCTTAGGTTCGTGATGGGGCGCACCTCCACCCACTTGGAGAATTTGTCGATCGCAACTAGCAAGTGGGTGAAGCCCCCGGCGCCTTCCGCGAGGGGCCGACGATGTCCGGCCCCCACACGGCGAACGGCCATGTAACGGGGATGGTGCGTAGGGCGTGAGCGGGCAAGTTGGACTTGCGGGCGTAGAGCGGCACCCTTCGCGGGTGCGTACGATTTCGGCGGCGTCGCGACCGCGGTAGGCCAGTAAAAGCCTTGGCGGAACGCGTTGCCGACGAGGGCGCGGGGTGCGGCGTGGTGGCCGCAGATCCCCGCATGGATGTCCCGCAGGAGCTCGCGCCCCTCGGGAATTGGCACGCACCGCTGTAGGATGCCGGAGGCGGCGCGCTTGTACAGCTCGCCATCGACGAGGGTGAAGGATTTGGCCATCCTGGCGATGCGCACGGGCGCGGCCGGTCCGCGGGGAGTTCCCCTCGAGCGATCCGGGCGATGTATTTCTCCCGCGGTCCGCACGGACGGGGAGCCGGCTCGATGTCCATCGCGTCGGCTTCCTGAGAGCCGTACCCCTCGAGAAGGGAGAGCACGTACGCCTCGTTCGAGGGGTCCTCGTCCATGGGCTCCGCACCCACTGGGTTCGAGGGAGCCCTCGAGGGTCCATCGTGATTCGAGGGGTAGGGCTCGAAGACGACCGAGGGTTGAGCGATGTCACGCGCGAAAACGTTCGGGGGAACGGTGATCCGTCCGGACGCGATCTTGGCGAGCTCGTCTGCTTCCTCGTTGTACCGGCGGGGTACATGATTAAGCTCAATGCCGTAGAACATGTCTTCGAGGGTCCGCACGGCTTTACAGTAGGCCTCCATCTTGTCGTCGTGGCAGCTCGCGTTCTTCATGACTTGATCGATCACGAGCTGCGAGTCCCCTCGCACGTCGAGGCGCTTGACGCCCAACTCAATGGCGATTTTGAGGCCGCAGAGCAGGGCCTCGTACTTAGCCATATTGTTGGACGCGGGGAAGTGGAGGCGCACTGCGTAGCGCATGTGCTCCCCGAGGGGTGACACGAAGAGCAGGCCCGCGCCCGCTCCCGTTTTCATCACGGAGCCGTCGAAGAACAGAGTCCAGCACTCTGCCTGGATTTGTGGGGGTGGTAGCTGTGTGTCTGTCCACTCAGCGACGAAATCCGCTAGAATTTGCGAATTGATAGCCTTACGTGGGGCGTAGGCGAGCGTTTCGCCCATCAGTTCCACGGACCACTTGGCGATCCTTCCCGCGGCGTCGGGGTTGCGGATGATTTCCCCCAGCGGAAAGGAAGAAACCACCGAGACGGGGTGGGCCTCGAAGTAGTGGCGGAGCTTGCGCCGCGCAAGGACTACCGCGTATAGCAGCTTCTGGACCTGTGGGTAGCGTGTCTTCGTGTCCGACAGGACTTCGCTGATGTAGTAGACCGGCCTCTGCACGGGCAAGGCGTGCCCTTCCTCCGTGCGCTCCACGACGATCACGGCGCTGACCACCTGGGTGGTTGCGGCCACGTAGAGCTGCAGGGGTTCGCCGTCTCGCGGCGGCGTGAGGATTGGAGCGTGCGTCAGAGACGCCTTCAGCTTGTCGAGCGCGTCCTGGGCCTCGGCGGTCCAACGAAGCGCTCGTGCTTCTTGAGCGGCCGGTAGAGGGCGAGGCCCTTCTCACCGAGCCTCGAGATGAAGCGGCTTAAGGCGGCGAGGCACCCCAACACCTTCGCACCCCTTTGAGGTCCCGGATCGGACCCATTCGCTCGAGGGCCGCGACCTTTTCGGGGGTTGGCCTCGATTCCCCGGCGGGAGACGATGTATCCTAGGAGCATGCCCCGCGGCACTCCAAAGACACATTTTTCGGGGTTTAGCTTGACCCCGTTGGCCCGTAGGCGGTGAACGCGGCGCCAAGGTCGCTAACCCGGGTCGTCCGCCCTCCTGGTCTTGACGACGATGTCGTCCACGTAGGCTTCGACCGTCCGCCCGATGTGATCCCCAAAAACGTGCGCATGCGGCGGCGATATGTTGCGCCCGCGTTTCTGAGGCCAAAAGGCATCGCGACGTAACAGAACGTCCCGAACGGTGTGATGAACGAAGTCGCGAGCTGGTCGGACTCCTTCATTTTTATTTGGTGATATCCCGAATAGGCATCAAGGAAACAGAGTAGTTCGCACCCAGCCATTGAATCAACGATTTGATCTATGCGTGGCAAGGGAAAAGGAACTTTTGGACATGCTTTATTAAGACTAGTGTAGTCTATACACATCCGCCATTTCCCATTCTTCTTTTTTACAAGCACGGGATTAGCTAGCCACGTAGGGTGGAACACTCCCTTGATGAATCCGGCCTCGAGAAGCTTCCGCAGCTCCGCTCCGATCGCCCGTCGCCGCTCCTCGTCGAAGCGGCGCAGCCGTTGCTGCACGGCGCGGGCGTTTGGCAGGATATCAAGGGAGTGCTCGGCGACTTCCCTCGGGATGCCTGGCATGTCCGAGGGGCTCCACGCGAAGACGTCGGCGTTGGCGCGGAGGAAGTCGACGAACGCGCTTCCTATTTAGGGTCGAGGGTCGGGCGACCCTCAACGCCTTGCCCTCGGGGGCCGACGGGTCGAGGGGACCCCTTTGGTGCGCTCGGCGGCCTCGAAGGTGCCGACGTGCTTGGCGGCGGAGGGCGAGGTCATCGTTGACCATTTTCTCCCGGCGTGTTCACCGGTGCTTCATCCCGGCGCCGGTGCCTGCGTGTTCCACGCACTCGACGTCGCAGTTGAATGCGTGCTCGATCGACGACCCGACGGTGATGATGCCGTTTGGCCCGGGCATCTTCATCTTCAGGTACGTGTAGTTGGGGACCGCCATGAATTTGGCATAGCAAGGTCGCCCAAGTATGGCATGGTAGGCCCCTTTGAACCCCACCACCTCGAAGGTGAGGGTTTCCTTACGGAAGTTCTTGGGGGTACCAAACCGGCCGGCGGATCGATGCGCCGAGGGGTTGAACTTTGTTTGCGGGCGCGATGCGGTGAAACGGCTTCGTGGCCGGGCCGCAGCTGGTCCAGCCCGATCCCCATCGGGCGCAATGTATGCGCGAAGAGGATATTGAGGCTACGCCTCGCGTCCATAAGGACCTTCGAAAACCGGGGCGTTCCCAATGATGGGATCGACCACTAGCGAGTGCTTGGCCGGGTTCGGGATACGGTTTGGGTGGTCATCCCGGCTAAAGGTGATGGCATCCTTCGACCAGTTGAGGAAGGCCGGAGGCGCCCTCTCTGCGGCGAGGACTTCGTGCCGCTCCTTCTTGCGCTGCCGGGTCGACATGTCGACATTAGGTCCCCCAAAGATGAGGAACACATTCTCGACAGCAGGGAAGCCACCCGCGTCGCCGTCGCCTCCGTCTTTCTTGGCCTCTTCCTCCTTCGCGGCGGCGCGGCCATAGAACTTTTTGAGCATATCGCACTGCTCAAGAGTGTGGTTCACGGGGGTCTCGTGGTAGGGACATGGCTTCTTCAGCATGTCATCAAACACCCCCGGGCCTCGAGGAGCCGGTCGAGGGCCCCGTCGAGCCGGGTCGACAGCAAGGGCCTCGGCGTTGCCGCCGTTGCGCCCCTGCTCGCGCGCCTCGCGGCGCGACTTCTTCCCCTTCTTGCCCCGCTTGTCGTTGCGGTGCGGCTCCTTGGACCCACTGCCCTCCGCGGGCGTGTCCTCGGAGCGCTTGCCCTTCTTGCCGTCGAAGATTGCCCCCACGGCTTCCTCTCCGGAGGCGAAGCTGGTGGCAATGTCGAACAGCTCGTTGGAGTCCGTGGGCGGGCTGCGTCCCAGCTCGCGCACGAGGTCCCGGCACGTGGTGCCCTCGAGGAACACGTGCACGATCTCGGGCGTGCCACGGCGGGGGAGCTCCGTGCAGCGCTTGGAGAAGCGCCGTATGAAGTCCCGCAGCGACTCGCGGGCTTGCGTGCGGGGAGCGCGGTCCCATGAGCTTCCAGGGCGCACGTATGTACCCTGGAAGTTGCCCACGAATGTGTGGACTAGATCGTCCCAGTTATGGATCTGGCTGGCGGGCAAGTGCTCGAGCCATGTCCGCGCCGCGTCGCCCAGATGCAGGGGCAAATTGCGGATGATCACTTCGTCGTTAGTGGCCCCGCCCAGCTGACAGGCTAGGCGGTAGTCGTTGAGCGAGACGCGGGGGTCCGTCTCCCCGTTGTACTTGACGATCGTCGAGGGCTGGCGGAAGCGTTGGGGGAACGCTGCCGTGCGGATCTCCCGGCTGAACACACGGGTGCCAGGAGGCTCCGGTGTCGGGGAGCGATCCTCACCGCTGTCGTAGCGCCCACCCCTTCGAGGGTGGTAGCCCTTGGCCGCCGTGCGTCGCGCCTTGCTTCCGGTGCGTGCGGCGTTGATGACGTTGCGGGCGTCGCCATCCAGTGCCCTGCGCGCGTCAAGGAGTCGTTCCTTGGCCGGCGTGCGTCCTTGGTCAGCAGGTTGACCCGCGTGCACCGAGGGTTCGCCTCCTGGTGCGGGTTCGTCACCCCGCGCGTCCCCCTGTTGGCGGATGCGTGAGGCCGAGCTCTCGGCCTGTTGGACGGCCGCTTGCTCGATGAGAGTTTGCACCTCGCGGTGCATGTCTCGAGCCTCGGGGGTCGAGGGTGCCGGCATGGCACGCAGCAACGTCGCGGCAGCGACGAGCTTTTGGCTCGCACGCGGCGGAATGTCCGCGTTGTCCGCGTTGGGGACGGTGTTGATGCGGTCACGGACCTGTCGGCCCAGCTCCCGCGCGCGTTCGCCGCGCGCGGAGGCTTCCCCGCCATCGAAGCGCGGAGCGGCCGCGCGCCGGTATTCCTCCGCCGGCTTGGCCTCGAGCTCGCGGGCTTGGGCCGGCTTGTGCGTCGATGTCGGCCCCGGCGGGGAGCGCTTGGCCGCCGCGGCCGGGCGCGTAGCGATCCCCGGGGCGGGCGTGACTTCCCCGTCTCGGCACTGCCGCACCGGCGGCGTTGGCGGGTCGTTGGTGATGACGGCGCAACACTCCCACGCGGGGTCGTAGCTCCCGGTCTTTGGAGTCGTCGGAGCGGCCAAACCAGTAGTCCGTGGCGTCGAGGAAACGCCGGAACGCGACTGGGTCCGGCACGCCGGAGAAGTCCCACTCTGCATACCCGTGGCGGTTGGCGGGTGGCATCGTGTCGACGGAGCCCAGGGACGACTCATCTTCTGCTGAGGTGCCGGGGTCCCTAGCGACGCAGACGTGGCGGCCAGGTGGAACCCTGCGCATCGTCATGTTGACGTTGGCGTTGTAGGCCGTCGTGGCGCCACGCAGCCCGATGGGGATGCGCGGCCCGGAGACCGCACGCGGTCCCGGCCCGGGGCGGCCGTGGGCGTCGTGACGGTGGGCGCACCGCGTTGGGCGGCGGCGCGCTCGGCCTGCCGCCGCTCGGACCGCGCCCGGCGCGAGCATAGCCCCGAGCGACGGCGGCGTCGCGGCGTCGACGGACCCGCGGCATCCGTGCACGCGGGCGTCCGCGCGGTGTCGTGCGTGCGGCGGAGACCAGGGCGGACCTGGCCTGGCGCTGCGCGCGAAGCTCCTCACGGTTGGTGATGCGCATGAGATATCCGTTCCCCGTAGCCTGAAAGTTCAGGTCCCCGAAGCGGATTTCGAACCCGGCTGGGAGGGGGTCCGAGCTACCCATGCAGTAGCGCGTAGCACGGTACTCAGTGCGAATCACCATGGAGGGAGTTGGCGAAATGACCTTAGGCGCTCGTGTGCCCCACGGTGGGCGCCAACTGTCGGTGCGGAATATGGTCCCGACACTAACCAGTAGATAGCGCCGTGGTGTATCCCTCAATGGTCGATGCTAAGAAACAAGTGACACAGAGGTTTATCCTGGTTCCGGCCGAGGGGGCCGTACGTCCAGCAGGGGCGTGCTCGGGGCACTATATTACTTAGCACCGGGGGTGCTTGTAGTGGGGCAAATACAAGCAAGGCAGGAGAGGAAGCGTGGCTTCCAAGTCCCTGGTGGAGTGGCTGAAGACGTTGCGGGAGAATAAGAGAGTGAGTGCACGGTATGTTGTGTTCCACCCCCCCCCACGGCTGGGGGCTCGCCTCCCCTTTTATAGATCAAGGGGACGGCGGGTTACATGCGCGCCGCGCTACTTAGCTATGTGGAGAAGTGCGACGTGCTACGGTGTAGAGTGGGCGGCCGTCCGTGCGATCCCCGCCACGATCCGGTCATCATGGCACGACTTGTGCCGAACGGTGGCGGTTCGAGGGTAGGAGAGCGGCGGATGGCGGTGATGTCCTGCGATAGGCTCGAGGGAGGTGCGGCGGCCCGTACGGCGCACGGGGAGTTGGCAGAACGGCGTTCCTTCCCAACGCGCCTCACGGGGTTGGAGTCGTTGCTACAGGGTCCGGCGTGCGCCTGCTCGTGCGGGTACGGCGGCCCACGCGCGTTACAGTGGCGGGGATGGCAGTCCACCGGCCTACCGCCTCCACCTAACCCTGTAGGGTCACAAGAAAGTACATCGAGGGTGCGCCGGGCCCCTTTCGAGGGCTCGGCGCGTTAGCCGTGCGGGGCGTGCGCGCGGTGTCACGGGGACCGACACCGGCCGCACTCCACCGTACCCTCCCACGGTGGCGGGGATGGGCTCCTCCCTGGGGAGTTGGTGCGGCGGCACGGGGGCGCGAGTCCCGGGCGCATGATGGCGCCGTCTGCGGCGTCGGGGCGTTAAATGCCCGTGTACGGGGCCGGCGCACGCGTGCGGGACGCCCGCGAGCGTGGCGGGCCCTAGCCGAGGGCGGGGCGTACCCTCGAGCGAGGCGAAGCCTGCTCGAGGGAAGTGCGCCCCTCGGCGGGGCGATGCCCGCCCGAGGGGTGCGTGCAGCCTCGAACGAGGCGGAGTCCGTTTCGAGGGGATCCTTACGTGGGCCGCCTCGATGGGCCGTCGGAGTCCCCGTGGGCCGTGTCCTGCATGGTTAGGCACCTGCATGGTTAGGCTTAATGTTATCGGGTTTCGTTCTGGGTTTTAAGTGGGTTTTCCCCCATTGTTTAAGGGGACCCTTAGGGCTGTCCCCGACACCCGCCAATCTGCTTGGACAGGAGCCGGCTCTATGTCCATCGCATCGGCCTCGTGGGAGCCGTACCCCTCGAGGAGGGAGAGTACGTGCGCCTCGTTCGAGGGGTCCTCGTCCATGGGTTCCGCACCCGTTGGATTCGAGGGAGCCCCCGAGGGTCCGTCGTGGCTCGAGGGGTAGGGCTCGAAGGTGACCGAGGGTTGCGCGACGTCACGCGCGAAAACGTTCGGGGGAACGGTGATCCGCCCGGACGCGATCTTTGCCAGTTCGTCTGCTTCCTCATTGTACCTGCGGGGTACATGGTTGAGCTCGATGCCGTAGAACATGTCTTCGAGGGCCCGCACGGCTTTGCAGTAAGCCTCCATCTTGTCGTCATGGCAGCTCGCGTCCTTCATGACCTGGTCGATCACGAGCTGCGAGTCCCCCCGCACGTCGAGGCGCTTGACGCCCAACTCAATGGCGATTTTGAGGCCGCAGAGAAGGGCCTCGTATTCTGCCATATTGTTGGATGCGGGGAAGTGGAGGCGTACTGCGTAGCGCATGTGCTCCCCGAGGGGCGACACGAAGAGCAGGCCCGCGCCTGCTCCCGTCTTCATCACTGAGCCGTCGAAGAACAGGGTCCAGCACTTCGCTTGGATTTGTGGGGGCGGCAGCTGCGTGTCCGACCACTCGGCGACGAAGTCAGCTAGGATTTGCGATTTGATGGCCTTACGCGGGGCGTAGGCGAGCGTCTCGCCCATCAGCTCCACGGACCATTTGGCAATCCTGCCTGCAGCGTCAGGGTTGCGAATGATCTCTCCTAGCGGGAAGGAGGAAACCACCGTGACCGGGTGGGCCTCGAAGTAGTGGCGGAGCTTGCGCCGCGCAAGGACTACCGCGTACAGCAGCTTCTGGACCTGTGGGTAGCGTGTCTTCGTGTCCGAGAGGACTTCGCTGATGTAGTAGACTGGCCTCTGTACAGGCAGGGCGTGCCCTTCCTCCGTGCGCTCCACGACGATCACAGCGCTCACCACCTGGGTGGTTGCGGCCACGTAGAGCTGCAGGGGTTCGCCCTCCTGCGGCGGCGTGAGGATCGGAGCGTGCGTCAAAGACGCCTTCAGCTTGTCAAGCGCATCCTGGGCCTCGATGGTCCAAGAGAAGCGCTCGTGCTTCTTGAGCAGCCGGTAGAGGGGCAGGCCCTTCTCACCGAGCCGCGAGATGAAGCGGCTTAAGGCGGCGAGGCACCCCAACACCTTCTGCGCCCCTTTGAGGTCCCGGATCGGTCCCATTCGCTCGAGGGCCGCGACCTTTTCAGGGTTGGCCTCGATTCCCCGCTGGGAGACGATGTATCCTAGGAGCATGCCTCGCGGCACTCCAAAGACACATTTTTCGGGGTTTAGCTTGACCCCGTTGGCCCGTAGGCAGCTGAACGCGACGCCAAGGTCGCCAACCAGGTCGTCCGCCTTCCTGGTCTTGACGACGATGTCGTCCACGTAGGCTTCGACCGTCCGCCCGATGTGGTCCCCAAAAACGTGCTGCATGCAGCGGTAGGTTGCACCCGCGTTTCTGAGGCCAAAAGGCATCGTGACGTAACAGAACGTCCCGAACGGTGTGATGAATGAAGTCGCGAGCTGGTCGGACTCCTTCATTTTTATTTGGTGATACCCGGAATAGGCATCAAGGAAACAGAGCAGTTCGCACCCAGCCGTTGAATCAACGATTTGATCTATGCGTGGCAAAGGAAAAGGAACTTTTGGACATGCTTTATTAAGACTAGTGTAGTCTATACACATCCGCGTCGCCCAGATGCAGGGGCAAGTTGCGGATGATTACTTCGTCGCTAGTGGCCCCGCCCAGCTAGCAGGCTAGGTGGTAGTCGTTGAGCCAGACACGGGGGTCCGTCTCCCCGTTGTATTTGACGATCGTCGAGGGCTGACGGAAGCGTTGGGGGAACGTCGCCGTGCGGATCTCCCGGCTGAACACACGGGTGCCCGGGGGCTCCGGCGTCGGGGAGCGATCCTCACCGCTGTCGTAGCGTCCACCCCTTCGAGGGTGGTAGCCCCTGGCCGCTCGTGCGTCCGCCTTGCTGGTGCGCCTGGCGTTGATGACGTTGCGGGCGTCGCCATCCAGCGCCCTGCGCGCGTCGAGGAGTCGCTCCTTGGCTGGCGTGCGTCCTTGGTCAGCGGGTTGACCCGCGTGCACCGAGGGTTCGCCTCACGGTGCGGGTTCGTCACCCCGCACATCCCCCTGTTGGCGGATGCGTGAGGCCGAGCTCTCGGCCTGCTGGACGGCCCCTTGCTCGATGAGAGTCTGCACCTCGCGGTGCATGTCCCGAGCCTCGGGGGTCGAGGGTGCCGGCATGGCCCGTAGCAGCGTCGCAGCGGCGACGAGCTTCTGGCTTGCTCGCGGCGGAGCGTCCGTGTTGTCGACGTTGGGGACGGTGTTGATGCGGTCACGGACCTGTCAACCCAGCTCCCGCGCGCGTTCGCCGCGCGCGGAGGCCTCCCCGCCATCGAAGCGCGGAGGCTGCCGCCTTGTCCGGTATTCCTCGCCGGCTTAGCCTCGAGCTCGCGGGCTTGGGCCGGTGTGCGTCGACGTCGGCCCGGCGGGGCGCTTGGCCCCGCGGCCGGCGCGTAGCGATCCCCGGGGCGGGCGTGACTTCCCCGTCTCCGGCACCTGCCGCACCGGCGGCGTTGGCGGGTCGTTGGTGATGACGGCGTAGCACTCCCGCGCGGGGTCGTAGCTCCCGATCTTTCGGAGTCGTCGGAGCGACCAAACCGTAGGTCCGTGGCGTCGAGGAAACGCACGAACGCGGCCCCGGGTCGGCACGCCGGAAAAGTCCCCACTCCGCATACCCGTGGGGGGTTGGCGGGTGGCAACGCGTCGATGGAGCCTAGGGACGATTCGTCGGCCATTGAGGCGCCGGAATCCCCGGCGACAAAGACATGACGGCGGGCGGAACCGGCGCATCGTGGTGTTGACGTTGTTGTTGTAGGCCGTCGTGGCGCCACGCGGCCCGATGGGGATGCGCGGTCCGGAGACCGCACGCGGTCCCGGCGGGGCGGTGGCGGCGGTCGTAATGGTGGGCGCGTCACGGCGAGTGGCGACACGCTCGGCTTGCCGCCGCTCGGACCGCGCCCGCGCGAGCGCGGCCCGGAGCGACGGCGGCGTCGCGGCGTCAACGGACCCGCGGCATCCGTGCCCGCGGGCGCTGCGCCGGTGTCGTGCGTGCGGCGGAGACCGGAGCGGACCGGCTGGCGGCTCGCGCGCGCGAAGCTCCTCGCGGTTGGTGAGGCGCATGAGATAGCCGTTCCCCGTAGCCTGAAAATTCAGGTCCCCGAAGCGGATTTCGAACCCGGCTGGGAGGGGGTCCGAGCTACCCATGCAGTAGCGCGTAGCACGGTACTCAGTGCGGATCACCATGGAGGGAGTTGGCGAAATGACCTTAGGCGCTCGTTTGCCCCACGGTGGGCGCCAACTGTCGGTGCGGAATATGGTCCCGACACTAACCAGTAGATAGCGCCGTGGTCTATCCCTCAATGGTCGATGCTAAGCAACAAGTGACACAGAGGTTTATCCTGGTTCCGGCCGAGGGGCCGTACGTCCAGCAGGGGCGTGCTCGGGGCACTATATTACTTAGCACGGGGTGCTTGTAGTGGGGCAAATACAAGCAAGGCGGGAGAGGAAGTGTAGCTTCCAAGTCCCTGGTGGAGTGGCTGAAGATATTGTGGGAGAATGCGAATGAGTACGTGGTGTAGTGCGAAGTGTTCTTCTGTGTTGAACTCTCTCCCTCCCGCGGCTGGGGGTTCGCCCCCCCCCCCTTTTATAGATCAAGGGGGCGGCGGGTTACATGCACGCCGTGCTACCTGGCTACGTGAGGGATGCACGTCGTGCTACGCTGTAGAGCGGGCGGCCGTCCGGACGATCTTCACAGCGATCCGGCCATGATGGCCTACCCGTACCCGAACAGTGGCGGTTCGAGGGTAGGAAGGCGGCAGACGGTGGTGGCGTCCTCTGATAGGCTTCGAGGGGGGTGCTGACGATGGCTGG
This sequence comes from Cenchrus americanus, assembly GCA_947561735.1. Classification (NCBI taxonomy): domain Eukaryota; kingdom Viridiplantae; phylum Streptophyta; class Magnoliopsida; order Poales; family Poaceae; genus Cenchrus; species Cenchrus americanus. The sequence goes on along the minus strand of OX387242.1, from coordinate 151,585,846 downwards.
TACGGGGCACAGGAGTAGGCAGAACGGCGTTCCTTCCCAACGCGCTTCACAGTGTTGGAGTGGTTGCTGCAGTGCCGGGCGTGCGCCTGCACGCATGGGTACGGCGGCCACGCTGTTACAGTGGCCGGGATGGCCATCCACCGGCCTAGCGCCTCCACCTAACCCTGTAGGGTCACGGGAAAGTGAGATCGAGGGTGCGCCCGGCCCCCCTTCGAGGGTCGGGCGCGTTAGCCGTACTGTAGTGGGCGCACGGTGTCACGGGACTGACACCGGCCGTACCGCACAGTCCCTCCCCACAGTGGTGGGGATGGGCTCCTCCCTGGGGAGTTGGTGCGGCGGCACCGGGGTGCGAGCCCCGGGCGCATGATGGCGCCGTCCTGCGGCGTCAGGGCGTTAAATGCCGTGTACGGGGGGCCGGCGCACGCGTGCGGGGCGCCCGTGAGCGTGGCGGGCCCCGGCCGAGGGCGGGACGGACCCTCGAGCGAGACGAGACCCGCTCGAGGGGGAGTGAGCCCTCGAGCGGGCGGGGGCCCCGCTCGAGGGAAGAGTTGCCCCTCGAACGGGGCGGAGCCCGCCCGAGGGGGCGCGCGCCGTCGAGCGAGGCGGAGCCTATTCGAGGGGGCTTCTAAGAGGGCCGTCTTGGTGGGCCGTCGGGGTCCCGCGGCGTGGGCCGTGTCCTGCATGGTTAGTCACCTGCATGGTTAGGCTTAATGTGTTTCGGTACCGGGATTTAAGTGAGGTTTTTCCCCATTGCTTAAGGGGACCCCTAGGGCTGTCCCCGACAATCTTCGCGCTTCATCTTCGAGAGAGAATGGAAAAAGATTCCACTTGAACCAAGTGGCCGGAACTCCTTTTTGTTGCACCGTGTTGCATAACATCGTGAATTCCTTAATGTGTCTATATGGGTTGTCATCCTCCAATCCTCTAAATGGTTTTGTCGCCACTAACTTGATAATTCCAGACTTCACTTCGTAGTGGGTTGTAGCAAGCATCAAATCTGATTTTTGTATCTCAATGTCTTCCATTGACGGCATTGCTAGCTCCCTTAGCGACATCTCTTCGTCTTCCAATGGTGAGGTGAACAAATCCATCTAGGAACAAGAAAAGTAGAAAGAAAAACAAAAAAGATTTTTTTCTTTTTTTAGAAAATAAGGGTTAGGTGTTAGTAATCAACAAATTAATACTAGATTAAACGTAGCAAACTGGCTTGCTCCCCGGCAATGGCGCCAGAAAAAGGGGCTTGTTGACGGATAAAAGACGTATCCCTCTACGATCCGCAAGTGTACAGACCCCACACCTTTTTCACCACGGGATTCCCAAGGTTCTTGTCAATCCGCGGAGCAAGGGGATTACTAGCGCTTAACCAAGTACTAATCTAGTTGAAATGGAAAACCTTTGAAAGAGAGTATTAATCTAAAAGTAAAACAATCTAACCTAAGTTATTCTAAGTTAAGTTGATCAAACAAATATAGGGTTAAACTATATGGTAAAGGGTGAACACAAGAGAGTGATTAAGAAAGATAAGCGTTCCCTCCCTAGGATCTAGGATAACATGGTATGCATCTACTACACGAAAGCGGTAAACCAATCTACCGGGGGTTGTGACCACGGTTTCGCCCTTTCCCTCCTCTCGTCTCGTCACTACGCGAAGGTATTCATGACTAGACCTATGATGGACACGGTATGTTGATGGAATCTATGGGAGTAGCGGATATCATACGCCGAAAAACACGGTAGCTAACCTTAATCATCAAAGCATCATCAACATGAAAACAATAGATTGAAATCACAAATCGAGTAGCAATTACATAGCATGTATCCATCTAATCCTAGGGATGAACGGAGACATTACCCCATCATCTTACACGAATTGAAGCACATAGGGGTGATGGAGACTCCGGAGAACGTCGTCGATGAAGATGGCGGCGATGGAGCTTGGGAACACCCCTAGGCTAGCGGCTTGGAGTCCTCCTCTTGCTTCCTTCTCTCCGCCGGCGTTGATCCTTGCGACGAGCTCATCTAACTCTCTCCCTCATCTTGCGGTGGCGGTTTTCTGGTGATTGGCGTCGGTAGGATGATTTGTTCGATGTGGCGGCCGACGGCGGCGGAGGCAATAAATAGACGAACACCTAGGGCAAAGGGGGGACCGAACCGACCCCGAGTGGGGTGGGCCGGTCGGCCCGGGCCCCTTCGGCCGGTTCGGCCCCGGTTTCCTCCCGGTTGCTTCTCGCGTGATCCCTTATTCGTGTGCACTTGCATGTGGGCCTTTGACGTCGTTTCCTTCACGGTTAAGGCTTGAATCCTTGCTATGCAAGCTTCGCTGTTTTCTGGTTGAGTCCCTGAAGATTTGCATGTTGACGCTTCGGTCCTCGGGTCATTTGGAGTCATGTTGATCGCGTGTCTTGACTCTTATCGGGCTTCATGATCTTCTTCCAAAATGCTTGGTGAACTTATCCCGAAAGTCTCCTCATTAGCATCGATTTCCTGCGTAAACAACAAACTCCAAAATCGACATGCAAGTGTGAACTTGTTATATCATTAGTGTGCCTAGTGGCGGGTTAGTTGCAAATCATAATCGAAACCAATGTATAACAAGTACTCTAGGTTGACGGAAATTCACCGTCAATAGTGCGAGTACCCAAATGTCTTTCTTGTGAGTTGCCTGGTATGCCACCAGACAGAGATGTCGAGTTTGTGACCGAACTCCAGCCCGGCACCGCACCCATTTCCAAAAGACCCTATCGCATGCCACCCAAAGAGTTAGCCGAGCTAAAAGCCCAACTCCAAGAACTGTTAGATAAGGGTTATATTCGCCCGAGCTCTTCTCCTTGGGGTTGCCCTGCCCTCTTTGTTAAGAAGAAAGATGGTAGCTTGAGAATGTGCGTAGATTATCGACCACTCAATGCAGTCACCATAAAAAACAAATACCCGCTTCCTCGAATCGATGTTCTTTTTGACCAATTGGCTGGTGCCAAAGTCTTCTCTAAGATTGACCTTCGTTCTGGCTACCACCAAATCAAGATTCGACCTTGCGATATTCCTAAAACCGCTTTTTCCACTCGTTATGGTCTTTACGAGTTCTTGGTAATGTCTTTCGGACTCACTAATGCCCCCGCCTACTTCATGTACCTCATGAACTCCGTGTTCATGACGGAGCTCGATAAATTTGTCGTGGTTTTTATCGATGATATTCTCATCTAGTCCAAAAGCGAGAAAGAGCACGCCAAACATCTCCGAGTTGTCCTTCAGTGTTTGCGAGATCATAAGCTTTATGCTAAGTTCTCCAAATGCGAATTCTGGTTGAAAAGTGTGAAATTCTTAGGGCACACCATTTCCCACGATGGTATCTCCGTAGATCCTAGCAAAGTTCAAGAGGTGATGGATTGGAAACCACCCAAGTCCGTACATCAAATCCGCAGTTTCCTAGGATTGGCGGGATACTACCATCGATTCATTCCTGACTTTTCCAGAATCGCAAAACCCATGACCGAGTTACTCAAGAAAGGAGTGAAATTCGTGTGGAGCGAAGCATGTGAGAAAGCTTTCCACACCCTCAGGCAACATCTAACTTCAGCCCCAGTGCTAGTTCAACCCGATAATTCCAAACTGTTTGAAGTCTTCTGTGACGCATCAGGCACGGTTCTCAGTTGTGTCCTTATGCAAGAGGGCCGAGTCATTGCCTATGCTTCACGGGCACTTCAACCCTATGAGCTCAATTATCCTACCCATGATCTTGAGTTAGCTGCTGTTGTCCATGCCCTCAAGATATGGAGGCATTATCTAATGGGAAATCGTTGCAATATCTTCACCGACCACAAGAGCCTCAAGTACATCTTCACCCAGTCAGAATTGAACAGACAAGATGGCTTGAGTTGATTAAAGATTATGATCTAGAAGTGCACTACCACCCCGGCAAGGCAAATGTTGTTGCAAATGCTCTTGGCCGCAAAGATCATTGCAACCACCTAGAGTTGGAGCCAGTCAGTGAACCATTGTGTGAGGAAATGAGGAGGCTCAACTTAGAAGTGGTACCGCAGGGAATCTCTATGCCTTGACGGCAGAATCCGATCTTTATGACGGAATTGTCATTGCCCATCGCAATGATGCAGATATCCAAACCATCAGGCAGAAACTAGCAGAGGAAGACACCAGGTATGCTTGTTTCCAGAAGGATCATCAGGGTGTGGTCTGGTTTGGGAAACGCCTAGTGGTCCCCGTCGACCCAGCGATTAAGAAAATCATTCTAGATAAAGCTCACAGGTCCAAATTCTCTATTCATCCCGGTAGTACCAAAATGTACCAAAATCTGAAACAGAACTTTTGGTGGTCCAATATGAAGGTGGATGTGTCCAAGTATGTAGCCGAGTGCGATACTTGCCACCGGATGAAAGCAAGTCATTTGAAATCGGCAGGTGTACTCCAACCCCTGTCAATACCTATGTGGAAGTGGGACGATATTAGTATGGATTTCATTGTGGGTTTACCCCTAACAGCTAGAAAGAAAGACTCCATTTGGGTGATTGTGGATAGACTCACCAAGACCGCTCACTTCATTACCGTGCACACCACTTACTCCGTACAACAATATGCAGAGTTGTACATAGATCACATAGTTCGTCTACATGGAATCCCAAAGACTATAATCTATGATAGAGGGACTCAGTTTGTAGCTCGTTTTTGGGAACAATTGCATGAGTGTTTGGGAACCCAACTGATCCGCAGCCCCAGTTATCATCCGCAGGCCGACGGTCAGACAGAGAGAATAAATCAGATATTGGAAGATATGTTGAGAGCAAGCATCTTGCACTTTGACAAGAGTTGGGACAAATGTTTGTCCTTGGCAGAGTTCTCCTACAATAAAAGCTATCAAGCCAGTTTGAAAATGGCACCGTTCGATGCTCTATACGGACATAGGTGCCGTACTCCGCTAAATTGGTCAGAGGCCAGAGAGAGAACACTCTTTGGACCGGAATTAGTTAAAGAGGCCGAAAAAAGGGTGCAAGTGATAAGAGAGAATTTGAAGATGGCACAGATGAGGCAAAAGAGTTACCATGACAAGGGAACCGCACCTCGACACTTTGAAGTGGGAGATTATGTATATTTAAAAGTGTCCCCCACCAAGGGTGTGCAAAGGTTCGGAGTCAAGGGAAAGTTAGCCCCGCGTTACATTGGACCATATGAGGTTATAGAAGTGTGTGGACCCGTGGCTTACTGTATCCAATTGCCAGAGAGGTTTTCCACAGTTCACAATGTGTTCCATGTAACTCAAATGAAGAAGGGAAAGCCTGTGCCGGAGAATGAAATCATCACGGAAGCTAATGCTTGGATTGAGCCGGATTTCTCGCTCATCGAGCACCCATTAAAAGTACTAGACCAAAAAGAGCGAAAGACCCGAAGGCAGACCGTGCGAATGTACAAGATCCAATGGAGCCATCACACGGAGGAAGAAGCAAAATGGGAGACGGAGGACTATCTTAATACTAAGTATTCGGGCTTCCTACAATCTCGAAACCGTGAGTCTTTCTCCCCATCTTTTCGTTATCAAACCGAATCTCAGGACGAGATTCCGTTTAAGGGGGGTAGGCTGTGACGCCCCAAGTTTTTAATTAGCCGTAATAGCCGGTCAATTGGTCAACAGTGGTCAAACCACGGTCAACCTGGGCCCTCACCTCGAAAAGCTCACTTTACCACCCTAGTGACCCTAATTGACTAGTGAACACACTTGTGGGGCCAACCCATGGTCAAAGGTTGGGTCAAACCCCTTGCCACCCTAGTGTCCACAGGTGTCTGCCGGAACTTTTGCCGCGTTCTCCAAAATTTCCCTAAACACTTAAAATTCTACCTTTATGAAAGTTGTAGATCTTGATGAGGGACACAACTTTCATGTAGATTGGCATTTCCAATTTTGAGAGGAAAAACTTGAAAAATCAACTGCAAGCCAGAATTCACTGTTTGCAATAACCTGGTGACATTCAAAGTTGGCATTCAAATAACTTTCAATCTGGGAAGAAACCCTATATGGCTTTTGTAGAAAAGATTGTTGGTAGCTAGATCTACAACTTTGGTGTTTACCACTTGGTCGACTTCTATACAAAAATCCAGAGAAAAATCGATTCAAACTCAGTGCCAGCGAAACGTTCAGACCCAGAGCGTCGCCCGCCGCCGGCCGCGCGCCACCGGCTCCGACGTCCGCGCCACCACTCTTCCCGAGGCCGCACCCGCCGGGGCACGCCCCGTCCCGAGGCCCCGCGCCCCGACGCGCACACGCCCGAGGCGCCCCGAGGGCGCGGCGCGCGCCGTACGCGCGCGCACGCCGCGGACCGGCGGTCCATCGGCGGTGTCGCCGCCGTACGCGCGAGCCCCGAGCCGCCGTAGCATGGCGAGCATCTCACCCATCACCCCTTCGTAACCCTGGTCACGCTGAGCAACATATAAAAGCCCTCCTGTCTCTCCTCCGCGCGCCACCCGAACCACCCGCCGCCATGGCCGCCGCCACCCGGTGCTAGCACCTCCCGCCCGTGCTCGTCGCCGGCCAGCTGCTCTGGTAGTTTCCCTAGGTTCTAGTGAAGCTCCAACGCTCGCTTGTTGCCAAGAATTGCCCCTTCCCACCGCCCTTTCCCGAGCCGCCGCAGCCACCGCCACCGGCCACCACCAAACCTCGCCGCCGGCCAACTCACTGCCTCCACTTCCATCCCCTACAGCTCCTAGGTGAGCACGTGCCCCCCTGAGCCGCTTGCCTGGCCGGCAGAGCCGCCCACTCGTCGGCGATTGGCCGTGCCCACGCCGCCCGGCCGGCCAGGGACCCGATTGCTTTGATTTCAATAGTTCTAGGGTGCATCGCGTAAATTCCAGGGCTTAGTTGTAAGGATCCTTATCTAAGTTTTCTTGCAGATTAGTCCGGTGTCTTGTAAAATCCCTAAAAATTCGTAGAAAAATCAGAAAAATCCCAAACCAATTTTGTTGGGTTCAGGAAGATAAATCCCATCTCTTTTTTGCTATTTGCACATGGCTGGACGAAATAGTTTTAGCATGAAAAATACAAATGAGAAAAACCTAGATCTGGCTTAACTTGAAATCCATAACTCCTCTGTATCCCAAATTTGGATATGTTGTGGGTTAGGTCATTACTAGTTGCTGTGCCAAAAATTGCACAATGTTATGCAGTAAATCTTGTTGGATAAATTGTTTTCCATTCCTGCAGAAACTATCTAGATGATTTTTCTTGCTAAATATATTTATGATTTTGTACACAACTTGTGCACACTGTCTTGTTATGTCAAAATACACATCTTGTGAATTAATCATGGTTTTTGGCTCACCAGAAATATTTATCCTCTAATTATGCATGTTTTGCTTTGTAAATTAATAAACAAAGATCAGTAGAGTTCCTAGGTGAACATGCTGGTTCTTTAGGCTTGTTTAGGACCAGAGAGCATGCATGAGAAAGTTTAGATCATTTTGAGGCTTATTTATTTTTGGATGCATTTAATTTGAATCACTAGCTAGCCTTTGTTATTTTCAATAGTATTTAATTTTCTTGCATCCAACACTTACAAGTCGAGTGATGACCTCACTCGCGAGAATAGGTTCCTAGATAGGAATCACAATGTATCCTTAAAAGGATTGCTCACGTGGTAAGTGCATGGGATCTGGGCTCCGGTCCAGTGGTTATGTGGGTTAAGTTTTTGAACGTAATAAGCACATGTCGGGTATGGGACCGGTAAGCCTAGTACCTTAATGAGACGGCTAGGGATGGAATTGTCACTACTCTTGGGATTCGCTCTCTCGGCTCGCCACCGGTGGTGTATGGTGATTCTGGGTGCACTGGGTGGGACATGCCAGATAGCTTCGCACCGAGAGGCGTGGCCTTTCATCCCGACCGGGGGATTTACGGGAACGGCACGGGACGATTTGTACCTTTGTGGGCAGCCTACCGTGTGTTTGGGTCTACCTTGCAAGGTTTAAATCAATCGATTGTCGGCCTCTCACCGTTATCCGAGATTACTTACTCCACTAGTCATGAGATCCCTAATGATGGAAGTTGATGAACATTATGCTTGACTAATTGTATTCTACAATTTTGTTTGTACTAGTTGGCTAATGTAGTAAAGATTAAACCTACTAGAACTTGTGCTAAAATCTTGAAAGTAAGGACCTACTCTTTGTTACTTTTTAGCAAAAGCAACCCAGTAGCCAAAAAGCCTTTCATGGTCTAGATTGGTGAAGTAGTTATCACCGACGGGTAAGACTTGCTGAGTATTAGTATACTCAGCCTTGCTATAATGTGTTGATCCAGGTAATGCCTTTAGTGATGCGTGGCACGGAGAGATTCCGCCTGGCTGGGAGCTGGAGTGGGTGGACGACAACTACTGAAAGCATCATGGATGGCCTCCCGTGGTGTCTTCGCTTCCGTTAATTAAATTCCGCTGCTTTTCGAAAACTCTGAACTATTTCATCGTGACAAAAACTATGGGTTGTAATAATTAAACCCTTTGGGGTATGAATTTGGATATCAATGATGTTGTATCTCTGGTCTCGCCTTCGAGTGAGTTTTAATGCATATATTCGATCCTTGTTGCTTTTCAAGTGATTTACCGAGTGTTAACCCGGCAACTAACGACTGGATGATACTTTATTATTGCTTAATGACCCAAGTGGATCGGTCTTACACGATAGTACGGTATTTTCCTGGGCGGGTTGTCATTTTTTCACGTACGTTGGTCAGCAAGGCCTTCCGATGAGCTTTCTACTAGACCACAGCTCTGGGTGACACTGAGGAACTCGTCAGAAGGTGCCAAGGGTGCCAGTACTTCGCCAAGCAACAACACGTCCTGGCCTACAAGATAGTCACCATACCGCCAACCTGGACTTTTGCCTGCTGGGGGTTCGACATGATTGGGCCTCTCCCAACTGCGCCAGGAGGATTCAACAGAGTTCTGGTGGCCATCCACAAGTTCACCAAGTGTATCGAAGTCAAGCTAGTTACTTGTCCCAAGGCCGACAGGGTACTCGACTTCTTGGATGAACTCGTGCATCGCTACGGACTACCCCATCGCATCATCACAGACTTGGGCTCCAACTTCAACAATCACCAGTTCCGGGAGTACTATGAGAACAGCAGGATCAACGTCCGGTATGTCTCAGTCGCCCATCCACGGGCCGATGGACAAGTCGAGTGTGCGAACGGAATGGTACTCAATGCCCTCGAGAAGCGACTGCATGATGCTGCTAATACGAAAGGTGGAAAGTGGATCAAGGAACTGCCCAACGCTCTCTGGGGGCTGCGTACTCAACCCACCAAGCCGATGGGACAGTCACCCTATTTCCTGGTATACAGCTCCGAAGCTATTCTACCTACCGACGTCATGTGGGAATCGCCGGCAGTAGAGCAATACGACGAAGGCATATCTGAGGATAGCAGACGAGTTGACATCGACGGACTCGAAGAAGCTCGTTGTGCCGCCCTCATCCAGTCAGGAAGGAACCTAGAAGGTATTCGACGCTACCACAGCCGCAACGTCATGGAATGCTCCTTCAATGCTGGTGATCTCGTCCTCCGCCGTATCTAGAACACGGAAGGACTGCACAAGCTCAGTTCGCCATGGGAAGGTGACCGGGCCAGGCTCCTATCGCCTCCATACACTTGAAGGCGAAGACATCAGCAACTCGTGGAACGTTGACCAACTCTGTCGGTTCTACGCGTAGTCTCTCGACTACTCAGGGGGCTCAAGTCTACACGACTACTCCCGATTCCATTGCTGTAAGTGGCCTCGGGCTCAGGGCACTAGTCTCCGGACTACTCTAATACGAGATCCAGCTTTAAAGGCTACTAACGGAACTCGGGCTACTTAGAGCATCAAGGACTCTAGCAACGGTCTAACAAGAGACCATGTACTTCAAGATCCAGTCTATACGGCTACTAACGGATCTACTGTTGTAAGCGGCCACGCGCCCTAGCACTACTCAGCCGTAGGCGGCCTCCAGGTCCTGGCGACTACACTTGTAAACGGCCCTGGCCATCCAGGTGTACTCTTTCAGTAATAAAGTTTGATTATCAATCAACTCATTAACTGTGTCTCCCTCAACGAGTCTACTGCCAAGTACTACTACTTGCACACGACTCCATAACATGGGCACTCAACATACATACATTGTGACAATGAGTACTCATTTCATGGAAGTCTTTTCATTACATACTTAAACAAGTTCATTACAACTTTGTTTATGTACAACTGCTGCTGCAAGCTAACCCTACAGGCTAACTATTGAGGTTGAGCTTATCCGCGACTTGCTCGGCAATTGGCTCCATCTACTCCAGAAGCTCTGCGTACTGCTCATCCGTGCAGTTAGCGGCTAGTCCACCCGAGACTACATCCACCGGGGCCTTCGGGAAGTACGACTTCATAAACGCTAAAACCTAGCTGGGGATGGACTTCACCAGATGCTTCACGCACGTCGCCAAGCGTCGAAGGCTTCTTTCAGCTGATCGACCAAGGGAGCAATCTTTGGTCCGCCCGGGTGAGGTATCAGCAGTCTAGCGATGGGCAGCGCGACTTTCTCGAGTTCCTTGAGTTGACCTCGCAGCTTCTCGCAATCTTCACCAAGTTTCTGCAGAGATTTATAGCAGTTGACAAGGTCACGATCCGAGGCGATCCAAAGCTCCATATGCATATTGAACTCATGGGCCAACTACTTATAATCATACTCAAGTAACTCGCTGGCATCCTTTTCCCGATAGAAGAGATTCTTCATGTCGACTTCTGATGCCTTGAGCTGCTCTACACGGGCTTCAAGATCTACAAACAACTCAAAGGGAGATGTCAGACTACTACTGGGTACCCACTTTAAGTACTCGACAAAGATGGCATCGGCATACCTTTGTTCTTCTTGCGCAGAGACTTGTTCTTCCGGACCAGCTCATCGCTCTTCGCCTGCATATCTTGCACTTCATTCTGGTACTGGGCGAGGGTGCCATCGAGCTTGGACTGGAGCATGGCGGAGTGCTTCCTGGCCTTGGTGAGTTCTTTCTCCAATGTCTCTGCCCAGAGCACTGTGTCGCCGAACCCCTGGAGCATGTCGAATTTCTGTCGGGATCTCTCCACGACATCCTGCAGAAGGCAACAATTACTTGAGTACTCGTTCTGCTGGAACTCGACTACTCAAAGGTATAGTCACGTACCTTCATCCACTGCTCGCCACGCCGCATCGACTCCATGTTGCGAGCCACCACTGCCGGGCTGATGAGATCATCCGCCGGAAGCTCGTGTCCACCCCGACTAGTCGTGGTGGCCTCGGATATCAGCGCCGAACGGATCGGCTCTGTGTCTTGGATTTTTGGAGAACGGACGACAACTTCCAAGTTCACCTCCGGCAGGGTATTGCCATGCTCCTGTTCTGTCACCCCGGGGGCTGCTACCTCCGCCGGCTCAGTTGCTGCTTCTGTGGCCACCTCGGCTTCCGGCACAACGCCTTCAACCGGTACAACTTCAAGGATGGCGCTATCCTCGACTTCTGCCCCTGTCAACACAAGACACACGGGATCAGTACCCTAGAGGCTTTGACCACTACTCGAGGAAGCTCGCATTACTGCAGTGTACTCACCTTCTACTACGCTGGCTTCTGGCAGTGTAGTTTCCGCAACCGGCGCCACGGTCTCGGCCTGTGCGGAAGGAGCGGACTCTTCGGCGGCAGGCGCGGAAACTTCTTCAGCCGCCGTCGTGCTGGGCTCATCTCCGTCCTAGGACAAGTCAGTTGATTTCCTGCATGGTACCAGATTGGTGGTCAACCAAGTAAGACTACCAAGCTACAAGTACTACTCAGGAATGGTTTTCACTTACAAGCTAGACCAGACGATAGTCACGGTCGGAGTGCCAAGGATGCTGGCGATATCTACAAGCCCGGCTTCGGCGGGCGCCTCCTCTTCAGCCTGAGCCGCTGTCGGCTCTTCAGTATTAGCAGTCGCGCTCGGCTTCGGCTGGTTCTCCATGGCCGGCGCCTGCGGCTCGTCGACCGCTGTGTCATCCGCGCCACGAGTTCTTCGACGGTGGGGGCTGGACTGCGGCTTCTCTCAGCCGGCCTGCCCACCGTGTCCCAGTCCTCTCCTTCCCCTTGATCAACATACAAGATACTTCAAGTCAACAGGTCAAGTACTCCTGCGACAAGTCAGAAGTCAATTATCAGCATACAAGATACTTCAAGTCAAGTACTTGACAACTCTACTCGAGGGGCTCACCTCTTGAGAAGTAGTCTCGGTCACTTTCAACTTCTTGGCAACACGCTTGCGTGCCACATTGCGTGGCCTTCTCGGCGGCTCAGGAAGACTAGCCTCCAGACTAGTCGGAGGGTCTTCGACAAGAGGGATGTGGGGCAACCCAGGCCTGCTGAACCTGGATCGCATGGAACCGCTCCTGAAGTGTTTCCGCGTCCTCCTCGTCGGAGGTGTCTTCTATGGTGACGGTGTTGTCACCCTCGCTGACTTCACGGCGCTCCTTGCCCTTGTCCTTGACCTCCGCTAGAATATTCACAACTTGAAAAGGGGAAGTGGGATCAGAGACAAACTTTATTAAATCATCCTGCATCAAACAGATTGGGTGAGTTGACTTCTACAATGCAGTGAGTACTCAAAGACATAAGTCTGGATACCAACCTTGCTTGGCGGACGAGCCGTCGAGTACTCCGAGACTCGGCAAGGTGTGTATTGTGGCATATCCTTGAAGATCCGCCCTAGTCTCTTGATGATATCGTCATCATCTATTTTAGTATCGGGCATCCTCGTCGTGTCGTCATCGCCCGTGTATTGGTACCCGAGGGTATCACGTACCATCAGCGGCTGTACCCTCTTCATGAAGCGGAAGGCCACGTGTTCGGCCCTCAGCCCGGCTTCTCTCAAAGCCTTGATCTTCTGCAGCAACTCGGGTAGCTAGATACCGTCCTGCTTGGTCGGCTCCGTGTTCTACCAGGGCTAGTGTTTTGGCTGCTTCCCACTCGGCTTCGGTAGCTCCGGGTGGTGGTTGGTGATTTAGAACCATTTCGACTTCCAATCCTGGTTGGAGTCGATGAGCTTGTACGAGAGATACTGCTCGGCGGCGTCTTGGCGCATCTGGATGCCGGCTCCACGGACTACTCTTGGGTTGTTGGCGCTCGGCTGCGGCTTCACGCGGAAGAATTTTCTATATAGCACCCAGTGGGGCTTAATCCCCACGAAGGCCTCACGGAAGTGGACGAAGACATAGACATGGAAGATTCCGTTGGGGTTGAGGTTCAAGTACTTGATACCGTAGTACTTGAGGAGGCCTTTGAAGAAGTCGCTTGCACGGAGAGCCAGCCTGCGCTCCACGAACCGCTCGAACATTAGGATCTCGTCGGGATTCTTTTCCATTGGATATGGATCTCCCGCGGCGGCACGCCACATGTCCATTTCCTTCTCGTAGAGGAAACGGTACATTCACCGGCGCCGGCGGAGTCTTCGGTCTTCGCCTTGGATTTCTTCCACTCCTTGTTCGGATTCGGGCGAGGGGGAGAGGTCGGCGGTGTTCACCCTTGGGCGGATCCAGCCGCCTCGTCACGGGGCCTCTTCTTCCCGGTGCAGGTCTTCATGCTCTTCGATGGAGAAGCCTTCATCCTCCAAGTGCACCGGGTTATCACTCGCATTCGCTCGGGGGCTTCTCTGGAGGCAAGCAGCGGAGGCGCGCGTGGATCTATGGCCTAGGGCGCAGCGGCAGTGTGATTGGGTGGCTAAGTCTTGGCTAAATCTATTTCAACCGAGTGCGAATGCGGAGGATGGAAAACCCTAAGGGTTTCGGTTTCTATTTATAAGACAACCGGCTTCTTGGTAACGGTCAGATGGATATGTAGCGGCGGTTGACTCAGCGGTAGCCGCCCGACTCTTCAATTTCTAGTAGTCGACGCGCTTCATCTCGGGAGCTCGGCTACGTCTACTCAATTCCCTGGGTGATGACAAGACTCCATAGCAACTCAGGACACATTTTACAATCAAGATGACCCTTCAATTTGAGAGGAAGTACTCGACTCAAGGCTCGGGGGCTCCGTGCCACGTGTCCTTCGGTTTTTTCTCTGGATTTTACTCAATTCCTACGTCTTGGCAGGATTTCAGATTGACCCTCAGCTTGAATCTGCGATTCGACCTAAGGCTCGAGGGCTACATTCCATATGGAAAATGTGATTCGAAGAATCGCATTCCAGCCTCGAGACAAGGGAGTATTATTGAAGACCTTCAAGAGGAGAGCTCGAGGACGCTTGGGAACTACTCTAGAAGACTTCAAAACTACTCAAGGATCAGCTGGAGTACCTTCCAGCCTCGGGATGCTTCAAGTACTCTTGAGGACTTTTGGCTTGTAGTACTCGGGTTGCGCTTGAGGACTACTCGCCAAGGCCGTCAAGACTACTTGAAACTATCCTACTCGACTACAAAGTACTTGGGGGCTTGTGCCACACGGCACCTGATGGCATGGGGCGCAAGGACTACAGTGGAGAAGTACTCAGATAGGAAGCTATACATGTCTTGTTCTATGTAGAGAACTCCTAGCCTTTCCCGACTAGTACTCTCTCCTCAAACCGACTTGTAACCCTGCCTCCCGGGCTATATAAGGCGAGGCAGGGACCCTATCTCTCTCATACACATCATCTTGTAAACACATCAAATCAATCCAAAGCTACGCAGCATACAGGACGTAGGGTATTGCGCACCTCGCGGCCCAAACCTGTCTAAATTGTGTGCCACGTGTCTCTTCCTTCAAGTTACCGATCTTGGCGGGGCCACGTTCATCTACCTTGGGTACTCCCTTGGTAGGTTGCCAGTCTACAACACCGACAGACTGCCCCATATCCCCCTCGTTGATGATCCACCAATTAGCTTGGATGCTAGTCTTCCTGTGCCGCCGAGGAGGCCGCACAATATGGCGCGTAAGCGCGTCGCCAAGAAGCTGAAGGTGACGGAGACTACTGCCCACGAGGTGAGTTTCTCGAGTAGTGTAGTCGAGTACTTGTCTTGGAGCCTTGCATGCTGATAGTTGAATTTGGAGTTGTCGCAGGATATTCCTTCATCAGACCCCGCAGATCAGGGGGACGGAGAGGACTGGGACACGGTGGGAGGAGAGACCGAGAGTAGCCTCAGTCTAGCCCCCAACGTTGAAGAAGTCGTGCCGGCGCAGGCACAACAGGCGACTGGTGCCGGCGAGCCGCAAGCACCGTCAGAAGATAGGAGGCCAGAGCCCTCCGCGACTACTAGAACAATGGAGCCAATAGTCGCCCATGCCGAAGAAGAGGCGCCCGCGGAAGCTGAGCTTGTCGATATCACCAGCATTCTTTGCGCTCCAACCATGACTGTTGTTCGATCCAGCTTGTGAGTGAAGTCTATCATCGAGTAGTACATGTAGGTTGGTAATCTTGCTTGGCTGATCACCGAATTTGTACTTTGCAGGAAATCTACTGGTCTGTCCTAGGAAGGCGAGGAACCTAATGCAGCGGCTGGTGAAAAGATCCATCGCCAGCTGTGGAGAAGTCTGCACCCCTTCATCAGGATGAGACCGTTGCGCAAGGCGCAGAGGCTACACCGCCAGAAGCCACCGCAGTAGAATGTACGTAGACTATGGTGATGCCGTCTACATGTAGTAGTCATAGCCCCTAGGTACTGATGTTGCGTGCTTTGTGATGACAGAAGCAAAAGTCGAGGGGACCGCGATCCCGGAAGCTGTGGTGATTGAGGGCGTCGTGCTCGAAGCCAAGGTGCCGCAGGGGGCGGCTTCTAGACCGGAGGTACCAGCAGCCCCCGAGACCATGGAAGAGGTGCGTGACGACACGTTCCTGGAGTCAAGCATGGATGTTGTCGTCCGGTCGCCGGAGATTTAGGACGCAGAGCCAATCCATTCAGCACTGATGTCGGAGCCGACAACAACTAGTCGTGGCGGGCTGGAGCTTCTGGCAGATGACCTCATCGACCCGGCGATGGTGGCCCGCAACTTGGAGTCGATGCGCCGGGCGGAGCAGTGGATGAAGGTACGTGACAGTACCCATGAGTATTAGAATTCCACAAGAACTGAGTACTCAATAACGATTGTTGCCTTGTGCAGGATGTCATGGAGAGATCCCGACAAAAGTCAGACATGCTCCAGGGATATGGTGACACAGTGCTCCAAGCACAAACGTTGGAGAAGGAGCTCAATAAGGCCAGGAAGCATTCCGCCATGTTGCAATCCAAGATGAACGAAGTACAAGAGATGCAGGCGAAGAGCAATGACTTGATTCGGAAGAACAAGTTGTTGCGCCGGAAGAATAAGGGTATGCCACCGTAAGCCTATCGAGTACTTATTGCGAGTACCTTCCACTAGTCTGACATGTGTTCTTGAGCTTTGCAGATCTTGATGCCCGGTAGACCAGTTGAAGGCATTGGAGACTGATCTAAAGAACATAGTCTACCGGGAGAAAAATGCCCGTGAGGTACTTGAGTACGAATATGAGCAGCTATCTCATGAGTGCGTCAAGCACATGGAGCTTCGTGAAGCCTCGGATCGTGACCTTGTGAGCTGCTATAAATCTCTGCAGAAGACTGCTGGTGCCTCACCCAGGCGGGCCCAAGATTGCCCCGTTGGTTGATCGGCTGAAAGAAGCCCCCGGGTGTCTGGCAACTTATGTAAAGCATCTGGTGAAGTCCATCCCCAACCAAGTGTTGGCGTATATGAAGTCGTACTTCCCCAAGGCTTCAGTGGATGTAGTCGCGGGAGGACTAACTGCCAATTGCACAGACGACCAGTACAAGGAGCTGCTGGAGCAGATGGCACCCATCGCGGAACAAGTCGCGGAGAAGTTGAACCTCCAGTAGTTGTCCTATAGGGTTAGCTAATGGCAGCATATGTTATATAAACAAAGTTATGATGAACTTGTTTAAGTTTGAATGAAAATCTTCCATGATATATGTTTGAAATGAGTACATGTTTTCGCTGTGTATGTGTGCGGAGCACTCGTCATGGAGGTGTCGCGAGTAGCACGACTCGGCAGTAGATCCATTGTAGGAAATCACAGTAAATGAGTTGACTGGAGATCAAACTTTATTACTAAAGAATGGGTACACCTGGATGGCCAGGGCCATTTACAAGTGTAATCGCCTGGATCCGGAGGCCGCCTACGGCTGAAGTAGTGCTAGGACCCGTGGACACTTACAGCTATAGATCCGTTAGTAGTCGTATAGGATGGATCTGAGAGTACATGGTCTCTTTGTAGACCACCACTAGAGTCCTTGATGCTCTGAGCAGCCCGAGATCCATTAGTAGCCGTTGACGCTGGATCTTGGAGTAAAGGTAGTTCGAAGACTAGTGCCTGGACCCGGAGGCCGCTTACAGTGAAGAGCCTAGGAGTAGTCGTGTAGACTTGGACCCCAGAGTAGTTGAGAGACTACGCGTAGAATCGACAGAGCTGGACGATGTTCTATGAGTTGCTGACGTTGTCGCCTTCAAGTGTTTCGGGGTGGTATGAACCTGGTCCGGTATCCTTTGCGATCGAGAAGGGACCTTCCCATGGTGAGCTGAGCTTGTGTAGTCCTTCCGTGTTCTGGATGCGGTAGAGGACTAGATCACCAACGTTGATGGAGCGTTCCTTGATGTTGCGATCATGATATCGTCGGATACGCTCAAGGTACCTTGCTGACTGGACGAGGGCGGCACAACAAGCTTCTTCGAGTCCATCGATATCAACTCGTCTGTTGTCTTCCGAGATGCCTTCGTCGTACTGTTCTACTGCCAGCAACTCCCACACGACGTCAGTAGGTAGAATAGCCTTGGAGCCGTAGACCAGGAAATAAGGTGTCTGCCCTGTTGGCTTGGTAGGTTGAGTACGAAGCCCCCAGAGTGTATTGGGTAGTTTCTTGATCCACTTGCCCCCCTTTGTTTTAGCAGCATCATGTAGTTGCATCTTTAGGGCGTCAAGTACCATCCAATTGGTGCACTCGACTTGTCCGTTGGCCCATGGATGGGTGACTAAGACATACCGGACGTCAATCCCGCTGTTCTCGCAATATTCCCAAAACCGGTGATTGTTGAAGTTGGATCCCAGGTCTGTGTTGATGTGGTGGGGTAGTCCGTAGTGGTGCATGAGTTCATCCAAGAAGAAGAGTACTCTGTCGGCCTTTCGGTAGGACAGCTTGACTTCGATCCACTTGGTGAACTTGTCGATGGCTACAAGAACTCTATTGAATCCTACTAGCGCAGTCGGGAGAGGCCCAATCATGTCGAGCCCCCAGCAGGCAAAAGGCTAAGTTAGTGGTATAGTGACTAACTTGTAGGCCGGGACGTGCTGTTGCTCGGCGAAGTACTAGCACCCTTGGCACCTTCTGACGAGTTCCTTGGCATCACCCAAAGTTGTGGGCCAGTAGAAAGCTCGTCGGAAAGCCTTGCTGACCAGGGTGCTTGAAGACGTGTGGTTGCCGCAGACACCTTTGTGGATCTCCTCCAAGATGTCCTTGCCTTCTTCCTGGGGAACACACTTCATGAGTACTCCAGAATTGGCGCCACGCCTGTAGAGCTTGTCTCCGACTAGTATGTAGGACTTGGCCCGGTGGATGATATGTTCGGTCAAGTTCTTGTCAGTAGGAACCTTCTGCTCGTGGATGTATTCGATGAAGGGTTATCGCCAGTCCACGTCTATCATCATGACCTTTTGGCCAGCTGGAGAGGGCACTGGGTCAGTGGTCGTGGGCGCCAGCTCCGAGATGGATGGCGTGTGAAGCTCATGGATGAAGACTCCCGCTGGTACGTGTGCCCGAGTAGAACCAAGCTTTGATAGGACGTCTGCTGCAATGTTGTTGTCGCGGACGACGTGATGGAACTCGAGACCTTAGAATTTGTTCTCGAGCTTGCGGACTTCTAGGCAGTAGGCATACATGTTCTCCTTGTTGCGATCCCAAGACTTGTTAAGTTGGTTGATGACCACTGTGGAGTCGCTATAGACTAGTAGTCACTTGATGCCCAATGATATTGCAAGATGGAGCCCATGTAGTAGAGTTTCGTACACAGCTTCGTTGTTTGAGACCTTTCAAAAGATCTGTAGGACGTACTTGAGTTGTTTGCCCTTTGGAGAAATCAAGAGTACCATTACACCTGCGCCCTTGAGCTTGAGCGAGCCGTCGAAGTACATCACCCAATGCTCTGGTCACTCGGTTTGAGTTGGTAGCTGATTCTCTCGCCACTCTACCATGAAGTCGACTAGTGCTTGCGAATTGATGATTATTCATGGCTTGAAGTCGATGTTGAGGGCGCCGAGTTCGACTGCCCATTTGGATATTCTTCCAGTAGCTTCTTGGTTCCGCAAAATGTCGCTGAGCGTGTAGTCAGTGACGACGGTGATCAAGTACTGCTGGAGGGAGTGTCGTAACTTCTGCGAGGTGCTGAGCACTGCATACAGTAGCTTCTATACTGGTTGGTAGCGTGCCTTGGATTTCGACACGACCTTGCTGACGAAGTAGGCTGGTCGCTGGACTAGATAGGAGTGGCCGTCTTCTTGCCTCTTGACGATGATGACAGTACTGACCACGTGAGTAGTCGCATCGAGATAGGGCACTAGTTGCTAATTTTTACGAGGAGTCGTGAGGACTGGTGGCTTGGACAAAAAGTCCTTGAGCTGCTATAAAGCTTGACCTGCTTTCGGGATCCACACGAACTTCTCTTGATGCTAGAGTAGTTTGAAGAAGGGTAGGCCCCGTTCTCTTAGCTTCGAGATAAATATGTTCAAGGCCGCCATACACCCGGTGAGCTTCTGCATGTCTTTGATGCAGGTGGGAGCCTTCATCTTGGTAGTGGCGGAGATCTTCTCGGGATTGGCTTCAATGCCACGATGGCTGATGATGAAGCCGAGTAGTTTTCCCGAAGGTACGCCGAAGACGCACTTGTTCGGGTTGAGCTTCCACTAGTACTCTCGCAGAGACGCGAAAGTCTCTTCAAGATCGGCGATGAGCATGTCAGAGTTTCGGGTCTTGACGACCATGTCATCCACATAGGCTTCGACGTTCTTGTTGAGTTGTCTCTTGAAACAGGCCTGGATAGCTCGTTGGTAGGTAGCGCCGGTATTCTTCGACCCTAATGACATCAATGTGTAGTAGTAGGTGCCAAACGGGGTGATGAACGCGGTCTTCTCCTGGTCTTCTTCCTTGATCGCGATCTGGTGGTACCCAGAGTAGCAGTCAAGGAAGCAGAGTAGGTCGCAACCTGCCATGGAGTTGATGACTTGGTCGATCTGCGGCAACCCGATGGGGTCATTGGGGCAGTGTTTGTTGAGGTCAGTGTAGTCGACGCACATCCTCCACTCGTTCGTGTTCTTCTTGCGGATGAGGACGGGGTTGGTGATCCATTCAGGATGGAGGACTTATTTGATGAAGCCGACCACGAGTAGTTTGGCGAGTTCCTTCTTGATGGCGTCCCGTCGATCGTCGGCAAAACGGCAGAGGTGTTGTCGTTTGGGGGTAGCTTTAGGATCGATGTTGAGTGAGTGCTCGATCAACATCCTCGGCACCCCTGGCATGTCCGTTGGATTCCAAGAGAAGATGTCTCGGTTAGCCCAGAGGAAGCTGACGAGCACGTCTTCCTATTTCGGGTCGAGGCCCTCCCTGATCATGGTAGTATTGCTGTTGTCGCCATTCCCGAGGTCGATCGCCTTGACTTGCATTTCCTCAGAGGGTTTAGGCTTGTTGGCTATGCCAGACTTCTCTGGGATCTCGAGTTCGGTTGGGGCAAGCTTCTTGGATGTAGTATAGATTTCCATCATTGCACTGGGTACTTGATTGGTAGCTGTGAGTTCCACAGCCTCTGTATCGCAGTCGAAGGATATCTTCAAGTTCCCTTGCAGTGAGAGTACTCCGGCAGGGCTTGGCATTTTGAGTACCAAGTATGTGTAGTGGGGTACCGCCATGAACTTGGCGATAGCTGGTCTGCCGAGGATGGCATGGTAGGAAGTCTCGAAGTCCACAACCTCGAACTTGATGTACTCGGTTCGGTAGTTCTCCATGGTTTCCCCGAAGGTAACTGGTAGGACCACTGAACCCTGTGGAATAGCTGAGTTCCTGGGGATGATGCCGTAGAAATGCAATGTGCTCTTGGTGAGCATATGGGTAATGTTGAGCTTCATCTTCTTCAAGGTCATGGTGAAAAGGACATTGAGCCCGCTTCCACCGTCGATGAGTACCTTGTTGAGTCTGGAGCCCACGACTATCAGTTTCAGTACGAGTGGAAATCGCCCTAGCTCAGAGAAGCTTGTGCATTGATCTGCGCGGGAGAAGGTGATGGGTACCTCCGACCACCTGAGAGGGGTCGGGACCGTTGGTACAATGTTCAAGACTTCGCGTCTGGTGGCCTTCTGAGATCGTATGGTGGGTAGTCCGCCGAAGAGGACGTTCACCGTATTGTCGGGTCCTTAGAAGTCGCCGTTGCCCTCGTCGGCTTTTTTCTTTCCCTTCTTGTCGTGGGGAGGCCATGGGTCTCCAGTATTCTTGAGTGCTCGCCGGAGTTGGTAGCACTACTCGGTGGTGTGGTTACCCTCCAGATGCCATGGACACTTCTCTTTCAGCAAGTCTTTGAAGACGCCGGATGTCTTCTTCGAGTTATCTTTCGCAGGGTGCTGGATAGCCGCGACTGTGTTGTCTGGCTTGCACTTGCGGTTAGGACCCGAGTAGTTCTTGTTGTTGCGACCCCCTTGATCCCTATTGTTGTTGTTGCTGCCGCCCGGGTTGTTCTTGCTCTTGCCACGAATGGCATCGTATTAGGCGTTTGCCTTGTCTTCTTCGTCGCCCCATGAAGTTATCATGTCCTTGAGCTTATGAAGGACCGATTAGGTGACCAGAGAGGGGGGGGGGGAGTGAGTGGGAGCCGATAAAAATTCTTCTCGTGGGAGATTGAAACTCCAACAAGATGAACTCGCTCGGTCGGACCCCCAAAATAACACGCTCCGCACTTCTATCTTCCGTTTGCCAAAACCATGTAGCCACTGGAGTGCTACTGGTCCTAGGAACAGACACTACTAGGAACCTCAACTCCTACGCACCCACGATAGCAGAAACAACTCGGGAGCCGGCTGTCTAGAGGGGGCGGTTAGACCGGACATGGGGGCGGTTAGACCGCCTCGACCAGGCAACCAAGAAATCCTCCGAAACACCTCCTCCGAGCACCAAAACACACCACAGTTTCACCAACAAAGATCTCTGGTCAAAGCCAAGCAAGCTACCAGGAAATCTTGGCGAAAACCAAAACTTCACCCAGGGGCCTAGGGGCGGTTAAACAGGCTACCAGGGGCGGTCTAACCTTCTGTACCCATCAAAGAACTCTAGGCAAGAACTGTCCTCTAATCAAGGCAAACAAACTCACAGAGGAAAATCCGGCAAAATCAAAACCTAAACCTGGAAGGCCCAGGGCGGTTAGACCGCCCCAAGGCGCTTAGACCGCCCCTTCCAAGAAAACTGCCCGCGGGTCAACCCTCAACTTCCCATCGCCCGAACTCCCGAATCACTCCTTCGAGTCCATCGATATCAACTCGTCCGTTGTCTTCCGAGATGCCTTCGTCGTACTGTTCTATTGCCAGCAACTCCCACACGACGTCAGTATGTAGAATAGCCTTGGAGCCGTAGACCAGGAAATAAGGTGTCTTCCCTGTTGGCTTGGTAGGTTGAGTACGAAGCCCCCAGAGTGCATTGGGTAGTTCCTTGATCCACTTGCCCCCCTTTGTTTTAGCAGCATCATGTAGTTGCTTCTTTAGGGTGTCGAGTACCATCCCATTGGCGCGCTCGACTTGTCCGTTGGCCCATGGATGGGTGACTAAGACATACCAGAACTGGTGATTGTTGAAGTTGGATCCCAGGTCTGTGATGATGTGGTGGGGTTGTCCGTAGTGGTGCGCGAGTTCATCCAAGAAGTCGAGTATCTATCGGCCTTTCGGTAGGTGACTGGCTTGACTTCGATCCACTTGTTGAACTTGTCGATGGCCACAAGAACTCTGTTGAATCCTGCTAGTGCAGTCGGGAGAGGCCCAATCATGTCGAGACCCCAGCACGCAAAAGGCCAAGTTAGTGGTATAGTGACTAACTTGTAGGCCGGGACGTGCTGTTGCTCGGTGAAGTACTGACACCCTTGGCACCTTCTGACGAGTTCCTCAGCATCACCCAAAGCTGTGGGCCAGTAGAAAGCTCGTCGGAAAGCCTTGCTAACCAGCGTGTGCGAAGACGCGTGGTTGCCGCAGACGCCTTTGTGGATCTCCTCCAAGATGTCCTTGCCTTCTTCCCGGGGAACACAGTTCGTGAGTACTCCAGAATTGGTGCCCCGCCTGTAGAGCTTGTCTCCGACTAGTATGTAGGACTTGGCCCGGCGGATGATTTGTTAGGCCAAGTTCTTGTCAGTAGGAACCTTCTGCTCGTGGATGTAGTCAATGATGGGTTATAGCCAGTCCACATCTATCATCATGACCTCCTGGCCAGCTAGAGAGGGCACTGGGTCAGTGGTCGTGGGCGCCGGCTCTGAGATGGATGGCGTGTGAAGCTCGTGGATTAAGACTCGCGCTGGTACGTGTTCCTGAGTAGAACCAAGCTTTGATAGGACGTCTTCTGCAACGTTGTTGTCGCGGACGACGTGATGGAACTCGAGACCTTAGAATTTGTTCTCGAGCTTGCGGACTTCTAGGCAGTAGGCATACATGTTCTCCTTGTTGCGATCCCAAGACTTGTTAACTTGGTTGATGACCACTGCGGAGTCGCTGTAGACTAGTAGTCACTTGATGCCCAATGATATTGCAGGATGGAGCCCATGTAGTAGAGCTTCGTACACAGCTTGGTTGTTTGAGACCTTTCAAAAGATCAGTAGGACGTACTTGAGTTGTTTGCCCTTTGGAGAAATCAAGAGTACTATTACACCTGCGCCCTCGAGCTTGAGCGAACCGTCGAAGTACAACACCCAATGCTCTGGTCACTCGGTTTGAGTTGGTAGCTAATTCTCTCGCCACTCTACCATGAAGTCGACTAGTGCTTGCGACTTGATGGTTATTCATGGCTTGAAGTCGATGTTGAGGGCGCCGAGTTCGACTGCCCATTTGGATATTCTTCCAGTAGCATCTTGGTTCCGCAAAATGTCGCTGAGCGGGTAGTCAGTGACGACGGTGATCAAGTACTGCTGGAAGTAGTGTCGTAACTTCCGCGAGGTGCTGAGCACTGCATACAGTAGCTTCTATACTGGTTGGTAGCGTGCCTTGGATTTCGACAGGACCTCGCTGATGAAGTAGACTGGTCGCTGGACTGGATAGGAGTGGCCGTCTTCTTGCCGCTTGACGATGATGGCAGTACAGACCACGTGAGTAGACGCAGGGAGATAGGGCAGTAGTTGCTAATTTTTACGAGGAGTCGTGAGGACTGGTGGCTTGGACAAAAAGTCTTTGAGCTGCTATAAAGCTTGACCTACTTCCGGGATCCACACGAACTTCTCTTGAAGCTTGAGTAATTTCAAGAAGGGAATCGACCCGAATCGCTCACAATCAAGAGGAATCGAAGAAATCGTCTCTCTAGGACAAGAACTCGACCAACTCGAAAAACCACCAAATCGAGTCCGATTCAAGGGAGATTTGGGGGCAAAGTCACCAGCCAAAGAGGCACAAGATACTCAAACGTGACACCCAACAAAATCCCCATGAAATCGTCCTCAAAACTCCGCCAAGAAACTCACAACGAAGAGCTCCGAAAATTACCACAAAGAAGGACGGGAAAAGAACTTCACCACCTTGAGGAACCACGCCGAACCATCTATACATACCATGAAGGTTCGTACAAGGTCTAGCTTGCCACCCATACATCCATCCCTTTATCTAGATCTCACATGAAGCTCTCAAGCTAGTCCTAGAAAACTAGAGGAAAAATGAGAACAAAAATGGAAAAACAAATGAGCTCAAGTCCCAAGAGTTGGCTGCCATCCACCCCCTCAAAGAGTATATATGGAGGCACCCAAAAGATTAAACTATCCTTACTTAATAACTAGGGATACAAGCCCCTCAAGGGCGAATTTGGAAGTCTTCAGATTTTCTTCATCGGATGGATGCCCAGCGACCGCAACCTGCTTAGCCTTGACGCAAGCCTTGCGATCCCGATGCGTGTCCTCCACTTCGAAGCATCTCGGCGCCAGAGACCAGGGCGGTCAGACCACCCTCCCTAGGCAGTTAGACCGGCCAGGTGGTTAGACCGCCCCTCCTGGAAGATTAGACCGGCCTGGGTGGCCGCATCTCCTTGTCGAGTCTTTGGTCTCAGTTTTGTGGCTCAACCGAATAACCCAGTGGTTTTCTGGTGAACCACTGCAAACCCCGCGAACTCGGTGTTGCCTCCGCCAATCGCCACTCATCAGTTGGCTCCCACGTAGTCCCGGCTCGACCTTGGTTTTGAGGCTCAACCAAGAAACCGTCCATGACTTTGTCTCATTGTTCTTGCCACCATGCGGCCCGCACTTCACTCCGCTAGCCACCGGGTCCCTCGAACCAAGCCTACTTGTCTTCTCCACACCTGGAGGCCTTACCGGCGACGACCTTTCGCGCTTGTTCTTCACCTGCACCAACACCAGTCAAGCCGCAACCTGTACCTGCAATACTTAGCCAAGAGTCAGTCCACACAACGTTGTCAATCACTCATCACACCAGGAAGCAACCATCCACCGCTCCTCGAACCACACATGGTCCTCAATCTCCCCCTTGATGAGCGCATTGACAACACACAAGATTTTTGTAACCAACGAGAAAAGAAAAAGAAAAGAAACGAATAAAAAGAAACTGCAACAAGTGATCGAAAGCCAAGGAAAGGCAAAGAGCAAGATCACTTGAAGAAGACAAGTTTATGCAAGGGCAATGGCTCGACACATCCGAGACAAAACCATGCACAAGCAAAGAGCGCAAACCACCAAACCAAAACTCGAACACCACAAAGAGCTCCCACTGCACATATGCAAGCTCCCCCTGAGCCAAACCACACTCCACTTGAACCAATGCAGCAATGCAACACGGGAATGCAACAAGGAGCAAAAAACTGCTCACTTTGCCTAGGGCGGTTAGACCACCTTCACCAAGCGGTTAGACCGCCTACCACACATCTGACCGCCTGGGGGCGGTTAGAACGCCCCATGTGACCGGCCCTGCACCAAACTGCTCAAAATTTGCCCGAACCAATTGGAACACCTTCCAAATGCTCCCAGGTGCCCAAATCATGCACAAACTTCTCCCCCTTGTTGACAATGCATGAATCAAGGCAAACTGCGAAAAGTTTCAACATATAGCTTCTCAAATATACAAAATTCATGACAAGATGCTACACATGTCCAAATGAGCAAGTTAGATACTCTACAGGTTCGTAATGACCTCAACTACATGATCACCAAGTTTCACAACCATTGGACAAGGCTAAAAAGGATTTGAGCAATTTTACGAAAAATTACCCTCTCATGAGCAAAAACCCAAACATGAGCAAAACATGTCAAAATGGCAAAGCCACACGAACTTCATGCTAGGACAACCATTCTAATCATAAGACCATCACAATCACCCACAAGCACCTCATGTCATGTCAAAGCCACCGAGCCATGTGCCTACTATATATGAAACTTCTCATTGGTGGGTATCATGCAACAGTTTAGCACCCAAAGCAAATTTAAATGAAGCATATATGACATGGGAGCACAATTTCCAAGTATTTTACATTTCATTTTCAGATTCATATTTGGTACATGGAATGTCTTTGTGACAAAAAGGAACTTATGCCCCTCCACAAGATAAAGCATGAGGCCTAAACATTCATGATGGCAAATGAGCCTTTTGCCCCATATGATCAATAAACTAGCTATCCAACCTCAAATTAAGCATGACCAAGCCACTAAAACATGTCAAGATCATATAAAGACATTTACACATGAGAGAGCATATATGTGACATTTTTCAAAACATAGCCATCAACCATGGATTATAAAACAAGATCATCAAGAGCTAAGCCAAACTAACCATAGCATACCAAACTAGCTCACACGATCATATATAGCACATCATGGTGAACAATGTATATAGGACAAGCTTTTCCTATCAAATGCATATGATACAAAATGCATGCAACCTATAATACAACGATGCCTATACATCGTGTTACATATGCCATGCCAAATGCAAGAAATTCATAAAAGAAAGCTATACATATGCTACAAAGGAGCTCCCACACACCCAACTCAAGATATTAAACACACACCAAGCTCCCCCCGCAAACGAGTGAAAGTTGCTTGATCTAGGGGTTTGGTGAAAATATCGGCTAGTTGGTCATGTGTGGGTACATGGATCAAGGTTATCTTCCCTTTCTCTACATTATCTCTTAGAAAATGATACCTCACTTCTATGTGTTTTGTTTTGGAATGGAGCACTGGGTCCTTTGCAATGCTTATGGCACTGGTGCTATCACATTGAAGTGGAACATGGGTATACTCCTCACCAAAGTCACTCATGGTGTATGTGATCCAAAAGAGCTGAGAGCAACAACTAGCTGCGGCAACATACTCTGCCTCGGCAGTGGATTGAGCAACACTCGACTGTTTGCGGGAAGACCAAGACACCATAGAAGATCCCAAAAACTGGCAAGTCCCAGAAGTAGACTTCCTATCCAACTGACACCCGGCAAAAATCCGCATCCGAAAAACCATGAAGAGCCAAAGAAGAGGACGAAGAGTACCAAAGGCCAAAGTCGGGAGTGTGACGCAAGTACCAGAAAATTCGCTTCACCACTTGTCGATGCGAAGTCCTCGGAGACGCTTGAAAACGAGCCCACAGACATACCGAGAACTGGATGTCCGGCCTCGTCGCCTTCAAGTAAAGGAGTGACCCGATCATGCTTCGGTACTCCTTCTGATCCATGTGTTCACCTTCCTCATCTGCATTAAGAGCTGTAGTCGTACTCATCGGCGTCGCCATAGCCATGGAGTCCTCCATCTTGAACTTCCGCCTAATGTCCTTGGTGTACTTAGCTTGGTGTACAAATGTTCCTTCCTTTGATTGCTTGATTTGTAGCCCGAGAAAGAACAACAACTCACCCATCTGCAAACCTTGCAACAAGAGAGTTAGACGAGCCTCCAAAGACAATATCATCCACGTACACCTGCACAATTAGGATATATCTACCCTGCCTGAGCAAAAACAAAGTCTGGTTGACCTTTCCCATCTCAAAACCTCGCTCAAACAGGAACGCCCTCAACCTACCATACCAAGCTATAGGCGCCTGCTTCAACCCATACAACGCCTTCCTCAACTTATACACCCGGTGGGGGTACTTCTCACTTTCAAACCCCGGTAGTTGCCTCACATACGCTTCTTCCTCCAACACACCATTCAGGATGTTTCCAGGCCCAGCCCGAGGCCTCCTTTGCTCTACGTCGATTCCCTTGCTTCCTGGATGTTTCCCCCTTCTGCATGTAGGTCCATGTCGTCAGTTTCTCTCCGAATTGGGCATAACTCCTTGTCTTGCAAGATTCAGCACTTTTCAGGTTAGGTCCTCGGAGTTTGTCGTCTTCTCGGATCAAGTCCCTGACTTCTTGGAGTTAAGTTTGCTTCATTGCATGACTTGTACGGGGCTTCAAGGTCTTGTCACAAGGTGCTTGATGAACTTATCTCGAAAGTCTTGCTTTCAACGCTAAAACCCTGCACAAACATTAAACTCCAAAACCGACATGCACACGTGAACTTGTTATACCACGGGAGTTAGTACCAATGGTAAGGTATAAAACTTATGCCAACACCGAAGGTAAACTCATGGCTAGGTTGACGGATTTTCACCGTCAACATCTCCCCCATGCTTAAACCTTGCTCGTCCTCGAGTAAGCCTTCGATGGATATCATCATTGCCCATCAATGTTTAAACCTTGCACTTGATCATACATGAGAAAACATAATGCTCTCAAAATTTTAATTCATTAAAGTTTAATAATGTACTAGCCTTCATCTATACGGAGGGTAGATTCTTAATTAAGCTTATCCCACAAGTATTCATATGCTCACAAAGTTTAAATAGATCTCAGAATTTTTGAAATAAAGAATGAGATAAAGAAAAGCTAAACCAAGTTCACAAATTTAAATCATCTTGTATATTGCTCATGAACTCTCAACTCGCTTGTCTCTCAAGCCTATAATTCTACTCCTTTCCCTCTCATAACATCTATGTGTGGTAAGCTTTATATGGAGCTTTTGGGAAAGTTTAGTCCTACCAAGCTGTTATAAATGAGACGTTGTCAAAACAAGACACGCTTCTCATGGTCTTACCGAGACTCATCAAAAAGGTCATTGGAAAATAATGTCATATCAAGGAGGGGAAAGAGAAAAATACGCACACTTTAGATGAGTGGACATGTGCAAATGGCAAAGAGTGATCCCGAGGCACAAAGGAAGTCCTCGTTATCGGATTGCACATGGTTGGAAAATGAGAATGGATCTTTTAAACTTGAAGCCTTGAATTTCCTAATGCACTTTAGAGAACCGGGGAGTTCACTTTACGCATACTCATATGTTTTCTCTTTCTCATGTTTCTCCTTCTTTTCTTTCTTTCTTTCATTCTTTTTCTCATTCATTCATTTTTTTTCTTTCTTTTTGTCATACATTCGGTCACGAGACTTTCACATCGGAGTTTTGATTTTTTAATTTACACCCCTTTTGAACTTTCTTTTTTTTTAATTGCTCCCCTTTGAACACTAAAAATTGCATCGTACCTACCTCCTCCCCCATGCTTAGACGTTGCTCGTCCTCGAGCAAAGAGGCGATGAATAAGGTAGGTACCCGAAATATTTTTCCTTGGAGAGATACTTGAATTCTTCAATGTTGGCACCGTCTTGCGAACTTCCTTGAATTGATGATCCATTCTCAACAATAGGTTGTGGTCAAGGAGGTAATCACAAAAAATGATATTTGGTTTTAAGGGTGGATATCCGGCGAGGTTTGTGAGATCTCCGATGCGGGGATACACAATGCACGGATAAAAGGCTTGCAAAGAGATAGATACGCAAAAACGGAATGACCAGCTTCTTAGTCTCGGGCCAGAGAAATCATGGCCTGCAATAACTTACTCAAAAATAAATCTTGTACACTAAGGTTTATGCACTCAAATATATATTAGGCTTTGGATAGGTTGAGCAACACACAAGTGGTATTTGTGACAAGGTTAGCAATATTTTTGAGCATAAAAACCATCTTTAATCTATTCATAACTTGAGAGCACATCAAACACTATGGGTCTTTATTTTAATCATAACCTCCGCTAAAGATTAAGCTAGCACTTAAATAAATTCAGATTCGTATTTTAAGAGAGAACTAGCTTTAACATGCATAAAACAATTACAAAGGTAAACAAAGCGGCAATTATAATCATATATCATTGTGGCACAATTTTTTGTAACTTTTACAATGATATAAACAAGGTGGTATCTTTATTAATGATGAAATCAAGTTGAAATACAAACTGAAAATAAACAAACACACTTGCTGAAATTTAAATAAAAACAGAAAATATTACGCAAACACACACAAACAAAAGCTGAAAATTACAGAGAAAGGGAAAAGAAAAGAAAACTAAAGTTCCTTCATCTTCCTAGTCCTCCGCCGGTGGTTTGGTGTTGATGATCTTGATAGTAGTACCCTTGCTCGTAGTACAGTTGGACATTCCCTCCAACAAATTGATTCGGCTCCACTAGGTGAAGGCGTCCAAGCTCATAGGCAATATTTGCATTGCCCTCACCAAGTTGAGTCGCATTGTCTTTGATGGCGGCGACGTTTTGGGCGTTTCTCGCAACATACCCTCCAATTATGGCCATGCTTTGTTGTGGTTGGGGATATTGTGCGTAGGGCTCCGCGAAGTTTGCGTTGGGCACCACATAATTTGGCGAGGGTACCGGTGCACCACCCCCCATGCTTGCTCTTGTGCCCCTCTGTAATAACTTGGCGGAGGAGGGATCCCGCCGAATGGTGGCACATTGGGTTGTGCACCACTCGCTTGTGCGGAGGATGTTCCCTCCTCTACGATTCTTCCACTTTTGTTTTCCTTGCCGGGACAAGGAGTCCCTCTTCCAACAAATCTTCCCTCCCTTAGATGAAAAGCCTATGCCTTGCATCCGGAAGGGGTAGGTTCACCGTGGCCAAACGAAAACCTCCTCTCTCATCTCCACTAATGTATTTGCCTTGTCGCAAATACTCAATGCCGAGAGAGGTACCACGCAAAAGATGTTCGGGGTTTCTTGTGATCCCCGGCCATAGGGAGAAGGCCAACATAAGGAGGTAGCACCTCGAACCAATATGTCCCGCCCCTGATGTTGCCTCGCAACACCAACGGTTGATCATAAGGTATGAGGGGTCTATTGGCTGCTTGGCAATTAAAGCCGAGTAGAGCCAATTCAACTCCGTGTCGGTCACCTTTGTCTCCCTCATCCTCCCCAATACCCTCTTGCACATCCAAGAGTGAAATATCCGGATAATGGGGTTGTGGATGCAATTGCATTGTTGGTGGGCTTCTCCGGAGATCAAATTCCAAAATCCATCTAACATGCCGGGTGGCACGTCAACTTTCTCCGGAGCTCCCTTATGGAATTCAAGTAGCTCCCTAACATGCTCATAGGGAACCACTTGTTGGACTCCCTCCAAACGGAATGATAAAATTTGCACCCTATCATCAAGGATAGGTGCAATGGTCATCAAGATTTCCAAGGAGAACTCCCTGTGGGTGTCCGTCGATACTCCGTTGGAGAATTGCACCCATCCAAGGTGCCCCACATGTAGTATATGTCGGTGCCGAAACCCAAGTTGAAGATTGCTTGGTCGTCAAACTCGACGTTGGGCACAAGCCTCTTCTCAAGACGAGAGAGCCTCTCCTCCTCCGACGACGACAAAATGATGAAGTCGTACGAGGAATATATCGGAGTATATGGAGGTGGTGCAGTCGAACGGGTCGATCGTCGTGGTGGCACGGGCGGCTCCTCCGTGTGCCCTTGAGGTTCGGCAAACCTCATGGACATGCTCCTTGCTGCCCTCATACCCCCAAGGAGGAGACCATCGTTCCTCCTTGGTGGTGCCGTATCTGTCTCCATGCTCCGGGGAGAATCGGAAACTGAGTGCGTCCTCGAAGACGTCGTCGACGACGGCTTGGATGACGATGAACCCTTCTTCTTGGAGAAGAGACTTGTGGTTTTCTTCCACATGGTTGCTGCACTATTTTCTCCACTAAAACTCCGGGTTGCAACCGGTAACTAGGCACTTAAAATCTTACTTCGGGATGTGGATTTTGAGTGGATTAAGGATGTGGATTTTTTTGAGCTATCAAGATTGGGAAGGTTGTCTATGTCTACGGAGGTTCTGGGCACACAAATTTGAACACACAAACTAAGGAAGGAGAGGGAATCTTGCCTGCAGAAAACGGGAGCTGGGGGGCTCCTTAAGTAGGGGAGGCCGACCGGCCTGGGTGGCCTCTGGCTCTTCCCCGCCTCGGCTCTCTTCCAGCACAATCATTTCGCCTCTGCAACTTTCCTGCCCGCGTGCTCCACGAGTTGCACCGCCCAAACGCTCTCGTCCACTCCTTTTCTTGCATTATTGGTCCTTCCACTTGATGCTTCATGCTTTGAGTCATGTCCATGCTCCCTTGCTCCACTTGCTTCACATGCCACCATGAAATTCCTTCAAAGTTGAAGCTTGCTGCCCACCATGCTTGTCCTTTGCATGTGGTCTTGATGAAAGTTGATGAAAGGGTATCCAATGGTGCATGCATGATCAATTCAAACTAGATTGCCTCCGTTTAGGTGTGTTTAAGGTTAAGCACTCCTCTAATTCGAAATTTAAAAATAATTTTCAGAGCCATGCAAGAGCTCAAGCATAATTTTAGAGAAGTTTTTAAACCACTAAAAACAAATTTAAGTCGAAAATATTTTCCGACTACGTTGATATCGGTCTCACCGGTATAGTTTGCCTTCATCGATTGAGAGCAAACTTTTCCCGGCTTGATCATGGGGCCATAGGTTTAGGTTCTAATTTTTGCTAAATAAGAGAGATTTTGAATAAAACAAAATTAAATGAGGCTTAGAAAAATTCTAATCCTAGAGAAACCGAGGATATGGATTATTAAACCAACCAAAAGTTTTAATTTCTAGGTTCACGCGAGTCCTACCACGTGCTGAATTTTAATTAACACCTAGGTATAAGTCGTGGCTCTACTCGTGTGTTTTTAGCATGAAAAATAAGTCAACCACAGCACCATAATGAGGGTGAAAGGTTGAGTTAGGTTCTGAAATTATTAGGTTGTGGTTTCTCGAAAAGAATCAAACAAACACATAGGAGGGTTCATGCAAAGGGTTTATGATTAAGAAAAATATTTAATCAAGAATTATGTCTCTAATATTGTTCAACCACTTCTAAGTCTAATGTCTTTGCGTAATAAAACTCAAAACTAAATTATTAAAAAGACTCGAAAAACCTGGAATCGGGTTGTCCTCCCAGTAGCTTATTCTTGACTCGACGAAACGGGTTGCCTCCCGCCTAGCGCTTCGTTCATAGTCCATAGCTAGACTTCTTCACTTTATTACTTCGGATCAACGCTCTTTGCGGGCGTTGCAATCTTGGGTACCCACTTCTGCACCATCTTGGGCACGGGCTTGTCTTCTGGCTTAGTCATTTTTTGGCCTTCACAGGCGGCATCTCTTCCTTTGTCTTGACGGATGCAACACCTTCTTTGATTTTCTTTACGTTCATTTTTTCGGCTCCTTCTTCTTTTTCAGCCCTTCCTTTTTTCTTTGGTTCTCCCTTCACTCCAATCATGTTGCATGCCTCGATTCGTGGAAGAAACTTGAAGGAACTCCTTTCTCCGTTGATATCAAACGTGATCCCCCCCTTGCCAACATCAATAGTAGCTCCCACGGTCTTGGGGAAAGGCCTCCCTAGGATGAGCAGCGGCTTCTCCCTCTCTCCCATCTCGGGCACAACGAAGTCGGCGGGGATGGAGTGGTGTCCGACCTTCACGGGTACATCTTCGGCAATGCCCAAGGGATAGCGAATGGAGTTATCTCCCAACTCCAACCATATACCCGTAGGCTCCATTGGTAGGCGTAGCTTCTCGAACACATCCCTTGGCATGATGCTCACACTTGCTCCAAGGTCGCATAACGCCTTCTCGAAGTTGAAAGAACCAACCGAACATGGAATTGTAGGGCACCCGGGGTCCTTTTGCTTCTCTAGCCCATTAGCAATAGCGGCACTACACTCCTCGGACATCTTGACATGATCTACCCCGAGTGTTGCTATCTCATATTTATTTGCAAGTATGTCTTTAAAGTAACGAGAATATGTAGGTACTTGTAGGGCATCTAGTAATGGCATGTTGATGCTAAGTCTACGCACAACTTCCACAAACTTCTCAAAGTGGTTGTCAAGTTTACCTCGGAAGTAGCGTGGCTTGAGTTGCGGTATCCTCGTGTCTTCCTCCGGCATCTCAAATTCGGGCTCTTCGGTGATGATCCCCGTAACCTTCTCTTTAGCAACTCCTTCCACCTCGGTGGATGGTTTAAGCTTCCTTGCTCCCGCGGAACGTTCCGGGTCTTCGGTCTCCTTCCCCGAACGTGTTTGAATGGCCTTCGCCGATTTGGGACTTTTGGGTTGTCCCGGAAGCTTCCCTTCATCATTAGTGAGGCGCCCCGCAAGTTGTCCAACTTGCGTCTCGAGCATCTTCATCATATTGAGCACTTGATGATTGGAACTTACAACCTCCATCACTTTGCTATCGATGTTCTCCAACACCTTGTCTATGATCTTGAACTTGGTGACGTGTCCTTGTTGATCTTAGCTTGCTTGTCCATGAACTCCTTCAATTGTATATGAAGCAGAACCGTGTTAGGAATAGATGAGCTTGCATTAAATTGAGGTCTACCTTACCCGTAGCGGAAGTTCAGGAATTCTCCCTTCCTCATGTAGTCGAGCGTTTTGGCTTCCTCCGGACAATCTTTGCGGACATGGCCATACTCTCCACATTCTTCGCATGTGGACTTTGCTTCGGCGGCCTTCAAGTCTTGATCCTCCTTTTCCATCTCCATCTTCTCCAACCTCCTCATGAGCGAGTCGATCTTGCCTTCATGTATGTCCTCCTTCTCCACTTGCAAGACTCCTTTGACGTTCCCCGTGGGTTGAACCGGATGTAGGCGCCCGGATGACGCCCATGTGTCATTATCCGCGACCTTCTTGAATAGAGTGAAAGCTTTCGTCGGTGTAAGTTCGATGATGGATCCTCTCGCCAATGCATCGATGATCGTCCTTGATGCCATGGTGAGTCCTTGATAGAACTTTTGCATGAGGTCTTCCTTCGAGAACTTGTGATGTGGAACCACCCGAGTGTACTCGTTGAAGCGCTCGAATGCCTCTGAGATAGTTTCCGTAGGATATTGAACAAAGGTGGCAATCTTATTACGCAAACTTTGAGTTTTACCCGTTGAGTAGTATTCCTTCATGAATGCCTTCATCAACGTGTTCCAATTTCGCACCGCCTCCGCCGGTTGAGAGTGGAACCATTGCAAAGCCTTTCCGAGAAGTGAGAACGGAAAAAGCCTTGCCCTCATTTGATCTTGAGTCACCCCATCCATGTTGAAAGTCTGACATAGTTGAATGAACGCTTGGATGTGAAGGTTCGGATCCTCTTTACCGGTGAAGGGTGAATGTTGCACCATGCGGATTGTTGAGGTCTTGATCTCGCAACGGTCTTCCGATCTCCTCAAGGTTCAAGATTGGTAGGTCGATGATGTCCGGGGTGCATAGCTCCCCAATCTTGCGCTCTTGCGGTGGTTGGTCACCCATCGGTGGAAGTCGATTCTCCCGAGGACTTTGAGGTGGTGAATTCTTCGGAGATTCCTTCGATCCTTTGTCTTCCGACTCCGAATCTACAAAATCCACCTTTTTAGCTTGATGTGCTTCGCGTCTCCTTAGCCTGTTTTTTTTGGATCATCCACAAAATTATCGGGTTTGTTGGAGAGGTAGCCGTCCATCTCCTGTTAGGGTTAGCAATAAATAAAATATGCAAAAACTAGAAAGTAAAAACAAATCTATAAAAACTAGGGTTATACAAACTAGATTAGATGTATTTTGAGGATGATCAAAATTTAGTAGATGCAAAAAGAAAAACAAAAAGAAAACTGAAAATTACAAAAAGGCAATAAAAAATCAAATATTGATCACTTGTTCCCCGGCAAAGGCGCCAGAAAAAGGGGCTTGTTGATGGTTAATAGTTATATGAAAGTTCGTTTATGACTTGCAAGTGGACAAGTCTCCCGTCGTAGTCAAGGGACCCTTCTTCCCTCGAGTGGTGAACCCAAGGTATCGAATCCGTGGAACAAATGTGTGACGCAAAAGTTGATCTAGTAAAGCCAAGTAACTCCAATCTTTGGTAAAAGAAACCCTAATGCATCTGGATGAAAGACACGAATAAAGACCGGAGATAACAAAGTATGATTGGGTAGATAAACCAATCTAGAGAGATCGGGGTAAGCCTTTTGTTGAAGTTCCAAGAAAGAGAAAAAGTAGCAAATCGAATCTTATAAGAAGCCTCTTTAAATCGTGGTTTCCCGTCCAAATCCGAAAACATCCGCCTTTCGGAACCCCCGTTCCGTCACAACGTATCCCTACTCATGCGGGGAGTCTAGGGCGAGTCAAAAGACAAGTCGAGATTCTTTCGGAAGATCCGGCGTGTACCTCTAGCCACCGTGGCTACAAGAACACCCTATGTAATCTATCTCGAGAATAGAATTAGAATAAGCAAAGCCGATCGAAAAACGAAATCTTCGAGGAAACACTTGATCGCTAGGCAAAGGAGGGGGCAAACGGGCCCTGGACAGGGCTGGGCCGACCGGCCTGGGCCGGCCGGCCTGGGCTCATCCAGGCCCAGCCCGAGGCCTCCTTTGCTCTACATCGGTTCCCTTGCTTCCTGGATGTTTCCCCCTTCTGCATGTAGGTCCATGTCGTCAGTTTCTCTCCGAATTGGGCATAACTCCTTGTCTTGCTAGATTCAGCACTTTTCAGGTTAGGTCCTCGGAGTTTGTCGTTGTCGTATGGACCTCCCTGGGCCCACTACCTCGGTGGGTACCAGGACCGACTACTCGGTGGGCCCCTGGGACTACCCGGCTTGCGCTACACGGCACCTGAAGGCGTGGAGCACAAGGACTACACAGGAGTAGTACTCGGTTAGGGAGCTGTACATGTTCCGCACTGTATAGAGGACTCCTAGACGTACTCGGCTAGTACTCTCTCCCTACTCCGACTTGTAACCCCGCCTCCCGACTATATAAGGCGAGGCGGGGACCGATCTCGAGATCACCTCATCCAATCTCCTCTCATACAACCCACGGCGCACTATTGCACCATCTTGTAATCGTGCCCTATCAATCCAGAGCTACGCAGCATACAGGACGTAGGGTATTACGCACCTCGCGGCCCGAACCTGTCTAAATTGTGTGCCACGTGTCTCTTCCTTCGAGTTACCGATCTCGGCGAGTCACAATCATCTACTTCGGGTACCCCCCGTAGTAGGTTGCCGGTCTAAAACACCGACAGCTGGCGCGCCAGGTAGGGGCTCTCGCTCGAGATCACATGGCGAACTCGACGGCTTCCGTCCACATCAAGCCAACTGTCGCCTTCAACCGCGGCGACACCTTCGTTTTCGGCGCCTGGGTCTGCACTGCTGACGGCGCGGGCTCCTTCCAGCGCCGCCCGACCATGCAGCCCAACCCGAGGACGGGCCTCGTGACGCTTCCCCGAAGTCGTCACGGGGGCGAACTCGCCGCAAGTTCGGCGAAATTTCGCTCTTCAACCACCACGCTGACTTCGAGCTCGAGTCCGTCTCCAACTCGAACCCGACGTCGCCATGGGCCATCGCATGCGAGCCGGGCTCGCTCGGCCATCGCAGCGGCCCCTTCACCACGCCAGCGCTCCGCGCGTGGCCCCCGCGTCCTCGCCCGGGCCCGCACGGGGGGCTCCTACTCCACGCCGGGCCGGCAAGGAGCCCGTAACCGAGTACAACTCGGACTCCGACGCCGTCCCCGATCACGTTTCAGACTCCATCCCTCTCTCCGAGTTCTACTCGAACCCGGATTACGAGTTCGACTTCGGGTCGGACCCTGAGGAGCCTGAGTCCGAAGACGACTCCACAGAGCTTCCCTTGTCAGGGCCAGCCGCTGGGCTGGTTATAAAATCGACGCCGGCCGGAAGATACGTCTACTGGCCAGACCGCAAGCCCGCTGACCAGGCGAAGGGGGACTCAAGATACGTCGCCTACATCGACTCACTACCGTTCCAAGAGGGAACACCACTGGCCCAGGCTGACTCCAATACACCAACTGAGGTGGCACCCTCTGAGTCCAGCCTTGGCACCCCTGATCGCCAAGTCTTCATGGCTGCTGGCGACACCCCAGGACCCTCAGGCACGGCCGAAGACAGGTACCTGGAGGACATCTCCGCAGACGAGCTGTCTGCCAACGCACCTGCAGACGAGACCGCTGCCAACAGGGACGCTCGACGCGAACGCAACAGGAAGCGCAGCGAACGACGCCGGCGGCTCAGAGACAACCTCCCCATCCGCAACCTTGCGGAACCTCTTGAGGCGGTCGAGAGCAGAGTGCACACCACCCCTGAGCAATGCCTCATGTCGATCACAACGATCGCACGCCAGGCTAAGGGCATACGCGCTGGAGAGGTCATCGCCAAGCTCGCTGAAGAAGCCTACTTCATGCGGGTCGACAACAGAGTCAACCAACCTCTCCCAGCTAAACCCAGCGACAACGAAGCTACTAGTCGCAGCTCCAACGCTGGTCCAAACCGTACTCGAGCTGGCCTCCCAGCTGAGCCAAACCGCCGCCGCTCCAACGCCGGCGGACCTTCACAGCAGGACCAAGGCAACCGAGAAGTCGTTCCCCACCGCGCTCCGGCCGGTGGCGGCGGCAACGACCCTGACGGCGGCGGCGGCGCCGACGGCGGCAGCCTCCAACCATGGGGCCAACAGAGAGCCGGAGGCGGCGGCGGGCCGCGGCGGCCGAGGCCACGCGAACAGCCACGCCTCCGGCGCCTCGCACGGTGGGTACGACGCTCGCCAGAAGATTGAGGAGCTGCTGCGGAAGAAGTCAACCACCGCCGCTGAAGGCGACGGCTTCCCCGCCTTCTCACCCCGGCTTCGCAACCTGCTCCTCCCCGACAAGTTCAAACCTTTGGGGATCACCAAGTACGACGCGAAGCAGGATCCCATCCAGTGGCTCCGATGCTACGCCCTCTCCATCGAGAACGCTGGCGGCAACAGCGACACCAAATGCCTCTACTTCCCCTTCTGTCTGGACCAAGCACCACTCACATGGCTCGAGTCGCTCGACAAGCACTCGATCGACAAGTGGGACCAGCTGAAGGAGCAGTTCACGAGCAACTTCGCGGGCGCCATGGGCCGTTCGGGTACTCGCATTGACCTTGCCATGATCAAGCAGGAACAAGGCGAGACCCTCCACAAATACATGCGCCGCTTTTTCGACAAGCGTGCTACCGTCGTCGACGTCACCGACAAGGAGGTCATCGACCTCTTCCAGGACGGCCTCTACCATCGCCGCACCTTCGAGGACTTCGGTCGTCGCCGCCCCAGGTCGATCCCCCACCTCAAGGACATGATCACGTCCTGGGCGGATGAAGAGGACAAGGCCAACGCCAAGTACGACGCCATCCGCGGCAAGTCCAAGCAGAACCAGGGCGGCGGCAGCGGCAGCAATACAAACCAAGGCGGCCGCAACAACAACAACAACAACAACAACAACAACTACTCGGGTCCCAACCGCAAGCGCAAGCCAGACAACACCGTCGCGGCTATCCAGCGCCCTGCGAAAGGGAACTCGAAGAAGAACTCTGGCGGGTTCAAGGACCTGCTAAAGGAGAAGTGCCCGTGGCATCCAAACGGCAACCACACTACCGAGCAGTGCTACCAGCTCAGGCATGCACTCAAGGATACGCCGGAGCCACCGCACCCTCACGACCAAAAGGGCAAGAAGAAGGACGGCGACGACAACGACTTCCAAGAACCCGAGAAGACCGTCAACGTCCTCTTCGGCGGAGCGCCGGCAGGCGGGAGCAGAAGGCTACCCGTCGTGAAGTAATGTCCATCGAGCCAGCGGTCCCGACCCCTCTCAGGTGGTCGGAGGTACCCATCACCTTCTCCCGCGCGGACCACTGGACCAGCTTCTCCGAACCAGGACGGTTCCCCCTCGTCCTGAAGCCAACGGTGGCGGGTTCCAAGCTCAACAAGGTGCTCATCGACGGTGGGAGCGGGCTCAACATCCTCTTCACCAAAACCTTGAAGAAGATGAACCTCGACGTCACCCCCATGCTCACCAAGAGCAGCATGCCTTTCTACGGCATTGTCCCAGGCAACGCGGCTATCCCACTGGGCTCAGTGGTACTGCCAGTTACCTTCGGGGCGTCTCGGGACAACTACCGCACCGAATACATCAAGTTTGAGGTCGCGAACTTCGAGACCTCTTACCACGCCATCCTCGGCAGACCGGCCATCGCCAAGTTCATGACGGTGCCCCACTACACCTACTTGGTACTCAAGATGCCAAGTCCAGCCGATGTACTCTCACTCAAGGGGGACTTGAAGATCTCCCACGACTGCGATACAGAGGCCGTGGTGATCGCTTCAACAAACCAAGTACCCAACCCAATGATGGAGGTCTACGCCGCGTCGAAGAAGCTCGCCACGAGCGAACTCGACATCCAAGAGAAGTCTGACAGCGCCAACAAGCCTCAGCCACCTGAGGAGGTACTCGTCAGGACGATCGACCTCGGAACAGGCGACCCCAGCAAGACCACCACCATCGGAGCCGACCTCGACCCCAAATAGGAAGACGCGCTCATCAGCTTTCTTCGGGCTAACCGCGACATCTTCGCGTGGAAGCCAGCGGACATGCCA
Organism: Cenchrus americanus; assembly: GCA_947561735.1. NCBI lineage: Eukaryota > Viridiplantae > Streptophyta > Magnoliopsida > Poales > Poaceae > Cenchrus > Cenchrus americanus. The sequence continues at coordinate 151,544,874 of OX387242.1, read as the reverse complement.
GGAGTGCCCAGGGAGCTGATTGAGCACTGACTTAATGTCGACCCAAAGGCCACCCCCAAGCGACAACACCTCCGATGTTTTGCCGATGACAAACGGGACGCCATCAAGAAGGAGCTCGCCAAGCTACTAGCAGCTGGCTTCATCAGAGAAGTGTTCCATCCTGAGTGGCTCGCCAACCCCGTCCTCGTCCGCAAGAAGAACTCGAACGAGTGGAGGATGTGTGTTGACTACACCGACCTCAACAAGCACTGCCCCAAGGACCCCTTCGGGTTGCCGCGGATTGATCAAGTCATCGACTCCACGGCGGGCTGCGACCGCTCTGCTTCCTCGATCGCTACTCCGGTACCACCGCATCGCAATCAAGGAGGAAGATCGGGAAAAGACCGCGTTCATCACCCCGTTTGGCGCGTATCGCTACACGACCATGTCATTCGGGTTGAAGAATGCCGGCGCTACCTATCAACGGGCCATCCGGGCTCGCTTCAAGCGGCAACTCAACAAGAACATCGAGGCCTACGTGGATGACGTGGTTGTCAAAACCGGGGACTCCGGCACCCTCATCGACGACTCCGGAAGAGACCTTCGCATCGCTACGTGAGTACCGCCGGGAAGCTCAACCCGAACAAGTGCGTCTTCGGCGTCCCTTCGGGCAAACTACTCGGCTTCATCATCGCCGCGGCGCGGCATTGAAGCCAACCCCGAGAAGATCTCCGCCATCACCAGCATGAAAGCTCCCACGAGCATCAAGGACGTCCAGAAGCTGACGGGGTGCATGGCGGCACTGAACAGATTCATCTCGAGGCTAGGAGAACGGGGCCTCCCCTTCTTCAAACTACTCAAGCATCACGAGAAGTTCGTGTCGACTCCAGAGGCGGATCAAGCCCTTGCCTAGCTCAAGGACTTCCTGTCGAAGCCGCCAATCCTCACGGCTCCTCACAAGGGCGAGCGCCTCGCTCTACCTAGCTGCGACTACTCACGTGGTCAATACTGCCATCGTTGTCGAGCGGCAGGAAGACGACCACGCCTACCCGGTCCAGCGCCCGGTCTACTTCGTCAGCGAGGTTCTATCAGAGTCCAAGGCTCGCTACCAGCCCGTGCAGAAGCTCCTGTATGCTCTACTCATCACCTCGCGGAAGCTACGACACTACTTCCAGGAGTACTCGGTCTCCGTCGTCACCGACTACCCGCTCGGCGACATCCTGAGGAACCAAGACGCCGCCGGAAGAATCTCCAAGTGGGCTGTCGAGCTTGGCGCCCTCACCATCGACTTCAAGCCATGCACAGCCATCAAGTCGCAAGCACTAGTCGACTTCATGGCAGAGTGGCGGGAGAACCAGCTACCTACTCCCACCGTGCAACCAGAGCATTGGGTGATGTACTTTGATGGCTCACTCAACCTCGAGGGCGCGAGGCGCGGGGTACTCCCCGATCTCTCCAACGGGCGAACAACTCAAGTACGTCCTGCGGATCTTCCGGAAGGTCTCAAACAATGAAGCCGAGTACGAAGCTCTCCTACACGGGCTCCGCCTCGCGGCTTCACCGGGCATCAAGCGGCTACTAGTCTACGGCGACTCCGCGAAGGGTCATTAACCAAGTCAACAAATCCCGGGACCGCAACAAGGAGAACATGGACGCCATCGCCTAGAAGTCCGCAAGCTCGAGAACAAATTCTATGGTCTCGAGTTCCATCACATCGTCCGCGACAACAACGTTGCAGCGGACGTCCTCTCGAAGCTTGGATCCACCCGCGCTCAAGTACCAGCGGGCGTCTTCGTCCACGAGCTTCCCGCGCCATCCATCCCGGAGCCGGCGCCACCGACCACTGCACCAGCCCATCCACCAGCTGGGCAGGAGGTCATGATGATCGACGTGGACTGGAGGCAACCCTTCATCGACTACCTCAGCGAGCAGAAGGTACCCTCCGACAAGAACGTAGCCGATCAACTCGTTCGCCGCGCCAAGTCTTACGTCCTCGTTGGAGACAAGCTTTACAAGCGGGGCGCATCTTCTGGAGTGCTCATGAAGTGCGTCCCTCGTGAAGAAGGCAAGGACATCTTGGAGGAGATCCACAAGGGCGTCTGCGGCAACCACGCGTCTTCACGCACGCTGGTCAGCAAGGCCTTCCGGCGAGCTTTCTACTGGCCCACAGCCCTGGGCGATGCCGAAGAACTCGTCAGAAGATGCCAAGGATGCCAGTTCTTCGCCAAGCAGCAACACGTCCCGGCCTACAAGCTAGTCACCATACCGCCAACCTGGCCCTTTGCCTCGCCGGGGGCTCGACATGATTGGGCCACCCGCCAACCGCGCCGAGAGGATTCAACAGGGTACTGGTGGCTATCGACAAGTTCACCAAGTGGATCGAGGTCAAGCCGGTCACATGCCCTAAGGCTGACAGAGTACTCGACTTCCTGGATGAACTCGTACACCGCTACGGGCTACCCCACCGCATCATCACAGACCTGGGGTCCAACTTCAACAACCACCAGTTCTGGGAGTACTGCGAGAATAGCGGGATTGACGTCCGATACGTCTCAGTTGCCCATCCACGGGCCAACGGACAAGTCGAGCGCGCCAATGGGATGGTGCTCGACGCCCTCAAGAAGCGGCTACACGACGCTGCTAACTCCAAAGGGGGCAAGTGGTTCAAGGAACTACCCAATGCACTCTGGGGGTTGCGGACTCAACCATCCTAGCCAACGGGGCAATCCCCCTACTTCCTGGTCTACGGCTCTGAAGCCATCCTCCCTGCCGACGTCATATGGAACTCGCCAGCAGTGGAGCACTACGACGAAGGCGTCTCAGAAGACAGCAGACGAGTTGACATCGACAGCCTCGAAGAAGCTCGCTGCGCCGCCCTCGTCCAATCAGCAAGGTACCTGGAGGGTATCCGACGCTACCATGATCGCAACGTCAAGGAACGCTCCTTCAACGTTGGAGATCTTGTCCTCCGCCGTATCCAGAACACGGAAGGACTCCACAAGCTCAGCTCCCCCTGGGAAGGCCCCTTCACCGTGGCCAAGGTGACCGGGCCAGGCTCATACCACCTCCAAACACTTGAAGGCGAAGACGTCAACAACTCGTGGAACGTCGACCAACTCTGTCGATTCTACGCCTAGTCTACACGACTACTCCGGGGTTCAATTCTACACGACTACATCAGCACCCCTCGCCGCAAGCGACCCACCGGGTCCTGGCCCCAGTCTTCGGACTACTCCCCTCCAGGGTCCAGCCCGCGCGGCTACCTACGTGTGGACCAGGAGCGTCCCAGTGGTCGGTGGATGACCGCTCCTTAGTGATGAGTGATTGACAACGGGTGTTGGACTGACTCTTGGCTTAGTGCGCGGAGTGTAGGCCGCGGCCTAGTTCGTGTTGTTGCGAGGGTGAAGAACGGGCGCGAAAGGTCTTCAGCCTTGAGGGGCCTCCGGGAGATGGAGAGACAAGTAGGCTCGGTTCGAGGGACCCGGTGGACGGCGGGGCCTGGGTGCGGGCCACATGGTGGTGACACAAGCAAGACGAAGTCATGAACAATTGAGCCGGTGCACGGTGGCGGTCGAGTCAAGTGGTTTGGCGGGAGGCCGGACCGGGCACGCGGGGTTTGGTGGTTTGCCCACAAAACCATCGGCGGACGGTTTCTTGGTTTGGGCCTCAAAACCAAGTCCGAGGGCCCAACACGACGGAGACGGGATCCGGGCGTGTCGGGAAGCTTCGAAGCGGAGGACACGCGGCGGGATCGCATGGCTTGCGTCGGGAGGACGCGGGGTGCGGCAAAGGCGTGGCCGTCCGATGGCAAGACCCACATACATTACCAAAATGCCCCTACGTGGGTTGTATCGCCGGTAGTGTAGTTAGGGGTAGTCGAGTCATTTACCACTCCGGCGGGACCCGATATATAAGCCCGGAGTGTGTGTTGATGGCTCTCGCTCTCCACGACTTAGGGTTTCATTTGCTCCCTCCTCTTTCTCATTTTTGTAGCCATTTTTCTTCCTATTTTCTCTAGGCTAGCATGAGAGCTTCATGAGAGATTTGTTGAGAGGGATGGATGCTAGGGCGGCATGCTAGACCTTGTGAATCTTTCCTGGTTTGTATAGAAGATTCGGGGTTGTTTTTCGTGCCTTTTTGTGCCGTTTTTCGTGTCTTTGTTCCGGTGTGATTCCGCGGATTTGAGTGAGTTTCTTTCCGGATTTCTTTGAGGGAAACATGGATAGATGTCTTGTGCATCTTTGTGCTTGATCTTGTGCCCTCAAACGCCGGGAAACTACTTCGATTCGTGAGTTTTCGTTCGGTGCTCTAGGTTTTGGTGGTGCTCAAAGGATTCGCGATTCCGGTGATTTAGGGAGTTAGGAGGCAAGATTTGTGGGCTATAGCATCCTTGTGTGTCGCTTTTCAAGTCCCCAAACCCTTGTCTCCATAGCTTCAACCGTTTGGGAAATCCGATGATGATTTGGGGGAGTTGACTTTCGGGGTCGGGGCTTTTCTCGCTCCGTCCGCACGGCGGACGTCCCGCGGGGGGGTCGCGGACGGTCCGCGTGGGCCGTGTTCGTCCCGTGTTCTTCGCGTTCTTGCTCGTCCTTTGTTTCGATCCGTCGCGATTTCGGTTTTTGGTTGGACGAAGTTTCGGACGGTCCGCGGTGTCGGGCGGACGGTCCGCGGGTGCTTGGCGGACGGTCCGCGTGCTCCCCGCGGACGGTCCGTGGGTCGTGTGTGGTCTTGGTTCGTTCGTGTAATTTAACGGACGGTCCGCGGGAAGGGCCGGACGGTCCGCGACGCGGCGGCGCGGACGGTCCGCGAGAGCGGGTCGGACGGTCGGCCCGCGCGGTCCATCGCGGACGGTCCGCACCGCGCGTCCGGACGGTCCGCCGGAGAGCTCGTGTGCGGTGCTTGTTTGTTTCGATTCCTTTCCTCCCTTTCTAGTGCTTCCGCGTGTGCTTCTAGGAATCGTTCCTAAGGCTAGAGGTTGATCCATAACCTCGTGGTCTTGGCGATTGGTGCGTGATTCGATCCATCGCTTGTGTGTGACCCGGATTTGAGTAGGACATAGGCCGGGTTCTTCGGGAAGAATTTTTACCGGCTCCTATTCACCCCCCCCCCCTCTCTAGTCGCCATCGATCCTTCAATTGGTATCGTAGCTTGGTGCCGGATTCTTTGCGACTTTGACAAGTCTCGAATCCTAAGATGGCGTACGTTGAGCGGGGTGGTCCGCCGCACTTCGATGGCAAGGGTTACCACAAGTGGGCGGCTCGTATGATGATCTTTCTTCGAGGAAAGCTGTTGGATTTCATTGTGCTTGACAAGACATATGCTATTCCGGTCAACATCCATACTCTTATGGTGACCGATGCCGATGCCAAGGCCAAGTATGAGGCTAATGCAAAAGCCGTTGATCACTTGTGCCGGAGTTTGTGTGATCCGAGTTTGAGCGTGTTCGCCATTTGAATCTTGCTTGGCAAATTTGGGAAAAGTTGTTGGTTGCTCACGGTGGTGATAACCATGTGAAGGCTCGCCTCTTTGTCTCTTACCGGATGCAATATGAGAATTTCACTCCACTTCCGGTGAGGACATTGATGCGATGTTTCGAGGTTCACCGCCATCGTGAACAACATGAAGGCAAATGTTGAGGATTTTCCGTATTCCGAGCATGATCGGGCTTTGAAGCTCTTGCATGTCTTGGATCCAAATGTTTGGGGTGCTAAGGTTGAGGCCATCAAGGAGTCCTGGGGAATTATTTGACTATTGAGTTGGATGACCTCTTTTCTAAGCTCAAGTCGGCCGAGGTTGACGGGGAAGCCGCTGTCCAAGCACGAGGGCTCGACCGACCATAGTCTTGCTCTTGTGGGAGGATCAAAGGGCAAATCTAACCCTTCCGTCGACGAGTTTTCTTTGTCCTCTCTTATGTCCATTCCAGATGAGGAGTTTGATGTGCTGGGCGAGGAGGAGCTGGCTTTGCTCTCAAGAAGATTTGAACGACTACACGAGAGTCGGAGGAACGCAAGGCGGAGCTCAGGGACGTGCTACAAGTGTGGCAAGCGTGGCCACTTCATCGCCGAGTGCCCGGAAGCGGAGGAGAACAAGTACAAGGTGAACGAGTACAAGGCGCACCCGAGGCGTGAAGACAAGTACTCCTCCAAGGGCAAGCACTTCAACAAGTCCAAGAGCAAGGACAAGGACAAGCGGCGACCGAGCAAGAGCACCTACAAGAAGAACAAGGCAAGAGCGATGGTGGCCGGTGCGAGCGACGTCGACTCAAGCTCAAGCGAGGAGCGATCAAGCTCAAGCGGCCGAAGATGAAGACGCCGGGAGGCGCGGTGGCAAGAAGAGTGCAAGCCGGAACCTCGGCGGGGGCCGAGCCGTGTGGCGCTCGAGGGCTTTTGTGGCATGGCCCATAGCTCGAGCAAGCAAGAAGAGTGTGAAAGAGGACGGCGACTCCGACTCGGAGGATGAGGTAAACCGTGATCCCGACTCTTTGCTTGCCGAGATTGCTAGGTTGAATGGTTTGCTTGATAACCGGGATAGTGTGCTCGAGAGATGCCAAAAAGATGAGGAAAGATCTTAGGGCTCAGCTTGAGAATGCTAGTGAGAAAGTAGGAGATTTAGAGTCAAAATTGCTTGAATTAAAACTTGAGAATGACTCTTTGAAACTTGCTCCTACTTCTCCTGATGATGTTGATTGTGTTGAATGTGATGCTTGGTTGAATGAGATCAAACTGCTTAATGAGAAGAATGCTTCTATTTTGGCTCAACTAGATGCTCTTAGGACTGAACATGATGAACTTAAGGCTAGACCTACTTTGCTTGGTGCTTGCAAATCATGTCCTACTATGCATGCTAAGCTTGTTGATGCTCGCTCTACTATTAGCTCTTTGGAAGCATCTTTGAAATCTCCTGTTGCAAATGCATGTTCTAGCCGTGATGAAGTCACTTTGCGCAATCTTGAACTTACTTCCCGTTTGGATGTCATTTATGAGGAAAATGATTATTTGAGGAAGGTGTTGGGTTGGTTGTACGGGCGGGAACCTCAATTGAAAATCATGATTGAGGAGTTCAAGAGAGCCGATGGTCGTGGTTTGGGTTTTGAGAAGTTGGGTGAGAAAGTGGGAGAAAACAAAGTGGGGAGAGTGTGTACGAGAAGTGTGTTGAGTCTACCCCGGGTTTGAGGTGATCGGAGAGATCCAAGTCCCACTCCCAAAAGCACCCAAGAACTCTTTCACACCAAAACCCAACCACCTTTGCAACAAGCTTGACACAACCCAAGATCCACCCAAATTTCCACCTAAGACAAATGATTTCCAGAAACCAGTGAAGTTTGTGGGTGAGAAGGGTGAGAAGCCTAGAGAGAAGCCAGAGCCAAAACCAAAACCCATCCCCTTCAGGTGTGAGTATTGTGGCAAGGAGAGGCATCTTGCGAGTTTTGCTACAAGAGGAAGAGGGATGAGAGGCTTGCTAGGGAGCAAGCAAACCGGGACAGTATCGCCGGCCTCGCGGTATTCCCCGAGCCCGCAGTGCCACTTCCACGAGGTGTGGGAAGTGTGAGGAGTGTTGGCGGTGTTCCCACGGAGAGGTGGTGGTGGTGAGAGGTTTGTCGGGAGAGATGATGGTGTGCGTGCTGGTGAGAGGTTTGGTCGGGCTCGTGGTGGTTTTGCTGGACGTCTTCCTACTCGTCCTCAGTACGGGTTTAGGGGAGATGATCGCAGCTTTGGGTTCCAGAGGAACTACGGACCACGTTTTCCCCCTCGTGGTGCTCGTACTCCTCCCATGGGACATGGGAAGTTTGGTGGCAAGGGAGTGATGTTTGCTAACCCTTCTTTTGAGCAGATGGCTCGACACTGGTTTAACTTTCTCTGTGCTAACCCCAGTGTCGAGTCGCTAGCTCATTCTCGTTCTTGTTTCCGATCTGCGGGCGGGAGGCTTGGAGAACATTTGGTTGATCGACTCCGGGTGTTCTCGACACATGACCGGAGATAAGGAGTGGTTCTCCAGCCTCACCCCAGTGAAGGAAAAGATGTACATTACATTTGGGGACAATGGACGAGGTAGGGTGCTTTCGAGGGTGTTGTGCATGTGAGTGACAAGGTAACGTTGAAGAGAGTGGCTCTTGTGAAGTCTTTGGGTTTTAATTTGCTTTCGGTTTCTCAGTTGCTTGATGAAGGTTTTGAGGTGCGTTTCAAGTCTGGCGAGTCTCGTTTGCTTGATTCTCGAGGTGATCTTGTTTGTATGATCATCCCCGAGGGTCAGATTTTCAGGGCTGATTTCTCTCGTTCTTTGGGTCCTGCTCGCTGTTTGATGGCTGGTCCGTCTTCTGATTTGTGGAAATGGCATAGGCGGTTGGGACACTTGAGCTTTGATTTGGTTTCCCGCTTGAGTGGTCTTGACCTTGTCCGAGGATTGCCGAAATTGAAGTTTGAGAAGGATTTGGTTTGTGCTCCTTGCAGGCATGGTAAGATGGTAGCCACTCCCCATCCACCCCTGACCGATGTCATGACCGAGCGTCCGACAGAGCTGTTGCATATGGACCTTGTTGGGCCAGCTCGAGTTCGCTCGGTGGGTGGGAAGTGGTATGTCCTTGTTGTGGTGGACGATTACTCTCGCTATGCACGGGTGTTCTTCTTGGAGGATAAGAGTGAGACTTTTGGTTTTGTTCGAGATCCGATCGTGAGGTTGAAAAACGAGAGGCATGGGAATGCTATTCGAGCTATCCGCAAGTGATAATGGCTCGAGTTTAAGAACTCTCGTTTTGATGCCTTTTGTCGTGATCTAGGTCTTGAACATCGGTATTCGACCCCTTATGTGCCCCCTCAAAATGGAGTCGTGGAAAGGAAAAATCGGACTCTTTGTGAGATGGCTAGGACGATGCTCGATGAGCACGGGACTCCTAGGAGGTTTTGGGCCGAGGCGGTCAATACGGCTTGTCATGTTTCCAATCGGATTTTATTGAGAGCTTTCAAGAAGAAGACTCGTTATGAGCTTATGCATGGTCGGGCACCCAAGGTAAGTCACTTCCGAGTTTTTGGCCGCAAGTGCTTTATTTTGAAGAAGGGAAAACTCGACAAGTTTGAGGCTAGGTCTAGTGATGGTATTTTCTTTGGATATGCTAACCATTCTAGAGCCTATAGGGTGCTTAACCTTGAGACTAACAAAATCATGGAGACTTGCGAGGTGACCTTCGACGAGACAATGCCATGTACTTCTCTTGGCTTTGAATGTGCGGGTGATGAAGAGATGGCCGAGGACCTCTTTGAAGAGGAGAAAGATGAAGCTGGAGATGATGATGGGGAGAATCATGCGCCTGAAGCTGAGCATGTACCCACTACTTCCCCTACGACTACTTTGGAGCATGGACCGTCTACTTCATGGACAACGACGGTGCAACAAGAGGACCAGGCGAGAGAAGCTGAAGTTGAGGGGGAGGTAGTCTCGAGGCGTGAGGCTCCCCGGCGGATTCAAGAAGTGCATCCCCTGTCGAAGATCATTGGAGACATCAATGAACGCACTACACGGTCGAGGTCCAGGAATTCCTCTCATTTTGCTCATGCTGCTTTTGTTGCTACTTTTGAGCCCAAGGACATTGGACATGCTTTATCCGATGCAAACCGGGTCAATTCTATGCATGAGGAGTTGGAAAACTTTGAGAGGAACCAAGTGTGGGAGTTAGTTGAACCACCTCCAAATTGCCATCCCATAGGAACCAAGTGGGTTTGGAAGAACAAAGAGGGAGAGAATGGGATGGTTGTGAGGAACAAGTCCAGACTTGTTGCTCAGGGGTTTAGTCAGAAGGAGGGGATTGACTACGAGGAGACCTTTGCTCCCGTGGCCCGTCTTGAGGCAATTCGAATCCTTCTAGCCTTTGCCGTGGCTAAAGGGTTCAAGTTGTTTCGGATGGACGTGAAGAGTGCTTTTCCGAATGGGGTCATAGAGGAGGAGGTGTATGTGAAGCGGCCACCCGGGTTTGAGAGCGAATTGTACCCACACGGGGTATACGGAGGTTGAAAAGGGCTCGTATGGGTTGAAACGGGCGCCCCGTGCTTGGTATGGGAGATTGAGAGGTTTTCTTTTGAGCGAGAGGGTTTGTGATGGGTACCGTAGATAGAACCTTGTTTCTCCTCAAGCATGGAAATGACTTGTCGATTGTTCGGATATACGTGGATGATATTGTCTTTGGTGGCTCGTCACATAACCTTGTTGCCAAGTTTGCGGATGAGATGAGCGGGGAGTTCGAGATGAGCATGATGGGCGAGTTGCGGTATTTTCTCGGGCTGCGCGGATCAAGCAAGTGAAGGACGGTACATTTGTGCACCGGACCAAGTACACGAAAGACATGCGAGGAGGTTCCGGATGCAAGATGTGAAGCCGATGTCGACTCCCATGGGGAGTACGGCCACTTTAGATGCGGATGAGGACGGAGAACCAGTGGACCAGCGGGAGTACAGGAGCATGATCGGCTCCCTCCTCTACTTAACGGCGACGAGGCCAGACATACAGTTCGGCGTGTGTCCGTGCGCTCGTTTTCGAGCTTCGCCGAGGACATCACATCGACGGGCCGTCAAGAGGATTTTCGGTACCTGCGGTCCGCCCTTGGTCTTGGCCTTTGGTATTCTTCCTCCTCGACTCGTCTCTTCATGGTTTTTCGATGCGGATTTTGCTTTGGTTGTCGAGTCGAGAGGAAGTCTACTTCGGCACTTGTCGGTTTCTTGGTTCTTCGTTGGTCTCATGGTCTTCCCGCAAGCAGTCTAGTGTAGCTCAGTCTACCACAGAGGCGGAGTATGTTGTTGCCGCGAGTTGTTGCTCCCAGTTGTTGTGGATTTCATACACTTTGAGAGACTTTGGTGAGGAGTGCACCCGCATCCCACTTCTTTGTGATAGCACTAGTGCCATAAGCGTAGCCAAAAATCCAGTGCTTCACTCCAGAACCAAACATATAGAAGTGAGGTATCACTTTCGAGGGACAATGTGGAGAAAGGAACCATTGTTTTGAGTCATGTCCCTACCCAAGATCAGCTAGCCGACATCTTTACAAAGCCTCTCGACCAAGCTACTTTTGTGCGCTTGCGGGGGGAACTTGGGGTTTGTTGCCCTTTCTAGTTGACTCTTGGGGGATTTCCTTTTTGTACCATATGTATCATACCATGTTTACTTTGATGTATATACATGCTTTGCTTAATGTATAAACCATGGTAGGATAGCCATCTTGTCATATATCATGTTGCATTTGTATCATATTGCATTTTAGGATGATGAGCTTCTTTCGTATGCCATATTTGAGTCTCTTTGGCTATTTGTGAGATATTGGTTATATGTGTGGAGAAATGGTGATGTGAGGCTATGCTCTTGGAATATTTGAGATATATGTGTGGTGAGATAGCCCTTTTTGAGATAAATGCTTAACTTGACTAATTTTTGATGAAAATTGCTCCACTCGTGTGTAGTTGTGTATCCATGTCACAGTTTGGTCTAAATGTGCTTTTCATGCTTAGATTGTGCTTGGATGCTTGTTCTTGCATTTGGGCCAAAGGCCGGATATCATTGTGAATGTTTAGCCTATGTTGCATTCATGGGGGAGCATAAGCTTCTTTTTGCCGCAAAGGCACTTCATGTACCATGAAATAATTTAATCTTGAAAAGAAGTGTCAAATGCTTGAAAAATGCTCCATCCATCATGTCTATGCTTTGAAAATGTCGTATCTTTCACATATGGGTGCAAAACATGTTGCATGATGTTCACCAGTGGAGAAGTCTCCCCGAAGTGGACACATGGCTCATGAGCTTTGACATGACATGCTTTGCTTTATGGGTGTTTGCCATGATCTTTTGCTGAGAATTTGATATCCTTGTATGATCTTTGAATGGTCTGCATGTTTGTGGCTCAAGTGTGACATGGATAGGCTTTTACATGTGAAGCGAGCCTTCTTTTGGTAAAATTGCTTAAATCTGAAAATTTTGCTTTGTCACATGCTTGTATTTTCATATATTACTTGTGGCAATGCTTTGACTATGCTATGATTCATGTGTGTGATCTTTGTCTCATTTTTAGCCTTTGACACTAAATTTGGCCTATTTGAGAAGCTCATGTAGTTGTTTATATGCTTTGCTTTGCATTACTTGCATTTTCATCTTGATTCATACATTGTCAACAAGGGGGAGAAAAGGTGAGCTTAATGAAAATTCGAAAGGTGAGCTGAAATTTGGGATGTTGCATGAGTTTGCATCCACATGTTCGGGGGGGAGCTTGCATTTGTTCGGGGGGAGCTTTCTTGTTGTTTTCGGTGTGGATTTTGTGCTTTGCTTAGCTTGTGACCTTTCTTTGTCTTTCTTCGGCTTTGGTCATGAGTTGAGCTTCTTCGTTTTTCTTTCTTCTTTCTTTCTCTTTCTCTCTCGAATTTCATTTCGCGTTGTGTGTTGTCAATGCACTCATCAAGGGGGAGATTGTGGACCGGGAGCGTCCCGGTGGTCGGTGGATGACCGCTCCTTAGTGATGAGTGATTGACAACGGGTGTTGGACCGACTCTTGGCTTAGTGCGCGGGTGTAGGCCGCGGCCTAGTTCGTGTTGTTGCGGGTGAAGAACGGGCGCGAAAGGTCTTCGGCCTTGAGGGGCCTCCGGGAGATGGAGAGACAAGTAGGCTCGGTTCGAGGGACCGGTGGACGGCGGGGATCGGGTGCGGGCCACATGGTGGTGACACAAGCAAGACGAAGTCATGAACAAGTGAGCCGGTGCACGGTGGCGGTCGAGTCAAGTGGTTTGGCGGGAGGCCGGACCGGGCACGCGGGGTTTGGTGGTTTGCCCACAAAACCATCGGCGGACGGTTTCTTGGTTTGGGCCTCAAAACCAAGTCCGAGGGCCCAACACGACGGAGACGGGATCCGGGCGTGTCGGGAAGCTTCGAAGCGGAGGACACGCGGCGGGATCGCATGGCTTGCGTCGGGAGGACGCGGGGTGCGGCAAAGGCGTGGCCGTCCGATGGCAAGACCCACATACATTACCAAAATGCCCCTACGTGGGTTGTATCGCCAGTAGTGTAGTTAGGGGTAGTCGAGTCATTTACCACTCCGGCGGGACCTGATATATAAGCCTGGAGTGTGTGTTGATGGCTCTCGCTCTCCACGACTTAGGGTTTCATTTGCTCCCTCCTCTTTCTCATTTTTGTAGCCATTTTTCTTCCTATTTTCTCTAGGCTAGCATGAGAGCTTCATGAGAGATTTGTTGAGAGGGATGGATGCTAGGGCGGCATGCTAGACCTTGTGAATCTTTCCTGGTTTGTATAGAAGATTCGGGGTTGTTTTTCGTGCCTTTTTTGTGCCGTTTTTCGTGTCTTTGTTCCCGGTGTGATTCCGCGGATTTGAGTGAGTTTCTTTCCGGATTTCTTTGAGGGAAACATGGATAGATGTCTTGTGCATCTTTGTGCTTGATCTTGTGCCCTCAAACGCGGGGAAACTACTTCGATTCGTGAGTTTTCGTTCGGTGCTCTATGTTTTGGTGGTGCTCAAAGGATTCGCGATTCCCGGTGATTTAGGGAGTTAGGAGGCAAGATTTGTGGGCTATAGCATCCTTGTGTGTCGCTTTTCAAGTCCCCAAACCCTTGTCTCCATAGCTTCAACCGTTTGGGAAATCCGATGATGATTTGGGGGAGTTGACTTTCGGGGTCGGGCCGTTTCTCGCTCGTCCGCACCTCGCGGACGGTCGGCGGGGGGGGGGTCGCGGACGGTCCGCGTGGGCCGTGTTCGTCCCGTGTTCTTCGCGTTCTTGCTCGTCCTTTGTTTCGATCCGTCGCGATTTCGGTTTTTGGTTGGACGAAGTTTCGGACGGTCCGCGGTGTCGGGCGGACGGTCCGCGGGTGCTTGGCGGACGGTCCGCGTGCTCCCCGCGGACGGTCCGTGGGTCGTGTGTGGTCTTGGTTCGTTACGTGTAATTTAACGGACGGTCCGCGGGAAGGGCCGGACGGTCCGCGACGTCGGCGCGGACGGTCCGCGAGAGCGAGGTCGGACGGTCCGCGCGGTCCATCGCGGACGGTCCGCATCGCCCGGTCCGGACGGTCCGCCGAGAGCTGTGCGGTCTTTGTTTGTTTCGATTCCTTTCCTCCCTTTCTAGTGCTTCCGCGTGTGCTTCTAGGAATCGTTCCTAAGGCTAGAGGTTGATCCATAACCTCGTGGTCTTGGCGATTGGTGCGTGATTCGATCCATCGCTTGTGTGTGACCTGGATTTGAGTAGGACATAGGCCGGGTTCTTCGGGAAGAATTTTTACCGGCTCCTATTCACTCCCCCCCTCTCTAGTCGCCATCTGATCCTTCACTACGGACCCTGGGCTGCGACGAGCGTCAAGGACTCTAGCAGCGGTCTACCAAGAGACCACACTCCAAGATCCAGCCCCGCGCGGCTACCTACGGATCTGCGATCCAGCCCACACGGCTACCTACGGATCACCTGCTGCAAGCGGCTACCCGCTCCAGCGCCACTTAGCTGTAAGCGGCCTCCGGGTCCAGGCGACTACCTTGTAACTACGGCCCTGGCCACCCAGGTGTACTTCTTCAGTAATAAAGTTTGATTGTTCATCAACTTATTTACTGTCTACTCCCTACGACGGGACTACTAAAGCCGAGTACTACTACTCGCACTCACTCCACGATGGGCGCTCCGCACTCTGAGATCGCGGTTACGAGTACTCATTGCTGGAAAAACTTCTTTCATTGATACTTGATACAATTCTTTACAATTGTTTCCTGTACAACTATGGCTACTAGCTACTTATTACAGGGCTACTGGAGGTTCAGCTTCTCGGCTACCTGCTCCGCGATGGGAGCCATCTGCTCCAGCAACTCTGCATACTGCTCATCGGAGCAGTTGGCGGCTACTCCGCCGGCGACCACCTCCACTGGAGCCTTCGGGAAGTACGACTTCATGAAGGCCAAGACTTGTCTTGGGATCGACTTGGCCATATGCTTGACATAGGCGACCAGCCGGCTTGGTGCTTCACGAAGTCGATCCACCAGGGGAGCGATCTTGGGGCCGCCCGGGTGCGGCACCAGGAGCCTCGCGATCGGGAGAGCGGCTTCCTCCAACTCCCTCAACTGGGCCCTCAACGCCTCGCAGTCCTCGTTCAATTTCTGCAAAGATTTGTAGCAGTTGACGAGATCCCTGTCAGAAGCAATCCGCAGCTCCATGTGCTTCTCGCACTCGAAGGCGAGTTCCTTGTAGTCGAGCTCGAGTACCTGGCGGGCTTCCTACTCCCGGTAGAAGAGGTTCTTCATGCTCGCCTCCGAGGCCTTCAGCTGCCCCACCTGGCCTTCGATCTCTGCAACACAGCAACTCAACAGCGGGTCAGATGCTTCACGACTTCCAACAAGTACCCGACAAGTCGAAGGACATACCTTTATTCTTGTTGCGGAGGCCTTTGTTCTTCCGCACCAACTCGTCGCCCTTCGCCTGCAACTCCATGACGTCGTTGTGGTACTTGGCGAAGGCGGCGTCGAGCTTCGACTGCATAGCATCCACGTGCTTCCGCGACTTCACGAGCTGCTCCTCCAGGGCCTCGGCTCGGAGCACGGTGTCGCCGTAACCCTGCAGCAGGCTCGACTTCTCGCGGGATCGCTCCGCGACGTCCTGCACAAGACAACTCAAGTCACGAAGAGTAATCAACGACAAGGGATTGACTACTCTAAGGCTACGGTCACGTACCTTCATCCATTGTTCGGCTTGACGGATCGCCTCCATGTGCTTGGCTACCGTCGCCGGCTCGATGAGATCGTCCGCCAGAAGTTCTATCCCGCCGCGGCTACCCGAGGTAGCCTCTGTCATCGGCGCAGAGCGGATGGGCTCCGCGTCTTGGATCTCAGGGGATCGGATAGCCACCTCCAGGGCAATCCCTGGCGACGTGGTGGCCGCCTCCCCCCCGGCGGACTTCTCGACGACCTCTCCCACGGGCTCGGAGGATCCTCCTGCAGCCTCTGGGGCTTCTGGTGTCAACTCCTGCATCGGCACCCCCGCAGGGATGTCACCACCTTCACCACCTGTCAACAACACGACATGGGCGTCAGTGCCTACGACTACTCATCCTGGAGCTCCACAGCTTCGAGAAGGGTACTCACCCTCGACTACACTCGCCTCCGGCAGCGGCGCTTCGGTAGCCGGGGGCTCAGTCGCGGCTTGGGCATCAGGAGCGGCCTCCTCGACGGGCGGCGCGATTTCTTCCGCCACCGCTGATGAGGGCTCCTCCCCGTCCCAGCTCAGATCTGTGGATTTTCTGCAGAAGTATTCACAGAGGGTCGTCAGACAAGAATTGACTACCGCAGCAAGTACTACTCGTGAGGACATGGTACTTACAAGCTCGACCGGATGATGGTCACGGCCGAAGCACCGAGGATGCTGGCAATATCAACTAGTCCACCTTCGGCGGGCGCCTCCTCCTCCGCCTCTGCGGCTACTGCCTCCTCCACGGCGGCGGCGGCCGGCGCTCCTTCACCTTCCGCTCCAGAGGTCACCACCTTTTCAACGGTGGCAGCCACGGGTCTTCTCGCTTCTCCCCTTGGAGCAGGGGGGGGCGCTCCGGCCTACGCCGGGAGTTCTTCAACGGGTGGGGGCTGGACTTCGGCTTCCAGCCGGTTCCCCCACCGGGTCCCACACGCCCTCGTCACCCTCTTCGACGGGCTCCGCTGGCGGCACCTCCTGCACACAAAGGAAGACTTCTCGTCAGCAATGTACTCGAATAATGGGTACTCGACTACTCTGCTCAAGATAACTTACCTCCAGAGGCGTGGTCTCTGAGACCTTCATCTTCTTCGCCACCCGCTTCTTGGCGGGGTTGCGCGGCTTCCGTGGCGGCGCAGCAAGGCTAGCCTCCAGGCTAGCCGGAGGGTCTTGAACAAGTGGAACATGAGGCAAGCCCGGGCGGCTAAACCTCGACCGCAGCTCGAAGCGGTCTTGAAGCGTCTCTTCATCTTCTTCGTCGTCATCGGAGGAATCCTCCACGATGACGGGATCGTCGCCTTCATTGACTTCGCGGCGCTCCTTCGACTTCCCCTCCGCCGGGATCTCGATCCCGCTCGGTGGCGGCTGCGGCTCGGAGACGAACCGCTTCACATCATCCTGCGCAAAGATACAAGATTTCAGCAACTCTACTGCAAGTACTCGCTACTCGACGAGGGGAGTACGACTACTCACCTCCTTGGGCGGGCGCGCGGCGGAGTACTCCTCGACCGGGCACGCCGTGTACGGAGGCATGTCCTTGAAGATGCGCGACAACCTTTCGACGATGTCGTTGTCGTCCAGCTCGCCCCCCGGCATGCGCGACGAGTCGTCATCGCCAGTGTACTCGAAGCCCAGCGTATCCCGCGCCATCAGCGGCTGGATCCTGCGCTTCATGAAACTGAAGGCCACATGCTCGGCCCTCAGTCCAGCCTCTCTGAGCACCTTGATGCGTGCTAGCAGCTCCGGGAGCTGGATCCCCTCTTGCATGGTGGGTTCTGTGTTCCACCACTCACGATGCCTAGGCTGCCGTCCGCTTGGCTTCGGCAGGCCAGGGTGGTGGTTCGTGATGTAGAACCACCTCGTCTTCCAGTCCGTGTTGGAGTCGACGAGCTTGTACGCCAGGTACTGCTCCGCGGCATCCTCCCTTAGCTGGATGCCGGCCCCTCCGACTACTCTGGGGTTGGAGGCGCTGGGCTGCGGCTTGACGCGGAAGAACTTCCGGAAGAGCACCCAGTGCGGCTTGATTCCGAGGAAGGCTTCGCAGAAGTGGACGAAGACCGACGTGTGGAAGATGCCGTTGGGGTTCAAGTTGAGGTACTCGATGCCGTAGTACCCGAGCAGTCCTTTGAAGAAGTCGCTGGCTGGGAGCGCCAGACCGCGCTCCACGAACCGCGAGAACATCGGGATCTCGTCCTCGGCCTTCTCCATTGGATATGGATCTCCAGCGGCGGATCTCCACATGTCCACTTCTTTCTCCCTGATGAACCCCAGCAGGTCCTCCGTCTTCACCTTGGATCTCTTCCACTCGCGGCTCGGATCAGCGCGCGGTGGAGACACAGGCGGCGCCGCTCCGGTGGCGGCCGCGGCGGCCTCTGCGCAGCCCCTCTTCTTCCCGCCGGCCTTGGACGTCTTGGACGGCGAAGGCTTCATTCTCCAAGTGCAAGGAGTTTTCGCTCGCATCCGCTCGGGGGCTACCTTAAAGGCTTCGGGTGGCGGCGCGCTCGGATCTACTACAGCGGCAGCAGGTGCTGGGAGTGGATTTGTTTCAAGATTCAAATGGAACTGCTGTGGCTCGAATGGGTGAAAAAACCCTAAGGGTTTTGGCTTCTATTTATAAGCCAAATCGCCTCCGTAACGGGCGGCTGGATAAGTCCACGCGCGGCTGACTCAGCGGCTGCGCGTGACCCTTCGAATTCTACTAGTCGACGCATCTCACCTCGGGGGCTCGGCTACTTCTACTCGACCACCTGGGAAGCGGCTAGTCTCAAGAGCATCTCAGGACACATTCTCCAAGAAGACCCTTCAATTCGAGAGGAAGTACTCGACTCAAGGCTCGGGGGCTCCGTGCCACGTGTCCTTCGGTTTTTTCTCTCCGGATTTTTCGGGATTTTCTTGCCAAGATTTCAGATGGACCCTCAGCCAGAGCCCGCGGCTCGAGGCTCGGGGGCTACTCCATGAGGAGTGCGGTTCTGCAAATCGCACCTCCATGACGGCTCCGGCTTCAAGACAAGACAGGCATTTCTTGAAGACCTTCGAAGGCAGATTTCAAGGACGCTTGGGACTACTCGAGAAGACTTCAAGATTGCTCAAACATCAGCTGGAGTACATTCCAGCCTCGGGATGCTTCGACTACTCTTGAGGACTTTTGACTTGTAGCGCTCAGGGACGCTTGAGGACTACTCGTTAAGGCCGTCAAGACTACTTGAAGCTATCTTTCTCGACTACAAAGTACTCGGGGGCTTGTCGTATGGACCTCCCTGGGCCCACTACCTCGGTGGGTACCAGGACCGACTACTCGGTGGGCCCCTGGAACTACCCGGCTTGCGCTACACGGCACCTGAAGGCGTGGAGCACAAGGACTACACAGGAGTAGTACTCGGTTAGGGAGCTGTAGATGTTCCGCACTGTATAGAGGACTCCTAGACGTACTCGGCTAGTACTCTCTCCCTACTACGACTTGTAACCCTGCCTCCTGGACTATATAAGGCGAGGCAGGGACCGATCTCAGGATCACCTCATCCAATCTCCTCTCATACAACCCACGGCGCACTATTGCACCATCTTGTAATCGTGCCCTATCAATCCAGAGCTACGCAGCATACAGGACGTAGGGTATTACGCACCTCGCGGCCCGAACCTGTCTAAATTGTGTGCCACGTGTCTCTTCCTTCGAGTTACCGATCTCGGCGAGTCACAATCATCTACTTCGGGTACCCCCCGTAGTAGGTTGCCGGTCTAAAACACCGACAGTCGTCTTCTCGGATCAAGTCCCTGATTTCTTGGAGTTAAGTTTACTTCATCGCATGACTTGTACGGGGCTTCAAGGTCTTGTCACAAGGTGCTTGATGAACTTGTCCTGACAGTCTTGCTTTCAACGCTAAAACCCTGCATAAACATTAAACTCCAAAACCGACATGCACACGTGAACTTGTTATACCACGGGGGTTAGTACCAATGGATAAGGTATAAAACTTATGCCAACACCGAAGGTAAACTCATGGCTAGGTTGACAGATTTTCACCTTCAACAGCGACGATCACCTTCATCTTCACTGCTGCTTGAGCTCGAGGTGGAGTGCGCGAAACTAGAGTCGACGTCGCTCGCTCCAACCATCGTTCGGACCTTGCCTCGGCTCTACTTCTTCCTCGATCGTCGCTCGTCCTTGTGCTTGTTCTTGTGCTTGCTCTTGTGGTCACGCCTCGACCGGTACTTACCATCCGTCCTTGACTTGTTCTTGTTGCCATCCTTGTTCTCGATCTTCTTCGGGAAGTCGGTGACGAAATGACCCGACTTGCCGCACTGGAAGCATGTCCTCGTGTTCCTCCTCATGTTCACCCAGTTCTCGTGTAGCCTCTCGAACCTCCTCGTCAGAAACGCCAGCTCGTCCTCTCCAAGCACGTCGAACTCCTCATCTGGCATAGACATCAAAGAGGACAAAGAGAACATCCTGGTGGATGGGTTAGTGTTAGTCTTTCCTTTCGAACCACCGACGAGGGCGAGCCTATGAGAGTCAGTCGGGCCCTCGATCTTGGCTATCATGCCCCTATCCACCTCAGCCGACTTGAGCTTCGAGAACAGCTCGTTCACCGTCAGAGTGTCATACTTCTCCGACTCCACAATGGCCTCGAACTTTCCACCCCAAATCGTACGATCCAAAGAGTGTAAGAGCTTAACAGCTCTATCATGATCATCATACGGGCGCACGTCCACATTGGCCCTCAAGTTGTTCACAACCACCGTGAACCTCTGCAACAAGGCATCGATGGACTCACCGGGGAGATGAGTGAAGTTATCGTACTTTCTCTGGTAGGTCGCATACATCAGAGCCCGAATATGGGCATTCCCAACATGAGCTTCCTTCAACACCGACCAGATTCTACAAGCCAAGCTCTCCATGTGCACCCGATCGAATTCAGGCTGACACAGAGCATGAAACAAGTAGTCGACCGCCTTGTTGTTGGCGTCGAACATGTCCCTCGATCCTGGAGCAAGGAAGTTCATCAGTTGGACATAGCTGTTCTCCACCGTGACATCCCAAAGGATCTCACCCTTTCCGCGGAGGAACGCCGCCATCCGCTTACTCCACATCTGGTGGTTCTTCCCATCGAAGTGTGGAGGACCCCAACCCCATTCCTGGTACACCATCTTCAGATCTTAGACTAGCTAGAGTCAAGAAAGACCCGAACTGGCTCTAATACAAATTGAAGGACAGATTAGGCGACCAGGGAGGGGGGCAGTGAATGGCAGCCGATAAAAATTCTTCTCGAAGGAGATTGAAACTCCAACAAGACGAACTCGCTCGGTCGGACCCCCAAAATCACACACTCCACACTTGTATCTACTGTTTGCCAAAACCACGTAGCCACTGGAGTGCTACTGGTCCTAGGAACAAACACTACCAGCAACCTCAACTCATATGCACCCACGACAGCGGAAACAACTCG
Source organism: Cenchrus americanus (assembly GCA_947561735.1). NCBI lineage: Eukaryota > Viridiplantae > Streptophyta > Magnoliopsida > Poales > Poaceae > Cenchrus > Cenchrus americanus. The sequence continues at coordinate 151,523,762 of OX387242.1, read as the reverse complement.
GGAGCCAGCTGTCTAGAGGGGGGTGGTTAGACCGGGCATGGGGGGTGGTTAGACCGCCTCCACCAGGCAACCAAGAAATCCTCCGAACCATCTCTTACGAGCACCAAAACACATCACGGTTTCACCAACAGAGATCTCTGGTCAAGGCCAAGCTACCTACCAGGAAATCTTGGCGAAAACCAAAACTCACCCAAGGGCCTAGGGGCGGTTAGACCGGCTACCAGGGCGGTCTAACCTCCTGTACCCAGCAAAGAACTCCAATCAAGAACTCCTAGCAAACAGCATGAAAACGACTCAAGATTCCACCTGAACGCTCCTCTGATCAAGGTGAACAAACTCACAAAGAAAAATTGGGCAAAATGAAATCCTCAACCTGGAAGGCCAAGGAGGTTAAACCGTCCCTTCCAACAAAACTGCCCGCGGGTCAACCCTCAACTTCCCATCTCCTGATCTCCCGAATCACTCCACGGATTGCAGCGAAACTTCGGGAATAGCTGGGTTACCTCCTGGGCAACCTCTACCTCAAAGGAATCGACCCGAATCGCTCACAATCAAGAGGAATCGAAGAAATCATCTCTCTAGGTTAAGAACTCAGCCAACAAGAAAAACCACGAAATCGAGTCTGGTTCAAGGGAGATTTGGGGGCAAAGTCACCAGCTAAAGAGGCACAAGATCCTCATACGTGACACCCAACAAAATCCCCAAGAAATCGTCCCCAAAACTCCGCCAAGAAAATCACAACAAAGAGCTCCGAAAATAACCACAAAAAAGGACGGGAAAAGCACTTCACCACCTTGTGGAACCACGCCGAACCATCTATACATACCATGAAGGTTCGTACAAGGTCTAGCTTGCCACCCATACATCCATCCCTCTCTCTAGATCTCACATGAAGCTCTCAAGCTAGTCCAATAAAACTAGACGAAAATGCGAACAAAAATGGAAAAACAAATGAGCTCGAGTCCCAAGAGTTGGCTGTCATCCACCCCCTCAAAGAGTATATATGGAGGCACCCAAAAGACTAAACTACCCTTACTTAATAACTAGGGATACATACAAGCCCCTCGAGGGCGAATTTGGAAGCCTTTATATTATCTTCATCGGACGGAAGCCCAGCGACTGCAACCTGCTTAGCCTCGACGCAAGCCTTGCGATTCAGACGTGTGTCCTCCGCTTCGAAGCATCTCACGCCAGTGACCAGGGTGGTCAGACCGCCCCCCTCGGCGGTTAGACCAGCCAAGCGGTCAGACCGCCCCTCCTGGGCGGTTAGACCGGCCTGGGTGGCCGCATCTCCTCGTCGAGTCTTCGGCCTCGGTTTTGTGGCTCAACTGAGTAACTGTTGACGGATAAAAGACGTATCCCTCTACGATCCGCAAGCGTACGGACCCCACACCTTTTTCACCACGGGATTCCCAAGGTTCTTGTCAATCCGCGGAGCAAGGGGATTACAAGCGTTCGATCAACAACGACACACTAGCTACTAAAACCCTAACTACTATTATACTAGAAAAACAACTAAACTCACTAGAGAGAATGATAAACGATCAAGAGAGAAGACACTCGCCCACGGGTCTACGATACTAGAGCATGCAATCGCTTAAAGACATGAAAAACCAATCTAATCTATCGGGGGATGTGACCACGGTTTCGCCCTTTCCCTCCTCTCGTACCGTCACTACGCGAAGGTATTCATGACTAGACCTTTGATGGCCACGGCGTATTGAATTGATCCGAGGAAGCATTGGAGCTCGTACTCCCTCTACGGCATGGTAGCTAACCTTTAAGCATTAAAGTATATTCAACACAAGATGATAGATAGAAAATCCGACAAAGTGCGATTACATCTCACGATCGATTACAACCCATGGACGAATGAGAAGATTACCCCATCAAGGTGCCGATCATGGCACCGTTGATCATGGTTTCCCTTCCGTCGGTGTCTTCCTCCTTCTCCACGAGAGGGTGCTTCCTTCGAGGTGGTTGATCTCCACCGGAGATCCTCCTCCTCTCTCTCTAGCTTGTAGATGGCCTTCGGGTGCGAATAAACTCCTCTCTCGTCCGTTGGCGGCGCGTCGGGGGTTTTAGGGTCGAAGATCCTTCGAGGGCAAGGAAAACGGGACCGAACCGGTGCCCGAAGTGGGGGCGGGCCGATCCCGGCGGGCCGGCCGGCCCGGGCCCGTTTCGGCCCGGTTCGGTCGCCCTTTTTGCTCCGTGGGTCCTCGTGCACTTATCTACTTCGCCCCCTCCACTTGGATGATTTTGACGCTGTTATCCTCGCGATCAAGATGGAGACTCTCTTTGCATGAAGTTTGACCTTTTACGCTTCAATCCCCGGGGGTGTTCCTCGTAGCACTTCGGTCCTCACCACCATTGGAAGTAATTTCAGCAAGCTCATGAACACGAACAAGACTCCATGAATGCTCCTTTGAACTTATTGCAAATCCGTCCTTTATGTCCATGATTTCCTACATAAATACAACACTTCCAAATGCATGCACAAAGATGAACTTGTTATATGATTAGCATGCCTAGTGGCAGGTTAGTTCAATAATCAAATCCAAACCAAAGTGTAATGAACATGCTAGGTGCACCAAAATACACCGTCAACATCTCCCCCACACTTAGCTCTTGCTCGTCCTCGAGCAAGTACTCGTAAAAGAACTTCGTCCAAGGAGTGTAATCGTGTATCAATTATCCTTCTTCACAAGTTAGTCAATCCCTTCATCATTAATACATAAACACAAAGTAATGATAATCAAACATAAACATGGGCGTTTAGAATTTTTACCACATCAAGATTTACCCCACAACTCAAACTCTTCACTCGAAGCCTTCAATTTCAGCCATACTTACTTCTTTGCTTCCATCGGAGGGTTTTTATGGTTTTCAAAACAAAAATTCCTGCAACAAGTGTTAGACAAAAACCTTTCTCCAAGCTCTCTCAAGTCACTCATATGAAGTGTCTATCCTAACCAAATTTTATAAAACTCTCACCTCCCATTAATCTCTCATATATCATGTAAAAGTGGAGCTATAGGTAGGGCTAGCGCAATCAACACAAGTATTGTCAAACTAAGAACTTCCTCTAATGGTTGTCTACCTTTCGAGCCAATGATCATGAGAATTAACCATATGTAGGGATATCAAGGATGAGAAGATTTAGAATGGTGGACATGTGCAAGGGCAAAAGAAAATTGTGACTTCAAGGCACCAATGATGTCCTCGTTGTCGGATTGCACATGGTTGGAAATAGAGTAAAAGTTTCGTCTCACAATCAACGTGACATCCTTCCTTACACTTTATTATTTTTCTTTTCTTTCACTTGATCCATCCCTCTCATATCTTCATTGCTAACTCATCTTTCTCTTTTCTTTTTCTTCCTTCATTCACATATGATGATTTTTTTCTTTTTTTTTTCTCTTTTCCATACACATACTTTTTCTCTTTATTTTTCTCTCTCTTGACATCTTTTCAAAGCTTTCAATTCTCCCTTTTCTCGCATGCATACAACCTGAATTTTTTTTAAATAAATCATGCTAGAGACGAGACGAAACTTTGAAAATAGGTTGTGTTCAAGGAATACGATGTTCAAAAGAGGTGTATAGGTTTGGGTATGGAATTCGGCGATGTACATGACTTCCGTTGTGAAAGACATGTTACCGAATGAATGACGAGGCTAGCAACAAAAGATAAGCACAAGGACATGATCATTGCTTGAAATTAAAACTCGCCAAGAGAGAAGGGTCCTAGCCTAACTCATCGTGCTAATCACACTTATAATGGAGCGAAAAAAAACAAACTTGGCTTTGGATAGGAATTTTTTTATACTCTCAACTTGGAAAAAGAGATTTTGCTAACCTTTATTACAAGGGTTTTAACATAATTTTCAGAACTGAAATCCTCCAATTTTTAGCATCGAACATAGCACAACTAGCATATGAAGCTCAAGATCGAAGTGCGGTATGGGTACTTTAAGTAGTAGCGATTCCACTAAGCACCACGGTAAACGTCTTTCAAACCACATACTTGTATTCATATATCAAGAATCGAAGATTAGACAAACAAGTAAATAAAGATAAACAATACATAAAACACAAAGATGTATATAAAGACTCTTTTTATTTGGTTTTCTTGACTCAACACTAATGTAAGACACTTGCAAAAAATTTAAAAACAGACTCGAAAACTAAAGACTCATTAAAACGCTAAGACTCTCACACGAAGATTAAACCGAACCTAAACTTGAAGTTCAAAAGCTAAGGCTAGCGAGCTAGCTCTCCCCCACACTTAAAACATACGACGTCCTCGTCGTATCTTACAAAAATCCTAAGGGAAAAACTAGATCTAATGGTACTTCGAGCAAGCTTTGCACCACTTGCCTCTCATGTTTCCAACCATGCCGAAAAGTTTGCGCACGTTACGGTTAAGGAACTTGTAGTCATCTTCAACTACGCGCTCCAAGTCCTCCATACGCTGCTTCATCGCTTCCATGGTTTGAAGACATTCGTCGGCCGACGCGTAGAGAGCTGCGATGGATTGACGGCAAAATCGACAACACACCGGATGCAATCCGAAGGGGTCGTCGTCGCCATAATCTCCACCGTTGTCACCACCGTCGTCGCCACCTCCATTGTTGTCGCCTTCGCCACCGCCGTTGCCGTCGCCATTGGGGCCCTCGGGAGTCCTTTCGTAGGGCTGCTCGCCCCAATCATCATCATCTCTACGGCGGCCGCCCACGAGCTCGGGCTACGATCGTCGGAGTAGTCGCTATCCCCATATTCCTTAGGCTCCGGCGACACCTCCTTGTAATCCTTACGCTTGATGCCTTGGAGACGTGCCGACCTTCGAACGGGTGTAGGGACCTTCTCTCCTTTGACGGGGTTGCGAGATGCAAGAGCTCCGGTCGGGACACGTCCTCCGCAACGGATACGTGCGGTCCTCTTGACGGGTAGCTTGACCTCGCATCGCATCGCCTCCTCCATCGATGGCCTCTTGGCTTCTACCTTCAACTCTAAGCTTTTTGGAGGCTCAATGGCTGCTACAAGGGTGCAACACATTGCTTGAAAGGATTGATTCTCGAGCTCCCAATTCGGCCAAATATATAGTCCTGAGAGAAAAGCCCTGGGAACCTTATTTTCCTTTTTTACACTTCCCTTAAAATTTTCCGACCAAACAAGGAAGTCAAAAAGGAGCAATTCGGGCGAAATTCGGGGACATCGGGCGTCGGGCCCCCCTTGGGCCGATCCGATGGGCCGGCCGGCCCACCCCCGCCTCGGGGGCCGGGCCGGTCCGGTTTTTTGCACACCGCCCTATTTTTTTCGTCCTCGGCCCGTGGGGAAAAAGTTGGCCCGGTTAATCTTCGCGAAAAACTCCGAAAGCTAAAAGAAAAATTATTTACAGAAGTTGGTGCCTTGTTTTTTCGTCCTAGGCAGGACGTTCGGGCTCTTCCTCCATGGTAAAGACGTCAACATGATGAATGGGCACGACATCGGGTTCGTAGTAAACCTTAAGCCGCTGTCCATTCACCACAAATTGATCGCCGTTTATATCCATAATGGTTACCGCTCCGTTGGAGAACACCGAATGCACAACATAAGGTCCGTCCCACTTGCTTTGCAATTTCCCCTTTCCGAAGGTTTTAAACCTCGAATTGTAGAGGAGGACCTTATCTCCTTCTTTGAATTCTTTTTTCTTCAATCTTTTATCATACCACCTTTTGATTCTCTCTTTGTATATGCTTGCGTTTTCATAAGCTTTCAACCTCAACTCCTCTAGCTCGCTTATTTGAATTCTCCGTTTCACCACCGCGGCATCGAGATCAAGGTTCATCTCTTTAATCGCCCAATAGGCTTTATGTTCTAACTCAACCGGAAGGTGGCAAGCTTTTCCATAGACGAATTGATAGGGGGTCATACCTATCGGTGTTTTAAACGCCGTTCGATAAGCCCATAAAGCACCGTCTAATTTGTTTGACCAATCCTTGCCTCCCTTCTCTATGGTCTTGTTGAGTATGCTTTTTAATTGCCTATTTGACGTCTCCGCTTGTCCGTTGGTTTGTGGGTGATAGGCCGTGGAGACCCTATGCTCAATTCCCAACTTGGACAAGCACTTTTTGAAGTTCTTCCGGTGAAATGAGTTCCTCCATCACTTATCAAGATTCTCGGTGTACCGAAACGGGGAAAGATCACGTTCTTGATCATAGTGATGGACTCCTCCGTAGAAGCTTTACGACATGGTATAGCCTCTACCCACTTGGATACATAATCAACCATAACAAGTATATACTCGAATCCAAATGAGTTTTTAAAAGGCCCCATGAAGTCTATGCCCCATACATCGAATATGTCGACTTGCAAGTTGTATTTCAAAGGCATAGAATTTCTTTGAGAGATGTTTCCGGTTCTTTGGCATTCGGGGCATGACGCAACATATCTTTTAGTATCTTCATGCATCTCCGGCCAATAGAATCCGCTCGACCATACTTTGGCTTCGGTTCGAAAATGGCTATAGTGCCCACCGTACTCCGCCGAGTGGCACTTCCTTAGAATCTCAAGCCTCTCTTCCCTTGGCACACATCTTCTCATCACACCATCATTGCCCAGCTTGAAGAGGTATGGTGCATCCCAAAAATATTTCTTACTTTCAGAAATTATCTTCCTTTGAGTGTTTTTGTCTAGATGATCGAGGGGCATCTTTCGAATTGCTCGAATGATGTCGATCATCCATGTATCTTTATCAAGCACTCTATAGAGGTGGTCATCTCTCATCTTATCTTCTATGGGCTCTTTATCATCTTGCCCACGATTCATCCTAGACAAATGATCGGCCACAACATTCTCCACCCCCTTCTTATCACGAATTTCAACATCGAACTCTTGGAGAAGAAGGATCCAACGAATCAAACGTGGCTTAGCTTCCTTCTTAGCCAAGAGATACTTTATGGCTGCGTGATCGGTGTAAACAATGACTTTCGAGTTCACGATGTAGGATCTGAATTTTTCGAAAGCAAATACCACCGCCAGCAACTCTTTTTCCGTAGTAGCGTAATTTAATTGAGCCCCACTAAGAGTTTTGCTAGCGTAGTAAACGGCGTGAACTCGGCCTTCCTTTCTTTGTCCCAAGACCGCACCCACGGCGTAGTCACTTGCGTCACACATGATCTCGAAAGGTTGGCTCCAATCCGGAGGTTGGATAATGGGAGCACTCACCAACGCATTTTTCAAGGTCCGGAATGCCGCTAGACACTTCTCATCAAAGTCGAAAGCCACATCTTTTTGAAGAAGGTGCGTTAAAGGCTTAGTGATCTTCGAGAAGTCCTTTATAAATCTTCTATAGAATCCGGCATGGCCTAGAAAGCTCCTTAAGGACTTAATATCCGTAGGAGGTGGGAGTTGCTCAACCGTCTCTACTTTAGCCTTGTCCACTTCAATTCCTCTCTCGGATATAACATGTCCGAGCACTATGCCTTGCTTAACCATGAAGTGGCACTTTTCCCAATTTAAAACCAAATCTACCTCCGCACACCTTGTAAGGACCTTTTCTAAGTTTGCTAGGCAATCCATGAACGTCTTCCCGTAAACGGAAAAATCATCCATGAACACTTCAACAATTTCTTCGATGAATTCCGAAAACACGGCCATCATGCAACGTTGAAAAGAGGCGGAGCGTTGCATAGGCCGAAGGGCATCCTCCTATATGCAAACGTTCCGTAAGGACACGTAAATGTTGTCTTATGTTGATCTTCCGGGTGAATGGGAATTTGCATGAACCCCGAGTATCCATCGAGAAAGCAAAAATAAGCGTGGTTTGCTAACCTCTCGAGCATCTCGTCTATGAACGGTAAGGGGAAGTGATCTTTCTTCGTCGCTTTGTTAAGCTTACGGTAATCGATACACATCCGCCACCCGGTCACGGTTCTTTGCGGTATCAATTCGTTCTTCTCATTCTTCACCACGGTTAAACCTCCTTTCTTCGGCACACAATGTACCGGGCTCACCCATTCGCTATGCGGAACCGGGTAGATGATTCGGCATCAAGTAACTTGATAACCTCTTTCTTTACTACCTCTCGCATGGCATGGGTTAGCCTCCTTTGGTGGTCCACTACGGGCTTACATTGGTCTTCCATTGGTATACGATGAGTGCAAAAGGCTGGGCTAATACCTTTGAGATCATTAATTGAATATCCAATCACCTTCCTATGTTTTTTTAATAAAATCAGCAACGCTTCATTTTCTTCGGGACTCAATTCGTCGCTCACAATGACCGGATAAGTTTTGTCCGGGCCCAAAAATTCATATTTTAATCCCTTGGGCAAAGGTTTAAGGTCTACTTCGGGCACTTGTGGCTCCTCGGGTTTGATTTCTCCTATGTCTTCGAACTTTTCTTCCTCCACGCTACCATCATGCGGCTCTAAGCCTTTTGTTGCTTCCTCTAGTTCTTCATCTTGTTGATTACTAATTTGATTTTCCATCGCTCTTTGCAGCGGGTCTCTAAGGGTTTCAACAAAACAAAGACTATCTATCTCTTCTATTTCTTCATCTTCGGGAGGAAAAGGAGTAAGGTGTTTAGAAGCACGAAGAAAGTTATATGTGTACTTTGTTCCATTAAGGTTCATTGTTACTTTGCCTTCTCCGGCATCTAACACGGCATCAACCAACTTAAGAAAAGGCCTACCTAAGATTATATGATCAGAATTACTATGGTAAGCATCAATAACAAAGAAATCGGTTGGTATGTAGTTTCTAGAAATTTTTACTTTCATGTTGCAAGCAATACCTAGAGGTTTGATAGTTCTACCATCTCCCATGATTAATTTCGTTGATGTTGGAGCTAAGTCTAGGTTGTGGTATTGAACTTTATCGTAAATTTTAGAAGATAGAACACTTACTTGGGCTCCGATGTCGCATAAGGCTTTGCATTGAACTCCGTTGATCTCGCAACTCAAGTGCGGCGTCATCTTCTCTTCTTCTTCGGATCCGATCGAATAAATTTCAGCAAGGCGAGCGTATGGTGATGCTTCGGGCTTGATCCCCATGATCCTCTTCACCTCGGCAATATGTTCCGGATCCACCACATCATCTCCAAAGAGCTTTTCAAAAATCTCACCGGTGGTTTCGAGGTCGTATGAATTTTCAGCTTTCCTCTCCGGTGGGAAATCCACTTCCAATGCTCTTGCCATCCCCTTTTGATTAGGGAACGGTCTTCTCTTGTCGAATACTTCTCCGTAATCAATAGGAACCCAATCCATTGGCTCGAACTCCCTTAGTGGCTTCGCGCTTGACATGCTTCTCTTGTTCGTCTCATTTGGTGCGGCGAAGTCGACGTTTGGTGTAGTTCTTGACTTGATGTGTTCTTGTTTAAGCTTCTCCATGATTGGCTCCTCTTTTGTGACTTCCGGGGTTGCCTCTTTAGAAAAATCAGCAAGCTTTTTCTTCCTTGAATTAAATTCCGGCTCTTCCGCAAGTCTTGTTTCCCAATCTCTTCGCATGGCAGCCGCTTTACTAACTTTTTGTAGAAGTTGGGCGGCTTCCGTGAGTGTTTTCTCCATGAGATCCCCACCGCACACATTTCGACGTGTCGCATGCAACTAGGGGTTAGGGAAAAGAAAAATGTATGCAAGAGTACGTCACCGGTGAAGCCGAGTTTTGGTCCTTGTTCGATTAATTCATTAAACCTATCCCGGGCTTGGTCTATCCCTTCCTCTTCTCCTTGCATGAAATTGATCACTTGCCTCCTTAGATGTTGAACCTTGCTCATTGGAAAGAACTTCTCGCAAAACTTCTTTGTCAACTTGTTCCAATTGCCTTCAACTTCAAAGGACGCAACCGAATACCATGTCTTTGCTTTGCCGGCAAGTGAGTAGGGAAAGAGATTCCATTTGAACCATTCATCGGGAACTCCTTCTTGACGCACCGTGTTGCATATTGTCGTGAAATCCCTTATGTGTCTATATGGGTTCTCCGTAACCATCCCTTCAAATGGGTTTTCCGCCACCATCTTCATGATCTTGGATTTAATTTCATACTTGGTCGCTTCGAGCTTCGAATCCGACTCTTGTACCTTTATGTCTTCACATCGAGGGCTAGCGTAATCCCTTAATGATTTCTCCGGTTCTTCCACGGGTTGATTAACGAACTCCATCTAGACAATAAGATAAAAACAAAAACAAAAAAAGAAACAAGTGTTTTTCGATAATATATGTTAGATATAGCAAATAAAAGATAAACTAAAATATAAAACTAAGTTAGATGCAAATCAAACGATGTAAACTAACTTGCTCCCCGGCAACGGCGCCGGAAAAAGGGGCTTGTTGACGGATAAAAGACGTATCCCTCTACGATCCGCAAGCGTACGGACCCCACACCTTTTTCACCACGGGATTCCCAAGGTTCTTGTCAATCCGCGGAGCAAGGGGGATTACAAGCGTTCGATCAACAACGACACACTAGCTACTAAAACCCTAACTACTATTATACTAGAAAAACAACTAAACTCACTAGAGAGAATGATAAACGATCAAGAGAGAAGACACTCGCCCACGGGTCTACGATACTAGAGCATGCAATCGCTTAAAGACATGAAAAACCAATCTAATCTATCGGGGATGTGACCACGGTTTCGCCCTTTCCCTCCTCTCGTACCGTCACTACGCGAAGGTATTCATGACTAGACCTTTGATGGCCACGGCGTATTGAATTGATCCGAGGAAGCATTGGAGCTCGTACTCCCTCTACGGCATGGTAGCTAACCTTTAAGCATTAAAGTATATTCAACACAAGATGATAGATAGAAAATCCGACAAAGTGCGATTACATCTCACGATCGATTACAACCCATGGACGAATGAGAAGATTACCCCATCAAGGTGCCGATCATGGCACCGTTGATCATGGTTTCCCTTCCGCCGGTGTCTTCCTCCTTCTCCACGAGAGGGTGCTTCCTTCGAGGTGGTTGATCTCCACCGGAGATCCTCCTCCTCTCTCTCTAGCTTGTAGATGGCCTTCGGTGCGAATAAACTCCTCTCTCGTCCGTTGGCGGCGCGTCGGGGGTTTTAGGGTCGAAGATCCTTCGAGGGCAAGGAAAACGGGACCGAACCGGTGCCCGAAGTGGGCCGGGCCGATCCGACCGGGCCGGCCGGCCCGAGCCCGCTTCGGCCCCGTTCGGTCGCCCTTTTTGCTCCGTGGGTCCTCGTGCACTTATCTACTTCGCCCCCTCCACTTGGATGATTTTGACGCCGTTATCCTCGCGATCAAGATGGAGACTCTCTTTGCATGAAGTTTGACCTTTTACGCTTCAATCCCGGGGGTGTTCCTCGTAGCACTTCGGTCCTCACCACCATTGGAAGTAATTTCAGCAAGCTCATGAACACGAACAAGACTCCATGAATGCTCCTTTGAACTTATTGCAAATCCGTCCTTTATGTCCATGATTTCCTACATAAATACAACACTTCCAAATGCATGCACAAAGATGAACTTGTTATATGATTAGCATGCCTAGTGGCAGGTTAGTTCAATAATCAAATCCAAACCAAAGTGTAATGAACATGCTAGGTGCACCAAAATACACCGTCAACAGTAACCCAGTGGTTTTCATGTGAACCACTTCAAACCTCGCGAACTCGGTGTAGCCTCCGCTAATCTCCACTCATGACTTGTCTCCCATGTAGTCCCAGCTCGACCTTGGTTTTGAGGCTCAACCAAGAAACCATCCATGACTTCGTCCCGCTGTCTTTCTACCATGCGGCCTGCACTTGACTCCGCTGGCCACCGGGTCCCTCGAACCAAGCCTACTTGTCTTCTCCACACATGGAGGCCTTACCGGCGACGACGTTTCACGCTTGTTCTTCACCTGCACCAACACCAGTCAAGCCGCAACCTGCACATCTAATACTTAGCCAAGAGTCAGTCCACACAACGTTGTCAATCACTCATCACACTAGGAAGCGACCATCCACCGTTCCTCAAACCACACATGATCCTCAATCTCTCCCTTGATGAGTGCATTGACAACACATAAGATTTTGGTAATCAACAAGAAAAGAACAAGAAAAGAAATGAATAAAAAGAAACACCATCAAGCGATCGAAAGCCAAAGAAAGGCAAAGAGCAAAATCACTTGAAGAAGACAAGTCTCGAACCCCTTAGGCAAGGGCAAGGGCTCAATACATCTGAGACAAAACCATGCTGAAGCAAAGATTGCAAACCACCAAACCAAAACTAGAACACCACAAGGAGCTCCCCCTGCACATATGCAAGCTCCCCCTGAGCCAAAGCACACTACCCCTGAACCAATGCAGCAATGCAACACGGGAATGCAACATGTATCAAAAAACTGCGCACTTTGCCCATGGCGGTTAGACCGTCTTCACCAAGCGGTTAGACCGCCTACCACACATCTGACCGCCTGGGGCAGTTAGACCGCCCCATGTTGCCCGAAACAATTGGAACACCTTCCAAATGCTCCCAGGTGCCCAAATCATGCACAAACATCTACCCCTTGTTGACAATGCATGAATCCAGGTAAAATGTGAAAAGTTTCAACATATTGCTTTACAAATATACAAATTTCATCACAAGATGCTACACATGTACAAATGAGCAAGTTAGATACTCTATAGGTTCGTAATGACCTCAACTACATGATCACCAAGTTCACAACCATTGGACAAGGCTAAAAAGAATTTGAGCAATTTTGCGAAAAGTTACCCTCTCATGAGCAAAAACCCAAACATGAGCAAAACATGTCAAAATGGCAAAGCCACACAAACTTCATGCTTGGACAACCATTCTTATCATAAGACCATCACAAACACCCACAAGCACCTCATGTCATGTCAAAGCCACCAAGCCATGTGCCTACTTCTATATATGAGACTTCTCATTGGTAGGCATCATGCAACGGTTCAGCACCCAAAGAAAATTTAAATTAAGCACATATGACATGGGAACACATTTTCCAAGCATTTTACATTTCATTTTCAGATTCATATTTGGTACATGAAATGTCTTTGTGACAAAAAGGAACTTATGCCCCTCTATAAGATAAAGCATGAGGGCTAAACATTCGTGATGGCAAATGAGCCTTTGGCCCCATATGATCAATAAACTAGCTATCCAACCACAAATTAAGCATGACCAAGCTACTAAAACATGTCAAGATCATATAAAGGCATTTACACATGAGAGAGCATATATGTGACATTTTTCAAAACATAGCTATCAACCATGGATTATTAAACAAGATCATCAATAGCTAAGCCAAACAAACCATAGCATACCAAACTAGCTCACACGATCATATATCGCAAATCATGGTGAACAATGCATATAGGAGAAGCTTTTCCTATCAAATGCATATGATACAAAATGCATGCATCCTAATATACAAAGATGCCTATACATCATGTTACATATGCCATGCCAAATGGAAGAAATGCATAAAAGAAAGCCATACATATGCTACAAAGGTGCTCCCACACACCCAACTCAAGAAATCAAACACACACCAAGCTCCCACCACAAACGAGTGAAAGTTGCTTGATCTAGGGGTTGGTGAAAATATCGGCTAGTTGGTCATGTGCGGGTACATGGATCAAGGTTATCTTCCCTTTCTCTACATTATCTCTCAGAAAATGATACCTCACTTCTATGTGTTTTGTTTTGGAATGGAGCACTGGGCTCTTTGCAATGCTTATGGCGCTGGTGCTATCACATTGAAGTGGAACATGGGTATACTCCTCACCAAAGTCACTCATGGTGTATGTGATCCAAAAGAGCTGAGAGCAACAACTAGCTACGGCAACGTACTCTGCCTCGGTAGTGGATTGAGCAACACTCGACTGTTTGCGGGAAGACCAAGACACCAAAGAAGTTCCCAAAAACTGGCAAGTCCCAGAAGTGGACTTCCTATCCAACTGACACCCGGCAAAATCCGCATCCGAAAAACCATGAAGAGCTAAAGAAGAGGACGCGGAGGACCAAAGGCCGAAGTCAGGAGTGTGACGCAAGTGCCTGAAAATTCACTTCACTGCTTGTCGATGCGAAGTCCTCGGAGACACTTGAAAACGAGCGCACAGACATACCGAGAACTGGATGTCCGGCCACGTCGCCGTCAAGTAGAGGAGTGACCTGATCATGCTTCTGTACTCCTTCTGGTCCACGTGTTCACCTTTCTCTTTCGCATCAAGAGTTGTAGTCGTAATCATCAGCGTCGCCATAAGCTTGGAGTCCTCCATCTAGAACTTCCGTACAATGTCCTTGGTGTACTTAGCTTGGTTTACAAATGTTCCTTCCTTTGATTGCTTGATTTGTAGCCCGATGAAGAACTACAACTCACCCATCATGCTCATCTCAAATTCCCTCCTCATATCCTCTGCAAACCTTGCAACAAGAGAGTTAGATGAGCCACCAAAGACAATATCATCCACGTACACCTGCACAATTAGGATATCTCTGCCCTGCCTGAGAAAAAACAAAGTCTGATCGACCTTTCCCATATCAAACCCTCGCTCAAACAGGAACCCCCTCAACCTACCATACCAAGCTCTAGGTGCCTGCTTCAACCCATACAGCGCCTTCCTCTACTCCAGTGTTTGCCTCACATACACTTCTTCCCCCAACAGACCATTCAGAAAAGCACTCTTCACATCCATTTGGTGCAACTTGAACCCTTTAGCCACGTAAAAGGCTAGAAGGATCCTTATCGCCTCCAAACAGGCTACGGGAGCAAAGGTCTCCACATAGTTGATCCCCTCCTTCTAACTGAACTCCTGAGCAACAAGCCTTGACTTGTTTCTCATCACTTCTCCTTTCTCTCCCTCTTTGTTCTTCCACACCCACTTTGTACCAATCGGCTTACACCCTGGGGAAGGGTCAACCAATTCTCAAACCTGATTTCTTTCAAAGTTCTCCAACTCCTCATGCATCGAATTAACCCAATTATGATCAGATAGTGTGTGTCCAATGTCTTTGGGCTCAAAAGTAGCAACAAACGCAGCATGAGCGGAATGAGAATTGTTTCGAACCCTCGACCGTGTAGTGCATTC
The DNA here is from genome assembly GCA_947561735.1 of Cenchrus americanus. NCBI lineage: Eukaryota > Viridiplantae > Streptophyta > Magnoliopsida > Poales > Poaceae > Cenchrus > Cenchrus americanus. Next base: position 151,508,714 of record OX387242.1, on the reverse strand, counting down.
ATTCATGTCGCCGATGATCCTCGAAGCTGGGTGATCCACTTGTAATCACCAGGGAGGTTCTCGCCTTGATACTACCTCCCCCTCAACGGTAGCTTCTCCTTAATCTTGGTTTGTCGTCGTAGGTGTGGGAGAGGGGCCGTCCACCACCGTAGTCAAAGTAGTAGGTACATGCTCAGCCGCGGGCACCAAACCGCCATCTTCATTGCCTCCATGTTCATGCTCCTCCTCCTGAAAGATCTCCTCGCCAAGTTCATCATCACCTGCACACTCAAAGACAAGCTGACTACGTGCTGTGTCTCATCGAAGGTTACCTCGCAAGTCTCCACGATTTGGTTAGTTTCAAGATTGAGCACACGATATGCTCTAGAGTGAGATGCATAACCAAAGAAAATACCATCGACTGACCTAGCCTCAAACTTATCCAACTTCTTCCCTTTCTTCAGAATAAAGCACTTGCAACCAAAAACATGGAAGTGCCTCACCTTGGGTGTGCGACCATGCGTCAACTCATAGCAGGTTTTCTTCTTATGCACTCTGAGCTAGATCCTGTTTGAAACATAGCACGCGGTATTCACTGCCTCAGCCCAGAACCTTCTCGGAGTCCTATGCTCATCAAGCATCGTCCGAGCCATCTCACAAAAGGTCCTGTTTTTCCTTTCCACAACACCCTTCTGGGGAGGCGTATACGGACTCGAAAACTGGTGTTGAATACCCAAGTCATGGCAAAAGGTTTCAAAATGAGAGTTTCTAAATTCTGAGCCATTATCACTCGGGTTGCTCGTATGGCATCTCCGTGCCTCTCGTTCCTCAACCCCAAGACATGATCTCGAACAAAACCAAACGTCTCCTCTTTCTCCTCAAGAACAAACACCCACGCATACCGAGAGTAATCGTCCACCACAACAAGGGCATATCACTTCCCATCTGCAGATCGCACACGAGCTGGGCCAACAAGGTCCATATGGAGCAGCTCGCATGGACGCTCAGTCATCACATCGGTGAGAGCTCACATGCCTACACGGAGCACAAACCAGCTCTTTCTCAAGCCTCAACCGTGGCAATCCTCGGACCAAATTGAGTTTACTCAAGTGAGACAAAAGGTCAAAGCTCAAGTGACCCAACTTCCTATGCCACTTCCACAACTCACTCGAAGAACCAGCCAAGAAACAACGCTCAAGACCAGAAGACTGAGAAAAATCAGCTCGAAGCACCTGACCCTCGGGAACAACCATACAGACAAGGTCCCCTCGAGAGTCCAAAATCCGAGAACCACCAAGCCGAAACAACACCTCAAAGCCCTCCTCCAAAAGCTGGGACACAAAAAGCAAATTGTACCCAAGAGATTGAACAAGAGCAACACGCCGGAGAGTGATCTTGTCACTCTCCTTAATCTCACCTTCTGATAACACACGCCCACGCCCATTGTCCCCAAAGGTGATGTACCTCCTTTTCACCACCAGGACGAGACTTGAGAACCACCCCTTGTCTCCGGTCATATGCCTCGAGCAACCGGAGTCAATCAACCAAATGTACTTCAAGTCTCCCACCTGAAATTCAAAAACAAGCACGTGAGCGAACAAACAACTCAGCACTAGGGTTAGTACCAAAAGAGTAAAATCAGTGCCGAGCCATTTGCTCAAAAGTGGGGTTAGCACAATCCAAAACATCTTTCCTACCAAAGCTGCCACCACGAACACCACCACGGTAACCACCATGAGGAACCATCCCTATCTAACTGGAGGAGGACCAAAACCACGAAAGGAAGACCATGGACCGTCCCTCCTCTCCATCTCAAAGCTATGACTCCTCCCATCCCCGTATTGAGCACGAGGGGGAGAACGCCTAGCAAACTGATCACCTGCAGACTGTCCAGACCAACCACCAGCACCACTACCTCCAGAACTGAAACCACTCGACTCACCACCTCGAAAACCAATCCGCCCAGAATTCTGGGGGAGGGGCGGTTGAACCGCCTTGCCAGGCTGGTCTAACCGCCCCTCTCTGGGCAGGGCCGGTCCGACCGCCTAGCCAGGCTAGTCTGACCGCCCTCTCTAGAAAAGCTCCTCGACTGCGAGAACTCACATCCCCCCATGCCGGAAAACTTCTCACCACAGATTTACCCCTGGGCAGTGGCATACGAGGCTTAGGTACACCATGGGAAGGGTTGTACCTATCCTTGTTCTCCCACTCCTTTGCCATCCTTTCCTTGCGCTTCCTCTTGAAGCAAAACTCATACTTGTGACCCTCTTTCCCACAATAGCCCCAATGGAACGTCACAAGCTTAGGCTTAGGTTTAGGTTGGGGTTGTTCACTTGGTTTCTCTCCACTCGACTTCTCAACCGGTTTCTCCTTACTAGCCTTCTCACTTTCTTTCCCAAAGAACACTTTCCCCGAAGTGCTCACAAACTTGATAGGCTTTTGGAAATCATTTGTTTGTAGAGGAAACACGGGTGCAGCTGGGATTGTGTCTAGTCGGTTTCTATGATGGTTAGGTTTAGGAGGGAAATCATTTTTGTGGTGGGTGTTTGGTGGCTCTGGGATATTCTCTCCACTTCCCTCACCAACCTTGTTTTCCCAAAGTCCCTCACAATCCTGCCTCTTGTATGTCTCGATCATTATCCTCAACTGAGGCTCATGACCAGACAACCAACTCATCAACTTTGTCAACTCATCTTTCTCATCCTGCAAATGATCAACATAATGTGCAAGTTCCAGATTCTTCAAAGCATGCAATTCACAAGTAGAGCAAGATGTAGGAATTGGTTCTTTCAATTTAGCCTCAATTTAGCCTCTCTAAGCATGTCATCACGATTATCAAGCAACAAGCCAAGTCACTCATTCTCCTGACGCAAGAAGGGGAGTTCATCACGTACCTCGTCATCGGAGTCACAGTTCGAGTCGCTCCGTTTGCTCTTCTTGTTGTCGGAGCTCAGCGCCATGGTGCAGAAGCCTTCTCTAGCGAAGCAGCTCAGCCCGCTCAGGTTCTTGGACGACTTCCTGCCTTTGCAACGATCACCTTCATCTTCACTGCTGCTTGAGCTCGAGGTGGAGTACGCGGAACTGGAGTCGACGTCACTCGTTCCAACCATCTCTCGGGCCTTGCCTCGGCTCTCCTTCTTCCTCGATCGTCGCTCGTCTTTGTGCTTGTTCTTGTGCTTGCTCTTCTGGTCATGTCTCGACCGGTACTTGCAATCCATCCTTGACTTGTGCTTGTAGCCATCCTTGTTCTCGATCTTCTTCGGGCAGTCGGTGACGAAGTGTCCCGACTTGCCACACTGGAAGCATGTCCTCATGTTCCTCCTCATGTTCACCCGGTTCTTGTGCAGCCTCGCGAACCTCCTCGTCAGCAACGCTAGCTCGTCCTCTCCAAGCACGTCGGACTCCTCATTTGGCATAGACATCAAAGAGGACAAAGAGAACATCCTAGTGGATGGATTAGTGTTAGTCTTTCCTTTCGAACCATCGATGAGGGCGAGACTATGAGAGTAAGGCGGGCCCTCGATCTTGGCTGTCATGCCCCTATCCACCTTAGCGGACTTGAGCTTCGAGAACAGCTCGTTCACCGTAAGAGTGTCTGAGGACCATGTGTGTTTCGAGGACCGGTGGATGGTCGCTTCCTTGTGTGATGAGTGATTGACAACGTTGTGTGGACTGATTCTTGGCTAAGTATTGCAGGTGCAGGTTGCGGCTTGACTTGTGTTGGTGCAGGTGAAGAACAAGCGCGAAAGGTCGTCGCCGGTGAGGCCTCCAGGTGTGGAGAAGACAAGTAGGCTTCGTTCGAGGGACCCGGTGGCCGGCGGGGTCAAGTGCGGGCCGCATGGTGGCATGAACAAGCAAGATGAAGTCGTGGACGGTTTCTTGGTTGAGCCTCAAAACCAAGGTCGAGCCGGGACTACGTGGGAGCCAAGTCATGAGTGGAGATTGGCGGAGGCTACACCGAGTTCGCGGGGGTTTCCGGTGGTTCACCGAAAACCACCGGGTTCCTTGGTTGATCCACAAAGCCAAGACCGGAGAACCGAAGACGGAGGTGCGGCGGCACCGGACCGGTCGACCGGTGTGCGACGACGCAGTCCGGAATCTTCGAAGCGGAGGACACGCGTCGGGATCGCATCGCTTGCGTCGAGGCTACGCAGGGTGCGGTCGCCGGGCATCCGTCCGATGGTGAAGACATCAAGAATTCCGAATCCGCCCTTGAGGGGCATGTATCCCTAGTTAGTAGAGAGGGGCATTTTAGACATTCGGTTGCCGCCTATATAACCCAAGAGGTGAGAGGATGGCAGCCAACTCTAGGAACCCTAGCTCATTTGTTTTCCTATTTTTCCACCTATTTTCCTTAGGTTTTCTCTAGGACTAGCAAGAGAGCTTCACGGAGAGATCTTGTAGAGAGGGATGGATGATCGGGCGGCTTGCTAGACCTTGTACGAACCTTTGTTTCATGTATAGATGATTCGGCGTGGTTCCTCAAGGCTTGGATGTGTTTTCCCCGGTTGTTCTTGGTGGTGATTTTCGGAGCCCTTTCTCGGTGATTTCTTTGGGTTGGTTTCGAGGCTTTTCTCTTGGGGATTTGATGGGGGAAATTTGTGGGAACCCTTCGTGGTTCTTTGGGCTGTGATTCCCCTCCCAAATCCGTGAGTAAAAGTGCTCGATTTTGGGGGTTTCTTGAGTTCTTGGGTTGGAAGTGCTTTCGGCGGGATTTCTTCGATTCCTCCTTTTTGGACGAGTTTTTGTGGGATTAAACTTAGCTATGAACTCCTCATGAGGTGTTCTTGATATCCCCAAAGTCTTGTTCAAGTCCGTGGAGTGATTCGGGAGATCGAGATTTGGATTTGGGGGAGTTGACCCGCGGGTGCTGTTGATCCCGAGCTGCACAGGCTACACCGGTCTGACCGGTGCTCTTGACCGGTCTGACCGGTGCAAGCCTTTGTGGGATTTTGCTCGGGTGAACGTCTTGGTGAGTTCGTTGTTGTCCCGTGGTGCTGTTGTTTCGAGTTTGGGTCCGTTTGGTGGTCGGTTGGCCTGTTTGGTGTCTTGGGGGCTTTCGGTCGCCGCCACCGGTCCCCGACCGGTGTGTCTCACCGGTCGACCGGTGTAGAGCCACTTAGTGGAAGTTGCTCAGTTTCACCAGCAGGGACCGGTCTGACCGGTGGTGCTCACCGGTCTGACCGGTGTGGGTCTGTAGACTCGAGGTTTGGTTTTTCCGCTGCGTTTCTCGGGTCGGAAGGTTGCGTGTTGGTTCCTAGGTCCAGTGGCACTCCAGTGGCTACGTGGGCTTGACCAACCTTGGTAGTGAGTCGGAGACGTGTGTTGGAAGCCGCGTTCGTCTTGTTGGAGTCTCGATCTCCTTCGAGAAGAATTTTGATCGGCTCCCATTCACTCCCCCCCTCTCTGGTTCGCCGTATCGGTCCTTCAAGTGGTATCAGAGCCGGTTCGGGTCTTTGTTGACTCTAACCAGTCTAAGATCCAAGGATGGCGTACCAGGAACGGGGTTCGGGTCCTCCACACTTCGATGGCAAGAACTACCAGATGTGGAGCAAGCGGATGGGTGCGTTCCTCCGCGGAAAGGGTCACCGCTTTGGGATGTCACGGTGGACACGGGCTATGTCCAGCCGATGGATTTCCTTGCTCCGGGGTCGAGGGACGCATTCGACACCAACAATAAGGCGGTCGACTACTTGTTTCGTGCTTTGTGTCGACCGAGTTCGATCGGGTGCACACCGAGCACTTGGCTTGTAGGATTTGGGCGGTGTCGAAGGAGGCTCATGTTGGGAACGCCCGGGTTCGAGCACGGTTGTATGCGACCTACGGAGAGAGTACGAGAACTTCACTCATCTCCCCGGTGAGTCCATCGATGCCTTGTTTCGAGAGGTTCACGGTGGTGGTGAACAACATGAGGGCCAATGTGGACGTGCTCCCGTACGATGATCATGATAGAGCGGTCAAGCTCTTACACTCTTTGGATCGTACGATTTGGGGTGGAAAGTTCGAGGCCATAGTCGAGTCGGAGCGGTATGATACTCTGACAGTGAACGAGCTGTTCTCGAAGCTCAAGTCGGCTGAGGTGGATAGGGGCATGACTGCCAAGCTCGAGGGACCGACTGATTCCCATAGTCTTGCCCTCGTTGGTGGTTCCAAAGGAAAGACTAACTCTAACCCATCCACCAGGATGTTCTCGTTTTCCTCTCTCGATGTCTATGCCAGATGAGGAGTTTGATGACCTTGGAGAGGACGAGCTGGCGCTGTTGACGAGGCGGTTCGAGAGGCTGCACGAGAACCGCGTGAACATGAGGAGGAACACGAGGACTTGCTTCCAGTGCGGCAAGCCGGGACACTTCATCGCCGACTGCCCGGAGAAGGCCGAGAACAAGGACAGCTACAAGCACAAGCCGAGGAAGAACGACGACAAGTACCGTTCGAGGCGCGACCACAAGAGCAAGCACAAGAACAAGTACAAGGACGAGCGACGATCGAGGAAGAAGGAGGGCCGAGGCAAGGCCCGAGCGATGGTTGGAGCGAGCGACGTCGACTCCGGTTCCGCGTACTCCACCTCGAGCTCGAGCGGCGGCCGACGACGAGGGAGATCGCCGCAAGAACAAGAGGTCGTCCAAGAACCCGAGCGGGGGCCGAGGCGCTTCGCGAGAGACGGCTCTCGCACCATGGCGTTGAGCTCCGGCGGCAAGAAGAGCACACGGAGCGACTCGGACTGCGAGTCCGACGACGAGGTGCGTGATGAGCTTCCCCTTCTTGCGCCAGGAGAATGAGAGACTTGGCTCTGCGCTTGATAACCGTGATGACATGCTTAGAGAGGCCAAGAAAATGAGGAAAGAGCTTAGAGCTTCACTCGAGGATGCTAGGACTAGAGTGGTCGAGCTAGAGACACGAGTGCTTGATAGCAAGCTTGAGATTGATTCGCTTAAGGCTAGCCCCGTTGTTTCGATGAGAATGATTGTGCTTGATTGCTCTATATTCCTTGCCGATCTTGCTTTGTTCAAGGAGAAGCATGCCTCCAAGTGTGAGGAACTAGATGTGCTTAGGGTTGAAGTGGCCGAGCTTAAGTCTAGACTGCTTTGCTAGGTGCTTGCACTTCTTGCCCCGTTTTGCATGCTAAGATTGATGAGATGCATGCTTACACTAGTTCGCTCGAGGCTAAATTGAAGGAACCCATGCCTACATCTTGCTCTACCGTGAAATGCATGCATTGAAAAATTTGGAGCTTGCACATTATGTTGATCGTTTGCGGGATGAGAATGATGATTTGAGGAAGTTGATGGGTTGGTTGTCCGGTCACGAGCCTCGGTTGAGGATGATGATCGAGGCCTTTAAGAGGCAAGATGGTGAGGGGCTTGGGGCAAACAAGGTTGGTGAGGGAAGTGGAGAGAATATCCCGGAGCCACCAAAAACCCACCACAAAAATGATTTCCCACCAAAACCTAACCATCTAAGGAACCGACTAGACACAACCCCAGCTCCACCCGTGTTTCCTACGCCCACAAATGATCTACAAAAGCCTATCAAGTTTGTGAGCACTTCGGGGAAAGTGTTCTTTGGGAAGGAGAGTGATAAGGCTAGTGGTGAGAAACCGGTGGAGGGTTTGAGTGGAGAGAAACCGAGTGAATGTGACCACATCCCAAGCCAAAGCCTAAGCTTGTGAGGTTCCATTGTGGCTATTGTGGGAGAGATGGCCATAAGGAGGAGTTTTGCTTCAAGAGGAAGCGAGAGGAGAGAATGGAGAAGGAGTGGGTTAACAAGGACAAGTACCACCCTTCCGATGGTGTACTTGAGCCTCGTATGCAGATGCCCAGGGGCAAGGCGATTGTGAGGACGGTCCGGGCTTGGGGAGAGAAGAAGGTCGCGGTGGTGCTGCCGCCCGGACCACACCGGTCGGACCGGTGTGGAGCACCGGTCCGACCGGTGCGGGCACCGGCGGACGGATGTTCGGGTTTCGTGCTCGTACGGGGTGCGAGGGTTGTTTACGGTGGTCGTGGTTCGGTGGTTGGGGCCGGAAAGGGCGCGGTGGTCGGTTGCTAGGCGTTCTCCTCCTCGTGCTCAATACGGGGATTGGAGGAGTCGTGGCGGTGAGTTGGAGAGGAAGGACGTTCCACGGGCTTTCTTGCGTGGTTTTGGTCCTCCTCCGGGCGAGAGAGGGGTGGTTCCCTCGGGGTGGTTACCGTGGTGGTGTTCGTGGAGGTAGTTTTGGTAGGAGAGATGCTTTGGTTGGTGCTAACCCCACTTTCGAGCAAATGGCTCGGACTTCGGTTTTCCTCCTTTGGTACTAACCCCGTCTTGAGTCGTTTGTTCGCTCACGTGCCTATTTTTGATGTGCAGGTGGGAGACTTGAAGAACATTTGGTTGATTGACTCCGGTTGCTCGAGGCATATGACCGGAGACAGGGGGTGGTTCTCAAGTCTCGTCCGGTGGTGACGAAGAGGTACATCACCTTTGGGGACAATGGGCGTGGGCGTGTGCTTTCAGAAGGTGAGATAAAAGTGAGTGACAAGATCACTCTGAGGCGTGTTGCTCTTGTTCAATCGCCGGGGTACAATTTGCTTTCTCGTGTCTCGGTTTGTTGGATGAGGGTTTTGAGGTGTTGTTTCGACTCGGTGGTTCTCGGATTGTGGACTCTCGAGGGGACCTTGTTTGTATGGTCGTTCCCGAGGGTCAGGTGTTTCGTGCTGATTTTTCTCAGTCTTCGGGTGTGGAGCGTTGTTTCTTGGCTGGTTCTTCGAGTGAGTTGTGGAAGTGGCATAGGAAGTTGGGTCACTTGAGCTTTGACCTTTTGTCACGCTTGAGTAAACTCAATTTGGTCCGAGGATTGCCACGGTTGAGGCTTGAGAAAGAGTTGGTTTGTGCTCCGTGTAGGCATGCCAAGATGGTGGCCTCTTCTCACCCGCCTCTCACCGATGTGATGACTGAGCGTCCATGCGAGCTGCTCCATATGGACCTTGTTGGCCCAGCTCGTGTGCGATCTGCGGGTGGGAAGTGGTATGTCCTTGTTGTGGTGGACGACTATTCTCGGTATGCGTGGGTGTTCTTTCTCGAGGAGAAGGGGGAGACGTTTGGTTTTGTTCGAGATCTAGTCTTGAGGTTGAGGAACGAGAGGCACGGAGATGCCATACGTGCTATCCGCAGTGATAATGGCACGGAATTCAGGAACTCTCGTTTTGAAACCTTTTGCCATGACTTGGGTCTTGAGCACCGCTTTTCGAGTCCGTATACGCCTCCCCGAATGGTGTTGTGGAAAGGAAGAACGGGACCTTGTGCGAGATGGCTCGGACGATGCTTGATGAGCATAGGACTCCGAGGAGGTATTGGGGCGAGGCGGTGAATACCGCGTGCTATGTGTCGAACGGGATATACCTCGAGTGCACAAGAAGAAGACATGCTATGAGTTGATGCATGGTCGCACACCCAAGGTGAGTCACTTCCATGTCTTTGGTTGCAAGTGTTTCATTCGAAGAAAGGCGAGGAAGTTGGATAAGTTTGAGGCTAGGTCCGTCGATGGCATTTTCTTCGGTTATGCATCTCATTCTAGAGCATATCGTGTGCTCAATCTTGAAACTAACCAAATCGTGGAGACTTGCGAGGTAACCTTCGACGAGACAGAGCCACGTAGTCGGCCTTGTCTTTGAGTGTGCGGGTGATGATGAGCTTGGCGAGGAGATCTTTCGAGGAGGAGGAGCATGAACATGGAGATGATGAGGATGGCGGTGCGGTGCCCCCGGCTGAACATGTACCCACTACTTCGACGACGATGATGGATGGACCCTCTGCTACACCTACGACGACAAATCAAGAACGAGGAGAAGCTGATGTTGAGGGGGAGGTAGCTTCGAGGCGAGAACCTCCCCGGCGAGTTCAAGTGGATCATCCAGCTTCGAGGATCATCGGCGACATGAATGAACGCACTACACGGTCGAGGGTTCGAAACAATTCCCATTTTGCTCATGCTGTGTTTGTTGCTTCTTTCGAGCCCAAAGACATTGGACACGCACTATCTGATCATAATTGGGTTAACTCGATGCATGAGGAGTTGGAGAACTTTGAGAGGAATCAGGTGTGGGAGTTGGTTGACCCTTCCCCAGGGTGTAAGCCGATTGGTACCAAGTGGGTGTGGAAAAACAAAGAGGGAGAGAAGGGTGAGGTTGTGAGGAACAAGTCGAGACTTGTTGCCCGGGGGGTTCGGTCGAAGGAGGGGATCGACTACGAGGAGACCTTTGCTCCCGTAGCCCGTTTGGAGACGATTAGGATCCTTCTAGCCTTTTCCGTGGCTAAAGGGTTCAAGTTGCACCAAATGGATGTGAAGAGTGCTTTTCCGAATGGAGTGTTGGAGGAAGAAGTGTATGTGAGGCGGCCTCGGGGTTTGAGAGTGAGAAGTACCCCCCCGGGTGTACAAGTTGAGGAAGGCGCCGTATGGGTTGAAGCGGGCGCCTAGAGCTTGGTATGGCAAGGTTGAGGGGGTTCTTGTTTGAGAGAGGTTTTGAGATGGGGAAGGTCGATCGGACCTTGTTTTTGCCGAGGCAGGGCGGAGATATCCCGATTGTGCGGGTGTACGTGGATGATATTGTCTTTGGTGGCTCGTCTAACTCTCTTGTTGCGAGGTTTGCGGATGATATGAGCAGGGAGTTCGAGATGAGCATGATGGGTGAGTTGCAGTTCTTCCTCGGGCTACAAATCAAGCAATCAAAGGAAGGAACATTTGTGCACCAGGCTAAGTACACCAAGGACATTGTGAGGAAGTTCAAGATGGAGGACTCCAAGGCTATGACGACGCCGATGAGTACGACTACAGCTCTTCATGCGGACGAGGAAGGTGAGCACGTGGACCAGAAGGAGTACCGGAGCATGATCGGATCACTCCTCTACTTGACGGCGACGAGGCCGGACATACAGTTCTCAGTGTGTCTGTGCGCTCGTTTTCAAGCGTCTCCGAGGACTTCGCATCGGCAAGCGGTGAAGAGAATTTTCAGGTACTTGCGTCACACTCCCGACTTCGGCCTTTGGTACTCCGCGTCCTCTTCGTTGGCGCTTCATGGTTTTTCAGACGCGGATTTTGCCGGGTGTCGGTTGGATAGGAAGTCCACTTCACGGGACTTGCCGGTTCTCGGGTTCTTCTTTGGTGTCTTGGTCTTCCCGCAAGCGGTCGAGTGTTGCTCAATCCACGACCGAGGCCGAGTATGTTGCCGCCGCTAGTTGTTGCTCTCAGCTCCTTTGGATCACCTACACCATGAGTGACTTTGGTGAGGAGTATACCCATGTCCCACTTCAATGTGATAGCACCAGTGCCATAAGCGTTGCAAAGAACCCAGTGCTCCATTCCAAAACCAAGCACATAGAAGTGAGGTATCATTTTCTGAGAGACAACGTCGAGAAAGGAAAGATAGCGTTGATCCATGTACCCACACATGATCAACTAGCCGATATTTTCACCAAACCCCTAGATCAAGCAACTTTCACTCGTTTGCGGGGGGAACTTGGTGTGTGTTTGATTTCTTGAGTTGGGTGTGTGGGAGCTTTCTTTTGCCGGTGGTGTCGAGCCCGTTTTGCCTCCCCTTGAGGAGCCGGTTTGTAGCATATGTAAAGCTTTCCTTTGTGCATTTCTTGCTTTTGGCATGGCATATGTAACATGATGTATAGGCATCCTTGTATCTTAGATTGCATGCATTTTGTATCATATGCATTGGTTAGGAAAAGCTTCTCTCATATACATTGTTCACCATGGAATGAGATATATGTCTTTGTGAGCTTGTTTGGTATGCTACGGTTAGTTTGGCTTAGCTCTTGATGATCTTGATGAATAATCCATGGTTGATAGCTATGCTTTTGAAAAATGTCACATGTATGCTCTCTCATGTGTAAATGCCTTTACATGCTCTTGACATGTTTTTGTGGCTTTGCTATGCTTAATTTGTGGTTGGATGGCTAGTTTATTGATCATATGGGGCCAAAGGCTCATTTGCCATCATGAATGTTTAGCCCTCTAGATTTATCTTGTGGAGGAGCATAAGTTCCTTTTTGTCGCAAAGACATTTCATGTACCATTTACAAATCTGAAAATGAAATGAAAAATGCTTGGAAAATATGCTCCCATGTCATATGTGCTGAATTTAATTTGCTTTGGGTGCTAAACCGTTGCATGATGCCTACCAATGAGAAGTCTCATAAATCGAAGTAGGCACATGGCTCGGTGGCTTTGACATGACATGAGGTGCTTGTGGGTGTTTGTGATGGTCTTATGGTTAGAATAGCTGTCCTAGCATGAAGTTTGTGTGGCTTTGCCATTTTGATATGCTTTGATCATGTTTAGGACTTTGCTCATGAGAGGCAAGTTTTTTCGCAAAATTGCCAAAATCCATCTTAGCTTCGTCCAATGGTTGTGAAACTTGGTGATCATGTAGTTGAGATCGATACGAAGCCGTAGAGTATCTAACTTGCTCATTTGGACGTATGTAGCATTCTTGAATTTTGTGTATTTGAGAAGCTCTAGGTTGAAAGTTTTGCATTTTTGGCTTGATTCATGCATTGCCAACAAGGGGGAGAAGTTTGAGCTTGAAATGGCTTGCTGGACGTGTTTAGAAGGTTTTCAGGTGGTTTCGAGCCATTTCTGGGCTCTGTTGTGCACCGGTCTGACCGGTCAGGGTCACCGGTCTGACCGGTGTGAGTGCTGGTTCTGTACACATGTTGCACACCGGTCTGACCGGTGGTGTTGACCGGTCTGACCGGTCAGGGCTGGTTTGTTGCAGCTGCCCTGTTTCAAGTGGTGTCTTGCATGCTTTCGTCCAGGGGGAGTTGCATTGGTTCAGGGGGAGCTTGCTTGTGTGCAGGGGGAGTTCTTTGTGAGTTTTCGAGCTTTGTTTCGGTGGTTTGCGCTCTTTGTTTGAGCTTTGCTTTGTCTCGGTTGTGTCGAGTCGTTGCCCTTGCCTAAGGGGTCCGAGACTTGTTTTCTTCAAGTGATCTTGCTCTTTGCCTTTGTTTGGCTTTCGATCGCTTGTTGGAGTTTCTTTTTATTCGTTTCTTTTCTTTTTCTTTTCTCTCTTGTTACTTTCGTGTGGGTGTTGTCAATGCACTCATCAAGGGGGAGATTGAGGACCATGTGTGGTTCGAGGACCGGTGGATGGTCGCTTCCTTGTGTGATGAGTGATTGACAACGTTGTGTGGACTGATTCTTGGCTAAGTATTGCGGGTGCGGGTTGCGGCTTGACTCGTGTTGGTGCGGGTGAAGAACAAGCGCGAAAGGTCGTCGCGGTGAGGCCTCCGGGTGTGGAGAAGACAAGTAGGCTTCGTTCGAGGGACCCGGTGGCCGGCGGGGTCAAGTGCGGGCCGCATGGTGGCATGAACAAGAAGATGAAGTCGTGGACGGTTTCTTGGTTGAGCCTCAAAACCAAGGTCGAGCCGGGACTACGTGGGAGCCAAGTCATGAGTGGAGATTGGCGGAGGCTACACCGAGTTCGCGGGGTTTCCGGTGGTTCACCAGAAAACCACTGGGTTCCTTGGTTGATCTACAAAGCCAAGACCGGAGAACCGAAGACGGAGGTGCAGCAGCACCAGACCGGTCTGACCGGTGTGCGACGACGCAGTCCGGAATCTTCGAAGCGGAGGACACGCGTCGGGATCGCATCGCTTGCGTCGAGGCTACGCGAGGTGCGGTCGCCGGCATCCGTCCGATGGTGAAGACATCAAGAATTCCGAATCCGCCCTTGAGGGGCATGTATCCCTAGTTAGTAGAGAGGGGCATTTTAGACATTCGGTTGCCGCCTATATAACCCAAGAGGTGAGAGGATGGCAGCCAACTCTAGGAACCCTAGCTCATTTGTTTTCCTATTTTTCCACCTATTTTCCTTAGGTTTTCTCTAGGACTAGCAAGAGAGCTTCACGGAGAGATCTTGTAGAGAGGGATGGATGATCGGGCGGCTTGCTAGACCTTGTACGAACCTTTGTTTCATGTATAGATGATTCGGCGTGGTTCCTCAAGGCTTGGATGTGTTTTCCCGGTTGTTCTTGGTGGTGATTTTCGGAGCCCTTTCTCGGTGATTTCTTTGGGTTGGTTTCGAGGCTTTTCTCTTGGGGATTTGATGGGGGAAATTTGTGGGAACCCTTCGTGGTTCTTTGGGCTGTGATTCCCCTCCCAAATCCGTGAGTAAAAGTGCTCGATTTTGGGGGTTTCTTGAGTTCTTGGGTTGGAAGTGCTTTCGGCGGGATTTCTTCGATTCCTCCTTTTTGGACGAGTTTTTGTGGGATTAAACTTAGCTATGAACTCCTCATGAGGTGTTCTTGATATCCCCAAAGTCTTGTTCAAGTCCGTGGAGCGATTCGGGAGATCGAGATTTGGATTTGGGGGAGTTGACCCGCGGGTGCTGTTGATCCCGAGCTGCCCAGGCTACACCGGTCTGACCGGTGCTCTTGACCGGTCTGACCGGTGCAAGCCTTTGTGGGATTTTGCTCGGGTGAACGTCTTGGTGAGTTCGTTGTTGTCCCGTGGTGCTGCTGTTTCGAGTTTGGGTCCGTTTGGTGGTCGATTGGCCTGTTTGGTGTCTTGGGGGCTTTCAGGCTGCCACCGGTCTGACCGGTGTGTCTCACCGGTCTGACCGGTGTAGAGCCACTTAGTGGAAGTTGCTCAGTTTCACCGGCAGGGACCGGTCTGACCGGTGGTGCTCACCGGTCTGACCGGTGTGGGTCAGTAGACTCGAGGTTTGGTTTTTCCGCTGCGTTTCTCGGGTCGGAAGGTTGCGTGTTGGTTCCTAGGTCCAGTGGCACTCCAGTGGCTACGTGGGCTTGACCAACCTTGGTAGTGAGTCGGAGACGTGTGTTGGAAGCCGCGTTCGTCTTGTTGGAGTCTCGATCTCCTTCGAGAAGAATTTTTATCGGCTCCCATTCACTCCCCCCCTCTCTGGTTCGCCGTATCGTTCCTTCAGTGTCGTACTCTCTAACACCAAAATGGCCTCGAACATTCCTTCCCAAACTGTACGATCCAAAGAGTGTAAGAGCTTAACAGCTCTATCATGATCATCGTACGGGAGCACGTCCGCATGGGCCCCCATGTTGTTCACAACCACCGTGAACCTCTGAAACAAGGCATCGATGGACTCGCCGGGGAGATGAGTGAAGTTCTCGTACTCTCTCCAGTATGTCGCATACATCCGAGCCTAAACCTGGGCATTCCCAACATGCGCTTCCTTCAACACTGACCAGATTCTACAAGCCAAGCTCTTCGTGTGCACCTGGCTGATACAAAGCCCGAAACAAGTAGTCGACCGCCTTGTTGTTGGCGTCGAACATGTCCCTCGATCTTGGAGCAAGGAAGTTCATCGGATGAACATAGCTGTTGTCTACCATGACATCCCAAAGGATCTGAATCTTTCCGCGGAGGAACGCCGCCATCCGCTTACTCCACATCTGGTAGTTCTTCCCATTGAAGTATGGAGGACCCGAACCCCGTTCCTGGTACGCCATCTTTGGATATTAGACTGTCTAGAGTCAATAAAGACCCGAACCGGCTCTGATACCAATTGAAGGACCACTTAGGCGACCAGAGAGGGGGGAGTGATTGGGAGCCCATAAAAATTCTTCTCGAAGTAGAATGAAATTCCAACAAGACGAACTCGCTCGGTCGAACCCACAAAATCACATGCTCCGCACTTGTATCTTCTGTTTGCCAAAACCACGTAGCCACTGGAGTGCTACTGGTCCTAGAAACAAACACTACCAGTAACCTCAACTCCTACACACCCACGACAGCGGAAACAACTCGGGAGCCATCTGTTCAGAGGGGGGCGGTTAGACAGCCTCCACCAGGCAACCAATAAATCCTCCGAAACACCTGCTCCAAGCACCAAACCACACCACGGTTTCACCAACAGAGATTTCCGGTCAAGGCCAAGCTAGATACCAGGAAATCTTGGCGAAAACCAAATCTTCTCCCAGGGGCCTAGGGGCGGTCTAACCTCCTGTACCCAGCAAAGAACTCCAAGCTAGAACTCTTAGCAAACAGCACGAAAATGACTCAAGATTTCACCTGAACGCTCCTCTGATCAAGGCGAACAAACTCACAGAGGAAATCCGGCAAAATCAAAACCTCGACCTGGAAGGCCCAGGGAGATTAGACCGCCCCTAGGCGGTTAGACCGCCCCTTCCAGGAAAGCTACCCGCGGGTCAACCCTCAACTTGCCATCGCCCGATCTCCCGAATCACTCCACAGATTGCAGCGAAACTTCAGGAATAGCTGGGTTACCTCCTGGGCAACATCTACCTCAAAGTAATCGACCCGAATCGCTAACAATGAAGAGGAATTGAAGAAATCATCTCTCTAGGTCATGAACTCGGCCAACTCGAAAGACCACCAAATCGAGTCTGATTCATGGGAGATTTGGAGGCAAAGTCACCAGACAAAGAGGCACAAGATCCTCATACGTGACACCCAAAAAATCCCCTAGAAATCGTCCTCAAAACTCCGCCAAGAAAATCACAACAAAGAAGGATGGGAAAAGCCCTTCACCACCTTGAGGGACCACGCCGAACCATCTATACATACAATGAAGGTTCGTACAAGGTCTAGCTTGCCACCCATACATCCATCCCTCTCTCTAGATCTCACATGAAGCCCTCAAGCTAGTCCTAGAAAACTAGAGGAAAAATGAGAACGAAAATGGAAAAACAAATGAGCTCAAGTCCCAAGAGTTGGCTGCCATCCACCCCCTCAAAGAGCATATATGGAGGCTCCCAAAAGACTAAACTACCCTTACTTGATAACTAGGGATACAAGCCCCTCAAGGGCGAATTTGGAAGTCTTCAGATTTTCTACATCAGATGGGTGAACAACGACCACACCCTGCTTAGCCTCGACGCAAGCCTTGCGATCCCGACGCGTGTCCTCCTCTTCGAAGCATCTCGGCACCAGCGACCAGGGTGGTCAGACCACCTCGCCTGGGCGGTTAGACTAGCCAGGTGGTCAGACTACCCCTCCTGGACGGTTAGACCGTCCTGTGTGGCCACATCTCCTCGCCGAGTCTTCGGCTTCGGTTTTGTGGGTCAACCGAGAAACCGTCCACGACTTCGTCCCGTTGTTCTTGCCACCATGCGACCCACACTTCACTCCGCTAGCCACCGGGTCCCTCGAACCAAGCCTACTTGTCTTCTCCACACCTGGAGGCCTTACAGACGATGACCTTTCGCACTTGTTCTTCACCTGCACCAACACATGTCAAGCCGCAACCTGCACCTGCAATACTTAGCCCAGAGTCAGTCCACACAATGTTTTCAATCACTTATCACACCAGGAAGCGACCATCCACCGGTGCTCGAACCACACATGGTCCTTAGCTTAGTGATGGAACTCGGGCGGGGCGGCGACCGAAGTCTTCGAAATTACGATGGTGGCAGAAACCGTCTTGGAAAAGGTAGATGACCTCCTTGTCGGTGACATCGACTACCATAGCGCGCTTGTTGACGGTGTATTTTGGTACACCAAGCATGTTCGTTACACTTTGGTTTGGATTTGATTATGGAACTAACCCACCACTAGGCACACTAATCATATAACAAGTTCATCTATGTGCATGCATTTGGAAGTGTTGTGTCTATGTAGGAAAACATGGACATAAAGGACGAATTCGCAACAATTTCAAAGGAGCATTTACGGAGTCTTGTTCATGTTCATGAGCTTGATGAAATCACTTCCAACGGTGGCAAGGACCGAAGTGTTACGAAGGAACACCCCCGGGGATTGAAGCGTAAAAGACCGAGCATCATGCGCGGAGAACCTCCAACTTGGACGCGAGGATGACATCGTCAAAATCATACAAGTGGAGGGGGCAAAGTGCATAATCACCTGAGGACCCACGGGAGCGAAGGGGCGACCGAACTAGGCCGAATTAGGCCTGGACCGGTCGGCCCAGGCCGGCCGGCCCAGCCTAGTTCCGGCGTCGGTTCGGCCTCCCTTTCCTTGCACCCGAAGGATCTTCAACACTAAAACCTTGGAGACGCCGCCATTCGGCAGGGGGAGAGCCATTCGCACCAGGAGTCCATCCACAAGCTAGAGAGAGAGGAGGGAGATCTCCGGAGGGGGATCAACCACCTCGAAGGAAGCACCCACAAGTGGAGAAGAAGGAAGACACCGTCGAAAGGGTGACCATGATCAACGGTGCTATGTCTAGCACCTTGATGGGGTAATCTCCTTATTCGTCCATGGGTTGTAATCGTACTTTGTCGGATTATCCATCTATCATCTTGTGTTGAATACACTTTAATGCTTAAGGTTATCTACCATGCCGTAAAGGGATTAGAGCTCCAATGCTTCCTTGGATCCATTCAATACGCCGTGTCCATCATAGGTCTAGTCATGAATACCTTCGCGTAGTGACAGTACTAGAGGAGGGAAAGGGCAAAACCGTGGTCACAACCCCTGATAGATTACATTGGTTTTCATGTCTTTAAGCGATTGTACGATCTAGTATCGTAGACCCATGGGCGAGTGTCTCCTACCTTGATTTCTTAATCAATCTTTCTAGTGTAGTTTAGTTGTTTTCTAGTTTGATCATAGTTAGGGTTTGAGTAGCTAGTGTGTAGAGGTAGATCAAACGCTTGTAATCTCCTTGCTCCGCGGATTGACAAGAACCTTGGGAATCCCGTGGTGAAAAAGGTGTGGGTCCGTACGCTTGCGGATCATGGAGGGATACGTCTTTTATCCGTCAACAAGCCCCTTTTTCTGGCACCGTTGCCGGGGAGCAAGCTAGTTTACATCATTTGGTTTGCATCTAACTTAGTTTTATATTTAGTTTATATTTTATTTGCTATATCTAACACATATTATCTAGAAAACCACTTTGTTTGTTTTTGTTTTTGTTTTATCTTATTGTCTAGATGGCGTTCGTCAATCAACCCGTGGAAGAACCGGAGAAATCACTAAGGGATTACGCTAGCCCTCGATGTGAAGACATAAGAGTACAAGAGTCGGATTCGTAGCTCGAAGCGACCAAGTGTGAAATCAAATCCAAGATCATCGATATGGTGGTGGCAAATCCGTTTGAAGGGATGGTTATGGAGAACCCATATAGACATAAGGCATTTCATGACGCTATGCAACATGGTGCGTCAAGGAGGAGTTCCTGATGAATGGTTCAAATGGAATCTCTTTCCCTACTCACTTGCCGGTGAAGCAAAGACATGGTACTCGTTTGCGTCCTTTGAAGTCGAAGGCAATTGGAACAAGTTGACAAAGAAGTTTTGTGAGAAGTTCTTTCCAATTAGCAAGGTTCAATATCTAAGGAGGCAAGTGATCCCATTCACGCAAGAAGAAGAGGAAGGGATAGACCAAGCTTGGAATAGGTTTAATGAGTTGATCGAACAAGGACCAAGACTTGGCTTCTCCGGTGACGTACTCTTGCATACATTTTTCTTTTCCCTAACCCCTAGTTGCATGCAACACATCCAAATGTGTGTAGGTGGGGATCTCATGGAGAAAACACTCACGGAAGCCGCTCAACTTCTACAAAAATTAGTAAAGCGGCTGCCATGCGAAGAGATTTGGAAACAAGACTTGCGGAAGAGCCGGAATATAATTCAAGGAAGAAGAAGTGTGCTGAATTTTCTAAAGAGGCAACCCCGGAAGTCACAAAAGAGGAGCCAATCCCGAAAAAGTTTGAACAAGAACACATCAAGTCAAGAACTACCCCGAGCGTTGATTTCGTCGTACTAAATGAGACAAACAAGAGAAGCATGTCAAGTGCGAAGCCACTGAGGGAGTTCGAACCAATGGATTGGGTTCTATCAATTACGAAGAAGTATTCGACAAGAGAGGACCATTCCCTAATTAAAAGGTGAGGACCATGTGTGGTTCGAGGACGGGTGGATGGTCGCTTCCTTGTGTGATGAGTGATTGACAACGTTGTGTAGACTGATTCTTGGCTAAGTATTGCAGGTGCAGGTTGCGGCTTGACTGGTGTTGGTGCAGGTGAAGAACAAGCGCGAAAGGTCATCGCCGGTGAGGCCTCCAGGTGTGGAGAAGACAAGTATGCTTCGTTCGAGGGACCCGGTGGCCAGCGGGGTTAAGTGCGGGCCGCATGGTGGCATGAACAACAAGATAAAGTTGTGGACGGTTTCTTGGTTGAGCCTCAAAACCAAGGTCGAGCCGGGACTACGTGGGAGCCAAGTCATGAGTGGAGATTGGTGGAGGCTACACCGAGTTCGCGGGGTTTCCAGTGGTTCACCAAAAAACCACTGGGTTCCTTGGTTGATCCACAAAGCCAAGACCGAAGAACTGAAGATGGTGCTGCAGCAGCGCCAGACCGGTCTGACCGGTGGGTCTGACCGGTCTGACCGGTGAGTACCAGTCTGACCGGTGAGGAGCACCGGTCTGACCGGTGTGCGACGACGCAGTCCGGAGACTTCGAAGCGGAGGACACGTGTCGGGATCGCATGGCTTGCGTCGAGGGTACGCAGGGTGCGGTCGCCGGGCATCCGTCCGATGGTGAAGACATGAAGACTTCCAAATCCGCCCTTGAGGGGCTTGTATCCCTAGTTTTTAGGAAAGGGCATTTTAGACATTCGGTTGCCTCCATATAACCCAAGAGGTGAGAGGATGGCAGCCAACTCTTGGAACCCTAGCTCATTTGTTTTCCCATTTTCCTTCCTATTTTCCTTAGGTTTTCCATAGGACTAGCAAGAGACATTCATGGTGAGATCTTGTTGAGAGGGATGGATGATCGGGCGGCTTGCTAGACCTTGTATGAACCTTTGTTTCATGTATAGATGATTCGGCGTGGTTCCTCAAGGTTTGGATGTGTTTTCCCCGGTTGTTCTTGGTGGTGATTTTCGGAGCCCTCTGTTGGTGATTTCTTTGGGTTGTTTTCAGGACTTTGCTCTTGGGGATTTGATGGGGGAAATTTGTGGGAACCCTTCGTGGTTCTTTGGGTTGTGATTCCCCTCCCAAATCCGTGAGTAAAGGGCCTCGATTTTGGGGATTCAAAGTTCTAGGGTTAGAGGTGTTCTTGGCGGGATTTCTTCGATTCCTCCCTTTTGGACAAGTTTTGGTGGGATTAAACTTCGCTATGGACTCCTCATGAGGTGTTGCGTCGGGATCGCAAGGCTTGCGTCGAGGGTACGCAGGGTGCGGTCGCCGGGCATCTGTCCGATGGAGAAAGCTTGAAGACTTCCCAAACCGCCCTTGAGGGGCGTATATCCGTAGTTGTTAGGAAAGGGTGTTTTAGACTTTCGGTTGCCTCCATATAACCCATGAGGTGAGAGGATGGCTGCGAACTCTTGGAGTCCTAGCTCATTTGCTTTCCCATTTTCCTTCCTATTTTCCTAGGTTTTCCATAGGACTAGCTTGAGAGCTTCATGGTGAGATCTTGTGAGAGGGTTGGATGATCGGGCGGCAAGCTAGACCTTGTAAGAATCTTTGTTGCATGTATAGATGATTCGGCGTGGTTCCTCAAGGTTTGGATGTGTTTTCCCCGGTTGTTCTTGGTGGTGATTTTCGGAGCCCTCTCTTGGTGATTTCTTTGGGTTGTTTTCGGGACCTTTTTCTTGGGGATTTGATGGGGGAAATTTGTGGGAACCCTTCGTGGTTCTTTGGGTTGTGATTCCCCTCCCAAATTCGTGAGTAAAGGTGCTCGATTTTGGGGTTTCTTGAGTTCTTGGGTTGGAAGTGCTCTTGGCGGGATTTCCTCGATTCCTCTCTTTTGGACGAGTTTTGGTGGGATTAAACTTGGCTATGAACTCCTCATGAGGTGTTCCTAATATCCCTAAAGTCTTGTTCAAGTCCGTGGAGCGATTCGGGGGATTGA
Source organism: Cenchrus americanus (assembly GCA_947561735.1). Classification (NCBI taxonomy): domain Eukaryota; kingdom Viridiplantae; phylum Streptophyta; class Magnoliopsida; order Poales; family Poaceae; genus Cenchrus; species Cenchrus americanus. The sequence goes on along the minus strand of OX387242.1, from coordinate 151,486,941 downwards.
GGTTTGGTTTTTGGGGAGTTGACCCGTGGGTTGTGTTCTTCCCGACTATCCAGCCTAAAACCGGCCTGACCGGTTTCCCAAACCGGTCTGACCGGTTTCGCCCTGTGGGCTGTCGAGAAAGATCCTTGAGCAAGGAAGTCTTTGCTGCCCCATGGCTTCGTTTGTTCAGATGTGGAAAGGCTTTTGAGGAAAGTTTGAATAAGGAAAAATGAGGTTCCTAGGGTTTTCCTCTTCGGACTATTTATTTGGCCGAATTGGGAGCTCAGGAATCAATCCCATCAAGCAATATTTTGCACCCACACAGCAACCATTGTGTCCTCGAGGAGCTTAGAGTTGAAGCAAGGCGCCAAGGAGCCATCGATGGAGGAGGGGAAGCAATGCGAGCTCAAGCTACCCGTCGAAATCAAGAGGACTACCCACATCCGTTGCGGAAGGCGTGTCCCGACCGGAGCTATCGCATCTCGCAACCCCATCAAGAAGGAGAACGTCCCCACTACCGTTCGAAGGTCGGCGCGCATCCGAGGCATGAAGCGGAAGGACTACAAGGAGGTGTCGCCCGAGCCTAAGGACTATGGGGGTAGAGACTACTCCAACGATCGTAGCCCGAGCTCGTTGGCGGCCGCCGGAAGAGATGATAACGATCTTTACATTTGGGATGAGGTGCCAAGAAGAAGACTCCCGAAGGCCCCAATGGCAGCGGCGACGACAATGGTGGTGGCGACGATGGTGGCGATGACAGCGGAGACCCTGGCAATGACGACACTTTCAGGTTGCATCGGATGTGTTGTGCAGCTTGCCGTCACTCCATCTCGGATCTCTATGCAATGGTCGACGAATGTTTCCAAGCCATGGAGGTGATGAGGCAGTGTATGGAGGATTTGGAACGTGTAGTTGAAGATGACTACAAGTTCCTAAACCGAAACGTGCGCAAACTTTTTGGCATGGTAGGGAACATGAGAGGCAAGTGGTGCAATAGTTGCGGGAAGTACCACTAGGTAATTTTCCCCTTAAGAATTTTGTAAGATATGACGAGGACGTCGTCTGTTTTTAGCATGGGGGAGAGCTAGCCTATCCGAGCCTTAGCCTTTGAGCTTCAAGTTTAGGTTCGGTTTAATCTTCGAGGGAGTCTTAGAGTTTAAAGAGTCTTTAGTTTTTGAGTGCGTTTTTAAATTTTTGCAAGTGTCTTAAATTAGTGTTGAGTCAAAGAAAATCAAATAAAAAGAGTCCTTTAAAATTTTGTGTCTTGTGTATTGCTTATCTTAATTTACTCATTCGTTCATCTTTAGTTTTTGATATATGAACATAAGTGTGTGGTTTGAAAAACGTTTACCGTGGTGCTTAGCGGAATTGCTATTACTAAAAGTACCCATACCACACTTCGATCTTGAGATTCACATGTTGGTTGTGCTATGTTCAATGCTAAAAGTTGGAGGATTTGAGTTCTGAAAATTATCTAAAAAACCTTGTAATAAAGGTTAGCAAAACCTCCTTCTCCAAGTTGAGACTAAGAAAAAAATCCTATACAAAGCAAATTTATTTTTTGCTCCACCATAAGTGTGATTAGTACAATGAGTTGGGCTAGGATCCTTCTCTCTTGGGAGTTTTAATTTCGAGCAATGATCATGTTCTTGTGCTTATCTTTTGTTGCTAGCCTCGTCATGCATTCGGTAACGTGACTTTCACATCAGAAAGTCCCGTACATCGCCGAATTCCATACCCAACCTTATACATCTCTTTTGTACATCGCATTCCTTGAACACAACCTACCCTCAAAGTTTCGTCTCGTCTGTAGCATGATTTATTTAAAATTTCAGATTGTATGCATGCAAGAAAGAGAGGAGTTGAGAGCTTTGAAAAGTTGTCAAGAGAGAGAAAATTAAAGAGAAAAGTATGAGTATGGAAAAGAAAGAAAGACAGAAAGAAAAAATATATAATAGAAAAGTAAAGTAAAAAAAATATATGTATGAGAGAATGAAAGAAAAAGAAGAAAAAGAGAAAAGAGGAGTGGCAATAAAGATATGAGAGGGATGAATCAAGTAAAAGAAAAGAAAAAAACAAAGTGCAAGGAAGGATGTCACGTTGTTGAGAGACGAAACTTTCACTCTTTTTCCAACCGTGTGCATTCCGACAACGAGGGCGTCATCGGTGCCTCATAGTCATAATTTTCTTTTGCCCTTGCACATGTCCACCATTCTAAATCTTCTCATCCTTGATATCCCTACAAATGGATTAATTCTCATGATCATTGGCTTTGAAAGGTAAACAATCATTAGAGGAAGTTCTTAGTTTGACAATATTTGTGTTCATTGCACTAGCCCTACCTATAGCTCCACTTTACATGTTATATGAGAGATTTATGGGAGGTGAAAGTTTTATAAAATTTGGTTAGGATAGCCACCTCATATAAGTGACTAGAGAGAACTTGGAGAAAGGTTTTTTTCTAACACTTGTTGCAGGAATTTTATTTTTAAAAAATCATAAAAACCCTCTGATGGAAGGAAAGAAGTAAGCATGGATGAGATTGAAGCTTCGAGTGAAGAGTTTGAGTTGTGGGGTAAATCTTGACATGGTAAAGATTCTAAACGCCGATGTTTATGTATGATGATCATTACTTTATGTTTATGTATTAAAGACGAAAAGATTGACTAACTTGCGAAAAAGGATTAGCGGTACATGATTACAACACATTGGATGAAGTTCTTTTACGAGTACTTGCTCGAGGACGAGCAAGAGCTAAGCATGGGGGAGATGTTTACGGTGTATTTTGGTACACCAAGTGTTGACGGTGAAAATCCGTCAACCTAGCCATGAGTTTACCTTCGGTGTTGGCATAAGTTTTATACCTTATCCATTGGTACTAACCCCCGTGGTATAACAATTTCACGTGTGCATGTCGGTTTTGGAGTTTAGTGTTTATGCAGGGTTTTAGCGTTGAAAGCAAGACTTTCGGGATAAGTTCATCAAGCACCTTATGACAAGACCTTGAAGCCCTGTACAAGTCATGCAATGAAGCAAATTTAACTCCAGGAAGTCAGGGACTTGATCCCAGAAGATGACAAACTCCGAGGACCTAACCTGAAAAGTGCTGAATCTTGCAAGACAAGGAGTTATGCCCAATTCGGTGAGAAACTGACGACATGGACCTACATGCAGAAGGGGGAAACATCCAGGTAGCAAGGGAACTGATGTAGAGCAAAGGAGGCCTCGGGTTGGGCCTGGATGGGCCTAGGCCGGCCGGCCCAGGTCGGTCGGCCCAGCCCTGTCCAGGGCCCGTTTGCCCCCTCCTTTGCCCTATCCGCCATTCGGGCTATTTATAGCCCCCTGACCGAGAGCCACGCATCATCCAATTCGTCATCGGCCGCCGAGGAGCAGAGAAGAGAGGGACACCATCTCGGAGAGGAGAGGGTCGAGCTAGTTGACTAGGGTTTCCCTAGCCGACGTGGGAACCTTGCACGGAAGACCATGTCGGAGTTCTCGGAGCTAGAAGCAAGATCAGGGAATGATCCCGGTGGTGATCTTGTGTATGTATCATTGTCATAGTTGAATTATCAAGTTGAACCTTTTCCTAGCGATCAAGTGTTTCCTCGAAGATTTCGTTTTTCGATCGGCTTTGCTTATTCCAATTCTATTCTCGAGATAGATTACATAGGGTGTTCTTGTTGCCGCGGTGGCTAGAGGTACACGCCGGATCTTCTGAAAGAATCTCTACTTGTCTTTTGACTCGCCCTAGACTCCCCGCATGAGTAGGGATACGTTGTGACAGAATGGGGGTTCCGAAAGGCGGATGTTTTCAGATTTGGACGGGAAACCATGATTTAAAGAGGCTTCTTATAAAATTCGATTTGCTACTTCGTCTCTTGCTTGGAACTTCAACAAAAGGCTTAACCCGATCTCTCTAGATCAGTTTATCTACCCAGTCTTACTTTGTTATCTCCGGTCTTTAGTAGATTAGATTAGTGTCGTGTCTTTTACTAATATGCATTAGGGTTTCTCTTTTACCGAAGATTGAAGTTACTTGGCTTTAGTGATCAACTTTTGTGTCACACATTTGTTCCACGGATTCGATACCTTGGGTTCACCACTCGAGGGAAGAAGGGTCCCTTGACTACGACGGGAGACTTGTCCGCTTGCAAGTCATAAACGAACTTTGATATAACTATTAACCGTCAACAAGCCCCTTTTTCTAGCGCCGTTGCCGGGGAACAAGTGATCAAGATACATCTACTAAACTTTGATCATCCTCAAAATACATCTAATCTAGTTTGTCTAACCCTAGTTTATATAGATTTGTTTTTACTTTCTAGTTTTTGCATACTTTGTTTATTGCTAACCCTAACAGGAGATGGACGGCTACCTCTCCAACAAACTCGATAATTTTGTGGATGATTCAGATAAACTTTACAGGCTAAGGAGACGCGAAGCACATCAAGCTAAAAAGCTGGATTTTGTAGATTCAGAGTCGGAAGACAAAGGATCGAAGGAATCTCCGAAGAATTCACCACCTCAAAGTCCTCGGGAGAATCGACTTTCACCGATGGGTGACCAACCACCGCAAGAGCGCAAGATTGGGGAGCTATGCACCCCGGACATCATCGACCTACCAATCTTGAACCTTGAGGAGATCGGAAGACCGTTCGAGATCAAGACCTCAACAATCCGCATGGTGAAACATTCACCCTTCGCGGGTAAAGAGGATCCGCACCTTCACCTCCAAGCATTCATTCAATTATGTCAGACTTTCAACATGGATGGGGTGACTCAAGATCAAATGAGGGCAAGGCTTTTTCTATTCTCACTACTCGGGAAGGCTTTACAATAGTTCCACTCTCAACCGGCGGAGACGGTGCAAAATTGGAACACGTTGATGAAGGCTTTCATGAAGGAATACTACTCACCAGGTAAAACTCAAAGCTTGCGTAATAAGATTGCCACCTTTGTTCAATATCCTACGAAAACTATCTCAGAGGCATTCGAGCGCTTCAACGAGTACACTCGGGTGGTTCCACATCACAAGTTCCCGAACGAAGACCTCATGCAAAAGTTCTATCAAGGACTCACCATGGCGTCAAGGACGATCATCGATGCATTGGCGGGAGGATATATCATCGAGCATACACCGACGGAAGCTTTCACACTATTCAAGAAGGTTGCGAATAACGACACATGGGCGTCATCCGGGCGCCTACATCCGGTTCAACCCACGGGGAACTTCAAAGGAGTCTTGCAAGTGGAGAAGGAGGACATACTTGAAGGCAAGATCGAGTCACTCATGGGGAGGTTGGAGAAGATGGAGATAGAAAAAAAAGAGGCTCGAGACTTGAAGGCCGCCGAAGCAAGATCCACATGCGAAGAATGTGGAGAGTATGGCCATGTTCGCAAAGATTGTCCGGAGTGTTGACGGTGAATTTCCGTCAACCTAGAGTACTTGTTATACATTGGTTTCGATTATGATTTGCAACTAACCCGCCACTAGGCATACTAATGATGTAAAAAGTTCACACTTGCATGTCGATTTTGGAGTTTGTTGTTTTCGCAGGAAATCTACGCTAAAGAGGAGACTTTCGGGATAAGTTCACTAAGTACTTTGGAAGAAGATCATGAAGCCCGACAAGAGTCAAGACACGCGATGAACATGACTCCAAATGACCCGAGGACCGAAGCGTCAACGTGCAAGTCTTCAGGGACTCAACCAGAAAACAGCGAAGCTTGCATAGCAAGGATTCAAGCCTTAACCGTGAAGGAAACAACGTCAAAGGCCCACATGCAAGTGCACACAAATAAGGGATCACGCGAGAAGCAACCGGGGAGGAAACCGGGGCCGAACCGGGCCGAAATGGGCCTGGGCCAGCCGGCCTGGGCCGACCGGCCCAGCGCACTCCGGGGTCGGTTCGGTCCCCCCTTTGTCCTCGGTGTTCGTCTATTTATTGCCTCCGCCGCCGTCAGCCACCACATCGAACAAATCATCCTACCGACGCCAATCACCAGAAAACCGCCGCCGCAAGATGAGGGAGAGAGTTAGATGAGCTCGTCGCAAGGATCAACGCCGGCGGAGAGAAGGAAGCAAGAGGAGGACTCCAAGGCGCTGGCCTAGGGGTGTTCCCAAGCTCCATCGCCGCCATCTTCATCGACGACGTTCTCCGGAGTCTCCATCACCCCTATGTGCTTCAATCTGTGTAAGATGATGGGGTAATGTCTCCGTTCATCCCTAGGATTAGATGGATACATGCTATGTGATCGCTACTTGATTCGTGGTTTCAATCTATTGTTTTCATGGTGATGATGCTTTGATGATTAAGGTAGGCCACCGTGTTTTTTCGGGTGTATGATATCCGCTACTCCCATAGATTCCATCAACATACCATGTCCATCATAGGTCTAGTCACGAATACCTCCGCGTAGTGACAGTACGAGAGGAGGGAAAGGGCGAAACCGTGGTCACAACCCCCGGTAGATTGGTTTACCGCTTTCGTGTAGTAGATGCAGACCATGTTATCCTAGATCCTAGGGAGGGAATGCTTATCTTTCTTAATCACTCTCTTGTGTTCACCCTTTACCATCTAGTTTAACCCTAGATTTGTTTGATCAACTTAACTTAGATTAACTTAGGTTAGATTGTCTTTACTTTTAGATTAATTCTCTCTTTCAAAGGTTTTCCATTCAACTAGATTAGTACTTGGTTAAGCACTAGTAATCCCCTTGCTCCGTGGATTGACAAGAACCTTGGGAATCCCATGGTGAAAAAGGTATAGGTCCGTACGCTTGCGGATTGTAGGTGGGTACGAGTTTTATCCGTCAACAAGCCTCTTTTTCTGACGCCGTTGCCCCTAATTTTGTTGATTACTAAAACCTAACCCTTATTTCTAAAAAAAAGAGAAGAAAAAAAATCTTTTTTGTTTTTCTTTCTACTTTTCTTGTGCCTAGATGGAATTGTTCACCTCACCATTGGAGGACGAAGAGATGTCGCTAAGGGAGCTAGCAATGCCGTCAATGGAAGACATTGAGATGCAAAAATCAGATTTGACATTTGCTACAACCCACTACGAAGTGAAGCCTGGAATCATCAAGTTAGTGGCGACAAAACCATTTAGAGGATTGGAGGATGACAACCCATATAGACACATTAAGGCATTAATGATGATATGCAACACGGTGCAACAAAAAGGAGTTTCGGCCGCTTGGTTCAAGTGGAATCTTTTTCCGTTCTCTCTCGAAGATGAAGCGCGAAGATGGTACACACTTACGTCCGTTGAAGCAAAAGGAAATTGGGATGAGCTAGTGAAGAAATTTCTTTTGAAGTTCTTTCCCATAAGCAAGGTCCAAGACTTAAGGAGGCAAGTGCTCAATTTCAAGCAAGGAGAGGATGAAGGAATTGATGAAGCATGGGACCGTTTTAATGAACTACTTGAGCGAGGCCCTAACTTGGGATTTTCCGGTGACTTGATGTTGCATACCTTTTATTTTTCACTAACCCCTAACTCGTCTCGTTTTGTAAGCATGTGTGTAGGCGGTGATATAATGGACAAAACAATTAGTGAAGCCGCACAAATCTTACAAAGGATAAGCAATGGACAAAGAACACTACGAGATTGGCAAAGATGTTGTCGAGAGGAGCAAAATGACAAAATCAAGCCTAAGGTGCTTGCTGAAATTTCTGAAAAAGATGAACCGAAGGTCAAGGAAGATGAACCGACCATACAAGAAAGTGAAGATCCACTTCCTAAGGTAAGAGAAGTCATTTCGGATGTTAAAAATGTTGAAACTAACATGAATGTAGGCCGAAGTATGTGGAATGCTAGACCATTGGCGGAGTTCATTCAATCTGGTTGGGTTCAAGTTGATTTCGCCCCACTAATTAACTACCGAAGGAAGGAGGAATGCTAACACGTTGCCAAACTAATTGAAGATATATTTGATCAAGAGATGAGTGGAGAGTCGATCCAAAAGATGTTTGAAGAAGAAAGAGAAGAAGGAGATGAAGGATGGATCGACCGGTTTGACAACTCAAAGATTTATGATGAAGGAAGAGAAGAGTACAATTGTGATGAGCCTAGTGACTCAAAGGATAAATGGGAGGAGATAGGACTCAAGCTAGATGATAGCTTGTGTGCTATTGAAGCCTACACACTAGCAAATCAAGACATGGAAGTACTCAAGGATGAAGGAAAGAGTGAATCAACAATGAGCGATCTTGACGACATGTGGTACATGGAAGATAAAGAAAGCAACATACACGTCTTTGAAGATGAAGATCTGGTTGATAAAGAAGACTTCAAAGAAGAGATGAATGCCTACATAGTTGAAGGATTACATGTTCCACATGACGAGTTGAAGAAATTGCAAGATGGTGATGAAGAGGCAACTACACTTGTTGAGATCGATTCGCCTTCAACACCGCTTGATGAACCAAATATCACTCTTGTTGAAAAATCTCTAAGGCCAAGGTACGCGCTGAAATCTCAAGATATTATTGGTATTGATGTTGATAAATTCAAATACTCATGCTCAACCAATAGTATGAATGATAGTTTAATGTCTATGCCTTGTTCCAATAGTGATCATGTTGATAGGCTAGCTTTTCTTGAGAATGAAAAAGAGGAAACATTTATTTTTGATCTAATTAATCTCACACCTAAACAACCTTTGCCCAATGATGAGCTAAGTGCTATGCATGAAACATATGCTTCTTTTACTTACACCTTGACTTGTTGCTACAATTCACATGTGGTGTTAGTTATGGACGAGTATGTTTACAATAAGTTTTGTAAATCTCGATCATGCTTTGCGCTTGGTCAAGCTAATGACCTTAAAGAATCATATGTCGGGAAAGGCCCGATTTTCACTAACCATGTAGACAAGGCTTGAATAATGAAAAAAAGAATTCATGCCTAAAAGAGTTGCAAGATAAATCATCAACCTCTCCGAATCCCGCGATGGATGCTGCAGTGTTCATTAATTTGAGAGCTTGTTCAGAGGTGTACAAATGAAGAAAATGAGATATTCAGAAGCTCCATCAAATTACCATTCCAATGCATCAAAAACCAACGAGTTTGAAGACCCGTGCAAGGAGTTATGGAGAAAACATTGAGCGTTGCGCGTTCTGAAATTTCAGGACAGATTTCTTCGCCGAAGTAAAACGGACGTAACTCTCTTGTCCGGAGTCCGATTTGAGCAAATAAAGACTCGTTGGAAAGGAAATTTTGTGCACTGTGCAATGGAGTAGATCTTGAGTATACTTTCTTTTCTGGACATTAAAAAAATTCATGGAGTGAAGGCAGCACCGATGGATGATAAAGAAGGAGATAACGATGAAATAAAAGGATGCTTTGGGCAAGTTTTCTATAAGTGATCAAGCACGACATGGGAAGTAAATTAAAGCTGCATTGGTACCTTTTCTTCTTGCATGAAGGGCCATGGCTATGTGACGAAAAGAAGGTATGTGAGAAAGTCCAGCTCTATGACTTTAAATGAAGCGCTTTTCGGGAGGCAACCCGTTTCTTTATATTTTTACTACTTTCTTAGAGAAAATAAAGAATGACACTATCTTATGATGATAAACTTGTGGTTATTAATCTAAGTTCAGTTTTCCTTTTTAGAACCACCATCATGTTCATGATAATATTTATTTGTATGCATTGCATTTTGTTATCAATGTGATGTTTCTTTGTGTATACATGTTTTGCACATAGTTGGCTTGGTTGTTTTATATACTTAATGATGTATGCTTCAGTTTCCATGTTAATGCTTCATAGGTACCTATGGGTGTTTTCCTTTTGTGATCTTGTGTAAACGTGGTGTTTAAACAAGATTGCGGACCTTCATCGTTAAGTTCGATAAACCTAGCTGGCTTTTCATATGTTTTCATGTTGCTTTGGTTAGTTTATAAGCTTTGCAATGCGCTTAATTTTTCTTGTGCTATAAGAGTTATTGATTTAGGGATAGACATGGTGTTTAACCCTAGATATATAAAACTTTATGGCTATGGAGAAATTCAGCAACCTAGTTGTAAACATGGTGTTTAGAACTAGGTGAAAACATTGTCTTTGTTTATATGCTTTCCTCTCATGTGCATACACACCTTGCACCACGTACACTCATTAGGTTTTTATTCCTCATTAGACTAATTATGCCACAAGTTAAGAATCTTAGGAGACATTGTTGGATTGTTGGCAATTCTATCTACTCCCAACCGTCACCTTGGGGGTAAAATGTGCGTTTAAAACGTCGCAGGCAAGATACAGACTCTCACTACAAGGAAATTGAAGGATGGCTAAGAAGCGCTTTGTCTTCTTCTTCCATGACTAGCAAAATGCTAAGCATGGGGGAGACCCTGAATCTTCAACACGGAAGTGCAACATGACACTCTAGAAGATAGAATGATAAAGATCGTTAACATCTCTGGATCAATGCGCAAGAAGCCACCAATCTCATCAAAATTCTGCATGGTCTCGAAGGGAAAACACTGGATATTTTTGGATATTTAGAAGCCAGATGAAGTTACGATTCCAACAAATCAATAATCAAGACAATCAGAGGTTCCTACAAGCGGTTATGCCCGAATCACCGAGTGCAACACGTCCTGAAATCAGTTTTGGACAGCACGCAGCGCTGAAGTGAAACGGACATAGCTCCCTTGTTTGAACTCCGTTTTCGATGAATGACCACACGTTGGAAAGCTAATTTCATAAACTTTTCAATAGAGCTATATTTTGATATATGTTCTGTTCTGGACAGAGGGGGAAATCCATGAAAAAGAGACAGCAAGGAGATGATGAGAACAAGAAAGAGGTGATGGTGATGACAACATTGAAGAGAAGGGTGACCAATGACTCCATTAAGCATACAAGATCAAACTCAGAAGTTTAGGAGCATTAATAAAGCAAGACAATAGCAAAAGCCACATCGATACATGGAGATGTCGGAAGAAGGCAACGAAGAATTACAAAGGATGGTAACATCTCCATGGACCTTCTCTTTCCCAAACACAAATGTTTGTAAGTATGCCTACAACCTCAACTACGTGCAACCTTTTGTTTTTCTCTTGCAACAATAACATGGCTACTAGGAGGACAACCTAGGTTTCTTTTTACTTCAATAGATAAGCATGACCATGTGTTCACCTCGATGTTCTATATTGCCTATGCTTACGGAAAGATGATGAAAGTTGCCGCTTTGTTTTACCTACATGAAGTTATACATGTCTTGGCTAATTGCTCTCTATAATATGATCTGAAATTAATTTAAATACCGGCTCTTTTATTTGTGGAGGTGAAATGACTATGCTCTAGACCCACATACATATCTTTGCTCTTTGATTTAAGTTTATGGATAGCCGGATAACTTGTTTTTATGAAAACTTAACTTTTATGCTATCTACATGTTTGTGATGCTCTTGCAAAGTTCTACCTACCAAAGTCATATACATATATGTCTTATGATAACAAAACCCATAGATTGCAAACATATGTTTTGATGAGTTGGATTAGGATTGATTTCTATGGTTCGAGACTAAGAAGCTAGTCATTCATTTGTGTAACTTTTTCATGCTAGCCTTTTTGTCCATGCATTGTGGGTTTTCACATCGAAAATTTTACAAACTTCGCTGGGCATCCACCCTAAATCAAAAACATCTTTTTGTGATCACCTCCTTGTCCACAACCCAATTTGAGTAAGGAGTAAAATTCTCGATGGAGATTCAAATATTCTGCAATATTATGGAATTTATACTTACTTTAGCAGTCATTTCCCCTCTCTTTTATGCTCGAGGACGAGCATCGTTCAAGCATGGGGGAGGGGGAGGAGTCATTCTCTGACACAAATGCTATGTAAGTATTATGTTGCAAAAAGTTTTTAGGAGCAAAAGAAAAAAAAGAAAAAAATGAAAAATGAAAAAAAATATGATAAGAAGAAAAGAAAAGTAAGAAAAATAGGAAGAATAAAGTGAAAAAAAGAAAGAGAGAAAATGAGAAGGAAATAAAATAAAGAAAAAAATAAAGATGCTCCTCGGTTCTTTTTGCTTCCTAAGTTCTCAAGTGCCTTGATGACACATCCATACTCAAATCTTCCAACCATGTGCAATCCGATAACGAGGACTTCACTCGTGCATGATCATCCATTTGCCACTTGCACATGTCCACTTATCTAAATGTGTGTGTTTCATCCCTCTCTCTTTCCAACGTTTATTTTCCATGGCCTTTTTGACGAGTCTCGGTAATTCCAATAGACCTCTCTCTTAATTTGACAATATTTCGGATGTATGTTTTGCTAGGATTGTTTTTAACCTTCCAAGCTCAACATAAGCCTTCCACTATCACATATGAGTAGAGTAGGTTGAAAATAATCTAGTATAGGCTTGAGTGACACTCGGGGTAGATCATGTCAAGATGTCCGAGGAGTGTAGTGCCACTATTGCTAATGGGCTAGAGAAGCAAAAGGACCCTGGGTGCCCTACAATTCCATGTTCGGTTGGTTCTTTCAACTTCGAAAAGGCATTATGCGACCTTGGAGCAAGTGTGAGCGTCATGCCGAGGGATGTGTTCGAGAAGCTACGCCTACCAATGGAGCCTACGGGTATATGTTTGGAGTTGGGAGATAACTCCATTCGCTATCCCTTGGGCATTGCCGAAGATGTACCCGTGAAGGTAAGATGTACCCGTGAAGGTCGGACACCACTTCATCCCCGTCAACTTCGTTGTGCTCGAGATGGGAGAGAGGGAGAAGCCGCCGCTCATCCTAGGGAGGCCTTTCCTCAAAACCGTGGGAGCTACTATTGATGTTGGCAAGGGGAAGATCACGTTCGATATCAACAGAGAAAGGAGTTCCTTCAAGTTTCATCCACGAATCGAGGCATGCAACATGATTGGAGTGAAGGGAGAACCAAAGAAAAAAAAGGTGCTGAAAAAGAAGAAGGAGCCGAAAAAATGAACGTAAAGAAAATGAAAGAAGGTGTTGCATTCGTCAAGACAAAGGAAGAAAAGCCGCCTGTGAAGACCAAAAAAATGACTAAGCCGGAAGACAAGCCTGCGCCCAAGATGGTGCGGAACTGGATACCCAAGATTGCAACGCCTGCAAAGAGCATTGATCCGAAGTAATCAAGTGAAGAAGTCTAGCCATGGACTATAAACGAAGCGCTAGGCGGGAGGCAACCCGTTTGGTCGAGTCAAGAATAAGCTACCGGGAGGACAACCCGATTCCAGGTTTTTCGAGTCTTTTTAAATAATTTAGTTTTGAGTTTTATTACGCAAAAACATTAGACTTAGAAGTGGTTGAACAATATTAGAGACATAATTATTGATTAAATATTTTGCTTCATCATAAAACCTTTGCATGAACCCTACTATGTGCTTGTTTGTTCTTTTCTTTTCGAGAAACCACAACCAATTAATTTCAGAACCTAACTCAACCTTTCACCCCTATTATGGTGCCGTGGTTGACTTATTTTTCATGATAAAACCACACGAGTAGAGCCACAACTTATAACTAGGTATTATTTAAATTTCAGCACGTGGTAGGGCTCGCGTGAACCTAGAATTTAAAACTTTTCGTTGGTTTAAAAATCTATATCCTTGGTTTCTCTAGGATTAGAATTTTTCTTAGCCTCATCTAATCTTGTTTTATTCAAAATCTCTCTCATTTAGCCAAAATTAGAACCTAAACCTATGCCCCCATGATCAAGCCGGGAAAAGTTTGCTCTCAACCGATGAAGCAAACTATACCGGTGGGACCGATATCAACGTAGTCGGAAAATATTTTTCGGCTTACATTTGTTTTTAATGGTTTAAAACTTTCTCTAAATTTATGCTTCAGCTCTTGCATGGGTCTGAAAAATATTTTTAAATTTCCAATTAGAGGAGTGCTTAACCTTAAACATACCTAAAGGGAGGCAATCTAGTTTGAATTAATCATGCATGCACCATTGGATACCCTATCATCAACTTTCACCAAGTCCACATGCAAAGGACAAGCATGGTGGGCAGCAAGCATGAACTTTGCAGAAATTTCATGGTGGCATGTGAAGCAAGTGGAGCAAGGGAGCATGGACATGACTCAAAGAATGAAGCATTAAGTGGAAGGACCAATAATGCAAGAAAAGGAGTGGACGAGAGCGTTTGGTGAGGACCATGTGTGGTTCGAGGACTGGTGGATGGTCACTTCCTTGTGTGATGAGTGATTGACAGCATTGTGTGGACTGATTCTTGGCTAAGTATTGCAGGTGCAGGTTGCAGCTTGACTGGTGTTGGTGCAGGTGAAGAACAAGCGCGAAAGGTCGTCGCCGGTGAGGCCTCCAGGTGTGGAGAAGACAAGTAGGCTTCGTTCGAGGGACCCGATGGCCAGCGGGGTCAAGTGCGGGCCGCATGGTGGCATGAACAGGAAGATGAAGTCGTGGACGGTTTCGTGGTTGAGCCTCAAAACCAAGGTCGAGCCTGGACTACGTGGGAGCCGAGTCATGAGTGGAGATTGGCGGAGGCTACACCGAGTTCGCGGGGTTTCCGGTGGTTCACCAGAAAACCACTGGGTTCCTTTGTTGATCCACAAAGCCAAGACCGAAGAACCGAAGACGGTGCTGCAGCAGTGCCAGACCGGTCTGACCGGTGGCTCTGACCGGTCTGACCGGTGGAGAGCACCGGTCTGACCGGTGTGCGACGACGCAGTCCGGAGACTTCGAAGCGGAGGACACGCGTCGGGATCACATGGCTTGCGTCGAGGCTACACAGGGTGCGGTCGCCGGGCATCCGTCCGATGGTGAAGACATGAAGACTTCCAAATCCGCCCTTGAGGGGCTTGTATCCCTAGTTATTAGGAAAGGGCATTTTAGACATTCGGTTGCCTCCATATAATCCAAGAGGTGAGAGGATGGCAGCCAACTCTGGAAACCCTAGTTCATTTGCTTTCCTATTTTCTCTTCCTCTTTTTCCTTAGGATTTCCATAGGACTAGCTTGAGAGCTTCATGGTGAGATCTTGTGAGAGGGTTGGATGATCGGGCGGCAAGCTAGACCTTGTATGAACCTTTGTTGCATGTATAGATGATTCGGCGTGGTTCCTCAAGGTTTGGATGTGTTGTTCGCGGTTGTTCTTGGTGGTGATTTTCGGAGCCCTCTCTTGGTGATTTCTTTGGGTTGTTTTCGGGACCCTTCTCTTGGGGATTTTATGGGGGAAATTTGTGGGAACCCATTGTGTTTCTTTGGGCTGTGATTCCCCTCCAAAATCCGTGAGTAAAAAGGCTCAATTTTGGGGTTTTCCGAGTTCTAGGGTTTGTGGTGCTTTGGCGGGATTTCTTCGATTCCTCCTTTTTGGACAAGTTTTGGGTGGATTAAACTTGGCTATGGACTCCTCATGAGGTGTTCTTAATATCCCCAAAGTCTTGTTCAAGTACGTGGAGCGATTCGGGAGATCGAGTTTTGGATTTGGGGGAGCTGACCAGCGAGTGTTGTTCATCCCGAGCTGCCTAGGCTACACCGGTCTGACCGGTGCTCTTGACCGGTCTGACCGGTGCAACTCTCGGTGGGTTTTTGCTCGGGTGAACGTCTGGGTGTGTTCGTCGTTGTCCTGTGTTGCTGCTGTTTCGAGTTTGGGTCAGTTTGGTGGTCGGTTGGCCTGTTTGGTTCTTTGGGGGATTTCAGGCTGTGACCGGTCTAACCGGTATGCCTCACCGGTCTGACCGGTGTGGAGCCACTTAGTGAAAGTTGCTCATTTCCACCAGCAGGGACCGGTCTGACCGGTGGTGCTCACCGGTCTGACCGATGTTGGTCTGTAGACTCGAGGTTTGGTGTTCCGCTGCGTTCTCGGTTCGGAAGGTTGTGTGTTGGTTCCTAGGTCCAGTGGCACTCCGGTGGCTACGTGGGCTTGACCAACTTGGGTAGTGAGTCCGCGACGTGTGTTGGAAGCCGTGTGCATCTTGTTGGAGTTTCCATCTCCTTCGAGAAGAATTTTCATCGGCTCCCATTCACTCACCCCCCCCCCTCTCTGGTTCGCCGTATCGGTCCTTCATTTGGGCGGTGCAACTCGTGGAGCACGCGGGCAAGAAAGTTGCAGAGGAGAAATGATCGTGTTGGAAGAAAGCCGAGGCGGGGAGGAGCCAGAGGCCACCCAGGCCGGTCGGCCCAGGCCGGCCGGCCTCCCCTACTTAAGGAGCCCCCCGGCTCCCGTTTTCTGCAGGCAAGCTTCCCTCTCCTTCCTTAGTTTGTGTGTTCAAGTTTGTGTGCCCAGAACCTCCGTAGACATAGCCAACCTTCCCAAGCTTGATAGCTCAAAAAAATCTAACACCTTAATCCACTCAAAGTTCACACCCCGATGTAAGATTTTAAGTGCCTAGTTACCTGTTGCAACCCAGAGTTTTAGTGGAGAGAAGAGTGCAGCAACCATGTGGAAGAAAACCACATGTCCCTTCTCCAAGAAGAAGGGTTCATCGTCATCCAAGCCGTCGTCGATGACATCTTCAAGGAGGCACTCGGTTTCTGAGTCTCCTCGGAGCATGGAGACGGATACGGCAACACCACCAAGGAGGAACGACGCTCTCCTCCTCGGTGGCATGAGGGCAGCAAGGAGCACGTCCATGAGGTTTACTGAACCTCAAGGGCACACGGAGGAGCCGACCCGTGCCACCACGACGATCGACCCGTTCGGCCGCGCCACCTCCATACACTCCGATATACTCCTCGTATGACTTCATCATTTTGTCGGAGGAGGAGGAGAAGAGGCTCTCTCGTCTTGAGAAGAGGCTTGTGCCCAACGTCGAGTTCGACGACCAAGCACTCTACAACTTGAGTTTCGGCACCGACATATACTACATGTTGGGGCACCTTGGATGGGTGCAATTGTCCAACGGAGTATCGGCGGACACCCACAAGGAGTTCGCCTTGGAAATCTTGATGACCATTGCACCTATCCTTGATGATGGGGTGCAAAGTTTATCATTCCATTTGGAGGGAGTCCAACAAGTGGTTCCCTACGAGCACATTAGGGAGCTACTTGGATTCCATAAGGGAGCTCCGGAGAAAGATGACGTGCCACCCGGCATGTTAGATGGATTTTGGAATTTGATCTCCGGAGAAGCCCACCAACAACGCAATTGCATCCGCAACCCCATTATCCGAGTATTCCACTCTTGGATGTGCAAGAGGGTATTGGGGAGGATGAGGGAAACGAAGGTGACCGACACGGAGTTGAATTGGCTCTACTCGGCCTTAATTGCCAAGCAGCCAATAGACCCCTCATACCTTATGATCAACCGTTGGTGTTGCGAGGCAACATCGGGAGCGGGACATATTGGTTCGGGGTTCTACCTCACTATGTTGGCCTTCACCCTACGGCTGGGGATCACAAGAAACCCTGAACATCTTTTGCGTGGTACCTCTCTTGGCATTGAGTATTTGCAACAAGGCAAATATATTAGTGGAGATGAGAGAGGAGGTTTTCGTTTAGCCACGGTGAACCTACCCCTTCTGGATGCAAGGCTTAGGCTTTTCATCCAAGGGAGCGAAGATTGGTTGGAAGAAGGACTCCTTGTCCCGGCAAGGAAAAAAAGAGGAAGAATCGTAGAGGAGGGATCCTCCTCCACACAAGCGGGTAGTGCGCAACCCAATGTTGTGTCACCTTTCGACGGGATTCCTCCTCCACCAAGTTATTACGGAGGGCCACAAGAGCAAGCATGGGGGGGTGGTGCACCGGTACCCCGACCAAATTATGTGGTGCCCAACGTAAACTTCGTAGAGCCCTACGCACAATATCCCCAACCACAACAAAGCGTGGCCATAATTGGAGGGTATGTTGCGAGAAATACCCAAAACGTCGCAGCCATCCAAGCCAACGCGGCTCAACTTGGTGAAGGCAATGCAAATATTGCCTATGAGCTTGGACGCCTTCATCTAGTGGAGCCAGATCAATTCATTGGAGGGGATGTCCAACCATACTACGAGCAAGGGTACTACTATCAAGATTATCGACACTAACCACCGGCGGAGGACTAGGAAGTTTAAGGAACTTTAGTTTTCTTTTCTTTTCCCTTTCTTTGTAATTTTCAGCTTTTGCTTGCTTGTGTTTGCGTAATATTTTCTGTTTTTATTTAAATTTCAGCAAGTGTGTTTGTTTATTTTCAGTTTGTATTTCAACTTGATTTCATCATTAATAAAGACACCACCTTGTTTATATCATTGGAAAAATTACAAAAATTCGTGCCATGATGATATATGATTATAATTGCCGCTTTGTTTATCTTTGTAATTGATTTATGCATGTTAAAGCTAGTGCTCTCTTAAAATACGAATCTGAATTTATTTAAATGCTAGCTTAATCTTTAGCGGAGGTTATGATTAAAATAAAGACCCATAGTGTTTTATGTTCTCTCAAGATATGATTAGATTGAAGATGGTTTTTATGCTCAAAAATATCGCTAACCTTGTCATAAATATCACTTGTGTGTTGCTCAACCTATCCAGAGCCTAATATATATTTGAGTGCATAAACCTTAGTGTACAAGATTTATTCTCGAGTGAGTTATTGCAGGCCATGATTTCTCTGGCTCGAGACTAAGAAGCTGGTCATTCCGTTTTTGCGTATCTATCTTTTTGCTAGCCTCTTATCCGTGCATTGTGTATCCCCACATCGGAGATTTCACAAACCTCGCCGGATATCCACCCTTAAAACCAAATATCGTCTTTTGTGTTTACCTCTTTGACCACAACCTATCGTTGAGAATGGATCATCAATTCAAGGAAGATCGCAAGACGGTGCCAACATTGAAGAATTCAAGTATCTCTCCAAGGAAAAATATTTCCGGTACCTACCTTATTTACCACCTCTTTGCTCGAGGACGAGCAACGTCTAAGCATGGGGGAGGAGGTAGGTACGATGAAATTTTAGAGTTCAAAGGGGAGCAAATAAAAAAAAGTTTAAAGGGGTGCAAATAAAAAAATCAAAACTCCGATGTGAAAGTCTCGTGACCGGATGTATGACAAAAAAAATGAATGAATGAGAAAAAGAATGAAAGAAGAAAGAAAGAAGAGAAGAAAGAAACAAATATGAGTATGCGTAAAGTGAACTCCCCGGTTCTCTAAAGTGCATTAGGAAATTCAAGGCTTCAATATTAAAAGATCCATTCTCATTTTCCAACCATGTGCAATCTGATAACGAGGACTTCATTTGTGCCTCGGGATCACCCTTTTCCATTTGCACATGTCCACTCATCTAAAGTGTGTGTATTTTTCTCTTTCCCCTCCTTGATATAACATCATTTTCCAATGACCTTTTTGACTAGTCTCGGTAAGACCATGAGAAGCTTGTCTTGTTTTGACAAAACCTCATTTATAAAATCTTGGTAGGACTAAACTTTCCCAAAGCTCCATATAAAGCCTACCACACATATATGTTATGAGAGGGAAAGGAGTAGAATATATAGGCTTGAGAGACAAGTGAGATGAGAGTTCATGAGCAATATGCAAGATGATTTAAATTTGTGAACTTGGTTTAGCTTTTCTTTATCTCATTCTTTATTCCAAAAATTCGGAGATCTATTTAAACTTTGGGAGCATGTTAATACTCGTGGGATAAGCTTAATTAAGAATCTACCCTCCATAGAGATGAAGGCTAGTACATTATGGAACTTTAACGAATTAAAATTTTGAGAGCATTATGTTTTCTCATGTATGATCAAGTGCAAGGTTTAAACATTGATGGGCAACGATGACATCCATCGAAGGCTTACTTGAGGACGAGCAAGGTTTAAGCATGAGGGAGATGTTGACGGTGAAAATCCGTCAACCTAGGCATAAGTTTACCTTCAGTGTTGGCATAAGTTTTATACCTTATCCATTGGTACTAACCCCCGTGGTATAACAAGTTCACGTGTGCATGTCGGTTTTGGAGTTTAGTGTTTATGTAGGGTTTTAGCGATGAAAGCAACACTTTCGGGATAAGTTCATCACGCACCTTATGACAAGACCTTGAAGCCCCGTACAAGTCATGCAATGAAGCAAACTTAACTCCAAGAAGTCAGGGACTTGATCCGAGAAGATGACAAACTCCGAGGACCTAACCTGAAAAGTGTTGAATCTTGCAAGGCAAGGAGTTATGCCCAATTCAGAGAGCAACTGACGACATGGACCTACATGCAGAAGGGGGAAACATCCAGGAAGCAAGGGAACCGACATAGAGCAAAGGAGCCCTCGGGCTGGGCCTGGATGGGCCCAGGCCGGCCGGCCTAGGCCGGTCGGCCCAGCCCTGTCCAGGGCCCGTTTGCCCCCTCCTTTTCCCTAGCCGCCATTCGGGCTATTTATAGCTCCCTGACCGAGAGCCACGCATCATCCAATTCGTCATCGGCCGCCGAGGAGCAGAGAGGAGAGAAACACCATCTCGGAGAGGAGAGGGTCGAGCTAGTTGACTAGGGTTTCCCTAGCCGACGTGGGAACCTTTCACGGAAGACCACGTCAGAGTTCCTGGAGCTAGAAGCAAGATCAAGGAAGGATCCCGGTGGTGATCTTGTGTATGTATCATTGTCGTAGTTGAATTATCAAGTTGAATCTTTTCCTAGCGATCAAGTGTTTCCTCGAAGATTTTGTTTTTCGATCGGCTTTGCTTATTCCAATTCTATTCTCGAGATAGATTACATAGGGTGTTCTTGTAGCCGCGGTGGCTAGAGGTACACGCCGGATCTTCCTAAAGAATCTCGACTTGTCTTTTGACTCGCCCTAGACTCCCAGCATGAGTAGGGATACGTTGTGACAGAACGGGGGTTCCGAAAGGCGGATGTTTTCGGATTTGGACGGGAAACCACGATTTAAAGAGGCTTTTTATAAGATTCGATTTGCTACTTCTTCTCTTGCTTGGAACTTCAACAAAAGGCTTAACTCGATGTCTCTAGATCGGTTTATCTACCCAAGCTTACTTTGTTATCCCCGGTCTTTAGTAGATTAGATTAGTTTCGTGTCTTTTACCTAGATGCATTAGGGTTTCTCTTTTACCGAAGATTGAAGTTACTTGGCTTTACTAGATCAACTTTTGCCTCACACATTTGTTCCACGAATTCGATACCTTGGGTTCACCACTCGAGGGAAGAAGGGTCCCTTGACTACAACGGGAGACTTGTCCGCTTGCAAGTCATAAACGATCTTTGATATAATTATTAATCGTCAACACCAAGCATGTTCATTACACTTTGGTTTGGATTTGGTTATGGAACTAACCCGCCACTAGGCACACTAATCATATAACAAGTTCATCTATGTGCATGCATTTGGAGGTGTTGTGTTTATGTAGGAAAAACATGGACATAAAGGACGGATTCGCAACAAGTTCAAAGGAGCATTTACGGAGTCTTGTTCGTGTTCATGAGTTTGATGAAATCACTTCCAATGGTGGCAAGGACCAAAGTGCTACGAAGGAACACCCCCGGGGTTTGAAGCGTAAAAGACCGAACTTCATGCACGGAGAACCTCCAACTTGGACGCGAGGATGACATCGTCAAAATCATGCAAGTGGAGGGGGCAAAGTGCATAATCACCTGAGGACCCACGGGAGCGAAGGGGCGACTGAACCGGGCCGAATAGGGCCTAGGCCGGTCGGCCCAGGACGGCCGGCCCAGCCCAATTCCGGCGTCGGTTCGGCCTCCCTTTCGTTGCACCCGAAGGATCTTCATCCCTAAAACCCTGGAGACGCCGCCATTCAGCAGGGGGAGAGCCATTCGTACTAGGAGGCCATCCACAAGCTAGAGAGAGAGGAGGGAGATCTCCGGAGGGGGTCAACCACCTCGAAGGAAGCACCCACAAGTGGAGAAGAAGGAAGACACCGTCGGAAGGGTGACCATGATCAACGGTGCTATGTCTAGCACCTTGATGGGGTAATCTCCTTAATCGTCCATGGGTTGTAATCGATCTAGAGATGTAATCGTACTTTGTCAGATTATCTATCTATAATCTTGTGTTGAATATACTTTAATGCTTAAGGTTAGCTACCATACCGTAAAGGGAGTAGAGCTCCATTGCTTCCTTGGATCCATTCAATACGCCGTGTCCATCATAGATCTAGTCATCAATACCTTCACATAGTGACAGTATGAGAGGAGGGAAAGGGCGAAACCGTGGTCACAACCCCCGATAGATTAGATTGGTTTTCATGTCTTTAAGCGATTGCATGATCTAGTATCGTAGACCCATGGGCAAGTGTCTCCTATATTGATTGCTTAATCATTCTCTCTAGTGTAGTTTAGTTGTTTTTTAGTTTGATCATAGTTACGGTTTGAGTAGCTAGTGTGTAGAGGTAGATCAAACGCTTGTAATCCCCTTGCTCCACAGATTGACACGGACCTTGGGAATCCCATGGTGAAAAAGGTGTGGGTCTGTACACTTGCGGATCATAGAGGGATACATCTTTTATCCGTCAACAGCGCTTGTTGAAAAAGCATCACATGTCCTTGCGTAGGGTCTCGCCTTGTTCCTGCTTCACCATCGCTAGGTCCATGCAAGTACCCGAGCGTCCCATGGCACCCGCGAAGTTGCTGGTGAACTAGTCCTTGTGCTGGTCCTATTTGTCAATCGAGTTCTTATCGAGCGACTCGAGCCAGGTGAGTGGTTCTTGGTCCATACAGAAGCGAAAGTAGAGGCACTTTGTGTCGTTGTTGCCACCAGCGTTTTTGATGGATATGGCGTAGCATCTGAGCCACTGGACTGGGTCTTGCTTTGTGTCGTACTTGGTCAGCCCTAGGGGTTTGAATTTCTCTAGGAGAAGCAGATTGAGAAGTTCAGTAGAGAAGGCGAGGAAGTCGTCGTTGTCGCCTGCCGTGGAGGACTTCCTGTGTCGTAGTTCTTCAATTCTGCGGCGGGCATCATAGCCACCGCGTGAGGCACCGGTGACGTGGCTGTCTGCATGGCCTCGGCCTCCGCGATAGCCTCCGCCACCGGCTCTCCTTCAGCTCCGTGTCAGGAGCTCCCGTCGCCGCTGCCCCCATCACAAGCATCACCATGACTAGCAGCGCCACGACTAGCGCCACAGGCGCTGTTGCTTCCCTGAGAAGGTCCTCCAGCTGATGCCCTTGTACGGTTGGGGTTCTGTGGCTGATCTCCTTGAGTACGGTTGCGTCCATTACCTGCTGGACTGCGACTTGTGGCTTCATGGTTCTCGTGTTTGCGAGTTCTGAGGGGAGGCACTTGAGTGACTCTGTTGTCAACTCTCATGAAGTAGGCGTCCTCCGCGAGCTTAGCGATGACTTCACCCGTGCGTATCCCCTGAGCCTAACGTGCTATCATAGTGATAGACATGAGGCACTATTCGGGGGTAGTGTGCACCCGACTGGCGACATGATCGAGGGGCTCTGCGATATTCCGTATAGGAAGGGATTCTCGGAGATGTCTACGCCGTTCGTTGCGCTTCCTGTTGCGCTCTCGTCGGGCATTCTTGTTGTTGTTGTTGGTTTCATCGGCGGGAGCATTGACAGATAGCTCGTCTGCTGAGATTTCGTCAAGTAGCGGTCAGGTTGGGTCCCTGAAGGTCTTGGCATCTCGCCAGCAGCCATGAAGACTTGGCGATCAAGTGTGCTAAGACAGGAGTCGGTAGTCGCCACATCGGTTGGAGTGTTCTCCTCTGTTGGGGCTAAGGGTGTTCCCTCCTGCAAGGGAAGCGAGTCGAGGTAGACGAATCTGCCGGTGGGTGTAGATGTTATAACCAGGTCGGTGGCTGGTCCTGATGAGGACCATGTGTGGTTCGAGGACCGGTGGATGGTCGCTTTCTTGTGTGATGAGTGATTGACAACGTTGTGTGGACTGATTCTTGGCTAAGTATCGCAGGTGCGGGTTGCGGCTTGACTCGTGTTGGTGCAGGTGAAGAACAAGCGCGAAAGGTCGTCGCCGGTGAGGCCTCCAGGTGTGGAGAAGACAAGTAGGCTTCGTTCGAGGGACCCGGTGGCCAGCGGGGTCGAGTGCGGGCCGCATGGTGGCAAGAACAGCAAGATGAAGTCGGTGGACGGTTTCTTGGTTGAGCCACAAAACCAAGGTCGAGCTGGGACTTCATGGGAGCCAAGTCATGAGTGGTGATTGGCGGAGGCTACATCAAGTTCGCGGGGTTTGCGGTGGTTCACCAGAAAATCACCGTGTTACTCGGTTGAGCCACAATGCCGAGGCCGAAGACCGGGCATGGTTGTCTGGCCAAAACCGGCCTGACCGGTTTGGAGAACCGGTCTGACCAGTTTGGGGTCGCAGGGCGCCGGAAGCTTCGAGGCGGAGGACACGCATCGGGATCGCAAGGTTTGCGTTGAGGCTATGCAGGGTGCGGTCGCCGGGCATCCGTCCAATGGTGAAGACATCAAGAGTTCCAAACCCGCCCTTGAGGGGCTTGTATCCCTAGTTAGTAGAGAAGGGTGTTTTAGACATTCGGTTGCCTCCATATAACCCAAGAGGTGAGAGGATGGCAGCCAACTCTTGGAACCCTAGCTCATTTGTTTTCCCAGTTACCTTCCTATTTTCCTTAGGTTTTCCATAGGAATAGCAAGAGAGCTTCATGGTGAGATCTTGTTGAGAGGGATGGATGATCGGGCGGCTTGCTAGACCTTGTATGAACCTTTGTTTCATGTATAGATGATTCGGCGTGGTTCCTCAAGGTTGGGATGTGTTTTTCCCGGTTGTTCTTGGTGGTGATTTTCGGAGCCCTGTCTCGGTGATTTCTTTGGGTTGTTTTCGGGACCTTTCTCTTCGGGATTTGATGGGGGAAATTTGTGGGAACCCTTCGTGGTTCTTTGGGCTGTGATTCCCCTCCCAAATTCGTGAGTAAAGGTGCTCGATTTTGGGGTTTCTTGAGTTCTTTGGTTGGAAGTGCTCTTGGCGGGATTTCCTCGATTCCTCTCTTTTGGACGAGTTTTGGTGGGATTAAACTTGGCTATGAACTCCTCATGAGGTGTTCCTAATATCCCTAAAGTCTTGTTCAAGTCCGTGGAGCGATTCGGGGGATTGAGGTTTGGTTTTTGGGGAGTTGACCCGCGGGCTGTGTTCTTCCCGACTGTCCAGGCTAAAACCGGCCTGACCGGTTTCCCAGACCGGTCTGACCGGTTTCGCCCTGTGGGCTGTCGAGAAAGATCCTTGAGCAAGGAAGTCTTTGCTGCCCCATGGCTTCGTTTGTTCAGATGTGGAAAGGCTTTTGAGGTGTTTGGGGTCTTCGGGGAGTTTCTGGACAGAATCGGTCTGACCGGTTTGCCTAACCGGTCTGACCGGTTTCCCCTGCCTGCGTGAGGCTAAGTCCAACAGAAGCGGTCTGACCGGTTTCAGAAACCGGCCTGACCGGTTTGGGCTGCCAGCAGCCGTGTCGTGTGTGGTTCCGCTGCGTGTGTGTGTTGAGGCTGTTGGTTGGGTCTTGCTCCTAGGTTCAGTAGCACTCCAGTGGCTACGTGAACTTGGCAAGAGAAGCTTGCAGAGGTGCACGAGTGAATTTGGGTTCATAGGCCGAATTCTTGAATAGAATTTTTATCGGCTCCCATTCACTCCCCCCCTCTCTGGTTCGCCGTTTCGGTCTTTCGAGTGGTATCAGAGCCGGTTCGGGTCTTTGTTGACTCTAACCAGTCTAAGATCCAAGGATGGCGTACCAAGAACGGGGTTCGGGTCCTCCACACTTCGATGGAAAGAACTACCAGATGTGGAGTAAGCGGATGGGTGCGTTCCTCCGCGGAAAGCGTCAGACTCTTTGGGATGTCACGGTGGACACAGGTTATGTCCAGCCGATGGACTTTCTCGCTCCAGGGTCGAGCGACAGATTCGACGCCAACAATAAGGCGGTCGACTACTTGTTTCGTGCTTTTTGCCAGCCTGAGTTCGATCGGGTGCACACCGAGCACTTGGCTTGTAGAATTTGGGCGGTGTTGAAGGAGGCTCATGTTGGGAACGCCCAGGTTCAGGCACGGATGTTTGCGACCTACCGGAGAGAGTACGAGAACTTCACTCATCTCCCCGGTGAGTCCATCGATGCCTTGTTTCAGAGGTTCACGGTGGTTGTGAACAACATGAGGGCCAATGTGGACGTGCTCCCGTACGATGATCATGATAGAGCGGTCAAGCTCTTACGCTCTTTGGATCGTATGATTTGGGGCGGAAAGTTCGAGGCCATTGTGGAGTCAGAGAAGTATGACACTCTAACGGTGAACGAGCTGTTCTCGAAGCTCAAGTCGGCTGAGGTGGACAGGGGCATGACTGCCAAGCTCGAGGGACTGACTGATTCCCATAGTCTTGCCCTCGTTGGTGGTTCCTCAAGAGTTCGACGAGCTTGGAGAGGACAAGCTGGCGCTCCTGACGAGGCGGTTCGAGAGGCTGCACGAGAACCGCGTGAACATCAGAAGGAACACGAGGACGTGCTTCTAGTGCGGCAAGCCGGGACATTTCGTCGCCGACTGCCCGGAGAAGGTCGAGAACAAGGACGGCTACAAGCACAGGCCGAGGAACGATGGCAAGTACCGGTCGAGGCGCGACCACAAGAGCAAGCACAAGAACAAGTACAAGGACGAGCGACGATCGAGGAAGAAGGAGAGCCGAGGCAAGGCCCGAGCGATGGTTGGAGCGAGCGACGTCGACTCCAGTTCCGCGTACTCCACCTCGAGCTCGAGCAGCAGTGAAGACGAAGGTGATCGTCGCAAGAACAAGAAGTCGTCCAAGAACCCGAGCGTGCTTTGAGGCCGCTTCGCGAGAGATGGCTTCGCACCATGGCGGCGAGCTCCGACAAGAAGAAGAGCACACGGAGCGACTCGGACTGCGAGTCCGACGACGAGGTGCGTGATGAACTTCCCTTCTTGCGCCAGGAAAATGAGAGGCTTGGCTCTTTGCTTGATAACCGTGGTGACATGCTTAGAGAGGCCAAGAAAATGAGAAAAGAGCTTAGGGCTTCACTCGAGGATGCTAGGACTAGAGTGGCTGAGCTAGAGACACAGGTGCTTGATAGCAAGCATGAGATTGATTCCCTTAAGGCTAGCCCTGTTGTTTTGGATGAGAATGATTGTGCTGATTGCTCCATATTTCTTGCTGATCTTGCTTTGTTTAAGGAGAAGCATGTCTCCAAGTGTTAGGAACTAGATGTGCTTAGGGTTGAAGTGGCTGAGCTTAAGTCTAGACCTACTTTGCTAGGTGCTTGCACTTCTTGCCCTGTTTTGCATGCTAAGATTGATGAGATGCATGCTTACACTAGTTCTCTTGAGGCTAAATTGAAGGAACCCATGCCTACATCTTGCTCTACCTGTGAAATGCATGCATTGAAAAATTTGGAACTTGCACATTATGTTGATCGTTTGCAGGATGAGAATGATGACTTGAGGAAGTTGATGGGTTGGTTGTCCGGTCATGAGCCTCAGTTGAGGATGATGATCGAGGCCTTTAAGAGGCAAGATGGTGAGGGACTTGGGGCAAACAAGGTTGGTGAGGGAAGTGGAGAGAATATCCCAGAGCCACCAAAAACCCACCACAAAAATGATTTCCCTCCAAAACCCAACCATCTTAGGAACCGACTAGACACAACCCCAGCTCCACCCATATTTCCTACACCCACAAATGATCTCCAAAAACCTATCAAGTTTGTGAGCACTACCGGAAAAGTGTTCTTTGGGAAAGTGAGTGAGAAGGCTAGTGGGGAGAAATCGGTGGAGGAGTTGAGAGGAGAGAAACCATGTGAGCAGCCCCAATCCAAGCCCAAAACTAAGCTTGTGAGGTTCCATTGTGGCTATTGTGGAAGAGATGGCCATAAAGATGAGTTTTGCTTCAAGAGGAAGCGAGAGGAGCGAATGGCGAAGGAATGGGCTAACGGGGACAAGTATCACCCCTCCAGTGGTGTATTTAAGTCTCGTGTGCAGATGCCCAGGGCCAAGGCGAGTGTGAGGATAGTTCCGGCTTGGGGTGAGCGAAAGAGTGCAGGAGGTGCTGCTGGAGGAGTGAAACCGGTCAGACCGGTTTTGGAACCGGTCAGACCCGTTTGGGGTCTCGAGAATGACAAGTTTGGTTTCCGTGCTCGTACAGGTGCGAGGGTTGTTTCTGGAGGTCGTGGTTCTGGTGGTTGGGCAGGAGAGTTTGTAGGTGGTCAGGTTGCTAGGCGTTCTCCCCCTCGAGTTCACTACGGGGATGGGAGGAGTCGTAGCTTTGAGAAGGAGAGGAGGGACGGTCCACGGGTTCTCTTTCGTGGTTTTGGTCCTCCTCCAAGCAGAGAGAGGTGGTTCCCTCAGGGTGGTTACCGTGGTGGTGTTCGTGGAGGTAGCTTTGGTAGGAGAGATGCTTTGGTTTGTGCTAACCCCACTTTCGAGCAAATGGCTCGGCACTGGTTTTACTCTTTTGGTACTAACCCCAGTGCTGAGTCGTTTGTTCGCTCACGTGCTCGTTTTTGAATTTCAGGTGGGAGACTTGAAGAACATTTGGTTGATTGACTCCATTTGTTCGAGGCATATGACCGGAGACAGGGGGTGGTTCTCAAGTCTCGTCCCGGTGGTGATAAAGAGGTACATCACCTTTGGGGACAATGGGCGTGGGCGTGTGCTTTCAGAAGGTGAGATCAATGTGAGTGACAAGATCACTCTGAGGCGTGTTTCTCTTGTTCAATCGCTGGGGTACAATTTGCTTTCTGTGTTCCAGTTGTTGGATGAGGACTTTGAGGTGTTGTTTCGGCCAGGTGGTTCTCGGATTGTGGACTCTCGAGGGGACCTTGTCTGTATGGTCGTTCCCGAGGGTCAGGTGTTTCGTGCTGATTTTTCTCAGTCTTCGGGTGTGGAGCGTTGTTTCTTGGCTGGTTCTTCGAGTGAGTTGTGGAAGTGGCATAGGAAGTTGGGTCACTTGAGCTTTGACCATTTGTCTCACTTGAGTAAACTCAATTTGGTCCGAGGATTGCCACGGTTGAGGCTTGAGAAAGAGTTTGTTTGTGCGCCGTGTAGGCATGCCAAGATGGTAGCCTCTTCTCACCCGCCTCTCACCGATGTGATGACTGAGCGTCCATGCGAGCTGCTCCATGTGGACCTTGTTGGCCCAGCTCGGGTGCGATCTACGGGTGGGAAGTGGTATGTCCTTGTTGTGGTGGACGACTATTCTCGGTATGCGTGGGTGTTCTTTCTCGAGGATAAGGGGAGACGTTTGATTTTGTTCGAGATCTAGTCTTGAGGTTGAGGAACGAGAGACACGGAGATGCCATACGATCTATCCGCAGTGATAATGGCTCGGAATTCAGAAACTCTCGTTTTGAAACCTTTTGCCATCACTTGGGTCTTGAGCACCAGTTTTCGAGTCCATATACGCCTCCCCAGAACGGTGTTGTGGAAAGGAAGAACAGGACCTTGTGCGAGATGGCTCGGACGATGCTTGATGAGCATAGGACTCCGAGGAGGTATTGGGCTGAGGCGGTAAATACCGCGTGCTATGTGTCGAACAGAATATACCACAGAGTGCACAAGAAGAAGACATGCTATGAGTTGATGCATGGTCGCACACCCAAGGTGAGTCACTTCCATGTATTTGGTTGCAAGTGTTTCATTCTGAAGAAAGGCAGGAAGTTGGACAAGTTTGAGGCTAGGTCTGTCGATGGCATTTTCTTTGGTTATGCATCTCATTCTAGAGCATATCGTGTGCTCAATCTTGAAACTAACCAAATCGTGGAGACTTGCGAGGTAACCTTCGACGAGACAGAGCCACGTAGTCAGCTTGTTTTTGAGTGTGCAGGTGATGATGAGCTTGGCGAGGAGATCTTTCAGGACGAGGAGCATGAACATGGTGATGATGAAGATGGAGGTGTGGTGCCCCCGGCTGAACATGTACCCACTACTTCGACTACGGTGATGGACGTACCCTCTACTACACCTACGATGACAAATCAAGAATGAGGAGAAGCTGATGTTGAGGCGGAGGTAGCATCGAGGTGAGAACCTCCCCGGCGAGTACAGATGGATCACCCAGCTTTGAGGATCATCGGCGACATGAATGAACGCACTACACGGTCGAGGGTTCGAAACAATTCCCATTTCGCTGATGCTGCGTTTGTTGCTACTTTTGAGCCCAAAGACATTGGACACGCACTATCTGATCACAATTGGGTTAATTCGATGCATGAGGAGTTGGAGAACTTGGAGAGGAATCAGGTGTGGGAGTTGGTTGACCCTCCCCCAGGGTGTAAGCCAATTGGTACAAAGTGGGTGTGGAAGAACAAAGAGGGAGAGAAGGGTGAGGTTGTGAGGAACAAGTCGAGGCTTGTTGCTCAGGGGTTCAGTCAGAAGGAGGGGATCGACTACGAGGAGACCTTTGCTCCCGTAGCCCGTTTGGAGGCGATTAGGATCCTTCTAGCCTTTTTCGTGGCTAAAGGGTTCAAGTTGCACCAAATGGATGTAAAGAGTGCTTTCCTGAATGGTGTGTTGGAGGAAGAAGTGTATGTGAGGCAGCCTCCGGGGTTTGAGAGTGAGAGGTACCCCCACTGGGTGTACAAGTTGAGGAAGGCGCTGTATGGGCTGAAGCAGGCGCCTAGAGCTTGGTATGGTAGGTTGAGGGGGTTCTTGTTTGATAGAGGTTTTGAGATGGGCAAGATCGATCAGACCTTGTTTTTGCTGAGGCAGGGCAGAGATATCCTGATTGTGCAGGTGTACATGGATGATATTGTCTTTGGTGGCTCGTCTAACTCTCTTGTTGCAAGGTTTGCAGATGATATGAGTAGGGAATTTGAGATGAGCATGATGGGCGAGTTGCAGTTCTTCCTCGGGCTACAAATCAAGCAATCAAAGGAAGGAACATTTGTGCACCAGGCTAAGTACACCAAGGACATTGTGCGGAAGTTCAAGATTGAGGACTCCAAGGCTATGATGACGCCGATGAGTACGACTACGGCTCTTGATGCGGACGAGGAAGGTGAACACGTGGACCAGAAGGAGTACCGAAGCATGATCGGGTCACTCCTCTACTTGACGGTGACGAGGCCGGACATACAGTTCTCGGTGTGTCTGTGCGCTCGTTTTCAAGCGTCTCCGAGGACTTCGGATCGACAAGCGGTGAAGCGAATTTTCAGGTACTTGCATCACACTCCCAACTTCGGCCTTTGGTACTCCACGTCCTCCTCTTTGGCGCTTCATGGCTTTTCAGATGCGGATTTTGCCGGGTGTCGGTTGGATAGGAAGTCCACTTGTGGGACTTGCCAGTTTTTGGGTTCTTCTTTGGTGTCTTGGTCTTCCCGCAAACAATCGAGTGTTGCTCAATCCACGACCGAGGCCGAGTATGTTGCCGCTGCTAGTTGTTGCTCTCAGCTCCTTTGGATCACCTACACCATGAGTGACTTTGGTGAGGAGTATAACCATGTCCCACTTCAATGTGATAGCACCAGTGCCATAAGTGTTGCAAAGAACCCAGTGCTCCATTCCAAAAGCAAACACATAGAAGTGAGGTACCATTTCCTGAGAGACAACGTAGAGAAAGGGAATATAGCTTTGATCCATGTACCCACACATGACCAACTAGCCGATATTTTCACCAAACCCCTAGATCAAGCAACTTTCACTCGTTTGCGGGGGGAACTTGGTGTGTGTTTGATTTCTTGAGTTGGGTGCGTGGGAGCTCTCTTTGTAGCATATGTATAGTTTCCTTTGTGCATTTCTTGCATTTGGCATGGCATATGTAACATGATGTATAGGCATCCTTGTATCTTAGATTGCATGCATTTTGTATCATATGCATTGGATAGGAAAAGCTTCTCCTATACACATTATTCACCATGGGTTGCTATATATGTTTTTGTGAGCTTGTTTGGTATGCTATGGTTAGTTTGGCTTAGCTCTTAATGATCTTGATGAATGATCCATGGTTGATGGCTATACTTTTGAAAAATGTCACATATATGCTCTCTCATGTGTAAATGCCTTTATATGATCTTGACATGTCTTAGTGGTTTGGCTATGCTCAATTTGTTTTTGGATAGCTAGGTTATTGATCATATGGGGCCAAAGGCTCATTTGCCATCATGAATCTTTAACCCTCTTGCCTTATCTTGTGGAGGGGCATAAGTTCCTTTTTGTCGCAAAGACATTTCATGTGCCATTTACAAATCTGAAAATGAAATGAAAAATGCTTGGAAATGTGCTCCCATGTCATATGTGCTGAATTTAATTTGCTTTGGGTGCTAAACCGTTGCATGATGCCTACCAATGAGAAGTCTCATACATAGAAGTAGGCACATGGCTCGGTGGCTTTGACATGACTTGAGGTGCTTGTGGGTGTTTATGATGGTCCTATGATTAGAATGGTTGTCCTAGCATGAAGTTTGTGTGGCTTTGCCATTTTGACATGTTCTGCTCATGTTTAGGTTTTTGCTTGTGAGAGAGTAACTTTTCGCAAAATTACTCAAATACTTGTTAGCCTTGTCCAATGGTTGTGAAACCTCGTGATCATGTAGTTGAGGTCCATACGAACCCGTAGAGTGTCTAACTTGCTCATTTGGACATGTGTAGCATCTTGTGATGAATTTTGTATACTTGAGAAGCTCTTGGTTGCATTTGTGCCTTGATTCATGCATTGGCAACAAGGGGGAGAAAGGAAGGTGGAGAAAAGTTGCTTTGTACCCCTGGAACCTATCCCAAGTGTCAAGGGGGAGTTTGTGCATTTCGTTTGCATTTTTGGCTTTTGGGGGTGTGGTCTGCTGTGTGAAATCAACCTGACCGGTTTTGGAAACCGGTCTGACCGGTTTTGGTGGAACCGGCCTGACCGGTTATGGGAACCGGTCTGACCAGTTTGTGCCCAGAGTTGGCACTTGATCAGGGGGAGCATGCATTTGTGCAGGGGGAGCTCTTGTGTGCTTTGGTGGTTTGCGCTCTTTGCTTCAGCTTTGTTTTGTCTCGGATGTGTCGAACTGTTGCCCTTGACTAAGGGGTCCGAGACTTGTCTTCTTCAAGTGATCTCGTCTTTTGCCTTTCTCTGCTTTTGATCGCTTGTTGACGTTTTTCCTTTGTGTTTCTTTTTTGTTTTCCTTTTCTCTTTAACTACCAATAGTGTGTGTTGTCAATGCACTCATCAAGGGGGAGATTGAGGACCATGTGTGGTTCGAGGATCTGTGGATGGTCGCTTCCTTGTGTGATGAGTGATTGACAACGTTGTGTGGACTGATTCTTGGCTAAGTATTGCAGGTGCAAGTTGCGGCTTGACTCGTGTTGGTGCAGGTGAAGAACAAGCGCGAAAGGTCGTTGCTGGTGAGGCCTCCAGGTGTGGAGAAGACAAGTAGGCTTCGTTCGAGGGACCGGTGGCCGGCGGGGTCGAGTGCGGGCCGCATGGTGGCAAGAACGAAGCAAGATGAAGTCGGTGGACGGTTTCTTGGTAGAGCCACAAAACCAAGGTCGAGCCGGGACTTCATGGGAGCCAAGTCATGAGTGGTGATTGGCGGAGGCTACATCAAGTTCGCGGGGTTTGCGGTGGTTCACCAGAAAATCACCGGGTTACTCGGTTGAGCCACAAAGCCGAGGCCGAAGACCGGGCGTGGCTGTCTGGCCAAAACCGGCCTGACCGGTTTGGAGAACCGGTCTGACCGGTTTGGGGTCGCAGGGCGCCGGAAGCTTTGAGGCGGAGGACACGCGTCGGGATCGCAAGGTTTGCGTTGAGGCTACGCAGGTTGCGGTCGCCGGGCATCCGTCCGATGGTGAAGACATCAAGAATTCCAAACCCACCCTTGAGGGGCTTGTGTCCCGAGTTAGTAGAGAAGGGCGTTTTAGACATTCGGTTGCCTCCATATAACCCAAGAGGTGAGAGGATGGCAACCAACTCTTGGAACCCTAGCTCATTTGTTTTCCCATTTTCCTTCCTATTTTCCTTAGGTTTTCCGTAGGAATAGCAAGAGAGCTTCATGGTGAGATCTTGTTGAGAGGGATGGATGATCGGGCGGCTTGTTAGACCTTGTATGAACCTTTGTTTCATGTATAGATGATTCGGCATGGTTCCTCAAGGTTTGGATGTGTTTTTCTCGGTTGTTCTTGGTAGTGATTTTCGGAGCCCTCTCTCGGTGATTTCTTTGGGTTGTTTTCGAGACCTTTCTCTTGGGAATTTGATGGGAGAAATTTGTGGGAACCCTTCGTGGTTCTTTGGGTTGTGATTCCCCTCCCAAATTCGTGAGTAAAGGTGCTCGAGTTTGGGGTTTCTTGAGTTCTTGGGTTGGAAGTGCTCTTGGCGGGATTTCCTTGATTCCTCCCTTTTGGACAAGTTTTGGTGGGATTAAACTTGGCTATGGACTCCTCATGAGGTGTTCCTAATATCCCCAAAGTCTTGTTCAAGTCCGTGGAGCGATTCGGGAGATTGAGGTTTGGTTTTGGGGGAGTTGACCCGCGGGCTGTGTTCTTCCCGACTGTCCAGGCTAAAACCGGCCTGACCGGTTTCCCAAACCGGTCTGACCGGTTTCGCCCTGTGGGCTGTCGAGAAAGATCTTTGAGCAAGGAAGTCTTTGCTGCCCCATGGCTTCGTTTGTTCAGATGTGGAAAGGATTTTGAGGTGTTTGGAGTCTTCGGGGAGTTTCTGGACAGAATCGGTCTGACCGGTTTGCCTAACCGGTCTGACCGGTTTCCCCTGCCTGCGTGAGGCTAAGTCCAACGAAGCGGTCGACGGGTTTCAAAAACCGGCTTCGACCGGTTTGGGGCTGCCGCGACCGTGTCGTGTGTGGTTCCGCTGCGTGTGTGTGTTGAGGCTGTTGGTTGGGTCTTGCTCTTAGGTACAGTAGCACTCCAGTGGCTACGTGAACTTGGCAAGAGAAGCTTGCGGAGGTGCACGAGTTAATTTGGGTTCATAGGCCAAATTCTTGAATAGCATTTTTATTGGCTCCTATTCACTCCCCCCTCTCTGGTTCGCCGTTTCGGTCCTTCACCTGACAACGGTTGCTGAGTCGTGGAGTTCTCAGACTCGGGCTCGTCAGGATCCGACCTGAAGTCGAACTCGTAGGAGGAGTCCGAGTAGTAGCCAGAGGCGGGGTTGGAGTCCGACGTGTAGTCGGAGACGGTCTCCTTGCCAGCCCAGCATGCAGCGAGAGCTTCCGCATGGGCCCTGCTAGCATTGCAGAGGCCATATGGGAAGTTCTCGTGGAGTGGGGCATCAACACACGATGGCTCAGTAGCCGACTCGCATGTAGTGACCCATGGGGACGTCAAGTTCGAGTTGGAGATGGATCCGGACTCGAAGTCGGCGTATTGGTTGTAGAGAAAAATTTCGCCGAATTTTCCGGCGAGATCGCCCATGATCACCTCAGGAAGTGTCACGAGCCTGGTCTTCGGGTTGGGTGTCATGGTGAGGCGGTGTTGGAAGGACCGCGGGCGCGCGTCGACCGTGCAAACCCTGGACCCGAAGACGAAGGTGTCGCCGCGGTTAAAGGCGACAGTTGGCTTGATGAATATTGAATCCATCGAGTTCGCCATGAGATCTTCGACGAGAGCCCCAACCTGGCACGCCAACTGTCGGTGTTTTAGACCGGCAACCTACCAAGGCGAGTACCTGAGGTAGATGAATGTGGCCTCGCTGAGATTGGTAACTCGAAGGAATAGACATGTGTCACACAATCTAGACAGGTTCGGGCCGCGAGTGCATCATACCTTACATCCTGTATGTTGCGTAGCTCTGGATTGATTGGGTGTGTTTACAAGATGATGCGTATGAGAGAGGTAAAGGTCCCTGCCTCGCCTTATATAGTCCGGGAGGCAGGGTTACAAGTCGGTTTGGGGAGAGAGTACTGAGAAAGGTCGGATACTAGGATTATTTATTTTAGTGGTGCCTTTTGTCACCTCTAAAATTATAGGATTGGCAAGGAAAATAAGAAAAGGTACCGGAAACTGGCAATGGAAATCCAGAAAAGCCGATAAATCGAAGATTTGAAGCCTTACAGATCCTGTTTCAGACAGACCTGGGAATAGCATAGAATGATCTGCGAACCCTTTGTCGCAACAGTAGTTGTTTCCTGACAAGAGGGATTACATGTGTCAGTGCTAGCCACCAACTTCGAAAACCGTGAATAACCCACGGGAGGAGTTCGAATCCCTTCTGAGATGCGTGGCCATGGAATTCAAACCTTCATGACTGGGCATTGGTCTCTTTTCTTGCCGATTGCCTAGCTTAGGAACCTTTCCGCAATCAACCCCCGGGGATAATGGAATAACTACCCTCGAACGAGGAACATCACATTCCCTGGTAAGATAAGGCAATAGACTTGAGTGACGAAGGACAAGAAGGCGCAGATTGTGGTTGATCTTCCGAAAAGAGATGAAACCCATCTTGCTATGCGGAAGACAAGTAGGCTTCGTTCGAGGGACCCGGTGGCCAGCGGGGTCGAGTGCGGGCCGCATGGTGGCAAGAACAACAAGATGAAGTCGGTGGACGGTTTCTTGGTTGAGCCACAAAACCAAGGTCGAGCCGGGACTTCATGGGAGCCAAGTCATGAGTGGTGATTGGTGGAGGCTACATCAAGTTCGCGGGGTTTGCGGTGGTTCACCAGAAAATCACCGGGTTACTCGGCTGAGCCACAAAGCCGAGGCCGAAGACCGGGCGTGGCTGTCTGGCCAAAACCGACCTGACCGGTTTGGAGAACCGGTCTGACCGGTTTGGGGTCGCAGGGCGCCGGAAGCTTCGAGGCGGAGGACACGCGTCGGGATCGCAAGGTTTGCGTTGAGGCTACGCAGGTTGCGGTCGCCGGGCATCCGTCCGATGGTGAAGACATCAAGAATTCCAAACCCACCCTTGAGGGGCTTGTATCCCGAGTTAGTAGAGAAGGGCGTTTTAGACATTCGGTTGCCTCCATATAACCCAAGAGGTGAGAGGATGGCAGCCAACTCTTGGAACCCTAGCTCATTTGTTTTCCCATTTTCCTTCCTATTTTCCTTAGGATTTCCGTAGGAATAGCAAGAGATCTTCATGGTGAGATCTTGTTGAGAGGGATGGATGATCGGGCGGCTTGCTAGACCTTGTATGAACCTTTGTTTCATGTATAGATGATTCGGCGTGGTTCCTCAAGGTTTGGATGTGTTTTTCCCGGTTGTTCTTGGTAGTGATTTTCGGAGCCCTCTCTCGGTGATTTCTTTGGGTTGTTTTCGGGACCTTTCTCTTGGGGATTTGATGGGGGAAATTTTTGGGAACCCTTCGTGGTTCTTTGGGTTGTGATTCCCCTCCCAAATTCGTGAGTAAAGGTGCTCGATTTTGGGGTTTCTTGAGTTCTTGGGTTGGAAGTGCTCTTGGCGGGATTTCCTTGATTCCTCCCTTTTGGACAAGTTTTGGTGGGATTAAACTTGGCTATGAACTCCTCATGAGGTGTTCCTAATATCCCCAAAGTCTTGTTCAAGTGCGTGGAGCGATTCGGGAGATTGAGGTTTGGTTTTGGGGGAGTTGACCCGCGGGCTGTGTTCTTCCCGACTATCCAGGCTAAAACCGGCCTGACCGATTTCCCAAACCGGTCTGACCGGTTGCGCCCTGTGGGCTGTCGAGAAAGATCCTTGAGCAAGGAAGTCTTTGCTGCCCCATGGCTTCGTTTGTTCAGATGTGGAAAGGCTTTTGAGGTGTTTGGGGTCTTCGGGGAGTTTCTGGACAGAATCGGTCTGACCGGTTTGCCTAACCGGTCTGACCGGTTTCCCCTGCCTGCGTGAGGCTAAGTCCAACAGAAGCGGTCTGACCGGTTTCAAAAACCGGCCTGACCGGTTTGGGCTGCCAGCAGCCGTGTCGTGTGTGGTTCCGCTGCGTGTGTGTGTTGAGGCTGTTGGTTGGGTCTTGCTCCTAGGTACTGTAGCACTCCAGTGGCTACGTGAACTTGGCAAGAGAAGCTTGCGGAGGTGCACGAGTTAATTTGGGTTCATAGGCCAAATTCTTGAATAGCATTTTTATTGGCTCCTATTCACTCCCCCCTCTCTGGTTCGCCGTTTCGGTCCTTCACCTGACAACGGTTGCTGAGTCGTGGAGTTCTCAGACTCGGGCTCGTCAGGATCCGACCTGAAGTCGAACTCGTAGGAGGAGTCCGAGTAGTAGCCAGAGGCGGGGTTGGAGTCCGACGTGTAGTCGGAGACGATCTCCTTGCCAGCCCAGCATGCAGCGAGAGCTTCCGCATGGGCCCTGCTAGCATTGCAGAGGCCATATGGGAAGTTCTCGTGGAGTGGGGCATCAACACACGATGGCTCAGTAGCTGACTCGCATGCGGTGACCCATGGGGACGTCGAGTTCGAGTTGGGGACGGATCCGGACTTGAAGTCGGCGTGTTGGTTGTAGAGCGAAATTTCGCAGAATTTTCTGGCGAGATTGCCCATGATCACCTCAGGAAGTGTCACGAGCCTGGTCCTCGGGTCGGGTGTCATGGTGAGGCGGTGTTGGAAGGACCCAGCGCCGTCAGCTGTGCAAACCCTGGACCCGAAGACGAAGGTGTCGCCGCGGTTAAAGGCGACAGTTGGCTTGATGAATATTGAATCCATCGAGTTCGCCATGAGATCTTCGACGAGAGCCCCAACCTGGCACGCCAACTGTCGGTGTTTTAGACCGGCAACCTACCAAGGCGAGTACCTGAGGTAGATGAATGTGGCCTCGCTGAGATTGGTAACTCGAAGGAATAGACATGTGTCACACAATCTAGACAGGTTCGGGCCGCGAGTGCATAATACCTTACATCCTGTATGTTGCGTAGCTCTGGATTGATTGGGTGTGTTTACAAGATGATGCGTATGAGAGAGGTAAAGGTCCCTGCCTCGCCTTATATAGTCCGAGAGGCAGGGTTACAAGTCGGTTTGGGGAGAGAGTACTGAGAAAGGTCGGATACTAGGATTATTTATTTTAGTGGTGCCTTTGGTCACCTCTAAAATTATAGGATTGGCAAGGAAAATAAGAAAAGGTACCGGAAACTGGCAATGGAAATCCCGAAAAGCCGATAAATCGAAGAATTGAAGCCTTACAGATCCTGTTTCGGACGGACACCGGGAATAGCATAGAATGATCTGCGAACCCTTTGTCGCAACAGTAGTTGTTTCCTGACAAGAGGGATTACATGTGTCGGTGCTAGC
This sequence comes from Cenchrus americanus, assembly GCA_947561735.1. Classification (NCBI taxonomy): domain Eukaryota; kingdom Viridiplantae; phylum Streptophyta; class Magnoliopsida; order Poales; family Poaceae; genus Cenchrus; species Cenchrus americanus. The sequence goes on along the minus strand of OX387242.1, from coordinate 151,447,999 downwards.
CGGCAACTTCGAAAACCGTGAATAACCCACGGGAGGGGGTTCGAATCCCTTCGAGATCCATGGCCATGGAATTCAAACCTTCATGGTCGGGCATTGGTCCCTTTTCTTGCCGATTGCCTAGCTTAGGAACCTTTCTGCAATCAACCCCCAGGGATAATGGAATAACTACCCTCGAACGAGGAACATAACATTCCCTGGTAAGATAAGGCAATAGACTTGAGTGACGAAGGACAAGAAGGCGCAGATTGTGGTTGATCTTCCGAAAAGAGATGAAACCCATCTTGCTAGGCGGAAGACACCACTGGGCGGACCCCAAGGGGGTTCGTCCTGCGACAGCTCAACGACGCGACACTATACGGGAAAGGGCCCCTACGGGGGTTACATTTCTAAGGTAAGGAAGATGTATCGAAAAAATCACAAAATTTTTTCGGATGTAATTTCAAGTTTAGTCTGAACTTGAAATTGACTCAGTTCGGGAGGGGACCAAAAGGTTCCCCCCTGCGACCCCCCTCCAAAAGTAGTGGAACGATTGAGCCAGCTCTCAAATGATGGATTTTGAAGGCTTAATCAACTACTTTTCTCCGAATATTACTACCGAGTCGTCTCACCCCTGAGACGACGACCCCCGCCAACCAAAGGGATTTTACTCCTTTTCCCAGGCCGAGACACCCCCTCATTCCCCTCGAGGGGATGGTGTTTTAGGTAGTATTTTTATTCGGAATAGGATGAGTCGCTCTGCTTCCGTGAAATCCAGACTAGAGAATATTATACTTCCTTACCTTTCCCGGCAGCAGAGCAGAGAGAGCCGAGCCCTCGCCCCGGAGGGGGGGAATTCTTTGCTTTTATCCATAATAGATGGAATATAGACGTATTCCATCTATACCGATAACTGGCATCCCGAAGGGATGTCTTACCTTCCCTCGAGTCCGATCTCGGGAAGGCGCTTCTTAGGCAAGGGGCCCCAACAAATGGGGTATTGTATTCGATTTATCGAGGGAAATCCCTCGATCAATTGTGTTGGCATCGCGGAGGGATGGTTCTTATTAAAGGGAATTCCTCCCAAAGGTCGGATACTAGGATTATTTATTTTAGTGGTGCCTTTGGTCACCTCTAAAATTATAGGATTGGCAAGGAAAATAAGAAAAGGGACCGGAAACTGGCAATGGAAATCCAGAAAAGCCGATAAATCGAAGATTTGAAGCCTTACAGATCCTGTTTCAGACAGACCTGGGAATAGCATAGAATGATCTGCGAACCCTTTGTCGCAACAGTAGTTGTTTCCTGACAAGAGGGATTACATGTGTCAGTGCTAGCCACCAACTTCGAAAACCGTGAATAACCCACGGGAGGGGTTCGAATACCTTCTGAGATCCATGGCCATGGAATTCAAACCTTCATGACTGGGCATTGGTCCCTTTTCTTGCCGATTGCCTAGCTTAGGAACCTTTCTGCAATCAACCCCCGGGGATAATGGAATAACTACCCTCGAACGAGGAACATAACATTCCCTGGTAAGATAAGGCAATAGACTTGAGTGACGAAGGACAAGAAGGCGAAGATTGTGGTTGATCTTCTGAAAAGAGATGAAACCCATCTTGCTAGGCGGAAGACACCACTGGGCGGACCCCAAGGGGGTTCGTCCTGCGACAGCTCAACGACGCGACGCTATACGGGAAAGGGCCCCTACGGGGGTTACATTTCTAAGGTAAGGAAGATGTATCGAAAAAATCGCAAAATTTTTTCGGATGTAATTTCAAGTTTAGTCTAAACTTGAAATTGACTCAGTTCGGGAGGGGACCAAAAGGTTCCCCCCTGCGACCCCCCTCCAAAAGTAGTGGAATGATTGAGCCAGCTCTCAAATGATGGATTTTGAAGGCTCAATCAACTACTTTTCTCCGAATATTACTACCGAGTCGTCTCACCCCTGAGACGACGACCCCCGCCAACCAAAGGGATTTTACTCCTTTTCCCAGGCCGACACACCCCTCATTCCCCTCGAGGGGATGGTGTTTTAGGTAGTATTTTTATTCGGAATAGGAGGAGTCGCTCTGCTTCCGGGAAATCCGGACTAGAGAATATTATACTTCCTTACCTTTCCCGGCAGCAGAGCAGAGAGAGCCGAGCCCTCGCCCCGGAGGGGGGGAATTCTTTGCTTTTATCCATAATAGATGGAATATAGACGTATTCCATCTATACCGATAACTGGCATCCCTCCGGGATGTCTTACCTTCCCTCGAGTCCGATCTCGGGAAGGCGCTTCTTAGGCAAGGGGCCCCAACCAATGGGGTATTGTATTCTATTTATCAAGGGAAATCCCTCGATCAATCGTGTTGGCATCGCGGAGGGATGGTTCTTATTAAAGGGAATTCCTCCCAAAGGTCAGATACTAGGATTATTTATTTTGGTGGTGCCTTTGGTCACCTCTAAAATTATAGGATTGGCAAGGAAAATAAGAAAAGGGACCGGAAACTGGCCATGGAAATCCAGAAAAGCCGATAAATCGAAGATTTGAAGCCTTACAGATCCCGTTTCAGACAGACCTGGGAATAGCATAGAATGATCTGCGAACGCTTTGTCGCAACAGTAGTTGTTTCCTGACAAGAGGGATTACATGTGTTAGTGCTAGCCACCAACTTCGAAAACCGTGAATAACCCACGAGAGGGCTTCGAATCCCTTCTGAGATGCGTGGCCATGGAATTCAAACCTTCATGACTAGGCATTGGTCCCTTTTCTTGCCGATTGCCTAGCTTAGGAACCTTTCTGCAATCAACCCCCATGGATAATGGAATAACTACCCTCGAACAAGGAACATCACATTCCCTGGTAAGATAAGGCAATAGACTTGAGTGACGAAGGACAAGAAGGCGCAGATTGTGGTTGATCTTCCGAAAAGAGATGAAACCCATCTTGCTAGGCGGAAGACACCACTGGTCGGATCCCAAGGGGGTTCGTCCTGTGACAGCTCAACGACGCGACACTATACGGGACAGGAACCCTACGGGGGTTACATTTCTAAGGTAAGGAAGGTGTATCGAAAAAATCACAAAATTTTTTCGGATGTAATTTCAAGTTTAGTCTAAACTTGAAATTGACTCAGTTCGGGAGGGGACCAAAAGGTTCCCCCCTGCGACCCCCCTCCAAAAGTAGTGGAACGATTGAGCCAGCTCTCAAATGATGGATTTTGAAGGCTTAATCAACTACTTTTCTCCGAATATTACTACCAAGTCGTCTCACCCCTAAGACGACGACCCCCGCCAACCAAAGGGATTTTACTCCTTTTCCCAGGCCGACACACCCCTCATTCCCCTCGAGGGGATGGTGTTTTAGGTAGTATTTTTATTCGGAATAGGAGGAGTCGCTCTGCTTCCGGGAAATCCGGACTAGAGAGTATTATACTTCCTTACCTTTCCCGGCAGCAGAGCAGAGAGAGCCGAGCCCTCGCCCCGGAGGGGGGGAATTCTTTGCTTTTATCCATAATAGATGGAATATAGACGTATTCCATCCATACCGATAACTGGCATCCCGGAGGGATGTCTTACCTTCCCTCGAGTCCGATCTCGGGAAGGCGCTTCTTAGGCAAGGGGCCCCAACCAATGGGGTATTGTATTCGATTTACCGAGGGAAATCCCTCGATCAATCGTGTTGGCATCGCGGAGGGATGGTTCTTATTAAAGGGAATTCCTCCCAAAGGTCGGATACTAGGATTATTTATTTTAGTGGTGCCTTTGGTCACCTCTAAAATTATAGGATTGGCAAGGAAAATAAGAAAAGGGACCGGAAAATGGCAATGGAAATCCAGAAAAGCCGATAAATCGAAGATTTGAAGCCTTACAGATCCTGTTTCAGACAGACCTGGGAATAGCATAGAATGATCTGCAAACCCTTTGTCGCAACAGTAGTTGTTTCCTGACAAGAGGGATTACATGTGTCAGTGCTAGCCACCAACTTCGAAAACCGTGAATAACCCACGGGAGGGGTTCGAATCCCTTCTGAGATCCATGGCCATGGAATTCAAACCTTCATGACTGGGCATTGGTCCCTTTTCTTGCCGATTGCCTAGCTTAGGAACCTTTCTGCAATCAACCCCCGGGGATAATGGAATAACTACCCTCGAACGAGGAACATAACATTCCCTGGTAAGATAAGGCAATAGACTTGAGTGACGAAGGACAAGAAGGCGCAGATTGTGGTTGATCTTCCGAAAAGAGATGAAACCCATCTTGCTAGGCGGAAGACACCACTGGGCGGATCCCAAGGGGGTTCGTCCTGCGACAGCTCAACGACGCGACGCTATACGGGAAAGGGCCCCTACGGGGGTTACATTTCTAAGGTAAGGAAGATGTATCGAAAAAATCACAAAATTTTTTCGGGTGTAATTTCAAGTTTAGTCTAAACTTGAAATTGACTCAGTTCGGGAGGGGACCAAAAGGCTCCCCCCTGCGACCCCCCTCCAAAAGTAGTGGAACGATTGAGCCAGCTCTCAAATGATGGATTTTGAAGGCTTAATCAACTACTTTTCTCCGAATATTACTACCGAGTCGTCTCACCCCTGAGACGATGACCCCCGCCAACGAAAGGGATTTTACTCCTTTTCCCAGGCCGACACACCCCTCATTCCCCTCGAGGGGATGGTGTTTTAGGTAGTATTTTTATTCGGAATAGGAGGAGTCGCTCTGCTTCCGGGAAATCCGGACTAGAGAATATTATACTTCCTTACCTTTCCGGCAGCGAGAGCGAGAGAGAGCCGAGCCCTCGCCCGGGGAGGGGGGGAATTCTTTGCTTTTATCCATAATAGATGGAATATAGACGTATTCCATCCATACCGATAACTGGCATCCCGGAGGGATGTCTTACCTTCCCTCGAGTCCGATCTCGGGAAGGCGCTTCTTAGGCAAGGGGCCCCAACCAATGGGGTATTGTATTCGATTTATCGAGGGAAATCCCTCGATCAATCGTGTTGGCGTCGCGGAGGGATGGTTCTTATTAAAGGGAATTCCTCCCAAAGGTCGGATACTAGGATTATTTATTTTAGTGGTGCCTTTGGTCACCTCTAAAATTATAGGATTGGCAAGGAAAATAAGAAAAGGGACCGGAAAATGGCAATGGAAATCCAGAAAAGCCGATAAATCGAAGATTTGAAGCCTTACGGATCCTTGTTTCGAACGGACACGGGAATAGCATAGAATGATCTACAAACTCTTTGTCGCAACAGTAGTTGTTTCCTGACAAGAGGGATTACATGTGTCAGTGCTAGCCACCAACTTCGAAAACCGTGAATAACCCACGGGAGGGGTTCGAATCCCTTCTGAGATCCATGGCCATGGAATTCAAACCTTCATGACTGGGCATTGGTCCCTTTTCTTGCCGATTGCCTAGCTTAGGAACCTTTCTGCAATCAACCCCCAGGGATAATGGAAGAACTACCCTCGAACGAGGAACATAACATTCCCTGGTAAGATAAGGCAATAGACTTGAGTGACGAAGGACAAGAAGGCGAAGATTGTGGTTGATCTTCCGAAAAGAGATGAAACCCATCTTGCTAGGCGGAAGACACCACTGGGCGGACCCCAAGGGGGTTCGTCCTGCGACAGCTCAACGACGCGACGCTATACGGGAAAGGGCCCCTACGGGGGTTACATTTCTAAGGTAAGGAAGATGTATCGAAAAAATCGCAAAATTTTTTCGGATGTAATTTCAAGTTTAGTCTAAACTTGAAATTGACTCAGTTCGGGAGGGGACCAAAAGGTTCCCCCCTGCGACCCCCCTCCAAAAGTAGTGGAATGATTGAGCCAGCTCTCAAATGATGGATTTTGAAGGCTCAATCAACTACTTTTCTCCGAATATTACTACCGAGTCGTCTCACCCCTGAGACGACGACCCCCGCCAACCAAAGGGATTTTACTCCTTTTCCCAGGCCGACACACCCCTCATTCCCCTCGAGGGGATGGTGTTTTAGGTAGTATTTTTATTCGGAATAGGAGGAGTCGCTCTGCTTCCGGAAATCCGGACTAGAGAATATTATACTTCCTTACCTTTCCCTACAGCGGAGCGAGAGAGAGCCGAGCCCTCACCCCGGAGGGGGGGAATTCTTTGCTTTTATCCATAATAGATGGAATATAGACGTATTCCATCTATACCGATAACTGGCATCCCTCCGGGATGTCTTACCTTCCCTCGAGTCCGATCTCGGGAAGGCGCTTCTTAGGCAAGGGGCCCCAACCAATGGGGTATTGTATTCGATTTATCGAGGGAAATCCCTCGATCAATCGTGTTGGCATCCCGGAGGGATGGTTCTTATTAAAGGGAATTCCTCCCAAAGGTCGGATACTAGGATTATTTATTTTAGTGGTGCCTTTGGTCACCTCTAAAATTATAGGTTTGGCAAGGAAAATAAGAAAAGGGACCGGAAACTGGCAATGGAAATCCAGAAAAGCCGATAAATCGAAGATTTGAAGCCTTACAGATCCCGTTTCAGACAGACCTGGGAATAGCATAGAATGATCTGCGAACCCTTTGTCGCAACAGTAGTTGTTTCCTGACAAGAGGGATTACATGTGTTAGTGCTAGCCACCAACTTCGAAAACCGTGAATAACCCACGGGAGGGCTTCGAATCCCTTCTGAGATGCGTGGCCATGGAATTCAAACCTTCATGACTAGGCATTGGTCCCTTTCCTTGCCGATTGCCTAGCTTAGGAACCTTTCCGCAATCAACCCCCCGGGGATAATGGAATAACTTCCCTCGAACAAGGAACATCACATTCCCTGGTAAGATAAGGCAATAGACTTGAGTGACGAAGGACAAGAAGGCGCAGATTGTGGTTGATCTTCCGAAAAGAGATGAAACCCATCTTGCTAGGCGGAAGACACCACTGGTCGGATCCCAAGGGGGTTCGTCCTGTGACAGCTCAACGACGCGACACTATACGGGATAGGAACCCTACGGGGGTTACATTTCTAAGGTAAGGAAGGTGTATCGAAAAAATCACAAAATTTTTTCGGATGTAATTTCAAGTTTAGTCTAAACTTGAAATTGACTCAGTTCGGGAGGGGACCAAAAGGTTCCCCCCTACGACCCCCCTCCAAAAGTAGTGGAACGATTGAGCCAGCTCTCAAATGATGGATTTTGAAGGCTCAATCAACTACTTTTCTCCGAATATTACTACCGAGTCGTCTCACCCCTGAGACGACGACCCCCGCCAACCAAAGGGATTTTACTCCTTTTCCCAGGCCGACACACCCCTCATTCCCCTCGAGGGGATGGTGTTTTAGGTAGTATTTTTATTCGGAATAGGAGGAGTCGCTCTGCTTCCGGGAAATCCGGACTAGAGAGTATTATACTTCCTTACCTTTCCCGGCAGCAGAGCAGAGAGAGCCGAGCCATCGCCCCGGAGGGGGGGAATTCTTTGCTTTTATCCATAATAGATGGAATATAGACGTATTCCATCCATACCGATAACTGGCATCCCGGAGGGATGTCTTACCTTCCCTCGAGTCCGATCTCGGGAAGGCGCTTCTTAGGCAAGGGGCCCCAACCAATGGGGTATTGTATTCGATTTACCGATGGAAATCCCTCGATCAATCGTGTTGGCATCGCGGAGGGATGGTTCTTATTAAAGGGAATTCCTCCCAAAGGTCGGATACTAGGATTATTTATTTTAGTGGTGCCTTTGGTCACCTCTAAAATTATAGGATTGGCAAGGAAAATAAGAAAAGGGACCGGAAACTGGCAATGGAAATCCAGAAAAGCCGATAAATCGAAGATTTGAAGCCTTACAGATCCTGTTTCAGACAGACCTGGGAATAGCATAGAATGATCTGCAAACCCTTTGTCGCAACAGTAGTTGTTTCCTGACAAGAGGGATTACATGTGTCAGTGCTAGCCACCAACTTCGAAAACCGTGAATAACCCACGGGAGGGGTTCGAATCCCTTCTGAGATCCATGGCCATGGAATTCAAACCTTCATGACTGGGCATTGGTCCCTTTTCTTGCCGATTGCCTAGCTTAGGAACCTTTCTGCAATCAACCCCCAGGGATAATGGAATAACTACCCTCGAACGAGGAACATAACATTCCCTGGTAAGATAAGGCAATAGACTTGAGTGACGAAGGACAAGAAGGCGCAGATTGTGGTTGATCTTCCGAAAAGAGATGTGTTGACGGATAAAAGACGTATCCCTCTACGATCCGCAAGCGTACGGACCCCACACCTTTTTCACCACGGGATTCCCAAGGTTCTTGTCAATCCGCGGAGCAAGGGGATTACAAGCGTTCGATCAACAACGACACACTAGCTACTAAAACCCTAACTACTATTATACTAGAAAAACAACTAAACTCACTAGAGAGAATGATAAACGATCAAGAGAGAAGACACTCGCCCACGGGTCTACGATACTAGAGCATGCAATCGCTTAAAGACATGAAAAACCAATCTAATCTATCGGGGATGTGACCACGGTTTCGCCCTTTCCCTCCTCTCGTACCGTCACTACGCGAAGGTATTCATGACTAGACCTTTGATGGCCACGGCGTATTGAATTGATCCGAGGAAGCATTGGAGCTCGTACTCCCTCTACGGCATGGTAGCTAACCTTTAAGCATTAAAGTATATTCAACACAAGATGATAGATAGAAAATCCGACAAAGTGCGATTACATCTCACGATCGATTACAACCCATGGACGAATGAGAAGATTACCCCATCAAGGTGCTGATCATGGCACCGTTGATCATGGTTTCCCTTCCGCCGGTGTCTTCCTCCTTCTCCACGAGAGGGTGCTTCCTTCGAGGTGGTTGATCTCCGCCCGGAGATCCTCCTCCTCTCTCTCTAGCTTGTAGATGGCCTTCCGGGTGCGAATAAACTCCTCTCTGTCCGTTGGCGGCGCGTCGGGGGTTTTAGGGTCGAAGATCCTTCGAGGGCAAGGAAAACGGGACCGAACCGGTGCCCGAAGTGGGCTGGGCCGATCCGACCGGGCCGGCCGGCCCGGGCCCGGTTTCGGCCGGTTCGGTCGCCCTTTTTGCTCCGTGGGTCCTCGTGCACTTATCTACTTCGCCCCCTCCACTTGGATGATTTTGACGCTGTTATCCTCGCGATCAAGATGGAGACTCTCTTTGCATGAAGTTTGACCTTTTACGCTTCAATCCCCGGGGGTGTTCCTCGTAGCACTTCGGTCCTCACCACCATTGGAAGTAATTTCAGCAAGCTCATGAACACGAACAAGACTCCATGAATGCTCCTTTGAACTTATTGCAAATCCGTCCTTTATGTCCATGATTTCCTACATAAACACAACACTTCCAAATGCATGCACAAAGATGAACTTGTTATATGATTAGCATGCCTAGTGGCAGGTTAGTTCAATAATCAAATCCAAACCAAAGTGTAATGAACATGCTAGGTGCACCAAAATACACCGTCAACATCTCCCCCACACTTAGCTCTTGCTCGTCCTCGAGCAAGTACTCGTAAAAGAACTTCGTCCAAGGTGTGTAATCGTGTATCACTTATCCTTCTTCACAAGTTAGTCAATCCCTTCATCATTAATACATAAACACAAAGTAATGATAATCAAACATAAACATGGGCGTTTAGAATTTTTACCACATCAAGATTTACCCCACAACTCAAACTCTTCACTCGAAGCCTTCAATTTCAGCCATACTTACTTCTTTGCTTCCATCGGAGGGTTTTTATGGTTTTCAAAACAAAAATTCCCGCAACAAGTGTTAGACAAAAACCTTTCTCCAAGCTCTCTCAAGTCACTCATATGAAGTGTCTATCCTAACCAAATTTTATAAAACTCTCACCTCCCATTAATCTCTCATATATCATGTAAAAGTGGAGCTATAGGTAGGGCTAGCGCAATCAACACAAGTATTGTCAAACTAAGAACTTCCTCTAATGGTTGTCTACCTTTCGAGCCAATGATCATGAGAATTAACCATATGTAGGGATATCAAGGATGAGAAGATTTAGAATGGTGGACATGTGCAAGGGCAAAAGAAAATTGTGACTTCAAGGCACCAATGATGTCCTCGTTGTCGGATTGCACATGGTTGGAAATAGAGTAAAAGTTTCGTCTCACAATCAACGTGACATCCTTCCTTACACTTTATTATTTTTCTTTTCTTTCACTTGATCCATCCCTCTCATATCTTCATTGCTAACTCATCTTTCTCTTTTCTTTTTCATTCACATATGATTTTTTTTTTCTTTTCCATACACATACTTTTTCTCTTTATTTTTCTCTCTCTTGACGACTTTTCAAAGCTTTCAATTCTCCCTTTTCTCGCATGCATACAATCTGAATTTTTTTTTAAATAAATCATGCTAGAGACGAGACGAAACTTTGAAAATAGGTTGTGTTCAAGGAATACGATGTTCAAAAGAGGTGTATAGGTTTGGGTATGGAATTCGGCGATGTACATGACTTCCGTTGTGAAAGACATGTTACCGAATGAATGACGAGGCTAGCAACAAAAGATAAGCACAAGGACATGATCATTGCTTGAAATTAAAACTCACCAAGAGAGAAGGGTCCTAGCCTAACTCATCGTGCTAATCACACTTATAGTGGAGCGAAAAAAAACAAACTTGGCTTTGGATAGGAATTTTTTTATACTCTCAACTTGGAAAAAGAGATTTTGCTAACCTTTATTACAAGGGTTTTAACATAATTTTCAGAACTGAAATCCTCCAATTTTTAGCATCGAACATAGCACAACTAGCATATGAAGCTCAAGATCGAAGTGCGGTATGGGTACTTTAAGTAGTAGCGATTCCACTAAGCACCACGGTAAACGTCTTTCAAACCACATACTTGTATTCATATATCAAGAATCGAAGATTAGACAAACAAGTAAATAAAGATAAACAATACATAAAACACAAAGATGTATATAAAGACTCTTTTTATTTGGTTTTCTTGACTCAACACTAATGTAAGACACTTGCAAAAAATTTAAAAACAGACTCGAAAACTAAAGACTCATTAAAACGCTAAGACTCTCACACGAAGATTAAACCGAACCTAAACTTGAAGTTCAAAAGCTAAGGCTAGCGAGCTAGCTCTCCCCCACACTTAAAACATACGACGTCCTCGTCGTATCTTACAAAAATCCTAAGGGGAAAACTAGATCTAATGGTACTTCGAGCAAGCTTTGCACCACTTGCCTCTCATGTTTCCAACCATGCCGAAAAGTTTGCGCACGTTACGGTTAAGGAACTTGTAGTCATCTTCAACTACGCGCTCCAAGTCCTCCATACGCTGCTTCATCGCTTCCATGGTTTGAAGACATTCGTCGGCCGACGCGTAGAGAGCTGCGATGGATTGACGGCAAAATCGACAACACACCGGATGCAATCCGAAGGGGTCGTCGTCGCCATAATCTCCACCGTTGTCACCACCGTCGTCGCCACCTCCATTGTTGTCGCCTTCGCCACCGCCGTTGCCGTCGCCATTGGGGCCCTCGGGAGTCCTTTCGTAGGGCTGCTCGCCCCAATCATCATCATCTCTACCGGCAGCCGCCCACGAGCTCGGGCTACGATCGTCGGAGTAGTCGCTATCCCCATATTCCTTAGGCTCCGGCGACACCTCCTTGTAATCCTTACGCTTGATGCCTTGGAGACGTGCCGACCTTCGAACGGGTGTAGGGACCTTCTCTCCTTTGACGGGGGTTGCGAGATGCAAGAGCTCCGGTCGGGACACGTCCTCCGCAACGGATACGTGCGGTCCTCTTGACGGGTAGCTTGACCTCGCATCGCATCGCCTCCTCCATCGATGGCTTCTTGGCTTCTACCTTCAACTCTAAGCTTTTTGGAGGCTCAATGGCTGCTACAAGGGTGCAACACATTGCTTGAAAGGATTGATTCTCGAGCTCCCAATTCGGCCAAATATATAGTCCCGAGAGAAAAGCCACGGGAACCTTATTTTCCTTTTTTACACTTCCCTTAAAATTTTCCGACCAAACAAGGAAGTCAAAAAGGAGCAATTCGGGCGAAATTCGGGGACATCGGGCGTCGGGCCCCCCTTGGGCCGATCCGACTGGGCCGGCCGGCCCACCCCTGCCTCGGGGGCCGGGCCGGTCCGGTTTTTGCACACCGCCCTATTTTTTTCGTCCTCGGCCCGTGGGGAAAAAGTTGGCCCGGTTAATCTTCGCGAAAAACTCCAGAAAGCTAAAAGAAAAATTATTTACAGAAGTTGGTGCCTTGTTTTTTCGTCCTAGGCGGGACGTTCGGGCTCTTCCTCCATGGTAAAGACGTCAACATGATGAATGGGCACGACATCGGGTTCGTAGTAAACCTTAAGCCGCTGTCCATTCACCACAAATTGATCGCCGTTTATATCCATAATGGTTACCGCTCCGTTGGAGAACACCGAATGCACAACATAAGGTCCGTCCCACTTGCTTTGCAATTTCCCCTTTCCGAAGGTTTTAAACCTCGAATTGTAGAGGAGGACCTTATCTCCTTCTTTGAATTCTTTTTTCTTCAATCTTTTATCATACCACCTTTTGATTCTCTCTTTGTATATGCTTGCGTTTTCATAAGCTTTCAACCTCAACTCCTCTAGCTCGCTTATTTGAATTCTCCGTTTCACCACCGCGGCATCGAGATCAAGGTTCATCTCTTTAATCGCCCAATAGGCTTTATGTTCTAACTCAACCGGAAGGTGGCAAGCTTTTCCATAGACGAATTGATAGGGGGTCATACCTATCGGTGTTTTAAACGCCGTTCGATAAGCCCATAAAGCACCGTCTAATTTCTTTGACCAATCCTTGCCTCCCTTCTCTATGGTCTTGTTGAGTATGCTTTTTAATTGCCTATTTGACGTCTCCGCTTGTCCGTTGGTTTGTGGGTGATAGGCCGTGGAGACCCTATGCTCAATTCCCAACTTGGACAAGCACTTTTTGAAGTTCTTCCGGTGAAATGAGTTCCTCCATCACTTATCAAGATTCTCGGTGTACCGAAACGGGGAAAGATCACGTTCTTGATCATAGTGATGGACTCCTCCGTAGAAGCTTTACGACATGGTATAGCCTCTACCCACTTGGATACATAATCAACCATAACAAGTATATACTCGAATCCAAATGAGTTTTTAAAAGGCCCCATGAAGTCTATGCCCCATACATCGAATATGTCGACTTGCAAGTTGTATTTCAAAGGCATAGAATTTCTTTGAGAGATGTTTCCGGTTCTTTGGCATTCGGGGCATGACGCAACATATCTTTTAGTATCTTCATGCATCTCCGGCCAATAGAATCCGCTCGACCATACTTTGGCTTCGGTTCGAAAATGGCTATAGTGCCCACCGTACTCCGCCGAGTGGCACTTCCTTAGAATCTCAAGCCTCTCTTCCCTTGGCACACATCTTCTCATCACACCATCATTGCCCGGCTTGAAGAGGTATGGTGCATCCCAAAAATATTTCTTACTTTCAGAAATTATCTTCCTTTGAGTGTTTTTGTCTAGATGATCGAGGGGCATCTTTCGAATCGCTCTAATTATGTCAATCATCCAAGTATCTTTATCAAGCACTCTATAGAGGTGGTCATCTCTCATCTTATCTTCTATGGGCTCTTTATCATCTTGCCCACGATTCATCCTAGACAAATGATCGGCCACAACATTTTCCACCCCCTTTTTATCACGAATTTCAACATCGAACTCTTGGAGAAGAAGGATCCAACGAATCAAACGTGGTTTAGCTTCCTTCTTAGCCAAGAGATACTTTATGGCTGCGTGATCGGTGTAAACAATGACTTTCGAGTTCACGATGTAGGATCTGAATTTTTCGAAAGCAAATACCACCGCCGGCAACTCTTTTTCCGTAGTAGCGTAATTTAATTGAGCCCCACTAAGAGTTTTGCTAGCGTAGTAAACGGCGTGAACTCGGCCTTCCTTTCTTTGTCCCAAGACCGCGCCTACGGCGTAGTCACTTGCGTCACACATGATCTCGAAAGGTTGGCTCCAATCCGGAGGTTGGATGATGGGAGCACTCACCAACGCATTTTTCAAGGTCCGAATGCCGCTAGACACTTCTCATCAAAGTCGAAAGCCACATCCTTTTGAAGAAGGTGTGTCAAAGGCTTAGTGATCTTCGAGAAGTCCTTTATAAATCTTCTATAGAATCCGGCATGGCCTAGAAAGCTCCTTAAGGACTTAACATCCGTAGGAGGTGGGAGTTGCTCAAGCTGTCTCTACCTTAGCCTTGTCCACTTCAATTCCTCTCTCGGATATAACATGTCCGAGCACTATGCCTTGCTTAACCATGAAGTGGCACTTTTCCCAATTTAAAACCAAATCTACCTCCGCACACCTTGTAAGGACCTTTTCTAAGTTTGCTAAGCAATCCATGAACGTCTTCCGTAAACGGAAAAATCATCCATGAACACTTCAACAATTTCTTCGATGAATTCCGAAAACACGGCCATCATGCAACGTTGAAAAGAGGCCGGAGCGTTGCATAGGCCGAAGGGCATCCTCCTATATGCAAACGTTCCGTAAGGACACGTAAATGTTGTCTTATGTTGATCTTCGGGTGAATGGGAATTTGCATGAACCCCGAGTATCCATCGAGAAAGCAAAAATAAGCGTGGTTTGCTAACCTCTCGAGCATCTCGTCTATGAACGGTAAGGGGAAGTGATCTTTCTTCGTCGCTTTGTTAAGCTTACGGTAATCGATACACATCCGCCACCCGGTCACGGTTCTTTGCGGTATCAATTCGTTCTTCTCATTCTTCACCACGGTCAAACCTCCTTTCTTCGGTACACAATGTACTGGGCTCACCCATTCGCTATGCGGAACGGGTAGATGATTCCGGCATCAAGTAACTTGATAACCTCTTTCTTTACTACCTCTCGCATGGCATGGGTTAGCCTCCTTTGGTGGTCCACTACGGGCTTACATTGGTCTTCCATTGGTATACGATGAGTGCAAAAGGGCGGGCTAATACCTTTGAGATCGTTAATTGAATATCCAATCACCTTCCTATGTTTTTTTAATAAAATCAGCAACGCTTCATTTTCTTCGGGACTCAATTCGTCGCTCACAATGATTTGGATAAGTTTTGTCCGGGCCCAAAAATTCATATTTTAATCCCTTGGGCAAAGGTTTAAGGTCTACTTCGGGCACTTGTGGCTCCTCGGGTTTGATTTCTCCTATGTCTTCGAACTTTTCTTCCTCCACGCTACCATCATGCGGCTCTAAGCCTTTTGTTGCTTCCTCTAGTTCTTCATCTTGTTGATTACTAATTTGATTTTCCATCGCTCTTTGCAGCGGGTCTCTAAGGGTTTCAACAAAACAAAGACTATCTATCTCTTCTATTTCTTCATCTTCGGGAGGAAAAGGAGTAAGGTGTTTAGAAGCACGAAGAAAGTTATATGTGTACTTTGTTCCATTAAGGTTCATTGTTACTTTGCCTTCTCCGGCATCTAACACGGCATCAACCAACTTAAGAAAAGGCCTACCTAAGATTATATGATCAGAATTACTATGGTAAGCATCAATAACAAAGAAATCGGTTGGTATGTAGTTTCTAGAAATTTTTACTTTCATGTTGCAAGTAATACCTAGAGGTTTGATAGTTCTACCATCTCCCATGATTAATTTCGTTGATGTTGGAGCTAAGTCTAGGTTGTGGTATTGAACTTTATCGTAAATTTTAGAAGATAGAACACTTACTTGGGCTCCGATGTCGCATAAGGCTTTGCATTGAACTCCGTTGATCTCGCAACTCAAGTGCGGCGTCATCTTCTCTTCTTCTTCGGATCCGATCGAATAAATTTCAGCAAGGCGAGCGTATGGTGATGCTTCGGGCTTGATCCCCATGATCCTCTTCACCTCGGCAATATGTTCCGGATCCACCACATCATCTCCAAAGAGCTTTTCAAAAATCTCACCGGTGGTTTCGAGGTCGTATGAATTTTCAGCTTTCCTCTCCGGTGGGAAATCCACTTCCAATGCTCTTGCCATCCCCTTTTGATTAGGGAACGGTCTTCTCTTGTCGAATACTTCTCCGTAATCAATAGGAACCCAATCCATTGGCTCGAACTCCCTTAGTGGCTTCGCGCTTGACATGCTTCTCTTGTTCGTCTCATTTGGTGCGGCGAAGTCGACGTTTGGTGTAGTTCTTGACTTGATGTGTTCTTGTTTAAGCTTCTCCATGATTGGCTCCTCTTTTGTGACTTCCGGGGTTGCCTCTTTAGAAAAATCAGCAAGCTTTTTCTTCCTTGAATTAAATTCCGGCTCTTCCGCAAGTCTTGTTTCCCAATCTCTTCGCATGGCAGCCGCTTTACTAACTTTTTGTAGAAGTTGGGCGGCTTCCGTGAGTGTTTTCTCCATGAGATCCCCACCCGCACACATTTCGACGTGTCGCATGCAACTAGGGGGTTAGGGAAAAGAAAAATGTATGCAAGAGTACGTCACCGGTGAAGCCGAGTTTTGGTCCTTGTTCGATTAATTCATTAAACCTATCCCGGGCTTGGTCTATCCCTTCCTCTTCTCCTTGCATGAAATTGATCACTTGCCTCCTTAGATGTTGAACCTTGCTCATTGGAAAGAACTTCTCGCAAAACTTCTTTGTCAACTTGTTCCAATTGCCTTCAACTTCAAAGGACGCAACCGAATACCATGTCTTTGCTTTGCCGGCAAGTGAGTAGGGAAAGAGATTCCATTTGAACCATTCATCGGGAACTCCTTCTTGACGCACCGTGTTGCATATTGTCGTGAAATCCCTTATGTGTCTATATGGGTTCTCCGTAACCATCCCTTCAAATGGGTTTTCCGCCACCATCTTCATGATCTTGGATTTAATTTCATACTTGGTCGCTTCGAGCTTCGAATCCGACTCTTGTACCTTTATGTCTTCACATCGAGGGCTAGCGTAATCCCTTAATGATTTCTCCGGTTCTTCCACGGGTTGATTAACGAACTCCATCTAGACAATAAGATAAAAACAAAAACAAAAAAGAAACAAGTGTTTTTCGATAATATATGTTAGATATAGCAAATAAAAGATAAACTAAAATATAAAACTAAGTTAGATGCAAATCAAACGATGTAAACTAACTTGCTCCCCGGCAACGGCGCCAGAAAAAGGGGCTTGTTGACGGATAAAAGACGTATCCCTCTACGATCCGCAAGCGTACGGACCCCACACCTTTTTCACCACGGGATTCCCAAGGTTCTTGTCAATCCGCGGAGCAAGGGGATTACAAGCGTTCGATCAACAACGACACACTAGCTACTAAAACCCTAACTACTATTATACTAGAAAAACAACTAAACTCACTAGAGAGAATGATAAACGATCAAGAGAGAAGACACTCGCCCACGGGTCTACGATACTAGAGCATGCAATCGCTTAAAGACATGAAAAACCAATCTAATCTATCGGGGATGTGACCACGGTTTCGCCCTTTCCCTCCTCTCGTACTGTCACTACGCGAAGGTATTCATGACTAGACCTTTGATGGCCACGGCGTATTGAATTGATCCGAGGAAGCATTGGAGCTCGTACTCCCTCTACGGCATGGTAGCTAACCTTTAAGCATTAAAGTATATTCAACACAAGATGATAGATAGAAAATCCGACAAAGTGCGATTACATCTCACGATCGATTACAACCCATGGACGAATGAGAAGATTACCCCATCAAGGTGCCGATCATGGCACCGTTGATCATGGTTTCCCTTCCGCCGGTGTCTTCCTCCTTCTCCACGAGAGGGTGCTTCCTTCGAGGTGGTTGATCTCCGGCCGGAGATCCTCCTCCTCTCTCTCTAGCTTGTAGATGGCCTTCGGTGCGAATAAACTCCTCTCTCGTCCGTTGGCGGCGCGTCGGGGGTTTTAGGGTCGAAGATCCTTCGAGGGCAAGGAAAACGGGACCGAACCGGTGCCCGAAGTGGGCCGGGCCGATCCGACGCGGGCCGGCCGGCCCGGGCCCGGTTTCGGCCGGTTCGGTCGCCCTTTTTGCTCCGTGGGTCCTCGTGCACTTATCTACTTCGCCCCCTCCACTTGGATGATTTTGACGCTGTTATCCTCGCGATCAAGATGGAGACTCTCTTTGCATGAAGTTTGACCTTTTACGCTTCAATCCCCGGGGGTGTTCCTCGTAGCACTTCGGTCCTCACCACCATTGGAAGTAATTTCAGCAAGCTCATGAACACGAACAAGACTCCATGAATGCTCCTTTGAACTTATTGCAAATCCGTCCTTTATGTCCATGATTTCCTACATAAACACAACACTTCCAAATGCATGCACAAAGATGAACTTGTTATATGATTAGCATGCCTAGTGGCAGGTTAGTTCAATAATCAAATCCAAACCAAAGTGTAATGAACATGCTAGGTGCACCAAAATACACCGTCAACAAGATGAAACCCATCTTGCTAGGCGGAAGACACCACAGGGCGGACCCCAAGGGGGTTCGTCCTGCGACAGCTCAACGACGCGACACTATACGGGAAAGGGCCCCTACGGGGGTTACATTTCTAAGGTAAGGAAGATGTATCGAAAAAATCACAAAATTTTTTCGGGTGTAATTTCAAGTTTAGTCTAAACTTGAAATTGACTCAGTTCGGGAGGGGACCAAAAGGCTCCCCCCTGCGACCCCCCTCCAAAAGTAGTGGAACGATTGAGCCAGCTCTCAAATGATGGATTTTGAAGGCTTAATCAACTACTTTTCTCCGAATATTACTACCGAGTCGTCTCACCCCTGAGACGATGACCCCCGCCAACCAAAGGGATTTTACTCCTTTTCCCAGGCCGACACACCCCTCATTCCCCTCGAGGGGATGGTGTTTTAGGTAGTATTTTTATTCGGAATAGGAGGAGTCGCTCTGCTTCCGGGAAATCCGGACTAGAGAATATTATACTTCCTTACCTTTCCGGCGAGCGGAGCGCAGAGAGCCGAGCCCTCGCCCCGGAGGGGGGGAATTCTTTGCTTTTATCCATAATAGATGGAATATAGACGTATTCCATCTATACCGATAACTGGCATCCCGGAGGGATGTCTTACCTTCCCTCGAGTCCGATCTCGGGAAGGCGCTTCTTAGGCAAGGGGCCCCAACCAATGGGGTATTGTATTCGATTTATCGAGGGAAATCCCTCGATCAATCGTGTTGGCATCCCGGAGGGATGGTTCTTATTAAAGGGAATTCCTCCCAAAGGTCGGATACTAGGATTATTTATTTTAGTGGTGCCTTTGGTCACCTCTAAAATTATAGGATTGGCAAGGAAAATAAGAAAAGGGACCGGAAAATGGCAATGGAAATCCAGAAAAGCCGATAAATCGAAGATTTGAAGCCTTACAGATCCTGTTTCAGACAGACCTGGGAATAGCATAGAATGATCTACAAACTCTTTGTCGCAACAGTAGTTGTTTCCTGACAAGAGGGATTACATGTGTCAGTGCTAGCCACCAACTTCGAAAACCGTGAATAACCCACGGGAGGGGTTCGAATCCCTTCTGAGATCCATGGCCATGGAATTCAAACCTTCATGGTCGGGCATTGGTCCCTTTTCTTGCCGATTGCCTAGCTTAGGAACCTTTCTGCAATCAACCCCCAGGGATAATGGAAGAACTACCCTCGAACGAGGAACATAACATTCCCTGGTAAGATAAGGCAATAGACTTGAGTGACGAAGGACAAGAAGGCGATGATTGTGGTTGATCTTCCGAAAAGAGATGAAACCCATCTTGCTAGGCGGAAGACACCACTGGGCGGACCCCAAGGGGGTTCGTCCTGCGACAGCTCAACGACGCGACACTATACGGGAAAGGGCCCCTACGGGGGTTACATTTCTAAGGTAAGGAAGATGTATCGAAAAAATCACAAATTTTTTTCGGATGTAATTTCAAGTTTAGTCTAAACTTGAAATTGACTCAGTTCGGGAGGGGACCAAAAGGTTCCCCCCTGCGACCCCCCTCCAAAAGTAGTGGAATGATTGAGCCAGCTCTCAAATGATGCATTTTGAAGGCTTAATCAACTACTTTTCTCCGAATATTACTACCGAGTCGTCTCACCCCTGAGACGACGACCCCCGCCAACCAAAGGGATTTTACTCCTTTTCCCAGGCCGACACACCCCTCATTCCCCTCGAGGGGATGGTGTTTTAGGTAGTATTTTTATTCGGAATAGGAGGAGTCGCTCTGCTTCCGGGAAATCCGGACTAGAGAATATTATACTTCCTTACCTTTCCCGGCAGCAGAGCAGAGAGCCGAGCCCTCACCCCGGAGGGGGGGAATTCTTTGCTTTTATTTATAATAGATGGAATATAGACGTATTCCATCTATACCGATAACTGGCATCCCTCCGGGATGTCTTACCTTCCCTCGAGTCCGATCTCGGGAAGGCGCTTCTTAGGCAAGGGGCCCCAACCAATGGGGTATTGTATTCGATTTATCGAGGGAAATCCCTCGATCAATCGTGTTGGCATCCCGGAGGGATGGTTCTTATTAAAGGGAATTCCTCCCAAAGGTCGGATACTAGGATTATTTATTTTAGTGGTGCCTTTGGTCACCTCTAAAATTATAGGATTGGCAAGGAAGATAAGAAAAGGGACCGGAAACTGGCAATGGAAATCCAGAAAAGCCGATAAATCGAAGATTTGAAGCCTTACAGATCCTGTTTCAGACAGACCTGGGAATAGCATAGAATGATCTGCGAACCCTTTGTCGCAACAGTAGTTGTTTCCTGACAAGAGGGATTACATGTGTCAGTGCTAGCCACCAACTTCGAAAACCGTGAATAACCCACGGGAGGGGTTCGAATCCCTTCTGAGATGCGTGGCCATGGAATTCAAACCTTCATGACTGGGCATTGGTCCCTTTTCTTGCCGATTGACTAGCTTAGGAACCTTTCCGCAATCAACCCCCAGGGATAATGGAATAACTACCCTCGAACGAGGAACATAACATTCCCTGGTAAGATAAGGCAATAGACTTGAGTGACGAAGGACAAGAAGGCGCAGATTGTGGTTGATCTTCCGAAAAGAGATGAAACCCATCTTGCTAGGCGGAAGCCACCACTGGGCGGACCCCAAGGGGGTTCGTCCCGCGACAGCTCAACGACGCGACACTATACGGGAAAGGGCCCCTACGGGGGTTACATTTCTAAGGTAAGGAAGATGTATCGAAAAAATCACAAAATTTTTTCGGGTGTAATTTCAAGTTTAGTCTAAACTTGAAATTGACTCAGTTCGGGAGGGGACCAAAAGGTTCCCCCCTGCGACCCCCCTCCAAAAGTAGTGGAACGATTGAGCCAGCTCTCAAATGATGGATTTTGAAGGCTTAATCAACTACTTTTCTCCGAATATTACTACCGAGTCGTCTCACCCCTGAGACGATGACCCCCGCCAACCAATGGGATTTTACTCCTTTTCCCAGGCCGACACACCCCTCATTCCCCTCGAGGGGATGGTGTTTTAGGTAGTATTTTTATTCGGAATAGGAGGAGTCGCTCTGCTTCCGGGAAATCCGGACTAGAGAATATTATACTTCCTTACCTTTCCCGGCAGCAGAGCAGAGAGAGCCGAGCCCTCGCCCCGGAGGGGGGGAATTCTTTGCTTTTATCCATAATAGATGGAATATAGACGTATTCCATCTATACCGATAACTGGCATCCCTCCGGGATGTCTTACCTTCCCTCGAGTCCGATCTCGGGAAGGCGCTTCTTAGGCAAGGGGCCCCAACCAATGGGGTATTGTATTCGATTTATCGAGGGAAATCCCTCGATCAATCGTGTTGGCATCCCGGAGGGATGGTTCTTATTAAAGGGAATTCCTCCCAAAGGTCGGATACTAGGATTATTTATTTTAGTGGTGCCTTTGGTCACCTCTAAAATTATAGGATTGGCAAGGAAAATAAGAAAAGGGACCGGAAACTGGCAATGGAAATCCAGAAAAGCCGATAAATCGAAGATTTGAAGCCTTACAGATCCTGTTTCAGACAGACCTGGGAATAGCATAGAATGATCTGCAAACTCTTTGTCGCAACAGTAGTTGTTTCCTGACAAGAGGGATTACATGTGTCAGTGCTAGCCACCAACTTCGAAAACCGTGAATAACCCACGGGAGGGGTTCGAATCCCTTCTGAGATCCATGGCCATGGAATTCAAACCTTCATGATCGGGCATTGGTCCCTTTTCTTGCCGATTGCCTAGCTTAGGAACCTTTTCGCAATCAACCCCCGGGGATAATGGAATAACTACCCTCGAACGAGGAACATAACATTCCCTGGTAAGATAAGGCAATAGACTTGAGTGACGAAGGACAAGAAGGCGCAGATTGTGGTTGATCTTCCGAAAAGAGATGAAACCCATCTTGCTAGGCGGAAGACACCACTGGGCGGACCCCAAGGGGGTTCGTCTTGCGACAGCTCAACGACGCGACACTATACGGGAAAGGGCCCCAACGGGGGTTACATTTCTAAGGTAAGGAAGATGTATCAAAAAAATCACAAAATTTTTTCGGATGTAATTTCAAGTTTAGAGTGACTCAGTTCGGGAGGGGACCAAAAGGTTCCCCCCTGCGACCCCCTCCAAAAGTAGTGGAACGATTGAGCCAGCTCTCAAATGATGGATTTTGAAGGCTCAATCAACTACTTTTCTCCGAATATTACTACCGAGTCGTCTCACCCCTGAGACGACGACCCCCGCCAACCAAAGGGATTTTACTCCTTTTCCCAGGCCGACACACCCCTAATTCCCCTTGAGGGGATGGTGTTTTAGGTAGTATTTTTATTCGGAATAGGAGGAGTCGCTCTGCTTCCGGGAAATCCGGACTAGAGAATATTATACTTCCTTACCTTTCCCGGCAGCAGAGCAGAGAGAGCCGAGCCCTTGCCCCAGAGGGGGGAATTCTTTGCTTTATCCATAATAGATGGAATATAGACGTATTCCGTCTATACCGATAATGGCATCCCGGAGGGATGTCTTACCTTCCCTCGAGTCCGATCTCGGGAAGGCGCTTCTTAGGCAAGGGGCCCCAACCAATGGGGTATTGTATTCGATTTATCGAGGGAAATCCCTCGATCAATCGTGTTGGCATCCCGGAGGGATGGTTCTTATTAAAGGGAATTCCTCCCAAAGGTCGGATACTAGGATTATTTATTTTAGTGGTGCCTTTGGTCACCTCTAAAATTATAGGATTGGCAAGGAAAATAAGAAAAGGGACCGGAAACTGGCAATGGAAATCCAGAAAAGCCGATAAATCGAAGATTTGAAGCCTTACAGATCCTGTTTCAGACAGACCTGGGAATAGCATAGAATGATCTGCGAACCCTTTGTCGCAACAGTAGTTGTTTCCTGACAAGAGGGATTACATGTGTCAGTGCTAGCCACCAACTTCGAAAACCGTGAATAACCCACGGGAGGGGTTCGAATCCCTTCTGAGATGCGTGGCCATGGAATTCAAACCTTCATGACTGGGCATTGGTCCCTTTTCTTGCCGATTGACTAGCTTAGGAACCTTTCCGCAATCAACCCCCCGGGGATAATGGAATAACTACCCTCGAACGAGGAACATCACATTCCCTGGTAAGATAAGGCAATAGACTTGAGTGACGAAGGACAAGAAGGCGCAGATTGTGGTTGATCTTCCGAAAAGAGATGAAACCCATCTTGCTAGGCGGAAGACACCACTGGGCGGATCCCAAGGGGGTTCGTCCTGCGACAGCTCAACGACGCGACGCTATACGGGAAAGGGCCCCTACGGGGGTTACATTTCTAAGGTAAGGAAGATGTATCGAAAAAATCGCAAAATTTTTTCGGATGTAATTTCAAGTTTAGTCTAAACTTGAAATTGACTCAGTTCGGGAGGGGACCAAAAGGTTTGCCCCCTGCGACCCCCTCCAAAAGTAGTGGAATGATTGAGCCAGCTCTCAAATGATGGATTTTGAAGGCTCAATCAACTACTTTTCTCCGAATATTACTACCGAGTCGTCTCACCCCTGGGACGACGACCCCCGCCAACCAAAGGAATTTTACACGACGTCTAGGAGTTCTCTACATGGAACAGAACATGCACAGCTTCCTATCCGAGTACTTCTCCACCGAGATCCTTGTGCTCCACGGCAACAGGTGCCGTGGAGCCCAAGCCGAGTAGTCCCAGGGGCCCACCAAGTAGTGAGTCCTGGTACCCACCGAGGTAGTGGGCCCAGGGAGGCCCATACGACAGTAGGGGGGCTGCTTATATAGTCCAGAGGGGTGGACGTGCGTCGTAGGATCAAACCGACCTAACATGTGGTTTAGATTGATTCTCATAGGCGGTGGAGGAACATTCTAGAAGATGAGGCAGTTTGGGGCCCGGAGGGACCAACCGGCCCCACCACCAGGCCGATGGGTATGGGGAGGGCCCCCTCGGGTCCCACTTCAGCCAGGTGGTCTCTTGATCCTTCTAGATGCTTCTTTTTTAGGTGCTAAGCCACGTTGAGTTCCGGAGCATTCTGGAGCCTTCTAGAGTGGTTGCTTTTCATATTTTCTGAATAGTCCCTATAAATTCATAGATTCACTAAAACTTGTGGAAATTGTCAATATAAACCCTAATAAGGTGATCTAATTATATTTTAGTCCTTTTTCCAAATAAAAGTGATGAATAAAATGCATAGATAAAATGTGTCAACAACCGTGAGTGCATAGTGTCTCTCAAAGGATGTTAAATCTCAACAAAAGCACTTTTAACTAACTTCAATCTATCAATCACGTCCCTCTTTTATAGTACGGTGTTTCCTAAACTCAAATTCAAAAGATACATTAAAATTTAATCGCCATTTGAGCTTCAACACATATAAAAGAATTTGAAGTCCTTCCTTTCTCATATAAAATTTTATCTTCTCTATTCCT
The DNA here is from genome assembly GCA_947561735.1 of Cenchrus americanus. Lineage (NCBI taxonomy): Eukaryota > Viridiplantae > Streptophyta > Magnoliopsida > Poales > Poaceae > Cenchrus > Cenchrus americanus. The sequence goes on along the minus strand of OX387242.1, from coordinate 151,423,147 downwards.
GCACACATCATAGATAAACCATCAAATACTTAAATTATAATTGTCATTATCACCAAAATAATTAGGGGCCTAGATGCACTTTCATGGACTAGTGGTAATCGAGGGCAAGTGGGGAGCGCCCGGTCTCAGGTTCGAATCCCAGGTTTTGCAACAATTTTTACCCTGTGGGTGCGTGCGGCCAGGTGAGTGGGAAGCGGGTGACCTGGCGCCGCTGGCGCCCACAGCCAGGTGACCTGGCTTTCTGTGTTGCCATCTAGGCATCCGGGGAGGAGCTGTATAAAATATATTAAATGCTAAAAGAACATGACATGAAGTAGCTCAATGGTAGATGAAATATTCCTTTCAATTGGAGCTTCAATAATCAATTCTTAGCTTTGACATTTTATTGCTATTTTTCCCTTCATAATATGTGCAGCAATAATATGGTGCTCTTTATTTTTTATGTTCCCCCTTTATTTTCATTTTACCAACAAAAAATGTTTTATTTCATATCAAGGTTTTTATAAAGGTGTCATGGGTCGGTTTATGATGAACTTAGCACAACGTCACAATGTTTGGGCTGAAATATCCATAGTGCACATCTATGACAAAAAATAAAGTATCGTCATGGACACAATCCCAATCGTGACGTTCTCTGACAACGTCCCGAGAATTCCGTCATAAATCACAGGGTTTCTTGTAGTGTTAGTTGTTTGTACCCTAGCCGTACGACGCACAGAAATTTCTTGAGCGCTTTCGATTCCGGCTCTAGATCCTCAAGGACTGCCAAGTGCTACAGCATCAGGCGAATCGCAGAGCGAAATCCTCGATGTTCTCTTCAGAGCCCAGCTTGATGTTCTCATATTTAGCTCAGAGATTTTGCGTCGTGACCGCCCTCCTCCGCTCGTCGCCGATGCGGAGGGTCTTGATGGCCTCTCAAGCCTCGGCTGTCGTCTCCTTAACGGCAAGGACGGTGACCATCTCCGAGGGGACCGCACTGCAGATGGCATCGAGCGCCGTGCGATCATCCCGGCAGTCGCCGTCCCCATACTCGATGACGTCCCACAAGTCGCGCGCCTGGAGCTTGAGCCGCATCCGCAATGACTACTCGATGTAGTTGGTTTTGGTCAGTTGCGGCCTGCCGTCGGTGCTGCTCGAGTCGTGCACGACGCGCTCAATGACCCGCTTGCGGGGCTTCTCTGTCTTGCTATTGTGCGAGCCGCAGGAGCACGGCGTGGGACCGCATGACACCCTGTTCCGCGGTGGCGTGCGCCTGGAATTCTTCTTGCCGTTGCCGTCCCCGGAACCGCTTGGCTTGTCCTCCTTCTTCTGCGTTGGCAGCGTGTGTCTGGTAGGTTTGGGGACGCCATGGCGTTCGCTGCTGCAGGACCTGCCCAGGCTCTGATGTCACGTGTTAGACACAGGGACACCGCGACACACCGTAACGCCAAGAACACGTAGTGGCTAGCTCTGGTTGCCGGCCAGGAGGAAGAACACACACACGCGTGGTTGGAACACAAACAATTTGTGCCGCTCAAGTTCAGCAGGGTTTCTGATCTCCATTTTTCCCTTTATTAAGTGCTTACAGATAGAACGGGTCACCAGATGGTGCCCGGGCATCACGCCTCGACGTGTCCATCCCCACATCCACCATGCCCGGCCATGACTGGTTCTGCAGGGCAGAGCCGAGCTAGTCTCGTGCGTCTCCCTCCTAAGCGCACGGCTGGCCACAACCAGGAGCTCGTGCGCATACAAACTGAATAACAGACATGATGCAAATCCTAACTAACTAATGCAAGCCTTATCCAACAATGTACACATAGGCATAACCCGGTCCCCACACACGTACCCAATACCACACTCGCACATATATGCGCAACCTAAATCCTACACCTCTACGCTCACACTTCACACGCCTGTTTTGAAGAGGTGACCTCGGACACCAGTTCTCAGTATGTGTTGGCCTAGAAGTCCAGAAAATTTTCTGAAACATCCTTTCAAAATTCGCTTTTGAAAGGATTTGAACCTGAGACATCCTACTGAGGTGCGTGATAATTCCGGTGACCACTGCTCCCAGGCCCGTGCGCTTCCCTCTCCCTCTTCAACATGAGTAGCCTAGATCAGCGCGTCTGTAGCACTTGTAAATTCATCTTTATATTTCTGATATACACAAAAATGGGCACCATTCCGTCCAGATGCTGCTCACTGTCCAAAAACACCGTGTCCAACAAAGTTAACAAGCAGCCCTGCAAGCACGTGCCAACGTTTCGTCCCATGACTGGATGTTGGACTCTATGTTTGACGCCGGTCCACCCATTTCATCGTGCTATGTGCAGTTAGTTTTGCTGTGATTTAGACCGTCTCTAGTAGAGTTCTGGATGCACATCTGCAAAACAGTCAGCTGCGCCAAGGAAAGAGAAGCTTCCCGTCGCGCAACGGAGGCAGCGCTGCAGCGGTAGAATGCATCTCTTCGCGCATCACCCTACAGCAGTTGGCTCCCGCGCGCTCCTGGAGGCCGCCGCAGGGGCCGCTCCAACTCCGCCGCAGGCCCTTGCCGGGAGGCCGCCGCGGCAGGACATCGAGCTCGAGATGACGATGATCGAGGAGGTGGAGGCAGCGGAGGGTGAAGGAGGTGGCAACGGATCCCGCGGCCGGCGCGCCTGAGGGTCGTCGGGTTCTCTGACGGATCCGGGCCGGTGGAGCTCCTCCGCGCTGCAGCGCGCCTTCGCGCCGGGGAAGTCAACGCGTGCTGCCGGAGACCGGATCCGGCCATTGTCGGGGTCCGGGTCCGCGGCGGCTCGCAGGTCCCTCCGTCGTGGCTCGCAGGTCGCCTCCGCCGTTGGGGTCCGCAGAGGCGCCGTGGCGGGGGGGGGGGGGCGGAGCAGCGCGGCCACGAGCCCAACACAGCGACGGGCGGGCGTAGAGCGAGACGGACCCTCTCCGTTCGGCACGTAGAGGCGAGCAGGAGGACGAGGCAAGAGGAGGGGCGGCGGATGGAGGCCGAGCAGACCGCGAGCGGGGCAGGAGGCCGAGGCGGTGGGCCCAGCAGGTGGTTGGGATTGGGAAAGCCCCGGAACCCCCCGAGAATGTGGCTCCGCGCCGGCCTTGCTGCAAAATGCGGTAGTTGTTACGGTTCCTGCTGGAGCCGCTACAGTGCCCCTCTGATCTGCAAAATGCAGTTGCAATGCTCATCCAGCATCTGCTGGAGACGGTCTTAGTAACTTGTTGCAGCACATCAATTTGCACAAGCGTACTAGACCCAGAAGTATATTTGAGCATCCACACAAAAAATCTTGGATTCTTCAATCTGGCATTGTTTATATACAACTGGAGGAATTGCATTGGCAAAGCACGTAACCCCAATATATACATAGAGATCTGTGTCTTGTTTACATAATTTTATGAAATGTTGTTTGGGAAACGAAACCTGTCTTCACTGGAAACGTGAAAGTCACTCCGAGCAACACACATAAAAATCGAAAAAAATGAAATAATGCACATTTGTAATTTATTCATATCTGTACTTTGTTGCAAAAAGTTGAGATGAAAATTGGTTATATATAAATTCATATGAAAATGATAAAATTGGAGTGCATGTGCATTGCAATACACATACTCATACTTAGTTCAAAAGAGTGTTGTTTTCACTTCCCGATAAACAACTTTGACTAAATCTATATAAAAATATATTAATACTTATGGTACAAAATTAATATAGTTAGATAGATATTTGAATCTAGTTTTTAACAAATTTATTTGAAGATACAAATGTACAAGTATTTTTTACAAATCTGGTCAAACTTGTGGCATGAAAAACAACATTGTTGATGGTTGAAACATGTGTCGAGGTCAATCCGCAAGGGTACGGACCACACATAACCTTTTTCACCACGGTATGACCCAAGGTTCTTGCCAATCCGCAGAACAAGGGCATTGCTAGCGTTTAACCAAGTACTAATTAAGTTGGTTGGAAAGCCTTGAAAGAGAGGTTACTCTAAGGTAAAAGCAATCTAACATAAGTTAATCTAAGATTGAATCTAAGGTTAAACTAGACGGCAAATGGTGGATATGTAAGGAATCAGATGCTCGTAGCCTAAGAGGGCGAGGGGGTGAATTAGGCAATCTAAAAACCTTAACATATGGCTTCACTACTTTTCTCAAAGTAAACAAGAACATACTATCTAGATGTGCAACTAAGGTTGTTTTAGAGTAAAACTCCATCCCAAAACAAGGTTGCAACCTATAGCCAATCCTAGCAAAATAACACTATAGAAAAGTACATGCAAGCAAAGATTGCAATGGAGTAAATACGGAAACGTAAAGGGGATGACAGGAAGCAAACTCTTGACACGAGATTTACCCCATGGTTTCGGTAGGCACTAAGCCACTTGAAGGACCGATTAGGCAACTAGAGAGGGGGGAGTGAATGGGAGCCGATAAAAATTCTCCTCAAAGAACTCAGCCTATGTTCCACTCGCAACTCAAAAAATCACACACTAACACCAATCGCCAAGACAACGTAGTTATGGATCAACTACAAGTCATAGGAAAGATTCCTTGAAACACACGCGGAAACACTAGGGAAGAAGCAAAGGAACCGAACAAACTTGGCATGTTTCTGCGTACAGGTCGGACTGTCCACCTAGCTGTCGCGGACTGTCCGCCGGGGTGGGGGCGGACTGTCCGGAAGACAGGCACAGACTGTCTGCAGTACAAAAGAAGCCTCCAGCCAAAAAATAGCATTTCTGTCTAAACAATCCGCAAAATGGTCCGCGAGGGGACGTGGACTGTCCTCTAGCCGCGGACTGTTCGCCAAGCACGCGCGGACTGTCCAAGAATGAACAGAACAGAAACCCGCGAACACGCAAGAACACCTCCCCAAAGTCGTCCCCGGATCTCCCAAACGGCTGAAGCTCTTGAGCCAAGATTTGGGGGAGATGATATGCATCACTAGGTGATGCTATGCCCCAAAACTCTTGACCTTTAACTCCCTAGAACGTCGGGAATCGCGGATCACACGAACTCAACCAAGGACAAGGAACTCCACCCAAAGGCCATCGACAAGAGGTGGTTTCCCGGCATTTGAGGGGTCAAGATCACCCACCAAGAGGCACAAGGCACTCACCCATGATCCCCTCAAAGAAATCCAAAGAAAAACCCTCTCAAATCCGCGGAATCAACTGAAGAACGAAAACACCAAAAAGGGACCAAAAAGACCCACAGAAATCACAACTCCGAATCTTCTATACAACCAAGAAAGATTCGTACAAGGTCTAGCTTACCTCCTCGTCATCCATCCCTCTCTCAAGATCTCACCATGAAGCTCTCAACACAGTCCTATGGAAATTCTAGGGAAAATAGGAAGGGAAAACTGGAAAACTAATAAGCTAGGGTTTCAAGAGATGGCTGACTTCCTCTCTCCTCTAAGTATATATGGAGACACCCGAAAGACTGAAATACCCCTAAAGCCTAAACTAGCCTCGACGCAAGCCTTGCGATCTCGACGTGTGTCCTCCGCTTCAAAGCTTCTCGGCGCGTGTTGACGGTGAAAATCTGTCAACCTAGCCATGAGTTTACCTTCGGTGTTGGCATAAGTTTTATACCTTATCCATTGGTACTAACCCCCATGTTATAACAAGTTCACTTGTGCATGTCGGTTTTGGAGTTTAGTGTTTATGCAGGGTTTTAGCATTGCAAGCAAGACTTCCGGGATAAGTTCATCAAGCACCTTGTGACAAGACCTTGAAGCTCCGTACAAGTCATGCAATCAAGCAAACTTAACTCCAAGAAGCCCAAGGACCTAACCCGAGAAGATGACAAACACCAAGGACCTACCTAGAAAAGTGTCGAATCTTGTGGGACAAGGAGCTACGTCCAACTCAGAGAGAAAGTGACGACAAGGGCCCACATGTAGAAGGGGGGATCTAGAAGACTCGGGAACCGACGCCACGCAAAGGAGGCCGGGAACTGGGCCTGGATGGGCCCAGGCCGGTCGGCCCAGGCCGGCCGACCCAGCCCAGTACACAACCCATTTGCCCCCTCCTTGACCTAGTCGCCATTCGGGCTATTTATAGCCCTGGGGTCGAGAGCCACGCATCGATCAATTCGTCATCGGCCGCCGAGGAGCAGAGAAGAGAGGGACACCATTCTGGAGAGGAGAGGGTTGAGCTAGTTGACTAGGGTCTGCCTAGCCGACGTGGGAACCTTGCAAGGAAGACCACGTCGGAGTTCCCGGAGCTAGAAGCAGGATCAAGGTAGGATCCCGGTGGTGATCTTGTTTATGTATCATTGTACTAGTTGAATTATCAAGTTGAATCTGATTTCTAGCGATCAAGTGTTTCTTTGATGTCTTCGTTTTTCGATCGGCTTTGCTTATTCTAGATCTATTCTCGAGATAGATCGCATAGGGTGTTCTTGTAGCCGCGGTGGCTAGAGGTACACGCCGGATCTTCCAAAAGGACTCGACTTGTTCTTGGACTCGTCCTAGACTACCCGCATGAATAGGAATACGTTGTGATAGAACGGGGGTTCCGAAAGGCGGGCGTTTTCGGAGTCAGACGGGAAACCACGATTTAAAGAGGCTTTTAATGAGATTCGATTTGCTACTTCTTCGTTGCTTGGAACTTCAACAAAAGGCTTAACCCGATCTCTCTAGATCAGTTTATCTACCCTATCGATCTTTGTTACCTCTGGTCTTTAGTAGATTAGATTCGTTTTGTGCTCTTTATCTAGATGCATTAGGGTTTCACATTACCAAAGATTGAAGTTACTTGGCTTTACTAGATCATCTTTTGTGTCACACATTTGTTCCACGGATTCGATACCTTGGGTTCACCACTCGAGGGAAGAAGGGTCCCTTGACTACGACGGGAGACTTGTCCGCTTGCAAGTCTAAACAAATTTTGATACAACTATTAACTGTCAACAAGCCCCTTTTTCTGGTGTCGTTGCCGAGGAACAAGTGATCAAGATTTGATCTTTTGTTGCTCTTTTGTGATTTTCCGTTTTCTTTTAGTTTTTCTTTTTGTGTCTACTAAACTTTGATCATCCTCAAAATAAAACTAATCTAGTTTGTCTAACCCTAGTTTTCATAGATTTGTTTTTACTTTCTAGTTTTTGCATATTTTGTTTATTGCTAACCCTGACAGGAGATGGACGGCTACCTCTCCAACAAACCCGATAATTTTGTGGATTATCCAGAAAAACTTTATAGGCTAAGGAGACGCGAAGCACATCAAGCTAAAAAGCTAGTTTTTGTAGATTCGAAGTCGGAAGACAAAGGATCGAAGGAATCTCCAAAGAATTCACCACCTCAAAGTCCTCGGGAGAATTGACTTCCACTGATGGGTGACCAACCGCAAGAGTGCAAGATTGGGGAGCTATGCACCCCGGACATCATCGACCTACCAATCTTGAATCTTGAGGAGATCGGAAGACCGTTCGAGATCAAGACCTCAACTATCTGCATGGTGCAACATTCACCCTTCACCGGTAAAGAGGATCCGAACCTTCACCTCCAAGCATTCATTCAACAATGTCAGACTTTCAACATGGATGGCGTGACTCAAGATCAAATGAGGGCAAGGCTTTTTCCGTTCTTACTACTCGGGAATGCTTAGCAATGGTTCCACTCTCAACCGCCGGAGACGGTGCAAAATTGGAATACGTTGATGAAAGCTTTAATGAAGGAATACTACTCGCCGGGTAATACTCAAATCTTGCATAATAAGATTGCAACCTTTGCTCAGTATCCTACGGCAACTATCTCGGAGGCATTCGAGCGCTTCATTGAGTACACTCGGGCGGTTCCACATCACAAATTCCCGAAGGATGACCTCGTGCAAAAGTTCTATCAAGGACTCACCATGGCGTCAAGGACGATCATCGACGCATCGGCGGGAGGATCTATCATCGAGCTTACACCGACGGAAGCTTTCACTCTATTCAAGAAGGATGCGGATAATGACAAATGGGCGTAATCCGGACGCCTACATCCGCTTCAACCCACGGGAAATGTCAAAGGAGTCTTGCAAGTGGAGAAGGAGAACATACTTGAAGGCAAGATTGATTCACTCATGAGGAGGTTGGAGAAGATGGAGATAGAAAAGAAAGAGGCTCAAGACTTGAAGGCCGCTGAAGCTAGATCCACATGTGAAGAATGCGGAGAGTATGGCCATGTCCACAAAGATTGTCCGGAGGAAGCCAAAGTGCTCGACTACATGAGGAAGGGAGAATTGCCGAACTTCCTCTACGGGGAAGATAGACCTCAATGCAATGCAAGCTCATCCATTCCGAATTCGGTTCCGCTTCGTATACAATTGAAGGAATTCATGGACGATCAAGCTAAGATCAACAAGGACACCGTCACCAAGTTCAAAGCCATATACAAGGTGTTGGAGAACATCGATAGCAAGGTGACGGAGGTCCGGAGCTCCAACCATCAAGTGCTCAACATGATGAAGATGCTCGAAACGCAAGTGGGACAACTTGCTGGGCGCCTCACTAAAGATGAAGGGAAGCTTCTGGAACAACCTAAAGGTCCTGAATCGGCGAAGGCCATTCAAACACGTTCAGGAAAGGAGACCGAAGATCTGGAACGTTCTGCGGGAGCAAGGAAGCCTAAACCATCCGCCGATGTGGAGGGAATTGCTAAGGAGAAGCTTACGGGGATCGTCACCGAAGAGCTCGAGTTTGAGATGCCGGGAGAAGACACGAGGATACCACAATACAAGCCACGCTACTTCCGAGGTAGACTTGACAACCACTTTGAGAAGTTTGTGGAGGTTGTGCGTAGACTTAGCATTAACATGCCATTATTAGATGCCCTACAAGTACCTACATATTCTCATTACTTTAAAGACATACTTGCAAATAAATATGAGATAGCAACACTTGGGGTAGATCATGTAAAGATGTCCGAGGAGTGTAGTGCCGCTATTGCTAATGGGCTAGAGAAGCAAAAGGACCCTGGATGCCCTACAATTCCATGTTCCGTTGGTTCATTCGATTTCGAGAAGGCGTTGTGCGACCTTGGAGAAAGTGTGAGCGTCATGCGAAGAGATGTGTTCGAGAAGCTACGCCTACTGTTGGAGCCTACGGGTATGTGCTTGGAGTTGTGAGATAACTCTATTCGCTATCCCATGGGCATTGCCGAAGATGTACCCGTGAAGGTCGGACACCACTTCATCCCCGTCGACTTCGTGGTGCTTGAGATGGGAGAGAGGGAGAAGCCACCGCTCATCCTTGGGAGGCCTTTCCTCAAGACCGTGGGAGATACTATTGATGTTGGCAAGGGGGAGATCATGTTTGATATTAACGGAGAAAGGAGTTCTTTCAAGTTCCGACCACGACTCGAGGCATGCAATATAATTGAAGATAAAGATGTTCCACCTCATCATCGTGTTGTTAAGGAAGAACCAAGGAAGAAGGAAGGGCTGAAAATGAAGAAATAGCCGAAGAAGAAGGACGTGAAGAAAGTCAAGGAAGATGTTGCATCCGTCAAGAGAAAGGAAGAAAAGCTGCCTGTGAAGACCAAATAAATGACTAAGCCGGAAGATAAGCCCGTGCCCAAGATGGTGCGGAAGTGGGTACCCAAGATTGCAACGCCCGTAGAGAGCGTTGATCCGAAGTAATCAAGTGAAGAAGTCTAGCTATGGACTATAAACGAAGCGCAAGGCGATGGACAACCCATTTCGTCAAGTCAAGAATAAGCTACCGGGAGGACAACCCGATTCCAGGTTTTTCGAGTCTTTTTAAATAATTTAGTTTTAAATTTTATTACGCAAATACATTAGACTTAGAAGTGGTTGAACAATATTAGAGACATAATTCTTGGTTGAATATTTTGCTTGATCATAAACCCTTTACATGAACCCTCCTATGTGTGTGTTTGTTTCTTTTCGAGAAACCACAACCAAATAAATTCAGAACCTAACTCAACCATTCATCCTAGTTATGGTGTTGTGGTTGACTTGTTTTTCATGCTAAAAACACATGAGTAGAGCCACGACTTATACTTAGGTGTTACTTAAATTTCAGCACGTGGTAGGACTTGCGTGAACATAGAAACTAAACATTTGGTTGGTTTAAAAATCTATATCCTTGGTTTCTCTAAGATTAGAATTTTTCTAAGCCTCATTTAATTTTATTTTATTCAAAATCTCTCTCGTTTAGCCAAAATTAGAACCTAAACCTATGCCCCCATGATCAAGACCGGAAAAATTTGCTCTCAACCAATGAAGGCAAACTATACTGGTGAGACCAATATCAACGTAGTCGGAAAATATTTTCGACTTACATTTGTTTTTAATGGTTTAAAAACTTATCTAAATTTATGCTTGAGCTCTTCCATAGCTCTTAAAATATTTTTAATTTTTGAAATTAGAGGAGTGCTTTGCCTTAAACATGTTTAGAGGGAGGCAATCTAGTTTAAGTTAATCATGCATGCACAATTGGATGCCCTTTCATCAACTTTCATCAAGACCACATGCAAAGGACAAGCATGGGTGGGAAGCAAGCATAACTTTGCAGGAAATTCATGGTGGCATGTGATGCAAGTGGAGCAAGGGAGCATGGACATGACTCAAAGCATGAAGCATCAAATGGAAGGACCAATAATGCAAGAAAAGGAGTGGACGAGAGCGTTTGGGCGGTGCAACTCGTGGACCACGCGGGCAAGGAAGTCATGGAGGAGAAATGATCGTGCTGGAAGAAACTAGAGCCCTGGGGAGGCACGCGGCCACCCAGGCCGGTCGGCCCAGGCCGGCCGGCCTCCCCTAAAAAGGAGCCCCCCGGCTCCCGTCTTCTGCAGGCAACCATCCCACTCCTTCCTCAGTTTGTGTGCTCAAGTTTTTGTGCCCAGAACCACCGTAGACATAGCCAACCTTCCCAAGCTTGGTAGCTCAAACGATACACACCCTTAATCCACTCGAAGTCCACATTCCGAAGTAAGTTTCTAAGTGCCTAGCTACCGGTTGCAACCCGGAATTTTAGTGGAGAGAAGAGTGCTGCAATCATGTGGAAGAAAACCACAAGTCTCTTCACCAAGAAGAAGGGGTCATCGTCATCCAAGCCGTCTTGAACGACGTCTTCGAGGAGGCACTCGGTTTCCGAGTCTCCACGGAGCATGGAGGAGGACACGGCAGCGCCAAGGAGGAACGACACTCTCCTCTTCAGTGGCATGAGGGCAACAAGGAGCATGTCCATGAGGTTTACCGGACCTCAAGGGCGTACGGAGGAGCCGCCCGTCCCACCTCGACGATTGACCCGTTAATCCGCGCCACCTCCATACACTTTGCGGTATTCCACATATGGCTTCATCATATTGTCAGAGGAGGGGGAGAAGAAACTCTCTCGTCTTGAGAAGAGGCTTGTGGCCAACATCGACTTCAACGATCAAGCACTCAACTATTTGGGTTTCGGCACGGACATATATTATATGTTGGGGAACCTTGGATGGGTGCAATTCTCCAACGGGCTGTCGGTAAACACCCACAAGGAGTTTGCCTTGGAAATCTTGATGACTATTGCGCCCATCCTTGATGAGGGGGTGCAAAGTTTATCATTCCGTTTGGAGGGAATCCAACAAGTGGTTCCCTATGAGTATGTTAGGGAGCTACTTGGGTTCCAAAAGGGAGCTCCGGAGAAAGTTGACGTGCCGGACGGCTTGCTAGATGGATTTTGAAATTTAATCTCCGGAGAAGCCCACTGACAACGCAATTCCATCTGCAACCCCATTATTCAAGTATTCCACTCTTGGATGTGCAAGAGGAGGGAGAAGAAGGTGACCGACATGGAGTTGAATTGGCTCTACTCGGCTTTAATTGCCAAGCAGCCAATAGACGCCTCATACATCATGATCAACCGATGGTGTTGCGAGGCAACATCGGGATCGGGAGATATTGGTTTGTGGTGCTACCTCTCTATGTTGGCCATCTCCTAAAGGCCGGGGATTACGAGGAATCCCAAACATCTTTTACGTAGAAATCCTCCCGGTTTTGAGTATTTGAAACAAGGAAAATATATTAGTCGAGATGAGAGAGGAGGCTTTCATGTGGCCAAGGTGAACCTATGCCTTGCGGACTCCTTGGCATATAATAAAATATATTAGGCTTTTCATTCAAGGGAAGGAAGATTGGTTGGAGGAAGGACTCCTTGTCCCGATGAAGAATAATAAAAGAGGAAGAATTGTAGAGGAGGGATCTTCATCCGCACAAGCGGGTGGTGCACAACCTAACTATGTGCCACCATTCGGCGGGATCCCTGCTCCGCCAAGTTATTACGGAGGGCCACAAATGCAAGCATGGGGGGGGGGGGGGGGCGGGGATGCACCGGTGCAGCCACAAAATTATGTGGTGCCCAACATGACCTTCGCGGAGCCCTACACACAATATCCCCAACCACAACAAAGCATGGCCATAATTGGAGGGTATGTTGCGAGAAACATGCAAAACGTCGCAGCTATCCAATCCAACGCGGCTCAACTTGGTGAGGTCAATGCAAATATTGCCTATGAGCTTGGGCGCCTTCACCTAGTAGAACCGGATCAATTCGTTGGAGGGGATGTCCAACCCTACTATGAGCAAGGGTACAACTACCAAGATTATCAACACCAACCACCGGCGGAGGATTAGAAAGAAGGAGGAACTTTAGTTTTTTTTTCTTTTCCTTTTTTCTGTAATTTTAATCTTGTGTTTGCTTGTGTTTGCGTAGTTTTTCAGTTTTCATTTAAATTTCAGCAAGTGTGTTAGTTTATTTTCAGCATGTATTTCAGTTTGTTATCATCATTAATAAAGACACCACCTTGTTTACAACATTGGAAAAGTTACAAAATTTGTGACATGATGATATATGATTATAATTGTCGCTTTGTTTATCTTTGCAATTGATTTATGCATGTTAAACCTAGTGCTCTCTTAAAATACGAATCTGAATTTATCTAAATGCTAGCTTAATCTTTAGCGGAGATTATGATTAAAATAAAGACCCATAGTGTTTCATGAGATCTCAAGTTATAGATAGATTAAAGATGGTTTTTATGCCCAAAAATATCGCTAACCTTGTCATGAATATCACTTGTGTGTTGCTCAACCTATCCATAGCATTATATATATTTGAGTGCATAAACCTTAATGTACAAGATCTATTTTTGAGTGAGTTATTGCAGGCCATGATTTCTCTAGCCCTTAAAACCAAATATCGTCTTTTTGCTAGCTTTTTATCCGTGCATTGTGTATCCCCGATCGGAGATCTCACAACCCTCGCCGGATATCCACCGTTAAAACCAAATATCGTCTTTTGTGATTACCTCCTTGACCACAACCTATCGTTGAGGATGGATCATCAATTCAAGGAAGATTGCAAGACGGTGCCACGATTAAAGATGTCAAGTATCTCTCCAATGGAAAAGTATTTCCGGTACCTACCTTATTTATCACCTCTTTGCCCGGGGACGAGCAACGTCTAAGCATGGGGGAGGAGGTAGGTACGATGTAATTTTAGAGTTCAAAGGGGAGAAAATAAAAAAAATTCAAAAGAAAGAAAGAAAGAGAGAAAAAAATATATATATGAGAAAAATAGAAAAAATATGAGTATGTGTTAAAATAAAAATAAAGTGAACTCCCCGGTTCTCTAAAGTGCATTATGAATTTTAAGGCTTCAAGATTAAAAGATCCATACTCATTTTGTAACCCTGTGTAATCCAATAACGAGGACTTCCTTTGTGCCTCGGGATCACTCTTTGCCATTTGCACATGTCCACCCATCTCAAGTGTGTGTATTTTTCTCTTTCCCCTCCTTGATATAACATTATTTTCCAATGACCTTTTTGACGAGTCTCGGTAAGACCATGAGAAGCTTGTCTTGTTTTGACAACATCGCATTTGAAATATCTTGGTAGGACTAAACTTTCCCAAAAAGCTCCATATAAAGCCTGCCACATACATATATGTTATGAGAGGGAAAGGAATAGAATATATAGGCTTGAGAGAAAAGATGAGATGAGAGTTTTTGAGCAATATGCAATGTGCTTTAAATTTGTGAACTTGGTTTAGCTCTTTTTCATCTAGTTCTTTATTTTCGAAATTTCTGAGATCTATTTAAATTTTCGGAGCATGTTAATACTTGTGGGGTAAGCTTAATTAAGAATCTACCCTCCGTATAGATAAAGGCTAGTCCATTATGAAACTTTAACAAATTAAAATTTCGAGAGCATTATATTTTCTCATGTATGATCAAGTGCAAGGTTTAAACATTGATGGCAACGATTATATCCATCCAAGGCTTACTCGAGGACGAGCAAGGTTTAAGCATGGGGGAGATGTTGACGGTGAAAATCCGTCAACCTAGCCATGAGTTTACCTTCGGTGTTGGCATAAGTTTTATACCTTATCCATTGGTACTAACCACCGTGGTATAACAAGTTCACTTGTGCATGTCGGTTTGGAGTTTAGTGTTTATGCAGGGTTTTAGCATTGAAAGCAAGACTTCCGCGATAAGTTCATCAAGCACCGTGTGACAAGACCTTGAAGCCCCGTACAAGTCATGCAATGAACCAAACTTAACTCTCAGAAGCCCAGGGACCTAACCCGAGAAGATGACAAACTCCGAGAACCTACCCAGAAAATTGCTGAATCTGGCGGGACAAGGAGCTATGTCCAACTCGGAGAGAAACTGACGACAAGGGCCCACATGCAGAAGGGGGGAGGATCTAGAAGACTCGGGAACCGACGACACGCGAAGGAGGCCGGGAACTGGGATTGAATGGGCCCATGCCGGTCGGCCCTGGCCGGCCGGTCCAGCCCAGTCCAGGGCCCATTTTCCCCCTCCTTTGACCTAGCTGCCATTCGGGCTATTTATAGCCCCGGGGTCGAGAGCCACGCATCAATCAATACGTCATCGGCCGCCGAGGAGCAGAGAAGAGAGGGACACCATCTCGGAGAGGAGAGGGTCGAGCAAGTTGACTAGGGTCTCCCTAGCCGACGTGGGAACCTTGCAAGGAAGACCACGTTGGAGTTCCCGGAGCTAGAAGATAGATCAAGGTAGGATCTCGGTGGTGATCTTGTTTATGTATCATTGTATTAGTTGAATTATCAAGTTGAATTCGATTTCTAGCGATCAAGTGTTTCTGCAATGTCTTCGTTTTCCGATCGGCTTTGCTTATTCTAGATCTTTTCTCGAGATAGATCACATAGGGTGTTCTTGTAGCCGCGGTGGCTAGAGGTACACGCCGGATCTTCCGAAAGAACTCGACTTGTCCTTGGACTCGCCCTAGACTACCCGCATGAATAGGAGTACACTGTGGTAGAACGGGGGCTCTGAAAGGCGGGCGTTTTCAGAGTCGGACGGGAAACCATGATTTAAAGAGGCTTCTAATGAGATTCGATTTGCTACTTCTTCTTTGTTTGGAACTTCAACAAAAGGCTTAACCCGATCTCTCTAGATCGGTTTATCTACCCTATCTATCTTTGTTACCTCCGGTCTTTAGTTTGTTAGATTCATTTTGTGCACTTTATCTAGATGCATTAGGGTTTCACTTTACCAAAGATTGAAGTTACTTGGCTTTACTAGACGATCTTTTGCGTCACATATTTGTTCCACGGATTCGATACCTTGGGTTCACCACTCGAGGGAATAAGGGTCCCTTGACTACGACGGGATACTTGTCCTCTTGCAAGTCTAAACGAACTTTGATACAACTATTAACCGTCAACAGCGTGCCCGGATCCTGTCTCCGCCCACCGAGCCTCTGGTCTTAGTTTTGTGGCTCAACCAAGTAACCCAACCAGTTTTGTGGTGAACCGCCGCAAACCCTGCGTGCAGACATCGGTTGTGAGCCGCTACCCTGCACCGACTCCGATCGATGACTTCGTCTTGCTTTTCTTGCCACCATGCGGCCCGCATTTGACCCCGCTGGCCATCGGGTCCCTTGAGTTAGGCCTACTTGTCTCTCCACTCTCGGAGGCTCCGCAAGGCATAGACCTTTCGCGCCCGCTCTTCACCTGCACTAACGCAGATCAAGCCGCAACCTGCACCTGCAATACCCGGCCAAGAGTCTGTCCATACCACGTTGTTAATCACTCGTCACAGCCAGGAGCGACCATCCACCAGTCCTCGGACGCTCCGGTTCTCAATCTTCCCCTTGATGAGTGCATTGACAACACACACAAGTAACCAATTCAGAGAAAAGAGAAAAAGAAAAGAAACAAAATAAAAACTCAAATAAGTGATCAAAAGCCAAACAAAAGACAAGAAAAGATCACTTGAGAGAGAAAAATCTCGGTCCCCTAAGGCAAGGGCAACGGCTCGACACAACCAAGATAAAATGATCCAAAAATGTCGACTCCTCAACATGAGGCAAAAGGGATCGACACCATCGGCAAAAGAGCACAACTAAAATTTCGGCGAAAAATAGCTCCCAATTGCATGAATGCAAGCTCCCCTGAACAAATGCATTTCTCCCAATTTTTCTTCCCTTGATGCGGAACTCCCCCTGGAACCATGAATTTGGTACTATCCTCCCACTTTTTGGTAATGCATGAATCAAGTCTACAAATTGAGGACCATGTGTGGTTCGAGGACCAGTGGATGGTTGCTTCTTTGTGTGATGAGTGATTGACAATGTTGTGTGGACTGATTCTTGGCTAAGTACTGCAGGTGCAAGTTGCGGCTTGACTCGTGTTGTTGCAGGTGAAGAACAAGCGTGAAAGGTCGTTTCCGGTGAGGCCTCCAGGTGTGGAGAAGACAAGTAGGCTTCATTCGAGGGACCCGGTGGCCAGCGGGGTCAAGTGCGGGCCGCATGGTGGTAAGAACAGTAAGATGAAGTCGGTGGACGGTTTCTTGGTGGAGCCACAAAACCAAGGTCGAGCCTGGACTTCGTGGGAGCCAAGTCATGAGTGGTGATTGGAGGAGGCTACATCAAGTTCGCGGGGTTTGCGGTGGTTCACCAGAAATTCACCGGGTTACTCGGCTGAGCCACAAAGTCGAGGCCGAAGACCGGGCGTGGTTGTCTGGCCGAAACCGGCCTGACCGGTTTGGAGAACCGGCATGACCGGTTTGGGGTCGCAGGGCGCCGGAAGCTTCGAAGCGGAGGACACGCGTCGGGATCACAAGGCTTGCGTTGAGGCTACGCGAGATGCGGTCGCTAGGCATCTGTCCGATGGTGCTATGAAGACAAATTCCCAAAGTGCCCTTGGTAGGCGTGTATCCTAGTTTAGGCTATAGAGGTATTTTAGTCTTTCTGCTTGCCTCCATGTAACCCAAGGGGTGAGAGGATAGCAGCCATCTCTTGGAACCCTAGTTCATTTTCTTTCCTATTTTCTTAGGATTTCGATAGGACAAGCTTGAGAGCTTCATGGTGAGATCTTGTTGAGAGGGTTGGATGATCGGGCGGCAAGCTAGACCTTGTATGAACCTTTGTGGCATGTATAGATGATTCGGCGTGCTTCCCCAAGGTTTGGACGTGTTGTTCCCGGTTGTTCTTGGTGGGGATTTTCGGTGCCGTCTCTTAGTGATTTTTCTCGGGGTGTTTTCGCGACCTTACTCTTGGGGATTTGATGGGGCAAATTTGTGGGAACCCCTCGTGGTTCTTTGGGCTGTGATTCCCCTCCCAAATCCGTGAGTTAAGGAGCTCGATTTTGGTGGTTTCGGAGTTCTAGGGTTGGAGGTGCTCTTGAGGGTTGACTTTTGATTCCTCTTGATTGAGTGGGTTTTGGGGACCAAGCATCTAGCCAAGGGTAGCCCACGAGGTACCCCATCTATCCCCAAAGTCTCACTTTGATCCGTGGAGATTGATTGAAGGGAGTGTTGAGTTTTCCCGCGGGCTGTGTTCTTCCCGACTGTCCAGGCAGAAACCGGCCTGACCGGTTTCGCCCTGTGGGCTGTTGAGAAGTGTTTTTGAGCAAGGAAGTCTCTGTTGTGCAATGGCTTCTTTTTTCAGATGTGGAAAGTCTCCTGAGGTGTTTTGGGTCTTTGGGGAGTTTTTGGACAAAATCGGTCTGACCGGTTTCCCCTACCTGCGTGAGGCTAAGTTCAACAGAAGCGGTCTGACCAGTTTCAAAAACCGGCCTGACCGGTTTGGGCTGCCAGCAGCCATGTCGTGTGTGTTTCTGCTGCGTGTGTGCTGTGGCTGTTGGTTGGTCTTGCTCCTAGGTTCAGTAGCACTTCAGTGGCTATGTGAACTTGGCAAGAGAAGCTTGCGGAGGTGCACGAGTGAAATCGGGTTCATAGGCCGAATTCTTGAATAGAATTTTTATCGGCTCCCATTCACTCCCCCCTCGCTGGTTCGCCATTTCGGTCCTTCAAGTGGTATCAGAGTCGGTTCGGGTCTTTATTGACTCTAACCAGTCTAAGATCCAAGGATAACGTACCAGGAATGTGGTTCGGGTCCTCCACACTTCGATGGAAAGAACTACAAGATGTGGAGTAAGCGGATGGCAGCGTTCCTCCGCGGTAAGGGTCAGATCCTTTGGGATGTCATGGTGGACACAGGCTATGTAAAGCCGATGAACTTTCTCACTCCAGGATCGAGGGACATGTTCGACGCCAACAATAAGGTGGTCGCCTACTTGTTTCGTGCTCTGTGTCAGCCTGAGTTCGATCGGGTGCACACTGAGCACATGTCTTGTAGAATCTGGTTGGTGTTGAAGGAGGCTCATGTTGGGAATGCCCAGGTTCAAGCTCGGATGTATGCGACCTACCGGAGAGAGTACGAGAACTTCACTCATCTCCCTGGTGAGTCCATCGATGCCTTGTTTCAGAGGTTCACGGTGGTTGTGAACAACATGAGGGCCAATGTGGATGTGCTCCTGTACGACGATCATGATAGAGCTGTCAAGCTCTTACACTCTTTGGATCATACGATTTGGGGCGGAAAGTTCGAGGCCATTGTGGAGTCGGAGAAGTATAACACTCTGATGGTGAACGAGCTGTTCTAGAAGCTCAAGTCGGCTGAGGTGGATAGGGGCATGACAGCCAAGCTCGAGGGTCCGACTAAGTCCCATAGTCTTGCCCTCGTTGGTGGTTTGAACGGAAAGGCTAACACTAACCCATCCACCAGGATGTTCTCTTTGTCCTCTTTGATGTCTATGCCAGATGAGGAGTTCGACGTGCTTGGAGAGTACGAGCTGGCATTGCTGACTAGAAGATTCGAGAGGCTGCACGAGAACCGGGTGAATATGAGGAGGAACACGAGGACATGCTTCTAGTGCGGCAAGCCGGGACACTTCGTCGCCGACTGCCCAGAGAAGGTCGAGAACATTGACGGCTACAAGCACATGTCGAGGATGGATGGCAAGTACCGGTCGAGGTGCGACCACAAGAGCAAGCACAGGAACAAGCACAAGGACGAGCGACGATCGAGGAAGCAAGAGAGATGAGGCAACGCCCGAGCAATGGTTGGAGCGAGCGACGTCGACTCCAGTTCCGCGTACTCCACCTGGAGCTCAAGCAGTAGTGAAGACGAAGGTGATCATCGCAAGAGCAGGAAGTCGTCCAAGAACCTAAGCGGGCTGAGCTGCTTCGCTAGAGACGACTTCTGCACCATGGCTCTGACCTCCGGCAGCAAGAAGAGCACACAGAGCGACTCGGACTCTGAGTCCGACGACGAGGTGCGTGATGAGCTTCCCTTTTTGCATCACGAGAATGAAAGTCTTGGCTCGTTGCTTGATAACCGTGATGACATGCTTAGAGAGTCCAAGCAAATGAGAAAAGAGCTTAGGGCTTCACTCGAGGATGCTAGGACTAGAGTGGCTGAGCTAGAAACACAGGTTCTTGATAGCAAGCTTGAGGTTGATTCCCTTAAGGCTAGCCCTGTTGTTTCTGATGAGGTTGATTGTGCTGATTGCTCAATTATTCTTGCTGATCTTGCTTTGTTTAAGGAGAAGCATGCCTCCAAGTGTGAGGAACTAGATGTGCTTAGGGTTGAAGTGGGTGAGCTTAAATCTAGATCTGCTTTGCTAGGTGCTTGCACTTCTTGCCCTATTTTGCATGCTAAGGCTGATGAGATGCATGCTTACACTGTTTCACTTGAGGCTAAGTTGAAAGAACCAATTCCTACATCTTGATCTACCTGTGAAATGCATGCTTTGAAGAACTTGGAACTTGCACATTATGTTGACCGTTTGCAGGATGAGAATGATGAGCTGAGAAAGTTGCTGGGTTGGTTGTCTGGTCATGAGCCTCAGTTGAGGATGATGATCGAGGCATTTAAGAGCCAGGATGGTGAGGGACTTGGGGCAAACAAGGTTGGTGAGGGAAGTGGAGAGAATATCCCAGAGCCACCAAAAACCCACCACAAAAATGATTTCCCTCCTAAACCAAACCATCTTAGGAACCGACTAGACACAACCCCAGCTCCACCCGTGTTTCCTACACACACAAATGATCTTCAAAAGCTTATCAAGTTTGTGAGCACTTACGGGAAAGTGTTCTTTGGGAAAGAGAGTGAGAAGGCTAGTGAGGAGAAACCGGTGGAGAAGTCGAGTGGAGAAAAACCAAGTTAGCAGCCCCAATCCAAGCCCAAAGCTAAGCTTGTGAGGTTTCATTGTAGCTATTGTGGGAGAGATGGCCATAAGGATGAGTTTTGCTTCAAGAGGAAGCGAGAGGAGAGAATGGTGAAGGAGTGGGCTAACAAGTGAGGACCATGTGTGGTTCGAGGACCGGTGGATGGTTGCTTCCTTGGGTGATGAGTGATTGACAACGTTGTGTGGACTGATTCTTGGCTAAGTATTGTAGGTGCAGGTTGCGGCTTGACTCGTGTTGGTGCAGTTGAAGAACAAGCGCGAAAGGTCGTTGCCGGTGAGGCCTCCAGGTGTGGAGAAGACAAGTAGGCTTCGTTCGAGGGACCCGGTGGCCAGTGGGGTCAAGTGCGGGCCGCATGGTGGCATGAACAGCAAGATGAAGTCGTGGACAGTTTCTTGGTATAGCCTCAAAACCAAGGTCGAGCCGGGACTATGTTGGAGCCGAGTCATGAGTGGAGATTGGGGGAGGCTACACTGAGTTCGCGGGGTTTGCAGTGGTTCACCAGAAAACCACTGGGTTCCTCGGTTGAGCCACAAAACCGAGGCCGAAGACTCGACGAGGGGGTGCGGCCACCCAGGTTGGTTCAACCGCCCAGGAGGGGCGGTCAGACCGCCTGGGGCCGGTCAGATCTCCCGGGCCGGTCTAACCGCCCTGGGGGGGCGGTCTGACCGCCCTGGCCGCCGGCGCCCAGAAGCTTCGAAGCGGAGGACACGCGTCGGGATCGCAAGGCTTGCGTCGAGGCTAAGCTGGTTGCGGTCGCCGGGCATCCGTCCGATGGTGAAGACATGAAGACTTCCAAATTTGCCCTCGAGGGGCATGTATCCCTAGTTATTAGTGAAGGGTAGTTTAGTCTTTTGGGTGCCTCCATATATACTCATTAGATGGGTGGATGGCAGCCAACTCTTGTAACCCTAGCTCATTTGTTTTTTCATTTTCGTTCTCCGTTTTCCTTAGGATTTTAGAGGACTAGCTTGAGAGCTTCATGTGAGATCTAGAGAGAGGGATGGATGTTTGGGTGGCAAGCTAGACCTTGTACGAACCTTTCATGGCATGTATAGAAGGTTTGGTGTTGTTCATCATGGTGGTTTTCCCATCTCCTTTGTGTTGATATTCGGAGCTCTTTTGGCGGTGTTTTGAGGACGATTTCTTGGAGTTTTTGGTGGGTGTCACGTATGAGGTTCTTGTGCCTCTTTGGCTGGTGACTTTGCCCCCAAATCTCCTTTGAATCGGACTCGATTTGGTGGTTTCTCGAGTTGGGCGAGTTCTTGACCTAGAGAAGCGATTTCTTCGATTCCTCTTGATTGTGAGCGTTTCGGGTCGATTCCTTTGAGGTAAAGGTTGCCCAGGAGGTAACCCAGCTATTCTCGAAGTTTTGCTGCAATCGGTGGAGTGATTCGGGAGATCGGGTGCGAGGAAGTTGAGGTTTGACCCGCGGGTTCATTTTCTGGAAGGGGCGGTCTAACCGCCTGCAGGGTGCGGTCTAACCGCCCTGGGTGTTTCCGGGTCAAAGTTTTGTTTCGCCGGATTTTCCTCTATGAGTTTGTTCGCCTTGATCAGAGGAGCGTTTGGGTGAAATTTGGGGTCGTTCTCGTGCTGTTTGCTAGGTGTTCTTGGTTGGAGTTCGTTGCTGGGTACAGGAGGTTAGACCGCCCCAGGTAGCCGGTCTAACCGCCCGTAGGCCCCTGGGTGAAGTTTTGGTTCTCGCCAATATTTTTTGGTAGCTAGCATGGCCTTGACCAGAGATCTCTGTTGGTGAAACCGTGGTGAGGTTTGGTGCTCGGAAGAGGCGTTTCGGAGGATTTCTTGGTTACCAGGTGGAGGCGGTCTAACCGCCCCCTATACCCGGTCTAACCGCCCTCTCGGTTAGCCGGCTTTCGAGTTGTTTCCGCTGTCTTTGCTGCGTGTGTGTTGTGGTTGTTGGTAGAGTTTGTTCCTAGGACCAGTAGCACTCCAGTGGCTACGTGTTTTTGGCAAACGGAAGGTAGAAGTGCGGAGCGTGTGATTTCGGGGGTTCGACCGAGCTAGTTCGTCTTGTCGGAGTTTCAATCTCCCTCGAGAAGAATTTTTATCGGCTCCCATTCACCCCCCCCCCCCCTCTCTGGTCGCCTAATCGGTCCTTCAAGTGGTATCGAGCCGGTTCGGGTCTTTGTTGACTCTAACCGCCTAAGATCCAAGGATGGCGTACCGGGAATGGGGGTTCGGGTCCTCCACACTTCGATGGCAAGAACTACCGGATGTGGAGCAAGCGGATGGGTGCGTTCCTCCGCGGAAAGGGTCGGACTGCGTGGGATGTCACGGTGGATACGAGGCTATGTCCGGCCGATGGACTTCCTCACTCCGGGGTCGAGGGACGCATTCGACGCCAACAATAAGGCGGTTGATTACTTGTTTCGTGCTTTGTGTCGACCGAGTTCGATCGGGTGCAACCGAGCACTTGGCTTGTAGGATTTGGGCGGTGTTGAAGGAGGCTCATGTTGGGAACGCCTGTGTTCGAGGCACGGATGTATGCGACCTACCGAAGAGAGTACGAGAACTTCACTCATCTCCCCAGTGAGTCCATCGATGCCTTGTTTCAGAGGTTCACGGTGGTTGTGAACAACATGAGGGCCAATGTGGACGTGGTCCCGTACGATGATCATGATAGAGCGGTCAAGCTCTTACACTCTTTGGATCGTACGATATGGGGCGGAAAGTTTGAGGCCATTGTGGAGTCGGAGAAGTATGACACTCTGACCGTGAACGAGCTGTTCTCAAAGCTCAAGTCGGCTGAGGTGGATAGGGGCATGACTGCCAAGCTCGAGGGTCCGACTGATTCCCATAGTCTTGCCCTCGTTGGTGGTTCGAAAGGAAAGGCTAACACTAACCCATCCACCAGGATGTTCTCTTTGTCCTCCTTGATGTCTATGCCAGATGATGAGTTTGACGAGCTTGGAGAGGACGAGCTGGCGCTCCTGACGAGGCGGTTCGAGAGACTGCACGAGAACCGGGTGAACATGAGGAGGAACACGAGGACATGGTTCAAGTGCGGCAAGACCGGACACTATTTCGCCGAGTGTCCGAATGTGAACAACCACGACAAGCACAAGTTCAAGGACAAGAAGAAGAAGTCCAAGAAGAAGGATCATGGACATGGGAAGAAGACACAGTCTCGAGAGAAGATGAAGAGATCAAGCGACATCGAGTCTGATTCCGAGGACACGTCTTCAAGCTCGAGTGATGAAGACGAAGAGGATGAGAAGAAGAGGAAGAAGAAGAAGAACCTTGGCAAGTATCTCAACGGCCTTTGTGTGACGGGCCTAAGCCTCAAGGACGACTTCTGTGCCATGGCTCGCAGTTCGACCAGCAAGAGAAGCCAGAAGGACGCCTCGGACTTGGATTCCGAGGACGAGGTATGTGATGAGCTCTCATCTTTGCGCAAGGAGAATGAGGAGTTGGTTGACTTGCTTGATAATCGTGATCACATGCTTAGAGAGGCTAAAAAGCTTAGGAAGGAGCTTAGATCTTTTCTCGAGGATGCTAGGACTAGAGTGGCTGAGCTAGAAACACAGGTTCTTGATAGCAAGCTTGAAATTGATTCGCTTAAGGCTAGCCCTGTTGTTTCTGATGAAGATGATTGTGTTGATTGCTCTGCTTTCCTAGCTGACTTGACTGGTCTTAGGGAGAAGTATGCCTCCAAGTGTGAGGAACTAGATGTGCTTAGGGTTGAGTTGGCTGAGCTACAATCTAGACCCACTTTGCTTGGTGCTTGCACTTCTTGCCCTAGTTTGCGTGAGAAAATTGTTGAGCTTCGTTCTCGCATTGGTTCTCTAGAGGCTGATTTGAAAGTGCCTATTCCTACTTCTTGTTCTACATGTGAGTTGCATGCTATGAAGAATTTGAATCTTGCAAAATGTGTTGGTCGCTTGCAAGATGAGAATGATAAGTTGCGTGAAGCGCTGAGTTGGTTGTCGAGTCAAGAACCTCAGCTTGGTATGATGATTGCTAGCTGTAAGCGCTTTGATGGTTGGGCTTTGGTGAGGGCAGTGGTGAGAGAGAAAGAAAACTTGGGAATGTTTCAGTTCCACCACAACCCACACCCAAAGACAAGTTTGCATCCAAGCCAAACCAACCGAGAGAAAAACTGAGTGAGAAGGCAAGTGAAAAGCCTAGTGAGAAACCAAGTGGAGAGCCTCTCCCCAAGCCTAAGCCCAAACCAATCCTTTTTCATTGTGAGTTTTGTGGAAAGGATGGTCACAAGAGAGAGTTTTGCTATAAGAGAAAGAGAGAGGTGAGAATGGCTAAGAAGTGGGCGATCACGGACAGGTACCACCCTTTTCATGGTGTGCCTGAGCCTCGTATGCCACTGCCTAAGGGAAAGGGCTTTGTGCGTAACGATCCGGCATGGGGAGATGAGAAATCCCGTAGCCGCGGTGGTGGTCTGGAAAGGGCGGTCAGACCGGCCTGGCTAGGTGGTCAGACCAGCCCTGCCCAGGGAAGGGTGGTTAGACCGGCCTGGCTAGGCGGTCAGACCGGCCCTCCCCAGATTTCTGGGCAGTTCTGTTTTCGAGGTCGTGACGCTGGTGGTTTCAGTTCCCTTGGTCATGGTGCAGATGGTAGATACTTTAAGTCTGGTAACGTTGAGTTTGCTGGACGTTCTCCACCTCGTGATCAATACGGGTTTGGGAGAGGTCGCAGTTCTGAGTCTCAGAGGGGCTACAGACCATGCTTTCCCTTTCGTGGTACTCGTACTCCTCCAGTGAGACGGGAGTGTGTTCCCATGGTGGTTCCAGGTTTGATAGGATGGATCGCTGTATTGATAGGCAGGGTAGGATGAATGTTGCTAACCCTACTTTTGAGGAAATGGCCCGACACTGGTTTCACACCTTTGGGACTAACCCCAGTGTTGAGTCATTTGCTCGTTCTCGCTCTTTGTTTTGAGTTGCAGGAGGGAGGCCCGGAGAACATTTGGTTGATATTGGGGGTGGTTCCTCGGCCTCATACCCCGGTGGTGACATGTAGGTGCATCACTTTCGGGGATGGTGGACAAGGATGAGTGAATTGTGCAGAAATTATAAAGGTAAGTGCTTTGTGACCTTCGAGTGTGTGGCCTTGGTCAAGCCACTTGGTTCATTTTGCTCCTTCTCTATATCATGTGTGTAGGGTGAGCTTTGTATGCGCTTTGGCCCTAGTGCATGTGTTTAGGGGGAGCTTGTGAGTTTTGCGCTCTTTTGCTCTTTTGCCGGTGGTGTCGAGCCCTTTTTTTGCCTGCCCTCGAGGAGCCGGTCTTTTGTGATCTTGGTGTGTGTGGTTGGTTTCCTAAGTTGGTGCTGAAGCTCCTTTGTAGCATATGTATAGCTTTCTTTTGTGCATTTATTGCATTTGGTATTGCATATGTAACATGATGTATAGGCATCCTTGTATCTTAGATTGCATGCTTTTTGTATCACATGCATTGGATAGGAAAAGCTTCTCCTATATACATTGTTCACCATGGGTTGCTATATATGTTCTTGTGAGCTTGTTTGGTATGCAATGGTTAGTTTGGCTTAGCTCTTGATGATCTTGATGAATGATCCATGGTGGATGGTTAATTTTTTGAAAAATGTCACATATATGCTCTCTCATGTGTAAATGCCTTTATATGATCTTGACATGTTTTAGTGGCTTTGCTATGCTTAATTTGTGGTTGGATAGCTAGTTTATTGATCTTAAGGGGCCAAAGGCTCATTTGCCATCATGAATGTTTAGCCCTCTTGCTTCATCTTGTGGAGGGGCATAAGTTCCTTTTTGTCGCAAAGACATTTCATGTACCATTTATCAATCTGAAAATGAAATAAAAAATGCTTGGAAAAT
The DNA here is from genome assembly GCA_947561735.1 of Cenchrus americanus. Classification (NCBI taxonomy): domain Eukaryota; kingdom Viridiplantae; phylum Streptophyta; class Magnoliopsida; order Poales; family Poaceae; genus Cenchrus; species Cenchrus americanus. Next base: position 151,396,819 of record OX387242.1, on the reverse strand, counting down.
ATGCTCCCATGTCATATGTGCTGAAATTAATTTGCTTTGGGTGCTAAACCGTTGCATGATGCCTACCAATAAGAAGTCTCATACATAGAAGTAGGCACATAGCTCGGTGGCATTGACATGACATGAGGTGCTTGTGGGTGTTTATGATGGTCTTATGATTAGAATGGCTGTCCTAGCATGAAGTTTGAGTGGCTTTGCCATTTTGATATGTTTTGCTCATGTTTAGGTATTAGCTTATGAGAGAGTAACTTTTCGCAAAATTACTCAAATCTTTTTTGGCCTTGTCCAATGGTTGTGAAACTTGGTGATCACGTAGTTAAGGTCATTACGAACCTGTCGTGTATCTAACTTGCTCATTTGGACTTGTGTAGCTCCTTGTGATAAATTTTGTATATTTGAGAAGCTATATGTTGAAACTTTTCGCATTTTGCCTTGATTCATGCATTGTCAACAAGGGGGGGGGGGGGGAGTTTGTGCATGATTTGGGCACCTGGGAGCTAATGGAAGGTGCCCAAAGTGGTTCGGCAATTTTCAGAGAAGTTTTTGCAGGTCGGTCACATGGGGCGGTCTAACCTCCTAGGGGGCGGTCACATGACCAGGGGCGGTTTAACCGGCCTATGCAGGCGGTTTAACCGCCCTATGCAGTGTGAGCTTGGTTTGCTCTTTGTCATGCATTTCCAAGTGACCTTCTTGCATGCATTGGTTCAGGGTGAGTTTGCATATGTGCAGGGGGAGCTCTTTGTGGTGTTCGAGCTTTGGTTCGGTGGTTTGCGCTCTTTGTTTGAGCATGGTTTTGTCTCGGATGTGTCGAGCCGTTGCCCTTGCCTAAGGGGTCCGAGACTTGTTTTTCTTCAAGTGATCTTGTTCTTTGCCTTTCGTTGGCTTTTGATCACTTGTTGGAGTTTTTCTTTTAGTAGTTTCTTTTCTTTTCTTTTTATCTTTGGTTACAAATCATGTGTGTTGTCAATGCACTCATCAAGGGGGAGATTGAGGACCATGTGTGGTTCGAGGACCGGTGGATGGTCGCTTCCTTGGGTGATGAGTGATTGACAACGTTGTGTGGACTGATTCTTGGCTAAGTATTGCGAGTGCGGGTTGCGGCTTGACTCGTGTTGGTGCAGGTGAAGAACAAGCGCGAAAGGTCGTTGCCGGTGAGGCCTCCAAGTGTGGAGAAGACAAGTAGGCTTCGTTCGAGGGACCCCGTGGCCAGTGGGGTCAAGTGCGGGCCGCATGGTGGCATGAACAGCAAGATGAAGTCGTGGACGGTTTCTTGGTAGAGCATCAAAACCAAGGTCGAGCTGGGACTACGTGGGAGCCGAGTCATGAGTGGAGATTGGCGGAGGCTACACCGAGTTCGCGGGGTTTGCAGTGGTTCACCAGAAAACCACTGGGTTCCTCGGTTGAGCCACAAAACCGAGGCCGAAGACTCGACGAGGGGGTGCGGCCACCCAGGTTGGTTCAACCGCCCAGGAGGGGCGGTCAGACCGCCTGGGGCCGGTCAGATCTCCCGGGCCGGTCCTAACCGCCCGGGGGGGCGGTCCGACCGCCCGGCCGCCGGCGCCCGAAGCTTCGAAGCGGAGGACACGCGTCGGGATCGCAAGGCTTGCGTCGAGGCTAAGCTGGTTGCGGTCGCCGGGCATCCGTCCGATGGTGAAGACATGAAGACTTCCAAATTCGCCCTCGAGGGGCATGTATCCCTAGTTATTAGTGAAGGGTAGTTTAGTCTTTTGGGTGCCTCCATATATACTCATTAGATGGGTGGATGGCAGCCAACTCTTGTAACCCTAGGTCATTTGTTTTTCCATTTTCGTTCTCCATTTTCCTTAGGATTTTAGTGGACTAGCTTGAGAGCTTCATGTGAGATCTGGAGAGAGGGATGGATGTTTGGATGGCAAGCTAGACCTTGTACGAACCTTTCACGGCATGTACAGAAGGTTTGGCGTTGTTCATCATGGTGGTTTTCCCATCTCCTTTGTGTTGATTTTCGGAGCTCTTTTGGCAGTGTTTTGAGGACGATTTCTTGGGGTTTTTGGTGGGTGTCACGTATGAGGTTCTTGTGCCTCTTTGGCTGGTGTCTTTGCCCCAAATCCCCTTTGAATCAGACTCGATTTGGTGGTTTCTCGAGTTGGGCGAGTTCTTGACCTAGAGAAGCGATTTCTTCGATTCCTCTTGATTGTGAGCATTTCGGGTCGATTCCTTTGAGGTAGAGGTTGCCCAGGAGGTAACCCAGCTATTCCCGAAGTTTTGCTGCAATCCGTGGAGTGATTCGGGAGATCGGGCGAGAGGAAGTTGAGGTTTGACCCGCGGGTTCGTTTTCTGGAAGGGGCGGTCTAACCGCCTGCAGGGGGCGGTCTAACCGCCCTGGGTGTTTTCGGGTCAAAGTTTTGTTTCACCGGATTTTCCTCTGTGAGTTTGTTCGCCTTGATCAGAGGAGCGTTTGGGTGAAATTTGGGGTCGTTCTCGTGCTGTTTGCTAGGTGTTCTTGGTTGGAGTTCGTTGCTGGGTACAGGAGGTTAGACCGCCCCAGGTAGCCGGTCTAACCGCCCCTAGGCCCCTGGGTGATGTTTTGGTTCTCGCCATGATTTTTTGGTAGCTAGCATGGCCTTGACCAAAGATCTCTGTTGGTGAAACCGTGGTGAGGTTTGGTGCTCGGAAGAGGCGTTTCGGAGGATTTCTTGGTTACCAGGTGGAGGCGGTCTAACCGCCCCCTATACCCGGTCTAACCGCTCCCTCTGGTTAGCGGGCTTTCGAGTTGTTTCCGCTGTCTTTCCTGCGTGTGTGTTGTGGTTGTTGGTAGAGTTTGTTCCTAGGACCAGTAGCACTCCAGTGGCTACGTGGTTTTGGCAAACGGAAGGTAGAAGTGCGGAGCGTGTGATTTCGGGGGTTCGACCGAGCTAGTTCGTCTTGTCGGAGTTTCAATCTCCCTCGAGAAGAATTTTTATCGGCTCCCATTCACTCCCCCCCTCTCTGGTCGCCTAATCGGTCCTTCAAGTGGTATCAGAGCCGGTTCGGGTCTTTGTTGACTCTAACCAGTCTAAGATCCAAGGATGGCGTACCAGGAACGGGGTTCGGGTCCTCCACACTTCGATGGCAAGAACTACCAGATGTGGAGCAAGCGGATGGGTGCGTTCCTCCGCGGAAAGGGTCAGACTCTGTGGGATGTCACGGTGGACACAGACTATGTCCAGCCGATGGACTTCCTCGCTCCAGGGTTGAGGGACAGATTCAAGGCCAACAATAAGGCGGTCGATTACTTGTTTCGTGCTTTGTGTCAGCCTGAGTTCGATCGGCTGCACACTGAGCACTTGGCTTGTAGGATTTGGGCGGTGTTGAAGGAGGCTCATGTTGGGAACGCCCAGGTTCAAGCACGGATGTATGCGACCTACCGGAGAGAGTACGAGAACTTCACTCATCTCCCCGGTGAGTCCATCGATGCCTTGTTTCAGAGGTTCACAGTGGTTGTGAACAACATGAGGGCCAATGTGGACGTGCTCTCGTACGATGATCATGATAGAGCGGTCAAGCTCTTACACTCTTTGGATCGTACGATATGGGGCGGAAAGTTCGAGGCCATTGTGGAGTCAGAGAAGTATGACACTCTGACCGTGAACGAGCTGTTCTCAAATTCAAGTCGGCTGAGGTGGATAGGGGCATGACTGTCAAGCTCGAGGGTCCGACTGATTCCCATAGTCTTGCCCTCGTTGGTGGTTCGAAGGGAAAGGCTAACACTAACCCATCCACCAGGATGTTCTCTTTGTCCTCCTTGATGTCTATGCCAGATGATGAGTTCGACGAGCTTGGAGAGGACGAGCTGGCGCTCCTGACGAGGCGGTTCGAGAGACTGCACGAGAACCGGGTGAACATGAGGAGGAACACGAGGACATGGTTCAAGTGCGGCAAGACCGGACACTATTTCGCCGAGTGTCCGAAGGTGAACAACCACGACAAGCACAAGTTCAAGGACAAGAAGAAGAAGTCCAAGAAGAAGGATCATGGACATGGGAAGAAGACACGGTCTCGAGAGAAGATGAAGAGATCAAGCGACATCGAGTCTGATTCCGAGGACACGTCTTCAAGCTCGAGTGATGAAGACGAAGAGGATGAGAAGAAGAGAAAGAAGAAGAAGAACCTTGGCAAGTATCTCAACGGCCTTTGTGTGACGGGCCTAAGCCTCAAGGACGACTTCTGTGGCATGGCTCGCAGTTCGAGCAGCAAGAGAAGCCAGAAGGACGCCTCGGACTTAGATTCCGAGGACGAGGTATGTGATGAGCTCTCTTCTTTGCGCAAGGAGAATGAGGAGTTGGTTGACTTGCTTGATAATCGCGATCACATGCTTAGAGAGGCTAAAAAGCATAGGAAGGAGCTTAGATCTTTTCTCGATGATGCTAGGACTAGAGTGGCTGAGCTAGAAACACAGGTTCTTGATAGCAAGCTTGAAATTGGTACGCTTAAGGCTAGCCCTGTTGTTTCTGATGAAAATGATTGTGTTGATTGCTCTGCTTTCCTAGCTGACTTGACTGATCTTAGGGAGAAGTATGCCTCCAAGTGTGAGGAACTAGATGTGCTTAGGGTTGAGTTGGCTGAGCTACAATCTAGACCCACTTTGCTTGGTGCTTGCACTTCTTGCCCTAGTTTGCATGAGAAAATTGTTGAGCTTCGTTCTCGCATTGGTTCGCTAGAGGCTGATTTGAAAGTGCCTATTCCTACTTCTTGTTCTACATGTGAGTTGAATGCTATGAAGAATTTGAATCTTGCAAAATGTGTTGGTCGCTTGAAAGATGAGAATGATAAGTTGCGTGAAGCGCTGAGTTGGTTGTCGAGTCAAGAACCTCAGCTTGGTATGATGATTGCTAGCTGTAAGTGCTTTGATGGTTGGGCTTTGGGATTGGATAAGGTTGGTGAGGGCAGTGGTGAGAGAGAAAGGAAACTTGGGAATGTTTCAGTTCCACCACAACCCACACCCAAAGACAAGTTTGCATCCAAGCCAAACCAACCGAGAAAAAAAACGAGTGAGAAGGCAAGTGAAAAGCCTAGTGAGAAACCAAGTGGAGAGCCTCTCCCCAAGCCTAAGCCCAAACCAATCCTTTTTCATTGTGAGTTTTGTGGAAAGGATGGTCACAAGAGAGAGTTTTGCTACAAGAGAAAGAGAGAGGCGAGAATGGCTAAGGAATGGGCGAACAAGGACAGGTACCACCCTTCTCATGGTGTGCCTGAGCCTCGTATGCCACTGCCTAAGGGAAAGGGCTTTGTGCGTAAGGATCCGGCATGGGGAGATGAGAAATCCCGTAGCCGCGGTGGTGGTCTGGAGAGGGCGGTCAGACCGGCCTGGCTAGGCGGTCAGACCGGCCCTGCCCAGGGAAGGGCGGTCAGACCGGCCTGGCTAGGCGGTCGAGCCGGGCCCTCCCCGCATATTTCGGGCGATTCGTTTTCGAGGTCGTGATGCTGGTGGTTTCAGTTCCCTTGGTCATGGTGCAGATGGTAGATACTTTGAGTCTGGTGACGTTGAGTTTGCTGGACGTTCTCCACCTCGTGATCAATACGAGTTTGGGAGAGGTCGCAGTTTTGAGTCTCAGAGGGGCTACGGACCAAGCTTTCCCTTTCGTGGTACTCGTACTCCTCCAGTGAGACGGGAGTGGTGTTCCCATGGTGGTTCCAGGTTTGACAGGATGGATCGCTGTATTGATAGGCATGGTAGGATGAATGTTGCTAACCCTACTTTTGAGGAAATGGCCCGACACTGGTTTCACACCTTTGGGACTAACCCCAGTGTTGAGTCATTTGCTCGTTCTCGCTCTTGGTTTTGAGTTGCAGGAGGGAGGCCCGGAGAACATTTGGTTGATATTGGGGGTGGTTCTTCGGCCTCATACCCCGGTGGTGACATGTAGGTACATCACTTTCGGGGATGGTGGACAAGGATGAGTGAATTGTGAACAAATTATAAAGGTAAGTGCTTTGTGACCTTCGAGTGTGTGGCCTTGGTCAAGCCACTTGGTTCATGTTGCTCCTTCTCTATATCATGTGTGTAGGGTGAGCTTTGTATGCTCTTTGGCCCTAGTGCATGTGTTTAGGGGGAGCTTGTGAGTTTTGTGCTCTTTTGCTCTTTTGCTGGTGGTGTCGAGCCCTTTTTTTGCCTCCCCTCGAGGAGCCGGTCCTTTGTGAGCTTGGTGTGTGTGGTTGGTTTCCTAAGTTGGTGCTGAAGCTCCTTTGTAGCATATGTATAGCTTTCTTTTGTGCATTTCGTGCATTTGGCATTGCATATGTAACATGATGTATAGGCATCCTTGTATCTTAGATTGCATACTTTTTGTATCATATGCATTGGATAGGAAAAGCTTCTCCTATACACATTGTTCACCATGGGTTGCTATATATGTTCTTGTGAGCTTGTTTGGTATGCAATGGTTAGTTTGGCTTAGCTCTTGATGATCTTGATGAATGATCCATGGTGGATGGCTAATTTTTTGAAAAATGTCACATATATGCTCTCTCATGTGTAAATGCCTTTATATGATCTTGACATGTTTTAGTGGCTTTGCTATGCTTAATTTGTGGTTGGATAGCTAGTTTATTGATCATATGGGGCCAAAGGCTCATTTGCCATCATGAATGTTTTGCCCTCTTGCTTCATCTTGTGGAGGGGCATAAGTTCCTTTTTGTCGCAAAGACATTTCATGTACCATTTATCAATCTGAAAATGAAATGAAAAATGCTTGGAAAATATGCTCCCATGTCATATGTGCTGAAATTAATTTGCTTTGGGTGCTAAACCGTTGCATGATGCCTACCAATGAGAAGTCTCATACATAGAAGTAGGCACATGGCTTGGTGGCTTTGACATGACATGAGGTGCTTGTAGGTGTTTATGATGGTCTTATGATTAGAATGGCTGTCCTAGCATGAAGTTTGAGTGGCTTTGCCATTTTGATATGTTTTGCTCATGTTTAGGTATTTGCTTATGAGAGAGTAACTTTTCGCAAAATTACTCAAATCTTTTTTTAGCATTGTCCAATGGTTGTGAAACTTGGTGATCACGTAGTTAAGGTCATTACGAACCTGTCGTGTATCTAACTTGCTCATTTGGACTTGTGTAGCTCCTTGTGATGAATTTTGTATATTTGAGAAGCTATATGTTGAAACTTTTCGCATTTTGCCTTGATTCATGCATTGTCAACAAGGGGGGGAAGTTTGTGCATGATTTGGGCACCTGGGAGCTAATGGAAGGTGTCCAAAGTGGTTCGGCAATTTTCAGAGAAGTTTTTGCAGGGCGGTCACATGGGGCGGTCTAACTCCCAGGGGGCGGTCACATGACCAGGGGCGGTTTAACCGGCCTGTGTAGGCGGTTTAACCGCCCTATGCAGTGTGAGCTTGGTTTGCTCTTTGTCATGCATTTCCAAGTGACCTTCTTGCATGCATTGGTTCAGGGGGAGTTTGCATATGTGCAGGGGGAGCTCTTTGTGGTGTTCGAGCTTTGGTTCGGTGGATTGCGCTTTTTGTTTGAGCATGGTTTTGTCTCGGATGTGTCGAGTCGTTGCCCTTGCCTAAGGGGTCCGAGACTTGTTTTTCTTCAAGTGATCTTGTTCTTTGCCTTTCTTTGGCTTTTGATCACTTGTTGGAGTTTTTCTTTTAGTAGTTTTTTTCTTTTCTTTTTATCTTTGGTTACAAATCATGTGTGTTGTCAATGCACTCATCAAGGGGGAGATTGAGGACCATGTGTGGTTCGAGGACCGGTGGATGGTTGCTTCCTTGGGTGATGAGTGATTGACAACGTTGTGTGGACTGATTCTTGGCTAAGTATTGCAGGTGCAGGTTGCGGCTTGACTCGTGTTGGTGCAGGTGAAGAACAAGCGCGAAAGGTCGTTGCCGGTGAGGCCTCCAGGTGTGGAGAAGACAAGTAGGCTTCGTTCGAGGGACCCGGTGGCCAGTGGGGTCATGTGCGGGCCGCATGGTGGCATGAACAGCAAGATGAAGTCGTGGACGGTTTCTTGGTAGAGCCTCAAAACCAAGGTCGAGCCGGGACTACGTGGGAGCCGAGTCATGAGTGGAGATTGGCGGAGGCTACACCGAGTTCGCGGGGTTTGCAATGGTTCACCAGAAAATCACTGGGTTCCTCGGTTGAGCCACAAAACCGAGGCCGAAGACTCGACGAGGGGGTGCGGCCACCCAGGCCGGTTCAACCGCCCAGGAGGGGCGGTCAGACCGCCTGGGGCCGGTCAGATCTCCCGGGCCGGTCTAACCGCCCAGGGGGGCGGTCTGACCGCCCTGGCCACTGAAGGATCAGATGGCGACTAGAGAGGGGGGGAGTGAATAGGAGCCGGTAAAAATTCTTCCCGAAGAACCCGGCCTATGTCCTACTCAAATCCAGGTCACACACAAGCGATGGATCGAATCACGCACCAATCGCCAAGACCACGAGGTTATGGATCAACCTCTAGCCTTAGGAACGATTCCTAGAAGCACACGCGGAAGCACTAGAAAGGGAGGAAAGGAATCGAAACAAACAAAGACCGCACAGAGCCTCGGCGACCGTCCGGACCGGGCGGTGCGGACCGTCCGCGATGGACCGCGCGGACCGTCCGACCTGCTCTCGCGGACCGTCCGCGCCGCCGTCGCGGACCGTCCGGCCCTTCCCGCGGACCGTCCGTTAAATTACACGAACGAACCAAGACCACACACGACCCACGGACCGTCCGCGGGGAGCACGCGACCGTCCGCCAAGCACCCGCGGACCGTCCGCCCGACACCGCGGACCGTCCGAAACTTCGTCCAACCAAAAACCGAAATCGCGACGGATCGAAACAAAGGACGAGCAAGAACGCGAAGAACACGGGACGAACACGGCCCACGCGGACCGTCCGCGACCCCCCCGCGGACCGTCCGCGGTGTGCGGACGGAGCAGAAACAGCCCCGACCCCCGAAAGTCAACTCCCCCAAATCATCATCGGATTTCCCAAACGGTTGAAGCTATGGAGACAAGGGTTTGGGGACTTGAAAAGCGACACACAAGGATGCTATAGCCCACAAATCTTGCCTCCTAACTCCCTAAATCACCGGGAATCGCGAATCCTTTGAGCACCACCAAAACCTAGAGCACCGAACGAAAACTCACGAATCGAAGTAGTTTCCGGCGTTTGAGGGCACAAGATCAAGCACAAAGATGCACAAGACATCTATCCATGTTTCCCTCAAAGAAATCCGGAAAGAAACTCACTCAAATCCGCGGAATCACACCGGGAACAAAGACACGAAAAACGGCACAAAAAGGCACGAAAAACAACCCCGAATCTTCTATACAAACCAGGAAAGATTCACAAGGTCTAGCATGCCGCCCTAGCATCCATCCCTCTCAACAAATCTCTCATGAAGCTCTCATGCTAGCCTAGAGAAAATAGGAAGAAAAATGGCTACAAAAATGAGAAAGAGGAGGGAGCAAATGAAACCCTAAGTCGTGGAGAGAGAGAGCCATCAACACACACTCCAGGCTTATATATCGAGTCCCGCCGGAGTGGTAAATGACTCGACTACCCCTAACTACACTACCGGCGATACAACCCACGTAGGGGCATTTTGGTAATGTATGTGGGTCTTGCCATCGGACGGCCACGCCTTTGCCGCACCCCCGCGTCCTCCCGACGCAAGCCATGCGATCCCGCCGCGTGTCCTCCGCTTCGAAGCTTCCCGACACGCCCGGATCCCGTCTCCGTCGTGTTGGGCCCTCGGACTTGGTTTTGAGGCCCAAACCAAGAAACCGTCCGCCGATGGTTTTGTGGGCAAACCACCAAACCCCGCGTGCCGGTCCGGCCTCCCGCCAAACCACTTGACTCGACCGCCACCGTGCACCGGCTCACTTGTTCATGACTTCGTCTTGCTTGTGTCACCACCATGTGGCCCGCACCCAGTCCCGCTGTCCACCGGGTCCCTCGAACCGAGCCTACTTGTCTCTCCATCTCCCGGAGGCCCCTCAAGGATGAAGACCTTTCGCGCCCGTTCTTCACCTGCAACAACACGAACTAGGCCGCAGCCTACACCTCGCGCACTAAGCCAAGAGTCGGTCCAACACCCGTTGTCAATCACTCATCACTAAGGAGCGGTCATCCACCGACCACTGGGACGCTCCTGGTCCACAATCTCCCCCTTGATGAGTGCATTGACAACACACAACGCGAAATGAAATTCAGAGAGAAAGAGAAAGAAAGAAGAAAGAAAAACGAAGAAGCTCAACTCATGACCAAAGCCGAAAAAAGACAAAGAAAGGTCACAAGCTAAGCAAAGCACAAAATCCACACCGAAAACAGCAAGAAAGCTCCCCCTGAACAAATGCAAGCTCCCCCTGAACATGTGGATGCAAACTCATGCAACATCCCAAATTTCAGCTCACCTTTCTGAATTTTCATTAAGCTCACCTTTTCTCCCCCTTGTTGACAATGTATGAATCAAGATGAAAATGCAGTAATGCAAAGCAAAGCATATAAACAACTACATGAGCTTCTCAAATAGGCCAAATTTAGTGTCAAAGGCTAAAAATGAGACAAAGATCACACACATGAATCATAGCATAGTCAAAGCATTGCCACAAGTAATATATGAAAATACAAGCATGTGACAAAGCAAAATTTTCAGATTTAAGCAATTTTACCAAAAGAAGGCTCGCTTCACATGTAAAAGCCTATCCATGTCACACTTGAGCCACAAACATGCAGACCATTCAAAGATCATACAAGGATATCAAATTCTCAGCAAAAGATCATGGCAAACACCCATAAAGCAAAGCATGTCATGTCAAAGCTCATGAGCCATGTGTCCACTTCGGGGAGACTTCTCCACTGGTGAACATCATGCAACATGTTTTGCACCCATATGTGAAAGATACGACATTTTCAGCATAGACATGATGGATGGAGCATTTTTCAAGCATTTGACACTTCTTTTCAAGATTAAATTATTTCATGGTACATGAAGTGCCTTTGCGGCAAAAAGAAGCTTATGCTCCCCCATGAATGCAACATAGGCTAAACATTCACAATGATATCCGGCCTTTGGCCCAAATGCAAGAACAAGCATCCAAGCACAATCTAAGCATGAAAAGCACATTTAGACCAAACCGTGACATGGATACACAACTACACACGAGTGGAGCAATTTTCATCAAAAATTAGTCAAGTTAAGCATTTATCTCAAAAAGGGCTATCTCACCACACATATATCTCAAATATTCCAAGAGCATAGCCTCACATCACCATTTCTCCACACATATAACCAATATCTCACAAATAGCCAAAGAGACTCAAATATGGCATACGAAAGAAGCTCATCATCCTAAAATGCAATATGATACAAATGCAACATGATATATGACAAGATGGCTATCCTACCATGGTTTATACATTAAGCAAAGCATGTATATACATCAAAGTAAACATGGTATGATACATATGGTACAAAAAGGAAATCCCCCAAGAGTAAACTAGAAAGGGCAACAAACCCCAAGTTCCCCCGCAAGCGCACAAAAGTAGCTTGGTCGAGAGGCTTTGTAAAGATGTCGGCTAGCCGATCTTGGGTAGGGACATGACTCAAAACAATGGTTCCTTTCTCCACATTGTCCCTCGAAAGTGATACCTCACTTCTATATGTTTGGTTCGGGAGTGAAGCACATTGGATTTTTGGCTACGCTTATGGCACTAGTGCTATCACAAAGAAGTGGGATGCGGGTGCACTCCTCACCAAAGTCTCTCAAAGTGTATGAAATCCACAACAACCGGGAGCAACAACTCGCGGCAGCAACATACTCCGCCTCCGTGGTAGACCGAGCTACACTAGACCGCTTGCGGGAAGACCATGAGACCAACGAAGAACCAAGAAACCGACAAGTGCCGAAGTAGACTTCCTCTCGACTCGACAACCGGCAAAATCCGCATCGAAAAACCATGAAGAGACAGAGTCGAGGAGGAAGAATACCAAAGGCCAAGACCGAGGGCGGATCGTAGGTACCGAAAATCCTCTTGACGGCCCGTCGATGTGATGTCCTTGGCGAAGCCTGAAAACGAGCGCACAGACACACGCTGAACTGTATGTCTGGCCTCGTCGCCGTTAAGTAGAGGAGGGAGCCGATCATGCTCCTGTACTCCCGCTGGTCCACTGGTTCTCCGTCCTCATCCGCATCCAAAGTGGCCGTACTCCCCATGGGAGTCGACATCGGCTTCACATCTTGCATCTGGAACCTCCTCAGCATGTCTTTCGTGTACTTGGTCTGGTGCACAAATGTACCGTCCTTCACTTGCTTGATCCCGCGCGACCCCGAGAAAATACTGCAACTCGCCCATCATGCTCATCTCGAACTCCCTGCTCATCTCATCTCGACCGTGTAGTGCGTTCATTGATGTCTCCAATGATCTTCGACGAGGGATGCACTTCTTGAATCCGCCGGGGAGCCTCACGCCTCGAGACTACCTCCCCCTCAACTTCGGCTTCTCTCGCTCTGGTCCTCTTGTTGCACCGTCGTTGTCCATGAAGTAGACGGTCCATGCTCCAAAGTAGTCGTAGGGGAAGTAGTGGGTACATGCTCGGCTTCGGGCGCATGATTCTCCCCATCATCATCTCCGGCTTCATCTTTCTCCTCTTCAAAGAGGTCCTCGGCCATCTCTTCATCACCCGCACATTCAAAGCCAAGAGAAGTACATGGCATTGTCTCGTCGAAGGTCACCTCGCAAGTCTCCATGATTTTGTTAGTCTCAAGGTTAAGCACCCTATAGGCTCTAGAATGGTTAGCATATCCAAAGAAAATACCATCACTAGACCTAGCCTCAAACTTGTCGAGTTTTCCCTTCTTCAAAATAAAGCACTTGCAGCCAAAAACTCGGAAGTGACTTACCTTGGGTGCCCGACCATGCATAAGCTCATAACGGTCTTCTTCTTGAAAGCTCTCAATAAAATCCGATTGGAAACATGACAAGCCGTATTGACCGCCTCGGCCCAAAACCTCCTAGGAGTCCCGTGCTCATCGAGCATCGTCCTAGCCATCTCACAAAGAGTCCGATTTTTCCTTTCCACGACTCCATTTTGAGGGGGCACATAAGGGGTCGAATACCGATGTTCAAGACCTAGATCACGACAAAAGGCATCAAAACGAGAGTTCTTAAACTCGAGCCATTATCACCGCGGATAGCTCGAATAGCATTCCCATGCCTCTCGTTTTTCAACCTCACGATCGGATCTCGAACAAAACCAAAAGTCTCACTCTTATCCTCCAAGAAGAACACCCGGGCATAGCGAGAGTAATCGTCCACCACAACAAGGACATACCACTTCCCACCCACCGAGCGAACTCGAGCCGGCCCAACAAGGTCCATATGCAACGGCTCCGTCGGACGCTCGGTCATGACATCGGTCGGGGGTGGATGGGGAGTGGCTACCATCTTACCATGCTCGCAAGGAGCACAAACCAAATCCTTCTCAAACTTCAATTTCGGCAATCCTCGGACAAGGTCAAGACCACTCAAGCGGGAAACCAAATCAAAGCTCAAGTGTCCCAACCGCCTATGCCATTTCCACAAATCGGAAGACGGACCGCCCATCAAACGGCGAGCAGGACCCAAAGAACGAGAGAAATCAGCCACGAAAATCGACCCTCGGGGATGATCATACAAACAAGATCACCTCGAGAATCAAGCAAACGAGACTCGCCGACTTGAAACGCACCTCAAAACCTTCATCAAGCAACCGAGAAACCGAAAGCAAATTAAAACCCAAAGACTTCACAAGAGCCACTCTCTTCAACGTTACCTTGTCACTCACATGCACAACACCCTCTCGAAAGCACCCTACCTCGTCCATTGTCCCCAAATGTAATGTACATCTTTTCCTTCACCGGGGTGAGGCCGGAGAACCACTCCTTATCTCCGGTCATGTGTCGAGAACACCCGGAGTCGATCAACCAAATGTTCTCCAAGCCTCCCCGCTGCGATCGAAACAAGAACGAGAATGAGCTAGCGACTCGACACCGGGGTTAGCACGGAGAAAGTTAAACCGGTGTCGAGCCATCTCGCTCAAAAGAAGGGTTAGCAAACATCACTCCCTTGCCACCAAACTTCCCATGTCCCATGGGAGGAGTACGAGCACCACGAGGGGGAAAACGTGGTCCGTAGTTCCTCCGGAACCCAAAGCTGCGATCATCTCCCCTAAACCCGTAGCGAGGACGAGTAGGAAGACGTCCAAAGCAAAACCACCACGAGCCCGACCAAACCTCTCACCAAAGCACGCACACCATCATCTCTCCCCGACAAACCTCTCACCACCACCACCTCTCCGTGGGAACCCCGCCAACACTCCTCACACTTCCCACACCTCGTGGAAGTGGCACTCGGGCTCGGGAATACCGCGAGGCCGGCGATACTGTCCCGGTTTGCTTGCTCCCTAGCAAGCCTCTCATCCCTCTTCCTCTTGTAGCAAAACTCGCAAGATGCCTCTCCTTGCCACAATACTCACACCCGAAGGGGATGGGTTTTGGTTTTGGCTCGGCTTCTCTCTAGGCTTCTCACCCTTCTCACCCACAAACTTCATTGGTTTCCGGGAAATCATTTGTCTTAGGTGGAAATTTGGGTGGATCTTGGGTTGTGTCAAGCTTGTTGCAAAGGTGGTTGGGTTTTGGTGTGAAAGAGTTCTTGGGTGCTTTTGGGAGTGGGACTTGGATCTCTCCGATCACCTCAAACCCGGGTTAGACTCAACACACTTCTCGTACACACTCTCCCCCATTGTTTTCTCCCACTTTCTCACCCAACTTCTCAAAACCCAAACCACGACCATCGCCTCTCTTGAACTCCTCAATCATGATTTTCAATTGAGGTTCCCGCCGTACAACCAACCCAACACCTTCCTCAAATAATCATTTTCCTCATAAATGACATCCAAACGGGAAGTAAGTTCAAGATTGCGCAAAGTGACTTCATCACAGGCTAGAACATGCATTTGCAACAGGAGATTTCAAAGATGCTTCCAAAGAGCTAATAGTAGAGCGAGCATCAACAAGCTTAGCATGCATAGTAGGACATGATTTGCAAGCACCAAGCAAAGTAGGTCTAGCCTTAAGTTCATCATGTTCGGTCCTAAGAGCATCTAGTTGAGCCAAAATAGAAGCATTCTTCTCATTAAGCGAGTTTGATCTCATTCAACCAAGCATCACATTCAACACAATCAACATCATCGGGGAGAAGTAGGAGCAAGTTTCAAAGAGTCATTCTCAAGTTTTAATTCAAGCAATTTTGACTCTAAATCTCCTACTTTCTCACTAGCATTCTCAAGCTGAGCCCTAAGATCTTTCCTCATCTTTTTGGCATCTCTCAGCACACTATCCCGGTTATCAAGCAAACCATTCAACCTAGCAATCTCAGCAAGCAAAGAGTCGGGATCACGGTTTACCTCATCCTCCGAGTCGGAGTCGCTGTCCTCTTTCACACTCTTCTTGCTGCTCGAGCTATGGGCCATGCCACAAAAGCCCTCGAGCGCCACACAGCTCAGCCCGCTGAGGTTCCGGCTTGCACTCTTCTTGCCACTGCGCCTCCCGGCGTCTTCATCTTCGCCGCTTGAGCTTGATCGCTCCTCGCTTGAGCTTGAGTCGACGTCGCTCGCACCGGCCACCATCGCTCTTGCCTTGTTCTTCTTGTAGGTGCTCTTGCTCGGTCGCCGCTTGTCCTTGTCCTTGCTCTTGGACTTGTTGAAGTGCTTGCCCTTGGAGGAGTACTTGTCTTCACGCCTCGGGTGCGCCTTGTACTCGTTCACCTTGTACTTGTTCTCCTCCGCTTCCGGCACTCGGCGATGAAGTGGCCACGCTTGCCACACTTGTAGCACGTCCCCGAGCTCCGCCTTGCGTTCCTCCGACTCTCGTGTAGTCGTTCAAATCTTCTTGAGAGCAAAGCCGGCTCCTCCTCGCCCGAAGCACATCAAACTCCTCATCCGGAATGGACATAAGAGAGGACAAAGAAAAGCGTCGACGGGAAGGGTTAGATTTGCCCTTTGATCCTCCCACAAGAGCAAGACTATGGTCGGTCGAGCCCTCGTGCTTGGACGGCGGCTTCCCCGTCAACCTCGGCCGACTTGAGCTTAGAAAAGAGGTCATCCAACTCAATAGTCAAATAATTCCCAGACTCCTTGATGGCCTCAACCTTAGCACCCCAAACATTTGGATCCAAGACATGCAAGAGCTTCAAAGCCTGATCATGCTCGGAATACGGAAAATCCTCAACATTTGCCTTCATGTTGTTCACGATGGCGGTGAACCTCTGAAACATCGCATCAATGTCCTCACCGGGAAGTGGAGTGAAATTCTCATATTGCATCCGGTAAGAGACAAAGAGGCGAGCCTTCACATGGTTATCACCACCGTGAGCAACCAACAACTTTTCCCAAATTTGCCAAGCAAGATTCAAATGGCGAACACGCTCAAACTCTGGATCACACAAACTCCGGCACAAGTGATCAACGGCTTTTGCATTAGCCTCATACTTGGCCTTGGCATCGGCATCGGTCACCATAAGAGTATGGATGTTGACCGGAATAGCATATGTCTTGTCAAGCACAATGAAATCCAACGGCTTTCCTCGAAGAAAGATCATCATACGAGCCGCCCACTTGTGGTAACCCTTGCCATCGAAGTGCGGCGGACCGCCCCGCTCAACGTACGCCATCTTAGGATTCGAGACTTGTCAAAGTCGCAAAGAATCCGCACCAAGCTCTGATACCAATTGAAGGATCAGATGGCGACTAGAGAGGGGGGGAGTGAATAGGAGCCGGTAAAAATTCTTCCCGAAGAACCCGGCCTATGTCCTACTCAAATCCAGGTCACACACAAGCGATGGATCGAATCACGCACCAATCGCCAAGACCACGAGGTTATGGATCAACCTCTAGCCTTAGGAACGATTCCTAGAAGCACACGCGGAAGCACTAGAAAGGGAGGAAAGGAATCGAAACAAAACAAAGACACGCACGAGCTCCCGGCGGACCGTCCGGACCGGCAAGGCGGGACCGTCCGCGATGGACCGCGCGGACCGTCCGACCTCGCTCTCGCGGACCGTCCGCGCCGACGCCGCGGACCGTCCGGCCCTTCCCGCGGACCGTCCGTTAAATTACACGAACGAACCAAGACCACACACGACCCACGGACCGTCCGCGGGGAGCACGCGGACCGTCCGCCAAGCACCCGCGGACCGTCCGCCCGACACCGCGGACCGTCCGAAACTTCGTCCAACCAAAAACCGAAATCGCGACGGATCGAAACAAAGGACGAGCAAGAACGCGAAGAACACGGGACGAACACGGCCCACGCGGACCGTCCGCGACCCCCCGCGGATCGTCCGCCGGTGCGGACGGAGCGAGAAACGGCCCGACCCCGAAAGTCAACTCCCCCAAATCATCATCGGATTTCCCAAACGGTTGAAGCTATGGAGACAAGGGTTTGGGGACTTGAAAAGCGACACACAAGGATGCTATAGCCCACAAATCTTGCCTCCTAACTCCCTAAATCACCGGGAATCGCGAATCCTTTGAGCACCACCAAAACCTAGAGCACCGAACGAAAACTCACGAATCGAAGTAGTTTCCGGCGTTTGAGGGCACAAGATCAAGCACAAAGATGCACAAGACATCTATCCATGTTTCCCTCAAAGAAATCCGGAAAGAAACTCACTCAAATCCGCGGAATCACACCGGGAACAAAGACACGAAAAACGGCACAAAAAGGCACGAAAAACAACCCCGAATCTTCTATACAAACCAGAAAGATTCACAAGGTCTAGCATGCCGCCCTAGCATCCATCCCTCTCAACAAATCTCTCATGAAGCTCTCATGCTAGCCTAGAGAAAATAGGAAGAAAAATGGCTACAAAAATGAGAAAGAGGAGGGAGCAAATGAAACCCTAAGTCGTGGAGAGAGAGAGCCATCAACACACACTCCAGGCTTATATATCAGGTCCCGCCGGAGTGGTAAATGACTCGACTACCCCTAACTACACTACGGCGATACAACCCACGTAGGGGCATTTTGGTAATGTATGTGGGTCTTGCCATCGGACGGCCACGCCTTTGCCGCACCCCCGCGTCCTCCCGACGCAAGCCATGCGATCCCGCCGCGTGTCCTCCGCTTCGAAGCTTCCCGACACGCCGGATCCCGTCTCCGTCGTGTTGGGCCCTCGGACTTGGTTTTGAGGCCCAAACCAAGAAACCGTCCGCCGATGGTTTTGTGGGCAAACCACCAAACCCCGCGTGCCCGGTCCGGCCTCCCGCCAAACCACTTGACTCGACCGCCACCGTGCACCGGCTCACTTGTTCATGACTTCGTCTTGCTTGTGTCACCACCATGTGGCCCGCACCCGGCCCCGCCGTCCACCGGGTCCCTCGAACCGAGCCTACTTGTCTCTCCATCTCCCGGAGGCCCCTCAAGGCTGAAGACCTTTCGCGCCCGTTCTTCACCCGCAACAACACGAACTAGGCCGCGGCCTCACACCTCGCGCACTAAGCCAAGAGTCAGTCCAACACCCGTTGTCAATCACTCATCACTAAGGAGCGGTCATCCACCGACCACTGGGACGCTCCTGGTCCACAGCCACCGGCGCCGAGAAGCTTCGAAGCGGAGGACACGCGTCGGGATCGCAAGGCTTGCGTCGAGGCTAAGCTGGTTGCGGTCGCCGGGCATCCGTCCGATGGTGAAGACATGAAGACTTCCAAATTCGCCCTCGAGGGGCATGTATCCCTAGTTATTAGTGAAGGGTAGTTTAGTCTTTTGGGTGCCTCCATATATACTCATTAGATGGGTAGATGGCAGCCAACTCTTGTAACCCTAGCTCATTTGTTTTTCCATTTTCGTTCTCCATTTTCCTTAGGATTTTAGAGGACTAGCTTGAGAGCTTCATGTGAGATCTAGAGAGAGGGATGGATGTTTGGGTGGCAAGCTAGACCTTGTACGAACCTTTCATGGCATGTATAGAAGGTTTGGCGTTGTTCATCATGGTGGTTTTCCCGTCTCCTTTGTGTTGATTTTCGGAGCTCTTTTGGCGGTGTTTTGAGGACAATTTCTTGGGGTTTTTGGTGGGTGTCACGTATGAGGTTCTTGTGCCTCTTTGGCTGGTGACTTTGCCCCCAAATCCCCTTTGAATCGGACTCGATTTGGTGGTTTCTCGAGTTGGGCGAGTTCTTGACCTAGAGAAGCGATTTCTTCGATTCCTCTTGATTGTGAGCATTTCGGGTCGATTCCTTTGAGGTAGAGGTTGCCCAGGAGGTAACCCGACTATTCCCGAAGTTTTGCTGCAATCCGTGGAGTGATTCGGGAGATCGGGCGCGAGGAAGTTGAGGTTTGACCCGCGGGTTCGTTTTCCGGAAGGGGCGGTCTAACCGCCTGCGGGGGGCGGTCTAACCGCCCGGGTGTTTCCGGGGGCAAAGTTTTGTTTCGCCGGATTTTCCTCTCGTGAGTTTGTTCGCCTTGATCAGAGGAGCGTTTGGGTGAAATTTGGGGTCGTTCTCGTGCTGTTTGCTAGGTGTTCTTGGTTGGAGTTCGTTCTTTCGGGTACGGGAGGTTAGACCGCCCCGGTAGCCGGTCTAACCACCCCTAGGCCCCCGGGTGAAGTTTTGGTTCTCGCCAAGATTTTCGGCAGCCTAGCATGGCCTTGACCAGAGATCTCTGTTGGTGAAACCGTGGTGAGGTTTGGTGCTCGGAAGAGGCGTTTCGAGAGGATTTCTTGGTTACCGGTGGAGGCGGTCTAACCGCCCCCTATACCCGGTCTAACCGCCCCCTCCGGTTAGCCGGCTTTCGAGTTGTTTCCGCTGTCTTTCTTTGCGTGTGTGTTGTGGTTGTTGGTAGAGTTTGTTCCTAGGACCAGTAGCACTCCAGTGGCTACGTGGTTTTGGCAAACGGAAGGTAGAAGTGCGGAGCGTGTGATTTCGGGGGTTCGACCGAGCTAGTTCGTCTTGTCGGAGTTTCAATCTCCCTCGAGAAGAATTTTTATCGGCTCCCATTCACTCCCCCCTCTCTGGTCGCCTAATCGATCCTTCAACAAGGACAAGTATCACCCCTCCAGTGGTGTACTTGAGCCTCGTGTGCAGATGCTCAGGGCCAAGGCAAGTGTGAGGGCAGTTCCGGCTTGAGGAGAGCGAAAGGATGCAGGAGGTGTTGCTGGAGGAGTGAAACCGGTCAGACCGGTTTTGAAACCGGTCAGACCGGCTTGGCATCTGCAAAGTGGAAAGTTTGGTTTTCATGCTCGTGAGGAGTCTTGGGTTGTCTCAGGTGGTCGTGGTTCTGGTGGTTGGTCTGGAGAGTCAGCAGGTGGTTAGTTTGCTAGGCATTCTACCTCTCGTGCTATGACATGGAAGCACATTTCTCAAGCATAGGCATCTCGCATACCATTTTCATGTTCTACAAGTTAAGCATGGTACATGAAGTGCCTTTGCGGTAAAAAGAAGCTTAGGCTTCTCCACAAGGTAGCACGTAGGCTAAACATTCATGATGATTAATGGATCTTTGATCCCAAATGAAAAGACCATGGTTCCAAGCACAAATTAAGCAAGACATGGCCATAAGCACCCAATGTGAACATGAGAGGCATTCTACTCACAAGAGAGGATCATATAACATTTTTTACAAAAAGAAAGCCATCCACAAGCATATATATCCCAAAGCTACCAAGAGCATCGTTATACATATCATGAGCATAACAAGCGAAGTCATAACCTCATATCTAGCATATCATGGTGATCAAAGCATATGAGAGAAGCACATCTCTATGGCATATGTTACAAATGCAATCTATGATACAAAGATGCAAACATGATATGATACATAAATGAAAATGTAACATGCATATGTACATCAACCCTCCCAACTGAAGCTCAAAAAGGAAAACAACTCCAAGATCTCCCCGCAAACGAGCAAATGTAGCTTGGTCCAAAGGCTTGGTTAGGATATCGACAAGCTGCTTTTCTCTAGGTACATGGATAAGGTCTATGTTTCCCTTCTCAACATTGTTTCTTAGGAAGTGGTACCTCAAATCTATGTGTTTGGTTCTGGAGTGAAGCACGGGGTCTTTGGCAACACTAATGGCACTCGTGTTATCACACATGAGAGGTACATGGGAACACTCCTCACCAAAGTCACTCCGCGTGTATGTGATCCAAAGCAATTGTGAGTAGCAACTAGCAGCAACAACATATTCAGCTTCAGTGGTAGACTGAGCTACACTAGAGAGTTTGCGAGAAGACCAAGAAACAAGCATAGAACCCAAAAACTGGCAAAGTGCCTGAAGTCGATTTCTGATCGACTCGACACCCCGCAAAGTCGGCATCTGAAAAACAAAGAAGCGAAAGGAAGAGGACGCCGATTACCAAAGACCGAGCTTAGGAGTGCATCGAAGATACCTGAAGATCTGCTTGACAGCATGCCGATGTGAAGCCCTCGATGACGCCTGAAAACGAGTACATAGACACACAGAAAACTGGATGTCCGGCCTCGTCGCCGTCAAGTACAAGAGCGAGCTGATCATGCTCCGGTACTCCTTCTGGTCCACGGGCTCTCCATCGTCGTCCGCATCGAGTGATAGTCGTACTCATCAGTGTCGACAGGGGCTTCGAGTCATCAATCTTGAACTTCTTGAGGATGTCCTTCGTGTACTTGGCTTGATGCACAAAGGTTCCCTCCTTCGCCTGCTTGATCTGAAGCCCGAGAAAGAACTGCAATTCTCCCATCATAGACATCTCGAATTCTTTGCTGATATCCTCTGCAAACCTCACAGCCAATATCACCAAATACACCTGAACAATTAGGATATCATTACCCTACTTGAGGAGAAAAAGAGTCTTATCAACCTTGCCCATCTCAAACCCCTTGATGAACAAGAACCCCCTCAAACGGCCATACCAAGCACGAGGAGCTTGCTTCAGCCCATAGTACGTCTTTCTCAACATATACACCCTGTGGGGAAACTCAACACTCTCAAAACCCAGTAGTTACTTCACATAAACTTCCTCTTCTAAAAACCCATTCAAGAAAGAACTCTTCACATCCATTTGGGACAATTTGAACCCTTTAGCCACATAAAAGGATAGAAGGATCCTAATTGCCTGCAAACGGGCTACAGGAGCAAATGTATCCTCATAGTCTATCCCCTCCTTCTGATTATACCCCTGAGCAACCAACCTCGACTTGTTCCTCACCACCTCACCATTTTCTCCCTCTTTGTTTTTCCACACCCATTTTGTCCCAATAGGTTTTCAATTTCGTGGTGGCCCCACTAACTCCCACACTTGGTGTCACTCAAAATTCTCTAACTCCTAAGGCATGGCATTCACCCAATTAGGATCAGATAGAGCGTGTCCAATGTCTTTCGGCTCAAAGGTAGTAACAAAATTTGAATGAGCAAAGTGAGAAGCATTTCTATACCTCGGCCGTGTCGTAGGCTCATTGATGTCGCTGATGATTCTTGAGCGTGGATTATTAACTTGAATGCACCTCGGTGCCTCTCGCCTGGAGACAACGTCCCCCTCAGCAGCTGCTTCCACTTGATCTTGCTGGATCGTAGGTTGTGTAGGGGATTGGACCATCCTGCACCGTAGTCGTCGTAGTGGAAGTAGAGGGTACATGCGTGGCTGGAGCTTCACCATCATCACCATCATCCTCCTTGTCCTCAAAATCTTCTTGGCAACTTCATCATAACCTGCACACTCAAAGACAGACGAATTGCATGGTTCTGTCTCGTCGAAGGAACCTCGAAAGTATCCATGACTAGGTTAGTATCAAGGTTGAGCACACGAAATGCTCAAGAATGACTCGCATAACCCAAGAAAATCCCATCGGAAGATCTCGACTCAAACTTATCTAGCCTACCCTTCTTGAGAATAAAGCACCGACAACCAAAAGCCCTGAAATGGCTCACTCTGGGTGCTCGCCCGTGCATGAGCTCATAGCACGTCTTGTTCAAGAAGCCCTCAAACAAATCCGGTTCCCAACATGTCAAGCGGTATTCACCGCCTCTGCCCAATATCTTCTCGAAGTCCTATGCTCATCGAGCATCGTCCGAGCCTTCTCACAAAGGGAACGATTTTTCCTCCCAACTACCCCATTCTGACAAGCCACATAGGGAGAAGAAAACTAATGTTCAAGACCCAAATCATGAAAAAGGTTTCAAAACGAGAGTTTTTAAATTCACTGCCATTGTCTCTACGAATAGCTCGAACAACATCTCCACGTCTCTCGTTCTTCAACCTCAAGATCATATCCCTCACAAAACCAAATGTCTCCCCCTTGTCAGCCAAAAAGAAGACCCAAGCATAGCGAGAATAGTCGTCCACGATGACAAGGACATACCATTTCCCACCCGCTGAGCACACACGAGCTGGACGAACCAAGTTCATACGGAACAGCTCGTATGGCCTGTCTGTCATAACGGATGTTAGAGACGGATGAGAGGCGGCGACCATCTTGCCATGCCTACATAGAGCACATACCAAATCCTTTTGGTATTTCAACTTTGGCAATCCTCGGACCAAGCCCATCACACTCAAGTGTGACAACAAGTCAAAACTCAAGTGACCTAGTCTCCAATGCCATTTCCAAAGCTCTGTCGAAACACCAGCAACCATGCAATGAGAAGAGCCAACACACTGAGAAAATTTGGCTCTGAAAAACTAACCCTCAGGGACGATCATGCACACAAGATCGCATCGAGAATCCAAAACATGAGAATAGCCTGTTTTGAAACGGACATCAAAACCCTCATCAAGAAGTTGGGAGACAGAAAGAAGATTGTACCCCAAAGACTTGACAAGAGAAACACACCGAAGAGTCAAAGACTCAATCACCTTCATCGTGCCCACTGAAGGCACTCTACCTTTCCCATTATCCCTAAAAGTGATGTACTCCTTGGTCATCACCGAGGTGAAGTTGGAGAACCGTCGTCGATCTCTGGTCATGTGTCGAGAGCAACTGGAGTCGATCAACCAAAAGCCCTCCATGCCTCCCACCTGCAAAATCAAAAACGAGAGCGAGAGTGAGCAAAAGACTCAGTACTGGGTTTGTACAAAAGGTATCAAACCAGCACCTTGCCATTTGCTCAAATGCGGGGTTAGCAAAATCCATCCTATCACTCCTAGGTGGAACACCACACGTCCCCTTGGAGGACTACGCGTACCTCGAAAAAGAGACCGTGGCCCGTAGCTCCTCTGGGACCTAAAGCTGCGATCGTTCCCCCCATACTCGTATTGGCCCAAACTCACCGCGCCCAAACCCAACACGCCTACCACCTTCTCTATGTGGTGGCTCACCTCGAGGCACAAACTCACACCTATCACGAGGGTAAATGGTGCGCACATACCCTCATCTCTCGGCACCAACCTAGGCTCAGGCACACCACGAGAAGGGCGGTACCTGTCCTTGTTGGCAAACTCTCAAGCCAACCTCTCCTCACGCTTCCTCCTGAAGCAAAACTCAACAAGGTGCCCATCCCTCCCACAATGCTCACAATTGAAGGGTTTCAGTTTTGGCTTTGGTTTTGGGTTCTCTTTGGGCTATTGTTTCTCCTCACTCAGTTTCTCCTCACTCGGTTTCTCTCCCTTCTTCCCAAAGAACTCATTCCCCAAGTCACTCTTGAACTTGATGGGTTTCTGGAAGTTGTCGGTTTGTGGAGGAAACACGGGTGGAGCTGGGGTTGTGTTCAGTCGGTTCCTAAGATGGTTCGGTTTAGGAACAAAGGCATTTTTTGTGGTGGGTTTTTGGTGGCTCTGGGATGTCTCTGATCTTCCCTCATTCTCACCACTTCCCTAACCAACCTTGTTTGCCCCAAGCGCTTCCCCATCCTGGCGCTTGTATGTCTCGATCATTATCCTCAGCAGAGCCTCATGACCAGATAACCAACCCATTAACTTTCTCAACTCATCATTCTCATCCTGCAAACGATCAACATAGTGTGCAAGCTCCATGTTCTTCGCAACATTTATTTCACAAGTAGAGCAAATTGTAGGAATAGGAGATTTCAGCTGAGCCTCAAGAGATCTAGCTTACACAAGCGAAACATCTAGCTTCTCATGCAAAACAGGACAAGAAGTGCAAGCACCAAGTAAGGAGGGTCTAGATTTCATCTCATATAGCTCAACCCTAAGCACATCTAGTTCCTCCACCTTGGAGGCGTACTTCTCCTTAAGCACGGTTAATTCACCAAGAAATGTGGAACAATCAGTGCATTCAGGTTCATTGGTCAAAATAGGAGCAGACTTAAGAGAATCTATTTGAGCCCTAGCATCATCAAGCAAAGATTCTAGCTCAACCACCTTCTCCTTAGCCTCTCCAAGCAAAGACCTATACTCCCTCTTCTCCTTGTTGGTCTTTTTAAGCACATCATCATGGCTGTCAAGTAAGTCATTCAACCTAGAATTCTCTGCTATCAAGAAGAATGGATCATTGTTTACCTCTTCCTCGAAGTCGGAGACCGAGTCATCCTTGTTGCTCTTCTTGCTTGCGGAGCTTTGTGCCACGCCGCAAAAGCCTTGGGTGGTGAAGCAAAAGCCGTTGATGTTCTTGCCCGACCGCTTGCCCTTGTGCCGGTTCTCTTCTTCATCACTTAAGCTCGATGAAGTGTAGCAGGACCTTGAGTTGATGTCGCTCGCACCGGCCACCATCGCTCGCTCCTTTTTTTTGTGACCACCACTCTTCCTCAGCCTCCGCTCGGACTTGTTCTTGCCCTTGTAGTCGTCCCTTGAGTGGTGCTTGTGTTCGGTCATTGGATTGTGCTCGGGCTTGACCTCCATGGCTTCCGGGCACTTGGCGATAAAGTGCCTGTGCTTCCCACACCAGTAGCACATGCCCGAGCTCCTCTGAGCGTTCTTCTGGTTCGTGTACATGCGCTCAAACTGCCTTCTCAACAACGCAAGATCTCCTCGCCCAGCACATCGAACTCCTCATCTGGCATGGACACAAGGCAAAACAATTAAAAATGTCTCGAAGACATGTTAGCATTAGTCCTTGAACCAGATACGAGAGCCAGACTATGGGGATCAGTCAGGTTCTCGATCTTTGCACGCACCTCACGGTCCACCTCAGACCACTTGAGCTTGTAAAATAGCTTGTCCATCATGAGGGTCTCATACTTCTACGACTCTAGGATGGCCTCGACCTTCCCACTACACACGGTACGATCCAGAGAATGCAGGAGCTTGCCAACCCTTTCATGGTCATCATACAGAAGCACGACCACATTAGCCCTCATGTTGTTCACGATCACCGTGAAACGCTGATACATGGCATCTATGGACTCACCGGGGAGATGAGTGAAGTTCTCTTACTCTCTCCGGTAGGTCGCAAAGAGTCGAGCCTGAACCTGAGCGTTCCCGACATGAGCATTCTTCAACTGCTCCCAAATCCTGCACGCCAAATCCTCTGTCTGAACCCGTTCGAATTCGGATTGACACAGAGAATGGTAAAGGTAGTAGACCACCATGTTGTTGGTGTCAAACATGTCCCTCGATCTTGGAGCAAGGAAGTTCAGCGGATGAACATAAGCTGTGTTCACCGTGACATCCTAAAGGATCTGACCCTTGTCGCGTAGGAAAGCAGCCATCCTCCTTTGCCACATCTAGTAGTTCTTACCATCAAAGTGTGGAGGACCCGAACCCCGTTCCTGGTACGCCATCTTTGGATCTTAGACTGGTTAGAATCACGAAGATCCATAACCGGCTCTGATACCAATTGAAGGACCGATTAGGTGACCAGAGAGGGGGGAGTGAATGGGAGCCGATAAAACTTCTCCTCAAAGAACTCGGCCTATGTCCCACTCGCAACTCCAAAAATCACACACTAACACCAATCGCTAAGACAGCATAGTTATGGATCAACTAGAAGTCCTAGGAAAGATTCCTTGAAACACACACAGTAGCACTAGAGAAGAAGCAAATGAACCGAACAAACTTGGAAAGTTCCTTTGTACAGGTCGGACTGTCCGCCTAGCTACCGCGGACTGTCCGTCGGGGTGGGGCGGACTGTCTGGAAGACAGGCGCGGACTGTCCGCAGTACAGAATATGCCTCCAGTCGAAAAACGGTCTGCGAGGGGTCGCGGACTGTCTGCCAGCCGTGGATTGTCTACCAAGCACACACAGACTGTCCGAGAACAAACAGAACAGAAACCCGCGAACTCGCAAGAACACCTCCCCAAGGTCGTCTCCGGATCTCCCAAACGGCTGAAGCTCTTGAGCCAAGTTTTGGGGGAGATGATATGCATCACTAGGTGATGCTATGCCCCAAAACTCTTGACCTCTAACTCCCTAGAACATCGGGAATCACTGATCAAACCAACTCAACCAAGGACAAGGAACTCCACCCAAAGACCATTGAATCGAGGTGGTTTCCCAGCGTTTGAGGGGTCAAGATCATCCACAAAGAGGCACAAGGCACTCACCCATGATCCCCTTAAAGAAATCAGAAGAAAAACCCTCTTAAATCCGCGGAATCAACCGAAGAACGAAAACACCAAAGAGGCACCAAAAAGACCCACGAAAATCACAACTCTGAATCTTCTACACAACCAAGAAAGATTCGTACAAGTTCTAGCTTGCCTCCTCAACATCCATCCCTCTCTCAAGATCTCACCATGAAGCTCTCAAGCTAGTCCCATGGAAATTCTATGGAAAATAGGAAAACCAAATGAGCTAGGTTTTCAAGAGATAGTTGTCATCCTATCTCCTCTAAGTATATATGCAGACAGCTGAAAGACTAAAATACCCCTAAAGCCTAAACTAGGATACACTCCCACCAATGGGCACTTTGGGAATAAGTCTTTGTAGCACCATCGGACGGATGCCAGTGACCGCCCTTCGCGTAGCCTCAATGCATGCCTTGCGATCCCGACGCATGTCCTCCGCTTTGAAGCTTCTCGGCGTGTCCCGATCCAGTCTTCGCCCGCCGAGCCTCCGGTCTTGGTTTTGTGGCCCAACCAAGTAACCCAGCCGATTTTGTGGTGAACCGCTACAAACCCCGCGTGAAGACTTTGGTTGTGAGCCGCTACCCTTCACCGGCTCCGATCGACGACTTCGTCTTACTTTTCTTGCCACCATGCGGCCCGCACTTGACCCCGCTTGCCACCAAGTCCCTCAAGTCAGACCTACTTGTCTCTCCAGTCCTCAGAGGCCCCGCAAGGCATAGACCTTCCGCGCCTGCTCTTCACCTGCACCAACACAAAACATGCCGCAACCTACACCTGCAATACTGGGCCAAGATTCAGTCCACACCACGTTTTCAATCACTCATCATAGCCAGGAGCGACCATCCATCAGTCCTCGGACACTCCGGTCCTCACCACCCCTAGTCCACGTTGTTGAAGCACTCACACAAGAGTATTGCTTCCCGATCACCAAGTCTCTCGCAAGAGCACCACTTGACTCGCCACAAAGGCTTGCCACTTAGGCACTCGCCAAGCTCCCTTGGTCACCTTGATGTTGCCTCTACTAAGGAGCTCCTCCACCGAGGAAGGGGGTCTCCACATCCCCTGTACAAAGTGTCTTCTACACTGCACACCAAGCCGGAGGGTCGATGACGATTACCGGTGAGCCACTTAGGCCCCATAGCTTCCGACGAACCTGTACACCTTGATTTACTCAAGAATCACCTCGCAAGGTTGGCACAACCTTTCACTCACTCAACTCTAAGCTAAGCCAAGCACTAAGCATATACACTAAGCATGTGCATGTTAGTGGATGAGCAATTAAGCACTTGGATGGATTGAATACGATCTTCTAGGTGTATTGAACTCCTCTGCACTTCCACACAATCCAGCAACCTCAAATGGTCGAGTGGAGGAGGTATAAATAGCCCAAGGCATCAAACTAGCCGTTGGCTAAAAGCTGCTGAAAGTAGTACCATCAGATGATCCAACGCTGTGATTTTCCGGGCGTCAGCTCATCCAGTGCTACTAGCCGTTGCTTCCACCGCACATGACTGTTGACAGAACTGCGCCCGACGCACTGTCGGATCATCCGGTGCTGATGACCCTGAGGCGTAGCTTCCACGTGACTATTAGATGAACCGCTGCACACCCGTCGATTCATCCGGTGCTTAAGGCTTCGTCTTGGCGCGTCTCTGTCTTGTTTGGACTCGACCACTGGATAGACCGACGGTTCCCTCCAATGGACTGTCAGTTCAGCCGACGCTGCTGTCTTTGCGACTTCTCTTCTCTAATTCATCCGACGCAACTAGGAAAGGGATCGCCGGTTCATCCGACGGTATCAAGTTAACTCCTACATGTTGCGCGTTGTACCAAGTACTCCGACGCTATGCACCGATGGTACCGTCGGTTCACCTGACAGCGGCCCTTTTCTTTTTTTTCTTTGCATCTTCTACTTGGTTCTTTGCTTCTACTTAACATACTTAACATGTCGTCACTTATAGCTTCACAATATATACTAAGTCATCGTTAATGCTATAAGTAACTTAACATGTCCATGGTATGTTAACTTGTGGTATAACATGTTAACCTGGGCATGGTATGTTAACTTGGTCATGGTATGTTAACATATGGTAACATCCATGGGACTTAAAAATGCCTACAAAGACATGCTCGACAAAGTGGTTGGTCTCATTACTTGTGTTAGCATGAATCACCAAAATTAACTCGAACAAATGGAAAATGGGGCCATGTTCGCTATATTCTCCCCCGTTTTGGGATTTATGACAGCACAAGCAAAGCACACATAAATTTGCAAAATTGACAAAATTAGAACTACTTACACTTGCTCGGATGCTTAACATCATCCAAGCTCTCTCGAGATCAAACTTCCCCCTTTTTGATCTTCTCTTCATATGTTCACACATAACTTGCCTCTTCCCATTTTATGGAAACAGTAGCTTGCTTTGGTCCCACATTCTCCCCCTTTGGAATAAAATCTCCAAAAAGGTCCCAAAACACAAGGTCTCCAATGAAATTTAGCAAGTCCTAGCAAACATGGATCGAATAGAAATGTTAAATACAAGGGAGAAGGTCGCATGAACCATGATCCATATGTATGATACCAATGAAAATACCACATGTGTGAATAACTAAGTTGGACACAAGCTCATGAGACTAGCATGATACAACCTAAGCTCCCCCTAAGTGTGTGCACAATATGATAGTGTGAAAATCAAGTGCATAACTACAAACAATTGTAAGGCAAGGAAGCTTAGAGCATATCATGCAAGGAGGTGGCTTAAGGACAAGAGATAAGACAAATGGGTTCTTGTTACATTACGACTTGTAGATATCACTCATAGTCTTTTGATCATTTGCATACCTCCGGGGGTTGATCCTTTCTACCTTGTTGGCACCACATCGAGATAAGCCACATGAAAATGATATCACTAGAGGTGACACCACTTGAAAGAAGCTTTCAAGGAAGACACTTGGGGTAACAAAAGGATTAGTAATGTATGAGTACATTGCCTTTGAACTTATATAGAGACAAGCTCGCAAGGACATGACTCAATAGCATGAAGCTCATATTCCTATATTCACTCTTTTAGAGATGTTAGATCACATCGAGAGAGTGAAATAGCATTCTCTTAGAATGAAGCACCGTACCGGAATGCGTCACCAAGGGACTACAAAAAAACAAACTTGAAACAATGTTAGTCCCATAACCAAACCATAGAACGATCTCTGCCAAAGTCTATGCACATAGAGTTTGAATCACCAACCAAATGTATGCACACTGTTTGTGACAACAAAAAGGAAGCTAACCCTATAGCTTGCTTATGATGCAAAGAGATATACTTGAAAGCATGCACCATGAAAGAACAAGTGTAGCTTTCCTACACACTAATCAAATCATGTAGGTTGATCATGGGTTAGCACATGGCACAAGCAACCTACCATATGAAAACAACTAGGCATAGCAACAAATGCAAACCTACACATGGCAATGGAGCTACATGGATACATGAGATGGGTTCTAGTTTCCATTACCTCAACCTGAGAACTTGGGCAACACATTCCAACTTGCAAGCTTGGCTTCTTGGCTTGAATCTTCACATCTTATTTGTGCCAAGCCTCCCAAGTCCCCACACTCATGACCTTCAAGTGTCCATAGGAATCTAAACCATTTGAGGCCCCTTCATGTTGATGATGACTTCCTCGGGCACCCAAGTGGGTTGGTTCCAACCCCGCTCCTCTTTCATCCTCCCAACCTTGTGTGCAACCACCTTTCCATTAGCCTTCTTCTTCATGATGTAGGTGGTGCTCTTGGTCTTGTTCTTGCAGTTGGGCTTGGTGTAGATGAGGGATCTCTTGATTGTGAGGTTCAACTTCTTCTTTGCAATCTTGTCCATCTTGTTGACAAATTGAGGGCATTTGTAGAACTTGTGCCCTTCTCCATGACACTTGTAGCAAGCCACGGTTGCACCCTTCTCAAGCTTCTTCACCATGAGATCACCGTTATCTTGAGAAGGTTGGATGTTCCTCTTCATGTCTTGACAGATGTCCACTTGTTCCTCATTGTTCTTGCCCTTGCCCATGAAGCTTGCCAACCTCTCTCAGAGCCATTTCACTTCTTGATTAAGCTCATCTTTCTTCTTGCCTATGAGGGAATCACATGTTTCTACAACAACATTCTCATTGCAAGATGGTTAGCAAGATTCGTGAATTAAATCAATGCAAGAAGTTGAAGCATCTACCTTGGAGATAGGAATTGCATAAGGAATAAATGATTCATCAGCTCAATGGAATTACTTGTTTTAGTCTCATTGCTCTCAAGCTTAGATTTTAGCTCATCACACTCCTTTCTAAGCAATTTGAATTTTCTCAACAAAATGTTCATAATTCGTAGAAAGGGTTCCACTAAGATCATTGAGAGCACTGAGTTCTTTAATTTCATTAGCTTGTTTCATAAGCATTCCTTTTTGCTCATGAACTAGCTCAACAAGATCATCGAGAGAGGTGGTGTTGGATTCATCATCACTTACATTGCTATCCATACCTTGGGCCATAAGGCACATGTGTAGTGATGATGAAGGACCTTGCATGAAGTGGGTGGTGAAGTCAAGCAACTTAACAAGAACAAAGGCAAGGAAACTTAAGTGCAGAAATTAGGTGCTGAAAATAAATGCAAGAAAGTAGAGAGAGGCACAAGAGACGACCAATTTTTTTTCTCGTGGTATCGAGAAGTTGACGCTTCCCCCTAATCCACGTTGGATCACTCACTTAGAGTATTGCTCCCCCTCGAGTCACCAAGACTCAAGTGCTCACTAAGAGTACCCGTTCTCCATCTTCGGAACAGTGGGTCTTGAACCGTGTACACCAAGCTTTTCTTGAGACTCCCACAATCTCCAAGAACTCACCAAGAACCCCCAAAGCACCAAGACCGTCTAGGAACTGTCAAACTCCAAGAGTGACAAGCCCGCACACTTTCACTTGACCTGATCACTCAGCTAAGCCATGTATGCACCTTGAAAACCCTTGATCACTAAGAATGAGCTCCTCAATGAAGAGGAAGAGAATCCTAAATGGAAAGAACACACTCTCCTTCTCTCCTTGGCTGCGGTAGATCATCAGAATGGCAAAGGGAGCTCAAGAGAGGCAGGGGGTCATATTTATAGGCCTAGCAAGGGAGGCTAGCCATTGGAAAATTTCCCAGAAAAGTAGTACCATCGGATGAACTGGTGGTTCCCCCCTGCGCTAGCGTCGGATCATCCAGTCACTCACAGGCTCTGAAATAGCCGCTGAACCAAGTGACCCAGTCAATGCACCGATGCTGATCTAGTGCTGAAGATCACCCACTCGGTGCAGTACTATGTAGTTTAAACGCAGGCGTCGAATGAACCGCTGGGTTGGATCTCAAGCGTCGGTTCATCCGGTGCTGAAGCAAATGTTTTGGCGCGTCTCTGTATGATTTGAATGCAAGTGTCGGATAGACCGCTAGTCAGAGTGTCATATCATCCGATGCTAAAGAGGCTGAGCTCTGACCCTTATTGTTGCCAAACCCTAAGGCATCGGATGATCTGCTGCCTATACCGTCGGTTCATCCGACGGTCTCTTTTGAAAACTTTGGCCGCCGAACTCATCCGACGAATGTAGAATTGGTGGCGTCGGTTCATCCGACGCTATGACTTGAATTCCAACTCATCCAATTCAAATACCTTTAAGTTTTGCGTCAATTCTTTTGCTTCTACTTTGCTTCCATGAACTCTTTGAGCTTAATAACATCCAAGGAACATGAGTGTGCATATTTTCATAGCTTTTAGTGCATGGTCAAGCTACTAGTGCATGAACCCCTCTTAATAATATGGTTAAACACTACAAACTAGCAATCTAAGTGTCCCTCATCTCGTTGTGACATTTGGAACTAACAAAGTCCTTAGCCTTGTAATATTTGTCCATTGATCATCCATAAATTCAAATTGAGGGGTCTCTTTTCATTCGATACTCATGAGAATAACCCAAGATAAAATCCGCTACAAAACAAAGGTTAGTCACAAGAGTATGGTTGTCATTTATCACCGAAATACACCCTTACCAAAGGTGCGAAAGGGCCTAGATGGTTACAATCTCCCCCTTTTTGGTGATAGATGACAACACGAGTAGAGATATACGAAAATTTGAATTTAAAAGCATATAAACTCTACTTCTAATGCATGAAACAAGATATAAGCGATAACAAACATGCATTAAGGTAAAAAAACACCACAATCATGATTAGAAATGTAAACCAACGACATACACAAGATCCAAATAGATTTCTCATCATGAAACTCCGCAAAAGTGAGAGAGGCAACAAAAACTCAAACTCCTGCACTCTCCCCTAACGCCCCCTATCTATTTCCCCCTTTTGCAACAAGCACCAAAAAGGTATCTAATCCTTCTGAGGTGAAGTGCAGGGATCCGGCGGTGAGGTAGAGACAACCTTCGAAGGCCCAACTGGAAAACCAGAGGCGTCATCCTCGTCGGAATCGCCACACAGGCCGGACCAAGTTGGAGAAGAGGAACCTCGTGGAGGTGGAGGAGGTGGAGTCGTACTCGTCCCTGTGCCCGAAGTAGGAACCTAAGTGGCCTAGGGACCTGGAAGCTCTGGGTCAGATGCGATCGCTGAAGGGATCTGCTCAGTGACAACTCGAATGTAGTGATCCTCCTGACCCAACCCCCGTGTCTGTGGTGTAGTAAAGCTTAGAGGAGGAGAAGACATCCGCGGATTGGGTAGAGTAGTGCGAGCTGGCATCTCAAAAACAAGAGGTCCTGTGGTGAGTGGAGATGACAACTATGATGACATCGGAGTGGTCATCTGAAGCTGCTCAAGGAAGGTAGTAGCTACCACTAACTGAGATGTCGTCGTCTGTGGTACCGCGAACATGCCTATCTGAAGAAGTGGCGACTAAGGAAAGGACGTTGTAGGGATGGTCACGAACCCACCGGCACCTGGGAGAGGTGCAGTCGGGTTGGCCTGGAGCTGTTGAGTGGTAGGATGCTGAGGTAGCTGCATCCCTGACTGCTGAAAGAGCTGACCGAGGTAACCAAACATGAAGGTGAACATCTGAGTAGTCAACATCTAGTGCTGCTGCAGCTGCTGCCTTTGTGCCTCCTGCTACTGGAGAATCCCCTCAAGAATCACCTGCTTGGCCTCCTGGTGCTGCTAGAACTGTGCATGCATCTGTTGCTGAACCTGGAGGGTGCCTTGAGTCTGAGATGCTAGAGTCTGAATCTAGGCCTGAGCTGATCTGGCTGTGTCATCTGAGCAGAGGTGATCTGTGGAGGAATCAGTGGCTCAGCCTCTCTCTGGCCGGGCAAGGAAAAACCTCCGGCCTCATCATCGTGAGCACGGCGAACTTTAAACACGGGCTCAGGAGCAGGTACGAAGTTGTCGTCGTCAGTAGCATAGTACTAAGGAAGAGGTGCCTCTGCTGCTACAAGAGTAGCGTCCTGTCAGGCTGCCTCATCCATCACTGTCTCAGCTAGTGCTCAGGCCTGGATAGTCTCCTCGGCTCTCCTAAAACCTCTCGGACCCCGCCTCTGGTCACCAGGCATCAGAGGCTGGTAGGTCAGGAAGGTGAACTTCGACTGCTCTAGCATCCCCACGTACCTCTGAGCCTCAAGACGGGACAACAACCAGCTGATCTTGTGTGCAACCGTCTGCTTTCATGTCATCCCCATGCCATCCATAATGGCATCCTCAACCTCGCTGATCAGGATATCCACGATGTCAAACGGGCGCTTCGCCATCACGTACATTAGTAGCGAACGTTGCACCCCTATGAGCGACTTGGCGTTCCCATCCCGTAGAGAACGGACCTCAGGAGTGCGTAGTGTACCATGTATGCCTTACGAGTCAGATGGTTCGGAGTCCTGGGAGTACCGGGGAGGAACGGCTGGAGGAACAAGAAACTAATGTCGTCGTCAGAGGGTAGCACTAGAGAGTGAGCACGACGAGGAGCCTCGACGTCAGGGTAGGCAAGGTAGTGGATCGAGTCATCGTGATGGTCTACCCCAAGTAACTCTGCTATCCCCTCTCTGGTAAGACGCTGCTGCTGACCCGTGAACATGAAGTGGTGATAGACGGTCAGCCTCAATGTACACGGTCATGTAGAACACCCAAACCCAGTCGGGGACGTAACGAGACCTCCTGCTCACTAAGTCAGCCAAGCCCCGAAGGTAGTCAAAGAAAGGAAGTATGGGCTCCCCTGCTGCTGCTGCTCTGAGTGCTGTGAACTGAAGCATCATGTGCTAACTCAGAGTTGACGGTGAATTTCCGTCAACCTAGCCATGACTTTGCCTTTAATGTTGGCATTGATTTATTATTGTAACCACTAGAACTAACCCCTCGTATATAACAAGTTCACTCTTGCATGTCGATTTTGGAGTTTATTTTTTACACAGTGAATCTATGCTAAAGAGGATACTTTCGGGATAAGTTCGTCAAGCACTTCAGAAGAAGATCATGAAGCCCAACAAGAGTCAAGACACACGATGAACATGACTGGAGGACCCACGGGAGCGAAGGGGCAACGAAACTGGGCCGAGATGGGCCTGGGCCGGTCGGCCCAGGCCGGCCGGCCCAGCCTACTCCGGGGGTCGGTTCGGCCCCCCTTTCCTTGCAACCGAAGTATCTTCAACCCTAAAACCCTGGAGGCACCGCCATTCGACAGGGGTAGAGCCATTCGCACCAAAAGGCCATCCACAAGCTAGAGAGAGACGAGGGAGATCTTCGGAGGGAGGTCAACCACCTCGAAGGAAGCACCCACAAGTGGAGAAGAAGGAAGACACCGTCGGAAGGGAAACCATGATCAACGGTGCTATGTCTGGCACCTTGATGGGGTAATCTCCTTATTCTTCCATGGGTTGTAATCGATCTTGAGATGTAATCGCACTTTGTTGGATTATCTATCTATCATCTTGTGTTGATTATACTTTAATGCTTATGGTTAGCTACCATGCCGTAAAGGGAGTAAGAGCTCCAACGCTTCCTTAGATCCATCCAATACGCTGTGTCCATCATAGGTCTAGTCATGAATACCTTCACGTATTGACAGTACGAGAGGAGGGAAAGGGCGAAACCGTGGTCACAACCCCGATAGATTAGATTGGTTTTCATGTCTTTAAGCGATTGCATGCTCTAGTATCGTAGACCCATGGGCTAGTGTCTTTTATCTTGATATCTTGATCATTCTCTCTAGTGTAGTTTTGTTGTTTTCTAATTTAATCGTAGTTAGAGTTTTAGTAGCTAGTGTGTAAAGGTATATCGAACGGTTGTAATCCCCTTGCTCCGCAGATTGACAAGAACCTTGGGAATCCCGTGGTGAAAAAGGTGTGTGGTCCGTACGCTTGCGGATCGTAGAGGGATACGTCTTTTATCTGTCAACAGGATCCCAATTAACTTCGAAGAAATATTCAACAAGAGGAGACCATACCCAAACCAAAAAGAGTCGGCGAGAGCTATAGAATTCAACTTTCCAAAGGAGAGGCACTAGGGGTATGAGTTGGATAAAGAATCAGCCGGAGAGATAATCCAAAGGCTTTTCAATGAGGAAGAAGAGGTAGATCCGGATCACATTGCCGAAGTAAAGAGGATTATGGGAGTGAAGCCGGAGGCCTTGCCATATGCACACCTAGCCGAGGTGTACATGATAGGAACCGACCATGTCGAAGGTACCTCTCTTCCGACACCTCACATAAGTTGCAACATTAATGGAAAAAAATTTGTAAAGCCTTATGTGACATAGGAGCTCATGTTAGTGTCATGACTTCCAAGATTTATTATGAGCTTTTTAGTAAAACTTTAATTGTTGCTCCAACACAAATAAAATTAACCATGGGAGATGG
Organism: Cenchrus americanus; assembly: GCA_947561735.1. Lineage (NCBI taxonomy): Eukaryota > Viridiplantae > Streptophyta > Magnoliopsida > Poales > Poaceae > Cenchrus > Cenchrus americanus. The sequence continues at coordinate 151,359,529 of OX387242.1, read as the reverse complement.
TAGAACAACAAGACCTCTGGGTGTGCTTAGAGATTTATATGTTGCTATCTCAGGAAAAAATATTCCAACGAACTTTTTCATAATTGATTCTTGCCATAACGAACATGATGATATAATTCTTGGTAGGACTTTTCTTACGTTGGTCAATGATGTTCTTGATGTCGGAAAGGGTAGAGTTACTAAATCCACATATGATTTTCTACCCGCTTCTCGTATTGCTTTACCTCTACCTCTTGATAACAAAGAGGTAGAGGATCTTTGTTTTGTTGATACTTTCAAAGACCCTCTCTAAAGAGCAATGGAGAATGATGCTATGTATGATGATCAAGACAAAGAACTAGCGGAAGTAATCGAGGGGTTGAAGGCACAAGATGAAAGCTTGGATGAAGAAAATTATGAAGATATTGGAGATTTGAAACAACAAGAACCCGAAATGCCCGATATTGAATTAAAGACACTTCCCAAGGGATTAATGTATGAATTTTTAGGAGCTGATAAGACGTACTCGGTCATCGTGACTGATGAATTAAGTCAGGAGGAGATGGATAAGTTGCTGAATTTATTGAGGGAACACAAGAAGTTGATCGGGTACTCGATAAGTGACTTGAAGGGTATTAGTCCAGCCTTTTGCACCCACCGTATACCACTTGAAGAACAATGAAAGCCCATTGTTGAGCCTCAAAGGAGATTGAGTCATGCCATGCGCAAGATGGTGAAGAAGGAGGTAATCAAATTGTTGGATACCAGAATAATATACCCCATGCAACATAGTGAATGGGTGAGCCCGATGCATTGTGTACCGAAGAAAGGAGAAATAACGGTTGTAAAGAATGAGAAGGATGAGTTGATACCACAACGGATCATGACCTGATGGAGAATGTGCACTGACTATAGGGAGTTGAACAAGGAAACAAGGAAGGATCACTTTCCGCTACCCTTTATCGACGAGATGCTTGAAAGGTTAGCTAAACATTCTTACTTTTGTTTCCTTGATGGATATTCGGGGTCCATGCAAGTTCCCATTCATCCGGATGATCAACATAAGACAACCTTCACATGTCCGTATGGAACTTTCACATATAGAAGAATGTCATTTGGTTTATCTAATGCACTGACCACTTTTCAAAGATGCATGACGGCTATATTCTAGGATTTATTGAAGAAATTATGGAGGTATTCATGGACGACTTCTTGGTGCATGGTATGTGTTTTGAAAGTTGCTTGAAAAATTTGGGAAAAGTTCTTGAAAGGTGTGGAGAAATTGACCTAGTGCTTAATTGGGAGAAGTGTCACTTTATGGTGAAACAAGGGATAGTCTTGGGACTTGTAATCTCCGGGAGAGGAATAAAGGTGGACAAAGCTAAGATTGAAACGGTTGAAAAGCTGCCACCCCCGAAAAATATCAAATCGTTAAGAAGCTTTCTCGGGCATACCGGATTTTATAGAAGGTTTATAAAGGATTTCTCAAAGATCACCAAGCCATTGACACAACTTCTCCAAATAGATGTGGAATACGATTTTGATGAAGAATTCTTGCATGCTTTCCGGACGTTGAAGCAATCTCTCATAAGTGCACCAATTATGCAACCTCACGATTGGAATCTACCATTTGAGATAATGTGCGACGCAAGTGATTATGCCGTTGGAGCCGTTCTTGGACAAAGGAAGGAAGGGAAGGTACACGCAATTTATTATGCAAGTAAAACTTTAAATGATGCTCAAGTGAATAATGCAACTACGGAGAAGGAATTGCTTGCTGTAGTGTTCGCATTTGAAAAATTTAGATCTTATATTATGAACTCGAAGGTGATCGTGTACACCGACCACGCTGCAATCAAGTACCTTTTGTCCAAGAAAGATGTCAAGCCACATTTGATTAGATGGATTCTATTATTACAAGAGTTTGATATAGAAATTAGAGACAAGGAAGTGTTAGACAATGTAGCAGCCGACCACCAATCAAGGATGCATCATGGAGATGATGGGATGGAGCTAATTGAAGATAGAATGAGAGATGACCATCTATATCGAATACTTGATAAAGGAGGATGGATGCATGATATCATAAGATGCCTACGGAAGATGCCATTAGACCACATGGACAAGAATGCTAAAAGAAGGGTAATTGCCGAGAGCAGAAATTTTATTGGGATGCACCATACCTATATAGATGTGGAGATGATGGAGTGCTAAGAAGATGTGTGCCGCGAGAAGAAAGAGAAGAAATTCTAAGAAAATGCCACTCGTCGGAATATGGAGGACACTACAGACATTTTAGAACACAAGCAAAGGTATGGGCAAGAGGATTCTATTGGTCTGAGATGCACGAGGATGTCCAAAGGTTTGTTGCAACTTGCCCGGAGTGCCAAAGGAGTTGAAATATATCACAAAGGAATGCAATGCTGATGAATTATAATTTGCAAGTTGATGTATTTGATGTTTGGGGCATCGGCTTTATGGGACCATTGGTGAACTCAAATGGATATGAACACATCTTGGTCGTAGTTGATTATGTATCAACATGGGTTGAAGCAATTCCATGACAGAAAGCATCTACAGAAGAGGCTATTCAAATGATCAAGACGGTGATATTCCCTCGATACGGTGTTCCTGGAATTTTAATAAGTGATGGTGGATCACACTTTATTGGCAAGGATTTTAAAAGATGTTTGGCAAAGTTGGGAATCGAGCATAGGGTGTCTACGGCCTATCGTCCACAAACAAATGGCCAAGCGGAAACATCGAACAAGCAACTCAAAGGAATCCTCATGAAGACAGTGACTAAAGGAGGAAAAGATTAGTCAAAGAAGCTAGACAGAGCATTGTGGGCATACCGAACCGCACATAAAACACCGATAGGTATGACCCCTTATCTATTTGTTTATGGAAAAACATGTCATTTATCGGTAGAACTAGAGCACAAGGGTTATTGGGCAATAAAGGAGATGAATCTTGATATTGATGCGGCATGAATAAAGCGGAGAATTCAAATAAGTGAACTTGAAGAGCGAAGATTGATGGCATATCACAACGCTAGCATCTATAAAGAAAGGATGAAGAGATGGTATGACAAAAGATTGCATAAGAAGGAATTCAAGGAAGGAGACAAGGTCCTACTATACAATTCTCGATACAAGGTCTTCAGCAAAGGAAAACTACAAAGCAAATGGGATGGACCGTACGTCGTACATTGTGTGTCACCATCGGGAGCGGTAACAATCATGGATGCCAAAGGTGATCAATATGTTGTGAATGGACAACAACTCAAGGTATTCCTGGAGCTTGGCATTGTTCCTATTAAATACATTGACATCTACACCTTGGATGGTGACCCGGACCATCACGACTAAGCGACGAAAACAAGGTAAGTTGTATATAGCTTTCTACTTTATTTAATTTTCAGCATGTGTGTTAGTGTTAAAGATCACCATGAATAAAGATTCCCACCTTGATCAACCATTGGTAGAAATATTAAGTTGATGCCATGATAATATATGATAAAAAGTTGCCACTTTGCTCAACTTTTGTACTTGTTTCATGCATGATTAAGCTAATGCTCTCTTTAATATGAATCTGAAATTAATTAATTGGTAGCTTAATCTTTGTGGAGGTTGTGGTAAAAATAAGACCCATAGTGTTATTTTCATGTTCTCAATTTCGGATGAGTTAAAGATGATTTATTCTTAAAAATATATATGCTACCCTTGTCAACAAATTCTACTTGCATTTTGCTCTGCCTATCCAAAGCCATATATATATGTTGAGTGCATAAACCTTAGTGTGTATAAGAAATATTTTTAGGTTGAGTTATTTCAGGCCTTGATTTCTCTGTCCCGAGACTAAGAAGCTGGTCATTCCGTTTTTGCGTATCTATCTTTTTGCTAGCCTTTCTATCTGTGCATTGTGCATCCCCACATCAGAGATTTCACAAACCTCGCCGGATATCCACCCTTAAAACCAAAAATATCATCTTTTGTGATTACCTTCTTGACCACAACCTGTCATTGAGTATACATCGTCAATTCAAGGAAGATCGCAAGATGGTTCCAAGATTGAAGGTTTCAAATGTCTCTCCAAAGGAAAATTTTTAATAGTACCTACCTTATCTCTATCACCTCTTTGCCCGAGGATGAGCAAACGTCTAAGCATGGGGGAGGAGGTAGGTGCAATGCAATTTAGAGTTCAAGGGGAGCAAATAAAAAAATGATGGAAGAAAAATGATAAAAAAAGTAGGAGAAAAGAAATATATATATATATATATATATATATGAGGTTATAAAAATGAAATAAAGTGAACTCCCCAGTTCTCTAGAGTGCATTAGGAATCTCAAAAGTTTCAAATTCAAGATCCAAACTAATTTTTCCAACCATGTGCAATCCGATAACGAAGACTTCCTTTGTGCCTCGAGATCACTCTTTGCTATTTGGACATGTCCACCTATCTCAAAGTGTGTGTATTTTTCTCTCCCCCACCTTGATATAACATTATTTTCCAATGACCTTTTTGATGAGTCTCGGTAAGACCATGAGAGGCTTGTCTTGTTTTGACAACATCTCATTTACAATATCTTGGTAGGACTAAACTTTTCCCATATAGCTCCACATAAAGCTTTCCACTATATATATTGAGAGGGGAAAGGAATAGAATGAACAGGCTTTGAGAGACAAGATGAGATGATAGTACAAAGAGCAAGATGCAAGGAAGTTTGTTTTTCAACTTGGTTTAGCTATTTTTCTTCATCTCGCCCTTAATTTCGAAATTTCTAAGATTCATTTCAAATTTGGGAGCATGAGGTAATCTCTTGTGTGAAGTTCTTAAATTAATATCTACCCTCCATGAGGATGAAGGCCAATACATTATGGAACTTTAATGATTAAATCCTTGAGAGCATTATGTTTTCTCGTGTGTGATGAAGTGCAGGGTATAAAGCAATGAAAGCTAACACTAATATTCATTAAAGGCTTACTCGAGGACGCGCATGGTTTGAGCATGGGGGAGTTGTTGACGGTGAATTTCCGTCAACCTAGCCATGAGTTTACCTTTAATGTTGGCATTGATTTATTATTCTAACCACTGGAACTAACCCCTCGTATGTAACAAGTTCACTCTTGCATGTCAATTTTGGAGTTTATTGTTTATGCAGGAAATTTGCGCGAAAGAGGAGACTTTCGGGATAAGTTCGTCAAGCACTTTAGAAGAAGATCATGAAGCCAGACAAGAGTCAAGAGACACGATGAACATGACTCCAAATGACCCGAGGACCGAAGCGTCAACATGCAAATCTTCAGGGACTCAACCAGAAAATGGCGAAGCTTTGTTAGCAAGAATCAAGCCTTAACCGTAAAGGAAACTACGTCAAAGGCCCACATGCAAGTGCACACAAATAGGGAATTGCGCGAGAAGCAACCAGGGAGGAAACTGGGCCCGAAACGGGCCTAGGCCGGCCGGCCTGGGACGACCGGGTGAGGACCAGGAGCGTCCCGGTGGTCGATGGATCACCGCTCCTCAGTGATGAGTGATTGACAACGGGTGTTGGACTGACTCTTGGCTTAGTGCGCAGGTGTAGGCTGCGGCCTAGTTCGTGTTGTTGCAGGTGAAGAATGGGCGCGAAAGGTCTTCAGCCTTGAGTGGCTTCCGGGAGATGGAGAGACAAGTAGGCTTGGTTCGAGGGACCCGGTGGACAACGGGACTAGGTGCGGGCCACATGGTGGCGAGACGAGCAAGACGAAGTCATGGACGATCGGGCCGGTGCACGGTAGCGGTTGAGTCAAGAGGTTTGGCGGGAGGCCGGACCGAGCACGCGGGGTTTGGTGGTTTGCCCACAAAACCATCGGAGGACGGTTTCTTGGTTTGGGCCTCAAAACCAAGTCCGAGGGCCCAACACGATGGAGACGGGATCCGGGCGTGTCGGGAAGCTTCGAGGAGGAGGACACGCGGCGGGATCGCATGGCTTGTGTCGGGAGGACACAGGGTGCGGCAAAGGCGTGGCCGTCCGATGGCAAGACCCACAAACATTACCTAAATGCCCCTACGTGGGTTGTATCGCCAGTAGTTAAGTTAGGGGTAGTCGAGTCATTTACCACTCTGGCGGGACCTGATATATAAGCAATGAGTGTGTGTGGATGGCTCTCTCTCTGCGGCTTAGGGTTTCATTTCCCCCCTCCCATTTCTCATTTTCGTAGCTATTTTCTTCTCCATTTTCTCTAGGCTAGAATGAGAGCTTCATGTGAGATTTGTTGAGAGGGATGGATGCTAGGGCGGCATGCTAGACCTTGTGAATCTTTCCTGGTTTGTATAGAAGATTCGGAGTTGCGTTTTTCGTGGTCTTTTTGTGCTTGTTTTCGAGCCATTGTTCTTGGCGTGATTCCGCGGATTTGAGTGGGTTTCTCTCCAGATTTCTTTGAGGGAAACATGGATGGATGTCTTGTGCATCTTTGTGATTGATCTTGTGCCCTCAAACGCCGGGAAACCACTTTGATTCGAGGATTTTCGTTCGGTGCTCTAGCATTTGGTGGTGCTCAAAGGATTCGCGATTCCCGGTGATTTAGGGAGTTAGGAGGCAAGATTTTTTGCTATAGCATCCTTGTGTGACGCTTTTCAAGTCCCCAAACCCTTGTCTCCACAGCTTCTACCGTTTGGGATATCCGATGATGATTTGGGGGAGTTGACCTTCGAGGTCGGGCGTTTTTCTATTCTGTCCGCGAGGGGCAGACGGTCCGCGTGGTGTCGGCGGTCGGTCCGCGCGGGTGCTGTTCATCGGGTGTTCTTCGTGTTCTTGCTCGCCTTTCATTTCGATTCGTCGTGGCTTTGAGTTTTGGTTGCACGAAGTTTCGGACGGTCCGCGTGTACTTGGCGGACGGTCTGCGGGTACCTGGCGGACAGTCCGTGTGCTTCCCGCGGACGGTCCGTTTTTCAAGGTTCACTACTGGAGGTTCTGTTCACTTTAACGGACGGTCCGCGGCTCAGGCCGGACAGTCCACGGCAAGGGTGCGGATAGTCCGCGATACCCTGCCGGACGGTCCGCGCGGCCCATCGCGGACGGTCCGCCCTGCCTGGCCGGACGGTCCGCCAGAGGCTGAGTGATTTGCTTCTTGGTTCGATTCCTCCCTTTCTTTCTCGTGCTTTCGCGTGTGCTTCAAGGAATTGTTCCTAAGACTGGAGGTTATTCCATAACCTCGTTGTCTTGGCGATTGGTTTGTGATTCAATCCATCGCTTGTGTGTGACCGGGATTTGACTAGGGTATAGGCTCCTATTCACTCCCCCTCTGTAGTCGCCATCTGATCCTTCAGTTGGTATCAGAGTTTGGTGCCGGATTCTTTGCGACTTTGACAAGTCTCGAATCCTAAGATGGCGTACGTTGAGCGGGGCGGTCCACCGCACTTTGATGGCAAGGGTTACCACAAGTGGGCGGCTCGTATGATGATCTTTCTTCGTGGCAAGTTGTTGGATTTCATTGTGCTTGACAAAACCTATGCTATTCCGGTCAACATCCATACTCTTATGGTGACTGATGCCGGTGCTAAGGCCAAGTATGAGGCACATGCAAAAGTCGTTGATGACTTGGTCCGGAGCTTGTGTGATCCTGAGTTTGAGCGTGTTCGCCATTTGAATCTTGCTTGGCAAATTTGGGAGAAGTTGTTGGTTGCTCATGGTGGTGATAACCATGTGAAGGCTCGCCTCTTTGTCTCTTACCGGATGCAATATGACAACTTCACTCAACTTCCCGGTGAGGACATTGATGCGATGTTTCAGAGGTTCACCGCCATCGTGAACAACATGAAGGCTAATGTTGAGGATTTTCCTTACACCGAGCATGATCAGGCTTTGAAGCTCTTGCATGTCTTGGATCCAAATGTTCGGGGTGCTAAGGTTGAGGCCATCAAGGAGTCTGGGCAGTATTTGACTATTGAGTTGGATGACCTCTTTTCTAAGCTCAAGTCGGCTGAGGTTGTCAGGAAGTTGTAATCCAAGCATGAGGGCTCGACTGACCATAGTCTTGCACTTGTGGGCAGATCAAAGGGCAAATCTAATCCTTCCTGTCGACAGTTTTCCTTGTCTTCTCTAATGTCTATTCCAGATGAGGAGTTTGATGTGCTGGGCAAGGAGGAGCTAGCCTTTCTCTCAAGAAGGTTTGATTGACTACACGAGAGTCGGAGGAATGCAAGGCGGAGCTCAGGGACGTGCTACAAGTGTGGCAAGCGTGGCCACTTCATCGCCGAGTGCCCAGAAGTGGAGGAGAACAAGTACAAGATGAACGAGTACAAGGCTCACCCGAGGCGTGAAGACAAGTACTCTTCCAAGGGCAAGCACTTTAGCAAGTTCAAGAGCAAGGACAAGGACAAGTGGCGACCGAGCAAGGGCGGCTACAAGAAGGATAAGGCAAGAGCTATGGTGGCCGGTGCAAGCGACGTCGACTCCAGCTCAAGCGACGCGCAGTCAAGCTCAAGCAGTGAAGATGAAGATGCCGGGAGGCGCAAGGGCAAGAAGAGTGCAAGCCGGAACCTTAGTGGATTGAGCTGTGTGGCACTTGAAGGCTTTTGTGGCATGGCCCATAGCTCGAGCAGCAAGAAGAGCGACAAGGAAGATAGTGACTCCGACTCCGAGGATGAGGTGAATCGTGACCCCGACTCTTTGCTTGCTGAGATCACTAGGTTGAATGGCTTGATTGACAACCGTGATAGTGTGTTGAGAGATGCTAAAAAGATGAGGAAAGATCTTAGGGCTCAACTTGAGAATGCTAGTGAGAAAGTAGGAGAGTTAGAGTCCAAATTGCTTGAATTGAAACTTGAGAATGACTCTTTGAAACTTGCTCCTACTACCCCTGATGATGTTGAATGTCTTGAGTGTGATGCATGGTTGAATGATATCAAGTTGCTTGATGAGAAGAATGCTTCCACTTTGGCTAAACTAGATGCTCTTAGGACTGAGTATGATGAGCTTAAGGCTAGACCCACTTTGCTTGGTGCTTGTAAATCATGTCCTACTATGCATGCTAAGCTTGTTGATGCTCGTTCTACCATTAGTTCTTTGGAAGCTTCTTTGAAATCTCCTGTTGTCAATGCATGCTCTAGCTGTGATGAAGTTACTTTGAGCAAACTTGAACTTACTTCCCGTTTGGATGTCATCTATGAGGAGAATGACTATTTGAGGAAGGTGTTGGGTTGGTTGTCTGGGCAGGAACCTCAATTGAAAATCATGATTGAGGAGTTCAAGAGAGGCGATGGTCGTGGTTTGGGTTTTGAGAAGTTTGGGTGAGAAAGTGGGAGAGAACGAGTGGGGAGAGTGTGTATGAGAAGTGTGTTGAGTCTAACCCCGAGTTTGAGGTGATCGGAGACATCCAAGTCCCACTTCCAAAAGCACCCAAGAACTCTTTCACACCAAAGCCCAACCACCTTTGCAACAAGCTTGACACAACCCAAGATCCACCCAAATTCCCACCTAAGACAAATGACTTCCAGAAACCGGTGATGTTTGTGAGTGAGAAGGGTGAGAAGCCTAAAGAGAAGCCAGAGCCAAAACCAAAACCCATCCCCTTCAGGTGTGAGTATTGTGGCAAGGAGAGACACCTAGCAAAGTTTTGCTATATGAGGAAGAGGGATGAGAGGCTTGCTAGGGAGCAAGCAAACCAGGACAGGTATCACCAGTCTCATGGTATTCCTGAGCTTAGAGTGCCATTTTCACGGGGTGTGGGAAGTGTGAAGAGTGTTGGTAGAGTTGGAGCTCAGGGTGGTAGGTTTGTTAGGAGAGATGATGGTGTGCGTGCTGGTGAGAGGTTTGGTCGGGCTCGTGGTGGTTTTGCTGGACGTCCCCCTACTCGTCCTCAATACAGGTTTAGGGGAGATGATCGCAGCTTTGGGTTGCAGAGGAGCTACGGACCACGTTTTCCCCCTCGTGGTGCTCGTACTCCTCCCATGGGACATGGGAAATTTGGTGGCAAGGGAATGATGTTTGCTAACCCTCTTTTGAGCAGATGGCTCAACACTTGTTTAACTTTCTTTGTGCTAACCCCAGTGTCGAGTCGTTAGCTCACTCTCGTTCTTATTTCTGACTACAGGCAGGAGGCTTGGAGACCATTTGGTTGATCCACTCCAGATGTTCCCGACACATGACCGGAGATAAGAAGTGGTTCTCCAGCCTCACCCCAGTGAAGGAAAAGATGTACATCACATTTGGAGACAATGGACGAAAAAGGGTGATTTCCGAGGGTGTTGTGCATGTGATGACAAGGTAACGTTGAAGAAAGTTGCTCTTGTGAAGTCTTTGGGTTTCAATTTGCTTTCGGTTTCTCAGTTGCTTGATGAGGGTTTTGAGGTGCGTTTCAAGTCTGGTGAGTCTCGTTTCTCGGATTCTCGAGGTGATCTTGTACGTATGATCATCCCCGAGGGTCGATTTTCGGGCTGATTTCTCTCGTTCTTTGGGCCCCCTCGCCGTTGTTTGATGGCCGGTCCTTCTTCTGATTTGTGGAAATGGCATAGGCGGTTGGGACACTTGAGCTTTGATTTGGTTTCCCGCTTGAGTGGTCTTGACCTTGTCCGAGGATTGCCGAGGTTGAAGCTTGAGAAGGATTTGGTTTGTGCTCCGTGTAGGCATGGCAAGATGGTAGCCACTCCCCATCCACCCTTGACCGATGTCATGACTGAGTGTCCGACAAAGCTGTTGCATGTGGACCTTGTTGGGCCAGCTCGAGTTCGCTCGGTGGGTGGGAAGTGGTATGTCCTTGTTGTGGTGGACGATTACTCTCTCTATGCCTGGGTGTTCTTCTTGGAAGACAAAAGTGAGACATTTGGTTTTGTTCGAGATCTGATCGTGAGGTTGAAAAACGAGAGGCATGGGAATGCTATTCGAGCTATCCGCAGTGATAATGGCTCAGAGTTCAAGAACTCTCGTTTTGATGCCTTTTGTCGTGATCTATGTCTTGAACATCAGTATTCGACCCCTTATGTGCCCCCTCAAAATGGAGTTGTGGAAAGGAAAAATGGGATTCTTTGTGAGATGGCTAGGACGATGCTCGATGAGCACAGGACTCCTAGGAGGTATTGGGCTGAGGCGGTCAATACGTCTTGTCATGTATCCAACAGGATTTTATTGCGAACTTTCAAGAAGAAGACCTGTTATAAGCTTATGCATGGTCGGGCACCCAAGGTGAGTCATTTCCGAGTCTTTGGCTGCAAGTGCTTTATTCTTAAGAAGGGAAAACTCGACAAGTTTGAGGCTAGGTCTAGTGACAGAATTTTCTTTGGATATGCTAACCACTCTAGAGCCTATAGGGTGCTTAACCTTGAGACTAACAAAATCATGGAGACTTGCGAGGTAACCTTCGACGAGACAATGCCATGTACCTCTCTTGGCTTTGAATGTGCAGGTGATGAGGAGATGGTCGAGGACCTCTTTGAAGAGGAGAAGGATGAAGCTGGAGATGATGATGGAGAGAACCATGCGCATGAAGCTTAGTGTGTACCCACTACTTCCCCTACGACCACTACGGAGCGTGGACCGTCTACTTCATGGACAACGACGGTGCGACAAGAGGACCAGGTGAGAGAAGCTGAAGTTGAGGGGGAGGTAGTCTCGAGGCGTGAGCCTCCCCGGCGGATTCAAGAAGTGCATCCCCTGTCGAAGATCATTGGGGACATCGACGAACGTACTACACAGTCAAGGTCCAGGAATTCCTCTCATTTTGCTCATGCTGCTTTTGTTGCCACCTTTGAGCCCAAGGACATTGGACACACTTTATCTCATGCAAACTGGGTCAATTTTATGCATGAGGAGTTGGAAAACTTTGAGAGGAACCAGGTGTGGGAGTTAGTTGAACCACCTCCAAATTGCCATCCCATAGGAACCAAGTGGGTTTGGAAGAACAAAGAGGGAGAGAATGGGATGGTTGTGAGGAACAAGTCCAGACTTGTTGCTCGGGGGTTTAGTCGAAGGAGGGGATCGACTATGAGGAGACCTTTGCTCCCGTGGCCCGTCTTGAGGCAATTCGGATCCTTCTAGCCTTTGCCGTGGCTAAAGGGTTCAAGTTGTTTCGGATGGATGTGAAGAGTGCCTTTCGAATGGGGTCATAGAGGAGGAGGTGTATGTGAAGCGACCACACGGGTTTGAGAGCGAGTTGTATCCACACGGGGTGTACGGGTTGAAAAGGGCTGCGTATGGGTTGAAACGGGCACCCCGTGCTTGGTATGGGAGATTGAGAGGTTTTCTGTTGAGCAGAGGGTTTGTGATGGGTACCGTGGATAGGACCTTCTTTCTCCTCAAGCATGGAAATGACTTGTTGATTGTTCAGATATACGTGGATGATATTGTCTTTGGTGGCTCGTCACATAACCTTGTTGCCAAGTTTGCAGATGAGATGAGCAGGGAGTTCGAGATGAGGATGTTGGGCGAGTTGCAGTACTTTCTCGGGCTGCAGATCAAGCAAGTGAAGGATGGAACATTCATGCACCAGACCAAGTACACGAAAGACATGCTGAGGAAGTTCCAGATGCAAGATGTGAAGCCGATGTCGACTCCCATGGAGAGTACGGCCACTTTGGATGCGGACGAGGACGGAGAACCAGTGGACCAGCGGGAGTACAGGAGCATGATCGTCTCCCTCCTCTACCTGACGGCGACGAGGCCAGACATACAGTTCAGTGTGTGTCTGTGCGCTCGTTTTCAGGCTTCGCCGAGGACATCACATCGACAGGCCGTCAAGAGGATTTTCAGGTACCTACAGTCTACCCCTGGTCTTGGCCTTTGGTATTCTTCCTCCTCGACTCTCTCTCTTCATGGTTTTTCCGATGCGGATTTTGCTGGTTGTCGAGTCGAGGGGAAGTCTACGTCTGGTACTTGCCAGTTTCTTGGGTCTTCGTAGGTTTCATGGTCTTCCCGCAAGCAGTCTAGTGTAGCTCAGTCTACCACCGAGGCGGAGTATGTTGCAGCCGCGAGTTGTTGTTCCGAGCTGTTGTGGATCTCATACACCTTAAGAGACTTTGGTGAGGAGTGCACCCAGATCCCACTTCTTTGTGATAGCACTAGTGCCATAAGCGTTGCAAAAAACCCAGCGCTTCACTCCAGAACAAAACACATAGAAGTGAGGTATCATTTCTTGAGGGACAATGTGGAAAAAGGAACCATTGTGTTGAGTCATGTCCCTACCCAAGATCAGCTAGTCGACATCTTTACAAAGCCTCTCGACCAAGCAACATTTGTGCGCTTGCGGGGGGAACTTGGGGTTTGTTGCCCTTTTTAGTTGATTCTTGGGGGATTTCCTTTTTGTACCATATGTATCATACCATGTTTACTTTGATGTATATACATGCTTTGCTTGATGTATAAACCGTGGTAGGATAGCCATCTTGTTATATAGCATGTTGCATTTTATCATATTGCATTTTAGGATGATGAGCTTCTTTTATATGCCTTATTTGAGTCTCTTTGGCTATTTGTGAGATATTGGTCATATGTGTGGAGAAATGGCTATGTGAGGTTATGCTCTTGGAATATTTGAGATATATATATTGTGAGATAGCCCTTTTTGAATCAAATGCTAATCTTGACTAAGTTTGATGAAATGTGCTCCACTCATGTGTAGTAGTGTATCCATGTCACGTTTTGGTCTAAATGTGCTTTCTATGCTTAGATTGTGCTTGGATGTCTTTTTCTTGCATTTGGGCCAAAAGCCGAATATCATTGTGAATGCTTAGCCTATGTTGCATTCATGGGGGAGCATAAGCTTCTTTTTGCTGCAAAGGCACTTCATGTACCATGAAATGAATTAATCTTGAAAAGAAGTGTGTATGCTTGAAAAATGCTCCATCCATCATGTCTATGCTTAAAATGTCTTATCTTTCACATATGGGTGCAAAGCATGTTGCATGATGTTCACCAGTGGAGAAGTCTCCCCGAAGTGGACACATGGCTCATGAGCTTTGACATGACATGCTTTGCTTTATGGGTGTTTACAATGATCTTTTGCTGAGAATTTGATATCCTTGTATGATCTCTGAACGGTATGCATGTTTGTGGCTCAAGTGTGACATGGATAGGCTTTTACATGTGAAGCGAGCCTTCTTTTGGTAAAACTGCTTAAATCTGAAATTTTTGCTTTGTCACATGCTTGTATTTTCATATATTACTTGTGGCAATGCTTTGACTATGCTATGATTCATATGTGTGATCTTTGTCTCGTTTCTAGCCTTTGACACTAGATTTGGCCTATTTGAGAAGCTCGTGTAGATGTTTATATGCTTTGTGTTACGTTCCTGCATTTTCACCTTGATTCATACATTGTCAACAAGGGGGGGAAGAGGTGAGCTTAATGCAAATGCAAATTCAGAAGAGGTGAGCTAAAATTTGGAAGTTGGCATCCACATGTTCAGGGGGATCTTTCGTGCTGTTTTCAGTGTGGAGTTTGTGCTTTGCTTGGCTTGTGACCTTTATTTGCCTTTCTTTGGTTTTGGACATGAGTTGAGCATCTTTGTTTTTTTCTTTCTTTCTTCTTACTTTCTTTCTCTGAATTTCATTTCGCGTTGTGTGTTGTCAATGCACTCATCAAGGGGGAGATTGAGGAGCAGGAGCGTCCCGGTGGTCGATGGATGACCGCTCCTCAGTGATGAGTGATTGACAACGGGTGTTGGACTGACTCTTGGCTTAGTGCGCAGGTGTAGGCTGTGGCCTAGTTCGTGTTGTTGCAGGTGAAGAACGGGCGCGAAAGGTCTTCAGCCTTGAGTGGCCTCCGGGAGATGGAGAGACAAGTAGGCTTGGTTCGAGGGACCCGGTGGACGACGAGACTAGGTGCGGGCCACATGGTGGCGAGACGAGCAAGACGAAGTCATGGATGATCGAGCTGGTGCACGGTAGCAGTGGAGTCAAGTGGTTTGGCGGGAGGCCGGACCGAGCACGCGGGGTTTGGTGGTTTGCCCACAAAACCATCGGAGGACGGTTTCTTGGTTTGGGCCTCAAAACCAAGTCCGAGGGCCCAACACGACGGAGACGGGATCCGGGCGTGTCGGGAAGCTTCGAGGCGGAGGACACGCGGCGGGATCGCATGGCTTGCGTCGGGAGGACGCGGGGTGCGGCAAAGGCGTGGCCGTCCGATGGCAAGACCCGCAAAAATTACCTAAATGCCCCTACGTGGGTTGTATCGCCAGTAGTTAAGTTAGGGGTAGTCGAGTCATTTACCACTCCGGCGGGACCTGATATATAAGCCATGAGTGTGTGTGGATGGCTCTCTCTCTCCGCGACTTAGGGTTTCATTTCCCCCCTCCCATTTCTCATTTTCGTAACTATTTTCTTCTCCATTTTCTCTAGGCTAGCATGAGAGCTTCATGTGAGATTTGTTGAGAGGGATGGATGCTAGGGCGGCATGCTAGACCTTGTGAATCTTTCCTGGTTTGTATAGAAGATTCGGAGTTGTGTTTTTCGTTGTCTTTTTGTGCTTGTTTTCGAGCCTTTCTTCTTGGCGTGATTCCGCGGATTTGAGTGGGTTTCTCCCCGGATTTCTTTGAGGGAAACATGGATGGATGTGTCATGCATCTTTGTGATTGATCTTGTGCCCTCAAACGCCGGGAAACCACTTCGATTCGAGGATTTTCGTTCGGTGGTCTAGCTTTTGGTGGTGCTCAATGGATTCGCGATTCCCGGTGATTTAGGGAGTTAGGAGGCAAGATTTCTGGGCTATAGCATCCTTGTGAGACGCATTTCAAGTCCCCAAACCCTTGTCTCCACAGCTTCTATCGTTTGGGAAATCCGATGATGATTTGGGAGAGTTGACCTTCGAGGTCGGGCGTTCTTCGTGTTCTTGCTCGCCTTTCGTTTCGATCCGTCGTGGCTTTGAGTTTTGGTTGGACGAAGTTTCGGACGGTCTGCGTGTACTGGGCGGACAGTCCGCGGGTGCCTGGCGGACAGTCCGCGTGCTCCCCGCGGACGGTCCGTTTTTCGAGGTTCACTACTGGAGGTTCTGTTCGCTTTAACGGACGGTCCGCGGCTCAGGCCGGACGGTCCGCGCAAGCAAGGGTGCGGACGGTCCGCGATACCCCGCCGGGACGGTCCGCGCGGCCCATCGCGGACGGTCCGCCCTGCCTGGCCGGACGGTCCGCCAGAGGCTGAGTGATTTGCTTCTTGGTTTGATTCCTCCCTTTCTTTCTCGTGCTTCCGCGTGTGCTTCAAGGAATCGTTCCTAAGACTGGAGGTTGTTCCATAACCTCGTTGTCTTGGCGATTGGTGTGTGATTCGATCAATCGCTTGTGTGTGACCGGGATTTGACTAGGGTATAGGCCGGGTTCTTTGAGAAGAATTTTTACCGGCTCTTATTCACTACCCCCTCTCTAGTCGCCATCTGATCCTTCACCGGTCCAGCCCATTTCGGGCCCGGTTCGACGTCCCCTTTGACCTAGATGCCTTTCGGGCAATTTATAGCCCCTCGGCCGAGAGCCACAACGAAATCCAATGGTCATCTGCCGCCACAAGACCGAGAACAAGAAGAAGATTGGATTGCGAAGGGAGCACTCGTGGCCTTCATCTACTTCATGGGATTCTACACCATGATCAGCTCTGCAATGAGTTAAATTATGGGGTAAAGTCCTTGTTTGTCTTAGGGGTTGAAGGGGGATCTTGAGTTGTAATCACCGAGCCTATGTTTTGAATCTTTTGCTATCATATTCATGTTCATGTTGATGGTGCTTTAATCTTATTGGCCGGCCAGCTTGCTTTGGGGATGCATCGCTCCTAGCTTCGCTATCATGTTCATTTTGTTCTTTATGCGATTGTCATCGTGTAGTGACAGTACGCGGGAGGAAAAACATAATGAACTTGGTTCACACCTTTGATCATGCACGCCTAGAACACATCAACGTCTTGTGCACTTGGTGTTCGATCACGGATTACCCTCGTGTAGTGACTAGTATGCGAGAGGGAAGGGGTTGGACTCCGTGCACTTTGACCTTTGACAGATTAGATTGGGTTGTTCTTGCTAGGTGGTTACATCTTCAAGTGATCCTAGATCCCTTTGACATGCGTTCTACGCTCTTGAGATCTCCTTTCCATCACTCTCTACTTTGTCTTCTTTAACCTATATTAAGTTAGATTAAGTTCCTTACTTACACATATTTGATAAAGAGCTTTAAATCCACAACATTAGTGCTTAGTTGAGCATAGCAATCCACTTGTTCCACGAATTGATTAACCTTGGGGAATACTCTAAGGGAAAAGCAACAACCGACCTGTGCGCTTGCATATCGTAACTTGACACGTTATTTAACTGTCAACACTCAGATGTGAACCCCAGTGAACGTAATAGGATAGTCCAAAACCTGGGGTCACACTCCTCACGCTCACGAGGAAACCACTGATCCTCTGGTACACTCCTCAACCTCCGAATCTTCGGTCCAGACAAGTTTCGCAAGTCGCGGAGGTAAATACCGAAAGCCTCTTCCCGTGGACCTCTGGGAACATGAGGCTCATGAGCCTGCTACTCATGCTCGACTATCTCCTCAACGGCAGCTCTCCTCTGTCTCGGAGTCGGCTTTGGCTGTGTGTGCCCTCCACGAGTTCGAGGACCAGACCTAGCAAGTGAAGGAGGTGTCTCTGTCGGCTCTGGCTACTGACCTGGCTTGATAGCCGTAACTGCTGTTGTGGCTGCTGCTGCTCACCCTAGGGCTTCTCCACCTACCTCTGTGCACTCTCTCCAATCTGAAGGCCCCGCTGTGGCTGACCCTGAGTGTCTGGCACTGAAAGAACACAGTCCCACTCCTTCTCCTGACGGGTCTTCTTCTTCTTCTGCTCAGCTACCACCTTACCCTTCCTATTGTCGTCTGTGATCTGTCAAAGAAACAGTAAAAGATTATAGAATGGCAAGATATGAATAAACAAGATGTGTAACTAAGGAAAAGAAATTCTTAAGCATAGCATATGAGTAGATATGAGCCTAATTATGAAAAACTTGGAGATTAACTACCACAAGATAAAGGAAATGCTAGGCAGGTCCTTAGGTGAACAAGATGTGTGTGTGTGTGGACATTTGAATGGCATGGATTGCAAAGGTACACACTAGTGACAAAAATATGCTCAACTTCACTAAGAGTAATAGATTCTACTACAGAGATGAGCATAAATAGCATGTGCACTAGATAGCCAAGAGGGTAGCAATTCAGGAATTGGATCACCCACAGCAACAGATCAATGATTCAATCCCAATTTTGAACTGAAACAGTACAGCAAAAGGAGGGGAAATTGGGGAAGTGCTCACCACAACAAGGATGTGAACCAATGATAGGCTGTGGTGCCGGTGAAGACCTTGCGCACCCCCAGATGGACGCCGGCAAGCCCCTGCGGTGGTGGACGGTCAAAATTTGCGGCGGCGGCCCCAACCCTAGAACAGGGTGGCGATGGCGCGCATGCGCAAGAAGGCACGAAGGAGCGGTGTGGGCGGCTAGCTGCGGGCGCAGAGAACCGGCGGAGGGCCGCGACGGAGCGTGTGTGCGCGTAGATTCGCTGGAGGCAGAGGGGACGGTTGCGCACAGGCGGTTGACGCGGGGGCGGGCTTTGATTAGCGTTTAAGAGGATGAAGCCGCTCCTGACCGTTAAGACAGACGGGACCCGCGCACCAGAGTAGCGTCGGATGACCAACGGCAGAAAAAGCGAGCGTCGGTCGAACCGTCGGAATGGTTCTGCTCCGCAGTGACAACACACCGGATGAACTGATGGCCTCAAAAATAGATGTGTCGGAGCAGTTGTGTGAGGGTCTGTGAGAGAGGTGATTTTCCTTCAGCACCGGATGAACCACTGGTTAGAAACACGTTAGAGGACCAAGAAACCAAAGAGCGACCTAGCAAATGGCACACACCCGACATATGGTCTACTCAACATTTGGCAAAGTCCGAATTCGAATAACCCAAGAGCTCAAACCAAGCACCATGGAGGTACCACAAGCCAATGCTAGGTGTGTATTTTAAATATCTAAGGATCCTTTTCAAAGCACTTAGGTGAGATTCTTTAGGGTTGTCTTGAAACCGAGCACACATACAAACACTAAACAAGATAGCCTAGATGTGGTAAGATAAAGAAGAGAACCGATCATAGAGCGGTAAAGCTTTTGGTCAACTGATTTATCTAGGTCGAGATGTCCATTGGTAGGCATTGGAGTCTTGATCGGCTTACAATCATCCATCTTAAACTTCTTGAGAATATCATTAGTGTACTTCTCTTGATGAATGAAAGTCCCTTCCTTCAATTGCTTGATTTGAAACCCAAGGAAGAAGTTGAGCTCTCCGATCATTGAATCTCGAATTCCCTAGTCATGAGATCACTAAAGTCCTTGCACACTTTGAGGTTAGTAGAGCCAAAGATAATATCATCAACATAAATTTGACAAATGAAAAGCTCATTATTATCTTTGTGAATAGCATGTTGTCCACTCTACCAATCTTGATTCCCACTTTAATGAGAAAATCCCAGAGCCTGTCATACCATGCCCTAGGAGCTTACTTGAGTCCATACAAAGCCTTGTGCAACCTATAGACATGGTTAGGATATGTAGTATCTTCAAAACCGGGAGGTTGCTCCGCATAGAATTCTTCATTGATGAAGCCATTCAAGAAAGCACTCTTAACATCTATTTGAAATAATTTCATTTTATGACTAGATGCATGTGCAACGAGGATACGGATAGCTTCAAGACGTGCCACCGGAGAGAAGGTGTATCCATAGTCCAAGCCTTCTACTTGAGAGTACCCTTTGGCGACAACTCTTGCCTTGTTCTTCACCACAATGCCATGTTCATCTTGCTTGTTCTTGTAGACCCACTTAGTGTCAATCACATTCTTGTTCTTGGGGTGCTCTACCAACTCCCACACTTCATTTCTTGTGAAGTTGTTGAGCCCATCTTGCAAAGCAAAGATCCAATCTGGTTCCCCAAGAGCTTCATCTATAGTTGTGGGTTCTATAAAAGAGACAAAAGCATGATGTTTACAAAATGAGGCATATTGCTTGCGGTGAGTCCTTGTACCCCCCTTTGGATCACCAAAGACAAGATCAATTGGATTCTTTGTTGAAGTCCTTGTACACCTTACAAATGTTGTAGAGGTGGGATCATCTTGAGATTGAAGTTCCCCCACTTACTCTACTTGATCTTGAGTGTCTTGTGATATAGGAGGTGGTTCTTGGGAGGAAGATGGACTATCTTTTCTTGTGGGGGACGATGTTGCACGCCTTGGTTGATCATCATTGTCATCATCATCGGAGGAGGAATCTTCATGAATAGAGTGAGAATCATCATCCTCCTTTGGCTTGATGTCACCAATAGCCATCTTCTTCATTGCTTTTCGAAGAGGTTCTTTTCCTACATCATCACAACAAAAACCATCTCCTTGAGAGCCATTAGATTCATCAAACTCCATGTGACATGTTTCTTCAATCACTCGTCTAGAGTTATTGAATACTACATATGCCTTGGAGTTAGATGCATAACCAACAAGCATGCCCTCATCTACTCTACTCTCAAACTTCCCTAGATGCTTCCTCTTCTTGAATATGAAACACTTACAACCAAACACCTAGAAGTAAGAGATGTTGGGCTTTGTCCCAATGAGTTGCTCATATGGTGTCTTCATCAATAGTCGGCGGAGATACACTCTATTTGAAGCGTGACATGCCGTGTTGATAGCTTCCACCCAAAACCTTTGTGAAAGCCCATAGTCATCCAACATAGCTCTTGCAAGCGTGATGTGGGTCTTATTCTTTCTCTCTACCACACCATTTTGTTCTGGTGTATAGGTTGAAGAGAATTCGTGCTTTATGCCTTCACCATCACAATACTCTTCCACTCTTATGTTGCTGAATTCTGATCCATTGTCAGTTCTAATCTTCACCATGGATAACCCAAACTCATTTTGGGCCCTAGTAGCAAACTTCTTGAAGATGTCAAATGTCTTGCCCTTGTCCTTCAAAAAGAATGTCCAAGTATAGCGTGAGTAATCGTCAACAATGACAAGACAATAGAGATTACCACCAAGACTCTTGTATGTAGTTAGTCCAGAGAGGTCCATGTGCATGAGCTCTAATGGTCTTGTGGTAGATACATAAGCCTTCATAGGATGATGACTTGCAACTTGCTTCACACCAAGTACCATACCCTTCTTGAAATCTTTCTTGAGTTGGCTCATGCCAATATGTGCAATGCGTCGATGCCATAGCCAACCCTTGGATGTCTTGGAGATGAGGCAAGTAGTAAGATTTGCTTCATGAGATGCAAAGTCTACAAGATAAAGATTGCCATAGTGGAATCCCTTGAAAACAACTACATTAGTTTTCTTGTTAGCAATTGTGACCCCTTCATCATCAAAGGTGCATGAAAGACCAAGGTCACAAAATTGTGCAATGGAAAGCATGTTATAACTACAAGAATCCACAAAGAGAACATTGGAGAGGGATAGATCATTTGTTAGAGAGATTTCACCCAATTTGGAGATCCTTCTGTAGAGTTATCACTAAATGAAACTTGTTTATGATCTCTCGCATCATCGACTAGAGAGGTGAACATTTTTACTTGGCCGGTCATGTGCTGAGTGCAACCGCTATCGAGTATCCAATGACTCCATCCGGCCTTGTAGTTCACCTACACACAAGAAATTAGGATTGTGATTTAGGAAACCAACCTAGCTTGGGCCCCTTGATGTGAGTGAGAAGAGCTTTCGGACTCCATAGGCTTCTAGGTGGCTTGACTTTTTGTTTGGCGCCAATGAACTTGACTGCAACCTTGCCATTGTTTTTCTTCATCAACAAGAAATGGTTATCATTGTACATGGACTTGAAATTGTTAGGCAAGGTGGGCAAAGGGCGAGTAGGTGTTGGGCACTCCCTTGTGTGATGACCAGTGACCTTGCAATGTTGACTATAAGACCCAACCTCATTGATGAAACACCCATATAGCTCCTTAGACCAAGGAGTTTCCTTGTTGGGATTTGGGAAAGAACCAAGTCCCCTTGTCCCATAGTCTCTTGTATTGTAGTGGAGGATTTCCTTGTGTAACACCCTTGGCTAAAGTCTTCACAGAAGACCTTCGGCTTCTCACTTCTTCTTCAAAAGCTTTCACCCTAGCATGGTTAGTGTTGGAGGAAGATGCAATATTTTCATCATTAAGCAAGACCTTAGGTTCTTCAATTAGATCATCACATGAGGTGGAGGCATTGGTTTTAGTGACTTCTCTAGCATTTTCATGCCCACTAGAGCGAATGTCCTCATTTGCAAGCTCAAGCTCTTGATACTTCATCTCTAAGATCACATGTTCTTTCTTAAGCTTCATATGATTTGACTCAAGAGACTTGTTAAGCACGGTTATGTCGTTATGCTTGACGATTAGCTCATTGTGCTTCTCAAGCAACTTGTTGTGGTCATCTCTAAGTGACTTGTTGGACACTACCAAAGCATCATGTTCTTTGCTAAGGTCATTGTGCTTCACAAGCAAATCATCATTTGATAGCTTAAGTTTCTCATGGGTCTCTTCAAGTGCCTTGAGCTTACTCTTTTGTTTCTTAATCATGGAAGTGTATTCATCAAGAAGACCCTTAAGAGCAAGTGGTGAGAGATCATCATCACTAATAGAAGAATCACTACTATCGCTATCACTCACCTTGGAGTGCTTTGCCATGAAGCACATAGGTGGAGGTGGGAGTGGAGGCTCTTCATCATCAATGATAGCAATACAGGCCATCTTCTTGTTCTTTTCTTCTTCACTCTCACTTGATTCACTTGAAGTTTCACCACCGGTTACCCATTCATTGACCAAGAGAGAACGATGTTCGCCCTTCTTGTGGTAGGGCTTGTTTGATGATTTCTTCTTGGATGACCTCTTCTTGTAGTACTTGGCATCTTTCTCATCCTCATCATTCTTCTTTCTTGACCTTGATACTCGCTTGTCGGGATTGGGGCAATCATATGATAGATGATCATAGCTTTCACAATTATAGCACTTCCTATTGCTTCCTTCGCCATTTCTTCTTGATGCCCGAAACTTTTGCATCTTGGGATCATAGTTGTAACCATTATTGCCAATCTTGGAGAGCATTCTTGTAGTTCTCTTCAAGAGCTGAGTGTAACACCCCGTGTTTTTGCTCAGTGGTGATTAGTGCTAATGACCCTCTTAATATCTTCTCTAACTACTCTTGGGAACCCTAGGTCAACCCTTGGTCAAACCCCTACCTTAAACCCTAGCTTTCTCCCTTTGACCCCTTGTGCCATTCTAGAACTTTGGCACGTTCTCCAAAATTTCACTAAACACTTCAAAATCACCCAACAAGAAAAATGTGCAGCTTGTCAAGGCACACAACTTCTCTGTTGAGTGGCATTACTAGTTTCGAGTGTAAGATGGTGAAAAATGCAAATCAAGGTGTTGGATCACTGTTCACAGGCGCCGAGTTTTCACTCAAGTTTCCTTGCAATTTGTGCTCGATCTGTTGATCAAACCACCCTAGAGCTGTTGTAAGTTGGGTAGAGGGAAAGTTGTTGACCAACTTTCGTATTGAACGGTTGGTGCACTTCTGTTGCAAAAACTGGAGAAAAATCGATTCAAAGAAGGTTAAGCTGAATAGTTTTTGAAGTGGGTGAACCCGCGCGCAACGTCGTGCCGCGCACCCGCCACTTCGGCGGCGACGTACCCAGCCCGCGCGCGCACGCCGAGGCACCGGAGAACCCCGCGGTCCGAGGCCCGCACCATCGCCACTTTACACCTAAGGCTAATGACACATGTGAGGGGCTTAGGCCGGTGCCACGTGGCCTATGCGTACTCGCCGGCGGGCGAACCGCCATGCTCCATTGGCCACTGGCTCCACCGCACGTCGCCACCACCTCCGCGTCCCCCCCTAACTCCTGTAGGCCATGAAGCTACCAGCAACCGCCTCGGCATACCCCCGGACCTATAAAACCCTCCCTGCTTCTTTTCCTCGCGCACCCGAGCAACTCCTCCACCCGCCGTCGTCCGCCATTGGCACCACCGACGATCTTGCTGCTTCACTCGAGCCCTTTGCCAACCAGCGACCCTAAGCTTCTCCCTAGCACCCACTCGAGCTTCCATGCGTACGGGATGGCCTAGCCTTGCCTGCATTGCGCCGGAGTCCGAGCTGCAACGGCCGTGCCACAACTGCCTCGCCGCCGGCCATCGCCGGAGGCCACTACGACCCCACCTGCGCCACAAATTGATCTCAGGTGAGCAACTAGGGACCCCGTACCATTTGTTGTCCATGTCCGGCCAGCTATCGCCGCCGGCGAGCCCTCCCCGCGGTGAAAGGGTATACTTGTGAGGATTGCAATCTTTCTAGGACCCCAGCTCTAAATCCAAGGGCCTTTCTGTGAGAGTTCAAAAGTTTCCAGGGGGTTTGGTAGAAAGAGATTCTTCCCAGTTTTCCCCTTTGAACCAGTGACTTGTAAATTCCATATCAATTCACAAAAAATTAAAAAATTACAAACCCGATTTTGTTGTGCTCTGTGTGACTAGAACTACAACTTCCTTAAAGCATGTATATACTTTTGACCTTTAGTTTTTGCTTGAAAAATTGAAATGTGAAATACCTAGATCTGTGTTTCTGCAAAATCCATACAAGATCTTGAGCTGGATTTTGGATATGTTGTGGAGACTAGCATGTGTAGGTCATGTGCCAAACTTTGCACAAAGTTACTGAAGTAATCTTTTTATATGAATTATCTTGTGATATTGTCAAATATGCCTAGATGATTTTTGTAGCTTAAAATATAACTATTTTTGAGCCCAACTTCTGGATATTTTCTTGTTATGCTAAAATGCACCTTTGGTGAATTTACCTTGATTTTGTCTCTGTTAGAAATATTATTTCCCCATTTATGCATGTTTTTAATCATAAATGTATAGACCAAAATCTATAACAGCTCTAGGTGTGTTTGTTAGTTTCTTAGGCTTGTTTTAGGCCAGACATGTGTAGGAGAAAGTTTGGCTTCATTTATGTTATATTTATTATATGCATTAATCCTTTAAATGCTAGCTAGAAATGCCTTTATTTGTGTGCATTTAAATTGCAGTGGATCAAACTTGTTTCTTGCTTTCCAATTAAGTGCTCCCTGGTCAGTGGGACCAGTTGGTACTGTTGGGCAAGTTTTGAAGTGTGATTGGTTGATTAAAGGTTGAAAACTAGATTAATCTGGTGAGGGAAGAATAGGAAAAACCAATTCTTTTGTTCATACGTTACATAAATGAATTAGGAAAGTATTTTGTGGCATAAAAGTAACTATTACTTGCTGTCTTGCAATTAAAGTAAATACTCTTTTATAGATGTGTACACAATCACCATAAAGAGAAGACTAATTAAGCTTTTTGGTTATCTTTTTAAGGGAAAGGGTTTAATTACTTTTGTTAAGGTGAATATGGACAACCATATACCCCTAGTAGTTGTATGCTATTGTTTGTTATTTAAATTAAATTAATCACCCTCCTAATCACTGCATTGCATTCCCCGTGTAGAAGTCCCCGACGGTAGCTATACGCTCGTGCCGGCTGACGAGGACGAGGGAGCAGGAGGAGACGTGCACTACGTGACCGTAGAGCAAGACCTGGACAAAAGTCCGGAAGGTTGTCTATTTGCTTGTGCTGACGAAGGCAAGCCCCAATTTATTCATTAAGCTATGTATTTTTTCAACTTCTGAATTTATTTATTGCTATCTTATGTGCATTTATGTCCAGGAGTTGATTGAAACCCTAGTTGCATGATCCTTAAGTACCATGATCTTTTACAAGCATGTTAGGTCGCTAGTTGCTATGCTCTAAGGATCCGGTACAAGTCGAGTGATGTTCGTCACTCGCGAGAATTGAATCTCCCTTATGGAATCACCATATGCTTAAATGGATTGCTCATGTGGTAAGAGCATGGGATTTGGGCTCCGGTCCAATTGCTTCGTTTGTTAAGTGTTTGAAAGTACTAAACACTTGTCAGAAATGGGTACGATAAGCCTAGTACCTAAATGAGGCGGTACGAGGTTTTACTATCACTACTCTTAGGGTTGCGGCCCCGGGCTCGCCACCCGAGTGCATGCGTGAGGCTGGGTGACCTTAGTGGCATAGCCTAGATAAACCATGTACTAAGACTGTGAGCTATTACCCCCAGACCGAGGAATGATGGGAACCGCCTGGTTGGTGAACTCTTAGTGAGGGCACCTCCCGCGTGTTTAGGTCCACCTTGCAAGGTTTCGAATCAATCGATTGTCGACCTCTCACCATTATCTGAGACTACTTACCCGACTGGCCATGATATCCCTTTATGATGGAACTTTGTGAAGATTGTTACTTTGATTAATCGTTTGTACAACTTTGACTACAATAGTTGCTTATCTAGTAATGATTACTTCTACTAGAACATGAGCTAAAATGTGAATGTAAGAATTCACTACTTAGTAGTTTTTTTAGCAAACCAACCCACTAGCCAAAAGCCTTGCATGATTAGAGATAAAGTCTTTTCTTTAGACGGGTAAGTCTTGCTGAGTATTAGTATACTCAGCCTTGATTAAAATGTTGTTTCCAGGAAATGCATGTGATGTGTGGCCCGGAGAACTTCCACCCGGCTGGGAGCTGGAATGGGTGGATTACGAGGAGTGATTGCATCATGGACCGGCCTCCTATGATGTGATCATACCATTTAGTTTCTTCCGCTATTTTCAATAAACTCTGAACCATTTACTTTCATGTCAAAGAAATATGTTTGTAATAATGGACCCTATGGGGATTTGATGTTAATTTGTAAGGCACTCTGGACTCTCCTTCGTGGGAGTTTTAATGCATTCGTTCGATCCTATCTATGTTGCCAGTGATTTACCGGGAGTTAACCCGGCAACACTCAAAGGGATGATTCTTTATTACCGCTTAGTGACAAAATGGAGTGGTTTAGGCGATAGTACAGAATTATCTCGGATGGGGTTGTCACAATTGGTACCAGAGCATCCGTATGCACCGGAGTGATTAGATTAATACTAGTCACATGATTTACAATAAAACTTGCCAAGATTGACTGGATTTTGAAAATCCGTTGGATCGTTAAGGAATGATCTAGATGAAGAGGCCCTAGAGGGAATTTTGGGTTCGTTAAGGTGGCATAAGAATCTATGGTTTATTTTGCTAACTGCCAGCACTTTACTTTATGTCAGACTTACTTTCTTGCACAACCAAACTAGATGAGCCACATGTTTCATACGTGTGTTGTTCCGCATCACGGGAATCGCGAGGGTTCATGGAGTGATCCATTCCACGGATCCCATCTTCGCGTCTAGTTATGAGTTGTGATGTCGCCACGTTAATTATACGTGTGCATTCCGCATGTCGAGGAAGCGAGGCAAGGATACACTCCATTCAAACGGAGGGTGACCGAGGTTGGACGCTGTTCATGCAGCGGATTGACGCATGGATACCGTTTCTATAGTGAACGGTAATGTATGTAGACGCTTCTGTGACGTGCTGGCACGGAAGGTTCGTTTTTTGCAGGTACGCTAACAACGTTTGGTAAGTCGTTAAGTGCGAATCGAGTAGCCGCGACTAACTATTATAAGGAGAGCCGATTATAAGCTTGCCACTGGCACTAACTATGTCATGACAGGAGAGCCGAGGCTTTGCGTGGATCAAGGCGTGTGCTACTAGAGCAAGACCATTAAGATGTAGACGAAAGTAGTTGGCGAGGCGACAAGAGAGAGTGCGTTTGCTCATTGTTCCGCATGGCGGAGGGCAAGATTGCGCAATGCCTCCTCAGGGTGTTGCTGTTGTGCGCCTCCAGCACTCAGTACACAAAATGTGGTGACAAGAGCCTCCTAATTTGGTGCACCAAGCCTGTGGCAGTCGGTCAACATCCCCAAAGAATAATTGGCATGGTGTAGCTCTGTTGGCAAGTAGCCGTTGAGAGGCGTGCACGAAGTAGTCTTTGGTGTTGGTTCCTGTATGTGGAGAGCAAGCCAAAGAAAAAATAATTATTGAAATAAGTGACTTAGCTTGATTCGCGGACGAATGTCGACGAAGCCGTAGAAGTCAGTGATGGAGCCGCGATGGTTGTTGCTGAAGTTGACTAGTCGGAGGTGGATCCGACTAGTTGTCCATGGTGTGGAAGCCATTCTTGACTAGTTTTGTGGTTGAAACGAGCCGAGATGAGTAGTCGAAGTAGTCGTACGGCCAAAAGACGGTGTCGCGGCGGCGTACAGTGAAGTTGATGTAGAGCTGCTGCGGCCGGGAGACGAGTACTCGCGGCGCACGGTGAGGTTGACGTAGAGCTTGTGCGGCCGGGTGATGAGTAGTCGCGGTGCACGGCAATGTTGAGGTAGAGCCCGTGCGGCTGGATCATGAGTAGTCGCGGCGCACGACAGTGCTGAGGTAGAGCCTGTGCTACCGGGAGATGATGTAGTCGTACTCGCGTTGATGCAGTCGTATGTCGATGCAGTAGGTCTCGTGTACATCTGTCATGTGCGGCAAGTGAAGGTCTTGAGGTCTCCTGGTGCACCTTCGTGTGTGTGCGTAGCAATACTCCACAAATTAATTTCTGAGCACTCAGCAAGGGAGGGACGTGGCAGCTTTGTCTCTCTTAATGAGTACGTACATGGCTAGTGCTGTGTTGTAGCTTTCGACTTGACATCTCAGGATCGCGCTCTGGTCGGACTTGAACTCGGAGATGGAAAAAAATGTTGTGGATTCCGCCTCGGTCTTGGACTCTCGGTATGCTACGCCTGAATCCTATTCAGAAAATTCTGCTGGCACACAAACTCTCGGTGATTTCGACCTATCGGTGAATACGGAATCGAATCCGTCGAACTTGGTCCTGATGATGTGCAATAGTACGCCGACTCGCCGGTTGGTCGTTGTAGCAGCTATGGAGATGAGTAGATTGATTTCAAAGAAGAGGTCCTTCAAATTTGCCTGAAGATCGTGATGATGGCCCCACAGTGGGCGCCAGCTGTCGGTGTTTAAACCTGTCGACCTCCATAGGAGGTACCCGCGGCAAGGTAGAAGGTGGGAATTGAAGGACCGATACGGCGAACCAGAGAGGGGGGGAGTGAATGGGAGCCGATAAAAATTCTTCTCGAAGGAGATGAAAACTCCAACAAGGTGAACACGGCTTCCAACACACGTCTCCGACTCACTACCCAAGTTGGCCAAGCCCACGTAGCCACTAGAGTGCCACTGGACCTAGGAACCGACACACAACCTTCCGACCCGAGAACGCAGCGGAACACCAAACCTGGAGTCCACTGACCAACACCGGTCAGACCAGTGAGCACCACCGGTCAGAACGATCCCTGCTGGTGAAACTTGGCGACTTCCACAGAGAGGCTCCACACCAGTCAGACCGATGCAACACACCGGTCAGACCGGTCTCAGCCAGAAAGCCCCAAAACACCAAACAGGCCAACCGAGCTCCAAACTAACCCAAACACGAAACAGCTGCAACACAGGACAACAACGAACGCACCCAGACGTTCACCCGAGCAAAAACCCAACAGGGGTTACACCGGTCAGACCGGTGATGGGCCTCGGTCAGACCGGTGTGACCTAGGCTTCTCGGGATGAACAACACCCGCGGGCCAACACCTCCACATCCAAGCCTTGATCTCCCGAATCGTTCCATAGGCTTGAACAAGACTTTGGGGACAATAGGAACACATCATGAGGAGTCCATAGCCAAGTTTAATCCCACCAAAACTTGTCCAAACAATAGGAATCGAAGAAATCCCGCCAAGACCTCCTCCAACCCTAGAACACCGAAAACCCCAAAATCGAGCCCCTAAACTCACGGGTTTGGGAGGGGAATCACAGCCCAAAGAACCATGAAGGGTTCCCACAAATTTCCCCCATCAAATCCCCAAGAGCAAGGTCCCGTAAACACCCCAAGAAAACCACCAAAAGAGGGCTCCGAAAATCACCACCAAGAACAACCGGGAACAACACAACAAGGCCTTGAGGAACCACGCCGAATCATCTATACATGCCACAAAGGTTCATACAAGGTCTAGCTTCCCGCCCAATCATCCAACCCTCTCGCAAGATCTCACCATAAAGCTCTCCTATGGAAATCCTAAGAAAATAGGAAGGGAAAATTGTCGTATGGACTGTTGACGGTGTATTTTGGTGCACCTAGCATGTTCATTACACTTTGGTTTGGATTTGATTATTGAACTAACCCGCCACTAGGCACACTAATCATATAACAAGTTCATCTTTGTGCATGCATTTGGAAGTGTTGTGTTTATGTAGGAAATCATGGACATAAAGGACGGATTCGCAATAAGTTCAAAGGAGCATTCATGGAGTCTTGTTCGTGTTCATGAGCTCGCTGAAATTACTTCCAATGGTGGTGAGGACCGAAGTGCTACGAGGAACACCCCCGGGGATTGAAGCGTAAAAGATCAAACTTCATGCAAAGAGAGCCTCCATCTTGATCGCGAGGATAACGGCGTCAAAATCATCCAAGTGGAGGGGGCAAAGTAGATAAGTGCACGAGGACCCACGGAGCAAAAAGGGCGACCGAACCGAGCCGGAACCGGGCTCCGGGCCGGCCGGCCCGGTCGGATCGGCCCAGCCCACTTCGGGCACCGGTTCGGTCCCGTCTTCCTTGCCCTCGAAGGATCTTCGACCCTAAAACCCCCGACGCGCCGCCAACACAGAGAGAGGAGTTATTCGCACCAGAAGGCCATCTACAAGCTAGAGAGAGAGGAGGAGGATCTCCGGCTGGAGATCAACCACCTCGAAGGAAGCACCCTCTCGTGGAGAATGAGGAAGCACGTCTTTTATCCGTCAACAAGCCCCTTTTTCCGGCGCCGTTGCCGGGGAGCAAGTTAGTTTACATCGTTTGATTTGCATCTAACTTAGTTTTATATTTTAGTTTATCTTTTATTTGCTTTATCTAACATATATTATCAGAAAAACACTTGTTTCTTTTTTGTTTTTGTTTTTATCTTATTGTCTAGATGGAGTTCGTTAATCAACCCGTGGAAGAACCGGAGAAATCATTAAGGGATTACGCTAGCCCTCGATGTGAAGACATAAAGGTACAAGAGTCGGATTCGAAGCTCGAAGCGACCAAGTATGAAATTAAATCCAAGATCATGAAGATGGTAGCGGAAAACCCATTTGAAGGGATGGTTACGGAGAACCCATATAGACACATAAGGGATTTCACGACAATATGCAACACGGTGCGTCAAGAAGGAGTTCCCGATGAATGGTTCAAATGAAATCTCTTTCCCTACTCACTTGCCGGCAAAGCAAAGACATGGTACTCGGTTGCGTCCTTTGAAGTTGAAGGCAATTGGAACAAGTTGACAAAGGAGTTTTGCGAGAAGTTCTTTCCAATGAGCAAGGTTCAAAATCTAAGGAGGCAAGTGATCAATTTTATGCAAGGAGAAGAGGAAGGGATAGACCAAGCCTGGGATAGGTTTAATGAATTAATCGAACAAGGACCAAAACTCGGCTTCACCGGTGACGTACTCTTGCATACATTTTTCTTTTCCCTAACCCCTAGTTGCATGCGACACGTCGAAATGTGTGCGGGTGGGGATCTCATGGAGAAAACACTCACGGAAGCCGCCCAACTTCTACAAAAAGTTAGCAAAGCGGCTGCCATGCGAAGAGATTGGGAAACAAGACTTGCGGAAGAGCCGGAATTCAATTCAAGGAAGAAAAAGCTTGCTGAATTTTCTAAAGAGGCAACCCCGGAAGTCACAAAAGAGGAGCCAATCATGGAGAAGCTTGAACAAGAACACATCAAGTCAAGAACTACACCAAACATCGACTTCGCCGCACCAAAAGAGACAAACAAGAGAAGCATGTCAAGCGCGAAGCCACTAAGGGAGTTCGAGCCAATGGATTGGGTTCCTATTGATTACGGAGAAGTATTCGACAAGAGAAGACCGTTCCCTAATCAAAAGGGAGTGGGAAGAGCATTGGAAGTGGATTTCCCACCGGAGAGGAAAGCTGAAAATTCATACGACCTCGAAACCACCGGTGAGATTTTTGAAAAGCTCTTTGGAGATGACGTGGTGGATCCGGAACATATTGCCGAGGTGAAGAGGATCATGGGGATCAAGCCCGAAGCATCACCATATGCTCGCCTTGCTGAAATTTATTCGATCGGATCCGAAGAAGAAGAGAAGATGACGCCGCACTTGAGTTGCGAGATCAACGGAGTTCAATGCAAAGCTTTATGCGACATCGGAGCCCAAGTAAATGTTCTATCTTCTAAAATTTACGATAAAGTTCAATACCACAACCTAGACTTAGCTCCAACATCAACGAAATTAATTATGGGAGATGGTAGAACTATCAAACCTCTAGGTATTGCTTGCAACATGAAAGTAAAAATCTCTAGAAACTACATACCAACCGATTTCTTTGTTATTGATGCTTACCATAGTAATTCTGATCATATAATCTTAGGTAGGCCTTTTCTTAAGTTGGTTGATGCCGTGTTAGATGCCGGAGAAGGCAAAGTAACAATGAACCTTAATGGAACAAAGTACACATATAACTTTCTTCGTGCTTCTAAACACCTTACTCCTTTTCCTCCCGAAGATGAAGAAGTAGAAGAGATAGATAGTCTTTGTTTTGTTGAAACCCTTAGAGACCCGCTGCAAAGAGCGATGGAAAATCAAATTAGTAATCAACAAGATGAAGAACTAGAGGAAGCAACAAAAGGCTTAGAGCCGCATGATGGTAGCATGGAGGAAGAGAGGTTCGAAGACATAGGAGAAATCAAACCCGAGGAGCCACAAGTGCCCGAAGTAGACCTTAAACCTTTGCCCAAAGGATTAAAATATGAATTTTTGGGCCCAGACAAAACCTATCCAGTCATTGTGAGCGACGAGTTGAGCCCCGAAGAAAATGAAGCGTTGCTGATTTTATTAAAAAAACATAGGAAGGTGATTGGATATTCAATTAACGATCTCAAAGGTATTAGCCCAGCCTTTTGCACTCATCGTATACCAATGGAAGACCAATGTAAGCCTGTAGTGGACCATCAAAGGAAGCTAACCCATGCCATGCGAGAGGTAGTAAAGAAAGAGGTTATCAAGTTACTTGATGCCGGAATCATCTACCCGGTTCCACATAGCGAATGGGTGAGCCCGGTACATTGTGTACCGAAGAAAGGAGGTTTGACCGTGGTGAAGAATGAGAAGAACGAATTGATACCGCAAAGAACCGTGACCGGGTGGCGGATGTGTATTGATTACCGTAAGCTTAACAAAGCGACGAAGAAAGATCACTTCCCCCTACCGTTCATAGACGAGATGCTCGAGAGGTTAGCAAACCACGCTTATTTTTGCTTTCTCGATGGATACTCGGGGTTCATGCAAATTCCTATTCACCCGGAAGATCAACATAAGACAACGTTTACGTGTCCTTACGGAACGTTTGCATATAGGAGGATGCCCTTCGGCCTATGCAACGCTCCGGCCTCTTTTCAACGTTGCATGATGGCCGTGTTTTCGGAATTCATCGAAGAAATTGTTGAAGTGTTTATGGATGATTTTTCCGTTTACGGGAAGACGTTCATGGATTGCTTAGCAAACTTAGAAAAGGTCCTTACAAGGTGTGCGGAGGTAGATTTGGTTTTAAATTGGGAAAAGTGCCACTTCATGGTTAAGCAAGGCATAGTGCTCGGACATGTTATATCCGAGAGAGGAATTGAAGTGGACAAGGCTAAGGTAGAGACGGTTGAGCAACTCCCACCTCCTACGGATGTTAAGTCCTTAAGGAGCTTTCTAGGCCATGCCGGATTCTATAGAAGATTTATAAAGGACTTCTCGAAGATCACTAAGCCTTTAACGCACCTTCTTCAAAAGGATGTGGCTTTCGACTTTGATGAGAAGTGTCTCGCGGCATTCCGGACCTTGAAAAATGCGTTGGTGAGTGCTCCCATCATCCAACCTCCGGATTGGAGCCAACCTTTCGAGATCATGTGTGACGCAAGTGACTACGCCGTAGGCGCGGTCTTGGGACAAAGAAAGGAAGGCCGAGTTCACGCCGTTTACTACGCTAGCAAAACTCTTAGTGGGGCACAATTAAATTACGCTACTACGGAAAAAGAGTTGCTAGCGGTGGTATTCGCTTTCGAAAAATTCAGATCTTACATCGTGAACTCGAAGGTCATTGTTTACACCGATCACGCAGCTATAAAGTATCTCTTGGCTAAGAAGGAAGCTAAACCACGTTTGATTCGTTGGATCCTTCTTCTCCAAGAGTTCGATGTTGAAATTCGTGATAAAAAGGGGGTGGAAAATGTTGTGGCCGATCATTTGTCTAGGATGAATCGTGGGCAAGATGATAAAGAGCCCATAGAAGATAAGATGAGAGATGACCACCTCTATAGAGTGCTTGATAAAGATACTTGGATGATCGACATCATTCGAGCAATTCGAAAGATGCCCCTCGATCATCTAGACAAAAATACCCAAAGGAAGATAATTTCTGAAAGTAAGAAATATTTTTGGGATGCACCATACCTCTTCAAGCTTGGCAATGATGGAGTGATGAGAAGATGTGTGCCAAGAGAAGAGAGGCTAGAGATTCTAAGGAAGTGCCACTCGGCGGAGTACGGTGGGCACTATAGCCATTTTCGAACCGAAGCCAAAGTATGGTCGAGCGGATTCTATTGGCCGGAGATGCATGAAGATACTAAAAGATATGTTGCGTCATGCCCCGAATGCCAAAGAACCGGAAACATCTCTCAAAGAAATTCTATGCCTTTGAAATACAACTTGCAAATCGACATATTCGATGTATGGGGCATAGACTTCATGGGGCCTTTTAAAAACTCATTTGGATTCGAGTATATACTTGTTATGGTCGATTATGTATCCAAGTGGGTGGAGGCTATACCATGTCGTAAAGCTTCCACGGAGGAGTCCATCACTGTGATCAAGAACGTGATTTTTCCCCGTTTCGGTACACCGAGAATCTTGATAAGTGATGGAGGAACTCATTTCACCGGGAAGAACTTCAAAAAGTGCTTGTCCAAGTTGGGAATTGAGCATAGGGTCTCCACGGCCTATCACCCACAAACCAACGGACAAGCGGAGACGTCAAATAGGCAACTAAAAAGCATACTTAACAAAACCATAGAGAAGGGAGGCAAGGATTGGTCAAAGAAATTAGACGGAGCTTTATGGGCTTATCGAACGGCGTTTAAAACACCGATAGGTATGACCCCTTATCAATTCGTCTATGGAAAAGCTTGCCACCTTCCGGTTGAGTTAGAACATAAAGCCTATTGGGCGATTAAAGAGATGAACCTTGATCTCGATGCCGCGGTGGTGAAACGGAGAATTCAAATAAGCGAGCTAGAGGAGTTGAGGTTGAAAGCTTATGAAAACGCAAGCATATATAAGGAGAGAATCAAAAGGTGGTATGATAAAAGATTGAAGAAAAAAGAATTTAAAGAAGGAGATAAGGTCCTCCTCTACAATTCGAGGTTTAAAACCTTCGGAAAAGGAAAATTGCAAAGCAAGTGGGACGGACCTTATGTTGTGCATTCGGTGTTCTCCAACGGAGCGGTAACCATTATGGATATAAACGGCGATCAATTTGTGGTGAATGGACAGCGGCTTAAGGTTTACTACGAACCCGACGTCGTGCCCATTCATCATGTTGACGTCTTTACCATGGAGGAAGAGCCCGAACGTCCCGCCTAGGACGAAAAACAAGGCACCAACTGCTCGTAAATAATTTTTCTTTTAGCTTTCCGGAGTTTTTCGCGAAGATTAATCGGGCCAACTTTTTCCCATGGGCCGAGGACGGAAAAAATAGGGCGGTGTGCAAAAAACCGGACCGGCCCGCCCCCGAGGCGGGGGTGGGCCGGCCGGCCCGGTCGGATCGGCCCGGGGGTGGCCCGACGCCCGATGTCCCCGAATTTCGCCCGAATTGCTCCTTTTTGACTTCCTTGTTTGGTCGGAAAATTTTGAGGGAAGTGTAAAAAAGGAAAATAAGGTTCCCGTGGCTTTTCTCTCGAACTATATATTTGGCCGAAGTGGGAGCTCGAGAATCAAACCCTTCAAGCAATGTGTTGCACCCTTGTAGCAGCCATTGAGCCTCCAAAAAAGCTTAGAGTTGAAGGTAGAAGCCAAGAAGCCATCGATGGAGGAGGCGATGCGATGCGAGGTCAAGCTACCCGTCAAGAGGACCGCACGTATCCGTTGCGGAGGACGTGTCCCGACCGGAGCTCTTGCATCTCGCAACCCCGTCAAAGGAGAGAAGGTCCCTTCACCCGTTCGAAGGTCGGCACGCCTCCAAGGCATCAAGCGCAAAGGATTACAAGGAGGTGTCGCCGGAGCCTAAGGATTATGGGGATAGCGACTACTCCGACGATCGTAGCCCGAGCTCGTGGGCGGCTGCCGGTAGAGACGATGACGATTGGGGCGAGCAGCCCTATGAAAGGACTCCCGAGGGCCCCAATGGCGACGGCAACGGCGATGGCGAAGGCGACAACAATGGAGGTGGCGACGACGGTGGTGACAACGGTGGAGATTATGGCGACGACGACCCCTTCGGATTGCATCCGTGTGTCGTCGAGTTTGCCGTCAATCCATCGCAGCTCTCTACGCGTCGGCCGACGAATGTCTTCAAACCATGGAAGCGATGAAGCAGCGTATGGAGGTCTTGGAGCGCGTAGTTGAAGATGACTACAAGTTCCTTAACCGTAACGTGCGCAAACTTTTCGGCATGGTTGGAAACATGAGAGGCAAGTGGTGCAAAGCTTGCTCGAAGTACCATTAGATCTAGTTTTCCCCTTTGGTTTTTGTAAGATACGACGAGGACGTCGTATGTTTTAAGTGTGGGGGAGAGCTAGCTCGCTAGCCTTAGCTTTTGAACTTCAAGTTTACGTTCGGTTTAATCTTCGTGTGAGAGTCTTAGTGTTTTAATGAGTCTTTAGTTTTTGAGTCTCGTTTTAAAATTTTTGCAAGTGTCTTAAATTAGTGTTGAGTCAAGAAAACCAAATAAAAAGAGTCTTTATATACATCTTTGTGTTTTATGTATTGTTTATCTTTATTTACTTGTTTGTTTAATCTTTGATTCTTGATATATGAACGCAAGTAAGTGGTTTGAAAATCGTTTACCGTGGTGCTTGGTGGAATCGCTACTACTTAAAGTACCCATACCGCACTTCGATCTTGAGCTTCACATGCTAGTTGTGCTATTTTCGATGCTAAAAATTGGAGGATTTCAGTTCTGAAAATTATATTAAAACCCTTGTAATAAAGGTTAGCAAAACCTCTTTTTCCAAGTTGAGAGTAAGAAAAAAAATTCCTATCCAAAGCCAAGTTTATTTTCGCTCCACCATAAGTGTGATTAGCACGATGAGTTAGGCTAGGACCCTTCTCTCTTGGTGAGTTTTAATTTCGAGCAATGATCATGTCCTTGTGCTTATCTTTTGTTGCTAGCCTCGTCATATATTCGGTAACGTGACGTTCACAACGGAAGTCACGTACATCGCCGAATTCCTTACCCAACCCTATACATCTCTTTTGTACATCGTATTCCTTGAACACAACCTATTTTCAAAGTTTCGTCTCGTCTCTAGCATGATTTATTTAAAAATTTCAGATTGTATGCATGCGAGAAAAGAGAGAATTGAAAGCTTTGAAAAGGTGTCAAGAGAGAGAAAAATAAAGAGAAAAAGTATGTGTATGGAAAAGAAAGAAAGAAAGAAAGAAAGAAAAATCATATGTGAATGAAAGAAAAAAAAAGAGAAAGAGAGAAAGATGAGTTAGCAATGAAGATATGAGAGGGATGGATCAAGTGAAAGAAAAGAAAAATAATAAAGTGTAAGGAAGGATGTCACGTTGATTGTGAGACGAAACTTTTACTCTATTTCCAACCATGTGCAATCCGACAACGAGGACATCATTGGTGCCTTGAAGTCACAATTTTCTTTTGCCCTTGCACATGTCCACCATTCTAAATCTTCTCATCCTTGATATCCCTACATATGGTTAATTCTCATGATCATTGGCTTTGAAAGGTAGACAACCATTAGAGGAAGTTCTTAGTTTGACAATACTTGTGTTGATTGCGCTAGCCCTACCTATAGCTCCACTTTTACATGATATATGAGAGATTAATGGGAGGTGAGAGTTTTATAAAATTTGGTTAGGATAGACACTTCATATGAGTGACTTGAGAGAGCTTGGAGAAAGGATTTTTGTCTAATACTTGTTGCAGGAATTTTTGTTTTGAAAACCATAAAAACCCTCCGATGGAAGCAAAGAAGTAAGTATGGCTGAAATTGAAAGCTTCGAGTGAAGAGTTTGAGTTGTGGGGTAAATCTTGACGTGGTAAAAATTCTAAACGCCCATGTTTATGTTTGATTATCATTACTTTGTGTTTATGTATTAAAGATGAAGGGATTGACTAACTTGTGAAGAAGGATAAGTGGTACACGATTACACCCCTTGGACGAAATTCTTTTACGAGTACTTGCTCGAGGACGAGCAAGAGCTAAGTGTGGGGGAGATGTTGACGGTGTATTTTGGTGCACCTAGCATGTTCATTACACTTTGGTTTGGATTTGATTATTGAACTAACCCGCCACTAGGCACACTAATCATATAACAAGTTCATCTTTGTGCATGCATTTGGAAGTGTTGTGTTTATGTAGGAAATCATGGACATAAAGGACGGATTCGCAATAAGTTCAAAGGAGCATTCATGGAGTCTTGTTCGTGTTCATGAGCTCGCTGAAATTACTTCCAATGGTGGTGAGGACCGAAGTGCTACGAGGAACACCCCCGGGGATTGAAGCGTAAAAGATCAAACTTCATGCAAAGAGAGCCTCCATCTTGATCGCGAGGATAACAACGTCAAAATCATCCAAGTGGAGGGGGCAAAGTAGATAAGTGCACGAGGACCCACGGAGCAAAAAGGGCGACCGAACCGGCCGAAACCGGGCCTCCGGGCCGGCCGGCCCGCCGGATCGGCCCACCCCACTTCGGCACCGGTTCGGTCCCGTCTTCCTTGCCCTCGAAGGATCTTCGACCCTAAAACCCCCGACGCGCCGCCAACACAGAGAGAGGAGTTATTCGCACCGGTAAGGCCATCTACAAGCTAGAGAGAGAGGAGGAGGATCTCCGGTACCGGAGATCAACCACCTCGAAGGAAGCACCCTCTCGTGGAGAAGGAGGAAGACACCGGCGGAAGGGAAACCATGATCAACGGTGCCATGATCGGCACCTTGATGGGGTAATCTTCTCATTCGTCCATGGGTTGTAATCGATCGTGAGATGTAATCGCACTTTGTCGGATTATCTGTCTATCATCTTGTGTTGAATATACTTTAATGCTTAAAGGTTAGCTACCGTGCCGTAAAGGGAGTATAGGCCTCAATGCTTCCTTGGATCCATTCAATACGCCGTGACCATCAAAGGTCTAGTCATGATTACCTTCGCGTAGTGACAGTACGAGAGGAGGAAAAGGGCGAAACCGTGGTCACAACCCTGATAGATTAGATTGGTTTTTTCATGTCTTTAAGCGATTGCATGCTCTAGTATCGTAGACCTGTGGGCGAGTGTCTTCTCTCTTGATCGTTTATCATTCTCTCTAGTGTAGTTTAGTGTTTTTCTAGTATAATAGTAGTTAGGGTTTTAGTAGCTAGTGTGTCGTTGTTGATCGAACGCTTGTAATCCCCTTGCTCCGCGGATTGACAAGAACCTTGGGAATCCCGTGGTGAAAAAGGTGTGGGGTCCGTACGCTTGCGGATCGTAGAGGGATACGTCTTTTATCCGTCAACATGGACCTCCCTGGGCCCACTACCTCGGTGAGTACCAAGACTGACTACTCGGAAGGCCCCTGGGACTACCCGGCTTGCGCTACACGGCACCTGATGATGTGGAGCACAAGGACTACAGAGAAGAAGTACTCGGTTAGGAAGCTGTACATGTCCTGCACTGTATGGAAGACTCCTAGACGTACTCGACTAGTACTTTCTCCCTACTCCGACTTGTAACCTTGCCTCCCGGACTATATAAGGCGAGGCAGGGACCCTTCTCTAGGATATCATCCAATCCACGGCGCACTATTACACCATCTTGTAATCGTGCCCAATCATTCCAGAGCTACGCAGCATACAGGACGTAGGGTATTACGCACCTCGCGGCCCGAACCTGTCTAAATTGTGTGCCACATGTCTCTTCCTTCGAGTTACCGATCTCGGCGAGGCCACATTCTTCTACTTCGGGTACTCCCCTTAGTAGGTTGCCGGTCTAAAACACCGACAGCTGGCGCGCCAGGTAGGGGCTCTCTCCCGAGATCACATGGCGAACTCGACGGCTCCCGTCTACTTCTAGCCAACATTCGCCTTCAACCGCGGTGACACTTTCGTGTTCGGCGCCTGGGTTTGCACTGCAGACGGCGCGGGCTCGTTCCAGCACCGCCTCGCCATGCCACCCAACCGGAAGACCGGCTTCGTGACGCTTCCAGAAGCTGTCACAGGCGATCTCGCTGGCAAGTTCGGCGAAATTTCGCTCTTCAACCACCACGCTGACTTCGAGCTCGAGTCCGCTTCCAACTCGAACTCGACGTCTCCATGGGCCATCGCATGCGAGCCGGCTACCCAGCAATCGAGTAGAACTCGGAGAGAGGGTTGGAGTCCCCTCACCTCGTGACCGCTCCGCGCGTGGTCCCCGCATCCTCAGCCGGGCCCGCACGGGGGCTCCCTTTTCGCGCCGGGCCGGCAAGGAGCCCGTACCCGAGTACAACTCGGACTCCGACACCGTCCCCAGCCACGCTTCGGACTCCAACCCTCTCTCCGAGTTCTACTCGAACCCCGCGTACGAGTTCGACTTCGGGTCGGACCCTGAGGATTCCGATTCCGAGGACAACTCCACTGAGCATCCCTTGTCAGGGCCGGCCTCTGGGCTGGTTAAAACATCCACACCGGCCGGCAGATTCGTCTACTGGCCAGACCGCAAGCCTGCTGACCTGATAAGTGGAGACTCACGCTACGTCGCCTACATCGACTCGCTTCCGTTCCAGGAGGGAACACCACTTGCACGAGCTGACTCGAACACCCCAACTGAGGTGGCGGTTTCTGAGTCCAGCCTTGGCACCCCTGATCGCCAAGTCTTCATGGTTGCCGGCGACACCCCAGGACCTTCAGGGACGGCTCAAGACAAGTACCTTGAAGACATCTCCTCCGACGAGCTCTCTGCTGATGCCCCAGCAAACGAGGCCCCCGCAGACAGAGACGCTCGACGTGAGCGTAACCCGAAGCGCAGCGAACGTCGCCGACGCCTCCGCGTCAACTTCCCCGTCCGCAACCTAGAGGAAGCTCTCGAGGCGGTCAAGAGCAGAGTACACACTACCCCTGAGCAATGCCTCATGTCAATCACAGCGATTGCACGCCAGGCACAGGGAATACGCGCTGGAGAGGTCATCGCCAAGCTCGCTGAAGACGCCTACTTCATGCGGGTCGACAACAGGGTCAACCAACCTCCTCCCGGCAGGCACCGCGACAATGAAGGCACAAGTCACAGCGCCAACAACGGTCCCAACCGTACTCGAGCTGAGCTCCCCGCTCAGCCCAACCGCACTCGCTCCAACGCCGGCGGAGCCCCACAAGGTGGCAACAGCCACCGCGAAGTCGTCCCTCACCGTGCTCCGGCCGGCAGCGGCGGCAATGACCCTGACGGCGGGGGCAGCGATGACGGAAGCTCAAACCATGGAGCCAACAGGAGGTCGGTGGAGGCGGCAGTCGCAGCGGCCGAGGCCACGCGGACAGCCACACCTCTAGCGCCTCACAGGGCGGCTACGACGCCTGCCAGAAGATTGAGGAGCTGCGGCGGAAGAAGTCGACCACCGCAGGCGACAACGACGGCTTCCCCGCCTTCTCACCTCGACTTCGCAACTTGCTCCTCCCTGACAAGTTCAAGCCTTTGGGGATCACCAAGTACGATGCAAAGCAGGACCCCATCCAGTGGCTCAGGTGCTATGCCCTCTCCATAGAGAACGCTGGCGGCAACAGCGACACCAAGTGCCTCTACTTCCCCTTCTGCCTGGACCAAGCTCCACTCACATGGCTCGAGTCACTGGACAAGCACTCGATCGACAAATGGGACCAGCTGAAGGAGCAATTCACCAGCAACTTCGCGGGGGCCATGGGCTGATCGGGTACTCGCATGGACCTGGCCATGGTCAAGCAGGAACAAGGCGAGACCCTCCGCAAGTACATGCGCCGCTTCTTCGACAAGTGCGCTACCGTGGTCGACGTCACCGACAAGGAGGTCATCGACCTCTTCCAAGACAGCCTCTACCACCGCCGCACCTTCGAAGACTTCGGTCGTCGCCGCCCCAGGTCCATCCCCCACCTCAAGGACATGATCACGTCCTGGGCGGATGAAGAAGACAAGGCCAACGCCAACTACGACGCCATCCGTGGCAAGACCTAGTAGAACGCGGGCGGCGGCGGCGGCAACATCGCGAACCAAGGCGGTCGCAACAACAACAGTAACAACTAGTCAGGTCCTAACCGCAAGCGCAAGCCAGACAATACTGTCGCGGCTATCCAGCGCCCTACGAAGGAGAACTCGAAGAAGAACTCCGGCGGCTTCAAAGACCTGCTGAAGGAGAAGTGCCCGTGGCATCCAAATGGCAACCACACCACCGAGCAGTGCTACCAACTCAGGCATGCACTCAAGGATACGCCAGAGCCACTGCACCCCCCACGACAAAAAGGGCAAGAAGAAGGACGGCAACAACAACGACTTCCAGGAACCTGACAAGACCGTCAACGTCCTCTTCGGCGGACTACCCAGTAGGCGGGAGCAGAAGGCTACCCGTCGAGAAGTCATGTCTATTGAGCCAGCGGTCCCAACCCCCCTCAGGTGGTCGGAGGTACCCATCACCTTCTCCCGCGCGGATCAATGGACCAGCTTCTCCAAACCAGGACGCTTCCCCCTCGTCCTGAAACCAGTGGTCACGGGCTCCAAGCTCGACAAGGTCCTCATCGACGGTGGAAGCGGGCTCAACGTCCTTTTCACCAAGACCTTGAAGAAGATGAAGCTCAATATCACCCACATGCTCACCAAGAGCAACACGCCCTTCTACGACATCGTCCCCGGTAACGCGGCCATCCCACTGGGCTCAGTGGTCCTGCCAGTTACCTTTGGGGAATCTCGGGACAACTACCGTACCGAGTACATCAAGTTCGAGGTCGTGGACTTCGAGACTTCCTACCACGCCATCCTCGGCAGACCGGCCATCGCCAAGTTCATGGCGGTGCCCCACTACACCTACTTGGTACTCAAGATGCCAAGACCAGCGGGTGTACTCTCTCTCCAAGGGGACTTGAAGATCTCCCATGACTGCGACACAGAAGCCGTGGAGATCGCTTCTATGAATCAAGTACCCAAAGCTATGATGGAGGTCTACGCTGCATCGAAGAAGCTTGCTACAAGTGAACTCGACATCCCGGAGAAGTCTGACAGCGCCAACAAGCCTCAGCCACCTGAGGAGGTTCTTGTCAAGACGATCGACCTCGGAACAGGCGACCCCAGCAAGACCACCACCATCGGGGCTGGCCTCAACGCCAAATAGGAAGACGCGCTCATCAGCTTCCTTCGGGCTAACCGCGACATCTTCGCGTGGAAGCCAGCGGATATGCCAGGAGTGCCTAGGGAGTTGATTGAGCACTGCCTCAACGTCGATCCTAAGGCCACCCCCAAGCGACAACACCTCTGACGCTTTGCCGACGACAGACGGGACGCCATCAAGAAGGAACTCGCCAAACTTTTCACGGCTGGCTTCATCAGAGAAGTCTTCCATCCTGAGTGGCTCGCCAACCCTGTCCTCGTCCGCAAGAAGAACTCGAACGAGTGGAGGATGTGCGTCGACTACACCGACCTCAACAAGCATTGCCGCAAGGACCCCTTCGGGTTGCCGTGGATTGATCAAGTCATCGTCTCCACGGCGGGCTGTGACCTGCTCTGCTTCCTCGACTGCTACTCCAGGAACCACCAGATCGCGATCAAGGAAGAAGACCAGGAGAAGACCGCGTTCATCACCCCGTTTGGTGCGTACTGCTACACGACCATGTCCTTCGGGTTGAAGAATGCCGGCGCCACCTACCAACGAGCTATCCAGGCTTGCTTCAAGAGGCAACTCAACAAGAACGTCGAAGACTACGTGGATGACGTGGTCGTCAAGACCAGAAACTCCAGTACCCTCATCGACGACCTTGAAAAGACGTTCGCGTCTCTGCGCGAGTACCGCTGGAAGCTCAACCCGAACAAGTGCGTCTTTGGCGTACCTTCGGGCAAACTACTCGGCTTCATCATCAGCCAACGCGGCATCGAAGCCAACCCCGAGAAGATCTCCGCCATCACCAGCATGAAAGCTCCCACGAGCATCAAAGACGTCCAGAAGCTGACCGGGTGCATGGCGGCGCTGAACAGATTTATCTCGAAGCTAGGAGAACGGGGGCTCCCCTTCTTCAAACTACTCAAGCACCAAGAGAAGTTCGTGTGGACTCCAGAGGCGGATCAAGCCCTTGCCCAGCTCAAGGACTTCCTATCGAAGCCACCGGTCCTCATGGCTCCTCGCAAGGGTGAGCAGCTACTGCTCTACCTCGCTGCGACTACTCACGTGGTCAGTACTGCCATCGTCGTCGA
The DNA here is from genome assembly GCA_947561735.1 of Cenchrus americanus. Taxonomy (NCBI): domain Eukaryota; kingdom Viridiplantae; phylum Streptophyta; class Magnoliopsida; order Poales; family Poaceae; genus Cenchrus; species Cenchrus americanus. The sequence continues at coordinate 151,314,908 of OX387242.1, read as the reverse complement.
GCGGCAGGAAGACGGACACACCTACCCAGTCCAGCGCCTAGTCTACTTCGTCAGCGAGGTTCTATCAGAGTCCAAGGCATGCTATCAGCCTGTGCAGAAGCTCCTGTATGCAGTACTCATCACCTCGCGGAAGCTACGACATTACTTCCAGGAGTACTCGATCACCGTTGTCACCGACTACCCGCTCGGCGACATCCTGCGGAACCAAGATGCTACTGGAAGAATCTCCAAGTGGGCAGTCGAGCTCGGCGCCCTCACCATCGACTTCAAGCCATGCACAGCCATCAAGTCGCAGGCGCTAGTCGACTTCATGGTGGAGTGGCGGGAGAACCAGCTACCTACTCCAACCGCGCGACCAGAGCATTGAGTGATGTACTTCGACGGCTCACTCAACCTCGGGGCGCAAGTGCAGGGGTACTGCTGATGTCTCCAATGGGCGAACAACTCAAGTACGTCCTGCAGATCTTTTGGAAGGTCTCAAACAACGAAGCCGAGTACGAAGCTCTCCTACATGGGCTCCGCCTCGCGGCTTCACTGGGCATCAAGCGGCTACTAGTCTACGGCGACTCCGCAGTGGTCATCAACCAAGTCAACAAGTCCTGGGACCGCAACAAGGGGAACATGGACGCCTACTGCCTAGAAGTCCGCAAGCTCGAGATCAAGTTCTACGGTCTCGAGTTCCACCACATCGTCCGTGACAACAACGTTGGAGCGGACGTTCTCTCGAAGCTTGGTTCTACCCGCGCTCAAGTACCAGCGGGTGTCTTCGTTCACGAGCTTCACGCGCCATCCATCCCGGAGCCGGCGCCACCGACCACTGTCCCAGTTCACCCACCAGCTGGACAGGAGGTCATGATGATCGACGTGGACTAGAGGCAACCCTTCATCGACTACCTCAGCGAGCAGAAGGTTCCCTCGGACAAGAACTCGGCCGAGTAGCTGATCCGCCGCGCCAAGTCCTACGTCCTCGTCGGAGACAAGCTTTACAAGCGGGGCGCATCTTCCGGAGTACTCATGAAGTGCGTCCCTCGGCAAGAAGGCAAGGACATCTTGGAGGAGATCCACAAGGGGCGCTCGCGGCAACCACGCGTCCTCCGAAGACGCCGGTCGAAAGGCCTTCCGGCGAGCTTTCTACTGGCCCTCTGCTCTGGGCGACGCTGAAGAACTCGTCAGAAGGTGCCAAGGATGCCAGTACTTCGCCAAGCAGCAACACGTCCCAGCCTACAAGCTAGTCACCATACCGCCAACCTGGCCCTTCGCCTGCTGGGGGCTCGACATGATTGGGCCACTGCCAACTGCGCCAGGTGGTTTCAACAGAGCGTTGGTGACCATCGACAAGTTCACCAAGTGGATCTAGGTCAAGCCGGTCACATGCCCCAAGGCTGACAGAGTACTCGACTTCCTGGATGAACTCGTGCATCGCTACGGACTACCCCACCGCATCATCACAGACCTGGGCTCCAACTTCAACAACCACCAGTTCTGGGAGTACTGCGAGAATAGCGGGATCGACGTCCGATACGTCTCAGTTGCCCATCCCCGGGCCAACAGACAAGTCGAGCGCGCCAACAGGATGGTGCTCGACGCTCTCAAGAAGCGGCTACACGATGCCGCCAATTCCAAAGGAGGCAAGTGGATCAAGGAACTACCCAACGCACTCTGGGCGCTACGGACTCAGCCATCCAAGCCAACGGGGCAATCCCCTTACTTCCTGGTCTATGGCCCGAAGCAATTCTCCCTGCCGACGTCATATGGAACTCGCCAGCAGTGGAGCATTTCGACGAAGGCGTCTCAGAAGACAGCAGGCGAGTTGACATCGACAGCCTCGAAGAAGCTCGCTGCGCTGCCCTCGTCCAATCAGCAAGGTACCTGAAGGGTATCCGACGCTACCACGATCGCAACGTTAAGGAACGCTCCTTCAACGTTGGTGATCTCGTCCTCCGTCGTATCCAGAACACGGAAGGACTACACGAGCTCGCCCTCCCCTAGGAAGGTCCCTTCACCGTGGCAAAGGTGAGCGGGCCGGGCTCCTACCGCCTCCGTACACTTGAAGGCGAAGACATCAACAACTCGTGGAACGTCGACCGGCTCCGTCGGTTCTACGCCTAGTCTACACGACTACTCCGGGGTTCAAGTCTACACGACTACATCAACACCCCTCCACCGTAAGCGGCCTCCGGTCCCGGCTCCGGCCTCCGGACTTCTCCTCTCCGAGATCCGGCCCCGCGCGGCTACCTACGGATCCTGGGCTGCGACGAGCGACAAAGGACTCTAGCAGACGGTCTACTAAGAGACCATGTACTCCAAGATCCGGCCTACACGGCTACTTACGGATCTACCGCCGTAAGCGGCTACTCGCCCTAGCACCACTTAGCCGTAAGCGGCCTCTGGGTCCAGGCGACTACTCTGTAACTACGGCCCTAGCCATCCAGGTGTACTTCTTCAGTAATAAAGTTTGATCGATTATCAACTTTTTTACTGTCTACTCCCCTCAACGGGACTACTGCCGAGTACGACTACTCGCATCCACTCCACGATGGGGCTCCGCACTCTGAGATCGCGACTACGAGTACTCATTGCTGGAATTTTCCTTTCATTAATACTTAAGCAATTCCATTACAAATGTTTTTGTACAACTTTGGCTATGAGCTAACTGTTACAGGGCTACTGGAGATTGAGCTTATCGACTACTTGCTCCGCAATGGGCGCCATCTGCTCCAGCAGCTCCGCGTACTGCTCATCGGTACAATTGGCGGGTACCCCGCCAGCGACTACCTCCACGGGCGCCTTCGGGAAGTAGGACTTAATGAAGGCCAAGACTTGCTTCAGGATCGACCTCGCCATATGCTTCACATAAGCTGCCAGCCGGCTGGGGGCTTCCCTGAGGCGATCCATGAGCGGAGCGATCTTGGGGCCGCCCGGATGAGGCACCAAGAGCCTTGCGATCGGCAGCGCGGCTTCTTCAAGATCCTTTAGCTGGGCCCGCAGTGCCTCGCAATCTTCATTCAACTTCTGCAACGATTTGTAGTAGTTGATGAGATCACGGTCAGAAGCAATCCGAAGCTCCATGTGCTTCTCGCACTCGAAAGAAAGTTCTTTATAGTTGAGCTCGAGTACCTGGCGGGCCTCCTGCTCCCGGTAGAAGAGGTTCTTCATATCTGTCTCGGAAGTCGTCAACTGCTCCACCCGGGTCTCAAGCTCTGCAAAAACAACAAGACGCAGCGGGTCAGACTACATCTCGACCTCCAACAACTACCCAACAAGTCAAGCGGCGTACCTTTGTTCTTGTTGCGGAGGGTCTTATTCTTCTGCACCAAGTCATTGCCCTTTGCCTGCAACTCCTGGATGTCATTATGATACTTGGAAAAAGCGGCGTCGAGCTTGGACTGCATGGCGGCCGCGTGCTTCCGCGACTTCACAAGCTGATCTTCTAGTGCCTCAGCCCGGAGCACCACGTCACCAAAGCCCTGCAGCATGTTGGACTTCTCGCGGGACGTCTCCACGATGTCCTGCACAGACAACACAAGTCACACGAGTACTCAACAATAGAGGATTGACTATTCCGGAGTTAAGACTACTCACCTTCATCCACTGCTCAGCCTAGGGGACCGCTTCCAGGTGCCTGGCCACCGTCGCCGGGTCGACCAGATCGTCAGCAAGTAGCTCCACGCTGCCGCGACTACTTGCGGTGGCCTCTGTCATCGGCGCAGAGCGGATGGGCTCTGCGTCCTGGATCTCCGGGAGCGGACAGCCACCTCCAGAGCAACCTCTGGTGGCACGGTGGCCTCCTCTCCCCCGGTCGCCGCGGCGGCTTCCTCGGCGACCTCCTCCATCGGCTCGGGGGCTCCCTCAGCAGCCTCCGGCGCCTGTGGTGTCGACTTCTCCATGGGCACCGCTGCGGGGATATTGCTCCCTTCGGCCTCGACGCCTGACAAGAAGACATCAAAGCGCATTAGCAACTATGACTACTCTATGGGGAAGGCTAAAACCACAGCAAAACACTTAACCTCGACCATGCTGGCCTCGGGCAACGCGGCTCCAGCAGCCGGCGCTTCGGACTCCGCCTGGGGGGCAGGAGTTGACTCCTCGACGGGCGGCGCGACTTCTTCCTCCGCCACCGTCGTGGAGGGCTCATCTCCCTCCCAGGACAAATCTGTTGATTTCCTGCCGAAGTACACAAAGCTAGTTGTCATTCAAGCTCGACTACTACACCAAGTACTACTCGGGAAAGCTCAGCACTTACAAACTTGACCGGACTATCGTCACAGCCGGGGCACCGAGGATGCTGGCAATGTCTACCAGTCCACCCTCGGCGGGCGCCTCCTCTTGCGCCTCTGCAGCCGCTGCCTCCTCTGCAGCAACGGTAGCCGGTGCAGCGCTCTCCTGCGCTTCGGCGGCCACCACCTCTTTGACAGCGGGGGCTGCGGGTTCTCTGCTCTCTTGATGAGAAAGGGGCTGGCGCTCCAACTGCGCTAAGAGCTCTTCGACAGTGGGGGCTGGACTACGACTTCCAGCGGGCTCCCCCACTGTGTCCCACTCGCCTTCGTCGCCCTCCTCGATGGGCTCCGTCGGCGGCACCTCCTGCATACAAGGAAGACAAGTCGTCAGCAAGTGAACTCGAACGACGGGTACTCGACTACACTAGTCTAGACATCCTACCTCTTGAGGCGTGGTCTCTGAGACCTTTAGCTTCTTCGTCACCCGCTTGCGGGCAGAGTTGCGCAGCTTCCATGGCGGCGCAGCCAGACTAGTCTCCAGGCTAGCCGGCGGGTCTTGCACGAGGGGTACGTGAGGCAAGCCGGGACGTCGAAACCTCGACCGCAGCTGGAAGAGATCTTGCAGCGTCTCCTCGACGTCGTCCTCCTCGGACGTGTCTTCTACGATGATAGTGTCATCGCCTTCGCCGACTTCTCGCCGCTCCTTGGCCTTGGTCTTACCTACCTCCGGGATCTCGATTCCCTAAGGGGGCAGCTGCGGCTCGGAGACGAACCTCTTCAAGTCGTCCTGCAAGGCACAAGACTTCAGCACGACTACTCAAGCAATGACTACTCGACTAGGGGGTACGGCTACTTACCTCCTTTGGTGGGCGTGCGGCGGAGTACTCCTGGACGGGGCACGCCGTGTACGGCGGCATGTCCTTGAAGATGCGCGTCAGCCTCTCAATGATGTCGTCGTCGTCTATCTCGCCTCCGGGCATCCGCGACATGTCGTCGTCGCCGGTGTACTCGAAGCCCAGGGTGTCACGGGCCATCAGTGGATGCACCCTCCGCTTCATGAAACTGAAGGCCACGCGCACGGCCCTCAGTCCAGCTTCTCTGAGCACCTTGATGTGCGCCAGCAGCTCGGGGAGCTGGATCCCTTCCTGCATTGTGGGCTCCGTGTTCCACCAATCCCGGTGCCTGGGCTGCCTCCCGCTCGGCTTCGGCAGGCCGGGGTGGTGGTTCATGACGTAGAACCACCTCGCCTTCCAATCGGCGTTGGAGTTGATGAGCTTGTACGCGAGGTACTGCTCAGCGGCGTCTTCTCTCATTTGGATGCCCGCTCCTCCGACTACTCGCGGATTGCTGGCGCTCGGCTGCGACTTCACCCGGAAGAATTTCCGGAACAGGATCCAGTGCGGCTTGATCCACAGGAATGCTTCACAAAAATGGACGAAGACTTCGGTATGGAAAATGCCGTTAGGGTTGAGATTGAGGTACTCATGTCCGTAGTACCCGAGGAGGCCTTTGAAGAAGTCGCTGGCCGGAAGTGCGAGTCCGCGCTCCACGAAGCGCGCGAACATTGGGATCTCGTCTTCAGCTTTCTCCATTGGGTACGGATCTCCGGCGGCGGCTCTCCACATATCCACCTCCTTCTCCCAGATAAATCCGCTGTTGAGAAGGGCCAACAAATCCTCGGTCTTCATCTTCGACTTTTTCACTCGCGGCTTGGATCTAGCCGCGGTGGAGACATCGGCGGCGCTGCCCTCGTGGCAGCCGCGGCGGCCTCGACACGGTCCCTCTTCTTCCCGGCGACCTTCACAGACTTGGACGGTGAAGGCTTCATTCTCCAAGTACACGACGTCTTCACGCGCATCCACTCGGGGGCTACACTGGAAGCTCTGGGCGGCGGCGCGCTTGGATCTACTACGGCGGCGGCGTGTGCTGGAAGCGGATCTGCCTCAGATCGATTCAAAATGGCTAAAGCAGCGATGGGTGAAAAACCCTAAGGGTTTTGGCTTCTATTTATAAGTCAAACCGGCCCCCAACGGTCAGATGGATAAGTCCGCGCTCGGCTGACTCAGCGGCCGCGCGTGACTCTTCGCATTCTACTAGTCGACGTGCCTCACCTCGGGGGCTCGGCTACTTCTACTTGATTACCTGGAAAGCGACAAGACTCAGGAGCATCTCAGGACACATTCTTCACGATGACCCTTCAATTCGAGAGGAAGTACTTGACCCAAGGCTCAGGGGCTCCGTGCCACGTGTCCTTCGGTTTTTCTCTCCGGATTTTTTGGGATTTTCTTGCCAAGACTTCAGATGGACCCTCAGCCAGAGCCTGCGGCTCAACCTAAGGCTCGGGGGCTACTCCATATGGAGTGCGATTTTGCAATCGCACTTCCATATCAGCTCCGGCTTCAAGACAAGACGGGCATTTTTTGAAGACCTTCGAGGGCAGCACTCGAGGACGCTTGGGACTACTCGAGAAGACTTCAAGATTGCTCAAACATCAGCTGGAGTACAATCCAGCCTCGGGATACCTCGACTACTCTTGAGGACTTTTGATTCATAGTACTCGGGGATGCTTGAGGACTACTCGTTAAGGCTGTCAAGACTACTTGAAACTATCCTTCTCGACTACAAAGTACTCGGGGGCTTGTCGTATGGACCTCCCTGGGCCCACTACCTCGGTGGGTACCAGGACCGACTACTCGGTGGGCCCCTGGGACTACCCGGCTTGTGCTACACAGCACCTGATGGCGTGGAGCACAAGGACTACGGAGGAGAAGTACTCGGTTAGGAAGCTGTACATGTCCTGCACTGTATGGAAGACTCCTAGATGTACTCGACTAGTACTCTCTCCCTACTCCGACTTGTAACCCTGCCTCCCGGACTATATAAGACGAGGCAGGGACCCTTCTCTAGGATATCATCCAATCCACGGCGCACTATTACACCATCTTGTAATCGTGCCCAATCAATCCAGAGCTACGCAGCATACAGGACGTAGGGTGTTACGCACCTCGCGGCCCGAACCTGTCTAAATTGTGTGCCACGTGTCTCTTCCTTCGAGTTACCGATCTCGGCGAGGCCACATTCATCTACTTCGGGTACTCCCCTTAGTAGGTTGCGGTCTAAAACACCGACAAAAATAGGAAAGGAAATGAACTAGGGTTCCAATAGATTGGCTGCCATCCTCTCACCTCATGGGTTATATGGAGGCAACCAAAAGTTTAAAATACCCTTTCCTACCAACCAGGGAAACAAGCCCCTCAAGGGCAGTTTTGGAAGTCTTCAAGTTTTCTCCATTGGACAGATGTCCGGCGACCGCAACCTGCTTAGCCTCGACGCAAGCCTTGCGATCCCGACGCGTGTCCTCCGCTTCGAAGATTTTGGACTGCGTCTTCGCACACCGGTCAGACCGGTGCTCCTCACCGATCAGACTGGTACCCACTGATCAGACCTGTCTGGCACTGCCGCAGCACCGTCTTTGGTTCTCTGGTCTTGGCTTTGTGGATCAACCAAGGAACCAGTGGTTTTCTGGTGAACCACCGGAAACCCCGCGAACTCGGTGTAGCCTCCGCCAATCACCACTCAAGACTCGACTCCCACGTAGTCGAGGCTCGACCTTGGTTTTGAAGCTCAACCAAGAAACCGTCCATGAAATCATCTTGCTGTTCATGCCACCATGTGGCCCGCACATGACCCCGCTGGCCATCGGGTCCCTCGAACGAAGCCTACTTGTCTTCTCCACACCTGGAGGCCTCACCGGCGATGACCTTTCGCGCTTGTTCTTCACCTGCCCCAACACCAGTCAAGCCGCAACCTACACCTGCAATACTTAGCCAAGAATCAGTCCACACAACGTTGTCAATCACTCATCACACAAGGAAGCGACCATCCACCGGTCCTCGAACCACACATGGTCCTCATTCTCCCCCTTGATGAGTGCATTGACAACAGCCATATAAAGAAACAAGAGACAAAACAAAAAGAAAAGAAATGAACAAAAAGAAACTCCAACAAGCTATTGAAAGCCAAACAAAGGCAAAGAGCAAGATCACTTGAAGAAGACAAGTCTCGGACCCCTTAGGCAAGGGCAACGGCTCGACACATCCGAGACAAAACAAAGCTCAAGCAAAGAGCACAAACCACCAAACCAAAGCTCGGACAACCACGAAAAGCTCCCCCTGCACACATACAAGCTTCCCTTGAACCAATGCACCTCCCCCTGGACGAATGCATGCAAACCACTTGAAAACAGGGCAGCTGCAACAACTTCAGCTCACACCGGTCAGACCGGGCACCACCACCGGTCAGACCGGTGCCCAACATGTGCACAGGACCAGCACTCTGACCGGTCGGACCGGTGACTTTGATCGGTAAGTGTTGACGGATAAAACTCGTATCCACCTACGATCCGCAAGCGTACGGACCTACACCTTTTTCACCACGGGATTCCCAAGGTTCTTGCCAATCCGCGGAGCAAGGGGATTACTAGCGCTTAACCAAGTACTAATCTAGTTGAATGGAAAACCTTTGAAAGAGAGTATTAATCTAAAGGTAAAGACAATCTAACTTAAGTTAATCTAAGTTAAGTTGATCAAACAAATATATGGTTAAACTATATGGTAAAGGGGTGAACACAAGAGAGTGATTAAGAAAGATAAGCGTTCCCTCCCTAGGATCTAGGATAACATGGTATGCATCTACTACACGAAAGCGGTAAACCAATCTACCGGGGGGTTGTGACCACGGTTTCGCCCTTTCCCTCCTCTCGTCGTCACTACGCGAAGGTATTCGTGACTAGACCTATGATGGACACGATATGTTGATGGAATCTATGGGAGTAGCGGATATCATACGCCCGAAAAACACGGTAGCTAACCTTAATCATCAAAGCATCATCAACATGAAAACAATAGATTGAAACCACAAATCGAGTAGCGATCACATAGCATGTATCCATCTAATCCTAGGGATGAACGGAGACATTACCCCATCATCTTACACGGATTGAAGCACATAGGGGTGATGGAGACTCCGGAGAACGTCGTCGATGAAGATGGCGGCGATGGAGCTTGGGAACACCCCTAGGCCAACGGCTTGGAGTCCTCCTCTTGCTTCCTTCTCTCCGCCGGCGTTGATCCTTGCGACGAGCTCATCTAACTCTCTCCCTCATCTTGCGGCGGCGGTTTTCTGGTGATTGGCGTCGGTAGGATGATTTGTTCGATGGATAACCACCTTGGGGTGCCTAGGGGGTTGTATTTATGTCCTTGGGGTGCCTTTGGGCGTGCTCCACCTTGTCTTGCACGAGATCCTCCTTGGGAGAGAAGCAAACTTGGTTTCCATAAAATCAGCCAGATTTTCCTGATTCGCAGTCCTTCCTTGCCAGGGCCATATCTCCCACGTCTGGACTCCAAATAATGCAAATTCGGTGTCCAGATTGTGTGCCACGAAATTATCTTCAACTTTGGTATTCATTTCTTTCCTTAAAAACGAAGATAAGATCTCCAAATCGGCCTTGGAAGATAATCTGTTCTGATTTCGGACTGACTGCGCAGCAGGGATTTCGGGGGCTATATCTCCTAGCTCCCTTATCCGAATTGGGCCTTCCACATGTCCAAATCGAAGGTATCGTCGAGGCCCACAACTTTGGTAGTCAAACTTTTGCCATTTAAGACCGTTTAAGTCTCCGAATCTGTACCGAAAGATCATGCTGTCCCGAGGCTGCGAGAATATCTCTCGGGCTGAGTTGATCTCGTTGGTAAACATCCAAATCCCCGGAGTTTTGCGTGTTGATGCTTCAGTCCTTGGGTTGTTTGGAGTCTTGTTCACTTCGTGTCTTGACTTGTGACGGGCTTCATGATCTTCTCTTGAAGTGCTTGATGAACTTATCCCGAAAGTCTCCTCTTTAACGTTAATTTCCTGCGTAAACAACAAACTCCAAAATCGACATGCAAGTGTGAACATGTTATATCATTAGTATGCCTAGTGGCGGGTTAGTTGCAAATCATAATCAAAACCAATGTATAACAAGTACTCTAGGTTGACGGAAATTCACCGTCAACATCTCCCCCATGCTTAAACCTTGCTCGTCCTCGAGTAAGTGGTCCTCGCTTAAAAGGGAAATCAGCGTTGCCTTCCAATGTTATCCCTGCACTTAGTCATTCATGACGAGACAAATTGCTCTCTCTTAAGAATTTATTTTTAAAGTTCAAGTTGTGACCGGCTTCTTTTTCATTATGGAAGATAGACTAACAATAAAGAACAAGCCACATTTAACACAATGCTCTCAAACTTAAGTGAACTTCAAACCATTACCTTGTCACATGGAAGATTTTCAAAAAGATGCATATCCAACATAAGTGAAAATCTCTTGCAAGAGCTCATGGAACACTCATCTCATCAAGTCACTCAAGCATATACTAGATTATTTTCAACCTACTCTACTCATATGTGATAGTGGAAGGCTTATGTGGATCTTGGAAGGTTAAAAACAATCCTAGCAAAACACACATCCGAAATATTGTCAAATTAAGAGAGAGATCTATTGGAATTATCGAGACTCGTCAAAAAGGCCATGGAAAATAAATGTTGGAAAGAGAGAGGGACGAAACACACACATTTAGATAAGTGGACATGTGCAAGTGGCAAATGGATGATCCCGAGGCACGAGTGAAGTCCTCGTTATCGGATTGCACATGGTTGGAAGATTTGAGTATGGATTTGTCATCAAGAACTTATGAAGCAAAAAGAACCGAGGAGCATCTTTATTTTTTTCTTTATTTTATTTCCTTCTCATTTTTCTCTCTTTCTTTTTTTCACTTTATTCTTCCTATTTTTCTTACTTTTCTTTTCTTCTTATCATATTTTTTTTCATTTTTCATTTTTTTCTTTTTTTCTTTTGCTCCTCAAAACTTTTTGCAACATAATACTTACATAGCATTTGTGTCAGAGAATGACTCCTCCCCCATGCTTGAACGATGCTCGTCCTCGAGCATAAAAGAGAGGGGAAATGACTGCTAAAGTAAGTATAAATTCCATAATATTGCATAATATTTGAATCTCCATCGAGAATTTTACTCCATACTCAAATTGGGTTGTGGACAAGGAGGTGATCACAAAAAGATGTTTTTGGTTTAGGGTGGATGCCCAGCGAAGTTTGTGAAATTTTCGATGTGAAAACCCACAATGCATGGACAAAAAGGCTAGCATGAAAAAGTTACACAAAGGAATGACCAGCTTCTTAGTCTCGAACCATAGAAATCAATCCTAATCCAACTCATCAAAACATATGTTTGCAATCTACGGGTTTTTTTATCATAAAACATATATGTATATGGCTTTCGTAGGTAGAATTTTGCAAGAGCATCACAAACATGTAGATAGCATAAAAGTTAAGTTTTCATAAAAACAACAAGTTATCTGGCTATCCATAAACTTAAATCAAAGAGCAAAGATATGTATGTGGGTCTAGAGCATAGTCATTTCACCTCCACAAATAAAAGAGCCGGTATTTAAACTAATTTCAGATCATATTATAGAGAGCAATTAGCCAAGACATGTATAACTTCATGTAGGTAAAACAAAGCGGCAACTTTCATCATCTTTCCGTAAGCATAGGCAATATAGAACATCGAGGTGAACACATGGTCATGCTTATCTATTGAAAGTAAAAAGAAACCTAGGTTGTCCTCCTAGTAGCCATGTTATTGTTTGAAGAGAAAAACAAAAGGTTGCACCTAGTTGAGGTTGAAGGCATACTTACAAGCATTTGTGTTTGGAAAAGAGAAGGTCCATGGAGATGTTACCATCCTTTGTAATCCTTCATTGCCTTCTTCCGGCATCTCCATGTATCGATGTGGCTTTTGCTCTTTTCTTTATTTATTAATGCTCCTAAACTTCTGAATTTGATCTTGTATGCTTAATGGAGTCATTGGTCACCCTTCTCTTCAATGTTGTCATCGCCGTCTCCTCTTTCTTGTTCTCATCATCTCCTTGCTGTCTCTTTTTCATGGATTTCCCCCTCTGTCCAGAACAGAAAATATATCGAAATATAGCTCTATTGAAAATTTTATGAAATTACCTTTCCAATGTGTGGTCATTCATCGAAAATGGAGTTCAAACAAGGGAGCTATGTCCGTTTTACTTCAGGGCTGCGTGCTGTCCAAAACTGATTTCAGGACGTGTTGCACTCGGTGATTCGGGCATAACTTCTTGTAGAAACCTCCGATTGTTTTGATTCTTGATTTGTTGGAATCGTAACTTCATGGGGCTTCTAAATATCCAAAAATATCCAGTGTTTTGCCTTTGAGACTATGCAGAATTTTGATGAGATTGGTGACTTCTTGCGCATTGATCCGGAGATGTTAACGATCTTTATCATTCTATCTTCTAGAGTGTCATGTTGCACTTCCGTGTTGAAGATTCAGGGTCTCCCCCATGCTTAGCATTTTGCTAGTCATGGAAGAAGAAGACAAAGCACTTCTTAGCCATCCTTCAATTTCCTTGTAGTGAGAGTCTTTATCTTGCCTGCAAGACGTTTTAAACGCACATTCTACCCCCAAGGTGACGGTTGGGAGTAGATAGAATTGCCAACAATCCAACAATGTCTCCTAAGATTCTTAACTTGTGGCATAATTAGTTTAATGAGGAATAAAAACCTAATGAGTGTACGTGGTGCAAGGTGTGTATGGACATGATAGGAAAGCATATAAACAAAGACAATGTTTTCACCTAGTTCTAAACACCATGTTTACAACTAGGTTGCCGAATTTCTCCATAGCCATAAAGGTTTATATATCTAGGGTTAAAACACCATGTCTATCCCTAAATCAATAACTCTTATAACACAAGAAAAATTAAGCGCATTGCAAAGCTTATAAACTAACCAAAGCAACATGAAAACATATGAAAAGCTAGCTAGGTTTATCGAACTTAACGATGATAGTCCGCAATCATGTTTAAACACCACGTTTACACAAGATCACAAAAGGAAAATACTCATAATGCCTTATGAAGTATTAACATGGAAAATGAAGCATACATCATTAAGTATACAAAACAACCAAGCCAACTATGTGCAAAACATGTATATGCAAAGAAACATCATGTTGATAACAAAATGCAATGCATGCAAATAAATAAATATGAGCATGAACATGATGGTGGTTCTAAAAAGGAAATCTAAACTTAGATTAATAACCACAATTTGATTATCATAAGATAGTGACATTTTTTATTTTCTCTAAGAAAGTAGTAAAAACATAAAGAAACGGGTTGCCTCCCGAAAAGCGCTTCATTTAAAGTCATAGAGCTCGACTTTCTCACATACCTTCTTTTCGTTGCATAGCCATGGCCCTTCATGCAAGAAGAAAAGGTACCAATGCAGCTTTAATTTACTTCCCATGTTGTGCTTGATCACTTATAGAAGACTTGCCCAAAGCATCCTTTTGTTTCATCGTTATCTCCTTCTCTATCATCCTTCGGTGCTGCCTTCACTCTATTATTTTTTTAATGTCCAGAACAGAAAGTATACTCAAGCTCTACTCCATTGCACAGTGCACAAAATTTCCTTTCCAACGAAGTCTTCATTTGCCCAAATCGGACTCCGGAAAAGAGAGTTACGTCCGTTTTACTTCAGCGATGAAATCTGTCCTGAAATTTCAGAACACGCAACGCTCAATGTTTTCTCCATAACTCCTTGCACGGGTCTTCAAACTTGTTGGTTCTTGATGCGTTGGAATGGTAATTTGATGGAGCTTCTGAATATCTCATTTTCTTCATTTGTACACCTCTGAACAAGCTCTCAAATTGATGAAGACAGCATCATCCATCGCGGGATTCGGAGAGGTTGATGATTTATCTTGCAACTCTTTTAGGCTTGACTTCTTTTTTTTCATTATTCAAGCCTTGTCTACATGGTTAGTGAAAATCGGGCCTTTCCCGACATATGATTCTTTAAGGTCATTAGCTTGACCAAGCGCAAAGCATGATCGAGATTTACAAAACTTATTGTAAACATACGCGTCCATAATTAACACCACATGTGAATTGTAGCAACAAGTCAAGGTGTAAATAAAAGAAGCATATGTTTCATGCATAGCACTTAGCTCATCATTAGGAAAAGGTTGTTTAGGTGTGAGATTAATTGGATCAAACATAAATGTTTCCTCTTTTTCATTCTCAAGAAAATCTAGCCTATCAACATGATCACTATTGGAACAAGGCATAGACATTAAACTATCATTCATACTATTGGTTGAGCATGAGTATTTGAATTTATCAACATCAATACCAATAATATCTTGAGTTTTCAGCGCGTACCTTGGCCTTAGAGATTTTTCAACAAGAGTGGTATTTGGTTCATCAAGCGGTGTTGAAGGCGAATCGATCTCAACAAGTGTAGTTGCCTCTTCATCACCATCTTGCAATTTCTTCAACTCATCATGTGGAACATGTAATCCTTCAACTATGTACGCATTCATCTCTTCTTTGAAGTCTTCTTTATCAACCAGATCTTCATCTTCAAAGACTTGTATGTTGCTTTCTTTATCTTCCATGTACCACATGTCATCAAGATCGCTCATTGTTGATTCACTCTTTCCTTCATCCTTGAGTACTTCCATGTCTTGATTTGCTAGTGTGTAGGCTTCAATAGCACACAAGCTATCATCCGACTTGAGTCCTATCTCCTCCCATTTATCCTTTGAGTCACTAGGCTCATCACGGTTGTACTCTTCTCTTCCTTCATCATAAATCTTTGAGTTGTCAAACCGGTCGATCCATCCTTCATCATCTTCTTCTCTTTCTTCTTCAAATATCTTTTGGATCGACTCTCCACTCATCTCTTGATCAAAAATATCTTCAACTAGTTTGGCAACGTGTCGGAGTTCCGCCTTCCTTCGGTAGTTAATTAGTGGGGCGAAATCAACTTGAACCCAACCGGATTGCTTGAACTCCGCCAATGGTCTAGCATTCCACATACTTCGGCCAACATTCATGTTAGTTTCAACATTTTTAACATCCGAAATGACTTCTCTTACCTTGGGAAGTGGATCTTCAATTTCTTGAATGGTCGGTTCATCTTCCTTGACCTTCGGTTCATCTTTTTCAGAAATTTCAGCAAGCACCATGGGCTTGCTTTTGTCATTTTGCTCCTCTCGACAACATCTTTGCCTATCTCGTATTGTTCTTTGTCCATTGCTTATCCTTTGTAGGATTTGTGCGGCTTCACTAATTGTTTTTTCCATTATATCACCACCTGCACACATGCTTACAAAACGAGACGAGTTAGGGGTTAGTGAAAAATAAAAGGTATGCAACATCAAGTCACCGAAAAATCCCAAGTTCGGGCCTCGCTCAAGTAGTTCATTAAAACGGTCCCATGCTTCATCAATTCCTTCATCCTCTCCTTGCTTGAAAGTGAGCACTTTCCTCCTTAAGTCTTGGACCTTGCTTATGGGAAAGAACTTGAAAAGAAATTTCTTCACTAGCTCATCCCAATTTCCTTTTGCTTCAACGGACGCAATTGTGTACCATCTTCGCGCTTCATCTTCGAGAGAGAATGGAAAAAGATTCCACTTGAACCAAGTGGCCGGAACTCCTTTTTGTTGGACCGTGTTGCATAACATCGTGAATTCCTTAATGTGTCTATATGGGTTGTCATCCTCCAATCCTCTAAATGGTTTTGTCGCCACTAACTCGATGATTCCAGGCTTCACTTCATAGTGGGTTGTAGCAAACGTCAAATCTGATTTTTGAATCTCAATGTCTTCCATTGACGGCATTGCTAGCTCCCTTAGCGACATCTCTTCGTCTTCCAATGGTGAGGTGAACAAATCCATCAAGGCACAAAAAAAGTAGAAAGAAAAACAAAAAAAAGATTTTTTTTCTTTTTTTTAGAAAATAAGGGTTAGGTGTTAGTAATCAACAAAACTAATACTAGATTAAACGTAGCAAACTGGCTTGCTCCCCGGCAACGGCGCCAGAAAAAGGGGCTTGTTGACGGATAAAACTCGTATCCACCTACGATCCGCAAGCGTACGGACCTACACCTTTTTCACCACGGGATTCCCAAGGTTCTTGTCAATCCGCGGAGCAAGGGGATTACTAGCGCTTAACCAAATACTAATCTAGTTGAATGGAAAACCTTTGAAAGAGCGTATTAATCTAAAGGTAAAGACAATCTAACTTAAGTTAATCTAAGTTAAGTTGATCAAACAAATATATGGTTAAACTATATGGTAAAGGGGTGAACACAAGAGAGTGATTAAGAAAGATAAGCGTTCCCTCCCTAGGATCTAGGATAACATGGTATGCATCTACTACACGAAAGCGGTAAACCAATCTACCGGGGGTTGTGACCACGGTTTCGCCCTTTCCCTCCTCTCGTACTGTCACTACGCGAAGGTATTCGTGACTAGACCTATGATGGACACGATATGTTGATGGAATCTATGGGAGTAGCGGATATCATACGCCCGAAAAACACGGTAGCTAACCTTAATCATCAAAGCATCATCAACATGAAAACAATAGATTGAAACCACAAATCGAGTAGCGATCACATAGCATGTATCCATCTAATCCTAGGGATGAACGGAGACATTACCCCATCATCTTACACGGATTGAAGCACATAGGGGTGATGGAGACTCCGGAGAACGTCGTCGATGAAGATGGCGGCGATGGAGCTTGGGAACACCCCTAGGCCAACGGCTTGGAGTCCTCCTCTTGCTTCCTTCTCTCCGCCGGCGTTGATCCTTGCGACGAGCTCATCTAACTCTCTCCCTCATCTTGCGGCGGCGGTTTTCTGGTGATTGGCGTCGGTAGGATGATTTGTTCGATGGATAACCACCTTGGGGTGCCTAGGGGGTTGTATTTATGTCCTTGGGGTGCCTTTGGGCGTGCTCCACCTTGCCTTGCACGAGATCCTCCTTGGGAGAGAAGCAAACTTGGTTTCCATAAAATCAGCCAGATTTTCCTGATTCGCAGTCCTTCCTTGCCAGGGCCATATCTCTCACGTCTGGACTCCAAATAATGCAAATTCGGTGTCCAGGTTGTGTGCCACGAAATTATCTTCAACTTTGGTATTCATTTCTTTCCTTAAAAACGAAGATAAGATCTCCAAATCGGCCTTGGAAGATAATCTGTTCTGATTTCGGACTGACTGCGCAGCAGGGATTTCGGGGGCTATATCTCCTAGCTCCCTTATCCGAATTGGGCCTTCCACATGTCCAAATCGAAGGTATCGTCGAGGCCCACAACTTTGGTAGTCAAACTTTTGCCATTTAAGACCGTTTAAGTCTCGGAATCTATACCGAAAGATCATGCTGTCCTGAGCTGCGAGAATATCTCTCGGGCTGAGTTGATCTCGTTGGTAAACATCCAAATCCCCGGAGTTTTGCGTGTTGATGCTTCAGTCCTTGGGTTGTTTGGAGTCTTGTTCACTTCGTGTCTTGACTTGTGACGGGCTTCATGATCTTCTCTTGAAGTGCTTGATGAACTTATCCCGAAAGTCTCCTCTTTAACGTTAATTTCCTGCGTAAACAACAAACTCCAAAATCGACATGCAAGTGTGAACATGTTATATCATTAGTATGCCTAGTGGCGGGTTAGTTGCAAATCATAATCAAAACCAATGTATAACAAGTACTCTAGGTTGACGGAAATTCACCGTCAACAGTAAGACCGGTGCACACCAGAGCCCAGAAATGGCTCGAAACCACCTGAAAAGCTTCTAAATGCATCCAACAAGCCATTTCAAGCAAAAACTTCTCCCCCTTGTTGGCAATGCATGAATCAAGCCAAAAATGCAAAGAAATGCAACCTAGAGCTTCTCAAATAGACAAAATTCAACATAGGATGCTACACATGTCCAAATGAGCAAGTTAGATACTCTATAGCTTCGTATTGACATCAACTACAAGATCACCAAGTTTCACAGCCATTGGACGAAGCTAACATGGATTTGGGCAATTTTGCGAGAAATTTACCTCTCATGAGCAAAGTCCTGAACATGATCAAAACATATCAAAATAGCAAAGCCACACAAACTTCATGCCAGGACAGCCATTCTAATCATAAGACCATCACAAACACCCACAAGCACCTCATGGCATGTCAAAGCCACTGAGCCATGTGCCTACTTCTATGTATGAGACTTCTCATTGGTAAACATCATGCAACGGTTTAGCACCCAAAGCAAATTAAATTCAGCACGTATGGCATGGGAGCACATTTTCCAAGCATTTTACATTTCATTTTCAGATTTATATTTGGTACATGAAAGAGGGCTAAACATTCATGATGGCAAATGAGCCTTTGGCCCCATATGATCAATAAACTAGCTATCCAACCACAAATTAAGCATAGCCAAGTCACTAAAACATGTTAAGATCATATAAAGGCGTTTACACATGAGAGAGCATATATGTGACATTTTTCAAAACATAGCCATCAACCATGGATTATTAGACAAGATCATCAAGAGCTAAGCCAAACTAACTATAGCATACCAAACAAGCTCACAAAGACATATATCTCATTCCATGGTAAACAATGTATATGAGAGAAGCTTTTCCTAGCAAATGCATATGGTACAAAATGCATGCAATCTAAGATACAAGAATGCCAATACGGCATGTTACATATGCCATGCCAAATGTAAGAAATGCACAAAGGAAAGCTATACATATTGTTGACACCAAAAAATGGTACAGGAGAAAGGTTGACTTGTGGGCCGAGCTTGGTGATAAATGCCATTCGGCTGGGAAAAGTCTCCTTAAAGGAATCGGTAAAGGACGCTTGAGGTCGGCAGTACGCCATCGTTCGGCAAAGAGGCTATTTGCGTTTTTAAAGGAGAAATTTTTGGGAATGCGTGGTGACGTGGCCGGATGCAAGGAAAGAACGAGTTGATGGCGTATACGAGATGAACATTGGCGTCGGAGCATTAATTTAGACATTTAATGTTGTACTCGTAGTCGACCAGGAGTCGTGTTAGGAGAAGGGTATAAATACAAGCCCTTGATGTATGTAATGGGTATCGAATAATTTCACAACAAACCGGCTTTACGCCAAATTCTCGAGTCCTTTAGTTGTGTCGTCGAGTTCTTCGAGGGGAATCATCGATCCGTTGACCTCCGTAAGTACCGGCAACCTTGTATCATGTCTAGTATCATGCAGTGTATTTAGACCCTGATGCAAGTAGTCTTGTTACCTTGCTTAGTATCATGCGGTAGATTTAAGCTTGGTTCAGGAGGGTTTCTTGTTAGATCATGAGTCATGCGGTGGGCTAAGATCTAGCTTGAAGCTAGTTATCGGCTCTATTAGATTTGGCAAGATCTAATAGATTCATTAAGTTACCTTGTGTTTCTTTGAGTTTTTACTTTATGTCTAAATTCATGTAACACTCTTTTGCCCAATTTAGATTGGTTTGAATCGGCCTTATCTTGTTTGGTGATCCTTAGGTAACATGTTAATATCTTTGGCTTAATACGACACGTGGATCACGTGTTCTTTAATAGCCGAAACCGAATCAATCTAAGTTGTCAGATGGTGCGGGTTCAAGCTTGTTAATCTTGTGTAAATCTTGAAAGAACTGGATATCATGCAGTAGATGCAGGTTTTGGGGTTGTTTTAGAGCTATTCATCCGGTGGATTAGATTTCGATTCAATCTGATAGGTTTATCATCTTTGGAAATGTTTGTTCCTTCTTCGCGGAACCCGATTTGGCTGTACAGCTGTATTCGGTTGTGCTTCCTTGAGTAAAACATGCTTATAAGTTTTGTTTTAAATAATGTGTTCTTTTAGCCTCCCATATTTAGATTGTATCATGCGGTGGATTGATCTCTTTGTGGTTGGTAGTGTGATTTCAAACAAGTCGTATCATGCGGTGGATTAACTTGGTTGACTTCATGCTTGACGGGTTTTTAAGTACCTAGACATGCAGTGGACTAGTGCTTTTGGCCTATGCATGCTTGCTTATCTCATATTTATGAACATGCTTTACTTTATTTAATTTATTTGTTGTTTATCGTCAAAAATCGGTCATGATCATGCACGGGCAACGATATTTTAAACAAAGACCGATATTTTGTCATGCTTACGTCGTCCATTCGGCTATATCGTGTTTTATGTTTTAAAGCTCCCAAATGATGTTAAAACTGTTGGCAGATAGCTTGTTGTAGCTATATGTCATTTTAATTGGCTTTCTAGCCGTAAATACGGAACTGTCTTGTACCACCCAACAAGTTCCATGTTTTATCTAACTATTTTCATCCTTTGTCAGTTTCAGGAAAATTGACTGGCACGCTTTCAGGATTCATCACGCGTGTTAAGCCAGCTCTTTTTGGCTTGCTGTGTTCTTGGCATGAGGTGTCGATTTTGCGTCAACACACTTTTTGGCACGCGTGGTGGGACACATCTAATTGAATCAAAATGCCTGACATTGGCGACGTTATGGATGTCACCATTAATGACTTGTCTCTAGAACAACAAGTGCAGCTGAAGGATGCCATTGATCAATTCCAGTAGAAGTGCTTAATGTCATTTGGTAAAAACAGAAGTGGTGTCCCCTACGTTAAATCGGACATGCCCAGGGTTCTGTTGCCAGGGGAACCTGATTCTACATTTGCTCAAGAGAAACAAGAGGCTCTGAATGCTTTTCGGGAGACTATAGAAACCGTAATGGCTAAGCATCATACTGCTTTCTTGAACATGTTCAAGCAAATGATGATCGGCGTATTTGGGCTAGGCATGGAGAGGATGCTTAGTCGAGTATCCCCTCATACATCTTCTGCAGAGGTTGGAGAGACCAGTTCTGCTCAACCACCTCGAGATGCAGGAACTCAACCACCACTGCAAGGCCAACCGATCCAGCCTCCTCCACAAAGCATGGGGAGTCAGCCAGTCCAGCCACCTCTACAAAACAATGGAGGTCAATCAGTTCAACAGTCGAACCCGTATCAAGCGATGCCCAATAGGCCTACATATGGGGACCTAGCACTCGTTTCATCTAGCATGCCTCCTAACTCTACGTACAAGATAGCCCCGGCCAATAACAGGTTGCAGAAGAATATGTATGGTGGGGGATATTCAGAGGTTATGGATTATGGCGCTATCGATGCTTTCCCAAATCCTGGGTATGGTACAACTGCGGGGATGCAAAAAGATGATGTCTTTGCACAAAAAATGGCCGATGTTTTGCAGAATCAATTCTACCTTAAACCTAAAATGCAGGGACCAGCTTATACGCCTCCTTTCCCAGAGTGGTATCACAGGGTAATCTTGCCGCCAAGGGTGAAGCCTCCTACGGAGTTCACAATGTTCTCTGAACAGGACGATACAAGTACTGTAGAGCACATTGCCTGATACTTAATGCAGCTCGGGGAAGCTTCAGCTGACGAGGCATTCAGGGTCAGATACATTCCTTTGTCATTGACAGGACCGGCATTTACATGGTTTACTTCTTTGCCTCCTTAGTCAGTCAACACCTGGAGAGACTTGGAACAGAAGTTCCACGCTCATTACTTCAGTGGCAGTACTGAGAAGAAGCTAATTGATCTCGCTACCTTGAAACAGAGACACAATGAAACACCCTTAGAATTCCTCAGGAGATTCAGAGAGGTCAAGGGCATGTGCTTCTCTTTGACTTTGCCAAATGATCAATTGGCTGACATGGCTGTTGCGGGAATGCTACCGGCTATTCGAGAGAAGCTGTTTGGCATGGAGTTTGACAATCTGGGTCAGCTATCCCAAAGGTTGTCATTAATGAGTAATCAAGCTTATGGATTTAAGAAAGACTCCAGGTTCACCAAGCACCATGACATAGCTGATATCTACAACCAGTTCCTCGAGAAAGCTGATCAGGAGGAGGAATTTGATGATGATGAGGAAGTGGCCGCACCTGAGATCATGTGGGGCAAAGAGCCATTAATTGTGAACTAGCGGTGGATAAAGCAGGCCAAGGGCACGTATGACTTTGACGTGACTAAGGCTGACAAGCTCTTTGAGTTCTTGGTGAAAGAAGGCCGAATCAAGTTGCCTGAGGGGCATTCTATGCTTCAGCCCGATGGGGTTAAAGAGAAACGTTATTGTGGATTTCATGATAGAAACTCTCACTTCATTAATGATTGCAGGGTCTTCAGAATGAGGATCCAAAAGGCTATCCAAGAGGGTCACTTGAAATTCGATAACAAGATGAAGCTGGATGGTCACCCATTCCCTTAAAACATGGTTGGCTTTTCTGTTAATATGGTAACTGCTGAGGAAAAGGGGAATGTGAAGGTATTGACGCCAGCTAGAGCGAAACAGGATGGATCAGTTGACCCTACACGTCAAGTGACAGTGGAGCAAGTCCACAAAGAGGCTCCTCGCATCCTGAAGAGCCAGATTGAAGTTGGGGAATCCTCTAGGACAAAGCCCAGTGTAACTATGCGCATTCTCCTTAACAAGTGGCAGCGACAGCAGGAAAAAGAACACTACCAGAAGCAAAGATACGAGGAGGAGCACACAGTAGATTTGAAGAAGAAGCGCACAGAAGAGAGCTGGAAGAGCACGCACGGGAACAGGAGCGTGCACATTGGGGATGCGCATTCTTCAGGCATTGCTGGAACGAGGGCTTGAAACTCCCCACGTTGAAGCATTGTCCAGAATGCAGTGATAAGTACACTGAATATAGGCAGGAAGCTGTCAATCGCCGATCCGTCCATGAGAGAATTGGAAGGATATATCCCAATGACGGTCGGCGCTTAAAAATAAATGAGGTCAATGATCACCCAAGAAAAAGACAAGCTGATCAAAAGTGGGCTGATCAAGAAGAGCAGGAGCGCGAGTACGTCTGGCAAGAAGGACAGTGGTGCCCACCTGGCTTGAGGAGAAGCCAAAAGAGAAGGGTTCAACGCTTGAAGAACCAAGAATTGAAGCAGGCGGGAATCAAAAGAAAGCAAGTGTGGCGCCCAAAGGGCAAGCCTGAAGGATCGGGTCGTTCAGCTCCAGCTGGCATGGTGTACATTCTGCCGAATGAGTTCAAGGCTCCCGCTAACCAAGTTGTGCAGGAGGAAACATCTCCAGATATCAATGAGGATGAGCAACTTGGGGGATTAATGGCGCAACTGGTGTTGGCTAAGCAGGCTACCTTTGACAAGCCGACCAGGAATCGACATATGAGGCCGCTGTACTTGAAGGGATATGTCAATGGCAAGCCATTGACCAAGATGTTTGTTGATGGTGGAGCTGCAGTCAATGTAATGCCATACACCACATTCCGGAAGCTTGGTATGGGCCCAGGAGATTTGACACCAACAAGCATAATTTTGAATGATTTTCCTGGAAATCCTTTAGATGCTAAGGGCTGCGTGCACGTGGGCCTGATGATCGGGTCCAAGACTTTCCTCATGACCTTCTTTGTCATTGAGGGCAAGGTAGCTTACAGCTTGCTGCTTGGACGGGACTGGATCTATGCCAACTGATGTATCCCATCTACCATGCATCAACAGCTTGTTCAATGGGTAGATGATGACATTGAAGTGGTCCAAGCAGATGATTCAGTGAGCATAGCTAATGTGGAACCAGCCTTCTGGGAGTATCAAGGCATTGATCGCTTCTCAGGAAAGGACTGGGGTGAAGGTCCTGTTGAACCAGTCAGCAGTGATCAATAGCCAATTCAAGCAGTCGGCTCTTATAGTAATTTTCAAATGGATAATCCAGTTGATCGAACTGATGGAAAGCTAGGGTGTGGATTCATGTCGGCTGACAAATTAGAAGAAATTGACATTGGAGATCGTGACAATCCAAGGCCGACGTTTATCAGTGCTAACTTGGAGTCCAGTTTCAGAGAAGAATTAATCAAGCTGTTAAAAGAATATAAAGATTGCTTCGCCTGGGATTATTCGGAGATGCCTGGTTTGGACCGTTCTATTGTTGAGCATCGGTTGCCAATCTAGCCTGGTTTTAAGCCATATAAGAAACCTCCTCGAAAAATCTACAAGGATGAAGTATTGGCCGACGTGAAAAAGGAAGTTGAAAGATTACTTGATGCAAATTTCATACGGCCATGCAGATATGCGGAGTGGATCTCAAACATCATCCCTGTTTACAAGAAAAATGGGAAGATGAGGGTTTGTATAGACTTCAGAGATTTAAACAGAGCCACTCCTATGGATGGATACCCAATGCCTGTTGCTGATCTATTGGTTGATGCTGCTGCTGGACATAAAGTTATCAGTTTTATGGATGGTAATGCAGGATATAATCAAATAATTATGGCAATAGAAGACATATCGAAGACAACCTTCAGATGTCCTGGACATATAGGCTTGTTTGAGTGGATTGTCATGACCTTTGGGTTGAAAAATGCCGGTGCAACTTATCAACGGGCCATGAATTACATCTTTCATGAGTTGATCGGAAAAATTGTTGAAATTTATATTGATGATGTCGTGATCGAATCTTTGAATCATGACTCACACTTGAAAGATGTAAAGAGAACTCTGGAGTGCACCCGGAAGCATGGGTTGAAGATGAATCCAAACAAGTGTGCCTTTGGAGTTTCAGCTGGAGAATTCTTGGGATTTCTGGTACATGAAGGAGGGATTGAAGTTGGCAAGAAAAGCATGAAAGCTATCGACGAGTGTTCCTCCAACCAATCTCAAGGAGTTGCAATCACTGCTTGGCAAGATCAATTTCGTAAGAAGATTCATTTCAAATTTGTCACAAAAGGTCTTGCCCTTTTCTCCGCTGTTGAAGATCAAGAAGGATCAAAAATTTGTATGGGGTGACGAACAACAAAAGGCTTTTGATGAGATCAAGCGGTATATGAAGGAACCACCAGTGTTGGTGCCTCCTCAATTGAACAGGCCTTTTAAGTTGTACATGGAGGTCGATACCTAAACTATTGGATCGGCCCTTATACAAGAATTTCAAGGAAAGGAGCGGATAGTAGCGTACCTTAGCCGAAAATTACTTGATCCTGAGACCAGGTATTTGGCTGCGGAGAAACTGTGCTTATGTGTTTATTACTCGTGTACAAAGTTTCGGCACTACTTGTTGAATGCTGAATGCGTTGTATATTCAAAGTTTGATGTAATAAAACACATGTTATCTATGCCAATTTTAAATGGAAGGATTGGCAAATGGATTTTGGCTTTGTCTGAGTTTGAGTTGAAGTTTGAATCGGCAAAAGCTATTAAAGGTTAGATTATTGCTGATTTCATTACTGAGCATCGTGATCCATCAATTGATTTGCTTGAAATTACTCCTTGGGCTTTGTTCTTTGATGAATCTTCATGTGGCAAAGGTGGTGGAGTAGGAATTTTATTGATTCGCCCAGAGGTGAGATGTTTGAATTTGCTATCCCTATTCAGCCTACTGTCACAAACAATCAAGCTGAGTACGAGACACTACTTAGAGGGCTTCAATATTTGAAAGAAGCCGGGGCTATTTCAGTTGAAGTTTATGGAGATTCAAAGTTAGTTATAGGGCAATTGAATGGCCAATATGAACGTAGAAGTGATGTCCTGAGGAATTACTACGAAGAATGCAGGGAAATCTTAAAGAGTTTTCAGTTAGCAATTCTACAGCATATTCCTAGAGAACACAATGAAGAGGCAAAGAGATTGGCACAAAGTGCTTCAGGTTATAGAGAAAATCAAGAAGCGTTTGCCATGGAGGTATGTGCTTTCGGGAGTGATCTCGCAGAGGATGATTGGAGAAAAGAAATTGTTGATTATCTAGAAAATCCATCCCGAAAGGTTTCTAGGAAGCTCAGGTATAAAGCTATAAAATTTGTTCTTCTGGATGGGCATTTATTTTATAAATCATTAGATGGGGTGTTGCTGCAATGCCTGGTTCCAGAAGAAGCAAAGAAAATGATGAGCGAGGTGCATGATGGGCTGTGTGGAGCGCATCAATCGGCCTATCGTATGAAATGGGGTATTAGACATACTGGATGTTTTTGGCCGACGATGCTAGGAGATTGCTTTGAGTATTACAAGGGTTGTCAAGATTGTCAGAAGTTTGGGAATATTCAAAGGGTTCCAGCGTCAGCACTGAATCCAATTATCAAGCCATGGCCATTCAGAGGATGGGGTATAGATCTGATTGGCCAAATAAATCCTCCATCTAGCAAGGGGCATAAATTTGTGCTTTTGGCAATAGATTAGTTCACCAAATGGGTCGAGGCAATTCCGCTGAAAAAAGTAACATCAGAAAACATGATTGAGTTTGTTAAAGAACACATGATTTACAAGTTTGGAATTCCTCAAACAATTACAACTGATCAAGGAGCTCAATTTGTATCTTTGGAGTTCAGGGAGTTTGCCGAAAGCATGGGAATCAAATTGTTTAATTCATCTCCTTATTATGCCCAAGCTAATGGTCAAGCAGAGGCTTCTAACAAGATCATGATCAAGCTTATACAAAAGAAGATTGACCAGAAGCCAAAGAGGTGGCATTCGGTACTCAATGAGGCTTTATGGGCGTACCGAATGGCTCCTCATGGAGCTACAAAGACTTCTCCTTATGAGTTGGTTTGTGGACATCATGCTGTTTTGCCCTGGGAAATACAATCAGATTCTAGGAGAGTAGTTTTGCAAAAGGATTTAAGCTCCAAAGATTATAGTGAGCTTGATGATGACGTAGCCTGGTCCTGAAAAAGAAGGATTGCCGAATTAGAGATGGTTTATTGAAGGAAGATAACAGAGTTGGGTGCCTGCATTTACCTCATGCCTAGTCTCTTGAATTGGGGCAGAGGCTTATTCAGGTTCAAGGGGAATTTCCTGGGTGACCAGCTACAGAGGAGTCTGAGGAGTTCTTGGCCAAGCTGAAGCTTCTACTTGAGGGGAAGCTGGTGCAGTCCCTGGTAAATCTGAAGCTTCTAGCTGAAGTGGAGATGGGTTCACTTCTGGTGAAGCTGGAACTTCTGCTTGAGGAGGGGGTGATTGGATCCCTGGTAAAGTTGAAGTTTCTGCTTGAAAAGGAGATGGTTGAGCCCTTGGTGAACTTGGACTTGAAGCATGCTGAGGGGAGGAGATCTCCACAGGTTGATTCACCAATGTTTCTTCTGCAAATACAAAATAAAGGTTAAATGCCAATGTGAATAATGATCTTTAAAAAGAAAGAAGCAATAAGGGTCATACCAACAGGTGGGGCATTGGCAGATTCTGAAGCTGTTGATGGTTACTGAGTTCTGGCCTGGAATTGCACAAGATAAAATTTGTCAGATGAAGAATGGTCTTGTGTTCAAGAAAGAAGAGATATTACCTCAATGAGAATCTTTTTAGTGGTTTTTTTCTTCTTGGCAGCTGGAGGTGCAACCAAGGGTAGAGCTTTTCTCTTATCAGAGGTTGAGCTGATGAGAGTTGGGTTTATTGTAGCATATCTGGCCATCAGCTGAGCCATAGTTGTGGATTTAAATCCCAGAGCTGAAATTGGTCCTACAATATTATAAGCAATTGTCCTGGCTCGAGGGGCAGGCACTGTATTCTGCAAGAGGTGACCAAAATCATGATTAGTAGAGGAAGGCATGCCTAATCAAAGGAAAAAAGTAAGTGTGTTACCTCTGAAGTTGGCTGGAAGTCAGGCATCAGCTCAAGACAGAAGGAGTGCACTGGCTTGCTAAAGATATGATCATGGAATTTTTGCCACCAGGAGATGAAGAGAGGATGAGCTATTGTTATTGATGTAAAAAGCCAGGTATAAACAGTCGGGTTGCACTGGTATTCAAAAACCCTTCTGGCTTGGATGTTCTCTTTGATTTCCTCTCTGGTTTGAGGAATTCATGAAGGAATAGCCATGGGGGAACTTGGCCACATCCCAGCTGTCGAGCCATTATGTTTGGCTGATAATATTCATAGGTGCTGTGGTTTAGCCTCCCTCCACAGAATTCTGCTGGCAAGATGCACAGATGGATAAAGATATTAAAAATTTCTATGGATCTTGCATCCTGACATCCAGTTTCAAAGGAGAATTCATAAGGGAGGGTCAAGTTATCATTGCCCAAATAAGGGAGCCTGAGGGGATTGGTGAAACCTCTGAAGAAGAGCTCAAAATGTTGACTGACATTTTGATCAATAGATATGGTTGAAGTCGCTTCTCCATAGGTTTGGCATCCTCTTGTAATCTGAACTTCTCTTTCTTTGTGACTGGATGAAGGGAAATGCCGATTGTTGAGATTGATGCCAACAATCTGGTGCATGTATAATTGCAGCCACATCTGCACAAACCACCAGGAGCCATTGACACATGATATCTTCTGGCCAGCGTGCATCTGAGAGATGGTCTGATGGAGCATATGGTATACACTCCCTAGAAGATACTTTCCAAGGGGAACATGATGACCAGTTGCCAAATCTTTAGCCATCGCGATATGGTTCAGGGTTGGCTCATTGGCTTTGCCACATAAGATGAATCTGCATAGCCACATGTTCAAGAATGCCCTGTATTCAACTTCACCCAGGGGACCATCTTTCATATGATTCTGAATATATGACTTGTATCCACTTCCTGTTTTCACTCCCTTTTGCCTCGAGGAGCCTTTCTACAGGAAAGGATACATAGATCCTGTGATATCAAGGCCGGTCATCATGTATACATCGGCCAAGGTAGGAGACATTGGGCCATGACCGAAGAGGAAGGCACTGACGCCATTTGACTAGAAATGGCAGGTTGCAATCAAAAGGCTCTCGTTCTTGGGGGTCTCGGCTAAAGATAACTCCAAACACTGGGTAATGCGAAGGGTGTCCCACTTGCTGGTTTTTGCACTGTTATCTGTGAGTATCCTCTTGTACCAGTTTCTCCAACCTGCAATTGGGGGCAGGGGCCAGTTCTTGAAAGCATCTTGCCACAACTGGGGCCCTGATAAAGCCGCTTTGAAGGGGATTCTCCTAGATTCGGCTTCAATAAGCTCGCGGGGATTAGAGATTCCCACACGACCAAGGAAATAAGATGTTGAGTTGTCCTTAGTGTGAATCAAAAGCTCTGTGGATAGATCCTATTAACAAAAGGCGGAAAAAGAAATCTAAGGAGGGAATCAGAAAGGTAATACAGAATGGACCTTAAAGGGATGAAGTTTACCTGGATAGCTTGGTCCGCCATTGAAGGTTTGAGCTTGAGGATTGACGACCTAGGGTTGGATCTGAGCGGAGACTCCGAACGGATTACAGGAGGAAAAAAATGGTGTTGAACAGATTTGACTTGAAGACGTCGAGCGTTTGTGGTCAATTCCGGAATAAAATCACTTTTATCCCATAATTGAAGGGGCATATGTTAACACCAAAAAATGGTACATGAGAAAGGCTGACTTGTGGGCCGAGCTTGGTGATAAATGTCATTCGGCTGGGAAAAGTATCCTCAAAGGAATCTGTAAACGAAGCTTGCGGTCGGCAGTACGCCATCGTTCGGCAAAGAGGCTGTTTGCTCTTTTAAAGGAGAAATTTTCGGGAATGCGTGGTGACGTGGCCAAATGCAAGGAAAGAACGAGTTGATGGTGTATACGAGATGAACATTGGCGTCAGAGCATTAATTTAGACATTTAATGTTGTACTCGTAGTCGACCAGGAGTCGTGTTAGGACAAGGGTATAAATACAAGCCCTTGATGTATGTAATGGGTATCGAATAGTTTCACAACAAACCGGCTTTACGCCAAATTCTTGAGTCCTTTAGTCGTGTCGTCGAGTTCTTCGAGGGGAATCATCGATCCGTCGACCTCCATAAGTACCGGCAACCTTGTATCATGTCTAGTATCATGCGGTGGATTTAGACTGTGATGCAAGTAGTCTTGTTACCTTGCTTAGTATCATGCGGTAGATTTAAGCTTGGTTCGAGAGGGTTTCTTGTTAGATCATGAGTTATGCGGTGGGCTAAGATCTAGCTCGAAGCTAGTTATCGGCTCTATTAGATTTGGCAAGATTTAATAGATTCATTAAGTTACCTTGTGTTCCTTTGAGTTTTTACTTTATGTCTAAATTCATTTAACACTCTTTTTCCCAATTTAGATTGGTTTGAACCGGCTTTATCTTGTTTGGTGATCCTTAGGTAACATGTTAATATCTATGGCTTAATACGACACGTGGATCACGTGTTCTTTAATAGCCGAAACCCTATCAATCTAAGTTGTCACGTGGTGCGGGTTCAAGCTTGTTAATCTTGTGTAAATATTGAAAGAACTGGGTATCATGCGGTAGATGCAGGTTTTTGGGTTGTTTTAGAGCTAATCATCCGGTGGATTAGATTTTGATTCAATCTGATAGGTTTATCATCTTTGGCAATGTTTGTTCCTTCTTCACGGAACCCGATTCAGCTGTACAGCTGTATTCAGTTGTGCTTCCATGAGTAAAACATGCTTATAAGTTTTATTTTAAATAATGTGTGCTTTTAGCCTCCCATATTTAGATTGTATCATGCGGTGGACTGATCTCTTTGTGGTTGGTGGTGTGATTTCAAACAAGTCGTATCATGCGGTGGATTAGTTGGTTGACTTCATGCTTGACGGGTTTTTAAGTACCTAGACATGCAGTAGACTAGTGCTTTTGGCCTATGCATGCTTGCTTATCTCATATTTATGAACATGCTTTACTTTATTTAATTTATTTGTTGTTTATCATCAAAAATCGGTCATGATCATGCACGAGCAACGATATTTTAAACAAAGACCGATCTTTTGTCATGCTTACGTCATCCATTTGGCTATATCCTGTTTTATGTTTTAAAGCACCCAAATGATGTTAAAACTATTGGCAGATAGCTTGTTGTAGATATATGTCATTTTAATTGGCTTTCTAGCCATAAATACGGAACCGTCTGGTACCACCCGGCAAGTTCCATGTTTTATCTAACTATTTTCATCCTTTGTCAGTTTCAGGAAAATTGACTGGCACGCTTTCAGGATTCATCACACGTGTTAAGCACCTCTTTTCGGCTTGCTGTGTGCTTGGCGTGAGGTGCCGATTTTGCGTCAACACATATGCTACAAAGGAGCTCCCACACACAAAGCTCACAAATGACCGGCTCCTCGAGGGGAGGCAAAAAGGGCTCGACACCACAGGCAAATGAGCAAAGGAGCACAAAACTCACAAGCTCCCCCTAAACTCATGCATTAAGGCCAAAGAGCATACAAAGCTCACCTTACACACATGAGATAGGGCAAAGAGCAAAAGAAACCAAGTGGCTTGACCAAGGCCACACACTTGAAGGTCACAAATACACTTACCTTTATCATTTCTTCAAAATTCACTCATCCTTGTCGACCATCCCCGAAAGGCACCTACAAGTCACCACCGGGATATGAAGCCGAAGAACCACCCCCGATATCAACCAAATGTTCTCCGGGCCATCCACCTGCAACTCAAAACCAGGAGCGTGAGCGAGCAAACGACTCAACACTGGGGTTAGTTCCAAAAGTGTATAACCAGTGCCTAGCCATTTGCTCGAAAGTGGGGTTAGCACAAACCAAACCATCTTTCCTACCAAAGCTACCTCCATGAACACTACTATGGTAACCACCATGAGGGAACCAAACTTCTCTACCTGGAGGAGTACCAAAACCACGAAAGAAAGCCCGTGGATTGTCCCTCCTCTCCTTCTCAAAGCTAAGACTCCTCCCATCCCCGTAGTGAGCTCGAGGGGGAGAATGCCGAGCAAACTGACCTCCTGCAAACTCTCCAGCCCAATCACTAGAACCACGAACTCCAGAACCAAACATCGCACCTGTACGAGCATGAAACTCGAACTGCTGCCTGTCCAGGCCTGCACCGGTCTGACCGGTGCCCCTCAGCGGTCTGACCGGTGTAGCTCGGCCAGCAGCACCTCCAACAGCCTTCCGCTCTCCCCAAGCCCGAACTGTCCTCACACTCGCCTTGGCCCTGGGCATCTGCACACGAGGTTCAGGCACATCATGAGATGGGTGGTACCTGTCCTTGTTTGCCCACTCCTTAGCCATTCTCGCCTCTCTCCTTCTCTTATAGCAAAACTCTTTCTGGTGACCATCCTTTCCACAAAACTCATAATGGAAAAGGATTGATCTCGGCTTAGGCTTGGGGTGAGGCTCTTCACAAGTCTTCTCCCTTGGTTTCTCACTCGGTTTTTCACTTGCCTTCTCACTTGGTATTTCTCTCGGTTGGTTTGGCTTGGGTTGTGGTGGAACTGAAACATTCCCAAAATTCCCTTCTCTCTCACCACTGCACTCACCAAACTTACCAGATCCCAATGCCCAACCATCAAAGTGCTTACAGATAGCAAATCATCATACCAAGTTGAGGTTCTTGACTTGACAACCAACTCAGCACTTCACACAACTTATCATTCTCATCTTGCAAGCGACCAACACATTTTGCAAGATCCAAATTCTTCATAGCATGCAACTCACATGTAGAACAAGAAGTAGCAATAGGCACTTTCAAATCAGCCTCAAGCGAAACAATGCGTGAACGAAGCTCAACAATTTTCTCATGCAAACTAGGGCAAGAAGTACAAGCACCAAGCAAAGTGGGTCTAGATTGTAGCTCAGCCAACTCAACCTTAAGCACATCTAGTTCCTCACACTTGGAGGCATACTTTTCCCTAAGATCAGTCAAGTCAGCTAGGAAAACAGAGCAATCAGCACAATCAATCTCATCAGAAACAACAGGACTAGCCTTAAGAGAATCAATTTCAAGCTTGCTATCGAGAACCTGTGTTTCTAGCTCAACCACTCCAGTCCTAGCATCTTCGAGCAAAGATCTAAGCTCCTTCCTAAGCTTCTTAGCCTCTCTAAGCATGTGATCGCGATTATCAAGCAAGTCAACCAACTCCTCATTCTCCTTGCGCAAAGAAGAGAGCTCATCACATACCTCATCCTCGGAATACAAGTCCGAGGCGTCCTTCTGGCTTCTCTTGCTGCTAGAGCTGCGAGCCATGCCGCAGAAATCGTCCTTGAGGCTTAGGCCCGTCACACAGAGGCCTTTGAGATACTTGCCAAGGTTCTTCTTCTTCTTCTTTTCATCCTTTTCATCTTCATCACTCGAGCTTGAAGACGTGTCCTCGGAATCAGACTCAATGTCGCTCGATCTCTTCATCTTCTCTCGAGACCGCGTCTTGTTATCATGTCCATGATCCTTCTTCTCGGACTTCTTCCTCTTGTCATTGGGCTTGTGCTTGTCGTGGTTGTTCACCTTCGGACACTCGGCAAAATAGTGTCCAGCCTTGCCACACTTGAAGCATGTCCTCGTGTTCCTCCTCATGTTCACCCGGTTCCCGTGCAGCCTCTCAAACCGCCTCGTCAGGAGCGCCAGCTCGTCCTCTCCAAGCACGTCAAACTCCTCATCTGGCATAGACATCAAAGAGGACAAAGAGAACATCCTGGTAGATGGGTTAGTGTTAGCCTTTCCTTTCGAACCACCAACGAGGGAAAGACTATGAGAGTCAGTCGGACCCTCGAGCTTGGCTGTCATGCCCCTATCCACCTTAGCCGACTTGAGCTTCGAGAACAGCTCGTTCACCGTCAGAGTGTCATACTTATCCGACTCGACAATGGCCTCGAACTTTCCACCCCAAATCGTACGATCCAAAGAGTGTAAGATCTTGACAGCTCTATCATGATCATCGTACGGAAGCACATCCACATTTGCCCTCATGTGTGCACCCGATCGAACTCAGGCTGACACAAAGCACGAAACAAGTAGTCGACCGCCTTATTGTTGGCGTCGAACATGTCTCTCGATCCTGGAGCGAGGAAGTTCATCGGCTGGACATAACCTGTGTCCACCGTGACATCCCAAAGGATTTTACCCTTTCCGCGGAGAAACGCAGCCATCTGCTTACTCCACATCTTGTAGTTCTTGCCATCGAAGTGTGGAGGACTCGAACCCTGTTTCTGGTACGCCATCCTTGGATATTAGACTGGTTAGAGTCAATCAAGATCCGAACCGGCTCTGATACCACTTGAAGGACCGATACGGCGAACCAGAGAGGGGGGGGAGTGAATGGGAGCCGATAAAAATTCTTCTCGAAGGAGATGGAAACTCCAACAAGATGAACACGGCTTCCAACACATGTCTCCGACTCACTACCCAAGTTAGCCATGCCCACGTAGCCACTGGAGTGCCACTGGACCTAGGAACCAACACACAACCTTCCGACCCGAGAACATAGCGGAACACCAAACCTCGAGTCCACTGACCAACACCGGTCAGACCGGTGAGCACCACCGGTCAGACCGGTCCCTGCTGGTGAAACTTGGCGACTTCCACAGAGAGGCTCCACACTGGTCAGACTGATGCAACACGCCGATCAGACAGACCAAACAGGCCAACCGAGCTCCAAACTGACCCAAACACGAAATAGCTGCAACACAAGACAACAGCAAACACACCCAGACGTTCACCTGAGCAAAAACCCAACACGGGTTACACCGGTCAGACCGGTGATGGGCCCCGGTCAGACCGGTGTGACCTGGGCTTCTCGGGTTGAACAACACCCGTGGGTCAACACCTCCAAATCCAAGCCTTGATCTACCGAATTGCTCCACAGGCTTGAACAAGACTTTGGGGACAATATGAACACCTCATGAGGAGTCCATAGCCATGTTTAATCCCACCAAAACTTGTCCAAACAAGAGGAATCGAAGAAATCCCGCCAAGACCTCCTCTAACCCGAGAACACCGAAAACCCCAAAATCGAGCCCCTTAACTCACGGGTTTGGGAGGGGAATCACAGCCCAAAGAACCATGAAGGGTTCGCACAAATTTCCCCAATTAAATCCCCAAGAGCAAGGTCCCGAAAACACCCCAAGAAAACCACCAAGAGAGGGCTCCGAAAATCACCACCACGAACAACCGGGAACAACACAACAAGGCCTTGAGGAACCACGCCGAATCATCTATACATGCCACAAAGGTTCATACAAGGTCTAGCTTGCTGCCTGATAATCCAACCCTCTCACAAGATCTCACCATGAAGCTCTCAAGCTAGTCCTATGGAAATTCTAAGAAAATAGGAAGGGAAAATAGGAAAGCAAATGAACTAGGGTTCCAAGAGATTGGCTGCTATCCTCTCGCCTCATGGGTTATATGGAGGCAACCATAAGTCTAAAATACCCTTTCCTAACAACTAGGGATACAAGTCCCTCAAGGGCGGTTTTGGAAGTCTTCAAGTTTTTTCCATCGGACGGATGCACGGCGACCGCAACCTGCTTAGCCTCGACGCAAGCCTTGCGATCCCGACACGTGTCCTCCGCTTCGAAGATTCCGGATTGTGTCGTCGCACACCGGTCAGACCGGTCTGGCACTGCTGCAGTACCGTCTTCAGTTCTCTGGTCTTGGCTTTTTGGATCAACCAAGGAACCCAGTGGTTTTCTGGTGAACCACCAGAAACCCCGCGAACTCGGTGTAGCCTCCACCAATTGTCACTCATGACTCGGCTCCCACATAGTCCCGGCCCGTCCATGACTTCATCTTGCTGTTCATGCCACCATGCGGCCCGCACTTGACCCCGCTGGCCATCGGGTCCCTCAAACGAAGCCTACTTGTCTTCTCCACTCGTGGAGGCCTCACCGACGACGACCTTTCGCACTTGTTCTTCACCTGCACCAACACCAGTCAAGCCGCAACCTACACCTGCAATACTTAGCCAAGAATCAGTCCACACAACGTTGTCAATCACTCATCACATAAGGAAGCGACCATCCACCGGTCCTCGAACCACACATGGTCCTCAGGGATCACCATGATTCGGAACCCGAAGGTAGACGCGAGGACACAAGACACAAGATTTATACAGGTTCGGGTAGCCAGAGTAACTACCCTACATCCTGTTTGGAGTAGTATATCACGCCCTGCGCTTGGTGTTGTGCCCGGAGGGATTGTGGATGTTCGGCTAGGTACCCGGCCTCCTTTATATAGTCCAGGGGGCGGGTGCCTAGTCGATTACAAGCGAGGAGTCCTAGTAGGATTACACGAAACAAGTCCTAGTAGGATTACAGGGGAATTCTACTAGTAGTTTGTCTACCTCCTTCCTTGCGTGAGTACCCAAGGAGTATGCACGACACTATCTTGTTAGATGGAGGCACTCAATTTGTTGCTCGCTTCTGGGCACAAGTGTTTGAATCCTTGGGAACCTAGCTAATCCATAGCTCCAGCTACCACCCCCAGACTCATGGTCAGACGGGAAGAGTGAATCAAATAGTGGGAGATATGTTGAGAGCTTGCGTCATTCATTTTGATAAATCTTGGGGCAAATTCTTAGCCTTAGCTGAGTTTGCTTATAACAATAGTTATCAAGCTAGTTTGAAGATGTCCCTTTTTGAAGCTTTGTATGGAAGAAGGTGTCGTACCATGTTAAATTGGTCACAAGCGGGAGAGCGAACCTTGTTTGGCCCCAAGCTAGTACAAGAAGCCGAAGAGAAAGTGAGTGTGATTAGAGAAAATTTGAGAGCAGTTTAGATGAGACAAATGAGTTATCATGACAAAGCTAAAGCTCCTCGAGAGTTTGAAGTTGGTAATTATGTATACCTAAAGGTATCTCTGACAAAAGGCGTACAACGCTTTGGAGTGAAGGGAAAATTAGCTCCACGCTATATTGGCCATTATGAAGTCACTGAGAAGTTTTGTACGGTTGCTTACCATATCTGACTTCCAGACGGACTGTCTGCAGTACATGACGTGTTTCACGTCTTACAATTTAAGAAGTGCGAGCAGATTCCGGAAGCACAAATAATTGAGGAGAACAATGCAGAAATAGAACCGGATCTATCCCTAGCAGAGTATCCAATGAGAATATTGGATCAAAAAGATAGGCAAACCAGGAGACAAAGGGTGAAGATGTACAAGATACAATGTAGTCACCACACCGAAGAAGAAGCTACATGGGAGACCTAGCAATTCTTAAACACCAAGTATCTAGACTTTCTTCCGAGTCAGACTCATAAGTGAACTCTCCCAGCTTACTCCTTGATTTCGAATCTCGGGACGAGATTCCCATTAAGAGGGGTAGGCTTTAACACCCCGTGTTTTTGCTCAGTGGTGATTAGTGCTAGTGACCCTCTTAATATCTTCTCTAACTACTCTTGGGAAACCTAGGTCAACCCTTGGTCAAATCCCTACCTTAAACCCTAGCTTTCTCCCGTTGACCCCTTGTGCCATTCTAGAACTTTGGCACGTTCTCCAAAATTTCACTAAACACTTCAAAATCACCCAATGGGAAAAATGTGTAGTTTGTCAAGGCACACAACTTCTCTGATGAGTAGCATTGCTAGTCTGGAGTGTAAGATGGTGAAAAATGCAAATCAAGGTGCTGGATCAATGTTCACAAGTGCCGAGTTTTCAGTCAAGTTTCCTTGCAATTTGTTCTCGATCTATTGATCAAACCACCCTAGAGCTTTAGTAAGTTTGGTAGAGGGTAAGTTGTTGAGCAACTTTCGTATTCAATGGTTGGTGCACTTCTGTTGCAAAAACTAGAGAAAAATCGATTCGAAGGAGGTTAAGCCGAATAGTTTTTGAACTGGGCGAACCCGCGCGCGACGTCGCGCCACGCACCCGCCACGTCGGCCACGCCGTACCCAGCCCACGCGCGCACGTCGAGGCGCCGAAGAACCCTGCGGTCCGAGGCCCACACCGCCACCACTTTACACCTAAGGCTAATGACGCGTATGAGGGGCTTAGGCCGGTGCCACGCTGCCTGTGCGTACTCGCTCGCGGGCGAACCGCCATGCTCCACTGGCCGCCGGCTCCGCCGCACGTCGCCACCGCCTCCGCGCCCATCACCTAGCTCCTGTAAGCCACGTATCTACTGAGCAACCACCTCGACATGCACCTGGACCTATAAAACCCTCTCTGCTTCTTTTCCTCGTGCGCCCGAGCAACTCCTCCACCCGCCGCCGTCAGCCATTGGCGCCGCCGACGATCTTGCTGCTCCACTCGCGCCCTTTGCCAACCAGCGACCCTAAGATTCTCCCTAGCACCCACTCGAGCTTCCACGCGTATGGGATGGCCTAGCCTCACCTGCATTGCGCTGGAGTCCGAGCCGCGGTGGCTGTGCCACCACTGCCTCAACGCCGGCCATCGCCGGAGGCCACTCCGACCCCACCTGCACCACCAATCGATCTCAGGTGAGCAACTAGGGACCCCCGTGCCATTTGTTGTCCAAGTCTGGCCGGCTATGGCCGCCGGCGAGCCCTCCTCGCGGCGGAAGGGTACACTTGTGAGGATTGCAATCTTTCTAGGACCCCAGCGCTAAATCCAAGAGCCTTTCTGTGAGAGTTCAAAAGTTTCCAGGGGGTTTGGTAGAAAGAGATTCTTCCCAGTTTTCCCCTTTGAACCAGTGACTTGTAAATTCCATATCAATTCACAGAAAAATCCAAAAATTGCATCCCCGAATTTTGTTGTTCTCTGTGTGACTAGAACTACAACTTCCTCAAAGCATGTACATACTTTTGAGCTTTAGTTTTTGCTTGAAAAATTGAAATGTGAAATACCTAGATCTGTGTTTCTGCAAAATCCATTCATTATCTTGAGCTGGATTTTGGATATGTTGCGGAGACTAGCATGTGTAGGTCGTGTGCCACAATTTGCACAAAGTTACTAAAGGAATCTTTTTATATGAATTATCTTGTGATATTGTCAAATCTGCCTAGATGATTTTTGTAGCATAAACTATAACTATTTTTGAGCCCTACTTTTGAACGTTATATTGTTATGCAAAAATGTGCCTCTGGTGAAATTACCTTGATTTTATCTCTGTTAGAAATATCATTCCCCCATTTACTCATGTTTTTAATCATAAATGTATAGACCAAGATCTATAATAGCTCTCAGTGTGTTTGTTAGTTTGTTAGGCTTGTTTTAGGCCAGAGCATGTGTAGGAGAAAGTTTGGCTTCATGTTTGTTATATTTATTTTTATATGCATTAATCCGTTAAATGCTAGCTAGAAATGCCTTTATTTGTGTGCATTTAAATTGCAGTGGATCAAACTTGTTTCTTGCTTTCCAATTAAGTGCTCCCTGGTCAGTGGGACCAGTTGGTACTGTTGGGCAAGTTTTGAAGTGTGATTGGTTGATTAAAGGTTGAAAACTAGATTAATCTAGTGAGGGGGAAATAGGAAAAACGAATTCTTTTGTGCATAAGTTATATAAATGAATTAGGAAAGTATTTTGTTGCATAAAAGTAACTATTACTTGCTATCTTGCATTTAAAGTAAATACTCTTTTATAGATGTGTACACAATCACCATAAAAAGAAGACTAATTAAGCTTTTTTGTAAGGTGAATATGGTCAACCATATACCCCTAGTAGCTGTTTGCTACTATTTGTTATTTAAATTAAATTAATCACCCTCCTAATCACTGCATTGCATTCCCCGTGTAGAAGTCCCCGACGGTAGATATACGCTCGTGCCGGCTGACGAGGACGAGGGAACAGGAGGAGACGTGCACTACATGACCGTAGAGCAAGACCCGGACCAAAGTCCGGAAGGTTGTCTGTCTACTTGTGCTGACAAAGGCAAGCCCCAGTTAATTCATTACCCTATGTGTTTCTTAAACTCTTGAATTTATTTATTGCTATCTTATGTGCATTTACGTTCAGGAGTTGATTGATACCCTAGTTGCATGATCCTTAAGTACCATGATCTTTACTAGCATGTTAGATCGCTAGTTGCTATGCTCTAAGGATTCGGTACAAGTCGATTGATGTTCGTCACTCGCGAGAATAGGATCTCCCTTATCGAATCACCATATGTTTAAATGGATTGCTCATGTGGTAACAACATGGGATTTGGGCTCCGGTCCAATGGCTTCGTTGGTTAAGTGTTTGAAAGTATTAAACACTTGTCGGAAATGGGTACCATAAGCCTAGTATCTAAATGAGGCGGTATGGGGTTTTACTGTCACTACTCTTAGCGTTGTGGCCGCGGGCTCGCCACCCGAGTGCATGCGTGAGGATGGGTGACCTTAGTGGCGTAGCCCAGATAAACCTTGTAGTTAAGACTGTGAGCTATTATCCCCAAACCGAGTAATGACGGGAACCGCCAGGTTGGTGAAATCTTAGTGAGGGCACCTCTCACCGTTATCTGAGACTACTTACCCGACTGGCCATGATATCCCTTTATGATGGAACTTTGTGAAGATTGTTTCTTTGATTAATTGTTTGTACAACTTTGAATGAAATAGTTGCTTATCTAGCAATGATTACTTCTACTAGAACATGAGCTAAAATGTGAATGTAAGAATTCACTACTTACTAGTTTTTTTGGCAAATAAGCCCACTAGCCAAAAGCCTGACATGATTAGAGGTAAAGTCTTTGCTTTAGATGGGTAAGTCTTGTTGAGTATTAGTATACTCAGCCTTGCTTAAAATGTTGTTTCCAGGTAATGCATGTGATGTGTGGCCCAGAGAACCTCCTATGATGTGATTGTACCATTTAGTTTCTTCTGCTATTTTCAATAGACTCTGAACCATTTACTTTCATGTCAAAGAACTATGTTTGTAATAATGGACCCTACGGGGATTCGATGTTAATTTGTAAGGCACTCTGGACTCTCCTTCGTGGAAGTTTTAATGCATACGTTCAACCATCTCTATGTTCTCAAGTGATTTACTAGGCATTAAGCCGGCAACACTCAACGGGATTATTCTTTATTATCGCTTAATGACCAAATGGAGTGGTTTAGGCGATAGTACGGAATTATCTCGGATGGGGTTGTCACAGTGAGCAAGCTTTGCATCATCGCTCTCCACTTTAATTGAATCACTTTTGCCTTCTCTCTCACTTGAGGAAGAAGGAGGCTTTGCATTGGTCTGCTTGAACTTGGTCTTCTCACTAGCCTGAGTGCTAGATCTTTCTTTGCGCTTGAGTTAGAGGTAGATGATTCTATGTCTTCCATCATGAACATCTCGTGGGAGCGGATCTTGTTCACAACCTTGGTGATGGTGAGGGTAAAAAACTCCTTCTCAAAGAGAAGTGCCTTGACAATGTTGTACCTAGACATGGGGAGCATTTGAAGGATTTTCCGGATGATTTACTACTCGGAAAGGTTAGCAACATCGAGAGCATTGATACTTTTAATGAGCACACCCATCCTAGAATACATTTGCTCTACACCCTCATCAGCATTCATTTTGAACTCATTGAGTTCCACCTTAAGCAACTCATATTTTTCCTCACGGATCCTTTTGTTACCCACATGGATTTCCTTGAGTTGCATCCACACTTCATGGGTGGTTTCCAAAGCAAAGGCCCGATCAAACAACTCCTCATGTAGTGCCTCAAAAATATGGTTTCTAGCACGCGCATTCCACTTAGCCTCACTCTCGGTGGGAACTCTAGGCAACGAATACATGGTAGTGCACCACGCATCATGGTGTTGTGCTTGAAGGTAGCTAGCCATTTTATGTGCCCAAAAGGTAAACTGTTTCCCTGCCAACATGGGTGGGCCATTGCCACTACCTTTCCCTATTTCCCTAGGCGGTTAAGCCAAGCAAAAGGGAGTCGAGCTCTGATACCACTTGTAGGATCAATGGCCCGTAGAAGGGGGTGAGTTGAATATGGGCCTTCTTTTTGAATTTCTAAAGCATTAAGAAAACCATAACCTAACTAGTGTTGCCCACTGAAAAGGGTTTTCTCTACTACTAAGCACACTAACAAGAGTTTCCTTGGCAAATATCACACTATGAGATATGGAACAACCTAGTCCAGATATGAAGCAAACAAGAAACTTAACAAGAACAAGGAAAAGGAAACATAAGTGTGGAAATTAGGTGCTGAAAATAAATGCAAGAAAGTAGAGAGAGGCACAAGAGACGACAGGGTTTTTTTCCCGTGGTATTAAGAAGTTGACGCTCCCCCCTAATCCACGTTGGAGCACTCACATAGAGTATTGCTCCCCCTCGAGTCACCACGACTCAAGTGCTCACTAAGAGTACCCGTTCTCCATCTCCGAAACGGTGGGTCTTGAACCGTGTACACCAAGCTTTTCTTGAGGCTCCCACAATCTCCAAGAGCTCACCAAGAACCCCGAAAGCACCAAGACCGTCTAAAAGCTGTGAAACTCCAAGAGTAACAAGCCCGCACAATTTCACTTGACCTGAGCACTCAGCTAAGCCATGTATATACCTTGAAAACCCTTGATCACTAAGAATGAGCTCCTCAATGAAGAGGAAGAGAATCCCAAATGGCAAGAACACACTCTCCTTTTTTCCTTGGCTGCAGTAGATCTTTAGAATCGCAAAAGCAGCTCAAGAGGGGCAGGGGCTCATATTTATAGGCCTATCAAGGGAGGCTAGCCATTGGAAAAGTTTCCCTGAAAAGTACTACCATCGGATGAAACGTTGGCTCCCCCTGCGCTAGCGTCGGATCATCCGGTAACTCACGGGCGCTGAAATAGCCGTTGAACGAAGTGACCCAGTCAATGCACCGACGCTATGCACCGACACCCCGTCATATCATCTGGTGCTGAAGAGCACCCACTCGGTGTAGTACTATGTAGTTTATACGTAGGCGTCGGATGAACCGCTGGGTTGGATCTGAAGCGTCAGTTCATCCGGTGCTGAAGCAAATGTTTTGGTGCGTCTCTGTATGATTTGAATGTAAGCGTCGGATAGACCGATGGTCAGAGTGTCTGATCATCCGGTGCTGAAGAGGCTGAGCTCTGACCCTTACTATAGCCATACCCTAAGGCGTCAGATGAACCGCTGCCTATATCGTCGGTTCATCCGACGGTCTCTTTTGAAAACTTTAGCCGTTGAACTGATCCGACGAATGTAGAAATGGTGGCATCGTTTCATCGGACTCTATGACTTGAATTCCAACTAATCCAATTCAAACGCCTTTGAGTTTTCCGTCGATTCTCTTGCTTCTACTTTACTTCCATGAAATCTTGGAGCTTAATAACATGTAAGGAACTTGAGTGTGCATATTTTCATGGCTTTTGGTGCATGGTCAAACTACTAGTGCATGAGCCCCTCTTAATAGTGCAGTCAAACACCGCAAACTAGCAATCAAAGTGTCCTTCATCTCCTTGTGACACTTGGAACTAACAAAGTCCTTAGCCTTGTAGTATTTGTCCATTGATCGTCCATAAATTCAAATTGAGGGGTCTATTTTCATTCGATACTCATGACAATAAGCCAAGATAAAATCCGCTACAAAAAAGAGGTTAGTGACAAGTGTATGGTTGTCATTTATCACCAAAACACACCCTTACCAAAGGTGTGAAAGAGCCTAGATGGTTACATTTGTCTTGTTCGAACTCGACCACTGGATAGACAGACGGTTCCCTCCAATAGACCATCGATTCAGCTGACGCTGCTATCTTCATGACTTCTCTTCTCCAATTCATTCGACTCAACTAGGAAAGGGACCATCGGTTCGTCTGATGGTATCAAGTTAACTCCTGCTATGCACCGATGGTACCGTCGGTTCACCAGAC
The DNA here is from genome assembly GCA_947561735.1 of Cenchrus americanus. Taxonomy (NCBI): domain Eukaryota; kingdom Viridiplantae; phylum Streptophyta; class Magnoliopsida; order Poales; family Poaceae; genus Cenchrus; species Cenchrus americanus. Next base: position 151,271,310 of record OX387242.1, on the reverse strand, counting down.
GGTGGCCTTTTTCTTCTTTTCCTTTGTGTCTTCAACTTGGTTGCTTCAACTTAACATATTTAACATGCTGTCACTTATAGCTTCAAAATATATACTAGGTCCTCATTTTGCCTATAAGTAACTTAACATGTCCATGGTATGTTAACTTGTGGTATAACATGTTAACTTGGGCATATTGTGTTAACTTGGTCATGATATGTTAACATGTGGTAACATCCATGGGACCTTGGAATGCCTACAACGACATGCTAGATAAAGTGGTTAGTCCCATTACTTGTATTAGCATTAATCACCAAAATTAACTCGAATAAATGGCAAATGGGGCCATGTTCGCTACAGGATACAAGAGAGAGATTAAAGTAGATGTTGACGGTCCTTATAACAAAGATTCGACTGTCAAAACCTCGGGTTCGAGAGGAGTATATGACAAGTTTCATGCACATTTTTAGTACTAATAAAGTTCTATGAGTTATGTTGTGATTTTCGTGGGTAGGTACATATTCTGGGAGAAATTGGAACTAACATGCCACATGAGCAAGGCACGGACGAACCACCTGGTCCGGTCGGCCCTGTAGGAGCGGCCGGTCCGGTAGGTGCAGTCGACCCTGCCCCGTGGCCTGTGCCTAGACCGGTGAACCTCCTCTCATGCGAGCACCACTTCAATGAACGAGATCCACCAAGGAAACGTCCATTTGATCGAATGGAGGAGGTTAGAATCACTTGGACCAATGGGTCCACTAGTCCGGCCGTTCAACCGCCACAACCATCATTCCAAGGCAATCCTAGGTGTCCCTGGGCGAAGGCGGTTCATCAAACGGCACGGAGGAGGGCCGACCGCACCTAGAGGGCCGGCAGCACCTCCCAACCATCGTGCCGGGCGAAACCGACCCAAGGAACCAACCCTCAACTACCTCTGGAGCAGTGATCAGGGGTGTCCAAGGTGAGAAGTGGTGGATCACAGGGCCGGCCGCACCCCTTCATCCGGCTGCACCTGTGATCTTGGGCCCAAGCGCTCAACCCACCTCCCTTGCGTATAAAAGCCACCTCACACTCGCTGGATTGGACAGACAGTGCCGGAGCATCACCATTTCCCTCTATTGTTCACTTGGAGTAGGATTAGTGTAGCTTGGGAGTTAGAATCGGGTCGAGCTAATCTCGGGGTTCCGAAGGAGTCTTCTTTAGAGTTCCGGTACTGCTCTTGTATCCTTTCTTTGTTTAGACTCAGGTATAATACAAGTTATCTTTCCATCTTACCATTCAAGTCAATTACATTCGGCTTTTACTTTGCTTTAGAAGCTTTATTATTGGTTCAGACTAAAGTTAGTTTAGTCTTGGTTAGCATAGCTCTCTTTAACCTTGTAGTGTTGTGGTCGTTCTTCGCTTGATCTCCGGTATTTCACGGGAGAGAGAGACCTTCTTTCGTGATATCCGGGGAAAGGTTTTTGGTTCATTGTGAGTATGGTGCTCAGAGCTTACCTTAGTCTTAGATTGGTGTCCCGTTCAACGGAATAGTTGTGGTACCCTAAGGAGGTGATAGCTCCGGATGGGCTTTGTAGTCCACCATGTTAGTTCTGGCTGGTAGGATTCAACGCGTCGTCATCCTCCCTTCTCATCACAGTCTGAGGGCATGGCTTTGCATGCCCGTGCAGCACTGGAAGAGCTTGTCCAGTTTAGGTTACCTTGGTTATCCCTTACTTTAGTTTTTTGCCGGGAGTTGATAAGAATAGATAGATTGTGTTAGGATCCTTTCTCGTCTCGTTGTCCTCCAAGCTCACTAGATCCTCTCAAGTCCTTTATCAAGATCTCCTTGCGTGTGTCATGTTATCCCCAAATATCTTTATTCTTTAGACCACACTATAGCTCTTTACCAAGTCTTGTCTTTCTCCACCGTTTATTCGATCATTTTTTCCGTAGTGCCTCCCTTGGGAAAATAGAAATACGATAACACGACTACCACCGAGCGAAGTGTTACAACGGTAATTCGTGCGCTTGTGTACCTTTCTATGATTGTGTGTTTTACCTAGACGTTCCCTAGCTCTGTTACTATAGGTGCAAATCTGGTAGCAATGCTAGCGAGTGCCAACAAGCATTCCTGGTGCCGTCACAGTAAGTGCAATCTTAGTAGTGAGGCTAAGGAGCATCAAAAACCATTTCCGGTGCCGTTGCCGGGGAGGCAATAGGCATAAGATATCGTTTGAATATTGTGGTAGAATTATCAAGGTTCGTTGAACCGCTATTTAAGCGGGTTTACTCATGCTTTACTCTCGTTTACGCAGAGTAGTGTATGACCAGTTTCGACCTACCGTCCAACTTTAACAACAATCTGGAGTCACTTGTGAGGAAAGTGCGACCCTGTGTCCTCATCCCTCGGAAGTTTCTCTCGAATCAACAGACGAACGCCGTCGATCTTGTAGACAGCACCTCGTCAGCACCGATGGCCGAGAGGACGATCTGCGAGTTTTCCGCCCCCTCCAACACCAATGTCCCTACCGGACCAACCACAACGGTGGGAGACGGAAACTTTGAACTCAAGCCGGCATTTTCTAGAGGTGTAGGCAAATCCGTTCTCTGGCAAGCCTAATGAAGATGCCAATGCACATCTCGAGCATTTTCTAGAGGTGTGTAGGACTTTCACTATCCGTGGAGTGACGGACGATGCAATTAGTCTTCACCTATTCCCGCTCTCATTGCTCGGGAAGGCGAAGCGATGGTTTTATGTGGAGCGTGAGCGATCAACACATGGGATAAGTGCTCAAAGGCATTTCTCGCAAAATTCTTCCCGGTGGGCAAAACCAATGCCCTCCGCGCAAGAATTTTGGGCTTCCCACAGAATGATGAAAGCATCCCGGAAGCATGGGAACGCTTCCAGGAGTATATCACCGTGTGCCCGCACCATGGCACGCATGGGTGGTTCTTAATTCAAAATCCTCATGACAAGTTAATTGCATCCTGGATCTGAGCCTCCTCATCATATCCTCCAGTCGGATTGTTACCCGCTGTTGCTGCCGCCTCCCGTGCCACCCTTTGTTGATCCCGTTCAGAAGTTGCCTTCTTAGTCCACTCAATATCTCACTGAAGTACTCCTGCACAGGTGGTGGCACCCTGTTGCAATGGAGCACCGATGATCCGCACACGGTCAAATGTTGTTTGAATCTAGTAGAACCACCACCACTTTTCTGCATCCCACAATAGTTGGCATCGCCATATAGGAGCTAGATTGTCACCATGTTCCCATACGGAATCTTTAGGTTTGTCTGACATTGTCTACCTGCATAAATGCCAACACAAACAAAAGACTTACTTAACCGTATACCTAAAGAAAATGTACCTAAATCTGAAACAAATCCTAACTAAAATTCGATCCTACCACAAATCCTACATTCCTACCACATATTATCCTACCTAGGTGTGGGAGAGGGGTCGTCCATCACCGTAGTTGAAGTATTGGATACATGCTGAGCTGGAAGCACCATTCCACCATCTTCATCATCTCCATGTTCAAGCTCCTCCTCCTGAAAGATCTCCTCGCCAAGTTCATCGTCACCTGCACACTCAAAAATAAGTTGTATACGTGGTTGTGTCTTGTCGAAGGTTACCTCGCAAATCTCCACGATTTCGTTAGCTTCAAGGTTGAGCACGCGATATGCTCTATAGTGAGATGCATAACCAAAGAAAATACCATCGACCAACCTAGCCTCAAAATTGTCCAACTTCTTCCCTTACTTAAGGATAAAGCCCTTGCAACCAAAGACATGGAAGTGACTCACATTGGGTGTGCGACCGTGCATCAACTCGTAATAGGTTTTCTTCCTGTAGACTTTGAGGTAGATCCTATTCAAAACATAGCACGCGGTACTGACTGCCTCAGCCCAGAACCTTCTCGGTGTCCTATGCTCATCGAGCATCGTCCGAGCCATCTCAAAGAAGGTTCTGTTTTCCTTTCCACCAAGCCATTCTAGGGAGGCGTATACGGACTCGAAAACTGGTGTTCAAGACCCAAGTCATGGCAAAAGGTTTCGAAATGAGAGTTTCTAAATTCCGAGCCATTATCACTGCGAATCGCTCGTATGGAATCTCCATGCCTCTCGTTCTTCAACCTCAAGACAAGATCTCGAACAAAACCAAACATCTCCCCTTTCTCCTCAAGAAAGAACACCCACGCATACCGAGAGTAGTTGTCCACCACAACAAGGACGTACCACTTCCGACCCATAGGTCGCACACGAGATGGGACAACAAGGTCCATATGTAGCAGCTCGCATGGACGCTCAGTCATCACATCGGTGAGAGACGGGTGAGAAGAGGCTACCATCTTGGCATGCCTGCACGGCGCACAAACCAACTCTTTTTCAAGCTTCAACCGTGGCAATCCTCGGACAAAATTGAGTTTACCCAAGCGAGATAGAAGATCAAAGCTCAAGTCACCCAACTTCCTATGCCACTTCCACAACTGACTTGAAGAACCAGCTAATAAACAACGCTCAACACTAGAAGACTGAGAAAAATCAGCTGAAAACACCTGAACCTCGGGTACGATCATACAGACAAGGTCCCCTCGAGAATCCAAAATCCGAGAACCACCAGGCCGAAACAACACCTCAAAACCCTCATCCAATAGCGGGGACACGGAAAGTGAACTGCATCCAAGCGATTGAACAAGAGCGACACGCCTGAGAGTGATCTTGTCACTCACATTAATTTCACCTTCTGATAGCACACGCCCTCGCCCATTGTCCCCAAAGGTGATGTACCTCCTTGTCACCACCGGGACGAGTCTTGAGAACCACCCCTTGTATCTTGGCATCTGCCTCGAGCAACCGGAGTCAATCGACCAAATGTTCTTCAAGTCTCCCACCTGAAATTCAAAAGCAAGCATGTGAGTGAACAAATGACTCAGCACTGGGGTTAGTACCAAAAGAGTAAAACCAGTGCCGAGCCATTTGCTCCAATGTGAGGTTAGTACAGTCCAAAGCATCCCTCCTATCAAAGCTACCTCTACGAACACCACCACGGTAACCACTACGAGGGAACCAACCTTCCCTAACTGGAGGAGGGCCAAAACCACGAAAGGAAGACCGTGGACCGTTCCTCCTCTCCATCTCAAAGCTACTAAAAGACCAATTAAGCGACCAGAGAGGGGGGAGTGAATGGGAGCTGATAAAAATTCTTCTCCAAAGAGAGAACTCGACCAATACCCCAAATTCACAACCAAGGATTCCCACACGAGTTTGCCAAGGTCACTTAGTCACAATGGACCTACCACCTCTAAGAACAAACCCCAAACAATACTGAAGTGAAAGCGAAACTCAAAGACCAAAGGGCCTAGAAACTCAACACTACACCAGGCGGACCGTCCGCAAGCACCTAGCGGACTGTCCGCGTGGCCTAGGCGGACTATCCGCGAGGCTGCGGCGGACTGTCCGAAAATAGCCCTCGAACCTCCAGTACTACACCCTCAATAACGGACCGTCCACGATGGGCCCGCGGACCATCCGCCCCGTCACGGACCATCCGACACTCTAGTACCGACCGTCCGTGAACTTCGTGCAACAAAAATCCACCTACAAAAAGGATCGAATGAAGGACACACAAGAACTCGCGAAGAACACAACGAAACTGCTAGCTGAAAGCCTCCTCGCGAACCATCCGCCAGGGGCGTGCAGACCGTCTGCGTGGTGCACTGACAGCAGCCCGAACTCGACCTCTTGAAGGTCAACACCACCTTTCCACTACCCGATCTCCTGAATCAATCAATAGATTCCTACCAAATCGTAGGTGAAGGTGAAGCGCCTCTAGGAGATTCTATGCCTACAAATTTGTAGCCTCAAACCCAATGTATCGAGAGGAATCGAGATTCTACCGAGCTCAAGAACAAAGCTAGGTTTCCAACTGAAATCCTTCAATTAGAGGCCGAATTCAGAGTTTGGGGGATCAAGATCAAGTGTAAAGATGCACGAGGCAACTATCCATGATTCCCACCAACAAATCCGAACTCAAACACTTCAGAATCGAAGGAACAATCCGCGCACGAAAAAACAGACAAAAAGTAGCTGGAAAAAGACATGAAAATCCAATGAGCTACAAGGGGGAAATCGATGCAACCATGAAAGCTTCCATTCACTCGGAGGCCAGATTCTTTACAAGCAGAGGAAAAATCTAAACCTATGGAGCAAGGAAATGAGAAGTAGTCCGGATGGATGGTGTTCCTAGAAACCCTATAGCTAATATATATGAGTCCCAACAGGGCTAGGCAAATGACCACAATACTCCTAGCACTTAAGTTGTGATACAAACCCCTTAGGGGAAATAGGTCATGTAGCACTCCTCTTCATCACACGGCAACATCGTTGCCGCAGACCGCGTCCTCCCGACGCAAGCCCTGTGATTCCGCCATGTGTCCGCCGGCATCGAAGCTTCTCAGCATGCTCGGATCCTGTCTCCACCCGCCGAGCCTCCGGTTTTGGTTTTGTGGCTCAACCAAGTAACCCGACGGTTTTCTAGTGAACCGCCGCAAACCCCGCGTGCAGACTCCGGTTGTGAGCCGCTACCCTACACAGGCTCCGATCGACGATTTCGTCTTGCTTTTCTCGCCACCATGCGGCCCGCACTTGACCCCGCTGGCCATCGGGTCCCTCGAGTCAGGCCTACTTGTCTCTCCACTCCTCGGAGGCCCCGCAAGGCATAGACCTTTCGCGCCCACTGTTCACCTGCACCAACGCAAATCAAGCCGCAACCAGCACCTGCAATACTTGGCCAAGAGTCAGTCCACACCATGTTGTCAATCACTCGTCACAGCCAGGAGCGACCATCCACAAGTCCTCGGACGCTCCGGTCCTCAATCTCCCCCTTGATGAGTGCATTGACAACATACACAAGTAACCAATTCGGGGGAAAGAGATAAAGAAAAGAAACGAAAGAAAAACTCAAGCAAGTGATCAAAAGCCAACCAAAAACTAAGAAATGTTCACTTGAGTGAAAAAGATATCGGTCCCCTAAGACAATGGCAACGGCTCGACACAACCGAGATAAAATGCTCCAAAATTTCCGACTCCTCAATGTGAGGAAAAAGGGCTCGACACCATCGGCAAAAGAGCACAACTAAAATTAAGGCGAAAAAGAGCTCCCAAAAGCATGAATGCAAGATCCCCCTGAACAAATGCATTTCTCCTAAAGTTTCTTCCCTTGATGCAAAACTCCCCATGGAAACATGAATTGGGTACTTTCCTCCCCCTTGTTTGTAATGCATGAATCAAATACAAATGCAAGCATGTGCTTCTCAAATATACAAAGATCACTACAACATGCTAAAATTGAGACATAGACAAGCAAGATAGCCACAATTTGAGCACAAGCATCTCCAGCAAGATAGAAAGAGACATACAAGCAAGTGACATAGCCATGATTAAAATGAAGCATTTTTCACAAAAATTTTCCCTCTCATGAGCATAGGACCTAAACATGATCAAAAGGAGCACATACAACATATAAGTCACAAACTTCATGCAAGGTCATACACTCTCATCACAAGGTCATCACAAACACCTGCAAGCTATCTCATGTCATGTCAAAGCCACCGAGCCATGTGTCCACTTCTAGATATGAGACTTCTCATTGGTGAACATCATGCAACGGTTTAGCACCGAAGATAGGGAATTTAAAACATTTATGACATGGAAGCACGTTTTTGAAGCATAGACATTTCACATACCATTTTCATGATTTACAAGTTAAGCAATGTACACGAAGTGCCTTTGCGGCAAAAAGAAGCTTAGGCTTTTCCACAAGGTAGCATGTAAGCTAAACATTCATGATGATAGATGGATCTTTGATCCCAAATGAAAAGAACATGGTTCCAAGCATAAATTAAGAAAGATATAGCCATAAGCACCCAAACTGAACATGAAAGGCATTCTACTCACAAGAGATGATTATATAGCATATTTATAAAGAGAAGCCATCCACAAGCACATATATCCCAAAACTACCAAGAGCATAGATATACATCTCATGAGCATCACAAGCAAAGTCATAACCTCATCTCTAGCATAACATGGTGAGAAAAGCATATGAGAGAAGCACTTCTCTACGGCATATGTTACAAATGCAGTCTATGATACAATGATGCAAACACGATATGGTACATAAATGAAAATGCAATATGGATATGGACATCAACCCTCCAAACCAAAGCTCAAAAAGAAAAAAACAACGCCAAGCTCTCCTCGCAAACAAGCAAATGTAGCTTGGTCCAAAGGCTTGGTTATGATATCAGCAAGCTGCTTTTCTGTAGGTACATGGATGAGGTCTATGTTTCCCTTCTCAACATTGTCTCTCAGAAAGTGGTACCTCACTTCTATGTGTTTGGTTCTGGAGTGAAGCACGGGGTTTTTGGCAACACTAATGGCACTCGTGCAGACATGAGAGGTACATGGGAACGCTCCTCACCAAAGTCACTTAGCGTATATGTGATCCAAAGCAGCTGTCAGCAACAACTAGCGGCCGCAACATATTCGGCTTTTGTGGTAGACTGAGGTACACTAGATTGTTTGTGAGAAGACAAAGAAACAAGCGAGGAACCCAGAAACTAACAAGTACCCGAAGTCGATTTCCGATCGACTCAACACACCACAAAATCGGCATCTGAAAAACTAAGCGAAAGGGAAGAGGACGCCGAGTACCAAAGACCCAGCTCAAGAATGTATCGAAGATACCTGAAGATCCGCTTGATGGCTTGCCGATGTGAAGTCCTTGGCGACGCCTGAAAGCGAGTGCACATACACAGAACACTGGATGTCCAGCCTCATCGCCGTAAAGTACAACAGGGAACCGATCATGCTCCGGTACTCCTTCTGGTCCATGGGCTCTGCTTCCTCGTCCGCGTCAAGCGCTGTAGTCGTACTCATCGGTGTTGACAGGGGCTTCGAGTTGTCCATCTTGGACTTCTTGAGAATGTCCTTCGTGTACTTGGTTTGATGCACAAACGTTCTATGCTTCGCCTCCTTGATCTGACGCCCAAGTACGAACTTCAATTCTCCCATCATAGACATCTTGAATTCTTTGCTCATATCTTGTGCAAACCTCACAACCAAAGAGTGAGACGAGTCGTCAAAGACAATATCATCCACGTATACCTGGACAATTACGATATCATCACCCTGCCTTAGGAGAAAAAGGGTCTTATCAACCTTGCCCATCTCAAACCTCTTGCTAAACAAGAACCCCCTCAAGCGGCCATACCAAGCATGGGGAGCTTGTTAGAGCCCATACAATTCCTTTCTCAGCCTATACACCCTGTTGGGAAACTCAGCACTGTCAAAGCCCGGAGGTTTCTTCACATAAACTTCCTCTTCTAAAAAGCCATTAAAGAAAGCACTCTTCACATCTATTTGGTACAATTTGAAGCCTTTAGCCACAAAAAAGGCTAGAAGTATCCTAATTGCCTCCAAACGGGCTACAGGAGCAAATGTCTCCTCATAGTATATCCCCTCCTTCTGACTATAGCCCTGAGCAACCAACCTCAACTTGTTCCTGGCCACCTCACCATTTTCTCCCTCTTTGTTTTTCCACACCCATTTTGTCCCAATAGGTTTGCAATTTGGTGGTGGCTCCACTAACTCCCACACTTGGTTTCTCTCAAAATTCTCTAACTCGTCATGCATGGCATTCACCCAATTAGGATCAGATAGAGCGTGTCCAATGTCTTTTGGCTCAAAGGTAGCAACAAAAGCTGAATGAGCAAAGTGAGAAGCATTTCTGGACCTTGACCGTGTCGTACGCTCATTGATGTCGCCGATGATTCTTGAGGGTGGATGATCAACTTGAACGTGTTTCGGTGCCTCTCGCCTGGAGACAACCTCCCCCTCAGCAGCTGCTTCCACTTGATCTTGCTGGATCGTAGGCACTATAGGGGATGGACCATCCTACACCGTTGTCGTCATAGTGGAAGTAGAGGGTAAAAGCGTGGCTGGAGCTTCACCATCCTCACCATCATCCTTTCCACCATCATCCTCCTCGTTCTCAAAGATCTTCTTGCCTACTTCATTATTACCTGCACACTCAAAGACAAACGAATTGCATGGTTGTGTCTCATCGAAAGTCACCTCGCAAGTCTCCATGACTAGGTTAGTATCAAGGTTGAGCACACGAAATGCTCGAGAATGACTAGCATAACCCAAGAAAATCCCATCGGAGAATGAAGCCTAACCTTCTTGAGAATGAAGCACCAATAACCAAAAGCCCTGAAATGGCTCACTCTAGGTGCTCACTCGTGCATGAGCTCATAGCATGTCTTGTTCAAGAAGGCCCTCAGAAAAATCTGGTCCCAACATGGCAAGAGGTATTCACCGCTTCCACCCAGTATCTCCTCGAGGTCCTATGCTCATCGAGCATCGTCCGAGCCATCTCACAAAGGGAATGGTTTTTCCTCTAAACCACACCATTCTGACAAGCCACGTAGGGAGAAGAAAACTGATTTTCGAGACCCAAATTGCGTAAAAGGTTTAAAAACGAGAGTTTTAAAATTCACTGCCATTGTCGCTACAAATAGCTCGAATAGCATCTCCATGTCTCTCATTCTTCATCCTCAAGATTAGATCCCTCAAAAAACCGAATGTCTCCCCCTTGTCAGCTAAAAAGAAGACCCAAGCATAGCGAGAATAGTCGTCCATGATCACAAGGACATACCAAGTCCATATGGAACAGCTCGCATGGCCTCTTTGTCATAACGGATGTCAGAGGCGGATGAGAGGCAACGACCATCTTGACATACCAAATCCTTTTGGTATTTCAACTTTGGACCAATCCTAGCCCACTTATGCGTGACAACAAGTCAAAAATCAAGTGACCTAGTCTCCTATGCCATTTCCAAAGCTCCGCCGAAACACCAGCAACCAAACAACGTGAAGATCCAACACACTAAGAAAAATCGGCTTTGAAAGTTTGACCCTCGGGGACGATCGTACACACAAGATCGCCTCGAGAATCCAAAACACGAGAACAACCCGTTTTGAGACAGAGAGAAGATTGTACCCCAAAGACTTGACAAGAGAAGCACGCCTAAGAGTCACAGACTCACTCACCTTCACCGTGCCCACTGAAAGCACTCCACCTTTCCCATTATCCCCGTAAGTGATGTACTCTTTGGTCATCACCAGGGTGAGGCTGGAGAACCACCGTTGATCTCCGGTCATGTGTCGAGAACAACCGGAGTCGATCAACCAAAAGCCCTCCATGCCTCCCACCTGCAAAATAAAAAATGAGAGCAGGAGTGAGCAAAGGGCTCAACACTGCGTTAGTACAAAACGAATCAAACTAGTGCGTCGCCATTTGCTCAAACATGGTGTTAGCGAAATCCATCCTATCTCGCCTAGGTGGAACTCCCACTCGTTCCCTTGGAGGACTACGTGTACCACGAAGGGGAGACCGTGGCCCGTAGCTCCTCTGAGACCTAAAACTGTGATCGTTCCCCCCATACTCGTATTGGCCACGAGCAAAGGAACGTCCAGCAAACTCACCACGCCCAAACCCAACACATCTACCACCTTCTCTATGTGGTGGCTCACCTCGAGGCACAAACTCACGCCTCTCTCGAGGGTAAATGGTATACACCATACCTTAACCTTTCGGCACCAACTTAGGCTCAGGCACACCACGTGAAGGGCGGTACCTGTCCTTGTTGGCCAACTTCGTAGTCAACCTCTCCTCACGCTTCCTCCTGAAGCAAAACTCAGCAAGGTGCCCATCCCTTCCACAATGCTCACAATGGAAGGTTTTCGATTTTGATTTTGGGTTCTCTTTGGGCTCTGGTTTCTCCTCACTCGATTTCTCCTCACTCGTTTCTCTCCCTTCTTCCCAAAGAACTCATTCCCCAAGACACTCTTGCACTTGATGGGTTTCTGGAAGTTGTCGGTTTGTGGAGGAAACATGGGTGGAGTTGGGGTTGTGGCTAGTCGGTTCCTAAGATGATTCAGTTTAGGAACAAAGGAATTTTTGTGGTGGGTTTTTGGTGGCTCTGGGATATCTCCGATCTTCCCCTCATTCTCACCATTTTCCTCACCAGCCTTGTTTGCCCCAAGCGCTTCCCCATCCCGGCGCTTATATGTCTTGATCATTATCCTCACTTGGGGCTCATGATCGGACAACCAACTCATCAGCTTTCTCAACTCATGATTCTCATCCTGCAAACGATCAACATAATTTGCAAGCTCCATATTCTTCACAGCATTTATTTCACAAGTAGAACAAATTGTAGGAATAGGAGCTTTCAGCTGAGCCTCTAGAGATCCAGCATACACAAGCGAAACATCTAGCTTCTCGTGCAAAACAGGACAAGAAGTGCAAGCACCAGGCAAGGAGGGTCTCGATTTCATCTCATCTAGCTCAACCCTAAGCACATCTAGTTCCTCGACCTTGGAGGCATACTTCTCTTTAAGCACAGTCAGTTCACCAAGAAAAGTGGAACAAGCAGTGCATTTAGGTTCATTGGTCACAACAGGAGCAGGCTTAAGAGAAACTATTTGAGACCTAGCATCATCAAGCAAAGATTCTAGCTCAACCACCTTCTCCTTAGCCTCCCAAGCAAAGACCTATACTCCCTCTTCTCCTTGTTGGTCTGTCTAAGAACATCATCATGGTTGTCAAGCAAGTTATTCAACCCAGCATTATCCACTATCAAGAAGGATGGATCATTGTTTACCTCTTCCTCTAATTCGGAGCCTGAGTCATCCTTCATCTTTGTTGCTCTTCTTGCTTGCGGAGCTATGTGCCATGCCGCAAAAGCCTTGGGCGGCAAAGCACAAGACGTTGATGTTCTTGCCCGACCGCTTTCCCTTGCGCCGTTTCTTTTTTCATCACTCAAGCTAGATGAAGAGTAGCAGGAGCTTGAGTCGATGTCGGTCGCACCGGCCACCATCGCTCGCTCCTTCTTGTGACCACCACTCTTCCTCGGCCTCCGCTCGGACTTCTTTTTGCCCTTGTAGTCGTCCCTCGAGCAGTGCTTGTGGTCGGTCCTCGGATGGTGCTTGTGCTCCGACTTGACCTCCATGGCTTCCAGGCACTCGGTGATGAAGTGCCTGTGCTTCCCGCACTGCTAACACATGCCTGAGCTCTTCTGAGCATTCTTTCGGTTTGTGTACATGCGCTCGAACCGCCTGCTCAACAACGCGAGGTCCTCCTCGCCCAGCACATCGAACTCCTCATCTCGCATGGACACAAGGCAAGACAAAAAAATTGTCTCGAAGACTGCTAGCATTAGTCCTTGAACCAATATGAGAGCTAGACTATGGGCATCAGTCGGGTTCTCGATCTTTGCATGCACCCCACGGTCCACCTCGGACGACTTGAGTTTGGAAAACAGCTCACCCACCATGAGCACAACCACATTAGCCATCATGTTGTTCACGATCACCGTGAGACACTGAGACATGGCATCTATGGACTCACTGGGGAGATGAGTGAAGTTCTTGTACTCTCTCCGGTAGGTCCAAAAGAGTCGAGCCTGAACCTGACCATTCCCGGCATGAGCATTCTTCAACTGCTCCCAAATCCTGCATGCCAATTCCTCTGTCTGATCTTGTTCGAATTCGGATTGACACAGAGAACGGTACAGGTAGTTGACCGCCTTGTTGTTGGCATCGAACATGTCCCTCGATCCTAGAGCAAGCAAGTTCAGCGGATGAACATAAGCTGTGTTCACCGTGACATCCCACAGGATTTGTCCCTTACCGCGGAGGAAAGTAGCCATCCGCCTTTGCCACATATGGTAGTTCTTAACATCAAAGTGTGGAGGACTCGAACCCCGTTCCTGGTACAACATCTTTGGATCTTAGACTGGTTAGAATCATGAAGATCCATAACCGGCTCTGATACCAATTGAAGGACCAATTAGGCGACTAGAGAGGGGGGGAGTGAATGGGAGTCGATAAAAAATCTTCTCCAAAGAGAGAACTCGGCCTATACCCCAAATTCACAACCAAGTATTCCCACATGAGTTTGCCAAGGTCACGTAGTCACAACAGACCTACCAACCCTAGGAACAAACCCCAAACAATCCCAAAGCGAAAGCGAAACTAAAAGAGCAAAGGGCCTAACAACCCAACACTACACCAGGCGGACCGTCCGCAAGCACCTGGCGGACTATCCGCATGGCCTAGGCGGACTGTCTGTGGGGCTGCGGCGGACTGTCCGAAAATAGCCCTCCAACCTCCAGTACTGCACCCTCAATAATGGACCGTCTGTGATGGGCCCACGGACCATCCGCCCCATCACGGACCATCCGGCACTCTAGCACGGACCGTCAGCGAACTTCGTGCAACAAAAATCTACCGGCAAAGAGGAGCGAACGAAGGACACGCAAGAACTCGCGAAGAACACAGTGAACTATTGGCTGAAAGCCTCCTCGTGGTCCGTCCGCCAGGGTGTTGACGGTGAAATTCCGTCAACCTAGCCATGAGTTTACCTTCAGAGTTGGCATGACTTTTGTATCTTATCCATTGGTACTAACCCCCGTGGTATAACAAGTTCACTTGTGCATTGTTGACGGTTAATAGTTGTATCAAAGTTCGTTTGTGACTTGCAAGCGGACAAGTCTCCCGTCGTAGTCAAGGGACCCTTCTTCCCTCGAGTGGTGAACCCAAGGTATCGAATCCGTGGAACAATGTGCAACGCAAGGATTCAATCTAGTAAAGCAAGGTAAGCTATCTTATGAAGGTAAGTTGCATCTAATCTACTAACTCATAAAGAAAACGAATCTAATCTAATCTACTAAAGAGGTAGCAAGAGAAAGCAAGAGATAACCAATCTAGAGAATCTAGATCATGCTTATGTTGTAGCTCCAAACAAGATAGATGAAGATAGCAAAGCGAATCTCATTAAAAGCATCTTTAAATCGTGGCCTTCCCATCCGACTCCGAAAACATCCGCCTTTCGAGACCCCCGTTCGTCACAACGTATCCCTATTCATGCGGGGAGCTTAGGGCGAGTTCGATAGAACAAGTTGAAATCACTTGGCCGGTCCGGTATGCACCTCTAGCCACCGCGGCTACAAGAGCACCCTATGTAATCTAGCCGCAAACTAGATCGTAGAAGAAGCAAAACCAAGAAGAAAACAAAATCATCGAGAAGGCACTTAATCGCTAGAAATCGGATTCACTTACAAACTTCACCATGAATGATTACATGAACAAGATCACCACCGGGGCCCTCCCTCGATCTTGATCCTCGCTCCGAGCTCCGACGTGGTCTTCCATGCAAGGTTCCCACGTCGGCCGTGGAAACCCTAGACAACTAGCACGACCCTCATCTTCAAGTTGGTGTCCCTCAAGCTTCTCTCGCTCCTCGGCGGCGGAATACGACTTCGGTTCGCGTGGCTCTCCGTCGGGGGGGCTATTTATAGCCCGAGAAGCAATTAGGTCAAAGGACGATGAATTTGGGCCCTAAATGGGCTCGGGCCGACCGGATCGGGCCGGCCGGCCCGGGCCCATTTAGGCCCGGCCCCGCGGGCTCCTTTGCCCGAGGTCGGTTCCCTTGCTTCCCGGATGCTTCCCCCTTCGCATGTAGGTCCATGTCGTCGGTTTCTCTCCGAATTGGACTCAACTCCTTGTCTTGCAAGATTCAAGACTTTTCCGGTCGGGTCCCCGGAGTCCGTCGTCTTCTCGGATCAAGTCCCCGCTTCTTGGAGTTAATTTTGCTTCATTGCATGACTCGTTCGAGACTTCAAGGTCTTGTCATGAGGTGCTTGATGAACTTATCCCGAAAGTCTTGCATTCAACACTAAAACCCTGCATAAACATTAAACTCTAAAACCGACATGCACACGTGAACTTGTTATACCACGGGGGTTAGTACCAATGGATAAGGTATAAAACTCATGCCAACACCGAAGGTAAACTCATGGCTAGGTTGACGGATTTTCACCGTCAACATCTCCCCCATGCTTAAACCTTGCTCGTCCTCGAGTAAGCCTTTGATGGATATCATCATTGCCAAACAATGTTTAAACTTTGCATTTGATCACACATGAGAAAACATAATGCTCTCAAAAGTTTAATTCGTTAAAGTTCCATAATGTACTAGCCTTCATCCCTACGGAGGGTAGATATTTAATTAAGCTTATCCCACAAGTATTAACATGCTCACAAAGTTCAAATGGATCTCAGAATTTTTGAAATAAAGAACGAGATAAAGAAAAGCTAAACCAAGTTCACAAATTTAAATCATCTTGTATATTGCTCATGAACTCTCATCTCACTTGTCTCTCAAGCCTATATATTCTACTCCTTTCCCTCCCATATATATGTGGTAGGCTTTATATGGAGCTTTGGGAAAGTTTAGTCCTAACAAGATTTTATAAATGAGGTGTTGTCAAAACAAGACAAGCTTCTCATGGTCTTACCGAGACTCGTCAAAAAGGTAATTGGAAAATAATGTTAAATCAAGGAGGGGAAAGAGAAAAATACACACACTTTTAGATGAGTGGACATGTGCAAATGGCAAAGAGTGATCCCGAGGCACAAAGGAAGTCCTCGTTATCGGATTGCACATGGTTGGAAAATGAGAATGGATCTTTTATCTTGAAGCCTTGAATGCACTCTTAGAGAACCGGGGAGTTCACTTTACGCACAAATATATTTTTTTCTTTTTCTCTTTCTCATTCTTTTCTTTCTTTCTTTCTTTCTTATATATATTTCTCATTCTTTTTCTTTCTTTCTTCACCTTGGAAGTCACGTACATCGCCGAATTTTTTTTTTCTTTCATCATTTGATATATATATATATATTTTAAAATACTCCCTTTTGAACTCTAAAACTGCACCGTACCTACCTCCTCCCCCATGCTTAGACGTTGCTTGTCCTCGAGCAAAGAGGCGAAAAATAAGGTAGGTACCGGAATATTTTTCCTTGGAGAGATACTTGAAATCTTCAACGTTGGCACCGTCTTGCGATCTTCCTTGAATTGATGATCCATTCTCAACGATAGGTTGTGGTCAAGGAGGTAATCACAAAAGATGATATTTGGTTTAAGGGTGGATATCCGGCGAAGTTTGTGAGATCACCGATGCGGGGATACACAATGCACGGATAAAAGGCTAGCAAAAAGATAGATACACAAAAACGGAATGACCAAATCTTCTTAGTCTCGGGCCAGAGAAATCACGGCCTGCAATAACTCACTCAAAAATAAATCTTGTACACTAAGGTTTATGCACTCAAATATATATAAGGCTCTGGGTAGGTTGAGCAACACACAAGTGATATTTATGACAAGGTTAGCAATATTTTTGAGCATAAAAGACATCTTTAATCTATTAATAACTTGAGAGCACATAAAACACTATGGGTCTTTATTTTAATCATAACCTCCGCTGAAGATTAAGCTAGCATTTAGATAATTTCAGATTTGTATTTTTAAGAGAGCACTAGTTCAAACATGCATAAGTCAATTACAAAGATAATCAAAGCGGCAATTATAATCATATATCATCCTGGCACAAACTTTGTAACTTTACCAAAGGTAAAAACTTGGTGGTGTCATTATTCATGATGAAAATAAACACTAAGATACACGCTGAAAATTAAACTAAAAACTGAAAATTAAAGCAAAGCTGAAAATACTACGCAAACATAGGCGCAAACAAGCTGAAAATTAAAGAAAAGGGGGTAAAGGAAAGATAACTAAAGCTCCTCCTCTCTCTAATCTTCCGCCGGTGGTTGATATTGATAGTCTTGGTTGTTGTACCCTTACTTGTAATAGGAATGCACCACTACTCCTATGAATTGTCCGACGGTGCTAGGTGAAGGTGTCAAAGCTCATAAGCGAATGTTGCATTACCTTCACCCATTTGGTTTGCATTGGTTTGGATGGCTGCAATATTTTGCATGTTTCTTGCAGCGTATCCTCCAATGGTGGCCACATTTTGTTGTGGTTGAGGAAGGTGTGCATATGGCTCCGCAAAGGCTACGTTGGGCACCGCAAAAATGGTGGGGGTATGGCTGCACCACTCCCCCATGCTTGCATTGGTACACCACCGTAGTAATTTGGCGATGCCGGAATTTCTCCGAATGGTGGAACATAATTTTGTTGTGCACCTCCTTCTTGGGCCATAGAAGATCCTTCTCCTATAATTCTTTTCTTTTATTATTTTTTTCTTCGCCGGCACAAGAAGTCCTTCCTCTAACCGATCTTCTTCCCCTCAAGAAAAGTCTTAATCTTCAATCCGGAAGGGGCAAATTCACCTAGGCCACTTCGAAGCCTCCTCTCTCATCTTCACTCTTATATTTTCCTTTCTTCATATATTCCTAGGGAAGTCCTAGGTAGGAGATGATTCGGGTTCCTTGTAATACCCGGTTTTAAAGAGATAGCCAATATGGAGAGGCAACACCCCGAACCAATATCTTCCGAACTCGATGTTGTTAACACCACCGGTCATAGGTGAGTAGGGTTGATTGGCTGCGAGTAAATCTAATTCAACTCCGTGTTGGTTATCTATGTCTCTCTTATTCTCCCCAAAAATCCACTTGCACAAAAGTGACACACTTGGATGATGGGGTTCCGGATAGTATATATTTTTTTTTCGTTGATGGTCTCTTCCCGTGATCATACTCCAAAAGCCTTCCCATGTGCCTTTATGCACATACTTGTTCCGGAGCTCCCTTTTGAAAGTAGGAGACACTCGCCCATGGGTCTACGATACTAGAACATGCAATCGTTTCGAACACGAAAACCAATCTGATCTATCAGGGATTGTGTTGAATGGATCCAAGGAAGCATTGAGGCCTTACTCCCTTTACGGCATGGTTGCTACCCTTAAGCATTAAAGTATTTTCAGCACAAAATGATAGATAGATAATCCAACAAAGTTCGATTACATCTCAAGATCGATTGCAACCCATGGATGAAAGGAGATTACCCCATCAAGGTGCTAGAAATAGCATCATTGATCAAGGTTACCCTTCCGACGGTGTCTTCCTTCTTCTCCTCTTGTGGGCTCCCCCCAACGGAATGAGAGACTCAGCACTCCTTCATCAAGGGTATGCGCCATGGTCACGAAAATTTCCTAGGCGAATTCCTTGTGGGTGTTTGCCGACACTCCGTTAGAGAATTGCACCGGTGTCCCGTGTGAAATCCAATATGTGGAGAGCTTGGTCGTCGATGTCGACGTTCGCTACAAGCCTCTACTTAAGGTGAGCGAGCTTCTTCTCCTCCTCCGTCATGATGACATACCCCTCGGAATACCGCGGAGCGTATGGAGGTGGAGCGGATGATCGTGTCGAGTGGCGAGGTTGGACGGGCGGCTGCTCCATATGTCTTTGAAGTTTGGTGAACCTCATAAACGAGTTTCGTGTAGCCCTCATGCCACCAAGGAGAAGAGTGTGGTTCCTCCTCGGCGGTGCCGTGTCCTCCTCCATACTCCAAGGAAACTCGGAAACCGAGTGCCTCCTCGAAGAGGTTGTCGATGATGGCTTAGACGACGATGATCCCTTCTTCTTTGGTGAAAAGACTTGTAGTTTTCTTCCTTGATTGCAGCACTCTCCCTCACAAATAAATATCCGGGGTTTTCACCCGGTAACAAGGTACACAAATATTATTTTGGAGTCCGGACTTTGAGTGGATTAAGGATGTGGATTTTTTTTTTCTTGAGCTATCAAGCTTGGGAAGGTTGGCTATGTCTACGGAGGTTTTGAGCACACAAACTTGAACACACAAACAAAGGAAGGAGAGGGAAGCTTGCTGCGCGTAAAACGGGAGCCGGGGGGGGGGGGGGCTCCTTATGTAGGTGAGGCCGGCCTCGGTGCTCCTCCCCGCCTCGTCTTTCTTCCAAGCACGATCATTTCACCTCTGCAACTCTCCTGCCCGCGCGCTCCACGAGTTGCACCGCCCAAACGCTCTCGTCCACTCCTTTATTGGTCCTTCCACTTGATGCTTCATGTTTTGGGTCATGTCCATGCTCCCTAGCTCCACTTGCTTCACATGCCACCATGAAATTCCTACAAAGTTGATGCTTGCTGCCCACCATGCTTGTCCTTTGCATGTGGAATTGGTGAAAGTTGATGAAAGGGAATCCAATGGTGCATGCATGATTACTAGATTGCCTCCATTAAGGTGTGTTTAAGGTTAAGCACTCCTCTAATTCGAAATTTAAAAATATTTTTCAGAGCCATGCAAGAGCTCGAACATAATTTTAGAGAAGTTTTTAAACCATTAAAAACAAATGCAAGTCGAAAATATTTTTTTATTACGTCGATTTCGGTCTCGCCGGTATAGTTTGCCTTCATTGGTTGAGAGCAAGCTTTTCCCGGCTTGATCATGGGGGCATAGGTTTAGGTCCTAATTTTGATTAGATGAGAGAGATTTTGAATGAAATAAAATTAAGTGAGGCTTAGAAAAATTTTAATCTTAGAGAAACCAAGGATATGGATTTTTTTTAACCAACCAAAAATCAAGTTTCTAGGTTCACGCGAGTCCTACCACATGCTGAAATTTAAATAACATCTAGATACAAGTCGTGGCTCTACTCGTTTGTTTTTAGCATGAAAAACAAGTCAACCACAGCACCATAATGAGGGTGAAGGGTTGAGTTAGGTTCTGAAATTTTTTTTTCTTTTTGGTTGAGGTTTCTCGAAAAGAAGCAAACAATCACATAGGATGGTTCATGTAAAGGGTTTATGATCAAGCAAAATATTCAACCAAGAATTATGTCTCTAATATTGTTCAACCATTCTAAGTCTAAGGTTTTGCGTAGTAAAACTCAAAAACTAAATTATTAAAAATACTCGAAAAACCTGGAATCGGGTTGTCCTCCCGGTAGCTTATTCTTGACTTGACGAAACGGGTTGCCTCCCGCCTAGCGCTTCGTTTATAGTCCATGGCTAGACTTCTTCACTTGATTACTCCGGATCAACGCTCTTTGCGGGCGTTGCAATCTTGGGTACCCACTTTGGCTTAGTCAATTTTTTTTTGGTCTTCACAGGCTGGCTTTGTCCTTTGGTCTTGACGGATGCAACATCTTCCTTGTGGCTCGGCATCTCGAACTCCGGTCCTTCGGTCGTGATCTTCATGGTCTCTAGTGTGATCCTTCATCTCTCCCGAATGAGTTTGAGTAGCCTTCGCCGTCTTGGGACCTTGGAGTTGTCTCGAATATTCTTCTTTGTCACCAATCGGTTGTCCGGCAAGTTGTCCCACTTGCGTCTCTAACATCTTCATCACGATGAACACCCAGCATGTGGATCTTGCCTTGGCAGCCTTTAGGTGTTGAGCTTCTTTCTCCATCTCCATCTTCTCCATCCTCGTTGATCTTGAACGGCCTTCCGGCGTCTTGACTTGGAGGGGGTGATTCCCTTGGAGATTTTGATGGTCCTTCGAGCTTGTGTTGCACGTCACCTTTGCCTGTAAAGTTTTCCTGGATCATCCACAAAAAAGTTTGGGTTTCTTGGAGAGGTAGCCAACCATCTCCGGTTAGGGTTAGTAATAAAACAAAAATCTAAACATAAAAACTAGGGTTAATCAAAACTAGATTAGATTGACTCTTTTTTTTTCTTTTTGGGGATGATCAAACATAAGAGATGCAAAAGAAAATCAAAAGAAAAACTGAAAGATAAGCGATACTAGATCGGATCTTGATTGCTTGTTCCCGGCAACGGCGCCAGAAAAAGGGGCTTGTTGACGGTTAATAGTTGTATCAAAGTTCGTTTGTGACTTGCAAGCGGACAAGTCTCCCATCGTAGTCAAGGGACCCTTCTTCCCTCGAGTGGTGAACCCAAGGTATCGAATCCGTGGAACAATGTGCAACGCAAGGATTCAATCTAGTAAAGCAAGGTAAGCTATCTTATGAAGGTAAGTTGCATCTAATCTACTAACTCATAAAGAAAACGAATCTAATCTAATCTACTAAAGAGGTAGCAAGAGAAAGCAAGAGATAACCAATCTAGAGAATCTAGATCATGCTTATGTTGTAGCTCCAAACAAGATAGATGAAGATAGCAAAGCGAATCTCATTAAAAGCATCTTTAAATCGTGGCCTTCCCATCCGACTCCGAAAACATCCGCCTTTCGAGACCCCCGTTCGTCACAACGTATCCCTATTCATGCGGGGAGCTTAGGGCGAGTTCGATAGAACAAGTTGAAATCACTTGGCCGGTCCGGTATGCACCTCTAGCCACCGCGGCTACAAGAGCACCCTATGTAATCTAGCCGCAAACTAGATCGTAGAAGAAGCAAAACCAAGAAGAAAACAAAATCATCGAGAAGGCACTTAATCGCTAGAAATCGGATTCACTTACAAACTTCACCATGAATGATTACATGAACAAGATCACCACCGGGCCCTCCCTCGATCTTGATCCTCGCTCCGAGCTCCGACGTGGTCTTCCATGCAAGGTTCCCACGTCGGCCGGGGAAACCCTAGACAACTAGCACGACCCTCATCTTCAAGTTGGTGTCCCTCAAGCTTCTCTCGCTCCTCGGCGGCGGAATACGACTTCGGTTCGCGTGGCTCTCGGTCGGGGGGCTATTTATAGCCCGAGAAGCAATTAGGTCAAAGGACGATGAATTTGGGCCCTAAATGGGCACGGGCCGACCGGATCGGGGCCGGCCGGCCCGGGCCCATTTAGGCCCGGCCCCGCGGGCTCCTTTGCCCGAGGTCGGTTCCCCTTGCTTCCGGATGCTTCCCCCTTCGCATGTAGGTCCATGTCGTCGGTTTCTCTCCGAAGTGGACTCAACTCCTTGTCTTGCAAGATTCAGCACTTTTCTGGTCAGGTCCCTGGAGTCTGTCGTCTTCTCGGATCAAGTCCCCGGCTTCTTGGAGTTAATTTTGCTTCATTGCATGACTCGTTCAGGACTTCAAGGTCTTGTCATGAGGTGCTTGATGAACTTATCCCGAAAGTCTTGCATTCAACACTAAAACCCTGCATAAACATTAAACTCCAAAACCGACATGCACACATGAACTTGTTATACCACGGGGGTTAGTACCAATGGATAAGGTATAAAACTCATGCCAACACCGAAGGTAAACTCATGGCTAGGTTGACGGATTTTCACCGTCAACATGCATGTCGGTTTCGGAGTTTAGTGTCTATTCAGGGTTTTAGCGTTGAAAGCAAGACTTCTGGGATAAGTTCATTATGCACCTCATGACAAGACCTTGAAGCCCGGTACAAGTCAAGCAATGAAGTGAACACGACTCCAAGAAGCCCAAGGACCGAACCCGAGAAGATGGAAAACTCTGAGGACCTAGCCAGAAAAGTGCTGAATCTTGCGAGACAAGGAGCTTCATCCAATTCAGAGAGAAACGGATGACAAGGGCCCACATGCAAAAGAGGTAAGGATCTAGAAGACTCAGGAAGCAACACCGAGCGAAGGAGGCCATGATCTGGGCCGAAATGGGCCCAGGCTGGTCGGCCCTGCCCGTTTCGAGGCCCAGTCGTCCCCCCTTTGACCTAGGTGCCTCTCGGGCTATTTATTGCCCCCTGACCGAGAGCCACGCATCAATCAATTCGTCATCCGCCGTCGAGGAGCAGAGAAGCTTGAGGGACACCATCTTGGAGATGACGGTCGAGCTAGTTGTCTAGGGTCTCCCTAGTCGACATGGGAACCTTGCATGGAAGACCACGTCGGAGCTCCGGAGCAAGGATCAAGATCGAGGTAGGATCCCGGTGGTGATCTTGTTCGTGTAATCATTCATGGTGACGTTTTTGTAGTGAATCCGATTTCTAGCGATCAAGTGCCTTCTTGATGATTTTGTTTTCTTCTTGGTTTTGCTTCTTCCCCAATCTATACTTAAGATAGATTGCATAGGGTGCTCTTGTAGCCGCAGTGGCTAGAGGTGCATACCGGACAGACCAAGTGATTTCAACTTGTTCTTATGAAACGCGCCCTAGACTACCCGCATGAATAGGAGTACGATGTGACAGAACGGGGGCTCTGAAAGGCGGGCGTTTTCGGAATCGGACCGGAGGCCACGGTTTAAAGATGCTTTTAATGAGATTCACTTTTCTATCTTCATCTATCTTGTTTGGAGCTACAACATAAGCATGATCTAGACTCTCTAGATCAGTTATCTCTTGCTTTCTCATGCTACCTCTTTAGTAGATTAAATTAGATGTGTTCTCTTGATGATCTCTTAGATGAGATGCAACTTCCTTCTTCAAAAGATAGCTTTCCTTGCTTTAGTAGATTGAATCCTTGTGTTGCACATTGTTCCACGGATTCGATACCTTGGGTTCACCAGTTGAGGGAAGAAGGGTCCCTTAACTACGACGGGGGATTTGTCCGCTTGCGAATCCATATGAACTTTGATACGAATATACACCATCAACAGGCCCCTTTTTTGGCGTTGTTGCCGGGGAACAAGGAATCAAGATCCAATCTAGTATCACTTTTTTCAGTTTTTCTTTTGCATCTCTTAACTTTGATCATCCTCAAAAAGAAAAAAAACAATCTAATCTAGTTTTTTATTAACCCTAATTTCTCTTTTGTTAGATTTTTGTTTCATTGCTAACCCTAACCGGAGATGGTTGGCTACCTCTCCAAGAAACCCAAACATTCTTTTTGTGGATGATCCAGAAAAACTTTACAGGCAAAGGATACGTGCAACACAAGCTAAAGGGTTGGAAAACCTAGATCCAAAAGCCAAAGTTGAAGGACCGTCAGAATTTCCAACAGAATCACCACATCCAAAGGAAGATCAACATCAACGGCCACCCATGGAAGAACAACTACAACCGGAGCGCAAGATCGAGCTATGCACCCCACACATCGTTGATCTACCTATCATAAACCTTCAAGACGCCTGAAGGCCGTTCAAGATCAAGTCTCAACTATCCTCATGACGATTCCAGGAGCGTTTCCATGAATGCATGCGAGCCGAATTCCTTGAGTGGCATATCGGTTTACTTAAGAGGAGGATGGAGAAGATGGACATAGAGAGAGAAGCTCAAGACCAAAATGCTGCCAAGGCAAGATCCACATGTGAGGCGTGTGAGGAGTACGACCATGTCCAAGGTAAACCCCGATTTAATGCAAGTTCGTCGATTCAAGATTTGGTTCTCCTTTACACAATTCAAGAACTTCATGGACGAGCAAGCTAAGATCAACAAGGACACCGCCACTAAGTTCGAGGCTATGGAGAAAATATTGGAGAATTTAGATGGCAAGGTGACGGAGGTCGGAAGCTCTATCCGTGAAGTGTTCATCATGATGAAGATGCTAGATACGCAAGTGGGACAACTTGCCGGGCGCCCGATGGGTACCAAAGGAGAATATCCGAGACAACCTCAAGTCCCGAGAAGGAGAAGGCTACTCAAACTCATTCGGGAGAGATGGAGGATCACACTAAAGAGACCACGAAGATCATGCCCGAAGGACTGGAGTTTGAGATGCGGAGCCACTACATGAAGGAAGTTGTTGCATCCGTCAAGACCAATGAATAAAGCCAGCCTGTGAAGGCCAAAAATATGACTAAGCAGAAGAATAAGCCCGTACCCAAGATGGTGCAGAAGTGGGTACCCACGATTGCAACGCTCACAAAGAGCGTTGATCCGAAGTAATGAAGTGAAGAAGTCCAGACATGGACTATAAACGAAGTGCTAGGCGGGAGGCAACCCGTTTCGTCGAGTCAAGAATAAGCTACCGGGAGGACAACCCGATTCCAGGTTTTTTCGAGTCTTTCAAGTAAGTTAGTTTTTAATTTTGCTACGCAAGACATTAGACTTAGAATGGTTGAATAATATTAGAGACATAATTCTTGGCTGAATATTTTTCTTGGTTCATAAACCCTTTACATGAACCATCCTATATGATGGTTGCTTATTTTCCAGAAACCACAACCAAATAAATTCAGAACCTAACTCAACCATTCATCCTCTTTATGATGTTATGGTTGACTTGTTTTACATGCTAAAAACACACAATTAGAGCCACGACTTATATCTAGATGTTATTTAAATTTCAGCACGTGGTAGGACTCGTGTGAACCTAGAAACTTAACGTTTGGTTGGTTTAAAAATCCATATCCTTGGTTTCTCTAGGGTTAGATTTTTTCTAAGCCTTTTTTAATTTTATTTCATTCAAAATCTCTCTCATCTAATCAAAATTAGAACCAAAACCTATGCCCTCATGATCAAGCCGGGAAAAGCTTCCTTTCAACTAATGGAAGCAAACGATACCGGTAAGACCAAAATAAAAGTAGTCGGAAATATTTTTTGACTTACATTTGTTTTCAATGCTTTGAAAACTCCTCTAAATTTATCTTTAATAGCTCTGATTTTATTTTTTATTTCCGAAATTAGAGGAGTGCTTACCATTAAAACATACTTAGAGGGAGGCAATCTACGTAACCTAACCTTGCATGCACCATGATGCATCACGGGATGCCCCTCCAACATTTTTCATCAAACCACATGCAAAGGACAAGCATAGGGGGCAGCTAAGGCCTTGCTTTGCAGGAATATAATGGAGGCATGTGAGTCAAGGGAGTATGGAGGTGACTCAAAGCAAAATCATAAAGTGGAAGGAGCAATAATGCAAGCGAAGGAATGGACGAGAACATTTAGAAGGTGCAACCCCGTGGAGCACGCGGTCACGAAGCAACAAAGCAAGCCTGAGTGCACTAGGTAAGTCCCTCATCCAGCTTTTTGTTTGTGTGCTCTAGTTTGTAGTTCATAACCACCTTAGACTTAACCATTCACCCCATTTGTTTCGTGCAACAAATCACATCCTTAATCCACTCAAAGTCCATACTCCAAAATAATATTTTTGTACCTTGTTACCGGTTCAAAACCGCAGATATATATTTGTGAGGGAGAGTGCTTCAACCATGGAAAAAAACTACAAGTCTTTTCACCAAGAAGAAGGGATCATCGTCGTCCAAGCCTTTATCGACAACATCTTTGAGGAGGCACTCGGTTTCCGAGTATCCTCGAAGTATGGAAGAGGACACGGCACCGCCGAGGAGGAACCACACTCTTCTCCTCGGTGGCATGAGGGCCACAAGAAGCTCGTCTATGAGGTTCACCGAACCTCATGGATGTACGGAGGAGCCGCCCGTCCGACCTCACCGCTCGACACGATCATCCGCTCCGCCTCCACACGCTCCGTGGTATTCCAATGGGTTTATCATCATGACAGAGGAGGAGGAGAAGAAGCTCGCTTGCCTTGAGTAGAGCCTTGTAGCGAATGTCAACTTCGACGACCAAGCTCTCCACATGTTGGGTTTTCATACGGATATTTACTACATGTTGGAACACCGTGGTTGGGTGCAATTTTCCAACGGAGTGTTGGCAAACACCCACAAGGAATTCACTTTGGAAATTTTCAAGACCATGGCGCCTATCCTTGATGAAGGAGTGTCGAGTCTCTCATTCTGTTTGGAGGGAGTTGAACAAGTGGTTCCCTATGAGTGTATTGGGGAATTACATGGTTTTCAAAAGGGAACCCCGGAACAAGTGGATGTGCATGAAGGCACATGGAAGTTTTTTTTGGAGTATGATCACGGGAGGATACCATCAACGAAGAAATACTATCCGGAACCCCATCATCCAAGTGTTTCACTCATGGATGTGCAAAAGGATTTTGGGGAGAATGACAGAAACAAAGGTAACCGACATGGAGTTGAGTTGGCTTTACTCGGCTTTGATTGCCAGGCAGCCAATAGACCCCTCTCACCTCATGATCAACTGGTGGTGTTGTGAAGCAACATCGTTCGGGAGATACTGGTTCGGGGTGTTACATCTCCATGTTGGCTATCTCTTTGAGAACGGGTATTACAAGGAACCCAAAGCATCTCCTAGCCGGGACTTTCCTAAGATTTGAATATATGAAGCAAGGCAAACAAATTAGTGGAGACGAGAGAGGAGGCTTCAAGGTGGCCAAGGTGAGTTTGCCCCTTTCGGAAGGAAGATTAAGACTTTTCTTGAGGGGAAAGAAGATCGGTTAGAGGAAGAACTTCTTGTGTCGGCGAAGAAAAAAATAAAAGAGAAGGATTGTAGGAGAAGGTTCTTCCACAGCCCAAGAAGGAGGTGCATACCAAAATTATGTCCACCCATTGAAGCAATTCCGGCACCGCCGAGTTACTATGGTGGTGCACCAATGCAACCATGGGGGAGTGGTGCAGCCATACCCCCACCAAATTTTGCGGTATCCAACGTAGCCTTTGCGGAGCCTTATGCACATCTTCCTTAACCACAACAAAGTGTGGCCAGCATTGGAGGATACGCTGCAACAAACATGCGAAACATTGCAGCCATCCAAGCCAATGCAAACCAAATGGGTGAAGGAAATGCAAACATCGCTTATGAACTTGGATGCCTTCACTTAGCACCGCCGAGACAATTCATAGGAGGAGCGGTGCAATCCTATTATGAGCAAGGGTATAACAACCATGATTATCATATCAACCGTCGGCGGAAGATTAGAGAGAGGAGGAGCTTTAGTTATCTTTCCTTTTTCCCTTTTCTTTAATTTTCAGCTTGTATGCGCCTATTTATGCGTTGTGTTTTCAGTTTTTGTTTAAATTTTCAGCATGTGTCTTAGTTTTTATTTTCATCATGAATAAAGTCATCACCTAGTTTTTGCCTTTGGTAAAGTTACAAAGTTTGTGCCATGATGATATATGATTATAATTGCCGCTTTGTTTATCTTTGTAATTGTTTTATGCATGATTAAGCTAATGCTCTCTTAAAATACAAATCTGAAAATATCTAAATGCTAGCTTAATCTTTAGCGGAGGTTATGATAAAAATAAAGACCCATAGTGTTTTATGTGCTCTTAAGTTTTATATGGATTAAAGATGATTTATTTTTGTTCTTAAAAGTAATGCTAACCTTGTCTTAAATACCACTTGCATGTTGCTCTACCTATCCAGAGCCATATATGTATTTGAGTGCAAAAACTTAGTATACAAGATTTATTTTTGAGTGAGTTATTTCAGGCCTCGATTTCTCTGGCCCGAGACTAAGAAGCTGGTCATTCCGTTTTTGTGTATCTATCCGTAAATTGTGTATACCCACATCAGAGATTTCACAAACCTCGCCGGATATCCACCCTGAAAACCAAAAATATCATCTTTTGTGTTTACCTCCTTGACCACAACCTATCTTTGAGTATGATCATCAATTCAAGGAGGATCATGGTGCCAACATTGAAGATTTCAAGTATTTCTCCAAAGGAAAAGTATTTCCGGTACCTACCTTATCTCTTTCACCTCTTTGCCTGAGGACGAGCAAATGTCTAAGCTTGGCGTAGGAGGTAGGTACAATGCAATTTTAGAGTTCAAAGGGGAGAAAATAAAAAAATTTTGAGAAAGAAAAAGAAAAAAATGAGTATAAAGAAAAAGAAAAAGAAGAAAATATATATGAGAAAAAGAAAAAATGTGAGTATGTAAAAATAAAATAAAGTGAACTCTGCAGTTCTCTGAACTGCATTAGGAATTTCAATGTTTCAAGATTAAAATATCCAAACTCATTTTCCAACCATGTGCAATCCGATAACGAGGACTTCCTTTGTGCCTCGGGATCACTCTTTGCCATTTGCACATGTTGAAGGACCGAAACGGCGAACCAGAGAGGGGGGGAGTGAATGGGAGCCGATAAAAATTCTATTCAAGAATTCGGCCTATGAACCCAAATTCACTCTTGCACCTCCGCAAGCTTCTCTTGCCAAGTTCACGTAGCCACTGGAGTGCTACTGAACCTAGGAACAAGACCCGAACAACAGCCTCAACACACACGCAGCGGAAACTCACACGACAAGGCTGCTAGCAGCACAAACCGGTCAGGCCGGTTTCTGAAACCGGTCGGACCGCTCCTGTTGGACTTAGCCTCACGAAGGCAGGGAAAAACCGGTCAGACCGGTTAGGCAAACCGGTCAGACCGATTCTGTCCAGAAAGTCCCCAAAGACCCCAAACACTTCAAAAGCCTTTCCACATCTGAACAAACGAAGCCATGGAGCAGTAAAGACTTCCTTGTTCAAAGATCTTTCTCGACGAGCCCCACCGGGCGAAACCGGTCGACCGGTTTGGGAAACCGGTCAGGCCGGTTTTAGCCTGAACAGTCGAGAAGAACACAGCCCGCGGGTCAACTCCCCCAAAACCAAATCTCAATCTCCCGAATCGCTCCACGGACTTGAACAAGACTTTGGGGATATCAGGAACACCTCATGAGGAGTCCATGGCCAAGTTTAATCCCACCAAATCTCGTCCAAAAAGGAGGAATCGAAGAAATCCCCCCAAAGGCACTACCAACCCAAGAACTCAAGAAACCCCAAAATCGAGCACTTTTCCTCACGGATTTGGGAGGGGAATCACAGCCCAAAGAACCACGAAGGGTTCCCACAAATTTCCCCCATCAAATCCCCAAAGGAAAGGTCCCGAAAACACCGCAAAGAAATCACCGGGAGAGGGCTCCGAAAATCACCACCAAGAACAATCGGGAAAAACACATTCAAACCTTGAGAAATCACGCCGAATCATCTATACATGAAACAAAGATTCGTACAAGGTCTAGCAAGCCGCCCGATCATCCATCCCTCTCTACAAGATCTCTCCGTGAAGCTCTCTTGCTAGTCCTAGAGAAAACCTAAGGAAAATAGGTGGAAAATAGGAAAACTAATGAGCTAGGGTTCCAAGAGTTGGCTGCCAACCTCTCACCTCTTGGGTTATATAGGCGGCAACCGAATGTCTAAAATGCCCCTCTCTACTAACTAGGGATACAAGCCCCTCAATGGCGGATTTGGAATTCTTGATGTCTTCTCCATCGGACGGATGCCCAGCGACCGCACCCTGCGTAGCTCAACGCAAGCCTTGCGATCCCGACGCGTGTCCTCCGCCTCGAAGCTTCCGGCGCCCTGCGACCCCAAACCGGTCAGACCGGTTCTCCAAACCGGTCGGCCGGTTTTGGCCGACACGACCACGCCGGTCTTCGGCCTCGGCTTTGTGGCTCGCCCGAGTAACCGGTGATTTTTTCGGTGAACCACCGCAAACCCCCGCGAACTTGATGTAGCCTCCGCCAATCACCACTCATGACTTGGCTCCCATGAAGTCCCGGCTCGACCTTGGTTTTGTGGCTCAATCAAGAAACCGTCCACCGACTTCATCTTGCTCGTTCTTGCCACCATGCGGCCCGCACTCGACCCCCGCCGGCCACCGGGTCCCTCGAACGAAGCCTACTTGTCTTCTCCACACCTGGAGGCCTCACCAGCAACGACCTTTCGCGCTTGTTCTTCACCTGCACCAACACGAGTCAAGCCGCAACCTGCACCTGCAATACTTAGCCAAGAATCAGTCCACACAACGTTGTCAATCACTCATCACACAAGGAAGCGACCATCCACCGGTCCTCGAACCACACATGGTCCTCACATGTCCACCTATCTCAAGTGTGTGTATTTTTCTCCACCCTCCTTGATATAACATTATTTTCCAATGACCTTTTTGACGAGTCTCAGTAAGACCATGAGAAGCATGTCTGAAGGATCAGATGGCGACTAGAGAGGGGGGGAGTGAATAGGAGCCGGTAAAAATTCTTCCAAAAGAATCCGGCCTATACCCTAGACAAACCCCGGTCACACACAAGCAATGGATCGAATCACGCACCAATCGCCAAGACCACGAGGTTATGGATCAACCTCTAGCCTTAGGAACGATTCCTAGAAGCACACGCGGAAGCACTAGAAAGGGAGGGAGGAATCGAACCAAGAAGCAAAGCACACAGGCTCTGGCGGACCGTCCGGCCAGGAGGGGCGGACCATCCGCACGGGCCTCGCGGACCGTCCGTCTCTGCACCGCGGACTGTCCGCGCCGACCTTGCGGACTGTCCGGCCCTACTCCGCGGACCGTCCGTTAAAGCACACAGAACACCAGAAACGACCCAAGAAAAACGGACCGTCCGCCGAGGCCGGGCGGACCGTCCACACCACCCGCGGACCGTCCGCTACTCAAGCCCGGACCGTCCGCAAACTGGTTGCAACAAAAACCAAAAGCCAAACCTGATCGAAAGCAAGGACGCGCAAGAACACGACAAACACGCGACGAACAGGCCACCCGCGGACCGTCCGCGACCCCCCCGCGGACCGTCCGCGACCCCCCCGCGGACCGTCCGCGCCGCGCGGACGAACGAAACGGCCCCGACCCCGAAAGTCAACTCCCCCAAATCATCATCGGATTTCCCAAACGGTTGAAGCTATGGAGACAAGGGTTTGGGGACTTGAAAAACGTCACACAAGGATGCTATAGCCCAAAAATCTTGCCTCCTAACTCCCTAAATCACTGGGAATCGCGAATCCTTTGAGCACCACCAAAAGCTAGAGCACCGAACGAAAAACTTCGAATCCAAGTGGTTTCCCGGCGTTTGAGGGCACAAGATCAAGCACAAAGATGCACAAGACATATATCCATGTTTCCCTCAAAGAAATCCGGGGAGAAAGCCACTCAAATCCGTGGAATCGAACCGGGAACAAAGGCACAAAAACAAGCACAAAAAGGCCACGAAAACACAACCCCGAATCTTCAATACAAACCAGGAAAGATTCACAAGGTCTAGCATGCCGCCCTAGCATCCATCCCTCTCAACAAATCTCTCATGAAGCTCTCATGCTAGCCTAGAGAAAATGGAAGGAAAATAGCTACGAAAATGAGAAAGAGGAGGGAGGAAATGAAACCCTAAGTCGCGGAGAGAGAGAGCCATCCACACACACTCATGGCTTATATATTAGGTCCTGCCGTAGTGGTAAATGACTCGACTACCCCTAACTAAACTACTGGCGATACAACCCACGTAGGGGCATTTAGGTAATGTTTGTGGGTCTTGCCATCGGACGGCCACGCCTTTGCCGCACACCGCGTCCTCCCGACGCAAGCCATGCGATCCCGCCGCGTGTCCTCCGCCTCGAAGCTTCCCGACACGCCCGGATCCCGTCTCCGTCGTGTTGGGCCCTCGGACTTGGTTTTGAGGCCCAAACCAAGAAACCGTCCGCCGATGGTTTTGTGGGCAAACCACCAAACCCCGCGTGCCCGGTCCGGCCTCCCGCCAAACCACTTGACTTGACCACCACCGTGCACCGGCTCGATTGTCCATGACTTCGTCTCGCTCGTGTCGCCACCATGTGGCCCGCACCCAGTCCCGCTGTCCACCGGGTCCCTCGAACCGAGCCTACTTGTCTCTCCATCTCCCGGAGGCCCCTCAAGGCTGAAGACCTTTCGCGCCCGTTCTTCACCTGCAACAACACGAACTAGGCCGCAGCCTACACCTGCGCACTAAGCCAAGAGTTAGTCCAACACCCGTTGTAAATCACTCATCACTGAGGAGCGGTCATCCATCGACCACTGGGACGCTCCTGGTCCTCAATGTCTTGTTTTGACAACATCTCATTTATAATATCTTGGTAGCACTAAACTTTCCCAAAGAGCTCCATATAAAGCCTACCACATATATGAATGTTATGAGAGGGAAAGGAGTAGAATAAATAGGTTTGTGAAACAAGATGAGATGAGAGTTCATGAGCAAGATGCAAGGTTGTTTAAATTTGTGAACTTGGTTTAGCTCTTTTTCATCTTGTTCTTTATTTCAAAATTTCTGAGATCCATTTAAATTTTGGGAGCATGTTAATACTTGTGGGATAAGCTTAATTAAATATCTAACCTCCGTAGGGATGAAGGCTAGTACATTATGAAACTTTAACGAATTAAACTTTTGAGAGCATTATGTTTTCTCGTGTATGATCAATTGCAAGGTTTAAACAATGAAGGGCAACGATGATATCCATCGAAGGCTTACTCGAGGACAAGCAAGGTTTAAGCATAGGGGAGATGTTAATGGTGAAATTCCGTTAACCTAGCCATGAGTTTACCTTCGGTGTTGGCATGACTTTTGTATCTTATCCATTGGTACTAACCCCCGTAGTATAACAAGTTCACTTGTGCATGTCAGTTTTGGAGCTTAGTGTTTATGCAGGGTTTTAGTGTTGAAAGCAAGACTTTCGGGATAAGTTCATCAAGCACCTCATGACATGACCTTGAAGCCCGATACAAGTCAAGCAATGAAGTGAACACGACTTTAGGAAGCCTAAGGACCCAACCCGAGAAGATGGAAAACTCTGAGGACCTATCCAGAACAGTGCTGAATCTTGCGAGACAAGGACCTTCGTCCAATTTGGAGAGAAACGGACGACAAGGGCCCACATGCAAAAGGGGGAAGTAACTAGAAGACTCGGGAAGCAACATTAGGCGAAGGAGGCCACGAACTGGGCCAAAATGGGCCCAGGCCGGTCGGCCCAACCCGTTTCGAGGCCCAGTCGGCCCCCCTTTGACCTAGGTGCCTCTCGTGCTATTTATAGCCCCCTGACCAAGAGCCACGCATCAATCAATTCGTCATCCGCTGCCGAGGAGCAGAGAAGCTTGAGGGACACCATCTTGGAGATGAGGGTCGAGCTAGTTGTCTACGGTCTCCCTAGCCGACGTGGGAACCTTGCATAGAAGACCACGTCGGAGCTCCGAAGCAAGGATCAAGATCGAGGTAGGATCCCGGTGGTGATCTTGTTCATGTAATCATTGATCGTGAAGTTTTTATAGTGAATCCGATTTCTAGAGATCAAGTGCCTTCTCGATGATTTTGTTTTCTTCTTGGTTTTGCTTCTTCAAATATCTATACTTAAGATAAATTGCATAGGGTGTTCTTGTAGCCGCGATGGCTAGAGGTGCATACCGGACCGACCAAGTGATTTCAACTTGTTCTTATCCAACTCACCCTAGACCAAGTTATGTTATGCTTATGTTATAGCTCTGAAAGGCGGGCTTTTTTGGAATCGGACTGGAAGCCGTGGTTTAAAGATGCTTTTAATGAGATTCGCTTTTCTATTTTCATTTATCTTGTTTGGAGCTATAACATAAGCATGATCTAGACTCTCTAGATCGGTTATCTCTTGCTTTCTCTTGCTACCTCTTTA
This sequence comes from Cenchrus americanus, assembly GCA_947561735.1. Lineage (NCBI taxonomy): Eukaryota > Viridiplantae > Streptophyta > Magnoliopsida > Poales > Poaceae > Cenchrus > Cenchrus americanus. Next base: position 151,236,379 of record OX387242.1, on the reverse strand, counting down.
GTAGAATAGATTAGATGTGTTCTGTTGATGACCTCTTAGATTAGATGCAACTTGCTTCTTCAAAAGATAGCTTTCCTTGTTTTAATAGATTGAATCCTTGCGTTGCACATTGTTCCACGGATTCGATACCTCGGGTTCACCACTCAAGGGAAGAAGGGTCCCTTGACTATGACGGGGGATTTGTCCGCTTGCAAATCCATATGAACTTTGATATGAATATACACCGTCAACACAGGGGCGCGTGGACCGTCCTCGTGGTGCACAGACAACAGCTTGAACTCAACCTCTTGAAGGTCAACACCGCCTTCCCACTACTTGATCTCCCGAATCAACCAATAGATTGCTACCAAATCATAGGTGAAGGTGAAGCGCCTCTAGAAGATGATATACCTATGAATTTGTAGCCTCAAAACCAATGAGTCGAGAGGAATCGAGATTCAACCGAGCTCAAGAACAAAGCTAGGTTTCCAACCGAAATCCTTCAATCTGAGGCCGAATTTGGAGTTTAGGGGATCAAGATCAAGCATAAAGATGCACGAGGCAACTATCCATGATTCCCACCAATAAATCCGAACTCAAACCCCTCAGAATCGAATGAACAAGTCACGCACGAAAAATCGACAAAAATAGCTCGAAAAAGACACGAAAATCTAACGAGCTACAAGCAGGAAATCGACACAACCATGAAATCTTCCATTCACTCGGAGGTCAGATTCTTTACAAACAGAGGAAAAATCCAACCCTATGGAGCAAGAAAATGAGAAGTAGTCTGGATGGATGGTTTGCCTGGAAACCCTAGAGCTAATATATATGAGTCCCTCCCAAGCCAGGCAAATGACTACACTACCCCTAGCTCTTAAGTTGTGATACAAACCCCTCAGGGGCAAATAGGTCATGTAGCACTCCTCTTCATCGCATGACCACATCGTCGCCGCAGACCACGTCCTCCCGACGCAAGCCCTGCGATCCGGCCATGCGTCCACCGACATTGAAGCTTCTCGGCACGCCCGGATCCCGTCTCTGCCCGCCGAGCCTCCGGTCTTGGTTTTGTGGCTCAACCAAGTAACCTGACAATTTTCTGGTGAACCGCCGCAAACCCCGCATGCCGACTCCGGTTGTGAGCCACTACCCTACACCAACTCTGATCGACGACTTCACCTTGCTTTTCTCGCCACCATGCAGCCCACACTTGACCCCGCTGGCCACCGGGTCCCTCGAGTCAGGCCTACTTGTCTCTCCACTCCTTGAAGGCCCCGCAAGGCTGTCGGTGTTTTAGACCGGCAACCTACTACGGGGAGTAACCGAAGTAGATGATTGTGACTCGCCGAGACCGGTAACTCGAAGGAAGAGACACGTGGCACACAATTTAGACAGGTTCGGGCCGCGAGGTGCGTAATACCCTACGTCCTGTATGCTGCGTAGCTCTGGATTGATAGGGCACGATTACAAGATGGTGCAATAGTGCGCCGTGAGTTGTAGGAGATGAAGATGAGATGATCCTGAGATCGGTCCCTGCCTCGCCTTATATAGTCCGGGAGGCAGGGTTACAAGTCGGAGTAGGGAAGGAGTACTAGTCGAGTACGCCTAGGAGACCTCTATACATTGCGGAACGTGTACAGAGTCCTAATCGAGTACTACTCCTGTGTAGTCCTTGTGCTCCACGCCTTCAGGTGCCGTGTAGCGCAAGCCGGGTAGTCCCAGGGGCCCACCGAGTAGTCGGTCCTGGTACCCACCGAGGTAGTGGGCCCAGGGAGGTCCATACGACAAGCCCCCCAGTACTTTGTAGTCAAGACGGATAGCTTCCAGTAGTCTTGACGGCCTTAACGAGTAGTCCTCAAGCGTCCCTGAGTACTACAAGTCAAAAGTCCTCAAGAGTAGTCGAAGCATCCCGAGGCTGGAATGTACTCCAGCTGATGTTTGAGCAATCTTGAAGTCTTCTCAAGTAGTCCCAAGCGTCCTTGAAATCTGCCTTCGAAGGTCTTCAAGAAATGCCTGTCTTGTCTTGAAGCCGAAGCCGTCATGGAGATGTGATTTGCAGAACCGCAATCCACAAGGGGTAGCCCCCGAGCCTCGAGCCGCAGGCTCTGGCTGAGGATCCATCTGAAGTCTCGGCAAGAAAATCCCGAAAAATCCGGAGAGAAAAAACCGAAGGACACGTGGCACGGAGCCCCCGAGCCTTGAGTCGAGTACTTCTTCTCGAATTGAAGGGTCTTCTTGGAGAATGTGTCCTGAGATGCTCTTGAGACTAGCCGCGTCCCAGGTAGTCGAGTAGAAGTAGCCGAGCCCCCGAGGTGAGGCGCGTCGACTAGTAGAATACGAAGAGTCACGCGCAGACGCTGAGTCAGCCGCGCGTGGACTTATCCAGCCGCCCGTTGCGGAGGTGATTTGGCTTATAAATAAGAGCCAAAACCCTTAGGGTTTTTCACCCAAGTGAGCCGCAGTCGTTTGCACTTGAATCTTGAAGTAGATCCACTCCAGCGCCTGCTGCCGCCGTAGTAGATCCGAGCGCATCGCCACCTGAAGGGTTTAGGGTAGCCCCCGAGCGGATGCGAGTGAAGACTCCTTGTACTTGGAGAATGAAGCCATCGCCGTCGAAGACATCGAAGGCCGGCGGAAAGAAGAGGAGCCGTACAGAGGCCGCCGCGGCCGCCACCAGTGCGGCGCCACCACTGTCTCCACCGCGTGCTGATCCAAGCCGCGAGTGGAAAAAGTCGAAGGTCAAGACGGAGGACCTGCTGACCCTGCTGAACAGCGGGTTCATCTGGGAGAAAGAAGTCGACATGTGGAGATCCGCCGCAGGAGATCCGTATCTGATGGAGAAGGCGGAGGACGAGATCCCGATGTTCTCGCGCTTCGTGGAGCGCGGGCTTGCGCTGCCAGCAAGCGACTTCTTCAAGGGGCTGCTCGGGTACTACGGCATCGAGTACCTCAACTTCAACCACAACGGCATCTTCCACACATCGGTCTTCGTCCACTTCTGCGAGTCCTTCCTCGGGATCAAGCCGCACTGGGTGCTCTTCCGGAAGTTCTTCCGCGTCGTCAAGCCGCCCCGGTGCCTCCAACCCCGAGTAGTCGGAGGGGCCGGGATCCACGTCGAGGGAGGACGCCGCGGATCGCACGGCGTACAAGCTCGTGGACTCCAACACGGACCGGAAGACGCGGTGGTTCTACATCACCAACCACCACCCGTGCCCTCGCCGAAGCCGAGCGGACGGCGGCCCGTGCATCGGGAGTGGTGGAACACGGAGCCCACCATGCAAGAGGGGATCCAGCTCCCCGAGCTGCTAGCACGCATCCGGGTGCTCAGAGAAGCCGGACTGAGGGCCGAGCACGTGGCCTTCAGTTTCATGAAGCGCCGGATCCAGCCGCTGATGGCGAGGGATACGCTAGGCTTCGAGTACACCGGCGACGACGACACGTCGCGGATGCCGGGGGGCGAGTTGGACGACAACGACATCATCGAGAGGTTGTCGCGCATCTTCAAGGACATGCCGGAGTACACGGCGTGCCCTGTCGAGGAGTACTGTGCTGCGCGCCCGCCCAACGAGGTGAGTAGCCGTACCCCCCTCGTCGAGTAGTGGGCACTTGTAGCAGAGTTGCTGACGCCTTGTGTCTTTGCGCAGGATGATGTGAAGCGGTTTGTCTCCGAGCCGCAGCCGCCACCGAGCGGGATCGAGATCCCGGCGGAGGGGAAGGCGAAGGAGCGCCGTGAAGTCGGTGAAGGCGACGACCCCGTCATCGTGGAGGATACCTCCGATGACGAAGAAGACGAAGAGACGCTCGCGCAGACCGCTTCCACCGCGGTCGAGGTTTAGCCGTCCAGGCTTGCCTCATGTGCCACTTATCCAAGATCCTCCGGCTAGCCTGGAGGCTAGCCTTGCTGCGCCGCCGCGGAAGCCGCGCAACCCCACCAAGAAGCGGGTGGCGAAGAAGATGAAGGTCTCAGAGACCACGCCTCCGGAGGTTAGTTATCTTGAACAGAGTAGTCGAGTACCCAGTAGTCGAGTACGGTACTGACGAGTAGTCGTCCTCGTGTGCAGGAGGTGCCGCCAACGGAGCCCGTCGAAGAGGGCGACGAAGGCGTGTGGGACCCGGTGGGGGAACCGGCTGGAAGCCGAAGTCCAGCCCCCACTGTCGAAGATCTTCTGGCGCAGCTGGAGCGCCAGCCCCCTGCTCCGGTGGAGAGCAGAGTACCCGCGGCCGCCGCCGTTGGAGAGATGGAAGCCGCAGGGACGCGGGAGACGTCTGCGCCGGCCGCTGCCACCGTGCAGGCAGTAGCCGAAGAGGCGGAGGAGGAGACGCCCGCCGAGGGTGGACTGGTTGACATCGCCAGCATCCTCGGTGCTCCGGCCGTGACTATCGTCCGGTCGAACTTGTAAGTACCACGTCTTCATGAGTAATACTCGTTGTCGTAGTCGATGATTGCCTGACGAGCTTCTGTGAATACTTGTGCAGAAAATCCACAGATCTGAGCTGGGACGGGGAAGAGCCCGCAACAACAGAGGCGGGAGAGGCCGTGCCACCCGTCGAGGAGCCCGCTCCCGAGGCCCAAGCCGCGACCGAGCCCCCGGCTGCCGAAGCGCCGCTGCTAGAGGCGGTCGTAGTCGAAGGTGAGTGCCCTTCCTGAAGCTGTAGAACTTCCAGGACGAGTAGTCGTAGGCACTGATGCGCATGTTCCTTGTTGACAGGCGCTGAAGGAGGTGACATCCCTGCAGGGGTGCCCATGCAGGAGTTGACACTAGAGGCCCCGGAGGCCGCGGAAGGAGCCCCCGAGCCCGAGGGGGAAGTCGTCGAGAAGTCCGCCGAGGGGGAGGCGGCTACCATGTCACCAGGGGTTGCCCTGGAGGTGGCAATCCGATCCCCCGAGATCCAAGACGCGGAGCCTATCCGCTCGGCGCCGATGACGAAGGCTACGTCGAGTAGCCGTGGCGGGATTGAGCTGCTGGCCGACGATCTCGTCGAGTCGGCAACGGTAGCCCAGCACCTGGAGGCGATCCGGCGGGCTGAGCAGTGGATGAAGGTACGTAATCGTAGCCTCCCGAGTAGTCCATCCTTTGCGTAGAGTACTCTGCTTGACTTGAGCTTGTCTTGTGCAGGACGTCGCGGAGCGATCCCGCGAGAAGTCGAGCATGCTGCAAGGCTACGGCGACACCGTGCTCCGAGCCGAGGCCATGGAGGAGCAGCTCGTGAAGTCACGGAAGCACGCGGCCGCGATGCAGTCGAAGCTCGATGCCGCCTTCGCCAAGTACCACAACGATGTGATGGAATTGTAGGCGAAGGGCGACGACTTGGTGCGGAAGAACAAAGGCCTCCGCAACAAGAATAAGGGTATGTCCTTTGACTTGTCGGGTACTTGTTGGAAGTCGCATAGCCTCTGACCCGTTGTTGTGTTGTGTTGCAGAACTCGAGGGCCAGGTGGAGTAGTTGAAAGCCTCGGAGGTCAGCATGAAGAACCTCTTCTACCGGGAGCAAGAAGCCCGCCAGGTACTTGAGCTCGACTACAAGGAGCTTGCCCTCGAGTGCGAGAAGCATATGGAGCTGCGGATTGCCTCTGACAGAGATCTCGTCAACTGCTACAAATCTTTGCAGAAGTTGAACGAAGATTGCGAGGCGCTCCGGCCCGACCGAAGGACCTTGAAGAGGTCGCCCTCCCGATCGCGAGGCTCCCGGTGCCGCACCCGGCGGCCCCAAGATCGCCCCACCGGCGGATCGACTTCGTGAAGCGCCGAGCCGGCCGGCCGCCTACGTCAAGCACATGGCCAAGTCGATCCGGGCAAGGCATCGGCCTTCATGAAGTCGTACTTCCCGAAGGCTCCAGTGGAGGTGGTCGCCGGCGGGGTAGCCGCCAACTGCTCGGATGAGCAGTATGCAGAGCTGCTGGAGCAGATGGCTCCTATCGCAGAGCAGGTAGCCGAGAAGCTGAACCTACAGTAGCCCTGCATAGGTAGCTTAGTAGCCACAGTTGTACAAAAAACAGTTGTAATGAACTATTCATGTATCAATGAAATGAAGTTGTTCCATCAATGAGTACTCGTAACCACGATCTCAGAGTGCGGAGCGCCCATCGTGGAGTAGGTGCGAGTAGTAGTACTCGGCTTTAGTAGTCCTGTTGTAGGGAGTAGACAGTAAAGAAGTTGATGAATAACCAAGCTTTAATACTGAAGAAGTACACCTGGGTGGCCAGGGCCGTAGTTACAAGTAGTCGCCAGGACCCGGAGGCCGCTTACAGCTAAGTGGCGCTGGAGCGGGTAGCCGCTCGTAGCCGGTGATCCGTAGGTAGCCGTGGAGGCTGGATCGCAGATCCGTAGGTAGCCGCGCGGGGCTGGATCTTGGAGTGTGGTCTCTTGGTAGACCGCTGCTAGAGTCCTTGACGCTCGTCGCAGCCCAGGGTCCGTAGGTAGCCGGACGGGCTGGATCTGGAGGAGAGTAGTCCGGAGACTTGGAGCCAGGACCCGGAGGGTCGCTTGCGGCAAGGGGTGTTGATGTAGTCGTGTAGACTTGAACCCCGTAGTAGTCGTGTAGACTAGGCGTAGAATCGACAAAGTTGGTCGACGTTCCACGAGTTGTTGACGTCTTCGCCTTCAAGTGTTTGGAGGCGGTAGGAGCCCGGCCCGGTCACCTTAGCCACGGTGAAGGGGCCTTCCCAGGGGGAGCTGAGCTTGTGGAGTCCTTCCGTGTTCTGGATACGGCGGAGGACAAGATCTCCAACGTTGAAGGAGCGTTCCTTGATGTTGCAATCATGGTAGCGTCGGATACCCTCCAGGTACCTTGCTGATTGGACGAGGGCGGCGCAGCGAGCTTCTTCGATGCTGTCGATATCAACTCGTCTGCTGTCTTCTGAGACGCCTTCGTCGTAGTGTTTCACTGCCGGTGAGTTCCATATGACGTCGGCAGGGAGGATGGCTTCGGAGCCGTAGACCAGGAAGTAGGGGGATTGCCCCGTTGGCTTGGATGGTTGAGTCCGCAGCCCCCAGAGTGCGTTGGGTAGTTCCTTGATCCACTTGCCCCCTTTAGAGTTAGCAGCGTCATGTAGCCGCTTCTTGAGGGCGTCGAGCACCATCCCATTGGCACGCTCGACTTGTCCGTTGGCCCGTGGATGGGCAACTGAGACGTATCTGACATCGATCCCGCTGTTCTCGCAGTACTCCCAGAACTGGTGGTTGTTGAAGTTGGACCCCAGGTCTGTGATGATGCGGTGGGGTAGCCCATAGCGGTGTACGAGTTCATCCAGGAAGTCGAGTACTCTGTCAGCCTTGGGGCATGTGACCGGCTTGACCTCGATCCACTTGGTGAACTTGTCGATAGCCACCAGTACCCTGTTGAATCCGCCTGGCGCAGTTGGTAGTGGCCCAATCATGTCGAGCCCCCAGCAGGCAAAGGGCCAGGTCGGCGGTATGGTGACTAGCTTGTAGGCTGGGACGTGTTGCTGCTTGGCGAAGAATTGACATCCCTGGCACCTTCTGATGAGTTCTTCGGCATCGCTCAGGGCTGTGGGCCAGTAGAAAGCTCGCCGGAAGGCCTTGCTGACCAGCGTACGTGAAGACGCGTGGTTGCCGCAGACGCCCTTGTGGATCTCCTCCAATATGTCATTGCCTTCTTCACGAGGGACGCACTTCATGAGTACTCCGGAAGATGCGCCCCGCTTGTAAAGCTTGTCTCTGACGAGGACGTAAGACTTGGCGCGGCGGACGAGTTGTTCGGCCGCGTTCTTGTCGGAGGGGACCTTCTGCTCGCTGAGGTAGTCGATGAAGGGTTGCCTCCAGTCCACGTCGATCATCATGACCTCCCCGCCCACCGGTGGATGGGCTGGGGCAGTGGTCGGTGGCGCCGGCTCCGGGATGGATGGCGCGTGAAGCTCATGGACGAAGACGCCCGTGGGTACTTGGGCGCGGGTGGATCCGAGCTTCGAGAGGACGTCCGCCGCAACGTTGTTGTCGCGGACGATGTGATGGAACTCGAGGCCATAGAACTTGTTCTCGAGCTTGCGGACTTCTAGGCAGTAGGCGTCCATGTTCTCCTTGTTGCGGTCCCAGGACTTGTTGACTTGGTTGATGACCACTGCGGAGTCGCCGTAGACTAGTAGCCGCTTGATGCCAAGTGAAGCCGCGAGGCGGAGCCCGTGCAGGAGGGCTTCGTACTCGGCTTCATTGTTCGAGACCTTCCAGAAGATCTGCAGGATGTACTTGAGTTGTTCGCCCGTTGGAGAGATCAGGAGTACCCCTGCGCCTGCGCCCTCGAGGTTGAGTGAGCCGTCAAAGTACATCACCCAATGCTCTGGTCTCACGGTGGGAGTAGGTAGCTGGTTCTCCCGCCACTCTGCCATGAAGTCGACTAGTGCTTGCGACTTGATGGCCGTGCATGGCTTGAAGTCGATGGTGAGGGCGCCGAGCTCGACAGCCCACTTGGAGATTCTTCCAGTGGGCGTCTTGGTTCCTCGAATGTCGCCGAGCGGGTAGTCGGTGACGACGGAGACCGAGTACTCCTGGAAGTAGTGTCGTAGCTTCCGCGAGGTGATGAGTAGAGCGTACAGGAGCTTCTGTACGGGCTGGTAGCGAGCCTTGGACTCTGATAGGACCTCGCTGACGAAGTAGACCGGGCGCTGGACCGGATAGGCGTGGCCGTCTTCCTGCCGCTCGACAACGATGGCAGTACTGACCACGTGAGTAGTCGCAGCTAGGTAGAGCAGTAGCTGCTCGCCTTTGTAAGGAGCCGTGAGGATTGGCGGCTTCGACAGGAAGTCCTTGAGCTGAGCAAGGGCTTGATCCGCCTCTGGAGTCCACACGAACTTCTCATGGTGCTTGAGTAGTTTGAAGAAGGGTAGACCCCGTTCTCCTAGCCTCGAGATGAATCTGTTCAACGCCGCCATGCACCCCGTCAGCTTCTGGACGTCCTTGATGCTCGTGGGAGCTTTCATGCTGGTGATGGCGGAGATCTTCTCGGGGTTGGCTTCAATGCCGCGCTGGCTGATGATGAAGCCGAGTAGCTTGCCCGAAGGGACGCCGAAGACGCACTTGTTCGGGTTGAGCTTCCAGCGGTACTCGCGCAATGATGCGAAGGTCTCTTCAAGGTCGTCGATGAGGGTACTGGAGTCCCTGGTTTTGACAACCACGTCATCCACGTAGGCCTCGACGTTCTTGTTGAGTTGCCGCTTGAAGCGGTGCCCGGATGGCCCGTTGGTAGGTAGCGCCGGCGTTCTTCAGCCCGAATGACATGGTCGTGTAGCAGTACGCGCCAAACGGGGTGATGAACGCGGTCTTCTCCTGGTCTTCCTCCTTGATTGCGATCTGGTGGTACCCGGAGTAGCAATCGAGGAAGCAGAGCAGGTCGCAGCCCGCCGTGGAGTCGATGACTTGATCAATCCGCGGCAACCCGAAGGGGTCCTTGGGGCAGTGCTTGTTGAGGTCGGTGTAGTCGACGCACATCCTCCACTCGTTCGAGTTCTTCTTGCGGACGAGGACGGGGTTGGCGAGCCACTCAGGATGGAAGACTTCTCTGATGAAGCCGGCTGCGAGTAGTTTGGCAAGCTCCTTCTTGATGGCGTCCCGTCTGTTGTCAGCAAAGCGTCGGAGGTGTTGTCGCTTGGGGTGGCCTTTGGATCGACGTTGAGGCAGTGCTCGATCAGCTCCCTGGGCACTCCTGGCATGTCCGCTGGCTTCCACGCGAAGATGTCGCGGTTAGCCCGAAGGAAGCTGATGAGCGCGTCTTCCTATTTGGGGTCGAGGCCGGCCCCGATGGTGGTGGTCTTGCTGGGGTCGCCTGTTCCGAGGTCGACCGACTTGACGAGTACCTCCTCAGGTGGCTGAGGCTTGTTGGCGCTGTCAGACTTCTCTGGGATGTCGAGTTCGCTTGTGGCAAGCTTCTTCGACGCAGCGTAGACCTCCATCATCGGGTTGGGTACTTGGTTTGTTGAAGCGATCACCACGGCCTCTGTATCGCAGTCGTGAGAGATCTTCAAGTCCCCCTGGAGGGAGAGTACGCCGGCTGGACTTGGCATCTTGAGTACCAAGTAGGTGTAGTGGGGCACCGCCATGAACTTGGCGATGGCCGGTCCGCCGAGGATGGCATGGTAGGAAGTCTCGAAATCCGCGACCTCGAACTTGATGTACTCGGTGCGGTAGTTATCCCGAGACGCCCCGAAGGTAATCGGCGTACCACCGAGCCCAGGTGGGATAGCCGCGTTGCTCCGGGACGATGCCGTAGAAAGGCATGCTGCTCTTGTCGAGCATGGGGGTGACGTCGAGGTTCATCTTCTTCAATGTTTTGGTGAAGAGGACGTTGAGCCCGCTTCCACCGTCGATGAGCACCTTGTTGAGCTTGGAGCCCGCCACCGTTGGCTTCAGGACGAGAGGGAACCGTCCTGGCTCGGAGAAGCTAGTCCACTGGTCCGCGCGGGAGAAGGTGATGGGTACTTCTGACCACCTGAGAGGGGTCATAACCGCTGGCTCGATGGACATCACTTCACGACGGGTAGCCTTCTGCTCCCGCCTGCTGGGCAGTCCGCCGAAGAGGACGTTGACGGTCTTCTCGGGTTCTTGGAAGTCGTTGTTGTCGCCGTCCTTCTTCTTGCCCTTTTGGTCGTGAGGGTGCGGTGGCTCCGGCGTATCCTTGAGCGCGTGCCTGAGCTGGTAGCACTGCTCGGTAGTGTGATTGCCGTTTGGATGCCACGGGCACTTCTCCTTCAGTAGGTCCTTGAACCCGCCAGAGTTCTTCTTCGAGTTCACTTTCGCAGGGCGCTGGATAGCCGCGACAGTGTTGTCTGGCTTGCGCTTGCGGTTGGGACCCGAGTAGTTGCAGTTGTTGTTGTTGTTGTTGCGGCCGCCTTGGTTCGCGTTGCTGCCGCTGCTGCCGCCCTGGCTCTGCTTGGACATGCCGCGGATGGCGTCGTACTTGGCGTTAGCCTTGTCCTCTTCATCCGCCCAGGACGTGATCATGTCCTTGAGGTGGGGAATGGACTTGGGGCGGCGACGGCCGAAGTCCTCGAAGGTGCGGCGATGGTAGAGGCCGTCCTGGAAGAGGTCGATGACCTCCTTGTCGGTGACGTTGACGACGGTAGCGCGCTTGTCGAAGAAGCGGCGCATGTACTTGCGGAGGGTCTCGCCTTGTTCCTGCTTGACCATGGCAAGGTCCATGCGAGTACCCGAACGGCCCATGGCGCCCGCGAAGTTTCTTGTGAATTGTTCCTTCAGCTGGTCCCACTTGTCGATCGAGTGCTTATCGAGCGACTCGAGCCATGTGACTGGGGCTTGGTCCAGGCAGAAGGGGAAGTAGAGGCATTTGGTGTCGCTGTTGCCGCCAGCGTTCTCGATGGAGAGAGCGTAGCATCGGAGCCACTGGATAGGGTCCTGCTTCGCGTCGTACTTGGTGATCCCCAAAGGTTTGAACTTGTCGGGGAGGAGCAGGTTGCGAAGCCGGGGTGAGAAGGCGGGGAAGCCGTCGCCCTCAGCAGCAGTGGTCGACTTCTTCCGCCGCAGCTCCTCGATCTTCTGGCGAGCGTCGTACCCGCCGTGCGAGGCGCCGGAGGCGTGGCTGTGCGCGTGGCCTCGGCCGCCGCGACTACCGCCGCCTCCAGCTCTCCTGTTGGCCCCGTGGTTGGAGCCGCCGCCGTCGGCCGCCGCCGCCGTCGGGGGTCGTTGCCGCCACCACCGGCCGGAGCGCGGTGGGGGACAACCTCCCGATTGCCTTGGTCCTGAGAAGGTCCGCCGGCGTGGGAGCGGCGACGGGTTGGGTCGGCTGGTATGTCGCCTCGAGTACGGTTGGGGCCAGCATTGCCGCTGCGACTAGTAGCTTCGTTGTCGCGCGGCTTAGCTGGGGGAGGTTGGCTGACTCTTTTGTCGACCCGCATGAAGTAAGCTTCTTCAGCGAGCTTGGCGATGACCTCTCCAGCGCGTATGCCCTGAGCTCGGCGTGCGATCGTTGTGATCGACATGAGGCATTGCTCGAGAGTGGTGTGGACTCTGCTCTCGACCGCCTCGAGAGCTTCCGCAAGGTTGCGGATGGGAAGGTTGTCTCTGAGCCGCCGGCGCCGTTCACTACGCTTCCTGTTACGTTCGCGTCGAGCGTCCCTGTTGGCATCGGTCTCGCCTGCAGGTGCATCGGCAGACAGCTCGTCTGCAGAGATGTCCTCCAGGTACTTGTCTTCAGCCGTGTTTGAGGGTCCTGGGGTGTTGTCGCCGGCAGCCATGAAGACTTGGCGATCGGGGGTACCCAAGCTGGGCTCAGAGGGTGCCACCTCAGTTGGTGTGTCTGAGTCAGCCTGGGCCAGTGGTGTTCCCTCCTGGAACGGTAGTGAGTCGATGTATGCGACGTAGCGTGAGTCCTCCTTTGCCAGGTCAGCAGGCTTGCGGTCCGGCCAGTAGACGTATCTGCCGGTCGGGGTTGATTTTATAACCAGCCCAGAGGCTGGCCCTGACAAGGGAAGCTCAGAGGAGTTGTCTTCGGATTCGGGCTCCTCAGGGTCCGACCCGAAGTCGAACTCGTAGTCCGGGTTCGAGTAGAACTCGGAGAGAGGGCTGGAGCCCGAGACGTGATCGGGGACGGCGTCGGAGTCCGAGTTGTACTCGGTTACGGGCTCCTTGCCGGCCCGTCGTGGAGTAGGAGCCCCCGTGCGGGCCCGGCTGAGGACGCGGGGGCCACGCGCGGAGCGCTGACGTGGTGAAGGGACCGTCTGCGATGGCTGAACAGCCGGCTCGCAGGCGATGGCCCATGGCGACGTCGAGTTCGACTTGGAAACGGACTCGAGCTCGAAGTCAGCGTGATGGTCGAAGAGCGAGATTTCGCCGAACTTGCCGGCGAGTTCGCCTGTGACGACTTCGGGAAGCGTCACGAGGCCTGTCCTCGGGTTGGGCTGCATGGTCGGGGCGGCGGCCGGAAGGAGCCCGCGCCGTCGGCAGGTGCGGACCCGTGCGCCGAAGACGAAGGTGTCGCCGCGGTTGAAGGCGACGGTTGGCTTGATGTGGACGGAAGCCGTCGAGTTCGCCATGTGATCTCGAGCGAGAGCCCCTACCTGGCGCGCCAGCTGTCGGTGTTTTAGACCGGCAACCTACTACGGGGAGTACCCGAAGTAGATGATTGTGACTTGCCGAGACCGGTAACTCGAAGGAAGAGACACGTGGCACACAATTTAGACGGGTTCGGCCGCGAGGTGCGTAATACCCTACGTCCTGTATGCTGCGTAGCTCTGGATTGATAGGGCACGATTACAAGATGGTGCAATAGTGCGCCGTGAGTTGTAGGAGATGAAGATGAGATGATCCCGAGATCGGTCCTCGCCTCGCCTTATATAGTCCGGGAGGCGGTGGTTACAAGTCGGAGTAGGGAAGGAGTACTAGTCGAGTACGCCTAGGAGACCTCTATACAGTGCGGAACGTGTACAGAGTCCTAACCGAGTACTACTCCTGTGTAGTCCTTGTGCTCCACGCCTTCAGGTGCCGTGTAGCGCAAGCCGGGTAGTCCCAGGGGCCCACCGAGTAGTCGGTCCTGGTACCCACCGAGGTAGTGGGCCCAGGGAGGTCCATACGACAAAGGCATAGACCTTTCGCGCCCACTCTTCACCTGCACCAACGCAAATCAAGCTGCAACCTGCACATGCAATACTCGGCCAAGAGTCAGTCCACACCACATTGTTAATAACTCATCACAGCCAGGAGCGACCATCCACCGGTCCTCGGATGCTCCGGTCCTCAGCTACGACCCCTTCGATCCCCATAATGAGCACGAGGGGGGGATCGTTTAGCAAACTGACCACCTGTAAACTCTCCAACCAACCACCAGAACCACGACCTCCTGAAATAAACCGAGACTCACCACGAGCACAAAAACCAAACTGGTCCCCTTGCTCCCTTCAAATCGGTCTGACCAGTTTCACTCCTCCAACAGGCTCCCTTCCTCCCATAGAACTCTTTTATCCCCAAGCCGGAACTGTGCGAACAATGGCCTTACCCCTGGGTAGTGGCATATGAGACCCTTTGAAACAACTTGAACCCTTTAGCCACGACAAAGTCTAGAAGGATCCGAATTGCCTCAAGATGGACCACAAGAGCAAAGGTCTCCTCATAGTCGATTCCCTCCTTCTGACTATATCCCTGAGCAACAAGTCAGGACTTGTTCCTCACCACCATCCCATTCTCACCCTCTTTGTTCTTCCAAACCCATTTGGTTCCTATAGGATGGCAATTTGGAGGTGGTTCAACTAACTCCCACACCTGGTTCCTCTTAAAATTTTCCAACTCCTCATGCATAGAATTGACCTAGTTTGCATCAGATAAAGCGTGTCCAATGTCCTTGGGCTCAAAGGAGGCAACAAATGCAGCATGAGCAAAATGAGAGGAATTTCTGGACCTTGACCGCGTAGTACCTTCGTCGATGTCCCCAATGATCTTCGATAGGGGATGCACTTCTTGAATCCGCCGGGGAGCCTCACGCCTCGAGACTATCTCCCCCTCAACGTCAGCTTCTCTCTCCTAGTCCTCTTGTCGCACCATCGTAGTCCATGAAGTAGATGGTCCACCCTCCATAGTAGTCGTAGGGGAACTAGTGGGTACACACTCAGCTTCAGGGGCATGGTTCTCTCCATCATCATCTCCAGCATCATCCTTCTCCTCTTCAAAGTGATCCTCGGCCATCTCCTCATCACCTGCACATTCAAAGCCAAGAGAGGTACATGGCATTGTCTCGTCGATGGTTACCTCGCAAGTCTCCATGATTTTGTTAGTCTCAAGATTAAGCACTCTATAGGCTCTAGAATGGTTAGCATATCCAAAGAAAATCCCATCACTAGACCTAGCCTCAAACTTGTCGAGTTTTCCCTTCTTAAGAATAAAGCATTTGCAACCAAAGACTCAGAAATGACTCACCTTGGGTGCCCGACCATGCATAAGCTCATAACAGGTCTTTCTCTTGAAAGCTCGCAATAAAATCCTGTTGGAGACATGACAGGCCGTATTGACCGCCTCAGCCAATACCTCCTAGGAGTCCTGTGCTCATCGAGCATCGTCCTAGCCATCTCACAAAGAGTCCGATTTTTCCTTTCCACAACTCCATTTTGAGGGCGCACATAAGGGGTCGAATACTGATGTTCAAGACATAAGGCATCAAATCGAGAGTTCTTGAACTCTGAGCCATTATCACTGCGGATAGCTCGAATGGCATTCCCATGCCTCTCGTTCTTCAACATCACGATCAGATCTCGAACAAAACCAAAAGTCTCACTTTAATCCTCCAAGAAAAACTCCCAGGCATAGCAAGAGTAATCGTCTACCACAACAAGGACATACCACTTCCCACCCACCGAGCGAACTCGAGCTGGCCCAACAAGGTCCATATCCAACAGCTCTATCGGATGCTCGGCCATGACATCGGTCAGGGATGGATGGGGAGTGGCTACCATACTGCCATGCCTACACGGAGCGCAAACAAAATCCTTCTCAAACTTCAACCTCGGCAATCCTCGGACAAGGTCAAGACCACTCAAGCGGGAAACCAAATCAAAGCTCAAGTGACCCAACCGCCTATGCCATTTCCACAAATCAGAAGAAAGACCGGCCATCAAACAGCGAGCAGGACCCAAAGAACGAGAGAAATCAGCCCTGAAAATCTGACCCTCGGGGATGATCATACAAAGAAGATCAACTCGAGAATCCAGCAAACGAGACTCACCAGACTTGAAACGCACCTCAAAGCCCTCATCAAGCAACTGAGACACTGAAAGCAAATTGAAACCCAAAGACTTCACAAGAGCAACCCTCTTCAATGTTACCTTGTCACTCACATGCACTACACCCTCAGAAACCACCCTTCCTCGTCCGTTATCCCCAAAAGTGATGTACATCTTTTCCTTCACTGGGGTGAGGCTGGAGAACCACTTCTTGTCTCCGGTCATGTATAGGGAACATCCAGAGTCGATCAACCAAATGTTCTCCAAGCCTCGTGCATGTAGTCAGAAACAAATAAAGTTGAACCAGTGTCGAGCCATCTGCTCAAAAGAGGGGTTAGCAAACATCATTCCCTTGCCACAAAATTTCCCATATCCCATGGAAGGAGTACGAGTACCACGACGGGGAAAACATGGTCCATAGTTCCTCAGGAACCCAAAGCTGCGATCATCTCCCCTAGACCCGTATTGAGGACGAGTAGGGGGACGTCCAGCAAAACCACCACGAGCCCGACCAAACCTCTCACCAGCACGCACACCATCATCTCTCACCACCACCTCTCTGTGGGAACCTACCACCCTGAGCTCCAATTCTACAAACACTCCTCACACTTCCCACACCCCGTGGAAGTGGCACTCTAGGTTTAGGAATACCATGAGACTGGATACCTGTCCTGGTTTGCTTGCTCCCTAGCAAGCCTCTGGTCCCTCTTCCTCTTGTAGCAAAACTCTGCTAGATGCCTCTCCTTTCCACAATACTCACACCTGAAGGGGATGGGTTTTGGTTTTGACTCTGGCTTCTCTCTAGGTTTCACACCATTCTCACTCACAAACTTCACCGGTCTCTGGAAGTCATTTGTTTTAGGTGGGAATTTGGGTGGATCTTGGGTTGTGTCAAGCTTCTTGCAAAGGTAGTTGGGCTTTGGTGTGAAAGAGTTCTTGGGTGCTTTTGGAAGTGGGACTTGGATGTCTCTGATCACCTCAAACACGGGGTTAGACTCAACACACTTCTCATACACACTCTCCCCACTGTTTTCTCCCACTTTCTCACCCAACTTCTCAAAACCGAAACCACGACCATCCGCTCTCTTGAACTCCTCAATCATGATTTTCAATTGAGGTTCCTACCCAGACAACCAACCCAACACCTTCCTAAAGTAATCATTCTCCTCATAGATGACATCCAAACGGGAAGTAAGTTCAAGATTGCGCAAAGTAACTTCATCACAGCTAGTGCATGCATTGAAAACAGGAGATTTCAAAGAAGCTTCCAAAGTGCTAATGGTAGAACGAGCATCAACAAGCTTAGCATGCATAGTAGGACATGATTTACAAGCACCAAGCAAAGTGGGTCTAGCCTTAAGCTCATCATACTCAGTCCTAAGAGCATCTAGTTTAGCCAAAGTGGAAGCTTTCTTCTCATTAAGCAATTTGATCTCATTCAACCATGCACTACATTCAGAACATTCAACATCATCAGAAATGGTAGGAGTAAGTTTCAAAGAGTCATTCTCAAATTTCAATTCAAGCAATTTAGACTCTAACTCTCCAACTTTCTCACTAGCATTCTCAAGTTGAGCCCTAAGATCTCTCCTCATCTTTTTGGCATCTCTTAGCACACTATCATGGTTGTCAATCAAGCCATTCAACCTAGTGATCTCAGCAAGCAAAGAGTCAGGGTCACGGTTTACCTCATCCTCTGAGTCGGAGTCAGTGTCTTCCTTCTCGCTCTTCTTGCTACTTGAGCTATGGGCCATGCCACAAAAGCCTCCAAATGCAACACAGCTCAACCCACTGAGGTTCCGGCTTTCATTCTTCTTGCCCTTGCGCCTCCCGACGTCTTCATCCTCACTACTTGAGCTTGAATGCACGTCGCTTGAGCTTGTGTCGACATCGCTTGCACTGGCCACCATAGCTCTTGCCTTGTCCTTCTTGTGGCCGCCCTTGCTCGATCGCCGCTTGTCCTTGTCCTTGCTCTTGGACTTGCCGTAGTGCTTGCCCTTGGAGGAGTACTTGTCTTCACGCCTCAGGTGCGCCTTGTACTCGCTCATCTTGTACTTGTTCTCCTCCGCTTCCGGGCACTCGGTGATGAAGTGTCCAAGCTTGCCACACTTGTAGCATGTCCCCGAGCTCCGCCTTGCATTCCTCCAGTTCTCATGTAGTCAATCAAACCTCCTTGAGAGCAAGGCCAGTTCCTCCTCGCTCGGCACATCGAACTCATCATCTGGAATGGACATGAGAGAAGACAAGGAAAATTGTCGACAAGAAGGGTTAGTGTTGGCTTTGCCCTTTGATCCGCCCACAAGAGCAAGACTATGATCAGTCGAGCCCTCATGCTTGGATTGCAACTTCCTGTCAACCTCAGCCAACTTGAGCTTAGAAAAGAGATCATCCAACTCAATAGTCAAATATTGCCCGGACTCCTTGATGGCCTCAACCTTAGCACCCCAAACATTTTGGTCCAAGATATGTAAAAGCTTCAAAGCTTGATCATGCTCGGTGTAAGGGAAATCCTCAACATTGGGCTTCATGTTGTTCACGATGGCGGTGAACCTCTGAAACATCACATCAATGTCCTCACCGGGAAGTTGAGTAAAGTTCTCATATTGCATCCGGTAAGAAACAAAGAGGCGAGCCTTCACATGGTTATCACCACCGTGAGAACCAATAACTTCTCCCAAATTTGCCAAGCAAGATTCAAATGGCGAACACGCTCAAACTCAGGATCACACAAGCTTCGGACCAAGTGATCAACAGCTTTAGCATTTGCCTCATACTTGGCCTTAGCACCAGCATCAGTCAACATAAGAGTATGGATATCCGCCGGAATAGCATAGGTCTTGTCAAGCACAATGAAATCAAACAACTTGCCACGAAGAAAGATCATCATTCAAGCCGCCCACTTGTGGTAACCCTTCCCATCGAAGTGCGGCGGACAGCCCTGCTCAACGTACGCCATCTTAGGATTCAAGACTTGTCAAAGTCACCACGAATCCGGCACCAAGCTCTGATACCAATTGAAGGATCGGATGGCGACTAGAGTGGGGAGAGTGAATAGGAGCCGGTAAAAATTTTTCTCAAAGAACCCGGCCTATACCCTAGACAAATCCCGGTCACACACGAGCGATGGATTGAATCACACACCAATCGCCAAGACAACAAGGTTATGGATCAACCTCAAGTCTTAGGAACGATTCCTTGAAGCACAGGCGGAAGCACGAAAGAAGGAGGGAGCAATCGAACCAAGGAACAAAGCAGCCAGGCTCTGGCGGACCGTCCGACCAGGAGGGGCGGACTGTCCGCACGGGCCACACGAACTGTCCGCCAAGGTACCACGGACTGTACGCAATGGTACGGCGGACCGTCCGGCCTAGGCCGCGGACTGTCCGTTAAAGCCAACAGAACCTCCAGTAGCGAACCCCGAAAAACGGACCGTCCGCGGACTGTCCCAAACCTCTTCCAACCAAAGCTCAAAATCAAAGCGGATCGAAAAGAAAGACGAGCAAGAACACGAAGAACACCCGAAGATCACTGGGCTCGCGGACCATCCGCCAGACACCCGCGGTCTGTCCGCCCTTCACGAACAGACCCAGAAACAGCCCGACCTCGAAGGTCAACTCTCCCTACTCATTACCGGATCTCCCAAACGGTAGAAGCTGTTGAGACAAGAGTTTGGGGACATGATAAGCATCAAACAAGGATGCTATACCCCAAAAATTTTACCTCCTAACTCCCTGAAATACCGGGAATCGCGGATCCTTTGAACACCACCAAAAGCTAGAGCTCCGAACGAAAATCCTTGAATCAAAGTGGTTTCCCGGCGTTTGAGGGCACAAGATCAATCACAAAGATGCACAAGACATCCATCCATGTTTCCCTCAAAGGAATCCAAGGAGAAACCCACTCGAATCCGCGGAAACACACCAAGAACAAAGGCACGAAAAACAAGCACGAAAAAGACCACGAAATTCACAACGCTGAATCTTCTATACAAACCAGGAAAGATTCACAAGGACTAGCATGCCGCTCTAGCATCCATCCCTCTCAACAAATCTCTCATGAAGCTCTGATGCAAGCCTAGAGAAAAAGGAGAAGAAAATGTCTAAGGAAAATGAGAAATGGGAAGGGGGAAATGAAACCCTAAGTCCTGAGAGCAAGCCCCATCCACACACACTCATGGCTTATATATCTGGTCCCGCCGGTGTGGGAAATGCCTCGACTACCCCTAACTCAACTACTAGCGATACAACCCACGCAGGGGCATTTATGTAATGTTTGTGGGTCTTGCCATCGGACGGCCACGCCTTCGCCGCACCCCGCGTCCTCCCGACACAAGCCATGCGATCCCACCACGTGTCCTCCGCTTCGAAGCTTCCCGACACGCCTGGATCCCGTCTCTGTCATGTTGGGCCTTTAGACTTGGTTTTGAGGCCCAAAGCAAGAAACCGTCCTCCAATGGTTTTGTGGGCAAACCACCAAACCCCACGTGCTCGGCCCGGCCTCCCGCCAAGCCACTTGACTCGACCGCCACCGTGCACCGGCTCGATCGTCCACGACTTCGTCTTGCTCGTCTCGCCACCATGTGGCCCGCACCTAGTCCCGCTGTCCACCGGTCCCGCGAACCGAGCCTACTTGTCTCTCCATCTCCCGGAGGCCCCTCAAGGCTGAAGACCTTTCGCGCCCGTTCTTCACCTACAATAACACGAACTAGGCCGCAGCCTACACCTACGCACTGAGCCAAGAGTCAGTACAACACCCGTTGTCAATCACTCATCACTGAGGAGCGGTCCTCCATCGACCACCGGGATGCTCATGGTCCTCACAACCAATCCATCATTTTTCTCAACTCATCATTCTCATCCTGCAAGCGATCCACATAATGTGCAAGTTCCAGATTTTTCAAAGCATGTACTTCACATGTAGAGCATGAAGTGGAAATGGGTTCTTTCAGTTTAGCCTCGAGTGAAATAGTGTAAGCATGCATCTCATCAATTTTCTTATGCAACACAGGGCAAGAAGTGCAAGCACCTAGCAAAGGAGATCTAGATTTAAGCTCCGCCACTTCAACCCTAAGCACATCTAGTTCCTCACACTTGGAGGCATGCTTTTCCTTGAACATAGCAAGATCAGCTATAAAGATAGGGCAATCAGCACATTCCACTTAATAAAAAACAACAGGCGAAGCTTTAAACAAATCACTTTCAAGTTTAGCATCTAGGTTCTAGGTTTCTAGCTCAGCCACTCTAGTCCTAGCATCCTCAAGTGAGGCCCTAAGTTCTTTCCTCATCTTCTTAGCCTGTCTAAGCATATCATCCCGGTTATCAAGCAACAAGCCAAGCCGTTCATTCTCATGACGCAAGAAGGGAAGCTCGTCACGTACCTCATCCTCAGAATCAGAGTCTGAGTCGCTCTGGTGACTCTTCTTGCTGTTGGAGCTAAGCGCCATGGTGCAGAAGCCATGTTTAGCGAAGCAGCTCAGCCCACTCAGGTTCTTGGATGGCTCCTGCCCTTGCGCCGATCACCTTCATCTTCACTGCTACTCGAGCTTGAGGTGGAGTACACGGAACTGGAGTCAACGTCGCTCACTCCAAAAATCGCTCGGGCCTTGCCTGGGCCATCCTTCTTCCTTGATCGTCGCTTGTCCTTGTGATTGTGCTTGTGGTCACGCCTTGTTCAGTACTTGCCATCCGTCTTCGACTTGTGCTCGTAGTTGTCCTTCATCTCGACCTTCTCGGGGCAGTTGGCGACGAAGTGTCCTGACTTGCCGCACTGGAAGCATTTTCTCGTGTTCCTCCTCGTGTTCCCTCGATTCTTGTGCATCCTCTCGAACTGCCTGGTCAGCAGCACCAGCTCATCCTCGCCAAGCATGTCGAACTCCTCATCTGGCAATGACATCAAAGAGGACAAGGAGAACATCCTGGTGGATAGGTTAGCGTTAGATTTTCCTTCCGAGCCACCGATGAGGGCGAGACTATGAGTGTCCATCAGGTTCTCAATCTTGGCTGTCATACCCCGATCCACCTCAGCCAACTTGAGCTCTGAGAACAACTCATTCACCGTCAAGGTGTCATATTTCTCAGACTCCACAATGGCCTTGAACTTTCCGCCCTAAACCGTACGATCTAGCAAGTGCAAGAGCTTGATGGCTCTATCATGATCATCGTACGGGAGCACGTCCACATTGGCCCTCATGTTGTTCACCACTACCGTAAACCGCTGGAACAAGGCATCGATGGACTCACCAGGGAGATGAGTGAAGTTCTCGTACTCTCTCCGGTAAGTCGCATATATCCGAGCCTGAACCTGAGCATTTCCAACATGAGCTTCCTTCAACACAGTCCAAATTGTACAAGCCAAGTTCACCATATGCACCCATCGAATTCAGATTGACATAGAGCACGAAACAAGTAGTCGACTGGCTTGTTGTTGGCGTCGAACATGTCCCTCGATCCTGCAGCGAGGAAGTTCATCGGTTGGACATAGCCTGTGTCCACCGTGACATCCCAAAGGATCTGACCCATGCCGCGGAGGAACGCTGCCATCCGCTTACTGCACATCTGGTAGCTCTTCCCATCAAAGTGTGGAGGACCCAAAACCCGTTCGTGGTATGCCATCCTTGGATCTTGACTGGTTAGAGTCAATCAAGACCTGAACCGGCTCTGATACCACATGAAGGACCGAAACGGCAAACCAGAGAGGGGGGAGTGAATGGGAGCCGATAAAAATTCTATTCAAGAATTCGTCAAAT
Organism: Cenchrus americanus; assembly: GCA_947561735.1. Taxonomy (NCBI): domain Eukaryota; kingdom Viridiplantae; phylum Streptophyta; class Magnoliopsida; order Poales; family Poaceae; genus Cenchrus; species Cenchrus americanus. The sequence goes on along the minus strand of OX387242.1, from coordinate 151,213,982 downwards.
GAACCCGATTTCACTCGTACGCCTCCGCAAGCTTCTCTTGCCAAGTCCACTCAGCTACTGGACCTAGGACCAAGACACAACCAACAACCACTCGACACACGCAGCGGAAACCAACACGATCCAACTGCTGGCACCTAAAACCGGTCAGGCCGGTTTCTGAAACTGGTCAGACCGCTTTTGTGGGACTTAGCCTCTCAACAGGAAGGGGAAACTGGTCAGACCGATTTGGCAAATAGGTCAGTCCGATTTTGTCCAAAAACTCCCCAAAACACCGCTGAGACCAAAACTGCCCCAAAACTCCTCAAGAACCTCTCCTCCTTTGAACAAAAAAAGCAATAGCACGACAGAGACCTTCCTGCTCAAAAAACACTTCATGATAGCCCACAAGGCTAAACCAGTCAGACCGGTTTGAGAAACCAGTCAGGTCGGTTTTGCCTGGACAGTAGGGAAGAACACAGCCCGCGGAAAAAACTCAGCTCTCCAAGCGTTCGATCTCCCGATTCGTTCCACAGATCAAAGTGAGACTTTGGGGATAGCTGGGGTATCTCATGGGCTACGTTTGGCTATAAGCTCGGTCCCCAAAACCCACTCAATCAAAAAGAATCGGAAGTCAACCCTCAAGAACACCTTCCCATAGAAACCACCGAAAACACCTAAATCGAAGCCGTTTCGGAGAGCTTGTTGGAGCAAGATCACCAAGCAAAGAGGCAAAAGGTCCTCATATGTGACATCCAACAAGAATCCCTCAAAGAAACACCCTCAAAACTTCCCCACGGGAAATCCAAGAAAATGCTTTGAAAATCACTAAAAAGGAAAAAAGGGAGAAGCACAAACAAGCCTTAAGGAACCACGTCGAATCATCTATACATACCATGAAAGGTTCATACAAGGTCTAGCTTTCGCCCGATCATCCTTCCCTCTCACAAGATGTCACCATGAAGCCCTCAAGCTAGTCTATGGAAATCCTAAGGAAAATAGGAAGGCAAAATCGGAAAACAAAATGAGCTAGGGTTCCAAGAGATAGCTGCCATCCTCTCACCACTTGGGTTATATGGAGGCAACACTATGTGAAAACTGGCTTCGGTAATGGGCGTAGATCGCCGTTGGTAACGTGCAATGCGCCCGTTACCGATCAGGTGTTACAAATAAGCCAAGAAAGGTAACGGGCAGATGCCCGTTACTTATAACACATATTCGTAACGGGCATAAAACAACAACCGTTACCACAACTAGCCACCGGTCATGTGAAAATGACTGTTTCTTTGGGCCCATAGGGAACTTTGGTAACAGGCACCAAAACAAAGCCCGTTACTGTGAAATCAATATCAGAGACGCGAGTGGTGAACCTGCATCTCCGATGTCTCAACGAACGGGCAACATATTGGTAACAGACTTTTGTGGTGCCCGTTACTTTGTTGGCAAGTTTGTAACAAGTGTTCCACTTGAAGCCCGTTACTCAGCGGTCAGTGTTTGAACGAGCTTTAATTAATGCCTGTTGCAGATTCATCAGCCACCCCTACAGTAATCTGTTGCCTGCTTGCCGGCTACATCCTGGATCCAGCCAGGATTTGGCAGCCATTATGGGTTGCATCCTAGAACCAGCCAGGATATGACTAAATTCAGAAATTAGATCCAACATCCAAATTCATAGAAATCCACAATTCACATGCATGGTATGACAAAATTCAGCATCATCATCTTGCACGAGGAGGAAATGCATTTCCTAAGAAGGAATGCAACAATACCACAAAAAATCATGGACAATGAGGAGGAATGCAAAAAATCATGGACAAGGAGGAATGCAAAAATTTCCTGGTCACCATACATAATCTCAGCCCACACAGCGTCATCAGCAAAAAAATTTCCTCCAGCTGTGATCACCTATTCTATGAGGAATGTGGCAATTCTTTCACGAACATTTGCCAGCAATGATTTGTCGAGAGGATGCTCCTCTAGCCCTATGCTCTGGATATAACAATGTCACCAGTCAGCACACATATATAGGTGGTTACCAAACATATGCAGTGCTAATAAGCAAGAACTGTGCTCAGTTGCAGGTTTTACAAATGAAGATCCCAATAAAGTACCTCCATATGTGGGCCGTTTTCTTTTAATCGAAGCATGTGATAGGCACAATAGAAGCCGTAGAGTCTAGATCCAGTAGGTTGTTGATGGCACTGCAATAAATGTACAAAGAAAAATAGTGGTGATCAAGAAGAAATAAACTCAAGCTTTAGTACTAGCTTTCACAAGAAGGAAATAAGTGGTATGTACCTTAACATCTTTGACGTGTTTCAAGGGGCCACAGTGCGAGAACATTTTGCGGTAGTAATGTTTCCAAGCCCTACAACGAAAATATCAACAATGGTTAGGACACTATTAATTGATATACTCTGTACAGTTGGTTGAGGAACGTCTGTAGGTTAAGAAAGAAATAATTTACTCATTAACGATTAGCTCGAAAGGGCCAGTATTAGTATTAATTGTCTTCAATGAATCAAGATAGTAGACCTTCTGCTGCATCAGAACGATCACAACTGCAATCCAGTGGTTCGTACTGAGATAAGCGGTAAGCATTAAATCTTTTGTAACACACTACTAGAAAAGTTGCTATCTGTGACAATTTGCTCGTGACGTTGCTCACTTTCGTCACTGAATGGTATGTCTTATATGACGAATTCTCCAATTTCGTCATAGGTGGCAAGTAACGAAGATTTGGCCTGGAAAATAATGACGAAAATGAAAATAACGTCACAGAATTGTAAAAGGAGATCGTCATAAAACTTGTTTTGGGTATACCGTATTGGAATGACGAAACCTGATCGTCACAAATTAGTTTTGATATCGTCACCATTTGTTGAAATTGTTTGACACACTTAATGATGAAACAAAATGGTCACAAATCAGTGGTGCACCTGACGGTGTGGGATGCGTGTTCCAAATCGGCCGCTCCACTCCCTGTTTTTTTTGGAATTGGGCCACAACAAATGGGCCACTCTTTTGGCTTTTATCAGCGTGAAAAAAAGAGCGACTAGGGGGATTTGAACCCTAGTCTGCACAATGGGAAGGGAGGGAGTTACCACTGAGCTATAACATGATTTCTGTCCCATTGGTGTATGTCATTCATCTTATCAACATTTTAATGGAACACCACCCACATTTAAAATTGCAAAACAAAAAAAGGTGCACCCATGGGATTTGAACCCTGGTTTGCACGATGGGAAGGGAGGGAGTTACCACTAAGTTATAACATGATTTCTATCCCATTGGTGTATGTCATTCCTCTTATCAACATTTTAATGGAACACCACCCACATTTAAATTTGCAAAACAAAAAAGGTGCACCGACCCACGTTTAAATTTGAAAAACAAAAAGGGTGCACCCATGGGATTCAAACCCTGGTCTCCTTAGTGGGAAGAGAGAGACTTACCACTAAGCTATAACATGAGTTGTGTCCTTTTGGTGTATGTTGTCCTTTTATAATAGTGTTTACCAAGCGATGGAGCTTCGCCGGGACCATGTGGCAGCACAGGGTTGGCCAAGTTGCTTCGCCGGGACCACGTGGCGCACGTTGAGCTGGTTTTCCCCTCGTTTTTTCTTTTTAATCTACAATTAAAATTTAAAACTAGTGTTTCTCAGTCATATTAACTCCAAATTTATTGATTCTTTTTTCTGTTTTTTGTAAAATCACGATCTTTCATGTAATTTTGTTCGTTTACATATTAGTTACTATTTCATTTACCTTTTCTATACAACTTCTTTTCTTGTAGTGAAAGATAATAAATAAAACACCACTCATATTTTCTTGCAAATGCTAACATAACTTCATATTTTCTAATGTTATGATAAACATAAGGTTGTAACCAAGTTTTAGATGCATAGGACTTTGAAAATGTAAATCACCACTCAAATCTCAAAGTTTGTGTTGAGTTATTAGAAACTATGTCAGAGATGTAACCATTTGTAAGCAGTTTATGCTTTCGTGGGGAAGTGCATCATCACTTTCTCAGAATCACTTGAAACTTTTTTGACAACATACCGTACCAAAAGGAGGAGCTCCAGCAAAATTTCATATTTTTTAAGCAAGGTTACAAGTTTTTTCCATTTATTCCTTATTAAATCAACAAATATTTACAACAATAGGCAAACTTGGTCAGAAAATTCCGAAACTTCACCCAACATCTTAGATTGCATCCATTAGCATCCAAAAAAAGTTTCACACGATTTCAAGCAACTTGTACTACACGTCCCACATAGGGATGAACATCTCTTGGTGACTCACAGTGACATGTGTGAGACATGTATGCTTCAGTGGGGAAATGCATCATCACTTACTCAGAATCACTTGAAACTTTTTTGACAACATAACGTACCAAAAGGAGGAGCTCCAGCAAAACTTCAGATTTTTTAAGCAAGGTTACAAGTTTTTTACATTTATTCCTTATTAAATCAACAAATATTTACAATAATAGGCAAACTTGGTCAGAACATTCTGAAACTTCACCCAACATCTTAGATTGCATCCATTAGCATCCAAAAAAAGTTTCACATGATTTCAAGCAACTAGTACTACACGTCCCACATAGGGATGAACATCTCTTGGTGACTCAGAGTGACATGTGTGAGACATGTATGCATCAGTGGGGAAGTCATCATCACTTTCTCAGAATCACTTGAAACTTTTTTGACAACTTAACATACCAAAAGGAGGAGCTCCAGCAAAATTTCAGATTTTTTAAGCAAGGTTACAAGTTTTTTACATTTATTCCTTATTAAAACAACAAATATTTACAATAATAGGCAAACTTGGTCAGAAAATTACAAAACTTCACGCCACATCATAGTTTGGATCCATAAGAATCCAAAAAATTTGAAATGATTTCGAGCAACTGGTACTACACATCTCACATAGGGATGAAGGTCTCTCGCTAAGTGACAATGACGTGTGTGTGACAAGTATGCTTTAGTGGTGACGTGCATCACCACTTTCTCAGAATCACTAGAAATTTTGTTGACGACATAATACACCAAAAGGTTGAGCTCACACAAAATTTCAGAAGTTTTTGACAAGATTAGATGATTTTAACTATTATTCTTTATTAAATCAACAATAATTACAATAACATACAAAAGTGGTCTGAAAATTTCAAAACTTCACACCACATCATAGTTTGGATCCATATGAATCCCAAAAAAGTTTCAAATGATTTCGAGCAACTGATAGTACACATCTCACATCTCGGCCCAAGTATTTCTATCAGTCGATTCATACGATCTGACGGTTGCTGGCTCTTTGAAACCCTAGTCGTGTCATCCCCGCACTTAATCCCGATCCCACCCTGGATCCCACCTGCGTCCTCCCCATCGAAACCGGCGCCGCCCCACCAGTGCTCCTCGCAAGATCTCGCGCCCGTCGCCGCGCCGCCCTCTCACCTCCAGACTCCAGCCGCCCCTCCCCTTCCCTCCCATGCCCACCCAGCGCCAGATCCTGTTCTCGTCGCCGCCTTCTGGCCTCCAGCCAGCTCACCCGTTCCCTGCCCACCGAGGCCACCCCACCTGCCTCCGTAAAAATGGATGTGGTGTTGGTGATTTATTTGCCTATTTTCGTCGATGGCATCTTTTTCTTACCTGCTCTCTCCTTGCTAGTGTGTAGTGAGCTCCATCAGATCGAGTTGCGGTGAGAATTCGGAGTCCGGCGAGCATATTTATAGCGGCTCGAAGCTCCATGGAGTCCTCCTCCGTGGCCTCCTCGGGGCTCGACTTCGAGGACACCGCGCTCACGCTCCGCCTCCCAGGATCCGACCCCGACCGCAAGCGCGCCGCATCCACCTCCGACCCCGCCGGCGGCCGCTCCCCGCGCGCTTCCGACGCCCCCCCACCCTCCCCCAAGTACGCTCGCTCACCTCGTGGGGAATTAATTCCGGGTCGATTATGGGTCCGGCTCGACCGATTGGTCCATTCGTTTGTCTTGGCGTGTGCGGGGGCTCGGGTGGTTGGCCGGCCGCCGGTGAGCCGGGAACCGGCGGAACGCGCTCCCCAGGGGCAAGTTCGTCAAGGTGGCCGTCGCCGGCGCGCCGTACCAGCGCAAGGTCGACCTCGAGGCGTACGCAGGGTACGAGCAGCTGCTCGCCGCGCTCCAGGACATGTTCACCGCCCACTTCACCGTCCGTGAGTGCTTGCTGCTGCTTCTGTTCTGCGCCCTGCTTTTCCCTTGTCGCTGCTTCTGTGCCCTGCTTCTGACGGCTGGCTGGATTGGTGATTGTGGACGTGAGCAGGCCGGGAGGCGAACGAGGAGATGGAGCTCGTCGATGCCGTGAGCGGCGCGGAGTACGTGCCCACGTATGAGGACAAGGACGGCGACTGGATGCTCGTCGGAGACGTGCCCTGGAGGTCAGTTTTTATTTAGTGCAAGCTCCTTCCTCGTTGTTACATTCTCCGCGGTGACTCATGTTTTGTGCAGACCAAAGAAATCATACTGTCTAAGTTCACCTAGGGTAGTCATAAAAGTGTAGGTCCATGTATTGTCTTGCTGTTGGGTAAAAGTGTAATCAAGTCTGTGGTCTAGAAAGCAGAACTCTCCAGTTTCTGCTGCCTCTTAGACCTCAATTTGAGGTTTTAGCTATTTAGGAGGGGAACTGGTTAGTTTGAGTTCAGTCAATGGTCAATCTGGCATGTGGAAGATAGCATGCAACTAAGGGCAATAAGATCAATCCCATAATTGGATCTATCGGCAAAATTTTCCATGGTATGGCCTATTGTTTTCCACTGCTACATATATCAATTTGGTTGTTGGCCGGATCTGACTCGTATTTTGTCGGTCCTGGATTCATAAACTGTAGAGTTCATTCTTGACTTGTAGTCTTATTTGCTTTGTGAATCTTGGAGCTTCTTGAGATATAGCTTTTCGGATCTGGCATGATAAGTATCCTAGAAGGAAAATTATTTGCATGTTCTACCGATGCCGCCTGGTATGTACTCTCGACCTTGCAATGTTTTCTTCCACAGGCATGAGTCAGCCGAATCTGATGGGTCCCATCATCTCCCTCTGAATCTCTAATCCTGTTCCTTTAGATGTTACTTTGGTTTTCCGAATACGCAGGTCCCATAATTCATTTATCCCGTATGTTAATTCTGCTATATTTTCTATATTATTTTTTTTCAATACAAAGTAGGCGGAAGCATGTCGATCATGGTGCGGGATCCATGTGGCGACTCTTCTACATGCATTGGTATGTTTTAGGATTTTATAATTCATGACAATGTTAATTACTTTAAATATTCTGTGCAGATCCTAGAAATAATATTCCAGCAAAATAAATCTGGGAGAGATAAGACAAGCCATCATCCAACATCTGTTCATATATATAGAACCACATTATGTATCCTACATGGCCCCAAATTTTGTGATTTATGTAGTAGATCCCTTGACAAAGGTGCAGATTTTGTCAGACCCAGTCATACCTCTGGAACACTCCTTTCTTGAGCTGTTACCATGTTCTAAAGAACTTGAATGGGCTCAGTAGATTCCCTGGATCACAGGTATATAACATATACAATTGTTTGTTGTCAATTGAGTGATTTAGACCTAGTTACCTTACAATTCAACAGTCTTTTACCTTACAATTACTGCCCTAAACTTAGTGTTGTGAAACTTAAATTGCAAGATGACCTGTGGTTTGAGCTAGTGTTTATTTGATCTAATTTTTAGTTGTGATGTTTCCAACATGCAGGATGAAGCTGCTGGAACTGAGCCAGTCGACAAACAGTCAGGCTGCTTCAATGGTCCTGCAAGGACTTGTAATGCTATTTAAGTGATTTTATCTATGTGGCAACAATGTGCAGTATAAATCTATGTGGCAACAATGCAAGGTACTATTTTCAGTATTGTGATTTCATTTTTTAACACAATTGATCTTTATTGTAAAGCTCTTTAACAATGCACTATTTATTTTTTTTACAGCTCATTGCTGGGTTATGGAGTGCCATGGTGATCTTTAGTGAAGTGTGGTTCTGCTTTTCCTCATAAATTATGGAGCCTTTGATGTGAAATAAGATGTGACTTATAGTTAGAATCTGCTGTAATTTGTAGTTTGAATCTGTTGTAATGTGAGTAATAATGTGAAATGAGTTGAGTTATGGAGTTGTATGGTCATTGGAATACTAGATCTGTTAATTTGTGCAAGGTTTTTGTTATTTTAGTATTATTTGTAAATTGTATTGAAAATTACCATTTGCACTTTTGTGATGAAATAAAATTGATTAGATCAAGCCACGTGGCTCAATAAAGGACAATCAGTGACCAAAATGATGGAAAAACTGTGACCAAAACGATGGAAAAACTGTGACCAAAATGAGGGACAATCTATGATGAATAAAGGCCTGCCACATCAGCTACCAGGTTTGCAGCCACGTCAGCTGCCAGTGTGGCATACAACAGACTATGACCAAAACAAAACAACTGTGACCAAACCGGATCGTCACAAAATCACTAACGGCGTTAACGGCGACGTCAGTTAGCCAGGCTGACGTGAAATTATGACGAAAACAGGGTATAATCTATGACCAAAAACATTTGTCATAGAATGAATTTAAATCCATGACGACACAAAATTCGTCACAGATTGGAGACACATCTATGACGGAAAACCCAATTTCGTCACTGATGAACAAATGTGACGCCACCATAGTGACCAAAACAAAGTCGTCACAAAAGACTAATTGTGACCATTCTGGCATCTTCAATGACGTTAATGTAACGTCATTGGTGACAACATCTCTACTAGTGGCATATTGTTCGAAGGCATTGAGCATATAGTCAACAGAGAAAGAAACAGTGTTATCCGTGCTGCTCAACGTTGTCGAGCAAAGGCATTCAGGATCAAGGTAGCCAACTGCAGGGCCCTTGTTGTCAACTTCTACAGTCATATTCCTATTGGTAAGAAAAACAAAGTATAAGGAGGCAAAATACATGGTAATAAAGATGATGTGAGGCAAAAAGCACAGTTCGATAGAGGATGTGATTAGTGAGAAGCAAATTAAATTTTCAAGCAACTTACAGGATGAAGCAGCGGAGAAGTGTCAGATCCAAAGCATCCAAGTTGAAGAGATCGTACAAATCAGTGAATTGCACAGATAGCTGCTGGAGTTCGTTTGACGATTCATCTCTCTTCAGCCATGCATTGGTCTCGGGCCGAAGTGCGACCGTAATGTCAGAATCATCATCTGACTTACCACGTTGCATGTAAATGTGTGGAGCTTTCTGGTAAAAGGAGTAGGCTTTTTGAGATCACCATCACTAAGAAGGTTCTTTCCGAATTTGTAATTTGGGTTAGCCATAGCCCAAGGATTCTTCTTAGTGTAACTCTCAGATTGCTTTGGGTTAGTCATATACCAACAATTCTCTTTGTTGTTTCTTTTAGATCGCTTTCTAGTAGGCCTCTTAAAGGTTTTATTTACATAAATTTCTTTTCCTACTGCTTTGAGATGGCTGAAGAAGGTTTCTTAAGGGCTTTCTTGTCTGCTGTACGTGGTGTAGAGATATTATTTTCTGTAAGTTCCTTTCCTTACTGATTTGAAATGGCTGAAGGTTTTTCAAGGGCTTTCTTGCCTAGTGGTGTCTCGCCAGGACCTATTATAGAGGTATTAGGCCCATATGTACTTTCTTTGACATGATTGTTTTGAGGACTTCCGTTTGGTGGTGTAGGTTTTGTTGTTTCATGAGGAGGAGAAGGAGGAGGAGGTGGTGGGCGTGGTGGTGGGGATGGAATATTTGGTGTCTCTTGCGGATGTGGGGATGCAAGTTTTTCTGTTATTTTCAGAACTAGGAGTAGGTGGGGATGAAATATTTTGTGTACCTTCCGAAAGTGGGGATGGAACATGTAGCGATTGAGCATGAGAAGGAGGGGAACCATCTGAAGAAGGAACCTGTACCGTACTGTGTGAAGTTCAAGGAATCTGTACAATAGCCTCTGAACGAGATAGACATGTTTGTGCTCCTTTGATGTCAACCCGACACCTTCTCCACTGTAACCTCTGTCCTTGAGCTTGTCCGAGTTTCATCAACTCGTCATTAGGTGGGTATTCCAATAGTTCATCCGCAAAGATAGTATATACAGTGATCACTTCAACCACAACGCAGTCTTCATGAATCGGGGCTGTTTGTAGCGTGGTCTCCTCTAGATGAACAAGACCAAGTGCAGCCTCACATTGAAGCCCCCTCCACGTGATCCGTATGCCATAGTGTGTGGATTCAATCAACATGCCTATAAGGTCTTCGTGTGTACGATCGTCACAGCGCACCTCCGTCGCCAACTCTGTAGTGCCATCGATCAAACCTACATTTGCGGACGCACAACTGCTCTTCTGTGTGGCGGGTGAAGGGCTTGCGCGATTGAACATTGGTGACAACATCATCTGGTGACAACACCACCTCTGCATTTGCATGTTCTGCATCCGCATCTCAGCCATCAGTTCTTGCTTGATTTGTTCCTTTATCTTTTCCGTATCAACTGATGTGTCGGTCTTCGTCCTCTTCCACTTCCTATACATCTTGATGTGCTGAGGCCATCAATACTTCCAGCCCTGGTAGCTGGAGACACCACGAACATGACCATGTTGTTCAGGGCGGCCCAAGCACTGACTTAGCACATCATACTCCCTCTGCCCTGCCATTCCTAAAGATTCTGCACATGCAATCTTCTCCTTGATGTCTGCAGCCAATTTTTCTGCCTCTTTGTTGTTGAACACTATCATGGCAACACGGTCTTTAATCACTAGCTTACTCCTTTCTTGTAGCCAATTCCTGTAATGATCGTCAGGGTAGGAGTCATATGGGTTGGGATAACAGCTGCAGCTAATGTATGTCCTCTTCCTCCCATTGTCCTAGTTTCACAGTATAACCAGCTGGACCCATGTTGTGCACGCTTGTCTTCCGGCTTCAGAGTTCTTTGAACTTGACACTAGCAAATGAGGCTTGCTCGGTTTCTGCCTATTTCATAAACTCCTTCAATTGATTCGGGACAATAAACGTGTGCCTTGTAAATGGCTCAAGTCCTTTTCTAATAAAATCTCACCTAAGCCGAAATCTGAATTGTCTCCATGCCTTGGCTGCCGTCTACCAGAAAAGCTTGAATGTCTGCAGTTTCGCATATTCCTGGACCTTCAAGTGTTTTTGCACATGCTTATCAAACAAGTCCCATTTTTCACCATTGCTTAGTTCTTTGATTTCCGGCAAGTTCAAAGGTATCTTTTGTCTAGCAACGAGGCCCGCAAGCGCCCTGAACCTACGCTTTTGAGTCAATGGTACTGGCATCCCCACTATGTCGACCTCAGTGACTATCATTGTGTCACTTGTCCACTTTGTGGTTGTCCTTGGGGCTCTGTCTCGCCGCTGAGCCCCACACATCTTGTCTTGTTGTGCACTAACAGTGCCATAACCCTCTTCTTCATCTTGTGGCCCGGGTCTACAGTCCTCGTCAGAATTATCCTGTGAATTAATAGTCAAGGGAATTACAGTAACTACTTTAGCCCACTGTAATATCATTGGTTCTTGGTAAATCATTAACAGAAATGCAAAATTCAATAACCCAAAAATTAGTACAGGCAAAGCGACCATACCATTTTAAAGAGCAAGATGCAGGTTACCTCAGTTGCTGATGAGGTACTTATTCAACTTGGAGAGAATGTGCAGATGTGAATAGGAACAAGAGCAAAACCAAATGTAAGAGTCAATCTAAAGGGAAATGCTAAGTATGCATACGATCGATAGCTAAGTATGTCCGCATGTACTTATACAAAGGAGCCACAGCATACCCTCCAATTCCCACAAGTAGAAGTATATTATACGCATTTATATAAAACACCATGTGCACGCATATGTTGCATACTTGATTACATAAACACATGTGTGTTGCAAAAGCGCGCTTGGCCTAATTCCATAAACTCGAGCAAATATACCAAATTACCTTATTACTAAATTGTTGTTAATTTTACAATTATTACCGAGTTGGTAGAATTCATTTACCGAATTGTATAAGACATTTTTAGAGCGGCATACCATAAACTCAAATCCTAGATTCGCCACTGACCTTCGCACTGCTGGAGCGGAGGGATCTCTACTCCTCGTCGCTGCCTGCTCGCCACCACGTCCTCGTCCTCGCGTCGACCTCGTGGCTGGATCCCTCCTCCTCCTAGTCGTCGTCGCCGTCGCTAGATCCCTCATCTAGTCGTCGTCATCGTCGCCGCCGCAGCTGGGTCCCTCTTCCTCTAGATCTCGTTGTCAGAGGTGTGGTTCGCGTCGCGCCGAGCGTGGTGTGGCGCGCGTCTCAACGAAGGGGTGTAGAGTGGGTTGTGGCGTGGGGAGGTGAGGGGGGCAAAGGCGAGGGGGAGAGAAAGTGGCGGCGGCGGCGCGAGGGGGAGAGTGGGAGGAGACTACGTGAGGGAGGCGTCCATCCCTACTAAGTACTAACCTAGCGCGAGTGGGCATGTGTCGGCCTTAAAACGAGTAATATAGGTCACATCACCAAGCAAACTAACTCATAAGTCATAACAAACATATTCACATCTGTCAAGCATTAGCAGGGCACATCACAAAAATAAGACTGCATCAGCTAGGCACATCAGCAAACTAGATTGTTGCTGCAAGGGAACTAGTTAGCTAGCTAGATGGCTTCTTTTGTATTGATGCCTCAAGTTCAGCTAGCCTTGTCTCTAGTTTTGCAACTCTTTCTGCCAGCTCAGCATTCTTCTTTAGAACTTCAATCTCCCGCCTCTTTTGTGCGGCTTTAAGCTGCTCATCCTGCTTGTCGATTCCTTTCCAGATGTAGTTAATGTCATCACGAGTAACATCACTGCCCCAAAACAAAGGAAAAATTATATTGATGCAAGCTTTCATAACAATTGTAATTTACAAGAAAGTTGTTTTAGCTCTAACTGGTTTCAAAACTTGCCTGCTTCTCTTCAGCTGATTCCTTGAGCTTGTTGATTTCAGTCCAAATCCTATCAATGTCATGTGCAACAACATCCTACAATAAATGGAAATTGATGCATTAGAACAATTGATCAGTGAAGATGTGCAGGTCCAAGGACAAATTTCGTGTGTGATGGTTTCAGAACTTGCCTCATGGTCTTCAGAATCGTCGCCTGAGTTGTTGCCGGAGTCATCGCCGGAGCTGTTGCCAAAGTTGTCGCCGAAGGAGATAAGGTCTACTAGCACCACTCTTCTACCCAGGTCGTCACTGGAGGAGTCCGCGCTCACCTCAATGCGCGTGGATCGCTTCTTCCTTCGTGTTGAGGAAAAAACCCCGCCTCTCCATGGCAGCCACCGCTGGAGTCCACCAACTTGGCCCTTGCGCGCGTGTACGGCTTCCTCCAAGGGCCGACGAAGAACCAGCCTCTTCCATGGAGTGCTGAGGAAGACACACGGGGGTGGCATGCTGGGATGGCTCCTCTTTGTCACCGCGGAACCTCACTCTCTTGGCGGGGGCAGCGGACAACACCGAGGAAGACGGACGGGGACGTGGCCGCGGGGCCTCCTCCTTACAGAACCGCCCCCTAAAGTCGCGGGCTATACTTGCGACGTAGATGAGGCAGCGACGGAGACGAGGAAGGCGGAAGCCGGAGAAGGGGATAGAAGGCGAAAGGCAGGGTGGAGCGTTTATTAAAAAGATTCGGATGCACAAATGATACGATGATTAACAAACACTCGTCGCCAATGAAGGGGTGGAGCCAGGTCTGTTTGAATGAAGAACAATTTGCTTTTCCCCTTTTAATCTGCAATCAAATTTTGTATAACATTTTTCTCAGTCAACCATAATCCAAGTTTGATGATATTTGTTTCTGAATTTTTCAAAAATCAACATCTATTCATTTATGACATTTTTTCGTATGTAATTCCATTTCTTGGATGTTGTTTATACACCTTATATTTTCCTTATAAGTACAACATATAAATAATATTTTTTACACAACCATTACTAATTAAACTTTGCATTTCGTAATCATGTGGTGAACATAAGGTTATATTAAAATTTCAAATGCATATGAGCTCCAACATGTTCTAAAGTGTGGAAAACTTCAATGTTGAAGTAACATTCTAAGAAACTATGTGAGAGATGTAGGCATTTGTACACAAGTATAATCTTCCATTTTCGAAACCATTTGAATTTTCGTAGACAAGCTTAGGGACTTAAATTATGTTTCCAAGTCAATTTGTAAAATTTTTAGAACACACTAAGACGTTATTATAATTATTATATCATAAACAAGAGATCAAGATTCTAATTTTAAGAAATTTGGTTAGACAACTGTGGCTGTTGATATTTTATTCAAATACTAAATTACCAACTATGAATTAATCGTATTTTTTATGAATTTTTTTGTGCTGTTTATGGGGTATAATATTTGAGGGAAGTAAGTTTCAATTCAGAAAAAATAGTGTCGGGCCCACGCGTCAGTGTCAGAAGCCTACACAAAAAAAGATAACCGTAGCCTGCCCGACCGATAAAGGCGATCCAGGTAGACTAACCACCGTTGCCAACAAGTGCTACATTATGCCCCTGGACGGCATCCGCCCCGTCGACGGTGGTACACAAAACATCGTCGCCAACAAGTGCTCCATTGTCAGAAATGCCCCTTGCCGAATGTATATGCATCCGCGCCGGCGCCCCGACCCGTGGACCCTTCTTCTTCCTCGATCTGATCTCCACCACCGCCGCCAGCCCGTCCTTCCGTGTTGTCGCACACATGTCACACTACGCAATTTGTCTGGAGGTGCACGTGCGAGGAGCAGGGTCCAAGGTTGCCATAGCAGCCGCAATCACTCCATCGGCTTGGATCCAGTTAGTGAGCTAAGCGGCTTTCCACTGGTACCTTGCCCGGACTGTGGTATGGCTTGGGTGGTGGAGGGGTGGACGCAGAAGGAAGGTGAAAACCACTGTCATCTGTATTTAAAGTGTGCAAGGAGCTCGGTGAGTAGTCTGCTGTGTCTCCCAAATCCGAGTTAGGGTTCTTATGTGCTTTTGATTTTGTAGTACGCCAAGAGTTGTGGATTTTATCATTTCATGCTGAAGGATGCTGGAGTCATTGTTTTTCGACCGTCGAGCTGGGCAGACACGGTCGATAAACTAGTTGATTCAGTGGAATGTCATATTGGGAGCAGCGAGCAGAGGCAAGCACTAAAGGACAAGCAGAGGAAGAAAGCACTGGAGGAGAAGATTGTCAATGTGATCTGGAAGATGAACTTGATTGTGGTCATTGTTTGTGTAGTATTTGTATGTTTACTAGGTATGTATGCCGCAAAGAAGTAACTCTGATGTCAAAAGTGGTGCTTTTGCTTCATCTGTGTGGATGAAGAATGAAAAAATTGTCACATATGACAAACTTAAATGTATGAATGAAGAATGAATGGAATGACAATTGGGTCACAAATTTTAATGTGTCACACATCACAAAATTCATCACCTCATTTGTGCTGACATTTCAATGCAGCACGAGGCAAAGGTGTTGACACAAAATGTGCACCTAGCGCCAAACACACAGCAAGCCGAACAAGCTGGCTTCACACGCGCAAAGAGTCACGAGACGTGCCAGTCAATTTTTCCTGAAAATTAACAAAAGATAAAGTAGTTAGATACCGAAGCTTGGAATTTGCCGGGTGGTACCAGACAGTTCCATATTTACGGCTAGGAAGCCAGATGGGATGACACATAGCTATAAAGAGCTATCCGCCAATAAACTGAAACCATTCGGGAACTCATAAAGAAAAAGTAACACTGCCTAATGGATGACGTAAGCATGACAGCGATCGGTCTTTGTTTGAACAAAGATGCACATGCACGAGGCCATGACCGATCCCCATGATAATTAACATTAAATAAATGAATAAAGTAAAGCACGAACATAAACATGTAATAAACAAGCACGCATAGATCCAAAGCACTAGTCTACCGCATGTCTAGGTACTTTCAAACCCGTCGGGTACGATGCCAAGCAAATCTACCCACCGCATGATACAACTTGCATGAAAACCGTACCACTTTCCACAAATAGATCTATCCACCGCATGATACAATCTAAATATGGAAAGCTAAAAGCATACATTATTTAAAGCATGAATTACGCACGTGTTCTACTCGTGAAGAAACATAACCGAATACGGCTGAACAGCCGATTCGGGGTCCATGAAGAAGGAACGAACATTACCAAGCGAATAAATCTATCAGATTGATTTGAGATCTAATCCACCGGATGACTAGCTCCAAAGCAACCCAAAAACCTGCATCTACCGCATGATACTCAGTTCTTTCAAAATTTATACCAACGTTGGCAAGCTTGAACCTGAACACGTAACAACCTAGATTGATTCAGTTTCGGCTATCGGAAAGCACAAGATCCACGTGTTAAAACACGAATTCTATTCGCATAAGGATCACGAAAAGGATAAAGCCGATCCAAACCCATCTAGATTGGGCCAAAGGTGTTACATGAATCTAAACATAAAGTAAAAACTCGAAGCAACACGAGGTAACTTAATGAATCTATTGGATCTTGCCAAAACCCAATAGAGCCGATAACTAGCTTCAAGCTAGATCTTAGCCTACCGCATGGCTCATGACCTAACAAGAAACCCTCTTGAACCAAGCTTGAATCTACCGCAT
This sequence comes from Cenchrus americanus, assembly GCA_947561735.1. NCBI lineage: Eukaryota > Viridiplantae > Streptophyta > Magnoliopsida > Poales > Poaceae > Cenchrus > Cenchrus americanus. Next base: position 151,197,326 of record OX387242.1, on the reverse strand, counting down.
GACACGAAGCATGGCAACAAGACTACTTGCATCAGATCTAAATCCACCGCATGATACTAGACATGATACAAGGTTGCCGGTACTCACGGAGGTCGACGGATCGATGAACCCTCTCGAAGAACTCGACGACATGACAAAAGGACTCTAGGGTTTGGCGTAAGGCCGGTTTGTATTGAAGAATGATTGTGTGTCTTACATACATTCAGGGCTCATATTTATACCCTGCCAAGTACAATCTCGAATGGATTTGCTGCCTAACTTATCTCTAAGCTTGATCGCCTATCCATCCATTCGTCCTTCCTGCTTGAGCCACGTCACCATCCAATCCCACAAAATCAGCTCAACTGTTCCTTTCTTCGAACGGGAGCGGATAGCCGACCGCGTACCTCTTTGCCGAATACATCTGAAAAAATCCTTTCCTTCCACCAAACGGACTCCTCACCGAGCTGGACCCACAAGTCAGACTCCTTACCAAATTTTGGTGTTAACACATGCCCCTTCAATTGCGGGATAAAAGTGATTTTGTTCTGCAATTGACTCCAGCCACGAACATTTTCAAATCGAATCTGTCAACACCTGTTATTCTTTCTTCGCAATCCGCCGGAATCCTTGTCTAGATCCAAACCCTAGATCCCCTTGTTCTATGCTCAAATCCCCAATGGCGGCTCAAAACCAAGATCCTCAGGTAAATTCCCCTCCTGTAAGCTTCATTCGGCATTTAGGTTTTCAATTTTACCTGAGATTTCTTTTCCGCTTTTCTTCAGGAGCCTTCTACTAAGCTTTTGATTCGCACCGAGGCCAATTTAAGATCCTATTACCTTGGTCACGTGGGAAACTCTGATCCTCGAGATATCATCGCGGCTGAATCTCAGAGGATCCCTTTCAAAGCGGCTCTGTCCCCACCTCCTCGGTGGCAAGATGCTTTCAAGAACTGGCCCTTGCCTCCAATCGCAGGCTGGAAAACTTGGTACCGGAGGATTCTCGCAGACAAGAGTGCCATAACCCAAAACTGGGATACCCTCCGCATTGCTCAGTGCTTGGAGTTATCCTTAGCCAAGACCCCCAAGAATGAAGACCTCCTGGTAGCAGCTTGTCATTTTTGGTCAAACGGCGTCAATGCCTTCCTCTTTGGTCACGGCCCGATGTCTCCAACTATGGCCGATGTGTATATGATCACCGGCCTTGACATTACAGGATCCGTTCAACCCTGGGATTTCAAAAGCTCTTCACGGCAAACAGGGGTGAAACCAGGGAACGGATACAAGAACTACATCTTGAAGCACATGAAGGACAAACCCCTTGGTGAAATTGAATACAGGGTATTTCTGAACATGTGGCTATGCAGATTCGTCTTCTGTGGTAAAGCCAATGAGCCTACCCTGAATCACATTGTAATGGCTTCTCATTTGGTCAGTGGCAACCGCCTCCCCCTTGGGAAATTCCTCCTAGGCAGTGTGTACCATATGCTTCACCAAACTGTCACCCAGATGTATACTAGCCAGAGGATAACATGTGTCAATGGTCCTTGGTGGTTTGTTCAAATGTGGCTGCAGCTTCACATGCATCAGATCGTTGGTGTTGATTTGAACACCAGGCTCTTTCCTTCATCCAATCACCCTGAAGGGGAACCCCAAGCCACCAGAGGATGCTAGAATTATGGAGAAGCTTCTTCAACTGTTCTTATTCAGCAGGACATCAGCCAGCTTTTTGAGCTGTTCTTCAAAGGTTTCCAGAATCCTCTCTGGCTCCCTTATCTGGACAATGACACTTTGATTTTCCCCTGTGAATTCTCTTTTGAATCCGAACGCTAAGATGGGAGATTCTTCGAGATCCTCACCATCATAATCCGCCCATGCATGCTGCCGGCTAAATTCAATGGAGGAAGGCTGACCTATAGCACTTATGAATATTATTAGCCCAATGTAATGGCTCGGCAACTTGCGTGTGGCCAGATGCCCTCAAGATTGTTTCTGCATGAATTCCTCAAGCCCAGAGAGGAAATCACAGAACTCATGCACAGTAGCAGAGTCTTCCGTTATGTGTGTAGTCCTACTGTCTACACCTGGCCTTTTGTACCCATAACCATAGCTCACTCCACCTTTAACTTCTGGTGGCAAGAACTCCATGATCATATCTTCAGTGAGCCTGTACACTTGTTCTGTGCAGAGTTGATGCCTGATTTTCATCCAACTTCAGAGGTAACATGATGAACCATTGAATCAGACATGTCCTCTTTCAATCATGATTCTGACCTTTACTTCTCTTACCCACAGAACACGGTGCCTGCCCCTCGGGCCAGGAATATTACCTACAATGCCGTAGGCCCGATCTCAGCGCTGGGATTCAGGTCCCCAACCCTGGCTCAGCTAATGGCTAGGTTTGCCACAACGGACCCAAGCCTTTCCAGCCGTGCTGCTGATAGGAGGCAAGGCTTATCTCTAATAGCTCCCCCAAATGCCAAGAGGAGAAGAACTGTTAAGAAAGTCCTTGTTGAGGTAAAAACCTTCTCTTTTCTTGATCACGAGATTACTCTGGTTCTGATAAATCATATCTTGTGCATTTTCAGACCAGGGCCCAGCAATCTTCAGAGCCAGAACCTGCCAATGCTCCATCCACTGGTATGACCTTTACTGTCCTCTTTTGAGGATGAACACTGGCATTTATCTTTTAATTTGACATTTGCAGAAGACACAATGGAAGAACAACTTGTGGATGTCCCAGTGTCTCAACAAGCAAGTCCACCCAGGGTTGAATTACCTATCCCAGTGGAGATCTCATCTTCATCAGGGACTCAATCACCTTCTGCAGAACCAATGAATTCTCCAGAGATGAGTCTCCCAATCCAGCCAGAACTGTCAAATCCTCCAAGGGCACAATCACCTGCTGGTCATGCGGGGAGACACCAACCCCGGCGAGAGGTGAACCCATCTTCTCTTCGGCCCGAAGCCCCTGAGCTGCCAGCAACAGCGCCTTCTCACATAGAAGCTTCAGCCTTTCCTGGAACACCTCTTTCACCTGTGATTACCCCTGAACAAAGTCCTGCCCCAGCTCAAGAAATCAGACATGAGGTACTCATTTGCACTTAACTCTGCTACCTTTACTTTTAGCACTCCTAACTCGGCAATACCGCTTTCTTAGGATCAGGCCCCATCATCATCTAGTCTGTCAACGAGGAACAATCCAGTTGCCGAGGCGATAGAAGGAGTGCATCAAACTCTGTCAGAGGCGGTGCTAGAAAAGCTTAGAGAAATTGTTGCCTGGCTAGAAAGAGACGCACAAGATCACTTCAAGGATCTCGATCACTTTGAAGAGATGCTTGAATCTATTAGCCAAGAACTCCCTAAGGACATCAGTGCTTCTCTTGCATCTATCTGTGGCCTGGAAATCCACTATGTGCCCATAAGGCAGGCTTCGAGGAAAGTGCGCTCCCGCCCGGCTATTGAAAAGAAGAGAGCTAGTGCTGAACAAGCCATGAACGGGGCGCAATCCCAAACAGAGAGACACAAAGATACATTGGCCAATCTGCAATCTTCTTGTGATTTAAAAATTGCCAGGAAAGCTGCTCTGGAGGCAGAACTGAGAAGCCTATCAGCTGAGATAGAGGCCGATAACAAGAAAATAGCCGAGCTCCCTGATTGATAGAGAAGACCCAAGAGGAAGCAAAATCGGCTATAGCCAAGATGGAACAATGCGATGTAGAACTCACCACCTTGTCTAGTGCCCAGAAAGATTGCCAAGAGCGGCTGGACAATTTCCGCCAAGCAACATCAAATGTCCGTAGTGTGATCGCGAAATACTTGAACATTTAGACGCTTCAATTGATGTATAACCGAATTGGTCGCTCTTGTAATATTCGTTCTCGCAATTTTATTTCCCTTTTCTTTTGCGCACCTTCAAGTGTAATACTGAGCGACCCATTCGGCAAAGAAATGCCAACACCCGAATGGCACTTTGACTCCTCTCAGCCGAGCCACTCAACTGAATATGACTCAGCCTAGAACTCCAAGCGACCTGTTGGCGGACTGGCCAAGGAAACCTTTCCACCTTCCGATTTTCTTGGGATATGCGCCACGATCCGAGCCACGACTCGAGGCCACGATCCGTCTTGCCGGGCCTATAAATGAAACCGTAGGTGCCCCTAGCTCTCCACCGGTGCCTTTTAGCTCTCGAATCTTTGCCAATCTCGGCTCTTCTTCTCTCCAAACAAGTGCACATCCCAAAGCAACATGGTGCGCCGCCTCAACCGCCGCCGTGCCTCGATGAGGGCGAGAGGGGAGCAGCGCCAATGCGCGCGGAGGCAATGATCGCCGATTCCTCTTCTTTGATTCACCTTTGATCTTTTCTTGTTTTGACGATCATCTCCCTTTCAGGTTGATTCAGTGGAATCCGTCTCCTGCGCCGGCCAATCAGCCCCTTCCGGACGACTCCTCGAAGTCCGACGGCCACTCCCCCGTGCCCTACGGGGAACTCGACGCCCTCTGCTTCAAGGCGGGGGCCGGAGACGGCCCGGCGCGAGTTGGAGGACGTCTCCAAAAAGGCGGGCATAGCCGAGCCGGGAGTGGGAGGACCGGCGCAAAGCAGTACCGCCGGAAACCATCGACGGTGACGGCTACCGAAATCAAATCTTTGATCCAACCCGGCTTTTGATGCTAATCTCCTTTCTTCTTGCTCCTTGCAGCCCGCGATGCCGAGCTCAACCAGCTGAAGGCGCTGGTGGAGCAGCTGGCCGACAAGGTGAACGCCCGCGGTGACACGCCGGCGGAGCGCCTTGCTGCGGTGGAGCACCGCGTTGACGAGGTGGCCACCCATGGCGTTCACTTGGGCACTACCCTGGGCCTGGCTGCCATGGCGACGCACACGGACGTCGACTACTCCACCAGGCCGCGCGGCTTCCGGGGCGGCGCGCTAGAGGACATTGAGGAGATCGAGCTCATCTTGGAGCGCCTCGATGGCCACGGCGATGCCATTGCCGAAATCACTCATCCCCAATCTGTGCTGAACAGGCTTTTTGACTAGATTGTATTAGGGATGTTTGAATATCGGCGATAAATGAAGAACTTTTGAACTCTGTGCTTGCTCTGTGATGATTTTCTTTACATTTGCATCCGTAAATCTTGTTTTTCCTTAAATGCATCCGGGAACTGTCTTGAGCTGAATACGCGAGAACAGATGCCCCTTGGCGCAAAATCCACAGAAGATCCCCGAATCGACAATCCGTAAGCACTGTTCAAGCAAAAACCCTTCGCGTCCGGGAAGAAAACCCTGCCGTTTGGTATTCCAACAGTGTGTACTGGCCAATCATCACTCCCAATGCACCCCTTCGGTCAATAAAATAGCCTGCTGAGATGCCCTGCAAATCCACTCGCACACTCATCCATCACTTCTCATCTCCTCCCCCGTCTCCAGAGGAAAAAACCCCAAGGCCATGGACAAGGGCAAGCAACCCCAGGGGAGCAGCCCTCCAAAGAAACACACGATTCGAAGGTGAGTTTTCTCTTGATTTACTTTCTGTTTCCCACGTGATCTTGCGCTTTACCTCCTCTTCTTTTTCCCCTTTCAGCCTTGATTTGCTTCTTGAAGAAATCATCGGGACCGAAGACGTGCCCGAGTACATCTCCCCCGATTCCTCCCTCGAAGCAGAGGACGCCACGCCTGAACAGAGGACCAGCCATCAACTGCGCCGCCGCGTTCAGCACCTGGAGCACGGCCTCAGGGACATCACCGCCCGTTGCCAAGCCGAGCGCGAGCGTCGCATGGCTCTGGAGGCACTGGTGGGGGGTAAATGCTTCTGACTTCTTCTTGACTTTGTGCCCACATCTGGATTTCTTGCCCCTAACATCCACTCATCTGTTTCAGATGTCTCTGACAGGTACAACAACCTGAAAGCGGCTTGGGACAGCTTGGTGGAGGCCGCAAATCATGGTCACCCTGTGCATTCCAAGTTGCCATCACGGTGGTCCTGGAACAACTGAAGAGGGAGCAGCCGGAGAAGAAGCAAAGAAAAGATTGAATCGTACTTTCGCTTCTTCCTCCACGCCTTCTGCTTCCCACCTCCTTGAGGTCCTGATCACCAGGGTCGTTGGATGTAAACCTACAAGAAGCAGTTGTAATGTAGTTTTGTGCTAAGGGCAATGCATCTAGGCACTAGCCATTTCTTCTGTTTGTGAATTTTTGTTCTGAAGGCGGCCTCGTTCTTGAGCGCCGGCTGTTTCTGTGTCAGATGTGTGTAATCCTGCTGCCGGTGATCATTGATCGATCTCAATACTAGGATAATATTTCTTCGGATATCTTCCATTTATCGCGGCGGAAAATTCTTCTCCTAGTAAAGTTTTCAATATGTATGCATTACCAGGGACGCATCTGACCACACGAAAAGGCCCCTCCCAGTTAGGAGACCATTTGCCAAATTCGCTGTATTTAGTTCCAATCGGCAATAGCGCTTTCCAAACCAAATCTCCTTCTGCGAATTGCCTGACTTTTACTTTCTTGTTATAGTACTTGGCAACCCGCAGCTTGTTTTTCTCGATGTTTTCCAGGGCCCTAAGACAGATCATGTGTAAATCCTCTAGCTCATCCATCATTAGGCCACTGTAATCTTTGGAGCTCAAATCTTTCTGTAACACAACTCTCCTTGAATCTGATTGCATCTCCCAAGGTAGAACCGCATGATGTCCATAATCCAATTCGTAAGGAGAGGTCTTTGTAGCTCCATGGGGGGCCATTCGGTAAGCCCACAGTGCCTCACTGAGTACCGAATGCCACCTCCTTGGCTTCTGGTCAATCTTCTTTTGTATCAGCTTGATCATGATCTTATTAGAAGCCTCCTCTTGACCATTAGCTTGGGCATAATAGGGAGAAGAGTTAAACAATTTGATTCCCATGCTTTCGGCAAACTCCCTGAACTCCAGTGACACGAATTGTGCCCCTTGATCAGTTGTGATTGTCTGAGGGATTCCAAACCGATAGATGATGTGCTCCTTGACAAATTCAACCATGTTTTCCGACGTCACCTTCTTCAGTGGGATCGCCTCAACCCATTTAGTGAAATAATCCGTAGCCAAAAGCACGAACTTATGCCCCTTACTAGATGGTGGATTAATCTGGCCAATCAAGTCTATACCCCAGCCCCTGAATGGCCATGGCTTGATGATGGGATTCAATGCTGACGCGGGGACTCTTTGAATATTTCCAAACTTCTGGCAATCTTGACATCCCTTGTAATACTCAAAGCAATCCTCTAATATCATCGGCCAAAAGCACCCAGCTTGCCTAACAACCCATTTCATACGGTAAGCCGATTGGTGTGCTCCACATACCCCATCGTGCACTTCACTCATCATGTTCTTGGCTTCTTCTGGACCCAGGCATCGTAACAATACCCCATCTAATGATTTATAGAACAAATTGTCATCCAGAAGAACGAATTTTATGGCCTTGTACCTGAGCTTCCTAGAGACCTTTCGGGATGGATCCTTCAAGTAATCAACGATCTCTTTCCTCCAATCATCTTCTGGAAGATCCGTCCCCAGTGCACATACCTCTCGCAGCAAACGCTTCTTGACTCTCTTTGTAACCGGAGGCGCTTTGAGCCGGCTTTGTTTGCTTCTTCATTATGTTCCCTAGGAATATGTTGTAGAGTTACCAACGGGAAGCTCTTCAAGATTTCCCTGCATTCTTCGTAGTAACTCCTCAGCGCTTCACTTTTGCATTCGTATTGGCCGTTCAATTGCTTGATCACCAGCTCTGAATCTCCATAAACTTCAACTGAAACGGCCCCAGCTTCTCTCAAATATTGAAGCCCTCGAAGCAGTGCCTCGTACTCGGCTTGATTGTTTGTAACAGTGGGCTGTATAGGGATGGCAAATTCAAACATCTCACCCCTAGGTGAAATTAGTAGGATCCCTACTCCCCCACCTTTACCACATGATGATCCATCAAAAAATAAAGCCCAAGGGGTAATTTCAAGCAAATCAATTGACGGATCGCGATGTTCAGTTATAAAATCGGCAATGATCTGTCCCTTGATAGCCTTTGCCGATTCGAACTTTAACTCGAACTCTGATAAGGCCAAGATCCATTTGCCAATCCTGCCATTCAAAATTGGCATAGATAACATATGTTTTATTACATCGAACTTGGAATACACAGTGCATTCGGCATTCAACAAGTAGTGCCGAAACTTTGTACACGAGTAGTACACCACAAGCACAGCTTTTCCGCGACTCGAATACCGGTCTCGGGATCAAGTAGTTTTCGGCTAAGATATGCTACTACCCGCTCCTTTCCTTCGAATTCTTGAATAAGGGCCGATCCAATGGTTTGGGTATCGGCCGCCACGTACAACTTGAAAGGCTTATCCAGCTGAGGAGGAACCAACACTGGTGGCTCCTTCATGTACTGCTTGATCTCATCGAAAGCCTTTTGTTGTTCGTCGCCCCATGTGAACTTCTGATATTTCTTTAGCTTCAGCAGTTGGCAAAACCTTCCGTGGCAAATTTGAAATGAATCTTCTCACGAAATTAATTTTGCCAAGCAGGGATTGCAACTCCTTGAGATTAGTTAGAGGAACAACTTCATCGATGGCCTTCATGCTCTTCTTGCCAACTTCAATTCCCCCCTCGTGGACTAAAAATCCCAAGAACTCTCCAGCTGATACCCCAAAAGCGCACTTGTTTGGATTCATCTTTAAACCATGCTTTCGGGTGCACTCCAAGGTCCTCTTCACATCTCCCAAATGTGTGTCATGACTTAGGGACTTGATTACCACATCATCAACGTAGATTTCCACAATTTTGCCGATCAACTCGTGAATAATGTAATTCATGGCTCGCTGATAAGTTGCATCGGCATTTTTTAACCCAAATGTCATGACTATCCATTCAAACAGGCCTATATGTCTAGGACATCTAAAGGCCGTCTTTGATATGTCTTCTATTGCCATGAAGATTTGGTTGTATCCCGCATTGCCATCCATGAAACTGATCACTTTGTGTCCAGCTGCGGCGTCAATCAACAAATCGGCAATAGGCATGGGGTAACCATCCATTGGAGTAGCTCTGTTCAGATCCCTGAAATCTATGCAGACCCTCATCTTTCCATTCTTCTTGTAAACAGGGACAATGTTAGAAATCCACTCCACATATCTGCATTGCCGAACGAAGTTTTCATCAAGTAATCTTTCAACTTTTTTCTTCACATCGGCCAATACCTCATCCTTGTAGATTTTCCGGGGTGGTTGCTTGTATGGTTTGAAACCAGATTTGATTGGCAACCGATGCTCAACGATAGAACGATCCAATCCAGGCATCTCCGAGTAATCCCAGGCGAAGCAATCTTTGTATTCCTTAAGCAGCTTGATTAACTCCTCCCTGAAGTCTGGCTGCAAGTTTGCGCTGATGAACGTTGGCCTTGGCTTATCACCGCTTCCAATGTCAACCTCTTCTAATTTATCAGCCGACATAAATCCTCGCCCCAACTTGCCATCGGTGCCATCTACGGGGTTCTCCATTAAAAATTACTATAAGAGTCGACTGCTTGAATCGGTCGTTGATCGCCGTTGACGGGTTCAACGAGACCTTCTCCCCGTCTTTCCCCGAGAAGCGATCAATGCCTTGATACTCCCAGAAAGCTGGTTCCATGTTTGCAACGCTCACGGAGTCATCTGCTTGGACAACCTCAATATCATCATCCACCCATTGGATGAGCTGCTGGTGCATGGTGGATGGGACACAGCAATTGGCATGAATCCGGTCCGCGTCCAAGCGATAGGGTCGTAGGCTCCTTTACCTTTGATAACAAAGAAGGTCGTGAGCAGTGTCTTGGACCTGATCATCAGATCCACGTGAGCGCATCCCTTGGTATCTGAAGGATTCCCAGCAAAATCATTCAGTATTATGCTTGTAGGAGTCAGATCGCTCGGGCCCATGCCAAGTTTCCTGAAGGTGGTGTACGGCATTACGTTGACTGCCGCTCCACCGTCGACAAACATCTTGGTCAATGGCTTCCCATTGACGTATCCTCTCAAGTACAGCGGCCTCATGTGTCGATTTTTGGCCGGTTTGTCGAAGATAACCTGCTTGGCCAGCACCAGTTGTGCCATTATCCCCTCAACCTGCTCATCATCTAGGGACGCCTCTTCCTGCACAACCTGGTTAGCAGGAGCCATGAATTCGTTCGGCAGAAAATATACCATGCATGTTGGAGCCGAACGCCTTGACCCTTCCGGTTGGTCCTTTGGAAGCCACACCTGCTTTGTTTGGATCCCGGCCTGCCTCAGTTCACGGTTCCTCAAGCGTTGAACCCGTCTCTTCTGACTTTTGCGTAGGCCAGGCGGGCACCATTTCCTTTTCTGCCAGATGTACTCGTCCTCATCCTCTTCTTGATCAGCCCACCTTAAATCAGTTTGGCGCTTCCTGGGGTCATCCTCTTCTTGATCAGCCCACCTTAAATCAGTTTGGCGCTTCCTGGGGTGATCAATGATCCTAGTTAGGGTGGATCCTTCCAATTCTCTCATGAACGGATCGGCGATTGGCAGTCTCCTGCCTGTACTCAAAATATCTGTCACTGCACTCAGGACAGTTCCTCAGCGTGGGCAGCTTCAAACCCTCGTTCTAACAGTGCCTGAAGAACGCACATCCCCAGTGCGCGCTCTCCTGCTCGCGCGTGTATTGCTCCCGGTCCCTTCTGTGTGCTTCCTCTTCGGCTCTGCGCCTCTCCTCCTCGTATCTTCGCTTCTGGTAGCACTCTTTTTCCATCTGGCGCTGCCACTTGTTCAGGAGGATGCGCGTGGTCACCCTAGGCTTGGCACTGGATGATTCCCCGATTTCGATGTGGCTCTTGAGAATGCGGGGGGCTTCACCATGCACCTTTTCCAGAGTTACTTGGCGCTCCGGGTCCACTGCTCCATCCTGTCTAGCCCTGGCTGAGGTCAAGACCTTGACCTTTCCCTTCTCCTCAGCCGTCACCATGTTGATAGAGAAGCCCACCATGTTCTGAGGGAAAGGGTGGCCATCCAGCTTCATCTTGTTGTCAAATTTGAGGTGCCTCTCCTGGATAGCTTTCTGGATCTTCATCCTGAAGACCCTGCAGTCGTTGATGGAAGCCACAGTAACGTTTCCCCTTGACTCCACCAGGCCGAAGCATGGAATGCCCTTCAGGCAGTCTGATTCGGCCTTCCTTCACTAGGAGCTCAAATAGCTTGTCAGCCTTCGTGATATCGAAGTCGTAGGTGCCCTTGGTCTGTTTGACCCAGCGCTGATTCATCGTTAAAGGCTCTTTCCCCCACATGATTTCAGCTGCGGCCACATCCAGTTCATCATCAGAATCCTCAATCAGGTTGGCCTTGTCTAAGAACTGCTTGTAGATGTCCGCCACGTCATGCTGCTTGCCAAACCTGGCATCCTTCTTGAAGCCATACGCCTGGTTGCTCATTAACGACAGCTTTTGAGACAGCTGTCCCAGGTTTTCAAACTCCATGCCGAACAGCTTCTCACGCACGGCCGGCAGCATCCCAGCGACGGCCATATCGGCCAACTAGTCATCTGGCAAGTTGAGCGAGAAGCACATGCCCTTAACCTCCCTGAATCTCCTGAGAAATTCCAATGGCGTCTCGCTGTGCCTCTGTTTCAAGGTGTCAAGGTCGATCATCTTCTTCTCTGAGCTGCCACTGAAATAGTGGGCGTGGAATTTCCGTTCCAGGTCCTTCCATCTGCTAACTGACTCAGGGGGTAGGGACGAGAACCACTGGAATGCTGAACCTGTCAGTGACGCGGGGAAGTATCTAACCCTGAATGTTTCCTCAGCTGAGCATTCCCCGAGCTGCATCAGGTAACGAGCAATATGCTCCACTGTGCTTGTGTCGTCTTGCCCGGAAAATTTCGTGAACTCCGTCGGAGGTTTCACCCTTGGCGGAAGGAGCACGTTGAAGTACCATTCTGGGAACGGCGGCTTGTAGGCAGGTCCCTGCATTTTTGGCTTGAGGCCGAACTGATTTTGCATCAACTCGGCCATCTTCCGCGCCAGGGCGTCATCCTCTTGTGCGCCTGCAGCTGGCGCGTAACCTGGATGCGGGAAAGCGTCAATGGCTCCATAGTTTCCCACCTCGTGGTAGCCTCCTCCGTATAGGTTCCTCTGCAGCCAGTTGTTTGCCGGAGCAATCCTGTGGCCGGAGGCAAGCGGGGCCCCAGACGAGCCGAACGCTAGGTCTTCGTACGTGGGCTGGTACGGATTCGGCTGTTGCACAGGTTGACCCGTGCTGCCCTGCGGTGGTGGCTGGATTGGCTGCCCCCCTGAGGCCTGTAGTGGGGGCTGAACTGGCTGACCCCCAGCGCCCTGCGGAGGAGACTGGAAAGCTTGACTTCCAGCGCTCTGAGGAGGAGGCTGAATTGGCTGGCTCTGTAATGGTGGTTGAGAGCTTGACTCGCCCAGCTCCACGGTGCCCCCTTGGACGGGTGCCTTGCTGAATGCCTGCTCCATGCCTGGGCCAAAGACAGCCACCATCATTTGCTAGAATGCACCAAGGAAAGCTTTGTGGTGCTTGCTCAACATGTAGTCTGCAGATTCCCGGAATGCTTGCATGCACTCCTCTCTCTCCTGCTGTGTTGTGGCATCGCTCTCCCCTGGTAGCAATACCCTGGGCATCTCATTCTTCAGGTACGGGACGCCGCTTCTGTTTTTCTTGAAGGACAGCAGACATTTCTGCTGGAACTGGTCCATGGCGTCCTAGAGCTACTGCCATTGTTTGGGAGAGAGGTCCTCAATGTTGACATCCATGATATCCGCGATTTCAGGCATCTTGATCTCTTCGGCTGTTGTCCCACCAGGCGTGCCAAAAAGTGTGTTGACGCAAAATGTGCACCTAGCACCAAACACACAGCAAGCCGAACAAGCTGGCTTCACACACGCAAAGAGTCACGAGACGTGTCAGTCAATTTTTCCTGAAAATTAACAAAAGATAAAGTAGTTAGATACCAAAGCTTGGAACTTGCCGGGTGGTACCAGACAGTTCCATATTTACGGCTAGGAAGCCAGATGGGATGACACATAGCTATAAAGAGCTATCCACCAATAAACTAAAACCATTCAGGAACTCATAAAGAAAAAGTAACACTGCCGAATGGATGACGTAAGCATGACAGCGATCGGTCTTTGTTTGAACAAAGATGCACATGCACGAGGCCATGACCGATCCCCATGATAATTAACATTAAATAAATGAATGAAGTAAAGCACGAACATAAACATGTAATAAACAAGCACGCATAGATCCAAAGCACTAGTCTACCGCATGTCTAGGTACTTTGAAACCTGTCGGGTACGATGCCAAGCAAATCTATCCACCGCATGATACAACTTGCATGAAAACCGTACCACTTTCCACAAATAGATCTATCCACCGCATGATACAATCTAAATATGGAAAGCTAAAAGCATACGTTATTTAAAGCATGAATTACGCACGTGTTCTACTCATGAAGAAACATAACCGAATACGGTGAACGTACCGATTCGGGGTCCATGAAGAAGGAACGAACATTACCAAGCGAATAAATCTATCAGATTGATTTGAGATCTAATCCACCGGATGACTAGCTCCAAAGCAACCCAAAAACCTGCATCTACCGCATGATACTCAGTTCTTTCAAGATTTATACCAACGTTGGCAAGCTTGAACCCGCAACACGTAACAACCTAGATCGATTCGGTTTCGGCTATCGGAAAGCACAAAGTCCACGTGTTAAAACACGAATTCTATTCGCACAAGGATCACGAAAAGGATAAAGCCGATCCAAACCCATCTAGATTGGGCCAAAGGTGTTACATGAATCTAAACATAAAGTAAAAACTCGAAGCAACACGAGGTAACTTAATGAATCTATTGGATCTTGCCAAAACCCAATAGAGCCGATAACTATCTTCAAGCTAGATCTTAGCCTACCGCATGGCTCATGACCTAACAAGAAACCCTCTTGAACCAAGCTTGAATCTACCGCATGACACGAAGCATGGTAACAAGACTACTTGCATCAGATCTAAATCCACCGCATGATACTAGACATGATACAAGGTTGCCGGTACTCACGGAGGTCGACGGATCGATGAACCCTCTCGAAGAACTCGACGACACGACAAAAGGACTCTAGGGTTTGGTGTAAGGCCGGTTTGTATTGAAGAATGATTGTGTGTCTTACATACATTCAGGGCTCATATTTATACCCTGCCAAGTACAATCTCGAATGGATTCGCTGCCTATCTTATCTCTAAGCTTGATCGCCTATCCATCCATTCGTCCTTCCTGCTTGAGCCACGTCACCGTCCAATCCCGCAAAATCAGCTCAATTGTTCCTTTGCTGAACGGGAGCAGATAGCCGACCGCAGACCTCTTTGCCGAATACATTTGAAAAAATCCTTTCCTTCCACCAAACGGACTCCTCACCGAGCTGGACCCACAAGTCCGACTCCTTACCAAATTTTGGTGTTAACAAAAGGAAATGCGAATTATTAAGACAAACAGAGTAACAAACTTGTAGCATAACTCTGGCATATATACACATTGCAATTCACTGTGAACTACTGCCATATAATGACACAAACAAAGTATCAAGCTTTTGGCATACACATTGCAATTCATTGTAAGCTGCTACCATAGACATTACAATGCCTTCCAAAATAGGAGACATGGATTGATCTACCGCGTCTCTTAGATCTACTAGTTCATCACAAGTTCAACATACACAGATCTACTAGCTAGTCCATCACAAGTTCAACAAGCACACTGGAAGAACACATTAACAGAGGAACAAATTAATTAAGCAGAGGTAGTTGCCGCGAGAGGAGCCCCACCGTCGGAGTCGGAGCCAGAGACATCGTGGCCGCCATCGTGGTCATCGTCGGGGGGACCACTTCTCTCTCCAGATGCCCAGCCAAGACATTGACCTTGAAGGCGTAATCCATCACGGTCGTCTGCTGTCGGTGTTTTAGACCGGAAACCTACTAAGGGGAGTACCTGAAGTAGATGAATGTGGCCTCGCCGAGATCGGTAACTCGAAGGAAGAGACACGTGGCACACAATTTAGACAGGTTCGGGCCGCGAGCCGCGTAATACCCTACGTCTTGTATGCCGAGTAGCTCTCGATTGATTGGATGTGATTACAAGATGATGCGTAATCTGATGCGTATGAGAGGGGAAGGTCCCTGCCTCACCTTATATAGTCCAGGAGGCAGGGTTACAGGTCGGTTTAGGGAGAGAGTACTAGTCGTGTGCGTCTAGAAGTCCTCTACACATTACATGGTATGTATAGCTTCCTATCCGAGTACTTCTCCACCGTAGTCCTTGCGCCTCACGCCAACAGGTACCGTGCGGCACAAGTCGGGTAGTCCCAGGGGCCCACCGAGTAGTCGGTCCTGGTACCCACCGAGGTAGTGGGCCCAGGGAGGTCCATACAACAAGCCCCCAAGTACTTTGTAGTCGAGTAGGATAGCTTCGAGTAGTCTTGACAGCCTTAACGAGTAGTCCTCAAGCGTCCTCGAGTACTACAAGCCAAAAGTCCTCAAGAATATTTGAAGCATCCCGAGGTTGGAATGTACTCCAGCTGATATTTGAGTAATCCTGAAGTCTTCTCCAGTAGTCCCAAGCGTCCTCGAGCGCTGCTCTTCAATACCCGTGTTGTCTTGAAGCCGAAGCTGATATGGAAGTGCGATTGCAAAAATGCACTCCATATGGAGTAGCCCCCGAGCCTTAGGTTGAGTTGTAGACTCTGGCTGAGGGTCCATCTGAAGTTTTGGCAAGATTATCCCGAAAAATCTAGAGAAAAAACCGAAGGACACGTGGCACGGAGCCCCCGAGCCTTGAGTCGAGTACTTCCTCTCGATTTGAAGGGTCATCTTGTATGTAGAAGGTGTCCTGAGTTGCTCTTAAATCTTGTCGCTACCCGGAGAGTTGAGTAGATGTAGCCGAGCCCCCGAGATGAGGCGCGTCGATTAGTAGAAGTTGAAGGGTTAGGCGCTGCCGCTGAGTCAGCCTTTTGAAGACTTATCCATCCGGCCGTTGGAGGAGCCGCCGCTGACTTATAAATAGAAGCCGAAACCCTTAGGGTTTTTTCACCCCGCGCACT
Organism: Cenchrus americanus; assembly: GCA_947561735.1. NCBI lineage: Eukaryota > Viridiplantae > Streptophyta > Magnoliopsida > Poales > Poaceae > Cenchrus > Cenchrus americanus. Next base: position 151,181,214 of record OX387242.1, on the reverse strand, counting down.
TACAGCCATTCCGAGCAGATCGTGCCCAAAAACCACCGCCTGTGCGCACTGCCACCTCAGAGGAGAGTGTAGATCCGAGCGCGTCGCCGCCGGAAACCACCACCGTAGCCCCCGAGCGAATGCGAGTTTAAACCCGGTGCACTTGGAGGATGAAGCCTTCACCGTCGAAGAGCCTGAAGACCGCCGGTGGGAAGAAGAGGTCCCGCGAGGAAGCCGCCGGATCTGCCGCGGGGACATCACCGACGGTGTCTCCGCCGCGGCCAAATCCCAACCAGGAGTGGAAGAAGTGCAAAGCGAAGACTGAAGATCTGCTGGCACTCCTCAACAGTGGGTTTCTGTGGGAGAAAGAAGTCGAGAGTGGCGTGCCACTGCGGGAGATCCGTATCCCATGGAAAAGAACCCAGACGAGATCCCTATGTTCACGCGATTCGCAGAGCGAGGGTTGTCTCTCCCGGCCAGCGATTTCTTCAAGGGGCTTTTGGAGTACTACGGCATCAAGTACCTCAACCTCAACCCCAACGTATCTTCCACACTTCCGTCTTCGTTCACTTATGTGAACCCTTCTTGGGGATCAAACCCCACTGGTGTCGGGCATATACCCCGTGTACTCATGCAAGAAAGGAAGAAGACAGACTCCTATTAGAATTCCCTTGTAATCCTACTAGGACTCGTTCCGTGTAATCCTACTAGGACTTCTGCCTTGTAACAGACTAGGAACCCGCCCCCTGGACTATATAAAGGAGGGCAGGGTACCTAGCCGGGCACCATGAACAACCAACACCAAGCGCAGGGCACCATACTTGATCCCCCACACAGGACGTAGGGTTCGCCACCTTGGCAACCCGAACCTGTATAAATCTTGTGTCTCGTGTCCTTGCGCATACCTTCGAGTTCTCGGTCTCCCGATGACGATCCTCACCGCACAATCTAGTACCTTGGGTACCCCCTTGGTAGGTTTGCCGGTCTAAAACATCGACAGCTGGCGCGCCAGGTAGGGGTGATCATCACACCGGGCGAATTCGAAGGACCCTCGTCAACAAGATCAATCTAGTCGTCGACTCACCGAGATCGATTGAAGCAAGTCGCCTTGCTCATGACAAAGCAGAATCAATTTTCATACGCCGCGCGTCCGGTTACTTCGACTACGCCACACATCCCGTTGCCTCAGCACGTGTCGCGGCTCGTCGCACAGGCTCGTCGTCGACTACATCGCTTGCGCTGCGCGTCTGGTTGCCTCGGCACGTCGCGCGGCTCGTCGCGCGGCTCGTCACGCGGCTCGTCGCGCTGCTTGTCGTCGACTACTCTGCCTCGCGCAGGCTCGTCGTCGACTACTTCGTTTCCACTGCGTGTCTGGGTGCCTCGGCACGTCGCGCGGCTCGTCACGCGGCTTGTCGCGTAGCTCATCGTCGACTACTCCGCCTAGCGCAGGCTCGTCGTCGACAACTCCGCCTCACGCAGGCTCGTCGTCGACTACTTCGCCTCCGCCGCGCGTCCGGGTGCCTCGGCACGTCGCGAGGCTTGTCACGCGGCTCGTCGCGCCGCTCGTCGTCGACTACTCCGCCTCGTGCAGGCTCGTTGTCGACTTCTTTGCCTACGCCGCACGTCCGGGTGTACTTCGCCTCGCGCAGGCTCGTCGTCGACTACTTCACCTACGCCGCGCGTCTGGGTGAATCGACACGTCGCGAGGCTCGTCACGCGGCTCGTCGACGACTTCTTCGACTACGCCACGCGTCTGGGTTCCTCGGCACGTCGCGCGGCTCATCACGCGGCTCGTCGCGCCGCTCATCATCGACTACTCTGCCTCGCGCAGGCTCGTCGTCGACTACTTCACCTCCACTGAACGTCTGGGTGCCTCGGCACGTCGCGCGGCTCGTCACGCGGCTCGTCGCGCTGCTTGTCATCGACTACTCCGCCTCACGCAGGCTCGTCGTGGACTACTTCACCTGCACCGCGCGTCCGGGTGCATCGGCACGTCGCACGGCTCGTCGCGCCGCTCGTCGTCGACTACTCCGCCTCGCGCGAGCTCGTCGTGGACTACTTCGCCTCCACCGCGCGTCCGGGTGCTTCGGCACGTCGCGCGGCTCGTCACGCAGCTCGTCACGCCACTCGTCGTCGACTACTCCGCCTCGCGCAGGCTCGTCGTCGACTACTTCGCCTCCACTGCGCGTCCGGATGCCTCGGCACGTCGCGCGACTCATCACGCGGCTCGTCGCGCCACTCGCCGTCGACTACTCCGCCTCGCGCAGGCTCGTCGTCGACTACTTCGCCTCGTCGCGTGTCCGGGTGCCTCGGCACGTCGCACGGCTCGTCGCGCCGCTCATCGTGGACTACTCCGCCTCGCGCGAGCTCGTCGCGCGGCTCGTTGCACCGCTCGTCATCGACTACTTCGCCTACGTTGCGCGTCCGGGTGCCTCGGCACGTCGCGCGGCCCGTCACGCGGCTCATCGTCGACTACTACGTGCGCCGCGACTTCGTCTTGCGGCCATGCTGGCTCTACTTCAGCCACGTCGTGCATCATGACTACTTGTCTCGCGGTAACACTGGCTCTACTTCGAGTACGTCGTGCGCCACCACGATGTCGTCTTGCGGTCGCATCGCGTCGACCATTCATCTTGACTAGTTTTCAAAACTAGTCGAGAACGGCAGTCACGCCCCCAACAACTAGTCAGAATCAACTCTGACTAGTCAACTTCAGCAACAACCGTCACGGCTCCATCGCCGACCGCCACGGCTTCATCAACAGTCTGCCCAGGCAGCAATAGCTAAGTCATTTATTTAAATGATTATTGTTTTCTTTTCTTGGCTTGTTCTCCTCATCATGTAGGACTACTTGCCGACTACTCATTTGTGTACGTGTGACAACCCGACCAGGAAAATACCGTACTATCGCCTAAGACCGATCCACTTTGGTCATTAAGCAATAATAAAGTATCATCCCATCGTTAGTTACCGGGTTAACGCCCGGTAAATCACTTGAAAAGCAACAAGGATCGAATATATGCATTAAAACTCACTCGAAGGTGAGTCCAGAGATACAACAACATCAATATCCAAATTCATACCCCGAGGGGTTTATTTATTACAAACCATAGTTTTTGTCACGATGGAATAGTTCAGAGTTTTCGAAAAGTAGCGGAAATGAACTAGCGGAAGCGAAGTCACCACGGGAGGCCATCCATGATGCTTTCAGTAGTCGTCCTCCACCCACTCCAGCTCCCAGCCGGGCGGGATCTCTCCAGGCGACACATCACTGAAGGCATTACCTGGATCAACATATTATCGCAAGGCTGAGTATACTAATACTCAGCAAGTTTTACCCGTCGGTGATATCTACTTCACCAAATCTAGACCATGAAAGGCTTTTTGGCTACTGGGTTGCTTTTGCTAAAAAGTAACAAAGAGTAGGTCCTTACTTTCAAGATTTTAGCACAAGTTCTAGTAGGTTTAATCTTTACTACATTAGCCAACTAGTACAAACAAAGTTGTACAATGCAATTAATCAAGCATAATATTCATCAACTTCCATCATTAGGGATCTCATGACTAGTGGAGTAAGTAGTCTCGGATAACGGTGAGAGGCCGACAATCGATTGATTTAAACCTTGCAAGGTAGACCCAAACACACGGTAGGCTGCCCCCGCAAGGACAACTTTCCCAGGCCGTCCCCAAAAATACCCGGGTCGGGATGAAAGGCCACAGTCTTTGGTGCAGGCTATCCGGCATACCCCGCGAGATACCCGGAGTCACCATACACCACCGGTTGCGAGCCGTGAGAGCGAATCCCAAGAGTAGTGACAGTTCCATCCCTAGCCGTCTCATTAAGGTACTAGGCTTACCGGTCCCATGCCCGACATGTGCTTCGTACATTCAAAAACATAACCCACATAACCACTGGACCGGAGCCCAGATCCCATGCTCTTACCACGTGAGCAATCCATTTAAGGATACATTGTGATTTATATCTAGGAACCTATTCTCGCGAGTGAGGTCATCACTCGACTTGTAACGGCCCTATAGCTTAGCAGCTATCGACCTATCATACTAGTAAGGACAAAGGTACCTATGGATCATGCATCTAGGGTTTCATTCAACTCCTGAACGTAAATGCACAATCATTCATAGATAATTGAATAAAGAACTTTAAAACTAGGTTAGATGCACCGGAGCTTGCCTTCGTTAGCTAGGTTAGCTTGGGCACCCTCGGTGTCGAGCACTTCCACGTACTGCAGCGACGCTTCCGCTCCTCCTTCCTCGGTTTCCGGGACAAGGGGGTAATCTCCGTCCGGAAGATCTACACGGAATGCAATGCAATTTAGGTGATGTGATAGTTCGTTGTCTTATCCAGCTCTGGGTTGGTCATGTTCACCTTAACAAGCATTTAGATAGGGTTTCTCTTTTAGGAAGGTTATTGGTTGTACATGGGTTACACTTTTTATTCCACCTTTGAATAAAGGTTTTTATTAAGCTTATCATTTCAAGTAAGATCTTCATTTCCTTTTATCTTCACCAACAAAGGTGTAATTAATATTTTTATTATGAATTAATCTCTTATCAGTGATGATAATTAATTATCTTTTAATTATATTAAATAATACTTTTCAAAAAGGAGAAGATTTAATTAGGGATTTTTCTTTATTTAATTTCCCTTTAATATTAAAAGGGCTTTTAAGCTTTTTATTAAGCAATTAAATTACCAAAAATTAAATGAGTGTTCCTTAAGCCCACTAGCACCCATCCTGGTCCATTGGACCCACATGTAAGTGTTGGATGCTAGGAAATTAATTATTATGGAAAATAACAAAGGCTAGCTAGTGATTCAAAGTAAATGCATATAAAAATAAATAAGCATTAATCTGACCCAAACTTTCTTGTGCAAGCTCTCTGGTCTTAAACAAGTCTAAAGAACCAGCATGTTCTCATGGAACCTCTACTGAACTTGGTTTATTAATTTACAAAGGAACACATGCATAAATCAAGAATAATTAATTCTGTTAATCCAAAATTCATGATTAATTCACAAGATGTGGTTTTTGGCATTACAAGACAGTGCGCACAAGTTGAGCTCAAGAACATAAATATATTTAACAGGAAAAATCATTTAAGCAGTTACTGCAGGAATGGAAATGAATTTATCTAGCAAGATCTACTGCATAACTTTGTGCAATTTTTGGCACAGCATCTAGTCATATCCTAACACACAACATATCCAAAATTGGGCTACAGAGGAGTTACAGATTTCATGTTATGACAGATCTAGGTTTAACACATTTGTATTTTTCCTGCTAAAACTATTTAGAATCTAGCCATGAGTATATAACAAAAGAGGTGGGATTTATCATCCTGAACCCTACAAAATTTGTTTGGGGTTTTTCTGATTTTTCTGTGAATTTCTAGGCATTTTACAAGTCACTGGACCTAACTACAAGATCAAAATTGTAGCAATGTGGCCCTGGGCCGGGGAGGCGGCACGGCTCCGGCCAATTCCCGGCGAGCCGGCGGCGCTCCCGGCCGGGCAAGTGGCCGGGCTCGACCACGGGGCTCACCTAGGGCTAGGGGAGGCCGGCGTTGGGGGCGGAGGGACGGCCGGCGAGGGGGGTGCGCGGCGGCTAGGCACGGTGGCCGCGGCTGCTCGGGGAAAACCGGCGAGGAGGCGGAGTGCTGGGCAACAAGCGGCTCGGGAAGGTGCTCTAGGGTCTAGTGGACCTAGGGGAGTGACTAGCCGGTGGCGAGCACGAGCGGGGGAGTGACTTCACCGGCGGCGGAGGCAATGGCGCGGTGGCGGCTCGGGTGGCGCGCGGCGGGACGGGGAGGAGCTTTTATAGCTGGCACGGGGCGTCCGTGGATGACGGGGGGGTTGACGTCGGAGATGCCCTCGCCGTGCTAAGGGCTCGGGCGGCGCGCGTACAGCAGCGCCGCGCGCCGCCGACGGACCGCCGGTCCGTGTCGCGTGCGCGCGTACGGCATCGTGGCCGGCGCGGACTCGAGGTACCTCGGGACGGGGGCGAGCCGGGGGGCGCGCGACCTCGGGATGGAGCGGCTTGGGGTGGGCACGGCCTCGGGAGGCGTGGGCGCGGACGCCGGGGCCGGCGGCGCGCGGCCGGCGATGGGCGGCGCACGGGCGCGCACGACGTCGCGGCGCGACGCGCTCTGGCCAATTTGTTTTACTAGTGCAACCTTTGAAATTCATTTGCTCCAAAATTTTGTATAAAAGTCGACCAAGTGTTGAATACCAAAGTTGTAGATCTTACTACCAACAATATTTTCTACAAAGGCTATATAGGGTTTTTCTGCCTAGATTTGAAATTATTTGAATGCCAACTTTGAATGTCAGCCTGTTTTGGCAAAAAGTGTTTTCTGCCTTGCAATGGATTTTTCAAGTTTTTCGCCTCAAAATTTGAAATGCCAATCTACATGAAAGTTGTGTCCCTCAACAAGATCTACAACTTTCCTAACGGTAGAATTTTAAGTGTTTAGGTGAATTTTGGAGAATGCGGCAAAAGTTCTGGCAAACACCTGTGGACACTGGGGTGGCAAGGGGTTTGACCCAACCTTTGACCATGGGTTGGCCCCACAAGTGCGTTTACTATTCATTTAGGGTCACTAGGGTGGGTTTGTGAGTTTTTCGAGGTGAGGGCCCAGGTTGACCTAGGTTTGACCACGGTTGACCATTTGACCGGTTGATTCGGTCATTAGCGTAAATGATGGTAATTAAAAACCTGGGGCGTCACAGCCTACCCCCCTTAAACGGAATCTCGTCCCGAGATTCGATTTGACAACGAAGAGATGGGGAGAAGGACTCACTATTTCGAGATTGGAGGAAGCCCGGATACTTGGTGTTAACATAATCCTCCATCTCCCATGTGTCTTCTTCCTCCGTGTGATGGATCCATTGGATCTTGTACATTCGCACAGTCTGCTTTCGGGTCTTTCGCTCTTTTTGGTCTAGTACTTTCAATGGATGCTCGACGAGCGAGAAATCCGGCTCAATCCAAGCATTAGCTTCCGTGATGATTTCATTCTCCGGAACAGGCATTCCCTTCTTCAACTGAGTTACATGGAACACGTTGTGAACCGTGGAGAACCGTTCTGGCAATTGGATACGGTAAGCCACGGATCCACATACTTCTATAACTTCATATGGGCCAATGTAGCGCGGGGCTAACTTTCCCTTGACTCCGAACCTTTGCACACCTTTGGTGGGGGATACTTTCAAATACACATAATCTCCCACTTCAAAGTGTCGAGGTGCGGTTCCCTTGTCATGGTAACTCTTTTGCCTCATCTGTGCCATCTTCAAATTTTCTCGTATCACTTGCACCCTTTCTTCGGCCTCTTTAACTAACTTTGGTTCAAAGAGTGTTCTCTCTCCGGCCTCTGACCAATTCAGCGGAGTGCGGCATCTACGTCCGTATAGAGCATTGAACGGTGCCATTTTCAAGCTGGCTTGATAGCTGTTATTGTAAGAGAACTCTGCCAAGGACAAACACTTGTCCCAACTCTTGTCAAAGTGCAAGATGCTTTCTCTCAACATGTCCTCTAGAATCTGAGTTATCCTTTCCGTTTGACCATCGGTCTGCGGATGATAACTGGAACTGCGGAGTAGCTGAGTTCCCAAACACTCATGTAATTGTTCCCAAAAACGGGCTACAAACTGAGTCCCTCTATCCGAGATTATAGTCTTTGGGATTCCATGCAGACGAACTATGTGGTCCACATACAACTCTGCATATTGTTGTACGGAGTAAGTGGTGTGCACGGCAATGAAGTGAGCGGTCTTGGTGAGTCTATCCACAATTACCCAAATAGAGTCCTTCTTTCTAGCCGTTAGGGGTAAACCCACAATGAAATCCATACTAATATCGTCCCACTTCCACATAGGTATCGACAGGGGTTGGAGTACACCTGCCGATTTCAAATGACTTGCTTTCATCTGGTGGCAAGTATCGCACTCGGCTACATACTTGGCTACATCCACCTTCATATTGGACCACCAAAAGTTCTATTTCAGATCTTGGTACATCTTGGTACTACCGGGATGAATAGAGAATTTGGACTTGTGAGCTTCATCTAGAATGATTTTCATAACTTCTGGGTCAACGGGGACCACTAAACGCTTCCCAAACCAGACCACATCCTGGTGGTCCTTCTGGAAACAAGTATACTTGGGGTCTCCTTCTACTAGTTTCTGCGTGATGGTTTGAATATCTTCGTCATTGCGCTGGGCAGTGACAATTCTGTCATAAAGGTTTGACTCTGCCGTCAAGGCATAAAGAATTCCCTGCGGTACCACTTCTAAGTTGAGCCTTCTCATTTCTTCACACAAAGGTTCGCTGACTAGCTCCAACTCTAAGTGGTTGCAATGATCTTTGCGGCTAAGAGCATCCGCAACAACATTTGCTTTGTCGGGATGATAGTGCACTTCTAGATCATAATCTTTAATCAACTCAAGCCATTTTCTCTGTCTCATATTCAACTCTGACTGGGTGAAAATGTATTTGAGGCTCTTGTGATCAGTGAAGATATTGCAATGATTACCCATTAGATAATGTCTCCATATCTTGAGGGCATGAACAACAGCAGCCAATTCAAGATCATGGGTAGGATAATTGAGCTCATGGGGTCGAAGTGCCTGTGAAGCATAGGCAATGACTCGGCCCTCTTGCATAAGGACACAACCGAGACCCGTGCCTGATGCGTCACAGAAGACTTCAAATGGTTTGGAATTATCGGGTTGAGCTAGCACTGGGGCTGAAGTTAGATGTTGTCTGAGGGTGTGAAAAGCTTTCTCACATGCTTCACTCCACACGAATTTCACTCCTTTCTTGAGTAATTCGGTCATGGGTTTTGCGATTCTAGAAAAGTCATGAATGAATCGACGGTAGTATTTTGCCAATCCTAGGAAACTGTGGATTTGATGTACGGATTTGGGTGGTTTCCAATCCATCACTTCTTGAACTTTGCTAGGATCTACGGAGATACCATCGTGTGAAATGGTGTGCCCTAAGAATTTGACACTTTTCAACCAGAATTCGCATTTGGAGAACTTAGCATAGAGCTTGTGATCTCGCAAACGCTGAAGGACAACTCGGAGATGATTGGCATGATCTTTCTCGCTCTTAGAATAGATGAGAATATCATCGATAAAGACCACGACAAATTTATCGAGCTCTGTCATGAACACGGAGTTCATGAGGTACATGAAGTAGGCAGGAGCATTAGTGAGTCCGAAAGACATGACCAAGAACTCGTAAAGACCATAACGAGTGGAAAAAGCGGTTTTAGGAATGTCGCAAGGTCGAATCTTGATTTGGTGGTAGCCAGAACGAAGGTCGATCTTAGAGAAGACTTTGGCACCAGCCAATTGATCAAAAAGAACATCGATTCAAGGAAGCGGGTATTTGTTTTTGATGGTGACTGCATTGAGTGGTCGGTAATCTACGCACATTCACAAGCTACCATCTTTCTTTTTGACAAAGAGAGCAGGGCATCCCCAAGGAGAAGAGCTCGGGCGAATATAACCCTTATCTAACAATTCTTGGAGTTGGGCTTTTAGCTCGGCTAACTCTTTGGGTGGCATGCGATAAGGTCTTTTGGAAATGGGTGCGGTACCAGGCTGGAGTTCGATCACAAACTCGACATCTCTGTCTGGTGGCATACCAGGCAACTCGTCAGGAAAGACGTCCGGGTACTCGCACACTACTGGAATTTCATCAAGAGAGGAGATAATGGTCACATAGGCACAAGAATCGGTACCGTCCCTGAAAGGTAGGTACAAGGTAGTGTGCCCGACCGTAGGAGAATTGATCTCTACGACCCTATCCGATATATCTAGAATCACCTTATGTTGATTGATCCATTCCATACCCAAAATGACATCCATTCCAACCAAGTTTATGTCGATAAGGTTTTTTGGAATGATTTTACTACCTAAACCCAAATTTACTCCTCGGATTAAGATATTTGAGGTGATTTGGCCTCCGGGAGTAGTTATCTTGTAAGCGGAAGTGGTATGAGAACCCTTCAAACCCAGTTTGTTTATTAGCCTTTCACTGATGAAACTATGGGTAGCTCCTGAATCGAACAAAATCTTAACAGGAGTGTCGCTGATAGAGAATGTACCCGTGAGTACTGGAGCTCCTGCTGGGATGTCACTCATCGTAGTGAAGTTCAGCTTGCCTTGGCGCACTTGCACCATAGGCTTCTTGGCCGAAGTGGTAGGCTTGCTTCCTACACCGTGATTCTGCGGGTTGGGCTTGATCTGCCAGGGCTTGGGACACTCATTAATGTAGTGCCCTGGCTGGCCACAGTTGTAGCAACGACGATCTCCAACATCGCGAGGGGGTGCATTAGGCTTTGGAGCCTGTTGCTGGGCACGGCGGAACTCGAAGTTCCCGGCAGGTTTGCCCTGAGGTGGCTTCATCGTCCAGCGACCAGTTGATGATTGCTGGGATGGGCCTGGAGCTTCCTTCTTCACAAAGCGAAACTTCTTGCTCGTTCCGCTGCCTGGGGTAAAACTGGACATCCTCTTGTTGTCCCCGTGGGCTTTCTTCATAGCAACCTCCTCAGAGATAGCCTTGTTCACTAGCTCATGGAAGTTGGCGGGCTCGAGCAGATTCAGGTGCTCATACAGCTTGCCATCAAGCCCGTCACGAAACCTCTCCATCTTCTTGGCATCGGTATCAACATGATGCCCACCATACTGACACAAGCTATTGAACTTCTGAGCATAGCGGTACACTGAGTCAGAGCCCTGACGGAGGGCCAACAGCTCCCTCATTTTCCTGTCCATCAGTCCCCTGGGAATGTGGTGGCTCTTGAAAGCCTGCTTGAACTCATCCCAAGTCACGGCGTGGCCTCGCTGCATTGACTTGAAGTGGTCCCACCACATCAAAGCTTCCCCTCGCAGTTGCAGCGCTGGGAAGTTTGCTTTGTTCTCCTCGGAGCAAGGCAACACAAAGGAAGAGAATTTTGCCTCTATGGCCTTGACCCAAGCCTCAGCTTCCAGGGGGTCTTCTGCTTTAGCGAAGGTTGGCGGCTTCATAGCGATGAACTGGGCATACGTGGTGACCTGGTTAGGCCCCTCGTGGTTGGCCACGTGTGCCGGCCCTCGGTTCATCTGCGTCGGACGATCCGTCGCCGCGTCGCGAGGATGCGGCGCAGCACCTCGGTTTGGGTGGCCATGAAGGCCTCCGTCGGTGTCATGGGCGGGGGTGGTGGAAAGTCACCACTACCACTCGCTCCGAAACCGTTGGGAGAGCTGCGCGTGGTTCCCACCATCTGAAAAGTGAGCTTTATTAGTGAGATAACCAAAAGCTTACTCCAAATGATGACAAGCACGATCATGCATAATCACATCTCATTAGTACTTAAACAATGAGGACAGTAACAATCAACAATATTCTATAGCCACCAAGATTCATAGAATCGTTCTTCTCGACACGGTTAGGACAGTGATTACTCAATTGCACGGCTCATAATTACTTTCGAACGATCATCGTCATTTCGGATACCAAAGAAGGTGGTATACGAACGAGCACTTATTCGTTGGCAACGAGTGATGTCCCTAAAAATGCTTTGGTTTACCAACGTTTTTAGGTGAGATTGCAAAATTGACAAGCGTGGTCATTTGCAACGATTTATCCAAGGATCTGGTGTTCAACGCAAGAAAATTTCAATTTGAATGACAACGAAATTTACTTAAAGCATACAAGCTTAAGCATTCTTCATTACAACATGATAGAACGAGGTTCAAAGACATTACAACTCGAATCTGAAACAACATGACATGACACGATACAAGCAGTGCTTGGCACGAAGACGTGCTGTCAAGCCACTACTCTAAACACCTCCAAACAACTCGATAGGATCGACATCCTCCTACTCCCTACTGTCGGCAACCTAGTTGCCCACTGAAGCACCACTGTACGAAGCCGAGGCTGGGGGAGTTGGTAGCGGTGGTCCTGCCTGGCTCGTCTGATCTAGACCGGACACAGCCTGCTGCTCCTCCTGGTGTGCCTGTACTGGGGGCAGTGGCTGTAAGGCCACTATAGCCTACAAGGCTGCCACCTGTACCTCGGTCTCCTGCACCTGCTGCTGCATATCAGCAATGTTCTGCAGTAGTGTCAGCCTCTCTATCTCGTGAGTGTCGGCATCCTCCTCTAGTGCATGGTTCTCCTCCTCCAAATCTACGATCCTCTGTAGGCGATCACCTCACTCAAGCTCTAGCTGAAACCTCCTAGCACGCAGCCTGTCATTCTCCTGCTGCACCTGAGTAAGCATGAAGTTCAGCTGCTGGTGTGCTGCTAAAAGCTGCTCCCAATCGCGCCTAGATGCCTCCAAGCGCTGTGCAATAATCGTTGCGGTGTTATAACGCAGCCCCTGAAGTGTGAAGACCACGTTCAGGCAACGGGCAAGCGTCTGGGTATCATCCAACGGCTCTGCTAGGGTCAGTAGCTCCCGTAGGTGGTCCATACGGTCCAACCAAGCTGGGTCGTGAGGACTCACAGCAGGAAACAGTCCAAACGGAGAAAGAGCTACCACGGTGGGGTTGTGGTCACAGAAGTCTGTCCACACTCTGAGGACGGCTGACTCCACGGACTCGTGAGTGATAAATCCCCAGTAGATAAAGCTCAAGTCAAACCGGTCGGCGTGGTCCGGGTGTGGCGAACGGTAACGATCACTGCAGGCGGGGAACGCCAAAGCGCTCAAGCTCCTTCACCTCGTAAGTCGGTGGAGTGAGGTAGCTCGCGGCACCGAGTGCTTCCCACGCCGGGCGCGGAAAACCCTCCCGGTGCAACCCGTTGGTACGGATCGTGCGTCAGCGTCGAACTGGTGGAACACGGGGAAATCCATCTGTACACAAATGTAACTCATGTCAGATCTCAAAGAGAACAGCGTGTCAAATGGTGAAGTTCTGGCAGCTGTGAATAAAAATTCATAACCAAAATCCAGAAACCTCAAAAATTTCCCAAGTTTTAAATTAAACCTTTAATACTTTTAACTAAGCTTTTTAAGGTTGAGCATCGATCAAGGAAACAAGATGAATGGTCCTTAACCTGGATGTGCCTAGAGAAGTCTGAACCAACCCAACTAACTAGGATTGAGACTTGCTACTACCAGATAACTTGTTGAGGAGCAATTATTTTTAACAATTTGGTTTAATTAACCTACCACATGATAAACAAATTTTTCAAAACTTCGGCAGCATGACGGCTAGGTGTGGAATGTACTCTAGTTTATAAAAAGCACACACTAGCATAAACTTCCTTAGAGAACATATGGAAATTCGATTTTTGGGTCCAATTTAGTTGTTTCGATTTTTATTATGCATGCAAGACGTCCTATTCGACCTCACATGGCAATCAAGCCAAAAATCGAAGTTAGTGCCGGTGGCAAGGCTTTTAATCGTCTCTCCCTATAATATCTAGTCGAGAACTATACGGTACTTGCTTAACGACTAACGAAGCGCTGTTATGTACCTGCAGAAAACGAACCTTTCGTGCCAGCACGTCACGAAAGCGTCCACATACATTACCGTTCACTATAGAAACGGTATCCATGCGTTAAGCCGCTGCATGGACAGCGTCCAACCTCGGACACCCTCCGTTTGAATGGAGTGTATCCTTGCCTCGCATGAGCGACATGCGGAATGCTCACATATGAAACACGTGGCGACACACAACTCATAAACAGACGCGAAGATGGGATCCGTGGAATGGATCACTCCATCAACCATCGCAATTCCCGTGATGCGGAACAGCACACGTATAAAACACGTGGCTCCTAGTTTGGTTGTGCAATAAAGTAAGTCTGACATAAAGTAATGTGCTGGAAGTTAGCAAAATAAACCATAAGTTATGAAGCCACCTGAACGAACCCAAAATTCCCTCTAGGGCCTCTCGGTCTAGTTTATCCTTAGCGGACCAACGTATTTTGGAAAATCAGACAAACTTAGCGTATTTTATTCAAAAACCAGTGATTAAGGTTTAATGATTAATCTCTGGTGCATATAAGCTCTGATGCCAACTGTGACAACCCGCCCAGGAAAATACCGTACTATCGCCTAAGACCGATCCACTTTTGTCATTAAGCAATAATAAAGTATCATCCTGTCGTTAGTTGCCGGGTTAACGCCCGGTAAATCACTTGAAAAGCAACAAGGATCGAATATATGCATTAAAACTCACTCGAAGGCGAGTCTAGAGATACAACAACATTAATATCCAAATTCATACCCCGAGGGGTTTATTTATTACAAACCATAGTTTTTGTCACGATGGAATAGTTCAGAGTTTTCGAAAAGCAGCGGAAATGAACTAGCGGAAGCGAAGACACCACGGGAGGCCATCCATGATGCTTTCAGCAGTCGTCCTCCACCCACTCCAGCTCCCAGCCGGGCGTGATCTCTCCGGGCCACACATCACTGAAGGCATTACCTGGATCAACATATTATAGCAAGGTTGAGTATACTAATACTCAGCAAGTCTTACCCGTAGGTGATATCTACTTCACCAAATCTAGACCATGAAAGGCTTTTTGGCTACTAGGTTGCTTTTGCTAAAAAGTAACAAAGAGTAGGTCCTTACTTTCAATATTTTAGCACAAGTTCTAGTAGGTTTAATCTTTACTACATTAGCCAACTAGTACAAACAAAGTTGTACAATGCAATTAATCAAGCATAATATTCATCAACTTCCATCATTAGGGATCTCATGACTAGTGGAGTAAGTAGTCTCGGATAACGGTGAGAGGCCGACAATCGATTGATTTAAACCTTGCAAGGTAGACCCAAACACACGGTAGGCTGCCCCCTGAGGACCATGTGTGGTTCGAGGACCGGTGGATGGTCGCTTCCTTGTGTGATGAGTGATTGACAACGTTGTGTGGACTGATTCTTGGCTAAGTATTGCAGGTGCAGGTTGCGGCTTGACTCGTGTTGGTGCAAGTGAAGAACAAGCGCGACAGGTCATTGCCGGTGAGGCCTCCAGGTGTGGAGAAGAAAAGTAGGCTTCGTTCGAGGGACCCGGTGGCCAGTGGGGTCAAGTGCGGGCCGCATGGTGGCATGAACAGCAAGATGAAGTCGTGAACGGTTTCTTGGTAGAGCCTCAAAACCAAGGTCGAGCCGGGACTACGTGGGAGCCGAGTCATGAGTGGAGATTGGCGGAGGCTACACCGAGTTCGCGGGGTTTGCAGTGGTTCACCAGAAAACCACTGGGTTACTCGGTTGAGCCACAAAACCGAGGCCGAAGACTCGACGAGGAGGTGCGGCCACCCAGGCCGGTTCAACCACCCGGGGAGGGGCGGTCGGACCGCCTGGGGCCGGTCAGATCCACCGGGCCGGTCTAACCGCCCAGGGGGGCGGTCTGACCGCCCTGGCCGCCGACGTCGAGAAGCTTCGAAGCGGAGGACACGCGTCGGGATCGCAAGGCTTGCGTCGAGGCTAAGCAGGTTGCGGTCGCCGGGCATCCGTCCGATGGTGAAGACATGAAGACTTCCAAATTCGCCCTCGGGGGGCATATATCCCTAGTTATTAGTGAAGGGTAGTTTAGTCTTTTGGGTGCCTCCATATATACTCATTGAATGGGTGGATGGCAGCCATCTCTTGGAACCCTAGCTCATTTGTTTTTCCATTTTCGTTCTCCATTTTCCTTAGGATTTTAGAAGGCTAGCTTGAGAGCTTCATGTGAGATCTAGAGAGAGGGATGGATGTTTGGTTGGCAAGCTAGACCTTGTACGAACCTTTCATGGCATGTATAGAAGATTTGGCGTTGTTCATCATGGTGGTTTTCCCGTCTCCTTGGTGTTGATTTTCGGAGCTCTTTTTGGCGGTGTTTTGAGGACGATTTCTTGGGGCTTTTGGAGGGTGTCACGTATGAGGTTCTTATGCCTCTTTGGCTGGTGACTTTGCCCACAAACCCCCTTTGAATCGGACTCGATTTGGTGGTTTCTCGAGTTGGGCGTGTTCTTGACCTAGAGAAGCGATTTCTTCGATTCCTCTTGATTGTGAGCGTTTCGGGTCGATTCCTTTGAGGTAGAGGTTGCCCAGGAGGTAACCCAGCTATTCCCGAAGTTTTGCTGCAATCCGTGGAGTGATTCGGGAGATCGGGCGCGAGGAAGTTGAGGTTTGACCGGCGGGTTCGTTTTCTGGAAGGGGGCGGTCTAACCGCCTTCAGGGGGCGGTCAAACCGCCCTGGGTGTTTCCGGGTCAAAGTTTTGTTTCGCCGGATTTTCCTCTGTGAGTTTGTTCGCCTTGAACAGAGGAGTGTCTGGGTGAAATTTGGGGTCGTTCTCGTGCAGTTTGCTAGGTGTTCTTGGTTTGAGTTCGTTGCTGGGTACAGGAGGTTAGACCGCCCCAGGTAGCCGGCCTAACCGCCTCTAGGCCCTTTGGGTGAAGTTTTGGTTTTCGCCAAGATTTTCTAGTAGCTAGCATGGCCTTGACCAGAGGTCTCTGTTGGTGAAACCGTGGTGAGTTTTGGTGCTCGGAAGAGGTGTTTCAGAGGATCTCTTGGTTGCCAGGTGGAGGCGGTCTAACCGCCCCCTCTGGTTAGCCGGCTTTCGAGTTGTTTCCGCTGTTGGTGCTGCGTGTGTGGTGTGGTTGCTGGTAGAGTTTGTTCCTAGGACCAGTAGCACTCCAGTGACTACGTGGTTTTGGCAAACGGAAGGTTGATGTGCGGAGCGTGTGATTTTGGGAGTTCGACCGAGCTAGTTCATCTTGTCGGAGTTTCAATCTCCCTCGAGAAGAATTTTTATCGGCTCCCATTCACTCCCCCCCTCTCATGTCGCCTTTTCGGTCCTTCACCCCCGCAAGGACAACTTTCCCAGGCCATCCCCAAAAATCCCCAGGTCGGGATGAAAGGCCACAGTCTTTGGTGCAAGCTATCCGGCATACCCCGCGAGATACCCGGAGTCACCATTGAAGGACCGATACGGCGAACCAGAGAGGGGGGGAGTGAATGGGAGCCGATAAAAATTCTTCTCGAAGGAGATGAAAACTCCAACAAGACGAACGCGGCTTCCAACACACGTCTCCGACTCACTACCAAGGTTGGTCAAGCCCACGCAGCCACTGGAGTGCCACTGGACCTAGGAACCAACACGCAACCTTCCGACCCGAGAAACGCAGCGGAAAAACCAAACCTCGAGTCTACAGACCCACACCGGTCGACCGGTGAGCACCACCGGTCGACCGGTCCCTGCCGGTGAAACCGAGCAACTTCCACTAAGTGGCTCTACACCGGTCGGACCGGTGAGACACACCGGTCGGACCGGTGGCGACCGAAAGCCCCCAAGGCACCAAACAGGCCAACCGACCACCAAACGGACCCAAACTCGAAACAGCAGCAACACGGGACAACAACGAACACACCAAGACGTTCACCCGAGCAAAAACCCACAAGGGCTTGCACCGGTCAGACCGGTCAAGAGCACCGGTCAGACCGGTGTGGCCTGGGCAGCTCGGGATGAACAGCACCGCGGGTCAACTCCCCCAAATCCAAATCTCGATCTCCCGAATCGCTCCACGGACTTGAACAAGACTTTGGGGATATCAGGAACACTTCATGAGGAGTCCATAGCCATGTTTAATCCCACCAAATCTCGTCCAAAAAGGAGGAATCGAAGAAATCCCGCCGAAAGCACTTCCAACCCAAGAACTCAAGAAACCCCAAAATCGAGCACCTTTTCTCACGGATTTGGGAGGGGAATCACAGCCCAAAGAACCACGAAGGGTTCCCACAAATTTCCCCCATCAAATCCCCAAGAGAAAAGCCCCGAAAACAACCCAAAGAAATCACCGAGAGAAGGCTCCGAAAATCACCACCAAAAACAACGGGAAAAACACATCCAAACCTTGAGGAACAACGCCGAATCATCTATACATGAAACAAAGGTTCGTACAAGGTCTAGCAAGCCGCCCGATCATCCATCCCTCTCTACAAGATCTCTCCGTGAAGCTCTCTTGCTAGTCCTAAGGAAAACCTAAGGAAAATAGGTGGAAAATAGGAAAACAAATGAGCTAGGGTTCCAAGAGTTGGCTGCCATCCTCTCACCTCTTGGGTTATATAGGCGGCAACCGAATGTCTAAAATGCCCCTCTCTACTAACTAGGGATACAAGCCCCTCAAGGGCGGATTTGAAATTCTTGATGTCTTCACCATCGGACGGATGCCCGGCCATCGCACCCTGCGTAGCCTCGACGCAAGCCATGCGATCCCGACGCGTGTCCTCCGCTTCGAAGATTCCGGACTGCGTCGTCGCACACCGGGCGGACGGTGCTCCTCACCGGTCAGACCGGTCCCCACCGGTCAGACCGGTCAGACCCACCGGTCGGACCGGTCCGGTGTGCCGCCGCACCTCCGTCTTCGGTTCTCCGGTCTTGGCTTTGTGGATCAACCAAGGAACCCGGTGGTTTTACGGTGAACCACCGGAAACCCCGCGAACTCGGTGTAGCCTCCGCCAATCTCCACTCATGACTTGGCTCCCACGTAGTCCCGGCTCGACCTTGGTTTTGAGGCTCAACCAAGAAACCGTCCACGACTTCATCTTGCTGTTCATGCCACCATGCGGCCCGCACTTGACCCCCGCCGGCCACCGGGTCCCTCGAACGAAGCCTACTTGTCTTCTCCACACCCGGAGGCCTCACCGGCAACGACCTTTCACGCTTGTTCTTCACCCGCACCAACACGAGTCAAGCCGCAACCTCGCACCCGCAATACTTAGCCAAGAATCAGTCCACACAACGTTGTCAATCACTCATCACACAAGGAAGCGACCATCCACCGGTCCTCGAACCACACATGGTCCTCAATCTCCCCCTTGATGAGTGCATTGACAACACCCACACGAAAGTAACAAGAGAGAAAAGAAAAAGAAAAGAAACGAACAAAAAGAAACTCCAACAAGCGATCGAAAGCCAAACAAAGGCAAAGATCAAGATCACTTGAAGAAAACAAGTCTCGGACCCCTTAGGCAAGGGCAACGGCTCGACACATCCGAGACAAAGCAAAGCTCAAGCAAAAAGCACAAACCACCGAAGCAAAGCTCGAAAACTCACAAAGAGCTCCCCCTGCACACATGCAAGCTCCCCCTGAACCAATGCAACTCCCCCTGGACGAATGCATGCAAGACACCACTTGAAAACAGGGCAGCTGCAACAAACCAGCCCCACGACCGGTCGGACCGGTCAACACCACCGGTCGGACCGGTGTGCAACATGTGTGAGAACCGGCACTCACACCGGTCGGACCGGTGACCCCGACCGGTCGACCGGTGCACAACAGAGCCCAGAAATGGCTCGAAACCACCTGAAAACCTTCTAAACACGACCAGCAAGCCATTTCAAGCTCAAACTTCTCCCCCTTGTTGGCAATGCATGAATCAAGCCAAAAATGCAAAACCTAGAGCTTCTCAAATAGACAAAATTCAACAAAGAATGCTACACATGTCCAAATAAGCAAGTTAGATACTCTACGGCTTCGTATCGATCTCAACTACATGATCACCAAGTTTCACAACCATTGGACGAAGCTAAAAAGGATTTTGACAATTTTGCGAAAAGTTTGCCTCTCATGAGCAAAGTCCTAAACATGATCAAAGCATATCAAAATGGCAAAGCCACACAAACTTCATGCTAGGACAGCTATTCTAACCATAAGACCATCACAAACATCCACAAGCACCTCATGTCATGTCAAAGCCACCGAGCCATGTGCCTATTTCTATTTATGAGACTTCTCATTGATAGGCATCATGCAACGGTTTAGCACCCAAAGCAATGTAAAATCAGCACATATGACATGGGAGCATATTTTCCAAGCATTTTTCATTTCATTTTCAGATTTGTAAATGGTACATGAAATGTCTTTGCGACAAAAAGGAACTTATGCTCCTCCACAAGATAAATCAAGAGGGCTAAACATTCATGATGGCAAATGAGCCTTTGGCTCCATATGATCAATAAACTAGCTATCCAACCACAAATTAAGCATAGCAAAGCCACAAAAACATGTCAAGAGCATGTAAAGGCATTTACACATGAGAGAGCATACATGTGACATTTTTCAAAAGCATAGCTATCAACCATGGATTATTCATCAAGATCATCAAGAGCTAAGTAAAACTAGCCATATCATACCAAACAAGCTCACAAAGACATATATCTCATTCCATGGTGAACAATGTATATGAGAGAAGCTTTCCTAACCAATGCATATGATACAAAATGCATGCAATCTAAGATACAAGGATGCCTATACATCATGTTACATATGCCATGCCAAAATGCAAGAAATGCACAAAGAAAAGCTATACATATGCTACAAAGAAACTCTCACACAAAACTTACAAACCACCGGCTCCTCGAGGGGAGGCAAAAAGGGCTCGACACCACCGGCAAAAGAGCAAAGGAGCACAAAACTCACAAGCTCCCCCTAAACTCATGCATTAAGGCCAAAGAGCGTACAAAGCTCACCTTACACACATGAGATAGAGAAGGAGCAAAACAACCCAAGTGGCTTGACCAAGGCCACACACTCGAAGGTCACAAATACACTTACCTTTATCATTTCTTCACAATTCTCTCATCCTTGTCCACCATCCCCGAAAGTGATGTACCTCCATGTCACCACCGGGATATGAAGCCGAAGAACCACCCCCCGATATCAACCAAATGTTCTCCGGGCCATCCACCTGCAACTCAAAACCAAGAGCGAGAGCGAGCAACCGACTCAACACTGGGGTTAGTTCCAAATGTGTAAAACCAGTGCCTAGCCATTTGCTCGAAACTGGGGTTAGCAAAAACCAAACCATCTTTCCTACCAAAGCTACCTCCACGAACACCACCACGGTAACCACCATGAGGGAACCAACCCTCTCTGCCTGGAGGAGGACCAAAACCACGAAAGAAATCCCGTGGACCATCCCTCCTCTCCTTCTCAAAGCCATGACTCCTCCCATCCCCGTAGTGAGCTCGAGGGGGAGAATGCCTAGCAAACTGACCTCCTGCAAACTTTCCAGACCAATCACCAGAACCACGACCTCCAGAAACAACCCTCGCACCTGTACGAGCACGAAACCCAACCGCCGCTCGTCCTGTGCCCGCACCGGTCTGACCGGTGCTCCACATCTGGTAGTTCTTGCCATCGAAGTGTGGAGGACCCGAACCCCGTTCCTGGTACGCCATCCTTGGATCTTAGAGCGGTTAGAGTCAACAAAGACCCGAACCGGCTCGATACCACTTGAAGGACCGATACGGCGAACCGAGAGGGGGGGAGTGAATGGGAGCCGATAAAAATTCTTCTCGAAGGAGATGAAAACTCCAACAAGACGAACGCGGCTTCCAACACACGTCTCCGACTCACTACCAAGGTTGGTCAAGCCCACGCAGCCCACCGGAGTGCCACCGGACCTAGGAACCAACACGCAACCTTCCGACCCGAGAAACGCGGCGGAAAAACCAAACCTCGAGTCTACAGACCCACACGGTCGGACCGGTGAGCACCACCGGTCGACCGGTCCCCGCCGGTGAAACCGAGCAACTTCCACTAAGTGGCTCTACACCGGTCGGACCGGTGAGACACACCGGTCGACCGGTGGCGGCACTGAAAGCCCCCAAGGCACCAAACGGGCCAACCGACCACCAAACGGACCCAAACTCGAAACAAGCAGCAACACGGGACAACAACGAACACACCAAGACGTTCACCCGAGCAAAAACCAACAAGGGCTTGCACCGGTCAGACCGGTCAAGAGCACCGGTCGACCGGTGTGGCTCGGGCGACTCGGGATGAACAGACCGCGGGTCAACTCCCCCAAATCCAAATCTCGATCTCCCGAATCGCTCCACGGACTTGAACAAGACTTTGGGGATATCAGGAACACTTCATGAGGAGTCCATAGCCAAGTTTAATCCCACCAAATCTCGTCCAAAAAGGAGGAATCGAAGAAATCCCGCCGAAAGCACTTCCAACCCAAGAACTCAAGAAACCCCAAAATCGAGCACCTTTTCTCACGGATTTGGGAGGGGAATCACAGCCCAAAGAACCACGAAGGGTTCCCACAAATTTCCCCCATCAAATCCCCAAGAGAAAAGCCCCGAAAACAACCCAAAGAAATCACCGAGAGAAGGCTCCGAAAATCACCACCAAAAACAACCGGGAAAAACACATCCAAACCTTGAGGAACAACGCCGAATCATCTATACATGAAACAAAGGTTCGTACAAGGTCTAGCAAGCCGCCCGATCATCCATCCCTCTCTACAAGATCTCTCCGTGAAGCTCTCTTGCTAGTCCTAAGGAAAACCTAAGGAAAATAGGTGGAAAATAGGAAAACAAATGAGCTAGGGTTCCAAGAGTTGGCTGCCATCCTCTCACCTCTTGGGTTATATAGGCGGCAACCGAATGTCTAAAATGCCCCTCTCTACTAACTAGGGATACAAGCCCCTCAAGGGCGGATTTGAAATTCTTGATGTCTTCACCATCGGACGGATGCCCGGCCATCGCACCCTGCGTAGCCTCGACGCAAGCCATGCGATCCCGACGCGTGTCCTCCGCTTCGAAGATTCCGGACTGCGTCGTCGCACACCGGTCAGACCGGTGCTCCTCACCGGTCAGACCGGTCCCCACCGGCCGACCGGCCGTACCCACCCGGTCGGACCGGTCCGGTGCCGCCGCACCTCCGTCTTCGGTTCTCTCGGTCTTGGCTTTGTGGATCAACCAAGGAACCCGGTGGTTTTTCGGTGAACCACCGGAAACCCCACGAACTCGGTGTAGCCTCCGCCAATCTCCACTCATGACTTGGCTCCCACGCGATCCCGGCTCGACCTTGGTTTTGAGGCTCAACCAAGAAACCGTCCACGACTTCATCTTGTTGTTCATGCCACCATGCGGCCCGCACTTGACCCCCGCCGGCCACCGGGTCCCTCGAACGAAGCCTACTTGTCTTCTCCACACCCGGAGGCCTCACCGCAACGACCTTTCGCGCTTGTTCTTCACCTGCACCAACACGAGTCAAGCCGCAACCTGCACCTGCAATACTTAGCCAAGAATCAGTCCACACAACGTTGTCAATCACTCATCACACAAGGAAGCGACCATCCACCGGTCCTCGAACCACACATGGTCCTCAACCATACACCACCGGTGGCGAGCCATGAGAGCGAATCCCAAGAGTAGTGACAGTTCCATCCCTAGCCGTCTCATTAAGGTACTAGGCTTACCGGTCCCATACCCGACATGTGCTTCGTACATTCAAAAACTTAACCCACATAACCACTGGACCGGAGCCTAGATCCCATGCTCTTACCACGTGAGCAATCCATTTAAGGATACATTGTGATTCCTATCTAGGAACCTATTCTCGCAAGTGAGGTCATCACTCGACTTGTAACGGCCCTATAGCTTAGCAGCTATCGACCTATCATACTAGTAAGGACAAAGGTACCTATGGATCATGCATCTAGGGTTTCATTCAACTCCTGAACATAAATGCACAATCATTCATAGATAATTGAATAAAGAACTTTAAAACTAGGTTAGATGCACCGGAGCTTGCCTTCGTCAGCTAGGTTAGCTTGGGCACCCTCGGTGTCGAGCACTTCCACGTACTGCAGCGACGCTTCCGCTCCTCCTTCCTCAGTTTCCGGGACAAGGGAGTAATCTCCGTCCGGAAGATCTACACGGAATGCAATGCAATTTAGGTGATGTGATAGTTCGTTGTCTTATCCAACTCTGGGTTGGTCATATTCACCTTAACAAGCATTTAGATAGGGTTTCTCTTTTAGGAAGGTTATTGGTTGTACATGGGTTACTCTTTTTATTCCACATTTGAATAAAGGTTTTTATTAAGCTTATCATTTCAAGTGAAATCTTCATTTCCTTTTATCTTCACCAACAAAGGTGTAATTAATATTTTTATTATGAATTAATCTCTTATCAGTGATGATAATTAATTATCTTTTAATTATATTAAATAATACTTTTCAAAAAGGAGAAGAATTAATTAGGGATTTTTCTTTATTTAATTTCCCTTTAATATTAAAAGAGCTTTTAAGCTTTTTATTAAGCAATTAAATTACCAAAAATTAAAGGAGTGTTCCTTAAGCCCAGTAGCACCCATCCTGGTCCATTGGACCCACATGTAAGTGTTGGATGCTAGCAAATTAATTATTATGGAAAATAACAAAGGCTAGCTAGTGATTCAAAGTAAATGCATATAAAAATAAATAAGCATCAAAATGACCCAAACTTTCTTGTGCAAGCTCTCTGGTCCTAAACAAGTCTAAAGAACCAGCATGTTCTCATGGAACCTCTACTGAACTTGGTTTATTAATTTACAAAGGAACACATGCATAAATCAAGAATAATTATTTATGTTAATCCAAAATTCATGATTAATTCACAAGATGTGCTTTTTGGCATTACAAGACAGTGTGCACAAGTTGAGCTCAAGAACATAAATATATTTAACAGGAAAAATCATTTAAGCAGGTACTGCAGGAATGGAAAAGAATTTATCTAGAAAGATCTACTGCATAACTTTGTGCAATTTTTGGCACAACATCTAGTCATATCCTTACACACAACATATCCCAAATTGGGCTACAGAGGAGTTATAGATTTCAAGTTATGATAGATCTAGGTTTAACACATTTGTATTTTTCCTGCTAAAACTATTTAGAATCTAGCCATGAGTATATAACAAAAGAGGTGGGATTTATCATCCTGAACCCTACAAAATTGGTTTGGGGGTTTTTCTGATTTTTCTCTGAATTTCTAGGCATTTTACAAGTCACTAGACCTAACTGCAACAAAAGATAGATGGGTTTCTTCACAACCAAGCCCTGCTTTTTACACAAAACACCTCACAAAGATCGAAATCGTAGCAATGTGGCCCTTGGCCGGGGAGGCGGCGCGGCTCCGGCCAATTCCCGGTGAGCCGGCGGCGCTCCCGCCGAGCAAGTGGCCGGGGCTCGACCACGGGGCTCACCTAGGGTTAGGGGAGGCCGGCGTTGGGGCGGAGGGACGACCGGCGAGGGCGCGCGCGCGGCGGCTAGGCGCGGTGGCCGCGGTGGCTCGGGGAAAACCGGCGAGGAGGCGGAGGCTGGGCAACAAGCGGCTCGGGAAGGTGCTCTAGGGTCTAGTGGACCTAGGGGGAGTGACCCGGCCGGCGGCGAGCACGAGCGGGGGAGTGACTTCACCGGCGGCGGTGGCAATGGCGCGGTGGCGGCTCGGGTGGCGCGCGGCGGGACGGGGGAGGAGCTTTTATAGGCCGGCGCGGGGCGTCCGTGGATGACGGGGGTTGACGTCGGAGATGCCCTCGCCGTGCTACGGGCTCGGGCGGCGCGCGTACGGCGGCGACGCCGCCGACGGACCGCCGGTCCGTGGCGCGTGCGCGCGTACGGCGTCGTGGCCGGCGCGGACTCGAGGTGCCTTGGGACGAGGGGCGAGCCGGGGGCGCGCGACCTCGGGATGGAGCGGCTTGGGGTGGGCGCGGCCTCGGGAGGCGTGGGCGCGGACGCCGAGCCGGCGGCGCGCGGCCGGCCGACGGGCGGCGCACGGGCGCTCGCGACGTCACGGCGCGACGCGCTCTGGCCAATTTGTTTTACTGGTGCAACCTTTGAAATTCATTTGCTCCAAAATTTTGTATAAAAGTCGACCAAGTGTTGAATACCAATGTTGTAGATCTAACTACCAACAATATTTTCTACAAAGGCTATATAGGGTTTTTCTGCCTAGATTTGAAATTATTTGAATGCCAACTTTGAATGTCAGCCTGTTTTGGCAAACAGTGTCTTCTGCCTTGCAATGGATTTTTCAAGTTTTTCCCCTCAAAATTTGAAATGTCAATCTACATGAAAGTTGTGTCCCTCAACAAGATCTACAACTTTCCTAAAGGTAGAATTTTAAGTGTTTAGGTGAATTTTGGAGAACGCGGCAAAAGTTCCGGCAGACACCTGTGGACACTGTGGTGGCAAGGGGTTTGACCCAACCTTTGACCATGGGTTGGCCCCACAAGTGTGTTTACTATCCATTTAGGGTCACTAGGGTGGGTTAGTGAGTTTTTCGAGGTGAGGGCCCAGGTTGACCTAGGTTTGACCACGGTTGACCATTTGACCGGCTGATTCGGTCATTAGCGTAAATGACAGTAATTAAAAACCTGGGGCGTCACAGTACGCTTCTCGGTGGATTTTAACGGGAGCTACACTCTGCTGACTACTCTTGGGGTATATCAATCAAGTCACCACGAGCCTACTTCGTCAACTCGGGGGCTATCCCTAGGAGGCAGCATCTAAAGTCCGCTACGCGTGGCAATCTAAAGTCGACTTCTAAAGTCGCATTCTAAAGTCTGCTCCATGCGGCAACTTAAAGTCGACTCCGGTCGCATCTTCGCCTACTTCGATGGCATACTACGTGTGTAAGCTTCAATGGAACTTAGCTGTAAGTGTCTCTTGGGTCCTGGCGACGATGGAACCTAGCTGCACGTGATCTTCACGCTCTGTACCATGGGTCCAAGTACCTTAAGTACTCGCGCTCGGTACCTTGGGTCTGAAATCCATGGCCCAGGTACACAAGTCGACTTCGGTCGCACCTTCAAGCCCGCTCTAGCGGCAATCATACCTTGCGCCTGAAATCCATGGATCAGGTACTCAAGCCCACTCCGGTGGCACAAGTCGACGCTAACGGTCGCACCCAAGCCCACTCCGGTGGCACAAGTCGACGCTAACGGTCGCACCCAAGCCCACTCTGGTGGCACAAGCCGACTTCGGTAGCAATCTTAAGCCCGCTCCGGCAGCAAAACTACTCGTTTTCTCTGATTTTTTATTCTCTTTGGCTTTTCGAAAAGTGCTTTTCGTTTTTTGCATCTTAAGTCCACCCCGTGTGGCACAAAGTCGACTACTGCAGTCGCATGTAAAGTCCGCTTTACGTGGCAATCTAAAGTCGACTTCTTTAGTCGCAACTCAAAGTCCTCTCCGCGCGGCACAAAGTCGACTTCGGTTTTCAAGTCGCATCTCAAAGTCCGCTACGCGCGGCACAAAGTTGACTTCGGTTTTTAAGTCGCATTCTAAAGTTCGCACTGCCGGCATCTAAAGTCGACTTCGGTCGCATTTAAAGTCCGCTCTGACGGCACGACTACTTCTCAAGCTCCACGGCTCGATGCCAAACTACTACTCGGAATCTTTCCAGCTCGGGGGCTGCACTCAACATACTACTCGAGGATAACTTCAGCATGCTTCGCTCGATCTCAAGCTCGGGGGCTCCGCACCAATAACTACTCGACGTGGCTCATACGGCTCTCTTATCTCAAGGGCTACACGCTGCAAGAGTACTCGGATGATGGCTTTCACGAACACTGAAGACCCTTGGATTAATTAACTAATCATTTCAAGGCTCGGGGGCTCCTATGCTACACCCATCATTCAATTTTTTCAAGACAGAAGATTCAGAGTCAAGATTGACCCTCAGCTAGAGTCTGCAACTCAACCTAAGGCTCGGGGGCTACTCCATATGGAGTGCAATTTTGCAATCGCACTTCTATATAATCTCGACTTCAAGACTGATGAGCTGGACCACCTTCCAGCCTCGCGGCAGTTCAAGTACTATTTAAGACTTCTCCAAGCAGTACTCGAGGACGCTCAAGAACTACTCGAAGAGGCTTCAAGACTACTCGAACTACTACTCTCGACTCCAACGTGCTCGAGGGCTTGTCGGGCATAGACCCCGGGTACTCATCCAAGGAAGGAAGAAGACGGACTCCTATTAGAATTCCCCTGTAATCCTACTAGGACTCGTTCCATGTAATCCTACTAGGACTCCTGCCTTGTAACCGACTAGGAACCCGCCCCCTGGACTATATAAAGGAGGGCAGGGTACCTAGCCGGGCACCCTGAACAACCAACACCAAGCGCAGGGCGCCATACTTGATGCCCCAAATAGGACATAGGGTTCGCCACCATGGCAACCCGAACCTGTATAAATCTTGTGTCTCGTGTCCTTGCGCATACCTTCGAGTTCTCGGTCTCCCGATCACGATCCTCACCACACAATCTACTACCTCGGGTACCCCCTTGGTAGGTTTGCCGGTCTAAAACACCGACAACTGGGTACTTTTCCGGAAATTTTTCCGGGTGAAGCCCCAGCCTAGCGCCAACAACCCCCGAGTAGTTGGGGGAGCCGGCATCCATATGCGCAAGGAAGTCGGGGAGCAGTACCTCGCGTACGAGCTGATCGACTCCAACCAAGATTGGATGTCAAAGTGGTTGTACATCACCAATCACCACCCGGAGCTGCCGAAGCCGAGCGGGAAGCAGCCGAAGCACCGGCCCTGGTGGAACTCCGAGCCGACGATGCAGGAGGGTATCCAGCACCCGAGTTGCTGGCGAAGATCAAGGCTTTGAGAGAAGTCGGGCTGAGGGCCGAGCATGTGGCCTTCAGTTTCATGAAGCGAAGGGTGCAGCCGTTGATGGCCCGCGATGCCTTGGGCTACCAGTACACTGGCGACGACGACACGTCGTGGATGCCCAGGGGAGAGGTCGACGACGACGACATCGTTGATAGATTGGGCAGGATCTTCAAGGACATGCCGGCGTACACACCGTGCCCTATGCCCGAGTACTCCACCGCGTGTCCACCCAATGAGTTCAGTAGCCGCACTCAAGTTCAGTACTGGTTATGTAGTAGTAGTCATGCTCATCCAATATGCTTCTTGCAGGATGACGTAGTGAAGTTCGTCTCCGAGCCGGCGTCGCCTCCTCGACTTGTCGAGATGCCAAATGAGGAGAAGGGCAAGGCCAAGGAGCGCCGCGAGGTTGGTGAAGGAGATGACACAGTAGTCGTTGAAGACACTTCACACGAAGATGATGAGGAGACGCTGCAGGAGCGGTTCCAGCTGCGGTCAAGATTCAGCCGCCCTGGACTGCCCCACGTCCCTCTCGTTCAGGATCTGCCAACTAGCTTGGAGGCTAGTTTGCCTGCGCCGCCAAGGAAGCCGCTCAACGTGGCCCGCAAGTGCGTGGCTAAGAAGCTTAAGGTCACGGAGACCACATCGCATGAGGTAAGCTTCCTTGAGTAGGGTAGTCGAGTACTTGTGTCTTGATGTAGTGTGCTGACGATGAAACTCCATTGCTTGCAGGAGATTTCGCCTTCCGACCATGTAGAGCAGGGGGACGAAGTCGACTGGGATACGGTGGGAGAGTCGGCTGGAGGCAGTCGTAGCCCAGCCCCCACCGTGGAGGAACCCGTGGCGCAGTTGAGGCGCCAGCCCCCAGTTGCCGACGGAACAGTGAACTGGCCGCTGCTGTCGCTGTAGAGCCAGCGGCTACTGAGGCCCAAGAGGAGGCACCTACTGAGGTTGGGCTGGTCGACATCTCCAGTATCCTCGGTGCCCCAACCGTGACAGTGGTTCGGTCGAGCCTGTAAGTGAAGGTCTTTCCTGAGTAGTACATTTGGTTTGGTAGTCGTACTGGGTTGACAACCAGTTGTGTACTCTCCAGGAAATCAACGGACTTGACCTGGGATGGGGATGAACCCAACGCAGCGGTGGCGGAAGAGGAATCCGCTCTAGCCTTTGAGGAGTCTTCTCCCGCCCCGCAGGCAGAGTCCGAGGCGCCGGCTGGGGAGGCTGCATTGCTAGAGGCCAGCATTGTAGAAGGTGAGTACACTGCACAAGTGCAAGTAGCCTCGAGAAGTAGTCGTATCCACCAAGAGTGACTGAACTAGTTGTCTTCTTGTTGACAGGTGCTGAAGCCGAGGGAAGCGCTATTCCCAAAGCGGTGCCTGTTGAAAGCCAGGCGCCGGAGACCCAAGGAGCTGCCACAGAAGCCCCCGAGCCGATGGAGGTAGCCAGCGGAGAAGCCCCCATGATGGCCGGAGGAGAACGCGACGACGTACTGCCGAAATCAACTCTGGAAGTAGTTGTCCGTTCACCGGAGATCCAGGATGCAGAGCCAATCCGTTCGGCGCTAATGTCTAGAGCCGCCACGAGTAGTCGTGGTGGGATTGAGCTGCTGGCAGATGAGCTTGTCGACCTGGCGGCGGTAGCTCATCACTTGGAGGCGATGCGCCAAGCCGAGCAATGGATGAAGGTGAGTTGTCGACGCCCTTGAGTAGTCGATCGGCTGTGGATTCTGAGTACCTAATTGACATCTGTTGTCTGCTGCAGGACGTCGCGGAGAGATCTCGCCAGAAGTCTGGCATGCTCAAGGGGTATGGCGATGCAGTGCTCCGGGCGGAAGCCTTGGAGGAGCCCAGGTCTGTGATGATGCGGTGGGGTAGTCCGTAGCGATGTACGAGTTCATCCAGGAAGTCGAGTACTCTGTCATCCTTGGGGCATGTGACCGGCTTGACCTCGATCCACTTGGTGAACTTGTCGATGCCCACCAGTACTCTGTTGAATCCACCTGGCGCGGTTGGGAGTGGCCCAATCATGTCGAGCCCCCAGCAGGCGAAAGGCCAGGTTGGCGGTATGGTGACTAGCTTGTAGGCCGGGACGTGTTGTTGCTTGGCGAAGTATTTGCACTCTTGGCACCTTCTGACGAGTTCTTCGGCGTCGCCTAGAGCTGTGGGCCAATAGAATGCTCGTCGGAAGGCCTTGCTGACCACCGTGCGAGAGGACGCGTGGTTGTCGCAGATGCCTTTATGAATCTTCTCCAAGATGCCCTTGCCTTCTTCTCGGGGAACGCATTTCGTGAGTACTTCAGAAGATGCGCCCCGCCTGTAGAGCTTCTCTCCGACGAGGACGTAGGACTTGGCGCGGCGGATGAGTTGCTCGACCAAGTTCTTGTCCGAGGGAACCTTCTGCTCGCTGAGGTAGTCGATGAAGGGTTTCCTCCAGTCCACGTCGATCATCATGACCTCCTGGCCAGCCGGGGGGTGCGCTGGATCAGTGGTCAGTGGCGCCGGCTCCGGGATGGATGGCGCGTGGAGCTCGTGGACGAAGACACCCACTGGTACTTGAGCGCGAGTAGAACCAAGCTTCGACAGGACGTCCGCTGCAACGTTGTTGTCGCGGACGACGTGATGGAACTCGAGACCGTAGAACTTGTTCTCGAGCTTGCGGACTTCTAGGCAGTAGGTGTCCATGTTCTCCTTATTGCGGTCCCGGGCCTTGTTGACTTGGTTGATGACCACTGCGGAGTCGCCGTAGACTAGTAGCCGCTTGATGCCTAGTGAAGCCATGAGGCGGAGCCCGTGTAGCAGAGCTTCGTACTCGGCTTTGTTGCTTGAGACCTTCCAGAAGATCTGCAAGACATACTTGAGTTGTTCGCCCATTGGAGAGATCAAGAGTACCCCTGCATCCGCGCCTTCGAGCTTGAGCGAGCCGTCGAAGTACATCACCCAGTGCTCTGGGCGCTCGGTTGGAGTGGGTAGCTGATTCTCCCGCCACTCCGCCATGAAGTCGACTAGCGCTTGCGACTTGATGGCTGCGCGTGGCTTGAAGTCGATGTTGAGGGCGCCGAGTTTGACTACCCACTTGGAGATTCTTCCAGTAGCATCTTGGTTCCGCAGGATGTCGCCGAGCGGGTAGTCGGTGATGACGGAGATCAAGTACTCCTAGAAGTAGTGTCATAGCTTCCGAGAGGTGATGAGCACTGCGTACAGAAGATTCTGTACTGGCTGATACGTGCCTTGGATTCTGACAGGACCTCGTTGACGAAGTAGACAGGGCGTTGGACTGGGTAGGCGTGGCCGTCTTCCTACCGCTCGACGATGATGGCAGTACTGACCATGTGAGCAGTCGCTGCGAGGTGGAGCAGCAGTTGCTCGCCTTTGGGAGGAGCCGTGAGGACTGGTGGCTTTGATAGGAAGTCCATGAGCTGGGCAAGGGCTTGGTCTACCTCTGGAGTCCACACAAACTTCTCTTGGTTTTGAGTAATTTGAAGAAGGGGAGCCCTCGTTCTCCAAGCTTCGAGATGAATCTGTTCAGAGCCGCCTTGCACCCGGTTAGCTTCTGCACGTCTTTGATGCACGTGGGAGCTTTGGTGCTGGTGATGGCGGAGATCTTCTCGGGATTGGCTTCGATGCCGCGGTGGCTGATGATGAAGCCGAGTAGTTTGCCCGACGGTACGCTGAAGACGCACTTGTTCGGGTTGAGCTTCCAGCGGTACTCTCGCAGGGATACAAAAGTCTCTTCAAGATCGGCGATGAGCGTGTTGGAGTTTCTGGTCTTGACGACCACGTGATACACATAAGCTTCAACGTTCTTGTTGAGTTGCCTCTTGAAACAGGCCTGGATAGCTCGTTGGTAGGTAGTGACGGCGTTCGTCAACCCGAAGGACAGGTCGTGTAGCAGTACGCGCCAAACGGGGTGATGAACGCGGTCTTCTCCTAGTCTTCTTCCTTGATCACGATCTGGTGGTACCCGGAGTAGCAATCGAGGAAGCAGAGCAGGTCGCAGCCCGTTGTGGAGTCGATGACTTGATCAATCCGCGGCAACCCAAAGGGGTCCTTGGAGCAGTGCTTGTTGAGGTCGGTGTAGTCGACGCACATCCTCCACTCGTTCGAGTTCTTCTTGTGGACGAGGACGGGCTTGGCGAGCCACTCAGGATGGAATACTTCTCTGATGAAGCCAGCCGCGAGTAGTTTGGCGAGTTCCTTCTTGATGGCGTCCCGTCTGTCGTCGGTGAAGCGGCAGAAGTGTTGTCACTTCGGGGTAGCTTTAGGGTCGACGTTGAGTGAATGCTCAATCAACTCCCTGGGCACCCCTGGCATGTCCGCTGGTTTCCACGCGAAGATGTCGCGGTTAGCCCGGAGGAAGTTGATGAGCGCGTGTTCCTATTTCGGGTCGAGACCCGCCCCGATGGTGGTAGTCTTGCTGCTGTCGCCTGTCCCGAGGTCAATTGTCTTGACTAGAACTTCCTCAGCTGGCTGAGGCTTGTTGGCTTTGTCCGACTTCTCTAGGATGTCGAGTTCACTTGGGGCAAGCTTCTTCGACATAGCGTAGATCTCCATCATTGCATTGGGTACTTGATTCGTAGCTGCGAGTTCCACATCTTCAAGTCCCCTTGCAGTGGGAGTACACCTGCTGGACTTGGCATCTTGAGTACCAAGTAGGTGTAGTGGGGTACCGCCATGAACTTGGCGATAGCCGGTCTGCCGAGGATGGCATGGTAGGACGTCTCGAAGTCCACGACTTCGAACTTGACATACTCGGTACGATAGTTGTCCCTTGTTTCCCCAAAGGTAACTGGCAGAACCACTGAGCCCAGTGGGATAGCCGCGTTCCCGGGGACGATGCCGTAGAAGGGCGAGGTGCTCTTGGTGAGCATGTGGGTGATGTCGAGCTTCATCTTCTTCAAGGTCTTGGTGAAAGGGACGTTGAGCCCTCTTCCACCATCGATGAGGACCTTGTTGAGTTTGGAGCCCGCGACCACTGGCTTCAGGACGAGTGGGAACCGTCCTTTTTCGGAGAAGCTTGTCCATTGATCCGCGTGGGAGAAGGTAATGGGTACCTCCGACCACCGGAGAGGGGTCGGGACCGCTGGTTCAATGCTCATGACTTCTCGACGAAATGCTTTCTGAGCCCGTCGGTTGGGTAGTCCGTCGAAGAGGACGTTCACCGTCTTGTCGGGTTCCTGTAAGTCGTTGTTGCCTTTGTCGGTCTTCTTCTTGCCTTTCTTGTTGTGAGGGTGCCGTGGCTCTAGAGTGTCCTTGAGTGCTCGCCGGAGTTGGTAGCACTGCTCGGTGGTGTGGTTGTCGTCCAGATGCCATGGGCACTTCTCTTTCAGCAAGTCTTTGAAGCCGCCGGGTGTCTTCTTCGAGTTCTCCTTCGCAGGGCGCTGTATAGCCGCGACAGTGTTGTCTGGCTTGCGCTTGCAATTGGGACCTAAGTAGTTGTTGCTGCGTCCGCCTTGGTTCCCGTTGTTGCTGCTGCTGCCGCCCGTGTTCTGTTTGCTCTTGCCACGGATGGCGTCGTACTTGGCGTTGGCCTTGTCTTCTTCATTAGCCCAGGAGGTGATCATGTCCTTGAGGTGGCTGATGGAGCTTGGGCGGCGATGGCCGAAGTCTTCAAAGGTGCGACGGTGATAGAGACCATCTTGGAAGAGGTCGATGACTTCTTTGTTAGAGACATCAACTACGGTGGCGCGCTTGTCGAAGAAGCACCGCATGTACTTGCGAAGGGTCTCGCCTTGTTCCTGCTTCA
The DNA here is from genome assembly GCA_947561735.1 of Cenchrus americanus. NCBI lineage: Eukaryota > Viridiplantae > Streptophyta > Magnoliopsida > Poales > Poaceae > Cenchrus > Cenchrus americanus. The sequence continues at coordinate 151,147,079 of OX387242.1, read as the reverse complement.
CCATAGCCAGGTCCATGCGAGTACCCGAGCGGCCCATAGCGCCCGCGAAGTTGCTGGTGAACTGCTCCTTCAGCTGGTCCCACTTTTCGATCGAGTACTTCTCGAGTGACTCGAGCCATGTGAGCGGGGCTTGGTCCAGACAGAAGGAGAAGTAGAGGCACTTGGTGTCGTTGTTGCCACCAGCGTTCTCGATGGAGAGGGCGTAGCATCTGAGCCACTGCACTGGATCTTGCTTCGCGTCGTACTTGGTAATTCCTAGAGGCTTGAATTTCTCTGGGAGGAGTAGGTTGTGAAGTCACGCAGAGAAGGCGGGGAAGCCATCGTTGTCGCCTGCCGTTGAGGCCTTCTTGCGCCGTAGTTCTTCGATTTTCTGGCAGGCGTCGAAACCGCCACGTGAGGCACCGGAGACGTGGCTGTCCGCGTGGCCTCGGCCGCCGTGGTCGCCACCACCCCCAGCTCTTCTATTAGCCCCATGTTTGGACCTCCCGCCGTCGCTGCCTCCACCGCCAGGATCGCGGTGAGGGACGATTTTTCGGTCACCACTGGCGCTGTTGCCACCCTGAGATGGTCCACCACCTGTTACCCGAGTACGGTTGGGGTTAGCAGGTAGCTCCGCTCGAGTACGGTTGCAACCGATGTCCGCACTGTGACTTGTGGCTTCGTTGTCGCGGTTCCTGACGGGGGGCGCCTGAGCGACCCTGTTGTCGACACGCATGAAGTAAGCATCCTCCGCGAGCTTGGAGATGACTTGTCTTGCGCGCATCCTCTAAGCCTGACGTGCTATCATAGTGATAGACATGAGGCATTGCTCTGGGGTAGTTTGTACCTGGCTCTCGACTTGGTCGAGTGCTTCTGCGAGGTTGCAGATGGGGAGGGACTCGCGGAGACGTCGGCGCCGTTCGTTCCGCCTTCTTTGCGTTCACATCGGGCGTCCCTGTTGGTGTTGGTCTCGTCAGCGGGTGCGTTGGCGAACAACTCGTCCACTGAGATGTCCTCAAGGTATTGGTCAGGGACCATCCCTGAGGGCCCTGGCGTCTCGTTCGTAGTCATGAAGACTTGCCAGTTGGGATAGCCAAGGCTGGAGTCGCTGGTTGCCACCTCTGTCGGAGTGTGCTCCCCAGCCGGAGCAAGCGGTGTTCCCTCCTGGAAGGGAAGTGAGTCGAGGTAGGCGACGCAGCATGAGTTCCCTCCTATCAAGTCTGCGGGCTTGCGGTCTGGCCAGTAGACAAATCTCCCGGCGGGTGTAGATGTTATAACCAGGCCGGAAGCTGGTCCTGACAGGGGTTGCTCTGTGGTGTTGTTCTAGGACTCGGGCTCATTAGGGTCCGACCTGAAGTTGAACTCGTAGGAGGATTGGAGTCCGAGTTGTAGCCGGGGACGGTGTCGGTGTCCGAGTCGTACTCGGGTACGATCTCCTTGCCGGACCGGCGCGCAATGGGAGCCTTCGCGTGGGCCCTGCTGACGTTACGGGGACCACGTGTGAAGCGCTCATGGAGTGGGGAGGCCGCACACGATGGCTGGGCAGCCGACTCGCATGCGATAGCCCACGGGGATGTCGAGTTCGAGTTGGAGTTGGATCCAAGCTCGAAGTCGGCGTGTTGGTTGTATAGCGAAATTTCACCGAATTTTCCGGCGACATTGCCCGTGACTACTTCGGGAAGCGTCACGAGCCCAGTCTCCGGGTTGGGCGACATGGTGAGACGGCGTTGGAAGGATCCAGCGCCGTCAGCAGTGCAGTCCCAGGAGCCGAAAATGAAGGTGTCGCCGCGGTTGAAGGAAACGGTTGGCTTGATGAAGATGGAAGCCGTCGAGTTCGCCATGTGATCTTCGGCGAGATCCCCTACCTAGCGCGCCACCTGCCGGTGTTTTAGACCGGCAACCTACTAAGGGGAGTACCCGAAGTAGATGAATGTGGCCTTGCCGAGATCGGTAACTCGAAGGAAGAGACACGTGGCACACAATTTATACAGATTCGAGCCTCGAGATGCATAATACCCTACGTCCTGTATGTTGCATAGCTCTAGATTGATTGGATGTGATTACAAGATGATGCATAATCTGATGCATATGAGAGGGGAAGGTCCCTGCCTCGCCTTATATAGTCCGGGAGGCAGGGTTACAGGTCGGTTTAGGGTGAGAGTACTAGTCGTGTACGTCTAGGAGTCCTCTACACAGTACTTGGTATGTATAGCTTCCTATCCGAGTACTTCTCCGCCGTAGTCCTTGTGCCTCACGTCAACAGGTACCGTGCGGCACAAGTCGGGTAGTCCCAGGGGCCCACCGAGTAGTCGGTCCTGATACCCACCGAGGTAGTGGTCCAAGGGAGGTCCATACGACATCTGCAGCGGCTCATGGGGTCGTTGGACCCCGAGATGAACATCCGTCTTTTTATGACTCTGCCAAGCCTGGTAGAGCACTTTCACTAAAAATAGGCATCCTCAACATTTACGGACAAAGCACGCATGGGCGGTGGCACCTTGCACCGGGGCGGCTTCAGCCCCTTCACCTCCTCGGGTAGGGGCGGCGACACCTCCTCGGGCTCGGTGGGCGGGGGCGGCGGCACCTCCTTCCTCCCCCGCTTCTTTGATGGATCGCTTGACGCCATGCGCTTGCTTGAGGAAGGAGAAGCTCTTGGATTCACTTCTTGGTGACCAAAGGCGGTGGTGCTGGGGTTTTCTTGGTGCCGCTGTTGACGAAGTTCTTGGCCGGGCAGGATTTATATTGATAAGACGGAGAACCGTGAGGCGGTCGGTCACGCGCTTTGGAAGCCGTGTCCGCTCATAGAGCTCTTGACCACAAAAATCATGTGGTCACAAGGAGACCTGTGACTGTTCATATTTATTCAAAATACCAAATGCCCAACCACTCCTATGAGTTGTTCGATTCTTAAAAAAACTATGAATTGTTCTATATAATTGGTACCCACTAACTATCATTAACTTCATTTCTCTCTTCATGCAAGCTACCCACATCATCTCCAATCAAACTAAGGGTTATTAACTCTATCTCTCTTTCTATTCATTACACCAATTCTTTCAACATACAAACTACAAAGCGATCCGGGTTTGCTAACCCACGTCGGCATTGACTGCTACCCCCTCCATCCCAAATATTGCCCCTTTCTTCTTTCTGAATGGATGAGTGGAACAGTTTGCTTAAAATAGCGCAGAGGAGGTGTGGAGACAGAGATGACGATGAGCGCCAGCGAGGGGCCAAGCAGCAGACGACCCCGCGCACCCGGGATTGAGGAGAACCAGAATGCGAAGCGGTGTCGCAACTGGATCCGTGCGCGTGCCGGTGAGATGGCAGCGAAGAGGGAGACGACGATGACCGCCGGAGAGGGGCCAAGCGGCAGTGGAGTGAACCCAATGCAAGAGACAAGGGTCCTCGAGTTGATCCTCTCGGATCCGACTAGGGGCCAAGCAGCGACAAGGAGGAGCGTGCCAGCGAGGGGGCAGCGAAGTGGGCGAGTGGCCTGCCTCACGTTTGCGAGCACAAGTGTTTGGCAACTACGAAGAGGTGTCGAGGGAGAGGCGAAGAAGGTGTAGAGGACCTCATCTCTGACTCTGGCAACGACTATGATGATGGCGAGGCCAGTTTCTCTGAATGTCACTGCCTTTTTACTTGTTCTATAGATGGAGCTTAATGTAGCTTGAGCTTGAGCTTCACAAAGTTAATTAGTGCCTATGATGATATATTCCATGCTTGTCATGATCTTAATTATACCAAGTTCTGAGGTAAATCAGTTCTGAACTAAGTTCTACTTTTACTTGTCACACCCTGCTCCAAGGTATAAGGCAAATTAGTTATGAATTAACTATGTTGTTCTTATACCATGTATAGCCATGTTTCAGGCAAAACTCGTTGAGTCACGAGAAGACCTTGAGCTACTTCTTAACCTTAATGTCTGGGAATTATGTGAAACCTGAGTTTGAAAAAATCACAAAAGAAGTGAACATCCTCATCAAAAAGGCTAAGCACATAAGGAGGTACATTTATACTACTCAACAAAATCTCGAGCCCATTGAAGGTGTGCTAAAAGGGGCTTCAACAATCCTTGGTTGCTTAAGAAGAGGCTGCAAAAGGAGCCAATAATCCTGATGGGGCATGATGTAGTTCAAGCTTGTTGATGTGCATGGTGAGAAGCCATACTTTAGTGGATGTTCAAGGGGCCTGCCTTTGTTGATGTGTATGGTCAGGTAGCACGACCGTAGTAAATAATGTGATAGACTAGTTAAGTCCTAGCCTGATATATGGACAAGTTAACCTTTTGTAATAATTATCTTTATTCCTGTGGACAAGTTATCTTCATCTTTGTGGACAAGTTATCTATCTTATGATGTCGGTTTTCTCTCAGAAGATATGTGTGTTGATTGTGCCTGTATGTCGAAGTGGAAGCAATGAGAGATAGATTGAGTTGACCTGTCAATGAGGACAGACTCAAAGGAGACGATGATTAACAAACCTCAGTCTCATTTGTTCACTGACCCTGCGCTCCCACTTCACGGCAGTTGAGTGCTCTCAGACTTCAATTATTGGGCTCTCAAACTAGTAACGGGCATCAAATGCTCATCAGTAACGAACTGTATAGCACATTACCAATACGGAGTGATCAGTAACGGACTTAAATAGCCCGTTACCGATAGGGTGTTTATCAGTAACGAACTTTACTAGTTCGTTACCGATAGGTTTCACTTGTATAACAGGCTCTATTTAATGTCCGTGACAGAGAATTCATGTAACGGGCATTTAAGAAGACCATTACCAGAAGTCCACATTTCTAGCGGGCGTTGCGGAGGCCGACCCCAGGGTCGACCTGCCGCGCTTATCTGTAACGGGTGCCAAGTAACAACCATTACAGATGTGGGTGCATGTAATGGGTGTTAAGGGCCCGTTACATATGCTGCATGACCTATTTGAGGTTTTCACGTAGTGCAAGCGGAAAGACTGAAGAACCCCTAAAGCCTAAATTAGGATACACGCCCACCAAGAGTGTCTTTGTAGCACCATCGGACGCATGCCCGACGAACGCACTTCACGTAGCCTGGACACAGCCTCGAAGCTTCCAGCGCACTGCGACCCCAAACCGGTCAGATCGGTTTTGGCCTGACACCCATGCCTGGTCTTCGGCCTCAACTTTGTGGCTCAGCCGAGTAACCAGATGGTTTTCTGGTGAACCACCGCAAACCCCGCGAACTTGACGTAGCCTCCGCCAATCACCACTCATGACTTGGCTCCCACAAAGTCCTGGCTCGAACTTGGTTTCGTGGCTCAACCAAGAAATCTTCCTCAACTTCATCTTGTCCTTCTTGCCACCATGCGGCCCGCACTTGACCCCGGCGGCAACCGGGTCCCTCGAACCAAGCCTACTTGCCTTTTCCACACCTGCAGGCCTCACCGGCAATGACCTTTCGCACTTGTTCTTCACCTGCACTAACACCAGTCAAGCTGCAACCTACACCTACAATACTTATCCAAGAATCAGTCCACACCACGTTGTCAATCACTCATCACACCAGGAAGCAACCATCCACCGATCCTTGAACCACACATGGTCCTCTAGCATGATGAGATGAGTGCCAACCTTGAGAAAGAGAATGAGCTCTTGCATACCACATATGCTAACAACCTTTTCATATTTGCGGACAAAAGTGAAATCGAAAACAAAATCGGGACGAAATCAGTTAGGGTCCAATCCCGACTATCCCGTTTTTAAGTCGGGATGTGCCATATACATCCCGTGCAGCATTCCGAATTTTGGCTCCGAACAAAAAGAAGCCCAGCCTACCAATCCGCCCAACAGATAACCAGCCCAACAAAAAGTCGAGTGAACCAGCCCAACAAAATTATGGCCCAACCTAGCAACTCTAAGATCCCACTCAAGAAGGTAGCAGTCGCCTCCCCTGAGCTCTTGCTCCTCCTGTCCTTGCGGCGTGGTCGCCGCCCCCATCACCAGCGCAGGCGCAGCCCGCCACTCACCAGCGCCTCCGCGACTCGGACCTCCCATACACGACTCTGGCAGGCGGCGCTCCCATCCGGCGTGGACGGCATAGAGAGCGGCGTCGGCAAGCTCGGATGCAGATGCAATGCTTCGTCGAGGTAGGAGGGAGCGATGCAAGTGCAGCCCTGGGGATCCAGGACCCAGGTGGCACCGCCGGCGAGCTAGTAGGCTGCGAGCGCAAGGGTCACGACTGTTGGGAGCTGCCGAGCTGGGAGGTGTAGTGCTGCTGAAGGACCGATACGGCGAACCAGAGAGGGGGGGGGGAGTAAATGGGAGCCGATAAAAATTCTTCTCGGAGGAGATAGAAACTCCAACAAGATGAACAAGGCTTCCAACACACGTCTCAGACTCACTACCCAAGTTGGCCAAGCCCACGTAGCCACTGGAGTGCCACTGGACCTAGGAACCAACACACAACTTTCCGACCCGAGAACGCAGCGGAACACCAAACCTCGAGTCTACAGACCTACACCGGTCAGACCGGTCCCTGCTGGTGAAACCGAGCAACTTTCACTAAGTGGCTCTACACCGGTCAGACCAGTGAGACACACCGGTCAGACCGATCCCAGCCTGAAAGCCCCCAAGGCACCAAACAGGCCAATCGACCACCAAACTGACCCAAACTCGAAACAGCAGCACAACAGGTCAACAGCAAACACACCAAGACGTTCACCCGAGCAAAATCCCACTGAGGGTTGCACCGGTCAGACCGGCCAAGAGCACCGGTCAACCCGGTGTAGCCTGGGCAGCTCGGGATGAACAGCACCCGCGGGTCAACTCCCCCAAATCCAAACCTCGATCTCCCGAATCGCTCCACGGACTTGAACAAGACTTTGGAGATATTAGGAACACCTCATGAGGAGTCCATAGCCAAGTTTAATCCCACCAAAACTCGTCCAAAAAGGAGGAATCAAAGAAATCCCGACAAGAGCACTTCCAACCCAAGAACTCAAGAAACCCCAAAATCGAGCACCTTTACTCACGATTTTGGGAGGGGATCACAGCCCAAGAACCACGAAGGGTTCCCACAAATTTCCCCCATCAAATCCCCAAGAGAAAGGTCCCGAAAACAACCCAAAGAAATCACCAAGAGAGGGCTCCGAAAATCACCACCAAGAACAACCGGGGAAACACATCCAAACCTTGAGGAACCACGCCGAATCATTTATACATGAAACAAAGGTTCATACAAGGTCTAGCAAGCCGCCCGATAATCCAACCCTCTCAACAAGATCTCTCCATGAAGCTCTCTTGTTAGTCCTATGGAAAACCTAAGGAAAATAAGAAGGAAAATGGGAAAACAAATGAGCTAGGATTCCAAGAGTTGGCTGCCATCCTCTCACCTCTTGGGTTATATGGAGGCAACCGAAAGTCTAAAATGCCCTCCTAATAACTAGAGATACAAGCCCCTCAAGTGAGGATTTGGAAGTCTTCATGTCTTCTCAATCGGACGGATGCCCAGCGACCGCACCCTGCGTAGCCTCGACGCAAGCCTTGCGATCCTGACGCGTGTCCTCCGCTTCGAAGTCTCCAGACTGCGTCGTCACACACCGGTCAGACCGGTGCTCAGCACCGGTCAGACCGATACCCACCGGTCAGACCGGCCTGGCACTGCTACAACACCGTCTTCGGTTCTTCGGTCTTGGCTTTGTGGATCAACCAAGGAACCCAATGGGTTTCTGGTGAACCACTGGAAACCCCGCGAACTCGGCAGCCTCCGCCAATCTCCACTCATGACTCCACTCCCACGTAGTCCCGGCTCGACCTTGGTTTTGAGGCTCAACCAGGAAACCGTCCATGACTTCATCTTGCTGTTCATGCCACCATGCGGCCCGCACTTGACCCCGCTGGCCACCGGGTCCCTCGAACAAAGCCTACTTGTCTTCTCCACACCTGGAGGCCTCACCGGCGACGACCTTTCGCGCTTGTTCTTCACCTGCACCAACACCAGTCAAGCCGCAACCTGCACCTGCAATACTTAGCCAAGAATCAGTCCACACAACGTTGTCAATCACTCATCACACAAGGAAGCGACCATCCACCGGTCCTCGAACCACACATGGTCCTCAATCTCCCTCTTGATGAGTGCATTGACAACACCCACACGAATGTAACAAGAGAGAAAAGAAAAAGAAAAGAAACGAACAAAAAGAAACTCCAACAAGCAATCGAAATCCAAACAAAGGCAAAGAGCAAGATCACTTGAAGAAGACAAGCCTCGGACCCCTTAGGCAAGGGCAACATCTCGACACATCCGAGACAAAAACCAAGCTCAAGCAAAGAGTGCAAACCACCGAATAAAATGTCGAACAACCACAAAGAGCTCCCTCTGCACACATGCAAGCTCCCCCTGAACCAATGCACCTCCCCCAGGACGAATGCATGCAAACCAACGAAAACGGGGCAGGCCGCAACAACTTCAGCTCACACCGGTCAGACCGGTCACCACCACCGGTCAGACCGGTGCCCAACATGTGCACAGGACCAGCACTCACACCGGTCAGACTGGTGACCTTGACCGGTCAGACCGGTGCACAACAGAGCCCAGAAATGGCTCGAAACCACCTGAAAACCTTCTAAATGCGTCCTGCAAGCCATTTCAAGCTCAAACTTCTCCCCCTTGTTGGCAATGCATGAATCAAGCCAAAAATGCAAAACTTTCAACCTAGAGCTTCTCAAATAGACAAAAATCAACAAAGAATGCTACACATGTGAGCAAGTTAGATACGATACGGCTTCGTATCGATCTCAACTACATGATCACCAAGTTTCACAACCATTGGACGAAGCTAAGATGGATTTTGGCAATTTTGCGAAAAAACTTGCCTCTCATGAGCAAGGTCCTAAACATGATCAAAGCATATCAAAATGGCAAAGCCACACAAACTTCATGCTAGGACAACCATTCTAATCATAAGACCATCACAAACACCCACAAGCACCTCATGTCATGTCAAAGCCACTGAGCCATGTGCCTACTTCTATGTATGAGACTTCTCATTGGTAGGCATCATGCAACGGTTTAGCACCCAAAGCAAATTAAATTCAGCACAAGTGACATGGTAGCATATTTTCCAAGCATTTTTCATTTCATTTTCAAATTTGTAAATGGTACATGAAATGTCTTTGCGACAAAAAGGAACTTATGCCCCTCCACAAGATAAAACAAGAGGGTTAAACATTCATGATGGCAAATGAGCCTTTGGCCCCGTATGATCAATAAACTAGCTATCCAACCACAAATTAAGCATAGCCAAGCCACAAAAACATGTCAAGATCATATAAAGGCATTTACACATGAGAGAGCATACATGTGACAATTTTTCAAAAAACATAGCCATCAACCATGGATTGTTCATCAAGATCATCAAGAGCTAAGCCAAACTAACCATAGCATATCAAACAAGCTCACAAAGACATATATCTCATTTCATGGTTAACAATGTATATGAGAGAAGCTTTTCCTATCCAATGCATATGATACAAAATGCATGCAATCTAAGATACAAGGATGCCTATACATCATGTTACATATGCCATGCCAAATGCAAGAAATGCACAAAGGAAAGCTATACATATGCTACAAAGGAGCTCCCACACACCCAACTCAAGAAATCAAACACACACCAAGTTCCCCCCGCAAACGAGTGAAAGTTGCTTGATCTAGGGGTTCGGTGAAAATATCGCCTAGTTGGTCATGTGTGGGTACATGGATCAAAGCTATCTTTCCTTTCTCTACGTTGTCTCTCAGAAAATGATACCTCACTTCTATGTGCTTGGTTTTGGAATGGAGCACTAGGTTCTTTGCAAAGCTTATGGCACTGGTGCTATCACATTGAAGTGGGACATGGGTATACTCCTCACCAAAGTCACTCATGGTGTATGAAATCCAAAGGAGCTGAGAGCAACAACTAGCAGCGGCAACATACTCGGCCTCGGTAGTGGATTGAGCAACACTCGATTGCTTGCGGGAAGACCAAGACACCAAAGAAGAACACAAAAACTGGCAAGTCCCAGAAGTGGACTTCCTATCCAACCGACACCCGGCAAAATCCGCGTCTGAAAAACCATGAAGCGCCAAAGAGGAGGACGCGGAGTACCAAAGGCCGAAGTCGGGTAGTGTGATGCAAGTACCTGAAAATTCGCTTCACCGCTTGCCGATGCGAAGTCCTCGGAGACGCTTGAAAACTCCATGCTCATATCATCTGCAAACCTTGCAACAAGAGAGTTAGACGAGCCACCAAAGACAATATCATCCACGTACACCTGCACAATCAGGATATCTCTGCCCAGCGTCAGCAAAAACAAGGTCTGATCGACCTTCCCCATCTCAAAACCTCTCTCAAACAAGAACCCCTTCAACCTACCATACCAAGCTATAGGCGCATGCTTCAACCCATACAGCGGCTTCCTCAACTTGTACACCCGGTGTGGGTACTTCTCACTCTCAAACCCCGGAGGCTGCCGCACATACACCTCTTCCTCCAACACACCATTCAGGAAAGCACTCTTCACATCCATTTGGTGCAACTTGAACCCTTTAGCCACGGAAAAGGCTAGAAGGATCCTAATCGCCTCCAAACGGGCTACGGGAGCAAAGGTCTCCTCGTAGTCGATCCCCTCCTTCTGACTGAACCCTTGAGCAACAAGCCTTGACTTGTTTCTCACCACCTCACCTTTCTCTCCCTCTTTGTTTTTCCACACCCACTTTGTACCAATCGGCTTACACCCTGGGGGAGGGTCAACCAACTCCCACACCTGATTCCTCTCAAAGTTCTTCAACTCCTCATGCATTGAATTAACCCAATTGTGATCAGATAGTGCGTGTCCAATGTCTTTGGGCTCAAAAGAAGCAACAAACGCAGCATGAGCGAAATGGGAATTGTTTCGAACCCTCGACCGTGTAGTGCGTTCATTCATGTCGCCGATGATCCTCGAAGCTGGGTGATCCACTTGAACTCGCCGGAAAGGTTCTCGCCTCGATGCTACCTCCCCCTCAACATCAGCTTCTCCTCGTTCTTGATTTGTCGTCGTAGGTGTAGTAGAGGGTCCATGCATCACCGTAGTCGAAGTAGTGGGTACATGTTCAGCCGGGGGCACCACACCGCCATCTTCATCCTCTCCATGTTCATGCTCCTCCTGAAAGATCTCCTCGCCAAGCTCATCATCACCTGCACACTCAAAGATAAGCTGACTACGTGGCTCTGTCTCGTCGAAGGTTACCTCGCAAGTCTCCACGATTTGGTTAGTTTCAAGATTGAGCACACGATATGCTCTAGAATGAGATGCATAACCAAAGAAAATATCATCGACAGACCTAGCCTCAAGCTTATCCAACTTCCTGCCTTTCTTCAGAATGAAACACTTGCAACCAAAGATATGGAAGTGACTCACCTTGGGTGTGCGACCATGCATCAACTCATAGCATGTCTTCTTCTTGTGCACTCTGAGGTATATCCTGTTCGAGACATAGCACGCGGTACTCACCGCCTCAGCCCAATACCTCCTTGGAGTCCTTTGCTCATCAAGCATCGTCCGAGCCATCTCGCACAAGGTCCTGTTCTTCCTTTCCACAACACCATTATGGGGAGGCGTATACGGACTCAAAAACTGGTGCTCAAGACCCAAGTCATGGCAAAAGGTTTCAAAACGAGAGTTTCTGAATTCCGAGCCATTATCACTGCGGATAGCTCGTATGGCATCTTCGTGCCTCTCGTTCCTCAACCTCAAGACTAGATCTCGAACAAAACAAAACGTCTCCCCCTTATCCTCGAGAAAGAACACCCAAGCATACCGAGAATAGTCGTCCACCACAACAAGGACATACCACTTCCCACCCGCAGATCGCACACGAGCTGGGCCAACAAGGTCCATATGGAGCAGCTCGCATGGACGCTCAGTCATCACATCGGCAAGAGGCGGGTGAGAAGACGCTACCATCTTGGCATGCCTACACGGCGCACAAACCAACTCTTTTTCAAGCCTCAACCGTGGCAATCCTCGGACCAAATTGAGTTTACTCAAGCGAGACAAAAGGTCAAAGCTCAAGTGACCTAACTTCCTATGCCACTTCCACAACTCACTCGAAGAACCAGCCAAGAAACAACGCTCCACACTCGAAGACTGAGAAAAATCAGCACGAAACACCTGACCCTCAGGAACGACCATACAGACAAGGTCCCCTCGAGAGTCCAAAATCCGAGAACCACCTGGCCGAAACAACACCTCAAAGTCCTCATCCAACACTTGGGACACAGAAAGCAAATTGTACCCCAGCGATTGAACAAGAGCAACACGCCTCAGAGTGATCTTGTCACTCACTTTGATCTCACCTTCTGAAAGCACACGCCCACACCCATTGTGCCCAAAGGTGATGTACCTCTTTGTCACCACCGGGACGAGACTTGAGAACCACCCCCTGTCTCCGGTCATATGCCTCGAGCAACCGGAGTCAATCAACCAAATGTTCTTCAAGTCTCCCACCTGAAATTCAAAAACGAGCACGTGAGCGAACAAAGGACTCAGCACTGGGGTTAGTACCAAAAGAGTAAAACCAGTGCCGAGCCATTTGCTCGAAATGGGGTTAGCAGCAACCAAAGCATCTCTCCTACCAAAGCTACCTCCACGAACACCACCACGGTAACCACCCTGAGGGAACCACCCCTCTCTGCCTGGAGGAGGACCAAAACCACGAAAGAGAACCCGTGGACCGTCCCTCCTCTCCTTCTCAAAGCTACGACTCTTCCCATCCCCGTAGTGAACTCGAGGGGGAGAACGCCTAGCTACCTGACCACCTGCAAACTCTCCAGCCCAACCACCAGAACCACGACCTCCAGAAACAACCCTCGCACCTGTACGAGCATGAAACCCAAAATGCCGCCGTCCGGTGCCCGCACCGTCCGACCGGTGTGACACGGGCGGCAAGGCACCTCCAACAGCCTTCCGCTCTCCCCAAGCCCGAACTGTCTTCACACTCGCCTTGGCCTTGGGCATCTGCACACGAGGCTCAAGTACACCATCAGAAAGGTGGTACTTGTCCTTGTTAGCCCACTCCTTTGCCATTCTCTCCTCTCGCTTCCTCTTGAAGCAAAACTCATCCTTATGGCCATCTCTCCCACAATAGCCACAATGGAACCTCACAAGCTTAGGCTTAGGCTTGGGATGTGGCTGCTCACTAGGTTTCTCTCCACTTGACTCCTCCACCGGTTTCCCCTCACTAGCCTTCTCACTTTCTTTCCCAAAGAACACTTTCCCAAAAGTGCTCACAAACTTGATAGGCTTTTGTAGATCAGTTGTGGGTGTAGGAAACACGGGTGGAGTAGGGGTTGTGTCTAGTCGGTTCCTAACATGGTTAGGTTTTGGGGGGAAATCATTTTTGTGGTGGGTTTTTGGTGGCTCTGGGATATTCTCTCCACTTCCCTCACCAACCTTGTTTGCCCCAAGTCCCTCACCATCCTGCCTCTTAAACGCCTCAATCATCATCCTCAACTGAGGCTCATGACCAGACAACCAACCCATCAACTTCCTCAAGTCATCATTCTCATCTTGCAAACGATCAACATAATGTGCAAGTTCCAAATTTTTCAAAGCATGCATTTCACAGGTAGAGCATGATGTAGGCACGGGTTCCTTCAATTTAGCCTCAAGAGAACTAGTGTAAGCATGCATCTCATCAATCCTAGCATGCAGAACAGGGCAAGAAGTACAAGCACCTAGCAAAGCAGGTCTAGACTTAAGCTCAGCTACTTCAACCCTAAGCACATCTAGTTCCTCACACTTGGAGGCATGCTTCTCCTTAAATAAAGCAAGATCAGCAAGAAATATGGAGCAATCAGCACAATCAACCTCATCTGAAACAACAGGGCTAGCCTTAAGGGAATCAATCTCAAGCTTGCTTTCAAGCACCTGTGTCTCTAGCTCAGCCCCTCTAGTCCTAGCATCCTCGAGTGAAGCCCTAAGCTCTTTTATCATTTTCTTGGCCTCTCTAAGCATGTCATCACAGTTATCAAGCAAAGAGCCAAGCCTCTCATTCTCCTGGTGCAAGAAGGGCAGTTCATCACGCACCTCGTCATCGGAATCAGAGTCTGAGTCGCTGTGTGCTCTTCTTGCTGCCGGAGCTCAGCGCCATGGTGCAGAAGCCATCTCTCGTGAAGCAGCTCAGCCCGCTCAGGTTCTTGGATGACTTCTTGTTCTTGCGACGATCAGCTTCGTCTTCACTGCTGCTCGAGCTCGAGGTGGAGTATGCGGAACTGGAGTCCACGTCGCTCGCTCCAACCATCGCTCGGGCCTTGCCTCGGCTCTCCTTCCTCGATCGTCGCTCGTCCTTGTACTTGTTCTTATGCTTGCTCTTGTGGTCGCGCCTCGAACGGTACTTGCCGTCCATCCTCAGCTTGTGCTTGTAGCCGTCCTTATTCTTGGCCTTCTCCTGGCAGTCGGCGACGAAGTGTCCTGGCTTGCCGCACTGGAAGCATATTCTCGTGTTCCTCCTCATGTTCACGCGGTTCTCGTGCAGCCTCTCGAACTGCCTCGTCAGGAGCGCCAAAGAACCACGAATGGTTCCCACAAATTTCCCCATCAAATCCCCAAGAGAAAGGTCCCGAAAGCAACCCAAAGAAATCACCAAGAGAGGGCTCCGAAAATCACTACCAAGAACAACTGGGGAAAACACATCCAAACCATGAGGAACCACGCCGAATCATCTATACATGAAACAAAGGTTCATACAAGGTCTAGCAAGCCGCCCGATCATCCAACCCTCTCAACAAGATCTCTACATGAAGCTCTCTTGCTAGTCCTATGAAAAACCTAAGGAAAATAGGAAGGAAAATGGGAAAACAAATGAGCTAGGGTTCCAAGCGTTGGCTGCCATCCTCTCACCTCTTGGGTTATATGGAGGCAACCGAAAGTCTAAAATGCCCTTTCCTAATAACTAGGGATACCAGCACCTCAAGGGCGGATTTGGAAGTCTTCATGTCTTCTCCATCGGACGGATGCCCGGCGACCGCACCCGGCGTAGGCTCGACGCAAGCCTTGCGATCCCGACGCGTGTCCTCTGCTTCGAAGTCTCCGGACTGCGTCGTCGCACACCGGTCAGACCGGTGCTCACCACCGGCCGACCGGTACCCACCGGCCGACCGTTCGGCACCGCCGCAAAGACCGTCTTCGGTTCTTCGGTCTTGGCTTTGTGGATCAACCAAGGAACCCAATGGTTTTACGGTGAACCACCGGAAACCCCGCGAACTCGGTGTAGCCTCCGCCAATCTCCACTCATGACCGGGCTCCCACGTAGTCCCGGCTCGACCTTGGTTTTCGGGCTCAACCAAGAAACCGTCCATGACTTCATCTTGTTGTTCATGCCACCATGCCGCCCGCACTTGACCCCCGCCGGCCACCGGTCCCTCGAACAAAGCCTACTTATCTTCTCCACACCCGGAGGCCTCACCGGCGACGACCTTTCGCACTTGTTCTTCACCCGCACCAACACCCGTCAAGCCGCAACCTGCACCTGCAATACTTAGCCAAGAATCAGTCCACACAACGTTGTCAATCACTCATCACACAAGGAAGCGACCATCCACCGGTCCTCGAACCACACATGGTCCTCAATCTCCCCCTTGATGAGTGCATTGACAACACCCACACGAAAGTAACAAGAGAGAAAAAAAAAGAAAAGAAACGAACAAAAAGAAACACCAACAAGCGATCGAAAGCCAAACAAAGGCAAAGAGCAAGATCACTTGAAGAAGACAAGTCTCGGACCCCTTAGGCAAGGGAAACGACTCGACACATCCAAGACAAAAACCAAGCTCAAGCAAAGAGCGCAAACCACCGAAACAAAGCTCGAACAACCACAAAGAGCTCCCCCTGCACACATGCAAGCTCCGCCTGAACCAATGCACCTCCCCCTGGACGAATGCATGCAAACCAGCTGAAAACAGGGCAGCTGTAGCAACTTCAGCTCACACCGGTCAGACCGGTGACCTTGACCGGTCAGACCGGTGCACAACAGAGCCCAAAAATGGCTCGAAACCACCTGAAAACCTTCTAAATGCGTCCAGCAAGCCATTTCAAGCTCAAACTTCTCCCCCTTGTTGGCAATGCATGAATCAAGCCAAAAATCCAAAACTTTCAACCTAGAGCTTCTCAAATAGACAAAATTCAACAAAGAATGCTACACATGTCCAAATGAGCAAGTTAGATACGCTACGGCTTCGTATCGACCTCAACTACATGATCACCAAGTTTCACAACCATTGGACGAAGCTAAGATGGGTTTTGGCAATTTTGCGAAAAAACTTGCCTCTCATGAGCAAAGTCCTAAACATGATCAAAGCATATGAAAATGGCAAAGTCACACAAACTTCATGCTAGGACAGCCATTCTAATCATAAGACCATCACAAACACCCACAAGCACCTCATGTCATGTCAAAGCCACCGAGCCATGTGCCTACTTCTATGTATGAGACTTCTCATTGGTAGGCATCATGCAACGGTTTAGCACTCAAAGCAAATTAAATTCAGCACAAATGACATGGTAGCATATTTTCCAAGCATTTTTCATTTCATTTTCAGATTTGTAAATGGTACATGAAATGTCTTTGCGACAAAAAGGAACTTATGCCCCTCCACAAGATAAAACAAGAGGGCTAAACATTCATGATGGAAAATGAGCTTTTGGCCCCATATGATCAATAAACTAGCTATCCAACCACAAATTAAGCATAGCCAAGCCACTAAAACATGTCAAGATCATATAAAGGCATTTACACATGAGAGAGCATACATGTGACAATTTTTCAAAAAACATAGCCATCAACCATGGATTATTCATCAAGATCATCAAGAGCTAAGCCAAACTAACCATAGCATATCAAACAAGCTCACAAAGACATATATCTCATTCCATGGTGAACAATGTATATTGAGGACCATGTGTGGTTCGAAGACCGGTGGATGGTCGCTTCCTTGGGTGATGAGTGATTGACAACGTTGTGTGGACTGATTCTTGGCTAAGTATTGCAGGTGCAGGTTGCGGCTTGACTCGTGTTGGTGCAGGTGAAGAACAAGCGCGAAAGGTCGTCGCTGGTGAGGCCTCCAGGTGTGGAGAAGACAAGTAGGCTTTGTTCGAGGGACCCGGTGGCCGCGGGGTCAAGTGCGGGCCGCATGGTGGCATGAACAAGCAAGATGAAGTCGTGGACGGTTTCTTGGTTGAGCCTTAAAACCAAGGTCGAGCCGGGACTTCATGGGAGCCAAGTCATGAGTGGTGATTGGCGGAGGCTACATCAAGTTCGCGGGGTTTGCGGTGGTTCACCGAGAAAATCACCGGGTTACTCGGGCCGAGCCACAAAGCCGAGGCCGAAGATCGGGTGTGGTCGTTCGGGCCAAAACCGGCCCGACCGGTTTGGAGAACCGGACTGACCGGTTTGGGGTCGCAGGGCGCCGGAAGCTTCGAGGCGGAGGACACGCGTCGGGATCGCAAGGCTTGCGTTGAGGCTACGCAAGGTGCGGTCGCTGGGCATCCGTCCGATGGAGAAGACATCAAGAATTCCAAATCCGCCCTTGAGGGGCTTGTATCCCTAGTTAGTAGAGAGGGGCATTTTAGACATTCGGTTGCCGCCTATATAACCCAAGAGGTGAGAGGTTGGCAGCCAACTCTTGGAACTCTAGCTCATTAGTTTTCCTATTTTCCACCTATTTTCTCTAGGTTTTCCTTAGGACTAGCAAGAGAGCTTCACGAAGAAATCTTGTAGAGAGGGATGGATGATCGGGCGGCTTGCTAGACCTTGTACGAATCTTTGTTTCATGTATAGATGATTCGGCGTGATTCATCAAGGTTTGAATGTGTTTTTCCCGATTGTTCTTGGTGGTGATTTTCGGAGCCCTCTCCCGATGATTTCTTTGCGGTGTTTTCGGGACCTTTCCTTTGGGGATTTGATGGGGGAAATTTGTGGGAACCCTTCGTGGTTCTTTGGGCCGTGATTCCCCTCCCAAATCCGTGAGGAAAAGTGCTCGATTTTGGGGTTTCTTGAGTTCTTGGGTTGGAAGTGCCTTTGGCGGGATTTCTTCGATTCCTCCTTTTTGGACGAGATTTGGTGGGATTAAACTTGACCATGGACTCCTCATGAGGTGTTCCTGATATCCCCAAAGTCTTGTTCAAGTCCGTGGAGCGATTCGGGAGATTGAGATTTGGTTTTGGGGGAGTTGACCCGCGGGCTGTGTTCTTCTCGACTGTTCAGGCTAAAACCGGCCTGACCGGTTTCCCAAACCGGTCTGACCGGTTTCGCCCAGTGGGCTGTCGAGAAAGATCTTTGAACAAGGAAGTCTTTTCTGCTCCATGGCTTCGTTTGTTCAGATGTGGAAAGGCTTTTGAAGTGTTTGGGGTCTTTGGGGAGTTTCTGGACAGAATCGGTCTGACCGGTTTGCCTAACCGGTCTGACCGGTTTTTCCCTGCCTTCGTGAGGCTAAGTCTAACAGGAGCGGTCCGACCGGTTTCAGAAACCGGCCTGACCGGTTTGTCTTGCCTCGCGACCTTGTCGTGTGTGTTTTCGCTGCGTGTGTGTTGAGGCTGTTGTTTGGGTCTTGTTCCTAGGTTCAGTAGCACTCCAGTGGCTACGTGAACTTGGCAAGAGAAGCTCGCGGAGGTGCATGAGTGAATTTGGGTTCATAGGCCGAATTCTTGAATAGAATTTTTATCGGCTCCCATTCACCCCCCCCCCCCTCTCGGTTCGCCGTATCGGTCCTTCAAGTGGTATCAGAGCCGGTTCGGGTCTTTGTTGACTCTAACCGAGTCTAAGATCCAAGGATGGTGTACCGAGAACGGGGTTCGGGTCCTCCACACTTCGATGGCAAGAACTACCGGATGTGGAGCAAGCGGATGGGTGCGTTCCTCCGCGGAAAGGGTCAGCCGCTTTGGGATGTCACGGTGGACACAGGGCTATGTCCGACCGATGGATTTCCTTGCTCCGGGGTCGAGGGGACGGATTCGACGCCAACAATAAGGCGGTCGACTACTTGTTTCGTGCTTTGTGTCGCCCGAGTTCGATCGGGTGCACACCGAGCACTTGGCTTGTAGGATTTGGGCGGTGTTGAAGGAGGCTCATGTTGGGAACGCCCGTGTTCGAGGGCACGGTTGTATGCGACCTACGGAGAGAGTACGAGAACTTCACTCATCTCCCCGGTGAGTCCATCGATGCCTTGTTTCGCAGGTTCACGGTGGTGGTGAACAACATGAGGGCCAATGTGGACGTGCTCCCGTACGATGATCATGATAGAGCGATCAAGCTCTTACACTCTTTGGATCGTACGATATGGGGCGGAAAGTTCGAGGCCATAGTCGAGTCGGAGCGGTATGATACTCGACGGTGAACGAGTCGTTCTCGAAGCTCAAGTCGGCCGAGGTGGATAGGGGCATGACCGCCAAGCTCGAGGGACCGACCGATTCCCATAGTCTTGCCCTCGTTGGTGGTTCCAAAGGAAAGACTAACTCTAACCCATCCACCGGGATGTTCTCGTTTTCCTCTTTGATGTCTATGCCGGATGAGGAGTTTGATGACCTTGGAGAGGACGAGCCGGCGCCGTTGACGAGGCGGTTCGAGAGGCCGCACGAGAACCGCGTGAACATGAGGAGGAACACGAGGACTTGCTTCCGATGCGGCAAGCGGGACACTTCGTCGCCGACCGCCGGAGAAGACCGAGAACAAGGACGGCTACAAGCACAAGCCGAGGAAGAACGATGACAAGTACCGTTCGAGGCGCGACCACAAGAGCAAGCACAAGAACAAGTACAAGGACGAGCGACGATCGAGGAAGAAGGAGGGCCGAGGCAAGGCCCGAGCGATGGTTGGAGCGAGCGACGTCGACTCCGGGTTCCGCGTACTCCACCTCGAGCTCGAGCAGCGGCCGACGACGAGGGAGATCGCCGCAAGAACAAGAGGTCGTCCAAGAACCTGAGCGGGCTGAGCTGCTTCGCGAGAGACGGCTTCTGCACCATGGCGTTGAGCTCCGGCAGCAAGAAGAGCACACAGAGCGACTCGGACTCTAAGTCCGACGACGAGGTGCGTGATGAGCTTCCCTTCTTGCGTCAGGAGAATGAGAGGCTTGGCTCTTTGCTTGATAACCGTGATGACATGCTTACAGAGGCCAAGAAAATGAGGAAAGAGCTTAGGGCTTCACTCGAGGATGCTAGGACTAGAGTGGCTGAGCTAGAGACACAGGTGCTTGATAGCAAGCTTGAGATTGATTCGCTTAAGGCTAGCCCCGTTGTTTCCGATGAGAATGATTGTCTTGATTGCTCCATATTCCTTGCTGATCTTGCTTTGTTTAAGGAGAAGCATGCCTCCAAGTGTGAGGAACTAGATGTGCTTAGGGTTGAAGTGGTTGAGCTTAAGTCTAGACCTCGCTTTGCTAGGTGCTTGCACTTCTTGCCCTGTTCTGCATGCTAAAATTGATGAGATGCATGCTTACACTAGTTCGCTCGAGGCTAAATTGAAAGAACCCATGCCTACATCTTGCTCTACCTGTGAAATGCATGCATTGAAAAATTTTGAGCTTGCACATTATGTTGATCGTTTGCAGGATGAGAATGATGATTTGAGGAAGTTGATGGGTTGGTTGTCCGGTCACGAGCCTTAGTTGAGGATGATGATCGAGGCCTTTAAGAGGCAAGATGGTGAGGGGCTTGGGGCAAACAAGGTTGGTGAGGGAAGTGGAGAGAATATCCCGGAGCCACCAAAAACCCACCACAAAAATGATTTCCCCCAAAACCTAACCATCTAAGGAATCGACTAGACACAACCCCAGCTCCACCCGTGTTTCCTACACCCACAAATGATCTTCAAAAGCCTATCAAGTTTGTGAGCACTTCGGGGAAGGTGTTCTTTGGGAAGGAGAGTGAGAAGGCTAGTGGTGAGAAACCGGTGGAGGGCTTGAGTGGAGAGAAACCGAGTGAACAGCCACATCCCAAGCCTAAGCCTAAGCTTGTGAGGTTCCATTGTGGCTATTGTGGAAGAGATGGCCACAAGGAGGAGTTTTTCTTCAAGAGGAAGCGAGAGGAGAAAATGGCGAAGGAGTGGGCTAACGGGGACAAGTTTCACCCCTCCAGCGGTGTACTTAAGCCTCGTGTGCGGATGCCTGGGGCCAAGGCGAGTGTGAGGATAGTTCCGGCTTGGGGTGATCGAAAGAGTGCGAGGAGGTGTCGTCTTTGGAGAAGTGAAACCCGGTCGAGCCGGTTTTGGAACCGGTCAGACCGGTTTGGGGTCTGCGGAATGACAAGCTTGGTTTCCGTGCTCATACAGGTGCGAGGGTTGTTTCTGGAGGTCGTGGTTCTGGTGGATGGGCTGGAGAGTTTGCAGGTGGTCAGGTTGCTAGGCGTTCTCCCCCTCGAGTTCACTACGGGGATGGGAGGAGTCGTAGCTTTGAGAAGGAAAGGAGGGACGGTCCACGAGTTATCTTTCGTGGTTTTGGTCCTCCTCCAGGCAGAGAGGGGTGGTTCCCTCAGGGTAGTTACCGTGGTGGTGTTCGTGGAGGCAGTTTTGGTAGGAGAGATGCCTTGGTTGGTGCTAACCCCACTTTCGAGCAAATGGCTCGGCACTGGTTTTCCTCCTTTGGTACTAACCCCAGTGCTGAGTCGTTTGTTCGCTCACGTGCCTATTTTTGATTTTTCGGGTGGGAGACTTGAAGAACATTTGGTTGATTGACTCCGGTTGTTCGAGGCATATGACCGGAGACGGGGGGTGGTTCTCAAGTCTCGTCCCGTGGTGACGAAGAGGTACATCACCTTTGGGGACAATGGGCGTGGGCGTGTGCTTTCGAAGGTGAGATAAAAGTGAGTGACAAGATCACTGCGAGGCGTGTTGCTCTTGTTCAATCGCTCGGGGTACAATTTGCTTTCGTGTCTCGGTTGTTGGATGAGGGCTTTGAGGTGTTGTTTCGGCCTCGGTGGTTCTCGGATTGTGGACTCTCGAGGGGACCTTGTTTGTATGGTCGTTCCCGAGGGTCAGGTGTTTCGTGCTGATTTTTCTCAGTCTTCGGGTGTTGAGCGTTGTTTCTTGGTCGGTTCTTCGAGTGAGTTGTGGAAATGGCATAGGAAGTTGGGTCACTTGAGCTTTGACCTTTTGTCTCGCTTAAGTAAACTCAATTTGGTCCGAGGATTACCACGGTTGAAGCTTGAGAAAGAGTTGGTTTGTGCTCCGTGTAGGCATGCCAAGATGGTGGCCTCTTCTCACCCGCCTCTCACCGATGTGATGACTGAGCGTCCATGCGAGCTGCTCCATATGGACCTTGTTGGCCCGGCTCGTGTGCGATCTGCCGCGGTGGAAAGTGGTATGTCCTTGTTGTGGTGGACGACTATTCTCGGTATGCGTGGGTGTTCTTTACGGAGGATAAGGGGGAGACATTTGGTTTTGTTCGAGATCTAGTCTTGAGGTTGAGGAACGAGAGGCACGGAGATGCCATACGAGCTATCCGCGGTGATAATGGCTCGGAATTCGGGAACTCTCGTTTTGAAACCTTTTGTCATGACTTGGGTCTTGAGCACCGGTTTTCGAGTCCGTATACGCCTCCCGAATGGTGTTGTGGAAAGGAAGAACGGAACCTTGTGCGAGATGGCTCGGAAGATGCTTGATGAGCATAGGACTCCGAGGAGGTATTGGGGCGAGGCGGTGAATACCGCATGCTATGTGTCGAACGGGATATACCTCGAGTGCACAAGAAGAAGACATGCTATGAGTTGATGCATGGCCGCACACCCAAGGTGAGTCACTTCCATGTCTTTGGTTGCAAGTGTTTCATTCGAAGAAAGGCGAGGAAGTTGGATAAGTTTGAGGCTAGGTCCGTCGATGGCATTTTCTTTGGTTATGCATCTCATTCTAGAGCATATCGTGTGCTAAATCTTGAAACTAACCAAATCGTGGAGACTTGCGAGGTAACCTTCGACGAGACGAGCCACGTAGTCGGCTTGTCTTTGAGTGTGCGGTGATGATGAGCTTGGTGAGGAGATCTTTCGGGAGGAGGAGCATGAACATGGTGATGATGAGGATGGTGGTGCGGTGCCCCCGCTGAACATGTACCCACTACTTCGACGACGATGATGGATGGACCCTCTCGCTACACCTACGACGACAAATCAAGAACGAGGAGAAGCCGATGTTGAGGGGGAGGTAGCTTCGAGGCGAGAACCTCCCCGGCGAGTTCAAGTGGATCACCCGGCCTTCGAGGATCATCGGCGACATGAATGAACGCACTACACGGTCGAGGGTTCGAAACAATTCCCATTTTGCTCATGCTGCGTTTGTTGCTTCTTTCGAGCCCAAAGACATTGGACACGCACTATCCGATCATAATTGGGTTAACTCGATGCATGAGGAGTTGGAGAACTTTGAGAGGAATCGGTGTGTGGGAGTTGGTTGACCCTCCTCCGGGGTGTAAGCCGATTGGTACCAAGTGGGTGTGGAAAAACAAAGAGGGAGAGAAGGGTGAGGTTGTGAGGAACAAGTCGAGACTTGTTGCCCGGGGGTTCGATCGAAGGAGGGG
Organism: Cenchrus americanus; assembly: GCA_947561735.1. Taxonomy (NCBI): domain Eukaryota; kingdom Viridiplantae; phylum Streptophyta; class Magnoliopsida; order Poales; family Poaceae; genus Cenchrus; species Cenchrus americanus. The sequence goes on along the minus strand of OX387242.1, from coordinate 151,123,547 downwards.
ATTGACTACGAGGAGACCTTTGCTCCCGTAGCCCGTTTGGAGGCGATTAGGATCCTTCTAGCCTTTTCTCGTGGCTAAAGGGTTCAAGTTGCACCAAATGGATGTGAAGAGTGCTTTTACGAATGGAGTGTTGGAGGAAGAAGTGTATGTGAGGCGACCTCGGGGTTTGAGAGTGAGAAGTACCCCCACCGGGTGTACAAATTGAGGAAGGCGCTGTATGGGTTGAAGCAGGCGCCTAGAGCTTGGTATGGCAGGTTGAGGGGGTTCTTGTTTGAGAGAGGTTTTGAGATGGGGAAGGTCGATCAGACCTTGTTTTTGCTGAGGCAGGGCAGAGATATCCTGATTGTGCAGGTGTACGTGGATGATATTGTCTTTGGTGGCTCGTCTAACTCTCTTGTTGCGAGGTTTGCGGATGATATGAGCGGGGAGTTTGAGATGAGCATGATGGGCGAGTTGCAGTTCTTCCTCGGGCTACAAATCAAGCAATCAAAGGAAGGAACATTTGTGCACCAGGCTAAGTACACCAAGGACATTGTGAGGAAGTTCAAGATGGAGGACTCCAAGGCTATGACGACGCCGATGAGTACGACTACGGCTCTTCATGCGGACGAGGAAGGTGAACACGTGGACCAGAAGGAGTACTGGAGCATGATCGGGTCACTCCTCTACTTGACGGCGACGAGGCCGACATACAGTTCTCAGTGTGTCTGTGCGCTCGTTTTCAAGCGTCTCCGAGGACTTCGCATCGGCAAGCAGTGAAGAGAATTTTCAGGTACTTGCGTCACACTCCCGACTTCGGCCTTTGGTACTCCGCGTCCTCTTCTTTGGCGCTTCATGGTTTTTCAGACGCGGATTTTGCCGGGTGTCGGTTGGATAGGAAGTCCACCTCTGGGACTTGCCAGGTTTTGGGTTCCTCTTTGGTCTCTTGGTCTTCCCGCAAGCAGTCGAGTGTTGCTCAATCCACGACCGAGGCCGAGTATGTTGCCGCTGCTAGTTGTTGCTCTCAGCGCCTTTGGATCACCTACACCATGAGTGACTTTAGTGAGGAGTATACCCATGTCCCACTTCAATGTGATAGCACCAGTGCCATAAGCGTTGCAAAGAACCCAGTGCTCCATTCCAAAACCAAGCACATAGAAGTGAGGTACCATTTTCTGAGAGAAAACGTCGAGAAAGGGAAGATAGCTTTGATCCATGTACCTACACATGACCAACTAGCCGATATTTTCACCAAACCCCTAGATCAAGCAACTTTCACTCGTCGCGGGGGAACTTGGTGTGTGTTTGATTTCCCGAGTTGGATGTGTGGGAGCTTTCTTTTGCGGTGGTGTCGAGCCCGTTTTGCCTCCCCTCGAGGAGCCGGTTTGTAGCATATGTATAGCTTTCTTTTGTGCATTTCTTGCATTTGGCATGGCATATGTAACATGATGTATAGGCATCCTTGTATCTTAGATTTTATGCATCTTGTATCATATGCATTGGATAGGAAAAGCTTCTCTTATATACTTGGTTCACCATGGATTGAGATATATGTCTTTGTGAGCTTGTTTGGTATCCTATGGTTAGTTTGGCTTAGCTCTTGATGATCTTGATGAATAATCCATGGTTGATGGCTATGTTTTTGAAAAATGTCACGTGTATGCTCTCTCATGTGTAAATGCCTTTATATGATCTTCACATGTTTTAGTGACTTTGCTATGCTTAATTTGTGGTTGGATAGCTAGTTTATTGATCATATGGGGCCAAAGGCTCATTTGCCATCATGAATGTTTAGCCTTCTTGCTTCATCTTGTGGAGGGGCATAAGTTCCTTTTTGTCGCAAAGACATTTCATGTACCATTTACAAATCTGAAAATGAAATGAAAAATGCTTGGAAATGTGCTCCCATGTCATATGTGCTGAATTTAATTTTCTTTGGGTGCTAAACCGTTGCATGTTGCCTACCAATGAGAAGTCTCATACATAGAAGTAGGCACATGGCTCGGTGGCTTTGACATGACATGAGGTGCTTGTGGGTGTTTGTGATGGTCTTATGATTAGAATGGCTGTCCTAGCATGAAGTTTGTGCGGCTTTGCCATTTTGGCATGTTTTGCTCATGTCTAGGTTTTTGCGTGTGAGAGAGTAACTTTTCGCAAAATTACTCAAATCCTTGTTAGCCTTGTCCAATGGATGTGAAACTTGGTGATCATGTAGTTGAGGTCCATACAAACTGTAGAGTATCTAACTTGCTCATTTGGACATGTGTAGCATCTTGTGATGAATTTTGTATACTTGAGAAGCTCTAGATTGCATTTGTGCCTTGATTCATGCATTGGCAACAAGGGGGAGAAAGGAAGGTGGAGAAAAGTTGTTTTGTATCCCCGGAACCTATCCCAAGTGTCAAGGGGGAGCTTGTGCATTTCTTTTGCATTTTTGGCTTTTGGGGTGTGGTCTCGCTTGTGTGTGAAATCGGCCGATTGGTTGTGGAAACCGGTCGACCGGTTTTGGTGGAACCGGCCCGACCGGTTATGGGAACCGGCTCGACCGGTTTGTGCCCCGAGTTGGCACTTGATCGGGGGGGAGCTTGCTTCGTGCGGGGGGGAGCTCTTGTGTGCTTTGGTGGTTGGTGCTCTTTGCTTGAGCATGGTTTTTGTCTCGGATGTGTCGAGCCGTTGCCCTTGCCTAAGGGGTCCGAGACTTGCTTTTTTCAAGTGATCTTGATCTTTGCCTTTGTTTGGCTTTCGATCGCTTGTTGGAGTTTTCTTTTTGTTTGTTTCTTTTCTTTTTCTTTTCTCACTTGTTACTTTCATGTGGGTGTTGTCAATGCACTCATCAAGGGGGAGATTGAGGACCATGTGTGGTTCGAAGACCGGTGGATGGTCGCTTCCTTGGGTGATGAGTGATTGACAACGTTGTGTGGACTGATTCTTGGCTAAGTATTGCAGGTGCAGGTTGCGGCTTGACTCGTGTTGGTGCAGGTGAAGAACAAGCGCGAAAGGTCATCGCTGGTGAGGCCTCCAGGTGTGGAGAAGACAAGTAGGCATTGTTCGAGGGACCCAGTGGCCAGCAGGGTCAAGTGCGGGCCGCATGGTGGCATGAACAGCAAGATGAAGTCGTGGACGGTTTCTTGGTTGAGCCTTAAAACCAAGGTCGAGCCGGGACTTCATGGGAGCCAAGTCATGAGTGGTGATTGGCGGAGGCTACATCAAGTTCGCGGGGTTTGCGGTGGTTCACCAGAAAATCACCGGGTTACTCGGCTGAGCCACAAAGCCGAGGCTGAAGATCGGGTGTGGTTGTTCGGCCAAAACCGGCCCCGACCGGTTTGGAGAACCGGCTCGACCGGTTTGGGGTCGCAGTGGCGCCGGAAGCTTCGAGGCGGAGGACACGCGTCGGGATCGCAAGGCTTGCGTTGAGGCTACACAGGGTGCGGTCGCTGGGCATCCGTCCGATGGAGAAGACATCAAGAATTCCAAATCCGCCCTTGAGGGGCTTGTATCCCTAGTTAGTAGAGAGGGGCATTTTAGACATTCGGTTGCCGCCTATATAACCCAAGAGGTGAGAGGTTGGCAGCCAACTCTTGGAACTCTAGCTCATTAGTTTTCCTATTTTCCACCTATTTTCTCTAGGTTTTCCTTAGGACTAGCAAGAGAGCTTCACGGAGAAATCTTGTAGAGAGGGATGGATGATCGGGCGGCTTGCTAGACCTTGTACGAATCTTTGTTTCATGTATAGATGATTCGGCGTGATTCATCAAGGTTTGAATGTGTTTTTCCCGATTGTTCTTGGTGGTGATTTTCGGAGCCCTCTCCCGATGATTTCTTTGCGGTGTTTTCGGGACCTTTCCTTTGGGGATTTGATGGGGGAAATTTGTGGGAACCCTTCGTGGTTCTTTGGGCTGTGATTCCCCTCCCAAATCCGTGAGGAAAAGTGCTCGATTTTGGGGTTTCTTGAGTTCTTGGGTTGGAAGTGCCTTTGGCATGATTTCTTCGATTCCTCCTTTTTGGACGAGATTTGGTGGGATTAAACTTGACCATGGACTCCTCATGAGGTGTTCCTGATATCCCCAAAGTCTTGTTCAAGTCCGTGGAGCGATTCGGGAGATTGAGATTTGGTTTTGGGGGAGTTGACCCGCGGGCTGTGTTCTTCTCGACTGTTCAGGCTAAAACCGGCCTGACCGGTTTCCCAAACCGGTCTGACCGGTTTCGCCCAGTGGGCTGTCGAGAAAGATCTTTGAACAAGGAAGTCTTTACTGCTCCATGGCTTCGTTTGTTCAGATGTGGAAAGGCTTTTGAAGTGTTTGGGGTCTTTGGGGAGTTTCTGGACAGAATCGGTCTGACCGGTTTGCCTAACCGGTCGACCGGGTTTTTCCCCGCCTTCGTGAGGCTAAGTCTAACAGGAGCGGTCCGACCGGTTTCAGAAACCGGCCTGACCGGTTTGTGCTGCCTGCAGCCTTGTCGTGTGTGTTTTCGCTGCGTGTGTGTTGAGGCTGTTGTTTGGGTCTTGTTCCTAGGTTCAGTAGCACTCCAGTGGCTACGTGAACTTGGCAAGAGAAGCTCGCGGAGGTGCATGAGTGAATTTGGGTTCATAGGCCGAATTCTTGAATAGAATTTTTATCGGCTCCCATTCACTCCCCCCCCCTCTCTGGTTCGCCGTATCGGTCCTTCATATATGAGAGAAGCTTTTCCTATCCAATGCGTGTGATACAAAATGCATGCAATCTAAGATACAAGGATGCCTATACATCATGTTACATATGCCATGCCAAATGCAAGAAATGCACAAAGGAAAGCTATACATATGCTACAAAGGAGCTCCCACACACCCAACTCAAGAAATCAAACACACACCAACTTCCCTCCGCAAACGAGTGAAAGTTGCTTGATCTAGGGGTTTGGTGAAAATATCGGCTTGTTGGTCATGTGTGGGTACATGGATCAAAGATATCTTTCCTTTCTCTACGTTGTCTCTCAGAAAATGATACCTCACTTCTATGTGCTTGGTTTTGGAATGGAGCACTGGATTCTTTGCAACACTTATGGCACTGGTGCTATCACATTGAGGTGGAACATGGGTATACTCCTCACCAAAGTCACTCATGGTGTATGAAATCCAAAGGAGCTGAGAGTAACAACTAGCAGCGGCAACATACTCGGCCTCGGTAGTGGATTGAGCAACACTCGATTGCTTGCGGGAAGACCTAGACACCAAAGAAGAACCAAAAAACTGGCAAGTCCCAGAAGTGGACTTCCTATCCAACCGACACCCGGCAAAATCCGCATCTGAAAAACCATGAAGCGCCAAAGAGGAGGACGCGGAGTACCAATGGCCAAAGTCGGGAGTGTGACGCAAGTACCTGAAAATTCGCTTCACCGCTTGCCGATCCGAAGTCCTCGGAGACGCTTGAAAACGAGCGCACAGACACACCGAGAACTGTATGTCCGGCCTCGTCGCCGTCAAGTAGAGAAGTGACCCGATCATGCTCCGGTACTCCTTCTGGTCCACATGTTCACCTTCCTCGTCTGCATCAAGAGCTGTAGTCGTACTCATCGGCGTCGTCATAGCCTTGGAGTCCTCCATCTTGAACTTCCGCACAAGGTCCTTGGTGTACTTAGCCTGGTGCACAAATGTTCCTTCCTTTGATTGCTTGATTTGTAGCCCAAGGGAGAACTGCAACTCGCCCATCATGCTCATCTCAAATTCCCTGCTCATATCATCTGCAAACCTTGCAACAAGAGAGTTAGATGAGCCACCAAAGACAATATCATCCACGTACACCTGCACATTCAGGATATCTCTGCCCTGCCTCAGTAAAAACAAGGTCTGATCGACCTTCCCCATCTCAAAACCTCTCTCAAACAAGAACCCCCTCAACCTGCCATACCAAGCTCTAGGCGCTTGCTTCAACCCATACAACGCCTTCCTCAACTTGTACACCCGGTGTGGGTACTTCTCTCTCAAACCCCGGAGGCTGCCTCACATACACTTCTTCCTCCAACACACCATTCAGGAAAGCACTCTTCACATCCATTTGGTGCAACTTGAACCCTTTAGCCACGGAAAAGGCTAGAAGGATCCTAATCACCTCCAAACGGGCTACGGAAGCAAAGGTCTCCTCGTAGTCGATCCCCTCCTTCTGATTGAACCCTTGAGCAACAAGCCTTGACTTGTTTCTCACCACCTCACCTTTCTCTCCCTCTTTGTTTTTCCACACTCACTTTGTACCAATCGGCTTACACCCTGGGGGAGGGTCAACCAACTCCCACCTGATTCCTCTCAAAGTTCTCCAACTCCTCATGCATCGAATTAACCCAATTGTGATCAGATATTGTGTGTCCAATGTCTTTGGGCTCAAAAGAAGCAACAAACACAGCATGAGCGAAATTGGAATTGTTTCGAACCCTCGACCGTGTAGTGCGTTCATTCATGTCGCCGATGATCCTCGAAGATGGGTGATCCACTTGAACTCACCAGGGAGGTTCTCGCCTCGATGCTACCTCCCCCTCAACATCAGCTTCTCCTCGTTCTTGATTTGTCGTCGTAGGTGTAGTAGAGGGTCCATCCATCACCGTAGTCGAAGTAGTGGGTACATGTTCAGCCGGGGGCACCACACCGCCATCTTCATCCTCTCCATGTTCATGCTCCTCCTCCTGAAAGATCTCCTCGCCAAGCTCATCATCACCTGCACACTCAAAGACAAGCTGACTACGTGGCTCTGTCTCGTCGAAGGTAAGTTTCAAGATTGAGCACACGATATGCTCTAGAATGAGATGCATAACCAAAGAAAATACCATCGACAGACCTAGCCTCTAACTTATCCAACTTCCTGCCTTTCTTCAGAATGAAACACTTGCAACCAAAGACATGGAAGTGACTCACCTTGGGTGTGCGACCATGCATCAACTCATAGCATGTCTTCTTCTTGTGCACTCTGAGGTATATCCTGTTCAACATATAGCACGCGGTACTCACCGCCTCAGACCAATACCTCCTCGGAGTCCTATGCTCATCAAGCATCGTCCGAGCCATCTCGCACAAGGTCCTGTTCTTCCTTTCCACAACACCATTCTGGGGAGGCGTATACGGACTCGAAAACCGGTGCTCAAGACCCAAGTCATGGCAAAAGGTTTCAAAACAAGAGTTTCTGAATTCCGAGCCATTATCACTTCGGATAGCTCGTATGGCATCTCCGTGCCTCTCGTTCCTCAACCTCAAGACTAGATCTCGAACAAAACCAAACGTCTCCCCGTTATCCTCGAGAAAAAACACCCTAGCATACCGAGAATAGTCGTCCACCACAACAAGGACATAACATTTCCCACCCCCAGATCGCACACGAGCTGGGCCAACAAGGTGCATATGGAGCAGCTCGCATGGACACTCAGTCATCACATCGGTGAGAGGCGGGTGAGAAGAGGCTACCATCTTGGCATGCCTACACGGTGCACAAACCAACTCTTTCTCAAGCCTCAACCGTGGCAATCCTCGGACCAAATTGAGTTTACTCAAGCGAGACAAAAGGTCAAAGCTCAAGTGACCCAACTTCCCATGCCACTTCCACAACTCACTCGAAGAACCAGCCAACAAATAACGCTCCACACCCGAAGACTGAGAAAAATCAGCACGAAACACCTGACCCTCGGGAACGACCATACAGACAAGGTCCCCTCGAGAGTCCAAAATCCGAGAACCACCTGGCCGAAACAACACCTCAAAGCCCTCATCCAACAATTGGGACACAGAAAGCAAATTGTACCCAGTGATTGAACAAGAGCAACACGCCTCAGAGTGATCTTGTCACTCACTTTGATCTCACCTTCTGAAAGCACACGCCCACGCCCATTGTGCCCAAAGGTGATGTACCTCTTTGTCACCACCGGTTCGAGACTTGAGAACCACCCCCTGTCTCCGGTCATATGCCTCGAGCAACCGGAGTCAATCAACCAAATGTTCTTCAAGTCTCCCACCTGAAATTCAAAAACGAGCACGTGAGCGAACAAAGGACTCGACACTGGGGTTAGTACCAAAAGAGTAAAACCAGTGCCGAGCCATTTGCTCGAAAGTGGGGTTAGCACCAACCAAAGCATCTCTCCTACCAAAGCTACCTCCACGAACACCACCACGGTAACCACCCTGAGGGAACCACCCCTCTCTGCCTGGAGGAGGACCAAAACCACGAAAGAGAACCCGTGGACCGTCCCTCCTCTCCTTCTCAAAGCTACGACTCCTCCCATCCCCATAGTGAACTCGAGGGGGAGAACGCCAAGCTACCTGACCACCTGCAAACTCTCCAGCCCAACCACCAGAACCACGACCTCCAGAAACAACCCTCGCACCTGTACGAGCACTAAACCCAAAACGCTGCCTGTCCAGGCCTGCACCGGTCTGACCAGTGCCCCACACCGGTCTGACCGGTGTGACCTGGGCAGCAGCACCTCCAACAGCCTTCCGCTCTCCCCAAGCCCGAACTGTCTTCACACTTGCCTTGGCCTTGGGCATCTGCACACGAGGCTCAAGTACACCATCGGAAAGGTGGTACTTGTCCTTGTTAGACCACTCCTTTGCCATTCTCTCCTCTCGCTTCCTCTTGAAGCAAAACTCATCCTTATGGCCATCTCTCCCACAATAGCCACAATGGAACCTCACAAGCTTAGGCTTAGGCTTGGGATGTGGCTGCTCACTAGGTTTCTCTCCACTTGACTCCACCGATTTCCCCTCACTAGCCTTCTCACTTTCTTTCCCAAAGAACACTTTCCCGGAAGTGCTCACAAACTTGATAGGCTTTTGTAGATCATTTGTGGGTGTAGGAAACACGGGTGAAGCAGGGGTTGTGTCTAGTCGGTTCCTAAGATGGTTAGGTTTTGGGGGGAAATCATTTTTGTGGTGGGTTTTTGGTGGCTCTGGATATTCTCTCCACTTCCCTCACCAACCTTGTTTGCCCCAAGTCCCTCACCATCCTGCCTCTTAAACGCCTCAATCATCATCCTCAACTAAGCCTCATGACCAGACAACCAACCCATCAACTTCTCAAGTCATCATTCTCATCCTGCAAACGATCAACATAATGTGCAAGTTCCAAATTTTTCAAAGCATGCATTTCACAGATAGAGCATGATGTAGGCATGGATTCCTTCAATTTAGCCTCAAGAGAACTAGTGTAAGCACGCATCTCATCAATCTTAGCATGCAGAACAGGGCAAGAAGTACAAGCACCTAGCAAAGCAGGTCTAGACTTAAGCTCAGCCACTTCAACCCTAAGCACATCTAGTTCCTCACACTTAGAGGCATGCTTCTCCTTAAATAAAGCAAGGTCAGCAAGAAATATGGAGCAATCAGCACAATCAACCTCATCTGAAACAACAGGGCTAGCCTTAAGGGAATCAATCTCAAGCTTGCTATCGAGCACCTGTGTCTCTAGCTCAGCCCCTCTAGTCCTATCATCCTCGAGTGAAGCCCTAAGCTCTTTTCTCATTTTCTTGGCCTCTCTAAGCATGTCATCACGGTTATCAAGCAAAGAGCCAAGCCTCTCATTCTCCTGGCGCAAAAAGGGAAGTTCATCACGCGCCTCGTCATCGGAATCAGAGTCCGAGTCGCTCTGTGTGCTCTTCTTGCTGCCGGAGCTCAGCGCCATGGTGCAGAAGCCATCTCTCGCGAAGCAGCTCAGCTCGCTCAGGTTCTTGGACGACTTCTTGTTCTTGCGACGATCACCTTCGTCTTCACTGCTGCTCGAGCTCGAGGTGGAGTACGCGGAACTGGAGTCGACGTCGCTCGCTCTAACCATCGCTCGGGCCTTGCCTCGGCTCTCCTTCTTCCTCGATCGTCGCTCGTCCTTGTACTTGCTCTTGTGCTTGCTCTTGTGGTCGCGCCTCGAACGGTACTTGTCGTCCATCCTCGGCTTGTGCTTGTAGCCATCCTTGTTCTCGGCCTTCTCCAGGCAGTCGGCGACGAAGTGTCCCGGCTTGCCGCACTGGAAGCATGTTCTCGTGTTCCTCCTCATGTTCACGCGGTTCTCGTGCAGCCTCTCGAACCGCCTCGTCAGGAGCGCCAGCTCGGCCTCTCCAACCTCGTCGAACTCCACATCTGGCATAGACATCAAAAAGGAGAAAGAGAACATCCTGGTGGATGGGTTAGAGTTAGCCTTTCCTTTGGAACCACCAACGAGGGCGAGACTATGGGAGTCAGTAGGACCCTCGAGCTTGGCAGTCATGCCCCTATCCACCTCAGCCGACTTGAGCTTCGAGAACAGCTCGTTCACCGTCAGAGTGACATACTTCTCTGACTCCACAATGGCCTCGAACTTTCCGCCCCAAATCGTACGATCCAAAGAGTGTAAGAGCTTGACCGCTCTATCATGATCATCGTACGGGAGCACGTCCACATTGGCCCTCATGTTGTTCACAACCACCGTGAACCTCTGAAACAATGCATCGATGAACTCACCGGGGAGATGAGTGAAGTTCTCGTACTCTCTCCGGTAGGTCGCATACATCCGTGCCTGAAACTGGGCATTCCCAACATGAGCCTCCTTCAACACCGCCCAAATCCTACAAGCCAAGTGCTCGGTGTGCACCCGATCGAACTCAGGCTGACACAAAGCACGAAACAAGTAGTCGACCGCCTTATTCTTTGCGTCGAATCTGTCCCTCGATCCTGGAGCGAGGAAGTCCATCGGCTGGACATAGCCTGTGTCCACCGTGACATCCCAAAGGATCTGACCCTTTCCGCGGAGGAACGCACCCATCCGCTTGCTCCACATCTGGTAGTTCTTGCCATCGAAGTGTGGAGGACCCGAACCCCGTTCCTGGTACGCCATCCTTGGATCTTAGACTGGTTAGAGTCAATGAAGACCCGAACCGGCTCTGATACCACTTGAAGGACCGATACGGCGAACCAGAGAGGGGGGGAGTGAATGGGAGCCAATAAAAATTCTTCTCGGAGGAGATAGAAACTCCAACAAGATGAACAAGGCTTCCAACACACGTCTCCGACTCACTACCCAAGTTGGCCAAGCCCACGTAGCCACTGGAGTGCCACTGGACCTAGGAACCAACACACAACCTTCGGACCCGAGAACGCAGCGGAACACCAAACCTCGAGTCTACAGACCTACACTGGTCAGATCGGTGAGCACCACCAGTCAGACCGGTCCCTGCTGGTGAAACCGAGCAACTTTCACTAAGTGGCTCTACACCGGTCAAACCGGTGAGACACACCGGTCAGACCGATCCCAGCCTGAAAGCCCCCAAGGCACCAAACAGGCCAATCGACCACCAAACTGACCCAAACTCGAAACAGCAGCACAACGGGTCAACAGCGAACAAACCAAGACATTCACCCGAGCAAAATCCCACTGAGGGTTGCACAGGTCAGACCGGTCAAGAGCACCGGTCAGACTGGTGTAGCCTGGGTAGCTCGGGATGAACAGCACCCGTGGGTCAACTCCCCCAAATCCAAACCTCGATCTCCTGAATCGCTCCACGGACTTGAACAAGACTTTGGGAATATTAGGAACACCCCATGAGGAGTCCATAGCCAAGTTTAATCCCACCAAAACTCATCCAAAAAGGAGGAATCAAAGGAATCCCGCCAAGAGCACTTCCAACCCAAGAACTCAAGAAACCCCAAAATCGAGCACCTTTACTCACGAATTTGGCAGGGGAATCACAGCCCAAAGAACCACGAACGGTTCCCACAAATTTCCCCATCAAATCCCCAAGAGAAAGGTCCCGAAAACAACCCAAAGAAATCACCAAGAGAGGGCTCCGAAAATCACTACCAAGAACAACTGGGGAAAACACATCCAAACCATGAGGAACCACGCCGAATCATCTATACATGAAACAAAGGTTCATACAAGGTCTAGCAAGCCGCCCGATCATCCAACCCTCTCAACAAGATCTCTCCATGAAGCTCTCTTGCTAGTCCTATGGAAAACCTAAGGAAAATAGGAAGGAAAATGGGAAAACAAATGAGCTGGGGTTCCAAGAGTTGGCTGCCATCCTCTCACCTCTTGGGTTATATGGAGGCAACCGAAAGTCTAAAATGCCCTTTCATAATAACTAGGGATACAAGCCCCTCAAGGGCGGATTTGGAAGTCTTCTTGTCTTCTCCATCGGACGGATGCCCGGCGACCGCACCCTGCGTAGCCTCGACGCAAGCCATGCGATCCCGACACGTGTCCTCCGCTTCGAAGTCTCTGCACTACGTCGTCGCACATCGGTCAGACCGGTGCTCACCACCGGTCAGACCGGTACCCAGCGGTCAGACCGGTCTGGCACTACTGCAGCACCGTCTTCGGTTCTTCGGTCTTGGCTTTGTGGATCAACCAAGGAACCCAGTGGTTTTCTGGTGAACCACCGGAAACCCCGCGAACTCGGTGTAGCCTCCGCCAATCTCCACTCATGACTCGGCTCCCACGTAGTCCCGGCTCGACCTTGGTTTTGAGGCTCAACCAAGAAACCGTCCATGACTTCATCTTGTTGTTCATGCCACCATGCGGCCCGCACTTGACCCCGCTGGCCACCGAGTCCCTCAAACAAAGCCTACTTGTCTTCTCCACACCTGGAGGCCTCACCGGCGACGACCTTTCGCGCTTGTTCTTCACCTGCACCAACACCAGTCAAGCCGCAACCTGCACCTGCAATACTTAGCCAAGAATCAGTCCACACAACATTGTCAATCACTCATCACACAAGGAAGCGACCATCCACCGGTCCTCGAACCACACATGGTCCTCAGCTGCTTAGGCCTACTGGATTTGGTGGAGATTCGTGGGTGGCGTCGGCAAAAACAAGCACCAGCAAGCGTACGCATAGAGAAGAGCAAGGCAGAGTGCCGGCAATAGGAGAGAAGAGAAGGCGTAGAGAAGAGCAAGGCAGAGCACCAACAACATGAGAGAAGATAAGGTGTCAGAGCCAAGAGTCGTGTAATGAATGAGTGCATATGCGTGATGGATTTTTGTTTTCTTTCTTTTTCAAAAAATGCATTGTGAGAGACACAGATTCACACGAAAGTTCTAAATAATTATTTTTTAAGTTTAAGTCAAAATTTTATTGCTTGATGTGTGGATAGTGAATTTGTAATTGCTTGTTGGCATGTTAGGTTTCGAGGGTCGATGTTCCCATTTTGTTTTTTGTATTCTGACTGTGTTCGACATGTTTCCGATCGAATTAGTTTGTTTTCGAATCCTTTAGTATTCCGTAAGTTCGTTTTTGTTTTTGTTTTTGACCTTATCGAATTCGCTTTAATTTTCGTATTCAAATGTGAAAGTTTAAAAAATATTGGTGTTATCTCGACTGAGTTAGTCTGCTTTCAACCCTAATGCTAATGCATTGAAGAGGAAATCGATAATTTAAGAAATATTAGATGTGGTACTTGCGAGCACCTAAAATCTGAAAATGAGGTTTGTGCACACGGTGCAAGAGTCGTTGTGCCAATGGTTTGGATTCTCGCTTTTCTTGCCACTCTGACGTTGATGCTTCCAAAATAGCTTCTTCTCAACCGGAGTCGACTTCTTCTCTTGAGTGCGAGTCTTTAGATGGCAGCAAGTGCGCTAGTGCTTTGGATAGCTCTCTCGTAGCTACTCCTAAGTTTGTTGATTTTTTCGGTGTTGCCCAAGATGAGTCAAATGGCAAGGGAGCTACTCAATTCCTTGGGATCCATACTTCCAAACTGAAGTTCCATTACACCTTTTGCAAGAAAGATGGGCATACCATGGAATTTCGCCTTCGTGGTGTCAAGCACGAGCAATGGTTGCGTGCCAAAGCTTTTAAGAAGCCACATAGCATTTCTCATAGCACATGTGTTTCTAATGTGGGCACCAAGTCAAGTGTTGGGGTTGATTCTTCTTGCTCTAAGTCCCAAGGGACTTCTCACAAGAGAATGGTGTTTTGTCCACTCGGACTGTGCCTCTCGATAGGCCTTTGTACCATTGCTCTCTTTGTGGGAAGGATGGGCATCAAGAGAGCTTTTGCTACCTCCACTCAAGGAAAATGTGGTGAGCTTGTGCTTCTAGGCCATTGGTTGTTCATATCCCTTCTCATGGCATGAACACTTGTGTACCTAATAAGGAAAATTTTGTTGACGGATTTTATAACACTCTTTCTAGTGAGCTAGACCATGCTCGTGGACATGCTTCTAGTGCTTCTTGTGTCGGTCCACGACATGTTTCCCGTTGTGTTCATGTTGGTTCTTCTCCTACAACCTCAAATGATCTTTTCCTTTTTGCTTATGGTAGCAATCGGTGTTCTTCGTGAGTTGCTCCTTTGAGGCATGATTATGAAAGTGTTAGAAATCTTTTTCACTCGAACCGGCATTTGCATCATGCTAACCCACTTGATAAGTTGAGTGCATCACTTGCCTATGTGACCAAGTATTGGATTCCCAAGTACGTGCTGGCTAACCCTTTGGGATCCAAAGTCCAGTCTTCTTTTTCTCACTTTGTGTATGTATGGAGACACGGTTGGACACCATGAGCTCGATGGTACTTGATTTTGACCCGTGAGGTGATCAAGACAAGATGGTTCACCACACCACTTTGAGATGGCTTTTGAAAGCCTTTGTGCACATGTATAGTGAGTTTTCCCTTCTTCTTGTGCTTTTGAAAGCTACTTAGCTTCTTTGTGCTCTTTGCTCTTTCGTGTGCGTTTAGGGTGAGCTTTGTATGCTCTTTGGCCCTAGTCCATGTGCTTCGGGTAGTTTGTGAGTTTGGTGTGATCTTTACCCTAGCGCATGTATTTAGGGTGAGCTTTGTATGCTCTGTGGCCCTAGTGCATGTGTTTAGGGGGAGCTTGTGAGTTTTGTGCTCTATTGCCCTGTTTAAGCTTGGATTTGGGATCACATGTACATATGCATCTTGCAAGGTTCATTCATGTCACATATCATTTTCAACATCTTTGTATCATAGACTGCATTTGCATCATAAGCTTTGGAGGATGTGCTTCTCTCATATACATTGATCATCGTGATATGTTGGACATGAATTTATGATCATGCTTGTGAGCTCTTATGATGCGCAGCTATGCTATTGACAAGCTTTGGATGTGTAACTTCATGTACCGTGCTTAACTTTAAATCATGAAATCGGTATATGAAATGTCTATGCTTGAAGAATATGCCTCCATGTCATATGTGCTTTAAATACCTTATCTTGGGTGCTAAATCGTTGCATGATGTCTACCATTGAGAAGTCTCATGTTTAGAAGTAGACACATGGCTCTGTGGCTTTGACATGACATGAGATACTTTTAGGTGTTTATGATGACTTTGTGATGAGAACTTGTGACCTTGCATGAAGTTTGTGAGCTATATGTTGTTTGTGCTCATTTTGGCTATATTGAGGTCCTATGCTCATGAGAGGGAATTTTTGTTGAAAATGCTTCAATTTGTTCCTAGACATGTCATATGTATTCATGTCTTTGCTCTCTTGTTGGCGATGCTTGTATGGAGGTTTGAGCCTTCTTGTATGCTTTATGTTTCATTTCTAGCATATTATTGTGCTCATTAACTATTTGATAAGCTCATGCTCATTCTAGCCTTGTTTCAAGCATTACGAACAAGGGGGAGAAAATGTGCATCCAATTCATAACAAGGAGGAGCGTCTTTGCATCAAGGGAGAAAAAGTTGGATTGTCAGTTCTGAGGGGAACTTGCGTTTTGCACGCTTTTGTTCAGGGGGTGCATTCATGCTTTGGGAGCTCTTTGTGTCACCTAGATTTGCATTATGCTTTGCTCTTTTGCCGATGGTGTCGAGCCTTTTGCCTCACCTTGAGAAGTCGGCAATTTGGAGCATTTTGTCTCGGTTGTGTTGAGTCGTTGCCCTTGCATTAGGGGTCGAGATTTGCTCTTTCAAGTGATTTTGTTTCTGGCTTTTGGTTGGCTTTTGATCAGTTGTTTGAGATTTTTGTACGTTTTTCCTTCTTCTTTTTTTGAATTGATGAAGTTGTGTGTTGTCAATTCACTCATCAAGGGGGTGACTGAGGACCGGTGCGTCCGAGGACTGGTGGATGGTCGCTCCTTGGTGTGATGAGTGATCGATAATGTGGTGTGGACCGAGTCTTTTCCGAGTATTGCAGGTGCAGGGTGCAGCATGATTTGCATTGGTGCAGGTGAAGAGCGGGCGCAAAAGGACTTAGTCTATGTAACCTCTAAGGTGTGGAGAGACAAGTAGGCTCAGCTCGATGGATCCGGTGGCCAAATGGGATGAAGTGCGGACCGCATGGTGGCAAGAGAAGCAAGATGAAGTCGTGTATGGTTTCGTAGTTGAGCTTCAAAACCAAGGTCAAGCCTGGACGACATGGCGGCCAAGTCATGAGTGGTATTGTCCTAGAAGCTGCACCGAGTCTGCAGGGTTTGCGGTGGTTCACCACAAAACGATCGGGGTTACTTGGTTGAGCCACAAAACCAAGTCCGGAGGCTCTGCGTGTGGACACAGGATCCGAGCTCACTGAGAAGCTTCGAAGCAGGCGACACATGGCATGATCGAGGTGCTTGTGTTGGGAGGACGCGAAGGCCCAATGGATGCTCGGCCGTCCGATGGAAAACTTCATGTGTTGACCAAAATACCTTGTAAGGGTTTTTGTTGTAACTCCTAGTGTAGGGGCAATCCGGTCATTTTCGGAGGGCCTATATATAGGAGTGGCTGAATTTCAGCCAACTCATTGGCTAGTGGTGGGAGTGCTCTTTTATTTTGGGGTGCTCTTTGGGAGAGAAGGTGATAGGAGAGTGTTCGCTCTTTGCTTGAGCTTTTTGCCATCCAAGATTTGTGTTTCTTGTCAGTGGCTTGTAACCAAATTTGGCTAAGATATTCATAGTGAAAATTCCCTTCTCAATCTCGTGCTAAATCTTGTGCTCCCGACATTTTTCTTTATTTGCGATTTTCGAACGTATTTTCCAAGGAATTTTTGTTCATCGGATTTGAGTGTGTTTAGGTGGGGAATTCTTTGTGGGGATCACTAATAGGTCTTGTATGACCATTCTCCGGATGATCCTTCACCCACAAACCCTACGAATCGGCTCGGGTTTGAAGTTCTTCCTCTCTACCTCTAGTTCTTGGTGTTCGTCACGAAATCCTCAATTCCACGAGATTGAGTGGGTTTTAGGCCTTCTTATTTTAGGGATAGCTTCTTCTTCAGGCAAATTTACTTCCCTAATGTTTGGCTTCAATCCATTGGGTGAATCGGGAGATTGGTGATTTCGAGTTAAAAGCTCCCTCTCTAGGGTCCATAGCCTAAATCAATTTTCTAGTGGTCATGGCTTGATCTTTTTGGGTAGATCTTTTGGGAAAAGATTCCTTGTGTTGTTGAGAAGCTATGGTTTAATTTTGTGATTTTACAAAGTGATTTGATCGAGTTTTGGATTTTTCTTTCTTCTCTCACGGGCTGATTTCTAGAGGCTGCTGGTACTACCGACCCTGTGCAGGTAATAGAGATAACCTGGGTTTTGGCTGATAGAGAGCCTTTATCAGTACTACCGACCCTAGGCCGATAGTACCAATTATCAAAAGTATAGACCCTATGTCAGAAGTACCGATAACTTGGTTTTTTGGTGTCAGTAAGCCCTTCTCGGTAGTACCGACCTTGGTGTTGGGGTAAAAATCTTCCCGAAGAGGGGCCAACAGTCGAAACGAACTAAGGAAGGAAAAACGCCAAGAACACGAGAAGAAAATACCCGAACTCAACTGAGCGTAATGAAACTCAGCCGCCGTCCAATCGTCCCCATTTCATCATTGTCGTGTCTGTTTTATAGGCCCATAACAATTACTCTTTACAACACTTGTCATCGCTTTTTCACATTGTGTTAAGCATCTCAGGGGTATTTCGGTAACCTTGCAGGGCCCATACTCACACACTTTATAGATGTCCACTTTATATCCTGTCAGCCTACGTGATCTTCAGTTACGCCTCTTCTTCCTTATTGAAGCCTGTTCCGCCTCTTCTTTAGGGCACTTTTTCTCGCCTGTCTTCGGGACCCCTTCGCTACTTGGCCTCTTCTCTCCTCTTCCATAAAATTTACTTTGTATTCGGTTCTTCGATCTTTTCGCGGGTTGTATCTCACATGAACACTTCGCGCCTTTCTTCTTGTCTCGGCTTCTTCGCGTCTCCTCTTCGCGCGAGCACTGAATGTCTTCGTAGCAATTGCTTCTCATCATCTTCACGGGTCGGTGCCGTCTCACCAGGCGAAGACCCCCCAACACTCTTCTCTGTGCGCCTTATTCACCCTATTCTGATTTCTTTCCGCAACAGTCTCTTCTTCGCACCTTCGCGCGTGAACTCCACTCCCGTGGACGAAGATGGTGAGCTTCGGTCTACCTTGTCTTGTCGCTCTTCGCCTGCCCTTCACTGGCCAGGCTTCTGGTCATTTCCTAAAACAGCCAAGGCACGAACCAAAACAGGCCTCGCTCTTCTCTGGTGAGCCGAAGATATATGGGGGTTGTTAGTTGTGAAATATTTACCCCAACACTCATCTCCATGCTAGTGAGGGTTCCAACCGAAGACGAGCCGAACTAGCAAAACTTCTTCGTGATGGGTGAAAATATTTTTTTCCAAGGCGCCTCCCCTCTTGGTGCACAACGAATAACACAAGCAACTCGGTGATGGGTTAGTAACACTGAATGAAATTCTTACTAAGGTTGCTCCACCAATGATCAATATTCAACAATAATTTGGTGAGGGTCTTGGTCACTTCAATCTCGAGAAAGAAATCCAATAAAACCCAAGAGCCAAAGAGTAGAGAGGGGGAATGTGATGAAAATGAGTAAATGGGTGAAGGATAACCCAAATGCCTCTCTATTTATAGGAAAACGAGCCGGTCACAGAGACATGGGCTGAAGGCAACGGTTAGGAGCCATTGGAGGTGGCGGCGCTCGCCCCAATGCGGGGCTAGGTCGGCCCACTTGTGGGGTCAGCCGACCCCACCTCGGGTCTGTTTGCCTCTAGCTTTTTGCAACGTCTCTCTAACAGCTACCTGGTGTCATGCCCAGGTGCCTCGGTCCAGATTCACCCACAAAGTGGCTCAAAGAATTTTTTTCAAGATTTTCTCAAGCTCAATGATTATTGTTAGAAATTTTATTCAAAAGGGAAATTGGCTAGAAAAATTCTAGCATGCAGATGCAATGTTCTAAAATTAAACATGCATTAGGGGAATTAAATAAAATTTTGAAAAGGGAAATATGAGATAAATACAAATTTTACCTTTTAGCAAAAAGGACACACCACTTTATGTCCAAGATCGGGACTTTTCTCGATAATTAGTGCCACTCGTCACCCCACTCCCGAGAAGTATAGGGGTGTGACTTTTGTACCTCCCGCCACACCTTCTTTGTTTTCCTTGATTTTCCCAATGTGGAGAGGTTGCTTGAGTTTGGGTCGTAGCTCCGTCCACTCCCCAATTTGCTCATCAGTTCCTTGCACTGAATAGCATTGTTCTTCTATTGGTCGAAATTAGAACATCAAGTTTTGTTTCTTAATGCGAAAAAAGATGGTTCCATTTCCCACATTGATCCTCGCCTTTGTGTCACTTAGGAATGGCATCCCAAGAATGAGTGGCATTTCTGCATGATCCTGCATATCAAGAACCACGAAATCCGCAAACATGCAAGACCCCTGGACAAATACCAGTAAGCTCTCCACTATTCCCTCCGGATGCAGGAATGTTGCTTCAACAAGTTTAACTGTCTTCGAGGTTGGAGAAAGAGCAGGATATCCCAATCTTTCGAACATACTCTTGGACATGAGGTTAACACTTGCACCAAGATCACAAAGATCATTCTTGATTTTCTGATAGTATATTGTGCAAGTGATAGCCGGATAACTAGGGTCTCTCCTGTGCACAACTGCTGAAGATTCCCATGGATCAAGAACCTACTGTACTGGCTTCCCTACATAGTCAGTAGCTCGTGTCCGCCTAGATGGCTCACCCCATCTGGTGGACACTACACTAACATTCTCACAGGATGATATGGGTTGCCCTGGAATCTTCCCGTCTTCAGCAAAAGGAACCAAAGCATCTATCACAGCCAACTAGGTTTCTATCATTTTATTAAAGCTTAGTTGGTTCTTAAGAGAAGAAGAAAGGCTATCAGAGCTAGTTGGGTTTCTATCATCTCATTAAAGCTTAACTGGCTCTTAAGAGCAGAAGAGAGGCTATCAACCATGGTGTTAAGGCTTTCTAGAGCCTTATCATAGGCAGCTAACTTCTTGTTGAAACTATCATTGATCTTAGCTTGCCCGAAAACAATATCTTTCAAGGAAGGTTGGTTAGGATTGAATTACCCTAGTTACCTTCTTGATTATAAGGGTGTTGATTCCATGTTTGACCTCCTCGTGGACGATAACCGTTGTTTTTGTTGTTCATGAACATCACATCCCCTTAGGTAGTAGGGCAGTAATTACCTTAATGCCCAGTGTTACCATAAACCTCGCAGGTCATGCGAGAGTCCATAGATTCAGTAGTGGTGGCCATGGCAGCCTTCTCATTGGTTTGATCATTCATTCGCTTCATTAATAGGTCCATCTTGGCGTTGAACATATCTGCTTCCATGATAGTATGTGTACCCCTTTGATGTGGTTGGAGTCGATCATCACTCCACCCTTGGTTGGATACCATCTTCTCAATAAGCTGAGTTGCATTAGCAATAGTGAGTGAGAAGAAAGCTCCTCCAGCAGCAACATCAACATGCCCATTATAAGAATTCTACAGAATAAGCCAGTTGTCCATCCCATGGTGAGGATAGGCCATGATATACTCTTGAAGACTCTCCCAAGGTTTTGGGATAGTCTCATTTGCTCTACAGGGCATTGGTTTTACCCAACGGAAAGAACTTCGTGAGGAATACTGCCGAGCATTTTGCCCAAGTATTAATATCCTCATGGTTCGCATAGAACCACTGCTTTGCCTTTCCTAGGTGCGAGAATGGAAACAGCCGGAGATGAATACCATCTTCCTCCACTCCTCATATGGTGAAGGTGCTTCACAGTTCCAAATACTATTGCAAGTGGGCGCTCGCGTCTTCATTAGGCTTGCCACAGAAATGGGCTAGCCTGTACCATCGTAATGAGGCAAGTTTTGATCTCGAAGTTTTCGTTCTCTGTGTTGATCTCGGGGCCTGTGGGCACCTAATCAGTAGAGAGAGTAGAGTACTCGCGGAGAGTCTTCTTGACGTTGGGGTTTGCCATAGGAGTTGATATAGTTGGCACAAAGGAAGCTGAGTCGACCTCTGTACGAACACGCTAGGGAGAACCGAAATGAGTTCTAGCTCTCCTTACATGTGACTCAAGATCATCAGTGAAATTAGGTAATGAGTCAAAACCAGTCATACACTACGTGTCTTCATCATTCAAATACAATGAAGACAATCAAGGTTAGGCTGCAATGAGAACTGCTTATCCCTATCATGATTATAAACATATGCAAAGTGTTGTCATGTTATCCTTTAGCCTTACCCAAAAACAACGCTAGAAATGCTTGTTGACATTTCTTAATGTCATCACTAGGTTTGTATCCCTAGTAACAGCGCCAGAAATGGCGGACGACATTCCTTAATATCTTTGCTAAGTACAAGAGTTCCTAGCAACGATAACAGAAATGTTCCGGTGGTAATCCTAACATTACAAAGAATTCAGAAGTGCACGGATATACCATTGTAGCATTTCCCCAAATGTGTATTCCAAAGGGTATCGAATCCATGGAAAGCATGGCCGGATTAACATGTGCAACACTATTGCAATGAGTATAGATCAATGACGAGAATAAGTCGGGTCCCAAACACAGGGGTAAGATATGAGAATGATAGGGTAGTGTGACCACACCCGAACTCGTTCTCTCTATGGTACACTACGGCTTAGGAGGCAAAATATGAGTTAGCTCAAGTTCTAAGGTACTAAACATATAAAGTTAGTAGAAAGTAGTCAGTCACATTAGCATTGTATGGTTATCAGCTCAGCACCTAGGAACAAACGGGGAGCTAACCGCCCGCGTCGCTTTCGCACGACGTCGGTTGTTAAATCTTAGGCTCCTACAACATAGCTGAACGTGGGGGATTACGAACGGTCCAACGACTGTCACTACCGCAGCCTACCCTTAACTATTTGTGGGATACGCTCATATGCAACGCAGCTACTCAACCCAAGCACCAAGCTTGCATGGTTCACTAGACACTGGCCGGCCCGGGCTATTGTGACCTAGGTCAGTGCCACCAGATTACTAGCCACTTACACCGAGTACCGTAGCTTGAACTTGAACTTCATACAACACAAACACGTGATCTAACTAGATAAAACTAGGCTAGGCACCAAAACGGATTCATGTTCCACTATGTCTATTCAACAAGATCAAAGGTTCGTGTTCATGAAGAACGCGGGCCTCTAACTTACGAACGAATGAAGAACAGATGAACAAATCACCCATATATGCTAACACTACTTTATATGAAATAGATGAATAACTAAAGTAGATCAAAGTCATACAATAAAATAAAGATACAAGAGAACTCATACCTAGATCCCAATGTAGAATTGGAACCTGAAGTAGAACTACTCTAGCCTACCTCCTAGCCTTGGAAACCAAAAGTGAGAGAGGAGTTGGAAAGTGAGTTGGGTAAGAAATGAGTCCCTCCACATCTATTTATAGGCCTAGGATAGCTTCAGGAGAATGATGTGGGCACCATAGGATTGGATCAAGAATTCACCAGTAAGCACCACGTGGCAGCTGCTCACGGGCAGCCACAAGGCTGGTTCGGCCGACCTATGGGGTCAGCCGACCCCTTGTAGGTCCCAGTGACGTTGTGCTTTCTCGTGGTGGCTGTCAGGTGGGTGGTCCTTAGGTCGGTCCCCGGTGTCCACCTAGTTTCGAGGCGGTTTGCCTACCCGTGGCCCTTTAATTCTTGTGATGTCCATGTGTCACCCTCTGATTCGTCGGGGTTGCTTCCCTTGGATTGATGACATTGTTTGCATGCATAGGATCCTAGGTGGCAGCCCTTCCTTGGCTGAGGTGACGTGGCTTGGCCCATAGAAGGTGAGCTGTCACTTCTTTTATGCTTATTTTACCTACAATCACAAAAGCTCCAAGGGAAAGTGAAACTACATTATTCTTAACTAAATTCATGTAAGAAATGCCTTTTGCTCCTATAGAGTATATTGACATCTAAATTAGGTACTTAAAAAGCCATCAACATCGACCTCATAGGACCAGTAGATTCAACTGCAGGTGCTGGCACTAGTGCTGGTGCGTCTTGAGGACCATGTGTAGTTCGAGGACCGGTGGATGGTCGCTTCCTGGTGTGATGAGTGACTGACAATGTGGTGTGGACTGACTCTTGGCTAAGTATTGCAGGAGCAGGTTGTGACTTGACTAGTGTTAGTGCAGGTGAAGAAAAAGTGAGAAAGGTTGTTGCCGGTGTGGCCTCCAGGTGTGGAGAAGGCAAGTAGGCTTGGTTCGACGGACCCGGTGGCCAGCGGAATAAAGTGCGGGCCTCATGGTAGCAAGAACAGCGAGACGAAGTCTTGGACGGTTTCTTGGTTGAGCCTCAAAACCAAGGTCAAGCCGGGACTACGTGGGAGCTGAGTCATGAGTGGCAATTGGCAGATGCTACACCGAGTTCGCGGGGTTTGCAATGGTTCACTAGAAATCCACTGGGTTACTTGGTTCAGCCACAAAACCGAGGCCGAAGACTCGACGAGGAGGTGCGTCCACCCAAGCCGGTTCAACCGCCCAGGAGGGGCGGTTAGACCGCCTGGGCCTGTCTAAGTACCCAGGGAGGCGGTCTGGCTGCCCGGGTCGTAGCCCCCGAGAAGCTTCGAAGCGGAGGACACGTGTCGGGATCGCAAGGCTTGCGTCGAGGCTAAGCAAGGTTGCAGTCGCTGGGCATCTGTCCGATGGCGAAAATCTGAAGACTTCCAAATTCATACTTGAGGGCATGTATCCCTAATTATCGAGTAAGGGTAGTTTAGTCTCTTTGGTGCCTCCATAAAAACACTTGAGGGGATGGATGGCAGCCAACTCTTTCCCTGTTTTGTTTCTATATTCCTCTAGTTTTCTAGGACTAGCTTGAGTGCTTCATGTGAGATCTAGAGAGAGGGATGGATGATCGGGTGGCAAGCTAGAGCTTGTATGAACCTTCATTGTATGTATAGATGATTCAGCGTGGTTCCTCAAGGCCTTGTGTTGTCTCTCCCATTCCCCCCTTTGGTGATTTTCGGAGCTCTTTCTTGTGATTTTCTTGGTGGGTTTTGGAGGGTGATTTCTTGGGGATTCTTATTGGGTGTCACGTATGAGGACCTCATGCCTCTTTGGCTGGTAACTTTGCCCCGAACTCCCTTGAATTGGCCTCGATTTGGTGATTTTTTGAGTTGCTCAAGTTCTTGACCTAGAGGGCCTATATTTGCGATTCCCTTTGATTGTGGGCATTTCGGTTCGATTCCGTTGAGGGAGAGGTTGCCCAGGAGGTAACCCATGTATCCCCGAAGTTTCCCCGCAATCCGTGGGGTGAATCGTGAGATCAGGCGATGGGAAGTTGAGGGTTGACCAGCGGCCAATTTTTATGGGTAGGGCGGTCTAACCGCTAGGGGGCGGTCTAACCGCCCTAGGTCTCCTAGGTGAAGGTTTTGATTTTGCCAGATTTTTCTCTGTGAGTTTGTTCGCCTTGATCAGAGGAGCGTCCAGGTGAAATCTCGGTTTATTTCGGTGCAGTTTGCTAGGAGTTTTTGCCTTGAGTTCGTTGCTGGGTACAGGAGGTTAGACCGCCCATGGTAGCCTGTCTACCCGCCCCTAGGCCCCTGGGTGAAGTTTTAATTTTCACCAAGATTTTTTGGTAGTTAGCTTGGCCTTGAGCAAAGATTTCTGTTGGTGAAACCATGGTGCGTTTTGGTGCTCGGAAGAGGCGTTGAGGAGGATTTCTCGGTTACAAGGTGGAGGCGGTCTAACCACCCCCATACCTGGTCTAATCGCCACCCTTCAGACAGCCTGCTCGCGAGTCGATTCAGCTGTTGTGTGCGTGTAGGAGTTGAGGTTGCTGGTAGTGTTTGTTCCTAGGACTAGTAGCACTTCAGTGGCTACGTGGTTTTGGAAAACAGAAGGTTGCGTGCGGTGGATGTGATTTTGGGTGTCTGACCAAGTTCATCTTGTTTGGGAAGTCATCGCATTAGAGAAGAAATTTTTATTGGCTCCCATTCACTCCCCCCCCCCTCTCTGGTCACCTAATCGGTCCTTCACGGCTGCTGGAGCAACAACACGACCAGCGTTAGCACCAACAACAACACCCTCAACATCACCCACAAACTCCTCAGCACTAGCAGATGCCATCCTAGTATAGTTGCAGCCAAGAAATAGTAAATTGAGGATAAAATGTAAATAACACATAAATAATACTAATTGGTTCGTGCACTGTGTCAATCTGAATTCGATCAGGTGCATATGGAGAACTTGGCATGTAGAATTTGGACTGTGTTGAAGGAAGCTCATGGAGGAAATGCTTAGGTTTAGGCTCGGATGTATGCGACTTACCGGAGAGAGTACGAGAACTTCACTCATCTCCCCGGTGAGTCCATCGATGCCTTCTTCCAGCGGTTTACAGTCGTGGTGAACAACATGAGGGCCAATGTGGACGTGCTACTGAACGATTATCAAGATAGAGCCGTCAAGCTCTTACACTCGTTGGATCGTATGGTTTGGGGCGGAATGTGAGGACCATGTGTGGTTCGAGGACCGGTGGATGGTCGCTTCCTTGTGTGATGAGTGATTGACAATGTTGTGTGGACTGATTCTTGGCTAAGTATTGCAGGTGCAGGTTGCGGCTTGACTCGTGTTGGTGCAGGTGAAGAACAAGCGCGAAAGGTCGTTGCAGGTGAGGCCTCCAGGTGTGGAGAAGACAAGTAGGCTTCGTTCGAGGGACCCGGTGGCCAGTGGGGTCAAGTGCGGGCCGCATGGTGGCATGAACAGCAAGATGAAGTCGTGGACGGTTTCTTGGTAGAGCCTCAAAACCAAGGGCGAGCCGGGACTACGTGGGAGCCGAGTCATGAGTGGAGATTGGCGGAGGCTACACCGAGTTCACGGGGTTTGCAGTGGTTCACCAGAAAACCACTGGGTTACTCGGTTGAGCCACAAAACCGAGGCCGAAGACTCGACGAGGAGGTGCGGCCTCCCAGGCCGGTTCAACCACCCAGGAGGGGCAGTCAGACCGCCCGGGGCCGGTCAGATCTCTCGGTCCGGTCTAACCGCCCAGGCGGGCGGTCTGACCGCCCTGTCCGCCGGCGCCGAGATGCTTCGAAGCGGAGGACACGCATCGGGATCGCAAGGCTTGCGTCGAGGAAAAGCAGGTTGCGGTCGCTGGGCATCCGTCTGATGAAGATATTCCGAAGATTTCCAAATCCGCCCTCGAGGGGCATGTATCCATAGTTATTAGTGAATGATAGTTTAGTCTTTTGGGTGCCTCCATACATACTCATTGAATGGGTGGATGGCAGCCAACTCTTGGAACCCTAGCCCATTTGTTTTTCCATTTTCGTTCTCCTTTTTCCCTAGTTTTTCCTAGGACTAGCTTGAGAGCTTCATGTGAGATCTAGAGAGAGGGATGGATGTTTGGGTGGCAAGCTAGACCTTGTACGAACCTTCATGGTATGTATAGATGGTTCGGCGTTGTTCCTCAAGGTGGTTTTCCCGCTCTCTTTTGTGTTGATTTTCGGAGCTCTTTGTTGGCGGTGTTTTGAGGACGATTTCTTGGGGTTTTTGGTGTGTGTCACATATGAGGTTCCTGTGCCTCTTTGGCTGGTGACTTTGCCCCCAAATCTCTTTTGAATCGGACTCGATTTGGTGGTTTTTCGAGTTGGGCGAGTTCTTGACCTAGAGAGGCGATTTCGTTGATTCCTCTTGATTGTGAGCGTTTCGGGTTGATTCCTTTGAGGAAGAGGTTGCCTAGGAGATAACCCAGCTAATCCCGAAGTTTCGCTGCAATCTGTGGAGTGATTCGGGAGATCGGACGCGAGGAAGTTAGGGTTTGACCCGCGAGCTGTTTTTCTGGAAGAGGCGGTCTAACCGCCTGAGGGGGGCGGTCTAACCGCCCTGGGTGTTTCCAGGTCGAAGTTTTGTTTCGCCAGATTTTCCACTGTGAGTTTGTTCGCTTTGATCAAAGGAGCGTCTGGGTGAAATTTTGGGTCGTTCTCGTGCTGTTTGCTAGGTGTTCTTGGTTGGAGTTTGTTGCTAGGTACAGGAGGTTAGACCGCCCCTGGTAGCCGGTCTAACCGCCCCTAGGCCCCTGGGTGGAGTTTTGGTTTTCACCAAGATTTTCTGGTAGCTAGCATTGCCTTGACCAGAGATCTTTGTTGGTGAAACCATGGTGCATTTTGGTGCTCGGAAGAGGTGTTTCGGAGGATTTCTTGGTTACCAGGTGGAGGCGGTCTAACCGCCCCCTATACCCGGTCTAACCGCCCCCTCTGGACAGCCGGCTTTCGAGTTGTTTCCGCTGTCGTGGGTGCGTGTGTGTTGAGGTTGCTGGTAGTGTTTGTTCCTAGGACCAGTAGCACTCCAGTGGCTACGTGGTTTTGGCAAACAGAAGGTAGAAGTGCGGAGCGTGTGATTTTGGTGGTTCGACCGAGCAAGTTCATCTTGTCGGAGTTTCAATCTCATTCGAGAAGAATTTTTATTAGCTCCCATTCACTCCCCCCTCTCTGGTTGCCTAATCGGTCCTTCAAGTGGTATCAGAGCCGGTTTGGGTCTTTGTTGACTCTAACCAGTCTAAGATCCAAGGATGGCGTACCAGGAACTGGGTTCGGGTCCTCCACACTTCGATGGCAAGAACTACCAGATGTGGAGTAAGAGGATGGGTGCGTACCTCCGCAGAAAGGGTCAGATCCTTTGGGATGTCACGGTGGACACAGGCTATGTCCAGCCGATGGACTTTCTCGCTCCAGGATCGAGGGACAGATTTGACGCCAACAATAAGGCGGTCGACTACTTGTTTCGTGCTTTGTGTCAGCCTGAGTTCGATCGGGTGCACACTGAGCACTTGGCTTGTAGAATTTGGTCGGTGCTGAAGGAGGCTCTTGTTGGGAATGCCCAGGTTCAGGCACGGATGTATGCGACCTACCGGAGAGAGTACGAGAACTTTACTCATCTCCACGGTGAGTCCATCGATGCCTTGTTTCAGAGGTTCACGGTGGTTGTGAACAACATGAGGGTCAATGTGGACGTGCTCCCGTACGATGATCATGATAGAGCTGTTAAGCTCTTACACTCTTTGGATCATACAATATGGGGCGGAAAGTTCGAGGCCATTGTGGAGTCAGAGAAGTATGACACTCTGACGGTGAACGAGCTGTTCTCGAAGCTCAAGTCGGGTGAGGTGGATAGGGGCATGACTGCCAAGCTCGAGGGTCCGACTGATTCCCATAGTCTCGCCCTTGTTGGTTGTTCGAAAAGAAAGGCTAACACTAACCCATCCACCAGGATGTTCTCTTTTTCCTCTTTGATGTCTATGCCAGATGAGGAGTTCGATGTGCTTGGAGAGGACGAGCTGGCGCTGCTGACTAGGCGGTTCGAGAGGCTGCACGAGAACCGAGTGAACATGAGGAGGAACACGAGGACATGCTTCCAGTGCGGCAAGCCAGGACACTTCGTTGCCGATTGCCCGGAGAAGGTCGAGAACAAGGACAGCTACAAGCACAAGCCGAGGAACGATGGCAAGTACCGGTCGAGGCGTGATCACAAGAGCAAGCACAAGAACAAGTACAAGGACGAGTGACGATCGAGGAAGAAGGAGAGCCGAGGCAAGGCCCGAGCGATGGTTGGAGCGAGCGACGTCGACTCCAGTTCCGCGTACTCCACCTCGAGCTCGAGCAGCAGTGAAGATGAAGGTGATCGTCACAAGAACAAGAAGTCGTCCAAGAACCTGAGCGGGCTGAGCTGCTTCGCGAGAGACGGCTTCTGCACCATGGCGCTGAGCTCCGGCAGCAAGAAGAGCACACAGAGCGACTCGGACTCTGAGTCCGACGATGAGGTGCGTGATGAGCTTCCCTTCTTGCGCCAGGAGAATGAACGGCTCGGTACATTGCTCGATAATCGTGATGACATGCTTAGAGAGGCAAAGAAAATGAGAAAAGATCTTAGGGCTTCACTCGAGGATGCTAGGACTAGAGTGGCTGAGCTACAGACACAGGTGCTTGATAGCAAGCTTGAGATTTACAAGCAAGACGAAGTCATGGATAGTCGAGCCGGTGCACGGTGGTGGTCAAGTCAAGTGGTTTGGCGGGAGGCCGGACCGAGCACGCGGGGTTTGGTGGTTTGCCCACAAAACCATCGGAGGACGGTTTCTTGGTTTGGGCCTCAAAACCAAGTCCGAGGGCCCAACACGACGGAGACGGGATCCGGGCGTGTCGGGAAGCTTCGAAGCAGAGGACACGCGGCGGGATCGCATGGCTTGCGTCGGGAGGACGCGGGGTGCGGCAAAGGCGTGGCCGTCCGATGGCAAGACCCACAAACATTACCTAAATGCCCCTACGTGGGTTGTATCGCCAGTAGTTAAGTTAGGGGTAGTCGAGTCATTTACCACTCCGGCGAGACCTAATATATAAGCCATGAGTGTGTGAAATGGCTCTCTCTCTCCGCGACTTAGGGTTTCATTTCCCCCCTCCCATTTCTCATTTTCCTAGCTATTTTCTTCTCCATTTTCTCTAGGCTAGTATGAGAGCTTGATGAGAGATTTGTTGAGAGGGATGGATGCTAGGGCGGCATGCTAGACCTTGTGAATCTTTCCTGGTTTGTATAGAAGATTCGGCATTGTGATTTGTGTGGTCTTTTTCGTGCTTGTTTTTGGTGCCTTTGTTCTCGGTGTGATTCCGCGGATTTGAGTGGGTTCCTCCCCGGATTTCTTTGAGGGAAACGTGGATGGATGTCTAGTGCATCTTTGTGATTGATCTTGTGCCCTCAAACACCGGGAAACCACTTCGATTCAAGGATTTTCGTTCGGTGCTCTAGCTTTTGGTGGTGTTCAAAGGATCCGCGATTCCCGATGATTTAGGGAGTTAAGAGACGAAATTTTCGGGGCATAGCATCCTTGGTTGACGCATATCATGTCCCCAAACTTTTGTCTCAACAGCTTCTACCGTTTGGGAGATCCGGTGATCGATTGGAGAGGTTGACCTTCGAGGTCGAGCTGGTATTAGCTCTGTCCGCAAGGCGCGGACAGTCCGCGAGCAGGTGGCGGACAGTCCGTGACGTGCGAGTTCTTCCCGTGTTCTTCGTGTTCTTGATCGGCTTCACTTTTGATCCGTCGTGGCTTTGAGTTTTGGTTGGGCAAGGTTTCGGACAGTCCGCATCAGAGGGCGGACGGTCCGCGGGTGCCTGGCGGACAGTCCGCGTGCTCCCCGCGGACGGTCCTTTATTCGGGGTTGTTTCTGGTGGTTCGGTTTGGTTTTTCGGACAGTCCGCGGCACAGGGCCGGACATTCCGCGGTGTGCGTGCGGACAGTCCGTGGTAGCATGCCGGACGGTTCGCGTGGCCAGTGTGGACGGTCCGCCCCTCCTGGCCGGACGGTCTGCCAGAGCCTGTGTGCTTTGCTTCTTGGTTCGATTCCTCCCTTCCTTTCTCGTGCTTCCGCGTGTGCTTCAAGGAATCATTCCTAAGATTGGAGGTTGATCCATAACCTCGTTGTCCTAGCGATTGGTGTGTGATTCAATCCATCGCTTGTGTGTGACCGGGATTTGACTAGGGTATAGGCCGGGTTCTTTGAGAAGAATTTTTTACCGGCTCCTATTCACTCCTCCCCTCTCTAGTCGCCATCTGAACCTTCAATTGGTATCAGAGCTTGGTGCCGAATTCTTTGCGACTTTGACAAGTCTCGAATCCTAAGATGGCGTACGTTGAGCAGCGCGGTCCACCGCACTTCGATGGCAAGGGTTACCACAAGTGGGCGGCTCGTATGATGATTTTTCTTCGTGGCAAGTTGTTGGATTTCATTGTGCATGACAAAACCTATGCTATTCCGGTCAACATCCATACTCTTATGGTGACCGATGCCGGTGCTAAGGACAAGTATGAGGCAAATGCAAAAGCCGTTGATCACTTGGTCCGGAGCTTGTGTGATCCTGAGTTTGAGCGTGTTCGCCATTTGAATCTTGCTTGGCAAATTTGGGAAAAGTTGTTGGTTGCTCACGGTGGTGATAACCATGTGAAGACTCGCCTCTTTGTCTCTTACCATATGCAATATGAGAACTTCACTCAACTTCCCGGTGAGGACATCGATGCGATGTTTCAGAGGTTCACCGCCATCGTGAACAACATGAAGGCTAATGTTGAGGATTTTCCTTACACTGAGCATGATCAGGCTTTGAAGCTCTTGCATGTCTTGGATCCAAATGTTTGGGGTGCTAAGGTTGAGGCCAACAAGGAGTCTGGGCAATATTTGACTATTGAGTTGGATGACCTCTTTTCTAAGCTCATGTCGACTGAGGTTGACAAGAAGTTGCAATCCAAGCATGAGGGCTCGACTGACCATAGTCTTGCTCTTGTGGGCGGATCAAAGGGCAAAGCTAACCCTTCCTGTCGACAGTTTTCCTTGTCTTCTCTTATGTCTATTCCAGATGAGGAGTTTGATGTGCTGGGCGAGGAGGAGCTGGCCTTGCTCTCAAGAAGGTTTGATCGACTACACGAGAGTCGGAGGAATGCAAGGCGGAGCTCAGGGACATGCTACAAGTGTGGCAAGCGTGGCCACTTCATCGTCGAGTGCCCGGAAGCGGAGGAGAACAAGTACAAGATGAGCGAGTACAAGGCGCACCCGAGGCGTGAAGACAAGTACTCCTCCAAGGGCAAGCACTTCAGCAAGTCCAAGAGCAAGGACAAGGACAAGCAGGGACCGAGCAAGGGTGGCTACAAGAAGGACAAAGGAAGAGCCATGGTGGCCGGTGCAAGCGACGTCGACTCAAGCTCAAGCGACGCGCAGTCAAGCTCAAGCAGTGAAGATGAAGACGCCAGGAGGCGCAAGGGCAAGAAGAGTGCAAGTCGGAACCTCAGTGGGTTGAGCTGTGTGGCGCTTGAGGGCTTTTGTGGCATGGCGCATAGCTCAAGCAGCAAGAAGAGCGAGAAGGAAGACAGCGACTCCGACTCGGAGGATGAGGTAAATCGTGACCCCGACTCTTTGCTTGCTGAGATCACTAGGTTGAATGGCTTGATTGACAACCGTGATAGTGTGTTGAGAGATGCTAAGAAGATGAGGAAAGATCTTAGGGCTCAACTTGAGAATGCTAGTGAGAAAGTAGGAGAGTTAGAGTCCAAATTGCTTGAATTGAAACTTGAGAATGACTCTTTGAAACTTGCTCCTACTACTCCTGATGATGTTGAGTGTCTTGAGTGTGATGCATGGTTGAATGAGATCAATTTACTTAATGAGAAGAATGCTTCCACTTTGGCTAAACTAGATGCTCTTAGGACTGAGTATGATGAGCTTAAGGCTAGACCCACTTTGCTTGGTGCTTCTAAATCATGTCCTACTATGCATGCTAAGCTTGTTGATGCTCGTTCTACTATTAGCACTTTGGAAGCTTCTTTGAAATCTTCTGTTGTCAATGCATGCTCTAGCTGTGATGAAGTTACTTTGCGCAATCTTGAACTTACTTCCCGTTTGGATGTCATCTATGAGGAGAATGACTATTTGAGGAAGGTGTTGGGTTGGTTGTCTGGGCAGGAACCTCAATTGAAAATCATGATTGAGGAGTTCAAGAGAGCTGATGGTCGTGGTTTGGGCTTTGAGAAGTTGGGTGAGAAAGTGGGAGAGAACAGTGGGGAGAGTGTTTATGAGAAGTGTGTTGAGTCTAACCCCGAGTTTGAGGTGATCGGAGACATCCAAGTCCCACTTCCAAAAGCACCCAAGAACACTTTCACAGCAAAGCCCAACCACCTTTGCAACAAGCTTGACACAACCCAAGATCCACCCAAATTTCCACCCAAAACAAATGACTTCCAGAAACCCATGAAGTTTGTGAGTGAGAAGGGTGAGAAGCAAAGAGAGAAGCCAGAGCCAAAACCAAAACCCATCCCCTTCAGGTGTGAGTATTGTGGCAAGGAGAGGCATCTAGCAGAGTTTTGCTACAAGAGGAAGAGGGATGAGAGGCTTGCTAGGGAGCAAGCAAACCATGACAGGTATCGCCAGTCTCATGGTATTCCTGAGCCTAGAGTGCCACTTCCACGGGGTGTGGGAAGTGTGAAGAGTGTTGGTAGAGCTGGAGCTCAAGGTGGTAGGTTCCCATAGAGAGGTGGTGGTGAGAGGTTCGTTAGGAGAGATGATGGTGTGCGTGTTGGTGAGAGGTTGGGTCGGGCTCGTGGTGGTTTTGCTGGACGTCCCCCTACTCGTCCTCAATACGGGTTTAGGGGAGATGATCGCAGCTTTGGGTTCCAGAGGAACTACGGACCACGTTTTCCCCCTCGTGGTGCTCGTACTCCTTCTATGGGAAATTGGAAATTTGGTGGCAAGGGAATGATGTTTGCTAACCCCTCTTTTGAGCAGATGGCTCGACACTGGTTTAACTTTCTTTGTGCTAACCCCAGTGTCGAGTCGCTAGCTCATTCTCGTTCTTGTTTCTGACCACAGGCAGGAGGCTTGGAGAACATTTGGTTGATCGACTCCGGATGTTCTCGACACATGACCGGAGATAAGAAGTGGTTCTTCAGCCTCACCTCAGTTAAGGAAAAGATGTACATCACATTTGGGGACAATGGACAAGGAAGGGTGATTTCTGAGGGTGTTGTGCATGTGAGTGACAAGGTAACGTTGAAGAGGGTTGCTCTTGTGAATTCTTTGGGTTTCAATTTGCTTTCGGTTTCTGAGTTGCTTGATGAAGGTTTTG
Organism: Cenchrus americanus; assembly: GCA_947561735.1. NCBI lineage: Eukaryota > Viridiplantae > Streptophyta > Magnoliopsida > Poales > Poaceae > Cenchrus > Cenchrus americanus. The sequence goes on along the minus strand of OX387242.1, from coordinate 151,089,747 downwards.
AGGTGCGTTTCAAGTCTGGTGAGTCTCGTTTGATAGATTCTCGAGGTGATCTTGTCTGTATGATCATCCCCGAGGGTCAGATTTTCAGGGCTGATTTCTCTCGCTCTTTGGGTCCTGCTCGCTGTTTGATGGCTCGTCCTTCTTCTGATTTGTGGAAATGGCATAGGCGGTTGGGACACTTGAGTTTTGATTTGGTTTCCCGCTTGAGTGGTCTTGACCTTGTCCGAGGATTGCCGAGGTTGAAGCTTGAGAAGGATTTGGTTTGTGCTCCTTGTAGGCATGGCAAGATGGTAGCCACTTCCCATCCACCCCTGACCGATGTCATGACCGAGCGTCCGACAGAGCTGTTGCATATGGACCTTGTTGGGCCAGCTCGAGTTCGCTCGGTGGGTGGGAACTGGTATGTCCTTGTTGTGGTGGACGATTTTTCTCGCTATGCCTGGGTGTTTTTCTTGGAAGACAAGAGTGAGACATTTGGTTTTGTTCGAGATCTGATCGTGAGGTTGAAAAACGAGAGGCATGGGAATGTCATTCGAGCTATCCGCAGTGATAATGGCTCGGAGTTCAAGAACTCTCGTTTTGATGCCTTTTGTCGTGATCTAGGTCCTGAACATCAGTATTCGACTCCTTATGTGCCCCCTCAAAATGGAGTTGTGGAAAGAAAAAATCGGACTCTTTGTGAGATGGCTAGGACGATGCTCGATGAGCACAGGACTCCTAGGAGGTATTGGGCTGAGGCGGTCAATACGGCTTGTCATGTTTCCAACAGGATTTTATTGCGAGCTTTCAAGAAGAATACTTGTTATGAGCTTATGCATGGTCGGGCACCCAAGGTGAGTCATTTCCGAGTCTTTGGTTGCAAGTGCTTTATTCTTAAGAAGGGAAAACTCGACAAGTTTGAGGCTAGGTCTAGTGATGGTATTTTCTTTGGATATGCTAACCACTCTAGAGCCTATAGGGTGCTTAACCTTGAGACTAACAAAATCATGGAGACTTGCGAGGTAACCTTCGACGAGACAATGCCATGTACCTCTCTTGGCTTTGAATGTGCAGGTGATGAGGAGTTGGCCGAGGACCTCTTTGAAGAGGAGAAAGATGAAGCTGGAGATGATGATGGAGAGAACCATGCGCCTGACACTGAGTGCGTACCCACTACTTCCCCTACGACCACTACGGAGCGTGGACCGTCTACTTCATGGACAACGACGGTGCGACAAGAGGACCAGGCGAGAGAAGCTGAAGTTGAGGGGGAGGTGGTCTCGAGGCGTGAGGCTCCCCGGAGAATTCAAGAAGTGCATCCCCTATCGAAGATCATTGGGGACATCGATGAACGCACTACACGGTCAAGGTCTAGGAATTCCTCTCATTTCGCTCATGATGCTTTTGTTGTCACCTTTGAGCCCAAGGACATTGGACATGCTTTATTTGATGCAAACTGGGTCAATTCTATGCATGAGGAGTTGGAAAACTTTGAGAGGAACCAGGTGTTGGAGTTAGTTGAACCACCTCCAAATTGCCATCCTTAGGAACCAAGTGGGTTTGGAAGAACAAAGATGGTGAGAATGGGATGGTTGTGAGGAACAAGTCCAGACTTGTTGCTCAGGGGTTTAGTCAGAAGGAGGGGATCGACTATGAGGAGACCATTGCTCCTGTGGCTCGTCTTGAGGCAATTCGGATCCTTCTAGCCTTTGCCGTGGCTAAAGGGTTCAAGTTGTTTCAGATGGATGTGAAGAGTGCCTTTCTGAATGGGGTCATGAGGAGGAGGTGTATGTGAAGCAGCCACCTGGGTTTGAGAGCGAGTTGTACCCACACAGGGTGTACAGATTGAAAAGGGCTCGGTATGGCTTGAAACAGGCGCTCGGGCTTGGTATGGGAGATTTAGAGGTTTTCTGTTGAGCAGAGGGTTTGTGATGGGTACCGTGGATAGGACCTTGTTTCTCCTCAAGCATGGAAATGACTTGTTGATTGTTCAGATATACGTGGATGATATTGTTTTTGGTGGCTCGTCACATAACCTTATTGCCAAGTTTGCAGATGAGATGAGCAGGGAGTTCGAAATGAGCATGATGGGCGAGTTGCAGTACTTTCTCGGGCTGCAGATCAAGCAAGTGAAGGACGGAACTTTTGTGCACCAGACCAAGTACACGAAAGACATGCTGAGGAAGTTCCAGATGCAAGATGTGAAGCCGATGTCGACTCCCATGGGGAGTACGGCCACTTTGGATGCGGACGAGGACGGAGAACCAGTGGACCAGCGGGAGTACAGGAGCATGATCGGCTCCCTCCTCTACTCGACGGTGATGAGGCCGGACATACGGTTCGGTGTGTGTCCGTGCGCTCGTTTTCGAGCTTCGCCGAGGACATCACATTGACGAGCCGTCAAGAGGATTTTCGTGTACCTACGATCGCCCTCGGTCTTGGCCTTTGGTATTCTTCCTCCTCGACTCTCTCTCTTCATGGTTTTTCCGATGCGGATTTTGTCGGTTGTCGAGTCGAGAGGAAGTCTACTTCGGTACTTGCCGTTTCTTGGGTCTTCGTTGGTTTCATGGTCTTCCCGCAAGCGTCTAGTGTAGCTCGGTCTACCACCGAGGCGGAGTATGTTGCGGCCGCGAGTTGTTGTTCCCAGCTGTTGTGGATTTCATACACTTTGAGAGACTTTGGTGAGGAGTGCACCCAGATCCCACTTCTTTCTGATAGCACCAGTGCCATAAGCGTAGCTAAAAACCCAGTGTTTCACTCCAGAACCAAACACATAGAAGTGAGGAATCATTTCTTGAGGGACAATGTGGAAAAAGGAACCATTGTGTTGAGTCATGTCCCTACCCAAGATCAGCTAGCCGACATCTTTACAAAGCCTCTCGACCAAGCTACATTTGTGCGCTTGCGAGGGGAACTTGGGGTTTGTTGTTCTTTCTAGTTGATTCTTGGGTGTTTTTCTTGTACCATATGTATCATACCATGTTTTACTTTGATGTATATACATGTTTTGCTTGATGTACAAACCATGGTAGGATAGCCATCTTGTCATATATCATGTTGCATTTGTATCATATTGCATTTTAGGATGATGAGCTTCTTTCATATGCCTTATTTGAGTTTCTTTGGCTATTTGTAAGATATTGGTCATATGTGTGGAGAAATGGTGATGTGAGGCTATGCTCTTAAAATATTTGAGATATATGTGTGGTGAGATAGCCCCTTTTGAAATAAATGCTAATCTTGAGTAATTTTTGGTGAAATGTGCTCCACTCATGTGTAGTAGTGTATCCATGTCACGTTTTGGTCTAAATGTGCTTTCTATGCTTAGATTGTGCTTGGATGCCTTTTTCCTGCATTTGGGCCAAAGGCCGAATATCATTGTGAATGTTTAGCCTATGTTGCATTCATGGGGGAGCATAAGCTTCTTTTTGCCGCAAAGGCACTTCATGTACCATGAAATGAATTAATCTTGAAAAGAAGTGTGTATGCTTGAAAAATGCTCCATCCATCATGTCTATACTTAAAATGTCTTATCTTTCACATATGGGTGCAAAACATGTTGCATGATGTTCACCAGTGGAGAAGTCTACCCGAAGTGGACACATGGCTGATGAGCTTTAACATGACATGCTTTGCTTTATGGGTGTTTGCAATGATCTTTTGTTAAGAATTGGATATCCTTGTATGATCTCTGGATGATATGCATGTTTTTGGCTCGAATATGACATGGATAGGCTTTTACATTTGAAGTGAGCCATCTTTTGATATAATTATTCGAATTTGAAAATTTGCTTTGTCACATGCCTATATTTCCATATATTACTTGTGGCAATGCTTTGACTATGTTATGATCCATATATGTGCTCTTTGTCTCATTTCTAGCCTTTGTCACTAAATTTGGCCTATTTGAGAAGCTCATGTAGATGTTTATATGCTTTGTTTTGCATTTCTGCATTTTCACCTTGATTCACACATTGTCAACAAGGGGGAGAAGAGGTGAGCTTAATGCAAATTCAGAAGAGGTGAGCTAAAATTTGGAAGTTTGCATCCACATGTTCAGGGGGAGCTTGCATTTGTTCAGGGGGAGCTTTCTTGCTGTTTTCAGTGTGGAGTTTGTGCTTTGCTTGGCTTGTGACCTTTGTTTGCCTTTCTTTGGTTTTGGTCATGAGTTGAGCTTCTTTGTTTTTCTTTCTTCTTCCTTTCTTTCTTTCTCTGAATTTCATTTCGCATTTTGTGTTGTCAATGCACTCATCAAGGGGGAGATTGAGGACCAGGAGCGTCCCGGTGGTCGATGGATGACCGCTCCTCAGTGATGAGTGATTGACAACGGGTGTTGGACTGACTCTTGGCTTAGTGCGCAGGTGCAGGCTGCGGCCTAGTTCATGTTGTTGCAGGTGAAGAACGGGCGCGAAAGGTCTTCAGCCTTGAGTGGCCTCTGGGAGATGGAGAGACAAGTAGGCTTGGTTCGAGGTACCCGGTGGACAGCGGGACTAGGTGCGGGCCACATGGTGGCGATACAAGAAAGACGAAGTCATGGACAATCGAGCCGGTGCACGATGGCGGTAAAGTCAAGTGGTTTGGTGGGAGGCCGAACCAAGCACGCGGGGTTTGGTGGTTTGCCCACAAAACCATCGGAGGACGGTTTCTTGGTTTGGGCCTCAAAACCAAGTCCGAGGGCCCAACACGACGGAGACGGGATCCGGGCGTGTCGGGAAGCTTCGAAGCGGAGGACACGCGGCGGGATCACATGGCTTGCGTCGGGAGGACGCGGGGTGCGGCAAAGGCGTGGCCGTCCGATGGCAAGACCCACAAACATTACCTAAATGCCCCTACGTGGGTTGTATCGCCAGTAGTTAAGTTAGGGGTACTCGAGTCATTTACCACTCCGGGGGGACCTAATATATAAGCCATGAGTGTGTGTGAAATGGCTACTCTCTCCGCGACTTAGGGTTTCATTTCCCCCACCCATTTCTCATTTTCGTAGCTATTTTCTTCTCCATTTTCTCTAGGCTAGTATGAGAGCTTCATGAGAGATTTGTTGAGAGGGATGGATTCTAGGGTGGCATGCTAGACCTTGTGAATCTTTCCTGGTTTGTATAGAAGATTCGGCGTTGTGATTTGCGTGGTCTTTTTCGTGCTTGTTTTTGGTGCCTTTGTTCTCGGTGTGATTCCGCGCATTTGAGTGGGTTTCTCCCCGGGTTTCTTTGAGGGAAACGTGGATGGATGTCTAGTGCATCTTTGTGATTGATCTTGTGCCCTCAAACGCCAGGAAACCACTTCGATTCAAGGATTTTCGTTCGGTGCTCTAGCTTTTGGTGGTGTTCAAAGGATCCACGATTCCCGATGATTTAGGGAGTTAAGAGACGAAATTTTTGGGGTATAGCATCCCTGGTTGACGCATATCATGTCCCCAAACTTTTGTCTCAACAGCTTCTACCGTTTGGGAGATCCGGTGATGGATTGGAGAGGTTGACCTTCGAGGTCGAGCTGGTTTCAGCTCTGTCCGCAAGGCGCGGACAGTCCGCGAGCAGGTGGCGGACAGTCCGCGACGTGTGAGTTCTTCCCGTGTTTTTCGTGTTCTTGCTCGGCTTCGCTTTTGATCCGTCGTGGCTTTGAGTTTTCGTTGGGCAAGGTTTCGGACAGTCCGCAGCAGAGGGCGGACGGTCCGCGGGTGCCTGGCGGACAGTCCGCGTGCTCCCTGCGAACGGTCTGTTATTCGGGGTCGTCTCTGGTGGTTCGGTTTGGTTTTTCAGACGGTCCGCGGCGCAGGGCCAGACAGTCCGCGGTGTGCGTGCGGACAGTCCGCGGTAGCGAGCGGGGACGGTCCGCGTGGCCAGTGCGGACGGTCCGCCCCTCCTGGCCGGACGGTCCGCCAGAGCCTGTGTGCTTTGCTTCTTGGTTCGATTCCTCCCTTCCTTTCTCGTGTTTCTGCATGTGCTTCAAGGAATCGTTCCTAAGACTGGAGGTTGATCCATAACCTCGTTGTCCTAGCGATTGGTGTGTGATTCGATCCATCGCTTGTGTGTGACCGGGACTTGACTAGGGTATAGGCCAAGTTCTTTGAGAAGAATTTTTTACCGGCTCCTATTCACTCCCCCCTTCTCTAGTCGCCATCTGATCCTTCAGTAACCTTTGACGAGACAGAGCCACGTAGTCAGCTTGTCTTTGAGTGTGCAGGTGATGATGAGTTTGGTGAGGAGATCTTTCAGGAGGAGGAGCATGAACATGGAGACGATGAGGATGGCGGTGCGGTGCCCCCGGCTGAACATGTACCCACTACTTTGACTACAGTGATGGACGGACCCTCTACTACACCTACGACGACAAATCAAGAACGAGGAGAAGCTGATGTTGAGGGGGAGGTAGCATCGAGGCGAGAACCTCCCCAGCGAGTACAAGTGAATCACCCAGCTTCGAGGATCATCGGCGACATGAATGAACGCACTACACGGTCGAGGGTTCGAACAATTCACATTTTGCTCATGCTGCGTTTGTTGCTACTTTTGAGCCCAAAGACATTGGACACGCACTATCTGATCACAATTGGGTTAATTCGATGCTGACATGTACGAAGTGGGTGTGGAAAAACAAAGAGGGAGAGAAAGGTGAGGTTGTGAGGAACAAGTCGAGGCTTGTTGCTCAGGGGTTCAGTCAGAAGGAGGGGATTGACTACGAGGAGACCTTTGCTCTCGTAGCTCGTTTGGAGGCGATAAGGATCCTTCTAGCCTTTTCCGTGGCTAAAGGGTTCAAGTTGCACCAAATGGATGTGAAGAGTGCTTTTCTGAATGGTGTGTTCGAGGAAGAATTGTATTTGAGGCAACCTCCGGGGTTTGAGAGTGAGAAGTACCCCCACCGGGTGTACAAGTTGAGAAAGGCGTTGTTTGGGTTGAAGCAGGCGCCTAGAGCTTGGTATGGTAGGTTAAGGAGGTTCTTGTTTGAGAGGGGTTTTGAGATGGGGAAGGTCGATTAGATCTTGTTTTTGCTGAGGCAGGGCAGAGATATCCTGATTGTGCAGGTGTACGTGGATGATATTGTCTTTGGTGGCTCGTCTAACTCGCTTGTTGCAAGGTTTGCAGATGATATGAGCAGGGAATTTGAGATGAGCATGATGGGCGAGTTGCAGTTCTTCCTCGGGCTACAAATCAAACAATCAAAGGAAGGAACATTTGTGCACCAGGCTAAGTACACCAAGGACATTGTGCGGAAGTTCAAGATGGAGGACTCCAAGGCTATGACGACGCCGATGAGTACGACTACAGCTCTTGATGCGGACGAGGAAGGTGAACACGTTGACCAGAAGGAGTACCGGAGCATGATCCGGTCACTCCTCTACTTGACGGCGACGAGGCCGGACATACAGTTCTCGGTGTGTCTGTGCGCTCGTTTTCAAGCGTCTACGAGGACTTCGCATCGGCAAGCGGTGAAGCGAATTTTCAGGTACTTGCGTCACACTCCCGACTTCGGCCTTTGGTACTCCGCGTCCTCTTCTTTGGCGCTTCATGGTTTTTCAGACGCGGATTTTGCCGAGTGTCGGTTGGATAGGAAGTCCACTTCTGGGACTTGCCAGTTTTTGGGGTCTTCTTTGGTGTCTTGGTCTTCCTGCAAACAATCGAGTGTTGCTCAATTCACTACCGAGGCCGAGTATGTTGCCGCTGCTAGTTGTTGCTCTCAGCTCCTTTGGATTTCATACACCATGAGTGACTTTGGTGAGCAGTATACCCATGTCCCACTTCAATGTGATAGCACCAGTGCCATAAGCGTTGCAAAGAACCCAGTGCTCCATTCCGAAACCAAGCACATAGAAGTGAGGTATCATTTTCTGAGAGACAACATAGAGAAAGGGAAGATAGCTTTGATCCATGTACCCACACATGACCAACTAGCCGATATTTTCACCAAACCCCTAGATCAAGCAACTTTCACTCGTTTGCGGGGGGAACTTGGTGTGTGTTTGATTTCTTGAGTTGGGTGTGTGGGAGCTCCTTTGTAGCATATGTATAGTTTCCTTTGTGCATTTCTTGCATTTGGCATTGCATATGTAACATGATGTATAGGCATCCTTGTATCTTAGATTGCATGCATTTTGTATCATATGCATTGCATAGGAAAAGCTTCTCCTATATACATTGTTCACCATGGGATTCTATATATGTTTTTGTGAGCTTGTTTTGTATGCTATGGTTAGTTTTGCTTATCTCTTGATGATCTTGTTGAATGATCCATGGTTGATGGCTATTTTTTTGAAAAATGTCACATATATGCTGTCTCATGTGTAAACGCCTTTATATGATCTTGACATGTTTTAGTGGCTTTGCTATGCTTAATTTGTGGTTGGACAGCTAGTTTATTGATCATATGGGGTCAAAGGCTCGTTTGCCATCATGAATGTTTAGACCTCTTGCTTTATCTTATGGAGGGGCATAAGTTCCATTTTGTCGCAAAGACATTTCATGTACCATTTATAAATCTGAAAATGAAATTAAAAATGCTTGGAAAATATGTTCCCATGTCATATGTGCATAAATTAATTTGCTTTGGGTGCTAAACCGTTGCATGATGCCTACCAATGAGAAGTCTCATACATAGAAGTAGGCACATGGCTCGGTGGCTTTGACATGACATGAGGTGCTTGTGGGTGTTTGTGATGGTCTTATGATTAGAATGGCTGTCCTAGCATGAAGTTTGTGTGGCTTTGCCATTTTGACATGTTTTGCTCATGTTTAGGTTTTTGCTTGTGAAAGAGTAACTTTTCGCAAAATTACTCAAATCCTTTTTAGCCTTGTCCAATGGTTGTGAAACTTGGTGATCTCGTAGTTGAGGTCATTACGAACCTGTAGAGTATCTAACTTGCTCATTTCGACCTGTGTAGCTCCTTGTGATGAATTTTGTATATTTGAGAAGCTATATGTTGAAAGTTTTCGCATCTTGCCTTGATTCATGCATTGTCAACAAGGGGGAGAAGTTTGTGCATGCCTTGGGCACCTGGGAGTGTTTGGAAGGTGTTTCAATTGGTTCTGGCAAATTTTGAGCAGTTTGGTGCAGGGCCGGTCACATGGGGCGGTCTAACCGCCCCAGGCGGTCAGATGAATGGTAGGCGGTCTAACCGCCCTGGGTAGAGTGAGCAGGTTTTTTTCTCTTTGTTGCATTGCTGCATTTGTTCAGGGGGAGTGTGCTTTGGCTCAGGGGGAGCTTGCATATGTGCAGGGGGAGCTCTTTGTGGTGTTCGGGCTTCGCTTTGGTGATTTGCGCTCTTTGCTTGAGCTTTGCTTTGTCTCGGATGTGTCGAGCCGCTGCCCTTGCCTAAGGGGTCCGAGACCTGTCTTCTTCAAGTGATCTTGCTCTTTGCCTTTCTTTGGCTTTTCGATCGCTTGTTGAGGTTTCTTTTTATTTGTTCTTTTCTTTTCCTTTTCTCTTTGGTTACAAATCGAGTGTGTTGTCAATGCACTCATCAAGGGGAGATTGAGGACCCTGTGTGGTTCGAGGACCAGTGGATGGTCGCTTCCTTGTGTGATGAGTGATTGACAACGTTGTGTGGACTGGTTCTTGGCTAAGTATTGCAGGTGCAAGTTGAGGCTTGACTCGTGTTGGTGCAGGTGAAGAACAAGCGCGAAATGTCGTTGCAGGTGAGGCCTCCAGGTGTGGAGAAGACAAGTAGGCTTCGTTCGAGGGACCCGGTGGCTAGTGGGGTCAAGTGCGGGCCGCATGGTGGCATGAACAGCAAGATGAAGTCGTGGACGGTTTCTCGGTAGAGCCTCAAAACCAAGGGCGAGCCGGGACTGCGTGAGAGCCGAGTCATGAGTGGAGATTGGCGGAGGCTACACCGAGTTCGCGGGGTTTGCAGTGGTTCACCAGAAAACCACTGGGTTACTCGGTTGAGCCACAAAACCGAGGCCGAAGACTCGACGAGGAGGTGCGGCCACCCAGGCCGGTTCAACCGCCCAGGAGGGGCGGTCAGACCGCCTAGGGCCGGTCAGATCTCCCGGGCCGGTCTAACCGCCCAGGGGGGCGGTCTGACCGTCCTGGCCGCCCGCGCCGAGTGTTGACGGTGTATTTTGGTGCACCTAGCATGTTCATTACACTTTGGTTTGGATTTGATTATTGAACTAACCCGCCACTAGGCATGCTAATCATATAACAAGTTCATCTTTGTGCATGCATTTGGAAGTGTTGTGTTTATGTAGGAAATCATGGACATAAAGGACGGATTCGCAATAAGTTCAAAGGAGCATTCATGGAGTCTTGTTCGTGTTCATGAGCTTGCTGAAATTACTTCCAATGGTGGTGAGGACCGAAGTGCTACGAGGAACACCCCCGGGGATTGAAGCGTAAAAGATCAAACTTCATGCAAAGAGAGTCTCCATCTTGATCGCGAGGATAACGGCGTCAAAATCATCTAAGTGGAGGGGGCGAAGTAGATAAGTGCACGAGGACCCACGGAGCAAAAAGGGCGACCGAACCGGGCCGAACCGGGCCCGGGCCGGCCGGCCCGGTCGGATCGGCCCAGCCCACTTCGGGCACCGGTTCGGTCCCGTTTTCCTTGCCCTCGAAGGATCTTCGACCCTAAAACCCCCGACGCGCCGCCAACAGACAGAGAGGAGTTTATTCGCATCAGAAGGCCATCTACAAGCTAGAGAGAGAGGAGGAGGATCTTCGGGCTGGAGATCAACCACCTCGAAGGAAGCACCCTCTCGTGGAGAAGGAGGAAGACACCGGCGGAAGGGAAACCATGATCAACGGTGCCATGATCAGCACCTTGATGGGGTAATCTTCTCATTCGTCCATGGGTTGTAATCGATCGTGAGATGTAATCGCACTTTGTCGGATTTTCTATCTATCATCTTGTGTTGAATATACTTTAATGCTTAAAGGTTAGCTACCATGCCGTAGAGGGAGTACGAGCTCCAATGCTTCCTTGGATCCATTCAATACGCCGTGGCCATCAAAGGTCTAGTCATGAATACCTTCGCGTAGTGACGAGACGAGAGGAGGGAAAGGGCGAAACCGTGGTCACAACCCCGATAGATTAGATTGGTTTTTCATGTCTTTAAGCGATTGCATGCTCTAGTATCGTAGACCCGTGGGCGAGTGTCTTCTCTCTTGATCGTTTATCATTCTCTCTAGTGAGTTTAGTTGTTTTTCTAGTATAATAGTAGTTAGGGTTTTAGTAGCTAGTGTGTCGTTGTTGATCGAACGCTTGTAATCCCCTTGCTCCGCGGATTGACAAGAACATTGGGAATCCCGTGGTGAAAAAGGTGTGGGGTCCGTACGCTTGCGGATCGTAGAGGGATACGTCTTTTATCCGTCAACAAGCCCCTTTTTATGGCGCCGTTGCCGGGGAGCAAGTTAGTTTACATCGTTTGATTTGCATCTAACTTAGTTTTATATTTTAGTTTATCTTTTATTTGCTATATCTAACATATATTATCAGAAAAACACTTGTTTCTTTTTTGTTTTTGTTTTTATCTTATTGTCTAGATGGAGTTCGTTAATCAACCCGTGGAAGAACCGGAGAAATCATTAAGGGATTACGCTAGCCCTCGATGTGAAGACATAAAGGTACAAGAGTCGGATTCGAAGCTCGAAGCGACCAAGTATGAAATTAAATCCAAGATCATGAAGATGGTGGCGGAAAACCCATTTGAAGGGATGGTTACGGAGAACCCATATAGACACATAAGGGATTTCACGACAATATGCAACACGGTGCGTCAAGAAGGAGTTCCCGATGAATGGTTCAAATGGAATCTCTTTCCCTACTCACTTGCCGGCAAAGCAAAGACATGGTATTCGGTTGCGTCCTTTGAAGTTGAAGGCAATTGGAACAAGTTGACAAAGAAGTTTTGTGAGAAGTTCTTTCCAATGAGCAAGGTTCAACATCTAAGGAGGCAAGTGATCAATTTTATGCAAGGAGAAGAGGAAGGGATAGACCAAGCACGGGATAGGTTTAATGAATTAATCGAACAAGGACCAAAACTCGGCTTCACCGGTGACGTACTCTTGCATACATTTTTCTTTTCCCTAACCCCTAGTTGCATGCGACACGTCGAAATGTGTGCGGGTGGGGATCTCATGGAGAAAACACTCACGGAAGCCGCCCAACTTCTACAAAAAGTTAGTAAAGCGGCTGCCATGCGAAGAGATTGGGAAACAAGACTTGCGGAAGAGCCGGAATTTAATTCAAGGAAGAAAAAGCTTGCTGATTTTTCTAAAGAGGCAACCCCGGAAGTCACAAAAGAGGAGCCAATCATGGAAAAGCTTAAACAAGAACACATCAAGTCAAGAACTACACCAAACGTCGACTTCGCCGCACCAAATGAGACGAACAAGAGAAGCATGTCAAGCGCGAAGCCACTAAGGGAGTTCGAGCCAATGGATTGGGTTCCTATTGATTACGGAGAAGTATTCGACAAGAGAAGACCGTTCCCTAATCAAAAGGGGATGGCAAGAGCATTGGAAGTGGATTTCCCACCGGAGAGGAAAGCTGAAAATTCATACGACCTCGAAACCACCGGTGAGATTTTTGAAAAGCTCTTTGGAGATGATGTGGTGGATCCGGAACATATTGCCGAGGTGAAGAGGATCATGGGGATCAAGCCCGAAGCATCACCATACGCTCGCCTTGCTGAAATTTATTCGATCGGATCCGAAGAAGAAGAGAAGATGACGCCGCACTTGAGTTGCGAGATCAACGGAGTTCAATGCAAAGCCTTATGCGACATCGGAGCCCAAGTAAGTGTTCTATCTTCTAAAATTTACGATAAAGTTCAATACCACAACCTAGACTTAGCTCCAACATCAACTAAATTAATTATGGGAGATGGTAGAACTATCAAACCTCTAGGTATTGCTTGCAACATGAAAGTAAAAATCTCTAGAAACTATATACCAACCGATTTCTTTGTTATTGATGCTTACCATGGTAATTCTGATCATATAATCTTAGGTAGGCCTTTTCTTAAGTTGGTTGATGCCGTGTTAGATGCCGGAGAAGGCAAAGTAACAATGAACCTTAATGGAACAAAATACACATATAACTTTCTTCGTGCTTCTAAACACCCTACTCCTTTTCCTCCCGAAGATGAAGAAATAGAAGAGATAGATAGTCTTTGTTTTGTTGAAACTCTTAGAGACCCGCTGCAAAGGGCGATGGAAAATCAAATTAGTAATCAACAAGATGAAGAACTAGAGGAAGCAACAAAAGGCTTAGAGCCGCATGATGGTAGCATGGAGGAAGAAAAGTTCGAAGACATAGGAGAAATCAAACCCGAGGAGCCACAAGTGCCCGAAGTAGACCTTAAACCTTTGCCCAAGGGATTAAAATATGAATTTTTGGGGCCAGACAAAACTTATCCAGTCATTGTGAGCGACGAGTTGAGTCCCGAAGAAAATGAAGCGTTGCTGATTTTATTAAAAAAACATAGGAAGGTGATTGGGTATTCAATTAACGATCTCAAAGGTATTAGCCCAGCCTTTTGCACTCATCGTATACCAATGGAAGACCAATGTAAGCCTGTAGTGGACCACCAAAGGAGGCTAACCCATGCCATGCGAGAGGTAGTAAAGAAAGAGGTTATCAAGTTACTTGATGCCGGAATCATCTATCCGGTTCCACATAGCGAATGGGTGAGCCCGGTACATTGTGTACCGAAGAAAGGAGGTTTAACCGTGGTGAAGAATGAGAAGAACGAATTGATACCGCAAAGAACCGTGACCGGGTGGCGGATGTGTATTGATTACCGTAAGCTTAACAAAGCGACGAAGAAAGATCACTTCCCCCTACCGTTCATAGACGAGATGCTCGAGAGGTTAGCAAACCACGCTTATTTTTGCTTTCTCGATGGATACTCGGGGTTCATGCAAATTCCCATTCACCCGGAAGATCAACATAAGACAACATTTACGTGTCCTTACGGAACGTTTGCATATAGGAGGATGCCCTTCGGCCTATGCAACGCTCCGGCCTCTTTTCAACGTTGTATGATGGCCGTGTTTTCAGAATTCATCGAAGAAATTGTTGAAGTGTTTATGGATGATTTTTCCGTTTACGGGAAGACGTTCATGGATTGCTTAGCAAACTTAGAAAAGGTCCTTACAAGGTGTGCGGAGGTAGATTTGGTTTTAAATTGGGAAAAGTGCCACTTCATGGTTAAGCAAGGCATAGTGCTCGGACATGTTATATCCGAGAGAGGAATTGAAGTGGACAAGGCTAAGGTAGAGACGGTTGAGCAACTCCCACCTCCTACGGATATTAAGTCCTTAAGGAGCTTTCTAGGCCATGCCGGATTCTATAGAAGATTTATAAAGGACTTCTCAAAGATCACCAAGCCTTTAACACACCTTCTTCAAAAGGATGTGGCTTTCGACTTTGATGAGAAGTGCCTAGCGGCATTCCGGACCTTGAAAAATGCGTTGGTGAGTGCTCCCATCATCCAACCTCCGGATTGGAGCCAACCTTTCGAGATCATGTGTGACGCCAGTGACTACGCCGTAGGCGCGGTCTTGGGACAAAGAAAGGAAGGCCGAGTTCACGCCGTTTACTACGCTAGCAAAACTCTTAGTGGGGCACAATTAAATTACGCCACTACGGAAAAAGAGTTGCTAGCGGTGGTATTCGCTTTCGAAAAATTCAGATCCTACATCGTGAACTCGAAAGTCATTGTTTACACCGATCACGCAGCCATAAAGTATCTCTTGGCTAAGAAGGAAGCTAAACCACGTTTGATTCGTTGGATCCTTCTTCTCCAAGAGTTCGACGTTGAAATTCGTGATAAAAAGGGGGTGGAAAATGTTGTGGCCGATCATTTGTCTAGGATGAATCGTGGGCAAGATGATAAAGAGCCCATAGAAGATAAGATGAGAGACGACCACCTCTATAGAGTGCTTGATAAAGATACTTGGATGATCGACATCATTCGAGCGATTCGAAAGATGCCCCTCGATCATCTAGACAAAAACACTCAAAGGAAGATAATTTCTGAAAGTAAGAAATATTTTTGGGATGCACCATACCTCTTCAAGCTTGGCAATGATGGAGTGATGAGAAGATGCGTGCCAAGAGAAGAGAGGCTTGAGATTCTAAGGAAGTGCCACTCGGCGGAGTACGGTGGGCACTATAGCCATTTTCGAACCGAAGCCAAAGTATGGTCGAGCGGATTCTATTGGCCGGAGATGCATGAAGATACTAAAAGATATGTTGCGTCATGCCCCGAATGCCAAAGAACCGGAAACATCTCTCAAAGAAATTCTATGCCTTTGAAATACAACTTGCAAGTCGACATATTCGATGTATGGGGCATAGACTTCATGGGGCCTTTTAAAAACTCATTTGGATTCGAGTATATACTTGTTATGGTCGATTACGTATCCAAGTGGGTAGAGGCTATACCATGTCGTAAAGCTTCCACGGAGGAGTCCATCACTATGATCAAGAACGTGATTTTTCCCCGTTTCGGTACACCGAGAATCTTGATAAGTGATGGAGGAACTCATTTCACCGGGAAGAACTTCAAAAAGTGCTTGTCCAAGTTGGGAATTGAGCATAGGGTCTCCACGGCCTATCACCCACAAACCAACGGACAAGCGGAGACGTCAAATAGGCAATTAAAAAGCATACTCAACAAGACCATAGAGAAGGGAGGCAAGGATTGGTCAAAGAAATTAGACGGCGCTTTATGGGCTTATCGAACGGCGTTTAAAACTCCGATAGGTATGACCCCCTATCAATTCGTCTATGGAAAAGCTTGCCACCTTCCGGTTGAGTTAGAACATAAAGCCTATTGGGCAATTAAAGAGATGAACCTTGATCTCGATGCCGCGGTGGTGAAACGGAGAATTCAAATAAGCGAGCTAGAAGAGTTGAGGTTGAAAGCTTATGAAAACGCAAGCATATACAAAGAGAGAATCAAAAGGTGGTATGATAAAAGATTGAAGAAAAAAGAATTCAAAGAAGGAGATAAGGTCCTCCTCTACAATTCGAGGTTTAAAACCTTCGGAAAGGGGAAATTGCAAAGCAAGTGGGACGGACCTTATGTTGTGCATTCGGTGTTCTCCAACGGAGCGGTAACCATTATGGATATAAACGGCGATCAATTTGTGGTGAATGGACAGCGGCTTAAGGTTTACTACGAACCCGACATCGTGCCCGTTCATCATGTTGACGTCTTTACCATGGAGGAAGAGCCCGAACGTCCCGCCTAGGACGAAAAACAAGGCACCAACTTCGTAAATAATTTTTCTTTTAGCTTTCCGGGAGTTTTTCGCGAAGATTAACCGGGCCAACTTTTTCCCACGGGCCGAGGACGAAAAAAATAGGGCGGTGTGCAAAAAACCGGACCGGCCCGCCCCCGAGGCGGGGTGGGCCGGCCGGCCCGCAGGATCGGCCCGGGCGGGGCCCGACGCCCGATGTCCCCGAATTTCGCCCGAATTGCTCCTTTTTGATTTCCTTGTTTGGTCGGAAAATTTTAAGGGAAGTGTAAAAAAGGAAAATAAGGTTCCCGTGGCTTTTCTCTCGGGACTATATATTTGGCCGAATTGGGAGCTCGAGAATCAATCCTTTCAAGCAATGTGTTGCACCCTTGTAGCAGCCATTGAGCCTCCAAAAAGCTTAGAGTTGAAGGTAGAAGCCAAGAAGCCATCGATGGAGGAGGCGATGCGATGCGAGGTCAAGCTACCCGTCAAGAGGACCGCACGTATCCGTTGCGGAGGACGTGTCCCGACCGGAGCTCTTGCATCTCGCCACCCCGTCAAAGGAGAGAAGGTCCCTACACCCGTTCGAAGGTTGGCACGTCTCCAAGGCATCAAGCGTAAGGATTACAAGGAGATGTCGCCGGAGCCTAAGGAATATGGGGATAGCGACTACTCCGACGATCGTAGCCCGAGCTCGTGGGCGGCCGCCGGTAGAGATGATGATGATTGGGATGAGCATCCTTATGAAAGGACTCCCGAGGGCCCCAACGGCGATGGCAACGGCGGTGGCGAAGGCGACAACAATGGAGGTGGCGACGACGGTGGTGACAACGGTGGAGATTATGGCGACGACGACCCCTTCGGATTGCATCCGGTGTGTTGTCGATTTTGCCGTCAATCCACCGCAGCTCTCTACGCGTCGGCCGACGAGTGTCTTCAAACCATGGAAGCGATGAAGCAGCGTATGGAGGACTTAGAGCGCGTAGTTGAAGATGACTACAAGTTCCTTAACCGTAACGTGCGCAAGCTTTTCGGCATGGTTGGAAACATGAGAGGCAAGTGGTGCAAAGCTTGCTCGAAGTACCATTAGATCTAGTTTTCCCCTTAGGATTTTTGTAAGATACGACGAGGACGTCGTATGTTTTAAGTGTGGGGGAGAGCTAGCTCGCTAGCCTTAGCTTTTGAACTTCAAGTTAGGTTCGGTTTAATCTTCGTGTGAGAGTCTTAGTGTTTTAATGAGTCTTTAGTTTTTGAGTCTGTTTTAAAATTTTTTTGCAAGAGTCTTAAATTAGTGTTGAGTCAAGAAAACCAAATAAAAAGAGTCTTTATATACATCTTCGTATTGTTTATCTTTATTTACTTGTTTGCTTAATCTTCGATTCTTGATATATGAATACAAGTATATGGTTTGAAAATCGTTTACCGTGGTGCTTAGTGGAATCGCTACTACTTAAAGTACCCATACCGCACTTCGATCTTGAGCTTCATATGCTAGTTGTGCTATGTTCGATGCTAAAAATTGGAGGATTTCAGTTCTGAAAATTATATTAAAACCCTTGTAATAAAGGTTAGCAAAATCTCTTTTTCCAAGTTGAGAGTATAAAAAATTCCTATCCAAAGCCAAGTTTGTTTTTTTTTTCGCTCCACTATAAGTGTGATTAGCACGATGAGTTAGGCTAGGACCCTTCTCTCTTGGTGAGTTTTAATTTCGAGCAATGATCATGTCCTTGTGCTTATCTTTTGTTGCTAGCCTCGTCATTCATTCGGTAACATGTCTTTCATAACGGAAGTCATGTACATCGCCGAATTCCATACCCAAACCTATACACCTCTTTTGAACATCGTATTCCTTGAACACAACCTATTTTCAAAGTTTCGTCTCGTCTCTAGCATGATTTATTTAAAAAATTCAGATTGTATGCATGCGAGAAAAGGGAGAATTGAAAGCTTTGAAAAGATGTCAAGAGAGAGAAAAATAAAGAGAAAAAGTATGTGTATGGAAAAGAAAGAAAAAAAAAGAAGAAAAAAAAATCATATGAAAGAAGAAAAATAAAGAGAGAAAGATGAGTTAGCAATGAAGATATGAGAGGGATGGATCAAGTGAAAGAAAAGAAAAATAATAAAGTGTAAGGAAGGATGTCACGTTGATTGTGAGACGAAACTTTTACTCTATTTCCAACCATGTGCAATCCGACAACGAGGACATCATCGGTGCCTTGAAGTCACAATTTTCTTTTGCCCTTGCACATGTCCACCATTCTAAATCTTCTCATCCTTGATATCCCTACATATGGTTAATTCTCATGATCATTGGCTTTGAAAGGTAGACAACCATTAGAGGAAGTTCTTAGTTTGACAATACTTGTGTTGATTGCGCTAGCCCTACCTATAGCTCCACTTTTACATGATATATGAGAGATTAATGGGAGGTGAGAGTTTTATAAAATTTGGTTAGGATAGACACTTCATATGAGTGACTTGAGAGAGCTTGGAGAAAGGTTTTTGTCTAACACTTGTTGCAGGAATTTTTGTTTTAAAAATCATAAAAACCCTCCGATGGAAGCAAAGAAGCAAGTATTGCTGAAATTGAAAGCTTCGAGTGAAGAGTTTGAGTTGTGGGGTAAATCTTGACGTGGTAAAAGTTCTAAACGCCCATGTTTATGTTTGATTATCATTACTTTGTGTTTATGTATTAATGATGAAGGGATTGACTAACTTGTGAAGAAGGATAAGTGATACACGATTACACACCTTGGACGAAGTTCTTTTACGAGTGCTTGCTCGAGGACGAGCAAGAGCTAAGTGTGGGGGAGATGTTGACGGTGTATTTTGGTGCACCTAGCATGTTCATTACACTTTGGTTTGGATTTGATTATTGAACTAACCCGCCACTAGGCATGCTAATCATATAACAAGTTCATCTTTGTGCATGCATTTGGAAGTGTTGTGTTTATGTAGGAAATCATGGACATAAAGGACGGATTCGCAATAAGTTCAAAGGAGCATTCATGGAGTCTTGTTCGTGTTCATGAGCTTGCTGAAATTACTTCCAATGGTGGTGAGGACCGAAGTGCTACGAGGAACACCCCCGGGGATTGAAGCGTAAAAGATCAAACTTCATGCAAAGAGAGTCTCCATCTTGATCGCGAGGATAACAGCGTCAAAATCATCTAAGTGGAGGGGGCGAAGTAGATAAGTGCACGAGGACCCACGGAGCAAAAAGGGCGACCGAACCGGGCCGAAGCGGGCACTGGGCCGGCCGGCCCGGTCGGATCGGCCCGGCCCACTTCGGGCACCGGTTCGGTCCCGTTTTCCTTGCCCTCGAAGGATCTTCGACCCTAAAACCCCCGACGCGCCGCCAACGGACGAGAGAGGAGTTTATTCGCATCGAAGGCCATCTACAAGCTAGAGAGAGAGGAGGAGGATCTTCGGGTGGAGATCAACCACCTCGAAGGAAGCACCCTCTCGTGGAGAAGGAGGAAGACACCGGCGGAAGGGAAACCATGATCAACGGTGCCATGATCAGCACCTTGATGGGGTAATCTTCTCATTCGTCCATGGGTTGTAATCGATCGTGAGATGTAATCGCACTTTGTCGGATTTTCTATCTATCATCTTGTGTTGAATATACTTTAATGCTTAAAGGTTAGCTACCATGCCGTAGAGGGAGTACGAGCTCCAATGCTTCCTTGGATCCATTCAATACGCCGTGGCCATCAAAGGTCTAGTCATGAATACCTTCGCGTAGTGACGGTACGAGAGGAGGGAAAGGGCGAAACCGTGGTCACAACCCCGATAGATTAGATTGGTTTTTCATGTCTTTAAGCGATTGCATGCTCTAGTATCGTAGACCCGTGGGCGAGTGTCTTCTCTCTTGATCGTTTATCATTCTCTCTAGTGAGTTTAGTTGTTTTTCTAGTATAATAGTAGTTAGGGTTTTAGTAGCTAGTGTGTCGTTGTTGATCGAACGCTTGTAATCCCCTTGCTCCGCGGATTGACAAGAACCTTGGGAATCCCGTGGTGAAAAAGGTGTGGGGTCCGTACGCTTGCGGATCGTAGAGGGATACGTCTTTTATCCGTCAACACCGAGATGCTTCGAAGCGGAGGACACGCGTCGGGATCGCAAGGCTTGCGTCGAGGCTAAGCAGGTTGCAGTCGTCGGGCATCCGTCCGATGAAGATATTCCGAAGATTTCCAAATCCGCCCTCCAGGGGCATGTATCCCTAGTTATTAGTGAAGGGTAGTTTAGTCTTTTGGGTCCTCCATATATACTCATTGAATGGGTGGATGGCAGCCAACTCTTGGAACCCTAGCCCATTTGTTTTTCCATTTTCGTTCTCCTTTTTCCCTAGTTTTTCCTAGGACTAGCTTGAGAGCTTCATGTGAGATCTAGAGAGAGGGATGGATGTTTGGGTGGCAAGCTAGACCTTGTACGAACCTTCATGGTATGTATAGATGGTTCAGCGTTGTTCCTCAAGGTGGTTTTCCCGCTCTCTTTTGTGTTGATTTTCAGAGCTCTTTGTTGGTGGTGTTTTCAGGACGATTTCTTGGGGTTTTTGGTGGGTGTCACGTATGAGGTTCTTGTGCCTCTTTAGCTGGTGACTTTGGCCCCAAATCTCTTTTGAATCGGACTCAATTTGGCGGTTTTTCGAGTTGGGCGAGTTCTTGACCTAGAGAGGCGATTTTGTCGATTCCTCTTGATTGTGAGCGTTTTGGGTCGATTCCTTTGACGTAGAGGTTGCCCAGGAGGTAACCCAGCTAATCCCAAAGTTTCGCTGCAATCCGTGGAGTGATTCGGGAGATCGGTCGCGAGGAAGTTAGGGTTTGACCCGCGGGCTGTTTTTCTGGAAGAGGCGGTCTAACCGCCTAAGGGGGGCGGTCTAACCGCCCTGGGTGTTTCGAGGTCGAAGTTTTGTTTCACCGGATTTTCCTCTGTGAGTTTGTTCGCTTTGATCAGAGGAGCGTCTGGGTGAAATTTCGGGTCATTCTCGTGCTGTTTGCTAGGTGTTCTTGGTTGGAGTTCGTTGCTGGGTACAGGAGGTTAGACCGCCCCTGGTAGCCGGTCTAACCGCCCCTAGGCCCCTGGGTGGAGTTTGGGTTTTCACCAAGATTTTCTGGTAGCTAGCATGGCCTTGACCAGAGATCTTTGTTGGTGAAACCGTGGTGCGTTTTGGTGATCGAAAGAGGTGTTTCGGAGGATTTCTTGGTTACCAGGTGGAGGCGCACTAACCACCCCCTATACCCGGACTAACCGCCCCCCTCTGGACAGCCAGCTTTCGAGTTGTTTCTGCTGTCGTGGGTGCGTGTGTGTTGAGGTTGCTGGTAGTGTTTGTTCCTAGGACCAGTAGCACTCCAGTGGCTACGTGGTTTTGGCAAACGGAAGGTACAAGTGCGGAGCGTGTGATTTTGGGGGTTCGACCGAGCGAGTTCATCTTGTCGGAGTTTCAATCTCCTTCGAGAAGAATTTTTATCAGCTCCCATTCACTCCCTCGTCTCTGGTCACCTAATCGGTCCTTCAGAATGTTCGAGGCCATTGTAGAGTTTGAGAAGTATGACACCTTGATGGTGAATGAGCAATTCTCGATGCTCAAGTCGGCTTAGGTGGATCAGGGTATGACAACCAAGATTGAGGGCCCCACTGACTCTCATAGTCTCGTCCTCATCGGTGGCTCCAAAGGAAAGTCTAATGCTAACCTATCCACCAGGATGTTCTCCTTGTCCTCTTTGATGTCTTTGCCAGATGAGGAGTTCAATGTGCTTGGAGTGGACAAGCTGGCGCTGCTGACTAGGCGGTTCGAGAGGATGCACGAGAACCGGGTGAACACGAGGAGGAACATGAGGACATGCTTCTAGTATGGAAAGCTAGGAACATGAGGACTACCCCGAGAAGGTCGAGAACAAGGAAAACTACAAGCACAAGTCGAAGACGGATGGCAAGTACCGGTCAAGGCGGCGTGACCACAAGAGCAAGCTCAAGAACAAGCACAAGGGCAAGCGACGATCGAGGAAGTAGGAGAGTCGAGGCAAGGCCCGACCGCTGGTTGGAGTGAGCGACGTCGACTCCAGTTCAGCGTACTCCACCTCAAGCTCGAGTAGCAGTGAAGATGAAGGTGATCGGCTCAAGGGCAGGAGGTCATCCAAGAACCTTAGTGGGCTGAGCTGCTTCGCTAGAGATGGCTTCTGCACCATGGGGCTTAGCTCCGGCAGCAAAAAGAGTCACTAGAGCGACTCAGACTCTAATTCCGAGGACGAGGTGGAAGACTTGAAGAACATTTGGTTGATTGAATCCAGTTGCTCGAGGCATATGACCAGAGACAAGGTGTGGTTCTCAAGTCTCGTCCCGGTGGTGACAAAGAGGTACATCACTTTTGGGGACAATGGGCGAGGGGGTGTGTTGTCAAAAGGTGAGTTTAAGGTGAGTGACAAGATCTTTGTCAGGCATGTTGCTCTTGTTCAATCGCTTGGATACAATTTGCTTTCCGTCCCCCAACTATTGGATGAGGGTTTTGAGGTGTTGTTTCGACCTGGTGGTTCTCGGATTTTGGACTCTCGAGGGGACCTTGTCTGTATGGTCGTTCCCAAGGGTCAAGTGTTTGAAGCTGATTTTTCTCGGTCTTTTGGTGTTGAGTGTTGTTTCTTGGCTGGTTCTTCGAGTGAGTTGTGTAAGTGGCATAGGAAGTTGGGTCACTTGAGCTTTGGCTCGCTTGAGTAAACTCAATTTGGTCAGAGGATTGCCATGGTTGAGGTTTGAGAAAGTGTTGGTTTGTGCGCCATGTAGGCATGCCAAGATGGTAGCCTCTTCTCACCCGCCTCTCATCGATGTGATGACTGAGCGCCCATGCGAGCTGCTCCATATGGACCTTGTTGGCCCAGCTCATGTGCGATCTGCGGGTGGGAAGTGGTATGTCCTTGTTGGGGTGGATGACTACTCTCATTATGCGTGGGTGTTCTTTCTTGAGGAGAAAGGGGAGACGTTTGGTTTTGTTCGAGATCTTGTCTTGAGGTTGAGGAAAGAGAGGCACGGAGATGCCATATGACCGATCCGCAGTGAGAATGGCTCGGAATTCAGAAACTCTCGTTTCAAAACCTTTTTCCATGACTTGGGTCTTGAACACTAGTTTTTAGTCCGTATATTCCTCCCTATAATGGCGTGGTGGACAGGAAAAATAGAACCCTATGTGAGTTGGCTCGGACGATGCTCGATGAGCGTAGGACTCCGATAAGGTTCTGGGCTGAGGCAGTCAATACTGCGTGCTATGTTTTCAACAAATCTACCTCAGGGTGCACAAGAAGAAAACCTGTTACGAGTTGACGCATGGTCGCACACCCAAGGTGAGTCACTTCCATGTCTGTTTTTGCAAGTACTTTATCCTTAATAAAGGGAAGAAGTTGGACAAGTTCGAGGCTAGGTCGGTCGATGGTATTTTCTTTGGTTATGCATCTCATTCTAGAGCATATCGTGTGCTCAATCTTGAAACTAACCAAACTGTGGAAACTTGGGAGGTAACCTTCGACGAGACACATCTTGTTTTTGAATGTGTAGGTGATGATGAACTTGGCGAGGAGATCTTTCAGGAGGAGGAGCATGAACATGGTGATGATGAAGATGGTGGTGTGGTGCCCGCGGCTGAGCATGTACATACTACTTCGACCACAGTGGTGGACGGTCCCTCTCCCACACCTACGACGACAACTCAAGTTCATGGAGAAGCTGCTGTTGAGAGGGGAGGTAGCATCAAGGCGAGAACCTCCCCTGTGAGTTCAAGTTCAAGGAGAAGCTTCGAGGATCATCGGCGACATGAATGAACGTACTACACGCTAGAGCGTTCGAAACAATTCTCATTTCGCTCATGCTGCATTTGTTTCCATCTTTGAGCCAGAGACATTGGACACGCGCTATCTGATCATAATTAGGTTAATTCAATGCATGAGGAGTTGGAGAATTTTGAGAGGAATCAAGTTTGGGAATTGGTTGACCCTCCCCCAGGGTGTAAGCCAATTGGGACAAAATAAGTGTGGAACAACAAAGCGGGTGAGAAAGGTGAAGTGCTGAGAAACAAGTCAAGGCTTGTTACTCAAGGGTATAGTTAGAAAGAGGGGATCGACTATGAGGAGACTTTTGCTCCCATATCTCATTTGGAGGCAATTAGGATCCTTCTAGCCTTTTTCGTGGCTAAAAGGTTCAGATTGTACCAAATGGATGTGAAGAGTGCTTTCCTGAATGGTGTGTTGGAGGAAGAAGTGTATGTGAGGCAGCCACCGGGTTTGAGAGCGAGAAGTACCCCCACTGGATGTACAAGATGAAGAAGGCGTTGTATGGGTTGAACTAGGTGCCTAGAGCTTGGTATGATAGGTTGAGGCGGTTCCTGTTTGAGCGAGGGTTTGAGACGGGGAAGGTCGATCAAACCTTGTTTCTCCTCAGGCAGGGCAGAGATATCTTGATTGTGTAGGTGTTGATGGTGTATTTTGGTACACCAAACATGTTCATTACACTTTGGTTTGGATTTGTTTATGGAACTAACCCGCCACTAGGCACACTAATCATATAACAAGTTCATCTTGGTGCATGCATTTGGAAGTGTTGTGTTTATGTAGGAAAACATGGACATAAAGGACGGATTCACAACAAGTTCAAAGGAGCAATTACAGAGTCTTGTTCGTGTTCATAAGCTTAATGAAATCACTTCCAATGGTGGCGAGGACCGAAGTGTTACAAAGGAACATCCCCGAGGATTGAAGCATAAAAGACCGGACTTCATGCACGGAGAACCGCCATCTTGGACGCGAGGATGACATCGTCAAAATGGTGCAAGTGGAGGGGGGAAAGTGCATAAATGCATGAGGACCCACAGGAGCGAAGGGGCGAACGAACCGGGCCGGGATGGGCCTAGGCCTGTTGGCCCAATCCGGCCAGCCTGTCCCACTTCTAGGGTCGGTTCGGCCCCCCTTTCCGTGCACCCGAAGGATATTCAACCCTATGTCCCTGGAAGCGCCGCCATTCGCAAGGGAGAGAGCCATTCGCACCGAGAGGCCATCCATAAGCTAGGGAGAGTGGAGGGAGATCTCCGGGGGAGGATCGCTCATCTCGAAGGAAGCACCCACATGTGGGGAAGAGGGAAGACACCGGTGGAAGCGTCACCATGATCAACGGTGCCATGTCTAGCACCTTGATGGGGTAATCTTCTCATTCGTCCATGGGTTGTAATCGGTCTTGAGATGTAATCGTTACTTTGTTGGAACATCTATCTATCATTTTGTGTTGAATGTGCTTAGATGAGTAAGGTTAGCTACCATGTCGTAAAGGAAGTAAGGGCCCCAATGCCTCCTTGGATCAACTCAATACACCATGTACATCATAGGTCTAGTCACGAATACCTCCGCGTAGTGACAGTACGGGGGAGGGAAAGGGCGAAACCGTGGTCACAAGCCCTAGTAAATTAGACTGGTTTTCATGCTTTAAGCGGTTGCATGTTTGAGTATCGTAGACCCACGGGCGAGTGTCTTCTATCTTGATAGCTTAATCGTTCGCTCTAGTGTAGTGTAGTCGTTTTCTAGTTTAACCATAGATAGGGTTCAGATAAGTTAGTGAGTAGAGGTAGATCAAACACTTGTAATCCCCTTGCTTCGCGAATTGACAAGAACCTAGGGAATCTCGTGGTGAAAAAGGTGTAGGTCCGTACGCTTGCGGATCGTTGGTGGATACGTCTTTTATCTGTCAACAAGCCCCTTTTTCTGGCGCCGTAGCATGGGAGCAAGCCAGTTTACATAGTTTGGTTTGCATCTAACTTTGTTTTATATTTAGTTTATCGTTTGTTTACTAATATCTAACTCATATTATCTAGAAAACCATTTGTTTTGTTTTTGTTTTTGTCTTTATCTTGTTGTCTAGATGGTGTTCATCAATCACCCCGTGGAAGAACCGGAGAAATCGCTAAGGGATTACACTAGTCCTCGATGTGAAGACATAAGAGTACAAGAGTCAGATTCGAAGCTCAAAGCGACCAAGTATGAGATCAAATCCAAGATCATCGAGATGGTGGCGGCAACCCCGTTTGAAGGGATGGTTACATATAGACACACAAGGCATTTCACGATGCTATGCAACATAGTGCGTCAAGAAGGAGTTCCCGATGAATGGTTCAAATGTAATCTCTTTCCCTACTCACTTGCCGGTGAACAAAAGACGTGGTACTCATTTGCATGCTTTGAAGTTGAAGGCAATTAGAACAAGTTGACAAAGAAATTTTGCGAGAAGTTCTTTCCAATTAGCAAGGTTCAACATCTAAGGAGGCAAGTGATCACTTTCACACAAGGAGAAGAGTAAGGGATAGATCAAGGTTGGAATAGGTATAATGAGTTGATCGAACAAGGACCAAGACTCGGCTTCTCCGATGACAAACTCTTGCATACATTTTTCCTTTCCCTATCCCTTAGTTGCATGCAACAAGTCCAAATGTGTGCAGGTGGGGATCTCATGGAGAAAACACTCACAGAAGCCGCTCAACTTTTACAAAAAATTAGTAAACACTACGTGAAAACCTCGGTCACGCAGCATTTGTAATGGGCCCTTAACACCCGTTACATGCACCCACACTTGTAACAGTTGTTGTTTGGTGCCTGTTACCTATAAGCGCGCCAGGACGACCCTGGGGTTGGCCTCCACAATGCCCATTACCAATGTGGACTTCTGGTAACGGGCTTCTTAAATGCCCGTTACATAAATTCTTTGTAACGGATGTTAAAATATCTCGTTACAAATGTTAAACCTATCGGTAACGGGCTTGTAAAGTCTGTTACCGATCAATGCCGTATCAGTAACGGGCTGCTTAAGTCCGTTACTGATTGCTGCCGTATTAGTAACGTGCTATAAAGTCCGTTACTGATGAGCATTTGACGCTCGTTACTAGTTTGAGAGCCCAAAAATATATTGAAGTCTGAGAGCACTCAACTGCAGTGAAGCGGGAGCACGGCGTCAGTGAATAAATGAGACGGAAGTTTGTTAATCATCATCTCCTTTGAGTCTGTCCTCATTGATTGGTCAACTCGATCCATCTGTCATTGCTTCCATTTCGACATACAGGCACAATGAACACACATATCTTTTGAGACAAAACAGACATCATAAGAGAGATAACTTGTCCACAAAGATGAAGATAACTTGTCCACAGGAATAAAGATAATTATTACAAAAGGTTAACTTGTCCATATAACAGGCTAGGACTTAACTAGTGCATCACATTATTTACACTATGGTCGTGCTATCTGACCATACACATCAACAAAGGCATGCCCCTTGAACATCCACAAAAGTATGGCTACTCACCCAGCACATCAACAAGTTTGAACTAGATCATGCCCCATTAGGATTATTGGCTCTTTTTTGCAGCCTATTCGTAAGCAACCAAGGATTCTTGAAGCCCTTCTAGCGCACCTTCAATGGGCTCGAGATTTTGTTCAGTAGTATAATTGTACCTCCTTATGTGCTTAGCCTTTTTGATGAGGATGTTCCCTTCTTTTGTGATTTTTTCAAACTCAGGTTTCACATAATCACGGACATTAAGGTTAAGAAGTAACTCAAGCTCTGCTCATGACTCAAAGAGTTTTGCCTGAAACAAGGTTAAACATCGTATAAGAACAACATAGTTAATTCAGAACTAATTTGCCTCAGACCTTGGAGCAGGGTGTGACAAGTAAAAGCAAAACTTAGTTCAGAACTGATTTACCTCAGAACTTGGTATAATTAAGATCATGACAAGCATGGAAGACATCATCATAGGCACTAATTAACTTTATGAAGCTCAAGCTCAAACTACTTTAAGCTCTATCTATAGAACAAGTAAAAAGGCAGTGAGATTCAGAGAAACTTGCCTCGCCATCGTCGTAGTCGTTGCCAGAGTAAGAGATGAGGTCCTCTACACCTTCTTCGCCGCTCCCTCGACACCTCTTCATAGTTGCCAGACACTTGTGCTCGCAAATGTGAGGCAAGCCACTCGCCCACATTGCTACCCCCTCGTCGGCACGCTCCTCCTTGCCGCTGCTTGGCCCCTCGTCGGAATCCAAGAGGATCCAGTCGAGGACCCTTGTCTCCGGCATTGGGTTCACTCCACCACCGCTTGGCCCCTCTCCGGCGCTCATCGTCGTCTCCCTCTTCGCTGCCATCTCGCCGGCACGCGCGTGGATCTAGTTGCAACACCGCTTCGCGTTCCGGTTCTTCTCGTTCCCGGGTTCGCGGGGTCGTCTGCTGCTTGGCCCCTCGTTGGTGCTCATCGTCGTCTCTATCTCCACGCCTCCTCTACGCTTTTTTTCAAGGAAACTGCTACACTTATCCATTCGGAAAGAAGAAATTAAAGGAGCAATATTTGGGATGGAGGGGGTAGCAGTCAATGCTGACACAAGTTAGCAAACTCGGGTCGCTTTGTAGTTTGTATGAAGAAAGAATTGGTGTAATGAAGAGAAAAGGAGATAGAGTTAATAACCCTTAGTTTGATGAGAGATGATGTGGGTAGCTTGCATGAAGAGAGAAATGAAGTTAATGATAGTTAGTGGGTACCAATTATATAAGTTATATAGATATAGATTAATAAAAATACGAACAATTCATAGTTTTTTTAAGAATCGAACAACTCATAGGAGTAGTTGGGCATTTGGTATTTTGAACAAAATATGAACAGTCACACGTCTCCTTGTGACCACATGATTTTTGTGGCCAAGAGGCAAGAGCTCTCCTGAGCGGACACGGGTTCCGAGGCGCGTGACCGACCGCCTGACAGTTCGCTGTCTTGTCAATATAATTCCTGGCCGGCCAAGAACTTCGTCAACTGCAGCACCAAAAAAACCCCAGCACCACCATCGTCGGTCACCAACAAGTGAATCCAAGAGCTTCTCCTACCTCAAGCAAGTGCATGGCGTCAAGCGATCCATCAAGAAAGCGGGGGAGGGAGGAGGTGCTGCCGCCCCCACCCGCCGAGCCCGAGGAGGTGCCGCCGCCCGAGGAGTTGAGCGGCTGAAGCCGCCTCGGTGCAAGGTGTCTCTACCCATGCGTGCTCCGTCTGTAAATGTTGAGGATGCCTATTTTTCAGTGAAGATCCTGTACCAGGCTTGGCAGAGTCTTAAAAAGATGGATGATCATCTCGGGGTCTAACGGCCTCCTGAGCCGCTGCAGAAGACCGTGATGGATTAGACCTTCAAGGTCAATGTGTTGGCTAAGCATCTAGAGATAGAACTGGTCCCCCCCGACGACGACGACAACGATGGCGGCCTCGACGTCTCCAGCTCCGACTCTGACTCTGACTCCAACTCCGACGGTGGGGCTCCTCCGGCGGCGACTACCTCTGCTTAATTAATTTGTTCTTCTGTTAACTTGTGATGGACTAGCTAGTAGATCTGTGTATGTTGAACTTATGATGAACTAGTAGATCTAAGATACGTGGTAAATCAATCCATGTCTCCAATTTTGGAAGGCATTGCAATGTCTATGGTAGCAGCTTACAATGAATTGCAATGTGTATGCTAGAAGTTTGGTACTCTGTGTGATATGGCAGCAATTCGCAATGAATTGCAATGTGTATATATCCTAGAGTTATGCCCGAAGTTTGTTACTCTATTTGTCTTAATAATCCGCATTTCCTTTGCCTCGTGCTGCAATGAAATGTCAGCAAAGATGAATTGATGATTTTTGTGATGCGTGACACATTAAGATTTGTGAACCAATTATCATTCCATTCATTTTTGATTCAGACATTTAAGTTTGTCATATGTGACAAATTTTTCATTCTTCATCCACACAGATGAAGCAAAAGCACCACTTTTAACATCAGAATTACTTCTTTGCAGCATACATCCCTAGTAAACATCCAAATATGACACAAACAATAGCCACGATGATCAAGTTCATCTTCTAGATCACATTGTCGATCTTCTCCTCCAGTGCTTTCTTCCTCTGCTTGTCCTCCAGTGCTTGCCTCTGCTCGCCGCTTGTGACAACCCCACCCGAGATAATTCCGTACTATCGCCTAAACCACTCCTTTTGGTCATTAAGCGATAATAAAGAAGCACCCCGTTGAGTGTTGCCTGGTTTACACCCGGTAAATCACTTGGAAACATAGAGAGGATCGAACGAATGCATTAAAACTCCCACGAAGAAGAGTCCAGAGTGCCTTACAAATTAACCATCACATCCCCACAGGGGTCATTATTACAAACATAGTTCTTTGACATGAAAGTAAATGGTTCAAGGTTTATTGCAAACAGCGGAAGATAACTAAACGATAGGATCACATCATAGGAGGCATGTCCATGATGCAATCATTCTTCGTCATCCACCCATTCCAGCTCCCAGCCGGGTGGAAGTTCTCCGGGCCACACATCAGATGCATTACCTGGAACAACATTTATGAAGCAAGGCTGAGTATACTAATACTCAGCAAGACTTACCCGTCTAAAAGAAAAGACTTTACCTCTAGTATGCAAGGCTTTTGGCTTGTGGGTTTATTTGCCAAAAAGCTACTAAGTAGTGAATCCTTACTTTCCACATTTTAGCTCATGTTCTAGTATAAGTAATCATTACTAGGTAAGCAACTATTGCAACCAAGGTTGTACAAACAATTAATCAACGCAATAATCTTCACAAAGTTCCATCATAAGGGATATCATGGCCAGTCGGGTAAGTAGTCTCAGGTAACGGTGAGAGGCCGACAATCGATTGATTCAAAACCTTGCAAGGTGGACCTAAACACACGGGAGGTGCCCTCACTGAGAATTCACCAACCAGGCGGTTCCCGTCATTCTTCGGTTTGGGGATAATAGCTCACAGTCTTAAGTACAAGGTTTATCTGGGCTACGCCACTAAGGTCACCCAGCCTCACGCCTGCACTCGGGTGGCGAGCCCGGGGCCGCAACCCTAAGAGTAGTGATAGTAAAACCCCGTACCGCCTCATTTAGGTACTAGGCTTACCGTACCCATTTCCGACAAGTGTTTAGTACGTTCAAACACTTAGCCCACGAAGCCATTGGACCGGAGCCCAAATCCCATGCTCTTACCACATGAGCAATCCATTTAATCAATATGGTGATTCCATAAAGAAGATCCTATTCTCGCGAGTGACGAACATCACTCGACTTGTACCGGATCCTTAAGCATAGCAACTAGCGACCTAACATGCTAGTAAAAGATCATAGGTACTTATGGATCATGCAACTAGGGTTTCATTTCAACTCCTGAACGTAAATGCACATACAATAACAAGATGTAAATTCAGAAGTTTTATAGAAACACAGGGGTTAATGAATAAACCGGGGCTTGCCTTCGTCAGCACAAGCAGACACACAAACTTCCGGACTTTGGCCCGGGTCTTGCTCTACGGTCACGTAGTGCACGTCTCCTCCAGCTCCCTCGTCCTCGTCAGCCGGCACAAGCGTATAGCTACCGTCGGGGACTTCTACACGGGAAATGCCATGCAGGGGTTAGGAGTGTAATAAATTTTAAATTAATTCACAAAAAGTAGCAACAACCACTAGGAGGGTATGGTTGGCCATATTCACCTTAACAAAAGTATTTACACATTCCTCCTTTTACAAGAATTAAACCAAGGCCTATTTAGCTTACCCTTTTAAGGTGATTGTGTGCACATCTATTAAAGAATTAATTAATTCAGCAACAAACAGCAAGGCCATTATATTCCTAGAACCAAGTTACTTTTCCTAACACTTATTCTTAAGGCATGCACTAGAGATAGTCATTTTCCTTATTTTTCCTTCTCTAGATTATTCTAGTTTTGAGTTTCTCATGCATAACCAAACATACAACTAATCCTGCAACCCCCCCCCATGGTCTTACTAACTAGGAGGCATACATGGACAGCAAGGAAAAGGGTTTTAGCACCATTGAAAATAATACACCAAAATAGGAGCATTCCTAGCTAGCATAAAAGGAGTAATGCATATGAAAATAAATAGCATAGAAATGAACCTCATCTTTCTCCTACATATACTATGGTCCAAAACAAGCTTAAAGAACTAACAAACAAACATATAGCCTTCATGAAACATGCTACACATATTTATGATTAAAAACAAGCATAAATAAGGAAATAATATTTCTAACCGAGATAACTTCATGGTAAAATCACCAAAGGTGCTTTTTATCATAACAAGACTATAGCCAGAAGTTGGGCTCAGAAATAATTATATTTGGAGCTACACAAATCATCTAAGCAGATTTGCCAATATCACAAAATAATTTATTCTGGAAGATCCCTTCAGTAACTTTGTGCAAATTGTGGCACAGAGGCTAGGCACACTAGTGATCACAACATATCCAAAATCCAGCTCAAAAGCTTGGGTGGATTTTGCAGAAACACCAATCTAAGCATTTCACATCCCTATTTTTCAAGCAAACACTAAATCTCAAAAGTATATACATATTTGGAAAAAGTTGTAGTTCTTGTCACACTGAGCACAGCAAAACTGGGTTTGCTATTTTTGGATTTTTCTATGATTTTTAATCGATTTTACAAGGTGCTGGACTCAAACACAAAATTGGGAACAATCTTTTTACGCCAGGGACCTTAGAACTTTTGAAAACTTCACAAATATACCCTTGGTTCACCCCCCCTCGGGCCCGACGGCGGAGATGAGCTCGCCGGCGGCGAGGTAGGGCTCGGGCACGCAAACAAGCAAGGGGGATCTTCAATTAGGCCTACCAGCTATCGATTGGCGGCGGTGGATTGGCCGGTGGGGACTCCGGCGAGCGGCGGCGGCGGAGCAGCGGCGCGCGCGCCGCGGGGAAACTTGACGGCGGTGAGGGGATGGCCTGGGCTCAACCACGTGCTGTCCAGGAAGCTTCCATGCAACCCAAGGAAGGTACCAGACAAGTCACGGAGCTTGGAGAAGTGGCGGAGGAGCGAGCTCGACGGCGGCGGTCCAGCGGCGGCCGCGGGGGTGTTGACGGTGAATTTCCGTCAACCTAGAGTACTTGTTATACATTGGTTTTGATTATGATTCGTAACTAACCCGCCACTAGGTATACTAATGATATAACAAGTTCACACTTGCATGTCGATTTTGGAGTTTGTTGTTTACGCAGGAAATCTACGCTAATGAGGAGACTTTCGGGATAAGTTCACCAAGCACTTTGGAAGAAAATCATGAAGCCCGACAAGAGTCAAGACACGTGATGAACATGACTCCAAATGACCCGAGGACCGAAGCGTCAACGTGCAAATCTTTAGGGACTCAACCAGAAAACAGCGAAGCTTGCATAGCAAGGATTCATGCCTTAACCGTGAAGGAAACGACGTCAAAGGCCCACATGCAAGTGCACACAAATAAAGGATCACGCGAGAAGCAACCGGGGAGGAAACCGGGGCTGAACCGGGCCGAAATGGGCTTGGGCCGACCGGCCTGGGCCGACCGGCCCAGCCCACTCCGGGGTCGGTTCGGTCCCCCCTTTGCCCTAGGTGTTCGTCTATTTATTGCCTCCGCCGCCGTCCGCCGCCACATCGAACAAATCATCCTGCCGACGCCAATCACCAGAAAACCGCCGCCGCAAGATGAGGGAGAGAGTTAGATGAGCTCGTCGCAAGGATCAACGCCGGCGGAGAGAAGGAAGCAAGAGGAGGACTCCAAGCCGTTGGCCTAGGGGTGGTCCCAAGCTCCATCGCCGCCATCTTCATCGACGACGTTCTCCGGAGTCTCCATCACCCCTATGTGCTTCAATCCGTGTAAGATGATGGGGTAATGTCTCTGTTCATCCCTCGGATTAGATGGATACATGCTATGTGATCACTACTTGATTCGTGGTTTTAATCTATTGTTTTCATGTTGATGATGCTTTGATGATTAAGGTAGGCCACCGTGTTTTTCGGGCGTATGATATCCGCTACTCCCATAGATTCCATCAACATACCGTGTCCATCATAGGTCTAGTCATGAATACCTTCACGTAGTGACAGTACGAGAGGAGGGAAAGGGCGAAACCGTGGTCACAACCACCGGTAGATTGGTTTACCGCTTTCGTGTAGTAGATGTGTACCATGTTATCCTAGATCCTAGGGAGGGAACGCTTATCTTTCTTACTCACTCTCTTGTGTTCACCCCTTTACCATCTAGTTTAACCCTAGATTTGTTTGATCAACTTAACTTAGATTAACTTAGGTTAGATTGTCTTTACTTTTAGATTAATACTCTCTTTAAAGGTTTCCTTAGTCAACTAGATTAGACTTGGTTAAGCGCTAGTAATCCCCTTGCTCCGCGGATTGACAAGAACCTTGGGAATCCCATGGTGAAAAAGGTGTAGGTCCGTACGCTTGCGGATCATAGGTGGATACGAGTTTTATCCGTCAACAAGCCCCTTTTTCTGGCGCCGTTGCCGGGGAGCAAGCCAGTTTGCTACTTTTAATCTAGTATTAATTTTGTTGATTACTAACACCTAACCCTTATTTTCTAAAAAAAGGAAGAAAATTTTTTTTTGTTTTTCTTTCTACTTTTCTTGTGCCTAGATGGATTTGTTCACCTCACTATTGGAAGACGAAGAGATGTCGCTAAGGGAGCTAGCAATGCCGTCAATGGAAGACATTAAGATACAAAAATCAGATTTGATGCTTGCTACAACCCACTACGAAGTGAAGCCTGGAATCATCACGTTAGTGGTGACAAAACCATTTAGAGGATTGGAGGATGACAACCCATATAGACACATTAAGGAATTCACGATGTTATGCAACACGGTGCAACAAAAAGGAGTTCCGGCCGCTTGGTTCAAGTGGAATCTTTTTCCATTCTCTCTCGAAGATGAAGCGCGAAGATGGTACACACTTGCGTCCGTTGAAGCAAAAGGAAATTGGGATGAGCTAGTGAAGAAGTTTCTTTTGAAGTTCTTTCCCATAAGCAAGGTCCAAGACTTAAGGAGGCAAGTGCTCAATTTCAAGCAAGGAGAGGATGAAGGAATTGATGAAGCATGGGACCGATTTAATGAACTACTTGAGCGAGGCCCGAACTTGGGATTTTCCGGTGACTTGATGTTGCATACCTTTTATTTTTCACTAACCCCTAACTCATCTCGTTTCGTAAGCATGTGTGCAGGAGGTGATATAATGGATAAAACAATTAGTGAAGCCGCACAAATCTTACAAAGGATAAGCAATGGACAAAGAACACTACGAGAGTGGCAAAGATGTTGTCGAGAGGAGCAAAATGACAAAAGCAAGCCCAAGGTGCTTGCTGAAATTTCTGAAAAAGATGAACCGAAGGTCAAGGAAGATGAACCGACCATACAAGAAAGTGAAGATCCACTTCCCAAGGTAAGAGAAGTCATTTCGGATGTTAAAAATGTTGAAACTAACATGAATGTAGGCCGAAGTATGTGGAATGCTAGACCATTGGCGGAGTTCATTCAATCCGGTTGGGTTCAAGTTGATTTCACCCCACTAATTAACTACCGAAGGAAGGATGAACACCAACACGTTGCCAAACTAATTGAAGATATATTTGATCAAGAGATGAGTGGAGAGTCGATCCAAAAGATGTTCTAAGAAGAAAGAGATGAAGGAGATGAAGGATGGATCGACCGGTTTGACAACTCAAAGATTTATGATGAAGGAAGAGAAGAGTACAACCATGATGAGCCTAGTGACTCAAAGGATAAATGGGAGGAGATAGGACTCAAGCTAGATGATAGCTTGTGTGCTATTGAAGCCTACACACTAGCAGATCAAGACATGGAAGTACTCAAGGATGAAGGAAAGAGTGAATCAACAATGAGCGATCTTGACGACATGTGGTACATGGAAGATAAAGAAAGCAACATACAAGTCTTTGAAGATGAAGATCTGGTTGATAAAGAAGACTTCAAAGAAGAGATGAATGCGTACGTAGTTGAAGGATGACATGTTCCACATGATGAGTTGAAGAAATTACAAAATGGTGATGAAGAGGCAACTACACTTGTTGAGATCGATTCGCCTTCAACACCGCTTGATGAACCAAATAACACTCTTGTTGAAAAATCTCTAAGGCCAAGGTACGCGCTGAAATCTCAAGATATTATTGGTATTGATGTTGATATATTCAAATACTCATGCTCAACCAATAGTATGAATGATAATTTAATGTCTATGCCTTGTTCCAATAGTGATCATGTTGATAGGCTAGATTTTCTTGAGAATGAAAAAGAGGAAACATTTATGTTTGATCCAATTAATCTCACACCTAAAGAACCTTTGCCTAATGATAAGCTAAGTGCTATGCATGAAACATATGCTTCTTTTATTTACACCTTGACTTGTTGCTACAATTCACATGTGGTGTTAATTATGGACGCGTATGTTTACAATAAGTTTTGTAAATCTCGATCATGCTTTGCGCTTGGTCAAGCTAATGACCTTAAAGAATCATATGTCGGGAAAGGCCCGATTTTCACTAACCATGTAGACAAGGCTTGAATAATGAAAAAAGAAGTCATGCCTAAAAGAGTTGCAAGATAAATCATCAACCTCTCCGAATCCCGCAATGGATGCTGCTGTCTTCATCAATTTGAGAGCTTGTTCAGAGGTGTAAAAATGAAGAAAATGAGATATTCAGAAGCTCCATCAAATCACCATTTCAACGCATCAAGAACCAACAAGTTTGAAGACCCGTGCATGGAGTTATGGTGAAAAATTTGAGCATTGCACGTTCTGAAATTTCAGGACAGATTTCATCGCTGAAGTAAAACGGACGTAACTCTCTTGTACGGAGTCCGATTTGAGCAAATGAAGACTCATTGGAAAGGAAATTTTGTGAACTATGCAATGGAGTAGAGCTTAAGTATACTTTCTGTTCTGGACATTAAAAAAATTCATGGAGTGAAGGCAGCACCGAAGGATGATAAAGAAGGAGATGACGATGAAACAAAAGGATGCTTTGGGCAAGTCTTCTATAAGTGATCAAGCACAACATGGGAAGTAAATTAAAGCTGCATTGGTATCTTTTCTTCTTGCATGAAGAGCCATGGCTATGCAACGAAAAGAAGGTATGTGAGAAAGTCCAGCTCTATGACTTTAAATGAAGCGCTTTTCGGGAGGCAACCCGTTTCTTTATATTTTTACTACTTTCTTAGAGAAAATAAAGAATGGCACTATCTTGTGATGATCAACTTGTGGTTATTAATCTAAGTTCAGTTTTCCTTTTTAGAACCACCATCATGTTCATGATAATATTTATTTGTATGCATTGCATTTTGTTATCAATGTGATGTTTCTTTGTGTATACATGTTTTGCACATAGTTGGCTTGGTTGTTTTATATACTTAATGATGTATGCTTCAGTTTCCATGTTAATGCTTCATAGGTACCTATGGGTGTTTTCCTTTTGTGATCTTGTGTAAACGTGGTGTTTAAACAAGATTGCAGACCATCGTCGTTAAGTTCGATAAACCTAGCTGGCTTTTCATATGTTTTCATGTTGCTTTGGTTAGTTTATAAGCTTTGCAATGTGCTTAATTTTTCTTGTGCTATAAGAGTTATTGATTTAGGGATAGACATGGTGTTTTAACCCTAGATATATAAACCTTTATGGCTATGGAGAAATTCGGCAACCTAGTTGTAAACGTGGTGTTTAGAACTAGGTGAAAACATTGTCTTTGTTTATATGCTTTCCTATCATGTGCATACACACCTTGCACCACGTACACTCATTAGGTTTTTATTCCTCATTAAACTAATTATGCCACAAGTTAAGAATCATAGGAGACATTGTTGGATTGTTGGCAATTCTATCTACTCCCAACCGTCACCTTGGGGGTAGAATGTGCGTTTAAAACGTCTTACAGGCAAGATAAAGACTCTCACTACAAGGAAATTGAAGTATGGCTAAGAAGTGCTTTGTCTTCTTCTTCCATGACTAGCAAAATGCTAAGCATGGGGGAGACCCTGAATCTTCAACACGGAAGTGCAACATGACACTCTAGAAGATAGAATGATAAAGATCGTTAACATCTCCGGATCAATGCGCAAGAA
Source organism: Cenchrus americanus (assembly GCA_947561735.1). Classification (NCBI taxonomy): domain Eukaryota; kingdom Viridiplantae; phylum Streptophyta; class Magnoliopsida; order Poales; family Poaceae; genus Cenchrus; species Cenchrus americanus. Next base: position 151,051,591 of record OX387242.1, on the reverse strand, counting down.
GCCACCAATCTCATCAAAATTATGCATGGTCTCAAAGGGAAAACACTGGATATTTTTGGGTATTTAGAAGCCAGATGAAGTTAAGATTCCAACAAATCAAGAATCAAGACAATCAGAGGTTCCTACAAGCGGTTATGCCCGAATTACCGAGTGCAACACGTCCTGAAATCACTTTTAGGCAGCACGCAGCGGTGAAGTAAAACGGACATAGCTCCCTTGTTTGAACTCCGTTTTCGATGAATGACCACACGTTGGAAAGGTAATTTCATAAACTTTTCAATAGAGCTATATTTCGATATATGTTCTGTTCTGGACAGAGGGGGAAATCCATGAAAAAGAGACAACAAGGAGATGATGAGAACAAGAAAGAGGAGATTGTGATGACAACATTGAAGAGAAGGGTGACCAATGACTCCATTAAGCATACAAGATCAAATTCAGAAGTTTAGGAGCATTAATAAATCAAGACAAAAGCAAAAGCCACATCGATACATGGAGATGTCGGAAGAAGGCAACGAAGAATTACAAAGGATGGTAACATCTCCATGGACCTTCTCTTTTCCAAACACAAATGCTTGTAAGTATGCCTTCAACATCAACTAGGTGCAACCTTTTTGTTTTTCTCTTCAAACAATAACATGGCTACTAGGAGGACAACCTAGGTTTCTTTTTACTTTCAATAGATAAGCATGACCATGTGTTCACCTCGATGTTCTATATTGCCTATGCTTACGGAAAGATGATGAAAGTTGCCACTTTGTTTTACCCACATGAAATTATACATGTCTTGGCTAATTGCTCTCTATAATACGATCTGAAATTAATTTAAATACTGGCTCTTTTATTTGTGGAGGTGAAATGACTATGCTCTAGACCCACATACATATCTTTGCCCTTTGATTTAAGTTTATGGATAGCCGGATAACTTGTTGTCTTTATGAAAACTTAACTTTTATGCTATCTACATGTTTGTGATGCTCTTGCAAAGTTCTACCTACCAAAGCCATATACATATATGTTTTATGATAACAAAACCCGTAGATTGCAAACATATGTTTTGATGAGTTGGATTAGAATTGATTTCTATGGTTAGAGACTAAGAAGCTGGTCATTCCTTTGTGTAACTTTTTCATGCTAGCCTTTTTGTCCATGCATTGTGGGTTTTCACATCGAAAATTTCACAAACTTCGCTGGGCATCCACCCTAAACCAAAAACATCTTTTTGTGATTACCTCCTTGTCCACAACCCAATTTGAGTATGGAGTAAAATTCTCGATGGAGATTCAAATATTCCGCAATATTATGGAATTTATACTTACTTTAGCAGTCATTTCCCCTCTCTTTTATGCTCGAGGACGAGCATCGTTCAAGCATGGGGGAGGAGTCATTCTCTGACACAAATGCTATGTAAGTATTATGTTGCAAAAAGTTTGAGGAGCAAAAGAAAAAAAATGAAAAAGAAGAAAAAAATTATTATGATGAGAAGAAAAGAAAAGTAAGGAAAAAATAGGAAGAATAAAGTGAAAAAAAGAAAGAGAGAAAAATGAGAAGGAAATAAAATAAAGAAAAAAAAGATGCTCCTTGGTTCTTTTTGCTTCATAAGTTCTCAAGTGCCATGATGACACATCCATACTCAAATCTTCCAACCATGTGCAATCCGATAACGAGGACTTCACTCGTGCCTCGGGATCATCCATTTGCCACTTGCACATGTCCACTTATCTAAATGTGTGTGTTTCATCCTTCTCTCTTTCCAACATTTATTTTCCATGGCCTTTTTGACGAGTCTCGGTAATTCCAACAGACCTCTCTCTTAATTTGACAATATTTCGGATGTATGTTTTGCTATGATTGTTTTTAACCTTCCAAGATCCACATAAGCCTTCCACTATCACATATGAGTAGAGTAGGTTGAAAATAATCTAGTATAGGCTTGAGTGACTTGATGAGATGAGTGTTTCCATGAGCTTTTGCAAGAGATTTTCACTTATGTTGGATATGCATCTTTTTGAAAATCTTCCATGTGACAAGGTAATGGTTTGAAGTTCACTTAAGTTTGAGAGTATTGTGTTAAATGTGGCTTGTTCTTTATTGTTAGTCTATCTTCCATACTGGAAAAGAAGCCGGTCACAACTTGAACATTAAAATAAATTCTTAAGAGAGAGCAATTCGCCTCGTCATGAATGACTAAGTGTAGGGACAACATTGGAAGGCAACATTGATTTCCTTTTAAGCAAGGATTACTTACTCGAGGATGAGCAAGGTTTAAGCATGGGGGAGATGTTGACGGTGAATTTCCGTCAACCTAGAGTACTTGTTATACATTGGTTTTGATTATGATTTGTAACTAACCCGCCACTAGGCATACTAATGATATAACAAGTTCACACTTGCATGTCGATTTTGGAGTTTGTTGTATACGCAGGAAATCTACGCTAATGAGGAGACTTTCGGGATAAGTTCACCAAGCACTTTGGAAGAAGATCATGAAGCCCGACAAGAGTCAAGACACGCGATGAACATGACTCCAAATGACCCGAGGACCGAAGCGTCAACATGCAAATCTTCAGGCACTCAACCAGAAAACAGCGAAGGAAACGACGTCAAAGGCCCACATGCAAGTGCACACAAATAAGGGATCACGCGAGAAGCAACCGGGGAGGAAATCGGGGCCGAACCGGGACGAAATGGGCTTGGGCCGGCCGGCCTGGGCCGACCGGCCTAGCCCACTCCGGGGTCGGTTCGGTCCCCCCTTTGCCCTAGGTGTTCGTCTATTTATTGCCTCCGCCACCGTCGGCTGCCACATCGAACAAATCATCCTACCGACGCCAATCACTAGAAAACCGCCGCCGCAAGATGAGGGAAAGAGTTAGATGAGCTCGTCGCAAGGATCAACGCCTGCGGAGAGAAGGAACCAAGAGGAGGACTCCAAGTCGTTGGCCTAGGGGTGGTCCCAAGCTCCATCGCCGCCATCTTCATCGACGACGTTCTCCGGAGTCTCCATCACCCCTATGTGCTTCAATCCGTGTAAGATGATGGGGTAATGTCTCCGTTCATCCCTAGGATTAGATGGATACATGCTATGTGATCGCTACTTGATTCGTGGTTTCAATCTATTGTTTTCATGTTGATGATGCTTTGATGATTAAGGTAGGCCACCGTGTTTTTCGGGCGTATGATATCCGCTACTCCCATAGATTCCATCAACATACTATGTCCATCAAAGGTCTAGTCACGAATACCTTCGCGTAGTGACAGTACGAAAGGTGGGAAAGGGCGAAACCATGGTCACAACCCCTGGTAGATTGGTTTACCGCTTTCGTGTAGTAGATGCGTACCATGTTATCCTAGATCCTAGGGAGGGAACGCTTATCTTTCTTACTCACTCTCTTGTGTTCACCCCTTTACCATCTAGTTTAACCCTAGATTTGTTTGATCAACTTAACTTAGATTAACTTAGGTTAGATTGTCTTTACTTTTAGATTAATACTCTCTTTAAAGGTTTCCTTAGTCAACTAGATTAGTACTTGGTTAAGCGCTAGTAATCCCCTTGCTCCGCTGATTGACAAGAACCTTGGGAATCCCGTGGTGAAAAAGGTGTAGGTCCTTACGCTTACGGATCGTAGGTGGATACGAGTTTTATCCGTCAACAGAGGGCTCGGGCTCTGACAAAGTGGTGGCTCAGCGTGATCAACACATGGCTCGGGGTGGTGTTGTGGTTCACAGGGAAGGGCTGAGGCTCACTGGTTCGCGAGGAAAACGAGCTGAGCACGACGCTCACCGAGCGGCGGCAATGGCAGACGGCGGCGGCTCGGGTAGGCAGGCATGCACGCGAGGGACGGCGAGGGCCGGCTTATATGCGCGCGGGAAGGTTGGTTGTGGTAGGTAGGAACGTGCCGAGCCGCTAGACCGCGTAGGGGAGGCGAGGGCATGGCCGGCGACGTGCGCCGCTCCGGCGGCCAATGGCACGCCGCGGACGGTGCGCCGTTCGGCGGATTTGCGCCACCCGGCCCTCCCCACTTGCCACGGACGGCACGCACGGGTGCTCTCCGGCGGCGCGCGGTGACCGGCGGTCACACCGACGCCTCGGCGTGCACGCCCGAAGCGGGTACGGCGCGTACGGCGGTGGCCGCGCGCGACATCGCGCTCTGGACGCGTTCCGGCGCTTGGGGTGCAATTGTATTTCTTGATTCGATTTTCAAATTTGTTTTTCTCCAGTTTTCTAAACCAAACTGCACCTTAGTATCTGAAGCAAAGTTGGAGATTAGGGATCCCTCTACCACTTTCACAAAGGCTTGGAGGGGTTTTGTCCAAGGAATGAAGCAGGAACGCCATGCCAACATGGCTGAAATCTCGGCGCCAGTGAACAGGAGCACAACAGCTTCCAGGGTCTGTTTCACCATAATTCCTTCCAAATTTCAAATGCCACTCAACAGCAAAGTTGTGTCCCCCAACATTCTGCACATTTTTCACTTTGGGTGGTTTTAGAGTGTTTAAGGAAATTTTTGGGGAACGCGCCAAAGTTCTAGAGTGGCATAGGAGATGAAGGGAATAAGAGGGGTTTTGGGCTAGGGTTTTGACCAAGGTTGACCTATGGTCATCAAGGTGATTTATAGACATGATTAAGTGGGTTATAAGCTCAAAATGACAATGAGAAAAAACACGGGGTGTTACACCGCTCCCAATTTGACATTTCACAGAATCAACTACTTCATCGACCGCGTCTGCCCAGTTCGACGGTCAAAAAACAATGACGCCAGCATACTTTAGCATCTGGAGATACTCCTTGTGGAAATGATAAAATCCACAATACTTGGGGTACTACAGAATCAAAAGCACATAAGAACCCTAACTCAGATTTGGGAGACACAATAGACTACGCACCGAGTTCGTTGCACACTTGAAATAAAGATGACCGTGGTTTTCACCTTCCTTCTGCGTCAGCCCCTCCACCACTCGAGCCATACCATAGTCCGGGCAAGGGACCAGTGGAAAGCCGCTTAGCTCACCGACTGGATCCAAGCCGATGGAGTGATTGTGGCTTCTCCGGCAACCTTGGACCCTGCTCCTCGCACGTGCACCTCCAGACGAATCGGCGTAGTGCGACATGTGTGCGACGACTGGGAAGGACGGGCGGGCGGCGGCAGTGATGCTCAGATCTGGGAAGAAGGGGGCAGTGGTCAGGGCGCCGGGGCGGATGCATATTCATTCGGATGGGGCATTTCTAACAATGGAGCACTTGTTGGCGACGATGGTTAGTCTACTCGGATCGCCTTTGTTGGTCGGGCAGGCTACGGACACTATTTTTTCTGAATTGAAACTTGCTTCCCTCAAATAGTACACCCCATAAACAGCACCAAAAAATTCATAAAAATACGAATAATTCGAAGTTGGTAATTTAGTAGTGGAACAAAATAACAAGAGCCACACTTATCTAACCAAAATTCTTAAAATTAGAATTTTTATCTCTTGTTTACGATATAATAATTATAATAATGTCTTAGTGTGTTCTAAAAATTCTACAAATTGACTTCGCGACATAATTTAAGTCCCTAAGCTTGTCTACAAAAATTCAAATGGTTTTGAAAACGGAAGATTATACTTGTGTACAAATGTCTACATCTCTCACCTAGTTTATTAGAATGTTACTTCAACATTGAAGTTTTCCACATTTTAAAACATGTTCGAACTCATATGCATTTGAAATTTTAACATAATCTTATGTTCACCATAAGATTACGAAATTCAAAGTTTAATTAGTAATGATTGTGTGAAAAAATATTATTTATATGTTGTACTTATAAGGAACAAAATAAGGTGTATAAACAACATCCAAGAAATGGAATGTCATACAAAAAAATTTCATAAATGAATAGATGTTGATTTTAGAAAAATTCATAAACAAATATCATCAAATTTGGATTACGGTTGACGGAGAAAAACGTGATACAAAATTTGATTGCGGATTAAAAGGGGAAAAACAAACTGTTCTTCATTCGAACAAACCTGGCCTCGCCCCTTCATTGGCGACGATGGCTAGTCTACCCGGATCGCCTTTGTCGGTCGGGCAGGCTACGGTTATCTTTTTTTATATAGGCTTCTGACGCTGACGCGTGGGCCCGACACTATTTTTTCTGAATTGAAACTTGCTTCCCTCAAATAGTATACCCCATAAACAGCACGAAAAATTCGTAAAAAATATGAATAATTCATAGTTGGTAATTTAGTATTTGAATAAAAAATCAACAGCCACACTTGTCTAACCAAATTTCTTAAAATTAGATTTTTTATCTCTTGTTTACGATATAATAATTATAATAACGTCTTAGTGTATTCTAAAAATTCTACAAATTGACTTGGCAACATAATTTAAGTCCCTAAGCTTGTCTACAAAAATTCAAATGGTTTTGAAAACAGAAGATTATACTTGTGCATAAATGTCTACATCCCTCACCTAGTTTATTAGAATGTTACTTCAACATTGAAGGTTTCCACACTTTAAAACATGTTCGAACTCATATGCATTTGAAATTTTAACATAACGTTATGTTCACCATAAGATTACGAAATTCAAAGTTTAATTAGCAATGGTTGTGTAAAAAAATATTATTTATGTGTTGTAGTTATAAGGAACAATATAAGGTGTATAAATAACATCCAAGAAATGGAATTACAAATAGATGTTGATTATAGAAATATTTCGAAACAAATATCATCAAATTTGGATTACGGTTGACGGAGAAAACATGATACAAAATTTGATTGCAGATTAAAAAGGGAAAAGCAAACTGTTCTTCATTTGAACAGACCTGGCCCCGTCCCTTCATTAGCGACGATGGTTAGTCTACCCGGATCTCCATTGTAGGTCGGGCAGGCTACAGTTATCTTTTTTTCATATAGGCTTTTGACGCTGACGCGTGGCCCGACACTATTTTTTCTAAATTGAAACTTGCTTCCCTCAAATAGTATACCCCATAAACAGCACCAAAACATTTGTAAAGAATACGAATAATTCATAGTTGGTAGTTTAGTATTTGAATAAAATATCAACAGCCACACTTGTCTAACCAAATTTCTTAAAATTAGAATTTTTCTCTGTTGTTTACGATATAATAATTATAATTAGGTCTTAGTGTGTTCTAAAAATTCTAGAAATCGACTTGGCAACATAAAAATTCTACAAATCGACTTGGCAACATAAAAGTCCCTAAGCTTATCTACAAAAATTCAAATAGTTTCGAAAATGGAAGATTATACTTGTGTACAAATGTCTACATCTCTCACCTAGTTTATAAGAATGTTACTTCAACATTGAAGTTTTCCACACTTTAAAACATGTTCGAACTCATATGCATTTGAAATTTTAACATAACCTTATGTTCACCATAAGATTACGAAATTCGAAGTTTAATTAGTAATGGTTGTGTAAAAAAATATTATTTATATGTTGTACTTATAAGGAACAATATTTAAACAACATCCAACAAATGGAATTACTTACGAAAAATGTCATAAATGAATAGATGTTGATTTTAGAAAAATTCAGAAACAAATATCATCAAATTTGGATTATGGTTGACGAAGAAAAACATGATACAAATTTGATTGCAGATTAAAAGGCCTGGGCAGAAGAGTGGTGCTGGTAGACCTCATCTCCTCCGGCAACGACTCTAGCAACAACTCTGGCGACGACTCCGGCAACAACTCCGGCGACGATTCGGAAGACCATGAGGCAAGTTCTGAAACCATCACACACAAGATTTGTCCTTGGACCTTCACATCTTCATGGCATTTGTTGTAGGAAGTTGTTGCACATGACATTGTTGTAGGAAGTTGATGCATCAATTTCTATTTATTGTAGGATGTTGTTGCATCAATTTCCATTTGTTATAGGAAGTTGTTGCACATGACATTGACATGGAGCCAATGAAATGCTTGATGTCTCTTTTCAAGTTCCAATGCATATTAATTAGGGGTAACAAGGTCATTTGTCACAACTACTACCATGTCCTAAATTTTCTAAACGAACAGTCTTGTTGGGACGGAGGGAGTATGAGTTAGTTTGCTTGGTGATGTGACCTACATTACTCGTTTTAAGGCCCACACAAGGCCACTCGCGCTAGGTTAGTACTTAGTAGGGAAGGACGCCTCCCTCACGCAGTCTCCTCCCACTCTCCCCTCGCTCCGCCACCGCCACTTTCTCCCCCTCGCCTTCGCCCCCCTCACATCCCCCATGCCGCGACCCACTCTACACCCCTTCGCTGAGACGCGTGCCACACCATGCTCAGTGCGACGCGCACCACACCTCTGACAGCGAGATCTAGAGGAGGAAGGACCCAACTGCGGCGCTGGCGACGACGATGATGACTAGAGGAGGGATACAACGACGACGACGACAACGATTAGGAGGAGGAGGGATCCAGCCACGAGGTCGACGCGAGGACGAGGACGTGGCGGCGAGTAGGCAGCGACGAGGAGTAGAGATCCCTGCGCTTCGGCAGTGTAAAGGTCAGTGGCGAATCTAGGATTTGAGTTTATGGTATGCCGCTCTAAAAATGTCTTATACAATTCGGTAAATGCGTTCTACCAACTCAGTAATAATTGTAAAATTAACAACAATTCAGTAATAAGGTAATTTGGTATATTTGCTCGAGTTTATGGAATTAGGCCAAGCGCGCTTTTGCAGCACACATGCGTTCAGGTAATCAAGTATACAACATATGGGTGCGTATGGTTTTCTTTTTATACTTGTACTTGTGGGAATTGCAGGGTATGCCGTGGCTCCATTGTATAAATATATGTGGACATACTTAGTTGTCGATCGTATACATACTTAGCATATCCTTTTTGATTGACTCTTACATTTGGTTTTGCTCTTGTTCCTATGCACATCTGCACATTCTCTCCAAGTTGAATAAGTACCTCATCAGCAACCGAGGCAGCCTGCATCTTGCTCTTTAACATGGTATGGTCGCTTTGCCTGCACTAATTTATGTTAATGGTTTACCAAGAACCAATGATATTACAATGGCTAAAGTAGTTACCGTAATTCCCTTGACTATTAATTCACAGGATAATTCTGACGAGGACTATAGACCTGGGGCACAAGATGCAGAAGAGGGTTATGGCACTGCTAGTGCACAACAAGACCAGATGGGTGGGGCTCAGCACCGAGGCAGATGGCCAAGGACATCCACAAAGTGGCCAAGTGACACAATGATAGTCACTAAGGTCGACATAGTGGGGATGTCAGTACCATTGACTCAAAAGTGCAGGTTCAGGGCGCTTGCGGGGCTCGTTGCTAGACAAAAGATACCTTTGAACTTGCCAGAAATCAAAGAACTAAGAAATGAAGAAAAGCGGGACTTGTTTGATAAGCATATGTAGAAACACTTTGAGGACCATGTGTGTTTCGAGGACCGGTGGACGGTCACTTCCTTGTGTTATGAGTGATTGACAACATTGTGTGGACTGATTCTTGGCTAAGTATTGCAGGTGCAGGTTGCGGCTTGACTGGTGTTGGTGCAGTTGTAGAACAAGCGCGAAGGGTCGTCGCCGGTGAGGCCTCCAGGTGTGGAGAAGACAAGTAGGTTTCGTTCGAGGGACCCGGTGGCTAGCGGGGTCAAGTGCGGGCCGCATGGTGGCATCAACATCAAGATGAAGTCATGGACGATTTCTTGGTTGAGCCTGAAAACCAAGGTCGAGCCGAGACTACGTGGGAGCTGAGTCATGAGTGGAGATTGGCGGAGGCTACACCGAGTTCGCGGGGTTTCCGGTGGTTCACCAAAAAATCACTGGGTTCCTTAGTTGATCCAGAAAGCCAAGACCGAAGAACCGAAGATGGTGCTGCAAAAGTGCCAGACCGGTCTAACCGGTGGGTACCGGTCTGACCGGTGAGGAGCACCGGTCTGACCGGTGTGCGACGACGCAGTCCGGAATCTTTAAAGCGGAGGACACGCGTCGGGATCGCAAGGCTTGCGTCGAGGCTAAGCAGGTTGTGGTCGCCAGGCATCCGTCCGATGGAGAAAACTTGAAGAATTCCAAAACCGCCCTTGTGGGGCTTGTATCCCTAGTTATTAAGTAAGGGTATTTTAGACTTTCGGATGCCTTCATATAACCCATGAGGTGAGAGGATGGTAGCCATCTCTTAGAACCCTAGTTCATTTTGCTTTCCAATTTTCCCTTCCTGTTATCTTAGGATTTTCATATGACTAGTTTGAGAGCTTCATGGTGAGATCTTGTGAGAGGGTTGGATGATCGGGCGGCAAGCTAGACCTTGTATGAACCTTCTTAGCATGTATAGATGATTCGACGTGGTTCCTCAAGGCCTTGTTGTGTTGTTCCCAGTTGTTCTTGGTGGTGATTTTCGGAGCCCTCATTTGGTGGTTTTCTTAGGGTGTTTTCAGGACCTTGCTCTTGGGATTTGATGGGGGAAATTTGTGGGAACCCTTCGTGGTTCTTTGGGCTGTGATTCCCCTCCCAAATCAGTGAGTTAAGGGGCTCGATTTTGGGGTTTTCGGTGTTCTCGGGTTAGAGAAGGTCTTGGTTGGATTGCTTCGATTCCTCTTGTTTGGACAAGTTTTGGTGGGATTAAACTTGGCTATGGACTGTTCATGAGGTGTTCCTATTATCCCCAAAGTCTTGCTCAAGCCTGTGGAGCGATTCGGGAGATCAAGGCTTGGATTTGGAGGTTTTGACCCACGGGTGCTGTTCAACCCGAGAAGCCCAGGTCACACCGATCTGACCGGTGCCTCTCACCGGTCTAACAAGTGAAACCCCTATTGGGTTTTTGCTCGGGTGAACGTCTGGGTGTGTTCACTGTTGTCCTGTGTTGCAGCAATTTCGAGTTTGGGTCAGTTTGGAGGTCGGTAGGCCTGTTTCGTGATTTGGGGGCTTTCTGGCTAAGACCTGTCTGATCGGTGTGTTTCACTGGTCTAACCAGTGTGAAGCCTTTCTGTGAAAGTCGTCCAGTCTCACCATCAGGGACTGGTCTGACCGGTGGTGCTCACCGGTCTCAACGGTGTTGGTCAGTGGACTCGAGATTGGTGTTCCGCTGCGTTCTCGGGTCTGTGAGGTTGGAAGTTGGTTCCTAGGTTCAGTAGCACTCCAGTGGCTACGTGGACTTGGCCAATTTGGGAAGTGAGTCAGAGACGTGTGTTGGAAGCCGTGTTCGTCTTGTTGGAGACTTCATCTCCTTTGAGAAGAATTTTTATCGGCTCCCATTCACTCCCCCCTCTCTGGTTCGCCGTATCGGTCCTTCAAGTGGTATCAGAGTCGGTTCGGGTCTTTACTGACTCTGACCAGTCTAAGATCCAAGGATGGCGTACCAAGAATGGGGTTCGGGTCCTTGTGACGCCCCAGGTTTTTAATTAGCGTCATTAGCGCTAATGGCCGAATCAGCCGAGTCAAACCGGCCGACAGTGGTCAAACCTAGGTCAACCTGGGCCATCACCTTGAAAACCGAGCCAACAACCCCTATTGACCCCTTGACCAAGTCAACAAACCCTGGTGGTCAACCCTTGGTCAAAGACACGGTCAAATCCCACTGAAACCGAAATGTCAATGAATGTCCTCCGGAACTTTTGCCGCGTTCTCCAAAATTCACCTAAACACTTGAAAATCTACCTTTGAGAAAGTTGTCCAGTTTGTCGAGGGACACAACTTACATGTAGATTGGCATTTCCAATTTTGAGTGGAAAGTGGTGAAAAACTTGGTCAAATGCCAGCAGCTCTTGTTTAGCGAAACAGAGTGACATTCAAAGTTTGGCAACAATTTGTGCAAAATCCATTGAGAAAAACACCATACGGCCTTTGTGAAAGTTGTAGAGGGTGGTGAGATCTACAACTTTGCTATTCATCACGTAGTGCACTTCTGTTGCGAAAAATTTGAGTTAATCGCGGTCAAACAAGCTACCGAGAGGAGGTTCAGCACGCCACGACGTCGGCCGCGCTCTCGCGCTCCAAAGCGCGACCCCGGCGCCACACCTCACCGGCGCCGCCATACGCCGCCGTACGAGCGCGGCGGGGCGGGCCCGTGACCGGCGATCCGTGCGTCGTCCCGAGGCTCGCGCCTTCCCGAGCCGTCCGCGCCCCAAGGCGCCTTGAGCGTCGCGCCACGCGTCGTGCCTTCCTCTCCACCAGTCCGACGCCGTACTGCCCGTGCTTTGCCCGGTTCGACACCAGTCCTCTGCACGCACGCCGGACAAGGCGAGTCGCCGTACTAGGGAGTAACGTCGGGCGCTTACTACGACGCACCGTCGAGGGTCCTGCCGGCTATAAAGGCTGCCTGCTGCTCGTGCGCAGGCCGACGGGCCGCCGCCAGCGCCATTGAAGGCGCCCGCGGCGAGCCCCGGTTCCGCCGGCCGCACACCCAACCGAGACTCCCTCCACCCCCCATTGCACCTACCGTAGCCCACCGACCGCCTCCGGTTGCCGGCGCGCCACCCACCTCACCGGAGCGGTCGCTCCCGCGGCCGGCACGGGGCGGCGCGCCGCGGAACCCCGACGCCGGCGCCCCTCCGCCCCCAACTCCGGTCCAAATCGGCTCCTAGAGCACCCTAGCCCCTCCCCACGCCCTTCCTCAGCCGAACTCCGGCGAGCCCTCGCCGGAATTGAGGCCGAACCGCGCCGGCCACCGCCCAGGGGCCACATTGCTTGGCCCCAAATCTTCTTGAGGACCTAAGCGCAAAACTGAGGGTACTTCTGTAAGAATCTCAAACTTCCAGGGGTCTGTCCGCAAAGTTGAAACTTCAATAGTATACTCCTTTTGCAGAAATTTGTAAAATGCATATAAAATCGTAGAAAATTCGGAAAAATGCAAATTCAATTTTTTTTGGATTTGAGGTGAAGAGTACTACAACTTTTGTCATTCTGACATGGTCTGATTCTTGATAGTTTTAGCATGAAAAATAGGAATTTGAAAAACCTAGATCTGCAATATCTCAAAATCTATAAATCCTCTGTGTCCAATTTTTTGGATATGTTGTGTATTATGGCATGGCTAGTTCCTGTGCCAAAAATTGCACAAAGTTATGAAGTAGATCTTTCTAGATAAATTGTTTTCCTTTTATGCAGAATCTGCCTAGGTGATTTGTGTAGCTAAAAATATTTATGTTTTTGTACCCAACTTGTGCATTCTGTCTTGTGAATTAATCATGATTTTTGGATGATCGGACATATTTATTCTTAATTTGTGCATGTTTTCCTTTGTAAATTAATGAAGCAAGATCAGTAGAGCTTCTAGGTGTGCTTGCTGGTTCTTTAGGCTTGTTTAGGACCAGAGAGCAGGTATGAGAAAGATTGGAGCATTTTGATACTCATTTATTTTTGTATGCATTTAATTTGATTGCTAGCTAGTCTTTTGTTCTTTTCCAAAGTAATTTATTTTCTAGCTTCCAAGCTTTGCATGTGAGTCCAGTGGTTCAGTATGGGTGTTATGATGCTTAAGAAACCCTTCTTTAAATTTTTAGTGAATTATTGATGATAAAAACTTTAAAGGTCCTTATGGAGTAATGCTTTAATTAAATTAGAAAAATGCCTTTTAGTTCTTTTTCTCCTTTTTGTGAAGTGATGTCAAACTTAATTAAAAGGCTAAGAACACACCATTGCTGATAAGGAATTAATTCATAAATAAATATCTTTGTACACACCCTTACTAGTGAGAGGTAAAAGGAATAAATCTTCACATGAAATATCGAGTATAAAGGGAACATTAATTCAAGTGTGTAATAAAAGAATGAAACATATATCAATAATAACCTTCATAAAAAGAAATTAATAGTTAATTATATGTTAAGGTGAATATGACCAACAAGAGTTGGTTAAGATAAGCAAATTGTCACATCACCTGAGCCTGCATTGCATTCCGTGTAGATCTTCCTGACGGTGACTACTCACTCGTCCCGGAATCCGAGGAAGGAGAAGCAGAAGCTTCGCTGCAGTACGTGGAAGTACTCGACGACACCAAGGGTGCTCAAGCTAACTTAGATAACGAAGGCAAGCCCCGGTGCATCTAACCCAGTTTTCAAATTTAATATTCAGTTATCTATGGATGCTTGTGCATTTACGTTCAGGAGTTGTCTCAAACCTTAGATGCATGATCCCTAGGTACCTGTGTCCTTACTAGTATGATAGGTCGTTAGCTGCTAAGCTATAGGACCGTTACAAGTCGGGTGATTAAGTCACTTGCGAGAATAGGTCCCTAGATAGGAATCACAAGATCCCTTTAAATGGATTGCTCATGTGGTAAGAGCATGGGATGTGGGCTCTGGTCCAATGGCTATTGTGGGTTAAGTGTTTGAACGTAATAAGCACTTGTCGGGAATGGACTAGTAAGCCTAGTACCTTAATGAGGCGGTGAGGGATCCTACCATTACTATTCTTGGGATGCTTCTCACGGCTAGCTACCGGTGGTGTATGGTGAGTCCGGGTGCCTCGCAGGGTATTCCGGATAGCCTGCACCAAAGAATGTAAGATTCGATCCCGACCCGAAGAGTTTTGGGAACCGCTTGGTGGTTGTCCTCGAGGGGGCATCCCACCGTGTGTTTAGGTCTACCTTGAAAGGTTTGAATCAAGCGATTGTCGGCCTCTCACCGTTATCTAAGACTACTTACTCCACTAGCCATTAGATCCCTAATGATAAAAGTTGATGAATGCTATGTTTGATTAATTGTATTGCACAACTTTGTTTGTACTAGATGCTAATCTAGTAAAGATTAATCCCACTAAAACTTGTGCTAAAATCTTGAAAGTAAGGACATACTCTTTGTTACTTTTCAGCAAAAGAAACTCAGTGGCCAAAAGCCTTTCATGCCTAGAGTTGGTGAAGTAGTTATCACCGACGGGTAAGTCTTGCTGAGTATTAGTATACTCAGTCTTGCTATAATATGTTGATCCAGTTAATGCTTTCGATGATGTGTGGCCCAAAGAGATCCCGCCCGGCTGGGAGCTGGAGTGGGTGGAGGATGACGACTGAAGGCATCATGGATGGCCTCCCGTGGTGTTTCTGCTTTCCGTTAGTTTAATTCCGCTATTTCAAAAACTCTGAACTTCGTTGCTATGACAAAAACTTCGGTTTGTAATACTTAAACCCTTCGCGGTAAATTCGGATGTTAATTATGTTGTATCTCTGGACTCGCCTTTGTGTGAGTTTTAATGCATATATGTCGATCCTTGTTGCTATTTGAGTGATTTACCAGGCGTTAACCCGGCGACTAACGACAGGAGAATACTTTATTATTGCTTAATGACCAAAGTGGATTGGTTTAGGCAATAGTACGGTATTTTCCTGGGCGGGTTGTCACAGTCCTCCACACTTCGATGGCAAGAAGTACCAGATGTGGAGTAAGCGGATGGCTGGGTTTCTCCGAGGAAAGGGTCAGATCCTTTGGGATGTCACGGTGGACACAAGCTATGTCTAGCCGATGAACTTTCTTGCTCCAGAATCGAGGGACATGTTCAATGCCAACAATAAGGCGGTTGACTACTTGTTTCGTGCTTTGTGTTAGCCTGAGTTCGATCGGGTGCACACCGAGTACTTGGCTTGTAGAATCTGGTTGGTGTTTAAGGAGGCTCATGTTGGGAATGCCCAGGTTCAGGCTCGGATGTATGCGACCTACCGGAGAGAGTACGAGAACTTCACTCATCTCCCCGGTGAGTCCATCGATGCCTTGTTTCAGAGGTTCACGGTGGTGAACAACATGATAGAGCTGTCAAGCTCTTACACTCTTTGGATTGTACGATTTGGGGAGGAAAATTTGAGGCCATTGTGGAGTCGGAGAAGTATGACACTCTGACGGTGAACGAGTTGTTCTCGAAGCTCAAGTCAGCTGAGGTGGATAGGGGCATGACAGCCAAGCTCGAGGGCCCAACTGACTCTCATAGTCTTGCCCTCGTCGGTGGTTCGAAAGGAAAAGCTAACACTAACCCATCCACCATGATGTTCACTTTTTCCTCTTTGATGTCTATGCCAGATGAGGAGTTTGATGTGCTTGGAGAGGAAGAGCTGGCGTTGCTGACAAGGAGGTTCAAGAGGCTGCACGATAACCGGGTGAACATGAGGAGGAACACGAGGACATGCTTCCAGTGCGGCAAGCCGGGACACTTCGTCGCCTACTGCCCGGAGAAGGTCGAGAACAAGGACGGCTACAAGCAAAAGTCGAGGATGGATGGCAAGTACCGGTCGAGGCGTGACCACAAGAGCAAGCACAAGAACAAGTACAAGTACAAGGACGAGCGATGATCGAGGAAGAAGGAGAGCCGAGGCAAGGCCCGAGCGATGGTTGGAGCGAGCGACGTCGACTCCAGCTCCGCGTACTCCACCTCGAGCTCGAGCAGCAGTGAAGTTGCAGGAGATCGTCGCAAGAGCAGGAAGTCGTCCAAGAACCTGAGCGGGGGCCGAGGCCGCTCCGCGAGAGACGGCTCTCGCACCATGGCGCTGAGCTCCGGCAGCAAGAAGAGCACACAGAGCGACTCGGACTCTGATTCCGACGACGAGGTGCGTGATGAACTTCCCTTCTTGCGCCAGGAGAATTAGAGGCTTGGCTCTTTGCTTGATAACTGTGATAACATGCTTAGAGAGGCCAAGAAAATGAGAAAAGAGCTTAGGGCTTCACTCGAGGATGCTAGGACTAGAGTGGCTGAGCTAGAAACACAGGTTCTTGATAACAAGCTTGAGATTGATTCCCTTAAGGCTAGCCCTGTTGTTTGTGATGAGGTTGATTGTGCTGATTGCTCCATCTTTCTTGCTGATCTTGGTTTGTTCAAGGAGAAGCATGCCTCAAAGTGTGAGGAACTAGATGTGCTTAGGGTTGAAGTGGCTGAGCTTAAATCTAGATATGCTTTGCTAGGTGCTTGCACTTCTTGCCCTGTTTTACATGCTAAAATTGATGAAATGCATGCTTAAACTAGTTCTCTTGAGGCTAAGCTGAAAGAACCCATTTCTACGTCATGCTCTACCTGAGAAATGCATGCTTTGAAAAATTTGGAACTTGCACATTATGTTGATCGTTTGCAGGATGAGAATTATGAGCTGAGAAAGTTGATGGGTTGGTTGTCTGGTCATGAGCCTCGGTTGAGGATGATGATCGAGGCATTTAAGAGGCAGGATGGTGAGGGACTTGGGGCAAACAAGGTTGGTGAGCGAAGTGGAGAAAATATCCCAGAGCCACCTAAAACACACCACAAAAATGATTTCCCTCCTAAACCTAACCATCTTAGGAACCGACTAGACACAACCTCAGCTCCACATGTGTTTCCTATACCAACAAATGATCTCCAAAAGCCTATCAAGTTTGTGAGCACTTCGGGGAAAGTGTTATTTGGGAAGGAAAGTGAGAAGGCTAGTGAGGAGAGACCGGTGAGAAGTTGACTGGAGAGAAACCAAGTGAGCAGCCACAGCCCAAGCCTAAGCCTAAGCTTGTGAGGTTCCATTGTGACTATTGTGGGAGAGATGGCCATATGGTGGAGTTTTGCTTCAAGAGCAAGCGAGAGGAGAGAATGGCGAAGGAGTGGGCTAACAAGGACAAGTACCACCCTTCCGATGGTGTACTTGAGCCTCATGTGCAGATGCCCAGGGCCAAGGCGAGTGTGAGGACAGGTCGGGCTTGGGGAGAGCGGATGGCTGTTGGAGGTGCTGCTGCCATGGCTACACCGGTCAGACCGGTGTGGGGCACCGGTCAGACCGGTGCGAGGCACGGACGCAGGCAGTTTGGGTTTCGTGCTCGTACAGGTGCGAGGGTTGTTTCTGGAGGTCGTGGTTCTGGTGGTTGGGCATGAGAATTTGCAGGTGGTCAGGTTGCTAGGCATTCTCCCCCTCGAGTTCACTACGGGGATGGGAGGAGTCGTAGCTTTGAGAAGGATAGGAGGACGGTCCACGGGGTTTCTTTCGTGGTATTGGTCCTCCTCCAGGCAGAGAGGGGTCGTTCCCTCAGGGTGGTTACCGTGGTGGTGTTCGTGGAGGTAGCTTTGGTAGGAGAGATGGTTTGGTTTGTGCTGACCCCACTTTGGAGCAAATGGCTCGGCACTGGTTTTACTCTTTTGGTACTAACCCCAGTGTTGAGTCGTTTGTTCGTTCACGTGCTCATTTTTGAATTTCAGGTGGGAGACTTGAAGAACATTTGGTTGATTGACTCTGGTTGCTCGAGGCATATGACCGGAGACAGGGGTGGTTCTCAAATCTCGTCCCGGTGGTGACAAGGAGGTACATCACTTTTGGGGACACTGGGCGTGGGCGTGTGCTTTCAGAAGGTGAGATTAAGGTGAGTGACAAGATCACTCTCAGGCGTGTTGCTCTTGTTCAATCACTGGGGTACAATTTGCTTTCTGTGTCCCAACTGTTGGATGAGGGTTTTGAGGTGTTGTTTCGGCCAGGTGGTTCTCGGATTTTGGACTCTCGAGGGGACCTTGTCTGTATGGTCGTTCCCGAGGGTCAGGTGTTTCGTGCTGATTTTTCTCAGTCTTCGGGTGTAGAGCGTTTTTTCTTGGTTGGTTCTTCGAGTGAGTTGTGGAAGTGGCATAGGAAGTTGGGTCACTTGAGCTTTGACCTTTTGTCTCGCTTGAGTAAACTCAATTTGGTCCGAGGATTGCCACGGTTGAGGCTTGAGAAAGAGTTGGTTTGTGCGCCGTGTAGGCATGCCAAGATGGTAGCCTCTTCTCACCCGCCTCTCACCGATGTGATGACTGAGCGTCCATGCGAGCTGCTCCATATGGACCTTATTGGCCCATCTCGTGTGCGATCTGCGGGTGGGAAGTGGTATGTCCTTGTTGTGGTAGACGACTACTCTCGTTATGCGTGGGTGTTCTTTCTCGAGGATAAGGGGGAGACGTTTGGTTTTGATCGAGATCTAGTCTTCAGGTTTAGGAACGAGAGGCACGGAGATGCCATACGAGCAATCCATAGTGATAATTGCTCGGAATTCAGAAACTCTCGTTTTGAAACCTTTTGCCATGACTTGGGTCTTGAGCACCAGTTTTCGAGTCCATATAGGCCTCCCCAGAATGGTGTTGTGGAAAGGAAGAACATGACCCTGTGCGAGATGGCTCGGACGATGCTTGATGAGCATAGGACTCCGAGGAGGTTTTGTTCTAAGCTGGTGAATACCGCGTGCACATGAAGAAAACATGCTATGAGTTGATGCATGGTTGCACACCCGAGGTGAGTCACTTCCATGTCTTTGGTTGCAAATGCTTTATTCTGAAGAAAGGCAAGAAGTTGGATAAGTTTGAAGCTAGGTCTGTTGATGGTATTTTCTTTGGTTATGCATTTCATTCTAGAGTATATCGTGTGCTCAATCTTGAAACTAGCCAAATCGTGGAGACTTGCGAGGTAACCTTCGATGAGACACAGCCACGTAGTCAGCTTGTCTTTGAGTGTGCAGGTGATAATGAGCTTGGCGAGGAGATCTTTCAGGAGGAGGAGCATGAACATGGAGATGATGAAGATGGCGGTGTGGTGCCCCCGGCTGAACATGTACCCACTACTTCGACTACGGTGGTGGACGGACCCTCTCCTACACCTACGACGACAAATCAAGAACGAGGAGAAACTGCTGTTGAGGGGGAGGTAGCATCGAGGCGAGAACCTCCCCGGCGAGTACAAGTGGATCACCCAGCTTCGAGGATCATCGGCGACATGAATGAACGCACTACACGGTCGAGGGTTCGGAACAACTCTCATTTCGCTCATGCTGCATTTGTTGCTACTTTTGAGCCCAAAGACATTGGACACGCACTATCTGATCACAATTGGGTTAATTCGATGCATGAGGAGTTGGAGAACTTTGAGAGGAATCAGGTTTGGGAGTTGGTTGACCCTCCCCCAGGGTGTAAGCCGATTGGTACTAAGTGGGTGTGGAAGAACAAAGAGGCAGAGAAAGGTGAGGTTGTGAGAAACAAGTCTAGGCTTGTTGCTCAAGTGTTCAGTCAGAAGGAGGGGATCGACTACGAGGAGACCTTTGCTCCCGTAGCTCGTTTGGAGGCAATAAGGATCCTTCTAGCCTTTTCCGTGGCTAAAGGGTTCAAGTTGCACCAAATGGATGTGAAGTGTGCTTTTCTGAATGGTGTGTATGTCAGGCAACCTCC
This sequence comes from Cenchrus americanus, assembly GCA_947561735.1. NCBI lineage: Eukaryota > Viridiplantae > Streptophyta > Magnoliopsida > Poales > Poaceae > Cenchrus > Cenchrus americanus. The sequence continues at coordinate 151,031,512 of OX387242.1, read as the reverse complement.
GGGGTTTGAGAGTGAGAAGTACCCCCACCGGGTCTACAAGTTGAGAAAGGCACTGTATGGGTTGAAGCAGGCGCCTAGAGCTTGTTTGAGAGAGGTTTTGAGATGGGGAAGGTTGATCAGACCTTTTTTCTACTGAGGCAAGGCAGAGATATCCTGATTGTGCAGGTGTACGTGGATGATATTGTCTTTGGTGGCTCGTCTAACTCTCTTGTTGCAAGGCTTGCAGAGGATATGAGCAGGGAATTTGAGATGAGCATGATGGGCAAGTTGCAGTTCTTCCTCGGGCTACAAATCAAGCAATCAAAGGAAGGAACATTTGTGCACCAAGCTAAGTACACCAAGGACATTGTGCGGAAGTTCAAGATGGAGGATTCCAAGGCTATGACGACACTGATGAGTACGACTACAGCTCTTGATGCGGACGAGAAAGGTGAACACGTGGACCAGAAGGAGTACCGAAGCGTGATTGGGTCACTCCTCTACTTGACGGCGTGTCTGTGTGCTTGTTTTCGGTGTGTCTGTGTGCTTGTTTTCAAGCGTCTCCGAGGACTTCGCATCGTCAAGCGGTGAAGCGAATTTTCAGGTACTTGCGTCACACTCCCGACTTCGGCCTTTGGTACTCCGCGTCCTCTTCTTTGGCGCTTTATGGTTTTTCAGACGCGGATTTTGCCGGGTGTCGGTTGGATAGGAAGTCCACTTCTGGGACTTGCCAGTTTTTGGGTTCTTCTTTGGTGTCTTGGTCTTCCCGCAAACAGTCGAGTGTTGCTCAATACACTACCGAGGCCGAGTACGTTGCCGCTGCTAGTTGTTGCTCTCAGCTCCTTTGGATTTCATACACCATGAGTGACTTTGGTGAGGAGTATACCCATGTCCCACTTCAATGTGATCGCACCAGTGCCATAAGCGTTGCAAAGAACTTAGTGCTCCATTCCAAAACCAAGCACATATAAGTGAGGTATCATTTTCTGAGAGATAACGTAGAGAAAGGAAAGATAGCTTTGATCCATGTACCCACACATGACCAACTAGACGATATTTTCACCAAACCCCTAGATCAAGCAACTTTCACTCGTTTGCGGGGGGAACTTGGTTTGTGTTTGATTTCTTGAGATGGGTGTGTGGGAGCTCCTTTGTAGCATATGTATAGCTTTCCTTTGTGCATTATTTGCATTTGGCATGGCATATCCAACATGATGTATAGGCATCCTTGTATCTTGGATCGCATGCATTTTGTATCATATGCATTGGATAGGAAAAGCTTCTCCTATATACAGTGTTCACCATGAAATGCTATTTATGTCTTTGTGAGCTTGTTTGGTATGCTATGGTTAGTTTGGCATAGCTCTTGATGATCTTGATGAATAATCCATGGTTGATGGCTATGTTTTTTTTTGAAGAATGTCACATGTATGCTCTCTCATGTGTAAATGCCTTTATATGATCTTGACATGTTTTAGTGGCTTGGTTATGCTTAACTTGTGGTTGGATAGCTAGTTTATTGATCATATGGGACCAAAGGCTCATTTGCCATCATGAATGTTTAGCCCTCTTGCTTCATCTTGTGGAGGGGCATAAGTTCCTTTTTGTCGCAAAGACATTTCATGTAGCATATATGAATCTGAAAATGAAATGTAAAATGCTTGGAAAATGTGCTCCCATGTCATATGTGTTGAATCTAATTTGCTTTGGGTGCTAAACCGTTGCATGATGCCTACCAATGAGAAGTCTCATACATAGAAGTAGGCACATGGCTCGGTGGCTTTGACATGACATGAAGTGCTTGTGGGTGTTTGTGATGGTCTTATGATTAGAATGGTTGTCCTAGCATGAAGTTTGTGTGGCTTTGCCATTTTGATATGTTTTGATCATGTTTAGGACTTTGCTCATGAGAGGCAATTTTTTCACAAAAATTGCCCAGATCCATCTTAGCTTCGTCCAATGGTTGTGAAACTTGGTGATCTTGTAGTTGATGTCGATACGAAGCTATAGAGTATCTACCTTGCTCATTTGGACATGGGTAGCATCCTATGTTGAATTTTGTCTATTTGAGAAGCTCTAGGTTGAAAGTTTTGCATTTTTTGCTTGATTCATGCATTGCCAACAAAGGGGAGAAGTTTGAGCTTGAAATGGCTTGCTGGATGCATTTAGTAGGTTTTCAGGTGGTTTCGAGCCATTTCTGGGCTCTGGTGTGCACCGGTCTGACCGGTCAAGGTCACCGGTCTGACCGGTGGTTGTGACCAATCGATCGGGGTGTGAAGTTGTTGTTGCGGCTTGCCGTTTTCAAGTGGTCTGCGTGCTTTCGTCCAGGGGGAGTTGCATTGGTTCAGGGGGAGCTCTTTGTGGTTTTTCAAGCTTTGGTTTGGTGGTTTGCGCTTTTTTCTTGAGCTTTGTTTTGTCTCGGATGTGTCGAGCCGTTGCCCTTGCCTAAGGGGTCCGATACTTGTCTTCTTCAAGTGATCTTGCTCTTTGCCTTTGTTTGGCTTTTGATCGCTTGTCGGAGTTTCTTTTTGTTCGTTTCTTTTCTTTTTCTTTTCTCTCTTGTTACTTTGTGTGGGTGTTGTCAATGCACTCATCAAGGGGAGATTGAGGACCATGTGTGGTTCGAGGACCGGTGGATAGTCGCTTCCTTGTGTGATGAGTGATTGACAATGTTGTGTGGACTGATTCTTGGCTAAGTATTGCAGGTGCAGGTTGCGGCTTGATTGGTGTTGGTGTAGGTGAAGAACAAGCACGAAAGGTCGTCGCCGGTGAGGCCTCCAGGTGTGGAGAAGACAAGTAGGCTTCGTTCGAGGGACCCGGTGGCCAGCGGGGTCAAGTGCGGGCCGCATGGTGGCATGAACAACAAGATGAAGTCGTGGACGGTTTCTTGGTTGAGCCTCAAAACCAAGGTCGAGCCGGGACTACGTGGGAGCCGAGTCATGAGTGGAGATTGGCGGAGGCTACACCGAGTTCGCGGGGTTTCCAGTGGTTCACCAGAAAATCACTGGGTTCCTTGGTTGATCCAGAAAGCCAAGACCGAAGAACCGAAGATGGTGCTTCGCGACGGTGCCGCACGGGCCGATCGGGTGGGTCCAACCGGTCTGACCGGTAGGTACCGGTCTGACCGGTGAGGAGCACTGGTCTGACCGGTGTGCGACGACGCAGTCCGGAATCTTCGAAGCGAAGGACACGCGTCGGGATCGCAAGGCTTGCGTCGAGGCTAAGCAGGTTCCGGTCGCCGGTGAAGGACCGATACGGCGAACCATAGAGGGGGGGAGTGAATGGGAGCCGATAAAAATTCTTCTCGAAGTAGATGGAAACTCCAACAAGATGAACACGGCTTCCAACACACGTCTCTGACTCACTACCCAAATTGGCCAAGACCATGTAGCCACTGGAGTGCCACGGGACCTAGGACCCAACACACAACCTTCCGACCCGAGAACGCAGCAGAACACCAAACCTCGAGTCTACAGACCAACACCGGTCAGACCGGTGAGCACCACCCGGTCAGACCGGTCCCTACTGGTGAGAGTTGGCAACTTCCACTAAGTGGCTTCACACCGGTCGGGCCGGTGTAACACACCGGTCAGACCGGTCCAAGCCTGAAAGCCCCCAAATCACCAAATAGGCCTACCGTCCTCCAAACTGACCCAAACTCGAAACAGCTGCAACACAGGACAACAGCGAACACACCCAGACGTTCACCCGAGCAAAAACCCACCGAGAGTTGCACCGGTCAGACCGGTCAAGAGCACCGGTCAGACCGGTGTAGCCTGGGCGGCTCGGGATGAACAACACCCGCGGGTCAACTCCCCCAAATCCAAATCTAGATCTCCCGAATCGCTCCACGGACTTGAACAATACTTTGGGGATAATAGGAACACCTCATGAGGAGTCCATATCCAAGTTTAATCCCACCAAAACTTGTCCAAAATGAAAGAATCAAAGAAATCCATCCAAGAACACCTCTAACCCTAGAACTCGGAAAACCCCCAAAATCGAGCCCCTTTACTCACAGATTTGGGAGGGGAATCACAACCCAAAGAACCACGAAGGGTTCCCACAAATTTCCCCTATCAAATCCCTAAGAGAAAGGTCCCGAAAACAACCCAAGAAAAACACCAAGAAAGAGCTCCGAAAATCACCACCAAGAACAACCGGCAACAACACAACAAGGCCTTGAGGTACCCTGCCGAATCATCTATACGTGCCACAAAGGTTCATACAAGGTCTAGCTTGCCGCCCGATCATCCAACCCTCTCACAAGATCTCACCATGAAGCTCTCAAGCTAGTCCTATGGAAATCCTAAGAAAATAGGAAGGGAAAATAGGAAAGCAAATGAACTAGGGTTCCAAGAGAGTTAGCTGCCATCCTCTAACCTCTTGGGTTATATGGAGGCAACTGAAAGTCTAAAATACCCTTTCCTAATAACTAAGGATACAAGCCCCTCAAGGGTGGTTTTGGAAATCTTCAAGCTTTCTCCATCGGACGGATGCCCAGCGACCGCAACCTGCTTAGCCTCGACGCAAGCCTTGCGATCCCGACACGCGTCCTCTGCTTCGAAGATTCCAGACTGCGTCGTCGCACACCGGTCAGACCGGTACCCACCGGTCAGACCGGTATGGCGCTACTGCAGCACCGTCTTCGGTTCTTCGGTCTTGGCTTTGTGGATCAACCAAGGAACCCAGTGGCTTTCTGGTGAACCACCGGAAACCTCGAGAACTCAGTGTAGCCTCCGCCAATCTCCACTCATGACTTGGCTCCCACATAGTCCCGGCTCGACCTTGGTTTTGAGGCTCAACCAAGAAACCGTCCACGACTTCATCTTGCTGTTCATGCCACCATGCGGCCCACACTTGACCCCGCTGGCCACCGGGTCCCTCGAACGAAGCCTACTTGTCTTCTCCACACCTGTAGGCCTCACCGGCGACGACCTTTCACGCTTGTTCTTCACCTGCACCAACACCAGTCAAGCCGCAACCTGCACCTGCAATACTTAGCCAAGAATCAGTCCACACAACGTTGTCAATCACTCATCGCACAAGGAAGCGACCATCCACTGGTCCTCGAACCACACATGGTTCTCAATCTCCCCCTTGATGAGTGCATTGACAACACCCACACGAAAGTAACAAGAGAGAAAAGAAAAAGAAAAGAAACGAACAAAAAAAACTAGAACAAGCGATCGAAAGCCAAACAAAGGCAAAGAGCGAGATCACTTGAAGAAGACAAGTCTCGGACCCCTTAGGCAAGGGCAACGGTTCGACATATCCGAGACAAAACAAAGCTCAAGCAAAGAGCACAAAACCACCGAAACAAAGCTCGAAAAACCACAAAGAGCTCCCCCTGCACACATGCAAGCTCCCCCTGAACCAATGCACCTCTCCCTGGGCGAATGCATGCAAACCACTTGAAAACAGGGCAGCTGTGCAGCAAGTTCAGCTCACACTGGTCAGACCGGTCACCACCACTGGTCAGACCGGTGCCCAACATGTGCATAGGACTAGCACTAACACCGGTCAGACCGATGACCTCGACCGGTCAGACCGGTGACCAAAAGAGCCCAGAAAATGGCTCTAAACCACCTGAAAACCTTCTAAATGCATCCAGCAAGCCACTTCAAGCTCAAACTTCTCCCCTTGTTGGCAATGCATGAATGAAGCCAAAAATGCAAAACTTTCAACCTAGAGCTTCTCAAATAGACAAAATTCAACATAGGATGCTACACATGTCCAAATAAGCAAGTTAGATACGCTATAGCTTCGTATCGACATCAACTACAAGATCACCAAGTTTCACAACCATTGGACGAAGCTAAGATGGATTTGGGCAATTTTGCGAAAAACTTGCCTCTCATGAGCAGAGTCCTAAACATGATCAAAGCATATCAAAATGGGAAAGCCACACAAACTTCATGCTAGGACAGCCATTCTAATCATAAGACCATCACAAACACCCACAAGCACCTCATGTTATGTCAAATCCACCAAGCCATGTGCCTACTTCTATGTATGAGACTTCTCATTGGTAGGCATCATGCAACGGTTTAGCACCCAAAGCAAATTAAATTCAGAACATATGACATGGGAGCATATTTTCCAGGCATTTTCCATTTCATTTTCAGATTCATAATTTGTACATGAAATGTCTTTGCGACAAAAAGGAACTTATGTCCCTCCACAAGATAAAGCAAGAGGGCTAAACATTCATGATGGCAAATGAGCCTTTGGCCCCATATGATCAATAAACTAGCTATCCAACCACAAATTAAGCATAGCAAAGCACTAAAACATGTCAAGATCATATAAAGGCATTTACACTTGAGAGAACATACATGTGACATTTTTCAAAAAAAACATGGCCATCAACCATGGATTATTCATCAAGATCATCAAGAGCTAAGCCAAACTAACCATAGCATACCAAACAAGCTCACAGAGACATAAATAGCATTCCATGGTGAACAATGTATATAGGAGAAGCTTTTCCTATCCAATGCATATGATACAAAATGCATGCCATCTAAGATACAAGGATGCCTATACATCATGTTACATATGCCATGCCAAATGCAAGAAATGCACAAAGGAAAGCTATACATATGCTACAAAGGAGCTCCCACACACCCAACTCAAGAAATCAAACACACACCAAGTTCCCCCCGCAAACGAGTGAAAGTTGCTTGATCTAGGGGTTTGGTGAAAAATCGGCTAGTTGGTCATGTGTGGGTAAATGGATCAAAGATATCTTGCCTTTCTCTACGTTGTCTCTCAGAAAATGATACCTCACTTCTATGTGCTTGGTTTTGGAATGGAGCACTGGGTTCTTTGCAACGCTTATGGCACTTGTGCTATCACATTGAAGTGGAACATGGGTATACTCCTCACCAAAGTCACTCATGGTATATGAAATCCAAAGGAGCTGCGAGCAACAACTAACAGCGGCAACATACTCGGCCTCGGTAGTGGATTGAGCAACACTCGACTGTTTGCGGGAAGACCAAGACACCAAAAAAGAACCTAAAAACTGGCAAGTCCCAGTAGTGGACTTCCTATCCAACCGACACCCGGCAAAATCCGCGTCTGAAAAACCATGAAGCGCCAAAAAAGAGGACGCGGAGTACCAAAGACCGAAGTCGGGAGTGTGACGCAAGTACCTGAAAATTCGCTTCACTGCTTGCCGATGCGAAGTCCTCGGAGACGCTTGAAAACGAGCGCACAGACATACCGTGAACTGGATGTCCAGCCTCGTCGCCGTCAAGTAGAGGAGAGACCCGATCATGCTCCAGTACTCCTTCTGGTCCACGTGTTCACCTTCCTCGTCCGCATCAAGAGCCGTAGTCGTACTCATCGGTGTCGTCATAGCCTTGGAATCCTCCATCTTGAACTTCCGCACAACGTCCTTGGTGTACTTAGCTTGGTGCACAAATGATCCTTCCTTTGATTGCTTGATTTGTAGCCCGAGGAAGAACTGCAACTCGCCCATCATGCTCATCTCAAATTCCCTGCTCATATCCTCTGCAAACCTTGCAACAAGAGAGTTAGACGAGCCACCAAAGACAATATCATCCATGTACACCTGCACAATCAAGATATCTCTGCCCTGCCTCATCAAAAACAAGGTCTGATCGACCATCCCCATCTCAAAACCTCTCTCAAACAAGAACCCCCTCAACCTGCCATACCAAGCTCTAGGCGCCTGCTTCAACCCATACAGCACCTTCCTCAACTTGTACACCCGGTGGGGGTACTTCTCACTCTCAAACCCCGGTGGTTGCCTCACATACACTTCTTCCTCCAACACACCATTCAGGAAAGCACTCTTCACATCCATTTGGTGCAACTTGAACCTTTTAGCCATGGAAAAGGCTAGAAGGATCCTTATTGCCTCCAAACGGGCTACAGGAGCAAAGGTCTCCTCGTAGTCGATACCCTCCTTCTGACTGAACCCCTGAGCAACAAGCCTCGACTTGTTTCTCACAACCTCATCTTTCTCTCCCTCTTAGTTCTTCCACACCCACTTTGTACCAATCGGCTTACACCCTGGAGGAGGGTCAACTTTTGTGCGTAAGGTTCCGGCTTGGGGAGAAAAGAGTGCTATGGGAGGAAGAGGTCCTGCTGGAGGAGTGAAATCGGTCAGACCGGTTTGGAGGCAGCAGGGGGACCAGTTTGGTTTTCGTGCTTGTGATGCGTCTCGATTTGTTGCAGGAGGTCGTGCTTCTGGTGGTTGGTCTGGAGAGCTTGCAGGTGGTGAGTTTGCTGGACGTTCTCCACCTCGTGATCGATACAAGTTTGGTAGAGGTCGCAGCTTTGAGTCTCAGAGGGGCTACGGACCATGCTTTTCCTATCATGGTAGTCGTACTCCTCCTATGAGACGGGAGTGGTTTTCCCATGGTGGTTCCAGGTTTGATAGGTTTGAAAGGATGGATCGCAGTTTTGATAGGCGCGGTAGGATAGATGTTGCTAACCCTACTTTTGAGGAAATGGCCCGACATTGGTTTCACACCTTTGGGACTAACCCCAATGTTGAGTCATTTGCTCATTCTCGCTCTTGGTTTTGAGTTGCAGGTGGGAGACCCGGAGAACATTTGGTTGATATCGGGGGTCGTTCTTCGGCCTCATACCCCGGTGGTGACATGAAAGTACATCACTCTCGGGTATGGTGGACAAGGATGAGTGACTTCTTGTTGACGGTGAATTTCCGTCAACCTAGAGTACTTGTTATACATTGGTTTCGATTATGATTTGCAACTAACCCGCCACTAGGCATACTAATGATGTAACAAGTTCACAATTGCATGTCGATTTTGGAGTTTGTTGTTTACGCAAGAAATCTACGCTAATGAGGAGACTTTCGGGATAAGTTCACCAAGCACTTTGGAAGAAGATCATGAAGCCCGACAAGAGTCAAGACACGCAATGAACATGACTCCAAATGACCAGAGGACCGAAGCGTCAACGTGCAAATCTTCAGGGACTCAATCAGAAAACAGCGAAGCTTGCATAGGAAGGATTCAAGCCTTAACCGTGAAGGAAACGACGTCAAAGGCCCACATGCAAGTGCACACAAATAAGGGATCACGCGAGAAGCAATCGGGGAGGAAACCGGGGCCGAACCGGGCCAAAGTGGGCCTGGGCCGGCCGGCCTGGGCCGACCGACCCAGCCCACTCCGGGGTCGATTCGGTCCCCCCTTTGCCCTAGGTGTTCGTCTATTTATTGCCTCCGCCGCCGTCGGCCGCCACATCGAACAAATCATCCTACCGACGCCAATCACCAGAAAACCGCCGCCGCAAGATGAGGGAGAGAGTTAGATGAGCTCGTCGCAAGGATCAACGCCGGCTGAGAGAAGGAAGCAAGAGGAGGACTCCAAGACGTTGGCCTAGGGGTGTTCCCAAGCTCCATCGCTGCCATCTTCATCGACGACGTTCTCCGGAGTCTCCATCACCCCTATGTGCTTCAATCCGTGTAAGATGATGGGGTAATGTCTCCGTTCATCCCTAGGATTAGATGGATACATGCTATGTGATCGCTACTTGATTCGTGGTTTCAATCTATTGTTTTCATGTTGATGATGCTTTGATGATTAAGGTTAGCTACCATGTTTTTCGGGCGTATGATATCCGCTACTCCCACGATTCCATCAACATACCGTGTCCATCATAGGTCTAGTCATGAATACCTTCGCGTAGTGACAGTACGAGAGGAGGGAAAGGGCGAAACCGTGGTCACAACCCCCAGTAGATTGGTTTACCGCTTTCGTGTAGTAGATGCATACCATGTTATCCTAGATCCTAGGGAGGGAACGCTTATCTTTCTTACTCACTCTCTTGTGTTCACCCCTTTACCATCTAGTTTAACCCTAGATTTGTTTGATCAACTTAACTTAGATTAACTTAGGTTAGATTGTTTTACCTTTATATTAATACTCTTTCAAAGGTTTTCCATTCAACTAGATTAGTGCTTGGTTAAGCGCTAGCAATCCCCTTGCTCCGCGGATTGACAAGAACCTTGGGAATCCCGTGGTGAAAAAGGTGTAGGTCCGTACGCTTGCGGATCGTAGGTGGATACGAGTTTTATCCGTCAACACTTCTGAAGAAATGATAAAGGTAGGTGAATTTGTGACCTTCAAGTGTGTGGCCTTGGTCAAGCCACTTGGTTCTTTTTGCTCTTTGCCCTATCTCATGTGTGTAGGGTGAGCCTTGTATGCTCTTTGGCCCAAGTGCATGTGTTTAGGGGGAGCTTGTGAGTTTTGCGCTCCATTGCTCTTTTGTCGGTGATGTCGAGCCCTTTTTGCCTCCCCTCGAGGAGCCGGTTGTTTGTGAGCTTTGTGTGTGGGAGCTCCTTTGTAGCATATGTATAGCTTTCCTTTGTGCATTTCTTGAATTTGGCATGGCATATGTAACATGATGTATAGGCATCTTTGTATCTTAGATTGCATGCATTTTGTATCATATGCATTTTGTAGGAAAAGCATCTCTCATATACATTGTTCACCATGATGTGCCATATATGATCTTGTGAGCTAGTTTGGTATGCTATGGTTAGTTTGGCTTAGCTCTTGATGATCTTGATTTATATTCATGGTTGATGGTTGTGTTTTTGAAAAATTGTAACATGGATGCCCTCTTGTGAGTAAATGCCTTTATATGATCTTGACATGTTTTAGTGGTTTGGCTGTGCTTAATTTGTGCTTGGATAGCTTATTTTGATCATATGGGTCCAAAGGCTCATTTGCCATCATGAATGTTGAGCCCTCTTGCTTTATCTTGTGGAGGGGCATAAGTTTCTTTTTGCCGCAAAGACATTTCATGTACCAAGTATGAATCTGAAAATGAATTGTAAAATGCTTGGAAAATGTGCTCCCATGTCATATGTGATAAATTTAATTTGCTTTGGGTGCTAAACCGTTGCATGATGCCTACCAATGAGAAGTCTCATATATAGAAGTAGGCACATGGCTCGGTGGCTTTGACATGACATGAGGTGCTTGTAGGTGTTTGTGATGGTCTTATGATTAGAATGGTTGTCCTAGCATGACGTTTGTGTGGCTTTGCCATTTTGACATGTTTTGCTCATGTTTAGGACTTTGCTCATGAGAGGGTAAATTTTCGCAAAATTGCTCAATTCTATCTTAGCTTCGTCCGTTGGTTGTGAAACTTTGTAATCATGAAATTGATGTCATTACTAAGCTGTAGAGTATATGACTTGCTCATTTGGACATGTGTAGCATCTTGTGATGAATTTTTTATACTTGAGAAGCTCTAGGTTGCATATTTTTAAATTTGAGCCTTGATTCATGCATTGGCAACAAGGGGGAGAAAGAAAGGTGGAGAAAAGTTGCATTGCATCCCTCGAACCTATCCCAAGAGTCAAGGGCGAGCTTGTGTATTTCTTTTGCATTTTTGGCTTTTGGAGGGTGTGGTCTGCTGTATGAAATCGTCCTGACCGGTTTTGGTAACTAGTCTCACCTGTTTTAGTGGAACCGGTCTGACCGGTTTTGGGAACCAGCCTGACCGGTTTGTGCCCAGGTTTGGCACTTGTTCAGGGGGAGCATGCATATGTGCATGGGGAGCTCTTGTATGCTTTGGTGGTTTGTGCTCTTTTCTCGAGCATGGTTTTGTCTCGGATGTGTCGAGCCGTTGCCCTTGCCTAAGGGGTTTGAGACTTGTCTTCTTCAAGTGATCTTGCTCTTTACCTTTCTCGGCTTTCGATCGCTTGTAGGAGTTTCTTTTTATTCGTTTCTTTTATTTTTCCTTTTCTCTGTGGTTACCAAATGTGTGTGTTGTCAATGCACTCATCAAGGGGGAGATTGGGGACCAGGTGTGGTTCGAGGACCGGTGGATGGTCGCTTACTGGTGTGATGAGTGATTGACAACGTTGTGTGCACTGATTCTTGGCTAAGTATTGCAGGTGCAGGTTGCGGCTTGACTCGTGTTAGTGCAGGTGAAGAACAAGCGCGAAATGTCGTTGCCGGTGAGGCCTCCAGGTGTAGAGAAGACAAGTAGGCTTCGATCGAGGGACCCGGTGGCCAGTGGGGTCAAGTGCGGACCGCATGGTGGCAAGAACAGCAAGATGAAGTCGGTGGACGGTTTTTGGTTGAGCTACAAAAACAAGGTCAATCAGGGACTTCGTGGGAGCCAAGTCATGAGTGGTGATTGGCGGAGGCTACATCAAGTTCGCGGGGTTTGCGGTGGTTCAACAGAAAATCACCGGGTTACTCGGCTGAGCCACAAAGTCGAGGCCGAAGACCGGGCGTGGCTGTCTGGCCAAAACAGGTCTGGCCGGTTTGGAGAACAGGTCTGATCGGTTTGGGGTCGCAGGGCGCCGGAAGCTTCGAAGCGGAGGACATGCGTCGGGATCGCAAGGCTTGCGTCGAGGCTACACGAAGTGCGGTCGCTGGGCATCCGTCCGATGGTGCTACAAAGACCAAAGTGCCCTTGGTGGGCGTGTATCCTAGTTTAGGCTTTAGGGGTATTTTAGTCTTTCAGCTTTCCTCCATATAACCCAAGGGGTGAGAGGATGGCAGCCAACTCTTGGAACCCTAGCTCATTTCGTTTTTCTATTTTCCCTTCCTATTTTCTTAGGATTTCCATAGGACTAGCTTGAGAGCTTCATGTTGAGATTTTGTGAGAGGGTTGGATGATCGGGCGGCAAGCTAGACCTTGTATGAACCATCTTGGTATTAATAGTTGATTCAGCGTGGTTCCTCAAGGCTTTGTTGTGTTGTTCCCGGTTGTTCTTGGTGGTGATTTCCGGAGCCCTCTCTTTGTGATTTTCTTGGGATTTTCGTGGGAAGCTTTTGGAGGTGTTTCTTTGCGGGATTTGTTTTGGGAATGACACATGAGGTTGGTGTGCCTCTTTTCTTGGTGATCTTGGCCCTCAAATCCCGTAGGAAGGCCTTCGATTTTGGTGGTTTTCGAGTTCTTCGTGTTCTTGTGGTAGAGGCTTGAGATTTGCAATTTCAGGAGTTGTATGAAGTTTGAGGCTGTAATTTTTGGGGCATAACCTCTCCTTGGGGTGTTCATCATCTCCCCAAAATTTCGTCTCAACACTCAAAGTGGTTTGGGAGGTCCGTCGATCGAAAGTTTGGGGCTGTTTCGCGGGCTGATTTTTAGGGGGGGGCGGTACTACAGACACTGTGCAGGTTGTACCGATGACCTGATTTTCAGCTGCCAGAGAGTCTTTATCGGTAGTACCGACGCAAGGTCGGAGTACCGATAGTCGGAAGTACCGACCTAGTGCCGGAAGTACCGATAACCTGGTTTTCAAGTGCAAGTAAGCCCATATCAGTAGTACCGACCTGGGGCCGGTAGTACCTACAATTTCTGCTGCAGTTTGTCTCACGCTAGCTTTTTCTCTCGGTTCGTTTGGCGCTTGCTTCTGCTTTGTTCTTAGGCTTGATCTAACTTGTTCCTAGGGTCAGTAGGTCCGTTGTGACTACGTGATCTTGGCAAGTGTGTGCGAGATTCTTCGGAAGTGATTTAGGGCATAGGCCAGGTTCTTAAGAAGAATTTTTATCGGATCCCATTCACTCCCCCCCCTCTCTGGTCGCCTAATCGGTCCTTCAACACCTCCGCCGTCCCAGGGGGTGCCCATCACGCACATCCAGTTTTTGTCGTCGCCGTCGCCAATTCCAGGGTACTCCAAGCAGTCACCGGTCCAGCACCACCCATACCACGGGCTGCAGCAACAAAACCAGGGGGCCGTTCCAGACGAACACGAGGCCATCGGCGTTCTGTGCTATTACAAGCTGTCCTTCCCCACCTTTGACGGCCCGGAAGACCCTCTGGGTTGGCTCAACCGGTGTGAATAGTTCTTCCACGCGGAACGCACCGGAGATGGCGACAAGGTCGGCCTCGCTTCCTTCCACATGACGGGTGCGGCCCAGCACTGGTACTTCATGCTAGAACACGACACCGGCATCGTGTCATGGCCGCACTTCAAGGAGCTCTGCCAACAGCGCTTCGGTCCGGCGATGGGGGTCAATCACCTGGCAGATCTCGCTCGGATTCCCTTCCGCCACAACGTCGACGAGTACATCGAGTCCTTCCAGGTGCGGTTTGCGCACGCCGGCTATCTGACACCAGTGCAGCAAGCCCGCTTGTTGTCACACCCGAATTTGAAGGCAAACTCGAATGCATGAATTACATGTGCGCCAGGATCAAGTTACACACACGTAATGACTCAGTGAATATCAGATACAGTGCCAAAGCGTAAAAGAGAGTATTAAAACCATTACATGACCGAGAGTCTGAACAACGTATCATCAGAGCGGACAACTAGCAGCGGATCTTCAGAATGGAACTCCACAGGCAGCTGACTGGTGGCACGCACGCCTAGTACTCATCATCAATCTTCAAGTCTGAGCAGCAATCCGGGTTGTGTAGATGCAATAAATAAACAAGCGTGAGCACATGTCGTACTCAGCAAGGGAAGAATATCATGATAAACATGCAAGGCTGTATAAGTGGATGGCCAAGGGGTTTAAGCAGGTTAGCATTTTGGTTGATCAAATTTTATTAAGCAACTTACTTACTAGCAAATGTAAGTGTATACCATCCCACAATTAAAGTGTAACATCATAACCATGAACATAAAGTAAAGAATAATTTAAATTCATCTTCCGATAGATTAATCATGTGAGGGTCTAGGCCGCTCTTGACCGTGAGCACGGCTAATCGATTAGTTTTTAACACTCTGAAAAGGTTGTACATCTTTACCCACAAGTCGCGTAAAAACTCCGAAGAGCTTTAGACCCAACCACGCGATGCGATCAGGCATCATACCACACTGCCAAGGTGTGGTTGCATAGGGACGCTACGAGGCCTTTACAAAGATTCCCTAATGTGCAGCAACCCACTAGGTTTCAGGACGAAGCGGGGCATAAATCTCCCTAGCGGGTACCATGTCTTAGCAAAGCCCAACTCCTCGCTAGAGCAGGTCTATACTCCGTCAACGCCTCCCCATTTGTCCCTTTCAGGTAAGATTACTACAACACCAAGGTCTTTAATTAATCAGCCAAGCCAGAGCCATATAGCCTTGTGGTTATACTGTTGTCCTGGGTAGTTCTCCATGTTCCAATTAAACATATGGTCTTGTAATTAACTTACCATCAAAGAACATAGAGCATAAACGGGTATCAAGTTGTTTATTACCAACCCAGTTGAGCAACTAAGCAGCATCTACCATCAAGATTAATTAAGTAACCCAGTTACAAGGCAACAGTCAAAAGAATCTAGGTATAGTCCTTAATAGGAACCCGTCAAAATTAATGCAAGCAAGAAACTAAATATAGTGATTAAATGCATGTTCATATAGGATAAAGCGGGTATGACCAAGGACACTTGCCTCTCACAAGATCCGGAATTGCTCAGAGTCTTCAAGTCTTCACCACAGAAAATCTTCGGGCTGCTCGTTCTCTACGCATCACACATTCACATGCAAGAGATAATACAATAAAATAAGAAAACAATTCACCAATCAATTCAAACAGGAACAAAAGCTTCACTAAACTGATCTACTCGTCGAGATAAACAAATGGATATAAAGAACGCTAAAAACGGAGCTAAAACGCGTAATCTACGACCGAAACAAGGTGCAGGGGCTATTCTGCAGGAAAACTAAACTTCCAGGGACTAAACTGCGAGAATCTAAGGGCTAAAACATAATTTTAGAAAGAAACACAGGGGCTAAAACACTAAACTAGCAGCCAGGGACCTCGGGCACAAAACCTTAAAAACCTAGGGTTTGAACCACACGGAAAAGGACCTATCTGCGATACTTTTCCTAAGGTGGAAGGGCCGGCCTACAAAACTTAAAAAGGATAGCGTCTCTTTTGCAAAAACGGCCGGGTCACAGCTGCGTTGACCGGTACACTGACCGATTGACTTGGTTTAGATTTGATCTGACGGCCCGTCGCCCGGGGCGCGAAGGACGGCGGCACCGGCAGAGGTGCGCGGCGGCGACCGGCGTAGCTCCGGCGAGCTCGCTTGGTTTCGATCTACGGTGCACGAACTGGTGTGCGGCTTGCACCAGGGTGAAGCGAGGGCCACGGAGATCTTGCCTAGGGTGGCGAGGACGGCGGGTAAACACCGGAGACGGCGCGCGGCTCGGGGGAGCAGATGGCTCACGACGGCGACCTCCGGTGAGCGCGCGCAGGCGATACACAGCACGTGGAGTCCAACGCGCTACACCGGCGGCTTCGTCACCTCCTCACGAACCTTCGGATCTGCTCCACGATGAAGGAACGACAGCGACCGAGGGGAATCAGCAGCGGCGGCGGCGGCCTAGGGTTGTGAGGCGGCAGCGGCGCGGTGTAGCTAGGGTTTGGGGCTTTGGTGCGGCGGCGCACTATAAAGGGGCAGGGCGGCCCTGACGCGTGGGCCCAAGGAAGGGAGCGCGCGGCCGGCGTGGTCGGGTCGGCTCGTGCGCGGCCTGAGGTGGAAGATGACGACGCGGCCCCACATGTCGGCGGCTCAGGGCGGAGGACAACACGGGCCGCGCTGGAGAAATGGTACTGGGCCGTCTTGGGCCGCAAGGTCGGTGCGCGGCTGAGCAGGAGAGCTGGGCCGCGGGAGGGAAAAACGAGCTGGGCCACCAGGGAAGGATTAGCTGGGCCGAAAGCAAGGAAAACTAGGGGAGGAAAAGGAAACGCTTTGCAAATTCCAAAGGAATTCAAACAAATGAATTCAAACACAGGTTTGAATTCAACCAATCAAAAATTGTGCTCCAGCATGAATGCAACAATAAACTCCTATGGTTCATTTATTTAATTAAAAATAATTAAATGCCTATAAAAATTAAATAAACCCCTAAAAATTCTTAAACAAGCATTTGTTGCTAAGCAAAATTTTATTAAAAGCCATAATTAAAATTTTGGGTGTTACACTTGTTCTCAAGCGGCCTGCCGGACCACATCAGGGTTGATGTCGAGCTACTGGCGCCCCAGGACCTACAACGCGCGGTGCGCACATACGAGCGCCGCACCGCTCATCTCCCTAGACCCCCGCGCTTGCCGCGACAGCAGCCGTGGTCCCTTCCTCTGCCCGCGCCAGCCACCGCCGCTCCGCCGCCGACGGTCGCGCCGGCCGCGACACCACCGACCAGGCCGACGCGCACGTTCCGCCGCCTGTCCCCGGCGGAGATGACCGAGCAACACCGACAGGGCCTATGCTACAACTGGGACGAACCATATGTCTGCGGCCACAAGTGCCCCCGCCTCTTCTACTTGGATGTGGCAGATCCGGATGATGAGGTCCCCAACCTCATGGATGACCCTCTGTCCGCCAAGGAAGACAAGCCGTTCATCTCCTTGAATACCATCACCGGGATACGCGGCGAAGACACGATGCAGGTGCGCGTCACGTTGGGCACCCAGGACTTCACGGTGCTCCTCGATTCCGGCTCCACCACCAACTTCATCATCTGCGCCGCCGGCAACGGTGCCCGTCTTCGTTTCCAGAGCGGTCAAGGTGCATACGTCCGCGTCACGAATGGCGACAAGGTGGCGTGCCAGGTCTTGGCACGCGACGTCGCGATCCGCATCGGTCAGGAGGAGTTCCTCATCAACTGCTTCGCAATTCCTCTGGACTGCTACGACATGGTGCTTGGTGTGTCGTTATTGTGCACGCTTGGGCCAATTCTTTGGGACTTCTATGGTCTGTGCATGGACTTTTGGCACCACGGTCATCAGGTGCTCTGGAAGGGCCTTGAATCCCCTCGCTGCGACATCCCACCGATGGGTCCCGTACAAGCCATGCGCCATGATGAGTCGGCTCTGCTCGCACGCCTCCTTCAGTCCTTCGACGACGTGTTCGCAACTCCATCAGGCCTCCCACCATCACACCTGTGTGATCACCACATTCACCTGAAACCCAACACGGTGCCCATGGCGGTACGGCCATATCGTTATCCACAGCTCCAGAAGGACGAACTGGAGGCCCAGTGCGCTGCCATGTTGGCCCAAGGCACCATCCGCCCGAGTACATCACCATTCTCTGCACCGGTACTACTTGTGAAGAAGCCCGACGACTCATGGAGGTTCTGCGTGGATTATCGGGCCCTTAATGAATGCACTGTCAAAGATAAGTTCCCAATTCCAGTGGTGGAAGAGCTCCTTGATGAACTCCATGGTGCCCGGGTTTTCACGAAGCTCGATTTGCGATCTGTCTACCACCAGTACCTCCTGCACGGAGCACCTTCCGCATCTAAGAGATATTTTAGAGGTCCTACGCTCTCATGGTTTGCATGCCAAACAATTAAAGTGTTCCTTTGCCACCACGAGCGTCGCCTACCTTGGTCATGTGATCTCCTCCGAAGGGGTGGCTATGGACAATGACAAGGTTGAGGCCGTCGCATCCTGGCCGCAACCTCGCTCCGCTCACAGTCTACATGGATTCCTTGGATTGGCCGGCTATTATAGGAGGTTCATTAAAGATTTTGGTGCCATTGCCGCTCCTCTCACTCAGCTTCTCAAGAAGGATGCGTTCCTTTGGTCTGAGGCAGCGGCCACCGCCTTCGCAGCCTTGAAGCAGGTGCTCACCGAAGTGCCTGTCCTACACTTGCCTGATTTTTCTCAAGAATTCATGGTGGACTGTGATGCATCCGGCACGGGATTTGGGGTTCTGCTACACCAGGGTGATGGGCCAATTGCATATTTCAGCCGTCAGTTTGCACCATGCCACCTCAAGATCGCCACTTATGAGCGCGAGTTGATTGGCCTCGTCCAAGCCGTCCGCCACTAGCGGCCATATTTGTGGGGAAGGCCCTTCGTGGTACGCACTGATCACTATTCTTTAAAGTTCATGCTCGACCAGCGGCTGTCTACCATACCCAAGCACAATTGGATCAGCAAGTTGTTTGGCTACAATTTTCGAGTGGAGTACCACCCCGGTCGGCTCAACACCGCTGCAGACGCGCTCTCCCAGCGCGACGGCGAGGACATCACCCTTGCGGCAGTCTCCTCGCCCAGCTTCCAGTTTTTTGATGATCTCCGCCGCGAAATTGAGGTATCCCCAGACCTCCACGCCCTGCGAGACGAAGCTGTCACCGGCACACGCGATGACTAGTGGAGGGTCACGGACAGCCTGCTCCTGCGCGACGGCAAGGTGTTCCTTCCAGCCGCTTCACCGTCCTGCAGGCTGCTCTTCGACAGGCGCACACAGTCGGCCACGAGGGCGTGCAGAAGACTCTCTAGTGCCTGTGCAGCGACTTCCACGTCGAGCAGGATCGCCAGCTTGTTCGTGACTTCGTCCGGGCGTGCGTGACGTGCCAACGGAACAAGACAGAGACACTACAGCCCGCCGGCCTTCTGCAGCCCCTGCCGTGCCATCTAGGGTCTGGGCTGACATCTCGATCGACTTCGTCGAAGCGCTGCCCAATGTTCATGGTAGGAACGTCATATTGACTGTGGTGGACAGGTTCTCGAAGTATGCCCACTTCATTCCGTTGGGACACCCCTACACCGCCATCTCCGTCGCACGCGCGTTCTTCATGGACATCGTCCGGCTCCATGGCTTCCCGGAGTCAATAGTCAGCGACCGCGACCCAGTGTTCACCAGCAACATTTGGAGGGAGCTCTTCAAGCTTGCAGGCGTCTAATTGAGGATGAGTACCGCGTTCCACCCTCAAACCGATGGCCAGTCGGAGGCCGTCAACAAGACCATCGCCATGTACCTTCGTTGCATCACTAGCGATCGTCCACGCGCATGGCTGGAGTGGTTGCCCTGGGCCGAGTTCTGCTACAACACGGCGTTCCACTCCGCGCTTCGTACTACGCCGTTCCAGGTCGTCTATGGTCGTCCCCCGCCTGCTCTGCTTCCCTAGCAGCGGGGCTCTGCACAGCTGCAGGCCGTCGACGCCTTGCTCACTGATCGCGATGACTTCCTCGCCGAGGTGCGCACTAGACTGCTCTAGGCCTAGGAATATGCTCGGAGGTACTACGATGCCAACCACAGGTCTCTGCAGTTCGCCGTGGGCGATTGGGTGTGGTTGTGCATGCTCAACAAACCTGCGCAATCACTGGCACCCGGCGCCCGTGGTAAGCTAGGGTCGCGCTACGCCGGTCCTTTCCAGGTGCTCGAGCATGTGGGCGAGGTTTCCTATCGTCTGCGTCTGCCGTCCGATGCAAGGATCCACGACGTGTTCCATGTCGGCGTTCTCAAGCCATTCCATGGGGCATCGCCGGCGTCTACTCCACCCCTGCCACCTCTTCGTCACGGCTGTGTACTGCTCCATCCAGAACGTGTGTTGCGTGCCAGCCTCAGGCGTGGCGTGTGGCATGTCCTGCTCCATTGGAGTGGCATGCCGGCGGCCGATGCAACATGGGAGCCCGTTGAAGATTTCAGAATTTCTCACCCTGACTTCCAGCTCGAGGACGAGCTGTTTGTCGAGGGGGGGAGATGTTATGGTCGGCCAAGTCTATCAGAGGAGGAAAGGTGGCGGTTAGGTGCCTGGGCACAGCAGCCAGCCGACCCTCTCCAGCAAGCTAAGTTTGTTAGTCCTGATTAGATTTAGTTATATTCTTATCCAGTTAGTTGAGATACAATTAGTTGAGAAACATTCTGTGTAACCGGCTTATATAAGCCAAACAATGGAGATGAATAAAGCAGCTGGAGATTTACCGTAATCTCTCCCGCTTCCCCTACCCTCGTGAGACGCCAGCGGCAGCACGGCGTCTCATCTTCCTCGCTGCCGGGAGCCGAAGGCCCGGCCGCCCACCTCTCACAGCTATTTCCTCAGTCACAGTGCAGCGCCCAACAGATGCATTCTTGTGTTATGTCAAAGCTTCAGGTTTTCATTTGAACTTGTTTGTCTTTGAACAGTGAAAACTGGACCAAGCATTACTGACGCAGCGATGGGCAGTCTCCCAGGTCACGAAAGTCATTGCAGAAGGTGGATATGAAAAACATTTCCATCAAACCTTTGAAGTTGCCCCTAGCGAAAAACTTAAGAAGTCATATGCATGCTATTTGTCCACCTCGGCTGGTCCTGTTATGGGTGTGCTTTACCTGTCCAATGTAAAAATGGCATTCTGTAGTAATAATCCACTCACATACCAGGTTGGAGACAAAACTGTTTTGTATTGAAAGTAGCAGAATTCATGTAATCTTTTATTTCATATCTTCATAACTTTTAACGAAGCAGACTCTGTTACCTAAACAAAATCTGCACATAGAATTTGCATGCAAGTGCAAGTGGTAAAAATGAAGCAAATCTGCACATAGAGGCCCCCGTTCTCAGGAAAAGCAACGTACCATGTTTAACATACACCAACATTGTACACATGATACAATAAAATATGTAAAGCGCAGGGCATCAGTCTATCTAGATACACAAAATAATTCACCATTTATTCAATTAGTACTCTTTGAATAACATGCCTAAAACACATGCAGATGTGTCCTACGAACAGGGCCTCCAGCTTTCTTGTGAGGCCAACATCACTGATTGATAGCGGGGGCATCAAACTTCAGATGAGGGCTACCTGCATTACAGAGGGTTAATATCAGAATGAGAAAGGAAGTAACCAAACTTCTATGCATGCAAAATGATGTAAAAATAATGCCACACACGCCCAAAGCTTAAGTTGAAAATGCTAATCATAACTGAATGATAGCTGAGCATCACTCCATGCCATAACATAATAAGAGAAGGCAAAGGTTCATCCGAGATCTCACAATTTCATATTCACCTCTGGCACCAGCAAGAATGTTGACACAAAGGGGTTCTCAAAAAAAATTGTTGTCAAAGGGTACTATGGTATGTCAGTTAAATAAGAATATGAGGGCATGTAAGTTGACAAAAACTCACATGCCTGCAACTATTTCACCATGATACAGCAGCACAACACAGTGCACGTTTAATGAAATGCAATAAAAAAACCAGAGGTATCCTTATCACAGCTTACACCCTGTGTGCTGATAGGATTCTATTTTGTCCATAGGAGGCAACTTCAATATTACAGGCATATATCACACAATTTTGACGTCAGCTACCCCATAAGGCCATAATGCCGTAAGACGGAAACATAACGAAACATCCACCACTCACCACAAAAAAGCTTTCTACCATGGGGTGCAGAAAATAATTTGATCCACTGGTGAGACTTGATTAAGCAAGGACTCAATAATCAACAAATTAGCATTCTAAATTTAGCAGGTCAAGGCATCAGGCTTGCTACTTTTAGCATACTAAATTTAGAAAAATCAACAAATTAGACCACATTGAAAAGACATCAACCTTAACAGACCCAATTAATCTACAAAAGGAAGTTTCATACATTAGGTTCGGTGAGGTAAGATATATGAAACAAGCATTGCATATATGCAATCTAACCTGAAATTTTCAACCAGTTCCCTAGAATTCATGGCTTGCCTTCTGAGGACCATGTGTGGTTCGAGGACCGGTGGATGGTCGCTTCCTAGTGTGATGAGTGATTGACAACGTTGTGTGGACTAATTCTTGGCTAAGTATTGCAGGTGCAGGTGCGGCTTGACTGGTGTTGGTGCAAGTGAAGAACAAGTACGAAAGGTCATTGCCGGTGAGGCCTCCAGGTGTGGAGAAGACAAGTAGGCTTGGTTCGAGGGATCCGGTGGCCAGCGGGGTCAAGTGTGGAGCGCATGGTGGTAAGAACGGCAAGATGAAGTCATGGACGGTTTCTTGGTTGAGCCACAAAACCAAGGTCGAGCCGGGACTTCGTGGGAGTAAGTCATGAGTGGTGATTGGCGGAGGCTACATCAAGTTCGCGGGGTTTGTGGTGGTTCACCAGAAAACCATCGGGTTACTCGGCTGAGCCACAAAGCTGAGGCCGAAGACCGGGCGTGGCTGTCAGGCCAAAACCGGCCTGACCGGTTTGGAGAACTGGTCTAACCGGTTTGGGGTCGTATGGCACCAGAAGCTTCGACGCGGAGGACACACGTCGGGATTGCAAGGCTTGAGTCGAGGCTACGCGGAATGCGGTCGCCGGGCATCCGTCCGATGGTGCTACATAGACAAATTCCCAAAGTGCCCTTGGTGGGTGTGTATCCTAGTTTAGGCTTTAGGTGTATTTTAGTCTTTCGGCTTGCCTCCATATAACCCAAGGGGTGAGAGGATGACAGCTATCTCTTGGAACTCTAGCTCATTTGGTTTTCCTATTTTCCCTTCCTATTTTTCCTTAGGATTTCTATAGGACTAGCTTGAGAGCTTCATGGTGAGATCTCGTGGGAGGGAAGGATGATCGGGCGGAAGCTAGACCTTGTATGAACCTTTCATGATATGTATAGATGATTCGGCGTGGTTCCTCAAGGCTTCATGGTGTTTCTCCCGTTTATCCTTTTTGTTGATTTTCGGAGCCTTTTCTTGGATTTTCCGTGGGGAAGAATTGAGAGCGTTTCTGTAGCGAACATGGCCTCATATGCCATTAGTTCGAGTATGATTTTGGTGATTCATGACAACATAATTAATGGGACTAACCATATTGTTTAGCATGTCTTTGTAGACTTTTCTAGGTCCCAAGGATGCCAAAATATCACATGCCAAATTGAGAAGATAGTCTATTTTTCAAGGGTCCAAAACAAGAAAGAGAAGGAAAAGAAAGGACACCGTCGGATGAACCGACGGTACCTAGCAAGCGTCGGTGCAATCGTCAGATGAGTTGGTACACTGGGTGAGAACAAAGGCACCGTCGGATGAACCGACGGTCCAATTTTTAGTAGCGTCGGACGAGTTGCAGAGAAGAAGAAGCGAAGACAGTATCACCGGATGATCCGACGGTCTGAGTGTGGACACCGTCGGTCTATCCGACGCTTCATTTGAATCAAGACAGAGACGCGCCAAGACAACCTCTTCAGCACCGGATGAACCGACGCCTTGGGTCAGGGATAGCGTCGGTCTATCCGACGGTAACGAAGAAGCTAACAGAGACGGTTTGGCCGCGGGTCTTCAACACCTGATGAACCGACGCACCGTCGGTGCATAGCGTCGAAATAGTTGTGTCAGCAGACCTGCAACGGCTAAGTGACGTGGAGGGCACCAGATGAACCAACGCCCTAGAAAAGCATAGCATCGGTTCATCCGATGCTACCTTTTCCAGAGAGCCGTTAGCCAACGGCTAGTTGAGTGCCTTGGGCTATTTATACCCCCTCCACTCACCCATTTGAAGTGGTTGGATTGTGTGGAAGTGCACAGGAGTTCAAGACACCTAGAAGATCATATCTAATCCATCCAAGTGCTTAATTACTCATCCTTAGACTTGCATATGCTTTGTGTATGTGTTCAGTGCTAGGCTTAGCTTAGAGCTGAGTGAGTGCAAGGTTGTGCCAACCTTGTGAGGTGATTCTTGAGTGAATTAAGTTTTACAAGGTTCGCTGGAAGCCTTGGGGCCTAAGTGGCTCATCGGCAAACGTCGTCGACCCTCCGGCTTGGTGTGGAGCGGCAAGGACACTTTGCGCGGGGGACGTGGAGACCACCTTCCTTGGTGGAGAAGCTCCTTAGTGGAGGCGGCATCATGGTGACCAAGGGAGTTTGGCAAGTGCCTAAGTGGCTAGCCTTTGTGGCGAGTCAAGTGGTGCTCTTGGGAGAGACTTGGTGACCGGGAAACAATACTCTGTGTGAGTGCTTCAACAACGTGGACTAGGGGTGGATTAGTGTCTACCGATACCAGGGGATAAATCACATGTCAAGAGTTTGTTTCCTCTCATCCCCTTTACGTTTCTGCATTTACTCTATTGCAATCTTTGCTTGCCTTTACTCTCCTAGTGTAGTATCATTCTAGGATTGGCTATAGGTTGCAAACCTTGTTTTGGAATGGGAGTTCCACACTAGAACAATCCTAGTTGCACATCTAGATAGTATGTTCTAGTTTACGTTTGTGTAAAAATAGTGAAGTTGTAGGTTAAGGTTTTAGATTGCCTAATTCACCCCCTCCCCCTCTTAGGCTAACGAGCATCTGATTCCTTACAGTTTCTTTGAGGGATTCTTGTTGGATGTCACGTATAAGGACCTTGTGCCTCTTTGCTTGGTGATCTTGATCCAACAAACCCTCCGAAACGGCTACGATTTGGGTGTTTTAGGTGGTTTCCATGGGAAAGTGATCTTGAGGGTTGACTTTCGATTCCTCTTGATTGAGTAGGTTTTGGGGACCAAGCTTCTAGCCAAGGGTAGCCCACAAGGTACCCCAACTATCCCCAAAGTCTCACTTTGATCTGTGGAACGAATCAGGAGATCGATTGCTTGAAGTTTTTTTCCCGCGGGCTAAGTTCTTCCCGACGGTCCTGGCCAAAACCAGTCTGACCGGTTTCCCAAACCAGTCTGACTGGTTTAGCCCTGTCGGCTGTCGTGAAGAGTTTTTGAGCGAGAAAGTCGATGTCGTGTTATGGCTGTTCTTGTTCGAAGGAGGAGAGGTTCTTGAGGCAGGTTTTCTCTCGGAAGGGTCTCTGGGGAGTTTCTGGACAGAACCGGCCTGACCGATTTGCCAAACCGGTCTGGCCAGTTTCCCCTTCCTGTGTGAGGCTAAGTCCAACAGAAGCGGTCTGACCGGTTTCAGAAACCGGCCTGACCGGTTTGGGCTGCCTGCAGCCGTGTCGTGTGTGTTTCCGCTGCGTGTCTCGTGGTTGTTGGTTGGGTCTTGCTCCTAGGTCCAGTAGCACTCCAGTGGCTGCGTGGACTTGGAAAGAGAAGCTTGTGGAGGTGCACGAGTGAATTTGGGTTCATAGGCCGAATTCTTGAATAGAATTTTTATCGGCTCCCATTCACTCCCCCCCCCCTTCTCTAGTTCGCCGTATCGGTCCTTCAAGTGGTATCAGAGCGGGTTACGGGTCTTGATTGTCTCTAACCAGTCTAAGATCCAAGGATGGTGTACCAGGAACGGGGTTCGGGTCCTCCACACTTTGATGGAAAGAACTACCAGATGTGGAGTAAGCGGATGGCAGCGTTCCTCTGCGGTAAGGGTCAGATCCTTTGGGATGTCACGGTGGACACAGGCTATGTCCAGCCGATGAACTTCCTCACTCTAGGATCAAGGGACATGTTCGACGCCAACAACAAGGCGGTCAACTACTTGTTTCGTGCTTTGTGTCAGCCTGAATTCGACTGGGTGCACACGGAGAGCTTGGCTTGTAGAATTTGGATGGTGTTGAAGGAAGCTCATGTTGGAAACGCCCAGGTTCAGGCTCGGATGTATGCGACTTACCAGAGAGTACGAGAACTTCTACTCATCTCCCTGGCGAGTCCATCGATGCCTTGTTTCAGAGGTTTACAGTGGTGGTGAACAACATGAGGGCCAATGTGGATGTGCTCTCGTATGATGATCATGATATAGCCGTCATGCTCTTACGCTCGTTGGATCGTATGGTTTGGGGCAGAAAGTTTGAGGCCATTGTGGAGTCGGAGAAGTATGACACTCTGACCGTGAACGAGCTGTTCTCGAAGCTCAAATCAGCTGAGGTGGATCAGGGTATGACAGCCACGATCGAGGGCCCGACTGACTCTCGGTGGCTCGAAAGGAAAGTCTAACTTTAACCCATCGACCAGGATGTTCTCCTTGTCCTTTTTGATGACTATGCCAGATGAGGAGTTCGACGTGCTTGGAGAGGATGAGATGGCGCTGTTGACCAGGCGGTTCGAGAGGATGCATGAACTGGGTGAACATGAGGAGGAACGCGAGGACTTGCTTCCAGTGCGGCAAGCCGGGACACTTCGTCGCCGACTGCCCCGAGAAGGTCGAGAACAGGGACAACTACAAGCACAAGTTGAAGACGGATGGAAAGTACTGGTCAAGGTGCGACCACAAGAGCAAGCACAAGGACGAGCGACGATCGAGGAAGAAGGAGAGCCGAGGCAAGGCCCGAGCGATAGTAGGAACGAGCGACATTGACTCTAGTTCCGCGTACTCCACCTCGAGCTCGAGTAGCAGTGAAGATGAAGGTAATCAGCGCAATGGCAGGTAGTCGTCCAAGAACTTGAGCGGGCTAAGCTGCTTCGCTAGAGACGGCTTCTGCACCATGGCGCTTAGCTCTGGCACCAAGAAGAACAACCAGGGTGACTCCGACTCCGACGACGAGGTACGAGATGAACTTCCCTTCTTGCATCAGGAGAATGAATGGCTTGGCTTGTTGCTTGATAATCATTATGACATGCTTAGAGAGGCGAAGAAGGTGAGAAAAGAGCTTAGGGCTTCACTTGAGGATGCTAGGACTAGAGTGGCTGAGTTAGAAACACGAAACTTTGATGCTAAGCTTGAAATTGATTCCCTTAAGGCTTCACCTGTTGTTTCTGATGAAGTTGAATGTGTTCTGAGGACCATGTGTGGTTCGAGGACCGGTGGATGGTCGCTTCCTTGTGTGATGAGTGATTGACAACGTTGTGTGGACTGATTCTTGGCTAAGTATTGCAGGTGCAGGTTGCGGCTTGACTCGTGTTGGTGCATGTGAAGAACAAGCGCGAAAGGTCGTCGCCGGTGAGGCCTCCAGGTGTGGAGAAGACAAGTAGGCTTCGTTCGAGGGACCCGTGGCCGGCGGGGTCAAGTGCGGGCCGCATGGTGGCATGAACAAGAAGATGAAGTCGTGGACGGTTTCTTGGTTGAGCCTCAAAACCAAGGTCGAGCCGGGACTACGTGGGAGCCAAGTCATGAGTGGAGATTGGCGGAGGCTACACCGAGTTCGCGGGGTTTCCGGTGGTTCACCAGAAAACCACTGGGTTCCTTGGTTGATCCACAAAGCCAAGACCGGAGAACCGAAGACGGAGGTGCAGCAGCACCAGACCGGTCTGACCGGTGGGTCTGACCGGTCCGACCGGTGAGGAGCACCGGTCTGACCGGTGTGCGACGACGCAGTCCGGAAACTTCGAAGCGGAGGACACGCGTCGGGATCGCATGGCTTGCGTCGAGGCTACGCAAGGTGCGGTCGCCGGGCATCCGTCCGATGGTGAAGGCATCAAGAATTCCAAATC
Organism: Cenchrus americanus; assembly: GCA_947561735.1. NCBI lineage: Eukaryota > Viridiplantae > Streptophyta > Magnoliopsida > Poales > Poaceae > Cenchrus > Cenchrus americanus. The sequence goes on along the minus strand of OX387242.1, from coordinate 151,003,602 downwards.
CGCCCTTGAGGGGCTTGTATCCCTAGTTAGTAGAGAGGGGCATTTTAGACATTCGGTTGCCGCCTATATAACCCAAGAGGTGAGAGGATGGCAGCCAACTCTTGGAACCCTAGCTCATTAGTTTTCCTATTTTCCACCTATTTTCTCTAGGTTTTCCTTAGGACTAGCAAGAGAGCTTCACGGAGAGATCTTGTAGAGAGGGATGGATGATCGGGCGGCTTGCTAGACCTTGTACGAACCTTTGTTTCATGTATAGATGATTCGGCGTGGTTCCTCAAGGTTTGGATGTGTTTTCCCGGTTGTTCTTGGTGGTGATTTTCGGAGCCCTTTCTTCGTGATTTCTTTGGGGTGTTTTCGGGGCTTTTCTCTTCGGGATTTGATGGGGGAAATTTGTGGGAACCCTTCGTGGTTCTTTGGGCTGTGATTCCCCTCCCAAATCCGTGAGTAAAAGTGCTCGATTTTGGGGTTTCTTGAGGTCTTGGGTTGGAAGTGCTTTTGGCGGGATTTCTTCGATTCCTCCTTTTTGGACGAGTTTTGGTGGGATTAAACTTGGCTATGAACTCCTCATGAGGTGTTCATGATATCCCCAAAGTCTTGTTCAAGTCCGTGGAGCGATTCGGGAGATCGAGATTTGGATTTGGGGGAGTTGACCCGCGGGTGCTTTCGTTCATCCCGAGCCGCCCGTGCTACACCGGTCTGACCGGTGCTCTTGACCGGTCTGACCGGTGCAAGCCCTTGTGGGATTTTGCTCGGGTGAACGTCTTGGTGTGTTCCTTGTTGTCCCGTGTTGCCGCCGTTTCGAGTTTGGGTCCGTTTGGTGGTCGGTTGGCCGTTTGGTGCCTTGGGGGCTTTCGGTCGCCATCGGTCCGACCGGTGTGTCTCACCGGTCTGACCGGTGTAGAGCCACTTAGTGAAAGTTGCTCGGTTTCACCGGCAGGGGACCGGTCCGACCGGTGGTGCTCACCGGTCCGACCGGTGTGGTTCTCGTAGACTCGAGGTTTGGTTTTTTCCGCCGCGTTTCTCGGGTCGGAAGGTTGTGAGTTGGTTCCTAGGTCCGGGGGCACTCCGGTGGCTACGTGGGCTTGACCAACCTTGGTAGTGAGTCGGAGACGTGTGTTGGAAGCCGCGTTCGTCTTGTTGGAGTTTTCATCTCCTTCGAGAAGAATTTTTATCGGCTCCCATTCACTCCCCCCTCTCTCGGTTCGCCGTATCGGTCCTTCAAGTGGTATCGAGCCGGTTCGGGTCTTTGTTGACTCTAACCGCCTAAGATCCAAGGATGGCGTACTCGAGAACGGGGTTCGGGTCCTCCACACTTTGATGGCAAGAACTACCAGATGTGGAGCAAGCGGATGGGTGCTTTTCTCCGCGGAAAGGGTCAGATCCTTTGGGATGTCACGGTGGACACAGGCTATGTCTAGCCGGTTGATTTCCTCGCTCCAGGATCGAGGGACAGCTTCGACGCCAACAATAAGGCGGTCAACTACTTGTTTCGTGCTTTGTGTCAGCCTGAGTTTGATCGGGTGCACACCGAGCACTTAGCTTGTAGGATTTGGGCGGTGTTGAAGGAGGCGCATGTTGGGAACGCCCAGGTTCAGGCACGGATGTATGCGACCTACCGGAGAGAGTACGAGAATTTCACTCATCTCCCCGGTGAGTCCATCGATGCCTTGTTTCAGAGGTTCACGGTGGTTGTGAACAACATGAGGGCCAATGTGGACGTGCTCCCGTACGATGATCATGATAGAGCGGTCAAGCTCTTACACTCTTTGGATCGTACGATTTGGGGCGGAAAGTTCGAGGCCATTGTGGAGTCGGAGAAGTATGACACTCTGACGGTGAACGAGCCGTTCTCGAAGCTCAAGTCGGCCGAGGTGGATAGGGGCATGATCGCCAAGCTCGAGGGACCGACCGATTCCCATAGTCTTGCCCTCGTTGGTGGTTCGAAAGGAAAGGCTAACACTAATCCATCCACCGGGATGTTCTCTTTCTCCTCTTTGATGTCTATGCCAGATGAGGAGTTCGACGAGCTTGGAGAGGACGAGCTGGCGCTCCTGACGAGGCGGTTCGAGAGGCTGCACGAGAACCGAGTGAACATGAGGAGGAAGACGAGGACATGCTTCAAGTGCGGCAAGACTGGACACTATTTTGCTGAGTGTCCAAAGGTGAACAGCCACGACAAGCACAAGTCCAAGGACAAGAAGAAGAAGTCCAGGAAGAAGGATCATGGACATGAGAAGAAGACGCGGTCTCGAGAGAAGATGAAGAGATCGAGCGACATCGAGTCTGATTCCGAGGACACGTCTTCAAGCTCGAGTGATGAAGACGAAGAGGATGAGAAGAAGAGGAAGAAGAAGAAGAACCTTGGCAAGTACCTCAACGGCCTTTGTGTGACGGGCCTAAGCCTCAAGGACGACTTCTGCGGCATGGCTCGCAGTTCGAGCAGCAAGAGAAGCCAGAGGGACGCCTCGGACTTGGATTCCGAGGATGAGGTATGTGATGAGCTCTCCTCTTTGCGCAAGGAGAATGAGGAGTTGGTTGACTTGCTTGATAATCGCGATCACATGCTTAGAGAGGCTAAGAAGCTTAGGAAGGAGCTTAGATCTTCACTCGAGGATGCTAGGACTAGAGTGGCTGAGCTAGAGACACAGGTGCTTGATAGCAAGCTTGAGATTGATTCCCTTAAGGCTAGCCCCGTTGTTTCGGATGAGAACGATTGTGCCGATTGCTCGTTTTCCGGCCGACTTGACTGATTTTAGGGAGAGATATGCCTCCAAGTGTGAGGAACTAGATGTGCTTAGGGTTGAGTTGGCTGAGCTACAATCTAGACCCACTTTGCTTGGTGCTTGCACTTCTTGCCCTGGCTTGCATGAGAAAATTGTTGAGCTTCGTTCTCGCGTTGTTTCGCTTGAGGCCGATTTGAAAGTGCCTATTCCTACTTCTTGCTCTACATGTGAGTTGCATGCTATGAAGAATTTGGATCTTGCAAAATGTGTTGGTCGCTTGCAAGATGAGAATGATAAGTTGCGTGAAGCGCTGAGTTGGTTGTCGAGTCAAGAACCTCAGCTTGGTATGATGATTGCTAGCTGTAAGTGCTTTGATGGTTGGGCTTTGGGATTGGATAAGGTTGGTGAGGGCAGTGGAGAGAGAGAAAGGAAATTTGGGGATGTTTCAGTTCCACCACAACCCACACCCAAAGACAAGTTTGCATGCAAGCCAAACCAACCAAGAGAAAAACCGAGTGAGAAGGCAAGTGAAACGCCTAGTGAGAAACCAAGTGAGAAGCCTTGTGAAGAGCCTCATCCCAAGCCTAAGCCCGGATCGATCCGTTTCCATTGTGAGTTTTGTGGGAAGGATGGTCACAAGAGAGCGTTTTGCTTCAAGAGGAAGCGTGAGGAGAGAATGGCGAAGGAGTGGGCTAACAAGGACAAGTACCACCCTTTTCGATGGTGTCCTTGAGCCTCGTGTGCGCTGCCAGTGGCCAAGGCGAGTGTGAGGTCGGCCGGGCTTGGGGAGAGCGGAAGGCTGTTGGAGGTGCCGTCGCCTGTGCTACACCGGCCGACCGGTGGGGAGCACCGGCCGACCGGTGCAGCTCCGGGCGGGCGGCAGTTTGGGTTTCGTGCTCGTACAGGTGCGAGGGTTGTTTCTGGAGGTCGTGGTTCTGGTGGTTGGTCTGGAAAGTTTGCAGGAGGCCAGTTTGCTAGGCATTCTCCCCCTCGAGCTCACTACGGGGATGGGAGGAGTCATGGCTTTGAGAAGGAAAGGAGGGATGGTCCACGGGCTTTCTTTCGTGGTTTTGGTCCTCCTCCAGGCAGAGAGGGTTGGTTCCCTCATGGTGGTTACCGTGGTGGTGTTCGTGGAGGTAGCTTTGGTAGGAAAGATGGTTTGGTTTTTGCTAACCCCACTTTCGAGCAAATGGCTAGGCACTGGTTTTACACATTCGGAACTAACCCCAGTGTTGAGTCGGTTGCTCGCTCTCGCTCTTTGTTTTGAGTTGCAGGTGGATAGCCCGGAGAACATTTGGTTGATATCGGGGGGTGGTTCTTCGGCTTCATATCCCGGTGGTGACATGTAGGTGCATCACTTTCGGGGATGGTGGACCAGGATGAGTGAATTGTGAAGAAATGATAAAGGTAAGTGTATTTGTGACCTTCAAGTGTGTGGCCCTGGTCAAGCCACTTGGTTCGTTTTGCTCCTTCTCTATCTCATGTGTGTAGGGTGAGCTTTGTATGCTCTTTGGCCCTAGTGCATGTGTTTAGGGGGAGCTTGTGAGGTTTTTGCTCCTTTGCTCTTTTGCCGGTGGTGTCGAGCCCTTTTTGCCTCCCCTCGAGGAGCCGGTGGTTTGTGAGCTTTGTGTGTGGGAGCTCCTTTGTAGCATATGTATAGCTTTCCTTTGTGCATTTCTTGCATTTGGCATGGCATATGTAACATGATGTATAGGCATCCTTGTATCTTAGATTGCATGCATTTTGTATCATATGCATTTGTTAGGAAAAGCTTCTCTCATATACATTGTTCACCATGGAATGAGATATATGTCTTTGTGAGCTTGTTTGGTATGATATGGTTAATTTGACTTAGCTCTTGATGATCTTGATGACTAATCCATGGTTGATAGCTATGCTTTTGAAAAATGTCACATGTATGCTCTCTCATGTGCAAATGCCTTTACATGCTCTTGACATGTTTTTGTGGCCTTGCTATGCTTAATTTGTGGTTGGATAGCTAGTTTATTGATCATATGGAGCCAAAGGCTCATTTGCCATCATGAATGTTTAGCCCTCTTGATTCATCTTGTGGAGGAGCATAAGTTCCTTTTTGTCGCAAAGACATTTCATGTACCATTTACAAATCTGAAAATGAAATGAAAAATGCTTGGAAAATATGCTCCCATGTCATATGTGCTGAATTTAATTTTCTTTGGGTGTTAAACCGTTGCATGATGCCTACCAATGAGAAGTCTCATAAATAGAAGTAGGCACATGGCTCGGTGGCTTTGACATGACATGAGGTGCTTGTGGGTGTTTGTAATGGTCTTATGATTAGAATGGCTGTCCTAGCATGAAGTTTGTGTGGCTTTGCCATTTTGATATGCTTTGATCATGTTTAGGACTTTGCTCATGAGAGGCAAGTTTTTCGCAAAATTGCCAAAATCCATCTTAGCTTCGTCCAATGGTTGTGAAACTTGGTGATCATGTAGTTAAGATCGATACGAAGCCGTAGAGTATCTAACTTGCTCATTTGGACATGTGTAGCATCCTATGTTGAATTTTGTATATTTGAGAAGCTCTAGGTTGGAAGTTTTGCATTTTTGGCTTGATTCATGCATTGCCAACAAGGGGGAGAAGTTTGAGCTTGAAATGGCTTGTTGGACGCGTTTAGAAGGTTTTCAGTGGTTTCGAGCCATTTCGGGTTTCGTTGTACACCGGTCTGACCGGTGATGAGCACCGGTCTGACCGGTGTGAGTGCTGGTCCTGTACATATGTTAGGCACCGGTCTGACCGGTGGTGATGACTGGTCTGACCGGTGTGAGCTGAAAGTGCTGCAGCTGTCCTGTTTCATGTGGTTTCTTGCATGCATTCGTCCAGGGGGAGTTGCATTGGTTCAGGGGAAGCTTGCATGTGTGCAGGGGGAGCTCTTTGTGGTGTTCGAGCTTTGATTCGGTGGTTTGCGCTCTGTGTTTGAGCTTTGCTTTGTCTCGGATGTGTCGAGCCGTTGCCCTTGCCTAAGGGGTCCGAGTCTTGTCTTCTTCAAGTGATCTTGCTCTTTGCCTTTGTTTGGTTTCGATCGCTTGTTGGAGTTTCTTTTTGTTCGTTTCTTTTCTGTTTCTTTTCTCTCTTGTTACTTTCGTGTGGGTGTTGTCAATGCACTCATCAAGGGGGAGATTGAGGACCATGTGTGGTTCGAGGACCGGTGGATGGTCGCTTCCTTGTGTGATGAGTGATTGACAACGTTGTGTGGACTGATTCTTGGCTAAGTATTGCAGGTGCAGGTTGCGGCTTGACTCGTGTTGGTGCAGGTGAAGAACAAGCGCGAAAGGTCGTCGCCGGTGAGGCCTCCAGGTGTGGAGAAGACAAGTAGGCTTCGTTCGAGGGACCCGGTGGCCAGCGGGGTCAAGTGCGGGCCGCATGGTGGCATGAACAGCAAGATGAAGTCGTGGACGGTTTCTTGGTTGAGCCTCAAAACCAAGGTCGAGCCGGGACTACGTGGGAGCCAAGTCATGAGTGGAGATTGGCGGAGGCTACACCGAGTTCGCGGGGTTTCCGGTGGTTCACCAGAAAACCACTGGGTTCCTTGGTTGATCCACAAAGCCAAGACCGGAGAACCGAAGACGGAGGTGCAAGAAGCACCAGCACCGGTCCGACCGGTGGGTCTGACCGGTCTGACCGGTGGGGACCGGTCCGACCGGTGAGGAGCACCGGCCCGACCGGTGTGCGACGACGCAGTCCGAATCTTCGAAGCGGAGGACACGCGTCGGGATCGCATGGCTTGCGTCGAGGCTACGCAGGGTGCGGTCGCCGGCATCCGTCCGATGGTGAAGGCATCAAGAATTCCAAATCCGCCCTTGAGGGGCTTGTATCCCTAGTTAGTAGAGAGGGGCATTTTAGACATTCGGTTGCCGCCTATATAACCCAAGAGGTGAGAGGATGGCAGCCAACTCTTGGAACCCTAGCTCATTAGTTTTCCTATTTTCCACCTATTTTCTCTAGGTTTTCCTTAGGACTAGCAAGAGAGCTTCACGGAGAGATCTTGTAGAGAGGGATGGATGATCGGGCGGCTTGCTAGACCTTGTACGAACCTTTGTTTCATGTATAGATGATTCGGCGTGGTTCCTCAAGGTTTGGATGTGTTTTCCCCGGTTGTTCTTGGTGGTGATTTTCGGAGCCCTTTCTTCGTGATTTCTTTGGGGTGTTTTCGGGGCTTTTCTCTTCGGGATTTGATGGGGGAAATTTGTGGGAACCCTTCGTGGTTCTTTGGGCTGTGATTCCCCTCCCAAATCCATGAGTAAAAGTGCTCGATTTTGGGGTTTCTTGAGGTCTTGGGTTGGAAGTGCTTTTGGCGGGATTTCTTCGATTCCTCCTTTTTGGACGAGTTTTGGTGGGATTAAACTTGGCTATGAACTCCTCATGAGGTGTTCATGATATCCCCAAAGTCTTGTTCAAGTCCGTGGAGCGATTCGGGAGATCGAGATTTGTATTTGGGGGAGTTGACCCGCGGGTGTTGTTCATCCCGAGTCGCCTGTGCTACACCGGCTCGACCGTGCTCTTGACCGGTCCGACCGGTGCAAGCCCTTGTGGGATTTTGCTCGGGTGAACGTCTTGGTGTGTTCCTTGTTGTCCCGTGTTGCCGCGCGTTTCGAGTTTGGGTCCATTTGGTGGTCGGTTGGCCCGTTTGGTGCCTTGGGGGCTTTCAGCTTGCCATCGGTCCGACCGTGTGTCTCACCGGTCCGACGGTGTTGAGCCACTTAGTGAAAGTTGCTCAGTTTCACCAGCAGGGACCGGTCTGACCGGTGGTGCTCACCGGTCTGACCGGTGTGGTTCTGTAGACTCGAGGTTTGGTTTTTTCCGCTGCGTTTCTCGGGTCAGAAGGTTGTGAGTTGGTTCCTAGGTCCAGTGGCACTCCAGTGGCTACGTGGGCTTGACCAACCTTGGTAGTGAGTCGGAGACGTGTGTTGGAAGTCGCGTTCGTCTTGTTGGAGTTTTCATCTCCTTCGAGAAGAATTTTTATCGGCTCCCATTCACTCCCCCCCCTCTCTGGTTCGCCGTATCGGTCCTTCATGTTGATTGTCCTATCTTTCTAGCTGATCTCGCTATGTTCAAGGAAAAGCATGCCTCCAAGTGTGAGGAAATAGATATGCTCAGGGTTGAAGTGGCTGAGCTTAAGTCTAGACCTGCTTTGCTAGGAGCTTGCACTTCTTGCCCTGTTTTGCATGGAAAAATTGATGAGATGCATGCTTATACTGTATCGCTTGATGCTAAGCTAAAAGAGTCTATTCCTACTAATTGCTCTACCTGTGAATTGCATGCTTTGAAGAATCTGGAACTTGCACATTATGTTGATTGTTTGCAAGATGAGAATGATGAGTTGAGCAAAATGATGGGTTGGTTGCCGGGGCATGAACCCCAGCTGAGAATGATGATGGAGACCTATAAGCGCCAAGATGGGCATGGGTTGGGTCGTAGAAGATTAAGGAGTCTAGTGGTGAGGGAGAAGAAAAGATTGGTGATATCCTTGCTTCACCAAAAACCCACCACAAGAATGCCTGTCTCTAAACCTAATCCACTACTAAACAAACTCGACACAAATCCATATCCACCCATATTCCCTCATGTTGGGGAATTCAGGAAAACCTGTCACCCTCGAAACGTCAAGTTTTACGAAATTCGTGAAATGAGTTTTCAGGAATCTTGAACCTGTGAAAGATCTGGAATCTTGAATCTGTGAAGCTCCGAAATCGCGCACTTGCGAAGATCCTAAGCCCTGGAATCTTGAATCTGCGAAGCCCCTGAGGTCGTGAACCTGTGAAGGCCCGAAGTGATGAACCTGCGACACCACGAAATCAGAAATCTACGAAGTTCGGGAATTTACTGAAGTTCGAGTTCGGAAGTCACGGCGTATGAAGATTTCCTGAATGGGGAGATTCACGAATCAGTAGGAAGCCAAGTCAAAGTCGCCGTCTCAAAAAGTCCCGGTTTGATGTGTGAACTAGTGGCAGGCTTGTAAATGTGTGAGATGTAAAAGACATTCATGTACATGTTCACATTAGGAATATTCCTTGGGTCCGAGGGTGTTTTCGGAATGTAAAAGTCTCTTCGTCTTCATGTAAAAGGGGGCACGAGGGCACGTGTAAAAGCATTCACAACTTTTGAGGTTTGAGCAGTCTTTAAGAGATTCTTTGTCTCCTCTTGCGTCATATGAGTACTTGAACGTTTTGACTTTCCTTCAACTCGTGTTCGGGGGTTTCGCCGCTGAGTCAGCTGCCAATTCTTATCCATCTGGCCGTTGCAGCACCGCCGGTTGGGTTATAAATAGTCTGAAACCCTTAGGGTTTTCCACCCCCACATTAGCAGCCATTTGAAACAGATCTAGCCAAGAGTCGGCCACCCGTGCCACTGCCGTTGCGCTGTAGTCTGTAGATCCACGCGTGTCGCTGCTACTTGCCACCAGAGAAGCCCCCGAGCGGATGCGAGTGAAGACCCAGTGCATTTGGAGGATGAAGTCTTCCCTGTCGAAGAGCATGAAGACTAGCGCCGGGAAGAAGAGATCCTGTGATGAGGCGGCTGGATCCGCCCAGGGGTCAACACCACCGATATCTCCCCGCGCCCGAATCCAAACAAGGAGTGGAAGAAGTCCAAGGCGAAGACCGGAGATTTGCTGGCGCTGGTGAACAGCGGTTTCCTCTGGGAAAGGAGATGGACATGTAGTACTTGAGGAGACCCTGACGAGATCCCGATGTTTGCCCGGTTCGTGGAGCGCGGGCTGGCCCTCCCGGCGAGCGACTTCTTCAAGGGTCTCCTCAAGTACTACGGTATCAAGTACTTGAACCTGAACCCTAACAAGATTTTTCACGTCTCCGTCTTCGTCCATTTCTATGAGGCCTTCGTGGGGATCAAGCCCCACTGGGTCTTGTTCCGGAAATTCTTCCGCTTGAAGCCGCAATGGAGTGCCAATGACCCAAGAGTAGTCAGAGGAGTCGGCATCCAGATGTGCACGGACGCCGCCGAGAAGTACTTGTCGTACAAGCTTATCGACTCCAACCAAGACTGGAAGCTGAAGTGGTTCTACATCACCAACCACCACCCGGAGCTGCTGAAGCCGAGCGGGCAGCAGCCGAAGCATCGGCCCTGGTGGAACACGAAGCCGACGATGCAGGACTACAGGAACTGCTGCAGAAGATCAAAGCTTTGAGAGAAGCCGGGCTGAGGGCCGAACACGTGGCCTTCAGCTTCATGAAGAGGAGGGTGCACCCGTTGATGGCGCGCGACACCCTCGGGTACAAGTATACGGGCGACGACGACACGTCGAGGATGCCCAGTAATGAAAGAAGCCGCAGCCAGCCCCCACCGTAGAGGAACTAGTGTCGCAAATGACACAGCGGACGGCAAGAGTTGTCGAGCCGCAGGCGGCGATCGTGGAGAGCAGGCAAGAACCGAGCGCGACTACTGGTGCCGAAGAACCAGTAGCGGCTCAAGCTGAAGAAGAGGCGCCCGCCGAAGCCGGGCTTGTAGACATCGCCAGCATACTTGGCGCTCCGACCGTGACTGTCGTCCGGTCTAGCTTGTAAGTGAAAACCTTTCCCGAGTAGTACTTCTAACTTGGTAATCTTACTTGGTTGACCACCTTTTTTGTACTGTGCAGGAAGTCGACTGATTTGTCCTGGGAAGGAGATGAACCCAGCACGGCAGCGGTTGAAGAAGTTTCCGTGCCTGCTGCCGAGGATTCCGCTCCCCTCCCTCAGGCCAAAACCGTGGCGCCGGTCGCAGAGGCTACGCTGCCTGAAGCCAGTGTAGTAGAAGGTGAGTAGACTGCGATAATGCAGCCTTCCTCGAGTAGTAGTCAGAGCCCCCATGGAACTGATTCCGTATGTCTTGTGCTGATAGGGGCAGAAATCGAGGGAATCTCCATCCCCGAAGCCGTGCCGGTTGAAGGCGTCGTGCTGGAAACCGAGGTGGTCACAGGAGCAGCAACTGAGCCAGCGGAGACAGCAGCCCCCGGGATGACAGAAGTGGTGCGTGGCGATGCACTGCCGGAGACGAGCTTGGACGTAGTCGTCCGCTCGCCGGAAATCCAGGACGCGGAGCCGATCCATTCAGCACCGATGTCCGAGGCCGCAGCGACTAGTCGCGAAGGGCTCGAACTTCTGGCAGATGACCTTATCAACCCGGCGACGGTAGCCCGCAAGTTGGAGTCGATGCACCGGGCCGAGCAATGGATGAAGGTACGTAACAGTACCCTTGCGTAGTCGAAATCCGCCGGACTTGAGTACCCGAATAATAATTATTGTCTTGTGCAGGATGTCGTAGAGAGATCCCGACAAAAGTCTGATATGCTCCATGGGTATGGTGATACGGTGCTCCGGGCAGAGACGTTGGAGAAAGAACTCAATAAGGCCAGTAAGCACTCCGCCATGCTCTAGTTCAAGCTTGATGGCGCCTTCGCCCAGTACCACAATGAACTACAAAGACATGTAGGCGAAGAGCGATTAGTTGGTCTGCAAGAACAAGTCGTTGCGCCAGGAAAACAAAGGTATGCCGATGTCATCCTGTCAAGTACTTATTGTGGGTACCCTATAGTAGTCTGACATCTCCCTTTGAGTTGTTTGCAGGTCTTGAGGCCCGAGTGGAACAGCTGAAGGCATCGGAGGTTGATATGAAGAACCTCTTCTACCGAGAGAAGGATGCCCGCGAGGTACTTGAGTACGATTATAAGCAGCTGGCCCATGAGTGTAATATGCACATGGAGCTTCGGATCGCCTCAGATTGTGACCTTGTCAACTACTATAAATCTCTGCAGAAGCTGAATGAAGACTGCGAGAGGTTGCGGGGGCAGCTCAAGGAACTCGAAGAAGCCACGCTCCCCATCGCGAGGCTACTGGTGCCACACCCGGGCGGGCCGAAGATAGCTCCTCTGGTTGACCTGCTGAAAGAAGCCCCCGACCGCCTGGCTACTTATGTCAAGCATTTGGCGAAGTCCATCCCGAACCAAGTCTTGGCGTTCATGAAGTCATACTTCCCCAAGGCTCCGGTGGATGTAGTCGCGGGTGGACTAGCCGCCACCGTGCACGTATGAGCAAGATACGTAGCCGCCGGAGCGCATGGCGCCGATAGCAGAGCAAGTCGCCGAGGAGCTGAACCTCCAGTAGTTATCCTGTAGGGTTAGCTTGTAGTAGCAATTGTATATAAACAAAGTTGTAATGAACTTGTTTAAGTATTAATGAAAAGCCTTCCATCGAATGAGTACTCGTCGCGATGTTGTATGCGGAGTGCCCATCTGTGGAGTTGTCGCGAGTAGTAGTATTCGGTAGTAGACCCGTTGAGGGAGACACAATAAATGAGTTGATCAAGAGTCGAACTTTATTACTGAAAAAATACACCTGAGTGGACAAGGCCGTTTACAAGTGTAGTCGCCAGGACCCGGAGACCGCCTACGACTAGAATAGTGCTAGGGCGCGTTGCCGCTTACAGCTGTAGATCCGTTAGTAGCCGTATAGGCTGGATCTAGGAGTACATGGTCTCTAGATAGACCGCTGCTAGAGTCCTTGACGCTCTAAGCAGCCCGAGTTCTGTTAGTAGCCGTTAGCGCTGGATCTCGGAGTGGAGTAGTCCGGAGACTAGTGCCTGGACCTGGAGGCCGCTTACAGCGAAGGGCTCGGGAGTAGTCGTGTAGACTTGAGCCCCAGAGTAGTCGAGAGACTATGCGTAGAATCAGCAGAGCTGGTCGACGTTCCACGAGTTGCTGATGTCTTCGCCTTCAAGTGTTTGGAGGCGATATGAGCCTGGTCCGATGACCCTTGCAACTGTGAAGGGGCCTTCCCATGGCGAGCTGAGCTTGTGTAGTCCTTCTGTGTTCTGGATGCGGTGGAGGACTAGATCACCAACGTTGAAGGAGCGTTCCTTGACGTTGCGATCATGGTAGTGTCGGATACCCTCTAGGCACCTTGCTGATTGGACGAGGGCGGGCGTTAGCCGAGCTTCTTCGAGTCCATCGATATCAACTCGTCTGCTATCTTCGGATATGCCTTCGTCGTATTGCTCTACTGTCGACGAGTCCCACATGATGTCAGCAGGTAGAATAACTTCGGAGCCGTAGACCAGGAAATAGGGTGACTGTCCCGTCGGCTTGGTGGGTTGAGTACACAGCCCCCAGAGTGCATTGGGAAGTTCCTTGATCCACTTGCCTCCTTTTGTGTTAGCAGCATCGTGCAGTCGCTTCTTGAGAGCGTCGAGTACCATCCCGTTGGCGCGCTCGACTTGTCCGTTGGCCCGTTGATGGGCGACTGAGACATACCGGACGTCGATCCCGCTGTTCTCGCAGTACTCCCAGAACTGATGATTGTTGAAGTTGGAACCTAGGTTTGTGATGATGCAATCGGGTAGTCCGTAGCGGTGCACGAGTTCATCCAAGAAGTCGAGTACCCTGTTGGCCTTGGGACAGGTGACCGGCTTGACTTCGATCCACTTGGCGAACTCTGTTGAATCCTCCTGGCGCAGTTGGAAGAGGCTCAATCATGTCGAGCCCCTAGCAGGCGAAAGGCCAGATTGGTGGTATGGTGACTAGTTTGTAGGCCGGGACGTGCTGTTGCTTGGCGAAGTACTGGCACGCATGGCACCTTCTGACGAGTTCCTCGGCATCGCCCAGAGCTGTGGGCCAGTAGAAAGCTCGTCGGAAAGCCTTGCTGACCAGCGTACGTGAAGATGCGTGGTTGCTGCAAACGCCTTTATGGATCTCCTCCAAGATGTCCTTGCCTTCTTCTCGGGGAACGCACTTCATGAGTACTCTAGAAGTGGCGCCCCACCTGTATAGCTTGTCCCCGACTAGGACGTAGGACTTGGCCCGGCGGCTGAGCTGCTCGGCCAAGTTTTTGTTCGAAGGAACCTTCTACTCGCGGATGTAGTCGATGAAGGGTTGTCGCCAGTCCACGTTGATCATCATGACCTCCTGGCCAGCTGGCGGATGCGCTGGATCAATGGTCGTAGGACGTCCGCTGCAACATTGTTGTCGCGGACGACGTGATGGAACTCGAGACCATAGAACTTGTTCTCGAGCTTGCGGACTTCTAGGCAGTAGGCGTCCATGTTCTCCTTGTTGCGGTCCCAAGACTTGTTGACTTGGTTGATGACCACTGCAGAGTCTCCGTAGACTAGTAGTCGCTTGATGCCCAGGGAAGCTGCGAGGTGAAGCCCGTGTAGTAGAGCTTCGTACTTGGCTTCGTTGTTTGAGACCTTTCAAAAGATCTGCAGGACGTACTTGAGTTGTTCGACGTTGGGGAGATCAGGAGTACCCCCGCACCCGCACCCGCACCCGCACCTTCGAGCTTGAGTGAGCCGTCGAAGTACATCAGCCAATGCTCTGGTCGCTCGGTTGGAGTTGGTAGCTGATTCTCCCACCATTCTGCCATGAAGTCGACTAGTGCTTGCGACTTGATGGCCGTTCATGGTTTGAAATCGATGTTGAGGGCGCCGAGTTCGACTGCCCACTTGGAGATTCTTCTAGTAGCATCTTGGTTCCGCAGGATGTCACCGAGCGGGTAGTCGATGACGACGGAGATCGAGTACTCCTGGAAGTAGTGTTGTAGCTTCCGCGAGGTAATGAGCAATGCATACAGTAGCTTCTGTACTGGTGGTAGCGTGCTTTAGATTCTGACAAGAACTCGCTGACGAAGTAGACTGGTCGCTGGACTGGGTAGCCATGGCTGTCTTCCTACCGCTCGACAACGATGGCAGAACTGACCAAATGAGTAGTCGCAGCGAGGTAGAGCAGTAGCTGCTCCTTTTGCGAGGAGCCATGAGGACTGGCGGTTTGGATAGGAAATCCTTGACCTGAGCGGGAGCTTGATCTGGCTCTGGAGTCCACATGAACTTCTCTTGATGCTTGAGTAGTTTCAAGAAGGGTAACCCCCGTTCTCCAAGCTTCGAGACCCAGTGCTGTGGGCGCTTGGTTGGAGTAGGTAGCTGATTTTCCCGCCACTCCGCCATGAAGTCGACTAGTGCCCGCGACTTGATGGCTGTTCGTGGCTCGAAGTCGATGTTGAGGGCGCCGAGTTTGACTGCCCACTTCGAGATCCTTCCGGTAGCATCTTGGTTCCGCAAGATGTCGCCGAGCGGGTAGTCGGTGACGACGGAGATCGAGTACTCCTAGAAGTAGTGTCGTAGCTTCCGCGAGGTGATGAGCACTGCGTACAGTAGCTTCTGTACTGGTTGATAGCGTGCCTTGGATTCTGACAGGACCTCGCTGACGAAGTAGACTGGTCGCTGAATTGGGTAGGCGTGGCCGTCTTCCTGCCGCTCGACGACGATGGCAGTACTGACCACGTGAGTAGTCGCAATGAGGTAGAGCAGTAGTTGCTCCTTTTTGCGAGGAGCCATGAGGACTGGTGGCTTGGATAAGAAGTCCTTGAGCTGAGCAAGGGCTTGATCTGCCTCTGGAGTCCACGCGAACTTCTCTTGATGCTTGAGTAGTTTGAAGAAGGGGAGCCCCCGTTCTCCAAGCTTCGAGATGAATCTGTTCAAGGCCGCCATGCACCCGGTAAGCTTTTGCACATCTTTGATGCAGGTGGGAGCTTCCATAATTGTGATGGCGGAGATCTTCTCGAGGTTGGCTTCGATGTCGTGACGGCTGATGATGAAGCTGAGTAGTTTTCCCGACGGTACGCCGAAGACGCACTTGTTCGGGTTGAGCTTCCAGCGATACTCTTGCGAGGATGCGAAAATCTCTTCAAGATCGGTGATGAGCGTGTCGGAGTTTCTGGTCTTGACAACCACGTCGTCCACGTAAGCCTCGACGTTCTTGTTGAGCTGTCTTTTAAAATAGGCCTGGATAGCTCGTTGGTAGGTAGCGCCAGCGTTCTTCAGCATGAACGACATGGTCGTGTAACAGTAGGCGCCGAACGGGGTGACGGACACGGTCTTCTCCTGGTCTTCTTCCTTGATGGCAATCTTGTGGTAGCCGGAGTAGTAGTTGAGGAAGCAGAGCAGGTCGCAACCCGCCGTGGAGTCGATGACTTGATCTATCCGCGGCAACCCGAAGGGGTCCTTGGGGCAGTGCTTGTTGAGGTCGGTGTAGTCGACGCACATCCTCCACTCGTTGGAGTTCTTGCGGACGACGACGGGGTTGGTGAGCCACTCAGGATGGAAAACTACTCTGATGAAACTGGCCGCTAGTAGTTTGGCGAGTTCCTTCTTGATGGCATCCCGTCGGTCGTCGGCGAAACGGCGGAGGTGTTGTCGTTTCGAGGTAGCTTTAGGATCGACATTGAGTGAGTGCTCGATCAGACTCCTGGGCACCCCTGGCATGTCTGCTAGTTTCCAAGCGAAGATGTCCCAGTTAGCCCGGAGGAAGCTGACGAGCGCGTCTTCCTGGCCTGCCCCGATTATGGTAGTCTTGCTGTTGTTGCCTATCCAAAGATCGATTGCCTTGACTTGCACTTCCTTGGATGGTTGAGGCTTGTTGGCTTTGTCCGACTTTTCTGGGATGCCGAGTTCACTTGGGGCAAGCTTCTTTGATGCAGCATAGATCTCCATCATGGTGTTGGGTACTTGGTTGGTGGCTACGAGTTCCACAGCTTTTGTGTCGCAAAGCCGAAGGATATCTTCAAGTCCCCTTGCAGTGGGAGTACACCTGCTGGACTTAGCATCTTAAGTACCAAGTAGGTGTAGTGGGGTACCGCCATGAACTTGGCGATAGCCGGTCTGCCGAGGATGGCATGATAGGAAGTTTCGAAGTCCGCGACTTCGAACTTGATGTACTCGGTGCGGTAGTTTTCTCTGGTTTCCCCGAAGGTAACTGGTAGGACCACTAAGCCCAGTGGGATAGCCGCGTTCCTGGGGACGATGCTGTAGAAAGGCGATGTGCTCTTGGTGAGCATGTGAGTGATGTCGAGCTTCATCTTCTTCAAGGTCTTGGTAAAAAGGACGTTGAGCCCACTTCCACTGTCGATGAGTACCTTGTTGAGTCTAGAGCCCGCGACTACCGGCTTCAGGACGAGAGGAAACCGTCCTGGTTCAGAGAAGGTTGTCCATTGATTCGCGCGGGAGAAGGTGATGGGTACCTCCGACCACCTGAGAGGGGTCGGAACCGTTGGTTCAATGTTTAAGACTTCCCGTCGAGTGGCCTTCTGAGACCGTTTGGTGGGTAATCCGCCGAAGAGGATGTTCACCGTCTTGTCGGGTTCTTGGAAGTCGCCGTTGCCTTCGTCGACTTTTTTCTTGCCTTTCTTGTCGTGAGGAGGCCGTGGGTCTGAAGAGTCCTTTAGTGCTTGCCGGAGTTGGTAGCACTGCTCAGTAGTGTGGTTGCCCTCCAGGTGCCACGGGCACTTCTCTTTCAGCAAGTCCTTGAAGCCGCCGGAGGTCTTCTTCGAGTTGTTTTTCGCAGGGCGCTGGATAGCCGTAACTGTGTTGTCTGGCTTGCGCTTGCGATTAGGACTCGAGTAGTTGTTCTTGCGACCGCCTTGATCCCGGTTGTTGTTGTTGCTGCCGCCCGCGTTTTGCTTGTTCTTACCGCAAATAGCGTCGTACTTAGCGTTTGCCTTGTCTTCTTCGTCGGCCCATGAAGTAATCATGTCTTTGAGCTTCGTGATGGAGCTCGGGCAGCGGCGACCGAAGTCTTCGAAGTGCGACGGTGGTAGAGACCGTCTTGGAAAAGGTTGATGACTTCCTTGTCGGTAACATCGACTACAGTGGCGCGCTTGTCGAAAAAGCGCCACATGTACTTGTGCAAGGTCTCGCCCTGTTCCTGTTTCACCATAGCCAGGTCCATGTGAGTACCCGAGCGTCCCATGGCGCCCGCGAAGTTGCTGGTGAACTGTTCCTTGAGCTGATCCCACTTGTCGATCGAGTACTTCTTAAGAGACTCGAGCCATGTAAGTGGAGCTTGGTCTAGACAGAAAGAGAAGTAAAGGCACTTCGTGTCGTTGTTGCCACCAGCATTTTCGATGGAGAGGATGTAGCATCTCAGCCACTGTACTGGATCTTGCTTCGCATCGTACTTTGTGATCCCCAGAGGCTTGAATTTCTCTAGGAGGAGCAGATTGCAAAGTCGAGCAGAGAAGGCAGGGAAGCCGTCGTTCTCGCCTGCCGTGGAGGATTTCTTGCGTCAGATTTCTTCAATTCTACGGCGGGCGTCGTAACCGCCGCGTGAGACACCGGTGACGTGGCTATCTGCGTGGCCTTGGCCTCCGCGATCGCCTCCGCCCCTGGCTCTCCTTCCAGCCCAGTGTGAGAACCTCCCACCGCCGCTGCCTCCGCCGGCAGTGTCACCATGAGCCACCACGGCGTGACTACCGCCAGCGCCACCGGCGCTGTGGCCGCCATGAGAGGGTCCACCAGTTGATGCCCTAGTGCGGTTGGGGTTCTGTGGTAGTTCTCCTCGAGTACGGTCGCGTCCGTTGTCAGCTGGACTGCAACTTGTGGCTTCATTGTCGGCTTCGCGAGTTCTGAGGGGAGGCACTTGTGTGACTCTGTTGTCGACTCTCATGAAGTAGGCGTCCTCCGCGAACTTGGCGATGACTTCTCCCGCGCGCATCCCCTGAGCCTGACGTGCTATCGTGGTGATAGACATGAGGCACTGTTCAGGGGTAGTATGCACCCGGCTTTCGACTTGGTTAAGCGCCTCTGTGAAGTTCCGTATGGGGAGGCTCTCACGGAGACGTCGACGCCGTTCGTTACGCTTCCTGTTTCGCTCACGCCGGGCGTTCTTGTCGTCGCTGGTTTCGTCTGCGGGTGCATTGGCAGACAACTCGTCTGCTGAGATATCTTCGAGGTAGCGGTCAAGCCGCGTCCCTGAAGGCCCCGGCGTCTCGTTGGTAGTCATGAAGACTTGACGATCAGGAGAGCCGAGACTAGAGTCAATAGTCGCCACCTCTGTTGGAGTTGGAGTGTGCTCCTTTGCTAGAGCTAGTGGTGTTCCCTCCTGGAAGGGAATCGAGTCGAGGTAGGCAACGCAGCGTGAGTTCCCGTCTATTAGGTCTGCAGGCTTGCGGTCTGGCCAGTAGACGAATCTCCCAGCGGGCGTAGATGTTATAACCAGGCCGGTGGCCGGTCCTGACAGAGGTTGCTCAGTCGTGGCGATCTCGGATTCGGGCTCGTCTGGGTTCGATCCGAAGTCGAACTCGTAAAAGGACTCCGAGTAGTAGCCGAAGACGGGGTTGGAGTCCGAGGTGCAGTCGGAGACGATCTCCTTGCCGGCTCGACGCGTAGTGAGAGCCTTCGCATGGGCCTCGCTAGCGTTGCAGAGGCTGTATGGGAAGTGCTCATGGAGTGGGGAGTCCGCACACGATTACTCGATAGCCGGCTCGCATGCGATGGCCCACGGGGACGTCGAGTTCGAGTTGGAAGCGGATCCAAGATCAAAGTCGGCGTGTTGGTTGAAGAGCGAAATTTTGCCAAATTTTCCAGCGAGTTCGCCCGTGACCACTTCACGAAGCATCACGAGCTCAGTGCTCGGGTTGGGAGTCATGATAAGGCGACGTTGGAAGGATCCGGCGCCGTCAGCAATGCACACCCAGGACCTGAAGATGAAGGTGTCGCCACGTTTGAAAGCGACACTTGGCTTGATGAAGATTGAAGCTGTCGAGTTCGCCATGACATCTTCGGCGAGATCCCCTACCTGGCGCGCCAGCTGTCGGTGTTTTAGACCGGCAACCTACCAAGGGGAGTACCCGAGGTAGATGAATGTGGCCTCGCTGAGATCGGTAACTCAAAGGAAGAGACACGTGGCACGCAATTTAGATAGGTTCGGGCCGCGAGGTGCGTAATACCCTACGTCCTGTATGTTGCGTAGCTCTGATTGATTGAGTGCGTTTACAAGATGATACGTGTGTGTCTCCGAGAGAGGAGAGAGTACTAGTCGGCATACAGTTTAGGGAGTTCTCTACATAGTACAAGACATGTATAGCTTCCTATTTGAGTACTTCTCCACCGCAGTCCTTGCGCCTCACGCCATCAGGTGTCGTGTGGCACAAGCCGAGTAGTCCCAGGGTCCCACCGAGTAGTCGGTCCTGGTACCCACCGAGGCAGTGGGCCCAGGGAGGTCCATACGACAGCCCCCGAAACGTGTAAGTATATTACCACAGTGTTTTCCATACCCTCAGCATGTACATTATACATAGAAAGCATTATGAAACTATACAAATCAATCAATGCAAACTGCAGAAAAGTTGTACAGTGAACTTTGGGGGGCACTGCTTTTACTTTCTACGAAGAGAAAATACTGCTCAGACAAAAGGAACCATAAAGAACATAGGGTTTGTGGTACCTTTGCATGCAATGATCTTCTTGCATGATATATAGACATTTCAGACTCTTATGTACTTCTCATCATCCAAGAATCAATTTGTGTGTAACTGTGGCAGCACTCCACCCATGCAGGATTCTAGGCTAGTGGAACAACATAAAATTGACATGCAAGATAAATCAGATACACAAACAGGCAATCCTGAAATCAACACAAAGGAGGAGGATAAAGCACAAAGAAAGAAGCAAGGTACAACTAGGAATAGACCGCATCGTCAGAAAAAACACATACAACAAACAAACGTCAATTACGACTACAACACCAGGGGGCCGTTCCAGACGAACACGAGGCCATCGGCGTTACGCGCTATTACAAGCTGTCCTTCCCCACCTTTGACGGCCCGGAAGACCCTCTGGGTTGGCTCAACTGGTGTGAATAGTTCTTCCACGTGGAACGCACCGGAGATGGCGACAAGGTCGGCCTCGCTTCCTTCCACATGACGGGTGCGGCCTAGCACTGGTACTTCATGCTAGAACACGACACCGGCATCGTGTCATGGCCGCACTTCAAGGAGCTCTGCCAACAACGCTTCGGTCCGGCGATGGGGGTCGATCACCTGGCAGATCTCGCTCGGATTCCCTTCCGCCACAACGTCGACGAGTACATCGAGTCCTTCCAGGTGCGGTTCGCGCACGCCGGCTATCTGACACCAGTGCAGCAAGCCCGCTTGTTGTCACACCCGAATTTGAAGGCAAACTCGAATGCATGAATTACATGTGCGCCAGGATCAAGTTACACACACGTAATGACTCAGTGAATATCGATACAAGTGCCAAAGCGTAAAAGAGAGTATTAAAACCATTACATGACCGAGAGTCTGAACAACGTATCATCAGAGCGGACAACTAGCAGCGGATCTTCAGAATGGAACTCCACAGGCAGCTGACTGGTGGCACGCACGCCTAGTACTCATCATCAATCTTCAAGTCTGAGCAGCAATCCGGGTTGTGTAGATGCAATAAATAAACAAGCGTGAGCACATGTCGTACTCAGCAAGGGAAGAATATCATGATAAACATGCAAGGCTGTATAAGTGGATGGCCAAGGGGTTTAAGCAGGTTAGCATTTTAGTTGATCAAATTTTATTAAGCAACTTACTTACTAGCAAATGTAAGTGTATAACATCCCACAATTAAAGTGTAACATCATAACCATGAACATAAAGTAAAGAATAATTTAAATTCATCTTCCGATAGATTAATCATGTGAGGGTCTAGGCCGCTCTTGACCGTGAGCACGGCTAATCGATTAGTTTTTAACACTCTGAAAAGGTTGTACATCTTTACCCACAAGTCGCGTAAAAACTCCGAAGAGCTTTAGACCCAACCACGCGATGCTGATCAGGCATCATACCACACTGCCAAGGTGTGGTTGCATAGGGACGCTACGAGGCCTTTACAAAGATTCCCTAATGTGCAGCAACCCACTAGGTTTCAGGATGAAGCGGGGCATAAAGCTCCCTAGCGGGTACCATGTCTTAGCAAAGCCCAACTCCTCGCTAGAGCAGGTCTATACTCCGTCAACGCCTCCCCATTTGTCCCTTTCAGGTAAGATTACTACAACACCAAGGTCTTTAATTAATCAGCCAAGCCAGAGCCATATAGCCTTGTGGTTGTACTGTTGTCCTGGGTAGTTCTCCATGTTCCAATTAAACATATGGTCTTGTAATTAACTTACCATCAAAGAACATAGAGCATAAACGGGTATCAAGTTGTTTATTACCAACCCGCTTGAGCAACTAAGCAAAGATCTACCATCAAGATTAATTAAGTAACCCAGTTACAAGGCAACAGTCAAAAGAATCTAGGTATAGTCCTTAATAGGAACCCGTCAAAATTAATGCAAGCAAGAAACTAAATATAGTGATTAAATGCATGTTCATATAGGATAAACCGGGTATGACCAAGTACACTTGCCTCTCACAAGATCCGGAATTGCTCAGAGTCTTCAAGTCTTCACCACAGAAAATCTTCGGGCTGCTCGTTCTCTACGCATCACACATTCACATGCAAGAAATAATACAATAAAATAAGAAAACAATTCACCAATCAATTCAAACAAGAACAAAAGCTTCACTAAACTGATCTACTCGTCGAGATGAACAAATGGATATAAAGAACACTAAAAACGGAGCTAAAACGCGTAATCTACGACCGAAACAAGGTGCAGGGGCTATTCTGCAGGAAAACTAAACTTCCAGGGACTAAACTGCGAGAATCTAAGGGCTAAAACATAATTTTATAAAGAAACACAGGGGCTAAAACACTAAACTAGCAGCCAGGGACCTCGGGCACAAAACCTTAAAAACCTAGGGTTTGAACCGCACGGAAAAGGACCTATCTGCGATACTTTTCCTAAGGTGGAAGGGCCGGCCTACAAAACTTAAAAAGGATAGCGTCTCTTTTGCAAAAATGGCCGGGTCACAGCTGCGTTGACCGGTACGCTGACCGATTGACTTGGTTTAGATTTGATCTGACGGCCCGTCGCCCGGGGCGCGAAGGACGGCGGCACCGGCGAGAGGTGCGCGGCGGCGACCGGCGTAGCTCCGGCGAGCTCGCTTGGTTTCGATCTACGGTGCACGAACTGGTGTGCGGCTTGCACCGGGGGTGAAGCGAGGGCCACGGAGATCTTGCCTAGGGTGGCGAGGACGGCGGGTAAACACCGGAGACGGCGCGCGGCTCGGGGAGCAAGATGGCTCACGACGGCGACCTCCGGTGAGCGCGCGCAGCGACACACGGCACGTGGAGTCCAACGCGCTACACCGCGGCTTCGTCACCTCCTCACGAACCTTCGGATCCGCTCCACGATGAAGGAACGACGAGCGACCGAGGGGAATCGGCAGCGGCGGCGGCGGCCTAGGGTTGTGAGGCGGCGGCCGCGCGGTGTAGCTAGGGTTTGGGGCTTTGGTGCGGCGCGCGCTATAAAGGGGCGGGGGCGGCCCCCGACGCGTGGGCCCAAGGAAGGGAGCGCGCGGCCGGCGTGGTCGGGTCGGCTCGTGCGCGGCCCGAGGTGGAAGATGACGACGCGGCCCCACATGTCGGCGGCTCGGGCGGAGGACAACACGGGCCGCGCCGGGAGAAATGGTAGCGGGGCCGTCTTGGGCCGCAAGGTCGGTGCGCTGCCGAGCAGAGAGCCCGGGCCGCGGGGAGGGAAAAACGAGCCGGGCCACCAGGGAAGGATTAGTCGGGCCGAAAGCAAGGAAAACTAGGGGAGGAAAAGGAACGCTTTGCAAATTCCAAAGGAATTCAAACAAATGAATTCAAACACAGGTTTGAATTCAACCAATCAAAAATTGTGCTCCAGCATGAATGCAACAATAAACTCCTATGGTTCATTTATTTAATTAAAAATAATTAAATGCCTATAAAAATTAAATAAACCCCTAAAAATTCTTAAACAAGCATTTGTTGCTAAGCAAAATTTTATTAAAAGCCATAATTAAAATTTTGGGTGTTACACTTGTTCTCAAGCGGCCCGCAGGACCACATCGTGGTTGATGTCGAGCCACCGGCGCCCCAGACCTACAACGCGCGGTGCGCACATACGAGCGCCGCACCGCTCATCTCCCCGGACCCCCGCGCTTGCCGCGACGGCGCCCGCGGTCCCTTCCTCTCGCCCGCGCCGCCCACCGCCGCTCCACCGCCGACGGTCGCGCCGGCCGCGACACCACCGACCAGGCCGACGCGCACGTCCCGCCGCTTGTCCCCGGCGGAGATGACCGAGCAACGCTGACAGAGCCTATGCTACAACTGGGACGAACCATATGTCTGCGGCCACAAGTGCCCCCGCCTCTTCTACTTGGAGGTGGCAGATCCGGATGATGAGGTCCCCAACCTCATGGATGACCCTCTGTCCGCCAAGGAAGACAAGCCGTTCATCTCCTCGAATGCCATCACCGGGATACGCGGCGAAGACACGATGTAGGTGCGCGTCACGTTGGGCACCCAGGACTTCACGGTGCTCCTCGATTCCGGCTCCACCACCAACTTCATCAGCTGCGCCGCCGGCAACGGTGCCCGTCTTCGTTTCCAGAGCGGTCAAGGTGCATACGTCCGCGTCGCGAATGGCGACAAGGTGGCGTGCCAGGTCTTGGCGCGCGACGTCGCGATCCGCATCGGTCAGGAGGAGTTCCTCATCAACTGCTTCGCAATTCCTCTGGACTGCTACGACATGGTGCTTGGTGTGTCGTTCTTGTGCACGCTTGGGCCAATTCTTTGGGACTTCTACGGTCTGTGCATGGACTTTTGGCACCACGGTCATCAGGTGCTCTGGAAGGGCCTTGAATCCCCTCGCTGCGACATCCCACTGACGGGTCCCATACAAGCCATACGCCATGATGAGTCGGCTCTGCTCGCACGCCTCCTTCAGTCCTTCGACGACGTGTTCGCAACTCCATCAGGCCTCCCACCATCACACCTGTGTGATCACCACATTCACCTGAAACCCAACACGGTGCCCATGGCGGTACGGCCATATCGTTATCCACAGCTCCAGAAGGACGAACTGGAGGCCCAGTGCGCTGCCATGTTGGCCCAAGGCACCATCCGCCGGAGTACATCACCATTCTCTGCACCGGTACTACTTGTGAAGAAGCCCGACGACTCATGGAGGTTCTGCGTGGATTATCGGGCCCTTAATGAGTGCACTGTCAAAGATAAGTTCCCAATTCCGGTGGTGGAAGAGCTCCTTGATGAACTCCATGGTGCCCGGGTTTTCACGAAGCTCGATTTGCGATCTGTCTACCACCAGTACCTCCTGCACGGAGCACCTTCCGCATCTAAGAGATATTTTAGAGGTCCTACGCTCTCATGGTTTGCATGCCAAACAATCAAAGTGTTCCTTTGCCACCACGAGCATCGCCTACCTTGTCATGTGATCTCCTCCGAAGGGGTGGCTATGGACAATGACAAGGTTGAGGCCGTCGCATCCTGGCCGCAACCTCGCTCCGCTCACAGTCTACATGGATTCCTTGGATTGGCCGGCTATTATAGGAGGTTCATTAAAGATTTTGGTGCCATTGCCGCTCCTCTCACTCAGCTTCTCAAGAAGGATGTGTTCCTTTGGTCCGAGGCGGCCGGCCACCGCCTTCGCAGCCTTGAAGGCGTGTGCTCACCGAAGTGCTCGTCCTACACTTGCCCGATTTTTCTCAAGAATTCATGGTGGATCGTGATGCATCCGCACGGGATTTGGGGTTCTGCTACACCAGGGTGATGGGCCAATTGCATATTTCAGCCGTCAGTTTGCACCATGCCACCTCAAGATCGCCACTTATGAGCGCAAGTTGATTGGCCTCGTCCAAGCCGTCCGCCACTAGCGGCCATATTTGTGGGGAAGGCCCTTCGTGGTACGCACTGATCACTATTCTTTAAAGTTCATGCTCGACCAGCGGCTGTCTACCATACCCAAGCACAATTGGATCAGCAAGTTGTTTGGCTACAATTTTCGAGTGGAGTACCGCCCTGGCCGGCTCAACACCGCTGCGGACGCGCTCTCCGCGGCGCGACGGCGAGGACATCACCCTTGCGGCGGTCTCCTCGCCCGGCCTTCCGGCTTTTTGATGATCTCCCGCCGCGAAATTGAGGTATCCCCGCACCTCCACGCCCTCGCGAGACGAAGCCGGCCACCGCACACGCGATGACTAGTGGAGGGTCACGGACGGCCGCTCCCGCGCGACGGCAAGGTGTTCCTTCCAGCCGCTTCACCGTCCCCAGCCGCTCTTCGACGAGCGCACACGGCCGGCCACGAGGGCGTGCGAAGACTCTCTAGTGCTCGTGCGGCCGACTTCCACGTCGAGCAAGATCGCCGCCTTGTTCGTGACTTCGTCCGGGCGTGCGTGACGTGCCAACGGAACAAGACAGAGACACTACAGCCCGCCGGCCTTCTGCAGCCCCTGCCGTGCCATCTAGGGTCTGGGCTGACATCTCGATCGACTTCGTCGAAGCGCTGCCCAAAGTTCATGGTAGGAACGTCATATTGACTGTGGTGGACAGGTTCTCGAAGTATGCCCACTTCATTCCGTTGGGACACCCCTACACCGCCATCTCCGTCGCACGCGCGTTCTTCATGGACATCGTCGGCTCCATGGCTTCCCGAGTCAATAGTCGGGCCGACCGCGACCCGTTGTTCACCAAAGAACATTTGGAGGGAGCTCTTCAAGCTTGTGTGCGTCTAATTGAGGATGAGTACCGCGTTCCACCCTCAAACCGATGGCCAGTCGGAGGCCGTCAACAAGACCATCGCCATGTACCTTCGTTGCATCACTAGCGACCGTCCACGCGCATGGCTGGAGTGGTTGCCCTGGGCCGAGTTCTGCTACAACATGGCGTTCCACTCCGCGCTTCGTACTACGCCGTTCCAGGTCGTCTATGGTCGTCCCCCGCCTGCTCTGCTTCCCTAGCAACGGGGCTCTGCACAGCTGCAGGCCGTCGACGCCTTGCTCACTGATCGCGATGACTTCCTCGCCGAGGTGCGCACTAGACTGCTCTAGGCCCAGGAATATGCTCGGAGGTACTACGATGCCAACCACAGGTCGCTGCAGTTCGCCGTGGGCGATTGGGTGTGGTTGTGCATGCTCAACAAACCCG
This sequence comes from Cenchrus americanus, assembly GCA_947561735.1. Lineage (NCBI taxonomy): Eukaryota > Viridiplantae > Streptophyta > Magnoliopsida > Poales > Poaceae > Cenchrus > Cenchrus americanus. The sequence continues at coordinate 150,977,011 of OX387242.1, read as the reverse complement.
CGCAATCACTGGCACCCGGCGCCCGTGGTAAGCTAGGGTCGCGCTACGCCGGTCCTTTCCAGGTGCTCGAGCGTGTGGGCGAGGTTTCCTATCGTCTGCGTCTGCCGGCCGATGCGAGGATCCACGACATGTTCCATGTCGGCGTTCTCAAGCCATTCCATGGGGCATCGCCGGCGTCTACTCCACCCCTGCCACCTCTTCGTCACGGCCGTGTCCGCTCCATCCGAACGTGTGTTGCGTGCCGGCCTCGGGCGTGGCGTGTGGCATGTCCTCGCTCCATTGGAGTGGCATGCCGGCGCCGATGCAACATGGGAGCCCGTTGAAGATTTCGAATTTCTCACCCCGACTTCCGGCTCGAGGACGAGCCGTTTGTCGAGGGGGGAGATGTTATGGTCGGCCAAGTCTATCGAGGAGGAAAGGTGGCGGTTAGGTGCCCGGGCAAGCAGCCCACCGACCCTCTCCGGCAAGCTAAGTTTGTTAGTCCCGATTAGATTTAGTTATATTCTTATCCGGTTAGTTGAGATACAATTAGTTGAGAAACATTCGTGTAACCGGCTTATATAAGCCAAACAATGGAGATGAATAAAGCACTGGAGATTTACCGTAATCTCTCCCGCTTCCCCTACCCTCGTGAGACGCCGGCGGCAAGCACGGCGTCTCATCTTCCCCGCCGCCGGGAGCCGAAGGCCCGGCCGCCCACCTCTCACGCCTATTTCCTCGGTCACGGTGCAGCGCCCAACGGATGCATTCTTGTGTTATGTCAAAGCTTCAGGTTTTCATTTGAACTTGTTTGTCTTTGAACAAAGGAAAACTCGGACCAAGCATTACCGACGCAGCGATGGGCGTCTCCCAGTGTCACGAAAGTCATTGCGAAGGTGGATATGAAAAACATTTCCATCAAACCTTTGAAGTTGCCCCTAGCGAAAAACTTAAGAAGTCATATGCATGCTATTTGTCCACCTCGGCTGGTCCTGTTATGGGTGTGCTTTACCCGTCCAATGTAAAAATGGCATTCGTAGTAATAATCCACTCACATACCAGGTTGGAGACAAAACTGTTTTGTATTGAAAGTAGCAGAATTCATGTAATCTTTTATTTCTTATCTTCATAACTTTTAACGAAGCAGACTCTGTTACCTAAACAAAATCTGCACATAGAATTTGCATGCAAGTGCAAGTGGTAAAAATGAAGCAAATCTGCACATAGAGGCCCCCGTTCTCAGGAAAAGCAACGTACCATGTTTAACATACACCAACATTGTACACATGATACAATAAAATATGTAAAGCGCAGGGCATCAGTCTATCTAGATACACAAAATAATTCACCATTTATTCAATTAGTACTCTTTGAATAACATGCCTAAAACACATGCAGATGTGTCCTACGAACAGGGCCTCCAGCTTTCTTGTGAGGCCAACATCACTGATTGATAGCGGGGGCATCAAACTTCAGATGAGGGCTACCTGCATTACAGAGGGTTAATATCAGAATGAGAAAGGAAGTAACCAAACTTCTATGCATGCAAAATGATGTAAAAATAATGCCACACACGCCCAAAGCTTAAGTTGAAAATGCTAATCATAACTGAATGATAGCTGAGCATCACTCCATGCCATAACATAATAAGAGAAGGCAAAGGTTCATCCGAGATCTCACAATTTCATATTCACCTCTGGCACCAACAAGAATGTTGACACAAAGGGGTTCTCAAAAAAAATTGTTGTCAAAGGGTACTATGGTATGTCAGTTAAATAAGAATATGAGGGCATGTAAGTTGACAAAAACTCACATGCCTGCAACTATTTCACCATGATACAGCAGCACAACACAGTGCACGTTTAATGAAATGCAATAAAAAAAACCAGAGGTATCCTTATCACAGCTTACACCCTGTGTGCTGATAGGATTCTATTTTGTCCATAGGAGGCAACTTCAATATTACAGGCATATATCACACAATTTTGACGTCAGCTACCCCATAAGGCCATAATGCCGTAAGACGGAAACATAACAGAAACATCCACCACTCACCACAAAAAAGCTTTCTACCATGGGGTGCAGAAAATAATTTGATCCACTGGTGAGACTTGATTAAGCAAGGACTCAATAATCAACAAATTAGCATTCTAAATTTAGCAGGTCAAGGCATCAGGCTTGCTACTTTTAGCATACTAAATTTAGAAAAATCAACAAATTAGACCACATTGAAAAGACATCAACCTTAACAGACCCAATTAATCTACAAAAGGAAGTTTCATACATTAGGTTCAGTGAGGTAAGATATATGAAACAAGCATTGCATATATGCAATCTAACCTGAAATTTTCAACCAGTTCCCTAGAATTCATGGCTTGCCTTCTGAGGACCATGTGTGGTTCGAGGACCGGTGGATGGTCGCTTCCTAGTGTGATGAGTGATTGACAACGTTGTGTGGACTAATTCTTGGCTAAGTATTGCAGGTGCAGGTGCGGCTTGACTGGTGTTGGTGCAAGTGAAGAACAAGTACGAAAGGTCATTGCCGGTGAGGCCTCCAGGTGTGGAGAAGACAAGTAGGCTTGGTTCGAGGGATCCGGTGGCCAGCGGGGTCAAGTGTGGAGCGCATGGTGGTAAGAACGGCAAGATGAAGTCATGGACGGTTTCTTGGTTGAGCCACAAAACCAAGGTCGAGCCGGGACTTCGTGGGAGTAAGTCATGAGTGGTGATTGGCGGAGGCTACATCAAGTTCGCGGGGTTTGTGGTGGTTCACCGTAAAACCATCGGGTTACTCGGTACCGAGCCACAAAGCCGAGGCCGAAGACCGGCGTGGCTGTCAGGCCAAAACCGGCCTGACCGGTTTGGAGAACTGGTCTAACCAGTTTGGGGTCGTAGGGCACCGGAAGCTTCGACGCGGAGGACACACGTCGGGATTGCAAGGCTTGAGTCGAGGCTACGCGGAATGCGGTCGCCGGGCATCCGTCCGATGGTGCTACATAGACAAATTCCCAAAGTGCCCTTGGTGGGTGTGTATCCTAGTTTAGGCTTTAGGTGTATTTTAGTCTTTCGGCTTGCCTCCATATAACCCAAGGGGTGAGAGGATGACAGCTATCTCTTGGAACTCTAGCTCATTTGGTTTTCCTATTTTCCCTTCGTATTTTTCCTTAGGATTTCTATAGGACTAGCTTGAGAGCTTCATGGTGAGATCTCGTGGGAGGGAAGGATGATCGGGCGGAAGCTAGACCTTGTATGAACCTTTCATGATATGTATAGATGATTCGGCGTGGTTCCTCAAGGCTTCATGGTGTTTCTCCCGTTTATCCTTTTTGTTGATTTTCGGAGCCTTTTCTTGGATTTTCCGTGGGGAAGAATTGAGGGCGTTTCTGTAGCGAACATGGCCTCATATGCCATTAGTTCGAGTATGATTTTGGTGATTCATGACAACATAATTAATGGGACTAACCATATTGTTTAGCATGTCTTTGTAGACTTTTCTAGGTCCCAAGGATGCCAAAATATCACATGCCAAATTGAGAAGATAGTCTATTTTTCAAGGGTCCAAAACAAGAAAGAGAAGGAAAAGAAAGGACACCGTCGGATGAACCGACGGTACCTAGCAAGCGTCGGTGCAATCGTCAGATGAGTTGGTACACTGGGTGAGAACAAAGGCACCGTCGGATGAACCGACGGTCCAATTTTTAGTAGCGTCGGACGAGTTGCAGAGAAGAAGAAGCGAAGACAAGATCATCTTGGGATGATCCGACGGTCTGAGTGTGGACACCGTCGGTCTATCCGACGCTTCATTTGAATCAAGACAGAGACGCGCCAAGACAACCTCTTCAGCACCGGATGAACCGACGCCTTGGGTCAGGGATAGCGTCGGTCTATCCGACGGTAACGAAGAAGCTAACGAGAGACGGTTTGGCCGCGGGTCTTCAACACCGATGAACCGACGCACCGTCGGTGCATAGCGTCGAAATAGTTGTGTCGACGGACACCGCAACGGCTAAGTGACGTGGAGGGCACCAGATGAACCAACGCCCTAGAAAAGCATAGCATCGGTTCATTCGATGCTACCTTTTCCAGAGAGCCGTTAGCCAACGGCTAGTTGAGTGCCTTGGGCTATTTATACCCCCTCCACTCACCCATTTGAAGTGGTTGGATTGTGTGGAAGTGCACAGGAGTTCAAGACACCTAGAAGATCATATCTAATCCATCCAAGTGCTTAATTACTCATCCTTAGACTTGCATATGCTTTGTGTATGTGTTCAGTGCTAGGCTTAGCTTAGAGCTGAGTGAGTGCAAGGTTGTGCCAACCTTGTGAGGTGATTCTTGAGTGAATTAAGTTTTACAAGGTTCGCTGGAAGCCTTGGGGCCTAAGTGGCTCATCGGCAAACGTCGTCGACCCTCCGGCTTGGTGTGGAGCGGCAAGGACACTTTGCGCGGGGGACGTGGAGACCACCTTCCTTGGTGGAGAAGCTCCTTAGTGGAGGCGGCATCATGGTGACCAAGGGAGTTTGGCAAGTGCCTAAGTGGCTAGCCTTTGTGGCGAGTCAAGTGGTGCTCTTGGGAGAGACTTGGTGACCAGGGAAACAATACTCTGTGTGAGTGCTTCAACAACGTGGACTAGGGGTGGATTAGTGTCTACCGATACCAGGGGATAAATCACATGTCAAGAGTTTGTTTCCTCTCATCCCCTTTACGTTTCTGCATTTACTCTATTGCAATCTTTGCTTGCCTTTACTCTCCTAGTGTAGTATCATTCTAGGATTGGCTATAGGTTGCAAACCTTGTTTTGGAATGGGAGTTCCACACTAGAACAATCCTAGTTGCACATCTAGATAGTATGTTCTAGTTTACGTTTGTGTAAAAATAGTGAAGTTGTAGGTTAAGGTTTTAGATTGCCTAATTCACCCCCTCCCCTCTTAGGCTAACGAGCATCTGATTCCTTACAGTTTCTTTGAGGGATTCTTGTTGGATGTCACGTATAAGGACCTTGTGCCTCTTTGCTTGGTGATCTTGATCCAACAAACCCTCCGAAACGGCTACGATTTGGGTGTTTTAGGTGGTTTCCATGGGAAAGTGATCTTGAGGGTTGACTTTCTATTCCTCTTGATTGAGTGGGTTTTGGGGACCAAGCTTCTAGCCAAGGGTAGCCCACGAGGTACCCCAACTATCCCCAAAGTCTCACTTTGATCTGTGGAACGAATCAGGAGATCGATTGCTTGAAGTTTTTTTTCCCGCGGGCTAAGTTCTTCCCGACTGTCCTGGCCAAAACCAGTCTGACCGGTTTCCCAAACCAGTCTGACTGGTTTAGCCCTGTGGGCTGTCGTGAAGAGTTTTTGAGCGAGAAAGTCGATGTCGTGTTATGGCTGTTCTTGTTCGAAGGAGGAGAGGTTCTTGAGGCAGGTTTTCTCTCGGAAGGGTCTCTGGGGAGTTTCTGGACAGAACCGGCCTGACCGATTTGCCAAACCGGTCCGGCCGGTTCCCCTTCCCCGTGTGAGGCTAAGTCCACCGAAGCGGTCCGACCGGTTTCGAAACCGCCGACCGGTTTGGGCCGCTGCCTGCCCGTGTCGTGTGTGTTTCCGCCGCGTGTCTCGTGGTTGTTGGTTGGGTCTTGCTCCTAGGTCCGGTAGCACTCCGGTGGGTCGCGTGGACTTGGAAAGAGAAGCTTGTGGAGGTGCACGAGTGAATTTGGGTTCATAGGCCGAATTCTTGAATAGAATTTTTATCGGCTCCCATTCACCCCCCCCCTTCTCTAGTTCGCCGTATCGGTCCTTCAAGTGGTATCGCAGCGGGTTACGGGTCTTGATTGTCTCTAACCGCCTAAGATCCAAGGATGGTGTACCAGAACGGGGGTTCGGGTCCTCCACACTTTGATGGAAAGAACTACCGGATGTGGAGTAAGCGGATGGCGGCGTTCCTCTCGCGTAAGGGTCAGATCCTTTGGGATGTCACGGTGGACACAGGCTATGTCCAGCCGATGAACTTCCTCACTCTAGGATCAAGGGACATGTTCGACGCCAACAACAAGGCGGTCAACTACTTGTTTCGTGCTTTGTGTCAGCCTGAATTCGACTGGGTGCACACGGAGAGCTTGGCTTGGAGAATTTGGATGGTGTTGAAGGAAGCTCATGTTGGAAACGCCCAGGTTCAGGCTCGGATGTATGCGACTTACCAGAGAGTACGAGAACTTCTACTCATCTCCCTGGCGAGTCCATCGATGCCTTGTTTCAGAGGTTTACAGTGGTGGTGAACAACATGAGGGCCAATGTGGACGTGCTCTCGTACGATGATCATGATATAGCCGTCATGCTCTTACGCTCGTTGGATCGTATGGTTTGGGGCAGAAAGTTTGAGGCCATTGTGGAGTCGGAGAAGTATGACACTCGACGCGTGAACGAGTCGTTCTCGAAGCTCAAATCGGCTGAGGTGGATCAGGGTATGACAGCCACGATCGAGGGCCCGACTGACTCTCGGTGGCTCGAAAGGAAAGTCTAACTTTAACCCATCGACCAGGATGTTCTCCTTGTCCTTTTTGATGACTATGCCAGATGAGGAGTTCGACGTGCTTGGAGAGGATGAGATGGCGCTGTTGACCAGGCGGTTCGAGAGGATGCATGAACTGGGTGAACATGAGGAGGAACGCAAGGACTTGCTTCCAGTGCGGCAAGCCGGGACACTTCGTCGCCGACTGCCCCGAGAAGGTCGAGAACAGGGACAACTACAAGCACAAGTTGAAGACGGATGGAAAGTACTGGTCAAGGTGCGACCACAAGAGCAAGCACAAGGACGAGCGACGATCGAGGAAGAAGGAGAGCCGAGGCAAGGCCCGAGCGATAGTAGGAACGAGCGACATTGACTCTAGTTCCGCGTACTCCACCTCGAGCTCGAGTAGCAGTGAAGATGAAGGTAATCAGTGCAATGGCAGGTAGTCGTCCAAGAACTTGAGCTTGTGTAGTCCTTCTGTGTTCTGGATGCGGCGGAGGACTAGATCACCAACGTTGAAGGAGCGTTCCTTGACGTTGCGATCATGGTAGTGTCGGATACCCTCTAGGCACCTTGCTGATTGGACGAGGGCAGCGCAGCGAGCTTCTTCGAGTCCATCGATATCAACTCGTCTGCTATCTTCGGATATGCCTTCGTCGTATTGCTCTACTGTCGACGACTCCCACATGATGTCAGCAGGTAGAATAGCTTCGGAGCCGTAGACCAGGAAATAGGGTGACTGTCCCGTCGGCTTGGTGGGTTGAGTACACAGCCCCCAGAGTGCATTGGGAAGTTTCTTGATCCACTTGCCTCCTTTTCTGTTAGCAGCATCGTGCAGTCGCTTCTTGAGAGCGTCGAGTACCATCCCGTTAGCGCGCTCGACTTGTCCGTTGGCCCGTGGATGGGCGACTGAGACATACCGGACGTCGATCCCGCTGTTCTCGCAGTACTCCCAGAACTGATGATTGTTGAAGTTGGAGCCTAGGTTTGTGATGATGCAATCGGGTAGTCCGTAGCGGTGCACGAGTTCATCCAAGAAGTCGAGTACCCTGTTGGCCTTGGGACAGGTGACCGGCTTGACTTCGATCCACTTGGTGAACTTGTCGTTAGCCACCAGAACTCTGTTGAATCCTCCTGACGCAGTTGGAAGAGGCTCAATCATGTCGAGCCCCTAGCAGGCGAAAGGCCAGATTGGTGGTATGGTGACTAGTTTGTAGGCCGGGACGTGCTGTTGCTTGGCGAAGTACTGGCACCCATGGCACCTTCTGACGAGTTCCTCGGCATCGCCCAGAGCTGTGGGCCAGTAGAAAGCTCGTCGGAAAGCCTTGCTGACCAGCGTACGTGAAGATGCGTAGTTGCTGCAGACGCCTTTATGGATCTCCTCCAAAATGTCCTTGCCTTCTTCTCGGGGAACGCACTTCATGAGTACTCTAGAAGTGGCGCCCCACCTGTATAGCTTGTCCCCGACTAGGACGTAGGACTTGGCCCGGCGGCTGAGCTGCTCGGCCAAGTTTTTGTTCGAAGGAACCTTCTACTCGCGGATGTAGTCGATGAAGGGTTGTCGCCAGTCCACGTTGATCATCATGACCTCCTGGCCAGCTGGCGGATGCGCTGGATCAATGGTCGTAGGACGTCCGCTGCAACGTTGTTGTCGCGGACGACGTGATGGAACTCGAGACCATAGAACTTGTTCTCGAGCTTGCGGACTTCTAGGCAGTAGGCGTCCATGTTCTTCTTGTTGCGGTCCCAACACTTGTTGACTTGGTTGATGACCACTGCAGAGTCTCCGTAGACTAGTAGTCGCTTGATGCCCAGGGAAGCTGCGAGGTGAAGCCCGTGTAGTAGAGCTTCGTACTTGGCTTCGTTGTTTCAGACCTTTCAAAAGATCTGCAGGACGTACCTGAGTTGTTCGACGTTGGGGAGATCAGGAGTACCCCCGCACCCGCACCAGCACCTTCGAGCTTGAGTGAGCCGTCGAAGTACATCAGCCAATGCTCTGGTCGCTCGGTTGGAGTTGGTAGCTGATTCTCCCACCATTCTGCCTTGAAGTCGACTAGTGCTTGCGACTTGATGGCTGTTCATGGTTTGAAATCGATGTTGAGGGCGCCGAGTTCGACTGCCCACTTGGAGATTCTTCCAGTAGCATCTTGGTTCCGCAGGATGTCACCGAGCGGGTAGTCGATGACGACGGAGATCGAGTACTCCTGGAAGTAGTGTAGTAGCTTCCGCGAGGTAATGAGCAATGCATACAGTAGCTTCTGTACTGGTGGTAGCGTGCTTTAGATTCTGACAAGAACTCGCTGACGAAGTAGACTGGTCGCTGGACTGGGTAGCCATGGCTGTCTTCCTGCCGCTCGACAACGATGGCAGAACTGACCGAATGAGTAGTCGCAGCGAGGTAGAGCAGTAGCTGCTCCTTTTTTCGAGGAGCCGTGAGGACTGGCGGTTTGGATAGGAAATCCTTGACCTAAGCGGGAGCTTGATCTGGCTCTGGAGTCCACACGAACTTCTCTTGATGCTTGAGTAGTTTCAAGAAGGGTAACCCCCGTTCTCCAAGCTTCGAGACCCAGTGCTGTGGGCGCTTGGTTGGAGTAGGTAGCTGATTTTCCCGCCACTCCGCCATGAAGTCGACTAGTGCCCGTGACTTGATGGCTGTTCGTGGCTCGAAGTCGATGTTGAGGGCGCCGAGTTCGACTGCCCACTTCGAGATCCTTCCGGTAGCATCTTGGTTCCGCAAGATGTCGCCGAGCGGGTAGTCGGTGACGACGGAGATCGAGTACTCATAGAAGTAGTGTCGTAGCTTCCACGAGGTGATGAGCACTGCGTACAGTAGCTTCTGTACTGGTTGATAGCATGCCTTGGATTCTGACAGGACCTCGCTGACGAAGTAGACTGGTCGCTGAACTGGGTAGTCGTGGCCGTCTTCCTGCCGCTCGACGACGATGGCAGTACTGACCACGTGAGTAGTCGCAATGAGGTAGAGCAGTAGTTGCTCCTTTTTGCGAGGAGCCATGAGGACTGGTGGCTTGGATAAGAAGTCCTTGAGCTGAGCAAGGGCTTGATCTGCCTCTGGAGTCCACACGAACTTCTCTTGATGCTTGAGTAGTTTGAAGAAGGGGAGCCCCCGTTCTCCAAGCTTCGAGATGAATCTGTTCAAGGCCGCCATGCACCCGGTAAGCTTTTGCACATCTTTGATGCAGGTGGGAGCTTCCATAATTGTGATGGCGGAGATCTTCTCGAGGTTGGCTTCGATGTCGTGATGGCTGATGATGAAGCTGAGTAGTTTTCCCGACGGTACGCCGAAGACGCACTTGTTCGGGTTGAGCTTCCAGCGGTACTCTTGCGAGGATGCGAAAATCTCTTCAAGATCGGTGATGAGCGTGTCGGAGTTTCTAGTCTTGACAACCACGTCGTCCACGTAAGCCTCGACGTTCTTGTTGAGCTGTCTTTTAAAATAGGCCTGGATAGCTCGCTGCTAGGTAGCGCCAGCGTTCTTCAGCATGAACGACATGGTCGTGTAGCAGTAGGCGCCGAACGGGGTGACGGACACGGTCTTCTCCTGGTCTTCTTCCTTGATGGCAATCTTGTGGTAGCCGGAGTAGTAGTTGAGGAAGCAGAGCAGGTCGCAACCCGCCGTGGAGTCGATGACTTGATCTATCCGCGGCAACCCGAAGGGGTCCTTGGGGCAGTGCTTGTTGAGGTCGGTGTAGTCGACGCACATCCTCCACTCGTTGGAGTTCTTGCGGACGACGACGGGGTTGGTGAGCCACTCAGGATGGAAAACTACTCTGATGAAACTGGCCGCTAGTAGTTTGGCGAGTTCCTTCTTGATGGCATCCCGTCGGTCGTCGGCGAAACGGCGGAGGTGTTGTCGTTTCGAGGTAGCTTTAGGATCGACATTGAGTGAGTGCTCGATCAGACTCCTGGGCACCCCTGGCATGTCTGCTAGTTTCCAAGCGAAGATGTCCCAGTTAGCCCGGAGGAAGCTGACGAGCGCGTCTTCCTGGCCTGCCCCGATTATGGTAGTCTTGCTGTTGTTGCCTATCCAAAGATCGATTGCCTTGACTTGCACTTCCTTGGATGGTTGAGGCTTGTTGGCTTTGTCCGACTTTTCTGGGATGCCGAGTTCACTTGGGGCAAGCTTCTTTGATGCAGCATAGATCTCCATCATGGTGTTGGGTACTTGGTTGGTGGCTACGAGTTCCACAGCTTTTGTGTCGCAGTCGAAGGATATCTTCAAGTCCCCTTGCAGTGGGAGTACACCTGCTGGACTTAGCATCTTAAGTACCAAGTAGGTGTAGTGGGGTACCGCCATGAACTTGGCGATAGCCGGTCTGCCGAGGATGGCATGATAGGAAGTTTCGAAGTCCGCGACTTCGAACTTGATGTACTCGGTGCGGTAGTTTTCTCTGGTTTCCCCGAAGGTAACTGGTAGGACCACTAAGCCCAGTGGGATAGCCGCGTTCCTGGGGACGATGCTGTAGAAAGGCGATGTGCTCTTGGTGAGCATGTGAGTGATGTCGAGCTTCATCTTCTTCAAGGTCTTGGTAAAAAGGACGTTGAGCCCACTTCCACTGTCGATGAGTACCTTGTTGAGTCTAGAGCCCGCGACTACCGGCTTCAGGACGAGAGTGTCGGTGTTTTAGACCGGCAAACCTACCAAGGGGGTACCCGAGGTAGTAGATTGTGCGGTGAGGATCGTGATCGGGAGACCGAGAACTCGAAGGTATGCGCAAGGACACGGGACACAAGATTTATACAGGTTCGGGTCGCCAAGGTGGCGAGCCCTACGTCCCGTTTGGGGGATCAATTATGGCGCCCGCGCTTGGTGTTGGGTTGTCCCCGGAGGGATTGGGGATGTGCGGCTGGGTACCCCGCCCTCCTTTATATAGTCCGGGGGCGGGTTCCTAGTCGGTTACAAGGCGAGAGTCCTAGTAGGAGTACACGAGCGAGTCCTAGTAGGAGTACGAGGGGGAATTCTACTAGGAGTCCGTCTTCTACTATTCTTCCTTCCTTGCATGAGTACCGGGGTGTATGCCCGACAAGCCCCCGAGCACGTTGGAGTCGAGAGTAGTAGTTTGAGTAGTCTTGAAGCCTCTTCGAGTAGTTCTTGAGCGTCCTCGAGCAATCGCTTGGAGAAGCCTTCAATAGTACTTGAATCGCCGCGAGGGCCGGAAGGTGGTCCGACTCATCGCCTTGAAAAAAATTTGAATGATGGGTGTAGCATAGCAGCCCCCGAGCCTTGAAATGATTAGGTAATCAATCCAAGGGTCTTCGTTGTTCGCAAAGCCATCATCCGAGTACTCTTGCGGTGTGTAGCCCCCGAGATAAGGGAGGCCGTATGAGCCACGTCGAGTAGTGATTGGTGAGGAGCCCCCGAGCTTGAGAGCGAGCGAAGCATGCCGAAGTTATCTTCAAGTAGCCCCCGAGCCGGGAGAGATTCCAAGTAGCGCTTGGCGTCGAGCCGTGGAGCTTGAGAAGTAGTCGTGCCGTCAGAGCGGACTTTAGAATGCGACTTAAAATCCGAAGTCGACTTTGTGCCGCGCGGAGCGGACTTTGAGATGCGACTTGAAAACCGAAGTCGACTTTAGTTGCCGCGCGGAGCGGACTTTGAGATGCGACTTGAGAACCGAAGTCGACTTTAGGATGCCGCGCGGAGCGGACTTTGAGATGCGACTGAAGAAGTCGACTTTAGGGTGCCGCACAGAGCGGACTTTGATATGCGACTTTAGAAGTCGACTTTTGAATGCCGCGCGGAGCGGACTTTGGAATGCGACTACAATAGTCGACTTTGTGACACGCGGGGTGGACTTAAGATGCAAAAAACGAAAAAGCACTTTCCGGAAAGCCAAAGCGAATGAAAAATCAGAGAAAACGAGTAGTTTTGCCGCCGGAGCGGGCTTAAGATTGCGACCGGAGTCGGCTTGTGCCACCGGAGTGGGCTTAAGTACCTGAGCCATGGATTTCAGACCCAAGGTCGCTTGCCGCCGAGCGGGCTTGTGCCACCGGGAGTGGGCTTGGATACGACCGTTAGCGTCGACTTGTGCCACCGGGAGTGGGCTTAAGTACCCGAGCCATGGATTTCAGACCCAAGGTATGGTTGCCACCATAGTGGACTTGAAGGTGCGACCGGAGTCGACTTGCGTACCGGGCCATGGATTTCGTACCCAAGGTACGGAGCGCGAGTACTTAGGGTACTTGGACCCATGGTACAGGCGTGAAGACCACGTGCGCCTAGGTTCCATCGTCGCCAGACCCGAGGGCCACTTACGGCCTAGGTTCCATCGAAGCTTACACACGTAGTATGCCACCGAAGCAGGCGAAGATGCGACCGGAGTCGACTTTAAGATGCCGCACGGAGCGGACTTTAGAATGCGACTTTAGAAGTCGACTTTAGATTGCCGCGCGTAGCGGAATTTAGAAACTGCCTCCTAGGGATAGCCCCCGAGTTGATGAAGTAGACTCGCGGCGACTTGATTGATATGCCCCAAGAGTAGTCAGCAGAGTGTAGCTCCCGTGAAAACCCGCCGAGAAGCATACACAAATGAGTAGTCGGCAAGTAGTCCTACATGATGAGGAAAACAAGCCAAGAGAACAGTAGTCATTTAAATAAATGACTTAGCTGTTGCTGCCTGGGCAGACTTGTAGATGAAGCCGTGGCGATGGAGCCGCGACGGTTGTTGTTGAAGTCGACTAGTCGAGATGAATGGTCGACGCGATGCGACCGGAAGATAACGTCGTGGAGGCGCGCGGCGTACTCGAAGTAGAGCCAATGTTGCCGCAAGACAAGTAATCGCGCCCCACGGCGTGGCCGGGCGAGAGCCGTGTGGCCGCAAGACGAAGTCGCGCGCACGGAGTAGTCGATGACGAGACCGCGCGACAAGCCGCGTGGACGAGCCCGCGCGACGTGCCGAGGCACCCGGGACGCGCGGCGAAGACGAAGTAGTCGACGACGAGCCCGGGCGAGGCGAGTAGTCGACGAGCGGCGCGACAAGTCGCGTGACGAGCCGCGCGACGTGCCGAAGCAACCGGACGCGTGGCGAAGACGAAGTAGTCGACGACGAGCCTCGGGGGCGAGCCCGCGAGTAGTCGACGAGCGCGCGCGACGAGCCGCGTGACGAGCGCGCGCGACGTGCCGAAGCAACCGGGACGCGCGACGAAGGCGAAGTAGTCGACGACGAGTAGTCGACGACGAGCGGCGCGACAAGCCGCGTGACGAGCCGCGCGACGTGTCGAAGCAACCTGACGCGGCGACGAAGGCGAAGTAGTCGACGACGAGCGGCGCGACAAGCGCGCGTGACGAGCCGCGCGGCGTGCCGAAGCAACCGACGCGCGACGAAGGCGAAGTAGTCGACGACGAGTAGTCGACGACGAGCGGCGCGACAAGCCGCGTGACGAGCGCGCGCGACGTGCCGAAGCAACCGAACGCGCGACGAAGACGAAGTAGTCGACGACGAGCTCGGGCGAGGCGAGTAGTCGACGAGCGGCGCGACGAGCCGCGTGACGAGCCGCGCGACGGCCGAAGCAACCTGGACGCGCGACGAAGGCGAAGTAGTCGACGACGAGGAGTCGACGACGAGCGGCGCGACAAGCCGCGTGACGTGCCGAGGCACCCGACGCGCGACGAAGGCGAAGTAGTCGACGACGAGTGGTCGACGACGAGCGGCGCGACAAGCCGCGTGACGAGCGCGCGCGACGTGCCGAGGCACCCGGGACGCGCGACGAAGGCGAAGTAGTCGACGACGAGCGCGCGCGACAAGCCGCGTGACGAGCCGCGCGACGTGCCGAGGCACCCGGACGCGCAGCCGAAGACAAAGTAGTCGACGACAAGCCCGGGCGAGGCGAGTAGTCGACGAGCGGCGCGGCGAGCCGCGTGACGAGCCGCGCGACGTGCCGAAGCAACCGAAGCGCGCGTAGGAAGATTGATTCCGCTTTGACAAGAGCAAGGCGACTTGCTTCAATGGATCTCGGCGAGTCGACGAGTAGATTGATCTTGTTGACGAGGGTCCTTCGAATTCGCCGGTGGTGATGATCACCCCTACCCGGCGCGCCGGTGTCGGTGTTTTAGACCGGCAAAACCTACCAAGGGGGTACCCGAGGTAGTAGATTGTGCGGTGAGGATCGTGATCGGGAGACCGAGAACTCGAAGGTATGCGCAAGGACACGGGACACAAGATTTATACGAGGTTCGGGTCGCCAAGGTGGCGAGCCCTACGTCCCGTTTGGGGGATCAAGTATGGCGCCCGCGCTTGGTGTTGGGTTGTCCCGGAGGGGATTGGGGATGTGCGGCTAGGTACCCGGCCCTCCTTTATATAGTCCAGGGGGCGGGTTCCTAGTCGGTTACAAGGCAGGAGTCCTAGTAGGAGTACACAGAGCGAGTCCTAGTAGAAGTACAGGGGAATTCTACTAGGAGTCCGTCTTCTACTATTCTTCCTTCCTTGCATGAGTACCCGGGGTGTATGCCCGACAGAGAAGAAACCGTCCTGGTTCAGAGAAGGTTGTCCATTGATTCGCGCGGGAGAAGGTGATGGGTACCTCCGACCACCTGAGAGGGGTCGGAACCGTTGGTTCAATGTTTAAGACTCCCCGTCGAGTGGCCTTCTGAGACCGTTTGGTGGGTAATCCGCCGAAGAGGATGTTCACCGTCTTGTCGGGTTCTTGGAAGTCGCCGTTGCCTTCGTCGACTTTTTTCTTGCCTTTCTTGTCGTGAGGAGGCCGTGGGTCTGAAGGGTCCTTTAGTGCTTGCCGGAGTTGGTAGCACTGCTCAGTAGTGTGGTTGCCCTCCAGGTGCCACGGGCACTTCTCTTTCAGCAAGTCCTTGAAGCCGCCGGAGGTCTTTTTCGAGTTGTTTTTCGCAGGGCGCTGGATAGCCGTAACTGTGTTGTCTGGCTTGCGCTTGCGATTAGGACTCGAGTAGTTGTTCTTGCGACCGCCTTGATCCCGGTTGTTGTTGTTGCTGCCGCCCGCGTTTTGCTTGTTCTTACCGCAAATAGCGTCGTACTTAGCGTTTGCCTTGTCTTCTTCGTCGGCCCATGAAGTAATCATGTCTTTGAGCTTCGTGATGGAGCTCGGGCAGCGGCGACCGAAGTCTTCGAAGTGCGACGGTGGTAGAGACCGTCTTGGAAAAGGTTGATGACTTCCTTGTCGGTAACATCGACTACAGTGGCGCGCTTGTCGAAAAAGCGCCAGATGTACTTGTGCAAGGTCTCGCCCTGTTCCTGCTTCACCATAGCCAGGTCCATGCGAGTACCCGAGCGTCCCATGGCGCCCGCGAAGTTGCTGGTGAACTGTTCCTTGAGCTGATCCCACTTGTCGATCGAGTACTTCTTAAGAGACTCGAGCCATGTAAGTGGAGCTTGGTCCAGACAGAAAGAGAAGTAAAGGCACTTCGTGTCGTTGTTGCCACCAGCATTTTCGATGGAGAGGATGTAGCATCTCAGCCACTGTACTGGATCTTGCTTCGCATCGTACTTTGTGATCCCCAGAGGCTTGAATTTCTCTAGGAGGAGCAGATTGCAAAGTCGAGCAGAGAAGGCAGGGAAGCCGTCGTTCTCGCCTGCCGTGGAGGATTTCTTGCGTCAGATTTCTTCAATTCTACGGCGGGCGTCGTAACCGCCGCGTGAGACACCGGTGACGTGGCTATCTGCGTGGCCTTGGCCTCCGCGATCGCCTCCGCCCCCGGCTCTCCTTCCAGCCCAGTGTGAGAAGCTCCCACCGCCGCTGCCTCCGCCGGCAGTGTCACCATGAGCCACCACGGCGTGACTACCGCCAGCGCCACCGGCGCTGTGGCCGCCATGAGAGGGTCCACCAGTTGATGCCCTAGTGCGGTTGGGGTACTGTGGTAGTTCTCCTCGAGTACGGTCGCGTCCGTTGTCAGCTGGACTGCAACTTGTGGCTTCATTGTCGGCTTCGCGAGTTCTGATGGGAGGCACTTGAGTGACTCTGTTGTCGACTCTCATGAAGTAGGCGTCCTCCGCGAACTTGGCGATGACTTCTCCCGCGCGCATCCCCTGAGCCTGACGTGCTATCGTGGTGATAGACATGAGGCACTGTTCAGGGGTAGTATGCACCCGGCTTTCGACTTGGTTATGCGCCTCTGTGAAGTTCCGTATGGGGAGGCTCTCACGGAGACGTCGACGCCGTTCGTTACGCTTCCTTTTTCGCTCACGCCGGGCATTCTTGTCGTCGCTGGTTTCGTCTGCGGGTGCATTGGCAGACAACTCGTCTGCTGAGATATCTTTGAGGTAGCGGTCAAGCCGCGTCCCTGAAAGCCTCGGTGTCTCGTTGGTAGTCATGAAGACTTGACGATCAGGAGAGCCGAGACTAGAGTCAGTAGTCGCCACCTCTGTTGGAGTTGGAGTGTGCTCCTTTGCTAGAGCTAGTGGTGTTCCCTCCTGGAAGGGAATCGAGTCGAGGTAGGCAACGCAGCATGAGTTCCCGTCTATTAGGTCTGCAGGCTTGCGGTCTGGCCAGTAGACGAATCTCCCAGCGGGCGTAGATGTTATAACCAGGCCGGTGGCCGGTCCTGACAGAGGTTGCTCAGTCGTGGCGATCTCGGATTCGGGCTCGTCTGGGTTCGATCCGAAGTCGAACTCGTAAAAGGACTCCGAGTAGTAGCCGAAGACGGGGTTGGAGTCCGAGGTGCAGTCGGAGACGATCTCCTTGCCGGCTCGACACGTAGTGAGAGCCTTCGCATGGGCCTCGCTAGCGTTGCAGAGGCCGTATGGGAAGTGCTCATGGAGTGGGGAGTCCGCACACGATGACTCGATAGCCGGCTCGCATGCGATGGCCCACGGGGACGTCGAGTTCGAGTTGGAAGCGGATCCAAGCTCGAAGTCGGCGTGTTGGTTGAAGAGCGAAATTTTGCCAAATTTTCCGGCGAGTTCGCCCGTGACCACTTCACGAAGCATCACGAGCCCAGTGCTCGGGTTGGGAGTCATGATAAGGCGACGTTGGAAGGATCCGGCGCCGTCAGCAATGCACACCCAGGACCCGAAGATGAAGGTGTCGCCACGGTTGAAAGCGACAGTTGGCCTGATGAAGATTGAAGCTGTCGAGTTCGCCATGAGATATTCGGTGAGATCCCCTACATGGCGCGCCAATTGTCGGTGTTTTAGACCGGCAACCTACCAAGGGGAGTACCCGAGGTAGATGAATGTGGCCTCGCCGAGATCGGTAACTCGAAGGAAGAGACACGTGGCACACAATTTAGATAGGTTCGGGCCGCGAGGTGCGTAATACCCTACGTCCTGTATGTTGCGTAGCTCTGATTGATTGAGTGCGTTTACAAGATGATACGTGTGTGTCTCCGAGAGAGGAGAGAGTACTAGTCGGGTACAGTTAGGAGTTCTCTACATAGTACAAGACATGTATAGCTTCCTATTTGAGTACTTCTCCACCGCAGTCCTTGCGCCTCACGCCATCACGTGTCGTGTGGCACAAGCCGAGTAGTCCCAGGGTCCCACCGAGTAGTCGGTCCTGGTACCCACCGAGGCAGTGGGCCCAGGGAGGTCCATACGACAGCCCCCGAAACGTGTAAGTATATTACCACAGTGTTTTGCATACCCTCAGCGTGTACATTATACATAGAAAGCATTATGAAACTATACAAATCAATCAATGCAAACTGCAGAAAAGTTGTACAGTGAACTTTGGGGGACACTGCTTTTACTTTCTACGAAGAGAAAATACTGCTCAGACAAAAGGAACCATAAAGAACATAGGGTTTGTGGTACCTTTGCATGCAATGATCTTCTTGCATGATATATAGACATTTCAGACTCTTATGTACCTCTCATCATCCAAGAATCAATTTGTGTGTAACTGTGGCAGCACTCCACCCATGCAGGATTCTAGGCTAGTGGAACAACATAAAATTGACATGCAAGATAAATCAGATACACAAACAGGCAATCCTGAAATCAACACAAAGGAGGAGGATAAAGCACAAAGAAAGAAGCAAGGTACAACTAGGAATAGACCGCATCGTCAGAAAAAACACATCCAACAAACAAACGTCAATTACGACTACAATATTTCTAAAAAACGTCCTCTCCCCAACAAAGACAAGGACAAAGATGAGGTCCAATATGGTGTTGTGATGCCTTATCAACCATATTATGATGAAAGCACATCACAAGGTACGACTCTGTACGAGTTTATTTAACTTTCCATATAACATATTAGTCGTTTGACTCTTTTCACCAGAGTACTTGATCAATGCAGGTGACATGACTACTGTTGAGTACATCTATTCAGCGTCAATGGATAAAGTTTTGTTTGATATTGGTCAATACACAGCAACAAGAAACGATCTAGACAGCCTCACAATACTGAAATGTGGCTGAATGATTCAGTAAGTATTTATCTACAACTAAAGGTTCAATTTCAAAATACAATCTAAAAAATGTTTCACTTGCAAATTAAAGTTATTAATTCTTACATCCGAATATTGAAAGCACAACCTACCATCAAGAAAAGGGAAGACGGATAGGCCTACCTAGAAACAACTTACAATACCACCTAGATATTTCAGGATACTGCCGCTTCATTACGAGATCAAGACGAAACAAGCTTCCGTTTAAAGCGGACAATAACTTATCTAAATCGTGATATGGTACACCTTGCATCCTATTCCAGCTATCTAAGATTGAGTTGTCATATGCAAACATCTAATGAAGCAAGTTTTTTGGGTCTTCTTTCCAATCAATGTTAAAAATAATCAATGGTATTTGATGGTCATCAATGGTGAAAAGGGTGTCATTCAGATACTAGACTCCAAGGGGACTGCCACTCGCCGCCCACAAGTACAACACCTGGTGAGACAATACTAATGCAGTATTGACTAACTTATTACAAATATACATGATTACATTAAGAAATGATGCTTATATGGATCTCAGTTGCAATGGTTGCAGAACCGTATCAAACGGCTTGCGGACTACGGACTTGATCGGGAAACATAAATGGCAAGACACACAAGTCAAAAAATGGCGACCCATTGAATGCATCAAAGAGAAAATCCAGATGGACAAGTACAATCCACATTCTCAGTATACTATTATCCCTGTAATCCTTACTAGCTAACTTGTGTAAATACCAAATAATCTTGCAGCACATCGTGTGCACTATTCACGTTGAAATTCATGGAGCTTTGGACCGGAAACAAATTATCTTCCATATTCACGCAGGTAAGTTGGACAATAACAATTCAGCAACCCCATGTGTGCAACATCTAACAGCATTCACAATTAGAACATTTGTATTTGTTACGTGTAGAAGGATATGAGTAATTTCAGGCTTAAGCTAGCTGTCACATTGGTTAATTATCCATGGAACACAATTCAAGCAAGTCCAGGGTGGAAGGTAGTGATGTCGAGGAGAACTACACGCCGGAAGAGAATGAAAAGAAAACCTAAATGTTCTTCTACTTTTTTACTTCCTTATATCTAGGATCTTTGAAAATTCCAGTCCAATAATGTTCTTTTCATATATGTAATAATCAGAAGTGCCATAGTTACACTCAGTGTTCACCTTTTATTCATCATTCACTCTCTTATGTTCAAGAACAAGAAAATTCCAGTTGCAGTGTGTTGAGTATTCCATGTTTCGAATTGTCTTCTATATTGTAACAGTTTCGAAGTTCGAAATGCACACATGTCATGTGCGATGTACCAATTAAACCACTAGGAAACAACATGAAGATGTATGATAAAGATTTCTTTTCTCATTTATGTGCTCAGGACTGTATGTGCTTTCCTCCATAGGAAAACCGTTTTTTACAAAATGGTCAAAATGCACTTCCAGTTCCACAATGGGCAGCAATCAATCAACGGTGTCGATAAACCATGAATAATTTAAATAGGTAAACGAATCTATCTTTTCAGCGGGGTTTAACAGTTCAATGTCATCACAACATTTTTTTTGTTACAAGGCAGTCATTTAATGGGGGGGGGGGGGGGGGGGGGACTGCAAGAGATTGGAGGTTTATAAACCACACGTGAGCATATTCTGCGCAAGAACAGCTACAGGTTTCAATTAAAACGATTTTGATTACAATTAAACAGACTAGGTACATTTCTGAGTGAAATTATCTTAGCCACTAAAGTAGAAAAAAAGAAGCTACACACGATTTTCATCACAATTAAACCACATGACGATGATTCTGTGTGAGAATGCAAAGCAACAAACAACAAAAGATGTAACGATGTACTAACCTGATCTTCTCGAGCCTCTCAAGGTCATCACTGACCTTCATGTCAGAGGTTTGCGGTAGTCGCCCCGAGGGAGAGGAAGGAGACAGGCCGGAGGCCGCGGCTGCGGCAGCGCGTGAGCAGCAGCAGCGCCGGCGCCACGGCGCCCGCCTGGGCGGCGCTGCACCACACGAGGCCGCGCGAGGGCGCGAGCCGCGGCCCCGCCAACGACGCCTGCGACTGATGCAGTTCGGGCGGGGTGAACACAAGCCGTCGTGGCCTCCACCGTCGCAGATGCGCAGATCTTGGGCGTGGCCTTGATGACCGTTGCAGATCAAGCGTGGCCTGCTCCGTCGCGAGCCCCGCGCGGAACCGCAGCAGCCGGCGCTGATGTAGGGGTCATGGTCGTCGCCCGGCCCCCGCACCGCCGAAGCCGTCGCCTGCCCCGAGCGCCGCCGAAGCCGTCGACCGCCCCCCGCGCCGCCGAAGCCGTCGCCGACCCCCGCGCCGCCGCGGCCGCCGCCGTCTGCCGCACGAGCCACGAGAGGAGTGGGAGAGGAATGAAATGAAATGAAGACAAAATGCCTATTTCATAAGATAAGGTGGATTATTAAAAAAATATGTAAAGATTTCATATATTACGACAATGCCATCCTTTTTTCTAATTCCAATCATACCCTATACTACCTGTACTATCTACGAATACTACTCGTACTACTGAAAAAACCGGTAGTACAATATTAATCTCAACCGTCCGATCCTTACAAATAGATCTTTTTTATTACATACGAGTTCTTTTCCAGTTGGTAGTACAAGTCGTATTGTACGCTGTAAAAGTCCTCGTGTATTTATAGAAGTAAAGGGCAACAGTGGCGCATGCTAATCTGGTTGATTATCTTCATTGTATGAATCTAATTTCTGATACATAGGTTCCATACATCATAAAACAGTAGTGGTGATAAAGATGTTGGGTTATGAGATTTGTTACACTGCTGTAGTTTACAAAATGAGTGGAAGGAACAGAACACAACAGAGTAATGCTACTGCTAGCATGCCAATGCACGTTATCATACCAAGTCTTATATAACCGAGATCTCATTGCCGTCTGAAAGAACGCACAAGGGAACTAAAGAATACGTTTGCAGTTGCACTAATCTTGTACCAGATATATTTGAAAGCTCAGCAAAATAGCAGAACATGTCAATGAGTCAAGAAACCATTTCACAAACAAAGGGTTAATGTGTTCTGGCATGCTCGCACTTTTTAAAAAGAAAAGTAAATGTTTAAACACACGAATTGAACACAAGATAGATTACCAGTCTGGTCTCAGAAAAATGGGTAATAAATGTGTCCACCCATTACTTTGATCCGCGCAAATCAGGTGAGCACTTAGAGCAACTCCAAGAGCTTCTTTGAAAATCACTAGCTAAAATTCTGATTTAGCTAGTGTGTAAAATGAAATAGCTAACAAAAAATTGTTGACATCCAACAGCCTCTCTAGATTGAACTCTCTGTATGCTTCATCGTCCATGGGTCCCGCCTGCCATACTCATGAAAATCAGGATAGTTAGTCACCAGCCACTAGCCAAGATAGCTAACGGGGCAACGAATTTAGCTAGTCAGGGTAGCTAGTTGGGAGGATAGCTAGTCTGTTGGAAGAGTGTTTTTGAGATTTTTTTCCAAAATTTAGCTAGCCAAGTCATTTTAGCTAGTATTTTGGAATTGCGCTTAGGTATGTCACTTTTGGAATTGCTCTTAGGTATGTCAGGAATTTCTAGCATATAAGGTGTTTGCGCCTTTCTTGCCCCACCTAAATGTACCTTGGCATCCTTCACTTTAGGAAAGCCTCCCACCTGCAAAATGATGATTTCTAGGGCATGGTAAAAGTAATAGTATCTTCAGATAAATGCCAAACTGAAAAACAAAAAGTAATAGAAGTTTAAATTATGAAGACAATAACATAAAGTATTCATTTAATTTGTTATTTTCATATGCAAAGATAAGCTTGTGTATTGCACAGGTATGCATTTTTTTAAGGAAAGTGACTAAGATCAGCAGGTCGGCACAATGGAGTGGACCGCAAACAAATTTTGCTCTGAATCATGCACACACATGATCTACATGGTGATCACAAGAGTTTTGATGAAATATTCCTAACAATGGAATATATATATACACTATAAAATGTGATTTCCAGCTTCATAACATGTGAGACATGAGCTACATGACTAACAAAGCAATCATGTGGATGCAAGGTCCCCGATGTGCATGGAAGAAATTGAAGTATTGCACTACATATATTTGCATTTAGTTCTGATGGAATCCCGACCGCAAGAAAGAAACTCCAGTTTATTGGGATCCGTGTAACATGACTACTGCATGATGATGCTTTCACATCACATATAGGTAGTCACAATTCACAAAGTCTTAACATTTTATACATTCTACCAAACTGCAGATCATTTTGACTTTTCTAGATTCATACATATTATTATGCACCTGGACATACACTATATCTAGATGCATAATAGTATCTATGAACATAAAAAGGTAAAATGACCTATAATTTGCAACGGGAGTACAATTTACAGATGTTAAGATCAAGAAGCAAAGAAATGTGTGCCATCTTTCAAAAAAAAAACGGAAATTAATGCCAGAAACATATCAGGATAACCCACATCATATTAACAACAAGGGTGTCACTAAAAACTTGTCATTTTATACACCAGTGTCTCCGGTTCTGATTTTATCCTATTTACTTAATAAATAATATAAACCATCAGTAAGTTCTACACGCACTATCAGTAACAATGGATATGTTGAAATATTTTCACCCTCTTGTTGAGATAAGCTATATCCTCAAATAGACGTTCCAATCTCTAAAAGACGAAAGCTGGGTTATTCCCAGTGCTCCTGATAGGGCCACGACAGAGAATTTTATATACACCGTACGATCTACATTGAACGTATAGGATGCAAAGTTGATTAAAAATAACTGTCTGTTCCACGGTTCGATCGGTTTCTACATCACTCCGGAAACAACGAGGCACAGTCCGGTAGAGAAAATAAAAAACACCGCCGCCCCTACCGCTTCCCCAGGACTGTCAAAACCATCGTTATCCCTTCCACTTCCGTCGCCTCTTCTTGCAATCATCTCTGTTCCGCATCATGCTTCTTGAAGCACAGGCCGCCAGTGGAGCATCTGTTTGGCCGCTAGGGTATGTAATCTCGCACTGACTTTGATCTACTCTCATGTCGATCGGCACCTCATCCTCATTTGTGATCTGATACATTTTGTTTGCGGCAAGACGCAGCGATGAGACCGCAACACAAACCTGACCACGAGCTGCTAT
The DNA here is from genome assembly GCA_947561735.1 of Cenchrus americanus. Classification (NCBI taxonomy): domain Eukaryota; kingdom Viridiplantae; phylum Streptophyta; class Magnoliopsida; order Poales; family Poaceae; genus Cenchrus; species Cenchrus americanus. The sequence goes on along the minus strand of OX387242.1, from coordinate 150,953,001 downwards.
ATATTCGCTTCACTTCCTTTCAATTTTCTTAGCACCACCGTAATGTTGCTTTCAACCTTTTGGTTTTGTCGAGATGTGTACATATTCTCATAGCCTCGAATTCAACCTACGTGTGTAAGGAAGTGAGGCGCGGCTGGCCTCCGGCGTGGGTAGACGGGCGCCGCCTCGCATCGCTCCTTCAGCTTTGCCGCCCCCCGTACAGCACCGCCACGCGGCACCTTCAACCCTCCCGGCGGACGTGCTCCCGCGCGACGCCGCACCACAGCACCCCCATCATGGGGATCGGCATCGCAGTGCCCCGTTGGCACCGGATTCGGCGACCACCGTGCCGCAGCGGCGCTGCCTGCTGACCCGGTGCAGCACTTCGCAGTCGATCAGTGCCGACCGCCAGCGGTCCACCCCCGGTCGACATCTTCGTCTCACCTCCAAGCAACTACATCACTGTGACACACGCCACATTCTGCCTGCTTAATTGCTGCCTGCCCGCGCGCACATCCTGCGTGTGGCAACTGCATTGCCACCTTCACCATCGGCGGCAATCAAGCTACTTGCTGACGAGCTCTTCTCAGTTTCTTGTATTTTCTTCTTTTTCCCACATGATTTCAACTCAATTTTGTCACTGATACAATTAAACTACATTAGATCTACGTTTGTTTGATTTAAACCAAGTACCAACACACACTCTATTACCATGAATTTCTACCCAAAAGCTAGCTACAGTTTAACTCTGACAGAACTAAATTGCCCCATTTAGTTTCGTCAGTCCAATATACAACCACAACTATTCTATCTTCCAATTCCAATTTAACTATACCATAAGTTATATTTGCCAAAAAAAATAAAACTTAATAATATTATGCTAGAGATTCCATTTTTCCTATTATTACCCAACAATTACATATGGAATCCTTCAAAACTTGGAGTCAAAGTTATCTACTCACTGGTTTTCAAAGCTGCAAGAGGTATATGTCCATCAGTGAAACTTAGACAGTCAGATGTTTAACTGCTTGCCATTTCAAAACAATTTCAATTATGTGAATCCTTAGATCAACAGCTTTAACTGACCAATTGATGTCCAAAAATTTAAACTTCTGCATTTATTAGGTTCCTTATAGGATATGTCATGAAAACTTTGTTACAACATCTTAAACTTCAACTCTGTCAACTATTTGCATTTTTTTCTTACAAAACATGCATGTCCTCCCCGCGTTGCATATTTAAAGAGGCTTGCATACAACAAGTATTAACATACATCAACAACTATGTAACTTGTTAATTGTTCATCTTCTTGACATAATTACATATCGCAGGAAACAGAGGTTTGGGCAGTTGTCGTGGTTCCCACAACACCATAGTTTCTGTGAATAACTTGGTATGAAGGCAGCAACGACCATGACTGCAAGGATATGAGCTCGAGATTAGCATAGTAAGGAAGAAGATCTTACCAGGTACCAGCTGGTGTATATCATGATTAGTTGGCTTAACATAGCTAGCTGCACAACCACTCCTGTGAAGCTTGGTTCCTATCATCATTATGACAGATAGTCATGTTACATCATGCTTTTAATCTCAACATTGCCAAGTAATCAATTATGCTAGCTTAATTATTTCAATGAACAGATATAGCTTAATGTGTAATAATTTGGTGAAGTCCAATCTATATGATACAAGACCACATATACTGGTAATTACTACCACCACATCCGTTTCTACTGTTAATAACAACACCTAAGTAAATTACGTAGCAGATATAGCTTAATGTGTAATAATCTGGTGAAGACCAATCTATATGATACAAGACCACATATACTGATAATTACTACCACCACATCCGTTTCTACTGTTAATAACAACACCTAAGTAAATTACGTACCTGTTACCCATTCTGAACTTGTTGTAGTAATTTTAAAAAATCAATATTATAATTTTATTTGCTTGCATAGCTATTTAGTATACAATGTAGGGTCACTTTCAAATTACAAAAAAAATTCGTTAATATAGACATTCCCTGAGTTCTACAGAAAATGTTCATATCCTGTAAATCCGGACGTTAGAAAATAAATGTTTCTATGCAAATTGTTGCATGTCCAAGATCTATAGTCAGAACATATAATCCACGGAAAAGTATTTTTAAGAATAAAACAAGACGCATATAAGTTTTGTTACTCTAGGATCAAATATAACAATTACTGTCATTGCTAATGTTTTATTTATATACCATGGAGGCAAAAGAAAAATCACTAGAAAACAGGGAGCTCATATAAATAACAATAGCTAAATCAAGGTAAACATCACTTGTACTACAAACTGTTCCCTTTACTATTTCACATTACAGTTTTCTCAATTCATGTATACCTCATAGAATGTTATAACATGCCCCTTTTTAAATTAGATTTATAATAGAAGCACACTGCCCATTTGCATTGTACAGGTTATATTACTTTAGTAAAACGAGGTACTAATATCTTATCCTTGATACCATCAGTGCCAGATATGGCACGTATTAAAAGAAAACTTTCACAATTTACACCATTAGAAAAACTACCTGACACCAAAAAAGCTAGACAAAATAGAAAAGATTTAATAACAGCTGAAAAAAGGAAAAATCAACATAATAATGATAAGAACACTAAAAGAATTAAACAAGATGATGTATATGGCATTTCTTTCGATATATCTCACTCATACTTATATAATAAACAAGGGATGGTGTCATATAGTCCTAAATATATTGAATATCTAAAAGAATCATATGAGGAAAGATCATATATAGGAAAACCAGAATTTATATGTAAATATTGTAATGCTATGTTCTGGTACAACGAGAGAAACAAAAAAGGCACATATAAAAATAAAGAACCAACATACTCGAATTGTTGTAAAAATGGAATTATCAAAATACCAAAGTACAAGGAACCTCCTACATTTCTACAAAACCTTTTACAAAACAAAGATCATCCTGTTTCAAAACATTTCTTTGAAAAAATTAGACAATATAATAGCATGTTTTCTTTTACATCTATGGGTGCAAATATTGTAAGGGAAATAAACAAAGGAGACGGACCATATGTTTTCAAGATAAATGGACAAATACACCATCGTATAGGATCATTAATTCCTTCAGATGATAATGAACCTCAATACGCAGAACTATATATTTTTGACACACAAAATGAAATAAGAAATAGAATTAAAGCATTACACAAGCAGGAACCTTCAGAAGTAGAAATAGATCCTCAAATAGTGAAACAACTAAAAGATATGCTAGATGAGAATAATCCACTAGTAAAAACCTTTCGGTATGCACGTGACATGCTTGACAAATATAAAGATATAGAACTTAGCATTCGCATTGTAGGAGCTAATAAAGGTGACCCTGTACAATATGAAATGCCACATACAGAAGAACTTGCATTACTAATAGTTGGAGATTTCACCTTGGAGAAGTGCCAACGAGATATAATTGTGAGTACAAAACAAAAAGAATTGCACCGTATAACAATTTTCCATCCAGCTTATATGGCGTTGCAATATCCTCTATTATTTCCATATGGAGAAAGAGGATTTCAGCTTGGCATACCTTATTACGAAAAAGGAAAAGAACAAACAACAAAAACGAAACGAAAAACAGTAACGATGCATGAGTATTACAAATACCGTATGCATTATAGACCAGGCCAACCAAATCCTTTCCTGTCGTATGGCAGATTATCAAAACAGGCTATAGTTGATGCACGAGCAATGGAAGATGAAGATAGACTAATGTACATCTCTAGGAACCAAGAAAAATTAAGAGTTGAATACCTACAAGGTATATTTGATGCTGTAGAAAAGGGAATAAATGATGGCAGCCAAATTGGCAAAAAAGTATTACTACCATCAAGTCATGTAGGCTCAAGGCGCTACACAATACAAAATTACCATGACGGTGTAGCGATATGTCGTGTTTATGGACCTCCGGATTTGTTCATAATTAACATTTACATGTAACACTAAATGGCTTGAAATAACATCAAATTTAATGCATGGGGAAAAACCAAATGATCGACCCGATATTATTGTACGAGTTTTCCATATAAAGCTTCAAGAACTGCTACATGATTTATGGTCGGGTTCTATATTTGGTCCAGCGGTAGCTATTTTATACTCAATAGAGTTCCAAAAAAGAGGATTGCCACATGTCCATATCTTACAATGGGTTGATAAAAAAGATATTGAAATAACCACAGACATGATAAATCTATGGATATCAGCTGAAATACCTGATCCAAACGAAGATCCACTAGGATATGTTCTTGTAGCGGAACATATGATGCATGGTCCATGCGGAGAAAAAAACAAAAATTGCCCATGCATGAAAAAAGGAAAATGCTCAAAATACTATCCAAAGCAATTCCAAGATGAAACAAATTTTACTGAAATTGGATTTACTCAGTACCGTCGCAGAGACACTAGCATCTACATATCTAGAGATAATCATAATTTAGACAACGGATGGGTAGTTCCTCATAACATTAAGTTACTTAAAAAATATCAAGCACATATAAATGTAGAATATGTAAATAAAAGCAGATTACTCAAATATCTTTGTAAATATATCCATAAAGGACCAGATAAGGCAATGGTCCTATTTGAGCATACACAAAAAAATGATCAACAAGCAAACCAGGCACCAAAAGATATAGATGAAATCAAAGAATATTTAGAATGTAGATACATATGTGAACAAGATGCAATTTGGAGATTACTAGGCTACGATATACACCACCACTGGCCAGCGGTTGAGAGATTACCGGTACATCTACCATTACAGAATATAATTACTCTACATAAAAAATCTAAACTAAATGAAATAACAAAAAATCCGAAATTCCAAAAAACAAAATTAACTGAGTGGTTCGAAGCAAACAAACAATATGTAGAAGCTAGAGAATTAACTTATTGTGAATTCCCACAGCAATGGACATGGGATGACAATAAGAAAAAATGGACTAGGCGCAAACAAAACTTCAAAATTGGCCGCCTATATTATGTAAATCCAGTAGAAGGAGAACGATTTTATCTACGGCTACTACTTATGATAGTAAAGGGGGCAGCAGGATATAATGATTTAAAAACATATAATGGCATTACATATCAAACATTCAAAGATGCATGTGCCGCACGAGGTTTACTACAAGATGATAATGAATGGTACGCAGCATTTAATGAAGCCACAAATTGGGCCACAGCTCCACAATTACGCAATTTATTTGTCACTCTCTTAACATATTGCAACTTAAAAGACGAAAGAAAATTTTTTGATACAAACTGGAGAAAAATGACAGACGATATAGAACATCAACTACAACTACAATACCACCCTTTCATATATAATCCAACAGAATCTGAACTTCAAGATTTAGTGTTAATACAAATAGAACAACTTCTAGCCAAAAATGGAATCAATATCATAAAACATAACCTTCCACAAATAACAATGACGCCAAAAATTACAGCTAACAACCATTTCATCGAAGAAGAGCTGAACTATGACACAATAACACTTGAATACGAAGCAAACATATGTTATAACCAACTGAATATAGAGCAAAAGGAAGCATTTCATAAAGTAATTGACAGTGTACTAAAACATGAGCCAAATATATTTTTCATATCAGGACATGGAGGAACTGGTAAAACATTTTTGTATAATACAATAGTATCATACCTAAGAGCTAGGAAAAAAATAGTATTAACTGTAGCATCATCTGGAGTAGCTTCACTATTACTTCCAAATGGACGAACGGCACACTCACGATTTCATATTCCGATATATATTGATGAACTATCAATATGTGATGTAAAGAGAGGAACAAAATTAGCTGAGCTTTTCATTGACACTGACCTTATTATATGGGATGAAGCTATAATGACAAATCGACAATGCTTTGAGGCTCTTGATAGGTCATTTAAGGATATATTATCTGAAAAGAATAACCAATTAAATAGCATACCATTTGGAGGAAAAGTAGTTGTCCTAGGTGGAGACCCAAAGCAAATATTACCCGTAATAGAAAATGCTTCAAAGGCACAAATTATAAATGCATCAATATTCCAATCATATCTTTGGAAGTATGTTACTAAGATTAATTTGCACGAAAATATGCGTATAAAGAAAATACCAAATAATACAACTGAATACAAAGAATTGAATGATTTCAACGGTTGGATACTTCGAATTGGGAATGGATCTGAGAAGGCAAATATCATGTCAGAAACTGAAGAATGTCCAGATACAGATACTAATACAATCGAAGTACCTCAAGATTTATTATTGTCTACAACAGGAAATAAAATGCAAGCGTTAGTGGAGTCTACATATCCAAACTTTCTTAGCAACTATACCAACCCAGAATATATTAAAAACAGAGCGATTTTAGCTACAACTAATGATATTGTAGAGGACATTAATACGTACATGGTTGACTTAATCCCAAATTTTGAAAAAGAATATCTTAGTGCAGATTCATATCAAAATGTATAGATACTATTAATGATGCTCATGTACTTTATCCAACAGAATATCTCAATACTTTAAATGCAAATAATTTTCCAACACATAGACTAAAACTTAAAATTGGTGTTCCTATAATGCTACTTCGAAACCTAAATCAAAGCTTAGGGTTATGTAATGGAACCAGACTTATAATAACAAACCTAGGAGAACATATTATTGAAGCCGTAATAATACACGGGAACTCACATAGGTGACAAGGTACATATTCCAAGAATAAATCTTACTACAAAAGGTTGCCATTGGCCTTTTGTATTGTGCCGCCGTCAATACCCAATAAAAATCTGTTATTCTATGACTATAAATAAAAGCCAGGGACAAACACTTACAAATGTTGGACTCTACCTAAAGAAACCTGTTTTCTCACATGGCCAACTATATGTTGCAATATCAAGAGTGAACAATAAAAAAGGCCTTAAAATATTAATAGAGAATAGTGATGGTTCTTGCGGAAACATAACAACAAATATTGTATATAGAGAAATTTTAGAAATGGTGTAACAATTTTTCCCAAAGAGATCAATGTCTTCACAACTAATCTGACCTCATCTTCCTTTCTATTTTTCGCAGAACACATATATAATTCACAATGTTACCTGTGCAGGTAAACACATACTATATCAACTTATAAATTATCTACTACTATATAGCTTGTAAGATGCAAATTTCAATTACAGGGTGACCTTACTGCAATATCTGATCTGCGTCAATCAACAATCAATGATGTTCTACATGTGAGAGTATCAAGGATGTGGGAGTTCAGGGAAGGAGGAAATGAGCACGGCAACATAAAGCATCTTGACTTGGTTCTCATCGACGAAAAGGTACTTTTACTGTTAAATACAAATTGAAATAAAAACAAAACTCAACATGCATGTTTTTGCACATATCTATTCTCTCTGACAAATTTTGTAACATGCAGGGTGATGCTATCTATGCTGAAATACCACCAGATGCAATACCAGTTCTAAAATCTCAACTGAAGGAGAACATAATTATATTCATTTGGAAGTTCATAGTTGAAAGAGTTAAACCAAGATATAAGGTTGTGCAGCACCCATATATGATGGTATTAAACAGAAGGACCTGCATTGCCAAATCAAATGCCCAGGATCTAGAATTTCCAAAGTACACATTCTCATTGACTCCAATTGAAATGCTACCCAAGTTTGTTAGAAATAATGAATGCTTCTTAGGTATATGGATTCTCTTTTAACCATCTATAACCCTTTTCAATTTTTGTTCAAATAAATGTGATAATTGATATACATACAAATGTTATTTCAGATGTGCTTGTAAAAATCATTGCTGTTTCAAATCCTGCAGTAGTGCGCAACACTTCAGGAGACCTAATGATGAGAAGAATAATAAAACTACAAGACTTAAGGTATGCCTGAACACACAATACTTCAAGTGTAATATTTGCATGCTACGAGCAGCAATTCAAATAACAAAAAAAATGTTTTATCTAGGGGAAATACAGTGGATTTATCACTGTCAGGCATGAGAGCTCTAGAGTTCGATGGTGATGTTGTCCTTAAAACTGGACAAACGAATCATATAATTACTATATTTGTTGGCACCTTAATGAAATAGTACAAAGATGGAAAACAATTTCTAAGTGGAACAACAGCTTGTCGCTGGTATATTAACGAGAATGATATACCTGCAATAAAAGCATTTCAGAGAAGGTATGCATTTTTCGTGTAATTAATTTTTAAGTTCGCTAAATGTTTTCCAAAGATTCCATAGCAAAACATTTCGATAGTTAAGGTAACCAATTTTTTCATTACATCAATTTGTTACTTCTTTAAGTTTACCTTTGTTAAGTTTCAATCATGCCATGTCTCTCTTGCTACATAGCTGTCAACCTACAAATAAGAAAAAATTCCTCGACGTTGCTTTCTTTAGAGACAAATAAGTCATGCTACCATTCAAAGCTGCAAACACCTCAAATGGTGGTCCAGCTGCTATGGTTAATATGTATTTATATGTTTCAGCTTACCGATGGAGGCAACAGCTGTTGAAGAAATACATTTACAAAATGAAGATCAAATGCAAGTAGTATTTGAAGAAAAAAATCTACAGCAGCTAAGTTCCATAGATCCATTTACAGAAAAGGTACTTATTGGCAATTCATTTCCATGTAGTATTTCCCTCTTTAATATTGTATCCAACCCTATGCTTTTATGATGCATAAGCATTTTATTCTTTCTCAATAACTTTCATATGCAGGGTCAACGATATCAGTGCACTGCAACAATCATTGGAATCGCACACAAACAACATTTGTGCTATCGGGCCTGTCGAGTATGCTCATCAAAAATGCTACAGATAACTGATGGGTTCCAATGCACAAAGGATGGAGGCTGCCCTTCAACACAATTTGAATGGAGGTAGAAAATACTAAACCTAAACATAACTATAATATTTCAGTCATCTACTCAAACATTCAATGTTATGTCAACAGGTATAAGATACCATTTATAGTTGCAAGTAACACCTATAGCCTTGAGTTCATGATGTTTGAAAAAAGAGCTACTGAACTTATTGGTAAAAGTGCTGAAACATTGCACAAATACCATGACCCAGCTACAATTCCAAGTGACATTTCACAATGGATTGGCCACAAGTTCACATTTGTCGTACGAGTTTTATATAAAAAGAGTATCAGGACGAAAGATCCATCATTTGAGGTCCTGTTCATAAAAGAACGCCATGGAAAGTAGAAAGTCCTTCCATCGTACGACAATCAATCATCAGGAACATCAACAACTTCAGATGAAATCAAGGGTCTACCTGCACTAATGACTATATCTTCTAAAAAACCAACAGACGAGGTAAGTTTCTATACAAATCAATAATATATTTGAAGATATTGCTATACATTGTTAACATATTATATTGTAGGACCTTGCAAAGTTAACTCAGTCCTTAGAAGAACTTGAAGACATGGACATTGATAAGTTACCGGGGTACAGATTATCTCATTGTTTTTGTCCACATACCTACATATGTCCTAAATAGTGCACAATCTAATCTAATTAAATAATTCTAACCTCTACTACAGAATTTGGGATGACACACCATTCACAACCAAAAGGCCTCATGATGACACTGAAGATGACAACAAAAAGGCGGAGAGTAAGAAAGGCAAGAAATCTGATATGTAGCCACCACCCAGGTAGTAGCTTACAACAGGTAATTCAACAATTATGGTATATACATACCTAAACAATATATTCAACCTTTCACTGTCTTTATGTCATTCACACACTATACGAAATGTTTAATGCACTAAAAATTGGTAAAATATGCAGCGAAATAAAAAGACAACATAGATCATGTTTCTCTGCATCGCTTTCCCAAACAATAATTATTCTTGCTAGCAATATATCATATTGAAGAATAAAACCAAATATTATGCTGGTCACAAATTAAGAACCAATATTTTCAACTATTTCTTACCACGATATCCTCTGCACCTTAGATTTTTATAAAATGTACGGACACAGGGCTACAAAGTTTGTTTTTCATCTACTTCTTTGACACCGCCATCTATTTTTTGCGTACAACATGCATGCCTATGACAATGCTACCATATTTTGTTGTGTCAAAATAATTAAAACGATTTTCAACGCCTATCACTTTGGGGGTCCAAACCTGCGCCTTCCTTTTGCTAATTCAAGATCGCATTGCATCTTTTACTATGTACTTGCCTCCGATTTTGGTGTATATTATACCACTCTTCTTTTGGTACTTCAAAGGTCGTATGATATTTAAAACAACAAGTTTGTCTGTGATCTATATATATGAAACTGCACTTCAGAAAATTACATCTCCTGAGGATCAAGTTTATTAGTCCTTTCACTGTGTCAATGAAATAGGCTTTTCTCTATTTTTTCCCATGCATTTTGAGAAGACCATCATTATTAATTATTTTGAGGACGAACAAAACACATTATCTTCAACAATGAACATAATGAAGATATTGGCATTACAGTCGTACAGCCTAGGCATGTATAAAAGCATGACTTTTGATATTGAAGCGGTCTCTTAGTCTAAAAAAAGGGTCTTCATTTTCCTTTTCCAATGACATATTCCGCAAATATACATAAATTTAATACAAAGAGCATCACTACAAACAATTTACAACGCTTCTAATTATAATTTCACTTCACATTGATCTGTACAATTAAGACAACGACAAGCAACATCCACCAAAGGTCAGTGCGGCAACGCCGCACGGTGTTTCTAGTTAGCAGGTTAGAGTGGGGACATTATGGATTCTTGACTAGGATAGAACACCATCCATTAAATCCCCAGTTTTTGTAATTCATGCAACTGATGTAGGAATGGCAGATTGATAGCCAAATACAGCACGCCACCAGTAGTGAGCAGTAACAAAATTTGTTTGGCAACTATAACATTTGTATAAAATTTGTTTGGCTATCTGGCTAAAACCATGTACCCAACATGGAAGAAATATGATATCCTTCTATTAGGTTACACATTTTTGGCTGCTGGTCTAGCTTTACAAGATAAATTAGTACTAACTTCTATAAAAACCTGGTTCTGATTAGCAGATTTGTGAAGATCTTATTTTACAAAAACAAAAAAAATCATTTTATATTATCATGTTCTCTGACCATAGTTGCTTCAAGTAAGTAGGCTTCAACAAAATGAACTGTTTATTTGTGTTGACGCGAAAATAGGACGTCACCTCCGCACTGCACACGTGACTCTCCGGTCTGTAGCGAGGCGTGCCAACCAATCTAACCTGTTGATTGACAACGGAAAATATTAGGGATCATCTAGAGAACCGATGGCCTTTTAGCGACACGTGTACCGGCGAATAGGCCGATACGAGTAAAAGTGGGATCGGCCGGTTTGAAGGCAATTGAAGCGCGGGTACGATCAGCTGGATCGACCGATCATGACGTAAGCGCTCGAACATGTCGGAATCGTCAGTGGTTGAAGCCGATGGGCAGCTCGGATCCCCTCCCCGCCGGGTTCGAAATCCGGTTCGGGGGCCTGAACTTTCAGGCCACGGGGAACAGCTACCTCATGCGCCTCACCAACCGTGAGGAGCTCCGCGCGCGGCGCCAGGCCGGGTCCGCTCCGGCCCCCGCCGCGCGCACCACCACGCGCGCGGACACCCGCCGGAGCGACGCCGCGGGCCCGTCGACTCCACGACACCGCCGCCGCTGCGGTCGGCGTTCGCGCCGAGCACGGTCCGAGCGACGGTAAGCCGAGCGCGCGCGTCTCTCAACGCGGCGCGCCTGCCGCCACGGCAACCGCCACCCCAGCGGGACAGCGCACGGTCTCCGGACCGCGCTTTCCCATTGGGCTGCGCGGCGCCACGACGGCCTACAACGCCAACGTCAACACCACGATGCGTAGGGTTCCGCCTGGCCGTCACGTCTTCGTCGCCAGGGATCCCGGCGCCTCAGCGGGTGACGAGTCGTCCCTGGGTTCCCTCGACGCGTTGCCGCCCGCCAACCTCCACGGGTACGCGGAGTGGGACTTCTCCGGTGTGCCGGACCCAGTCATGTTCAGGCGTTTCCTTGACGCTACGGACTACTGGTTCGGCTGCTCCGACGACTCCAGCACCGGGAGCTACGACCCCGCGTGGGAGTGCTGTGTCGTCGTCACCAACGACCCAGCGAACGCCACCGGCGCTGTGGGCGCTGGAGACGGGGAGGTCACGCCTGCCCCAGGGATCGCTCCGCGCCAGGCCGCGGGACCAAGCACCCCTGCTGGGGCCGACGCCGACGCACGGCCCTAGACCAAGCCCGCGAGCTCGAGGCTAAGCTGGCGGAAGAGTACCGAACGGTGCGGCCGCTCCGCGCCTCGATGGCCGGGGAAGCCCTGCGCGCGCGGCGAACGCGCGCGGGAGGCTGGGCGGACGTGCCCGCGACCGCATCAACGCCGACAACCCCCGACGCGCCTCCACGAGCAAGTCGAAGCTCGTTGCCGCCGCGACGCTGCTGCGGGCTATGCCGGCACCCTCGACCCCTGAAGCGCGGAACCCGCAACGCGAGGTGCGAGGCTCTCATCGAGCAAGCGCCCGTCCGGCGGCCGAAAGCTCAGCCTCACGTATCCGCCGGCGGGGGGGATGCGCGAGGAGACGGGGGCTGCTCGGGGGGGGGCGAACCCTCGGTCCACGCAGGCGAAGGCCGCGGGGCGCCCTGCCAACTCGGGCGCGCGCGCCGCCAAGGAGCGGCTCCTTGACACGCGCGAGGTGCCGGATGGTGACGCCCGCAACGTCATCAACGCCCGCCGCACGAGCAGGGCGGATGCGCGGGCGGCGGTAGGCTACCACCCTCGACGGGGTGGGCGCTATGACAGCGATGAAGACCGCTTCCCGACGCCAGAGCCCCCGGGGACCCGTGTGTTCAGCCGGGAGATCCGCGCGGCGACCTTCCCCCAACGCTTCCGCCAACCCTCGACCATCGTCAAGTACAACGGGGAGACAGATCCCCGCGTGTGGCTCAACGACTACTGCTTGGCGTGCCAGCTGGGCGGAGCCACCAGCGACGAGGTCATCGTCCGCAACTTGCCCCTGCACCTCGGCGATTCGGCTCGGACGTGGCTCGAGCACCTGCCCGCCAGCCAGATCCACAACTGGGACGATCTGGTTCACACGTTCGTGGGCAACTTCCAGGGCACGTACGTGTGCCCTGGAAATTCCTGGGACCTGCGCTCCTGCACTCAGAAGCCCGGCGAGTCGCTGCGGGACTTCATACGGCGCTTCTCCAAACGCTGCACGGAGCTCCCAAGCGTGGCGCAATCTGAGATTGTGCACGCCTTCTCGAGGGCACCACGTGCCGGGACCTCGTGCGTGAGCTGGGACGCAGCCCGCCCGCGGACTCCAACGAGCTGTTCGACATCGCCACCAGCTTCTCCTCAGGAGAGGAGGCCGTGGGGGCGATCTTTGACGGCAAGAAGGGCAAGCGCTCCGACGATGCGCCCGCGGAGGGCAGCAAGTCCAGGGAGCCCCACCGCAAGGACAAGCGGGGCAAGAAAGGAAAGAAGCCGCGCCGCGAGGCGCGCGAGCAGGGGCGCGACGGCGATGAGGCCGAGGCTCTTGTTGTCGACCCGGCTTGACGGGGCCCTCGACCGGCCCCTCGAGGCCCGGGGGTGTTTGATGACATGCTGAAAAAGCCATGTCCTTACCACAAGACCCCAGTAAACCACACCCTTGAGCAGTGCAACATGCTCAAGAAGTTCTATGGCCGCGCCGCCGCGAAGGAGGCGGAGGCCAAGAAAGACGGAGGAGACGGCGACGCCGGCGGCTTCCCCGCCGTGGAGAACGTGTTCCTCATCTTCGGGGGACCCACCGTCGACATGTCGACCCGCCAGCGCAAGCGGGAGCGGCATGAGGTCCTCGCCGCGGAGAAGGCGCCTCCCTCCTTCCTCAATTGGTCGGAGGACGCCATCACCTTCAGCCGGGAAGACCACCCGAACCGCATCCCCAACCCGGGCCAGTACCCACTGGTGGTTGACCCCATCATTGGGAACGCGCGGTTCTCAAAGGTCTTGATGGACGGAGGCAGCAGCCTCAACATCCTCTACGCGCATACGCTGCGCTTGATGGGGATCGGGTTGGACCAGCTGCGGCCCAGCACGAAGCCATTCCATGGCATCACGCCCGGCAAGCAGGTCCAGCCCCTCGGGCAGATCGACCTGCCGGTTTGGTTTGGCACCGCGAAGAATTTCCGCAAGGAAATGCTCACCTTCGAGGTGGTGGGGTTCAAGGGCGCCTACCACGCTATACTTGGGCGGCCCTGCTACGCCAAATTCATGGCGGTCCCCAACTACACCTACTTGAAGATGAAGATGCCAGGACCAAACGGCGTCATCACCGTAGGCTCGTCCATCGAGCACGCATTCGACTGCGACGTCGAGTGCGTAGAGCACGCAGAAGCACTGGCGCTGGATGAAGCGCTGGTGACCACTTTGGAGAAGATGGTCAACGAGGACTTCGACTCCGCCTCCAAGCACACCGGCACCTTCGAGGCCGCGGAGCAGACCAAGGAAGTACCCCTCGACCCCGCGGCCCCCGAGGGCAAGGCGTTGAGGGTCAGCTCCACCCTCGATCCTAAATAGGAAGTGGTGCTCGTCGACTTCCTCCACGCCAACACCGACATCTTCGCGTGGAGCCCCTCGGATATGCCAGGCATCCCGAGGGAGGTCGCCGAGCACTCCCTTGACATCCTGCCTCACGCCCGCGCCGTGCAACAACGGCTCCGCCGCTTCGACGAGGAGCGGCGACGGGCTATCGGAGCGGAGCTGCGGAAGCTTCTCGAGGCCGGGTTCATCAAGGAGGTGTTCCACCCAACGTGGCTAGCAAACCCCGTACTTGTAAAGAAAAAGAATGGGAAGTGGCGGATGTGTATAGACTACACTAGTCTTAATAAAGCATGTCCTAAAGTTCCTTTTCCTTTGCCACGTATTGATCAAATCGTTGATTCAACGGCTGGGTGTGAATTACTTTGCTTCCTTGATGCCTACTCCGGGTATCATCAAATAAAGATGAAGGAGTCCGACCAGCTTGCGACTTCGTTCATCACGCCGTTCAGGATGTTCTGCTACGTCACGATGCCGTTTGGCCTCCGAAACGCAGGTGCGACGTATCAACGCTGCATGCAACACGTTTTCGGAGATCACATCGGGCGGACGGTCGAGGCGTATGTGGATGACATCGTTGTAAAAACCAGGAAGGCGGACGACCT
Organism: Cenchrus americanus; assembly: GCA_947561735.1. NCBI lineage: Eukaryota > Viridiplantae > Streptophyta > Magnoliopsida > Poales > Poaceae > Cenchrus > Cenchrus americanus. Next base: position 150,937,707 of record OX387242.1, on the reverse strand, counting down.
GGTTGGCGACCTTGGCATCGCGTTCGGCTACCTACGGGCCAATGGGGTCAAATTAAACCCCGAAAAGTGTGTCTTTGGAGTGCCGCGAGGCATGCTCCTGGGATACATCGTCTCCCAACGGGGAATCGAGGCCAACCCTGAGAAGGTTGCGGCCCTCGAACGAATGGGCCCGATCCGGGACCTCAAGGGGGTGCAAAAGGTGCTGGTGTGCCTTGCCGCCTTGAGCCGCTTCATCTCGCGGCTCGGCGAGAAGGGCCAACGAGGACGGTGAAGAGCTCACAAACGCCTGGAACATCCAACAGCTACGTCGCTTCTACCCCTAGCTAGGATTTCCAAGCACTTTGTTGTAAAAACCACATGACCAACGCCCCAGTTGGTGATAACCATGTAAACGCCATAAGTCTAATGAAAAGGGCAACTCGGCTTTCCCCCGAAACCCAAGTTACCCTCGGGGGCTACTACGGGGGGCATCCCCCCCAAAATGGTCCCATTTTCACGCAAAATCGAAACAACTCACGCGCGCTAAGTTTGTTTTCTACTTCGGCCTCGAGCAACGGTTCGAACAGGGCGTGGGCAGCCTAGTGGAAGGAGCGCGCGAGCCAGAGATAGCCTACGCCTCCGCGAGGATACGGCCCTTCTCTCTCGCCTCCAACCCAGCAAGCCACCCACGAAAATCGAACTCCCCTAACTAGAATCTACTCGGGGAAGAAGGAGAAACAAAAAGCGTAGTAAACAAAAGACTTCATTTCACATCAACAAATGTTCATGGCAAAAACAACTTGTTTATTTACAAAGGCCGCACGGCCGAATACCGATACACAAACAAAAACGGGCCTAGCGCCCACCGTCTTCGGGGGAGGGAGGAGCGGCGGCGTCGGCGTCCGGAAGAGGAACTCCTCGAAGGCTTCGGCCGAGCGACCGGCGGCGGCGGCGGCGAGCGCGTCCACGCGCTCCATCGCCACCTCGTCCTCGACACCCTCGGGGGCGACGTAGCCTTCCGCCAGTGCCTCGAAGTTAACCTCGTAGTGGGACCATACCACTCCGAGGGCCTTCTGGACGCCAAGATGCAGCGCCCGGCGCATGCGCTCGGTGACGTGGCCGCTAAGGGCACGGCGGCGGCCGGCCGGGCCGAGCTTCCCGCCCGCGCCTCGCCCTCCTCCACGGATCGGCGAGGTCTCGAGGGCCGCATCGCGCAACTCCTGCCGGCTCCCGCTCGAGGGAGTTGTAGGAGGTCCGCGGCGCCTCGGCCGCTCAACCGCGTGCCCCAGCGCGGTGCGCAAGCCTGGGGTCGCCAGACGAGAAAGAAGTCAGAAAAAGAGTGCGAACCCTCAAAGGAAAATCCGACAACACAGGAGTCAAACAGCGGCTCACCTTCGACTTGCTTCCTCTCCACCTCGAGGGCGCGGCGCTCGGCCTCGACCGTCTGCTCGAGGCCCCGGACGGTCTCGCCTTGCTCCTAGAGGGCCAGCTCCTGGTTCGCGCTCGTAATGCTGAGCACTATCAGCTCGCCCTCGACCTTGGAGAACTCGGTGTTCCGGTCCTCCAGAGACATCTGCGCCACCTCACGAGCAGCGCGCTCCCGCTCCAGGGCCGATCGAGCGTCGACGAGGGCGGCCCTCGCTCCTCGCCGGAGCCGCCCCTCGCCTCCTTGACGGGCGGTGCGCTCTCTGCAGAGCCGGTCCTCGCAACGGCGAGCGCCGCGACCTTGGCGTCGAGGGCGGCCTTCAAGTCGTCGGCCTCCTTGACCCTTTGCCCGAGCGCACGCGCCCGCTCCTCGGCCCGGCACCGCCGCGCTCGCGCCCCCTCGGCCCCCCGCCACCATGTGGCCCTCACGCCGCCTCACGAGGGCCCCCTCTTGGGACTGCGGGGAGAGCGTGGGGAAGCTCGCCCACAGATCCCACCCGGGCGGCGGGGAGTCGTCGTCCGGGACCTCCACCACCACCGCCCAGAGCCACGGCGAGGGCGCCGGCCCTTGTGCCGCCTCCGCCGGTGCCGCCGCTTCCGCCTCCGCGGCCGCGGGCGCCGACGCGGCGCCGCGGCCACCGCCTCCGCCGCGCCTCCGCGACCATGGGCGCCCGACCGCCCTCCTCAACCACCGCCGCCCGCTGCGCTCCGCCGCGGCCGGCGCCACCCGACCGCGCCACCGTCGCGGCGCCCACCGTGGGCCGCATCTCCACCACGGCCGCCGCCGCGGCCGCGTCACCACCGCAACCGGCGCCCGCCGCTCCTCGACGACCTCCGTCCGCGCCGCGGCGGGCCGATCCGCCGGCCGAGGCCTCGAGGCCCTCGGCCCGCGCCCCCGCGAGCTCTCGCCCGCCGCCGCCGCCGCGCCGCCCCCCGCCCGCGGCGCCCTCGACGAACGCCGCCGGGTGGGAATGGACGCGTCCGCCCTCAGCACCTTAGCCGGTGCGAGGGGAGGAACGGTTGGCACCACCCTGCACAAGCACGAGCAAAAAATCAAAACGCCTGGCCACCAAAAAATCAAACCTCGCAGAAGGGCAAGTCCCTTACCTCGAAGAGGAGAAGGCGCGCTTCCTCTTCCTCGAGGCCTTGGTGGATGAGGCCGGCACGTCCGGCGCGCCCGCCGCCGCGCCTCCCGATGTCTCCGCCGCGCACGCCGCGCGCGCGCGCGCGGCACCTCCGCGGCTCGCGCCGCTCCCGCGTTGTCAATTGCCGGCGGCGGGCGCCCGCCGCGCCCCCCCCCGGCGATGCCGCCCCTTGCCGCCGGAGCCGGCTCCGGCGACGGGGGCGCAGGCTCCCACCTATCAGAGGGGCCCTGCCCCCCAGCTTCTTCCTCTTCGTCCTCCTCCGAGGACGAGTACTCCTCGGTCCCCGGGGAGGAAAGCCCCAGCTCCTCGCGCCGCCGGTACTCCTCGCTCCGCCGCTCGCGGCGCTCGCGGTGCCGCCTTGCGCGCTCCCTCTTGCGCACCGCCCGCTCCCGCTCCCGCGTCGCGCCGCCGGCCGAGCGCGCGGGAGTCAGGGGTGGGCAGAACGGACTTCGCGGCGCTAAAGTTCACCAGCTGCATGCGAGAACGTCAAAGGCGCGTCAGGGGGCAGAGGCAACACCAAACAAAAATGGAGTCAAGAATCATACTCACCAGCGGGCCGGTGGGGAGCATCTCGAGGTCCCACGGGGACCGATCCTAGCGCAACATCCGGGTGTCGACGGCGTTCCGCGCCCGGGTGAGCGCATACCCCCGCTCGAGGGGGGTTGGGAGCATCCGCGACCTCGCCAGCGCGACGGGGTCCGCCTCCTCTGTCATCTCGTAGATGCAGAGCGGCCTCTCCATCAGGGGCACAACCCGCCGGTGGTGGAGGAAGGCGAGGACGCCCGCCGCGGTCAGCCCGCGCGTCGCCGAGGTTCTTCGGGGCAGCCGGGGAGCGAGTCCGGCCCGCCTCCGTGCCGGGCCGTGGACACCCCGTGACCCCAGGAGTTGGGCTTCTCCCGGAGCACCAGACCAGTGTAGGCGGGGAGGCCGGGCTCGACGTTGCGCAGATAGAACCATCCCCGCTCCCAGCCGGCGTTGTTCGTCATCATGGTGCAGGGGATGTAGTCGTCCTTGAACTGCGCCCGCAGGGTGAGCGACATCCCGCCGGCGCGTACCGCGCGGCGGGTCCTCTGCTCCGTCGTGGGCTGCGTGAAGAGCTCCGCGCGGAAGAGGTGTATCTAGAGCTCCCAGTTGACCGGGATCCCTAGATACCCCTCGCAGACGCCCACGAACGTGGCCGCTTGGAAGATCGCGTTCGGCGCGAAGTTATGCAATTCCACGCCGTAGCGGTGGCAGAGCGCCCGCATGAAGAGGCTCACCGGCGCGGCGAAGCCGCGCTCATGGAAGCGGGTGAAGCTCACCACGTACCCTTCCGGTGGGTTGGGCGCGCGGTCCCCCGCCGGCGGCACAATCCACTCCGCCGGCCGGCCCTCCTCGTTCGCCGCCAACTGGCCGGCGGAGACCGGCTCACCAAGGGCCAGCTGGGTCACCGTCGACCGCTCCCAGGCGTACAGGTCGAGAATCGTGAGGGGCGGAAGCGGCGCCATGAGAAAGGACGAGGGACGCGAGAGCGGAGGACAAAGAGAAGGAGAAGAGCTCTAATGGCGAAGGCACGCGATGGCAAGAGCAGGACGAAGGCGAGAGCGCAGGGGGCAAGAACGACGGAGCGCTAAGGTAAAAAACCGACGTTTTCCCTCCCCTCAGATTTATAAGCCGCAGGCATGCTCTCTGGGGCGGACGCCCCGCGCGCATTAACTGCAGGGAATCTTTCCTCTCGCTGACGGGCGGGCCCCACCACGACCGCGACGGCCACGCCACCGCGAACAAGCCATCATCGCGGCGAAGAATAGCAGGGACCGTGGCAGGCGGTCACATCCGCCTGCCCACGCCGCCCACTACGCGCACGCGGCTGCAACGCCTAAAAAAGCGCGCCCGCGACGCAAAACCGCAGCCTCTACTGTGGAGCATTTAATGGCCCGGTTCCTTACAAAGTAAGGAGAACCCTCGAGCGGCACGGGCTCCAGGCTCGGGAAAACTTCAACCCTCGAAAGGGTACCGGCGTGAGAAGGTCGCCTCGGGGCCCGTTTGAAACAAAACAGGCACCGCAAAGCACCCATGCCACGCTGTATTACTGATCAGCGCCTCGAGGACTGGCTCGCCCAGGCCCCTCGATGGTCGCAGATGCTAGGCCGGGAGCGCTTAGGCGCCGCCCCGCACCATTTGTACTGATCAGCGCCTCGAGGGCTGGCTTGCCCAGGCCCCTCGATGGTCGCAGATGCAAAGACGGGGCCGCCCAGGCGCCACCCCGCACGGCCCTACTGATCAGGGGTTCGAAGCCTGACCCTCGACGGGTTCGAACAGGCGCCCCAGATCACCAGAGTCGGGGACGACGAGGGCACGCGCATTCGAGCCGTTCCTCGAGCCCGCCGCTCGAGGGTGCCCCACATGTCGTGTTCAAGAGCCGCCGAGGGCGCCTAGTCGGGGGATCCCACCGAGGGAGAGCTTCCGCGCCCTCGGTCCCTAGCGAACGGGACCGAGCCCCACCTAGCAAACCCACGCAAGCGCTTCAATGGACGTGTCTCTGGACCACGCAGCCTACCCTTATCGAACGGGGCATGGGCGTCCACTCGAACCACCCACTAACAGCTCGACGAGGAATCCGCAATTCGCGACCCGACCGATGGGGGTTGTGGAAACCTCACCCTCCGTCCCGCGGAGGGACGGCGAGGGCGTGTTGAAAGACAAGTCGTAAAGCTCTACCCGATCGCCTTGAATGGGCCCAGGCTCGGGGGCTTGACGCACGGCTACACCTCCCCGGATTGCACCCGCCGGGGATAACGCCGCCAGCCGCGTGCGTCACCGAAGCCGGCTGAGACATTGCCGACGCCGGTTGAAACATGTACCACGCCTTCTGTCCAAGTCTCGCGGTCAACCCCTACAGGAGCGCCCATGCTCCTGCAGGCCTCGGGGGGCTAGACCCGCGGGTCCGCTGACGCGGCCCCATGGAAAGCGTTCGCGAAACCAGGAGGGAAGAACGTCCTATCAGTAGGTTCCAGCATCTGTGGGAGCTTCAATGGCAAACCCACAGATGCTCGGGGGCTACTGTCGGGGACAGCCCTAGGGGTCCCCTTAAACAGCTGGGAAATCCCCACTTAAAACCCGCAACAAAGCCAAAACCAAATACGCCTTACTTAACCATGCAGGACATGGCCCACGCTACGAAGGCCCCAGCGGCCCACCAGGCGGCCCACTCGAAGACCCCCTCGAAGAGGTTTCGCCTCGCTCGAGGATGCGCGCCTCCCTCGGGCGAGCTCCGCCCCGTTCGAGGGGGTGCGCCTCCCTCGAGCGAGGTCCGCCTCGCTCGAGGGTCCGCCCCGCCCTTGAACGGGGTCCGCCTCGCTCGAGGGCACTCCGCGCGCGCGCGCAGCTCCCCGTACGCGAGCATTTAATGCCCCGACATCGGCGGGGCGGCGCCATCATGCGCCGGGACACGCGCCCGGTGCCGCCGCACCAACTCCCCGGGAGGGAGCCCATCTCCATCACCGTGGGGGGGGGGGGGGGGCGCGTGCGGCGCGGCCGCACTCGGTCCCGTGACGCCGTGCCGCCTGCTCCGGTACGACTAGCGCGCCGAGCCCTCGAAGGGGGTCCGGCTGCACCCTCGATTTGCTTTCTTGTGACCTTACAGGGTTAGGTGGATGCGCTAGGCCGGTGGGACGCCATCCCTGCCACTGTTGACGGTATGGCCGCCGCCCCCGCGAGTACGGGCGCACGCCAGGCGCTGTTGCAACAACTCCAGCACTGTGAAGCGTGCGGGAACGGGACGCCGCCTTACCTGCCACTGTGCCTCGTACGGACCAACGTCAGCAGCTCCCTCGAGCCTAACTGGAGACATCACAGCCGTCCGCCGCTCTTCTACCCTCGAAGCCGCCACTGTTCGGGTACAAGATATGCCATGATGGCCGGATCGCTGCAAGGATCGCCTGGGCGGCTGCCTACTCTACAGCGTAGCACATCACGCTCCCTCACGTAGCTAAATAGCGCGGCGCGCATGTGATTCGCTCCTTCCTTGGTCTATAAAAGGAGGATGAACCCCCTTGCCGCAGGGGAAGAGGGACACGGAGATAGACAAACAGATCACACACGAACGGCAGAACCCAACACGAGACAAGTCGCACCACGCACTTGCTCTCCAATTCTCCCACAATATCTTCAGCCACTACACCAGGGACTTGGAAGCCCCGCTTCCTCTCCCGCCTTGCTTGTTGCAGCCCCACTACAGGCACCCCCGGTGCTGAGCAATATAGTGCCTTGAGCACACCACTGCTAGACGTACGGCCCCTCGGCCGGAACCAGGATAAACTCTGCGTCTTCTATTGCTTAGCATCGACCATTGAGGGATAGACCTTGGCGCTTATTACTGGTTAGTGTCGGGACCACATTCCGCACCGACACGTTCTTAGCTCCCGATCTCTCCGCCGAACAACTAAACCATAGGGATTAACACCCCGCAGATAGTGCGCCGGAAAAATTTTCACGTCCACCCACCCACCCATGTCTGTCCTGACAAAATCTGGTGTTACCTTGCATCAAGCGTCAGCAACAGTGGTGGCGCAGGCATGGAACAGGCAGGAAAGCACGGACTCTGTAAAAGTCTGTCCCCGAGACGGATCTTGAGAGTCCGATCGAGATTAATTTCGTGGATCATGTTCACGATCGGAGCCGCACGACGTTGTGTCCGTCTATGTCAACGTTGCCTTATTCAGGAATTCCATCTAGGCATACGGCGGTCAAAAAAATCATCTTCTACAGGAAGCTACGTGAAAAAGCCTTTGTCCATGCGACTTGCCAAATACGTGAGGCCTGCATCATGTGTATGCCGTCCGTATGGCAACTTGCCATGCCCTATGCACCTAATGAAAGTGCAGCTTGGCGTCTATAGTAGCAATGGGACCACTTATCTGCTCAACCTTTTTCAACATTCTGCTCACGCCAACCATGATGTCCGACCTCAGCTCCATGCCCAAGCTTAGTATTATTTGCAAATTAAATATGTTATGGTTTCTACATGCTTATGTCTATTCTTCTGATCCCTCTCCCTCCACATGCTCGGGGGCTTGGCCTTGCCAACACGTAGGTCGCCAGACCTGAGGGTTCAAATTTTTTATCTTGTGCTATGTTCCCCTCCTGCTCGACATGCTCGAGGGCTTGTCCAAGTCAATTTAAGGGTCACCAGACCTGTGTGGTTCTACCTCTCCTATGTGTTTTTCCTTTGAATGCTCGAATCTCGTTATGAGTATTCGATGATGTTGTGTGGTTGCAAAACCTGGGTCCTAGGCCCCTCCCCATGCGTCATCTACATCTAAGTCTCCTACTGAGCATTGTAGAGGGGTGAAACACTTTGCAGCTTCAGAGCTTTCGAGTCCGCATAATGTGTGTCTGGCACGATCAGTGGAATGCCATTTTCAAACAAATCATAACACAAGAATATTAAGCTCTGGCTAGCATTGTCCGACATCTACATGTTTAGCTCAGGCTATGTTTTCGTCGTATTCATATTCAACAGATTGATATACCGACCTAGTGTTTATTTTATTTTACAGGGCCAGCTCTTTGCTCCGGCATCGCCTTCGTCATCGTTCTCGTCGGGTCGCTCGACCCTCCTCTAGCTTCATCGTCGTCTTCGTCAGGTCGCTAGACCTTCCTCCGGCTCCGTCGTCATCCTCGTCAGGTCGCTCGACCTTCCTCCGGCTCTGTCATCATCGTCATCAGGTCGCTAGACCTCCCGACGTCTCTGTCATCGTCGGCTTTAGCTCCATCATCGCTCTCATCAGGTTGCTAGACCTTCCTGCAGCTCCGTCGTCGTCTTCGTCAAGACCAAGACCTTCCTGGTTCCTCCGTTGGCATCTTCATCAGGTCGCTAGACCTCCCTCCGGCTCCGTTGTCGTCTTCGTCAGGTCACTCGACCTCCCTCTAGCTCTGTCGTCGTTATCGTTAGGTCACTAGAGCATGCCTCCGGCTCCTTCATCGCCTTCGTCAAGGTCGCTAGACCATGCCTCCGGCTCCTTCATTGCCTTCGTTAAGGTCGCTAAACCATCCCTACCTTGGTGGATTTGTCGCCGTCATCGTCAGGTCAATAGACCCTCCTTTGGCCCTGTCATCATCGGCTTTAGCTCGTTAGACCTCCTTGCAGGTTCGGCGTTGTCTTCGTCAGGTCGCTCGATCTCCCTCTGCCTTCGTCGTTGTCTTCATCAGGTCGCTAGACCTCCCTCTGGCTCCGTCGTCATCATCGTCAGGTCGTTAAACCTTCCTCCGGCTCTGTCGTTGTCAGGTCGTTCGACCTTCCTACGGCTCCGTCGTCTCACATGTTAGGTCGCTCGACCTTCCTCCGGCTCCATCGTCGTCTTTGTCAGGTCGCTAGACCTTCCTCCAGCTCTGTCGTTGTATTCATCAGGTCGCTAGACCTTCCTCCGGCTTCATTGTCGCCCTTGTTAGGTCGCTCGACCTTTCTCTGGCTCCGTCGTCATCTTTGTCAGGTCGATAGACCTTCCTCTGGCTCCATTGTCGTATTTGTCAGGTCGCTAGACCTTCCTCTGGCTCCGTCATCGTTTTCGTCAGGTCGCTAGACCTCCCTATGGCTCCGTTGTCGCCTTCGCTAGCTTGGAAGACCTCCCCAGGATTTTACGTTGATAATGAAGGCATCCCAGTGGGGTGCGCGCCTAATGGCCCTGCCAAGTATTTTCGGGTGCTTGGGCGCTTTTTGATTTGAGACCTTCCTAAGGTCGGCATGCCTTGGGTGGCCCTGCCAGACTCCTTGCAGCCATGCTGGGAGATCTGGGTGTCTCTACACTTCGTTCGATCAAGACCATGACTCGGCTTTCTTCTATTTTTTGAGCATCAAACCAACCATGCTGTCTGCTTTAATGCTCGAGGACTACTCTACGAGTGCGTCTTCAACGCCCTCTTCTTTTCTTCATCGTACCGACCTGTCGGGAAACCTGTTTCCCATCACGTCGTTACTCGACCTACTTTTTCTTCTTCTTTTTTGGATCATCATACCGACCATCCTACCCGGCACGATTCTTAGATACTACTCAATGAGTGCATCTTTGATGCCCTCTAATTTGTTTTCATCGTCGTTTCGATCTATTTGAAGTCTGCTTCCTATAGGTCGTCACTTGACCACTCTTCCATCGGCAAAGACTACAAACAGGTCGGCAGCTAAGCTGATTTGTTTCTCTTTCTTTATTGGACCGACGTGCATGCTATTCGACCTATCAATAGCTCTACGACTTCATCATGACCTTTCTAAGGTCGCTGTGCCTACACCTCGCTCGGGGGCTTGTGAGACATGGGTACCCCTGGGTCCCCACCGACCAGGCTCACGGTGAGGACCAGGAGCGTCCCGGTGGTCGATGGATGACCGCTCCTTAGTGATGAGTGATTGACAACGGGTGTTGGACTGACTCTTGGCTTAGTGCGCAGGTGTAGGCTGCGGCCTAGTTCGTGCCGCGGGTGAAGAACGGGCGCGAAAGGTCTTCGCCTTGAGGGGCCTCCGGGAGATGGAGAGACAAGTAGACTCGGTTCGAGGGACCCGGTGGACAGCGGGACTGGGTGCGGGCCACATGGTGGCGACACAAGCAAGACGAAGTCATGGACAAGCGAGCCGGTGCACGGTGGCGGTCGAGTCAAGTGGTTTGGCGGGAGGCCGGACCGAGCACGCGGGGTTTGGTGGTTTGCCCACAAAACCATCGGCGGGCGGTTTCTTGGTTTGGGCCTCAAAACCAAGTCCGAGGGCCCAACACGACGGAGACGGGATCCAGGCGTGTCGGGAAGCTTCGAGGCGGAGGACACGCGGCGGGATCGCATGGCGTGCGTCGGGAGGGACGCGGGGGTGCGGCAAAGGCGTGGCCGTCCGATGGCAAGACCCACAAACATTACCTAAATGCCCCTACGTGGGTTGTATCGCCAGTAGTTGAGTTAGGGGTAGTCGAGTCATTTACCACTGCGGCGGGACTCGATATATAAGCCATGAGTGTGTGTGGATGGCTCTCTCTCTCAGCGACTTAGGGTTTCATTTCCTCCCTCCCATTTCTCATTTTCGCAGCTATTTTTCTTCCATTTTCTCTAGGCTAGCATGAGAGCTTCATGAGAGATTTGTTGAGAGGGATGGATGCTAGGGCGGCATGCTAGACCTTGTGAATCTTTCCTGGTTTATATAGAAGATTCGGAGTTGTGTTTCTTGTGGTCTTTTGTGCTTGTTTTCGTGCCTTTGTTCCCGGTGTGATTCCGCAGATTTGAGTGGGTTTCTCCCCGGATTTCTTTGAGGGAAACATGGATAGATGTCTCGTGCATCTTTGTGATTGATCTTGTGCCCTCAAACGCCGGGAAACCACTTCGATTCGAGAGTTTTCGTTCGGTGCTCTAGCTTTTGGTGGTGCTCAAAGGATTCGCGATTCCCGGTGTTTTAGGAAGTTAGGAGGCAAGATTTTTGGGCTATAGCATCCTTGTGTGACGCTTTTCAAGTCCCCAAACCCTTGTCTCCATAGCTTCAACCGTTTTGGAAATCCGATGATGATTTGGGGGAGTTGACTTTCGGGGTCGGGCGTTTTTTGCTCTGTCCGCTCCTGGCGGACGGTCCACGAGGACCTGGTGGACGGTCCGCGCCGCTAGGGTTCGTCCCGTGTTCTTCGTGTTCTTGCTCGCTTTTCGTTTCGATCCGTCGCGAGTTTGGTTTTCGGTTGGACGGAGTTTCGGACGGTCCGCAGCAGAGGGCGGACGGTCCGCGGGTGCCTGGCGGACAGTCCGCGTGCTCCCCGCGGACGGTCCGTGGTTCGTGGGTCGTCTCTGTTGGTTCTGTGTGATTTAACGGACGGTCCGCGGAGTAGGCCGGACGGTCCGCGGTGTTGGAGCGGACAGTCCGCGAAGCAGGCCGGACGGTCCGCGCGGCCCATCGCGGACGGTCCGCACTGCCTAGCCGGACAGTCCGCCAGAGGCTGTGAGCTGTGCTTCTTGTTTCGATTCCTCCCTTTCTTTCTCGTGCTTCCGCGTGTGCTTCAAGGAATCGTGCCTAAGGCTAGAGGTTGATCCATAACCTCGTTATCTTGGCGATTGGTGTGTGATTCGATCCATCGCTCGTGCGTGACTGGGATTTGACTAGGGTATAGGCCGGGTTCTTTGGGAAGAATTTTTACCGGCTCCTATTCACTCCCCCCCTCTCTAGTCGCCATCTGATCCTTCAATTGGTATCAGAGCTTGGTGCCGGATTCTTTGCGACTTTGACAAGTCTCGAATCCTAAGATGGCGTACGTTGAGCGGGGCGGTCCGCCGCACTTCGATGGCAAGGGTTACCACAAGTGGGTGGCTCGTATGATGATCTTTCTTCGTGGGAAGTTGTTGGATTTCATTGTGCTTGACAAGACCTATGCTATTCCGGTCAACATCCATACTCTTATGGTGACCGATGCCGGTGCTAAGGCCAAGTATGAGGCTAATGCAAAAGCCGTTGATCACTTGGTCCGAAGCTTGTGTGATCCAGAGTTTGAACGTGTTCGGCATTTGAATCTTGCTTGGCAAATTTGGGAGAAGTTGTTGGTTGCTCACGGTGGTGATAACCATGTGAAGGCTCGCCTCTTTGTCTCTTACCGGATGCAATATGAGAATTTCACTCCACTTCCCGGTGAGGACATTGATGCGATGTTTCAGAGGTTCACCGCCATCGTGAACAACATGAAAGCTAATGTTGAGGATTTTCCTTACACCGAGCATGATCAGGCTTTGCAGCTCTTGCATGTCTTGGACCCAAATGTTTGGGGTGCTAAGGTTGAGGCCATCAAGGAGTCTGGGAATTATTTGACTATTGAGTTGGATGACCTCTTTTCTAAGTTCAAGTCGGCTGAGGTTGACAGGAAGTTGCAATCCAAGCATGAGGGCTCAACTGACCATAGTCTTGCTTTGTGGGCGGATCAAAGGGCAAATCTAACCCTTCCTGTCGACAGTTTTCCTTGTCTTCTCTTATGTCCATTCCAGATGAGGAGTTTGATGTGCTGGGCGAGGAGGAGCTGGCCTTGCTCTCAAGGAGGTTTGATCAACTACACGAGAGTCGGAGGAATGCAAGGCGGAGCTCAGGGACGTGCTACAAGTGTGGCAAGCGTGGCCACTTCATCGCCGAGTGCCCGGAAGCGGAGGAGAACAAGTACAGGGTGAACAAGTACAAGGCGCACCCGAGGCGTGAAGACAAGTACTCCTCCAAGGGCAAGCACTTCAACAAGTCCAATAGCAAGGACAAGGACAAGCGGCGACTGAGCAAGAGCGGCTACAAGAAGAACAAGGCAAGAGCGATGGTGGCCGGTGCGAGCGACGTCGACTCAAGCTCAAGCGACGAGCAGTCAAGCTCAAGCAGCGAAGATGAAGACGCCGGGAGGCGCAAGGGCAAGAAGAGTGCAAGCCGGAACCTCAGCGGGTTGAGCTGTGTGGCGCTTGAGGGCTTTTGTGGCATGGCCCATAGCTCAAGCAGCAAGAAGAGCGAGAAGGAAGACAGCGACTCCGACTTGGAGGATGAGGTAAATCGTGATCTGGACTCTTTCCTTGCTGAGATTGCTAGGTTGAATGGCTTCATTGATAATCGTGATAGTGTGCTAAGAGATGCCAAAAAGATGAGGAAAGATCTTAGGGCTCAACTTGAGAATGCTAGTGAGAAAGTAGGAGAGCTAGAGTCGAAATTGCTTGAATTGAAACTTGAGAATGACTCTTTGAAACTTGCTCCTACTACTCCTGATGATGTTGAGTGTCTTGAATGTGATGCATGGTTGAATGAGATCAAGTTGCTTAATGAGAAGAATGCTTCCACTTTGGCTAAACTAGATGCTCTTAGGACTGAATATGATGAGCTTAAGGCTAGACCCACTTTGCTTGGTGCTTGTAAATCATGTCCTACTATGCATGCTAAGCTTGTTGATGCTCGTTCTACCATTAGCTCTTTGGAAGCTTCTTTGAAATCTCTTGTTGTCAATGCATGCACTAGCTGTGATGAAGTTACTTTGCGCAATCTTGAACTTACTTCCCATTTGGATGTCATCTATGAGGAGAATGACTATTTGAGGAAGGTGTTGGGTTGGTTGTACGGCGGGAACCTCAATTGAAAATCATGATTGAGGAGTTCAAGAGAACGGATGGTCGTGGTTTGGGTTTTGAGAAGTTGGGTGAGAAAGTGGGAGAGAACAAGTGGGGAGAGTGTGTATGAGAAGTGTGTTGAGTCTAACCCCGAGTTTGAGGTGATCGGAGACATCCAAGTCCCACTTCCAAAAGCACCCAAGAACTCTTTCACACCAAAGCCCAACCACCTTTGCAACAAGCTTGACACAACCCAAGATCCACCCAAATTCCCACCTAAGACAAATGACTTCCAGAAATCGGTGAAGTTTGTGGGTGAGAAGGGTGAGAAGCCTAGAGAGAAGCCAGAGCCAAAACCAAAATCCATCCCCTTCAGGTGTGAGTATTGTGGCAAGGAGAGGCATCTTGCAGAGTTTTGCTACAAGAGGAAGAGGGATGAGAGGCTTGCTAGGGAGCAAGAAAACCAGGACAGGTATCGCCAGTCTCATGGTATTCCTGAGCCTAGAGTGCCACTTCCACGGGGTGTGGGAAGTGTGAAGAGTGTTGGTAGAGTTGGGGCTCAGAGTGGTAGGTTTGTGAGGAGAGATGATGGTGTGCATGCTGGTGAGAGGTTTGGTCGGGCTCGTGGTGGTTTTGCTGGACGTCCCCCTACTCGTCCTCAATACGGGTTCAGGGGAGGTGATCGCAGCTTTGGGTTCCAGAGGAACTACGGACCACGTTTTCCCCCTCGTGGTGCTCGTACTCCTTCCATGGGACATGGGAAGTTTGGTGGCAAGGGAATGATGTTCGCTAACCCCTCTTTTGAGCAGATGGCTCGACACTGGTTTAACTTTCTTTGTGCTAACCCCAGTGTCGAGTCGCTAGCTCATTCTCGTTCTTGTTTTTTGCGGGCGGGGAGGCTTGGAGGACATTTGGTTGATCGACTCCGGTTGTTCTCGACACATGACCGGAGATAAGAAGTGGTTCTCCAGCCTCACCCCAGTAAAGGAAAAGATGTATATCACCTTTGGGGACAATGGACGAGGAAGGGTGCTTTCGGAGGGTGTTGTGCATGTGAGTGACAAGGTAACGTTGAAGCGAGTGGCTCTTGTGAAGTCTTTGGGTTTCAATTTGCTTTCGATTTCTCAGTTGCTTGATGAGGGTTTTGAGGTCCGTTTCAAGTCTGGCGAGTCTCGTTTGCTTGATTCTCGAGGTGATCTTGTCTGTATGATCATCCCCGAGGGTCAGATTTTTAGGGCTGATTTCTCTCGTTCTTTGGGTCCTGCTTGCTGTTTGATGGCTGGTCCTTCTTCTGATTTGTGGAAATGGCATAGGCGGTTGGGACACTTGAGCTTTGATTTGGTTTCCCGCTTGAGTGGTCTTGACCTTGTCCGAGGATTGCCGAGGTTGAAGCTTGAGAAGTATTTGGTTTGTGCTCCGTGTAGGCATGGCAAGATGGTAGCCACTCCCCATCCACCCCTGACCGATGTCATGACCGAGCGTCCGACAGAGCTGTTGCATATGGACCTTGTTGGGCCAGCTCGAGTTCGCTCGGTGGGTGGGAAGTGGTATGTCCTTGTTGTGGTGGACGATTACTCTCGCTATGCCTGGGTGTTTTTCTTGGAAGACAAGAGTGAGACATTTGGTTTTGTTCGAGATCTGATCGTGAGGTTGAAAAACGAGAGGCATGGGAATGCTATTCGAGCTATCCGCAGTGATAATGGCTCTGAGTTCAAGAACTCTCGTTTTGATGCCTTTTCTCGTGATCTAGGTCTTGAACATCAGTATTCGACCCCTTATGTGCCCCCTCAAAATGGAGTCGTGGAAAGGAAAAATCGGACTCTTTGTGAGATGGCTAGGACGATGCTTGATGAGCACAGGACTCCTAGGAGGTATTGGGCTGAGGCGGTCAATACGGCTTGTCATGTTTCCAACAGGATTTTATTGCGAGCTTTCAAGAAAAAGACCTATTATGAGCTTATGCATGGTCGGGCACCCAAGGTGAGTCATTTTCGAGTCTTTGGCTGCAAGTGCTTTATTCTTAAGAAGGGAAAACTCGACAAGTTTGAGGCTAGGTCTAGTGATGGTATTTTCTTTGGATATGCTAACCACTCTAGAGCCTATAGGGTGCTTAACCTTGAGACTAACAAAATCATGGAGACTTGCGAGGTAACCTTCGACGAGATAATGCCATGTACCTCTCTTGGCTTTGAATGTGCAGGTGATGAAGAGATGGCCGAGGACCTCTTTGAAGAGGAGAAGGATGAAGCTGGAGATGATGATGGGGAGAACCATGCGCCTGAAGCTGAATGTGTACCCACTACTTCCCCTACGACCACTATGGAGCATGGACCGTCTACTTCATGGACAACGATGGTGCAACTAGAGGACCAGGCAAGAGAAGTTGAAGTTGAGGGGGAGGTAGTCTCGAGGCGCGAGGCTCCCCGGCGAATTCAAGAAGTGCACCCCCTGTCGAAGATCATTGGGAACATCGACGAACGCACTACACGGTCGAGGTCCAGGAATTCCTCTCATTTTGCTCATGCTGCTTTTGTTGCCACTTTTGAGCCCAAGGACATTGGACATGCTTTATCTGATGCAAACTGGGTCAATTCCATGCATGAGGAGTTGGAAACTTTGAGAGGAACCAGGTGTGGGAGTTAGTTGCACCACCTCCAAATTGCCATCCCATAGGAACCAAGTGGGTTTGGAAGAACAAAGAGGTAGAGAATGGGATGGTTGTGAGGAACAAGTCCAGACTTGTTGCTCAGGGGTTTAGTCAGAAGGAGGGGATCGACTATGAGGAGACCTTTGCTCCTGTGGCCCGTCTTGAGGCAATTCGGATCCTTCTAGCCTTTGCCGTGGTTAAAGTGTTCAAGTTGTTTCAGATGGACGTGAAGAGTGCTTTTCTGAATGGGGTCATAGAGGAGGAGGTGTATGTGAAGCAGCCACCTGGGTTTGAGAGCGAGTTGTACCCACACAGGGTGTACGGGTTGAAAAGGGCTCGTATGGGTTGAAACGGGCGCCCGTGCTTGGTATGGGAGATTGAGAGGTTTTTACGTTGAGCGAGAGGGTTTGTGATGGGTACCGTGGATAGGACCCTGTTTCTCCTCAAGCATGGAAATGACTTGTTGATTGTGCAGATATACGTGGATGATATTGTCTTTGGTGGCTCGTCACATAACCTTGTTGCCAAGTTTGCAGATGAGATGAGCAGGGAGTTCGAGATGAGCATGATGGGCGAGTTGCAGTATTTTCTCGGGCTGCAGATTAAGCAAGTGAAGGATGGAACATTCGTGCACCAGACCAAGTACACGAAAGACATGCTGAAGAAGTTCCAGATGCAAGACGTGAAGTCGATGTCGACTCCCATAGGGAGTACGACCACTTTGGATGCAGACGAGGACGGAGAACCAGTGGACCAGCGGGAGTACAGGAGCATGATCGGCTCCCTCCTCTACTTGACGGCGACGAGGCCAGACATACAGTTCAGCGTGTGTCTGTGCGCTCGTTTTCAGGCTTCGCCGAGGACATCACATCGACAGGCCGTCAAGAGGATCTTCGAGTACCTACGATGCCCCTGGTCTTGGCCTTTGGTATTCGTCCTCCTCAACTCTTTCTCTTCATGGTTTTTCCGATGCGGATTTTGCTGGTTGTCGAGTCGAGAGGAAGTCTACTTCTGGTACTTTCCAGTTTCTTGGTTCTTCGTTGGTCTCATGGTCTTCCCGCAAGCAGTCTAGTGTAGCTCAGTCTACCACCGAGGCGGAGTATGTTGCTACCGCGAGTTGTTGTTCCCAGCTGTTGTGGATTTCATACACTTTGAGAGACTTTGGTGAGAAGTGCACCCAGATCCCACTTCTTTGTGATAGAACCAGTGCCATAAGTGTAGCCAAAAACCCAGTGCTTCACTCCAGAACCAAACACATAGAAGTGAGGTATCATTTCTTGTGGGACAATGTGGAGAAAGGAACCATTGTGTTGAGCCATGTCCCTACCCAAGATCAGCTAGCCGACATCTTTACAAAGCCTCTCGACCAAGCTACTTTTGTGCACTTGCGGGGGGAACTTGGGGTTTGTTGCCCTTTCTAGTTGACTCTTGGGGGATTTCCTTTTTGTATCATATGTATCATACCATGTTTTACTTTGATGTATATACATGCTTTGCTTGATGTACAAACCATGGTAGGATAGCCATCTTGTCATATATCATGTTGCATTTGTATCATATTGCATTTTAGGATGATGAGCTTCTTTCATATGCCATATTTGAGTTTCTTTGGCTATTTGTGGGATATTGGTCATATGTGTGGAGAAATGGTGATGTGAGGCTATGCTCTTGAAATATTTGAGATATATGTGTGGTGAGATAGCCCTTTTTTTAAATAAATGCTAATCTTGATTAACTTTTGGTGAAATGTGCTCCACTCGTGTGTAGTAGTGTATCCATGTCACAGTTTGGTCTAAATGTGCTTTTCATACTTAGATTGTGCTTGGATGCCTTGTTCTTGCATTTGGGCCAAAGGCTGAATATCATTGTGAATGTTTAGCCTATGTTGCATTCATGGGGGAGCATAAGCTTCTTTTTGCCGTAAAGGCACTTCATGTACCATGAAATGATTTAATCTTGAAAAGAAGTGTATATTGCTTGAAAAATGCTCCATCCATTATGTCTATGCTTAAAATGTCTTATCTTTCACATATGGGTGCAAAACATGTTGCATGATGTTCACCAGTGGAGAAGTCTCCCCGAAGTGGACACATGGCTCATGAGCTTTGACATGACATGCTTTGCTTTATGGGTGTTTGCCATGATCTTTTGCTCGAGAATTTGATATCCTTGTATGATCTTTGGATGGTATGCATGTTTGTGGCTCAAGTGTGACATGGATAGGCTTTTACATGTGAAGCGAGCCTTCTTTTGGTAAAAGCCGCTTAAATCTGAAAATTTTGCTTTGTCACATGCTTGTATTTTCATATATTACTTGTGGCAATGCTTTGACTATGCTATGATTCATATGTGTGATCTTTGTCTCTTTTTTAGCCTTTGACACTAGATTTGGCCTATTTGAGAAGCTCATGTAGATGTTTATATGCTTTGTTCTGCAATTCTGCTTTTTCACCTTGATTCATACATTGTCAACAAGGGGGAGAAGAGGTGAGCTTAATGAAAATTCAGGAGAGGTGAGCTAATTTGGAAGTTTGCATCCACATGTTCAGGGGGAGCTTGCATTTGTTCAGGGGGAGCTTTCTTGCTGTTTTCGATGTGGAGTTTGTGCTTTGCTTGGCTTGTGACCTTTCTTCGCCTTTCTTCGGTTTTGGTCATGAGTTGAGTTTATTTGTTTTTCTTTC
Source organism: Cenchrus americanus (assembly GCA_947561735.1). NCBI lineage: Eukaryota > Viridiplantae > Streptophyta > Magnoliopsida > Poales > Poaceae > Cenchrus > Cenchrus americanus. The sequence continues at coordinate 150,918,781 of OX387242.1, read as the reverse complement.
TTCTTCCTTTCTTTCTTTCTCTGAATTTCATTTCGCGTTGTGTGTTGTCAATGCACTCATCAAGGGGGATTGAGGACCAGGAGCGTCCTGGTGGTCGATGGATGACCGCTCCTCAGTGATGAGTGATTGACAACGGGTGTTGGACTGACTCTTGGCTTAGTGCGCAGGTGTAGGCTGCGGCCTAGTTCGTGTTGTTGCAGGTGAAGAACGGGCGCGAAAGGTCTTCGGCCTTGAGGGGCCTCGGGAGATGGAGAGACAAGTAGGCTCGGTTCGAGGGACCCGATGGACGAGCGGGACCGGGTGCGGGCCACATGGTGGCGACACAAGCAAGACGAAGTCATGGACAAGCGAGCCGGTGCACGGTGGCGGTCGAGTCAAGTGGTTTGGCGGGAGGCCAGACCGAGCACGCGGGGTTTGGTGGTTTGCCCACAAAACCATCGGCGGACGGTTTCTTGGTTTGGGCCTCAAAACCAAGTCCGAGGGCCCAACATGACGGAGACGGGATCCAGGCGTGTCGGGAAGCTTCGAGGCGGAGGACACGCGGCGGGATCGCATGGCGTGCGTCGGGAGGACGCGGGGTGCGGCAAAGGCGTGGCCGTCCGATGGCAAGACCCACAAACATTACCTAAATGCCCCTACGCGGGTTGTATCGCCAGTAGTTGAGTTAGGGGTAGTCGAGTCATTTACCACTCCGGCGGGACCTGATATATAAGCCATGAGTGTGTGTGGATGGCTCTCTCTCTCAGCGACTTAGGGTTTCATTTCCTCCCTCCCATTTCTCATTTTCGTAGCTATTTTTCTTCCATTTTCTCTAGGCTAGCATGAGAGCTTCATGAGAGATTTGTTGAGAGGGATGGATGCTAGGGCGGCATGCTAGACCTTGTGAATCTTTCCTGGTTTGTATAGAAGATTCGGACTTGTGTTTCTCGTGGTCTTTTGTGCTTGTTTTCGTGCCTTTGTTCCCGGTGTGATTCCGCGGATTTGAGTGGGTTTCTCCCCGGATTTCTCTGAGGGAAACATGGATAGATGTCTCGTGCATCTTTGTGATTGATCTTGTGCTCTCAAACACCGGGAAACCACTTCGATTCGAAGTTTTTCGTTCGGTGCTCTAGCTTTTGGTGGTGCTCAAAGGATTCGCGATTCCCGGTGTTTTAGGAAGATAGGAGGCAAGATTTTTGGGCTATAGCATCCTTGTGTGACGCTTTTCAAGTCCCCAAACCCTTGTCTCCATAGCTTCAACCGTTTGGGAAATCCGATGATGATTTGGGGGAGTTGACTTTCGGGGTCGGGCGTTTTCTGCTCTGTCCGCTCCTGGCGGACGGTTCGCGAGGACCTGGCGGACGGTCCGCGCCGCTAGGGTTTGTCCCGTGTTCTTCGTGTTCTTGCTCGCTTTTCGTTTCGATCCGTCGCGAGTTTGGTTTTCGGTTGGACGGAGTTTCAGACGGTCCGCAGCAGAGGGCGGACGGTCCGCGGGTGCCTGGCGGACAGTCCGCGTGCTCCCCGCGGACGGTCCGTGGTTCGTGGGTCGTCTCTGTTGGTTCTGTGTGATTTAAGGGACGATCCGCGAGTAGGCCGGACGGTCCGCGGTGTTGGCGCGAACGGTCCCGCGGAAGCGGGCGGCCGGACGGTCCGCGCGGCCCATCGCGGACGGTCCGCACCGCCCGGCCGGACGATCCCGCCGCAGGTCGTGAGTTGTGCTTCTTGTTTCGATTCCTCCCTTTCTTTCTCGTGCTTCCGCGTGTGCTTCAAGGAATCGTTCCTAAGGCTAGAGGTTGGTCCATAACCTCGTTGTATTGGCGATTGGTGTGTGATTCGATCCATCGCTCGTGTGTGACCGGGATTTGACTAGGGTATAGGCCGGGTTCTTTGGGAAGAATTTTTACCGGCTCCTATTCACTCCCCCCCTCTCTAGTCGCCATCTGATCCTTCACACGGCCGTCTCTGATAAGTAGGTCCGGCTTACTAGAAGACCCGCCGACCTGTCAGTGGACCCAACCGATCTAATTGGCGGCCCACACATGACCTCTTGAAGACCTTCCAGAAGATTCCCTAGAGGAGAAGACAGCTTGGTGTGCAGGACAATGAAGTCCAGACGGATTAAGGCAGCTCGAATAAGCCTTCCATATTGTAACTGACTAGAGATAGGTTTCCCTGTTGTAACTGACCTGGACTCCGGTCCACCGACCTTGTCCGTCGCCCAATATAAGGCAGGTAAGGGCGTCCTCCCAGGGACAACCGGCAGACCACCTCCAGATCGACACTTGTAATCTAGACCACCTTAGATCGAAGCAATACAAACCAAAGAACTGGACGTAGGTTTTACTCTCCGGAGGCCCGAACCAGTATAAAATTGCCTTGTCCTTGTGTCTTGTCGTAATTTCAGCGTGCTACACTAGCATAACCATCGCCGAACAACTAAACCATAGGGATTAACACCCCCGTGGGCTGTCTAGATCTCACCATCTGACAGGGCTGGACTGACTCGATTTGAGAATTTGTTGTATAGTTCTCTGTTTACACAACGTATACGCTATGTCGTTATACTTGAGATTGTCGCATGTACTCAAGATGTGAATTGACCTTATTAGGGGCCATCAACCGCTACTCCATAATTGGGTAGTCAGAAAGTTGGCTTTCGGGTTTGTCAGGAAGCATGCTGTGAGACATGGGTAGCCCTGGGTCCCCACCGACTAGGCTCACAGCCGTCCCCGACAAGTGGGTCTAGCCTACCAGAAGACCCGCCGACCTGTCAGTGGGCCCAACCGACCTGGTTGACGGCCCACACGACCTCTTGAAGACCTTCAAGAAGATTCCCCAGATGACCTAGTTCATCACGACCTCAAGACGGCGTACAGGACAAGACATCGGTGGATTTCGCCCAAAGCAGATCGACAGAATATGGCGAGATGTGTAACGTAGACTTAGGTCTCCTGGTTGTAACCGACCAAGAGTCTGGGAACCGACCTCATACGCCGGCTAATATTAGGCGGGCGAGGTGACCCCTTGTACTAATTACACAATCCCCAAGCAATACAAACCGAATAACTGGACGTAGGGTTTTACTCTCTGGAGGCCCGAACCAGTACAAACTCATCGTGTTCTCTGTGTTCCGCGTACTCGTGTGTGACCTTCGAGTTCTTAGCCTTAGATTCCACCCCGCCGAACAACTAAACCACTGGGATTAGTACCCCTGTGGGCTGTCTAGATCTCACCATCTGACAGTTGGCGCGCAAGGTAGGTGAGGAATCAAGGTTCTTTGTGCAACTCGATGGCACCGACCAACGACGTCATCTTCCCGGAGAGCATGGCGGACATCCTTGCCAATCCCGTCGACATCTGCTTCTGCTCAATGTCAGCGAAATCCATCACTCCAGCCACCTGCCTCGTCATCGAAGGCAACGCGGTCACCACCGACCAATAGATCGGAACAGATCTTTTGCCGGAAACCCACCCACCCACTCCTAGTGATCTGATCACTTGGATCAATCGTGTCGAGGGAATGTTCTCCGACACGATTAAAGTCTGCAATCGCGTAAAACGCCCTCGCAAGATCTCATCTCCATCCAGCACGCCTATTGGCTTGCGGAACGCAGTTCACGTAGCATCTCGCTACATGAAGCGCAAGATCCAGATCGAATCCGGAAACCATACACAAGATTGTTAAAGCTGCAGGAACCACCTCGACGAAACCTGCCCTATCCACGAGAATCCTAAACACACAGCACGCTAGTGCCGTGTCCTCAAGAAGCTTCGTCGACCTCTCACCACCGCTCATCGCCGCCAGCTGAACTGAGAGTCGTCTCCGAACCACCTCGCATTCCAGCTCGCTCGTACGACTATCTCCACGAACTATCCGGGAGAAGAGCTCGAGACTCTAGATCACCAGATCTTGGTCGTCTCTGCAGATGTACCACCTCAAGATGGAGAGATAGATGAACAACGCCAAGAGCGCAAGAACGCCAACGCTGCTAGAGCTGTTCGATGACAACAAGAGCTTGCTGTTGCTGCCCCAGGTGCAGGTCAACAACCGCTCCACGCCGGACGGGTCAACGACAACACCGGGCAACAAGCACCTGCGGCACCGGCTGCCCCTCAGCAGCGACGCCACGACAATCAACATCGCGCCAACCGACTAGGGGCCAGAGACCTCCTCAGGGACTTTGAGCGCGATGGCCTTGAAGTTTACAACTCTCCTCAGACTAATTTAGGAGTTGCTCTTGCCGGCCTAAACCACCTCGAAGATTCTCCGGCGGTATGACGTCTTCAAGCTAACGTTCGCGTCGCCGCTGCCCAGATCGAAGAAAGAGGCCCGGGAAACAGTAGATCCACACCAAGTTCTTATTCCAAGAGAAGATCAGAACACCCTCGCCAACGACGTCGCAGTCAGGGTCCCCTTGAGCCCGTGGCTGAAGAGGGATGAGGTGAAAACAAAGTCATGCAGCTTGTCAACACCGCTGCCAATGCTGCAGCTAATGCTCCAGCTAACCCTGCAATTAATGCCCTGGCAAATGCTCCAGCCAACGCCGCTGGCAACATTGCCAATGATGCAGCTAGCACTGCCAACGCTTAGGGAAACGTCACCGCAAAACCAAGACACAATGCAGGAGCTCAGCCTCCTCTAATACAGACCAACCGCGCAGAAGGAAGCCAGCGTCACCGCATAAGAGACGAAGTGGAGATAGCACGACGTGCTAACTACAACCGTGAACATGGGGTCCCTGATGCTCTTGATGCCAACAACCCCGTCCAAGCAGCAGACCTCCGACATATGCACGACCAGGAACTCCTGCGACGTGCCCACTACGACCAAGACAATGACCCTCCTGACGACCTTTACATCATCCTGGTGGCTTACACCCAGTCAGCAAGCCCGGGAGCGGTCAGCAACTTCCCCACGTTCTCACGACATCTCCGGACGATCAGATACCCCAAGGACTTCAAACCGGCCATTGAGAAATACGACGGTCGCTCTAACCCAAGTATATGGCTCAAGATGTATAGCATTGCGGCACGCGCCTCTGGAAGCAATGAAGACCACATGGTGGGATACTTCCCCCTTGTGATGAGCAAAGCACCACTCCTATGGCTCGACAATCTCCCAGCAGAGTGCATCACTTCCTGAGCAACTTTGTCTCAACTCTTCACAACCAACTACCAGGCGACCTATAATCGTCTTGGCAACACTCACCACCTCGCCAAAGTGTAGATGAGACGTGCCGAAACTCTCCGTGAGTACACCAACTGCTACTTTGAAAACCGCAACACTCTCGCAGGGGATAAAGATGAGGACGTCATCACCTACTACAAGAAGGGAATCACTAACATCAAGTTATTCGAGAAGATCCATGAAGCCGGCGCACATACCATCGCTGACCTCATGGCCTACGTCGATAAGCTAGTCGACACTCAAGACGCGGTGATGCACGACTTCAACGGCAAAGATCACGATGACGGAGGAAACAAGTCGCGCAAACAATCTGGCGAAGCCTACATGGCAAATCCACCAAGACCTTCTACCTTCCTCAATGGTGAATTCAACATGGTCATGGACGACCAGTGCCAGTTCCACCGCAACGCTAAACACACCATGAGGGAGTGCGAGCAATTATAACGTGCCCTTGGAGTCCCGTCTAACTCCAGGAAGACCAAGAGCAGCAACACCGACGACCGAGACGGTGACCAACGCCTCGACAATCGTAACCATCGACCTGATCAACGTGATTACCGGGATCACAGGCCCTATCATCGCAATGACAACAGCGATCGACGTGATTATCGCCGTGACTACCACCGCGACGACAGACGCGACGACTATCGTCGCAATGACCGCAACGACAGGCGTAACGACTGCAAGGATGATCACCGTGACAACATGTGTAATGATCACCGAGATGATCGGCACGATGACCGGTGTGGCCAAGACGACCACAGCCACCACGACAACAGCCGCAAAGAATGGTCGCCACCACCACCACCTAAAGGGGGAAACCCCAATGGTGCGTTCCAGTCAGCCAACCGAGAGATCAATTTCATCGTCGGTGGTCACCAAGCGACCAAAAGCAATAGACCGAACCGATCCACCGCCAGGGAGATCTAACATGTCAACACTGAAACCCCGCAGCCTCTGTGTTGGTCTGAATTCCCAATCACTTTCTCCAGGAAAGATCATTAGGTTCACATCCCTTACCCCAGGACCTACCCACTGGTCGTCAACCCTATAGTCGATGGGGCCTTCCTGCCTAAGACCCTCATCGACGGGGACAGCAGCTTGAACATCATCTTCACGAAAACCATATGCAAGATGGAGTTCGACTTCAACAAGATGACTGCGTACGATGAGCTCTTCTACGGGGTCGTGCCCGGCAAGGCTGCATACCCCATAGGTCGTGTATGCCTACCGGTCACCTTTGGCACAAAGGAGAACTTCCTCATGGAATGCTTGACGTTCGAGGTCGCAGACTTCCGCTCCTTTGTTGACGGTCAATAGTTGTATCAAAGTTCGTTTAGACTTGCAAGCGGACAAGTCTCCCGTCGTAGTCAAGGGACCCTTCTTCCCTAAGTGGTGAACCCAAGGTATCGAATCCGTGGAACAAATGTGTGATGCAAAAGATGATCTGGTAAAGCCAAGTAACTTCAATCTTTGGTAAAGTGAAACCCTAATGCATCGATAAAGAACAAAAAACGAATCTAATCTACTAAAGACTGGAGGTAACAAAGATAGATAGGGTAGATAAACCGATCTAGAGAGATCGGGTTTAGCCTTTTGTTGAAGTTCGAAGCAAAAGAAGAAGTAGCAAATCGAATCTCATTAGAAGCCTCTTTAAATCGTGGTTTCCCGTCCGACTCCGAAAACTCTTGCCTTTCAGAGCCCCCGTTCTGTCACAACATACTCCTATTCATGCGGGTAGTCTAGGGCGAGTCCAAGGACAAGTCGAGTTCTTTCGGAAGATCCGGCGTGCACCTCTAGCCACCGCGGCTACAAGAACACCCTATGTGATCTATCTCGAGAATAGATCTAGAATAAGCAAAGCCGATCGAAAAACGAAGACATCGAAGAAACACTTGATTTCTAGAAATCGGATTGAACTTGATACTTCAACTAGTACAATGATCCATATACAATATCACCACCGGGATCCTACCTTGATCTTGCTTCTAGCTCCGGGAACTCTGACGTGGTCTTCCTTGCAAGGTTCCCACGTCGGCCAGGGTAACCCTAGTCAACTAGCTCGGCCCTCTCCTCTCTGGGATGGTGTCCCTCTCTTCTCTGCTCCTCGGCGACCGATGATGAATTGATCGATACGTGGCTCTCGACCCCGGGGCTATAAATAGCTCGATTGGCGGCTAGGCAAAGGAGGGGGCAAATGGGCCCTGAACTAGGCTGGGCCGGCCGGCCTGGGCCGACCGACCTAGGCCCATCCAAGCCCAGTTCCCGGCCTCCTTCGCGTGGCGTCGGTTCCCGAGTCTTCTAGATCCTTCCCCCTTCTGCATGTGGGCCCTTGTCATCAGTTTCTCTCTGAGTTGGACGTAGCTCCTTGTCCCGCAAGATTCGACACTTTTCTGGGTAGGTCCTCGGAGTTTGTCATCTTCTCGGGTTAGGTCCCTAGGCTTCTTGGAGTCAAGTTTGCTTCATTGCATGACTTGTACAGGGCTTCAAGATCTTGTCACAAGGTGCTTCATGAACTTATCCCGGAAGTGTTGCTTTCAACGCTAAAACCCTGCATAAACACTAAACTCCAAAACCGACGTGCACAAGTGAACTTGTTATACCACGGGGTTATTACCAATGGATAAGGTATAAAACTTATGCCAACACCGAAAGTAAACTCATGGCTAGGTTGACGGATTTTCACCGTCAACATCCTCGTACCATGCCATCCTCGGGCGACCTATGCTCGCCAAGTTCTTGGCCATACCTCATCACACCTACCTCATCATGAAGATGCCAGCACCAAACAGAATTCTCTCCGTCCTAGGGGACATCATGGTCTCTTACAACTGCGAAAGCGCTACCGTCGAGCTCTCCAAAGACTCAACGATCAAAGCTGCAACAACGGTCATGGTCGCCCAGGCAGCCAAGATCGACCAAACCACTCTGAAGGTGCCAGAACAGAAATGCACAAGCACAGCCTTGGACCCAAGTCCAGCCGTCAAGAAGGTTTGCCTCGGCCTACCCGACGCATCCAAGGAAGTCGTCATCGGGGCCAACCTCGACCCCAATAGGAACTCGCGCTCACCAGTTTCCTCAGGGGCAACGCTGACGTCTTCGCATGGAGCCCGTCTGACATGCCCGGTGTCCCCAGGGAGGATGCCAAGCACACACTTGAAGTCAATAAGACTGCATGACCTATCAAGCAAAAGCTCTAGCGATTTGCAAAAGATAAAAACAAGCCATAGAAGTAGAAGTCTGTAAGCTCTTAGCTGCAGGATTTTTTAGAGAATGTAAACACCCAGTTTGGCTCGCAAACCCGGTCCTTGTACCAAAGAAAACTAGTAGATTAAGGATGTGTATTGATTACACCGACCTCAACAAGCACTGCCCGAAAGATCCCTTCCCTCTTCCTCATATCGACCAGGTCGTGGTCTCCACGGCTGGTAGCATTCTACTCTTTTTCCTCGACTGCTACTCAGGGTATCACCAGATAGCCCTGCATCCCGGCGACAAAGATAAAACGGCGTTCATAACACCTCATGGAATTTATTGCTACAAGGTCATGACCTTTGTCCTGAAAAATGTTGGAGCAACATATCAGAAGGCAATTTAGAAGTCCGTAGCATCACAGATCGGGAAGAACGTTGAAGCTTATGTAGACGATGTGGTCGTCAAGACCACTAAAGAAGATCAGCTCATCGCCGACCTCACTGGAACCTTTGCCAACCTACGAGAGTTCCAGTGAAAGCTCAACCCAACCATGTGTGTCTTCAGTGTGCCCTTTGGATTGCTCCTGGGCTTCATGGTCGGGCACCAAGGCATTGAAGCCAACCCCATGAAGGTCGACGCTATTCGCAAGATGGTCAAGCCATCCAACAAGAAAGATGTTATGAAGCTCACAGGAATGATGGCGGCTCTAGGTCGTTTCATCAGCAAACTCGGCGAGAAAGGCTTACCCTTCTTCAAGCTATTGAAGAAGGCGGACAAGTTCGTATGGGATGACGAAGCCCAAAAAGAATTCGAAGCCCTCAAAGAGTCCTTGACAATGCCACCAATCATGACTCCGCCAATCCCAAAGGAAACACTCCTACTCTACATCTCTGCTACCACTAATGTGGTCAGCACAATCCTCGTTGCTGAACGAGAAGAAGAAGGCCAGGCCTACCCTGTTCAACGACCTATGTACTACGTAAGCGAGGTCCTGGCCGACGCTAAGACATGTTATGCTCAACCTTAGAAGCTGCTCTATGCGCTCCTGATCACATCGAGAAATCTTCATCACTACTTCAAGGCTCACAAGATCATGGTTCCATCACTGTTCCCACTAGGAGAGATCATCCGCAACCGCGACGCCAACGACCGCATCGACAAGTGGTCAGTTGAGCTTGGAGAATATGAAATCGATTTTGTGACGCCCCAGGTTTTTAATTACCGTCATTAACGCTAATGACCGGATCAGCCGAGTCAAACCGGTCAAACCCCGGTCAAACCTAGGTCAACCTGGGTCATCACCCGAAAACCTCGCCAATGAACCCCGATGAACCCCTTGACCAAGCCTACGCATACCCGTAGTCAACCCTTGGTCAAAGACACGACCAAACCCCGCTTGACCGTTGACATCAGCGAATGTCGTCCGGAACTTTTGCCGCGTTCCCCAAAATTCACCTAAGCACTTCAAAATCTACCTTTATGAAAGTTGTCCATCTTGTTGAGGGACACAACTTTCATGTAGATTGGCATTTCAAATTTTGGGTGGAAAATTGTGAAAAACCCCTTGCAAGACAGATTCTCCTGTTTTCCGAAACAGCTGACATTCAAAGTTGGCACGACGTTCCTGCAAAATCCGTTGAGAAAAACACTATACGGCCTTTTTGAAAGTTGTAGAGGGTAGTTAGATCTACAACTTTCCTATTCATTGCCTAGTGCACTTTTATTCAAATTTTGGGAGAAAATGGTGGTTGAACAGGGCCACTCTGCAGTTTTCAGCCGGCCGACGCCGCGCCGGGCGCGACGCGCGCGCGTCGTGCGCGCGCGGGCACTCCGCCGCGCGCGCCGGCGCCGCCCTCGCGTCCGCCCCTCCGCCGCCGTACCTCGGTCCGTGCGCCGCTCCGCTCCTTCCCCGGGCGCGCGTGCACCGAGGCGCGAGGGAATCCCCCTCTTCGCGCGCGCGCGCGGCCGGACGGCAACCATCGGACCGCCGGACACGTCGTACCGCACGGTCGCGCCTCCTACCGAGGCCGGCGCGCCCGCCCCTAGGTACGTCGCGGTCGCTTCGGCGTCACCGGTGCGTGTGCGCGTGCCTTCTTAAGGCCGGGGATGCGCCTCCCCCCCCCTCGACACACCGAGCCGTGCACGGCCGCCGCCCGCCAACGCGCGGACCACGCCGCCGCGGTGAGCTTCCTGCTCCCGGCCGGCCGCTTGCAATTCCGGCACCTCCTCCACTTTCCCCCCGCCCTAGCCGTAGCTCACCGGCCGGCCTAACCGAGCCGAGCGCGCCCGGCACGCGGGAACGGCGGCCGCGGCGGCCGCTTCCTCCGGCCGGCCGCGCGCCGCTCACCGGAGCCGCCACCGGCCCGGTCAAGCTCCCAAACCGACCCCCCTAGTCCCCTAACCATCCTCCGCCCCTTCCCCGGCCAAGAGCGCCGCCGGCCTCGCCGGAGTTGGCGAGCCCGCTCCGGCCGGCCGCCATAAGGGTCGAATTGCAAGCATTCAATTCTTTCCAGGGTCCAAATTGCAAGAAGGTAACTCAAATAGTTGAATTGAATTGCTGATTCTTGTAAATTGTGTAGAAAATCACAGAAAATTCAGAAAATTGTGAAACCAATTTTGTTGGATCCATGGTGATTTATACTATAACTTTTGTTATTTTGGCCTGAGCTAATTCCTTTTAATGTTTGCATGAAAAATACAAATGTGAGAACCCTAGATCTGCAATAACTCAAAAACTCTAGGACCTCTGTAGCTAATTTTTGGATATGTTGTGTGTTAGGTCATGAGTAGCTCCTATGCCAAAAATTGCACAAAGTAATCATGTAAATCTTTTTATAAAAATGTTTTTCTATCTCTGGCAGAACTGCATAAATGATTTTGCATGTTAAATATATTTATGTTTTTGACCCCAACTTGTGCACACTGTCTTATAATACCAAAATGCACATCCTGTGAATTAATCATGAATTTTGGATTACCAGAAATAATTATTCTTGATTTATGCATGTTTTCCTTTGTAAATTAATAAACCAAGTTCAGTGGAGATTCCATGTGAACATGTTAGTTTCCTAAGCTTGTTTAGGACCAGAGAGCATGCACAAGAAATTTTAGGTCATTTGGATGCTTAATTAGTTTTATATGCATTTAAATTGAATCACTAGATAACCTTTGATATTTTCCATAATAATTAATTTCCTAGCATCCAACACTTACATGTGGGTCCAAGGGCCCAGTATAGATGCTAGTAGGCCTAAGAAACACACATGTAATTTTTGGTAATTTAATTGCTTAATAAAAGGCTTAAAAACCCTTTTTCCATTAAAGGGAAATTAAATAAAGAAAAGCCCTTATTTAATTCTTTTCCTTTTTGGAAAATATTATCTAATTCAATTAAAAGATAATTAATTCCCGATGCTGATAAGAAATTAATTCAAGGATAAAAGTATTAATTATATCTTGCTTGTGAAAGGAAATGATTAAAAGCTTTCACATGAAATGACAAGTATAAAGAAACCTTTATTAAATTGTGCAATAAAGAGAAATCACCCAACCACCCATGTAACTTGAGTGTGGTTGCAAATCATGTGAAAAAGGTTAAATGTACCCACCCACTACTGTTGATGGAATTAAATTAAATTATTTACATATATATGTACACAGTCACCATCAAAAAGAATAATTAATAAAGAGTTGCATATTGCTCCTTTATGTAAGAGTATGCTGAATGCGTTCTTATCTAGGTGAATGTGCCCGACAAGTACACCCTTGATTGTCAAAATGATTGGTAAATAATGAAAGTATAAACCGTCGAATAAATCTTGCATTTGCATCTTCGTGTAGATCTTTCCTCTAGTAGACGTACGCTCGTACCGGAAGGAGGAGACGAAGGTGCTAACGAAGAGCTGCCGTGCGTGAACGTAGCTCAAGGCCTGGACCCAAGTCCAGAAGGGCCCAAGGCCAACCTTGCCAGCGAAGGCAAGCCCCGGATCATTAACCCCGCCTTTAAAAATTATGCAATTATGTTTGTTATGATTGTGCATTTACGTTTCGGGAATTGATTTGAAACCCTAGATGCAAGATCCCTAGGTACCTATGCTCTATCACTAGTATGCTAGGTCGATAGTCGCCATGCTATAGGACCGATAGAAGTCGAGTGATGTTCGTCACTCGCGAGAATAGGTTCCTAGATAGGAATCATAAGATATCCTTAAATGGAACGCTCATGTGGTAAGAGCATGGGATTTGGGCTCCGGTCCAGTGGGCATGTGGGCTAAGCTTTTGAACGTACTAAGCACATGCCGGTTATGGGGCCGGTAAGCCTAGTACCTTAATGAGGCGGCACGGGATCTTACTATTACTACTCTTGAGAAATCTCCTTACCGGCTAGCTACCGGAAAGGGTGGTGTATGGTGACTCCGGGTATCTCGCGGGGTATGCCGGATATCCTGCACCAGGGACTGTAAGATTCGATCCCAACCCGAAGATTTATGGGGACGGCCTGGGGAGTTGTCCTCGCGGGGGCAGCCGACCGTGTGTTTGGGTCTACCTTGCAAGGTTTAAATCAATCGATTGTCGACCTCTCACCGTTATCCGAGACTGCTTATTCTACTGGCCATGATATCCCATAATGATGGAACCCGAGAAATATGGTTGTATGAAATTAATTGCTTGTCCAATTCTTGTTTGGATTAGATGGCACAATTAGAAATGGTAATCAACTAGAACCTGTGCTAAAAGATTGAAAGTAAGGATCCACTCTTAGTGGCTTTCCAGCAAAGAAACTCCACCGGCCAAAAGCCTTTCATGTCTAGAGTTTGGTGATGTAGTTATCACCCGACGGTTAAGTCTTGCTGAGTATTAGTATACTCAGCCTTGCTTTAAAATTGTTGATTGCAGGTGTTGTTGATCGGATGGGTGACGACAAGTGATGACATCACGGATGGCCTCCTGTGATGTCTACCGTTGCGCTAGTTTATTTTATTCCGCTGTATTTTCGAACTCTGAATCTTTATCTTATGCCATGAACAATGGTTTGTAATCAAATGTTTAATCCATGTTGTACTCTGGACTCGCCTTCGCGTGAGTTTTAATGCATGTATCGATCCTCTGTTCGATGTTCAAGTGATTTACCGGGCGTTAACCCGGCAACCAACGACAGGATGATACTTTACTATTGCTTAACGACCAAAGTGGATCGGTCTTAGGCGATAGTACGGTATTTTCCCGGGCGGGTTGTCACAGCTGGTATCAGAGCGACTACATGCACCAGAGTTTAATTAACAACTCTAATCACATGATTTCGAATAAAATTTGCCAAGATTGTTTGTTATGCAAAACGCGTCGGTCCGTTAAGGATAAACTAGACCGAGAGGCCCTAGAGGGAAATTTTTTTGGTTTCTTTCAGGTGGCTTAATAATCTATGGTTTATTTTGCTCACTTCCAGCACATTACTTTATGTCAGACTTACTTTCTTGCACAACCAAACTAGGAGCCACGTGTTTTATACGTGTACTGTTCCGCATCACGGGAATCGCGAGGGTTGATGGAGTGATCCATTCCACGGATCCCATCTTCGCGTCTGGATATGAGTTGTGTCTTGCCACGTGTTTCATACGTGAGCATTCCGCATGTCGCTCATGGGAGGCAAGGATATCCTCCATTCAAATGGAGAATGTCCGAGGTTGGACGCTGTCCATGCAGCGGCTTCACGCATGGATGCCGTTTCTATAGTGAACGGTAATGTATGTGGACGCTTTCATGAGTGCTGGCATGAAAGGTTCGATGTGTTCTGTGATCTTCTGCAGGTACACTAACCTCGTTCGTATGTGCCATGCCACCGACTAGATCTCGATTAGATATTATAGGGAGATACGTGTATGTGCCATGCCACCGGCGCTAACTTCGAATTTTGGCTTGATTACCTTGTGAGGACGATTAGGACATCTTGCATCATGTTAAAAATCGGGAAAGAACCTAAACTGAACTCACGTCTGTTTTTGTGCTCTCTGAAGTAAATAGTGGTAGCATGTTTTGTTCTGTTTCGCTTCTTTAGGTGTAGAAGTGCTGTCAAGCTTGAATTTAATAAAAGTATTGCTTAAAATTGTTGTTCTTGTCCAAGAACCTTTCGTCTAGATGATCTTAACCTAGGCCGCTTCAATCCAATCCAGTTTCCACTCGTCAAAGTTCATGATCATACCTTGGTCCGTCACGAGGTTGTGCTTGGTGGTCAACCTTGTCCGACATTCCCCCTAGAACCGTTGAACCTTGCTTGGTCCAACACCTTTCTAGATCCGCAGCTCAACCTTGAGTACCCAACTTAAGTTTCATAACCTTGCTAAGTGCTTCGCCAATTGGGGAAGTGTGGAACTCTGGTTTTGAGTAGGATGTTCAGTTCCCGATTGCCAAACCTTGTATCGTTGGTATGCCCGCTCGTTCGAGCTCAGCACACGATGGTATTTAAGTATGCATGGTTACCCCATACCTTAACCCTTACCCAATTCGTGGATCGAGTTACTTTTGTACACTCGCACCGGCCTGATTCTCACTTTTGTCGTATGTCCAGATGGACAACGTTGGCTCTACATCGACTGATGTGGAATCATGGACTCTCGTGGACTACCTCGAGGAGGGTGGTTTTCCTGCACTTTTGTGGGACACCCTAAGGAGCTTTGGGTACACCACTTATCCAGAGTACTCGACACGTGAGATCATGACCACAGGCCAACTCCTTCGTTGTGAAGTAAAGGTGGAGATTTCAGCATGCCCGACCAAACCTGCTTGGGATGAGTGGGAATGTACGGCACACGGAAGAAACTTGTCCGACACGGTGCAGAAGGCTGCTCTTGAAGCACTCACCACTTTCTGTGGAAAGCACCCTGCTGAGATAGCCAACTCTGCAGCTAAAGTCATTCCGGTACCCGAGCGACACGTTGCACCGGGTGGTGAACGAGAAGCTATCCTTCCAGCCCAGAGCAACTCTCACTATAGTCCTGATCTTGTCACCTCAGTTCGTTTCTCAGAAGCTATGTACGACACCTATCTGCGAATGGTGGGAGAAAGCGTATTCTATAGACACCAAATCTATAGATACAAAGTTAAGGAAATAGAGTGTTCAGCTCAAGCGTTGAAAGAAGCCCGAGCAATGATCGCTACTCTCAGGAAGGAAAGACGCAAGGACAAGGCAAAGATACAAGAGTTAACCGAGATCATCCATGAGCAGAATTTCTTGTTGCAGCATAACGATCAGTATATGCTTGAACTAGAAAATCAATTGGAAGCTCTAGCCGTTCCACCCCCAGAACCTGTCATTCCGGGACCAGCACAAGAAGAAGATGTTGAAGATATCCAGGGCGAATCCGGAATTGAGTCTGGACCTGAGTCACCGTAGATTCATATAGTGGAAGATCCCACCCTCGGATGTTGGTCCATTGAGAATAAGAGTTCTGAGTCGTAAGAATGCAGTGTTGTGAGAAATCCTAGTGTACCATGACCACTTTGGTCAGCTATCGCTGTCAGTTGAACTAGAAACCTTGTCATCGCAGCTAGTCTGCTTTGTAATCCTAAATGTTGTTGGTAATTCTGAAAACTCTCAATCGATGTACTGCCTTGATTAAACATCCCTTTCAGCAATGATGTTCGTAAGGCATTATTTGTGCTCAGTTGTGATCAATCAAGATCCGTACTCCATGAATTCTTGCGCCAGCCAAAAATCCAATCGATTCCTCAACCCGAACTTGTTCTTTTCGGTCTTGCTCAAACCCTGTGATTTAAATTAAAAATTTGGCTTTTGAGCATGCGCTGCATAGCATATGCATTTGGGAAGCATGGGTATACTAACGTGCATTCGCATGAAACTCCGTACCCCTACCTCTGTTGTTTGGTGATGTTGTTACCCATAGTCAAAGGTGCCGCGACGGAACCTAGGGTACCGTGTGTGCTGCAGCCACACGACTGCCACTAGGAGCGCGCTAGGTATCTTGGTTGTGAGATAGAAACTTGTCACACAGATCCTCCCCCTACTATTGATTGCATTTCCAATCATCAATGCATATGGGTAACCGAGTCATTCTAACGTGCATCATGAGCACCATACCGCACTGGCATACGCATCGCGTCAAATTTGAAAAGTGTTACACTTTCAAAATAACGAGTTGTCAAAACCTCAGAGTTTGCGAAATAAGTAAAGGTGTGAGCAAGATTATTCCTTGAAGTTCCCACTTGAAGTCACCTTTCGTACAGGAGCTTGTGGAAATCTGTCATTAGCCTTCCTTTCCTTGTAAATGGCCTATTGGGAATCCTCGACCAATTGGTCCCTTGCCGTGAATCTTGACGATCTTGCAGCATCGATTCCTTTTTCCGCTAGCCAAGTGGAAACAGTAAAGGTAGAAATTTTTCTCTTGAGCAGTCAAGGTTCTCGAATAGTCAACATGGAAAAGTCATCCATCGTGCATTCGTTCTTGGTCCGTGCTATTAACTTTCAAATTCTCAAAAATCAAACAAGGAAATACGCCCAGGATCGATCGAAGCTTTATGCCACGCTCCTCTGTGTTGCTATCACCAGCGTGAAGCGTAGTACACCAAGCCTTTCTCGTTTTGCTCCCCATCACGGTCAATTATTTAGACCATTGAGCCCCAATCGTCATTAGTGTCACGACCATACGACGCCATGACGTAGCTTTACCATCGATTTCCGCAACCGTATTCACGACGTCGTGATCGCGTGAGCTGACCTTGTTGGGCTCCGTGTTGAATACACCAGATACCCGACTGGGTCAACTGACCGTTACAGCCCCGCATCGGCTATAAAATGGAACCTTTTACTCAAGAACCGCCGATGCGAAAGCTCCATTTCCATCAGAGCTCGGCAGTATCACTGTTCTTGTTCTTCTTTTAGCTAGCCTGGCTACTTTCCACTAGAGTACCTCTCCCAGCTACTTCAATCTTCCCGAGCAAACTGTTCTCCGTCTTCATTTCCGATGTCAAGAAGAAGCTCGGATTAGACCGAAAGCAGAAATCAATCCAAGCTGCCACCCATGACTCAGTCTTCAGAAGAGCTCGAGTCGTTTCACTGGACATTGTTAGGAATGTACCTCTGTATAACAAGAGGATTGTGTCTACTATTAGCTGTGCACGTGCACATTCATCGTCCGCTTCCGCATGAACGGCGATGAGGTAGTAAGAGGACACACCTTGTACTTTTTGTTCCATCTGCATTCACGATCATGGGATGTGTGTAGGCAAAGTCTTACCGAATTGATATTGTGACTGTTGGAATGTCCGGTTTGCATTGCTTACCGTGAATGAGTTTCGTACAATATGTCCGAATTATAAGCTTGGGTGAGATTCCGATCATGTGCTAATTAGGGACTCAAATTTCAGATGTTCCGACCAGCATAAAATAACCCCAATGATTTTGAAGCATCGGGTAGTGGCGATCGTACGCAACCGCCGCCCACGATGTTGACCGAAGCTTTCGTAGCAGCACATACCGAAGTGTTGTGCCAACTCCTGCAGACCCAACAGCAAATTACTCAACAACTACAACAAATGCCACTGATGCAATCGAAGCTTCAACCTTCCAAGCCCTGTTCTCGTGAAGTACCCACCCAGAGGGACATAAACGCCATTGTCGGCATAACTCAACTATTAGAAGGGCGGAATTCAGTACTGAATCAGCTAGTGCACGATATCATTAAAGGACGTTATGGGAAACCATATCAGAATAGTTTGGCAGACAGTCTCTCTCAGTCCTTATCTGCCTCTATGGTCGAACAAGCCCGTTTGTTCAATTTGTTGGAGGAGTATGTTAGTCAAGATCAACCCCAAGCCTCCGACTCCATATTACCACCTTCTCGACTACCAATGGATCTTAGGGTAGAAGAGAAGGCCGATCAAGGCCGCAAACGAGGATTACCTGAGATAGATGTAAGCGAGTGGGAAATTACCTGTACGGAGACTTGTCCGCGTGAGGGCAAACGAAGCTGTAACCCTAGTAGTGCCACTCAATTCCCTGCTAGTGAAACACCTTCGCGAACCTCGAAGAAGGCAAAGAAAAAGGAGAGAAAGAGGCTCCGCCTTATCAAGAAAGCCCAACAACAAATCTCCAAGCCCGGAGAGTTTTCACCGTATTTGTGTCACAAATGTAGACAACCCGGACATTACAGACGTGATTGTCCAAATCACCAACCTCAGGTTCAGACCCTCGGAGCAGCTAAGTGTGTTCAAGACAAGCACCCGAGTATTCAAGGAGAGCCAGATCAGATTAACTCTATGGGTAACACCTTTATCCCAGAACCATTTCCTCACCTCCTCTTGTAATTTCGAATCTCGGGACGAGATTCTTCTTAAGGGGGTAGACGCGACGCCCCAGGTTTTTAATTACCGTCATTAACGCTAATGACCGGATCAGCCGAGTCAAACCGGTCAAACCCCGGTCAAACCTAGGTCAACCTGGGTCATCACCCGAAAACCTCGCCAATGAACCCCGATGAACCCCTTGACCAAGCCTACGCATACCCGTAGTCAACCCTTGGTCAAAGACACGGCCAAACCCCGCTTGACCGTTGACGTCAGCGAATGTCGTCCGGAACTTTTGCCGCGTTCCCCAAAATTCACCTAAACACTTCAAAATCTACCTTTATGAAAGTTGTCCATCTTGTTGAGGGACACAACTTTCATGTAGATTGGCATTTCAAATTTTGGGTGGAAAATTGTGAAAAACCCCTTGCAAGACAGATTCTCCTGTTTTCCAGAACAGGCTGACATTCAAAGTTGGCACGACGTTCCTGCAAAATCCGTTGAGAAAAACACTATACGGCCTTTTTGAAAGTTGTAGAGGGTAGTTAGATCTACAACTTTCCTATTCATTGCCTGGTGCACTTTTATTCAAATTTTGGGAGAAAATGGTGGTTGAACAGGGCCACTCTGCAGTTTTCAGCCGGCCGACGCCGCGCCGGGCGCGACGTCGCGCGTCGTGCGCGCGCGGGCACTCCGCCGCCGCGCGCGCCGCGCCGCCCGCGTCCGCCCCTCCGCCGCCGTACCTCGGTCCGTGCGCCGCTCCGCTCCTTCCCCGGGCGCGTGCGCACCGAGGCGCGAGGGAATCCCCCTCCTCGCGCGCGCGCGCGCCGGGACGGCAACCATCGGACCGCCGGACACGCCGTACCGCACGGTCGCGCCTCCTACCGAGGCCGGCGCCCGCCCCTAGGTACGTCGTGGTCGCTTCGGCGTCACCGGTGCGTGTGCGCGTGCCTTCTTAAGGCCGGGATGCTGCCTCCCCCCCCCTCGACACACCGAGCCGTGCACGGCCGCCGCCCGCCAACGCGCGGGCCACGCCGCCGCGGTGAGCTTCTGCTCCCGGCCGCCGCTTGCAATTCCAGCACCTCCTCCACTTTCCCCGCCCTAGTCGTAGCTCACCCGACCGGACTAACCGAGCCGAGCGCGCCCGGCACGCGGGAACGGCGGCCGCGGCGGCCGCTTCCTCCGGCCGGCCGGCGCGCCGCTCACCGGAGCCGCCACCGGCCCGGTCAAGCTCCCAAACCGACCCCCCCCTAGTCCCCTAACCATCCTCCGCCCCTTCCCCCGGCCAAGAGCGCCGCCGGCCTCGCCGGAATTGGCGAGCCCGCTCCGGCCGGCCGCCATAAGGGTCGAATTGCAAGCATTCAATTCTTTCCAGGGTCCAAATTGCAAGAAGGTAACTCAAATAGTTGAATTGAATTGCTGATTCTTGTAAATTGTGTAGAAAATCACAGAGAATTCAGAAAATTGTGAAACCAATTTTGTTGGATCCATGGTGATTTATACTACAACTTTTGTTATTTTGGCCTGAGCTAATTCCTTTTAATGTTTGCATGAAAAATACAAATGTGAGAACCCTAGATCTGCAATAACTCAAAAACTCTAGGACCTCTGTAGCTAATTTTTGGATATGTTGTGTGTTAGGTCATGAGTAGTTCCTATGCCAAAAATTGCACAAAGTTATCATGTAAATCTGTTTATAAAAATGTTTTTCTATCTCTGGCAGAACTGCATTAATGATTTTTCATGTTAAATATATTTATGTTTTTGACCCCAACTTTTGCACACTGTCTTGTCATACCAAAATGGATATCCTGCGAATTAATCATGAATTTTGGATTAACAGAAATAATTATTCTTGATTTATGCATGTTTTCCTTTGTAAATTAATAAACCAAGTTCAGTGGAGATTCCATGTGAACATGTTGGTTTTCTAAGCTTGTTTAGGACCAGAGAGCATGCACAAGAAATTTTAGGTCATTTGGATGCTTAATTAGTTTTATATGCATTTAAATTGAATCACTAGATAACCTTTGATATTTTCCATAATAATTAATTTCCTAGCATCCAACACTTACATGTGGGTCCAAGGGCCCAGTATAGATGCTAGTAGGCCTGAGAAACACACATGTAATTTTTGGTAATTTAATTGCTTAATAAAAGGCTTAAAAACCCTTTTTCCATTAAAGGGAAATTAAATAAAGAAAAGCCCTTATTTAATTCTTTTCCTTTTTGGAAAATATTATCTAATTCAATTAAAAGATAATTAATTCCCGATGCTGATAAGAAATTAATTCAAGGATAAAAGTATTAATTATATCTTGCTTGTGAAAGGAAATGATTAAAAGCTTTCACATGAAATGACAAGTATAAAGAAACCTTTATTAAATTGTGCAATAAAGAGAAATCACCCAACCACCCATGTAACTTGAGTGTGGTTGCAAATCATGTGAAAAAGGTTAAATGTACCCACCCACTACTGTTGATGGAATTAAATTAAATTATTTACATATATATGTACACAGTCACCATCAAAAAGAATAATTAATAAAGAGTTGCATATTGCTCCTTTATGGAAGAGTATGCTGAATGCGTTCTTATCTAGGTGAATGTGCCCGACAAGTACACCCTTGATTGTCAAAATGATTGGTAAATAATGAAAGTATAAACCGTCGGATAAATCTTGCATTTGCATCTTCGTGTAGATCTTTCCGCCAGTAGACGTACGCTCGTACCGGAAGGAGGAGACGAAGGTGCTAACGAAGAGCTGCCGTGCGTGAACGTAGCTCAAGGCCTGGACCCAAGTCCAGAAGGGCCCAAGGCCAACCTTGCCAGCGAAGGCAAGCCCGGATCATTAACCCCGCCTTTAAAAATTATGCAATTATGTTTGTTATGATTGTGCATTTACGTTTCAGGAATTGATTTGAAACCCTAGATGCAAGATCCCTAGGTACCTATGCTCTATCACTAGTATGCTAGGTCGATAGCTGCCATGCTATAGGACCGATAGAAGTCGA
Source organism: Cenchrus americanus (assembly GCA_947561735.1). NCBI lineage: Eukaryota > Viridiplantae > Streptophyta > Magnoliopsida > Poales > Poaceae > Cenchrus > Cenchrus americanus. The sequence continues at coordinate 150,897,109 of OX387242.1, read as the reverse complement.
GTGATGTTCGTCACTCGCGAGAATAGGTTCCTAGATAGGAATCATAAGATATCCTTAAATGGAACGCTCATGTGGTAAGAGCATGGGATTTGGGCTCCGGTCCAGTGGGCATGTGGGCTAAGCTTTTGAACGTACTAAGCACATGCCGGTTATGGGGCCGATAAGCCTAGTACCTTAATGAGGCGGCACGGGATCTTACTATTACTACTCTTGAGAAATCTCCTTACCGGCTAGCTACCGGAAAGGGTGGTGTATGGTGACTCCGGGTATCTCGCGGGGTATGCCGGATAGCCTGCACCAGGGACTGTAAGATTCGATCCCAACCCGAAGATTTATGGGGACGGCCTGGGGAGTTGTCCTCGCGGGGGCAGCCGACCGTGTGTTTGGTTCTACCTTGCAAGGTTTAAATCAATCGATTGTCGGCCTCTCACCGTTATCCGAGACTGCTTATTCTACTGGCCATGATATCCCATAATGATGGAACCCGAGAAATATGGTTGTATGAAATTAATTGCTTGTCCAATTCTTGTTTGGATTAGATGGCACAATTAGAAATGGTAATCAACTAGAACCTGTGCTAAAAGATTGAAAGTAAGGATCCACTCTTAGTGGCTTTCCAGCAAAGAAACTCCACCGGCCAAAAGCCTTTCATGTCTAGAGTTTGGTGATGTAGTTATCACCCGACGATTAAGTCTTCTTGAGTATTAGTATACTCGGCCTTGCTTTAAAATTGTTGATTGCGGGTGTTGTTGATCGGATGGGTGACGACAAGTGATGACATCACGGATGGCCTCTGTGATGTCTACCGTTGCGCTAGTTTATTTTATTCCGCTGTATTTTCGAACTCTGAATCTTTATCTTATGCCATGAACAATGGTTAATTAAATGTTTAATCCATGTTGTACTCTGGACTCGCCTTCGCGTGAGTTTTAATGCATGTATCGATCCTCTGTTCGATGTTCAAGTGATTTACCGGGCGTTAACCCGGCAACCAACGACAGGATGATACTTTACTATTGCTTAACGACCAAAGTGGATCGGTCTTAGGCGATAGTACGGTATTTTCCCGGGCGGGTTGTCACAGATTTTTGCCCCCGGCAAGTGATCCTGTCGCAGATCCTCGCAGACTTCGTGTCCGAATGGACGGAAATCCAGATGCCCCCTCCCAAGGAGCGGCTTGAACACTAGATAATGTACTTCAACGATGCCCTCAACCTCGAGGGAGCAGGCGTAGGCGTATTACTCATCTCTCCTCAGGGGGAGCATCTACTTGAGTCATGGTCAATCAAGTTAGAACTCTCTCTACTTGAGAGAGATATATCTCTGGTGTGACGCCCTAGGTTTTCAATTAACACTAATGGTCGGTCAAACCTACTGACAATGGTCAAACCACAGTCAACTTGGGTCATCACCTCGAAAACCTCACCGACCAATCCTAATGTCACTCTTGAACAAGTCAGCACACCCTTGTGGTCAAACTTTGGTCAAATACATGGTCAAACCCCACCTAAACCCTAATGTCCTTGAATATCCTCCGGAACTTTTGTCGCGTTCTCCAACTTTCACCTAAACACTTCAAAATCTACCAATTTGAAAGTTGTCCAGTTTGTCGAGGGACACAACTTTCATGTAGGATGGCATTTCCAATTTTGAGTGGAAGGGGGTGGAAATCTTGGTCAACTGCCAGCACCTCCTGTTCATGGACACAGGTTGGCATTCAAACTTTGGCTGCAATTTATGCAAAAAATGTTGAGAAAAACACAATAGAGCCTTTGTGAAAGTTGTAGGGGATAGTTACATCTACAACTTTCCTATTCATCACTTTGTGCACTTCAGTACATTTTTTGGGAGATAAATGTGCTCAAAGTCATCTAGTTTGAAATAGTTCAGCCAGAGCGCTGCGCCGCACCGCGACGTCACGCGCCACGCCACATGCCGGCCGCATCGGCGTCCGCGCCGGCGCCCCGCCCCGAGGGCCGCACGCCGCCGAGGCCCACGGCCTTTCCCGGGCCGACGCCGCGCCCGAGGCGCCTCGTTTTTCCCCGCGCCACGCGTCGTCCCTCGCCGTTCGCGCGCGCGCGCGCGCGCCGTGCACCGGGTGGACCTCCGATCCGTCCCGCGCCCCGCCGTATGCGCGCCGATCGAGGGCGGCCGCCGTACCACGGCGGTATATTCGCCGTCACCCCGACGTCACCGGCGAGCCGCTCCTATTTAAGGTCGCATGCTCTTCTCCCTCGTGCCTCTGCGCCGCTCCCGCCGCTCCACCACGTCGCCATGGCCGCCGCCTCGCAAGCCGCGGCCCCCGCGGCCCGCTCGGCCACCGCGCGCATGAGCACCTCCCTAGGGACCGGCGGCACCGCCCGAGTCACGCCTTGCCGGCGTTGCGCCCCTCTCGCCGGCACCGCGGCCCGCCGCGGCTGCCACCGCTAGCCACTGCTGCGCGCCCTCGCCGACGACCCTTCCGCCCCAACTTCGGCCACCACATGGCCCTATGTGCACACGTGGTCGAGCCCCACCACCTCCCTGGCCGAATGCGCCACCGGAACCAGCGAAGTTTGGCGAGCCGCGCCGCCCATTTGGTCTAGGGACCCAATTGCTAGCCCCCAAATATTTCCAGGGTCCCAACCGTGAACTAGGGGCATATCTGTGAGGCTTAGGAAAGTTCCAGGGACCTCATTGCGAAAGTGAATCTCCAATAGTAAAGTAATTTTGCTGCTACTTAGAAAATGCATAGAAAATCGTAGGAAAATCGGAAAAATACAAACTCAATTTCGTTAGACTCCTGGTGAGGAGCACTACAATTGCACCCCTTTGAACTCTACAATTGCATCATACCTACCTCCTCCAACATGCTTAGACGTTGCTCGTCCTCGGGCAAAGAGGTGATAAATAAGGTAGGTACCGGAAATACATTTCCTTTGGAGAGATACATGAGATCTTTAATCGTGGCACCGTCTTGCAATCTTCCTTGAATTGATGATCCATCCTCAACGATAGGTTGTGGTCAAGGAGGTAAGCACAAAAGATGATATTTGGTTTTAAGGGTGGATATTCGGCGAGGGTTGTGAGATCTCCGATGCGAGGATACACAATGCACGGATAAAAAGTCTAGCAAAAAGATAGATACGCAAAAACGGAATGACCAGCTTCTTAGTCTCGGGCCAGAGAAATCATGGTCTGCAATAACTCAATCAAAAATAAATCTTGTACACTAAGGTTTATGCACTCAAATATATATAAGGCTCTGGATAGGTTGAGCAACACACAAGTGATATTCATGACAAGGTTAGCGATATTTTTGGGCATGAAAACCATCTTTAATCTATTTATAACTTGAGAGCACATAAAACACTATGGGTCTTTATTTTAATCATAACCTCCGCTAAAGATTAAGCTAGCATTTAGATAAATTCAGATTTGTATTTTAAGAGAGCACTAGCTTTAACATGCATAAATCAATTACAAAGATAAACAAAACGGCAATTATAATCATATATCATCATGGCACAAATTTTGTAACTTTTCCAATGGTGTAAACAAGGTGGTGTCTTTATTAATGATGATAACAAACTGAAATACATGCTGAAAATAAACTAACACACTTGCTGAAATTTGAATGAAATCGGGAAACACCACGCAAACACAAGCCGAAAATTCGAGAAAAAGGGAAAAGAAAAGAAAACTAAAGTTCCTCCTTCTTCCTAATCCTCCGCCGGTGGCTGGTGTTGATAATCTTGGTACTTGTACCCTTGCTCATACTAGGTTTGGACATCCCCTCCAACGAATTGATCCGGCTGTACTAGGTGAAGGCGCCCAAGCTCATAGGCAATATTTGCATTGCCCTCACCAAGTTGAGCCGCGTTGGATTAGATGGCTGCGATGTTTTGCATGTTTCTCGCAACATACCCTCCAATTATGGCCATGCTTTGTTGTGGTTAGAGATATTGTGTGCAGGGATCCGCGAAGGTTATGTTGGGCACCACAATTTTGTGGGGGCACCAGTGCACCACCCCCCCATGCTTGCATTTGTGGCCCTCCGTAATAACTTGGCGAAGTAGGGATCCCGCCGAATGGTGGCACATAGTTAGGTTGTGCACCACCCTCTTGCGCGGAGGAAGATCCCTCCTATACAATTCTTCCTCTTTTATTTTTCTTCGCCGGGACAAGGAGTCCCTCCTCCAACCAATCTTCCTTCCCTTGAATGAGAAGCCTAAGCCTTGAGTCCGAAAGGGGTAGGTTCACTTTGGCCACATGAAAGCCTCCTCTCTCATCTCCACTAATATATTTTCCTTGTTTCAAATATTCAAAACCGAGAGGAGTCCCACGTAAAAGATGTTCGGGATTTCTTGTAATCCCCGACCTTAAGGAGATGGCCAACATAGAGAGGTAGCACCCCGAACCAATATCTCCCGATCCCGATGTTGCCTCGCAACACCATCGGTTGATCATAAGGTAAGAGGGGTCTATTGGCTGCTTGGCAATTAAAGCCGAGTGGAGCCAATTCAACTCTGTGTCGGTCATCTTCGTCTCCTTCATCCTCCCCATAATCCTCTTGCACATCCAAGAGTGGAATACTTGGATAATGGGGTTACGGATGGAATTGCGTTGTTGGTGGGCTTCTCCGGAGATTAAATTCCAAAATCCATCTAACAAGCCGTCCGGCACGTCAACTTTCTCCGGAGCTCCCTTTTGGAACCCAAGTAGCTCCCTAACATACCCATAGGGAACCACTTGTTGGATTCCCTCCAAACGGAATGATAAACTTTGCACCCCCTCATCAAGGATGGCGCCATAGTCATCAAGATTTCCAAGGCAAACTCTTTGTGAGTGTTTGCCGACACCCCGTTGGAGAATTGCACCCATCCAAGGTGCCCCAACATAAAATATATGTCCGTGCCGAAACCCAAATAGTTGAGTGCTTGATCGTCGAAATCGACGTTTGCCACAAGCCTCTTCTCAAGACGAGAGAGTTTCTTCTCCTCCTCCTCCGACAATATGATGCAGCCATATGTGGAATACCGCGGAGTGTATGGAGGTGGCACGGATGAACAGGTCGATCGATGAGGTGGGATGGGCGGCTCCTCTGTACGCCCTTGAGGTTCGGCAAACCTCATGGACGTGCTCCTTGTTGCCCTCATGCCACCGAGGAGGAGAGTGTCGTTCCTCCTTGGCGGTGCCGTGTCCTCCTCCATGCTCCGAGGAGACTCGGAAACCGAGTGCCTCCTCGAAGACGTCGTCGAAGACGGCTTGGATGACGATAACCCCTTCTTCTTGGTGAAGAGACTTGTGGCTTTCTTCCACATGATTGCAGCACTCTTCTCTCTACTAGAATTCCGGGTTTCAACCGGTGACTAGGTACTTCAAAGATTATTTCAGGATGTGGACTTTGAGTGGATTAAGGGTGTGTATTTTTTGAGCTATCAAGCTTGGGACGGTTGGCTACGTCTATGGTGGTTCTGGGCACTAAAACTTGAGCACACAAACTGAGGAAGGAGAGGGATGCTTGTCTGCAGAAGACAGGAGCCGGAGGGCTCCTTTTGTAGGGGAGGCCTGCCGGCCTGGGCCGACCGGCCTGGGTGGCCGCGTGCCTCCCCAGGGCTCCGTTTTCCTCCAACACGATCATTTCTCCTCCGCGACTTTCTTTCCCGCGTGCTCCACGAGTTGCACCACCCAAACGCTCTCATCCACTCCTTTTCTTGCATTATTGGTCCTTCCACTTGATGCCTCATTCTTTGAGTCATGTCCATGCTCCCTTGCTCCACTTGCTTCACATGCCACCATGAAATTCCTGCAAAGTCATTCTTGATGCCCACCCATGCTTGTCCTTTGCATGTGGTTTTGATGAAAGTTGATGAAAGGGCCTCCAATGGTGCATGCATTATTAACTTTAACTAGATTGCCTCCCTCTAAGTATGTTTAAGGCTAAGCATTCCTCTAATTTCGAAAATTAAAAATATTTTCAGAGCTATGGAAAAGCTCAAGCATAAATTTAGAGAAGTTTTTAAACCATTAAAAACAAATGTAAGTCGAAAATATTTTCCGACAATATTGATATCGGTCTCACCGGTATAGTTTGCCTTCATTCGTTGAGAGCAAACTTTTCCCGGCTTGATCACAGGGGAATAGGTTTAGGTTCTAATTTTAGCTAAATGAGAGAGATTTTGAATAAAATAAAATTAAATGAGGCTTAGAAAAATTCTAATCTTAGAGAAACCAAGGATATAGATTTTTAAACCAACCAAAAGTTTAGTTTCTATGTTCACGCGAGTCCTACCACGTGCTGAAATTTAATTAACACCTAGGTATAAGTCGTGGCTCTACTCGTGTGTTTTTAGCATGAAAAACAAGTCAACCACAACACCGTAACTAGGATGAATGGTTGAGTTAGGTTTTGAATTTATTTGGTTGTGGTTTCTTGAAAAGAAACAAACAAACACATAGGAGGGTTCATGTAAAGGGTTTATGATCAAGCAAAATATTCAACCAAGAATTATGTCTCTAATATTGTTCAACCACTTCTAAGTCTAATGTTTTTGTGTAATAAAATTCAAAACTAAATTATTTAAAAAGACTTGAAAAACCTGGAATCGGGTTGTCCTCCCGGTAGCTTATTCTTGACTTGACGAAACGGGTTGCCTCCCGCCTAGCACTTCGTTTATAGTCCATAGCTAGACTTCTTCACTTGATTACTTCAGATCAATGCTCTTTGCGGGAGTTGCAATCTTGGGTACCCACTTCCGCACCATCTTGGGCACGGGCTTATCTTCCGGCTTAGTCATTTTTTTGGTCTTCACAGCCGGCTTTTCTTCCTTTGTCTTGACGGATGCAACAATTTTCCTAGATTTTCTTTACGTCCTTCTTCTGCTCTTTCTTCTTCTGCAGCCCTTCTTTCTTCCTTAACAACGCAACATTGAGGTGGAACATATTTAACTTCAATCATATTGCATGCCTCGAGTCGTGGTCGAAACTTGAAGGAACTCCATTCTCTGTTAATATCGAACATGATCTCCCCCTTGCCAACATCAATAGTAGCTCCCACGGTCTTGAGGAAAGGCCTCCCAAGGATGAGCGGTGGCTTCTCCCTCTCTCCCATCTCGAGCACCATGAAGTCAACGGGGATGAAGTGGTGTCCGACCTTCACGGGTACATCTTCGGGGATACCCAAGGGATAGCGAATGGAGTAATCTTCCAACTCCAAACACATACCCATAGGATCCAACGGTAGGCGTAGCTTCTCGAACACATCCCTTGGCATGACACTCACACTTGCTCCAAGGTCGCATAACGCCTTCTCGAACTTGAAAGAATCAACGAAACATGGAATTGTAGGACATTCGGGGTCCTTTTGCTTCTCTATCCCATTAGCAATAGTGGCACTGCACTCCTCAGACATCTTGACATGATCTACCCCGAGTGTTGCTATCTCATATTTATTTGCAAGTATATCTTTAAAGTAACAAGAATATGTAGGTACTTGAAGGGCATCCAATAATGGCATGTTGATACTAAGTCTACGCACAACCTCCACAAACTTCTCAAAGTGGTTGTCAAGTTTACCTCGGAAGTAGTGTGGCTTGAGTTGTGGTATCCTCGTGTCTTCTCCCAGCATCTCAAACTCGGGCTCTTCGGTGATGATCCCCGTAGCTTTCTCCTTAGCAATTTCCTCCGCCTCGGCGGATGGTTTAGGCTTCCTTTCACCCGCGGAGTGTTCCGGATCATCGGTCTCTTTTCCCAAACGTGTTTGAATAGCCTTCGCCGATTTGGGACCTTTAGGTTGTCCCGGAAGCTTCCCTTCATCATTAGTGAGGCGCCCGGCAAGTTGTCCCACTTGCGTCTCGAGCATCTTCATCATGTTGAGCACTTGATGGTTGGAGCTCCCGACCTCCGTCACTTTGCTAACGATGTTCTCCAACACCTTATCTATGGACTTGAACTTGGTGACGGTGTCCTTGTTGATCTTAGCTTGCTCGTCCATGAATTCCTTCAATTGTATAGGAAGCGGAACCGAATTCGGAATGGATGAGCTTGCATTAAATTGAGGTCTACCTTGCCCGTAGCGGAAGTTCGGCAATTCTCCCTTCCTCATGTAGTCGAGCACTTTGGCTTCCTCCGGACAAACCTTGTGGACATGGCCATACTCTCTGCATTCTTCGCATGTGGATCTTGCTTTGGCAGCATTCAAGTCTTGAGCCTCTTTCTTTTCTATCTCCATCTTCTCCAACCTCCACATGAGTGAATCAATCTTGCCTTCAAGTATGTTCTCCTTCTCCACTTGCAAGACTCCTTTGACGTTCCCCGCGGGTTGAACCGGATGTAGGCGTCCGGATGACGCCCATGTGTCATTATCCACGACCTTTTTGAATAGAGTGAAAGCTTCGGTCGGTGTAAGCTCGATGATAGATCCTCCCGTCGATGCGTCGATGATCGTCCTTGATGCCATGGTGAGTCCTTGATAGAACTTTGGCACGAGGTCTTCCTTCGGGAACTTGTGATGTGGAACCGCCCGAGTGTATTCATGAAGCGCTCGAATGCCTCCGAGATAGTTTCTGTAGGATATTGAGCAAAGGTGGCAATCTTATTACGCAAGCTTTGAGTTTTACCCGGCGAGTAGTATTCCTTCATGAAAGCTTTCATCAACGTGTTCCAATTTTGCACCGTCTCCGCCAGTTGATAGTGGAACCATTGCAAAGCCTTCCCGAGTAGTGAGAATGGAAAAAGCCTTGCCCTCATTTAATTTTGAGTCACCCCATCCATGTTGAAAGTCTGACATAGTTGTCGTATGGACCTCCCTGGGCCCACTACCTCGGTGGGTACCAGGACCGACTACTTGGTGGGCCCCTGGGACTACCTGACTTGCGCTGCACGGTACCTGATGGCGTGAAGCACAAGGACTGCAGAGGAGAAGTACTCGGTTAGGAAGTTGTACATGTCCCACACTGTATGGAAGACTCCTAGACGTACTCGACTAGTATTCTCTCCCTATTCCGACTTGTAACCCTGCCTCCCGGACTATATAAGGCGAGGTAGGGACCCCTCTCTCATCATCTCATCTCACGGCGTAAGATTGAACCATCTTGTAATCGTACCCAATCAATCCAGAGCTACGCAGCATACAGGACGTAAGGTATTACGCACCTCGCGGCCCGAACCTGTCTAAATTGTGTGCCACGTGTCTCTTCCTTCGAGTTACCAATCTCGGTGAGGCCACATTCACTTACTTCGGTTCCTCCCCTTAGTAGGTTGCCGGTCTAAAACACCGACAGCTGGCGCGCTAGGTACGGGATCTCGCCCAAGATCACATGGCGAACTCGACAGCTCATGTCTACATCAAGCTAACCGTCGCCTTCAACCGCGGCGACACCTTCGTCTTCGGCGCCTGGGTCTGTACTGCTGACGGCGCGGGATACTTTCAACGCCGCCTCACCATGCCGCGCAACCCGGAGACCGGCTTCGTGACGCTTCCTGAAGTAGTCACAGGCGAACTCGCCGGCACGTTCGGCGAAATTTCGCTCTTCGATCGACACGCCGACTTCGAGCTCGGATCCGCTTCCAACTCGAACTCGACGTCTCTGTAGGCTACCGTGTGCGAGTCGGTTGCTCAGCCATCGCATGCGGTCCCCCACCCCGCGAGCGCTCCACGTGTGGCCCCCGCAACCTTTGCAGGGCCCGCACGGAGGCTCCCTCCATGCACCGGGCCGGCAAGGAGCCCGTACCCGAGTACAACTCGGACTCCGACACCTCCCCCGGCCACGCTTCGGACTACAACCCCCTCTCCGGCTTCTACTCAGACTCCGCGTACGAGTTCGACTTCGGGTCGGACCTTGAGGACCCCGAGTCCGAAGACAACGCTACTGAGCAACCCTTGTCAGGGCCGGCTTCCGGGCTGGTTATAACGTCGACACCAGCCGGGAGATTCATCTACTGGCCAGACCGCAAGCCCGCCGACCTGATAAGTAGGGACTCATGCTATATCGCCTACCTCGACTCGCTCCCATTCCAGGAGGGAACACCACTTGCTCGAGCTGAGGAGTACACTCCAACCGAGGTGGCGAGCTCCGACTCTAGTCTTGGCAACCCCGATCGCCAAGTCTTCATGGCTGTCAGCGACACGCCAGGACCTTTGGGGACGACAACTAACAAGTACCTTGAAGACATCTCCGCAGACGAGCTGTCTGCTGAGGCTCCCGCGGACGAGACCAACGCCAGCAAGGATGCTAAACGTGAGCGCAACCGAAGACGGAACGAACAGCGTTGGCGTCTCCGGGACAGCTTACCTGTCTGCAACCTCGCGGAGGCCCTCGAGCAAGTCGAGAGTAGGGTACACACCACCCCTGAGTAATGCCTCATGTCGATCACAACGATAGCACAGGGGATACACGCCGGAGAAGTCATTGCCAAGCTCCCAAAGATGCCTACTTCATGCGGGTCGACAACAGGGTCAACCAGCCTCCTCCCGCCAGGAACCGCGACAACGAAGCTACAAGTCGTAGCGCAGACCACGGCCGCAACCGTACTCGGGCCGAGTTGCCGGCTCAGCCCAACCGTACTCGTGCAAACGCCGGCGGACACTCACAGGGTGGCAACAGCAACCGGGAGATCATCCCTCACCGCGGCCCCGGCGGCGGCGGCCGTGACACGGCGGCGGTGGCGGCGGCGGCGGAAGCTCCAACCATGGGGCCAACAGGAGGGCCGGCGGCGGAGTCAGTCGCGGCGGTCGTGACCACGCGAACAGCCACGCCTCTGGAGCCTCACAGTAGGGCGGCTACGACGCCCGCCAGAAGATTGAAGAGCTGCGGCGGAAGAAGTTCGCCACCGCATGCGACAACGATGACTTCTCCGTCTTCTCTCCTCGGCTTCGCAACTTGCTCCTCTCCGAAAAGTTCAAACCTTTGGGGAGCACCAAGTACGACGCGAAGCAGGATCCCATCCAGTGGCTCAGGTGCTACGCCCTCTCCATCGAGAACGCTGGCGGCAACAACGACACCAAGTGCTTCTACTTCCCCTTCTGCCTGGACCAAGCTCCACTCACATGGCTCGAGTCGCTGGACAAGCACTCCATCGACAAGTGGGACCAGCTGAAGGAGCAGTTCACCAGCAACTTCGTGGGCGCCATGGGCCGATCGGGTACTCGCATGGACCTGGCCATGGTCAAGCAGGAACAAGGCGAGACCCTCCGCAAGTACATGCGTCGCTTCTTCGACAAGCGCGCCACTGAAGTCGACGTCACCGAGAAGGAGGTCATCGACCTCTTCCAAGACGGCCTCTACCATCGCCGCACCTTTGAAGACTTCGGTCGCCGTCGCCCCAAGTCCATCCCCCACCTCAAGGACATGATTACGTCCTGGGCGGATGGAGAAGACAAAGCCAACGCCAAGTACGATGCCATCCGTGGCAAGAGCAAGCAGAACACGGGCAGCGGCGGCAGCGGCAACAACGGGAACCAAGGTGGTCGCAACAACAACAACTACTCGGGTCCCAACCGCAAGCGCAAACCAGACAACACTGTCGCGGCTATCCAGCGCCCTGCGAAGGAGAACTCGAAGAAGACCTCCGACGGCTTCAAATTCCTCCTGAAGGAGAAGTGCCCGTGGTATCTGGACGGCAACCACACCACCGAGCAGTGCTACCAACTCAGGCAGGCAATCAAGAGTACTCCAGAGCCACCGCACCCTCACGACAAGAAGGGCAAGTAGAAGAACGACGAAGGCAACGATGACTTCCAGGAACCCGACAAGACTGTCAACGTCCTCTTCGGTGGACTACCCAGCAGACGGGAGCAAAAGGCTACTCGTCGAGAAGTGATGAGCATTGAGCCTGCGGTTCCGACCCCTCTCAGGTGGTCGGAGGTACCCATTACCTTCTCCCGCGCGGATCAGTGGACCAGCTTCTTCGAACCAGGGCGTTTCCCTCTCGTCCTGAAGCCAGTGGTCGCAGGCTCCAGGCTCAACAAGGTCCTCATCGGTGGTGGAAGCGGGCTCAACGTCCTTTTCACCAAAACCTTGAAGAAGATGGGCCTCGACATCACGCACATGCTCACCAAGGGCTCCTCGCCCTTCTACGGCATCGTCCCCGGGAACGCGGCTATTCCACTGGGCTTAGTGGTCCTGCTAGTTACCTTTGGGGAATCTCGGGACAACTACCGTACCGAGTATGTCAAGTTCGAAGTCGCGGTCTTCGAGACGTCCTACCATGCCATCCTCGGCAGGCCGGCTATCGCCAAGTTCATGGCGGTGCCCCACTACACCTACTTGGTACTCAAGATGCCAAGCCCAGTAGGTGTACTCTCACTCCAAGGGGACTTGAGGATCTCGCACGACTGCGACACGGAAGCTGTGGAGATCGCCTCCACCAATCAAGTACCCAATGCTATGATGGAGATCTACGCTGCGTCGAAGAAGCTTGCCCCAAGTGAACTCGACATCCCTGAGAAGTCAGACAAAGCTAACAAGCCTCAGCCAGCTGATGAAGTTCTGGTCAAAACCATTGACCTCGGGACAGGCGACAGCAGTAAGACTACCACCATCGGGGCGGCTCTCGACCCCAAATAGGAAGACGCGCTCGTCAACTTCCTCCGGGCTAACCGCGACATCTTCGCGTGGAAGCCAACAGACATGCCAGGGGTGCCCAGGGAGTTGATCGAGCATTCCCTCAACGTCGATCCTAAAGCTACCCCGAAGCGACTACACCTCCGCCGCTTCGCCGACGACAGACGGGACGCCATCAAGAAGGAACTCGCCAAACTACTCGCGGCTGGCTTCATCAGAGAAGTCTTCCATCCTGAGTGGCTCACCAACCCCGTCCTCGTCCGCAAGAAGAACTCAAACGAGTGGAGGATGTGCGTCGACTACACCGACCTCAACAAGCACTGCCCCAAAGACCCCTTCGGGTTGCCGCGGATTGATCAAGTCATCGACTCCACGGCGGCCTGCGACCTGCTCTGCTTCCTCGACTGCTACTCTGGGTACCACCAGATCGCGATCAAGGAAGAAGACCGCGTTCATCACCCCGTTTGGCGCGTACTGCTACACGACCATGTCCTTCGGGTTGAAGAACGCCGGCGCTACATATCAACGAGCTATCCAGGCCTGCTTCAAGAGGCAACTCAACAAGAACGTCGAAGCCTATGTGGATGACGTGGTTGTCAAGACCAGAAACTCCAGCACCCTCATCGACGATCTTGAAGAGACGTTCACATCCCTGCGCGAGTACCGCTGGAAGCTCAACCCGAACAAGTGCGTCTTCGGCGTACCTTCAGGCAAACTACTCGGCTTCATCATAAGCCATCGCGGCATCGAAGCCAACCCCGAGAAGATCTTCGCCATCACCAGCATGAAGGCTCCCACGTCCATCAAAGACGTCCAGAAGCTGACTGGGTGCATGGCGGCCCTGAACAGATTTATCTCGAAGCTTGGAGAACGGGGGCTCCCCTTCTTCAAACTACTCAAGCACCAAGAGAAGTTCGTGTGGACTCCAGAGGTGGACCAAGCCCTTGCCCAGCTCAAGGACTTCCTATCGAAGCCACCAGTCCTCACGGCTCCTCGCAAAGGCGAGCAGCTACTGCTCTACCTCGCTGCGACTACTCATGTGGTCAGTACTGCCATCATCGTCGAGCGGCAGGAAGACGGCCACGCCTACCCAGTCCAGCGACCAGTCTACTTCGTCAGCGAGGTCCTATCAGAATCCATGACACGCTACCAGCCCGTGCAGAAGCTTCTGTACACAGTGCTCATCACCTCGCGGAATCTACGACACTACTTCCAGGAGTACTCGATCTCCATCGTCACGGACTACCCGCTCGGCGACATCCTGCGGAACCAAGATGCTACTGGAAGAATCTCCAAGTGGGCAGTCGAGCTCAGCGCCCTCACTATCGACTTCAAGCCATGCACAGCCATCAAGTCGCAGGAACTAGTCGACTTCATGGCGGAGTGGCGGGAGAATCAGCTACCTACTCCAACCGAGCGACCAGAGCATTGGGTGATGTACTTCGACGGCTCACTCAACCTCGAGGGCGCAAGTGTCGGAGTACTTTTGATCTCTCCAACGGGCGAACAACTCAAGTACGTCCTGCAGATCTTCTGGTAGGTCTCAAACAACGAAGCCGAGGACGAAGCTCTCCTACATGGGCTCCGCCTCGCGGCTTAACTGGGCATCAAGCGGCTACTAGTCTACGTCGACTCCACAGTGGTCATCAACCAAGTCAACAAATCCTGGGACCGCAACAAGGAGAACATGGATGCCTACTGCCTAGAAGTCCTCAAGCTTGAGAACAAGTTCTACGGTCTTGAGTTCCACCACATCGTCCGCGACAACAACGTTGCAGCGGACGTCCTCTCGAAGCTTGGCTCTACTCGCACTCAAGTACCAGCGGGTGTCTTCGTCCACGAGCTTCACGCGCCATCCATCCCGGAGCCGGCGCCACCGACCACTGTCCCAGCGCATCCCCCGGCTGGCCAGGAGGTCATGATGATCGACGTGGACTGGAGGCAACCCTTCTTCGACTACCTCAGCGAGAAGAAGATTCCTTCGGACAAGAACTTGGCTGAGCAGCTCATCCGCCACGCCAAGTCCTACGTCCTCGTCGGAGACAAGCTCTACAGACGGGGCGCATCTTCCGGAGTACTCATGAAGTGCGTCCCAAGACAAGAAGGCAAGGACATCTTGGAGGAGATCCACAAGGGCGTCTGCGGCAACCACGCGTCCTCTCACACGCTAGTCAACAAGGCCTTCCGACGAGCTTTCTACTGGCCCACAGCTCTGGGCGATGCTGAAGAACTCGTCAGAAGGGGCCAAGGGTGCCAGTACTTCGCCAAGCAGCAACACGTCCTAGCCTACAAGCTAGTCACCATACCGCCAACCTGGCCTTTTTCCTACCAACTGCGCCAGGTGGATTCAACAGAGTATTGGTGGCCATCGACAAGTTCACCAAGTGGATCGAGGTCAAGCCGGTCACATGCCCCAAGGCTGACAGAGTACTCGACTTCCTGGATGAACTCGTGCATCACTACGGACTACCCCATCGCATCATCACAGACCTGAGCTCCAACTTCAACAACCACCAGTTCTGGGAGTACTGCGAGAACAGCGGGATCGACGCCCGATACGTCTTAGTTACCCATCCTCGGGCCAACGGACAAGTCGAGCGCGCCAACGGGATGGTGCTCGACGCTCTCAAGAAGCGGCTACACGACGCTGCTAACTCCAAAGGAGGCAAGTGGATCAAGGAACTACCCAATGCACTCTGGGGGCTACGAACTCAACCCTCCAAGCCAATGGGGCAATCACCTTACTTCCTGGTCTACGGCTCCGAAGCAATCCTCCCTGCTGATGTCATATGGGATTCACCAGTAGTGGAGCACTACGACGAAGGCATCTCTGAAGACAGCAGACGAGTTGACATCAACAGACTCGAAGAAGCTCGCTGCGCCGCCCTCGTCTAATCAGCAAGGTACCTGGAGTGTATCCGACGCTACCACGATCGCAGCGTCAAGGAACACTCCTTCAACATTGGCGATCTCGTCCTCCGTCGCATCCAGAACACGGAAGGACTACACAAGCTCAGCTCCCCCTGGGAAGGTCTGTTCACCGTGGCAAAGGTGACCGGGCCGGGCTCCTACCGCCTCCAGACACTTGAAGGCGAAGACATCAACAACTCGTGGAACGTCGACCAGCTTTGTCGGTTCTACGCCTAGTCTACACGACTACTCTGGGGGCTCAAGTCTATGCGACTACACCAAGACCCCTCCGCCGTAAGCGGCCTCCGGGTCCAGGCTCCAGTCTCCGGACTACTTCTCTGCCGTAAGCAGCCTCCGGGTCCAGGCTCTAGTCTCCGAACTACTCTTCTCCAGAATCCAGCCCATGCGGCTACCTACGGATCCTGGGCTGCGACGAGCGACAAAGGACTCTAGCAGCGGTCTACTGAGAGACCATGTACCTCTAGATCCAGCCTATACGGCTACTTACGGATCTACTGCTGTAAGCGGCTATACACCATAGCACTACTTAGCCGTAGGCGGCCTCCGGGTCCTGGCGACTACTATGTAACTACGGCTTTGGCCACCCAGGTGTACTTCTTCAGTAATAAAGTTTGATTGTTCATCAACTGTTTTACTTTCTTCCCTCAACGGGACTACTACTGCCGAGTACGACTACTCGCGACAACTCCACGATGGGACTCCGCACTCTAAGATTGCGGCAACGAGTACTCATTGATGGAAACTTTTCTTCATTAATACTTAAACAATTTCATTACAATTGTTTTTGTACATCCACTGCTACGAGCTAACTATTACAGGACAACTGGAGATTAAGCTTCTCGGCGACTTGATCTGCAATGGGCGCCATCTGCTCTAGCAGCTCCGCATACTGCTCGTCGGTGCAATTGGCGGCTAGTCCGCCAGCGACTACGTCTACCGGTGCCTTCGGGAAGTACGACTTCATGAAGGCCAGCACCTAGTTTGGGATTGACTTTGCCAGATGCTTCACGTAGGCCGCCAGCCGACTGGGGGCTTCCTCCAACCGATCCACCAGCGGTGCTATCTTGGGGCTGCTAGGATGAGGCACCAGCAGCCTCGCGATGGGGAGCGCGGCCTCCTCGAGTTCCTTGAGCTGGGCCTGTAGCTTCTCGCAATCCTCGTTCAGCTTCTGCAATGATTTGTAGCAGTTGACGAGGTCACGGTCGGATGCAATACGGAGCTCCATGTGCTTGTCGCACTCGTAAGCAAGCTCCTTATAATATAACTCCAGTACCTGGCGGGCCTCCTGCTCCCGGTAGAAGAGATTCTTCAGATCAGTCTCTGAAGCCTTCAGCTGCACTACCCGAGTCTCAAGCTCTACAAACGACAAGGCACAGCGGGTTAGACTACCTCTCGACCTCCAACAAGTACTTAACAAGACAAGTGGTGTACCTTTGTTTTTGTTGCCGAGTGACTTGTTCTTCCGCACCATGTCGTCTCTCTTCGCCTGCACCTCCTGGATGTCATTGTGGTACTTGGCAAAAGCAGTATCCAGCTTGGACTGCATGGTGGCAGCGTGCTTCTGAAACTTCACAAGTTGGTCCTCCAGCGTCTCGGCCCGAAGCACAGCGTCGCCGTACCCCTGAAGCATCTCTGACTTCAAGCGGGATCTCTCAGCGACGTCCTGCGCGGACAAGACACACCAGATGGGTACTCAACGCTAAAGGACTGACTACCCAAGGGTGATGACTACTCACCTTCATCCACTGTTCGGCTTGGCGGACCGCTTCCAGGTGCCGAGCCACCGTTGCCGGATCGACCAGGTTGTCCGCCAACAACTCGATCCCGCCACGACTACTCGTAGCGGCTTCGGTCATCAGCGCCGAGCGGATCGACTCTGCGTCTTGGATCTCCGGCGAGCGGACGACTACCTCCAGAGCGGGTTCTGGTAGCGTGGCGGCCTCCTCTCCTCTAGTCGTCGCAGCGGCTTCCGTGGCGGTCACCTCCATCGGCTCGGAGGCTTCTACGGCTGCCTCTTTAGTCTCCGGTGCCACGTCCTCTACGGGCACCGCCGACGAGATTTCGTTTCCTCCGGCCTCAGCACCTGTCGACAGAAAGATAAGTGTATCAGTCAACATGCGACTATGACTACTCTACGAAGGCTCTTTGACTTCAACAGAGTACTCACCTTCAACGATGCTGGCCACGGGCAGCGTAGCCTCGGTGATCGGCGCTTCGGGCTCCGCCTGAGGGGCGGGAGTGGACTCCTCAGCGGGCGGCGCGGCTCCTTCTTCCCCACCGCTGCAGAGGGTTCATCCCCTCCCAGGACAGGTCCGTCGATTTCCTGTAGAATACACAAGCCGGTTGTCAATCAAGTACGACTACCACATGAAGTACTACTCGGGAAAATTCAGCACTTACAGGCTTGACCGGACTACCGTCACGGTCGGGGCGCTGAGGATGCTGGCGATGTCTACTAGTCCCGCCTCGGCAGGCGCCTCCTCCTGCGCCTCTGTGGCCGCTGCCCCTTCCGCTGCCTCTTCTGCAGCAGCAGCAGCGGGTTCCGTGCTCCCCTTGGCAGCAGGGGGCTGGCGCTACATCTGCGCCAAGAGTTCTTCAACAGTGGGGGTTGGGCTACGACTTCCAGTGGCCTCCCCCACCGTGTCCCATTCGTCTTCGTCGCCCTGCTCGACGGGCTCCGTAGGCGGCAACTCCTGCAAGCAAGGAAACTTCTTCATCAACAAGTGAACTCGAGACACGAGTACTCGACCACACTAGTGAAGACGGCTTACCTCCTGAGACGTGGTCTCAGTGACCTTCAATCTCTTGGTCACAAGCTTCCGGACCACATTGTGTGGTCTCCTCGGCGGCGCGGGTAGACTAGCCTCCAGGCTAGTCGGTCGATCCGGAACGAGAGGGACGTGAGGTAAGCCGGGACGGCTAAACCTCGACAGCAGCTGAAAGCGGTCCTGCAGTGGCTCTTCGTCGACGTCCTCGTCGGACGTGTCTTCCACGACAACGGTGTCGTCTCCTTCGCCAACTTCTCGCCGCTCCTTAGCCTTGGCTTTCCCCTCTTCTGGGACCTCGACTAGCTGAGGAGGCGACTGCGGCTCGGAGACGAACTTCTTCAAGTCATCCTGCAAGAAGAACAATGCATCAGTGCGACTACTCTCATACAATGGGTACTTGACTATGGGTGCGGCTAGTTACCTCCTTTGGTGGGCGCGCGGTGGAGTACTCCGGTACGGGGCACGCCATGTACGGTGGCATATCCTTGAAGATCCGGGACAACCTGTCGACAATGTCGTCGTCGTCGACTTCGTCTCCAGGCATCCGCGACGTATCGTCGTCGCCAGTGTACTCGTACCCCAGGGTGTCGCGAGCCATCAGTGGCGCACCCGCGCTTCGTGGGCGAAGGCCACGTGCTCGGCCCTCAGCCCAGCTTCCCCCAGCGCCTTGATCCGCGCCAACAACTCAGGCAGCTGGATCCTTTCCTGCATCGTCGGCTCCGAGTTCCACCATGGGTGATGCTTGGGCAGCTTCCCGCTCGGCTTCGGCAACTCCGGATGGTGGTTCGTGACGTAGAACCATTTGACCTTCCAGTCTTCGTTGGAGTCTATCAGCTTGTACGAGAGGTACTGCTCGGCGGCGTCCTCCCTCATCTGGATCCCCGCTCCTCCGACAACCCCACCCGAGATAATTCCGTACTATCGCCTAAACCACTCCACTTGGTCATTATGTGATAATAAGGAAGCATCCCGTTGAGTGTTGCCGGGTTTACGCCTGGTGAATCACTTGGAACCACAGAGAGGATCGAACGAATGCATTAAAACTCCCACGAAGGAGAGTCCGGAGTGCCTTACAATTTAATACTAATCTCCCCGTAGGGTCCAATTATTACATACCATTAATTCCAACATGGTAATAAGTCATTCAGAGTTTTACTAAATAGTGGAAGTTCTAATAACGATACATTACGACATCACCAGAGGCCATCTGTGACACCGTTACTCAACGTCCTCTTCCACCCATTCCAGCTTCCAGCTGAGTGGAATCTTACCAGGTCAAACCACTTCACCTGAAAACAAAGATTACAGCAAGTCTGAGTATACTAATACTCAGCAAGACTTACCCGACAAAAACTTCCTCTAGACATGCCGGCTTTTGGCTGGTGGGTTTGTTTTGCCAAAAAGCAACTAAGGTCATGGATCCTTACTTTCAATATTTTAGCTCGGTTTCTAGTGAGGTTATCATTACTAAGTGAGCAACTGATACAAACAAGAATTGTACAACACAATTAATTCACGCAGAAGGTTTCACATAGTTCCATTATTATCGGATATCATGGCCAGCTGATTAAGCAGTCTCGGGTAATGGTGAGAGGCCGACAATCGATTGATTCATACACCTTGCAAGGCAACCTAAACACACGGAGCGGTGCCCCACAGAGCTGACACCGACCAAACGGTTCCCGAAAGTCCTCGGGTTGGGATGATAGCCTACAGTCCCGGGTACAGCGCTATCTGGAATGCCCCACACAGTGCATCCAGCCTCACACATGTACCCTCCTTCCGGTTGCAAGCCGGGCAGGAGACGAATCGAGATTAGTAGTAGTAAAATCTCGTACCATCTCATTAAGGTACTAGGCTTACCGGTCCCATTCCCGACAAGTGCTTAGTACATTCAAAAGCTTAGCCCACGAAGCCACTGGACCGGAGCCCAAATCCCATGCTCTTACCACATGAGCAATTCAATACTTTAATTGGGGATTTCCACAAAGGAAAACCTATTCTCGCGAGTGACGAACATCACTCGACTTGTACCGGATCCTTAAGCATAGCAACTAGCGACCTAACATGCTAGTAAAAGATCATAGGTACTTAGGGAACATGCAACTAGGGTTCCATTTCAACTCCTGAACGTAAATGCACATACAAAATCAAGAAGTAAATTCAGAGGTTTAAAGGAACACTGGGGTTAATGAATAAACCGGGGCTTGCCTTCGCTAGCACAAGCAGTTAGACAATCTGCCGGACTTTGGTCTGGGTCTTGCTCTATGGCGACGTAGTGCACGCCTCCTCCGGCTCCCTCGTTCACGTCTTCTGACACGAGCGTGTAATTACCGTCGGGGACTTCTACACGGAAGATGCAATGCAAGACCTAAGTGACCATTTAAAATTAATTAATTTCAAACAACTTATGACAACCAAGAGGTGCATGCTTGAACGCATTCACCTAGATAATAATACATTCAGCATACTCTTCCTATAAAGGAACAATATGTGTTGCTTCATTATCTAGACTTTTACGGTGACTGTGTACATATATATAAACAAATTCATTTAATTTACATCAGCAAAACAGTAGCAAAGCTACAAGTTGGATAGGGTTTGTCATATTCCCCTTAAGAAAAGCATTCAACATTTATTTATTTGAAGCAACACAAAAGACTATGCGACACTTGCATGATGTGAAAAACGGCATGGTTATAAAAGAAAATTACCTTTATTTACCAACAGCAATGAAATTTACTTTTAATACCACCATTTGACTTCCTTAGCTCAAACCTTTAACTTATACACAAAGAATGCATTTTTCCTATTTTTCCCTTTACTAGATTACACTAGTTTAAACTCCTTGTAGCCAACTAAAACATGTCAAAACTAACCAGCAGTACCTACTGGTCCTACTGACCAGGACCACTTCCTTGGGCAGCAAGAAAAGCGGTTTTAGCACCACTGCAATTAATTACACAAATTATGTGCATTACTAGCTAGCATATAAGGGAATATTGCATATTAAAATAATCACAACAAAACTGAGTCCAAACTTCCTCTCACACATGCTTTGGTCCAAAACAAGCTTAAAGACCTAACAAACACATATATAGCCTTTATGAAACATGCTACAAAATTTTATGATTAAAAACATGCATAAATGAGGAAATAATATTTGTAAGAGAGATAAAATCATGGTAAATTCACCAAGGATGCATTTTGGTATCAAAAGACAATATCCAAAAGTTGGGCTCAAGAATAATTATATTTGGAGCTACAAAAATCATCTAGGCAGATTTATCAATTTCTACAAAATGATTTTTATAAAGAGATTCCTTCAGTAACTTTGTGCAATTTTTGGCACAGATTCTAGACATACTAGTTCCCACAATATATCCAAAGTTCAGCTCTAGATCATTGGTAGATTTCACAGAATCATAGATCTAGGTATTTTACATTTGTATTTTTCAAGCAAAATCTAAAGCTCAAAAATATATACACCTTTGGACAAAGTTGTAGTTTTAGGTACACAGAGCACCACAAAATTGGGTTTGCTATTTTTGGATTTTTCTACAATTTTTAATCGATTTTACAAAATCCAGCTAAAGCACATCAAAGAGTATAGAATCTTTTAGCACTCGGGTCCTTGGAAGTTTTTAAATCCTCACACTTATGCCCTTGCCTTCCCCTCCCTTGGAACTGACGGCAACGGAGAGCTCGCCGGCGGCGAGGAGAGGCACGACAGGCAAACAAGCGGGGGTAAACGGCGATTGAGCTCACCCGTGGTCGATGGGTGGCGGAGGATTGGCCCGGGGTACTGCCGGCGAGCGGCGGCGACGGACCGGTGGTGGCGCGGCTGCGGGTACTCGAATTCCGGCGAGGACAGGGACGGTGCAGGCCAATGTGTTGCGCGGGCAGCTTCACTAGGGTCCAAGGGATACGCTGAGGTGGTTGGTTGGCTCGGGAGACGAGCGGGAAGCAGAGCTCGTCGTCGACTGTCTGGCGGTGGCCGCGGGAGAGATCCCTCCGGCGAGCTGGCAGCTCGAGCAAACCAATAAGCGCGCGCAGGAGCTACAGGGGGGTCTTACGAAGTTGAAGGACCGATATGGCGAACCAGAGAGGGGGGGAGTGAATGGGAGCCGATAAAAATTCTTCTCGAAGGAGATGAAAACTCCAACAAGACGAACGCGGCTTCCAACACACGTCTCCGACTCACTACCAAGGTTGGTCAAGCCCACGTAGCCACCGGAGTGCCACGCGGACCTAGGAACCAACACGTAACCTTCGGACCCGAGAAACGCGGCGGAAAAACCAAACCTCGAGTCTACGGACCCACACTTCGGTCGAGCCGGTGAGCACCACCGGTCGGACCAGGTCCCTGCGAGCGAAAGCGAGCAACTTTCACTAAGTGGCTCTACACCGGTCGAGGCCGGTGAGACACACCGGTCGGACCGATGGCGGCACGAAAGCCCCCATGACACCAAACGAGGCCAACCGACCACCAAACGGACCCAAACTCGAAACGGCGGCACCACGGGACAACAACGAACACACCAAGACGTTCACCCGAGCAAAAACCCACAAGGGCTCGCACCGGTCGGACCGGTCAAGAGCACCGGTCGAGCCGGTGTAGCACGGGCGGCTCGGGATGAACGGCACCCGCGGGTCAACTCCCCCAAATCCAAATCTCGATCTCCCGAATCACTCCTGAGACTTGAACAAGACTTTGGGGATATCGGGAACACCTCATGAGGAGTCCATAGCCAAGTTTAATCCCACCAAATCTCGTCCAAAAAGGAGGAATCGAAGAAATCCCGCCGAAAGCACTTCCAACCCAAGAACTCAAGAAACCCCAAAATCGAGCACCTTTTCTCACGGATTTGGGAGGGGAATCACAACCCAAAGAACCACGAAGGGTTCCCACAAATTTCCCCCATCAAATCCCCAAGAGAAAAGTCCCGAAAACAACCCAAAGAAATCACCGAGAGAGGGCTCCGAAAATCACCACCATGAACAACCGGGGAAAAACACATCCAAACCTTGAGGAACCACGCCGAATCATCTATACATGAAACAAAGGTTCGTACAAGGTCTAGCAAGCCGCCCGATCATCCATCCCTCTCTACAAGATCTCTCCGTGAAGCTCTCTTGCTAGTCCTAAGGAAACCTAAGGAAAATAGGTGGAAAATAGGAAAACTAATGAGCTAGGGTTCCAAGAGTTGGCTGCCATCCTCTCACATCTTGGGTTATATGGAGGCAACCGAATGTCTAAAATGCCCTTCTCTACTAACTAGGGATACAAGCCCCTCAAGGGCGGATTTGGAATTCTTGATGTCTTCACCATCGGACGGATGCCGGCGACCGCACCTGCGTAGCCTCGACGCAAGACATGCGATCCCGATGCGTGTCCTCCGCTTCGAAGATTCCGGTTGCGTCGTCGCACACCGGTCGGAGGCCAGGTCCCCATCGGTCGGACCCACCGGTCGGGCCGGTGCAGTGCTGCTTTGCACCTCCGTCTTCGGTTCTCCGGTCTTGGCTTTGTGGATCAACCAAGGAACCCGGTGGTTTTACGGTGAACCACCGGAAACCCCGCGAACTCGGTGTAGCCTCCGCCAATCTCCACTCATGACTTGGCTCCCACGTAGTCCCGGCTCGACCTTGGTTTTGAGGCTCAACCAAGAAACCGTCCACGACTTCATCTTCTTGTTCATGCCACCATGCGGCCCGCACTTGACCCCGCGGCCACCGGGTCCCTCGAACGAAGCCTACTTGTCTTCTCCACACCCGGAGGCCTCACCGGCAACGACCTTTCGCGCTTGTTCTTCACCGCACCAACACGAGTCAAGCCGCAACCTGCACCTGCAATACTTAGCCAAGAATCAGTCCACACAATGTTGTCAATCACTCATCACACAAGGAAGCGACCATCCACCGGTCCTCGAACCACACATGGTCCTCAATCTCCCCCTTGATGAGTGCATTGACAACACCCACACGAAAGTAACAAGAGAGAAAAGAAAAAGAAAAGAAACGAACAAAAAGAAACTCCAACAAGCAATCGAAAAGCCAAACAAAGGCAAAGAGCAAGATCACTTGAAGAAAACAAGTCTCGGACCCCTTAGGCAAGGGCAACGGCTCGACACATCCGAGACAAAGCAAAGCTCAAGCAAAGAGCGCAAACCACCAAAACAAAGCTCGAACACCACAAAGAGCTCCCCCTGCACACATGCAAGCTCCCCCTGAATCAATGCACCTCCCCCTGGACGAATGCATGCGAGACACCACTTGAAACGGGGGCGGTACCGCAACAAAACAGCCACGACCGGTCGGACCGGTCCACACCACCGGTCAGACCGGTGTGCAACATGTGTACGGAACTAGCACTCACACCGGTCGGACGGTGACCACGGCCGTCGGACCGGTGCACAACGGAGACCCGAAATGGCTCGAAACCACTGAAAACCTTCTAAACACGTCCAGACAAGCCATTTCAAGCTCAAACTTCTCCCCCTTGTTGGCAATGCATGAATCAAGCCAAAAATGCAAAACTTTCAACCTAGAGCTTCTCAAATAGACAAAATTCAACAAAGAATGCTACACATGTCCAAATGAGCAAGTTAGATACTCTACGGCTTCGTATCGATCTCAACTACATGATCACCAAGTTTCACAACCATTGGACGAAGCTAAGATGGATTTTGGCAATTTTGCGAAAAACTTGCCTCTCATGAGCAAAATCCTAAACATGATCAAAGCATATCAAAATGGCAAAGCCACACAAACTTCATGCTAGGACAGCCATTCTAATCATAAGACCAACACAAAGCCACCGAGCCATGTGCCTACTTCTATGTATGAGACTTCTCATTGGTAGGCATCATGCAACGGTTTAGCACCCAAAGCGAATTAAATTCAGCACATATGACACGGAGCATATTTTCCAAGCATTTTTCATTTCATTTTCAGATTGGTAAATGGTACATGAAATGTCTTTGCGACAAAAAGGAACTTATGCCCCTCCACAAGATAAATCAAGGGGGCTAAACATTCATGATGGCAAATGAGCCTTTGGCCCCATATGATCAATAAACTAGCTATCCAACCACAACTTAAGCATGGCAAGGCCACAAAAACATGTCAAGAGCATGTAAAGGCATTTACACATGAGAGAGCATACATGTGACATTTTTCAAAAGCATAGCTATCAACCATGGATTATTCATCAAGATCATCAAGAGCTAAGCCAAACTAACCGTAGCATACCAAATAAGCTCACAGAGACATATATCTCATTCCATGGTGAACAATGTATATGAGAGAAGCTTTTCCTAACCAATGCATATGATACAAAATGCATGCAATCTAAGATACAAGGATGCCTATACATCATGTTACATATGCCATGCAAAATGCAAGAAATGCACAAAGGAAAGCTATACATATGCTACAAACCGGCTCCTCGAGGGGAGGCAAAACGGGCTCGACACCACCGGCAAAAGAGAGCTCCCACACACCCAACTCAAGAAATCAAACACACACCAAGTTCCCCCCGCAAACGAGTGAAAGTTGCTTGATCTAGGGGTTTGGTGAAAATATCGGCTAGTTGGTCATGTGTGGGTACATGGATCAAAGCTATCTTTCCTTTCTCGACGTTGTCTCTCAGAAAATGGTACCTCACTTCTATGTGTTTGGTTTTGGAATGGAGCACTGGGTTCTTGGCAACGCTTATGGCACTGGTGCTATCACATTGAAGTGGAACATGGGTATACTCCTCACCAAAGTCACTCATGGTGTAGGTGATCCAAAGGAGCTGAGAGCAACAACTAGCAGCGGCAACATACTCGGCCTCGGTCGTGGATTGAGCAACACTCGGCGCTTGCGGGAAGACCAAGACACCAACGAAGAACCCAAAAGCGGCAAGTCCCGAAGTGGACTTCCTATCCAACCGACACCCGGCAAAATCCGCGTCTGAAAAGCCATGAAGCGCCAAAGAAGAAGACGCGGAGTACCAAAGGCCCAAGTCGGGAGTGTGACGCAAGTACCTGAAAATTCGCTTCACCGCCTGCCGATGCGAAGTCCTTGGAGACGCTTGAAAACGAGCGCACAGACACACCGAGAACTGTATGTCCGGCCTCGTCGCCGTCAAGTAGAGGAGTGACCCGATCATGCTCCGGTACTCCTTCTGGTCCACGTGTTCACCTTCCTCGTCCGCATCAAGAGCTGTAGTCGTACTCATCGGCATCGTCATAGCCTTGGAGTCCTCCATCTTGAACTTCCGCACAATCTCCTTGGTGTACTTAGCCTGGTGCACAAATGTTCCTTCCTTTGATTGTTTGATTTGTTGCCCGAGGAAGAACTGCAACTCGCCCATCATGCTCATCTCAAACTCCCTGCTCATATCATCTGCAAACCTCGCAACAAGAGAGTTAGACGAGCCACCAAAGACAATATCATCCACATACACCTGCACAATCAGGATATCTCTGCCCTGCCTCAGCAAAAACAAGGTTTGATCGACCTTCCCCATCTCAAAACCTCTCTCAAACAAGAACCCCCTCAACCTGCCATACCAAGCTCTAGGCGCCTGCTTCAGCCCATACAGCGCCTTCCTCAACTTGTACACCTGGTGGGGGTACTTCTCACTCTCAAACCCCGGAGGTGTCTCACATACACTTCTTCCTCCGGGCACACCATTCGGAAAAGCACTCTTCACATCCATTTGGTGCAACTTGAACCCTTTAGCCACGAGAAAAGGCTAGAAGGATCCTAATCGCCTCCAAACGGGCTACGGGAGCAAAGGTCTCCTCGTAGTCGATCCCCTCCTTCGACCGAACCCCCGGGCAACAAGTCTCGACTTGTTCCTCACAACCTCACCCTTCTCTCCCTCTTTGTTTTTCCACACCCACTTGGTACCAATCGGCTTACACCACGGGGGGAGGGTCAACCAACTCCCACACCCGATTCCTCTCAAAGTTCTCCAACTCCTCATGCATCGAGTTAACCCAATTATGATCGGATAGTGCGTGTCCAATGTCTTTGGGCTCGAAAGAAGCAACAAACGCAGCATGAGCAAAATGGGAATTGTTTCGAACCCTCGACCGTGTAGTGCGTTCATTCATGTCGCCGATGATCCTCGAAGGCCGGGTGATCCACTTGAACTCGCCGGGGGAGGTTCTCGCCTCGAAGCTACCTCCCCCTCAACATCGGCCTTCTCCTTGTTCTCGATTTGTCGTCGTAGGTGTAGCAGAGGGTCCATCCATCATCGTAGTCGAAGTAGTGGGTACATGTTCGCCGGGGGCACCGCACCGCCATCCTCATCATCACCATGTTCATGCTCCTCCTCCCGAAAGATCTCCTCGCCAAGCTCATCATCACCCGCACACTCAAAAACAAGGCGACTACGTGGCTCTGTCTCGTCGAAGGTTACCTCGCAAGTCTCCACGATTTGGTTAGTTTCAAGATTGAGCACACGATATGCTCTAGAATGAGATGCATAACCAAAGAAAATGCCATCGACGGACACGGCCTCAAACTTATCCAACTTCCCGCCTTTCTTCGAATGAAACACTTGCAACCAAAGACATGGAAGTGACTCACCTTGGGTGTGCGGCCATGCATCAACTCATAGCATGTCTTCTTCTTGTGCACTGCGAGGTATATCCTGTTCGACACATAGCATGCGGTATTCACCGCCTCAGCCCAATACCTCCTCGGAGTCCTATGCTCATCAAGCATCGTCCGAGCCATCTCGCACAAGGTCCTGTTCTTCCTTTCCACAACACCATTCTGGGGAGGCGTATACGGACTCGAAAACTGGTGCTCAAGACCCAAGTCATGACAAAAGGTTTCAAAACGAGAGTTCCTGAATTCCGAGCCATTATCACTGCGGATAGCTCGTATGGCATCTCCGTGCCTCTCGTTCCTCAACCCCAAGACTAGATCTCGAACAAAACCAAACGTCTCCACCTTATCCTCCAGAAAAAACACCCACGCATACCGAGAGTAGTCGTCCACCACAACAAGGACATACCACTTCCCACCCGCAGATCGCACACGAGCTGGGCCAACAAGGTCCATATGGAGCAGCTCGCATGGACGCTCAGTCATCACATCGGTGAGAGGCGGGTGAGAAGAGGCCACCATCTTGGCATGCCTACACGGAGCACAAACCAACTCTTTCTCAAGCCTCAACCGTGGCAATCCTCGGACCAAATTGAGTTTACTCAAGCGAGACAAAAGGTCAAAGCTCAAGTGACCCAACTTCCTATGCCACTTCCACAACTCACTCGAAGAACCGGCTAAGAAACAACGCTCCACACCCGAAGACCGAGAAAAATCAGCACGAAACACCGACCCTCGGGAACGACCATACGGACAAGGTCCCCTCGAGAGTCCACAATCCGAGAACCACCTGGCCGAAACAACACCTCAAAGCCCTCATCCAACAACTGGGACACAGAAAGCAAATTGTACCCCAGCGATTGAACAAGAGCAACACGCCTCAGAGTGATCTTGTCACTCACTTTTATCTCACCTTCTGAAAGCACACGCCCACGCCCATTGTCCCCAAAGGTGATGTACCTCTTCGTCACCACCGGGACGAGACTTGAGAACCCCCCCCTGTCTCCGGTCATATGCCTCGAGCAACCGGAGTCAATCAACCAAATGTTCTTCAAGTCTCCCACCTGAAAATCAAAAATAAGCACGTGAGCGAACAAACGACTCAGCACTGGGGTTAGTACCAAAGGAGGAAAACCAGTGCCGAGCCATTTGCTCGAAAGTGGGGTTAGCACCGACCAAAGCATCTCTCCTACCAAAGCTACCTCCACGAACACCACCACGGTAACCACCCTGAGGGAACCACCCCCTCTCGCCCGGAGGAGGACCAAAACCACGCAAGAAAGCCCGTGGAACGTCCTTCCTCTCCAACTCAACGCCACGACTCCTCCAATCCCCGTATTGAGCACGAGGAGGGGAACGCCTAGCAAGCCGACCACCGCACCCTTTCCGGCCCAACCACCGAACCACGACCACCGAAACAACCCTCGCACCGTACGAGCTCAAAACCCAAACGGTGTCGTCTGTGCCCGCACCGGTCGACCGGTGCTCCACACCCGGCCGACCGGTGTGACTCGGCGGGCGACACCCCTGCGGCCTTCTTCTCTCCCCAAGCCCGAACTGTCCTCACACTCGCCTTGCCCCTGGGCATCTGCATACGAGGCTCAAGTACACCATCGGAAGGGTGGTACTTGTCCTTGTTAGCCCACTCCTTCTCCATTCTCTCCTCTCGCTTCCTCTTGAAGCAAAACTCCTCCTTATGGCCATCTCTCCCACAATAGCCACAATGGAACCTCACAAGCTTAGGCTTAGGCTTGGGATGTGGCTGCTCACTCAATTTCTCTCCACTCAAACCCTCCACCAGTTTCTCACCACTTGCCTTCTCACTCTCCTTCCCAAAGAACACTTTCCCCGAAGTGCTCACAAACTTGATAGGCTTTTGTAGGTCATTTGTGGGTGTAGGAAACACGGGTGGAGCTGGGGTTGTGTCTAGTCGGTTCCTTAGATGGTTAGGTTTTGGTGGGAAATCATTTTTGTGGTGGGTTTTTGGTGGCTCCGGGATGTTCTCTCCACTTCCTTCACCAACCTTGTTTGCCCCAAGTCCCTCACCATCTTGCCTCTTAAAGGCCTCGATCATCATCCTCAATTGAGGCTCATGACCGGACAACCAACCCATCAACTTCCTCAAGTCATCATTCTCATCCTGCAAACGATCAACATAATGCGCAAGCTCCAAATTTTTCAATGCATGCATTTCACAGGTAGAGCAAGATGTAGGCATGGGTTCCTTCAATTTAGCCTTGAGCGAACTAGTGTAAGCATGCATCTCATCAATCTTAGCATGCAAAACAGGGCAAGAAGTGCAAGCACCTAGCAAAGCAGGTCTAGACTTAAGCTCCGGCCACTTCAACCCTAAGCACATCTAGTTCCTCACACTTGGAGGCATGCTTCTCCTTAAACAAAGCAAGATCGGCAAGGAATATGGAGCAATCAACACAATCATTCTCATCAGAAACAACAGGGCTAGCCTTAAGCGAATCAATCTCAAGCTTGCTATCAAGCACCTGTGTCTCTAGCTCAGCCACTCTAGTCCTAGCATCCTCGAGTGAAGCCCTAAGATCTTTCCTCATTTTCTTGGCCTCTCTAAGCATGTCATCACGGTTATCAAGCAAAGAGCCAAGCCTCTCATTCTCCTGGCGCAAGAAGGGAAGTTCATCACGCACCTCGTCGTCGGACTCAGAGTCCGAGTCGCTCTGTGTGCTCTTCTTGCTGCCGGAACTCAGCGCCATGGTGCAGAAGCCATCTCTCGCGAAGCAGCTCAGCCCGCTCAGGTTCTTGGACGACTTCTTGTTCTTGCGGCGATCTCCCTCGTCTTCGCCTCGCTCGAGCTCGAGGTGGAGTACGCGGAACTGGAGTCGACGTCGCTCGCTCCAACCATCGCTCGGGCCTTGCCTCGGCCCTCCTTCTTCCTCGATCGTCGCTCGTCCTTGTACTTGTTCTTGTGCTTGCTCTTGTG
Organism: Cenchrus americanus; assembly: GCA_947561735.1. Taxonomy (NCBI): domain Eukaryota; kingdom Viridiplantae; phylum Streptophyta; class Magnoliopsida; order Poales; family Poaceae; genus Cenchrus; species Cenchrus americanus. The sequence goes on along the minus strand of OX387242.1, from coordinate 150,866,303 downwards.
GTCGCGCCTCGAACGGTACTTGCCATCGTTCATCCTCGGCTTGTGCTTGTAGCCGTCCTTGTTCTCGGCCTTCTCCGGGCAGTCGGCGACGAAGTGTCCCGGCTTGCCGCACTGGAAGCAAGTCCTCGTGTTCCTCCTCATGTTCACGCGGTTCTCGTGCAGCCTCTCGAACCGCCTTGTCAACAGCGCCAGCTCGTCCTCTCCAAGGTCATCAAACTCCTCATCTGGCATAGACATCAAAGAGGAAAACGAGAACATCCTGGTGGATGGGTTAGAGTTAGTCTTTCCTTTGGAACCACAAACGAGGGCAAGACTATGGGAATCAGTCGGTCCCTCGAGCTTGGCAGTCATGCCCCTATCCACCTCAGCCGACTTGAGCTTCGAGAACAGCTCGTTCACCGTCAGAGTATCATACCTCTCCGACTCGACTATGGCCTTGAACTTTCCGCACCATATCGTACGATCCAAAGAGTGTAAGAGCTTGACCACTCTATCATGATCATCGTACGGGAGCACGTCCACATTGGCCCTCATGTTGTTCACCACCACCGTGAACCTCTGAAACAAGGCATCGATGGACTCACCGGGGAGATGAGTGAAGTTCTCGTACTCTCTCCGAAGAGGTCGCATACAACCGTGCTCGAACACGGGCGTTCCCAACATGAGCCTCCTTCAACACCGCCCAAATCCTACAAGCCAAGTGCTCGGTGTGCATCCGATCGAACTCGGCCGACACAAAGCACGAAACAAGTAGTCGACCGCCTTATTGTTGGCGTCGAATCCGTCCCTCGACCCACGGAGCTAGGAAATCCATCGGTGGACATAACCTGTGTCCACCGTGACATCCCAAAGCGGTCGACCCTTTCCGCGGAGGAACGCACCCATCCGCTTGCTCCACATCCGGTAGTTCTTGCCATCGAAGTGTGGAGGACCCGAACCCCGTTCTCGGTACGCCATCCTTGGATCTTAGACTCGGTTAGAGTCAACAAAGACCCGAACCGGCTCGATACCACTTGAAGGACCGATACGGCGAACCAGAGAGGGGGGAGTGAATGGGAGCCGATAAAAATTCTTCTCGAAGGAGATGAAAACTCCAACAAGACGAACGCGGCTTCCAACACACGTCTCCGACTCACTACCAAGGTTGGTCAAGCCCACGTAGCCACTGGAGTGCCACTGGACCTAGGAACCAACACGTAACCTTCCGACCCGAGAAACGCAGCGGAAAAACCAAACCTCGAGTCTACAGACCCACACCGGTCAGACCGGTGAGCACCACCGGTCAGACCGGTCCCTGCAGGTGAAACTGAGCAACTTTCACTAAGTGGCTCTATACCGGTCAGACCGGTGAGACACACCGTTAGACCGATGGCAGCCTGAAAGCCCCCAAGACACCAAACAGGCCAACCGACCACCAAACGGACCCAAACTCAAAACTGCAGCACCACGGGACAACAACGAACACACCAAGACGTTCACCCGAGCAAAAACCCACAAGGGCTCGCACCGGTCAGACCGGTCAAGAGCACCGATCAGACCGGTGTAGCTGGGCGACTCGGGATGAACAAACACCGCGGGTCAACTCCCCCAAATCCAAATCTCGATCTCCCGAATCACTCCACGGACTTGAACAAGACTTTGGGGATATCAGGAACACCTCATGAGGAGTACATAGCCAAGTTTAATCCCACCAAATCTCGTCCAAAAAGGAGGAATCGAAGAAATCCCGCCGAAAGCACTTCCAACCCAAGAACTCAAGAAACCCCAAAATCGAGCACCTTTTCTCACGGATTTGGGAGGGGAATCACGGCCCAAAGAACCACGAAGGGTTCCCACAAATTTCCCCCATCAAATCCCCAAGAGAAAAGTCCCGAAAACAACCCAAAGAAATCACCGAGAGAGGGCTCCGAAAATCACCATCAAGAACAACCGGGGAAAAACACATCCAAACCTTGAGGAACCACGCCGAATCATCTATACATGAAACAAAGGTTCGTACAAGGTCTAGCAAGCCGCCCGATCATCCATCCCTCTCTACAAGATCTCTCTGTGAAGCTCTCTTGCTAGTCCTAAGGAAAACCTAAGGAAAATAGGTGGAAAATAGGAAAACTAATGAGCTAGGGTTCCAAGACTTGGCTGCCATCCTCTCACATCTTGGGTTATATGGAGGCAACCGAATGTCTAAAATGCCCTTCTCTACTAACTAGGGATACAAGCCCCTCAAGGGCGGATTTGGAATTCTTGATGTGTTCACCATCGTACGGATGCCCGGCGACCGCACCCTGCGTAGCCTCGACGCAAGACATGCGATCCCAACGCGTGTCCTCCGCTTCGAAGATTCCGGATTGCGCCGTCGCACGGTCAGACCGGTCCCCATTGGTCAGACCGGTCAGACCCACCGGTCAGACCGGTCTGGTGCTGCTGCACCTCCGTCTTCGGTTCTCCGGTCTTGGCTTTGTGGATCAACCAAGGAACCCAGTGGTTTTTCGGTGAACCACCGGAAACCCCCGCGAACTCGGTGTAGCCTCCGCCAATCTCCACTCATGACTTGGCTCCCACGTAGTCCCGGCTCGACCTTGGTTTTGAGGCTCAACCAAGAAACCGTCCACGACTTCATCTTGCTGTTCATGCCACCATGCAGCCCGCACTTGACCCCGCTGGCCACCGGGTCCCTCGAACGAAGCCTACTTGTCTTCTCCACACCTGGAGGCCTCACCGGCAATGACCTTTCGCGCTTGTTCTTCACCTGCACCAACACGAGTCAAGCCGCAACCTGCACCTGCAATACTTAGCCAAGAATCAGTCCACACAACGTTGTTAATCACTCATCACACAAGGAAGCGACCATCCACCGGTCCTCGAACCACACATGGTCCTCAGAAGTGGAAAGCAGCACGTGTTGGCGAGGAAGAGCAGGTGGGGGTGGAGTTCACCGCGAGGCACCTATGGCGGACGGCGGCGGCTCGGCGCCCGCGCGAGGAAGGACTGGACGGCTTTATAGCCGTGCACCAGGCGGCTGAGGTGATGGCTTGGGCACCAAGTTGAAGCTAAACCAGGTATGGGCCGTGGCATGGCCGGAGTACGGCGCGAATGGGCGGCGGCGACGTGCGGCGTGTACGCCGGCGCGCGGTAGGTTGGGCGGCGCGGCGCGGGCACGGCGACACCGCGGCCCATGGATGCGAAGCACGTGGCGCCAATGGAGCGGGTAGGAGCGACGGTTCTACGGCGCATGGACCGGCGGGTCGTCGGCCGCCTCGGCGTTCGGACCCGAGGGGTGGGTCGCGGTGAGCGCGCGCGATGCGGCGCTACGCGACGCCGTGCAGGGCAGCGCTCTGGCTCAAAGCCATTCCAAGTACCCTACTTTGAATTGGATTTTCTCAATTTTTCCAAACAGAACTGCACCAAAGCTTGACTACCAAACTTACTCACCACACTATCCTCTACAAAGTTTGCAAAGGCTCTAAGGTTTTAGATCAAAGGATTCGACATAAACTGCAGGGGAACTTGACAGAAATCTCGGCCCTGGTGAACAGTGAAAGCAGACATTAACTTGCATTTTTCAGCAATTTGCACTTCAAACCAGCAATGCCACTCAACACGAAAGTTGTGTCCCTCGACAAAATACACAACTTTTGTATTGGGAGAATTTGAAGTGTTTAGGGTAAATTTGGAGAACGCGGCAAAAGTTCCGGCTGACATGGATGGGTCAACAAGGAGTCAAGGGTTTTTGAGTGGGGTCTTGACCAAGGTGAACTTTGGTTGACCAATAGGTGTCATTTGGGTTTGTCGGTGATGTTTTCGAGGTGATGGCCCAGGTTGGCCGTCGTTTGACCAAAGTCAACCCAATTGACCAGATCATTAGGTTTGATTAACCCGGCCGAAAACCTGGGGCGTCACAGCCTACCCCCCTTAAACAGAATCTCGTCCCGAGATTCGACAACAATAGTGGGGGCAACTCTTTCTAGCAAGATAAGGGTTACAAGACGAAATATGTACTCGCTTACATTTCTAGGTAGCGAGAATTCATATAGGGCAAAAGATATATGGGACTCTCCTCGCTACCTCATCGCAGTTCATGAGGGAGAGGACGATGGATGTGTACATGGAAAACTAAAAGAAGGCAAACTCCACCGACAATGCAGAGATACATCGCTGCAAGCGTCCAGCGGAGGGACTCAAACATCTCCCCGATCTGGGACATGGTCGACGATGGAGGTGGGGTTCTTCCCTCGGTCTTCTTCGAGCTTCTTCGGGAGGCGGTTGACGAAGAAGGCTATCCAGCTTACTCGGCAAGTGGGCAAAGCAGAAGAGATAGACTAGTAGTGGGTTGGCTAAAACTAGCCGGAGGAAAAAGAAGAGTAGCGACACTGTCTGTCGAACTCGAAGGCAGGCAAGACTTGGCAATGGCAACACCGCGGGAGGGTTTCTCCTTTATATAGCCCACGGGACGCAACGGTCATCCCAACCGACTGAGGTAGGAGCTCGCGGAGCGATCCAACAGTTGCCACACAGGGCTCGATAATGGTCGGCCCGTGAGGTCTCGACGACGTGATCGTGGTCGCGGGAAAAGAGATGGCAGGGCGACACTACGGCGTCATACCGTCGTGGCACTGAAACGAATGGGTCCAACGGTCCAAAGATCTGACCATGATTTCTCAAGAAATCTTTGATCCTACTCCTTCAACTTATCCGGTTGATTGGTGTGAAACTTGGGGATTCCGGTGGAAGACTAAGTTGAGAAGAGCTGATTACTTTAAGGATTTATATGAAGAAAGGGAAGGCTAGTAACCAATGTGTCATTACCTTTGTTCACCAAGATTTCTGGATTTAGCTCTTAAGGCAACTAGAAGATGGGAAAGGCGGTAAGTCCCATCATTAAGGCAAACGGTATGAAGGCATGCTCTTGGATAGAAGGGTTACCCGTGAAGTTAAGCTGACCCTGCTTCACTTGAATCATGGGCTGCTTGTCACGATTGCCCTTAGTTATTCCGGGGTTCGGAGTTTGTTGTTCGGTCTTGATCCTCTTAGGGTTTGGGCACTCATTGGCATAATGCCCGGGTTGTCTACAATTGTAGCAAACACGGGGTTGAAATTCCTTGGGCTTGAAGTCTTGTGGCTGAGCCTGGCGGTACTGAAAGTTTCCCGAAGGCTTATACTGGGACGGAGTCATTCTCCAATGGCCTGATGTGGATGATTGGAAAGAACCATGCGCATTCTTCTTGACGAAACGAAATTTCTTGCCTGACCAATTCCCGAAGCAATTTCATTATGCCTCTTCTTCTCCTTCTGTACCTTCATCATGGCATCCTCTTGCGAGATAGCTTTGTTCACTAACTCATGATAACTGTTTGGCTCTAATAGGTTTAGTCTTTCGTACAACTCACTCCTGAGGGCATCACGAAAACGTTCCATCTTTTTGGCGTCGGTGTCCACGTGATGTTCTCCATACTGGCAGAGGCTATTAAACTTCTGTGCATACTGATACACAGTGTCATCACCTTGCCTAAGAGCAAGCAACTCTTTCATTTTTCTAACCATGAGTCCTTTTGGGATGTGGTGGTCTTTGAAAGCTCTCTTGAATTTCGTCCAAGTAACTTCATGTCCAGCAGGTTGCATGATCTTAAGCTGCTCCCACCATATTAAGGCTTCTCCACGAAGCTGCAAGGCTGCAAATCTAGCCTTGTGCTCCTCAGAACACGGTAGGACAAATGCAGAGAGTTTGGCCTCAATGGCCCTAACCCATGCATCTGCATCAAGGGGTTCTTCGGCTTTGGTGAAGGTTGAGGGCTTCATCCCGATAAACTAGGAATATGTGGTAACCATCTACGGTCCATCTTGGTTAGCTCCCACTGGTGGTCTCTGGTGCATCTGTTGCGCGATTTGCTGTTGCGTCTGCAGAATCTGGCGCAACACTTCAGTCTGAGCAGCCATGAAAGTCTCCACTAGCATCATGGGTGGTGGTGGCGGTAAATCACCATTACCCGACGTGTCAAAACCGTTGGGGGTGTTACGTGTCGGTCCGACCATCTGAAAATTTTGAGCTCTAATTAAACACATATCCATAAGCTTGCTCATATAATTAACAAGTAGAATATGTACGACGAAAACTCATTCGAGACAACTTTTCAGAGCCGGGCCGCACGGCGGTCATAAGCATAAAGCTCATAACCCTTGCTTATACACCGAAAATTCTCATTTTTGGTCAGTGGATGCATGATTTCATGTGCTCCAAGGTTGGTATTCAACTTTAAGTCAATTTCCAACATTGTCATGCCCGTAAAACTCCATAACCGAGACTTCGCCTAGCTGTTTTCACATAAGGCCTAGGCGTACGTAAATCACCATAACTCTCGGTACGCACATGCAAACATGATAACAGTCAGTGAGCAAGAGTTCCCAACATTTAACATAGATTGATATCCATCACATGGTCCAAGTCGATCACAACCAACGTCATTTCAAGATCCATTCTTACAACACATTACTTTATTGAAAGCGTAACTAGCATCAACTAGATACACTTCTTGCCTAAGTTCCCTTAAGGTGAAGCCGGTCCAGACTCCACTCCAGATTCTCCTTGGATCTCTTCGGGATCTTCTTCTTCTTCTGGATCAGGAGGTGGAGTTGCTATAGCTTCTAGTTGATTCTCTAAGTCAAGCATATATTGATCATTATGTTGCAACAAGAAGTTCTGTTCATGAATGACTTCGCTTAATTCTTGTATTGTTCTCTTGTCCTTTCTTCTTTTCTTCTTAAGATTGGCTATCGTTGCTCGAGCTTCCTTCAACTCTTGGGCGATAGCTCCTGCACCGTTGACTTGCTGTCTATAAATTTGGTGCCTATAGAACATACTTTCTCCAACCATTGATTGATAGAGGTCCAACATAGACTTGGAGAAACGGACTGAGGTGTCAAGTTCTGGGCTATAGTGGGAATTACCAACGGAGAGAGAAACTTCGCGTTCGATACCCTGCCCGGAATGTTGCTTAGGTAATGGAATCACCTTAGCTGTAGTACTAGCTACCACTTCGGCATGCTTCTCACATAAAGTTGTGAGTGCTTCCAACGCAGCCTCTTGCACGGTACCAGCCAATTTCCACCCTTGTGCCTTCACCTCCCATTCTTCCCAAGTAGGATGTGTCGGACACACGGGGATCTTTACATTCACTTCCCAACGAAGCAGTTGCCTGTTGTCATGAGCTCACGTGCCGAGTACTCGGGATACACTGTGTACCCAAAGTCCTTTAGGGTATCCCACAAAAGTGCAGGAAGACCACCCTCCTCGAGGCAGTTCAAGTGAGTCCACGCCTGCGCGTCAACGTTCACAGATCCGGAAGAAGACATCTGGAAAATGTGACACATGTCAGAACCAGAGGCGAACACGCGTACAGAGGTAAGTTCTCGTGATTACCAGGGAATGTTGCCTATACATACCATTACTAAGGGCTTCCAACTTTCACATGATTTCGATTAGAAAAAGGATAATTTGATTACCACTTGGTGACACTTAGGACAGCCATTAGCATAAGGTGCAAGATATGCCAAAACTCGAAATGAGTACGCATAAATGATGGCGTAAGGTTCGTGGTTGCGAGTCAAAAATTTTTAACTCAGAACCTATAACCCTACAAATTACCAATCCTTGGTAGCAACTCGGTGGCTTAATTATGCACACCTTTGGTATTCAATAGCAGGGCTAGATTGGATTGGAACATGATCGAAAATTTTCATCCGCAGAAGGAATCTGTTCTGAACACAGCAGAACAGGGACGAACTAAACTGGTCATAACTTTCTGCAGAAAATTCCTAAAATCCTGAAAAATTCACAGTGGATGCTCAACTTGATAAGGAACAACTTTACTAAAGGATGCCTATTCAGATTCCTTACAGATTTGGCTACAAAAATTGAGAAATGATAGAGACAGAATCTGCCAACATTTTCCTAAACTCAAAAGAGAAGAAAACCTTTTCTAAGATCAAGCAATTCACTCTGGAAAAGTGATTCAAGCAGTTGGGAACCAATTTTTAGGTTTATCCAGATTTTAATTATGTATGCACACGCCTTAAACGACCTCACGCCAATGGATCCAAAAGACGTAGTTAGTGCCGGTGGCAAGCTTATAATCGGCTCTCCTTATAATAACTAATCGGAGCTAATCGATTCACACTTAACGGTACGAAAGCGCCCACATACATTACAGTTCACTTATAGAAACGGTATCCATGCGTCAAGCCGCTGCATGGACAGCGTCCAACCTCGGAACCCTCCGTTTGAATGGAGTGTATCCTTGCCTCGCATGATCGACATGCGGAATGCACACGTATGAAACACGTGGCGACACCACAACTCCTATCTAGACGCGAAGATGGGATTCATGGAAGGGATCACTCCATCAACCCTCGCAATTCTCGTGATGCGGTACAGCGCACGTATGAAACACGTGGCTCATCTAGTTTGGTTGTGCAATAAAGTAAGTCTGACAATAAGTAAAGTGCTGGAAGTTAGCAAAATAAACCATAGATTCTTATGCCACCTTAAAGAACCCAAAATTCCCTCTAGGGCCTCTCGATCTAGATCATTCCTTAACGATCCAACGGATTTTCGAAATCCAATCAATCTTGGCAAGTTTTATTGTAAAACATGTGATTAGTATTAAGCTAATCACTCCGGTGCATTCAATCGCTCTGATACCAGCTGTGACAACCCCACCCGAGATAATTCCGTACTATCGCCTAAACCACTCCACTTGGTCATTATGCGACAATATGGAAGCATCCCGTTGAGTGTTGCCGGGTTTACGCCCGGTGAATCACTTGGAACCACAGAGAGGATTGAACGAATGCATTAAAACTCCCACGAAGGAGAGTCCAGAGTGCCTTACAATTTAATACTAATCTCTCCGTAGGGTCCAATTATTACATACCATTAATTCCAACATGGTAATAAGTCATTCAGAGTTTTACTAAAATAGTGGAAGTTCTAATAACGATACGTTACGACATCACCAGAGGCCATCTGTGACACCGTTACTCAACGTCCTCATCCACCCATTCCAGCTACCAGCCGAGTGGAATCTTACCAGGACAAACCACTTCACCTGAAAACAACGATTACAGCAAGTCTGAGTATACTAATACTCAGCAAGACTTACCCGACAAAAACTTCCTCTAGACATGCCGGCTTTTGGCTGGTGGGTTTGTTTTGCCAAAAAGCAACTAAGGTCATGGATCCTTACTTTCAATATTTTAGCTCGGTTTCTAGTGAGGTTATCATTGCTAAGTGAGCAACTGATACAAACAAGAATTGTACAACACAATTAATTCACGCAGAAGGTTTCACATAGTTCCATTATTATGGGATATCATGGCCAGCTGATTAAGCAGTCTCGGGTAACGGTGAGAGGCCGACAATCGATTGATTCATACACCTTGCAAGGCAACCTAAACACACGGAGCGGTGCCCCACAGAGCTGACACCGACCAAACGGTTCCCAAAAGTCCTCGGGTAGGGATGATAGCCTACAGTCCCGGGTACAGGGCTATCTGGAATGCCCCACACAGTGCATCCAGCCTCACACATGTACCCTCCTTCCGGTTGCAAGCCGGGCAGGAGACGAATCGAGATTAGTAGTAGTAAAATCCCGTACCGTCTCATTAAGATACTAGGCTTACCGGTCCCATTCCTGACAAGTGCTTAGTACATTCAAAAGCTTAGCCCACGAAGCCACTGGACCGGAGCCCAAATCCCATGCTCTTACCACATGAGCAATTCATTACTTTAATTGGGGATTTCCACAAAGGAAAACCTATTCTCGTGAGTGACGAACATCACTCGACTTGTACCGGATCCTTAAGCATAGCAACTAGCGACCTAACATGCTAGTAAAAGATCATAGGTACTTAGGGATCATGCAACTAGGGTTTCATTTCAACTCCTGAACGTAAATGCACATGCAAAATCAAGAAGTAAATTCAGAGGTTTAAAGGAACACTGGGGTTAATGAATAAACCGGGGCTTGCCTTCGCTAGCACAAGCAGTTAGACAATCTGCCGGACTTTGGTCCGGGTCTTGCTCTATGGCGGCGTAGTGCACGCCTCCTCCGGCTCCCTCGTTCACGTCTTCTGACACGAGCGTGTAATTACCGCCGGGGACTTCTACACGGAAGATGCAATGCAAGACTTAAGTGTCCATTTGAAATTAATTAATTTCAAACAACTTATGACAACCAAGAGGTGCATGCTTGAACGCATTCACCTAGATAATAATACATTCAGCATACTCTTCCTATAAAGGAACAATATGTGTTGCTTCATTATCTAGACTTTTACGGTGACTGTGTACATATATATAAACAAATTAATTTAAATTACATCAGCAAAACAGTAGCAAAGCTACAAGTTGGATAGGGTTGGTCATATTCCACTTAAGAAAAGCATTCAACATTATAAAAGAAAATTACCTTTATTTACCAACAACAATGAAATTTACATTTAATACCACCATTTGACTTCCTTAGCTCAAACCTTTAACTTATACACAAAGAATGCATTTTTCCTATTTTTCCCTTTACTAGATTACACTAGTTTAAACTCCTTGTAGCCAACTAAAACATGTCAAAATTATCCAGCAGTACCTACTACTGGTCCTACTGACCAGGACCACTTCCTTGGCCAGCAAGAAAAGGGGTTTTAGCACAACTATGTGCATTACTAGCTAGCATATAAGGGAATATTGCAGATTAAAATAATCACAACAGAACTGAGTCCAAACTTCCTCTCACACATGCTTTGGTCCAAAACAAGCTTAAAGACCTAACAAACACATATATAGCGTTTATGAAACATGCTACAAAATTTTATGATTAAAAACATGCATAAATGAGGAAATAATATTTGTAACAGAGATAAAATCATGGTAAATTCACCAAGGATGCATTTTGGTAACAAAAGACAATATCTAGAAGTTGGGCTCAAGAATAATTATATTTGGAGCTACAAAAATCATCTAGGCAGATTTATCAATTTCACAAAATGATTTTTATAAAGAGATTCCTTCGGTAACTTTGTGCAATTTTTGGCACAGATCCTAGACATACTAGTTCCCACAACATATCCAAAGTTTAGCTCCAGATCATTTGTAGATTTCACAGAATCGTAGATCTAGGTATTTTACATTTCTATTTTTCAAGCAAAATCTAAAGCTCAAAAATATATACACCTTTGGACAAAGTTGTAGATTTAGGTACATAGAGCAGCACAAAATTGGGTTTGCTATTTTTGGATTTTTCTACAATTTTTAATCGATTTTACAAAATCCAGCTAAAGCACATCAAAGAGTATAGAATCTTTTAGCACTCGGGACCTTGGAAGTTTTTAAATCCTCACACTTATGCCCTTGCCTTCCCCTCCCTTGGAACCGACGGCAACGGCGAGCTCGCCGGCGGCGAGGAGAGGCGCGGCAGGCAAACAAGCGGGGGTAAACGGTGATTGAGCTCACCCGTGGTCGATGGGTGGCGGAGGATTGGCCCGGGGTACTGCCGGCGAGCGGCGGCGACGGACCGGTGGTGGCGCAGCCGCGGGTACTCGAATTCTGGCGAGGACAGGGACGGGGCAGGCCAATGTGTTGTGTGGGCAGCTTCACTAGGGTCTAGGGGATACGCTGAGGTGGTTGGTTGGCTCGGGAGACGAGCGGGAAGCAGAGCTTGTCATCGACTGTCCGGCGGCGGCCGCAGGAGAGATCCCTCCGGCGAGCTGGCAGCCCGAGCAGACCAATAAGCGCGCGCAGGAGCTACAGGGGGGTCCTATGAAGTGGAAAGCAGCACGTGTTGGTGAGGAAGAGCAGGCGGGGGTGGAGTTCACCGCGAGGCACCTATGGCGGACGGCGGCGGCTCGGCGCCCGCGCGAGGAAGGACTGGCCGGCTTTATAGCCGTGCACCAGGCGGTTGAGGCGATGGCTTGGGCACCAAGTTGAAGCTAATCCAGGTATGGGCCGCGGCATGGCCGGAGTACGACGCGAATGGGCGGCGGCGACGTGCGGCGTGTACGCCGGCGCGTGGTTGGTTGGGCGGCGCGACGCGTGTACGGCGGCACAGCGGCCCATGGATGCGAAGCACGTGGCGCCAAGGGAGCCGGTAGGAACGGCGGTTCTACTGCGCATGGACCGGCGGGTTGTCGGTTGCCTCGACATTCGGACCCGAGGGGTGGGTCGCGGTGAGCGAGCGCGACGCGGCGCGACGCGACGCCGTGCAGGGCAGCGCTCTGCCTCAAAGCCATTCCAAGTACCCTACTTTGAATTGGATTTTCTCAATTTTTCCAAACAGAACTGCACCAAAGCTTGACTACCAAACTTACTCACCACACTACCCTCTACAAAGTTTGCAAAGGCTCTAAGGTTTTAGATCAAAGGATTCGACATAAACTGCAGGGGAAATTGACAGAAATCTCGGCCCTGGTGAACAGTGAAAGCAGACATTTACTTGCATTTTTCACCAATTTGCACTTCAAACCAGCAATGCCACTCAACACGAAAGTTGTGTCCCTCGACAAAATACACAACTTTTGTATTGGGAGAATTTGAAGTGTTTAGGGTAAATTTGGAGAACGTGGCAAAAGTTCCGGCTGACATGGATGGGTCAACAAGGAGTCAAGGGTTTTTGCGTGGGGTCTTGACCAAGGTGAACTTTGGTTGACCAATAGGTGTCATTTGGGTTTGTCGGTGATGTTTTTGAGGTGATGGCCCAGGTTGGCCGTCGTTTGACCAAAGTCAACCCAATTGACCAGATCATTAGGGTTGATTAACCCGGCCGTAAACCTGGGGCGTCACACCCTTCCCCTCATCTGGGATCTTGAAAAGACGAGGAGGCTACGCCGGCTCGGAGACAAACTTGAAGGACCGATTCGGGCGACAAGAGAGGGGGGGGGGAGTGAATGGGAGCCGATAAAAATTCTTCCCTTTGTTTGAATTCGGCCTATACCCCAATCGCAACTCCACGAACCCACACGCACGAACAAGATCCCAAACAGGGCTCAAACAACCTCAAAGGAACAATCAAGAAGCCTAGGGACAAGAAACGGAAGCAAACAAACAAGAACCGAAGCACAAGCTCTGAACTGCTATAGCCTATGCGGACTGTCCGTGTGGGACCGGCGGACCATCCGCGAAGGGGTCGCGGACCGTCCGGCCACCACACGCGGACTGTGCGAAAAAGCACTCCGAACCAACAGAGCCGCACCCCGAAAAATCGGACTGTCCGTGATTGAACCGCGGACTGTCCACACGGAAAATCTTCTAGCGGACTGTCCGTGGGTCTCTCGCAGACCGTCCGCAAACCACGTGCAAAACGGAAATCAAAATCCAATCGATCGAACGACGAACTCGTGAAGAACTCGATGAACTCGCGAAGAACAACCCTAGCCACGGACTGTCCACCACGAGCTCGCGGACCGTCCGCCCCTCACCCAGAAACAAAAGCGCGAGCTCCGCGAAAACAACTCCAACTTCCAATCGATGGATCTCCTAAACCGTTGGTCGGATTGACCCCAAATTTTGGGTAGATGAGAAGCGTCACTACGTGAAGCTATGCCCAAAATCTTGGAACCCTAAACCAATCCAATCAACCGGAATCACAAATCTCGTGCACTCAAAGCACAAACCCGAGTTCATCCAATCCTCACCAAATCGAGCCCGACTCCCGGCGTTTGAGGGGTTCAGATCATCACCAAAGGTGTGCAAGACATCCATCCATGATCCCCTCAAAGAAATCCGGAGCCAAACGACGTAGAAATAACAAATCGAGCCAAGCACAAAAATAGCACAAAAAGAGCTCCGAAAAAGGAATAAAAGAAACTCGGGAATAGAAAGATTGGCACGAGATTTAGAGGATGAATTTACTATGAATATCTTGTCCAATCGATTACAAGCCACTCCTAGAATCCAAATCTAAGATGGCAAAAAGCTGCAATCAAAGAGCCACTCTCTCCTCTCTCCCACTCTCCCAAAGCACTTCAAAATGAAAGAGTACCACCACCTACTAGCCCAAGAGGTGCCTGAAAATTCAGCCCCCTCCTCCTATATATAGGCCCTCCGGAAAAGACCGAAGTGCCCCTACACTTGGAGTACATCACAAGCCCTCACAGGGGCATTTTGGTCAACACATGAAGTTTACCATCGGACGGCCGCGCATCCATCAGGCCTTCACGTCCTCCCGACGCAAGCACCTCAATCATGCCGTGTGTCGCCCACCTCGAAGCTTCCCGACGCACCCGGATACCGTCGCCGTCACGCCAGGCCCTCGGGCTCGGTTTTGAGGCTCAAACCGAGAAACCCTCCTCCGATGGTTTTGTGGCCAAACCACCAAACCCCGCGTACACGGCCCGGCCTCACCACGCCAAGCGTCGAGCCCGCCAAGCCTTTCACCTCCGGCGCCCGGACGGTCTACTCAGTCTTGCCTCGTTCCTTGACTTGGCCACCACCGATGCACCGGCTCCATGTCCACGACTTCGTCTTGCTCTTCTTGCACCATGCGGCTCGCACTTGATCCCGTCGGCCACCGAGTCCCTCGAACCAAGACTACTTGTCTCTCCACTCCACGGAGGCCCCACAAGGCTAAGACCTTTCGCGCCTGTTCTTCACCCGCACCAACGCAAACCAAGCCGCAACCAACACCTGCAATACTAGGCCAAGAGTCAGTCCACACAACGTTGTCAACCACTCCTCACGAGTGCATTGACAACACACCACATAAACAATAAGGTAAATACTCAAAATAAAACACACACAACACAACTCAACACTACACACACAGAGCTTCAAACCATCCGGTCAATCACTCATCACACACGGACCAAGGTACTTCTCAACTTGGTTCCTCAATCTCCCCCTTGATGAGTGCATTGACAAAAGAAGGTCAGAAAGCAAACAAGAACTCATTCAAGCACCAAAAAGCCAATAAAAAGCAAACAAAAGGCCACTTGAAGTGAGAAGGGATAAAAGCATGCTCCGACAAATTTCTCTCAAAACCAAACCAAGCACAAAGGCTAAGCGCAATCGAAGAGACACACTACCAACATCCAATCCCTAAAGGCCATCAAACGAAAATGCTCAACACAAAGTGCCATAAAACTCTTACCAAAACACTTGTCAACAGCTCATCACCATCAAATCAAGGTTCATATCAACTTGATTTTCTAAATTTCTCCCCCTTGAGGAGCGGATTGACAACATGTGAGCACAAAGAAATGGTTTGAGAGGGCAAAGGCCGAACAACTCATCCAAGTGAAAGGAAACCACACAAGAGCAAAGAACAAGGTCACTTGGCATGAGAGAAACCACAAAGGCCAACTCAACGTCTCGGTCCCCAAAGACATGGGCAACGGCTCGACACAACCGAGACAAGAATGCATGATCCCTCAAGAAGAGGCACAAAGGGCTCAACACCGATCATGGACAAGCGAATTCACACGATCCCTCAAGAAGAGGCAGAAAGGGCTCAACACCAATCATGTGATAATTGAAAACACAAGTCAACCTCCGGCTCCTCAAGAAGAGGCAAAGGGGCTCAACACCACCGACACAAGAGCACAAAACTCACAAGCTCCCCCTAAACACATAAACTAGGGCCAAAGAGCATACAAAACTCACCCTAAACTCATGTGATAGAGAAAAGAGCACACCAAGCTCACCAGCTCCCCCTAAACACAGGCACTAGGGACAAAGAGCATACAAAGCTCACCCTAAACACACGTGATAGAGTGTTGACGGATAAAATACGTATCCCTCTACGATCCGCAAGCGTACGGACCCCACACCTTTTTCACCACGGGATTCCCAAGGTTCTTGTCAATCCGCGGAGCAAGGGGATTACAAGCGTTCGATCAACAACGACACACTAGCTACTAAAACCCTAACTACTATTATACTAGAAAAACAACTAAACTCACTAGAGAGAATGATAAACGATCAAGAGAGAAGACACTCGCCCACGGGTCTACGATACTAGAGCATGCAATCGCTTAAAGACATGAAAAACCAATCTAATCTATCGGGGTTGTGACCACGGTTTCGCCCTTTCCCTCCTCTCGTACTCGTCACTACGCGAAGGTATTCATGACTAGACCTTTGATGGCCACGGCGTATTGAATGGATCCAAGGAAGCATTGGAGCTCTACTCCCTCTATGGCACGGTTGCAAGCCTTAAGCATTAAAGTATATTCAACACAAGATGATAGATAGAAAATCCGACAAAGTGCGATTACATCTCACGATCGATTACAACCCATGGACGAATGAGAAGATTACCCCATCAAGGTGCGATCATGGCACCGTTGATCATGGTTTCCCTTCCGCCGGTGTCTTCCTCCTTCTCCACGAGAGGGTGCTTCCTTCGAGGTGGTTGATCTCCGGCCGGAGATCCTCCTCCTCTCTCTCTAGCTTGTAGATGGCCTTCGGTGCGAATAAACTCCTCTCTCGTCCGTTGGCGGCGCGTCGGGGGTTTTAGGGTCGAAGATCCTTCTAGGGCAAGGAAAACGGGACCGAACCGGTGCCCGAAGTGGGCTGGGCCGATCCGACTGGGCCGGCCGGCCCAGGCCCAGTTTCGGCCCGGTTCGGTCGCCCTTTTTGCTCCGTGGGTCCTCGTGCATTTATCTACTTCGCCCCCTCCACTTGGATGATTTTGACGTTGTTATCCTCGCGATCAAGATGGAGGCTCTCTTTGCATGAAGTTTGATCTTTTACGCTTTAATCCCCGGGGGTGTTCCTCGTAGCACTTCGGTCCTCACCACCATTGGAAGTAATTTCAGCAAGCTCATGAACACGAACAAGACTCCATGAATGCTCCTTTGAACTTATTGCGAATCCGTCCTTTATGTCCATGATTTCCTACATAAACACGACACTTCCAAATGCATGCACAAAGATGAACTTGTTATATGATTAGCATGCCTAGTGGCGGGTTAGTTCAATAATCAAATCCAAACCAAAGTGTAATGAACATGCTAGGTGCACCAAAATACACCGTCAACATCTCCCCCACACTTAGCTCTTGCTCGTCCTTGAGCAAGTACTCGTAAAAGAACTTCGTCCAAGGTGTGTAATCGTGTATCACTTATCCTTCTTCACAAGTTAGTCAATCCCTTCATCTTTAATACATAAACACAAAGTAATGATAATCAAACATGAACATGGGCGTTTAGAATTTTTACCACGTCAAGATTTACCCCACAACTCAAACTCTTCACTCGAAGCTTTCAATTTCAGCAATACTTGCTTCTTTGCTTCCATCGGAGGGTTTTTATGATTTTTAAAACAAAAATTCCTGCAACAAGTATTAGACAAAAAACCTTTCTCCAAGCTCTCTCAAGTCACTCATATGAAGTGGCTATCCTAACCAAATTTTATAAAACACTCACCTCCCATTAATCTCTCATGTATCATGTAAAGGTGGAGCTATAGGTAGGGCTAGCGCAATCAACACAAGTATTGTCAAACTAAGAACTTCCTCTAATGGTCGTCTACCTTTCAAAGCCAATGATCATGAGAATTAACCATATGTAGGGATATCAAGGATGAGAAGATTTAGAATGGTGGACATGTGCAAGGGCAAAAGAAAATTGTGACTTCAAGGCACCAATGATGTCCTCGTTGTCGGATTGCACATGGTTGGAAATAGAGTAAAAGTTTCGTCTCACAATCAACGTGACATCCTTCCTTACACTTTATTATTTTTCTTTTCTTTCACTTGACCCATCCCTCTCATATCTTCATTGCTAACTCATCTTTCTTTTTTTTTCTTTTCTTCTTTCATTCACACATGATTTTATTTTCCCTTTTTTTTTCCTTCTTTTCCATTCACATACTTTTTCTCTTTATTTTTCTCTCTCTTGACATCTTTTCAAAGCTTTCAATTCTCCCTTTTCTCGCATGCATACAATCTGAATTTTTTAAATAAATCATGCTAGAGACGAGACGAAACTTTGAAAATAGGTTGTGTTCAAGGAATACGATGTTCAAAAGAGGTGTATAGGTTTGGGTATGGAATTCGGCGATGTACATGACTTCCGTTGTGAAAGACATGTTACCGAATGAATGACGAGGCTAGCAACAAAAGATAAGCACAAGGACATGATCATTGCTTGAAATTAAAACTCACCAAGAGAGAAGGGTCCTAGCCTAACTCATCGTGCTAATCACACTTATGGTGGAGCGAAAAAAACAAACTTGGCTTTGGATAGGAATTTTTTATACTCTCAACTTGGAAAAAGAGATTTTGCTAACCTTTATTACAAGGGTTTTAATATAATTTTCAGAACTGAAATCCTCCAATTTTTAGCATCGAACATAGCACAACTAGCATATGAAGCTCAAGATCGAAGTGCGGTATGGGTACTTTAAGTAGTAGCGATTCCACTAAGCACCACGGTAAACGATCTTCAAACCATATACTTGTATTCATATATCAAGAATCGAAGATTAGACAAACAAGTAAATAAAGATAAACAATATATAAAACACAAAGATATATATAAGACTCTTTTTATTTGGTTTTCTTGACTCAACACTAATTTAAGACTCTTGCAAAAATTTAAAAACTGACTCGAAAACTAAAAACTCATTAAAACACTAAGACTCTCACACGAAGATTAAACCGAACCTAAATTTGAAGTTCAAAAGCTAAGGCTAGCGAGCTAGCTCTCCCCCACACTTAAAACATACGACGTCCTCGTCGTATCTTACAAAAACCAAAGGGGAAAACTAGATCTAATGGTACTTCGAGCAAGCTTTGCACCACTTGCCTCTCATGTTTCCAACCATGCCGAAAAGTTTGCGCACGTTACGGTTAAGGAACTTGTAGTCATCTTCAACTACGCGCTCCAAGTCCTCCATACGCTGCTTCATCGCTTCCATGGTTTGAAGACACTCGTCGGCCGACGCGTAGAGAGCTGCGATGGATTGACGGCAAAATCGACAACACACCGGATGCAATCCGAAGGGGTCGTCGTCGTCATAATCTCCACCGTTGTCACCACCGTCGTCGCCACCTCCATTGTTGTCGCCTTCGCCACCGCCGTTGCCGTCGCCGTTGGGGCCCTCGGGAGTCCTTTCATAGGGCTGTTCGCCCCAATCGTCATCATCTCTACCGGCAGCCGCCCACGAGCTCGGGCTACGATCGTCGGAGTAGTCGCTATCCCCATAATCCTTAGGCTCCGGCGACACCTCCTTGTAATCCTTACGCTTGATGCCTTGGAGACGTGCCGACCTTCGAACGGGTGTAGGGACCTTCTCTCCTTTGACGGGGTTGCGAGATGCAAGAGCTCCGGTCGGGACATGTCCTCCGCAACGGATACGTGCGGTCCTCTTGACGGGTAGCTTGACCTCGCATCGCATCGCCTCCTCCATCGATGGCTTCTTGGCTTCTACCTTCAACTCTAAACTTTTTGGAGGCTCAATGGCTGCTACAAGGGTGCAACACATTGCTTGAAAGGTTTGATTCTCGAGCTCCCAATTCGGCCAAATATATAGTCCCGAGAGAAAAGCCACGGGAACCTTATTTTCCTTTTTTACACTTCCCTTAAAATTTTTCGACCAAACAAGGAAGTCGAAAAGGAGCAATTCGGGGCGAAATTCGGGGACGTCGGGCGTCGGGCCCCCCTTGGGCCGATCCGACGGGCCGGCCGGCCCACCCCCGCCTCGGGGGCCGGCCGGTCCGGTTTTTTGCACACCGCCCTATTTTTTTCGTCCTCGGCCCGTGGGAAAAAGTTGGCCCGGTTAATCTTCGCGAAAAACTCCGGAAAGCTAAAAGAAAAATTATTTACGAGAAGTTGGTGCCTTGTTTTTCGTCCTAGGCGGGACGTTCGGGCTCTTCCTCCATGGTAAAGACGTCAACATGATGAACGGGCACGATGTCGGGTTCGTAGTAAACCTTAAGCCGCTGTCCATTCACCACAAATTGATCGCCGTTTATATCCATAATGGTTACCGCTCCGTTGGAGAACACCGAATGCACAACATAAGGTCCGTCCCACTTGCTTTGCAATTTCCCTTTTCCGAAGGTTTTAAACCTCGAATTATAGAGGAGGACCTTATCTCCTTCTTTAAATTCTTTTTTCTTCAATCTTTTATCATACCACCTTTTGATTCTCTCTTTGTATATGCTTGCGTTTTCATAAGCTTTCAACCTCAACTCCTCTAGCTCGCTTATTTGAATCCTTCGTTTCACCACCGCGGCATCGAGATCAAGGTTCATCTCTTTAATCGCCCAATAGGCTTTATGTTCTAACTCAACCGGAAGGTGGCAAGCTTTTCCATAGACGAATTGATAAGGGGTCATACCTATCGGTGTTTTAAACGCCGTTCGATAAGCCCATAAAGCTCCGTCTAATTTCTTTGACCAATCCTTGCCTCCCTTCTCTATGGTCTTGTTAAGTATGCTTTTTAATTGCCTATTTGACGTCTCCGCTTGTCCGTTGGTTTGTGGGTGATAGGCCGTGGAGACCCTATGCTCAATTCCCAACTTGGACAAGCACTTTTTAAAGTTCTTCCGGTGAAATGAGTTCCTCCATCACTTATCAAGATTCTCGGTGTACCGAAACGGGGAAAAATCACGTTCTTGATCATAGTGATGGACTCCTCCGTGGAAGCTTTACGACATGGTATAGCCTCTACCCACTTGGATACGTAATCGACCATAACAAGTATATACTCGAATCCAAATGAGTTTTTAAAAGGCCCCATGAAGTCTATGCCCCATACATCGAATATGTCGACTTGCAAGTTGTATTTCAAAGGCATAGAATTTCTTTGAGAGATGTTTCCGGTTCTTTGGCATTCGGGGCATGACGCAACATATCTTTTAGTATCTTCATGCATCTCCGGCCAATAGAATCCGCTCGACCATACTTTGGCTTCGGTTCGAAAGTGGCTATAGTGCCCACCGTACTCCGCCGAGTGGCACTTCCTTAGAATCTCAAGCCTCTCTTCTCTTGGCACACATCTTCTCATCACTCCATCATTGCCAAGCTTGAAGAGGTATGGTGCATCCCAAAAATATTTCTTACTTTCGAAATTATCTTCCTTTGAGTGTTTTTGTCTAAATGATCGAGGGGCATCTTTCGAATTGCTCGAATGATGTCGATCATCCATGTATCTTTGTCAAGCACTCTATAGAGGTGGTCATCTCTCATCTTATCTTCTATGGGCTCTTTATCATCTTGCCCACGATTCATCCTAGACAAATGATCGGCCACAACATTCTCCACCCCCTTTTTATCACGAATTTCAACATCGAACTCTTGGAGAAGAAGGATCCAACGAATCAAACGAGGCTTAGCTTCCTTCTTAGCCAAGAGATACTTTATAGCTGCGTGATCGGTGTAAACAATGACTTTCGAGTTCACGATGTAGGATCTGAATTTTTCGAAAGCGAATACCACCGCTAGCAATTCTTTTTCCGTAGTAGCGTAATTTAATTGTGCCCCACCGAGAGTTTTGCTAGCGTAGTAAACGGCGTGAACTCGGCCTTCCTTTCTTTGTCCCAAGACCGCGCCTACGGCGTAGTCACTTGCGTCACACATGATCTCGAAAGGTTGGCTCCAATCCGGAGGTTGGATGATGGGAGCACTCACCAACGCATTTTTCAAGGTCCGGAATGCCGCTAGACACTTCTCATCAAAGTCGAAAGCCACATCTTTTTGAAGAAGGTGTGTTAAAGGCTTAGTGATCTTCGAGAAGTCCTTTATAAATCTTCTATAGAATCCGGCATGGCCTAGAAAGCTCCTTAAGGACTTAATATCCGTAGGAGGTGGGAGTTGCTCAACCGTCTCTACCTTAGCCTTGTCCACTTCAATTCCTCTCTCGGATATAACATGTCCGAGCACTATGCCTTGCTTAACCATGAAGTGGCATTTTTCCCAATTTAAAACCAAATCTACCTCCGCACACCTTGTAAGGACTTTTTCTAAGTTTGCTAAGCAATCCATGAACGTCTTCCCGTAAACGGAAAAATCATCCATAAACACTTCAACAATTTCTTCGATGAATTCCGAAAACACGGCCATCATGCAACGTTGAAAAGAGGCCGGAGCGTTGCATAGGCCGAAGGGCATCCTCCTATATGCAAACGTTCCGTAAGGACACGTAAATGTTGTCTTATGTTGATCTTCCGGGTGAATAGGAATTTGCATGAACCCCGAGTATCCATCGAGAAAGCAAAAATAAGCGTGGTTTGCTAACCTCTCGAGCATCTCGTCTATGAACGGTAAGGGGAAGTGATCTTTCTTCGTCGCTTTGTTAAGCTTACGGTAATCGATACACATCCGCCACCCGGTCACGGTTCTTTGCGGTATCAATTCATTCTTCTCATTCTTCACCACGGTTAAACCTCCTTTCTTCGGCACACAATGTACCGGGCTCACCCATTCGCTATGCGGAACCGGGTAGATGATTCCGGCATCAAGTAACTTGATAACCTCTTTCTTTACTACCTCTCGCATGGCATGGGTTAGCCTCCTTTGATGGTCCACTACAGGTTTACATTGGTCTTCCATTGGTATACGATGAGTGCAAAAGGCTGGGCTAATACCTTTGAGATCGTTAATTGAATATCCAATCACCTTCCTATGCTTTTTTAATAAAATCAGCAACGCTTCATTTTCTTCGGGGCTCAATTCGTCGCTCACAATGACTGGATAAGTTTTGTCTGGGCCCAAAAATTCATATTTTAATCCCTTGGGCAAAGGTTTAAGGTCTACTTCGGGCACTTGTGGCTCCTCGGGTTTGATTTCTCCTATGTCTTCGAACTTTTCTTCCTCCACGCTACCATCATGCGGCTCTAAGCCCTTTGTTGCTTCCTCTAGTTCTTCATCTTGTTGACTACTAATTTGATTTTCCAACGCTCTTTGCAGCGGGTCTCTAAGGGTTTCAACAAAACAAAGACTATCTATCTCTTCTATTTCTTCATCTTCGGGAGGAAAAGGAGTAAGGTGTTTAGAAGCACGAAGAAAGTTATATGTGTACTTTGTTCCATTAAGGTTCATTGTTACTTTGCCTTCTCCGGCATCTAACACGGCATCAACCAACTTAAGAAAAGGCCTACCTAAGATTATATGATCAGAATTACCATGGTAAGCATCAATAACAAAGAAGTCGGTTGGTATGTAGTTTCTAGAGATTTTTACTTTCATGTTGCAAGCAATACCTAGAGGTTTGATAGTTCTACCATCTCCCATAATTAATTTCGTTGATGTTGGAGCTAAGTCTAGGTTGTGGTATTGAACTTTATCGTAAATTTTAGAAGATAGAACACTTACTTGGGCTCCGATGTCGCATAAAGCTTTGCATTGAACTCCGTTGATCTCGCAACTCAAGTGCGGCGTCATCTTCTCTTCTTCTTCGGATCCGATTGAATAAATTTCAGCAAGGCGAGCGTATGGTGATGCTTCGGGCTTGATCCCCATGATCCTCTTCACCTCGGCAATATGTTCCGGATCCACCACATCATCTCCAAAGAGCTTTTCAAAAATCTCACCGGTGGTTTCGAGGTCGTATGAATTTTCAGCTTTCCTCTCCGGTGGGAAATCCACTTCCAATGCTCTTGCCATCCCCTTTTGATTAGGGAACGGTCTTCTCTTGTCGAATACTTCTCCGTAATCAATAGGAACCCAATCCATTGGCTCGAACTCCCTTAGTGGCTTCGCGCTTGACATGCTTCTCTTGTTCGTCTCATTTGGTGCGGCGAAGTCGACGTTTGGTGTAGTTCTTGACTTGGTGTGTTCTTGTTCAAGCTTCTCCATGATCGGCTCCTCTTTTGTGACTTCGGGGTTGCCTCTTTAGAAAAATCAGCAAGCTTTTTCTTCCTTGAATTAAATTCCGGCTCTTCCGCAAGTCTTGTTTCCCAATCTCTTCGCATGGCAGCCGCTTTGCTAACTTTTTGTAGAAGTTGGGCGGCTTCCGTGAGTGTTTTCTCCATGAGATCCCCACCCGCACACATTTCGACGTGTCGCATGCAACTAGGGGTTAGGGAAAAGAAAAATGTATGCAAGAGTACGTCACCGGTGAAGCCGAGTTTTGGTCCTTGTTCGATTAATTCATTAAACCTTTCCCAGGCTTGGTCTATCCCTTCCTCTTCTCCTTGCATGAAATTGATCACTTGCCTCCTTAGATGTTGAACCTTGCTCATTGGAAAGAACTTCTCGCAAAACTTCTTTGTCAACTTGTTCCAATTGCCTTCAACTTCAAAGGACGCAACCGAATACCATGTCTTTGCTTTGCCGGCAAGTGAGTAGGGAAAGAGATTCCATTTGAACCATTCATCGGGAACTCCTTCTTGACGCACCGTGTTGCATATTGTCGTGAAATCCCTTATGTGTCTATATGGGTTCTCCTCAACCATCCCTTCAAATGGGTTTTCCGCCACCATCTTCATGATCTTGGATTTAATTTCATACTTGGTCGCTTCGAGCTTCGAATCCGACTCTTGTACCTTTATGTCTTCACATCGAGGGCTAGCGTAATCCCTTAATGATTTCTCCGGTTCTTCCACGGGTTGATTAACGAACTCCATCTAGACAATAAGATAAAAACAAAAACAAAAAAAGAAACAAGTGTTTTTCGATAATAAATGTTAGATATAGCGAATAAAAGATAAACTAAAATATAAAACTAAGTTAGATGCAAATCAAACGATGTAAACTAACTTGCTCCCCGGCAACGGCGCCGAGAAAAAGGGGCTTGTTGACGGATAAAATACGTATCCCTCTACGATCCGCAAGCGTACGGACCCCACACCTTTTTCACCACGGGATTCCCAAGGTTCTTGTCAATCCGCGGAGCAAGGGGATTACAAGCGTTCGATCAACAACGACACACTAGCTACTAAAACCCTAACTACTATTATACTAGAAAAACAACTAAACTCACTAGAGAGAATGATAAACGATCAAGAGAGAAGACACTCGCCCACGGGTCTACGATACTAGAGCATGCAATCGCTTAAAGACATGAAAAACCAATCTAATCTATCGGGGTTGTGACCACGGTTTCGCCCTTTCCCTCCTCTCGTACCGTCACTACGCGAAGGTATTCATGACTAGACCTTTGATGGCCACGGCGTATTGAATGGATCCAAGGAAGCATTGGAGCTCTACTCCCTCTATGGCACGGTTGCAAGCCTTAAGCATTAAAGTATATTCAACACAAGATGATAGATAGAAAATCCGACAAAGTGCGATTACATCTCACGATCGATTACAACCCATGGACGAATGAGAAGATTACCCCATCAAGGTGCCGATCATGGCACCGTTGATCATGGTTTCCCTTCCGCCGTGTCTTCCTCCTTCTCCACGAGAGGGTGCTTCCTTCGAGGTGGTTGATCTCCGGCCGGAGATCCTCCTCCTCTCTCTCTAGCTTGTAGATGGCCTTCGGTGCGAATAAACTCCTCTCTGTCCGTTGGCGGCGCGTCGGGGGTTTTAGGGTCGAAGATCCTTCTAGGGCAAGGAAAACGGGACCGAACCGGTGCCCGAAGTGGGCCGGGCCGATCCGACCGGGGCCGGCCGGCCCGGCCCGGTTTCGGGCCGGTTCGGTCGCCCTTTTTGCTCCGTGGGTCCTCGTGCATTTATCTACTTCGCCCCCTCCACTTGGATGATTTTGACGCTGTTATCCTCGCGATCAAGATGGAGGCTCTCTTTGCATGAAGTTTGATCTTTTACGCTTTAATCCCCGGGGGTGTTCCTCGTAGCACTTCGGTCCTCACCACCATTGGAAGTAATTTCAGCAAGCTCATGAACACGAACAAGACTCCATGAATGCTCCTTTGAACTTATTGCGAATCCGTCCTTTATGTCCATGATTTCCTACATAAACACGACACTTCCAAATGCATGCACAAAGATGAACTTGTTATATGATTAGCATGCCTAGTGGCGGGTTAGTTCAATAATCAAATCCAAACCAAAGTGTAATGAACATGCTAGGTGCACCAAAATACACCGTCAACATAGAGCAAAAAGCATTCACCAAAGCACAACTCAGGCAAACAAAGGAAACTCACCAAAGCTCCCCCTACACAAATGCATACTTATCCTGAAATGTGCATGCAAACTCAAGTTCTCCCCCTGAACTGAGTATCCCTCTGGATGCCACAAATGCCCGAAAGTTAAAACACTTTCTCCCCCAAATGCAACTTTTCCTACTTGACGACAATGCATGAATCAAGGCAAGTTTGCAAAAGATTGATCTACTAGCTTCTCAAATATGCAAAGAGCACTATCAACTGCTACAGGTGAGATAATGAGCAAGCAAGATAGTTCATAGTTCCATAAAAGCATATGAGGACCAGGAGCGTCCCAGTGGTCAATGGATGACCGCTCCTCAGTGATGAGTGATTGAAAACGGGTGTTGGACTGACTCTTGGCTTAGTGCGCAGGTGTAGGCTGCGGCCTAGTTCGTGTTGCTGCAGGTGAAGAACGGGCGCGAAAGGTCTTCAGCCTTGAGGGGCCTCCGGGAGATGGAGAGACAAGTAGGCTCGGTTCGAGGGACCGGTGGACGGCGGGGCCCGGGTGCGGGCCACATGGTGGCGACACGAGCAAGACGAAGTCATGGACAATCGAGCCGGTGCATGGTGGCGGTCGAGTCAAGTGGTTTGGCGGGAGGCCGGACCGAGCACGCGGGGTTTGGTAGTTTGCCCACAAAACCATCGGCGGACGGTTTCTTGGTTTGGGCCTGAAAACCAAGTACGAGGGCCCAACACGACGGAGACGGGATCCGGGCGTGTCGGGAAGCTTCGAGGCGGAGGACACGCGGCGGGATCGCATGGCTTGCGTCGGGAGGACGCGGGGTGCGGCAAAGGCGTGGCCGTCCGATGGCAAGACCCACAAACATTACCTAAATGCCCCTACGTGGGTTGTATCGCCAGTAGTTAAGTTAGGTGTAGTCGAGTCATTTACCACTCGGCGGGACTCCGATATATAAGCCATGAGTGTGTGTGGATGGCTCTCTCTCTCCGTGACTTAGGGTTTCATTTTCCTCCCTCCCATTTCTCATTTTTCGTAGCTATTTTTCTTCCTTTTTCTCTAGGCTAGCATGAGAGCTTCATGAGAGATTTGTTGAGAGGGATGGATGCTAGGGCGGCATGCTAGACCTTGTGAATCTTTCCTGGTTTGTATAGAAGATTCGGAGTTGTGTTTCTTGTGGTCTTTTTGTGCTTGTTTTCGTGCCTTTGTTCCCGGTTCGATTCCGCGGATTTGAGTGGGTTTCTCCCCGGATTTCTTTGAGGAAAATATGGATAGATGTCTCGTGCATCTTTGTGATTGATCTTGTGCCCTCAAACGCCGGGAAACCACTTGGATTCGTAGTTTTTCGTTCGGTGCTCTAGCTTTTGGTGGTGCTCAAAGGATTCGCGATTCCTGGTGTTTTAGGGAGTTAGGAGGCAAGATTTTTGGGCTATAGCATCCTTGTGTGACGCTTTTCAAGTCCCCAAACCCTTGTCTCCATAGCTTCAACCGTTTGGGAAATCCGATGATGATTTGGAGGAGTTGACTTTCGGGGTCGAGCTTTTTCTGCTCTGTCCGCACCTGGCGGACAGTCCGCGAGGTGCTTGCGGACGGTCCGCGCGGGTAGGGTTCGTCCCGTGTTCTTCGTGTTCTTGCTCGTCTTTCGTTTCGATCCGTCGCGTTTTTGGTTTTCGGTTGGACGGAATTTCGGACGGTCCGCAACGGTGCGAGGCGGACGGTCGGGCGGCGGTGCTCTCGGCGGACGGTCCGCGTGCTCCCCGCGGACGGTCCGTGGTACGCGGTGTGCCACCGGTGGTTCTATTGGCTTTAATGGACGGTCCGCGGCTCGGGACGGACGGTCCGCGGCCCCGGGTGCGGACGGTCCGCGGGGCGCACCCGGCCGGACGGTCCGCGCGGCCCATCGCGGACGGTCCGCCCTGTCTGGCCGGACGGTCCGCCAGAGGCTGAGCGCTTTGCTTCTTGGTTCGATTCCTCCCTTCCTTCTTTCGCGCTTCCGCGTGTGCTTCAAGGAATCGTTCCTAAGGCTAGAGGTTGATCCATAACCTCGTGGTCTTGGTGATTGGTGTGCGATTCGATCCATCGCTTGTGTGTGACATTTGACTAGGGCTTAGGCCGGGTTCTTTGGAAAGAATTTTTTACCGGCTCCTATTCACTCCCCCTCCTCTCTAGTCGCCATCTGATCCTTCAGCATAGCCATCAAGATAGTAAAGCTCTATAGGCATATGACAAAGGCATGATCAAAATAAGCATTTCTGTGAAAATATTCCCTCTCATGAGCAAAGACCTAAACATAAGCAAAACGTGCCAAAGTGAATCTAGATCACACAAACTTCATGCTAGGTCACATATCCTCATCACAAGATCGTTACAAACACCCATAAGCATCTCATGTCATGTTAAAGCCACCGAGCCATGTATCTACTTTTTAAAATGAGACTTCTCATGGTAGACATCATGCAACGGTTTAGCACCCATATAAATTCAGTTTTAAAGCATTTATGACATGGAACAAGTGAGAGCATAACTTCAAGCATAAGCATTTCATACCAATTTCATTTTACAAATTTAAGCACAAAATGGTACATGATGTGCCTTTGCGGCAAAAAGAAGCTTATGCTCCCCCACAAGGTATCACATGGGCTAAACATTCATAATGACAAATGGGTCTTTGACCCCAAGTGAAAAGCACATGATATCCAAGCACAAATTAAGCATGATATAGACCACCAAAGCATACTAAGATCATGCAAGGCCTTAAACCCATAAGAGAGAGCCTATCCTAGCATTTTTCAAAAATAGCCATCTCAACATGCATATATAGCAAAACTATCAAGAGCATAGCTATCCATCACCACATCATATCAAACATGCTCAAAATCTCACAAATAGCATATCATAGTATTCATGGCATATAGGAGAAGCTCAACCTACCATGCATATGATACAAGTGCAACAAAGGTAGATATGTACATCAAAAGAAACATGATATATGATAGAATGCGAGACACAAATGTCAAACCTACCAAAGTCTATACATCATGATATATGATACAAATGCAATGCAAAATGCATAGGGAGACAAGGAACTTGACTTAACACCAATAAAGCTCACGAGGGAACACACCAACCAAGAATCGCTCCAAGTGAGAGAAGAGCCACCAAAGGTCCCAATTGAGTACCATAGAAAAAGTACCAATTGCAAAACCGCATAGATCCCAATTGAATACCATAGAAGGAATACCAATTGAATACCATAGAAGGAAGTCCCAATTGATCCATAACCTCGTGGTCTTGGCGATTGGTGTGTGATTCAATCCATCGCTTGTGTGTGACCGGGATTTGACTAGGGCTTAGGTCGGGTTCTTTGGAAAGAATTTTTTACCGGCTCCTATTCACTCCCCCCCTCTCTAGTCGCCATCTGATCCTTCAGTTGGTATCAGAGCTTTGTGCCGGATTCTTTGCGACTTTGACAAGTCCCGAATCCTAAGATGGCGTACGTTGAGCGGGGCGGTCCGCCGCACTTCAATGGCAAGGGTTACCACAAGTGGGCGGCTCATATGATGATCTTTCTTCGTGGGAAGCTGTTGGATTTCATTGTGCTTGACAAGACCTATGCTATTCCGGTCAACATCCATACTCTTATGGTGACCGATGCCGGTGCTAAGGCCAAGTATGAGGCTAATGCAAAAGCCGTTGATCACTTGGTCCGGAGCTTGTGTGATCTAGAGTTTGAGCGTGTTCGCCATTTGAATCTTGCTTGGCAAATTTGGGAGAAGTTGTTGGTTGCTCACGGTGGTGATAACCATGTGAAGGCTCGCCTCTTTGTCTCTTACCGGATGCAATATGAGAATTTCACTCCACTTCCCGGTGAGGACATTGATGCGATGTTTCAGAGGTTCACCGCCATCGTGAACAACATGAAAGCTAACGTCGAGGATTTTCCCTACACCGAGCATGATCAGGCTTTGAAGCTCTTGCATGTCTTGGACCCAAAATGTTTGGGGTGCTAAGGTTGAGGCCATCAAGGAGTCTGGGCAGTACTTGACTATTGAGTTGGATGACCTCTTTTCTAAGCTCAAATCGGCTGAGGTTGACAAGAAGTTGCAATCCAAGCATGAGGGCTCGACTGACCATAGTCTTGCTCTTGTGGGCGGATCAAAGGGCAAGTCTAACCCTTCCTGTCGACAGTTTTCCTTGTCTTCTCTTATGTCCATTCCAGATGAGGAGTTTGATGTGCTGGGTGAGGAGGAGTTGGCCTTGCTTTCAAGGAGGTTTGATCGACTACACGAGAGTCGGAGGAACGCAAGGCGGAGCTCAGGGACGTGCTACAAGTGTGGCAAGCGTGGCCACTTCATCGTCGAGTGCCCGGAAGCGGAGGAGAACAAGTACAAGGTGAACGAGTACAAGGCGCACCCGAGGCGTGAAGATAAGTACTCCTCCAAGGGAAAGCACTTCAACAAGTCCAAGAGCAAGGACAAGGACAAGCGGCGACCGAGCAAGAGTGGCTACAAGAAGAACAAGGCAAGAGCGATGGTGGCCGGTGCGAGTGACATTGACTCAAGCTCAAGCGAGGAGCAGTCAAGCTCAAGCAGCGAAGATGAAGACGCCGGGAGGCGCAAGGGCAAGAAGAGTGCAAGCCGGAACCTCAGCGGGTTGAGCTGTGTGGCGCTTGAGGGCTTTTGTGGCATGGCCCATAGCTCAAGCAGCAAGAAGAGCGAGAAGGAAGACAGCGACTCCGACTCGGAGGATGAGGTAAATCGTGACCCTAACTCTTTGCTTGCTGAGATTGCTAGGTTGAATGGCTTCATTGACAACCGTGATAGTGTGCTAAGAGATGCCAAAAAGATGAGGAAAGATCGTAGGGCTCAACTTGAGAATGCTAGTGAGAAAGTAGGAGAGTTAGAGTCGAAATTGCTTGAATTGAAACTTGAGAATGACTCTTTGAAACTTGCTCCTACTACTCCTGATGATGTTGAATGCCTTGAGTGTGATGCTTGGTTGAATGAGATCAAGTTGCTTAATGAGAAGAATGCTTCCACTTTGGCTAAACTAGATGCTCTTAGAACTGAGTATGATGAGCTTAAGGCTAGACCTACTTTGCTTGGTGCTTGTAAATCATGTCCTACTATGCATGCTAAGCTCGTTGATGCTCGTTCTACCATTAGTTCTTTGGAAGCATCTTTGAAATCTCCTGTTGTCAATGCATGCACTAGTTGTGATGAAGTTACTTTGCGCAATCTTGAACTTACTTCCCGTTTGGATGTCATCTATGAGGAGAATGACTATTTGAGGAAGGTGTTGGGTTGGTTGTCTGGGCAGGAACCTCAATTCAAAATCATGATTGAGGAGTTCAAGAGAGCGGATGGTCGTGCTTTGGGTTTTGAGAAGTTGGGTGAGAAAGTGGGAGAGAACAGTGGGGAGAGTGTGTATGAGAAGTGTGTTGAGTCTAACCCCGAGTTTGAGGTGATTGGAGATATCCAAGTCCCACTTCCAAAAGCACCCAAGAACTCTTTCACACCAAAGCCAAACCACCTTTGCAACAAGCTTGACACAACCCAAGATCCACCCAAATTCCCACCTAAGACAAATGACTTCCAGAAACCGGTGAAGTTTGTGGGTGAGAAGGGTGAGAAGCCTAGAGAGAAGCCAGAGCCAAAACCAAAACCCATCCCCTTCAAGTGTGAGTATTGTGGCAAGAAGAGGCATCTTGCAGAGTTTTGCTACAAGAGGAAGAGGGATGAGAGGCTTGCTAGGGAGCAAGCGAACCAGGACAGGTATCGCCAGTCTCATGGTATTCCTGAGCCTAGAGTGCCACTTCCACGGGGTGTGGGAAGTGTGAGGAGTGTTGGCAGGTTCCCACAGAGAGGTGGTGGTGAGAGGTTTGTCAGGAGAGAGGATGGTGTGCGTGCTGGTGAGAGGTTTGGTCGGGCTCGTGGTGGCTTCGCTGGACGTCCCCCTACTCGTCCTCAATACAGGTTCAGGGGAGATGATCGCAGCTTTGGGTTCCAGAGGAACTACGGACCACGTTTTCCCCCTCGTGGTGCCCGTACTCCTCCCATGGGACATGGGAAGTTTGGTGGCAAGGGAATGATGTTTGCTAACCCCTCCTTTGAGCAGATGGCTCGACACTGGTTTAACTTTCTGTGTGCTAACCCCAGTGTCGAGTCGCTAGCTCATTCTCGTTCTTGTTTCTGACTGCGGGCGGGGAGGCTTGGAGGACATTTGGTTGATCGACTCCGGGTGTTCTCGACACATGACCGGAGATAAGAAGTGGTTCTCCAGCCTCACCTCAGTGAAGGAAAAGATGTACATCACATTCGGGGACAATGGACGAGGAAGGGTAATGTCTGAGGGTGTTGTGCATGTGAGTGACAAGGTAACGTTGAAGAGAGTTGGTCTTGTGAAGTCTTTGGGTTTCAATTTGCTTTCGGTTTCTCAGTTGCTTGATTAGGGTTTTGAGGTGCGTTTTAAGTCTGGCGAGTCTCGTTTGCTTGATTCTCGAGGTGATCTTGTCTGTATGATCATCCCCGAGGGTCAGATTTTCAGGGCTGATTTCTCTCGTTCTTTGGGTCCTGCTCACTGTTTGATGGCCGGTCCTTCTTCTGATTTGTAGAAATGGCATAGGCGGTTGGGACACTTGAGCTTTGATTTGGTTTCTCGCTTGAGTGGTCTTGACCTTGTCCGAGGATTGCCGAGGTTGAAGCTTGAGAAGGATTTGGTTTGTGCTCCTTGTAGGCATGGCAAGATGGTAGCCACTCCCCATCCACCCCTGACCGATGTCATGACCGAGCGTCTGACAGAGCTGTTGCATATGGATCTTGTTGGGCCAGCTCGAGTTCGCTCGGTGGGTGGGAAGTGGTATGTCCTTGTTGTGGTGGACGATTACTCTCGCTATGCCTGGGTGTTCTTCTTGGAGGATAAGAGTGAGACATTTGGTTTTGTTCGAGATCTGATCGTGAGATTGAAAAACGAGAGGCATGGGAATGCTATTCGAGCTATCCGCAGTGATAATGGCTCTGAGTTCAAGAACTCTCGTTTTGATGCCTTTTGTCGTGATCTAGGTCTTGAACATCAGTATTCGACCCCTTATGTGCCCTCTCAAAATGGAGTCGTGGAAAGGAAAAATCGAACTCTTTGTGAGATGGCTAGGACGATGCTCGATGAGCACAGGACTCCTAGGAGGTATTGGGCTGAGGCGGTCAATACGGCTTGTCATGTTTCCAACAGGATTTTATTGCGAGCTTTCAAGAAGAAGACCTGTTATGAGCTGATGCATGGTCGGGCACCCAAGGTGAGTCATTTCCGAGTCTTTGGCTGCAAGTGCTTTATTCTTAAGAAGGGAAAACTCGACAAGTTTGAGGCTAGGTCTAGTGATGGTATTTTCTTTGGATATGCTAACCACTCTAGAGCCTATAGGGTGCTTAACCTTGAGACTAACAAAATCATGGAGACTTGCGAGGTAACCTTCGACGAGACAATGCCATGTACCTCTCTTGGCTTTTAATGTGCAGGTGATGAAGAGATGGCCGAGGACCTCTTTGAAGAGGAGAAGGATGAAGTTGGAGATGATGATGGGGAGAACCATGCGCCTGAAGCTGAATGTGTACCCACTACTTCCCCTACGACCACTATGGAGCATGGACCGTCTACTTCATGGACAACGACGGTGCGACAAGAGGACCAGGCGAGAGAAGCTGAAGTTGAGGGGGGAGGTAGTCTCGAGGCGTGAGGCTCCTCGGCGGATTCAAGAAGTGCATCCCCTGTCGAAGATCATTGGGAACATCGACGAACGCACTACACGGTCGAGGTCCAGGAATTCCTCTCATTTTGCTCATGCTGCTTTTGTTGCCACTTTTGAGCCCAAGGACATTGGACATGCTTTATCTGATGCAAACTGGGTCAATTCTATGCATGAGGAGTTGGAAAACTTTGAGAGGAACCATGTGTGGGAGTTAGTTGAGCCACCTCCAAATTGCCATCCCATATGAACCAAGTGGGTTTGGAAGAACAAAGAGGGAGAGAATGGGATGGTCGTGAGGAACAAGTCCAGACTTGTTGCTCAGGGGTTTAGTCAGAAGGAGGGGATCGACTATGAGGAGACCTTTGCTCCTGTGTCCTGTCTTGAGGCAATTCGGATCCTTCTAGCCTTTGCCGTGGCTAAAGGGTTCAAGTTGTTTCAGATGGACGTGAAGAGTGCTTTTCTGAATGGGGTCATAGAGGAGGAGGTGTATGTGAAGCAGCCACCTGGGTTTGAGAGTGAGTTATACCCACACAGGGTATACAGGTTGAAAAGGGCTCTATATGGGTTGAAACAGGCACCCCGTGCTTGGTATGGGAGATTGAGAGGTTTTCTGTTGAGCAGAGGGTTTGTGATGGGTACCGTGGATAGGACTTTGTTTCTCCTCAAGCATGGAAATGACTTGCTGATTGTTCAGATATACGTGGATGATATTGTCTTTGGTAGCTCGTGACATAACCTTGTTGCCAAGTTTGCAGATGAGATGAGTAAGGAGTTCGAGATGAGCATGATGGGCGAGTTGCAGTACTTTCTCGGGCTGCAGATCAAGCAAGTGAAGGATGGAACATTCGTGCACCAGACCAAGTACACGAAAGACATGCTGAGGAAATTCCAGATGCAAGATGTGAAGCCGATGTCGACTCCCATGGGGAGTACGACCACTTTGGATGCGGATGAGGACGGAGAACCAGTGGACTAGCGGGAGTACAGGAGCATGATCGGCTCCCTCCTCTACTTGATGGAGACGAGGCCAGACATACAGTTCAGCGTGTGTCTGTGCGCTCGTTTTCAGGATTCGCCGAGGACATCACATCGACAGGCCGTCAAGAGGATTTTCAGGTATCTACAGTCTGCCCCTGGTCTTGGCCTTTGGTATTCTTCCTCCTCGACTCTTTCTCTTCATGGTTTTTCCGATGCGGATTTTGCTGGATGTCGAGTCGAGAGGAAGTCTACTTCTGGTACTTGCCAGTTTCTTGGTTCTTCTTTGGTCTCATGGTCTTCCCGCAAGCAGTCTAGTGTAGCTCGGTCTACCACCGAGGCGAGTATGTTGCGCCGCGAGTTGTTGTTCCCACTGTTTTGGATTTCATACACTTTGAGAGACTTTGGTGAGGAGTGCACCCAGATCCCACTTCTTTGTGATAGCACCAGTGCCATAAGCGTAGCCAAAAACCCAGTGCTTCACTCCAGAACCAAACACATAGAAGTGAGGTATCATTTCTTGAGGGACAATGTGGAAAAAGGAACCATTGTGTTGAGTCATGTCCCTACCCAAGATCAGCTAGCCGACATCTTTACAAAGCCTCTCGACCAAGCTACATTTGTGCGCTTGCGGGGGGAACATGGGGTTTGTTGCCCTTTCTAGTTGATTCTTGGGGGATTTCCTTTTGTATCATATGTATCATACCATGTTTACTTTGATGTATATACATGCTTTGCTTGATGAATAAACCATGGTAGGATAGTCATCTTGTCATATATCATGTTGCATTTGTATCATATTGCATTTTAGGATGATGAGCTTCTTTCATATGCCATATTTGAGTCTCTTTGGCTATTTGTGAGATATTGGTCATATGTGTGGAGAAATGGTGATGTGAGGCTATGCTCTTAGAATATTTGAGATATATGTGTGGTGAGATAGCCTCTTTTGAAATAAATGCTAATCTTGACTAATTTTTGATGAAATATGCTCCACTCGTGTGTAGTTGTGTATCCATGCCACAGTTTGGTCTAAATGTGCTTTTCATGCTTAGATTGTGCTTGGATGCCTTGTTCTTGCATTTGGGCCAAAGGCCGAATATCATGGTGAATGTTTAGACTATGTTGCATTCATGGGGGAGCATAAGCTTCTTTTTGCCGCAAAGGCACTTCATGTACCATGAAATGAATTAATCTTGAAAAGAAGTGTGTATGCTTGAAAAATGCTCCATCCATCATGTCTATGCTTAAAATGTCTTATTTTTCACATATGGGTGCAAAACATGTTGCATGATGTTCACCGGTGGAGAAGTCTCCCGAAGTGGACACATGGCTCATGAGCTTTGACATGACATGCTTTGCTTTATGGGTGTTTGCCATGATCTTTTGCTGAGAATTTGATATCCTTGTATGATCTTTGAATGGTATGCATGTTTGTGGCTCAAGTGTGACATGGATAGGCTTTTACATGTGAAGCGAGCCTTCTTTTGGTAAAATTGCTTAAATCTGAAAATTTTGCTTTGTCACATGCTTGTATTTTCATATATTACTTGTGGCAATGCTTTGACTATGCTATGATTCATATGTGTGATCTTTGTCTCATTTTTAGCCTTTGACGCTAGATTTGGCCTATTTGAGAAGCTCATGTAGATGTTTATATGTTTTGTTTTGCATTTCTGCATTTTCACCTTGATTCATACATTGTCAACAAGGGGGAGAAGAGGTGAGCTTAATGAAAATTCAGAAGAGGTGAGCTGAAATTTGGAAGTTTGCATCCACATGTTCAGGGGGAGCTTGCATTTGTTCAGGGGGAGCTTTCTTGCTGTTTTGGATGTGGAGTTTGTGCTTTGCTTGGCTTGTGACCTTTCTTCGCCTTTCTTTGGTTTTGGTCATGAGTTGAGCTTCTTTGTTTTTCTTTCTTCTTCCTTTCTCTCTTTCTCTGAATTTCATTTCGCGTTGTGTGTTGTCAATGCACTCATCAAGGGGGAGATTGAGGACCAGGAGCGTCCCAGTGGTCGATGGATGACCGCTCCTCAGTGATGAGTGATTGACAACGGGTGTTGGACTGACTCTTGGCTTAGTGCGCGAGGTGTAGGTTGCGGCCTAGTTCGTGTTTGCGGGTGAAGAACGGGCGCGAAAGGTCTTCGGCCTTGAGGGGCCTCCGGGAGATGGAGAGACAAGTAGGCTCGGTTCGAGGGACCGGTGGACGGCGGGATCGGGTGCGGGCCACATGGTGGCGACACGAGCAAGACGAAGTCATGGACAATCGAGCCGGTGCACGGTGGCGGTCGAGTCAAGTGGTTTGGCGGGAGGCCGGACCGAGCACGCGGGGTTTGGTGGTTTGCCCACAAAACCATCGGCGGACGGTTTCTTGGTTTGGGCACGAAAACCAAGTCCGAGGGCCCAACACGACGGAGACGGGATCCGGGCGTGTCGGGAAGCTTCGAGGTGGAGGACACGCGGCGGGATCGCATGGCTTGCGTCGGGAGGACGCGGGGTGCGGCAAAGGCGTGGCCGTCCGATGGCAAGACCCACAAACATTACCTAAATGCCCCTACGTGGGTTGTATCGCCAGTAGTTAAGTTAGGGGTAGTCGAGTCATTTACCACTCCGGCGGGACCTGATATATAAGCCATGAGTGTGTGTGGATGGCTCTCTCTCTCCGTGACTTAGGGTTTCATTTTCCTCCCTCCCATTTCTCATTTTTCGTAGCTATTTTTCTTCCTTTTTCTCTAGGCTAGCATGAGAGCTTCATGAGAGATTTGTTGAGAGGGATGGATGCTAGGGCGGCATGCTAGACCTTGTGAATCTTTCCTGGTTTGTATAGAAGATTCGGAGTTGTGTTTCTCGTGGTCTTTTTGTGCTTGTTTTCGTGCCTTTGTTCCCGGTTCGATTCCGCGGATTTGAGTGGGTTTCTCCCCGGATTTCTTTGAGGAAAACATGGATAGATGTCTCGTGCATCTTTGTGATTGATCTTGTGCCCTCAAACGCCGGAAAACCACTTGGATTCGTAATTTTTTGTTCGGTGCTCTAGCTTTTGGTGGTGCTCAAAGGATTCGCGATTCCCGGTGTTTTAGGGAGTTAGGAGGCAAGATTTTTGGGCTATAGCATCCTTGTGTGATGCTTTTCAAGTCCCCGAACCCTTGTCTCCATAGCTTCAACCGTTTGGGAAATCCGATGATGATTTGGGGGAGTTGACTTTCGGGGTCGAGCTTTTTCTGCTCTGTCCGCACCTGGCGGACAGTCCGCAAGGTGCTAGCGGACGGTCCGCGCGGGTAGGTTTCGTCCCGTGTTCTTTGTGTTCTTGCTCGTCTTTCGTTTCGATCCGTCGCGTTTTTGGTTTTCGGTTGGACGGAGTTTCGGACGGTCCGCAACAGCGGGCGGACGGTCCGCGGGTGCCTGGCGGACAGTCCGCGTGCTCCCCGCGGACGGTCCGTGGTACGCGGTGTGCCACCGGTGGTTCGTTGGCTTTAACGGACGGTCCGCGGCTTAGGCGGACGGTCCGCGGCTCGGGTGCGGACGGTCCGCGGTACCCGGCCGGACGGTCCGCGCGGCCCATCGCGGACGGTCCGCCTGTCTGGCCGGACGGTCCGCCAGAGGCTGAGCGTTTTGCTTCTTGGTTCGATTCCTCCCTTCCTTCTTTCGTGCTTCCGCGTGTGCTTCAAGGAATCGTTCCTAAGGCTAGAGGTTGATCCATAACCTCGTGGTCTTGGCGATTGGTGTGTGATTCAATCCATCGCTTGTGTGTGACCGGGATTTGACTAGGGCTTAGGCCGGGTTCTTTAGAAAGAATCGCCGTGTTCACTTGGCTTATCAGCCACCAGCCAGCAGTACTTTTCTTTCACAACAAACCAGCCACCACCAACCAGCCAACAGTACTTTTCTCTCAGAATAAACCAGCACCAGCCATCAGCCACCAGCCAAACGAACAGGCTGAATTTTTTACCGGCTCCTATTCACTCCCCCTCCTCTCTAGTCGCCATCTGATCCTTCAGCATAGCCATCAAGATAGTAAAGCTCTATAGGCATATGACAAAGGCATGATCAAAATAAGCATTTCTGTGAAAATATTCCCTCTCATGAGCAAAGACCTAAACATAAGCAAAACGTGCCAAAGTGAATCTAGATCACACAAACTTCATGCTAGGTCACATATCCTCATCACAAGATCATTACAAACACCCATAAGCATCTCATGTCATGTTAAAGCCACCGAGCCATGTATCTACTTTTTAAAATGAGACTTCTCATGGTAGACATCATGCAACGGTTTAGCACCCATATAAATTCAGTTTTAAAGCATTTATGACATGGAACAAGTGAGAGCATAACTTCAAGCATAAGCATTTCATACCAATTTCATTTTACAAATTTAAGCACAAAATGGTACATGATGTGCCTTTGCGGCAAAAAGAAGCTTATGCTCCCCCACAAGGTATCACATGGGCTAAACATTCATAATGACAAATGGGTCTTTGACCCCAAGTGAAAAGCACATGATATCCAAGCACAAATTAAGCATGATATAGACCACCAAAGCATACTAAGATCATGCAAGGCCTTAAACCCATAAGAGAGAGCCTATCCTAGCATTTTTCAAAAATAGACATCTCAACATGCATATATAGCAAAACTATCAAGAGCATAGCTATCCATCACCACATCATATCAAACATGCTCAAAATCTCACAAATAGCATATCATAGTATTCATGGCATATAGGAGAAGCTCAACCTACCATGCATATGATACAAGTGCAACAAAGGTAGATATGTACATCAAAAGAAACATGATATATGATAGAATGCGAGACACAAATGTCAAACCTACCAAAGTCTATACATCATGATATATGATACAAATGCAATGCAAAATGCATAGGGAGACAAGGAACTTGACTTAACACCAATAAAGCTCACGAGGGAACACACCAACCAAGAATCGCTCCAAGTGAGAGAAGAGCCACCAAAGGTCCCAATTGAGTACCATAGAAAAAGTACCAATTGCAAAACCGCATAGATCCCAATTGAATACCATAGAAGGAATACCAATTGAATACCATAGAACGAATACCAATTGAAGGATCACAAAGACTGCCCAAAAAGCCACAACCCTTCTTGGAATCCAATTCCCCATCAAAAGAAGCCAAGCCGCCCCTCAACCAAGGGCAACTAACAAAGCAAAAGCTAGGAAAAGAAAGAGCAAGGAAAACTCTAAAACCAATCAAAAGGAGGAACAACAACACAACCCGAAGACAAGACAAGCCCAAAACTCCAAGGAAAGCTCACAACATGCTACACAATGCATTGACAATATCAATTAACATAAATAGAGCATTGTAACATGATTCCACAAATATGAATAAGCATGTCAACAAGGTACAACACTAAACCAAAATGATACCAAAGAACAACATGCCAAACAATATACAAGAACTAAACAAAGGCATGATACAAGTTCACATGGATCACCCACCAACGTATATTACAAAGCTAGCATGACAAGATATACATGGGGGACAATCATGCTAACAAGAAAGGTACCATCGAGCTAGACAAAAATGATATGGATGAACAACATGACATATCCGAGCAATCAACCATAAAGTATGACATGATGTTCATAAATATCATCCACCATAAAATCATACAAAGATAGCAAGATAGATATTCAAGATCACAAAGCTATCATGAACAAGGTGGCTAGCCTACCTTGGTTTTCACACAAGCAAGACACAAGTATATACAAGAGAGGACAAGGGGAAAAGAAAACTCACTATACATGTGTACAAAGGCTTTCAAGAGCCATCCAAAACGGTGTGGAGAACATCTTGTCTTGATCTCCTCACGGGCAGAGATCAAGCCCATCCAACTCATGTTCTCCAACCACGTCTCCATACCTACACACAAGGAGACGAGAAAGGCTGAGCCTTGGATCCCAAAGGGTTAGCAAGCACGTACTTGGGAATCCAATATTTGGTCACACGGGTAAGTGGTGCACACAACCTATCATGTGGGTTAGCATGATGCAAATGCCGGTTGGAATGAAAAGTCTTTCGAACACCCTTGGAACCATGCCTCAAAGCAGTCACTCGCGAAGAAAGTTGAGTGCTACCACAAGCAAAAAGGCAAAGATCCTTCAGGGTCGTAGGAGAAGAACCAACACAAGCACCACGGGAAGCATGTCGCGGACCAACACAAAAAACACTAGAAGCATGTCCACGAGCATGGCCTAACTCACTAGAAAGAGTGTCATAAAACCCGTCCACAAATCGCGCCTTCTTAGGCTCACAAGTGTTCATGCCATGAGAAGGGCTATGAACAACCAAAGGCCTAGAGGCACCTCCTCGCCGTATTCTCCTTGCCCGGCGGTAGAAAAAGCTCTCTTGATGCCCATCCTTCCCACAGTGAGAGCAATGGTACAAAGGCCTATCGAGAGGCACGGTCCGAGTGGATGAATCACCATTCTCTTGTAAGTGGGAAGTCCATTGGGACTTAAAGCATGAAGCATCAACCCCAACATCCAACTTGGTTCCCACATTAGAATCACACGTGCCATGAGAAAGGCTATGTGGCTTCTTAAAAGCTTTGGCATGCACACACCGCTCGTGCTTGACATGGCGAAAGCAAAACTCCATGGTATGCCCATCTTTCTTGAAAAAGGTGCAATGGAACATTGGTTTGGAAGTATGAATTCCAAAGCAATGAGAAGCACTCTTGCCATTCGAATCACCTTGGGCAACACCGGAAGAAGCAACAAGCTTAGGACTAGCTATGGGAGAGCTATCCAAAGCACTAGCACACTTAACACCATCCAAAGACTCACGCTCAAGAGAAGAAGTCGACTCCGGTTTAGAAGAAGAAAATTTAGAAGCATCAACATCGGAGTGACAAGAGAAGCGAGAATCCAAACCCTTGGCACAAAGACTCTTGCACCTTGTGCGCAAAACCTCATTTTGAGACTTGAGGCGCTCACGAGTACCACATGTCATATTTCTCAAATTATTGATTTCTTCTTCAATACATTTAGCATATGTGGTACGCAAGAGTTCGTTTTCTTTCTCAAGGTTGGCACTCATCTCATCATGCTCAACCAACTTAGCGCTCATATCCTTGCGCATCGTTTTCAAAGCCAAAACTTCACTTTCCAAATCAATGCATGAGGTGCAAACGAAATCACATGAACAAGCAACATCATTTACATCTCGCAAAGCATTATCATCATTGCAAGAAGTATGGCAAGCATCCTCAACCAGCAACAAAGATCACTTGCTACAAGGCATGGATTTCACATCACAAATTTCAGCCCTAGCATGCTCAAGTTTATCTACACATGTGGTGTGAGTCAATTTTAGTTCATTAATTTCAGCAAGCAAAGACTCACAAGAAACACATGGTAGGGAAGCACTTGACTCTAACAAAGCAAACTTACTCCTAGCCATATCAAGTTCATCATTCAAAGCAACACAAGAGTTGCAAGGCATAGAAGCATTGGATTTCAACAAGTCAAGTTCAAATTGCAAGTTAGCAAGAGATGATCTCAATTCATCATTCTCAAAATCAAGATTGTTGCATGCTCTTCTAAAAGCTTCAACATGCATTTTGCGACAATTAACTTCATCTTTTAATTTCTCATTTTCAGCACACAAGGCATCACAAGATTTGCAAGGCAGAGAAGCTTTGAAATTTAACACCTTAATTTCAGATTTCAAGCATGCAATGGAAGCAATCAAAGCATCATTCTTAGCATGCATGGTGT
This sequence comes from Cenchrus americanus, assembly GCA_947561735.1. Taxonomy (NCBI): domain Eukaryota; kingdom Viridiplantae; phylum Streptophyta; class Magnoliopsida; order Poales; family Poaceae; genus Cenchrus; species Cenchrus americanus. The sequence continues at coordinate 150,823,825 of OX387242.1, read as the reverse complement.
TACAAGAAATGCAAGAATTCAAAGCACAAGACTTCCAATGAGCCATACCACATTTCAACCTAGTAAGAGAGCATTTCATCTTCTCATTCTTCCTACGCAAGGCATCACACAAATCTATGTTTCTCCTATGCAAGTCTCCACAATCACGCTCACAATCATCGAACCTATTGCATAGGATCAAGATAGCTTTGGCAAGTGTACCTTGGTTCATGCCTCCTAGCTTGTGGTAGAGCTCGCCTTTCTTGATGTCACCATCTTGATAGTCCTCGATGAGAGATATCATGTCCTCTACTCCGGCTTCCGCCTCAACCTCCATACTCCTCCTACTCAAAGAACTACAAGGAGAAGAACTTGGTACCATAATCAAAGTACCGGTTAGGATTAGCCGAAACCAAGCTCAAGGGACAAGCAACGATGCAAAGAAAGCACTCAAAATGCCTCAATTTTCTAACAAGTACTCACGAGCTCAATAGCAAAGGATCTTATCTCTTTCCCAAACTTTTACCACTGAACAGGGAGCACCAAAGATAGAGGCACAAAAAATTTCAGCTCAAAATAAGGTGAAATGAAGCCTAGAGAAAATCCAGAAGAAACAAGACAAAGCTGCAAGAGACTTAAATGAGGATTTTTCAATTATCTTCTTGATTTTTTCTGAATTTTTGAAGACACCAAAATGATCTTCAGGATCACCTACAAATGAAGTCACGAAACCGCTGTAAAAATTTGAGCCAAAACGGAGTACTGAGCGAAAAGTTATGCCCGTTTTACTGAGGGTATCTCAAGTTATGTTTTTCCAAGGGCACAACTCCAAATCGCCGGACTCAAAACGCGCAAACCAAAGTCGCAAGCAAAAGCACCTCTTTCTTCTAGTCACCCTATGGATTCAAGACTTGTTAGAGTCACAAGAATCCACAACCAGCTCTGATACCAATTGAAGGACCGATTCAGGCGACCAGAGAGGGGGGAGTGAATGGGAGCCGATAAAAATTCTTCCCTTTGGTGGAATTCGGCCTATACCCCAATCGCAACTCCACGAACCCACACGCACGAACAAGATCCCAAACAGGGCTCAAACAACCTCAAAGGAACCATCAATAAGCCTAGGGACAAGAAGCGGAAGAAAACAAACAAGAACCGAAGCACAAGCTCTGAACTGCAATAGCCTGTGCGGACTGTCCGTGTGGGACCGGCGGACCGTCCGCGAAGGGGTCGCGGACCGTCCGGCCACCACACGCGGACTGTCCGAAAAAGCACTCCGAACCAACAGCGCCGCACCCCGAAAAATCGGATTGTCCGTGATTGAACCGCGGACTGTCCACACGGAAAATCTTCTCACGGACTGTCCGTGGGTCTCTCGCGGACCGTCCGCAAACCACGGGCAAAACGGAAATCAAAATCCAATCGATCGAACGACGAACTCATGAAGAACTCGATGAACTCGCGAAGAACAACCCTAGCCGTGGGCTGTCCGCCACGAGCTCGCGGACCGTCCGCCCCTCACCTAGAAACAAAAGCGCGAGCTCCGCGAAAACAACTCCAAGTTCCAATCGATGGATCTCCTGAACCGTTGGACGAATTGACCCCAAATTTTGGGTAGATGAGAAGCGTCACTACGTGAAGCTATGCCCAAAATCTTGGAACCCTAAACCAATCCAAGCAACCGGAATCACAAATCTCATGCACTCAAAGCACAAACCCGAGTTCATCCAATCCTCACCAAATCGAGCCCGACTCCCGGCGTTTGAGGGGTTAAGATCATCACAAAAGGTGCACAAGACATCCATCCATGATCCCCTTAAAGAAATCCGGAGCCAAACGATCTAGAAACAACGAATCGAGCCAAGCACAAAAATAGCACAAAAAGAGCTCCGAAAAAACAATAAAAGAAACTCGGGAATAGAAAGATTGGCACAACATTTAGACGATGAATTTACTATGAATATCTTGTCCAATCGATTACAAGCCACTCCTAGTATCCAAATCTAAGATGGCAAAAAGTTGCAATCAAATAGCCACTCTCTCCCACTCTCCTAAAGCACTCCAAAATGAAAGAGTACCACCACCTACTAGCCCAAAAGGTGGCTGAAAATTCAGCCCCCTCCTCCTATATATAGGCCCTCTGGAAAAGACCGAAGTGCCCCTACACTAGGAGTATTTTGGTCAACACATGAAGTTCACCATCGGACGGCCGCGCATCCATTAGGCCTTCACGTCCTCCTGATGCAAGCACCTCGATCATGTCGCGTGTCGCCCGCCTCGAAGCTTCACGACGCACCCGGATACCGTCTCCGTCACGCCAGGCCCTCAGGCTCGGTTTTGAGGCCCAAACCAAGAAACCATCCTCCGATGGTTTTGTAGCCAAACCACCAAACCCCGCGTACACGGCCCGGCCTCACCACACCAAGCGTCGAGCCCGCCAAGCCTTTCACCTCCGGCGCCCGGACGGTCTACTCAGTCTTGCCTCGTTCCTTGACTTGGCCACCACCGATGCACCGGCTCCATGTCCACAACTTCGTCTTGCTGTTCTTGCACCATGCGGCTCGCACTTGATCCCGTCGGCCACCGGGTCCCTCGAACCAAGCCTACTTGTCTCTCCACTCCTTGGAGGCCCCGCGAGGCTAAGACCTTTCGCGCCTGTTCTTCATCTGCACCAACGCAAACCAAGCCGCAACCAACACCTGCAATACTAGGCCAAGAGTCAGTCCACACAACGTTGTTAACCACTCCTCACGAGTGCATTGACAACACACCACATAAACAATAAGGTAAATACTCAAAATAAAACACACACAACACAACTCAACACTACACACACAAAGCTTCAAACCATCCGGTCAATCACTCATCACACACGGACCAAGGTACTTCTCAACTTGGTTCCTCAAAACTTCACTACGTCGTCCTGCAAGAAGCACATTGGATGAACACGACTACTACTACATAATCAGTACTCGACTTGAGTACGGCTACTCACCTCATTTGGTGGAAGCGAGGCGGAGTACTCTGGCATGGGGCACGGCGTGTACACCGACATGTCCTTGAAGATTCTCCCCAGCCTGTCGACGATGTCGTCGTCGTCGACTTCACCCCCGGGCATTTGCGACGTGTCGCCGTCGATGGTGTACTGGTAGCCCAAGGTGTCGCAGGCCATCAGCGGCTGCACCCTTCTCTTCATGAAGCTGAAGGCCACATGCTCGGCCCTCATCTCGGCTTCTCTCAAAGCCTTGATCTTCGCTAGCAGCTCGGGTAGCTGGATACTCTCCTGCATCGTCGGCTCGGAGTTCCACCAGGGCCGGTGCTTCGGCTGCTTCCCGCTCGGCTTCGGCTGCTCTGGGTGGTGATTGGTGATGTAAAACCACTTTGACTTCCAATCTTGGTTGGAGTCAATCAGCTTGTACGCGAGGTACTGCTCCGCGGCATCCTCGCGGATCTGGATGCCGGCTCCCCCAACTACTCGGGGGTTGTTGGCGCTAGGCTGGAGATTTACTCGGAAAAATTTCCGGAAAACTACCCAGTGGGGTTTGATCCCCAGGAAGGCTTCGCAGAAGTGAACGAAGACGGAGGTGTGGAAGATACCATTGGGGTTGAGGTTGAGGTACTCGATGTCGTAGTACTCCAAAAGCCCCTTGAAGAAATCGCTTGTTGGGAGAGACAACCCTCGCTCCGTGAATCGCGTGAACATGGGGATCTCGTCTGGGTTTTTCTCCATGGGATACGGATCCCACATATCGACCTCCTTCTCCCTAAGAAACCCGCTGTTGAGGAGCGCCAGCAGATCCTCAGTCTTCGCTTTCGACTTTTTCCACTCCTGGTTGGGATTTGGCCGCGGCGGAGACACCGGCGGCGATGCCCCCACGGCGGATCCGGCGGCTTCTTCGCGGGACCTTTTCTTCCCACCGGCGGTCTTCAAGCTCTTCGACGGCGAGGGCTTCATTTTCCAAGTGCACCGGGTTTTCACTCATATTCGCTCGGGGGCTACGGCGGTGGCTTTCGGCGGCAGCGCACTTAGATCTACACTCTCCTCTGAGGTGGCAGTGCGCACTGGCGGTGGTTTCTAGGCACGATCTGCTTGGAATGGCTGCAAGTGCGTGGGGTGAAAAACCCTAAGGGTTTCGGCTTCTATTTGTAAGTCAACGGCGGCTCCTCCAACGGGTGAACGGATAAATCTCCAGACGGCTGAGTCAGTGGCGGCGCCTGACCCTTCAACTTCTAGTAGTCGATGCGCCTCATCTCCGGGGCTCGGCTACATCTAATCAATTCCTTGGGTAGCGACAAGATTCAAGAGCAACTCAGGACACCTTCTACATACAAGATGACCCTTCAATTCGAGAGGATGTACTCGACTCAAGGCTCAGGGGCTCCGTGCCACGTGTCCTTTGGTTTTTTCTCCGGATTTTGCGAGATAATCTTGCCAGAGCTTCAGATGGACCCTCAGCCAGAGTCTACAACTCAACCTAAGGCTCGGGGGCTACTCCATATGGAGTGCAATTTTGCAATCGCACTTCCATATCAGCTTCGGCTTCAAGACAACACGGGTATTGTTGGAGACCTTTGAGAGCAGCACTTGAGGACGCTTGGGACTACTCGAGAAGACTTCACGATTACTCAAATATCAGCTGGAGTACATTCCAGCCTCGGGATGCTTCAAATATTCTTGAGGACTTTTGGCTTGTAGTACTCGGGGATACTTGAGGACTACTCGTTAAGGCCGTCAAGACTACTCGAAGATATCCTACTCGACTACAAAGTACTCGGGGGCTTGTCGTATGGGCCTCCCTGGGCCCAATACCTCGGTGGGTACTAGGACCGACTACTTGGTGGGCCCCTAGGACTACCCGACTTGTGCCGCACGGTACCTATTGGCGTGAGGCGCAAGGACTACGGTGGAGAATTACTCGGATAGGAAGCTATACATACCATGTACTGTGTAGAGGACTCCTAGATGTACACGACTAGTACTCTCTCCCTAAACCGACCTGTAACCCTGCCTCCCGGACTATATAAGGCAAGGCAGGGACCTTCCCCTCTCATACACATCAGATTTCGCATCATCTTGTAATCACATCTAATCAATCCAGAGCTGCGTAGCATACAGGACGTAGGGTATTACGCACCTCGCGGCCCGAACCTGTCTAAATTGTGTGCCACGAGTCTCTTCCTTCGAGTTACCGATCTCGGCGAGGCCACATTCATCTACTTCGGGTACTCCCCTTAGTAGGTTGCCGGTCTAAAACACCGACATTGAGAGATATATATCTCTGGTGTGACGCCCTAGGTTTTTAATTAACCCTAATGGTCGGTCAAACCTGCTGACAATGGTCAAACCACAGTCAACCTGGGTCATCACCTCGAAAACCTCACCGACCAATCCTAAAGTCACTCTTGAACAAGTCAGCACACCCTTGTGGTCAAACTTTGGTCAAATACATGGTCAAACCCCACCTAAACCCTAATGTCCTTGAATATCCTCCGGAACTTTTGTCGCGTTCTCCAACTTTCACCTAAACACTTCAAAATCTACCAATATGAAAGTTGTCCAGTTTGTCGAGGGACACAACTTTCATGTAGGATGGCATTTCCAATTTTGAGTGGAAGGGGGTGGAAATCTTGGTCAACTGCCAGCACCTCCTGTCCATGGACACAGGTTGGCATTCAAACTTTGGCTGCAATTTATGCGAAAAATGTTGAGAAAAACACAATAGAGCCTTTGTGAAAGTTGTAGGGGATAGTTACATCTACAACTTTCCTATTCATCACTTTGTGCACTTCAGTACATTTTTTGGGAGATAAACGTGCTCAAAGTCATCTAGTTTGAAATAGTTCAGCCAGAGCGCCGTGCCGCGCCGCGACGTCGCACGCCACCCCACGCGCCGGCCGCATCGGCGTCCGCTTAGCGCCCCGCCCCGAGGCTGCACGCCGCCCCGAGCCCACACGCCTTTCCCGGGGGCCGACGCCGCGCCCCGAGGCGCCCTCGTTTTTTCCCCGCGCCACGCGTCGTCCATCGCCATTCGCGCCGTACGCGCGCACGCCGCGCACCGGGTGGACCTCCGATCCGTCCCGCGCCCCGCCGTATGCACGCCGATCGAGGCCGCTGCTGTACCATGGCGGTATATTCGCCGTCACCCCGACGTCACCGGCGAGCCGCCCCTATTTAAAGTCGCATGCTCTTCTCCCTCGCGCCCGCTACCGCCGCTCCCGCCGCTCCACCGCGCCGCCATGGCGGCCGCCTAGCAAGCCGCGGCCACCGCTCGCCCTTTTGGCCACCGCACGCGTGAGCACCTCCCAAGGGACCGGCAACACCGCGCCTTGTCACGCCCGGCCGGTGTTGCGCCCCTCTCGCCGGAACCGCGGCCCGTCGCGGGCCGCCACCGCTAGCCACCGTCGCGCGCCCTAGCCGGTGACCCTTCCGCCCCAACTTCGGCCACCACATGGCCCTAGGTGCACACGTGGTCGAGCCCCACCACCTCCCCGGCCGAATGCGCCGCCGGAACCGGCGAAGTCTGGCGAGCCGCGCCCCCCCATTTGGTCTAGGGACCCAATTGCTAGCCCCCAAATATTTCCAGGGTCCCAACCGTGAACTAGAGGCATGTCTGTGAGGCTTAGGAAAGTTCCAGGGACCTCGTTGCGAAACTGAATCTCCAATAGTAAAGTAATTTTGCTGATACTTAGAAAATGCATAGAAAATCGTAGGAAAATCGGAAAAATGCAAACTCAATTTCGTTAGACTCCTATGGGTTGAGCAACACACAAGTGATATTCATGACAAGGTTAGCGATATTTTTGGGCATAAAAACCATCATTAATCTATTTATAACTTGAGAGCACATAAAACACTATGGGTCTTTATTTTAATCATAACCTCCGCTAAAGATTAAGCTAGGATTTAGATAAATTCAGATTTGTATTTTAAGAGAGCACTAGCTTTAACATGCATAAATCAATTACAAACATAAACAAAACGGCAATTATAATCATATATCATCATGGCACAAATTTTGTAACTTCTCCAATGGTGTAAACAAGGTGGTGTCTTTATTAATGATGAAAACAAAATGAAATACATGCTGAAAATAAACTAATACACTTGCTGAAATTTAAATGAAAACTGAAAACACTACACAAACACAAGCCGAAAATTCAAGAAAAAGGGAAAAGAAAAGAAAACTAAAGTTCCTCCTTCTTCCTAATCCTCTGTCGGTGGTTGGTGTTGATAATCTTGGTAGTTGTACCCTTGCTCATAGTAGGTTTGGACATCCCCTCCAACGAATTGATCCGGTTGTACTAGGTGAAGGCGCCCAAGCTCATAGGCAATATTTGCATTGCCCTCACCAAGTTGAGCCGCGTTGGATTGGATGGCTGCGACGTTTTGCATGTTTCTCGCAACATACCCTCCAATTATGGCCATGCTTTGTTGTGGTTGGGGATATTGTGTGTAGGGATCCGCGAAGTTTATGTTGGGCACCACATAATTTTGTGGGGGCACCGGTGCACCACCCCCCCCCCCCATGCTTGCATTTGTGGCCCTCCGTAATAACTTGGCGGAGTAGGGATCCCGCCGAATGGTGGCACATAGTTAGGTTGTGCACCACCCGCTTGCGCGGAGGAAGATCCCTCTGTGACAACCCGCCCAGGGAAATACCGTACTATCGCCTAAGACCGATCCACTTTGGTCATTAAGCAATAGTAAAGTATCATCTTGTCGTTAGTTGCCGGGTTAACGCCCGGTAAATCACTTGGACATCGAACAGAGGATCGACACATGCATTAAAACTCACGCGAAGGCGAGTCCAGAGTACAACAGGAGTTAACACAATTTATTACAAACCAATGTTCATGACATGGAGTAAAGGTTCAGAGTTCGAAAATACAGCGGAAATAAAATAAACTAGCGCAACGGTAGACATCACAGGAGGCCATCCGTGATGTCATCACTTGTCGTCACCCATCCGATCAATCACACCTGCAACAACGGTTTTAAAGCAATGCGAGTATACTAATACTCGGCAAGACTTAACCGCGGGTGATGACTACATCACCAACCTCTAGACATGAAAGGCTTTTGGCCGGTGGAGTTTCTTTTGCTAAACAGCTGCTAAGAGTAGATCCTTACTTTCGATCTTTTAGCACAAGTTCTAGTTGATTACCATTTCTAAGTGTGCCAACTAATTCAATCAAGAATTGGACAAGCAATTAATTCATCCAACCATATTCCTCGAGTTCCATCATTATGGGATATCATGGCTAGTTGATTAAGCAGTCTCGGATAACGGTGAGAGGCCGACAATGGATTGATTTAAACCTTGCAAGGTAAACCCAAACACACGGTAGGCTGCCCCCGCAAGGACAACTTTCCCAGGCCATTCCCGTCGATCTTCGGCTTGGGAGCGGAACCTACATTCCTTGGTACAAGGTTTTACTGGATCGCTCCCACACGAACGTCCAGACTCACGCAGGTACCACCTTTGTTGCAAGCGGGGGGGGACACAAGTGCCCCAGGTTTAGTAGGGAAAGGTTCCCTTACCGCGTCAATCGGGTACTAGGCTTACCGGTCCCATACCCGGCATATGTTTAGTACGTTCAAAAGCTTAGCCCACGAAAGCCACTTGACCGGAGCCCAAATCCCATGCTCTTACCACATGAGCAATCCATTTAAGGATATCTTATGATTCCTATCTAGGAACCTAATCTCGCGAGTGACGAACATCACTCGACTTCTATCGGTCCTATAGCATAGCAGCTATCGACCTAGCATACTAGTGATAGAGCATAGGTACCTAGGGATCATGCATCTTGGGTTTCAATTCAACTCCTGAAACGTAAATGCACAATCGTAGCAAACATAATTGCATAAATTTCAAAAACAGGGTTAATGATCTCGGGCTTGCCTTCGATGGCAAGGTTGGCCTTGGGCCCTTCTGGACTTGGTCCAGGTCTTGCTCTATAGAGACGTGGTGCACGTCTCCGTCAGCTCCTCCGTCTCCTCCGTCCGCCACACGCGTACAGCTACCGTTCGGGATGCAAGTGCAAGATTTATTTGATGATTTTAATTTAATTAAACACAAACAATAAATGATAACCATAGGGTGCATTAATTGGACACATTCACCTAGATAAGAATACATTTAGCATACTCTTCCAAAAAGGAACAATATACAATTCTTTATTAAACATTTGAATAAAGGTTCTTATTATACTTATCATTTCATGTGAAAGCTTCATTTCCTTTTATCTTCTCCAATAAAGTGTAATTAATATTTTTATTTATGAATTAATTTCTTATTAGTGATGATAATTAATTATCTTTTAATTGTATTAAATAATACTTTTCAAAAAGGAAAAAAATTAATTAAGGGTTTTTCTTTATTTAATTTCCCTTTATCATTAAAAAGGGCTTTTAAGCTTTTTATTAAGCAATTAAATTACCAAAAATTAAAGGAGTGTTTCTTATGCCTACTAGCACTTATACTGGTCCATTGGACCCACATGTAAGTGTTGGAGGCTAGGAAATTAATTATTATTGAAAATAACAAAGACTAGCTAGTGATTCAATTTAAATTCATATAAAAATAATTAAGCATCAAAATGATCCAAACTTTCTTGTGCAAGCTCTCTGGTCCTAAACAAGCTTAGAAAACCAACATGTTCATATGGAATCTCTACTGAACTTGGTTTATTAATTTACAAAGGAAAACATGCATAAATCAAGAATAATTATTTCTGTTAATCCAAAAATCATGATTAATTCACAAGATGTGTATTTTGGTATTATAAGAGAGTGTGCACAAGTTGGCGTCAAAATCATAAATATATTTAATAAGAAAAATCACTTATATAGATCTGCCTGAAATAGAAAAACATTTTTATAAAAAGCTTTACATCATAACTTTGTGCAATTTTTGGCATAGGAGCTATTCATGACCTAACACACAACATATCCAAAAATTAGCTACAGAGGATTTATGGTTTTTGAGATATTGCAGATCTAGGGTGTTCACATTTGTATTTTTCATGCAAAAACTAAAAGGAATTAGCTCAGGCCAGAATAACAAAAGTTGTAGTATAATTCACAACAGATCCAACAAAATTGGTTCACATTTTTCTGAATTTTCTTTGATTTTATACGCAATTTACAAAAATCAGCCAACTCACTTTTCCTATTGGAGATGCGCTTTTGCAGTTAGGCCCCTGACAAGAACTGTTCCCTCGCAATGTGGCCCTCAGGCGCGGTGGCCGGCGCGGGGTGCCCAAATTCCGGCGAGGTCTCACCGGAGTCCGGCCGGGGAGGGTGGGGGAGCGGTCTATGGGTCGCTATGGATCGGTTTGGGCGCTCGGTTGGTGGGGAGATGTCGCCGCTGGGCGGCGCACCGGCGGCCCGGGGGGGTACCGGCCGCCGCGGCCGGCCAAGCCGGCGATGAGGACCTCGGGCGGTGGCTTATGTTGGCCGGCGAGCTGCGGGGAGCTAGAGGAGACGTTGGGGAGGCCTTGGGTGGCGCCGGGATCGGCGAGAGGAGGCGCCCGCGGCGGCGGCCGGGGGCGGCCTTGCGGGCGGTGTCCCGGTCGCCCGCGCGCGGGGGGAACCCGGCGGCGCCTAGCCACCAGCTGGCCGCGCCGGACGGCGGCTTTAAGGCCGACGGTAGCTTTCCCTCACCGCGAAGGAACCCGCCCTAAGCTGCGTAGTACGGCGCGACATGACCGGGGGTGGAAATCCGCGCCGCGGCGCGTTCGGCGTGACGCGTGGCCGCGCGGCCGCGGGTCGAGGCTCCGCCTCGGGAACCGGCGTGGGGGCGACGCCCGCACGGCCGTGCTCGCACCGGTGGTCGCGGTCACCTCGGCGAGCGTACGGCACGGCCGGCGTGAGGCAGCGCGCGCGACGCGCTCTGGAACGTGGCACGACGTCGCGGCGCGACATACCCAGCACAGCACGGCTTAGCCCTCTTGATCTCAGTTTTTCTCAAAATTTTGCCACTAAAGTGCACTGAGCAATGAATAGGAAAGTTGTAGATCTCACTACCCCGTACAACTTTCGTAAAGGCCGTCTAGTGTTTTTCTCAACGGATTTTGCAGGAACGTCGTGCCAACATTGAATGTCGGCTCGTGTCCGAAAACGGGAGGTGCGTCAGTCGATCGAGTTTTTCGCTAATTTCCACCCAAAATTTGAAATGCCAATCTACACGAAAGTTGTGTCCCTCAACAAGACGGACAACTCTCATAAAGGTAGATTTTTAAGTGTTTAGGTGAATTTTGGAGAACGCGGCAAAAGTTCCGGATGACATTCGCTGACGTCAACGGTTAAGCGGGGTTTGACCGTGTCTTTGACCACGGGTTGACCACGGGTGTGTGTAGGCTTGGTCACGGGGTTCAATAGGGTTCAATGGCGAGGTTTTCGGGTGACGGCCCAGGTTGACCTAGGTTTGACCGGTGTTTGACCGGGGTTTGACCGGTTGACCTGGTCATTAGCGTTAATGATGTTAATTAGAAAACTGGGGCGTCACACCCTCCTCTACAATTCTTCCTCTCTTATTTTTCTTCGCTGGGACAAGGAGTCCCTCCTCCAACCAATCTTCCTTCCCTTGAATGAAAAGCCTAAGCCTTGAGTCCGAAAGGGGTTGGTTCACTTTGGCCACATAAAAGCCTCCTCTCTCATCTCCACTAATATATTTTTCTTGTTTCATATACTCAAAACCGAGAGGGGTCCCATGTAAAAGATGTTCGGGATTTCTTGTAATCCCCGGCCTTAAGGAGATGGCCAACATAGAGAGGTAGCACCCTGAACCAATATCTCCCGATCCCGATGTTGCCTCGCAACACCATCGATTGATCATAAGGTATGAGGGGTCTATTGGCTGCTTGGCAATTAAAGCCGAATAGAGCCAATTCAACTCCGTGTCGGACATCTTCGTCTCCCTCATCCTCCCCATAATCCTCTTGCACATCCAAGAGTGGAATACTTGGATAATGGGGTTGCGGATGGAATTGCGTTGTTGGTGGGCTTCTCCGGAGATTAAATTCCAAAATCCATCTAACAAGCCGTTTGACACGTCAACTTTCTCCGGAGCTCCCTTTGGGAACCCAAGTAGCTCCCTAACATACTCATAGGGAACCACTTGTTGGATTCCCTCCAAACGGAATGATAAACTTTGCACCCCCTCATCAAGGATGGACGCCATAGTCATCAAGATTTCCAAGGCAAACTCTTTGTGAGTGTTTGCCGACACCCCGTTGGAGAATTGCACCCATCCAAGGTGCCCCAACATAAAATATATGTCCGTGCCGAAACCCAAATAGTTGAGTGCTTGATCGTCGAAAGCGACATTTGCCACAAGCCTCTTCTCAAGATGAGAGAGTTTCTTCTCCTCCTCCTCCGACAATATGATGCAGCCATATGCGGAATACCGCAGAGTGTATGGAGGTGGCACGGATAAACGGGTCGATCGATGAGGTGGGACGGGCGGCTCCTCTGTACGCCCGGCAAACCTCATGGACGTGCTCCTTGTTGCCCTCATGCCACCGAGGAGGAGAGTGTCGTTCCTCATTGGCGGTACCGTGTCCTCCTCCATGTTCCGAGGAGACTCGGAAACCGAGTGCCTCCTTGAAGACGTCGTCGAAGATGGCTTGGATGACGATGACCCCTTCTTCTTGGTGAAGAGACTTGTGGTTTTCTTCCACATGATTGCAGCACTCTTCTCTCTACTAAAATTCTGGGTTTCAACCGGTGACTAGGTACTTCAAAGATTATTTCGGGATGTGGACTTTGAGTGGATTAAGGTTGTGTATTGTTTGAGCTATCAAGCTTGGGAAGGTTAGCTACGTCTATGGTGGTTCTGGGCACTAAAACTTGAGCACATAAACTGAGGAAGGAGAGGGATGCTTGCCTGCAGAAGACGGGAGCCGGGGGGCTCCTTTTGTAGGGGAGGCCGGCCGTCCTGGGCCGACCAGCCTGGGTGGCCGCGTGCCTCCCCAGGGCTCCGTTTTCTCCAGCGCTATCATTTCACCTCCGTGACTTTCTTGCCCGCGTGCTCCACGAGTTGCACCGCCCAAACGCTCTCGTCCACTCCTTTTCTTGCATTATTGGTCCTTCCACTTGATGCATCATTCTTTGAGTCATGTCCATGCTCAATTGCTCCACTTGCTTCACATGCCACCATGAAATTCCTGCAAAGTCATGCTTGCTGCCCACCCATGCTTGTCCTTTGCATGTGGTCTTGATGAAAGTTGATGAAAGGGCCTCCAATGGTGCATGCATGATTAACTTTAACTAGATTGCCTCCCTCTAAGTATGTTTAAGGCTAAGCACTCCTCTAATTTCGAAAATTAAAAATATTTTCAGAGCTATGGAAGAGCTCAAGCATAAATTTAAAGAAGTTTTTAAACCATTAAAAACAAATGTAAGTCAAAAATATTTTCCGACTATATTGATATCGGTCTCACCGGTATAGTTTGCCTTCATTCGTTGAGAGCAAACTTTTCCCGGCTTGATCATGGGGGCATAGGTTTAGGTTCTAATTTTAGCTAAATGAGAGAGATTTTGAATAAAATAAAATTAAATGAGGCTTAGAAAAATTCTAATCTTAGAGAAACCAAGGATATAGATTTTTAAACCAACCAAAAGTTTAGTTTCTATGTTCACGCGAGTCCTACCACGTGCTGAAATTTAATTAACACCTAGGTATAAGTCGTGGCTCTACTCGTGTGTTTTAGCATGAAAAACAAGTCAACCACAACACCATAACTAGGATGAATGGTTGAGTTAGGATCTGAATTTATTTGGTTGTGCTTTCTCGACAAGAAACAAACAAACACATAGGAGGGTTCATGTAAAGGGTTTATAATCATGCAAAATATTCAACCAAGAATTATGTCTCTAATATTGTTCAACCACTTCTAAGTCTAATGTTTTTATGTAATAAAATTCAAAACTAAATTATTTAAAAAGACTTGAAAAACCTGGAATCGGGTTGTCCTCTCTGTAGCTTATTCTTGACTTGACGAAACGGGTTGCCTCCCGCCTAGAGCTTCGTTTATAGTCCATAGCTAGACTTCTTCACTTGATTACTTCGGATCAACGCTCTTTGCGGGAGTTGCAATCTTGGGTACCCACTTCCGTACCATCTTGGGCACGGGCTTATCTTCCGGCTTAGTCATTTTTTTGGTCTTCACATGCAGTTTTTCTTCCTTTGTGTTGACGGATGCAACAATTTCCTTGATTTTCTTTACGTCCTTCTTCTTCTGCTCTTCTTATTCAGCCCTTCCTTCTTCCTTAACAACGCGACGTTGAGGTGGAACATTTTTAACTTCAATCATATTGCATGCCTCGAGTCGTGGTCGGAACTTGAAGGAACTCCTTTCTCCGTTAATATCGAACATGACCTCCCCCTTGCCAACATCAATAGTAGCTCCCACGGTCTTGAGGAAAGGCCTCCCAAGGATGAGCGGTGGCTTCACCCTCTCTCCCATCTCGAGCACCACGAAGTCAACGGGGATGAAGTGGTGTCCGACCTTCACGAGTACATCTTCGGCGATGCCCAAGGGATAGCGAATGGAGTTATCTCCCAACTCCAAACACATACTCGTAGGCTCCAACGGTAGGCGTAGCTTCTCAAACACATCCCTTGGCATGACGCTCACACTTTCTCCAAGGTCGCATAACGCCTTCTCAAACTTGAAAGAACCAACGGAACATGGAATTGTAGGGCATCCGGGGTCCTTTTGCTTCTCTAACCCATTATCAATAGCGGCACTGCACTCCTCGGACATCTTGACATGATCTACCCCGAGTGTTGCTATCTCATATTTATTTGCAAGTATATCTTTAAAGTAACAAGAATATGTAGGTACTTGAAGGGCATCCAATAATGGCATGTTGATACTAAGTCTACGCACAACCTCCACAAACTTCTCAAAGTGGTTGTCAAGTTTACCTCGGAAGTAGTGTGGCTTGAGTTGTGGTATCCTCGTGTCTTCTCCTGGCATCTCAAACTCGGGCTCTTCAGTGACGATCCCCGTAACTTTCTCCTTAGCAATTTCCTCTGCCTCGGTGGATGGTTTAGGCTTCCTTGCTTCCGCGGAGTGTTCCGGATCATCGGTCTCCTTTCCCGAACGTGTTTGAATAGCCTTCACTGATTCGGGACCTTTAGGTTGTCCCGGAAGCTTCCCTTCATCACTAGTGAGGCGCCCAGCATGTTGTCCCACTTGCGTCTCGAGCACCTTCATCATGTTGAGCACTTGATGGTTGGAGCTTCCGACCTCCGTCACTTTGCTATCGATGTTCTCCAACACCTTATCTATGGCCTTGAACTTGGTGACGGTGTCCTTGTTGATCTTAGCTTGCTCGTCCATGAATTCCTTCAATTGTATACAAAGCGGAACCCAATTTGGAATGGATGAGCTTGCATTAAATTGAGGTCTACCTTGCCCGTAGCGGAAGATCGGCAATTCTCCCTTCCTCATGTAGTCGAGCACTTTGGCTTCCTCCGGACAATCCTTGTGGACATGGCCATACTCTTCGCATTCTTCGCATTTGGATCTTGCTTTGGCAGCATTCAAGTCTTGAGCCTCTTTCTTTTCTATCTGCATCTTCTCCAACCTCCACATGAGTGAATCAATCTTGCCTTTAAGTATGTTCTCCTTCTCCACTTGCAAGACTCCTTTGACGTTCCCCGTGGGTTGAACCAGATGTAAGCGTCCGGATGACGCCCATGTGTCATTATCCACGACCTTCTTGAATAGAGTGAAAGCTTCTGTCAGTGTAAGCTCGATGATAGATCCTCCCGCCGATGCGTCGATGATCGTCCTTGACACCATGGTGAGTCCTTGATAGAACTTTTGCACGAGGTCTTCATTTGGGAACTTGTGATGTGGAACCGCCCGAGTGTACTCATTGAAGCGCTCGAATGCCTCCGAGATAGTTTCCGTAGAATATTGAGCAAAGGTGGCAATCTTATTACGCAAGCTTTGAGTTTTACCCGGCGAGTAGTATTCCTTCATGAAAGCTTTCATCAACGTGTTCCAATTTTGCACTGTCTCCGCTGGTTGAGAGTGGAACCATTGCAAAGCCTTCCCGAGTAGTGAGAACGGAAAAAGCCTTACCCTCATTTGATCTTGAGTCACCCCATCCATGTTGAAAGTCTGACATAGTTGAATGAATGCTTGGAGGTGAAGGTTCGAATCCTCTTTACCGGTGAAGGGTGAATGTTGCACCATGCGGATTGTTGAGGTCTTGATCTCTAACGGTCTTCCGATCTCCTCAAGATTCAAGATTGGTAGATCGATGACGTCCGGGGTGCATAGCCCCTCGATCTTGCGTTCTTGCTGTTGTAAACCCATCGGTGGAAGTCGATTCTCACGAGGACTTTGAGGTGGTGAATTCTTCGGAGATTCCTATGATCCATTGTCTTCCGACTTCGAATCTACATAATCTAGCTTTTTAGCTTGATGTGCTTCGCGTCTCCTTAGCCTATAAAGTTTTTCTGGATCATCCACAAAATTATCGGGTTTGTTGGAGAGGTAGCCGTACATCTCCTGTTAGGGTTAGCAATAAACCAAATATGCAAAAACTAGAAAGTAAAAAACAAATCTATGAAAACTAGGGTTAGACAAACTAGATTAGATTTATTTTGAGGATGATCAAAGTTTAGTAGATGCAAAAAGAAAAACTAAAAAAAAACTGAAAATCACAAAAAAGCAATAAAAGATCAAATATTGATCACTTGTTCCCCGGTAACGGCGCCAGAAAAAGGGGCTTGTTGACGGTCAATAGTTGTATCAAAGTTCGTTTAGACTTCCAAGCGGACAAGTCTCCCGTCGTAGTCAAGGGACCCCTCTTCCCTCGAGTGGTGAACCCAAGGTATCGAATCCGTGGAGAAAATGTGTGACGCAAAAGATGATCTAGTAAAGCCAAGTAACTTCAATCTTTGGTAAAGTGAAACCCTAATGCATCTAGATAAAGAACACAAAACGAATCTAATCTACTAAAGACCGGAGGTAACAAAGATAGATAGGGTAGATAAAACGATCTAGAGAGATCAGGTTAAGCCTTTTGTTGAAGTTCCAAGCAAAAGAAGAAGTAGCAAATCGAATCTCATTAGAAGCCTCTTTAAATCGTGGTTTCCCATCCAACTCCAAAAACGCCCGCCTTTCAGAGCCCCCGTTCTGTCACAACGTACTCCTATTCTTGCGGGTAATCTAGGGAGAGTCCAAGGACAAGTCGAGTTCTTTCGGAAGATCCGGCGTGCACCTCTAGCCACCGCAGCTACAAGAACACCCCATGTGATCTATCTCGAGAATAGATCTAGAATAAGCAAAGCCGATCGAAAATTGAAGACATCGAAGAAACACTTGATCGCTAGAAATCTGATTCAACTTGATAATTCAACTAGTACAATGATACATAAACAAGATCACCACCGGGATCCTACCTTGATCTTGCTTCTAGCTCCGGGAACTCCGACGTGGTATTCCTTGCAAGGTTCCCACGTCGGCTAGGGTAACCCTAGTCAACTAGCTCGACCCTCTCCTCTCCGGGAT
Source organism: Cenchrus americanus (assembly GCA_947561735.1). NCBI lineage: Eukaryota > Viridiplantae > Streptophyta > Magnoliopsida > Poales > Poaceae > Cenchrus > Cenchrus americanus. The sequence goes on along the minus strand of OX387242.1, from coordinate 150,806,302 downwards.
GGTGTCCCTCTCTTCTTTGCTCCTCGGCGGCCGATGACGAATTAATCGATGCGTGGCTCTCGACCCGGGGGCTATAAATAGCCCGATTGGCGGCTAGGTCAAAGGAGGGGGCAAATGGGCCCTGAACTGGGCTGGGCCGACCGGCCTGGGCCGACCGGCCTGGGCCCATCCAGGCCCAGTTCCCGGCCCCCTTCGCGTGGCGTCAGTTCCCGAGTCTTCTAGATCCTTCCCCATTCTGCATGTGGGCCCTTGTCGTCAGTTTCTCTCCGAGTTGGGCGTTGCTCCTTGTCCCGCAAGATTCGGCACTTTTCTGGGTAGGTCCTCGGAGTTTGTCATCTTCTCGGGTTAGGTCCCTGGGCTTCTTGGAGTCAAGTTTTCTTCATTGCCTGACTTGTACGGGGCTTCAAGATCTTGTCACAAGGTGCTTGATGAACTTATCCCAGAAGTCTTGCTTTCAACGCTAAAACCTTGCATAAACACTAAACTCCAAACCGACATGCACAAGTGAACTTGTTATCCACGGGGGTTAGTACCAATGGATAAGGTATAAAACTTATGCCAATACCGAAGGTAAACTCAAGGCTAGGTTGACAGATTTTCACCGTGAAGGACCGATACGGCGAACCAGAGAGGGGGGAGTGAATGGGAGCCGATAAAAATTCTTCTCGAAGGAGACGAAAACTCCAACAAGATGAACCCGGCTTCCAACACATGCCTCTGACTCACTACCCAAGTTGGTCAAACCCACGTAGCCACTGGAGTGCCACTGGACCTAGGAACCAACACACAACCTTCTCACCCGAGAACGCAGCGGAACACCAAACCTCGAGTCCACTGACCAACACCGGTCAGACCGGTGAGCACCACTGTTCAGACCGGTCCCTGCTGGTGAGAGTTGGCAACTTCCACTAAGTGGCTTCACACCGGTCAGACCGGTGCAACACACCGGTCAGACCGGTCTAAGCCTGAAAGCCCCCAAATCACCAAACAGGCCTACCGACCACCAAACTGACCCAAACTCGAAACAGCAGCAACACAGAACAACAGCGAACACACCCAGACGTTCACCCAAGCAAAAACCCACCAAGGGTTGCACCGGTCAGACTGGTCAAGAGCACCGGTCAGACCGGTGTAGCCTAGGTAGCTCGGGATGAACAGCAACCGCGGGTCAACTCCCCCAAATCCAAATCTCGATCTCCCGAATCGCTCCATGGACTTGAACAAGACTTTGGGGATAATAGGAACACCTCATGAGGAGTCCATAGCCAAGTTTAATCCCACAAAAACTTGTCTAAAAAGGAGGAATCGAAGAAATCCCGCCAAGAACACCTCTAACCCTAGAACTCAGAAAACACCAAAATCGAGCCCCTTTACTCATGGATTTGGGAGGGGAATCACAGCCCAAAGAACCACGAAGGGTTCCCACAAATTTCTCCCATCAAATCCCCAAGAGAAAGGTCCCGAAAACAACCCAAGAAAAACACCAAGAAAGGGCACCGAAAATCACCATAAGGAACAACCGGGAACAACACAACAAGGCCTTGAGGAACCACACCGAATCATCTATTCATGCCACAAAGGTTCGTACAAGGTCTAGCTTGCCGCCCGATCATCCAACCCTCTCACAAGATCTCACCATGAAGCTCTCAAGCTAGTCCTATGGAAATCCTAAGAAAATAGGAAGGGAAAATAGGAAAGCAAATGAACTAAGGGTCCTAGAGAGTTGGCTGCCATCCTCTCACCTCATGGGTTATATGGAGGCAACCGAAAGTCTAAAATACCCTTTCCTAATAATTAAGGATACAAGCCCCTCAATGGCGGTTTTGGAAATCTTCATGCCTTCTCCATCGGACGGAAGCCCGGCGACCGCACCCTGCGTAGCCTCAATGCAAGCCATGCGATCCCGATGCGTGTCCTCCGCTTCGAAGATTCCGGACTGCGTCGTCGCACACCGGTCAGACCCACCGGTCAGACCGGTCTGGCACTGTTGCAGCACCGTCTTCGGTTCTTCGGTCTTGGCTTTGTGGATCAACCAAGGAACCCAGTGGTTTTCTGGTGAACCACCGGAAACCCCGCGAACTCGGTGTAGCCTCCGCCAATTCTCCACTCATGACTCGGCTCCCACGTAGTCCCGGCTCGACCTTGGTTTTGAGGCTCAACCAAGAAACCGTCCACGACTTCATCTTGCTGTTCATGCCACCATGCGGCCCGCACTTGACCCCGCTGGCCACCGGGTCCCTCGAACGAAGCCTACTTGTCTTCTCCACACCTAGAAGCCTCACCGGCGACGACCTTTCGCGCTTGTTCTTCACCTGCACCAACACCAGTCAAGCCGCAACCTGCACCTGCAATACTTAGCCAAGAATCAGTCCACACAACGTTGTCAATCACTCATCACACGAGGAAGCGACCATCCACCGGTCATCGAACCACACATGGTCCTCAATCTCCCCCTTGATGAGTGCATTGACAACACCCACATAAAGTAACAAGAGAGAAAAGAAAAGGAAAAGAAACGAACAAAAAGAAACTCCAACAAGCGATCGAAAGCAGAACAAAGGCAAAGAGCAAGATCACTTGAAGAAGACAAGTCTCGGACCCCTTAGGCAAGGGCAACGGCTCGACACATCCGAGACAAAGCAAAGCTCAAGCAAAGAGCGCAAACCACCGAAACAAAGCTCGAAAAAACACAAAGAGCTCCCCCTACACACATGCAAGCTCCCCCTGAACCAATGCACCTCCCCCTGGACGAATGCATGCAAACCACTTGATAACAGGGCAGCTGCAACAACTTCAGCTCACACCGGTCAGACCGGTAACCACCACCGGTCAGTCTGGTGCCCAGCATGTGCACAGGACCAGCACTCTGACCGGTCAGACCGGTGACCTCGACTGGTCAGACCGGTGCACACCAGAGCCCAGAAATGGCTTGAAACCACCTGAAAACCTTCTAAATGCATCCAGCAAGCCATTTCAAGCTCAAACTTCTCCCCCTTGTTGGCAATGCATGAATCAAGCCAAAAAATGCAAAACTTTCAACCTAGAGCTTCTCAAATAGACAAAATTCAACAAAGGATGCTACACTTGTCCAAATAAGCAAGTTAGATACTCTATAGCTTCGTATCGACATCAACTTCAAGATCACCAAGTTTCACAACCATTGGACGAAGCTAAGATGGATTTGGGCAATTTTGCGGAAAATTTGCCTCTTATGAGCAAAGTCCTAAACATGATCAAAAAATATAAAAATGGCAAAGCCACACAGACTTCATGCTAGGACAGCCATTCTAATCATAAGACCATCACAAACACCCACAAGCACCTCATGTCATGTCAAAGCCACCGAGCCATGTGCCTACTTCTATGTATGAGACTTCTCATTGGTAGGCATCATGCAATGGTTTAGCACCCAAAGCAAATTAAATTCAGCACATATGACATGGGAGCACTTTTTCCAAGCATTTTACATTTCATTTTCAGATTCATAGATGGTACATGAAATGTCTTTGCGACAAAAAGGAACTTATGCCCCTCCACAAGATAAAGCAAGAGGGCTAAACATTCATGATGGCAAATGAGCCTTTGGCCCCATATGATCAATAAACTAGCTATCCAACCACAAATTAAGCATAGCAAAGCCACTAAAACATGTCAAGATCATGTAAAGGCATTTACACATGAGAGAGCACATATATGTGACATTTTTCAAAAAACATAGCCATCAACCATGGATTATTCATCAAGATCATCAAGAGCTAAGCCAAACTAACCATAGCATACCAAACAAGCTCACAAAGACATAAATAGAATTCCATGGTGAACAATGTATATAGGAGAAGCTTTTCCTATCCAATGCATATGATACAAAATTCATGCAATCTAAGATACAAGGATGCCTATACATCATGTTACATATGCCATGGAAAATGCAAGAAATGTACAAAGGAAAGCTATACATATGCTACAAAGGAGCTCCACACACCCAACTCAAGAAATCAAACACACACCAAGTTCCCCCCGCAAACGAGTGAAATTTGCTTGATCTAGGGGTTTGGTAAAAATATCGGCTAGTTGGTCATGTGTGGGTACATGGATCAAAGCTATCTTTCCTTTCTCTATGTTGTCTCTCAGAAAATGATACCTCACTTCTATGTGCTTGGTTTTGGAATGGAGCACTGGGTTCTTTGCAACACTTATGGCACTTGTGCTATCACATTGAAGTGGGACATGGGTATACTCCTCACCAAAGTCACTCATGGTGTATGAAATCCAAAGGAGCTGAGAGCAACAACTAGCAGCGGCAACGTACTCGGCCTCGGTAGTGGATTGAGCAACACTCGACTATTTGCGGGAAGAACAAGACACCAAAGAAGAACCCAAAAACTGGCAAGTCCCAGAAGTGGACTTCCTATCCAACCGACACCCGGCAAAATCTGCGTCTGAAAAACCATGAAGCGCCAAAGAAGAGGACGCGGAGTACCAAAGGCCGAAGTCGGGAGTGTGACACAAGTACCTGAAAATTTGCTTCACCGCTTGCCGATGCGAAGTCCTCGGAGACGCTTGAAAATGAGCGCACAGACATACCGAGAACTGGATGTCCGGCCTCGTCGCTGTCAAGTAGAGGAGTGAACCGATCATGCTCCGGTACTCCTTCTGGTCCACATGTTCACCTTCCTTGTCCGCATCAAGAGCTGTAGTCGTACTCATCGGCGTCGTCATAGCCTTGGAATCCTCCATCTTGAACTTCCGCACAATGTCCTTGGTGTACTTAGCCTGGTGCACAAATGTTCCTTCCTTTGATTGTTTGATTTGTAGCTCGAGGAAGAACTGCAACTCGCCCATCATGGTCATCTCAAATTCCCTACTCATATCTTCTCCAAACCTTGCAACAAGAGAGTTAGACGAGCCACCAAAGACAATATCATCCACGTACACCTGCACAATCAGGATATCTCTGCCCTGCCTCAGTAGAAACAAGGTCTGATCAACCCTCCCCATCTCAAAACCTCTCTCAAACAAGAACCCCTTCAACCTGCCATACCAAGCTCTAGGCGCCTGCTTCAGCCCATACAGCGCCTTCCTCAACTTGTACACTCGGTGGGGGTACTTCTCACTCTCAAACCCCGGTGGTTGCCTCACACACACTTCTTCCTCCAACACACCATTCAGGAAAGCACTCTTTACATCCATTTCGTGCAACTTGAACCCTTTAGCCACAGAAAAGGCTAGAAGGATCCTAATCGCCTCCAAACGGGCTACGGGAGAAAAGGTCTCCTCGTAGTCGATCCCCTCCTTCGGACTGAACCCCTGAGCAACAAGCCTCGACTTGTTTCTCACAACCTCACCTTTCTCTCCCTCTTTGTTCTTCCACACCCACTTTGTACCAATCGGCTTACACCCTGGGGGAGGGTCAACCAACTCCCAAACCTGATTCCTCTCAAAGTTCTCCAACTCCTCATGCATCGAATTAACCCAATTGTGATCAGATAGTGCGTGTCCAATGTCTTTGGGCTCAAAAGTAGCAACAAATGCAGCATGAGCGAAATGAGAGTTGTTCCGAACCCTCGACCGTGTAGTGCGTTCATTCATGTCACTGATGATCCTCGAAGCTGGGTGATCCACTTGTACTCGCCGGGGAGGTTCTCACCTCGATGCTACCTCCTCCTCAACAACAGCTTCTCCTCGTTCTTGATTTGTCGTCGTAGGTGTAGGAGAGGGTCCGTCCACCACCGTAGTCGAAGTAATGGGTACATGTTCAGCCGGGGGCACCAAACCGCTATCTTCATCGTCTCCATGTTCATGCTCCTCCTCCTGAAAGATCTCCTCGCCAAGCTCATCATCACCTGCACACTCAAAGACAAGCTGACTACGTGGTTGTGTCTCGTCGAAGGTTACCTCTCAAGTCTCCACGATTTGGTTAGTTTCAAGATTGAGCACACGATATGCTCTAGAATGAGATGCATAACCAAAGGAAATACCATCGACAGACCTAGCCTCAAACTTATCCAACTTCTTGCCTTTCTTCAGAATGAAACACTTGCAACCAAAGACATGTAAGTGACTCACCTTGGGTGTGCGACCGTGCATCAACTCATAGCATGTTTTCTTCTTATGCACTCTGAGGTAGATCCTGTTTGACACATAGCACGCGGTATTCACCACCTCAGCCCAATACCTCCTCGGAGTCCTATGCTCATCAAGCATCGTCCGAGCCATCCCACACAAGGTCCTGTTCTTCCTTTCCACAACACCATTCTGGGGAGGCGTATACGGACTCGAAAACTGGTGCTCAAGACCCAAGTCATGGCAAAAGGTTTCAAAACGAGAGTTGCTGAATTCCGAGCCATTATCACTGCAAATTGCTCGTATGGTATCTCCGTGCCTCTCGTTCCTCAACCTCAAGACTAGATCTCGAACAAAACCAAATGTCTCCCCCTTATCCTCAAGAAAGAACACCCACGCATACCGAGAGTAGTCATCCACCACAACAAGGACATACCACTTCCCACCCCGGGATCGCACACGAGCTGGGCCAACAAGGTCCATATGGAGCAGCTCGCATGGACGCTCAGTCATCACATCGGTGAGAGGCGGGTGAGAAGAGGCTACCATCTTGGCATGCCTACACGGCGCACAAACCAACTCTTTCTCAAGCCTCAATCGTGGCAATCCTCAGATCAAATTGAGTTTACTCAAGCGAGACAAAAGGTCAAAGCTCAAGTGACCCAACTTCCTATGCCACTTCCACAACTCACTCGAAGAACTAGCCAAGAAACAACGCTCCACACCCGAAGACTGAGAAAAATCAGCACGAAACACCTGAACCTCGGGAACGACCATACAGACAAGGTCACCTCGAGAGTCCAAAATCTGAGAACCACCTGGCCGAAACAACACCTCAAAACCCTCATCCAACAACTGGGACACAGAAAGCAGATTGTACCCCAGCGATTGAACAAGAGCAACACGCCTCAGAGTTATCTTGTCACTCACCTTAATCTCACCTTCTGAAAGCACACGCCCACGCCCATTGTCCCCAAAGGTGATGTACCTCCTTGTCACCACCGGGACGAGACTTGAGAACCACCCTCTGTCTCCGGTCATATGCCTCGAGCAACCGGAGTCAATCAACCAAATGTTCTTCAAGTCTCCCACTTGAAATTCAAAAACGAGCACGTGAGCGAACAAACGACTCAAAGATCGGGGTTAGTACCAAAAGAGCAAAACCAAAGGTGAGTCGAAGTTGCTTGTCGCCCGTTGTTTTCGACGGGGTTTGCATGCATTCGTCCAGGGGGAGGTGCATTGGTTCAGGGGGAGCTTACATGTGTGCAGGGGGCTCTTTGTGGTTTTTCAAGCTTTGTTTTGGTGGTTTGCGCTCTCTGTTTGAGCCTTGATTTGTCTCGGATGTGTCGAGCCGTTGCCCTTGCCTAAGGGGTCCGAGACTTGTCTTCTTCAAGTGATCTTGCTCTTTGCCTTTGTTTGGCTTTCGATCGCTTGTTGGAGTTTCTTTTTGTTTGTTTCTTTTCTTTTTCTTTTCTCTCTTGTTACCTTCGAGTGGGTGTTGTCAATGCACTCATCAAGGGGGAGGTTGAGGACCATGTGTGGTTCGAGGACCGGTGGATGGTCGCTTCCTTGTGTGATGAGTGATTGAACACGTTGTGTGGACTGGTTCTTGGCTAAGTATTGCAGGTTCAGGTTGCGGCTTGACTCGTGTTGGTGCAGGTGAAGAACAAGCGCGAAAGGTCGTTGCCGGTGAGGCCTCCAAGTGTGGAGAAGACAAGTAGGCTTCGTTCGAGGGACCCGGTGGCCAGCGCGGTCAAGTGCAGGCCGCATGGTGGCATGAACAGCAAGATGAAGTCGTGGACGGTTTCTTGGTTGAGCCTCAAAACCAAGGTCGAGCCGGGACTTCGTGGGAGCCGAGTCATGAGTGGTGATTGGCGGAGGCTACACCGAGTTCGCGGGGTTTCCAGTGGTTCACAAGAAAACCACTGGATCCTTGGTTGATCCACAAAGCCAAGACCGAAGAACCGAAGACGGTGCCGCAAAGCGGTGCCGGACCGTCCCCGGCCGGTGGGTACCGGTCTGACTGGTGAGGAGCACCGGTCTGACCGGTGTGCGACGACGCAGTCCGAAATCTTCGAAGCGGAGGACACGCGTCGGGATCGCAAGGCTTGTGTCGAGGCTAAGCAGGTTGCGGTCGCCTTGCATCCGTCCGATGGTCAAGACATGGAGACTTCCAAATCCGCCCTTGAGGGGCTTGTATCCCTAGTTATTACGAAAGGCCATTTTAGACTTTCGGTTGCCTCCATATAACCCAAGAGGTGAGAGGATGGAAGTTAAGCCTTGAAACCCTAGTCCATTTGCTTTCCTATTTTCCTTCCTATTTTCCCTTAGGATTTCCATAGGATTAGCTTGAGAGCTTCATGGTGAGATCTTGTGAGAGGGTTGGATGATCGGGCGGAAAGCTAGACCTTGTATGAACCTTTGTGGCATGAATAGATGATTCGGCGTGGTTCCTCAAGGCCTTGTTGTGTTGTTCCCGGTTGTTCTTGGTTGTGATTTTCGGTGCCCTTTCTTGGTGTTTTTCTTGGGTTGTTTTTGGGACCTTTCTCTTGGGGATTTGATGGGGGAAATTTGTGGGAACCCTTTGTGGTTATTTGGGCTGTGATTCCCCTCCCAAATCCGTGAGTGAAGGGGCTCGATTTTGAGGTTTTCCGAGTTCTAGGGTTTGTGGTGTTCTTGGCGGGATTTCTTTGATTCCTCCTTTTTGGTGGGATTAAACTTGGCTATGGACTCCTCATGAGGTGTTCCTAATATCCCCAAAGTCTTGTTCAAGTCCGTGGAGCGATTCTAGAGGTCGAGGTTTGGATTTGGGGGAGTTGACCCGCGGGTGCTTTTCATCCCGAGCTGCCCAGGCTACACCGGTCTGACCGGTGCTCTTGACCTGTCTGACCGGTGCGAGCCCTAGTGAGTTTTTGCTCGGGTGAACGTCTGAGGGTGTTCGTTGTTGTCCTATGTTGGGGCTGTTTCGAGTTTGAGTCTGTTTGGAGGTCGGTTAGCCTGTTTGGTGCTTTGGGAGCTTTTAGGCTGTGACCGGTCTAACCGGTGCGTCTCACCGGTCTGACCGGTGTGGAGCCACTTAGTGGAAGTTTCCCAGTTTCACCAGCAGGGACTGGTCTGACCGGTGGTGCTCACCGGTCTGACCGGTGTTGGTCAGTGGACTCGAGGTTTGGTGTTCCGCTGCGTTCTCGGGTCGGAAGGGTGTGTGTGTGTGTTGGTTCCTAGGTCCAGTGGCACTCCAGTGGCTACGTGGGCTTGGCCAACTTGGGTAGTGAGTCGGAGACGTGTGTTGGAAGTTGTGTTCATCTTGTTGGAGTTTCCATCTCCTTCGAGAAGAATTTTTATCGGCTCCCATTCACTCCCCCCCTCTCTGCTTCACTGTATCGGTCTTTCAGAAAGCAGATTGTACCCCAGCGATTGAGCAAGAGCAACAAGCCTTAGAGTGATCTTGTCACTCACCTTAATCTCACCTTCTGAAAGCACACGCCCACGCCCATTGTCCCCAAAAGTGATGTACCTCCTTGTCACCACCGGGACGAGACTTGAGAAGCACCCCCTGTCTCTGGTCATATGCCTCGAGCAACTGGAGTCAATCAACCAAATGTTCTTCAAGTCTCCCACCTGAAATTCAAAAACGAGCACGTGAGCGAACAAACGACTCAGCACTGGGGTTAGTACCAAAAGAGCAAAACCAGTGCCGAGCCATTTGCTCGAAAGTGGGGTTAGCACAAACCAAGCCATCTCTCCTACCAAAGCTACCTCCATGAACACCACCACGGTAACCACCCTGAGGGAACCACCCCTCTCTGCCTCGAGGAGAACCAAAACCACGAAAGAAAGCCCGTGGACCGTCCCTCCTCTCCTTCTCAAAGCTACGACTCCTCCCATCCCCGTAGTGAACTCGAGGGGGAGAACGCCTAGCAACCTGACCACCTGCAAACTCTCCAGCCCAACCATCAGAACCACAACCTCCAGAAACAACCCTCGCACCTGTACGAGCACGAAACCCAAAACGCCGCTCGTCCGTGCCCGCACCGTCCGACCGGTGCTCCACACCAGTCTGGCCGGTGTGACCTGGACAGCAGCACCTCCAACAGCCTTCCGCTCTCCCCAAACCCGAACTGTCCTCACACTCGCCTTGGCCCTGGGCATCTACACACGAGGCTCAAGTACACCATCGGAAGGGTGGTACTTGTCCTTGTTAGCCCACTCCTTTGCTATCCTCTCCTCTCGCTTCCTCTTGAAGCAAAACTCATCCTTATGGCCATCTCTCCCACAATAGCCACAATGGAACCTCACAAGCTTAGGCTTAGGCTTGGGATGTGGCTGCTCACTAGGTTTCTCTCCACTCAACTCCTCCACCGGTTTCCCCTCACTAGCCTTCTCACCTTCTTTCCCAAAGAACACTTTCCCCGAAATGCTCACAAACTTGATAGGCTTTTGTAGATCATTTGTGGGTGTAGGAAACACGGGTGGAGCTGGGGTTGTGTCTAGTCAGCTCCTAAGATGGTTAGATTTTGGGGGGAAATCATTTTTGTGGTGGGTTTTTGGTGGCCCTGGGATATTCTCTCCACTTCCCTCACTAACCTTGTTTGCCCCAAGTCCCTCACCATCCTGCCTCTTAAATGCCTCGATCATCATCCTCAACTGAGGCTCATGACCAGACAACCATCCCATCAACTTTCTCAGCTCATCATTCTCATCCTGCAAACGATCAACATAATGTGCAAGTTCCAAATTCTTCAAAGCATGCATTTCATAGGTAGAGCAAGAAGTAGGCATTGGTTCTTTCAGCTTAGCCTCAAGGGCACTAGTATAAGCATGCATCTCATCAATTTTAGCATGCAAAACAGGGCAAGAAGTGCAGACACCTAGCAAAGCAGGTCTAGACTTAAGCTCAGCCACTTCAACCCTAAGCACATCTAGTTCCTCACACTTGGAGGCATGCTTTTCCTTGAACAAAGAAAGATCAGCAAGGAAAATGGAGCAATCAGCACAATCAACGTCATCCGAAACAACAGGGCTAGCCTTAAGGCAATCAATCTCAAGCTTGCTATCAAGCACCTATGTTTCTAGCTCAGCCACTCTAGTTCTAGCATCCTCGAGTGAAGCCCTAAGCTCTTTTCTCATTTTCTTGGCATCTCTAAGCATGTCATCACGGTTATCAAGCAGAGAGCCAAGCCTCTCATTCTCCTTGTGCAAGAAGGGAAGTTCATCACGCACCCGTCGTCGGACTCAGAGTCCGAGTCGCTCTGTGTGCTCTTCTTGCTGCCGTAGCTCAGCGCCATGGTGCAGAAGCCGTCTCTAGCAAAGCAGCTCAGCCCGCTCAGGTTCTTGGACGACTTCCTGCTCTTGCGATGATCACCTTCATCTTCATTGCTACTTGAGCTCGAGGTGGAGTACGCCGAACTGGAGTCGACGTCGCTTGCTCCAACCATTGCTCGGGCCTTGCCTCGGCTCTCCTTCTTCCTCGATCGTCGCTCGTCCTTGTGCTTGTTCTTGTGCTTGCTCTTGTGGTCACGCCTCTACCGGTACTTGGCATCCATCCTCGACTTGTGCTTGTAGCCGTCCTTGTTCTCGACCTTCTCTGGGCAGTCGGCGACGAAGTGTCCCGGCTTGCCGCACTGGAAGCATGTCCTCGCGTTCCTCCTCATGTTCACCCGGTTCTCGTGCAGCCTCTCGAACCTCCTCGTCAGCAACGCCAGCTCGTCCTCTCCAAGCACATCAAACTCCTCATCTGGCATAGACATCAGAGAGGACAGAGAGAACATCCTGGTGGATGGGTTAGTGTTAGCCTTTCCTTTTGAACCACCAACGAGGGCAAGACTATGGGAGTCAGTTGGACCCTCGAGCTTGGCAGTCATGCCCCTATCCACCTCAGCCGACTTGAGCTTCGAGAACAGCTCGTTCACCGTCAGAGTGTCATACTTCTCTGACTCCACAATGGCCTCGAACTTTCTGCCCCATATTGTACGATCCAAAGAGTGTAAGAGCTTGACAGCTCTATCATGATCATCGTACGGGAGCACGTCCACATTGTCCCTCATGTTGTTCATAACCACCGTCAACCTCTGCAACAAGGCATCGATGGACTCACCGGGGAGATGAGTGAAGTTCTCATACTCTCTCCGGTAGGTCGCATACATCCGTGCCTGAACCTGGGCATTCCCAACATGAGCCTTCTTCAGCACCGTCCAAATTCTACAAGCCAAGTGCTCGGTGTGCACCCGATCGAACTCAGGCTGACACAGAGCACGAAACAAGTAGTCGACCGCCTTATTGTTGGCGTCGAACATGTCCCTCGACTCTGGAGCGAGGAATTTCATCGGCTGGACATAGGTTGTGTCCACCGTGACATCCCAAAGGATCTGAACCTTACCGCGGAGGAACGCCGCCATCCGCTTACTCCACATCTGGTGGTAGTTCTTTCCATCGAAGTGTGGAGGACCCAAACCCCATTCCTGGTACGCCATCCTTGGATCTTAGACTGGTTAGAGTCAATAAAGACCCGAACCGGCTCTGATACCACTTGAAGGACCGATACGGAAAACCAAAGAGGGGGGAGTGAATGGGAGCCGATAAAAATTCTTCTCGAAGGAGATGAAAACTCCAACAAGATGAACCCGGCTTCCAACACACGTCTCCGACTCACTACCCAAGTTGGTCAAACCCACGTAGCCACTGGAGTGCCACTGGACCTAGGAACCAACACACAACCTTCCGACCCGAGAACGCAGTGGAACACCAAACCTCGAGTCCACTGACCAACACTGGTCAGACCGGTGAGCACCACCGGCCGACCGGTCCCTCGCCGGTGAGAGTTGGCAACTTCCACTAAGTGGCTTCACACCGGTCGACCGGTGCAACACACCGGCCGACCGGACCGCCTAAGCCTCGAAAGCCCCCAAATCACCAAACAGGCCTACCGACCACCAAACTGACCCAAACTGGAAATAGCAGTAACACAGAACAACAGCGAACACACCCAGACATTCACCCGAGCAAAATCCCACCAGGGGTTGCACCGGTCAGACCGGTCAAGAGCACCGGTGAGACCGGTGTAGCCTGGGCAGCTCGGGATGAACAGAACCCGCGGGTCAACTCCCCCAAATCCAAATCTCGATCTCCCGAATCGCTCCACGGACTTGAACAAGACTTTGGGGATAATAGGAACACCTCATGAGGAGTCCATAGCCAAGTTTAATCCCACCAAAACTTATCCAAAAAGGAGGAATCAAAGAAATCCCGCCAAGAACACGTCTAACCCTAGAACTCGGAAAACCCCAAAATCGAGCCCCTTTACTCACGGATTTTGGAGGGGAATCATAGCCCAAAGAACCACGAAGGGTTCCCACAAATTTCCCCCATCAAATCCCCAAGAGAAAGGTCCCAAAAACAACCCAAGAAAAACACCAAGAAAGGGCACCGAAAATCACCACCAAGAACAACCGGGAACAACACAACAAGGCCTTGAGGAACCACGCCGAATCATCTATTCATGCAGGAAAGGTTCATACAAGGTCTAGCTTGCCGCCCGATCATCCAACCCTCTCACAAGATCTCACCATGAAGCTCTCAAGCTAGTCCTATGGAAATCCTAAGAAAATAGGAAGGGAAAATAGGAAAGCAAATGAACTAGGGTTCCTAGAGAGTTGGCTACCATCCTCTCACCTCATGGGTTATATGGAGGCAACCGAAAGTCTAAAATACCCTTTCCTAATAACTAGGGATACAACCTCCTCAACTGCGGTTTTGGAAATCTTCATGCCTTCTCCATCGGACGGATGCCCGGCGACCGCACCCTGCGTAGCCTGGACGCAAGCCATGCGATCCCGACGAGTGTCCTCCGCTTCGAAGATTCCGGACTGCGTCGTCACACACCGGTCAGACCGGTGCTCCTCACCGGTTAGACCGGTACCCACCGGTCAGACCGGTCAGACCCACCGGTCAGACCGGTCTGGCACTGCTGCAGCACCATCTTCGGTTCTTCGGTCTTGGCTTTGTGGATCAACCAAGGAACCCAGTGGTTTTCTGGTGAACCACCGGAAACCCCACGAACTTGGTGTAGCCTCCGCCAATTCTCCACTCATGACTCGGCTCCCACGTAGTCCCGGCTCGACCTTGGTTTTGAGGCTCAACCAAGAAACCGTCCGCGACTTCATCTTGCTGTTCATGCCACCATGCGGTCCGCACTTGACCCCGTTGGCCACTGGGTCCCTCGAACGAAGCCTACTTATCTTCTCCACACCTGGAGGCCTCACCGACGACGACCTTTCGTGCTTGTTCTAAACCTGCACCAACACCAGTCAAGCCGCAACCTGCACCTGCAATACTTAGCCAAGAATCAGTCCACACAACATTGTCAATCACTCATCACACAAGGAAGCGACCATCCACCGGTCATCTAACCACACATGGTCCTCACACCGTCAACATCCTCGTACCATGCCATCCTCGGGCGACCTATGCTCGCCAAGTTCATGGCCATACCTCATCACACCTACCTCATCATGAAGATGCTAGCACCAAACGGAATTCTCTCCGTCCTAGGGGACACCATGGTCTCTTACAACTGTGAAAGCGCTACCGTCGAGCTCTCCAAAGACTCGGCGATCAAAGCTGCAACAACGGTCATGGTCGCCCAGGCAGCCAAGATCGACCAAACCACTCTGGAGGTGCCAGAACAGAAACGCACAAGCACAGCCTTGGACCCAAGTCCAGCCGTCAAGAAGGTTTGCCTTGGCCTACCCGACGCATCCAAGGAAGTCGTCATCGGGGCCAACCTCGACCCCAATAGGAACTCACGCTCACCAATTTCCTCAGGGACAACGCTGACATCTTCGCATGGAGCCCGTCTGACATGCCCCGTATCCCCAGGGAGCTGGCCGAGCACACACTTGAAATCAACAAGACTGCATGACCTATCAAGCAAAAGCTCTGACGATTTGCAAAAGATAAAAACAAGCCACAAAAGTAGAAGTCTGTAAGCTCTTAGCTGCAGGATTCATTAGAGAATGTAAACACCCAGTTTGGCTCGCAAACCCGGTCCTTGTACCAAAGAAAACTAGCGGATTAAGGATGTGTATCGATTACACCGACCTCAACAAGCACTGCCCGAAAGATCCCTTCCCTCTTTCTCGTATCGACCAGGTCGTGGTCTCCACGGCTGGTAGCATTCTACTATGTTTCCTCGACTGCTACTCAGGGTATCACCAGATAGCCCTACATCCCGATGACGAAGATAAAACGGCATTCATAACACCTCTTGGAATTTATTTCTACAAGGTCATGACCTTTGTCCTAAAAAACGCTGGAGCAACATATCGGAAGGCAATTTAGAAGTACCTAGCATCACAGATCGGGAAGAACGTTGAAGCTTATGTAGACGATGTGGTCGTCAAGACCACCAAAGAAGATCAGCTCATCGCCGACCTCACTGGAACCTTCGCCAACCTACGAGAGTTCCAGTGGAAGCTCAACCCAACCAAGTGTGTCTTCGGTATGCCCTCTGGATTGCTTCTGGGCTTCAAGGTCGGGCACCAAGGCATTGAAGCCAACCCCATGAAGGTCGACGCTATTCGCAAGATGGCCAAGCAATCCAACAAGAAAGATGTTATGAAGCTCACAGGAATGATGGCGGCTCTAGGTCGTTTCATCAGCAAACTCGGCGAGAAAGGCTTACCCTTCTTCAAGCTATTGAAGAAGGCAGACAAGTTCGTATGGGATGACGAAGCCCAAAAAGCATTCGAAGCCCTCAAAGAGTCCTTCACAATGCCACCAATCATGACTCCGCCAATCCCAAAGGAAACACTCCTACTCTACATCTCTGCTACCACTAATGTGGTCAGCACATCCTCGTCGCTGAACGAGAAGAAGAAGGCCAGGCCTACCCTGTTCAACGACCTGTGTACTACGTAAGCGAGGTCCTGGCCGATGCTAAGACACATTATACTCAACCTCAGAAGCTGCTCTATGCGCTCCTGATCACATCGAGAAAGCTTCATCACTACTTCCAGGCTCACAAGATCATGGTTCCATCATTGTTCCCACTAGGAGAGATCATCTGCAACCACGACGCCAACGACCGCATCGTCAAGTAGTCAGTTGAGCTTGGAGAATTTGAAATCGATTTTTGCCCCCGGCAAGTGATCAAGTCGCAGATCCTCGCAGACTTCGTGTCCGAATGGACAGAAATAAAGATGCCCCCTCCCAAGGAGCTGCCTGAACACTAGATAATGTACTTCGACGATGCCCTCAACCTCGAGGGAGCAGGCGCAGGCGTATTACTCATCTCTCGTCAGGGGGAGCAGCTACTTGAGGCATGGTCAATCAAGATAGAATTTGCCTCTCTCTACTTTAGAGAGATATATCTCTGGTGTGACGCCCTAGGTTTTTAATTAACCCTAATGGTCAATCAAACCTGCTGACAATGGTCAAACCACAGTCAACCTGGGTCATCACCTCGAAAACCTCACTGACCAATCCTATTGTCACTCTTGAACAAGTCAGACACCCTTGTGGTCAAACTTTGGTCAAATACACGGTCAAACCCCACCTAAACCCTAATGTCCTTGAATATCCTCCGGAACTTTTGTCGCGTTCTCCAACTTTCACCTAAACACTTCAAAATCTACCAATATGAAAGTTGTCCAATTTGTCGAGGGACACAACTTTCATGTAGGATGGCATTTCCAATTTTGAGTGGAAAGGGGTGGAAATCTTGGTCAACTGCCAACACCTCTTGTTCATGGACATAGGTTAGCATTCAAACTTTGGCTGCAATTTATGCAAAAACTGTTGAGAAAAACACAATAGAGCCTTTGTGAAAGTTGTAGGGGATAGTTACATCTACAACTTTCCTATTCATCACTTTGTGCACTTCAGTACATTTTTTGGGAGATAAACGTGCTCAAAGTCATCTAGTTTGAAATAGTTCAGCCAGAGCGCCGCGCCACGCCGTGACGTCGCACGCCACGCCACGCGCAGGCCGCATCGGTGTCCACGCCGGCGCCCCGCCCCCGGGCCGCACGCCGCCCCGGGCCCACACGCCTTTCCCGGACCGACGCCGCGCCCCGAGGTGCCTCATTTTTCCCCGTGCCACGCGTCGTCCCTCGCCGTTCGCGCTGTACACGCGCGCGCCATGCACCAGGCGGACCTCCGATCCGTCCCGCGCCCCATCGTATGCACGCCGATCGAGGCTGCTGTTGTACCACGGTGGTATATTCGCCGTCACCCCGACGTCACCGGCGAGCCGCCCCTATTTAAGGTCGCATGCTCTTCTCCCTCGCGCCCACTACCGCCGCTCCCACTGCTCCACCACGCCGCCATGGCCGCCTCCTAGGAAGCCGCAGCCCTGCTCGCCCTGTGGGCCACTGCGCGCGTGAGCACCTCCCTAGGGACCGGCAGCACCGCACCGAGTCACGCCTTGCCCGACGTTGCGCCCCTCTCGCCGGAACCGCAACCCGCCGCGGCCGCCACCGCTAGCCACCGCTGCGTGCCCTCACCGGCGACCCTTCCGCCCCAACTTCGGCCACCACATGGCCCTAGGTGCGCACATGGTCGAGCCCCACCACCTCCCCGGCTGAATGCGCCGCCGAAACCGGCGAAGTCTGGCGAGCCGCGCCACCCATTTGGTCTAGGGACCCAATTGCTAGCCCCCAAATATTTCCAGGGTCCCAACCGTGAACTAGGGGCATATCTGTGAGGCTTAGGAAAGTTCCAGGGACCTCGTTGCGAAAGTGAATCTCCAATAGTAAAGTAATTTTGCTGATACTTAGAAAATGCATAGAAAATCATAGGAAAATCGGAAAAATGCAAACTCAATTTCGTTAGACTCCTGGTGAGGAGCACTATAACTTTTGTGGAACTTGTCTAGGCTGTTTCCTGATAATATTTGCACGAAAAATAGAAATGTGAAAAACCTAGATCTGTGATATCTTCAAATCCATAAATTCTCAGTAGCTAATTTTTGGATATGTTGTGTGTTATGTTATAGCTAGCTCCGGTACCAAAAATTGCACAAAGTTATGTTGTAATCTTTTTATATGAATTATTTTCCATTTATGCAGAATCTGTCTAGATGATTTTTGTAGCTAAAAATAATTATGCTTTTGTGCCAACTTCAGCATATTGTTTTTTATGCCAAAATACACCTCTGGTGAATTAATCACAATTTTATATTTACAGAAGTATTTATTCCTGAATTATGCTTGATTTTCTTTGTAAATTAATAATTCAAGATCAGTGGTAGATTTAGATGTATATGCTGCATTCCTAGGTTAGTTTTCGACTAGAGAACATGTGTGAGAAAGTTTGGATCGTTTGGATGCTTATTTATTTTTGTATGATTTTATCTTGCTTTAGTAGCTAGCCGTTATTATTTTCAGTATAATTAATTTTCTAGCTATTCCAAGCATGCATGTGTGTCCAGTGGCTTGATATAGGTAATTTGGTGCTTAAGAAACCCTTCCACTGCATTTTATTAATTTATTGTTTGAATAAAAGCTTTGGAGTCAATTAAAGGTTTAATGTTAAGTTAATTAGGAAAATGTGCCCTTTTCCTTGTAACCCTTTTTAAAATGGTTGCATAGCTTATTTAGGACCTAACAATACACTCCTTGCTGTTTAAGAATTTAAATGGAATTAATTGCATTTTTTGTGCACACCTTTGCTATTGGAAAGTGGAATAATAAATCCTCACATGAAATAACAATTATAAAAGAAAACATTAATTAAGTGTTTATTAAAAGAATAAACTCATGCCTATAATAACCTTAATGAAAAAGAATTAATAATTATATGCTTATCTAGGTGAATGTGGCCAACAAGAGTTGGTAAAATATTTAAGCTATCACACCACCTGAACCTGCATTGCATTCCATGTAGAACTTCCTGACTGTAGCTACGCGCTCGTGCCGGAAGCCAAGGGAGGAGGAGCTGAAGCGGAGCTACAGTACGTGGACGTGAACGAAGACACCGAGGACGCTCAGGCTAACCCTGCTGACGAAGGCAAGCCCCAGTGCAATTAACCCACTATTTAAAATTCTTATGCAACTATTTATGGATGATTGTGCATTAAGATCAGGAGTTGATATGAAACCCTAGATGCATGATCCCTAGGTACCTTTGTCCTTTACTAGTATGATAGGTCGGTAGCTGCTATGTTATAGGACCGTTACAAGTCGATTGATGCTTGTCACTTGCGAGAATAGGTTCTTCTGTTGGAATCATAAGATCTCCTTAAATGGATTGCTCATGTGGTAAGAGCATGGAATGTGGGCTCCGGTCCAATGGCTTTCGTGGGTTGAGTGTTTGAACGTACTAAGCACTTGTCGGGAATGGGACCGGTAAGCTTAGTACCTTAATGACGTGGTGAGGGATGTTACTATTACTCATCTTGGGATGCGTCTCACGGATAGCTACCGGTGGTGCATGGTGAGTCCGGGTGCCTCGCGGGGTGTGCCGGATAGCCTGTATCAAAGACTGTAAAATTCGATCCCGATCCGAAGAGTTTTGGGAACCGCCTAGTGGTTGTCCTCGCGGGGCACCCTACCGTGTGTTTAGGTCCACCTTGCAAGGTTATAAACCAATCGATTGTCGGCCTCTCACCGTTATCTGAGACTACTTACTCCACTGGCCATGAGATCCCGAAATATGGAAGTTGATGAATATCATGCTTGATTAATTGTATTGCACAACTTATGCTTGCAATAGCTTGCTAACTTAGAAAGGAATAACCAACTAGAACTTGTGCTAAAATCTTGAAAGTTAAGGACATATTCTTTGTTGCTTTTCAGCAAAAGAAACCCAGTAGCCAAAAAGCCTATCATGTCTAGAGTTGGTGAAGTAGTTACACCGACGGGTAAGTCTTGCTGAGTATTAGTATACTCAGCCTCGCTATAATATGTTGTTCCATGTAATGCCTTTGGTGATGTGTGGCCCGGAGAGATCCCGCCTGGCTGGGAGCCGGAGTGGGTGGAGGACGACGAATGAAGGCATCATGGCTGGCCTCCCGTGTTGTTTTCGCGTTCCGCTTAGTTTAATTCCGCTGTTTTAAAAACTCTGAGTTGCATTGTCATGTCAAAGACTTCGATTTGTAACAATTAAACACTTCGGGGTAAATCTCGGATGTTAATTATGTTTATCTCTGGACTCGCCTTCGCGTGAGTTTTAATGCATATATGTCGATCCTTGTTGCTGTATAAGTGATTTACTGGGCGTTAACCCGGCGACTAACGACAGGATGATAGTTTATTATTGCTTAATGACCAAAGTGGATTGGTTTAGGCGATAGTACGGTATTTTCCTGGGCGGGTTGTCACATCTAGGCCCCTCGAGTGATCGGTTCAAGAAATGCATGGCCGTGTTGGGTTAAGAGTTACCCCTTTTTAATGATCTGAATCACGATATCAAGAAAGGGAGGTCATCTTGGAGCTAGACCAAATAACGTGAGGCAAAGGGAATAGCATGTATGAAACGATGTGATGCTTTGTCTAATGAGTTCTTTACGTATGCATAGGAGTTGACACGTCTTGCTAGAGGCCGCTATCAACTATTTGTCAAGTAGAAGTACTCGGGTCATGCCTATGTGTACATGAACCTATAGGGTCACACACTTAAGGGGATGGAAGCCGAATGAGGATGAATATACTTGCATAGTTGACTCTAGTACAAGTGGGAGACTGTTGGAAATATGCCCTAGAGCCAACTGGATATGATCCACTAGTGGGCTCAGATGGATTTGATCCATTATGGTGTAAAAGTCCTAATGGGCCACAAATGTTGTAAAGTCCATTAGCGTTGGAAGGGGTGCACCATCTATTAGTCTCGTATTGCTAATGGACGATGGTGTGTGTGTGGGGGTCCTCCCAATAAATATGGACCACACCCCTCCTGAAAAGGGACGACTCTCAAGCAGCAGCGCCGCCAACGCTCTCTCCTCGTCACACTCGCGGGCATAGCAGCCCGGTGTGTGACGCTTCCTTCTCTGTACGTGTGGATACCTTGGAGGTGTTACATTTGTATGGCCCTTGTCAATTAAGCACCGGACCCAGTGGCGTAGCCAATGGGTATGCCAGGTATGCCTTGGCATACCCTGAGAATTGGCAGGCCGATGTACCAGTTAAAAGAAAATCCCTTGCAATCATGAGTCGTGTGAGCACATGCAAGAAGGAAAGCAACACGAAGAGGTGGCTGCTGGCCAGAAACGTCACGGCATAGGGCGCAGCCTCTGCAGCCACAAAGCCGGGAGCTAGCAGGTCTCGGGTCTCCAGGCAGCTCTCCATAGACATGTAATAATTTTGTTCACCGTATGAGTGAATTCTATTTAGCAATATTGTTCAGTTATCTGGCTTCTTGATATTGTTTACTTTAACATGAAACCATTGATTCGCAATATATCATAGATTGATTTACAACATTTCAGTTATCCGATTTTTTGCTGCATTTGCTATATTGTTAATTATGCAAGTTTTGAACTTATTTGTTGAATTAAAGATATTATGAGATCCTTATACTTGCATATCAAATTGAATGAAAATTTTCAACGAATTGCATGGTGAGTTTTATAGTTGTATACCGAATTGTATATTTCATTATTGAACTATTGATTCGGCATACCCTAAGTTGAAATCCTAGCTCCGCCACTGACCGGACTTGCTACCAACCTACAGCCTGTTTGGTTGGCTGGTGGCTGATGGCTGATACTGGTTTGTTCTGAGAGAAAAGTATGGTAGCTGATCTATTCTGAGAGAAAAGTACTGCTGGCTGGTGGCTGATAAGACAGACGCTAGCTAGAGCGGATGCATGCACAAACAAGTTCTCTATGCTATTTTAATGTGCGTCGTCCACTTGCATTCTTCACCCACCACCCAACGCAAAAAAAAGATAAAAAATAATGAAAGGATGCAGTAGTAATAATCAGACAGCCATCTGAACCGAAAGCTCGCACAGTGGTTAGTTACAGTTACACTACCTCTCGCACGCGCACAGAATAAAGCTAGCTGCCAGTAGCTATAGCGCCCACGAACGCGTTCCACTAAAGCAAGCAAGCTGCTGCGAGATACTAGCACGCACAGTAGGGCCGGCCGTAGCAGCAGCAGTGTCGCCTCAATATAATATGGATCCGGTTGTTGGCGACCTAACAGCCCAACTAACCAACGCGATGATGAAATTATATTAATCGCCGTCACACAATTCGATCGACATCAGCTTTGGCTGAGGTCGATCAATAATGATTGGGAAGGCATTAAGGGCCTGTTTGGGAGGGCTCCGGCTCCACCTAAAACGGCTCTGGCTCTGGCTCCTTCGATGAAGTGGCTTTTATGGTGGAGCGGGAGCCGTTTCAAGAAAACGTTTGGCAAAACGGCTTCTTCTAACCGTCTAAGAGTGAAATGTCCATAATGCCCTTTCTTTTTTCTTCTTTATTTCTTTTTACTTTATTTCTTTTTTCCAGCGTCCTTCTCCGGATTCTTCTACAACACCATCCGATCCCCTATCCGCATCCACCGTGTCCCCCATCCACATCCGCCTCCACCCATGCCCTCCTGGCCCCTCCCCAGAGATCACCGCCGCGGGTGGCGGAGGAGCCCCGCACCACGGCTGGCGCGAGCACTCGTCGTCCTTGCGTCGGCGGCCGCGACCTCCTCCCTCCTCCTTCCCGCGGCCTCCCTCCGGCCTCGCCACGCCTCCCTCCGCCCGCCCGCGCGCGCGCGCCGGCCGCCGCCGGTGCCCCCCGCCCCCGCCGCGCCCACCACCGGTGCCCCCGCTCGGCTCCGCATCCGGCCGCTCTCCCACTCGCGGCGGTGCCGCCGGTGGCCGGCCCCTTATCCCTGTCTCTCCCTCTCCTCCGACCGCCCGCGGCCGCACCACGAGCTCTCACCGCCGCCCGGTGAGGCTGGCTAACGAGCAGCGGCCGGACACCCCGAGGAGGCGCCAAGGCAGAGCGCGCGAAGAGGCTCCCGTTCGCGCCACTCTCGGGGGTAAAGGTGTCTGCGAGGGGGCGGAGCCGCGCGGAGCCACGTTTTCGTGGCTCCACCTGCGTCTTCGGGCTCCAGAGAGCGCGATATCCGGGGCTCCAAAGCCGGAGCCGAGCGTGAAACGCCCGTTTGGGAGGGCTCCGGACGGAGCCGCTGCTGGAGCCGGAGCTGGAGCCCTCCCAAACAGGCCCTAAAGTGATGGCCGCGAGAGGATGTACATGAAAGAAGAAATCGATCTGGATATGGATAAGCATTAAAAAAACTGGATAATATGGATAATAAACATAGGAACCCATCGATATACACTCCATCCATTCATTTATCCAAGATCTATTTGTACTTAAGTCAAAATCAAAGAAAAAAAATTAAGTCTCTTCTGTCATTAATCTCTCGAAAATTATGTGAGATTTATGCCTCCCACGGATGTCACAGCGTCAATTTAGTGTATCCTAATGAAAAACACAAATAGGTCTTGGATAAATGGATTTATCAGATTTTAAAAAAGGCCTGGGATAGTTGAGTTTCAGTTTGTTAAGAGATTAGATTACGTGACAGCTGAAGGATGCTAGATAGATGTGGATGACAGGTCAGGTGGATGCGTGCGACGCCCTTTTGTCGGAGCGCGTCCTGTCTGGATCTCTCGCTCGCTGGGCTTCGTTCGTTATTACATTCACTCCATATCCCTCCATGTATTTGCTGCATTCTTACTCCTTCTGGCGATCATATCCATTGTGCGGTTCAGCTTTACGACTGCAGTGCTTTTCGAATCATTGCCTCATTAGATCTTGTCCGCTACAGGAACAAGAAAGAAAAGGCTAAGGATTGAGCCGGCCAGGCTGCAAAAGTTTTGCGTATGCCGTCACGAAAAGAGCCTTAATCTATAATTACAGGTAGGTACCAAGAAATATTTTAGGGCCTGAGTATGGAGTACAGGAGGTTTCGGATTAGACAGGAACAGGTGGATTCAGATTGTATACCAACAGATTCAATTTGAATGTCACTATTTACAACATTTTAATTTAAATTCGAATATGTATCTTCACTGGCAGGGAGAGGGGCTTTAGTCCGGGTTGGAGAGGGGTATAGGTCTCTTAAGTGCACCCGGGACTAATGCTCAGAGACAAAAGGGGTCCTTTAGTCCCGGTTGAAGGAACCGGGACTAAAGGAGGGCCTTTAATCTCGGTTGATAATACCAACCGGGAGTAAGGGGGTGGGCACACCAGCGTCAAAAAGTCAAAAAAAAATTGAAAATCCCCGGGAGGACTCAAAAATTTTGAAAATCGCGTGAATTCTATCAAGTATTCTGGGGTGATCAAAGAGGACCTATTGGCTTTGTTTCATGAGTTCCACAAGGAGACTCTAGATCTCTTTAGCCTCAATTTTGGGATTATTACTTTAATTCCAAAAATTGGGAACGCCACTAAGATTCAACAAATAGACCTATTTGTGTCCTCAACGTTAGTTTCAAGATTTTTACAAAATTTGGAACTAACAGGCTGAATAAAGTGGCAAAAACTGTGGTGAGCCCAACGCAAACTACCTTCATGCCTAGTAGGAATATTATGGAGGGTGTGGTTATCCTACACGAGACCATCCATGAATTTCATACCAAAAAAGCTAATGGAGTTATTTTTAAGATTGACTTTGAAAAGGCTTATGATAAAGTTATGTGTTCCTTTCTCCAACAAACTTTACGCATGAAAGGTTTCTCACCTAAGTGGTGCAGTTGGATTCAAAATATAGTTACGGGAGGGAGTGTGGGAATCAAAGTTAATGATGACATTGGCCCATACTTCCAAACGAAACGGGGGCTCAAGCAAGGTGACCCTATGTCGCCAATCTTATTTAACATTGTCGCTGATATGCTAGTTGTACTTATTAATTGAGCGAAAGCGGATGGACAAATAAGAGGGGTTATACCCCATCTAGTGAATGATGGTCTGTCTATTTTACAATATGCAGAAGACACCGATTTCTTTCTAGACCGTGACCTTGAGCAAGCAAAAAATCTTAAGCTCCTTTTATGTGCTTTTCAGTAGTTATCTGGACTGAAGATTAATTTCCACAAGAGTAAAATCTTCTGCTATGGCGTTGCCAAAGAAATGGAGTCATTCTATACTTCTCTCTTTGGTTGTAATTCGGGGGCTTACCCTTTTAGGTATTTAGGTATCCCGATGCAAAAGCTATCATTTTGGAAAGCAAAACACATATCCTATGGGGGGAGATTGGTTCTGCTTAACTCTGTGCTAAGTAGTCTTCCAATGTTCATGATGTCCCTCTTTGAGATTCCTAAGGGAGTTTGTTGACGGTTAATAGTTGTATCAAAGTTCGCTTAGACTTGCAAGCGGATAAGTCTCCCGTCGTAGTCAAGGGACTCTTCTTCCCTCGAGTGGTGAACCCAAGGTATCGAATCCATGGAACAATGTGCAACGCAAGGATTCAATCTAATAAAGCAAGGTAAGCTATCTTTTGAAGACAAGTTGCATCTAATCTACTAACTCATAAAGGAAACACATCTAATCTAATCTACTAAACAGGTAGCAAAAGAAAGCAAGAGATAACCGATCTAGAGAGTCTAGATCAAGCTTATGTTGTAGCTCCAAACAAGATAGATGAAGATAGAAAAGCGAATCTTATTAATAGCATCTTTAAATCGTGGCCTCCCATCCGACTCCGAAAACGCCCGCCTTTCGGAACCCCCGTTCTGTCACAACGTATCCCTACTCATGCGGGTAGTCTAGGGCGAATTCGATAAGAACAAGTTAAAATCACTTGGCCGGTCCGGTATGCACCTCTAGCGACCGCGGCTACAAGAGCACCCTATGCAATCTAGCTATAGACTAGATTGGGGAATAAGCAAAACCAAGAAGAAAACAAAATCATCGAGAAGGCACTTGATTGCTAGAAATCGGATTCACTTAAAGACTTCACCATGAATGATTACATGAACAAGATCACCACCGGGATCCTACCTCGATCTTGATCCTTGCTCCGGAGCTCCGACGTGGTCTTCCATGCAAAGTTCCCACGTCGGCTAGCGAGACCCTAGACAACTAGCACGACCCTCATCTCCGAGATGGTGTCCCTCAGCTTCTCTGCTCCTCTGCGGCGGATGTTGAATTGATTTATGCGTGGCTCTCGGTCAGGGGGCTATAAATAGCCCGAGAAGCAACTAGGTCAAAGGGGAGGCCGACTGGGTTCCGGAACAGGCTGGGCCGGCCGGCCTGGGCCCATCCCGGCCCAGTCCCTGGCTTCCTTCGCCCGGTGTTGCTTCCCGCATCTTCTAGATCCTTTCCCCTTTTGCATGCAGGCCCTTGTCGTCAGTTTCTCTCCGAATTGGACGAAGCTCCTTGTTTTGCAAGATTCGGCACTTTTCTGGCTAGGTCCTCGGAGTTTGTCATCTTCTCAGGCTTGGTCCTTGGGCTCTTGGAGTCATGTTCACTTCATTGCTTGACTTGTACTGGGCTTCAAGGTCTTGTCATGAGGTGCTTAATGAACTTATCCCGGAAGCCTTGCTTTCAACGTTAAAACCCTGCGTAAAAACTTAACTCCAAAACCGACATGCACAAGTGAACTTGTTATACCATGGGGGTTAGTACCAATGGATAAGATACAAAAGTCATGCCAACACCGAAGGTAAACTCATGGCTAGGTTGACGGAATTTCACCGTCAACAGCTCCCCCATGCTTAAACCTTGCTCGTCCTCGAGTAAGCCTTCGATGGATATCATCGTTGCCCTTCATTGTTTAAACCTTGCACTTGATCATACATGAGAAAACATAATGCTCTCAAAAGTTTAATTTGTTAAAGTTCCATAATGTACTAGCCTTCATCCCTACGCAGGGTAGATATTTAATTAAGCTTATCCCACAAGTATTAACATGCTCCCAACATTCAAATGGATCTCAGAAATTTTGAAATAAAGAATGAGATAAAAAAGAGCTAAACCAAGTTCACAAATTTAAACCACCTTGCATCTTGCTCATGAACTCTCATCTCATCTTGTCTCTCAAGCCTATTTTTTCTACTCCTTTCCCTCTCATAACATTCATATATGTGGTAGGCTTTATATGGAGCTCTTTGGGAAAGTTTAGTCCTACCAAGATATTATAAATGAGATGTTGTCAAAACAAGACAAGCTTCTCATGGTCTTACCAAGACTCGTCAAAAAGGTCATTGGAAAATAATGTTAAATCAAGGAGGGGAAAGAGAAAAATACACACACTTGAGATAGGTGGACACGTGCAAATGGCAAAGAGTGATCCCGAGGCACAAAGGAAGTCCTCGTTATCGGATTGCACATGGTTGGAAAATGAGTATGGATCCTTTAATCTTGAAACCTTGAAATTCCTAATGCACTTTAGAGAACCGGGAAGTTCATTTTATTTTATTTCTATATCATACATACTCATATATTTTTTTCTCCTTTTCTCCTCTTTTTCTCATACTCATATTTTTGTTCTTTTCTCATTTTTTTTCTTTACACTCACTTTTTTTCTTTCTTTTTCTTTCTTTCTTTTTTCTCATTTTTTTCTTTCTCAAAATTTTTTATTTGCTCCCCTTTGAACTCTAAAATTGCATTGTACCTACCTCCTCCCCCATGCTTAGACGTTGCTCGTCCTCGGGCAAAGAGGTGATAGAGATAAGGTAGGTACCGGAAATACTTTTCCTTTGGAGAGATACTTGAAATCTTCAATGTTGGCACCATCTTGCGATCTTCCTTGAATTGATGATCCATACTCAATTATAGGTTGTGGTCAAGGAGGTAAACACAAAAGATGATATTTGGTTTTAAGGATGGATATCCGGCGAGGTTTGTGGGACCTCCGATGTGGGGATACACAATGCACGGATAGAAAGGCTAGCAAAAAGATAGATACGCAAAAATGGAATGACCAGCTTCTTAGTCTCGGGCCAGAGAAATCATGGCCTGCAATAACTCACCCAAAAATAAATCTTGTATACTAAGTTTTTGCACTCAAATATTTATATGGCTCTGGATAGGTAGAGCAACACGCAAGTGGTATTTATGACAAGGTTAGCTTTACATTTAAGAACAAAAATAAATCATCTTTAATCCATCTAAAACTTGAGAGCACATAAAACACTATGGGTCTTTATTTTTATCATAACCTCCACTAAAGATTAAGGTAGTATTTAGATAATTTCAGATTTGTATTTTAAGAGAGCATTAGCTTAATCATGCATAAAACAATTACAAAGATAAACAAAGCGGCAATTATAATTATATATCTTCATGGCACAAACTTTGTAACTTTACTAATGGTAAAAACTTAGTGGTGACTATTCATGATGAAAATAAAAACTTAAGACACATGCTGAAAATAAACTAACACGCATGCTGAAATAAAAAACTGAAAACACTACGCATATATAGGCGCATACAAGCTGAAAATTAAAGATAAGGGGGTGAAGAAAAGATAACTAAAGCTCCTCCTCTCTCTAATCTTCCGCCGGTGGTTGATATTGATAAATATGGTTGTTGTACCCATACTCATAATAGGATTGCACCACTCCTATAAATTGTCTGACGGTGCTAAGTGAAGGCGTCAAAGCTCATAAGCGATGTTTGCATTTCCTTCACCCATTTGGTTTGCATTGGTTTGGATGGCTGCAATAATTTGCATGTTTCTTGCAGCGTATCCTCCAATGGTGGCCACATTTTGTTGTGGTTAAGGAAGGTGTGCATATGGCTCTACAAAGGCTACGTTGGGTACCGCAAAATTTGGTGGGGGCATGGCTGCACCACTCCCCCATGCTTGCATTGGTACACCACCGTAGTAACTTGGCGACGCCGGAATTCCTCCAAATGGTGGCACATAATTTTGTTGTGCACCTCCTTCTTGGGCCATGGAAGATCCTTCTCCTATAATCCTTCTCTTTTATTTTTTTTCGCCGGCACAAGAAGTCCTTCCTCTAACCAATCTTCTTTCCCCTCAAGAAAAAGTCTTAATCTTCCATCCGAAAGAGGTAAGTTTACTTTGGCCACTTTGAAGCCTCCTCTCTCATCTTCACTTATATATTTGCTTTTTTTCATATTCTCAAATCCTAGGGAAGTCCCGGCTAGGAGATGATTCGGGTTCCTTGCCATACCCGGTCTTAAAGAGATAGTCAACATGGAGAGGTAACAACCCGATCTCTCAAATCCGATGTTGCTCACAACACCACCGGTTGATCATAGGTGAGTGGGGTTGATTGGCTTCTTGGCAATCAAAGCCGAGTAAAGCCAATTCAACTCTGTGTTGGTTATATTTGTCTCTCTTATTCTCCCGAAAATCCACTTGCACAAAAGTGACACGCTTGGATGATGGGGTTCCGGATAGTATTTCTTCGTTGATGGGCTCCACCCGCGATCATACTCCAAAAACCTTCCCATGTGCCTCCATGCACATCCACTTGTTCTGGGGCTCCCTTTTGAAAACCGAGCTATTCCCTAATACATAGGGAACCGCTTGTTTAATCAAGATAGGAGACACTCGCCCATGGGTCTACTATACTAGAACATGCAATCGTTTTGATCATGAAAACCAATCTAATCTATCGGGGATTGTGACCACGGTTTCGCCCTTTCCCTCCTCTCGTACTCTCACTACGCGAAGGTATTCATGACTAGATCTATGATGGTCACGGCGTAAGATGATAGATAGATAATCCAAGAAAGTGTGATTACATCTCAAGATCGATTGCAACCCATGGATGAAAGGAGATTACCCCATCATGGTGCTAGACATAGCACCGTTGATCAAGGTTACCCTTCCGACGGTGTCTTCCTTCTTCTCCACTTGTGGCCTCCCTCAAAACGGAATGAGAGACTCAGCACTCCTTCATCAAGGGTATGCGCCATGGTCAAGAGAATTTCCTAGGCGAAATCCTTGTGGGTGTTTGCCGACACTCCGTTAGAGAATTGCACCGGTGTCCCGTCTGAAAACCCAATATGTGGAGAGCTTTGTTGTCGAAGTCGACGTTCGCTACAAGCCTTTACCTAAGGCGAGCGAGCTTCTTCTCCTCCTCCAACGTCATGATGACAAACCCCTCGGAATACCGTGGATCGTATGGAGGTGGAGCGGATGATCGTGTCGAGCGGCGAGGTCGGACGGGCGGCTCCTCCATATGTCCTTGAGGTTTGGTGAACCTCATAAACGAGTTTCATGTGGCCCACATGCCATCGAGGAGAAGAGTGTGGTTCCTCCTCGGTGGTGCCGTGTCCTCCTCCATGCTCCGAGGAGACCCGGAAACCGAGTGCCTCCTCGAAGAGGTTGTCGATGATGGCTTAGACGACGATGATCCCTTCTTTTTTTGGTGAAAAGGCTTGTAGTTTTCTTCCATGATTGCATCACTCTCCCTCACAAATATATATCCGGGGTTTTCACCCGGTAACAAGGTACACAAATATTATTTTGGAGTCTGGACTTTGAGTGGAATTAGGATGTGTTTTGTTGCACGAAACAAACGCGGTGGATGGCTAAGTCTATGGTGGTTCCGGCCTACAAACTAGAGCACACGAACAAAGAGTTGGATGGAAGACTTACCTCTCTCCTCCTCTTGGCTCAGTTCTTCTCTAGCGCACCATGTTGCTTCGTGACCGCGTGCACCTTTAAACGTTCTCGTCCACTCCTTCGCTTACATTATTGCTCCTTCCACTTGATGATATTGCTTTGAGTCACTTCCATACTCCCTTGCCTCACATGCCTCCATGATATTCCTACAAAACAAAGCCTTGGCTGCCCCCCCCATGCTTGTACTTTGCATGTGGTTTGATAAAAGATGTTGGAGGGGCATCCCGTGATGTATCATGGTGCGTGTATGGTTAGGTTAACTAGATTGCCTCCCTCTAAGCATGTTTTAACGCTAATCACTCCTTTAATTTCAAAGAATAAAAATAAATTCAGAGCTATTAATGAGTTCAAATATTAATTTAGAGGAGTTTTTAAAGCATTAAAAACAAATGTAAGTCAAAAAATATTTCCGACTACTTTTATTTCGGTCTCGCCGATATAGTTTGCTTCCAATAGTTGAGAGCAAGCTTTTCCCGGCTTGATCATGGGGCAAAGGTTTAGGTTCTAATTTTGATTAGATAAGAGAGATTTTGAATAGAATAAAATTAAATGAGGCATAGAAAAATTCTAACTCTAGAGAAACCAAGGATATGGATTTTTAAACCAACCAAAAATCAAGTTTCTAGGTTCACGCGAGTCCTACCACGTGCTGAAATTTAAATAACATCTAGATACAAGTCGTGGCTCTACTTGTGTGTTTTTAGCATGAAAAAGAAGTCAACCACAACATCATAGAGAGGATGAAAGGTTGATATAGGTTCTGATTTTTTTTTGGTTTTGGTTTCTCGAAAAAGAAGCAAACAACATAGGATGGTTCATGTAAAGGGTTTATGATTCAAGCAAAATATTCAACCAAGAATTATGTCTCTAACATTGTTCAACCATTCTAAGTCTATTGTTTTGCGTAGTAAAATTCAAAAACTAAATTATTGAAAATACTCGAAAAATCTGGAATCGGGTTGTCCTCCCGGTAGCTTATTCTTGACTCGACGAAACGGGTTGCCTCCCGCCTAGCGCTTTGTTTATAGTCCATGGCTATACTTCTTCACTTGATGACTTCGGATCAACGCTCTTTGTGGGCGTTGCATTCTTGGGTACCCACTTTCGCACCATCTTGGGCACGGGCTTATCCTTCGGCTAAGTCATTTTTTTGGTCTTCACAGGCTGGCTTTGTCCTTTGGTCTTGACAGATGCAACAACTTCCTTCATGTAATGGCTCGGCATCTCAAACTCCGGTCCTTCGGTCATGATCTTCATGGTCTCCTTAGTGTGATCCTTCATCTCTCCTGAATGAGTTTGAGTAGCCTTCGCCGTCTTGGGACCTTGGGGTAGTCTCGGAAATTCTTCTTTGTTACCCATCGGGCGCCCGACAAGTTGTCCCACTTGCGTCTCTAGCATCTTCATCATGATGAACACTTCACGTGTAGAGCTTCTGACTTCCGTCACCTTGTCATCTAAATTCTTCAATATTTTCTCCATAGCCTTGAACTTAGTGACGACGTCCTTGATCTTGGACATGGTCGTGCTCCTCACAATCCTTGCATGTGGATCTTGCCTTGGCAGCCTTTAGGTGTTGAGCTTCTTTCTCTATCTCCATCTTCTCCATCCTCCTCTTGACTTTGGACTTGAAGGTGGTGATTCCCTTGTAGATTTCGACGGTCCTTCAACTTTGGCTTTTGGATCTAGGGTGTCCAACCCTTTAACTTGTGTTGCACGTCTCCTTTGCCTGTAAAGTTTTCATGGATCATCCACAAAAGAAAGTTTGGGTTTCTTGGAGAGGTAGCCAACCATCTCCGGTTAGGGTTAGCAAAAAAATCTAAAAAGAAAAATTAGGGTTAATCAAAACTAGATTAGATTGATTTTTTTTCTTTTTTAGGATGATCAAGGTTAAGAGATGCAAAAGAAAATCAAAAGAAATACTGAAAAATAAGCGATACTAGATCGGATCTTGATTGCTTGTTCCCCGGCAACGGCACCAGAAAAAGGGGCTTGTTGACGGTTAATAGTTGTATCAAAGTTCGTTTAGACTTGCAAGCGGACAAGTCTCTCGTCGTAGTCAAGGGACCCTTCTTCCCTCGAGTGGTGAACCCAAGGTATCGAATCCGTGAAACAATGTGCAATGCAAGGATTCAATCTAGTAAAGCAAGGTAAGCTATCTTTTGAAGACAAGTTGCATCTAATCTACTAACTCATAAAGGAAACACATCTAATCTAATCTACTAAAGAGGTAGCAAGAGAAAGCAAGAGATAACCGATCTAGAGAGTCTAGATCAAGCTTATGTTGTAGCTCCAAACAAGATAGATGAAGATAGAAAAACGAATCAAATTAAAAGCATCTTTAAATCGTGGCCTCCCATCCGACTCCGAAAACGCCCGCCTTTCGGAACCCCCGTTCTGTCACAACGTATCCCTACTCATGTGGGTAGTCTAGGGCGAGTTCGATAAGAACAAGTTGAAATCACTTGGCCGGTCCGGTATGCACCTCTAGCGACCGCGGCTACAAGAGCACCCTATGCAATCTAGCTATAGACTGGATTGGGGAATAAGCAAAACCAAGAAGAAAACAAAATCATCGAGAAGGCACTTGATCGCTAGAAATCGGATTCACTTAAAGACTTCACCATGAATGATTACATGAACAAGATCACCACCGGGATCCTACCTCGATCTTGATCCTTGCTCCGGAGCTCCGATGTGGTCTTCCATGCAAGGTTCCCACGTCGGCTAATGAGACCCTAGACAACTAGCACGACCCTCATCTCCGAGATGGTGTCCCTCAAGCTTCTCTGCTCCTCGGCGGCGGATGACGAATTGATTTATGCGTGGCTCTCGGTCAGGGGGCTATAAATAGCCCGAGATGCAACTAGGTCAAAGGGGAGGCCGACTGGGCTCCGGAACAGGCTGGGCCGGCCGGCCTGGGCCGACCAACCTAGGCCCATCCCAGCCCAGTCCGTGGCCTCCTTCGCCCGGTGTTGCTTCCCGCGTCTTCTAGATACTTTCCCCTTTTGCATGCGGGCCCTTGTAGTCAGTTTCTCTCCGAATTGGACAAAGCTCCTTGTCTTGCAAGATTCAGCACTTTTCTGGCTAGGTCCTCGGAGTTTGTCATCTTCTCGGGCTTGGTCCTTGGGATCTTGGAGTCATGTTCACTTCATTGCTTGACTTGTACCGGGCTTCAAGGTCTTTTCATGAGGTGCTTAATGAACTTATCCCGGAAGTCTTGCTTTCAACGTTAAAACCCTGCGTAAACACTTAACTCCAAAACCGACATGCACAAGTGAACTTGTTATACCACGGGGGTTAGTACCAATGGATAATATACAAAAGTCATGCCAACACCGAAGGTAAACTCATGGCTAGGTTGATGGAATTTCACCGTCAACAGAGTTCTTAAAAACCTCGATCATTTCAGATCAAGATTTTTCTGGCAAGGCTCTACTAAAAAATACAAGTACAGGCTTACTAGATGGGACATATTGTGCCGTCCAAAGGATCAGGGTGGTCTTGGGATCTTGAATTTACAGCTTCAAAACAAATGTCTTTTGGCTAAATGGTTAGTTAACCTTCTGAACACCAATGGGACCTGGCAATCTTTGCTAATTAATAAATATTTGACAACCAAGACCCTGACGCAAGTATCATCCAAACCAAATGACTATCACTTTTGGAGAGGCCTCATGCATATTAAAGATGAGGTTCTTGTTAAAGGTTCTTTTATTATTAAAGATGGAACCAGCACAAGATTTTGGGATGATACCTGGATAGGTGATAAGCCACGCAAGGATACATACCCGACCTTATATCATATAGCCCGGGATCGGCACGTAACGGTTTCAAAGGTCTTGTCTTCTAGACCCCTAAATATATCCTTCAGGCGGTCTCTGGTTTACAATAACCTAAGACAATGGATTCACCTAGTAGCTCGGGTCTCTAATGTTGTTTTGGTGGATGATAAAGATTGTTTTAAATGGCTGCTGACAAAAAATGGTTTTTTTACTGTCCGGTCAACGTATCTTGATGCTATAGATACACATCCACCTTTTCAGCATAATAAGATATGGAAATGTATTACCTCTAAAAATCAATATTTTTCTTTGGTTTCTTCAGAAGGGTGTCGTTTTGACAAAAGACAACCTTGCGAAGAAAAATTGGAAAGGGAGCTAGAAGTGTGTCTGTTGTAATATGAATGAAACAATACAACACCTCTTTATAGATTGCCCTTTAGCAAAGATGATTGGAGGTTTATCTTCTATGCTACTAATTTGAACCAACCTACATCTATTAACTATATGTTTGGTAATTGGCTTAATAATCATCATAAGAATGTTAAGCAATTAATTTGGGTTGGTGTCGCTGCCATTTGCTGGGCTATTTGGAAATGCAGAAATGATATTGTCTTCGAAAAGATGAAGTTTAACTCGATTTTACAGGTTATTTTCAGTGGAGCTTACTGGTTACGCTTCTGGGCCCAGTTGCAGTGTGAGGAGCAGGCTAAGGACATCCTCATCGCTATGAGCAGGAAATTAGAAATCATTGCTCTACAGTTTGCCTATGGAGGAGGGAATAATTTTTATCGTTTACTTTAGTTGGGGCATGTTGCCCGTTGCTACCTGTCTACTCTTTCCGACACTGGTTTGATTTTTGTAATTTTTGACTGTGTACATCTACGGATGTAGAGACCGAATTTAATTATCCATTATCTTAAAAAAGTGCATGCTCTGGTCTCTGCATTTTGCTGGATTCTTACTCCTTACATCCGGCAGCCATGCATGGTTGCAAACTTTATGCCTGTCCTTCCATTGCTCTTAATCATCATATTGCCTCGTGAGATCTTTGTGGATTGTGGCTCGCTACTACGGCCCGGCCCACACTTTGTATATTATTAGGAAAATATAAAACCATTAGTGATTAGTGACACGGTGATCGTTATCAGGAACATGATCAGCTTTACACTTTTTTTTGCAACAGTTCAAGTGAAAATGGATTGGTTTGATCAATCCATATCCACGATCGAGCGGTTGTACGCTAGCTAAAGGCTGACGGTGACATCAAGTACTGTTGCTCCTTTATCCGCATCCATACAGGATCACACATTCACACCGCCGGCCGTTGCACCACCAACTGGTCTTTTCCATTGCCTAGCTATCTCCGATCCGATCCGATCCACTCTCTTGCTACCTCACACACACGCGCTGGCAATCCTGGCATGCGCATCTATCGAACGCAACGACTCATCAATCACCGTCATGACATCTATGCTTGTCCTTGTCCCCGAGCGCTTAAGCTCATCAACATGCATGTCGACGGTGGTTACGTTAGAGGCGTCGTACCAGGTAGATTCCGAGGCAGTTACGTGCGTCCGGCGCCGGGTCACGTCGGAAAGAAACTTGAGTACTTGACCGAGCGAGGTGGAACGAAGCTGTGTGCTGTGCTTCTCACTCTCTCGTCAGTTCGTTGCAGCGTCCATGTACATCAGTACTATACCGTATACATGTCGTAGTACTATAGGTAACGGCATTGCAACAACCGAATTATATGCTGCCATGGCACAGCATGCATCAGATACAGGAAACGACAATGCCGGCCGGCTGGTGCATGCTTGGGCTGCTGGCAGGTAGGTCGTGTGTACACTCCATCGTAAGTTGCATCTATCCATCCACCGGCGGCCGGCCGGTCTAATCGACCGGCCTCTTTTTCATAGTGTTTTTTTCATGAATAAAATAAAAGATGTCTCTCTGTGTGTCCTGCCTTTTGTTATAGCTTATGGCTAGGTATAGGTTGACGAAGCTTCAAAATCTTTCGCGTACGGTTGGTTACACTGTAATGTACTCTCTCCATCCCATGCCACAATGTAAGCATTTGTAGTATTCAAAAAAATTTTAAGCATTTTCAGCTGTCTTGTGTGCCCACACCTTGGACCCCTAAAAAAATCCCCAATCTCTAATTTCCCCGCGTGGAGGCAGCCCACCATGTGGGGAGACCGTATGCACCGGAGAGAGAGACTGGCGGCGCGGCCTCCTGCACACACCCATGCTTGATGTCACCGACGCATGATCCAAGATTCGTGCCGCCACCTCGGCCTCCCTCCTCGCACCGCCATCCCACGCAGTGCCAAAGTTCGACGGCGCTGGCGAGAGAGGGTGTAGCGAACATAGCCCCATTTGCCATTTGTTTGAGTTAATTTTGGTGATTCATGCTAACACAAGTAATGGGACTAAGCACTTTGTCTAGCATGTCTTTGTAGGCATTCCTAGGTCCCATAGATGTTACCACATGTTAACATACCATGACTAAGTTAACATACCATGCCCAAATTAACATGTCATTCCAAAGTTAACATACCATGCACATGTTATGTTACTTATGATATGTTAAGTTGAAGCAAATATCCAAGTTGAAGCAGCGACGTCAGTAGCACCGGATGAACCGACGGTCTAAGTTGCGACACCGTCGGTCTATCTGATGCTTCATTTGAATCAAGACAGAGACGCACCAAGACTGGAGCTTCAGCACTGGATGAACCGATGGTGGAGCAGCGGTTCAGCCGACAGTCTTGAAGATGCAGACAGTAAGGTTTTGGTCGTAGGGTCTTCAGCACCGGATGATCTGACGCACCGTCAGTGTATACAGTCATGTCATGTGCGGTGGAGGCAACGGCTAGTAGCACCGGATGAACCGACGCCCGAAAAAACATAGCGTCAGATCATCCGACGGTACTACTTTCAGCAGCTTTTGGCCAACAGCTAGTTTGATGCCTTGGGCTATTTATACCTCCTCCACTCGCTCATTTGTGGTTGCTGGATTGTGTGGAAGTGCAGGAGAGTGAAAGACACCTAGAAGATCATATCCAATCCATCAAGTGCTTAATTGCTCATCCATAGACTTGCATATGCTTTGTGTATATGCTTAGTGCTAGGCTTAGCTTAGAGCTGAGTGAGTGCAAGGTTGTGCCAACCTTGTGAGGTGATTCTTGAGTGACTCAAGGTGTACATGGTTCGCCGGAAGCATTGGGGCCTAAGTGGCTCACCGGCGATCGTCTTCGCCCCTCCGACTTGGTGTGGAGTGGCGAGGACACTTTGTGCGGGGGACGTGGAGACCCCCTTCCTTGGTGGAGAAGCTCCTTTGTAGAGGAGGCTGTCGGTGTTTAAACCTCTCGACCTCCAAGGGAGGTACCCGCAGCAAGGTAGAAGGTTGGGATCGCCATGATCTGTAACCCGAAGGTACGCGCGAGAACACAAGACACAAGATTTATACAGGTTCGGGTAGCCGGAGGAGCTACCCTACGTCCTGTTTAGAGTAGTATTGCGCCCTGCGCTTGGGTGTTGTCCCCGGAGGGATTGAAGATGTTCGGCTAGGTACCCGGCCCTCCTTTATATAGTCCAGGGGGCGGGTTCCTAGTCGGTTACAAGGCAGGAGTCCTGGTAGGATTACTCAGAGCGAGTCCTAGTAGGAGTACAGGGCAATTCTAGTAGGAGTCCATCTTCTACTCTTCTTCCTTCCTTGCATGAGTACACGGGGTGTATGCCCAACAAGCCCCCGAGCACGTTGGAGTCGAGAGTAGTAGTTCGAGTAGTCTTGAAGCCTCTTCGAGTAGTTCTTGAGCGTCCTCGAGTACTGCTTGGAGAAGTCTTCAATAGTACTTGAACTGCCGCGAGGCTGGAAGGTGGTCCAGCTCATTTGTCATGAAGTCGAGATTTATATGGAACTGCGATTGCAAAATCGCACTCCATATGGAGTAGCCCCCGATCCTTAGGTTGAGTTGTAGACTCTGGCTGAGGGTCAATCTTGATTCTGCTTCCGTCTTGAAAAAAATCAACTGATGGGTGTAGCCTAGTAGCCCTCGAGACTTGGAACTTGAAGAATCAGTCTGAGGGTCTTCAGTGTTTGCGGAAGTCATCATTTGAGTAATCTTGTAGCGTTTAGCCCCCGAGCTTATCGCCAGGTGAGTCGTAGGAGCCACGTCGAGTAGTCATTGGTGCTGAGCCCCCGAGCTAGAGAGCTAGTGGAGACTACTCGAGTTGTTGTCGAGTAGTGATTTGGTGCGTAGCCCCCGAGTTCGGGAACTAGCCGCGCCGGTTGAGGTACACGAAGCGTATTGGAAAGTCGTTGCCGAAGCTTGACCTGAAAGTAAAGATGCGTACATTATGTAGCATTTTTGTAGAAATTGAATCTACAAATGACAAATACAAATATGAATATAGATGTAAATGTCATGTGTCATGCTCTTGTTGTGGTCGTTAGGCGTCGAGTAGTTAGCCTGATGCGGTTTAGCGCCCAGTCTCTGTGGTCGCTGTTTAGCCATAGCCACTGGGGCGTGAAGGCATGAAAGGAGAGCTGGTTTAAGTGCCCGGTCTCTGAGGAGCCTGTTTAGCCGTAGTCGCTGGGGACATGGAGGCATGACAGGAGAGCCGAGGCTTTGCGCGAATCAAGGCGTGTGCTACTGGAGCGAGACCATTAAGAGGTAGACGAAAGTAGTCGACATGGCGACAAGAGAGAGCGCGATTGCTCGTTGTTCCGCATGGCGGAGAGTAGGATTGCGCAGTGCCTCCTCAGGGTGTAGCCGTTGTGCGCCTCCAGCACTCAGTACACGAAATGTCGTGGCAAGAGCCTCCTAATTTGGTGTACCAAGCCCGGTGACGGTCGGTCAACGGTCCCCAAGGAATAGGCGGCACGATGTAGCTCGCGGGCGGTAGGCGGTGAGAGGCGTACACAAAGTAGTCTTCAGCGTTGGTTCCTGTATGCGGAAAACAAGCCGAAGAAGAAATAATTATTGAAATAAGTGACTTAGCTTGATTCGCGTACGAGAGTCGACGAAGCCGTGGCGGTCGGTGATGGAGCTGCGACGGTTGTTGCTGAAGTCGACTAGTTGGAGGTGGATCCGACTAGTTGTTGATGCCGCGGGAGCCGTCCTCGACTAGTTTTCTAGTTGAAACTAGTCGAGACGAGTAGTCGAAGTAGTCGTACGCCCAGAAAACGACGTCGTGACGGCGTACGGTGTAGTCGATGTAGAGCCGCTGTGGCCGAGAGACGAGTACCCGCGGTGCACGACAAGGTTGACGTAGAGCCCGTGCGGCCGGGTGACGAGTAGTCGCGGCGCACTATGTAGTTTTACTCGAGTAGTTGAAGTAGGTGTACTCATGTACGTCTTGCCGTGTGCACCAAGCAAATTGGTCTTGAGTATAATGCTCCTAAATTTTGTTTTTCTCGGACAAGAGTTCATAATTGCCTTCACATGATTACTCTGTTCCGTGCTTGACGTGTTGGCAGCTTCGTCCCTGAGTTCGGAACGGAGAAAAGTAACCCTGGAGACCGAGTCAGCGTCGTATGTGCAGTGCCTGATCTAGTCGTACGTCCTTCTTTGTGTCGAACTCGACGGATGAGTTGCGCCATGCAAGAGCCTGATAGCAAACAGCGCAATTGTATCGCGACGAGTTGATTGGTCTTGATGCTTGCATGCGTGGCGATGATGTGCCCAGATGAACACGCCGAGTTGCCGAGAGGTAGCTCAGGATAAATCTGAACTCGACCTTCGATGATAGCGTCTTGAGGTTGATAGCGAACACGCCAAGTCGCCGAGAGACAGTTCAGGATAAATCTGAACCTGACGAGTCGTCAAAGTCAAATAATTTTGTTGCTAAAGATCCTTCGAATTCGCCGGTGATCACGACGATGGCCCACGGTGGGCGCCAGCTGTCGGTGTTTAAACCTCTCGACCTCCAAGGGAGGTACCCGCAGCAAGGTAGAAGGTGGGGATCGCCATGATCTGGAACCCGAAG
This sequence comes from Cenchrus americanus, assembly GCA_947561735.1. Lineage (NCBI taxonomy): Eukaryota > Viridiplantae > Streptophyta > Magnoliopsida > Poales > Poaceae > Cenchrus > Cenchrus americanus. The sequence goes on along the minus strand of OX387242.1, from coordinate 150,765,915 downwards.
GTACGCGCGAGGACACAAGACACGAGATTTATACAGGCTCGGGTAGCCGGAGTAGCTACCCTACGTCCTGTTTAGAGTAGTATTGCGCCCTGCGCTTGGGTGTTGTCCCGGAGGGATTGAGGATGTTCGGCTAGGTACCCGACCCTCCTTTATATAGTCCAGGGGGCGGGTTCCTAGTCGGTTACAAGGCAGGAGTCCTAGTAGGATTACTCAGAGCGAGTCCTAGTAGGAGTACAGGGGAATTCTAGTAGGAGTCCGTCTTCTACTCTTCTTCCTTCCTTGCATGAGTACCCGGGGTGTATGCCCGACAGCGGCATCAAGGTGACCAAGGGATCTTGGCAAGTGCCTAAGTGGCTAGCCTTTGTGGCGAGTCAAGTGGTGCTCTTGGGAGAGACTATGTGACCGGGAAGCAATACTCTTGTGTGAGTGCTTCAACAACGTGGACTAGGGTAGCTTAGTTCCTACCGATAACACAGGATAAATCATGTGTCGAGAGTTTTCTTCCTCTCTTCCCCTTTACGTTTCCGCATTTACTCTGTTGAATCTTTGCTTGCCTATACTTTCCTAGAGTAGTATCTTGCTAGGATTGGCTATAGGTTGCAAACCTTGTTTTAGGATGGGAGTTTCAGAATAGAACAATCTTAGTTGCACATCTAGATAATATGTTCTAGTTTACTTTGAGAAAAAGTAGTGAAGCCATAGGTTAAGGTTTTTAGATTGCCTAATTCACCCCCTCCTCCTCTTAGGCTACAAGCATCCGATTCCTAACAGAGGGGTAGGCGCAAACCGACTCTGGCGAGGAGGCCTCAGATCCAGTGGGGATGGAGACGGGGAGCCCTTCACTCCTCTGTCGTGCCCTTCCTCCTTTGCCATAGGGTCCAGTGATGGCGACGACCTCGAGCGAAGGAGACGGGCCACCACTGCGAGGGCGGAATTTGCGGCGCGCATAGGTTCTGCGTCCTCGATGCGAGGTGGAGCATAGGCATTATTAGGGAGTTGTCGTGGTGGAGTTGGTGGATGTGTTTTTTGTGTGGGCCACATCTGATGTTTTTTGTCCCTCATTGATGACCTCAATGACACATGCGTAATTTTTACACATAGTTGTTCTTGGTTTTGAATCCTTATATTCCAGGATTTTGTTAACGCACTTATGTCTTTTCCTGTCAGAGGAGGAATGGAATCTATATACTCCCTCCCTCCTGAAGTATAATACATTCTAGGATTTTTAGGATGGATTAAAGAGTTGGGAAAATGTCACATATACGCTTAGCCATTGATAATTAAATGTAAGCTTTCTAGTTAAAAAATGCAATATTTGACAAGTCTTTAATTGAGTTGATTGAGTACTTACGAAAAACTCTTAGGATGCCTTATATTTGGAGACGAATTTTAAACCTTTGAATGCCTTATATTTCAGGACGGAGCGGTAGGTATATAGGTGTTGCGGCGCAGGAGAGTATGTGTGCAGGCATGTGGACGAGCTTGGGGTGAAGAGGCTGTTGGAGTGGGGATATATTTTTTATCTTTACTACTATAAATAAAATAGTAATGCATGGAGTATATGAGTGCAGCAACGACTGTATTAGGTCCAATTAACCTGAAAGCAAGTCTGCCTAAAAGTGTCGATCAATTGAGTCGCTTTTTGGGATCCCGTGAATGTCGGATCAACTTTTGCTAGCGCGCGCAGCAGGATAGATTCAATTCAAGCATCCAACTCAATGTCAGCATGGAAGTCTATATTCACAATACTATACTCCAACTAGTAACAATGTCCGTGCGGTATGCGCGTGCTATTTATTAATTTCTATGGTTACACCCACCTGCAAGAAAGACCCATACATGCACGCATAGGTGGAGTCAAGGTGATGGAAGGCAATAATTATGATTGATCGTGGTTCATGTGGAGACTGATGTGTGATTAGGCAACTCCTATTTTGAGTGGGAAAAATTTTCAATTGTTCGCGAGCCCGCAAAGAGGGAAGGAGAGACCGAGAGGCAATGTAGAAGGAAGAGATCGAGAGAGTGATTGACGGGGAGGCATGTAGGCATAGATGGAAGGTCGATGAAAAGATCAAAGAGGTTACCATTTACCACCACCCATAATTGTAGGCATAGATGGAAGGACAAGAGAGGTTAATATTTACCATCCAGGGTGGATGTATGGAAGGGTGGATGTGATCTCACCTAAAAAGTTTTAGATCCTTAGTATAGATACAAACATGCTCTCCAATGTCACATTTGGGGCGCGTTTGCGACCCTGGCCTAGGACGGCCTGTCTAGCCCAAGGAACAATAGAAAAATACATCACTTCCTCTGTCCCAAAAAGAATGACGTTTTAGAATTCAAAATTTGTCCCAAAAAGAATGACATTTTACTTAATTTGGCATGTGTGTATGTGCATGTAAGCATGCAACAATCAATTAGCACTTAACATGGCAAATAAATAGGGGCAATCGACGTCATTTGACCTCCTTAATAATCTGTCCTAAAATTCCTATAATGACATTCTTTTTGGGACAGGGAGTACATGCTTTCAAAACATTACATTCTATACAGAAGTTTTATTTTGACAAATATCAATGTCAGCTTTCTCACGGTAGCAAAATCTCAACATAATCAGTAAAGAATTATCAAAATCAACTCCTAGCTACAAAGACATCAATAAAAAATAATTTGGCGATACCTTTACATGAATAAAAATAACAACACCAATTTGAGAAGTGTGACTTCCATCTAGTTTATTTTGAAAGGATTCCATCGATTGGAGAAGTACACTAATCATCCCGGCTTCAGCTTCAATGGATGCCACCTAAGAGAGGTTTATGCTCAACACTTCATGATCCCGTCCAATTGCTGTTTTAGTACATTATATATAATAATAAAACTTGTGAATCAAATAATACATGTGAGACACCGTACCTTAAAACGATCTAGTTTCAAAAAACTACTAAAACCTCCATATAAGTCATTAGAAGGATTGATTTTGTTAATTTGTCCTAGTAGGTAGGTAGACTAAAACTTTTGGTACAAAACATAGGAGAAAATGATGTAGCACGCTATATGATCTGCCATATGAGTTGGAAGATATGTATTATATTCACATTAAATGCACACGTCAATAACTGTACTACGGAGAGTATGTACAGTACGTAGCAAGTCCAACTCGTACCGTTTCTTGATGACTTCCTTTTAGGACGATTTAATTAGACCAGTTTATAGGAGTTGAAATTTTAACCACGGCAAAAAATAGTAGGAGCATCTAGCAAAGTTAACAGAAAAGGCAATGCTTTAACCACTAGAACACATGCTATCCAGTACTAATGATTGACACTGCTGAGAAGGTATCGTATCCATAAACCAATTGAGACGAATACACACAGATTCTTTTTTTCGAAAAAAAAATCCATGCAGACCTTTTTGTAGATTTTTTTGAGAAAAAAATCCATGTAGATTGATCACAGGTTAGGCATACATATCCATTTCGATGCATGTGTGGAGGGAATTTTAAAAAGAAAACGTGGCAGCCTTCCATTGGTCGCAGGCGCTTATATAAGCCTACCGATCCTTGTAGCCTCTTTTCCCGTCTCACGTCTCACCTCCCTCCTGCGCTTCGATTCTCTATCGATCGCTATCATCATGGACACCTCCTCCTTCCACAAGGCTGGAGCAGCGATGCTTCTGCTGGCAGTATTTTTGCTGTCGACGGCGGCCGCCGGAGACCCAGGGTTCTCGTGCGGCCCGACATCGCCGACGCGGTCGCTCCCTTTCTGCGACCGGTCGCTCCCGGCGGCGCGGCGCGCGGCGGACCTGGTGTCGCGAATGACGGTGACGGAGAAGGTGGCGCAGATGGGGGACGAGGCGGCGGGCGTGTCCCGGCTGGGCGTGCCGGCGTACAAGTACTGGTCGGAGGGGCTCCACGGGCTGGCCTTCTGGGGCCACGGACTCCGGTTCGACGGCGCCGTCCGGGGAGTCACCAGCTTCCCCCAGGTGCTCCTCACCGCCGCCTCCTTCGACGAGGGCCTCTGGTTCCGTATTGGCCAGGTACGCATATGCATATAGGATTTCTGAACAGCGTACAGTAGGTTCTGGGCATGAAGGAAACATTTTGACTTTAGTGCATTATTTATATTTATATATATGGTATTGGTATCTATACATATGGACCGAATGTTCTTTCTGGACCCACATTGGGACCATTATAAGATCACAAAACTGGGAAAACGAGACAAGCAGAAAACAAGTTAACATTATTGTCTGAGTTATTTTCATGTTTCGTTACCATGTTGATTTTGCTGGATGTGTTAATTATTCTACCTAAGTAAATTATCTATAGCATAGGCACATCAGTTTAGTTTTATCTGAGATGGCCCCGCATGAGGGCCGTAATGGGCCAAACGGCTGACTACCTTCCACTTTCCCAGCACACAGTGCAAGCACATATACCATCAGTCTCAGGCGCCGTGCATAATAAAACAGTTGATAGAAAGGCCATATATCTAACACAGTTGCCGGTAGGTACTGAGAGGCAGTAGTACTAGCACTAGCTATAGTAGGATATCCTCCGGTGGTTGCAAAACGAAAAGTCGTCGTGGTCGGGTTGCATTGCACTCTCCTAGAGCTTTATTTTCACAGTGCTCCTTGGCCAGTTGTCCTAGCTAGGACATGGAACTAAGCTGCAACAGCGTCGTCATGGCCTCTTGGCGTACCTGCTGCCTACCGCCATCGTGCCCGCCCTTGCGCAGTGCGGTCAGGCTGGTAGGAGGGGGAGGTAGGCGCCTCTCCGGTCAGGGCCCTGCTTTTGCTTTACCCAGCTCCATCGATCTCCATGGATTGGCTAGTTATTGGTAGCAATGCAACCTATATTATGCAGCTGTTAGAGCTTAAATGACGAAATTGACATCATTCATCATGCATGGAAAATGGACTCCGGGCTGGACAGAGTAGGATTTCAAGGGGCAGGGGAGCTTTGTTCCTCCCTTCCGCTGTTCTGAGTGCCGACTTGAGACTCAAGCTCATTAACCAGTAAGTAGTAGGCGAAAAGAACACCAGTTTCCATCCCTGTTTGTCGGCAAGCACAACGGCCGTGCAGGGGGTGGTGCTTTTGTCTGCCTAGCTCTCTCCATTGGTTGGAATCGATAGTTATATTCTGCAACTGTTAGAGTTTTAATGGATATCGATATCATCCATGAATGGAGTAAGGCTGGCCAGAGATCTGATCCTGAAACCAGATCTTGGTTAGTAGCAGATCTGTTGACAGCGGAATAATCGAGCAAATGACAGCGATGTACGTAGGTCGTGCATCACATCTTAATGCGAGTAATTTTGGATGAATAATTTTCAGTCCCGTAGCTATATTTTTTTTGGATGTGTGTAGATGTCAAACGATTGATTTTTAACAAACTTTCAATCACTTTTTTACTGTAGACTCTAGATCCAGCAGTTGGTAAAGGGGGTATTTTTTTTCTAGTCAGCAGAATCGATTGAGATTTATTTTTCATCTCAATCATTTTTTTCAAACTGGACCCGGTACCGCTAGATCCGTTAAGAAATAAAACGGTCACACTGTTCTGTTGTCTGAGGTGGACCCGATGGCCTTTTTGGGGCTGCATGTTTTCAACTTTGAGCCCTTTTTGTGTTAAGTTTTTTCTTTTAAAAAATGTCTTTTGATGAAAAAAAACCCAAATGATGGCAGATAGTGGAAACTGGAGCTTTAGCCTGTCAAAAAAAAAGTTGGTTTGTGACAATGCACCTCTGCCTATTTGAAGAGTCTCAGTTTACAACTCAAAAATCAAACCCCTCAGCCAAAAAGGAGATAAAAGAAACTATGTGGATGCAGGATGCCTTGAAGAATACCAAATAGAGATGATTTTGAGAAAACAACAAGGTACCAATGAGATAAGTAGCTTCCCATGTCAGTTGGTCTTGATTTTGCCTATTCCCCACAACTCAGTTTTGTCTTGATTTCCACTTTCCCCTGAAAAACCAAAAGTTTTCTTCTGCTAGATTGCTAGATCCAGGTGCTTTCTTGTGTATGAGATCCACAATTCTCTCAACTTTCCTGTTCAAAACAAAAAGGCACACTTGTAAATATCCTTTTCATATATATAGAGAGAGAAAATGCAGTGGGGGTCTCTCTCTTGCTGTTCGCCTAAAAAAAGCGCATGTGTGGATGAGTGTTTCATATAGATGACACAACTAGAATTTCTGAATAAAAACCATATGAAATAAAATTTTGATGATGAGATATGTGAAACAATAGATTTCCCCTTGGAAATGTATGAGATTATGTATTGTTCATGTTATTTCTGCTATAAAAAAGTGCTTGGGAGATTGTTCTTTTATAAGTTAACAAACAAATACCTAGTGTTTGGTTGTTAAAATTATGAATTTGTATTAGCAACCTGAAAAGAAATACGATGGATTTCAAGAAAAAAAAGAAGGGCGAATAGATGTGTAATTGAGAAAAATGCACCTGTCGAGAAAAAATGCACCTAAAGTGCAAGAACCTAGTGGAGAAGAAATGCACCTAAAGTAATCGGGGAAAACTCGCTTTATTTCCACAACACATAAAAGTTGATAAAAGTCAAGAGAAAACCTAGTGGAGGAAACACATTCATGAAAATTTGTTGTAAAACCTCAAGTATCCTTGTACTCCTAAGTTTAGGAGTGAGATTAATTTATAGAGCAAGTATGGACATGTAATATATCTGCAGCCAAGTACAAACAAATCTTACCAACACTTGGCTAACCATGCCAGAAGGTACATGATGAACAATCAGAACTGAAGGCTGGTCAAGAAATGATACCTCAATTTTGTTGGCTAGCTACCATGCCATCCATTTGACAAAGAAAAATTGAACGGAAATAGGGTCCACACTTAGTGACATCTACCAAGAGCTCTGCAAGAAAAAGTATGTGAAGTTGTTGATAATATGACAAATAAATAGTAAATGTGATTGAAAAAATGCATAAAAAGGGTACATTTCACAATTTCGTGGCAACAAGAGATATAGTTTGAAAAATCCCATGTGCATTAAAACGTTGTATAGCATAAAACACAACCCAGAGGCAACAAGAGCTCTCCTAGAGTTAGTGGTGTTAAAGGTGACAAATGCTATACATAAACATGAGTATTTTGTGAACTACTTTAGTGCAAAGTGACAAGTTAAGGACCATATTTACTGAAAATACACCAATCAAACTTGAGGAAGTAGATATATGATACAAGTTTTATCTAATTCTTATGCTGAAAATACACCAAAAGGGAAACATGTGACAATTTAGCAAAATTATATACCAAAATGCATATAACCTTTTATTAAGTTTTTGACCTCTGCATATTTACTATACCATCGATCATGTTGAGTTGAAGAACCATGAGGTATATTGTAATAACCAGGAGGTATCTTGCAATAAAATCCTACAGAAATCCACCATTAACCAATCAGCACGACCATAAAAAATGCTTAGAAAAAGACTGGAACTGACATATCTATATGTACAAGTAAGTGATAGTTGTATACATAAATAAAAAGGCATGAAAAAGAGACCTACATATATGAATAAGTCAAGAGAAAAATTGGCTTCGATGCAACTCAAATACTTGCTAGGACAAAAAAAAAGAGATGAACCTTTGTATATTTGGCCATACATATGAATTGTGTTTATTAGACATAGAGAATAAAAAATTGAATGATATGAAAAGGAATACCTACTGCTTCGACATACAGAATAAACTCACAAATAATTACCAGGCGATCCAATTCCATTCGAGGTAAGAGTTACATAGCAAAAAAAATACACCAACGTTTTTTTAAAATTGTTGGGGCATTTGAACGCACATGGAGCAATAAAACTTACATGGCTTGGTGGAATGTCCTCTCCCCTGACAAGATCAAGGAAGACTGGGTGAAAACTGTAAACCACACTTCCTACACTAGCTCTAACAACAGAACAAATAGCAATTCAAAAATTAATAATAGGCACATTCCCAAAATGTTTCATGGAACATTAAAGGCACAAAGAGCCCTGCCACAATAAATTTCAAAGAAATCGAGGAAATTGTATCATAGTTTTATCAGTCACATTGAATGGCTAACCGAAAATATTATCTAAAGTTGTACTGAACTTGTAATGAAAATTGAGAAAAAAGTATATGTACATTTCAGAACTAACACTTTCTCCAAAAAAACAAATTATCCCCACAAAGAGATAACCTTCATTGTTCATTCTGATAGTTATGTTATATTCTATAATAAGAACACTAAAAAAGCAACAAAGCAGGAGGGACTGTGGTTAGTTCTGAATTAGGGAATATATCGACTTTACTTGACAAAATTATTAGGACACATAAATTTAATAAATATAGAAAAATACATGTAGACAACATAGAAAGCAACAGATTACAGGCAAAGGCCCATCAGAAGAAAGAAAATGCTGGAAAACAAGAAAAAGGTCCACATAAGAAAAGAAGAAAAAACTCATCCAGAAATAAATGGTCATAATTTGCTTCATTCAGAAAAACACACAGAAAGTCAGACAAATAGAAGGAAAAACATCCAGAAAAAAAGCCCCAATGTGAAAAAAAGTAGCACTATGTGAAAAAACACTTTTATTGCAAAACATCAATGTGCCATGCAAAAAGGGAAAATATTGATACTTGATTAGAGAGAGGTTGTGTAGAAAAAACAAATAAGGAGCTCACCGAAGGTGCGAAGCTTCAAAAATAAAATTCATGCTGCCGTGGACTTAGCCATCCGAAAAATACAATACATGTATATAGCTAATTAATATCACAAATGAGCAAGGGAAATACAATCGACAATCGCGTTGACCTAGACTCAAAGTCTGACCTCAAAAAGAAGAGCCTAGGGGACTTAGGTAGTTATTACAACAATTAAAATATGAACTACAAGGATTCTAGCAACAACAAAATACAGTAGCCTTGACATGTGCCCCATGCTTCTGCCCTAGCCCAAAAAGAAATACAAGTTCAAAATAAGAAAACTACACCAAAAAAGCCTGTACATGTCTACTCTTTTTAAAAGCCAATAAAAGTTACTTAAAAATTAAGTCATATGCTGATGGGAACATGAAAGACTCTAAAAAAATGAGCAGATGGTTTTGACATACCTGTGGATATGAACTGTCGTTTGATTACAAGATGGGTGCTGGCACAGTACACCAAATGAGTTGTCACTGACTTAGATGCACCTGGAAATATGGCAAAAAAAAGGTTGGGGTAAAGTTATATGAACAAATTCTTAAATAAAACATGAAATAAATACTCATGTTTCTTGAAAAATATAAGTATTTATCAAAAACACTAGTATTTCTTTAAAAAGCCAATGTTTCTTTGACCATTCCCTCCACATGCTAAACACATATAGATATACTTTTATCATACACTACTTTGAAGAAAATATGGACAAGCAGGTTCCAGTGAAGGATGGATAGGATTGGGGACAAGCAGGTACTTCGATCGACGATCATACACAACGAAAAAATAGTTTATATTGGAATTGGAATTTGAATTGTATGGGTGAGATAAAAAAAGTAAGAATAATAAAATCCTGATGAAGGATGTCAAAATTTGGGGTGTGGAAAGGTAAATTCCCTGATGATTAATTATAAAGTTATAGTAGAAATGATTCAAACCCAAGCAATGTGAAATGGATTACAACATGGAATTATCATCTGCTAATATGGGTGCTACACATCAACAAGCTGACAGACACTCCCTTTAAAACAAAATTGTTATTAATTGCAAAAGGAAAGCCTACGTTTACTCAACAGAGAAAAATATTGCCAGCTTTGACTAACAGTAACCAAGGCATATGGTTAGCACTAATGGCCAAATTGAGTAAGCACAAGAAATAAGCAATATTACATGATGAAAAAACAAGGATGTGAAAAATTGTATTAATTCACATTTGTCTCAGCTGCAGGTGTGTGTGTGTGCAGGTAAAAAAGCGGGCTGTAACATGCTGTGCTGACTAGAAAATATAGCACCATATGAGTAAACATAGTGCCAGCAGAAGAAACAAAAAAGGGTTTCATTTACTGCAAAAAAATTAGAAAATAATACAACTTCCTCATGACCTCATGTGACTACAGAAAATAATAACAAAATATAAGGTTGATATAATAAACAGTCTGACAACACAAGGCAACCAAATGAGTACATAAAAAATCTTAGATAGCATATGATGAGTCTACAGGAATGCTTCCAGATATGAACTACCTACATTGGCAAATCATCTGCAAATCTCCATCCCCTATTAGACCCCCAAACTAACTATTCCCAATAGCTCAAAGCCTCGAACCCTATAAAATTGAGTTTATATGTCCAACACACACAACACCCCCACATGTTCAGGTCAATCTAGTATGTATCTATGTATGTATGTATGTATGTATGTATATATATATACACATACATATATATATACATATCTATATGTACATATATATATACATACATATATATATACATATCTATATGTATATATATATATATATATATATATATATATATATATATATATATATATACTAAAATGCATCCAGGTGCATTACGTATAGCAAATGCACGGACCACGCGGTTGCAACTTCGCGGTGAACCAATTGCAACTTGACGGACCAATTGAAACTCGACGCGAACCAATTGCAACTCAACGCGAACCAATTGCAACTAGACCCAGCCGAGCTGCAACTAGGCGCGAACAAATTGCAACAAAGAGACTAACTGATTGCAACTGTGACACTACACTAATTGCAACTCGACGAAACTAATTACAACGAATCTGACTCTGCTGCAATTGGACACGAACCAATTGCAACTAGACTCCTAGTTGCAACGCGACGTGAACAAATTGCAACCAGAATGAGCCCCAATTGCAACTGGACAAGACCTAGTTGCAACAAGGGTGGGTGCATTCTGTAAAACAGTGTATGGCGATACTAAAATGCACCTAGGTGCATTCTGTATAGCAAATACACAGACCCTGCGGTTGCAACTTTGCAGCTGAACCAATTGTAACTGGACGGACCAATTGCAACTCGACGCGAACCAATTACAACTAGACCCAGCCGAGATGCAACTAGGCGCGAATAAATTGCAACAAAGAGACTAACTGATTGCAACTGTGACACTACACTAATTGCAACTCGACGAAACTAATTACAACAAATCTGACTCTGCTGCAATTGGACACGAACCAATTGCAACTAGACTCCTAGTTGCAACCCGACGTGAACAAATTGCAACCAGAATGAGCCCCAACTGCAACTGGACAAGACCTAGTTGCAACAAGGGTGGGTGCATTCTGTAAAACAGTGTATGGCGATACTAAAATGCATCCAGGTGCATTCTGTATAGCAAATGCACAGACCCTGCGGTTGCAACTTTGCAGCTGAACCAATTGCAACTTGACGGACCAATTGCAACTCGACGCGAACCAATTGCAACTCAACGCGAACCAATTGCAACTAGACCCAGCCGAGCTGCAACTAGGAGCGAACAAATTGCAACAAAGAGACTAACTGATTGCAACTGTGACACTACACTAATTGCAACTCGACGAAACTAATTACAACGAATCTGACTCTGCTGCAATTGGACACGAACCAATTGCAACTAGACTCCTAGTTGCAACCCGACGTGAACAAATTGCAACCAAAATGAGCCCCATTTGCAACTGGACAAGACCTAGTTGTAACAAGGGTGGGTGCATTCCGTATACAGAATGCACTCTGGTGCACTATAGCAAAACAATGTATATATATCAGATAAATGCAGAAATGACATGGTGAGAAGAGCTGAAACTGACAAACAACATGAGGATGCTGTCAACCACAATACTAAGACTATAGTTTATTTGCAATCAAGTTAGGGAAAATCTGGAAAAATAAAAAATTCTACATGTCGAGCTCATCACCCAAATAAAAAAAATGTTACAGATGCTGGGGGCCTCTAAATTCCTCCACATCCATCCATCCACCGGAGGCTAAGTAAAAAATCAAACACTACAACCACATACTGAATCGACTACAGATGGGGATGAGGCCAAAATCTGTAGGTTAGACGAGATACAGGAGGAAAATGGAGAACAAAAATGGAAACCTATGAGCCCAATATGCAATTCGAATTGATTTGATTAACAAAAAAAAAGTTGGGGAGATTACCGTGAAGAGCCATTGTTTATGTATCTCGGCGGAGAAAAGGATGTACAGCCGGAGATGCAGGTCCTCGACAAAATGGTTGCCGCAACCGCCGAGGGATACAGACGTCCGCGCGTCGTAGAAGCCGGCGGCGGCATGGATCCATCCATGGCCCGCGTCCCCGCCGGAGTCGCCGCCGCCCGTCGTGAAGAAAATGAATGGAGTCAAGTGGGAATGGAAATGAGAGGAAACGATAAGGTTCTGGTGCTTTCGACCCACGTAACGGGTTGAGGTGCGCAGGTGTGGAGGCATTGCGGGTTGCGGGTCAGCCTGCCATTGGGAGGGTATGGACAAATCCACTCTTGTTCATACCCAAATCCAAATAATTATTATTCACTTCTTACCCTCCCCATTCCCACCCATACCCAATGGATAACTAGTTTTGTACTAGATTCTACACATACCCAATCGATTATTTGCACCCTCCCCACACCCTACCCTCCCCATTTCTTCAATGGATTATTATTTTCTACCCTTACCCTCCCCATTTGAGGTGAGTGTGGATTTGAATATGGACAATGGATAAAAGCAACAGGCATAGTTGCGGGTCCGGGTTCGGGTGTCGGAACAGCTGGCGGGCCCGGGAAAAGGTAGAAAAGAGACACGAGATGCATTTGATCGTTGGATGAAGATCTAAAGGCCCAGGAAAAAGTGATTGTGAGAATATCAGAAATCAAGCATTTGGTGTGAAGGAAATATGTTTTTAAAAAAAAATTGAAAACCAATGTATTAATATATCGCTCCAAGAAAACTGCAAGAACAGAGTAATGAAGCGCCCTGTTCGCTTGACTTATGAGCCACCAGCCAGCAGTACTTTTCTCTCAGAACAAACCAGTCAGCAGCAACCAGCCAACAATACTTTTCTCTCAGAATAAACCAGCACCAGCCATCAGCCACCAGCCATCCGAACAGGCTGTTAGATGAAGCAAAAAGCTTTTAGCTGATACTTGTCTGTCCGGTCATCTTGTATATATCTGATCAGATATTGCTCTGCCTCCTGACTGAGTGTTGAGGATTTCCTAGGCCAGCGGAGCTTGTATAATTTCTTCTCCAGTTCTGACTTGAGAGTCCAGATAACTAGCCTGAACGTAGATGAAAAGTGGACTTTTTTACATCCCTGTTGGGTGTTTGCCAATCTGAAGTACAGGAATGTTATTGCAGTGGCAACAAATGAACAACATCACTGTTGCTCATTCAGCACCACACGTGCCCATCTTTGTCACTTCCACCTGTGTGTTATGCGCCTACATATCTTTCACGCACTTTCCAAAAATTGCACAAGTGGTAGGTCATTCAAGACGTGAACCTGAAGAATGTTCAGTTCATAGTGCCTTCCACGTGAACTGTAAAGAGAACACGGTTCATCTGGGACTGACACGACGCTCACCTGTGCAGGCGATCGGCCGGGAGGCCAGAGCGATGTACAACCTGGGGCAGGCGGAGGGGCTCACCATCTGGTCCCCGAACGTGAACATCTTCCGCGATCCGCGCTGGGGCCGCGGGCAGGAGACCCCTGGCGAGGACCCGACGACAGCGAGCAAGTACGCGGTCGCCTTCGTCCGGGGCATCCAGGGGAGCTCCCGGGCCGGTGCCGGAACCTCGCTGCTGCAGGCCTCGGCGTGCTGTAAGCACGCCACGGCCTACGACCTCGAGGACTGGAATGGCGTGCAGCGCTACAACTTCGACGCCCGCGTCACGGCGCAGGATTTGGCGGACACCTTCAACCCGCCGTTCCGGAGCTGCGTCGTCGACGGCAAGGCCACCTGCGTCATGTGCGCCTACACCGGCGTCAATGGCGTCCCGGCGTGCGCCAGTTCCGATCTCCTGACCAAGACGTTCCGAGGGGAGTGGGGGCTCGATGGGTACGTGTCGTCGGACTGCGACGCCGTGGCCATCATGCGCGACGCCCAGCGCTACGCGCCCACGCCCGAGGACACCGTCGCCGTCGCCCTCAAGGCTGGTAAGTTTTTTGCCTTAACAAGTTTGCCAAAATGTTTAGGTGTCATTGAATCTCATGTTGGTACGGTACCTGCCAGTCTACATAACTAATGTTTAATTTCATTCATCATTTGGTATAGTACTGCTACCCTGCGAAGGAATCACTGACCTTCTCGATCAGAATATTCACCTAACTTAGTGTACCCCAATTGTTGCATACTTAAATTTTAGCATTTCTCAACTTTTCACTCCAAAAACTAAAGTTTCCTTTAACCTGTTGGCCATGGAAATTTCAGGACTGGACCTGAACTGCGGGACCTACACGCAGGAGCACGGAATGTCGGCCATCAGACAGGGCAAGATGAGCGAGAAGGACGTGGACAAAGCCCTCACTAACCTCTTCGCCGTGCGCATGCGCCTCGGCCACTTCGACGGCGACCCGCGTGGCAGCGCGCCGTACGGCGGGCTTGGCGCGGCCGACGTGTGCACGGCGGAGCACAAGAGCCTCACGCTCGAGGCGGCGCAGGACGGCATCGTTCTGCTCAAGAATGACGCCGGTATCCTCCCGCTCGCCCGCTCTGCAGTCGGCTCTGCCGCTGTCATCGGCCACAACGCCAACAACGCGCTGGTCCTCAGCGGCAACTACTTCGGCCCGGCATGCGAGACCACCACGCCGCTCGAGGGGCTCCAGAGTTACATCAAGAACGTCAGGTTCCTGGCCGGGTGCAACTCGGCGGCGTGCGGCGTCACCGCGACGGCGCAGGCTGCCGCCCTGGCGAGCTCGTCCGACTACGCGTTCCTGTTCATGGGCCTGACCCAGGACCAGGAGAAGGAAGGGCTGGACAGGACGAGCCTGCTGCTCCCGGGAAAGCAGCAGAGCCTCATAACCGCCGTCGCCGCCTCGTCGAAACGGCCGGTGATCCTCGTGCTCCTCACCGGAGGCCCCGTGGACATCACGTTCGCGCAGTCGAACCCGAAGATCGGCGCCATTCTCTGGGCAGGCTACCCCGGCCAGGCCGGAGGGCTCGCCATTGCCAGAGTCCTATTCGGCGATCACAACCCCAGCGGCAGGCTGCCGGTGACGTGGTATCCGGAGGAGTTCACAAAGATCCCCATGACAGACATGCGGATGCGTGCCAACCCGGCCACTGGTTACCCCGGCCGGAGCTACCGCTTCTACAACGGCAAGACCGTCTACAAGTTCGGCTACGGTCTCAGCTACTCCAAGTTCTCGCGCCGGCTAGTAACCAGCGGAAAGAACCCAGCGCCCGACACGAGCCTACTCGCCGGCCTGCCGTCGAAGTCCGTAGACACCGAGAGTTACTACCACGTTGACGACATCGGCGCCGACGGGTGTGCGCAGCTCAAGTTCCCGGCGGAGGTCGAGGTAGAGAACCACGGGCCCATGGATGGGAAGCACTCGGTGCTCATGTTCCTCCGGTGGCCGAATGCGACGGACGGCCGGCCGTCAAGCCAGCTGATAGGGTTCCAGAGCCAGCATCTCAAGACAGGGGAGAAGGCCAGCGTCAGGTTCGACGTCAGCCCATGCGAACACTTCGGCAGGGCGAGGGAGGACGGTAAGATGGTGATCGACAGAGGGTCTCATTTCCTCACGGTTGGCAAGGACGTGTGGGAGATCAGCTTTGAAGCATGAGTTTCTGCTTCAGATGTGGCAGAAAATTACGATTTCAGTTGGGCAGTGCATAATTCTTTGGTTAGTGACTACAGAAATTCAACAGATGACAGAAGAAGTAAGTTTTTTTTACTATTTATAATATCCATAGCTGCCTCGAGAAAATTTGGGGCCTTTACATGTAACTTTTCAATAAGCAAGTTTATCTTTCAAATGTATCTATTTTATGGTTAGCTGTCAAGTGTAGCTAAGTCATATTATTCTTTCAGTAAATGATGTATGTGTTGGAGTGGAAAATATTGTTGCATCTTTAATCTCCACTAATAATTTTCAGAGTTTTTCTTCATGCGTCGTACGTCAATTGATTTTGGTACATCGTTTTCCACTCCGCCTCTGTCCGATCAGCTCGAGTTGCTCCCTCCCTTCGATCGCTCCCAAACCTTCCCAGTCAGACCTCACCCATGCGGCTATGCCCAAAAGCATACCCGCTCCACACCAGTCCGCAGGTCCACCCATCCCCCACAGGATCAGGATGTCACTTCTCCTCTCACGCTGCTGCTGACCTGCTGTCCTCCATCCTCTTTGCGCTCGGCGGCCGGCGAAGCTGGGGTGCGAACTCTGACGAGCATTGCAGATGCAGGCCGGTGCTCGTAACGACTGTCGCCATTCTCGATTACCTCGTCCCCGATAATCTCCCGATGATCTTTATATCTCCTCCAGTCCTCCCCAAATCACCCATCTCGACCACGGTCACCGTGTGCATCTGCCTTTACCTCTGCCCGTGTATCCACCACTAGTCCCCTGGCCTCCGCCGTCGCTTCCTACCGGAGTCCGCTAGGCATACCCCAATCTGCTTTTGATTTAAACATTAGAGTGACCCAATCCCATTCTTAACTGCCACCACTGCCTTGTCTCGTATGTACGAGGGTTCGGTTGCCCCAGTGTCTAGGGTCCGGGTTCGAGGGTCAGCCCCCGAGCCACCACCGCCTTCCTGTCACAGAATGGTCAGGGGTAGAGGTGAGGCCACAGAACAGCCACTCGCCCACTCCTTGAGGTATGTGTACTTGTTTGGACTTGATTTTACTTCCGAGTGTTGTGCATTGTGCTAACTTCTATTGAATCTATAGCCTCACACCCTTCCCCAGTGCATGCTCACCCGATCCATATGAGCACCCGTATCATGTATTTAGTTCTATCAAGCCTCTGCAGATACTCATTATTCTTGTAATTGCCCTTTAATCATGTAGCATGTTATTTTCCCATCCATATGATCTGAGTTCATTGAGCTCTAAATATGTGCCACTCCGAATTCAAATTCTACTTTTCTGGTTGTGTAGCGATGTTTGTTGATCTCATATCAGTATTTTCCTGATTATGAGTGGTCTGTTCAGTGCAAGTCCACACTTTTATTCTTCCCGAAGGGTGTTTAATTATACTTTCAGATTCATCATTTTGTTTAGCTTTCCCTGGTCCATAAAAATGAAATGGAAAATGAACACAAAGAAACATGCACTCCATGCTTCCTATAGTAGTGAACATGAAATATGTGTCAAGTAAAATCTCACAGATTCTAGAGTAACATAGATTTTACCATCAGGCAATCTATCTTATTCAAGGCCCTCTTTCCCCCACAAAGGGAGAAACCCGAGGAAATGCAGTGATCTTAGACCGTGCTAGCTATAAAAGAAGCCGTTCTTGAGGAAGCCATGAAGGATTTCAGAAGGAAAGGTTGCATATTTTGAGGTAAGTTATGCCTATATAGCTTCTTAACACTACGTGAAAAAGTGTGATTCATAACGGGCGCACATGGTCATTGGTAACGGGCATAGCACCCATTAACGATCAAGTGTTATAAATAACCCAACATCGGTAACTGGCATTTTGCCCAGTACCAATAATCCAGATTGGTAAAGGGCAGAGATTGTTGCCCATTACCAATAGTCCTCTTACCAATCTGGAATTAAAAATTTTAAAAAAATCACAAAACCTTATATGCTTTATTTTTATACATACATGTATACACACAAGTATACAGTTACATACATACATGCTCAATTACACAAAATACACTCAGTTACATCCATACATGCTCACCCAATCAAAGTAACAGAAAGTAGAATAATTTGAATTACACATAAGCTCAATAAATGAAGCAACAACAACAAGTGCTTGGATCAACAAGCTATCTAAACAAGCCAACAACTAAATCTCTTGAACACATAAGCAGTTAAATGCATTATTGCGTATGTCTTGGGACCGGAACAAGAGCATTTATGCACAAAGTAAAAATAAGATGAAATCAAGAGATTAGTAAAAAGGATTAGATCACAGTAACAATGCACTAGCTAGTTATATGCCTCAGATAACATATTGCACATAGTGAAAATAATCGGAAACCAGGAAACAAACATAATCATCATCATGAGATGAGATGTGCATACCTCACTGATAAAGTCCCACTTTTCATCACTGATGTCCTCGGAACCTGATATCAGTTGCACAAATGAGCATGTTGGAAACTAGGAGCAACCAAGAATATTAATAAGTTAATAGGTAGAATCAAATTGCTTTAAGTTTAATAACCCCAAAAAGGTAATAAAGTAATAAAGTAGTCAGAATTACACAAGCAACGGGTTCAAATAGGCAACATAAAAATGTATGGGCTTTAATATGCTTATAGAATAATATGTACAGGACTACTTTTCAACCAAGCATGATAGTAACAGACGAGTATTTGCTGACAAGAGCTAAACTAGTTTCGTTGACAATGAGCTCAAAATTGATCTTATTTCACAAGATTGCTCCAACATTATTGAATCAAACATGCTTCTCAACAATATTCACTATTTTTTTTGCTCGTAAACTGTCAAGTGTAGATCATAGAGATTACCAACATACCTTCTCAAGCACCTCACGGAATGCTTGTATTGCACTCTTGTTTTCTTGTTTCAGCATCTGTGTACAATGAATTAATATGAGAAATCATTATTATCACCACTATAGAACAACATCCATATCATTGTTACATAGATTGTCCACTGCATGAGCTGTTTGCTTAATGTCAAGGATGTCACTCTACCAAAAGATCATTTTCAAGCATTGCAACTACAAGGATAGATCAGGGCATCTGCACTACCTAACTGATGCTGAAACCAGTTTTCGGAAATGCTTAAGCTCATTTCATACGTATACATGCAACAGTATATCTACTCAAGTATAATAAGCTAACACTACGTGAAAACCTCAAATAGGTCACGCAACATTTGTAACGGGCCCTTAACGCCCATTACATCCACCCACATCTGTAACGGTTGTTGTTTGGTGCCCGTTACCTATAAGCGCACCAAGACGACCCTCGGGTTGGACTCCACAACGCCCGTTACCAATGTGGACTTCTGGTAACGGGCTTCTTAAACGCCCATTACATAAATTCTTTGTAACAAATGTTAAAAGAGCCCGTTACAAATGTCAAACCTATTGGTAACGGGCTTATAAAGTCCATTACCGATCAATGCTCTATCAGTAACGGGCTGCTTAAGTCCGTTACTGATCGCTGTCGTATTGGTAACGAGCTACAAAGTCCGTTACCGGTAATTTCGTACTGGAGACGCATGTTGAGCAAGTGTTCTATGTACCTGACCTTGCAAAGAAGAACTGGTCTGTGGTTATGGCTGGAAAAAAAGGATTGTGGGGATTGAAAATGTTGTTGAGGAGGAGGAATACAACCAGTTTGACGAAATTCCATCCTTTGACACTTCATACAAGCCCCAACTCTTGGGAACTAACAAAACACCGTACTTGCGAAGCGACCATAGTGAAAAAAATCCATATACAGAAATCAAGGAAGAAAAAGTAAGCCTGATTTCTACTGAATCCTTTTTGTAATGCTGGAAGATGTGTCTATTGGTGGAAATGGAATCCGTTTTGTAATATAAAGGATGCGATGTATTGGTGGAATTTCAATCCTTTTTGTAATATATGGGATGTGGTGGAATTTGAATCCTGCTTGTAATATATTCTGCCAAAGATACTATATATAATCTGTTTATATATATTTTGCTTCAGTTCAGTAACGGGCAAGAGACGAGGATTAACGAACCCGCGTCGCCATTGTTACGGGCAAGAGACGAGGACTAATGAACCCGTGTCGCCATTGTTACGGGCAAGAGACGAGGACTAACAAACCAGCGTCGCCTTTGTTATGGGCAAGATATGAAAAATCACAAACAGATTACATCCAAGAGTTTGCCAAATTTTACTTGGCAAATCTTGTGCTTTGCCAACTTCTAAAAAGATATGCCAAGTGAAAAAAGAGTTCATCTCCAACAATCTGGCATAATTTCACTTGCCAAATCCAGATCTAACTTACATCAGAAATCCTGAGAGAAACAAGTTGATTTGCCAAACTGTTGGAGTTGCACTTAGCCAGCCCCCGTCGGCTTGTTCTTCAAGCTTTGCAAGTGAGTAGGTAAATCATACAAAAAATTGTACTGCACAAAGATAATCACAAAAGCATGTCTCTTGAGATGCGAAATCACACACACACACAGATTACAGTCACCATTGATACATCAGAACAAGGTTACTGAAAGGATCAAGATGTCGACTAGAGGGGGGGGGGGTGAATAGTCGAACCTGAAAATCACAAACTTTTTCACAGCTGTCAAATGCAGGTCCGGAGACTCCGGATATTTTTCCGGATACTCCGGGAAATCCGGAGAATCCGGGAAAATGTCCGGATACTCCGTCCTGTTAGGGAGAGATTAAATTCGACAGAAATTAAACTTGCTCAAAAGTAAATCTATGAAAATAGGTTATGCACTGAGATGAGACAAGCCTGTTTATCCACTCAAATCTTGTAGGAACCTCAACAAGAAGTAGATCGGCACCAAACCCTAGATATGTGCTCAAGATAGAAACAAGCATGCAACAAGATGAACAAGTACAAGAGACACAAGGATTTGTTACCGGAGTTCAACCTCACACCTTGAGGTCTACGTCTCCGTTGAGGTACCCACGAAGGGTGGACCTTTACACCTAGGTCACTTTCCTCCCTCTAGCGACCACAAAGATCAAGCTAGAGTTACTTACTCAATGTCGGGGTGATACAAACTTCCTTGGGCAGCCACAATCTTTGGATGCTCCAAGGCAACGCCTAGCCGGCTAGGAGCTCAAGGCTCCAAGAGTAACAAACACGAATTTTGCCAACCAAGCGAAGAACGAGGTGCTCTAGAGATGGGAAATCAGCTCACTAGCACTCTCCAAGCCCTTGCTCTCAAACCCTCTTAAATCCCAAAACAAATCTCACCAAACTTGAGCCAAGGGGAGAAGAGGGGGAGTAAATGAGGTCTGTTACTGTTCAGCATGAAATGGCTGGGAAGAAGAGTAAATGAAGGGGTGGAGGGGGCTTTTATACCCCCTCACCCAGAATATAGCCGTTGAGGCTTTAAGACCCGGAGTATCCGGGGCAAACCTGGAAACTCCGGGAAGTCCGGAGACTCCGGGGTAAACCCAGATACTCCGGCCTTCCAAGGTCAGCACCCAAGAAAAGATCCCCGTGAATGTGTTGGTGCAAAGGTGTTTCTCATAGGTTTTGTTTTAGCAACTAGAGCACCTGTTAGACTCTTGGAAGACATAATTCCTGTCCCTCTTGATAGTACGACATTCCTAGGACTCAAATTCAAAATTGTAAAATAAATAAGCCTTCTTAGGAATCCTTTAGAGCACCACTTTCATATTTGCATAGTCAACGAGCTGTACTTGATGCCATACATAATTTTAATACTTGCTCATGGACTAGATAACTCATTAGCTCCTTAGTTGTGTGTCATTAAATCACCAAAACTCACTTAGGGGGCCAAGATACTCTTCAGTTACAATGCGGCCATATCTTCATGACGCGATATGCAAAATCACACTCATAGATTACAGTCATCATTGATACATCAGATCAAGGTTACAATGCGGCCATATCTTCATGATGAGATATGCAAAATCACACACACACACAACGATCTTGCTCGCAGGTCGTCGATCTTGCTGCACGTGGTCGTTGAATAAGCTCCATCTTTGTTGATGGCTTAGAGAATTGATTCCTAGCTTGCAATGAGACCACCAAGCTTTCTGAACCTGCACTTTTGTTTGCAAGAGCCTTCCGCGAGTGGAGGGAGAAAGCATAGGAAAAATAATGATCATTGGACAAAGGATGAAGGATTGTTCATCCTGAAAACAATGATCATTGGACACAAGATGAAATTGTTCATCCTGATGCAAGGAGGTTCTGGGCTACCTTCCCCGGACACGGCTACGCGGAAGGAGTATGCCACAAGAATTCTTCCGGCAGCTGTGTTAGAGGGATGAGCAACCCAATCACCCCCTATCACAAGAATTCTTCTAGCAACTAAGAGATCGAGGAGGAGGAAGAAGAGAGAAAAGCAAAAGCTTGCGCCCTACAAGATCTATTCTTTGTTCCATAGCTAGATCTAGATCTAGAGAAGAAGGAAGCAAGTGACTCGCTTTATTATATCAGAAGAAGGAACCATATACTAGCTAGATCTAGATCTAGAGAAGAAGGAAGCAACTTGAAGTGAGGAGGACCGATAGGCGTCGGTGCCTTTTTATACAAAGAATAAGGAAGGGACAAGATCAAGAGCACAGGAACGACCGGGAAGGTTCCCAAGACAGTCAAGACGGCTGGGAAACTATTGCTAGTCAATGGCTGAGAGCATGCTGCAGAGGTAGTGATTCCAATGTAGAATTAAATGATATGCGGAGTAAGCAAACATCATCTCCAATGGCCATGTTTGGATGGTAGATGTTAGTGTTACTGTTAGTGGTAGTTTTTAACACCTCCAAATTAACACATGTGTTTGGCTCCAAAGTGTTAGTTTTGGTGTTAGTTTGCTAGAGACTTACACTAACACCTCCATCCAAACATCCAATGTAGTCATCATCTCCAAAAAAAGAGAGGAAGGGATAAGATCAAGAGCACAGGAAACGGGAAGAGGTTCCCAAGACGGTCAATGGCGAAACTGTTGCCAGTCAATGGCTGAGAGCAGAGCTGTAGAGGTAGTGATTCCAATGCAGAATTAAATGATACGTGGGGTAACGAAACATTGTCTCTACGCGGATTAGCCAAACGTCGTTCATAATGGAGAATTAAATGATAACGCGGATTAGCCAAACGTCATCTCCATTGCATATTTAAACCGTGTTTGGAAACAAATCTCCTGTATCTTCTCCTTCCAAAACAATTTGATCCCCTGCCCCTTCATCTCTACCCGCGAAAAACAGCAACTACCTACTCCTCATCGTCACTATTCCTGGCCGGAGATGGATAGCATGCCGAGAAGAAGCACGCGGCACCAGCTGTCATCGCTGCTGCTGGGCCTCCCTCAAGACCTCCACATTGAGAATGCAGCGCGTGTCGGTGCGACCTCAGAGTGGCCCTTGGCTGACCTCCGCAGCCTACACGGTACTTGCTCGACCATGCGCCGCGTGTGCGGCCACGGCGACGTCAGCCGCCGTTTCCCAATAGAGGGGATACGAGATGAGATTTCTTGGGTGTGGAAACCCACCTCTTACAAAGCATTCGTTGCTATGCTGAGCGGTCTCAGGAATTCAGAAGCTTGTTTCCTCTCCGGAATCAAAGCCTTCTTCATCAAACACAGGGGATACAATGATCTCCGGCACGCCACCGAGGGTAGGCACGATGCAGCGGCTTATTTATACACCATCTTGCTCTACATAGACAATGGCGGTGCCGCCGCCGAAAACACCGTGAAGGGGTACATGAGGCGGGTCGCGGGCGGCGGCAGTACGACATCGTCAGGATGGCTAAGCAACGAGGCGTGTCTGCCTTTGCGCGAGAAGGCCGTGCGTGAGCTCCACTACTCGACTTGGCGCATTTGGGGTGAACCGCTGCCGCCTCCGACACAGGTGCGCGGCGATCAGCCGTGCGTAGGCACCGGCGGCGGCTGCGGCGTGGAAAAAAGGATAGCTTTGAATTTCTCTGTTTTGTAGCGAAGACTAGCTTTTGTATGATGCTCGAATTATCTGTGTAAAATTTTGGGAGAGCAGCAAAATCCGACGCGGGTTATCAGCCCCGCGTCGCTAATAACTGTGGGGCCCAGTTCTATTCAAATGAAGAACAGTTCCCATTCCTCCTTTTAATCTGCAATCAAATGTTGTAACAAGTATTTCTTTGTCATTATTAGTCCAAATTTGATACTCTTTTTCTAAATTTTTCTAAAATCACCATCTATTCATTAATTTCATTGTTTAGTGTACATTACGTTTGTTGAGTGATGTTTATATGCCTTATTTTGTTCTTTATAAGTACAACATACGAATAATATTTGTTTTACACAACCATTAGTGATGGAACTTTACATTTCATAAGCTTAAGGTGAACACAAGGTTTTGTTAAGTTTTCAAATGCATATGAGTTCGAACATGTTGCAAAGTGTGGGAAACTTCAATGTTCAAGCAAACATTCTAGGAAACTACGTGAGGGATGAAGACATTTGTACACAAGTATATTATTCCTTCATCGTTACCACTTGAAATTTCGAAGACAAGTTTAGGTACCCAAATTATGTTGCCAAGTCAATTTGTAGATTTTTTAGAGCAAATTTGATGTTCTTAGAATTATTATATAATTACCATGGGTGTAAAAACGAAATATATGAATTTTGGGCACACAAGTTTGACTGTTGATATTTTATTCAAATACTGAATGTCCAAATACGAATTGTTTCGTATTTTTGTGATTCTTTAGGTGCTATTTTATGGGCTCTAATAATTCAGGGAAGCATGTTTTATTCAAAAAAAATTGTGACAGGCCCACGCGTCAACCAATATAAAAAAGATAACCGTTGCCTGCCCGCCCGGACCCAACTGCCAACAAATGCGATCCGGGTTCACTAACCATCGTCACTAATGACACTGGCCCACGCGTCAGAGTCAACGTCGGCAGGCTAACCTGCGTCGGCGATGACTACTCTAATAAGATCTAATTCATCACAACAGATCTCCAGTTAATCACAACAGAACACAGTTCATCACAACGTGGTTGGATCTACTCGCGTATATTTGATCGAGTTCATGACATACAAAATCTAACAACCAAGCTAATTAACTAAGCAGTTCATGATCGACAGACAAACTAAGCAGTTCATGTCCAAGAACCGGACGAAGACACAAAAGCACACATACATTATTGTTACTAATTGGTAGAGGAGTCTATCAGTTAGTCAGAGTCCCGCCGTCGTCACCGCTGTCGTTACTATGGCTGCTGTCGGTGTTTTAGACCGGCAACCTACTAAGGGGAGTACCCGAAGTAGATGAATGTGACCTCGCCGAGATCGGTAACTCGAAGGAAGAGACACGTGACACACAATTTATACAGGTTCGGGCCGTGAAGTGCGTAATGCCCTACGTCCTGTATGCTGCGTAATACCCTACAATTTACACAGCCACGCAGCATACAGGACGTAGGGTATTACGCACCTCGCGGCCCGAAGCTGTCTAAATTGTGTGCCACGTGTCTCTTCCTTCGAGTTACCGATCTCGGCGAGGCTACATTTATCTACCTCGGGTACTCCCCTTGGTAGGTTACCGGTCTAAAACACCGACAGCTGGCACGCCAGGTAGGGGATCTCGCCGAAGATCTCATGGCGAACTCGACAGCTTCAATCTTCATCAAGCCAATCGTCGCCTTCAACCGCGGCAAGACATTCGTCTTCGGGTCTTGGGTGTGCACTGCTGACGGCGACGGATCCTTCCAACACCGCCTCACCATGACTCCCAACTCGAGCACTGGGCTCGTGACGCTTCCCAAAGTAGTCATGGGCGAACTCGCCGGAAAATTCGGCGAAATTTCGCTCTTCAACCAACACGCTGACTTCGAGCTTGAATCTGCCTCCAACTCAAACTCGACGTCCCCGTGGGCCATCGCATGCGAGCCGGCTATCGAGCCATCGTGTGCGGACTCCCCACTCCACGAGCACTTCCCATACGGCCTTTGCAACGCTAGCAAGGCCCATGCGAAGGCTCTCACTACGTGGCAAGGAGATTGTTTCCGACTACACCTCAGACTCCAACCCCGTCTCCGGCTACTACTCGGACTCCTCCTACGAGTTCGACTTTGGATCCGACCCAGATGAGCCCGAGTCTGAGATCTCCACGACCGAGCAACCGCTGTCCGGACCAGCTACCGGCCTGGTTATAACATCTACACCTGCCGTGAGATTCGTCTACTGGCCAGACCACAAGCCTGCAGACCTGACAGGCGGAAACTCACGCTGCGTCGCCTACCTCGACTCGCTTCCCTTCTAGGAGGGAACACCACTAGCTCCAGTAGAGGAGCACACTCCAACAGAGGTGGCGACTACCGACTCCAGTCTCGGCTCTCCTGATCGTTAAGTCCTCATGACTACCAACGAGACACCAGGACCTTCAGGGACACGGCCTTACCGTTACCTCGAAGATATCTTAGCAGACGAGTTGTCTACCAATGCACCCGCAGACAAAACCAACGACGACAAGAACGCCCGACGTGAGTGCAACAGGAAACACAACGAACGGCGTCGACGTCGACGTCTCCGTGAGAGCCTCCCCATACGGAACCTCACAAAGGCGCTTAACCAAGTCGAAAGCCGGGTGCATACTACCCCTGAACAGCACCTCATGTCTATCACCACGATAGCACGCCAGGCTCAGGGAATGGGCGCGGGAGAAGTCATCGCCAAGCTCACGGAGGACGCCTACTTCATGAGAGTCCACAACTGTGACAACCCCACCCGAGATAATTCCGTACTATCGCCTAAACCACTCCATTTGGTCATTAAGCGATAATAAAGAAGTATCCCGTTGAGTGTTGCCGGGTTAACGCCCGGTAAATCACTTGACATCACAGAGAGGATCGAACGTATGCATTAAAACTCCCACGAAGGAGAGTCCAGAGTGCCTTACAAATTAACCATCACATCCCCGTAGGGTTCATTATTACAAACATAGTTCTTTGACATGAAAGTAAATGGTTCAGAGTTTATTGAAAACAGCGGAAGATAACTAAATGGTACGATCACATCATAGGAGGCCTATCCATGATGCAATCACTCTTCGTCATCTACCCATTCCAGCTCTTAGTCGGGTGGAAGTTCTCCGGGCCACACATCACATGCATTACCTGGAAACAACATTTATAAAGCAAGGATGAGTATACTAATACTCAGCAAGACTTACCCATCTAAAAGAAAAGACTTTACCTCTAGTCATGCAAGGCTTTTGGCTTGTGGGTTTGTTTGCCAAAAAGTTACTAAGTAGTGAATCCTTACTTTCACATTTTAGCTCAAGTTCTAGTAGAAGTAATCATTACTAGATAAGCAACTATTGCAAGCAAAGTTGTACAAACAATTAATCAAAGTAATAATCTTCACAAAGTTCCATCATAAAGGGATATCATGGCCAGTCGGGTAAGCAGTCTCAGATGACGATGAGAGGCCGACAATCGATTGATTCATAACCTTGCAAGGTGGACCTAAACACACGGGAGGTGCCCTCACCAAGAGTTCACCAACCAGGCGGTTCCCGTCATTCTTCGGTTTGGGGATAATAGCTCACAGTCTTAAGTACAAGGTTTATCTGGGCTACGCCACCAAGGTCACCCAGCCTCACACATGCACTCGGGTGGCGAACCCGGGGCCGCAACCCTAAGAGTAGTGATAGTAAAACCCCGTACCGCCTCATTTAGGTACTAGGCTTATCGTACCCATTTCCAACAAGTGTTTAGTACTTTCAAACACTTAGCCAACGAAGCCATTGGACCGGAGCCCAAATCCCACGCTCTTACCACATGAGCAATCCATTTAACCATTAGGTGATTCCAAACAGGGGATCCTAATCTCGCGAGTGACGAACATCACTCGACTTTTACCGGATCCTTAGAGCATAGCAACTAGCGACCTAACATGCTAGTAAAATATCATGGTACTTAAGGATCATGCAACTAGGGTTTCAGTTCAACTCCTGAACGTAAATGCACATACAATAACAATAAGTAAATTCAGAAGTTTAAAGAAACACATAGGTTAATGAATAAACCGGGGCTTGCCTTCATCAGCACAAGTAGACACACAAACTTCCGGACTTTGGCCCGGGTCTTGCTCTACGGTCACGTAGTGCACGTCTCCTCCTGCTCCCTCGTCCTCGTTAGTCGGCACAAGCGTATAGCTACCGTCGGGGACTTCTACACGGGGAATGCAATGCAGTGATTAGGAGTGCAATTATTTTAATTTACTTCAAAACAGTACCAAACAGCTACTAAGAGTATAAGGTTGGTCATATTCACATTAAGAAAAGTATTTAAACATTTCTCCTTTTAAAGATAATCAAAAAGCTTATTTAGCCTTCTCTTTAAGGTGATTGTGTGCACATCTATTTAAGACTATTTATTTTAATTACAAACAGCAAGGAATTTACTTTTGTACCACCATTTTACTTTTCTAACTCATTTCCTTAACTTATGCACAAGAGAATGTATTTTTCCTATTTTTCCCTTTACTAGATTAATCTAGTTTACACTCTTTTACTCAACTAAACACATCTCAAACTTGCCCAACAGTGCCCACTGGCCCTAATGACCAGGAACACTCCCTTGGTCAGCAAGCAACTAGTGTTTGCACCACTGAGTTTAAATGCACAAAATAAAGGCATTTCTAGCTAGCATATAGAGGATTAATGCATATAAAAATAATTATAGCAGAAATGAATCCAAACTTTCTCCTACACATGCTTTGGTCCAAAACAAGCCCAAAGAACCAATAAACACACCTATAGCCCTTATGGATCTTGCTACGCATATTTATGATTAAAAACAAGCATAAACAAGGAAATAATATTTCTAATAAAGATAAAATCATGGTAAATTAACCAAGGATGCATTTTGATATAACAAGACAATAGACAGAAGTTGGGCTCAAGAATAATTATATTTTAAGCTACAAAAATCATCTAGGCAGATTTATCAATATCACAAGATAATTTATATAAAAAGATCCCTTAAGTAACTTTGTGCAATTGTTGGCACAGAACCTAAACATGCTACTTACCACAACATATCCAAAATCCAGCTCAAGATCATGTATGGATTTTGCAGAAACATAGATCTAAGGATTTCACATTTCAATTTTTCAAGGAAAAACTGAAGCTAAAAAGTATATACATGTTTCGGGAAACTTGTAGTTTTAGTTACGCAGAGCACAAAAAAATTGGGTTTGCAATTTTTGGATTTTTCTGTGATTTTATACAAATTTTACAAGTTGCAGCTAAAAGCACTCAAAGGGGTAAGAATCATTTTTACACAGGCCCTTGTAAAGATTGAAAAGCTCACAGATCTGCCCTCGGTTTGCACAAAACTCCTTGGAAGTTCCTGTGGCTTTGCAATGTAGTCTCCGGGACCAAGGAGCGGCGCGGCCGGCCAAAATCCGGCGAGGCCGGCGGCGGGACCGTCCGGGAAAGGGGTGAGGCGAGGTCTAGGGACTGTAGGGAACCGGTTTAGGTGTTTAGTTGCGGCGGAGAGGTGGCCGGAGGGCATGTGCGGCGGAGTCAGGCGGCGGCCGCCGCAGGAGCGGTTGCTCCGGTGAGCTGGTAGCCGAGCCTGGGCAACAAGTGTCATGGGCAGCTTCGGTGGATCCTAACGAAGGTGCCTAGAGGTTTGGGTAGCTAGGAAACAAGGCAGGCACAGGAGTTCACCGCGCAGCCTCAATGGTGAACCGCGGCGGCGCTGGACATCGGGGTCGTGCGTGCGCGCACGCCGGCGAGCTTCTGCACTCTTTATAGGCGCTCGTGCCGTGGGGGAGAAGTCATGACCATTGCGCACGTCGGCACAGGAGTCAAGGTATGGGCCAGCGAGGTGGTGCTCAGCGCGAGGCGTACGGTGGCGGCGCGGCCCCGGGCCGGGCGGCGCGGTGGACCGGTGGACGCGTGGCGCGAGCGGGATGGCGGAGGGAGGTGGTGGGCGCGCCGTCCAATGCCCCTACGCGTGCCGCGTGGTTCTCGTGGGGCCTCGGCGTCCAAGCCGGGCCCACAGTGGGGTCTGCGGCGGTAGCACACGGCCTGGCGTCCGACGTCGCGCGGCACGCTCTGGAGCGCTGGGTGCCAGAAATGTTTCCAAGTAGCCCTGTTTGACCGACCAAAACTCCAAAAAGTTGAACAGAAGTGGTCCAAGCAGTGAATAGCAAAGTTGTAGATCTTCTGATCCTCTACAACTTTCACAAAGGGCGTATGGCCTTTTTCTCAACCAGTTGTGCACAAATTGCATGCCAAGATGGTAGATTTCTGGCGCCAATGAATAGTAACTTGAGGTGTTGACCTGCATTTTTCACCCATTTCCACTCCAAACTACCAATGCCACTCAACATGAAAGTTGTGTCCCTCAACAAAATACACAACTTTTACATTGGGAGATTTTGAAGTGTTTAGGTGAAATTTGGAGAACGCGGCAAAAGTTCCGGCTGACACTGGTGGGTGAAAGTGTGTTTAAGGGGTTTGACTAGGGTTTTGACCCAACCTTGACCATGAGTTGACCAAGGGGTGCCATTAGGGGTTGTCAGTGATGTTTTTGAGGTGATGGCCTAGGTTGACCATCGTTTGACCAAAGTCAACACAGTTGACCTGTTCATTAGGGTTAATACTCCGGCTGAAAACCTGGGGTGTCACAACAACAGAGTCATTCAAGTGCCTCCCCTCAGAACTCGCGAAGCCGACCATGAAGCCACAAGCCACAGTCCAGCTGATATCGGACGCAACCGTACTCGAGGAGAACTACCACAGAACCCCAACCGCACTAGGGCATCAGCTGGTGGACCTTCTTAGGGCGGCCACAGCGCCGGTGCTGCTGGCGGTAGTCGCACCGTGGTGGCTCATGGCGACGCCGACGACAGAGGCAGCAGCGGCGGGAGCTCCTCACACGGGGCTGGAAGGAGAGCCCGTGGCGGGGGCGATCGCGGAGGCCGAGGCCACACAGACAGCCACGTCACCGGTGTCTCATGCGACGGCTACGAGGCCCGCTGTAGAATTGAAGAAATTCGACGCAAGAAATCCTCCACGGCAGGCGAGAACGACGGCTTCCCCGCCTTCTCCGCTCGACTTTGCAATCTGCTGCTCCCAGAGAAATTCAAGCCTCTGGGGATCATCAAATACAATGCGAAGCAAGACCCAGTACAGTGGCCCAGATGCTACTCCCTCTCCATCGAGAATGCTGGTGGCAACAACGACACGAAGTGCCTCTACTTCCCATTCTGTCTGGACCAAGCTCCACTTACATGGCTCAAGTCTTTCGAGAAGTACTTGATCGACAAGTGGGACCAGCTCAAGGAGCAGTTCACAAGAACTTCGCGGGCACCATGGTACGCTCGAGTACTCGCATGGACCTGGCCATGGTGAAGCAAGAACAGGGAGAGACCTTGCGCAAGTACATGCGACGCTTTTTCGATAGCGCGCCACTGTAGTCGATGTCACCGACAAGGAAGTCATCGTCCTTTTTCAAGATGGTCTCTACCACCGTCGCACCTTCGAAGACTTCGGTCGCCGCCGCTCGAGCTCCATCACCAAGCTTAAAGACATGATCACTTCATGGGCCGACAAAGAAGACAAGGCGGACGCTAAGTACGATGCTATTCGCGGCAAGAGCAAGCAAAACACGGGTGGCAGCAACAACAACAACAACCGGGATCAAGGTGGTTGCAACAACAACTACTTGAGTCCTAATCCCAAGCGCAAGCCAGACAACACAGTCACGGCTATCCAGCGCCCTGCGAAAGTGAGGAACCAAGTTGAGAAGTACCTTGGTCCGTGTGTGATGAGTGATTGACCGGATGGTTTGAAGCTTTGTGTGTGTAGTGTTGAGTTGTGTTGTGTTGTGTGTGTTTTATTTTGAGTATTTACCTTATTGTTTATGTGGTGTGTTGTCAATGCACTCGTGAGGAGTGGTTGACAACGTTGTGTGGACTGACTCTTGGCCTAGTATTGCAGGTGTTGGTTGCGGCTTGGTTTGCGTTGGTGCAGGTGAAGAACAGGCGCGAAAGGTCTTAGGCTTGCGGGGCCTCCGAGGAGTGGAGAGACAAGTAGGCTTTGTTCGAGGGACCTGGTGGCCGACGGGATCAAGTGCGAGCCGCATGGTGCAAGAAGAGCAAGACGAAGTCGTGGACATGGAGCCGGTGCATCGGTGGTGGCCAAGTCAAGGAACGAGGCAAGACTGAGTAGACCGTCCGGGCGCCGGAGGTTAAAGGCTTGGCGGGCTCGACGCTTGGCGTGGTGAGGCCGGGCCGTGTATGCGGGGTTTGGTGGTTTGGCCACAAAACCATCGGAGGAGAGTTTCTCGGTTTGGGCCTCAAAACCGAGCCCGAGGGCCTGGCGTGACGGAGACGGTATCCGGGTGCGTCGGGAAGCTTCGAGGCGGGCGACACGCGGCATGATCGAGGTGCTTGCGTCGGGAGGACGTGAAGGCCTAATGGATGCACGGCCGTCCGATGGTGAACTTCATGTGTTGACCAAAATGCCCTTGTGAGGGCTTGTGTTGTACTCCTAGTGTAGGGGCACTTCGGTCTTTTCCGGAGGGCCTATATATAGGAGGAGGGGGCTGAATTTTCAGCCTTCTCTTGGGCTAGTAGGTTGTGGTACTCTTTCATTTTGGAGTGCTTTGGGAGAGTGGGAGAGAGGAAAGAGTGGCTCTTTGATTGGAGCTTTTTGCCATCTTAGATTTGGATTCTAGGAGTGGCTTGTAATCGATTGGACAAGATTTTCATAGTGAATTCATCCTATAAATCTTGTGCCAATCTTTCTATTCCCGAGTTTCTTTTATTGCTTTTTCAGAGATCTTTTTATGCTATTTTTTGTGCTTGGCTCGATTCGTTGTTTCTAGGTCGTTTGGCACCGGATTTCTTTGAGGGGATCATGGATGGATGTCTTGCGCACATTTGGTGATGATCTTGACCCCTCAAACGCCGGGAGTCGGGCTCGATTTGGTGAGGATTGGATGAACTTGGGTTTGTGCTTTGAGTGCACGAGATTTGTGATTCTGGTTGATTGGATTGGTTTAGGGTTCCAAGATTTTGGGCATAGCTTCACTTAGTGACGCTTCTTATCTACCCAAAATTTGGGGTCAATCCGTCCAACGGTTTAGGAGATCCATCGATTGGAAGTTGGAGTTGTTTTCGCGGAGCTCGCGCTTTTGTTTCTGGGTGAGGGGCGGACGGTCCGCGAGCTCATGGCGGACAGTCCGCGACTAGGGTTGTTCTTCGCGAGTTCATCGAGTTCTTCACAAGTTCGTCGTTCGATCGATTGGATTTTGATTTCCGTTGCACGTGGTTTGCGGACGGTCCGCGAGAGACCCACGGACAGTCCGCGAGAAGATTTTCCGTGCGGACAGTCCGCGGTTCAATCACGGACAATCTGATTTTTCGGGGTGCGGCTCTGTTGGTTCGGAGTGCTTTTTCGAACAGTCCGTGTGTGGTGGCCGGACGGTCCGCGACTCCTTCACGGACGGTCCGCCGGTCCCACATGGACAGTCCGCACAGGCTATTGCAGTTCAGAGCTTGTGCTTCGGTTCTTGTTTGTTTGCTCCCGCTTCTTGTCTCTAGGCTTCTTGGTGGTTCCTCTGAGGTTGTTTAAGCACTATTTGGGATCTTGTTTGTGAGTGTGGGTTCGTGGAGTTGTGATTGGGGTATAGGCCGAATTCAACCAAAGGGAAGAATTTTTATCGGCTCCCATTCACTCCCCCCTCTCTGGTCGCCCGAATCGGTCCTTAAATTGGTATCAGAGCCGGTTGTGGATTCTTGTGGCTCTAGCAAGTCTTGAATCCATAGGGTGACTAGGGGAAAGAGGTGCTTTTGCTTGTGACTTTGGTTTGCGCGTTTTGAGTCCGGCGATTTGGAGTTGTGCCCTTGGAAAACCATAACTTGAGATACCTTCAGTAAAATGGGCATAACTTTTCGCTCGGTGCTCCGTTTTGGCTCAAATTTTTACAGCGGTTTCGTGACTCCATTTGTAGGTGATCCAAAATGATCATTTTGGGGTCTTCAAAAATTCAGAAAAAATCAAGAAGATAATTGAAAAATCGTCATTTAAGTCTCTTGCGACTTTGTCTTGTTTCTTCTGGATTTTCTCTAGGCTTCATTTCACCTTATTTTGAGCTGAATTTTTTTGTTCCTCTATCTTTGGTGCTCCCTGTTCAGTGGTAAAATTTTGGGAAAAAGATAAGATCCTTTGCTATTGAACTCGTGAGTACTTGTTAGAGAATTGAGGCATTTTGAGTGCTTTCTTTGCATCGTTTCTTGTCCCTTGAGCTTGGTTTCGGCTAATCCTAATCGGTACTTTGATTATGGCACCAAGTTCTTCTCCCTGTAGTTCTTTGAGCAGGAGGAGTATGGAGGTTGAGGCGGAAGCCGAAGTGGAGGAGATGATATCTCTCATCGAGGACTATCATGATGGTGACATCAAGAAAGGCGAGCTCTACCACAAGCTAGGAGGCATGAACCAAGGTACACTTTCCAAAGCTATCTTGATCCTATGCAATAGGTTGGATGGTTGTGAGCGTGATTGTGGAGACTTGCATAGGAGAAACATAGACTTGTGTGATGCCTTGCGTAGGAAGAATGAGAAGATGAAATGCTCCCTTTCTAGGTTGAAATGTGGTATGGCTCATTGGAAGTCTTGTGCTTTGAATTCTTGCATTTCTTGTAACACCATGCATGCTCAGAATAATGCTTTGATTGCTTCCATTGCATGCTTGAAATTTGAACTTAAGGTGTTAAATTTCAAAGCATCTTTGCCTTGCAAATCTTGTGATGCCTTGTGTGCTGAAAATGAGAAATTAAAAATGAAGTTAATTGTAGCAAAATGCATGTTGAAGCTTTTAGAAGAGCATGCAACAATCTTGATTTTGAGAATTATGAATTGAGATCATCTCTTGCTAACTTGCAATCTGAAATTGACTTGTTGAAATCCAATGCTTCTATGCCTTGCAACTCTTGTGTTGCTTTGAATGATGAACTTGATATGGCTAGGAGTAAGATTGCTTTGTTAGAGTCAAGTGCTTCCCTACCATGTGTTTCTTGTAAGTTTTTGCTTGCTGAAATTAATGAACTAAAATTGACTCACACCACATGTGTAGATAAACTTGAGCATGCTAGGGCTGAAATTTGTGATATGAAATCCATGCCTTGTAGCAAGTGCTCTTTGTTGTTGGTTGAGGATGCTTGCCATACATCTTGCAATGATGATAATGCTTTGCTAGATGTAAATGATGTTGCTTGTTCATGTGATTTCGTTTGCACCTCATGCATTGATTTGGAAAGTGAAGTTTTGGCTTTGAAAAGGATGTGCGAGGATATGAGCGCTAAGTTGGTTGAGCATGATGAGATCAGTGCCAACCTTGAGAAAGAAAATGAACTCTTGCGTACCACATATGCTAAATGCATTGAAGAAGAAATCAATAATTTGAGAAATATAACATGTGGTACTTGTGAGCGCCTCAAGTCTCAAAATGAGGTTTTGCATACAAGGTGCAAGAGTCTTTGTGCCAAGGGTTTGGATTCTCGCTTCTCTTGTCACTCCGATGTTGATGCTTCTAAATTTGCTTCTTCTAAACCGGAGTCGACTTCTTCTCTTGAGCGTGAGTCTTTGGATGGTGTTAAGTGTGCTAGTGCTTTGGATAGCTCTCCCATAGCTAGTCCTAAGCTTGTTGCTTCTTCCGGTGTTGCCCAAGGTGATTCGAATGGCAAGAGTGCTTCTCATTGCTTTGCAATTCATACTTCCAAACTGAGGTTCCAATGCACCTTTTGCAAGAAGGATGGGCATACCATTGAGTTTTGCTTTCGCCGTGTCAAGCACGAGCGACGTGTGCTTGCCAAAGCTTTTTGGAAGCCACGTAGCCTTTCTCGTGGCACGTGTGATTCTAATGTGGGCACCAAGTTGGATGTTGGGGTTGATGCTTCATGCTCTATGTCCCAAGGGACTTCCCACTTACAAGAGAATGGTGATTCATCCACTCGGACCGTGCCTCTCGATAGGCCTTTGTACCATTGCTCTCACTGTGGGAAGGATGGACATCAAGAGAGCTATTGCTACCGCCGGGCAAGGAGAATACGGCGAGGAGGTGCCTCTAGGCCTTTGGTTGTTCATATCCCTTCTCATGGCATGAACACTTGTGAGCCTAAGAAGGCGCGATTTGTGGACGGGTTTTATGACACTCTTTCTAGTGAGTTAGGCCATGCTCGTGGACATGCTTCTAGTGTTTCTTGTGTTGGTCCGCGACATGCTTGTCGTGGTGCTTGTGTTGGTTCTTCTCTTATGACCCCGAAGGATCTTTGCCTTTTTGCTTGTGGTAGCACTCGACTTTCTTTGCGAGTGACTTCTTTGAGGCATGGTTCCAAGGGTGTTCGAAAGACTTTTCATTCCAACCGGCATTTGCATCATGCTAACCCACATGATAGGTTGTGTGCACCACTTACTCGTGTGACCAAATATTGGAATCCCAAGTACGTGCTTGCTAACCCTTTGGGATCCAAGGCTCGGTCTTTCTCGTCTCCTTGTGTGTAGGTTTGGAGACACGTTTGGAGAACATGAGTTGGATGGGCTTGATCTCTGCCCGTGAGGAGATCAAGACAAGATGGTTCTCCATACCGTTTTGGATGGCTCTTGAAAACCTTTGTACACATGTATAGTGAGTTTTCTTTTCCCCTTGTCCTTTCTTGTATATACTTGTGTCTTGCTTGTGTGAAAACCATGGTAGGCTAGCCACCTTGTTCATGATAGCTTTGTGATCTTGAATATCTATCTTGCTATCTTTGTATGATTTTATGGTGGATGATATTTATGAACATCATGTCATGCTTTATGGTTGATTGCTCGGATATGTCATGTTGTTCATCCATATCATTTTTGTCTAGCTCGATGGTACCTTTCTTGTTAGCATGTTTGTCCCCCATGTATATCTTGTAATGCTAGCTTTGTAATATACGTTGGTGGATGATCCATGTGAACTTGTATCATTCCTTTGTTTAGTTCTTGTATATTGTTTGGCATGTTGTTCTTTGGTATCATTTTGGTTTAGTGTTGTACCTTGTTGACATACTTGCTTGCCCATGCTCATTCATATTTGTGGAATCATGTTACAATGCTCTATTTATGTTAACTGATATTGTCAATGCATTGTGTAGCATGTTGCGAGCTTTCCTTGGAGTTTTGGGCTTGTCTTGTCTTCGGGTTGTGTTGTTGTTCCTCCTTTGGTTCTCTCCCCCTTTCGGTTGGTTTTAGAGTTTTCCTTGCTCTTTCTTTTCCTAGCTTTTGCTTTGTTAGTTGCCCTTGGTTGAGGGGGAGCTTGGCTTCTTTTGATGCGGAATTTGATTCCAAGAAGGGTTGTGGCTTTTTGGGCAGTCTTTGTGATCCTTCAATTGGTATTCCTTCTATGGTATTCAATTGGGATCCTTGCGGTTTTGCAATTGGTACTTTTTCTATGGTACTCAATTGGGACCTTTGGTGTCTCTTCTCTCACTTGGAGCGATTCTTGGTTGGTGTGTTCCCTCGTGAGCTTTATTGGTGTTAAGTCAAGTTCCTTGTCTCCCTATGCATTTTGCATTGCATTTGTCTCATATATCATGATGTATAGACTTTGGTAGGTTTGACATTTGTGTCTCGCATTCTGTCATATATCATGTTTCTTTTGATGTACATATCTACCTTTGTTGCACTTGTATCATATGCATGGTAGGTTGAGCTTCTCCTATATGCCATGAATACTATGATATGCTATTTGTGAGATTTTGAGCATGTTTGATATGATGTGGTGATGGATAGCTATGCTCTTGATAGTTTTGCTATATATGCATGTTGAGATGGCTATTTTTGAAAAATGCTAGGATAGGCTCTCTCTTATGGGTTTAAGGCCTTGCATGATCTTAGTATGCTTTGGTGGTCTATATCATGCTTAATTTTTGCTTGGATATCATGTGCTTTTCACTTGGGGTCAAAGACCCATTTGTCATTATGAATGTTTAGCCCATGTGATACCTTGTGGGGGAGCATAAGCTTATTTTTGCCGCAAAGGCACTTCATGTACCATTTTGTGCTTAAATTTGTAAGATGAACTTGGTATGAAATGCTTATGCTTGAAGTTATGCTCTCACTTGTTCCATGTCATAAATGCTTTAAAACTGAATTTATATGGGTGCTAAACCGTTGCATGATGTCTACCATGAGAAGTCTCATTTTAAGAAGTAGACACATGGATCGGTGGCTTTAACATGACATGAGATGCGTATGGGTGTTTGTGATGATCTTGTGATGAGGATATGTGACCTAGCATGAAGTTTGTGTGATCTAGATTCACTTTGGCATGTTTTGCTTATGTTTAGGTCTTTGCTCATGAGAGGGAATATTTTCACAGAAATGCTTATTTTGATCATGCCTTTGTCATATGCCTATAGAGCTTTACTATCTTGATGGCTATGCTTTTATGGAACTATGATCTATCTTGCTTGCTCATTATCTCACCTGTAGCATTTGATAGTGCTCTTTGTATATTTGAGAAGCTAGTAGATCAATCTTTTGCAAACTTGCCTTGTTTCATGCATTGTCGTCAAGTAGGAAAAGTTGCATTTGGGGGAGAAAATGTTTCAACTTTCGAGCATTTGTGGCATCCAGAGGGATACTCAGTTCAGGGGGAGAACTTGAGTTTGCATGCACATTTCAAGATAAGTATGCATTTGTGTAGGGGGAGCTTTGGTGAGTTTCCTGTGTTTGCCTGAGTTGTGCTTTGGTGGTTGCTTTTTGCTCTATCACGTGTGTTTAGGGTGAGCTTTGTATGCTCTTTGTCCCTAGTGCATGTGTTTAGGGGGAGCTTGTGAGCTTGGTGTGCTCTTTTCTCTATCTCATGAGTTTAGGGTGAGCTTTGTATGCTCTTTGGCCCTAGTTCATTTGTTTAGGGGGAGCTTGTGAGTTTTGTGCTCTTGTGCCGGTGGTGTTGAGCCCCTTTGCCTATTCTTGAGGAGCCGGCGGTTGACTTATGTTTTCGATTATCACATTATTGGTGTTGAGCCCTTTGTGCCTCTTCTTGAGGGATCGTGTGATTTCGCTTGTCCATGATCGGTGTTGAGCCCTTTGTGCCTCTTCTTGAGGGATCATGCATTCTTGTCTCGGTAGTGTCGAGCCGTTGCCCATGTCTTTGGGGACCGAGACATTGAGTTGGGCTTTGTGGTTTCTCTCATGCCAAGTGACCTTGTTCTTTGCTCTTGTGTGGTTTTCTTTCACTTGGATGAGTTGTTCGGCCTTTGCCCTCTCAAACCATTTCTTTGTGCTCACATGTTGTCAATCCGCTCCTCAAGGGGGAGAAATTTGGAAAATAAAGTTGATATGAACCTTGATTTGTTGGTGATGAGCGGTTGACAAGTGTTTTGGTAAGAGTTTTATGGCACTTTGTGTTGAGCATTTTGGTTTGATGGCTTTTAGGGATTGCATGTTGGTAGTGTGTCTCTTCGATTGCGCTTAGCCTTTGTGCTTGCTTTGG
This sequence comes from Cenchrus americanus, assembly GCA_947561735.1. Lineage (NCBI taxonomy): Eukaryota > Viridiplantae > Streptophyta > Magnoliopsida > Poales > Poaceae > Cenchrus > Cenchrus americanus. The sequence continues at coordinate 150,726,556 of OX387242.1, read as the reverse complement.
TTTCGAGAGAAATTTGTCGGAGCATGCTTTATCCCTTCTCACTTCAAGTGGCCTTTTGTTTGCCATTTATTGGCTTTGTGGCGCTTGAATGAGTTCTTTTTTGCCTTTTGACCTTCTTTTTTCAATGCACTCATCAAGGGGGAGATTGAGGAACCAAGTTGAGAAGTACCTTGGTCCGTGTGTGATGAGTGATTGACCGGATGGTTTGAAGCTTTGTGTGTCTAGTGTTGAGTTGTGTTGTGTGTGTTTTATTTTGAGTATTTACCTTATTCTTTATGTGGTGTGTTGTCAATGCACTCGTGAGGAGTGGTTGACAACGTTGTGCGGACTGACTCTTGGCCTAGTATTGCAGGTGTTGGTTGTGGCTTGGTTTGCGTTGGTGCAGGTGAAGAACAGGCGCAAAAGGTCTTAGTCTTGCGGGGCCTCCAAGGAGTGGAGAGACAAGTAGGCTTGGTTCGAGGGACCCGGTGGCCGACGGGATCAAGTGCGAGCTGCATGGTGCAAGAAGAGCAAGATGAAGACGTGGACATGGAGCCGGTGCATCGGTGGTGGCCAAGTCAAGGAACGAGGCAAGACTGAGTAGACCGTCCGGGCGCCGGAGGTGAAAGGCTTGGCGGGCTCGACGCTTGGCGTGGTGAGGCCGGGCCGTGTACGTGGGGTTTGGTGGTTTGGCCACAAAACCATCGGAGGAGGGTTTCTTGGTTTGGGCCCCAAAACCGAGCCCGAGGGCCTGGCGTGACGGAGACGGTATCCGGGTGCGTCGGGAAGCATCGAGGCGGGCGACACGTGGCATGATCGAGGTGCTTGCGTCGGGAGGACGTGAAGGCCTAATGGACGCGCGGCCGTCCGATGGTGAACTTCATGTGTTGACAAAAATGCCCCTGTGAGGGCTTGTATTGTACTCCTAGTGTAGGGGCACTTCGGTCTCTTCCGGAGGGCCTATATATAGGAGGAGGGGGCTGAATTTTCAGCCATCTCTTGGGCTAGTAGGTTGTGGTACTCTTTCATTTTGGAGTGCTTTGGGAGAGTGGGAGAGAGGAGAGAGTGGCTCTTTGATGGGAGCTTTTTGCCATCTTAGATTTGGATTCTAGGAGTGGCTTGTAATCGATTGGATAAGATTTTCATAGTGAATTCATCCTCTAAATCTTGTGCCAATCTTTCTATTCCCGAGTTTCTTTTATTGCTTTTTCAGAGCTCTTTTTGTGCTATTTTTTGTGCTGGCTCAATTCGTTGTTTCTAGGTCGTTTGGCTCCGGAATTCTTTGAGGGGATCATGGATGGATGTCTTGCGCACCTTTGGTGATGATCTTGACCCCTCAAACACCGGGAGTCGGGCTCGATTTGGTGAGGATTGGATGAACTCGGGTTTGTGCTTTGAGTGCACGAGATTTGTGATTCCGGTTGATTGGATTGGTTTAGGGTTCCAAGATTTTGGGCATAGCTTCACGTAGTGACGCTTCTTATCTACCCAAAATTTGGGGTCAATCCGTCCAACGGTTTAGGAGATCCATCTATTGGAAGTTGGAGTTGTTTTCGCGGAGCTCGTGCTTTTGTTTCTGGGTGAGGGGCGGACGGTCCGCGAGCTCGCGGCGGACTGTCCGCGGCTAGGGTTGTTCTTCGCGAGTTCATCGAGTTCTTCACGAGTTCGTCGTTCGACCGATTGGATTTTGATTTCCGTTATGCTCGTGGTTTGCGGACGGTCCACGAGAGACCCACGGACAGTCCGTGAGAAGATTTTCTGTGCGGACAGTCCGCGGTTCAATCACGGACAGTCCGATTTTTCGGGGTGCGGCTCTGTTGGTTCGCAGTGCTTTTTCGGACAGTCCGCGTGTGGTGGCCGGACGGTCCGCGACTCCTTCGCGTACGGTCCGCCGGTCCCACACGGACAGTCCGCACAGGCTATTGCAGTTCAGAGCTTGTGCTTCGGTTCTTGTTTGTTTGCTCCCGCTTCTTGTCTCTAGGCTTCTTGGTGTTTCCTTTGAGGTTATTTGAGCCCTGTTTGGGATCTTGTTTGTGCCTGTGGGTTCGTGGAGTTGCGATTGGGGTATAGGCCGAATTCAACCAAAGGGAAGAATTTTTATCGGCTCCCATTCACTCCCCTCCTCTGGTCGCCCGAATCGGTCCTTCAGAAAGACAACTCGAAGAAGACCTCCGGCTGCTTCAAAGACTTGCTGAAAGAGAAGTGCCCGTGGCACGTGGAGAGCAATCACACTACTGAGTAGTGCTACCAACTCCGGCGAGCACTCAAGGACTCTCCAGACCCACGGCCTCCTCACGACAAGAAAGGCAAGAAAAAAGTTGACGAAGGCAACGACGACTTCCAAGAACCCGACAAGACGGTGAACATCCTCTTTGGCGGACTACCCACCAAACGGTCTCAGAAGGCCACTCGATGGGAAGTCTTAAACATTGAACCAGCGGTTCTGACCCCTCTCCGGTGGTCGGAGGTACCCATCACCTTCTCTTGCGCAGATCAATGGACAAGCTTCTCTGAACCAGGGCGGTTCCTTCTCGTCCTAAAGCCGGCAGTCACGGGCTCCAGACTCAACAAGGTACTCATCGACGGTGGAAGCGGGCTCAACGTCCTTTTCACCAAGACCTTGAAGAAGATGAAGCTCGACATCACCCACATGCTCACCAAGAGAACGTCGCCTTTCTACGGCATCTTCTTCGGGAACGCGGCTATCCCATTGGGTTCAGTGGTCCTTCCAGTTACCTTCGGGGAGACCAGAGAAAACTACCACACTAAGTACATGAAATTTGAAGTCACGGACTTCGAGACTTCCTACCATGCCATCCTCGGCAGACCAGCTATCGCCAAGTTCATGGCTGTACCCCACTACACGTACTTGGTACTCAAGATGCGAAGTCCGGCCGGTGTACTCTCGCTACAAGGGGACTTGAAGATATCCTTTGACTGTGACACAGAAGCTGTGGAACTCGCAACCACCAATCAAGTACCCAACACCATGATGGAGACCTATGCTGCATCAAAGAAGCCTGCCCCAAGTGAACTCGACATCCCAGAGAAGTCGGACAAGGCCAACAAGCCTCAGCCATCCGAGGAAGTGCAAGTCAAGGCAATCGATCTTGGGACAGGCGACATCAGCAAGACCACCATGATCGGGGCGGGTCTTGAACCAAAATAGGAAGACGCGCTCGTCAGCTTCCTCCAGGCTAACCGAGACATCTTCACTTGGAAACTAGCGAACATGCATGGGGTGCCGAGGAATCTGATCGAGCACTCACTCAACGTCAACCCTAAAGCTACCCCGAAACGATAACACCTCCGCTGTTTCGCCGACGATCGACGGGATGCCATCAAGAAGGAACTCGCCAAACTACTCGTGGCTGGCTTCATCAGAGACGTCTTCCATACTGAGTGGCTCGCCAACCCCATCCTCGTCCGCAAGAAGAACTCCAACGAGTGGAGGATGTGCGTCGACTACACCGACCTCAACAAGCACTGCCGCAAGGACCCCTTCGGGTTGCCGAGGATAGATCAAGTCATCGACTCCACGGTGGGTTGCAACCTGCTCTGCTTCCTCGACTGCTACTCCAGGTACCACCAGATTGCTATCAAGGAAGAAGACTAGGAGAAGACCGTGTTCATCACCCCGTTCGGCACCTACTGCTACACGACCATGTCGTTCGGGTTGAAGAACGCCGGCGCCACCTACCAGTGAGCTATCCAGGCCTGTTTCAAGAGACTGCTCAACAAGAACGTCAAAGCCTAAGTGGATGACGTGGTCATCAAGACCAGGAACTCCAACACGCTCATCGCCGATCTTGAAGAGACTTTCTCATCCTTGCGAGAGTACCGTTGGAAGTTCAACCCGAACAAGTGCGTCTTCGGCGTACCGTCGGGGAAAACTACTCGGCTTCATCATCAGCCATCGCGGCATCGAAGCCAACCTTGAGAAGATCTCCGCCATCACCAATATGAGAGCTCCGACCTGCATCTAAGATGTCTAGAAGCTTACCGGGTGCATGGCGGCCTTGAACAGATTCACCTCGAAGCTTGGAGAACGGGGGCTACCCTTCTTCAAACTACTCAAGCATCAAGAGAAGTTCGTGTGGACTCCAGAGGCAGATCAAGCTCTTGCTCAGCTTAAGGATTTCCTATCCAAGCCGCCAGTCCTCACGGCTCCTCGCAAAAAGGAGCAGCTACTGCTCTATATCGCTGTGACTACTCACGTGGTCAGCTCTGCCATCGATGTCGAGCGGCAGGAAGACGACCACGCCTACCCAGTTCAGCGACCAGTCTACTTCGCCAGCAAGGTCCTGTTGGAATCTAAAGCATGCTACGAATGAGTACAGAAGCTACTATATGCTGTGCTCATCACCTCGTGGATGCTACGACACTACTTCCAGGAGTACTCGATCTCCATCATCACCGACTACCCACTCGGTGACATCATGTGGAACCAAGATGCTACTGGAAGAATCTCCAAGTGGGCAGTCAAACTCGGCGCCCTTAACATCGACTTCAAGCCACGAACAGGCATCAAGTCACAAGCACTAGTCGAGTTTATGGCAGAATGGCGGCAGAATCAGCTACCAACTCAAACCGAGTGACCAGAGCATTGGGTGATGTACTTCGACGGTTCACTCAAGCTCGAAGGTGCGGGTGCAGGGGTACTCCTGATCTCTCCAACAGGCGAACAACTCAAGTACGTCCTGCAGATCTTTTGGAAGGTCTCAAACAATGAAGCCAAGTATGAAGCTCTACTACACGAGCTCCGCCTCGCAGCTTCTCTAGGCATCAAGCGACTACTATTCTACGACGACTCCGTAGTGGTCATCAATCAAGTCAACAAGTCTTGGGACCGCAACAAGGAGAACATGGATGCCTACTGCCTAGAAGTCCGTAAGCTCGAGAACAAGTTCTACGGTCTCGAGTTCCATCACGTCGTCCGTGACAACAATGCTGCAGCGGACGTCCTATCGAAGCTAGGTTCTACTCGCGCTCAAGTACCAGTGGGTGTCTTCGTCCACGAGCTTCAGGCGCCATCTATCTCGGAGCCGGCGCCTACGACCACTGACCCAGCGCATTCGCCAGCTGGCCAGGAGGTCTTGATGATCAACGTGGACTGGCGACAACCCTTCATCGACTACATTCGCGAGAAGAAGGTTCCCACAGACAAAAACTTGGCCGAGCAACTCATTCGCCGGGCCAAGTCCTACATCCTAGTCGGGGACAAGCTATACAGGCGGGGCACCACTTCTGGAGTACTCATGAAGTGTGTTCCCTGAGAAAAAGGCAAGGACATCTTGGAGGAGATACACAAAGGCGTCTGCGGCAACCATGCATCTTCACGTATGCTGGTCTGCAAGGCTTTCTGACGAGCTTTCTACTGGCCCACAGCTCTGGGCGATGCTGAGGAACTCGTCAGAAGGTGCCAAGGGTGCCAGTACTTCGCCAAGCAACAACACGTCCCGGCCTACAAGCTAGTCACCATACCACCAACCTGGCCTTTCGCCTGCTGGGGGCTCGACATGATTCGGCCTCTTCCAATTGTGCCAGGAGGATTCAACAGAGTTCTGGTGGCCGTCGACAAGTTCACCAAGTGGATCGAAGTTAAGCCGGTCACCTGTCCCAAGGCCGACAGGGTACTTGACTTATTGGATGAACTCGTGCACCGCTACGGACTAGCCCATCGCATCATCACAGACCTAGGCTCCAACTCCAACAATCATCAGTTCTGGGAGTACTGCGAGAACAGCAGGATTGACGTCCGGTATGTCTCAGTCGCCCATCCACAGGCCAAAGGACAAGTCGAGCGTGCCAATGGGATGGTACTCGACGCTCTCAAGAAGCGACTGCACGATGCTACTAACACAAAAGGAGGAAAGTGGATCAAGGAACTGCCCAACGCCCTCTGGGGGCTACGTACTCAACCCACCAAGCCGACAGGACAGTCACCCTATTTCCTGGTCTACGGCTCCGAAGCTATTCTACCTACCAACGTCATGTGGGATTCACGGGCAGTAGAACAGTACGACAAAAGCATATCTGAAGATAGCAGACGAGTTGACATCGATGGACTCGAAGAAGCTCGCGGTGCTGCCCTTGTCCAATCTGCAAGGTACCTAGAGGGTATCCGACGCTACCACAATCGCAACGTCAAGGAACACTCCTTCAACGTTGGCGATCTAGTCCTCCGCCGCATCCAGAACACGGAAGGACTACACAAGCTCAGCTTGCCATGGGAAGGTCCCTTCACAGTTGCAAGGTGACCGGACCAGTCTCGTATCGCCTCCAAACACTCGAAGGCAAAGACATCAGCAACTCGTGGAATGTCGACCAGCTCTATCGGTTCTACGCATAGTCTCTCGACTACTCTGGGGGCTCAAGTCTACACGACTACTCCCAAGCCCTTCGCTGTAAGCGGCCCTCGGGTCCAGGCATTAGTCTCAGGACTACTCCACTCCGAGATCCAGCGTTAACGGCTACTAACGGAACTCGGGCTGCTTAGAGTGTCAAGGACTCTAGCAGCGGTCTATCAAGAGACCATGTACTTCTAGATCCAGTCTATACGGCTACTAACAGATCTACTGCTGTAAGCGGCTACGCGCCCTAGCACTACTTTAGCCGTAGGCGGCCTCCGGGTCCTGTCGACTTCACTTGTAAACAGCCTTGGCCATCCAGGTGTACTCTTCAGTAATAAAGTTCGACTCTTGATCAACTTATTTACTGTGTCTCCCTCAACGGGTCTATCACCGAGTACTACTACTCACGACAACTCCACAGATGGGCACTCCACATACAACATCGCGACAACGATACTCATTTGATGGAAGTCTTTTCATTAATACTTAAACAAGTTCATTACAACTTTGTTTATATACAACTGCTGCTACAAGCTAACCGTACAGGATAACTACTAGAGGTTGAGCTTCTCGGCGACTTGCTCTGCAATCGGTGCCATCTGCTCCAGAAGCTCTGTGTATTTCTCATCTATGCAATTGGCGGCTAGTCCACCCGTGACTACCTCCACCGGAGCCTTGGGGATGTATGACTTCATGAACGCCAAGGCTTGGTTCAGGATGGACTTCGCCAAATGCTTGACATATGTAGCCAGGCGTCCGGGGGCTTCCTGCAGCCGGTCAACAAGAGGGGCTATCTTTGGTTCGCCCGGGTGTGGCACCAGTAGCCTCGCGATGGGGAGCGCGGCTTCTTCGAGTTCCTTGAGCTGCCCCCGCAACCTCTCGCAGTCTTCATTCAGCTTCTGCAGAGATTTATAGCAGTTGACAAGGTCACGATCCGTGGCGATCCGAAGCTCCATGTGCATATTACATTCATGGGCCAGCTACTTATAATCGTAGTCAAGTACCTCAAGGGTATCCTTCTCTCGGTAGAAGAGATTCTTCATATCGACTTCTGATGCCTTCAGCTGTTCCACTCGGGCCTCAAGATCTACAAACAACTCAAAGGAAGATGTCAGACTACTATAGGTTACCAACAATAAGTACTCGACAGGATGACATCGGCATACCTTTGTTCTTTTGGCACAACGACTTGTTCTTGCGGACCAACTCATCGCTCTTCTCCTGCATATCTTGTACTTCATTGTGGTACTGGGTGAAGGCACCATCAAACTTGGACTGGAGCATGGCGGAGTGCTTCCTGGCCTTGTTGAGTTCTTTCTGCAACGTCTCTTCCCGGAGCACCGTATCACCATACCCCTGGAGCATGTCGGACTTCTGTCGGGATCTCTGCACGACATCCTACAGAAGGCAATACTTGTTATTTGGGTACTCAAGTCCGACGGATTTCGACTACTCAAGGGTACTATTACGTACCTTCATCCACTATTCGGTCCGCCGCATCGACTCCAAGTTGCGGGCTACCGTCGTCGGGTTGATGAGGTCATCAGCGAGAAGTTCGAGCCCATCACGACTAGTCGCAGCGGCCTCGGACATCGGCACCGAACGGATCGGCTCCGCGTCTTGGATTTCCAGCGAGCGGACAACTACCTCCAGGCTCGCCTCCGGCAGTGCATCGCCACGCACCTTCGGCCACCCCGGGGGCTGCTGTCTCTGTCGGCTCGGTTGCTGCTCGTGTGACCACCACAGTTTCTGGCACGACGCCTTCAACCGGCACAGCCTCGGGGATGGTGCTTCCCTCGACTTCTGCCCCTGTCAACACAAGACACATGGGATCAGTTCCCTGGGGGCTCTGACTACTACTCGAGGAAGGCTGCATTACCGCAGTGTACTCACCTTCTACTGCGCTAGCTTCCGACAGCGTAGCCTCCGCGACCGGGGTCACGGTCTCGGCCTGAGGGAGGGGAGCGGACTCCTCGGCAGCAGGCGCAGAGACTTCTTCAGCCGCCGCCGTGCTGGGTTCATCTCGTTCCCAGGACAAGTCAGTCGATTTCCTACACAGTACAAAATCGGTGGTCAACCAAGTAAGACTACCAAATTACAAGTACTACTCGGAAAAGGTTTTCACTTACAAGCTAGACCGGACGACAGTCACGGTCGGAGCGCCAAGTATATTGGCAATATCTACAAGCCCGGCTTCGGCCGGTGCCTCTTCTTCGGCTTGAGCCGCTACTAGTTCTTTAGCACCAGTAGTCGTGCTCGGTTCCGACCTACTCTCCGTGGTCGGCGCCTGCGACTCGACAACTCTAGTCAACCGCTGTGTCATCTGCGACACAAGTTCTTCTATGGCGGGGGCTGGGCTGCGGCTTCTCTCAGCCGGCTCGCCCACCGTCTCCCAGTCTTCTCCTTCTCCTTGGTCAACGGGGTCGGATGGTGGAATCTCCTGCAAGAACTCAAAATTCAATTGTCAGCATACACAATACTGCAAGACAAGTACTCGACTACTCTACTCGAGGAGCTTACCTCTTGAGACGTAGTCTCGGTGACCTTCAATTTCTTGGCGACGCGCTTGGGCGCCATGTTGCGTGGCTTCCTTGGCGGTGCATGGAGACTGGCCTCCAGGCTAGTCGGTGGATCATCGATGAGGGGCACATTGGGCAGTCCAGGACGGCTGAACCTAGACCGCAGCTGGAACCGTTCCTGCAGCGTCTCCCCATCCTCCTCGTCGGACGTATCTTCAATGGTGACGGTGTCGTCACCCTCGCCGACTTCACAGCGCTCCTTGGCCTTGCCCATTCCCTCTGGAATATCCACAAGTCGAGGAGGGGAAGCTGGGTCGGATACAAACTTCGTCAGCTCATCCTGCAGCAAACAGTTTGGGTGAGCTCGACTACTACAATACAACGAGTACTCGAAGACAAAAGTTCGATTACCAACCTTGTTTGGCGGACGAGCCGCGAAGTACTCGGGGACTGGGCAGGGTGTGTATGGTGGCATATCTTTGAAGATCCTACCCAGTCTCTCAAAGATGTCGTCATCATCGACTTCATTACCGGGCATTCTCGACGTTTCGTCGTCGCCCGTATATTGGTACCCAAGGGTATCGTGTGACATCAGCGGTTGCACCCTCCTCTTCATGAAGCTGAAGGCCATGTGTTCGGCCCTCAGTCCAGCTTCTCTCAAAGCCTTGATCTTCTGCAGCAGCTTGGGTAGTTGAATACCCTCCTGCATCGTCGACTCTGTGTTCCACTAGGGCCGATGCTTCGTCTGCTTCCCGCTCGGCTTCGGCAGCTCCTGGTGGTGGTTGGTGATGTAGAACCACTTCACCTTCCACTCTTGGTTGGAGTCGATGAGCTTGTACGACAAGTACTGCTCGGTGGCGTCCCGCGCATCTGGATGCCGACTCCTTCGACTACTCTTGGGTTGTTGGCGCTCGGCTGCGGCTTCAAGCAGAAGAACTTCCGAAACAAGACCCAGTGGGGCTTGATCCCCATGAAGGCTTCACAGAAATGGATGAGGACGGAGATGTGAAAAATCCTGTTAGGGTTCAAGTTCAAGTACTCGATACCGTAGTACTTGAGGAGACCCTTGAAGAAGTCACACGCCGGGTGGGCCAACCCACGCTCCATGAACTGGGAGAACATCGGGATCTCGTCGGGGTTCTTCTCCATCAGGTACTGGTCTCCCGCAGCGGCGCGCCACATGTCCATCTCTTTTTCTAGGAGGAAACCACAGTTCATCAGCGCAAGCAAATCTTCGGTCTTCGCCTTGGATTTCTTCCACTCCTTGTTCGGATTCAGGCGTGGGGGAGATGTCGGCGGTGTTGACCCCTCAGCGGATCCAGCCGCCTCATCACGGGATCTCTTCTTCCTGGCGCCAGTCTTCATGCTCTTCGATAGGGAAGAGTTCATCCTCTAAATGCACCAGGTTGTCACTCGCATCCTTTTGGGGGCTTCTCTGGAGGCAAACAGCGGCGACGCGCGTGGAACTACATATTGCAGTGCAGCGACAGTGGTACGGGTGGCCGACTCTTGGCTATATCTGTTTCAAATGGCTGCAACTGTGGGGGATGGAAAACCCTAAGGGTTTCAGCCTCTATTTATAAGCCAACCGGCGGTGCTGCAACGGCCAGATGTATAAGTATCGGCAGCTGACTCAGCGGCTGGCGCCTGACTCTTCATCTTCCAGTAGTCGGCACGCTCCATCTCGGGGGCTCGGCTACATCTACTCAATTCCCTGGGTGATGACAAGATTCCGGAGCAACTCAGGACACATTCTACAATCAAGATGACCCTTCAATTTGAGAGGAAGTACTCGAATCAAGGCTCGGGGGCTCCGTGCCACGTGTCCTTCGGTTTTTTCTCTGGATTTTGTGGGATAATCTTGGCAGAATTTCAGATTGACCCTCTGTCTATGGACCTCCCTTGGCCCACTACCTCGGTGGGTACCAGGACCGACTACTCGGTGGGCCCCTGGGACTACCCGACTTGCGCTGCACGGTACCTGATGGCGTGAAGCACAAGGACTACGGAGGAGAAGTACTCGGTTAGGAAGCTGTACATGTCCCGCACTGTATGGAAGACTCCTAGACGTACTCGACTAGTACTCTCTCCCTACTCCGACTTGTAACCCTGCCTCCCGGACTATATAAGGCGAGGCAAGGACCCTTCTCTCATCATCTCATCTCACGGCGTACAATTGCATCATCTTATAATCGTACCCAATCAATCCAGAGCTACGCAGCATATAGGACGTAGGGTATTACGCACCTCGCGGCCTGAACCTGTCTAAATTGTGTGCCACGTGTCTCTTCCTCCGAGTTACCGATCTCGGCGAGGCCACATTCATCTACTTCGGGTACTCCCCTTAGTAGGTTGCCGGTCTAAAACACCGACAGCTGGCGCGCCAGGTAGGGGATCTTGCCCGAGATCACATGGAGAACTCGACGGCTCCTGTCTACTTCAAGCCAACCGTCGCCTTCAACCGCGGCGGCACCTTCGTTTTCGGCGCTTGGGTCTGCACTGCTGACAGCGCGGGATCCTTCCACCGCCACCTCACCATGCAGCCCAACCCGGAGACCGGCTTCATGACGCTCCCTGAAGTTGTCACTGGCGAACTCGCCGGCAAGTTCGGCGAAATTTCACTTTCAACCATCACGCCGACTTCGAGCTCGAGTCCGCTTCCAACTCGAACTCGACGTCTCCATGGGCTATCGCATGCGAGCCGGCTGCTCAGCCATCGCATGTGGTCCCCCACCCTGCGAGCGCCCCATGCGCGGCCCTCGCAACCCCTGCAGGGCCCGCACGGGGGCTCCATCTTCGTGCCGGGCCGGCAAAGAGCCCGTACCTGAGTGCAACTCGGACTCCGACACCGCCCCCGGCCACGCTTCGGACTCCAACCCCCTCTCCGGGTTCTACTCGGATTCCGCATACGAGTTCGACTCTGGGTCGGACCCAGAGGATCCCGAGTCCGAGGACAACACAACTGAGCACCCCTTATCAGGCCCGGCCTCTGGGGTGGTTATAATGTCCATGCCCACCGGAAGATTCGTCTACTGGCCAGACTGCAAGCCTGCGGACTTGATAAGTGGAGACTCCCGCTACGTCGCCTACCTCGGCACGCTCCCGTTCCAGGAGGGAACACCACTTGCTCGGGCTGACTCGTACACTCCAACCGAGGTGGTGAGCTCTGAGTCCAGCCTTGGCAACCCCGATCACCAAGTCTTCATGGCTGCCGGCGACACCCCCGGACCATCTGGGACGGCTACAGACAAGTACCTTGAAGACATCTCCGCAGACGAGCTGTCTGCCGACGCACCTGCAGACGAGACCACCGCCAACAGGGACGCTCGACGTGAGCGTAACAGGAAGCGCAACGAACAGCATCGGCGGCTCAGAGACAACCTCCCCATCCGCAACCTTGCGGAAGCTCTCGAAGCAGTCGAGAGCAGAGTACACACTACCCCTGAGCAACGCCTTATGTCGATCACAGCGATCGCACGCCAAGCTCAGGGAATACGCGCCGGAAAAGTCATCGCCAAGCTCGCTGAAGACGCCTACTTCATGCGGGTCAACAACAGGGTCAACCAGCCTCCTCCCGCCAGGAACCGCGACAACGAAGCTACAAGTCGCAGTGCTGACCTTAGTCGCAACCGTACTCGAGCTGAGCTCCCGGCTCAGCCCAACCGTACTTGCGCGAACGCCGGCGGACCCTCACAGGGTGGATACAGCAACCGCGAGGTCGTCCCTCACCGTGCTCCTGACGGCGGCGGCCGTGATCCTGTCGGCGGCGGCAGCGACGATGGAAGCTCCAACCACGGAGCCAACAGGAGGGCCGACGGCGGCGGCAATCGCGGCGGTCGTGACCACGCGAACAGCCACACCTCCGTTGCCTCACAGGGCGCCTACGACGCCTGCCAGAAGATGGAGGAGCTGCGGCGGAAGAAGTCAGCCACTGCAGGTGACAACGACGGCTTCCCCGCCTTCTCACCTCGACTTCGCAACTTGCTCCTCCCCGAAAAGTTCAAGCCTTTGGGGATCACCAAGTACGACGCGAAGCAGGACCCCATCCAGTGGCTCAGGTGCTACGCCCTCTCCATCGAGAACTCTGGCGGCAACAACGACACCAAGTGCCTCTACTTCCCCTTCTGTCTGGACCAAGCTCCACTCACATGGCTCGAGTCGCTGGACAAGCACTCGATCGACAAGTGGGACCAGCTAAAGGAGCAGTTCACCAGCAACTTCGCGGGCGCCATGGGCCGATCGGGTACTCGCTTGGACCTGGCCATGGTCAAGCAGGAACAAGGCGAGACCCTCCGCAAGTACATGCGCCGCTTCTTCGACAAGCGCGCTACCGTAGTCGACGTCACCGACAAGGAGGTCATTGACCTCTTCCAAGACGGCCTCTACTACTGCCGCACATTTGAAGACTTCGGTCGTCGCCACCCCAAGTCCATCCCCCACCTCAAAGACATGATCACATCCTGGGCGGATGAAGAAGACAAGGCCAATGCCAAGTACGACGCCATCCGTGGCAAGAACAAGCAAAACGTGGGCGGCGACAACGGAAACAACGGGAACCAAGGCGGTCGCAGCAACAACAATAACTACTCGGGTCCCAACCGCAAGCGCAAGCCAGACAACACTGTCGCGGCTATCCAGTGCCCTACGAAGGAGAACTCGAAGAAGAACTCCGGTGGCTTCAAAGACTTGCTGAAGGAGAAGTGCCCGTGGCATTTGGACGGCAACCACACTAACGAGCAGTGCTACCAACTCAGGCGAGCACTCAAGAGTACTCCAGAGCCACCGCACCCTCACGACAAGAAAGGCAAGAAGCAGAACGACGGAGACAACGGCGAGTTCCAGGAACCCGACAAGACTGTTAACATCCTCTTCGGTGGACTACCCAGCAGGCGGGAGCAAAAGGCTACCCGTCGAGAAGTGATGAGCACTGAACCAGCGGTTCTGACCCCTCTCAGGTGGTCGGAGGTACCCATTACCTTCTCCCGCGCGGATCAATGGACTAGCTTCTCCGAACCAGGGCAGTTCCCTCTCGTCCTGAAGCCGGTGGTCGCGGGCGCCAAGCTCAACAAGGTCCTCATCGACGGCGGAAGCGGGCTCAACGTCCTTTTCAGCAAGACCTTGAAGAAGATGAAGCTCGACATCACCCACATGCTCACCAAGAGCAACACTCCTTTCTACGGCATCGTCCCCGGCAACGCGGCTATCCCATTGGGCTCAGTGGTCCTGCCAGTTACCTTAGGGGAATCTCGGGACAACTACCATACCAAGTACATCAAGTTCGAGGTCGCGGACTTCAAAACATCCTACCATGCCATCCTCGGCAGACCGGACATCGCCAAGTTCATGGCGGTGCCCCACTACACCTACTTGGTACTCAAGATGCCGAGTCCAGCTGGTGTACTCTCTCTCCAAGGGGACTTGAAGATCTCGCACGACTGCGACACCGAAGCCGTGGAGATCGCCTCTACAAATCAAGTACCCAACACGATGATGGAGGTCTACGCCGCGTCGAAGAAGCTTGCAACAAGTGAACTTGACATCCCTGAGAAGTCTGACAAAGGCAACAAGCCTCAGCCAGCTGAGCAGGTTCTAGTCAAGACGATCGACCTCGGGACAGGCGACAGCAACAAGACCACCACCATCGGGGCGGGCCTCGACCCCAAATAGGAAGACGCGCTCATCAGCTTCTTCCGGGCTAACCGCGACATCTTCACATGGAAGCCAGCGGACATGCCAGGAGTGCCCAGGGAGTTGATCAAGCACTGCCTCAATGTCGATCCTAAGGCCACCCCCAAGCGACAACACCTCCGCCGTTTCGCCGATGACATACGGGATGCCTGAGGACCATGTGTGGTTCGAGGACCCGTGGATGGTCGCTTCCTTGTGTGATGAGTGATTGACAACGTTGTGTGGACTGATTCTTGGCTAAGTATTGCAGGTGCAGGTTGCGGCTTGACTCGTGTTGGTGCAGGTGAAGAACAAGCGTGAAAGGTCGTCGCCGGTGAGGCCTCCAGGTGTGGAGAAGACAAGTAGGCTTCGTTCGAGGGACCCGGTGGCCAGCGGGGTCAAGTGCGGGCCGCATGGTGGCATGAACAGCAAGATGAAGTCGTGGACGGTTTCTTGGTTGAGCCTCAAAACCAAGGTCGAGCCGGGACTACGTGGGATCCAAGTCATGAGTGGAGATTGGCGGAGGCTACACCGAGTTCGCGGGGTTTCCGTGGTTCACCGGATAACCACCGGGTTCCTTGGTTGATCCACAAAGCCAAGACCGGAGAACCGAAGACGGAGGTGCGGCGGCACCGGACCGGTCCGACCGGTCGGCCGGTGGGGACCGGGGCCGACCGGTGAGGAGCACTGGTCTGACCGGTGTGCGACGACGCAGTCCGGAATCTTCGAAGCGGAGGACACGCGTTGGGATCGCATGGCTTGCGTCGAGGCCACGCAGAGTGCGGTCGCCGGGCATCCGTCCGATGGTGAAGACATCAAAAATTCCAAATCCGCCCTTGAGGGGCTTGTATCCCTAGTTAGTAGAGAAGGGCATTTTAGACATTCGGTTGCCGCCTATATAACCCAAGAGGTGAGAGGATGGCAGCCAACTCTTGGAACCCTAGCTCATTAGTTTTCCTATTTTCCACCTATTTTCCTTAGGTTTTCCTTAGGACTAGCAAGAGAGCTTCACGGAGAGATCTTGTAGAGAGGGATGGATGATCGGGCGGCTTGCTAGACCTTGTACGAACCTTTGTCTCATGTATAGATGATTCGGTGTGGTTCCTCAAGGTTTGGATGTGTTTTCCCCGGTTGTTCTTGGTGGTGATTTTCGGAGCCCTCTCTTCGTGATTTCTTTGGGGTGTTTTCGAGGCTTTTCTCTTGGGGATTTGATGGGGGAAATTTGTGGGAACCCTTCGTGGTTCTTTGGGTTGTGATTCCCCTCCCAAATCCGTGAGAAAAGGTGCTCTATTTTGGGGTTTCTTGAGTTCTTGGGTTGGAAGTGCTTTCGGCGGGATTTCTTCGATTCCTCCTTTTTGGACAAGATTTGGTGGGATTAAACTTGGCTATGGACTCCTCATGAGGTGTTCCTGATATCCCCAAAGTCTTGTTCAAGTCCGTGGAGCGATTCGGGAGATCGAGATTTGGATTTGGGGGAGTTGACCCGCGGGTGCTTGTTCATCCCGAGCCGCCCGGAGCCACACGGTCCGACGGTGCTCTTGACCGGTCTGACCGGTGCGAGCCCTTGTGGGTTTTTGCTCGTGTGAACGTCTTGGTGTGTTCGTTGTTGTCCCGTGGTGCTGCTGTTTCGAGTTTGGGTCCGTTTGGTGGTCGGTTGGCCTGTTTGGCGTCTTGGGGGCTTTCAGGCTGCCATCGGTGTGACCGGTGTGTCTCACCGGTCTGACCGGTGTAGAGCCACTTAGTGGAAGTTGCTCAGTTTCACCGGCAGGGACCGGTCGGCCGGTGGTGCTCCCCGGTCCGACCGGTGTGGGTCCGTAGACTCGAGGTTTGGTTTTTCCGCTGCGTTTCTCGGGTCGGAAGGTTGCGTGTTGGTTCCTAGGTCCAGTGGCACTCCAGTGGCTACGTGGGCTTGACCAACCTTGGTAGTGAGTCGGAGACGTGTGTTGGAAGCCGCGTTCATCTTGTTGGAGTTTTCATCTCCTTCGAGAAGAATTTTTATCGGCTCCCATTCACTCCCCCCCTCTCTGGTTCGCCGTATCGGTCCTTCAATGCCATCAAGAAGGAACTCGCCAAACTACTCGCGGCTGGCTTCATCAGAGAAGTCTTCCATCCTGGCGGCTCGCCAACCCCGTCCTCGTCCGCAAGAAGAACTCGAACGAGTGGAGGATGTGCGTCGACTACACCGACCTCAACAAGCACTGCCCCAAGGACCCCTTCGGGTTGCCGCGGATTGATCAAGTCATCGACTCCACGGCGGGCTGCGACCTGCTCTGCTTCCTCGACTGCTACTCCGGGTACCACCAAATCGTGATCAAGGAAGAAGACCAGGAGAAGACCGCGTTCATCACCCCGTTTGGTGCGTACTGCTACACGACCATGTCCGTCGGGTCGAAGAACGCCGGCGCCACCTATCAAAGAGCTATCCAGGCCTGCTTCAAGAGGCAACTCAACAAGAACGTCGAAGCCTACGTGGATGACGTGGTCGTCAAGACCAGAAACTCCAGTACCCTCATCGACGATCTTGAAGAGACTTTCGCATCCTTGCGCGAGTACCGCTGTAAGCTCAACCCGAACAAGTGCGTCTTCGGTGTACCTTCGGGTAAACTACTCGGCTTCATCATCAGCCAATGCGGCATTGAAGCCAACCCCGAGAAGATCTCCGCCATCACCAGCATGAAAGCTCCCACGTGCATCAAAGACGTCCAGAAGCTGACCAGGTGCATGGCGGCCTTGAACAGATTTATCTCGAAGCTTAGAGAACGGGGGCTCCCCTTCTTCAAACTTCTCAAGAACTAAGAGAAGTTCATGTGGACTCCAGAGGTGGACCAAGCCCTTGCTCAGCTCAAGGACTTCCTATCGAAGCCACCAGTCCTCACGGCTCCTCGCAAATGCGAGCAGCTACTACTCTACCTCGCTGCGACTACTCACGTGGTCAGTACTGCCATCGTTGTCGAGCGGCAGGAAGACGGCCACGCCTATCTAGTCCAGCGCCCAGTATACTTCGTCAGCGAGGTCCTGTCAGAGTCCAAGGCACCCTATCAGCCCGTGCAGAAGCTTCTGTACGCAGTACTCATCACCTCGCGGAAGCTACGACACTACTTACAGGAGTACTCGATCTCCATCGTCACCGACTACCCGCTCGGCGACATCCTGCGGAACCAAGATGCTACTGGAAGGATCTCCAAGTGGGCAGTCGAACTCGGCACCCTCACCATCGACTTCAAGCCACGTACAGCCATCAAGTCGCAGGCACTAGTCGACTTCATGGCGGAGTGGCGGGAGAATCAGCTACCTACTCCAACCGTGCGACCAGAGCATTGGGTGATGTACTTCGACGGCTCACTCAACCTCGAGGGCATAGGTGCAGGGGTACTCTTGATCTCTCCAACGGGCGAACAACTCAAGTACGTCCTGCAGATCGTCTGGAAGGTCTCAAACAACGAAGCTGAGTACGAAGCTCTCCTACACGGGCTCCGCCTCGCGACTTCACTGGGCATCAAGCGGCTACTAGTCTACGGTGACTCCGCAGTGGTCATTAACCAAGTCAACAAGTCCTGGGACCGCAACAAGGAGAACATGGACGCCTACTGCCTAGAAGTCCGCAAGCTCGAGAACAAGTTCTACGGACTCGAGTTCCACTACATCGTCCGCGACAACAACGTTGCAGCAGACGTCCTGTCGAAGCTCGGTTCTACTCGTGCTCAAGTACCAGCGGGTGTCTTCGTCCACGAGCTTCACACGCCATCCATCCCAGAGCCGGCGCCACCGACCACTGTCCCAGTGCATCCGCCAGCTAGCCAGGAGGTCATGATGATCGACGCGGACTAGAGGCAACCCTTCATCGACTACCTCAGCGAGCAGAAGGTTCCCTCGGACAAGAACTTGGCTGAGCAGCTCATCCGTCGCGCCAAGTCCTACGTCCTCGTCGGAGACAAGCTTTACATGCGGGGCGCGTCTTCTGGAGTACTCATGAAGTGCGTTCCCAGACAAGAAGGCAAGGACATCTTGGAGGAGATCCACAAGGGCGTCTGCGGCAACCACTCGTCTTCTCGTACGCTGGTCAGCAAGGCCTTCCGGCGAGCCTTCTACTGGCCCACAGCTCTGGGCGACGCTGAAGAACTCGTCAGAAGATGCCAAGGATGCCAATACTTCGCCAAGCAGCAACATGTCCCAGCCTACAAGCTAGTCACCATACCGCCAACATGGCCCTTCACTTGCTGGGGGCTCGACATGATTGGGCCACTGCCAACTGCGCCAGGTGGTTTCAACAGAGTATTGGTGGCCATCGACAAGTTCACCAAGTGGATCGTGGTCAAGCCGGTCACATGCCCCAAGGCTGACAGAGTACTCGACTTCCTGGATGAACTCGTGCATCGCTACGGACTATCCCACCGCATCATCACAGACCTGGGCTCCAACTTCAACAACCACCAGTTCTGGGAGTACTGCGAGAACAGCGGGATCGACGTCCGATATGTCTCAGTAGCCCATCATTGGGCCAACGGACAAGTCGAGCGCGCCAACGGGATGGTGCTCGACGCTCTCAAGAAGCGGCTACACGACGCTGCTAACTCCAAAGGAGGCAAGTGGATCAAGGAACTACCCAATGCACTCTGGGGGCTACGTACTCAGCCTTCCAAGCCAACAGGGCAATCCCCTTACTTCCTGGTCTACGGCTCCGAAGCAATCCTCCCAGCTGATGTCATATGGAACTCACCAGCAGTGGAGCACTACGACGAAGGCATCTCTGAAGACAGCAGAAGAGTTGACATCGATGGACTTGAAGAAGCTCACTGCGCTGCCCTCGTCCAATCAGCAAGGTACCTGGAGGGTATCCGACGCTACCACGACCGCAACGTCAAGCAACGCTCCTTCAACGTTGGCGATCTCGTCCTCCGTCGATTCAGAACACGGAAGGACTGCACAAGCTTAGCTCCCCCTGGGAAGGTCCCTTCACCGTGGCAAAGGTGACAGGGCCGGGCTCCTACCGCCTCCAGACACTTGAAGGCGAAGATATCAACAACTCGTGGAACGTCGACCAGCTCTGTCGGTTCTACGCCTAAGTCTACACGACTACCCTGGGGCCCAAGTCTACTCGACTACATCAAGACCCCTCCGCCGTAAGCGGCCTCTGGGTCCTGGCTCCAGTCACCAGACTACTTTTTCGCTGTAAGCGGCCTTCGGGTCCAGGCACCAGTCTCCGGACTACCCTTCTCCAGAATCCAGCCCATGCGGCTACCTACGGATCCTGGGCTGCGATGAGCGACAAAGGACTCTAGTAGTGGTCTACTGAGAGACCATGTACTTCTAGATCCAGCCTACACGGCTACCTACGGATCTACTGCTGTAAGCGGCTACTCACCCTAGCACCACTTAGCCGTAAGCGGCCTTCGGGTCCTGGCGACTACTCTGTAACTACGGCCCTGGCCATCCAGGTGTACTTCTTCAGTAATAAAGTTTGATCGTTCATCAACTTCTTTACTGTCTACTTCCCTCAACGGGACTACTGCCGAGTACGACTACTCGCGACACTCCACGATGGGACTCCGCACTCTGAGATCGTGACTAAGAGTACTCATTGATGGAACTTTTCTTCATTAATACTTAAACAATTTCATTACAATTGTTTCTGTACATCTACTTCTACGAGCTAACTATTACAGGACTACTGGAGGTTAAGCTTATCGGCGGCCTGCTCCACAATGGGCGCCATCCGCTCCAGCAGCTCCGCATACTGCTCGTCTGTACAGTTGGCGGCTAGCCCGCCAGCGACTACATCCACGGGCGCCTTCGGGAAGTAGGACCTCATGAAGGCCAGCACCTGGTTCAGGATCGACTTCGCCAGATGCTTCACGTAGGCCACCAGCCGGCTGGGGGCTTCCTTCAGTCGATCCACCAGTGGTGCTATCTTGGGGCCGCCAGAATGAGGCACCAGGAGTCTTGCGATGGGAAGCGCGGCTTCTTCAAGCTCCTTCAGCTGGGCCCGCAGCCCCTCGCAGTCCTCGTTCAGCTTCTGCAACAATTTGTAGCAGTTGACGAGGTCACGATCGGAGGCAATATGAAGCTCCATGTGCTTGTCGCACTCGTAGGCAAGCTCCTTATAATCTAACTCGAGTACCTAGCGGGCCTCCTGCTCCCGGTAGAAGAGATTCTTCAGATTCGTCTCTGAAGTCTTCAACTGCTCTACCCGGGTCTCAAGCTCTGCAAACAACAAGGCACAGAGGGTTAGACTACCTCTCGACCTCCAACAAGTACTCAACAAGACAAGTGGTGTACCTTTGTTCTTGTTGCGGAGCGACTTGTTCTTCCGCACCAAGTCGTCGCTCTTCGCCTCCATCTCCTGGATGTCGTTGTGGTACTTGGCGAAGGCGGTATCAAGCTTGGACTGCATAGCGGCCGTGTGCTTCCAAGACTTCACAAGTTGGTCCTCCAGCGCCTCCGCCCGAAGCACCACGTCGCCGAAGCCTTGAAGCATATTGGACTTCTCGCGGGACCTCTCCACGACGTCCTGCACAGGCAATACACATCAAATGGGTACTCAACGCTAAAGGATTGACTACTCAGGAGTTACGACTACTCACCTTCATCCACTGCTCAGCTTGGTGGACCGCCTCCAGATGCCGAGCCACCGTTGCCGGGTCGACCAAGTCGTCCGCCAGCAACTCTACCCCGCCATGACTACTTGTGGCGGCTTCGGTCATCGGTGCAGATTGGATGGGCTCCGCGTCTTGGATCTCCGGGGAGCGAAGAACCACATCCAGAGCGGGTTCTGGCTGTGTGGTGGTCTCCTCTCCCTCGGTCGTCGCGGCGGCTCCTCCGGCGGCCACCTCCATCAGCTCAAGGGCTCCTCCAGCAGCCTCCTGCACTTCTGGTGCCAAATTCTCCATGGGCACCGCCGCTGGGATGTCGCTCCCTTCGGCCTCAGCGCCTGTCAACGAAAAGACAAGTGCATCAGCATCATCTGACGACTACGACTACTCTTTGGGGGCACTATAGCCTCAGCAGAGTACTCACCTTCGACCACGCTGGCTTCGAGCAATGTAGCCTCAGCAGCCGGCATTTCGGGCTCCGCCTGAGGGGCGGGAGCGGACTCCTCGGCGGGTGGCGTGGCTTCCTCTTCCGCCACCGCTGTAGAGGGTTCATCCCCCTCCCAGGACAGATTCGTTGATTTCCTGCAGAGTACACAAGTTCGTTGTCAATCAAGTTCGACTACTACATCAGCTACTACTCGGGAAGATCCAACACTTACAAGCTTGACCGGAATACCGTCACGGTCGGGGCACCGAGGATGCTGGCGATGTCCACCAGTCCAGCTTCGGCGGGCGCCTCCTCTTGCGCATCCTCTTCTGCAGGGACAGCCGCAGGTGCAGCACTCTCCTGCGCCTCTGCGGCCACCACTTCTTCTGCAGCAGCAGCAGGCTCCGTGCTCCCTTGAGGAGCAGGGGGCTGGCGCTCCATCTGCGCCAAGAGCTCTTCAACAGTGGGGGCTGGGCTACGACTCCCAGTGGCTTCCCCCACCGTGTCCCACTCGCTTTCGTCGCCCCGCTCGACGGGCTCCGTCGGCGGCAACTCCTACAAGCAAGGAAACTTCTTCATCAACAAGTGAACTCGAGACACGAGTACTCGACTACACTACTCAAGACGGCTCACCTCTGGGGACGTGGTCTCGGTGACCTTCAACTTCTTCGACACGCGCTTGCGGGAAGCATTACGCAGCTTCCGCGGCGGTGCGGCCAGGCTAGCCTCTAGGCTAGTCGGTGGATCCTGCACGAGGCGAACGTGAGGCAAGCCAGGACGGCTGAACCTCGACCGCAGCTGGAAGCGGTCCTGCAGCGTCTCCTTATCGTCGTCCTCGTCGGACGTGTCCTCCACGACAACGGTGTCGTCTCCTTCGCCGACCTCCCGCCGCTCCTTGGCCTTGGTCTTCCCCTCCTCCGGGATCTCGACTTCGTGAGGGGGCGGCGGCAGCTCGGAGACAAACTTCTTGAAGTCGTCCTGCAAGACACAACTCATCAGTGCGACTACTCACACGGAATGGGTACTCGACACGGGGGTACGGATACTTACCTCCTTCGGCGGGCGCGCGGCGGAGTACTCCGGGACGGGGCACGCCGTGTACGGTGGCATGTCCTTGAAGATCCGCGCCAGCCTGTCGACAATGTCGTCGTCGTCGACTTCGTTTCTAGGCATCCGCGACGTGTCGTCGTCACCGGTGTACTCGAATCCAAGGGTGTCGCGAGCCATCAGTGGCTGCACCCTGCGCTTCATGAAGCTGAAGGCCACGTGCTCGGCCCTCAGCCCGGCTTCTCTCAGCGCCTTGATCCGCGCCAACAACTCGGGGAGCTGGATCCCCTCCTGCATCGTCGGCTCTGTGTTCCACCACGGGCGGTGCTTGGGCTGCTTCCCGCTTGGCTTCGGCAACCCTGGGTGGTGGTTCGTGATGTAGAACCATTTCGCCTTCCAGTCTTGGTTGGAGTCGATGAGCTTGTACGAGAGGTACTGCTCAGCGGCGTCCTCCCGCATCTGGATTCCCGCTCCTCCGACTACACGCGGGTTGCTGGCGCTCGGTTGCGGCTTCACCCGGAAGAACTTCCAGAACAGGATCTAATGGGGCTTGATCCCCAGAAACGCTTCACAGAAGTGGACAAAGACGACAGTGTGGAAAATACCGTTGGGGTTGAGGTTGAGGTACTCGATCCCGTAGTACCCCATGAGCCCCTTGAAGAAGTTGCTCGCCGGGAGCGCAAGCCCGCGCTCCACGAAACGCGCGAACATCAGGATCTCGTCTTCTCTCTTCTCCATCGGGTACGGATCCCCGACGGCGGCCCTCCACATGTCCACCTCCTTCTCCCGGATGAATCCGCTGTTGAGGAGGGCCAGCAAGTCTTCGGTCTTCGCCTTCGACTTCTTCCACTCGCGGTTCGGATCTGGCCGCGGTGGAGACATCGGCGGTGCTGCCCCTGCGGCAGATTCGGCAGCTTCGCCGCGGCTCCTCTTCTTCCCGCCGGTGGTCTTCGTGGTCTTGAACGGCGACGGCTTCATCCTCCAAGTGCACGGCGTCTTCACGCGCATTCGCTCGGGGGCTACTCCGGTGGCTCTGGACGGCGGCGCACTCAGATCTACAACGACGGCGGCGTGCGCTGGTGGCGATTCTGGCCAAGATCTATTTGAAATGGCTACAACTACGTAGGGTGAAAAACCCTAAGGACTTGTTTGGGAAATAGAGGATTCAAGTGGATGGAATAGGATTGAAGGGGATTTTGGGAAATTTTGACTTATAATGGAAATTTCTCCACCCCAATGCCCTTCATTCCCCTTCATTCCACTAATTCCCAAACAAGCCCTAAGGGATTTGGCTTCTATTTATAAGTCAACGCGGCCCTCCAATGGCCGGATGGATAAGTTTGCGCTCGGCTGACTCAGCGGCCGCGCGTGACTCTTCAACTTCAACTAGTCGACGCGCCTCACCTCGGGGGCTCGACTACTTCTACTCGACAACCTGGGAAGTGACAAGGCTCAGGAGCATCTCAAGACACATTCTACATGATGACCATTCAATTCGAGAGGAAGTACTCGACTCAAGGCTCGGGGGATCCGTGCCACGTGTCCTTCGGTTTTTTCTCCGGATTTTTCGGGATATTCTTGCCAAAACTTCAGATGGACCCTCAGCCAGAGTCTACAACTCAACCTAAGGCTCGGGGGCTACTCCATATGGAGTGCGATTTTGCAATCGCACTTCCATATCAGCTTCGGCTTCAAGACAACACGGGCATTCTTGAAGACCTTTGACGGCAGCACTCGAGGACGCTTGGCACTACTCGAGAAGACTTCAAGGTTGCTCAAACATCAGCTGGAGTACATTCTAGCCTCGGGATGCTTCGACTACTCTTGAGGACTTTTGACTTGTAGTACTCGGGGACGCCTGAGGACTACTCGTTAAGGCCGTCAAGACTACTTGAAGCTATCCTTTTCGACTACAAAGTACTCGGGGGCTTGTCGTATGGACCTCCCTGGGCCCACTACCTCGGCGGGTACCAGGACCGACTACTCGGTGGGCCCCTGGGACTACCCGACTTGCGCTGCACGGTACCTGATGGCGTGAAGCACAAGGACTACGGAGGAGAAGTACTTGCTTAGGAAGCTGTACATGTCCCGCACTATATGGAAGACTCCTAGACGTACTCGACTAGTACTCTCTCCCTACTCCGACTTGTTACCCTGCCTCCCGGACTATATAAGGCGAGGCAGGGACCCTTCTCTCATCATCTCATCTCACGGCGTACAATTGCATCATCTTGTAATCGTACCCAATCAATCCAGAGCTACGCAGCATACAGGACGTAGGGCATTACGCACCTCGTGGCCCGAACCTGTCTAAATTGTGTGCCACGCGTCTCTTCCTTCGAGTTACCGATCTCGGCGAGGCCACATTCATCTACTTCGGGTACTCTCCTTAGTAGGTTGCCGGTCTAAAACACCGACACCCTCAACTTGAATCTACGATTCGACTTAAGGATCGGGGGCTACATTCCATATGGAATGCGATTATTCGAATCGCATTTTCCATATGGTTTCTTCTTCAAGACAAGGCGAGTATTATTGAAGACCTTCAAGAGTAGAACTCGAGGACGCTTGGGAATTACTCGAGGAGACTTCAAGACTACTCAAGGATTAGCTGGAGTACCTTCTAGCCTCGAGATGCTTCAAGTACTCTTGAGGACTTTTGGCTTGTAGTAATCAGGGACACCTGAGGACTACTCGTCAAGGCCTTCAAGACTACTCGAAACTATCCTACTCGACTACAAAGTACTCGGGGCCTTGTCGTATGGACCTCCATAGGCCCACTACTCAGTGGGCCCCTGGGACTACTCGCCTTGTGCCACACGGCACCTGATGGCGTAGGGCGCAAGGACTACGGTGGAGAAGTAATCAGATAAGAAGCTATACATGTCCTGTACTATGTAGAGAACTCCTAGACGTACCTGACTAGTACTCCGTCCTCAAATCAACTTGTAACTCTGCCTCTCGGACTATATAAGGCGAGGCAGGGACCCCTCTTTCTCTCGTACGCATCATCTTGCAAACACATCTAACCAATCCAGAGCCACGCAGCATACAGGACGTAGGGTGTTGACGGATAAAAGACGTATGCCTCTACGATCCACAAGCATATGGACACCACACCTTTTTCACCACGGGATTCCCAAGGTTCTTGTCAATCCGCGGAGCAAAGGGATTACAAGAGTTCAATCTACTTCTACGCACTAGCTACTAAAACCCTAACTATTATTATACTAGAAAACAACTAAGCTACACTAGAGAGAATGATAAGCGATCAAGGTAGGAGACACTCGCCCATGGGTCTATGATCATGCAATCGATTAAAGACATGAAACCAATCTAATCTATCGGGGATTGTGACCACGGTTTCGCCCTTTCCCTCCCCTCGTACTGTCACTACGTGAAGGTATTCATGACTAGACCTATGATGGACACGGCGTATTGAATGGATCTAAGGAAGCATAGAGGCCCTACTCCCTTTACGGCAAGGTATCTAACCTTAAGCATTAAAGTATATTCAACACAAGATGATAGATAGATAATCCGACAAAGTTTGATTACATCTCAAGATCGATTACAACCCATGGACGAATAAGGAGATTACCCCATCAAAGTGCTGGACATAGCACCATTGATCATGGTTTCCCTTCTGACGATGTCTTTCTTCTTCTCCACGAGAGGGTGCTTCCTTCAAGGTGCACGATCTCCCTCCGGAGATCCTCCTCCTCTCTCTCTAGCTTGTGGATGGCCTCCTAGTGCGAATGGCTCTCTCCCCGTCGAATGGCGGCGCCTCCAGGCTTTTAGGGTTGAAGATCCTTCGGGTGCAAGGAAAGGGGGGCAGAACCGGCAACCGGAGTGGGCTTGGCCAGCCGGCCTGGGACGACCGCCCCAGGCCCATCTTGGCCCGGCTCGGTCGCCCCTTTGTTCCCGTGGGTCCTCAGGTGATTATGCACTTTGTCCCCTCCACTTGCATGATTTTGACGATGTCATCCTCGCGTCCAAGATGGAGGTTCTCCGCGCATGAAGTTCGATCTTTTACGCTTCAATCCCCGGGGGTGTTCCTCATAGCACTTTGGTCCTTGCCACCATTGGAAGTGATTTCATCAAGCTTATGAACACGAACAAGACTCCGTAAATGCTCCTTTGAACTTGTTGCGAATCCATCCTTTATGTCCATGTTTTCCTACATAAACACAACACTTCCAAATGCATGCACATAGATGAACTTATTATATGATTAGTGTGCCTAGTTGCGGGTTAGTTCCATAATCAAATCCAAACCAAAGTGTAATGAACATGCTAGGTGTACCAAAATACACCGTCAACATCTCTCCCACGCTTACCTCTTGCACGTCCTCGGACAAGTACTCGTAAAAGAACTTCGTCCAAAGCGTTGTAATCGTGTATCGCTAATCCTTCTTCACAAGTTAGTCAACCCTTTCATCTTTAATACATAAACACAAAGTAATGACCATCAAACATAAACATGGGCGTTTAGAATTTTTACCACATCAAGATTTACCTCACAACTCAAACTCTTCACTCGAAGTCTTCAAATTCAGCCACGCTTACTTCTTTGCTTCCATCAGAGGGTTTTTATGATTTAAAAACAAAATTCCTGCAACAAGTATTAGACAAAAACCTTTCTCCAAGCTCTCTCAAGTCACTCATATGAGGTGGCTATCCTAAACCAATTTTATAAAACTCTCACCTCCCATAAGTCTCTCATATAATATATAAAGTGGAGCTATATGTAGGGCTAGCACAATCAACACAAGTATTGTCGAACTAAGAACTTCCTCTAATGGTTGTTTACCTTTCAAAGCAAATGATCATGAGAATTAACCATATGTAGGGATATCAAGGATGAGAAGATTTAGAATGGTGGACATGTGCAAGGGCAAAAGAAAATTGTGACTACAAGGCACCGATGACGTCCTCGTTGTCGGATTGCACATGGTTGGAAAAGAGTGAAACTTTCGTCTCTCAACAACGTGACATCCTTCCTTGCACTTTATTTTTCTTTTCTTCACTTGATCCATCCCTCTCATACCTTTATTGCTACCTCCTCTTTTCTCTTTTTTCTTTTTCATTCATTCTTTCATTCTCATATTTTTTTCTCTTTCTTTAGTTTTCCATATTTTTTCTTTCTTCCTTTCTTTTCCATACTCATACTTTTATCTTTATTTTTCCCTCTCTTGACAACTTTTCAAAGCTCTCAACTCCTCTCTTTCTCGCATGCGTACAATCTGAAATTTTAAATAAATCATGCTAGAGACGAGATGAAATCTTTGAAAGTAGGTTGTGTTCAAGGAATGCGATGTACAAAAGAGATGTATAGGGTTGAGTATGGAATTCGGCGATGTACGGGACTTCCAATGTGAAAGTCACGTTACCGAATGTATGACGAGGCTAGCAACAAAAGATAAGCACAAGAACATGATCATTGCTCGAAATTAAAACTCACAAGAGAGAAGGATCCTAGCCTAACTCATCGTGCTAATCACACTTATGGTGGAGCAAAAAAATAAATTGGCCTTGTATAGGATTTTTTGTTACTCTCAACTTGGAAAAAGGAGGTTTTGCTAACATTTATTACAAGGGTTTTTAGATAATTTTCAGAACTGAAATCCTCCAACTTTTAGAATTGAACATAGCACAACTAACATGCGAATCTCAAGATCGAAGTGTGGTGTGGGTACTTTAAGTAGTAGCAATTCCACTAAGCACCATGGTAAACGTTTTTCAAACCACACACTTATGTTCATATATCCAGAATCAAAGATAAACAAACAAGTGAATAAAGATAAGCATCACACAAGACACAAAATATATAAAGACTCTTTTTATTTGATTTTCTTTGACTCGACACTATTTTAAGACACTTTCAAACTTGCAAAAATTTAAAAACACACTCGAAAACTAAGACTCATTAAACTCTAAAACTCTCACTCGAAGACTAAACCGAACCTAAACTTGAAACTCAAAAGCTAAGGCTAGCTAGCTAGCTCTCCCCCACGCTAAAAACATACGACGTACTCGTCGTATCTTACAAAATTCCTAAGGGGAAAACTAGACCTAGTGGTACTTTAAGCAAGTATTGCACCACTTGCCTCTCATGTTCCCGACCATGCCAAAGAATTTGCGCACGTTGCGGTTAAGGAACTTGTAATCGTCTTCAACTACGCGCTCCAAATTCTCCAAACGCTGCTTCATCGCTACCATGGCTTGGAGACATTCGTCGACCGACGCGTAGAGATCCGCGATGGATTGACGGCAAGCTCGACAACACATCGGATGCAATTTGAAGGGGTCATCATCACCATTGTCTCTGTCGTCGTCGCCACTATCGTCGTCGCCACCACCATTGTCGTCGCCGCCGCTATTAGGGCCTTCGGGAGTCTTCTCCTTGGGCACCTCATCCCAAATGTAGAGGTCGTTATCATCTCTTCCGGCGGCCGCCCACAAGCTCGGGCTACGATCGTCGGAGTAGTTGCTACCCCCATAATCCTTAGGTTCGGGCGACACCTCCTTGTAGTCTTTCCGCTTCATGCCTTGGATGCGCGCCAACCTTCGAACGGGCGTAGGGACCTTCTCTCCTTCGATGGGGTTGCGAGATGCAATAGCTCCGGTCGGGACACGCCCTCCGCAACGGATACGGGCGGTCCTCTTGATCTCGACGGGTAGCTTGAGCTCGCATCGCTTTGCCTCCTCCATCGATGGCTCCTTGGCTTCTAGCTCCAACTCCAAGCTCCACGAGGACACAATGGCTGCTGCGTGGGTGCAAAATATTGCTTGAAGGGATTTATTCCCGAGCTCCCAATTCGGCCAAAAGTCCGAAGAGAAAACCCCTAGGAACCTCATTTTCCTTTTTTAAACTTCCCTTAAAATTTTCTGACCGAAGAAGGAACTCGAAAAGGAGCAATTCGGGCAAAAATCAGGGACGCCCGCCGCCGGGACCCACTTGGGCCGGTCGGACCGGCCGGCCGCCGGCCCACCCTGCCTCGGGGGCCGGGCCGGTCCGGTTTTTCGCGCACCGCCCTTTTTTCATCTCCTTATCCATGGGAAAAAGTTGGCCCAGTAAATCTTCGCGAGAAACTCCATAAAATTAAAAGAAAAATTATTTACAGAAATTCATGCCTTGTTTTTCGTCCTAGGTGAAGACATCAACATGGTGAAGGGGTACAACGTCGGGTTCGTAGTAAACCTTAAGCCGTTGGCCATCCACCATAAATTGATCGCCTTTTATATCGATAATGGTTACCGCTTCGTTGGAGAGCACCGAATGCACAACATAAGGTCCATTCCACTTGCTTTGCAATTTCCCCTTTCCGAAGGTTTTAAACCTCGAATTGTAGAGGAGGACCTTATCTCCTTCTTTAAACTCTTTCTTTTTCAATCTTTTATCATACCACCTTTTGATTCTCTCTTTGTATATGCTTGCATTTTCATACGCCTTTAACCTCATCTCCTCTAGCTCGCTTATTTGGATCCTTCGTTTCACCACCGCGGCATCGAGATCGAGGTTCATCTCTTTAATCCCCCAATAGGCTTTATGTTCCAACTCAACCGGAAGGTGGCAAGCTTTTCCATAGACGAATTGATAAGGGGTCATACCTATCGGTGTCTTGAACGCCGTTCGATAAGCCCATAAAGCTCCGTCTAATTTCTTTGACCAGTTTTTGCCTCCCTTCTCTACGGTTTTGTTGAGGATGCTTTTTAATTGCCTATTTGATGTTTCCGCTTGTCCGTTGGTTTGTGGGTGATAGGCCGTAGAGACCCTATGCTCAATTCCCAACTTGGACAAGCACTTTTTGAAATTCTTCCCGGTGAAGTGAGTTCCTCCATCACTTATCAAGATTCTCGGTGTTCCGAAATGAGGAAAAATCACATTCTTGATCATAGTAATGGACTCCTCCGTGGAAGCTTTACGACACGACATAGCCTGTATCCATTTGGATACATAATCAACCATGACTAGAATATGTTCATATCCGCATGATTTTTGAAAGGCCCCATGAAGTCTATACCCCATACATCGAATATATCAATTTGTAGGTTGTATTTCAAAGGCATAGAATTTCTTTGAGAGATGTTTCCGGTTCTTTGGCATTCGGGGCATGATGCAACATATCTTTTAGTATCTTCATGCATCTCCGGCAAATAGAATCCGCTCGACCATACTTTTGCTTGGTTTCGAAAATGGCTATAGTGTCCACCGTACTCCGCCGAGAGACACTTTCTCAAAATCTCTACCCTTTCTTCTCTTGACACACATCTTCTCATTACTCCATCATTGCCAAGTTTGAAGAGGTATGGTGCATCCCAAAAGTACTTTCTACTTTCGGAGATTATCTTCTTTTGAGAGTTTTTATCTATATGATCGAGAGGCATATTTCGAATTGCTCGAATGATATCGATCATCCAAGTGTCTTTATCAAGCACTCGATAGAGGTGGTCATCTCTCATCTTATCTTCTATGGGCTCTTTATCATCTTGTCCACGATTCATCCAAGACAAATGATCGGCCACGACATTCTCCACCCCCTTTTTATCATGAATTTCAACATCAAATTCTTGGAGAAGAAGGATCCAACGAATTAAACGTGGTTTAGCTTCCTTCTTAGCCAAGTGATACTTGATGGCTGCGTGATCAGTGTAAACAATGACCTTCGAGTTCACGATGTAAGATCTGAATTTTTCGAAAGCGAAAACCACCGCTAGCAACTCCTTTTCCGTAGTGACATAATTTAATTGCGCCCCACTAAGAGTTTTGCTAGCATAGTAAACGGCGTGAACTCGGCCTTCCTTTCTTTGACCCAAAACCGCGCCTACGGCGTAGCCACTTGCGTCACACATGATCTCGAAAGGTTGGCTCCAATCCGGAGGTTGAATAACGGGAGCACTCACCAACGCACTTTTCAAGGTCCGGAATGCCGCTAGGCACTTCTCATCAAAGTCGAAAGCCACATCCTTTTGAAGAAGATGCGTTAAAGGCTTAGTGATCTTTGAGAAGTCCTTAATAAATCTTCTACAGAATCCAGCATGGCCTAGAAAGCTCCTTAAGGACTTAACATCCATAGGAGGTGGGAGTTGCTCAACCGTTTCTACCTTAGCCTTGTCCACTTCAATGCCTCTCTCGGATATAACATGTCCGAGCACTATGCCTTGCTTAACCATGAAGTGGCACTTTTCCCAATTTAACACCAAATCTACCTCCGCACACCTCGTGAGGACCTTTTCCAAGTTTGCCAAGCAATCCATGAACGTCTTCCCATAAACGGAAAAATCATCCATGAACACCTCGACAACTTCTTCGATGAATTCCGAAAATACGACCATCATGCAACGTTGAAAAGAGGCCGGAGCGTTGCATAGACCGAAGGGCATCCTTCTATATGCAAATGTTCCGTAAGGGCATGTAAACGTTGTTTTGTGTTGATCATCCGGGTGAATGGGAATTTGCATGAACCCCGAGTACCCACCGAGAAAGCAAAAATAAGCGTGGTTTGCTAATCTCTCGAGCATCTCATCAATGAACGGTAGGGGAAAGTGATCTTTCTTCGTCGCTTTGTTAAGCTTACGATAATCACTACACATCCGCCACCCGGTCACGGTTCTTTGCGGTATCAATTCGTTCTTCTCATTCTTCACCACGGTCAAACCTCCTTTCTTTGGTACACAATGTACCGAGCTCACCCATTCGCTATGCGGAACCGGGTAGATGATTTTGGCATCAAGTAACTTGATGACCTCTTTCTTTACTACCTCTCGCATGGCATGAGTTAGCCTCCTTTGGTGGTCCACTACGGGCTTACATTAGTCTTCCATTGGTATACGATGAGTGCAAAAGGCTGGGCTTATTCCTTTGAGATCATTAATCAAATATCCAATCACCTTCCTATGTTTTTTCAATAAAATCAGCAACTTCTCATTTTCTTCGGGACTCAACTAGTCGCTCACAATGAATGGATAGGTCTTGTCTGGGCCCAAAAATTCATATTTTAATCCTTTGGGCAAAGGTTTAAGGTCTACTTCGGGCGCTTGTGGCTCCTCGGGTTTTATTTCTCCTATGTCTTCGAATTTTCCTTCCTCCACGCTTCCATCATGTGGTTCCAAACCTTTTGTTGCTTATTCTAGTTCTTCATCTTGTTGATTACTAATTTGATTCTCCATCGCTCTTTGCAGCGGGTCTCTAAGGGTTTCAACAAAACAAAGGCTATCTATCTCTTCTACTTCTTCGTCTTCGGGAGGAAAGGGTGTAAGGTGTTTAGAAGCACGAAGAACGTTATATGTGTACTTTGTTCCATTAAGGTTCATTGTTACCTTGCCTTCTCCGGCATCTAACACGTCATCAACCAACTTAAGAAAGGGCCTACCTAGGATTATGTGATCATGATTACTATGGTAAGCATCAATAACAAAGAAATCGGTTGGTATACAATTTCTAGAGATTTTTACTTTCATGTTGCAAGCAATACCTAGAGGTTTGATAGTTCTACCATCTCCCATAATTAATTTCGTTGATGTTGGAGCTAAGTCTAGGTTGTGGTCTTGAACTTTATCGTAAATTTTAGAAGATAGGACACTTACTTGTGCTCCGATGTCGCATAAAGCTTTGCATTGAACTCCGTTGATCACGCAACTCAAGTGTGGTGTCATCTTCTCTTCTTCTTCGGATCCTATCGCGTAGACTTCAGCGAGGCGAGAGTATGGTGATGCTTCGGGCTTGATCCCCATGATTCTCTTCACCTCAGCTATGTGTTCCGGATCCACTATGTCATCTCCAAAGAGTTTTTGGAAAATCTCACCGGTGGTTTCAAGGTCGTATGATTCTTCCGCTTTCTTCTCCGGTGGGAAATCCACTTCCAATGCTCTCGCCATTCCCTTTTGATTAGGGAACGGTCTTCTCTTGTCGAATACTTCTCCGTAATCGAGAGGAACCCAATCCATTGGTTCGAACTCCCTTAGTGGCTTCGCACTTGACATGCTTCTCTTGTTTGTCTCATTTGGTACGGCGAAGTCGATGCTCGGGGTAGTTCTTGACTTGATGTGTTCTTGTTCAAGCTTTTCCGTGATTGGTTCCTCTTTTGTGACTTCCGGGGTTGCCTCTTTAGAAAATTTAGCACACTTCTTGTTCCTTGAATTATATTCCGGCTCTTCCGCAAGTCTTGTTTCCCAATCTCTTCGCATGGCAGTCGCTTTACTAATTTTTTGTAGAAGTTGGACAGCTTCCGTGAGTGTTTTCTCCATGAGATCCCCACCTGCACACATTTCGACGTGTTGCATGCAACTAGGGGTTAGGGAAAAGAAAAATGTATGCAAGAGTACGTCACCGGAGAAGCCGAGTCTTGGTCCTTGTTTGATCAACCCATTAAACCTATCCCACGCTTGGTCTATCCCTTCCTCTTCTCCTTGCATGAAATTGATCACTTTCCTCCTTAGATGTTGAACCTTGCTAATTGGAAAGAACTTCTTGCAAAACTTCTTTGTCAACTTGTTCCAATTGCCTTCAACTTCAAAGGACGCAAACGAGTACCATGTATTTGCATTGCCGGCAAGTGAGTAGGGAAAGAGATTCCAGTTGAACCATTCATCGGGAACTCCCTCTTGACGCACCGTGTTGCATAGCGTCGTGAAATGCCTCGTTTGTCTATATGGGTTCTCTGTAACCATCCCTTCAAACGGGTTTGCCGTTACCATCTCGATGATCTTGGATTTAATCTCATAGTTGGTCGCTTCGAGCTTCGAATCCGACTCTTGTACTTTTATGTCTTCACGTCGAGGGCTAGCGTAATCCCTTAGTGATTTCTCCGGTTCTTCCACGGGTTGATTAACGAATGCCATCTAGACAATAAGATAAAAACAAAAACAAAAACGAAACAAGTGGTTTTGTAGATAATAGGTGTTAGATAAAACAAATAAAAGATAAACTAAATATAAAACTAAGTTAAATGCAAATCAAACGATGTAAACTAGCTTGCTGAACCCATATAGACAAAGGGGCTTGTTGACGTATAAAAGACGTATCCCTCTACGATCCGCAAGCGTACGGACCCCGCACCTTTTTCACCATGGGATTCCCAAGGTTCTTGTCAACCGCAGAGCAAGGGGATTACAAGCGTTCAATCTACTTCTACGCACTAGCTACTAAAACCCTAACTATTATTATACTAGAAAACAACTAAGCTACACTAGAGAGAACGATAAGCGATCAAGGTAGGAGACAGTCGCCCATGGGTCTACGATCATGCAATCAATCAAAGACATTAAACCAATCTAATCTATCGGGGGTTGTGACCACTGTTTCGCCCTTTCCCTCCCCTCGTACTGTCACTACGCGAAGGTATTCATGACTAGACCTATGATGGACATGGCGTATTGAATGGATCCAAGGAAGCATAGAGGCCTTACTCCCTTTACGGCAAGGTAGCTATCCTTAAGGATTAAAGTATATTCAACACAAGATGATAGATAGATAATCCGACAAAGTTTGATTACATCTCAAGATCGATTACAACCCATGGACAAATAAGGAGATTACCCCATCAAAGTGCTGGACATAGCACCGTTGATCATGGTTTCCCTTCCGACGGTGTCTTCCTTCTTCTCCACGAGAGGGTGCTTCCTTCGAAGTGGACGATCTCCCTCCGGAGATCCTCCTCCTCTCTCTAGCTTGTGGATGGCCTCCTGGTGCGAATGGCTCTCTCCCCATCGAATGGCAGCGCCTCCAGGCTTTTAGGGTTGAAGATCCTTCGGGTGCAAGGAAAGGGGGGCCGAACCGTCAACCGGAGTGGGCTGGGCCGGCCGGCCTGGGCCGACCGGCCCAGGCCCATCTCGGCCCGGCTCGGTCGCCCCTTTGTTCCCGTGGGTCCTCAGGTGATTATGCACTTTGTCCCCTCCACTTGCATGATTTTGATGATGTCATCCTCGCGTCCAAGATGGAGGTTCTCCGCGCATGAATTTTGGTCTTTTACGCTCAATCCCCGGGGGTGTTCCTCGTAGCACTTTGGTCCTTGCCACCATTGGAAGTGATTTCATCAAACTTATGAACACGAACAAGACTCCGTAAATGCTCCTTTGAACTTATTGCGAATCCGTCCTTTATGTCCATGTTTTCCTACATAAACACAACACTTCAAAATGCATGCACATAGATCAACTTTTTATATGATTAGTGTGCCTAGTGGCGGGTTAGTTCCATAATCAAATCCAAACCAAAGTGTAATGAACATGCTAGGTGTACCAAAATACACCGTCAACATAGGGTATTACGCACCTCGTGACCCGAACCTATCTAAATTGTGTGCCACGTGTCTCTTCCTTCGAGTTACCGATCTCGGCGAGGCCACATTCATCTACCTCGGGTACTCCCCTTGGTAGGTTGCCGGTCTAAAACACCGACAGCGTCCTTGGCCACCGGCTCCTTTCCCTTCTCCAACTTCTTCCCACGGCGGCTTTCGTCTTCGTCCTCCCTTCGTCCCCACTTCGACGGCGGTGGGCTCCTCGACACCATCTCCTCCTTCATTCGGTGACCGAAGATTTGTAGTGGTGAATCGCGAGGAGGATGAAGAAGTGAAGAAAAAGGTGATAAGCTTATGGAAGAAGCAGGGGAGGGCGATTGGGTGAGGGAGTTATATTGACAAGACGCGGAACCGTCATGTGCCTCTGCCCCCACCCACTACTCCATTACTGCCAGCACGTGCCACTCAATTGCGCATCGGGCTCCGTCTCGGGCGCGAAGCCACGTGTCGCCTTTCACTTACGCGGGAAGGAGAAGGGGCAGGGCAATGATGTCGGGCCCACTTGTCAACGACAACAGCCAAACTTGTCACACCCAGTTTTAAAGGCAAAACCGAATGCATAGATCACGTGTGCGCCAGGATCAAATTACACACACACTTAGACATTGTGAATACCAAAATTAGTGCCACACGAATAAAGAGTTATTACAAACCATAGTCTCAATCGAAACTTAAATAACGAGTTCTCGCAGCGGACAAAATGCCTCCACAGACAGCTGACTGAAGACTACGCACACCTAGAACTCCTGGAAATCTCCTGGAATGTCTTCGAAGTTCCCCCAGTCTAAGCAGCAATCCGGGTATTGTAGATGCAAGAGAATAAACAAGCGTGAGCACATGACGTACTCAGCAAGAGAGAACAACATAACATGCAAGGCCATATGGTGGATGGCTAAGGTTCAAGCAGTTTAGCATTTTAGTGAGTCAAGTTTTATTAGCAACTTGATTACTAAGAAGTGTAATTTCATACCAACCCAATTAGTAAGATATAAGCATCATAAAGAAAGAATAAAACAGCAATTAAACATTAAAGTTCCACAATTTAATCATGTGAGTGTCCAGGCCGCTCTTGACCGTGAGCACGACTAATCGATTAGTTTTACACTCTGAAGAGGTTGTACACTTTCACCACAAGTAGCATAAAAGCTCCGAAGAACTTTGAACCCAACCATGCGGTGTTTGCAAGGCACCATACCACACTACCGAGGTGTGATTGCATAGGGACGCTACATGGCCTTTACAAAGGTTCCCTAGCAAGTTATGACCCACAAGGTTCGGATCAGTTAGCAAGGTATAAAGTCCCCTAGCAGGTCGATTGTAGCGAACATGACATCATATGCCATTAGTTCGAGTTTGATTTTGGTGATTCATGACAACATGATCATTGGGACTAACCTTATTGTTTTAGCATGTCTTTGTAGAAACTTCTAGGTCCCAAGGATGCAAGAAAACCATATGCCAAATTGAGAAGATAGTGTATTTTTCGAGGGTCAAAACCGAGCAAGAAAAGGAAAAGAAAAGACACCGTCGGATGAACCGACGGTCCCTCAAATACAAGCGTCGGTGCAATCGTCGGACGAGTTGGTGCACAGGGTCAAACCCTAGGTGCCGTCGGATGAACCAACGGTCCAATTTCTAGATGCGTTGAAGGACCGATACGGCGAACCAGAGAGGGGGGGAGTGAATGGGAGCCGATAAAAATTCTTCTCGATGGAGATGAGAACTCCAACAAGACGAACACGGCTTCCAACACACGTCTCCGACTTACTACCCAAGTTGGTCAAGCCCACGTAGCCACTGGAGTGCCACTGGACCTAGGAACCAACACGCAATCTTCCGACTCGAGAAACGCAGCGGAAAAACCAAACCTCGAGTCTACAGACCCACACCGGTCAGACCGGTGAGCACCACCGGTCAGACCGGTCCCTGCTGGTGAAACTGAGCAACTTCCACTAAGTGGCTCTACACCGGTCAGACCGGTGAGACACACCGGTCAGACCGGTGACAGCCTGAAAGCCCCCAATACACCAAACAGGCCAACCGACCACCAAACGGACCCAAACTCGAAACAGCAGAACCACGGGACAACAACGAACTCACCAAGACGTTCACCCGAGCAAAATCCCACAAGGGCTTGCACCGGTCAGACCGGTCAAGAGCACCGGTCAGACCGGTGTGGCCTGAGCAGCTCGGGATGAACAGCACCCGCGGGTCAACTCCCCCAAATCCAAATCTCGATCTCCCGAATCGCTCCACGGACTTGAACAAGACTTTGGGGATATCAGGAACACCTCATGAGGAGTCCATAGCCAAGTTTAATCCCACCAAATCTCGTCCAAAAAGGAGGAATCGAAGAAATCCCGCCAAAAGCACTTCCAACCCAAGAACTCAAGAAACCCCCAAAATCGAGCACTTTTACTCACGGATTTGGGAGGGGAATCACAGCCCAAAGAACCACGAAGGGTTCCCACAAATTTCCCCCATCAAATCCCCAAGAGAAAAGCCCCGAAAACCACCCAAAGAAATCACCGAGAAAGGGCTCCGAAAATCACCACCAAGAACAACCGGGGAAAACACATCCAAACCTTGAGGAACCACGCCGAATCATCTATACATGAGACAAAGGTTCATACAAGGTCTAGCAAGCCGCCCGATCATCCATCCCTCTCTACAAGATCTCTCCGTGAAGCTCTCTTGCTAGTCCTAAGGAAAACCTAGAGAAAATAGGTGGAAAATAGGAAAACTAATGAGCTAGGGTTCCAAGAGTTGGCTGCCAACCTCTCACCTCTTAGGTTATATAGGCGGCAACCGAATGTCTAAAATGCCCCTCTCTACTAACTAGGGATACATGCCCCTCAAGGGCGGATTACGAATTCTTGATGTCTTCACCATCGGACGGATGCCGGCGACCGCACCTGCGTAGCCTCGACGCAAGCGATGCGATCCCGACGCGTGTCCTCCGCTTCGAAGATTTCGGACCGCGTCGTCGCACACCGGTCGGACCGGTGCTCCTCACCGGTCGGACCGGTCCCCACCGTCGGACCGGTCGGACCCACCGGTCGGACCGGTCCGGTGCCGCCGCACCTCCGTCTTCGGTTCTCCGGTCTTGGCTTTGTGGATCAACCAAGGAACCCGGTGGTTTTCCCGGTGAACCACCGGAAACCCCGCGAACTCGGTGTAGCCTCCGCCAATCTCCACTCATGACTTGGCTCCCACGTAGTCCCGGCTCGACCTTGGTTTTGAGGCTCAACCAAGAAACCGTCCACGACTTCATCTTCTTGTTCATGCCACCATGCGGCCCGCACTTG
Organism: Cenchrus americanus; assembly: GCA_947561735.1. Taxonomy (NCBI): domain Eukaryota; kingdom Viridiplantae; phylum Streptophyta; class Magnoliopsida; order Poales; family Poaceae; genus Cenchrus; species Cenchrus americanus. Next base: position 150,687,365 of record OX387242.1, on the reverse strand, counting down.
ACCCCCGCCGGCCACCGGGTCCCTCGAACGAAGCCTACTTGTCTTCTCCACACCTGGAGGCCTCACCGGCGACGACCTTTCGCGCTTGTTCTTCACCTGCACCAACACGAGTCAAGCCGCAACCTGCATCTGCAATACTTAGCCAGGAATCAGTCCACACAACGTTGTCAATCACTCATCACACAAGGAAGCCACCATCCACCGGTCCTCGAACCACACATGGTCCTCAATCTCCCCCTTGATGAGTGCATTGACAACACCCACATGAAAGTAACAAGAGAGAAAAGAAAAAGAAAAGAAACGAACAAAAAGAAACTCCAACAAGCGATCGAAAGCCAAACAAAGGCAAAGAGCAAGATCACTTGAAGGAAACAAGTCTCGGACCCCTTAGGCAAGGGCAACGGCTCGACACATCCGAGACAAAGCAAAACTCAAGCAAAGAGCACAAAACACCGAAACAAAACTCGAAAACTCACAAAGAGCTCCCCCTGCACACATGCAAGCTCCCCCTGAACCAATGCAACTCCCCCTGGACGAATGCATGCAAGAAACCACATGAAACAGGGCAGCTGCAGCAACTTCAGCTTACACCGGTCAGACCGGTCATCACCACCGGTCAGACCGGTGCCTAACATATGTACAGGACCAGCACTCACACCGGTCAGACCGGTGCTCATCACCGGTCAGACCGGTGTACAACAGAGCCCAGAAATGGCTCAAAACCACCTGAAAACCTTCTAAACGCGCCCAACAAGCCATTTCAAGCTCAAACTTCTCCCCCTTGTTGACAATGCATGAATCAAGCCAAAAATGCAAAACTTTCAACCTAGAGCTTCTCAAATATACAAAATTCAACATATGATGCTACACATGTCCAAATGAGCAAGATAGGTACTCTACGGCTTCGTATCGATCTCAACTACATGATCACCAAGTTTCACAACCATTGGACGAAGCTAAGATGGATTTTGGCAATTTTGCGAAAAACTTGCCTCTCATGAGCAAAGTCCTAAACATGATCAAAGCATATCAAAATGGCAAAGCCACACAAACTTCATGCTAGGACAGCCATTCTAATCATAAGACCATCACAAACACCCACAAGCACCTCATGTCATGTCAAAGCCACCGAGCCATGTGCCTACTTCTATGCATGAGACTTCTCATTGGTAGGCATCATGCAACGGTTTAGCACCCAAAGCAAATTAAATTCAGCACATATGACATGGGAGCATATTTTCCAAGCATTTCTCATTTCATTTTCAGATTTGTAAATGGTACATGAAATGTCTTTGCGACAAAAAGGAACTTATGCTCCTCCACAAGATAAATCAAGAGGGCTAAACATTCATGATGGCAAATGAGCCTTTGGCCCCATATGATCAATAAACTAGCTATCCAACCATAAATTAAGCATAGCAAGGCCACAAAGACATGTCAAGAGCATGTAAAGGCATTTACACATGAGAGAGCATACATGAGACATTTTTCAAAAACATAGCTATCAACCATGGATTATTCATCAAGATCATCAAGAGCTAAGCCAAACTAACCGTAGCATACCAAACAAGCTCACAAAGACATATATCTCATTCCATGGTGAACAATGTATATGAAAGAAGCTTTTCCTAACCAATGCATATGATACAAAATGCATGCAATCTAAGATACAAGGATGCCTATACATCATGTTACATATGCCATGCCAAATGCAAGAAATGCACAAAGAAAAGCTATACATATGCTACAAACCGGCTCCTCGAGGGGAGGCAAAACGGGCTCGACACCACCGGCAAAAGAAAGCTCCCACACACCCAACTCAGGAAATCAAACACACACCAAGTTCCCCCCGCAAACGAGTGAAAGTGGCTTGATCTAGGGGTTTGGTGAAGATATCGGCTAGTTGGTCATGTGTGGGTACATGGATCAAAGCTATCTTTCCTTTCTCGACGTTGTCTCTCAGAAAATGATACCTCACTTCTATGTGCTTGGTTTTGGAATGAAGCACTGGGTTCTTTGCAACGCTTATGGCACTGGTGCTATCACATTGAAGTGGGACATGGGTATACTCCTCACCAAAGTCACTCATGGTGTAGGTAATCCAAAGGAGCTGAGAGCAACAACTAGCAGCGGCAACATACTCGGCCTCGGTAGTGGATTGAGCAACACTCGACTGCTTGCGGGAAGACCAAGACACCAAAGAAGAACCCAAAAACTGACAAGTCCCAGAAGTGGACTTCCTATCCAACCGACACCCGGCAAAATCCGCGTCTGAAAAACCATGAAGCGCCAAAGAAGAGGACGCGGAGTACCAAAGGCCGAAGTCGGGAGTGTGACGCAAGTACACGAAAATTCGCTTCACCGCTTGCCGATGCGAAGTCCTCGGAGACGCTTGAAAACGAGCGCACGGACACACCGAGAGCGCGTATGTCCGGCCTCGTCGCCGTCAAGTAGAGGAGTGACCCGATCATGCTCCGGTACTCCTTCGATCCACGTGTTCACCTTCCTCGTCCGCATCAAGAGCCGTAGTCGTACTCATCGGCGTCGTCATAGCCTTGGAGTCCTCCATCTTGAACTTCCTCACAATGTCCTTGGTGTACTTAGCCGGTGCACAAATGTTCCTTCCTTTGATTGCTTGATTTGTAGCCCGAGGAAGAAGCGCAACTCACCCATCATGCTCATCTCGAACTCCCCGCTCATATCATCCGCAAACCTCGCAACAAGAGAGTTAGACGAGCCACCAAAGACAATATCATCCACGTACACACCGCACAATCGGGATATCTCCGCCCGCCTCGGCAAAAACAAGGTCGATCGACCTTCCCCATCTCAAAACCTCTCTCAAACAAGAACCCCCTCAACCTCGCCATACCAAGCTCTAGGCGCCTGCTTCAACCCATACGGCGCCTTCCTCAACTTGTACACCGGTGGGGGTACCTCTCACTCTCAAACCCCGGAGAGGTCTGCCTCACATACACTTCTTCCTCCAAGCACACCATTCAGAAAAGCACTCTTCACATCCATTTGGTGCAACTTGAACCCTTTAGCCACGGAAAAGGCTAGAAGGATCCTAATCGCCTCCAAACGGGCTACGGGAGCAAAGGTCTCCTCGTAGTCGACCCCCTCCTTCTGACCGAACCCCCCGGGCAACAAGTCTCGACTTGTTCCTCACAACCTCACCCTTCTCTCCCTCTTTGTTTTTCCACACCCACTTGGTACCAATCGGCTTACACCCCGGGGGAGGGTCAACCAACTCCCACACCGATTCCTCTCAAAGTTCTCCAACTCCTCATGCATCGAGTTAACCCAATTGTGATCGGATAGTGCGTGTCCAATGTCTTTGGGCTCGAAAGAAGCAACAAACGCAGCATGAGCAAAATGGGAATTGTTTCGAACCCTCGACCGTGTAGTGCGTTCATTCATGTCGCCGATGATCCTCGAAGCTGGGTGATCCACTTGAACTCGCCGGGGAGGTTCTCGCCTCGAAGCTACCTCCCCCTCAACATCAGCTTCTCCTCGTTCTTGATTAGTCGTCGTAGGTGTAGCAGAGGGTCCATCCATCATCGTAGTCGAAGTAGTGGGTACATGTTCAGCCGGGGGCACCGCACCGCCATCCTCATCATCACCACGTTCATGCTCCTCCTCCTGAAAGATCTCCTCGCCAAGCTCATCATCACCTGCACACTCAAAGACAAGCCGACTACGTGGCTCTCGTCTCGTCGAAGGTTACCTCGCAAGTCTCCACGATTTGGTTAGTTTCAAGATTGAGCACACGATACGCTCTAGAATGAGATGCATAACCAAAGAAAATGCCATCGACAGACCTAGCCTCAAACTTATCCAACTTCCTGCCTTTCTTCAGAATGAAACACTTGCAACCAAAGACATGGAAGTGACTCACCTTGGGTGTGCGGCCATGCATCAACTCATAGCATGTCTTCTTCTTGTGCACCCTGAGGTATATCCTGTTCGACACATAGCATGCGGTATTCACCGCCTCGCCCCAATACCTCCTCGGAGTCCTATGCTCATCAAGCATCGTCCGAGCCATCTCGCACAAGGTCCTGTTCTTCCTTTCCACAACTCCATTCCGGGGAGGCGTATACGGACTCGAAAAGCGGGTGCTCAAGACCCAAGTCATGACAAAAGGTTTCAAAACGAGAGTTCCTGAATTCCGAGCCATTATCACTGCGGATAGCTCGTATGGCATCTCCGTGCCTCTCGTTCCTCAACCTCAAGACTAGATCTCGAACAAAACCAAACGTCTCCCCCTTCTCCTCAAGAAAGAACACCCAAGCATACCGAGAATAGTCGTCCACCACAACAAGGACATACCACTTCCCACCCGCGAGATCGCACACGAGGCCGGGCCAACAAGGTCCATATGGAGCAGCTCGCATGGACGCTCAGTCATCACATCGGTGAGAGGCGGGTGAGAAGAGGCCACCATCTTGGCATGCCTACACGGCGCACAAACCAACTCTTTCTCAAGCCTCAACCGTGGCAATCCTCGGACCAAATTGAGTTTACTCAAGCGAGACAAAAGGTCAAAGCTCAAGTGACCCAACTTCCTATGCCATTTCCACAACTCACTCGAAGAACCAGCCAAGAAACAACGCTCAACACCCGAAGACTGAGAAAAATCAGCACGAAACACCTGACCCTCGGGAACGACCATACAAACAAGGTCCCCTCGAGAGTCCACAATCCGAGAACCACCGAGGCCGAAACAACACCTCAAAACCCTCATCCAACAACCGAGACACGGAAAGCAAATTGTACCCCGGCGATTGAACAAGAGCAACACGCCTCGAGTGATCTTGTCACTCACTTTTATCTCACCTTACGAAAGCACACGCCCACGCCCATTGTCCCCAAAGGTGATGTACCTCTTTGTCACCACCGGGACGAGACTTGAGAACCACCCCCTGTCTCGGTCATATGCCTCGAACAACCGGAGTCAATCGGCCCAAATGTTCTTCAAGTCTCCCACCCTGCACATCAAAAATAGGCACGTGAGCGAACAAACGACTCAGCACTGGGGTTAGAACCAAAAGAGGAAAACCAGTGCCGAGCCATTTGCTCGAAAGTGGGGTTAGCACCAACCAAAGCATTTCTCCTACCAAAACTACCTCCACGAACACCACCACGGTAACCACCCTGAGGGAACCACCCCTCTCTGCCTGGAGGAGGACCAAAACCACGCAAGAAAGCCCGTGGAACGTCCTTCCTCTCCAACTCACTGCCACGACTCCTCCAATCCCCGTATTGAGCACGAGGTGGAGAACGCCTAGCAACCGACCACCGCACCCTTTCCCGGCCCAACCACCGAACCACGACCACCGAAACAACCCTCGCACCGTACGAGCACGAAACCCGAACATCCGTCCGCCGGGCCCGCACCGGTCCGGAGGTGCTCCACACCGTCCGACCGGTGTGGTCCGGGCAGCACGACCACCCGGCAGCCTTCTTCTCTCCCCAAGCCCGAACCGTCCTCACAATCGCCTTGCCCCCGGGCATCCGCATACGAGGCTCAAGTACACCATCGGAAGGGTGGTACTTGTCCTTGTTAGCCCACTCCTTCTCCATTCTCTCCTCTCGCTTCCTCTTGAAGCAAAACTCCTCCTTATGGCCATCTCTCCCACAATAGCCACAATGGAACCTCACAAGCTTAGGCTTTGGCTTGGGATGTGGTCGCTCACTCGGTTTCTCTCCACTCAAACCCTCCACCGGTTTCTCACCACTAGCCTTCTCACTCTCCTTCCCAAAGAACACTTTCCCCGAAGTGCTCACAAACTTGATAGGCTTTTGTAGGTCATTTGTGGGTGTAGGAAACACGGGTGGAGGCCGGGGTTGTGTCTAGTCGGTTCCTTAGATGGTTAGGTTTTGGTGGGAAATCATTCTTGTGGTGGGTTTTTGGTGGCTCCGGGATATTCTCTCCACTTCCCTCACCAACCTTGTTTGCCCCAAGCCCCTCACCATCTTGCCTCTTAAAGGCCTCAATCATCATCCTCAACCGAGGCTCGTGGACCGGGACAACCAACCCATCAACTTCCTCAAATCATCATTCTCATCCCGCAAACGGTCAACATAATGTGCAAGCTCCAAATTTTTCAATGCATGCATTTCACGGGTAGAGCAAGATGTAGGCATGGGTTCCTTCAATTTAGCCTCGAGCGAACTAGTGTAAGCATGCATCTCATCAATCTTAGCATGCAAAACGGGGCAAGAAGTGCAAGCACCTAGCAAAGCGAGTCTAGACTTAAGCTCGACCACTTCAACCCTAAGCACATCTAGTTCCTCACACTTGGAGGCATGCTTCTCCTTGAACAAAGCAAGATCAGCAAGGAAAATAGAGCAATCAGCACAATCATTCTCATCAGAAACAACAGGGCTTGCCTTAAGCGAATCAATCTCAAGCTTGCTATCAAGCACCTGTGTCTCTAGCTCAGCCACTCTAGTCCTAGCATCCTCGAGTGAAGCCCTAAGCTCTTTCCTCATTTTCTTGGCCTCTCTAAGCATGTCATCACGGTTATCAAGCAAAGAGCCAAGCCTCTCATTCTCCTGGCGCAAGAAGGGAAGCTCATCACGCACCTCGTCGTCGGACTCGCAGTCCGAATCGCTCCGTGTGCTCTTCTTGCTCGCCGAGCTCAACGCCATGGTGCGAAGCCGTCTCTCGCGAAGCAGCTCAGCCCGCTCAGGTTCTTGGACGACCTCTTGTTCTTGCGGCGATCTCCCTCGTCATCGCCGGCGCTCGAGCTCGAGGTGGAGTACGCGGAACTGGAGTCGACGTCGCTCGCTCCAACCATCGCTCGGGCCTTGCCTCGGCCCTCCTTCTTCCTCGATCGTCGCTCGTCCTTGTACTTGTTCTTGTGCTTGCTCTTGTGGTCGCGCCTCGAACGGTACTTGCCATCGTTCATCCTCGGCTTGTGCTTGTAGCCGTCCTTGTTCTCGGCCTTCTCCGGGCGGTCGGCGACGAAGTGTCCCGCTTGCCGCACCGGAAGCAAGTCCTCGTGTTCCTCCTCATGTTCACGCGGTTCTCGTGCGGCCTCTCAAACCGCCTCGTCAACGGCGCCGGCTCGTCCTCTCCAAGGTCATCAAACTCCTCATCCGGCATAGACATCAGAGAGGAAAACGAGAACATCCTGGTGGATGGGTTAGAGTTAGTCTTTCCTTTGGAACCACCAACGAGGGCAAGACTATGGGAATCGTCGGTCCCTCGAGCTTGGCAGTCATGCCCCTATCCACCTCAGCCGACTTGAGCTTCGAGAACAGCTCGTTCACCGTCAGAGTATCGTACCGCTCCGACTCGACTATGGCCTCGAACTTTCCGCTCCATATCGTACGATCCAAAGAGTGTAAGAGCTTGACCACTCTATCATGATCATCGTACGGGAGCACGTCCACATTGGCCCTCATGTTGTTCACCACCACCGTGAACCTCTGAAACAAGGCATCGATGGACTCACCGGGGAGATGAGTGAAGTTCTCGTACTCTCTCCGTAGGTCGCATACAACCGTGCTCGAACACGGGCGTTCCCAACATGAGCCTCCTTCAACACCGCCCAAATCCTACAAGCCAAGTGCTCGGTGTGCACCCGATCGAACTCAGGCTGACACAAAGCACGAAACAAGTAGTCGACCGCCTTATTGTTGGCGTCGAAACTGTCCCTCGATCCTGGAGCGAGGAAATCCACCGGCTGGACATAGCCTGTGTCCACCGTGACATCCCAAAGGATCTGACCCTTTCCGCGGAGAAACGCACCCATCCGCTTGCTCCACATCTGGTAGTTCTTGCCATCGAAGTGTGGAGGACCCGAACCCCGTTCCTGGTACGCCATCCTTGGATCTTAGACTGGTTAGAGTCAACACAGACCCGAACCGGCTCTGATACCACTTGAAGGACCGATACGGCGAACCAGAGGGGGGGGAGTGAATGGGAGCCGATAAAAATTCTTCTCGATGGAGATGAGAACTCCAACAAGACGAACACGGCTTCCAACACACGTCTCCGACTTACTACCCAAGTTGGTCAAGCCCACGTAGCCACCGGAGTGCCACTGGACCTAGGAACCAACACGCAATCTTCCGACTCGAGAAACGCAGCGGAAAAACCAAACCTCGAGTCTACAGACCCACACCGGTCAGACCGGTGAGCACCACCGGCCGACCGGTCCCCGCCGGTGAAACTGAGCAACTTCCACTAAGTGGCTCTACACCGGTCAGACCGGTGAGACACACCGGTCGGACCGGTGAGCACCGAAAGCCCCCAATACACCAAACAAAGCCAACCGACCACCAAACGGACCCAAACTCGAAACAGCAGAACCACGGGACAACAACGAACTCACCAAGACGTTCACCCGAGCAAAATCCCACAAGGGCTTGCACCGGTCGGACCGGTCAAGAGCACCGGTCGACCGGTGTGGCTCGAGCGACTCGGGATGAACAAGACCCGCGGGTCAACTCCCCCAAATCCAAATCTCGATCTCCCGAATCGCTCCACGGACTTGAACAAGACTTTGGGGATATCAGGAACACCTCATGAGGAGTCCATAGCCAAGTTTAATCCCACCAAATCTCGTCCAAAAAGGAGGAATCGAAGAAATCCCGCCAAAAGCACTTCCAACCCAAGAACTCAAGAAACCCCCAAAATCGAGCACTTTTACTCACGGATTTGGGAGGGGAATCACGGCCCAAAGAACCACGAAGGGTTCCCACAAATTTCCCCCATCAAATCCCCAAGAGAAAAGCCCCGAAAACCACCCAAAGAAATCACCGAGAAAGGGCTCCGAAAATCACCACCAAGAACAACCGGGGAAAACACATCCAAACCTTGAGGAACCACGCCGAATCATCTATACATGAGACAAAGGTTCATACAAGGTCTAGCAAGCCGCCCGATCATCCATCCCTCTCTACAAGATCTCTCCGTGAAGCTCTCTTGCTAGTCCTAAGGAAAACCTAGAGAAAATAGGTGGAAAATAGGAAAACTAATGAGCTAGGGTTCCAAGAGTTGGCTGCCAACCTCTCACCTCTTAGGTTATATAGGCGGCAACCGAATGTCTAAAATGCCCCTCTCTACTAACTAGGGATACATGCCCCTCAAGGGCGGATTCGGAATTCTTGATGTCTTCACCATCGGACGGATGCCCGGCGACCGCACCTCGCGTAGCCTCGACGCAAGCGATGCGATCCCGACGCGTGTCCTCCGCTTCGAAGATTCCGGACCTGCGTCGTCGCACACGGTCGACCGGTGCTCCTCACCGGGCCGACCGGTCCCCACGGCGGTCGACCGGTCGGACCCACCGGTCGGACCGGTCCGTGCCGCCGCACCTCCGTCTTCGGTTCTCCGGTCTTGGCTTTGTGGATCAACCAAGGAACCCGGTGGTTTTCTCGGTGAACCACCGGAAACCCCGCGAACTCGGTGTAGCCTCCGCCAATCTCCACTCATGACTTGGCTCCCACGTAGTCCCGGCTCGACCTTGGTTTTGAGGCTCAACCAAGAAACCGTCCACGACTTCATCTTGCTGTTCATGCCACCATGCGGCCCGCACTTGACCCCGCTGGCCACCGGGTCCCTCGAACGAAGCCTACTTGTCTTCTCCACACCTGGAGGCCTCACCGGCGACGACCTTTCGCGCTTGTTCTTCACCTGCACCAACACGAGTCAAGCCGCAACCTGCATCTGCAATACTTAGCCAGGAATCAGTCCACACAACGTTGTCAATCACTCATCACACAAGGAAGCGACCATCCACCGGTCCTCGAACCACACATGGTCCTCATGCGTCAAACGAGTTGCAGAGGAAGAGTAGCGAAGACAGTAGCATCGGATGATCCGACGGTCTGAGTGGGGACACCGTCGGTCTAACCGACGCTCAGTTTGAATTCATACAGAGACGCGCAAAGACGAAGCCTTCAGCACCGGATGATCCGACGCCTTGGTCAAGGCATAGCGTCGGTCTATCCGACGGTCTGTTGGAAGCTAACAATACCGACTTGGACGCGAGGCCTTCAGCACCAGATGATTCGACGTAGCGTCGAAGCATAGCGTCGGAGTAGTTGTGTCAGAGAACCTCAACGGCTACGTGACGTGGGAGGGGCACCGGATGAACGGACGCCCTGGAAAAGCATAGCGTCGGATCATCCGACGGTACCTTTTTCAGCAGCTTTAGCCAACGGCTAGTTTGATGCCTTGGGCTATTCATACCCCCTCCACTCACCCATTTGAGGTTGCTGGATTGTGTGGAAGTGCAGAGAAGTTCAAGACACATTGAAGATCATATCCAATCCATCCAAGTGCTTAATTGCTCATCCTTAGACTTGCATATGCTTTGTGTGTATGTGCTTAGTGCTAGACTTAGCTTAGAGCTGAGTGAGTGCAAGGTTGTGCCAACCTTGTGAGGTGATTCTTGAGTGAATCCAGTTGTAAGAGGTTCGCCGGAAGCCTTGGGGCCTAAGTGGCTCACCAGCAATCGTCATCGACCCTCCGACTTGGTGTGGAGCGGCGAGGACACTTTGTGCGGGGGACGTGGAGACCCCCTTCCTTGGTGGAGAAGCTCCTTAGTGGAGGCGGCATGAAGGTGACCAAGGGAGCTTGACAAGTGCCTAAGTGGCTAGCCTTTGTGGCGAGTCAAGTGGTGCTCTTGGGAGAGACTTGGTGACCGGGAAGCAATACTCTTGTGTGAGTGCTTCAACAACGTGGACTAGGGGTGGCTTAGTGCCTACCGATACCACGGGATAAATCGCGTGTCAAGAGTTTGCTTCCTCTCATCCCCTTTACGTTTCCGCATTTACTCTCTTGCAATCTTTGCTTGCCTTTACTTTCCTAGAGTAGTATCATGCTAGGATTCGCTATAGGTTGCAAACCTTTGTTTGGGATGGGAGTTTCACACTAGAACAACCTTAGTTGCACATTTAGATAGTATGTTCTAGTTTACTTTGAGAAAAAGTAGTGAAGCCATAGGTTAAGTTTTTAAGTTGCCTAATTCACCCCCTCCCCCTCTTAGGCTAACGGGCATCCGATTCCTTACATTGATACCCCACCATAAAAAGAATAACTCACCCAACCCCCTGCTAGAGCGAGTCTATACCCCGCAGTACTGTCGATCCCTTGTCCTTATCAGGTAGGACCATCCCAAGCTAAAGTTCCTAATTATTCATCCAAGATCATTGCCCATTAGTTCTTGTGGTTGTACTGTTTTCCTGGGTGGTTCTCCATGTTCCGATTAACATATTAAAGTGGTCTTGCAAAGTAAAGAACATAAACCGGAACATAGAATATAAAGGTATCCAAGTTTGATTAATACCAATACCGGTTGAGCATGCTAAGCAATAGCTACCACAAGATTAATTTAATAAACCCGGTGACAAGGTAAAGGTAGTGAAAGACTAGGCATGATCCTTAATAGGTTCCCTTCAAGTTAATGCAAGCGGAAAAGTAAATACAGTTAACTTAAATGCATGTTATGTAGGACAAGCGGGTATGCATCAAGGAAGACTTGCCTTCAACAAAACTCTGCTGCTCAAACTCTTGCACGTCTTGATCTTCAAATCCTTCCAACGAATCGCTCTCTACGGTCCACAATCATCACATACAAGCACACAATATGAACAAATAAGAAACAGTCACCAAACAGATCAAACAGAACTAGACAGTAGCATAAAACTAATCTATGCTTCGAGACGATCACGTGGACATAAAGAACGCTAAAATCAGTGCTAAAATGACCAAGTTACGACCTAAAGAAGGTCCAGAGACTAATCTGTAAGGTTTTAAAAAGAAACTGGGCTCAAATAAAAGAAAATGGACTAAACCGTAAAGGTTTTGCCTCTACGGGAGGGTATATCTGTGAATGCCGGAAAACCCAGGGGCTTTTCTGCAAAAACACCTGAGCCGGCGGGGTTTGACCTGGTTGACTCGGGTTGTCCAGATCTAGATCCATTGGATCTAGATCCAAAGGCTGTGGCGGCTTGCGGGTGAGGCGGGTTGCGGGAGGCGTCGGATCTTGATCCGACGACCGAGGGTGCGTGCGTGCGGCGCGCGGCGGAGGGCGACGGCCGATGGCGGCATGCAGCGGCGAGCGGCGGTGCTGCACACGGAATTGAGCTAGGGGGCTCGGCCTCGTGCGCAAGCGGTGCCAGGATGAAGCGTGAGCGACGGGGATTTCATCTAGGGTGGTGCAGCCGGCGGAGACGCGACGGCGACGACGCTCAACGCGGTGGCGTGGCCGTGAACTCCGGCGACAGCTATTGGGCAACTAGATGTGCGGGGACGTCAACAAGTGGCACGGGTGGCTTGCTCACCTCCGTGCGCGACTCCTGGGTTGCTTCATGACGACGAAGCGGCGGCGAAGGCGAGGAATCGACGAGGTGGCGGTTAGGGTTTCCGGCGGCGCTTGAAAGCAAAAGGCGGCGGCTCGGGTGCTTCAGGTGGCTCGGGTGAGGGAGCCCAGGGGTGCAGCACGGCTTATAAGGGCCTGGCGAACTGCCTTGGCGAGCGGGCCATGCGCGGGGGCGTGCGGGGGTCGGACTCGTGGCCGGCGGCGGCGGAGTCCCGGTAGGCCCCATCGGTCGGCCGACCGCGGGCGCGGCTCGGGCGGAGCGGTGGGGGGCGGCGGCTAACGGCCCGAAAGGCCAACTGGGCCATGACGCGGCGCGCACGAGCTGGGCTGCGGGCACGCGAGCTGGCTGCGGTGCTGGCTGGGTTAGAAAGGAGGGACGGGCTGAAAGTGAAGAAAGGAATAGGGTAGGGAGGGAAAAGGCATAGGAATTAAAAAGGGCTCAAACAAATAGAATTAAAATTTTGAATTTGAATTCCAGCAAACAAAAGAAATGCACCAGCATAAATGCCACAATTAATTCCAATAATTTTCTTATTTTATTTTAGAAAAGTTTTAAATGCCTAAAAGAAAATGAAGCAACCTTATATTCCTTAAGCAATTAAAGGTTTCTAGCAAATTTTAATAAAGCCAATTTGTTAGCAAAATTAGGGTGTTACAAATCCTACCCCCCTTAAGAAGAATCTCGTCCTTGAGATTCGAACAGATTGGGAAAAATATCTGGAAACTCTGCTTTCAGCTCATCCTCTCTTTTCCACGTTGCCTCATCCTCTGCATGATTACTCCACTGTACTTTGCACATCTTGATCACACTATTCCTGGTGACCCTTGTCGTAGTTTCCAATATCCAGATAGGGTGTTCGACAATAGTGAGATCCTCTTTAACATTTAGATCATCCAAGGGTAACGGCTCCTTGTCATGAGGACCAAAACACTTCTTTAACTGAGAGATATGGAATACGTCATGCACATCAGCTAGCCAGACTGGTAACTCCAACCTGTAAGCCACTTCTCCCACTCTCTCAAGGATCTTAAAAGGTCCGATAAACCGAGGTGACAACTTTCTTTTAACTTTGAATCGACGCAAACCTCTGATAGGTGACACCTTTAGGTACACATAATCGCCTTCATGAAAGACCACATCCCTTCGTTTACCATCCGCATAACTTTTCTGTCTAGACTGAGCAATCCTCAAATTCTCTCTAATGATCTGAACTTGTTTCTCTGCTTCTTTGATGATATCTGCCCCAAATAACTGCCTTTCACCAGTCTCACTCCAGTATAACAGAGTTCTACACTTCCTCATGTACAAGGCCTCAAAGGGTGACATTTTGAGACTAGCTTGGTAGCTGTTGTTATAAGAGAACTCAGCGTACGGCAAGCTCTGATCCCAACTACCACCATGCTTAAGTGCACATGCTCTCAGCATGTGTTCTAGAATCTGATTGGTCCTCTCTGTCTGTCCATTTATCTGTGGATGATAAGCTGAGCTGAAATTTAACATAGTATCCAGAGACTCATGCAACTTCCCCCAGAAATGAGAAGTAAACTGAGTACCTCTGTCTGGCACAATCTTCTTTGGTACACCATGCAGACACACAATCCTAGACATGTATAGCTCTGCCAACTTAGCTCCTGTATACGTGGTCTTCACCGGAATGAAGTGAGCTACCTTGGTCAAACGATCCACAATGACCCATATTGAATCATAACCATCTCGGGTTCGGGGCAAACCCACTATGAAGTCCATTCCAATCTCCTCCCACTTCCACTTAGGTACCTTCAATGGTTGAAGCAAACCAGCGGGCCTCTGATGTTCAGGCTTAACCCGATGACAAGTGTCGCACAAAGTCACATGTGCGGCCACATCCCTCTTCATACCGTACCACCAATACCTCTACTTGAGATCCTAGTACATCTTAGTACTGCCTGGATGGATAGAGTAAGCTGAGTCGTGAGCTTCTCTCAAGATAGTCTCTCTGAGGTCTCCTGTCTCTGGAACACACAACCAGTTCTTAAACCACACAGTTTCTTGTTCATCCTCTGTGAAATCTGGGGCTTCTCTTTGTTTCATACTCTCCTTGATTTTCTGTATTCCGGCATCTTGTAACTGCCACTTGCGTATCTCCTGCTCCAGAGTGGACTGCACTTCCAGAGTCACTCCCTCTGCATGTGCAACCACCTTCAAATTGAGCCTTTCAAACTCTTTTACCAACTCATTAGGAAACTGGAGGATCATAGCCATGTTAGTATGGCCCTTCCGACTCAAAGCATCGGCAACCAGATTCGCTTTACCAGGGTGATAGTGAATCTCTAGGTCATAGTCTTTGATCAACTCTAACCAATGGCGCTGTCTCAGATTGAGATCCTTCTGAGTGAAGATGTACTTCAGACTCTTGTGATCCGTGTAGATCTGACACTTAGTCCCCATAATGTAGTGTCCCCAAATCTTCAATGCATGAACCACTGCTGCTAACTCAAGATCGTGTGTGGGGTAGTTCAACTCATGCTTCCTCAATTGGCGAGATGCATAGGCTATAATGTGACCTTCTTGCATCAACACATATCCCAGACCCTGTCGAGACTGTCGGTGTTTTAGACCGGAAACCTACTAAGGGGAGTACCCGAAGTAGATGAATGTGGCCTCGCTGAGATCGGTAACTCGAAGGAAGAGACACGTGGCACACAATTTAGACAGGTTCGGGCCGCGAGGTGCGTAATACCCTACGTCCTGTATGCTGCGTAGCTCTGGATTGATTGGGTACGATTACAAGATGGTGCAATTGTACGTCGTGAGATGAGATGATGAGAGAGGGGTCCCTGCCTCGCCTTATATAGTCCGGGAGGCAGGGTTACAAGTCGGAGTAGGGAGAGAGTACTAGTCGATGAAGGATCAGATGGCGACTAGAGAGGGGGGGGGGGAGTGAATAGGAGCCGGTAAAAATTCTTCCCAAAGAACCCGGCCTATATCCTACTCAAATCTCGGTCACACACAAGCGATGGATCGAATCACGCACCAATCGCCAAGACCACGAGGTTATGGATCAACCTCTAGCCTTAGGAACGATTCCTCAAAGCACACGCGGAAGCACTAGAAAGGGAGGAGGGAATCGAACCAAGAAGCAAAGCACACAGGCTCTGGCGGACCGTCCGCGCAGGAGGGGCGGACCGTCCGCAAGAACCGCGCAGACCGTCCGGCCGGGTATCGCGGGACCGTCCGCACCCGAGCCGCGGACCGTCCGGCCTTAGCCGTGGACCGTCCGTTAATTTACACAGAACGACCCAAAGCCACCCCCGTGTCACGGACCGTCCGCGGGGAGCACGCGGACCGTCCGCCAAGCACCCGCGGACCGTCCGCCTGACACCGCGGACCGTCCGAAACTCCGTCCAACCAAAAACCAAAATCGCGACGGGTCGAAACGAAGGACGAGCAAGAACACGAAGAACACGGGATGAACTGGAGCCACGCGGACCGTCCGCGACCTCCTCGCGGACTGTCCGCCAGGTGCGGACAGAGCAGAAATTGCCCGACCCCGAAAGTCAACTCCCCCAAATCATCATCGGATTTCCCAAACGGTTGAAGCTGTGGAGACAAGGGTTTGGGTACTTGAAAAGCGTCACACAAGGATGCTATAGCCCAAAAATCTTGCCTCCTAACTCCCTAAATCACCGGGAATCGCGAATCCTTTGAGCACCACCAAAAGCTAGAGCACCGAACGAAAACTCACGAATCGGAGTAGTTTCCCGGCGTTTGAGGGCACAAGATCAAGCACAAAGATGCACAAGACGTCTATCCATGTTTCCCTCAAAGAAATCCGGGAAGAAACACACTCAAATCCGCGGAATCACACCGGGAACAAAGGCACGAAAATAAGCACAAAAAGCCACGAAAAACAACCCCGAATCTTCTATACAAACCAGGAAAGGTTCACAAGGTCTAGCATGCCGCCCTAGCATCCATCCCTCTCAACAAATCTCACATGAAGCTCTCATGCTAGCCTAGAGAAAATAGGAAGGAAAATAGCTACGAAAATGAGAAAGAGGAGGGGGGAAATGAAACCCTAAGTCGCGGAGGGAGAGAGCCATCAACACACACTCATGGCTTATATATCAGGTCCCGCCGGAGTGGTAAATGACTCGACTACCCCTAACTACACTACTGGCGATACAACCCACGTAGGGGCATTTTGGTAATGTTTGTGGGTCTTCCCATCGGACGGCCACGCCTTTGCCGCACCCCGCGTCCTCCCGACGCAAGCCATGCGATCCCGCCGCGTGTCCTCCGCCTCAAAGCTTCCCGACACGCCCGGATCCCGTCTCCGTCGTGTTGGGCCCTCGGACTTGGTTTTGAGGCCCAAACCAAGAAACCGTCCGCCGGTGGTTTTGTGGGCAAACCACCAAACCCCGCGTGCTCGGTCCGGCCTCCCGCCAAACCACTTGACTTGACCGCCACCGTGCACCGGCTCACTTGTCCATGACTTCGTCTTGCTTGTGTCGCCACCATGTGGCCCGCACCCAGTCCCGCTGTCCACCGGGTCCCTCGAACCGAGCCTACTTGTCTCTCCATCTCCCGGAGGCCCCTCAAGGCTGAAGACCTTTCGCGCCCTTTCTTCACCTACAACAACACGAACTAGGCCGCAGCCTACACCTGCGCACTAAGCCAAGAGTCAGTCCAACACCCGTTGTCAATCACTCATCACTAAGGAGCTGTCATCCACCGACCACTGGGACGCTCCTGGTCCTCAATCTCCCCCTTGATGAGTGCATTGACAACACACAACGCGAAATGAAATTCAGAGTAAAAGAGAAAAGAAGAAGAAAGAAAAACAAATAAGCTCAACTCATGACCAAAACCGAAGAAAGGCGAGGAAAGGTCACAAGCCAAGCAAAGCACAAAATCCACACCGAAAACAGCAAGAAAGCTCCCCCTGAACAAATGCAAGCTCCCCCTGAACATGTGGATGCACACTTCCAAATTTCAGCTCACCTCTTCGAATTTTCATTAAGCTCACCTTTTCTCCCCCTTGTTGACAATGTACGAATCAAGGTGAAAATGCAGAAATGCAAAAGCAAAGCATATAAACAACTACATGAGCTTCTCAAATAGGCCAAATCTAGTGTCAAAGGCTAAAAATGAGACAAAGATCACACACATGAATCATAGCATAGTCAAAGCATTGCCACAAGTAATATATGAAAATACAAGCATGTGACAAAGCAAAATTTTCAGATTTAAGCAGTTTTACCAAAAGAAGGCTCGCTTCACATGTAAAAGCCTATCCATGTCACACTTGAACCACAAGCATGCATACCATGCAAAGATCATACAAGGATATCAAATTCTCAGCAAAAGATCATGGCAAACACCCATAAAGCAAAGCATGTCATGTCAAAGCTCATGAGCCATGTGTCCACTTCGGGGAGACTTCTCCACTGGTGAACATCATGCAACATGTTTTGCACCCATATGTGAAAGATAAGACATTTTAAGCATAGACATGATGGATGGAGCATTTTTCAAGAATTATGCGAATCTTTTCAAGATTAATTCATTTCATGATACATGAAGTGCGTTTGCGGCAAAAAGAAGCTTATGCTCCCCCATGAATGCAACATAGGCTAAACATTCACAATGATATCCGGCCTTTGGCCCAAATGCAAGAACAAGGCATCCAAGCACAATCTAAGCATGAAAAGCACATTTAGACCAAACTGTGACATGGATACACAACTACACACGAGTGGAGCAAATTTCATCAAAAATTAGTCAAGTTTAGCATTTATTTCAAAAAGGGGCTATCTCACCACACATATACCTCAAATATTCCAAGAGCATAGCCTCACATCACCATTTCTCCACACATATAACCAATATCTCACAAATAGCCAAAGAGACTCAAATATGGCATATGAAAGAAGCTCATCATCCTAAAATGCAATATGACACAAATGCAACATGATATATGACAAGATCGCTATCCTACCATGGTTTGTACATCAAGCAAAGCATGTATATACATCAAAGTAAACATGGTATGATACATATGGTACAAAAAGGAAATCCCCCAAGAATCAACTAGAAAGGGCAACAAACTCCAAGTTCCCCCCGCAAGCACACAAAAGTAGCTTGGTCGAGAGGCTTTGTGAAAATGTCGGCTAGCTGATCTTGGGTAGGGACATGGCTCAAAACAATGGTTCCTTTCTCCACATTGTCCCTTAGGAAATGATACCTCACTTCTATATGTTTGGTTCTGGAGTGAAGCACTGGGTTTTTGGCTACGCTAATGGCACTGGTGCTATCACAAAGAAGTGGGATCTGGGTGCTCCTCACCAAAGTCTCTCAAAGTGTATGAAATCCACAACAACTGGGAGCAACAACTAGCGGCAGCAACATACTCCGCTTCTGTGGTAGACCGAGCTACACTAGATCGCTTGCGGGAAGACCATGAGACCAACGAAGAACCAAGAAACCGACAAGTGCCGAAGTAGACTTCCTCTCGACTCGACAACCAGCAAAATCCGCATCGGAAAAACCATGAAGAGACGAGTCGAGGAGGAAGAATACCAAAGGCCAAGACCGAGGGGCAGATCGTAGGTACCTGAAAATCCTCTTGACGGCCTGTCGATGTGATGTCCTCGGCGAAGCCTGAAAACGAGCGCACAGACACACGCTGAACTGTATGTCTGGCCTCGTCGCCGTCAAGTAGAGGAGGGAGCCGATCATGCTCCCGTACTCCCGCTGGTCCACTGGTTCTCCGTCCTCATCCGCATCCAAAGTGGCCGTACTCCCCATGGGAGTCGACATCGGCTTCACATCTTGCATCTGGAACTTCTTAGCATGTCTTTCGTGTACTTGGTTTGGTGCACAAATGTACCGTCCTTCACTTGCTTGATCTGCAGCCCGAGAAAATACTGCAACTCGCCCATCATGCTCATCTCGAACTCCCTGCTCATCTCATCTGCAAACTTGGCAACAAGGTTATGTGACGAGCCACCAAAGACAATATCATCCACGTATATCTGAACAATCAGCAAGTCATTTCCATGCTTGAGGAGAAACAAGGTTCTATCCACGGTACCCATCACAAACCCTCTCGCTCAAAAGAAAACCTCTCAATCTCCCATACCAAGCACGGGGCGTCCGTTTCAACCCATACAGAGCCCTTTTCAACCCGTATACCCCGTGTGGGTACAACTCGCTCTCAAACCCCGTGTGGTCGCTTCACATACACCTCCTCCTCTATGACCCCATTCGAAAAGCACTCTTCACGTCCATCCGAAACAACTTGAACCCTTTAGCCACGGCAAAGGCTAGAAGGATCCGAATTGCCTCAAGACGGGCCACGGGAGCAAAGGTCTCCTCATAGTCGATCCCCTCCTTCGACTAAACCCCTAAGCAACAAGTCCGGACTTGTTCCTCACAACCATCCCATTCTCTCCCTCTTTGTTCTTCCAAACCCACTTGGTTCCTATGGGATGGCAATTTGGAGGTGGTTCAACTAACTCCCACACACCGGTTCCTCTCAAAATTTTCCAACTCCTCATGCATAGAATTGACCCAGTTTGCATCGATAAAGCATGTCCAATGTCCTTGGGCTCAAAAGTAGCAACAAAAGCAAAGATGAGCAAAATGAGAGGAATTCCTGGACCTCGACCGTGTAGTGCGTTCATTGATGTCTCCAATGATCTTCGACAGAGGATGCACTTCTTGAATCCGCCGGGGAGCCTCACGCCTCGAGACTACCTCCCCCTCAACTTCGGCTTCTCTCGCCCGGTCCTCTTGTTGCACCGTCGTTGTCCATGAAGTAGACGGTCCATGCTCCAAAGTGGTCGTAGGGGAAGTAGTGGGTACATGCTCGCCCTTCGTCAGCGCATGGTTCTCCCCATCATCATCTCCAGCCTTCATCTTTCTCCTCTTCAAAGAGGTCCTCGGCCATCTCTTCATCACCCGCACATTCAAAACCAAGAGAGGTACATGGCATTGTCTCGTCGAAGGTCACCTCGCAAGTCTCCATGATTTTGTTAGTCTCAAGGTTAAGCACCCTATAGGCTCTAGAGTGGTTAGCATATCCAAAGAAAATACCATCACTAGACCTAGCCTCAAACTTGTCGAGTTTTCCCTTCTTCAAAATAAAGCACTTGCAGCCAAAAACTCGGAAGTGACTCACCTTGGGTGCCCGACCATGCATAAGCTCATAACAGTCTTCTTCTTGAAAGCTCTCAATAAAATCCGATTGGAAACATGACAAGCCGTATTGACCACCTCGGCCCAATACCTCCTAGGAGTCCCGTGCTCATCGAGCATCGTCCTAGCCATCTCACAAAGAGTCCGATTTTTCCTTTCCACGACTCCATTTTGAGGGGGCACATAAGGGGTCGAATACCGATGTTCAAGACCTAGATCACAACAAAAGGCATCAAAACGAGAGTTCTTGAACTCGAGCCATTATCATCGCGGATAGCTCGAATAGCATTCCCATGCCTCTCGTTTTTCAACCTCACGATCGGATCTCGAACAAAACCAAATGTCTCACTCTTATCCTCCAAGAAGAACACCCGTGCATAGCGAGAGTAATCGTCCACCACAACAAGGACATACCACTTCCCACCCACCGAGCGAACTCGAGCCGGCCCAACAAGGTCCATATGCAACGGCTCTGTCGGACACTCGGTCATGACATCGGTCAGGGGTGGATGGGGAGTGGCTACCATCTTACCATGCCTACACGGAGCACAAACCAAATCCTTCTCAAGCTTCAACTTCGGCAATCCTCGGACAAGGTCAAGACCACTCAAGCGGGAAACCAAATCAAAGCTCAAGTGTCCCAACCGCCTATGCCATTTCCACAAATCGGAAGAAGGACCGGCCATCAAACAAACGAGCAGGACCCAAAGAACGAGAGAAATCGGCCACGAAAATCGACCCTCGGGGATGATCATACGGACAAGATCACCTCGAGAATCAAGCAAACGAGACTCGCCGGACTTGAAACGCACCTCAAAACCCTCATCAAGCAACCGAGAAACCGAAAGCAAATTAAAACCCAAAGACTTCACAAGAGCCACTCTCTTCAACGTTACCTTGTCACTCACATGCACAACACCCTCTCGAAAGCACCCTACCTCGTCCATTGTCCCCAAATGTAATGTACATCTTTTCCTTCACCGGGGTGAGGCCGGAGAACCACTTCTTATCTCCGGTCATGTGTCGAGAACACCCGGAGTCGATCAACCAAATGTTCTCCAAGCCTCCCCGCCCGCAAATCGAAACAAGAACGAGAATGAGCTAGCGACTCGACACCGGGGTTAGCACAAAGAAAGTTAAACCAGTGTCGAGCCATCTGCTCAAAAGAGGGGTTAGCAAACATCACTCCCTTGCCACCAAACTTCCCATGTCCCATGGGAGGAGTACGAGCACCACGAGGGGGAAAACGTGGTCCGTAGTTCCTCTGGAACCCAAAGCTGCGATCATCTCCCCTAAACCCGTACTGAGGACGAGTAGGAGGGCGTCCAGCAAAACCACCACGAGCCCGACCAAACTTCTCACCAGCCCGCACACCATCATCTCTCCTGACAAACCTCTCACCGCCACCTCTCTGTGGGAACCTGCCAACACTCCTCACACTTCCCACACCCCGTGGAAGTGGCACTCTAGGCTCAGGAATACCATGAGGCTGGCGATACCTGTCCTGGTTTGCTTGCTCCCTAGCAAGCCTCTCATCCCTCTTCCTCTTGTAGCAAAACTCTGCAAGATGCCTCTCCTTGCCACAATACTCACACCGAAGGGGATGGGTTTTGGTTTTGGCTCTGGCTTCTCTCTAGGCTTCTCACCCTTCTCACCCACAAACTTCACTGGTTTCTGGAAATCATTTGTCTTAGGTGGGAATTTGGGTGGATCTTGGGTTGTGTCAAGCTTGTTGCAAAGGTGGTTGGGCTTTGGTGCGAAAGGGTTCTTGGGTGCTTTTGGGAGTGGGACCTCCGATCACCTCAAACTCGGGGTTAGACTCAACACACTTCTCATACACACTCTCCCCACTGTTCTCTCCCACTTTCTCACCCAACTTCTCAAAACCCAAACCACGACCATCAGCTCTCTTGAACTCCTCAATCATGATTTTCAATTGAGGTTCCTGCCTAGACAACCAACCCAACACCTTCCTCAAATAGTCATTCTCCTCATAGATGACATCCAAACGGGAAGTAAGTTCAAGATTACGCAAAGTGACTTCATCACAGCTAGAACATGCATTTGCAACAGGAGATTTCAAAGATGCTTCCAAAGAACTAATGGTAGAACGAGCATCGACAAGCTTAGCATGCATAGTAGGACATGATTTGCAAGCACCAAGCAAAGTGGGTCTAGCCTTAAGCTCATCATGTTCAGTCCTAAGAGCATCTAGTTGAGCCAAAATAGAAGCATTCTTCTCATTAAGCAGTTTGATTTCATTCAACCAAGCATCACATTCAACACATTCAACATCATCAGGAGGAGTAGGAGCAAGTTTCAAAGAGTCATTCTCAAGTTTCAATTCAAGCAATTTTGACTCTAACTCTCCTACTTTCTCACTAGCATTCTCAAGCTGAGCCCTAAGATCTTTCCTCATCTTTTTGGCATCTCTCAGCACACTATCACGGTTATCAAGCAAACCATTCAACCTAGCAATCTCAAGGCAAGCAAGGAGTCGGGATCACGGTTTACCTCATCCTCCGAGTCGGAGTCGCCGTCTTCCTTCACACTCTTCTTGCCGCTTGAGCTATGGGCCATGCCACAAAAGCCCTCGAGCGCCACACGGCTGCGGCCCCGCCGAGGTTCTCGCTTGCACTCTTCTTGCCACCGCGCCTCCCGGCGTCTTCATCTTCGCCGCTTGAGCTTGGATCGTTCCTCGCTTGAGCTTGAGTCAACGTCGCTCGCACCGGCCACCATCGCTCTTGCCTTGTTCTTCTTGTAGGTGCTCTTGCTCGGTCGCCGCTTGTCCTTGTCCTTGCTCTTGGACTTGTTGAAGTGCTTGCCCTTGGAGGAGTACTTGTCTTCACGCCTCGAGTGCGCCTTGTACTAGTTCACCTTGTACTTGTTCTCCTCCGCTTCCGGGCACTCGGCGATGAAGTGGCCAAGCTTGCCACACTTGTAGCACGTCCCTGAGCTCCGCCTTGCGTTCCTCCGACTCTCGTGTAGTCGTTCAAACCTTCTTGAGAGCAAGGCCAGTTCCTCCTCGCGCAGCACATCAAACTCCTCATCTGGAATGGACATAAGAGAGGACAAAGAAAACTGTCGACAGGAAGGGTTAGATTTGCCCTTTGATCCTCCCACAAGAGCAAGACTATGGTCAGTCGAGCCCTCATGCTTGGATAGCAACTTCCTGTCAACCTCGGCCGACTTGAGCTTAGAAAAGAGGTCATCCAACTCAATAGTCAAATAATTCCCGAGACTCCTTGATGGCCTCAACCTTAGCACCCCAAACATTTGGGTCCAAGACATGCAAGAGCTTCAAAGCCCGATCATGCTCGGAGTACGGAAAATCCTCAACATTAGCCTTCATGTTGTTCACGATGGCGGTGAACCTCTGAAACATCGCATCAATGTCCTCACCGGGAAGTGGAGTGAAATTCTCATATTGCATCCGGTAAGAGACAAAGAGGCGAGCCTTCACATGGTTATCACCATCGTGAGCAACCAACAACTTTTCCCAAATTTGCCAAGCAAGATTCAAATGGCGAACACGCTCAAACTCTGGATCACACAAGCTCCGGCACACGTGATCAACGGCTTTTGCATTAGCCTCATACTTGGCCTTGGCATCGGCATCGGTCACCATAAGAGTATGGATGTTGACCGGAATAGCATAGGTCTTGTCAAGCACAATGAAATCCAACAGCTTCCCACGAAGAAAGATCATCATACGAGCCGCCCACTTGTGGTAACCCTTGCCATCGAAGTGCGGCGGACCGCCCCGCTCAACGTACGCCATCTTAGGATTCGAGACTTGTCAAAGTCGCAAAGAATCCGGCACCAAGCTCTGATACCAATTGAAGGATCAGATGGCGACTAGAGAAGGGGGGGAGTGAATAGGAGTCGGTAAAAATTCTTCCCAAAGAACCCGGCCTATATCCTACTCAAATCCCGGTCACACACAAGCGATGGATCGAATCACGCACCAATCGCCAAGACCACGAGGTTATGGATCAACCTCTAGCCTTAGGAACGATTCCTCAAAGCACACGCGGAAGCACTAGAAAGGGAGGAGGGAATCGAACCAAGAAGCAAAGCACACGGGCTGCGGCGGACCGTCGCGCGGGGAGGGGCGGACCGTCCGCAAGAACCGCGCGACCGTCCGGCCGGGTATCGCGGACCGTCCGCACCGAGCCGCGGACCGTCCGGCCTTAGCCGCGGACCGTCCGTTAATTTACACGAACGACCCAAAGCCACCCCCGTGTCACGGACCGTCCGCGGGGAGCACGCGGACCGTCCGCCAAGCACCCGCGGACCGTCCGCCCGACACCGCGGACCGTCCGAAACTCCGTCCAACCAAAAACCAAAATCGCGACGGATCGAAACGAAGGACGAGCAAGAACACGAAGAACACGGGATGAAGCGGAGCCACACGGACCGTCCGCGACCTCCTCGCGGACCGTCCGCCAGTGCGGACGGAGCGAGAAACGGCCCGACCCCCGAAAGTCAACTCCCCCAAATCATCATCGGATTTCCCAAACGGTTGAAGTTTGTGGAGACAAGGGTTTGGGTACTTGAAAAGCGTCACACAAGGATGCTATAGCCCAAAAATCTTGCCTCCTAACTCCCTAAATCACCGGGAATCGCGAATCCTTTGAGCACCACCAAAAGCTAGAGCACCGAACGAAAACTCACGAATCGAAGTAGTTTCCCGGCGTTTGAGGGTACAAGATCAAGCACAAAGATGCACAAGACATCTATCCATGTTTCCCTCAAAGGAATCCGGGAAGAAACACACTCAAATCCGCGGAATCACACCGGGAACAAAGGCACGAAAATAAGCACAAAAAGCCACGAAAAACAACCCCGAATCTTCTATACAAACCAGGAAAGGTTCACAAGGTCTAGCATGCCGCCCTAGCATCCATCCCTCTCAACAAATCTCACATGAAGCTCTCATGCTAGCCTAGAGAAAATAGGAAGGAAAATAGCTACGAAAATGAGAAAGAGGAGGGGGGAAATGAAACCCTAAGTCGCGGAGGGAGAGAGCCATCAACACACACTCATGGCTTATATATCAGGTCCCGCCGGAGTGGTAAATGACTCGACTACCCCTAACTACACTACGGCGATACAACCCACGTAGGGGCATTTTGGTAATGTTTGTGGGTCTTCCCATCGGACGGCCACGCCTTTGCCGCACCCCGCGTCCTCCCGACGCAAGCCATGTGATCTCGCCGCGTGTCCTCCGCCTCGAAGCTTCCCGACACGCCCGGATCCCGTCTCCGTCGTGTTGGGCCCTCGGACTTGGTTTTGAGGCCCAAACCAAGAAACCGTCCGCCGGTGGTTTTGTGGGCAAACCACCAAACCCCGCGTGCTCGGTCCGGCCTCCCGCCAAACCACTTGACTTGACCGCCACCGTGCACGGCTCACTTGTCCATGACTTCGTCTTGCTTGTGTCGCAACCATGTGGCCCGCACCCAGTCCCGCTGTCCACCGGGTCCCTCGAACCGAGCCTACTTGTCTCTCCATCTCCCGGAGGCCCCTCAAGGCTGAAGACCTTTCGCGCCCTTTCTTCACCTGCAACAACACGAACTAGGCCGCAGCCTACACCGGCGCACTAAGCCAAGAGTCAGTCCAACACCCGTTGTCAATCACTCATCACTAAGGAGCGGTCATCCACCGACCACTGGGACGCTCCTGGTCCTCAGTCGAGTATGTCTAGGAGTCTTCCATACAGTGCGGGACATGTACAGCTTCCTAACTGAGTACTTCTCCTCCGTAGTCCTTGTGCTTCACGCCATCAGGTACCATGCAGCGCAAGTCGGGTAGTCCCAGGGGCCCACCGAGTAGTCGGTCCTGGTACCCACTAAGGTAGTGGGCCCAGGGAGGTCCATACGACAAGCCCCTGAGTTCTTTGTAGTTGAGAAGGATAGCTTCAAGTAGTCTTGAAGGCCTTAACGAGTAGTCCTCAGGCGTCCCCGAGTACTACAAGTCAAAAGTCCTCAAGAGTAGTCGAAGCATCCCGAGGCTGGAATGTACTCCAGTTGATGTTTGAGCAACCTTGAAGTCTTCTCGAGTAGTCCCAAGCGTCCTCGAGTGCTGCCCTCGAAGGTCTTCAATAATGCCCGTGTTGTCTTGAAGTCGAAGCTGATATGGAAGTGTGATTGCAAAATCGCACTCCATATGGAGTAGCCCCCGAGCCTTAGGTTGAGTCATAGGTTCTGGCTGAGGGTCCATCTGAAGTCTTGGCAAGAATATCCCGAAAAATCCGGAGAAAAAACCGAAGGACACGTGGAACGGAGCCCCCGAGCTTTGAGTCGAGTACTTGGTCATCTTGTAGAATGTGTCCTGAGATGCTCCTGAGTCTTGTCGCTTCCCAGGTAGTCGAGTAGAAGTAGCCGAGCCCCCAGAGGTGAGGCGCGTCGTCTAGTTGAAGTTGAAGAGTCACACGCCGCCGCTGAGTCAGCCGAGCGCAAACTTATCCATCCGGCCGTTGGAGGGCCGCGTTGACTTATAAATAGAAGCCAAATGCCTTAGTGTTTTTCACCCTACGCAGCTGTAGCCATTTCAAATAGATCTTGGCCAGAATCGCCTCCAGCGCACGCCGCCGCCGCTGTAGATCTGAGTGTGCCGCCATCTAGAGCCACTGGAGTAGCCCCCGAGCGAATGCGCGTGAAGACGTCGTGCACTTGGAGGATGAAGCCGTCGCCGTCCAAGACCACAAAGACCACCGGCGGGAAGAAAAGGAGCCGCGACGAAGCCGCCGGATCTGCCGCAGGGGCAGCACCGCCAATGTCTCCACCGCGGCCAGATCCGAACCGCGAGTGGAAGAAGTTGAAGGCGAAGACCGAAGACTTGCTGGCCCTCCTCAACAGCGGATTCATCCGGGAGAAGGAGGTGGGCATGTGGAGGGCCGCCGCGGGGATCCATACCCGATGGAGAAGAGCGAAGACGAGATCCCGATGTTCGCGCACTTCGCGGAGCGCGGGCTTGCGCTCCCGGCGAGCAACTTCTTCAAGGGGCTCATGGGGTACTACGGCATCGAGTAGCTCAACCTCAACCCCAACGGTATTTTCCACACCGCCGTCTTCGTCCACTTCTGTGAAGCGTTTCTGGGGATCAAGCCCCATTGGATCCTGTTCCGAAAGTTCTTCCGGGTTGCCGAAACCGAGTGGGAAGCAGCCCAAGCACCGCCCGTGGTGGAACACGGAGCCGACGATGCAGGAGGGGATCCAGCTCCCCGAGTTGTTGCCGCGGATCAAGGCGCTGAGAGAAGCCGGGCTGAGGGCCGAGCACGTGGCCTTCAGCTTCATGAAGCGCAGGGTGCAGCTACTGATGGCTCGCGACACCCTTGGATTCGAGTACACCGGTGACGACGACACGTCGCGGATGCCTGGAGACGAAGTCGACGACGATGACATTATCGACAGGTTGCCCCGGATCTTCAAGGACATGCCACCGTACATGGCGTGCCCCGTCCCAGAGTACTCCGCTACACGCCCGCCGAAGGAGGTAAGTAGTCGTACCCCTGTGTTGAGTACCCATTCCGTGTGAGTAGTCGCACTGATGAGTTGTGTCTTGCAGGACGACTTGAAGAAGTTTGTCTCCGAGCCGCCGCCGCCCCCTTAGGAAGTCGAGATCCCGGAGGAGGGGAAGACTAAGGCCAAGGAGCGGCGGGAGGTCGGCGAAGGAGACGACACCGTTGTCGTGGAGGACACGTCCGACGAGGACGACGACGAGGAGACGTTGCAGGACCGCTTTCAGCTGCGGTCGAGGTTCAGCCGTCCTGGCTTGCCTCACGTTCCCCTCGTGCAGGATCTGAAGGGAAACGGGGTGGCTACGCTAGCGCAAAACAAAATTTTTCCCGCAAAACGAGGCTAGCTGGCGTCGCTCGCCGAGATCACGGGATTACCACTAGACGCGCAGATGCAGCGGAACCGTCTCGATGTAGACGAACGCGTCGAGGGTTGCAGGCAGTGCAGTTGCTGACGTGAGGCAGTGCAGGCAGTGCAGCGCAGATGCTCACGTCTTGACTTGCACGTGCGGCTCGTCCGATCCAAGTGCTCCAGATGTAGCACCTCCCAGGTATCCACACGTACGGAGAAGGAAGCGACGCACGCCGGACTGCTAGGTCCGTGAGTGCGACGAGGAGGGAGCGTTGGCAGCGCGGCTGCTACTTGAGAAAGTTGTGTCTTTTCAGGAGGGGTGTGGTCCATATTTATTGGGAGGAAAACCCCCCACACCATCGCCCATTAGCAATATGGGACTAATAGATGGTGTACCCCTTCCAATGCTAATGGTGCTTCTCTTGCCACGGGCATCTCAACGCGTTCAGCTACATTAGCATAAATTGTGAAATCTTGCCCAACCGGCTCATCTTGAACTTCTTCAAGATACACCTTCTGTCTACATTTTTCTCTTTTAAGAAACTCTTTCTCTAAGAAAACGCCGTTCCGAGCGACAAACACTTTGCCTTCTGACCGGTTGTAGAAATAATATCCCAAGGTTTCCTTTGGATATCCCACGAATATGCACTTGTCCGATTTAGGTGTTAATTTATCGATTGAAGTTTCTTCACATAAACCTCACAACCCCAAATTTTCAGAAAAGACAAACTGGGAGTCTTACCAGTCCACATCTCATATGGTGTCTTAACTACGGACTTAGAAGGTACCATATTTAAAGTGAAAGCTGCGGTTTCTAGAGCATAACCCCAAAATGACAATGGTAGGTCCGACTGGCTCATCATTGATCGGACCATGTCCAACAAGGTTCGATTGTGTCGCTCGGATACACCGTTTCTTTGAGGTGTTCCAGGTGGCGTAAGTTGTGGAACAATTCCGCAACTCTTTAGATGATTGCTAAACTCATGGCTCAAATACTCACCTCCACGATCAGAACGCAAGGTCTTGATTTTCTTGCCACGTTGATTTTCTACTTCACTGCGAAATTCTTTGAACCTTTCAAAAGTTTCAGACTTGTGCTTCATTAAATAGACATAACCATATCTACTTAAATCATCAGTGAACGTTATGAAGTATTGGTATCCACCTCTAGGCTGTCGTACTCATTGGTCCGCACACATCCGTATGTATGAGTTCCGGTAAGTCCGAGGCTCTCTCGGGAAAAAGCGATAAAGGCATCTTGGTCATCTTGCCTAGCAAACAAGCTTCACATGTCTCGTAGGATTCAAAATCAAACGAAGTTAAAAGTCCATCGTTATGGAGCTTCTTCATGCGCTTTTCAACGATGTGACCCAAACGACAATGCCATATGTAGGTAGGACTTAAATCATTAGGTCGAGACCTTTTAGCACTTATGTTACAGATAGGTGAATCATCAAGATTTAAAACAAATAAGCCATTCACAATGGATGCACAAGCCACAAACATATTATCCTTAGAGATCACACAACCATTGTTTTCACTCGCAAATGAATAACCATCCTTCATCAAACATGAAGGGGATAAAATGTTTCGACTCAAACTAGGAACAAAATAACAATTATTCAACTCCATAATAAATCCTGACGGGAGGTGTAGTTGCATCGTTCCGACGCTCAATGCAGCAACTCTTGCATTATTGCCTACGCGGAAATCAACTTCTCCTCGTTCCACGCTTCTACTTCTTATCATTTCTTGCATCGAGTTGCAAATATGAGCAACCGATCCGGTATCAAATACCCAAGAATTAGTATAAGAATCAGCGAGGAAAATATATGTAACATAAACATTAAGTGTACCTAAAGTGGAAGTACCCTTACTTCCATTGCTTTTCATAGAAGCTAAGTACAACTTACAATTTCTTTTCCAGTGACCAATATCCTTACAATGAAAACATTCAGCATTGGCAGCTAGACTAGCCTTGGGCGTCTGGTTTGGCATGGGGATCTTATCCTTGGCCTTGCCTTTCTTCTTCCAAGACTTGCCCTTCCTTTTAAAGGTCGGCTTGTTTTGGATCGCCATCACATGACTACTGCCCGTGCTTTTCTTAACGTTATCATCTATTGGTAAGGGGGTGCCTAGAACTCCGTCTCTTTTCTCAGCTCTGAGAACAATTCTCAGATTACGAATCCAATTCGTAAAGTTTGTTCCAGTCAACTTGTCCTTCTCAAGGACCGAATGCAAGGTAAACGATGTGGTGTTGCTAGGTGCCTTTAATCTACAACGGAATAATAAATGCAAAACACTAAGACAATATATCCATGACAGAGTAAAATAAAAGAATTTACTCCCACTAAAATCAATATCCCCACATTGATACTTAGTGATTCGGAATCCACAACTAACAAGTCTACTAGTGAGCTTTTGCGTCACCGCTAGTAAACAAGGTAGATCGGTAAGCAACTCTTTGCTAATCATATCACATATGACTTCGTTGTTGGGTGACATCTCTATGTCTAGGCTCCCAACCTTTATGCCCCAAAGTCCTTAACCGTTAAGATGACTTTGATAAGCAAACCAACACTTATGCGTGTAAGTATCCGATACAAACCCGTCTAGTCAAGGAAAACTAGTGGCACCCTAATTTCATAGACCCACCACTAATTGTACGAGACGTGGGACGGTGGCAAGTGTTGGGAGGGCATGTTAACTTAAAATTCCAAAGGGATCGTTCTACTCGTAACATCACACGCAAGAAAATAACATTGTCGCATGTAAAAGTAGAACGGTAAGAACGACATTCACACAGTTGTAACACGGTATGGCCTATTGTCGCATGGTGATCTCCATCTCCATTGACCTGTACATCATGTTGATCTCCATCTCCATGATCTGTGTGTGCCATCCTCCATGTGATGAGTCCTCCAAGAACTATCTAACGCGTGCTAGTAATGAAAGTTACACAATCGCGTATTAGATCATCACAAATTTGGTACGCAGACCATTACATTAATTTTGACAATACATATGGCTCCAGCCGTATTGCCGTACACGTGACACGCAGGTCACGAATAAATTACACACATGCATCACATACACATATAGGCCATACCGATTACAAAACCTGCAAAACAGATTATCGCAATTCCGACGTCCAAACTTAAAACGCCCAAAAACCCATCTTGCAAGCTGAATTTGGCAAAACTAATTTCGCCGAGACCAGCAAAGCTGGTTTATCACATGTGTAAAATTTTCTGTAGATCAATTTTCATATAGAAAACTTCTTCATCCGAGTTAACCACGAAAAGTTATGGCTGTTTTACCGAGCAACATGTTTTCTGGTTTTCCCGGGCCGGTAGCAGATCCAATCTGCCGCCGCCACGCATCCCATGCGCCTGGAACTTGACCTAGCTTCTATTCGACCAATCCAATCGATCTCCTTCTCGTTGTGACTGGGTTTACGTGTATCACTTAACTCCGATGGCGGAATTCCGACCGGTAGGAGTAATTCGTTACACGACCATCACGTCAAGAACACAAAGCCGATCAAAACTTTGATCTACATCCGCATATCTCCATATGCACACATCCCGAATCTAAAACTTAGCAGCTACGGCTCTGATGCCAATGAAGGGAAACGGGGTGGCTACGCTAGCGCAAAACAAAATTTTTCCCGCAAAACAGGAACTGCTGCTGTCAGAGATCACGGGATTACCACTAGACGCGCAGATGCAGCCGAACCGTCTCGATGTAGACAAACGCGTCGAGGGTAGCAGGCAGTGCAGTTGCTCATGTCCTTCTTGACTTGCACGTGCGGCTCGTCCGATCCAAGTGCTCCAGATGTAGCACCTCCCAGGTATCCACACGTACGGAGAAGGAAGCGACGCACGCCGGACTGCTAGGTCCGTGAGTGCGACGAGGAGGGAGCGTTGGCAGCGCGGCTGCTACTTGAGAAAGTTGTGTCTTTTCAGGAGGGGTGTGGTCCATATTTATTGGGAGGAAAACCCCCCACACCATCACCCATTAGCAATATGGGACTAATAGATGGTGTACCCCTTCCAATGCTAATGGGCTTTACAACATTTGTGGTCCATTAGGACTTTTACACCATAATGGATCAAATCCATCTGAGTCCACTAGTGGATCAAATCCAGTTGGCTCTAGGGCATATTTCCAACAGGATCCACCGACTAGCCTAGAGGCTAGCCTGGCCGCACCGCCGCGGAAGCCACGCAATGCGTCCCGCAAGCGCGTGTTGAAGAAGCTGAAGGCCACTGAGACCACATCCCCAGAGGTAAGCCATCTTGAGTAGTGTAGTCGAGTACTCGTGTCTCGAGTCCACTTGTTGACGAAGAAGTTTCCTTGCTTGCAGGAGTTGCCGCCTACGGAGCATGTCGAGCAGGGTGACGAGGGCGAGTGGGACACGGTGGGGGAAGCCACTGGGAGTCGTAGCCCAGCCCCCACTGTCGAAGAGCTCTTGGCGCAGATGGAGCGCCAGCACCCTACTCCTCAGGGGAGCACGGAGCCTGCTGCTACTGCTGCAGAAGAAATGGTGGCCGCAGAGGCGCAGGAGAGTGCTGCACCCGCGGCCGTCACGGCAGAAGAGGAGGCGCAAGAGGATGCACCCGCCGAGGCTGGACTGGTGGACATCACCAGCATCCTCGGCGCCCCGACCGTGACGGTGGTCCGGTCGAGCTTGTAAGTGTTGGATCTTCGCGAGTAGTAGTTGATGTAGTAGTCGAACTTGATTGACAACCAACTTGTGTACTCTGCAGGAAGTCGACAGACCTATCCTGGGAGGGGGTGAACCTGCCGCAGTGGTGGCGGAGGACGAAACCACGCCACCCGCTGAGGAGTCCGCTCCCGCCCCTCAGGCGGAGCCCGAAGCACCAGCTGCTGAGGCTTCGTTACCTGAAGCCAGCGTAGTCAAAGGTGAGTACTCTGCTGAGGCTGTAGTATCCCCAAAGAGTAGTCGTAGTCGTCAAAAGACGCTGATGCACTTGTCTTCTTGTTGACAGGTGCTGAGGCCGAAAGGAGCGAAATCCCCGCGGCGGTG
This sequence comes from Cenchrus americanus, assembly GCA_947561735.1. Classification (NCBI taxonomy): domain Eukaryota; kingdom Viridiplantae; phylum Streptophyta; class Magnoliopsida; order Poales; family Poaceae; genus Cenchrus; species Cenchrus americanus. The sequence goes on along the minus strand of OX387242.1, from coordinate 150,653,912 downwards.
CCCATGGAGAGGTTGACACCAGGAACCTAGGAGCCTACTGGAGGAGCCCCCGAGCTGATAGAGGTGGCCGCCGGAGGAGCCGCCGCGACGACCGGGGGAGAGGAGACCACCACACAGCCAGAATCCACTCTGGAGGTGGTCGTCCGCTCCCCGGAGATCCAAGGCGCGGAGCCCATCCGCTCTGCACCGATGACGGAAGCCGCCACAAGTAGTCATGGCGGGGTAGAGTTGCTGGCGGACGACTTGGTCGACCCGGCAACAGTGGCTCGGCATCTGGAGGCGGTCCGCCAAGCCGAGCGGTGGATGAAGGTGAGTAGCCGTAACTCTTGATTAGTCAATCCTGTAGTGTTGAGTACTCATCTGACATATGTTGTCTGTGCAGGACGTCGTGGAGAGGTCCCACAAGCACGCGGCCGCCATGCAGTCCAAACTTGATACCGCCTTCGCCAAGTACCACAACGACATCCAGGAGATGCAGGCGAAGAGCGACGACTTGGTGCGGAGGAACAAGTCGCTCCGCAACAAGAACAAAGGTACACCACTTGTCTTGTTGAGTACTTGTTTGAGGTCGAGAGGTAGTCTAACCCGCTTGTCCATGTTGTTTGCAGAGCTTGAAACCCGAGTAGAGCAATTGAAGACTTCAGAGACGGATCTGAAGAATCTCTTCTACCGGGAGCAGGAGGCCCGCCAGGTACTTGAGTTAGATTATAAGGAGCTTGCCTACGAGTGCGACAAGCACATGGAGCTTCGTATTGCCTCCGATCGTGACCTCGTCAACTGCTACAAATCATTGCAGAAGCTGAACGAGGACTGCGAGGGGCTGCAGGCCCAGCTGAAGGAGCTTGAAGATGCCGCGCTTCCCATCGCAAGACTCTTGGTGCCTCATCCTGGCGGCCCCAAGATAGCACCGCTGGTGGATTGACTGAGGGAAGCCCCCAGTCGGCTGGCGGCCTACGTGAAGCATCTGGCGAAGTCGATCCCGAACCAAGTGCTGGCCTTCATGAAGTCCTACTTCCCGAAGGCGGCCGTGGATGTAGTCGCTGGCGGACTAGCCGCCAACTGCACCGACGAGCAGTATGCGGAGCTGCTGGAGCAGATGGCGCCCATTGCGGAGCAAGTAGCCGATAAGCTTAACCTCCAGTAGTCCTATAATAGTTAGCTCGTAGCAATTGATGTACAAAAACAATTGTAATGAAATTGTTTAAGTATTAATGAAAAGAGGTTCTATCAATGAGTACTCGTAGTCGCGATCTCAGAGTGCGGAGTCCCATCGTGGAGTTGTGGCGAGTAGTCGTACTTGGCAGTAGTCCCGTTGAGGGAAGTAGACAGTAAAGAAGTTGATGAACGATCAAACTTTATTACTGAAGAAGTACATCTGCATGGCTAGGGCCGTAGTTACAGAGTAGTCGCCAGGACCCGGAGGCCGCCTACGGCTAAGTGGTGCTAGGGCGAGTAGCCGCTTACAGCAGTAGATCCGTAGGTAGCTGTATAGGCTAGATCTAGGAGTACATGGTCTCTCAGTAGACCGCTGCTAGAGTCCTTTATTGCTCGTCGCGGCCCAGGATCCGTAGGTAGCCGCATGGGCTGGATTCTGGAGAAGGGTAGTTCGGAGACTGGTGCTTGGACCCGGAGGCCGCTTACATCGAGGGAGTAGTCTGGAGACTGGATCCAGGACCCAGAGGCCGCTTACGATGGAGGGGTCTTGATGTAGTCGAGTAGACTTGAGCCCCAGGGTAGTCGTGTAGACTTAGGCGTAGAATCGATAGAGCTGGTCGACGTTCCACGAGTTGTTGACATCTTCGCCTTCAAGTGTCTGGAGGCAGTAGGAGCCCGGCCCGGTTACCTTTGCCATGGTGAAGGGACCTTCCCAGGGGGAGCTGAGCTTGTGCAGTCCTTCCGTGTTCTGAATACGACGGAGGACGAGATCACCAACGTTGAAGGAGCGTTCCTTGACGTTGCGGTCATGGTAGCGTCGGATACCCTCCAGGTACCTTGCTGATTGGACGAGGGCAGCGCAGTGGGCTTCTTCGAGTCCATCGATGTCAACTCGTCTGCTGTCTTCAGAGACGCCTTCGTCGTAGTGCTCCACTGCTGGTGAGTTCCATATGACATCAGCAGGGAGGATTGCTTCGGAGCCGTAGACCAGGAAGTAAGGGGATTTCCCTATCTGCTTGGAAGGCTGATTACGTAGCCCCCAGAGTGCGTTGGGTAGTTCCTTGATCCACTTGCCTCCTTTGGAGTTAGCAGCGTCGTGTAGCCGCTTCTTGAGAGCAACTGAGACAACTGAGACATCCATCCCGTTGGCGCGCTCGACTTGTTCGTTGGCCCGAGGATGGGCAACTGAAACATATCGGACGTCGATCCCGATGTTCTCGCAGTACTCCCAGAACTGGTGGTTGTTGAAGTTGGAGCCCAGGTCTGTGATGATGCAGTGGGGTAGTCCGTAGCGATGCACGAGTTCATCCAGGAAGTCGAGTACTCTGTCAGCCTTGGGGCATGTGACTAGCTTGACCTCGATCCACTTGGTGAACTTGTCGATGGCCACCAATACTCTGTTGAAACCACCTGGCGCAGTTGGCAGTGGCCCAATCATGTCGAGCCCCTAGCAAGCGAAGGGCCATGTTGGCGGTATGGTGACTAGCTTGTAGGCTGGGACGTGTTATTGCTTGGTGAAGTATTGGCATCTTGGCATCTTCCGACGAGTTCTTCAACGTCGCCCAGAGCTGTGGGCCAGTAGAAAGCTCGCCGGAAGGCCTTGCTGACCAGCGTACGAGAGGACGCGTGGTTGCCGCAGACGCCCTTGTGGATCTCCTTTAAGATGTCCTTGCCTTCTTGCCTGGGGACGCACTTCATGAGTATTCCAGAAGATGCGCCCCGCTTGTAAAGCTTGTCTCCGACGAGGACGTAGGACTTGGCGCGGCGGATGAGCTGCTCAGCCAAGTTTTTGTCCGAGGGAACCTTCTGCTCGCTGAGGTAGTCGATGAAGGGTTGCCTCCAGTCCGCGTCGATCATCATGACCTCCTGGCCAGCTGGCGGATGCGCTGGGACAGTGGTCAGTGGCGCCGGCTCCGGGATGGATGGCGCGTGAAGCTCGTGGACGAAGACACCCGCTGGTACTTGAGCGCGAGTAGAACCGAGCTTCGAGAGGACGTCCGCTGCAACGTTGTTGTCGCGGACGATGTGGTGGAACTCGAGACCAAAGAATTTGTTCTCGAGCTTGTGGACTTCTAGGCAGTAGGCGTCCATGTTCTCCTTGTTGCGGTCCCAGGATTTGTTGACTTGTTTGATGACCACTGCGGAGTCGCCGTAGACTAGTAGCCGCTTGATCCCAGTGAAGCCGCGAGGCGGAGCCCGTGTAGGAGAGCTTCGTACTCGGCTTCGTTGTTTGAGACCTTCCAGAAGATCTGCAGGACGTACTTGAGTTGTTCGCCCATTGGAGAGATCAAGAGTACCCCTGCACCTGTGCCCTCGAGGTTGAGTGAGCCGTCGAAGTACATCACCCAATGCTCTGGTCGCACAGTTGGAGTAGGTAGCTGATTCTCCCGCCACTCCGCCATGAAGTCGACTAGTGCCTGCGACTTGATGGCTGTACGTGGCTTGAAGTCGATGGTGAGGGCGCTGAGTTCGACTGCCCACTTGGAGATCCTTCCACTAGCGTCTTGGTTCCGCAGGATGTCGCTGAGCGGGTAGTCGGTGACGACGGAGATCGAGTACTCCTGGAAGTAGTGTTGTAGCTTCCACGAGGTGATGAGTACTGCATACGGAAGCTTCTACACAGGCTGATAGCGCGCCTTGGACTCTGACAGGACCTTGCTGAAGAAGTAGACTGGGCGCTGGACTGGATAGGCGTGGCCGTCTTCCCGCCGCTCGACGACGATGGCAGTACTGACCACGTTAGTAGTCGCAGCGAGGTAGAGCAGTAGCTGCTCGCCTTTGCGAGGAGCCGTGAGGACTGGTGGCTTCGATAGGAAGTCCTTGAGCTGAGCAAGGGCTTGGTCCGCCTCTGGAGTCCACACGAACTTCTCTTGGTGCTTGAGTAGTTTGAAGAAGGGGAACCCCCGTTCTCCAAGCTTCGAGATGAATCTATTCAAGGCCTCCATGCACTCGGTCAGCTTCTAGACGTCTTTGATGCACGTAGGAGCTTTCATGCTGGTGATGGCGGAGATCTTCTTGGGGTTGGCTTCGATGCCGCGCTGTCTGATGATGAAGCCGAGTAGTTTGCCCGAAGGTACGCCGAAGACGCACTTGTTCGGGTTGAGCTTCCAGCGGTACTCGCGTAGAGATGCGAAAGTCTCTTCAAGGTCGTCGATGAGGGTACTGGAGTTTCTGGTCTTGACGACCACGTCATCCATGTAGGCTTCGATGTTCTTGTTGAGTTGCCTCTTGAAGCAGGCCTGGATAGCTCATTGGCAGGTGGCGCCGGCGTTCTTCAACCCGAAGGACATGGTCGTGTAGCAGTACGTGCCAAACGGGGTGATGAACACGGTCTTCTCCTGGTCTTCTTCCTTGATCGCGATCTGGTGGTACCCGGAGTAGCAGTCGAGGAAGCAGAGCAGGTCGCAGCCCGCCGTGGAGTCGATGACTTGATCAATCCACGGCAACCCGAAGGGGTCCTTGGGGCAGTGCTTGTTGAGGTCGGTGTAGTCGACGCACATCCTACACTCGTTCGAGTTCTTCTTGCGGACGAGGACGGGGTTGGCGAGCCACTCAGGATGGAAGACTTCTCTGATGAAGCCAGCCGCGAGTAGTTTGGTGAGTTCCTTCTTGATGGCATCCCGTCTGTCGTCGACGAAACGGCGGAGGTGTTGTCGCTTGGGGGTGGCCTTAGGATCGACGTTGAGGCAGTGCTCGATCAACTCCCTGGGTACTCCTGGCATGTCCGCTGGCTTCCACGCGAAGATGTCGCGGTTAGCCCGGAGGAAGCTGATGAGCGCGTCTTCCTATTTGGGGTCGAGGCCGGCCCCGATGGTGGTGGTCTTGCTGCTGTCGTTTGTCCCGAGGTCGATCATCTTGACTAGAACCTCCTTAGCTGGCTGAGGCTTGTTGCCTTTGTCAGACTTCTCAGGGATGTCGAGTTCACTTGTTGCAAGCTTCTTTGACGCGGCGTAGACCTCCATCATGGCGTTGGGTACTTGATCTGTAGAGGCGATTTCCACGGCTTCGGTGTCGCAGTCGTGCGAGATCTTCAAGGCCCCTTGGAGAGAGAGTACACCTGCTGAACTCGGCATCTTGAGTACCAAGTAGGTGTAGTGGGGCACTGCCATGAACTTCGCGATGGCCGGTCTGCCGAGGATGGCGTGGTAGGATGTCTCGAAGTCTGCGACCTCAAACTTGATGTACTCGGTACGATAGTTGTCTCGAGATTCCCCGAAGGTAACTGGCAGGACCACTGAGCCCAGTGGGATAGCCGCGTTACCGGGGACGATGCCGTAGAAAGGCTTGTTGCTCTTGGTGAGCATGTGGGTGATGTCGAGCTTCATCTTCTTCAAGGTCTTGGTGAAAAGGACGTTGAGCCCGCTTCCACCGTCGATGAGGACCTTGTTGAGCTTGGAGCCCGCGACCACTGGCTTCAGGACGAGAGGGAACCACCCTGGTTCGGAGAAGCTGGTCCATTGATCCGCGCGAGAGAAGGTAATGGGTACCTCCGACCACCTGAGAGGGGTCGGGATCGCTGCTTCAATGCTCATGACTTCTCGACGGGTAGCCTTTTGCTCCCGCCTGCTGGGTAGTCCGCCGAAGAGGACGTTTACAGTCTTGTCGGGTTCCTAGAACTCACCGTTGTCTCCGTCGTTCTTCTTCTTGCCTTTCTTGTCATGAGGGTGCGTTGGATCTGGAGTACTCTTGAGTGCTCGCCTGAGTTGGTAGCACTGCTCGGTAGTGTGGTTGCCGTCCAGATGCCACGGGCACTTCTCCTTCGGCAAGTCTTTGAAGCCGCCGGAGTTCTTCTTCGAGTTCTCCTTCGCAGGGCGCTGGATAGTCGCGACAGTGTTGTCTGGCTTGTGCTTGCGGTTGGGACCCGAGTAGTTATGGTTGTTGCTATGACCGCCTTGGTTCCCGTTGTTGCCGCTGCCGCTGCCCGCGTTTTGCTTGTTCTTGCCACGGATGGCGTCGTACTTGGCATTGGCCTTGTCTTCTTCATCCGGCCAGGACGTTATCATGTCTTTGAGGTGGGGGATGGACTTGGGGCGGCGACGACCGAAGTCTTCAAATGTGCGGCGGTGGTAGAGGCCGTCTTGGAAGAGGTCAATGACCTCCTTGTCGGTGACGTCGACTACGGTAGCGCGCTTGTCGAAGAAGCGCGCATGTACTTGCGGAGGGTCTCGCCTTGTTCCCGCTTGACCATGGCTAGGTCCATGCGAGTACCCGATTGGCCCATGGCGCCCGCGAAGTTGCTGGTGAACTACTCCTTCAGCTGGTCCCACTTGTCGATCGAGTGTTTGTCCAGCGACTCGAGCCATGTGAGTGGAGCTTGGTCCAGGCAGAAGGGGAAGTAGAGGCACTTGGTGTCGTTGTTGCCGCCAGCGTTCTCGATGGAGAGGGTGTAGCACCTGAGCCACTGGATGGGGTCCTGCTTCGCGTCGTACTTGGTGATCCCCAAAGGCTTGAACTTTTCAGGGAGGAGCAAGTTGCGAAGTCAAGGTGAAAAGGCGGGGAAGCCGTCGTTGTTGCCTGGAGTGGCTGACTTCTTCCGCCGCAGCTCCTCAATCTTCTGGCGGGCGTCGTAGGCGCCCTGTGAAGCACCGGAGGCGTGGTTGTTCGCGTGGTCACGACCACCGCGATTGCCGCCGCTGCCGGCCCTCCTGTTGGCTTCGTGGTTGGAACTTCCGTCGTCGCTGCCGCTGCCGTCGGGGTCACGGCCGCCGCCGTCAAGATTGCGGTGAGGAACGACCTCACGGTTGCTGTTGCCACCCTGTGAGGGTCCGCCGGCATTCGCGCGAGTACGGTTGGGCTGAGCCGGGAGCTCAGCTCGAGTACGGTTGCGACCGAGGTCGGCACTGCGACTTGTAGCTTCGTTGTCGCGGTTCCTGGCAGGAGGAGGCTGGTTGACCCTGTTGTCGACCCGCATGAAGTAGGCGTCTTCAGCGAGCTTGGCGATGACTTCTCCAGCGCGTATACCCTGAGCCTGGCGTGCGATCTCTGTGATCGACATAAGGCATTGCTCAGGGGTAGTGTGTACTCGCTCTCGACCGCCGAGAGCTTCCGCAAGGTTGCGGATGGGGAGGTTGTCTCTGAGCCGCCGGCGCCGTTCGTTGCGCTTCCTGTTACGCTCACGTCGAGCGTCCCTGTTGGCGGCGGTCTCGTCTGCAGGTGCGTCTGCAGACAGCTCGTCTACGGAGATGTCTTCAAGGTACTTGTCTGTAGCCGTCCCAGATGGTTCAGGGGTGTCACCGGCAACCATGAAGGCTTGGCGATCGGGGTTGCCAAGGCTGGACTCAGAGCTCGCCACCTCGGTTGGAGTGTACGAGTCAGCCCGGGCAAGTGGTGTTCCCTCCTGGAATGGGAGCGAGTCGAGGTAGGTGACGTAGCGTGAGTCTCCACTTATCAAGTCCGCAGGCTTGCAGTCTGGCCAGTAGACGAATCTTCCGGCGGGCGTGGACGTTATAACCAGCCCAGAGGCCGGGCCTGATAAGGGGTGCTCAGTTGTGTTGTCCTCGGACTCGGGATCCTCTGGGTCCGACCCGAAGTCGAACTCGTATGCGGAATCCGAGTAGAACCCGGAGAGGGGGTTGGAGTCCGAAGCGTGGCCGGGGGCGATGTCGGTGTCCGAGTTGTACTCGGGTACGGGCTCCTTGCCGGCCCGGCGCTAAGAAGGAGCCCCCGTGTGGGCCCTACAGGGGTTGTGGGGGACACGCGTGGAGCGCTCGCGGGATGGGGGGACCACATGCGATGGCTGAGCAGCCGGCTCACATGCGATAGCCCATGGAGACGTCGAGTTCGAGTTGGAAACAGACTCGAGCTCGAAGTCGGCGTGATGGTTGAAAAGCGAAATTTCGCCAAACTTGCCGGCGAGTTCGCTAGTGACAACTTCAGGAAGCGTCACGAAGCCGGTCTCCGGGTTGGGCTGCATGGTGAGGCGGCGGTGGAAGGATCCCACGCCGTCAGCAGTGCAGACCCAAGCGCCGAAAACGAAGGTATCGCCGCGGTTGAAGGCGACGGTTGGCTTGAAGTAGACAGGAGCCGTCGAGTTCGCCATGTGATCTCGGGCGAGATCCCCCTACCCGGGCGCGCCGGTGTCGGTGTTTTAGACCGGCAACCTACTAAGGGGAGTACTTGAAGTAGATGAATGTGGCCTCGCCGAGATCGGTAACTCGAAGGAAGAGACACGTGGCACACAATTTAGACAGGTTCAGGCTGCGAGGTGCGTAATACCCTACGTCCTGTATGCTGCGTAGCTCTGTATTGATTGGGTACGATTACAAAATGGTGCAATTGTACGCCGTGAGATGAGATGATGAGAGAGGGGTCCCTGCCTCACCTTATATAGTCCGGGAGCCAGGGTTACAAGTCAGAGTAGGGAGAGAGTACTAGTCGAGTACGTCTAGGAGTCTTCCATACAGAGCGGGACATGTACAGCTTCCTAACCAAGTACTTATCCTCCGTAGTCCTTGTGCTTCACGCCATTAGGTATCATGCAGCGCAAGTCGGGTAGTCCCAGGGGCTCACCGAGTAGTCGGTCCTGGTACCCACCGAGGTAGTGGGCCCAGGAAGGTCCATACGACAGAGACGCATCACAATAGATGTCAAAGCTCTTTTGCAGATCTGGCATCACTAGAATAGGTGCTGTGGTCAACCGCTTCTTCAATTCTTCAAAACTAGACTGACATGCACCGGTCCACTTGAACTCCCTGTCCTTCTCTAGCAGGGTGGTGAGAGGCTTCACAATCTTGGAGAATCCCTCAATGACCCGACGGTAGTAACCAGCGAGTCCTAGAAAACTCCTGATCTCAGACACCGTACGAGGGGCTTCCCACTTCAACACATCACTGACCTTGCTTGGATCTACCGCAATACCTCCGTTGGTGATGATATGACCCAGAAAGGATACTTCCTTGAGCCAGAACTCACACTTGCTAAACTTTGCATATAACTCGTGTTCCCTCAGCTTCTGCAACACAAGCCTCGAATGCTCCTCATGCTCTTCCTCGTTTTTGGAGTAGATCAAGATGTCATCAATGAACACCACAACAAACTTGTCCAGATACTCCATAAAGATCTTGTTCATCAAGTACATGAAGTAGGCAGGTGCATTGGTTAACCCAAAGGACATAACCGTGTACTCATAAAGTCCGTACCTGGTGGTAAAAGTTGTCTTGGTAATATCCGAAGGATTGATCTTCATCTGATGATATCCAGATCGCAGATCAATCTTAGAGAACACTTTGGCTCGTCTCATCTGATCAAACAAGTCTTCAATACGTGGCAGAGGATATTGTTCTTGATGGTAACATCATTGAGAGACCTGTAATCAACACACATCCTCTGTGTGCCATCCTTCTTACCCACAAAGATAACTGGTGCTCCCCAAGGTGACGAACTAGCACGAATGAACCCTTTACCCATTAATTCTTTAATCTGAGCTTTAAGTTCCTCTAGCTGATCACTAGACATTCTATATGGGCGCTTAGAGATAGGAGCAGTACCAGGCAAAAGATCAATAACGAACTCAACATATCGGTCAGGGGGCATACCTGGCAACTCCTCAGGAAACACATCAGGATAATCGCACACCAATCGTATGTCTTCCAAGGCCGTTCCATTAAGCTTATTCACGGCACTGGCATTTGATGGTGTGGGATCTGCTGCAAACTCAAACCTTTCACCAGCTGTACTCGTAAGAAGGACTGATCTCTTAGCACACTGTATCACCGCATCACACGTGGTCAACCATCCCATTCCCAGTATCACAACAATCCCGTTTGGATCCAAGATTATAAGATTGGCACGGAAATCTCTGCCCAAAATCTTGAGATGGACGTTGTCACATTTATATATGGCTTTCAATTCCCCCCCAGGTGAAGTAACTAACACGTGGCGAGACATCGGACTGATGGGTATATTATGTTGAGCTACGGACTGTGATGTAATGAAAGAATGGGATGCTCCAGAATCAAATAAAACTGAGGCAGGAGTGGAGTTGACTAGAAACATACCGAGCACTACTCTGGGGTTCTCCTGGGCGACTTCAACATCAACGTGCATCGCGTTGCCTCGTGCATAGCTCTGTTGTCCGTTGTTAGTCTACAGGGTTTGGCTCCCAGTCCTTGTCTGCTGCTGGTTCTGCACTGTGGTGTTTGGAGCGTTCCTCTTTGGGCAAGCATTGACATAGTGACCAAGCTCTCCGCACTTGAAGTAGGTTGTGGTGGCGGGATTAGGAGGTGCCACAGACCTAACAGGTGTGCCAACTGGAGCTCTCTGATGACTCTGCTGGGAAGCTTGGCATGGAGTCTGAGGGACAGGACGCTGAAACTGCTGAGCAGACTGCTGGAACTGCTGAGCAGGACGTTGGGATTGCTGCTGCCCAAAGTTTCCACCCGGTCCCCCAAAGCGGAACGGTCCCCCAGAGCTGGCGGCCTTCCTCTTCTGCTCCCCGAGCTCCTTGCGCTTGTGCTCCAAGCGGATGGAAGCATCAATTAACTGCTGAGAGTTGGGGAAAGGATAAGACATTAGCTGGTACTGCAGCGAACCAGCTAACCCATCCAGGAACAGCTCCTGCTTCTTCCTGTCTTCTATAACCTCCTCAGCTGCATAGTGAGACAACTCAGTGAACTTGTCTCTGTACTCAGCCACTGACATTTCTCCCCGTTTAAGAGAAAGGAACTCCTTCTTGATCTTCATGACTCCAGAGGGTATGTGATGGCTCCTGAAGTTGGTGGTAAACTCTTCCCAGGTGATAGTGTCTGGGGCGGCATGAGCGGCAGAATACGCATCCCACCAAGCGGCTGCAGATCCTTGAAGTCGTCCTGCCGCATACAGGACCTTCTCTCTGTCATCACATTGACAGGTAGTGAGCATCTTCAGCACTGTCTTCAACCAATCTTCAGCTGCAAGCGGATCAGCGGCATGAGTGAACACAGGAGGATGGTGACTCATAAACTCTCGGTGCTTGTTGCGAGGCGTCGGTGGCTGCACCGGTGGGTTGTTGACCTGGGCTTGCAGGTTCGTCATGGTGTTGGTCAGGTTCAGGAGGAGCTGAGTCTATGCCTCCAGGGACTGCTGCATAGCGGGATCCATTTGTTCTTGCTGGGGTGCTCTTCCTGCTAGTTGATCAACTCCTGATCCTAACCTGGTGTTCACCATCTGAGTGTTAAGGACATTACTTTAGATGTTTGCATCAAGAGTTAAACCCAGAAAGATAGGATAGCAATGGTGTTATATAAGACAGATTCTGACTCCAAATAATCAGGCATAACTCTCAGCGTAGGTAACCAAAAATTATGGGTTTTGGACTGATAAAAGGAAATGAAATTGCGGAACTACTCCAACTGGAATCACCTTAATCGGAATTATGTAACTCTGGTTATAAAATAAACAAGTCGGATAGGTCAGCAGTGTTTAACAGATTCGTGAGGCTGCAATGTTTCAGTCATAACTCTCTGATTACCTACCCAAATATACTGAATTATTCGCAGAAAATCAGCAATGAAATTTCTGAACTTCTCCAATTGGTTTTACTGCAATCGGATTTCTGTAGCTCGAGATAAAATTAAAACAGTGCAGCTGACTCAGAAAGCTGCGCGAACAGATTTAGAGCTCTCGGATTTGCATTAAGGAAAAACTTAAAGGGACAAAAGGATTAAGATAGATAATTGATTGAGACTGAAAGTTGACCCCACAAACTTACCACTAAACCAATGTAACTGTGGTCATCACTCCACAACACATTGCACTCAAACAAAATCCAGCTCAAACATTATGCACAAAACCAAGCATTCAACCACACTCCTAAACTAAACACACTTTACCGATCGTCTACTAGCGATTACATGAAGACCCTAATCTTAACTTGATCCTAAGGACTATCTTCTGCCATGGCATCAGTGTGGGCGTTAGGGGAGTCGTAGTGTGACCTCTTGGGCGACTGGGAGGTACATCCTTCTGTGGCATCATGAGCAACTGGTTGCTCCCTGTTCTGAAGTGCAGCTTCCAAGGCACGCCTCTGCATCTCCAGAGTGAAAATCTGCTACTGTGCCGCATATAGAGTGTTGTTGGTGTCGTCCAGTGCGGTGTTAACAGCTGCAAGTAGACTCAGGACATTGTTCAGTGTTCCTTCATAGGCTGCCGCTGGGGCGATGTAGGTCTTGGCTTCCCCACTGGCTCTGAAGGGTGTGTACCGGCAGTGGGTATCCTCCAACCTATCACGCTCCTTGTGAGAGAGCACATATAGCGCCCTCCGAGCAGACTCTGCTATACTAGTGTCCATAGTAGTCCTGTGAGCCACATCATGATGCTTGGACATCTCCCTCACTCCACGGCATGGAATGTACTCCTCCAGGATGGCAGCAACTTCCCAATGGGGCTCGAACCACGGAGGAGTCCACAGCTCACAATGGTAGACAGGGGCCTTATCATAGCCCAAGCGGAGTACCATAGCTCGCAGGTGATCAGCCATGGGAATGCCCACTCCATCCGCCCTGTAGTGGTACACTTCCTAGATCACTTCCTCAGCTTCTTCCTCTTGCTCTTGCTCTTGTTCTTCTTCCTCCATCTCTAGATCGAGGTGATCTTCAAGATCTTCTCCAGGCGCTTGCTCCTCTAAGTTGGGCTGTTCAGCTGGCTCATCCTCTTCTGGGATCATCTCTTCTGGATCTTCCTCTTCATCCGACACTATGATGAGGTTAGGGACGTCCACGGGTGAAGGCTCCATCTCAATCTCCTCATCCGTGTCTCCGTCATGGAAGTCGTTGTACTGTTCTTGCAGGGCATACTGGTGGACTGCGCCAGCATGAGAAGTCTTCAAACGGCGAACCATCTACAGTGCAGTGTAGAATGAGATAGATGGTAAGACAAAAAGGATGAGAGCTAAAGCAAGAATAAGGTAAAGAATCTAGATAGCTCAAGAGTGAGGCAAAAAGGCAAGAGTAAGGTTAATTTGAGTAAAGCAAGCATGTAAGAGAAAGCTTATATGATTATAAAATCCTTAGTTCGACCATTTCTATCTAGGCTAGCGTTCCTACAGTCAACACGGCTCTGGTACCACTTTGTCACACCCAGTTTTAAAGGCAAAACCGAATGCATAGATCACGTGTGCGCCAGGATCAAATTACACACAGGCTTAGACATTGTGAATACCAAAATCAGTGCCACACGAATAAAGAGTTATTACAAACCATAGTCTTAATCGAAACTTAAATAACGAGTTCTCGCAGTGGACAAAATGCCTCCACGAGCGGTACCGATCGAAGACTACGCACACCTAGAACTCCCGGAAATCTCCTGGAATGTCTTCGAAGTTCTCCCAGTCTGAGCAGCAATCCGGGTATTGTAGATGCAAGAGAATAAACAAGCGTGAGCACATGACGTACTCAGCAAGAGAGAACAACATAACATGCAAGGTCATATGGTGGATGGCTAAGGTTCAAGCAGTTTAGCATTTTAGTGAGTTAAGTTTTACTAGCAACCTGATTACTAAGAAGTGTGAGATATAAGCATCATAAATAAAGAATAAAACAACAATTAAACATTAAAGTTCCATAATTTAATCATGTGAGTGTCCAGGCTGCTCTTGACCGTGAGCATGGCTAATCGATTAGTTTTACACTCTGCAGAGGTTGTACACTTTCACCACAAGTAGCGTAAAAGCTCTGAAGAACTTTGAACCCAACCATGCGGTGTTTGCAAGGCACCATACCACACTACCGAGGTGTGATTGCATAGGGACGCTACATGGTCTTTACAAAGGTTCCCTAGCAAGTTATGACCCACAAGGTCCGGATCAGTTAGCAAGGTATAAAGTCCCCTAGCAGGTCGATACCCCACCATAAAAAGAATAACTCACCCAACCCCCTGCTAGAGCGAGTCTATATCCCACAGTACCGTCGATCCCTTGTCCTTATCAGGTAAGACCATCCCAAGCTAAAGTTCCTAATTATTCAGCCAAGACCATTGCCCATTAGTTCTTGTGGTTGTACTGTTTTCCTGGGTGGTTCTCCATGTTCCGATTAACATATTAAAGTAGTCTTGCTAAGTAAAGAACATAAACCGGAACATAGAATATAAAGGTATCCAAGTTTGATTAATACCAATCCCAGTTGAGTATGCTAAGCAATAGCTACCATAAGATTAATTTAATAAACCGGGTGACAAGGTAAAGGTAGTGAAAGACTAGGCATGATCCTTAATAGGTTCCCGTCAAGTTAATGCAAGCGGAAAAGTAAATACAGTGAACTTAAATGCATGTTATGTAGGACAAGCGGGTATGCATCAAGGAAGACTTGCCTTCAACAAAACTCTGCTGCTCAAACTCTTGCATGTCTTGATCTTCAAATCCTTCTAACGAATCGCTCTCTACGGTCCACAATCATCACACACAAGCACACAATAAGAACAAATAAGAAACAGTCACCAAACAGATCAAACAGAACCAGACAGTAGCATAAAACTAATCTACGCTTCGAGACGATCGCGTGGACATAAAGAATGCTAAAATCAGAGCTAAAACGACCAAGTTACGACCTAAAGAAGGTACATGGACTAATTTTAAGGTTTTAAAAAGAAACTGGGCTATAATAAAAGAAAAAGGACTAAACCGTAAAGGTTCTGCCTCTGCGGGAGGGTATATCTGTGAATACCGGAAAACCAAGAGGCTTTTTCTGCAAAAACACCTGAGCCGGCGGGGTTTGACCTGGTTGACTCGGGTTGACCAGATCTAGATCCGTTGGATCTAGATCCAAAGGCTGTGGCGGCTTGCGGATGAGGCAGTTGCGGGAGGCTTCAGATCTTGATCCGACGACCGAGGGTGCGTGCGTGCGCCGTGCGGCGGAGGGCGACGGCCGATGGCGGCGCGGCCGCGGCGAGCGGCGACGCCGCACACGGAATTGAGCCGGGGGGCTCGGCCTCGTGCGCAAGCGGGGACCCGGAATAAAGCGCGAGCGACGGGAATTTCATTTAGGGTGGTGCGGCCGGCGGAGACGCGACGGTGACGACGCTCAACTCGGCGGCGCGGCTCGGCGTGGCCGTGAACTCCGGCGACGGCTACTGGGCGACTAGATGCGCGGGGACATCAACAAGCGGCACGGGTGGCTTGCTCTCCTCCGTGCGCGGCTCCTGGGTTGCTTCACGACGGCGAAGCGGCGGCGAACGAGAGGAATCGACGTGGCGGCGGCTAGGGTTTCCGGCGGCGCTCGATAGCAAAAGGCGGCGGCTCGGGTGCTTCGGGTGGCTCGGGTGAGGGAGCCCAGGGGTGCGGCGCGGCTTATAAGGGCCTGGCGAACCGCCTTGGCGAGCGGGCCACACGTGAGGGCGTGCCGGGGTCGGACTCGTGGCCGGCGGCGACGGAGTCTGGTAGGAGACGGCGCGGGGGTAGGGGATGATAGGTGGGCCCCGTCGGTCAGTGACCGTGGGCGCGGCTCGGGTGGAGCGGTGGGCTGGCGGCGGCTAACGGGCCGAAAGGCCAACCGGGCCGCGACACGGCGCGGCCGAGCTGGGCTGCGGGCGCGCGAGCTGGATGCGGTGCTGGCTGGGCTAGAAAGGAGCGACGGCCTGAAAGTGAAGAATGGAAAGGGTAGGGAGGGAAAATACTTGAGAATTAAAAAGGTCTCAAACAAATAGAATTAAAATTTTGAATTTGAATTCCAGCAAACAAAAGAAAGGCACCAGCATGAATGCCACAATTAATTCCTATAATTTACTTATTTTATTTTAGAAAAGTTTTAAATGCCTAAAAGAAAATAATGCAACCTTATATTCCTTAAGCAATTAAAGGTTTCTAGCAAATTTTAATAAAGCCAATTTGTTAGAAAAATTAGGGTGTTACAAAACTGCGGTGCCTTTTCAATTTCCATTTATTGTTTTATTACGACATGGCCGAGGCGCCATCTTCAACCTTCAACCCTCGAGCTCGATGCCTCACTCCTTCAACTTCAATCCTAGTCGCCAACTTCATCCCTCTTCAACTTCAATCCTCCTTGCCAACTTCATCCCTCATCGCCGCCAACTTCAACCCTCGTCGCCGTTCAAATTCCAAACCCCGTCACTGTGCTATTTCCTCCCATTCTCCTTGATGGCCGCCGCAGTGTGCTTGATGCTGCTGCTGCTACCAGATGAACTTCTCACCAAGATGATCATCCACTCCATCAAGGATGTGGCCGTTTTCCATTTTCTAAACCTTCGCAATAAAATCTATGGCACCTTCCGGCGCATCTGCAGCTTCGAGAGGTACTACTGCACGTGTCGCTGTGTGACCTTCGTGAGGCATGCAAGAATCGCTACGTCAGGTCGTGCTTTGAGCGGCGCTTCCGCGAGGCCAATCATCCGGAGGCATTGTGCTTCGAGGGGATGGTGAGGTTGATGAGGTGGCGGAACCCCGATAAGGGTCTGAAGCTCATCGGAGATGCCACCGTTGCTGAAGACTCTAGTGCCAACTACTTTTTAGCGATGCTGCAGTACTCCAGAAGACCCCGAAGCCATGGCACTACTCCAGGAAATCAGCGGCGGCCCGTCGCCCCCTGACGGCCGGCGGAAGAACCACAACCTGCGGCGGCTACGCTACCTCGTCAAGCAGGATCTCGACAACATTGCGTGGTTGTACTGGCTTGATGACGGCGAGGACGACGATGACATTCTGTTGCTGCCCGTCCAGAATCCCCACATCTGCATTTGGGAAGCGGGATGTAGGCGCTACGGGCCGGATACCAAAGAGATCATCCACTACTGCAGTGCCGAGTGTCGCATCTGTCATGAGTTCAACCTCTGGACCCGTAAATTCCGCCCAGCCGTGGAGTACGTCGTCAGCAGGACGAACATCGGGATGTAGGCACAAGCATCAATATGAACATTATCTATCTTGAATGTAAATTATTAGATATTACTAAACGCGGATTTGATTTTATCGTGATGTCGGGATGTCGGCGGCGGCGGGCGGCACCACCCTCTACTTCCTCTTTTGTTCTATTCAAATGACTATGGGGGCCAGTTCTATTCAAATGAACAACAGTTCCCATTTCTCCTTTTAATCTGCAATCAAATGCTGTAACAAGTATTTCTTCGTCGTTATTAGTCCAAATTTGATACTTTTTTCTATTTTTTTCTAAAATCACCATCTAATCGTTAATTTCATTGTTTAGTGTACATTCCGTTTATTGAGTGCTGTTTATATGCCTTATTTTGTTCTTTGTAAGCAAAACATACAAATAATATTTGTTTTACACAACCATTAGTGATGGAACTTTACATTTCGTAAGCTTAAGGTGAACACAAGGTGTCGGTGTTTTAGACAGGCAAACCTACCAAGGGGGTACCCGAGGTAGTAGATTGTGCGGTGGGGATCGTGATCGGGAGACCGAGAACTCGAAGGTATGAGCAAGGACACGGGACACAAGATTTATATAGGTTCGGGCCGCCAAGGTGGCGAGCCCTACGTCCTGTTTGGGGGATCAAGTATGGCGCCCTGCGCTTGGTGTTGGGTTTAGATCAGGTGCCCGGCTAGGTACCCGGGCCTCCTTTATATAGTCCAGAGGCGGGTTCCTAGTCGGTTACAAGGTAGGAGTCCTAGTAGGATTACACGGAACGAGTCCTAGTAGGATTACAGGGGAATTCTAATAGGAGTCCGTCTTCTTCCTTCCTTGCATGAGTACCCGAGGTCTATGCCCGACAAGCCCCCGAGCACGTTGGAGTCGAGAGTAGTAGTTCGAGTAGTCTTGAAGCCTCTTCGAGTAGTTCTTGAGCGTCCTCGAGTACTGCTTGGAGAAGTGTTCAATAGTACTTTAACTGCCGCGAGGCTGGAAGGTGGTCCAGCTCATCAGTCTTGAAGTCGAGATTATATGGAACTGCGATTGCAAAATCGCACTCCATATGGAGTAGCCCCCGAGCCTTAGGTTGAGTTGCAGACTCTAGCTGAGGTTCAGTCGTGATTCCAAATCTTCGGTCTTGAAAAATTTGAATGATGGGTGTAGCATAGCAGCCCCCGAGCCTTGAAATGATTAGGTAATCAATCCAAGGGTCTTCAGAGTTTGCGAAAGCCATCATTTGAGTACTCTTGCAGCGTGTACCCCTGAGATAAGAGAGCCGTATGAGCCACGTCGAGTAGTGATTGGTAAGGAGCCCCCGAGCTTGAGAGCGAGTGAAGCATGCTGAAGTTATCCTCGAGTAGTATGTTAAGTGCAGCCCCCGAGCTGGAGAGATTCCAAATAGTAGTTTGGCGTCGAGTCGTAGAGCATGAGAAGTAGTCGTGCCGTCAGAGCGGACTTTAAATGCGACCGAAGTCGACTTTAGATGCCGGCAGAGCGGACTTTAGAATGCGACTTGAAAACCGAAGTCGACTTTGTGCCGCGTGGAGCGGACTTTGAAATGCGACTTGAAAACCGAAATCGACTTTAGTTGCCGCACAGGGTGGACTTTGATATGCGACTTTAGAAGTCAACTTTAGGATGCCATGTGAGACGGACTTTAGATGCGACTATAGTAGTCGACTTTAGATTGCCGCGTAAAGCGGACTTTAGATGCGACTGCAGTAGTCAACTTTGTGCCACGGGGGGTGGACTTAAGATGCAAAAAACGAAAAGCATTTTCCGGTAAGCCAAAGCGAAAAAATCAGAAAAAATGAATAGTTTTGCCGCCGGAGCGGGCTTAAGATTGCGACCGAAGTCGGCTTGTGCCACCGGAGTGGGCTTAAGTACGTGAGCCATGGATTTCAGACCCAAGGTACAGTTGCCGCCGGAGCGGGCTTGAGATTGCGACCGTTAGCGTCGACTTGTGCCACCGGAGTGGGATTGGGTGCGACTGTTAGCGTCGACTTGTGCCACCGAAGTGGGCTTGAGTACCTGAGCCATGGATTTCAGACCCAAAGTACAGTTGCCGCCGAAGCGGGCTTTTAGTGCGACTGTTAGCGTCGACTTGTGCCACCGGAGTGGGCTTAAGTACCTGAGCCATGGATTTCAGACCCAAGGTATAGAGTGCGAGTACTTAGGGTACTTGGACCCATGGTACAGAGCGTGAAGACCACGTGCAGCTAGGTTCCATCGTCGTCAGGACCCGAGGGCCGCTTACAGCTAGGTTCCATCGAAGCTTACACACGTAGTATGCCATCGAAGCAGGAGAAGATGCGACCGGAGTCGACTTGCATACCTGGGCCATGGATTTCAGACCCAAGGTATAGAGCGCGAGTACTTAGGGTACTTGGACCCATGGTTCAGAGCGTGAAGACCACGTGCAGCTAGGTTCCATCGTTGCCAGGACCCGAGGGCTGCTTACAGCTAGGTTCCATCGAAGCTTACACACGCAGTATGCCACTGAAGCAGGTGAAGATGCGACTGGAGTCGACTTTAAGTTGCTGCACGGAGAGGACTTTAGAGTGCGACTTTAGAAGTCGACTTTAGATTGCCGCGCGTAGCAGACTTTAGAAGGTGCCTCCTAGGGATAGCCCCCGAGTTGATGAAGTAGACTCGTGGTGACTTGATTGATATACCCCAAGAGTAGTTAGCAGAGTGTAGCTCGCGTGAAAACCCGTCGAGGAGCGTACACAAATGAGTATGCGGCAAGTAGTCCTACATGATGAGGAGAACAAGCCAAGAGAAGAAAACAGTAATCATTTAAATAAATGACTTAGCTGTTGCTGCCTGGGCAGACTTGTAGATGAAGACGTGGCGGTCGCCAATGGAGCCGCGACGTGTTGTTGCTGAAGTTGACTAGTCAGAGTTGATTCCGACTAGTTGTTGGGGGCGTGACTGCCATTCTCGACTAGTTTGGAAAACTAGTCGAGATGAATGGTCGACGCGATGCGACCGGAAGACGACGTCGTGGCGGCCAGTGTTGCCACGAGACAAGTAGTCACCACGCACGGTGTGGCTGAAGTAAAGCCAGCGTGGCCGCAAGACGAAGTCACGGCGCACGGAGTAGTCGACGATGAGCCGCGTGACCGGCCGCACGACGTGTCGAGGCACCCGGATGCTCGGCGCAGGCGAAGTAGTCGACGATAAGCGACGCAGTGAGCCACGCGACGAGCCGCACGACATGCCGAGGCACCCGGACGCGCGGCGGAGGCGAAGTAGTCGACGACGAGCTCGCGCGAGGCGGAGTAGTCGACGACGAGTGGCGCAACGAGCCACGTGACGAGCCGCGCGACGTGCCAAGGCACCCGGCCCCGCGACGTAGGCGGGGTAGTCGACGACGTGCCCGCGTGAGGCGGAGTAGTCGACGACGAGTGGTGCGACGAGCCGCGTGACGAGCCGCGCGACGTGCCGAGGCACCCGGGACGCGCGGCGTAGGCGGAAGTAGTCGACGACGAGCCCGCGCGAGGTGGAGTAGTTGACGACGAGCGGCGCGACGAGCCGCGTGGACGAGCCGCGCGACGTGCCGAGGCACCGGACGCGCGGGCGCGAGGAGAAGTAGTCGACGACGAGCCCGCACGAGGCGGAGTAGTCGACGACGAGCGGCGCGACGAGCCGCGTGATGAGCCGCGCGCGACGTGCGGAGGCACCCCGGACGCGCGGCGTAGGGCGAAGTATTCGCGACGACGAGCTCGCGCGAGGCGGAGGAGTCGACGACGAGCGGCGCAACGAGCCACGTGACGAGCCGCGCGACGTGCCGAGGCAACCGGCCGCGCGACGTAGGTGAAGTAGTCGACGACAAGCGATGAGCCGCGCGACGTGCCGAGGCACCCGCACGCGTGGCGTAGGCGAAGTAGTCGACGACGAGCCGCGCGCGACGAGCCGCGTGATGAGCCGCGCGACGTGCCGAGGCACCCGGACGCTCGGCGGACGCGAAGTAGTCGACGACGAGCTCGCGCGAGGCGGAGTAGCCGACGATGAGCTCGCGCGAGGCGGAGTAGCCGACGACGAGAGGCACGACGAGCCGCATGACGAGCCGTGCGACGAGCCGAGGCACCCGACGCGCGACGGATGCGCGGTAGTCGACGACGAGCGGCGCGACGAGCCGCGTGACGAGCCGCGCGACGTGCCGAGGCACCCGGGACGCGCGGCGGGAGGTGAAGTAGTCGACGTCGAGCCTGCGTGAGGCGGAGTAGTCAACGACGAGCGGCCGCGACGAGCCGCGTGACGAGCCGGGACGTGCGGCGTGCCGAGGCACCCGCACGCGCGGCGGAGGCGAAGTAGTCGACGACGAGCGAGCTCGCGCGAGGCGGAGTAGTCGACGACGAGCCGCGCGACGAGCCGCGTGACGAGCCGCGCGACGTGCCGAGGCACCCCGGACGCGCGGCGTAGGCGAAGTAGTCGACAACGAGCGGTGCGACGAGCCGCGTGACGAGCCGCGCGACGTGCCGAGGCACCCAGACACGCGGCGTAGGCGAAGTAGTCGACGACGAGCCACGCGATGTGCCGAGGCACCCAGACGCGCAGCGTAGTCGAGGAAGATCGCTGCAGCCGTGAGAGTGGAGACGAGTACTCGCAGTGCACGACGAGGTTGACGTAGAGCATGTGTGGTCGGGTGACGAGTAGTCGAGGCGCACGACAAGGTTGAGGTGGCCGAGGGTAGTTGTACCCGAGTAGTAGTACTCACAGGCTGTCTTGTGTGTGCACCAAGCCAAAGACCTTTGAGCCTCCGAAGCAAGGGGTGCTACCGCCCTGTCCTGGTCAGCGCGTGCCACAATAATGATAGTGTCACGTATATACACCACGTGCAGCACCGATGGCTTGAAGCCTTGAATAGACTGCTCATCTCGTGGAGGGAAGCGTACGCAAAATCAATTTGTCTTGCTTGGCACGTGGTGCACTTGGAGTTGATGGAGATCTTGGCAGCGGTGTTGATACGAGAACTCGACGAGATCGAGTACTGCTCCGTCTCGGACTTGAATACAAAGATCGACTCTTGACCGGATTTTGACTATGACAGGTTGATCTCCTCGATCGTGATGCAAACTTGAACGGGTGACACAAAGTCGATTCCGTGTAGAGTTCCGCTGAGCCTGCGAGTTGCCGGTCGTCGAATACTTGTCCATGTGACTGTCAGCGTCGTCGAGCAGATTGATCTTGATGATTAAGGTCCTTCGAATTCGCCCGGTGGTGATGATCACCCCTACCTGGCGCGCCAGCTATCGGTGTTTTAGACCGGCAAACCTACCAAGGGGGTACCCGAGGTAGAAGATTGTGCGGTGGGGATCGTGATCCGGAGACTGAGAACTCGAAGGTATGCGCAAGGACACGGGACACAAGATTTATACAGGTTCGGGCCGCCAAGGTGGCGAGCCCTACGCCCTGTTTGGGGGATCAAGTATGGCGCCCTGCGCTTGGTGTTGGGTTTAGATCAGGTGTCCGGCTAGGTACCCGACCCTCCTTTATATAGTCCAGGGGGCGGGTTTCTAGTCGGTTACAAGGTAAGAGTCCTAGTAGGATTACACGGAACGAGTCCTAGTAGGATTACAGGGGAATTCTAATAGGAGTCCGTCTTCTTCCTTCCTTGCATGAGTACCCGGGGTCTATGCCCGACACAATGTTTTGTTACGTTTTCAAATGCATGAGTTCGAACATGTTGCAAAGTGTGGAAAACTTCAATGTTCAAGCAAACATTCAAGGAAACTATGTGAAAGATGTAGAAATTTGTACACAAGTATATAATTCCTTCATCGAAACCATTTGAAATTTTGAGACAAGTCTAGGTACCCAAATTATGTTGGCATGTCAATTTGTAGATTTTTTAGAGCACACTAGACGTTAGTAGAATTATTACATCATTAACATGGGATGTAAAAACGGATTCTAAAAATCTTGGGCACACAAGTGTGACTGTTGATATTTTATTCTAATACTAAATGTCCACATACGAATTGTTCATATTTTTATGATTTTTAGGTGCTTTTTATGGGCCCTAATAAATCAGGGAAGCAAGTTTCATTCAAAAAAATTGTGAAAGGCCCACGCGTCAGCGTCAGCAGCCAATATAAAAAAGATAATCGCTGACCCAACTCCCAAGAAAGGCGATCTGGGTTCACTAACCACTCGCCAGCGTTAGCAGGCGAACCGTGCATGGGCTACTCAAAATTTCCCACCTATATTTACTATAGTGCCCATGAAATTCCAATTGCTGCATAGAGCCGTCAAGGGCACGCTAGTAGTTTCATTAAACACAGTTGCGCATGCCGTTCATATTCGATTCCTCGCTAGACAGATCCACAACGCCCGCATTCTCCCCACCGCCACCGCCACTCGCCCCGCTCGCCTTCGCTGCTCTCTCCCCGCCGCAGCCCTGCTCTTCTCTGGCCCCACCGCTCCCTACGTGACGATGGTGACGAGGACGCGGTTACTGGCGTGCAGACGTACGTCCCGCCAACCTAAAGACGGTTGACGCGGATCCATCGACGCCGTCCCCGACCACGACGACGAGCCGGCCGGCCACCTCAGGCCACAAGCCGCCGTGGATCCGGCCCCTCCGACCTTCACGAAAACAACTACTTCATTCGCGACAGAGGTTAGTCCTGCTTGAACCCCCAACGCCCTCTCTCTCATCAGCCACCAAAATCGATCTGCTATATATTCATGTCAATGTGGATTAATTAGGGAGACATGCCTTAATAGTTCATCTTCAATTAACTCACTGTGGATTTAATGGATGGATTTTGTTGCTCCAAGTCCGTGTGAATAAATTGTTGCTAACAGATGTAGTTATATGAACTGTTGAAATTCATTTTCATGTTCGTAGTGCTATAATTTTTGCACTGTAAATTCATGAAAAGCATAAAGGATGTTAGCATACTTTAATTCTGCTATGCGCTGAATGTACCAGATTGACAGTTATGCTTCGGACCTGTTAGCATATACTTTAATTCAGCTATGCTCAGATCCACAGTTATGCTTTGGACCTGTTAGCATATTTTAATTCTGATGGCCACATAATGTCATTGGGAATTGCATCACAGTGGTTTATAATTTAGTCCAACCAATCTGCTATATATTCATGTCAAGGTGGATTAGGGAGACATGCCTTAATAGTTCATCTTCAATTGACTCACTGTGGATTTAATGGATGGATTTTGTTGCTCCAAGTCCGTTTTGAATAAATTGTTGCTAACAGATGAAGTTATATGAAATGTTGAATATCATTTTCATGTTTCTGGTGCTATAATTTTTGCACTGTAAATTCATGAAAAGCATAAAGGATGTTAGCATACTTTAATTCTGCTATGCTCTGAATGTACCAGATCGACACTTATGCTTTGGACCTGTTAGCATACTTTAATTCTGATGGCCACAAAATGTCAGTGGGAATTGCATCACAGTGGTTTATAAAGTAGTGATAACTAGATTGTCTTAGGCTTTGTTGTGAGTGTTAATTGTTTCACTACTGTCATATATTGTTATTGTTGGTGTCATGATGTGTTGTGAGTGTTGTTTCAATACTGTCATATATAATGTCATGACCATTGCTTTATCCTCCTGTTGCATGTACATATGGAACACACAATCCATCGCTGCTCAAATTGGACAAGGAAGCAGTTGAAGGAATATATTCTCTACTTTGATATATAAGCATATTGTTGTATCCCTGTCAAATGGTTAGCACCTATCCCTATATGCTAATTAAGTAAAATATGAACTGTGTATGTCTATGCTGATTTTATTTACGGCTGAATCAGCTATTTTGCCTCTTAGAGAAAACGAACTTATCTAATAAAAATTAAGTTTAGATTTTCAGTCTTGCTTATGTTGCTCTACTGACAAACCTGACATATCATCTATGCAGTCTCCCACAACAACAAACTCCTCTACCTCCAGTGCATCATCACAGCCCATCATCGGTGAACCTTCTTCACAGGGTCACTCAGCACAGACTGCTGCGAGTAGTACTCGATCTCGCGGGTCAAGGACACAAACCAAATGGCCAGAAGACAAGTTGACTGCAACTGGACTTGATGCCAATTTTTGGCCTACCCCAGATGCTGCGAGGGATAGATTTGTACTGGTCTGTGGTCTCATTGCTCGGGAGAGGGTGTCAATCAACAAGGCGGTTGATGATCTCTCACCAATTGAGAAGGACCATCTGTTTACAGTTTTAGAGGAAAAGCTAGATTACCCAGCCAATCTTGAAGAATCTGTTCACAAGAAGGAAGTTAGGGCAGCTATATCACAGATTGGAACCTTGCAACGGCAGTTCAAGGCCCATTTAAGAAAAAAATATGTGAGTGAAGAGGAGACTCCCTTTGTGGAGCATGTCTTTTTTGCAGCAACAAGACTGGGACATGTTTGTGCAGGAAACCAATTCTCCTTCATTTCAGCAATTGAGCCAGGAGATGAAACAAAAGAGAGCATTGCATAATAAGCCACACAAGACAGGCAGAAAAGGTTATCGTGGTAAAAGGAAAGAGTGGAAGGAGGAGGATGCAAAGCTCGCTACCGAAGGAAAACAAAACACTTGGGACCAATTCCCTATACGTTCGATACCTTATCTGTGGGCAAGGGTAGGGAAGAAGAAGAAGAATACTAGTGAAGGAAACGAGGGCATAACATTTAGTAACCCTGCGGTGGTGGGGGTAGCAGATACGGTGGAAACACTTGCAGCTCAGGGTAGCAATGGTTCTTTCTCTGAGGTTAGGGAGGATGATATCCTCACCGCGGCACTTAAGACTCCAGAGCATCGAGGTCATTGTGACAGAACGAGGGCTTTGACAGGCGGGCGTTTTCGGAATCGGACTGGAAGCCACGATTTATAGAAGCTTTTAATGAGATTCACTTTTCTATCTTCATCTGTCTTGTTTGGACCTACAACATAAGCATGATCTAGACTCTCTAGATTGGTTATCTCTTGCTTTCTCTTGCTAACTCTTTAGTAGATTAGATTAGTTGTGTTTCCTTTATGAGTTAGTAGATTAGATGCAAATTGGTTCTTCATAAGGTAGCTTTACTTGCTTTACAAGATTGAATCCTTGCGTTGCACATTGTTCCACGGATTCGATACCTTGGGTTCACCACTTGAGGGAAGAATAGTCCCTTGACTACGACGGGGATTTGTCCGCTTGCAAATCCATATGAACTTTGATACGATAATCTACCGTCAACAAGCCTCTTTTTCTGGCGCCATTTCCGGGGAACAAGCAATCAAGATCTAATCTAGTATCGCTTATTTTTCAGTTTTTCTTTTAATTTTCTTTTGCATCTCTTCAGTTTGATCATCCTCAAAAAGAAAAAAATCAATCTAATCTAGTTTTGATTGACCCTAATTTTTCTTTTTTAGGTTTTTGTTTTTTCCAACCCTAACCGACGATGGTTGGCTTCCTCTCCAAGAAAATCAAACTTTCTTTTGTGGATGATCCAAGAAAACTTTACAGGAAAAGGAGACATGCAACACAAGCTAAAGGGTTGGAAACCCTAGATTCAAAAGCCGAAGTCGAAGGACCGTCGGAATCTCCAAGGGAATAACCACCTCCAAGTCCAAAGGAAGATCAACCTCAACTGCCACCCATGGGACAGCAACCACAACCGGAGCGCAAGATCGAGCTATGCACCCCGGACATCGTTGATCTACCTATCATAAACCTTCAAGACGCCAGAAGGCTGTTCAAGAACAAGGTCTCAACTGTCCGCATGACAATTGTGAGAGCTTTGGAGCACTTCAATGAATACATACGAGCCGAATTCCTTGAGTGGCATAACAGTTTACTTAAGAGGAGGATGGAGAAGATGGAGATAGAGAATGAAGCTCAAGACCTAAGGGCTGCCGAGGCATGATCCACATGCGAGGAGTGACTTCATGGACGAGCAAGCTAAGATCAACGAGGATGTCGTCACTAAGTTCGAGGCTATGGAGAAAATATTGGAGAATTTAGATGGCAAGGTGACGGAGGTTGGAAGCTCTATACGTGAAGTGTTCATCATGATGAAGATGCTAGAGACCCAAGTGGGACAACTTGTCGGGCGCCCGATGGGTATCAAAGAAGAATTTCTGAGACAACCCCAAGGTCCCAAGACAGCGAAGGCTACTCAAACTTATTCGGGAGAGATGGAGGATCACATTAAGGAGACCACGAAGATCATGACCGAAGGACCGGAGTTTGAGATGCCGAGCCACTACATGAAGGAAGTTATTGCATCCGTCAAGACCAAAGGACAAAGCCAGCCTGTGAAGACCAAAAATATGACTAAGCCGAAGAATAAGCCCGTGCCCAAGATGGTGTGGAAGTGGGTACCCAAGATTGCAACGTCCACAAAGAGCATTGATCCGAAGTAATCAAGTGAAGAAGTCTAGCCATGGACTATAAACGAAGAGCTAGGCGGGAGGCAACCCGTTTCGTTGAGTCAAGAATAAGCTACCGGGAGGACAACCCGATTCCAGGTTTTTCGAATTTTTCAAGTAATTTAGTTTTGAATTTTACTACGCAAAGGCATTAGACTTAGAATGGTTGAATAACATTAGAGACATAATTCTTGGTTGAATATTTTGTTTTGATCATAAACCCTTTACATGAACCATCCTACATGTTTGTTTGCTTATTTTCGAGAAACCACAACCAAACAAATTCAGAACCTAACTCAACCATTCATCCCCTTTATGATGTTGTGGTTGACTTGTTGTACATGTTAAAAACACACGAGTAGAGCCACGACTTGTATCTAGATGTTATTTAAATTTCAGCATGTGGTAGGACTCGCAGAACCTAGAAACTCAACTTTTGGTTGTTTTAAAAATATATATCCATGGTTTCTCTAAGAATAGATTTTTTCTAAGCCTCATTTAATTTTATTTTATTCAAAATTTCTCTCATCTAATCAAAATTAGAACCTAAACCTATGCCCCCATGATCAAGCCGGGAAAAGTTTGCTCTCAACTAATGAAGGCAAACATTACCGGTGAGACCAACATAAAAGTAGTTGGAAAATATTTTTTACTTACATTTGTTTTTGATGCTTTAAAAACTCCTCTAAATTTATATTTAAACTCACTAATAGCTCTGATTTTATTTTTTTATATTTTTTTAGAGGAGTGCTTAGCATTAAAACATGCTTAGAGGGAGGCAATCTAGTTCACCTAACCATACATGCACCATGATGCATCACGGGATGCCCCTTCAACATCTTTTATCAAACCACATGCAAATGACAAGCATGGGGGCAGGCAAGGCTTGGTTTTGCAGGAATATCATGGATGCATGTGAGGCAAGGGAGCATGGAGGTGACTCAAAGTGAAAACATCAAGTGGAAGGAGCAATAATGCAAGCAAAGGAGTGGACGAGAACGTTTGGAAGGTGCACGCAGTCACGAAGCAACAAAGCATGAGTGCACTAGAGAAGAACCGAGCCAAGAGGAGGAGAGAGGTAAGTCTCCCATCCAGCTCTTTGTTCGTGTGCTCTAGTTTGTAGTCCGGAACCACCTTAGACTTAGCCATCCACCCCGCTTGTTTCGTGCAACAAATCACATCCTTAATCCACTCAATGTCCATACTCTAAAATAATATTTGTGTACCTTGTTACCGGTTGAAAACCCCGGATATTTATTTGTAAGGGAGAGAGTGCTGGAACCATGGAATAAAAAGTACAAGTCTTTGCACCAAGAAGAAGGGATCATCGTCATCTAAGCCATCATCGACAACCTCTTCGAGGAGGCACTCGGTTTCTGAGTCTCCTCGGAGTATGGAGGAGGACACGGCACCACCGAGGAGGAACCTTCTCCTCAGTGGTATGGGCCACATGAAGCTCGTCTATGAGGTTCACCGAACCTCATGGATGTACGGAGGAGCCGCCCGTCCGACCTCACCGCTCGACACGATCATCCGCTCCACCTCCACACACTCCGTGGTATTCCAATGGGTTTCTCATCATTACGGAGGAGGAGAAGCTAGCTCGCCTTGAGTAGAGGCTTGTAGCGATCGTCGACTTTGACGACCAAGCTCTCCACATATTGGATTTTCATACGGAACACCGATGTTAGGTGAAATTCTCCAATGGAGTGTCGGTAAACAACCACAGGGGATTCGCCTTGGAAATGACCATGGTGCATATCCTTGATGAAGGAGTGCCGAGTCTCTCATTCCGTTTGGAGGGAGTCGAACAAGTGGATCCCTATGAGTATATTTGGGAATTACTCGGTTTTCAAAAGGGAGCCTCGGAACAAGTGTATGTCCATGAAGGCACATTGGAAGGTTTTTGGAGTGTGATCACGGGAGGAGCCCATCAACAAAGAAATACTAGCCGGAACCCCATCATCTAAGTGTTTCACTCATGGATGTGCAAAAGGATTTGGGGAGAATAAGAGAAACAAAGATAACCAACACTGAGTTGAATTGGCTGTGCTCGGCTTTTGCCAGGTAGCCAATCAACCCCACTCACCTTATGATCAACCGGTGGTGTTGTGAGCAACATCGGGTTCGGGAGATATTTGCTCGGGGTGCTATGTCTCCATGTTGGCTATCTCTTTGAGACCGGGTATTACAAGGAACCCAAATCATCTCCTACCTAGGACTTCCCTAGGATTTGAATATATGAAGAAAAGCAAATACATAAGTGGAGATGAGAGAGGAGGCTTCAAAATGTCCTAGGTGAATTTACCCCTTCCGGATCGAAGATTAAGAATTTCCTTAAGGGGAAGGAAGATTGGATAGAGGAAGGATATCTTGTGCCGACGAAGCAAAAAAAATAAAAGAGGAAGGATTATAGGAGAAGGTTCTTCCACGGCTCAAGAAGGAGGTGCGCAACAAAATTATGTGCCACCATTTGGAGGAATTCCGGCGCCGCCGAGTTACTACGGTGGTGTACCAATGCAAGCATGGGGGAGTGATGCAGCCATACCCCCCATATTTTGCAGTGCCCAACGTAGCCTTTGCGGAGTCATACACACATCTTCCTCAACCACAACAAATTGTGACCATTATTGGACGATATGCTGCAAGGAACATGCAAAATATTGCAGCCATCCTACCCAAAGCAAACGAAATGGGTGAAGGAAATGCAAACATCGCTTATGTGCTCGGACACCATCACCTAGCACCGTCAGACAATTCTTAGGAGGAGCGGTGCAATCCTATTATGAGCAAGGGTACAATAACCAAGACTATCAACATCAACCACCGGCGGAAGATTAGAGAGAGGAGGAGCTTTAGTTTCCTTTTCCCCTTTTCTCTAATTTTCATCTTGTATGCGCCTATGTTTGCGTAGTGTTTTCAGTTTTTATTTAAATTTTCAGCATGTGTGTTAGTTTTTATTTTCATCATGAATGAAATCACCACCTAGTTTTTAACTTTGGTAAAGTTACAAAGTTTGTGCCATTTTGATATATGATTATAATTGCCGCTTTGTTTATCTTTGTACTTGTTTTATGCATGATTAAGCTTATGCTCTCTTAAAATGCAAATCTGAAATTATCTAAATGCTAGCTTAATCTTTAGTGGAGGTTATGATAAGAATAAAGACCCATAGTGTTTTATGAGCTCTCAAGTTTTAGATAGGTTGAAGATGATTTATTTTTGTTCTTAAAAGTAATGCTAACCTTGTCATAAATACCACTTGCATGTTGCTCTACCTATCTAGAGCCATATAAATATTTGAGTGCAAAAACTTAGTATACAAGGTTTATTTTTGGGTGAGTTATTTCAGCCCATGATTTCTCTGGCCCGAACTAAGAAGCTGGTCATTCTGTTTTGGCGTATCTATCTTATTGCTAGCCTTTTATCCGTGCATTGTCTATCCCCACATCGGAGATCTCACAAACCTCGCCGGATATCCACCCTTAAAACCAAATATCATCTTTTGTGATTACCTCCTTGACCACAACCTATCATTGAGAATGGATCGTCAATTCAAGGAAGATCGCAAGATGGTGCCAACATTGTAGATTTCAAGTATCTCTCCAAAGGAAAAATATTTCCAGTAACTACCTTATCTCTATCACCTCTTTGCCTGAGGACGAGCAAACGTCTAAGCATGGGGGAGGAGGTAGGTACAATGTAATTTTAGAGTTCAAAGGGGAGTAAATAAAAAAATGAGAAAGAAAAACAAAAAATGAGAAAGAGAAAGAAAGAAGAGAAAAAAGAAATAAAGAAAAAAAATATGAGAAAAAGAAAAAAGTTGTTAATATGAGTAAAGATAAAATAAGCACCCCAGTTCTCTAAAGTGCATTAGGAATTTCAAGATTTCAAGATAAAAAGATCCAAACTCATTTTTCCAACCATGTGCAATCTGATAACGAGGACTTCCTTTGTGCCTCGGGATCACTCTTTGCCATTTGCACATGTCCACCTATCTCAAAGCTTGTGTATTTTTCTCCCCCCTCCTTGTTATAACATTATTTTCCAGTGGCCTTTTTGACGAGTCTCAGTAAGACCATGAGAAGCTTGTCTTGTTTTGACAACATCTCATTTATAATATCTTGGTAGGACTAAACTTTGCCAAAAAGCTCCATATAAATCCTACCACATATGAATCTTATGAGAGGGAAAGGAGTAGAATAAATAGGCTTGAGAGACAAGTTGAGATGAGAGTTCATGAGCAAGATGCAAGGTGGTTTAAATTTGTGAACTTGGTTTAGCTCTTTTTCATCCCGTTCTTTATTTCAAAATTTCTGAGATCTATTTAAACTTTGGAGCATGTTAATATTGTGTGATAAGCTTAAATTAATAATCTACCCTCTGTAGGGATGAAGGCTAGTACATTATGAAACCTTAACGAATTAAATTTTGAGAGCATTATGTTTTCTCAAGGGCAACGATGATATCCATCGAAGGCTTACTCAAGGACGAGCAAGGTTTAAGCATGGGGGAGATGTTGACGGTGAGATTCTGTCAACCTAGCCATGAGTTTACCTTCGGTGTTGGCATAACTTTTATACCTTATCCATTGGTACCAACCCCCTTGGTATAACAAATTCGTTTGTGCATGTCGGTTTTGGAGTTTAGTCTTTATGCAGGGTTTTAGTGTTGAAAGCAAGACTTCCGGGATAAGTTCATCAAGCACCTCATGACAAGACCGTGAAGCCCGGTACAAGTCATGCAATGAAGCAAACTTGACTCCAAGAAGCCTAGGGACCTAACCCGAGAAGATGACAAACTCCGAGGACCTAGCAAGAAAAGTGCTGAATCTTGCGAGACAAGGAGCTTCGTCCAACTCGGAGAGAAACTAACGACAATGGCCCACATGCAGAAGGGGGAAGGATCTAGAAGACTCGGGAACCAACGCCCGGCAAAGGAGGCCGTTGACTGGGCCGAAATGGGCCCAGGCGGTCGGCCCAGGCCGACCGGCCCAGCCCGTTTCGAGGCCCAGTCGCCCCCCTTTGACCTAGGTGCCTCTCGGGCTATTTATAGCCCCCTGACCGAGAGCCACGCATCAATCAATTCGTCATCCGCCGCCGAGGAGTAGAGAAGCTTGAGGGACACCATCTCGGAGATGAGGGTCGTGCTAGTTGTCTAGGGTCTCCCAAGCCGATATGGGAACCTTGCATGGAAGACCACGTCGGAGCTCCAGAGCAAGGATCAGGATCGAGGTAGGATCCCGGTGGTGATCTTGTTTATATAATCATTCATGGTGAAGTTTTTATAGTGAATCCGATTTTTGGCGATCAAGTGCCTTCTCGATGATTTTGTTTTCCCCTTGGTTTTGCTTCTTCCCCAATCTAGTCTATAGCTAAATTGCATAGGGTGCTCTTGTAGCCGCGGTGGCTAGAGGTGCATACCAGACCGACCAAGTGATTTCAACATGTTCTTATCGAACTCCCCCTAGACTACTCGCATGAATAGGAGTACGTTGTGACAGAATAGGGGCTCTGAAAGGTGGGCGTTTTCGGAATTGGACCGGAGGCCACGATTTAAAGAAGCTTTTAATGAGATTCGCTTTTCTATCTTCATCTATCTTGTTTGGAGCTATAACATAAGCATGATCTAGACTCTATAGATCGGTTATCTCTTGCTTTCTCTTGCTACCTCTTTAGTAGATTAGATTATATGTGTTTCCTTTATGAGTTAGTAGATTAGATGCAATTTGGTTCTTCATAAGATAGCTTTCCTTGCTTTACAAGATTCAATCCTTGCGTTGCACATTGTTCCACGGATTCGATACATTGGGATCACCACTCGAGGGAAGAAGGGTCCCTTGACTACGACGGGGATTTGTCCGCTTGCAAATCCATATGATCTTTGATACAATAATCTGCTATCAACAGTTGTGCTGTCCAAATTCTTGTAGGTTTTGTTCGCTCTATTTTTGCACCATGTTCTAGAAGTAATTAGAATAATTTATCTAAACCAAAGTTTCTCCACATATAATCTAGTTTTGCTCACAAAAATTCATGGTTATAGCTTTGGTAAAATTTGAGTTGTACCTTTTTTAGTGAAATTAGGTCAGGCTGTTTTCAGCAAGGCAGAAACTGAGATTTTGCAACTTTCGACCTTGTTCCTAAATGATCTAGCTCAACCAATAAAAACCTTGCGGAGTAGCCTGTAAAATTTGGGAATTTATGGGATTCTGGATTTTTAGTTATGAATTTTATTCACAGCTGTCAGAATTGCACCATTTGACATGTTGCTCTTGTTTGAGTCCTGACATGTGTTACATCTTTTGTACAGATCACTTTCCCCGTGTTCCACGAGTAAGACGCTGACGGGGCGATCCGTACCAATGGATTGCACTGGGAGGGTTTTCCACACCTCGCGTGGGAAGCACTCAGCACCGCTGGCTACACCACCCCACCTACCTACGAGGTGGCTGAGTTTAAGCACTTAGGCATTCCACGTTGCAGGGTGATCATCACTGTACCACCGCACCCGGACCACCCCGAC
Organism: Cenchrus americanus; assembly: GCA_947561735.1. Lineage (NCBI taxonomy): Eukaryota > Viridiplantae > Streptophyta > Magnoliopsida > Poales > Poaceae > Cenchrus > Cenchrus americanus. The sequence continues at coordinate 150,620,054 of OX387242.1, read as the reverse complement.
TGGATCGACTTGAGCTTTGTGTATTGGGGTTTCCGTGGGCACGAGTCTATCGAGTCAGCCGCCCTTCAGGCATTGACGGACTTCTGCGACCACAACCCTACAATAGTGGCTCTCTCTCCGTTTGGGTTGTTTCCGGACATGAGCCCACACGACCCAGCGTGGTTGGATCGTATGGACCACCTTCAGGAGCTGCTTTTGCTAGCTGAGCCACTTGACGTCGCACGGACACTGACGCGTTGCCTCAACATCTTATTCACACTTCAGGGCCTGTGCTACTCCACCACTTCGGTGATCGGTTAGCGTTTGGAGACGGCTAGGTTGGACTGGCACCAGCTCTCGGTAGCATACCAGCAGCTGAGTTTCACTCTCACTCAGACTCAGCAGGAGAATGACCGGCTGCGTGCCAGGAGGTTCCAGTTGGAGTTAGAGAGAGGTGACTGCCTACAGAGGATCGTGGACCTGGAGCAGAGGTTACTACACTCCAGGAGGACATAGATGCTGGTGACATTGAGAGGTTGACATTACTATAGAACATCGCCGAGATGCAGCAGCAGGTTGAGGAGGCCGAGGTACAGATAGCAGCTCTGCAGGCCATCGTGGCTTTACAGCTACAGCCACTACCTCCTGTACAGGCACCTCCAGAGGAGCAGCAGGGACAGTCTGGTCTTGACCAGACGAGTCAGGTTGGACCACCGTTACCGACCCTGCCAACTTCACCTGCTGGTAGTGGTGCTTCGGTCGGCAACTACGTTGCTGTGGTATTACCATAAGAAGAATCGTACTCCTATGTGTAACCTTTAGGTTGGTTTGTGGTAGGTGAGCTTAGGAGTATGCTTTTGTGTAGTGTGACTACAATGTAAACCATGTTGTAATGTGGTAACATCAAACCTTTAACCTTGTAATGTCCTATGGACACCTTTATCCGTAATGTTGTTGTAAGGAATGCTTAAGCAATTTGTGATCAGAATCGAGTTCGATGTTGTCTACCCAACTTGTTTGGAAATTTTGCAATGATCGTGCTCTGAAAATTTCAGGAACCGTGCTTTTTCTTTTTGAGAGTTATGCAATGTATAACCCAATCCTAGCTGCTGCCCAAACAGCAAAACAAGGCGTAGGAATGGGAGTTTTTGAGCAGTTAAATATTGAAATCTTATCATGCATTGAATACCAAAGTTGTGCAGAATGTTACAATAACCGGGCTCGCCAAAAATTCAGCATTTTTGCATAAAGGTAGAGAGAACTATGGAGTTTTCGGTGTCGGGGACAGCCCTAGGGGTCCCCTTAAACAACTGGGAAATCCCCACTTAAAACCCGCAACAAAGCCAGAACCGAATGCGCCTTACTTAACCATGCAGGACATGGCCCACGACGCGAAGGCCCCAGCGGCCCACCAGGCGGCCCACTCGAAGACTCCATCGAGTAGGCTTCGCCTCAATCGAGGGTGCGCGCCTCCATCGGACAGGCTCCACCCCGTTCGAGGGGGTGCGCCTCCCTCGAGCGAGGTCCGCCTCTCTCGAGGGTCCGCCCCGCTCTCGAACGGGGTCCGCCTCGCTCGAGGGCGCCCGCACGCGCGCGCGCCCGCCCCCGCGCGCAGGTATTAAATGCCCTGACATCGGCGGGACAGCGCCATCATGCGCCCGGGGCACGCGCCCCGGTGCCGCCGCACCAACTCCCCAGGAGGGAGCCCATCCCCATCACTGTGGGGGGGGGGGGACTGTGCCGTGCGGCCGGTGCCAGTCTCGTGATGCCATGCACCTGCTCCGGTACGGCTAACGCGCCGAGCCCTCGAAGGGGGGCCGGCTGCACCCTCGATTCGCTTTCTTGTGACTTTGCAGGCTTAGGTGGAGGCGCTAGGCTGGTGGGACGCCATCCCTGCCACTGTTAACGGTATGGCTGCCGCCCCCGCGCGTACGGGCGCACGCCGGGCGCTGTGGCAACGGCTTCGGCGCTATGGAGCGCGTGGGAACGGACCGACGTCAGCAACTCCCTCGAGCCTATCTGAAGACCTCACGGCCGCCCGCTGCTCTTCGACCCTCGAGGCCGCCACTGTTCGGGTACAAGATACGCCATGATGGTCGGATCGCTGCAAGGATCGCCTGGGCGGCCGCCTACTCTACAGCGTAGCACATCACGCTCCCTCACATAGCTACATAGCACGGCGCGCATGTGATTCGCTCCTTCCTTGGTCTATAAAAGGAGGACGAACCCCCTTGCTGCAGGGGACAGGACACCAGACGAACAACACACAACACACGAATAACAGAGCCCAACACGAGACAAGTCGCACCACGTACTTGCTCTCCAGTTCTCCCACAATATCTTCAGCCACTACATCAGGGACTTGGAAGCCACGCTTCCTCTCCCGCCTTGCTTGTAGCAGCACCACTACAGGCACCCCCGGTGCTGAGCAATACAGTGCCTTGACCGTCTGCTCGAGGCCCCTGATGGTCTCTCCTTACTCCTGGAGGGCCAGCTCCTGGCCCGCGCTTGTGATGCTGAGCACCATCAGCTCGCCCTCGACCTCGGAGAACTTGGCGTTCCGGTCCTCCAGCGACATATGCGTCGCCTCGCGAGCAGCGCGCTCCCTCTCCAGGGCCGACCGAGTGCCGACGAGGGCGGCCTGCTCCTGCTGGAGCCGTCCCTCAGCTCCTTGGCGAGCGGTGCGCTCCTGCAGGAGCTGCTCCTCAGCAACGGCGAGGGCCGTGACCTTGGCGACGAGGGCGGCCTTCAAGTCGTCGGCCTCCTTGACCCTTTGCTCGAGCACGCGCGCCCGCTCCTCGGCCGGCGCCGCCGCACCGCGCGCCCCCTCGAGGGACGAGCGGAGCCCCCGGTTCTCGCCGCGGACGCTGGCCACCTCCGCCTCCCAGTTGGTCGCCAGCGTGCGCATCTTCTCCAAGTCCGAGCACGCCTGCCACAGCGCCTCATCACGGTCGATGAGGGCCGTGCAGACCCGCTCGAGGCTAGAACGACGTGCCGGGTCCTGCCTCGTGCTCTCGGGGAGTTCATCGTGCAAGGCCACGGCCCGGTACGACAACCAGCCGTCCGGAGTCCTGAGGGCATCGGCGAGCGCGTCCAAGGCGCCGCATCGCTCCCGGAGCTGGTGGAGCTCGGCGTTCACTCGATCGAAGGCGTCGTACTTGTCGCGGGCGCGGCGCTCGAGCTCCTGGCACCCACAAATCAAAACCCGTAAACACCATGCCGCAAAGAAAGGCGCGCAGAAACAAGGAAAAGGGGGAGCAAGAAACAGCACCCCACCTGGAAGACACGCCACGCGGGGCCGCCGTGGTCCCTCAGCGTCTCGTTCAATGCACGGTCAAGCGTGGCGCCGTGGCTGCGGAACTCTCCCCAGAGCTCCTGCTCCTCCTGGGCGTCGGCGAACGCAGGCGGGTCGCCAGCGGCCACCTCCACCTGGGCGGAGTAACCGGCGTGGGAGGACGAGGCCTCGGCGCCGTGCCCTCGGCCCCCGCCACCATGTGGCCCTCGCGCCGCCTCACGAGGGCCCCCTCCCGGGACCCCGGAGAGAGTGTAGAGCTCGCCCACCGATCCCACCCGGGCGGCGGGGAGTCATCGTCTGGGATCTCCACCACCGCCGCCCGGGAATCGCCGCCGGGCGCCGGCCCCCGCGCCGCCCTCCGCCGGCGCCTCCACTTGCGCCTCCGCGGCCGCGGGCGCCCCGACGCGGCGCCGCGACCACCGCCTCCGGCCGTGCCTCCGCCAAAGACGGGCGCCCGACCGCCCTCCTCGGCCACCGTCGCCCGCGCCGCCTCCGCCGGCTGCCGGGCGGCGCCACGGACCGCGCCACCGTCGCGGCGCCCACCGCGGGCTGCTCCTCTATCACGGCCGCCGCCGCGGCTGCGTCTCCGCCACGACCGGCGCCCGCCGCTCTTCGACGACCGCCGGCCGCGCGCGCGCGGCGGGCCGATCCGCCGGCCGAGGCCTCGAGGCCTCGCCCGGGCCCCGCGAGCTCTCGCCCGTCGCCGCCGTGCTTGCCCCCGCCCGCGGCGCACTCGACGAGCGCCGCCGGGTGGGAACGGACGTGTCCGCCCTCGCACCTTAGCCGCGCGAGGGGGAGGCACGGTTGGCACCACCCCCGCACAAGCACAAGCAAAAAATCAAAACTCCCCGGCCGCCGAAAAATCAAACCTCGCGAGAAGGGCAAGCCCCTTACCTCGAACGGGAAAAGGCGCGCTTCCTTTTCCTCGAGGCCTCGGCGAATGAGGCCGGCGCGGCCGGCGCGCCGGCCGCCGCGCCTCCCCGACGTCGCCGCCGCGCGCGCGGGCCCCGTCCCGCGCGCGCGCGCGCGGCCGCGCGCACGGGCGCGCTCGCCACACGCGCCTCCCGCGCGCGCGCCGGCACCTCCGCCGCTCGCGCCGTTCCCATTGTCGATTGCACGGCGGCGGGCGCCACCGCGCCCGCCCCCGGCGACGCCTCCCTTGCCGCCGGAGTCGGCTCCGGCGACGGGGGCGCAGGCTCCCACCCATCAGGGGGGCTCCGCTCCTCAGCCTCTTCCTCTTCGTCCTCCTCCGACGACGAGTACTCCTCGGTCCCCCGGGGAGGAAAGCCCCAGCTCCTCGCGCCGCCGGTACTCCTCGTTCCGCCGCTCGCGCGCTCGCGGTGCCGCCTCGCGCGCTCCCTCTTGCGCGCCGCCGCGCTCCTCGCTCCCGGCTGCGCCGCCCGACCAAGCGCGCGGGAGTCAGGGGTGGGCGGAACGGACTTTGCGGCGTTGAAGTTCACCAACTGCATGCGAGAACGTCAAAAGCGCGTCAGGGGCCAGGGGCAACATTGAGAACAAAGACAGGGCCAAGAATCACACTCACCAGCGGGCCGGTGGGGAGCATCTCGAGGTCCCATGGGGACCGATCCGGGCGCTGCAACATCCAGGTGTCGACGGCGTTCCGCGCCCGGGTGAGCGCATACGCCCGCTCGAGGGGGGTTGGGAGCATCCGCGACCTCGCCAGCGCGACGAGGTCCGCCTCCTCTGTCATCTCGTAGATGCAGAGCGGCCTCTCCATCAGGGGCACAACCCACCGGTGATGGAGGAAGGCGAGGACGCCCGCCGCGGTCAGCCCGCGCGTCGCCAGGTCCTTCAGGGCGGCCTGGACCGAGTCCAGCCGCCTCCGGTGATGGGGCGTGGACACCCCGTGACCCCAGGAGTTGGGCTTCTCCCGGAGCACCAGACCGGTGTAGGCGGGAAGGCCGGGCTCGGCGTTGCGCAGGTAGAACCATCCCCGCTCCCAGCCGGCGTTGTTCGTCGTCATCGTGCAGGGGATGTAGTCGTCCTTGAACTGCGCTCGCAGGGCGAGCGACATCCCGCCGGCGCGCACCGCGCGGCGGGTCCTCGGCTCCGTCGTGGGCTGCGTGAAGAGCTCCGCGCGGAAAAGGAGTATCCAGAGCTCCCAATTGACTGGGATCCCTAGATACCCTTCGCAGACGCCCACGAACGTGGCCGCCTGCGAAATCGCGTTCGGCGCGAAGTTGTGCAACTCCACGCCGTAGCGGTGGCACAGCGCCAGCATGAAGCGGCTCGCCGGCGCGGCGAAGCCGCACTCATGGAAGCGGATGAAGCTCACCACGTAGCCCTCCGGTGGGTTGGGCGCGTGGTCCCCCGCCGGCGGCACAATCCACTCCGCCGGCCGGCCCTCCTCTTTCGCCAACAACTGGCCGGCGGAGACCAATTCGCTAAGGGCCAGCCGGTTGACCGTCGACCGCTCCCAGGCGTACGGGTCAAGGATCGTGAGGGGCGGAAGCGGCGCCATGAGAAGAGGACAAGGAATGCGAGAGCGGGGGACAAGAAGAAGGAGAAGAGCTCTAATGGCGAAGCCGCAAGGTGGCGAGAGCAAAGAGAAGGCGAGAGCTCAAGGGGGAAGAACGGCGGAGCGCTAAGGTAAAAAACCACCGTTTTCCCTCCCCTCAGATTTATAAGCCGCAGGCGTGCTCTCCGGGGCGGACGTCCCGCGCGCATTAACTGCAGGGAATCTTTTCTTCTCGCTGACGGGCGGGCCCCACCACGACCGCGGCGGCCACATCACCGTGAACGGGCCATCATCACGGCGAAGAATAGGAGGGATCGTGGCAGGCAGTCACATCCGCCTGCCCACGCCGCCCACTACGCGCGCGCGCGGCTGTAACGCCTAAAAAAGCGCGCCCGCGACGCAAAACCGCAGCCTCTACTGTGGAGCATTTAATGGCCCAGTTCCTTACGAAGTAAGGAGAAACCTCGAGCGGCACGGGCTCCAGGCTCGGGAAAACTTCAACCCTCGAATGGGTACAGGCGTGAGAAGGTCGCCTCGGGGCCCGTTTGAAACAAAACAGGCACCGCAAAGCACGCATGCCACGCGCGTATTTGCGATCGGCGCCTCGAGGGCTGGCTCGCCCAGGCCCCTCGAAGGAGCGCAGATGCCAGGCCGGGAGCGCTTAGGCGCCGCCCCGCACCACCTTACTGATCAGCGCCTCGAGGGCTGGCTTGCCCAGGCCCCTCGATGGAGCGCAGATGCAAAGACGGGGCCGCCCAGGCGCCACCCCGCACGGCCCTACTGATCAGGGGTTCGAAGCCTGACCCTCGACGGGTTCGAACAGGCGCCCCAGATCACCAGAGTCAGGGACGACGAGGGCACGCGCATTCGAGCCGTTCCTCGAGCCTGCCAGGTCGAGGGTGCCCCACATGTCGTGTTCAAGAGCCAGCGAGGGCAGTTAGCCGGGGGATCCCACCGAGGGAGAGCTTCCGCGCCCTCGGTCCCTAGCGAACTGGACTGAGCCCCACCTAGCAAACCCACGCGAGCGCTTCAATGGATGTGTCTCTAGACCACGCAGCCTACCCTTATCGAACGGGGCATGGGTGTCCACTCGAACCACCCACTAACAGCTCGACGAGGAATCTGCAATTCGCGACCCAACCGATGGGGGTTACGGAAACCTCACCCTCCGTCCTGCGGAAGGACGGCGAGGGCGCGTTGAAAGATAAGTCGTAAAGCTCTACCCGATCGCCTTGATGGGCCCAGGCTCGGGGGGTTGACGCACGGCTACACTTCCTGGATTGCACCCGCCGGGGATAGTGCCAGCAACGCATGCGTCACCGAAGCCAGCTGAGACATTGCCGCCCGGTTGAAACATGTACCACGCCCTCTATCCAAGTCTCGCGGTCAACCCCTACAGGAGCGCCTATGCTCCTGCAGGGCTTCGGGGGCTAGACCCGCGGGTCCGCTGACGCGGCCCCACGGAAAGCGTTCGCAAGGCCAGGAAGGAAGAACGTCCTATCAGTAGGTTCCAGCATCTGCAGGAGCCTCAATGGCAAACCCACAGATGCTCGGGGGCTACTGTCGGGGATAGCCCTAGGGGTCCCCTTAAACAACTGGGAAATCCCAACTTAAAACCCGCAACAAAGCCAAAACCGAATGCGCCTTACTTAACCATGCAGGACATGGCCCACGACGCGAAGGCCCCAGCAGCCTACCAGGCGGCCCACTCGAAGACTCCCTCGAGTAGGCTTCGCCTCGCTCGAGGGTGCGCGCCTCCATCGGACAGGCTCTGCCCCGTTCGAGGGGGTGCGCCTCCCTCGAGCGAGGTCCGCCTCGCTCGAGGGTCCGCCCCGCTCTCGAACGGGGTCCGCCTCGCTCGAGGGCGCCCGTGCGCGCGCGCGCGCCCCGCGCGCGGCATTAAATGCCCCGACATCGGCGGGACGGCGCCATCATGCTCCCGGGGCACGCGCCCCGGTGCCGCCGCACCAACTCCCCAGGAGGGAGCCCATCCCCATCACTGTGGGGGGGGGGGACTGTGCGGTGCGGCCGGTGCCAGTCCCGTGATGCCGTGCACCTGCTCCGGTATGGCTAACACGCCGAGCCCTCGAAGGGGGGGCGGCTGCACCCTCGATTCGCTTTCTTGTGACTTTACAGGCTTAGGTGGAGGCTCTAGGCCGGTGGGACGCCATCCCTGCCACTGTTAATGGTATGGCTGCCGCCCCCGCGCGTACGGGCGCACGCCGGCGCCGTGGCACCCGGCCGCACTGTGGAGCGCGTGGGAACGGTACGCCACCCTTCCTGCCGCTGTACCCCGTACGGACCGACGTCAGCAACTCCCTCGAGCCTATCTGAAGACCTCACGGCCGCCCTCTGCTCTTCGACCCTCGAGGCCGCCACTGTTCGGGTACAAGATACGCCATGATGGCCGGATCGCTGCAAGGATCGCCTGGGCGGCCACCTACTCTACAGCGTAGCACATCACGCTCCCTCACGTAGCTAAATAGCGTGGAGCGCATGTGATTCGCTCCTTCCTTGGTCTATAAAAGGAGGATGAACCCCCTTGCCGCAGGGGACAGGACACCAGACGAACAACACACAACACACGTATAACAGAGCCCAACACGAGACAAGTCACACCACGTACTTGCTCTCCAGTTCTCCCACAATATCTTCAGCCACTACATCAGGGACTTGGAAGCCATGCTTCCTCTCCCGCCTTGCTTGTAGCAGCCCCACTACAGGCACCCTCGGTGCTGAGCAATACAGTGCCTTGAGCACACCACTGCTGGACGTACGCCCCCCCGGCCGGAACCAGGATAAACTCTGTGTCTTTCATTGCTCAGCATCGACCATTGAGGGATAGACCTCGGCGCTTATTACTGGTTAGTGTCGGGACCACATTCCGCACCGACATTCGGTGAGTGTCGGCCAGCTGCCAGGATAGATAGGTACTTCCCGCAAATTGCCTTCTCCGGGCGTGCGAAGTGGAAATTCGTTGCGGTATTGAAATCCAACTTTGAGGCGTATGAAATCCTACATCTTCTAACCAATTTTGGAGAATATTTCGGTGATTGTGCTGTTGGATACGAGATATTCTATGACTGTGTTGCTGCCATTTGCGAGTGAATGCAAAAATGAGCTTTTGTCATGCATGTTTACACTTGTCATTTCTTTCTAAGCAAGATTATGGCTATGTGTCTAATAAAAGCTCGCATTTCAAATGGTGGGACCCATGCGCAGCTCTTCCAACGGTATTGGAGCAACCGGTAGTGGTGATCTTCCACCACTACCGCCCATGACGCCATCGGAGGCCTTCATGGCCACTCAAACCGAGGTGCTGCGCTAGATCATGTATACGCTGCAATAGATAGCCCAACAGCTGAACCGAGGGCCACCACATGGGGCCAATAATGAAAGGCCTCATCAAGCCACCACCTACGCTCAGTTCATTGGGATGAAGCCCTCGACCTTTTCCAAGGCCGAAGACCCCCTGGAAGCTGAGGCATGGATCAAGAAAATCGAGGCCAAGTTCTATGCCTTTGTACTGCCTTGCTCAGAGGAAAACAAGGACAACTTCGCAGCTCTGCAACTGCGAGGTGAAGCCCTAATGTGGTGGGATCATTTAAAAACCATGCAGCAGGGGAATGCTGTCACCTGGGATGAATTCAAGCAAGCTTTCAAGAGCCATCACATTCCTAAGGGAGTAATGGATAGGAAGATGAGGGAGTTACTGGCCCTCAAGCAGGGATCAGACACTGTGTATTAATATGCACAGAAGTTTAATAGCATTTGTCAGTATGGCAGACATCACATGGATACCGATGCAAAGAAGATAGAATGGTTCCATGAAGGTGTGGATGGCAAATTGTATGAACGGCTGAACTTGCTTGAGCCAAACAGCTTCCATGAGCTTGTGAACAAGGCTATATCCCATGAGGATGCTATGAAAAAGGCCCACAGAGACAAGAAGAGGCAAGCTGATTTTGCTTCGGGCAGCTAAATTAATAAAAAGTTTCGCTTTGTGAAAAAGAATGTTCCTAATCCATCCCAACAATCTTCAAGTGGACGCTGGACGATGAAGCCATCGCAGGGCAAACCTTCGGGGAACTCTTAGTTCCGCAGCACTCAGCAGCAGGCTCCCAAGCCTAATGCACCCCCATGCAACACCGGTGATCGCTTCTGTATCAATTGTGGCCAGCCGGGGCATTATATAGGTGATTGCCCTAAGCCTAAGCAGAACAAGTCCCACCAGCAGAATCAAGGTGTTGGGACCAAGCCGGCCAGTCCGGCTAAGAAGCCAATGGTGCAAGTCCGCCAAGGCAAGCTGAACTTCACCACCATGAGTGACATCCCAGAGGGAGCTTCGGTGCTCACGGGTACATTCTCTATCAATGACATTCCTGTTAAGATTTTGTTCGATTCTGGAGCTACCCATACTTTTATTAGTGGAAGTTTGGTAGAAAAGTTGAGTCTAAATGGTTCCCATGTTAAAGATGCTTTCACCATTGTCACTCTAGGTGGAAAAATCTCTTCTCACAACGTAGCTTTCGAAGTTCCTTTAAAATTGGGAAGTAAGAATGTTCAATCACATCTTATAGCCACAAATTTGGAAGGTATGGATGTTATCTTCGGTATAAATTGGATGACCCGACATAAGGTGGTTCTAGATATCTCGGGTAGAGTTGTAGCGATCAATTCACCTATGGTCGGGCACACTACCTTGTACCTACCTTTTAAGGACGGTGCAGACCCTTGTGCCTATGTGACCATTATTCCCATCTTGATGAAATTCCAGTAGTTTGTGAGTATCCAGATGTTTTTCCTGATGAATTGCCTAGTATGCCACCAGATTGGGATGTCAAGTTTGTAATTGAACTCCAACCGGGTACTGCGCCCATTTCTAAACAACTTTATCGTATGCCTCCCAAAGAACTAGCTGAACTAAAAAACTTACTCCAGGAACTATTAGATAAGGGCTACATTCGCCCAAGTTCTTCTTCTTGGGGTTGTCTCGCACTCTTTTTCAAAAAGAAAGATGGTAGCTTGAGGCTGTGTGTTGACTACAGACCGCTCAATGCAGTTACCATCAAAAACAAATATCCTCTTCCCTGAATCGATGTTCTTTTTGATAAGTTTGCTGGAGCCAAGGTCTTCTCCAAGATTAATCTTCGTTCTGGTTATCACCAAATCAAAATTCGACCTTGTGACATTCCTAAAACTGCTTTCTCCACTCGTTATGGTCTCTATGAGTTCTTGGTAATGTCCCTTGGTCTCACAAATGCCCGAGCCTACTTCATGTATATCATAAACTCCATGTTTATGATAGAGCTCGACAAATTCGTAGTGGTCTTCATCAATGATATTCTAATCTACTCCAAAAATGAGAAAGAGCATGCCAGACATCTTCGAATTGTCCTGCATCGTTTGCGAGATCATAAGCTCTATGCTAAGTTCTCCAAATGCCAATTCTGGTTAGATAGTGTGAGATTTTTGGGCACACTATTTCCAAAGATGGCATATCCGTAGATTCTAGCGAAGTACAAGAGGTGATGGATTGGAAACCACCCAAGTCTGTACACCAAATCCGCAGTTTCCTAGGTTTGGCAGGATATTACTGTCGATTCATCCCGGACTTCTCCAAGATCGCTAAACCTATGACTGAATTGCACAAGAAAGGAGTGAAATTTGTGTGAAGTGAAGCATGTGAGAAAGCCTTCCACACGCTGAGACAACACTTAACCTTAGCCCAATGCTAGTGCAACCAGATAATTCTAAACCTTTTGAAGTTTTTTGTGACGCGTCAGGCACAAGTTTCGGTTGTGTTCTTATGCAAGAAGGCCGAGTCATTTCCTATGATTCATAGGCACTCTGACCCCATGAGATCAATTATCCCACCAATGATCTAGAGCTAGCAGCGGTTGACATTATCTAATGGGCAATCGTTGCAACATCTTCACTGATCACAAGATTCTCAAATATATCTTCACTCAGTCGGATCTAAATATGAGACAAAGGAGATGGCTTGAGTTAATTAAAGATCGTGCTCTAGAAGTGCATTATCACCCTGGGAAAGCCAATGTAGTTGTGGATGCTCTTAGCCGCAAAGTTCACTGCAACCATCTTGAGGTGGAGCCATTTAGTGATCCATTATGTGAAAATATGAGGAAGCTTAACTTGGAAGTGGTAGGGCATGGAAATCTTTATGCCCTAGCTGCCGAATCTAATCTTTATATAGAATTGTCACTGCTCAACGCAATGACGAGGGCATACAACTAATCAAGCAGAAACTAGCATAGGGAGATCCCAAGTATACCTGTTTCCAGAAGGAATCAATGATGTGGTATGGTTTGGAAAACGTCTTGTGGTTCCTGTTGACCCAGAAATCAGGAAAACAATCTTTGATGAGGCACATGTGTCCAAATTCTACATTCACCCAGGAAGTACTAAGATGTATCAAGAATTGAAGCAAAATTTTTGGCGGTCCAATATGAAAGTTGATATAGCAAAGTATGTTTCCGAGTGTGATACTTGCCATAGGATGAAAGGAAGCCATTTGAAATCCGCAGGTGTACTCCAACCCTTGTCGATACCTATGTGGAAATGGGATGACATTAGTATGGACTTTATTGTAGGTTTACCCCTGACCGCTAGAAAGAATGATTATATTTGGGTTATCATGGATAGACTCACCAAGACTGCCCATTTCATTGTAGTTCATACTACTTATTTGGTGCAACAATATGTAGAGTTATACATGGATGAAATAGTTTGTTTGCATGGAATTTTGAAAACCATAATCTCTGATAGAGGAACTCAGTTTGTAGCTCGTTTCTCGGAGCAGTTACATGAGTGCTTAGGAACCAAGTTGACCCGTAGTTCCAGCTATTATCCGCAGACCGATGGTCAGACCGAAAGAGTAAATCAAATTTTGGAAGACATGCTGCGAGCAAGCATTTTGCACTTTAATAAGAGTTGGGACAAGTGTTTGTCCTTGGCAGAGTTATCTTATAACAATAGCTATCAAGCTAGTTTGAAGATGGCACCATTCGATGCTCTTTACGGACAGAGATGTTGTACCCCTTTGAACTGGTCAAAAGCCGGGGAAAGGACACTCTTTGGTCTGGACTTAGTCAAAGATGCTGAAGAGAATGTGCAACTGATAAGGGAGAACTTGAAGTTAGCTCAGATGAGGCAAAAGAGCTATCACGATAAAGGAACGACACCCCGACAGTTTGAAGTTGGAGATTATGTGTTCCTAAAGGTTTCACCCACAAAAGGTGTACAAAGGTTCGGTGTTAAAGGGAAGTTAGCTCTGCGCTATATCGCACTTTATGAAATCATTGAAGTATGTGGGCCAGTGGCTTATCGCATTGGACTGCCAGAACGGTTCTCTGCAGTCCACAATGTATTTCATGTGACCCAATTGAAGAAAGGTGTGCCTGTGCCTAAAAACGAAGTGATCACAGAAGCAAATGCTTGGATAGAGCCAGATTTCTCGCTCATCGAGCATCCCATGAGGGTGGTGGACCGAAAAGAGAGAAAGACCCAAAGATAGACCGTAAGTATGTACAAGATACAGTGGAGCCATCACACGGAAGAAGAAACGACTTGGGAGACGGAAGAGTATCTCAACACCAAGTACCCGGGTTTTCTGCAATCTGAAAACTGTGAGTTTCTACTACCTACCTTTTTTTTCTTGAATCGAATCTCGGGAAGAGATTCCGTTTAAGGGGGGTAGGCTGTGACGCCCCAGGTTTTTAATTAGCCATAATTGCCGGTCAAACTCGTTGACTGGGGTCAAATCATGGTCAACCTAGGTCATCTCCTTGGAAACCTCACCAACACTCACCCATTAGCATCATAAGCAAGTCTAACGCACTTCCCTTAGTCATAATCCTAGCTAAGGGAGACAAACCCATTAATGTCAATGTGTCATTCTGGAACTTTGGCCACGTTCTCCAAAATTTAACTAAACGCTCAAAAGTCTACCAATATAAAAGTTGTGCAAAATCTCCAGGGACACAATTCATCTTCAGGGTGGCATTGCTAATTTTGAGTGGAAAGGGTGCAAAATTGCCAAGCAAACTCAGGATCACTGTTCACTGAGACATGAAAAATCCTCATATTGGAAATCAATTTTCTCTTCCAATTTGATTCCTTTTCACAATCGGTTTCAGCCATCTTGTAGAGGATTAACTCATCTTTAAATTTCCTAACTACGGTTTGAGGGGATTGCATTGAAAATTTTGTGCTTTCCACGACCAAACAGGGGCACATGCAAGAGCATTGGGGCCGGGAACGCGCCGGCGCGACGTCGCACGCACGCAGGCGTCCACGCGTCGCCGCCGCGCGCCTCGCCGTGTGCCGTCGTACCACGGCCGGGCCTCGAAGTCCGGGCGTCGGCTCGGCATGCGTCGGCCTCGTGCGCACCCTTAGGAGCCGCCTCGGCCGGAGGACCCGCGCGCTACGCGGCATGTACGCGCTCGCTGCGGCGTCGTCCCCGCCTACCACACACGCACATTGATGTCTCCGCTATACCGTGCCTTAAACGCGTCTGGGATGCTTAGACACAAAGCGATATGCCTCTGCGCACATCAGGTATAAAAGGGCACCACCATCTCCTCCCTCGCATGAGCACTGCTGTTGACGGATAAAAGATGTATCCCTCTACGATCGGCAAGCGTACGGACCCCACATCTTTTTCACCACGGGATTCCCAAGGTTCTTGTCAATCCGCGGAGCAAGGGGATTACAAGCGTTCAATCTACTTTTATGCACTAGCAACTAAAACCCTAACTATTATTATACTAGAAAACAACTAAACTACACTAGAGAGAACGACAAACAATCGAGATAGGAGACACTCGCCCATGGGTCTATGATACTAGAGCATGCAATCAATTAAAGACATGAAAACCAATCTAATCTATCGGGGTTGTGACCACGGTTTCGCCCTTTCCCTCCTCTCGTACTGTCACTACGCGAAGGTATTCATGACTAGACCAATGATGGACATGGCGTATTGAATGGATCCAAGGAAGCATTGAGGCCTATACTCCCTTTACAGCATGGTAGCTAACCTTAAGCATTAAAGTAATTCAACACAAGATGATAGATAGATAATCCGAGAAAGTATGATTACATCTTAAGATCAATTACAACCCATGGACGAATAAGAAGATTGAGGAACCAAGTTGAGAAGTACCTTGGTTCGTGTGTGATGAGTGATTGACCGGATGGTTTGAAGCTTTGTGTGTGTAGTGTTGAGTTGTGTTGTGTGTGTTTTATTTTGTGTATTTACCTTATTGTTTATGTGGTGTGTTGTCAATGCACTCGTGAGGAGTGGTTGACAACGTTGTGTGGACTGACTCTTGGCCTAGTATTGCGGGTGTTGGTTGCGGCTTGGTTTGCGTTGGTGCGAGGGTGAAGAACAGGCGCGAAAGGTCTTAGCCTTGCGGGGCCTCCGAGGAGTGGAGAGACAAGTAGGCTTGGTTCGAGGGACCCGGTGGCCGATGGGATCAAGTGCGAGCCGCATGGTGCAAGAAGAGCAAGACGAAGTCGTGGACATGGAGCCGGTGCATCGGTGGTGGCCAAGTCAAGGAACGAGGCAAGTCTGAGTAGACCGTCCGGGAGCTGGAGGTGAAAGGCTTGGCGGGATCGACGCTTGGCGTGGTGAGGCCGGACCGTGTACGCGGGGTTTGGTGGTTTGGCCACAAAACCATCGGAGGAGGGTTTCTCGGTTTGGGCCTCAAAACCGAGCCCGAGGGCCTGGCGTGACGGAGACGGTATCCGGGTGCGTCGGGAAGCTTCGAGGCGGGCGACACGCGGCATGATCGAGGTGCTTGCGTCGGGAGGACGTGAAGGCCTGATGGATGCGCGGCCGTCCGATGGTGAACTTCATGTGTTGACCAAAATGCCCCCGTGAGGGCTTGTGTTGTACTCCTAGTGTAGGGGCACTTCGGTCTTTTCCGGAGGGCCTATATATAGGAGGAGGGGGCTGAATTTTCAGCCAACTCTTGGGCTAGAGGTCGCGTACTCTTTCATTTTGGAGTGCTTTGGGAGAGAGGGAGAGAGGGGAGAGTGGCTCTTTGATTGGAGCTTTTTGCCATCTTAGATTTGGTTTCTAGGAGTGGCTTGTAATCGATTGGACAAGATATTCATAGTGATTTCATCCTCTAAATCTTGTGCCAATCTTTCTTTTCCCGAATTTCTTTTATTGCTTTTTCGGAGCTCTTTTGTGCTATTTTCGTGCTTGTTTTTGGTACCTTTGTTCTTGGTGTGATTCCGCGGATTTGAGTGGGTTTCTCCCCGGATTTCTTTGAGGGAAACATGGATGGATGTCTAGTGCATCTTTGTGATTGATCTTGTGCCCTCAAACGCCGGGAAACCACTTCGATTCAAGGATTTTCGTTCGGTGCTCTAGCTTTTGGTGGTGTTCAAAGGATCCGCGATTCCCGATGATTTAGGGAGTTAGGAGACGAAATTTTTGGGGTATAGCATCCTTGGTTGACGCTTTACATGTCCCCAAACTCTTGTCTCAACAGCTTCTATCGTTAGGGAGATCCGGTGATGGATTGGGAGTGTTGACTTTCGGGGTCGAGCAGTTTTCAGTTCTGTTCGTGCCTGGCGGACGGTCCGCGAGGGCCAGGCGGACGGTCCGCGTGTACAGTGTTCTTCGTGTGTTCTTCGTGTTCTTCCTCGGCTTTGCTTTCGATCCGATTTGGTTTTGGTTTTTCGTTGCAGCCGGTTTGCGAACGGTCCGAGCTTCAGTAGCGGACGGTCCGTGACCCGCGCGGACGGTCCGCCCGGTCTTCGCGGACGGTCCGTTTTTCTCGGGTCGGTTCCGGTGGTTCGTTCGCTTTAACGGACGGTCCGCGGCTCGGGCGGACAGTCCGCGGCAAGGGTGCGGACGGTCCGCGGGACCTTGCCGGACGGTCCGCTCGGCCATTGCGGACAGTCCGCCCTGCCCGGCCGGACGGTCCGCCAGAGCCTAGCTGCTTTGCTCTTTGGTTTGATTCCTCCCTCTTTCATTCGTGCTTCCGCGTGTGTTTCAAGGACTCGTTGTTTTGGCGATTGGTGTGTGATTCGTTCCAACGCTTGTGTGTGACCGGGTTTTGACTAGGGTATAGGCCGGGTTCTTTGAGAAGAATTTTTATCCGGCTCCTATTCACTCCCCCCCACTCTAGTCGCCATCCGATCCTTCAAAGATTACCCCATCAAGGTGCTGGACATAGCACCGTTGATCATGGTTTCCCTTCCGACGGTGTCTTCCTTCTTCTCCACGAGAGGGTGCTTCCTTCGAGGTGGTTGATCTCCCTCCGGAGATCCTCCTCTCTCTCTAGCTTGTGGCCTCTAGTGCGAATAGCTCTCTCTGTCGAATTGCGGTGCCTCTAGGGTTTTAGGGTTGAAGATCCTTCGGGTGCAAGGGGGGCCGAACCGGCCACCGAAGTGGGCTGGGCCGGCCGGCCTGGGCTGACCGGCCTGGGCCCACCTCGGCCCGGTTCGGTCGCCCCTTCGCTCCCGTGGGTCCTTATGTAATTATGCAATTTGCCCCATCCACTTGCATGATTTTGTCGATGTCATCCTCGCGTCCAAGATGGAGGTTCTCTTGGCATGAAGTTCGGTCTTTTACGCTTCAATCCCCGGGGGTGTTCCTCGTAGCACTTTGGTCCTTGCCACCATTGGAAGTGATTTCATCAAGCTCATGAACACGAACAAGACTCCGTAAATGCTCCTTTGAACTTGTTGCGAATCTGTCTTTTATTCCATGTTTTCCTACATAAACACAACACTTCCAAATGCATGCACATAGATGAACTTGTTATATGATTAGTGCGCCTAGTGGCGGGTTAGTTCCATAATCAAATCCAAACCAAAGTGTAATGAACATGCTAGGTGTACCAAAATACACCGTCAACAACCGCTGTCCGCTGATCCACCATTGCCGCCGCCGCGAGCTCACCCCTCCGCAAGCTCTCACTGCGGGCCAACCCTTCCTAGCTCTTCCCTAGACCCCATAGTAGCTCCCATGGTCGCGTGTTGATCTTCCCCATCGCTAGCCTTGCCGGAAACTAAGCCGCAGCGGGTGTGCCACCGCGACCTCGCCGTTGCCGCTCACCGGAGTCGCCCCCCGCCTCACCACCACCACCAATCAACTCGTGGTGAGCCTAATCACACTCCAGGGCCGCTTGTTGACCTCCCCCGGCTAGGCCTCACTGCCGGTGAGCTTCCCTCCGCCGGCAAGGGCACGGATGTAATTCTCGAGGGCATGCTTGTGATCATAGGGACTTAGTTGCAAGACTTTGAATCTTTGTTTTATAGCAGTTTGGTCCAGTGCTTTAGAAAAATCCTAGAAATTCCTAGAAAATTCAGACAAATACAAACTCAATTTTTTTGGTCTCAGTGAGAGTAGATCTACAACTTTTGCAAAGCATCACCATAGATTTGACTTGTTGATTTTGAATAAAAATTCAAATTCAGTTTGACACCTTTTTGCTGTAATTTAAAATCTAGAAAGGCTATGGAGCTAAATTTTGGTGTGTTGCTAGACTTGTCATGAATAGTCTCTGGACCAAAATTTGCACAAAGTTATTGAACACATCTTTTATTGTGAAGTACTTTATATTTATGCTATTTCTGCTTTACTAATTTTTATAGCAAGATATAAATTTATTTTTGTGCTCAACTCATGGCAATGCTCATGTTATGACTAGAAGTAACCTTCCTGAATTTATCTTGATTTTATCCCTGTTAGATTTATTTAAACCTGATTTATGCTCAGATATATATTTAAGTGCATAGTTCAAAATTCAAATTTGTTTGTGGTGAACCTATGGTTGTTCTGATCTTGATTAGAGTCAGAGTAGTTGTAGACTTATGGTTGGCTGCACGAGCTTTACTTTTATTTAATTATGCCTATCCTTTAAATTGCATGGCTAGGAAATGTAATATTTTGCTTCTAAAGGTTTTATAGTTCTTTTAGTGGCCAAGTTGGATCCAGTGGTATGTTTAGTGACTTTGGGCGAGCAAGGACCCCTATCCTTGTTTGTGTAATTTATTTGTGCTTTTACAAGTTTAGATGCATAAGCTTGTTAGTAGGAGTTAGTTCAATAATGTGACCTTTGTTGACGTTCCTTAACCTCACCACTAGGCTAGCACAAATGGCGACGTCGACAGAAATGCTTATTGGCGCCTACAAGCGTCGCCACCGGGTTCACACCTCTAGTAATGGGACTAGGGGACATCTAGTGTAAAACACACGATCAAAGAAAGGTCTGCAAGCGCACAGATTACCGTTGCAGCACTTCACCTGGTGGTATTCGGGCTGTCGATTTATATTTTCTCAAGGGATGCATGACGGCAAAGATGATCGAGTAAACGGTGGAGAATAACCAAGACTTGGTAAAGAGCTATAGCGGGGGATGATGAATAAAGATATTCGGGGATAACTTGACATGCTAGGAGATCTAGATAAAAGACCAGAGAGGATAGCGAGCTGGGAGGACAACGAGATGAGAAAGGATCCTAACACAATCTATCTATTTCTTGTCAACTCTAGGCAAAGGGCTAAAGCAAGGGATAACCAAGGTAAGATAACTCAACAAGCTCTTCTAGTGCTGCAGGGGCATGCAAAGCCGAGCCCTCAGACTGGGATGAGAAGGGAGGATTACGACGTGCTGAATCCTACCGGCTCGAACTAACATGGTGGACTATAGAGCCCATCTGGAGCTGTCACCTCCTTAGGGTACCACAACTATTCCGTTGCGTGGGACACCAATCTAAGACTAAGGTAAGCTCTGAGCACCATGCTCATAATGAACCAAAGAACCTTTCCCCAGGTACCACGAAGGAAGGTCTCTCTCTCTGGTGAAACACCGGAGATCAAGTGAAGAACGACAACAACACTATAGGGTTCAAGAGAGCTATGCTAACCAAGACTAAACTAACGTTAGTCTAAACCAAGAATAATGCTTCTAGAGCAAAGTAAAAGCTGAATGTAATTGACTCAAAAAGTAAGATAGAAAGATAACTTGAATTGTACTTGAGTCTAAACAAAGAAAGGATACAAGAGAAATACTAGAACTCTGTAGAAGACTCCTTCGGAACCCCAAGACTTGCTCGACTCGACTCTAACTCCCAAGCTACATTAATCCTACTCTAAGTGAACAAAAGAGTGGAAATGAGATGCTCCTGCGTGGTGTGGTCGATCCAGCGGGTGTGAGGCTCCTTTTATAGGTAAGTGAGGTTGGTTGAGCGCGTGGGCCCATTTTCATAGGTGCGGCCGGATCAAGGGGTCCGGCCGACCCTATGATCCACCGCCTCTTGACTTGGACGCTCCTGATCCTTGCTCCTGAGGCAATTGAGGGTCGGTTCCTTGCGTCGGTTTTGGCTAGTATGGCGGTTGGGAGGTGCGGCCGGCCCTCTAATTGCGGTTGGTCCACCTCTAAGTTGTGGGATGAACCTCCTTCGCTTGGTGATGCTCAAGATGGTCGTGGAATGACGGTTGTGGTGGTTGATCGGTCGGAGAGGTGGACCCATTGATCCAAGTGATCACAACTTCATCCATTCGATCAAACTGACGTTTCCTTAATCAATCTCATTCATCCAAGTTGTGCACGCGGGGAAGGAAGTGTTTGGGACCAGGGACGTGGCACGAGGTAGGTACGGTCGGCCTGGCAGGTGCGGCCGCACCTGGCAGGGCCGGCCGCACCTGCAGGGCCCGCCGTTCCTAGTGGTGCGGCCGTGCCTGGCTCGTGTGGTACATTGGTTCCTTTTCCCTCCTAAATGTGTACCCGTCCATAAAAATTGCAACACGACTCGTGGAACTTTATTAGTATAAAAATGTGCATGAAACTTGTTGTATACTCCTCTCGAACCCGAGGTTTCGACGGTCGGATATTTGTTGTATGGACCGTCAACAACCTTTAACCTTGTGACCTTGCAATTGGTTGCCTAGTTTAATTTTAGGGTCTTGTAAAGCACCCTTGCTGTTTAAGAAATTAAATTGAAATTATTTACATAGATGTGTACACAATCACTATTAAAAGAATGAATAATGAATCCTCACATGAAATCAACAAAATGAAAGTAAACGATGATTAAATGTTTATTAAGAGAATAAACCTTTGTCTATAATAACCTTAATGAAAAAAAAATAATAATTAATTGCTTGTTAAGGTTAATATGGCCAACAAGAGTTGGGTGAAATAATTAATCTATCACACCATCTGAACCCTGCATTGCATTCTGTGTAGAACTCCCTAACGGTAACTACGTGCTCGTGCTAGAAAGCAAGGAGGGAGGAGCTGAGGCGGAGCTGCAGTACATGGAGGTGATCGAAGACACTGAGGGCACTCAGGCCAACCCAGCTGACGAAGGCAAGCCCGGGTGCATTTACCTAAGTGTTTTGAAATATTAGGCAACTATCTATGGATGATTGTACATTTACGTTCAGGAATTGATATGAAACCTTAGATGCATGATCCCTAGGTAACTTTGTTCTTTACTAGTATGATAGGTCGATAGCTGCTATGCTATAGGACCATTACAAGTCAAGTGATGCTTGTTACTCGCGAGAATAGGTTCTTATGTTGGAATCATAATATCTACTTAAATGGATTCTCATGTGGTAAGAGCATGGGATGTGGGCTCTGGTCCAATGGCTTTTGTGGGTTAAGTGTTTAAATGTAGTAAGCACTTGTCGGGAATGGGACCGGTAAGCCTAGTACATTAATGACGCAGTGAGGGATCTTACTATTACTCATCTTACCAGTGGTGCATGGTGAATTTGGGTTCCTCACGGGGTATGTCAGATAGCCAGTACCAAAGACTGTAAGATTCGACCCCGGTCCGAAGATTTTTGGGAACCGCTTGGTGGTTGTCCTCGCAGGGGCATCCCACCGTGTGTTTTGGTCTACCTTGCAAGGATTAAATCAACTGGTTGTGGGCCTCTCACCATTATCTGAGACTACTTACTTCACTAGCCATTAGATCCATATCGATGGAAGTTGATGAATATTATGCTTTATTAATTGTATTGCACAACTTATGCTTGCAATAGATTGCTAACATAGAAATGAATAACCAACTAGAACTTGTGCTAAAATCTTGAAAGTAAGGACATATTATTTGTTGCTTTCCAGCAAAAGAAACCACAGTAGCCAAAAAGCCTATCATGTCTATAGTTGGTGAATAGTTATCACCGACAGGTAAGTCTTGCTGAGTATTAGTATACTCAGCCTTGCTATAATATGTTGTTCCAGGTAATGCCTTTGTTGATGTGTGGCCCGGAGAGATCCCGCCCGGCTGGGAGCTAGAGTGGGTGGAGAACGATGAATGAAGGCATCATGGCTAGCCTCCCGTGGTGTTTCCTCGCTCGGTTTAGTTCATTTGCGCTAAAAACTCTGAACTGCGTTGCCATGTCAAAGTCTTCGGTTTGTAATAAGTAAACCCTTCGGGGTAAATTTCGGATGTTAATCATGTATTGTCCCTGGACTCGCCATCGCATGAGTTTTAATGCATATATGTTGATCCTTGTTGCTATGTAAGTGATTTACCGGGCGTCAACCCGGAAACTAACGACAGGATGATACTTTATTATTGCTTAATGACCAAAGTGGATTGGTTTAGGTGATAGTACAGTATTTTCCAGGGTGGGTTGTCACATCTCTCGCCTTTATCTCTTCTTCAATGCTCTGCGGCTACTGTGTCCACTCATTTTTCTATCTTCTTCTGTCTTATCTTCTTCTTCATTCTCCATCTCATATCTCTCTCTCGTCCTGCAGGAGGCGCGGCGTATGGCTACGGCGGCTCCAGGCGCGACGTGCGGCCCCAGCGGCTCTAGGTGCGTGCGCGGCCATAGCGCGGGTGCGCGGTCGGGCGCGGCCACTAGCCACCGGCGCGGGGCGCGTGGTCCGAGTGCAGCCCCCTGCGAGGGGTGCGGACACCACGGGCGCATGGCCACTAGCGGCCGGTGCGGGCGCGCGGCCGCCGGCGGGCGGCCCCCGGCGCGGTTGCGCGGCCCGCGCGGGCGGACCCCGACACGGGGCGCAACCACAACGAGGAGCGCTGCGGTTGGTCTTTTTTCTGATTGTTATTTGTGGTGCAAATGAAATTTTTGTTGTGAATCGAATCAAACTTGTGATGTGGAGAAAACTTGTGTTGTGAATCTGAATGAAACTTTTGATTTATGAGTGGTGAAATTGATTGATTTACTCATGTGATGGTTAAGTTATTATGTGATACATACTTCTCGTATGTGGTGTTTTTTGTTCTTGTCAATTCCCAATTGTTACGAATTGTTGCCACGGTGCTTGAGTAGCAGGCTCCCTAGCGAGGGGTGGCGAAGCCGGTGCATTCAGGGCACCAGCAGCCTTTTTTTTGTTTTTTGGAAAACCCTTTAGTCCCTGTTCGTTCACCCGGGACTAAAGGGGGGCCTTTTGTCTCCCATCATTTGTCCAAGTTGGACATGAGAGACCTATTCCCTTTACCAACCGGGACTAAAGCCCCTCTCCCTACCGGTTACTAGAGATGACATGTAAACAAGCAGTGGTAGATGATGGCATAAAAGAATTCGGTCTATGCCTTGCTGCTCCTGATTTTATTCCCTTCTCAGTTAGGAAATCAAATACCCGCATTGGTTTGTTTAACACAACTCAATTAAAATGTTCTACTACTTTTATATGATTTTGTTCAGTAGTATACTTGTACCTCCTTATGTGCTTAGCCTTTTTCATGAGGATGTTCACATATTTCGTGATTTTTCAAACTCAGGTTTCACATAATCCCAGACATTAAGGTTTGGAATTAACTCAAGCTCTACTCACGATTCAAAGAGTTTTGCTAGAAACATGGTTAAACATGGTATAAGAATAACATAGTTAATTCAGAACTAATTTGCCTTAAATCTTGGAACAGTATAGGAACAATAATCATCATAGGAAAATTATATAAGAACTTGAAAGTTATCCTAGGCTTCATAGTAGGGTGTGACAAGTAAAAGCAGTACTTAGTTCAGAACTGTTTTGCCTCAGAACTTGGTATAAGTTCATGACAAGCATGAAAGACATCATCATAGGCACAAAATAATTTTATCAAGCTCAAGCTCAAGTTAGCTTGAGCTCCATCTATAGAAGAAGTAAAAGGGTAGTAAGATTCAGAGAAACTTGCCTCATTGTCGTCGTGGTCGTTGCCAGAGTCAGAGATGAGGTCCTCTACACCTTCGCTGCTCCCTCGACCCCTCTTCGTCGCTTCATTCGGAACACCCGTTACAAACATGCGAACAATGTAACAGGCAGTGTAAAATCCTGTTACCAATACTGATCGGTGGGCCCTAGAACTTGGCCTGTTCGTCAAGACAGAGGAGACACAGGTTCACCACACGCGTCTCCGATATTGATTTCACAGTAACGCTGTTTTGGTGCCCGTTACCAAAGTTCCCTATGGGCCCAGAGAAATAGTCATTTTCACGTGACCAGTGACTAGTTATGGTAACAGTTGTTGTTTTGATGCCCGTTGTCGGTGCGGAATGTGGTCCCGACACTAACCAGCAATAAGCGCCGAGGTCTATCCCTCAATGGTCGATGCTAAGCAATAAAAGACACAGAGTTTACCCTGGTTCCGGCCGGGGGCCGTACGTCCAGCAGTGGTGTGCTCAAGGCACTCGTATTGCTCAAGACGCGGGGTGCTCGTAGTGGGGCTGCTACAAGCAAGGCGGGAGAGGAAGCCTGGCTTCCAAGTCCCTGGTGTTGTGGCTGAAGATATTGTGGGAGAATTGGAGAGCAAATGCGCGGTGCGACTTGTCTCGTGTTGGGCTCTGTTGTTCGTGTCGTGCGTCGTGTCTTCTGTCTGTTCCGTGTCCCCCTGCGGCAAGGGGGTTCGTCCTCCTTTTATAGACCAAGGAAGGAGCGAATCACATGCGCGCCGCGCTATTTAGCTACGTGAGGGAGCGTGATGTGCTACGCTGTAGAGTAGGCGGCCGCCTAGGCGATCCTTGCAGCGATCCGGCCATCATGGCGTATCTTGTACCCGAACAGCGGCGTCCTCGAGGGTAGAAGGGCGGCGGACAGCTGTGATGTCTTCAGATAGGCTCAAGGGAGTTGCTGACGTCGGTCCGTACGAGGTACAGTGGTAGGTAAGGTGGCGTCCCATTCCCGCACGCTTCACAGTGCTGGAGTCGTTGCCACAGTGCCTGGCGTGCGCCCGTACGCGCGGGGGCGGCAGCCATACCGTTAACAGTGGCAGGGATGGCGTCCCACAGGCCTAGCGCCTCCACCTAACCCTGTAAGGTCACAAGAAAGCAAATCGAGGGTGCAACCGACCCCCCTTCGAGGGCTCGGCGCGTTAGCCGTACCGGAGCAGGTGGCACGGCGTCACGGGACTGGCACCGGCCGCGCCGCACAGTCCCCCCCCCCCCCACAGTGATAAGGATGGGCTCCCTCCTGGGGAGTTGGTGCAGCGGCACCGGGGCGCGTGCCCCGGGCGCATGATGGCGCCATCCCGCTGATGTCAGGGCATTTAATGCCTGCGCGCGGGAGCGAGCGCGCGCGTGTGTGGCGCCCTCGAGCGAGGTGGACCCCGTTCGAGGGCGGGGCGGACCCTCGAGCGAGGCAGACCTCGCTCGAGGGAGGCGCACCCCCTCGAATGGGGCGGAGCCCACCTGAGGGAGGCGCGCACCCTCGAGCGAGGCGAAACCTATTCGAGGGAGTCTTCGAGTGGGCCGCCTGGTGGGCCGCTGGGGCCTTCGTGGCGTGGGCCATGTCCTGCATGGTTAAGTAAGGCGTATTTGGTTTTGGCTTTGTTGCGGGTTTTAATTGGGATTTCCCAGCTGTTTAAGGGGACCCCTAGGGCTATCCCCGACAGTAGCCCCCGAGCATCTGTGGGTTTGCCATTGAGGCTCCCATAGATGCTGGAACCTACTGATAGGACGTTCTTCCCTCCTAGTTTTGCGAACGCTTTCCGTGGGGCCGCGTCAGCGAACCCGCGGGTCTAGCCCCCGAAGCCCTACAGGAGCATGGGCGCTCCTGTAGGGGTTGACCGCGAGACTTTGGACAGAAGGCGTGGTACATGTTTCAACCGGCGTCGGCAATGTCTCAGCCGGCTTCGGTGACGCACGCGGCCTGGCCGGCGTTATCCCCCGGCGGGTGCAATCCAGGAGGTGTAGCCGTGCGTCAAGCCCCCGAGCCTGGGCCCATCCAAGGCGATCGGGTAGAGCTTTACGACTTGTCTTTCAACGCGCCCTCGCCGTCCCTCCGCGGGACGGAGGGTGAGGTTTCCACAACCCCCATCGATCGGGTCGCGAATTGCGGATTCCTCGTCGAGCTGTTAGTGGGTGGTTCGAGTGAACGCCCATGCCCCGTTCGATAAGGGTAGGCTGCGTGGTCCAGAGACACGTCCATTGAAGCGCTTGCGTGGGTTTTCTAGGTGGGGCTCGGTCCCGTTCGCTAGGGACCGAGGGCGCGGAAGCTCTCCCGCGGTGGGATCCCCCGGCTAGCTGCCCTCACTGGCTCTCGAACACGACATGTGGGGCACCCTCGACCTGGCAGGCTCGAGGAACGGCTCGAATGCGCGTGCCCTCGTCGTCCCTAACTCCGGTTACCTGGGGCGCCTGTTCGAACCCGTCGAGGGTCAGGCTTCGAACCCCTGATCAGTAGGGCTGTGCGGGGTGGCGCCTGGGCGGCCCCGTCTTTGCATCTGCGACCATCGAGGGGCCTGGGCAAGCCAGCCCTCGAGGCGCTGATCAGTAAGAATGGTGCGGGGCGGCGCCTAAGCGCTCCCTGCCTAGCATCTGTGACCATCGAGGGGCCTGGGCAAGCCAGCCCCCGAGGCGCTGATCAGTAACACAGCGTGGCATGGGTGCTTTGCGGTGCCTGTTTTGTTTCAAACGGGCCCCGAGGCGACCTTCTCACGCCGGCACCCTTTCGAGGGTTGAAGTCTTCCCGAGCCTGGAGCCCGTGCCGCTCGAGGGTTCTCCTTACTTTGTAAGGAACCGGGCCATTAAATGCTCCACAGTAGAGGCTGCGGTTTTGCGTCGCGGGCGCGCTTTTTTAGGCATTACAGCCACGCGCGCGTAGTGGGCGGCGTGGGCAGGCGGATGTGACCGCCTTCCACGGTCCCTGCTATGCTTCGCCGTGATGATGGCCTGTTCGCGGTGGCGTGGCCGCCGCGGTCGTGGTGGGGCCCGCCTGTCAGCGAGAAGAAAAGATTCCCTGCAGTTAATGCGCGCGGGACGTCCGCCCCGGAGAGCACGCCCATGGCTTATAAATCTGAGGGGAGGAAAAACGGCGGTTTTTTACCTTAGCGCTCCGCCGTCCTTGCCCCTTGTGCTCTCGCCTTCGTTTTGCTTTCGCCACCGTGTGCCTTCGCCATTAGAGCTCTTCTCCTTCTCTTTGTCCTCCGCTCTCACGTTCCTCGTCCTTTCTCATGGCGCCACTTCCGCCCCTCACAATTGTTGACCCATACGCCTGGGAGCGGTCGACGGTGACCCAGCTGGCCCTCGGCGAGCTGGTCTCCGCCGGCCAGTTGGCGGCGAACGAGGATGGCCGGCCGGCGGAGTGGATTCTGCCGCCGGCGGGGGACCGCGCGCCCAACCCGCCGGAAAACTACGTGGTGAGCTTCACCCGCTTCCATGAGCGCGTCTTCGCCACACCGGCGAGCCCCTTCATGCGGGCGCTGTGTTACCACTACGGCGTGGAGTTGCACAACTTCGCGCCGAACGCGATTTCGCGGGCGGCCACGTTCGTGGGCGTCTGCGAGGGGTATCTAGGGATCCCAGTCAACTGGGAGCTCTGGATACACCTCTTCCGCGCGGAGCTCTTCACGCAGCCCACGACGGAGCAGAGGACCCGCCGCGCGGTGCGCACCGGTGGGATGTCGCTCGCCCTGCGGGGGCAGTTCAAGGAAGACTACATCCCCTGCACCATGACGACGAACAACGCCGGCTGGGAGCGGGAATGGTTCTACCTGCGCAACGCCGAGCCCGGCCTCCCCGCCTACACTGGTCTGGTGCTCCGGGAGAAGCCCAACTCCTGGGGTCACGGGGTGTCCACGGCCCAGCACCGGAGGCGGGCCGGACTCGCTCCCCGGCCGCCCCGAAGAACCCCGGCGACGTGCGGGCTGACCGCGGCGGGCGTCCTCGCCTTCCTCCACCACCGCGGGTTGTGCCTCTGATGGAGAGGCCGCTCTGCATCTACCAGATGACAGAGGAGGCGGACGCCATCGCGCTGGCGAGGTCGCGGATGCTCCCAACCCCCCTCGAGCGGGGGTATGCGCTCACCCGGGCGCGGAACACCGTCGACACCCGGATGCTGCTGCGCCAGGATCGGTCCCCGTGGGACCTCGAGATGCTCCCCACCGGCCCGCTGGTGAGTATGATTCTTGGACCCGTTTTTGTTTTTGGTGTTGCCTCTGGTTCCTGACGCCCCCTTAACGTTCTTGCCTGCAGCTGGTGACCTTCAGCGCCGCGAAGTCCGTTCCGCCCACCCCTAACTCCAGCGCGCTTGGTCGAGCGGCGCAGCAGCGGGAGCAGGAGCGGGCGGCGCGCAAGAGGGAGCGCGCGAGGCGGCACCGCGAGCCGCCGCGAGCGGCGGAACGAGGAGTACCGCGCGCGAGGAGTCGGGGGCTTTCCTCCCCGGGGACCGAGGGAGTACTCGTCCTCGGAGGAGGACAAAGAGGAAGAGGGCGAGGGGCGGGGCCCCTCCGATAGGTGGGAGCACGTGCCCCGTCGCCGGAGCCGGCTCCGGCGGCAAGGGCGGCATCGACAATGGGAGCGACGCGAGCCGCGGAGGGTGCCGGCGCGCGCCGCGAGGGCGCGCGCGCGCGGCGCGCGCGCGCGCGCGCGCGCGCGGGCCCGCGCGCGCGGCGGAGACATCGGGGAGGCGCGGCGGCGGGGCGCGCGGCCGCGCGGCCTCATCCACCGAGGCCTCGAGGAAGAGGAAGCGCGCCTTCTCCTCTTCGAGGTAAGGGACTTGCCTTTCTGTGAGGTTTGATTTTTTGGTACCCAGGCGTTCTGATTCTTTGCTCGTGCTTGTGCAGGGTGGTGCCAACCGTTCCTCCCCTCGCACCGGCTAAGGTGCTGAGGGCGGACGCGTCCATCCCCACCCCGGCGGCGTTCGTCGAGGGCGCCGGGGGGCGGGGGCGGCGCGCGGCGGCCGGCGGGCGAGAGCTCGCGGGACGCGGGCCGAGGCCTCGAGGCCTCGGCCGGCGGATCGGCCCGCCGCGGCGCAACCGGCGGTCGTCGAGGAGCGGCGGGCGCCGGTCGCGGCGGTGACGCAGCCCGCGGCGGCGGCCGTGGTGGAGATGCGCCCCATGGTGGCCGCCGCGACGGTGGCGCGGTCCGTGGCGCCGGCCGTGGCGGAGGCGGGCGGGCGGCGGCGGCGGTTGAGGAGGGCGGTCGGGCGCCGTGGTCGCGAGGCGCGGCCGGAGGCGGTGGCCGCGGCGCCGCGTCGGGGGCGCCCGCGGCTACGGAGGCGGAAGCGGCGGCGCCGGCGGAGGCGGCGCAAGGGCCGGCGCCGCCGGCGGCTCCCCGGCGGTGGTGGTGGAGGTCCCGGACGATGACTCCCCGCCTCCCGGGTGGGATCGGTGGGCGAGCTCCACGCTCTCCCCGGGGTCCCGGGGAGGGGGCCCTCGTGAGGCGGCACGAGGGCCACATGGTGGCGGGGGCCGAGGGTACGGCGCCGAGGCCTCGTCTTCCCCGCGCCGGCCACTCCGCCCAGGTGGAGGGGGCCGCTGGAGATCCGCCTGCGTTCGCCGACGCCCAGGGGGGGCAGGAGCTCTGGGGAGAGCTCCGCAGCCACGGCGCCACGCTTGACCGTGCGTTGAACGAGGCACTGAGGGTCCATGGCGGTCCCGCATGGCGTGTCTTCCAGGTGGGGTGCCATTGCTTGCTTCCCTTTTTCCTTGTTTCTGCGCGCTTATCTTCGCGAAATGGTGTTTACGGGTTTTGATTTGTGGGTGCCAGGAGCTCGAGCGCCGCGCCCGCGACAAGTACGGCGCCTTCGATCGGGTGAACACCGAGCTCCACCATCTCCGGGAGCGATGCGGCGCCTTCGACGCGCTCGCCGACGCCCTCAGGACTCCGGATGGCTGGTTGTCGTACCGGGCCGTGGCCTTGCGCGATGAACTCCCCGAGAGCACGAGGCAAGACCCGGCGCATCGCTCTAGCCTCGACCATGATGAGGCGCTGTGGTAGGCGCGCTCGGACCTGGAGAAGATGCGCACGCTGGCGACCAACTGGGAGGCGGAGGTGGCCAGCGTCCGCAGCGAGAACCAAGGGCTCCGCTCGTCCCTCGAGGGGCGCGGGCGCGGCAGCCGCCGGGCCGAGGAGCGGGCGCGCGCGCTTGAGAAAAGGGTCAAGGAGGCCGACGACTTGAAGGCCGCCCTCGACGCCAAGGTCGCGGCGCTCGCCGTAGCCGAGGACCGGCTCCGCAAGAGCGCACCGCCCGTCAAGGAGGCCGAGGGGCGGCTTCAGCAGGAGCAGGCCGCCCTCGTCGACGCCCGGTCGGCCCCGGGAGCGGGGAGTGCGCTGCTCGTGAGGTGGCGCAGATGTCTCTGGAGGACCGGAACACCGAGTTCTCCAGGGTCGAGGGCGAGCTGATAGTGCTCAGCATTACGAACGCGAACCAGGAGCTGGCCCTCTAGGAGCAAGGCGAGACCGTGCGGGGCCTCGAGGAGACGGTCGAGGCTGAGCGCCGCGCCCTCGAGGTGGAGAGGAAGCAAGTCGAAGGTGAGCCGCTGTTTGACTCCTGTGTTGTTGGGTTTTCCTTAGAGGGTCCGCACTCTTTTTCTGACTTCTTTCTCGTCTGGCGACCCCAGGCTTGCGCACCGCGCTGGGGCACGCGGTTGAGCAGGCCGAGGCGCTGCAGGCCTCCTACAACTCCTCCGAGCGAGAGCTGCGGGGAGTTGCGCGATGCGGCCCTCGAGACTCCGCCGACCCGTGGAGGAGGGCGAGGCGCAGGCCGGAAGCTCGCTAGCCAGCCGCCTGCGTGCCCTTAGCGGCCATGTCGCCGAGCGCATGCGTCGGGCGCTGCATCTTGGCGTCCAGAAGGCCCTTGGAGTGGTACGGTCCCACTACGAGGTTAACTTCGAGGCGCTGGCGGAAGGCTACGTCGTCCCCGAGGGTGTCGAGGACGAGGTGGCGATGGAGCGCGTGGACGCGCTCGCCGCTGACGCCGCCGGGTCGCTCGCTGAAGCCTTCGAGGAGTTCCTCTTCCCGGACGCTGCTGATGTCGCCGCTCCTCCCTCCTGAAGACAGCTGGGCGCTAGGCCCGTTTTTGTTTGTGTATCAGTATTCTGGCCGTGCGGCCTTTGTAAATAAACAAGTTGTTTTTGCCATGAACATCATTTGTTGATGTGAAATGAAGTTTTATGTTTATTGCGCTTTTTTGTTTCTCCTTCTTCCTGAGTAGATTCTAGTTAGGGGAGTTCGATTTTCGTGGGTGGCCTGCTGGGTTGGAGGCGAGAGAGAAGGGCCGTATCCTCGCGGAGGCGTAGGCTATCTCTGGCTCGCGCGCTCCTTCCGCTAGGTTGCCCACGCCCTGTTCGAACTGTTGCTCGAGGCCGAAGTAGAAAACAAACTTAGCGCGCGTGAGTTGTTTTCGTTTTTGCGCGAAAATGGGACCATTTTGGGGGGATGCCCCCCGTAGTATCCCCCGAGGGTAACTTGGGTTTCGGGGGAAAGCCGAGTTGCCCTTTTCATTAGACTTATGGTGTTTACATGGTTATCACCAACTGGGGCGTTGGTCATGTGATTTTTACAACAAAATGCTTGGAAATCCCAGCTAGGGGTAGAAGCGACGTAGCTGTTGGATGTTCCAGGCGTTGGTGAGCTCTTCACCGTCCTCGTTGGCCAGCTTTTACGTGCCGGGCTTGAGCACCTTCACCATGACGTAGGGTCCCTCCCACGGAGGCGATAACTTGTGGCGTCCTCGGTTGTCCTGGCGCAGCCTTAGGACCAGATACCCTTCGCTGAAGTCCCGCCGACGTATCTTGCGTGCTTGGTAGCGCCTGAGGGACTGCTGATACCTCGCGGAGTGCATCAAGGCTACGAGGCGTGCCTCATCCAGCTGGTCCAGCGAGTCCTCGCGGGCTCGCTGGTTGGCATCCTTGTCGTAGCCTCGAACCCTGGGCGATCCGTATTCTATGTCCGTGGGGAGGACGGCCTCCGCGCCATGGACTAAGAAAAACGGGGTGAACCCGGTGGCTCTGCTCGGGGTGGTCCTTAGGCTCCACACGACTGCTGGTAACTCTTGGAGCCATTTTCGGCCAGATTTGTTTAGCTGGTCGAAAATTCTAGGCTTAAGGCCTTGTAAGATCATGCCGTTGGCACGCTCTACCTGGCCAGGCCGTTGGCCAGTGGGTGTGCCACAGCTGCCCAATCCACACGGATGTGGAACTTGTCGCAGAACTCCAAGAATTTCCTGCCCGTGAACTGGGACCCGTTGTCGGTGATGATGGAGTTTGGCACTCCGAAGCGATGGACGATGTCGGTGAAGAATGTCACCGCTTGCTCTGCCCTAAGGTTCGTAATGGGGCGCACCTCCACCCACTTGGAGAACTTGTCGATCGCAACCAACAGGTGGGTGAAGCCCCGGGCGCCTTCCGCAAGGGCCCGATGATGTCCAGCCCCCACATGGCGAATGGCCATGTTATGGGGATGGTCTGCAGGGCATGAGCGGGGAGGATGGATTTGCGGGCGTAGAACTGGCACCCTTCGCAGGTGCGTACGATTTCGCTGGCGTCCGCGACCGCGGTAGGCCAGTAAAAGCCTTGGAGGAAAGCGTTGCCAACGAGGGTGCGAGGCGCAGCGTGGTGGCCACAGATTCCAGCGTGGATGTCCCGTAGGAGCTCGGCCCCTCGGGGATGGGCACGCACCGCTGTAAGATGCCGGAGGCGGCGCGCTTGTACAGCTCGCTGTCGATGAGGGCAAAGGACTTGGCCATCCTGGCGATGCGCCTGGCCGTGGCCCGATCCGAGGGGAGCTCTCCTCGAGCCATCCAAGCGATGTATTTGTCGCGCCAGTCGGCCCTTGACGAGAGCCGGCTCCAATGTCCATCACGTCGGCCTCGTAGGAGCCATACCCCTCGAGGAGGGAGAGCACGTACGCCTCGTTCGAGGGGTCCTCATCCATGGGTTCCGCACCCGCTGGATTCGAGGGAGCCCCCGAGGGTTATGCGTGGCTCGAGGGGTGAGGCTCAAGGACGACCGTGGGCTGGGCGATGTCGCGGGCAAAAACGTTCGGAGGGACGGTGATCCGCCCGGACGCGATCTTGGCCAGCTCGTCCGCCTCCTCGTTGTACCGGCGGGGCACGTGGTTGAGCTCGATGCCGTAAAACTTGTCTTCGAGGGCTCGCACGGCCTTGCAGTAGGCCTCCATCTTGTCGTCGTGGCAGCTCGCATTTTTCATGACTTGATCGATTACGAGTTGCGAGTCCCCCCGTACGTCGAGACGCTTGACGCCCAACTCAATGGCGATTTTGAGGCCGCAGAGGAGGGCCTCGTATTCAGCCATATTGTTGGATGCGGGGAAGTGGAGGCGCACCGCGTACCGCATGTGCTCTCCGAGGGGAGACACGAAGAGCAGGCCCGCGCCCACCCCTGTTTTCATCACCGAGCCATCGAAATACAGAGTCCAGCACTCTGCTTGGATCTGTGGCGGCGGCAACTGCGTATCCGTCCACTCGGCGACGAAATCCGCCAGGATCTGGGACTTGATGGCCTTGCGCGGGGCGTAGGCGAGCGTCTCGCCCATCAGCTCCACGGACCACTTGGCGATCCTGCCCGCCGCGTCGGGATTACGGATGATCTCCCCTAGTGGAAAGGAGGAGACCACCGTGACGGGGTGGGCCTCGAAGTAATGCCAGAGCTTGCGCCGCGCGAGGACTACCGCATACAGTAGCTTCTGGACCTGAGGGTAGCGCGTCTTGGTGTCAGACAGGACCTCGCTGATGTAGTAGACCGGCCGCTGGACCGGCAGGGCGTGCCCTTCCTCCATGCGCTCCACCACGATCACGGCGCTGACCACCTGGGTGGTTGTGGCCACGTAGGGTTCGCCATCCTGCGGCGGCGTGAGGATCGGGGCGTGCATTAAGGATGCCTTTAGCTTGTCGAGCGCATCCTGGGCCTCGGCGGTCCAGGAGAAGCGCTTCTTAAGGATGCTTCTTGAGGAGGCGATAAAGGGGCAGGCCCTTCTCGCCGAGCCGCGAGATGAAACGGCTCAAGGCGGCAAGGCACCCCAGCACCTTTTGCACTCCTTTGAGGTCCCGGATCGGGCCCATTCGCTCGAGGGCCGCGACCTTCTCAGGGTTGGCCTCGATTCCCCGTTGGGAGACGATGTACCCCAGGAGCATGCCTCGCGGCACTCCAAAGACACATTTTTCGGGGTTTAATTTGACCCCATTGGCCCGTAGGCAGCCGAACGTGATGCCAAGGTCGCCAACCAGGTCGTCCGCCTTCCTGGTTTTCATGACGATGTCATGTACATACGCCTCGACCGTCCGCCCGATGTGATCTCCGAAAACGTGTTGCATGCAGCGTTGATACGTTGCACCTGCGTTTCGGAGGCCAAACGGCATCGTGACGTAGCAGAACATCCCGAACGGCGTGATGAACGAAGTCGCAAGCTGGTCGGACTCCCTCATCTTTATTTGGTGATACCCGGAGTAGGCATCAAGGAAGCAAAGTAATTCACACCCAGCCGTTGAATCAATGATTTGATCAATACGTGGCAAAGGAAAAGGAACTTTAGGACATGCTTTATTAAGACTAGTATAGTCTATACACATCCGCCACTTCCCATTATTTTTCTTTACAAGTACGGGGTTTGCTAGCCACGTTGGGTGGAACACCTCCTTGATGAACCCGGCCTCGAGAAGCTTCCGCAGCTCCGCTCCGATTGCCCATCACCGCTCCTCGTCGAAGCGGCGGAGCCGTTGTTGCACGGCGCGGGCGTGAGGCAGGATGTCAAGGGAGTGCTCGGCGACCTCCCTCGGGATGCCTGGCATATCCGAGGGGCTCCACGCGAAGATGTCGGCGTTGGCGCGGAGGAAGTCGACGAGCACCACTTCCTATTTAGGATCGAGGGTGGAGCTGACCCTCAATGCCTTGCCCTCGGGGGCCGCGGGGTCGAGGGGTACCTCCTTGGTCTGCTCCGCGGCCTCGAAGGTGCCGGTGTGCTTGGAGGCGGAGTCGAGGTCCTCGTTGACCATCTTCTCCAAAGTGGTCACCAGCCCTTCATCCAGCGCCAGGGCCTCTACGTGCTCTACGCACTCGACGTCGCAGTCGAATGCGTGCTCGATGGACGAGCCTACTGTGATGACGCTGCTCGGTCTGGCATCTTCATCTTCATGTATGTGTAGTTAGGGACCGCCATGAACTTGGCATAGCAGGGTCGCCCAAGTATAGCGTGGTAAGCGCCCTGAATCCCACCACCTCAAAGGTGAGCGTTTCCTTGCGGAAATTCTTCGCGGTGCCAAACCAAACCGGCAGGTCGATCTGCCCGAGGGGCTGGACCTGCTTGCCCGCCGCAATGCCATGGAATGGCTTCGTGCTGGGCCGCAGCTGGTCCAACCCGATCCCCATCAAGCGCAGCGTATGCGCGTAGAGTATGTTGAGGCTGCTGCCTCCGTCCATCAAGACTTTTGAGAACCGCGCGTTCCCAATGATTGGGTCGACCACCCGGCGGGTCGGCCGGGTTGGGGATGCGGTTCGGATGGTCCTCCCGGCTGAAGGTGATGGCGTCCTCCGACCAATTGAGGAAAGAGGGAGGCGCCTTCTCCGTGGCGAGGACCTCGTGCCGCTCCCGCTTGCGCTGGCGGGTCGACATGTCGACGGTGGGTCCCCCGAAGATGAGGAACACGTTCTCCACGGCGGGGAAGCCACCGACGTCACCGTCTCCTGCGTCTTTCTTGGCCTCCGCCTCTTTTGCGGCGGCGCGGCCATAGAACTTCTTGAGCATGTCGCATTGCTCAAGAGTGTGGTTTACTGGGGTCTTGTGGGAAGGACATGGCTTTTTCAGCATGTCATCAAACACCCCCGGACCTCGAGGGGCCGGTCGAGGGCTCCGTCGAGCCGGGTCAACAGCAAGAGCCTCGGCCTCATCACCATCGCACCCCTGCTCGCGCGCCTCGTGGCGCGGCTTCTTTCCTTTCTTTCCCCGCTTGTCCTTGCGGTGGGGCTCCCTGGACTTGCTGCCCTCCGCGGGCGCATCGTCCGAGCGCTTGCCCTTCTTGCCGTCAAAGATCGCCCCCACGGCCTCCTCTCCTGAGGCGAAGCTGGTGGCGATGTCGAACAGCTCGTTGGAGTCCGCGGGCGGGCTGCGTCCCAGCTCACGCACGAGGTCCCGGCACGTGGTGCCCCCGAGGAAGGCGTGCACAATCTCGGACTGCGCCACGCTGGGGAGTTCTGTGCAGCGCTTGGAGAAGCGCCGTATGAAGTCCCGCAGCGACTTGCCGGGCCTTTGAGTGCAGGAGCGCAGGTCCCAGGAATTTCCAGGGCGCATGTACGTACCCTGGAAGTTGCCCACGAACGTGCGAACCAGATCGTCCCAGTTGTGGATCTGGCTGGCGGGCAGGTGCTCGAGCCATGTCCGAGCCGAATCGCCGAGGTGCAGGGGCAAGTTGCGGATGATGACCTCGTCGCTGGTGGCCCCGCCCAGCTGGCACGCCAAGCGGTAGTCGTTGAGCCACACGCGGGGATCCGTCTCCCCGTTGTACTTGACGATGGTCGAGGGTTGGCGGAAGCGCTGGGGGAAGGCCGCCGCGCGGATCTCCCGGCTGAACACACGGGTCCCTGGGGGCTCCGGCGTCGGGGAGCGGTCCTCGTCGTTGTCGTAGCATCCGCCCCGCCGAGGGTGGTAGCCCACCGCCGCTCGGGCGTCCGCCCGCTCGTGCGGCGGGCGTTGATGACGTTGCGGGCGTCACCGTCCAGCGCCCTGCGCGTGTCAAGGAGCCGCTCCTTGGCCGCCGCGCGTCCTGAGTTGGCGGGTCGCCCCGCAGCTTCTCCTGCGTGGACCGAGGGTTCGCCCCCCTTTGCAGCCCCATCCCCTCGTGCATCCCCCTGCTGGCGGATACGTGAGGCTGAGCTTTCGGCCTGCTAGACGGCTGCTTGCTCAATGAGAGCCTGCACCTCGCGCTGCAGGTTCCGCGCCTCAGGAGTCGAGGGTGCCGGCATAGCCCGCAGCAGCGTCGCGGTGGCAACGAGCTTCTGACTTTCCCGTGGAGGCGCGTCAGGGTTGTCGGTGTTGATGCGGTCGCGGGCCTGCCTGCCCAGCTCCCGCATGCGTTCGCCGCGAGCGGAGGCTTCCCCAGCCATCGAGGCGCGGAGCGACCGCACCGTGCGGTACTCCTCCGCCGCCTAGCCTCGAGCTCGCGGGCTTGGGCTAGGCGTGCGTCGGCGTCGGCCCCGGCGGAGAGTGCTTGGCCCCGTGCTCGGCGCGGAGCGATCCCCTCGGGGCGGCGTGACATCCCCGTCTCCAGCGCCCACAGCGCCGGTGGCGTTTGCCTGGTCGTTGGCGACGATGACGCAGCACTCCCGCGCGGGATCGTAGCTCCCGGTGCCGGGAGTCATCGGAGCGCCCGAACCGCAGTCCCTAGCGTCAAGGAAACGCCTGAACATGACTGGGTCCGGCACGCCGGAGAAGTCCCACTCCGCATACCCGTGAAGGTTGGCGGGCGGCAACGCGTCGAGGGAACCCAGGGACGACTCGTCACCTGCTGAGGCGCCGGGATCTCTGGCGACAAAGACGTGACGGCAAGGCGGAACCCTGCGCATCGTCGTGTTGACGTTGACGTTGAAGGCCGTCGTGGCACCACGCAGCCCAATGGGATAGCGCGGTCCGGAGACCGTGCGCTGTCCCGCTAGGGTGGCGGTTGCCGTGACGGCAGGCGCGCCGCGCCGAGAGGCGGCGCGCTCGCCTTGCCGTCGCTCGGACCGCGCTTGGCGTGAACGCCGGCCGAGCGGCGGCGGCGTCGTGGCGTCGACGGCCCGCAGCATCTGCGCTGGCGGGTGTCTGCGCTGTGGTGGTGCGCGCAACGGGGACTGGAGCGGACCCGGCCTGGCGCCGCACGTGGAGCTCCTCACGGTTGGTGAGGCGCATGAGGTAGTCGTTCCCCGTGGCCTGGAAGTTCAGGCCCCCGAATCGGATTTCGAACCCGGCGGGGAGGGGGTCCGAGCTGCCCATGCAGTAGCGCGTACCGCGGTACTCAGTGCGGATCACCATAGAGGGAGTTGATGGATTGACCTTAGGCGCTCAGATTGCCCCACGGTGGGCGCCAACTGTCGATGCGGAATGTGGTCCCGACACTAACCAGTAATAAGCGCCGAGGTCTATCCCTCAATGGTCGATGCTAAGCAATAAAAGACACAGAGTTTATCCTGGTTCCGGCGGGGGCCGTACGTCCAGCAGGTGGTGTGCTCAAGGCACTGTATTGCTCAGCACCGGGGGTGCCTGTAGTGGGGCTGCTACAAGCAAGGCGGGAGAGGAAGCCTGGCTTCCAAGTCCCTGGTGTTGTGGCTGAAGATATTGTGGGAGAATTGGAGAGCAAATGCGCGGTGCGACTTGTCTCGTGTTGGGCTCTGTTGTTCGTGTCGTGCATCGTGTCCTCTGTCTGTTCCGTGTCCCCCTGCGGCAAGGGGGTTCGTCCTCCTTTTATAGACCAAGGAAGGAGCGAAAAACATGCGCGCCACGCTATTTAGCTACGTGAGGGAGCGTGATGTGCTACGCTGTAGAGTAGGCGGCCGCCCAGGCGATCCTTGCAGCGATCCGGCCATCATGGCGTATCTTGTACCCGAACAGCGGCGTCCTCGAGGGTAGAAGGGCGGCGGACGGCTGTGATGTCTTCAAATAGGCTCGAGGGAGTTGCTGACGTCGGCCCGTACGAGGTACAACGGCAGGTAAGGTGGCGTCCCGTTCCCGCACGCTTCACAGTGCTGGAGTCGTTGCCACAGTGCCTGGCGTGCGCCCGTACACGCGGGGGCGGCAGCCATACCGTTAACAGTGGCAGGGATGGCGTCCCACCGGCCTAGCGCCTCCACCTAACCCTGTAAGGTCACAAGAAAGAAAATCGAGGGTGCAGCCGGCCCCCCTTCGAGGGCTCGGCGCGTTAGCCGTACCGGAGCAGGTGGCACGGCGTCACGGGACCGGCACCGGCCGCGCGCACGGTCCCCCCCCCCACGGTGATGGGGATGGGCTCTCTCTTGGGGAGTTGGTGCGGCGGCACCGGGCGTGTGCCACGGGCGCATGATGGCGCCGTCCCGCCGATGTCGGGGCATTTAATGCTCCGCGCGGGGAGCGCGCGCGCGCGCGTGCGGGCGCCCTCGAGCGAGGCGGAACCCGTTCGAGGGCGGGGGCGGACCTCGCTCGAGGGAGGCACACCCCCTCGAACGGGGCGGAGCCCGCCCGAGGGAGGCGCGCACCCTCGAGCGAGGCGAAACCTATTCGAGGGAGTCTTCGAGTGGGCCGCCTGGTGGGCCGCTGGGGCCTTCGTGGCGTGGGCCATGTCCTGCATGGTTAAGTAAGGCGTATTTGGTTTTGGCTTTGTTGCGGGTTTTAAGTGGGGATTTCCCAGCTGTTTAAGGGGACCCCTAGGGCTGTCCCCGACACCCGTTACGAATCCTAGTTGTGCTAAGAGCAGCGTGAAATAGACGCGTCTCTGATGTTGAATTACTGGAATGGGCTCTGTTTTGGTGCCCATTACCAAAGTTCACTGTGGGTCCAGAGAAACATCCATTTCACATGACCGGTGGCTAGTTGTGGTAACAGTCGTTGTTTGATGCCCATTACGAATATGTGTTATTAGTAACGACATCTGCCCGTTACCTTTCTTGGCTCATTTGTAACACTTGATCGGTAATGGGCGCTTTGCTCGTTACTAAAGGCCATCTATGCCCGTTACCAA
Organism: Cenchrus americanus; assembly: GCA_947561735.1. Classification (NCBI taxonomy): domain Eukaryota; kingdom Viridiplantae; phylum Streptophyta; class Magnoliopsida; order Poales; family Poaceae; genus Cenchrus; species Cenchrus americanus. The sequence goes on along the minus strand of OX387242.1, from coordinate 150,580,429 downwards.
AATGAGTTTTTCACGTAGTGCCACCGGATCTCATGCTCGTCATTGCGCAGGGTCGAAGGAGAAGGGATGGGCGAGGAGAGGGAACCGCCGCCGCTTCGCCTCAACATGCATTAAGCTCCGCGACCGAGGGAAGAGATGGGAAAGGAGGAAGGAGGGGAGGGCGCTAGGGCCCGACGATAGTTGTGACAACCCACCTAGGAAAATACCGTACTATTGCCTACACTAATCCACTTTGGTCATTAAGAAATAATAAAGTGTCATCCTGTCGTTAGTCGCCGGGTTAACGCCCGGTAAATCACTTGAATAGCAACAAGGATCGACATATATGCATAAAAACTCACGCGAAGGCGAGTCCAGAGATACAACGTAAATAACATTCGAAATTTACGACGAAGGGTTTAATTATTACAAACCGGAGTTTTTGTCATCACGACGAAGCTCAGAGTTTTCGGAACAGCGGAATTTAACTAACGGAAAGCGAGAACATCACGGGAGGCCAGCCATGATGCCTTCAGTCGTCATCTTCCAACCACTCTAGCTCCCAGCCGGGCGGGATCTCTCCGGGCCACACATCACTGAAAGCATTACCTAGATCAACATATTATAGCAAGGCTCAGTATACTAATACTCAGCAGGACTTACCCGTCGGTGATAACTACTTCACCAACTCTAGACATGAAAGGCTTTTTGGCCACTGGGTTGCTTTTGCTAAAAAGTAACAAAGAGTATGTCCTTACTTTCAAGATTTTAGCACAAGTTCTAGTGGGTTTAATCTTTACTAAATTAGCCATCTAGTACAGACAAAGTTGTACCATACAATTAATCAAGCATAGTATTCATCAACTTCCATCATTAGGGATCTCATGGCTAGTGGAGTAAGTAGTCTCAGATAACGGTGAGAGGCCGACAATCGATTGATTCAAACCCTGCAAGGTAGACCTAAACACACGGTGGGATGCCCTCGTGAGGACAACCACCAAGCGGTTCCCAAAACTCTTCGGGTCGGGATCGAATCTTACAGTCTTTGGTGCAGGCTATCCGGAATACCCCGCGAGGCACCGGACTCACCATACACCACCGGTACCTAGCTGTGAGACGCATCCCAAGATTAGTAATAGTAGGATCCCTCGCCACCTCATTAATGTACTAGCTTACCGGTCCCATTCCCGACAAGTGCTTAGTACGTTCAAACACTTAACCCACAATAGCCATTGGACCGGAGCCCAAAACCCATGCTCTTACCACATGAGCAATCCATTTAAGGAGATCTTATGATTCCTATCTAGGAACCTATTCTCGCGTGTGACATCATCACCCGACTTGTAACAATCCTATAGCTTATCAGCTATCGACCTATTATACTAGTAAGGACACAGGTACCTAGGGATAATGCATCTAAGGTTCCAGACAACTACTGAACTTAAATGCACAAGCATCCATAGATAATTGAAAACTAGGTTAGATGCACCGGGGCTTACCTTTGTCAGCTAAGTTAGCTTGAGCACCCTCGGTGTCGTCGAGTACTTCCACGTACCGCAGCGAAGCTTCTGCTTCTCCTTCCTCGGATTCCAGGACGAGTGAGTAGTCACCATCAGGAAGATCTACACGGAATGCAATGCAGGGTTCAGATGATGTGACAATTTGCTTATCTTAACCAACTCTTGTTGGTCATATTCACTTTAATATATAATTAACTATTAATTTCTTTTTATGAAGGTTATTATTGATATATGTTTCATTCTTTTATTACACACTTGAATTAATGTTCCCCTTATACTTGATATTTCATGTGAAGGTTTATTCCTTTTACCTCTCACTAGTAAGGGTGTGTACAAAGATATTTATTTATAAATTAGTTCTTTATCAACAAGGGTGTGTTCTTAGCCTTTTAATTAAGTTTGACATCACTTCAAAAAAGGAGAAAAAGAACTAAAAGTCATTTTTCTAATTTAATTAAAGCATTACTCCATCTGGACCTTTAAAATTTTTATCATCAATAATTCACTAAAAATTTAAAAAAGGGTTTCTTAAGCATCATAACACCCATACTGAACCACTGGACTCACATGCAAAGCTTGGAAGCTAGAAAATAAATTACTTTGGAAAAGAACAAAACATTAGCTAGCAATCAAATAAAATGCATACAAAAATAAATAAGCATCAAAATGCTTCAATCTTCCTCATACGTGCTCTCTTGTCCTAAACAAGCCTAAAGAACCAGCAAGCATACTTAGAAGCTCTACTGATCTTGCTTCATTAATTTACAAAGTAAAACATGCACAAATTAAGAATAAATATATCTGATCATACAAAAATCCTGATTAATTCACCAGAGGTGTGCTTTGGCATAACAAGACAACATGCACAAGTTGGGCACAAGAACATAAATATTTTTAGCTACAAAAATCATCTAGGCAGATTCTGCATAAATGGAAAACAATTTATCTAAAACGATCTACTTCATAACTTTGTGAATTTTTTGGCACAGGAACATGTCATGCCATAATACACAACATATCCAAAAATTGGACACAGAGGATTTATAGATTTTGAGATATTGCAGATCTAGTTCTTTCACATTCCTATTTTTCATGCTAAAACTATCAAGAATCAGACCACGTGAGAATAACAAAAGTGTAGCACTATTCACTACAAATCCAACAAATTTGAGATTGCATTTTTCTGAATTTTCTACGATTTTCTATGCATTTTACAAATTTCTGCAAAGGAGTATACTATTGAAGTTTCAACTTTGCGGACAGACTTCTGGAAGTTTAAGATTCTTACAGAAGTACCCTCGGTTTTGCGCTTAGGCCCTCAGGAAGAACTGGGGCCAAGCAATGTGGCCCCTAGGCGGTGGCCGGTGCGGTTCGGCCTCAATTCCGGCGAGGGCTCGCTGGAGTTCGTCCGGGGAAGGGCGTGGGGAGGGGCTAGGGTGCTCTAGGAGCCGATTTGGACCGGAGTTGGGGGCGGAGGGGCGTCCGCGGCGGGGTTCCGCGGCGCCGCCCCCGTGCCGGCCGCGGGAGCGACCGCTCCGGTGAGGTGGGTGGCGCGCCGGCGACTAGAGGCGGTCGGTGGGCGACAATAGGTGCAATGGGAGGTGGAGGGAGTCTCGGTTGGGTGTGCGGCGCCGGAACCCGGGGCTCGCCGCGGCGCCTTCAATGGCTCGGCGCCGGCCGCCGCCCGTCGGCCTACGCATGAGCAGCAGGCGGCCTTTATAGCCGGCGGGCCCCTCGACAGTGCGTCGTAGTAAGCGCCCGGTGTTACTCCCCAGTACGGCGACTCGCCTTGGCCGGCGTGCGTGCAGAGGACTGGCGACGGACCGGGCAAAGCACGGGCAGTACGGCGTGGGACCGATGGAGAGGAAGGCGTGACGCGTGGCGCGGAGCTCAAGGCGCCTTGGGGCGCACGGCTTGGGAAGGCGCGAGCCTCGGACGACGCACGGACCACCGGTCACGGGCCCGTCCCGCGCGCCCGTACGGCGCGTACGGCGGCACGGCACCGGGGTCGCTCTCTAGAGCGTGAGAGCGCAGCCGACGTCGTGGCGTGCTGAACCATCTCTCGGTAGCTTGTTTGACCGCGGTTAACTCAATTTTTCGCAACAGAAGTGCACTACGTGATGAATAGCTAAGTTGTAGATCTCACCACCCTCTACAACTTTCACAAAGGCCGCATGGTGTTTTTCTCAACGGATTTTGCACAAATTGTTGCCAAACTTGGAATGTCACTCTGTTTCGGTAAATAGGAGCTGCTGGCAGTTGACCAAGTTTTTCACCACTTTCCACTCAAAATTGGAAATGCCAATCTACATGAAAGTTGTGTCTCTCGACAAACCGGACAACTTTCTCAAAGGTAGATTTTTAAGTGTTTAGGTGAATTTTGGAGAACGCGGCAAACGTTCCGGAGGACATTCATTGACATTAGGGTTTCAGTGGGGTTTGATCGTGTCTTTAACCAAGGGTTGACCACCGGGGTGTGTTGACTTGGTCAAGGGTCAATAGGGGTTGTCGGCTCGGTTTTCGAGGTGATGGCCCAGGTTGACCTAGGTTTAACCACTGTCGGCCGGTTTGACTCGGCTGATTCGGCCATTAGCGCTAATGGCGCTAATTAAAAACCTGGGGCGTCACAACAGCGGAGGTCAGAGCACCAGCGAAGGGAACAAGGAGGGAGCGAGGGACGGTGGGAGGGCAGGTGGGGGACGTGAGAGGCAGTGGATAGGGTCGCAGCGTACGCGAGGGGCCCGGTGCAGGTGGTGGGCAGACGCGAGGAAAGTTAACAGGATTGGAGTAAAATTTCGGGTCCGTGAACCCACAATTGTAACAGACAACACACCCTGAAAGGTAATAGGCGTTAATAATGCCCGTTACCAATAATATTGTGCTGCACCTTGAATGTTTTATAGGTAACGGACATAGAATATTGGTAACGGGTGTTGTTTGGTGCCCGTTACTCATATGAATCCTTGTAACGGATATTATGCGCCCGTTATTAACGTTACATGACCTATTTAATGTCTTCATGTAGTGTTAAAATTCTGAAAAGCTATTGAAAAGAACATGTAATATATATGTAATATATGGAAGTAAAGTGTTTTGCAGATGCAAAGTACTACTTCGGTTCCCATTTTCATGATGTCTCAGACAATAAATTAACACCATATGCAAGTCAAAATGACTGCCTTAAACGTCATGTGAATATGACCGGAGGGAGTAGAATCTAGTGGATGCTACAGTCATTAAAATTAGTGCAGTATACTAGAAGCACGCAGGAACTATTGGCCATGTTATATCCTGTAGAAATGTCTGTTACATTGTTTCATATTTTCCGATAGTTCGAAACTGTTACTTGCTTCCATAACTCGTGAACTAATTTGTGACTTATTTGTTTCATTTGAACGGACAAACCAGCTTTTGGCCATTCAGTTACCATCTGTGAGACAGTGAGAGCACAACTGCAGTAGGCGAAAACCTTTGAGAGATATTAGGTGAGGCCATTCGTTCCTATGTGTGATGTCTGGGCACACTTGTTTTTTTCCTAATAGTAATTAGCAAGCTATCATGGTACACAGCAATTGTTATGTGTAGAGAAACTTTTATTCAACATTCAACAAAGCAACTGGCTATACTGCTTAGAGCTGATAACCCTGTTATTAGGCAAGGACCGGTACGTATGTGCTGTGCTCCCTTTGCTGCCAATATTTTTATATGTAGGGTTTTAACTTTTATGTAAAAGCATACGTCTTTCATTGATTTTGCATACCATGCCTTTAGTTTTTCCTTCAGTGCATTTCTGGTTTGTTGAGGCGTGTGTGCAAAAAAAAAGTTTCAGATCCACTAGGCCAGAAACGATTTGTCCTGTCACTAGCAAATTAGCGTGCTGGCGGGTGCAACTATGAACCGCTAGCAAAGTGAGGCGCAGGGGCGCCGGGACAGCAACCGCCAACATTGAAGCATCACTGCTGGCGGGTGACATAATCCACCCGTCAGCACAAATGGTACTATTTATGCTGGCGGACGACGAGTTATGTCGACCGCCAGCATAGAAGGTTTAGTGGGGGCGGCCTACATAAGCCAACCGCCAGCACAAATGGTCCCATTTCTGCTGGCGGGTGGCTTATATCGACCGCCAGCAGGGATCTTTACTACTGGCGGGTTTCATATGCACCCGCCAACACAGTGAAGCTGAAAATAGCTTGAAATTGATACAAGTCACCAATATTTCAACATGCATGGACAGCAACAACAAGTAAAATTTAAACTGAAATGTCAACACAAACAACACCTTAGAAAGATTTATTTCATACAAACGACATGCGTGATGACAAATGTTTCAAAGCACACTTAAAACCAATACAAATTAAAGTACACTACATTAGGGGCCTCTCACAAATCAACACAACTTTGCCTCACTCAAATTTCTTTGACAGTCCTGCTGTGATATAGCTACCAAGCACTAAACCTATTATCAAGACCACAACAGCGATGATGGTTCCCTGCATGCAGAATCCTTGATTTTTGTTGCACTTCTTCCGATAGCCAATGTAACACCCTGAAATTTTCCGATTTCAGGATGTTAATAGGAAGAATAATAAAACAACGATTTCTCATAATTTTAAAATTTTCCGAACATTTATTTTCTTTACTGGAAATTTATTAAAGAAGATTGGTTGTTTTTCTAAAATAAATAAAATGCTTCTATGAGTGTCGCTTTATTTCGGTTGCTTTTGGTTTTATTTTGTTGTGTTTTCAAAATCTTTCAAAAATATCTAATCACAATCTCGTGCTCTCTCTTTATCTAGCTTCCCTATATATCACTCCCTTTTAATTCCAGCTAGTCGATCTTTATCTAGCCCATCTTCTCTTTTCTTTTTTTTCCCGGTCGCTTCCTCAGTCCAACATTGTAGCATCTCAGCTTGCTTGGCCCGTTTTCCTAAGCAGGCTTCCGCTGGTCCATCTCACTTTCCTCTCTATCTTACCGACAGTTGGGTCCCGCCCGTCAGGGCCTCCTTCCACCTGCCTCGCCCAGACATTGCGCCGCCAGCGTAGCCCTTGCACCAACTTCACCCTGCGTACACTCGTGCACTTTGCCCACACCACTCAGCTGTACAGCTCTTGTGCGTCGTGCTTCGCACCTGAGTCGCGAACCCTCGTGCGTCTGAATAGTGCGCTGCCTGCCTGGCAGTCGTGTCTGCACACCCCTGGCCGCCTAGCTCGCACCACACACCTCGCTCGTGCCACACGCCTCGCTCGGCTCTGCACATCCGTGTGTTGTGCTCAAGCAGCTAGCTACCTCGCGGGCCGCGACGCTCGCCCTCCCGCATGCATGTCCGCCGGGCGCCTCACACCGCTTGGCTGCCGTGCTCGTGCCCGCACTCACCTGTGTGTCGTGCCCGTGTTGATCGGCCGTCCATGACTGCATCCTCGTGCCTATGCGCAGCAACCTGCGCTCGCTCGCCCTATCCCGCGCGCCTGTGCCCACACCGTGTGCCTGTCAACGCCGCACCGTGCCCATGCACCACTGTCGCCCAGGCCGCCCGCGTCCGCGCGCCCGTCGTCCTCTATTCAATTCTTGTTGAAGCCTTGACAGCCGCCCCGCTCCCGTGCGCGGCATCAGCTAGCCTCGCGCGGCGCCCATCACTCGTCACCGGAACACTGCCGGCCACGCGTACCCGAGTCGGTTGCTGCACGTCCGCTCGCGTCGTGTGACCGGCGCGCCGCCGCGCCACCCCCGCCCGCCATGGTCCTTGGCCTCGACGCATGCACGCCGCTCGCCGCCCCACGCTCGAGCCGCACGCTACTCACGACGCTCGCACTCCCGAACTCTCCGCACCGCATCCGCGCCACGGCCCGCGCTTTGCGTCGCGTCCCGTCGCGCGTCTAGTTTTCCCACACGTCGCCGTGCCGCTCCGCCGCTCGCCGCTCGTGCCCGGCCACCTGTGCCCGAGCCGCTTGCCGTCCCCACGGCCTTTCGCTCTCCCGCACGCCCACGAGTGTGCCGCTGCTGCGCTCGCCTCCCTCCTCTGCACGATGCCGTCATCTCAGTTCCCCTCTCTCCTAGCCACTAACAGCATGGCCCCACCATCAGGGGTGTCTTCCTTTCTCGGCCGGCCGTCCACACTCATGATTCGTGCCTGGCTGCGCCATCCTACCGCTCGCACCTGAGTTCTGCACCAAGCGCACGCCCGTTGGTTTGCACGCCCATGCGCTGCACCGCTCGGCTTCCGCGCGCCTGCATGCACCATCCTCTTTACTCCTTTCCAGTCGTAATAGTCATTACCATAATTACTGTCAATGGTCTTCAATAGCCGGCCGCTGGCCATTGCATTTTTTCTTTCTCCTTCCGCTAGTGTCGCCATCCTTTTACTCTGTGTAGTAACTGCTGCCCCATCCGTTACCCCTTTGTCCATCAAAAACAGCCACCTCCTTAAGGCCATCAATGACCGCCACCGTTTCCATCCATGCATGCCATAGCCTTTTCCCCTCCTTGGTCTGATCCCTATAAAAACAAAGTCCCTGCCCCGTGCGCACCTACTGCTGCCTTGCCCTGCACACCTTACTTGCTTTTCAACGTAGCCGCTGCCCGATCAAAAACAGAGCTCCGGCCGCTGGTCATCTCTTCGTTTCGCGGGCCAGGAGCTATCCTAGAGCAAGCCAGCACAATCACAGGAACCACGATGCCGAGCTGCACGTTCACTGCCCACCGCTGTCCGCTCGTCGCCGGAACAACGCCGGCCACGCGTACGACGTCCTCGAGCCAGCTGTTGTCATCCGTCACCCTGGCCAAGTCCGGTCACCCTCGTCGTCGGTCGTCGCCGCCCATATCCAGACGATGTCACCGCGAGGATCCTGACGCCGAGCCGTGTTCGGCGAACTCCTTCACGGCGCCGGACACCCCGAATCGGACCGCAGTTTGATGTTCAGAGCTCCCGTCCGCCGTGTCGATCTGCTCACTGGTGCCTTCTCCTCTTACCAGGTACACATCAGTGAGATCTCCATACTCTCATCTTTCCAATTTTTCTATCTCCTATCAATTTCTAAGTATGGCAAATCTCCAGTGTGCGCTTCTGTATTTCGGTCGTGGAGGAACATACATGCCTGTTCAATTCGTTCTCCTCGGAAGAATTAGGCTCTGCAGTTTTGCGATTAATTTTTTTCCTTTCGTTCCATCTTTGCAGCGTCCTAGTACCTCCTTTGTTTCCATCTCACCTAGGACAGACACAATCTAAGTTAATCTGCTTTCATCTTCACACCCGGGCAGCCGACATTGATGCTCATTGTAAGCCTCTTTTCTGTCGTCAAATACACGTATTGTTGCCGCTGTGCACCGGAGCCTTTGCATCACGGCTGATCATCGCATGAACTCTATCAATGTCTTTTGGATCTGCTGTCTATCATCACCCCATCGTCGACCGTCACGCACTGGTGACCGGTGAGTTTAGTGCTGTCTCTATTCCGTTTATATTATCATGATCGTTCCTTTCAAATCAAAGTATGCATCATGTTGAACGATGGCCAAAAGCTAGCTCCAAGCACGCATAGTAGCATGCATGCATGTTTTCTCGTAGGCTAAACAGGACCAACAACTAGTGTACTTCACTTATCTATTAATTTTCTTGCACAATGACACTTTCATGATGTCACCATTACATAGTGCTTATGTCATATACTTGTTGTCCTTTCACAAATACAATTCCAATAAATTTCAGGACATGTTTTTCAGCAATATAGCCTATCTCTTTTCTTTTATTTCAATCTATCTGTTATCTCTAGTGTCTCAGGGATCTTCTTTGATAGCCCTTTCAATCTATACTTAATCATGATTAGATACCTAATCTTTGTTTAAACCACAGAACCATCTTTGTGGATAAATGCAATTACATGGATTGTGGATAAATAGAATTAAAAATGTTACAAATGGACTATGGATTTTATTTTATTAATTTTGTTGTATAAATAAATGGATGATGCATTTTGTATAAATAAATGGATGATGTATTTTGTATAAATAAATTTATTATAAGTATGCACTATGGATTGTGTCTAATTTTTAAATAGATTTATTATATAAAATGGACTGTGGATTTAATTTTATTAGTTTTGGTGTATATATAATGAAATATGGAATATGGATTGTTGATAAATAGATTTTTTTTATAAAAATGGATTGTTGTATAAATATGGACTATGGATTATTGTATAAATATGGACTATGGACTATGGATTATCTATGATCAAATGTTAACAGTGAACAATCCGGTGAGGAGGAATCTAGTGATAGTGGTATAATTGGAGACTATGAAACTCCCTCTGAGTACGAACCAAGTGAACCACGACCTCGTAGGCATCCCGAAGACGATGATGTTGATTATGAACCAAGCGATAATGAGGTCTGCAGGCACATTCACTCAACTTAATGTTTGTTTATTCAATTAAGATATACTTTAAATAGTGTTTTATGTGTAGAACAATGACTGATCCCCGCGACGACGTCGTAGAGCATCTAACATTCGTGCCCAAGAGGCAGAAGTCATTTCAGAACCACAATCTTCGGGTACTACTAGTTCTAGTAACCTGAAAAGGAAACGTGGTCATAGAAGAAGAAACCAGATCCCTGAAAGAGGACAACTTGTGATAGAACGGTTGGGTGACAAACGTGAGCCCGTCGAACCTAAGGGGATAGCAGCTAGGTTTCGAAACATCGTCGGTGCAATTTTCAGAGACCAATTGGCATCTTGGATCACAACTACTAATTGGAAGACAGTCGCTAAGGCTACGAAGGATGTATTATGGGCCAAAGTGAAAGAAAAATTTGTTTATCCGGAAGGTACAAAAAATGCAGGTAGAACTTTTGCTGAGGGCCTTTGTGGAAGAGCTCTTAGGAATTGGAGGTCTACACTTAATACTGAATTTGTCCAGAAAGGAAAGGATGCTAGGGATGTGTATGGTAACATTCTGCTAGCAGTCTGGGAAGAATTCGTAGATCAGAAGAAGACGACAGAAGCAGTAGCTCTGAGCGTCCAACAAAAGGAGAAGGCTATGAAAGCTGCTGAGAATCCCCATCGCTCGGGTTCCGAAGGATATGCTGCCAAAATGGCAAAATGGAGGAAGGAAGAAGAAGAAAGGCGGGTAGCTGGTTTACCAACTATTTTTGAAGGCATGGATGAGCGTAGCAGGAATTGGACCCTTGCTCGAGTTCCGGCTATAGCACCTGATGGTAATGTTTCATTCCAGAAGCCCTCAACACAACAAATTTATCAGAAGCTGGAAGAACTTGCAGAAATGCAAAAGAAAGGTCTTTTCGTGCCCGGCAGGGAGAAATATATGCTATCTGCCGCGATCGGAACACCTGAGCACCCTGGCCGTGTTCGAGGGATTTCTTCTACCTTGCCCTGTGGTAAAGCTTTTCGTGAACACCGATCAAGTTATAAAAAGTGAGACCGTTATAAGAAGAAGCTTGAAGACAAGATGAGAGAAATTGCCAAGCAAGAATTGATAGACTTCTTCATACAACAACAACAACAACAAGCTTCTGTTGGGCCAAGTGCAGAGAATCTAGTATCCGGTGGTTCTGGACAGGTTCCTCCAAACTTGATGCTTGACCAGAACGGAGCCATCCCGTCTCCAAGTAGTGTTGGTTCTATTGCTATCGCCAAGCATCCAGTGGATGACATTGTAGAGGATACGCCACGCATGTTGGTTATTCCATATGGAAGAAAACTAGATAAGTTTCGAGAAGTTGGGACAGCCATGGCACTAACAGGTCGTGTGTTTCCGAATCCACCACCGCCAGAGTACGCATGGGTTCAAGTTTTTTCGGTTTCTGATGAGTCGTGCGAGATTGATATCCCTACTGAGGATGGGATCGCGCTTCTCGGTGATGAGAGGAACCAATACATACTGTGGCATCATCGAGATATCATAATTAACACATCACCAAGTCCCTGCTTGCAACCTAGCCAAGAACGAGTACCCCCCAGGATCCAGATGCTGCAATGGTCGAGTACACAATGGGTGGGGAACATGGAGGCGGTAACAATGACAACAACATGATGGGTGTGGAGCAGGGAGTTAACAATAATGACAACAACATGCCACTAACTCCTCTGGCATCAGGGGCAGGGGCAGGAGCATCATCATCTCCGAAATCCGATCCAAGACCACAAACTCCTCCGACATTAGGGGCAGGGGCAGGGACATCATCTCCGAAATCCGATCAAAGACCACAAACTCCTCCGACATCAGGGGCAGGGGCAGGGGCACCACCATCTCCTCTGCCATGTCCAAGACCACCATCTCCTCCTCCAGCAACCAAGACTCCAACAACAATACACCGGATGATAAACTCATATGAACCAAAGACGAAATCATCTGATGTTGACTTGTTCTTGAAAGTACTGAAGAATAAATCTAAACGGGCTCCAACATCCGGTAAAGAATCACCTAATGTTCAAGTACTAAAGAAGGCACCTGATGAAAAGTCTTTATCCCGCACCTCTTTACAATAACAAAAGGAGGAGCACAAAAGTATGTTTTCGTCGGATGAGGTGCCCGACAAGTATGAGCATGGCAAACCATTCTTGTTTAGGTGGCAACTGAACGAAGGGCCGTCAGAATTAATGAGGCTGCATACTTGGATCATGCACGCCATGAAGCAAGGCATTCACACTGTCACCGCCAATCTCCCGAAATGGGTGTTCAGTAGCTCTTATAACCGGAAGGTTGCAATCGATTTCCCCGATTTGCATGCGATGTTCCGTCGTGAAAAACTCGACATCAATCTCGTCACCATTTGGTCCATGTAAGTCAACATCCCTATACGACATCCAAATCTATTCCATATGTATTGTTATTACCATCCTAAATAAACTTTTTTGCAGGATGCAAGCGTGTGATGAAAAGAAAACAAATGGGAGGTGGAAGGTAGCATTTATTGACCCGCAACAAGTAACCAAATCACAACACACGTTCATAATGAGGGATGAATTAAGAAAGAAAATAGAGGAAGAAGCAAAGACACCAGAAGAGAAAGAAAAATTAATAAAGGGTTACGAGAAAGCTAAACTTCACGAGGTGTCTGTATACATTTCAACGGTCATGAGGAAAAACCAACATAAGGATTCTATCAAGTTTGCTTACAATTTTGAGTAAGATCTTTTAAATAACTATTTCATCATTTGCCTTCATTTTTAGTCTATTTATATTAATTATTTTAATTTTATGCAGTGATCATTTCATTTGCTTTCACATGTGTCCGAAGTTGGGAACTGTGGGGGTCTTCGACTCATTACACTATTCATCATCTTCTTACAAGGCAATCATTGATATTATAAAAAAGTAAGAGAACTAAGTGCAATATATAATCACTAATGTGTGTATCAACTATATTTCAAATTGTATTACTAACTTATGTTTTTATATCCTTAAAGTGCGTATAGGCTATACATACTCAATGGCGGGGAGCACAAGAAGGAAAAATTGGTGATACGCAATGCCAAATGGGTAAGAACACTTCTGTTAATAAGTATCAATCATTTTTATCAGAGTTGGTACACTTCTGTTAATTAGCACCGATCATTTTTTATTTGGTTGCAGTGCTACAAACAACCTCCTGGCAGTGTACTATGTGGATATTATGTGTGTGAGGTTTTGAGAAATAATGGGAGGTACCAGACAAATCCTGAAGACGTAAGCCTCTAGTTTGTACACAACTATGTATGTTCTAATTATGGTCCTGATGGTAATGCATAACAATCTTCATTTATTGTGTTTACGTGCAGATAGCTACCATTGACAAATCATGGGCGCAACTTGGTGACAATCAAATCACTAACATTTGTGCGGACATGGCGAGATTCATCCTGCTTGAGATTTGCCACGAGGATGGAGAATTCTTCGATAAATAAGGAGTTTTGACATTAGATGATGGAGAAAGGTTACGTAGATGGGTGTCTTAGGATTATCTATTATGCACAATGTTTTGTAATGTGACTTATGTATACATAATTTATTTTAGTTTGGATTGTGTGTTTGTGAGACATATATTTGGATTTTGCGGTTAAATACAAATTAAATTACTGTAAATTAAAGTGAATTTAGCATACAAATGCCATTGTGAAAAAAATAATAAACGAAAATGACAAATTATATACAAATGATAAACAATTATGGGGAATTATGTAGGAAATGGGAAAAATGTTTTCTGTGGCGGGCGGTCTAAGCAACCGCCAGCAAAGATGAATTTTGTGCCGGCGGGCGTCCTAATAAACCACCAGCAGTGATGGCATTTGTGCTAGCAGGCTGCTTAAGTAACCGCCAGCGCTGATGACATTTGTGCTGGCGGTCGTTTAAGTGACCCGCCAGCACAAATGGCTCGTGGCCGGCGGGCCGGCCACCCGCCAGCACAAAGGGCCATTTCTACTGGCTCAAAGTTGCTAGCGGGTGCCTCGCCCGCCAGCAAAAACCGGTTTTAGCCGCTAGGACAAATCGTTTCTGGCCTAGTGATCTAAAGACATTTTACATCTTGTAGTAGAGAATATGCATATTAATTGCAATGTATTTTACTTGCAGGTGGTATCTTGAAAACGATCTGACAGCCGCACTCTAATCAATGATCGGTTCAGCACCACCAGCCTAAGTGGCCAGTCTTAGTGGGGGTTTCATAGAGATTAAATAGGCTACAATGTAAGCACTTTTGATGATGTGACAGTGTATTAATGAAAAGAGAGGTAAAATGAGTTTCATGAGGATGACACTCCCTATACACAATTACCTAGGCAACTTGTGTCTTGCATGCAACCTAGAAAACACAATATATGAAATTATGCATTGAGAGTGAGGTGTTTCATTATTGTTTTAAATGTTTTCAGATGATGTGTCACTCCAGGTAATCGTGTTCATGACATCTGAACTAAGACTGACCTTGGTAAGCTACAGTTCAATTGTACCATTTAATACAATGAATTACACGTATGCCTTTTATTTTAGCTGGCGACAATGTTGGAGGATGAGTGACTTCGAATGACATTCCACCACCTCTAGAACCTAGAGAATGGAGAAGGCAGCGGGACAGGAACCGATACGAGCTAATGTCTATCCAAAAGAAGGAAGAATTATTGAAGAAGTGATGTGAAAATTACCATCACATTAAACCTGCATCGGCTAATGTTGTAGTTGGATAACACGAATTACTAGGTATGATAATTACGTTTTAATACTTGAACTAATGTTATTATGTGATCATTAGCGAATCTGATTGGCACTCATATAATTTCTCAGGTGAAAATATTGCTTTTGATAAAAATAGAGTAGAATTGAGACAAAAATTAACGGATGAGCAAATTGAATCAAGGTGCGCAAAAGATAGGGCAAGGTATGCACATATAACACCTAAGCAGAGACAAGCAATACATGACCGTCAAAAGGCCCGTAACATGAAGCCTGAACAGAAGGAGGCGAAGAGAGATCAATATAAAGCGGGTCGATGATTACATCGCAACACTCTACATAAAGATTCAATAGCAATGGTGAACCCAAGATATAATCCACTGGATGACTCCCCATCATATATTCCAATTGTGTGTTCCATGTGGATGAATATGAGATGTCAATGCTTGACGAATAAAGTTTTTTTTGAAACACTTCATGAATAAAGTTAGATGTGTGCAATATATAACAATCAATCATATATTTATAAAAAAGAACATAATCAGGTTTTATTTACATTGTGAACTGACTTAACTTAATTAAGTTTTATTGACTATTGAATTAATTTATAATAGTATTAGAATGTCAACCCGTAGCAACACACGGATACGATCCTAGTATTGTTAAAGTGCTCAGATGGGTGCCTGGTGGCCTATGGAGTTCAGGAGGTGCCCACTTGCCGGTGAGTCCAGATGTTGATCCTTCAGTCCGCCGATGACACAGGGATCTTATGCCTCTATCTTCGACTTCACCTCCTCCCTGCCACCATACTTCAAGGCCTCAGGGGCCTCTACGTCTATGGGCTCCTCTACCCTGGTACTTGTTGGGCTGAATTCATCTGCTTCGCTCCTTCGCCCGAATCAATCATCCCCACCCTTGTAGTTGCCGGTGTTGTTCTACTACATCGACTCCATTCTCCCTCCTTAAAGCCTCACTTGGCGACACGTCGTTATTGGTTTGGTTGTCTTCTTCATCCAGAATTGTGTCAGTGACCACAAAGGAGGAATGAAAGGAACGAGATGTACGTGTTTTGTCTTGTGTGCTCTATAGAGCAGCTTCGACCACCGTACCTCATATAATTTTCAAGAAAAAGTCTATATCCTTCTCCAACGTGTCGAGGCCATGAATTCTCCCTAGAGTCGAAAACTATGAGAACTACCTACCCGCTTTAGTCGAAAGGGATATTGTCTCTTTTTTTAAAAAAAATACATCTTTAAATATTTATTATCACAAAAAATATATCTAAACTTTGAAAATTATGAGATGAAATCTTAGAGATGGACTGGAATGCAAGAAATCTAAATAAAATATTATAAACTAGTGAAAATGTCAAAAATACCTTCGGGATCCCGGCTTTTTCCTCGGACAGCCGGACCACATGGAAACGGAGGCACGGGTCAAAACATCTCACCGTTTGGAAGCCCACGCCGCGGGATGGCCCAACCCCAGCCACCCCATTTCCCCGGGGCGGTCTCTCCCCACCTCCCGACTACGGACACCGCCGCCCCGTGTTTTCCCTTTCTCGCGAGTCACCACCGCTCCTCCACGCCCCCTCCCACCAGCTCCACCACGTCGCCGCTGCTCCTCGTCATCGTCCAGGCGTCGCGTCGCACCGCCTCCCTGTCCGCGCCACAACACCCCCTCGTCGTCCGCACCACCACGTCGTCACCCCTCCTCGTCGTCGTCGTCCAGCTGCCGCTGTATCTGCTCCTCTTCGCCGATCTACAGCACCTTTGTCCTCGCCGACACCCAAGCACGGCCGATCTTGGTGAGTTTCTCCCTCCCCCTCCTCCCCTCTCCTTTTTCCTAATTCGATGTTGGTGTATTAGCTCCAAGATCTAGGTGTTTTGATTGGCATGGAGTAATGGAGAATTTGGATTTGGTACTTGTGTGGTTCTGGTTCTGTGTCCTGATTCCTAATTGCTAATGTGGTGGTTAGTTCATGATGTCGTATGCCACATCCTTGAATAGTATTAATTAATTCCATGGACGACTAAGATGATTCAGATTTTAATTATTTGGTCAAGTTCATGCATAACAATGAGCATATTCATCAGCATGCTGCAGCAGGCCCACTATTCGACCAGGAATATCGTTGTGTAGTAAACCATAAGGAGTTAGTACAACAGTTTTCGCTCCGGAGCACATCTTTTTTTCGTCTTGATTACATATGTAGTGGTATAATTTGTTCTGCTAGGCATGTAGTGGCTGCCCATATATGCATGAATCATGGGTATGCGTTGACTGCTCCCTCTCTGCGTAGTGTGCATTTCGTTCCTGGGAAATGGCTACACTGTTCAGTTTCAGTAAACACAAGGGGTATCCTTGTGCCTCTTTGGGTTCAGTGTTTGTCTGATCTGAACAAGATGAGGCTGCCACAAATGCCTTGAGCGAATGATCCTTGTCTGCTGTAGGTAGAGCTTCAGTCATCAGTGTGGTTCAGGTTTTGTTTCCTGTCTAAATAATGGAAAGCATTTGCAGTAGATGCTGATGGTGAATCATGGTTCAAGTTCTGTCTGATCTGAACACGATGAGGTTGCCACAAAATGCAAAGCTTCAGTGATAATCTACCTCCACCGGTTTCTTCGCTCAGACCTCTCCTTCCATTCGGACCTCTAACTCCACAGGCTCTGTCGCGTCTGCCACGGTGCCTTGATGTGAGTTCTTAGATTGCCTAGGGTTTGAACTTATCATGTCTTTTCGGATGCCTAGTGATTCATTCTTGCTACCGGCTGATTCTTGATGTTGATTTCTCTGTACTAGCCAGTCATGCACATATTATTATCCATGGACCATGGTTGACTCTAGATTTAGATTTAGTTGACTGTTCAAATACTTAGATCCAGTTCCATGCTTTGATGCCGGGTTTCAGAGCATTACTGCTACAGTTTAAGCTCTGTTGTGCTTAGCCATATGTTTGCATAGTCTTGTTGTCTTTGGTTGTCACTCTCTTTTGTGCATCTAGAAACATAGTCTTTCTCTCTCTCTCTCTCTCTCTCTCTATCTATGTATGTATATATATATATATATATATATATATATATATATATATATATATATATATATATATATATATATATATATATGTACACACACACACACTCAGCTGGTAAGCTGCTTTCAGGGCCCCTTTTGAAGCATCTTCATATTGCAGACGTAGCATCAATTCGGAAATGATCGTTGCTTTGAAAAAGGAACACGTATCTTCCCTAAAAAACACAATACATGTTATTTTCTGATGCGTGTTACCCATCTTTGATTCGAATTGGTTCCTGCACAATTCTATGCTTTGATTCTGAGATTAAAAGGTTTTTTCCTATGATTTAAGCTATGTAGTGCTTCGCCATATGTTTGCACAGTCTGTGTTGCCTTGTGACTTAACAGTATGAAACTCTATAGGAAAAGAAGGTAGGTACAGATTCGCGTGCGAGTGTGTGGTGTTCAAATGTTGTTTCTAGTGTTAGTTGTATATGGCTGTAAAACTGGTATTATACTTATTAAATTTCTGCTTCGCTTTTATCATTGAATCCGTATGGTCACATTTTGCTTATGTCACATTTAAAGACTCACAGGGAGCAGACACTGCAGTTCTTCTCTCAGTATGTTCGAATTCCTTCAAGTCAATTCTTGCCATGGACATTTAGTATTTTCTGTTGCACTAGGATGTTCTTACCCTTTTCTGTTCATGCTATTTCATCTCAAATCTTTTGTTTTGGTCCAGTATATGGCTTGCAATAATTGGATTATTTGTCAACAGGGTGCAACAATTGTTGATCGTGCTGTCATCATAACTCATTTTACATTTTACGGCATGATCCTCATTTTAATTTACATCAAACAGTCCATTTGACAGTCCATGATTCATTTCTAGATGTTGCAGTACTTTATCTCCTCTGCTTTATTTGTGAATTGGTTCATAGAGACATCAGTAAGCACTTAGCACTTAGCAGTAGTTTCCCTGAAACAATGTTGGCATTGAATTACCTACTAAAAATATCATTGTCTATCTTTGAAATGGCTGATACAAGTTAACATGTGTTTGAGAACTCACTGCCAGTGTATCTTGCATGTGGAGTGGCATTTTTGAACAATGCACTATAGCTAGGAAAGTTTTATGTTCATAATTTTTATCGTGCATGTGGCTAAATTAGGAGCCAGATATGAATGCCTGGTGTATACGAGGTTTACTATCTACCAGACGGTGCTTCTAATTTATTTGTTCCTCTTTGTGATGCAGCTCCACCTCCAGGTGAGTAGGAGTCCTAATTTGCGAGCTAAGCAAAGTTATTGTGAGCAAAGGTCTAGATTTTGAGAGCTGAAGTGATAATTTGTATCTCTAGAGTGCAAAGTACTATCACAAATTAAAATTGTCTTATTTTCTGGGATTTGTGATAGTTTATATTTGTGACATAAATAGAATGTTGTATGCTGGTCTGAATTTTTGGATGTAATATGACTTCTGTATGTTGAATTAAGGCAGCTGCATGTACTTGCTTTGTGACTTTCGATGAGTTATTGGTTGGTATTTTATTTTAAAAAAAAATTGTATGGTGCCAACGCCACAGGTCTGGGACTCTGAGCTGCACTGCCCCCTCGGAACCTTGTCTCCCAAGCAGCAGCAGGGTGGACAAGCACCGGGAAGGAGCGCCACCCTGGAAATCTAGTGGCCGGTGGATTTCCCCGTCGGGATTTCCTTCTTCGGGTGGGTTTGCCACCGGCTCCCAAAGGAGCCCTTCAAGGCCTCGGGGGCCTCTTCGTCTATGGGTTCCTCTACCATGGTACTTGTTGGGCTGAATTCATCTACTTTGCTCCTTCGCCAGAATCAATCATCCCCGCCCTTGTAGTTGCCGGAGTTGTTCTACTACATCGACTCCGTTCTCCCTCCTTAAAGCCTTACATGGCGACATGTCGTTATTTGATCGGTTGTCTTCTTCATCTAGAATTTTGTCAATGACCACAAAGGAGGAATGAAAGGCGCCAGATGTACGTGTTTTGGCTTTTGTGCTCTATAGAGCAGCTTGGACCACTGTACCTCATATAATTTTCAAGAAAAAGTCTATATTCTTCTCCAACATGTCGAGGCCATGAATTGGCCCTAGAGTCGGAAACTATGTGAACTACCTCCCCGTTTTAGTCCAAAGGGATATTGTCTTTTTTTAAAAAATTAAAATAAATCTTTAAATATTTATTATCACAAAAAATAGATCTAAACTATGAAAATTATGAGATGAAATCTTAGAGATGGACTGGGATGCAAGAAATCTAAATAAAATATTATAAACTAGTGAAAATGTCCATAAAATATTCTAAAATTAAAATTAGCTATAGAAAAATGAAAACACACCCAAAACATAAACCATCATAAAATTTTCTAATTACAACTTGAATATTCTTCACAATAAAAAATGTGAAATAAAGCTGACTTGAATAAATTCACAGTAAATGCAGTGAACCATCATAAATGTAACATATATAGGGACCCCGGTATGGATCATGGGCAAATAGTGAGATTTGATCGAGACATGTCCATTATGGAGTTTAGGTGGTGAGGTACCTAAAACACCAGCTGCAATATCTTGCTTATTGCGTGCTATGTTATAAACGCAAGGAAACTGTTCACGGAGGGTTCTATTCCCCAACCACTTGTGTTCCCAAAACCTAACTTGCAACTCAATATAATTATGAACGCACCAAAACGAAGGAAATCCCGTTTGAGCTTCATAAGACTAGTCCATAAGTGTGGATCTCCAATTTTCCATTCTACCTGTGAGAGAGGCTTTGAGCACTACATGAAAATCGTTGACTAGTGACGCAACCACATTTTAGCGTCAATGATTTATGACGTTCCTGGCTGATCTCGTCGTAATATTTCAATTCTGAGCAAATTTAGTAACAAAAAAACTTTCATCATTACGGTTGGTACTTTAGGCGGGCATTCACTGTTCCATGCTGTTTTGTGACGCCATAAGCTATGCAAAAATGTCATAAACAAACTTTGGTCCCATATGTAAGCATTATTTTTAAATAGAGTGTTCCAAGTCGTCATAAAATTTAGTTGGGTCTCACATGTAAGCATTTTTCGAAAATAGAGTGTTCCAAGTCATCATAAATCGTTCCAGGGTCCCACGTGTAAGCATTTTTTCCAGACTAGAGGCTAGGTCATGAAATGTTGAAAAAATAATTTGCCATGGCATGGTTTCGAACCAGGGACCTGAAGAAACAAGGTTGTGCTGCTTACCGCCGCAGTACTTCTAGATTGTGTTATGCTAACAACAAACACTTTCCTTATGGTTGTCTCATGTGAATCTTTAATATAAATCAGAAATTCGTAGGAAAAATACTTCAAAGCCTTCACAAAGACTCTCAACTTTTCTACACACAGATCCGCAACGGTGTTGATAGTTGAAAAACGTAACAACCTTCGATTCGATCCGCAAGCGTACGGACCTACGGTTCTTTAATTTCTTGTATGGTCAGTTCATCTTCTCTGACCTTCGTTTCATCTTTTTCAGAAATTTCAGCAAGCACCTCAGGCTTGCTTTTGTCGTTTTGCTCCTCCCGACAACGTCTTTGTCAATCTCGTTGCGTTCTTTTTCCATTGCTTATCCTTTGTAAGATTTGTGCGGCTTCACTAATTGTTTTATCCATTAAATCACCACCCGCACACATGCTTAAAAACGAGAAAAGTTAGGAGTTAGTAAAAGTAAAATGTATGCAACATCAAGTCACGAGCCTTTCTCAAGTAGTTTATGAAGGACCGATTAGGTGACTATAGGGGGGGGGGAGTGACTGGGATCCGATAAAAATTTTTCTCCAAAGAGAGAACTCGGCCTATGCCCCAAATTCACAACTACGGATTACCACACAAGTTTGCCAAGGTAGCGTAGTCACAGCGGACCTACCAACCCTAGGAGAAAACCCCAAACGATCCCAAAGCGAAAACGAAACTCAAAGAGCAAAGAACTTAGCAGCTCAGCACTGGACCAGGCGGACTGTCCGCAAGCACCTGGCGGACCGTCCACGAGACCCGGGCGGACTGTCCGCAGACACCGGGCGGACCGTCCGCAAGGCCTAGGCGTACTGTCCGCGAGGCTGCGACGGACCGTCCGAAAATAACCCCCGAACCTCTAGTACTGCACCCTCAATAACGGACCATCCATGATGGGCCCGCGGACCGTCCGCCCCATCACGGACCATCCGGCACTCTAGTACGGACCATCCACGAACTTCATGCAACAGAAATCCACCAGCAAAATGGATCGAACGAAAAGCACGCAAGAACACATGACGAACAAGACGAACTGCTGGCTGAAAGCCACCTTGCGGACCGTCCGCTAGGGGAGCGCGGACCATCCGTGTGGAGCACAGACAGCAGCCCGAACCCGACCTCTTGAAGGTCAACTCCTCCTTCCCACTACCCGATCTCCGAATCAACCAAGGGATTGCTACCAAATCATAGGTGAAGATGAAGCTCCTCTAGGTGATGCTATGCCTACGAATTTGTAGCCTCAAACCCAATGAATCGAGAGGAATCTAGATTCTACAGAGCTCAAGAACAAAGCTAGATTTCCAACCAAAATCCTTCAATCGGAGGCCGAACTCGGAGTTTGGGGGATTAAGATCAAGGACAAAGATGCACAAGGCAACTATCCATGATTCCCACCAACCAATCCGAGCCCAAACACCTCAGAATCAAAGGAACAAGCCGCACACGAAAAACCGACGAAAATAGCTCGAAAAAGACACGAAAATCCAACGAGCTACAAACTGGGAATCGACACAACCATGAAAGCTTCCATTCACTCGGAGGTCAGATTCTTTACAAACGGAGGAAAAATCTAACCCTAGAGAGCAAGGAAATGAGAAGCAGTCCGGATGGATGTTTTGCCTGGAAACCCTAGAGCTAATATATATGAGTCCCCTCCGGGCCAGGCAAAAGAACGCACTACCCCTAGCACTTAAGTTGTGATACAACCCCTCAGAGGCAAATAGGTCATGTAGCACTTCTCTTCATCGCACGACCACGCTGTTGCCGCAGACCGCGTCCTCCTGACGTAAGCCCTGCGATCCCGCCACGCGTCCGCCAGCATCGAAGCTTCTCAACACGCCCGGATCCCGTCTCCGCCCGCCGAGCCTCCGGTCTTGGTTTTGTGGCTCAACCAAGTAACTCGACGGTTTTCTGGTGAACCACCGCAAACCCCGCGTGCAGACTCCGGTCGTGAGCCGCCACCCTGCACCGGCTCCGGACGACGACTTCGTCTTGCTTTTCTTGCCACCATGCGGCCCGCACTTGACCCTGCTGGCCACCGGGTGCCTCGAGTTAGTCCTACTTGCCTCTCCACTCCTTTGAGGCCCCACAAGGCACAGAACTTTCGCGCCCACTCTTCACCTGCACCAACGCAAATCAAGCCGCAACCTGCACCTACAATACTCGGTCAAGAGTCAGTCCACACCATGTTGTCAATCAGTCATCACAGCCAGGAGCGACCATCCACCGGTCCTCGGACGCTCCGGTCCTCAATCTCCGACTTGATGAGTGCATTGACAACACATACAAGTAACCAATTCAGAGAAAAGAGAAAAAGAAAAGAAACGAAAGAAAAACTCAAACAAGTGATCAAAAGCCAAATAAAAAGCCAAGAAAAGATCACTTGAGTGAAAACGATCTTGGTCCCCTAAGGCAAGGGCAAAGGCTCGACACAACCGAGATAAAATGCTCCAAAAATGCTGACTCCTCAAGGGGAGGCGCAAGGGCTCGACACCATCGGAAAAAGAGCACAACTAAAATTCAGGCGAAAAGAGCCCCCAATTGCATGAATGCAAGCTCCCCCTAAACAAATGCATTTCTCCCAATTTTTCTTCCCTCAATGCAAAACTCCTCCTGGAAACATGAATTGCGTACTCCCCCCTTGTTGGTAATGCATGAATCAAGTCTACAAATGCAAGCAGGTGCTTCTCAAATATACAAAGAGCACTACAACATGCTAAACATGAGACACAGACAAGCAAGATAGCCACAATTTGAGCACGAGCATCGCCAACAAGATAGAAAAGGACATATAAGCAAGTGATATAGCCATGATCAAAGTGAAGCATTTTCCACAAAAATTTCCCTCTCATGAGCATAGGACCTAAACATGATCAAACAGGGAGCACATACAACATATAACTCACAAACTTCATGCAAGGTCATACATTCTCATCACAAGGTCATCACAAACACCTACAACCTATCTCATGTCATGTCAAAGCCACCGAGCCATGTGTCCACTTCTAGATATGAGACTTCTCATTGGTGAACGTCATGCAATGGTTTAGCACCCAAGATAAGGAATTTAAAGCATTTTAGACATGGAAGCACATTTTTCAAGCTTAGGCATCTCACATACCCTTTTTATGATTTACAAATTAAACATGGTACATGAAGTGCCTTTGCGGCAAAAAGAAGCTTAGGCTTCTCCACAAGGTAGCATGTAGGCTAAACATTCATGATGATAAATGGATCATTGATCCCAAATGAAAAGAACATGGTTCCAAGCACAAATTAAGCAAGATATAGCCATAAGAACCCAAAATGAACATGAGAGGCATTCTACTCACAAGAGAGGATCATATAGCATTTTTTATAAAAAGAAAGCCATCCACAAACATATATATGCCAAAGCTACCAAGAGCATAGCTATACATCTCCTGAGCATCACAAGCAAAGTCATAATCTCATCTCTAGCATATCATGGTGACCAAAGCATATGAGAGAAGCACATCTCTATGTCATATGTTACAAATGCAGTCTATGATACAAAGATGCAAGCATGATATGATACATGAATGAAAGTGCAACATGCATATGTACATCAACCTTCCCAACCAAAGCTCAAAAAGGAAAAGCAACTCCAAGCTCTCCTCGCAAACAAGCAAATGTAGCTTTTTGCAAAGGCTTGGTTAGGATATCGGCAAGCTGCTTTTCGGTGGGTACATGAATGAGGTCTATGTTTCCCTTCTCAACATTATCTATCAGAAAGTGGTACCTCACTTCTATATGTTTGGTTTTGGAGTGAAGCACGAGATTTTTGGCAACACTAACGGCACTCATGCTATCACACATGAGAGGCACATGGGAACACTCCTCACCAAAATCACTCAGCGTGTATGTGATCCAAAGCAGCTGGGAGCAACAACTAGCGGCAGCAACATACTCGGCTTCTATGGTAGATTGAGCTACACTAGACTGTTTGCGAGAAGACCAAGAAACAAGCGAGGAACCCAAAAACTGACAAGTCTCCGAAGTTGACTTCCTATCGACTAAACACCCCGCAAAATCGGCATTTGAAAAACCAAGAAGATAAAGAGAAGAGGACGCCGAGAACCAAAGACCAAGCTCAGGAGTGTATCGAAGATACCTGAAGATCCGCTTGATGGCCTGTCGATGTGAAGTCCTCGGTGATGCCTAAAAATGAGCGCACAGACACACAGAAAACTGGATGTCCGGCCTCGTCGCTATCAAGTACAAGTGGAAGCTAATCATGCTCCGGTACTCCTTCTGGTCCACGGGCTCTCCGTCCTCGTCCGTGTGACGTGCTGTAGTCATACTCATCGGTCTCGACAGGGGCTTCGAATCGTCCATCTTGAACTTCTTGAGGATGTCCTTCGTGTACTTGGCTTGATGTACAAAGGTTCCCTCCTTCGCTTGCTTGATCTGAACCCCGAGAAAGAGCTGCAATTCTCCCATCATAGACATCTCGAATTCTTTGCTCATATCCTCTGCAAACCTTGCAACCAAAGAGTGAGACGAGCCGCCAAAGACAATATCATCCACGTATACCTGAACAATTAGGATATCATCACCCTACCTGAGGAGAAAAAGAGTCTTACCTACCTTACCCATCTCAAACCCCTTGCTGAACAAGACCCCCTCAAACGGCCGTACCAAGCACGGGGAGCATGTTGCAGCCCATACAACGCCTTCCTCTACCTATACACCTTGTCCACTGAAATGTAACACCCCGTGTTTTTGCTCAGTGACAAATTGTGCTCATGACCCACTTAAATCGCTCCTATAAATCACCTTGAGGACCATAGGTCAACCCTTGGTCAAAGCCCTAGCTCAAAACCCCTTTTGTTCCCTTAACCCCCTGATGCCATTCTGGAACTTTGGCGCGTTCTCCAAAATTTCCCTAAACACTTCAAAACAACCCAAAGAGAAAAATGTGCAGAATGTTGAGGCACACAACTTTGCTGTTGAGTGGCATTTGAAATTTGGAGGAATTCTTGGTGAAACAGGCCTTGGAAGGTGTCCTACTCCTATTCACTGGCGCCGAGTGTTTAGCCGTGTTGGCATGGCGTTCCTGCTTCATTTCTTGGACAAAACCCCTACATGCCTTTGTGAAAGTTGTAGAGGGATCCCTAATCTCCAACTTTGCTTCAAATGCTAAGGTGCAGTTTAGTTTGGAAAAATGGAGAAAAACAATTTCAAAAACAGAATCATGAAATACTTTTGCACCGAGAGCGCCGGAACGCATCCAGGGCGAGACGTCGCGCGCGGCCACGTCGGCCACCACCCTACGTGCCGTACCCGCTTCGGGCGCGCACGCCGAGGCGCCGGTGTGACCGCCGGTCACCGCGTAGCGCCGGCGAGCACCCGTGCGTGCGGTCCGTGGCAAGTGGCGGGGCCGGGTGGCGCGAATCCGTCGGCCGGCGCACCGTCCGCGGCGTGCCATTGGCCGCCGGAGGGGCGCACGTCGCTGGCCATGCCCTAGACTCCCCTACGTGGCCTAGGGGCACCAGCACGTTCCTACCTACCCCAACCGACCTACCCGTGCGCTTATAAGCCGGTTCTCGCCGCCCCTCGCGCGCACGCGTTCCTGCCGAGCCGCCGCTGTCCGCCATTGCCGCCGCTCGGTGAGCACCGTGCTCCAGTTGATTGCCTCGCACACCCAAGAGCTCCAGCCCTTCCCGGTGAACCACAACACCTCCCCTAGCCACGTGTTGATCAAGCTGAGCAACCCATTCGCCGGAGTCCGAGCCTCCGCGGCCGCCGCCGGACCGTCGCCGTCGAGCTTGCTCCTCCGCCGCTTCTCCAAGCCCCGTGACCTGCCTGGTCCCTTCCCTGGGTCACATGGAAGCTCCCCGTGCAGCACGTGGTTGAGCCCAGGTCGTTCCCTCACCGCCGTCGAGCTTCCGCGGGCGCGCCGCCGGCCGCTCCGCCGCCGCCGCTCGCCAGAGTCCTCACTGGTCAATCCACCGCCACCAATCGGTCGCAGGTGAGCCTAATCGACGATCCCCCTTGCTTGTTTGCGTGGCCGAGCCCCACCTCGCCGCCGGCGAGCCGGTTCCCGCCATCGGGCCCGAGGTGGATGAACCGAGGGTAGATTTGTAAGGTTTTTAAAAGTTTCAGAGTCCCCGGCGCAAAAAGCTTCTTCCCTGTTTTATAAACTAGTCCAGCACCTTGTAAAATCGATTAAAAACCATAGAAAAATCCAAAAATAGTAAACCCAATTTTTCTGTTCTTAGTGTGACAAGAACTACAACGTTGTCCAAATATGTATATACTTTTGAGATTTAGTTTTTGCTTGAAAAATAGGAATGTGAAATGCTTAGATTGGTGTTTATGCAAAATCCACCCAAGCTCTTGAGCTGGATTTTGGATATGTTGTGGTAACTAGTATCCCTAGCCTCTGTGCCAAAATTTGCACAAAGTTGCTGAAGGGATTTTCCTGAATAAAATATTTTGTGATATTGGTAAATCTGCTTTGATGATTTTTGTAGCTGGCTACATAATTATTTTTGAGCCCAACTTCCGGCTATAGTCTTTTTGTGGTAAAAAGCACCTTTGGTGAACTTACCATGATTTTATCTCTGATAGAAATATTATTTCCTTATTTATGCTTGTTCTTAATCATAAATTTGTGTAGCATGTTTCATGCAGGCTATATGTTTGTTTGTTAGTTCTTTAAGCTTGTTTTGGACCAGAGTATATGTAGGAGAAAGATGGGGCTCATTTCTGTGCTATTTATTTTCATATGCATTATTCCTTTTATGCTAACTAGGAATGCTCCTATTTTTGTGTATTAAATTCAATGGTGCTAAAACCCTTTTCCTTACTGTCCATGTATGCCTCCTGGTCAGTAGGACTAGTGGGGGGTTGCTGGATCAGTTGTATGTTTGGTTATGCATGAGAAGCTCAAAACTAGAATAATCTAGAAAAGGGAAAATAAGGAAAATCACTCTCTAGTGCATACCTTAAGGAGAAGTGTTAGGAAAGTAAAATGGTGCAAGGAAAATAATGGCCTTGCTGTTTGTTTTTAAATTAATTACTTCTTTAATAGATGTGCACACAATCACCTTAAAAGGGTAGGCTAAATAGGCCTTGGTTTAATTCTTTTAAAAGGAGAAATGTGTAAATACTTTGTTAAGGTGAATATGGCCAACCATATACTCCTTGCAGCTCTTTGCTACTGTTTTTGAATTAATTTAAAATTGTTACACTCCTAATCCCTGCATTGCATTCCCCGTGTAGAAGTCCCCGACGGTAGCTATACGCTTGTGCCGGCTGACGAGGACGAGGGAGCAGGAGGAGACGTGCACTACGTGACCGTAGAGCAAGACCCGGGCCAAAGTCCGGAAGTTTGTGTGTCTGCTTGTGCTGACGAAGGCAAGCCCCGGTTTATTCATTAACCCCTGTGTTTCTTTAAAACTTCTGAATTTACTTCTTGTTATTGCATGTGCATTTACGTTCAGGAGTTGAAATGAAACCCTAGTTGCATGATCCATAAGTACCTATGATCTCTTACTAGAATGTTAGGTCACTAGTTGCTATGCTTAAGGATCCGGTATAAGTCGAGTGATGCTCGTCACTCGCGAGAATAGGATCTCCTTTATGGAATCACCATATGTTTAAATGGATTGCTCATGTGGTAAGAGCATGGTATTTGGGCTCCAGTCCAATGGCTTCGTGGGCTAAGTGTTTGAATGTACTAAACACTTGTCAGAAATGGGTACGATAAGCCTAGCACCTAAATGAGGCGGTACGGGGTTTTACTATCACCACTCTTAGGGTTGCGGCCCCGGGCTCGCCACCCGAGTGCATGCGTGAGGCTGGGTGACCTTAGTGGCGTAACCCAGATAAACCTTGTACTTAAGACTGTGAGCTATTATCCCCAAACTGAAGAATGACGGGAACCGCCTGGTTGGTGAACTCTTAGTGAGGACACCTCCCATGTGTTTAGGTCCACCTTGCAAGGTTATGAATCAATCGATTGTCGGCCTCTCACCGTCATCTGAGACTGCTTACCCGACTGGCCATGATATCCCTTTATGATGGAACTTTGTGAAGAATATTACTTGATTAACTGTTTGTGCAACTTTGGTTGTAATAGTTGCTTATCTAGTAATGATTACTTCAACTAGAACATGAGCTAAAATATGGAAAGTAAGGATTCACTACTTAGCAGCTTTTTGGCAAACAAACCCACTAGCCAAAAGCCTTGCATGACTAAAGGTAAAGTCCTTCTTTTAGACAGGTAAGTCTTGCTGAGTATTAGTATGCTCAGCCTTGCTTTATAAATGTTGTTCCAGGTAATGCATCTGATGTGTGGCCCGGAGAACTTCCACCCAGCTGGGAGCTGGAATGGGTGGATGACAAAGAGTGATTGCATCATGGACAGGCCTCCTGTGATGTGATCAAATCGTTTAGCTATCTTCCGCTGTTTTCAATAAACTCTGAACCTTTTACTTTCATGTCAAGGAACTATGTTTGTAATAATGTAATGGGTTTTTTGTAAGGCACTCTGGACTCTCCTTCGTGGGAGTTTTAATGCATTCGTTCGATCCTCTC
The DNA here is from genome assembly GCA_947561735.1 of Cenchrus americanus. Classification (NCBI taxonomy): domain Eukaryota; kingdom Viridiplantae; phylum Streptophyta; class Magnoliopsida; order Poales; family Poaceae; genus Cenchrus; species Cenchrus americanus. Next base: position 150,550,894 of record OX387242.1, on the reverse strand, counting down.
TGTGTTTCCAAGTGATTCACTGGGTGTAAACCCGACAACACTCAACGGGATGCTTCTTTATTATCGCTTAATGACCAAATGGAGTGGTTTAGGCGATAGTACGGAATTATCTCGGGTGGGGTTTTCACAGCTGGTATCAGAGCGATTGAATGCACCGGAGTGATTAGCTTAATACTAATCACATGTTTTACAATAAAACTTGCCAAGATTGATTGGATTTCGAAAATCCGTTGGATCGTTAAGGAATGATCTAGATCGAGAGGCCCTAGAGGGAATTTTGGGTTCTTTAAGGTGGCATAAGAATCTAAGGTTTATTTTGCTAACTTCCAGCACTCTACTTTATGTCAGACTTACTTTATTGCACAACCAAACTAGATGAGCCACGTGTTTCATATGTGCGCTGTTCCGCATCACGAGAATTGCGAGGGTTGATGGAGTGATCCCTTCCATGGATCCCATCTTCGCGTCTAGATGTGAGTTGTGGTGTCGCCACGTGTCTCATACGTGTGCATTCCGCATGTCGATCATGCGAGGCAAGGATACACTCCATTCAAACGGAGGGTTTCCGAGGTTGGACACTGTCCATGCAGCGGCTTGACGCATGGATACCGTTTCTATAAGTGAACGGTAATGTATGTGGACGCTTTCGTGACGTGCTGGCACGAAAGGTTCATTTTCTGTAGGTACACTAACAACGTTCATAAGTCGTTAAGTGCGAATCGAGTAGCTCCGACTAGTTATTATAAGGAAAGCCGATTATAAGCTTGCCACCGGCACTAACTACGTCTTTTAGGTCCATTTGTGTGAGGTCGTTCAAGGAGTGTGCATGCATAATTAAAATCTTGATAAACCTAAAATTGGTTCCCAATTGCTTGAATCATTTTTCTAGGGTGAATTGCTTGATCTTAGATAAGTTTGTCCTCTCTTTTGAATTTAGGAAAATTTGGGCAGATTCTGTCTCTGTCGTTTCTCAATTTTTGTAGCCAAATCAGTAAGGAATCTGAATAGGCATCCTTTAGGAAAGTTGTTTGTTATCAAGTTGAGCATCCACTGTGAATTTTTCAGGATTTTAGGAATTTTCTACAGAGGGTTATGCTCAGTTTAGTGAGTCACTGTTCCGCTGTTTTTCAGCACAATCCTTCTGCGAAGAGATTTCTTTTGAGCATGTTCCAAATCAATTTAGATTTACCTTTGAATACCAAAAGTGTGCATAAACATGTCATTAAGTTGCTGTGAAAAATTGGGAATTTTTGGGGCCTTGGTTTTTGTGATATGAATCTTGTTCATACCTACCAGATTTTTACCCTGATGCTTATTGATGTCGATTGATATCTAACGTGTAGTTCCTAATTGTTGTACAGATGGCGCAGCCACCGATCTACGAGATCGACGCGGACGGTGCGATTCGTACTGATGCCCTGCACTGGGAGGGTTTTCCCCGTATCTTGTGGGAGACTCTCAGTGAGGTGGGCTACGTTACGCCGCCGCTGTACGAGGTGGTCTCTTTTTGGGACCAGGGTGTCCCCTACACCCGCACAACCGCTACGGTGCTTCCTCACCCCGAGCACCCGGAGTGGGCGGACTTGAGCATGGTATTCTTTGTTCACCACGGTGTGGAGTCGGTTGAGTCTGCGGCCATGCGGAATCTTCACACTTTCTGTGAGCAGCACCCGGACGAGGTGATGCTTACTGCGCTGGGTTTGTTCCCGGCCATGGACCCTCTCGACCCAGCTTGGCGTGAGCATCTCTCGCTCACTGACGTGTTACTCACGGCAGACCCTCCAGCGGTTGTTGTGCGTCAGCTTCTGAGGTTCTTGGAGGCGGTGTACAACTTGCAGGTGTTTTGTCTTTCCACTCAGGGTATGCTCTCCGTTGTGTTGATGGACTCCACAGCGATGAGGGATATCCTTACTCTTGACCTTCAGTACGAGTGCCAGACAGTTGCTCACCTCCAGTAGGAGATAGTTACGCTTCAGGACGAGCGCATTCAGTGGCACCAGGAGCATGCTGAGGTCACGGAGCAGTTGTTTGCCCGAGAGCACGCTCTTGAGATGACTCAGGTGCAGCTCGCTCACACTGAGGCTCAGCGTTTTGCCTTGGTGCAGAACGTGATGGAGATGCAGAACCAGGTAGCAGAGATGGAGATTGAGGTAGAGGTGTGGCAGGCGATGGCCCAGCAGGGTCAGCAGCCGCCGATCGCCCCGCCGGCCGCACCTGCCGCTCCAGACGAGATACAGGGAGTTTCAGGCTTGAGCGAGGGCAGTACTGGTGGTCCACCACCTGACTCTCCGGACACTAGTACTGGCTCCGCTGCAGGTTACTAGTAGTCTTAGCAGTTGTCTCTAGAGGATCGTGTACTCTTAGTTTAGCCTCCTCAGCTAGCTTTTGTGTAAGGGTAGAGGCTGCTCAGAGAGTATAGCGGATGACCTTTTGTTGTACATAAGTGTGTATGTGGTTCCAGGACTCCGCTTCATGTAATGCGTAGATGGATATCTCGGTGTAGTCATGTTTAATGAATAATTCAGGGTTGTTGTGACCAAAATCTCACCTTGTGTTGAATACCAACCTTGTGTATTTTGTTGTGGAGATCATGCTCACTGAAAATCACCACCATCGCATAAGCGTACTGAGAACTATGGCGAAAATAGTGCAGTTCGGCCTACAGCAAAAACAGCTAGGCAGAACCCCGGTGTTGGAATTTCTCGGGCATGTTAACGTTGGATTTAGACCTCGGGTTGAATACCAATGTTGGAGCTTAGGAAATTTTGCACTTGCTGACTAAAAATGGGGATTTCTGCTATTGCGGGCAGAGAGTTATGAATTTTCTAGTAACTCTGTTGTGCTGTCCGGTTTTTCCACCAAATTGATGCTATGAGTTTCATTCTGCATATTCTTCTTGTGGATAACGTAAACAAGCTTGCGAGTATGTGACTAATGAAAATCTCATGGATTTCAGATGGTGGGACAAACTCGTGCTTCTCCCAATGGCTTTGGTGCGAGCGGAAGCGACGCTTCGCCTCCCCCTCCCAACATGACCATTCAGGAGCAGTTTATGGTCACCCAAACCGAGGTGATGAGGCAGCTTTTGCAGACGCAGCAGCAGCTTGCTCAGCAGCCGCATAATAACCCTCGTGGGGAAAACATCGACGGCTAGCCTCGAGTCACCAAATATGAGCATTTCTATGCCATGAAGCCCCCAACTTTTGAAGAGGCCGAGGAGCCACTGGCTGCCGATGCGTGGATCAAGGCTATGGAAGCCAAGTTCTCTGTGTTCACCTTGCCCTGCTCCGAGGAGCGAAAGGCCAACTTTGCTGCTCTCCAGCTTCGTGGTGCAGCATTGATATGGTGGGAGAACTTCAGGACTATGATTCCTGCCGGACACCAGATCACTTGGGCTGAATTCAAGCAGGCCTTCAAGGAACATCACATTCCTAAGGGTCCCATGGATAGGAAGATGAAGGAGTTGCTTGCTTTAAAGGAAGGAGCTGACACGGTGTATGAGTATGCAATGAAATTCAATGCCTTGGGTCAGTATGGTGGGCATCATGTTGACAATGATGCCAAGAAGATAGAGCATTTCCGTGATGGGCTACACGGGGATCTCTATGAGAGGCTAAACCTTTATGAGCCTAACAGCTATCAGGACCTTGTGAACAAGGCCATTTATCAAGAGGATGCCATGTCCAAAGCCCAGAGGGATAGAAAGAGGCAGGCCGGATTCACCACTACCGGTGGGTCGGGCAAGAAATTCCGTTTCATCAAGAAAGGTACTCAGGGTCCTCCCCAGTCATCTTCAACTGGACACTGGAAGGTGACCCCGTCTCAGGACAAGCCATCTGGGAACTTTCAGTTCCGTAAGGCACAGCAGCAACCATTCAAGCCTAATGCACCCCCGGCTAACAACAACAACAGTGCTACCAAGGATCGCCGCTGCTACAATTGTGGGCAACCCGGACACTATGCCAATGAGTGCCCTAAGCCCAGGCAGAACAAGCAGGGTGAAAGCTCAGGCTTCCGTGAGGGGAACCAAGCCAAGAAGCCAGTGGTGCAAGTCAAGCAGGGTAAACTCAACTTCACCACTCTAGCCGACGTTCCGGAGGGAGCAGCAGTGCTGATGGGTACTTTCTCTATCTGTGATCACCCCATTAGAATATTGTTTGATTCTGGAGCGACTAATAGTTTCATCAGTGAAAGCCTAGTGAGCAAGTTAGGCTTATATTCTTGTCATACCAAAGACTCTTTCGTCGTAGCCACGGCGGGAGGAAGAATCCTCTCCAACACTATAACCAAAGTCGTTCCCTTGCAGCTCGGCAGTAAAACTTTCTTAACCAACCTAATTCATTTGGGATTAGGAGGTTTAGATGTGATTCTAGGAATGAATTGGTTGGCACAACATCAAGTTGTTTTGGACATTGCCACTAGAATGGTAGAAATCCATTCCCCTACCAGTGATCATACTATCTTGTACCTACCCCAAGTGGAAAACACCCATCCGTGTTCCTATGCTGCCGTAGCCACCCAGCTAGAAGATATTCCAGTGGTGTGTGAGTATCCCGACGTTTTCCCTGACGACTTGCCTGGTATGCCACCAGACAGAGACGTCGAATTTGTCATAGAACTTCAACCAGGTACCGCACCAATATCTAAAAGGCCATACCGAATGCCACCCAAAGAACTGGCAGAGTTGAAGGTTCAGTTGCAAGAATTGCTTGATAAAGTATATATCCGCCCAAGTTCGTCTCCTTGGGGAAGTCCCGCTCTGTTTGTGAAAAAGAAAGATGGTAGTTTGCGGATGTGCGTTGACTATCGCCCCCTCAATGCAGTGACAATTAAGAATAAATACCCGTTGCCCCGCATTGACGTTCTTTTTGATCAATTGGCTGGTGCCAAGGTCTTTTCCAAGATTGATCTTCGATCTGGCTATCATCAAATCAAAATTCGAGTGAGTGACATACCAAAGACAGCCTTTTCCACCAGATACGGTCTCTATGAGTTCCTAGTGATGTCCTTTGGTCTCACCAATGCACCTGCCTATTTCATGTACCTTATGAACTAAGTTTTCATGAATGAACTGGACAAGTTCATAGTGCTCTTCATTGACGATATTCTCATATATTCCAAAAGCGAAGCCGAGCATGCGAAGCATCTTCGTATTGTTTTGCAGCGATTGAGAGGTCACAAACTCTATGCCAAATTCTCCAAATGTGAATTTTTGTTGGATAGTGTGAAGTTTTTGGGTCATAATATTTCCAAGGATGGTATCTCCGTGGATCCTAGCAAAGTGAAGGAGGTCATGGATTGGAAGCCACCCAAATCAGTACACCAAATCCGTAGCTTTTTGAGTCTAGCAGGCTATTATCGTCGGTTTATTCCGGATTTTTCCAGAATAGCCAAACCCATGACTAAACTTCTGAAGAAGGGTGTCAAGTTCGTGTGGAGCGAGGAGTGTGACCAGACTTTTCACACCTTGAGGAAACACTTAACCTCAGCTCCTGTATTGACTCAACCGGATATGTCCAAACCGTTTGAGGTGTTTTGTGACGCTTCGGGCACTGGCCTTGGTTGCGTCCTCATGCAAGAAAACCGAGTCATTGCCTACGCCTCACGGGCACTTCGACATCATGAGAAGAACTATCCGACTCATGATCTTGAGTTAGCAGCAGTTTTCCATGCCTTGAAGCTTTGGCGGCACTATCTGATGGGCAATCACTGCAATATCTACACCGACCACAAGAGTCTCAAGTACATTTTCACTCAATCTGACTTGAATATGAGGCAACAAAGATGGTTGGAATTAATCAAGGATTATGATTTGGAAGTCCATTATCATCCCGGCAAGGCTAACGTGGTTGCAAATGCGCTTAGCCACAAGCATTGCAACTATGTGACGTTAGAGCCGAAGAATGAAGCTCTATGCAAAGAAATGAGGAAGCTTAGCTTGGAAGTGGTCGAGCACGGCAAGCTTCATGCTGTTTCGATCGAATCCCCTCTCCATGAGAGAATTTCTATAGCTCAACTCAACGATGAAGAGATTCACAAAATCAACCAAAAATTAGAAGAAGGAGACCCTAAGTATGATTGCTTCCGAAAGGATGACAAGGGAGTTGTTTGGTTCGGACACAGGTTAGTAGTACCACGGAATCAAGAATTAAAGAAGGAGATTTTAGATGAGGCTCATCTCTCTAAATTCACCATTCACCCCAGAAGTACCAAAATGTACCGAGATCTTAGGGAAAATTTTTGGTGGTCGAAAATGAAGGGTGAAATAGCCGAGTATGTGTCCAGTTGTGACACATGCCAAAGAATCAAGGCTAGTCATCTAAAGACCGCGGGTCAAATGCAACCATTAACCATCCCTGCATGGAAGTGGGACGATATCAGTATGGATTTCATTGTCAGTTTACCTCTCACGCCTCGGAAACATGATTCCATTTGGGTCATAGTGGACCGACTTACCAAGACCGCTCACTTTTTCCCCGTCCACACCACTTATTCAGCTGAGCGTTACGCGGAAATCTATATCGATCTCATAGTGCGACTACACGGTGTTCCCAAGACTATCTTGTCCGATCGTGGCACTCAGTTTGTTGCTCGCTTCTGGGCACAGGTGCACGAGTCCTTGGGAACCAAGTTAATCCATAGCTCCAGTTATCATCCGCAGACTGATGGTCAGACGGAAAGAGTAAACCAGATAGTAGAAGACATGTTGAGGGCTTGTGTCATTCATTTTAACAAATCGTGGGACAAATGCCTTGCTCTAGTAGAGTTTTCTTACAATAATATCTATTAGGCTAGTCTGAAGATGGCCCCGTTTGAAGCCTTGTATGGAAGAAGGTGTCGTACCCCTTTGAATTGGTCACAAGTGGGTGAACGAACCTTGTTTGGCCCTAAGCTAGTGCAAGAAGCCGAAGAAAAAGTGAGTGTTATTACGGAGAATCTGAGGGCAGCTCATATGAGGCAAAAGAGCTACCATGATAAGGCTAGAGCTTCCCGAGTGTTCAAAGTTGGTAATTACGTATACCTAAAGGTATCTCCAACCAAGGGCGTGCAACGCTTTGGAGTAAAAGGGAAATTAGCTCCACGCTATATTTTCCCTTATGAAGTCACCGAGAAGTTTGGTACGACTGCCTATCGTATTCGACTTCCCGACCAATTATCTGCAGTGCACGACGTGTTTCACGTCTCCCAATTGAAGAAGTGCGAGCAAGTTCCAGAGACACAAATAATTGAAGAGACCAATGCGGAAATAGAACCGGATCTATCGCTAGCAGAGTATCCAATGAGGTTATTGGACCATAAAGAAAGGCAGACTCGAAGACAAAAGGTAAAAATGTACAAGATACAATAGAGACACCACATAGAAGAAGAAGCTACATGGGAGACCGAGCTGTTTCTCAACGCCAAGTACCCCGACTTCCTTCCGAGTCAAGCTCGTAAGTGAACTCTCCTCACGTGCTTTTGATTCGAATCTTGGGATGAGATTCCCGTTAAGGGGGGTAGGCTGTAACACCCCGTCTTTTTGCTCAGTGACAAATTTTGCTCATGACCCACTTAATCACTCCTATAAATAACCTTGAGGACCATAGGTCAACCCTTGGTCAAAGCCCTAGCTCAAAACCCCTTTTGTTCCCTTAACCCCCTGATGCCATTCTGGAACTTTGGCGCGTTCTACAAAATTTCCCTAAACACTTCAAAACCACCCAAAGAGAAAAATGTGCATAATGTTGGGGCACACAACTTTGCTGTTGAGTGGCATTTGAAATTTGGAGGAATTCTTGGTGAAACAGGCCTTGGAAGGTGTCCTACTCCTGTTCACTGGCGCCGAGTTTTTAGCCGTGTTGGCATGGCGTTCCTGCTTCATTTCTTGGACAAAACCCCTACAAGCCTTTGTGAAAGTTGTAAAGGGATCCCTAATCTCCAACTTTGCTTCAGATGCTAAGGTGCAGTTTAGTTTGGAAAACTGGAGAAAAACAATTTCGAAAACAAAATCATGAAATACTTTTGCACTGAGAGTGCCGGAACGCGTCCAGGGCGCGACGTCACGCGCGGCCACGTCGGCCACTGCTGTACGCGCCGTACCCGCTTCGGGCGTGCACGCCGAGACGTCGGTGTGACCGCGAGTCACCGCGCGAAGACCGGCAAGCACCCATGCGTGCCGTCCGTGGCAAGTGGCGGGGCCAGGTGGCGCGAATCCGCCAGCCGGCGCACTGTCCACGGCGTGCCATTGGCCGCTGGAGCGGCGCATGTCACCGGCCATGCCCTCGACTCCCCTACGCGGCCTAGTGGCACCAGCACGTTCCTACCTACCCCAACTGACCTTCCCGTGTGCTTATAAGTCGGTCCTCGCCGCCCCTCGCGCGCACGTGTTCCTGCCGAGCCTCCGCTGTCCGCCATTGCCGCCGCTCGGTGAGCACCGTGCTCCAGTTGATTTCCTCGCACACCCAAGAGCTCCAGCCCTTCCCTGTGAACCACAACACCTCCTCGAGCCACGTGTTGATCAAGCTGAGCCACCCATTCGCCGGAGTCCGAGCCTCCGCGGCCGCCGCCGGACCGCCACCGTCGAGCTCGCTCCGCCGCTTCTCCAAGCCCCGTGACCTGCCTGGTCCCTTCCCTGGGTCACATGGAAGCTCCCCGTGCAGCACGTGGTTGAGCCCAGGCCCTTCCCTCACCGCCGTCGAGCTTCACGCGGGCGCGCCGCCGCCGCCGCGCCGCCGCCGCTCGCCGGAGTCCTCACTGGTCGATCCACCGCCACCAATCGGTCGCAGGTGAGCCTAATCGACGATCCCCCTTGCTTGTTTGCGTGGCCGAGCCCCACCTCGCCGCCGGCGAGCCGGTTCCCGCCGTCGGGCCCGAGGTGGATAAACCGAAGGTAGATTTGTAAGTTTTTTAAAAGTTTCAGGGTCCCCAGCGCAAAAAGATTCTTCCCTGTTTTGTAAACTACTCCAGCACCTTGTAAAATCGATTGAAAATTGTAGAAAAATCCAAAAATAGCAAACCCAATTTTGCTGTGCTCAGTGTGACAAGAACTACAACTATGTCCAAATATGTATATACTTTTGAGATTTAGTTTTTGCTTGAAAAATAGGAATGTGAAATGCTTAGATTGGTGTTTCTGCAAAATCCATTCATGCTCTTGAGCTGGATTTTGGATATGTTGTGGTAACTAGTATGACTAGCCTCTGTGCCCAAATTTGCACAAAGTTGCTGAAGGGATTTTCCTGAATAAATTATTTTGTGATATTGGTAAATCTGCTTAGATGATTTTTGTAGATGGCTACATAATTATTTTTGAGCCCAACTTCTGGGTATAGTCTTGTTGTGTTAAAAAGCACCTTTGGTGAACTTCCCATGATTTTATCTCTGTTAGAAATATTATTTCCTCATTTATGCTTGTTTTTAATCATAAATATGTGTAGCATGTTTCATGCGGGCTATATGTTTGTTTGTTAGTTCTTTTAGCTTGTTTTGGACCAGAGTATATGTAGGAGAAAGATGCGGCTCATTTCTGTGCTATTTATTTTCATATGCATTATTCCTTTTATGCTAACTAGGAATGCTCCTATTTTGGTGTATTAAATTCAATGGTGCTAAAACCCTTTTCCTTGCTGTCCATGTATGCCTCCTGGTCAGTAGGACCAGTGGGGGGTTGCTGGATCAGTTGTATGTTTGGTTATGCATGAGAATGAAGGACCGATACGGCGAACCAGAGAGGGGGGGGGGGGAGTGAATGGGAGCTGATAAAAATTCTTCTCGAAGGAGATAGAAACTCCAACAAGATGAACAAGGCTTCCAACACACGTCTCCGACTCACTACCCAAGTTGGCCAAGCCCACGTAGCCACTGGACCTAGGAACCAACACACAATCTTCCGACTCGAGAACGCAGCGGAACACCAAACCTCGAGTCTACAGACCCACACCGGTCAGACCAGTGAGCACCACCGGTCAGACCGGTCCCTACTGGTGAAACTGAGCAACTTTCACTAAGTGGCTCTACACCGGTCAGACCGGTGAGACACACCGGTCAGACCGATCATAGCCTGAAAGCCCCCAAGACACCAACCAGGCCAACCGACCACCAAACTGACCCAAACTCGAAACAGCAGCACCACAGGACAACAGCGAACACACTGAGACGTTCACGCGAGCAAAATCCCACCGAGGCTTGCACCGGTCGGACCGGTGTAGCCTGGGCAGCTCGGGATGAACAGCACCTGCGGGTCAACTCCCCCAAATCCAAACCTCGATCTCCCGAATCGCTCCACAGACTTGAACAAGACTTTGGGGATATTAGGAACACCTCATGAGGAGTCCATAGCCAAGTTTAATCCCACTAAAACTCGTCCAAAAAGGAGGAATCAAGAAAATCCCGCCAAGAGCACTTCCAACCCAAGAACTCAAGAAACCCCAAAATCGAGCACCTTTACTCACGGATTTGGGAGGGGAATCACAGCCCAAAGAACCACGAAGGGTTTCCACAAATTTCCCCATCAAATCCCCAAGAGAAAGGTACCGAAAACAACCCAAAGAAATCACCAAGAGAGGGCTCCGAAATTCAACACCTAGAACAACCGGGGAAAACACATCCAAACCTTGAGGAACCACACCGAATCATCTATACATGAAACAAAGGTTCATACAAGGTCTAGCAAGCCGCCCGATCATCCATCCCTCTCAACAAGATCTCTCCATGAAGCTCTCTTGCTAGTCCTATGGAAAACCAAAGAAAATAGGAAGGAAAATAGGAAAACAAATGAGCTAGGGTTCCAAGAGTTGGCTGCCATCCTCTCACCTCTTGGGTTATATGGAGGCAACCGAATGTCTAAAATGCCCTTTCCTAATAACTAGGGATACAAGCCCCTCAAGGGCGGATTTGGAAGTCTTCATGTCTTCACCATCGGACGGATGCCCAGCGACCGCACCCTGCGTAGCCTCGACGCAAGCCATGCGATCCCGACGCGTGTCCTCCGCTTCGAAATCTCTGTACTGCGTCGTCGCACACCGGTCAGACCGGTGCTCCCCACCGGCCGGACCGGTCGACCCACCGGTCGAGCGGTCCGGCACCGCTTGCGGCCTCCGTCTTCGGTTCTTCGGTCTTGGCTTTGTGGATCAACCAAGGAACCCAGTGGTTTTCTGGTGAACCACCGGAAACCCCGCAAACTCGGCGTAGCCTCCGCCAATCTCCACTCATGACTTGGCTCCCACGTAGTCCTGGCTCGACCTTGGTTGTGTGGCTCAACCATGAAACCGTCCATGACTTCATCTTGTTGTTCATGCCACCATGCGGCCCGCACTTGACCCCGCTGGCCACCGGGTCCCTCGAACGAAGCCTACTTGTCTTCTCCACACCTGGAGGCCTCACCGGCGACGACCTTTCGCGCTTGTTCTTCACCTGCACCAACACCAGTCAAGCCGCAACCTGCACCTGCAATACTTAGCCAAGAATCAGTCCACACAACGTTGTCAATCACTCATCACACAAGGAAGCGACCATCCACCGGTCCTCGAACCACACATGGTCCTCAATCTCCCCCTTGATGAGTGCATTGACAACACCCACATAAAAGTAACAAGAGAGAAAAGAATAAGAAAAGAAACGAACAAAAAGAAACTCCAACAAGCAATCAAAAGCCAAACAAAGGCAAAGAACAATATCACTTGAAGAAGACAAGTCTTGTACCCCTTAGGCAAGGACAACGCCTCGACACATCCGAGACAAAACAAAGCTCAAGCAAAGAGCGCAAACCACCAAAACAAGGCTCGAAAAACCACAAAGAGCTCCCCCTGAACCAATGCACCTCCCCCTGGACGAATGCATGCAAACCAGCTGAAAACAGGGCGGCTGCCGCAACTTCAGCTCACACCAGTCAGACCAGTGCCTAAGATGTGCACAGGATCAGCACTCACACCGGTCAGACCGGTGACCTTGACCGGTCAGACCGGTGCACAACAGAGCCCAGAAATGGCTCGAAACCACCTGAAAACCTTCTAAATGCGTCAAGCGAGCCATTTCAAGCTCAAACTTCTCCCCCTTGTTGGCAATGCATGAATCAAGCCAAAAATGCAAAACTTTCAACCTAGAGCTTCTCAAATAGATAAAGTTCAACAAAGAATGCTACACATGTCCAAATGAGAAAGTTAGATACTCTACAGCTTCGTATCAATCTCAACTACATGATCACCAAGTTTCACAACCATTGGACGAAGCTAAGATGGATTTTGGCAATTTTGCGAAAAACTTGCCTCTCATGAGCAAAGTCCTAAACATGATCAAAGCATATCAAAATGGCAAAGCCACAGAAACTTCATGCTAGGACACCCATTCTAATCATAAGACCATCACAAACACCCACAAGCACCTAATGTCATGTCAAAGCCACCGAGCCATGTGCCTACTTCTATGTATGAGACTTCTCATTGGTAGGCATCTTGCAACGGTTTAGCACCCAAAGCAAATTAAATTCAGCACATATGACATGGGAGCACATTTCCAAGCATTTTTCATTTCATTTTCAGATTTGTAAATGGTACATGAAATGTCTTTGCGACAAAAAGGAACTTATGCCCCTCCACAAGATGAAGCAAGAGGGCTAAACATTAATGATGGCAAATGAGCCTTTGGCCCCATATGATCAATAAACTAGCTATCCAACCACAAATTAAGCATAACCAAGCCACTAAAACATGTCAAGATCATATGAAGGCATTTACACATGAGAGAGCATACATGTGACAATTTTTCAAAAACATAGCCATCAACCATGGATTATTCATCAAGATCATCAAGAGCTAAGCCAAACTAACCATAGCATACCAAACAAGCTCACAAAGACATATATTTCATTCCATGGTGAATAATGTATATGAGAGAAGCTTTTCCTAACCAATGCATATGATACAAAATGCATGCAAACTAAGATACAAGGATGCCTATACATCATGTTACATATGCCATGCCAAATGCAAGAAATGCACAAAGGAAAGCTATACATATGCTACAAGGAGCTCCCACACACAAAGCTCACAAACCACCGGCTCCTCGAGGGGAAGCAAAAAGGGCTCGACACCACCAGCAAAGAAAGCAAAGGAGCACAAAACTCACAAGCTCCCCCTAGACTCATGCATTAAGGCCAAAGAGCATACAAAGCTCACCTTACATGCATGAGATAGGGCAAAGAGCAAAAAGAACCAAGTGGCTTGACCAAAGCCACACACTCGAAGGTCACAAATACACTTACCTTTATCATTTCTTCACAATTCACTCATCCTTGTCCACCATCCCCGAAAGTGATGCACCTACATGTCACCACCGGGATATGAAGCCGAAGAGCCACCCCCTGATATCAACCAAATGTTCTTCGGGTCATCCACCTGCAACTCAAAACCAAGAGCGAGAGCGAGCAAGCAACTCAACACTGGGGTTAGTTCCAAATGTGTAAAACCAGTGCCTAGCCATTTGCTCGAAAGTGGGGTTAGCACAAACCAAACCATCTTTCCTACCAAAGCTACCTCCACGAACACCACCACGGTAACCACCATGAGGTAACCAAACCTCTCTACCTGGAGGAGGACCAAAACCACGAAAGAGAACCCGTGGATTGTCCCTCCTCTCCTTCTCAAAACTACGGATCCTCCCATCCCCGTATTGAGCACGAGGAGGAGAATGCCTAGCAAACTGACCTCCTGCAAACTTTCCAGACCAACCACCAGAACCACGAACTCCAGAACCAAGCCTCGCACCTGTACGAGCACGAAACCCAAACCGTTGCTGTCCAGCTCGCACCGGTCCGACCGGTGCCCCTCACGAGTCCGACCGGTGTAGCACGGGCAAGAAGCACCTCCAACAGCCTTCCGCTCTCCCCAAGCCCGAACTGACCTCACATTCGCCTTGGCCCTGGGCAACTGCACACGAGGCTCAAGTACACCATCGAAAGGGTGGTGCTTGTCCTTGTTAGCCCACTCCTTCGCCATTCTCTCCTCACGCTCCCTCTTGAAGCAAAATGCTCTCTTGTGACCATCCTTTCCACAAAACTCACAATGGAAACGGATTGATCTGAGCTTAGGCTTGGGGTGAGGCTCTTCACACGGCTTCTCACTTGGTTTCTCACTAGGCTTTTCGCTTGCCTTCTCACTCGGTTTTTCGCTTGGTTGGTTTGGCTTGGATACAAACTTGTCTTTGGGTGTGGGTTGTGGTGGAACTGAAACATTCCCAAATTTCCCTTCTCTCTCACCACTGCCCTCACCAACCTTATCCAATCCCAAAGTCCAACCATCAAAGCGCTTACAGCTAGCAATCATCATACCAAGCTGAGGTTCTTGACTCGACAACCAACTCAGCGCTTCACGCAATTTATCATTCTCATCTTGCAAGCGACCAACACATTTTGCAAGATCCAAATTCTTCATAGAATGCAACTCACATGTAGAACAAGAAGTAGGAATAGGAACTTCCAAATCTGCCTGTAGCGAAACAATGCGAGAACGAAGCTCAACAATTTTCTCATGCAAAACAGGGCAAGAAGTGCAAGCACCAAGCAAAGTGGGTCTAGATTGTAGCTCAGTCAACTCAACCCTAAGCACATCTAGTTCCTCACACTTGGAGGCATACTTCTCCCTAAGATCAGTCAAGTCAGCTAGAAAGGCAGAGCAATTAGCACAATCATTTTCATCAGAAACAACTGGCTAGCCTTAAGCGAATCAATTTCAAGCTTGCTATGAAGAACCTGTGTTTCTAGCTCAGCCACTCTAGTCCTAGCATCCTCGAGCAAGGATCTAAGATCCTTCCTAAGCTTCTTAGCCTCTCTAAGCATGTGATCGCGATTATCAAGCAAGTCAACCAACTCCTCATTCTCCTTGCGCAAAGAGGAGAGCTCATCACATACCTCATCCTCGGAATCCAAGTCCGAGGCGTCCTTCTGGCTTCTCTTGCTGCTCGAACTGCGAGCCATGCCGCAGAAGTCGTCCTTGAGGCTTAGGCCCGTCACACAAAGGCTGTTGAGGTACTTGCCGAGGTTCTTCTTCTTCTTCTTCTTGTCATCCTCTTCATCTTCATCACTCGAGCTTGAAGACGTGTCCTCGGAATCGGACTCGATGTCGCTCGATCTCTTCATCTTCTCTCGAGACCAAGCCTTCTTCCCATGTTCATGATCCTTCTTCTTGGACTTCTTCCTCTTGTCCATGAACTTGTGCTTGTCGGGTTGTTCACCTTCGGACACTCGGCGAAATAGTGTCCAGCCTTGCCACACTTGAAGCACGTCCTCGTGTTCCTTCTCTTGTTCACCCGGTTCTCGTGCAGCCTCTCGAACCGCCTCGTCAGGAGCGCCAGTTCGTCCTCTCCAAGCACGTCGAACTCCTCATCTGGCATAGACATCAAAGAGGACAAAGAGAACATCCTAGTGGATGGGTTAGTGTTAGCCTTTCCTTTCGAACCACCAACGAGGGCAAGACTATGAGAGTCAGTCGGGCCCTCGATCTTGGCTGTCATGCCCCTATCCACCTCAGCCGACTTGAGCTTTGAGAACAGCTCGTTCACCGTCACAGTGTCATACTTCTCTGACTCCACAATGGCCTCGAACTTTCTGCCCAAAATCGTACGATTCAAAGAGTGTAAGAGCTTGACCGCTCTATCATGATCATCGTACGGGAGCACATCCACATTGGCCCTCATGTTGTTCACAACCACCGTGAACCTCTGAAACAAGGCAACGATGGACTCACCGGGGAGATGAGTGAAGTTCTCGTACTCTTTCCGGTAGGTCGCATACATCCGTGCCTGAACCTGGGCATTCCCAACATGAGCCTCCTTCAACACCGCCCAAATCCTACAAGCCAAGTGCTCGGTGTGCACCCGATCGAACTCAGGCTGACACAAAGCACGAAACAAGTAGTCGACCGCCTTATTGTTGGCGTCGAATCCGTCCCCTCGATCCTGGAGCGAGGAAGTCCATCGGCCGGACATAGCCCGTGTCCACCGTGACATCCCAAAGGATCCGACCCTTTCGCGGAGAAAAGCACCCATCCGCTTGCTCCACATCTGGTAGTTCTTGCCATCGAAGTGTGGAGGACCCGAACCCCGTTCCTGGTACGCCATCCTTGGATCTTAGACTGGTTAGAGTCAGCAAAGACCCGAACCGGCTCTGATACCACTTGAAGGACCGATACGGCGAACCAGAGAGGGGGGGAGTGAATGGGAGCCGATAAAAATTCTTCCCGAAGGAGATAGAAACTCAACAAGATGAACAAGGCTTCCAACACACGTCTCCGACTCACTACCCAAGTTGGCCAAGCCCACGTAGCCACTGGACCTAGGAACCAACACACAACCTTCCGACTCGAGAACGCAGCGGAACACCAAACCTCGAGTCTACAGACCCACACCGGTCAGACCGGTCCCTGCTGGTGAAACTGAGCAACTTTCACTAAGTGGCTCTACACCGGTCAGACCGGTGAGACACACCGGTTAGACCGATCACAGCCTGAAAGCCCCCAAGGCACCAAACAGGCCAACCGACCACCAAGCCGACCCAAACTCGAAACAGCAGCACCACATGACAACAGCGAACACACTGAGACGTTCACCCGAGCAAAATCCCACCGAGGGTTGCACCGGTCAGACCGGTCAAGAGCACCGGTCAGACCGGTGTAGCTCGGGCGCTCGGGATGAACAAGACACCCGCGGGTCAACTCCCCCAAATCCAAACCTCGATCTCCCGAATCGCTCCACGGACTTGAACAAGACTTTGGGGATATTAGGAACACCTCATGAGGAGTCCATAGCCAAGTTTAATCCCAATAAAACTCGTCCAAAAAGGAGGAATCAAGGAAATCCCGCCAAGAGCACTTCCAACCCAAGAACTCAAGAAACCCCAAAATCGAGCACCTTTACTCACGGATTTGGGAGGGGAATCACAGCCCAAAGAACCACGAAGGGTTCCCACAAATTCCCCCCATCAAATCCCCAAGAGAAAGGTCCCGAAAACAACTTAAAGAAATAACCAAGAGAGGGCTCCGAAAATCAACACCAAGAACAACCGGGGAAAACACATCCAAACCTTGAGGAACCACGCCGAATCATCTATACATGAAACAAAGGTTCATACAAGGTCTAGCAAGCGGCCCGATCATCCATCCGTCTCAACAAGATATCTCCATGAAGCTCTCTTGCTAGTCCTATGGAAAACCTAAGAAAATAGGAAGGAAAATAGGAAAACAAATGAGCTAGGGTTCCAAGAGTTGGCTGCCATCCTCTCACCTCTTGGGTTATATGGAGGCAACCAAATGTCTAAAATGCCCTTTCCTAATAACTAGGGATACAAGCCTCTCAAGGGCGGATTTGGAAGTCTTCGTGTCTTCACCATCGGACGGATGCCCAGCGACCGCACCCTGCGTAGCCTCGACGCAAGCCATGCGATCCCGACGCGTGTCCTCCGCTTCGAAGTCTCCGGACTGCGTCGTCGCACACCGGTCAGACGGTGCTCCTCACCGGTCAGACCGGTCCCCACCGGTCGGACCCGGTGCGGCGGCGCTGCACCTCCGTCTTCGGTTCTTCGGTCTTGGCTTTGTGGATCAACCAAGGAACCCAGTGGTTTTCTGGTGAACCACCGGAAACCCCGCGAACTCGGTGTAGCCTCCGCCAATCTCCACTCATGACTTGGCTCCCACGTAGTCCCGGCTCGACCTTGGTTTTGTGGCTCAACCAAGAAACCGTCAATGACTTCATCTTCTCGTTCATGCCACCATGCGGCCCGCACTTGACCCCGGCGGCCACCGGGTCCCTCGAACGAAGCCTACTTGTCTTCTCCACACCTGGAGGCCTCACCGGCGACGACCTTTCGCGCTTGTTCTTCACCTGCACCAACACCAGTCAAGCCGCAACCTGCACCTGCAATACTTAGCCAAGAATCAGTCCACACAACGTTGTCAATCACTCATCACACAAGGAAGCGACCACCCACCGGTCCTCGAACCACACATGGTCCTCAATCTCCCCCTTGATGAGTGCATTGACAACACCCACACAAAAGTAACAAGAGAGAAAAGAAAAAGAAAAGAAACGAACAAAAAGAAACTCCAACAAGCGATCAAAAGCCAAACAAAGGCAAAGAACAAGATCACTTGAAGAAGACAAGTCTCGTACCCCTTAGGCAAGGGCAACGCCTTGACACATCCAAGACAAAACAAAGCTCAAGCAAAGAGCGCAGACCACCAAAACAAGGCTCGAAAAACCACAAAGAGCTCCCCCTGCACACATGCAAGCTCCCCCTGAACCAATGCACCTCCCCCTGGACGAATGCATGCAAACCAGCTGAAAACAGGGCGGCTGCCACAACTTCAGCTCACACCAGTCAGACCGTTCATCACCACCGGTCAGACCGGTGCCTAAGATGTGCACAGGATCAGCACTCACACCGGTCAGACCGATGACCTTGACCGGTCAGACCGGTGCACAACAGAGCCCAGAAATGGCTCGAAACCACCTGAAAACCTTCTAAATGCGTCCAACAAGCCACTTCAAGCTCAAACTTCTCCCCTTGTTGGCAATGCATGAATCAAGCCAAAATTGCAAAACTTTCAACCTAGAGCTTCTCAAATAGACAAAATTCAACAAAGAATGCTACACATGTCCAAATGAGCAAGTTAGATACTCTACAGCTTCGTATCGATCTCAACTACATGATCACCAAGTTTCACAACCATTGGACGAAGCTAAGATGGATTTTGGCAATTTTGCGAAAAACTTGCCTCTCATGAGCAAAGTCCTAAATATGATCAAAGCATATCAAAATGGCAAAGCCACACAAACTTCATGCTAGGACAGCCATTCTAATCATAAGACCATCACAAACACCCACAAGCACCTCATGTCATGTCAAAGCCACCAAGCCATGTGCCTACTTCTATGTATGAGGCTTCTCATTGGTAGGCATCATGCAACGGTTTAGCACCCAAAGCAAATTAAATTCAGCACATATGACATGGGAGCACATTTCCAAGCATTTTTCATTTCATTTTCAGATTTGTAAATGGTACATGAAATGTCTTTGCGACAAAAAGGAACTTATGCCCCTCCACAAGATGAAGCAAGAGGGCTAAACATTAATGATGGCAAATGAGCCTTTGGCCCCATATGATCAATAAACTAGCTATCCACCCACAAATTAAGGATAACCAAGCCACTAAAACATGTCAAGATCATATGAAGGCATTTACACATGAGAGAGAATACATGTGACAATTTTTCAAAAACATAGCCATCAACCATGGATTATTCATCAAGATCATCAAGAGCTAAGCCAAACTAACCATAGCATACGCTTGTGCCGGCTGACGAGGACGAGGGAGCAGGAGGAGACGTGCACTACGTGACCGTAGAGCAAGACCCGGGCCAAAGTCCAGAAGTTTGTGTGTCTTCTTGTGCTGACGAAGGCAAGGCCCGGTTTATTCATTAACCCCTATGTTTCTTTAAAAATTCTGAATTTACTCCTTGTTATTGTATGTGCATTTACGTTCAGGAGTTGAAATGAAACCCTAGTTGCATGATCCATGTTGCGGTTAATAGTTGTATCAAAGTTCGTTTGTGACTTGCAAGCGGACAAGTCTCCCGTCGTAGTCAAGGGACCCTTCTTCCCTCGAGTGGTGAACCCAAGGTATCGAATCCGTGGAACAATGTGCAACGCAAGGATTCAATCTAGTAAAGCAAGGTAAGCTATCTTATGAAGAGAAGTTGCATCTAATCTACTAACTCATAAAGAAAACGAATCTAATCTAATCTACTAAAGAGGTAGCAAGAGAAAGCAAGAGATAACCAATCTAGAGAATCTAGATCATGCTTATGTTGTAGCTCCAAACAAGATAGATGAAGATAGCAAAGAGAATCTCATTAAAAGCATCTTTAAATCGTGGCCTTCCCATCCGACTCCGAAAACATCCGCCTTTCGAGACCCCCGTTCGTCACAACGTATCCCTATTCATGCGGGGAGCTTAGGGCGAGTTCGATAGAACAAGTTGAAATCACTTGGCCGGTCCGGTATGCACCTCTAGCCACCGCGGCTACAAGAGCACCCTATGTAATCTATCTTAAGTATAGATCGTAGAAGAAGCAAAACCAAGAAGAAAACAAAATCATCGAGAAGGCACTTGATCGCTAGAAATCGG
The DNA here is from genome assembly GCA_947561735.1 of Cenchrus americanus. Classification (NCBI taxonomy): domain Eukaryota; kingdom Viridiplantae; phylum Streptophyta; class Magnoliopsida; order Poales; family Poaceae; genus Cenchrus; species Cenchrus americanus. The sequence continues at coordinate 150,530,741 of OX387242.1, read as the reverse complement.
ATTCACTTACAAACTTCACCATGAATGATTACATGAACAAGATCACCACCGGGGCCCTCCCTCGATCTTGATCCTCGCTCCGAGCTCCGACGTGGTCTTCCATGCAAGGTTCCCACGTCGGCCGGGGGGAAACCCTAGACAACTAGCACGACCCTCATCTTCAATTTGGTGTCCCTCAAGCTTCTCTCGCTCCTCGGCGGCGGAATACGACTTCCGTTCGCGTGGCTCTCGGTCGGGGGACTATAAATAGCCCGATTGGCGGCTAGGGCAAAGGAGGACGCGTTTGGGCCCAAAATGGGCTCCGGGCCGACCGGACCGGGCCGGCCGGCCTTGGCCCATTTAGGCCCGGCCCGCGGGCTCCTTTGCCCGAGGTCGGTTCCCTTGCTTCCCGGATGCTTCCCCCTTCTGCATGTAGGTCCATGTCGTCGGTTTCTCTCCGAATTGGACTCAACTCCTTGTCTTGCAAGATTCAGCACTTTTCTGGTCAGGTCCCTGGAGTCTGTCGTCTTCTCGGATCAAGTCCCCGGCTTCTTGGAGTTAATTTTGCTTCATTGCATGACTTGTTCAGGACTTCAAGGTCTTGTCATGAACTTATCCCGAAAGTCTTGCCTTCAACGTTAAAACCTCGCGTAAACACATAACTCCAAAACCGACATGCACAAGTGAACTTGTTATACCACGGGGGTTAGTACCAATGAATAAGATACAAAAGTCATGCCAACACCGAAGGTAAACTCATGGCTAGGTTGACGGATTTTCACCGTCAACATCTCCCCCATGCTTAAACCTTGCTCGTCCTCGAGTAAGCCTTCGATGGATATCATCATTGCCAAACAATGTTTAAACCTTGCACTTGATCATACATGAAAAAAAACATAATGCTCTCAAAAGTTTAATTCGTTAAAGTTCCATAAGGTACTAGCCTTCACCTCTACGGAGGGTAGATTCTTATTAAGCTTATCCCACAAGTATTAACATGCTCACAAAGTTTAAATAGATCTCAGAATTTTTGAAATAAAGAACGAGATAAAGAAAAGAGCTAAACCAAGTTCACAAATTTAAATCACCTTGTATGTTGCTCATGAACTCTCATCTCACTTGTCTCTCAAGCCTATATAATCTACTCCTTCCCCTCTCATATATATGTGGTAGGCTTTATATGGAGCTTAGGTAAAGTTTAGTCCTAACAAGATTTTATAAATGAGGTGTTGTCAAAACAAGACAAGCTTCTCATGGTCTTACCGAGACTCGTCAAAAAGGTCATTGGAAAATAATGTTAAATCAAGGAGGGGAAAGAGAAAAATACACACACTTTAGATAAGTGGACATGTGCAAATGGCAAAGAGTGATCCCGAGGCACAAAGGAAGTCCTCGTTATCGGATTGCACATGGTTGGAAAATGAGAATGGATCTTTTAAACTTGAAGCCTTGATTGCATTCTTAGAGAACCGGGGAGTTCACTTTACGCACAAATATATTTTTTTTTCTCTTTCTCATATTTCTCATTTTTTCTTTCTTTCATTCATTCATTATATATATTTTTTCTTTCTGCACCTTGAAAGTCACGTACATCGCCGAATTTTTTTCTTTCATCATTATATATATATTTTTTAAAAAATACTCCCTTTTTGAACTCTAAAACTGCACCGTACCTACCTCCTCCCCCATGCTTAGACGATGCTCGTCCTCGAGCAAAGAGGCGAAAAATATGGTAGGTACCGAAAATAATTTTCCTTGGAGAGATACTTGAAATCTTCAACGTTAGCACCGTCTTGCGATCTTCCTTGAATTGATGATCCATTCTCAACGATAGGTTGTGGTCAAGGAGGTAATCACAAAAGATGATATTTGGTTTAAGGGTGGATATCCGGCGAAGTTTGTGAGATCACCGATGCGGGGATACACAATGCACGGATAAAAGGCTAGCAAAAAGATAGATACACAAAAACGGAATGACCAGCTTCTTAGTCTCGGGCCAGAGAAATCACGGCCTGCAATAACTCACTCAAAAATAAATCTTGTACACTAAGGTTTATGCGAGTTCGATAGAACAAGTTGAAATCACTTGGCCGGTCCGGTATGCACCTCTAGCCACCGCGGCTACAAGAGCACCCTATGTAATCTATCTTAAGTATAGATCGTAGAAGAAGCAAAACCAAGAAGAAAACAAAATCATCGAGAAGGCACTTGATCGCTAGAAATCGGATTCACTTACAAACTTCACCATGAATGATTACATGAACAAGATCACCACCGGGCCCTCCCTCGATCTTGATCCTCGCTCCGGAGCTCCGACGTGGTCTTCCATGCAAGGTTCCCACGTCGGCCAGGGAAACCCTAGACAACTAGCACGACCCTCATCTTCAAGTTGGTGTCCCTCAAGCTTCTCTCGCTCCTCGGCGGCGGAATACGACTTCCGTTCGCGTGGCTCTCGGTCAGGGGACTATAAATAGCCCGATTGGCGGCTAGGGCAAAGGAGGACGCGTTTGGGCCCAAAATGGGCTCGGGCCGACCGGACCGGGGCCGGCCGGCCCGGGCCCATTTAGGCCCGGCCCCGCGGGCTCCTTTGCCCGAGGTCGGTTCCCTTGCTTCCCGGATGCTTCCCCCTTCGCATGTAGGTCCATGTCGTCGGTTTCTCTCGAATTGGACTCAACTCCTTGTCTTGCAAGATTCAAGGCACTTTTCCGGTCGGGGTCCCCGGAGTCCGTCGTCTTCTCGGATCAAGTCCCCGCTTCTTGGAGTTAATTTTGCTTCATTGCATGACTTGTTCAGGACTTCAAGGTCTTGTCATGAACTTATCCCGAAAGTCTTGCCTTCAACGTTAAAACCCTGCGTAAACACATAACTCCAAAACCGACATGCACAAGTGAACTTGTTATACCACGGGGGTTAGTACCAATGAATAAGATACAAAAGTCATGCCAACACCGAAGGTAAACTCATGGCTACGTTGACGGATTTTCACCGTCAACAATCCATAAGTACCTATGATCTCTTACTAGCATGTTAGGTCGCTAGTTGCTATGCTTAAGGATCCGGTATAAGCCGAGTGATGCTCGTCACTCGCGAGAATAGGATCTCCTTTATGGAATCACCATATGTTTAAATGGATTGCTCATGTGGTAAGAGCATGGGATTTGGGCTCCGGTCCAATGGCTTCGTGGGCTAAGTGTTTGAACGTAATAAACACTTGTCGGAAATGGGTACAATAAGCCTAGTACCTAAATGAGGCGGTACGGGGTTTTACTATCACTACTCTTAGGGTTGCGGCCCTGGGCTCACCACCCGAGTGCATGCGTGAGGCTGGGTGACCTTAGTGGCGTAACCCAAATAAACCCTGTACTCAAGACTGTGAGCTATTATCCCCAAACCGAAGAATGACGGGAACCGCCTGGTTGGTGAACTCTTAGTGAGGACACCTCCCGTGTGTTTAGGTCCACCTTGCAAGGTTATGAATCAATCGATTGTCGGCCTCTCACCGTCATCTGAAACTGCTTACCCGACTGGCCATGATATCCCTTTATGATGGAACTTTGTGAAGATTATTACTTGATTAATTGTTTGTGCAACTTCAGATCATTTAGCTATCTTCCGCTGTTTTCAATAAACTCTGAACCTTTTACTTTCATGTCAAGGAACTATGTTTGTAATAATGTGATGGATATTTTGTAAGGCACTCTAGACTCTCCTTCGTGGGAGTTTTAATGCATTCGTTCGATCCTCTCTGTGTTTCCAAGTGACTCACCAGGTGTAAACCCGACAACACTCAACGGGATGCTTCCTTATTATTGCTTAATGACCAAATGGAGTGGTTTAGGCGATAGTACAAAATTATCTCGGGTGGGGTTGTCACATGAAAGCACTCTACCTTTCCCATTATCCCTAAAAGTGATGTACTCTTTGGTTATCACCGGGGTGAGGCTGAACCACCGTCGATCTCCTGTCATGTGTCGAGAGTAGCCGGAGTCGATCAACCAAAAGCCCTCCATGCCTCCCACCTGCAAAATCAAAAACAAGAGCGAGAGTGAGCAAAGGACTCGACACTGGGGTTAGTACAAAACGAATCAAACAAGTGCCTCGCCATTTACTCAAACGTGGGGTTAGCAAAATCCATCCTATATCTCCTAGGTGGAACACCCACACGTCCCCTTGGAGGACTACGCATACCACGAAGGGGAGACCGTGGCCCGTAGCTCCTCTGGACCTAAAGTTGCGATTATTCCCCCCATACTCGTATTGCCCATGAGCAAAGGAACATCCAGCAAACTCACCACGCCCAAGCCCAACACGCCTACCACCTTCTCTATGTGGTGGCTCACCTCGAGCCACAAACTCACGCCTCTCTCGAGGATAAATGGTATGCACCATACCCTCACCTCTTGGCACCAACCTAGGTTCAGGTACACCACGAGAAGGGTGGTACGTGTCCTTGTTGGCCAACTCTATAGCCAACTTCTCCTCATGCTTCCTCCTGAAGCAAAACTCAGCTTGGTGCCCATCTCTCCAACAATGCTCACAATGGAAGTGTTTCGGTTTCTCTTTTGGGTTCTCTTTGGGCTCTAGCTCCTCCTCACTCGGATTATCCCCCTCCTTCCCAAAGAACTCATTCCCCAAGACACTCTTGAACTTGATGGGTTTCTGGAAGTTGTCCGTTTGTGGAGGAAACACGGGTGGAGCTGGGGTTGTGTCTAGTCGGTTCCAAAGATGGTTCGGTTTAGGAAAAAGACATTTTTGTGGTGGGTTTTTGGTGGCTCTAGGATATCTCCGATCTTCCCCTCATTCTCACCACCTCCCTCACCCACTTTCTTTGCCCCAAGCGCTTCCCCATCCTGGCACTTGTATGTCTCGATCATTATCCTCAACTGAGGCTCATGACCAGACAACTAACCCATCAACTTTCTCAGCTCATCATTCTCATCCTGCAAACGATCAACATAATGTGCAAGCTCCATATTCTTCACAAGATTTACTTCGCAAGTAGAACAAATTGTAGGAATAGGAGCTTTCAGCTGAGCCTCTAAAGATCTAGCATAAGCAAGCGAAACATCTAGCTTCTCATGCAAAACAGGAAAAGAAGTACAAGCACCAAGCAAGGAAGGCCAAGATTTCATCTCATCTAGCTCAACCCTAAGCACATCTAGTTCCTCAACCTTGGAGGCATACTTCTCCTTAAGCACAGTCAATTCACCAAGAAAAGTGGAACAATCAGTGCATTCAGGTTTATTGGTCGCAACGGGAGCAGACTTAAGGGAATCTATTTGAGCCCTAGCATTAATAAGCAAAGACTCTAGCTCAACCGCCTTCTCCTTAGCCTCTCCATGCAAAGACCTATACACCCCCTTCTCCTTGTTGGTCTTTCTAAGCACATCATCACGGTTGTCAAGCAAGTCATTCAACCTAGCATTCTCTGCTATCATGAAGGATGGGCTATTGTTTACCTCTTCCTCGGAGTCGGAGCCCGAGTCCTCCTTGTTGCTCTTCTTGCTTGCCGTGCTATGTGCCATGCCGCAAAAACCTTGGGCGGCGAAGCACAAGCCGTTGATGTTCTTTCTCGAATGCTTGCCCTTGTGCCGGTTCTCTTCTTCATCACTTAAACTCGATGAAGAGTAGCAGGAGCTTGAGTCGATGTCGCTCGCATCGGCCACCATCGCTCGCTCCTTCTTGTGACCACCACTCTTTCTCGACCTCCGCTTGGACTTGTTCTTGCCCTTGTAGTTGCCTCGAGCGGTGCTTGTGGTCGTTCCTCGAACGGTGCTTGTACTCGGGCTTGACCTCCATGGCTTCCGGGCACTCGACGATGAAGTGCCCGTGCTTCCCGCACCAGTAGCACATGCCCGAGCTCCTCCGAGCATTCTTCCGGTTCGTGTACATGCGCTGGAACCGCCTACTCAACAACGCGAGATGCTCCTCGTCCAGCACGTCGAACTCCTCATCTAGCATGGACACAAGGCAATACAAAGAAAATTTTCTCGAAGACATGTTAGTTTTAGTCCTTGAACCAGACACGAGAGCTAGACTATGGGGATCAGTCGGGTTCTCGATCTTTGCACGCACCGCACGGTCCACCTCGGACGACTTGAGCTTGAAAAACAACTCGTCCACTGTGAGGGTCTCATACTTCTCTAACTCAAGAATGGCGTCGACCTTCCCACTTCACACGGTATGATCCAGAGAATGCAAGAGCTTGACAGCCCTGTCATGGTCATCATACGGGAGCACTGCCACATTAGCCTTCATATTGTTCACGATCACCATGAAACGCTGAAACATGGCATCTATGGACTCACCGGGGAGATGAGTGAAGTTCTCGTATTCTCTCTGGTAGGTTGCAAAGAGCCGAGCCTGAACCTAAGCGTTCCCGACATGAGCATTCTTCAGCTGCTCCCAAATCCTGCACGCCAAATCCTCTGTCCGAACACATTCGAATTCTGATTCACACAGAGAACGGTACAAGTAGTTGACCGCCTTGTTGTTGGCGTCGAACATGTCTCTCGATCCTGGAGCAAGGAAGTTCATCAAATCAACCTAAGTTGTGTTCACCGTGACATCCCACAGGATCTGACCCTTGCCGCGGAAGAAAGCGGCCATCAGCCTTTGCCACATGTGGTAGTTCTTACCATCAAAGTGTGGAGGACCCAAACCCCGTTCCTGGTACGCCATCTTTGGATCTTAGACTGGTTAGAATCACGAAGATCCGTAACCGGCTCTGATACCAATTGAAGGACCGATTAGGCGACCAGAGAGGGGGGAGTGAATGGGAGCCGATAAAAATACTTCTCCAAAGAGAGAACACGGCCTATACCCCAATTTCACAACCACAGATTACCACACAAGTTTACAAAGGTAGCGTAGTCACAGCGGACCTACCAACCCTAGGAGCAAACCCCAAATGATCCCAAAGTGAAAAAGAAACTCAAAGAGCAAAGAACTTAGCAGCTCAGCACTGGACCAGGCGGACTGTCCGCAAGCACCTGGCGAACCGTCCGTGAGGCCTAGATGGACTGTTGAAGGACCGATACGGCGAACCAGAGAGGGGGGGTGTGAATGGGAGCCGATAAAAATTCTTCTCGAAGGAGATAGAAACTCCAACAAGATGAACAAGGCTTCCAACACACGTCTCCGACTCACTACCCAAGTTGGCCAAGCCCACGTAGCCACTGGAGTGCCACTGGACCTAGGAACCAACACACAACCTTCCGACCCGAGAACGCAGCGGAACACCAAACCTCGAGTCTACAGACCCACACCGGTCAGACCGGTGAGCACCACCGGTCAGACCGGTCCCTGCTGGTGAAACTGAGCAACTTTCACTAAGTGGCTCTACACTGGTCAGACCGGTGAGACACACCAGTCAGACCGATCACAGCCTCAAAGCCCCCAAGGCACCAAATAGGCCAAACGACCACCAAACTGATCCAAACTCGAAACAGCAGCACCACAGGACAACAGCGAACACACCAAGACGTTCACCCAAGCAAAATCCCACCAAGGGTTGCACCGGTCGAACCGGTCAAGAGCACCGGTCAGACCGGTGTAGCCTGGGCAGCTCGGGATGAACAGCACCCGCGGGACAACTCCCCCAAATCCAAACCTTAAGGAACCACGCCGAATCATCTATACATGAAACAAAGGTTCATATAAGGTCTAGCAAGCCGCCCGATCATCCATCCCTCTCAACAAGATCTTTCCATGAAGCTCTCTTGCTAGTCCTATGGAAAACCTAAGGAAAATAGGAAGGAAAATGGGAAAACAAATGAGCTAGGGTTCCAAGAGTTGGCTGCCATCCTCTCACCTCTTGGGTTATATGGAGGCAACCGAAAGTCTAAACTGCCCTTTCCTAATAACTAGGGATACAAGCCCCTCAAGGGCAGATTTGGAAGTCTTCATGTCTTCACCATCGGACGGATGCCCGGCGACCGCACCCTGCGTAGCCTCGACGCAAGCCATGCGATCCCGACGCGTGTCATCCGCTTCGAAGTCTTCGGACTGCGTCGTCGCACACCGGTCAGACCGGTACCCACCGGTCAGACCGGTCTGGCACTGCTGCAGCACCGTCTTCGGTTCTTCAGTCTTCGCTTTGTGGATCAACCAAGGAACCTAGTGGTTTTCTGGTGAACCACCGGAAACCCCGCGAACTCGGTGTAGCCTCCGCCAATCTCCACTCATGACTCGGCTCCCACGTAGTCCCGGCTCGACCTTTGTTTTGAGGCTCAACCAAGAAACCGTCCATGACTTGATCTTGCTGTTCATGCCACCATGCGGCCCGCACTTGACCCCGCTGGCCACCGGGTCCCTCGAACGAAGCCTACATGTCTTCTCCACACCTGGAGGCCTCACCGGCGACGACCTTTCGCGCTTGTTCTTCACCTGCACCAACACCAGTCAAGCCGCAACCTGCACCTGCAATACTTAGCCAAGAATTAGTCCACGCAATGTTGTCAATCACTCATCACACAAGGAAGTGACCATCCACCGGTCCTCGAACCACGCATGGTCCTCAACTGTCCGCAGACACCGGGCGAACCGTCCGCGAGGCCTAGGCGGACTGTCCGCGAGGCTGCGACGGACCATCTAAAAACAACCCCCGAACCTCCAGTATTGCACCCTCAATAACAGATTGTCCGCGATGGGCCCGCGGATTGTGCGCCTTGTCACGGACCGTCCGACACTTTAGTATGGACCGTCCGCGAACTTCGTGCAACAAAAATCCACCAGCAAAATGGATCGAACAAAAAGCACGCAAGAACACGTGACGAACACGACGAACAACTGGCTGAAAGCCACCTTGCGGACCGTCTGCTAGGGGAGCGCAGACCGTCCGCGTGGAGCACAGACAGCAGCCTGAACCCGACCTCTTGAAGGTCAACTCCTCCTTCCCACTACCCGATGTCCCGAATCAACCAAGGGATTTCTACCAAATCATAGGTGAAGATGAAGTGCCTCTAGGTGATGCTATGCCTACGAATTTGTAGCCTCAAACCCAATGAATCGTGAGGAATCGAGATTCTACCGAGCTCAAGAACAAAGCTAGGTTTCCAACCAAAATCCTTCAATCAGAGGCCGAACTCGGAGTTCGGGGGATCAAGATCAAGCACAAAGATGCACAAGGCAACTATCCATGATTCCCACCAACCAATCCGAGCCCAAACACCTCAGAATCGAAGGAACAAGCCACGCACGAAAAACTGACAAAAATCCAACGAGCTACAAATGGGTAATCGACGCAACCATGAAAGCTTCCATTCACTCGGAGGTCAAATTCTTTACAAACAGAGGAAAAATCTAACCCTAGAGAGCAAGGAAATGAGAAGCAATCTGGATGGATGGTTTGCCTGGAAACCCTAGACTAATATATATGAGTCCCCTCCGGGCCAGGCAAAAGACCTCACTACCCCTAGAACTTAAGTTGTGATACAACCCCTCAAGGGCTAATAGGTCATGTAGCACTCCTATTCATCGCACGGCCACACTGTTGCCGCAGACCGCGTCCTCCTGACGCAAGCCCTACGATCCCGCCACGCGTCCACCGGCATCGAAGCTTATCGGTGCGCCCGGACCCCGTCTCCACCCGCCGAGCCTCCGGTCTTGGTTTTGTGGCTCAACCAAGTAACGCGACGGTTTTCTGGTGAACCACCGCAAACCCCACTACAGACTCCGGTTGTGGGCCGCTTCCCTGCACCGGCTCCGGTCGACGACTTCGTCTTGCTTTTCTTGCCACCTTGCGGCCCGCACTTGACCCTGCTAGCCACCAGGTCCCTCGAGTCAGGCCTACTTGTCTCTCCACTCCTCAGAGGCCCCGCAAGGCACAGACCTTTCGTGCCCACTCTTCACCTACACCAACGCAAATCAAGCCGCAACCTGCACCTGCAATACTCCGCCAAGAGTCAGTCCAGACCACGTTGTCAATCACTCATCACAGCAAGGAGCGACCATCCACCGGTCCTCGGACGCTCCAGTCCTTAGTTTATTAAAATGGTCCCAAGCTTCATCAATTTCTTCATCTTCTCCTTGCTTGAAATTAAGCACTTGCCTCCTTAAGTCTTGAACCTTACTTATGGGAAAGAACTTCAAAAGAAACTTCTTCACTAGCTCATCCCAATTTCCTTTTGCTTCAATAGACGCAAGTGTGTACCATCTTCGTGCTTCATCTTCGAGAGAGAACGGAAAATGATCCACTTGAACTAAGGGGCCAAAAGTCCTTCTTGTTGCACCGTGTTGCATATCATCATGAATTCCTTAATGTGTCTATATGGGTTGTCATCTTCCAATTTTCTAATGGGGTTTGTCGCTACTAACTTGATGATTCTAGGCTTCACTTCGTAGTGGGCTGTAGCAAGCGTCAAATCTGATTTTTGTATGTCAAGGTCCTCCATTGACGGCATTGCTAGCTCCCTTAGCGACATCTGTTTGTCTTCCAATGGTGAGGTGAAAAAATCCATCTAGGCACAAGAAAATAGAAAGAAAAACAAAAAAAGGAACTTTGATAGAAAATAAGGATTAGGTGTTAATAATCAACAGAATTAATACTAGCTTAAACGTAACAATGTTAACGGTGTATTTTGGTACACCAAACATGTTCATTACACTTTGGTTTGGATTTGTTTATGGAACTAACCCGCCACTAGGCACACTAATCATATAACAAGTTTATCTTTGTGCATGCATTTGGAAGTGTTGTGTTTATGTAGGAAAGCATGGACATAAAGGTCGGATTCGCAACAAGTTCAAAGGAGCAATTACGGAGTCTTTTTCGTGTTCATAAGCTTGATGAAATCACTTCCAATAGTGGCGAGGACCGAAGTGTTACAAAGAAACATCCCCGAGGATTGAAGCGTAAAAGACCAGACTTCATGCACGGAGAACCTCCATCTTGGACGCGAGGATGACATCGTCAAAATGGTGCAAGTGGAGGGGGCAAAGTGCATAAATGCATGAGGACCCACGGGAGCGAAGGGGCGACCGAACCGGGCTGGGATGGGCCTGAGCCGGTCAGCCCAAGCCAGCCGGCCTGGCCCACTCCAGGGGTCGGTTTGGCCCCCCATTTCCTTGCACCCGAAGGATCGTCAACCCTAAGTCCCTGGAGGTGCCGCCATTCACGAAAGAGAGAGCCATTTGCTCCGAGAGGCCATCCACAAGCTAGAGAGAGAGAGGAGGGAAATCTCCGGAGGAGGATCGCTCAACTAGAAGGAAGCACCCACAAGTGGAGAAGAAGGAAGACACCGTTGGAAGCGTCACCATGATCAATGGTGCCATGTCTAGCACCTTGATGGGGTAATCTTCTTATTCATCCATGGGTTGTAATCGTTCTTCAAATGTAATTGCTACTTTGTTGGAATATCTATCTATCATCTTCTGTTGAATGTGCTTAGATGCTTAAGGTTAGCTACCATGCCGTAAAGGTAGTAAGGGCCCCAATGCTCCCGTGGATCAGTTCAATACATCGTGTCCATCATAGGTCTAGTCACGAATACCTCCGCGTAGTGACAGTACGGGGGGAGGGAAAGGGCAAAACCGTGGTCACAACCCCCGAATGATTAGATTGGTTTTCATGCTTAAGCGGTTGCATGTTCATGTATCGTAGACCCATGGACGAGTGATTTCTATCTTGATAGCTTAATCGTTCTCTCTAGTGTAGTGTAGTCATTTTCTAGTTTAACCATAGATAGGGTTTAGGTAGTTAGTTAGTAGAGGTAGATCAAACGCTTGTAATCCCCTTGCTCAGCGGATTGACAAGAACCTAGGGAATCTCGTGGAGAAAAAGGTGTAGGTCCGTACGATTGCGGATCGTAGGTGGATACGTCTTTTATCCGTCAACAAGCCCCTTTTTCTGGCGCCGTTGCCGGGGAGCAAGCTAGTTTACATCATTTGGTTTGCATCTAACTTTGTTTTATATTTAATTTATCTTTTGTTTGCTAATATCTAACCCATATTACCTAGAAAACCACTTGTTTTGTTTTTGTTTTTGTTTTTATCTTGTTGTCTAGATGGCGTTTGGCAACCACCCCCGCGGAAGAACCGGAGAAAACGCTAAGGGATAACGCTAGTCCTCTATGTGAAGACATAAAAGTACAAGAGTCGGATTCGAAGCTCGAAGCGACCAAGTATGAGATCAAATCCAAGATCATCGATATGGTGGCGGCAACCCCGTTTGAAGGGATGGTTATGGAGAACCCATATAGACACATAAGGAATTTCATGATGTTATGCAAAACGGTGCGTCAAGATGGAGTTCCCGATGAATGGTTCAAATGGAATCTCTTTCCCTACTCACTTGCCAGTGAAGCAAAGACGTGGTATTCATTTGCGTCCTTTGATGTTGAAGGCAATTGGAACAAGTTGTCATAGAAGTTTTGCAAGATGTTCTTTCCAGTTAGCAAGGTACAACATCTAAGAAGGCATGTGGCCACTTTCACGCAAGGAGAAGAGGAAGGGATAGACCAAGCTTGGAATAGGTTTAATGAGTTGATCTAACAAGGACCAAGACTCAGCTTCTCCGGTGACGTACTCTTGCATACATTTTTGTTTTCCCTAACCCCTAGTTGCATGCAACACGTCCAAATGTGTGCAGGTGGGGATCTCATGGAGAAAACACTTGTCACACCCTGAAATTTTCCAATTTCAGGATGTGAATAGAAAGAATAATTAAATAACAATTTTCTCATAATTTTAAAATATTTCCAATATTTATTTTTCTTTACAGGAAATATAGCATAGGAAAAAAATCCTTGTTTGATTTCTAAATTAAATAAAAACTTGTGAGTGTTGCATTCATGCCGATGCATCTTGGTGCTTCCTGAGTGCTTAAGGTTTCAAAAGGCGTTTAGGAGCTGTCCAAATCCTCCCGAAAATTTTCCGGATTTTTCTGGGATTTATTCTCATTTTCCTTGAGCTATTTCTATTTATTAGAAGGCTCTAAAATCTTTTTCATGAGCTCCAAATACTTTATTTGGATTGTTCATGTCATAATCTACCTCTAGGAATTTTCCTGGAATTTTTGTGATTTTCGGAGTATTTTTCGTGCCCTTAAGCAATTTCTAGTTTTCGCTGGAATAGTTTTCGCACAGGAAATAAATTCTGGAAAAAAAAGAAAAAAGAAAAAAAAACTAACCTATTCCTAACGGGCCGAGCCCGGAGGCCCGACCCGGTCCGCACCACCCGCGCCCGCTTCGGCCCGCTAGGCCCGACGTGGCCCATCCGGCCGGGGAGAGGCCGAGGCCAACACGGCCATGGCCGCCGCCGCCTCGGCGCCCGCGCCCGCCCTATAAAAGGGCAGCACCGCCCCTCGCGCCGCCGCCCTAGCGTGCCCTCCGCCGCGCCCGTAGCCGCGCGCCGCCGCCTGCTGGAGCGCGAAGCCCGAGCCGCCGCCCCTGCTGCAAGATGCGCGCCCCGCTGCCTGCTAAAGCCTGGAAGACCGACCCCGAACCACAGCGGTTGACCTTCGAAATCCGGCCAAATCCGTCCGTCTCCATCGATGGTGAGTACATCCCTGCGATCCCCTCGAACTCCTCTCTCCGTTTTGCATCTTCCCGAAACCCCTAGCTGCTCGGAAGCCCGCGGATTGGAGGCGCCAGGAGCACGTTCCTGTGCGTGGGAAGTTCTGTTCGTTCCAAGCTACAGGTTGAAGAAGATAAGGTCAGTTTGCACTTAGGCCCCTAGACTTTCCATGTAATATTTAGATCTATTTTCTGTCTTGCCCAATATATAGATAACCCCCTAGAAAGATCCCACCTTTCACACATAAATCCAACCCGAGTCTTTTTCAGATCTAACCCTGTCCTTTATCAGTTTCGCAAGCACTATTTGATGTGTATTGCAGATCTTCTTAGCTAGCCCCTGAAGTCTATAGTTAATCACATATAGGTCCTTCCATCTTGTTTTATCCATATCTTCCACGTTTTAACTCTGTTTTTATCCGTTCAAGTTGCGTCAGGTCCATATTAATGTAAAGTACGCGTTAGTGTTGTGTTTTCACCTTATTTTGTTTTCTGAAAATAAAATTAATATTAATTTTGATTAATGTCTATTTACACATGTCTTTTATAAATAAAAGTAATATAGATCTATATATCGTTTTTTTATAAGCAAATTTAATTTGATTAATGTTTCTATCACATGTTTTTGCACAAAAAGTTAATTAGATCTTTATCTCGGTTTTCATAAACCAAATGTTAATTTGTTTAATAGTTAATTAATCTTTTCTAATTAAAATTTGATTAAGCTTTTACATCGGCTTTCATAATAAATATTAATTTGATTAATGCCAATATTATAATGTTTTTAATAATAATATGATCTACTCGAATTACAAAGTTACGTTTAGATTGTTCATATAGTTTGGTTTTTATAAAATTAAATGTTTAATTGGTATAATCTATATATGAATCTTTGTAAATAAAACTTGACTAGTTCTTTACACCGGTTTTGCAAATAAAGTTTAATTTACTTTAATTCCAACTTAGGGTATTTTCTTTATGAAATATCCTTTGCACATTTGCTCATTAAAATAAACCTAAGCTTATAGTCTTGCTCTCTCTCATATGTGCAAATCAATCGTTAGACGTTCTTTACCTCAGTATCTCTTTTGATCAAGTCTATCTGAAGCTCTGAATCTTTCTAGTGTTAGCTCAAGCTCTGTCTCAGTGTGTCTCTGTTGTAGAGCTAGCCTTCTTTCAAGCTCCAGATCTTTCCAATCCTAGTGCATATCATCCTATCATAATTGTCTTCTATGTAAGACAACTATACTCCTTCAGTTTTTTGTGATCCAATCTTTAACATCTAGCTAGTTCATGAATCAGCTGCGTTCTCGTACCTAATCTATCGTAGCTATCTTTCTTTAGAGTTTACCCTGTTATCTGCTTCACCTGTCAGATCAGTTCATCCTTGGTTAGTGTGTCAGTTGTTCATCCGAGTTCTCTTTGTAGGGTAGTTCTCCTAAACCCTAGCCTAAGGTTTGTGTGCGTGCTATAGTTCGTTGTTATCATTCTAGTTCGTTTCACCTTAACTTGTACGTTAGCATGTGTATCACCTGTTACTTGTTTTAATCTTAAAGATGCATGTTAATCTTGACTAATTCTTATTCCAATGCTTTTATACATAAAAAGTGATTAGGTTCTAATCCGGTTTTCTTTAATCATGATGTAATTGGTTAATCCCTATTCATAACTAGTTTTTCTAAATAAAAGGTGCTAGAGTTAAACATCGGTTTTCATAATAAAGTTAATATGCCTAATGACATCATAAATGCCTTTTCAATAATAAATGTGTTTAGTTAAACACGCGACCTAAAGTTACTCGTTTAGGTGTCTTGTACTTGCTTCATCTTTCTAAAGTTTTGTTAATTTGACATAACTTCCACTCAAATGTTATAAATAAAATTTGATTAGGTTTATCGTGATTTCTTTAATTAAATGTAACTTGTTTAATGGTAACATAGAGTATTTCTCTGAAATATTCTTTCACATGATTTCTCAATTAAAATATGCCAAGCGTAGTCTCTTGTTGTTTGATAATAATCTCACGATAGTTCCGAGCTTAGTTCTGTTTCAGCGTTTCTTGCGCTTGCGTAACCTTTGGGATCCAGCTCTATCTTAGTGTGATCTTTCCGGTCCTTGCTCAATCTTCCGCAATCATATCTTCAAAGTTAACCAAACCTTTCCCTTCCAAGCACCTTGTGTTCTTTAGTGATCCATCTAATCAAGCCTATCCTTTAGTGCGTTCTTTTAAAGTTTCCTTTTGATTGATGTATTGTTCTAGGTTGTACTCGTGCATTTGCTTTGCATGTTTTGTGCCCGATGATTGATGCGAGTAGAATGAACGTGGTTCGAGAGCTTGGAAGAATGTGAAGGTGAAGACAATCTGAGCAACTACTCTTTGGTTAAAGGCAAGTGTGTCCTTGATCTTTTGTCCCAATAACTTTATTAATCACTTTGCATTGCTTTGCATTAATTTTGATGGGTGCCTATTAAGGATGACTAGCCTCTTTTGACCATTATCTTGAACCTGGTTTTAATTAATATTGATGGTATCTATTGCTTAGTTTGCTCAACTGGGTTGGTAATAATCAACATGGTTATCATTTCATGCTCTATGTTCCTTCATGATAACTTTGATACAAGATCACTGTGCATTAATCGGAACATGGAGAACCACCCAGGAAAACAGTACAACCACAAGAACTAATGGGCAATGGTCTTGGCTGAATAATTAGGAACTTTAGCTTGGAGTGATCTTGCCTGATAAGGACAAGGGATCGGCGGTACTATGGGTTATGGACTCGCTCTAGCAGGGGGTCGGGTGAGTTATTCTTTTATGGTGGGGTATCGACCTGCTAGGGGACTTTATACCTTGCTAACTGATCCGGACCTTGTGGGTCACAACTTGTTGGAGAACCTTTGTAAAGGCCTTGTAGCGTCCCTATGCAGCCACACCTCGGTAGTGTGGTATGGTGCCTGCGCAGCATCGCATGGTTGGGTTCAAAGTTCTTCGGAGCTTTTACGCTGCTTGTGGTGAAAGTGTACAACCTCTGCAGAGTGTCAAACTAATCGATTAGCCGTGCCCACGGTCACGGGCGGCCTGGACCCTCACATGATAATTGAACTTGAAGATGGACTTAAATCGTGTTCTCTGGTTATGCTTGCCATGTGCTCATGGTGTATCTCTTACCTTATGCTTAATTGTGGGTTGGTATATACTTATACTTTATTAGTAATCAGGTGCCAATAAAACTTGACCAACTAAAATGCTAAATGCTTATAGCCCAGTCCACTATAAAGCCTTTGCATTCATTCTTTCCCCACACTTGCTGAGTACGACAAGTGCTCACCCTTGCTATAAACAATGTTGCTCAGAAGGAGGAAGCTACTGCGAAGTCTTGTGAAGATGTTGCCTGGTTCTAGGCGTACGCAACCCCCGCCGATCGCTTGTGGTGTTTGGTGTCTTCGTTTCCAGGATTAAGCGTAAATCTCTGATAATCTCCCTTTTTCTTACGTGATATTGTTTCTGTTATTCACTTATGTCAGCTATATGCATGAAACTTGATCCTGGCATGCATATAGGTTTGCACTTGGTTTTCTTTGGAAAAACAGGTGTGACAACACTCACGGAAGCCGCTCAACTTTTACAAAAGATTAGTAAAGCGGCGGCCACGCAAAGAGATTGGGAAACAATACTTACAGGAGAGCTAGAATATAATTCAAGAATGAGGAAGTGTGCTGAAATTTCTAAAGAGGTACCCCCGGAGTCACAAAAGAGAAGCCAATCCCGGAAAAGCTTGAAGAAGAGAACATCAAGTCAAGAACTACCCCGAGCGTTGACTTCGGCGAATCAAATTAAATAACCAAGAGGAGTATGTCAAGCGCGAAGCCATTAAGGCAGTTCGAACACATGGATTGGGTTCCAATCGATTACGGAGAAGTATTCGACAAGAGAAGACCGTTCCCTAACCAAAAGGGGATGGCAAGAGCATTGGAAGTGGATTTCCCACTGGAAAAGAGAGCGGAAGATTCATACGAACTTGAAACCACTGGTGAGATCTTTCAAAAGCTCTTTGGTGATGATGAAGTGGATCCGGAACACATTGCCGAGGTGAAAGGAATCATGGGGATCAAGCCTGAAGCATCGCCATACGCTCGCCTCGCCGAAGTTTACGCGTTAGGATCCGAAGAAGAGAAGACGGTACCACACTTGAGTTGCGAGATCAATGGATTTCAATGCAAAGCCTTGTGCGACATCGGAGCCCAAGTAAGTAACCTATCGGAAGGACCGATACGGCGAACCAGAGGGGGGGAGTGAATGGGTGCCAATAAAAATTCTTCTCGAAGGAGCTGGAAACTCCAACAAGATGAACACGGCTTCCAACAAATGTCTCCGACACACTAACCAAGTTGGTCAAGCCCACGTAGCCACTGGAGTGCCACTGGACCTAGGAACCAACACACAACCTTCCGACCCGAGAACGCAGCGGAACACCACACCTCGAGTCCACTAACCAACACCGGTTAGATCGGTGAGCACCACTGGTCAGACCGGTCCCTGCTGATGAGAGTTGACGACTTCCACTAAGTGGCTTAACACCGGTCAGGCCGGTGCAACACACCAGTCAGACCGGTCTAAGCCTGAAAGCCCCCAAATCACCAAACAGGCCAACCGACCTCCAAACTGACCCAAACTCAAAACAGCCCCAACATAGGACAACAGCAAACTCACCCAGACATTCACATGAGCAAAAACCCACCAAGAGATGCACCGGTCAGACCGGTCAAGAGCACCGGTCAAACCGGTGTAGCTTGGGCAGCTCGGGATGAACAACACCCTCGGGTCAACTCCCCCAAATCCTAACCTCGATCTCCCGAAACGCTCCACGGACTTGAACAAGACTTTGGGGGTAATAGGAACACCTCATGAGGAGTCCATAGCCAAGTTTAATCCCACCAAAACTTGTCCAAAAAGGATGAATTGAAGAAATCCCGCCAAGAACAACTCTAACCCTAGAAGTCGGAAAACCCCAAAACCGAGCCCCTTTACTCACGGATTTGGGAGGGGAATCACAGCCCAAAGAACCACGAAGGGTTCCCACAAATTTCCCCCATCAAATCCCCAAGAGGAAGGTTCCGAAAACAACCCATGAAAAACACCAAGAAAGAGCTCCGAAAATCACCACGAAGAACAACCGGGAACAACACAACAAGGCCTTGAGGAACCACGCCGAATCATCTATACAAGCCACAAAGGTTCATACAAGGTCTAGCTTGCTGCCCGATCATCCAACCCTCTCACAAGATCTCACCATGAAGCTCTCAAGCTAGTCCCATGGAAGTCCTAAGAAAATAGGAGGGGCAAATAGGAAAGCAAATGAACTAGGGTTCCAAGAGAGTTGGCTGCCATTCTCTCACCTCTTGGGTTATATGGAGGCATCCGAAAGTCTAAAATACCCTTTCCTAACAACTAGGGATACAAGCCCCTCAAGGGAGGTTTTGGAAGTCTTCAAGCTTTCTCCATCGGACGGATGCCCGGCGACCGCAACCTGCTTAGCCTCGACGCAAGCCTTGCGATCCCGACGCGTGTCCTCCGCTTCGAAGATTCCGGACTGCGTCGTCGCACACCGGTCAGACCGGTGCTCCTCACCGGTGAGACCGGTCAGACCCACCGGTCAGACCGGTCTGGCACTGCTGCAGCACCGTCTTCGGTTCTTCGGTCTTGGCTTTGTGGATCAACCAAGGAACCCAGTGGTTTTCTGGTGAACCACCGGAACCCCGCGAACTCAGTGTAGCCTCCGCCAATCACCACTCATGACTCGGCTCCCACGTAGTCCCGGCTCGACCTTGGTTTTGAGGCTCAACCAAGAAACCGTCCATGACTTCATCTTGCTGTTAATGCCACCATGCGGCCCGCACTTGACCCCGCTGGCCACCGGGTCCCTCGAACGAAGCCTAGTTGTCTTCTCCGCACCTGGAGGCCTCACCGGCGACGACCTTTCGCGCTTGTTCTTCACCTACACCAACACTAGCCAAGCCGCAACCTGCACCTGCAATACTTAGCCAAGAATCAGTCCACACAACATTGTCAATCACTCATCACACAAGGAAGCGACCATCCACTGGTCCTCGAACCACACATGGTCCTCAATCTCCCCCTTGATGTGTGCATTGACAACACCCACATATAGTAACAAGAGAGAAAAGAAAAAGAAAAGAAACGAACAAAAAGAAACTCCAACAAGCGATCAAAAGGCAAACAAAGGCAAAGAGCAAGATCACTTGAAGAAGACAAGTCTCGGACCCCTTAGGCAAGGGCAACGACTCGACACATCTCAGACAAAACAAAGCTCAAGCAAAAAGCGCAAACCACTGAATCAAAGCTCGAACAACCACACAGAGCTGCAACTCCCCTAGACAAATGCATGCAAACCACTTAAAAACAGGGCAGCTGCAACACCTTTAGCTCACACCGGTCAGACCGGTCACCACCACCGGTCAGACTGGTGCCCAACATGTGCACAGGGCCAGCACTCTGACCGGTCAGACCGGTGACCACGACCGGTCAGACTGGTGCACACCAGAGCCTAGAAATGGCTCGAAACCACCTGAAAACCTTCTAAAAGCATCCAGCAAGCCGTTTCAAGATCAAACTTCTCTCCCTTGTTGGCAATGCATGAATCAAGCCAAAAATGCAAAACTTTCAACCTAGAGCTTCTCAAATAGACAAAATTCAACATAGGATGCTACATGTGTCCAAATAAGCAAGTTAGATACTCTATAGCTTCGTATCGACATCAACTAGAAGATCACCAAGTTTCACAACCATTGGACGAAGCTAAGATGGATTTGGGTAATTTTGCGAAAAATTTGCCTCTCATGAGCAAAGTCCTAAACATGATCAAAACATATAAAAATGGCAAAGCCACACAAACTTCATGCTACGACAACCATTCTAATCCTAAGACCATCACAAACACCCACAAGCACCTCATGTCATGTCAAAGCCACCGAGCCATGTGCCTACTTCTATGTATGAGACTTCTCATTGGTAGGCATCATGCAACGGTTTAGCACCCAAAGCAAATTAAATTCAGCACATATGACATGGGAGCACATTTTCCAAGCATTTTACATTTCATTTTCAGATTTATGAATGGTACATGAAATGTCGTTGCGACAAAAAGGAACTTATGCAGCTCCACAAGATGAAGCAAGAGGGCTAAACATTCATGATGGCAAATGAGCCTTTGGCCCCATATGATCAATAAACTAGGTATCCAACCACAAATTAAGCATAACCAAGACACTAAAACATATCAAGATCACATAAAGGCATTTACACATGAGAGAGCATACATGTGACATTTTTCAAAAAGCATAGCCATCAACCATGGATTATTCATCAAGATCATCAAGAGCTAAGCCAAACTAACCATAGTATACCAAACAAGCTCACAAAGACATAAATAGAATTCCATGGTGAACAATGTATATGAGAGAAGCATTTCCTAACTAATGCATATGATACAAAATGCATGCAATCTAATATACAAGGATGCCTATACATCATGTTACATATGCCATGCCAAATGCAAGAAATGCACAAAGGAAAGCTATACATATGCTACAAAAGGAGCTCCCACACACCCAACTCAAGAAAACAAACACACACCAAGCTCCCCCCCGCAAACGAGTGAAAGTTGCTTGATCTAGGGGTTTGGTGACAACATCGGCTAGTTGGTCATGTGTGGGTACATGGATCAAAGCTATCTTTCCTTTCTCTACGTTGTCTCTTAGAAAATGATACCTCACTTCTATGTTCTTGGTTATGGAATGGAGCACTGGGTTCTTTGCAACGCTTATGGCACTGGTGCTATCACATTGAAGTGGGACATGGGTATACTCCTCACCAAAGTCACTCATGGTGTATGAAATCCAAAGGAGCTGAGAGCAACAACTAGCAGCGGCAACGTACTCGGCCTTGTAGTGGATTGTGCAACACTTGACTGTTTGCGGGAAGACCAAGACACCAAAGAGGAACCCAAAAACTGGCAAGTCCCAGAAGTGGACTTCCGATCCAACTGACACCCGGCAAAATCCGCGTCTGAAAAACCATGAAGCGCCAAAGAAGAGGACGCAAAGTACTAAAGGCCGAAGTCGAGAGTGTGATGCAAGTACCTGAAAATTTGCTTCACGGCTTGCCGATGCGAAGTCCTCAGAGACGCTTGAAAACGAGCGCACAGACATACCGAAAATTGGATGTCCGGCCTCGTCACCATCAAGTAGAGGAGTGACCCGATCAAGGTTCGGTACTCCTTCTGGTCCACATGTTCACCTACCTCGTCCGCATCAAGAGCTGTAGTCATACTCATCGGCGTCGTCATAGCCTTGGAATCCTCCATCTTGAACTTCCGCACAATGTCCTTGGTGTACTTAGCTTGGTGCACAAATGTTCCTTCCTTTGATTGCTTGATTTGTAGCCCGAGGAAGAACTGCAACTCGCCCATCAAGCTCATCTCAAATTCCCTGCTCATATCCTCTGCAAACATTGCAACAAGAGATTTAGACGAGCCACCAAAGACAATATCATCCACGTACACCTGCACAATCAGGATATCTCTGCCTTGCCTCAGTAAAAATAAGGTCTGATCGAGCTTCCCCATCCCAAAACCTCTCTCAAACAAGAACCCCTCAACCTTCCATACCAAGCTCTAGGCGCCTGCTTCAACCCATACAGCGCCTTCCTCAACTTGTACACCCGGTGGGGGTACTTCTCACTCTCAAACCCCGGAGGCTGCCTCACATACACTTCTTCCTCCAACACACCATTCAGGAAAGCAGTCTTCACATCCATTTGGTGCAACTTGAACCCTTTAGCCACGGAAAAGGCTAGAATAATCCTAATCTCCTCCAAACGGGCTACGGGAGCAAAGGTCTCCTCGTAGTCAATCCCCTCCTTCTGACTGAACCCCTGAGCAACAAGCCTCGACTTGTTTCTCACAACCTCACCTTTCTCTCCCTCTTTGTTCTTCCACACCCACTTTGTACCAATCAGCTTACACCCTGGAGGAGGGTCAACCAACTCCCAAACCTGATTCCTCTCAAAGTTTTCCAACTCTTCATGCATCGAATTAACCCAATTGTGATCAGATAGTGTGTGTCCAATGTCTCTGGGCTCAAAAGTAGCAACAAATGCAGCATGAGCGAAATGAGAATTGTTCCGAACCCTAGATTGTGTAGCGCGTTCATTCATGTCGCCGATGATCCTCAAAGCTGGGTGATCCACTTGTACTCGCCGGGGAGGTTCTCGCCTCGATGCTACCTCCCCCTCAACAACAGCTTCTCCTCATTCTTGATTTGTCGTCGTAGGTGTAGGAGAGGGTTTGTCCACCACCATAGTCGAAGTAGTGGGTACATGTTCAGCCGGGGGCACCACACCGCCATCTTCATCGTCTCCATGTTCATGCTCCTCCTCCTGAAAGATCTCCTCGCCAAGCTCATCATCACCTGCACACTCAAAGACAAGCTGACTACGTGGCTGTGTCTCGTCGAAGGTTACCTCGCAAGTCTCCACGATTTGGTTAGTTTCAAGATTGAGCACACGATATGCTCTAGAATGAGATGCATAACCAAAGAAAATACCATCGACAGACCTAGCCTCAAACTTATCCAACTTCTTTCCTTTCTTCAGAATGAAACACTTGCAACCAAAGACATGGAAGTGACTCACCTTGGGTGTGCGACCATGCATCAACTCATAGCATGTTTTCTTCTTGTTCACTCTGAGGTAGATCCTGTTTGACACATAGCATGCGGTATTCACCGCGTCAGCCCAATACCTTCTCGGAGTCCTATGCTCATCAAGCATCGCCGAGCCATCTCGCACAAGGTCCTATTCTTCCTTTCCACAACACCTTTCTGGGGAGGCGTATACGGACTCGAAAACTGGTGCTCAAGACCCAAGTCATGCCAAAAGGTTTCAAAACGAGAGTTTCTGAATTCCGAGCCATTATCACTGCGGATTGCTCGTATGGCATCTCCGTGCCTCTCGTTCCTCAACCTCAAGACTGGATCTCGAACAAAACTAAACGTCTCCCCCTTATCCTCGAGAAAGAACACCCACGCATACCGAGAATAGTTGTCCACAACAACAAGGACATACCACTTCCCACCCGCAGATCGCACACGAGCTGGGCCAACAAGGTCCATATGGAGCAGCTCGCATGGACGCTTAGTCATCACACCGGTGAGAGGTGGGTGAGAAGAGGCCAACATCTTGGCATGGCTACACGGCGCACAAACCAACTCTTTCTCAAGCCTCAACCGTGGCAATCCTCGGACCAAATTGAGTTTACTCAAGCGAGACAAAAGGTCAAAGCTCAAGTGACCCAACTTCCTATGCCACTTCCACAACTCACTCGAAGAACCACCCAAGAAACAACACTCCACACCCGAAGATTGAGAAAAATCAGCACGAAACACCTGACCCTCGGGAACGACCATACAAACAAGGTCCTTCGAGAGTCTAAAATCCGAGAACCACCAGGCCGAAACAACACCTCAAAACCCTCATCCAACAGCTGGGACACAGAAAGCAGATTCTACCCCAGCGATTGAACCAGAGCAACACGCCCGAGAGTGATCTTGTCACTCACCTTAATCTCACCTTCTGAAAGCACACGCCCACGCCCATTGTCCCCAAAAGTGATGTACCTCCTTGTCACCACCTGGACGAGACTTGAGAACCACCCCATGTCTCCGGTCATATGCCTCGAGCAACCAGAGTCAATCAACCAAATGTTCTTCAAGTCTCCCACCTGAAATTCAAAAACGAGCACGTGAGCGAACAAACGACTCAGCACTGGAGTTAGTACCAAAAGAGCAAAACCAGTGCCGAGCCATTTGCTCGAAAGTGGGGTTAGCACAAACCAAGCCATCTCTATTACCAAAGCTACCTCCACGAACACCACCACGGTAACCACCCTGAGGGGACCACCCCTCTTTGCCTGGAGGAGGACCAAAACCACGAAAGAAAGCCCGTGGATCGTCCCTCCTCTCCTTCTCAAAGCTAAAACTCCTCCCATCCCCGTAGTGAACTCGAGGGGGAGAATGCCTAGCAACCTGACCACCTGCAAAATCTCTAGCCCAACCACCAGAACCACGACCTCCAGAAACAACCCTCGCACCTGTACGAGCACGAAACCCAAACTATCGCCTGTCCAGGCCTGCACCGGTCTGACCGGTACCCCCACACCGGTCTGACCGGTGTAGCCTAGACAGCAGCACCACCAACAGCCTTCCGCTCTCCCCAAGCCCGAACTATCCTCGCACTCGCCATGGCCCTGGGCATCTGCACACGAGGCTCAAGTACACCATCGGAATGGTGGTACTTGTCCTTATTAGCCCACTGCTTTGCCATTCTCTCCTCTCGCTTCCTCTTGAAGCAGAACTCATCTTTATGGCCATCTCTCCCACAATAGCCACAATGGAACCTCACAAGCTTAGGCTTAGGCTTGGGTTGTGGCTGCTCACTTGGTTTCTCTCCACTCAACTTCTCCACCGGTTTCTCCTCACTAGCCTTCTCACTTTCTTTCCCAAAGAAAACTTTCCAGGAAGTGCTCACAAACTTGATAGGCTTTTGGAGATCATTTTTGGGTGTAGGAAACACGTGTGGAGCGGGGGTTGTGTCTAGTCGATTCCTAAGATGGTTAGGTTTTGGAGGGGAATCATTTTTGTGGTGGGTTTTTGGTGGTTCTGGGATATTCTCTCCACTTCCCTCACCAACCTTGTTTGCCCCAAGTCCCTCACCATCCTGCCTCTTAAATGCCTCGTTCATCATCCTCAACTGAGGCTCATGAGCAGACAACCAACCCATCAACTTTCTCCGCTCATCATTCTCATCCTGCAAACGATCAACATAATGTGCAAGTTCCAAATTTTTCAAAGCATGCATTTCACAGGTAGAGCATGATGTAGGCATGGGTTCTTTCAGCTTAGACTCAAGAGGACTAGTGTAAGCATGCATCTCATCAATCTTAGCATGCAAAACGGGGCAAGAAGTGCAAGCACCTAGCAAAGCAGGTCTAGATTTAAGCTCAGCCACTTCAACCCTAAGAACATCTAGTTCCTCACACTTGGAGGCATGATTCTCCTTAAACAAGGCAGGATCAGCAAGAAAGATGGAGCAATCAGCACAATCAACCTCATCAGAAACAACAGGGCTAGCCTTAAGGGAATATTTCTCAAGCTTGCTATCAAGAACATGTGTTTCTAGCTCAGTCACTCTAGTCCTAGCATCCTCGAGTGAAGCCCTAAGCTCTTTTCTCATTTTCTTTGCCTCTCTAAGCATGTCATCACGGTTATCAAGCAAAGAGCCAAGTCTCTCATTCTCTTGGCGCAAGAAGGGAAGTTCATCACGCACCTCGTTGTCGGACTCAGAGTCCGAGTCACTCCGTGTGCTTTTCTTGCTGCCAGAGCTCAGCGCCATGGTGCAGAAGCCGTCTCTAGCGAAGCAGCTCAGCCCGCTCAGGTTCTTGGACGACTTCCTACTCTTGCGACGATCGCCTTCGTCTTCACTGCTGCTTGAGCTCGAGGTGGAGTACGCGGAACTGGAGTCGATGTCGCTCGCTCCAACCATCGCTCGGGCCTTGCCTCGGCTCGCCTTGTTCCTCGATTGTCGCCCATCCTTGTGCTTGTTCTTGTACTTGCTCTTGTGGTCGCGCCTCGACCGGTACTTGCCATCCATGCTCGACTTGTGCTTGTAGTTGTCCTTGTTCTCGACCTTCTACGGGCAGTCGACGACGAAGTGTCCTGGCTTTCCGCACTGGAAGCATGTCCTCGTGTTCCTCCTCATGTTAACTCGGTTCTCGTGCAGCCTCTCGAACCACCTCGTCGGGAGCGCCAGCTCGTCCTCTCCAAGCACGTCGAACTCCTCATCTGGCATAGACATCAAGGAGGACACAGAGAACATCCTAGTGGATGGGTTAGCGTTAGCCTTTCCTTTCGAACCACCAATGAGGGAAAGACTATGGGAGTCAGTCGGACCCTCGAGCTTGGCTGTCATGCCCCTATCCACTTCAGCCGACTTGATCTTCGAGAACAGCTCGTTCACCGTCAGAGTGTCATACTTCTCTGACTCCACAATGGCCTCGAACTTTCCGCCCCATATTGTACGATCCAAAGTGTGTAAGAGTTTGACAGCTCTATCATGATCATCGTACAGGAGCACGTCCACATTGGCCCTCATGTTGTTCACAACCACCGTGAACCTCTGAAACAAGGCATCAATGGACTCACCGGGGAGATGAGTGAAGTTCTCGTACTCTCTCCGGTAGGTCGCATACATCCGTGCCTGGACCTGGCCATTCGCAACATGAGCCTCCTTCAGCACCGTCCAAATTCTACAAGCCAAGTGCTAGGTCTACACCTGATCGAACTCAGGCTGACACAAAGCACGAAACAAGTAGTCGACTGCCTTATTGTTGGCGTCGAACATGTCCCTCGATCCTGGAGCAAGGAAGTTCATCGGCTGGACATAGCTTGAGTCCACCGTGACATCCCAAAGGATCTGCCCTTTCCCTCGGAGGAATGCCGCCATCCGCTTACTCCACATCTGGTACTTCTTGCTACAGAAGTGTGGAGGACCCGAACCCCGTTCTTGGTACGCCATCCTTGGATCCAAGACTGGTTAGAGTCAATAAAGACCCGAACCGGCTTTGATACCACTTGAAGGACCGATACGGCGTACCAGAGAGGGGGGAGTGAATGGGAGCCGATAAAAATTCTTCTCAAAGGAGATGGAAACTCCAACAAGATGAACACGAGTTCCAACACACGTCTCCGACTCACTACCCAAGCTGGTCGAGCCCACGTAGCCGCTGGAGTTCCACTGGACCTAGGAACCAACACACAACCTTCCGACCTGAGAACGCAGTGGAACACCAAACCTCGAGTCCACTGACCAACACCGGTCAGATCGGTGAGCACCACCAGTCAGAACAGTCCCTGCTGGTGAGAGTTGACGACTTCCACTAAGTAGCTTCACACCGGTCAGGCCGGTGCAACACACCGGTTAGACCGGTCTAAGCCTGAAAGCCCCCAAATCACCAAACAGGACAACCGATCTCCAAACTGACCCAAACTCGAAACAGCCCCAACACAGGACAATAGGAAACTCACCCAGACGTTCACCCAAGCAAAAACCACCAAGGGATGCACCGGCCAGACCGGTCAAGAGCACCGGTCAGACCGGTGTAGCCTGGGCAGCTCAGGATGAACAGCACCCGCGGGTCAACTCCCCAAATCCAAACCTCGATCTCCGAATCTCTCCACGGACTTGAACAAGACTTTGGGGTAATAGGAACACTCATGAGGAGTCCATAGCCAAGTTTAATCCCACCAAAACTTGTCCAAAAAGGAGGAATCGAAGAAATCCCGCCAAGAACAACTCTAACCCTAGAACTCGGAAAACCCCAAAATCGAGCCCCTTTACTCACGGATTTGGGAGGAGAATCACAACCCAAAGAACCACGAAGGGTTCCCACAAATTTCCCCCATCAAATCCCCAAAAGAAAGGTCCCGAAAACAACCCAAGAAAAACACCAAGAAAGGGCTCCGAAAATCACCACAAGAACAACCGGGAAGAACACAACAAGGCCTTGAGGAACCACGCCGAATCATCTATACATGCCCCAAAGGTTCATTCAAGGTCGAGCTTGCCGCCCGATCATCCAACCCTCTCACAAGATCTCACCACGAAGCTCTCAAGGTAGTCATATGGAAGTCCTAAGAAAATAGGAGGGGAAAATAGGAAAGCAAATGAACTAGGGTTCCAAAAGAGTTGGCTGCCATCGTCTCACCTCTTGGGTTATATGGAGGCAACCGAAAGTCTAAAATACCCTTTCCTAACAATTAGGGATACAAGCCCCTCAAGGGCGGTTTTGGAAGTCTTCAAGCTTTCTCCATCGAACGGATTCCCGGCGACCGCAACCTGCTTAGCCTCGATGGAAGCCTTGCGATCCCGACGCGTGTCCTCCGCTTCGAAGATTTTGGACTGCATCGTCGCACACCGGTCAGACCGGTGCTCCTCACCGGCCGACCCACCGGCCGGACCGGCTCGGCACCGCCGCAAAGACCGTCTTCGGTTCTTCGGTCTTGGCTTTGTGGATCAACCAAGGAACCCAGTAGTTTTCTGGTGAACCACCAGAAACCCCATGAACTCGGTGTAGCCTCCGCCAATCACCACTCATGACTTGGCTCCCACGAATTCCCGGCTCGACCTTGGTTTTGAGGCTCAACCAAGAAACCGTCCATGACTTCATCTTGATGTTTATGCCACCATGCGGCCCGCACTTGACCCCGCTGGCCACCGGGTCCCTCGAACGAAGCCTACTTGTCCTCTCCACACCTGGAGGCCTCACCGGCGATGACCTTTCGCGCTTGTTCTTCACCTACACTAACACTAGTCAAGCTGCAACCTGCACCTGCAATACTTAGCCAAGAATCAGTCCATACAACATTGTCAATCACTCATCACACAAGGAAGCGACCATCCACCGGTGCTCGAACCACACATGGTCCTCACTATCTTCTAAAATTTACGATAAAGTTCAAGACTACAACCTAGACTTAGCTCCAACATCAACGAAATTAATCATGGGAGATGGCAGAATTATTAGACTTCTAGGTATTGCTTGCAACATGAATGTAAACATCTCTGGAAAATGTATACCAACCGATTTCGTTGTTATTGATTCTTACCATAGTAATCATGATCATATAATCCTAGGTAGGCCCTTTCTTAAGTTGGTTGATGCCGTGTTGGATGCTGGAAAAGGCAAAGTAACAATGAACATTAATGGAAAGAAGTACACTTATTACTTTCTTTGTGTTTCTAAACAACCTTCACCTTTTCCTCCTGAAGACGAAGAAGTAGAGGAGGTAGATAGTATTGTCTTGTTGAAACCCTTAGAGACCCACTGCAAAGAGTGATGGAGAATCAACCTAATTATCAACAAGATGAAGAACTAGAACAAGCAACAATAGGATTAGAACCACAATATAGAAGCATGGAGGAAGAAAAATTTGAGGACATAGGAGAAATTGAACCCGAGGAGCCACAAGTGCCCGAGGTGGATCTTAAACCTTTGCCTAAAGGATTAAAATACGAATTTTTGGGCCTAGACAAGTCTTATCCAGTAATCATGAGCGACGAGTTGAGTCCCGAAGAAAATGAGAAGTTGCTGAATTTATTGAAAAGGCATAGAAAGGTGATTGAATACTCGATCAATCATCTCAAAGGTCTTAGCCCAGTCTTTTGCACTCATCATATACCTATGGAAGACCAATGTAAGCCCGTAGTGGACCACCAAAGGAGGCTAATTCATGCCATGCGAGAGGTAGTGAAGAAAGAGGTCATCAAGTTACTTGATACCATAATCATTTACCCGATTCCGCATAGCGAATGGGTGAGCCTGGTACATTGTGTACCGAAGAAAGGAGGTTTAACCGCGGTGAAGAATGAATTGATACCGCAAAGAACCGTGACCGAGTGGAGGATGTGTATCGATTATCGAAAGCTAAACAAAGCAACGAAGAAAGATCAGTTCCCCTTACCGTTCATTGATAAGATGCTCGAGAGATTAGCAAACCATGCTTATTTCTGCTTTCTCGATGGATACTCGGGATTCATGCAAATTCACATTCACCCGGATGATCAACACAAAACAACGTTCACATGACCTTATGGAACATTTGCATATAGAAGGATGCCCTTCGTTCTATGCAACGCTCCGACCTCTTTTCAACGCTGCATGATGGCTGTATTCTCGGAATTCATCAAAGAAATCGTCAAGGTGTTCATGGATGATTTTTCCGTTTATGGAAATACATTCATATATTGCTTGGCAAACTTAGATAAGGTACTTACGAGGTGTGCGAAGGTAGACTTGGTGCTAAATTGGGAAAGTGCCACTTCATGGTAAAGCAAGGCATAGTGCTCGGACATGTTATATCGGAGAGAGGAATCAAAGTGGACAAAGCTAAAGTGGAGATGGTTGAGCAACTCCCACCTCCGACAGATGCTAAGTCCTTGAGGAGCTTTCTAGGCCATGCCGGATTCTATAGAAGATTTATTAATGACTTCTCAAAGATCACTAAGCCTTTTTAACAAATGTCCTTCAAAAGGATGTGGCATTTGACTTCGATGAGAAGTGCTTAGCGGCATTCTGGACCTTGAAAAGTGCTTTGGTGAGTGCTCCCATTATTGAACCTACGGATTGAAGCCAACCTTTCGAGATCATGTGTGATGCAAGTGACTACGCCGTATGAGCGGTTTTGGGTCAAAGAAAGGAAGGTCGAGTTCATGTCGTTTACTACGCTAGTAAAACTCTTAATGAGGCGCAATTAAACTATGCCACTACGAAGGAAGAGTTGCTAGCGGTGGTATTCGCCTTTGAAAAATTCAGATCTTACATCGTGAATTCGAAGGTCCTTGTTTACACCGATCATACGGCCATCAAGTATCTCTTGGCTAAGAAGGATGCTAAACCAAGGTTGATCCGTTGGATCCTTCTTCTCCAAGAGTTCGATGTTGAAATTCGTGATAAGAAGGGGGTGGAGAATGTTGTGGTTGATCATTTGTCTAGGATGAACCATGGACAAGATCATAAAGAGCCCATAGAAGACAAGATGAGAGATGACCACCTGTATCGAGTGCTCGATAAAGTCACATGGATGATTGATATCATTCGAGCGATTCGGAAGATGCCTCTTGATCATTTAGATAAAAACTCTCAAAGGAGGATAATCTCCGAAAGTCGAAAATACTTTTGGGATGCACCTTACCTCTTCGAACTTGGCAATGATGGAGTGATGATAAGATGTGTGCCAAAAAAGAGAACCTAGAAATTTTGAGAAAGTGCCACTTGGCGGAGTACAGTGGACACTATAGCCATTTTCAGACCCAAGCAAAAGTATGGTTCAGCGGATTCTATTGGCCGGAGATGCATTAAGATACTAAAAGATATGTTGCGTCATGCCCCGAATGCTAAAGAACCGGGAATATTTCTCAAAGAAATTCTATGTCCTTGAGATATAATCTACAAATCGACTTATTTGATGTGTGGGGAATTGCTGACGGTTCAAAACTGTGCTCAAGTTCACCGCAAGCCTACGGGTGACTTGGTGCCTTTTTCACCAAGGAGGTTCCTCCCTAGATCTGTCAATCCAAGGATCAGAAGAAAACTCCTAGGATTCTCCATCTAACATATTGATCTATCCTAACACAAAGCATTGATTGCATAAGAATATAAACCTTAAACATATATGAGTTATTGCATAAGGTTGATCGCATCCATGAACACCGACAAGGTAACAAGCAAGCAAGGGAAACTAAGGCCTATTGTCTTCTAGTCGTAGTTCTAGCCAAAAGAGCAAGCACAACATGCATCTCATCCAAAACCACCTTTAAACTACTATCCTCTGGTCTGATTTCGAAGATGCCCGCCTTTTGGAGCCACTAACCTGTCACAACGCACTCCTATTCATGCGGGTTAGCCTAGGGTGAGTTCAAGAAGAACAAGTTGAAAACACTTGGTCGATCCGGTATGCACCTCTAGCCACCATGACTACAAGAGCACCACAAGCAATCTATCTAGAATAGATTAAAGATGAAGCATAGCCAAGCGAGTGAAAAATCATAAAAGGAGGAATCCAGTCGCTTAAAGATCAGATGACATGAAGTACTTTACTCACATCATAAACATGTTTAGATCATCTCCACCGAGTACATACCATTGATGACCTCAACTAGCTTCGGAACTCCGCCATGGCTCAATCGTGCAAGGCAGCCATGGCGGCTAGGGTATGCCTAGGCCATCTCCTAGACAACTTCGAGGACTCTCGACGACCGTCGTCTGCCTTCGTCGGTCTCTCCTAGGTTTCGCCGAGTTCCTCTGGATGGATGTCGCCGAATTTTTGCAGCGTCACTATTAATACCCCGAAGCAACCCTAGTCCAAAGGGGGGCTCGAACCGCCACAAAAATGGGCCGGCCGGCCCAGGGGCTTTTTGGCCCATTTTGGGCCCATCTTTCGCGGGCGGGCTTCTCTTGAAATTGTGAGCTTCTGTCTTCTCGATTGTGTGGCCTTTTGACATCTTTATCCGCGTGAATAGTTAGGATGTCTTGTCGTCCAAGCCTCTATATCTTCCGTCTGAGTCCCCGGAGTTTAGTGCCTTCACATTGTGGTCCTTGGGTCATTTGGAGTCATGTTCACCTCGAGTGTTGACGTGTACTGGGCTTCATGATCTTCTCGCAAAGTGCTCATTAAACTTCTCTCGGAAGTAATCCTTTTAGTGCCTAAATCCTGCGTAAACAACATACTCCAAATACCACATTCACAAGTGAACCTGTTACATCATTAGTATGCCTAGTGGCGTGTTAGTTGCAAATCATAATCGAAACCAATGTATAACAAGTACTCTAGGTTGACAGAAATTCACCGTCAACATCTCCCCCATGCTTAAACCTTGTTCGTCCTCGTGTAAGTTTTCAATGGTTATCAACATTGCCTTTCATTGTTCATACCCTACACTTGATCACACATGAGAAAGTATAATGCTCTCCAAGTTTATATTTGTTAAATTCTATAATTTAACTAGCTTTCATCTCTATGGAAGGTAGATATAATTTAAGCTCTTTCCACAAGTAATCAATCATGCTCCACAAAATTCGAATAGGTCTTAGAAACTTTTGAAGTAAAGAACGAGGTGAATAAAAGAGCTAAACCAAGTACAAAAATTTAAACCTTCTTGCATCTCGCTCGTGAACTCTCACATCTCAGAACTCTCTCAAGCCTACTTGATCTATATCATTTCCCTCTCATGTTTGTAGGTGGAAGGGTTTTATTAGGAGCTCATAGGAAAGTTTTTATCCTACCAAGATGCTAAAGTTGAGACTATTATCAAAACAAAGTAAGCTTCTCATGGACTTATCATGACTCGTCAAAAAGGTCATTGGAAAAATAATGTTCAAAAGAAGGAGGGGGAGAGAAAGAACTCACACTTTTAGATAGGTGGACATGTGCAAATGGCAAAGAATGGTCCTGAGGCCCAAACGAAGTCCTTGTTATCGGATTGCACATGGTTGGAAAAATGAGTATGGGTCTTGATCTTGAAGTCCTTGAAAAATCCTTATGCAACTAGAGAACTGGGAGAGATTATTATTACTATCTTTTTTTTTTCTTTTTCTTTTGTTCTTCTTCTTCTTTTTTTTCTTTTTGACATGTGCGAGGTTTTTTTATTTGTTTACTTTATCGTCTTGTCCTCATCATTTTTTATCCTCTTATCTTCATCATTTTTATATCTGAAGGACCGATTAGGCGACAAGAGAGGGGGGGAGTGAATGGGAGCCAATAAAAATTCTTCTCCAGAATTTGGCCTGTGCCCCCCAAATCACTTCCGAAGAATCTCGCACACACTTGCCAAGATCACGTAGTGACAACGGACCTACTGACCTTAGGAACAAGTTAGATCAAGCCTAAGAACAAAGCGGAAGCAAGTGGCAAACGAACTGAGATAAAAAGCTAGTGCGAGGTAAACTGCAGCAGAAATTGTCGGTACTACTGGGCCCAGGTTGGTACTACCGATATGGGCTTAGTGGCACCTAAAAACCAAGTTATCGGTACTTCTGGCACTGGGTCGGTACTTTCGACTATCGATACTACCGGCCTTGTGTTGGTACTACCGATAAAGAATCTCTGGCAGCTGAAAATCAGGTCATTGGTACTACCTGCACAGTGTCGGTAGTACCCCCCCTAAAAATCAGCCCGCTAAACAGCCCCAAACTTTCGATCAACGGATCTCCCAAACCACTTGGAGTCTTGAGATGAAATTTTGGGGAGATGATGAACACCCCAAGGATAGGTTATGCCCCAAAAATTATAGCCTCAAACTCCCTACAACCCCCGGAATCGCAAATCTCAAACCTCTACCTCAAGAACACGAAGAACTCGAAGACCACCAAAATTGTAGGCCTTCCTACGGGATTTGAGGGGCAAGATCACCAACAAAATAGGAACATCAACCTCATGTGTGATTCCCAAAACAAATCCCGCAAAGAAGCACCTTCAAAACCTTCTCGCGAAAATCCCAATAAAAGGATCCGAAAATCACCGAAAAAGACAAATGGGAGAGACACAATCAAACATTGAGGAACCACGCCGAATCATCTATACCTACCATGAAGGTTCATACAAGGTCTAGCTTGCCACCCGATCATCCATCCCTCTCTCAAGATCTCACCATGAAGCTCTCAAGCTAGTCCTAGAAAATCCTAAGGAAAATAGAAAGGGAAAAATGAGAAAGCAAATGAGCTAGGGTTCCAAGTGGTGGTTGCCATCCTCTCTCCTCTAAGTTTATATGGAGGCCACCGAAAGACGAAACTACCCCTATTACATAATACTAGGATACACGCCCCCGAAGGGCACATTGGGAACTCTCGTCGTAGCACCATCGGACGGATGCCCGGCGACTGCAACTCGCTTAGCCTTGACGCAAGCCTTGCGATCCCGACACGTGTCCTTCGCTTCGAAGTCTCTAGACGCGCCCAGATCCCATCTCTGTCCGCCGAGCCTCCGGTCTTGGCTTTGTGGCTCAACCAAGCAACCCCGACGGTTTTGTGGTGAACCGCCGCAAACCCCGCGGACTCGGTGCAGCCTCCACACCAATCCCAGTCATGACTTGGCCGCCACGTTGTCCCGGCTCGACCTTGGTTTTGAGGCTCAACCAAGAAACCGTACCCGACTTCGTCTTGCTTTTCTTGCCACCATGCGGCCCGCACTTGATCTCGTTTGGCCACCGGGTCCGTCGAGCCGAGCCTCTTGTTTTGGCTAAGACCTTTCGCGCGCGCTCTTCACCTGTAGCAACGCAAATCAAGCCGCAACCAGCACTTGCAATACTCGACCAAGAGTAAGTACACACAAAGTTGTCAGTCACTCATCGCACCAAGGAGCGACCATCCACCGGTCGTCGGACGCTCCGGTCCTCAATCTCCCCCTTAATGAGTGCATTGGCAAGACACATAGTCACCAATTCACAAGAGAAATAAAAACAAAAAGAAACGAACAAAGATCTCAAACAAGTGATCGAAAGTCAAACAAAAGACAAAACAAGATCACATGAAACAGCAAGATTCGATCCCCTAAGGCAAGGGCAACGGCTCAACACAACCGAGATAAAATGCTCCAAACTGCCGACTCCTCAAGGTGAGGCAAAAGGGCTCGACACCATCGGCAAAAGAGCAAAGCACAAAGCAAATTCAGGCGACACACAGAGCTCCCAAAGCATGAATGCAAGCTGGACCCTGAACAAATGCATGCAAACTCAAGTTCTCCCCCTGAACTGAGTATCCCTCTTTTTCTCCCCTTTGATGCAAAGACTCTTCCTTACAAAATGCATCTCTCCCCCTTGTTATGTATTGGATGCAGATTTCTCCCCCTTGTTGGTAATGCATGAACCAAGGCTGTAAATGCACGTATGTGCTTCACAAATAGACAAAGGGCACTACAACATGCTAAAATTGAGAGATAGACAAGCAAGATAGCCACATATTCAGTACAAGCATCGCCAGCAAGATATGAAGGAACATATAAGCATGTGACATAGCCATGATCAAAATGAAGCATTTTCAACAAAAACTTCCCTCTCATGAGCATAGAACCTCAACATGACCAAATTGAGTACAAACAACATATAACTCACAAACTTCATGCTAGGTCACAAGTTCTCATCACAAGACCATCACAAACACCTACAAGATATATCATGTCATGTCAAAGCCACCGAGCCATGTGTCCACTAATAGATATGAGACTTCTCATTGGTGAACATCATGCAACGGTTTAGCACCCAAGATAAGAAATTTAAAGCATAGATGACAAGGAAGCATTTTTCTCAAGCACAAGAATTTCATATACCAATTTCATGATTTACAAATTAAGCATGGTACATGAAGTTCCTTTGCGGCAAAAGGAAGCTTAGGCTTCTCCACAAGGTAGCATGTAGGCGAAACATTCATGATGACAAATGGGTCTTTGACCCCAAATGAGAAGAACATGGTTCCAAGCACAAATTGAGCAAGATATAGCCATAAGCGCACAATTTGAACATGTAAGGCATTCAACTCACAAGAGAGGATCATGTATAGCATTTGTACAAAAGAAAGCCATCCACAAGCATATACATCCCAAAGCTACCAAGAGCACAGCTATACATTACACGAGCATCACTAGCAAGTCATAAGGTCATATCCAGCATGTCATGGTGATCAAAGTAGATGAGAGAAGCACATCTCTAGAGCATATGATACAAATTCAGTCTATGATACAAAGATGCAAACATGATATGAAAATGCAACATGCATATGTACATGAGATGCCCAACCCAAACTCAAAAAGGCAAAAGAGCACAAAACTCACAAGCTCCCCCTAAACACATGCACTAAAGCCAAGGAGCATACAAAGCTCACCCTATGTACATGATACAGAGCAAAGAGCACAAAGCTTACAAACTCTCCCTAAATACATGCACTAGGATCAAAGAGCATACAAAGCTCATCCAAAGTACAAACGCAAGGGCAAGGAGCTAAATGGACCAAGTGGCTTAACACGAGCCACACAACTCAAAGTCTCCAAACTACTTACCTTGATCACTCGCTCCCGTCCATTGTCCCCTGATGTCATGATCTCCTTTGACACCACCGGGATGAGGCTTGAGGAGCACCTTCGATCTACGTTTGCCATCCTTAAGAGTCGGTCCACCAAAAATCCTCCAAGCCTCCTGCCTACAAAATCACAACCAAGAGCGAGAGCGAGCAACTGACTCAACACTGGGGTTAGCACAAAAAGAGTCAAACCAGTGCGGAGCTATTTTCTCAAAAGTGGGGTTAGCAAAATCCATCCTATCAAAGCTATGACCACCACGGGAAATCACCTCATGTCTCACTGGAGGAGTACGAGCACCACGAAAGTGAAAACGTGGTTTGTAGTACCTCTGAGACTCAAAGCTGCGACCTCTCCCAAACTCGTATTGATCACGAGATGGAGAACGTCCAGCAAATATACCACCACCAGACTCAATATACCCATCACATGCACCACGACCAAAGGAACCAAACCGATCATTACCACGACCCCGAAAGCGGAAAATCTGAGCACCTAATGTAGGATACCCCCGATCTCTCCAAGATAGGACCGTATGCACAACACCCTCACTCCGAGGAACAACACGAGGCTCAGGCACACCACGAGAAGGGCGGTACCTGTCCTTGTTTGCCATCTCCCTGGCAAGCCTCTCCTCCCTTCTCCTCCTGAAGTAAAACTCTCTCTTATGGCCATCCCTCCCACAATTCTCACAATGGAAGCGGACTAGTTTTGCTTTCGGTGTTGGTTGTGGTTTCTTCTCATGCTTGTTGCCTTGCACACTCGGCTTCTCACTTGGTTTTTCTCTCGACTTATGCGTTTGGTTTGGCTTGGGGGCAAACTGGTTCTTGGGTTTAGTGTGTGGTGGAACTAGAGTTTTCCCAAACTTCCCTTCTCTCTCACCACTACACTCTCATACCTTATCCGACCCAAGTGCCTGACCATCAAAGCGCTTAAATGCCTCAATCATCATGCCAAGTTGAGGCTCTTGAATAGATAACCAACTCAACAAGTTTTGCAAGTCATCATTCTCAGTTTGCAAGCGATCAACACATTGTCCAAGTTCCAAATTCTTCACAGCATGCAATTCACAAGTAGAGCAGGAAGTGGGAACATGAACTTTTGAATCAGCCTCAAGAGAAACAATGCGAGAGCGAAACTCAGCAATCTTTTCATGCAAAGCAGGGCAAGAAGTACAAGCACCAAGCAAAATGGGTCTAGATTGCAACTCAGTCAACTCAACCCTAAGCACATCTAGTTCCTCACACTTGGAGGCATGCTTTTCTCTAAGAGCAGTCAAATCAGCTAGGAAAACTGTGCAATTAGCACAATCAACCTCATCAGAAACCACAGGGCTAGTCTTAAGCGAATCTATTTCAAGCTTGCCATCAAGAACCTGTGCTTTTAGCTCAACCACTCTAGTCCAAGCATCTTCAAGCAAAGCTCTAAGCTCCTTCCTAAGCTTCTTAGCCTCTCTAAGCATGTGATCACGATCATCAAGCAAGTCAACCAACTCCTCATTCTCCTTGCTCAAAGAAGAGAGCTCATCACATACCTCATCCTCAGAATCTGAGTCTGAGGCGTCCTTCTGACTATTCTTGCTATTGGAGCTGTGAGCCATGCCGCAGAATTCATCCTTGGAGCTTAGGCCCATCACACAAAGGTCGTTGAGGTACTTGCCGAGGTTCTTCTTCTTCTTCTTCTTCTTCTTCTTCTTCTTCTTCTTCTTCTTCTTCTTCTTCTTCTTCTTCTTCTTCTTCTTCTTCTTCTTCTTCTTCTTCTTCTTCTTCTTCTTCTTCTTCTTCTTCTTCTTCTTCTTCTTCTTCTTCTTCTTCTTCTTCTTCTTCTTCTTCTTCTTCTTCTTCTTCTTCTTCTTCTTCTTCTTCTTCTTCTTCTTCTTCTTCTTCTTCTTCTTCTTCTTCTTCTCCTGCTTCTACTTCTTATTGTCGCCCTCTTCGTCTTCGTCACTCGATCTTCAAGATGTGTCCTTGGAGTCGGATTCAACGTCGCTCGACTTCTTCATCTTCTCTCGAGACCGTGTCTTCCTCGCATGTCCATGATCCTTCTTCTTGGACTTCCTCCTTTTGTCCTTGGACTTGTGCTTGTCGTTGTCGTTCAACTTTGGACACTCGGCGAAAAATTGTTCAGTCTTGCTGCACTTGAAGCACATCCTCAAGTTCCTCCTTGAGCTCATTCAGTTCTCGTACATCCTCTCGAATCTTCTCAACAATAGCGCTAGGTCCTCCTCGCCCAACACGTTAAAATCCTCACCTGGCAAGGACACAAGGCGAGACAAAGAAAATTGTATCAAAGACATGTTAGCATTAGTCCTTGAACTAGACACGAGAGCCAGACTATGGGGATCAGTCAGGTTCTCGATCTTTGCACGCACCCCACGGTCCACCTCGGACGACTTGGGCTTAGAAAATGGCTCATCCACCGTGAGGGTCTCATACTTTCCCGACTCAAGAATGGCTTCAACCTTTCCGCTCCACACGGTACGATCCAGAGAATGCAAGATCTTGACAACCCTGTCATGGTCATCATACGGGAGCACAGTCACAATAGCCTTCATGTTGTTCATAATCACCGTGAAACGCTGAAACATGGCATCTATGGACTCACCGGGGAGATGAGTGAAGTTCTCATACTCTCTTCGGTAGCTCACAAAGAGCCGAGCCTGAACCTGAGCATTCTTCAACTGCTCCCAAATCCTGCATGCTAAATCCTCTGTCCGAACCCGTTTGAATTCCGATTCGCACAGAGAACGGTATATGTAGTCGACCGCCTTGTTGGTAGCGTCAAACATGTCCATCGATCCTGGAGCAAGGAAGTTCATCGGATGAACATAAGTTGTGTTCAATGTGATATCCCATAGGATCTGACCCTTGCCGAGGAGGAAAGCGGCCATCCACCTTTGTCACATATGGTAGTTCTTACCATCAAAGTGTGGAGGACCCGAACCCCGTTCTTGGTACGTCATCTTTGGATCTTAGACTAGTTAGAATCATGAAGATCCGTAACAGGCTCTGATACCAATAAGACCGATTAGGCGACCAGAGAGGGGGGCGGGAGTGAATGGGAGCCGATAAAAATTCTTCTCAAGAACTTGGCCTATGCCCCCAAATCACTTCCGAAGAATCTCGCACACACTTGCCAAGATCATGTAGTCACAACTGACCTACTGACCCTAGGAACAAGTTAGATCAAGTCTAAGAACAAAACAGAAGCAAGCGCCAAACGAACCGAGAGAAAAAGCTAGCGCGAGGCAAACTACAACAGAAATTGTCGGTACTAGCGGCCCCAGGTCGGTACTACCGATATGGGCTTACTGGCACCTAAAAACAAAGTTATCAGTACTACCGGCACTGGGTCGGTACTTCCGACTGTCGGTACTACCGACCTTGTGTCGGTACTACCGATAAAGACACTCTGGCAGCTGAAAATCAGGTCATCGGTACTACCTGCACAGTGTCGGTAGTACCCCCCTCCCCCAAAAAAAATCAACCCATGAAACATCCCAAACTTTCGATCGACGGATCTCCCAAACTACTTGGAGTCTTGAGACGAAATTTTGGGGAGATGATGAACACCCCAAGGAGAGGTTATGCCCTAAAAATTACAGCCTCAAACTTCCTACAACTCCCGGAATCGCAAATCTCAAGCCTCTACATCAAGAACACGAAGAACTCGAAAACCACCAAAATCGAAGGCCTTGCTAAGGGATTTGAGGGGCAAGATCACCAAGAAAAGAGGCACACCAACCTCATGTGTGATTCCCAAAAAAATCCCGCAAAGAAACACCTCCAAAAACTTACCAAGAAAATCCCTAGAAAAGGCTCCGAAAATCGCCGAAAAAGACAAACGGGAGAGACGCAATCAAACCTTGAGGAACCACGCCGAATCATCTATAAATACCATGAAGGTTCATACAAGGTCTAGCTTGCCACCCGATCATCCATCCCTCTCTCAAGATCTCACCATGAAGCTCTCAAGCTAGTCCTAGGAAATCCTAAGGAAAATAGAAAAGGAAAAATGAGAAAGCAAATGAGCTAGGGCTCCAAGTGGTGGTTCCCATCCTCTCTCCTCTATGTTTATATGGAGGCCACTGAAAGACGAAACTACGCCTATTACATAATACTAGGATACACGCCCCCGAAGGGCACTTTGGGAATTCTCGTCGTAGCACCATCGGACAGATGCCCGGCGACCGCAACTCGCTTAGCCTTGACGCAAGCCTTGCGATCCCGACACGTGTACTTCGCTTCGAAGTCTCTCGATGCGCCCAGATCCCGTCTCCGTCCGCCGAGCCTCTGGTCTTGGCTTTGTGGCTCAACCAGCAACCCCGACGGTTTTTTGGTGAACCGCCGCAAACCCCGCGGACTCGGTGCGGCCTCCACGCCAATCCCACTCATGACTTGGCCGCCACCTTGGTTTTGAGGCTCAACCAAGAAACCGTACCCGACTTCGCCTTGCTTTTCTTGCCACCATGCGGCCTGCACTTGATCTCGTTTGG
Source organism: Cenchrus americanus (assembly GCA_947561735.1). Lineage (NCBI taxonomy): Eukaryota > Viridiplantae > Streptophyta > Magnoliopsida > Poales > Poaceae > Cenchrus > Cenchrus americanus. The sequence goes on along the minus strand of OX387242.1, from coordinate 150,489,056 downwards.
CCACTGGGTCCATCGAGCCGAGCCTACTTGTCTCTCCACTCCTTGGAGGCCACACAGGCTAAGACCTTTCGCGCCCGCTCTTCACCTGCACCAATGCAAATCGAGCCGCAACCTGCACTTGTAATACTTGACGAAGAGTTAGTCCACACCATGTTGTCAATCACTCATCACACCAAGGAGCGACCATCCACCAGTTGTCGGACGCTCCGGTCCTCAATCTCCCCTAGAACTCTAATTTGCATAGTAGCTACCTCCTCCCCCATTCTTAGACATTTGCTCATTCCCGAGCAAAGAGGAAGTGGTGTTAAGGTAGGTAACGGATGTCTTGATGAGAGAGAACTTGAATCTTCCCTTTGAAACACCTTCTTGTGATGAGTTGTCTCCATACTCAAGCGATAGGTAGGTCAAGGAGGTTAACACAAAAGATGATGTTAGTTTAAAGCGTGGATATCTGGTGAGGTTTGCAAAGCTTCCGATGTGGGAGCTCACAATGCACAGATAGAATAGGCTAGCAAAAGATAAGTTACGCAAAAAACGGAATGACCAACTTTTTAGTCACGAGCCAGAGAATTGAGCCTTGAATCAATTTTTCACCCAACAATAACTCTTGTAATCTAAGGTTGCACTCAATATATAAGGCTTTGTCTAGGTAGAGCAAAATGCAAGAGTTATCAATGACAAGGTTACCATGACTTTTAAAAGCAAAAAGTAATATGTCCTTCGACCCATCCAAATTTGAGAGCATAAAAGAAACCATGGGTCTTTATTTTTATCATGACCTCCATAAAAGATTAAGCTAGCATTTATTAATTTCAAATTTGTATTAGAGAGAGCAATAGCTTAATCATGCATAAACAAGCACAAAGTATAAACAAAGCGGCAACGGTCATCATATATCAATGAGCAAGATCAAGCCAAAATTATTTCATCATGGTGAGCACAAGGTGATGATAATAAACAAAAACAAAAACTAGGTTGTACTCCTAGAAGCCATGTTATTTAACAAGAGAGACATACAAAAGTTGCATCTAAGGTTGTTGAAGGAATATACATATATACAAGCATTTAGAAAGACAAGGACAAAAAGAGGGTTGAGGAATTGTTACTGTCCTTTGATGATTGTGATCTAGCGCGCCCTCCCCCATTGTCAGATGGTGAGATCTGGACAGCCCACAGGGGTGTTAATCCCTGTGGTTTAGTTGTTCGGCAGGGAGGAGTCTAAGGCTAAGAACTCGATGGTCTCACAAGAGTACGCGGAATACACAGAACACGACGAGTTTATACTGGTTCGGGCCTCCAGAGAGTAATACCCTATGTCCAGTTGTTGGTGTGGATTGCCTGAGGATTGTATATTGATTGTACAATGGGTCGCCTTGTCCGCCTTATATTGGCCAGCGGATGAGGTCGGTTCCCATACTCTTGGTCGGTTACGGGCAGGAGACCTAAGTCTACGTTACACATCTTGCCATATCCCGTCGATCTGCTTTGGGTGAAATCCACCGAGGTCTCGTCTTGTGCGCTGAGTCTTGAGGTCGTGCCGAAAGAGGTCGTCTGGGGAATCTTCTAGAAGGTCTTCAGGAGGTTGTGTGGGCCGCCAACTAGGTCGGTTGGGCCTACTGACAGGTTGCCGGTCTTCTGGTAGGCCGGACCCACTTGTCGTGGACGGCCGTGAGCCTGGTCGGTGGGGACCCAGGGGTACCCATGTCTCACAAGCCCCCGAGCGAGGTGTAGGCGCAACGACCTTAGAAAGGTCATGACAAAGTCGTAAAGCTATTGACAAGTGGAATAGCATGCACGTCGGTCAAAAAAGGAAAAGAACAAATGAGCTTTGCAGCCGACCTTTTTGTAGTCTTACCGATTGAAGAGAGGTCGAGTGACGACCTATAGGAAGCAGGCTTCCAATAGATCGAAACGACGACGAAAAAATTCAAAGGGCATCGAAGATGCACTCATGAGTAGTATTCGAGCATCGTGGCGGGCAGGATGGCCGTAATGATGATCCAAAAAAGAAAAGAGAAGAGAAAGTACGTCGAGTAACAACATGATGAGAAACAGGTTTCCCGACAGGTTGGTACGACGAAAAAAACAAGAGGGCATCGAAGACGCACTCGTAGAGTAGTCCCCGAGCATTGAAGCAAGCAGCATGGCTGGTTTGATGCTCCAAAAAGAGAAGCAAACTGAGTCATGGTCTTGATCGAATGAAGTGTAGAGACACCCAGATCTCCTAGCATGGCTGCAAGGAGTCTGGCAGAGCCAACCTCTAGGAGGCCTTGTAGACGTGCCAATCTCAAAGAGGCCTCAAGTTGATGATGTCCAGTATCTGAGGGTACCCAGCAAGGTGTTGAAAGCTACGTCAAATGTGAAGTGATGTTTATATTGAACGTATGGAGTGTAGAAACACCTAGATATCTTGCATGGCTGCAAAGAGTCTGGCAGAGCCACTCGAGGCATACCGACCTCAGGAAGGTCTCAAGACAAAAGTGCCCAAGCACCCAGAAGTACTTGCCAGGGCCATCAGGCGCACCCCACAGAGAGGCCTTCATTCCCGACGTGAAAACACAGGTGTCTAGAGCGGGCTGGCAGGGCTGCAAAGGCACACCGACCACGGAAGGTCACACATTCGGGGTGCCCAACTAGGTTGGTAGAGCCGTAAACATACCAAGGTATTTGAATATTTAGGTATCTAAGGCGCGCCGACCTCAGCGAGGTCGTTTTGGTGTCTAGACGACCAACATAGCTTCCGGCTATCCAGCAGAGCCATGATGCTAAGGTATTGGCGACCTTAGCTGTAGGCACACCGACCACGGGGGCCCGACGAAGAGTTGTAGACGTGAAGCTTCTGATCTCGATGGTATCTAGGGTCTCCAGGCTCCCAGAAGGATCTGGTAGGGCAGAGAGGCATGCCTACCTCGGATGGTCTTCAACCGAACCTACGACCATTCTGCTCAGGAAACAGAAATATAGGTTGATTGGAATAGGTCTGTTTACGTACAGAGCCATAGCTGGTGCACCAGGACGCAGAGCCTAGTGGGTGCAAATAAGGAGCATCGAGTCGTAGAGGGCGAGGTCGTGAACTCGTTGTTGAAAAGGGGGATAAATTTGGCGAGGAGCCATCTGACACAGGGTCAGGTCTTGTCGTGTAGCGTAGACTGCAGAGTCACGGGTAAACAGTGGCTGGAGATTATCTTGCCACCCGAAAAACGACAACTACCCACTGATCGAGGGTGTTACTGTAGCCATGTGACCTCTGCGGTGGGAGCTCAGGCATCATTGATGCATAAACGACAAAAGATGTCGTGAGTCAGAAAGAGTAATATCGTCGCCTTTAATGATGCACAGGCTACAGGTCCCGTTATCACGTGGTGACAGTGTCATTATCTCGCCAGCTACTCGGGGCACGACATTGTCTATAAATAGCACGCTTTGGACTCGATGGAAGAAAGCTCCGAGCGCCGTTGAGCTATGAAGCCGCAGTGTAATATTCTCACCATGCCATGGGCATGTGTTCGTCCACTAGATTGTAGAGCTTTGTTATTGTAGATGCTTGGAGCTAGGAGAATTCTCGCAAAGTGTAGGCAACATCTCCATCCTCTGAGCCCAGCCTCTGCGTGGTACCAGACAGAGTTTGGAGGTGTTGTTGTTCAAGCTGGAGCTATAGCAGGACGTCTCTGGTGAGCACTAGGAGCTCACCAGGGCTTGGTTTTCAACGCCAAAGAGCAAGCTCGTGTCTCCATTCCAACAGTTGGAGCGAAGCGTGCCTTAGATTGCGTGCTATCCTGCAGTTGGCTCCTACAAGGCCGCCATCAAGGTCCTAGTGCTAGGAGAAGTCTCGTGGTGTACTCTGCTTCGGCAAAGTAGGTCGTGGTAACTGCTCTAGATAGCCCAGGGCTTGTAGTATATTTATTTTGTGTGTCAGGTTTTGGATCCAGTGAGGTCGCAGGCGACTTGTGTACCTCGGATTCTGGATCTAATGAGGTCGTAGGTGGCTGTATTCCCTAGGGTATCCATGTAATGTTCGCTCTCTTCTGTCATGTACTTGGTGGTTTTAGCAAAATGATTTGTCAAAGACTTATATTAATGTGGTGTGGGGGCTCGCAAAATGATTTGCCATCAGGACGACCTGATGTTGTCGTTTGAGCTGAGGACCTAAACATAGATTTAGGTCGTAGCTGTAGCCTGTTGGCGAAAATTCCGCCTTAATCTTCTCGCGAAATTTTAGGGATAGAGTCATTGAGGCGTTTTATACGGTGGAAGGAACCGCAAAAGATAGATTCTGTGGACCCCCCTATAAAAAGGGTGACCCGGGGCAGGGTTGACCCCATTCCCCTTCGTTTCCTCCGTCGCAGTCGCTGTCACTCCCGTCTCTCTCTCACTCTCTCTCGCACCGAGGCGATCTTGCGACCGCTGTGCCCTTGCACCCGCTCATCCAGCTCCCGACTCCGACTAGGCCCGAGCTAGCGCCGCCACTCCGCGCTGCGCTTCTCTGGCGCATGCGCATTAAAACCCTGTGCCATATTAGATCGAACTCCAACCCTAGCAGTGAGATGGCGGCGGAGGCAGCTTGCATCCCGGACCTGCGGACGGCGTGGGTCTGGTCGACGATGACCGAGGCCAAGATCCAGGCGCTGATTGACCAGGGGCTGCTGCGGCTGAAGGCGGAGGTGGAGTGGAGAGCCACCGTTGGGGAAGAGTTCCCGAGTGAGGACATCAGGGAGCAGGTCGTCTTCGCTTACTTCTTCGAGCGCGGCTTCAACCTCCCGGTGGGAGACTTCTTCCGCGGCTTGTTGTACTACTACAGGCTGGAGCTGGTACATCTTGTTCCCAACTCCGTTATTGTAGTTTCGACATTCATCCATTTTTGTGAGGCATATCTAGGGATACCGCCGTACTGGCAAGAGGTCGGGGCCTGTGGGGGCTGTGATGTTTAACTTGAGGTCAGGCCTCAAGGCAGAGTGGAAAGACACCGACCTCCCCGACAACACTGCTGGGTGGAGGTCGGAGTGGTTTTATATTGCAGATCAAATTCCTAGTTTTCCACGTCGTACTGGCCATAAGCCAGCGAAGATAAGTGAATGGGATCTAGGACTCTCGATTCGGGAACTCGAGGACCTCAACAGGGTCCTGGAGCTTGTCAGTGATATGAAGGGACATGGAGTGACAGGAGCAGCGGTGGCTGTGACAACCCGCCCAGGAAAATACCGTACTACCGCCTAAACCAATCCACTTTGGTCATTAAGCAGTAATAAAGTATCATCCTGTCGTTAGTCGCCGGATTAACGCCCAGTAAATCACTTATATAGCAACAAGGATCGACATATATGCATTAAAACTCACGCGAAGGCGAGTCCAGAGATACCACATAATTAACAATAGAAATTCACCCCGAAGGGTTTAATTATTACAAACCGAAGTTTTTGTCATCACAACATAGTTCAGAGTTTTCGAAATAGCGGAATTAAACTAAGCGGAAAGCGAAAACACCACGGGAGGCCAGCCCTGATGCCTTCATTCGTCATCCTCCACCCACTCCAGCTCCCAGTCGGGTGGGATCTCTCCGGGCCACACATCACCAAAGGCATTACCTGGAGCAACAAATTATAGCAAGGCTGAGTATACTAATACTCAGCAAGACTTACCCGTCGGTGATAACTACTTCACCAACTCTAAACATGAAAGGCTTTGTGGCCACTAGGTTCTCTTGCTGAAAAGTAACAAAGAGTATGTCCTTACTTTCAAGATTTTAGCACAAGTTCTAGTGGGTTTAATCTATTCTAAATTAGCCGATCTAGTACAAACAAGGTTGTACAATACAATTAATCCAGCATAATATTCATCAACTTCCATCATTAGGGATCTCATGACTAGTGGAGTAAGTAGTCTCAGATAACGGTGTGAGGCCGACAATCGATTGATTCAAACCTTGCAAGGAAGACCTAAACACACGGTGGGATGCCCCCGCAAGGACAACCACCAAGCGGTTCCCAAAACTCTTCGGGTCCGGATCGAATCTTACAGTCTTTGGTGCAGGCTATTCGGCATACCCCGCGAGGCACCCGAACTCACCATACACCACCGGTAGCTAGCCGTGAGACGCATCCCAAGATGAGTAATAGTAAGATCCCTCATTGCCTCATTAAGGTACTAGGCTTACCGGTCCCATTCCCGACAAGTGCTTAGTACGTTCAAACACTTAACCCACAATAGCCATTGGACCGGAGCCCAAATCCCATGCTCTTACCACATGAGCAATCCATTTAAGGAGATCTTATGATTCCTACCTAGGAACCTATTATCGCGAGTGACATCATCACCCGACTTGTAACGGTTCTATAGCTTAGCAGCTATCGACCTATCATGATAGTGACGACACAGGTATCTTGGGATCATGCATCTAAGGTTCCAAAAAATGCCTGAACTTAAATGCACAAGCATCCATAGATAATTGTATATTAAATTTTGAAACACTAGGTTAAATGCACCAGGGCTTGCCTTCATCAGCAAGGTTAGCCTGAGCACCCTCGGTGCCGTCGAGTACTTCCACGTACTGCAATGCAGCTTCCGCTTCTCCTCCCTCAGCTTCCGGGACGAGCGAGTAGTCACCGTCGGGAAGGTCTACACGAAATGCATTGCAGGGTTCAGGTGATGTGATAGATTGTTTATCTTATCCAACTCTTGTTGGCCCTATTGTCGTACGAACCTCCCTGGGCCAACTGCCTTGGTGGGTACCAGGACCGACTACTTGGTGGGCCCCTGGGACTACTCGGCTTGTGCCACACGACACCTGATGGTGTGCGGTGCAATGTCTATGGTGGAGAAGTACTCGGATAGGAAGCTATACATGTCCTGTACTATGTAGAGAACTCCTAGTCATACCCGACTATTACTCTCTCCTCAAACCGACTTGTAACCCTGCCTCCCGGGCTATATAAGGCGAGGCAGGGACCCCTATCTATCTGATACGCATCATCTTGTAAACATATCCAATCAATCTAGAGCTACGCAGCATACAGGACGTAGGGTATTACGCACCTCGCGGTACGAACCTATCTAAATTGTGTGCCACGTGTCTCTTCCTTCGAGTTACCGATCTCAGCGAGGCCATATTCATCTACCTCGGGTACTCCCCTTGGTAGGTTGCCGGTCTAAAACACCGACAGCTGGCGCGCCAGATAGGGGATCTCGCCGAAGATCTCGTGGCGAACTCGACGGCTTCAGTCTTCATCAAGCCAATCGCCGCTTTCAACCGCAGTGACACCTTCATCTTCGGGTCTTGGGTGTGCACTACTGACGGCACCGGATCCTTCCAACGCCGTCTCACCATGACTCGCAACCCGAGCATTGGGCTCGTGACGCTTCCCGAAGCAGTCACGGGCAAACTCGCCGGAAAGTTCGGTGAAATTTCGCTCTACAACCAACACGCCGACTTTGAGCTGGGATCCGACTCCAACTCGAACTCGACGTCCCCGTGGGCCATCGCATGCGAGCCGGCTATCGAGCCATTGTGTGCGGACTCCCCACTCTATGAGCACTTCCAGTACGGCCTCTGCATCGCTAGCAAGGTCCATGCGAAGGCTCTCACTGCACGCCAGGCCGGCAAGGAGATCGTTTCCGACTACACTTCGGACTCCAACCCCTCTCTGACTACTACTCGGACTCCTCCTACGAGTTCGACTTCGAATCGGACCCAGACGAGTCTAAGTCCGAAGCCTCCACGATCGAGCAACCGCCGTCAGGACCAGCTACCGACCTGGTTATAACATCTACACCCGCCGGGAGATTTGTCTACTGGCCAAACCGCAAGCCTGCAGATCTGACAGACGGGAACTCACGCTACGTCACCTACCTTGACTCGCTCCCCTTCCAAAAGGGAACACCACTATCTCCAGCAGAGGAGCACACCCCAACAGAGGTGGCGACTACTGACTCCAGTCTCAGCTCTCCCGATCGTCAAGTCTTCATGACTACCAACGAGACGCCGGGACCTTCAGTGACAGCCTGACCATTTCCTTGAAGATATCTCAGCAGACGAGTTGTCTGCCAACGCACCTGCAGATGAAACCAGCGATGACAGGAACGCCCGATGAGAGCGTAACAGGAATCGTAACGAACGACATCGACGTCCCCGTGAGAGCCTCCCCATACAGAACCTCACAGAGGCGCTTAATCAAGTTGAAAGTCGGGTGCATACTACCCCTGAAGAGTGCCTCATGTCCATCACTACAATAGCACATCAGGCTCAGGGGATGCGCGCAGGAGAAGTCATCGCCAAGCTCGCAGAGGACGCTTACTTCATGAGAGTAGACAATAGAGTCACTCAAATGCCTCCCCTTCGAACTCTCGAAGCCGACCATGAAGCCACAAGCCGCAGTCCAGCCGACAACGGACGCAACCGTACTCGAGGAGAGCTACCACAAGACCCCAATCACACTAGGGCATCTGCTGGAGGACCTTCTCAGGGCGGTCACAGCGCTGGTGGCGCTGGCGGTAGTCGAGTTGTGGTGGCTCACGGCGATGCTGGCGGCGGAGGTGGGAGCTCCTCACACGGGGCTGGACGGAGATCCGGGGGCGCAGGCGATTGCGGAGGTTGAGGCCACACAGACAGCCATGTCACCGATGTCTCATGCGGCGGCTACAATGCCCGCCGCAGAATCGAAGAAATTCGACGCAAGAAATCCTCCATGGCGGGCGAGAGCGACGGCTTCCCCGCCTTCTCTGCTCAACTTCGCAATCTGCTGCTCCCAAAGAAAATCAAGCCTCTGGGGATCACCAAGTACGATGCGAAGCAAGATCCAGTACAGTGGCTCAGATGCTACGCCCTCTCCATCGAGAACGCTGGTGGCAACAACGACACGAAGTGCCTCTACTTCCCTTTCTGCCTGGACCAAGCTCCACTCACATGGCTCGAGTCCCTCGAGAAGTACTCGATCAACAACTGGGACCAACTCAAGGAGCAGTTTACCAGCAACTTCGCAGGCTCCATGGGACGCTCGGGTACTCGCATGGACCTGGCCATGGTGAAGCAGAAACAGGGCGAGCCTTTGCGCAAGTACATGCAATGCTTTTTCAACAAGCGCGCTACTGTAGTCGATGTTACCGATAAGGAAGTCATCGACCTTTTCCAAGATGGTCTCTACCACCGTCGCACCTTCGAAGACTTCGGTTGCCGCCGCCCGAGCTTCATTACCAAGCTCAAAGACATAATTACTTCATGGGTCGACGAAGAAGACAAGGAGAACGCTAAGTACGAAGCCATTTGAGGCAAGAGCAAGCCAAATGCGGGCGGCAGCAACCACAACAACCGGGATCAAGGCGGTCGCAACAACAATTACTCGGGTCCTAATCACAAGCGCAAGCTAGACAACACAGTCGCAGCTATCCAGCGCCCTGCAAAAGAAAACTCGAAGAAGACCTCCGGCGGCTTCAAAGACTTGCTGAAAGAGAAGTGCCCGTGGCACCTGGAGGGCAACCACACTACCGAGCAGTGCTACCAACTCCGGCGAGCACTCAAAGACTCTCCAAACCCACGACCTCCTCACAACAAGAAAGTCAAGAAAAAAGTCGATGAAGGAAACGGTGACTTCCAAGAACCCGACAAGACGGTGAACGTCCTCTTCGAAGGACTACCCACCAAACGGTCTCAGAAGGCCACTTGACGGGAAGTCTTAAACATTGAACCAGCGGTTCCGACCCCTCTCCGGTGTTCGGAGGTACCCATCACCTTCTCCCACGCAGATCAATGGACAAGCTTCTCCGAACCAGGGTGTTTTCCTCTCGTTCTGAAGCCGGTAGTCGCGGGCTCCAGACTCAACAAGGTACTCATCGACGGTGGGAGCGGGCTCACATCCTTTTCACCAAGACCTTGAAGAAGATGAAGCTCGACATCACTCACATGCTCACTAAGAGCACATCGCCTTTCTACGGCATTTTCCCCGGGAACACTACTATTCCACTCGGCTCAGTAGTCCTGCCAGGTACCTTCAGGGAAACCAGAGAAAACTACCGCACCGAGTACATCAAGTTCGAAGTCGCGAACTTCGAGACTTCCTATCATGCCATCCTCGGTAGACCGGCTATCGCCAAGTTCGTGGCGGTACCCCACTATACATACTTGGTACTCAAGATGCCAAGTCCGACCGGTGTACTTTCGCTACAAGGGGACTTGAAGATATCCTTCGACTGTGACACAGAAGCTGTGGAACTCGCAGCCACCAACCAAGTACCCAATGCCATGATGGAGATCTATGATGCATCAAAGAAGCTTGCCCCAAGTGAACTCGACATCCCAGAAGAGTCGAACAAGGCCAACAAACCTCAGCCATCCGAGGAAGTGCAAGTCAAAGCAATCAATCTTGGGACAGGCGACAGCAGCAACATCACCATGATCGGGGCAGGTCTTGATCCGAAATAGGAAGACGCGCTCGTCAGCTTCCTTCGGGCTAACCGAGACATCTTCGCTTGGAAACCAGCAGACATGCCAGGGGTGCCCAGAAATCTGATCGAGCATTCACTCAACGTCGACCCTAAAGCTACCCCGAAACGACAACACCTCCGTCATTTTGCCGATGACCGACGAGATGCCATCAAGAAGGAACTCACCAAACTACTCGCGACTGGGTTCATTAGAGAAGTCTTCCATCCTGAGTGGCTTGCCAACCCCATCCTCGTCCGCAAGAAGAACTCTAACGAGTGGAGGATGTGCGTCGACTACACCGACCTCAACAAGCACTGCCCCAGGGACCCCTTCGGATTGCCGCAGATAGATCAAGTCATCGACTCCACGGCAGGCTACGACCTGCTCTGCTTGCTCGACTGCTACTCCGGGTATCACCAGATTGCTATCAAGGAAAAAGATCAGGAGAAGACCGCATTCATCACCCCGTTTGGCGCCTACAGCTACACGACCATGTCGTTCGGGTTTAAGAACGCCGACGCCACCTATCAGCGAGCTATCCAGGCTGGTTTCAAGAGACAGCTCAACAAGAACGTCGATCCCAACGTGGATGACGTGGTCGTCAAGACCAGAAACACCGACACGCTCAGCGCTGATCTTGAAGAGACTTTCGTATCCTTGAGAGAGTACCGCTCGAAGCTCAAGTCGAACAAGTTCATCTTTGGCGTACCGTCGGGAAAACGACTCGACTTCATCATCAACCACCGCGGCATCGAAGCCAACCCTGAGAAGATCTCCGCCATCACCAATATGAGAGCTTCCACCTGCATCAAGAATATCCAGAAGCTTACTGGGTGCATGGCAGCCTTAAACAGATTCATCTCGAAGCTTGGAGAACGGGGGCTACCCTTCTTCAAACTACTCAGGCATCAAGAGAAGTTCGTGTGGACTCCAGAGCCAGACCAAGCTCTCGCTCAGCTCAAGGATTTCCTATCCAAGCCGCCAGTCCTCACGGCTCCTCGCAAAAAGGAGCAGCTACTGCTCTACCTCGCTGCGACTACTCACGTGGTCAGCTCTGCCATCGTTGTCGAGCGGCAGGAAGACGGCCACACCTACCCAGTCTAGTGAACAGTCTACTTCGTCAGCGAGGTTCTGTCGGAATCTAAAGCACGCTACCAACCAGTACAGAAGCTACTGTATGCAGTGCTCATTACCTCGCAGAAGCTACGACATTACTTCCAGGAGTACTCGATTTCCGTCATCACCGACTACCTGCTCGGTGACATCTTGCGGAACCAAGATGCTACTGGAAGAATCTCCAATTGCGCAGTCAAACTCGGCACCCTCAACATCGATTTCAAGCCACAAACAGCCATTAAGTCGCAAGCACTAGTCGACTTCGTGGCTGAATGGCAGGAGAATCAGCTACCAACTCCAACCGAGCGACAAGAGCATTGGGTGATGTACTTCGACGGCTCACTCAAGCTCGAAGGTGCCAGTGCAGGGGTACTCTTGATCTCTCCAACAGGCAAACAACTTAAGTACGTCCTGCAGATCTTTTGGAAGGTCTCAAACAACGAAGCCTTGTACGAAGCTCTACTACATGGGTGTGACAGGACCGCTCAAGTTAATTCCATATTATTGCCTAAACCACTCCTCCTGGCCATTAAGCAATGATATAGAAGTAACCTGTCGTCTCTGCCGGGTCATACCCGGTAAATCACTTACATCATAGGATCAACATTTGTACAACAAACTCACACGAAGGCGAGTCCAGAGGTAAACAAGTCACAAGTATTACATAACATCATTCAAATATTCATTATTACAAACTAAGTCTTTTGCATAAAGGTAAATAGTTCAGAGTTCGAGACACAGGGAAATAAAATAGTACTTGACATAAGTAACATCACACGAGGCCATCTGTGATGCCACTAAGCACTGTCATCCTCCCACTCGTATTCCCAACCAGGTGGGAGAGAACCAGGCCACGGAAAGCCATCATCACACAGATCATCACCTGAAAATCAGCAACAAAAGCAAGGCTGATTATACTAATACTTAGCAAGACTTAACCGTCGGGTGATTGGGAAATCACCAACCCTCTAGACATGCAAGGCTTTATGGCTAGTGGTTTGTTTTGCTGAAAAGTAACAAAGAATATGTCCTTACTTTCAAATTTTAGCTCACATTCTATTCTTTTAACCATTACTAGGTTAGCCAACTAATTCAAGCAAGAGTTGTACAATACAATTTAAACAAGTATACAAAGTTCCTTCTAAATTCCATCAATAAGGGACATAGAGTTGATGGTTAAGCAGTCTCATATAACGGTGAGAGGCCGACGATCGATCGATTAGTAACCTTGCAAGGTGGACCTAAACATACGGGAGAATGCATACCCCAAGAATGCTAAACAAAACCAAAGGGGCGGGGTATACACCAACCAGGCGGTTCCCAACCATCCTCAGTTCGGGATCAAGTCCACAGTCCCTGGTACTAGGTTATCCAGTCACGGTATCTGACCGTCCGGATCCACCTATGCACCACTGCCTAGTATTTGGGGATCTATCCCGGGTGTAGTGGTAGAGAGTTCCCTTGCTGGATCAGGAAAGTACTAGGCTTACAGATCCCATTCCCGACAAATACTTAGTACGTTCATAAGCTTAACCACTGACATCTACTGACCGAAGTCAGTCCCATGCTCTTACCACATGAGCAGATAAGTTCAACAATTTTATGATTCCAACACAAGAGACCTATAGCTCGCGAGTGACAGTCATCACTCGACTTCTACCGTGGTCCTAAGCATGGCAACTAGCGACCTGACAGGCTAGTATTAAACATAGGAACCTAGGATCATGCATCTAAGGTTTCAAGTCAACTCCTGAATGTAAATGCACAAGCAATGCATAAAAGGAAGAGTTGCAGAAGTTTAACAAAAGTAGGTTATGCTCCGGGGCTTGCCTTCACTGGCAAAGTCAGAAGAGAGACCCTCCGAACTTTGGTTTGGGTTTTGCTGCACTTCCACCACGTTCACTTCTCCCTCAGCTGGTTCTCCTTCAGACTCAGGCACCAGCTCGTAGTTCCCGTCAGGAAGTTCTATACGACATGCAGATGCATTATGATTCAAGTATACAAACTTAAGTAGGTAAAATCAGTTCTGAATTTAGAGATAAACATAGGGGTTCTTGTTGGTCATATTCACCTTAACAAGTTTTCACTTAACTGTTTTTCACTAGGACAAGTGGATGGGTGTGAAACTTCATTCTTGTTTGATGGTGATTGTGTGCACATCTAAGTTCATTAGCTAAGTGAACTTCATTAAAGTGTTTTGGGCTGTCCAGAGATGGTTTTATAAATTTCAAGCCTTGAATTTAAACTGCACATGGAAACATGTTTGATTTCCTTTTATTTGGCCCATTTTAACCTTGGTTACTTAGGAAATTAATTCTGACAAAAATATACCCAACTGATCACAAGCTTTCACCAGCATGCACATAACAGCAAAACATAATTTCTGACCAAAAATTAGGCAAAACAACATTACAAAAAAATTATGATAAATATAACAAGTTTAAGCCACTAGAAGCATGAACAAATCATAAAACACAAGATGCATAAAATCTGAACCTATAACTTGGCACACAGCATGATAAGGACATATCTAGCTCACACACCAAAAATCACATCCATAGCTGCAGCAGAAATATGGATTTGAATTTAACTCGAAATAGCCACCATAAATTAGCAGGGCATTTTACACAAGTCCAAAATTCATCTCTGATTTATGAAACATACTACTAAGCATTGCAGAGCTACAAGAGAAAGTTGGAAGGCATTTGATTGACAGATAATTCTAAACAATTCATAAATGGAGAATAGGATGAAATCAATATAAATTCATAACTGGAGTTTCACACATGATTTCAGTGCCATTTTTTTCTACACGAGGCCAGGAATGCTATTATGGACAACATATCCAAAATTCACATGCAGATCATTTATACATTTCAAGTTATTTCAAATTTATTCAAACTGCTCAATTCAAGATCATTTAAAAACTACTCTGAAATTTGAAAACTGCCTTTCTAGAAAAGTTAGGTTTCTTCAAAAGGATTCCAAAACAGTTGAGTCTGCATTTTTACGATTTTTCTACCACTTACTACGTAATTTACAAGGTTCAGGTTTTTGAATCTAGGGTTTAAGATTCTTTTCGCAGTTAGGTCCTTGGTTCTTATACGCAGGTCCCTGGGAAGATTTCAATCTTCGCAAAAAGGTCGTTGGCGACGGCGCGAGGGCGGCCGACGGCGAGGGACGGCTGGACTCCGGCGAGCAAGCGGCTAGGGTGGGGTTTGGACTCACCCTCAGTCGATTGGCGGGGTTGGCTTGGCGGGATTCGGCTCCGGCGATGGTCGGCGGCGAGGGGGCGGCGGACGCGCCGCGGCGGCCGCAATGCCGGCGAGCTGGCGGGTCGGCCGACCAATGCGTGTGCACGGGAGCGTTCCAGGGGTGCGGGTGGAGGCTAAGGTGGAGCTTGGGCTCGAGCAGAGGCGGTGGATGGTGGGGCTCACCGGCGAGCTCGGCGCGGTGGCGACGGCGGATGCGGGGGAGAGGCGCGGTGAGGCGCCCGAGCAATGCGAGGGAGAGGGAGTTGCGTGGGGCATCGGGGGCAGCCTAATGGCGTGCATGCGGAGCCGGGTGGCGCGGCAGCCGGGACCGGGCGCGTGAGCACGGCGCGTGGCGCGGCGACGCGCGCGCACGGCGCGGCCGGCCGGCGCCGGGCGGCGCGCGCGCGGGCGATTGCGCGGGCTTGCGGGCACGAGGCCGTGGGCCCGGCCACGATGGACGATGCGTGGCCCTCGCGCGTGACGACGTACGGACGGCGGGCGGGTGTGGGCTTGGCGTCTGCGCCGGGCGCGGCGGGCCGACGGGGCGACGTCGCGCGCGGGCGCGCTCCGGCGTTCCGGCCCACAACTGATTCGATGTACCCCACTTTGACCGATTCAAACTCAAAAACTTTGAACTAAAGTTCAAAATCGCCAAATACGAAAGTTGTAGACAAGTTAACCCTTTTCAACTTTCGTAAAGGCCGACCGGTCAAATTCTCAACAGATTTGGAGATAAACATCCTCAAAGTTACAGATTTGCATGGCTTGGTCAAACTGTTCAGCAGAACTTTGACTGGGTTTTTGAGGATTCAAACCTCCGAATTTGAAATGCCAACAATGGAATGAAATGTGTTCCCAGAAAAACTGAGAAACTTTGATGTTGGTCGATTTTGAAGTTCTATAGGAAAATTTTGGGAATGCACAGGAAAACTAATCCAGCCTTAAGGGGCACTTGGGCTTTGACAACAATTTAGTGTGCAGTTTTGGTTAACCTATCCACCACGACCCAGATAGAATCGTGATTTCTGGACGTGAGTGTCAATCCCACAATAAAATCCATGCTGATATTATCCCACTTCCAAGAGGGTATGGGCAAAGGTTGGAGAGTACCCACTGTTTTTAAATGGCTTGCGTTGATTATGGAACATGTGTCGCACTCAGAAACATACTTTGCTTTGTCAACCTTCATATTGGACCACCAGAAATTTCCTTTCAAATCTTGGTACATTTTACTACCTCCGGGGTGGATTGAGAATTTGGAGAGATGAGCCTTATCCAAAATTTCCTTCCGGAGGGTAGGATCTTCCGGGACAACGAGACGCTGCCCGAACTAAATTGTACCATTGGGATCTCGTCGGAAACACGTGTATTTCGGATCATTTTGAGACAACCTTTGTTTGATGGTCTTGATTCCCTCGTCACTGGCTTTAGACATTACCAACTTATCCCACAAGATAGATTCTACCGAGATGGTATTCAGCATGCCTCGAGGAACAATTTCTAGGCGTAATTTACTCAGCTCGCTGCACAAGGTATCCCTATAAGATTCTGTGGACAAGCAGTAGCAGTGACTCTTACGACTGAGAGCATCCGCAACTACATTTGCTTTACCGGGGTGGTAGTGCACTTCAAGATCGTAATCCTTAATAAGTTCCAACCACCTTCTTTGACGCATATTTAAATCAGATTGGGTGAAGATGTACTTGAGACTTTTGTGATCGGTGTAGATATTGCAATGGGTTCCCATTGAACGACCGCTGCTAGCTCGAGATCGTGAGTTGGGTAATTCTTCTCGTGAGGGCGGAGTGGTCAGGAAGCATAGGCAATTACTCGGTTTTCTTGCATAAGGACACAACCCAGACCTGTGCCTGAGGCATCACAATAAACTTCATATGGCTAGGAGTTATCAGGTTGAGCTAACACTGGGGCGGAAGTTAGGTACTGTTTCAGAGTTTGGAAAGCATTCTCACATTTCTCGTCCCACACAAATTTGACTCCTTTCTTCAATAATTCAGTCATAGGTTTGGCAATTCTAGAAAAATCCGGGACAAAGCGTCGGTAATACCCAGCCAATCCAAGAAATCTTCTAATTTGATGGACGCACTTTGGCGGTCTCCATTCCATCACTTCTTGCACTTTACTTGGATCCACGGATATACCTTCATTAGATATGGTGTGCCCTAAGAACTTGACACTATCCAACCAGAATTCGCATTTGGAGAATGTGGCATATAGTTTACGATCGCTCAAACGTTGAAGAACAATGCGAAGATGTTCCGCATGCTCCTCTTCGTTCTTGGAATAGACCAAGATGTCATCGATGAAAACCACCACGAATTTATCCAGTTCAGTCATGAACACGGAGTTCATGAGATACATGAAGTAGGTAGGTGCATTAGTGAGACCGAAGGACATAACCAGGTATTCATACAGTCCATAACGTGTGGAGAAGGAGGTCTTAGGAATAACACAAGGCCGAATTTTTATCTGATGATAACCTGACCTAAGATCAATTTTGGAAAAGACCTTGGCTCCAGCTAGTTAATCAAACAGCACATCAATGTGGGGCAGGGGGTATTTACTTTTAATGGTGACCGCATTGAGAGGGCGGTAGTCTACGCATAGCCTCAAACTACCGTCTTTCTTCTTGACAAAGAGAGCAGGACATCCCCAAGCAGAAGAACTCGGGCGGATGAAACCCTTGTCCAACAGTTCCTGAAGTTGGGTCTTCAACTCAGCCAGCTCCTTGGGTGGCATACGGTAAGCTCTTTTCGAAATAGGTGTTGTACCAGGTTGTAGTTCAATCACGAACTCAATGTCCCGATCCGGTGGCATGCCCGGCAAATCATCAGGAAAGACGTCCGGGTAGTCACAGACCACTGGGATCTCCTCTAAGCTTGTGGCTATCGAGACATAGGCACTGGGGTCCATAGATCCCCTCAAAGGTAAGTAAAGAGTCGAGACACCAACAGCAGGCGAAGTGATTTCTATTCTTCGTTTAGCAATATCTAATAGTACTTTATGATGTGTCATCCAATCCATTCCCAAAATGACATCTATTCCATCTAACCCCAAGGTTAAGAGATTGGTCTGGAAGATCTTGCTACCTAGCTGCAATGGTACACTTTTGACTAGTGTGTTGGAGGATATATTCCCTCCAGGAGTTGCGATATTAAATTCATTCTTAACTCGAAGCACACTTAGACCCAAGTTGACTAGTGTACTTTGGTTCATAAAGCTATGTGTAGCACCAGAATCAAACAAAATCTTAACAGGTTTGCCATGGATAGAGAATGTACCCGTCATAACTGCTGCTCCCTCAATAATTCCCACCATAGTGGTGAAGTAAAGACGACCATGCTTGACTTGCACGGTCTGCTTCTTCCTCTTCTCCTTGTTGTTCTGAGGTTGTCCCTGTCCCTGATTCTGCTGCCTGGCTTGAGGACAGGCATTCATGAAATGTCCGGGTTTCCCACAATTGTAGCAGCGTCCTTCATTGTTGGTGCAGGCCGGTGGGGGTGCATTGGGCCTAGCATTCTGCTACTAAAAATTTGGGGAACAGAAATTCCCTTGCTACTGATTTTGGGGAGGTTTCACCACCCATCGCCCAGAACGTTGGTTCCGCTGAAAATTCTGCGGTGCCTTCTGAACTACGTGGAATTTGCGCTTAGGCGCGTTGTTAGAGTTGAACGTAGCCTTTCTTTTCTTTGCATTCTGCACCTTCTTCATTGCATCCTCCTGGGATATGGCCAGATCCACTATCTCATGATAGCTGTTTGTTTTGATGGGGTCCAGCTTTTCATAGAGCTCAGGATCAAGACCCCTGCGAAAGCGATCCATTTTCTTGGCATCTGTATCAACATAGTAGTCACCATACTGACACAGGTTGTTGAACTTCTGTGCATACTGATATACAGAGTCAGAACCCTGCCTCAAGTTCAAGAGCTCATTTAGATTTCTCTCCACCATCCCCTTAGGAATGTGGTGGTTCTTGAATGCAATTTTGAATTCAGCCCACGTGATCTCATGGCCATTGGGCTGCATGATCTTGAAATGATCCCACCAAAGCAGTGCCGGACCACGGAGATACATTGCTGCAGACTTAACCTTTCGCTCCTCAGAGTAGGGCAAGGTGAGAACATCCAACTTGGCTTCAATAGCACGGAGCCAAGCATCAGCCTCCAAGGGTTCCTCCGCTTTGTGAAAAAGCGGCGGTTTCAGTGTCGAGAACTGAGCATACGTTGCCACTCGAGGATCTTCTTCTAACGGGTCATTTCGTCGCTGATTCATCTGCTGTTGATTTTGTAGTATCTGGCGCATCATATCAGCTTGAGCAAGGAGGAAGGTCTCCATAGGCGTCATGTTCGGTGGGGGAGGTGGTGGTGGCAGATTGCTACCACTAGCATCACCAAACCCATGGGGATTTCTGCGTGTTGCTCCCACCGTCTGAAAAAATTGGTAATGGAGGTTAGCCACATATCCATAATCTTGCCAATATAAGCATAAACAAGAAGAACATGTGTAAAGCGTTTCCTCTATGCACAAATTTCAGAAACAAGACAGCCAAGTACTCTGCCGTATAAAATTCATATCTTGCTGCTCCATGCACAAAATTCATATCTTGCTGCCAAGAACATGTGTAAAGCGTTTCCTCCATGCACAAATCGAACGATGCTAAATTTTGGTCAGTAGTAGCAAAATTTCATTCACTACAACTTTGGTATTCAACCGATCCCTGATTTTCGACGTTAACATACTCGAAAAATTAAAATCCCATCGGTCTGTCCAGCCTGAATTTCAGACTGCAGCCCGTTACAGAAAAATTCATATTTCCCAAACCGTAGATGCAATGAGGTTGAAATTTTATGAGCATGCACACAAAGTAATTTCCAACAACTTTGGAATTCATTCCACAGCACAGTTCTGACCATAAGAAGGTTCAAACTGCCCATTACATTCCGCTGCATTCTGACCGCAGCATTCCACTAGCAGATTTAATTACAACACATTAGTCTAACTTCAACAAGTCTTCACCCTTGGTTACATAGGGGTCAATGGTAGCATCAGGTCACCCAAAAGAATACTCATCCTACGTCAGCCTATCCCATTCACGGACCAAAATCAGGCCACTCGTATGAGTATGGACACTAGTCTATCAACATCTGGTAAGTATCATCGCCGCCCGAGGCGGCACTAGCAGTAGGAGAACCCTCGACCATCGGGTCCAGCGGCGGAGCCTCGGTGTCGTCCACCATGGACTGAGCGTCGTCCTGGTCACCCTCCATAACTCCAGGGGCAGGCGGGGGAACCGGCTGCTGCAACACCTGGATCAACTCGTTGGCCGCCTCCAAGTCCTGGTCCATGGCCTCAAGCTGCCCATCCATATCTATCAGTGCCTGGAGGTGAACAAACCTCTCGTCCTTCAGCTGCTCCATCTCCTCTCTGTGCTACTCCCGCTGCTCCTGCAGTCCCACGATGGTGTGGAGACGGTCAGTGAGGATGTTGACCCACTGAGCGTCACGTGCCACCCAGTTGGCCTCACTGGCCTCCAGCTGTCCAACCCGCAGTCCAGCCTCGGCGAGGTCCCGCTCAAGGCCCATGTAGCCGAACGAGAGAGAGCACAGGTGGTGGCTGCACACTCCCAGCTCTCCGGCGGAGTCGAGAGCAGAAGCAGTCACCGCGGTGGAAGCAGCGCTGCGAAGGGTCTGAAGTCGGTACAGCGCACCCTCGCGCCGAACCCTCTCCTGCAGCACGTCGAGTGTGCCCCTTACGGTGCCTCCACGCGGGGTCCTCGAGGTCCACTGCCGGTAGTGTCAGGGACAACCCTAGGGGTCCCCTTAAACAGCCGGGAAATCCCCACTTAAAACCCGCAATAAAGCCAAAACCAAATACACCTTACTTAACCATGCAGGACATGGCCCACGCCGCGAAGGCCTCAGCGGCCCATCAGGCGGCCCACTCGAAGACTCCCTCGAACAGGTATCGCCTCGCTCGAGGGTACGCGCCTCCCTCGGGCGGGCACCGCCCCGATCGAGGGGGTGCGCCTCCCTCGCTCGAGGGTCCGCCCCGCCCTCGAACGGTCAGTCCATCCCCGGTGCTGCCCCGGTGCTGCCGCACCAACTCCCAAGAGGGAGCCCATCCCCATCACTGTGGGGGGGACTGTGCGGTGCGGCCGGTGCCAGTCCCGTGATGCCGCGCACCTGCTCCGGTACGGCTGACGCGCCGAGCCCTCGAAGGGGGGCCGGCTGCACCCTCGATTCGCTTTCTTGTGACTTTATAGGGTTAGGTGGAGGCGCTAGGCCGGTGGGACGGCATCCCTGCCACTGTTAAGGGTATGGCTGCCGCCCCCGCGCGTACGGGCGCACGTCGGGCGCTGTGGCAATGGCTTCGGCACTGTGGAGCGCGTGGGAACGGGACGCCACCGTACCTGCCGCTGTACCCCGTACGGACCGACGTCAGCAACTCCCTCGAGCCTATCTGAAGACCTCACAGCCGCCCGCTGCTCTTTGACCCTCGAGGCCGCCACTGTTCGGGTACAAGATACGCCATGATGGCCGGATCGCAGCAAGGATCGCCTGGGCGGCCGCCTACTCTACAACATAGCACATCACGCTCCCGCACGTAGCTAAATAGCACGGCGCGCATGTGATTCGCTCCTTCCTTGGTCTATAAAAGGAGGACGAACCCCCTTGCCGCAGGGGACAGGAGGACAACACACGAACTACAGAGCCCAACACGAGACAAGTCGCACCACGCACTTGTTCTCCAATTCTCCCACAATATCTTCAGCCACTACACCAGGGACTTGGAAGCCCGCTTCCTCTCCCGCCTTGCTTGTAGCAGCCCCACTACAGGCACCCCCGGTGCTGAGCAATATAGTGCATTGAGCACACCACTGTTGGACGTACGGCCCCTCGGCCGGAACCAGGATAAACTCCGTGTCTTTTATTGATTAGCATCGACCATTGAGGGATAGACCTTGGCGCTTATTACTGGTTAGTGTCGGGACCATATTCCGCACCGACAGTTGGCGCCCACCGTGGGGCAATCGAGCGCCCAAGGTCAATCATCAACTCCCTCCATGGTGATCCGCACTGAGTACCGCGGTACGCGCTACTGCATGGGCAGCTTGGACCCCCTCCCCGCTGGGTTCGAAATCCGGTTCGGGGGCCTGAACTTTCAGGCAATGGTGAATGGCTACCTCATGCGCCTCACCAACCGTGAGGAGCTCCGCGCGCGGCGCCAGGCCGGGTCCGCCCCGGTCCCCGCCGCGCGCACCGCCACGGCGCGGACGCCACGACGCCGCCACGACGCCACGACGCCACGACGCCGCCGCCGCTCCGGCCGGCGTTCACGCCAAGCGTGGTCCGAGCGACGGCAAGCCGAGCGCGCCGCCTCTCGGCGCGACGCGCCTGCCGCCACGGCACCCACCACCCCAGCGGGACAGCGCGCGGTCTCCGGACCGCGCTTTCCCATTGGGCTGCGTGGCGCCACGACGGCCTTCAGCGCTAACGTCAACACCACAATGCGCAGGGTTCCCCCTGGCCGTCACGTCTTCGTCGCCAGGGATCCCGGCGCCTCAGCGGGTGACGAGTTGTCCCTGGGTTCCCTCGACGCATTGCCACCCGCCAACCTTTATGGGTATGCGGAGTGGGACTTCTCCGGCGTGCCGGACCCAGTCATGTTCAGGCGTTTCCTTGACGCTACGGACTACTGGTTCGGCTGCTCCGATGACTCCAGCACCGGGAGTTACGATCCCGCGCGGGAGTGCTGCGTCGTCGTCGCCAACGACCCAGCGAACGCCACCGCGCCGTGGGCGCCGGGAGACGGGGAGGTCACGCCTGCGCCGGGGATCGCTCCGCGCCAAGCCGCGGGACCAAGCACTCCCGCTGGAGCCGACGCCGACGCACAGCTAGCCCAAGCCCGTGAGCTCGAGGCTAAGCTGGCGGAGGAGTACCGCACGGTGAGGCTGCTTCGCGCCTCGATGGCTGGAAAAGCCTCCGCTCGCGGCGAACGTGTGCGGGAGCTGGGCAGGCAGGCCCGCGACCGCATCAACACCGACAACCCTGACGTGCCTCCACGGGCAAGTTAGAAGCTCGTTGCCGCTGCGACGCTGCTGCGGGCTATGCCGGCACCCTCGACCCCTGAGGCACGAAACCTGCAGCGCGAGGTGCAGGCTCTCATTGAGCAAGCGGACGTCCAGCAGGCCGAAAGCTCAGCCTCACGTATCCGCCAGTAGGGGGATGCGCGAGGAGATGGGGCCGCTCAGGGGGGCGAACCCTCGGTCCACGCAGGAGAAGCTGCAGGGCGTCCCGCCAACCCGGGATGCGCGGCGGACAAGGAGCGGCTCCTTGACATGCGCAGGGCGCTGGACGGTGACGCCCGCAACGTCATCAACGCCCGTCGCACGAGCAGGGCGGACGCCCGAGTGGCGGTGGGCTACCACCCTCGACGGGGCGGACGCTACGACGCCGACGAGGACCGCTCCCCGACGCCGGAGCCCCCAGGGACCCGTGTGTTCAGCCGGGAGATCCGCGCGGCGGCCTTCACCCAGCGCTTCCGCCAACCCTCGACCATCGTCAAGTACAACGGGGAGACGGATCCCCGCGTGTGGCTCAACGACTACCGCCCGGCTCGCCGGTGGGCGGAGCCACCGGCCGACGAGGTCATCATCCGCAACTTGCCCCTACACCTCGGCGATTCGGCTCGGACGTGGCTCGAGCACCGCCCGCCGCCCGCATCCACAACTGGGACGATCTGGTCCGCACGTTCATGGGCAACTTCCAGGGCACGTACGTGCGCCCTGGGAATTCCTGGGACCTGCGCTCTTGCATTCAGAAGCCTGGCGAGTCCCTGTGGGACTTCATACGGCGCTTCTCCAAGCGCTGCACGGAGCTCCCGAGCGTGGCGCAGTCTGAAATTGTGCACGCCTTCCTTGAGGGTACCACATGCCGGGACCTCGTGCGCGAGCTGGGACGCAGCCCGCCCGCGGACTCCAACGAGCTGTTCGACATCGCCACCAGCTTCGCCTCAGGAGAGGAGGCCGTGGGGGCGATCTTTGACGGCAAGAAAAGCAGGCGCTCGGACGATGCGCCCGCGGAGGGCAGCAAGTCCAGGGAGCCCCACTGCAAGGACAAGCGGGGCAAGAAGGGGAAGAAGCCGCGCCGCGAGGCACGCGAGCAGGGGCGCGACGGCGATGAGGCTGAGGCCCTTGCTGTCGACCCGGCTCGACGGGGCCCTCGACCGGCCCCTCGAGGCCCGGGGGTGTTTGATGACATGCTAAAAAAGCCATGTCCTTACCACAAGACCCCAGTAAAGCACACCCTTGAGCAGTGTGACATGCTCAAGAAGTTCTATGGCCGCGCTGCCACAAAGGAGGCAGAGGCCAAGAAGGACGGAGGAGACGGCGACGCTGGCGGCTTCCCCGCCGTGGAGAACGTGTTCCTCATCTTCAGGGGACCCACCGTCGACATGTCGACCCGCCAGCGCAAGTGGGAGCGGCACGAGGTCCTCGCCGCAGAGAAGGCGCCTCCTAACTTCCTCAATTGGTCGGAGGACGCCATCATCTTCAGCCGGGAAGACCACCCGAACCGCATCCCCAACCCGGGTCAGTACCCGCTGGTGGTCGACCCAATCATTGGGAACGCGCGGTTCTCAGAAGTCTTGATGGACGAAGGCAGTAGCCTCAACATCCTCTACGCGCATACGCTGCGCTTGATGGGGATCAGGTTGGACCAGCTGCGGCCCAGCACGAAGCCGTTCCATGGCATCGCGCCGGCAAGCGGTGTCCGCCCCCCCGGGCGATCGACCGCCGCTTGGTTTGGCACCGCGAAGAATTTCCGCAAGGAAATGCTCACCTTCGAGGTGGTGGGGTTCAAGGGCGCCTACCACGCTATACTTGGGCGGCCCTGCTACGCCACATTCATGGTGGTTCCCAACTACACCTACTTGAAGATGAAGATGCCAGGACCGAATGGCGTCATCACCGTAGGCTCGTCCATCGAGCACGCATTCGACTGCGACGTCGAGTGCGTAGAGCATGCAGAAGCACTGGCGCTGGATGAAGCGTTGGTGACCACTTTGGAGAAGATGGTCAATGAGGACCTCGACTCCGCCTCCAAGCACACCGGCACCTTCGAGGCCGCGGAGCAGACCAAGGAAGTACCCCTCGACCCCGCGGCCCCCGAGGGCAAGGCGTTGAGGGTCAGCTCCACCCTCGATCCTAAATAGGAAGTGGTGCTCGTCGACTTCCTCTGCGCCAACGCTGACATCTTCACGTAGAGCCCCTCGGATATGCCAGGCATCCCGAGGGAGGTCGCCGAGCACTCCCTTGACATCCTGCCTCACGCCCGCGCCGTGCAACAACGGCTGCGCCGCTTCGACGAGGAGCGGCGACGGGCAATCGGAGCGGAGCTGCGGTAGCTTCTCGAGGCCGGGTTCATCAAGGAGGTGTTCCACCCAACGTGGCTAGCAAACCCCGTGCTTGTAAAGAAAAAGAATGGGAAGTGGCGGATGTGTATAGACTATACTAGTCTTAATAAAGCATGTCCTAAAGTTCCTTTTCCTTTGCCACGTATTGATCAAATCGTTGATTCAACAGCTGGGTGCGAATTACTTTGCTTCCTTGATGCCTACTCCGGGTATCATCAAATAAAGATGAAGGAGTCCGACCAGCTTGCGACTTCGTTCATCACGCCGTTCGGGATGTTCTGCTACGTCACGATGTCGTTCGGCCTCCGAAACGCAGGAGCGACGTATCAACGCTGCATGCAACACGTTTTCGGAGATCACATCGGGCGGACGGTCGAGGCGTATGTGGATGACATCGTCGTAAAAAACAGGAAGGCGGACGACCTGGTTGGGGACGTTGGCATCGCGTTCGGCTGCCTACGGGCCAATGGGGTCAAGTTAAACCCCGAAAAGTGTCTTTGGAGTGCCGCGAGGCATGCTCCTGGGATACATTGTCTCCCAACGGGGAATCGAGGCCAACCCTGAGAAGGTTGCGGCCCTCGAACGAATGGGCCCGATCCGGGACCTCAAAGGGGTGCAAAAGGTGCTGGGGTGCCTTGCCGCCTTGAGCCGCTTCATCTCGCGGCTCGGCGAGAAGGGCCTGCCCCTCTATCGCCTCCTCAAGAAGCACGAGCGCTTCTCCTGGACCACTGAGGCCCAGGATGCGCTCGACAAGCTGAAGGCGTCCTTAACGCACGCCCCGATCCTCACGCCGCCACAGGATGGTGAGCCCCTACAGCTCTATGTGGTCGCAACCACCCAGGTGGTCAGCGCCGTAATTGTGGTGGAGCGCACGGAGGAAGGGCACGCCCTGCCGGTCCAATGGCCGGTCTACTACATCAGCGAGGTCTTGTCTGACACCAAGACGCACTACCCACAGGTCCAGAAGCTGTTGTACGCGGTAGTCCTTGCGCGGCGCAAGCTCCGCCATTACTTCGAGGCCCACCCCGTCACGGTGGTCTCCTCCTTCCCGTTAGGGGAGATCATCCGTAATCCCGACGCGGCGGGCAGGATCGCCAAGTGGTCCGTGGAGCTGATGGGCGAGACGCTCGCCTACGCCCCGCGCAAGGCCATCAAGTCCCAGATCCTGGCGGATTTCGTCGCTGAGTGGACGGATACGCAGCTGCCGCCGCCACAGATCCAAGCAGAATGCTGGACTCTGTATTTCGATGGCTCGGTGATGAAAACGGGGGCGGGCGCGGGCCTGCTCTTCGTATCACCCCTCGGAGAGCACATGCGATACGCGGTGCGCCTCCACTTCCCCGCATCTAACAATATGGCTGAATACGAGGCCCTCCTCTGCGGCCTCAAAATCGCCATTGAGTTAGGCGTCAAGCGTCTCGACGTGTGGGGAGACTCACAGCTCGTAATCGATCAAGTCATGAAGAATGTGAGCTGCCATGACGACAAGATGGAGGCCTACTGCAAGGCCGTGCAAGCCCTCGAAGACAAGTTTTACGGCATCGAGCTCAACCACGTACCCCGCCGGTACAACGAGGAGGCGGACGAGCTGGCCAAGATCGCGTCCGGGCGGATCACCGTCCCCCCGAACGTTTTGGCCCGCGATGTTGCCCAGCCCTCGGTCGCCCTCGAGCCTCACCCCTCGAGCCACGCAGAACCCTCGGGGGCTCCCTCGAGTAAAGCGGGTGCGGAACCCATGGATGAGGACCCCTCGAACGAGGAATACGTGCTCTCCCTCCTCGAGGGGTATGGCTCCTACGAGGCCGACGTGATGAACATCGAGCCAGCTCCTGTCAAAACTGACTGGCGCGACAAATACATCGCTTGGATGGCTCGAGGAGAGCTCCCCTCAGACCGGGCCACGGCCAGGCACATCGCGAGGATGGGGCAAGCTGTACAAGCGCGCCGCCTCCGGCATCTTACAGCGGTGCGTACCAATCCCCGAGGGGCGCGAGCTCCTACGGGACGTCCACGCCGGGATCTGTGGCCATCACGCCGCGCCTCGCACCCTCGTTGGCAACGCTTTCCGCCAAGGCTTTCACTGGCCTACCGCGGTCACGGACGCCAGCGAAATCGTACGCACCTGCGAAGGGTGCCAGTTCTACACCCGCAAGTCCAACCTTCCCGCTCATGCCCTGCAGACCATCCCCATAACATGGCCGTTCGCCGTGTGGGGGTTGGACATCGTCGGGCCCCTGCGGAAGGCGCCCGGGGGCTTCACCCACTTGTTGGTCGCGATCGACAAGTTCTCCAAGTGGGTGGAGGTGCGCCCCATTACGAACCTCAGGGCGGAGCAAGCGGTGACGTTTTTTACCGACATCATCCATCGCTTTGGAGTGCCAAACTCCATCATCACCGACAACGGGTCCCAGTTCATGGGCAGGAAATTCTTGGAGTTTTGCGACAAGTTCCACATCTGTGTGGATTGGGCAGCTGTGGCACACCCACAGACCAACGGCCAAGTAGAGCGTGCCAACAGCATGATCTTACAAGGCCTTAAGCCTAGAATTTTCGACCAGCTAAACAAATCTGGGCGAAAATGGCTCCAAGAGTTACCAGCAGTCGTGTGGAGCCTAAGGACCACCCCGAGCAGAGCCACCGGGTTCACCCCGTTTTTCCTAGTCCATGGCGCGGAGGCCGTCCTCCCCACAGACTTAGAATACGGGTCGCCCAGGGTTCGAGGCTACGACGAGGATGCCAACCAGCGAGCCCGCGAGGACTCGCTGGACCAACTGGATGAAGCACGCCTCGTGGCCTGGATGCACTCCGCGAGGTATCAGCAATCCCTCAGGCGCTACCAAGCGCGCAAGGTACGCTGGCGGGACTTCAGTGAAGGGGATCTCGTCCTAAGGCTGCGCCAGGACAACCGAGGACGCCACAAGCTATCGCCTCCGTGGGAGGGACCCTACGTCGTGGTGAAGGTGCTCAAGCCCGGCACGTACAAGTTGGCCAACGAGGACGGTGAAGAGCTCACGAACGCTTGGAACATCCAACAGCTACGTCGCTTCTACCCCTAGCTAGGATTTCCAAGCATTTTTTGTTGTAAAAAACCATATGACCAACGCCCCAGTTGGTGACGATCATGTAAACTCCACAAGTCTAATAACAAGGGCAACTCGGCTTTCCCCCGAAACCCAAGTTATCCTCGGGGGCTACTACGGGGGGCATCCCCCCCCAAAATGGTCCCATTTTCGCGCAAAAACGAAACAACTCACGCGCGCTAAGTTTGTTTTCTACTTCGGCCTCGAGCAACGGTTCGAACAAGGCGTGGACAGCCTAGCGGAAGGAGCACGCGAGCCAGAGATAGCCTACGCCTCCGCGAGGATACGACCCTTCTCTCTCGCCTCTAGCCCAGCAGGCCACCCACGAAAACCGAACTCCCCTAACTAGAATCTACTCAGGAAGAAGGAGAAACAAAAAGCGCAGTAAACAAAAGAATTCATTTCACATCAACATACGTTCATGACAAAAACAACTTGTTTATTTACAAAGGCCGCACGGCCATAATACTGATACATGAACAGAACGGGCCAAGCGCCCAGCTTTCTTCAGGAGGGAGGAGCGGCGGTGTCGGCAGCGTCCGGGAAGAGGAACTCCTCGAAGGCTTCAGCGAGCGACCCGGTGGCGTCGGCGGCGAGCGCGTCCACGCGCTCCATCGCCACCTCGTCCTCGACACCCTCGGGGACGACGTAACCTTCCGCCAGCGCCTCGAAGTTGACCTCGTAGTGGGACCGTACCACTCCGAGGGCCTTCTGGACGCCGAGGTGCAGCGCCCGACGCATCCGTTCGGTGACATGGCCGCCGAGGGCGCGCAGGCCGCTGGCCAGCGAGCTCCCGGCCTGCGCCTCTGTTGACGGATAAAATGCGTATCCACCTACGATCCGCAAGCGTACAGACCTACACCTTTTTCACCATGGGATTCCCAAGGTTCTTGTCAATCCGCGGAGCAAGGGGATTACTAGCGCTTAACCAAGTACTAATCTAGTTGAATGGAAAACCTTTGAAATAGTATTAATCTAAAGGTAAAAAAATCTAACCTAAGTTAATCTAAGTTAAGTTGATCAAACAAATCTAGGGTTAAACTAGATGGTAAAGGAGTGAACACAAGAGAGTGAGTTAGAAAGATAAGCGTTCCCTCCCTAGGATCTAGGATAACATGGTATGCATCTACTACACGAAAGCGGTAAACCAATCTACCGGGGGTTGTGACCACGGTTTCGCCCTTTCCCTCCTCTTGTACTGTCACTACGCGAAGGTATTCATGACTAGACCTATGATGGACACGGTATGTTGATGGAATCTATGGGAGTAGCGGATATTATACGCCCGAAAAACATGGTAGCTAACCTTAATCATCAAAACATCATCAACATGAAAACAATAGATTGAAACCACAAATCGAGTAGCGATCACATAGCATGTATCCATCTAATCCTAGGGATGAACGGAGACATTACCCTATCATCTTACACGGATTGAAGCACATAGGGGTGATGGAGACTCCGGAGAACGTCGTCGATGAAGATGGCGGCGATGGATCTTGGGAACACCCCTAGGCCAGCGGCTTGGAGTCCACCTCTTGCTTCCTTCTCTCCGCCGGTGTTGATCCTTGCGACGAGCTCATCTAACTCTCTCCCTCATCTTGCGGTGGCGGTTTTCTGGTGATTGGCGTCGGTAGGATGATTTGTTCGATGGGTAACCATATTGGGGCGCCTATGGGGTTGTATTTATGTCCTTGAGGTGCCTTTGGGCGTGCTCCACCTTGCCTTGCACGAAATCCTCCTTGGGAGAGAAGCAAACTTGGTTTCCATAAAATCAGCCAGATTTTCCTGATTCGCAGTCCTTCCTTGCCAACGCCATATCTCCCACGTTCGGACTCCAAATAATGCAAATTCGGTGTCCAGGTTGTGTGCCACGAAATTATATTCAACTTTGGTATTCATTTCTTTCCTTAAAAACGAAGATAAGATCTCCAAATCGGCATTGGAAGATAATCTGTTCTGATTTCGGACTGACTGTGCAGTAGGGATTTCGGGGGCCATATCTCCTAGCTCCCTTATCCAAATTGGGTCTTCCACATGTCCAAATCGAAGGTATCGTCGAGGCCCACAACTTTGGTAGTCAAACTTTTGCCATTAAAGACCTTTTAAGTCTCCGAATCTGTACCGAAAGATCATGCTGTCCTGAGCTGCGAGAATATCTCTCGGGCTGAGTTGATCTCGTTGGTAAACATCCAAGTCCCCGGAGTTTTGCGTGTTGATGCTTCGGTACTTGGGTTGTTTGGAGTCTTGTTCACTTCGTGTCTTGACTTGTGACGGGCTTCATGATCTTCTCTTGAATTGCTTGATGAACTTATCCCGAAAGTCTCATCTTTAACGTTAATTTCTTGCGTAAACAACAAACTCCAAAATCGACATGCAAGTGTGAACTTGTTACATCATTAGTATGCCTAGTGGAGGGTTAGTTGCAAATCATAATCGAAACCAATGTATAACAAGTACTCTAGGTTGACGGAAATTCACCGTCAACATCTCCCCCATGCTTAAACCTTGCTCGTCCTCGAGTAAGTGGTCCTCGCTTAAAAGGGAAATCAGCGTTGCCTTCCAATGTTATGAAGGGAAACGGGGTGGCTACGCTAGCGCAAAACAAAATTTTCCCCGCAAAATAGGAACTGCTGCTGTCAGAGATCACGGGATTACCACTAGACGCGCAGATGCAGCGGAACCGTCTCGATGTAGACGAACGCGTCGAGGGTAACAAGCAGTGCAGTTGCTCACGTCCTTCTTGACTTGCACGTGCGGCTCGTCCGATCCAAGTGCTCCAGATGCAGCACCTCCAAGGTATCCACACGTACGGAGAAGGAAGCGACGCACGCCGGACTGCTAGGTCCGCGAGTGCGACGAGGAGGGAGCGTTGGCAGCGCGGCTGCTACTTGAGAAAGTTGTGTCTTTTCAGGAGGGGTGTGGTCCATATTTATTGGGAGGAAAACCCCCCACACCATCATCCATTAGCAATACGGGACTAATAGATGGTGTACCCCTTCCAATACTAATGGGCTTTACAACATTTGTGGCCCATTAGGACTTTTACACCATAATGGATCAAATCCATCTGAGCCCACTAGTGGATCAAATCCAGTTGACTCTAGGGCATATTTCCAACAGTCTCCCACTTGCACTAGAGTCAACTATGCAAGTATATTCATCCTCATTTGGCTTCCAACCCCTTAAGTGTGTGACCCTATAGGTTCACATACACATAGACTTGACCCGAGTACATTACTCGATCAATAGTTGATAGCGGCCTCTAGCAAAACGTGTCAACTCCTATGCATACGTAAAGATCTTATCAGACAAACCATCACAACAATTCATACATGCTATTCCCTTTGCCTCACGATATTTGGTCTAGCTCCAAGCTGACCTCTCTTTCTCAACACTGTGATTCGGATCATCAAAAGGGGGTTAACCCTTAACCCAGCACGGCCATGCATTTCTTGATCCGATCACTCGAGGGGCCCAGAGATATCTCTCTCAAGTAGAGGGGCAAATTCTATCTTGATTGACCATGCCTCACATCATGCTTCCTGACAAACCCGAAAGCCATCTTTATGACTACCCAGTTACGGAGTAGCGGTTGATGGCCCCTAAGTAGGTCAATTCACATCTTGAGTACATGTGACAATCTCAAGTCTAAGGACATAGCGTATACGTTGTGTAAACAGAGAACAAGGTCTCAAATTGGGTCAGTCCAGCCCCATGTCATACATGTGCCCACATTATTAGTTATACATCTCCATGTTCATGACTTGTGAAACATAGTCATCAACTAATTCATGTGCTAGTCATTAACTCATACTGGGGACAACTTTTGAATAACCATACAAGTAAAAGAGTTTCACAAACAATTCACATAATTTCCAATCAAATACAAGTCGCCTTTCATGGATATTCAATAAAAGAACCAAGTGACATGGATATAATGAAATATAATCATCTCTATGATTCCTTATAGGACATATTTCTAACATCCTTCCACTTGCACTTGAGCTAATCTATAGAATATATCTAATACCCATAGCTCTCATGTGCGCCTCATGCTTAGGCCGTGGAAGGGGTTTTGTCAAAGGATCCGCAACATTCAAATCCGTGTGTACTTTGCATATCTTGATATCACCTCGTCTAACGATCTCTCGTATCGATGAAATTTCCGCAAGACATGTTTATTCTTTTGGTGGTTCCTTGGCTCCTTTGCTTGCGCAATAGCCCCATTGTTGTCACAATAAAGATCCAATGGGCTAGAGACACTCGGAAACACACCAAGTTCAGAAAGGAACTTCCTTATCCAAACACCCTCCTTTGCAGCTTCCGAAGTCGCGATGTACTCGGCTTCTGTTGTAGAATCAGCCACTGTCTCCTGCTTATAACTCTTCCAGCTCACAGCTCCACCATTTATCGTAAATACGTATCCTGATTGCGACTTTGAATCGTCTTGGTCAGTTTGGAAACTAGCATCGGTGTAACCCGTTACAACGAGCTACTCCTCACCTCCATAGACTAGGAACATGCCTTTAGTCCTTCTTAAGTACTTAAAAACATTTTTAACCGCTGTCCAGTGACCCTCACCTGGATCAGATTGGTATCCGCTTGTAATACCGTGTGCATACGAAATATCCGGACGTGTACATATCATTGCATACATAATAGATCCGATGGCCGAAGCATACGGTATTCTACTCATGTGTTCCCGCTCATCGCCTGTCGAAGGACACTGAGTCTTGCTAAGATGTATGCCATGTGACATAGGCGAGAACCCTTTCTTTGCCTCTTCCATGTTGAACCTTTTCAACACTTTATCAATGTAAGTGTCTTGGCTTAATCCTATAAGCCTTTTTGATCTATCTCTATAGATTTTGATGCCCAAAATGTATGCCGCCTCACCTAAGTCTTTCATTGAAAAACTATTTTTTTAATGAGGTCTTAGCGGCCTCAAGCATAGGAATGTCATTTCCAATCAGTAATATGTCATCCACATATAAGATTAGAAATACTACAGAGCTCCCACTTGCCTTCTTGTAAACACAAGGCTCTTCTTCACTCGAATGAAGCCAAACCCTTTTACCACCTCATCAAAGCGAAGGTTCCAACTCCGGATGCTTGCTTCAATCCATAAATGGATTTTTGAAGTTTGCACACCTTCCCAGCATTGGTTGGATCAACAAATCCCTCAAAGTTGTGTCATATACACATCCTCGCCGATTTCCATTTAGGAAAGCCGTTTTGACATCCATCCGCCATATCTCATAATCGAAATATGCAGCTATAGCTAGAATGATCCGAATAGATTTAAGCATCGCTACGGGTGAGAATGTCTCGTCGTAGTCAACTCCTTGAACTTGTCGAAAACCTTTTGCAACAAGTCGAGCTTTATGGATGTGAACATTTCCATCCATGTCCCTCTTCTTCTTATAGATCCATTTGCACTCTATGGGTTTAACACCATCTGGCGGGTCAACCAAGTTCCAAACTTGATTGTTATCCATGGAATCTATTTCGGATCTCATGGCACTTTGCCATTTCTCGGAATCTGGGTCCATCATTGCTTCCGCATATGTCATAGGTTCATCATTGTCTAACAACAATATGTCGCGCTCTCCCGCGATCATGAGATTGAGCTTATCAGTTGCGCGACGTGCCCTTTCAGACCTTCGTGGTTGTGGTGGTGCTTCTCTTGCCACGGGCATCTCAACTCGTTCGGCCTACATTAGCATCAATAGTGAAATCTTGCCCAACCGGCTCACCTTGAACTTCTTCAAGATACACCTTCGTCTACATTTTTCTCTTTTAAGAAACTCTTTCTCTAAGAAAACGCCGTTCCGAGCGACAAACACTTTGCCTTCGACCGGTTGTAGAAATAATATCCCAAGGTTTCCTTTGGATATCCCACGAATATGCACTTGTCCGATTTAGGTGTTAATTTATCTCGATTGAAGTTTCTTCACATAAACCTCACAACCCCAAATTTTCGTAAAAGACAACTGGGAGTCTTACCAGTCCACATCTCATATGGTGTCTTAACTACGGACTTAGAAGGTACCCTATTTAAAGTGAAAGCTGCGGTTTCTAGAGCATAACCCCAAAATGACAATGGTAGGTCCGACTAGCTCATCATTGATCGGACCATGTCCAACAAGGTTCGATTACGTCGCTCGGATACACCGTTTCTTTGAGGTGTTCCAGGTGGCGTAAGTTGTGGAACAATTCCGCAACTCTTTAGATGATTGCTAAACTCATGGCTCAAATACTCACCTCCACGATCAGAACGCAAGGTCTTGATTTTCTTGCCACGTTGATTTTCTACTTCACTCTGAAATTCTTTGAACTTTTCAAAAGTTTCAGACTTGTGCTTCATTAATAGACATAACCATATCTACTTAAATCATCAGTGAACGTTATGAAGTATTGGTATCCACCTCTAGCTGTCGTACTCATTGGTCCGCACACATCCGTATGTATGAGTTCCAAGTAAGTCTGAGGCTCTCTCAGGAAAACCTGAGAAAGGCATCTTGGTCATCTTGCCTAGCAAACAAGCTTCACATGTCTCGTAGGATTCAAAATCAAACGAAGTTAAAAGTCCATCGTTATGGAGCTTCTTCATGCGCTTTTCACTGATGTGACCCAAACGATAATGCCATATGTAGGTAGGACTTAAATCATTAGGTCGAGACCTTTTAGCACTTATGTTACAGATAGGTGAATCATCAAGATTTAAAACAAATAAGCCATTCACAATGGATGCACAAGCCACAAAGATATTATCCTTAGAGATCACACAACCATTGTTTTCACTCGCAAATGAATAACCATCCTTCATCAAACATGAAGGGGATAAAATGTTTCGACTCAAACTAGGAACAAAATAACAATTATTCAACTCCATAATAAATCCTGACGGGAGGTGGAGTTGCATCGTCCCGACGGTCAACGCAAAGCAACTCTTGCATTATTGCCCACGCGGAAATCAACTTCTCCTTTTCCAACGCTTCTACTTCTTATCATTCCCTGTGTCGAATTGCAAATGTGAGCAACCGATCCGGTATCAAATACCCAAGAATTAATGACAGTATTAGCGAGGAAAACATGATCTGTAACATAAACATGAAGTGTACCTGAAGTGGAAGTACCCTTGCTTCCCTTGTTCTTCAAATAAGCTAGGTACAACTTGCAGTTTCTTTTCCAATGACCAATTTCCTTACAATGAAAACATTCAGCATTGGCAGCTGGACTAGCCTTAGGCGTCTGGTTTGGCATTGGGATCTTATCCTTGGCCTTACCATTCTTCTTCCAAGAATTGCCCTTCCTTTTAAAGATTGGCTTGTTTTGGATCGCCATCACATGACTGCTGCCAGTGCCTTTCTTGATGTCACTCTCTGCTGTCTTTAGCATACCACACAGTTCATTCAAGCCCTTCTCTGCCCCATGCATATGGTAGTTCGAGATGAAGTTCCCATAGCTAGGCGGAAGAGATGTGAGAATGAAATCAGTGGACAACTCCTTGCCCAGTGGGAAGCCTAGCTTCTCCAACCTTTGAACGTAACCAACCATTTTGATTACATGTGGTCCTACTGGCGCGCCTTCTGCCAATTTGCACTCCACAAAGGCTTTAGAGACATTGAACCTTTCAGTCCTAGCCTGTGTGGCGAACATATCATTGAGTGCCACGACCATATCGTGCACATGGACTGACTCAAACTGCATTTGCAAGTCAGGTTCCATACACGCAAGCATAAGGCAACCCACTTCAAGATCGACATCCCATGCCTTCTTGTAAGCGTTCTTTACAGCGAGTGTTGCATTTTCATCAGGCTCATCGGGTAAAGGGGTGTCTAGAACCTCTTCCTTTTTCTCAGCCTTGAGAATAATTCTAAGGTTACGGATCCAATCCGTATAGTTCGTTCCATTCAACTTGTCCTTCTCAAGGATCGTACGCAAAGAAAATTCCTTACTAGGTGCCATCTACAACAGAATAATAAATGCAAAACACTAAGACAATATATCCATGACAGAGTAAAATAAAATTTGCTCCCACTAAAATCAATATCCCCACATTGATACTTAGTGATTCAGAATCCACAACTAACAAGTCTACTAGTGAGCTTTTGCGTCACCGCTAGTAAACAAGGTAGATCGGTAAGCAACTCTTTGCTAATCATATCACATATGACTTCGTTGTTGGGTGACATCTCTATGTCTAGGCTCCCAACCTTTATGCCCCAAAATCCTTAACCGTTAAGATGACTTTGATAAGTAAACCAACACTTATGCGTGTAAGTATCCGATACAAACCCGTCTAGTCAAGGAAAACTAGTGGCACCCTAATTTCATAGACCCACCACTAATTGTACAAGACGTGGGACGGTGGCAAGTGTTGGGAGGGCATGTTAACTTAAAATTCCAAAGGGATCATTCTACTCGTAACATCACACGCAAGAAAACAACATTATCGCATGTAAAAGTAGAACGGTAAGAACGACATTCACACAGTTGTAACACGGTATGGCCTATTGTCACATGGTGATCTCCATCTCCATTGATCTATACATCATGTTAACCTCCATCTCCATGATCTGTGTGTGCCATCCTCTATGTGATGAGTCCTCCAAGAACTATCTAACGCGTGCTAGTAATGAAAGTTACACAATCGCGTATTAGATCATCACAAATTGGTACGCAGACCATTACATTAATTTTGACAATACATATGGCTCCAGCCGTATTGCCGTACACGTGACATGCAGGTCACGAATAAATTACACACATGCATCACATACACATATTGGCCATACCGATTACAAAACCTGCAAAACAGATTATCGCAATTCCGACGTCCAAACTTAAAACGCCTCAAAACCCATCTTGCAAGACGAATTTGGCAAAACTAATTTCGCCGAGACCAGCATAGCTGGTTTATCACATGTGTAAAATTTTCTGTAGATCAACTTTCGTATAGAAAACGTCTTCATCCGAGTTAACCACGAAAAGTTATGACTGTTTTACCGAACAATATATTTTCTGGTTTTTCCCGGGCCGGTAGAGATCCAATCTGCCACCGCCACGCATCCCATGCGCCTGGCACTTGACCTAGCTTCGATTCGACTAATCCAATTGATCTCCTTCTCGTTGTGACTGGGTTTACGTGTATCACTTAACTCCGATGGCGGAATTCCGACCGGTAGGAGTAATTCGTTACACGACCATCACGTCAAGAACACGAAGCCGATCAAAACTTTGATCTACATCTGCATATCTCTATATGCACACATCCCGAATCTAAAACTTAGCAGCTACGGCTCTGATACCACTGAAGGGAAACGGGGTGGCTACGCTAGCGCAAAACAAAATTTTCCCCGCAAAACAGAACCGGCCGTCGTCGAGATCACGGGATTACCACTAGACGCGCAGATGCAGCGGAACCGTCTCGATGTAGACGAACGCGTCGAGGGTAGCAGGCGGTGCTTGCTCATGTCCTTCTTGACTTGCACGTGCGGCTCGTCCGATCCAAGTGCTCCGGATGCAAGCACCTCCAAGGTATCCACACGTACGGAGAAGGAAGCGACGCACGCCGGACTGCTAGGTCCGCGAGTGCGACGAGGAGGGAGCGTTGGCAGCGCGGCTGCTACTTGAGAAAGTTGTGTCTTTTCAGGAGGGGTGTGGTCCATATTTATTGGGAGGAAAACCCCCACACCATCATCCATTAGCAATACGGGACTAATAGATGGTGTACCCCTTCCAATACTAATGGGCTTTACAACATTTGTGGCCCATTAGGACTTTTACACCATAATGGATCAAATCCATCTAAGCCCACTAGTGGATCAAATCCAGTTGACTCTAGGGCATATTTCCAACATGTTATTCCTCAACTTAGTCATTCATGACGAGACAAATTGCTCTCTCTTAAGAATTTATTTTTAAAGTTCAAGTTGTGACCGGCTTCTTTTTCATTATGGAAGATAGACTAACAATAAAGAACAAGCCACATGTAACACGATGCTCTCAAACATGAGTGAACTTCAAACCATTACCTTGTCACATGGAAGATTTTCAAAAAGATGCATATCCAACATAAGTGAAAATCTCTTGCAAAAGCTCATGGAAACACTCATCTCATCAAGTCACTCAAGCCTATACTAGATTATTTTCAACCTACTCTACTCATATGTGATAGTGAAAGGCTTATGTGGAGCTTGGAAGGTTAAAAACAATCCTAGCAAAACATACATCCGAAATATTGTCAAATTAAGAGAGAGGTCTATTGGAATTACCGAGACTTGTCAAAAAGGCCATGGAAAATAAATGTTGGAAAGAGAGAGGGATGAAACACACACATTTAGATAAGTGGACATGTGCAAGTGGCAAATGGATGATCCCGAGGCACGAGTGAAGTCCTCGTTATCGGATTGCACATGGTTGGAAGATTTGAGTATGGATTTGTCATCAAGGCACTTGAGAACTTATGAAGCATAAAGAACCGAGGAGCATCTTTATTTTTTTTCTTTATTCTATTTCCCTCTCATTTTTCTCTTTCTTTTTTTCACTTTATTCTTCCTATTTTTCTTACTTTTCTTTTCTTCTTATCATATTTTTTCATTTTTCATTTTTATTCATTTTTATTCTTTTTTCTTTTGCTCCTCAAAACTTTTTGCAACATAATACTTACATAGCATTTGTGTCAGAGAATGACTCCTCCCCCATGCTTGAACAATGCTCGTCCTCGAGCATCAAAGAGGGGAAATGACTGCTAAAGTAAGTATAAATTCCATAATATTGCAGAATATTTGAATCTCCATCGAGAATTTTACTCCATACTCAAATTGGGTTGTGGACAAGGAGGTGATCACAAAAAGATGTTTTTGGTTTAAGGTGGATGCCCAGCGAAGTTTGTGAAATTTTCGATGTGAAAACCCACAATGCATGGACAAAAAGGCTAGCATGAAACCCGTAGCTTCTTAGTTCGAACCATAGAAATCAATCCTAATCCAACTCATTAAAACATATGTTTGCAATCTACGGGTTTTGTTATCATAAAACATATATGTATATGGCTTTGATAGGTAGAACTTTGCAAGAGCATCACAAATATATAGATAGCATAAAAGTTAAGTTTTCATAAAAACAACAAGTTATCCGGCTATCCATAAACTTAAATCAAAGAGCAAAGATATGTATGTGGGTCTAGAGCATAGTCATTTCACCTCCACAAATAAAAGAGCCGGTATTTAAATTAATTTCAGATCATATTATAGAGAGCAATTAGCCAAGACATGTATAACTTCATGTAGGTAAAACAAAGCGGCAACTTTCATCATCTTTCCGTAAGCATAGGCAATATAGAACATCAAGGTGAACACATGGACATGCTTATCTATTCAAAGTAAAAAGAAACCTAGGTTGTCCTCCTAGTAGCCATGTTATTGTTTGAAGAGAAAAACATAAGGTTGCACCTAGTTGAGGTTGAAGGCATACTTACAAGCATTTGTGTTTGGAAAAGAGAAGGTCCATGGAGATGTTACCATCCTTTGTAATTTTTCGTTGCCTTCTTCCGACATCTCCATGTATCGATGTGGCTTTTGCTTTTGTCTTGATTTATCAATGCTCCTAAACTTCTGAATTTAATCTTGTATGCTTAATGGAGTCATTGGTCACCCTTCTCTTCAATGTTGTCATCACCATCTCCTCTTTCTTGTTCTCATCATCTCCTTGCTGTCTCTTTTTCATGGATTTCCCCCTCTGTACAGAACAGAACATATATCGAAATATAGCTCTAATGAAAAGTTTATGAAATTACCTTTCCAACGTGTGGTCATTCATCAAAAACGGAGTTCAAACAAGGGAGCTATGTCCGTTTTACTTCAGCGCTGCGTGCTGTCCAAAACTGATTTCAGGACGTGTTGCACTCGGTGATTCGGGCATAACCGCTTGTAGGAACCTCCGATTGTCTTGATTCTTGATTTGTTGGAATCGTAACTTCATGGGGCTTCTAAATATCCAAAAATATCCAGTGTTTTCCCTTCGAGATCATGCAGAATTTTGATGAGATTGGTGACTTCTTGCGCATTGATCCGGAGATGTTAACGATCTTTATCACTTCCGTGTTGAAGATTCAGGGTCTCCCCCATGCTTAGCATTTTGCTAGTCATGGAAGAAGAAGACAAAGCATTTTTATCTTAGCCATCCTTCAATTTCCTTGTAGTGAGAGTCTTTATCTTGCCTGTAAGATGTTTTAAACGCACATTCTACCCCCAAGGTGACGGTTGCGAGTAGATAGAATTGCCAACAATCCAACAATGTCTCCTAAGATTCTTAACTTGTGGCATAATTAGTCTAATGAGGAATAAAAAACTAATAAGTGTACGTGGTGCAAGGTGTGTATGCACATGATAGGAAATCATATAAACAAAGACAATGTTTTCACCTAGTTCTAAACACCATGTTTACAGCTAGGTTGCCGAATTTCTCCATAGCCATAAAGGTTTATATATCTAGGGTTAAAACACCATGTCTATCCCTAAATCAATAAGTCTTATAGCACAAGAAAAATTAAGCGCATTGCAAAGCTTATAAACTAACCAAAGCAACATGAAAACATATGAAAAGCCAGCTAGGTTTATCGAACTTAACGATGATGGTCCGCAATCATGTTTAAACACCACGTTTACACAAAATCACAAAAGGAAAATACCCATAGGGCCCTATGAAGCATTAACATGGAAACTGAAGCATACATCATTAAGTATATAAAACAACCAAGCCAACTATGTGCAAAACATGTATACACAAAGAAACATCACGAGGACAACAAAATGCAATGCATACAAATAAATGAATATGAGCATGAACATGATGGTGGTTCTAAAAAAGGAAATCTAAACTTAGATTAATAACCACAAGTTGATCATCATAAGATGGTGTCATTCTTTATTCTCTCTAAGAAAGTAGTAAAAATATAAAGAAATGGGTTGCCTCCCGAAAAGCGCTTCATTTGAAGTCATAGAGCTCGACTTTCTCACATACCTTCTTTTCGTTGCATAGCCATGGCCCTTCATGCAAGAAGAAAAGGTACCAATGCAGCTTTAATTTACTTCCCATGTTGTGCTTGATCACTTATAGAAGACTTGCCCAAAGCATCCTTTTGTTTCATCGTTATCTCCTTCTTTATCATCCTTCGGTGCTGCCTTCACTCTATTATTTTTTTAATGTCCAGAACAGAAAGTATACTCAATCTCTACTCCATTGCACAGTGCACAAAATTTCCTTTCCAACGAGTGTTTATTTGCTCAAATCGGACTCCGGACAAGAGAGTTACGTCCGTTTTACTTCGGCGATGAAATCTGTCCAGAAATTTCAGAACGCGCAACGCTCAATGTTTTCTCCATAACTCCTTGAACGGGTCTTCAAACTTGTTGGTTCTTGATGCTTTGGAATGGTAATTTGATGGAGCTTCTGAATATATCATTTTCTTCATTTGTACACCTCTGAACAAGCTCTCAAATTGATGAAGACAGCAGCATCCATCGCGGGATTCGGAGAGGTTGATGATTTATCTTGCAACTCTTTTAGGCATGACTTCTTTTTTCATTATTCAAGCCTTGTCTACATGGTTAGTGAAAATCGGTCCTTTCTCGACATATGATTATTTAAGGTCATTAGCTTGACCAAGTGCAAAGCATGATCGAGATTTACAAAACTTATTTTAAACATACGCGTCCATAATTAACACCACATGTGAATTGTAGCAACAAGTCAAGCTGTAAATAAAAGAAGCATATGTTTCATGCATAGCATTTAGCTCATTATTAGGCAAAGGTTGTTTAGGTGTGAGATTAATTGGATCAAACTTAAATGTTTCCTCTTTTTCATTCTCAAGAAAATCTAGCCTATCAACATGATCACTATTGGAACAAGGCATAGACATTAAACTATCATTCATACTATTGGTTGAGCATGAGTATTTGAATTTATCAACCTCAATACCAATAATATCTTGAGATTTCAGCGCGTACCTTGGCCTTAGAGATTTTTCAAGAAGAGTGGTATTTGGTTCATCAAGCGGTGTTGAAGGCGAATCGATCTCAACAAGTGTAGTTGCCTCTTCATCACCATCTTGCAATTTCTTCAACTCATCATGTGGAACATGTAATCCTTCAACTATGTACGCATTCATCTCTTCTTTGAAGTCTTCTTTATCAACTAGATCTTCATCTTCAAAGACTTGTATGTTGCTTTCTTTATCTTCCATGTACCACATGTCGTCAAGATCGCTCATTGTTGATTCACTCTTTCCTTCATCCTTGAGTACTTCCATGTCTTGATTTGCTAGTGTGTAGACTTCAATAGCACACAAGCTATCATCTAGCTTGAGTCCTATCTCCTCCCATTTATCCTTTGAGTCACTAGGCTCATCACGGTTGTACTCTTCTCTTCCTTCATCATAAATCTTTGAGTTGTCAAACTGGTCGATCTACTTTTCTCTTCCGTCATCATAAATCTTTGAGTTGTCAAACCGGTCGATCCATCCTTCATCTCCTTCTTCTCTTTCTTCTTCAAACATCTTTTGGATCGACTCTCCACTCATCTCTTGATCAAATATATCTTCAATTAGTTTGGCAACGTGTCGGCGTTCCTCTTTCTTTGGGTAATTAATTAGTGGGGCGAAATCAACTTGAACCCAACCAGATTGCTTGAACTCCGCCAATGGTCTAGCATTCCACATACTTCGGCCTACATTCATGTTAGTTTCAACATTTTTAACATCCGAAATGACTTCTCTTACCTTGGGAAGTGGATCTTCAATTTCTTGTATGGTCAGTTCATCTTCCTTGACCTCCGGTTCATCTTTTTCAGAAATTTCAGCAAGCACCTTGGGCTTGCTTTTGTCATTTTGCTCCTCTCGACAACATCTTTGCCAATCTCGTATTGTTCTTTGTGCATTGCTTATCCTTTGTAAGATTTGTGCGGCTTCACTAATTGTTTTATCCAATATATCACCGCCTGCACACATGCTTACAAAACGAGATGAGTTAGGGGTCAGTGAAAAATAAAAGGTATGCAACATTAAGTCACCGGAAAATCCCAAGTTCGGGCCTCGCTCAAGTAGTTCATTAAAACGGTCCCATGCTTCATCAATTCCTTCATCCTCTCCTTGCTTGAAAGTGAGCAGTTGCCTCCTTAAGTCTTGGACCTTGCTTATGGGAAAGAACTTCAAAAGAAACTTCTTCACTAGCTCATCCCAATTTCCTTTTGCTTCAACGGACGCAAGTGTGTACCATCTTCGCGCTTCATCTTCGAGAGAGAATGGAAAAAGATTCCACTTGAACCAAGCGGCCGGAACTCCTTTTTGTTGCACCGTGTTGCATAACATCGTGAATTCCTTAATGTGTCTATATGGGTTGTCATCCTCCAATCCTCTAAATGGTTTTGTCGCCACTAACTTGATGATTCCGGGCTTCACTTCATAGTGGGTTGTAGCAAACGTCAAATCTGATTTTTGCATCTCAATGTCTTCCATTGACGGCATTGCTAGCTCCCTTAGCGACATCTCTTCGTCTTCCAATGGTGAGGTGAACAAATCCATCTAGGCACAAGAAAAGTAGAAAGAAAAACAAAAAAGATTTTTTTTCTTTTTTTAGAAAATAAGGGTTAGGTGTTAGTAATCAACAAAATTAATACTAGATTAAACGTAGCAAACTGGCTTGCTCCCCGGCAACGACGCCAGAAAAAGGGGCATGTTGACGGATAAAACTCGTATCCACCTACGATCCGCAAGCGTACGGACCTACACCTTTTTCACCACGGGATTCCCAAGGTTCTTGTCAATCCGCGGAGCAAGGGGATTACTAGCGCTTAACCAAGTACTAATCTAGTTGAATGGAAAACCTTTGAAATAGTATTAATCTAAAGGTAAAACAATCTAATCTAAGTTAATCTAAGTTAAGTTGATCAAACAAATCTAGGGTTAAACTAGATGGTAAAGGAGTGAACACAAGAGAGTGAGTTAGAAAGATAAGCGTTCCCTCCCTAGGATCTAGGATAACATGGTATGCATCTACTACACGAAAGCGGTAAACCAATCTACCGGGGGTTGTGACCACGGTTTCGCCCTTT
The DNA here is from genome assembly GCA_947561735.1 of Cenchrus americanus. Lineage (NCBI taxonomy): Eukaryota > Viridiplantae > Streptophyta > Magnoliopsida > Poales > Poaceae > Cenchrus > Cenchrus americanus. The sequence goes on along the minus strand of OX387242.1, from coordinate 150,444,642 downwards.
CCCTCCTCTCGTACTGTCACTACGTGAAGGTATTCATGACTAGACCTATGATGGACACGGTATGTTGATGGAATCTATGGGAGTAGCAGATATCATACGCCCGAAAAACATGGTAGCTAACCTTAATCATCAAAGCATTATCAACATGAAAACAATAGATTGAAACCACAAATCGAGTAGCGATCACATAGCATGTATCCATCTAATCCTAGGGATGAACGGAGACATTACCCCATCATCTTACACGGATTGAAGCACATAGGGGTGATGGAGACTCCGGAGAACGTCGTCGATGAAGATGGCGGCGATGGATCTTGGGAACACCCCTAGGCCAGCGGCTTGGAGTCCACCTCTTGCTTCCTTCTCTCCACCGGCGTTGATCCTTGCGACGAGCTCATCTAACTCTCTCCCTCATCTTGCGGTGGCGGTTTTCTGGTGATTGGCGTTGGTAGGATGATTTGTTCGATGGGTAACCATATTGGGGCGACTAGGGGGTTGTATTTATGTCCTTGAGGTGCCTTTGGGCGTGCTCCACCTTGCCTTGCACGAAATCCTTCTTGGGAGAGAAGCAAACTTGGTTTCCATAAAATCAGCCAGATTTTCCTGATTCGCAGTCCTTCCTTGCCAATGCCATATCTCCCACGTTCGGACTCCAAATAATGCAAATTCGGTGTCCAGGTTGTGTGCCACGAAATTATATTCAACTTTGGTATTCGTTTCTTTCCTTAAAAACGAAGATAAGATCTCCAAATCGGCCTTGGAAGATAATCTGTTGTGATTTCGGACTGACTGTGCAGTAGGGATTTCGGGGGCCATATCTCCTAGCTCCTTTATCCAAATTGAGTCTTCCACATGTCCAAATCGAAGGTATCGTCGAGGCCCACAACTTTGGTAGTCAAACTTTTGCCATTAAAGACCTTTTAAGTCTCTGAATCTGTACCGAAAGATCATGCTGTCCTGAGCTGCGAGAATATCTCTCGGGCTGAGTTGATCTCGTTGGTAAACATCCAAGTCCCCGGAGTTTTGCGTGTTGATGCTTCGGTCCTTGGGTTGTTTGGAGTCTTGTTCACTTCGTGTCTTGACTTGTGACGGGCTTCATGATCTTCTCTTGAATTGCTTGATGAACTTATCCCGAAAGTCTCATCTTTAACGTTAATTTCATGCGTAAACAACAAACTCCAAAATCGACATGCAAGTGTGAACTTGTTACATCATTAGTATGCCTAGTGGCGGGTTAGTTGCAAATCATAATTGAAACCAATGTATAACAAGTACTCTAGGTTGACGGAAATTCACCGTCAACAGCCTCGCCCTCCTCCACGGATCGGCAGGTCTCGAGGGCCGCATCGCGCAACTCCTGCAGCTCCTGCTCGGAGGAGTTGTAGGAGGTCTGCAGCGCCTCGGCCTGCTCAACCGCGTGCCCAAGCGTGGTGCGCAAGCCTGAAGTTGCCAGACGAGAAAGAAGTCAGAAAAAGAGTGCGAACCCTCAAGGAAAATCCAACAACACAGGAGTCAAACAGCGGCTCACCTTCGACTTGCTTCCTCTCCACCTCGAGGGCGCGGCGCTCGGCCTCGACCGTCCGCTCGAGGCCCCTGGTGGTCTCGCCTTGCTCCTGCAGGGCCAGCTCCTGGCCCGCGCTTGTGATGCTGAGCACCATCAGCTCGCCCTCGACCTTGGAGAACTTGGCGTTCCGGTCCTCCAGCAACATCTGCATCGCCTCGCGAGCAGCGCGCTCCCGCTCCAGGGCCGACCGAGCATCGACGAGGGCGGCTTGCTCCTGCTGGAGCCGTCCCTCAGCTCCTTGGCGAGCGGTGCGCTTCTGCAGGAGCTGCTCCTCAGCAACGGCGAGGGCCGCGACCTTGGCGTCGAGGGCGGCCTTCAAGTCGTCGGCCTCCTTGACCCTTTGCTCGAGCACGCACGCCCGCTCCTCGGCCTGGCGCTGCTGCGCCTGCGCCCCCTCGAGGGACGAGCGGAGCCCCCGGTTCTCGTTGCGGACGCTGGCCACCTCCGCTTCCCAGTTGGTAGCTAGCGTGCGCATCTTCTCCAGGTCCGAGCGCGCCTGCCACAGCGCCTCATTACGGTCGATGAGGGCTGTGCAGACCCGCTCGAGGCTAGAGGGACGCGCCAGGTCCTGCCTTGTGCTCTTGGGGAGTTCATCGTGCATGGCCACGGCCCGGTACGACAACCAGCCGTCCGGTGTCCTGAGGGCATCGGCGAGCGCGTCGAAGGCGACGCATCGCTCCCAGAACTGGTCGAGCTCGGCGTTCACCCGATCGAAGGCGTCGTACTTGTCGCGGGCGCGGCGCTCAAGCTCCTAGCACCCACAAATCAAAACCCGTAAACATCATGCCGCAAAGAAAGGCGCGCAGAAACAAGGAAAAGGGGGAGCAAGCAACGGCACCCCACCTGGAAGACACGCCACGCGGGGCCACCGTGGACCCTCAGCGCCTCATTCAACGCACGGTCAAGCGTGGCGCCGTGGCTGCGGAGCTCTCCCCAGAGCTCCTGCTCCTCCTGGGCGTCGGCGAACGCAGGCGGGTCGCCGCCGGCCCCCTCCACCCGGGCGGAGTAACCGGCGCGGGAGGACGAGGCCTCGCCGCGCCGTGCCCTCGGCCCCCCGCCACCATGTGGCCCTCGCGCCGCCTCACGAGGGCCCCCTCCCCGGGACCCCCGGAGAGAGCGTGGAGCTCGCCCACCGATCCCACCCGGCCGGCGGGGAGTCATCGTCCGGGATCTCCACCACCGCCGCCGGGGAACCGCCGGCGGGCGCCGGCCCTCGCGCCGCCTCCGACGGCGCCTCCACTTGCGCCTCCACTTGCGCCTCCGCGGCCGCGGCGCCCGACGCGGCGCCGCGGCCACCGCCTCCGGCCGTGCCTCCGCCACCATGGCCGCCCCGGCCGCCCTCCTCGCCCACCTCCGCCCGCTCGCTTTCCGCCGTGGCCGGCGCCGCGAAACGCGCCTCCGTCGCGGCGAGCCCACCGGCGGCCGCGCCTCCATCACGGCCTACCGCCGCGGGCTGCGTCTCCGCCACGACCGGCGCCCTCCGCTCTTCGACGACCGCCGGCCACGCCACGGCGGGCCGATCCGCCGGCCGAGGCCTCGAGGCCTCGCCCGGCCCTCGCGAGCTCTCGCCCGTCGCCGCCGTGCTCGCCCTCGCCCGCGGCGCCCTCGACGAGCGCCGCCGGGTGGGAACGGACGTGTCCGCCCTCAGCACCTTAGCCGGCGCGAGGGGAGGCAAGGTTGGCACCACCCTGCACAAGCACAAGCAAAAAATCAAAACGCCTGGCCGCCGATAAATCAAACCTCGCAGATGGGTAAGCCCCTTGCCTCGAAGAGGAAAAGTCGCACCTCCTGACGTCGCCACCACGCGCGCGGGCACCGCGCCGCGCGCGCGCGCGCTTGCCGCGCGCGCCCTCGCGCGACACGCGCCGGCACCTCCGCGCGCGCGCGCCGCCCCGAGCGACGCCACCCTTGCCGCCGGAGCCGGCTCCGGCGACGGAGGCGCAGGCTCCCACCTATCAGAGGGGCCCTGCCCCTCAGCCTCTTCCTCTTCATCCTCCTCCGAGGACGAGTACTCCTCGGTCCCCGGGGAGGAAAGCCCCGCTCCTCATGCCGCCGGTACTCCTCGTTTCGCCGCTCGCGGCGCTCGCGGTGCCGCCTCGCGCGCTCCCTCTTGCGCGCCGCCCGCTCCTGCTTCCGTTGCTGCACCGCCCGACCAAGTGCGCGGGAGTCAGGGGTGGGCGGGACGGACTTCGCGGCGCTGAATTGCACCAACTGCATGCAAGAACGCCAAAAGCGCGTCAGGGGCCAGAAGCGACACCAAGAACAAAAATAGGGCCAGGAATCACACTCACCAGCGGGCCGGTGGGGAGCATCTCGAGGTCCCACGGGGACCGATCCGGGCGCTGCAACATCCGGGTGTCGACGGCGTTCCGCGCCCGGGTAAGCGCATACGCCCGCTCGAGGGGGGTTGGGAGCATCCGCGACCTCGTCAGCGCAACGGGGTCCGCCTCCTCTGTCGTCTCGTAGATGCAGAGCGGCCTTTCCATCAGGGGCACAACCCGCCGGTGATGGAGGAAGGCGAGGACGCCCGCCGCGGTCGGCCCGCGCGTCGCCGAGTCCTTCGGGCGGCCGAGACCGAGTCCGGCCGCCTCCGGTGCCGGGGCGTGGACACCCCGTGACCCCGGGAGTTGGGCTTCTCCCCGAGCACCGCACCGGTGTAGGCGGGGAGGCCGGGCTCGGCGTTGCGCGGGTAGAACCATCCCCGCTCCCGGCCGGTGTTGTTCGTCGTCATGGTGCGGGGATGTAGTCGTCCTTGAACCGCGCTCGCAGGCGAGCGACATCCCGCCGGCGCGCGCACCGCGCGGCGGGTCCCTCGGCTCCGTCGTAGGCTGCGTGAAGAGCTCCACGCGGAAGAGGTGTATCCAGAGCTCCCAGTTGACTGGGATCCCTAGATACCCCTCGCAGACGCCCACGAACGTGGCCGCCTGCGAAATCGCGTTCGGCGCGAAGTTGTGCAACTCCACGCCATAGCGGTGGCACAGCGCCCGCATGAAGCGGCTCGCCGGCGCGGCGAAGCCGCGCTCATGGAAGCGGATGAAGCTAACCACGTAGCCCTCCGGTGGGTTGGGCGCGTGGTCCCCCGCCGGCGGCACAATCCACTCCGCCGGCCGGCCCTCCTCGTTCGCTACCAACTGGCCGGCGGAGACCAATTCGTTAAGGGCCAGCCGGTTGACCGTCGACCACTCCCAGGCGTACGGGTCGAGGATCGTGAGGGGCGGAAGCGGCGCCATGAGAAGAGGACAAGGAATGCGAGAGCGGAGGACAAGAAGAAGGAGAAGAGCTCTAATGGTGAAGCCGCACGGTGGCGAGAGCAAAGCGAAGGCGAGAGCTCAAGGGGGAAGAACGGCGAGCGCTACGGTAAAAAACCACCGTTTTCCCTCCCCTCAGATTTATAAGCCGCGGGCGTGCTCTCCGGGGTGGACGTCCCGCGCGCATTAACTGCAGGGAATCTTTTCTTCCCGCTGACGGGCGGGCTCCACCACGACCGCGGCAGCCGCATCACCGTGAATGGGCCATCATCACGGCGAAGAATAGCAGGGACCGTGGCAGGCGGTCACATCCGCCTGCCCACGCCGCCCACTACGCTCGCGCGTGGCTGTAACGCCTAAAAAAGCGCGCCCGCGACGCAAAACCGCAGCCTCTACTGTGGAGCATTTAAGGAGAACCCTCGAGCGGCACGGGCTCTAGGCTCGGGAAAACTTCAACCCTCGAAAGGGTACAGGCGTGAGAAGGTCGCCTCGGGGCCCGTTTGAAACAAAACAGGCACCGCAAAGCACCCATGCCACGCTGTATTACTGATCAGCGCCTCGAGAGCTGGCTCGCCCAGGCCCCTCGAAGGAGCGCAAATGCCAGGCTGGGAGCGCTTAGGCGCCGCCCCGCACCACCTTACTGATCAGCGCCTCGAGGGCTGGCTTGCCTAGGCCCCTCGATGGAGCGCAGATGCAAAGACGGGGCCGCCCAGGCGCCACCCCGCACGGCCCTACTGATCAGGGGTTCGAAGCCTGACCCTCGACGGGTTCGAACAGGCGACCCAGATCACCAGAGTCAGGGACGACGAGGGCACGCGCATTCGAGCCGTTCCTCGAGCCTGCCAGCTCGAGGGTTCCCCACAGGTCGTGTTCAAGAGCCAGCGAGGGCAGCTAGCCGGGGGATCCCACCGAGGGAGAGCTTCCGCGCCCTCGGTCCCTAGCGAACGGGACCGAGCCCCACCTAGCAAACCCACGCAAGCGCTTTAATGGACGTGTCTCTGGACCACGCAGCCTACCCTTATCGAACGGGGCATGGGCGTCCACTCGAACCACCCGCTAACAGCTCGACGAGGAATCCGCAATTCGCGACCCGACCGATGGGGGTTGTGGAAACCTCACCCTCCGTCCCGCGGAGGGACGGCGAGGGCGCGTTAAAAGACAAGTCGTAAAGCTCTACCCGATCGCCTTGAATGGGCCCAGGGCTTGACGCAAGGCTACACCTCCTGGATTGCACCCGCCGGGGATAATGCCAGCAGCGCGTGCGTCACCGAAGCCGGCTGAGACATTGCCGACGCCGGTTGAAACATGTACCACGCCCTCTGTCCAAGTCTCGCGGTCAACCCCTGCAGGAGCGCCTATGCTCCTGCAGGCTTCGGGGGCTAGACCCGCGGGTCCGCCGACGCGGCCCCACCGAAAGCGTTCGCAAGACCGAGGAGGGAAGAACGTCCTATCGGTAGGCTCCAAAGCATCCGTGGGAGCCTCAATGGCAAACCCACGGATGCTCGGGGGCTCCGTCGGGGACAGCCCTAGGGGTCCCCTTAAATGTACCGGGGAAATCCCCACTTAAAACCCGCAATAAAGCCAAAACCAAATACACCTTACTTAACCATGCAGGACATGGCCCACGCCGCGAAGGCCTCAGCGGCCCATCAGGCGGCCCACTCGAAGACTCCCTCGAACAGGTATCGCCTCGCTCGAGGGTACGCGCCTCCCTCAGGCAGGCTCGGCCCCGATCGAGGGGGGTGCGCCTCCCTCGAGCGAGGACCGCCTCGCTCGAGGGTCCGCCCCGCCCTCGAACGGGGTCCGCCTCGCTCGAGGGCACCCCCGCACGCACGCGCCCCGCCCCCGCGCGCAGGCATTAAATGCCCTGACATCGGCGGGACGGTGCCATCATGCGCCGGGGCACGCGCCCCGGTGCCGCCGCACCAACTCCCCAGGAGGGAGCCCATCCCCATCACTGTGGGGGGGGGGGGGGGACTGTGCGGTGCGGCCGGTGCCAGTCCCGTGATGCCGCGCACCTGCTCCGGTACGACTAACGCACCGAGCCCTCGAAGGCGGGCCGGCTGCACCCTCGATTCGCTTTTCTGTGACTTTACAGGGTTAGGTGGAGGCGCTAGGCCGGTGGGACGCCATCCCTGCCACTATTAACGGTATGGCTGCCGCCCCCGCGCGTACGTGCGCACGCCGAGCGCTGTGGCAACGGCTTCGGCACTGTGGAGCGCGTGGGAACGGGACGCCACCCTACCTGCAGCTGTACCCCGTATGGACCGACGTCAGCAACTCCCTCGAGCCTGTCTGAAGACCTCACAGCCGCCTGCTGCTCTTCGACCCTCGAGGCCGCCACTGTTCGGGTACAAGATACGCCATGATGGCCGGATCGCAGCAAGGATCTCCTGGGCGGCCGCCTACTCTACAGCATAGCACATCACGCTCCCGCACGTAGGTAAATAGCGCGGCGCGCATGTGATTCGCTCCTTCCTTGGTCTATAAAAGGAGGACGAACCCCCTTGCTGCAGGGGACAGGAGGACAACACACGAACTATAGAGCCCAACATGAGACAAGTCGCACCACGCACTTGTTCTCCAATTCTCCCACAATATCTTCAGCCACTGCACCAGGGACTTGGAAGCCCGCTTCCTCTCCTGCCATGCTTGTAGCAGCCCCACTACAGGCACCCTCGGTGCTGAGCAATATATGCCTTGAGCACACCACTGCTGGACGTACGGCCCCTCGGCCGGAACCAGGATAAACTCCGTGTCTTTTATTGCTTAGCATCGACCATTGAGGGATAGACCTTGGCGCTTATTACTGGTTAGTGTCGGGACCATATTCCGCACCGACAGGTAGCAGTCCCACCAGTGAGGTGGACACCTTGTCAGGGTGCTGGGCGCAGAAGGAGTTAAGCACTCCCAAAGCAGCCACCTCCAGCGTCTCCAGCAACTGGACGCTCACCACGTCCGTGCTCAGGTCGGCCCACTCCGGGTAGTCAGGGTGGAGCGGCACGGACACCTGAACACGGCAGCGGGGCACTCCCAGCTGCATGGTCTCCATCACCTTGTACGTCGGAGGCGTCGGGTACCCAGACGAGCGAAGGGCGTCCCACAAAATGCGGGCAAAACTCTCAAGGTGCAGCCCGTCAGTACGGACTGAACCGTCCGGACGAACCTCCCAGAAAAGACGTCCGGCCATCTGCATCACAAAATTCCCACTGTCGGAGCGCAACAGCCATGGTCACGGTCATCTGCATCACAACAAGTATTACTCAGGAAAGGTCTTCAATTACAAGCTAGACCAGACGACAGTCACGGTCGGAGCGCCAAGTATGCTGGCGATGTCTACAAGCCCAGCTTCGGTGGGCGCCTCCTCTTCATCCTGAGCTGCTGCCGGTTCTTCAGCACCAGCAGTCGTGCTCAGTTCCGGCCTGCTCTCCACGGCCGGCGCCCGCGGCTCGACAACTCTAGTCGACCGCAGTGTCATCCGCAACACAAGTTCTTCTACGGTGGGGGCTGGGCTGCGGCTTCTCTCTGCCGGCTCGCCCACTGTCTCCCAATCGTCTCCTTCCCCTTGGTCAACAGGGTCGGATGATTGAATCTCCTGTGAGAACCCAGAATTCAATTGTCATCATACACAATACTGCAAGACAAGTAGTCGACTACTCTACTCGAGGAGCTTACCCCTTGAGACGTAGTCTCAGTGACCTTCAATTTCTTGGCGACGCGCTTGCGTGCCACATTGCGCGGCCTCCTCAGTGGCGCAGGGAGACTAGCCTCCAGGCTAGTTGGAGGATCATCGATCAGGGGCACATTGGGCAGTCCAGGACGGCTAAACATGGACCGCGGTTGGAACCACTCCTGAAGCATCTCCCCATCCTCCTCGTCGGACGTGTCTTCAATGGTGATGGTGTCGTCACCCTCGCCGACTTCACAGCGCTCCTTGCCCTTGCCCTCCTCTAGAATATCCACAAGTCGAGGAGTGGAAGCTAGGTCGGAGACAAACTTTGTCAGATAATCCCGCATCAAACAGTTTGGGTGAGCTCGACTACTACAATACAATGAGTCCTCAAAGACACAAGTTCAATAACAAACCTTGTTTGGCGGACGAGCCGCAGAGTACTCCGGGACTGGGCAGGGTGTGTATTGTGGCATATCTTTCAAGATCCTACCCAGTCTCTCAACGATGTCGTCATCGTCGACTTCATTACCGGGCATCCTTGACGTGTCATCGTCACCCATATATTGGTATCCGAGGGTATCGCACACCATCAGCAGCTGTACCCTCCTCTTCATGAAGCTTGTGAGACATGGGTACCCCTGGGTCCCCATCGATCCGGCTCACGGCCGTCCCCGACAAATGGGTCCGGCCTATCCGAAGACCTGCTGACCTGTCAGTGGGCCCAACCGACCTAGTTGGCAGCCCACACGACCTCCTGAAGACCTCCCAGAAGATCCCCCAGACGACCTATTCCAACACGACCTAAAGACTTGGCGTACAAGACAAGACAAGACCTCAGTGGACTTTTGTTGACGGTGTAATTTGGTACACCTAGCACGTTCATTACACTTTGGTTTGGATTTGATTATGGAACTAACCCGCCACTAGGCACACTAATCATATAACAAGTTCATCTACGTGCATGCATTTGGAAGTGTTGTGTTTATGTAGGAAAACATGGACATAAAGGACGGATTCGCAACAAGTTCAAAGGAGAATTTACGGAGTCTTGTTCGTGTTCATGAGCTTGATGAAATCACTTTCTATGGTGGCGAGGACCGAAGTGCTACGAGGAACACCCCCGGGGATTGAAGCGTAAAAGACCGAACTTCATGTGAAGAGAACCTCCATCTTGGACGCGAGGATGACATCGTCAAAATCATGCAAGTGGGGGGGGGGAAAGTGCATAATCACCTGAGGAACCACGGGAGTGAAGGGGCGATCGAACCGGGCCGAGGTGGGCCTGGGCCGTCCGGCCGGCCGGCCCAGCCCACTCCGGTGGCCGGTTCGGCCCGCCTTTCCTTGCACCCGAAGGATCTTCAACCCTAAAACCCTGGAGGCGCCGCCATTCGCAGGGGAGAGAGCCATTCGCACCAGGAGGCCATCCACAAGCTAGAGAGAGAGGAGGAGGATCTCCGGAGGGAAATCGTCCACCTCGAAGGAAGCACCCTCTCCTGGAGAAGAAGGAAGACACCGTCGGAAGGGAAACCATGATCAACGGTGCTATGTCCAGCACTTTGATGGGGTAATCTCCTTATTCGTCCATGGGTTGTAATCAATCTTGAGATGTAATCATACTTTGTCGGATTATCTATCTATCATCTTGTGTTGAATATACTTTAATGCTTGAGGTTAGCTACCATGCCGTAAAGGGAGTATAGGCCTCAATGCTTCCTTGGATCCATTCAATACGCCGTGGCCATCAAAGGTCTAGTCATGATTACCTTCGCGTAGTGACAGTACGAGAGGAGGGAAAGGGCGAAACCGTGGTCACATCCCCGATAGATTAGATTGGTTTTCATGTCTTTAAGCGATTGCATGCTCTAGTATCGTAGACCCGTGGGCGAGTGTCTTCTCTCTTGATCGTTTATCATTCTCTCTAGTGTAGTTAAGTGCTTTCTAGTATAATAGTAGTTAGGGTTTTAGTAACTAGTGTGTCGTTGTTGATCGAACGCTTGTAATCCCCTTGCTCCGCGGATTGACAAGAACCTTGGGAATCCCGTGGTGAAAAAGGTGTGGGGTCCGTACGCTTGCGGATCGTAGAGGGATACGTCTTTTATCCGTCAACAACTTTGCCTAAAGCAGATCGACGCGATATGGCAAGATGTGTAACGTGGATTTAGGTCTCCTGGTTGTAACCAACCAGGAGTCTGGGAACCGACCTCATCCGCTGGCCAATATAAGGCGGACGAGGCGATCCCCCTTGTAACTTCACCCCGACCAATCCTCAAGCAATCTACACCGACAACTGGACGTAGGGTATTACTCTCCGGAGGCTCGAACCAGTATAAACTCGTTGTGTTCTCTGCGTTCCGCGTACTCGTGTGCGACCTTCGAATTCTTAGCCTTAGACTCCTCCCCACCGAACAAATAAACCACTGGGATTAACACCCCCGTGGGCTGTCCAGATCTCCCCATCTAACAGTTGGCGCGCCGTGTAGGGGCAGAGTCAAGGTTATTCGTGCAACTCGATGGCTTCAACCAATGACATCATCTTCCTAGAGAGCATGGCGGACTTCCTCGCCAACCCCGTCGACATCTGCTTTGGCTCGATGCTGACGACATCCACCGCTCCTGTCGCCTGCCTTGTCATCGAAGGCAACGCGGTCACCACCGACCAACAGATCAAAACGGATCTGTCGAAGGAGACCCACCCACCCACTCCTAGCGACCTGATCGCTGGGATCGATCGTTTCGAGGGTATGCTCTCCGACGTAATCAAAGTCTGTGAGAGCGTCAAGCGTCCTCGCATGACTCCTTCGACCTCCATCATGCCTCTTGGCTTGCGTAATGCTGCTCGTGTAGCATCACGCTACATGAAGCGGAAGATCCAAATCGAATCTGGACTATACCATCAAGATCGTGGAAGCTGCGGGAATCACGTCGATGAGCCCTGCCCTATCCACGAGAACTCCAAGCACACCGCACGCCAGTGCCGTGTCCTCGAAAAGTTATGCCCACCTATTATCACGACTCACCGCCGCCGGTTGAACCAAGAGTCGTCTCCAGACTGCCTTGCGTTCCAGGTCGCCCAGACAACGATCTCCCCGAACTACCCAGGAAAAGAGTTCAAAACCCTAGATCGCCAGATCTTGGTCGTCTCTGTAGATGTACCACCGCAAGACGGTGAAACAGACGCACAGCGTCAAGAGCGTGAAAACGCCAACGCCACCCGAGCTGTCCGACGACAACAAGAGATCGCTGCCCTAGCTGCAGACCTCCAACTGGACAATGTCGGACAGGTCAACGCCAACCTCGCGCAACAAGCACTTGTGGCACCAGCGGCCCCACAACAGCGACGCCACGATGATCCACCTCATGCCAACAGACTACATGCGTGAGATCTCCTCAGGGACTTCAAGCGCGACGGACATGACGTTTACAACTCGCCGCAGACCAACTTGGGAGCTACTCTCACTGTCCTAAACCACCTTGAAGATTCTCCAGTAATCCAATGCCTCCAAGCCAATGTCCGTGTTGCAGCTGCCCAGATCGAAGAAAGAGGCCGCGGATACAGTAGATCTGCGGCAAGTTCCTATTCCAGAAGCAGATCAGAGTGTCCTCGCCAGCGACGTCGTACTTAGGGTCCCCTCGACCCAGAGGCTGAAGAAGGAAGAGGAGAAAACGAAGTAATGCAACTGACGTCGTACTAACGCTGCAGCCAATGCTCCAGCCAACCCAGCGGCTAATGCTCCAGCAAACGCCTCGGCTAATGCCGCCAACAATGCAGCCAATGCTGCCAACATCCAGGGGAACCCCGCCCCAAATCCAAGACGCAATGCAGGAGCTCAGCCTCCTCCGGTCCAGGCCGATCGTGCAGAAGGAAGTCGGCGTCACCGCATAAGAGATGAAGTCGAGATAGCTCAACATGCAAACTACGACTGCGACCATGGGGTCCCTGACGCCCTCGATGCCAACAACCCTATCGAAGCTACAGAGCTCTGGATCATGCACGACCAAGAACTCCTACGACGTGACCAGTACGACCAAGACAATGGCCCTCCCGACGACCTCTACATTATCCCTGCTGATCATGCTCCATCAGCAAGCCCGGGGGTAGTCAACAATTTTCCCAGCTTTTTCACGACGTCTCCGGACAATCAGATAGCCCAAAGACTTCAAGCCTTCAATTGAGAAGTACGATGGTCACTCCGACCCGAGTATATGGCTCAAGATGTATAGTATAGCCGCACGTGCCTCGGGAGGCAATGAAGACCACATGGCCGGATACTTTCCTCTCGTGATGGGCAAGGCACCACTTCTGTGGCTCGACAATATCCTAGCAGAATGCATCACCTCCTGGGTGACATTGTCCCGCCTATTCACAACCAACTACCAGGCGACCTACAATCGTCCTGGCAATACTCACCACCTCGATAGAGTACGGATGATAAGAGATGAAACTTGAGGACCGGAGCGTCTGTGGACCGGTGGATGGTCGCTCCTGGCTGTGATGAGTGATTGACAACGTGGTGTGGACTAACTCTTGGCCGATTATTGCAGGTGCAGGTTGCAGCTTGATTTGCGTTGGTGCAGGAGAAGAGTGGGCGCGAAAGGTTTATGCCTTGCGGGGCCTCCGAGGAGTGGAGAGACAAGTACGCCTGACTCGAGGGACCTGGTGGCCAGCAGGGTCAAGTGCGGGCCGCATGATATCAATAAAAGCAAGACGAAGTTGTCGACCGGAGCCGGTGCAGGGTAGCGGCTCACGACCGGAGTCTGCACGCGGGGTTTGCGGTGGTTCACCAAAAAACTGTCGGGTTATTTGGTTGAGCCACAAAACCAAGACCGGAGGCTTGGCGGGCGGAGACGGGATCCGGGCGCGCCGAGAAGCTTCGATGCCGGCGGACGAGTGGCGGGATTGCAGGGCTTGCGTCGGGAGGACGCAGTCTGCGGCAACGGCGTGACCGTGCGATGAAGAGGAGTGCTACATGACCTATTTGCCCCTGAGGTGTTGTATCTCAACTTAAGTGCTAGGGGTAGTGTGGTCTTTTGCCTGGCCCGGAGGGGCCTCATATATATTAGCTCCAGGGTTTCGAGGCAAACCATCCATCCGGACTTCTTCTCATTTCCTTGCTCTCTAGGGTTAGATTTTTCCTCAGTTTGTAAAGAATTTGACCTCTGAGTGAATGGAAGCTTTCATGGTTGCGTCGATTCCCGGTTTGTAGTTCGTTGGATTTTCGTGTCTTTTTCAGGCTATTTTCGTCGGTTTATCATGCGCGGCTTGTTCCTTTGATTCTGAGGTGTTTGGGATCGAATTTGTTGGTGGGAATCATGGATAGTTGCCTCGTGCATCTTTGTGCTTGATCTTGATCCCCCAAACTTCGAGTTCGGCCTCTGATTGAAGGATTTCAGTTGGGTCCTAGGTTTTTGGTTGGTTTCAGTGGCGTTTCGATTCCTGACTGTTGACGGTGTATTTTGGTGCACCTAGCATGTTCATTACACTTTGGTTTGGATTTGATTATGGAACTAACCCGCCACTAGGCACACTAATCATATAACAAGTTCATCTTTGTGCATGCATTTGGAAGTGTTGTGTTTATGTAGGAAAACATGGACATAAAGGACGGATTCGCAACAAGTTCAAAGGAGCATTTATGGAGTCTTGTTCGTGTTCATGAGCTTGATGAAATCACTTCCAATGGTGGCGAGGACCGAAGTGCTACGAGGAACACCCCCAGGGATTTAAGCGTAAAAGATCGAACTTCATGCGAAGAGAACCTCTATATTGGACGCGAGGATAACAGCATCAAAATCATGCAAGTGGAGGGGGCAAAGTACATAAGTGCATGAGGACCCACGGAGCAAAAGGGGCGACTGAACCGGGCCGAATTGGGCCTGAGCCGGCCGGCCCAGGCCGGCCGGCCCGGCCTAGTTCATGCGAAGAGAACCTCCATCTTGGACGCGAGGATCAACGGTGCCATGATCAGCACCTTGATGGGGTAATCTTCTCATTCGTCCATGGGTTGTAATCGATCTTGAGATGTAATCACACTTTTTTCGGATTATCTATCTATCATCTTGTGTTGAATATACTTTCATGCTTAAGGTTAGCTACCATGCCGTAAAGGGAGTATAGGCCTCGATGCTTCCTTGGATCCATTCAATACGCCGTGTCCATCAAAGGTCTAGTCATGAATACCTTCGCGTAGTGACAGTACGAGAGGAGGGAAAGGGCGAAACCGTGGTCACAACCCGATATATTAGATTGGTTTTCATGTTTTTAAGCGATTGCATGCTCTAGTATCGTAGACCTGTGGGCGAGTGTCTTCTACCTTGATCGTTTATCATTCTCTCTAGTGTAGTTTAGTTGTTTTCTAGTTTAATAGTAAGTTAGGGTTCTTGTAGCTAGTGTGTCGTTGTTGATCGAACGCTTGTAATCCCCTTGCTCCGCGGATTGACAAGAACCTTGGGAATCCCGTTGTTGACGGTGAATTTTGGTGCACCTAGCATGTTCATTACACTTTGGTTTGGATTTGATTATTGGACTAACCCGCCACTAGGCACACTAATCATATAACAAGTTCATCTTTGTGCATGCATTTGGAAGTGTTGTGTTTATGTAGGAAAACATGGACATAAAGGACGGATTCACAATAAGTTCAAAGGAGCATTCATGGAGTCTTGTTCGTGTTCATGAGCTCGCTGAAATTACTTCCAATGGTGGTGAGGACCGAAGTGCTACGAGGAACACCCCCGGGGATTGAAGCGTAAAAGATCAAACTTCATGCAAAGAGAGCCTCCATCTTGATCGCGAGGATAACAGCGTCAAAATCATCCAAGTGGAAGGGGCAAAGTAGATAAGTGCACGAGGACCCACGGAGCAAAAAGGGCGACCGAACCGGGCCGAAGCGGGCTCGGGCCGGCCGGCCCGGATCGGATCGGCCCAGCCCACTTCGGCACCGGTTCGGTCCCGTCTTCCTTGCCCTCGAAGGATCTTCGACCCTAAAACCCCCCGACGCGCCGCCAACACGGGGGAGAGGAGTTTATTCGCACCGAAGGCCATCCACAAGCTAGAGAGAGAGGAGGAGGATCTCCGGCTGGAGATCAACCACCTCGAAGGAAGCACCCTCTCGTGGAGAAGGAGGAAGACACCGGCGGAAGGGAAACCATGATCAACGGTGCCATGATCAGCACCTTGATGGGGTAATCTTCTCATTCGTCCATGGGTTGTAATCGATCTTGAGATGTAATCGCACTTTGTCAGATTATATATCTATCATCTTGTGTTGAATATACTTTAATGCTTAAAGGTTAGCTACCATGCCGTAAAGGGAGTAAGGCCTCAATGCTTCCTTGGATCCATTCAATACGCCGTGGCCATCAAAGGTCTAGTCATGATTACCTTCGCGTAGTGACAGTACGAGAGGAGGGAAAGGGCGAAACTGTGGTCACATCCCCGATAGATTAGATTGGTTTTCATGTCTTTAAGCGATTGCATGCTCTAGTATCGTAGACCCGTGGGCGAGTGTCTTCTCTCTTGATCGTTTATCATTCTCTCTAGTGTAGTTAAGTGCTTTCTAGTATAATAGTAGTTAGGGTTTTAGTAACTAGTGTGTCGTTGTTGATCGAACGCTTGTAATCCCCTTGCTCCGCGGATTGACAAGAACCTTGGGAATCCCGTGGTGAAAAAGGTGTGAGGTCCGTACGCTTGCGGATCGTAGAGGGATACGTCTTTTATCCGTCAACAAGCCCCTTTTTCTGGCGCCGTTGCCGGGGAGCAAGTTAGTTTACATCGTTTGATTTGCATCTAACTTAGTTTTATATTTTAGTTTATCTTTTATTTGCTATATCTAACATATATTTTTCCAGAAAAACACTTGTTTCTTTTTTGTTTTTGTTTTTATCTTATTGTCTAGATGGAGTTCGTTAATCAACCCGTGGAAGAACCGGAGAAATCATTAAGGGATTACGCTAGCCCTCGATGTGAAGACATAAAGGTACAAGAGTCGGATTCGAAGCTCGAAGCGACCAAGTATGAAATTAAATCCAAGATCATGAAGATGGTGGCGGAAAACCCATTTGAAGGGATGGTTACGGAGAACCCATATAGACACATAAGGGATTTCACGACAATATGCAACACGGTGCGTCAAGAAGGAGTTCCCGATGAATGGTTCAAATGGAATCTCTTTCCCTACTCACTTGCCGGCAAAGCAAAGACATGGTATTCGGTTGCGTCCTTTGAAGTTTAAGGCAATTGGAACAAGTTGACAAAGAAGTTTTGCGAGAAGTTCTTTCCAATGAGCAAGGTTCAACATCTAAGGAGGCAAGTGATCAATTTTATGCAAGGAGAAGAGGAAGGGATAGACCAAGCACGGGAAAGGTTTAATGAATTAATCGAACAAGGACCAAAACTCGGCTTCACCGGTGACGTACTCTTGCATACATTTTTCTTTTCCCTAACCCCTAGTTGCATGCGACACGTCGAAATGTGTGCAGGTGGGGATCTCATGGAGAAAACACTCACGGAAGCCGCCCAACTTCTACAAAAAGTTAGTAAAGCGGCTGCCATGCGAAGAGATTGGGAAACAAGACTTGCGGAAGAGCCGGAATTCAATTCAAGGAAGAAAAAGCTTGCTGATTTTTCTAAAGAGGCGACCCCGGAAGTCACAAAGGGGGAACCAATCGTGGAAAGGCTTGAACAAGAACACATCAAGTCAAGAACTACACCAAACGTCGACTTCGCCGCACCAAATGAGACGAACAAGAGAAGCATGTCAAGCGCGAAGCCACTAAGGGAGTTCGAGCCAATGGATTGGGTTCCTATTGATTACGGAGAGGTATTCGACAAGAGAAGACCGTTCCCTAATCAAAAGGGAATGGCAAGAGCATTGGAAGTCGATTTCCCACCGGAGAAAAAAGCTGAAAATTCATACAACCTCGAAACCACCGGTGAGATTTTTGAAAAGCTCTTTGGAGATGACGTGGTGGATCCGGAACATATTGCCGAGGTGAAGAGGATCATGGGGATCAAGCCCGAAGCATCACCATACGCTCGCCTTGCTGAAATTTATTTGATCGGATCCGAAGAAGAAGAGAAGATGATGCCGCACTTGAGTTGCGAGATCAACGGAGTTCAATGCAGAGATAGAAGAGATACATATTTCTTCGTGCTTCTAAACACCTTACTCCTTTTCCTCCCGAAGATGAAGAGATAGAAGAGATAGATAGTCTTTGTTTTGTTGAAACCCTTAGAAACCCGCTGCAAAGAGCGATGGAAAATCAAATTAGTAATCAACAAGATGAAGAACTAGAGGAGGCAACAAAAGGCTTAGAGCCGCATGATGGTAGCGTGGAGGAAGAGAAGTTCGAAGACATAGGAGAAATCAAACCCGAGGAGCCACAAGTGCCCGAAGTAGACCTTAAACCTTTGCCCAAAGGATTAAAATATGAATTTTTGGGGCCAGACAAAACCTATCCGGTCATTGTGAGCGACGAGTTGAGCCCCGAAGAAAATGAAGCGTTGCTGATTTTATTAAAAAAACATAGGAAGGTGATTGGATATTCAATTAATGATCTCAAAGGTATTAGCCCAGCCTTTTGCACTCATCGTATACCAATGGAAGACCAATGTAAGCCTGTAGTGGACCATCAAAGGAGGCTAACCCATGCCATGCGAGAGGTAGTAAAGAAAGAGGTTATCAAGTTACTTGATGCCGGAATCATCTACCCGGTTCCACATAGCGAATGGGTGAGCCCGGTACATTGTGTACCGAAGAAAGGAGGTTTGACCGTGGTAAAGAATGAGAAGAACGAGTTGATACCGCAAAGAACCGTGACCGGGTGGCGGATGTGTATTGATTACCGTAAGCTTAACAAAGCGACGAAGAAAGATCACTTCCCCCTACCGTTCATAGACGAGATGCTCGAGAGGTTAGCAAACCACGCTTATTTTTGCTTTCTCGATGGATACTCGGGGTTCATGCAAATTCCCATTCACCGGAAGATCAACATAAGACAACATTTACGTGTCCTTACGGAACGTTTGCATATAGGAGGATGCCCTTCGGCCTATGCAACGCTCCGCCTCTTTTCAACGTTGCATGATGGCCGTGTTTTCGGAATTCATCGAAGAAATTGTTGAAGTGTTTATGGATGATTTTTCCGTTTACGGGAAGACGTTCATGGATTGCTTAGCAAACTTAGAAAAGGTCCTTACAAGGTGTGCGGAGGTAGATTTGGTTTTAAATTGGGAAAAGTGCCACTTCATGGTTAAGCAAGGCATAGTGCTCGGACATGTTATATCCGAGAGAGGAATTGAAGTGGACAAGGCTAAGGTAGAGACGGTTGAGCAACTCCCACCTCCTACGGATATTAAGTCCTTAAGGAGCTTTCTAGGCCATGCCGGATTCTATAGAAGATTTATAAAGGACTTCTCGAAGATCACTAAGCCTTTAACACATCTTCTTCAAAAAGATGTGGCTTTTGACTTTGATGAGAAGTGTCTAGCGGCATTCCGGACCTTGAAAAATGCGTTGGTGAGTGCTCCCATCATCCAACCTCCGGATTGGAGCCAAACTTTCGAGATCATGTGTGACGCAAGTGACTACGCCGTAGGCGCGGTCTTGGGACAAAGAAAGGAAGGCCGAGTTCACGCCGTTTACTACGCTAGCAAAACTCTTAGTGGGGCACAATTAAATTACGCTACTACGGAAAAAGAATTGCTAGCGGTGGTGTTCGCTTTCGAAAAATTCAGATCTTACATCGTGAACTCGAAAGTCATTGTTTACACCGATCACGCAGCCATAAAGTATCTCTTGGCTAAGAAGGAAGCTAAACCACATTTGATTCGTTGGATCCTTCTTCTCCAAGAGTTCGATGTTGAAATTCGTGATAAAAAGGGGGGTGGAAAATGTTGTGGCCGATCATTTGTCTAGGATGAATCGTGGGCAAGATGATAAAGAGCCCATAGAAGATAAGATGAGAGATGACCACCTCTATAGAGTGCTTGATAAAGATACTTGGATGATCGACATCATTCGAGCAATTCGAAAGATGCCCCTCGATCATCTAGACAAAAACACTCAAAGGAAGATAATTTCCGAAAGTAAGAAATATTTTTGGGACGCACCATACCTCTTCAAGCTTGGCAATGATGGAGTGATGAGAAGATGTGTGCCAAGAGAAGAGAGGCTTGAGATTCTAAGGAAGTGCCACTCGGCGGAGTACGGTGGGCACTATAGCCATTTTCGAACCGAAGCCAAAGTATGGTCGAGCGGATTCTATTGGCCGGAGATGCATGAAGATACTAAAAGATATGTTGCGTCATGCCCCGAATGCCAAAGAACCGGAAACATCTCTCAAAGAAATTCTATGCCTTTGAAATACAACTTGCAAATCGACATATTCGATGTATGGGGCATAGACTTCATGGGGCCTTTTAAAAACTCATTTGGATTCGAGTATGTACTTGTTATGGTCGATTATGTATCCAAGTGGGTAGAGGCTATACCATGTCGTAAAGCTTCCACGGAGGAGTCCATCACTATGATCAAGAACGTGATTTTTCCCCGTTTTGGTACACCGAGAATCTTGATAAGTGATGGAGGAACTCATTTCACCGGGAAGAACTTCAAAAAGTGCTTGTCCAAGTTGGGAATTGAGCATAGGGTCTCCACGGCCTATCACCCGCAAACCAACGGACAAGCGGAGACGTCAAATAGGCAATTAAAAAGCATACTTAACAAAACCATAGAGAAGGGAGGCAAGGATTGGTCAAAGAAATTAGACGGAGCTTTATGGGCTTATCGAACGGCGTTTAAGACACCGATAGGTATGACCCCTTATCAATTCGTCTATGGAAAAGCTTGCCACCTTCCGGTTGAGTTAGAACATAAAGCCTATTGGGCGATTAAAGAGTTGAACCTTGACCTCGATGCCGCGGTGGTGAAACGGAGAATTCAAATAAGCGAGCTAGAGGAGTTGAGGTTGAAAGCTTATGAAAACGCAAGCATATATAAGGAGAGAATCAAAAGGTGGTATGATAAAAGATTGAAGAAAAAAGAATTTAAAGAAGGAGATAAGGTCCTCCTCTACAATTCGAGGTTTAAAACCTTCGGAAAGGGGAAATTGCAAAGCAAGTGGGACGGACCTTATGTTGTGCATTCGGTGTTCTCCAACGGAGCGGTAACCATTATGGATATAAACGGCGATCAATTTGTGGTGAATGGACAGCGGCTTAAGGTTTACTACGAACCCGATGTCGTGCCCATTCATCATGTTGACGTCTTTACCATGGAGGAAGAGCCCGAACGTCCCGCCTAGGACGAAAAACAAGGCACCAACTTTTCTAAATAATTTTTCTTTTAGCTTTCTGGAGTTTTTCGCGAAGATTAACTGGGCCAACTTTTTCCCACGGGCTGAGGACGAAAAAAATAGGGCGGTGTGCAAAAAACCGGACCGGCCCGGCCCCCGAGGCAGGGTGGGCCGGCCGGCCCAGTCGGATCGGCCCAGGGGTGGCCCGACGCCCGATGTCCCCGAATTTCGGCCAAATTGCTCCTTTTTGACTTCCTTGTTTGGTCGGAAAATTTTAAGGGAAGTGTAAAAAAGGAAAATAAGGTTCCCAGGGCTTTTCTCTCAGGACTATATATTTGGCCGAATTGGGAGCTCGAGAATCAAACCCTTCAAGCAATGTGTTGCACCCTTGTAGCAGCCATTGAGCCTCCAAAAAGCTTAGAGTTGAAGGTAGGAGCCAAGAAGCCATCGATGGAGGAGGCGATGCGATGCGAGGTCAAGCTACCCATCAAGAGGACCGCACGTATCCGTTGCGGAGGACGTGTCCCGACCGGAGCTCTTGCATCTCGCAACCCCGTCAAAGGAGAGAAGGTCCCTTCACCCGTTCGAAGGTCGGCACGCCTCCAAGGCATCAAGCGCAAAGATTACAAGGAGGTGTCGCCGGAGCCTAAGGATTATGGGGATAGCGACTACTCCGATGATCGTAGCCCGAGCTCGTGGGCGGCTGCCGGTTGAGACGATGACGATTGGGGCGAGCAGCCCTATGAAAGGACTCCCGAGGGCCCCAATGGCGACGGCAACGGCGGTGGCGAAGGCGACAACAATGGAGGTGGCGACGACGGTGGTGACAACGGTGGAGATTATGGCGACGACGACCCCTTCGGATTGCATCCGGTGTGCTGTCGAGTTTGCCGTCAATCCATCGCAGCTCTCTACGCGTCGGCCGACGAATGTCTTCAAACCATGGAAGCGATGAAGCAGCGTATGGAGGACTTGGAGCGCGTAGTTGAAGATGACTACAAGTTCCTTAACCTTAACATTCGCAAACTTTTCGGCATGGTTGGAAACATGAGAGGCAAGTGGTGCAAAGCTTGCTCGAAGTACCATTAGCTCTAGTTTTCCCCTTTGGTTTTTGTAAGATACGACGAGGACGTCGTATGTTTCAAGTGTGGGAGAGAGCTAGCTCGCTAGCCTTAGCTTTTGAACTTCAAGTTTAGGTTCGGTTTAATCTTCGTGTGAGAGTCTTAGTGTTTTAATGAGTCTTTAGTTTTTGAGTCTGTTTTAAAATTTTTGCAAGTGTCTTAAATTAGTGTTGAGTCAAGAAAACCAAATAAAAAGAGTCTTATATATATATCTTTGTGTTTTATGTATTGTTTATCTTTATTTACTTGTTTGTTTAATCTTTGATTCTTGATATATGAACGCAAGTAAGTGGTTTGAAAATCGTTTACCGTGGTGCTTAGTGGAATCGCTACTACTTAAAGTACCCATACCGCGCTTCGATCTTGAGCTTCACATGCTAGTTGTGCTATTTTCGATGCTAAAAATTGGAGGATTTCAGTTCTGAAAATTATATTAAAACCCTTGTAATAAAGGTTAGCAAAACCTCTTTTTCCAAGTTGAGAGTAAGAAAAAATTCCTATCCAAAGCCAAGTTTGTTTTTTCGCTCCACCATAAGTGTGATTAGCACGATGAGTTAGGCTAGGACCCTTCTCTCTTGGTGAGTTTTAATTTCGAGCAATGATCATGTCCTTGTGCTTATCTTTTGTTGCTAGCCTCGTCATACATTCGGTAACATGACTTTCACAACGGAAGTCATGTACATCGCCGAATTCCATACCCAACCCTATACATCTCTTTTGTACATCGTATTCCTTGAACACAACCTATTTTCAAAGTTTCGTCTCGTCTCTAGCATGATTTATTTAAAATTTCAGATTGTATGCATGCGAGGAAAGAGAGAATTGAAAGCTTTGAAAAGTTGTCAAGAGAGAGAAAAATAAAGAGAAAAAAGTATGTGTATGGAAAAGAAAGAAAGGAAGAAAGAAAAAAATCATATGTGAATGAAAGAAAAAAAAGGAAAAGAGAAAGATGAGTTAGCAATAAAGGTATGAGAGGGATGGATCAAGTGAAAGAAAAGAAAAAAATATAATAAAGTGTAAGGAAGGATGTCACGTTGTTAAGAGACGAAACTTTTACTCTATTTCCAACCATGTGCAATCCGACAACGAGGACATCATTGGTGCCTTGAAGTCACAATTTTCTTTTGCCCTTGCACATGTCCACCATTCTAAATCTTCTCATCCTTGATATCCCTACATATGGTTAATTCTCATGATCATTGGCTCTGAAAGGTAGACAACCATTAGAGGAAGTTCTTAGTTTGACAATACTTGTGTTGTTTGCGCTAGCCCTACCTATAGCTCCACTTTACATGATATATGAGAGATTAATGGGAGGTGAGAGTTTTATAAAATTTGGTTAGGATAGACACTTCATATGAGTGACTTGAGAGAGCTTGGAGAAAGGTTTTTGTCTAACACTTGTTGCAGGAATTTTTGTTTTGAAAACCATAAAAACCCTCCGATGGAAGCAAAGAAGTAAGTATGGCTGAAATTGAAAGCTTCGAGTGAAGAGTTTGAGTTGTGGGGTAAATCTTGACGTGGTAAAAATTCTAAACGCCCATGTTTATGTTTGATTATCATTACTTTGTGTTTATGTATTAAAGATGAAGGGATTGACTAACTTGTGAAGAAGGATAAGTGATACACGATTACACTCCTTGGACGAAGTTCTTTTACGAGTACTTGCTCGAGGACGAGCAAGAGCTAAGTGTGGGGGAGATGTTGACGGTGTATTTTGGTGCACCTAGCATGTTCATTACACTTTGGTTTGGATTTGATTATTGGACTAACCCGCCACTAGGCACACTAATCATATAACAAGTTCATCTTTGTGCATGCATTTGGAAGTGTTGTGTTTATGTAGGAAAACATGGACATAAAGGACGGATTCGCAATAAGTTCAAAGGAGCATTCATGGAGTCTTGTTCGTGTTCATGAGCTCGCTGAAATTACTTCCAATGGTGGTGAGGACCGAAGTGCTACGAGGAACACCCCCGGGGATTGAAGCGTAAAAGATCAAACTTCATGCAATGAGAGCCTCCATCTTGATCGCGAGGATAACAGCGTCAAAATCATCCAAGTGGAAGGGGCAAAGTAGATAAGTGCACGAGGACCCACGGAGCAAAAGGGCGACCGAACCGGGCCGAGCCCGGGCACTGGGCCGGCCGGCCCGATCGGATCGGCCCGGCCCACTTCGGGCACCGGTTCGGTCCCGTCTTCCTTGCCCTCGAAGGATCTTCGACCCTAAAACCCCCGACGCGCCGCCAACACGGGGGAGAGGAGTTTATTCGCACCGAGAAGGCCATCCACAAGCTAGAGAGAGAGGAGGAGGATCTCCGGTGGAGATCAACCACCTCGAAGGAAGCACCCTCTCGTGGAGAAGGAGGAAGACACCGGCGGAAGGGAAACCATGATCAACGGTGCCATGATCAGCACCTTGATGGGGTAATCTTCTCATTCGTCCATGGGTTGTAATCGATCTTGAGATGTAATCGCACTTTGTCGGATTATCTATCTATCATCTTGTGTTGAATATACTTTAATGCTTAAAGGTTAGCTACCATGCCGTAAAGGGAGTAAGGCCTCAATGCTTCCTTGGATCCATTCAATACGCCGTGGCCATCAAAGGTCTAGTCATGATTACCTTCGCGTAGTGACAGTACGAGAGGAGGGAAAGGGCGAAACCGTGGTCACATCCCCGATAGATTAGATTGGTTTTCATGTCTTTAAGCGATTGCATGCTCTAGTATCGTAGACACGTGGGCGAGTGTCTTCTCTCTTGATCGTTTATCATTCTCTCTAGTGTAGTTAAGTGCTTTCTAGTATAATAGTAGTTAGGGTTTTAGTAACTAGTGTGTCGTTTTTGATCGAACGCTTGTAATCCCCTTGCTCCGCGGATTGACAAGAACCTTGGGAATCCCGTGGTGAAAAAGGTGTGAGGTCCGTACGCTTGCGGATCGTAGAGGGATACGTCTTTTATCCGTCAACACCCGTGGTGAAAAAGGTGTGGGGTCCGTACGCTTGCGGATCGTAGAGGGATACGTATTTTATCCGTCAACAAGCCCCTTTTTCTGGCGCCGTTGCCGGGGAACAAGTTAGTTTACATCGTTTTATTTGCATCTAACTTAGTTTTATATTTTAGTTTATCTTTTGTTTGCCTTATCTAACATATATTATCTAGAAAAACACTTGTTTCGTTTTTGTTTTTTGTTTTTATCTTATTGTCTAGATGGCGTTCGTTAATCAACCTGTGGAAGAACCGGAGAAATCACTAAGGGATTACGCTAGCCCTCGATGTGAAGACATAAAAGTACAAGAGTCGGATTCGAAGCTCGAAGCGACCAAGTATGAAATTAAATCCAAGATCATCAAGATGGTGGCGGCGAACCCATTTGAAGGGATGGTTACGGAGAACCCATATAGACACATAAGGGATTTCACGACAATATGCAACACGGTGCGTCAAGAAGGAGTTCCCGATGAATGGTTCAAATGGAATCTCTTTCCCTACTCACTTGCCGGCAAAGCAAAGACATGGTATTCGGTTGCGTCCTTTGAAGTTGAAGGCAATTGGAACAAGTTGACAAAGAAATTTTGCGAGAAGTTCTTTCCAATTAGAAGAGGAAGGTAAGTGATCACTTTCATGCAAGGAGAAGAGGAAGGGATAGACCAAGCCTGGGATAGGTTTAATGGATTGATCGAACAAGGACCAAAACTCGGCTTCACCGGTGACGTACTCTTGCATACATTTTTCTTTTCCCTAACCCCTAGTTGCATGCAACACATCGAAATGTGTGCAGGTGGGGATCTCATGGAGAAAACACTCACGGAAGCCGCCCAACTTCTACAAAAAGTTAGTAAAGCGGCTGCCATGCGAAGAGATTGGGAAACTAGACTTGCGGAAGAGCCGGAATACAATTCAAGGAAGAAGAAGCTTGCTGATTTTTCTAAAGAGGCAACCCCGGAAGTCACAAAAGAGGAACCAATCATGGAAAAGCTTGAACAAGAACACATCAAGTCATGAACTACACCAAGCGTCGACTTTGCCACACCAAATGAGACGAACAAGAGAAGCATGTCAAGCGTGAAGCCACTAAGGGAGTTCAAACCAATGGATTGGGTTCCTATCGATTATGGAGAAGTATTCGACAAGATAAGACCGTTCCCTAATCAAAAGGAAATGGCAAGAGCATTGGAAGTGGATTTCCCACCGGAGAAGAAAGATGAAAATTCATACGACCTCGAAACCACCGGTGAGATTTTTGAAAAGCTCTTTGGAGATGACGTGGTGGATCCGGAACATATTGCCGAGGTGAAGAGAATCATGGGGATCAAGCCCGAAGCATCACCATACGCTCGCCTCGCTGAAATTTACTCGATAGGACCCGAAGACTAAGAGAAGATGACGCCACACTTGAGTTGCGAGATCAACGGAGTTCAATGCAAGGCTTTATGCGACATCGGAGCCCAAGTAAGTGTTCTATCTTCTAAAATTTACGATAAAGTTCAAGACCACAACCTAGACTTAGCTCCAACATCAACGAAATTAATTATGGGAGATGGTAGAACTATCAAACCTCTAGGTATTGCTTGCAACATGAAAGTAAAAATCTCTAGAAACTATATACCAACCGATTTCTTTGTTATTGATGCTTACCATAGTAATCATGATCATATAATCTTAGGTAGGCCTTTTCTTAAGTTGGTTGATGTCGTGTTAGATGCCGGAGAAGGCAAAGTAACAATGAACCTTAATGGAACAAAGCACACATATAACTTTCTTCGTGCTTCTAAACACCTTACACCTTTTCCTCCCGAAGATGAAGAAGTAGAAGAGATAGATAGTCTTTGTTTTGTTGAAACCCTTAGAGACCCGCTGCAAAGAGCGATGGAAAATCAAATTAGTAATCAACAAGATGAAGAACTAGAGGAAGCAACAAAAGGCTTAGAGCCGCATGATGGTAGTGTGGAGGAAGAGAAATTCGAAGGCATAGGAGAAATCAAACCCGAGGAGCCACAAGTGCCCGAGGTAGACCTTAAACCCTTGCCCAAGGGATTAAAGTATGAATTTTTGGGCCCAGACAAAACTTATCCGGTCATTGTGAGCGACGAGTTGAGTCCCGAAGAAAATGAAGCGTTGCTGATTTTATTAAAAAAACATAGGAAGGTGATTGGATATTCTATTAATGATCTCAAAGGTATTAGCCCAACCTTTTGCACTCATCGTATACCAATGGAAGACCAATGTAAGCCCGTAGTGGACCACCAAAGAAGGCTAACCCATGCCATGCGAGAGCTAGTAAAGAAAGAGGTTATCAAGTTACTTGATGCCGGAATCATTTACCCGGTTCCGCATAGCGAGTGGGTGAGCCCGGTACATTGTGTACCGAAGAAAGGAGGTTTGACCGTGGTGAAGAATGAGAAGAACGAATTGATACCGCAAAGAACCGTGACCGGGTGGCGGATGTGTATCGATTATCGTAAGCTTAACAAAGCGACAAAGAAAGATCACTTCCCCCTACCGTTCATAGACGAGATGCTCGAGAGGTTAGAAAACCACGCTTATTTTTGCTTTCTCGATGGATACTCGGGGTTCATGCAAATTCCCATTCACCCAGAAGATCAACATAAGACAACGTTTACGTGTCCTTACGGAACGTTTGCATATAGGAGGATGCCCTTCGGCCTATGCAACGCTCCGGCCTCTTTTCAAAGTTGCATGATGGCCGTGTTTTCAGAATTCATCGAAGAAATTGTTGAAGTGTTTATGGATGATTTTTCCGTTTACGGGAAGACGTTCATGGATTGCTTAGCAAACTTAGAAATGGTCCTTACAAGGTGTGCGGAGGTAGATTTGGTATTAAATTGGGAAAAGTGCCACTTCATGGTCAAGCAAGGCATAGTGCTCGGACATGTTATATCCGAGAGAGGAATTGAAGTGGACAAGGCTAAGGTAAAGACGGTTGAGCAACTCCCACCTCCTACGGATGTTAAGTCCTTAAGGAGCTTTCTAGACCATGCCGGATTCTATAGAAGATTTATTAAGGACTTCTCAAAGATCACTAAGCCTTTAACGCATCTTCTTCAAAAGGATGTGGCTTTCGACTTTGATGAGAAGTGTCTAGCGGCATTCCGGACCTTGAAAAATGCATTGGTGAGTGCTCCCATCATCCAACCTCCGGATTGGAGCCAACCTTCCGAGATCATGCGTGACGCAAGTGACTACGCCGTAGGCGCGGTCTTGGGTCAAAGAAAGGAAGGCCGAGTTCATGCCGTCTACTATGCTAGCAAAACTCTTAGTGGGGCACAATTAAATTATACCACTACGGAAAAGGAGTTGATAGCGGTGGTATTCGCTTTCGAAAAATTCAGATCTTACATCGTGAACTCGAAGGTCATTGTTTACACCGATCACACAGCCATCAAGTATCTCTTGGCTAAGAAGGAAGCTAAACCACGTTTGATTCGTTGGATCCTTCTTCTCCAAGAGTTTGATGTTGAAATTCGTGATAAAAAGGGGGTGGAAAATGTTGTGGCCGATCATTTGTCTAGGATGAATCGTGGACAAGATGATAAAGAGCCCATAGAAGATAAGATGAGAGATGACCACCTCTATAGAGTGCTTGATAAAGATACTTGGATGATCGACATCATTCGAGCAATTCGAAAGACGCCCCTCGATCATCTAGATAAAAACACTCAAAGGAAGGTAATCTCCGAAAGTAAGAAATATTTTTGGGATGCACCATACCTCTTCAAACTTGGCAATGACGGAGTAATGAGAAGATGTGTGCCAAGAGAAGAAAGGGTAGAGATTTTGAAAAAGTGTCACTCGGCGTAGTACGGTGGACACTATAGCCATTTTCGAACCCAAGCAAAAGTATGGTCGAGCGGATTCTATTGGCCGGAGATGCATGAAGATACTAAAAGATATGTTGCATCATGCCCCAAATGCCAAAGGACCGGAAACATCTCTCAAAGAAATTCTATGCCTTTGAAATACAACTTGCAAATCGACATATTCGATGTATGGGGCATAGACTTCATGGGGCCTTTTAAAAACACATTTGGATTCGAATACATCCTAGTCATGGTTGATTATGTATCCAAGTGGGTAGGGGCAATACCATGTCGTACAGCTTCCACGGAGGAGTCCATCACTATGATCAAGAACGTGATTTTTCCCCGTTTCGGTACACCGAGAATCTTGATAAGTGATGGAGGAACTCATTTCACCGGGAAGAATTTCAAAAAGTGCTTGTCCAAGTTGGGAATTGAGCATAGGGTCTCCACGGCCTATCACCCACAAACCAATGGACAAGCGGAGACGTCAAATAGGCAATTAAAAAGCATACTCAACAAAACCATAGAGAAGGGAGGCAAGGATTGGTCAAAGAAATTAGACAGAGCTTTATGGGCTTATCGAACGGCGTTTAAAACGCCGATAGGTATGACCCCTTATCAATTCGTCTATGGAAAAGCTTGCCACCTTCCGGTTGAGTTGGAACATAAAGCCTATTGGGCAATTAAAGAGATGAACCTTGATCTCGATGCCGCGGTGGTGAAACGAAGAATTCAAATAAGCGAGCTAGAGGAGTTGAGGTTGAAAGCATATGAAAACGCAAGCATATACAAGGAGAGAATCAAAAGGTGGTATGATAAAAGATTAAAGAAAAAAGAATTTAAAGAAAGAGATAAGGTCCTCCTCTACAATTCGAGGTTTAAAACCTTCGGAAAGGGGAAATTGCAAAGCAAGTGGGACGGACCTTATGTTGTGCATTCGGTGTTCTCCAACGGAGCGGTAACCATTATGGATATAAACGGCGATCAATTTGTGGTGAATGGACAGCGGCTTAAGGTTTACTACGAACCCGACGTCGTGCCCCTTCACCATGTTGACGTCTTCACCATGGAGGAAGAGCCCGAGCGTCCCGCCTAGGACGAAAAACAAGGCATGAATGTCTGTAAATAGTTTTTCTTTTAGTTTTCTGGAGTTTTTCGCGAAGATTTACTGGGCCAACTTTTTCCCATGGGCTAAGGAAGTAAAAATAGGGCGGTGTGCAAAAAAACCGGACCGGCCGGCCCCCGAGGCGGGGGTGGGCCGGCCGGCCCAGGCGGACCGGCCCAGAGGGTCCCGGCAGCCGATGACGCCTAATTTTGCCCGAATTGCTCCTTTTTGACTTCCTTTTTTGGTCAGAAAATTTTAAGGGAAGTGTCAAAAAGGAAAATAAGGTTCCCAGGGCTTTCCTCTCAGGACTATTTATTTGGCCGAATTGGGAGCTCGAGGATCAAACCTTTCAAGCAATATTTTGCACCCTTGTAGAAGCCACTGTGCCCCCAAGAAGCTTAGAGTTGAAGCTAGAAGCCAAGAAGCCATCGATGGAGGAGGCGATGCGATGCGAGCTCAAGCTACCCGTCAAGAGGACCGCACGCATCCGTTGCGGAGGGCGTGTCCCGACCGGAGCTCTTGCATCTCGCAACCCCGTCGAAGGAGAGAAGGTCCCTACACCCGTTCGAAGGTCGGCACGCATCCAAGGCATCAAGCGCAAAGACTACAAGGAGGTGTCGCCAGATCCTAAGGATTATGGGGGTAGCGACTACTCCGACGATCGTAGCCCGAGCTCTTGGGCGGCCGCCGGAAGAGATGATGATGATTGGGATGAGCAGCCCAAGGAAAGGACTCCCGAAGGCCCCAACGGCGACGGCAACGATGGCAACGAAGGCGACGACAATGGAGGTGGCAACGATGGTGGTGATGATGGTGGAGATAATGGCGACGACGACCCCTTCGGATTGCATCCGATGTGTTGTCGAGCTTGCCGTCAATCCATCGCGGATCTCTACACGTCGGCCGACGAATGTCTCCAAGCCATGGAAGCGATGAAGCAGCGTATGGAGGACTTGGAGCGCGTAGTTGAAGACGACTACAAGTTCCTAAACCGTAACGTGCGCAAACTTTTCGGCATGGTTGGAAACATGAGAGGTAAGTGGTGCAATACCTGCTTGAAGTACCACTAGATCTAGTTTTCCCCTTAGGATTTTTGTAAGATACGACGAGGACGTCGTATGTTTTAAGCGTGGGGGAGAGCTAGCTCGCTAGCCTTAGCTTTTGAACTTCAAGTTTAGGTTCGGTTTAATCTTCGTGTGAGAGTCTTAGTGTTTTAATGAGTCTTTAGTTTTAAGTGTGTTTTAAAATTTTTGCAAGTGTCTTAAATTAGTGTTGAGTCAAGAAAATCAAATAAAAAGAGTCTTTATATATATCTCTGTGTTTTATGTATTGCTTATCTTTATTTACTTGTTTGTTTAATCTTCGATTCTTGATATATGAACACAAGTATGTGGTTTGAAAAATGTTTACCGTGGTGCTTAGTGGAATTGCTAATACTTAAAGTACCCATACCGCTCTTCGATCTTGAGCTTCACATGTTAGTTGTGCTATGTTCGATGCTAAAAATTGGAGGATTTCAGTTCTGAAAATTATCTTAAAACCCTTGTAATTAAGGTTAGAAAAACCTCTTTTTCCAAGTTGAGAGTAAGAAAAAATTCCTATCCAAAGCCAAGTTTATTTTTTTCGCTCCACCATAAGTGTGATTAGCACGATGAGTTAGGCTAGGACCCTTCTCTCTTGGTGAGTTTTAATTTCGAGCAATGATCATGTTCTTGTGCTTATCTTTTGTTGCTAGCCTCGTCATATATTCGGTTACGTGACCTTCACAATGAAAGTCATGTTCGTCGCCGAATTCCATACCCAAACCTATACATCTCTTTTGTACATCGTATTCCTTGAACATAACCTATTTTAAAAGTTTCGTCTCGTCTCTAGCATGATTTATTTAAAATTTCAGATTGTATGCATGTGAGGAAAGAGAGAATTGAAAGCTTTGAAAAGTTGTCAAGAGAGAGAAAAATAAAGAGAAAAAGTATGTGTATGGAAAAGAAAGAAAGAAAGAAAGAAAAAAAATTTATATGTGAATGAAAGAAGAAAAAGAAAAAGAAAAAAATGAGGTAGCAATGAAGACATGAGAGGGATAGATCAAGTGAAAGAAAAGAAAAATAAAGTGTAAGGAAGGATGTCACGTTGTTAAGAGACGAAACTTTTACTCTATTTCCAACCATGTGCAATCCGACAACAAGGACATCATTGGTGCCTTGTAGTCACAATTTTCTTTTGCCCTTGCACATGTCCACCATTCTAAATCTTCTCATCCTTGATATCCCTACATATGGTTAATTCTCATGATCATTGGCTTTGAAAGGTAGACAACCATTAGAGGAAGTTCTTAGTTTGACAATACTTGTGTTGATTGCGCTAGCCCTACCTATAGCTCCACTTTACATGATATATGAGAGATTAATGGGAGGTGAGAGTTTTATAAAACTTGGTTAGGATAGCCACTTTATATGAGTGACTTGAGAGAGCTTGGAGAAAGGTTTTTGCCTAATACTTGTTGCAGGAATTTTTGTTTTTGAAAATCATAAAAACCCTCCAATGGAAGCAAAGAAGTAAGCATGGTTGAGATTGAAGGCTTCGAGTGAAGAGTTTGAGTTGTGGGGTAAAACTTGACGTGGTAAAAGTTCTAAACGCCCATGTTTATGTTTGATTATCATTACTTTGTGTTTACGTATTAAAGATGAAGGGATTGACTAACTTGTGAAGAAGGATAAGTGGTATGTGATTACAACACCTTGGACGAAGTTCTTTTTACGAGTACTTGCTCGAGGACGAGCAAGAGCTAAGCGTGGGGGGAGATGTTGATGGTGTATTTTGGTGTACCTAGCGTGTTCATTACACTTTGGTTTGGATTTGATTATGGAACTAACCCGCCACTAGGCACACTAATCATATAACAAGTTCATCTTTGTGCATGCATTTGGAAGTGTTGTGTTTATGTAGGAAAACATGGACATAAAGGACGGATTCGCAACAAGTTCAAAAGAGCATTTACGGAGTCTTGTTCGTGTTCATGAGCTTGATGAAATCACTTCCAATGGTGGCGAGGACCGAAGTGCTACGAGGAACACCCCCGGGGATTGAAGCGTAAAAGATCGAACTTCATGCGAAGAGAACCTCCATCTTGGACGCGAGGATAACAGCATAAAAATCATGCAAGTGGAGGGGCAAAGTACATAAGTGCATGAGGACCCACGGAGCAAAAGGGGCGACCGAACCGGGACGGGTGGGCCTGGGCCGCCGGCCGGCCCAGGCCGGCCGGCCCAGCCCAGTTCTGGCACCGGTTCGGTCCCGTTTTCCTTGCCCTCGAAGGATCTTCAACCCTAAAAGCCCCGAGGCGCCGCCAACACGGAGGAGAGGAGTCATTCGCACCAGAAGGCCATCCACAAGCTAGAGAGAGAGGAGGAGGATCTCCGGCGGGAGATCAACCACCTCGAAGGAAGCACCCTCTCGTGGAGAAGAAGGAAGACACGGCGGAAGGGAAACCATGATCAACGGTGCCATGATCAGCACCTTGATGGGGTAATCTTCTCATTCGTCCATGGGTTGTAATCGATCTTGAGATGTAATCACACTTTGTCGGATTATCTATCTATCATCTTGTGTTGAATATACTTTCATGCTTAAGGTTAGCTACCATGTCGTAAAGGGAGTATAGGCCTCGATGCTTCCTTGGATCCATTCAATATGCCGTGTCCATCAAAGGTCTAGTCATGAATACCTTCGCGTAGTGACAGTACGAGAGGAGGGAAAGGGCGAAACCGTGGTCATAACCCCGATAGATTAGATTGGTTTTCATGTTTTTAAGCGATTGCATGCTCTAGTATCGTAGACCCGTGGGCGAGTGTCTTCTACCTTGATCGTTTATCATTCTCTCTAGTGTAGTTTAGTTGTTTTCTAGTTTAATAGTAAGTTAGGGTTTTAGTAGCTAGTGTGTCGTTGTTGATCGAACGCTTGTAATCCCCTTGCTCCGCGGATTGACAATAACCTTGGGAATCCCGTGGTGAAAAAGGTGTGGGGTCAGTACGCTTGCGGATCGTAGAGGGATACGTCTTTTATCCGTCAACACCAACGATTTAGGTTGTTTGAGGACTCAAGTTTTGGGACATAGCATCCCCTAGGGACGCTTCACATCTTCCCCAAATCTTTCCTCAAGAGCTTCAACCGTTTGGGAGATCCTTGGAAGGATAGGTGGCAGGGTGCTCTCGAGTTGGTTTTCGAGCTGCTGTTCCCGCGCCTGTTCACACCTCATGGACCGTCTGCGTGGTGGGTGCAGACCGTCTGCATGGAGGGTTTTGCCTAGGTGTTCTTCACGTTCTTCGCGTGTTCTTGAGTACTGTCATTTTGATCTGGTTGGCCAGTGGATTTTGGTGGAAAGAGGTTTGGCGGACAGTCCACAGGGACGTCGCGGACAGTCCGTGTGGCACGAGTTGCTCGCGGACCGTCCGAGGACGTGGTACGGACCGTCCGCGCATGGAGGTGCCGGTTGGGTCGTTCTGTTAGTATTTAATGGACCGTCCGCCGTGTGGTGCGGACCGTCCGCGTGGTGGTCGCGGACAGTCCGCCCCAGGGCCGCGGACCGTCCGTCTGGACTGCTGCAGAACAGCTAAGTCCTTTGCTTCTTGGTTTGTGCTTCCGCTTTGGGATCATTTGGGGTTTGCTCCTAGGGTTGGTACGTCCGTCGTGACTACGTGACCTTGGCAAACTCGTGTGGGAATCCTTGGTTGTGAATTTGGAGTCTAGGCTGAGTTCTCTCTTAGGAGAAGAATTTTTATCGGCTCCCATTCACTCCCCCCTCTCTGGTCGCCTAATCGGTCCTTCATTTGGTATTAGAGCCGGTTACGGATCTTCGTGATTCTAACCAGTCTAAGATCCAAAGATGGCGTACCAGGAACGGGGTTCGGTCCTCCACACTTTGATGGTAAGAACCACCATATGTGGCAAAGGCGGATGGCCGCTTTCCTCCGCGGCAAGGGTCAGATCCTGTGGGATGTCACGGTGAACACAGCTTATGTTCATCCAGTGAACTTCCTTGCTCCAAGATCGGGGGACATGTTCGACGCCAACAACAAGGCGGTCGACTACCTGTACCGTTCACTGTGTGAATCGGAATTCGAACGGGTTCGCACAGAGGACTTGGCGTGCAGGATTGGGAGCAGCTGAAGAACGCTCATGGCGGGAACCCTCAGGTTCAGGCTCGGCTTTTTCCGACCTACCAGAGAGAGTACGAGAACTTCACTCATCTCCCCAGTGAGTCCATAGATGCCATGTTTCAGCGTTTCATGGTGATTGTGAACAACATGAGGGCTAATGTGGTCGTACTCCCGTGTGATGACCATGACAGGGCTGTCAAGCTCCTGCATTCTCTAGATCGTACCGTGTGTAGTGCGAAGGTCGAGGCCATTCTAGAGTCGGAGAAGTATGAGACCCTCACGGTGGACGAGATGTTTTCCAAGCTCAAGTCGTCCGAGGTGGACCGTGGGGTGTGTGCAAAGAACGAGAACCCGACTGATCCCCATAGTCTGGCTCTCGTGTCTGGCTCAAGGACTAATGCTAACATTTCTTCAAGACAATTTTCTCTGTCTTACCTTGTGTCCATGCCAGATGAGGAGTTCGATGTGCTGGGCGAGGAGGATCTTGCGTTGTTGAGCAGGCGGTTCGAGCGCATGTACCCGAATCGGAAGAACGCTCGAAGGAGCTCGAGCATGTGCTACCGGTGCGGGAAGCATGGGCACTTCATCGCCTAGTGTCCGGAAGCCATGGAGGTCAAGCCCGAGCACAAGCACCATTTGAGGACCGACCACAAGCACCGCTCGAGGGACGACTACAAGGGCAAGAACAAGTCCGAGCAGAGGTTGAGGAAGAATGGTGGCCACAAGAAGAAGGAGCGAGCGATCGTGGCTGGTGCGAGCGACATCGACTCAAGCTCTTGCTACTCTCCATCGAGCTCAAGTGATGAAGAAGAGAACCGGCTCAAGGGCAAGCGCTCGGGCAAGAACATCAATGGCTTGTGCTTTGCCGCCCAAGGCTTCTGCGGCATGGCACATAGCACCGCAAGCAAGAAGAGCAACAAGGATGACTCGGGCTCCGACTCCGAGGAAGAGGTAAACAATGACCCATCCTTCTTGATAGCGGAGAATGCTAGGTTGAATGACTTGCTCGACAATCGTGATGATGTTCTTAGAAAGACCAACAAGGAGAAGAGGGAGTATAGGTCTTTGCTTGGAGAGGCTAAGGAGAAGGTGATTGAGCTAGAGTCTTTGCTTGTTGATGCTAGGGCTCAAATAGATTCCCTTAAGTCTGCTCCCATTGTGACCAGTGAACCTGAAAGCACTAATTGTTCCACTTTTCTTGGTTAAATGACTGTGCTTAAGGAGAAGTATGCCTCCAAGGTTGAGGAACTAGATGTGCTTAGGGTCGAGCTAGATGAGATGAAATCTAGGCCCTCCTTGCTTGGTGCTTGTACTTCTTGTCCTGTTTTGCATGAGAAGCTAGATGTTTCGCTTGCTTATGCTAGATCACTAGAGGCTCAGCTGAAAGCTCCTATTCCTACAATATGTTCTACTTGTGAAGAATATGGAGCTTGCACATTATGTTGATCGTTTGCAGGATGAGAATGATGAGTTGAGACAGTTGATGGGTTGGTTGTCTGGTCATGAGCCTTAGTTGAGGATGATGATCGAGGCATTTAAGTGCCAGGATGGGGAAGCGCTTGGGGCTAAGAAAGTGGGTGAGGGAAGTGGTGAGAGTGATGTTCCAGAACCACCAAAAACCCACCACAAAAATGCTTTTGTTCCTAAAGCGAACCATTTTAGGAATTGACTAGACACAACCCTAGATCCACCCGTGTTTCCTCCACAAACCAACAACTTCCAGGAACCCATCAATTTCAAGAGTGTCTTGGGAATGAATTCTTTGGGAAGAAGGGAGAGAAACCAAGTGAGGAGAAAACGGGTGAGGAGAAGCCAGAGCCCAAAGAGAACCCAAAGACAAAGCCAAAACTGAAACCCTTCCATTGTGAGCATTGTGTGAGGGATGGGCCTCTTGCTGAGTTTTGCTTCAGGAAGAAGCGTGAGGAGAGGTTGGCTAGAGAGTTGGCCAACAAGGACAGATACCGCCTTTCTCGTGGTGTGCCTGAGCCTAGGTTCGTGCCAAGAGGTGAGGGAATGGTGCGTACCATCTACCCTCATGGGAGGTGTGAGTATGTGCCTCGAAGTGAGTCACCACATAGAGAAGGTGGTAGGCGTGTTGGGTTTGGGTGTGGTGAGTTTGCTGGATGTTCCTTTGCTCGTAGTCAATACGAGTATGAGGGGAATGATCGCAGCTTTAGGTCCCTAGGAGCTACGGACCACGGTCTCCCCTTCGTGGTACGCGTAGTCCTCCAAGGGGACGTGTGGGTGTTCCACCTAGGAGAGATAGGATGGATTTTGCTAACCCCACGTTTGAGCAAATGGTGAGGCACTGGTTTGATTCGTTTTGTACTAACCCCAGTGCTGAGACATTTGCTCACTCTCGTTCTCGTTTTTGATTTTACAGGTGGGAGGCTTGGAGGGTTTTTGGTTGATCGACTCCAGTTGCTCCCGACACATGACCGGAGATCGACGGTGGTTCTCCAGCCTCACCCCGGTGATGACCAAGGAGTACATCACTTTTGGGGATAATGGGAGAGGTAGAGTGCATTCAGTGGGCACGGTGAAGGTGAGTGAGTCTGTGACTCTTAGGTGTGTTTCTCTTGTCAAGTCGCTGGGGTACAATCTTCTCTCTGTTTCCCAAGTTCTTGATGAGGGTTTTGAAGTCCGGTTCAAAACGGGTTGTTCTCGTTTTTTGGATTCTCGAGGCGATCTTGTGTGTACGATCGTCCCCGAGGGTCAAATTTTCAGAGCCGATTTTTGTCAGTGTGTCGGCTCTCCTCGTTGTTTGGTTGCTGGTGTTTCGGCGGAGCTTTGGAAATGGCATAGGAGACTATGTCACTTGAGTTTTGACTTGTTGTCACGCTTGAGTGGGCTAGGATTAGTCCGAGGACTGCCTAAGTTGAAGTACCAAAAGGATTTGGTATGTCCTCCGTGTAGGTATGGCAAGATGGTCGCCTCTTTTCATCCGCCTCTGACATCCGTTATGACGGAGAGACCATGCGAGTTGTTCCATATGGACTTGGTTGGTCCAGCTCGTGTGTGCTCGGCGGGTGGGAAATGGTATGGTGATTGTGGACGACTATTCTCGCTATGCTTGGGTCTTCTTTTTGGCTGACAAGGGGGAGACGTTTGGTTTTGTGAGAGATCTGATCTTGAGGTTGAAGAACGAGAGACATGGAGATGCTATTCGAGGTATTCGTATCGACAATGGCAGTGAATTTAAAAACTCTCGTTTCGAAACCTTTTGTCGTGATTGGGGTCTGGAACATCAGTTTACTTCTCCATATGTGGCTTGTCAGAATGGTGTGGTTGAGAGGAAAAATCGTTCCCTTTGTGAGATGGCTCGGATGATGCTTGATGAGCATAGGACTCCGAGGAGATATTGGGCTGATGTGGTGAACACCGCTTGCCATGTTGGGAATCGGATCTTTCTGAGGGCCTTCTTGAACAAAACGTGCTATGAGCTGATGCACGGTCGAGTACCTAGATTGAGCCATTTCAGGGCTTTGGGTTGTAGGTGCTTCATTCTCAAGAAGGGTAGGCTAGATAAGTTTGAGTCAAGGTCTTCAAATGGGATTTTCTTAGGTTATGCTAGTCATTCTAGAGCATTTAGTGTGCTCAAATAACCTAGTCATGGAGACTTGCGAGGTGACCTTCGACGAGACACAACCATGCAATTTGTCTGTCTTTGAGTGTGCAGGTGATGATGAATTTGGCAAGAAGATCTTTGAGGTTGAGGAGGATGATGCTGGAGAGGACGATGGTGATGATGGTGAAGCTCCAGCCACACGTGTACCCTCTACTTCCACTGCAACAACTACGGTGCAGGATGGTCCATCCCCTACACCGCCTATGATTCAGGAAGATCAAATGGAAGCAATTGCTGAGGGGGAGATTGCCTCAAGGCGAGAGGCACCGAGGCGAGTTCACGTTGATCATCCTCCCTCGGTAATCATCAGCGACATCAATGAGCGTACGACACGGTCGAGGTCCAGAAATGCTTCTCACTTTGCTCATTAAGCTTTTGTTGCTACCTTTGAGCCGAAAGACATTGGACGCGCTCTATCTGATCCTAATTGGGTGAATGCCATGCATGAGGAGTTAAAGAACTTTGAGAGAAACCAAGTGTGGGAGTTAGTGGAGCCACCGCAAAATTGCAAACCTATTGGCACAAAATCGGTATGGAAAAACAAAGAGGGAGAAAATGGTGAGGTGGTGAGGAACAAGTCGATGTTGGTTGCTCAGGGCTATAGTCAGAAGGAGGGGATAGATTATGAGGAGACATTTGCTCTTGTAGCCCATTTGGAGGCAATTAGGATCCTTCTAGCTTTTTATGTGGCTAAAGGGTTCAAGTTGTACCAAACGGATGTGAAGAGTGCCTTCTTGAATGGGTTTTTAGAGGAGGAAGTGTATGTGAGGCAATCACCGGGCTTTGATAGTGTTGAGTTTCCACACAAGGTGTATAGGTTGAGAAAGGAGTTGTATGGGCTGAAACAAGCTCCCCGTGCTTGGTATGGCCGTTTGAGGGGGTTCTTGTTCAGCAAGGGGTTTGAGACGGGCAAGGTAGATAAGACCCTTTTCTCCTCAGGCAGGGTAATGATATCCTAACTGTTCAGGTATATGTGGATGATATTGTCTTTGGCGGCTCGTCTCACTCTTTGTTTGCAAGGATTGCAAAGGATATGAGCAAAGAATTCGAGATGTCTATGATGGGAGAATTGCAGTTCTTTCTCGGGCTTCAGATCAAGCAAGCGAAGGAAGGAACCTTTGTACATCAAGCCAAGTACACGAAGGACATCCTCAAGAAGTTCAAGATGGACGTTTCGAAGTCCCTGTTGACACCGATGAGTACGACTACAGCACTTGACGCGGACGAGGACGGAGAGCCCGTGGACCAGAAGGAGTACCAGAGCACGATCGGCTCCCTCTTGTACTTGACGGCGACAAGGCCGGACATCTAGTTTTCTGTGTGCCTGTGCACTCGTTTTCCGGCGTCACCGAGGACCTCACATCGACAAGCCGTCAAGCGGATCTTCAGGTACCTTCGATACACTCCTGAGCTTGGCCTTTGGTACTCGACGTCCTCCTCTCTTTCTCTTCTTGCTTTTTCGGATGCCGATTTTGCGGGGTGTCGAGTCGATAGGAAGTCGACTTCGGGGACTTGTCAGTTTTTGGGTTCCTCGCTTGTTTCTTGGTCTTCTCGCAAACAGTCTAGTGTAGCTCAGTCTACCACAGAAGCTGGGTATGTTGGTGCCGCTAGTTGTTGCTCCCAGCTGCTTTGGATCACATTCACGTTGAATGACTTTGGTGAGGAGTGTTCCCATGTGCCTCTTATGTTTGATAGAACGAGTGCCATTAGTGTTGCCAAAAATCCCGTGCTTCACTCCAGAACCAAACATATAGAAATGAGGTACCACTTTCTGAGAGACAATGTTGAGAAGGGAAACATTGACCTCATCCATGTACCCACAGAAAAGCAGCTTGCAGATATCCTAACCAAGCCTTTGAACCAAGCTACATTTGCTCGTTTGCAAGGAGAGATTGGAGTTGTTTTTCCTTTTTGAGCTTCGGTTGGGAGGTTTGATGTACATATGCATGTTGCATTTCCATGTGTTTCATATCGTGCTTGCATCTTTGTATCATAGACTGCATTTGTAATATATGTCATGGAGATGTGCTTCTCTCATATGCTTTGATCACCATGATATGCTAGAAATGAGATTATGATCTTGCTTGTGATGCTCATGTGATGTATAGCTATTCTCTTGGTAGCTTCGGGGATATATATGCTTGTGGACGGCTTTACTTTGTTAAAAATGTTTTATGATCCTCTCTAGTGGGTAGAATGCCTTTCATGTTCATTTTGGGTGCTCATGGCTATATCTTGCTTAATTTGTGTTTGGAAACATGTTCTTTTCATTTGGGATCAAAGATCCATTTATCATCATGAATGTTTAGCCTACATGCTACCTTGTGGAGAAGCATAAGCTTCTTTTTGCCGCAAAGGCACTTCATGTACCATGCTTGTATTTGTAAATCATAAAAATGGTATGTGAGATGCCTAAGCTTGAAAACCGTGCTTCTATGTCTAAAAATGCTTTAATTTCCTTACCTTGGGAGCTAAACCGTTGCATGATTTTCACCAATGAGAAGTCTCATATCTAGAAGTGGACACATGGCTCGGTGGCTTGGACATGACATGAGATAGCTTGTAGGTGTTCGTAATGATCTTGTGATAAGAATGTGTGACCTTGCATGAAGTTTGTGAGTTATTTGTTGTGGGTGCTCTTTTTCCTCATGATTAGGTTCTATGCCCATGAGAGGGAAATTTTCATGAAAAATGCTTCATCTTCATCATAGCTATATCTCTTGCCTATATGTCCCCGTGTATCTTGTTGGCGATGCTTGTACTCAAATTGTGGTTATCTTGCTTGTCTATGTCTCATTTTTAGCATGTTGTAGTGCTCTTTGTATATTTGAGAAGCACATGCTTGCACTTGTAGACTTGACTCATGCATTACCAACAAGGGGGAGAAAAGTACCCAATTCATGTTTCGAGGGGGAGTTTGCATCGAGGAAAGAAAATGCATTTGTTCAGGGGGAGCTTGCATTCATGCATTTGGGAGCTCTTTTTCGCCTGATTTTTTAGTCGTGCTCTTTTGCCGATGGTGTCGAGCCCTTCTGCCTCACCTTCAGGATTCGGCAATTTTGGAGCATTTTATCTCGGTTGTGTCGAGTCGTTGCCCTTGCCTTAGGGGACCGAGACTTCTCTCACTGAAGTGATCTTTTCTTGGCTTTTTTTTGGCTTTTGATCACTTGCTTGAGTTTTTTCTTCCTTTCTTTTTTTTCTCTTTTCTTTGAATTGGTTACTTGTGTGTGTTGTCAATGCACTCATCAAGGGGGAGATTGAGGACCGGAGCGTCCGAGGACCGGTGGATGGTTTCTCCTGACTGTGATGAGTGATTGACAACGTGGTGTGGACTAACTCTTGGCCGAGTATTGCGGGTGCAGGTTGCGGCATGATTTGCGTTGGTGCAGGAGAAGAGTGGGCGCGAAAGGTCTATGCCTTGCGGGGCCTCTGAGGAGTGGAGAGACAAGTAGACCTGACTCGAGGGACCCGGTGGCCAGCGGGTTCAAGTGCGGGCCGCATGATGGCAAGAAAAGCAAGACGAAGTTGTCGACCGGAGTCGGTGCAGGGTAGCGGCTCACGACCGGAGTCTGCACGCGGGGTTTGCGGCGGTTCACCAGAAAACCGTCGGGTTACTTGGATGAGCCACAAAACCAAGACCGGAGGCTTGGCGGCCGGAGACGGGATCCGGGCGCGTCGAGAAGCTTCGATGCCGGCGGACGCGTGGCGGGATCGCAGGGCTTGCGTCGGGAGGACGCGGTCTGCGGCAACGGCGTGACCGTGCGATGAAGAGGAGTGCTACATGACCTATTTGCCCCTGAGGGATTGTATCTCAACTTAAGTGCT
Source organism: Cenchrus americanus (assembly GCA_947561735.1). Classification (NCBI taxonomy): domain Eukaryota; kingdom Viridiplantae; phylum Streptophyta; class Magnoliopsida; order Poales; family Poaceae; genus Cenchrus; species Cenchrus americanus. Next base: position 150,402,203 of record OX387242.1, on the reverse strand, counting down.
AGGGTTAGTGTGGTCTTTTGCCTGGCCCGGAGGGGCCTCATATATATTAGCTCTAGGGTTTCGAGGCAAACCATCCATCTGGACTGCTTCTAAATTCCTTGCTCTCTAGGGTTAGATTTCTCCTCAGTTTGTAAAGAATTTGACCTCCGAGTGAATGGAAGCTTTCATGGTTGCGTCGATTCCCGGTTTGCAGCTCGTGGGATTTTTGTGTCTTTTTGGGCTATTTTCGTCGGTTTATCGTGTGTGGCTTGTTCCTTTGATTCTGAGGTGTTTGGGCTCGAATTTGTTGGTGGGAATCATGGATAGTTGCCTCGTGCATCTTTGTGCTTGATCTTGATCCCCCAAACTTCAAGTTCGGCCTCCGATTGAAGGATTTCGGTTGGGTCCTAGGTTTTTGGTTGGTTTCGGTGGCGTTTCGATTCCCGGCGATTTAGGTTGTTTGAGGACTCAAGTTTTGGGGCATAGCATCCCCTAGGGATGCTTCATATCTTCCCCAAATCTTTCCTCAAGAGCTTCAACCGTTTGGAGATCCTTGGAAGGATAGGTGGTAGGGTGCTCTCGAGTTGGTTTTCAGGCTGCTGTTCCCGCGCCTGTTCGCACCTCGCGGACCGTCCGCGTGGTGGGTGCGGACCGTCCGCGTGGAGGGTTTTGCCCAGGTGTTCTTCGCATTCTTCACGTGTTCTTAAGCGTCGTCGTTTTGATCCTGTTGGCCCGTGGCTTTTGGTGGAAAGCGGTTTGGCGGACAGTCCACAGGGACGTCGCGGACAGTCCACGCGGCACGAGTTGCTCGTGGACCGTCCGAGGACGTGGTACGGACCGTCCGCGCGTGGAGGTGCCGGTTAGGTCATTCTGTTAGTATTTAACGTACCGTCCGCCGTGTGGTGCTGACCGTCCGCGTGGTGGTCGCGGACAGTCCGCCCCAGGGCCGCGAACCGTCCGTCTGGACTGCTGCAGAACAGCTAAGTCCTTTGCTTCTTGGTTCGTGCTTCCGCTTTGGGATCATTTGGGGTTTGTTCCTAGGGTTGGTACGTCCGTTGTGACTATGTGACCTTGGCAATCTCGTGTGGGAATCCTTGGTTGTGAATTTGGGGTCTAGGCTGAGTTCTCTCTTAGGAGAAGAATTTTTATCGGCTCCCATTCACTCCCCCTCTCTGGTCGCCTAATCGGTCCTTCAAAACTCTCCGTGAGTACACCAACTGATACTTCGAGAACCGCAACACCCTCGCAGGTGTCAAAGACGACGACGTCGTTGCATACTACAAAAAGGGAATCACTAATATCAAGTTGTTCGAGAAGATCCACGATGCCGATGCCAAAACCATTGGTGACCTCATGGCCTACGTCGACAAACTGGTTAACACTCAAGACGCGGTAATGCATGACTTCAACGGAGAAGATCGCGATGACGGAGGCACCAGGTCGCGCAAGCGATCCGGTGAAGCCTACGTAACAGATCCGCCAAGACCTTCCACCTTCCTTGAAGGTGACTTCAATATGGTCAGACGACCAGTGCCAGTTCCATCGCGACGCCAAGCATACCATGAGGGAGTGCGAGCAGCTAAAGCGTGCCCTTAGGGTACCATCTGCCTCCAAGAGGACCAGGAGCAACACCAATGATGACCGCAATGGTGGTCAACGCTTCGAGAATCGCAACCGTCGACCTGATCGATGAGATTACCGTGACCGCAGACCCTATCCTCGCAATGACGATGGGGATCGACGTGATTATCGCCGCGATTACCGCCGCTATTACAGACGCGACGACTACCGTCGTGACGACCGCATTGATAAGCGCGATAGAAGTGATCGTTGTGATGATCGCCACGATGATCGTCACAATGACCGGCACAACGATCGACGTTGCTAGGACAACCACAACAGCCAAGACAACAACCGCAAGGAACGGACACCTCCGCCACCACCCAAAGGGGGCAACCCCAATGGTGCATTCCAGAAGGCCAACCGCGAGATCGACTTCATCGTCGGTGGTCGCCAAGCGATTAAAACCAACCGGCAAACTCGATCGAACGCCAAAGAGATCAGGCACGTCAACACTGAAAATCCACGATCTCTACGGTGGTCTGAATTCCCAGTCACTTTCTCTAGGAAGGATCATTGGGTTCACATCCCCGACCCCGGAACCTATCCGCTGGTCGTCAACCCCATAGTTAATGGGGCCAAGTTGCCTAAGACCCTCATCGGCGGAGGCAACAGCCTAAACATCATTTTCACAGAGACGCTACGCAAGATGGAGTTTGACTTCTCCAAAATGACCGCTTGTGATGAACCCTTCTACGGGGTCGTGCCCGGCAAGGCTGCATACCCCATAGGTCGCGTGTGCCTGCTGGTCACCTTCGGCACGGAGGAGAACTTCAGAACGGAGTACCTGACATTCGAAGTCGCGAACTTCCGCTCTTCATACCACGCCATCTTCGGACGACCTATGCTCGCCAAGTTCATGGCTATACCACATCACACTTACCTCATCATGAAGATGCTGGCGCCAAACGGAATCCTTTCCGTCCTCGGGGACATCATGGTCTCCTACAATTGCGAAAGTGCTACCGTCGAGCTCTCCAAAAATTCAGCAATCAAAGCCGCAGCAACGGTCACGGTTGCTCAGGCAGCTAAGATCGACCAAACTACTCTTCACCCACCAGAGCAGAAGCTCGACGCATCCAAGGAAGTCATCATTGGGGCCGACCTCGACCCCAAATAGGAACTCGCTCTCACCAGCTTCCTCAGGGACAACACCGACATCTTCACATGGAGTCCGTCCGACATGCCTGGAGTCCCTAGGGAGCTGGCTGAGCAGAGATGCAAAGTCAACAAGACTGCTCAACCTATCAAGCAAAATCTCCGGCGATTTGCAAAAGATAGAAAACAAGTTATAGATGTAGAAGTCTGTAAGCTCTTAGCTGTAGGTTTTATTAGAAAATGCCAACACCTGGTTTGGCTCGCAAACCCGGTTCTTGTACCAAAGAAAACTGGTGGATTAAGAATGTGTTTCGATTACACCGATCTTAACAAGCACTGCCCGAAGGATCCGTTCCCTCTCCCTCGTATCGACCAGGTCGTGGAGTCCACGACCGGCAGTGTCCTACTATGCTTCCTCGACTGCTACTCAGGTATCACCAGTTAGCCCTACATCCTGACGATGAAGACAAGCCAGCGTTCATAACGCCCCACGGCATCTACTGCTATAAGGTCATGACCTTTGGCTTGAAAAATGCCGGAGCAATCTACCAAAAGGCAATTCAAAAATCCTAGAAGACCCAAATTGGGAAGAACATCGAAGCCTATGTAGACAATGTCGTAGTCAAGACTACAGAGGAAGACAAGCTCATCACTGACCTAACAGAAACCTTTGCCAATCTACGAGAGTTCCAATGGAAGCTCAATCCAACAAAATGTGTATTTGGTGTCGCTTCCGGATTGCTCCTGGGTTTCATGGTCGGGCACCGAGGCATCGAGGCCAACCCAACGAAGATCGATGCTATACGCAAGATGGCCAAGGCGTCCAACAAGAAAGACGTCATGAAGCTCACCGGAATGATGGCAGCTCTAGGTCGTTTCATCAGCAAGCTCAGTGAAAAAGGACTTCCTTTATTCAAGATACTAAAGAAAGCTGACAACTTCGTATGGGACAACGAAGCCCAGAAAGCGTTCGAGGCTCTTAAAGAGTCCTTGACAACACCACCAGTTATGACAGCTCCAATACCGAAGGAAACACTCTTACTCTACATCTCTGCCACCACTAATGTGGTCAGCACGGTTCTCGTCGCCAAACGAGAAGAGGAAGGGGAGGCCTATCCTGTTCAACGACCTGTATATTACGTGAGCGAGGTTCTGGCCGACGCTAAAACACGTTACACACAACCTCAGAAGCTACTGTATGCGCTCTTGATCACGTCGAGAAAGCTTCGACACTACTTCCAAGCTCACAAGATCGTGGTCCCGTATTCGTTCCCCTTGGGAGAGATCATCCACAACCGCGACGCCAACGGCCACATCGTCAAGTGGTCAGTCGAGCTTGGAGAGTTTGAGATCGAGTTTTGTCCCAGACAAGCGATCAAATCACAGATCCTCGCAGACTTTGTGTCTGAATGGACTGAGATCCAAATGCCCCCTCCCAAGGAGCGGACTGAACACTGGATCATGTACTTCGACGACGCTCTCAACATTGAAGGAGCAGGTGCAGGCGTGTTACTCATCTCTCCTAGGGAGAGCAGCTCAAGTACGTCCTGCAGATTCATTACAAGGCCTCTAACAACAGAGCAGAATACGAAGCCCTAATCCACGACCTCCGTATAGCAGTGTCTCTTGGCATCAAGCGACTACTAGCTTTCGGCGATTCCAAGGTCGTCATCGAGCAAGTCAATAAAGAGTAGGATTGCGTCAAGGACACCATAGATGCTTACTGCGCTAAGAATCGTAAACTCGAATTCCAGCTTCGAGGGGATTGCGTCAAGGACACCATAGATTGCGTCAAGGACACCATAGATTGCGTCAAGGACACCATAGATTGCGTCAAGGCCACTTCGAGGGGATCGAATTCCAGCTTGTCCCACGCAACAACAACATCGCCGCCGACGTGCTTTCCAAACTAGGCTCTCGTCGAGCTCTAGTCCCAGCAGGCGTATTCGTCCAAGACCTACGCAAGCCTTCAATCTAGTTCTTGGATCCTGATAATCCAGATCCACCTTCAAATGACCAAAATCCAGCACCTCCCCATGACGTGCTCATGACTGAAAAAGAGGATGATTGGCGCAAGCCCTTCATAGACTTCATACTCGACCAACTTGTCCCCGATGACAAAGCAGAGCAAGAACGTATCACGCGACGAAGCGCTAACTACATCATGATTGGTTCTGACATATACAGGAAAGCTGCCTCCATGGGCATCTTGATGAAGTGCATCCTACGATCGGAGGGTCTACAGCTCTTAGCCGAGATACACAGTGGTGAGTGTGGCTGCCACGCGGCATCCACGAACTTAGTCGGTAAAGCATACCGATCTGGATTCTATTAGCCCACGGCTGTAACTGACGCTGAAGACCTCGTCAAGAGGTGCAAAGGATGCCAATTCTTTGCTAAACAGCAGCACCTGCCAGCTCAGGCTCTGCGCACTATCCCCCCATCTTAGCCCTTCGCTATATGGGGTCTCGACGCGGTAGGACCGTTTCGTATCGCTCCAGGCGGCTACAAGCATATCCTAGTTGCTGTAGACAAATTCACTAAGTGGATTGAGGTCCGACTTGTCGCAAAAGTAACATCGGAAGAAGCAGTTAAATTCATCGGAGATATCAAACGCCGCTTCGGTGTGCCTAATAGGATCATCACCGACCCAGGCACAGCTTTCACCGGCTCGGTCTTTTGGGACTTCTGCCAAGATAACCTCATTGACATCTACTATTCCTCAGTCACCCACCCACGGTGTAACGGCCAGGTCGAAAGAGCCAATGGCATGGTGCTCCAAGCACTCAAGGACCGCATCTACGACGACGCTTCCAACTACGCCACCAGATGGCTAGCTGAGCTGCCTCATGTAATCTGGGGTCCCAGGACTCAAGTCATCTCTGCGATAGGCTTTTCGCCCTTCTTTCCGGTCTACGGATCAGAAGCCATACTTCCTACCGACGTCACTTTTGGAGCTCTGCGAATCCAGTTCTACGAGGAAGGAGAGGCCGAGCAAACACATCGCATCGACCTCGACAGTCTCGAAGAACAAAGACTCACCGCTGTCATGAGACAAGCTCGTCATGACCAGCAGCAACGTCGCTACCACGATCGCAATGTTAAGGAAACCTCCTTCAACATTGGCGACCTCGTCCTTCGACGCATCCAAAAGACTGATGGCATGCACAAGCTCTCTGCTCCTTGGGAGGGACCCTTTATCGTCACGGAAGTAATCAGCCCATCAACATATCGACTTCAGTGGGGTAACGGGCAAGGAGTACCCAACCCCTGGAACGTGGAGCATCTACGATGATTCTATCCGTAGATTAGTTTCTTTTTGAGCTATGTATTCTCCCTTTTATATTCCTCTTTTTCAGATTAAATAAACAGCAATTCAAGCAGTCCTCTGCTACGAGTGGAGCACTACCTCCTCCTTCCTCATACCATAAACCCCCCCTCGACATGCTCGGGGGCTTGGCTAAAGCCAACATCTGGGTCGCTGGACCTGGGGGTCCTAACTCTTCTTCATCCCTTCCCCTCGACATGCTCGGGGGCTTGGATAAAGCCAACCTAAAGGTCGTCCAACCTAATGATATCGTCGCGAACGAGTATGAAGCCTCCTGCCGCCATGAGTATGCTTGATCAGAAAGGTCGCCAGACCTGAGCCCCAAGCTCCTCCCTCGCACGCCGATCTCTTGTAAGCCCCCACGATCGGTAAGCCAGCCTCTCTGTGAGTAGTGGTTAGCGAGTCAAGCACGCAATACGTCATCATCTACAAGACCAACCAAACTCATGCAGGCAAAAAGGCAAGTACTTCGTTACAGATTTCTTCAAAGTTTTTACAAGTCATGAGAGGAGGGGGAGGTACAGCTCCCAACTACTACTGATTATCGCCGTCGCCACCTTCACCACCGGCTCCGTCATCGCCTTCAAAGTCGATGTTCTCTGCCATCGTGGTGGCGGCTTCATCAACTTCGAACTCCAGGGCGTGAAGGTCCTTCGTGGTGTCAGCAACGCCCTTAATCTTGGTCATATCGACCTCAGAATAGTGGGACTTGACTCTCACCAACGCATCGATCGCAGCCGCCAATCCTGTTGCCCTCAATAAAAGCAACAGCCTGTTAGGAGTATCTACCAGGCGATCAACGATGGACTGTTGCTGATCCCCTTCCTCCGGAACAGGTATGCAAGACATTGCATTATTGGCAGCACCCTTGAGGTCGTTCAGCTCCACCTCGTACCCTGCAATGGTGATTTGGTCACTCTGCAATGACTTCAAAACAACCTCGAACTCGACTTCAAGGCTGTGATGAGCTGCGGTCTCATAAGCCATCTTTTGAGATACGGTGTACTCACTCTCGGTGGCCTCCTTCATCGCCCGTTTGAGTTCCAAGCCTCCAGCCTCGATCTCCCAGACCTTTCCCTCCAGGCCATGAATCTTGCTCCTGGAGGTCGCCAGAGCATTCTTCAGCTCTTCTTCACGGTTACAGAAATATGCACACACAACAGTTAGCTGACAGCTAATGTCCTTTTGTTCAAACAAGGGACAAAGACCAAAACTCACCAGTAGCCGCAGCGTTAAACTGCGCAGTGGCCTCCACAGCCTTGCACCTTTCTTCAGCGAGCTCGTCCTCGAGCCTCTTCTTGTCGGTGGCTGCCGCCTCACGAACCTCCCTGAGCTCTCGCTCAAGGTCGGTAATACGTTGTTCCTTCTCCTCAGCATGCCGCAGCTGGTCGGCCCAGCCCTTGGCCCTCTCTGCTAGCGACTATTACAAAATCACAAGGTCATTAGCGATGCTTCAAAAACAAAATAATCAAGCAGTGATAATACATCGCAGGCAACACACAATGAGTGTGTTCTTGATGGTGATGATACTAGTCTGCAAAGCTCTCATGTCTTCATTGTTCTCGAACCAATCATCCTGCCAATGGTGTGATCCCAATTAATTGATCGACGTGGCAATCTCAGGCTCAAAGTTGAAGATGTAGGTACCTGTGCGCCAGACGCTTCTGGACCTCTCGGTGCCAGGTCGATCTGAGGCTGGTCCTCGGCCACGTCCTTCGCCCCATCAGGAACAGCCCTGATAGGGTCAACATCTACGACTGTTGGAGAGGTCATCGCCCCGACCTCCCCAACTGAGGCCTCAACATCCTCAGCGGTGCGTATGGAAGAACCCGCCCTCATGTCAGTCACGGGCGGTGAAGTCATCACCCTCTCCGCCAGTCCTCGCGTCGGGGTAGCGGTACGAGCATCATCTACAAGCGCCTCCCCCGTGACCTGTGGCTCAGGCGACCTCGTGCGGGAGGGAGATGATGGGGTAACCTACCGGATCAGCTGGTCTCTTCAGCGAGTGTGCCCTCGGGCACTTCTTCACCTTGACCTTCCCAGAATATATCTGGGAAATTCTAGCTGCCATCTCCTCCTTGGAGATCTTGCGGTTCACCTCGCATGTGGGATCTGATTGCCCACAGTACTCATATGCCTGGTGGACCCGATCTTTGTTCGGCTGGATCATCCGCTGGCAGAATGACCTCACCACCACCGCTCCTGTCACCCCTCGGGTCTTCATGTCACTGACCAGCTCCAGGACCCCCTTTAGGTCCTCGAGTTCGCGAGTGGAGAGCCCTAGATCCCACTCGCTAATCTTCACTGGCTTATGGCCAGTTCGCCGCGAAAGACCTGGAATCTGATTCGCAGTATAGAACCACTCCGACCTCCACCCGGCGATGTGGTCGGGGAGGTCGGTGTCTATCCATTCTACCTTGAGGCTTTGGAGCCTGCTTGAAAGGATCAAGATGTCGACTAGAGGAGGGGTGAATAGTCGAACCTGAAAAATCATAACCTTTTCGCAGTAGTTAAATTCAGGTCCGAAGTTTCTGGATATTTTTCCGGATACTCCGGGAAATCCAGAGAATCCAGGAAATGTCCGGATATTCCGGCCTGTCAGGCGGAATCAAATTCGACAGAAGTTAAACTTGCTCAAATGTAAATCAGTGAAAATAGGTTATGCACTGAGATGAGACAAGCCTGTTTATCCACTCCAATCTTGTAGAAACCTCACCACGAGATAGATCGGCACCAAACCCTAGTTATGTGCTCAATAGAGAAACAAGCATACAACGAGATGGACAAGCACAAGAGACCTTTACACCTTACGGTGGACCTTTACACCTAGGTCACTTTCCTCCCTTTAGCGACCACAAAGATCAAGCTAGAGTTACTTACTCGAAATTGGGGTGATACAAACTTCCTTGGGCAGCCACAATCTTTGGATGCTCCAAGGCAACGCCTAGTCGTCTAGGAGCTTAAAGCTCCAAGAGTAACAAACACGAATTTTGCCAACCAAGCGAAGAACGAGGTGCTCTAGAGATGGGAAATCAGCTCACTAGCACTCTCCAAGCTCTTGCTCTCAAACCATCTTAAATCCCCACAACAAATTTCACCAAACTTGAGCCAAAGGGAGTAAAGGAGGGAGTAAATAACGTCTGAAGTTGGTCAGGTCGAAATGGCAGGAGGGAGAGTAAAGGAAGGGGTGGAGGGGGCTTTTATACCCCCTCACCCAGAATATAGCCGTTAAGGCTTTAAGACCCGAAGTATCCGGGGCAAACCCGGAAACTCCGGGAAGTCCGGAGATTCCGTGGTAAACCCGGATACTCCGGCCTCCCAAGGTCACCACCCAAGAAAAGATCCCCATTAATGTGTTGGTGCAAAGTTGTCTCTCATAAGTTTTGTTTTAGCAACTAGAGCACCTGTTCGACTCTTGGAAAACACAATTCCTGTCCCTCTTGATAGTACGGCGTTCCTAGGACTAAAATTCAAAAGTGTAAAATAAATAAAGCTTCTTAGGAACCCTTTGTAGCATCACTTCCTTTTTGTAGTGTCAATGAACTGCACTTGATGCCACACATAATTTTAATCCCTGCTCATGGACTAGATAAATCATTAGCTACTTAAGTGTGTGTCATTAAACCACCAAAACCCACTTAGGGGGCCAAGATATTCTTCAATATCCCCCTTTTTGGTGATTGATGACAACACATTTAAGTCTTACAATAGATAAACAATGAATATCAAAAACTTTTGTAATACTCCCCCTTAATATGTGAATTTTGATTTTAAATATCAATGGTCCTTTTAGGGCCAAATTTTGCACAAAAAAGGGACAAGCATGAGAGTGTTACACCAGTGGGGTGCTTGTGACATGCAACAAATAATAGTGAGATGCTCATGACAGATTATGCACTTAACAAGGAAGAAAAAAAGAAATCTGAGGCTGAAAGTCCGGACTGTCTGGGTCAAGTTCGGAATGTCTGGGAAATCTGGAAACTTTGGGAAAATCTCCGGACTCTCCGGGCCTTTAGCGCACTAGTAAAAAAACAGAAATCACATAGATTTTCAATCAAGCATAAATCATCCTTAGAGAGTAAAAACAGAGTAAAATATCACAAGCACACAACCAAATGTCTCAAGCTCACATTGTCTCACACACATACGAATTTAGAGTTATTACAAACCAAGTTTCCAAATCCAAACACATGAAGTTCAAAGTTCATTGTTCCAACACATATATAGATAAATTCACTCCCCTTTGGCATTGAGCACCAAAAAGGAAGTATGGAGCAGCTGGATCACTCGGAGTTGTCGTCGTCCTCCTCTTCTTCATCTTCATTGTCCTCCTCCGCTTCTTCCTCTTGTCCTTCTCCCGCATCTTGTGCGTCCCACTCCACAAATGGATCATCGAACTCCGGAAGCTCACGGTAGGGATCGGTGGGAAGGCCAAGATGGGACTTGATCTCAATGATATCCCGACAGTTCTCATTAGTCTCCGTTGCTATGGTCTTGCACATACTAAAGATGCTGTTTAGAACCCTCTTGATCATGGACTCATGGTGCCGACGGGGAGCCCTAGGAGGATGAGGACCATGTGTGGTTCGAGGACCGGTGGATGGTCGCTTCCTTGTGTGATAAGTGATTGACAACGTTGTGTGGACTGATTCTTGGCTAAATATTGCAGGTGTAGGTTACGGCTTGACTGGTGTTGGTGTAGGTGAAGAACAAGCGCAAAAGGTCGTCGCCGGTGAGGCCTCCAGGTGTGGAGAAGACAAGTAGGCTTCGTTCGAGGGACCCGGTGGCCAGCGGGGTCAAGTGCGGGTTGCATGGTGGCATGAACAGCAAGATGAAGTCGTGGACGGTTTCTTGGTTGAGCCTCAAAAGCAAGGTCGATCCGGGACTAAGTGGGAGCCGAGTCATGAGTGGAGATTGGCGGAGGCTACACCGAGTTCGCGGGTTTTCCGGTGGTTCACCAGAAAACCACTGGGTTCCGTAGTTGATCCACAAAGCCAAGAGCGAAGAACCGAAGACGCTGTTGCAGCAGTGCCAGACCGATCTTACCGGTGGGTCTGACCAGTCTGACCGATGGGTACCGGTCTGACCGGTGAGGAGCACCGGTCTGACCGGTATGCGACGATGCAGTCCGGAATCTTCGAAGTGGAGGACACGCGTTGGGATCGCAAGGCTTGCGTCGAGGCTAAGCAGGTTGCGGTCGCCGGGCATTCGTCCGATGGAGAAAGCTTCAAGTCTTCCAAAACCGCCCTTGAGGGGCTTGTATCCGTAGTTCTTAGAGAAGGGTATTTTTAGACTTTTGGTTGCCTCCATATAACCCAAGAGGTGAGAGGATGGCAGTCAACTCTCTTGGAAGCCAAGTTCATTTTGCTTTCCTATTCTCCCTTCTTATTTTCTTAGGATTTGAAGGACCGATACGGCGAACCAGAGAGGGGGGGGGGAGTGAATGGGAGCCGATAAAAATTCTTCTCGAAGGAGATCGAAACTCCAACAAGATGAACATGGCTTCCAACACACGTCTCCGACTCACTACCAAGGTTGGTCAAGCCCACGTAGCCACTGGAGTGCCACTGGACCAAGGAACCAACACACCACCTTCCGACCCGAGAAACGCAGCGGAAAAACCAAACCTCGAGTCTACAGACCCACACCGGTCGGACCGGTTAGCACCACGGTCGGACCGGTCCCTGGCGGTGAACCGAGCAACTTCCACTAAGTGGCTCTACACCGGTCAGACCGGTGAGACACACCTGTCAAATCGATGGCAGCCTGAAAGCCCCCAAGGCACCAAACAGGCCAACCGACCACCAAACTGACCCAAACTCGAAACAGCAGCAACACGGGACAACAACGAACACACCAAGACGTTCACCGGAGCAAAAACCCACAAGGTCTCGCACCGGTCAGACCGGTCAAGAGCACCGGTTAGACCGGTGTAGCCGGGGCAGCTCGAGATGAACAGCACCCGCGGGTCAACTCCCCAAATCAAAATCTCGATCTCCCGAATCACTCCACGGACTTGAACAAGACTTTGGGGATATCAGAAACACCTCATGAGGAGTCTATAGCCAAGTTTAACCCCACAAAAACTCGTCCAAAAAGGAGGAATCGAAGAAATCCCGCCGAAAGCACTTCCAACCCAAGAACTCAAGAAACCCCAAAATCGAGCACTTTTACTCACGGATTTGGGAGGGGAATCACAGCCCAAAGAACCACAAAGGGTTCCCACAAATTTCCCCCATCAAATCCCCAAGAGAAAAGTCCTGAAAACAACCCAAAGAAATCACCGAGAGAGGGCTCCGAAAATCACCACCAAGAACAACCGGGGAAAACACATCCAAACCTTGAGGAACCACGTCGAATCATCTATACATGAAACAAAGGTTCGTACAAGGTCTAGCAAGCCGCCCGATCATCCATCCATCTCAGCAAGATCTCTCTGTGAAGCTCTCTTGCTAGTCCTAAAGAAAACCTAAGGAAAATAGGTGGAAAATAGGAAAACTAATGAGCTAGGGTTCCAAGAGTTGGCTGCCATCCTCTCACCTCTTGGGTTATATGGAGGCAACCGAATGTCTAAAATGCCCTTTTCTACTAACTAGGGATACAAGCCCCTCAAGGGAGGATTTGGAATTCTTGATGTCTTCAACATCGGACGGATGCCCGACGACCGCACCCTGCGTAGCCTTGACGCAAGCCATGCGATCCCGACGCGTGTCCTCCGCTTCAAAGATTCCGGACTGCGTCGTCGCACACCGGTCAGACCGGTGCTCCTCACCGGTCTCCACCGGTCAAACCGGTCAGACCCACCGGTCAGACCGGTCTGGCGCTGCTGCAGCTCCGTCTTCGGTTCTCCGGTCTTGGCTTTGTGGATCAACCAAGGAACCCAGTGGTTTTCTCGTGAACCACCGGAAACCCCGCGAACTCGGTGTAGCCTCCGCCAATCTCCGCTCATGACTCGGCTCCCACGTAGTCCCGGCTCGACCTTGGTTTTGAGGCTCTACCAAGAAACCGTCCATGACTTCATCTTGCTGTTCATGCCACCATGCGGCCCGCACTTGACCCCGCTGGCCACCGGGTCCCTCGAACGAAGCCTACTTGTCTTCTCCACACCTGGAGGCCTCACTAGCGACGACCTTTCGCGCTTGTTCTTCACCTGCACCAACACCAGTCAAGACGCAACCTGCACCTGCAATACTTAGCCAAGAATCAGTCCACACAACGTTGTCAATCACTCATCACACAAGGAAGCGACCATCCACCAGTCCTCGAACCACACATGGTCCTCAGGATTTCCATAGGCTAGCTTGAGAGTTTCATGGTGAGATCTTTTTGAGAGGGTTGGATGATCGGGCGGCAAGCTAGCCTTTGTATGAACCTTTGTGGCTTGTATAGATGATTCAGCATGGTTCCTCAAGGCCTTGTTGTGTTGTTCCTGGTTGTTCTTGGTTGTGATCTTCGGAGCCCTTTCATGGTGTTTTTCTTGGGTTGGTTTCGGGACCTTTCTCTTGGGGATTTGATGGGGGAAATTTGTGGGAACCCTTCGTGGTTCTTTGGGCTGTGATTCCCCTCCCAAATCCGTGAGTAAAGGGGCTTGATTTTGGGGTTTTCCGAGTTCTAGAGTTAGAGTTGTTCTTGGCGGGATTTCGTCGATTCCTCCTTTTCGGAAAAGTTTTGGTGGGACTAAACTTGGCTATGGACTCCTCGTGAGGTGTTCCTATTATCCCCAAAGTCTTGTTCAAGTCTGTGGAGCGATTCGGGAGATTGAGGTTTGGATTTGGGGGAGTTGACCGCGGGTCTTGTTCATCCCGAGTCGCCCGTGCTACACCGGTCCGACCGGTGCTCTTGACCAGTCTGACCGGTGCAACCCTTGGTGGGTTTTTGCTTGGGTGAACGTCTGGGTGTGTTTGTTGTTGTCCTGTGTTGCAGCTGTTTCGAGTTTGGGTAAGTTTGGAGGTCGGTAGGCCTGTTTGGTGATTTGGGGGCTTTCAGGCTTGGACCGGTCTGACCGGTGTGTCTCACCGGCCTGACCGGTGTGAAGCCACATAGTCGAAGTTGCCAACTCTCACCAGCAGGAACCGGTCTGTCCAGTGGTGCTCACCGGTCTGACCGGTGTTGGTCTGTAGACTCGAGGTTTGGTGTTTCGCTGCATTCTCGGGTCGGAAGGTTGTGTGTTGGTTCCTAGATCCAGTGGCACTCCAGTGGCTATGTGGGCTTGGCCAATTTGGGTAGTGAGTCGGAGACGTGTGCTGGAAGCCGTGTTCATCTTGTTGGAGTTTCCATCTCCTTCGAGAAGAATTTTTATCGGCTCCCATTCACTCCCCACCTCTCTAGTTCGCCGTATCGGTCCTTCAAGTGGTATTAGAGCTGGTTCGGGTCTTTATTGACTCTAACCAGTCTAAGATCCAAGGATGGTGTACCAAGAACGGGGTTCGGGTCCTCCACACTTCGATGGCAAGAACTACCAGATGTGGAGTAAGCGGATGGGTGCGTTCCTCCGCGGAATGGGTCAGATCCTTTGGGATGTCAAGGTGGACACAGGCTATGTCCAGCCGATGGACTTCCTCGCTCCAGGATCGAGGGATAGATTCGACGCCAACAATAAGGCGGTCAACTACTTGTTTCTTGCTTTGTGTCAGCCTGAGTTCGATCGGGTGCACACCGAGCACTTGGCTTGTAGAATTTGGATGATGCTGAAGGAGGCTTATGTTGGGAATGCCCAGGTTCAGGCACAGATGTATGCGGCCTACCAGAGAGAGTACGAGAACTTCACTCATCTCCCCAGTGAGTCCATCGATGCCTTGTTTCAGAGGTTCACGATGGTTGTGAACAACATGAGGGCCAATGTGGACGTGCTCCCGTACGATTATCATGATAGAGCTGTCAAGATCTTACACTCTTTGGATCGTACGATTTGGGGCGGAAAGTTCGAGCCATTGTGGAGTCAGAGAAGTATGACACTCTGACGGTGAACGAGCTATTCTCGAAGCTCAAGTCGGCTGAGGTGGATAAGGGCATGACTGCCAAGCTCGAGGGTCCGACTGATTCCCATAGTCATGCCCTCGTTGGTGGTTCGAAAGGAAAGGCTAACACTAACCCATCCACCAGGATGTTCTCTTTGTCCTCTTTGATGTCTATGCCTGATGAGGAGTTCGATGTGCTTGGAGAGGACGAGCTGGCGCTGCTGACGAGGAGGTTCGAGAGGCTGCACGAGAACCGGGTGAACATGAGGAGGAACACGAGGACATGCTTCCAGTGCGGCAAGTCGGGATACTTCGTCGCCGACTGCCCGGAGAAGGTTGAGAACAAGGACGGCTAAAAGCACAAGTCGAGGATGGATGGAAAGTACCGCTCGAGGCGCAACCAGAAGAGCAAGCACAAGAACGAGCGACGATCGAGGAAGAAGGAGAGCCGAGGCAAGGCCCGAGCGATGGTTGGAGCGAGCGACGTCGACATTAGTTCCGCGTACTCCACCTCGAGCTCGAGCAGCAGTGAGGATGAAGGTGATCATCGCAAGAGTAAGAAGTCATCCAAGAACCTGAGCGGGCCGAGCTGCTTCGCAAGAGACGGCTTCTGCACCATGGCGCTGAGCTCCGGCAGCAAGAAGAGCACACAGAGCGACTCGGACTCTGATTCCGACGACGAGGTGCGTGATGAACTTCCCTTCTTGCGCCAGGAGAATGAGAGGCTTGGCACTTTGCTTGATAACCGTGATGACATGCTTAGAGAGGCCAAAAAATGAGAAAAGAGCTTAGGGATTCACTCGAGGATGCTAGGACTAGAGTGGCTGAGCTAGAAACACAGGTGCTTGATAGCAAGCTTGAGATTGATTCGCTTAAGGCTAGCCCTGTTGTTTCGGATGACGTTGATTGTGCTGATTGCTCCATATTCCTTGCTAATCTTGCCTTATTCAAGGAAAAGCATGCCTCCAAGTGTGAGGAACTAGATGTGCTTAGGGTTGAAGTGGCTGAGCTTAAGTCTAGACCTGCTTGGCTAGATGCTTGCACTTTTTGCCCTATTTTGCATGCTAAGATTGATGAGATGCATGCTTACACTAGTTCTCTTGAGGCTAAGATGAAAGAACCCATGCCTACATCATGCTCTACCTGTGAAATGCATGCTTTGAAAAATTTGGAACTTGCACATTATGTTGATCGTTTGCAGGATGTGAATAATGAGCTGAGGAAGTTGATGGGTTGGTTGTCTGGTCATGAGCCTCAGTTGAGGATGATGATCGAGGCATTTAAGAGGCAGGATGGTGAGGGACTTGGGGCAAACAAGATTGGTGAGGGAAGTGGAGAGAATATCCCAGAGCCACCAAAAACCCACCACAAAAATGATTTCCCCCCAAAACCCAACCATCTAAGGAACCAACTAGACACAACCCAGCTCCACCCGTGTTTCCTACACCCACAAATGATCTCCAAAAGCCTATCAAGTTTGTGACCACTTCCGGGAAAGTGTTCTTTGGGAAAGAAAGTGAGAAGGCTAGTGAAGGGAAATCGGTGGAGGAGTTGAGTGGAGAGAAACCAAGTGAGCAGCCACAGCCCAAGCCTAAGCCTAAGCTTGTGAGGTTCCATTGTGGCTATTGTGGGAGAGATGGCCATAAGGATGCGTTTTGCTTCAACAGGAAGCGAGAGGAGAGAATGGCAAAGGAGTGGGCTAACAAGGACATGTACCACCCTTCCAATGGTGTACTTGAGCCTCGTGTGCAGATGCTCAGGGCCAAGGTGAGTGTGAGGACAGTTCGGGCTTGGGGAGAGCGGAAGGCTGTTGGTGGTGTTGCTGCCCAGGTCACACTGGTCAGACCAGTGTGGGGCACCGGTCAGACCGGTGCAGGTCTGGACAGGCTGCAGTTCGGGTTTCGTGCTCGTACCGGTGCGAGAGTTGTTTCTGGAGGTCGTGGTTCTGGTGGTTGGGCTGGAGAGTTTCCAGGTGGTCACGTTGCTAGGCATTCTCCCCCTCGAGTTCACTACGGGGATGGGAGGAGTCGTAGCTTTGAGAAGGAGAGGAGGGACGGTCCACGGTCTTTCTTTTGTGGTTTTGGTCCTCCAGGCAGAGAGGGGTGGTTCACTCAGGGTCGTTACCGTGGTGGTGTTCGTGGAGGTAGCTTTGGTAGGAGAGATGGTTTGGTTTGTGCTAACCCCACTTTCGAGCAAATGGCTCGGCACTGGTTTTACTCTTTTGGTACTAACCCCAGTGCTGAGTCATTTGTTCGCTCACGTGCTCATTTTTGAATTTCAGGTGGGAGACATGAAGAACATTTGGTTGATTGACTCCGGTTGCTCGAGGCATATGACCAGAGACATGGGTGGTTCTCAAGTCTCGTCCCGGTGGTGACAAGAAGGTACATCGCTTTTGGGGACAATGGGCGTGGGCGTGTGCTTTCAGAAGGTGAGATCAAAGTGAGTGACAAGATCACTCTCAAGCGTGTTGCTCTTGTTCAATCGCTAGGGTACAATCTGCTTTTTGTGTCTCAGCTGTTGGATGAGGGTTTTGAGGTGTTGTTTCGGCCCGGTGGTTCTCGGATTTTGGACTATCGACGGGACCTTGTCTGTATGGTCGTTCCCGAGGGTCAGGTGTTTCGTGCTGATTTTTCTCAGTCTTCGGGTGTGGAGCGTTGTTTCTTGGCTGGTTCTTCGAGTGAGTTGTGGAAGTGGCATAGGAAGTTGGGTCACTTGAGCTTTGATCTTTTGTCTCGCTTGAGTAAACTCAATTTGGTCCGACGATTGCCACAGTTGAGGCTTGAGAAAGAGTTGGTTTGTGCGCCGTGTAGACATGCCAAGATGGTAGCCTCTTCTCACCCGCCTCTCACCGATGTGATGACTGAGCGTCCATGCGAGCTGCTCCATATGGACCTTGTTGGCCCAGCTTGTGTGCGATCTGCGGGTGGGAAGTGGTATGTCCTTGTTGTGGTGGACGACTACTCTCGGTATGCGTGGGTGTTCTTTCTCGAGGATAAGGGGGAGACATTTGGTTTTGTTCGAGATCTAGTCTTGAGGTTGAGGAATGAGAGGCACAGAGATGCCATACGAGCAATCCGTAGTGATAATGGCTCGGAATTCAGAAACTCTCGTTTTGAAACCTTTTGCCATGACTTGGGTCTTGTGCACCAGTTTTCGAGTCTGTATACGCCTACCCAGAATGGTGTTGTGGAAAGGAAGAACAGGACCTTGTGCGAGATGGCTCAGACGATGCTTGATGAGCGTAGGGCTCCGAGGAGGTATTGGGCTGAGGCGGTGAATGCCGCATGCTATGTGTCAAACAGGATCTACCTCAGAGTGCACAAGAAGAAAACATGCTATGAGTTGATGCATGGTCGCGCACCCAAGGTGAGTCACTTTCATGTCTTTGGTTGCAAGTGTTTCATTCTGAAGAAAGGCAGGAAGTTGGATAAGTTCGAGGCTAGGTCTGTCGATGTTATTTTCTTTGGTTATGCATCTCATTCTAGAGCATATCGTGTGCTCAATCTTGAAACTAACCAAATCATGGAGACTTGCGAGGTAACCTTCGACGAGACAGAGCCACGTAGTTAGCTTGTCTTTGAGTGTGTAGGTGATGATGAGGTTGGCGAGGAGATCTTTCAGGAGGAGGAGCATGAACATGGAGACGATGAAGATGGCGGTGTGGTGCCCCCGGCTGAGCATGTACCCACTACTTCGACCATGGACGGACCCTCTCCTACACCTACGACGACAAATCAAGAACGAGGAGAAGCATATGTTGAGGGGGAGGTAGCATCGAGGCGGGAACCTCCCCGGCGAGTACAAGTGGATCACTCAGCTTCTAGGATCATTGGCGACATGAATGAACGCACTACACGATCGAGGGTTCGGAACAACTCTCATTTTGCTCATGCTGCATTTGTTGCTACTTTTGAGCCCAAAGACATTGGACACACACTATCTGATCAAAATTGGGTTAATTCGATGCATGAGTAGTTGGAGAACTTTGAGATGAATCAGGTTTGGGAGTTGGTTGAGCCTCCCCCGGGGTGTAAGCCGATTGGTACAAAGTGGGTGTGGAAGAACAAACAGGGAGAGATAGGTGAGGTTGGAGGAACAAATCGAGGCTTGTTGCTCAAGGGTTCAGTCAGAAGGAGGGGATTGACTACGAGGAGACCTTTGCTCCCGTAGCCCGTTTGGAGGCGATTAGGATCCTTCTAGCCTTTTCCGTGGCTAAAGGGTTCAAGTTGCACCAAATGGATGTGAAGAGTGCTTTTCTGAATGGTGTGTTGGAGGAAGAAGTGTATGTGAGGCAACCTCCGGGGTTTGAGAGTGAGAAGTACCCCAACCGGGTGTACAAGTTGAGAAAGGCACTGTACGGGTTGACGCAGGTGCCTAGAGCTTGGTATGGCAGGTTGAGGGGGTTCTTGTTTGAGAGAGGTTTTGAGATGGGGAAGGTCGATCAGACCTTGTTTTTGCTGAGGTAGGGCAGAGATATCCTGATTGTGCAGGTGTACGTGGATGATATTGTCTTTGGTGGCTCGTCTAACTCTCTTGTTGCAAGGTTTGCAGAGGAGATGAGCGGGGAATTTGAGATGAGCACGATCGGGTCACTCCTTTACTTGACGGCAACGAGGCCGGACATCCAGTTCTCGGTATGTCTGTGCGCTCGTTTTCAAGTGTCTCCGAGGACTTTGCATCGACAAGCAGTGAAGTGAATTTTCAGGTACTTGCATCATACTCCCGACTTCGGCCTTTGGTACTCCGCGTCCTCTTCTTTGGCGCTTCATGGTTTTTCTGACGTGGATTTTGCCGGGTGTCAGTTGGATAGGAAGTCCACTTCTTGGACTTGCCAGTTTTTGGGTTCTTCTTTGGTGTCTTGGTCTTCCCGCAAACAGTCGAGTGTTGCTCAATCCACTACCGAGGACGAGTACGTTGCCGCTGCTAGTTGTTGCTCTGAGCTTTTTTGGATTTCATACACCATGAATGACTTTGGTGAGGAGTATACCCATGTCCCACTTCAATGTGATAGCACCAGTGCCATAAGTATTGCAAAGAACCCAGTGCTCCATTCCAAAACCAAGCACATATAAGTGAGTATCATTTTGTGAGAGACAACGTAGAGAAAGGAAAGATAGCTTTGATCCATGTACCCACACATGACCAACTAGCCGATATTTTCACTAGACCCCTAGATCAAGCAACTTTCACTCGTTTGCGGGGGGGACTTGGTGTGTGTTTGATTTCTTGAGTTGGGTGTGTGGGAGCTCCTTTGTAGCATATGTATAGCTTTCCTTTGTGCATTTCTTGCATTTGGCATGGCATATGTAACATGATGTATAGGCATCCTTGTATCTTAGATTGCATGCATTTTGTATCATATGCATTGGATAGGAAAAGCTTCTCCTATATACATTGTTCACCATGGAATGCTATTTATGTCCTTGTGAGCTTGCTTGGTATGCTATGGTTAGTTTGGCTTAGCTCTTGATGATCTTGATGAATAATCCATGGTTGATGGCTATGTTTTTTTGAAAAACGTCACATGTATGCTCTCTCATGTGTAAATGCCTTGACATGATCTTGAAATGTTTTAGTAGCTTTGCTATGCTTAATTTGTCGTTGGATAGCTAGTTTATTGATCATATGGGGCCAAACGCTCATTTGCCATCATGAATGTTTAGCCCTTTTGCTTCATCTTGTGGAGGGGCATAAGTTCCTTTTTGTCGCAAAGACATTTCATGTACCAATTATGAATCTGAAAATGAAATGTAAAATGCTTGGCAAATGTGCTCCCATGTCATATGTGCTGAATTTAATTTTCTTTGGGTGCCAAACCGTTGCATGATGCTTACCAATGAGAAGTCTCATACATAGAAGTAGGCACATGGCTCGGTGGCTTTGACATGACATGAGGTGCTTGTGGGTGTTTGTGATGGTCTTATGATTAGAATGGCTGTCCTAGCATGAAGTTTTTGTGGCTTTGCCATTTTGGTGTGCTTTGATCATGAATAGGACTTTGCTCATGAGAGGCAAGTTTTTCGCAAAATTGCCCAAATGCATCTTAGCTTCGTCCAATGGTTGTGAAACTTGGTGATCTTATAGTTGATGTCAATATGAAGCTATAGAGTATCTAACTTGCTTATTTGGACATGTGTAGCATCCTATGTTGAATTTTGTCTATTTGAGAAGCTCTAGGTTTAAAATTTTGCATTTTTGGCTTGATTCATGCATTGCCAACAAGGGGGAGAAGTTTGAGCTTGAAATGACTTGTTGGATGCATTTAGAAGGTTTTGAGGTGGTTTCGAGCCATTTCTGGGCTCTGTTGGTCACCGGTCTGACCGGTGTGAGTGCTGGTCCTGTACACATGTTGGGCACCGGTCTGACCGGTGGTGATGACCGGTTTGACCGGTGTAAGCTGAAGTTGTTGCAGCTGCCCTGTTTTCAAGTGGCTTGCATGCATTCGTCCAGGGGGAGTTGCATTGGTTCAGGGGGAGCTTGCATGTGTGCAGGGGGAGCTTTTTGTGGTTTTTTTCGAGCTTTGTTTTGTTGGTTTGCGCTCTTTGCTTGAGCTTTGCTTTGTCTCGGATGTATCGAGCCGTTGCCCTTGCCTAATGGGTCCGAGATTTGTCTTCTTCAAGTGATATTGCTCTTTACCGTTGATTGGCTTTCGATCGCTTGTTGGAGTTTCTTTTTCTTCGTTTCTTTTCGTTTTCTTTTCTCTCTTGTTACTTTCGTGTGGGTGTTTTCAATGCACTCATCAAGGGGGAGATTGACGACCATGTGTGGTTCGAGGACCGGTGGATGGTCGCTTCCTTGTGTGATGAGTGATTGACAATGTTGTGTGGACTGATTCTTGGCTAAGTATTGCAGTGCATGTTACGGCTTGACCGGTGTTGGTGCAGGTGAAGAACAAGCGCGAAAGGTCGTCGCCGGTGAGGCCTCCAGGTGTGGAGAAGACAAGTAGGCTTCATTCGAGGGACTCGGTGGCCAGCGGGGTCAAGTGGGGGTCGCATGGTGGCATGAACAGCAAGATGAAGTCGTGGACGGTTTCTTGGTTGAGCCTCAAAACCAAGGTCGAGACGGGACTACGTGGGAGCCGAGTCATAAGTGGAGATTGGCGGAGGCTACACCGAGTTCGCAGGGTTTCCGGTTGTTCACCAGAAAACCACTGGGTTGCTTGGTTGATCCACAAAGCCAAGACCGAAGAACCGAAGACGGTGTTGCAGCAGTGCCAGACCGGTCTGACCGGTGGGTCTGACTGGTCTGACTGGTGGGTACCGGTCTGACCGGTTGAAGGACCGATTAGGCGACCAGAGAGGGGGGAGTGAATGGGAGCCGATAAAAATTCTTCTCGAAGGAGATTGAAACTCCGACAAGATGAACTCGCTCGGTCGGACCCCCAAAATCACACGCTCCGCACTTCTACCTTCCGTTTGCCAAAACCACGTAGCCACTGGAGTGCTACTGGTCCTAGGAACAAACACTACCAGCAACCTCAATACACACGCACCCACAACAGAGAAAACAACTCGAAACCCGGCTGTCCAGAGGGGGCGGTTAGACCGGGTATAGGGGCGGTTAGACCGCCTCCACCAGGCAACCAAGAAATCCTCCGAAACACCTCTTCCGGGCACCAAAACGCACCACGATTTCACCAACAAAGATCTCTGGTCAAGGCCATGCTAGCTACCTGAAAATCTTGGCGAAAACCAAAACTCCACCCAGGGGCCTAGGGGCGGTTAGACCGGCTACCAGGGGTGGTCTGACCTCGTGTACCCAGCAACGAACGCCAACCAAAAACACCTAGCAAACGGCACGAGAACGACCCGATATTTCACTCAGACGCTCCTCTGATCAAGGCGAACAAACTCACAAAGGAAAATCCGGCGAAACAAAACTTTGACCTGGAAAAGCCCAGGGCGGTTAGACCGCCCCCTCTAGGCGGTTAGATCGCCTCTCCCAGAAAAACAGCTCGCGGGTCAAACCCCAACTTCCTCGTGCCCGATCTCCCGAATCACTCCACGGATTGCAGCAAAACTTTGAGAATAGCTGAGTTACCTCCTGGGCAACCTCTACCTCAAATGAATCAAGCCAAAACGCTAACAATCAAGAGGAATCGAATAAATCGCTTCTCTAGGTCAAAAACTCTCCCAACTCGAAAAACCACCAAATCGAGTCCGATTCAAGAAAGATTTGGGGGCAAAGTCACCAGCCAAAGAGGCACAAGATCCTCATACGTGACACCCACCAAAACCCCAACAAATCGTCCTCAAAACACCACCAACAAAGAGCTCCGAAAATCACCACAAAGAAGGACGGGGAAACCACCTTGAGGAACAACGCCGAACCATCTATACAAACCATGAAGGTTCGTACAAGGTCTAGATTGCAACCCAAACATCCATCCCTCTCTCTAGATCTCACATGAAGCTCTCAAGCTAGTCCTAGGACAAACTAGGAAAAAATTGAGAATGAAGATGGAAAAACAAATGAGCTAAGGTTCCAAGTGTTGGCTGCCATCCATCCACTCAATGAGTATATATGGAGGCAGCCAAAAGACTAAACTACCCTCACCTAATAACTAGGGATACAAGCCCCTCAAGGTCGGATTTGGAAGTCTTTAGATTTTCTTCATCGGACCGATGCCCGGCGACCGCAACCTCCTTAGCCTCGATGCAAGCCTTGCGATCGCGACGCGTTTCCTCTTCTTCGAAGCATCTCGGCGCCAGCGACCAGGGCGGACAGACCGCCCCCTGGGCGGTTAGATCGGCCTGGCCAATCTGACCGGCCCAGGCGGTCTGACCGCCCCTCCAGGGCGGTTGAACTGGCCTGGGTGGCCACAGCTCCTCGTCGAGTCTTCGGCCTCGGTTTTGTGGCTCAACCGAGTAACCCAGTGGTTTTCTGGTGAACCACTGCAAACCCCCCGAACTCGGTGTAGCCTCTGCCAATCTCCACTCATGACTCGGCTCCCACGTAGTCCCGACTCGACCTTGGTTTTGAGGCTCTACCAAGAAACCGTCCACGACTTCATCTTGTTGTTCATGCTACCATGCGGCCCGCACTTGACCCCACTGGCCACCGGTCCCTCGAATGAAGCCTACTTGTCTTCTCCACACCTGGAGGCCTCACCGACAACGACCTTACGCGCTTGTTCTTCACCTGCACCAACACGAGTCAAGCCGCAACCTGCACCTGCAATACTTAGCCAAGAATTAGTCCACACAACGTTGTCAATCACTCATCACACAAGAAAGCTACCATCCACCGGTCCTCGAACCACACATGGTCATCAATCTCCCCCTTGATGAGTGCATTGACAACACCCACATAAAGTAACACAAGAGAAAAGAAAAAGAAAAGAAACAAATAAAAAGAAACCTCACCAAGAGATCGAAAGCCAAAGAAAGGCGAAGATCAAGATCACTTGAAGAAGACAAGTCTCGGACCCCTTAGGCAAGGGCAACGACTCGACACATCCGAGACAAAAACCATGCTCAACCAAAGAGCGCAAACCACCGAACCAAATCTCGAACACCACAAAGAGCCCCCCATGCACATATGCAAGCTCTCCCTGAGCAAAAGCACACTCCCCCTGAACCAATGCAACAATGCAACACAGGAATGCAGCAAAGGGCAAAAACTGCTCACTCAGCTCAGGGGCGGTTAGACCGCCTACATAAGGCGGTTAGACCGCCTGCTCAACATCTGACCGCTTGGGGGCGGTTAGACCGCCCTAAGAGACCGGCCCTGCACCAAATTGCTCAAAATTTGCTCGAACCAATTGGAACACCTTCCAAACACTCCGAGGTGCCCAAAGCATGCACAAACTTCTCCCCCTTATTGACAATGCATGAATCAAGGCAAAATGCGAAAAGTTACAACAATAGCTTCTCAAAAATACAAAATTCATCACAAGGAGCTACACAAGTCCAAATGAGCAAGTTAGATACTCTACAGGTTCGTAATGACCTTAACTACATGATCACCAAGTTTCACAACCATTGGACAAGGCTAAAAAGGATTTGAGTACTTTTGCGAAAAGTTACTCTCTCGTAAGCAAAAACCTAAACATGACCAAAACATGTCAAAATGGCAAAGCCATACAAACTTCATGCTTGGACAGCCATTCTAATCATAAGACCATCACAAACACCCACAAGCACCTCATGTCATGTCAAAGCCACGGAGCCATGTGCCTACTTCTATGTATGAGACTTCTCATTGGTAGGCATCATGCAACAGTTTAGCACCCAAAGCAAATTAATTTCAACACATATGAATGGGAACATATTTTTCAAGCATTTTACATTTCATTTTCAGATTTATAATTGGTACATGAAATTTCTTTGCGACAAAAAGGAACTTATGCCCCTCCACAAGATAAAGCAAGAGGGCTAGACATTCATGATGGAAAATGAGCCTTTGGCCTTATATGATCAATAAACTAGCTATCCAAGCACAAATTAAGCATAACAAAGCCACTAAAACATGTCAAGATCATATCAAGGCATTTACACATGAGAGAGCATACATGTGACATTTTCAAAAAAAACATAGCCATCAATCATGGATTATTCATCAAGATCATCAAGAGCTAAGCCAAACTAACCATAGCATACCAAACAAGCTCACAAAGACATATATAGCAACCCATGGTGAACAATGTATATAGGAGAAGCTTTTCCTATCCAGTGCATATGATACAAAATGCATGCAATCTAAGATACAAGGATGCCTATACATCATGTTACATATGCCATGCCAAATGCAAGAAATGCACAAAGGAAACTATATATATGCTACAAAGGAGCTCCCACACACCCAACTCAAGAAATCAAACACACACCAAGTTCCCCCCACGAATGCATGCAAACCAGCTGAAAACAGGGCAGCTGCAGCAACTTCAGCTCACACCGGTCAGACCGTCATCACCACCGGTCAGACTGGTGCTCCTCACCTGTCAGACCGGTGTACAACAGAGCCCAGAAATGGCTCGAAACCACCTGAAAACCCTCTAAATGCGTCCAGTAAGCCATCTCAAGCTCAAACTTCTCCCCCTTCTTGGCAATGCATGAATCAAGCCAAAAATGCAAAAATTTCAACCTAGAGCTTCTCAAATAGACAAAATTCAACAAAGAATGCTACACATGTCCAAATGAGCAAGTTAGATACTCTACGGCTTCGTATCGATCTCAACTACATGATCACCAAGTTTCACAACCATTGGACGAAGCTAAGATGGATTTTGGCAATTTTGCGAAAAACTTGCCTCTCATGAGCAAAGTCCTAAACATGATCAAAGCATATCAAAATGGCAAAGCCACACAAACTTCATGCTAGGACAGCCATTCTAATCATAAGACCATCACAAACACCCACAAGCACCTCATGTCATGTCAAAGCCACCGAGCCATGTGCCTACTTCTATGTATGAGACTTCTCATTGGTAGGCATCATGCAACGGTTTAGCACCCAAAACAATTTAAATTCAGCACATATGACATGGGAGCATATTTTCCAAGCATTTTTCATTTCATTTTCAGATTCATAATTGGTACATGAAATGTCTTTGCGACAAAAAAGAACTTATGCCCCTCCACAAGATGAAGCAAGAGGGCTAAACATTCATGATGTCAAACGAGCCTTTGGCCCCATATGATCAATAAACTAGCTATCCAACCACAAATTAAGCATAGCAAAGCCACTAAAACATGTCAAGAACATATAAAGGCATTTACACATTAGAGAGCATACAAGTGACATTTTAAAAAACATAGCATACCAAACAAGCTCACAAAGACATATATCTCATTCCATGGTGAACAATGTATATGAGAGAAGCTTTTCCTAACCAATGCATATGATACAAAATGCATGCAATCTAAGATACAAGGATGCCTATACATCATGTTACATATGCCATGCCAAATGCAAGAAATGCACAAAGGAAAGCTATACATATGCTACAAAGAGAGCTCCCACAGACCCAACTCAAGAAATCAAACACACACCAAGTTTCCCCCGCAAACCAGTGAAAGTTGCTTGATCTAGGGGTTTGGTGAAAATATCGGCTAGTTGGTCATGTGTGGGTACATGGATCAAAGCTATCTTTCCTTTCTTTATGTTGTCTCTCAGAAAATGGTACCTCACTTCTATGTGCTTCGTTTTGGAATGGAGCACTGGGTTCTTTGCAACGCTTATGGCACTAGTGCTATAACATTGAAGTGGGACATGGGTATACTCCTCACCAAAATCACGCATAGTGTATGAAATCCAAAGGAGCTGAGAGCAACAATTAGCAGCGGCAACTTACTCTGCCTCGGTAGTGGACTGAGCAACACTCGACTATTTGCGTGAAGACCAAGACACCAAAGAAGACCCCAAAAACTGGCATGTCCCAGAAGTGGACTTCTATCCAACCGACACCTGGCAAATCCGCGTCTGAAAAACCATGAAGCACCAAAGAAGAGGACGCGGAGTACCAAAGGCAGAAGTCGAGAGTGTGACGCAAGTACCTGAAAATTCGCTTCACTGCTTGCCAATGTGAAGTCTTTGGAGACACTTGAAAACAAGCGCATAGACATACCGAGAACTGGATGTCCGGCCTCGTCGCCGTCAAATAGAGTAAGTGACCCGATCATGCTCCGGTACTCCTTCTGGTCCACGTGTTCACCTTCCTCATCCGCATCAAGAGCCGTAGTCGTAATCATCGGCGTCGTCATATCCTTGGAATCCTCCATCTTGAACTTTCGCACAATGTCCTTGGTGTACTTAGCTTGGTGCACAAATGTTTCTTCCTTTGATTGTTTGATTTGTAGCCCGAGGAAGAACTGCAACTCACCCATCATGCTCATCTCAAATTCCCTGCTCATATCCTCTGCAAACCTTGCAACAAGGGAGTTAGACTAGCCACCAAAGAGAATATCATCCACGTACACCTGCACAATCAGGATATCTCTGCCCTGCCTCAGCAGAAACAAGGTCTGATCGACCTTCCCCATCTCAAAACCTCTCTCAAACAAGAACCCCCTCAACCTACCATACCAAGCTCTAGGCGCCTGCTTCAACCCATACAGCGCCTTCCTCAACTTGTACACCCGGTGGGGGTACTTCTCGCTCTCAAACCTCGGAGGCTGTCTCACATACACTTATTCCTCCAACACACCATTCAGAAAAGCACTCTTCACATCCATTTGGTGCAACTTGAACCCTTTAGCCACGGAAAAGGCTAGAAGGATCCTAATCGCCTCCAAACGGGCTACGAGAGCAAAGGTCTCCATGTAGTCAATCCCCTCCTTCTGACTGAACCCTTAAGCAACAAGCCTCGACTTGTTCCACACAACCTCACCTTTCTCTCCCTCTTTGTTCTTCCACACCCACTTTGTACCAATCGGCTTACACCCTGGGGGAGGGTCAACCAACTCCCACACCTGATTCCTCTCAAAGTTCTCCAACTCCTCATGCATCGAATTAACCCAATTGTGATCAGATAGTGCGTGTCCAATGTCTATGGGCTCGAAAGAGGCAACAAATACAACATGAGCGAAATGAGAATTGTTCCGTAACCTTGACCGTGTAGTGCGTTCATTCATGTCGCCAATGATCCTCGAAGCTGGGTGATCCACTTGTACTCGCCGGGGAGGTTCTCGCCTCGATGCTACCTCCCCCTCAACATCAGCTTCTCCTCGTTCTTGATTTGTCGTCGTAGGTGTAGTAGAGGGTCTGTCCATCACCGTAGTCGAAGTAGTGGGTACAAGTTCAGCCGGGGGCACCGCACCGCCATCTTCATCGTCTCCATGTTCATGCTCCTCCTCCTGAAAGATCTCCTCGCCAAGCTCATCATCACCTGCACACTGAAAGACAAGCTGACTACGTAGCTCTGTTTCGTCGAAGGTTACCTCGCATGTCTCCACGATTTGGTTAGTTTCAAGATTGCGCACACGATATTCTCTAGAATGAGATGCATAACGAAAGAAAATACCATCGACTGACCTAGCCTCAAATTTATCCAACTTCCTGCCTTTCTTCAGAATGAAACACTTGCAACCAAAGACATGGAAGTGACTCACCTTGGGTGTGCGACCATCCTGTTCCACACATAGCACACGGTATTCACCGCCTCAGCCCAAAACCTCCTCGGAGTCCTATGCTCATCAAGCATCGTCCGAGCCATCTCGCACAAAGTCATGTTCTTCCTTTCCACAACACCATTCTGGGGAGGCGTATACGGACTCGAAAACTGGTGCTCAAGACCTAAATCATGGCAAAAGGTTTCAAAACGAAAGTTTCTGAAATCCAAGCCATTATCACGGCGGATAGCTCATGTGGCATCTCCGTGCCTCTCGTTCCTCAACCTCAAGACTAGATCTCGAACTAAACCAAACGTCTCCCCCTTATCCTCGAAAAAGAACACCCACGCATACCGAGAATAGTCGTCCACCACAACAAGGACATACCACTTCCCACCCGCAGATCGCACACGAGCTGGGCCAACAAGGTCCATATGGAGCAGCTCACATGGATGCTCAGTCATCACATCGGTGGGAGGCGGGTGAGAAGAGGCTACCATCTTAGCATGCCTAAACGGCGCACAAACCAACTCTTTCTCAAGCCTCAACCGTGGCAATCCTCGGACCAAATTGAGTATACTCAAGCGAGACAAAAGGTCAAAGGTCGAGTGACCCAACTTCCTATGCCACTTCCACAACTCACTCGAAGAACCAGCCAAGAAACAACGCTCCACACCCGAAGACTGAGAAAAATCAGCACGAAACACCTGACCCTCGGGAACGACCATACAGACAAGGTCCCCTCGAGAGTCCAAAATCCGAGAACCACCGGGCCGAAACAACACCTCAAAACCCTCATCCAACAGCTGAGACATAGAAAGCAGATTGTACCCCGGTGATTGAACAAGAGCAACATGCCTCAGAGTGATCTTGTCACTCACCTTAATCTCACCTTCTGAAAGCACACGCCCACGCCCATTGTCCCCAAAAGTGATGCACCTCTTTGTCATCACCGGGATGAGACTTGAGAACCACCCCCTGTCTCCAGTCATATGCCTTGAGCAACCGGAGTCAATCAACCAAATGTTCTTCAAGTCTCCCACCTGAAATTAAAAAACGAGCACGTGAGCGAACAAACGACTCAGCACTGGGGTTAGTACCAAAAGAGCAAAACCAGTGCCGAGCCATTTGCTCGAAAGTGTGGTTAGCACATACAGAACCATCTTTCCTACCAAAACTACCACCACGAACACCACCTCGGTAACCACTCCGAGGAAACCAACCCTCGCTTCCTAGAGGAGGACCAAAGCCACGAAAGACAACCCGTGGACCGTCCCTCCTCACATTCTCAAAGCTACGACTCCTCCCATCCCCGTAGTGAACTCAAGGGGGAGAATGCTTAGCAAACTGACCACTTGCTGACTCTCCAGACCAACCACCAGCAACACCACCTCCAGAACTGAAACCTCTCGACTCACCACCTCGAAAACTACTCCGCCCAGAGTGCCGGGGGGGGGGGGCAGTTGAACCGCCTAGCCAGGCCAGTCTAACCGCCCCCCACTAGGCAGGGCCAGTCTGACCGCCTAGCCAGGCCGGTCTGACCGCCCTCTCCAGAACAGCTCCTCGGCTGCGGGAACTCGCGTCTCCCCATGCCGGAACACTTCTCACCAGAGCTTTACCCCTGGGCAGTGGCATACGAGGCTTAGGTACACCATGGGAACGGTTGTACCTATCCTTATTCGCCCACTCCTTTGCCATCCTCTCTTCCCGCTTCCTCTTGAAGCAAAACTCATCCTTGTGACTCTCTTTTCCACAATAGCCACAATGGAACCTCACCAGTTTAGATTTAGGCTTGGATTGGGGTTGCTCACTTGGTTTCTCTCCACTCAACTCCTTCACCGGTTTCTGCTCACTAGCCTTCTCACTCACTTTTCCAAAAAAACATTCCCGGAAGTGCTCACAAACTTGATAGGCTTTTGGAGATCATTTGTGGGTGTAGGAAACACAGGTGGAGTTGGGGTTGTGTCTAATCGGTTCCTAAGATGGTTAGGTTTCGGGGGAAAATCATTCTTGTGGTGGGTTTTTGGTGGCTCTGGGATATTCTCTCCACTTCCCTCACCAGCCTTGTTTGCCCCAAGTCTCTCACCATCCTGCCTCTTAAATGCCTCGATCATCATCCTCAACTGAGGCTCATGACCAGACAACCAACCCATCAACTTTCTCAGCTCACCATTCTCATCCTGCAAACGATCAACATAATGTGCAAGTTCCAAATTTTTCAAAGCATGCATTTCACAGGTAGAGCATGATGTAGGCATGGGTTCCTTCAATTTAGCCTCAAGAGAACTAGTGTAAGCATGCATCTCATCAATTTTAGCATGCAAAACAGGGCAAGAAGTGCAAGCACCTAGCAAAGCAGATCTAGATTTAAGCTTAGCCACTTCAACCCTGAGCACATCTAGTTCCGCACACTTTGAGGCATGCTTTTCATTGAACAAAGCAAGATCAGCAAGAAAGATGGAGCAATCAGCACAATCAACCTCATCAGAAACAACAGGACTAGCCTTAAGGGAATCAATCTCAAGCTTGCTATCAAGAACCTGGGTTTCTAGCTCAGCCACTCTAGTCCTAGCATCCTCGAGTGAAGCCCTAAGCTCTTTTCTCATTTTCTTTGCCTCTCTAAGCATGTCATCACGATTATCAAGCAAAGTACCAAGCCGTTCATTCTCCTGGCGCAAGAAGGGAAGCTCATCACGCACCTCGTCGTCGGACTCAGAGTTCGAGTCGCTCTGTGTGCTCTTCTTGCTGCCGGAGCTCAACGCCATGGTGCAGAAGCCGTCTCTAGCGAAGGAGCTCAGCCCGCTCAGGTTCTTGGATGCCTTCTTTCCCTTGCGACGATCACCTTCGTCTTCACTACTACTCGAGCTCAAGGTGGAGTACACGGAACTGGAGTCGACGTCGCTCGCACCAACCATCGCTCGGGCCTTGCCTCGGCTCTGCTTCTTCCTCGATCGTCGCTCGTCCTTGTGCTTGTTCTTGTACTTTCTCTTGTGGTCGCGCCTCGACTGGTACTTGCCATCATTCCTCGGCTTGTGCTTGTAGCCGTCCTTGTTCTCGACCTTCTACGGGCAGTCAGCGACAAAGTGTCCTGGCTTGCCGCACTGGAAGCATGTCCTCGTGTTCCTCCTCATGTTCACTCGGTTCTCGTGCAGCCTCTCGGATCGCCTCGCCAAGAGCGCCAGCTCGTCCTCTCCAAGCACATCAAACTCCTCATCTGGCATAGACATCAAAGAGGACAAAGAGAACATCCTGGTGGATGGGTTAGTGTTAGCCTTTCGTTTCGAATCACCAACGAGGGCGAGACTATGAGAATCAATTGGACCCTCGAGCTTGGCAGTCATGCCCCTATCCACCTCAGCCTACTTGAGCTTCAAGCACAGCTCGTTCACCGTCAGAGTGTCATAATTATCCGACTCCACAATGGCCTCGAACTTTCCGCCCCATATTGTACGATCCAAAGAGTGTAAGAGCTTGACAGCTCTATCATGATCATCGTACGGGAGCACGTCCACATTGGCCCTCATGTTGTTCACGACCACCGTGAACCTCTGAAACAAGGAATCGATGGACTCACCGGGGAGATGAGTGAAGTTCTCGTACTCTCTCTGGTAGGTCGCATACATCCGTGCCTGAACCTGGGCATTCCCAACATGAGCCTCCTTCAGCACCGTCCAAATTCTACAAGCCAAGTGCTCGGTGTGCACTCGATCGAACTCAGGCTGACACAGAGCACGAAACAAGTAGTCGACCGTCTTGTTCTTGGCGTCGAACCTATCCCTCGATCCTGTAGCGAGGAAGTCCATCGGCTGGACATAGCTTGTGTCCACCGTGACATCCCAAAGGATCTAACCCTTTCCGCGGAGGAACACACCCATCCGCTTACTCCACATCTGGTAGTTCTTGCCATCTAAGTGTGGAGGACCCGAACCCCGTTCCAGGTACGCCATCCTTGGATCTTAGACTAGTTAGAGTCAACAAAGACCCAAACCGGCTCTGATACCACTTGAAGGACCGATTAGGCGACCAGAGAGGGGGGGAGTGAATGGGAGCCGATAAAAATTCTTCTCCAAGGAGATTGAAACTCCGACAAGATGAACAGCGGAAAGAACTCGAAAAGCCAGCTGTCCAGAGGGGGCGGTTAGACCGGGTATAGGTGGCGGTTAGACCGCCTCACCAGGCGACCAAGAAATCCTCCGAAACACCTCATCCAAGCACCAAAAGCGCACCACGGTTTCACCAACAAAGATCTCTGGTCAAGGCCATGCTAGCTTGAAGGATTGGATGGCGATTAGAGAGGGGGGAGTGAATAGGAGCCAGTAAAAATTCTTCTCGAAGGACCCGGCCTATACCCTCTACAAATCCCGGTCACACACGAGCGATGGATCGAATCACACATCAACCGCCAAGACAACAAGGTTATGGATCAACCTCAAGTATTAGGAACGATTCTCTTGAAGCACACGCGGAAGCACGAAAGAAGAAGAAAGGAATTGAATCAAAGAACCAAGCTGTCAGCCTCTGGCGGACCGTCCGGCCAGGCAGGGCCAACTGTCCGTGATGGCCGCGCGGACCGTCCGGCAGGGTACCGTGGATTGTCCGCACCCTTGCCGCGGACTGTCCAGCTTGAGCCACGGACCGTCTGTTAAAGCGAACAGAACCACCAGAACCGACCCGAGAAAAACGGACCGTCCGCGAAGACCGGGCGGACCGTCCGCGTGGGCCACGGACCGTCCGCTACTTAAGCTCGGACCGTCCACAAACCGGCTGCAACGAAAACCTAAAACAAAACCGGATCAAAATGAAACGAAACAAGAAAACGAAGAACGCCCGACGCACTGGCTCCTCGCGGACTGTCCGCCGGCCCCTCACGGACTGTCAGCGCCTCACGAATAGAACTGAAAAAAGCCCGACTTCGAAGGTCAACTCCCCCAAATCATCATTGGATTTCCCAAACGGTAGAAGCTATAGAGACAAGGGTTTGGGGACTTGAAAAGCGTCACACAAGGATGCTATAGCCCAAAAATCTTGCCTCCTAACTCCCTAAATCACCGGAAATTGCGAATCCTTTGAGCACCACCAGAAGCTAGAGCACCGAACGAAAATCCTTGAATCGAAGTGGTTTCCCGGCGTTTGAGGGCACAAGATCAATCACAAAGATGCACTAGACATGCATCCGTGTTTCCCTCAAAGAAATCCGGGGAGAAACCCACTCAAATCCGCGGAATCACACCAAGAACATAGGCACCAAAAACAAGCACGAAAAAGACCACGAGATTCACAATGCCGAATCTTCTATACAAACCAAGAAAGATTCACAAGGTCTAGCATGCCGCCCTAGCATCCAACCCTCTCAACAAATCTCACATGAAGCTCTCATGCTAGCCTAGAGAAAATGGAGAAGAAAAATAGCTATGAAAATGAGAAATGGGAGGGGGAAATGAAACCCTGAGTCGCGGAGGGAGAGAGCCATCCACACACACTCATGGCTTATATATCGGGTCCCGCCGGTGTGGCAAATGACTCGACTACCCCTAACTCAACTACTGGTGATACAACCCACGCAGGAGCATTTATGTAATGTTTGTGGGTCTTGCCATCGGACGGCCACGCCTTCGCCGCACCCCGCGTCCTCCTGACGCAAGCCATGCGATCCCGCCTCGTGTCCTCCGCTTCGAAGCTTCCCGATACGCCCGGATCCCGTCTCCGTCATGTTGGGTCTTCGGACTTGGTTTTGAAGCCCAAACCAAGAAACCGTCCTCCGATGGTTTTGTGGGCAAACCACCAAACCCCGCGTGCTCGGCCCGGCCTCCCGCCACGGTGCACCGGCTCGTTCGTCCACGACTTCGTCTTGCTCGTCTTGCCACCATGCGGCCTGCACCTAGTCCCGCCGTCCACCGGGTCCCTCGAACCGAGCCTACTTGTCTCTCCATCTCCCGAAGGCCCCTCAAGGCTGAAGACCTTTCACGCCCATTCTTCACCTGTAACAACACGAACTAGGCCGCAGCCTACACCTGCGCACTGAGCCAAGAGTCAGTCCAACACCCGTTGTCAATCACTCATCACTGAGGAGCAGTCATCCACCGACCACCTGGACGCTCCTGGTCCTCAATCTCCCCCTTGATGAGTGCATTGACAACACACAACGCGAAATGAAATTCAGAGAAAGAAAGTAAGAAGAAAGAAAAATAAAGAAGCGGAACTCATGACCAAAACCAAAGAAAGGAAAAGAAAGGTCACAAGTCGAGCAAAGCACAAACTCCACACCGAAAACAGCAAGAAAGCTCCCCCTGAACATGTGGATGCAAACTTCCAAATTTTAGCTCACCTCTTCTGAATTTTCATTAAGCTCACCTCTTCTCCCCCTTGTTGACAATGTATGAATCAAGATGAAAATGCAGGAATGTAAAACAAAGCATATAAACATCTACATGAGCTTCTCAAATAGGCCAAATCTAGTGTCAAAGGCTAGAAATGAGACAAAGAACACATATATGGATCATAACATAGACAAAGCATTGCCAGAAGTAATATATGAAAATATAGGCATGTGACAACGCAAATTTTCAGATTTGAGCAGTTTTATCAAAAGATGGCTCACTTCAAATGTCAACCTATCCATGTCATATTCGAGCCAAAAACATGCACATCATCCAGAGATCATACAAGCATATCAAATTCTCAACAAAAGATCATTGCAAACACCCATAAAGCAAAGCATGTCATGTTAAAGCTCATGAGCCATGTGTCCACTTCGGGGAGACTTCTCCACTGGTGAACATCATGCAACATGTTTTGCAATCATGTGTGAAAGATAAAACATTTTAAGCATAAACATGATGGATGGAGCATTTTTCAAGCATACAGACTTCTTTTCAAGATTGATTCATTTCATGGTACATGAAGTGCCTTTGCGGCAAAAAGAAGCTTATGCTCCCCCATGAATGCAACACAGGCTAAACATTCACAATGATATTGGGCCTTTGGCCCAAAAGCAAGAAAAAGACATCCAAGCACAATCTAAGCAAAGAAAGCACATTTAGACCAAAACTTGACATGGATACACTACTACACATGAGTGGAGCTCATTTCATCAAATTTAGTCAAGATTAGCATTTGATTCAAAAAGGGGTATCTCACAACATATATATCTCAAATATTCCAAGAGCATAGCCTCACATAGCCATTTCTCCACACATATGACCAATATCTCTCAACTAGCCAAAGAGACTCAAATGAGGCATATAAAAGAAGCTCATCATCCTAAAATGCAATATGATACAAATGCAACATGATATATAACAAGATGGCTATCCTACCTTTATTCATCAAGAAAAGCATGTATATACATCAAAGTAAACATGGTATGATACATATGGTACAAAAGGAAATCCCCCAAGAATCAACTAGAAAGGGCAACAAACCCCAAGTTCCCCTCGCAAGCGCACAAATGTAGCTTGGTCGAGAGGCTTTGTGAAAATGTCTGCAAGCTGATCTTGGGTTGGGACATGACTCAACACAATGGTCCCTTTCTCCACATTGTCTCTCAAGAAATGGTACCTCACCTCCATGTCTTTGGTTCTGGAGTGAAGCACAGGGTTTTTCGCTACGCTTATGGCACAGGTGCTATCACAAAGTAGCGGGATCTGGGTGCACTCCTCACCAAAGTCTCTCAAAGTGTATAAAATCCACAACAACTGGGAACAACAACTCGCGGCTGCAACATACTCTGCCTCGGTGGTAGACTGAGCTACACTGGACTGCTTGCGGGAAGACCACGAAACCAACGAGGACCCAAGAAACTAACAAGAACCAGAAGTAGACTTCCTCTCAACTCGGCAACCAGCAAAATCCGCATCAGAAAAACCATGAAGTGAAAGAGTCGAGGAGGAAGAATACCAATGGCCAAGACCAGGGGCAGACTGTAGGTACCTGAAAACCCTCTTGACGGCCGGTCGATGTGATGTCCTCGGCGAAGCCTGAAAACGAGTGCACAAACACACACTGAACTGTATGTCTGGCCTCGTCGCTGTCAGGTAGAGGAGGGAGCCGATCATGCTCCTGTACTCCCGCTCGTCCACTGGTTCTCCGTCCTCGTCCGCATCCAACGTAGTCGTACTCCCCGTGGGTGTTGACATAGGCTTCACATCTTGCATCTGGAACTTCCTCAGCATGTCCTTCGTGTACTTGGTCTGATGTGCAAATGTTCCGTCCTTCACTTGCTTGATCTGCAACCCGAGAAAGTACTATAACTCGCCCATCATGCTCATCTCGAATTCCCTGCTAATCTCATCTGCAAACTTGGCAACAAGGTTATGTGACGAGCCACCAAAGACAATATCATCCACGTATGTCTGCACAATCAACAAGTCATTCCCATGCTTGAGGAGAAACAAAGTCCTATCCACGGTACCCATCACAAACCCTCTGCTCACCTGAAAACCTCTCAATCTCCCATACCAAGCCCGGGGCGCCTGTTTCAACCCATACAGAGCCCTTTTCGACCTGTACACCCTGTGTGGAAACATCTCACTCTTGAACCCCGGTGGCTGCTTCACATACACCTCCTCCTCTATGACCCCATTTAGAAAAGCACTTTTCACATCCATTTGAAACAACTTGAACCCTTTAGCCACGGAAAAGGCTAGAAGGATTCGAATTGCCTCAAGACGGGCCATAGGAGCAAAGGTCTCCTCATAGTCGATCCCCTCCTTCTAACTATAACCCTGAGCAACAAGTCTGGACTTGTTGCTCACAACCATCCCATTCTCACCCTCTTTGTTCTTCCAAACCCACTTGGTTCCTATAGGATGGCAATTTGGAGGTGGTTCAACTAACTCCCACACCTGGTTCCTCTCAAAGTTTTCCAACTCCTCATGCATATAATTAACCCAGTTTGCATGAGATAAAGCGTGTCCAATGTCCTTGGGCTCAAAGGTGGCAACAAATGCAGCATGAGCGAAATGAGAGGAATTCCTAGACCTTGACCGTGTAGTACGTTCGTCGATGTCCCCAATGATCTTCGATAGGGGATGCACTTCTTGAATCCGCCGGGGAGCCTCACGCCTCGAGACTACCTCCCCTTCAACTTCAGCTTCTCTCGCCTGGTCCTCTTGTCGCACCGTCGTTGTCCATGAAGTAGACGGTCCACCTTCCGTAGTGGTCGTAGGGGAAGTAGTGGGTACACCTTCAGCTTCAGGCGCATGGTTCTCTCCATCATCATCTCCAGCTTCATCCTTCTCCTCTTCAAAGAGGTCCTCGGCCATCTCTTCATCACCTACACATTCAAAGCCAAGTGAGGTACATGGCATTGTCTCATCGAAGGTTACCTCGCAAGTCTCCATGATTTTGTTAGTCTCAAGGTTAAGCACCCTATAGGCTCTAGAATGATTAGCATATCCAAAGCAAATCCCATCACTACACCTAGCCTCAAACTTGTCGAGTTTTCCCTTCTTAAGAATAAAGCACTTGCAGCCAAAGACTCAAAAATGACTCACCTTGGGTGCCCGACCGTGCATGAGCTCATAACAGGTCTTCCTCTTGAAAGCTCGCAATAAAATCCTGTTGGAAACATGACAAGCCGTATTGACTGCCTCAGCCCAATACCTCCTAGGAGTCCTGTGCTCATCGAGCATCGTCCTAGCCATCTCACAAAGAGTCCGATTTTTCCTTTCCACAACTCCATTTTGAGGGGGCACATAAGGGGTCGAATACTGATGTTCAAGACCTAGATCACGACAAAAGACATCAAAATGAGAGTTCTTGAACTCTGAGCCATTATCACTGCGGATAGCTCGAATAGCATTCCCATGCCTCTCGTTTTTCAACCTCAGGATCAGATCTCGAACAAAACCAAATGTCACACTCTTGGCTTCCAAGAAAAACACCCAAGCATAGAGAGAGTAATCGTCCACCACAACAAGGACATACCACTTCCCACCCATCGAGCGAACTCGAGCTGGCCCAACAAGGTCCACATGCAAAAGCTCTGTCGGACGCACGGTCATGACATCGGTAAGGGGTGGATGGGGAGTGGCTACCATCTTGCCATGCCTACACGGAGCACAAACCAAATCCTTCTCAAACTTCAACCTCGGCAATCCTCGGACAAGGTCAAGACCACTCAAGCGGGAAACCAAATCAAAGCTCAAGTGTCCCAACCACCTATGCCATTTCCACAAATCAGAAGAAGGACCGGCCATCAAACAGCGAGCAGGACCCAAAGAACGAGAGAAATCAGCCCTGAAAATCTGACCCTCGGGGATGATCATACAAACAAGATCACCTCGAGAATCTAGCAAACGAGACTCACCAGACTTGAAACGCACCTCAAAGCCCTCATCAAGCAACTGAGAAACCGAAAGCAAATTGAAACCCAAAGACTTAACAAGAGCAACCCTCTTCAATGTTACCTTGTCACTCACATGCACAACACCCTCAGAAATCACCCTTCCTCCTCCATTGTCCCCAAATGTGATGTACATCTTTTCCTTTACTGGGGTGAGGATGGAAAACCACTTCTTATCTCCGGTCATGTGTCAGGAACATCCGGAGTCGATCAACCAAATGTTCTCCAAGCCTCCTCCCTGTAGTCAGAAACAAGAACGAGAATGAGCTAGCGACTCAACACTGGGGTTAGCACAAACAAAGTTAAACCAGTGTCGAGCCATCTGCTCAAAAGAGGGCTTAGCAAACATCATTCCCTTGCCACCAAACTTCCCATGTCCCATGGAAGGAGTACGAGCACCACGAGGGGGAACACGTGGTCCGTAATTCTTCTGGAACCCCAAGCTACGATCATCTCCCCTAAACCCGTATTGAGGACGAGTAGGGGGACGTCCAGCAAAACCACCACGAGCCCGACCAAACCTCTCACCAGCACGCACACCATCATCTCTTCTATCAATCCTCTCACCATCACCACTCTGTGGGAACCTACCACCCTGAGCTCCAACTCTACCAACACTCCTCACACTTCCACCACCTCTTGGAAGTGGCACTCTTGGCTCAGGAATACCATGAGACCGGCGATACCTGTCCTGGTTTGCTTGCTCCCTAGCAAGCCTCTCATCCCTCTTCCTCTTGTAGCAAAACTCTGCTAGATGCCTCTCCTTGCCACAATACACACACATGAGGGGATGGGTTTTGGTTTTGGCTCTGGCTTCTCTCTAGGCTTCTCACCCTTCTCACTCACAAACTTCACCGGTTTCTGGAAGTCATTTGTCTTAGGTGGGAATTTGGGTGGATCTTGGGTTGTGTCAAGCTTGTTGCAAAGGTGGTTGGGCTTTGGTGTGAAAGAGTTCTTGGGTGCTTTTGGAAGTGGGACTTGGATGTCTCCGATCACCTCAAACTCGGGGTTAGACTCAACACACTTCTCATACACACTCTCCCCACTGTTCTCTCCCACTTTCTCACCCAACTTCTCAAAACCCAAACCACGACCATCAGCTCTCTTGAACTCCTCAATCATGATTTTCAATTGAGGTTCCTGCCCAGACAACCAACCCAACACCTTACTCAAATAAGCATTCTCCTCATAAATGACATCCAAACGGGAAGCAAGTTCAAGATTGCGCAAAGTAACTTCATCACAGCTAGTGCATGCATTGACAACAGGAGATTTCAAAGAAGCTTCCAAAGTGCTAATGGTAGAACGAGCATCAACAAGCTTAGCATGCATAGTAGGTCATGATTTACAATTACCAAGCAAAGTAGGTCTAGCCTTAAGCTCATCATACTCAGTCCTAAGAGCATCTAGTTTAGCCAAAGTGGAAGCATTCTTCTCATTAAGAAATTTGATCTCATTCAACCATGCATCACATTCAGGACATTCAACATCATCAGAAATGGTAGGAGCAAGTTTCAAAGAGTCATTCTCAAGTTTCAATTCAAGCAACTTAGACTCTAACTCTCCTACTTTCTCACTAGCATTCTCAAGTTGAGCCCTAAGATCTTTCCTCATCTTCTTAGCATCTCTCAACACACTATCACGGTTGTCAATCAAGCCATTCAACCTAGTGATCTCAGCAAGCAAAGAGTCGGGGTCACGATTTACCTCATCTTCGAGTCGGAGTTGCTGTCTTCCTTCTCACTCTTCTTGCTGCTCGAGCTATGGGCCATGCCACAAAAGCCTTCAAGCGCCACACAGCTCAATCCACTGAGGTTCCTGCTTGCACTCTTCTTGCCCTTGCGCCTCCTGGCGTCTTCATCTTTACTGCTTGAGCTTGACTGCGCGTCGCTTGAGATTGAGTCGACGTCGCTTGCACCGGCCACCATGGCTCTTGCCTTGTCCTTCTTGTAGCCGCCCTTGCTCGGTCGCCTCTTGTCCTTGTCCTTGCTCTTGGACTTGGTTAAGTGCTTGCCCTTGGAGGAGTACTTGTCTTCACGCCTCGGGTGCGCCTTGTACTCGCTCATCTTGTACTTGTTCTCCTCCGCTTCCGGGCACTCGGCGATGAAGTGTCCACGCTTGCCACACTTGTAGCAAGTCCCCGAGCTCCGCCTTGCATTCCTCTGGCTCTTATGTAGTCGATCAAACCTCCTTGAGAGCAAGGCCAGCTCCTCCTCGCCCAGCACATCAAACTCCTCATCTGGAATAGACATAAGAGAAGACAAGGAAAACTGTCGACAGGAAGGGTTAGATTTGACCTTTGATCCGCCCACAATAGCAAGACTATGGTCAATCGAGCCTTCATGCTTGGATTGCAACTTCCTGTCAACCTCAGCCGACTTAAGCTTAGAAAAGAGGTCATCCAACTCAATGGTCAAATATTGCCCAGACTCCTTGATGGCCTCAACCTTAGCACCCCAAACATTTGGATCCAAGCCATGCAAGAGCTTCAAAGCTTGATCATGCTCAGTGTAAGGGAAATCCTCAACATTAGCCTTCATGTTGTTCACGATGGCGGTGAACCTCTGAAACATCGCATCAATGTCCTCACCGGGAAGTTGAGTGAAGTTCTCATATTGCATCCGGTAAGAGACAATGAGGCGAGCCTTCACATGGTTATCACCACCGTGAGCAACCAACAACTTCTCCCAAATTTGCCAAGCAAGATTAAAATGGTGAACACGCTCAAACTCAGGATCACACAAGCTCCGGACCAAGTGATCAACGGCTTTTGCATTAGCCTCATACTTGGCCTTAGCACCGGCATCGGTCACCATAAGAGTATGGATGTTGACCGGAATAGCATAGGTCTTGTCAAGCACAATGAAATCCAACAACTTGCCACGAAGAAAGATCATCATACGAGCCGCCCACTTGTGGTAACCCTTCCCATCGAAGTGCGGCAGACCACCCCGCTCAACGTACGCCCTCTTAGGATTCAAGACTTGTCAAAGTCACAAAGAATCCGGCACCAATCTCTGATACCAATTGAAGGATCGAATGGCGACTAGAGAGGGGGGAGTGAATAGGAGCCGGTAAAAATTCTTCTCGAAGAACCCGACCTATACCCTAGACAAATCCCGGTCACACACAAGCGATGGATCGAATCACACACCAACCGCCAAGACAACAAGGTTATGGATCAACCTCAAGTCTTAGGAATGATTCCTTGAAGCACACGCGAAAGCACGAAAGAAGAAGAAAGGAATCGAATCAAAGAACCAAGCTGTCAGCCTCTGGCGGACCGTCCGGCAGGGTACCGCGGACTGTCCGCACCCTTGCTGCGGACTGTACGGCTTGATCCATGGACCGTCCGTTAAAGCGAGCAGAACCACCAGAACCGACCCGAGAAAAACGGACCGTCTGAGAAGACCGGGCGGACCGTTCGCGCGGGCCACGGACCGTCCGCTACTTAAGCTCGGACCGTCCGCAAACCGGCTGCAAGGAAAACCTAAAACAAAACTGGGTCAGAATGAAACGAAACAAGAAGACGAAGAACACTCGACGAACTGGCTCCTCGCGGACTGTCCGCCGGCCCCTAGCAAACCGTCAGCGCCTCACGGACAGAAATGAAAACAGCCCGACCTCGAAGGTCAACTCCCCCAAATCATCATTGGATTTCCCAAACGGTAGAAGCTGTAGAGACAAGGGTTTGGGGACATGAAAAGCGTCACACAAGGATGCTATAGCCCAAAAATCTTGCCTCCTAACTCCCTAAATCACCGGGAATCGCGAATCCTTTGAGCACCACCAAAAGCTAGAGCACCGAACGAAAATCCTTGAATCGAAGTGGTTTCCCGGCGTTTGAGGGCACAAGATCAATCACAAAGATGCACTAGACATCCATCCATGTTTCCCTCAAAGAAATCCGAGGAGAAACCCACTCAAATCCGTGGAATCACACCAAGAACAAAGGCACCAAAAACAAGCACGAAAAAGACCACGAGATTCACAATGCCGAATCTTCTATACAAACTAGGAAAGATTCACAAGGTCTAGCATGCCGCCCTAGCATCCATCCCTCTCTACAAATCTCATATAAAGCTCTCATGCTAGCCTAGAGAAAATGGAGAAGAAAAATAGCTACGAAAATGAGAAATGGGAGGGGGGAAATGAAACCCTGAGTCGCGGAGGGAGAGAGCCATCCACACACACTCATGGCTTATATATCGGGTCCCTCCGGTGTGGGAAATGACTCGACTACCCCTAACTCAAATACTGGCAATACAACCCACGCAAGGGAATTTATGTAATGTTTGTGGGTCTTGATATCGGACGGCCACACCTTCGCCGCACCCCGCGTCCTCCTGACGCAA
The DNA here is from genome assembly GCA_947561735.1 of Cenchrus americanus. NCBI lineage: Eukaryota > Viridiplantae > Streptophyta > Magnoliopsida > Poales > Poaceae > Cenchrus > Cenchrus americanus. Next base: position 150,358,467 of record OX387242.1, on the reverse strand, counting down.
GCCATGCGATCCAGCCGCGTGTCCTCCGCTTCGAAGCTTCCCGACATGCCCGGATCCCGTCTCCGTCGTGTTGGGTCTTCGGACTTGGTTTTGAGGCCCAAACCAAGAAACCGTCCTCCGATGGTTTTGTGGGTAAACCACCAAACCCCGCGTGCTCGGCCCGGCCTCCCGCCACCGTGCACCGGCTCGTTCGTCCACGACTTCGTCTTGCTCGTCTCGCCACCATGCGGCCCGCACCTAGTCCCGCCGTCCACCGGGTCCCTCAAACCGAGCCTACTTGTCTCTCCATCTCCCGAAGGACCCTCAAGGCTGGAGACCTTTCGCGCCCGTTCTTCACCTGCAACAACACGAATTAGGCCATAGTCTACACCTGCGCACTGAGCCAAGAGTCAGCCCAACACCCATTGTCAATCACTCATCACTGAGGAGCGGTCATCCACCGACCACCGGGACGCTCCTGGTCCTCATAGCTACCAGAAAATCTTGGCGAAAACCAAAACTCCACCCAGGGGCCTTGGGGCGGTTAGACCGGCTACCAGGGCGGTCTGACCTCCTGTACCCAGCAACGTACTCCAACCAAGAACACCTAGCAAACGGCACGAGAGCGACCCGAAATTTCACCTAGACGCTCCTCTGATCAAGGTGAACAAACTCACAGTGGAAAATCCGGCGAAACAAAACTTTGACCTGAAAAAGCCTAGGGCGGTTAGACCGCCCCCTCCAGGCGGTTAGACCGCCTCTCCCAGAAAAACAGCCCGCGGGTCAAACCCCAACTTCCTCGCGCCCGATCTCCCGAATCACTCCACGAATTGCAGCAAAACTTCGGGAATAGCTGGGTTACCTCCTGGGAAACCTCTACCTCAAAGGAATCGACACGAAACACTGACAATCAAGAAGAATCAAAGAAATCGCTTCTCTAGGTCAAAAACTCTCCCAACTCGAAAAACCACAAAATCGAGTCCGATTCAAGAGAGATTTGGGTGCAAAGTCACAAGCCAAAGAGGCACAAGATCCTCATACGTGACACCCACCAAAAACCCCAAGAAATTGTCCTCAAAATACCGCCAACAAAGAGCTCTGAAAATCACCACAAAGAAGGACAGGAAAACCACCTTGAGGAACAACACCGAACCATCTATACATACCATCAAGGTTCGTACAAGGTCTAGCTTGACACCCAAACATCCATCCCTCTCTCTAGATCTCACATGAAGCTCTCAAGCTAGTCCTAGGAAAAACTAGGAAAAAATGGAGAACGAAAATGGAAAACAAATGAGCTACGGTTCCAAGAGTTGGCTGCCATCCATCCACTCAATGAGTATATATCGAGGCACCCAAAAGAATAAGCTACCCTCACCTAATAACTAGGGATACAAGCCCCTCAAGGGCGGATTTGGAAGTCTTCAGATTTTCTTCATCAGGCGGATGCCCCGCGACCGCAACCTGCTTAGCCTCGACACAAGCCTTGCGATCCCGACGCGTGTCCTCCGCTTCGAAGAATCTCGGCGCCAGCGACCAGGGCGGTCAGACCGCCCCGCCTGGGCGGTTAGACTGGCCTGGCCAATCTGACCGGCCCAGGCGGTCTGACCGCCCCTCTTGGGCGGTTGAACCAGCCTCGGTGGCCACAGCTACTCGTCGAGTCTTCGGCCTCGGTTTTGTGGCTCAACCGAGTAACCCAGTGGTTTTCTGGTGAACCACTACAAATGCCGCGAACTCGGTGTAGCCTCCACCAATCTCTGCTCATGACTCGGCTCCCACGTAGTCCCGGCTCGACCTTGGTTTTGATGCTCTACCAAGAAACTGTCCACGACTTCATCTTGCTGTTCATGCCACCATGCGGCCCGCACTTGGCCCCAGTGGCCACCGAGTCACTCGAACGAAGCCTACTTGTCTTCTCCACACCTGGAGGCCTCACCGGCAATGACCTTTCGCGCTTGTTCTTCACCTGGACCAACACGAGTCAAGCCGCAACCTGCACCTGCAATACTTAGCCAAGAATCAGTCCACATAACGTTGTCAATCACTCATCACACAAGGAAGCGACCATCCACCAGTCCTCGAACCACACATGGTCCTCATCGGTGAGGAGCACCGGTCTGATCGGTGTGCGACGACGCAATCCGGAATCTTCGAAGCGGAGGACACGCGTCGGGATCGCAATGCTTGCGTCGAGGCTAAGCAGGCTGCGGTCGCCGGGCATCCGTCCGACGGAGAAAGCTTCAAGTCTTCCAAAACCGCCCTTGAGGGGCTTGTATCCGTAGTTGTTAGAGAAGGGTATTTTAGAGTTTCGGTTGCCTCCATATAACCCAAGAGGTGAGAGGATGGCAGTCAACTCTCTTGGAACCCTAGTTCATTTTGATTTCCTATTCTCCCTTCCTATTTTCTTAGGATTTCCATAGGCTAGCTTGAGAGCTTCTTGGTGAGATCATTTTGAGAGGGTTGGATGATCGGGTGGCAAGCTAGGCTTTGTATGAACCTTTGTAGCTTGTATAGATGATTCGGCATGGTTCCTCAAGGCCTTGTTGTGTTGTTCCCGGTTGTTCTTGGTGGTGATCTTCGGAGCCCTTTCTTGGTGTTTTTCTTGGGTTGGTTTCGGGACCTTTCTCTTGGGGATTTGATGGGGGAAATTTGTGGGAACCCTTCGTGGTTCTTTGGGCTGTGATTCCCCTCCCAAATCCATGAGTAAAGGGGCTCGATTTTGGGGTTTTCCGAGTTCTAGGGTTAGAGGTGTTCTTGGCGGGATTTCTTCGATTCCTCTTTTTTGGACAAGTTTTGGTGGGATTAAACTTGGCTATGGACTCCTCATGAGGTGTTCCTATTATCCCCAAAGTCTTGTTCAAGTCCGTGGAGCGATTCGGGAGATCGAGGTTTGGATTTGGGGGAGTTGACCCGCGGGTGCTGTTCATCACGAGCTGCCCAGGCTACACCGGTCTGACCGGTGCTCTTGACTGGTCAGACCGGTGCAACCCTTGGTGGGTTTTTGAGGACCATGTGTGGTTCGAGGACCGGTGGATGGTCGCTTCCTTGTGTGATGAGTGATTGACAACGTTGTGTGGACTGATTCTTGGCTAAGTATTGCAGGTGCAGGTTGCGGCTTGACTCGTGTTGGTGCAGGTGAAGAACAAGCGCGAAAGGTCGTCGCCGGTGAGGCCTCCGGGTGTGGAGAAGACAAGTAGGCTTTGTTCGAGGGACCCGGTGGCCAGCGGGGTCAAGTGCGGGCCGCATGGTGGCATGAACAGCAAGATGAAGTCGTGGACGGTTTCTTGGTTGAGCCTCGAAACCAAGGTCGAGCCGGGACTACGTGGGAGCCAAGTCATGAGTGGAGATTGGCGGAGGCTACACCGAGTTCGCGGGGTTTCCGGTGGTTCACCGAGGAAAACCACCGGGTTCCTTGGTTGATCCACAAAGCCAAGACCGGAGAACCGAAGACGGAGGTGCAGCAGCACCAGACCGGTCTGACCGGTGGGTCCGACCGGTCGGCCGGTGGGGACCGGTCGACCGGTGAGGAGCACCGGTCGACCGTGTGCGACGACGCGGTCCGGAATCTTCGAAGCGGAGGACACGCGTCGGGATCGCATGGCTTGCGTCGAGGCTACGCGGGGTGCGGTCGCCGGGCATCCGTCCGATGGTGAAGGCATCAAGAATTCCAAATCCGCCCTTGAGGGGCTTGTATCCCTAGTTAGTAGAGAGGGGCATTTTAGACATTCGGTTGCCGCCTATATAACCCAAGAGGTGAGAGGATGGCAGCCAACTCTTGGAACCCTAGCTCATTAGTTTTCCTATTTTCCACCTATTTTCTCTAGGTTTTTCTTAGGACTAGCAAGAGAGCTTCACGGAGAGATCTTGTAGAGAGGGATGGATGATCGGGCGGCTTGCTAGACCTTGTACGAACCATTGTCTCGTGTATAGATGATTCGGCGTGGTTCCTCAAGGTTTGGATGTGTTTTCCCCGGTTGTTCTTGGTGGTGATTTTCGGAGCCCTTTCTCGGTGATTTCTTTGGGTTGATTTCGAGGCTTCTCTCTTGGGGATTTGATGGGGGAAATTTGTGGGAACCCTTCGTGGTTCTTTGGGCTGTGATTCCCCTCCCAAATCCGTGAGTAAAAGTGCTCGTTTTTGGGGGTTTCTTGAGTTCTTGGGTTGAAGGTGCTTTCGGCGGGATTTCTTCGATTCATCCTTTTTGGACGAGATTTGGTGAGATTAAACTTGGCTATGGACTCCTCATGAGGTGTTCCTGATATCCCCAAAGTCTTGTTCAAGTCCGTGGAGCGATTCGGGAGATTGAGATTTGGATTTGGGGGAGTTGACCCGCGGGTCTTTGTTCATTCCGAGCCGCCGTGCCACACCGGTCCCGACCGGTGCTCTTGACCGGTCTGACCGGTGCAAGCCCTTGTGGGATTTTGCTCGGGTGAACGTTTTGGTGAGTTCGTTGTTGTCCCGTGGTGCTGCTGTTTCGAGTTTGGGTCCGTTTGGTGGTCGGTTGGCTTTGTTTGGTGCCTTGGGGGCTTTCTGGCTGCCATCGGTCTGACCGGTGCATCTCACCGGTCTGACCGGTGTAGAGCCACTTAGTGGAAGTTGCTCGGGTTCACCGGCGGGGACCGGTCCCGACCGGTGGTGCTCACCGGTCCGACCGGTGTGGGTCTCAGTAGACTCGGGGTTTGTTGTTCCGCCGCGTTCTCGAGTCGGAAGGCCGTGTGTGTTGGTTCCTAGGTCCGGTGGCACTCCGGTGGCTACGTGGGCTAGGCCAACTTGGGTAGTGAGTCGGAGACGTGTGTTGGAAGCCGTGTTCGTCTTGTTGGAGTTTTCATCTCCTTCGAGAAGAATTTTTATCGGCTCCCATTCACTCCCCCCCCTCTGCGGTTCGCCGTTTCGGTCCTTCAAGTGGTATCGCGAGCCGGTTCGGGTCTTTGTTGACTCTAACCGAGTCTAAGATCCAAGGATGGCGTACCGAGAACGGGGTTCGGGTCCTCCACACTTCGATGGCAAGAACTACCGGATGTGGAGCAAGCGGATGGGTGCGTTCCTCCGCGGAAAGGGTCGGTTTGCTTTGGGATGTCACGGTGGACACAGGGCTATGTCCGGCCGATGGATTTCCTTGCTCCGGGGGTCGAGGGACGGATTCGACGCCAACAATAAGGCGGTCGACTACTTGTTTCGTGCTTTGTGTTAGCCCGAGTTCGATCGGGTGCACACCGAGCACTTGGCTTGTAGGATTTGGGCGGTGTTGAAGGAGGCTCATGTTGGGAACGCCCGGGTTCGGGCACGGTTGTATGCGACCTACGGAGAGAGTACGAGAACTTCACTCATCTCCCCGGTGAGTCCATCGATGCCTTGTTTCGAGAGGTTCACGGTGGTGGTGAACAACATGAGGGCCAATGTGGACGTGCTCCCGTACGATGATCATGATAGAGCGGTCAAGCTCTTACACTCTTTGGATCGTACGATATGGGGCGGAAAGTTCGAGGCCATAGTCGAGTCGGAGCGGTATGATACTCTGACGGTGAACGAGCTGTTCTCGAAGCTCAAGTCGGCTGAGGTGGATAGGGGCATGACTGCCAAGCTCGAGGGACCGACTGATTCCCATAGTCTTGCCCTCGTTGGTGGTTCCAAAGGAAAGACTAACTCTAACCCATCCACCAGGATGTTCTCGTTTTCCTATTTGATGTCTATGCCAGATGAGGAGTTTGATGACCTTGGAGAGGACGAGCTGGCGGCGGTGACGAGGCGGTTCGAGAGGCCGCACGAGAACCGCGTGAACATGAGGAGGAACACGAGGACTTGCTTCCGGTGCGGCAAGCCGGGACACTTCGTCGCCGGCGCCCGGAGAAGGCCGAGAACAAGGACGGCTACAAGCACAAGCCGAGGAAGAACGATGACAAGTACCGTTCGAGGCGCGACCACAAGAGCAAGCACGAGAACAAGTACAAGGACGAGCGACGATCGAGGAAGAAGGAGGGCCGAGGCAAGGCCCGAGCGATGGTTGGAGCGAGCGACGTCGACTCCGGTTCCGCGTACTCCACCTCGAGCTCGAGCAAGCGGCGGCGACGACGAGGGAGATCACCGCAAGAACAAGAGGTCGTCCAAGAACCCGAGCGGGGCCGAGCCGCTTCGCGAGAGACGGCTTCGCACCATGGCGTTGAGCTCCGGCGGCAAGAAGAGCACACGGAGCGACTCGGACTGCGAGTCCGACGACGAGGTGCGTGATGAGCTTCCTTTCTTGCGCCGGGAGAATGAGAGGCTTGGCTCTTTGCTTGATAATCGTGATGACATGCTTAGAGAGGCCAAGAAAATGAGGAAAGAGCTTAGGGCTTCACTCGAGGATGCTAGGACTAGAGTGGGTGAGCTAGAGACACGGGTGCTTGATAGCAAGCTTGAGATTGATTCGCTTAAGGCTAGCCCTGTTGTTTCGATGAGAATGATTGTCTTGATTGCTCCATATTCCTTGCTGATCTTGCCTTGTTTAAGGAGAAGCATGCCTCCAAGTGTGAGGAACTAGATGTGCTTAGGGTTGAAGTGGGCGAGCTTAAGTCTAGACCTGCTTTGCTAGGTGCTTGCACTTCTTGCCCTGTTTTGCATGCTAAGATTGATGAGATGCATGCTTACACTAGCTCGCTCGAGGCTAAATTGAAGGAACCCATGCCTACATCTTGCTCTACCTGTGAAATGCATGCATTGAAAAATTTGGAGCTTGCACATTATGTCGATCGTTTGCAGGATGAGAATGATGATTTGAGGAAGTTGATGGGTTGGTTGTCCGGTCACGAGCCTCAGTTGAGGATGATGACCGAGGCCTTTAAGAGGCAAGATGGTGAGGGGCTTGGGGCAAACAAGGTTGGTGAGGGAAGTGGAGAGAATATCCCGGAGCCACCAAAAACCCACCACAAAAATGATTTCCCACCAAAACCAAACCATCTAAGGAACTGACTAGACACAACCCCGGCTCCACCCGTGTTTCCTACACCTACAAATGATCTACAAAAGCCTATCAAGTTTGTGAGCACTTCGGGGAAAGTGTTCTTTGGGAAGGAGAGTGAGAAGGCTAGTGGTGAGAAACCGGTGGAGGGTTTGAGTGGAGAGAAACCGAGTGAACAGCCACATCCCAAGCCAAAGCCTAAGCTTGTGAGGTTCCATTGTGGCTATTGTGGGAGAGATGGCCATAAGGAGGAGTTTTGCTTCAAGAGGAAGCGAGAGGAGAGAATGGAGAAGGAGTGGGCTAACAAGGACAAGTACCACCCTTCCGATGGTGTACTTGAGCCTCGTATGCAGATGCCCAGGGGCAAGGCGTTTGTGAGGACAGTCCGGGCTTGGGGAGAGAAGAAGGCTGCAGGTGGTGCTGCTGCCCAGGCCACACCGGTCAGACCGGTGTGGGGCACCGGTTAGACCGGTGCGAGGCACAGACAGAGCGGTTGTTCGGGTTTCGAGCGCGTACGGGTGCGAGGGTTGTTTCGGTGGTCGTGGTTACGGTGGTTGGGCTGGAAAGAGTGCAGGTGGTCAGTTTGCTAGACGTTCTCCTCCTCGTGCTCAATACGGGGATTGGAGGAGTCGTGGCGTTGAGTTGGAGAGGAAGGACGTTCCACGGGCTTTCTTGCGTGGTTTTGGTCCTCCTCCGGGCGGAGAGGGGTGGTTCCCTCGGGGTGGTTACCGTGGTGGTGTTCGTGGAGGTAGCTTTGGTAGGAGAGATGCTTTGGTTGGTGCTAACCCCACTTTCGAGCAAATGGCTCGGCCTTGGTTTTCCTCCTTTGGTACTAACCCTGATCTTTGAGTCGTTTGTTCGCTCACGTGCCTATTTTTGATTTTCGGGTGGGAGACTTGAAGAACATTTGGTTGATTGACTCCGGTTGTTCGAGGCATATGACCGGAGACAGGGGGGTGGTTCTCAAGTCTCGTCCGGTGGTGACGAAGAGGTACATCACCTTTGGGGACAATGGGCGTGGGCGTGTGCTTTCGAAGGTGAGATAAAAGTGAGTGACAAGATCACTGCGAGGCGTGTTGCTCTTGTTCAATCGCCGGGGTACAATTTGCTTTCTGTGTCCCAGTTGTTGGATGAGGGCTTTGAGGTGTTGTTTCGGCCAGGTGGTTCTCGGATTGTGGACTCTCGAGGGGACCTTGTTTGTATGGTCGTTCCCGAGGGTCAGGTGTTTCGTGCTGATTTTTCTCAGTCTTCGGGTGTGGAGCGTTGTTTCTTGGCTGGTTCTTCGAGTGAGTTGTGGAAGTGGCATAGGAAGTTGGGTCACTTGAGCTTTGACCTTTTGTCTTGCTTAAGTAAACTCAATTTGGTCCGAGGATTGCCACGTTTGAAGCTTGAGAAAGAGTTGGTTTGTGCTCCGTGTAGGCATGCCAAGATGGTGGCCTCTTCTCACCCGCCTCTCACCGATGTGATGACTGAGCGTCCATGCGAGCTGCTCCATATGGACCTTGTTGGCCCAGCTCGTGTGCGATCTGCGGGTGGGAAGTGGTATGTCCTTGTTGTGGTGGACGACTATTCTCGGTATGCGTGGGTGTTCTTTACGGAGGATAAGGGGGGAGACGTTTGGTTTTGTTCGAGATCTAGTCTTGAGGTTGAGGAACGAGAGGCACGGAGATGCCATACGAGCTATCCGCGGTGATAATGGCTCGGAATTCGGGAACTCTCGTTTTGAAACCTTTTGTCATGACTTGGGTCTTGAGCACCGTTTTCGAGTCCGTATACGCCTCCCCGGAATGGTGTTGTGGAAAGGAAGAACGGGACCTTGTGCGAGATGGCTCGGACGATGCTTGATGAGCATAGGACTCGAGGAGGTATTGGGCCGAGGCGGTGAATACCGCGTGCTATGTGTCGAACGGGATATACCTCAGAGTGCACAAGAAGAAGACATGCTATGAGTTGATGCATGGTCGCACACCCAAGGTGAGTCACTTCCATGTCTTTGGTTGCAAGTGTTTCATTCTGAAGAAAGGCAGGAAGTTGGATAAGTTTGAGGCTAAGTCTGTCGATGGCATTTTCTTTGGTTATGCATCTCATTCTAGAGCATATCATGTGCTCAATCTTGAAACTAACCAAATCGTGGAGACTTGCGAGGTAACCTTCGACGAGACAGAGCCACGTAGTCAGCTTGTTTTTGAGTGTGCAGGTGATGATGAGCTTGGCGAGGAGATCTTTCAGGAGGAGGAGCATGAACATGGAGATGATGAGGATGGCGGTGCGGTGCCCCCGGCTGAACATGTACCCACTACTTCGACGACGATGATGGATGGACCCTCTGCTACACCAACGACGACAAATCAAGAACGAGGAGAAGCTGATGCTGAGGGGGAGGTAGCTTCGAGGCGAGAACCTCCCGGGCGAGTTCAAGTGGATCACCCAGCTTCGAGGATCATCGGCGACATGAATGAACGCACTACACGGTCGAGGGTTCGAAATAATTCCCATTTCGCTCATGCTGCATTTGTTGCTTCTTTCGAGCCCAAAGACATTGGACACGCACTATCTGATCACAATTGGGTTAACTCGATGCATGAGGAGTTGGAGAACTTTGAGAGGAATCATGTGTGGGAGTTGGTTGACCCTCCCCCAGGGTGTAAGCCGATTGGTACCAAGTGGGTGTGGAAAAACAAAGAGGGAGAGAAGGGTGAGGTTGTGAGGAACAAGTCGAGACTTGTTGCCCGGGGGTTCGTCGTCGAAGGGAGGGGATCGACTACGAGGAGACCTTTGCTCCCGTAGCTCGTTTGGAGGCGATTAGGATCCTTCTAGCCTTTTTCGTGGCTAAAGGGTTCAAGTTGCACCAAATGGATGTGAAGAGTGCTTTTCTGAATGGAGTGTTGGAGGAAGAAGTGTATGTGAGGCAGCCTCCGGGGTTTGAGAGTGAGAAGTACCCCCACCGGGTGTACAAGTTGAGGAAGGCGCTGTATGGGTTGAAACAGGCGCCTAGAGCTTGGTATGGCAGATTGAGGGGGTTCTTGTTTGAGAGAGGCTTTGAGATGGGGAAGGTCGATCAGACCTTGTTTTTGCTGAGGCAGGGCAGAGATATCCTGATTGTGCAGGTGTACGTGGATGATATTGTCTTTGGTGGCTCGTCTAACTCTCTTGTTGCGAGGTTTGCAGATGATATGAGCAGGGAGTTTGAGATGAGCATGATGGGTGAGTTGCGGTTCTTCCTCGGGCTACAAATCAAGCAATCAAAGGAAGGAACATTTGTGCACCGGGCTAAGTACACCAAGGACATTGTGAGGAAGTTCAAGATGGAGGACTCCAAGGCTATGACGACGCCGATGAGTACGACTACGGCTCTTGATGCGGACGAGGAAGGTGAACATGTGGACCAGAAGGAGTACCGGAGCATGATCGGGTCACTCCTCTACTTGACGGCGATGAGGCCGGACATACGGTTCTCGGTGTGTGTCCGTGCGCTCGTTTTCAAGCGTCTCCGAGGACTTCGCATCGGCAAGCGGTGAAGCGAATTTTCGGGTACTTGCGTCACACTCCCGACTTCGGTCTTTGGTACTCCGCGTCCTCTTCTTTGGCGCTTCATGGTTTTTCGGACGCGGATTTTGCGGGTGTCGGTTGGATAGGAAGTCCACTTCTGGACTTGCCGAGTTTTTGGGTTCTTCGTTGGTGTCTTGGTCTTCCCGTAAGCAGTCGAGTGTTGCTCAATCCACGACCGAGGCCGAGTATGTTGCCGCTGCTAGTTGTTGCTCTCAGCTCCTTTGGATCACCTACACCATGAGTGACTTTGGTGAGGAGTATACCCATGTCCCACTTCAATGTGATAGCACTAGTGCCATAAGCGTTGCAAAGAACCCAGTGCTTCATTCCAAAACCAAGCACATAGAAGTGAGGTACCATTTTCTGAGAGACAATGTTGAGAAAGGAAAGATAGCTTTGATCCATGTACCCACACATGACCAACTAGCCGATATTTTCACCAAACCCTTAGATCAAGCAACTTTCACTCGTTTGCGGGGGGAACTTGGTGTGTGTTTGGTTTCTTGAGTTGGGTGTGTGGGAGCTCTCTTTTGCCGGTGGTGTCGAGCCCGTTTTGCCTCCCCTTGAGGAGCCGGTTTGTAGCATATGTATAGCTTTCATTTCTTGCATTTTGGCATGGCATATGTAACATGATGTATAGGCATTCTTGTATCTTAGATTGCATGCATTTTGTATCATATGCATTGGTTAGGAAAGCTTCTCTCATATACATTGTTCACCATGGAATGAGATATATGTCTTTGTGAGCTTGTTTGGTATGCTACGGTTAGTTTGGCTTAGCTCTTGATGATCTTGATGAATAATCCATGGTTGATAGCTATGCTTTTGAAAAATGTCACAAGTATGCTCTCTCATGTGTAAATGCCTTTACATGCTCTTGACATGTTTTTGTGGCCTTGCTATGCTTAATTTGTGGTTGGATAGCTAGTTTATTGATCATATGGGGCCAAAGGCTCATTTGCCATCATGAATGTTTAGCCCTCTTGATTTATCTTGTGGAGGAGCATAAGTTCCTTTTTGTCGCAAAGACATTTCATGTACCATTTACAAATCTGAAAATGAAATGAAAAATGCTTGGAAAATATGCTCCCATGTCATATGTGCTGAATTTAATTTACTTTGGGTGCTAAACCGTTGCATGATGCCTACCAATGAGAAGTCTCATACATAGAAGTAGGCACATGGCTCGGTGGCTTTGACATGACATGAGGTGCTTGTGGGTGTTTGTGATGGTCTTATGGTTAGAATAGCTGTCCTAGCATGAAGTTTGTGTGGCTTTGCCATTTTGATATGCTTTGATCATGTTTAGGACTTTGCTCATGAGAGGGAAGTTTTCGCAAAATTGCCAAAATCCATCTTAGCTTCGTCCAATGGTTGTGAAACTTGGTGATCACGTAGTTGAGATCGATACGAAGCCATAGAGTATCTAACTTGCTCATTTGGACATGTGTAGCATCATATGTTGAATTTTGTATATTTGAGAAGCTCTAGGTTAATAGTTTTGCATTTTTGGCTTGATTCATGCATTGCCAACAAGGGGGAGAAGTTTGAGCTTGAAATGGCTTGCTGGACGTGTTTAGAAGGTTTTCAGGTGGTTTCGACCCATTTCTGGGCTCTGTTGTGCACCGGTCGACCGGTCGGGGTCACCGGTCCGACCGGTGTGAGTGCTTGGTTCGTACACATGTTGCACACCGGTCGACCGGTGGTGTTGACCGGTCGACCGGTCGAGGGCTGGTTTGTTGCAGCTGCCCTGTTTTCAAGTGGTGTCTCGCATGCATTCGTCCAGGGGGAGTTGCATTGGTTCAGGGGAGCTTGCATGTGTGCAGGGGGAGCTCTTTGTGAGTTTTCGAGCTTTGTTTCGGTGGTTTGCGCTCTCTGCTTGAGCTTTGCTTTGTCTCGGATGTGTCGAGCCGTTGCCCTTGCCTAAGGGGTCCGAGACTTGTTTTCTTCAAGTGATCTTGCTCTTTGCCCTTGTTTGGCTTTCGATCGCTTGTTGGAGTTTCTTTTTGTTCGTTTCTTTTCCTTTTCTTTTCTCTCTTGTTACTTTCATGTGGGTGTTGTCAATGCACTCATCAAGGGGGAGATTGAGGACCATGTGTGGTTCGAGGACCGGTGGATGGTCGCTTCCTTGTGTGATGAGTGATTGACAACGTTGTGTGGACTGATTCTTGGCTAAGTATTGCGGGTGCGGGTTGCGGCTTGACTCGTGTTGGTGCGGGTGAAGAACAAGCGCGAAAGGTCGTCGCGGTGAGGCCTCCGGGTGTGGAGAAGACAAGTAGGCTTTGTTCGAGGGACCCGGTGGCCGGCGGGGGTCAAGTGCGGGCCGCATGGTGGCATGAACGGGAAGATGAAGTCGTGGACGGTTTCTTGGTTGAGCCTCAAAACCAAGGTCGAGCCGGGACTACGTGGGAGCCAAGTCATGAGTGGAGATTGGCGGAGGCTACACCGAGTTCGCGGGGTTTCCGGTGGTTCACCGAAAACCACCGGGTTCCTTGGTTGATCCACAAAGCCAAGACCGGAGAACCGAAGACGGAGGTGCAAGCGGCACCGGACCGGTCCGACCGGTGGGTCCGACCGGTCGACCGGTGGGGACCGGTCGACCGGTGAGGAGCACCGGTCGACCGTGTGCGACGACGCAGTCCGGAATCTTCGAAGCGGAGGACACGCGTCGGGATCTCATGGCTTGCGTCGAGGCTACGCAGGGTGCGGTCGCCGGGCATCCGTCCGATGGTGAAGGCATCAAGAATTCCAAATCCGCCCTTGAGGGGCTTGTATCCCTAGTTAGTAGAAAGGGGCATTTTAGACATTCGGTTGCCGCCTATATAACCCAAGAGGTGAGAGGATGGCAGCCAACTCTTGGAACCCTAGCTCATTAGTTTTCCTATTTTCCACCTATTTTCTCTAGGTTTTTCTTAGGACTAGCAAGAGAGCTTCACGGAGAGATCTTGTAGAGAGGGATGGATGATCGGGCGGCTTGCTAGACCTTGTACGAACCATTGTCTCATGTATAGATGATTCGGCGTGGTTCCTCAAGGTTTGGATGTGTTTTCCCCGGTTGTTCTTGGTGGTGATTTTCGGAGCCCTTTCTCGGTGATTTCTTTGGGTTGGTTTCGAGGCTTCTCTCTTGGGGATTTGATGGGGGAAATTTGTGGGAACCCTTCGTGGTTCTTTGGGCTGTGATTCCCCTCCCAAATCCGTGAGTAAAAGTGCTCGTTTTTGGGGGTTTCTTGAGTTCTTGGGTTGAAGGTGCTTTCGGCGGGATTTCTTCGATTCATCCTTTTTGGACGAGATTTGGTGGGATTAAACTTGGCTATGGACTCCTCATGAGGTGTTCCTGATATCCCCAAAGTCTTGTTCAAGTCCGTGGAGCGATTCGGGAGATTGAGATTTGGATTTGGGGGAGTTGACCCGCGGGTGCTGTTCATTCCGAGCTGCCCAGGCCACACCAGTCTGACCGGTGCTCTTGACCGGTCTGACCGGTGCAAGCCCTTGTGGGATTTTGCTCGGGTGAACGTTTTGGTGAGTTCGTTGTTGTCCCGTGGTGCTGCTGTTTCGAGTTTGGGTCCGTTTGGTGGTCGGTTGGCCTGTTTGGTGCCTTGGGGGCTTTCTGGCTGCCATCGGTCCGACCGGTGCATCTCCCGGTCGACCGGTGTAGAGCCACTTAGTGGAAGTTGCTCGGGTTCACCGGCGGGGACCGGTCGACCGGTGGTGCTCACCGGTCCGACCGGTGTGGGTCCGTAGACTCGGGGTTTGTTGTTCCGCTGCGTTCTCGAGTCGGAAGGGCGTGTGTGTTGGTTCCTAGGTCCAGTGGCACTCCAGTGGCTACGTGGGCTAGGCCAACTTGGGTAGTGAGTCGGAGACGTGTGTTGGAAGCCGTGTTCGTCTTGTTGGAGTTTTCATCTCCTTCGAGAAGAATTTTTATCGGCTCCCATTCACTCCCCCCCCTCTCTGGTTCGCCGTTTCGGTCCTTCAGTTTTTGCTCGGGTGAACGTTTGGGTGTGTTCGCTGTTGTCCTGTGTTGCAGCTGTTTCGTGTTTGGGTCAGTTTGGAGGTCGGTAGGCCTGTTTGGTGATTTGGGGGCTTTCAGGCTTGGACCGGTCTGACCGGTGCGTCTCACCGGCCTGACCGATGTGAAGCCACTTAGTGGAAGTTGCCAACTCTCACCAGCAGGGACCGGTCTGACCGGTGGTGCTCACCGGTCTGACCGATGATGGTTTGTAGACTCGAGGTTTGGTGTTCCGCTGCGTTCTCGGGTCGAAAGGTTGTGTGTTGGTTCCTAGGTCCAGTGGCACTCCAGTGGCTACGTGGGCTTGGCCAATTTGGGTAGTGAGTCGGAGACGTGTGTTGGAAGCCGTGTTCATCTTGTTGGAGTTTCCATCTCCTTCGAGAAGAATTTTTATCGGCTCCCACTCACTCCCCCCTGTCTGGTTCGCCGTATCGGTCCTTCAGAGGAGAGCGTGCAGCGGGCAAGTCATCATGGCGAGGAGCTGCACTAGAGGAGCCAACATACTTGCGACCCTTTGGTGGCTTCTTGGCTTGATCACGGAGGTGACGGAACGGCTCATGCACAACATCCTTGGGATAGCGAACATTGGTGAGTCCTCAATCATGTACATAAGATAGGGGACATAGGGGAGATACTTCATGGGATCGTTCATAGCCCTTCTCAACTCATTCCAAATGAAGTCATGTATGCAAAAACCTTCCTCATCTGGTGCCATCCTATTAAGGAGATTGGGAGCATAGTACCTGAAAGCAATGGCATCTCCTTTCTTGGGATCAATGGTGGCACAACAGAATTGGTTGAGGTAGTAGTAGTATGGATTGAGTTGATCCGCCTTACCCTCTATAGCCAAATCACGGCAAGGAAACATGAAAGGGAGCTCCTTGGGCTTGTACTTGTTCTCATTGTGCACGGGAGTGCACCTTTCATCCTTAGAACCAAGTCCCAAGAGCCTAGAGAAAGTCATGTAATCTATGGTGCACTTGTTCCCTTGTGTTATCCGTGTGATTGTATTTGCATAAGGGTTGTAGTAGTAAGAGCAATGGAATTGAGCAAGAATCTCCTTGTTCCAATTATAGCTAAACCCCATGAGATCATAGAGACCAACCTCCTTGCACTTCTCAATCATGGAGTTGAACACGGTGTTGTTGAGTTCTTCATAGTGCTTCCAATCAATGTACCTCATTTTCACAATTGGAGCCATGTTCTTTGAGGCTAGCTTAGGATTCCGGATGACGGATTGAGAGAAATATCTATGGAAGTCACACCAAAATCTTGCTTCTAGCCCTTCTCCTTTGAGATACAAATACACATTCTCCTCCCTTTGCTCCCTCACAACTAGAGCATTCTTGGAATAGTCCCTTATCGTGTGCTCTACAAAACCAAGGACGGAACCGGGATCCCTAAGCTTGATAGGAGTGTCAACTACCCGGACATTTGGTGGAAGGGTAGGGATGAGTCTAGCATGTGTCTTTGGGCAAATGTGGGCTGCTACTCCTTGCTTGTGTTTGGGAGGAAAGCGAGTAGAGGCACGGCTTTGGTGGACATAGGGGGCTTGGTGGCTCCTTTTGGGGTGAGGCTTGCAGCTGGATATCTCTTTTGCCAGCCTCTTTCCATGGCGACGAGGAGGTTCAGGGGACTGCTCATAGGTTTCATCTTCTTCTTCACCACCATTACTCTCGGTCCTCTCCTCCTCTATTTCTTCTTCACTCCCTTCGGCATAGGAGGGAAGAGGGTCACCTCTTCTTGGCCTTGAACTGCACTAAGATCTGTCTTGTCCCAAGGCCTCTTGCACGGCCCGCAAAGCGGCGGGGTCATGCATAGCCTTGGTCCTCCTTTGAGTGGAGGGCTCCTCGGTTTCACGACAGATCTTCACTCTCATTTTCTGGATAGGTAAAAGGATATGGAAGTGAGAGATGAACAATAGATGACATGCACAACACTGTGATTTAGGGTTTTTAGTGTGAACCCCGGAGACTCCGGGAAAAAGACCGGATACTCCGGGAACTCCGGAGAATCCGGGTTTTTCAACCCCGGAGTTTCCGGGTTTCGTCACCGAAACCCTAACTCACAATGCAGCACAAAGCACCCAACCAAACTGCGAG
Organism: Cenchrus americanus; assembly: GCA_947561735.1. Lineage (NCBI taxonomy): Eukaryota > Viridiplantae > Streptophyta > Magnoliopsida > Poales > Poaceae > Cenchrus > Cenchrus americanus. The sequence goes on along the minus strand of OX387242.1, from coordinate 150,341,899 downwards.
ATATTGCAGATCTAGAGCCTATGGAGTATTCTTTACCTATTCCCTAAGAGGATACGACAAGAACAACTTTAGGAAACTAGATCGAGAAAAGTTCCTAATGAGATACCTTGGAAGGAGAGAGGTAGAGGCTTCAATCCTTCAAATCTTTAGTAGATCTCCGATCTCCACACCTTGGAGCCCTCAATCCCTCACTCTCACTTGATTTGGATGGTGGGAAAAGAAAAACACCCAAGGCCTAGATGGGGAAGAGAGGGAGGCGACGGGAAGGGAGAGAAGCGCGGTCAAACTGTAAAAAGGGTGAATGGGGCCTGTTGACTGTGGTAAAAAGGTATTTATACCTTTATAACCCAGAATCTCCGGGCCAGGTCCGAAACATCTGGGAAACCCGGACATTTCGGGAAAAATCTCGGAGACTCCGCTCCCCCTGAGTCCAGCGAGCAGATTTGCAAGGAATTTGATTTTGGATAGATTTGGAAGATTGTATATGTAATATATGTGAGCATGAGCAGTATCAACATTTTGGACTAGCCACAAACAAGCAATGGGAACAATAGTCCAAGTGTTGTACTCTAAAGATCCAAATTTTTCAAAACAAATTCCACAAAAGTTTTTCACAAATCTTTTGCTTTCAAAAATCTATACTAGGTCATTCAAACATGTGCATGATCTCAAGCCAAGTTACGAGAATCCAAGATATTTAGCTCACTCCTCAAAGCACAAAACCTTAGTTCATCAAGAGGCTTTGTAAAGATATCGGCTAGTTGCTTATCGTTGCTCACATGGCTTAAAGCGACATCTCCTTTGGCTTCGTGGTCTCTCAAGAAATGGTGTCTTATGTCTATATGCTTTGTTCTTGAGTAGTTTACGGGGTTGTTAGCTAGCTTGATGGCACTCTCCTTGTCACACAAGAGTGGCATCTTGCTAAACTTGCAACCAAAGTCTCTCAAAGTGAGCCTCATCCAAAGTAGTTGAGCACAACAAGCGCCGGCTGCAACATACTCGGCCTTAGTGGTGGAAAGGGAAACAGAGTTTTGTTTCTTGGAACTCCAAGACACCAAAGACCTCCCAAGAAATTGGAAAGTCCCAGATGTACTCTTTCTATCTATTTTGCAATCGGCATAGTCCGAATCGGAGTAGCCAAGTAGGTCGAAAGTGGAGCCCTTAGGATACCATAAACAAAGGTTAGGAGTATGAACCAAGTATCTAAAAATTCTCTTAACGGCCATTAGATGGCAATCCTTATAGGATTAGCTTGAAACCTTGCACACATGCACACACTAAGCATAATATCGGGCCTATATGCATAAAGGTAAAGCAAAGAACCAATCATGGAGCGATATACCTTTTGGTCGATGCCTTTGCCTTCCTCATTTAGATCAAGATGTCCATTGGATGGCATGGGTGTTTTGATGGGCTTGGCATTGTTCATGTCAAACTTCTTGAGCATATCATTATTGTACTTGGTTTGACTTATGAATGTCCCATCCCTGAGTTGCTTGATTTGAAAACCGAGAAAGAACTTCAACTCGCCCATCATAGACATCTCAAATATTTTGGTCATGATCCTACTAAACTCATCAACCCAAGATTGATTAGTAGACCCAAATATGATGTCATCAACATATATTTGACATACAAATAAATCATTGCCTTGTTTACGAGTGAAGAGAGTAGGATCGGCTTTGCCTATTTAAAAGCCTTTCTTTAAGAGAAATTCCCTAAGGCATTCATACCATGCTCGAGGGGCTTGCTTGAGCCCATAGAGTGCCTTATGGAGCTTGTAGACGTGGTTAGGAAATTGAGGATCTTCAAAGCCCGGTGGTTGCTCAACATAGACTTCTTCGGAGATTGGACCATTCAAGAAGGCACTCTTGACATCCATTTGATGTAGCTTGAAGTTGTGATAGGTGGCAAAAGCTAAGAATATACGAATTGCTTCAAGCCTTGCCACCGGTGCATAAGTTTCACCAAAGTCTAAGCCCTCTACTTGAGTGTATCCTTTTACCACCAATCTGGCTTTGTTCTTGGTCACCACGCCATCTTCATCTTGCTTGTTGCGAAACACCCACTTGGTTCCACTCACATTTTGTTTGGGGCGTTCCACTAAGGACCAGACTTCATTCCTAATGAAGTTGTTGAGCTCTTCTTGCATGGCCATCACCCAATCGGCATCTCCAAGAGCATCTTCAACCCTAATAGGTTCCAACATGGAAACAAACGAGTAATGTTAACAAAAATTTGCTAATCTTGAACGAGTTCTTACCCCTCTACGTATGCTTCCAAGAATGTTGTCAACGGGATGATCTCGTTGAACACTTTGTCGAACTCTTGGATGTGGGTCAGACACTTCTTGTTGGATCAAATCCTCAGTTTCTTGACTGCCTTGTGGAGTCTCAGCAGCAGGTCGGAATGTCCGGACATTTCTCCGGAGTTTCCGGAAAAACCATAATCTCCGGATTTTTCTCTGGATACTCCAAGGTTCGCAGCGGGAGGCAGAATTGCTGCTTCTTCTATTTCGCAGTCCTCTTGAAGGACCGATACGGCGAACCAGAGAGGGGGGGAGTGAATGGGAGCCGATAAAAATTCTTCTCGAAGGAGATGGAAACTCCTACAAGATGAACATGGCTTCCAACACACGTCTCCGACTCACTACCCAAGTTGGCCAAGCCCACGTAGCCACTGGAGTGCCACTGGACATAGGAACCAACACACACACCCTTCCGACCCGAGAACGCAGCGGAACACAAAACCTCGAGTCTTCAGACCCACACCGGTCAGACCGGTGAGCACCACCGGTCAGACCGGTCCCTGCTGGTGAAACTGAGCAACTTTCACTAAGTGGCTCTACACCGGTCAGACCGGTGAGACACACCGGTCAGACCGATAGCAGCCTGAGAGCCCCCAAGGCACCGAACAGGCCAACCGACCACCAAACTGACCCAAACTCGAAACAGCAGCACCACAGGAAAACAGCGAACACACCAAGTTGTTCACCCGAGCAAAATCCCACCGAGGGTTGCACCGGTCGGACCAGTCAAGAGCACCGGTCGACCGGTGTAGCTGGGGGCTCGGGATGAACAGCACCCGCGGGTCAACTCCCCCAAATCCAAATCTCGATCTCCCGAATCGCTCCACGGACTTGAACAAGACTTTGGGGATACTAGGAACACCTCATGAGGAGTCCATAGCCAAGTTTAATCCCACCAAAACTCGTCCAAAAAGGAGGAATCAAGGAAATCCCGCCAAGAGCACTTCCAACCCAAGAACTCAAGAAACCCCAAAATCGAGCACCCTTACTCACGGATTAGGGAGGGGAATCATAGCCCAAAGAACCACGAAGGGTTTCCACAAATTTCCCCCATCAAATCCCCAAGAGAAAGGTCCCGAAAACAACCCAAAGAAATCACCAAAAGAGGGCTCCGAAAATCACCACCAAGAACAACCGGGGAAAACACATCCAAACCTTGGGGAACCACGCCGAATCATCTATACATGAAACAAAGGTTCATACAAGGTCTAGCAAGCCGCCCGATCATCCATCCCTCTCAACAAGATCTCACCATGAAGCTCTCTTGCTAGTCCTATGGAAAACCTAGGGAAAATAGGAAGGAAAATGGGAAAACAAATGAGCTAGGGTTCCAAGAGTTGGCTGCCATCCTCTCACCTCTTGGGTTATATGGAGGCAACCGAAAGTCTAAAATGCCCTTTCCTAATAACTAGGGATACAAGCCCCTCAAGGGCGGATTTGGAAGTCTTCATGTCTTCACCAACGGACGGATGCCCGGCGACCGCACCCTGCATAGCCTCGACGCAAACCATGCGATCCCGACGCGTGTCCTCCGTTTCGAAGTCTCCGGACTGCGTCGTCGCACACCGGTCAGACCGGTGCTCCTCACCAGTCAGACCGGTCAGACCCACCGGTCAGACCGGTCTGGCGCTGCTGCTGCACCGTCTTCGGTTCTTCGGTCTTGGCTTTGTGGATCAACCAAGGAACCCAGTGGTTTTCTGGTGAGCCACCGGAAACCCCACGAACTCGGTGTAGCCTCCGCCAATCTCCACTCATGACTCGGCTCCCACGTAGTTCCGGCTCGACCTTGGTTTTGAGGCTCAACCAAGAAACCGTCCATGACTTCATCTTGCTGTTCACGTCACCATGCGGCCCGCACTTGACCCCGCTGGCCACCGGGTCCCTCGAACGAAGCCTACTTGTCTTCCCCACACCTGGAGGCCTCACCGGCGACGACCTTTCGCGCTTGTTCTTCACCTGCACCAACACCAGTCCAGCCGCAACCTGCACCTGCAATACTTAGCCAAGAATCAGTCCACACAACGTTGTCAATCACTCATGACACAACGAAGCGACCATCCACCGGTCCTCGAACCACACATGGTCCTCAATCTCCCCCTTGATGAGTGCATTGACAACACCCACACGAAAGTAACAAGAGAGAAAAGAAAAAGAAAAGAAACGAACAAAAAGAAACTCCAACAAGCGATCGAAAGCCGAACAAAGGCAAAGAGCAAGATCACTTGAAGAAGACAAGTCTCGGACCCCTTAGGCAAGGGCAACGGCTCGACACATCCGAGACAAAACAAAGCTCAACCAAAGAGCGCAAACCACCAAAGCAAAGCTCGAAAAACCACAAAGAGCTCCCCTTGCACACATGCAAGCTCCCCCTGAAACAATGCACCTCCCCCTGGACGAATGCATGCAAACCAGCTGAAAACAGGGTAGCTGCAGCAACTTCAGCTCACACCGGTCAGACCGGTCATCACCACCGGTCAGACTGGTGCCTAAGATGTGCACAGGACCAGCACTCACACCGGTCAGACTGGTGCTCCTCACCGGTCAGACCGGTGTACAACAGAGCCCAGAAATGGCTCGAAACCACCTGAAAAGCCTCTAAATGCGTCCAGTAAGCCATCTCAAGCTCAAAGTTCTCCCCCTTCTTGGCAATGCATGAATCAAGCCAAAAATGCAAAACTTTCAACCTAGAGCTTCTCAAATAGACAAAATTCAACAAAGAATGCTACACATGTCCAAATGAGCAAGTTAGATACTCGACGGCTTCGTATCGATCTCAACTACATGATCACCAAGTTTCACAATCATTGGACGAAGCAAAGAAGGATTTTGGCAATTTTGCGAAAAACTTGCCTCTCATGAGCAAATTCCTAAACATTATCAAAGCATATCAAAATGGCAAAGCCACACAAACTTCATGCTAGGACAGCCATTCTAATCATAAGACCATCACAAACACCCACAAGCACCTCATGTCATGTCAAAGCCACCGAGCCATGTTCCTACTTCTATGTAGGAGACTTCTCATTGGTAGGCATCATGCAACGGTTTACCACCTAAAACAAATTAAATTCAGCACATATGACATGGGCGCATATTTTCCACGCATTTTTCATTTCATTTTCAGATTCATAACTGGTACATGAAATGTCTTTGCGACAAAAAAGAACTTATGCCCCTCCACAAGATGAAGCAAGAGGGCTAAACATTCATGATGGCAAACGAGCCTTTGGCCCCATATGATCAATAAACTAGCTATCCAACCACAAATTAAGCATAGCAAAGCCACTAAAACATGTCAAGATCATATAAAGGCATTTACACATGAGAGAGCATACAAGTGACATTTTCAAAAACATAGCTATCAACCATGGATTATTCATCAAGATCATCAAGAGCTAAGCCAAACTAACCATAGCATACCAAACAAGCTCACAAAGACATATATCTCATTCCATGGTGAACAATGTATATGAGAGAAGCTTTTCCTAACCAATGCATATGATACAAAATGCATGCAATCTAAGATACAAGGATGCCTATACATCATGTTACATATGCCATGCCAAATGCAAGAAATGCACAAAGGAAAGCTATACATATGCTACAAAGAGAGCTCCCACACACCCAACTCAAGAAATCAAACACACACCAAGTTCCCACACACACACAAACGAGTGAAAGTTGCTTGATATAGGGGTTTGGTGAAAATATCGGCTAGTTGGTCATGTGTGGGTACATGGATCAAAGCTATTTTTCCTTTCTCTATGTTGTCTCTCAGAAAATGGTACCTCACTTCTATGTGCTTGGTTTTGGAATGGAGCACTGGGTTCTTTGCAACGCTTATGGCACTGGTGCTATCACATTGAAGTGGGACATGGGTATACTCCTCACCAGAATCACTCATGGTGTATGAAATCCAAAGGAGCTGAGAGCAACAACTAGCAGCAGAAACATACTCAGCCATAGTAGTGGATTGAGCAACACTCGATTGTTTGCGCGGAGACCAAGACACCAAAGAAGAACCCAAAAACTGGCAAGTCCCAGAAGTGGACTTCCTATCCAACTGACACCCGGCAAAATCCGCGTCAGAAAAACCATGAAGCGCCAAAGAAGAGGATGCGGAATACCAAAGGCCGAAGTCGGGAGTGTGATGCAAGTACCTGAAAATTCTCTTCACCGCTTGGCGATGCGAAGTCCTCAGAGACGCTTGAAAACAAGCGCACAGACACACCGAGAACTGTATGTCCGGCCTCGTCGCCGTCAAGTAGAGGAGTGACCCGATCGTGCTCCGGTACTCCTTCTGGTCCACGTGTTCACCTTCCTCGTCTGCATCAAGAGCTGTAGTCGTACTCATCGGCATCGTCATAGCCTCGGAGTCCTCCATCTTGAACTTCCGCACAATGTCCTTGGTGTACTTAGCCTGGTGCACAAATGTTCGTTCCTTTGATTGCTTGATTTGTAGCCCGAGGAAGAACTGCAACTCACCCATCATGCTCATCTCAAATTCCCTGCTCATATCATCTGCAAACCTTGCAACAAGAGAGTTAGACGAGCCACCAAAGACAATATCATCCACGTACACCTGCACAATCAGGATATCTCTGCCCTACCTTAGCAAAAACAAGGTCTGATCGACCTTCCCCATCTCAAAACCTCTCTCAAACAAGAACCCCCTCAACCTACCATACCAAGCTCTAGGTGCCTGCTTCAGCCTATACAAAGCCTTCCTCAACTTGTACACCCGGTGGGGGTACTTCTCGCTCTCAAACCCCGGAGGCTGCCTCACATACACTTCTTCCTCCAACACACCATTCAGAAATGCACTCTTCACATCCATTTGGTGCAACTTTAACCCTTTAGCCACCGAAAAGGCTAGAAGGATCCTAATCGCCTCCAAACGGGCTACAGGAGCAAAGGTCTTCTCGTAGTCGATCCCCTCCTTCGGACTGAACCCTTGAGCAACAAGTCTCGACTTGTTCCTCACAACCTCACCCTTCTCTCCCTCTTTGTTCTTCCACACCCACTTTGTACCAATCGGCTTACACCCTGGGGGAGGGTCAACCAACTCACACACCTGATTCCTCTCAAAGTTCTCCAACTCCTCATGCATCGAATTTACCCAATTGTGATCAGATAGTGCGTGTCAAATGTCTTTGGGCTCAAAAGTAGCAACAAACGCAGCATGAGCGAAATGGGAATTGTTTCGAACCCTCGACCGTGTAGTGCGTTCATTCATGTCGCCGATGAACCTCGAAGCTGGGTGATCCATCTGTATTCGTCGGGGAGGTTCTCGCCTCGATGCTACCTCCCCCTCAACATCAGCTTCTCCTCGTTCTTGATTTGTCGTCATAGGTGTAGGAGAGGGTCCGCCCACCACCGTAGTCGAAGTAGTGGGTACATGTTCAGCTAGGGGCACCACACCGCCATCTTCATCGTCTCCATGTTCATGCTCCTCCTCCTGAAAGATCTCCTCGCCAAGCTCATCATCACCTGCACACTCAAAGACAAGCTGACTACGTGGCTCTGTCTCGTCGAAGGTTACCTCGCAAGTCTCCACGATTTGGTTAGTTTCAAGATTGAGCACACGATATGCTCTAGAATGAGATGCATAACCAAAGAAAATGCCATCGACAGACCTAGCCTCAAACTTATCCAACTTCCTACCTTTCTTCAGAATGAAACACTTGCAGCCAAAGACATGAAAGTGACTCACCTTGGGTGTGCGACCATGCATCAACTCATAGCATGTCTTCTTCTTGTGCACTCTGAGGTATATCCTGTTCGACACATAGCATGCAGTATTCACCGCCTCAGCCCAATACCTCCTCGGAGTCCTATGCTCATCAAGCATCGTCCGAGCCATCTCGCACAATGTCCTGTTCTTCCTTTCCACAACACCATTCTGGGGAGGCGTATACGGACTCGAAAAATGGTGCTGAAGACCCAAGTCATGGCAAAAGGTTTCAAAATGAGAGTTTCTGAATTCCGAGCCATTATCACTGCGGATAGCTCGTATAGCATCTCCGTGCCTCTCGTTCCTCAACCTCAAGACTAGATCTCGAACAAAACCAAACGTCTCCCCCTTATCCTCGAGAAAGAACACCCACGCATACCGAGAATATTCATCCACCACAACAAGGACATACCACTTCCCTCCCACAGATCGCACACGAGCTGGGCCAACAAGGTCCATATGGAGCAGCTCGCATGGACGCTCAGTCATCACATCGGTGAGAGGTGGGTGAGAAGAGGCTACCATCTTGGCATGCCTACACGGCGCGCAAACCAACTCTTTCTCAAGCCTCAACCGTGGCAATCCTCGGACCAAATTGAGTTTACTCAAGCGAGACAAAAGGTCAAAGCTCAAGTGACCCAACTTCCTATGCCACTTCCACAACTCACTCGAAGAACCAGCCAAGAAACAACGCTCAACACCCGAAGACTGAGAAAAATCAGCACGAAACACCTGACCCTCGGGAATGACAATACAGACAAGGTCCCCTCGAGAGTCCAAAATCCGAGAACCACCTGGCCGAAACAACACCTCAAAACCCTCATCCAACAACTGGGACACAGAAAGCAAATTGTACCCCAGCGACTGAACAAGAGTAACACGCCTCAGAGTGATCTTGTCACTCACTTTGATCTCACCTTCTGAAAGCACACGCCCACACCCATTGTCCCCAAAAGTGATGTACCTCTTTGTCACCACCGGGACGAGACTTGAGAACCACCCCCTGTCTCCTGTCATATGCCTCGAGCAACCGGAGTCAATCAACCAAATGTTCTTCACGTCTCCCACCTGAAATTCAAAAACGAGCACGTGAGCGAACAAACGACTCAGCACTGGGGTTAGTACCAAAAGAGTAAAACCAGTGTCGAGCCATTTGCTCGAAAGTGGGGTTAGCACCAACCAAAGCATCTCTCCTACCAAAGCTACCTCCACGAACACCACCACGGTAACCACCCTGAGGGAACCATCCCTCTCTACCTGGAGGAGGACCAAAACCACGAAAGAGAACCCGTGGACCGTCCCTCCTCTCCTTCTCAAAGCTACGACTCCTCCCATCCCCATAGTGAACTCGAGGGGGAGAACGCCTAGCAACCTGACCACCTGCAAACTCTCCAGCCCCACCACCAGAATCACGACCTCCAAAAACAACCCTCGCAGCTATACGAGCACGAAACCTAAAACGCTGCTTGTCTAGGCCTGCACCGGTCTGACCGGTGTCACCTGGGCAGCAGCGCCTCCAACAGCCTTCCGCTCTCCCCAAGCCCGAACTGTCCTCACATTCGCCTTGGCCCTGGGCATCTGCACACGAGGCTCAAGTACACCATTGGAAGGGTGGTACATGTCCTTGTTAGCCCACTCCTTTGCCATTCTCTCCTCTCGCTTCCTGTTGAAGCAAAACTCATCCTTATGGCCATCTCTCCCACAATAGCCACAATGGAACCTCACAAGCTTAGTCTTAGGCTTGGGCTGTCGCTGCTCACTTGGTTTCTCTCCACTCATCTCCTCCACCAGTTTTCCCTCACTATCCTTCTCACTTTCTTTCCCAAAGAACACTTTCCCCGAAGTGCTCACAAACTTGATAGGCTTTTGTAGATCATTTGTGGGTGTAGGAAACACGGGTGGAGCTGGGGTTGTGTCTAGTCGGTTCCTAAGATGGTTAGGTTTTGGGGGGAAATCATTTTTGTGGTGGGTTTTTGGTGGCTGTGGGATATTCTCTCCACTTCCCTCACCAACCTTGTTTGCCCCAAGTCCCTCACCATCCTGCCTCTTAAATGTCTCGATTATCATCCTCAACTGAGGCTCATGACCAGACAACCAACCCATCAACTTCCTTAAATCATCATTCTCATCCTGCAAACGATCAACATAATGTGCAAGTTCCAAATTTTTTAAAGCATGCATTTCACAGGTAGAGCATGATGAAGGCATGGGTTCCTTCAATTTAGCCTCAAGTGAACTAGTGTAAGCACCTAGCAAAGCAGGTCTAGACTTAAGCTCAGCCACTTCAACCCTAATCACATCTAGTTCCTCACACTTGGAGGCATGCTTCTCCTTAGACAAAGCAAGATCAGCAAGGAATATGGAGCAATCAGCACAATCAACCTCATCCGAAACAACAGGGCTAGCCTTAAGGGAATCAATCTCAAGCTTGCTATCAAGCACCTGTGTCTCTAGCTCAGCCACTATAGTCCTAGCATCCTCGAGTGAAGCCCTAAGCTCTTTTCTCATTTTCTTGGCCTCTCTAAGCATGTCATCACGGTTATCAAGCAAAGATCCAAGCCTCTCATTCTCCTCGCGCAAGAAGGGAAGTTCATCACGCACCTCATCGTCGGACTCAGAGTCCGAGTCGCTCTGTGTGCTCTTCTTGCTGCCGGAGCTCAGCGCCATTGTGCAGAACCCGTCTCTCGCGAAGCAGCTCAGCCCGCACAGGTTCTTGGACGACTTCTTGTTGTTGCGACGATCACCTTCATCCTCACTGCTGCTCGAGCTCGAGGTGGAGTACGCGGAACTAGAGTCGACGTCGCTCGCTCCAACCATCGCTCGGGCCTTGCCTCGGCTCTGCTTCTTCCTCGATCGTCGCTCGTCCTTGTACTTGTTCTTGTGCTTGCTCTTGTGGTCACGCCTCGAACGGTACTTGCCGTCCATCCTCGGCTTGTGCTTGTAGCTGTCCTTGTTCTCGGCCTTCTCTGGGCAGTCGGCGACGAAGTGTGCCGGCTTGGCGCACTGGAAGCAAGTCCTCATGTCCTCCTCATGTTCACGCGGTTCTCGTGCAGACTCTCGAACCGCCTCGTCAGGAGCGCCAGCTCGTCCTCTCCAAGCTCGTCGAACTCCTCATGTGGCATAGACATCAAAGAGGAGAAAGAGAACATCCTGGTGGATGGGTTAGAGTTAGCCTTTCCTTTGGAACCACCAACGAGGGCATGACTATGGGAATCAGTCGGTCCCTCGAGCTTGGCAGTCATGCCCCTATCCACCTCAGCCGACTTGAGCTCCGAGAATAGTTCGTTCACTGTCAGAGTGTCATACTTCTCCGACTCCACAATGGCTTCGAACTTTCCGCCCCAAATCGTACGATCCAAAGAGTGTAAGACCTTGACCGCTCTATCATGATCATCGTACAGGAGCACGTCCACATTGGCCCTCATGTTGTTCACAACCACCGTGAACCTCTGAAACAATGCATCGATGGACTCGCCGGGGAGATGAGTGAAGTTCTCGTACTCTCTCCGGTAGGTCGCATACATCCGTGCCTGAACCTGGGCGTTCCCAACATGAGCCTCCTTCAACACCGCCCAAATCCTACAAGCCAAATGCTCGGTGTGCACCCGATCTAACTCAGGCTGACACAAAGCACGAAACAAGTAGTCGACCGCCTTATTGTTGGCGTCGTATCTGTCCCTCGATCCTGGAGCGAGGAAGTCTATCGGTTGGACATAGCCTGTGTCCACCGTGACATCCCAAAGAATCTGACCCTTTCCGCGGAGGAACGCACCCATCCGCTTGCTCCACATCTGGTAGTTCTTGCCATCGAACTGTGGAGGACCCGAACCCCGTTCCTGGTACGCCATCCTTGGATCTTAGACTGGTTAGAGTCAATAAAGACCCGAACCCCGTTCCTGGTACGCCATCCTTGGATCTTAGAATGGGAGCCGATATAAATTCTTCTCGAAGGAGATGGAAACTCCTACAAGATGAACACGGCTTCCAACACACGTCTCCGACTCACTACCCAAGTTGGCCAAGCCCACGTAGCCACTGGAGTGCCACTGGACCTAGGAACCAACACACACACCCTTCCGACCCGAGAACGTAGTGGAACACCAAACCTCGAGTCTTCAGGCCCACACCGGTCAGACCGGTGAGCACCACCGGTCAGACCGGTCCCTACTGGTGAAACTGAGCAACTTTCACTAAGTGGCTCTACACCGGTCAGACCGGTGAGACACACCGGTCAGACCGATCGCAGCCTGAAAGCGCCCAAGGCACCAAACAGGCCAACCGACCACCAAACTGACCCATACTCGAAACAGCAGCACCACAGGATAACAGCGAACACACCAAGACGTTCACCCGAGCAAAATCCCACCGAGGGTTGCACCGGTCAGACCGGTCAAGAGCACCGGTCAGACTGGTGTAGCCTGGGCAGCTCGGGATGAATAGCACCCACGGGTCAACTCCTCCAAATACAAATCTCGATCTCCCAAATCGCTCCACGGACTTGAACAAGACTTTGGGGATATTAGGAACACCTCATGAGGAGTCCATAGCCAAGTTTAATGCCACCAAAACTCGTCTAAAAAGGAGGAATCAAGGAAATCCCGCCAAGAGCACTTCCAACCCAAGAACTCGAGAAACCCCAAAATCGAGCACCTTGAATCACAGCCCAAAGAACCACGAAGGGTTCCCACAAATTTCCCCCATCAAACCCCCAAGAGAAAGGTCCCGAAAACAACCCAAAGAAATCACCAAGAGAGGGCTCCGAAAATCACCACCAAGAACAACCGGGGAAAACACATCCAAACCTTGAGGAACCACGCCGAATCATCTATACATGAAACAAAGGTTCATACAAGGTCTAGCAAGCCGCCCGATCATCCATCCCTCTCAACAAGATCTCACCATGAAGCTCTCCTGCTAGTCCTATGGAAAACCTAGGGAAAATAGGAAGGAAAATGGGAAAATAAATGAGCTAGGGTTCCAAGAGTTGGCTGCCATTCTCTCACCTCTTGGGTTATATGGAGGCAACCGAAAGTCTAAAATGCCCTTTCCTAATAACTAGGGATACAAGCCCCTCAAGGGCGGATTTGGAAGTCTTCATGTCTTCACCATCGGACGGATGCCCAGCGACCGCACCCTGCGTAGCCTCGATGCAAGCCATGCGATCCCGACGCGTGTCCTCCGCTTCGAAGTCTCTGGACTACGTCGTCGCACACCGGTCAGACCGGTCCCCACCGGTAAGACCGGTCAGACTCACCGGTCAGACCGGTCTGGCGCTGCTGCAGCACCGTCTTCGGTTCTTCGGTCTTGGCTTTGTGGATCAACCAAGGAACCCAGTGGTTTTCTGGTGAGCCACCGGAAACCCTGCGAACTCGGTGTAGCCTCCACCAATCTCCACTCATGTCTCGGCTCCCACGTAGTTCCGGCTCGACCTTGGTTTTGAGGCTCAACCAAGAAACCGTCCATGACTTCATCTTGCTGTTCATACCACCATGCGGCCCGCACTTGACCCCGCTGGCCACCGGGTCCCTCGAACGAAGCCTACTTGTCTTCCCCACACCTGGAGGCCTCACCAGCGACGACCTTTCGCGCTTGTTCTTCACCTGCACCAACACCAGTTAAGCCGCAACCTGCACCTGCAATACTTAGCCAAGAATCAGTCCACACAACGTTGTCAATCACTCATCACACAAGGAAGCGACCATCCACCGGTCCTTGAACCACACATGGTCCTCACCTGTTCATCTCCTTCTTCAAGCTTGATTTCTCCAACGACCATCTTTTTTATAGCCTTTGCAGCTGGTACATCCTTGCCTACACACAATTCATCAACTTGCTCCTCTTGAGAGCCATTAGATTCATCAAACGTCGAGTCACATGTGACTTCAACACAACCGGCTTGAGGACACGACAGCCATGAGCGTTTGAGGCGTAACCAAGAAAGATACCTTCATCAACTTTAGATGCAAACTTAGAGAGTTTGGGCTTCTTGTTAAGAATGAAGCACTTACAACCAAAAACTCTAAAGTAAGAAACGTTAGGCTTTTTACCGATTAGGAGCTCATAAGCGGTCTTGTGGCGAAGCTTGTGAAGATACAACAGGTTGATAGCATGACAAGTCGTGTTGATTGCCTCCGCCGAAAAACTATCTGAAGTCTTGTACTCATCAAGCATGGTTCTTGCGGCTTCAATGAGAGTTCTATTCTTCCTCTCCACTATCCCATTAAGTTGTGGAGTATATGGGACAAAGAGCTCATTACCAATGCCTTCTTCATCAAGATACTCTTCAATGTTGGTGTTCTTGAACTCGGTGCCATTGTCACTTCTCACACTCTTGACCTTCATATCAAATTCATTTTGGGCTCTTGTGGCAAACTTCTTGAATATTTCATGAACTTTGCTCTTGTCTTTTACAAAGAATACCCAAGTGTACCGAGAATAATCATCAACAATGACAAATCCATACTTGTTCCCTCCAATGCTAACATAAGCCACCGGACCAAAAATATCCATGTGAAGTAATTCCAATGGCCTTGTGGTAGTGACTACATTTTTGGCGGGGTGAGGGGCACCAACTTGTTTTCCGGCTTGACAAGCACTACAAATTCTATTTTTCTTAAAATGAAAGTTTTTAGTCCTAGGATGTGTTCCCCCTTTAGAAGCTTCTTGAGATTATTCATCCCAACGTGAGCTAGTTGGCGATGCCAAAGCCAACTCAAGCTAGACTTTGCCAATAAGCATGTATCAAGTTGGGCTTTATCCGAGGAAAAATCCACCAAGTAAAGCCTTCCCTTGAGTTTATCCTTAAAGGCAACGGAGTCATCGCCCCTTCTAAAGACGGTCACACCCTCATCGGTGAACAAACAATTGTAGCCCATCTCACAAAGTTGTAAAAAGGACAACAAGTTGTAGTCCAAAGATTCAACCAAATAAACATCGGAAATTGAATGATTGATTGAGATAGCAGTTTTACCAAGACCGACAACCGTTCCTCCACCATTGCCTCCAAAGGAAATTCTTTCCATAGGATTTTCAATCATATCACAAGATGTAAACATTTTCTTCTCCCCGGTCATATGATTTGTACATCCACTATCAATCACCCATTTTGTTCCACCGAAGGAGTATGCCTACAAAACAAGTTATGCTTGTGTTTTAGGTACCCAAGTGGATTTGGGTCCTAGAGTGTTAGTCACAAGAATCTTGGGCACCCACACACTCCTTTTGATCAATGTCCCTTTTGTGCGGGGTCCCACATACTTGGCAACCACCTTACCCTTGTGGTTCCAAGTCAACACATAATCGGCATAGAAGCTATCTTGTGATGCATGTGGGTTGGGCTTCTTGCTCAACTTGTTTGGCTTTGATTTTGGTGCTCTTGAACTTGATAGGAGTGTTGTATCTGACTTGGTTGTCATAGTTCTTGACACCCAATTGCTTCATGCCGTGCACCACATTTTTTGTTCCCATACCCTTGGTGGGGAAGTTCTTGATGAATTGGATGGGGTCTTTTGTACCTTGTTCTTGCTTACCAAGCCCCTTCCCATCCGCAAAGCCAAAATTCTTCATGTAGCTTTACCCAAAGCCTTTGTTGTGGTTTTCAAACTCACCTCTCTTGGGTTCTTTCTTCTTTTCATCAATGAGAGAGTTTGACAACCTAGCAATTTCTTTCTTCATGGCATTCATCTCGGCAATATTAGTAGCACAAGCATTTATATCAATTTTATAATATCTAGTACAACCATTGCTTGTTGATGTTTGAGAGTTAGAGGAAGCATCATTAGATGAAGTTGCAGCATTATTCTTGAGGTTGTCAAGTTGAACTTCTAATGCTATGTGACTAGTCTTTAAGCTATCAAAGCTCTTTTGAAGTTCAAGCTTTTCACCCTCAAGTTTCTTGCAAGCGTCCTTAGCTAGGAAAGATTCCCTAGTTAATTCATCTACCATCAACTCATCTTTAGCTAGGGATTTCTTGAAGGTAAGAATTTCTATCTCCTTTTCTTTGAGCGAGTCCTCTTGCACCTTGAAACCCTTCTTTTCAATTACGAGGGTATTCTCAAGGGCAATGGTTTTCTCCAGCTCTAGTCTAAAGAGTTCTTCTTGCACCTCTAGAGTCCCTTCTCTATTCTCTATATCTTTCATTACAAACATGATTTTTTTAGTTGCCTTTTTACCAAAGCTAGTGATCATTTTTTCAAAATCAAAATCACTTTGACTATCATCATCTAGGGTCAGGGTGGGAGAGTCTACCTTGGAGCCCCTAGCCATGAGGCAAGTGTGGGTGAAGCCATCTTCATCATCGGTGTAATCCTCAAAGAGTGATGACTTCTTGATTGGTTCTCCGATGGATATGGTAGCAAGACCCGCTTCAACGTCGGAGTCGGAGCTATCATCATTTGAATCCCATTCTTCACCCAAATGAGCTTCACCAACTTCCTTTTTCTTGTTCTTGTCAAACTTGTTGGTGTCTCTTCTCCTTAATTTTACATTCGGGCATTCCGCAATGAAATGACCCTCCTTGCCACACCCAGAGCATGGTCTCTTGAAAGTCCTCTTCGTCTTGATCTTGATCTTGTCTTTGTCCTTGTTCTTGTTGAAGAAGCCATTATTTTTGAACATTTTGTTGAACTTCCTCACAAAGAGAGCCATTTGCTCGGGAGTCATGTTCATGTCACTATCTTCATCACTATCTTCCTCGACCACGGTCTTTGAAGTTGATGAGCTTGACTTCTCCTTGCTAGATGCCTTGAGGGCCACTCCCTTGTTCTTCTCAAGTTGTTCATGCATCTTTGACATTTCTTGTGAGAGCTTTGACTCCTTGACGGTGATGAGGTGTTCTTCCGTTCTTCGAAACACATCCGGTAGAGTGAACTTGTTGAAGCCTCTCTTCTCCCTTTTGAGTGTTGGGAGTTGAACATCCCTTGCCATATATGCGGAGAGAATCTTGTCAACCACTTCTCTTCTTCCCCATCTTGTGCTTCCAAGGGACTTTATTTTGTTGATGATCTTGTTCAAGCGGTTGTACATGTCTTGAGGAGACTCATCATCCTTGATGACAAACCTATTGAGCTCACTTTCCAAGGCTCGAATCCTTCCTTCTCTTACTTTCTTTGTCCCAACATGGTTGATGAACAACGTGTCCCACACTTCCTTGGCGGACTTCAACCCATCCACTTTGTCATACTCTTCGGACGTAAGTGAACTCTTGATGATACGTATGGCTTGATAGTTTCTTTGTATCTCATTTGCTTGATCTTGAGTTAGCGTTGCATCACCACTAGGAAAGGTAATGCCCCTGTTCACAATAGTCCAAAGTGCGGGATTCACCGCCATCAAATACTCCTCCATCGAGTTCTTCCACTTGGAATAGCCGGTTCCATCAAATTGGGGTATCTTCCCAATGTGGCTAGAACCCGATGGATGGTTAAAGGATAAGCGAGAGTAATCGAAAGAGGTTCGAGTATAGTCCCTTGATGGTCGTCGAGCGGAGCGGTTGGACCTTGCATCATCAAACTCCTCATCCTCACTATCGGAGGACTCATCACCATGTCCATGCGCTTGATGGCTCGTGCTTGCGCCATGGGTGTTGCCTCCTTGAGGTAGGACGGGAGGTGTGCCAACAACATTGTTGACGGGATCACCTTCGACGAGATTTGGGGCTTGATCACTTGGATTCGACATCTTCTTAACTCCAAGCGGTTAAGCTTCAAATGTGGAGCATTTGGCTCTGATACCAATTGAAAGGATCAAGATGTCAACTAGAGGGGGGTGAATAGTCGAACCTGAAAAATCACAACCTTTTCGCAGCAGTTAAATTCAGGTCCGGAGTTTCCAGATATTTTTCTGGATACTCCGGGAAATCCGGAGAATCCAGGAAAATGTCCGGATATTCCGGCCTGTCAGGGGGGAATCAAATTTGACAGAAATTAAACTTGATCAAATGTAAATCTGTGAAAATAGGTTATGCACTGAGATGAGACAAGCCTGTTTATCCACTCCAATCTTGTAGAAACCTCACCACGAGATAGATCGGCACCAAACCCTAGATATGTGCTCAATAGAGAAACAAGCATACAACGATATGAACAAGTACAAGAGACACAAGAATTTGTTACCGGAGTTCAACCTCACACCTTGAGGTCTACGTCTCCGTTGAGGTACCCACAAAGGGTGGACCTTTACACCTAGGTCACTTTCCTCCCTCTAGCGACCACAAAGATCAAGCTAGAGTTACTTACTCGAAATCGGGGTGATACAAACTTCCTTGGGCAGCCACAATCTTTGGATGCTCCAAGGCAACGCCTAGCCGGCTAGGAGCTCAAAGCTCCAAGAGTAACAAACACGAATTTTGCCAAACAAGCGAAGAACGAGGTGCTCTAGAGATGGGAAATCTGCTCACTAGCACTCTCCAAAGTCTTGCTCTCAAACCCTCTTAAATCCCCACGACAAATTTCACCAAACTTGAGCCAGAGGGAGTAAAGGAGCGAGTAAAGGAGCCAGAGGGAGTAAAGGAGTGAGTAAAGGTGTGAAGCTGTTCAGGTCGAAATGGTAGGAGGGAGAGTAAAGGAAGGGGTGGAGGGGGCTTTTATACCCCCTCACCCAGAATATAGCCGTTGAGGCTTTAAGACATGGAGTATCCGGGGCAAACCCGGAAACTCCGGGAAGTACGGAGATTCCGGGGTAAACCCGGAAGGTGTCTCTCATAAGTTTTGTTTTAGCAACTAAAGCACATGTTCAACTCTTGGAAAACACAATTCCTGTCCCTCTTGATAGTACGACATTCCTAGGACTCAAATTCAAAAGTGTAAAATAAATAAAGCTTCTTAGGAACCCTTTGTAGCATCACTTTCTTTTTGTAGTGTCAATGAACTGCACTTGATGCCACACATAATTTTAATCCCTGCTCATGGCCTAGATAAATCATTAGGTACATAAGTATGTGTCACTAAACCACCAAAACCCACTTAGGGGGCCAAGATACTCTTAACTGCTGTTGAGCATTTCAGAACTGGAAATTCCCTGAAGGTTTTCCCTGGGATGGCTTCATCGTCCATCGTCCAATTAAAGATTGCTGGGACGGGTTTGGAGAATTCTTTTTCACAAAGCGAAACTTCTTGTTAGTTCCACTACCCGGAGCAAAACCCGACGGCCTCTTCTTGTCCATGTGGGCCTTTTTCATGGCATCCTTTTGGGATATAGCCTTGTTCACAAGATCGTGGAAATTTTCTGGCTCAAGCAAGTTCAGTCGCACATATAATTTGCCATCTAGCCCATCACGGAACCTTCCCATCTTCTTTGCATCAGTATCTACGTGATGTCCACCATATTGGCACAGGCTGTTGATCTTCTGGGCGTAACGGTACACCGTATCAGATCCCTGCCTGAGGGCCAACAACTCCCTCATCTTTCTATCCATTAATCCCTTCGGAATGTGATGGCTCTTGAGAGCTTGCTTGAAATCATTCCAAGTGACAGCACGCCCTTGCAGCATAGACTTGAAGTGATCCCACCACATTAAAGCTTCTCCTCGCTGTTGCAGAGTTGCGAAGTTGGCTTTATTCTCCTCGGAGCAAGGCATCACAAAGGCAAAGAACTTTGCCTCGATGGCCTTGATCCAAGTCCTCCGCCTTGGAAAAGGTCGGTGGCTTCATCCTCATGAACTGAGCATACGTGGTGACCTGATTAGGCCCCTCGTGATTGGCCCCATGTGGTGGCCCTCGGTTCATCTCCTGAGCTATCTGCTGCTGCGTCTTCAGCATCTGGTGCAGCACCTTGGTTTGAGTGGCCATGAAGGCCTCCGACGGTGTCATGGGCTGTGGTGGCGGCAGGTCACTGCTACCGGTCGCTCCGAACCCGTTGGGGGAGCTGCGCGTGGATCCCACCATCTGAAATGCGCCTTTATTAGTCACATAGCCAAAATCTTACTCAGAAAGGGTGACAAGTGCAATCATGTATGACCATAGCTCAATTGTATTCATATGATGATGGCAGCAACAATTGGAAAATATTATGTAACCAGAAATAAGATTAATAGAATCATTCTTCAACATAGTTAGGAGGTACGATAACTCAAGTGCCTCGACCTGGCTTTCAATTTGCGGAGAAATTTTCCATTTCGCGCGTACGGAGAAGGTAACACGCGAAAGGTCACCAAGTTGTTTTAGCCAATGACCGGCACTCACCAAAAACATCGTAGTTCTCTCATTGATACGCAACAATGCTTAGTATGGGCGAGCACAATTATTGTAACACTCAACACACTTGGGTAAACAACTCGCAACAAGGTCTCCATAACTTGGTTGAACCACATCAAACTCAATTCGATAAACAAAGTGCTTAAGCATTCTATATTACAACACGATGGATAGGGGGTCCAAGGACACTACAATACTCAAGTCTGAAAACATCATGATACAACTGGGTTACAATGCAATCGCACTGCACGAAAACATACTCCTAAGCTGATTATTATAATCATCCCGAAGGTGACACCTAGGAGCACAATTCTTTTTGATGTCGTTCGGTGGCAACCTAGTTACCAACTGAAGCACCACTACCCGCAGGTGAATCTTAGGGTCGGTAACGGCGGTCCAGCGTGGCTCATCTGATCCAGACCAGACTAACCCTGGTGCTCCTCCGGAAGTGCCTGTACTGGAGGTAGCGGCTGTAAGGCCACTATGGCCTGCAAGGCTGCAACCTGCACCTCGGCCTCCTCAACCTGCTGCTCCATATCAGCAATGTTTTGCAGCAGCGTCAATCTCTCTATCTCATGAGCATCGGCATCCTCCTCGAGGTCATGAACGCCTCGAGATCCACGATCCTCTGGAGACGGTCACCTCTTTCTAACTCTAACTGGAATCTCCTGGCGCGTAGCCTATCTCTCTCCTACTGCATTTGAGTAAGTGTAAAGTTCAGCTGTTGGTGAGCTGCTGATAGCTTCTGCCAATCTCGCCTAGCTGCCTCTAAACGCTGCCCAATAATCGCTGCAGTGTTGTAATGCAGCCCTGAAGTGTAAACACGACATTAAGACAACGTGCTAGCGTCTGCGTGACATCCAGCGGCTTGGCTAACATCAACAGCTCCCTAAGATGATCCATACGATCCAGCCATGCCGGGTTGTGAGGACTCACAGTGGAGAACAGCCCGAATGGAGAGAGAGCCACCACGGTAGGATTGTGGTCGCAGAAGTCTGTCAACACTCGAAGAGCAGCTGACTCGACGGTCTCGTGGGTAACAAAACCCCAGTAGACAAAGCTCAAGTCGAACTAGTCGGCGTGGTCCGGGTGTGGTAGCACAGTGATGATCACCCTGAAATGGGGAACGCCCAAGCGCTCGAACTCGGACACCTCGTAAGTCGGTGGAGTGGTGAGCGGCGCTGAGTGCTTCCCACGCAAGGCGAGGAAAACCCTCCCAGTGCAACCCGTTGGTACGGATCGTACCGTCAGTGTCGAACTCGTGAAACACGGGGAAAGCCATCAGTACAGAAAATGTAACACATGTCAGGTCTCAAAGAGACAACATGTCAAATGGTGAAGTTCTGGCAGTTGTGAATTAAAATTCATGACTACCAATCCAGAACCCCATAAATTTTCCCAAGTATTCCGGCTACTACAAAATGTTTCTTTTACACACTTTTGGTAATCACGGGTTGAGCTCGATCAAAAAGAACCAAGGTGGAAGGATGCAAGGTCTAGGTGTTGATTTCGTGTAAACAGCAAGCCTAGGTTCACTTAGAAAGGTTCAACTCAAGGTTGAGAAAAGCTATGATCGAAAATCTTTGCGAGCAGAAACTAGATTAGGTTGGGAGCAACTTTTGTTTGAGACACCTATTTTAATTACTTCCTAAAGCATGGTGTAAGAACATAAAGAACAAGCTTTTACAAAATTTGGCAGCATAACACTATAAATGAGAGATGCTCTGGCTTAGAAAACACACACTAGCAAAACTTCCTTAGAGAATGTACAAGGTATTGTTTTGGGTCATTTTAGTTTGTTTCGATTTTTAATATGCATGCAATACTTGAGCTTTTATTCGACCTCTCATGGCAATCAAGCCAAAAATCGAAGTTAGTGTCGGTGGCAAGGCTTTTATTCGTCTCTCCCTATAATAACTAGTCGAGAGCTATATGGTACTCACTTAGCAACTAACGAAGAGATGTTATGTACCTGCAGAAAACGAACCTTCCGTGCCAGCATGTCACGAAAGCGTCCACATACATTACCGTTCACTATAGAAACGGCATCCATGCATTAAGCCACTGCATGGACAGCGTCCAACCTCGGACACCCTCCGTTTGAATGGAGTGTATCCTTGCCTCGCATATTCGAAATGCGGAATGCTCACGTATGAAACACGTGGCGACAACACAACTTATAACCAGACGCGAAGATGGGATCCGTGGAATGGATCACTCCATCAACCCTCACCTAAACCAATCCACTTTGGTCATTAAGCAGTAATAAAGTATCATCCCGTCGTTAGTCGCCGGGTTAACACCCGATAAATCACTTATATAGCAACAAGGATCGACATATATCCATTAAAACTCACACGAAGGCGAGTCCAGAGATACCACATAATTAACAACAGAAATTCACCCCGAAGGGTTTAATTATTACAAACCGAAGTTTTTGTCATCACAACGTAGTTCAGAGTTTTCGAAACAGCAGAATTAAACTAAGCGAAAAGCGAGAACACCACGGGAGGCCACCCTGATGCCTTCATACGTCATCCTTCACCCACTCCAGCTCCCAGCCGGGCGGGATCTCTCCGGGCCAAACATCACCAGAGGCATTACCTGGAGCAACAGATTATAGCAACGCTGAGTATACTAATACTCAGCAAGACTTACCCGTCGGTGATAACTACTTCATCAACTCTAAACATGAAAGGCATTATGGCCACTGGGTTCTTTTGCTGAAAAGTAACAACGAGTATGTCCTTACTTTCAAGATTTTAGCACAAGTTCAGTGGGTTTAATCTTTTCTAAATTAGCTGATCCAGTACAAACAAGGTTGTACAATACAATTAATCCAGCATAATTTTCATCAACTTCCATCATTAGGGATCTCATGGCTAGTGAAGTAAGTAGTCTCAGATAATGGTGAGAGGCCGACAGTCGATTGATTCAAACCTTGCAAGGTAGACCTAAACACACAGTGGGATGGCCCCGTGAGGAGAACCACCAAGCAGTTCCCAAAACTCTTTGGGTCGGGATCGAATCTTGCAGTCTTTGGTGCAGGCTATCCGGCATACCCCGCGAGGCACCCGGACTCACCATGCACCACCGGTAGCTAGCCGTGAGACACATCCCAAGATGAGTAATAGTAAGATCCCTCACAGCCTCATTAAGGTACTAGGCTTAACGGTCCCATTCCCGACAAGTGCTTAGTACGTTCAAACACTTAACCCACAATAGCCATTGGACCGGAGCCCAAATCCCATGCTCTTACCACATGAGCAATCCATTTAAGGAGATCTTATGATTCCTACCTAGGAACCTATTCTCGCGAGTGACATATCACCCGACTTGTAACGGTCCTATAACTTAGCAGCTATCGACCTATCATACTAGTGAGTACACAGGTATCTAGAGATCATGCATCTAAGGTTCCAAACAACGCCTAAACTTAAATGCACAAGCATCCATAGATAATTGTATATTAAATTTTGAAACGTTGGGTTAAATGCACCGAGGCTTGCCTTCGTTAGCAAGGTTAGCCTGAGAACCCTCGGTTTCGTCGAGTACTTCGCTTCTCCTTCCTCGGCTTCTGGGATGAGTGAGTAGTCCCCGTCGGGAAGATCTACACGGAATGCAATGCAGGGTTCAGGTGATGTGATAGATTACTTATCTTATCCAACTCTTGTTGTCCCTATTCACTTTAATAATAATTAATTATTAACTTCTTTTTTACGACGGTTATTATTGATATGTTTTTATTCTTTTTAATTGAACACTTAATTAATGGTTCCTTTTATAATTTGTCATTTCATGTGAAGATTTAGTACTTCACCTCTCACTAGTAAAGGTGTGTACAAAGATAATTATATACAATTTAATTCTTCAACGGCAAGGGTGTATTCTTAGCTCTTAATTAAGTTTGATAACACTTTACAAAAAGGGAAAAGAATTAAAAAGGCATTTTCCTAATTTAATCAAAACATTAATCTATAAAAGGCCTTCAAAGCTTTTATTTAACAATAAATCACAAAAGATTCAGTGGAGAGTTTCTTAAGCATCAACACACCCATACTAAGTCACTGAACACACATGCAATGCTTGCGAAGCTAGAAAATTAATTACTTTGAAAATAAAAAAAGCTAGCTAGCCATTCAAGTCAAATGCATACAAAAATAAATAAGCATCCAAATGCTCCAAACTTCCTCACACATTTTCTCTGGTCCTAAACCATCCTCGAAAAGAAGCAAGTACACCTAGAACTACTATTGATCTTGCATTATTAAATTACAAAGGAAAACATACATATATTAAGAATAAATACTTCTGCACAATGCAAAATTGTGATTAATTCACCAGAGGTGTAACTTGGCATACCAAGACAGTATGCAGAAGTTGGGCTCAAGAACATAATTATTTTTAGCTACAAAAATCATCTAGTCAGATTGTGCATGAAAGGAAAATAATTCATATAAAAAGATTTACATCATAACTTTGTGCAATGTTTGGCACAATATCTAGTCATAACCTCACACACAACATATCCTAAAATTGGATACAGAGAATCTATGGGTTTTGTGATATCTCAGACACGAGTCAAGTATAATGTATATCTCAAACAACCAACTTAACCAAGGGCATCCAGAACATTTCACCTCATACATTATTCTAACACATACAGGAGAAGCTATTTTGCCAAAGGGACCCTTAAAACTGATTCAGCTTCACCAGCAAATCCGCTTCACCAGCACAGCCACAGCCGTGCCAAACGCACCCTACGTGAAAGAGGTGTTGCCTTCACTAGCTTCACGACGGTTATGCTGCTGCTAAGACTTTTTCCTCCACCGTACTGTCACTATGCAAGGTAATCAAACACTTTCACATATAATCGCATAGGGTTAAGCTAATTACTATGATTACCACAAACCCTACTAAGACCACATGTTGTGCAAACATAGGTACACAAAGCATTCGCAAAGACATAGATCATAAAGCATCGATAGGCATAAGATTCATGTCTAGATTACATATCATGCATCCATCTAACCCTAGAGACGAACGGAGACATTACCCCATCATCTTACATGGATTGAAGCAAATAGGGGTGATGGAGACTCCAGAGAACGTCATCGATGGAGATGGTGGTGATGAAGCTTGGGAACACCCCTAGGCCAGCGGCTTGGAGTCCTCTTGATTCCTTCACTCCATCGGTGTTGATCCTTGTGACGAGCTCATCCAACTCTCTCCATCATCTTATGGCGGTGGTTTTTTGGTGAATGGCGTCGGTAGAATGATTGGATCTGAATGGTAACCTCTTTTTGGGCGCCTAAGGTGTTGTATTTATGGCTTTGGAGAGTCGTAGCGCGTGCTCCACCCCTCCTTGAACAAGATCTTCCTTTGGAGAGAAGCGAACGTGGTTTCTATAAAATCAACCTCGCTCAGATTTTTTTGATTCGCATCCTTCCTTGCCGGCACCATATCTCCCTCATCTGGACTACAAATAATGCAAATTCTGTGTCCAGGTTGTGTGCCACGAAATTATCTTCAGATTTGGTACTCATGGCTTTCCTTGGAAGCGAAGAGATCCCAAAATAGCTTTGGAAGATGATCTATCTGGTTTCGGATTTGTCTACGCAGCTAGCATTTCGGGGGCCATATCTCCTAGCTCCTTGACCCGAACCGGGCCTTCCACATGTCCAAATCTAAGGTATCATCAAGGCAAACATCTTTAGTACTCAAACTTTGCCATTAGAGGCCGTTTAAGTATCCGAATTTGCACCGAAAGATGATGTTGTTATGGATTGCGAGAATATCTCTCGGGCTGAGTTGATCTCGTTGGTAAACCTCCTAGTACATGGAGTATTACGTGTTGATGCTTCGGTCCTTGGTCCATTTGGAGTCATGTTCATCACGTGTCTTGACTTGTGACGGGCTTCATAATCTTCTCATTAAGTGTTTGATGAACTTATCACAAAAGTCTCCTCTTTAATGTTGATTTACTGCGTAAACAATAAACTCGAAAAACCATATGAAAGTGTGAACTTGTTACATCATTAGTATGCCTAGTGATGGGTTAGTCACAATTCAAAGCACAACCCAAAGTGTAGCAAGTGCTCTTGGTTGACTGAAATCAACCGTCAACATAACCCCATGCTTAGACCTTGCTCGTCCTCGAGTAAGTAATCCTTGCTTTAAAGGGAAATCAGCGTTGCTTTCCAATGTTGCCCCTGCCCTTAGTCATTCAAGACGAGGCTAATTGCTCTCTCTTAAGAAATTAGTTTTAAAGTTCTAGTTGTGACCGACTTCTTTTTCATTATGGAAGATAGACTAAAAATAGTTTACAAGCCACATTTAATAAACATGATGCTCTCAAACATAAGTGAACTTCAAGCCATTACCTTGTTCCATGGAAGAATTTTTTTAAAAAATGCATATACAACATAAGTGAAAATCTCTTGCAAAAGATCATGGAAACACTCATCTCATCAAGTCACTCAAGCCTATACTAGATTATTTTCAACTTATTCTACTCATTTGTGACAGTGGAAGGCTTATGCGGAGCTTGGTAGGTTAAAAAAAATCCTAGAAAAACATACATCCGAAATATTGTCACATTAAGAGAGATATCTACTGGAATTACAATATGGGAAAGAGAGATGGAAAATAAATGTGGTAAAGAGAGAGGGATGAAACACACACATTTAGATAGGTGGACATGTGCAAGTGGCAAATGGATGATCCCGAGGCACAAGTGAAGTCCTCGTTATCGGATTGCACATGGTTGGAAGATTTGAGTATGGATTTGTCATCAAGGCACAACTTATGAAGCAAAAAGAACTTAGGAGCAACATTATTATTTTTTACTTTTACTTTATTTCCTTCTCATTTTCTCTCTTTCATTTTTTATTTCTTCTTCCTTTTTCCTTACTTTTCTTTTCTTCTCATCATAACTTTTTTTCATTTTTCATTTTTTCTTTTGCTCCTCAGATTTTTTTGCAACATAATATTTACATAGGATTTGTCAGAGATGATGTGATGACTCCTCCCACATGATTGAACGATTCTTATCCTGAAGCATAAAAGAGAGGGAAAATGACTGCTAAAGTAAGCATAAATTCCATAATCTTACGGAATATCTCAATCTCCATCGAGAATTTTACTCCATACTCAAATTGGGTTGTGGACAAGGAGGTCATCACACAAAGATGTTTTTGGTTTAGGTTGGATGCCCAACAAGGTTTGTGAAATTTCCGATGTGAAAACTCATAATGCATGGACAAAAAGGCTAGCATGAAAAGCTACACAAAGGAATGACCAGCTTCTTTATTTCGAACCATAGAAATCAATCCTAATCCAACTCATCAAAGCATATGTTTGCAATCTACGGGGTTTGTTATCATAGAACATATATGTATATGGCTTTGGTAGGTAGAACTTTGTAAGAGCACAAAAGTTAAGTTTTTATAAAAACAACAAGTTATCCGGCTATCCATAAACTCAAATCAAGGAGCAAAGATATGTATGTGGGTCTAGAGCATAGTCATTTCACCTCCACAAATAAAAGATCCAGTATTTAAATTAATTTATCATGTTATAGAGAGCAATTAGCCAAGACATGTATAACTTCATGTGGGTAAAACAAAGCGGCAACTTTCATCATTTTTCCATAAGCATAGGCAATATAAAATATCAAGGTGGACACATGATCATTCCTATTTATTGAAAATAAAAAGAAACCTAGGTTGTCCTCCTAGTAGCAATGTCATTGTCAAAGGGGAAAACAAAAGTTGCACCTAAGGTTGAAGGCATACTTACAAGCATTTGTTTTCGGAAAAAGAAGGTCTATGGGGGTATTACCATCTTTTGTAGTTTTTCGTGATCTTCTCCCGACATCTCCATGTATGTGGATTTACTTTTGTCTTGATTTTCCAATGCTCCTAATCTTCTGAACCTCATCATGAATGATTAATGGAGTCAATGGCCGCCTTCTCTTCAATGTTATCATCAGTATCTCCTCTTTCTTGTTCTCATCATCTCCTTGATGTCTCTTTTTCATGGATTGCCCCTCTGTCCAGAACAGAACATATATCAAAACATATATCAACATGTGGTCATTCATCGAAAACGGAGTTCAAACAAGGGATCTATGTTCGTTTTACATCAGCGCTGCATGCTATCAAAAACTGATTTCAGGACGTGTTGCACTCGGTGATTCGGGCATAACTGCTTGTAGGAACCTCCGATTGTCTTGATTCTTGATTTGTTAGAATCGTAACTTCACGGGGCTTCTAAATATCCAAAAGTATTATGTGTTTTCTCTTTGAGACCATGCAGAATTTTGACGAGATCGGTGACTTCTTGCGCATTGATTCGGAGACGTTAATGATCTTGATCATTCTATCTTCTAGAGCGTCATGTTGATCTTCCGTGTAGAAGATTCAGGGTCTCCCCCATGCTTAGCATTTTGCTAGGTATGGAAGAGGAAGACAAAACATTTTTATCTTAGTCATCCTTGAATTTCCTTGTAGTGAGAGTCTTTATCGTGCCTGCAAAACATTTTAAGCGCACATCCTACCCCCAAGATGACGTTTGGGAGTAGATAGATTTGCCAACAATCCAACAATGTTTCTAAGGACTCTTAACTTATGACATAATTAGTCTAATGAGAAATAAAAACCTAATGAGTGTATGTGGTGTAAGGTGTGTATGCACATGAGAGGAAAGCACATAAACAAAGACAATGTTTTCACCTAGTTCTAAACGCCACGTTTACAACTAGGTTGCCGAATTTCTCCATAGCCATAAAGGATGATTTATCTAGGGTTAAAGCACCATGTCTATACCTAGATCAATAACTCTTATAACACAAGACAAAATTAAGTGCATTGCAAAGCTTATAAACTAACTAAGGCAACATGAAAACATATGAAAAGCTAGCTAGGTTTATCGAACTTAATGATGATGGTCCGCAATCATGTTTAAACACCACATTCACACCAGATTGCAAAAGGTAAATACTCATAAGGCCTCATGAAGCATTAAAATGGAAAATGAATTGTACATCATTAAGTATATAAAACAACCAAGCCAACTATATGCAAAACATGTATATGCAAAGAAGCATCACAATTGATAACAAAATGCAATGCATGCAAATAAATAAATATGAGCATGTACATGATGGTGGTTCTAAAAAGGAAAATTAAACAGCCACAAGTTGATCATCATAAGATGGCGCCATTCTTTATTCTCTCTAGGAAACTAATAAAAATATAAAGAAATGGGTTGCATCCCGAAAAGTGCTTCATTTAAAGTCTAAGAGCTCAACTTTCTCACATACCTTTTTTCGTCGCATAGCCATGGTCCTTCATGCAAGAAGTAAAGGTATCCATGCAACTTTAATTCACTTCCCATGTTATAATTTATCATTAATAGAAGACTTTCCCATGATATCCTTTTGCTTCATCACTATCTCCTTCTTGAAGGACCGATACGGCGAACCAGAGAAGGGGGGAGTGAATGGGAGCCGATAAAAATTCTTCTCGAAGGAGATGGAAACTCCAACAAGATGAACACGGCTTCCAACACACGTCTCCGACTCACTACCCAAGTTGGCCAAGCCCACGTAGCCACTGGAGTGCCACTGGACCTAGGAACCAACACACACACCCTTTCGACACAAGAACGCAGCGGAGCACGAAACCTCGAGTCCACTGACCAACACCGGTCATACCGGTGAGCACCACCGGTCAGACCGGTCCCTGCTGGTGAAACTGGGCAACTTTCACTAAGTGGCTCCACATCGGTCAGACCGGTGAGACACACCGGTTAGACCGGTCACAGCCTGAGAGCCCCCAAGGCACCAAACAGGCCAACCGACATCCAAACTGACCCAAACTCGAAACAACCCCTACACTTGTGTAATTTAAAATACGTTTGAAAATTTGTTTAAAAAGGTTTGTGACAAGCCTTTAAAAATAGTTATGAAAAGGGCTGTGAAAAAGATGTAAAAGATTTGATTTAAAAAGGTTTTAAAAAAATTGAAAAGGATTTGAAAAAAAAGAAAGGAAAAAAACAAAACAACCATACCTATCTAACCTATCCCGCGGCCCATCCTCCCTCCCCGCGGCCCACCAATTTCGCCCGGCCCAATTAAACCCCCCGGCCCACCTCTTCCTTTCCTCTCTCTCTCCTCTCGCCGACAGGTGGGACCCACCTGTCCGGTGAGTCTTCCACCTCCGCCGCCTCCTTCCTTTCCCGGGCCGGCCGCACCGCACCCCTAGCCTCCCCGCGCCGCCCGCCCGCCTCCCCCGCCGCCCCCGCGCCCGTCCGCCTCCTCCATCGAGCCATTAAGGAACCGCCCCACTCACCCACCGCCGCCTCACCCCTTCCTCTCCCCCAAAACCGCCGTGCACCGAGCCCACCGGCATTAATGGCGCCGGCGCCACCGACCTCGCCGCCACCGCCTTACGCGCCTACTCCCTTTCCCCCTCCGCCCTATAAAGGATGAGCACAACCCCTTTCCTCTCCTCCCTCTCCACAGCTCCACCGCCGCGGAGCACCACCGCCACCGCCGCCCCTCACCGCCGATCTCCTCCTCCGCCGTTTTTCCCTCCCCTCCGAACTCCTGGCGAGCATCCGCATCTTCCCCTCTTCCTCCTGGAGTCTTTTTCTCGCGATTTGGAGCACGGGAACACTTTCCGGCCATCGCCGGCGAGCTCCGCCGCCGCCGCCGTCGCGCGCGCGCGCCGCCGGCCGCCTCCCGTCGCCGCTGCCGCCTGTGTGGCATCTGGGCCGTCCGATCGCAGCGGGCGGTCCAGATTAAAAGGAGCCGCATAACCCTTCGACGGTCCACCGTGGACCAGTGGACCGGGTCCACGGGCGCCGGACCACAGCATGGCGTCATGCTTGTGTCAGCATTGCGTCAGCGCCGGCCAATCGCAGCCCGCCACGTGGCGCCACCACAGCTCACCCGCCGGCCGCCCTGGCAACTTTGCAAATAAGCCCCCCCATTTCTAGAAATTACAAATATACGCTTCCACCTATATCAAGCCTTTCAAGCAGGTCCTTGTTTTTATGTTTTGAACCCTGAACTTCATAGTTTTCATGTTCAGCAGCCCACCCTTGACCTTTTACATGTTAGACATCCTAGTTTCACACATAATTATGTTTAGGTCCCTGAAATCTTGCTAAAAACCCCCTGGAAGTTTATCATATTCACAATTTAGTCCCTAAATCTTGTTTCAGCCATATCTTTTCCATCCTAGCTCCGTTTTACGCGCTCTTGGTATCCACGCGACCGTCTCTCAGAGCCCGTCATTTCTAAGAGCTTGTTTTAGTCTTTTGGTATTGTTTGATGTATTGTTTTATTTATTGTATGTTTTTCTTGCATGATCGTAGCCAACGCGCCGTTCGATGAAGAACAAGTGCAGAGCTTTGCAGATAAGGGAAGTACGTTATCGTTGGAGAAAGGCAAGTGACCCTAACCACCCTTCTACCGATGCTTTAATCAAGAATACTATAAATTAATCGGAACATGGAGAACCACCCAGGAAAACAGTGCAACCACAGTCCATATGGCTCTGGCTTAGCCAATTAATTAGGTGTGTGATTGTATTGACGACCTTATCCGAAAGGAACACAGGGGGCTCCAAGTTGCAGGGGTATAGCCTGATTCTTTTGGGGTAGCAGCCTTTGCTATGGTGCTGACCACTAGGGAGGGTTATGGTCCGCCCGAGTCAGAATCGTCGTGGGTTGTTGATGCTTTTGCATATCTTTGTAAAGGCTTCGTAGCGTCCCTATGCAATCACACCTCGGAAGTGTGGTATTGTGCCTGATCTGCACATGCGTGGTTGGGTTCAAAGTTCTTCGGAACTTTTACATGAAATGTGGTGAAAGTGTGCAACCTCTGCAGAGTGTAAAACTGATCGATCAGTCGTGCTCACGGTCAAGAGCGGCCTGGACCCTCACATGATTAATTGAACTTAAAGATGGATTAATATTGCTTTCCAGTTATTCCTATGGCCTTGCTGAGCTCCAACCATTGGTGTGCTCATCCTTGCTTACGCTGTTCAGAGAAGAATCCCGGAGTGGAGTACTTCACCGACTACGAGGACTTCTGAGGATGCGATCAACTAGTCAGAAGCCTGTGGAAGATGAAGATGGAGTCGCGTCTTCATAGTTATCGTTGTTCGTGTAAAGACCTCCGTGTCTACCCTCGTGAGTGTAATAAAAGTTAATAAACCTTTATGTACGTTTTGAGCAATGTCTTGTGATATTACACTCGTGAGTCTATCATATGTGTGAAATTATGATCCTGGCACACATGTGAGATGCATTCGGTTTTCTACGGAAAATCGGGTGTGACAGAGTGGTATCAGAGCATTGCTGACTGTAGGATGCAGCCTCAGATAGAAATGCTCGATATTGAGGACTCTTTATCTAGAAAGCCTTTCCGGCATTCAAAATATCTCATTTACACATAAAAAATATTTTATTCTTTATTCTTTATCAAAATCTTATCTTTTGTTTTCTTCTACACTGAGTTAGATTCTTGTTCTTCCACCTTGAACTACCACACGTGTTTTATAGGATAGTTTTTTAGGTTGCCTACCTTCTATCAGTTTCGTTTCGATAGAGCCGTTCTTGTGAGGACGTGCGATGTAAATGCTTCTTGATTGTAAACATGCATGATTTGGATCTTTGACATGATTGGAATGTTTTTGTGGAGTGATGGCCACAAATGCATCAATAAAATAATTAAAGTTAAAATTTGAATTTTAGCCCTTTTCTCTGATTCACCTTTATCAATTCGACTTCCTATCGGAAAACTTCTCTCTCTAACAATCAAATGATAAACATCAGGTCAGGAGCTGGACAGGATATTCCGTTCGTGCTCACATCGACAATCAGCTGAATCAAGTTCCCTCCTCCACCACAAGAATTAGCAATGGATCCCACGATGCAACAGTTCTTTACGGAACAGATGCAGTTAATTCAGAACCTCACCGCCACTGTCCAGAATCTACAGGCACAGCAGAACCAGCCGCCACCTCAAGGACCTGTACCACCTCCACCACCAGTGAACAAGCATAGAGAATTCATGAGCCACAACCCACCCACATACTCTCACTATGTGGATCCCCTCGATGTTGATGATTGGCTCAAGACCATCAACAAGATGCTGAATATCACCCAATGTAATGACCGTGAGAAGGTTTTGTATGCCTCGGGCCGTCTGGAAGATGCAGCATCTGATTGGTGGGATGCTTCCACCGTCATGCATGCTGCTGCCGACACCATTACTTGGCAGGAGTTCCAGGAGAGTTTTCGTACACATCACATCCCAGCTGGTGCGAAGAAGCTGAAGAAGAAGGAATTTCTAGCTCTAAAGCAAGGCAACATGACAGTTAGTGAGTATCTGGATCAGTTTACTCATTTGTCCCGCTATGCACCAGATGAAGTCAACACGGATGCCAAGAGACAAGAACGCTTTCTCGATGGTTTGATAGGGCCACTTAACTATCAGTTGCAGAGCCACACATTTCTTAACTTTCAGATGTTACTCAATAAGGCTGTAGGCTTGGAGAATAAACGCAAGGAACTTCGTGAACAGAAACGCAGGTTTCAATCTCAGGGACAATCTAGCAGCAACACCCGCCCTCGTTACAACTCATCGCAAGACTCTCAGTTTCGTTCCAGCACACAAGGCAGAGGCCATGGACAGAATCAACCGTTCTATCGTTCGTTTGAGGAACCCGAAGAATCCAACCCAATGACACCTCAGGCTCCAAATCCTCATCAGAACCACTCAGGTGCACCAGTAAGGAACACTACTCCAGTTCATCCCAGTGGTTGCTTTAACTGCGGAGAATTAGGACACTATGCTAGTATTTGCCCTCAGCGCAATATGCAGACACCTCAGAGAAATAACAGAGGCCAACAGAACTATATGCATGGTAGGGTGAACCATGTGACAGCTGGAGAAGCTCAAGGAGACAAAGATGTTGTGCTTGGTACGTTCCTTATCAACTCCATACCTGCAACAGTTTTATTCGATTCCGGGGCATCACATTCATTTATTACTGAACGATTCGTGAGAAATCATGATGTACCCAGGAGTTCCATGAAGACACATTTGCTAATTAGTTCTCCAAATGGTGAAATGAAATCCACCTATGTATGCCCACAGGTCAATCTTAAGATCGGAGAGATAGATTTTCAGGCTGACTTAGTGATTCTAACATCAAGTGGGATAGATGTGATCCTTGGTATGGATTGGTTAAGCAAGCATGATGGAATCATTTTGTGTGCCAAGAAATCGGTGCTCTTAACTACCCCGCAAGGAGATAGGATTGAGTTTGCCGCTACAAGCCCGAAGAAGGAGAAGTGAATAAGCTTTGTGGTAGTAACCCATCATCTTTCAAGACGTCTTGTATCTCCTCCTCTTGTTTCCCGATCCCTCCGAATCTCGGGACAAGATTCTCTTTAAGGGGGTAGGATTTGTAACACCCGAAAATTCCATCACAATAAAATATTGTTAGCAACATGGTTTAGTTTTATTTTCTAAGGATTTAATAAATTCGAATAAATAAATTTGCCTATAATTAAATTAAACAACATTTAATAATTATAATCAACCAAGTGTTTGTGCATCATGTTGAAATGCATGAGTTTAGGTTGTGGTGTGATTTTAAAAGTCCTTAAAATAATTATGAAAAAAAGAAAGTTTGTGAAAATTTGTGTAATTTAAAATACGTTTGAGAAGTTGTTTAAAAAGGTTTGTGACAAGCCTTTAAAAATAGTTATGAAAAGGGTTGTGAAAAATATGTAAAAGATTTGATTTAAAAAGGTTTTAAAATAATTTGAAAAGGATTTGAAAAAAAAGAAAGGAAAAAAAAACAAACCTATCCCGCGGCCCATCCTCCCTCCCCGCGGCCCACCAATTTCGCCAGGCCCAATTAAACCCGCCGGCCCACCTCTTCCTCTCCTCTCTCTCCCTCTCGCCGACAGGTGGGACCCACCTATCAGGTGAGTCTTCCACCTTCGGCTGCCTCCTTCCTCTCCTAGGCCCGGCCGCACCGCACCCCAGCCTCCCGCGCCGCCTGCCCGCCTCCCCGGCTGCCCCGCGCCCGTCCGCCTCCTCCATCGAGCCATTAAGGCACCGCCCCACTCACCCACCACTGTCTCACCCCTTCCTCTCCCCCGAAACCGCTGTGCACCGAGCCCACCGGCATTAATGGCGCCGGCGCCACCGACCTCGCCGCCACCGCCTTGAGCGCCTGCTCCCTTTCCCCCTCTGCCCTATAAAGGATGAGCACAACCCCTTGCGTCTCCCGCACCCCTCCCTTCCTCTCCTCCCTCTCCACAGCGCCGCCGCCGCGGAGCACCGCCGTCCCTCGCCGCCGATCTCCTCCTCTGCTGTGTTTCCCTCCCCTCTGAACCCCTGGTGAGCCTCCACATCTTCCCCTCTTCCTCCTGGAGTCTTTTTCTCGCGATTTGGAGCACGGGAACGCTTTCCGACCATCGCCGGCGAGCTCCGCCGCCGCCGCCGCCGGCCGCCTCCTGCCGCCGCTGCCGCCTGTGTGGCATCTGGGCCGTCCGATCGCGGCGGGCGGTCCAGATTAAAAGGAGCCGCATACCCCTTTGGCGGTCCACCGTGGACCGGTGGACCGGGTCCACAGGCGCCGGTCCACGACATGGCGTCATGCTTGTGTCAGCATTGCGTCAGCGCCGGCCAATCGCAGCCCGCCACGTGGCGCCACCACAGCTCACCCGCCGGCCGCCCTGGCAACTTTGCAAATAAGCCCCCCCAATTTCTGGAAATTACAAATATACCCTTCCACCTATATAAAGCCTTTCAAGCAGGTCCTTGTTTTTATGTTTTGAACCCTGAACTTCATAGTTTTCATGTTCAGCGGCCCACCCTTGACCTTTTACATGTTAGACCTCCTAGTTTCACACATAATTATGTTTAGGTCCCTGAAATCTTGCTAAAAACCCCTTGGAAGTTTATCTTATTCACAATTTAGTCCCAAAATCTTGTTTCAGCCATATCTTTTCCATCATAGCTCCGTTTTACGCGTTCTTGGTAACCACGCGACCGTCTCTCAGAGCCCGTCATTTCTAAGAGCTTGTTTTAGTCTTTTGGTGATGTTTGATGTATTGTTTTATTTATTGTATGTTTTTCTTGCATGATCGTAGCCAACGCGCCGTTCGAGGAAGAACAAGTGCAGAGCTTTGCAGATAAGGAAAGTACGTTATCGTTGGAGAAAGGCAAGTGACCCTAACCACCCTTCTACCTATGCTTTAATCAAGAATACTATAAATTAATCGGAACATGGAGAACCACCCAGGAAAACAGTGAAACCACAGTCCATATGGCTCTGGCTTAGCCAATTAATTAGGTGTGTGATTGTATTGACGACCTTATCCGAAAGGAACACAGGGGGCTCCGGGTTGCAGGGGTATAGCCCGGTTCTTTTCGGGTAGCAGCCTTTGCTAAGGTGCTGACCACTAGGGAGGGTTATGGTCCACCTTGAGCTGTAACTATCGTGGGTTGTTGATGCTTTTGCATATCTTTGTAAAGGCTTCGTAGCGTCCCTTTGCAATCACACCTCAGAAGTGTGGTATTGTGCCTGATCAGCACATGCGTGGTTGGGTTCAAAGTTCTTCGGAACTTTTACGCGAACTGTGGTGAAAGTGTGCAACCTCTGCAGAGTGTAAAACTGATCGATCAGCCATGCTCACAGTCAAGATCGGCCTGGACCCTCACATGATTAATTGAACTTAAAGATGGATTAATATTGCTTTCCGGTTATTCCTGTGGCCTTGCTGAGCTCCAACCATAAGTGTGCTCATCCTTGCTTACGCTGTTCAGAGAAGAATCCCGGAGTGGAGTACTTCACCGACTACGAGGAGTTCTGAGGATGCGATCAACCAGTCAGGAGGCTGTGGAAGATGAAGATGGAGTCGCGTCTTCATAGTTATCGTTGTTCGTGTAAAGACCTCCGTGTCTACCCTCGTGAGTGTAATGAAAGTTAATAAACCTTTATGTACGTTTTGAGCAATGTCTTGTGATATTACACTCATGAGTCTATCATATGTGTGAAATTGTGATCCTGGCACACATATGAGATGCATTCGGTTTTCTACGGAAAATCGGGTGTGACAACTTGTTTGTAACAACCTCACCTTTCTCTCCCTCTTTGTTCTTCCACACCCACTTTGTACCAATCGGCTTACACCCTAGGGGAGGGTCAACCAACTCCCAAACCTGATTCCTCTCAAAGTTCTCCAACTCCTCCTGCATCGAATTAAGCCAATTGTGATCAGATAGTGCGTGTCCAATGTCTTTGGGCTCAAAAGTAGCAACAAATGCAGCATGAGCAAAATGAGAGTTGTTTCGAACCCTCGACTGTGTAATGCGTTCATTCATGTCGCTGATGATCCTCGAAGCTGGATGATCCACTTGTACTCGCCGGGGAGGTTATCGCCTCGATGCTACCTCCCCCTCAACATCAGCTTCTCCTCGTTCTTGATTTGTCGTCGTAGGTGTAGGAGAGGGTCCGTCCACCACCGTAGTCGAAGTAGTGGGTACATGTTCAGCCGGGGGCACCACACCGCCATCTTCATCGTCTCCATGTTCATGCTCCTCCTCTTGAAAGATCTCCTCGCCAAGCTCATCATCACCTGCACACTCAAAGACAAGCTGACTACGTGGCTCTGTCTCGTCGAAGGTTACCTCGCAAGTCTCCATGATTTGGTTAGTTTCAAGATTGAGCACATGATATGCTCTAGAATGACATGCATAACCAAAGAAAATACAATCGACTGACCTAGCCTCAAACTTATTCAACTTCCTGCCTTTCTTCAGAATGATACACTTGCAACCAAAGACATGGAAGTGACTCACCTTGGGTGTGTGACCATGCATCAACTCATAGCATGTGTTCTTCTTGTGCACTCTGAGGTAGATCCTGTTTGACACATAGCACGCGGTATTCACCGCCTCAGCCCAATACCTCCTCGGAGTCCTATGCTCATCAAGTATCGTCCGAGCCATCTCACACAAGGTCCTGTTCTTCCTTTCCACAACACCATTCTGGGGAGGCGTATACGGACTCGAAAACTGGTGCTCAAGACCCAAGTCATGGCAAAAGGTTTCAAAACGAGAGTTTCTGAATTCCGAGCCATTATCACTACGGATTGTTCGTATGGCATCTCTGTGCCTCTCGTTCCTCAACCACAAGACCAGATCCCGAACAAAACCAAACGTCTCCCCCTTATCCTCGAGAAAGGACAACCACGCATACCGAGAATAGTGTCCACCACAACAAGGACATACCACTTCCCACCCGCAGATCGCACACGAGCTGGGCCAACAAGGTCTATATGGAGCAGCTCGCATGGACGCTTAGTCATCACATCGGTGAGAGGCGGGTGAGAAGAGGCTACCATCTTGGCATGCCTACACGGCGCACAAACCAACTCTTTCTCAAGCCTCAACCGTGGCAATCCTCAGACCAAATTGAGTTTACTCAAGCGAGACAAAAGGTAAAAGCTCAAGTGACCCAACTTCCTATGCCAGTTCCACAACTCGCTCGAAGAACCAGCCAAGAAACAATGCTCCACACCCGAAGACTGAGAAAAATCAGCACGAAACACCTGACCCTTGGGAACGACCATACAAACAAGGTCCCCTCGAGACACCAAAATCCGAGAGCCACCTGGCCGAAACAACACCTCAAAGCCTTCATCCAACAACTGGGACACAGAAAGCAAATTGTACCCCAGCGATTGAACAAGAGCAACACGCCTGAGAGTGATCTTGTCACTCACTTTGATCTCACCTTCTGAAAGCACACGCCCACGCCCATTGTCCCCAAAAGTGATGTACCTCTTCGTCACCACCGGGACGAGACTTGAGAACCAACCCCTGTCTCCGGTCATATGCCTCGAGCAACCGGAGTCAATCAACCAAATGTTCTACAAGTCTCCCACCTGAAATTAAAAAACAAGCACGTGAGCGAACAAACGACTCAACCCTGGGGTTAGTACCAAAAGAGCAAAACTAGTGCCGAGCCATTTGCTCGAAAGTGGGATTAGCACAAACCAAAGCATCTCTCCTACCAAAGCTACCTCCACGAACACCACCACGGTAACCACCCTGAGGGAACCACCCCTCTCTGCCTGGAGGAGGACCAAAACCACGAAAGAAGACCTGTGGAACGTCCCTCCTCTCCTTCTCAAAGCTACGACTCCTCCCATCCCCGTAGTGATCTCGAGGGGGAGAATGCCTAGCAACCAGACCACCTGCAAACTCTCCAGCCCAACCACCAGAACCACGACCTCCAGAAACAACCCTCGCACCTGTACGAGCCCAAAACCCGAACTGCTGCCTGTCCAGGTCTGCACCGGTCTGACCGGTGCCCCACACCGGTCTGACCGGTGTAGCCTGGGCAGTAACACCTCCAACAGCCTTCCGCTCTTCCCAAGCCTGAACTGTCCTCACATTTGCCTTAGCCCTGGGCATCTGCACACGAGGCTCAAGTACACCGTCGGAAGGGCGGTACTTGTCCTTGTTAGCCCACTCCTTTGCCATTCTCTCCCTTCTCTTCCTCTTGAAGCAAAACTCATCCTTATGGCCATCTCTCCCACAATAGCCACAATGGAACCTCACAAGCTTAGGCTTAGGCTTGGGCTGTGGCTTCTCACTTGGTTTCTCTCCACTCAACTCCTCCACCAGTTTTCCTTCACTAGCCTTCTCACATTCTTTCCTAAAGAACACTTTCCCCGAAGTGCTCACAAACTTGATAGGCTTTTGTAGATCATTTGTGGGTGTAGGAAACACGGGTGGAGCTGGGGTTGTGTCTAGTCGGTTCCTAAGATGGTTAGGTTTTGGGGGAAAATCAGTTTTTTGGTGGGTTTTTGGTAGCTCT
The DNA here is from genome assembly GCA_947561735.1 of Cenchrus americanus. Lineage (NCBI taxonomy): Eukaryota > Viridiplantae > Streptophyta > Magnoliopsida > Poales > Poaceae > Cenchrus > Cenchrus americanus. Next base: position 150,301,741 of record OX387242.1, on the reverse strand, counting down.
GGGATATTCTCTCCACTTTCCTCACCAACCTTGTTTGCCCCAAGTCCCTCACCATCCTGCCTCTTAAATGCCTCGATCATCATCCTCAACTGAGGCTCGTGACCAGACAACCAACCCATCAACTTCCTCAGCTCATCATTCTCATCCTGCAAATGATCAACATGATGTGCAAGTTCCAAATTTTTCAAAGCATGAATTTCACAGGTAGAGCATGATGTAGGCATGGGTTCTTTCAGCTTAGCCTCAAGAGAGCTAGTGTAAGCATGCATCTCATCAATCTTAGCATGCAAAACAGGGCAAGAAGTGCAAGCACCTAGCAAAGCAGGTCTAGACTTAAGCTCGGTCACTTCAACCCTAAGCACATCTAGTTCCTCACACTTGGAGGCATGCTTCTCCTTATACAAAGCAAGATCAGCAAGAAAGATGGAGCAATCAGCACAATCAACCTCATCCGAAACAATAGGGCTAGCCTTAAGGGAATCAATCTAAAGATTGCTATCAAGCACCTGTGTCTCTAGCTCAGCCACTCTAGTCATAGCATCCTCGAGTGGGGCCCTAAGCTCTTTTCTCATTTTCTTGGCCTCTCTAAGCATGTCATCACGGTTATCAAGCAAAGAGCCAAGCCTCTCATTCTCCTAGCGCAAGAAGGGAAGTTCATCACGCACCTCGTCGTCGGACTCAGAGTCCGAGTCGCTCTGTGTGCTCTTCTTGCTGCCGGAGCTCAGTGCCATGGTGCAGAAGCCATCTCTCGCAAAGCAGCTCAGCCCGCTCAGGTTCTTGGATGAGTTCTTGTTCTTGCGACGATCACCTTCGTCTTCACTGCTGCTCGAGCTCGAGGTGGAGTATGCAGAACTGGAGTCGAAATCGCTTGCTCCCACCATCGCTCGGGCTTTTCCTCGACTCTCCTTCTTCCTTGATCGTCGCTCGTCCTTGTATTTGTTCTTGTGCTTGCTCTTGTGGTCGCGCCTCGACCGGTACTTGCCATCCTTTCTCGACTTGTGCTTGGAGCCGTCCTTGTTCTCGACCTTCTCCGGGCGATCGGCGACGAAGTGTCCCGGCTTGCCGCACAGGAAGCATGTCCTCGTGTTCCTCCTCATGTTCACTCGGTTCTCGTGCAGCCTCTCGAACCTCCTCGTCAGCAGCGCCATTGAACTCCTCATCTGGCATAGACATCAAAAAGGACAAAGAGAACATCCTGGTGGATGGGTTAGTGTTTGCCTTTCCTTTCGAACCACCAACGAGGGCAAGACTATGGAAATCAGTCGGACCCTCGAGCTTGGAAGTCATGCCCCTATCCACCTCAGCCAACTTGAGCTTTGAGAACAGCTCATTCACCGTCAGAGTGTCATACCTCTCTGACTCCACAATGGCCTCGAACTTTCCGCCCCAAATCGTACGATCCAAAGACTGTAAGAGCTTGACCGCTCTATCATGATCGTCGCACAGGAGCACGTCCACATTGGCCCTGATGTTATTCACAACCACCATGAACCTCTGAAACAAGGCATCGATGGACTCGCCGAGAAGATGAGTGAAGTTCTCGTACTCTATCCGGTAGGTCGCATACATTCGTGCCTGAACCTAGGCATTCCAAACATGAGCCTCCTTCAGCACCGTCCAAATTCTACAAGCCAAGTGCTCGGTGTGCACCCGATCGAACTCAGGCTGACACAAAGCACGAAACAAGTAGTCGACCGCCTTATTGTTGGCGTCGAATCTGTCCCTCGATCCTAGAGCGAGGAAGTCCATCGGCTGGACATAGCCTGTGTCCACCGTGACATCCCAAAGGATCTGACCCATTCCGCGGAGGAACGCACCCATCCACTTACTCCACATCTGGTAGTTCTTGCCATCGAAGTGTGGAGGACCCGAACCGCGTTCCTGGTACGCCATCCTTGGATCTTAGACTGGTTAGAGTCAATAAAGACCCGAACATGCTTTGATACCACTTGAAGGACCGATACGGCGAACCAGAGAGGGGGGGGGGAGTGAATGGGAGCCGATAAAAATTCTTCTCGAAGGAGATGGAAACTCCAACAAGATGAACACGGCTTCCAACACACGTCTCTGACTCACTACCCAAGTTGGCCAAGCCCACGTAGTCACTGCAGTGCCACTGGACCTAGGAACCAACACACACACCCTTTCGACCCGAGAACGCAGCAGAACACCAAACCTCGAGTCCACTGACCAACACCGGTCAGACTGGTGAGCACCACCGGTCAGACCGGTCCCTGCTGGTGAAACTGGGCAACTTTCACTAAGTGGCTCCACACCGGTCAGACCGGTGAGACACACCAGTTAGACCGGTCATAGCCTGAGAGCCCCAAAGGCACCAAACAGGCCAACTGACCACCAAACTGACCCAAACTCGAAACAAACTCGAAACAGCCCCTACACTGGACAACAACGAACACATCTAGACGTTCACCCGAGCAAGAACCCACCGAGGGTTGCACCGGTCAGACCGGTGTAGCCTGGGCAGCTCGGGATGAACAACACCCGCGGTTCAACTCCCCCAAAACCAAACCTCAATCTCTCGAATCACTCCACGGACTTGAACAATACTTTGGGGATATTAGGAACACCTCATGAGGAGTCCATAGCCATGTTTAATCCCACCAAAACTCGTCCAATAAGGAGGAATCGAAGAAATCCCGCCAAGAACACCTCAAACTCTAGGACCCGGAAAACCCCAAAATCGAGCCCCTTTACTCACGAATATGGGAGGGTCATCACAGCCCAAAGAACCACGAAGGGTTCCCACAAATTTCCCACATCAAATCCCCAAGAGAAAGGTCCTAAAAACAACCCAAAGAATTCTCCAAGAGAGGACTCCAAAAATCACCACCAAGAACAACCGGAAACGACACATCCAAACCTTGAGGAACCACCCCGTATCATCTATACATGCAACAAAGGTTCTTACAAGGACTAGCTTGCCGCCCGATCGTCCAACCCTCTCAACAAGATCTCACCATGAAGCTCTCAAGCTAGTCCTATGGAAATCCTAAGAAAATAGGAAGGGAAAATAGGAAAGCAAATGAACTAGGGTTCCAAGGCTTGACTGCCATCCTCTCACCTCTTGGGTTATATGGAGGCAACCGAAAGTCTAAAATACCCTTCTCTAACAACTAGGGATAGAAGCCCCTTAAGGGTGGTTTTGGAAGACTTGAAGCTTTCTCCATCGGACGGATGCCTGGTGACCGCAACTTGCTTAGCCTCGACGCAAGCCTTGCGATCCCGACGCGTGTCCTCCGCTTCGAAGATTCCGGACTGCGTCGTCGCACACCGGTCAGACCGGTCAGACCCACCGGTCAGACCGATCTGGCACTGTTGCAGCACCGTCTTCGGTTCTTCGGTCTTGGCTTTGTTGATCAACCAAGGAACCCAGTGGTTTTCTGGTCAACCACCGGAAACCCCGCGAACTCGGTGTAGCCTCCGCCAATCTCCACTCATGACTTGGCTCCCACGTAGTCCCGGCTCGACCTTGGTTTTCAGGCTCAACCAAGAAACCGTCCATGACCTTTCGCGCTTGTTCTTCACCTGCACCATGCGGCCCGCACTTGACCCCACTGGCCACCGGGTCCCTCGAACGAAGCCTACTTGTCTTCTCCACACTTGGAGGCCTCACCGGCGATGACCTTTCGCGCTTGTTCTTCACCTGCACCAACACCAGTCAAGCCGCAACCTACACCTGCATTACTTAGCCAAGAATCAGTCCACACAACGTTGTCAATCACTCAACACACAAGGAAGCGACCATCCACCGGTCCTCGAACCACACATGGTGCTCACTTCTTTATCACCCTTCGGTGCTGCCTTCACTCCTTGAATTTTTTTAATGTCCAGAACAAAAAGTGTAGCGAACATGGCCTCATATGCCATTAGTTCAAGTTTGATTTTGGTGATTCATGACAATATGATCAATGGGACTAATCATATTGTTTAACATGTCTTTGTAGACATTTCTAGGACCCAAGGATGCAAAAATATCACATGCCAATTTTCTACTTCTCAAGGGTCAAAAACGAGAAAGGAAAGGAAAATAAAAGACATCGTCAGATGAACCGACGGTACCCTAGAAGCAAAATTGAAGTTGGCACCGTCGGTTGAATGGACGGTCCATTTTGTAGATGCGTCGGATGATTGGAAGCAGAAGATAGTAGCACCAGATGATCCGACGGTCTGAGCGACGACACCGTTGGTCTATCCGATGCATCATTTGAATCAAGACAGAGCCACGCCAAGACTGGAGCTTTAGCATCAGATGAACCGATGGTGGAGCAGTGGTTCATCCGACGGTCTTGAAGATGCAGACAATAAGATTTTGGTGAGGAGGCCTTCAATACTGGATGATCCGACACACCGTCGGTGTATAGCGTCGGAGCAGTTGTGTCAGTATATCTTCAACGGCTAAGTGACGTGGAGGGCACAAGATGAACCGACGCCTAGAAAAAGCATAACATTAGTTCATTTGACGCTACCTTTTTCAGTGGTCGTTAGCCAATGGCTCTTTGGATGCCTTGGGCTATTTATACCCCCTCCACTCATCCATTTGAGGTTGCTGAATTGTGTGGAGGTGTAGAAGAGCGAAAGACACCAAGAAGATCATATCTAATCCATCCAAGTGCTTAATTACTCATCCTTAGACTTGCATATGCTTTGTGTATGTGCTTAGTGCTGAATTTATGCAACATCAAGTCATCAGAAAATCCCAAGTTCGGGCCTTGCTCAAGTAGTTCATTAAAATAGTCCCAAGCTTCATCAATTTCTTCATCTTCTCCTTGTTTGAAATTAAGCACTTGCCTCCTTAAATCTTGAACCTTGCTTATGGGAAATAACTTCAAAAGAAACTTCTTCACTAGCTCATCCCAATTTCCTTTTGCTTCAATGGATGCAAGTGTGTACCATCTTCGTGCTTCATCTTTGAGAGAGAACGAAAAAAAATCCACATGAACCAAGTGGCCGGAACTCCTTCTTGTTGCATTGTGTTGCATATCATCATGAATTTCTTAATGTGTCTATATGGGTTTTCATCCTCCAATCCTCTAAAGGGGTTGTAGCAAGCGTCAAATCTGATTTTTGTATCTCAATGTCCTCCATTGACGGCAGTGCTAGCTCCCTTAGTAACATCTCTTCGTCTTGCAATGGTGAGGTGAACAAATCCATCTAGGCACAAGAAAATAGAAAAACAAAACAAAAGATGGTGAGGGTTGGTACAAGACAGTGATTAAGGTAGATAAGTGTTACCTCCCGAGGGATTAGTATCTCATGAACATGCATCTACTGCATGAAAGAGGTGTTGCCTTCACTAGCTTGACGACAGTTATACGGCTGCTAAGCCTTTTCTCTCCACCGTACTGTCACTTCACAAGGTAATCAAACACTTTCACGGATAACCGCATATATACCTAAGCATCCACAGGGTTAAGCCAATCACCACGATTACTAGAAACCCTACTAAGAACACATGTTGCACAAAAATATGTAAACATAGGATTCGCGAAGACATAGACCCTAAAGAAAAGATAGGCATAAGATTCATGTATAGATTACATATCATGCATCTATCCAACCCTAGGGACAAATAGAGGCATTACCCATCATCTTACACGGATTGAAGCACATAAGGGCGATGGAGACTCCGGAGAACGTTGTCAATGAAGATGCTGGTGATTAATCTTGGGAACACTGTCGGTGTTTTAGACCGGCAACATACCAAGGGGAGTACCCGAGGTAGATGAATGTGGCCTCGCCGAGATCGGTAACTCGAAGGAAGAGACACGTGGCACACAATTTAGACAGGTTCGGGCCACGAGGTGCGTAATACCCTACGTCATGTATGCTGCGTAGCTCTAGAATGATGGGATGTCATTACAAGATGATGCGTCATGAGAGAGAAGGGTCCCTACCTCGCCTTATATAGTCCGGAAGGCAGGGTTACAGGTCGGTTTAGGGAGAGAGTACTAGTCGTGTACGTCTAGTAGCCCTCTACACAGTACATGGTATGTATAGTGATGAGGACATGACACCCATGCATACGACCATGATTGGTGCATGGAATGGAGTAGAAGAAGTCCAACAAGGGTTTCCAAGTCAACAAGGAGGTACAAGGTTGATCCGGTTTGAGTCCCCGAGGTGGAGGCCAAAAGCAATTCAAGTTCGAGTCCAGTTCGGAGTCAAGGAGCAGTGCACAATAAAACGGACGCCCAGGTCACATACAGAGTCGGTTTTGGACGTTCTATATATGGTTGGAAGCAGAATTTCATAAAGCTTCCAATGGCTCCAGTCTTGTTGACGTCCAGAATCTGCCAAAGTGCTGCGCTGATAGTTTGGTTGGGCCTTAGGCCCAAGTTGGGGGCGCCCCACCCCTGGTCGCCCCCAACCCTAGGACGCCCTGTCTCTTATATTTTCAGTAGCCGCCGCCTTAGAAACTTGAGTTTGATTTATTTGCTAGCCTTAGCTACAACCGAACAGCCGCCATCGTGTCGCCGTCATGTAATTCAGACTCCACCTTCGAGTGATATTAAGATTGCTCACCTCAGATTCTTGTTCGTTCTTCGATTGCGCATAGGAATTGATCTTCGGTTGCTCACCTCAGTTTGGAGGTCGGTTGGCCTGTTTGGTGCTTTGGGGGCTTTCAAGCTGTGACCGGTCTGACCGGTGCGTTTCACCGGTCTGACCGTTGTGGAGCCACTTAGTGGAAGTTTCCCAGTTTCACCAGCAGGGACCGGTCTGACCGGTGGTGCTCACCGGTCTGACCGATGTTGGTCAGTAGACTCGAGGTTTGGTGTTCCGCTGCGTTCTCGAGTAGGAAGGGTGTGTGTGTTGGTTCCTAGGTCCAGTGGCACTCCAGTGGTTATGTGGGCTTGGCCAACTTGGGTAGTGAGTCGGAGACGTGTGTAGGAAGCCGTGTTCATCTTGTTGGAGTTTCCATCTTTTTCGAGAAGAATTTTTATCGGCTCCCGTTCACTCCCCCCTCTCTGGTTTGCCGTATCGGTCCTTCAAGTGGTATCAGAGCAGCTCAAGTCGGCTGAGGTGGATAGGGGCATGACTGCCAAGCTCGAGGGTCCGACTGATTCCCATAGTCTTGCCCTTGTTGGTGGTTCGAAAGGAAAAGCTAACACTAACCCATCCACCAGGATGTTCTCTTTGCCCTCCTTGATGTCTATGCTAGATGAGGAGTTCGACGTGCTTAGAGAGGACGAGCTGGCGCTCCTGACGAGGCGGTTCGAGAGGCTGCACGAGAACCAGGTGAACATGAGGAGGAACACGAGGACATGCTTCTAGTGCGGCAAGCCGGGACACTTCGTCGCCGATTGCCCGAAGAAGGTCGAGAACAAGGAAGACTACAAGCACAAGTCGAGGATGGATGGCAAGTATCGGTGGAGGTGTGACCACAAGAGCAAGCACAAGAACAAGTACAAGGACGACCGACGATCGAGGAAGAAGGAGAGCCGAGGCAAGGCCCGAGCGATGGTTGGTGCGAGCGACGTCGACTCCAGTTCCGTGTACTCCACCTCAAGCTCGAGCAGCAGTGAAGATGAAGGTGATCGTCACAAGAACAAGAAGTCATCCAAGAACCTGAGCAGGCTGAGCTGCTTCGCGAGAGACGGCTTCTGCACCATGGCGTTGAGATCCGGCAGCAAGAATAGCACACAAAGTGACTCGGACTCTGATTCCGACGACGAGGTGCGTGATGAGCTTCCCTTCTTGCGCCAAGAGAATGAGAGGCTTGGCTGTTTGCTTGATAACCGTGATGACATGTTTAGAGAGGCCAAGAAAATGAGAAAAGAGCTTAGGGCTTCACTCGAGGATGCTAGGACTAGAGTGGCTGAGCTAGAAACACAGGTGCTTGATAGCAATCTTGAGATTGATTCCCTTAAGGCTAGCCCTGTTGTTTCTGATGAGGTTGATTGTGCTGATTGCTCCATCTTTCTTGCTGATCTTGCTTTGTTCAAGGAAAAGCATGCCTCCAAGTGTGAGGAACTAGATGTGCTTAGGGTTGAAGTCTAGACCTGCTTTGCTAGGTGCTTGCACTTCTTGCCCTGTTTTGCATGCTAAGATTGATAAGATGCATGCTTACACTAGTTCTCTTGAGGCTAAGCTGAAACAACCCATGCCTACATCTTGCTCTACCTGTGAAATGCATGCTTTGAAAAAATTGGAACTTGCACATTATCTTGATCGTTTGCAGGATGAGAATGATGAGCTGAGAAAGTTGATGGGCTAGTTGTCCGGTCATGAGCCTCAGTTGAGGATGATGATCGAGGCATTTGAGAGGCAGGATCCGGAGGGACTTGGGGCAAACAAGGTTGGTGAGGGAAGTTGAGAGAATATCCCAAAGCCACCAAAAACCCACCACAAAAATGATTTTCCCCCCAAAACCAAACCATCTTAGGAACCGACTAGACACAACCCCAGCTCCATCCGTGTTTCCTACACCCACAAATGATCTCCAAAAGCCTATCAAGTTTGTGAGCGCTTCGGGAAAAGTGTTCTTTGGGAAGGAAAGTGAGAAGGCTAGTGAAGGGTAACCGGTGGAGAAGTTGAGTGGAGAGAAACCAAGTGAGCAGCCACAGCCCAAGCCTAAGCATAAGCCTGTGAGGTTCCATTGTGGCTATTGTGGGAGAGATGGCCATAAGGATGAGTTTTGCTTCAAGAGGAAGCAAGAGGAGCGAATGGCGAAGGAGTGAGCGAACAAGGACAAGTACCACCCTTCCGATGGTGTACTTGAGCCTCGTGTGCAGATGCCCAGGGCTAAAGCGAGTGTGAGGACAGTTCGGGCTTGGGGAGAGTGGAAGGCTGTTGGAGGTGTTGCTGCCCAGGCTACACCGGTCAGACCGGTGTGGGGCACCGGTCAGACCGGTACAGGTCTGGACAGACAACATTTGGGGTTTTGTGCTCGTACAGGTGCGAGGGTTGTTTCTGGAGGTCGTGGTTCTAGTGGTTGGGCTGGAGAGTTTGCAGGTGGTCAGGTTGCTAGGCATTCCCCCCCTCGAGGTCACTACGGGGATGGGAGGAGTCGTAGCTTTGAGAAGGAGAGGAGGGACATTCCACGGGCTTCCTTTCGTGGTTTTGGTCCTCCTCCAGGCAGAGAGGGGTGGTTCCCTTAGGGTGGTTACCGTGGTGGTGTTCGTGGAGGTAGCTTTGGTAGGAGAGATGCTTTGGTTTGTGCTAACCCCACTTTCGAGCAAATGGCTCGGCAATGGTTTTGCTCTTTTGGCCCCAGTGCTGAGTCGTTTGTTCGCTCACGTGCTCGTTTTTGAATTTCAGGTGGGAGACTTGAAGAACATTTGGTTGATTGACTCCAGTTGCTCGAGGCATATGACCGGAGATAGGGGGTGGTTCTCAAGTCTCGTCCCGGTGGTTACAAAGAGGTACATCACTTTTGGGGACAATGGGCGTGGGCGTGTGCTTTTAGAAGGTGAGATCAAAGTGAGTGACAAGATCACTCTGAGGCATGTTGCTCTTGTTCAATCGCCGGGGTACAATTTGCTTTCTGTGTCCCAGTTGTTGGATGAGGGCTTTGAGGTGTTGTTTCGGCCAGGTGGTTCTCTGATTTTGGACTCTCGAGGGGACCTTGTCTTTATGGCCGTTCCTGAGGGTCAGGTGTTTCATGCTGATTATTCTCAATCTTCGGGTGTGGAGCGTTGTTTCTTGGCTGGTTCTTCGAGTGAGTTGTGGAAGTTGCATAGGAAGTTGGGTCACTTGAGCTTTGACCTTTTGTCTCACTTGAGTAAACTCAATTTTGTCCGAGGATTGCCACGGTTGAGGATTGAGAAAGAGTTGGTTTGTGCGCCGTGTAGGCATGCCAAGATGGTAGCCTCTTATCATCCGCCTCTCACCGATGTGATGACTGAGCGTCCATGCGAGCTGCTCCATATGGATCTTGTTGGCCCAGCTCGTGTGCGATCTACGGGTGGGAAGTGGTATGTCCTTGTTGTGGTGGACGACTACTCTCGGTATGCATGGGTGTTCTTTCTAGAGGATAAGGGGCAGACGTTTGGTTTTGTTCGAGATCTAGTCTTGAGGTTGAGGAACGAGAGGCACGGAGATGCCATATGAGCTATCCGCAGTGATAATGGCACGGAATTCAGGAACTCTCGTTTTGAAACCTTTTGCCATGACTTGGGTCTTGAGCACCAGTTTTCGAGTCCGTATACGCCTCCCCAGAATGCTATTGTGGAAAGGAAGAACAGGACATTGTGCGAGATGGCTCGGACGATGCTTGATGAGCATAGGACTCCGAGGAGGAATTGGGCTGAGGCGGTGAATACCGCGTGCTATGTGTCAAACAGGATCTACCTCAGAGTGCACAAGAAGAAAACATGCTATGAGTTGATGCATGGTCACACACCCAAGGTGAGTCACTTCCTTGTCTTTGGTTGCAAGTGTTTCATTCTGAAGAAAGGCAGGAAGTTGGATAAGTTTGAGGCTAGGTCTGTCTATGGTATTTTCTTTGGTTATGCATCTCATTCTAGAGCATATCGTGTGCTCAATCTTGAAACTACTCAAATCGTGGAGACTTGCGAGGTAACCTTCGACGAGTCACAGCCACGTAGTCAGCTTGTCTTTGAGTCTGCAGGTGATGATGAGCTTGGCGAGGAGATCTTTCAGGAGGAGGAGCATGAACATGGAGACGATGAAGATGGCGGTGTGGTGCCCCCAGCTGAACATGTACCTACTACTTCGACTACGGTGGTGGACGGACCCTCTCCTACACCTATGACGACAAATCAAGAACGAGGAGAAACTGATGTTGAGGGGGAGGTAGCATCGAGGCGAGAACCTCCCCAGCGAGTACAAGTGGATCACCCAGCTTCGAGGATCATCGGCGACATGAATGAAGGCACTACACGGTCGAGGGTTCGGAACAATTCTCATTTCGCTCATGCTGCGTTTGTTGCTACTTTTGAGCCCGAAGACATTGGACACACGCTATCTGATCACAATTGGGTAAATTCGATGCATGAGAAGTTGGAGAACTTTGAGAGGAATCAGGTTTGGGAGTTGGTTGACCCTCCCCCAGGGTGTAAGCCGATTGGTACAAAGTGGGTGTGGAAGAACAAAGAGGGAGAGAAAGGTGAGGTTGTGAGAAACAAGTCGAGGCTTGTTGCTGAAGGGTTCAGTTAGAAGGAGGGATCAACTACGAGGAGACCTTTGCTCCTGTAGCCCATTTGGAGGCGATTAGGATCCTTCTAGCCTTTTCCATGGCTAAAGGGTTCAAGTGGCACCAAATGGATGTGAAGAGTGCTTTCCTTAATGGTGTGTTGGAGGAATAAGTGTATGTGAGGAAACCTCCGGGGTTTGAGAGTGAGAAGTACCCCCACCGGGTGTACAAGTTGAGGAAGGTGTTGTAGGGGTTGGAGCATGCGCCTAGAGCTTGGTATGGTAGGTTGAGGGGGTTCTTGTTTGAGAGGGGTTTCGAGATGGGGAAGGTCGATCAGACCTTGTTTTTGCTAAGGCAGGGCAGAGATATCCTGATTGTGCAGGTGTACGTGGATGATATTGTCTTTGGTAGCTCGTCTAACTCTCTTGTTGCAAGGTTTGCAGAGGATATGAGCAGATAATTTGAGATGAGCATGATGGGCAAGTTGCAGTTCTTCCTCAGGCTACAAATCAAGCAATCAAAGTAAGGAACATTTGTGCACCAAGCTAAGTACACCAAGGACATTGTGCGGAAGTTCGAGATGGAGGATTCCAAGGTTATGACGACGCCGATGAGTACGACTACGGCGCTTGATGCGGACGAGGAAGGTGAACACATGGACTAGAAGGAGTACCGGAGCATGATCGGGTCACTCCTCTACTTGACGGTGACGAGGCCGAACATCCAGTTCTCGGTATGTCTGTGCGCTCGTTTTCAAGCATCTCCGAGGACTTCGCATCGGCAAGCGGTGAAGCGAATTTTCAGGTACATGAGTCACACTCCCGACTTCGGCCTTTGGTACTCCGCGTCCTCTTGTTTGGCGCTTCATGGTTTTTCAGACGCGGATTTTGCTGGGTGTCGGTTGGATAGGAAGTCCACTTCTGGGACTTGCCAGATTTTGGGTTCTTCTTTGGTGTCTTGGTCTTCCCGCAAATAGCAGAGTATGTTGCCGCTGCTAGTTGTTGCTCTCAGCTCCTTTGGATTTCATACACCATGAGTGACTTTGGTGAGGAGTATACCCATGTCCCACTTCAATGTGATAGAACCAGTGCCATAAGCGTTGCAAAGAACCCAGTGCTCCATTCCAAAACCAAACACATAGAAGTGAGGTACCATTTTCTGAGAGACAACGTAGAGAAAGGAAAGATATCTTTGATCCATGTACCCACACATGACCAACTAGCCGATATTTTCACCAAACCCCTAGATCAAGCAACTTTCACTCGTTTGCAGGGGGAACATGGTGTGTGTTTGATTTCTTGAGATGGGTGTGTGGGAGCCCCTTTGTAGCATATGTATAGCTTTCCTTTGTGCATTTCTTGCATTTAGCATGGCATATGTAACATGACGAGGGCGGTGCAGCGAGCTTCTTCGAGTCCATCGATACCAACTCGTCTGCTATCTTCAGATATGCCTTTGTCGTATTGCTCTACTGCTGGTGAATCCCACATGACATCAGCAGGGAGAATTGCTTCGGAGCCGTAGACCAGGAAGTATGGCGATTGTCTCGTTGGCTTGGAGGGTTGAGTATGTAGCCCCCAGAGCGCATGGGGTAGTTCCTTGATCCACTTGCCTCCTTTTGAATTAGCAGCATCGTGCAGTCGCTTCTTGAGAGTGTCGAGTACCATCCCATTGGCACGCTCGACTTGTCCATTGACCCGAGAGGATGGGCAACCGAGACATATCTCGCAGTAGTCCCAGAACTGTTGATTGTTGAAGTTGGAGCCCGGGTCTGTGATGATGCGGTGGCGTAGTCCGTAGTGATGTACGAGTTCATCCAAGAAGTCGAGTACTCTGTCAGCTTTGGGGCATGTGACCGGCTTGACCTCGATCCACTTCGTGAACTTGTCGATGGCCACCAGTACTCTGTTGAATCCACCTGTCCCAGTTGGTAGAGGCCCAATCATGTCGAGCCCCTAGCAGGCAAAGCACCCAATCTGACGAGTTCTTCGGCATCGCCCAGAGCTGTAGGCCAGTAAAAAGCTCGTCGGAAGTCCTTGCTGACCAGCATGCGTGAGGACGTGTGGTTGCCGCGGACGCCTTTATGGATCTCCTCCAAGATGCACTTGCCTTCTTCCCGGGGGACGCACTTCATGAGTACTCCGGAAGATGCGCCCCGCCTGTAGAGCTTGTCTCCGACTAGAACGTAGGACTTGGCACGGCGAATGAGTTGCTTGGCCAAGTTCTTGTCTGAGGGAACCTTCTGCTCGTGGAGGTAGTCGATGAAGGGTTGCCTCCAGTCCACGTCTATTATCATGACCTCCTGGCCAGCCGGGGGATGTGCTGGATCAGTGGTCGGTGGCGCCGGCTACGGGATGGATGGTGCGTGAAGCTCGTGGACGAAGACACCCGCTGGTACTTGAGCGCAAGTAGAACCAAGCTTCGACAGGACGTCCGCTGAACTCGAGACCGTAGAACTTGTTCTCAAGCTTGCGGACTTCTAGGCAGTAGGTGTCCATGTTCTCCTTGTTGCAGTCCCAGGACTTGTTGACTTGGTTGATGACCACTGCAGAGTCGCCGTATACTAGCAGCCGCTTGAAGCCTAGTGAAGCTGCGAGGCGGAGCCCGTGTAGTAGGGCTTCGTACTCGGCTTCGTTGTTCGAGACCTTCAAAAAAATCTGCAGGACGTACTTGAGCTGTTCGCCCGTTGGGAAAATCAGGAGTACCCCTACACCTGTGCCTTCAAGCTTGAGCGAGCCGTCGAAGTACATCACCCAGTGCACTGGGCGCTCGGTTGGAGTAGGTAACTGATTTTCCAGCCACTCTGCCATGAAATCGACTAGTGCCTGCGACTGGATGGCTGTTCGTGGCTTCAAGTCGATGTTGAGGGCGCCGAGTTCGACTGCCCACTTCGAGATTCTTCGAGAGCATCTTGGTTCCGCAAGATGTCGCCGAGCGGGTAGTCGGTGACGACAGAGATCTAATACTCTTGGAAGTAGTGTCGTAGCTTCCACGAGGTGATCAGCACTGCATACAGTAGCTTCTGTACGGGTTGATAGCGTGCCTTGGATTCTGACAGGACCTCGCTGACGAAGTAGACTGGTCGCTGGACCGGGTAGGCGTCGCCGGCTTCCTGCCGCTCGACGATGATGGCAGTACTGACCACGTGAGTAGTCACATCAAGGTAGAGCAGTAGGTGCTCCTTTTTGCAAGGAGCCGTGAGGACTGGTGGCTTGGATAGGAAGTCCTTGGGCTGAGCAAGGGCTTGGTCTGCCTCTGGAGTCCACGCGAACTACTCTTGATGCTTGAGCAGTTTGAAGAAGGGGAGCCCCCGTTCTCGAAGCTTCGAGATGAATCTGTTCAGGGCCGCCATGCATCCAGTTAGTCTCTGCACGTCTTTGATGCACGTGGGAGCTTTCATGCTGGTGATGGCGGAGATCTTCTCGGGATTGGCTTCGATGCCGCGGTGGCTGACGATGAAGCTGAGTATATTGCCTGATGGTATGCCGAAGACGGACTTGTTCGGGTTGAGCTTCCAGCAGTACTCTCGCAAGGATACGAAAGTCTCTTCAAGATCGGCGATGAGCGTGTCGGAGTTTCTGGTCTTGATGACCACGTCATCCACGTAGGCTTCGACATTCTTGTTGAGTTGCCTCTTGAAACGGGCCTGGATAGCTCGCTGGTAGGTAGCGCCGGCGTTCTTCAACCCAAACGGGGTGATGAATGCGGTCTTCTACTCGTCTTCTTCCTTGATTGCGATCTGGTGGTACCCGGAGTAGCAGTCGAGGAAGCAGAGCAGGTCGCAGCCCGCCGTGGAGTCGATGACTTTGTCTATCCACGGCAACCCGAAGGGGTCCTTGGGGCATTGTTTGTTGAGGTTGGTGTAGTCGACGCACATCCCCCACTCGTTCGAGTTCTTCTTGCGGAAAAGGACGGAGTTGGCAAGCCACTCAGGATGAAAGACTTCTTTGATAAAGCCGGCTGCGAGTAGTTTGGCGAGTTCCTTCTTGATGGCATTCCGTCTATCGTCGGTGAAGCGGCGAAGGTGCTGTCGCTTCGGGGTAGCTTTAGGATCGACGTTGAGTGAATGCTCGATCAGATTCCTAGGCACCCCTGGCATGTCCCCTGGTTTCCATGCGAAGATGTCTCGGTTAGCCTGGAGGAAGCTGATGAGCGCGTCTTCCTATTTCGGGTCGAGGCCCGCCCCGATGGTGGTGGTCCTGCTGCTATCGCCTGTCCCGAGGTCAATTGTTTTGACTTGAACCTCCTCAGCTGGCTAAGGCTTGTTGGCTTTGTCCGTCTTCTCTGGGATGTCGAGTTCACTTGGGGCAAGCTTCTTGGATGCAGCGTAGATCTCCATCGTTGCGTTGGGTACTTGATTCGTGGCTGCGAGTTCCACAACTTCTGTGTCGCAGTTGAATGATATCTTCAAGTCCCCTTGCTGTGAGAGTACACCGGCCGGACTTGGCATCTTGAGTACCAAGTACGTGCAGTGGGGTACCAAGTATTAGGCATGGTAGGAAGTTTCAAAGTCCGCGACTTAGAACATAATGTACTGGGTGCGGTAGTTTTCACTTGTCTCCCTGAAGGTAACTGGCAGGACCACTAAGCCTAGTGGGATAGTCGTGTTCCCGGGGACGATGCCGTAAAAGGGAGAACTGCTCTTGGTGAGCATGTGGGTGATGTCGAGCTTCATCTTCTTCAAGGTCTTGGTGTAAAGGACATTGAGCCCGCTTCCACTATCGATGAGGACCTTGTTGAGTTTGGAGCCCGCGACCACCGGCTTCAGGACGAGTGGGAACCATCCTGGTTCAGAGAAGCTTGTCCATTGATCAGCGTGGGGAAAGGTAATGGGTACCTCCGACCACCGGAGAGGGGTCGGAACCGCTGGTTCAATGCTCATGAATTCTCGTCGAGTGGCTTTCTGAGCCCGTCGGCTGGGTAGTCCGCCGAAGAGGACGTTGACCGTCTTGTTGGGTTCTTGGAAGTCGCCGTTTCCCTCGTCAGCTTTGTTCTTGCCTTTCTTTTCGTGAGGGTGTCCTGGCTCTGGAGTGTCCTTGAGTGCTCGTCGAAGTTGGTAGCACTGCTCAGTGGTGTGGTTGTCGTCCAGATGCCACAGGCACTTCTCTTTTAGCAAGTCTTTGAAGCCACCGGAGGTTTTTTCGAGTTGTCTTTCGCAGGGTGCTGGATAGAGGCGACAGTGTTGTCTGGATTGCGGTTGTGATTGGGACCCGAGTAGTTGTTGTTGCCACCGCCTTGGTTCCCGTTGTTGTTGCTGTTGCCGCCCGTGTTCTGCTTGCTCTTGCCACGGATGGCGTCGTACTTGGCGTTAGCCTTGTCTTATTCATCAACCTAGGAGGTGATCATGTCCTTGAGGTGGGTGATGGAGCTTGGGCGGCGACGACCGAGGTCTTCAAAGGTGCGACGGTGATAGAGACCATCTTGGAAGAGGTCGATGACTTCCTTGTCGGAGACGTCGACTACGGTGGCGCGCTTGTCGAAGAAGCGTCGCATGTACTTGCGAAGGGTCTCGCCTTGTTCCTGCTTCACCATTGTCAGGTCCATGCGAGTACCTGAGCGACCCATAGCACCCGCGAAGTTGCTGGTGAACTGTTCCTTAAGCTGGTCCCACTTGTAGATCGAGTACTTCTCGAGTGACTCGAGCCATGTAAGCGGGGCTTGATCCAGACAGAAGGGGAAGTAGAGGCACTTTATGTCGTTATTGCCACCAGCGTTCTCGATGGAGAGGGCGTAGCATCTGAGCCACTGCATTGGATCCTTCTTCGCGTCATACTTGGTGATCCCCAGAGGTTTGAATTTTCCGGGAGAAGTAGATTGCGAAGCCATGCTGAGAAGGCGGGGAAGCCATCGTTGTCGCCTGCCGTGGAGGACTTCTTGCGTCGTAGTTCTTCGATTTTTTTGGTGGGCGTCAAAGCCCCCGCGTGAAGCGCAGGAGGCGTGGCTGTTCGCGTGGCCTCGGCCGCCGCGGTCGCCTCCGCCCCCGGCTCTCCTGCCAGCCCCATGGTTGGAGCTCCCGCCGTCGCTGCCTCCACTGCTAGGATCACGGTGAGGAATGATCTCACGGTTTGCGCCGGCGCCGCCGGCGCTGTTGCCGCCATGAGAGGGTCCATCAGCCGATGCCCGGGTACGGTTGGGGTTGGCTGGTAGCTCCCCTCGAGTACAGTTACGACCGATGTCCGCGCGGCGACTTGTTGCTTCGTTGTCTTGCTGGCGGTTCCTGACGGGGGGCACTTGAGTGACCCTGTTGTCGACTCGCATGAAGTACGTGTCCTCTGTGAGCTTGGCGATGACTTCTCCCACGCGTATCCCCAGAGCCTGACGTGCTATCGTAGTGATAGACATGAGGCATTGCTCTGTGGTAGTATGAACCCGGCTCTCGACTTGGTCGAGTGCTTCCTCGAGGTTTCGGATGGGAAGAGACTCGCGGAGACGTCGGCACCGTTCGTTCCGCTTTCTATTGCATTCACGTCGAGCGTCTCTGTTGGCGTCGGTGTCGTCTGCGGGTGCATCGGCGGACAACTCGTCCGCTGAGATATCCTCGAGATATCGGTCTAGGACTGTCCCTGAGGGCCCCAGCGTCTCGTTGGTAGTCATGAAGACTTGCCGATCAGGAGAGCCAAGGCTGGAGTCACTGGTTGCCACCTCTGTTGGAGTGTGCTCCTCAAATGGAGCTAGCGGTGTTCCCTCTTGGAACGGCAGTGAGTCGAGGTAGGTGACGCAGCGTGAGTTCTTGTCTGTCAGATCTGCCGGCGGGTGTAGATGTTATAACCAGGCCGGATGCAGGTCTTGACAGTGGTTGCTCCATCGTGTAGTTCTCGGTCTCGGGCTCGTCCGGGTCCGCTCTGAAGTCGAACTCGTAGGAGGAGTCCGAGTAGTAGCCGGAGATGGGGTTGGAGTCCGAGTCGTCCTCAGAGGCGATCTCTTTCCCAGCTCGGCATGCGGAGAGAGCCTTCGCGTGGGCCTTGCTAGCGATGCAGAGGCCGTATGGGAAGTGCTCATGGAGTGGGCAGTCTGCACACGATTGCTCGATAGCTGGCTCGCATGCGATGGCTCACGGCGACGTCGAGTTCGAGTTGGAGTCGGATCCAAACTCGAAGTCCGCGTGCTGGTTGTAGAGAGAAATTTCGCCAAATTTTCCGGCGAGATCGCCCGTGACTACTTCGGGAAGCGTCACGAGGCTAGTCTTCGGGTTGGGCGGAAAGGTGAGGCGGCGCTGGAAGGATCCAGTGCCGTCAGCAGTGCAGACCCAAGAGCCGAAGACAAAGGTGTCGCCGCGGTTGAAGGCGACAGTTGGCTTGATGGAGATTGAAGCCGTCGAGTTCGCCATATGATCTTCGGCGAGATCCCCTACCTAGCGCGCCAACTGTCAGTGTTTTAGACCAGCAACCTACCAAGGGGTGTACCCGAGGTAGATGAATGTGGCCTCACCGAGATCGGTAACTTGAAGGAAGAGACACGTGGCACACAATTTAGACATGTTCGGGCCGCGAGGTGCATAATACCCTACGTCCTGTATGCTGCATAGCTCTGGATTGATTGGATGTGATTACAAGATGATGCGTAATGAGAGAGAAGGGTCCCTGCCTCGCCTTATATAGTCCGGGAGGCAGGGTTACAGGTTGGTTTAGGGAGAGAGTACTAGTCGTGTGCTTCTAGGAGCCCTCTACACAGTACATGATATTTATAGCTTCCTATCCGAGTACTTCTCCATCGTAGTCCTTGCGCCTCACGCCATCAGGTACCATGCGGCAGAACTCGGGTAGTCCCAGGGGCCCACCGAGTAGTCGGTCCTGGTACCCACCGAGGTAGTGGGTCTAGGGAGGTCCATACAACAAATACCCCTAGGCCAGCGGCTCAGAGTCCTCCTCTTGCTTCCTTCACTCCACCAACATTGATCCTTGCGACGAGCTCATCCAACTCTCTCCCTCATCATGCGACGACATTTTTCTGGTGAATAGCGTCGGTAGAATGATTGGATCTGAATGGTAACCTCTCCTAGGGAGCCTAGGGGGTTGAATTTATGCCTTTGGGGATACTTGGGGCGTGCTCCTCCTTGCCTTGCACGAGATATTCCTTCAGAGAGAAGCGAACTTGGTTTCCATAAAATCAGCTTCGTTCAGATTTTCTTGATTCGCAGCCCTTCCTTGATGGAACCATATCTCCCACGCCCGGACTCCAGATAATGCAATTTCGGTGTACAGGTTGTGTGCCACAAAATTATATTCAACTTTGGTATTCATTGCTTTCCTTGCAAACCAAGATAAGATCTACAATAGTCTCGGAAGATAATCTATCTGATTTTGGATTTGTCTACGCAACTGGCATTTAGGAGCCATATCTCCTTGCTCCTTGACCCGAATTGGGCCTTCCACATGTCCAAATCAAAGGTATTGCCGAGGCCCACAACTTTGCTAGTCAAACTTTTGCCATTAGAGGCCATTTAAGTCTCAGAATCTGCACCGAAAGATGATGCTATTGTGGGCTGTGAGAATATCTCTCGGGCTGAGTTGATCTCGTTGGTAAACCTCCTAGTCCCTGGAGTTTTATGTGTTGATGCTTCGGTCCTTGGTCCATTTGGAGTCATGTTCATCACGTATCTTGACTTGTGACGGGCTTCATGTTCTTCTCATAAACTGCTTGACGAACTTATCCTGAAAGTCTCCTCTTTAACGTTGATTTCCTGTGTAAACAATAAACTGCAAAAACCACAAGCAATTGTGAACTTGTTACATCATCAGTATGCCTAGTGGGAGGTTAGTCATAATTCAAAGCTCATACCAAAGTGTAACCAGTGCTCTTGGTTGACGGAAATCGACCGTCAACAAAGGGCTGGTGGTACGGATAGCGGATTCTAGTGGCAATGAGAGGGCGACATATACGCCACCTCCCGGCTACGAGTATATGAAACAACACGACAAGGTCAGTCCTCTGGTTTGAGCCACTATATTTTCCCCTATCGACCTAGGGACGGGGATTTCTAGATTTGGGGATCAAGAGGATTGATGACCATATACAATCGATTATAATTTTATCATACACTCAGATTTGCAATGCAATTGGTGTTAGAAGTTGATCAGCTATAGATAAACGGTGTTAGATTAAATTAGTTTTCGATTTGCATCATTGTATGACTTGATAGGTTCTTGTATTTTACTAGCATTTGGTGGTGGCTTGGTCCACTGATTTCGTTACATCGGAGCCGCCTGATGTTGATCTTATCGTTGTGGATCCTTATAACAAGTTCCAGCATGGGTATGCTCTCCTTGTCAGGGAAAGCTTCACCACCCTTGGGCGCCTGTATGGAATTTGTGGTCAGGTAAACAATAACTTGTTTAAATTTCAATAGACTTATAGTACTTGTACTCTTGTTATTAGTGTTGAAAATGGACTATTTTATGAACATATATGTATTTGGTGTTTTCACCCTCAAGGAAAAAATGTCAGATATTTGTTTGCATTGATCCTGAATGGGATGGTAGGACTAAAGCTGTTCTGAATAAGCTAACACGCAGGATAGCAAAAGCCGAAGAGGAAGCAAGGTCATGAAAGGATGAATGTAGAAATCCTAACATGAAGCTTGGAGATACTTAAAAATTGATGTTTGAAGATACTACCTCCGGGCTTCGAGAAGAGGAAGAAGGGTAAGCCAACACGGAGGGAACTTGGACAAGTATTCGTGGAAATGGAATCGAACAATAGGTAGTTACCATTATTGGAACAATTTTTAATGATGAATAACCATGACATGCCATCTTTTGAAAGTTGTTGCCGATGTTTTCTTCGATCACGTGAATGACCCTCACAATTTAATGATTTAAGTGATGCTTGAAACCAAGCTGCGAGAGGGTGAACGGACAATTTGCAGGAAGCCCAACATAATATTACCTTGAATCTATATGCGGGGAGAATTGTCGATCTACTGATGTCTTAAGAAACATGTTTCTACCTCATCAAGTTATGATATTTGCCACGAGGTGATGTAAACTTTGTGGTCATGAGTTTCTTTGAGATGCCATCTTATTATGCTGATTTTCTTTGAGCACTCTCACCATTCTGAGCTAATTTTGTTGATGTTTTGCTTGTCCCTTCTGTTGATGTTTTGTTGGAAGGACCTTCCGGAGTAACGATCGCCAATCTGCGTATTTCGTATTGTCGTTCCAAGTCATCATAAAATGGAGGTCCCACTTGGAAGCATTTTGGCTAGGTCACAAAATGTTGCAAAAAAGAATTTACGATTACAAGGTTTCGAACTAAAGACCTATAGGAACAAGAATGCGTTTCTTACCACCGCACCACCTCTTGGTTCTGTCATTTTATCAGGAAACACTTTCCTTATGGTTGTGTAAGGGGAATCTTTAATACAAATCAATAATTCGCAGGCGAAAGGCTTCTCGCCTTCACAAAGACTCTCGACTATTACTACGCAAAGATCCGCAACGTCTCATGGCAGGAATGGGGGATCCTAGAGGCGACGGGAAGATGGTTCTGCCGCCAGCTTCAGCTAAAAGAAGCTGAAAGGGCTCAACAATGTTAGTTCTCTGGTTTGAGCCACCATATTTTCACCTATCGTCCTAGGGATTTCTAGATTTGGGGATCAAACGGATTGATGAGCATATACACTAGAATCAAATTTCATCGCACCCTCATATTTGTACTTCATTTGGTGTTATAAGTTGATAGGCTATAGACAATTCATAGGTGTTAGACTCCGTTAGTTTTCATTTTGCATTGTTTGGTGGATTGATAGTTATTTATTTTACTAGCTTGTAGAGGTGCCTGAAGCCACTAAAGCTGGGTTGCAGGAGGTGCAGTGAGACCTGCAAGAACAAGAAGGCAGAGAACTTTCCTTGGAAACGAAGATAATATCCCAAAATAGCCTCGGAAGATAATATGTCTAATTTCGGATTTGTCTACACAGCTGGCATTTCGGGGGCCATATCTCCTAGCTCCTTAACCCGAATCTGGCCTTCCACATGTCCAAATTAAAGGTATTGTCGAGGCCCACAACTTGGATTGTCAAAATTTTGCCATTAGAGGCCGTTTAAGTCTGAGAATCTACACCGAAAGATGATGCTGTTCTGGGATGCGAGAATCCCTCGGGCTGAGTTGATCTCGTTGGTAAACCTCCTAGTTCCTGGAGTTTTATGTGTTGATGCTTCGGTCCTTGGTCCATTTGGAGTCATGTTCATCACGTGTCTTGACTTGTTATGGGCTTCATGATCTTCTCATAAAAGTGCTTGATGAACATATCTGAAAGTTTCCTCTTTAAAGTTGATTTCCTGCATGTCGGTGTTTTAGACCGGCAACCTACTAAGGGGAGTACCCGAAGTAGATGAATGTGGCCTCGCCGAGATCGGTAACTCGAAGGAAGAGACACGTGGCACACAATTTAGACAGGTTCGGGCCGCGAGGTGCGTAATACCCTACGTCCTGTACGCTGCGTAGCTCTGGATTGATTGGGCACGATTACAAGATGGTGCAATAGTGCGCCGTGAGTTGTATGAGATGTATTGTGTTCCTAGAGAACGGTCCCTGCCTCGCCTTATATAGTCTCTGGAGTTTTATGTGTTGATGCTTCGGTCCTTGGTCCATTTGGAGTCATGTTCATCACGTATCTTGACTTGTGACGGGCTTCATGTTCTTCTCATAAACTGCTTGACGAACTTATCCTGAAAGTCTCCTCTTTAACGTTGATTTCCTGTGTAAACAATAAACTGCAAAAACCACAAGAAATTGTGAACTTGTTACATCATCAGTATGCCTAGTGGGAGGTTAGTCATAATTCAAAGCTCATACCAAAGTGTAACAAGTGCTCTTGGTTGACGGAAATCGACCGTCAACAAAGGGCTGGTGGTACGGATAGCGGATTCTAGTGGCAATGAGAGGGCGACATATACGCCACCTCCCGGCTACGAGTATATGAAACAACACGACAAGGTCAGTCCTCTGGTTTGAGCCACTATATTTTCCCCTATCGACCTAGGGAAGGGGATTTCTAGATTTGGGGATCAAGAGGATTGATGACCATATACAATCGATTATAATTTTATCATACACTCAGATTTGCAATGCAATTGGTGTTAGAAGTTGATCAGCTATAGATAAACGGTGTTAGATTAAATTAGTTTTCGATTTGCATCATTGTATGACTTGATAGGTTCTTGTATTTTACTAGCATTTGGTGGTGGCTCGGTCCACTGATTTCGTTACATCGGAGCCGCCTGATGTTGATCTTATCGTTGTGGATCCTTATAACAAGTTCCAGCATGGGTATGCTCTCCTTGTCAGGGAAAGCTTCACCACCCTTGGGCGCCTGTATGGAATTTGTGGTCAGGTAAACAATAACTTGTTTAAATTTCAATAGACTTATAGTACTTGTACTCTTGTTATTAGTGTTGAAAATGGACTATTTTATGAACATATATGTATTTGGTGTTTGCACCCTCAAGGAAAAAATGTCAGATATTTGTTTGCATTGATCCTGAATGGGATGGTAGGACTAAAGCTGTTCTGAATAAGCTAACACGCAGGATAGCAAAAGCTGAAGAGGAAGCAAGGTCATGAAAGGATGAATGTAGAAATCCTAACATGAAGCTTGGAGATACTTAAAAATTGATGTTTGAAGATACTACCTCTGGGCTTCAGAAGAGGAAGAAGGGTAAGCCAACACCGACAGAACTTGGACAAGTATTCGTGGAAATGGAAACGAACAATAGGTAGTTACCATTATTGGAACAATTTTTAATGATGAATAACCATGACATGCCATCTTTTGAAAGTTGTTGCCGATGTTTTCTTCAGATCACGTGAATGACCCTCACAATTTAATGATTTAAGTGATGCTTGAAACCAAGCTGCAGAGGGTGAACGGACAGCTGCAGGAAACCCAACATAATATTACCTTGAATCTATATGCGGGGAGAATTGTCGATCTACTGATGTCTTAAGAAACATGTTTCTACCTCATCAAGTTATGATATTTGCCACGAGGTGATGTAAACTTTGTGGTCATGAGTTTCTTTGAGATGCCATCTTATTATGCTGATTTTCTTTGAGCACTCTCACCATTCTGAGCTAATTTTGTTGATGTTTTGCTTGTCCCTTCTGTTGATGTTTTGTTGGAAGGACCTTCCGGAGTAACGATCGCCAATCTGCGTATTTCGTATTGTCGTTCCAAGTCATCATAAAATGGAGGTCCCACTTGGAAGCATTTTGGCTAGGTCACAAAATGTTGCAAAAAAGAATTTACGATTACAAGGTTTCGAACTAAAGACCTATAGGAACAAGAATGCGTTTCTTACCACCGCACCACCTCTTGGTTCTGTCATTTTATCAGGAAACACTTTCCTTATGGTTGTGTAAGGGGAATCTTTAATACAAATCAATAATTCGCAGGCGAAAGGCTTACTGCCTTCACAAAGACTCTCGACTATTACTACGCAAAGATCTGCAACGTCTCATGGCAGGAATGGGGGATCCTAGAGGCGACGGGAAGATGGTTCTGCCGCCAGCTTCAGCTAAAAGAAGCTGAAAGGGCTCAACAATGTTAGTTCTCTGGTTTGAGCCACCATATTTTCACCTATCGTCCTAGGGATTTCTAGATTTGGGGATCAAACGGATTGATGAGCATATACACTAGAATCAAATTTCATCGCACCCTCATATTTGTACTTCGTTTGGTGTTATAAGTTGATAGGCTATAGACAATTCATAGGTGTTAGACTCTGTTAGTTTTCATTTTGCATTGTTTGGTGGATTGATAGTTATTTATTTTACTAGCTTGTAGAGGTGCCTGAAGCCACTAAAGCTGGGTTGCAGGAGGTGCAGTGAGACCTGCAAGAACAAGAAGGCAGAGAACTTTCCTTGGAAACGAATATAAGATCCCAAAATAGCCTCGGAAGATAATATGTCTAATTTCGGATTTGTCTACACAGCTGGCATTTCGGGGGCCATATCTCCTAGCTCCTTAACCCGAATCTGGCCTTCCACATGTCCAAATTAAAGGTATTGTCGAGGCCCACAACTTGGATTGTCAAAATTTTGCCATTAGAGGCCGTTTAAGTCTGAGAATCTACACCGAAAGATGATCTTCGTTTGCGGGATGCGAGAATCCCTCGGGGCTGAGTTGATCTCGTTGGTAAACCTCCTAGTTCCTGGAGTTTTATGTGTTGATGCTTCGGTCCTTGGTCCATTTGGAGTCATGTTCATCACGTGTCTTGACTTGTTATGGGCTTCATGATCTTCTCATAAAAGTGCTTGATGAACATATCTGAAAGTTTCCTCTTTAAAGTTGATTTCCTGCATGTCGGTGTTTTAGACCGGCAACCTACTAAGGGGAGTACCCGAAGTAGATGAATGTGGCCTCGCCGAGATCGGTAACTCGAAGGAAGAGACACGTGGCACACAATTTAGACAGGTTCGGGCCGCGAGGTGCGTAATACCCTACGTCCTGTATGCTGTGTAGCTCTGGATTGATTGGGCACGATTACAATATGGTGCAATAGTGCGCCGTGAGTTGTATGAGATGTATTGTGTTCCTAGAGAACGGTCCCTGCCTCGCCTTATATAGTCCGGGAGGCAGGGTTACAAGTCGGAGTAGGCAGAGAGTACTAGTCGGGTACGTCTAGGAGTCTTCCATACAGTGCAGGACATGTACAGCTTCCTAGCCGAGTACTTCTCCTCTGCAGTCCTTGTGCTTCACGCCTTCAGGTGCCGTGTAGCGCAAGCCGGGTAGTCCCAAGGGCCCACCGAGTAGTCGGTCCTGGTACCCACCTTGGTAGTGGGCCCAGGGAGGTCCATACGACAAGCCCCGAGTACTTTGTAGTCGAGAAGGATAGCTTCAAGTAGTCTTGACGGCCTTAACGAGTAGTCCTCAAGCGTCCCCGAGTACTACAAGTCGAAAGTCCTCAAGAGTAGTCGAAGCATCCCGAGGCTGGAATGTACTCCAGCTGATGGTTGAGCAATCTTGAAGTCTTCTCGAGTAGTCCCAAGCGTCCTCGAGTGCTGCCTTCGAAGGTCTTCAAGAAATGCCCGTCTTGTCTTGAAGCCGGAGCTGATATGGAGGTGCGATTGCAAAATCGCACTCCATATGGAGTAGCCCCGAGCCTTAGGTTGAGCCGCAGGCTCTAGCTGAGGGTCCATCTGAAGTCTTGGCAAGAAAATCCCGAAAAATCCGGAGGGAAAAAACCGATGGACACGTGGCACGGAGCCCCCGAGCCTTGAGTCGAGTGCTTCCTCTCGAATTGAAGGGTCATCTTGAAAAATGTGTCCTGAGATGCTCCTGAGCCTTGTCGCTTCCCAGGTAGTCGAGTAGAAGTAGCCGAACCCCCGAGGTGAGGTGCGTCGACTAGTAGAATGTGAAGGGTCACGCGCGGCCGCTGAGTCAGCCGAGCGCGGACTTATCGATCGGGCCGTTGGAGGGCCGGTTTGACTTATAAATAGAAGCCAAAACCCTTAGAGTTTTCCACCCATCTGTGCTGTAGTCATTTTGATTCCATCTGAGGTAGATCCACTTCCAGCGCATGCTGCCGCCGTAGTAGATCCAAGTGCGCCGCTGCCCAGAGCTTTTAGGGTAGCCCTCGAGCGGATGCGCGTGAAGACGCCCTGTACTTGGAGAATGAAGCCTTCACCGTCCAAGTCTGCGAAAGCCGCCGGGAAGAAGAGGGGCCGCGAAGAGGCCGCCGCGGCTGCCACTGGAGCAGCACCGCCAATGTCTCCACCGCGGGCCGATCCAAGCGGCGAGTGGAAGAAGTCAAAAGTGAAGATCGACGATCTGTTGGCCCTCCTGAACAGCGGATTTATCCGGGAGAAGGAGGTTGATATGTGGAGGGCCGCTGCCGGAGATCCGTATCCGATGGAGAAGGCCGAAGATGAGATTCCGATGTTTGCGCGGTTCGAGGAGCGCGAAGTCGCGCTCCCGGCTAGTGATTTCTTCAAGGGCCTCCTCGGGTACTATGGAGTTGAGTACCTCAATCTGAATCCTAACGGCATTTTCCATACCGCGGTCCTCGTGCATTTTTGTGAAGCTTTCCTTGGGATCAAGCCGCACTGGATCCTCTTCCGGAAGTTTTTCCGGGTGAAGCCGCAACCGAGCGCCAACAATCCAAGAGTAGTCGGAGGGGCCGGCATTCAGTTGAGAGAAGACGCCGCTGAGCAGTACCTGGCGTACAAGCTCGTTGACTCCAACGCCGATTGGAAGGCGACGTGGTTCTACATCACGAACCACCACCCCGGCCTGCCCAAGCCGAGTGGTAGGCAGCCCAGGCACCGCGACTGGTGGAACACGGAGCCCACAATGCAGGAGGGGATCCAGCTACCCGAACTACTGGCACGCATCAAGGTGCTCAGAGAAGCTGGACTGAGGGCCGAGCACGTGGCCTTCAGTTTGATGAAGCAGAGAGTGCAGCCACTGATGGCCCGCGACACCTTGGGCTTCGAGTACACCGGCGACGACAACACGTCGCGGATGCCCGGAGGCGAGATGGACGACGACGACATCATCGAGAGGCTGACGCGGATCTTTAAGGATATGCCGCCGTACACAACGTGCCCTGTCCAGGAATACTCCGCCGCGCGCCCGCCAAAGGAGGTGACTAGTCGTACTCCCCTAGTCGAGTAGTCCTTGCTTGGAGTAGACGTGCTGATGTCCTAAGTCTTGCAGGAGGACGATGTGGTGGAACTCGAGACCGTAGAACTTGTTCTCGAGCTTGCGCACTTCTTGGCAGTAGGCGTCCATGTTCTCCTTGTTGCGGTCCCAGGACTTGTTGACTTGGTTGATGACCACTGCGGAGTCGCCGTAGACTAGTAGCCGCTTGATGCCCAATGCAGCCGCGAGGCGGAGCCCGTGTAGGAGAGCTTCGTACTCGGCTTCATTGTTTGAGACCTTTCAGAAGATCTGCAGGACGTACTTGAGTTGTTCGCCCGTTGGAGAGATCAGGAGCACCCCTGCACCTGCGCCCTCGAGGTTGAGTGAGCCGTCGAAGTACATCACCCAATGCTCTGGTCGCACGGTGGGAGTAGGCAGCTGGTTCTCCCGCCACTCTGCCATGAAGTCGACTAGTGCCTGCGACTTGATGGCTGTGCGTGGCTTGAAGTCGATAGTGAGGGCGCCGAGCTCAACCGCCCACTTGGAGATTCTTCCAGTAGCATCTTGGTTCCGCAGGATGTCGCCGAGCGGGTAGTCGGTGACGACGGAGATCGAGTACTCCTGGAAGTAGTGTCGTAGCTTCCGCGAGGTGATGAGTACTACGTACAGGAGCTTCTGCACAGGCTGATAGCGTGCCTTGGACTCTGATAGAACCTCGCTGACGAAGTAGACTGGGCGCTGGACTGGATAGGCGTGGCCGTCTTCCCCGCCGCTCGACGACGATGGCGATGACCGACCACGTGGGTAGTCGCGGCGAGGTAGAGCGAAGAGGCCGCTCGCCCTTGTGAGGAGCCGTGAGGATCGGTGGCTTCAATAGGAAGTCCTTGAGCTGGGCAAGGGCTTGATCCGCCTCTGGAGTCCACACGAACTTCTCTTGATGCTTGAGTATTTTGAAGAATGGGAGCCCCCGTTCTTCGAGCCTCGAGATAAATCTGTTCAGTGCTGCCATGCACCCGGTCAGCTTCTGGACGTCTTTGATGCTCGTGGTAGCTTTCATGCTGGTGATGGCGGAGATCTTCTCGGGGTTGGCTTCGATGCCGCGCTGGCTGATGATGAAGCCGAGTAGTTTGCCCGAAGGTACGCCGAAGACGCACTTGTTCGGGTTGAGCTTCTAGCGGTACTCGCGCAGTGATGCGAAAGTCTCTTCAAGGTCGTCGATGAGGGTACTGGAGTTTCTGGTCTTGACGACCACGTCATCCACGTAGGCTTCGACGTTCTTGTTGAGTTGCCTCTTGAAGCAGGCCTGGATAGCTCGTTGGTAGGTGGCGCCGGCGTTCTTCAACCCGAAGGAAATGGTCGTGTACCAGTACGCGCCAAACGGGGTGATGAACGCGGTCTTCTCCTGGTCTTCTTCCTTGATCGCGATCTGGTGGTACCCGGAGTAGCAGTCGAGTAAGCAGAGCAAGTCGCAGCCCGCCGTGGAGTCGATGACTTGATCAATCCGCGGCAACCCGAAGGGGTCCTTGGGGCAGTGCTTGTTGAGGTCGGTGTAGTCGACGCACATCCTCCACTCGTTTGAGTTCTTCTTGCGGACGAGGACGGGGTTGGCGAGCCACTCAGGATGGAAGACTTCTCTGATGAAGCCAGCCGTGAGTAGTTTGGCGAGTTCCTTCTTGATGGTGTCCCGTCTATCGTCGGCAAAGCGTCGGAGGTGTTGTCGCTTGGGGGTGGCCTTAGAATCGATGTTGAGGCAGTGCTCAATCAGCTCTCTGGGCACTCCTGGCATGTCCGCTGGCTTCCACGCGAAAATGTCGCGGTTAGCCCGAAGGAAGCTGATGAGCGCGTCTTCCTATTTGGGGTCGAGGCCAGCCCCGATGGTGGTGGTCTTGCTGGGGTCGCCTGTTCCGAGGTCGATCGTCTTGACGAGTACCTCCTCAGGTGGCTGAGGCTTGTTGGCGTTGTCAGACTTCTCTGGGATGTCGAGTTCTCTTGTAGCAAGCTTCTTCGACGCGGCGTAGACCTCCATCATCGCGTTGGGTACTTGGTTCATAGAGGCGATCTCCACGGCTTCTGTGTCGCAGTCGTGAGAGATCTTCAAGTCCCCTTGAAAAGAGAGTACACCAGCTGGGCTTGGCATCTTGAGTACCAAGTAGGTGTAGTGGGGCACCGCCATGAACTTGGCGATGGCCGGTCTGCCGAGGATGGCGTGGTAGGAAGTCTCGAAGTCCGCGATCTCGAACTTGATGTACTCGGTACGGTAGTTGTCCCGAGATGCCCCGAAGGTAACTGGCAGGACCACTGAGCCCAGTGGAATAGCCGCGTTGCCGGGGACGATGCCGTAGAAGGGCGTGTTGCTCTTGGTGAGCATGTGGGTGATGTCGAGCTTCATCTTCTTCAAGGTCTTGGTGAAAAGGATGTTGAGCCCGCTTCCACCGTCGATGAGCACCTTGTTGAGTTTGGAGCCCGCGACCACCGGCTTCAGGACGAGAGGGAACCGTCCTGGTTCGGAGAAGCTAGTCCACTGATCCGCGCGGGAGAAGGTGATGGGTACCTTCGACCACCTAAGAGGGGTCGGGACCGCTGGCTCAATGGACATGAGTTCGCGGCGGGTAGCCTTCTGCTCCCTCCTGCTGGGCAGTCCGCCGAAGAGGACGTTGACGGTCTTGTCAGGCTCCTGGAAGTCGTTGTTGTCGCCGTCCTTCTTTTTGCCCTTTTTGTCGTGAGGGTGCGGTGGCCCCGGCGTATCCTTGAGTGCGTGCCTGAGTTGGTAGCACTGCTCGGTGGTGTGGTTGCCGTTTGGATGCCACGAGCACCTTTCCTTCAGCAGGTCCTTGAAGCCACCGGAGTTCTTCTTCGAGCTCTCCTTCGTAGGGCGCTGGATAGTCGCGACGGTGTTGTCTGGCTTGCGCTTGCGGTTGGGACCCGAGTAGTTGTTGTTGTTGTTGCGACCGCCTTGGTTTGCGTTGCTGCCGCTGCCGCCGCCCTGGTTCTGCTTGCTCTTTCCACGGATGGTGTCGTACTTGGCGCTGGCCTTGTCTTCTTCATCCACCTAGGACGTGATCATGTCCTTGAGGTGGGGGATGGACCTTGGGCGGCGACGACCGAAGTCTTCGAAGGTGCGGCGGTGGTAGAGACCGTCTTGGAAAAGCTCGATGACCTCCTTGTCGGTGACGTCGACGACGGTAGAGCGCTTGTCGAAGAAGCGGCGCATGTACTTGCGGAGGGTCTCGCCTTGTTCCTGCTTGATCATGGTCAGGTCCATGCGAGTACTCGATCGGTCCATGGTGCCCGCGAAGTTGCTGGTGAACTGCTCCTTCAGCTGGTCCCACTTGTCGATCGAGTGCTTGTCCAGCGACTCGAGCCATGTGAGTGGAGCTTGGTCCAGGAAGAAGGGGAAGTAGAGGCACTTGGTGTCGCTGTTGCCGCCAGCGTTCTCGATTGAGAGGGTGTAGCACCTGAGCCACTAGATGGGATCCTGCTTCGCATCATACTTGGTGATCCCCAAAGGCTTGAACTTGTCGGGGAGGAGCAAGTTGCGAAGTCGAGGTGAGAAGGCGGGGAAGCCGTCGCCATCGCCTGCGGTGGTCGACTTCTTCCACCGCAGCTCCTCAATCTTCTGGCGGGCGTCGTAGCCGCCCTATGAGGCGCCAGAGGCGTGGCTGTTCGCGTGGCCTCGGCCGCCGTGACTGCCGCCGCCGCCGGCCCTCTCCGTTGGCTCCATGGTTGGAGCTTCCGCCGTCGCCGCCACCGCCGTCGGGGTCGTTGCCGCCGCCGCCGGCCGGAGCGCGGTGGGGGACGATCTCGCGGTTCTTCGTTGTCACGCTGTGGAGGTCCGCCGGCGTTGGAGCGACGACGGTTTGGCTCGGCTGGGAGCTCAGCTCGAGTACGGTTGGGACCGTTGTTGGTGCTGCGACTTGTGGCTTCGTTGTCGCGGGGCCTGGCTGGAGGAGGCTGGTTGACTCTGTTGTCGACCCGCATGAAGTAGGCGTCTTCAGCGAGCTTGGCGATGACCTCTCTAGTGCGTATGCCCTGAGCCTGGCGTGTGATGGCTGTGATCGACATGAGGCATTGCTCAAGGGTAGTGTGTACTCTGCCCTCGACCGCCTCGAGAGCTTCCGCGAGGTTGCGAACGGGGAAGTTGTCGCGGAGGCGTCGGCGGCGTTCGCTGCGCTTCCGGTTGCGCTCACGTCGAGCGTCTCTGTTGGCGGTGGTCTCGTCTGCTGGAGCGTCAGCAGAGAGCTCATCAGAGGAGATGTCTTCAAGGTACTTGTCTTGAGCCGTCCCTGAAGGTCCTGGGGTGTCGCCGGCAGCCATGAAGACTTGGCGATCAGGGGTGCCAAGGCTGGACTCAGAAACTGCCACCTCAGTTGGGGTGTTTGAGTTAGCTTTGGCAAGTGGTGTTCCCTCCTGGAACGGTAGCGAGTCGATGTAGGCGACGTAGCGTGAGTCTCCACTTATCAGGTCAGCAGGCTTGCGGTCTGGCCAGTAGACGAATCTCCCGGCCGGTGTGGATATTATAACCAGCCCAGAGGCCGGCCCTGACAAGGGAAGCTCAGTGGAGTTATCCTCGGACTCGGGCTCCTCAGGGTCCGACCCGAAGTCGAACTCGTAATCCGGGTTCGAGTAGAACTCGGAGAGGGGGCTGGAGTCCGAAGAGTGGTTGGGGGCGGTGTCGGAGTCCGAGTCGTACTCGGGTACGGGCTCCTTGCTGGCCCGACGCGAAGTGGGAGCCCCCGTGCGGGCCCGGCTGAGGTTGCGGGGGCCACGCGCGGAGCGCTCACGAGGTGAGGGGACCGCCTGCGATGGCTCAGCAGCCGGCTCGCATGCGATGGCCCATGGAGACGTCGAGTTCGAGTTGGAAACGGACTCGAGCTCGAAGTCAGCGTGGTGGTTGAAGAGTGAAATTTTGCCGAACTTGCCGGCGAGTTCGCCTGTGACAACTTCAGGAAGTGTCACGAAGCCGGTCTTCGGGTTGGGCGGTATGGTTAGGCGGCGCTGGAAGGAGCCTGAGCCGTCGGCAGTGCAGACCCAAGCGCCGAACACGAAGGTGTCACCGCGGTTGAATGCGACGGTTGGCTTGAAGTGGATGGGAGCCGTCGAGTTTGCCATGTGATCTCGGGCGAGATCCCCTACCTGGCGCGCTAGCTGTCGGTGTTTTAGACCGGCAACCTACTAAGGGGAGTACCCGAAGTAGATGAATGTGGCCTCGCCGAGATCGGTAACTCGAAGGAAGAGACACGTGGCACACAATTTAGACAGGTTCGGGCCGTGAGGTGCGTAATACCCTACGTCCTGTATGCTGCGTAGCTCTGGATTGATTGGGCACGATTACAAGATGGTGCAATAGTGCGCCGTTAGTTGTATGAGATGTGTTGTGTTCCTAGAGAACGGTCCCTGCCTCACCTTATATAGTCCGGGAGGCAGGGTTACAAGTCGGAGTAGGGAGAGAGTACTAGTCGGGTACATCTAGGAGTCTTCCATACAGTGTAGGACATGTACAGCTTCCTAGCCGAGTACTTCTCCTCTGCAGTCCTTGTGCTCCACGCCTTCAGGTGCCGTGTAGCGCAAGCCGGGTAGTCCCAGGGGCCCACCGAGTAGTCGGTCCTGGTACCCACTGAGGTAGTGGGCCCAGGGAGGTCCATACGACACTGCATAAACAATAAACTCGAAAAACCACATGCAATTGTGAACATATTACATCATTAGTATGCCTAGTGGAAGGTTAGTCATAATTCAAAGCTCAAACCAAAGTGTAACAAGTGCTCTTTGTTGACGGAAATCGACCGTCAACAAAGGGCTCGTGGTACGGATGGCGGATTCTAGGGGCGATGAGAGGGCGATTTATACACCATCTCCCGGCTATGAGTACATGAAGCAACACAACAAGGTCAGTCCTCTGGTTTGAGCCACTATATTTTCCCGTATCGACCTAGGGGTGGGGATTTTTAGATTTGGGGATCTAGAGGATTGATGACCACATACAATCGATTAAGATTTTATCATACACTCAGATTTGCATTGCAACTGGTTTTAGAAGTTGATCGGCTATAGATAATCGGTGTTAGATTCAATTAGTTTTCGATTTGCATCATTTTATGAATTGATAGGTTCTTTTATTTTACTAGCATTTGGTGGTGGCTCGGTCTAGTGATTTCGTTACATCGGGGCCGCCTGATGTTGATCTAATCATTGTGGATCCTTATAACAAGTGCCAGCATGGGTATGCTCTCCTTGTCAGGGAAGGCTTCACCACCCTTGGGTGCACGTATGGAACCTGTGGTCAGGTAAACAATAACTTGTTTAAATTTTAATAGACTTATAGCACTTGTACTCTTGTTATTAGTGTGGAAAATGGACAATTTTATGAACATATATGTATTCGGTGTCTCCAGTCTCAAGGAGAAAATGTTAGACATTTGTTTGCATTAATTCTGGATGGGATTGTAGGACTAAAGCTGTTCAGAATAAGCTAACATGTAGTAT
Organism: Cenchrus americanus; assembly: GCA_947561735.1. Lineage (NCBI taxonomy): Eukaryota > Viridiplantae > Streptophyta > Magnoliopsida > Poales > Poaceae > Cenchrus > Cenchrus americanus. Next base: position 150,267,557 of record OX387242.1, on the reverse strand, counting down.
AGCAAACGTTGAAGAGGAAGCAAGGTCATGGAAAGATGAATGCAGACATGCTAACATGAAGCTTGGAGAAATTGAAAAATTGATGCTTCAAGGTACTACCACTGAGCTTCAAAAGAGGAAGAAGGGTAAGCCAACACAGACATAACTTGGACAAGTGTTCATGGAAATGGAATCGAACAATTGGTAGTTACTATTATTGGAACAAATTTTAATGATGAATAACCATGACATGCCATCTTATGAAAGTTTTCTTCAGATAACGTGAACGAACCTCACAATTTATCAATTTAAATGATGCTTGAAGCCAAGCTGCAGAAGGTGAATGGACAGCTGCAGGAAGCTAGACATAATATTACCTTGAATCTATATGCGGGGAGAATTGTCGATCTACTGATGTCTTAAGAAACATGTTTCTACCTCATCATGTTATTATGTTTGCTACGAGGTGATGTAAACTTTGTGGTGATGAGTTGCTTTGAGATGCCATCTTATTATGTTGATTTCCTTTGAGCACTCTCACCATTCTGAGCTAATTTTGTTGATGTTTTGCTGGTCCATTCTGTTGATGTTTTGTTGGAAGGACCTTCCTGAGTAACGATCGCCAATCGGCGTATTTCCTACTGTCATTCCAAGTCATCATAAAATGGAGGTCCCACATGGAAACATTTTGGCTAGGTCACGAAATGTTGCAGAAAAGAATTTACCATTGCAAGGGTTCGAACTACAGACCTATAGGAACAAGAAAGTGTTTCTTACCACCGCACCACTTCTTGGTTCTGTCATTTTAACAGGAAACACTTTCCTTATGGTTGTGTAAGGTGAATCTCTAATACAAATTAGTAATTTGCAGACGAAAGGCTTACTGCCTTCACAAAGACTCGACTTTTACTATGCACAGATCTGCAATGTCTCGTGGCAGGAATGGCGAATCCTAGAGGCGATGGGAAGATGGTTCTGCCGCCACCTTCAGCTACAAGAATCTAAAACGGCTCGACAAGATCAGTTCTTTGGTTTGAGCCACTATATTTTCCCCTATCGTCCTCGGAATTTCTAGGTTTGGGGATCGATCGGATTGATGAGCATATATGTAGAATCAAGTTTCATCGTACCCTCATATTTGTACTTCGTTTGGTGTTATAAGTTGATAGGCTATAGATAATTCATAGATGTTAGACTCAGTTTTCAGTTTGCATCGTTTGATGGATTGATAGTTATTGTATTTTCCTAGCTTGTCGAGGTGCCTGAAGGCACCAAAGCTGTTCTACAGGAGGTGAAGAGAGACCTGCAAGAACAAGAAGGTAGAGAACTTTCCTTGGAAACGAAGATAAGATCCCAAAATAGCATCGAAAGATAATCTGTCTGATTCTGGATTTGTTTACGCAGCTAGCATTTCGGGGGCCATATCTCCTAGCTCCTTGACTTGAATTAGGCCTTCCACATGTCCAAATTGAAGGTATTGTCGAGGCCCACAACTTTGGTAGTCAAACTTTTGCCATTAGAGGCCGTTTAAGCCTCAGAATCTGCACCAGAAGATGATGCTGTTCTGGGCTGCAAGAATATCTCTCGGGCTGAGTTGATCTCGTTGGTAATCCTCCTAGTCCCTTGAGTTTTACGTGTTGATGCTTCGGTCCTTGGTCCATTTGGAGTCATGTCCATCATGTGTTTTGACTTGTGACAGGCTTCATGATCTTCTCATAAAGTGGTTGATGAACTTATCCCGAAAGTCTCCTCTTTAACGTTGATTTCCTGCGTAAACAATAAACTCCAAAAACCACATGCAATTGTGAACTTGTTACATCATTAGTATACCTAGTGGCGGGTTAGTCATAATTCAAAGCTTAAACCAAAGTGTAACAAGTGCTCTTGGCTGATGGAACTCGACTGTCAACAAAGGGCTCGTGGTATGGATGGCATTTTCTAGCGGTGATGAGAGGGCGATTTATACGCAACCATGGAGCTTAAAGAAACTACCACAGAGCTGGAAAACGTGAAGGAAAGGCTCAAACATGCCATCAATGCGATGGAAGTGTATAAGCAATCGGTTGAGTAGCTAGTTATCAATACAATACAACAGAGTGTTATCCCGATGGAGAAGGAGAAGCAATGGATACTGTGCGGGAAAGATAAAAATAGGTAGTGCTTGATTTTTATGAATTTTGTTCTTTGTTGATGTTTATTTACTGGTTGTTTCTCTTGATCATAATACATAGTGTTATGAAACTTGTTGGTGCTTATGTTTTCTTTAGGTCAGACAAGCGAAAAAGGGATCAACAATGGGAAGGATCCTCAGAAGCTACTACTGCTGAGCTACATAAGGTGAATGGACAACTACAGGATGGAGCTATGGAAGGAGAATCAATGCCTACAGAAGTAAATTGATGATCAGTTCTTATCGTTACGATTACAGATGGGTGGTTATGATTATTTTGAAAATTGTAATGATGATCATCCTATGATGTCTTCTACTTGGTGTTGTGAACTTTGTGGTCATGAGTTAAGAAACTTGTTGCTACTTCGTGTGATGATTGTTGGGGAATTGGGCAAAAACCTTTCACCCTTGAAACGTCAGAACTACCGAATTCGCGAAAGAATTCATGAATATGTCACAAGGTCTTTCGTGGTAGGAGAGCATTCTTGAAGGTGCTTCGTTATTTTTTAAACTTCGCTGATCCACTAACAATGTGCGAAATAAATTGCCGAATTGGGATCAGAATCGTAGGTCTATTTCTTATTTCAGGAGATCGGGAATCTGGTGAATTCGGGAAACCATGAAGTCGGGAATCTCGGAGGTTTAGAGGGAATTTTGGAGCCCAGTTCCAGGTCTGTGATGGTTAGCGATCTTCGCGAATGAAGATTCGGGGGTTAAAGAAGGACCTGGTGAAAGATGTGTCGCAAAAGTCCGGGTTCGAGGTGTGAACATGCTTGTAAATGTATGAAATTAGCCCCGCAAATCACGGGATGTAAAAGGCATTCATGTACATGTTCACACTAGGAATATTCTCTAGATTCGAGGGTAATCTCGGGATGTAAAAGTCCCTTCTTCTCTGTATAAAAGGGGGCTCGAGCGTACGTGTAAAGGGATTCACAACTTTTGAGGCGAGTACAGACTTTTGGGGATTCCTTGTCCCCTCTTTTGCTCTTACTTTCGTGTGCTTGTTCTGGAATCTTGTGTTTGGGGATCCAATCTGATTTTCAAACCCCCCAACATTGGTGCCCATTGTGGTCTCAGCCGAAAAGTAACTCACGATACCTCCACAGAAGAAGTCCAAGAAGCACACTCCTACTGTGGCTGACCAAGAAGACCATCACGCGGAGAAGACAATGGAATCCCTCTTACCACAGAACCTTCACAAATCACAGATCAAGAAAGAAGGGCAAAGCTTGAGGCTGTTTAGAAGGCAAGAGCTGAGAAAATAACGCATACTCTAGAGCCATTCATTGAAGAAGATGTTGATGAGGATGGTGATCAAGTTGTGGACAGATAATTAGAAAGGGTGAATGAACAAGTAAAAAAGCTTAAGGAAGAGAAAGAGAGGTTTGCAAATCAACTGGAAGCAAAAAGAAGCTTCGGAGAAGCTGGAGAAACTCAACCAGGCAAAAGAGCAACTAGGAAGAATGCAAAGAGAAATTGATAAAATGAAAGAACAAGAAAACAACTCACTCTTGCGTGATCCACCACACCAGAATTCTGGCCACAACAAAAGAACATCAAGAGAAAATTTCTTCGCAGGCAACAGAATCTCGCACTTCGCGGATCCTGATTCACCACTCTCACTTGGGCTGCAAACAACACCATGGCTGCTGAAGTTCAAACTAGTCTCTCTCCCGAAGTGTAATGGATATGGAAACTCTAGACAGTTCCTCATGCGATATGAATCGGCCATGAATTCAGCAGGAGATGATGTCGCACTGGCCAAATCCTTCATTATTTCTTGTGAGGGCCCAGTCCTCAACTGATACTCTCTACTACCACCAGATTCAATCTGCAGCTGGATTGACCTCAAGACAAAAATCATCCAAGCTTTCTAGATATTCAAGGAAACCGCGACAAAGTCATCAGATCTGTACAATTGCAAGCGAAAAGATAGAGAACCATTCAGAGCTTCATAAGAAGATTCATGCAACAAAGATCTCAGATCCCAGAAGCAGACGACAAGCGCTCATCAAAGGTCTAACTCCAGGACCAAAAGCCTCACACTTAACCCGAAGAGAGCCAGAGACCATTGATGAACTCTTTCATGAACTAGAAGAGTACATCAAGTCTGACGAAGATCATTGAAGAAGAGTTGTGGAGTGAAATCAAGAAGGACAAGGTAATATAGGATCAACATGGAGACCTCATTACCAGAACCCGCGAAATATCAAGAATGTGGAAAATCCACAATTCAAACAGCATAGCAAACCAAGTACAAGAGGAGGTTTTGCACCTAGAGGAAGAGGAAGGGGAAGAGGACACCCGAAAGTTCAGAATCATGACCCAAAAGATCCATACTTTTATTGCCAATAACATGGAAGAGGTCATAACACCGAAGCATGCCCAGAAACCAAAAAGAACATAGCTAGAATCCAACAAGAGAAAACCATGATGAGTATTTCCTCCATGATGCCGAGCCAATTTCGTCCAAACTTCTGGCAACCACAATTCATGAGTCCTCAACCAAATCCACTCACAGTGCAGCAGTTCCAGCAGGCACAATCATCCTGGCAACCTTCTCAGCAATTCTATCCCCAGTCTCAGGCAATTCAAGCCATTCAACAGCTGCAATCAATTCAAAAAATATTACCGCCACCTCTCGGTAATTTGTTAGGATGAGACGAGTTCGAGAGGCTACAACTCGAAAGCATTGCCCTCATCCGGAACCATCATGCCCATAATAGGTGGTTCAACCATGGAGTTCGACGCAAAGAGACAAAGGAACAATTACTTTCAGATATGTGAACACAGTCATCAACGATGGCCCAACCGCACGACCAGAATGGGCAAAAGTACCAATAATAATCACTAAAGAAGACTTCTTATTGAAATCAACAAACCACAATGATGCCATGGTCATTAAGGTGAACATAGCTGGATGGGTTATCAGAAAAGTCTTGGTGGATAATGGAAGTTCATCAGACATTCTATTCTTGAAAACTTTCGAGAAGATGAATTTGAGTCAACACATGCTGCAACCACTAGAGTACCCACTGTTGGGTTCAGAGGGAAACCAATCAAGCCAGTAGGACAAATAGCTCTGCATGTATCCTTTGGAGATTTTGACAACACTAGAACCGAAACCCTCACTTTCGACGTGGTCGACATGTATCATCCATACTTCGTGATTTTTGGCAGAGGATTCATGAACAAGTTCAAAGCTATGATAGGGCAACAATTCCTATGTATGAAGAAGCAAGCACCAAAGGGAGTTATCACTATGTTCGGTGATCAGCAAGAAGCTCGAAACATTGAAAAGGGTCACACGCCAGGGCAACTCACCGAAGAGAAGAAACAACCCTATACTGAGGCCAAGCGGGACAAAGAGAAATCAAGATAGCTACTGATGACGAAACCAAGAAAGTGTACTTGGATGACATGCCCGACAGAGCAGTCGTGATAGGTGCTCATCTTAGCCCCGAAGAAGAAAAAGAACTTGTGCAATTCTTGAATAAGAATAAACATGTCTTTGCTTGGTCAGCCAAAGACCTCCAAGGTGTCGATAGAGATATCATCAAGCATGCTCTGGAAACAGATGAGAAACTAACCCCGAAAAAACAGAAACTCAGAAAATTGTATAAAGAAAAAGTCAAGGCAGTAAAAGCGGAGGTGCAGAGACTTCAGGACGCCAAGGTGATCAGAGAAGTCATGTATCCAATATGGCTGGCCAATATTGTACAAGTTAAGAAGAAGAACAGAAAGTGAAGAATGTGTGTGGACTTCACACATTTTAATAAAGCTTGCAAGAAGGATGCCTTCCCCTTAGAGAGGTTGGATAAAGTTGTTGATGATGCCGCGAACAACGAAATGCTATCACTCCTGGACATGTTCTGAAGATATCATCAAATAAGGGTGCAAAAAGAAGACTAGAAGAAAACAAGTTTCTTTACTCCTTTCAGAGCCTTTTGCTTTGCCAGAATGCCAGAAGGTCAAAAGAATGTAGGATGCACTTTCTCAAGAATGATAGCAATAGTTCTCTATCCCCAGCTTCGTAGAAATATTCTAGCATATGTCGATGATATAGTCGTCAAGAGCATTCAAAGAAAAGACCACATTAGCGATCTAGCAGAAACCTTCGTGAATCTCAGAGCAGCAGAGCTTAGGCTGAATCCTGAAAAATGTGTTTTCAGCATCGACAAGGGGAAAGTTCTGGGATGTCTAGTTTCGACAAAAGACATCTAGGCAAATTCTAACAAAATCAAAGCTCTAATCGAGATATAAGATCCTGTTTGAGTGAAAGATGTACAAAAATTGACAGGGAGAGTTGTCACGCTTAACAAATTCATCCCAGAGCTATAGAGAGAAGTTTGCCTTTCTTCCAAGTTCTTCAAAGTTGCAAGAACTTGCAGTGGTCCGAATCTCAGAAACAGGCTTTACAAGAACTTAAAGACTACGTGTCAAACATTACTAAGTTATTCCCTCCAAAGCCGAAATTGCCGCTCTAAGTTGTATGCTTAAATTCGGTCGTAACTGCCTTACTAGTTCAAGAGAAAGAGGAAGAAGGAAAGCTGAAACAAATTCTGGTGTATTTTGCTTCCGAAGCTCTTTCAGGATCTCGACTCTTCTACTCTAAATTAGAGAAATAGCTTATGTTGTCATGATGGCTGCTAGAAAACTAAGACATTACTTCAAAGGTCACAAAATAAGGGTTATCATGAATCAACTTTTGGATAACCTGTTCACAAACAAAGAGGCATCAACCCGAATCATCAAATAGGCTGCTGAACTATCAGAATACACAGTTGATTTCAAAAGAAGAAGTGCAATCAAATCGCCAGTTCTAGCAGATTTTGTCGTGGATTGGACATCGCCAACACATAATCTCGGCGAAGACATAGTCACACCTTGGGTAGTACATTGTGATGGGGATTGGTGCGATAGAGGAGTTGGAATATCAGCAATTGTAACATCTCCGCCAGGAATCGTGATAAGATACACTGCTTTACTCGTCTTCGTGGATGATGTGCATTCTACAAACAATACAACCGAATATGAAGCTCTACTTCTAGCCTTAAGAAAGATGAAAGTTTTTGGTCAACAAACCTTTCTCATCAAGACATACTCTATAGTCATTTAGAAGCATATTGAGAAAGAGAGTGAAGCAAGAAACCCTGTTTTGATGAAGTATCTCGAGAAAGTCAGAGAGATGAAAAGGCACTTCAACGGCTATTAAGTTCAGCAGATACCAAGATATGACAATAACAAAGCAGACAAATTGGCAAAAGCAGCAGCCAAAAACCATGCAATGCAACCAGACGTGTTCTCCGAAGTCATCAAAGAACCGTCCATCAAAGTCTAAAGCCAAAAATCATGAACATTGTGGAAACTCATGATTGGAGAGCCGAAATCATGGTATACTTGAGGGGTCACTATGATCCACAAGATGAATTGGAGGAAAACAGGCTAAAGCAAAGGGCAAGGGGCTATGCCGTAGTGGACGGAGAGCTGTTTAAATCTGGGGTCACCAAACCATGGTTGAGATGTATAGCCTCCGAAAAAGGTGTGGAACTCCTCAAGGAAACTCATAGTTGATTTTTCTGGTGCAGACATAGGCACAAGAGCTCTAGCAAGCAAGGCAATAAAGCAAGGATTTTTCTGGCCTTCGATAAATGTTGACGCAAAGAAGCTAGTTCGGGAATGTGAAGTATGTCAGAAAACAGCAAATCAGCAAAACTTGCGACCCATGCCAGTTCATCAAATTCCTCCACCGTGGCCTCTGCAAAGGTGGGGAATGGATCTGGTCGGCCCATTGTTGACAGCTCAATGAAACTGCAAATTCACAGGAGTAGCAGATGATTACTTCACCAAGTGGGTGGAAGCAAAGGTATTAGCAAATATCACAACACCAACAATTCATAAATTCTTTTGGAAAAACATAATCTGCAGATTCGGGGTACCATGAGAGTTGACTGTTGACAATGGAAAGTAATTCGACTGCTACTTTTTCAAGTGGTGCAGAACGCTAGGCACTCATGCGAAGTTCTCTTTAGTTTATCACCAGCAGTCTAATGGGGCTGCTGAAAGAGCTAACGGGCTGATGTTTTCGGGAATCAAAAAGTGTTTATATGATCAAAAGAAAGGCAAGTGGACGAATGAATTGCCGAAAGTGATCTGGTCTCATAATACCACAGTGTCAAGAGCAACAGGTTTCACACCTTTTCGCTTACTATTTGGCATCGAAGTAATGACACCAGAAGAAATCAAGAATGAGAGCATGAGAGTGCAGAAAGCAAAAGAGATTGAAGAAATTGACATGAAAGTAGAGTAAGATATGATCGAACTAACAATCCTTGAAGTCGCCGAAAACATCGAGAAATACCAAAAAGAAACCAAGGCATGGAAGGATAGAAAATGGTCAGGAAAGACATTAAGACTGGTGATTTGGTTCTGAAAAGAAAGAAAAATTGGGAGAACCCCGGGAAACTCCAATAACCATCGGAGGGGCCATACATAGCGAAGGAAACAAACATGTCTGGAGCCTTCCATCTGATATACCAAACCGGTGAAGAACTACCACATTCATGGAATGCAGATAGTTTGAAACGGTACTACCCTTGAAAATCATGAAAGTAGTTAGATTCATTTTTTGACATTTATTTTCGCAAGTTTAAATTACATAAAATTGTAAAACTTCCGAACCACGGATCTATAAGCAGTTTCTGGAACAAAAACATTTACTTCTCGCTTTAAGTTAGAATAAGAAGGACCGTACTCCTTTCCTTGCAAAGGGGGCCCTAAATCAAGGGACAAGGTTTTTAACGAGGCTGAGCCTATGTAAATACTCTATGTGATATATATGAAAAGATTTTTCCCCCAAATCATGTGTCTTGAGAAATTCCATCGTGAGAAAGAAAAAGTTCGTGAGAAAGGCTCCTGTTATAGCTTGAAATCCACCATGTGAAAGAAGAATTCGTGAAAAGGCTCCCTGATAGCCTAGATTCCATTGTCAGAAAGAAAAAATTCGTGAGAAAGGCTCCCGTTATAGCCTAGATTCGATCGTGAGAAAGATAAAGATCATGAGAAAGGCTCCAGTTATAGCCTGAATCCCACCATGTGAAAGAAGAATTCGCGAAAGGGCTCCGTGATAGCCGAGATTAAAGAAGGGAAAGAAAAGTTATGTGAAAAAGACTCTGTGATAGCCAAAGGCTCCGCGAAAGCCTAAATCCCACCGTAAAAGGGATTTCCTATCGAAAGGTCTGTGACAACAACAAGTTGTGGCCTCAATCCCACCGTGAAAGTGATTTCCTACCGAACGGTAGAGACAACAACAAGTTGTGGCCTAGATCCCACCTTGAAGGGACATCCTACAAAAAGTATGCGAACAACTGAAGGTTCTATCCCATAAAGTACAAACCTTTTTGTTCAGAATTTTACGCGTGCAAAGTTTAGAGTAAAAAGTCAAACTAACTTCGGCAGAAGAGCAAATAGGAATAAGTAAAGGGCATTCATGACAACTTATACGAACATCGCTAGCAAAATCATCCTCCAAAAGCCAAGGGGCTCAATCACTTCTGAAGGTTAGTATTCATCAAAAGGATGGTTGAAGCAACTGAAGGTTGCGATGTCAACTCGGGCAAGTATGCCGAGCAGGCGCAAGTCGACTTACACTAGAAGTCAATTATCAATCTTCGAACATCAACGAAATTTTTGCATGAAAAATGGTAAGGTGGGAAGGGTGACATTTTTTCTTAAAAACGAGTTTATTGCCTTATTTCCATACAAAAATTTCACAAGAGTTATGTTACATAGCTTTGAAGAGCTAAAAGAACAAAAAGAAAGTTCGACAATATGGCCTGGGTTGCGGCCACCGTTTTTAGCAGTATCGCTAGCATAAGCAAAGTTGCAGTCATTGGTTATATTGCTAAGGGGCTCCGTTTTCACGAAGGCTTGAGAACTTGACGCTTTGTTAGCAAGAGTGTAACCGTCACGCTGGAGGAAGAACCAACTTAGCTGAAAACTACACATCGAAGAGTACTGACAACACTCAAGCCAAAAGTCAGAGAATTTGCGTTCGAGATTAGCTTCTTTGTACAATCGCCAAGCTTCACCACTAACCACATGATTCCCACGATGAATTCGCAAAGGTATCACATCCTGCACAGGCCCACCTTGCAGGACTTACGCAGGTTAAAGTTTACAGAATAACTATTTAGAGGGGGGGTCGCAACCCACAAATATACATGTTCATAGCTTCCACAATAACATCAGAAGCGAGTGTTCAAAGAATTGTAATTTTAGCCGACGATATCAGCCTTCGAGGAGCTAGTATCATGATCTGAGCCTGCTTCATCCCCATCGTCTTGCCGTCACCACTGTTGCTGCCATCACCACTACCCGTTTCCTCTGAACCATCTTCATCATCAGCAACGTCGTCATCTTCTTCAGATTCGGAGGACGATTCTTGGCTTTCTGCAGCTTTACCACATTCTTCTTTCTAGATCATATGAAGAAACAAAAAAGAAGTCAACAGAAATCAAAAATAGAAATATTCATGAGGTACCAATAATTTGGCAAGATTTGCCAAAACCAACCTTCTCAAGTTTGGCGTGAGCAATCTTTTTTGCGAACTCATTCCCGCTTGCATACCAAAACTCTCTTGTGAATCTAGCCTTTATAGCTTGAACATCTCCGTTGGGATGAATAGACGAACTGCTTCTGCAATCGGGAAATTGCGAAAGATTCTCACGAAATTTCACGAGATCGACACAGTCGAAATCGTAGTGAAGCTTCAGAATACTTTCTAGTGATAAAGTAGCAGCAAAGTCGCTGGCTCCTGAGATAACGTCGGGAAGAGCCCGAAACTCAATTTCAATCGAATCCATCAAATCGAAGATTTCTTCACTTTTAGGGAATGGACCAGGACGAACACCAAAGGATTTCAGGGCCTCTCTGTAATCCTTGAACAAGAGTTTCAATTTTTTCTTAATTTCATCAACATCCTGTCCTGAGGCTTTGCTTCGCTCGGATAAAGCCTTCTTGAGATCTTGAATCTTCTGTTCTTTGTTGCTCAGAGTCTTCACAAGATTAGAGTTTTTTGTCGAAAGCTTCGCATTGCTAACACAAAGCTCGTCAACAGTTTTAGCATTCTTATCAGAATCCTTGTGAAGCTTTTCGATCATTTTCAGATCATCTTCATGAGTCTTGTTTACCTTCTCAAGATCTTTTTTTGAATCATGAAGGGCAGCTTCAGCGAGTCTCTTTCCATCTTGACACTTCTTCAAGGAGTGAGCAAGATCAGCGATTGAAGGACCGAAGCGACGAACCAAAGAGGGGGGAGTGAATGGGAGCCGATAAAAATTCTATTAAAAAATTCGGACTATGAACCCAATTTCACTCGTGCACCTCCACAAGCTTTTCTTGCCAAGTCCACACAACCACTAGAGTGCTACTGGTCCTAGGAGCAAGACCCAACCAACAGCCATGAGACACACGCAGCGGAAACACACACGACACGGTTGCTGGCAGCCCAAACCGGTCAAGACGGTTTCTGAAACCGGTCAGACTGCTTCTGTTGGACTTAGCTTCACACAGGCAGGGGAAACTGGTCAGACCGGTTTGGCAAACTAGTCAGGCCGTTTCTGTCCAGAAACTCCCCAAAGACCCTTATGAGAGAAAACCTGCCTCAAGAACCTCTCCTCCTTTGAACAAGAACATCCATATCACAACAGGGACTTTCTCACTCAAAAACTCTTCACGATAGCCCACAGGGCTAAACAGGTCGGACCGTTTTGGGAAACTAGTCATATCGGTTTTGGCCTAGACAGTCGGGAAGAACTCAGCCCGCGGGAAAAACTCAAAACTTCAAGCGATCGATCCCCCGATTTGTTCCACGGATCAAAGTGAGACTTTGGGGATTGATGGGGTACCTCGTGGGCTACCCTTGGCTAGAAGCTCGGGCCCCCAAAACCCACTCAATCAAGAGGAATCGAAAGTCAACCCTCAAGAACACCTTCCCATGGAAACCACCGAAAACACCCAAAACAAAGCCGTTTCAGAGGGTTTGTTGGATCAAGATCACCAAGAAAAGAGGCACAAGGTCCTCATATGTGACATCCAAAAAAATCCCTCAAAGAAACGCCCTCAAATCTTTCCCCCGAAAAATCCAAGAAAAGGCTCTGAAAATCACCAAAAAGGAAAAACGGGAGGAACACAATCAAGGTTTGAGGAACCATGCCGAATCATCTATACATACCATGAAAGTTTCATACAAGGTCTAGCTTCTGCCTAATCATCCTTCCCACTCACAAGATCTCACCATGAAGCTCTCATGCTAGTCCTATAGAAATCCTAAGGAAAATAGGAAGGGAAAATAGAAAAACCAAATGAGCTAGGGTTCCAAGAGATGGCTGCCATCCTCTCACCACTCGGGTTATATGGAGGCAACCGAAAGACTAAAATGCCCCCTAAAGCCTAAACTAGGATACACGCCCACCAAGGGTACTTTGGGGATTTGTCTTTGTAGCACCATCGGACGGATACCCGGCGACCACACTTCACGTAGCCTCGACGCAAGCCTTGCGATCACTATAAGGTTTCCCCCCTATTGCAACAAATCCCTTAGGCAACACCGCTATTTTGGTTGCAATAGGGGGTATTATTGCACCAAAATGGTGATTTGGTTGTAATTTGTGTGTCTATTGCAACACAAAATTTGTGTTGCAATATTTATTTTTTGTGTTGCAATAGGTTGACGTTAATGCAGCCATTTTTAGGATTTCCATTGCATTTTGTTGGAAATAATGCTACCCCATTATTGTCTTGCATTAGCATTCCTTGCGTTGCAACAGATAGTTGTTGTTGCCACCATACTAGGGATGGTTGCGTTTGAACAGCTATGTCGCAACGTAGAATTTTGGTTGCAAATATATCTTTGCGATGTTGCACAGGTTGGAGCTAATGCACCCATTATTCAGATTTGTGTTGCATTCGGTAGGAAATACTGCTACCCTATTTTTGCGTTGCACTAAAAATTTGCGTGTTGCAATAGAAACTTGCTGTGGCTACCATACTAGGGTTGGTTGCGTTTGAACAGCTTTATCACAACGTCTTATTTAGGTTGCAAATATATATTTGCATTGTTCATTACAAGGAAGGCTCTTGCTTCGTTACTAGCCACAAGGAGGAATATCGTGTACGTATTGCCACGAAATTTGTTTTGATGAAAAAAATCTGCTATGGGGTTGTAGCGAAATTTAAAACACGACTTAATAAATAAATGTTATTATGAAAAATCTGAATTTCAACAATATGGTATAGACTATGTACCATGAAAAAAGAGAGGACTTGTTTAGATCAAAAAATGGTGTGTTACGGGGATTTGGGCTAAGCTAGACCACAACAGGCTCAACCGGCGAGCGTAAAGCCCAGCGAGCGGGAGCCCGAGTGGGCCGGCCAGCCCATTAAGCCCCATGGCACAAGTAGCAAGCATTAGTTGATGATGGCAATTCGGAATTCGAAAGCGCAGGCACTGTCGGTATTTTAGACCGACAACCTACCAAGGGGAGTACCCGAGGTAGATGAATGTGGCCTCGCCGAGATCGGTAACTCGAAGGAAGAGACACGTGGCACACAATTTAGACAGGTTCGGGCCGCGAGGTGCGTAATAGCCTATGTCCTCTATGTTGCGTATCTCTAGATTCATTGGATGTGATTACAAGGTGATGCGTAATGAGAGAGAAGAGTCCCTGCCTTTCCTTATATAGTTTGGGAGGCAGGGTTACAGGTCGGTTTAGGGAGAGAGTACTAGTCGTGTACATCTAGGGGGCCTCTACACAGTACATGGTATGTATATCTTTCTATCCGAGTACTTCTCCACCGTAGTCCTTGTGCCTCATGCCATCAGGTATCATGCGGCACAAGTCGGGTAGTCCGAGGGGCCCACCGAGTAGTTGGTACTGGTACCCACCGAGGTAGTGGGCCCAAGGAGGTCCATACGACAAGATCCCGAGTCTTGACGGCCTTGACAAGTAGTCCTCAAGCGTCCCCAAGTACTACAAGTCGAAAGTCCTCAAGAATACTTGAAGCATCCCGAGGCGGGATGGTACTCCAGCTGATCCTTGAGCAATCTTGAAGTCTTCTCGAGTAGTTCCCAAGCGTCCTCGAGTGCCGCTCTTGAAGGTCTTCAACAATGCATGTGTCTTATTGAATCCGAAATGTATATGGAAGTGCGATTGCAAAATCGCACTCCATATGGAGTATCCCCCGAGCCTTAGGTTGAGTCGTAGACTCTGGCTGAGGGTCAATCTGAAATTCTGGCAAGATTATCCCGCAGAATCCAGAGAAAAAAACTAAGGACAAGTGGCACGGAGCCCTCGAGCCTTGAGTCGAGTACATCATCTCGAATTGAAGGGTCACCTTGTCTGTAGAATGTGTCCTGAGTTGCTCTTGAATCTTGTCGCTACCCTGGGAATTGATTAGATGTAGACGAGCCCCCGAGATGAGGCGCATCGACTACTGGAAGTTGAAGGGTCAGGAGCTGCCGCCGAGTCAGCCGTGTTGAAACATATCCGTCCGGCCACTAAGGAGCCTCATGTTGACTTATAAATAGAAACCAAAACCCTTAGGGTTTTTCACCCCACACACTTGCAGCCATTCTGAGCACATCTCGCCTAGAATCCGTCGCCAGTGCACACTGCCACCTCAGTGTAGAACGTAGATCCAAGCGCGCCGCCGCGGATAGCCACCACTGCAGCCCCCGAGCGAATGTGAGTAAAGACCCGGTGCACTTGGAGAATGAAGCCTTCGCCATCCAAGAGCTTGATGACTGCCGACGGGAAAAAGAGATCCCGGGAGGAAGCCGCTGGATCCGTCGAAAGGTCAACGCCGCCGGTTTCTCCTCCGCGCCCGAATCCCAACAAAGAGTGGAGCAGTACCTGGCGTACAAGTTGATTGACTCCAACCAGAATTGGAAGTCGAAGTGGTTCTACGTCACCAACCACCACCCGGAGCTGTCGAAGCTCAGCGGGAAGCAGCCAAAGCACCGACCCTGGTGGAACACCGAGCCGAAGATGCAAGAGGGTATCCAGCTACCTGAACTGCTGGCGAAGATCAAGGCTTTGAGAGAAGCCGGGCTGAGGGCCGAGCATGTGGCCTTCAGCTTTATGAAGAGGAGGGTGCAACCACTGATGGCTCGCGACACCCTCGGCTACTAGTACACCGGCGAGGGTGACTCGTCGCGCATGCCCGGCGGCGAGATCGATGACGACGACATATCGACAGGCTGGGCAGGATCTTTAAGGACATGCCGGCGTACACGCCCTGTCCAGTCCCGGAGTATTCCGCCGCGCGCCCACCGAACGAGGTTAGTAGCTGTACTCAGTGTCGGGTACTGGTTATGTAGTAGTAGTCATGCTCACACAATGTGCTCCTTGCAGGATGACATAGTGAAGTTTGTCTCCGAGCCGGCTGCGCCTCCTCGACTTGTCGAAATCCCAGAGGAGGGGAAGGGCAAAGCCAAAGAGCGCCGCGAAGTCGGTGAAGGGGACGACACTGTTGTCGTTGAAGACACATCGGATGAAGATGATGAGGAAACGCTTCAAGAGCGGTTCCAGCTGCGGTCGAGATTCAGCCGCACTGGACTGCCTAACGTCCCTCTCATCCAAGATCCTCCAACTAGCTTGGAGGCTAGTTAGCTTGCGCCGCCGAGGAGGCTGCGCAACGTGGTACGCAAGCGCGTGGCCAAGAAGCTCAAGGTCACTAAGACCACATCCTAAGAGGTAAGCTCCTTGAGTAGGGTAGTCGAGTACTTATTTCTCGATGTTTTGTATGCTGACAAAAAAATTTCGTTGCTTGCAGGAGATTCCGCCTTCTGACCCCGTAGAACAAGGGGATAAAGGCTATTGGGAGACTGTGGGGAGTCGGCTGAGAGAGGCCGCAGCCCAGCCCCCGCTATGACAGAAGCTGTGCCGCAGGCGCCAGTTGATGAGGGCAGGACTGAGCCGGTTGTAGCTACTACTAAAGAGCCAGCGGCTACTGAAGCCGAATAGGAGGCGCCTGCTGAAGCTGGACTAGTCGACATCTCCAGCATACTTGGCACCCCAACCGTGACAATAGTCCGGTCGAGCTTGTAAGTGAAGATCTTTCCCGAGTAGTACATGTAGTTTGGTAGTCGTACTTGGTTGACAACCAGTTGTGTACTATGCAGGAAATCCACGGACTTGACCTGGGACGAGGATGAACCCAGCGTGGCAATGGATGAAGAGGATTCCGCGCCAGCCGCTGAGGAGTCCGCTCCTGCCCCCCAAGCAGAGACCGAGGTGTTGGCCGTGGAGGCTACACTGCCGGAGGCCAGCATTATAGAAGGTGAGTACACTTGCGCAAATGCAGTCTTCCTCAAGGAGTAGTCGTGGCCACTCAGGGAGACTAATCCGGATGTCTTCTGTTGACAGGGGCCGAGGCCGAGGGAAGTACCATCCCCGAGGCGGTGCCCGTTGAAGCCATGGCGCCGGAGACCCAAGGAGCTGCTAGAGCAGCCCCCGAGCCGGCGGAGGTAGCCAGCGGAGGAGCCCTCGCGTTGGCCGGAGAGGAGCGCGGTGATGTACTGCCAGAGTCAGACCTGGAAGTAGTCGTCCACTCACCAGAAATTCAAGATGTCGAGCCGATCCGTTCGGCACCGATGTCTGGAGCCGCCACGAGTAGTCGTGGTGGGATTGAACTCCTGGCGGACGACCTCGTCGACCCAGTGGCAGTGGCGCGTCACTTGGAGGCGGTGCGCCAGGCCGAGCAGTGGATGAAGGTAAGTTGTTGGTACCCTTTAGTAGTCAATCTGCCATAGATGTTGAGTACCCAGATAACAGCTATTATTTGCTGAAGGATGTCGTGGAGAGATCCCGACAAAAATCTGACATGCTCCAGGGATACGGCGACACAGTGCTCCGGGCGGAGGCCTTGGAGGAACAACTCGCAAAGGCCCGGAAGCACTCCACCATGCTCCAATCAAAGTTTGACGGCACCTTTGCCCAGTACCATAACAAAGTCCAGGACATGCAGGCGAAGAGCGACGAGCTGGTGCGGAAGAACAAGTCACTCCGCAAAAAAAACAAAGGTACGATGCTGTCTTGTCGAGTACCCATTGGAGATGTCTTGCAGTGGTCTAACCCTGCCTTGTTGATTGCAGAGCTTGAGACCCGGGTCGAGCAGCTAAAGGCTTCAAAGGTCGACATGAAGAACCTCTTCTACCGGCGAAGGAGGCCCATGAGGTACTTGAATATGACTATAAGAAATTAGCTTACGAGTGCGATAAGCACATGGAGCTTCAAAATGCCTAGGATCGTGACCTCGTCAACTGCTACAAATCCCTGCAGAAGTTGAAACAAGACTGCAAGAAGTTGCGGGCCCAGCTGAAAGAACTTGAAGAAGCCGCACTTCCCATTGCGAGGCTGCTGGTGCCTCATCCGGGCAGGCCGAAGATAGCTCCATTGGTGGACCGGCTGAGAAAAGCTCCCACTCGACTGGTGATGTACGTCAAGCATTCGGCGAAGTCAATCCCCAATCAAATCTTGGCGTTCATGAAGTCGTACTTCCCGAAGGCTCCAGTGGATGTAGTCGCGGGCGGACTAGCCGCCAACTGCACTGGTGAGAGTACGTGGAGCTCCTAGAGCAGATGGCGCCAATTGCTGAGCAGGTTGCCGAAAAGCTAAACCTTCAGTTGTCCTGTAGGGTTAGCTTGTAACAGTAGTATAAACAAAGTTGTACTAAACTTGTTTAATTATGAATGAGAAAGCTTCTCAGAAATGAGTACTCATTGTCGCAAAATGTAAATGCGGAGTTCTCATCACGGAGTTTGAAGGATCGGATGGCGACTAGAGAGGGGGGAGTGAATAGGAGCCGGTAGAAATTCTTCTCAAAGAACCCAGCCTATACCCTAGACAAACCCGGTCACACATGAGCAATGGATCGAATCACACACCAACCACCAAGACAACAAGGTTATGGATCAACCTCAAGTCTTAGGAATGATTCCTTGAAGCACACGCAGAAGCACGAAAGAAGGAGGGAGGAATCGAACCAAGAAACAAAGCAGCCAGGCTCTGGCGGACCGTCCGGCCAGGAGGGGCGGACTGTCCGCACGAGCCACGCGGATTGTCCGGCCTGCTGCCGCGGACTGTACGCACACACACCGCGGACCGTCCGGCCCTGAGCCGCGAACTATCCGAAAAAGCAAACAGAACCTTCAGTAGCGACCCCGAATAACGGATCGTCCGCGGGGAGCATGCGGACTGTCCGCCAGGCACCCGCGGACTGTCCGCCCGGCACGCGCGGACCGTCCGAAACCTCGCCCAACCAAAACTCAAAAACACAACGGATCGAAAATGAAGGCGAGCAAGAACACAAAAAACAAGCGACGAACAGCGCGCTCGCGGACCGTCCGCCAACCCCTCGCGGACCGTCCGCGCCCTATGGACAGAACCAAAAACAGCTCGACCCCGAAAGTCAACACCTCCAATCCATCACCGGATCTCCCAAACTGTAGAAGCTGTTGAGACAAGGGTTTGGGACATGATAAGCGTCAAACAAGGATGCTATCCCCCAAAAATTTTGCCTCCTAACTCCCTAAATCACCGGGAATCGCGGATCCTTTGAACACCACCAAAAACTAGAGCTCCGACCGAAAAACCTTGAATTGAAGTGGTTTCCCGGCATTTGAGGGCACAAGATCAATCCCAAAGATGCACAAGACATCCATCCATGTTTCCCTCAAAGAAATCCAGGAAGAAACCCACTCAAATCCGCGGAACCACACCAAGAACAAAGGCACCAAAGACAAGCACGAAAAAGACCAGGAAATTCACAACGCCGAATCTTCTATGCAAACTAGGAAAGATTCACAAGGTCTAGCATGCCGCCCTAGCATTCATCCCTCTCAACAAATCTCTCGTGAAGCTCTCATGCTAGCCTAGAGAAAATGGAGAAGAAAATAGTCTACGAAAAAGAGAAATGGAAGGGTGGAAATGAAACCCTAAGTCGCGGAGAGCGAGAGCCATCCACACACACTCATGGCTTATATATCGGGTCCCGCCGGTGTGGGAATTGACTCGACTACCCCTAACTCAACTACTGGCGATACAGCCCACGCAGGGGCATTTATGTAATGTTTGTGGGTCTTGCCATTGGACGGCCATGCCTTCGCCGCACCCCGCGTCCTCCCGACGCAAGCCATGCGATCCCGCCGCGTGTCCTCCGCTTCGAAGCTTCCCGACACGCCCGGATCCCTTCTCCATCGTGTTGGGCCTTCGGACTTGGTTTTGAGGCCCAAACTAAGAAACCGTCCTCCGATGGTTTTGTGGGCAAACCACCAAACCCCGCGTGCTCGGCCCGGCCTCCCGCCAAGCCTCTTGACTCGACCGGCACCGTGCACCGGCTCGATAGTCCATGACTTCATCTTGCTGATCTCGCCACCATGTGGCCCACACCTAGTCCCGCCGTCCACCGGTTCCCTCGAACCGAGCCTACTTGTCTCTCCATCTCCCGGAGGCCCCTCAAGGCTGAAGACCTTTTGCGCCCGTTCTTCACCTGCAACAACATGAACTAGGCCGCGGCCTACACCTGCACACTGAGCCAAGAGTCAGTCCAACACCCGTTGTCAATCACTCATCACTGAGGAGCAGTCATCCATCGACCACCGGGACGCTCCTGGTCCTCAATCTCCCCCTTGATGAGTGCATTGACAACACACAACGCGAAATGAAATTCAGAGAACGAAAGTAAGAAGAAAGAAAAACAAAGAAGCTCAACTCATGACCAAAACCAAGGAAAGGCAAAGAAAGGTCACAAGCCGAGCAAAGCACAAATTCCTCACTGAAAACAGCAAGAAAGCTCTCCCTGAACAAATGCAAGCTCCCCCTGAACAAATGCAAGCTCCTCCTGAACATGTGGATGCAAACTTCCAAATTTTAGATGCATTTTTCTGAATTTTTCATTAAGCTCACCTCTTCACCTCTTCTCCCCCTTGTTGACAATGTATGAATCAAGGTGAAAATGCAGAAATGTAAGACAAAGCATATAAACATCTACATGAGCTTCTCAAATAGGCCAAATCTAGTGTCAAAGGCTAGAAATGAGACAAAGAGCACACATAGGAATCATAGCATAGTCAAAGCGTTGCCACAAGTAATATATGGAAATATAGGCATGTCACAAAGCAAATTTTCAGATTTGAGCAGTTTTATCAAAAGATGGCTCACTTCAAATGTAAAGGCCCATCCATGTCATATTCTAGCCAAAAACATGCACATAATCCAGAGATCATACAAGGATATCAAATTCTTAACAAAGGATCATTGCGAACACCCATAAAGCAAAGCATGTCATGTCAAAGCTCATGAGCCATGTGTCCACTTCGGGGAGACTTCTCCACTGGTGAACATCATGCAACATGTTTTGCACCCATGTGTGAAAGATAAGACATTTTAAGCATAAACATGATGGATAGAGCATTTTTCAAGCATACACACTTCTTTTCAAGATAAATTCATTTCATGGTACATGAAGTGCCTTTGCGGCAAAAAGAAGCTTATGCTCCTCCATGAATGCAACATAGGCTAAACATTCACAATGATATTCGGCCTTTGGCCCAAATGCAAGAAAGAGACATCCAAGCACAATCTAAGCATGGAAGGCACATTTAGACCAAAACGTGACATGGATACACTACTACCCATGTGTGGAGCACATTTCATCAAATTTAGTCAAGATTAGCATTTGATTCAAAAAGGCTATCTCACAACACATATATCTCAAATATTCCAAGAGCATAGCCTCACATAGCCATTTCTCCACACATATGACCAATATCTCACAAGTAGCCAAAGAAACTCAAATAAGGCATATGAAAGAAGCTCATCATCCTAAAATGCAATATGATACAAATGCAACATGATATATAACAAGATGGCTATCCTACCATTGTTTATACATCAAGCAAAACATGTATATACGTCAAAGTAAACATGGTATGATACATATGGTACAAAAGAAAATCCCCCAAGAATCAACTAGAAAGGGCAACAAACCCCAAGTTCCCCCCGCAAGCGCACAAATGTAGCTTGGTCGAGTGGCATTGTAAAGATGTCTGCAAGCTGATCTTGGGTAGGGACATGACTCAACACAATGGTCCCTTTCTCCACATTGTCTCTCAAGAAATGATACCTCACTTCTATGTGTTTGGTTCTGGAATGAAGCACTGGGGTTTTCGCTACGCTTATGGCACTGGTGCTATCACAAAGAAGTGGGATCTGGGTGCACTCCTCACCAAAGTCTCTCAAGGTGTATGAAATCTACAACAGCTGGGAACAACAACTCACGGCTGCAACATACTCCGCCTCTGTGGTAGACTGAGCTACACTAGACTGCTTGCGGGAAGACCACGAAACCAACGAGGACCCAAGAAACTGACAAGAACCAGAAGTAGACTTCCTCTCGACTCGGCAACCAGCAAAATCCGCATCAGAAAAACCATGAAGTGAAAGAGTCGAGGAGAAAGAATACCAAAGGCCAAGTCTAGGTGCAGACTGTAGGTATCTGAAGATCCTCTTGACGGCCTGTCGATGTGATGTCCTCTGCGAAGCCTGAAAACGAGCGCACAGACACACACTGAACTGTATGTCTGGCCTCATCACCGTCAGGTAAAGGAGGGAGCCGATCATGCTCCGGTACTCCTGTTGGTCCACTGGTTCTCCATCCTCGTCCGCATCCAAAGTAGCCGTACTCCCCATGGGTGTCGACATAGTCTTCACATCTTGCATCTGGAACTTCCTCAGCATGTCTTTCGTGTACTTGGTCTGATGTACAAATGTCCTGTCCTTCACTTGCTTGATCTTGACCGCGTAGTACGTTCATCGATGTCCCCAATGATCTTCGATAGGGGATGCACTTCTTGAATCCGCGGGGGAGCCTCACGCCTCGAGACTACCTCCCGCTCAACTTCAGCTTCTCTCTCCTGGTCCTCTTGTCGCACCGTCGTTGTCCATGAAGTAGACGGTCCACCCTCCGTAGTGGTCGTAGGGGAAGTAGTGGGTACGCACTCAGCTTCAGGCGCATGGTTTTCTCCATCATCATCTCTAGCTTCATCCTTCTCTTCAAAGAGGTCCTCAGCCATCTCTTCATCACCTGCACATTCAAAGCCAAGAGAGGTACATGGCATTGTCTCGTCGAAGGTTACCTCGCAAGTCTCCATGATTTTGTTAGTCTCAAGGTTAAGCACCCTATAGGCTCTACAATGATTAGCATATCCAAAGAAAATCCCATCACTAGACCTAGCCTCAAACTTGTCGAGTTTTCCCTTCTTAAGAATAAAGCATTTGCAACCAAAAACTCAGAAATGACTCACCTTGGGTGCCCGACCATGCATAAGCTCATAACAGGTCTTCTTCTTGAAAGCTCGCAACAAAATCCTGTTGGAGACATGACAGGCCGTATTGACCGCCTCAACCCAATACCTCCTAGGAGTCCTGTGCTCATCGAGCATCATCCTAGGCATCTCACAAAGAGTCCGATTTTTCCTTTCCACGACTCCATTTTGAAGGGGCACATAAGGGGTCGAATACTGATGTTCAAGACCTAGATCACGACAGAAGGCATCAAAATGAGAGTTCTTGAACTCTGAGCCATTATCACTGTAGATAGCTCGAATGACATTCCCATGCCTCTCGTTCTTCAACCTCACGATCAGATCTCGAACAAAACCAAATGTCTCACTTTTATCCTCCAAGAAAAACACCCAGGCATAGCGAGAGTAATCGTCCACCACAACAAGGACATACCACTTCCCACCCACCGAGCGAACTCGAGCTGGCCCATCAAGGTCCATATGCAACAGCTCTGTCGGACACTCGGTCATGACATCGGTCAGGGGTGGATGGGGAGTGGCTACCATCTTGCCTTGCCTACACGGAGCGCAAACCAAATCCTTCTCAAACTTCAACCTCGGCAATCCTCGGACAAGGTCAAGACCACTCAAGCGGGAAACCAAATCAAAGCTCAAGTGACCCAACCGCCTATGCCATTTCCACAAATTAGAAGAAGGATCGGCCATCAAACAGCGAGCAGGACCCAAAGAACGAGAGTAATCAGCCCTAAAAATCTGACCCTCGGGGATGATCATACAAACAAGATCACCTCGAGCATCCAGCAAACGAGACTCACCAGACTTGAAATGCACCTCATAGCCCTCATCAAGCAACTGAGAAACCGAAAGCAAATTGAAACCCAAAGACTTCACAAGAGAAACCCTCTTCAACGTTACCTTGTCACTCACATGTACCACACCCTCAGAAATCACCCTTCCTCGTCCGTTGTCCCCAAAAGTTATGTACATCTTTTCCTTCACTAGGGTGAGGCTGGAGAACAACTTCTTGTCTCCGGTCATGTGTCGGGAACATCCGGAGTCAATCAACCAAATGTTCTCCAAGCCTCCTGCCAGTGGTGAGAAACAAGAACGAGAATGAGCCAACAACTTGACACTGGGGTTAGAACAAAGAAAGTTGAACCAGTGTCGAGCCATCTGCTCAAAAGAGGGGTTAGCAAACATCATTCCCTTGCCACCAAACTTCACATGTCCCATG
Source organism: Cenchrus americanus (assembly GCA_947561735.1). Classification (NCBI taxonomy): domain Eukaryota; kingdom Viridiplantae; phylum Streptophyta; class Magnoliopsida; order Poales; family Poaceae; genus Cenchrus; species Cenchrus americanus. The sequence goes on along the minus strand of OX387242.1, from coordinate 150,243,803 downwards.
GAAGGAGTATGAGCACCACGAGGGGGAAAACGTGGTCCGTAGTTCCTCTGGAACCCAAAGCTGCGATCATCTCCCCTAAACCCGTATTGAGGACGAGTAGGGGGACGTCCAGCAAAACCACCACGAGCCCGACCAAACCTCTCACCAGCACGCACACCATCATCTCGCCTATCAAACCTTTCACCACCACCTCTCTTTGGGAACCTACCACCCTGAGCTCCAACTTAACCAACACTCCTCACACTTCCCACACCCTGTGGAAGCGACACTCTAGGCTTAGGAATACCGTGAGACTGGCGTTACCTGTGCTGGTTCACTTGCTACCTAGCAAGCCTCTCATCCCTCTTCCTTTTGTAGCAAAACTCTGCTAGATGCCTCTCCTTGCCACAATACTCACACCCGAAGGGGATGGGTTTTGGTTTTGGCTCTTCTCTCTAGGTTTCACACCCTTCTCACTCACAAACTTCACCGGTTTCTGGAAGTCATTTGTTTTAGGTGGGAATTTGGGTGGATCTTGGGTTGTGTCAGGCTTGTTGCAAAGGTGGTTGGGCTTTGGAGTGAAAGAGTTCTTGGGTGCTTTTGGAAGTGGAACTTGGATGTCTCCGATCACCTCAAACTTGGGGTTAGACTCAACACACTTCTCATACACACTCTCCCCACTGTTTTCTCCCACTTTCTCACCCAACTTCTCCAAACCCAAACCACGACCATCCGCTCTCTTGAACTCCTCAATCATGATTTTCAATTGAGGTTCCTGCCCAGACAACCAACCCAACACCTTCCTCAAATAATCATTCTCCTCATAGATGACATCCAACCGGGAAGTAAGTTCAATATTGCGCAAAGTAACTTCATCACAGCTAGTGCATGCATTGACAACAGGAGAATTCGAAGAAGCTTCCAAAGTGCTAATGGTAGAACGAGCATCAACAAGCTTAGCATGCATAGTAGGACATGATTTACAAGCACCAAGCAAAGTGGGCCTAGCCTTAAGCTCATCATACTCAGTCCTAAGAGCATCTAGTTTAGCCAAAGTGGAAGCATTCTTCTCATTAAGCAACTTGATCTCATTCAACCATGCATTACATACAGAACATTCAACATCATCATAAATGGTAGGAGTAAGTTTCAAAGAGTCATTCTCAAGTTTCAATTCAAGCAATTTAGACTCTAACTCTCCTACTTTATCACAAGCATTCTCAAGTTGAGCCCTATGATCTCTCCTCATTTTCTTAGCATCCCTCAACACACTATCGCGGTTGTCAATCAAGCCATTCAACCTAGTGATCTCAACAATCAAAGAGTCGGGGTCACAGTTTACCTCATCCTCTGAGTCGGAGTCGGTGTCTTCTTTCTCGCTCTTCTTGCTGCTTGAGCTATGGGCCATGCCGCAAAAGCCTCCAAGTGCAACACAGCTCAACCCACTGAGGTTCTGGCTTGCATTCTTCTTGCCCTTGCGCCTCCCGGCGTCTTCATCCTCACTGCTTGAGCTTGAATGCGTGTCGCTTGAGCTTGTGTCGACGTCGCTTGCACCGGCCACCATGGCTCTTGCCTTGTCCTTCTTGTGGCCGCCCTTGCTCGATCGCCGCTTGTCCTTGTCCTTGCTATATGACTTGCTGTAGTGCTTACCCTTGGAGGAGTACTTGTCTTCACGCCTCGGGTGCGCCTTGTACTCGCTCATCTTGTACTTGTTCTCCTCCGCTTCCAGGCACTCGGTGATGAAGTGTCCACGCTTGCCACACTTGTAGCATGTTCCCGAGCTCCTCCTTGCATTCCTCTGGTTCTCATGTAGTCGATAAAACCTCCTTGAGAGCAAGATCAGTTCCTCCTCGCTCAGCACATCGAACTCATCATCTGGATGGACATGAGAGAAGACAGGGAAAACTGTCGACAGGAAGGGTTAGTGTTGGCTTTGCCCTTTGATCCGCTAACAAGAGCAAGACTATGATCAGTCGAGCCCTCATGCTTGGATTGCAACTTCCTATCAAACTCAGCTGACTTGAGCTTAGAAAAGAGATCATCCAACTCAATAGTCAAGTATTACTCGGACTCCTTGATGGCCTCAACCTTAGCACCCCAAACATTTGGGTCCAAGATATGCAAGAGCTTCAAAGCTTGATCATGCTCGGTGTAAGGGAAATCCTCAACATTGGCCTTCATGTTGTTCACGATGGCGGTGAACCTTTGAAACATCGCATCAATGTCCTCACCGGGAAGTTGAGTAAAGTTCTCATATTGCATCCGGTAAGAAACAAAGAGGCAAGCCTTCATGTGGTTATCACCACCGAGAGCAACCAACAACTTCTCCCAAATTTGCCAAGAAAGATTCAAGTGGCGAACACGCTCAAACTCAGGATGACACAAGCTTCGGACCAAGTGATCAACGGATTTTGAATTTGCCTCATACTTGGCCTTAGCACCCGCATCGGTCATCATAAAAGTGTGGATCTCAGCCGGAATAGCATAGGTCTTGTTAAACATAAAGTAATCCAACAACTTGCCACGAAGAAAGATCATCATACGAGCCGCCCACTTGTGGTAACCCTTCCCATCGAAGTGCGGCGGACCGCCCCGCTCAACGTACGCTATCTTAGGATTCAAGACTTGTCAAAGTCATCACGAATCCGGCACCAAGCTCTGATACCAATTGAAGGATTAGATGGCGACTAGAGAGGGGGGAGTGAATAGGAGCCGGTAAAAATTCTTCTCAAAGAACCCGGCCTATACCCTAGACAAACCCGGTCACACGCGAGCAATGGATCGAATCACACACCAACCGCCAAGACAACGAGGTAATGGATCAACCTCAAGTCTTAGGAACGATTCCTTGAAGCACACGCGGAAGCAGGAAATAAGGAGGGAGGAATCGAACCAAGAAACAAAGCAGCCAGTCTCTGGCGGACCGTCCGGCCAGGAGGGGCGGACCGTCCGCACGAGCCACGCGGATCGTCCGGCCCGCCGCCGCGGACTGTCCGCACCCGCACCGCGGACCGTCCGGCCCTGAGCCGCGGACTGTCCGAAAAAGCCAACAGAACCTCCAGTAGCGACCTCGAATAACGGACCATCCGCGGGGAGCACGCGGACTGTCCGCCAGGCACCCGCGGACTGTCCTCCCGGCACGCGCGGACCGTCCGAAACCTCGCCCAACCAAAACTCGAAAACACAATGGATCGAAAACGAAGGCGAGCAAGAACACGAAGAACACAAGACGAACAGCGCGCTCGCGGACCGCCCGCCAGCCCCTCGCGGACTGTCCGCGCCCTACGGACAGAACCAAAAACAGCTCGACCCCGAAAGTCAACACCTCAAATCCATCACCGGATCTCCCAAATTGTAGAAGCTGTTGAGACAAGGGTTTGGGCACATGATAAGCGTCAAAGAAGAATGCTATACCCCAAAACTTTTGCCTCCTAACTCCCTAAATCACTGGGAATCGCGGATCCTTTGAACACCACCAAAAACTAGAGCTCCGACCGAAAATCCTTGAATCGAAGTGGTTTCCCGGCGTTTGAGGGCACAAGATCAATCCCAAAGATGCACAAGACATCCATCCATATTTCCCTCAAAGAAATCCGGGAAGAAACCCACTCAAATCCGTGGAACCACACCAATAACAAAGGCACCAAAGACAAGCACGAAAAAGACCACGAAATTCACAATGCCGAGTCTTATATACAAACCAGGAAAGATTCACAAGGTCTAGCATGCCGCCCTAGCATCCATCCCTCTCAACAAATCTCTCATGAAGCTCTCATGCTAGCCTAGATAAAATGGAGAAGAAAATAGTCTAGGAAAAAGAGAAATGGAAGGGGGGAAATGAAACCCTAAGTCGCGGAGAGCGAGAGCCATGCACACACACTCATGGCTTATATATCGGGTCCCGCCGGTGTGGGAAATGACTCGAGTACCACTAACTCAACTACTGGTGATACAACCCACGCAGGGTCATTTATGTAATGTTTGTGGGTCTTGCCATCGGACGCCCACGCCTTCTCCACACCCCGCGTCCTCCCGACGCAAGCCATGCGATCCTGCCGCGTGTCCTCCGCTTCGAAGCTTCCCGACACGCCCGGATCCCGTCTCCGTCGTGTTGGGCCTTCAGACTTGGTTCTGAGGCCCAAACCAAGAAATTGTCCTCCGATGGTTTTGTGGGCAAACCACCAAACCCCGCGTGCTCGGCCCGGCCTCCCACCAAGCCTCTTGACGCGACCGCCACCGTGCACCAGCTCCATAGTCCATGACTTCGTCTTGCTCATCTCGCCACCATGTGACCCGCACCTAGTCCCGCCGTCCACCGGGTCCCTCGAACCGAGCCTACTTGTCTCTCCATCTCCTGGAGGCCCCTCAAGGCTGAAGACCTTTCGCGCACGTTCTTCATCTGCAACAACACGAACTAGGCCGCAGCCTACACCTGCACACTGAGCCAAGAGTCAGTCCAACACCCGTTGTCAATCACTCATCACTAAGGAGCAGTCATCCATTGACCACCGGGACGCTCCTGGTCCTCACCGTTGAGGGAAACACAGTAAGTCAGTTGATAGGTAATCAAACTTTATTACTGAGGGAAATACACCTGGATGGCCAGGGCCGTTTTACAGGAGTAGTCGCCAGGAACCGGAGGCGGCCTACGGCTAAGTGGTGCTAGGGCATATATCCGCTTATAGCAGTAGATCCGTTAGTAGTCGTATAGGCTGGATCTAGGAGTACATGGTCTCTTAGTAGACCGCTGCTGAAGTCCTTTGTCGCTCGGAGCAGCCCAAGATCCATTGGTAGCCGTTAACGATGGATCTTGGAGTAGAGTAGTCCGGAGACTAGTGCCTGGACCCGGAGGCCGCTTACAGCGAAGGGGTCTTGGAGTAGTCGTGCAGACTTGAGGCCCCGGGGTAGTCGAGAGACTAGGCGTAGAATCGACAGAGCTGGTCGATATTCCACGAGTTGTTGACGTCTTCACCTTCAAGCGTCTGGAGGCGGTAGGAGCCCGGTCCGGTCACCTTTGCGACTATGAAGGGACCTTCCCAGGGTGAGCTGAGCTTGTGTAGTCCTTCCGTATTCTGGATGTGGCGGAGGACAAGATCTCCAATGTTGAAGGAGCGTTCCTTGACGTTGCGATCATGGTAGCGTCGGATACCCTCAAGGTACCTTGATGATTGGACGAGGGCGACGCAGCGAGCTTCTTCGAGTCCATCGATATCAACTCATCTGCTATCTTCATATATGCCTTCGTCGTATTGCTCTACTGCTGGTGAATCCCACATGACATCGGCGGGGAGAATTTCTTCGGAGCCGTAGACCAGGAAGTATGGCGATTGTCCCGTTGGCTTGGAGGGTTGAGTACGTAGCCCTCAGAGTGCATTGGGTAGTTCCTTGATCTACTTGCCTCCTTTTGAATTAGCAGCATCGTGCAGTCGCTTCTTGAGAGCGTCAAGTACCATCCCATTGGCACGCTCGACTTGTCCATTGGCCCGAGGATGGGCAACTGAGACATATCGGACGTCGATCCCGCTGTTCTCGCAGTACTCCCAGAATTGGTGATTGTTGAAGTTGGAGCCCAGGTTTGTGATGATGCGGTAGGGTAGTTGTCGTATGGACCTCCTTGGGCCCACTACCTCGGTGGGTACTAAGACCGACTACTTGGTGGGCCCCTGGGACTGCCCGACTTGTGCCGCACGGTCGTGATGGCGTGAGGCGCAAGGACTACGTTGGAGAAGTACTCGGATAGGAAGCTATACATACCATGTACTGTGTAGAGGACTCCTAGACGTACACGACTAGTACTCTCTCCCTAAACCGACTTGTAACCCTGCCTCCCGGGCTATATAAGGCGAGGCAGGGACCATTCTCTCTCAGATTACGCATCATCTTGTAATCACATCCAATCAATCCAGAGCTACGCAGCATACAGGACAAGGTATTACGCACCTCGCGGCCCAAACCTATCTAAATTGTGTGCCATGTGTCTCTTCCTTCGAGTTACCGATCTCGGCGAGGCCACATTCATCTACCTCGGGTACTCCCCTTGGTAGGTTGCCGGTCTAAAACACCGACAGCTGGCGTGCCAGGTAGGGGCTCTCGCCGAAGATCATATGGCGAATTCGACGGCTTCCATCTTCCTCAAGCCAATCGTCGCCTTCAAACGCGGCGACAGCTTTGTCTTCGGCTCCTGGGTCTGCACCGCTGACGGCGCCGGATCCTTCCAACGCCGCCTCACCATGCCGCCCAACCCCGGAGACTGGGCTCGTGACGCTTCCCGAAGCAGTCATGGGCAATCTCGCCGGAAAGTTCGGCGAAATTTCGCTCTACAACCAACACGCCAACTTCGAGCTTGGATCAAACTCCAACTCAAATTCGACGTCCCCGTGGGCTATCGTATGCGAGTCGGCTACCCAGCCATCGCGTGCAGACTCCCCACTCTGTGAGCGCTTCACACGCGGCCCTCGCAACATCAGCAGGGCCCACACGAAGGCTCCCACTGCACACTAGGCCGGCAAGGAGATCGTACCAGATTACGACACGGACTCCAACACCGTCCCCGGCTACAACTCGGACTCCAACCCTCTCTCTGGCTTCTACTCGGACTCCTCCTACGAGTTCGACTTCGGGTCGGACCCTGATGAGCCCGAGTCCGAGAACAATACTACAAAGCAACCCTTGTCAGGACCAGCTTCCGGCCTGGTTATAACATCTACATCCACCGGGAGATTCGTCTACTGGCTAGATCACAAGCCCGTGGACCTGACAGGAGGGAACTCACGCTGTGTCGCCTACCTCGACTCACTTCCCTTCCAGGATGGAACACCGCTCGCTCCAGCTGGGGAGCACACTCCGACAGAGGTGGCAACCAGTGACTCTAGCCTTGGCACTCCTGATCGGCAAGTCTTCATGACTACCAACGAGACGCTAGGGCCCTCAGGGACACTCCCTGACCGATATCTCGAACATATCTCAGCGGACGAGTTGTCCGCCAATGCACCCGCTGATGAGACCGACGCCAACAGGGACGCTCGACGTGAACGCAACACGAAGCGGAACGAACGGCGCCGACGTCTCCGCGAGTCCCTTCTCATCTGGAACCTCGCAGAAGCCCTCGACCAAGTCGAGAGCTGGGACACACTACCCCAGAGCAATGACTCATGTCTATCACTACGATAGCACAACAGGCTCAGGGGATGAGCGCAGGAGAAGTCATCGCCAAGCTCGCGGAGGATGCCTACTTCATGCGAGTTGACAATAGGGTCACTCAAGTGCCCCCCGTCAGGAACCGCCAGCAAGACAACGAAGCCACAAGTCGCAGTGCGGACATTGGTCGCAACCGCACTCGAGCAGAGCTACCAGCTAACCCCAACCGTACTCGGGCAACAGACGGTGGACCCCCTCATGGTGGCAACAGCGCCGGTTGCGACCGGGAGATCATCCCTCACTACGACCCTGGCAGTGGAGGCAGCGACGGCGGGAGCTCCAACCATGGGGCTGATAGGAGAGTTGGGGGCGGAGGCGACCGCGGCGGCCGAGGCCACGCGAATAGCCACGCCTCCGGCACCTCACATGGCAGCTTCGATGCCCGCCAGAAAATCGAAGAACTACGACGCAAGAGGGCATCCATGGCAGGCGACAACGACGGCTTCTCTTCCTTCTCTGTGCGACTTTGCAACCTACTTCTCCCGGAAAAATTCAAGCCTCTGGGATTACCAAGTACGACGTGAAGCAGGATCCAGTGCAGTGGCTCAGATGCTACGCCCTCTCCATCGAGAACGCTGGTGGCAACAACGACACGAAGTGCCTCTACTTCCCCTTCTGTCTGGACCGAGCCCCGCTTACATGGCTCGAGTCACTCGAGAAGTACTCGATCGACAAGTGGGACCAGCTGAAGGAACAGTTCACCAGCAACTTCGCGGGCGCTATGGTCCACTCGGGTACTGCATGGACCTGTCAATGGTGAAGCAGGAACAGGGCGAGACCCTTCGCAAGTACATGCGGCGCTTTTTCGACAAGCGCACCACCGTAGTCGATGTCTTTGAGAAGGAGGTCATCGACCTCTTCCAAGACGGTTTCTATCACCGTCGCACCTTCGAAGACTTCGGTCGTCGCCGCCCGAGCTCCATCACCCACCTCAAGGACATGATCACCTCTTGGGCTGATGAAGAAGACAAGGCTAACGCCAAGTTCGACGCCATTCGTGGCAAGAGCAAGCAGAACACAGGCGGCAGCAGCAGCAACAACAACAACAACAACAACAACAACAACAACAACAACAACAACAACAACAACAACAACGGGAACCGAGGCGGTCGCAACAGCAACTACTCGGGTCCTAATCGCAAGCGCAAGCCAGACAACACTGTCGCGGCTATCTAGCGCCCAGCGAAAGACAACTCGAAGAAGACCTCTGACGGCTTCAAGGACTTGCTGAAGGAGAAGTGCCCGTGGCATCTGGACGGCAACCACACCACCGAGCAGTGCTACCAACTCCGGCGAGCACTCAAGCACACTCTGGAGCCACGACACCCTCTGTTGACGGATAAAAGACGTATCCCTCTACGATCCGCAAGCGTACGGACCCCACACCTTTTTCACCACGGGATTCCCAAGGTTCTTGTCAATCCGCGGAGCAAGGGGATTACAAGCATTCGATCAACAACGACACACTAGCTACTAAAACCCTAACTACTATTATACTAGAAAACACTAAACTACACTAGAGAGAATGATTAAGATATCAAGGTAGAAGACACTCGCCCACGGGTCTACGATACTAGAGCATGCAATCGCTTAAAGACATGAAAACCAATCTAATTTATCGGGGATGTGACAACGGTTTCGCCCTTTCCCTCCTCTCGTACTGTCACTACGCGAAGGTAATCATGACTAGACCTTTGATGGCCACGGCGTATTGAATGGATCCAAGGAAGCATTGGAGCTCGTACTTCCTCTACGGAACGGTTGCAAGCCTTAAGCATTAAAGTATAATCAACACAAGATGATAGATAGATAATCCGACAAAGTGCGATTACATCTCAAGATCGATTACAACCCATGGACGAATGAGAAGATTACCCCATCAAGGTGCTGATCATGGCACCGTTGATCATGGTTTCCCTTCTGCCGGTGTCTTCCTTCTTCTCCACGAGATGGTGCTTCCTTCGAGGTGGTTGATCTCCCGCCGGAGATCCTCCTCCTCTTCTCTCTAGCTTGTGGATGGCCTTCTAGTGCGAATAACTCCTCCCCCCGGTGTTGGCGGCGCGTCGGAGGTTTTAGGGTTGAAGATCCTTCGAGGGCAAGGAAGACGGGACCGAACCGGTGCCGGAAGTGGGTGGGCCGGGCCGGCCCGGGGCCGGCCGGCCCAGGCCCAGTTCGGCCCGGTTCGGTCGCCCCTTTTGCTCCGTGGGTCCTCGTGCACTTATCTACTTTGCCCCCTCCAATTGCATGATTTTGACGTTGTTATCCTCGCGATCAAGATGGAGGCTCTCTTTGCATGAAGTATGATCTTTTACGCTTCAATCCCCGGGGGTGTTCCTCGTAGCACTTCGGTCCTCGCCACCATTGGAAGTAATTTCAGCAAGCTCATGAACACGAACAAGACTCCATGAATGCTCCTTTGAACTTGTTGCGAATCCATCCTTTATGTCCATGATTTCCTACATAAACACAACACTTCCAAATGCATGCACAAAGATGAACTTGTTATATGATTAGTGTGCCTAGTGGCGGGTTAGTTCCATAATCAAATCCAAACCAAAGTGTAATGAACATGCTAGGTGCACCAAAATACACCGTCAACATCTCCCCCACACTTAGCTCTTGCTCGTCCTCGAGCAAGTACTCGTAAAAGAACTTCGTCCAAGGTGTGTAATCGTGTACCACTTATCCTTCTTCACAAGTTAGTCAATCCCTTCATCTTTAATACATAAACACAAAGTAATGATAATCAAACATAAACATGGTCGTTTAGAATTTTTACCACGTCAAGATTCACCCCACAACTCAAACCCTTCACTTGAAGTCTTCAATTTCAGCCATGCTTACTCTTTTGCTTACATCGGAGGGTTTTTATGGTTTTCAAAACAAAAATTCCTGCAACAAGTATTAGACAAAAACCTTTCTCCAAGCTCTCTCAAGTCACTCATATGAAGTGGCTATCCTAACCAAATTTTATAAAACTCTCACCTCCCATTAATCTCTCATATATCATGTAAAAGTGGAGCTATAGGTAGGGCTAGCGCAATCAACACAAGTATTGTCAAACTAAGAGCTTCCTCTAATGGTTGTCTACCTTTCAAAGCCAATGATCATGAGAATTAACCATATGTAGGGATATCAAGGATGAGAAGATTTAAAATGGTGGACATGTGCAAGGGCAAAAGAAAATTGTGACTTCAAGGCACCAATGATGTCCTCGTTGTCGGATTGCACATGGTTGGAAATAGAGTAAAAGTTTCGTCTCACAATCAACTTGACATCCTTCCTTACACTTTATTTTTTTTCTTTTCTTTCACTTGATCCATCCCTCTCATATCTTCATTGCTAACTCATCTTTCTCTTTTTCTTTTTTTCTTCTTTCATTCACATATGATTTTTCTTTCTTTCTTTCTTTCTTTTCCATACACATACTTTTTCTCTTTATTTTTCTCTCTCTTGACAACTTTTCAAAGCTTTCAATTCTCTCTTTCCTCGCATGCATACAATCTGAAATTTTAAATAAATCATGCTAGAGATGAGACGAAACTTTGAAAATAGGTTGTGTTCAAGGAATACGATGTACAAAAGAGATGTATAGGGTTGGGTATGGAATTCGGCGATGTACGTGACTTCCGTTGTGAAAGTCACGTTACCGAATATATGACGAGGCTAGCAACAAAAGATAAGCACAAGGACATGATCATTGCTCGAAATTAAAACTCACCAAGAGAGAAGGGTCCTAGCCTAACTCATCGTGCTAATCACACTTATGGTGGAGCGAAAAAATAAACTTGGCTTTGGATAGGAATTTTTTCTTACTCTCAACTTGGAAAAAAGAGGTTTTGCTAACCTTTATTACAAGGGTTTTAAGATAATTTTCAGAACTGAAATCCTCCAATTTTTAGCATCGAACATAGCACAACTAACATGTGAAGCTCAAGATCGAAGTGCGGTATGGGTACTTTAAGTAGTAGCGATTCCACTAAGCACCACGGTAAACGTTTTTCAAACCACATACTTGTGTTCATATATCAAGAATCGAAGATTAAACAAACAAGTAAATAAAGATAAACAATACATAAAACACAAAGATATATATAAAGACTCTTTTTATTTGATTTTCTTGACTCGACACTAATTTAAGACACTTGCAAAAATTTTAAAACAGACTCAAAAACTAAAGACTCATTAAAACACTAAGACTCTCACACGAAGATTAAACCAAACCTAAACTTGAAGTTCAAAAGCTAAGGCTAGCGAGCTAGCTCTCCCCCACACTTAAAACATACGACATCCTCGTCGTATCTTACAAAATCCTAAGGGGAAAACTAGATCTAGTGGTACTTCAAGCAAGTTTTGCACCACTTGCCTCTCATGTTTCCAACCATGCCGAAAAGTTTGCGCACGTTACGGTTAAGGAACTTGTAGTCATCTTCAACTACGCGCTCCAAGTCCTCCATACGCCGCTTCATCGCTTCCATGGCTTGGAGACATTCGTCGGCCGACGTGTAGAGATCCGCGATGGATTGACGGCAAACTCGACAGCACACCGGATGCAATCCGAAGGGGTCGTCGTCGCCATAATCTCCACCGTTGTCACCACCGTCGTCGCCACCTCCATTGTCGTTGCCTTCGCCATCGTCGTTGCCGTCGCCGTTGGGGCCTTCGGGAGTCCTTTCATTGGGCTGCTCATCCCAATCATCATCATCTCTCCGGCGGCCGCCCACGAGCTCGGGCTACGATCGTCGGAGTAGTCGCTATCCCCATAATCCTTAGGCTCCGGCGACACCTCCTTGTAATCTTTACGCTTGATGCCTTGGAGGCGTGCCGACCTTCGAACGGGTGTAGGGACCTTCTTTCCTTCGACGGGGGTTGCGAGATGCAAGAGCTCCGGTCGGGACACGTCCTCCGCAACGGATACGTGCGGTCCTCTTGACGGGTAGCTTGAGCTCGCATCGCATCGCCTCCTCCATCGATGGCTTCTTGGCTTCTAGCTTCAACTCTAAGCTTTTTGGAGGCTCAATGGTCGCTACAAGGGTGCAACACATTGCTTGAAAGGTTTGATTCTCGAGCTCCCAATTCGGTCAAATAAATAGTCCCGAGAGAAAAGCCCACGGGAACCTTATTTTCCTTTTTTACACTTCCCTTAAAATTTTCCGACCAAACAAGGAAGTCAAAAAGGAGCAATTCGGGCGAAATTCGGGGTCATCGGGCGTCGGGCCCCCCCGGGTCCGTCCGCCGGGCCGGCCGGCCCACCCCCTCGGGGGCCGGCCGATCCGGGTTTTTGCACACCGCCCTATTTTTTTCTTCCTTAGCCCATGGGAAAAAGTTGGCCCGAAAATCTTCGCGAAAAACTCCGGAAAACTAAAAGAAAAATTATTTACAGAAGTTGATTCCTTGTTTTTCGTCCTAGGCGGGACGTTCGGGCTCTTCCTCCATGGTAAAGACGTCAACATGGTGAAGGGGCACGACATCGGGTTCGTAGTAAACCTTAAGCCGCTGTCCATTCACCACAAATTGATCACCGTTTATATCCATAATGGTTACCGCTCCGTTGGAGAACACCGAATGCACAACATAAGGTCCGTCCCACTTGCTTTGCAATTTCCCTTTTCCGAAGGTTTTAAACCTCGAATTGTAGAGGAGGACCTTATCTCCTTCTTTAAATTCTTTTTTCTTCAATCTTTTATCATACCACCTTTTGATTCTCTCCTTGTATATGCTTGCGTTTTCATATGCTTTCAACCTCAACTCCTCTAGCTCGCTTATTTGAATTCTTCGTTTCACCACCGCGGCATCGAGATCAAGGTTCATCTCTTTAATCGCCCAATAGGCTTTATGTTCCAACTCAACCGGAAGGTGGCAAGCTTTTCCATAGACAAATTGATAAGGGGTCATACCTATCGGTGTTTTAAACGCCGTTCGATAATCCCATAAAGCTCCGTCTAATTTCTTTGACCAATCCTTGCCTCCCTTCTCTATGGTTTTGTTGAGTACACTTTTTAATTGCCTATTTGATGTCTCCGCTTGTCCGTTGGTTTGTGGGTGATAGGCCGTGGAGACCCTATGCTCAATTCCCAACTTGGACAAGCACCTTTTGAAGTTCTTCCCGGTGAAATGAGTTCCTCCATCACTTATCAAGATTCTCGGTGTACCGAAACGGGGAAAAATCACGTTCTTGATCATAGTGATGGACTCCTCCGTGGAAGCCTTACGACATGGTATTGCCTCTACCCACTTGGATACATAATCAACCATAACAAGTATATACTCGAATCCAATTGAGTTTTTAAAAGGCCCCATGAAGTCTATGCCCCATACATCGAATATGTCGATTTGCAAGTTGTATTTCAAAGGCATAGAATTTCTTTGAGAGATGTTTCCGGTTCTTTGACATTCGGGGCATGACGCAACATATCTTTTAGTATCTTCATGCATCTCCGGCCAATAGAATCCGCTCGACCATACCTTTGCTTCGGTTCGAAAATGGCTATAGTGTCCACCGTACTCCGCCGAGTGGCACTTCCTTAGAATCTCAAGCCTCTCTTCTCTTGGCACACATCTTCTCATCACTCCATCATTGCCAAGTTTGAAGAGGTATGGTGCATCCCAAAAATATTTCTTACTTTCGGAAATTATCTTCCTTTGAGTGTTTTTGTCTAGATGATCGAGGGGCATCTTTCGAATTGCTCGAATGATGTCGATCATCCAAGTATCTTTATCAAGAACTCTATAGAGGTGGTCATCTCTCATCTTATCTTCTATGGGCTCTTTATCATCTTGTCCACGATTCATCCTAGACAAATGATCGGCCACAACATTTTCCACCCCCTTTTTATCACGAATTTCAACATCAAACTCTTGGAGAAGAAGGATCCAACGAATCAAATGTGGTTTAGCTTCCTTCTTAGCCAAGAGGTACTTGATGGCTGCGTGATCGGTGTAAGCAATGACTTTCGAGTTCACGATGTAAGATCTGAATTTTTCGAAAGCGAATACCACCGCTAGCAACTCTTTTTCCGTAGTAGCGTAATTTAATTGTGCCCCACTAAGAGTTTTGCTAGCGTAGTAAACGGCGTGAACTCGGCCTTCCTTTCTTTGTCCCAAGACCGCGCCTACGGCGTAGTCACTCGTGTCACACATGATCTCGAAAGGTTGGCTCCAATCCGGAGGTTGGATGATGGGAGCACTCACCAACGCATTTTTCAAGGTCCGGAATGCCGCTTGACACTTCTCATCAAAGTCGAAAGCCACATCCTTTTGAAGAAGGTGCGTTAAAGGCTTAGTGATCTTCGAGAAGTCCTTTATAAATCTTCTATAGAATCCGGCATGGCCTAGAAAGCTCCTTAAGGACTTAACATCCGTAGGAGGTGGGAGTTGCTCAACCGTCTCTACCTTAGCCTTGTCCACTTCAATTCCTCTCTCGGATATAACATGTCCGAGCACTATGCCTTGCTTAACCATGAAGTGGCACTTTCCCCAATTTAAAACCAAATCTACCTCCGCACACCTTGTAAGGACCTTTTCTAAGTTTGCTAAGCAATCCATGAACGTCTTCCCGTAAACGGAAAAATCATCCATAAACACTTCAACAATTTCTTCGATGAATTCCGAAAACACGGCCATCATGCAACGTTGAAAAGAGGCCGGAGCATTGCATAAGCCGAAGGGCATCCTCCTATATGCAAACGTTCCGTAAGGACACGTAAACGTTGTCTTATGTTGATCTTCCGGGTGAATAGGAATTTGCATGAACCCCGAGTATCCATCGAGAAAGCAAAAATAAGCGTGGTTTGCTAACCTCTCGAGCATCTCGTCTATGAACGGTAGGGGGAAGTGATCTTTCTTCGTCGCTTTGTTAAGATTACGATAATCGATACACATCCGCCACCCGGTCACGGTTCTTTGCGGTATCAATTCGTTCTTCTCATTCTTCACCACGGTCAAACCTCCTTTCTTCGGTACACATTGTACCGGGCTCACCCATTCGCTATGCGGAACCGGGTAGATGATTCCGGCATCAAGTAACTTGATAACCTCTTTCTTCACTACCTCTCGCATGGCATGGGTTAGCCTCCTTTGATGGTCCACTACAGGCTTACATTGGTCTCCCATTGGTATACGATGAGTGCAAAAGGCTGGGCTAATACCTTTGAGATAATTAATTGAATATCCAATCACCTTCCTATGTTTTTTTAATAAAATCAGCAACGCTTCATTTTCTTCGGGGCTCAATTCGTCGCTCACAATGACTGGATAAGTTTTGTCTGGGCCCAAAAATTCATATTTTAATCCCTTGGGCAAAGGTTTAAGGTCTACCTCGGGCACTTGTGGCTCCTCGGGTTTGATTTCTCCTATGTCTTCGAACTTCTCTTCCTCCATGCTACCATCATGCGGCTCTAAGCCTTTTGTCGCTTCCTCTAGTTCTTCATCTTGTTGATTACTAATTTGATTTTCCATTGCTCTTTGCAGCGGGTCTCTAAGGGTTTCAACAAAACAAAGACTATCTATCTCTTCTACTTCTTCATCTTCGGGAGGAAAAGGAGTAAGGTGTTTAGAAGCACGAAGAAAGTAATATGTGTACTTTGTTCCGTTAAGGTTCATTGTTACTTTGCCTTCTCCGGCATCTAACACGGCATCAACAAACTTAAGAAAAGGCCTACCTAAGATTATATGATCAGAATTACTATGGTAAGCATCAATAACAAAGAAATCGGTTGGTATATAGTTTCTAGAGATTTTTACTTTCATGTTGCAAGCAATACCTAGAGGTTTGATAGTTCTACCATCTCCCATAATTAATTTCGTTGATGTTGGGGCTAAGTCTAGGTTGTGGTATTGAACTTTATCATAAAGTTTAGAAGATAGAACACTTACTTGGGCTCCGATGTCGCATAAAGCTTTGCATTGAACTCCGTTGATCTCGCAACTCAAGTGCGGCGTCATCTTCTCTTCTTCTTCTGATCCTATCGAGTAAATTTCAGCAAGGCGAGCGTATGGTGATGCTTCGGGCTTGATCCCCATGATTCTCTTCACCTCGGCAATATGTTCCGGATCCACCACGTCATCTCCAAAGAGCTTTTCAAAAATCTCACCGGTGGTTTCGAGGTCGTATGAATTTTCAGCTTTCTTCTCCGGTGGGAAATCCACTTCCAATGCTCTTGCCATCCCCTTTTGATTAGGGAACGGTCTTCTCTTGTCGAATACTTCTCCGTAATCAATAGGAAACCAATCCATTGGTTCGAACTCCCTTAGTGGCTTCGCGCTTGACATGCTTCTCTTGTTCGTCTCCTTTGGTGCGGCGAAGTCGACGTTTGGTGTAGTTCTTGACTTGATGTGTTCTTGTTCACGCTTTTCTATGATTGGCTCCTCTTTTGTGACTTCCGGGGTTGCCTCTTTAGAAAAATCAGCAAGCTTTTTCTTCCTTGAATTGAATTCCGGCTCTTCCGCAAGTCTTGTTTCCCAATCTCTTCGCATGGCAGCCGCTTTACTAACTTTTTGTAGAGGTTGGGCGGCTTCCGTGAGTGTTTTCTCCATGAGATCCCCACCTGCACACATTTCGACGTGTCGCATGCAACTAGGGGTTAGGGAAAAGAAAAATGTATGCAAGAGCACGTCACCGGTGAAGCCGAGTTTTGGTCCTTGTTCGATTAATTCATTAAACCTATCCCAGGCTTGGTCTATCCCTTCCTCTTCTCCTTGCATGAATGTGATCACTTGCCTCCTTAGATGTTGAACCTTGCTAATTGGAAAGAACTTCTCGCAAAACTTCTTTGTCAACTTGTTCCAATTGCCTTCAACTTCAAAGGACGCAACCGAATACCATGTCTTTGCTTTGCCGGCAAGTAAGTAGGGAAAGAGATTCCATTTGAACCATTCATCGGAAACTCCTTCTTGACGCACCGTGTTGCATATTGTCATGAAATCCCTTATGTGTCTATATGGGTTCTCCGTAACCATCCCTTCAAATGGGTCTTCCGCCACCATCTTGATGATCTTGGATTTAATTTCATACTTGGTCGCTTCGAGCTTCGAATCCGACTAAGTTAGATGCAAATCAAACGATGTAAACTAACTTGCTCCCCGGTAACGGCGCCAGAAAAAGGGGCTTGTTGACGGATAAAAGACGTATCCCTCTACGATCCGCAAGCGTACGGACCCCACACCTTTTTCACCACGGGATTCCCAAGGTTCTTGTCAATCCGCGGAGCAAGGTGATTACAAGCGTTCGATCAACAACGACACACTAGCTACTAAAACCCTAACTACTATTATACTAGAAAACACTAAACTACACTAGAGAGAATGATTAAGATATCAAGGTAGAAGACACTCGCCCACGGGTCTACGATACTAGAGCATGCAATCGCTTAAAGACATGAAAACCAATCTAATCTATCGGGGATGTGACCACGGTTTCGCCCTTTCCCTCCTCTCGTACTGTCACTACGCGAAGGTAATCATGACTAGACCTTTGATGGCCACGGCTTATTGAATGGATCCAAGGAAGCATTGGAGCTCGTACTTCCTCTACTGCACGGTTGCAAGCCTTAAGCATTAAAGTATAATCAACACAAGATGATAGATAGATAATCCGACAAAGTGCGATTACATCTCAAGATCGATTACAACCCATGGACGAATGAGAAGATTACCCCATCAAGGTGCTGATCATGGCACCGTTGATCATGGTTTCCCTTCCGCCAGTGTCTTCCTTCTTCTCCACGAGAGGGTGCTTCCTTCGAGGTGGTTGATCTCCCGCCGGAGATCCTCCTCCTCTTCTCTCTAGCTTGTGGATGGCCTTCTAGTGCGAATAACTCCTCCCCCCGGTGTTGGCGGCGCGTTGGGGGTTTTAGGGTTGAAGATCCTTCGAGGGCCAGGAAGACGGGACCGAACCGGTGCCGGAAGTGGGCTGGGCCGGCCGGCCTGGCCCAGTTCGGCCCGGTTCGGTCGCCCCTTTTGCTCCGTGGGCCCTCGTGCACTTATCTACTTTGCCCCCTCCACTTGCACGATTTTGACGCTGTTATCCTCGCGATCAAGATGGAGGCTCTCTTTGCATGAAGTTTGATCTTTTACGCTTCAATCCCCGGGGGTGTTCCTCGTAGCACTTCGGTCCTCGCCACCATTGGAAGTAATTTCAGCAAGCTCATGAACACGAACAAGACTCCATGAATGCTCCTTTGAACTTGTTGCGAATCCGTCCTTTATGTCCATGATTTCCTACATAAACACAACACTTCCAAATGCATGCACAAAGATGAACTTGTTATATGATTAGTGTGCCTAGTGGCGGGTTAGTTCCATAATCAAATCCAAACCAAAGTGTAATGAACATGCTAGGTGCACCAAAATACACCGTCAACACCCTCACGACAAGAACGGCAAGAAAAAGGCCGACGAAAGCAACGACGACAAGACAGTGAACATCCTCTTCGGCGTACTACCCAACCGACGGGCTCAAAAAGCCACTCGTCGAGAAGCCATGAGCATTGAACTAGTGGTCCCGACCTCTCTCCGGTGGTCGGAGGTACCCATTACCTTCTCCCGCGAGGATCAGTGGACAAGCTTCTCTGAACCAGGACGGTTCCCACTCGTCCTGAAGCCGGTGGTCGCGGGCTCCAAACTCAACAAGGTCCTCATCGACGATGGAAGCGAGCTCAATTTCCTTTTCACCAAGAACTTGAAGAAGATGAAGCTCGACATCACCCACATGATCACTAAGAGCACCTCGCCTTTCTACGGCATCATCCTCGGGAACGCGGCTATCCAACTGGGCTCAGTGGTTCTGCCAGTTACCTTCGTGGAAACAAGGGACAACTACCCTACCGAGTACGTCAAGTTCGAAGTCGCGGACTTCGAGACGTCCTACCATGCCATCCTCGGCAGACCAGCTATCGCCAAGTTCATGGCGGTACCCTGCTACACCTACTTGGTACTCAAAATGCCAAGCCCAGCCGGTGTACTCTCACTGCAAGGGGACTTGAAGATATCCTTCCACTGCGACACAGAATCTGTGGAACTCGCAGCTACGAATCAAGTACCCAACGCAATGATGGAGATCTACGCTGCGTCGAAGAAGCTTGCCCCAAGTGAACTCGACATCCCAGAGAAGTCTGACAAAGCCAATAAGCCTCAGCCAGCTGAGGAAGTTCTAGTCAAGACAATTTTTCTTGGGACAGGCGACAGCAGCAAGACCACCACCATCAGGGCGGGCCTCGACCCGAATAGGAAGATGCGCTCATCAATTTCCTCCGGGCTGACCGAGACATCTTCGCGTGGAAACCAGCGGACATGCCAGGGGTGCCCAAGGAGCTGATTGAGCATTCACTCAACTTCGACCCTAAAGCTACCCCGAAGCGACAACACCTCACCTCCGCCGCTTCGCAGACGACAAACGGAACGCCATCAAGAAGGAACTCGCCAAACTACTCGCGGCTGGCTTCATCAGAGAAGTCTTCCATCCTGAGTGGCACGCCAACCCTGTCCTCGTCCACAAGAAGAACTCGAACGAGTGGAGGATGTGCGTCGACTACACCAACCTCAACAAGCACTGCCCCAAGGACCTCTTTGGGTTGCTGCAGATTGATCAATTCATCGACTCCACGGCGGGCTGCAACCTACTCTGCTCCCTCAACTGCAACTCCGGGTACCACCAGATCGCAATCAAGGAAGTAGACCAGGAGAAGACCGCGTTCATCACCCCGTTTGGCGCGTACTGCTACACGACCATGTCCTTCAGGTTGAAGAACATTGGCGCTACCTTCCAACGAGCTATCTAGGACTGTTTCAAGAGGCAACTCAACAAGAATGTCGAAGCCTATATGGATGACGTGGTCGTCAAGACCAGATACTCGGACACGCTCATCGCCGATCTTGAAGAGACTTTTGTATCCCTGCGAGAGTACCACTGGAAGGTCAACCCGAACAAGTCCGTCTCCGGCGTACCGTCGGGCAAACTACTCAGCTTCATCATCAGCCACCACGGCATCGAAGCTAATCCCAAGAAGATCTCTGCCATCACCAGCATGAAAGCTCCCACGTGCATCAAAGACATGCAGAAGCTGACCGGGTGCATGGCGGCTCTGAACAGATTCATATCGAAGCTTGGAGAACGGTGGCTCCCCTTCTTCGAACTACTCAAACATCAAGAGAAGTTCGTGTGGACCCTAGAGGCAGACCAAGCCCTTGCCTATCTCAAGGACTTTCTATCAAAGCCACTAGTCCTCACGGCTCCACGCAAAGATGAGCGGCTGCTGCTCTACCTCGCTGCGACTACTCACGTGGTCAGTACTGCCATCATTGTTGAGCGGCAGGAAGACGGCAACGCCTACCCAGTCCAGCGCCCAGTCTACTTCGTCAGCGAGGTCCTGTCAGAATCCAAGGCATGATATCAGCCAGTACAGAAGCTTCTGTACGCAGTGCTCATCACCTCGCGGAAGCTACAACACTACTTCCAGGAGTACTCGATCTCCGTCGTCACCGACTACCCGCTCGGTGACATCCTGCGGAACCAAGATGCTACTGGAAGAATCTCCAAGTGGGCAGTCGGACTCGGCGCCCTCAACATCGACTTCAAGCCACGCACAGCCATAAAGTCGCAGGCATTAGTCAACTTCATGGTGGAGTGGCGGGAGAATCAGATACCTACTCCAACTGAGCACCCAGAGCACTGGGTGATGTACTTCGACGGCTCGCTCAAGCTCGAAGGCACAAGCGCAGGGGTACTCTTGATCTCTACAACGGGTGAACAACTCAAGTCCGTCCTGCAGATCTTCTGGAAGGTCTCAAACAATGAAGCCGAGTACGAAGCTCTACTACACGAGCTCCGCCTCGCAGCTTCACTGGGCATCAAGTGGCTACTAGTCTACGACGACTCCGCAGTGGTCATCAACCAAGTCAACAAGTCTTGGGACCGCAATAAGGAGAACATGGACGCCTCCTGCCTAGAAGTCCGCAAGCTCGAGAACAAGTTCTACAGTCTCGAGTTCCACCATGTCGTCCGCGACAACAACGTTGCAGCGGACGTCCTGTCGAAGCTTGGTTCTACTCGCGCTCAAGTACCCGCGGGTGTCTTCGTCCACGAGCTTCACGCGCCATCCATCTTGGAGCCGGCGCCGCTGACCACTGATCCAGCACATCCCCCGACTGGCCAGGAGATCATGATGATCGACGTGGACTGGAGGCAACCCTTCATCGACTACCTCCGCGAGCAGAAGGTTCCCTCGGACAAGAACTTGGCCGAGCAACTCATTCGCCGCGCCGAGTCCTACATCCTAGTCGGAGACAAGCTCTATAGGCGGGGCTCATCTTCTGGAGTACTCATGAAGTGCGTTCCCCGAGAAGAAGGCAAGGGCATCTTGGAGGAGATCCACAAAGGCGTATACGGCAACCACGCATCCTGTCGCACGCTGGTCAGCAAGGCATTCCGACAAGCTTTCTATTGGCCCACAACTCTGGGCGACACCGAAGAACTCGTCAGAAGGTGCCAAGGGTGCCAATACTTCGGTAGGCAACAACATGTCCCGGCCTACAAGCTAGTCACCATACCGCCAACCTGGCCCTTTGCCTGCTGGGGGCTCGACATGATTGGGCCACTCCCGACTGCGCCAGGTGGATTCAATAGAGTATTGGTGGCCATCGACAAGTTCACCAAGTGGATCGAGGTCAAGCCGGTCACATGCCCCAAGGCCGACAGAGTACTCGACTTGCTGGAAGAACTCGTACATCGCTACGGACTACCCCATCGCACATCACAGACCTGGGCTCCAATTTCAACAATCACCAGTTCTGGGAGTACTGTGAGAACAGCGGGATCGACGTCCGATACGTCTCAGTAACCCATCCTCGGTCCAATGGACAAGTCGAGCGCACCAATGGGATGGTGCTCGACGCTCTCAAGAAGCGGCTACACGACGCTGCCAACACCAAAGGAGGCAAGTGGATCAAGGAACTACCTAATGCGGTCTGGGGGCTACGCACTCAACCCTCCAAGCCAACAGGACAATCGCCATACTTCCTGGTCTATGGCTCCGAAGCAATCCTCCTTGCTGATGTCATGTGGGACTCACCAACAGTGGAGCAATACGACGAAGGCATATCCGAAGACAACAGACGAGTTGACATCGATGGACTCGAAGAAGCTCGCTGTGCCACCCTCGTCCAATCAGCAAGGTACCTCGAGGGTATGCGACACTACCACGATTGCAACGTCAAGCAACGCTCCTTCAACATTGGTGATCTTGTCCTCCGCCGCATCCAGAACACGGAAGGACTACAGAAGCTCAGCTCGCCCTGGGACGGTCCCTTCACAGTAGAAAGGTGACCGGACCGGGCTCCTATCACCTCCAGACGCTCGAAGGCGAAGATGTCAACAACTCGTGGAATATCGACCAGCTCTGTCGATTCTACACCTTGTCTACCGACTACCCCGGGGGCTCAAGTCTACACGACTACTCCAAAACCCCTTCGCTGTAAGCGGCCTTCGAGTCCAGGCACTAGTCTCCGGACTACTCTACTCCAAGATCCAGCGTTAACGGCTACTAACGGATCTTGGGCTGCTCCGAGCAACAATGGACTCCAGCAGCGGTCTACTGAGAGACCATGTACTCCTAGATCCAGCCTACACGACTACTAACGGATCTACTGCTGTAAGCGGCTACACGCCATAGCACCACTTAGCCGTAGGCGGCCTCCGGGTCCTGGCGACTACTCTTGTAAAACGGCCCTGGCCATCCAGGTGTACTTCTCTCAGTAATAAAGTTTGATTATCTATCAACTGATTTACTGCTTTTTCCCCTCAACGGGTCTACTAGCGAGTACGACTACTCGTGACAACTCCACAATGAGAACTCCGCATACACACCTTGCGACAACGAGTACTCATCTATGAGAAGTTTTCTCATTTCATCCTTACACAAGTTCGATACAACTCTGTTTATACAATTGTTGCTACAAGCTAACCCTACAGGACTACTGAAGGTTAAGCTTCTCAGCGACCTGCTCAGCAATTGGCGCCATTTGCTCCAGGAGCTCCGCGTACTGCCCGTCCGTGTAGTTGGCGGCTAGTCCACCGGCGACTACATCTACTGGAGCCTTTGGGAAGTACAACTTCATGTACGCCAAGATCTGACTTGGGATCGACTTCGCCAAGTGCTTGACGTACATCGCCAGACGACTGGGAGCTTCTCTCAGCCGGTCCACCAACGGAGCTATCTTTGGCCCGCCCAGATGACGCACCAATAGCCTCGCAATGCGAAGTGCGGCTTCCTCGAGTTCCTTCAGCTGGGCCCGCAGCTTCTCGCAGTCCTCGTTCAGCTTCTGCAGAGATTTGTAGCAGTTGACGAGGTCACGATCCGTGGCAATTCGAAGCTCCATGTGCTTATCGCACTCGTAAGACAACTGCTTATAGTCATATTCAAGTACCTCACGGGCCTCCTTCTCCCGGTAGAAGAGGTTCTTCATGTCGACTTCTGAAGCTCTCAGCTGCCCGACACGAGTCTCAAGCTCTGCAATCAACAAGCAAGGCGGGCCAGACTACTGCAAGATACTTCCAATGGGTACTCGACAAGACAACACATACCTTTATTCTTGTTGCGGAGTGACTTGTTCTTCTGCACCAGCTCGTCGCTCTTCGCTTGCATATCTTGGACTTCGTTGTGATATTGAGCGAAGGCGCCGTCCAGCTTCGACTGGAGCATAGCGGAGTGCTTCCGGGCCTTCACGAGTTGTTCCTCCAAGGCCTCCGCCTGGAGCACTGCGTCACCGTACCCCTGGAGCATGCCAGATCTCTGTCGGGTTCTCTACCCGACATCCTGCAGTAGACAACAGCTGCCACCTGGGTGCTCAACATCTACGGAAGATTGACTACTCAAGGGCATCGACAACTCACCTTCATCCACTGCTCAGCCTGGCGCATCGCTTCCAAGTGACGTGCTACCACCGCTGGGTCGACAAGGTCATCGACCAGGAGCTCAACCTCACCACGACTACTCGTGGCGGCTCCAGACATTGGCGCCGAGCGGATTGGCTCTGCATCCTAAATCTCCGGTGAACGGACAACTACTTCCAGAGTTGACTCTGGCAGTACATCGTCGTGTTCTTCTCCGGCCATCACGAGGGCTTCTCCGCTGGCTACCTCCATCAGCTCGGGGGCTCCTCCGGCGGCTCCCTGGGCCTCCGGCGCCTGGCCTTCAACGGGCACCACCTCGGGGATGGTGCTTCCCTCGGCTTCGGCCCCTGTCAACCAGAAGACAACTGTATTAGTCATCCTTGGCGGCTACGACTACTCCTAGAGGATACCTGCACTCGTGCAGTGTATTCACCTTCTACAATGCTGGCCTCTGGTAATGTAGCCTCCACGGCCGGCGCCTCGGAATCTGCTTGGGGGCGGGAGTGGACTCCTCAGCAGCTGGCGCGGATTCCTCTTCAGCAACCGCCACGCTGGGTTCATCCCCATCCCAGGTCAAGTCCGTGGATTTCCTGCAGAGTACGCAACTGGTTCTCAACCAATTACGACTACCAAATCACATGTCCTACTCGGGAAAGATCTTCACTTGCAGGCTTGACCGGACTACTATCACGGTTGGGGCATCAAGGATGCTGGCGATGTTGACCAGTCCAGCCTCGGCAGGTGCCTCCTCTTGGGCCTCAGTAGCTGTTGGTGCTTCAGCAATAGCCACGGCCGGTTCAGTACTCCCCTCAGCAAATGGGGGCTGGCGTGTCAGTTGCACCACAAGTTCTTCTATGGTGGGGGGGCCGGGGCGCGGGTGGCTTCAGCCGGCTCTCCCACCGTATCCCAGTCGCCTTCGTCCCCTTGGTCTACGGCGTCGGAAGGCGGAATCTCCTGCAAGCAACGGAATTTCGTCGTCAGCATACACAACATCGAGACACAAGTACTTGACTACCCTACTAAAGGAGCTTACCTCTTGGGATGTGGTCTCCGTGACCTTAAGCTTCTTGGCCACACACTTGCGGGCCATGTTGCACGGCTTCCTTGGTGGTGCAGGCAAACTAGCCTCCAAGCTTGTTGGAGGATCCTGGATGAGAGGGACATTGGGTAGTCCAGGGCGGCTGAATCTTGACCGCAACTGGAACCGCTTTTGAAGCATCGCCTCATCATCCTTTTCCGACGTGTCTTCGACGACAACAGTGTTGTCTCCTTCACCGACCTCGCGACGCTCCTTGGCCTTGCTCTTCCCCTAATCTGGGATTTCGACAAGTCGAGGAGGTGACGCCGGCTCGGAGACAAACTTCACTATGTCATCCTGCAAGAAGCACATTGGGTGAGCACGACTACTACTACATAAACAGTACTCGACATTGAGTACGGCTACTGACCTCATTCGGTGGACGCGCGACGGAGTACTCGGGCACGGGGCAAGGTGTGTATGCCAGCATGTCCTTGAAGATTCTCCCTAGCCTGTTGACACTGTCGTCATCGTCGATTTCATCCCTGGGCATCCGTGACATGTCGTCGTCGCCGGTGTACTGGTAGCCCAGGGTGTCGCGAGCCATCGGCGGCTGCACCCTCCACTTCATGAAGCTGTAGGCCATATGCTCGGCCCTCAGCCCAGCTTCTCTTAAAGCCTTGATCTTCTCCAGCAGTTCAGGTAGCTAGCTACCCTCCTGCATCATCGGCTCTGAGTTCCACCAGGGCCGGTGCTTCTGCTGCTTCCCGCTGGGCTTCGGCAGCTCCGGGTGGTGGTTGGTGATGTAGAACCACTTTGACTTCCAATCTTGGTTGGAGTCGATCAACTTGTACGCAAGGTACTGCTCCTCGGCATCCTCGCGCATCTAGATGCCGGCTCCTCCAACTACTCGGGGGTTGTTGGCACTCGGCTGGGGCTTCACTCGGAAAACCTTCTGGAAGAGTACCTAGTGGGGTTTGATCCCCAAGAAGGCTTCGCAAAAGTGGACAAAGACAGAGGTGTGGAAGATACCGCTGGGGTTGAGGTTGAGGTACTCGATGTCGTAGTACTCCAAGAGCCCCTTGAAGAAATCGCTCGCTGGGAGAGCCAACCCGCGCTCCATGAACCGTATGAACATCGGGATCTCATCCGGATTCTTATCCATGGGGTACGGATCTCCCGCGGCGGCGCGCCACATGTCGATTTCCTTCCCCCGAAGAAATCCACTGTTTAGCAGCGTCAGCAGATCTTCAGTCTTCGCCTTTGACTTCTTCCACTCTTGGTTGGGGTTTGGGCGTGGTGGAGACACCGGCGGCGATGACCTTGCGGCGGATCCGGCGAATTCCTCTCGGGATCTCTTCTTCCCGCCGGCAATCTTCATGCTATTGGATGGTGAGGGCTTCATTCTCCAAGTGCACTGAGTTTTCACTCGCATTCGCTCGGGGGCTACGGCGGTGGCTTCCGGTGGCCGCTTGCTTGGATCTGCGATCTACTCTGAGGTGGCAGTGTGCACTAGCGGTGGATCCTAGGCAAGATCTGTTTGGAATGGCTGCAAGTGCGTGGGGTGAAAAACCCTAAGGGTTTCGGCTTCTATTTATAAGTCAACAGGCGGTGTCGTATGGACCTCCCTGGGCCCACTACCTCGGTGGGTACCAGGACCGACTACTCGGTGGGCCCCTGGGACTACCTGGCTTGCGTTGCACGGCACCTGAAGGCGTGGAGCACAAGGACTACACAGGAGTAGTACTCGGTTAGGGAGCTGTACATGTTCAGCACTGTATGGAGGACTCCTAGACGTACTCGACTAGTACTCTCTCCCTACTCCGACTTGTAACCATGCCTCCCGGACTATATAAGGCGAGGCAGGGACCGAACATCTCATCCAATCTCCTCTCATACAACTCACGGCGCACCATTGCACCATCTTGTAATTGTGCCCTGTCAATCCAGAGCTACGCAGCATACAGGACGTATGGTATTACTCACCTCGCGGCCCGAACCTATCTAAATTGTGTGCCACGTGTCTCTTCCTTCGAGTTACCGATCTCGGCGAGTCACATTCATCTACTTCGGGTACTCCCTGTAGTAGGTTGTCGGTCTAAAACACCGACAGCTGGCGCGCCAGGTAGGGGCTCTCGCCCGAGATCACATGGCGAACTCGACAGCTTCCGTCCACTTCAAGCCAACCGTCGCCTTCAACCGCGGCGACACCTTCGTGTTTGGCGCCTGGGTCTGCACAGCTGATGGCGTGGGTTCCTTCCAGCACCGCCTGACCATGCAGCCCAACCCGAAGACAGGCTTCGTGATGCTTCCTGAAGTTGTCACGGGTGAACTCGCCGGCAAGTTCGGTGAAATTTCGCTCTTCGACCACCACGCTGACTTCGAGCTCGAGTCCATCTCCAACCCGAACTCGACGTCGCCATGGGCCATCGCATGCGAGTCGGCTGCTCAGCCATCGCAGGCGGTCCCCTCACCACGCGAGCACTCCGCACGTGGCCCCCGCATCCTCAGCCGGGCCCGCACGGGGGGCTCCCCCCCGCGCCGGGCCGGCAAGGAGCCCGTACCCGAGTACAGCTCGGACTCCGACGCCGCCCCCGATCGCGCTCCGGACTCCAGCCCTCTCTCCGAGTTCTACTCGAACTCGGATTACGAGTTCGACTTCAGGTCGGACCCTGAGGAGCCCGAGTCCGAAGACAAGTCCACCGAGCTTCCCTTGTCAGGGCCAGCCTCCAGGCTGGTTATAAAATCCACGCCAGCCAGGAGATACGTCTACTGGCCAGACCGCAAGCCTGCTGACCTGATAAAGGGAGACTCACGCTACGTCGCCTACATCGGCTCGCTACCGTTCCAGGAGGGAACACCGCTAGCCCGGGCTGACTCAAACACACCAACTGAGGTGGCACCCTCTGAGTCCAGCCTTGGCACCCCTGATCGCCAAGTCTTCATGGCTGCCGGCGACACCCCAGGGCCTTCAGGCACGGCTCAGGACAAGTACCTAGAAGACATCTCCTCTGACGAGCTCTCTGCTGATGCTCCACCAAGCGAGACTCCGGCAGACAGAGACGCTCGATGTGAACGCAACCGGAAGCGCAACGAACGTCGTCGACGCCTCCGCGACAACTTCCCCGTCCGCAACCTTGCCGAAGCTCTCGAGGCGGTCGAGAGCAGAGTGCACACTACCCCCGAGCAGTGCCTCATGTCGATCACAGCGATCGCACGCCAGGCTCAAGGCATACGCGCTGGAGAGGTCATCGCCAAGCTCGCTGAAGAAGCCTACTTCATGCGGGTCGACAATAGAGTCAACCAACCTCCTCCAGCTAAACCCCGCAACAACGAAGCTACTAGTCGCAGCACCAACAACGGTCCCAACCGTACTCGAGCTGACCTCCCAGCCGAGCCAAACCGTCGCCGCTCCAATGCCGGCGGACCTTCACAGCAAGACCACGGCAACCACACTACCGAGCAGTGCTACCAACTCAGGCATGCACTCAAGGATACGCCAGAGCCACCGCACCCTCACGATCAAAAGGGCAAGAAGAAGGACGGCGACAACAACGACTTCAAGGAGCCGGACAAGACCGTCAACGTCCTCTTCGGCGGATTACCCAGCAGGCGGGAGCAGAAGGCTACCCGTCGTGAAGTAATGTCCATTGAACCAGCGGTCCCGACCCCTCTCAGGTGGTCGGAGGTACCCATCACCTTCTCCCGCGCGGATCAATGGACCAGCTTCCCTGAACCAGGACGGTTCCCCCTCGTCCTGAAGCCAGTGGTGGCGGGCTCCAAGCTCAACAAGGTGATCATCGACGGTGGAAGCGGGCTCAACGTCCTCTTCACCACGACCTTGAAGAAAATGAAGCTCGACATCACTCACATGCTCACCAAGAGCAACACGCCCTTCTACGACATCGTCCCCGGCAACGCGGCTATTCCACTGGGCTCAGTGGTCCTGCCAGTTACCTTCGGGGCGTCTCGGGACAACTACCGTACCGAGTACATCAAGTTCGAGGTCGCGGACTTAGAGACCTCTTACCACGCCATCCTCGGCAGACCGGCCATCGCCAAGTGCATGGCGGTGCCCCACTACACCTACTTGGTACTCAAAATGCCAAGCCCAGCCGGTGTACTCTCCCTCCAAGGGGACTTGAAGATCTCCCACGACTGCGACACTGAGGACGTGTAGATTGCCTCTACAAACCAAGTACCCAACGCGATGATGGAGGTCTACGCCGCGTCGAAGAAGCTTGCTACAAGTGAACTCGACATCCTAGAGAAGTCTGACAGCACCAACAAGCCTCAGCCACCTGAGGAGGTACTCGTCAAGACGATCGACCTAGGAACAGGCGACCCCAGCAAGACCACCACCATCGGGGCTGGCCTCGACCCCAAATAGGAAGACACGCTCATCAGCTTTCTTCGGGCTAACCGCGGCATCTTCGCGTGGAAGCCAGTGGACATGCCAGGAGTGCCCAGGGAGCTGATTGAGCACTGTCTCAACGTCGATCCTAAGGCCACCCCCAAGCGACAACACCTCCGACGCTTCGCCCACGACAGGAGGGACGCCATCAAGAAGGAACTCGCCAAGCTACTCGCAGCTGGCTTCATCAGAGAAGTCTTCCATTCTGAGTGGCTCGCCAACCCTGTCCTCGTCCGCAAGAAGAACTCGAACGAGTGGAGGATGTGCGTCGACTACACCGATCTCAACAAGCATCGCCCAAGGACCCCTTCGGGTTGCCGCGGATTGATCAAGTCATCGACTCCACGGCGGGCTGCGACTCTGCTCGCTTCCTCGATCGCTACTCCGGGTACCACCAGATTGCAATCAAGGAACAAGACCAAGAGAAGACCGCGTTCATCACCCCGTTTGGCGCGTACTGCTACACGACCATGTCCTTCGGGTTGAAGAACGCTGGCGCTACCTACCAACGAGCTATCCAGGCTTGCTTCAAGAAGCAGCTCAACAAGAACGTCGAGGCCTACGTGGATGACGTGGTTGTCAAAACCAGGGACTCCAGTACCCTCATCGACGACCTTGAAGAGACCTTCGCATCGCTACGCGAGTACCGCTGGAAGCTCAACCCGAACAAGTGCGTCTTCGGCGTCCCTTCGGGCAAATTACTCGGCTTCATCATCAGCCAGCGTGGCATCGAAGCCAACCCCGAGAAGATCTCCGCCATCACCAGCATGAAAGCTCCCACGAGCATCAAAGACGTCCAGAAGCTGACGGGGTGCATGGCGGCATTGAATAGATTCATCTCGAGGTTAGAAGAACGGGGCCTCCCCTTCTTCAAACTACTCAAGCATCAAGAGAAGTTTGTGTGGACTCTAGAGGCGGATCAAGCCCTTGCCCAGCTCAAGGACTTCCTATCAAAGCCACCGATTCCCACGGCTCCTCACAAGGGAGAGCAGCTGTTGCTCTACCTCGCTGCGACTACTCACGTGGTCAGTACTGCAATCGTTGTCGAGCGGCAGGAAGACGGCCACGCCTACCCGGTCCAGCGCCCAGTCTACTTCGTCAGTGAGGTTCTATCAGAGTCTAAGGCCCGCTATCAGCCCGTGCAGAAGCTCCTGTACGCTCTACTCATCACCTTACGGAAGCTACGACACTACTTCCAGGAGTACTCGGTCTCCGTCGTCACCGACTACCCGCTTGGCGACATCTGCGGAACCAAGATGCTCCGGAAGAATCTCCAAGTGGGTACGTCGAGATCGGCGCCCTCACTATCGACTTCAAGCCACGCACGCCATCAAGTCGCGAGGCACTAGTCGACTTCATGGCGGAGTGGCGGGAGAACCGCCTACCTACTCCCACCGTGCGACCGAGCATTGGGTGATGTACTTCGACGGCTCACTCAACCTCGAGGGCGCGAGTGCGGGGGTACTCCTAATCTCCCCAACGGGCGAACAACTCAAGTACGTCCTGCAGATCTTCTGGAAGGTCTCAAACAACGAAGCCGAGTACGAAGCCCTACTACACGGGCTCCGCCTCGCGGCTTCACTGGGCATCAAGCGGCTACTAGTCTACGGCGACTCCGTAGTGGTCATCAACCAAGTCAACAAGTCCTGGGACCACAACAAGGAGAACATGGACGCCTACTGCCTAGAAGTCCGCAAGCTCGATAACAAGTTCTATGGTCTCGAGTTCCATCACATCGTCCGCGATAACAACGTTGCAGTGGTCGTCCTCTCGAAGCTTGGATCCACCCGCGCTCAAGTGCCAGCGGGTGTCTTCGTCCATGAGCTTCACGCGCCATCCATCCCGGAGCCGGCGCCTCCGACTACTGTCCCAGCCCATCCACCAGCTGGGCAGGAGGTCATGATGATCGACGTGGACTGGAGGCAACCCTTCATCGACTACCTCAGCGAGCAGAAGGTCCCCTCCGACAAGAACGCGGCCGAGCAACTCGTCCGCCACGCCAAGTCTTACGTCCTCGTCGGAGACAAGCTTTACAAGCGGGGCGCATCTTACGGAGTACTCATGAAGTGCGTCCCTCGTGAAGAAGGCAAGGACATCTTGGAGGAGATCCACAAGGGCGTCGCGGCAACCACGCGTCCTCACGCACGGCCGGTCGGCAAAGCCTTCGGCGAGCCTTCTATTGGCGGCAGCCCCCGGCCGATGCCGAAGAACTCGTCGGAGGTGCCAAGGATGTCGATACTTCGCCAAGCGACAACACGTCCCATCCTACAAGCTAGTCACCATACCGCCAACCTGGCCCTTCGCTTGCAGGGGGCTCGACATGATTGGGCCACTACCAACTGCGCCAGCAGGATTCAACAGGGTATTGGTGGCTATCGACAAGTTCACCAAGTGGATCGAGGTCAATCCAGTCACATGCCCCAAAGCTGACAGAGTACTCGACTTCCTGGATGAACTCATACACCGCTACGGGCAACCCCACCACATCATCACAAACCTGGGCTCCAATTTCAACAACCACCAGTTCTGGGAGTACTGCGAGAACAGCGGGATCGACGTCCGATACGTCTCAGTTGCCCATCCACGGGCCAACGGACAAGTCGAGCGTGCCAACGTGATGGTGCTCGATGCTCTCAAGAAGCGGCTACACGACGCTGCTAACTCCAAAGGGGGCAAGTGGATCAAGGAACTACCCAACGAACTCTGGGGGCTGCGGACTCAGCCATCAAAGCCAACGGGGCAATCCCCCTACTTCCTGGTCTACAACTCCGATGCAATCCTCCCCGCTGACGTCATATGGAACTCGCCAGCAGTGGAGCACTACGACGAAGGCGTCTCAGAAGACAGCAGAAGAGTTGATATCGACAGCCTCGAAGAAGCTCGCTGCGCTACCCTCGTCCAATCAGCAAGGTACCTGGAGGGTATCCGACGCTACCATGATCGCAACGTCAAGGAACGCTCCTTCAACGTTGGAGATCTTGTCCTCCGCCGTATCCAGAACACGGAAGGACTTCACAAGCTCAGTTCCCCCTGGGAAGGTCCCCTAACCGTAGCAAAGGTGACCGGGCCGGGCTCCTAACGCCTCCAAACACTTGAAGGCGAAGATATCAACAACTCGTGGAACGTCGACCAGCTCTATCGATTCTACGCCTAGTCTACACGACTACTCTGGGGTTCAAGTCTACACGACTACATCAACACCCCCTGGCCGCAAGCGACCCCCCGGGTTCTGGCTCCAGTCTCTGGACTTCTCCTCTCCAGGCTCCAGCCCGTGCGGCTACCTACGGACCCTGGGCTGCGACGAGCGTCAAGGACTCTAGCAGTGGTCTACTAAGAGACCACACCCCAAGATCCAGCCTGCACAGCTACCTACAGATCTACGATCCAGCCTGCACGGCTACCTACGGATCAAGCCGCGCAAGCGGCTACCCGCTCCCGGCGCTACTCGGTAAGCGGCCTCACGAGTCCAAGCGACTACTCGTAACTACGGCCACGGCCATCTAGGTGTACTTTTTCGGTAATAAAGTTTGATCGTTCATCAACTTATTTACCGCCTACTCCCTACAATGGGACTACTCACGCCGAGTACTAATACTCGCATCCACTCCACGATGGGGGCTCCGCACTTCCGAGATCGCGACTACGAGTACTCATTCTTTGGAAAATCTCTTTCATTAATACTTAAACAATTCATTACAATTGTTTTCTGTACAACCATGGCTACTAGCTACCTATTACGGGGCTACCGGAGGTTCGGCTTCTCGGCTACCGCTCCGCGATGGGGAGCCATCTGCTCCGAGCGGCTACGCATCTTGCTCATTCGTGCGGTTGGCGGCTACCCCCGCCGGCGACTACCTCCACTGGGGCCTTCGGGAAGTACGACTTCATGAAGGCCAAGACTTGTCTTGGGATCGACCTCGCCATGTGCTTGACGTAGGCGGCCAGCCGGCTCGGAGCTTCCTTGAGGCGATCCACCAGAGGAGCAATCTTGGGGCCGCCCGGGTGCGGCACCAGAAGTCTTGCGGAGGAACTACTTCCAGAGTTGACTCTGGCAGTACATCGTCGTGTTCTTCTCCGGCCATCACGAGGGCTTCTCCGCTGGCTACCTCCATCAGCTCGGGGGCTCCTCCGGCGGCTCCCTGGGCCTCCGGCGCCTGGCCTTCAACGGGCACCACCTCGGGAATGGTGCTTCCCTCGGCTTCGGCCCCTGTCAACCAGAAGACAACTGTATTAGTCATCCTTGGCGGCTACGACTACTCCTAGAGGATACCTGCACTCGTGCAGTGTATTCACCTTCTACAATGCTGGCCTCTGGTAATGTAGCCTCCACGGCCGGCGCCTCGGAATCTGCTTGGGGGCGGGAGTGGACTCCTCAGCAGCTGGCGCGGATTCCTCTTCAGCAACCGCCACGCTGGGTTCATCCCCATCCCAGGTCAAGTCCGTGGATTTCCTGCAGAGTACGCAACTGGTTCTCAACCAATTACGACTACCAAATCACATGTCCTACTCGGGAAAGATCTTCACTTGCAGGCTTGACCGGACTACTATCACGGTTGGGGCATCAAGGATGGTGGCGATGTCGACCAGTCCAGCCTCGGCAGGTGCCTCCTCTTGGGCCTCAGTAGCTGTTGGTGCTTCAGCAATAGCCACGGCCGGTTCAGTACTCCCCTCAGCAAATGGGGGCTGGCGTGTCAGTTGCACCACAAGTTCTTCTATGGTGGGGGCTGGGCTGCGGCTGGCTTCAGCCGGCTCTCCCACCGTATCCCAGTCGCCTTCGTCCCCTTGGTCTACGGCGTCGGAAGGCGGAATCTCCTGCAAGCAACGGAATTTCGTCGTCAGCATACACAACATCGAGACACAAGTACTTGACTACCCTACTAAAGGAGCTTACCTCTTGGGATGTGGTCTCCGTGACCTTAAGCTTCTTGGCCACACACTTGCGGGCCATGTTGCACGGCTTCCTTGGTGGTGCAGGCAAACTAGCCTCCAAGCTTGTTGGAGGATCCTGGATGAGAGGGACATTGGGTAGTCCGGGGGCGGGCCGAATCTTGACCGCAACTGGAACCGCTTTTGAAGCATCGCCTCATCATCCTTTTCCGACGTGTCTTCGACGACAACAGTGTTGTCTCCTTCACCGACCTCGCGACGCTCCTTGGCCTTGCTCTTCCCCTCATCTGGGATTTCGACAAGTCGAGGAGGTGACGCCGGCTCGGAGACAAACTTCACTATGTCATCCTGCAAGAAGCACATTGGGTGAGCACGACTACTACTACATAAACAGTACTCGACATTGAGTACGGCTACTGACCTCATTCGGTGGACGCGCGACGGAGTACTCGGGCACGGGGCAAGGTGTGTATGCCAGCATGTCCTTGAAGATTCTCCCTAGCCTGTTGACACTGTCGTCATCGTCGATTTCATCCCTGGGCATCCGTGACATGTCGTCGTCGCCGGTGTACTGGTAGCCCAGGGTGTCGCGAGCCATCGGCGGCTGCACCCTCCACTTCATGAAGCTGTAGGCCATATGCTCGGCCCTCAGCCCAGCTTCTCTTAAAGCCTTGATCTTCTCCAGCAGTTCAGGTAGCTAGCTACCCTCCTGCATCATCGGCTCTGAGTTCCACCAGGGCCGGTGCTTCTGCTGCTTCCCGCTGGGCTTCGGCAGCTCCGGGTGGTGGTTGGTGATGTAGAACCACTTTGACTTCCAATCTTGGTTGGAGTCGATCAACTTGTACGCAAGGTACTGCTCCTCGGCATCCTCGCGCATCTAGATGCCGGCTCCTCCAACTAATCAGGGGTTGTTGGCACTCGGCTGGGGCTTCACTCGGAAAAACTTCCGGAAGAGTACCCAGTGGGGTTTGATCCCCAAGAAGGCTTCACAAAAGTGTACGAAGACAGAGGTGTGGAAAATACCGTTGGGGTTGAGGTTGAGGTACTCGATGTCGTAGTACTCCAAGAGCCCCTTGAAGAAATCGCTCGCTGGGAGAGCCAACCCGCGCTCCATGAACCGTATGAACATCGGGATCTCATCCGGATTCTTATCCATGGGGTACGGATCTCCCGCGGCGGCGCGCCACATGTCGATTTCCTTCCCCCGAAGAAATCCACTGTTTAGCAGCGTCAGCAGATCTTCAGTCTTCGCCTTTGACTTCTTCCACTCTTGGTTGGGGTTTGGGCGTGGTGGAGACACCGGCGGCGATGACCTTGCGGCGGATCCGGCGAATTCCTCTCGGGATCTCTTCTTCCCCGCCGGCAATCTTCATGCTATTGGATGGTGAGGGCTTCATTCTCCAAGTGCACTCGAGTTTTCACTCGCATTCGCTCGGGGGCTACGGCGGTGGCTTCGGTGGCCGCTTGCTTGGATGCGATCTACTGCGAGGTGGCGCAGTGTGCACTAGCGGTGGATCCTAGGCAAGATCTGTTTGGAATGGCTGCAAGTGCGTGGGGTGAAAAACCCTAAGGGTTTCGGCTTCTATTTATAAGTCAACAGGCGGTGTCGTATGGACCTCCCTGGGCCCACTACCTCGGTGGGTACCAGGACCGACTACTCGGTGGGCCCCTGGGACTACCTGGCTTGCGTTGCACGGCACCCGAAGGCGTGGAGCACAAGGACTACACGGGGAGTAGTACTCGGTTAGGGGAGTCGTACATGTTCGATCGTATGGAGGACTCCTAGACGTACTCGACTAGTACTCTCTCCCTACTCCGACTTGTAACCATGCCTCCCGGACTATATAAGGCGAGGCAGGGACCGAACATCTCATCCAATCTCCTCTCATACAACTCACGGCGCACCATTGCACCATCTTGTAATTGTGCCCTATCAATCCAGAGCTACGCAGCATACAGGACGTAGGGTATTACTCACCTCGCGGCCCGAACCTATCTAAATTGTGTGCCACGTGTCTCTTCCTTCGAGTTACCGATCTCGGCGAGTCACATTCATCTACTTCGGGTACTCCCTGTAGTAGGTTGTCGGTCTAAAACACCGACACCGGCGCGCGGTAGGGGGCTCTCGCCCGAGATCACATGGCGAACTCGGACGCCTTCCGTCCACTTCAAGCCAACCGTCGCCTTCAACCGCGGCGACACCTTCGTGTTTGGCGCCCGGTCCCGCACACGTGATGGCGTGGGTTCCTTCCAAAGACACGCCCGACCATGCGGCCCAACCCGAAGACGAGCTTCGTGATGCTTCCCGAAGTTGTCACGGGTGAACTCGCCAAGCAAGTTCGGTGAAATTTCGCTCTTCGACCACCACGCCGACTTCGAGCTCGAGTCCATCTCCAACCCGAACTCGACGTCGCCATGGGCCATCGCATGCGAGTCGGCCTGCTCGGCCATCGCGAGCGGTCCCCTCACCACGCGAGCACTCCGCACGTGGCCCCCGCATCCTCGGTCGGGCCCGCACGGGGGGCTCCCACTTCGCGTCGGGCCGGCAAGGAGCCCGTGCCGAGTACGGCTCGGACTCCGACGCCGCCCCCGATCGCGCTCGGACTCCGGCCCTCTCTCCGAGTTCTACTCGAACTCGGATTACGAGTTCGACTTCGGGTCGGACCACGAGGAGCCCGAGTCCGAAGACAAGTCCACCGAGCTTCCCTTGTCGGGGGCCGGCCTCCCGGGTGGTTATAAAATCCACGCCGGCCCGGGAGATACGTCTGCGGCCGGACCGCAAGCCCGCCGACCCGATAAAGGGAGACTCACGCTACGTCGCCTACATCGGCTCGCTACCGTTCCGGGGAGGGAACACCGCTAGCCGGGGGCGACTCAAACACACCAGCGAGGTGGCACCCTGCGAGTCCGGCCTTGGCACCCCCGATCGCCAAGTCTTCATGGCCGCCGGCGACACCCCAGGGCCTTCAGGCACGGCTCAGGACAAGTACCTAGAAGACATCTCCTCTGACGAGCTCTCTGCTGATGCTCCACCAAGCGAGACTCCGGCAGACAGAGACGCTCGATGTGAACGCAACCGGAAGCGCAACGAACGTCGTCGACGCCTCCGCGACAACTTCCCCGTCCGCAACCTTGCCGAAGCTCTCGAGGCGGTCGAGAGCGAGTGCACACTACCCCCGAGCGAGTGCCTCATGTCGATCACGAGCGATCGCACGCCGAGCTCAAGGCATACGCGCCGGAGAGGTCATCGCCAAGCTCGGCCGAAGAAGCCTACTTCATGCGGGTCGACAATAGAGTCAACCAACCTCCTCCCGGCTAAACCCCGCAACAACGAAGCTACTAGTCGCGGCACCAACAACGGTCCCAACCGTACTCGAGCCGACCTCCCGGCCGAGCCAAACCGTCGCCGCTCCAATGCGGGCGGACCTTCCACGACAAGACCACGGCAACCACACTACCGAGCAGTGCTACCAACTCAGGCATGCACTCAAGGATACGCCAGAGCCACCGCACCCTCACGATCAAAAGGGCAAGAAGAAGGACGGCGACAACAACGACTTCAAGGAGCCGGACAAGACCGTCAACGTCCTCTTCGGCGGATTACCCGGCGGGGCGGGAGCGAAGGCTACCCGTCGTGAAGTAATGTCCATTGAACCGGCGGTCCCGAGCCCCTCTCGGGTGGTCGGAGGTACCCATCACCTTCTCCCGCGCGGATCAATGGACCGGCTTCCCCGAACCGGGACGGTTCCCCCTCGTCCACGAAGCCGGTGGTGGCGGGCTCCAAGCTCAACAAGGTGATCATCGACGGTGGAAGCGGGCTCAACGTCCTCTTCACCACGACCTTGAAGAAAATGAAGCTCGACATCACTCACATGCTCACCAAGAGCAACACGCCCTTCTACGACATCGTCCCCGCAACGCGGCTATTCCACCGGGCTCGGTGGTCTGCCGCGATTACCTTCGGGGCGTCTCGGGACAACTACCGTACCGAGTACATCAAGTTCGAGGTCGCGGACTTAGAGACCTCTTACCACGCCATCCTCGGCAGACCGGCCATCGCCAAGTGCATGGCGGTGCCCCACTACACCTACTTGGTACTCAAAATGCCAAGCCCAGCCGGTGTACTCTCCCTCCAAGGGGACTTGAAGATCTCCCACGACTGCGACACTGAGGCCGTGTAGATTGCCTCTACAAACCAAGTACCCAACGCGATGATGGAGGTCTACGCCGCGTCGAAGAAGCTTGCTACAAGTGAACTCGACATCCTAGAGAAGTCTGACAGCACCAACAAGCCTCAGCCACCTGAGGAGGTACTCGTCAAGACGATCGACCTAGGAACAGGCGACCCCAGCAAGACCACCACCATCGGGGCGGCCTCGACCCCAAATAGGAAGACACGCTCATCAGCTTTCTTCGGGCTAACCGCGGCATCTTCGCGTGGAAGCCAGTGGACATGCCAGGAGTGCCCAGGGAGCTGATTGAGCACTGTCTCAACGTCGATCCTAAGGCCACCCCCAAGCGACAACACCTCCGACGCTTCGCCCACGACAGGAGGGACGCCATCAAGAAGGAACTCGCCAAGCTACTCGCAGCTGGCTTCATCAGAGAAGTCTTCCATTCTGAGTGGCTCGCCAACCCTGTCCTCGTCCGCAAGAAGAACTCGAACGAGTGGAGGATGTGCGTCGACTACACCGATCTCAACAAGCACTGCCCCAAGGACCCCTTCGGGTTGCCGCGGATTGATCAAGTCATCGACTCCACGGCGGGCTGCGACCTGCTCTGCTTCCTCGACTGCTACTCCGGGTACCACCAGATTGCAATCAAGGAACAAGACCAAGAGAAGACCGCGTTCATCACCCCGTTTGGCGCGTACTGCTACACGGCCATGTCCTTCGGGTTGAAGAACGCTGGCGCTACCTACCAACGAGCTATCCAGGCTTGCTTCAAGAGGCAGCTCAACAAGAACGTCGAGGCCTACGTGGATGACGTGGTTGTCAAAACCAGGGACTCCAGTACCCTCATCGACGACCTTGAAGAGACCTTCGCATCGCTACGCGAGTACCGGCCGGAAGCTCAACCCGAACAAGTGCGTCTTCGGCGTCCCTTCGGGCAAATTACTCGGCTTCATCATCAGCCAGCGTGGCATCGAAGCCAACCCCGAGAAGATCTCCGCCATCACCGACGCATGAAAGCTCCCACGAGCATCAAAGACGTCCAGAAGCTGACGGGGTGCATGGCGGCATTGAATAGATTCATCTCGAGGTTAGAAGAACGGGGCCTCCCCTTCTTCAAACTACTCAAGCATCAAGAGAAGTTTGTGTGGACTCTAGAGGCGGATCAAGCCCTTGCCCAGCTCAAGGACTTCCTATCAAAGCCACCGATTCTCACGGCTCCTCACAAGGGAGAGCAGCTGTTGCTCTACCTCGCTGCGACTACTCACGTGGTCAGTACTGCAATCGTTGTCGAGCGGCAGGAAGACGGCCACGCCTACCCGGTCCAGCGCCCAGTCTACTTCGTCAGTGAGGTTCTATCAGAGTCTAAGGCCCGCTATCAGCCCGTGCAGAAGCTCCTGTACGCTCTACTCATCACCTTACGGAAGCTACGACACTACTTCCAGGAGTACTCGGTCTCCGTCGTCACCGACTACCCGCTTGGCGACATCCTGCGGAACCAAGATGCTACTGGAAGAATCTCCAAGTGGGCTGTCGAGATCGGCGCCCTCACTATCGACTTCAAGCCACGCACAGCCATCAAGTCGCAGGCACTAGTCGACTTCATGGCGGAGTGGCGGGAGAACCAGCTACCTACTCCCACCGTGCGACCAGAGCATTGGGTGATGTACTTCGACGGCTCACTCAACCTCGAGGGCGCAGGTGCAGGGGTACTCCTAATCTCCCCAACGGGCGAACAACTCAAGTACGTCCTGCAGATCTTCTGGAAGGTCTCAAACAACGAAGCCGAGTACGAAGCCCTACTACACGGGCTCCGCCTCGCGGCTTCACTGGGCATCAAGCGGCTACTAGTCTACGGCGACTCCGTAGTGGTCATCAACCAAGTCAACAAGTCCTGGGACCACAACAAGGAGAACATGGACGCCATCGCCTAGAAGTCCGCAAGCTCGATAACAAGTTCTATGGTCTCGAGTTCCATCACATCGTCCGCGATAACAACGTTGCAGTGGTCGTCCTCTCGAAGCTTGGATCCACCCGCGCTCAAGTGCCAGCGGGTGTCTTCGTCCATGAGCTTCACGCGCCATCCATCCGGAGCCGGCGCCTCCGACTATCGTCCCCGGCCCATCCACCGGGCCGGGCGGGAGGTCATGATGATCGACGTGGACTGGAGGCAACCCTTCATCGACTACCTCAGCGAGCAGAAGGTCCCCTCCGACAAGAACGCGGCCGAGCAACTCGTCCGCCACGCCAAGTCTTACGTCCTCGTCGGAGACAAGCTTTACAAGCGGGCGCATCTTCTGGAGTACTCATGAAGTGCGTCCCTCGTGAAGAAGGCAAGGACATCTTGGAGGAGATCCACAAGGGCGTCTGCGGCAACCACGCGTCCTCACGCACGCTGGTCAGCAAAGCCTTCCGGCGAGCCTTCTATTGGCGACAGCCCTGGCCGATGCCGAAGAACTCGTCAGAAGGTGCCAAGGATGTCAGTACTTCGCCAAGCAGCAACACGTCCCATCCTACAAGCTAGTCACCATACCGCCAACCTGGCCCTTCGCTTGCAGGGGGCTCGACATGATTGGGCCACTACCAACTGCGCCAGCAGGATTCAACAGGGTATTGGTGGCTATCGACAAGTTCACCAAGTGGATCGAGGTCAATCCAGTCACATGCCCCAAAGCTGACAGAGTACTCGACTTCCTGGATGAACTCATACACCGCTACGGGCAACCCCACCACATCATCACAAACCTGGGCTCCAATTTCAACAACCACCAGTTCTGGGAGTACTGCGAGAACAGCGGGATCGACGTCCGATACGTCTCAGTTGCCCATCCACGGGCCAACAGACAAGTCGAGCGCGCCAACGTGATGGTGCTCGACGCTCTCAAGAAGCGGCTACACGACGCTGCTAACTCCAAAGGGGGCAAGTGGATCAAGGAACTACCCAACGAACTCTGGGGGCTGCGGACTCAGCCATCAAAGCCAACGGGGCAATCCCCCTACTTCCTGGTCTACAACTCCGATGCAATCCTCCCCGCTGACGTCATATGGAACTCGCCAGCAGTGGAGCACTACGACGAAGGCGTCTCAGAAGACAGCAGAAGAGTTGATATCGACAGCCTCGAAGAAGCTCGCTGCGCTACCCTCGTCCAATCAGCAAGGTACCTGGAGGGTATCCGACGCTACCATGATCGCAACGTCAAGGAACGCTCCTTCAACGTTGGAGATCTTGTCCTCCGCCGTATCCAGAACACGGAAGGACTTCACAAGCTCAGTTCCCCCTGGGAAGGTCCCCTAACCGTAGCAAAGGTGACCGGGCCGGGCTCCTAACGCCTCCAAACACTTGAAGGCGAAGATATCAACAACTCGTGGAACGTCGACCAGCTCTATCGATTCTACGCCTAGTCTACACGACTACTCTGGGGTTCAAGTCTACACGACTACATCAACACCCCCCCGGCCGCAAGCGACCCCCGGGTTACGGCTCCGGTCTGCGGACTTCTCCTCTCCGAGCTCCGGCCCGTGCGGCTACCTACGGACCCTGGGCTGCGACGAGCGTCAAGGACTCTAGCAGTGGTCTACTAAGAGACCACACCCCAAGATCCAGCCTGCACAGCTACCTACAGATCTACGATCCAGCCTGCACGGCTACCTACGGATCAACTGCTGTAAGCGGCTACCCGCTCCAGCGCTACTCAGCTGTAAGCGGCCTCCGAGTCCAAGCGACTACTCTGTAACTACGGCCCTGGCCATCTAGGTGTACTTTTTCAGTAATAAAGTTTGATCGTTCATCAACTTATTTACTGCCTACTCCCTACAATGGGACTACTACTGCCGAGTACTAATACTCGCATCCACTCCACGATGGGGGCTCCGCACTCTGAGATCGCGACTACGAGTACTCATTGCTGGAAAATCTCTTTCATTAATACTTAAACAATTCATTACAATTGTTTTCCTGTACAACCATGGCTACTAGCTACCTATTACAGGGCTACTGGAGGTTCAGCTTCTCAGCTACCTGCTCCGCGATGGGAGCCATCTGCTCCAGCAGCTCTGCA
The DNA here is from genome assembly GCA_947561735.1 of Cenchrus americanus. Classification (NCBI taxonomy): domain Eukaryota; kingdom Viridiplantae; phylum Streptophyta; class Magnoliopsida; order Poales; family Poaceae; genus Cenchrus; species Cenchrus americanus. The sequence goes on along the minus strand of OX387242.1, from coordinate 150,201,193 downwards.
TACTGCTCATTCGTGCAGTTGGCGGCTACCCCGCCGGCGACTACCTCCACTGGGGCCTTCGGGAAGTACGACTTCATGAAGGCCAAGACTTGTCTTGGGATCGACCTCGCCATGTGCTTGACGTAGGCGGCCAGCCGGCTCGGAGCTTCCTTGAGGCGATCCACCAGAGGAGCAATCTTGGGGCCGCCCGGGTGCGGCACCAGAAGTCTTGCGATCGGCAGTGCGGCTTCTTCCAACTCCTTCAACTGGGCCCGCAATGCCTCGCAGTCTTCGTTCAACTTCTGCAAGGATTTGTAGCAGATGACGAGATCTCGGTCAGAAGCAATCCGAAGCTCCATATGCTTCTCGCACTCGAAGGCGAGTTCTTTGTAGTCGAGCTCGAGTACCTGGCGGGCTTCTTGCTCCTGGTAGAAGAGGTTCTTCATGCTCGTCTTCGAAGCCTTCAGCTGCTCCACCTGGCCCACAAGCTCTGCAACACGACAACAACACAGCGGGTCAGAGACTTCTCGACCTCTAACAAGTACCCGACCAGTTCAGCGGCATACCTTTGTTCTTGTTGCGGAGGCCCTTATTCTTCTGCACCAAGTCGTCGCCCTTCGCCTGCAACTCTTGGACGTCGTTGTGGTACTTGGCGAAGGCGGCGTCGAGCTTCGACTGCATGGCAGCCGCGTGCTTCCGCGACTTCACAAGTTGCTCTTCTAGCGCCTCGGCTTGGAGCACCGTGTCGCCATAGCCCTGCAGCAGGTTCGACTTGTCACGGGACCGCTCCGCAACTTCCTGCACAAGACAACTGAGGTCACAAAGAGTACTCAACGACAAAGGATTGGCTACTCAAAAGGCTACGGCTACTTACCTTCATCCACTGCTCGGCTTGACGGATCGCCTCCAGATGCTTGGCCACCGTCGCCGGCTCGATGAGATCGTCCGCGAGCAACTCTATTCCACCACGACTACTCGCGGTGGCCTCCGTCATCAGCGCAGAGGAGATGGGCTCTGCGTCCTGGATCTCGGGGGAGCAGATAGCCACCTTCAGAGCAACCTCTGGCGACGTGGTGACCGCCTCTCCCCGGGCGGACTTCTCGACGACCTCCTCCATGGGCTCGGGGGCTCCTTCCGCGGCCTCCCGGGGCCTTCGGTGTCAACCTCGCAGTGGCACCCCCTGCAGGGATGTCACCACCTTCAGCTTCAGCGCCTGTCAAAGAGACGACAAGTGCATCAATGCCTACGACTACTCCTCAAAGAGCCTTATAGCTTCAAGAAGGGTACTCACCTTCGACAACGCTGGCTTCCGGCAACGACGCCTCGGCAGCTGGAGGCTCGGGCACTGCTTGGGCAGCTGGAGCGGCCTCCTCGGCGGGCGGCGCGTCGTCTTCCGCCACCGATGAAGAGGGCTCATCTCCCTCCCAAGACAAATCCGTGGACTTCCTGCAGAAACATTCACAGATGGTCGTCAGTCAACATCGACTACTGCAACAAGTACTACTCGTAAGTGTGACGCCCCAGGTTTTTAATTACCGTCGTTAACGTTAATGATCGGGTTAGCTGGTCAAATGGTCAACCCTAGGTCAACCTGGGCCCTCACCCATGAAAACTCCCTAACACACCCCTAGAGACCCCTAATGAATAGTTTTTACACTTGTGGGCCAACCCATGGTCAAGGGGTGGGTCAAACCCCCTTGCCATCCCAGTGTCCACAGGTGCCTGCCGAAACTTTTGCCGTCTTCTCCAAAATTCACCTAAACACTTGAAATTCTACCTTTAGGAAAGTTGTAGGTCTTGTTGAGGGACACAACTTTCATGTAGAGTGGCATTGCAAATTTGGAGTGGAAAATTGTGAAAAACCCCTTGCCAGCCAGAGTTTACTGTTGTCAGACACCGGCTGACATTCAAAGTTGGCATTCCAACAGATTCAAATCTAGAGAGAAAAACCCCATACAGCCTTTGTAAAAATTGAAGCTGGTACATAGATCTACAACTTTGGTATTCATTGCTTTGCTCAAACACAGCACCAGCAACACTGCTGGGGCCAGTGCGCGCTGAGCGCGACGTCGTGTGCGACCCGTACGCCGCCGCCGCCGCCGCGCCGCCGCCACGCCCGGCGTCCGTGCCCGCGCCGCCCAAGGTCTCGACGCTCGCGCCGCGCCCGGTCCCGATGCCCCGCGCCCCAAGGTCGCGCCATCCCGAGGTGCCCCGAGGCCCGCGCCGTCGTACGCGCGCGCGCGCGCCATGGACCGGCGGTCCGTCGGCGGCGTCGCCGCCGTACGCGCGCGCCTCGAGCCGCCGTAGCACGGCCGGTATCTCCGCCGTCATCACCGCGTCACCCACGGGCCGGCCGAGGGGGGTATCTAAGCCCTCTCGCTCCTCCCCCGCGCGCCACCCCCGAGCGCCCCGCCGCCATTGTCGCCGCCGCCGGGCCGAGCTCCTCGCTCGCGCTCGCCGCCGTCCAAGCCCGTAGCTAGCTTCCTTAGCACCCGGAGCAAGCTCACGCGCGCGCTTGTTGGCCTCAATTTGGCCTCCACGCCGCCACACCCCGAGCCGCCGTGTGCGCCGCCCGCCCGGCCACCGCCGTGCGCAGCCGCCGGAGCTCCGCCCCGACCCCGCCACCACCGCCCAGCGAACCGTGGTGAGCCCAATTACACTCCTGTGCCACTTGTTGCCGTGGCCGGGCCCCACATCACCGCCAGCGAGCCCTCCCGCCGCCGCCGAGGGCATGGTTGTGAATTCAACGGCTTAGTTGCAAGGAAACTTAACTTAGTTTTATTACAGATCAGTCCAAGGTCTTAGAAAATTCCTAGAAATTCACAGAAAAATCAAAAAAATTCCCAAACCAATTTTTTTGGTTTCAGGATGTTAAACCCCACCTCTTTGTTGTACACTCATGGCTAGATTCAAAATAGTTTTGGCAGGAAAATTACAAATGTGTTATACATGGATCTGTCATAACTTGAAATGTATAGCTTCTCTGTAGCCAAATTTTGGATATGTTGTGAGTTAGGATGTGACTAGATGCTGTTCCAAAATTTGCACAAAGTTATGCAGTAGATTTTGCTAGACAAATTCTTTTCCATTCCTTCAGTAACTGCCTAGGTGATTTTTCATGTTAAATGTGTTCATGTTCTTGAGCCCAACTTGTGCACACTGTCTTGCGATGTCAAAAGGCACATCTTGAGAATTAATCATGAATTTTGGATTAACAGAAATAATTATTCTTGATTAATGCATGTTTTTCTTTGTAAATTAATAAACCAAGTCCAGTAGGGCTTCCATGTGAACATGCTGGCTTTTTAGACTTGTTTAGGACCAGAGAACATGAACAAGAAAGTTTGGATCATTTTGATGCTTATTTATTTTTATATGCATTTAAGTTGTATCACTAGTTAGCCTTTGTTATTTTCCACAATATTTAATTTCCTAGCATCCAACACTTACATGTGGGTCCAATGGACCAGGATAGGTGCTAGTAGGCTTAAGAAACACTCATGTAATTTTTGGTAATTTAATTGATTAATAAAAGGCTTAAATGCCCTTTTAATATTAAAGGGAAATTAAATAAAGAAAATCCTTAATTAAATCTTTTTCCTTTTTGAAAGCATTATTTAATATAAATAAAAGAAATTTAATTATCAGCTCTGATAAGGAGTTAATTCACAAATTAAAAAAATATTAATTACACCATGTTGGTAAAAATAAAATGAAATAAAGCTTGCACATGAAATAATAAGCTTAATAAAAACCTTTATTCAAATGTGGAATAAAAGGGTAAACCTGTACAACCAATAACCTTCCTAAAAGAGAAACCTTAGATAGATGCTTGATAAGGTGAATATGACCAACCTAGAGTCGGATAAGACAACAAACTATCACATCACCTAAATCTTGCATTGCATTCCGTGTAGATCTTCCGGACGGAGATTACTCCCTGGTCCCAGAAACCGAGGAAGGCGGAGCGGAAGGTTCTCTGCAGTACGTGGACGTACTCGATACCGAGGGTGCCCAAGCTAACCTAGTCGACGAAGGCAAGCTCCGGTGCATCTAACCCAGTTTTAAAAGTTCTTTATTCAATTATCTATGAATGATTGTGCATTTACGTTCAGGAGTTGAATGAAACCCTAGATGCATGATCCATAGGTACCTTTGGTTCCTACTAGTATGATAGGTCGATAGCTGCTAAGCTATAGGACCGTTACAAGTCGGGTGATGACCTCACTCGCGAGAATAGGTTCCTAGATAGGAATCATACTATATCCTTAAATGGATCGCTCACGTGGTAAGAGCATGGGATCTGGGCTCCGGTCCAGTGGTTATGTGGGTTAAGTTTTTGAACGTACCAAGCACATACCGGTTATGGGGCCGGTAAGCCTAGTACCATAATGAGGCGGCTAGGGATCCTACCGTTACTACTCTTGGGATTCGCTCTCACGGCTCGCCACCGGTGGTGTATGGTGACTCCGGGTATCTCGCGGGGTATGCGGGGATAGCCTGCACCAAAGACTGTAAGATTCGATCCCGACCCGAGGATTTATGGGGACGGTCTGGGGAGTTGTCCTCGTGGGGGCAGCCGACCGTGTGTTTGGGTCTACCTTGCAAGGTTTAAATCAATCGATTGTCGGCCTCTCACCGTTACCCGAGACTACTTACTCCACTAGTCATGTGATCCCTAATGATGTAAGTTGATGAAGATGATGCTTGATTAATTGTATTGTACAACTTTGTTTGTACTAGTTGGCTAATGTAGTAAAGATTAAACCTACTAGAACTTGTGTTAAAATCTTGAAAGTAAGGACCTACTCTTTGTTACTTTTTAGCAAAGGCAACCCAGTAGCCAAAAAGCCTTTCATGGTCTAGAATTGGTGAAGTAGTTATCACCAACGGGTAAGTCTTGCTGAGTATTAGTATACTTAGCCTAGCTATAATGTGTTGATCCAGGTAATGCCTTCAGTGATGTGTGGCCCGGTGAGATCCTGCCCGGCTGGGAGCTGGAGTGGGTGGAGGACGACTACTGAAAGCATCATGGATGGCCTCCCGTGGTGACTTCGCTGCCGCTAGTTAATTTCCGCTGCTTTTCAAAACTCTGAACTATTTCGACATGACAAAAACCATGGTTTGTAATAATTAAACCCTTCGGGGTACGAATTTGGATTTGAATGTGGTTGTATCTCTGGACTCGCCTTCGAGTGAGTTTGAATGCATATATTCGATCCTTGTGCTTTTCAAGTGATTTACCGGGCATTAACCCGGCAACTAACGACAGGATGATACTTTTTTATTGCTTAATGACCAAGGTGGATCGGTCTTAGGCGATAGTACGGTATTTTCCTGGGCGGGTTGTCACAGTTGGCATCAGAGCTTATATGCACCAGATATTAATTAATAAACCTTAATCACTGGTTTTTGAATAAAATATGCCAAGATTGCTTGATTTTCCAAAAATACGTTGGTCCGCCAAGGATAAACTAGACCGAGTGGCCCTAGAGGGAATTTTGGGTTCTTTCAGGTGGCTTAATTAACTTATGGTTTATTTTGCTAACTCCCAGCACATTACTTTATGTCAGACTTACTTTCTTGCACAACCATACTAGTTCATCACGTTTTGCCATACGTGGTGGTACCACAGGAAAGTCCTGTGAGGGACTAGTGGGACCTATTCCAATGGGTGCCACATCGGGTTTGAGTCTCGTCACGTTTTGCCATATGTGATGGTACCACGGGAAAGTCCGTGAGGGATGAGTTTGGCCTATTCCAACGGGTACTCACGTCGCGTCAGAGTCTTAAATAGGACGCTGTCCATGCAGCGGTTTAACGCATGGATACCGTTTCTATAGTGAACGGTAATGTATGTGGACGCTTTCGTGACGTGCTGGCACGGAAGGTTCGTTTTTTGCAGGTACATAACAGCGCTTCGTTAGTTGTTAAGCAAGTACCGTATATCTCTCGACTAGATATTATAGGGAGAGACGAATATAAGCCTTGCCACCGACACTAACTTCGATTCTGGCTTGATTGCCGTGTGAGGTCGAATAGGACGTCTTGCATGCATATTAAAAATCGAACAACTAAAATGGACCCAAAAATCGAAATTTCCGTATGTTCTCTAAGGAAGTTTATGCTAGTGTGTGCTTTTTATAAACTAGAATACCTCTCATACCTAGCCGTCATGCTGCCGAAATTTTGTGCAAAATTGTTTACCTTGTGCTAAGATAATTAAACCAAATTGTTAAAAATCATTAGTCCTCAACTAGTTACCTTGTAATAGCAAGTCTCAATCCTAGTTCATTGGGTTGGTTCACATTTTCCCTAGGCACATCCAAGTTAAAGACCCTTCATCATGTTTCCTTGATCGGTGCTCAACCTTAAAAAGCTTAATTAATAGTAGCAAAGTTTAAATTGAAAACTTGGGGAAATTTTTGAGGCTTCTGGATTTTTGGTCATGAATTTTATTCACAGCTGCCAGAACTTCACCATTTGACATGCCGTTCTCTTTGAGATCTGACATGGGTTACCTTTGTGTACAGATGGATTTCCCCGTGTTCCGCCAGTTCGACGCTGACGGTACGATCCGTACCAATGGGTCGCACTGGGAGGGTTTTCCGCGCTTGGCGTGGGAAGCACTCAGTGCTGCAGGCTACCTTACCCCGCCGACGTACGAGGTGAAGGAGTTTGAGCGCTTTGGTGTTCCCCGCTGCAGGGTGATCGTTACTGTGCTGCCGCACCCAGACCACGCCGACTGGTTTGACCTGAGTTTTATCTACTGGGGATTTATCACGCACGAGTCCGTGGAGTCAGCCGCCCTCAGAGTGCTGACAGACTTTTGTGACCACAACCCTACTGTGGTAGCTCTTTCCCCGTTTGGACTGTTTCCGGCTGTGAGTCCTCACGACCCAGCTTGGTTGGACCGTATGGACCATCTACAGGAGCTACTGACCCTAGCAGGGCCGTTGGATGTTAACCAGACACTTGCCCATTGTCTGAACGTGGTCTTCACACTCCAGGGGCTGCGTTTTAACACCGCAGTGATCATTGCACAGTGCTTGGAGGCATCTAGGCGCGATTGGGAGCGACTTTCGGAAAGACACCGGCGGCTGAACTTCACGCTTACCCGGGTGCGGCGGAGAGAACGACAGCCGCGTGCTTGGAGGTTCCAGTTGGAGCTTGAGAGAGGTGACCGCCTCCAGAGGATCGTGGACCTAGAGGCGGAGAACCATGCACTAGAGGAGGATGCCGACGCACACGAGATAGAGAGGCTGACCCTGCTGCAGAACATTGCTGCGATGCAGGAGCACGTGCAGGAGGTCGACGTACAGGTGGCCGCCTTACATGCTATAGTGGCCTTACGGACCCAGCGCCCCCGGCGAGCACACACCGGAGGAGCAGGGGGGGCGTGTCCGGCCGGATCGACGAGCCAGGCAGGACCACCGCTACCGACTCCCCCAGCTTCGCCTTCGTACAGTGGTGCTTCAGTGGGCAACTAGATTGCCGACAGCAGGGAGCAGCAGGATATCGATCTTACCGAGTTGTCTTTGAGATGTTAGAGTAGTTGGCTTGACAGCACGCCTTCGTGCCAAGCAACTATTGTATCGTGTATTTGTCATGATGTTCCAAATCGAGTTGTAATGACGTTGAACCTTGTTCTGTCATGTTGTAATAAGAATGCTTAAGCTTGTATGCTTAAAGTGAGTTTCGTTGTCTTTCCAAGTGAAATTTTCTTGTGTTGAATACCAGATCCTTGGATAATTCGTTGCGAATGATCACACTTGTCAAAGATTGCATTGTTTTTCTCCTAAGAACGTTGGTAAAACAAAGCATCTTTACGAACATCACTCGTTGCTAGAAAATAAGTGCTCATTCGTATACCACCCTCTTTGGTATCCGGAATGTCGACGACCGTTCGAAAGTGGTTATGAGCTGCGCAATTGGGTGATCACCGCCCTAACCGTGCTGAGAAGAACGATTCTATGAATCTTGATGGCTATAGAATGTTGTGCTTGTTGCTGTCCTCATTATTTAATTACTAATGAGATGTGGTAATGCATGATCGTGCTTGTCATCATTTGGAGTAAGCTTTCGGTTATCTCACTAATGACGCTCGCTTTTCAGATGGTGGGAACCACGTGCAGCTCTCCCAACGGTTTTGGAGTGAATGGTAGTGGTGACTTGCCACCACCCCCGCCCATGACACCGACGGAGGCCTTCATGGCCACCCAAACCGAAGTGCTGCGCCAGATCCTGTAGACGCAGCAGCAGATCGCCCAGCAGATGAACCGAGGGCTGCAACATGGGGCCAACCACGAGGGACCCAACAAGGTCACCACGTACGCCCAGTTCATCGCCATGAAGCCGCCAACTTTCGCGAAAACAGAAGACCCTCTGGAAGCTGAGGCTTGGGCCAAGGCCATAGAGGCGAAATTCTCTGCCTTTGTGCTGCCTTGCTCCGAGGAGAATAAAGTGAACTTCGCAGCACTACAGCTGCGAGGGGAAGCTTTGATGTGGTGGGACCACTTCAAGTCCATGCAGCGAGGCCACGCCGTGACTTGGGAAGAGTTCAAGCAGGCTTTCAAGAGTCACCACATCCCCAAGGGTCTAATGGACAGGAAGATGAGGGAGCTGCTAGCCCTCCGCCAGGGATCTGACTCCGTGTACCGCCATGCTCAAAAATTCAATAGCTTATGCCAGTACGGTGGGCATCATGTTGATACTGATGCCAAGAAGATGGAGCGGTTCCGCGACGGGCTTGATGGCAAGCTGTATGAGCGCCTAAATCTGCTCGAGCCCGCCAACTTCCATGAGCTCGTGAATAAAGCTATCTCGCAAGAGGATGCTATGAAGAAAGCCCATGGGGACAACAAGAGGATGTTCGGTTTCACCCCAGGCAGCGGAACAAACAAGAAGTTTCGCTCTGTGGAGAAGGAAGCTCCAGGCCCATCCCAACAATCTTCAAGGCGGACGCCGGACGATGAAGCCATTCCGGGGCAAACCCGCCGGGAACTTCCGGTTCCGCCGTGCCCGGCCAGCGGGCTCCAAAGCCTAATGCACCCCCTCGCGATGTTGGAGATCGTCGGCGCTACAAGCGTGGCCAGCCCGGGGCACTACATTAATGAGTGTCCCAAGCCCAGGCAGATCAAGCCCAACCCGCAGAACCAGAGTACGGGAAACAAGCCTGCCACTTTGGCCAAGAAACCCATGGTGCAAGTGCGTCAGGGCAAGCTGAACTTCACCACCATGAGTGACATTCCCGCAGGAGCTCCAGTACTCACGGGTACATTCTCTATCAATAACACTCCTGTTAAGGTCTTATTTGATTCGGGAGCCACCCATAGTTTCATAAACGAGAGTCTACTAGATAAATTGGGTTTAAGAGGAGTGCAAACCAAATCTTCTTATAAAATTACCACACCCGTTGGAGACATCACGTCTCAATTGGTAACCTTCGAAGTTCCTCTGAAATTAGGAAGTAAGGTCATTCGATCTAATCTTATAACCATCAAATTGGGAAGCATGGATGTTATTTTGGGTATGGAATGGATGAATCAACATAAGGTGGTTCTAGATATATCAGATAGGGTCATAGAGATCAGCTCTCCTACGGTCGGGCACACCACCTTGTACCTGCCTTTCCGGGACAGTACGGACTCTTGTGCCTATGTGACCATTATTTCCTCCCTTGATGAAATTCCAATAGTGTGTGAGTACCCGGATGTATTTCCTGACGAGTTGCACGGTATGCCACCGGACGGAGATGTCGAGTTTGTGATCGAACTCCGGCCGTACCGCACCCATTTCCAAAAGACCTTATCGTATGCCACCCAAAGAGTTAGCTGAACTAAAAACCCAACTCCAAGAATTGTTAGATAAGGGTTACATTCGCCCGAGCTCTTCTCCTTGGGGTTGCCCTGCTCTCTTTGTCAAAAAGAAAGATAGTAGCTTGAGAATGTGCGTAGATTACCGACCACTCAATGCAGTCACCATCAAAAACAAATACCCACTTCCCCGAATTGATGTTCTGTTTGATCAATTGGCTGGTGCCAAAGTCTTCTCTAAGATCGACCTTCGTTCTGGCTACCACCAAATCAAGATTCGGCCATGCGACATTCCTAAAACCGCTTTTTCCACTCGTTATGGTCTTTACGAGTTCTTGGTCATGTCCTTCGGACTCACTAATGCGCCTGCCTACTTCATGTACCTCATGAACTCCGTATTCATGACGGAGCTCGATAAGTTTGTCGTGGTCTTTATCGATGATATCCTCATCTATTCTAAGAGCGAGGAAGAGCACGCCAAACATCTCCGAGTTGTCCTTCAGCATTTGCGAGATCATCAGCTTTATGCTAAGTTCTCCAAGTGCGAATTCTGGTTGAAAAGTGTCAAGTTCTTGGGGCACACCATATCCCACGATGGTATCTCCGTAGATCCTAGCAAAGTTCAGGAGGTGATGGATTGGAAACCACCCAAATCCGTACATCAAATCCGCAGTTTCCTAGGATTGGCGGGATATTACCGTCGATTCATTCCTGACATCTCTAGAATCGCAAAACCCATGACCGAATTGCTCAAGAAGGGAGTGAAATTCATGTGGAGCGAAGCATGTGAGAAAGCTTTTCACACCCTCAGACAACATCTGACTTCAGCCCCAGTGCTAGCTCAACCCGATAATTCCAAACCGTTTGAAGTCTTCTGTGACGCATCAGGCACCGGTCTTGGCTGTGTCCTTATGCAAGAAGGCCGAGTCATTGCCTATGCTTCACGAGCCCTTCGACCCCATGAGCTCAATTATCCTACTCATGATCTTGAGTTAGCTGCCGTTGTTCATGCCCTCAAGATATGGAGACATTATCTAATGGGCAATCATTGCAATATCTTCACGGATCACAAGAGCCTCAAATATATCTTCACTCAGTCAAAATTGAATATGAGGCAGAGAAGATGGCTTGAGTTGATCAAGGATTATGATTTAGAAGTGCACTATCATCCCGGTAAAGCAAATGTTGTTGCGGATGCTCTTAGTCGCAAGGATCATTGCAACCACCTAGAGTTGGGGCCAGTCAGTGAACCCTTGTGTGAAGAAATGAGAAGGCTCAACCTAGAAGTGGTACCGCAGGGAATTCTTTATGCCTTGACGGCAGAGTCAAGCCTTTATGATAGGATTGTCACTGCCCAGCGCAATGATGCGGATATCCAAACCATCTGGCAGAAACTAGTGGAAGGAGACCTGAAGTACACTTGTTTCCAAAAGGATCACCAAGATGTGGTCTGGTTTGGAAAACGCCTAGTGATCCCCGTTGACCCAGAAATCAAGAAGATCATTCTAGATGAAGCTCACAAATCCAAGTTCTCTATTCACCCTGGTAGTACCAAGATATACCAAGATCTAAAGCAGAACTTTTGGTGATCTAATATGAAGGTGGATGTAGCCAAGTACGTAGCCGAGTGCGATACTTGCCACCGGATGAAAGCAAGTCATCTGAAATCGGCAGGAGTACTCCAACCCCTGTCGATACCTATGTGGAAATGGGACGGCATTAGTATGGATTTTATTGTGGGTTTACCCCTGACTTCTAGAAAGAAGGACTCTATTTGGGTAATCGTGGATAGGCTCACCAAGACCGCTCGCTTCATTGCCGTGCATACCACTTACTCCGTGCAACAATATGCAGAGTTGTATGTAGACCACATAGTTCGTCTACATGGAATCCCAAAGACTATAATCTCCGATAGAGGGACTCAGTTTGTAGCCCATTTTTGGGAGCAGTTGCATGAGTGTTTGGGAACTCAGCTACACCGTAGTTCCAGTTATCACCCACAGACAGATGGTCAGACGGAGAGGATAAACCAGATCGTAGAAGACATGTTGAGAGCAAGCATCTTGCACTTTGACAAGAGTTGGGACAAGTGCTTGTCCTTGGCAGAGTTCTCCTACAACAACAGCTATCAGGCTAGCTTGAAAATGGCACCGTTTGATGCTCTATACGGACGCAGATGCCGCACCCCAGTGAATTGGTCAGAGACCGGAGAAAGAACAGTCTTTGGACCAGAGTTAGTTAAAGAGGCCGAAGAGAGGGTGCAAGTGATAAGAGAGAATTTGAAGATGGCCCAGATGAGACAAAAGAGTTACCATGATAAGGGAACCGCACCTCGACACTTTGAAGTGGGAGACCATGTATACTTGAAAGTATCCCCCACCAAAGGTGTGCAAAGGTTCGGAGTGAAAGGAAAGTTAGCCCCGTGCTACATTGGACCCTTCGAAGTAATAGAAGTATGTGGACCCGTGGCCTACCGTAACCAATTGCCAGAACGGTTTTCCGCGGTTCACAATGTGTTCCATGTAACTCATTTGAAGAAGGGAATGCCTGTTCCGGAGAACGAGATCATCACAGAAGCTAATGCTTGGATCGAGCCGGATTTCTCGCTCGTCGAGCATCCTTTGAAAGTACTAGACCAAAAAGAGCGAAAGACCCGGAGGCAAACCACGCGAATGTACAAGATCCAATGGAGCCATCACACGGAAGAAGAAGCCACGTGGGAGACGGAAGGTTATCTTAACACCAAGTATCCGGGCTTCCTCCAATCCCGAAACAGTGAGTCTTTTTCCCTATCTCTCGTTGTCAAATCGAATCTCGGGACGAGATTCCGTTTAAGGGGGGTAGGCTGTGACGCCCCAGGTTTTTAATTACTGTCGTTAACGTTAATGATCGGGTTAGCTGGTCAAATGGTCAACCCTAGGTCAACCGGCGCCCTCACCCATGAAAACTCCCTAACACACCACTAGAGACCCCTAATGAATAGTTTTTACGCTTGTGGGCCAACCCATGGTCAAGGGGTGGGTCAAACCCCCTTGCCATCCCAGCGTCCACAGGTGCCTGCCGGAACTTTTGCCGCGTTCTCCAAAATTCACCTAAACACTTGAAATTCTACCTTTAGGAAAGTTGTAGGTCTTGTTGAGGGACACAACTTTCATGTAGAGTGGCATTGCAAATTTGGAGGGGAAAATTGTGAAAAACCCCTTGCCAGCCAGAGTTTACTATTGTCAGACACCGGCTGACATTCAAAGTTGGCATTCCAACAGATTCAAATCTAGAGAGAAAACCCCAATACAGCCTTTGTAAAAATTGAAGCTAGTACTTAGATCTACAACTTTGGTATTCATTGCTTGGTCAAGTTTTATTCAAGATTTTGGAGAAAAAGATGCTCAAACATAGAACCAGCAACACTGCCAGGGCCAGTGCGCGCCGAGCGCGACGTCGTGCGCGACCCGTGCGCCGCCGCCGCCGCCCGCCGCCGGCCACGCCCGGCGTCCGTGTTCGGCGAGGACCATGTGTGGTTCGAGGACCGGTGGATGGTCACTTCCTTGTGCGATGAGTGATTGACAACGTTGTGTGGACCGATTCTCGGCTAAGTATTGCGAGGTGCGGGTTGCGGCTTGACTCGTGTTGGTGCGGGTGAAGAACAAGCGCAAAAGGTCGTTGCGGTGAGGCCTCCGGGTGTGGATAAGACAAGTAGGCTTCGTTCGAGGGACCGGTGGCCGGCGGGGTCAAGTGCGGGCCGCATGGTGGCATGAACAGCAAGATGAAGTCATGGACGGTTTCTTGGTTGAGCCTCAAAACCAAGGTCGAGCCGGGACTACGTGGGAGCCAAGTCATGAGTGGAGATTGGCGGAGGCTACACCGAGTTCGCGGGGTTTCCGTGGTTCACCGAAGAAAACCACTCGGGTTCCTTGGTTGATCCACAAAGCCAAGACCGGAGAACCGAAGACGGAGGTGCGGCGGCACGGACCGGTCCGACCGGTGGGTCCGACCGGCCCGGCCGGTGGGGCCGGCCCGACCGGTGAGGAGCTCCGGTCTGACCGGTGTGCGACGACGCAGTCCGGAATCTTCGAAGCGGAGGACACGCGTCGGGATCGCATGGCTTGCGTCGAGGCTACGCAGGGTGCGGTCACCGGGCATCCGTCCGATGGTGAAGACATCATGAATTCCAAATCCGCCCTTGAGGGGCTTGTATCCCTAGTTAGTAGAGAAGGGCATTTTATACATTCGGTTGCCTCCATATAACCCAAGAGGTGAGAGGATGGCAGCCAACTCTTGGAACCCTAGCTCATTAGTTTTCCTATTTTCCACCAATTTTCCTTAGGTTTTCCTTAGGACTAGCAAGAGAGCTTCACGGAGAGATCTTGTAGAGAGGGATGGATGATCGGGCGGCTTGCTAGACCTTGTACGAACCTTTGTTTCAAGTATAGATGATTCGGCGTGGTTCCTCAAGGTTTGGATGTGTTTTCCCCGGTTGTTCTTGGTGGTGATTTTCGGAGCCCTCTCTCGGTGATTTCTTTGGGTTGTTTTCGGGACCTTTCTCTTAGGGATTTGATGGGGGAAATTTGTGGGAACCCTTCGTGGTTCTTTGGGCTGTGATTCCCCTCCCAAATCCATGAGTAAAAATGCTCGATTTTGGGGTTTTCTTGAGTTCTTGGGTTGGAAGTGCTTTCGGCGGGATTTCTTCGATTCCTCCTTTTTGGATGAGATTTAGTGGGATTAAACTTTGCTATGGACTCCTCATGAGGTGTTCCTGATATCCCCAAAGTCTTGTTCAAGTCCGTGGAGCGATTCGGGAGATCGAGATTTGGATTTGGGGGAGTTGACCGCGGGTCTTTCGTTCATCCCGAGATGCCCGGAGCTACACCGGTCTGACCGGTGCTCTTGACCGGTCTGACCGGTGCGAGCTCTTGTGGGTTTTTGCTCGGGTGAACGTCGTGGTGTGTTCGTTGTTGTCCCGTGGTGCTGCTGTTTCGAGTTTGGGTCCGTTTGGTGGTCGGTTGGCCTGTTTGGTGTCTTGGGGGCTTTCGGTGCCATCGGTCCGACCGGCAGGTGTGTCTCACCGGTCCGACCGGTGTAAAGCCACTTAGTGGAAGTTGCTCGGTTTCACTGCGGGGACCGGTCGGCGGTGGTGCTCACCGGTCCGACCGGTGTGGGTCCGTAGACTCGAGGTTTGGTTTTTCCGTTGCGTTTCTCGGGTCGGAAGGTTGCGTGTTGGTTCCTAGGTCCAGTGGCACTCCAGTGGCTACGTGGGCTTGACCAACCTTGGTAGTGAGTCGAAGACGTGTGTTGGAAGCCGTGTTCGTCTTGTTGGAGTTTTCATCTCCTTCGAGAAGAATTTTTATCGGCTCCCATTCACTCCCCGCCGTATCGGTCCTTTAAGTGGTATCAGAGCCGGTTCGGGTCTTTGTTGACTCTAACCAGTCTAAGATCCAAGGATGGCGTACCAGTAACGGGGTTCGGGTCCTCCACACTTCGATGGCAAGAACTACCAGATGTGGAGCAAGCGGATGGTTGCGTTCCTCCGCGGAAAGGGTCAGCTGCTTTGGGATGTCACGGTGGACACAGGCTATGTCCAGCCGATGGATTTCCTTGCTCCAGGGTCGTGGGACAGATTCTACGCCAACAATAAGGCGGTTGACTACTTGTTTCGTGCTTTGTGTCAGCCTGAGTTCGATCGGGTGCACACCGAGCACTTGGCTTGTAGGATTTGGGCAGTGTTGAAGGAGGCTCATGTTGGGAACGCCCGAGGTTCGAGGGCACGGTTGTATGCGACCTACCGGAGAGAGTACGAGAACTTCACTCATCTCCCTCGGTGAGTCCATCGATGCCTTGTTTCGAGAGGTTCACGGTGGTGGTGAACAACATGGGGGCCAATGTGGACGTGCTCCCGTACGATGATCATGATAGAGCGGTCAAGCTCTTACACTCTTTGGATCGTACGATATGGGGCGGAAAGTTCGAGGCCATAGTCGAGTCGGAGAGGTATGATACTCTGACGGTGAACGAGCCGTTCTCGAAGCTCAAGTCGGGCGAGGTGGATAGGGGCATGATCGCCAAGCTCGAGGGACCGAGCGATTCCCATAGTCTTGCCCTCGTTGGTGGTTCCAAAGGAAAGACTAACTCTAACCCATCCACCAGGTTGTTCTCGTTTTCCTCTTTGATGTCTATGCCAGATGAGGAGTTTGATGACCTTGGAGAGGACGAGTTGGCGCTGTTGACGAGGCGGTTCGAGAGGCTACACGAGAACCGCGTGAACATGAGGAGGAACACGAGGACTTGCTTCCAGTGCGGCAAGCAGGGACACTTCGTCGCCGACTGCCCGGAGAAGGCCGAGAACAAGGACAGCTACAAGCACAAGCCGAGGAAGAAGGCAAGTACCGTTCGAGGCGCGACCACAAGAGCAAGCACAAGAACAAGTACAAGGACGAGCGACGATCGAGGAAGAAGGAGGGCCGAGGCAAGGCCCGAGCGATGGTTGGAGCGAGCGACGTCGAGTCCAGTTCCGCGTACTCCACCTCGAGCTCGAGCAGCAGCGAAGACGAGGGAAATCGCCGCAAGAACAAGAAGTCGTCCAAGAACCTGAGCGGGCTGAGGTCGCTTCGCGAGAGATGGCTCTCGCACCATGGCGTTGAGCTCGGCGGCAAGAAGAGCACACGGAGCGACTCGGACTCTGAGTCCGACGACGAGGTGCGTGATGAACTTCCCTTCTTGCACCAGGAGAATGAGAGGCTTGGCTCTTTGCTTGATAACCGTGATGACATGCTTAGAAAGGCCAAGAAAATAAGGAAAGAGCTTAGGGCTTTACTCGAGGATGCTAGGACTAGAGTGGCTGAGCTAGAGACACAGGTGCTTGATAGCAAGCTTGAGATTGATTCGCTTAAGGCTAGCCCTGTTGTTTCTGATGAGAATGATTGTCTTGATTGCTCCATATTCCTTGCTGATCTTGCTTTGTTTAAGGAGAAGCATGCCTCCAAGTGTGAGGAACTAGATGTGCTTAGGGTTGAAGTGGCTGAGCTTAAGTCTAGACCTACTTTGCTAGGTGGTTGCACTTCTTGCCCTGTTTTGCATGCTAAGATTGATGAGATGCATGCTTACACTAGTTTGCTCGAGGCTAAATTGAAGGAACCCATGCCTACATCTTGCTCTACCTGTGAAATGCATGCATTGAAAAATTTGGAGCTTGCACATTATGTTGATCGTTTGCAGGATGAGAATGATGATTTGAGGAAGTTGATGGGTTGGTTGTCCGGTCATGAGCCTCAGTTGAGGATGATGATCGAGGCCTTTAAGAGGCAAGATGGTGAGGGGCTTGGGGCAAACAAGGTTGGTGAGGGAAGTGGAGAGAATATCCTGGAGCCACCAAAAACCCACCACAAGAATGATTTCCCACCAAAACCTAACCATCTAAGGAACCGACTAGACACAACCCCAGCTCCACCCGTGTTTCCTACACCCACAAATGATCTACAAAAGCCTATCAAGTTTGTGAGCACTTCGGGGAAAGTGTTCTTTGGGAAGGAGAGTGAGAAGGCTAGTGGTGAGAAACCGGTGGAGGGTTTGAGTGGAGAGAAACCGAGTGAGCAGCCACATCCCAAGCCTAAGCCTAAGCTTGTGAGGTTCCATTGTGGCTATTGTGGGAGAGATGGCCATAAGGAGGAGTTTTGCTTCAAGAGGAAGCGAGAGGAGAGAATGGAGAAGGAGTGGGCTAACAAGGACAAGTACCACCCTTCCGATGGTATACTTGAGCCTCGTATGCAGATGCCCAGGGGCAAGGCGATTGTGAGGACGGTTCGGGCTTGGGGAGAGAAGAAGGCTGCGGAGTCTTTATTCTTTCGCCGAGTCACACCGGTCGAGGCCGGTGTGGAGCACCGGTCGGACCGGTGCGAGCACGGACGGACGGGTGTTCGGGTTTCGAGCTCGTACAGGTGCGAGGGTTGTTTCTGGTGGTCGTGGTTCTGGTGGTTGGGCTGGAAAGGGTGCAGGTGGTCAGTTTGCTAGGCGTTCTCCTCCTCGTGCTCAATACGGGGATTGGAGGAGTCGCGGTGTTGAGTTGGAGAGGAAGGACGTTCCACGGGCTTTCTTGCGTGGATTTGGTCCCCCTCCAGGCAGAGAGGGGTGGTTCCCTTAGGGTGGTTACCGTGGTGGTGTTCGTGGAGGTAGCTTTGGTAGGAGAGATGCTTTGGTTGGTGCTAACCCCACTTTCGAGCAAATGGCTCGGCACTGGTTTTCCTCTTTTGGTACTAACCCCGATCTTGAGTCGTTTGTTCGCTCACGTGCCTATTTTTGAATTTCGGGTGGGAGACTTGAAGAACATTTGGTTGATTGACTCCGATTGCTCGAGGCATATGACCGGAGACGAGGGGGTGGTTCTCAAGTCTCGTCCGGTGGTGACGAAGAGGTACATCACTTTTGGGGACAATGGGCGTGGGCGTGTGCTTTCGAAGGTGAGATCAAAGTGAGTGACAAGATCACTTCGAGGCGTGTTGCTCTTGTTCAATCGCCGGGGTACAATTTGCTTTCTTTGTCCCGGCTTGTTGGATGAGGGCTTTGAGGTGTTGTTTCGGCCAGGTGGTTCTCGGATTGTGGACTCTCGAGGGGGCCTTGTTTGTATGGTCGTTCCCGAGGGTCGGGTGTTTCGTCTTGATTTTTCTCAGTCTTCGGGTGTGGAGCGTTGTTTCTTGGCTGGTTCTTCGAGTGAGTTGTGGAAGTGGCATAGGAAGTTGGGTCACTTGAGCTTTGACCTTTTGTCACGCTTGAGTAAACTCAATTTGGTCCGAGGATTGCCACGGTTGAGGCTTGAGAAAGAGTTGGTTTGTGCTCCATGTAGGCATGCCAAGATGGTGGCCTCTTCTCACCCGCCTCTCACCGATGTGATGAGCGAGCGTCCATGCGAGCTGCTCCATAAGGACCTTGTTGGCCCGGCTCGTGTGCGATCGCGGGTGGGAAGTGGTATGTCTTTGTTGTGGTGGACGACTATTCTCGGTATGCGTGGGTGTTCTTTACGGAGGATAAGGGGGAGACGTTTGGTTTTGTTCGAGATCTAGTCTTGAGGTTGAGGAACGAGAGGCACGGAGATGCCATACGAGCTATCCGCGGTGATAATGGCTCGAAATTCGGGAACTCTCGTTTTGAAACCTTTTGTCATGACTTGGGTCTTGAGCACCAGTTTTCGAGTCCGTATACGCCTACCCAGAATGGTGTTGTGGAAAGGAAGAACAGGACCTTGTGCGAGATGGCTCGGACGATGCTTGATGAGCATAGGACTCCGAGGAGGTATTGGGCTGAGGCGGTGAATACCGCGTGCTATGTGTCGAACAGGATATACCTCAGAGTGCACAAGAAGAAGATATGCTATGAGTTCATGCATGGTCGCACACCCAAGGTTCCATGTCTTTGGTTGCAAGTGTTTCATTCTGAAGAAAGGCAGGAAGTTGGATAAGTTTGAGGCTAAGTCTGTCGATGGCATTTTCTTTGGTTATGCATCTCATTCTAGAGCATATCGTGTGCTCAATCTTGAAACTAACCAAATCGTGGAGACTTGCGAGGTAACCTTCGACAAGACAGAGCCACGTAGTCAGCTTGTCTTTGAGTGTGCAGGTGATGATGAGCTTGGCGAGGAGATCTTTCAGGAGGAGGAGCATGAACATGGTGATGATGAGGATGGTGGAGCGGTGCCCCCGGCTGAACATGTACCCACTACTTCGACTACGATGATGGATGGACCCTCTGCTACACCTACAACGACAAATCAAGAACGAGGAGAAGCTGATGTTGAGGGGGAGGTAGCTTCGAGGCGAGAACCTCCCCGGCGAGTTCAAGTGGATCACCCAGCTTCGAGGATCATCGGCGACATGAATGAACGCACTACACGGTCGAGGGTTCGAAACAATTCCCATTTTGCTCATGCTGCGTTTGTTTCTTCTTTCGAGCCCAAAGACATTGGACACGCACTATCGGATCACAATTGGGTTAACTCGATGCATGAGGAGTTGGAGAACTTTGAGAGGAATCAGGTGTGGGAGTTGGTTGACCCTCCCCCAGGGTGTAAGCCGATTGGTACAAAGTGGGTGTGGAAAAACAAAGAGGGAGAGAAGGGTGAGGTTGTGAGGAACAAGTCGAGACTTGTTGCTCAAGGGTTCAGTCAGAAGGAGGGGATCGACTACGAGGAGACCTTTGCTCTCGTAGCCCGTTTGGAGGCGATTAGGATCCTTCTAGCCTTTTCTGTAGCTAAAGGGTTCAGGTTGCACCAAATGGATGTGAAGAGTGCTTTTCTGAATGGAGTGTTGGAGGAAGAAGTGTATGTGAGGCAGCCTCCGGGGTTTGAGAGTGAGAAGTACCCCCATCGGGTATACAAGTTGAGGAAGGCGCTGTATGGGGGGGAAGCGGGCGCCTAGAGCTTGGTATGGCAGGTTGAGGGGGTTCTTGTTTGAGAGAGGCTTTGAGATGGGGAAGGTCAATCAGACCTTGTTTTTGCTGAGGCAGGGCAGAGATATCCTGATTGTGCAGGTGTACATGGATGATATTGTCTTTGGTGGCTCATCTAACTCTCTTGTTGCAAGGTTTGCAGATGATATGAGCAGGGAATTTGAGATGAGCATGATGGGTGAGTTGCAGTTCTTCCTCGGGCTACAAATCAAGCAATCAAAGGAAGGAACATTTGTGCACCAGGCTAAGTACACCAAGGACATTGTGAGGAAGTTCAAGATGGAGGACTCCAAGGCTATGACGACCCGATGAGTACGACTACAGCTCTTGATGCGGACGAGGAAGGTGAACATGTGGACCAGAAGGAGTACCGGAGCATGATCGGGTCACTCCTCTACTTGACGGCGACGAGGCCGGACATACAGTTCTCAGTGTGTCTGTGCGCTCGTTTTCAAGCGTCTCCGAGGACTTCACATCGGCAAGCGGTGAAGAGAATTTTCGGTACTTGCGTCACACTCCCGACTTCGGCCTTTGGTACTCCGCGTCCTCTTCTTTGGCGCTTCATGGCTTTTCGGACGCGGATTTTGCCGGGTGTCGGTTGGATAGGAAGTCCACTTACGGGACTTGCCGGTTTTGGGTTCTTCTTTGGTGTCTTGGTCTTCCCGTAAGCAGTCGAGTGTTGCTCAATCCACGACCGAAGCCGAGTATGTTGCCGCTGCTAGTTGTTGCTCTCAGCTCCTTTGGATCACCTACACCATGAGTGACTTTGGTGAGGAGTATACCCATGTCCCACTTTAATGTGATAGCACCAGTGCCATAAGCATTGCAAAGAACCCAGTGCTCCATTCCAAAACAAAACACATAGAAGTGAGGTATCATTTCCTGAGAGACAACGTTGAGAAAGGAAAGATAGCGTTGATCCATGTACCCACACATGACCAACTAGCCGATATTTTCACCAAACCCCTAGATCAAGCAACTTTCACTCGTTTGCGGGGGGAACTTGGTGTGTGTCTGATTTCCTGAGTTGGGTGTGTGGGAGCTCTCTTTTGCCGGTGGTGTCGAGCCCGTTTTGCCTCCCCTCGAGGAGCCGGTTTGTAGCATTTGTATAGCTTTTCTTTGTGCATTTCTTGCATTTGGCATGGCATATGTAACATGATGTATAGGCATTCTTGTATCTTAGAGTGCATGCATTTTGTATCATATGCATTGGTTAGGAAAAGCTTCTCTCATATACATTGTTCACCATGGAATGAGATATATGTCTTTGTGAGCTTGTTTGGTATGCTACGGTTAGTTTGGCTTAGCTCTTGATGATCTTGATGAATAATCCATGGTTGATAGCTATGCTTTTGAAAAATGTCACATGTATGCTCTCTCATGTGTAAATGCCTTTACATGCTCTTGACATGTTTTTGTGGCCTTGCTATGCTTAATTTGTGGTTGGATAGCTAGTTTATTGATCATATGGGGCCAAAGGCTCATTTGCGATCATGAATGTTTAGCCCTCTTGATTTATCTTGTGGAGGAGCATAAGTTCCTTTTTGTCGCAAAGACATTTCATGTACCATTTACAAATCTGAAAATGAAATGAAAAATGCTTGGAAAATATGCTCCCATGTCATATGTGCTGAATTTAATTTGCTTTGGGTGCTAAACCGTTGCATGATGCCTACCAATGAGAAGTCTCATAAATAGAAGTAGGCACATGGCTCGGTGGCTTTGACATGACATGAGGTGCTTGTGGGTGTTTGTGATGGTCTTATGATTAGAATGGCTGTCCTAGCATGAAGTTTGTGTGGCTTTGCCATTTTGATATGTTTTGATCATGTTTAGGACTTTGCTCATGAGAGGCAAGTTTTTCGCAAAATTGCCAAAATCCATCTTAGCTTCGTCCAATGGTTGTGAAACTTGGTGATCATGTAGTTGAGATCGATACGAAGCCGTAGAGTATTTAACTTGCTCATTTGGACATGTGTAGCATCCTATGTTGAATTTTGTATATTTGAGAAGCTCTAGGTTGAAAGTTTTGCATTTTTGGCTTGATTCATGCATTGCCAACAAGGGGGAGAAGTTTGAGCTTGAAATGGCTTGCTGGACGTGTTTAGAAGGTTTTCAGGTGGTTTCGAGCCATTTCTCGGGCTCTCGTTGTGCACCGGTCCGACCGGTCGTGGTCACGGTCCGACCGGTGTGAGTGCTTGGTTCCGTACACATGTTGCACACCGGTCTGACCGGCGGTGTGGACCGGTCTGACCGGTCAGGGCTGTTTTGTTGCAACTGCCCTGTTTCAAGTGGTGTCTTGCATGCATTCGTCCAGGGGGAGGTGCATTGGTTCAGGGGGAGCTTGCATGTGTGCAGGGGGAGCTCTTTGTGGTTGTTTGAGCTTGGTTTCGGTGGTTTGCGCTCTTTGCTTGAGCTTTGCTTTGTCTCGGATGTGTCGAGCCGTTGTCCTTGCCTAAGGGATCCGAGACTTGTCTTCTTCAAGTGATCTTGCTCTTTGCCTTTGTTTGGCTTTCGATCGCTTGTTGGAGTTTCTTTTTGTTCGTTTCTTTTCTTTTCCTTTTCTCTCTTGTTACTTTCGTGTGGGTGTTGTCAATGCACTCATCAAGGGGGAGATTGAGGACCATGTGTGGTTCGAGGACCGGTGGATGGTCGCTTCCTTGTGTGATGAGTGATTGACAACGTTGTGTGGACCGATTCTTGGCTAAGTATTGCGGGTGCGAGGTTGCGGCTTGACTCGTGTTGGTGCAGGTGAAGAACAAGCGCGAAAGGTCGTTGCCGGTGAGGCCTCCAGGTGTGGAGAAGACAAGTAGGCTTCGTTCGTGGGACCCGGTGGCCAGCGGGGTCAAGTGCGGGCCGCATGGTGGCATGAACAGCAAGATGAAGTCATGGACAGTTTCTTGGTTGAGCCTTAAAACCAAGGTCGAGCCGGGACTACGTGGGAGCCAAGTCATGAGTGGAGATTGGCGGAGGCTACACCGAGTTCGCGGGGTTTCCGGTGGTTCACCAGAAAACCACTGGGTTCCTTGGTTGATCCACAAAGCCAAGACCGGAGAACCGAAGACGGAGGTGCGGCGGCACCGACCGGCTCGACAGTGGGTGGGTCGACCGGGGTGGGGCCGGCTCGACCGGTGAGGAGCACCGGTCGACCGGTGTGCGACGACGCAGTCCGGAATCTTCGAAGCGGAGGACACGCGTCGGGATCGCATGGCTTGCATCGAGGCTACGCAGGGTGCGGTCGCCGGGCATCCGTCCGATGGTGAAGACATCAAGAATTCCAAATCCACCCTTGAGGGGCTTGTATCCCTAGTTAGTAGAGAAGGGCATTTTAGACATTCGGTTGCCTCCATATAACCCAAGAGGTGAGAGGATGGCAGCCAACTCTTGGACCCTAGCTCATTAGTTTTCCTATTTTCCACCTATTTTCCTTAGGTTTTCTTTAGGACTAGCAAGAGAGCTTCACGGAGAGATCTTGTAGAGAGGGATGGATGATCGGGCGGCTTGCTAGACCTTGTACGAACCTTTGTTTCATGTATAGATGATTCGGCGTGGTTCCTCAAGGTTTGGATGTGTTTTCCCCGGTTGTTCTTGGTGGTGATTTTCAGAGCCCTCTCTCGGTGATTTTTTTGGGTTGTTTTCGGGACCTTTCTCTTAGGGATTTGATGGGGGAAATTTGTGGGAACCCTTCGTGGTTCTTTGGGCTATGATTCCCCTCCCAAATCCGTGAGTAAAAGTGCTCGATTTTGGGGTTTTCTTGAGTTCTTGGGTTGGAAGTGCTTTCGGCGGGATTTCTTCGATTCCTTTTTTTTGGACGAGATTTAGTGGGATTAAACTTGGCTATGGACTCCTCATGAGGTGTTCCTGATATCCCCAAAGTCTTGTTCAAGTCCGTGGAGCGATTCGGGAGATCGAGATTTGGATTTGGGGGAGTTGACCCGCGGTGTCTTGTTCATCCCGAGTCGCCCGAGCTACACCGGTCGACCGGTGCTCTTGGACCGGTCCGACCGGTGCGAGCTCTTGTGGGTTTTTGCTCGGGTGAACGTCTTGGTGTGTTCGTTGTTGTCCCGTGGTGCTTCTTGTTTCAAGTTTGGGTCCGTTTGGTGGTCGGTTGGCCTGTTTGGTGTCTTGGGGGCTTTCGTGCCGCCATCGGTCCGACCGGTGTGTCTCACCGGTCCGACCGGTGTAGAGCCACTTAGTGGAAGTTGCTCGGTTTCACCGCGGGGACCGGTCCGACCGGTGGTGCTCACCGGTCCGACCGGTGTGGGTCCGTAGACTCGAGGTTTGGTTTTTCCGTTGCGTTTCTCGGGTCGGAAGCTTGCGTGTTGGTTCCTAGGTCCAGTGGCACTCCAGTGGCTACGTGGGCTTGACCAACCTTGGTAGTGAGTCGGAGACGTGTGTTGGAAGTCGCGTTCGTCTTGTTGGAGTTTTCATCTCCTTCGAGAAGAATTTTTATCGGCTCCCATTCACTCCCCCCCCTCTCTGGTTCGCCGTATCGGTCCTTCACCCACGCCGCCCAAGGTCTCGACGCTCGCGCCGCGCTCCGTCCCGATGCCCCGCGCCCCTAGATCGCGCCGTCCCGAGGTGCCCCGAGGCCCGCGCGGCCGCGCGCGCGCGCGCGCACGGACCGGCGGTCCATCGGCGGCGTCGCCGCCGTACGCGCGCGCCTCGAGCCGCCGTAGCACGGCGGTATCTCTCCGCCGTCATCACCGCATCACCCACAGGCCGGCCGAGGAGGGTATTTAAGCCCTCTGCTCCTCCCCGTGCGCCACCCCGAGCAGCCCCGCTGCCATTGTCGCCGCCGCCGGTGCCAGAGCTCCTCGCTCGCGCTCGCCGCCGTCCAAGCCCGTAGCTAGCTTCCTTAGCACCCAGGCAAGCTCACGTGCGCGCTTGTTGGCCTCAATTTGGCCTCCACGCCGCCACACCGCGAGCCGCCGTGTGCGCCGCCGCCGGCCACCGCCGTGCGCCGGCCGCCGAGCTCCGCCCGACCCCCGCCACCACTGCCCTGCGAACCGTGGTGAGCCCAATTCCACTCCTGCGCCGCTTGTTGTCGTGGTCGGGCCCCACATCGCCGCCGGCGAGCCCTCCCGCCGCCGCCGAGGGCATGGTTGTGAATTCAACGGCTTAGTTGCAAGGAAACTTAACTTAGTTTTATTACAGATCAGTCCAAGGTCTTAGAAAATTCCTATAAATTCACAGAAAAATCAAAAAAATCCCAAACCAATTTTTTTGGTTTCAGGATGTTAAACCCCACCTCTTTGTTGTACACTCATGGCTAGATTCAAAATAGTTTTGGCAGGAAAATTACAAATGTGTTATACATGGATCTGTCATAACTTGAAATGTATAGCTTCTCTGTAGCCAAATTTTGGATATGTTGTGAGTTAGGATGTGACTAGATGCTGTGCCAAAATTTGCACAAAGTTATGCAGTAGATTTTGCTAGACAAATTCTTTTCCATTCATGCAGTAACTACCTAGGTGATTTTTCATGTTAAATGTGTTCATGTTCTTGAGCCCAACTTGTGCACACTGTCTTGTGATGTCAAAGGGCACATCTTGAGAATTAATCATGAATTTTGGATTAACATAAATAATTATTCTTGATTAATGCATGTTTTTCATTGTAAATTAATAAACCAAGTCCAGTAGGGCTTCCATGTGAACATGCTGGCTTTTTAGACTTGTTTAGGACCAGAGAACATGCACAAGAAAGTTTGGATCATTTTGATGCTTATTTATTTTTATATGCATTTAAGTTGAATCACTAGTTAGCCTTTGTTATTTTCCACAATATTTAATTTCCTAGCATCCAACACTTACATGTGGGTCCAATGGACCAGGATAGGTGCTAGTAGGCTTAAGAAACACTCATGTAATTTTTGGTAATTTAATTGATTAATAAAAGGCTTAAATGCCCTTTTAATATTAAAGGGAAATTAAATAAAGAAAATCCTTAATTAAATCTTTTTCCTTTTGGAAAGCATTATTTAATATAAATACAAAAATTTAATTATCAGCTCTGATAAGGAGTTAATTCACAAATAAAAAAAATATTAATTACACCATGTTGGTAAAAATAAAATGAAATAAAGCTTGCACATGAAATAATAAGCTTAATAAAAACCTTTATTCAAATGTGGAATAAAAGAGTAAACCATGTACAACCAATAACCTTCCTAAAAGAGAAACCTTAGATAGATGCTTGATAAGGTGAATATGACCAACCTAGAGTTGGATAAGACAACAAACTATCACATCACCTAAATCTTGCATTGCATTCTGTGTAGATCTTCCGGACGGAGATTACTCCCTGGTCCCGGAAACCGAGGAAGGCGGAGCGGAAGGTTCTCTGCAGTATGTGGACGTACTCGACACCGAGGGTGCCCAAGCTAACCTAGTCGACGAAGGCAAGCTCCGGTGCATCTAACCCAGTTTTAAAAGTTCTTTATTCAATTATCTATGAATGATTGTGCATTTACGTTTAGGAGTTGAATGAAACCCTAGATGCATGATCCATAGGTACCTTTGGTTCCTACTAGTATGATAGGTCGATAGCTACTAAGCTATAGGACCGTTACAAGTCGGGTGATGACCTCACTCGCGAGAATAGGTTCCTAGATAGGAATCATACTATATCCTTAAATGGATCGCTCACGTGGTAAGAGCATGGGATGCGGGGCTCGGTCCCGTGGTTATGTGGGTTAAGTTTTTGAACGTACCAAGCACATACCGGTTATGGGGCCGGTAAGCCTAGTACCATAATGAGGCGGCTAGGGATCCTACCGTACTACTCTTGGGATTCGCTCTCACGGCTCGCCACCGGTGGTGTATGGTGACTCCGGGTATCTCGCGGGGTATGCCGGATAGCCTGCACCAAAGACTGTAAGATTCGATCCCGACCCGAGGATTTATGGGCACGGTCTGGGGAGTTGTCCTCGCGGGGGCAGCCGACCGTGTGTTTGGGTCTACCTTGCAAGGTTTTTGTGGCCTTGCTATGCTTAATTTGTGGTTGGATAGCTAGTTTATTGATCATATGGGGCCAAAGGCTCATTTGCGATCATGAATGTTTAGCCCTCTTGATTTATCTTGTGGAGGAGCATAAGTTCCTTTTTGTCGCAAAGACATTTCATGTACCATTTACAAATCTGAAAATGAAATGAAAAATGCTTGGAAAATATGCTCCCATGTCATATGTGCTGAATTTAATTTGCTTTGGGTGCTAAACCGTTGCATGATGCCTACCAATGAGAAGTCTCATAAATAGAAGTAGGCACATGGCTCGGTGGCTTTGACATGACATGAGGTGCTTGTGGGTGTTTGTGATGGTCTTATGATTAGAATGGCTGTCCTAGCATGAAGTTTGTGTGGCTTTGCCATTTTGATATGTTTTGATCATGTTT
Organism: Cenchrus americanus; assembly: GCA_947561735.1. Lineage (NCBI taxonomy): Eukaryota > Viridiplantae > Streptophyta > Magnoliopsida > Poales > Poaceae > Cenchrus > Cenchrus americanus. The sequence continues at coordinate 150,173,572 of OX387242.1, read as the reverse complement.
AGGACTTTGCTCATGAGAGGCAAGTTTTTCGCAAAATTGCCAAAATCCATCTTAGCTTCGTCCAATGGTTGTGAAACTTGGTGATCATGTAGTTGAGATCGATACGAAGCCGTAGAGTATTTAACTTGCTCATTTGGACATGTGTAGCATCCTATGTTGAATTTTGTATATTTGAGAAGCTCTAGGTTGAAAGTTTTGCATTTTTGGCTTGATTCATGCATTGCCAACAAGGGGGAGAAGTTTGAGCTTGAAATGGCTTCTTGGACGTGTTTAGAAGGTTTTCGAGTGGTTTCGAGCCATTTCTCGGGCTCCGTTGTGCACCGGTCGACCGGTCGGGGTCACCGGTCGACCGGTGTGAGTGCTGGTTCTGTACACATGTTGCACACCGGTCTGACCGGCGGTGTGGACCGGTCTGACCGGTCAGGGCTGTTTTGTTGCAACTGCCCTGTTTCAAGTGGTGTCTTGCATGCATTCGTCCAGGGGGAGGTGCATTGGTTCAGGGGGAGCTTGCATGTGTGCAGGGGGAGCTCTTTGTGGTTGTTCGAGCTTGGTTTCGGTGGTTTGCGCTCTTTGCTTGAGCTTTGCTTTGTCTCGCATGTGTCGAGCTGTTGTCCTTGCCTAAGGGGTCCGAGACTTGTCTTCTTCAAGTGATCTTGCTCTTTGCCTTTGTTTGGCTTTCGATCGCTTGTTGGAGTTTCTTTTTGTTCGTTTCTTTTCTTTTCCTTTTCTCTCTTGTTACTTTCGTGTGGGTGTTGTCAATGCACTCATCAAGGGGGAGATTGAGGACCATGTGTGGTTCGAGGACCGGTGGATGGTCGCTTCCTTGTGTGATGAGTGATTGACAACGTTGTGTGGACTGATTCTTGGCTAAGTATTGCGGGTGCGGGTTGCGGCTTGACTCGTGTTGGTGCAGGTGAAGAACAAGCGCGAAAGGTCGTTGCCGGTGAGGCCTCCAGGTGTGGAGAAGACAAGTAGGCTTCGTTCGTGGGACCCGGTGGCCAGCGGGGTCAAGTGCGGGCCGCATGGTGGCATGAACAGCAAGATGAAGTCATGGACAGTTTCTTGGTTGAGCCTTAAAACCAAGGTCGAGCCGGGACTACGTGGGAGCCAAGTCATGAGTGGAGATTGGCGGAGGCTACACCGAGTTCGCGGGGGTTTCCGGTGGTTCACCGAAAACCACCGGGTTCCTTGGTTGATCCACAAAGCCAAGACCGGAGAACCGAAGACGGAGGTGCGGCGGCACCGCACCGGTCGACGACGAGTGGGTCCGGCCGGTGGGGCCGGCTCCGACCGGTGAGGAGCACCGGTCCGACCGGTGTGCGACGACGCGGTCCGAATCTTCGAAGCGGAGGTCACGCGTCGGGATCGCATGGCTTGCATCGAGGCTACGCGGGGTGCGGTCGCGCCGGCATCCGTCCGATGGTGAAGACATCAAGAATTCCAAATCCGCCCTTGAGGGGCTTGTATCCCTAGTTAGTAGAGAAGGGCATTTTAGACATTCGGTTGCCTCCATATAACCCAAGAGGTGAGAGGATGGCAGCCAACTCTTGGACCCTAGCTCATTAGTTTTCCTATTTTCCACCTATTTTCCTTAGGTTTTCCTTAGGACTAGCAAGAGAGCTTCACGGAGAGATCTTGTAGAGAGGGATGGATGATCGGGCGGCTTGCTAGACCTTGTACGAACCTTTGTTTCATGTATAGATGATTCGGCGTGGTTCCTCAAGGTTTGGATGTGTTTTCCCCGGTTGTTCTTGGTGGTGATTTTCGGAGCCCTCTCTCGGTGATTTTTTTGGGTTGTTTTCGGGACCTTTCTCTTAGGGATTTGATGGGGGAAATTTGTGGGAACCCTTCGTGGTTCTTTGGGCTATGATTCCCCTCCCAAATCCGTGAGTAAAAGTGCTCGATTTTGGGGTTTTCTTGAGTTCTTGGGTTGGAAGTGCTTTCGGCGGGATTTCTTCGATTCCGTTTTTTTGGACGAGATTTAGTGGGATTAAACTTGGCTATGGACTCCTCATGAGGTGTTCCTGATATCCCCAAAGTCTTGTTCAAGTCCGTGGAGCGATTCGGGAGATCGAGATTTGGATTTGGGGGAGTTGACCCGCGGGTGCTCGTTCATCCCGAGCCGCCGGTGCTACACCGGCTCGACCGGTGCTCTTGACCGGTCTGACCGGTGCGAGCTCTTGTGGGTTTTTGCTCGGGTGAACGTCTTGGTGTGTTCGTTGTTGTCCCGTGGTGCTGTCTGTTTCAAGTTTGGGTCCGTTTGGTGGTCGGTTGGCTCGTTTGGTGTCTTGGGGGCTTTCGGTCGCCATCGGTCCGACCGGTGTGTCTCACCGGTCCCGACCGGTGTAGAGCCACTTAGTGGAAGTTGCTCAGTTTCACCTGCAGGGACCGGTCTGACCGGTGGTGCTCACCGGTCTGACCGGTGTGGGTCTGTAGACTCGAGGTTTGGTTTTTCCGCTGCGTTTCTCGGGTCGGAAGCTTGCGTGTTGGTTCCTAGGTCCAGTGGCACTCCAGTGGCTACGTGGGCTTGACCAACCTTGGTAGTGAGTCGGAGACGTGTGTTGGAAGTCGCGTTCGTCTTGTTGGAGTTTTCATCTCCTTCGAGAAGAATTTTTATCGGCTCCCATTCACTCCCCCCCTCTCTGGTTCGCCGTATCGGTCCTTCACCCACGCCGCCCAAGGTCTCGACGCTCGCGCCGCGCTCCGTCCCGATGCCCCGCGCCCCTAGATCGCGCCGTCCTGAGGTGCCCCGAGGCCCGCGCAGCGCGCACGCGCGCGCGCGCGCACGGACCGGCGGTCCATCGGCGGCGTCGCCGCCGTACGCGCGCGCCTCGAGCCGCCGTAGCACGGCCGGTATCTCTGCCGTCATCACCACATCACCCACAGGCCGGCCGAGGAGGGTATTTAAGCCCTCTGCTCCTCCCCGTGCGCCACCCCGAGCAGCCCCGCTGCCATTGTCGCCGCCGCCGGTGCCAGAGCTCCTCGCTCGCGCTCTCCGCCGTCCAAGCCCGTAGCTAGCTTCCTTAGCACCCAGGCAAGCTCACGTGCGCGCTTGTTGGCCTCAATTTGGCCTCCACGCCGCCACACCCCGAGCCGCCGTGTGCGCCGCCGCCGGCCACCGCCGTGCGCCGTCGCCGAGCTCCGCCCGACCCCGCCACCACTGCCCTGCGAACCGTGGTGAGCCCAATTCCACTCCTGCGCCGCTTGTTGTCGTGGTCGGGCCCCACATCGCCGCCGGCGAGCCCTCCCGCCGCCGCCGAGGGCATGGTTGTGAATTCAACGGCTTAGTTGCAAGGAAACTTAACTTAGTTTTATTACAGATCAGTCCAAGGTCTTAGAAAATTCCTATAAATTCACAGAAAAATCAAAAAAATCCCAAACCAATTTTTTTGGTTTCGGGATGTTAAACCCCACCTCTTTGTTGTACACTCATGGCTAGATTCAAAATAGTTTTGGCGGGAAAATTACAAATGTGTTATACATGGATCTGTCATAACTTGAAATGTATAGCTTCTCTGTAGCCAAATTTTGGATATGTTGTGAGTTAGGATGTGACTAGATGCTGTGCCAAAATTTGCACAAAGTTATGCAGTAGATTTTGCTAGACAAATTCTTTTCCATTCATGCAGTAACTACCTAGGTGATTTTTCATGTTAAATGTGTTCATGTTCTTGAGCCCAACTTGTGCACACTGTCTTGTGATGTCAAAGGGCACATCTTGAGAATTAATCATGAATTTTGGATTAACATAAATAATTATTCTTGATTAATGCATGTTTTTCATTGTAAATTAATAAACCAAGTCCAGGAGGGCTTCCATGTGAACATGCTGGCTTTTTAGACTTGTTTAGGACCAGAGAACATGCACAAGAAAGTTTGGATCATTTTGATGCTTATTTATTTTTATATGCATTTAAGTTGAATCACTAGTTAGCCTTTGTTATTTTCCACAATATTTAATTTCCTAGCATCCAACACTTACATGTGGGTCCAATGGACCAGGATAGGTGCTAGTAGGCTTAAGAAACACTCATGTAATTTTTGGTAATTTAATTGATTAATAAAAGGCTTAAATGCCCTTTTAATATTAAAGGGAAATTAAATAAAGAAAATCCTTAATTAAATCTTTTTCCTTTTGGAAAGCATTATTTAATATAAATACAAAAATTTAATTATCGGCTCGATAAGGAGTTAATTCACAAATAAAAAAAATATTAATTACACCATGTTGGTAAAAATAAAATGAAATAAAGCTTGCACATGAAATAATAAGCTTAATAAAAACCTTTATTCAAATGTGGAATAAAAGAGTAAACCATGTACAACCAATAACCTTCCTAAAAGAGAAACCTTAGATAGATGCTTGATAAGGTGAATATGACCAACCTAGAGTTGGATAAGACAACAAACTATCACATCACCTAAATCTTGCATTGCATTCCGTGTAGATCTTCGGACGGAGATTACTCCCCGGTCCCGAAACCGAGGAAGGCGGAGCGGAAGGTTCTCGCGGTATGTGGACGTACTCGACACCGAGGGTGCCCAAGCTAACCTAGTCGACGAAGGCAAGCTCCGGTGCATCTAACCCGAGCTTTAAAAGTTCTTTATTCAATTATCTATGAATGATTGTGCATTTACGTTCAGGAGTTGAATGAAACCCTAGATGCATGATCCATAGGTACCTTTGGTTCCTACTAGTATGATAGGTCGATAGCTACTAAGCTATAGGACCGTTACAAGTCGGGTGATGACCTCACTCGCGAGAATAGGTTCCTAGATAGGAATCATACTATATCCTTAAATGGATCGCTCACGTGGTAAGAGCATGGGATCTGGGCTCCGGTCCTGTGGTTATGTGGGTTAAGTTTTTGAACGTACCAAGCACATACCGGTTATGGGGCCGGTAAGCCTTGTACCATAATGAGGCGGCTAGGGATCCTACCGTACTACTCTTGGGATTCGCTCTCACGGCTCGCCACCGGTGGTGTATGGTGACTCCGGGTATCTCGCGGGGTATGCCGGATAGCCTGCACCAAAGACTGTAAGATTCGATCCCGACCCGAGGATTTATGGGCACGGTCTGGGGAGTTGTCCTCGCGGGGGCAGCCGACCGTGTGTTTGGGTCTACCTTGCAAGGTTTAAATCCATCGATTGTCGGCCTCTCACCGTTACCCGAGACTAAGCTACTTACTCCACTAGTCATGTGATCCCTAATGATGGAAGTTGATGAAGATGATGCTTGATTAATTGTATTGTACAACTTTGTTTGTACTAGTTGGCTAATGTAGTAAAGATTAAACCTACTAGAACATGTGCTAAAATCTTGAAAGTAAGGACCTACTCTTTGTTACTTTTTAGCAAAGGCAACCCAGTAGCCAAAAAGCCTTTCATGGTCTAGAATTGGTGAAGTAGTTATCACCAATGGGTAAGTCTTGCTGAGTATTAGTATACTCAGCCTTGCTATAATGTGTTGATCCAGGTAATGCCTTCAGTGATGTGTGGCCCGGTGAGATCCCGCCCGGCTGGGAGCTGGAGTGGGTGGAGGACGACTACTGAAAGCATCATTGATGGCCTCCTGTGGTGACTTCGCTGTCGCTAGTTAATTTCCGTTGCTTTTCAAAACTCTGAACTATTTCGACATGACAAAAACCATGGTTTGTAATAATTAAACCCTTCGGGGTACGAATTTGGATTTGAATGTGGTTGTATCTCTGGACTCGCCTTCGAGTGAGTTTGAATGCATATATTCGATCCTTGTGCTTTTCAAGTGATTTACCGGGCGTTAACCCGGCAACTAACGACAGGATGATACTTTATTATTGCTTAATGACCAAAGTGGATCGGTCTTAGGCGATAGTACGGTATTTTCCTAGGCGGGTTGTCACAGTAAGTATACGGTACTTACAAGTTCGACCGGACAATGGTCACGGCCGGAGCACCGAGGATGCTGGCGATGTCGACCAGTCCACCCTCGGCGGGCGCCTCCTCCGATGCTCCCGCGGCTACCGCTTCCTCCACAGTAGCGGCGGCCGGCGCAGCGCTCTCCTGCGCTCCTGAGGCCACCACCTCTTCAACGACGGCGGCCACGGGTCCCGTGCTCCCTTGTGGAGCTGGGGGCTGGTGCTCCAGCTGCGCCAAGATCTCTTCAACAGTGGGGGCTGGACTACGACTTCCAGCTGGCTCTCCCACTGTGTCCCACACGCCTTCGTCGCCCTCTTCGACGGGCTCCGTTGGCGGCACCTCCTGCATACAAAGGGAGACTACTCATCAGCAAGTGTACTCGAACAACGGGTACTCGAGTACTCTGCTCAAAACAACTTACCTCCTGAGGCGTGGTCTCTGAGACCTTCAGCTTCTTCGTCACCCGCTTCCTGGCGGGGTTGCGCCGCTTCCGTGGCGGCGCAGCCAGGCTAGCCTCCAGGCTAGTCGGGGGGTCTTGTACCAAAGGAACATGAGGCAAGCCCGGATGGCTAAACCTCGACCGCAGCTGGAAGCGGTCCTGCAACGTCTCCTCGTCTTCGTCGTCGTCGTCGGAGGTATCCTCCACTACGACGGTGTCGTCGCCTTCACCAACTTCTCGCCGCTCCTTCACCTTCCCCTCCATCGGGATCTCGATTCCGCTCGGAGGTGGCTGCGGCTCGGAGATGAACTTCTTCACGTTATCCTACGCAAGACACAAGACGTCAGCAACTCTACTTCAAGTAATCACTACTCGGCTAGGGGAGTACGACTACTCACCTCCTTCGGCGGGCGCGCGGCGGAGTACTCCTGGACAGGGCACGCCGTGTACGGCGGCATGTCTTTGAAGATCCGCGACAACCTCTCGATGATGTCGTTGTCATCCAGCTCCCCTCCCGGCATCCGCGACGTGTCGTCGTCACCGGTGTACTCGAAGCCTAGGGTCTCCCGAGCCATCAACGGCTGGATCCTTCGCTTCATGAAACTGAAGGCCACGTGCTCGGCCCTCAGTCCCGCCTCCCTGAGCACCTTGATGCGTGCTAGCAGCTCGGGGAGCTGGATCCCTTCTTGCATGGTGGGCTCCGTGTTCCACCATTCACGGTACCTGGGCTGCCGTCCGCTCGGCTTCGGCAGGCTAGGGTGGTGGTTCGTGATGTAGAACCACCTGGTCTTCCAATCTGTATTGGAGTCGACAAGATTGTACGCCAGATATTGCTCCGCGGCGTCCTCCCTCAGCTGGATGCCGGCTCCTCCGACTACCCTGGGGTTGGTGGCACTTGGTTGCGGCTTGACGCGGAAGAACTTCCAGAAAAGCACCCAATGTGGCTTGATCCCGAGGAAGGCTTCGTAGAAGTGCACGAAGACCGCCGTGTGGAAGATGCAGTTGGGGTTCAGGTTCAGGTACTCGATCCCGTAGTACCTGAGTAGCCCCTTGAAGAAATCGCTGGCCGGGAGCGCAAGACCGCGCTCCACGAACCGCGCGAACATTGGGATCTCGTCTTCGGCCTTCTCCATCGGATATGGATCTCCAGCGGCGGATCTCCACATGTCGACTTCCTTCTCCCCGATGAACCCACTGTTCAGGAGGGTCAACAGATCCTCCGTCTTCACCTTGGACTTCTTCCACTAGCGGCTCGGATCGGCCCGCGGTGGAGACATGGGCGACACTGCTCCGGTGGCAGCCGCGGCGGCCTCTTCGCGGCCCCTCTTCTTCCCGGCGGCCTTCGACATCTTGGACGGTGACGGCTTCATCCTCCAAGTGCAGGGCGTCTTCACTCGCATCCGCTCGGGGGCTACCCTAAAATCTTTGGGTGGCGGCGCACTTGAATCTACTTCGGTGGCAGCAAGCGCTGGGAGTGGATTTGCTTCAAGTGCAAACGGAATAGCTGCAGCTCGAATGGGTGAAAACCACTAAAGGTTTTTGGCTTCTATTTATAAGCCAAAACGGCACCGCAACGGGTGGCTGGATAAGTCCACGCGCGGCTGACTCAGCGGCTGTGCGTGATCCTTCGTATTCTACTAGTCGACGCGCCTCACCTCGGGGGCTCGGCTACCTCTACTCGACTACCTGGGAAGCGGCTAGTCTCAAGAGCATCTCAGGACACATTCTTCAAGATGACCCTTCAATTCGAGAGGAAGTACTCGACTCATGGCTCGGGGGCTCCGTGCCACGTGTCCTTCGGTTTATTCTCTTCGGATTCTTCGGGATTTTCTTGCCAAGACTTCAGATGGACCCTCAGCCAGAGCCTGCGGCTCAACCTATGGCTCGGGGGATACTCCATATGGAGTGCGATTTTGCAAATCGCACCTCCATATCAGCTCCGGCTTCAAGACAAGACAGGCATTTTTTGAAGACCTTCGAAGGCAGTTTTCGAGGACGCTTGGGACTACTCGAGAAGACTTCAAGATTGCTCAAACATCAGCTGGAGTACATTCCAGCCTCGGGATGCTTCGACTACTCTTGAGGACTTTTGACTTGTAGCACTCAGGGACGCTTGAGGACTACTTGTTAAGGCCGTCAAGACTACTTGAAGCTATCCTTCTCGACTACAAATTACTCGGGGGCTTGTCGTATGGACCTCCTTGGGCCCACTACCTCGGTGGGTACCAGGACCGACTACTCGGTGGGCCCTTGGGACTATCTGGCTTGCGCTGCATGGCACCTGAAGGCGTGGAGCACAAGGACTACACAGGAGTAGTACTCGGTTAGGGAGGTGTACATGTTCAGCACTGTATGGAGGACTCCTAGACGTACTCGACTAGTACTCTCTACCTACTCTGACTTGTAACCCTGCCTCCCGGACTATATAAGGCGAGGCAGGGACCGAACATCTCATCCAATCTCCTATCATACAACTCACGGCGCACCATTGCACCATCTTGTAATCGTGCCCTATCAATCCAAAGCTACGCAGCATACAGGACGTAGGGTATTACGCACCTCGCGGCCCGAACCTATCTAAATTGTGTGCCACGTGTCTCTTCCTTCGAGTTACCGATATCGGCGAGTCACATTCATCTACTTTGGGTACTCCCCGTAGTAGGTTGCCGGTCTAAAACACCGACAGGCGGCTCCTCAACGGCTGGATGGATAAGTCTCCAGACGGCTGACTCAGTGGCAGTGCCTGACCCTTCAACTTCTAGTAGTCGACGCGCCTCATCTCGGGGGCTCGACTACATCTAATCAATTCCCTAGGTAGCGACAAGATTCAAGAGCAACTCAGGACACATTCTACATACAAGATGACCCTTCAAGTCGAGAGGAAGTACTCAACTCAAGGCTTGGTGGCTCCGTGCCACGTGTCCTTCCACATGGAGTGCGATTTTGCTCCATGCCAGAGTCTACAACTCAACCTAAGGCTTGGGGGCTACTCCATATGGAGTGCGATTTTGCAATCGCACTTCCATATCAGCTTCGGCTTCAAGACAATAAGGGTATTTTTGAAGACCTTCAAGAGCAGCACTCGAGGACGCTTGGGACTACTCGAGAAGACTTTGGGATTACTCAAATATCAGCTGGAGTACCTTCCAGCCTCGGGATGCTTCAAATATTCTTGAGGACTTTTGGCTTGCAGTACTCGGGGACGCTTGAGGACTACTTGTCAAGGCCGTCAAGACTACCCCAAGCTATCCTGCTCGACTACAAAGTACTCGGGGGCTTGTCGTATGGACCTCCCTGGGCCCACTAGCTCGGTGGGTACCAGGACCGATTACTCGGTGGGCCCCTGAGACTACCCGACTTGTGCCGCACGGTACCTGATGGCATGAGGTGCAAGGACTACTGTGGAGAAGTACTCAGATAGGAAGCTATACATACCATGTATTGTGTAGAGGACTCCTAGACGTACACGACTAGTACTCTCTCCCTAAACCGACTTGTAACCGTGCGGAACAAGTCGGGTAGTCTCAGGGGCCCACCGAGTAATCGGTCTTGGTACCCACCGAGCTAGTGGGCCCAGGGAGGTCCATACGACAGGCACGCCTCCCCTTTTAAGCTGGGATATCCCCTTCTCAGTTTACGGGGTGGCACTAAAGGTACTGGAGTGTGACGCTGCTGCAGCAATGTCAAATGGGCCGGTGCGAGTAATAAAAACATGGATGTGCCGGCCCAAATCGTCTATAACTTTCAGCTCCCCCACCCCCAATACATTTTAGCTCCCAACCATCCCCCTCGTCATCTCTGACCGACGCGTCCACATCGAGATGCTCCGCATCGCAGTTTCCCCTGCGGCAAGCGGCTACAGCGGCCGGACTGGCCGCATCGAGCCTTCCCAAACCAGCGGTGGGCACGGACGGAGGGGCCACAGCACCGCAACATAGTCGAGCGGCCACCACGGTAGGCGTGGCCGCATCGGGGGGGGGGGGGGTCCAGGAGAGCGGCAGCAGCGGACGGCGGGGCCGCACCGAGGGTTTTCAGGCGAGCGGCGACGACGTAGGAAGGGGCCACAGCTCCACCACGCAGATGCACGATTGAGGACCATGTGTGGTTCGAGGACCGGTGGATGGTCGCTTCCTTGTGTGATGAGTGATTGACAACGTTGTGTGGACTGATTCTTGGCTAAGTATTGCAGGTGCAGGTTGCGGCTTGACTCGTGTTGGTGCAGGTGAAGAACAAGCGCGAAAGGTCGTTGCCGGTGAGGCCTCCAGGTGTGGAAAAGACAAGTAGGCTTCGTTCGAGGGACCCGGTGGCCAGTGGGGTCAAGTGCGGGCCGCATGGTGGCATGAACAGCAAGATGAAGTCATGGACGGTTTCTTGGTTGAGCCTCAAAACCAAGGTCGAGCCGGGACTACGTTGGAGCCAAGTCATGAATGGAGATTGGCGGAGGCTACACCGAGTTCGCGGGGTTTCCGGTGGTTCACCAGAAAACCACTGGGTTCCTTGGTTGATCCACAAAGCCAAGACCGGAGAACCGAAGACGGAGCTGCAAAGCGGCCCGGACCGGTCGACCGGTGGGGACCGGTCGACCGGCGGTGAGGAGCACCGGTCGACCGGTGTGCGACGACGCAGTCCGGAATCTTCGAAGCGGAGGACACGCGTCGGGATCGCATGACTTGCGTCGAGGCTACGCAGGGTGCAGTCGCCGGGCATCCGTCCGATGGTGAAGACATCAAGAATTCCAAATCAGCCCTTGAGGGGCTTGTATCCCTAGTTAGTAGAGAAGGGCATTATAGACATTCGGTTGCCTCCATATAACCCAAGAGGTGAGAGGATGGCAGCTAACTCTTGGAACCCTAGCTCTTTAGTTTTCGTATTTTCCACCTATTTTCCTTAGGTTTTCTTTAGGACTAGCAAGAGAGCGTCACGGAGAGATCTTGTTGAGAGGGATGGATGATCGGGCGTCTTGCTAGACCTTGTACGAACCTGTGTTTCTTGTATAGATGATTCGGCGTGGTTCCTCAAGGTTTGGATGTGGTTTCCCCGGTTGTTCTTGGTGGTGATTTTCGGAGCCCTCTCTCGGTGATTTCTTTGGGTTGTTTTCGGGACCTTTCTCTTGGGGATTTGATGGGGCAAATTTGTGGGAACCCTTCGTGGTTCTTTGGGCTGTGATTCCCCTCCCAAATCCGTGAGTAAAGGTGCTCGATTTTGGGGTTTGTTGAGTTCTTGGGTTGGAAGTGCTTTCGGCGGGATTTCTTCGATTCCTCCTTTTTGGACGAGATTTGGTGGGATTAAAGTCGGCTATGGACTCCTCATGAGGTGTTCCTCATATCCCCAAAGTCTTGTTCAAGTCCGTGGAGTGATTCGGGAGATCGAGATTTGGATTTGGGGGAGTTGACCCGCGGGTGATGTTCATCCCGAGCTGCCCAGGCTACACCGGTCTGACCGGTGCTCTTGACCGGTCTGACTGGTGCGAGCCCTTGTGGGTTTTTGCTCGGGTGAACGTCTTGGTGTGTTCTTTTTTGTCCCGTGTTGCTGCTGTTTCGAGTTTGGGTCCGTTTGGTGGTCGGTTGGTCTGTTTGGTGCCTTGGGGGCTTTCGGTCGCCATCGGTCCGACCGGTGTGTCTCACCGGTCGACCGTGTAGAGCCACTTAGTGGAAGTTGCTCGGTTTACCAGCGAGGACCGGTCGGCGGGTGGTGCTCACCGGTCCGACCGGTGTGGGTCTGTAGGCTCGAGGTTTGGTTTTTCCGCTGCGTTTCTCGGGTCGGAAGGTGGTGTGTTGGTTCCTAGGTCCAGTGGCACTGCAGTGGCTACGTGGGCTTGACCAACCTTGGTAGTGAGTCGGAGACGTGTGTTGGAAGCCGTTTTCATCTTGTTGGAGTGTCGATCTCCTTTGAGAAGAATTTTTATCGGCTCCCATTCACTCCCCCCCTCTCTGGTTCGCCGTATCGGTCCTTCAACGATGCACGCGGGCGGTTCAACTGTACCACACCACCGACCTCGTCATCCTCCGGTACGGTCGGTGGCAACCCAACCCTGTCGTCCTATGGTACGGACGACGCCGCCACCTCCTCGTCATCGTCTGACGGCCCGCATCGCCAAGTCGATCCTTCCGTTAAGAGTAAGCAGGCCCTAGTCGGATGCAAGTGTTCTAGAAGTGAAGTGAGGTACACTGCCCTGCCCTCTTTGACTTTCCACGAATCGTGTGACTCCTTTTGCAATTAGAAAAATTTTAGTAGTTCATAGTAATCAAAATTTCATACTAGATAATGATAATCATGTTTTTGTGTGGATCCATCTCACCCCATACTAGAGAATGATAATGATAATTGGCTTCATTTCGTGCCATCTTTTGATGTGAATATGACCTGTGTACATTTGATCACATTTCTGAAAACAAAGCCAGCCAAATGAACGTAGGCTGTCCCATTAAGTAGGTTAGGCCTTTTCTGGCAGCTAGTAGGGGGATCACGAGTAAATTGGTATACATTATGAGTCAAGAGATAGAATAGGCTGTTTTAAATAGAAAAACAGCTAATTGTTTTGTTTGTTCAAGCTAATGAACACTTCTAATCAGGTGAGGATCGTCATTCCGGATTCGGATGATGAGCAGGACAATAGCAAGAAACCGTCTCCATCGAAAACTTCAGGATCATCAAAAAGAAAGGTGCATTTTTGACTATTTGGCTGCATTGCCCACTGCTGTTGTAACACATTTCATGTTAGTAACTTGTGCTTGTTGTCTGCCGTAGCAAATTCCCTTGCGCCAAATGGTTCAGCAGCTAAAGGAGCGCTATGATGATTTGCGGGAGCAGATTGAGAACCTAAGAGTGGACATTGCTGGAACGCAGGAAGATATGGAGATCACCTTGAAGGAATTCATGGTGATTGTTGCTGACAAGTTAGAAGTGATGGCAAAGAAGATCCGCAAGCTTCAGGATAAATTCAATCGCAAGTAGTAGGAATCTAGCTTAGTACGTAACATAGCCAGGTCCTAGGTGAATGTTATGCAGATGCTGGTGAATGGTCTAGGAATGGATGTGTATGTGGCAACATCTAAGTATGCCAACATCTAAGTAATAACTTTGAACCTCTATATTGTAATTGTAGTACTTCTTGTACGTATGGTTGTTGAAAGTGAATTTCCGTCAACCTAGCTATGAGTTTACCTTTAATGTTGGTATTGAGTTATTATTTTAACCGCTGGAACTAACCCCCCGTATACAAGATCACTCTCGCATGTCGATTTTGGAGTTTGTTGTTTACACAGGAAATTAATGTTAAAGAGGAGACTTTCGGGATTAGTTCGTCAAGCACTTCAAGAGAAGATCATGAAGCCCGACACAAGTCAAGACACATCATGAACATGACTCCAAAGGGCCCAGGCACCGAAGCATAAAGCCGGAAAACTCTAGGGACTTGGACAGAAGATGCTGAAGCTTGCGCAACAAGGAGCTCTGTCTAAACCGTGGAGAAGAGACATCAAGGGCCCACATGCATAAGGGAGAAAGTCAACAATTGACCGAGAAGCATTGGGGAGCGAGACGGGGCCGAACCGGGCCAAAATGGGCCTGGGCCGGTCGGCCCAGGCCGGCCGGCCCAGTCCGTTTTCACCTCGGTTCGCGACCCCCTTTTGCCCTAGGTGCTTGTCTATTTATTGCCTCTGCCTCCGCCGGCCGCCACATCCATCCATTCATCAGAGAGTCGCCGAGACGAAGCAGAAGCACCAGGAGGAAGCTGACGGCCGCCGCGAGTCCTCGAGTTGCCTAGGAGATGGCATAGGCCATGCCCTAGCCGCCATGGTTCACCCTGCGTGGTAAAGCCATGGTGGAGTTCCGGAGCCACGACTTGAATTCGTCAAGTCGTTTGTACCTTCAACATTCGGTGATGTAACAATATCTTGTCAAACTTTGATCTACTACGAGTTATGCTTATTCATATGTGTAGCTACCATATGCCCTTAGTAGGACTAGATCGAATCACGATGATTAGTCTTGTCTTGCGGATACACGGTAGTAGTGCACGGACCGAGGTTTATCGCTCGTTGTTGATTATCCTCGCGTAGTGACAATACGAGGGAGGAGAAAGCGGCGAGTGAACGTGCATCGAACCACTCCATATCGGGTTACTTCATATCGAGTGTAATCCTTATCATAGTATAGGTTTAGATTGGTCACCTTGGCTGGAACGGCAACAAGAAAACGATAGGCTAGGGTTACCTTTTGATGCTTACCTTTGTGGCTAGGTGGATGTGATCCATACATCCCTTCGTGTTTGCATGATTACCTTTATGCAATCAATGCTTCACATAGGGTTAGACTTGTAGGTTAGATATAGAACCTTAGTGGTTTGCTTCCGATCCTTGGGTTGACAAATCTAGAGAGGACCCTCCTTGGTAAAAAAGGCACCAAGTCACCCATAGGCTTGCGGTGAACTTGAGCACGGTTTTACACCGTCAATAAGCCCCTTTTTCTGGCGCCGTTGCCGGGGATCGGCAACTCGAACCCTAGGGCGATCCATCTATCTTTTTGATTAGCCCTAATTTTTATTATTGCATATATGCTTGCTTTTTTGTTTGTGTCCTTGAAAGTAGGTGAAAAGCTAGACACAAGACGTTCGAGAAATTCACAATCCAATTAGACAAGATGTTGACTACATCAACATTCGCTCTTTAGTGGTAGGTGCTAACTTTTGTTAGTGTCCCATCATCCTCTATTTATTCCACACACTACATGAGTGATGTTAAACAAGGTATGTCAATGTGTCAATTAAAGTTTTAAGACTAATGTTTTGTGGAGGTTTGTTTGTCCAATCAATAGGTGTTGGAAGAAATCACGTTGCGAAAAAAGTACACATCACTTTGGCGAAAGCAAAACCATGAAGAAGACACACCATTGCCATCATTCTACTCGTTGGTCCAGCAATTGTGATGACTTAAAGCCAAAGGAGACGTGATGTAACGCCCCGAAGACCACAAGATCAAGGTCGTCAACATATTCGGATCAATTCATAAGAAGTTTCTGTTCCCATCAATTTCTGCACAACCTCAAGGGAGAACAACAGGATATCTTTGGATATTTAGAAGCCCCATGAAGTTACGCTTCCAACGAATCAAGAATCAAGTCAATTGGAGGTTCCTACAAGCGGGTATTGCCGAATTACCGAAGGTTGCGCGTTCTGAAATTTTCTGGACAGCATGCAAGAGCGGAAACAAAACGGCCATAGCTCCCTCATTTGGGCTCCGATTAAGATGAATGATTACCCGTTGGAAAGATAATTTTATAAAGTTTTCAATGGAACAATATTTTTTGTATATGTTCTGTTATTTACACAGGGGAAATCCACGAAAAAAGAGGCAGCAGTACACGGTGAGAACAAGATAGTGGAGATGAGGATGACGACAACGAAGATGAGCTTGGGCAATGCTTCCATTAGACCACTAGGGATGAAATTCAGAAGTATGGAGCAAAATAAAGACTTCAAGAGCATTGGCAAAAGAAGGCACAAGTTGGAAACATCCGACGCAAGGAGATGTTAGAAGCAAATCATGATGGATTACACACAAATGATGGCATCCAATGGCGCGGATACTCTGGGCTCTCACACAAAGGATCATGGAGTTACATGAAGATATTTGAGACATGTGTGAATTCCCACAAATGAATAAGAAGAGTGAGTCCACACAAGGCAACCTTGATGATGTGTGGCGCGAACGAAGGAACTGTGAAAAGACGATACAGGCCACCGTTCATTGAAGATTGTTTGCTTTCAGCTCCGAGAGACCACTCACGATGAAAAGCTCGAAGGCTAAGGTACAAATTAACCTCTCAAGACACTTTTGGAGCTGATAATATTCCTTTGATATATCTATGATTCATATCCAATAGTGAGGTTGACTCAAATCTATGCCTTGTTCTTATGATAATCATGATAGGCTAGAATTTCTTAAGAGTGATAAAGAAGCTTTGTTGTGCTTAAAATTTGTTACATGCCTAATGAACCTTTGCCTAATGAGAGTTTAGTGCTGATCAAGAAAACTTATGCTACAATTAATCATAACATACTTTGTCATAAATTGTGGTTATGGATGTGTTTGTTTGCAATATGATTTGTAAATCTTGGACTTGCTTTGTGCTCGGTCAAGCTAGTGACCTTAAAAAAGAAAATTGCGAGAGAAATCCCAAGTTTCACCAACCATGCAGGGAATTAAACATAAATTAAGAGGAGATAAGTCATACCCAAAAGAATTGCAAACTCGTGCATCACCACCACCGAACATAAAAAACGGACGTCGCTGTTTTAATCAATTTTGAGGACCTGGTCAGACATGTTTAAGGAAGAAAAAGTTGAGAATCAGAAGCTCCATCAAGTGCCGGTTCTAACGCATCCAAGATCGATGAATTTGAAGACCTGTACAAGGAGATATGGCAAAAACATTGAGGGACATGCAGTATGAAATCAGGTTTGGACAGATTGCAGCACCGGAGTAGAACGGGCATAACTCACTCGATCGGAGTCCGTTGGGGGTGAATAAATACTTGATGGAAAGATAATTTCATGTGCCACACATGGAAGCTATTGTTCTCTACATGGTCTGATCTGGACAGAGAGGAAAATTTGTGAAAGAAGAGGCAGCGATAAAGTGTGATGGAGAAGGTGATGATGATGATGCAAGGAGACGATTGGGCAAGCCTCTAATAGAGCATAAGCGATCGTGTCAATCATGGAGAGTGGATCAAGGCTGCATGAACACCTTCAAATCTTGCATGAAGGATCATGGCTCTACAACAATAAGAAGGAATGTGAGAAAGTCAAGATCTATGACTTTAAATGAAGCGCTTTGCGGGAGGCAACCCGATTTTTATTTATATATATACATGACCGTCTACATTGTGCTCTTTAATCGAACCATCAAGTAACATTGTACCATTGCTCTAATAAAAACCACAACACCATGTTGTATGTTTTAGTTGCTATTGAGGGAACACTTTGTTATTTGATCTCAAAACCTTGTATACCTTTTTTGTGTGCCTATTAGAGTTTAGAGTCTTTTTCTTTTGTTTCTTTTTAGAGTGATATATGAAGTTGGCACCATCCTCTGATTCTAAACTTGTGGCTAGTTAATTTAGGCTAACTTTTGTTTTAGACAACCTCCATATCATGTTGTTTTGTTCATCCATGTTATATAGCACTGCATGTTATGTTAATCTAACTTTTCGTCCAACTAATCTAAGCTTCCTATAACCCCCACCAAAAATTATAGCCTATAGAGGTAGGATTTCTTGAGTTGACCGAGGGTTCTCACCCTCCAGGTTGAATAAGTCTATCCCTTTCCTCTTTTCTAATTAAAAACTTTAACTAGCCTCCCCATAAAATCCTTAGGAAAACATCCCCTACCTATAGACATCCTAAAACCATAGGTTTCTAGAAAGACTCTAGGACTACCTTAGTTAGAATTTCTATACTTGACATTCTCTCTTCAAAATCCTTGTTTTTGATATATATATATATCTATATAACCTACCCTTAAACCTTGTTAGTTTGGTTGATTGATTCTTTTCGATAGGTGACTTCCTTGTTGATGAAGGACCGATACGGCGAACTAGAGAGGGGGGGAGTGAATGGGAGCCGATAAAAATTCTTCCACTAAGCAACTTCCACTAAGTGGCTCAACACCGGTCAGACCGGTGAGATGCACCGGTCAGACCGGTCACAGCCTGAAAGCCCCCAAAGCACCAAACAGGCCAACCGACCTCCAAACAGACCCAATCTCGAAACAGCCCCAACACAGGACAACAGCGAACACACCCAAACGTTCACCCAAGAAAAACCCACCAGGGCTCGCACCGGTCAGACCGGTCCAGAGCACCGGTCAGACCGGTGTAGCCTGGGCAGCTCGGGATGAACAGCACCCGCGGGTCAACTCCCCCAAATCCAAACCTCGATCTCCCGAATCGCTCCACGGACTTGAACAAGACTTTGGAGATATTAGGAACACCACATGAGGAGTCTATAGCCAAGTTTAATCCCACCAAAACTCGTCCAAAATGGAGGAATCAAGGAAATCCTGCCAAGAGCACTTCCAACCCAAGAATTCAAGAAACCGAGCACCTTTACTCACGGATTTGGGAGGGGAATCACAGCCCAGAGAACAATGAAGGGTTCCCACAAATTTCCCCCATCAAATCCCCAAGAGAAAGGTTCCGAAAACAACCCAAAGAAATCACCAAGAGAGGGCTCCGAAAATCACCACCAAGAACAACCGGGGAAAACACATCCAAACCTTGAGGAACCACGCCGAATCATCTATACATGAAACAAAGGTTCATACAAGGTCTAGCAAGCCGCCCGATCATCCATCCCTCTCAACAAGATCTCTCCATGAAGCTCTCAAGCTAGTCCTGTAGAAAACCTAACGAAAAATAGGAAGGAAAATGAGAAAACAAATGAGCTAGGGTTCCAAGAGTTGGCTGCCATCCTCTCACCTCTTGGGTTAAATGGAGGCAACCGAAAGTCTAAATTACCCTTATCTAACAACTAGGGATACAAGCCCCTCAGGGCGGATTTGGAAGTCTTCATGTCTTCACCATCGGACGGATGCCCGACGACCACACCCTGCGTAGCCTCGACACAAGCCATGCGATCCCGACGCGTGTCCTCTGCTTCGAAGTCTCCGGACTGCGTCGTTGCACACCGGTTAGACCAGTCAGACCGGTCAGACCCACCGGTCAGACCGGTCCGGCGCTGCTGCAGCTCCGTCTTCGGTTCTTCGGTCTTGGCTTTGTGGATCAACCAAGGAACCCAGTGGTTTTTTGGTGAACCACCGGAAACCCCGGGAACTCGGTGTAGCCTCCGCCAATCACCACTCATGACTCGGCTCCCACGTAGTCCCGGCTCGACCTTGGTTTTGAGGCTCAACCAAGAAACCGTCCACGACTTCATCTTGCTGTTCATGCCACCATGCGGCTCTCACTTGACCTTGCTGGCCACCTGGTCCCTCGAACGAAGCCTACTTGTCTTCTCCACACCTGGAGGCCTCACCGGCGACGACCTTTGCGCTTGTTCTTCACCTGCACTAACACCAGTCAAGCCGCAACCTGCACCTGCAATACTTAGCCAAGAATCAGTCCACACAACGTTGTCAATCACTCATCACACAAGGAAGCGACCATCTACCGGTCCTTGAACCACACATGGTCCTCAATCTCCCCCTTGATGAGTGCATTGACAACACCCACACGAAAGTAACAAGAGAGCAAAGAAAAAGAAAAGAAATGAACAAAAAGAAACTCCAACAAGCGATCGAAAGCCGAACAAAGGCAAAGAGCAAGATCACTTGAAGAAGACAAGTCTTGAACCCCTTAGGCAAGGGCAACGGCTCGACACATCCTAGACAAAGAAAAGCTCAAGCAAAGAGCGCAAACCACCGAAACAAAGCTTGAAAAACCACAAAGAGCTCCCCCTGCACACATGCAAGCTCCCCCTGAACCAATGCACCTCCCCCTGGACAAATGCATGCAAACCCGGTGAAAACGGGGGGTACGCAAGCAACTTCAGCCCACACCGGTCAGACCGGTCATCACCACCGGTCAGACTGGTGCCTAACATGTGCACAGGACCAGCACTCACACCGGTCAGACCGGTGCTCCTTACCGGTCAGACCGGTGTACAACAGAGCCCAGAAATGGCTCGAAACCTCCTGAAAACCCTCTAAATGCGTCCAGTAAGCCATTTCAAGCTCAAACTTCTCCCCCTTGTTGACAATGCACGAATCAAGCCAAAAATGCAAAACATTCAACCTAGAGCTTCTCAAATAGACAAATTTCAACAAAGAATGCTACACATGTCCAAATGAGCAAGTTAGATACTCTACGGCTTCGTATCGATCTCAACTACATGATCACCAAGTTTCACAATCATTGGACGAAGCTAAGATGGATTTTTGCAATTTTGCGAAAAACTTGCCTCGCATGAGCAAAGTCCTAAACATGATCAAAGCATATCAAAATGGCAAAAATGGCAAAGCCACGCAAACTTCATGCTAGGACAACCATTCTAATCATAAGACCATCACAAACACCCACAAGCACCTCATGTCATGTCAAAGCCACCGAGCCATGTGCCTACTTCTATGTATGAGACTTCTCATTGGTAGGCATCATGCAACGGTTTAGCACCAAAAGCAAATTAAATTCAGCACATATGACATGGGAGCACATTTCCAAGCATTTTTCATTTCATTTTCAGATTGATAAATGGTACATGAAATGTCTTTGCGACAAAAAGGAACTTATGCTCCCCACAAGATAAAGCGAGAGGGCTAAACATTCATGATGGCAAATGAGCCTTTGGCCCCATATGACCAATAAACTAGCTATCCAACCATAAATTAAGCATAGCCAAGCCACTAAAACATGTCAAGATCATATAAAGGCATTTACACATGAGAGAGCATACATGTGACAATTTTTCAAAAACATAGCCATCAATCATGAATTATTCATCAAGATCATCAAGAGCTGAGCCAAACTAACCATAGCATACCAAACAAGCTCACAAAGACATAAATAGCATTCCATGGTGAACAATGTATATAGGAGAAGCTTTTCCTATCCAATACATATGATACAAAATGCATGCAATCTAAGATACAAGGATGCCTATACATCATGTTACATATGCCATGCCAAATGCAAAAAATGCACAAAGGAAAGCTATACATATGCTACAAAGAGAGCTCCCACACACCCAACTCAAGAAACCAAACACACACCAAGTTCCCCCCGCAAACGAGTGAAAGTTGCTTGATCTAGGGGTTTGGTGAAAATATCGGCTACTTGGTCATGTGTGTGTACATGGATCAACGCTATCTTCCCTTTCTCTACGTTGTCTCTCAGAAAATGGTACCTCACTTCTATGTGTTTAGTTTTGGAATGGAGCACTGGGTTCTTTGCAACGCTTATGGCACTCGTGCTATCACATTGAAGTGGGACATGGGTATACTCCTCACCAAAGTCACTCATGGTGTATGAAATCCAAAGGAGCTGAGAGCAACAACTAGCAGCGGCAACATACTCGGCCTCGGTAGTGGATTGAGCAACATTCGATTGTTTGCGGGAAGACCAAAACACTAAAGAAGAACCCAAAAACTGGCAAGTCCCAGAAGTGGACTTCCTATCCAACCGACACCTGGCAAAATCCGCGTCTGACAAATCATGAAGCGCCAAAGAAGAGGACGCGGAGTACCAAAGGCCGAAGTCGGGAGTGTGACGCAAGTACCTGAAAATTCTCTTCACCGCTTGCTGATGCGAAGTCCTCGGAGACGCTTGAATATGAGCGCGGAGACACACCGAGAACTGGATGTCCGGCCTCGTCGCCGTCAAGTAGAGGAGTGACCCGATCATGCTTCGGTACTCCTTCTGGTCCACGTGTTCACCTTCCTCGTCTGCATCAAGAGCTGTAGTCGTACACATCGTTGTCGTCATAGCCTTGGAGTCCTCCATCTTGAACTTCCTCACAATGTCCTTGGTGTATTTAGCCTGGTGCACAAATGTTCCTTCCTTTGATTATTTGATTTGTAACCCGAGGAAGAACTGCAACTCGCCCATCATGCTCATCTCAAATTCCCTGCTCATATCATCTGCAAACCTCGCAACAAGAGAGTTAGACGAGCCACCAAAGACAATATCATCCATGTACACCTGCACAATCAGGATATCTACCTTTGCCTCGGCAAAAACAAGGCCTGATCGACCTTCCCCATCTCAAAGCCTCTCTCAAACAAGAACCCCCTCAACCTACCATACCAAGCTCTAGGCGCCTGCTTCAACCCATACAGCGCCTTCCTCAACTTGTACACCCGGTGGGGGTTCTTCTCGCTCTCAAACCCTGGAGGCTGCCTCACATACACTTCTTCCTCCAGCACACCATTCAGAAAAGCACCCTTCACATCCATTTGGTGCAACTTGAACCCTTTAGACACGGAAAAGGCTAGAAGGATCCTAATCGCCTCCAAACGGGCTACGGGAGCAAAGGTCTCCTCGTAGTCGATCCCCTCCTTCGCGAACCCTTGAGCAACAAG
This sequence comes from Cenchrus americanus, assembly GCA_947561735.1. Classification (NCBI taxonomy): domain Eukaryota; kingdom Viridiplantae; phylum Streptophyta; class Magnoliopsida; order Poales; family Poaceae; genus Cenchrus; species Cenchrus americanus. The sequence continues at coordinate 150,151,156 of OX387242.1, read as the reverse complement.
TCTCGACTTGTTCCTCACAACCTCACCCTTCTCTCCCTCTTTGTTCTTCCACACCCACTTTGTACCAATCGGCTTACACCCTGGGGGAGGGTCAACCAACTCCCACACCTGATTCCTTTCAAAATTCTCCAACTCCTCATGCATTGAATTAACCCAATTGTGATCAGATAGTGCGTGTCCAATGTCTTTGGGTTCAAAAGTAGCAACAAACGCAGCATGAGCAAAATGGGAATTGTTTCGAACCCTCGACCGTGTAGTGCGTTCATTCATGTCGTCGATGATCCTCGAAGCTGGGTGATCCATCTGTACTCGCCGGGGAGGTTCTCACCTCGATGCTACCTCCCCCTCAACATCAGCTTCTCCTCATTCTTGATTTGTCGTCGTAGGTGTAGTAGAGGGTCCATCCATCACCGTAGTCGAAGTAGTGGGTACATGTTCAGCCGGGGGCACCACACCGCCATCTTCATCATCACCATGTTCATGCTCCTCCTCCTAAAAGATCTCCTCTCCAAGCTCATCGTCACCTGCACACTCAAAGACAAGCTGACTACGTGGCTTTGTCTCGTCGAAGGTTACCTCACAAGTCTCCATGATTTGGTTAGTTTCAAGATTGAGCACACGATATGCTCTAGAATGAGATGCATAACTAAAGAAAATACCATCGACAGACCTAGCCTCAAACTTATCCAACTTCCTGCCTTTCTTCAGAATGAAACACTTGCAACCAAAGACATGGAAGTGACTCACCTTGGGTGTGCGACCATGCATTAACTCTGAGGTATATCCTGTTCGACACATAGCACGCGGTATTCACCGCCTCAGCCCAATACCTCCTCGGAGTCCTATGCTCATCAAGCATCGTCCGAGCCATCTCGCACATGGTCCTGTTCTTCCTTTCCACAACACCATTCTGGGGAGGCGTATATGGACTCGAAAACTGGTGCTCAAGACCCAAGTCATGGCAAAAGGTTTCAAAACGAGAGTTTCTGAATTCCGAGCCATTATCACTGCGGATAGCTCGTATGGCATCTTCGTGCCTCTCGTTCCTCAATCTCAAGACTAGATCTCGAACAAAACCAAACGTCTCCCCCTTATCCTCAAGAAAGAACACCCACGCATACTGAGAATAGTCATCCACCACAACTAGGACATACCACTTCCCACCCGCAGATCACACACGAGCTGGGCCAACAAGGTCCATATGGAGCAGCTCGCATGGACGCTCAGTCATCACATCGGTCAGAGGCGGGTGAGAAGAGGCTACCATCTTGGCATGCCCACACGGCGCACAAACCAAATCTTTCTCAAGCCTCAATCGTGGCAATCCTCGGACCAAATTGAGTTTACTCAAGCGAGACAAATGGTCAAAGCTCAAGTGACCCAACTTCCTATGCCACCTCCACAACTCACTCGAAGAACCAGCCAAGAAACAACGCTCCACACCCGAAGACTGAGAAAAATCAGCACGAAACACCTGACCCTCGGGAACGACCATACAGACAATGTCCCCTCGAGAGGCCAAAATCCGAGAACCACCTGGCCGAGACAACACCTCAAATCCCTCATCCAACAACTGGGACACAGAAAGCAAATTGTACCCCAGCGATTGAACAAGAGCAACACGCCTCAGAGTGATCTTGTCACTCACTTCGATCTCACCTTCTGAAAGCACACGCCCACACCCATTGTCCCCAAAGGTGATGTACCTCTTCGTCACCACCGGGACGAGACTTGAGAACCAGCCCCTGTCTCCGGTCATATGCCTCGAGCAACCGAAGTCAATCAACAAAATGTTCTTCAAGTCTCCCACCTGAAATTCAAAAATAAGCACGTGAGCGAACAAACGACTCAGCACTGGGGTTAGTACCAAAAGAGTAAAACCAGTGCCGAGCCATTTGCTCGAAAGTGGGGTTAGCACCAACCAAAGCATCTCTTCTACCAAAGCTACCTCTACGAACACCACCACAGTAACCACCCTGAGGGAACCACCCCTCTCTGCCTGGTGGAGGACCAAAACCACGAAAGAGAACCCGTGGACCGTCCCTCCTCTCCTTCTCAAAGCTACGACTCCTCCCATCCCCGTAGTGAACTCGAGGGGGAGAACCCTTAGCAACCTGACCACCTGCAAACTCTCCAGCCCAACCACCAGAACCACGACCTCCAGAAACAACCCTCGCACCTATACGAGCACGAAACCCAAAACGCCGCTCGTCCGGAGCTCGCACCGTCCGGCGGGTGCCCCACACCGGTCTGACCGGTGTGACCTGGACAACAGCACCTACAACAACCTTCCGCTCTCCCCAACCCGAACTGTCCTCACACTCGCCTTGCCCCTGGGCATCTGCATATGAGGCTCAAGTACACCATCGGAAGGGTGGTACTTGTCCTTGTTAGCCCACTCCTTTGCCATTCTCTCCTTACGCTTCCTTTTGAAGCAAAACTCCTCCTTATGGCCATCTCTCCCACAATAGCCACAATGGAACCTCACAAGCTTAGGCTTAGGCTTGGGATGTGGCTGCTCACTTGGTTTCTCCCCACTCATCTCCTCCACCGGTTTCCCCTCACTAGCCTTCTCACTTTCTTTCCCAAAGAACACTTTCCCCGAAGTGCTCACAAACTTGATAGGCTTTTGTAGATCATTTGTGGGTGTAGGAAACACGGGTGCAGCTGGGGTTGTGTCTAGTCGGTTCCTAAGCTGGTTAGGTTTTGGGGGGAAATCATTTTTGTGGTGGGTTTTTGGTGGCTCTGGGATATTCTCTCCACTTCTCTCACCAACCTTGTTTGCCCAAAGTCCCTCACCATCCTGCCTCTTAAACGCCTCGATCATCATCCTCAACTGAGGCTCATGACCAGACAACCAACCCATCAACTTCCTCAAGTCATCATTCTCATCCTGCAAACGATCAACATAATGTGCAAGTTCCAAATTTTTCAAAGCATGCATTTCACAGGTAGAGCATGATGTAGGCATGGGTTCCTTCAATTTAGCCTCGAGAGAACTAGTGTAGGCATGCATCTCATCAACCTTAGCATGCAAAACAGGGCAAGAAGTGCAAGCACCTAGCAAAGCAGGTCTAGACTTAAGCTCAGCCACTACAACCCTAAGCACATCTAGTTCCTCACACTTGGAGGCATGCTTCTCCTTAAACAAAGCAAGATCAACAAGAAATATGGAGCAATCAGCACAATCATTCTCATCCGAAACAACAGGGCTAGCCTTAAGGGAATCAATCTCAAGCTTGATATCAAGCACCTGTGTCTCTAGCTCAGCCACTCTAGTCCTAGCATCCTCGAGTGAAGCCCTAAGCTCTTTTCTCATTTTCTTGGCCTCTCTAAGCATGTCATCACGGTTATCAAGCAAAGTGCCAAGCCTCTCATTCTCCTGGCGCAAGAAGGGAAGTTCATCACGCACCTCGTCGTTGGACTCAGAGTCCGAGTCGCTCTATGTGCTCTTCTTGCTGCCGGAGCTCAGCGCCATGGTGCAGAAGCCGTCTCTCGCGAAGCATCTCAGCCCGCTCAGGTTCTTGGATGACTTCTTGTTCTTGCGACGATCACCTTCGTCTTCACTGCTGCTCGAGCTCGAGGTGGAGTACGCGTAACTGGAGTCGACGTCGCTCGCTCCAACCATCGCTCGGGCCTTGCCTCGACTCTCCTTCTTCCTCGATCGTCGCTCGTCCTTGTACTTGTTCTTGTGCTTGCCCTTGTGGTCGCGCCTCAACCGGTACTTGCCATCCGACCTCGACTTGTGCTTGTAGCTATCCTTGTTCTCGACCTTCTCCAGGCAGTCGGCGACGAAGTGTCCCGGCTTGCCGCACTGGAAGCACATCCTCGTGTTCCTCCTCATGTTCACCCGGTTCTCGTGTAGCCTCTCGAACCTCCTCGTCAACAGAGCCAGCTCGTCCTCTCCAAGGTCATCAAACTCCTCATCTGGCATAGACATCAAAGAGGAAAAAGAGAACATCCTGGTGGATGGGTTAGAGTTAGCCTTTCCTTTGGAACCACCAACGAGGGCAAGACTATGGGAATCAGTCGGTCCCTCGAGCTTGGCAGACATGCCCCTATCCACCTCAGCCGACTTGAGCTTCGAGAACAGCTCGTTCACCGTCAGAGTGTCATACTTCTCCGAGTCCACAATGGCCTCGAACTTTCCGCCCCAAATCATACGATCCAAAGAGTGTAAGAGCTTGACCACTCTATCATGATCATCATACGAGTGCACGTCCACATTGGCCCTCATGTTGTTCACAACCACCGTGAACCTCTGAAACAAGGCATCAATGGACTCACCGGGGAGATGAGTGTAGTTCTCGTACTCTCTCCGGTAGGTCGCATACATCCGTGCCTGAACCTGGGCGTTCCCAACATGAGCCTCCTTCAACACCGCCCAAATCCTACAAGCCAAGTGCTCGGTGTGCACCCGATCGAACTCAGGCTGACACAAAGCACGAAACAAGTAGTCGACCGCCTTATTGTTGGCGTCGAATCCGTCCCTCGATCTGGAGCGAGGAAGTCCATCCCGCCGTGGACATAGCCTCGTGTCCACCGTGACATCCCAAAGGATGCGACCCTTTCCGCGGAGGAACGCACCCATCCGCTTGCTCCACATCCGGTAGTTCTTGCCATCGAAGTGTGGCGGACCCGAACCCCGTTCTCGGTACGCCATCCTTGGATCTTAGGCGGTTAGAGTCAACAAAGACCCGAACTCGCTCCGATACCACTTGAAGGACCGATACTAAGCAAACCGAGAGGAGGGGGGAGTGAATGGGAGCCGATAAAAATTCTTCTCGAAGCAGATGAAAACTCCAACAAGATGAACACGGCTTCCAACACACGTCTCCGACTCACTACCCAAGTTGGTCAAGCCCACGTAGCCACTGGAGTGCCACTGGACCTAGGAACCAACACATAACCTTCCGACCCGAGAACGCAGCGGAACACCAAACCTCGAGTCTACAGACCCACACCGGTCAGACCGTTGAGCACCGCCGGTCAGACCGGTCCCTGCTGGTGAAACTGAGCAACTTCCACTAAGTGGCTCAACACCGGTTAGACCGGTGAGATGCACCGATCAGACCGGTCACAGCCTGAAAGCCCCCAAAGCACCAAACAGGCCAACCGACCTCCAAACGGACCCAAACTCGAAACAGCCCCAACACAAGACAACAGCGAACACACCCAAACGTTCACCCGAGAAAAAACCCACCAGGGCTCGCACCGGTCAGACCGGTCAAGAGCACCGGTCAGACCGGTGTAGCCTGGGCAGCTCGGGATGAACAACACCCGCGGGTCAACTCCCCCAAATCCAAACCTCGATCTCCCGAATCGCTCCACGGACTTGAACAAGACTTTGGGGATATTAGGAACACCTCATGAGGAGTCCATAGCCAAGTTTAATCCCACCAAAACTCGTCCAAAAAGGAGGAATCAGGGAAATCCCGCCAAGAGCACTTCCAACCCAAGAACTCAAGAAACCCCAAAATCGAGCACCTTTACTCACGGATTTGGGAGGGGAATCACAGCCCAAAGAACCACGAAGGGTTCCCACAAATTTCCCCCATCAAATCCCCAAGAGAAAGGTTCCGAAAACAACCCAAAGAAATCACCAAGAGAGGGCTCCGAAAATCACCACCAAGAACAACCGGGGAAAACACATCCAAACCTTGAGGAACCACGCCGAATCATCTATACATGAAACAAAGGTTCATACAAGGTCTAGCAAGCCGCCCGATCATCCATCTCTCTCAACAAGATCTCTCCATGATGCTCTCAAGCTAGTCCTATAGAAAACCTAAGGAAAAATAGGAAGGAAGATGAGAAAACAAATGAGCTAGGGTTCCAAGAGTTGGCTGCCATCCTCTCACCTCTTGGGTTAAATGGAGGCAACCGAAAGTCTAAAATACCCTTCTCTAACAACTAGGGATACAAGCCCCTCGAGGGCGGATTTGGAAGTCTTCATGTCTTCACCATCGGACGGATGCCCGGCGACCGCACCCTGCGTAGCCTCGACGCAAGCCATGCGATCCCGACGCGTGTCCTCCGCTTCGAAGTCTCCGGACTGCGTCGTCGCACACCGGTCAGACCGGTGCTCCTCACCGGTGAGACCGGTCCCCACCGGTCAGACCGGTCTGGCGCTGCTGCAGCTCCGTCTTCGGTTCTTCGGTCTTGGATTTGTGGATCCACCAAGGAACCCAGTGGTTTTCTGGTGAACCACCGGAAACCCCGCGAACTCGGTGTAGCCTCCGCCAATCACCACTCATGCCTCGGCTCCCACGTAGTCCCGGCTCGACCTTGGTTTTGAGGCTCAACCAAGAAACCGTCCACGACTTCATCTTGCTGTTCATGCCACCATGCGGCTCGCACTTGACCCTGCTGGCCACCGGGTCCCTCGAACGAAGCCTACTTGTCTTCTCCACGCCTGGAGGCCTCACCGACGACGACCTTTCGCGCTTGTTCTTCACCTGCACCAACACCAGTCAAGCCTCAACCTGCACCTGCCATACTTAGCCAAGAATCAGTCCACACAACGTTGTCAATCACTCATCACACAAGGAAGCGACCATCTACCGGTCCTCGAACCACACATGGTCCTCACTTGACAATGCTTACATTGTATGTGAGATCAAGCTTTGTCCTTTGCTTATTATAGACCACATCGAAAGTGTTTTTCAAACCTTGCTAATGTTTGTTTGTGCTAACTTTCTGCATTTGTATTTTACATTTATCTCTTTGTCATCATCCACTTTATGTTAGCTGGGGACTTTTTGTGAAACTTTATGATGAATGATTTCATATCCATGTTAATGCTTGTCGACATGCGTTACTACTTTTTGCAATCTTGTGCAAACATGGTGTTTAGACATGATTGGAGACCACAATCATTTAGTCTTATATCCTGAGCTATCATGTTACATTAGTTGGATTATAAACTTAGCAATGCGCCATACTTTTCTTGCACTATAAAGAATTATTGATCTGGGATGACCATGGTGTTTTGACCTTGGTTAACAAATCTCTATGGGAATATAAAGTTTGGCAACCACTTTGTAAGCATGGAGCTTAGAATTTGGTGTAAACATTGTTTTGTTTTTATACCATCCTCTCATTTGCATACACGCTTGTACTCACGTACACCCATTAGGATTTTCGCTAGATTAACTATGCCACGAGTGAAGATCGTAGGGATGTCATGGTTTGTTGGCATAGGGTGAGTATTCCCAACCGTCACCTCGGGGGTACTTTGTGCATTATAGTTATTTTGCAGGCATGGTGAATCACTCCCATGAGTTCGTGATAAAAGCTGAAATCAAGATCATCAACACCTCCAAAATCCCAAAAGGAGCACTGCTGTTTTCATCAAGATTAAGCACATGTTCAGTGATGTACAAAAGGAAAAAAATTGGATATTCAAGTGATCCATTAAGTCTAATTTACAATGCATCAAGAATCAACATTTTAGGAGACTGTGCAAGAAGTGACAACCAAATCTTTGGGCATCACACATTCTGATATCAGCCCGGGACAGCTTGCACCAACAAAGTAAAAAGGGTATAACTCTGTTCTTCGGAGTCCGATCGGGATGAATGACCACTCGTTGGAAAGATAATTTCAAGAACTTTTCAATAGAGTGATGGTTCAGTACATACTCAGTTCTGGAATTAGAAGAAAAACTCGTGGAAGATGAACCAGCGGTAAGAGACAACATGGAAGGAGAAGATGGGAAGAGAAACAATTGGGATCAAGGCTTGTGGCAAAGGGCGAACATTGAAGGATGAGCAAAGGCAACAATGTGATGATGATTTCCTTGCATGACCTTAGGACTTCAAGAATTTTAAGATGGTTCATCATCTTCCGTGCCTAGCAACATGCTAAGCATGGGGGAAGACTTGGTGGACGATAGAAGACCGCATGGAGTTCAAGGATCACAGTTGTTACGGATGCCGATCTTCCTTCTTCCATGCTAGGTGCAATGCATAAGCATGGGGGGGGCGCTACATCACAAGCATCAAAGGACGGTAACAATTCCTCAACCCTCTCTTTGTCCTTGTCTTTCTAAATGCTTGTATATATGTATATACCTTCAACAACCTTAGATGCAACTTTTGTATGTCTCTCTTGTTAAATAACATGGCTTCTAGGAGTACAACCTAGTTTTAGTTTTTATTTGTTGTCATCACCTTGTGCTCACCATGATGAAATAATTTTGGCTTGATCTTGCTCGTTGATATATGATGACCGTTGCCACCTTGTTTAAACATTGTGCTTATTTATGCATGATTAAGCTATTGCTCTCTCTAATACAAATCTGAAATTAATTAAATGCTAGCTTAATCTTTTGTGGAGGTCATGATAAAAATAAAGACCCATGGTTTCTTTATGCTCTCATCTTTGGATGGGTCGAAGAACATATTACTTTTTTCTTTTAAAAGTCATGCTAACCTTGTCATTAATACCTCTTGCATTTTGCTCTACCAATCCAAAGCCTTATATATTGAGTGCAACCATAGATTACAAGAGTTATTGTTGGATGAATGGATTCAATGCTCGATTCTTTGGCTCATGACTAAGAAGCTGGTCATTCCGTGTTTTGCGTAACTTATCTTTTGCTAGCCTATTCTATCCGTGCATTGTGAGCTCCCACATCGGAAGCTTTGCAAATCTCGCCGGATATCAACCCTTTAAATCAACATCATCTTTTGTGTTAACCTCCTTGACCTACCAACCTATCACTTGAGTATGGAGACGACACGTCACAAGAAGGTGCTTCAAAGGGAAGATTCAAGTTCCCTCTCATCAAGACATCCGGTACCTACCTTAACACCACTACCTCTTTGCTCGGGGACGAGCAAACGTCTAAGCATGGGGGAGGAGGTAAGTACTATGCAAATTAGAGTTCTAGGGGAGATAAAAAAATGAATAAGATAGAGGACAAAATAAAAAAATCCAAGTACCTCACAAGTCAAAAAGAAAAAAAAGAGAAAAAAGGAAGAAAATAAGAAAAATAAAAAAATAAAGTAATAATAATCTCCCCCGGTTCTCTAGATGCTTAAGCATTTTCCAAGGACTTCAGGATCAAGACCCATACTCATTTTTCGAACCATGTGCAATCTGATAACGAGGACTTCGTTGGGGCCTCGGGATCATTCTTTGTCATTTGCACATGTCCACCTATATAAAAGTGTGAGTTCTTTCTCTTCCCCCTTCTTGTCAACATTATTTTTCCAATGACCTTTTTGACGAGTCATGATAAGTCCATGAGAAGCTTGCCTTGTTTTGATAATAGTCTAAACTTTAGCATCTCGGTAGGATAAAAACTTTCCTATGAGCTCCAAATAAAACCCTTCCAGCTACAACATGAGAGGGAAAAGATATAGATCAAGTAGGCTTGAGAGTGTTGTGAGATGAGAGAATTCATGAGAAAGATGCAAGAAGGTTTAAATTTTTGTACTTAGTTTAGCTCTTTTATTCACCTCGCTCTTCACTTCAAAAGTTTCTAAGACCTATTCGAATTTTGTGGAGCATGATTGATTACTTGTGGAAAGAGCTTAAATTATATCAACCCTCCATAGAGATGAAAGCTAGTTACATTATGGAATTTTAACAAATATAAACTTGGAGAGAATTATGCTTTCTCATGTGTGATCAAGTGCAGGGTATGAACAATGAAAGGCAATGATGATATCCATTGAAAACTTACTCGAGGACGAGCAAGGTTTAAGCTTGGGGGAGATGTTGACGGTGAATTTCCGTGAACCTAGCTATGAGTTTACCTTTACTGTTGGAACTGATTTATTATTCTAACCACTGGAACTAACCCCCCGTATATAACGTTAAAGAGGAGACTTTCGGGATAAGTTCACTCTCGCATGTTGATTTTGGAGTTTGTTGTTTACACAGCAAATTAACGTTAAAGAGGAGACTTTCGGGATAAGTTCATCAAGCACTTCAAGAGAAGATCATGAAGCCCAACACAAGTCAAGACATATCATGAACATGACTCCAAAGGGCCCAGGGACCGAAGCATGAAGCCGGAAAACTCCAGGGACTTGGACAAAAGATGTTGGAGCTTGCGCGGCAAGGAGCTCTGTCTAAACCGTGGAGAAGACGACGTCAGGGGCCCACATGCATGAGGGAGTAAGTCAACAATTGACCGAGAAGCACCGGGGAGCGAGACGGCGCCGAACCGGGCCAAAATGGGCCTGGGCCGGTCCGCCCAGGCTGGCCGGCCCAGCCCATTTTCACCCCGGTTCGTGACCCCCTTTTGCCCTAGGTGCTTGTCTATTTATTGCCTCTGCCTCCACCAGCCGCCACATCCATCATTCATCAGAGAGTCGCCGAGACGAAGGAAAAGCACCATGAGGAAGCCGACGGCCGCTACGAGTCCTCGAGTTGCCTAGGAGATGGCTTATGCCATGCCCTAGCCACCATGGTTGGCCCTGCGTGGTAAAGCCATGATGGAGTTCTGAAGCCGCGACTTGAATTCATCAAGTCATTTGTACCTTCAACATTCGGTGATGTAACAATATCTTGTCATACTTTGATATAATACGAGTTATGCTTATTCATATGTGTAGCTACCATATGCCCTTGGTAGGACTAGATCGAATCATGGTGATTAATCTTGTCTTGCGAATACACCGTAGTAGTGCACGGACCGAGATTTATCGTTCGGTGTTGATTATCCTCGCGTAGTGACAGTACGAGGGAGGAGAAAGTGGCCAGTGAACGTGCATCGGACCACTCCATATCAGGTTACACCATATCGAGTGTAATCCTTATCATAGTATAGGTTTAGATTGGTTTATCACCTTGGCCGGAACGACAACAAGAAGACGATATGCTAGGGTTACCTTTTGATGCTTACCTTTATGGCTAGGTGGATGTGATCTATACATCCCTTCATGTTTGTATGATTACCTTTATGCAATCAATGCTTCACATAGGTTTAGACTGGTAGGTTAGATAGAGAACCTTAGTGTTTTGCTTCCGATCCTTGGATTGACAAATCTAGGGAGGACCCTCGTTGGTGAAAATGGCACCAAGTCACTCGTAGGCTTGCGGTGAACTTGAGCACGGTTATACACCGTCAACAATGGTTGAGTGCTAAAACTTGTGTATATGCATGTTCGTGTGTCTATGTGTTTGGATCTGGATGAGCCCTTGCAAAATATTTTAACTTATGAGTGACATAAATTGAAATCTGTTGGTTCCTGTCATGCATATTTTGTCTAACCATCTGTCTGTTTTCAGAATTGCGACATGCTATTGTTTATGCTAGACTAGTGTATATTCACAAAGCATTGTGATCAACAATTTGGAGACTCTTCACTAGAACTCCTGAATTTTGTGTATTATTGTTAGCCTCTATAGTAGCCGATCGGAAAAGAAAAATAATGAATTACGCATCTGTTGAAAACCCGGGGCACATAATGTGGACCTTGAGAAAGGTCATAATACGTACAACCTCAGAAATATTGAAACGATGTATTCCTTGGTTGTACTGAAATTTGTCTATCTTGTATGTATTGCCATGAAATTTAGTCGTTGAATTATTATCTTCATAGCGTCCTCTTGGGAGATAGCCTTGTTCACTAGCTCATGGAAGTTTGCGGGCTCGAGCAGGTTCAGACATTTGTACAACTTGCCATCTAGCCCGTCACGGAACCTCTCCATCTCTTTTGCATCAGTATCAACATGATGCCCACCATACTGGCACAAGCTGTTAAACTTCTGGGCGTAGCGGTACACTGTATCGGAACCCTGCCTGAGGGCCGACAACTCCCTCATCTTCCTATCCATCAGTCCCTTGGGAATGTGGTGACTCTTGAAGGCTTGCTTGAATTCATCCCAAGTTACAGCGTGCCCTCGCTGCATCGACTTGAAATGGTCCCACCACATCAAAACTTCTCCCCGCAGTTGCAGAGCTGTGAAGTTGGCCTTGTTCTCCTCGGAGCAAGGCAGCACAAAGGCAAAGAATTTTGCCTCTATGGCCTCGATCCAAGCCTCAGCTTCCAGAGGGTCTTCCGCTTTAGCAATGGTCGACGGCTTCATTGCGATGAACTGGGCATACGTGGTGACCTGATTAGGCCCCTCGTGGTTGGTCCCGTGTGGCGGCCCTCGGTTCATCTGCTGGGCGATCTGTTGCTGCGTCTGCAGGATCTGGCGTAGCACCTCAGTTTGTGTGGCCATGAAGGCCTCTGACGGCGTCATGGGCGGTGGTGGTGGCAAGTCACCGTTACCGTTCGCTCCGAACCTGTTAGGGGAGCTGCGCGTGGTTCCCACCATCTGAAATGCGAGCCTTATTAGTTACATAATCAAAAGCTTACTCCAAACTGATGACAAGCATGATCATACATAACCACGACTCATTAGCATTTATATGATGAGGACAGCAACAGTTGAAAAGTATCACGTAGCCACAAGGATTCATAGAATCATCCTTTAACACGGTTAGGAATGCAATCACTTGAATAACATGAGCCCACATTCACTCTCAGACAATTACTGTCACTTCGGGTACCAACGAAGGTGGTATTCGAATGAGCACTTAAACGTTGGGCAGACGAGTGATGCCCCTAGAAATGCTTTGGTTTACCAACGCTTATGCAAAATGTAAGGTTTGACAAGTGTGATTATTGCAACGATTTATCCAAGAATTTGGTAATCATACGCAACAAAACTTCAATTTCTGAGTAATAAGTGAATTTCACTTAAAACACGTATGCTTAAGCATTCATTATTACAACATTATGGAACAAGGTCCAAGGACATTACAACACTCGAATTTGAAACAACATGACATGACAAGGTTGCAAGCAGTTACTCGGCACGAAGACGTGCTAACAAGTTAACTACTCTAAACATCTCGAAGATAACACCATAGAATCAACATCCTTCTTATGCTTGTTGTCGGCAACCTAGTTGCCCACCGAAGCACCACTATACGTAGGTGAAGCTGGGGGAGTCGGCAAGGGTGGTCCTTCCTGGCTCGTCTGATCCAGACCAGAAAAACCCTGCTGCTCCTCCGGGCGTGCCTGTACTGGGGGTAGTGGCTGTAAGGCCACTATAGCCTTCAAGGCTGCCACCTGTACCTCGGCCTCCTCGACCTGCTGTTGCATATCAGCAATGTTCGGAAGTAGCGTCAACCTCTCAATCTCTTGCGCATCGGCATTCCCCTCTAGAGTATGATTCTCTGCCTCCAGATCTACAATCCTCTGCAGGCGGTCACCTCTCTCTATCTCTAACTGGAATCTCCTAGCACGCAACCTGTCATTCTCCTGCTGCACTTGAGTAAGCGTAAAGTTCAGCTGCTGTTGTGCTGCTGATAGCTGATGCCAATCACGCCTAGATGCCTCCAAATGCTGCCCACTAACCGCTGCGGTATTATAGCGCAGCCCCTGAAGTGTGAAAACCACGTTCAGATAGCGAGCTAGCGTCTGAGTGACATCCAACGGCTCCGCTAGTGTCAACAGCTCCCGTAGGTGATCCATATGGTCCAACCATGCCGGGTTGTGAGGACTCACAGCAGGGAACAGCCCGAACGGAGAGAGAGCTACCACAGTGGGGTTGTGGTCACAGAAGTCCGTCAGCACTCTGAGGGCGGATGACTCAACGACCTCGTAGGTAATAAATCCCAAGTAGATAAAACTCAAGTCGAACCAGTCGGCGTGGTCCGGGTGTGGTAGAACAGTGACAATCACTCTGCAACAGGGAACGCCATAGCGCTCGAACTCGGACACCTCATAAGTCGGTGGTGTGAGGTAGCCTGCAGCGCTGAGTGCTTCCCACGCAAGGCGTGGAAAACCCTCCTAGTGCAACCCGTTGGTATGGATCGTACCGTTAGCGTCGAACTCGTGAAACACGGGGAAAGCCATCTGTACAAAAATGTAATACATGTCAGGTCTCAAAGAGAACGGCATGTCAAATGGTGAAGTTCTGGCAGCTGTGAATAAAAATTCATAACCAAAAATCCAGAACCCTCAAATCTTTCCCAAGTTTCCCGGTTACTGCAAAAGTTCTTTAACACATATTAAATTTTCAAGGTTGAGCTCAAATAAGGAAAACAAGGTGGGTGGGTACAAGATCTAGATGTGCCTAGGAAAGTGTAAACCAAACGAAAGAAACAAGATCAGAACTTGCGGCTACAAGCTAGGCTAGCTAAGGAGCATCTGTTTTTAAACAACTGGCTTAATTAAATCTAGCACAAGGTTCAACAAGGTGAATCAAGCATTTTCAAAATTTCGGCAGCATGACAAGTAAGTATGAGGAGTACTCTAGTTTATAAAAAGCACACACTAGCAAAATCCTCCTTAGAGAGCATATGGAGATTTAGTTTTTGGTTCCATTTTAGTTGTTTCGATTTTTAATATGCATGCAAAACGTCTTATCCGACCTCACATGGCATTCAAGCCAAAAATCGAAGTTAGTGCCGGTGGCAAGGCTTTTATTCGTCTCTCCCTATAATATCTAGTCAAGAGCTATACGGTACTCACTTAACGACTAACGAAGCGCTGTTATGTACCTGCAGAAAACGAACCTTTCGTGCCAGCACGTCACGAAAGCGTCCACATACATTACCCTTCACTATAGAAACGGTATCCATGCATTAAGCCGCTGCATGGATAGCGTCCAACCTCGGACACCCTCCGTTTGAAAGGAGTGTATCCTTGCCTCCCATGAGCGACATGCGGAATGCACACGTATGAAACACGTGGCGACACACAACTCATAAACAGACGCGAAGATGGGATCCGTGGAATGGATCACTCCATCGACCCTTGCAATTCCCGTGATGCGGAACAGCACACGTATAAAACACGTGGCTCATCTAGTTTGGTTGTGCAAGAAAGTAAGTCTGACATAAAGTAATGTGCTGGAAGTTAGCAAAATAAACCATAAGTTAATTAAGCCACCTAAAAGAACTCAAAATTCCCTCTAGGGCCTCTCGGTCTAGTTTATCCTTAGTGGACCAATGTATTTTGGAAAATCAGACAATCTGGGCATATTTTATTCAAAAATCAGTGATTAAGGTTATTAATTAATCTCTGGTGCACATAATTTCTCTGATGCCAACTGTGACAACCCGCCTAGGAAAATACCGTACTATCGCCTAAACCAATCCACTTTGGTCATTAAGTGATAATAAAGTATCATCCTGTCGCTGGTCGCCGGGTTAATGCCCGGTAAATCACTTGAATAGCAACAAGGATCGAAATATATGCATTAAAACTCACTCGAAGGCGAGTCCAGAGATACATCATCATTAACATCCAAATTCATACCCCGAAGGGTTTAGTTATTACAAACCACAGTTTTTGCCATAAGGAAATAGTTCAGAGTTTTGAAACAGCGGAATTTAAACGAACGGGAAGCAGAGACACCACGGGAGGCCATCCATGATGCTCTCAGTAGTCGTCCTCCACCCACTCCAGCTCCCAGCCGGGCGGGATCTCTCCGGGCCACACATCACCGAAAGCATTACCTGGATCAACACATTATAGCAAGGCTGAGTATACTAATACTCAGCAAGTTTTACCCGTCGGTGATAAATACTTCACCGAAACTATACATGAAAGGCTTTTTGGGCTACTGGGTTGCTTTTGCTGAAAAGTAACAAAGAGTAGGTCCTTACTTTCAAGATTTTATCACAAGTTCTAGTAGGTTTAATCTTTACTACATTAGCCAACTAGTACAGACAAAGTTGTACAATACAATTAATCAAGCATAGTATTTGACAACTTCCATCATTAGGGATCTCATGACTAGTGGAGTAAGTAGTCTCTGATAACGGTGAGAGGCCGACAATCGATTGATTCAAACCTTGCAAGGTAGATCTAAACACACGGTAGGCTGCCCCCGCAAGGACAACTTTTCCATGCCGTTTCCAAATATCCTCGGATCGGGATGAAAGGACACAGTCTTTGGTGCAGGCTAGCGGAATACCCCGCAAGATACCCCGAATCACCATACACCACCGGTAACTAGCTGTGAGACAGACCCCAAGAGTAGTGACAGTTCCATCCCTAGCCGTCTCATTAAGGTACTAGGCTTACCGGTCCCATTCCCGACAAGTGCTTAGTACGTTCAAACACTTAACCCACAATAGCCACTGGACCGGAGCCCAAATCCCATGCTCTTACCACATGAGCAATCCATTTAAGGATATATTGTGATTCCTATCTAGGAACCTATTCTCGCGAGTGAGGTCATCACTCCACTTGTAACGGTCCTATAGCTTAGTAGCTATCGACCTACCATACTAGTTAGGAAAAAGGTACTTAGGGATCATGCATCTAGGGTTCCATTCAACTTCTGAACTTAAATGCACAAGCATCCATAGATAATTGAACAATGGATTTGAAAACTGGGTTAGATGCACCGGAGCTTGCCTTCGTCAGCTAGGTTAGCCTGGGCACCCTCGGTGTCGTTGAGCACTTCCGCGTACTGCAGCGAAGCTTTCACTCCTCCTTCCTCGGTTTCTGGGACAAGGGAGTAATCACCGTCCGGAAGATCTCAACGGAATGCAATGCAAGTTTAGGTGATGTGACAGTTTGGTATCTTATCCAACTCTTGCTAGTCATATTCACCTTAATAAGTATCTAGGTTGTACATCTCTTTTAGGAAGGTTATTAGTTGTATATGAGTCATTCTTTTATTGCACAATTGAATAAATGTTTCTTTCTTGTACTTGTCATTTTATTTGAAGGTTCAATCCTTTTTCCTCCCACTAGCAAGGGTATGAACAATATTTTTATTCATAAATAAATTGATTATTAGTAAGGGGTTTTATTAATTTTTAATTAAGTTAGGTAATACTTTTCCAAAAAGAAATAGAATTAAATGGGGATTTTCCTTATTAAATTGCTCTTTAATATTTAAAAGGGCTTTTAAGCTTTTTATTAAGCAATTAAATTACCAAAAATTTAAGAAGTGTTTCTTAAGCACACTAGCACCTATACTGGTCCACTGGACCCACAAAAAATGCTTGGAAGCTAGGAAGGTAAATATTATGGAAAATAACAAAAATTAGCTAGTGATTCAAATCAAATGCATACAAAAATAAATAAGCATCAAAATGATCCAAACTTTCTCATGCATGCTCTCTGGTCCTAAACAAGCCTAAAGAACCAGAATGTTCACCTAGAATCTCTACTGATTTTACTTCATTAATTTCCAAATGAAAACATGCACAAATTAAAAATAAGTATTTCTGTTACACCAAAAATCATGATTAATTCAAAAGACGTGTGTTTTGACATAACAAAACAGTGTGCACAAGTTGGGCACAAAACATAAATATTTTTAGCTACAAAAATCATCTAGGCAGTTTCTGCAGAAATGGACAACAATTTATTTAGCAAGGTTTACTTCATAACCTTGTGCAATGTGTGGCACAGGAGCTAGTCATAACAAGATACCCAACATATCCAAAATTTAGATACAGAGGAGTTGTAGTTTTTGAGTTAGGGCAGATCTAGGTATTTTACAATCCAGGTTTTCATGTTAAAAATATTTAAAATCAAGCCATGTGAGAATAACAAAAGTTGTGGGATTTCTCTCCATGAACCCAACAAAATTGGTTTGGAATTTTTCTGAATTTTCTACAATTTTCTAGGGAATTCCTAGTGCACTGGACTAATTAGCAAGAAAACATAGATAGGTTTCATTGCAGATAGGTCCTGAACTTTACACAAATCACCCTGATACGAACTCTGGCCGAGCAATTGGGTCCTTGGCCGGGGAGGGCGGCGCGGCTCCGGCCAAATCAGGCGAGCCGGCGGCTCTCCCGACCGGGCAAGCGGCGCAGGTCGACGGTATGCTCACCTAGGGGCTAGGGGTGACCGGAGTTAGAGCGGAGAAGCTGCCAGCGAGGGGGTCGACGGTGGCCGGCGGCGGTGGCCGCGGCGGCTCGGGGAAAACGGCGAGGGAGGCGCCGTGGCCGGGCAATAAGCAAACTTGGGAGGCTCACGGGTGTCTAGTGAAGCTACTGGAGCAGTTGGTCGGCGCCGAGCGCGAGCGGGCGCACGAGCTCAAGGCGGCGGCGGCAATGGCGCGGTGGAGCTCGGGGTGACGCGCGGAGGGGAGGAAGGAGGGGTTTAAATAGGTACTCAAGCACTTGGTGACAATGGATGATGGCGGGGAGATGCTCCCGTCGTGCTACGGCGGCTCGGGCGGCGCGCTTATGGCGGCGACGCCGCCGACGGACCGGCGGTCCGTGGCACGCGCGCGTACGACGACGTACGACGCGGACTCGAGGCACCTCGGGCGGGGGGCGCGTCGGGGCGTGGGTGGTTCGGGCGGTGCGTGCCTCGGGCGGCGCTCGGCCCCGGGAGGTGCGGGCGCGGACGTCGGGGCGGGCGGTGCGCGGCGGCGGGCGATGCGCGGCGCGCGGGCGCGCGACGTCTCGGCGCACCGGCGCTCTGCCCTGTTTTATTTCACTGGTGCCCTGTTTGAATTGATTTTTCTCCAAATTTTTGTATAAAAGTTGACCAAGCATTGAACATAAAAGTTGTAGATCCAACCACCCTCTACAACTTCTAAAGAGGCTATATAGGGTTTTTCTTCACAAATTTTGAATTACATGAATGCCAACTTTGAATGTCAGACTGTCTTTTTAAATAGTGAATCCTGCCTTGCAACCACTTTTTCAAGCTTTTCCACTCAAAATTTGAAATGCCAATCTACGTCAAAATTGTGACCCTCGTCAAAATGGACAACTTTTATAAAGGTAGAATTTTAAGTGTTTAGGTGAATTTTGGAGAACGCGGCAAAAGTTCCGGCAGACACCTATGGAAATTAGGGTGGCAAGGGGGTTTACAATGGGTTGGCCCCACAAGTGTGTTTACCATTCAAAGGGGGTCACTAGGGTAGGTTAGTGAGTTTTTCGAGGTGAGGGCCCAGGTTGACCGTGATTTGACCACTGTTGACTACCTTGACCGGCTGTTAGGGTTAATTAAAAACCTGGGGCGTCACAGGACCATTCCAAAATTCCGTCTTCGACAACTTGGTTCTTGTTGTGGAGTTCTCCATGAGGGCCTCTACGGGATCGATCTCCACGGCGATCTCCACATGGTTATTGTTGTGGAGATCTGTGTGGCGCCACGACGACGGCCGGTACGTACTGCTGTCTTGATGATCTCGTATATATATCCAGTCGTTCGCTGCATATGCATGCATATTGCTATATCATGATCTAGGTCGATTGAAACTTGAACAATGCACATTAATTAATGGCATCCGACCAAGATCAGAGTTGGATGCGCTTGCCTCGACACTCAGCGGATTGGCAGAACAATTTCCGAAATTTTTTGCAAAAATTTACCGAGTCAGCGCGAGGTCGATCTATTGCGTGCCCATGTACTTTGTGTCAATGCATGATCAGACATTCCATTGTGCTTCCCATTCAAATGCATTTACTGAATAGAGGTTTTGCTGATTGTTTCATCGATGAGGGCAACATTCAAGACCAAACTGATACTTCATCTCAGGGTCCTGTGAATCATGTTGTTACTACTGATCTCAATAATCATGATGCAGTACCTACAGCTGATGATAGAACACTTTTTTTGGAGAAGACGATGAAGAAGATGGTTGGGATGATAACCCTGCTACCACTAATGCTCTGATTAGAAACATTATTAGTGGCACTATACATCATGGACAAACCAGAGATGAGGAGGAGGCAGATAAGCAGGCAGAGATTTTTTTGAAACTATTAGAGCAGGCAAAGAAGGAATTGTATCCAGGATGATTCTCCCTGAAGGGCATTGTATTCCTGATTCCTTGGATACAGTGCAAAGGGTGGTTCGAGACCTGGGCTTGGACTATGTCAAGATACACACATGCCAAAATGATTGTGTGTTATTTTTTGATAAATACGCAAATCTGGAAACATGTCCCATTTGTAAGAGGTCAAGGTGGAAAGTTGTAGAAAAAACCTCTGATAATAATTGCATTGCACTGCAGTTGGTGCTACTTCTGTTAAGAAGTGGTTACCAATTAAGATCCTACGCTACTTTCCTCTTATTCATCGGCTGCAAAGAATGTATATGTCAAAAAAATGTCAACGGATATGCAATGGCACAAGAAAGAATTAGTGAATGATGGGAAATGCGTCACCCTGCTGACTAAAAGGCATGGAAGCACGTGGATTCAGAGTTTAAATGGTTTTCAGAAGAAGGAGGTCGTAACGTTAGGCTGGGTCTTGCTTCTGATGGGTTCAATCCCTTTGGCATGCAAAGTCTTACGTACTCCATTTTGCCTGTCATCCTGGTACCTTACAATTTGCCTCCATGGTTGTGTCAGAAACAATCTAACTGGATCTTGTCAATGTTGTTTCCTAGTCCAAAATCTCCTGGAATGGATATTGATGTATATTTGAGGCCCTTGATACTAGAGGTCAAGGAGCTTTGGAATAATGGTGTTAAAACAAGAGATGCAGGGACTAAGAAGACTTTTAGATTGTGTGCTATACTTCTTTGGACAATTAATGACTTCCCAGCCTATGCTATGTTGTTTGGTTGGAACACTAAAGGAAAGTTTGCATGTCCATACTTCCACAAACATACTGAGTATTTGTGGTTGAAACATGGGCGGAAGCACTGCTACATAGCACATCGACATTTTTCCCCCCGACCATCCGTGGCGCAACAACACGGTCATCTTCAACAACAAGGTCGAAACCAGGGAGGCACCAGAACCACTATCTGGTGCACAGGTACTTGAGCAGTATTCTACTTTTGAACAAGTAGAATTTTGAAAGACCTTGTTATCAAAAAAAGGAAGCATGACAAAGACAACAGATGCCACAACTGGAGGAAGAAGAGTACTTTTTAGCTCCCTTACTGGTCTTCTTTGCTCATCAGGCATAATTTGGACGTGATGCACATTCAGAAAAATATATGCGAGAGCATTCTAGGCACTCTGCTTAAATTGGATGGCAAATGTAAGGACAGGGAGAATGCTCGGCTTGACATGGAGCATCTACAGATACGACCAGATCTGCACCATGTGATTAAAGATGATAAGTATACATTGCCATTAGCCTTGTACGAGTTAGACAAGGACGCCAGAGAAAGTTTTTGTGAATTTCTATATGGAGTGAAGATGTCTGATGGTGTTTCCTCAAATATAAGAAGATGTATGGATGTAAAGTCACGTAAGGTGTCTGGCTTGAAAACGCGTGTCTACCATCTAATTCAACAGAAACTTTTACCCTTAGTGGTGCGTAGGATTTTGCCAAAAGCTGTTGTCATTGGATTGATTCAGCTTAGTAATTTCTTCGATGCACTATTTTCAAAGGAGCTGGTGGAAGCAGAATTGGACATGCTTAGCTGTTCAATTAGGGAGGCTGTTTGTCGACTTGAGATGATATTCCCAACTGCATTTTTTGATTTCATGATTCATTTGCCTGTTCATCTAGCTGAAGAAGCTAAACTTGGAGGGCCAGTGTGTTACCGATGGATGTACCCAGTGGAACGGTACCTACGCACTGTGAAAGGATATGTGAGGAACAAGGCGCACCCTGAAAGTTCAATTGCTGAGGGATACATAATCGAGGAGTGCCTTACATTCTACTCAAGATTCTTGGACATGGACACCGAAGACAATCTTGTTGATCGACATGAAACAGTTACTGTGAATGAGCCACCATCTCGTTTGAGCATTTTTTCAGAAATGGATTACAAGAGGAGAGGACAGACGGTTGAAGAAATTCCACCAAATGAGTTTTGAAAGATGAGGCACTACATAATTTGCAATTGTGATGAAGCTGGACCATATGTCGAGTAAGATACACTACTCAACATCATTTATTGCTTTTATTTTTAAATTTCAAACTAACGGTAATATTCATTTGTGTGCAGCGAGCATTTGGAAAAACTGAAGGTATATGGAACCAGAAATCTTAATCAGCGACATGAGGCTCAACTCGTAAGAGGGTTTGAAAGCAAGATCTGAGGTCTACATGGTAGAGGGGAAGTAAGTTCAGAATTGTTTGGACTTGCTCAAGGACCGGATCCTCGACCTCGTACATTGAATAGATGTCATATCAACAATTGGTTGTTTCGAACCGTTAACATCGAGAAAACCCTTGTGACACAAAACAGTGGTGTGCTTTTCAAGGGTGAGGCAAAAGACACGAACTGGTATGGGGTGATTAAAAGAATGATCTCACTGGAATTCCCTGGACAAAAAGAAGTTATCCTGTTCCACTGTGACTGTTTTGATGTGCCTATTGACACAAATACCAACAGAGGCAAAGGATACAGTAAAGATAAATTTGGGGTCATTGACATCGATACTACTCGACACAAGTTTAGGAATGAACCCTATATTCTGGCAACACAAGCAGAACTGGTGTTTTATGTGAATCTGGTGAACAAACCGGGTTGGAGCAGTGTTATTTCAATGAAACCAAGGAACTTGTTTGCCATGCCCGAATTAGATCTTGAGGACTCACTTGCTGTGGGTATCGAAGGTATTAATTTGCCCGGTGAACACCAGGATTTGACAAATTGGTCCAGATCAGACAAGGAAGGCACAACCGGTGATGTCTCAATTATTAATCAGGTTCGGGCCGAGGCAGTTGATGAACTAGACGATGACGTATTTGATGTTGATGATGAACATGATGCAGATGACACATACATTGATGATGGAATTGTTGCACCAATAGTTCAAGATGCCCATGATGATGAGCTTTTCAATTGATACTTAGTCGTTTTTTGTTTGGCGTGTTAAGAGGCAATTTATTCTTGCCTTGACACCATAGTCATGAATCGAAACTGTAGTATATTCTATGGTGTCGGTTCGTCTTCATGTACCCTGCCCTTCCTGTGGGGCGTTCTCTTCCCGCAGGCCTGGATGGAGCACCCTGCGCGGCGTCCGTTCATGGATGAAGGGTGATGCGGAGGGCCGCACTCGGCGCGTGCAGTGCGCAAGGGGCGCACTGGATTCGGTCTCCGGCTTTTCTAGAAGTCAAAGGGAAGTGTGGACACGCGACTATCTATTTCTCTAAAGTTTGCTTTCTTTTTTCACAGTTTTTGTAGCTGTAGATTGTCTTGTTTGGGTTTAATTTTTACAATATCTTATGCTGCTATTCTTTTTTAATTTTCTAGCACCCCTTTTATAACTAATTGTTCCATCACACATTGACAACATGATATAATTACGAAGAGTTGAGAAAAAAGAGAAAAAAAAGTAGGAAAAATCTTTCAGGATTTGAAAGAAGATAACTTTTAGGTTTTTACACGTCATTATTAAGAATCTTACTTTCAAGATTCATTTTCCTTTACCGCGATGGCTATGCAAACACTATAAACAACATTTCTTACCATTTCTAGGAAAAATGAAAGAGAACCATTATGAGAGAGAAGCAACATTTCTTACCAACTATTTTATTCTAATTGTCATGTCATTATGTCCTATGTTATTCCCTTTCATGTTTTCCATACCCAACTTTACCAAACTCTTCTTTTCTTCATTTAAGCTTTTTGTAGGGTACAATTTGTTTTATTTCTCCAAAAGTTTTGCAAAAAGCATCCCATCATCTATCTCATCACTTACATCACCTTTCAATATTCATCTGCATTTACACCAATTCTTCAAAAGTTCATCCCCATTTCAGTCATCTAAACACAATGGGTGTGTTTAGAAGGCTAAAAGGGGAACCCAAAAGCGTGGATTTTGCATGGGTTTTAGGCTGAAAAGCACTATACCAAACTGAAAAAGCACTATAGCACTTTTCGTTTTTTGGTAAATATTGTTCTACCATGAACTAACTACACTCAAAAGATTCATTTTTTAGGACGACATTTTTTATGAGATGTTTTATGTGATGGGGAATATTGTTTTTGCATAGTGCTTTTTGCAGGAAGTTGGGCATCTAAATAGGCTCTAATTTGGCTCTGATATAGTATATGTCCAGCAACAACATTCCGTCCAAAAATGTTTTGGTAAAGAAAAAAATAGTCAACACTATTGAATGCTAATGGGTGCGCGAGCAGGGAGGTGAACCCGTTAAACCAAATCATCCGCGACTCAAGTTTTATGTTCATTATTACAAAATGTTCGTCATTTTTTTTAAAGTTTGCTTTGTGTTCTTAGAAAATGTTCTGAATACAAACCGAAGTAGAGTAAGACCACTTCACAAGGGTCATTACACAAAAACCATGATTCCTAGGTCATAAATACACAAGGGTCTAGATCACAAGCTACTTCATCTTGAAGGTGGGTAATAAACCCAGCGCTTCATTGCCACGCGAAGCTACACCACCAGCCGCTCGACCTCACATGTTTAAGTATGCATTACAGAGATATGTATAACACAATTTGCATTGGAACGTAATAGAACATAAAGAATGAAGGTAAAACATATACCTCGGTGTTAGTAGGTGGCCTATGGTTGGGCATGCAGTGCTCATCATCACTGTCGCCACTGCACCCACGAAGATCCTGACTCGCGGCATGTTAATATCATACGTGACCTTGGGCCCACGTTCCTGAATTAAGAAATGTAGACATGAATTAATACTAAATTTTGCAATGAACAGTAAGGATAGATGTTGGCAGAAAATGCAAGAGACGTTTATGAGTGCAATTTCAGTTTATGCAAGCACATTCAAAAAACAGGACAACATGCTGAGTTTATTTGCTGGTGAATTTTGTAGATAAGATAAGACTAATCTTTTGTAGTAAAACGTATATATCATGAAGAGAAGGTAGCACTTAATGCCAAAGAAGGTTCCTATTAGTTCTTGCCATTTATGTTCATAACTATGTTCTCACGCAAAGAATCAATAATCACTTATATTATTTCAATAATCAGTAGAATTAATAATTATGTTCTAAAATTACAAAGGGGGCAAAATAATTTGGTAAAAGGAACAAAACTTACTGACCGTTCCCAGTCGAAATCCGGCCAGAGGTGCGGGTAGTCCTCCGACTCCTCGCTGTCCGAGGAATCGCCCGTCTTGGCCTTCCTGGCGATGGGGTGCTGAGGACCATCACCGGACTTTCGCTTAAGGCCCCATCGGCCGGAGTCCGCGACCTCCGGAACCTCGACCGCCGCAGGGAGATCGGGGACGGGCTCTGGCTCTTCCACCGCCGCCGGGACCGACGCCCATGGCCCCCTCGCAGCCTCCGCCGGCACAGTCTCAGCACGCCTCAACGATCCCGCCTATGCGGGCTTCTGGGCGTGACGACACCCAGAAACCTTAGACCCGGTTGTCAACGAGGAGTCCATCTTTGCTCTGGTGGCCTTGGTTTGACGTGAGGGGCCGGCAATGGGGTGCAAACTGAGCGGAATGTGGATGCGACGGCGTGTTGGTTGCCGAAGCAATGGGAACGACATGATTTCAAGACAACCGGCAGGACGAAGGGTCAGTGCGGTTCCTACTTGGAGTAGTACTCTCCTACAGTATGTGCTATGGGTGGAGTTGGACAACGAAGGGGTGGGGCGGTTAACAAAGCTCAATGACGCGTGGACCCAGCCAGTTCTTGGCCCACTATTCAGTCTTTAACGGAAATTCGACTCAGGGTGAGCCCATCTGTGGACAGAGTTGTGGGTCCCACCTGTATGTAGGATTATTGCTCCAAACTGTCGGCCTGAACCCGTGAGAGATTTCCCCATTAGACATAGTTGTGGGCCCCACCTGTCAGTGCCCAGGTTGGGATGTGTATTCGTCAAATAAAAAACAGACCAAAATAAAGTTTGTTCATCTCGAGGAGCTATGAAACTTTGGTATTCATCTCTTTTCCAATTAGCGTCATCTACTATTTGAAAATCTTAATTCTAGTTATGAAATGTTGTATTTCTTAATTATGATTATTGAAACATAGTGTCATGAGATGTAGTGTACACGATGATCTAGATTATGTTGTCATAATTGTGTAGGAAAAAAATTCTTGATTTGGACTATATTTGAGAAATATAAACAACTTTGAAGTTATGATTATGCGAATCAAATAATCAAGTTAATTTGGACCATGAACAACTCAAGAACACATCCCAATTTGGGCGCCGACAAGTGGGATCCACAACTCTGTGTTTCCGTGTCCTCCCTATGAAAGCGCAGTTTCCTTAAACCCAATGTACCCTGGGACCCCCCAAATTAAATCAACAACATGATCTGGAGGCGACTGTTCTTTTCCATCTCCCCTCACATCTCGGCTTGATCTTCTACCTCATCCTCGCCGGGTATAACAACTTTGCACATCCAATTACCTCCCGCGTGTGACGAACAGCAACAACTCCATGGAAAAGATCTCCACGGCACGCTACGAGGCGTCGTCGAGGCTAGTGGAATTGCCGACAGAGATGACGATTGACAGCGTCTCCCGCGTCGCTGCGCAGTCAGAGGATGCCATAGTGTATCTATGTGACAACCCGCCTAGGAAAATACCGTACTACCCCTAAACCAATCCACTTTGGTCATTAAGTAGTAATAAAGTATCATCATGTCATTAGTTGTCGGATTAACGCCTGGTAAATCACTTATATAGCAACAAGGATCGACATATATGCATTAAAACTCACGCGAAGGCGAGTCCAGAGATACAACATAAATAACATCCGAATTTTACCCTGATGGGTTTAATTATTACCACCGAAGTTTTTGACATAACAACGTGGTTCAGAGTTTTTGAAACAGCGAAATCAAACTAAGCGGAAAGCGAGAACACCACGGGAGGCCAGCCATCCTCCACCCACTCCAGCTCCTAGCCGGGCGGGATCTCTCCGGGCCACACATCACCAAAGGCATTACCTAGAGCAACAGATTATAGCAAGGCTGAGTATACTAATACTTAGCAAGACTTACCCGTCGGTGATAACTAATTCACCAACTCTAGACATGAAAGGCTTTTGGCCACTGGGTTTCTTTTGCTTAAAAGTAACAAAGAGTATGTCCTTACTTTCAAGACAAGGTTCTAGTGGGGATCTCATGGCTAGTGGGTTTATTCTTTTCTAAATTAGCCATCTAGTACAGACAAGGTTGTACCATACAATTAATAAAACATAAAATTCATCAACTTCCATCACTGGGGATCTCATGGCTAGTGGAGTAAGTAGTCTCATATAACGGTGAGAGGCCGACAAACGATTGATTCAAACCTTGCAAGGTAGACCTAAACAAACGGTGGGATGCCCTCACGAGGACAACCACCAAACGGTTCCCAAAAATCCTCAGGTCGGGATAAAAGGCCACAGTCTTTGGTGCAGGCTATCCGGCATACCCCGCGAGGCACCCGGACTCACCATACACCACCGGAAGCTAGTCGTGAGACGCATCCCAAAAGTAGTGAAAGTTAAATCCCTAACCATCTCATTAAGGTACTAGGCTTACCGGTCCCATTCCCGACAACTGATTAGTACGTTCAAACACTTAACCACGATAGCCATTGGACCGGAGTACACATCCCATGCTCTTACCACATGAGCAATCCATTTAAGGAGATCTTATGATTCCTACCTAGGAACCTATTCTCACGAGTGATATCATCACCCGACTTGTAACGGTCCTATAGCCTAGCAGCTATCGACCTATCATTCTAGTAAGGACACAGGAACCTAGGGATCATGCATCTAAGGTTCCATACAACTCTTGAACTTAAATGCACAAGCATTTATAGATAATTGCATATTAATTTTTAAAACACTGGGTTAAATGCACCGAGGCTTGCCTTCGTCAGCAAGGTTAGCCTGAGCACCCTTGGTGTCGTCGAGTACTTCCACGTATTGCAGTGCAGCTTCCGCTTCTCCTTCCTCGAATTCTGGACGAGCGAGTAGTCACCGTCAGGAAGATCTACACGGAATGCAATGCAGGGTTTAGGTGATGTGATAGATTGTTTATCTTATCCAACCCTTGTTGGCCATACTCACGTTAACAATAATTAATTATTAATTTCCTTTTTATGAAGGTTATTATTGATATATGTTTTATTCTTTTAATTTAACACTTTAATTAATGTCTCTCTTTTTTATAATTGTTATTTCATGTGAAGATTTAATACTTCACCTTTCACTAGTAAAGGTGTGTACAACGATAATTAATTACAATTTAATTCATTAAACAGCAAGGGTGTCTTCTTAATTCTTAAGTAAGTTTGGCAACACTTTCACAAAAGGGGAAAGGATTAAAAAGGCATTTTCCTAATTTAATCAAAACATTAATCTATAAAGGCCTCCAAGCTTTTATTTAACAATAAATCATTAAAATTCAGTGGAGGGTTATCTTAAGCATCACAACATCTATACGAAGCCACTGAACACACTTGCAATGCTAGGAAAGCTAGAAAAATAATTATTTTGAAAATAACAAAAGTTAGCTAGTAAATCAAGTTAAATGCACACAAAAATAAATAAGCATCCAAATGCTCCAAACTTCCTCATACATGGTCTCTGGTCCTTAACCATCCTAAAAAAGTAGCAACTACACCTCAAAATACTACTGATCTTGCATTATTAAATTACAAAGGAAAACATGCATATATTAAGAATAAATACTTCTCATCATCCAAAAAATGTGATTAACTCATCCAAGGTGTAACTTGGCATAAGAAGACAACATGTAGATGTTGGGCTCAAGAACATAATTATATTTAGCTACAAAAATCATTTAGACAAATTTTGCATAAAAGGAAAATAATTCATATAAAAAGATCAGTAGTATTCATACAAACTTTGTGCAATTTTTGGCACAGGAGCTAGACATAACATCACAAACAACATATCCAAAAATTAGATACAGAGGACCTATGGATTTTGAGATATCATAGATCTAGGTTTTTCACACATCTATTTTTCATGCCAAAAATATCAAGAAACAGCCTAGGTGAGTATAAAAAAAGTTGTAGTGCACCTCACCAGGAATCTAGCAAAATTGAGTTTGCAATTTTCTAAATTTCTACTATTTTCTAGGGATTTTACAAGTTTCAGCAAAATCTGTTTACTATTGAAGTTACCCTTTTGCACCGAGGACCCTACAAAGATTTAAAACCTTACGAAAACACCCCTAGTTGACGGAAAACTCCCTAGAACTATTTGGGGGCTTATAATCAGGGCCTTGGCCATGGGGAGGCGGCGGCGCCGGCTGAATTCTGGCGAGCCGGCCGCGCTCCCGGCCTGGGAAGTGGTGGGACATGACCATGTGCTCACCTAGGGCCTGGGGGTGGCCAGAGTTGGGGCGGAGAACACGCCGGCGTGGGCGCGCGGTGAAGACCGGCGGTGGCGGCCGCGGCGGCTCGGCTCCGGCGGCAACAGGAGCTCAGCCTGGACAACGAGTGGCATGTGAAGGTCCTATAGGGTCTAGGAAAGGGGCATGGGTGGTTGCCCGGTCGTGGGACGCAGGAGGGAGCACAGCTCGACGGCGGCGGCGCGGATGGCGCGGTGGAGCGGCAATACCGGCGTGAGTAGGGGAGAACGCGCGACATTTATAACGGCGGCTCGGCCGGGATGACGGCAGCATGACCGCGGAGATGCGACCGTGGTACCCGGCCTCGACCGGTGCGCATACGGCGGGGCGCCGCCGACGAATTGGCGGTCCGCGGCGCGCACCGAGCCGGTACGGCGTGGCCCGTGGCACGCGTGCGCCGGGAGGATTCCAACGGCCTCGGGACGCAGCGTATGGGGAAGAGCGAGCCGCAGCCGGCGGGCAGCCCTGGGTGGCGCGCGGCGGCGCCCTAGACCAAATCGTTTTGAAGGTCCCATGTTTGAAATTAAATATCTCCAAAATCTTGTATAAAAGTGCACCAAATGTTGAATACGAAAGCTGTAGATCTCAAACCCACCTACAACTTTCACAAAGGCTATATGGGGTTTTTCTCAATAGATTTTGCTCAGCAAGTTTGTCAACTCTGTATGCCACTCAATTGCAGTGAACAGAAGGTACTGACCTTTGGGCAAGTTTTTCACCTTTTTCCACTCAAAATTTGAAATGCCAATCTACATGAAAGTTGTGTCCCTCAACAAGCTGGACAACTTCCATAAAGGTAGATTTTTAAGTGTTTAGGTGAATTTTGGAGAATGCGGCAAAAGTTCTGGAAGACATCTAGGGTCACTAGGGTTTGAGTGGGGTTTGACCAAGACATTGACCATGGGTTGACCCCACATGTGTGTCCACTTGATCAAAGGTGTCATTAGAGTTGGTTGGTGAGTTTTTCGATGTGACCATTGTCAGCAGGGTTGATCGTGATTTGACCATTGTCAGCAGGGTTGACCGATGATTAGGGTTTATTAAAAACCTGGGGGGTCATAGCCTTCCCCCCTTAAACGGAATCTCGCCCCGAGATTCAATTTAAGAAAAACAAGATAGGTAGGAGAAACTCATGGTTTTGAGATTGCAGGAATCCCGGATACTTGGTGTTGAGGTATTCTTCTGTCTCCCAAGTTGCCTCGTCTTCCGAGTGATGACTCCATTGTATCTTGTACATTCGTACTGATTGTCTTCGGGTCTTTTGCTCCTTTCAGTCCAGCACTCTTAATGGGTGCTCGATGAGCGAGAAATCCGGCTCAATCCAAGCATTAGCTTCTGTGATTACTTCGTTCACTGGCACAGGCATTCCCCTCTTCAATTGGCTCACATGAAACACATTGTGGATTGCGGAAACCGTTCCGGTAATTGGATACGATAAGCCACTGGCCCACATATTTCTATGACTTTATATGGTCCAATGTAGCATGGAGGTAATTTCCCTTTCACACCAAACCATTGCTCACCTTTGGTGGGGGAAACCTTCGGATACACATAATCTCCCACTTCAAAGTGTCGGGGTGCCGTTCCTTTATCATGGTAACTCTTTTGCCTCATCTAAGCCATCTTCAAATTCTCTCTTATCACTTGTACTTTTTCTTCAGCATCTTTAACTAAATCCGGACCAAAGAGTGTCCTTTCTCCGGTTTCCGACCAGTTCAACGGAGTGCGACATCTTTAACTTGTAGGAGAATTCTGCTAAGGATAAACATTTGTCCCAACTCTTATCAAAGTGTAAAATGCTTGCTCGCAACATGTCTTCCAAAATCTGATTTATCCTTTCCGTCTGACCATCAGTCTGCGGATGATAGCTGGAACTACGAATCAACTTGGTTCCTATGCACTCATACAACTGCTCCCAGAAACGAGCTACAAACGGAGTTCCTCTATCAAAGATTATAGTCTTCGGAATTCCATGCAAATGAACTATTTGATCCATATATAACTCTGCATATTGCTGCACTGCAATGAAATGAACGGTCTTGGCGAGTCTGTCTACGATCACCCAGATAGAATCTTTCTTTCTAGCTGTTATGGGTAACCCCACAATGAAATCCATACTAACGTCACCCCACTTCCACGTGGGTATCGACAAAGGTTGGAGTACACCTGCCGATTTCAAATAGTCGGCTTTCATCCGGTGGCAAGTATCGCACTCGGCTACATACTTGGCCATATTAACTTTCATGTTGGACCACCAGAAATTCCGTTTCAAATCTTGGTACATCTTGGTACTGCCGGGATGAATAGAGAATTTGGACATATGAGCCTCATCAAAGATGGCCTTCTTAATTTCTAGATCGACAGGAACTACAAGGCGTTTTCCAAACCAGATCACATCCTAGTGATCCTTCTAGAAACAAGTATACTTGGGATCTCCCTCTGTTAATTTCTATTTGATGATTTGTATACCTTCGTCATTGCGTTGAGCAGTGACAATTCTATCATAAAGATTTGATTCGACAGCTAAGGCATAAAGATTCCCTTGCTGTAACACTTCTAAGTTGAGCCTTCTCATCTCTTCACATAATGGGTCACTAACTAGCTCTAACTCTAGATGATTGCAGTGAACTTTGCAGCTAAGAGCATCCGCAACCACATTTGCTTTTCCGAGGTGATAGTGCACTTCTAGGTCATAATCCTTAATCAACTCAAGCCGTCTCCTCTGCCTCATATTCAATTCTAATTGAGTAAAGATGTATTTGAGACTCTTGTGACCAGTGAAGATATTGCAACGATTACCCATCCGATAGTGTCTCCATATCTTGAGAGCGTGGACAACATCGGCTAACTCAAGATCATGGGTAGGATAATTGATATCATGAGGTCGAAGTGCCCGTGAAGCATAGGCAATGACTCGGCCTTCTTGCATAAGAACGCAACCGAGGCCCGTGCCTGATGCGTCACAGAAAACTTCAAAAGGTTTGGAATTATCTGGTTGCACTAGCACTGAGGCGGAAGTCAAGTGTTGCCTCAAGGTGTAGAATGCTTTCTCACATGCTTCGCTCCACACGAACTTCACTCCTCTCTTGAGCAATTCGGTCATAGGTTTAGCGATTCTAGAGAAGTCTGGAATGAATCAACGGTAATAACCCGCCAAACCTAAGAAACTACAGATCTGATGTACCGACTTGGGTGGTTTCCAATCCATCACCTCTTAGACTATGCTAGGATCTACGGAGATACCATCTTTAGAAATAGTGTGGGCCAAAAACTTCACACTATTCAACCAGAATTCACATTTGGAGAATTTAGCATAAAGCTTATGATCTCGCAAACGTTGTAGGACAATTCGGAGATGTTTGGCATGCTCTTTCTCGTTTTTGGAATAGATAAGGATATCATCAATGAATACCACTATGAATTTGTCTAGCTCCGTCATAAAAACGGAGTTCATGAGGTACATGAAGTAGGCTGGGGCATTTGTGAGACCAAAGGACATCACTAAGAATTCGTAAAGACCATAACGAGTAGAGAAAGCAGTTTTAGGAATGTCACAAGGTCGAATTTTGATTTGATAATAATAACCAAAACGAAGATCGATCTTGAAGAAAACTCTGGCTCCAGCCAATTGGTCAAAAAGAACATCGATTCGGGAAAGAGGATATTTGTTCTTGATGGTCACCGCATTGAGCGGTCTGTAATCCACACATAACCTCAAGCTACCATCCTTCTTTTTGACAAAGAGGGCAGGACAACCTCAAGGAGAAGAGCTCAGGCGAATGTAACCCTTATCTAACAGCTCCTGGTGTTGGTTTTTCAGTTCGGCTAATTCTCTGGGAGGCATACGATAAGGTTGTTTAGAAATGGGTGCGATACCCGGCTGGAGTTCAATTACAAACTCAACATCTCTGTCTGGTGGCATACCAGGCAACTCGTCAGGAAAGACATCCGGATATTCACACACTACTAGAATTACATCAAGAGGGGAGATAATGGTCACATAGGCACAAGATTCTGTACCGTCCTTGAAAGGTAGGTACAACGTAGTGTGCCTGACCGTAGGTGAATTGATCTCTACAATCCTATCTGATATATCTAGAACCACCTTATGCTGGGTCATCCAATCCATACCCAGGATAACATCCATACCTACCAAGCTTACGTCCATAAGGTTTGTGGGAAAGATCTTACTACCTAATCCCAAACATACTCCACGGATTAAGATACTAAAGGTGATTTTCGCTCCCGGAGTGATTATGTTATAAGCGGAATTGGTATGAGAACCCTTCAAAACCATTTTGCCTAATAGGTTCTCACTTATAAAACCGTGGGTAGCTTCTGAATCAAACAAAATCTTAACAGGAGTATCATTGATAGAGAATCTACCCGTTAACTGAAGCTCCCTCTGGAATGTCACTCATGGTGGTGAAATTCAGCTTGCCTTGGCGGACTTGCACCATAGGCTTCTTAGCGGGAGTGGCACACTTGTTCCCTGCACCTTGATTCTACGAATTGGGCTTGATCTGCTTGGGCTTGGGGCAATCACTGATGTAATGCCCTGGTTGACCACAGTTGAAACAACGCACGATCACCAATGTTGCGAGGAGGTGCATTAGACTTTCGAGCCTGCTACTGAGCATTTCGGAACTGGAAATTCCCAGAAGGTTTGCCCTGGGATGGCTTCATCGTCCAGCGTCCAGTTGAAGACTGCTGGGACGGGTTTGGAACATTGTTTTTCACAAAGCGAAACTTCCTGTTAGTT
Organism: Cenchrus americanus; assembly: GCA_947561735.1. Lineage (NCBI taxonomy): Eukaryota > Viridiplantae > Streptophyta > Magnoliopsida > Poales > Poaceae > Cenchrus > Cenchrus americanus. The sequence continues at coordinate 150,117,205 of OX387242.1, read as the reverse complement.
CTGCTGCCAAGAGCAAAACCAGACGGCCTCTTCTTGTCCCTGTGGGCCTTTTTCATGGCATCCTCCTGGGATATAGCCTTGTTCGCAAGCTCATGGAAATTTTCTAGCTCAAGCAAGTTCAGTCGCTCATATAACTTGCCATCTAGCCCATCACGAAACCTTTCCATCTTCTTTGCATTAGTATCTACGTGATGTCCACCATATTGGCACAGACTGTTGAACTTCTGGGCGTAACGGTACACCGTATCAGATCCCTGCCTGAGGGCCAACAACTCCCTCATCTTTTTATCAATTAATCCCTTGGGGGTGATGGTTCTTGAAAGCTTGCTTGAAATCATTCCAAGTGACAGCACGCCCTTGCTGCATATTTTGTATCAGAAATTCAATTGTTCTGACAGTTCTTTAATGCTTTCTTCATTTTCAGGAAATTTATCTGCCTCTGATGAGGGACCTTGCAGAGAGGCTTTGGCGTCATTTCAGTCAGAACTTTGAAGAAATCCAGCTAATAAACTCAAATCATGTCTCTGAAGTTGTGTCTTTGGACGATGTGTCTCTCAACTTGTGTCCTTGTAGAGCATGTTTTTTATGATCCTTTGTTGTTGTGGTGTCTCGTCTAGTTACATACGTAGTAAATGCAGTTACATACGTAGTAAACAATAAGTAAACTTATATAATAAAAATAAAACTATATTTACAATACTTGATTATGTTCAACGCATCGTCTTTACAAATATTTATAAAACTTTGTGGGACCCACCCGTCAGCGGGTCACACCGAAACGCACCCCTCAAATACGCCAACCGTTCAGAATATTTGGGTAGCTGGCGATTAGGAATGTGGCGCCAGTTTTTCCCATCCGAATTATTTAACTTCCCCAAACTACCGCGCAACCATGACTGGGGCCACCACGCCGGGTTACTAGACTAGAAAGTCGCGTGTCTATACTTTCCATCCCTTATCCCCTCGCAAAACAAATCTACATCTCGTTCAGTTAGGGGCCAGGTAGTCGACAACGACCGCCGCCGCCGCCAAGCTGCTTCTCTCCGTACACGAGGATGCCGACGTCCAGCGAGCCGGCAAGGGTGACCCCTACGTCCTCTGAAGCGCAGCACACACCGTCATCGGCCATGCTACCTAGAATGTTCACACCAACCTCTATTGCGGCGAATGCCAAACCAACCACCAGCATGCCCCCAGGGCTAGGGCGGCGGATGCGCTCTTTGGGTCATCATCACCTTCGGGCGACCTAGAAGGATTCGTCGACGGCACTGTAGATGCAGACCAAGATGTTGTACCTTCATCTCAGGACGAGACGGCCGAGGCCATGTACGCTGTTTCGTGGTTCGATCTTTCCCCTCGTACGTACTGCTTGCTACATTTCATGCATCTGTGCACGCACTTGTACCCTAGATTTCATTCATTTGATCACGCTATTTGCACACCAAATTTCTTCACATTATTGATATGACATCAAAATGAATGCGCAGATCATTAGATGAGGAGCATTGGACCGTATATATGTTTGAAAAGGGTATAGATGGGGCGCTAGATAAAAAACATACTTGTTACCCTCTTGGTAAACAAATCACCCTTCAAACCATAAATAGACTGAAACAAAAACTGGGGTATCGGAACAGTCACACTTTTTACTACAAGACTAGAATTTCTGACCCTCCTGCGGAAGCAACACTCACTGAGATCGACCTCGACATCGATGTAGAAAGAATGAAAAAAGATTCACGAGGAGGAGATGGTGATCAGATTAGTTGTCTCCAGAGAGCTAATACCTATAAACCATACCATGGCCATAACACCTTTGAAATCCAAAAAGTGTTTACACACAAGCTGATGATGATGATGATGAAGAAGTAGAAGAATGTGACTTAGATGAATACAAACTTTGGCTAGCTGAAATGCATCAAGAGAAGAAAGCCTTGGGTAAGATATGGTACAACCCAATATTTGTGTATTTATACTGATGAATTTGCATGTTCAGTCACCTGATTGAAATTAATTATGAATCCTATTTCAGAATTAAAAGACATATTCAGGGATGACACAATCGACACATGCCGAGAATACTTGAATGTTGCAGGACTACTTGAAGACATCGGTAATATCCCTCTTCTAATTTGCAAGCAAATTACCATTCTTTCTCAGACTACAAAATGTGATAGGTCGACATATGCTACTGAATTCTTTGCAGAACAATATGTGGACCCCACCTTCATTTTGCAACGCAGGAATGAAATGAACCCAACACCTGTAGTGCAGCCTCCATCTCATGCTCGGCGTTGGAAACATGTGTTTCATAGAAATTACTTGTCTATTCATACTATTTTTTTGGGTATTATCACATGTTGTTCGCATGGAATAGGCTCACAAAATGTGAAGAAAAGAGGACACGGTCCCGTAAGAGCCTTGACGGTAATCGCCAAGAGACCGCTCATTCATTGATGAAGTGGTCATGTATACAAGGAAAAGGGCTCCAATCATTGGAGTGAAATCATGGAAAAATGTCAGGAAAGAAGTCAGAAACGCAATAGCAACTGATGTATTGGTAATAATAGACTTTGCTTTTCAGTGCAATTCAAAGAAAAACTAATATATCAACTCACATAGTATTTTCATGCTATTGTGATTATATAACAGGCAAAGTGGGACGTGGAGGATAATGTTGAATCAAGGGAAAAGATATGGGCCATTGCTAGGGAGCGTTACAAAGGATGGCATTCAACTTTCAGTGCTACAGCCAAGGCATACAACAACTACCACCAGACAATGTTACATAAGCCTCGAGAATTAGATATTATTGAATGGCACTATCTGTTGAAGTATTTTAGTACATCTAAATTCAAGGTTTCTTCCACATTATTACTATTATTGACCAATACATAATTCATTCAAATGGCAATGTATGTTTCTTTAAGATTTTTGTTCATAACTTTACATTGTATAGGAAAGGAGCACACAAAATTCTGCGATTCGAGGCCAACAAATGACAAGACATTTGTCAGGCCTAAGCCTTATTCCCAGCGCAGCTACGAGAAGGTAATAATTGGAGAAGCACATCTCCAATCTTTCTTGCAGGACGAAGAATATTAATCTGTTATTTTCTTCACATAATAGAGAGACCCAGAAACTGGAGAAGAGCCCGATGATATAGAACTTTGGTGGATAACTCACACTAAGCAGGGGGATTGGACAGACGAACAATCTAAAAATGTCTATGTGAGTTCTCAATGAATTAGTACATAAATTACTATACATAGTCCATGTAACAATAGAATGCAACCAATCTCTTGTTTAACTAACTCCTCCACCTGTGCCTTGCAAATGTTAGGACAAAGCTAGCAGCGTTATTGCTGAGGCGGAATCAAATGCAGAGAACAACTTCGTTTCTCAAACGGAAAAAAACGAGATGTTGCAAAAATCCTACAACAAAGTCACAAAGTGCAAATCAACCAAGTTGCATGGAAATGGGTACCTGGCAAAAAACCCAACTAGAAGGCAGCTGCTCAATGCGAAGAGTGAGGAACAAAATCGTAGGGAAGAGCTACAACATCAGGAACACGTCGAGCTCATGGACACATTTGGGCAGCTACAAGAAAAAATTTCAGCGTGGGAAGAAGAAAGGGAAACGGAAAGGACAGAACATGAACGACAACTTGAAGAAAGTGAAACGAGAAGGCAGGCAGATCTGCAACAGCTTAAGCAAGAGTTACTATCAATGCTGCAAGCAACAAATGGACATGCACAAGTTCCACAGGTACTGGTAAAGCTATTTGCATGAATGAGTTTCTTTCCTTGGGTTCTATATATGAATGTTTGTATCTGTTCATAGGTTGACCAGCTAATATCTGTCCAACCAAGCAACAATGTCACTAAATCTATCGACGTGGCGGCGACTTCATCAATCACCCAGCAAAACAACCTTGTCACTGAATCTGCAGACAACGTGGCAGCGGATGCATCAATTCCTACAACTGGGAATGTACAGCCAGACACCAGGAATGTGCTCTCTTCTACTTAGGTTGTTCTCGACTTCACAACTTGTTACTAGTACATATCATCAGTTACTGATCAAATTACGCCTAATCTTGTCCTTCCAAATGATTGGTTCATAGGAGAAGGAATCTGAAGACGTTGGAAAACAAGTCTTGCGCAAAACTAGAAGCACTAAAGGTGTTAACATTCCTCAAACACAATCCACCGTCCCTCCCGTTACACAAATTTCTTCTCAACATCTACAGGTACAGGCTGCACAAAGGAGATGACAAAGCACCAAAAAGATGTGAGGTGAAGTTTTTTCAACTCCTCTTCCTGCTGTAAATGTAATTCATGTTTCGCTTGTCAAAGTGTGGTTATGGTTGTGATAATTACTTGATGTCATTATGCTATTTTTTTGAATCGCAATCAATCTTTGGTTTGCTATATGTTGTTGTTCCACAAATTCAAATATTAGAGATTATTTCATGCTAGCTTAAAATTTTTGTTGATTCTTTACAGGTGATCCTTGCATTGAATCCCCCATTTGCTGATCAAGTGTTGGGATTATCTCCAAGTCACCATTTGTAGACCAAGTTCTTCATGTTCTAGCAAATTTGCCTACTATGTGTTGAAACTATGTCCCGTGCCAAAATTTTCAGTATTTAAGTACTTCATGAGTCATGTAATAACTCAGTGGATGGTTGAATGTTGGTTCATTAACTATAAATGCATAGTTATATTTATCTGATGATGTTAATTAATGTTTCAAATTAGTTCTGCAACATAAATGAGCGTGGCAGAATACACCATACGTTGCAAAGGATAAATCATCATATCACAACCAGTGTTTTTCGTTGCCTTTCGCATCCCATGGCCCACAAAACAATTTGGATGCAATTGTGTCTATTGCAACCAAATATGGCATATTGAAACACATTTTGTGTGTTGCATTAGGGGGAAATCTAGTAGTGGATCCAGACACGTGTCCTCCGATTTGAAGCTTCCGACGCCCTGCGACCCCAAACCGGCCAGACCGGTTCTCCAAACTGGTCAGGCCAGTTTTGGCCTGACAGCCACGCCCGGTCTTCGCCCTCAGCTTTGTGGCTCAGCCGAGTAACCCAGTGGTTTTCTGGTGAACCACCGCAAACCCTGCGAACTTGATGTAGTCTCTGCCAATCACCACTCATAACTTCGCTCCCACGATGTCCCGGCTCAACCTTGGTTTTCTGGCTCAACCAAGAAACTGTCCTCGAATTCATCTTGCCGTTCTTGCAACCACGAGGTCCACACTTGACCCCGCTGGCCACCTGGTCCCTAGAACCAAGCCTAATTGTCTTCTCCACACCTGGAGGCCTCACCGGCAACGACCTTTCGCGCTTGTTCTTCACCTACGCCAACACCAGTCAAGCTGCGACCTGCACCTGCAATACTTAGCCAAGAATCAGTCCACACACCGTTGTCAATCATTCATCACACCAGGAAGCAACCATCCACCAGTCCTCGAACTACACATGGTCCTCAATCTCCCTCTTGATGAGTGCACTGACAACACACACATTTGGTAATCAAAGAGAAAATGAAAAAAAGGAAAGAAACGAATAAAAGAAACTCCAATAAGCGATCGAAAGCTGAGAAAGGCAAAGAGCAAGATCACTTGAAGAAGACAAGTCTCGGACCCCTTAGGCAAGGGCAACGTCTCGACACATCCGAGACAAAACCACGCTCAAGCAAATAGCAGAAACCACAAAAGCATACAAGAGCTCCCCTGCACATATGCAAACTCTCCCCTGAACAAGTGCCAACTCTGGGCACAAACCGGTCAGGCCGGTTCCCAAAACCGGTCAGGCCGGTTGCCAAAACCGGTCAGACCGCTTTGGTACAGCAGACCACACCCCCCAAAAGCCAAAAATGCAAAAGAAATGCACAAGCTCCCCCTTGACTCTTGGCATAGGTTCTAGGGATGCATTGCAACTTTTCTGCACCTTTCTTTCTCCCCCTTGTTGCCAATGCATGAATCATGGCCCACATTTGAAAAAGTGCAACCTAGAGCTTCTCAAGTATACAAAATTCATCACAAGATGCTACACATGTCCAAATGAGCAAGTTAGATACTCTACAGCTTCGCAATGACATCAACTTCATGACTACCAAGTTTCACGACCATTGGACGAAGCTAAGATAGAATTGAGAAATTTTGCGAAAAATTACCCTCTCATCAGCAAAGTCCTAAACATGAACAAAACATGTCAAAATGGCAAAGCCACACAAACTTCATGCTAGGACAACCACTCTAATCATAAGACCATCACAAACACCCACAAGCACCTCATGTCATGTCAAAGCCACCGAGCCATGTGCCTACTTCTATATATGAGACTTCTCATTGGTAGGCATCATGCAACGGTTTAGCACCCAAAGCAAATTAAATTTAGCAAATGAGCCTTTGGCCCCATATGATCAAAATAAGATATCCAACCACAACTTAAGCATAACCACGCCAGTAAAACATGTCAAGATCATATAAAGGCTTTTACTCACAAGAGAGCATATATGTGACATAGCCATCAACCATGCATTATGAATCAAGATCATCAAGAGCTAAGACAAACTAACCAGAGCATACCAAACTAGCTCACAAGATCATATATAGCACATCATGGTGAACAATGTATATGAGAGAAGCTTTTCCTACAAAATGCACATGATACAAAATCCATGAAATCTAAGATACAAGGATGCCGATACATCATGTTACATATGCCTTGCCAAATGCAAGAAATGCACAAAGGAAAGCTATACACATGCTAGAATGGAGCTCCCACACACCAAACTCAAGAAATCAAACAAACACCAAGCTCCCCCCGCAAACGAGTGAAAGTTGCTTAATCTAGGGGTTTGGCGAATATATCTGCTAGTTGGTCATGTGTGGATACATGGATCAAAGCTATCTTCCTTTTCTCTACGTTGTCTCTCAGAAAATGATACCTCACTTCTATGTTCTTGGTTTTGGGTTGGAGCACTGGGTTCTTTGCAACACTTATGGAACTAGTGCTGTCACATAGAAGTGGAACATGGGTATACTCCTCACCAAAGTCACTCATAGTTTATGTGATCTAAAGGAGCTGAGGCAACAACTAGCTGTGGCAACATACTCTGCCTCAGTAGTGGATTGAGCAACACTCACTATTTGCGGGAAGACCAAGACACCGAAGAAGATCCCAAAAACTGGCAAGTCCCAGAAGTGGACTTCCTATCCAACCGACACCCGGTAAAACCGCATCTGAAAAAGCATGAAGAGCCAAAGAAGAAGACGTGGAGTACCAAAGTCCGAATTCGGGAGTGTGACGCAAGTACCTGAATATGCTCTTGACCGCTTGCCGATGCGAAGTCATTGGAGATGCTTGAAAACGAGTGCACAAATATAACGAGAACTGGATGTCCGGCCTCGTCACCGTCAGGTAGAGGAGTGACCCGATCATGCTCCGGTACTCCTTCTAGTCCATGTGTTCACCTTCCTCATCCGCATCAATAGCTGTAGTCGTACTCATAGGCGTCGCCATGGCCTTGGAATCCTCCATATTGATTTATAGCCCGAGGAAGAACTGCAACTCACCCATCATGCTTATCTCAAATTCCCTGCTCATATCATCTGCAAACCTTGCAACGAGAGAGTTAGACGAGCCACCAAAGACAATATCATCCACGTACACCTGCACAATCAGGATATCTATACCCTGCCTGAGGAGAAATAAGGTTTGATGGACCTTCCCCATCTCAAACCCTCTCTCAAACAGGAAAACCCTCAACCTACTGTACCAAGCTCTAGGTGCCTGCTTCAACCCATACAACGCTTTCCTCAACTTGTACACCCGATGGGGGTACTTCTCACTCTCAAACCCCAGTGGTTGCCTCACATACACTTCTTCCTCCAACACACCATTGAAGAAGGCACTCTTCACATCCATCTGGTGTAACTTGAACCCTTTAGCCACAGAAAAGGCTAGAAGGATCCTAATTGCCTCCAAACGAGCTACGAGAGAAAAGTAAAGGACCGATAAGGCGAACCAGAGAGGGGGAGTGAATGGGAGCTGATGAAAATTCTTCTCGAAGGAGATGGAGACTCCAACAAGATGAACACGGCTTCCAACACACGTCTCCGACTCACTACCCAAGTTGGCCAAGCCCACGTAGCCACTGGAATGCCACTGGACCTAGGAACCAACACACAACCTTCCGACCCGAGAACGCAGCGGAACACCAAACCTCGAGTCCACTCACCAACACCGGTCAGACCGATGAGCACCACCGGTCAGACCGGTCCCTGCTGGTGAAACTTGGCGACTTTCACTAAGTGGCTCCACATCGGTCAGGCCGGTGCGACACACCGGTCAGACCGGTCTAAGCCTGAAAGCCCCCAGATCGCCAAACAGGCCAACCGACCTCCAAACTGACCCAAACTCGAAACATCCCCAACATAGGACAACAACAAACTCACCCAGACGTTCACCCGAGCAAAAACCCACCAAGGGTTGCACCGGTAAGACCGGTCAAGAGCACCGGTCAGACCGGTGTAGCCTGGGCAGCTCGGGATGAACAACACCCGCGGGTCAACTCCCCCAAATCCACACTTCGATCTACCGAATCGCTCCACAGACTTGAACAAGACTTTGGGGATAATAGGAACACCTCATGAGGAGTCCATAGCCAAGTTTAATCCCACCAAAACTTGTCCAAAAAGGAGGAATCGAAGAAATCCCGCCAAGAACACCTCTAACCCTAGAACTCGGGAAACCCCAAAATCGAGCCCCTTTACTCACGGATTTGGGAGGGGAATCACAGCCCAAAGAACCACTAAGGGTTCCCACAAATTTCCCCCATCAAATCCCCAAGAGGAAGGTCCCGAAAACACCCCAAGAAAAACACCAAGAAAGGGCTCCGAAAATCACCACCAAGAACAACCGGGAACAAAACAACAAGGCCTTGAGGAACCACGCCGAATCATCTATACATGCCACAAAGGTTCATACAAGGTCTAGCTTGCCGCCCGATCATCCAACCCTCTCACAAGGTCACACCATGAAGCTCTCAAGCTAGTCCCTATGGAAATCCAGAGAAAATAGGAAGGCAAAATAGGAAAGCAAATGAACTAGGGTTCCAAGAGGTTGGCTGCCATCCTCTCGCCTCATGGGTTATATAGGAGGCAACCGAAAGTCTAAACTACCCTTACTTAATAACTAGGGATACAACCCCCTCAACGGCGTTTTTGGAAGTCTTCAGATTTTCTCCATCGGACGGATGCCCAGCGACCGCAACCTTCTTAGCCTCGATGCAAGCCTTGCGATCCCGACGCGTGTCCTCTGCTTCGAAGATTCGGGACTGCGTCGTCGCATACCAGTCAGACCAGTGCTCCTCATCGGTCAGATCGGTACCCACCAGTTAGACCGGTCTGGCACTGCTGCAGCACCGTCTTCGGTTCTTCGGTCTTGGCTTTGTGGATCAACCAAGGAACCCAGTGGTTTTCTGGTGAACCACTGGAAACCCCACGAACTCAGTGTTGCCTCCGCCAATGTCTACTCATGACTCGGCTCCCACGTAGTCCCGGCTCGACCTTGGTTTTGAGGCTCAACCAAGAAATCGTCCATGACTTCATCTTGCTGTCCATGCCACCATGCGGCCCGCACTTGACTCCGCTGGCCACTGGGTCCCTCGAACGAAGCCTACTTGCCTTCTCCACACCTGGAGGCCTCACCGGCGACGACCATTCGCACTTGTTCTTCACCTGTACCAACACCAGTCAAGCCGCCACTTGCACCTGCAATACTTAGCCAAGAATCAGTCCAGACAACGTTGTCAATCACTCATCACACAAGGAAGCGACCATCCACCGGTCCTCGAACCACACATGGTCCTCAATCTCCCCCTTGATGAGTGCATTGACAACACGCACAAAAAATAACAAGAGAGAAAAGAAAAGAAAAAGAAACGAAAAAAAGAAACTCCAATCAAGCGATCGAAAGCGAAACAAAGGCAAAGAGCAAGATCACTTGAAGAAGACAAGTCTCGGACCCCTTAGGCAAGGGCAACGGCTCGACACATCCGAGACAAAACAAAAGCCCAAGCAAAGAGCGCAAACCACCGAACCAAAGCTGGAACAACCACAAAGAGCTCCCCCTGCACACATGTAAGCTCCCCTTGAACCAATGCAACTCCCCCTGGACGAATGCATGCAAACCACATGAAACAAGGCAGCTGCAACAACATCAGCTCACACAGGTCAGACCAGTCACCACCATTGGTCAGACCGTTGCCCAACATGTGCACAGGACCAGCACTCTGACCGGTGAGACCGGTGACCTCGACCGGTCAGAATGGTGCACAACAGAGCCAGAAATGGCTCGAAACCACCTGAAAACCTTCTAAATGCATCCAGCAAGCCATCTCAAGCTCCAACTTCTCCCCCTTGTTGGCAATGCATGAATCAAGCCGAAAATGCAAACCTTTCAACCTAAAGCTTCTCAAATAGACAAAATTCAACAAAGAATGCTACACATGTCCAAATGAGTAAGTTAGATACTCTATAGCTTCGTATCGACATCAACTATAAGATCACCAAGTTTGACAACCATTGGACGAAGCTAAGATGGATTTGGGCAATTTTGCGAAAAATTTGCCTCTCATGGGCAACGTCCTAAACATGATCAAAAAGGACAGCCATTCTAATCATAAGACCATCACAAACACCCACAAGCACCTCATGTCACGTCAAAGCCACCGAGCCATGTGCCTACTTCTATGCATGAGACTTCTAATTGGTAGGCATCATGCAACGGTTTAGCACCCAAAGCAAATTAAATTCAGCACATATGACATGGGAGCACATTTTCCAAGCATTTTACATTTCATTTTTAGATTCATATATGTTATATGAAATGTCTTTGCGACAAAAAAGAACTTATGCCCCTCCACAAGATGAGGCAAGAGGGCTAAACATTCATGATGGCAAATGAGCCTTTGGCCCCATATGATCAATAAACTAGCTATCTAACCACAAATTAAGCATAACCAAGCCACTAAAACATGTCAAGATCATATAAAGGCATTTAAACATGAGAGAGCATACATGTGACAATTTTTCAAAAAACATAGCCATCAACCATGGATTATTCATCAAGATCATCAAGAGCTAAGCCAAACTAACCATAGCATACCAAACAAGCTCACAAAGACATAAATAGCATTCCATGGTGAACAATGTATATAGGAGAAGCTTTTCCTATCCAATGCATATGATACAAAATGCATGCAATCTAAGATACAAGGATGCCTATACATCATGCTACATATGCCATGCCAAATGCAAGAAATGCACAAAGGAAACTATACATATGCTACAAAGGAGCTCCCACACACCCAACTCAAGAGATCAAACACACACCAAGTTCCCCCGCAAACGAGTGAAAGTTGCATGATCTAGGGGTTTGGTGAAAATATCGGCTAGTTGGTCATGTGTGGGTACATGGATCAAAGCTATCTTTCCTTTCTCTACGTTGTCTCTTACAAAATGATTCCTCACTTGTATGTGCTTGGTTTTGAAATGGAGCACTAGGTTTTTTGCAACGCTTATGGCACTGGTGCTATCACATTGAAGTGGGACAAGGGTATACTCCTGAGGACCATGTGTGGTTCGAGGACCGGTGGATGGTCGCTTCCTTGTGTGATGAGTGATTGACAACGTTGTGTGGACTGATTCTTGGCTAAGTATTGCAGGTGCAGGTTGCGGCTTGACTCGTGTTGGTGCAGGTGAAGAACAAGCGCGAAAGGTCGTCGCCGGTGAGGCCTCCAGGTGTGGAGAAGACAAGTAGGCTTCGTTCGAGGGACCCGGTGGCCGGCGGGGGTCAAGTGCGGGCCGCATGGTGGCATGAACAAGCAAGATGAAGTCGTGGACGGTTTCTTGGTTGAGCCTCCAAACCAAGGTCGAGCCGGGACTACGTGGGAGCCAATTCATGAGTGGAGATTGGCGGAGGCTACACCGAGTTCGCGGGGTTTCCGGTGGTTCACCAGAAAACCACTGGGTTCCTTGGTTGATCCACAAAGCCAAGACCGGAGAACCGAAGACGGAGGTGCAAGCGGCACCGAACCGGTCGACCGGTGGGTCTGACCGGTCTGACCGGTGGGGACCGGTCTGACCGGTGAGGAGCACCGGTCTGACCGGTGTGCGACGACGCAGTCCGGAATCTTCGAAGCGGAGGACACGCGTCGGGATCGCATGGCTTGCGTCGAGGCTACGCAGGGCGCGGTCGCCGGGCATTCGTCCGATGGTGAAGACATCAAGAATTCCAAATCCGCCCTTGAGGGGCTTGTATCCCTAGTTAGTAGAGAAGGGCATTTTAGACATTCGGTTGCCTCCATATAACCCAAGAGGTGAGAGGATGGCAGCCAACTCTTGGAACCCTAGCTCATTTGTTTTCCTATTTTCCACCTATTTTCCTTAGGTTTTCTCTAGGACTAGCAAGAGAGCTTCACGGTGAGATTTTGTAGAGAGGGATGGATGATCGGGCGGCTTGCTAGACCTTATACGAACCTTTGTCTCATGTATAGATGATTCGGCGTGGTTCCTCAAGGTTTGGATGTGTTTTCCTCGGTTGCTCTTGGTGGTGGTTTTCGGAGCCCTCTCTTCGTGATTTCTTTGGGGTGTTTTCGGGGCTTTTCTCTTGGGGATTTGATGGGGGAAATTTGTGGGAACCCTTCGTGGTTCTTTGGGCTGTGATTCCCCTCCCAAATCCGTGAGAAAAAGTGCTCGATTTTGGGGTTTCTTGAGTTCTTGGGTTGGAAGTGCTTTCGGCGGGATTTCTTCGATTCCTCCTTTTTGGACGAGATTTGGTGGGATTAAACTTGGCTATGGACTCCTCATGAGGTGTTCCTGATATCCCCAAAGTCTTGTTCAAGTCCGTGGAGTGATTCGGGAGATCGAGAGTTGGATTTGGGGAAGTTGACCCGCGGGTCTTTGTTCATTCCGAGTCGCCTGTGCCACACCGGCTCGACCGGTGCTCTTGACCGGTCCGACCGGTGTAGAGCCACTTAGTGGAAGTTGCTCGTGTTCACCGCAGGGACCGGTCCGACCGGCCGCTCACCGGTCCCGACGGGTGTGGGTCCGTAGACTCGAGGTTTGGTTTTTCCGCTGCGTTTCTCGGGTCTGAAGGTGGTGTGTTGGTTCCTAGGTCCAGTGGCACTCCAGTGGCTACGTGGGCTTGACCAACCTTGGTAGTGAGTCGGAGACGTGTGTTGGAAGCCGTGTTCATCTTGTTGGAGTTTCGATCTCCTTCGAGAAGAATTTTTATCGGCTCCCATTCACTCCCCCCCCTCTCGGTTCGCCGTATCGGTCCTTCAAGTGGTATCAAAGCCGGTTCGGGTCTTTGTTGACTCTAACCAGTCTAAGATCCAAGGATGGCGTACCAAGAACGGGGTTCGGGTCCTCCACACTTCGATGGCAAGAACTACCGGATGTGGAGCAAGCGGATGGGTGCGTTCCTCCGCGGAAAGGGTCAGCCGCTTTGGGATGTCACGGTGGACACGAGCTATGTCCGGCCGATGGATTTCCTAGCTCCGGGGTCGAGGGACGGATTCGACGCCAACAATAAGGCGGTCGACTACTTGTTTCGTGCTTTCTCGTCGGCCCCGAGTTCGATCGGGTGCACACCGAGCACTTGGCTTGTAGGATTTGGGCGGTGTTGAAGGAGGCTCATGTTGGGAACGCCCGGTGTTCGAGCACGGTTGTATGCGACCTACGGAGAGAGTACGAGAACTTCACTCATCTCCCGGTGAGTCCATCGATGCCTTGTTTCGAGGTTCACGGTGGTGGTGAACAACATGAGGGCCAATGTGGACGTGCTCCCGTACGATGATCATGATAGAGCGGTCAAGCTCTTACACTCTTTGGATCGTACGATATGGGGCGGAAAGTTCGAGGCCATAGTCGAGTCGGAGAGGTATGATACTCGACGGTGAACGAGCCGTTCTCGAAGCTCAAGTCGGCCGAGGTGGATAGGGGCATGACCGCCAAGCTCGAGGGACCGACCGATTCCCATAGTCTTGCCCTCGTTGGTGGTTCCAAAGGAAAGACTAACTCTAACCCATCCACCGGGATGTTCTCGTTTTCCTCTTTGATGTCTATGCCAGATGAGGAGTTTGATGACCTTGGAGAGGACGAGCTGGCGCTGTTGACGAGGCGGTTCGAGAGGCTGCACGAGAACCGCGTGAACATGAGGAGGAACACGAGGACTTGCTTCCAGTGCGGCAAGCCGGGACACTTCGTCGCCGACTGCCCGGAGAAGGCCGAGAACAAGGACAACTACAAGCACAAGCCGAGGATGAACGATGGCAAGTACCGTTCGAGGCGCGACCACAAGAGCAAGCACAAGAACAAGTACAAGGACGAGCGACGATCGAGGAAGAAGGAGGGCCGAGGCAAGGCCCGAGCGATGGTGGGAGCGAGCGACGTCGACTCCAGTTCCGCGTACTCCACCTCGAGCTCGAGCAGCAGCGACGACGAGGGAGATCGCCGCAAGAATAAGAAGTCGTCCAAGAACCTTTGCGGGCTGAGCTGCTTCGCGAGAGACGGCTTCTGCACCATGGCGTTGAGCTCCGGCAGCAAGAAGAGCACACAGAGCGACTCGGACTCTGAGTCCGACGACGAGGTGCGAGATGAGCTTCCCTTCTTGCGCCAGGAGAATGAGAGGCTTGGCTCTTTGCTTGATAACCGTGATGACATGCTTAGAGAGGCCAAGAAAATGAGGAAAGAGCTTAGGGCTTCACTCGAGGATGCTAGGACTAGAGTGGTCGAGCTAGAGACACGGGTGCTTGATAGCAAGCTTGAGATTGATTCGCTTAAGGCTAGCCCCGTTGTTTCGATGAGAATGATTGTCTTGATTGCTCCATATTCCTTGCTGATCTTGCTTTGTTTAAGGAGAAGCATGCCTCCAAGTTTGAGGAACTAGATGTGCTTAGGGTTGAAGTGGCTGAGCTTAAGTCTAGACCTGCTTTGCTAGGTGCTTGCACTTCTTTCCCTGTTTTGCATGCTAAAATTGATGAGATGCATGCCTACACTAGTTCGCTCGAGGCTAAATTGAAGGAACCCATGCCTACATCTTGCTCTACCTGTGAAATGCATGCATTGAAAAATTTGGAGCTTCCACATTATGTTGATCGTCTGCAGGATGAGAATGATGAATTGAGGAAGTTGATGGGTTGGTTGTCCGGTCACGAGCCTCAGTTGAGGATGATGATCGAGGCCTTTAAGAGGCAAGATGGTGAGGGGCTTGGGGCAAACAAGGTTGGTGAGGGAAGTGGAGAGAATATCCCGGAGCCACCAAAAACCCACCATAAAAATGATTTCCCACCAAAACCTAACCATCTAAGGAACCGACTAGACACAACCCCAGCTCCACCCGTGTTTCCTACACCCACAAATGATCTACAAAAGCCTATCAAGTTTGTGAGCACTTCGGGGAAGGTGTTCTTTGGGAAGGAGAGTGAGAAGGCTAGTGGTGAGAAACCGGTGGAGGGCTTGAGTGGAGAAAAACCGAGTGAGCAGCCACATCCCAAGCCAAAGCCTAAGCTTGTGAGGTTCCATTGTGGCTATTGTGGGAGAGATGGCCATAAGGAGGAGTTTTGCTTCAAGAGGAAGCGAGAGGAGAGAATGAAGAAGGAGTGGGCTAACAAGGACAAGTACCACCCTTCCGATGGTGTACTTGAGCCTTGTATGCAGATGCCCAGGGGCAAGGCGACTGTGAGGACAGTTCGGGCTTGGGGAGAGAAGAAGGCTGCAGGTGGTGCTGCTGCCCAGGTCACACCGGTCAGACCGGTGTGGGGCACCGGTCAGACCGGTGCAGGCCTGGACAGACAGCTGTTCGGGTTTCGAGCTCGTACAGGTGTGAGGGTTGTTTCTGGTGGTCGTGGTTCTGGTGGTTGGGCTGGAAAGGGTGCAGGTGGTCAGTTTGCCAGGCGTTCTCCACCTCGTGCTCAATACGGGGATTGGAGGAGTCGTGGCGGTGAGTTGGAGAGGAAGGACGTTCCACGGGCTTTCTTGCGTGGTTTTGGTCCTCCTCCGGGCGAGAGAGGGGTGGTTCCCTCGGGGTGGTTACCGTGGTGGTGTTCGTGGAGGTAGCTTTGGTAGGAGAGATGCTTTGGTTGGTGCTAACCCCACTTTCGAGCAAATGGCTTGGCACTGGTTTTCCTCCTTTGGTTCTAACCCCGTCTTGCCGAGTCGTTTGTTCGCTCACGTGCCTATTTTTGATTTGCGAGGTGGGAGACTTGAAGAACATTTGGTTGATTGACTCCGGTTGCTCGAGGCATATGACCGGGAGACAGGGGGTGGTTCTCAAGTCTCGTCCGTGGTGACGAAGAGGTACATCACCTTTGGGGACAATGGGCGTGGGCGTGTGCTTTCGAAGGTGAGATAAAAGTGAGTGACAAGATCACTGCGAGGCGTGTTGCTCTTGTTCAATCGCCGGGGTACAATTTGCTTTCGTGTCCCAATTGTTGGATGAGGGCTTTGAGGTGTTGTTTCGGCCGGGGTGGTTCTCGGATTGTGGACTCTCGAGGGGACCTTGTTTGTATGGTCGTTCCCGAGGGTCGGGTGTTTCGTGCTGATTTTTCTCGGTCTTCGGGTGTGGAGCGTTGTTTCTTGGCGGTTCTTCGAGTGAGTTGTGGAAGTGGCATAGGAAGTTGGGTCACTTGAGCTTTGACCTTTTGTCTCGCTTGAGTAAACTCAATTTGGTCCGAGGATTGCCATGGTTGAGGCTTGAGAAAGAGTTGGTTTGTGCTCCATGTAGGCATGCCAAGATGGTGGCCTCTTCTCACCCGTCTCTCACCGATGTGATGACTGAGCGTCCATGCGAACTGCTCCATATGGACCTTGTTGGCCCAGCTCGTGTGCGATCTGCGGGTGGGAAGTGGTATGTCCTTGTTGTGGTGGACGACTATTCTCGGTATGCGTGGGTGTTCTTTCTGGAGGATAAGGGGGAGACGTTTGGTTTTGTTCGAGATCTAGTCTTGAGGTTGAGGAACGAGAGGCACGGAGATGCCATACGAGCTATCCGCAGTGATAATGGCTCGGAATTCAGGAACTCTCGTTTTGAAACCTTTTGTCATGACTTGGGTCTTGAGCACCAGTTTTCGAGTCCGTATACGCCTCCCAGAATGGTGTTGTGGAAAGGAAGAACATGACCTTGTGCGAGATGGCTCGGACGATGCTTGATGAGCATAGGACTCCGAGGAGGTATTGGGCTGAGGCGGTGAATACCGCGTGCTATGTGTCGAATAGGATATACCTCAGAGTGCACAAGAAGAAGACATGCTATGAGTTGATGCATGGTCGCACACCCAAGGTGTGTCACTTCCATGTCTTTGGTTGCAAGTGTTTCATTCGAAGAAAGGCGGGGAAGTTGGATAAGTTTGAGGCTAGGTCCGTCGATGGCATTTTCTTTGGTTATGCATCTCATTCTAGAGCATATCGTGTGCTCAATCTTGAAACTAACCAAATCGTGGAGACTTGCGAGGTAACTTTCGACGAGACGAGCCACGTAGTCGCCTTGTCTTTGAGTGTGCAGGTGATGATGAGCTTGGAGAGGAGATCTTTCAGGAGGAGGAGCATGAACATGGTGATGATGAAGATGGCGGTGCGGTGCCCCCGGCTGAACATGTACCCACTACTTCGACTACGATGATGGATGGACCCTCTGCTACACCTACGACAACAAATCAAGAACGAGGAGAAGCTGATGTTGAGGGGGAGGTAGCTTCGAGGCGAGAACCTCCCCGGCGAGTTCAGGTGGATCACCCAGCTTCGAGGATCATCGGCGACATGAATGAACGCACTACACGGTCGAGGGTTCGAAACAATTCCCATTTTGCTCATGCTGCATTTGTTGCTTCTTTCGAGCCCAAAGACATTGGACACGCACTATCTCGATCACAATTGGGTTAACTCGATGCATGAGGAGTTGGAGAACTTTGAGAGGAATCGGGTGTGGGAGTTGGTTGACCCTCCCCCGGGGTGTAAGCCGATTGGTACAAAGTGGGTGTGGAAAAACAAAGAGGGAGAGAAGGGTGAGGTTGTGAGGAACAAGTCGAGACTTGTTGCCCGGGGGTTCGGTCGAAGGAGGGGATCGACTACGAGGAGACCTTTGCTCCCGTAGCCCGTTTGGAGGCGATTAGGATCCTTCTAGCCTTTTCTCGTGGCTAAAGGGTTCAAGTTGCACCAAATGGATGTGAATAGTGCTTTTCGAATGGAGTGTTGGAGGATGAAGTGTATGTGAGGCGAGCCTCCGGGGTTTGAGAGTGAGAAGTACCCCCACCGGGTGTACAAGTTGAGGAAGGCGCCGTATGGGTTGAAGCGGGCGCCTAGAGCTTGGTATGGCGAGGTTGAGGGGGTTCTTGTTTGAGAGAGGTTTTGAGATGGGGAAGGTCGATCGGACCTTGTTTTTGCCGAGGCAGGGCGAGAGATATCCCGATTGTGCGGGTGTACGTGGATGATATTGTCTTTGGTGGCTCGTCTAACTCTCTTGTTGCGAGGTTTGCAGATGATATGAGCGGGGAGTTTGAGATGAGCATGATGGGTGAGTTGCGGTTCTTCCTCGGGCTACAAATCAAGCAATCAAAGGAAGGAACATTTGTGCACCGAGGCTAAGTACACCAAGGACATTGTGCGGAAGTTCAAGATGGAGGACTCCAAGGCTATGACGACGCCGATGAGTACGACTACGGCTCTTGATGCGGACGAGGAAGATGAACACGTGGACCGAAGGAGTACGGAGCATGATCGGGTCACTCCTCTACTTGACGGCGACGAGGCCGGACATACAGTTCTCAGTGTGTCTGTGCGCTCGTTTTCAAGCATCTCCGAGGACTTCGCATCGGCAAGCAGTGAAGCGAATTTTCAGGTACTTGCGTCACACTCCCGACTTCGGCCTTTGGTACTCCGCGTCCTCTTCTTTGGCGCTTCATGGTTTTTCAGACGCGGATTTTGCCGGGTGTCGGTTGGATAGGAAGTCCACTTCTGGGACTTGCCAGTTTTTGGGTTCTTCGTTGGTGTCTTGGTCTTCCCGTAAGCAGTCGAGTGTTGCTCAATCCACGACCGAGGCCGAGTATGTTGCCGCTACTAGTTGTTGCTCTCAGCTCCTTTGGATCACCTACACCATGAGTGACTTTGGTGAGGAGTATACCCATGTCCCACTTCAATGTGATAGCACCAGTGCCATAAGCGTTGCAAAGAACCCAGTGCTCCATTCCAAAACAAAACACATAGAAGTGAGGTATCATTTTCTGAGAGACAATGTCGAGAAAGGAAAGATAGCTTTGATCCATGTACCCACTCATGACCAACTAGCCGATATTTTCACCAAACCCCTAGATCAAGCATCTTTCACTCGTCTGCGGGGGGAACTTGGGGTGTGTTTGATTTCCTGAGTTGGGTGTGTGGGAGCTTTCTTTTGCCGGTGGTGTCGAGCCCGTTTTGCCTCCCCTCGAGGAGCCGGTTTGTAGCATATGTATAGCTTTTCTTTGTGCATTTCTTGCATTTTGCAAGGCATATGTAACATGATGTATAGGCATCCTTGTATCTTAGATTGCATGCATTTTGTATCATATGCATTGGTTAGGAAAAGCTTCTCTCATATACATTGTTCACCATGGAATGAGATATATGTCTTTATGAGCTTGTTTGGTATGCTACGGTTAGTTTGGCTTAGCTCTTGATGATCTTGATGAATAATCCATGGTTGATAGCTATGCTTTTGAAAAATGTCACATGTATGCTCTCTCATGTGTAAATGCCTTTACATGCTCTTGACATGTTTTTGTGGCTTTGCTATGCTTAATTTGTGGTTGGATAGCTAGTTTATTGATCATATGGGGCCAAAGGCTCATTTGCCATCATGAATGTTTAGCCCTCTAGATTTATCTTGTGGAGGAGCATAAGTTCCTTCTTGTCGCAAAGACATTTCATGTACCTTTTACAAATCTGAAAATGAAATGAAAAATGCTTGGAAATGTGCTCCCATGTCATATGTGCTGAATTTAAATTGCTTTGGGTGCTAAACCATTGCGTGATGCCTACCAATGAGAAGTCTCATACATAGAAGTAGGGACATGGCTCGGTGGCTTTGACATGACATGAGGTGCTTGTGGGTGTTTCTGATGGTCTTATGATTAGAATGGCTGTCCTAGCATGAAGTTTGTGTGGCTTTGCCATTTTGATATGCTTTGATCATGTTTAGGACTTTGCTCATGAGAGGCAAGTTTTTCGCAAAATTGCCAAAATCCATTTTAGCTTCGTCCCATGGTTGTGAAACTTGGTGATCATGTAGTTGAGATCGATACGAAGCTGTAGAGTATCTAACTTGCTCATTTGGACATGTGTAGCATTCTTTGTTGAATTTTGTCTATTTGAGAAGCTCTAGGTTGAAAGTTTTGCATTTTTGGCTTGATTCATGCATTGCCAACAAGGGGGAGAAGTTTGAGCTTGAAATGGGTTGTTGGACGCGTTTAGAAGGTTTTCAGGTGGTTTCGAGCCATTTCTGGGCTCTGTTCTACACCGGTCTGACCGGTGAAGGGCACCGTCCGACCGGTGTGAGTGCTGGTCCTGTACATATGTTAGGCACCGGTCGACCGGTGGTGATGACCGGTCGACCGGTGTGAGCCGAAAGTGCTTGCTTGGTGTCTGTTTCATGTGGTTTCGTGCATGCATTCGTCCAGGGGGAGTTGCATTGGTTCAGTGGGAGTTTGCATGTGTGCAGGGGGGAGCTCTTTGAGAGTTTTCGAGCTTTGTTTCGGTGATTTGTGCTCTTTGCTTGAGCTTTGCTTTGTCTCGGATGTGTCGAGCCGTTGCCCTTGCCTAAGGGGTCCGAGACTTGTCTTCTTCAAGTGATCCTGATCTTTGCCTTTGTTTGGCTTTCGATCGCTTGTTGGAGTTTCTTTTTGTTCGTTTCTTTTCTTTTTCTTTTCTCTCTTGTTACTTTCATGTGGGTGTTGTCAATGCACTCATCAAGGGGGAGATTGAGGACCATGTGTGGTTCGAGGACCAGGTGGATGGTCGCTTCCTTGTGTGATGAGTGATTGACAACGTTGTGTGGACCGATTCTTGGCTAAGTATTGCGGGTGCAGGTTGCGGCTTGACTCGTGTTGGTGCGGGGTGAAGAACAAGCGCGAAAGGTCGTCGCCGGTGAGGCCTCCGGGTGTGGAGAAGACAAGTAGGCTTCGTTCGAGGGACCGGTGGCCGGCGGGGGTCAAGTGCGGGCCGCATGGTGGCATGAACAAGAAGATGAAGTCGTGGACGGTTTCTTGGTTGAGCCTCAAAACCAAGGTCGAGCCGGGACTACGTGGGAGCCAATTCATGAGTGGAGATTGGCGGAGGCTACACCGAGTTCGCGGGGTTTCCGGTGGTTCACCCCGGAAAACCACTGGGTTCCTTGGTTGATCCACAAAGCCAAGACCGGAGAACCGAAGACGGAGGTGCAGCAGCACCAGACCGGTCTGACCGGTCTGACCGGTGGGGACCGGTCTGACCGGTGAGGAGCACCGGTCTGACCGGTGTGCGACGACGCAGTCCGGAATCTTCGAAGCGGAGGACACGCGTCGGGATCGCATGGCTTGCGTCGAGGCTACGCAGGGCGCGGTCGCCGGGCATTCGTCCGATGGTGAAGACATCAAGAATTCCAAATCCGCCCTTGAGGGGCTTATATCCCTAGTTAGTAGAGAAGGGCATTTTAGACATTCGGTTGCCTCCATATAACCCAAGAGGTGAGAGGATGGCAGCCAACTCTTGGAACCCTAGCTCATTTGTTTTCCTATTTTCCACCTATTTTCCTTAGGTTTTCTCTAGGACTAGCAAGAGAGCTTCACGGTGAGATCTTGTAGAGAGGGATGGATGATCGGGCGGCTTGCTAGACCTTGTACGAACCTTTGTCTCATGTATAGATGATTCGGCGTGGTTCCTCAAGGTTTGGATGTGTTTTCCCGGTTGCTCTTGGTGGTGGTTTTCGGAGCCCTCTCTTCGTGATTTCTTTGGGGTGTTTTCGGGGCTTTTCTCTTGGGGATTTGATGGGGGAAATTTGTGGGAACCCTTCGTGGTTCTTTGGGCTGTGATTCCCCTCCCAAATCCGTGAGAAAAAGTGCTCGATTTTGGGGTTTCTTGAGTTCTTGGGTTGGAAGTGCTTTCGGCGGGATTTCTTCGATTCCTCCTTTTTGGACGAGATTTGGTGGGATTAAACTTGGCTATGGACTCCTCATGATGTGTTCCTGATATCCCCAAAGTCTTGTTCAAGTCCGTGGAGTGATTCGGGAGATCGAGAGTTGGATTTGGGGAAGTTGACCCGCGGGTGCTGTTCATTCCGAGCTGCCCAGGCCACACCGGTCTGACCGGTGCTCTTGACCGGTCTGACCGGTGTAGAGCCACTTAGTGGAAGTTGCTCAGGTTCACCTGCAGGGACCGGTCTGACCGGTGCTGCTCACCGGTCTGACCGGTGTGGGTCTGTAGACTCGAGGTTTGGTTTTTCCGCTGCGTTTCTCGGGTCTGAAGGTGGTGTGTTGGTTCCTAGGTCCAGTGGCACTCCAGTGGCTACGTGGGCTTGACCAACCTTGGTAGTGAGTCGGAGACGTGTGTTGGAAGCCGTGTTCATCTTGTTGGAGTTTCGATCTCCTTCGAGAAGAATTTTTATCGGCTCCCATTCACTCCCCCCCTCTCTGGTTCGCCGTATCGGTCCTTCAACTCCTCGCCAAAGTCACTCATGGTGTATGAAATCCAAAGGAGTTGAGAGCAACAACTAGCAGTGGCAACGTACTCGACCTCGGTAGTGGATTGTGCAACACCCAACTATTTGCGGGAAGACCAAGACACCAAAGAAGAACCGAAAAACTGGCAAGTCCCAGAAGTGGACTTCCTATCCAACCGACACCAGGCAAAATCCACGACTGAAAAACCTTGAAGCGCCAAAGAAGAGGACGCAGAGTACCAAAGGCCGAAGTTGGGAGTGTTATGCAAGTACCTGAAAATTTGCTTCACCGCTTGCCGATGCGAAGTCCTCGGAGACACTTGAAAACAAGCACACAGACATACCGAGAACTGGATGTCTGGCCTCGTCACCGTCAAGTAGAGGAGTGACCCGATCATGCTTCGGTACTCCTTCTGGTCCACGTGTTCACCTTCCTCGTCTGCATCAAGAGCCGTAGTCATACTCATCGGCGTCATCATAGCCCTGGAATCCACCATCTTGAACGTCCGCACAATGTCCTTGGTGTATTTAGCTTGGTGCACAAATGTTCCTTCCTTTGATTGTTTGATTTGTAGCCCGAGGAAGAACTGCAACTCGCCCATCATGCTCATATCAAATTCCCTGCTCATATCCTCTGCAAACCTTGCAACAAGAGAGTTAGACGAGCCACCAAAGACAATATCATCCACTTACACCTGCACAATCAGGATATCTCTGCCCTGCCTCAGTAAAAATAAGATCTGATCGAATTTCCCCATCTCAAAACTCTCTCAAACAAGAACCCCCTCAACCTACCATACGAAGCTCTAGGCGCCTGTTTCAACCCATACAATGTCTTCCTCAACTTGTACACCCGATGGGGGTACTTCTCACTCTCAAACCCCGGAGGTTGCCTCACATACACTTCTTCCTCCAACACACCATTCAGGAAAGCACTCTTCACATCCATTTGGTGTTACTTGAACCCTTTAGCCACGGAAAAGGCTAGAAGGATCCTTATCGCCTCGAAATGGGCCATAGGAGCAAAGGTGTCCTCGTAGTCGATCACCTCCTTCTGACTGAACCCCTGAGCAACAAGTCTCGACTTGTTTCTCACAACTTCACCTTTTTCTCCATCTTTGTTCTTCCACACCCACTTTGTACCAATCGGCTTACACCCTGGGGGAGGGTCAACAAACTCCCAAACCTGATTCCTCTCAAAGTTGTCCAACTCCTCATGCATCGAATTAACCCAATTGTGATCAGATAGTGCGTGTCCAATGTCTTTGGCTCAAAAGTAGCAACAAATGCAGCATGAGCGAAATGAGAATTGTTCCGAACCCTCGACCGTGTAGTGCATTCATTCATGTCGCCGATGATCCTCGAAGCTGGGTGATCCACTTGTACTCGCCGGGGAGGTTCTCGCCTCGATGCTACCTCCCCCTCAACAACAGCTTCTCCTCGATCTTGATTTGTCGTCGTAGGTGTAGGAGAGGGTCCGTCCACCACCGTAGTCGAAGTAGTGGGTACATGTTCAGCCGGGGGCACCACACCGCCATCTTCATCGTCACCAAGTTCATGCTCCTCCTCCTGAAAGATCTCCTCGCCAAGCTCATCATCACCTGCACACTCAAAGACAAGCTGACTACGTGGTCGTGTCTCGTCGAAGGTTACCTCGCAAGTCTCCGCGATTTGGTTAGTTTCAAGATTGAGCACACGATATGCTCTACAATGAGATGCATAACCAAAGAAAATACCATCGACAGACCTAGCCTCAAACTTATCCAGCTCCTTCCCTTTCTTTAGAATAAAGCATTTGAAACCAAAGACATGGAAGTGACTCACCTTAGGTGTGCGACCATGCATCAACGCATAGCATGTTTTGTTCTTGAGCACTCTGAGGTAAATCCTGTTTGACACATAGCACGCGGTATTCACCGCCTCAGCCTGATACCTTCTCGGAGTCCTATGCTCATCAAGCATCGTCCGAGCCATCTCGCACAAGGTCCTATTCTTCCTTTCCACAACACCATTCTGGGAAGGCGTATACGGACTCGAAAACTGGTGCTCATGACCCAAGTCATGGCAAAAGGTTTCGAAACGAGAGTTTCTGAATTCCGAGCCATTGTCACTACGGATTGCTCGTATGGCATCTCCGTCCCTCTCGTTCCTCAACCTCAAGACTAGATCTCGAACAAAACCAACCATCTCCCCCTTATCCTCAAGAAAGAACACCCACGCATACCGAGAGTAGTCGTCCACCACATCAAGGACATACCACATCCCACCCGCAGATCGCCCACGAGCTGGGCCAACAAGATCCATATGGAGCAGCTCACATGGACGCTCAGTCATCACATCAGTGAGAGGCGGGTGAGAAGAGGCTACCATCTTGGCATGCCTACACGGCGCACAAACCAACTCTTTCTCAAGCCTCAACCGTGGCAATCCTCGGACCAAATTGAGTTTACTCAAGCGAGACAAAAGGTCAATGCTCAAGTGACCAAACTTCCTATGCCACTTCCGCAACTCACTCGAAGAACCAGCCAAGAAACAACGCTCGACACCCGAAGACTGAGAAAAATAAGCACGAAACACCTGACCCTCGGGAACGACCATACAGACAAGGTCCCCTCAAGAGTCCAAAATCCGAGAACCACCAGGACGAAACAACACCTCAAAACCCTCATCCAACAGTTGGGACACAGAAAGCAGATTGTACCCCAGCGATTGAACAAGAGCAACACGCCTGAGAGTGATCTTGTCACTCACCTTAATCTCACCTTCTGAAAGCACACGCCCACGCCCATTGTCCCAAAATGT
Organism: Cenchrus americanus; assembly: GCA_947561735.1. NCBI lineage: Eukaryota > Viridiplantae > Streptophyta > Magnoliopsida > Poales > Poaceae > Cenchrus > Cenchrus americanus. Next base: position 150,091,646 of record OX387242.1, on the reverse strand, counting down.
GATGTACCTCTTTGTCACCACCGGGACGAGACTTGAAAACCACCCCCTGTCTCCGGTCATATGCCTCGAGCAACCGGAGTCAATCAACCAAATGTTCTTCAAGTCTCCCACCTGAAATTCAAAAACGAGCACGTGAGCGAAAAAACTACTCAGCACTGGGGTTAGTACCAAAAGAGTAAAACTAGTGCCGAGCCATTTGCTCGAAAGTGGGGTTAGGACACACCATACCATCTTTCCTACCAAAACTACCACGATGAACACCACCTCGGTAACCACTCCGAGGAAACCAACCTTCTCTGCCTGGAGGAGGACCAAAACCACGAAAGAAAGCCCGTGGACCGTCCCTCCTCTCCTTCTCAAAGCTACGACTCCTCTCATCCCCGTAGTAAACTCGAGGGGGGGGAATGCCTAGCCACCTGACCTCCTGCATACTCTGCAGCCCAACCACCAGAACCACGACCTCCAGAAACAACCCTCACACCTGTACGAGCACGAAACCCAAACTGTTGCCTGTCCATGCCTGCACCGGCCTGACCGGTGACCCACACCGGTCTGACCGGTGTAGCCTTGGCAGCAGCACCTCCAACAACCTTCCGCTCTCCCCAAGCCCGAACAGTCCTCACACTCGCCTTGGCCCTAGGCATCTGCATACGAGGCTCAAGTACACCATCGGATGAGTGGTACTTGTCCTTGTTAGCCCACTCCTTCACCATTCTCTCCTCTCGCTTCCTCTTGAAGCAAAACTCATCCTTATGGCCATCTCTCCCACAATAGCCACAATGGAACCTCACAAGCTTAGTCTTAGGCTTGGGCTGTGGCTGCTCACTTGGTTTCTATCCACTAAACTTCTCCATCGGTTTCTCCTCACTAGCCTTCTCACTTTCTTTCCCAAGGAACACTTTCCCCAAAGTGCTCACAAAATTGATAGGCTTTTGAAGGTCATTTCTTGGTGTAGGAAACACAGGTGGAGCTGGGGTTGTGTCTAGTCGGTTCCTAAGATGCTTAGGTTTAGGAGGGAAATCATTTTTGTGGTGGGTTTTTGGTGGCTCTTGGATATTCTCTCCACTTCCCTCACCAACCTTGTTTTCCCCAAGTCCCTCACCATCCTGCCTCTTATATGCCTCGATCATCATCCTCAACTGAGGTTCATGACCAGACAACCAACCCATCAACTTTCTCAGCTCATCATTCTCATCCTGCAAACGATCAACATAATGCACAAGTTTCAAATTCTTCAAAGCATGCATTTCACAGGTAGAGCAAGATGTAGGAATTGGTTCTTTCAGCTTAACCTCAAGGGAAGCAGTGTATGCATGCATCTCATCAATCTTAGCATGCAAAACAAGGCAAGAAGTGCAAGCACCTAGCAAAGCAGGTCTAGATTTAAGCTCAGCCACTTCAACCCTAAGCACATCTAGTTCCTCACATTTGGAGGCATGCTTCTCCTTGAACAAATCAAGATCAGCAAGAAAGATGGAGCAATCCGCACAATCAACCTCATCAGAAACAACAGGGCTAGCCTTAAGGGAATCAATCTCAAGCTTGCTATCAAGAACCTGTGTTTCTAGCTCAGCCACTCTAGTCCTAGCATCCTCGAGTGAAGCCCTAAGCTCTTTTCTCATTTTCTTGGCCTCTCTAAGCATGTCATCACGGTTATCAAGCAACGAGCCAAGCCTTTCATTCTCCTGACGCAAGAAGGGAAGCTCATCACGCACCTCGTCGTCTGAATCAGAGTACGAGTCGCTCTGTGTGCTCTTCTTGCTGCCAGAGCTGCGCCATGGTGTAGAAGCCATCTCTAGCGAAGCAGCTCAGCCTGCTCAGGTTCTTCGACGATCACCTTCATCTTCACTGCTGCTCGAGCTCGAGGTGGAGTACGCGGAACTGGAGTCGACGTCACTCGCTCCAACCATCGCTCGGGCCTTGCCTCGGCTCTCCTTCTTCCTCGATCGTCTCTCGTCCTTGTGCTTGCTCTTGTGGTCACGCCTCGACCGGTACTTGCCATTCATCCTCGACTTGTTCCTGTAGCCATCCTTGTTCTCGACCTTCTCCAGGCAGTCGGCGACGAAGTGTCCCGGCTCTCGTCAGCAACGCCAGCTCGTCCTCTCCACGCACATCAAACTCCTCATCTGGCATAGACATCAAAGAGGACAAAGAGAACATCCTGGTGGATGGGTTAGTGTTAGCCTTTCCTTTCGATCCACCAACGAGGGCAAGACTATGGGAATCAGTCGGACCCTCGAGCTTGGCTGTCATGCCCCTTTCCACCTCAGTCGACTTGAGCTTCGAGAATAACTCGTTCACCGTCAGAGTGTCATACTTCTCTGACTCCACAATGGCCTCAAACTTTCCGCCCCAAATCATACGATCCAAAGAGTGTAAGAGCTTGACAGCTCTATCATGATCATCATACGGGAGCAGGTCCACATTGGCCCTCATGTTGTTCACAACCACCATGAACGTCTAAAACAAGGCATCAATGGACTCACCGGGGAGATGAGTGAAGTTCTCGTACTCTCTCCGGTAGTTGGCATACATCCAAGCCTGAACCTGGGCATTCCCAACATGAGCCTCCTTCAACACCAACCAGATTCTACAAGCCAAGTGCTTGGTGTGCACCCGATCGAACTCAGGCTGACACAAGGCATGACACAAGTAGTCGACCGCCTTATTGTTGGCGTTGAACATGTCCCTCGATCCTGGAGCAAGGAAGTTCATCGGCTGGACATAGCCTGTGTCCACCGTGACATCCCAAAGGATCTGACCCTTTCCTGAGAGAAACGCAGCCATCCGCTTACTTCACATATGGTAGTTCTTGCCATCGAAGTGTGGAAGACCCGAACCCCGTTCCTGGTACGCCATCCTTGGATCTTAGACTGGTTAGTGTCAATAAAGACCCGAACCAGCTCTGATACCACTTGAAGGACCGATACAGCGAACCAGAGAGGGGGGTGAATGGGAGTCGATAAAAATTCTTCTCCAAGGAGATGGAGACTCCAACAAGATGAACACATCTTCCAACACACATCTCCGACTCACTACCCAAGTTGGCCAAGCCCACATAGACACTGGAGTGCCACTGGACTTAGGAACCAATACACAACCTTCCGACCCGAGAACGCAGCGGAACACCAAACCTCGAGTCCACTGACCAACACCGGTCAGACCGGTGAGCAACACCGGTCAGACCGGTGAGCACCACCGGTAAGACCGGTCCCTGCTGGTGAAACTTGGCGACTTCCACTAAGTGGCTCCACACCGGTCAGGACGGTGCAACGCACCAGTCAGACCGGTCTAAGCCTGAAAGCCCCCAAATCGCCAAACAGGCCAACCGACCTCCAAACGGACCCAAACTCGAAACAGCCCCAACACAGGACAACAATAAACTCACCCAGACGTTCACCCAAGCAAAAACCCACCAAAGGTTGCACCGTTCAGACTGGTCAAGAGCATCGGTCAGACCGGTGTAGCCTGGGCAGCTCGGGATGAACAGCACCCGCGGGTCAACTCCCCCAAATCCGAACTTCGATCTCCCGAATCGCTACACGGACTTGAACAAGACTTTGGGGATAATAGGAACACCTCATGAGGAGTCCATAGCCAAGTTTAATCCCACCAAAACTTGTCCAAAAAGGAGGAATCGACGAAATCCCGCCAAGAACACCTCTAACTCTAGAACTCGGAAAACCCGAAAATCGAACCCCTTTACTCATGGATTTGGGATGGGAATCACAGCCCAAAGAACCACGAAGGGTTCCCACAAATTTCCCCCATTAAATCCCCAAGAGCAAGGTCCCAAAAACACCCCAAGAAAAACACCAAGAAAGGGCTCCGAAAATCACCACCAAGAACAACCGGGAACAACGCATCAAGGCCTTGAGGAACCACGTCGAATCATCTATACATGCCACAAAGGTTCATACAAGGTCTAGCTTTCCGCCCGATCATCCAACCCTCTCACAAGATCTCACCATGAAGCTCTCAAGCTAGTCCATATGGAAATGCAGGGAAAATAGGAAGGGAAAATAGGAAAGCAAATGAACTAGGGTTCCAAGAGGTTGGCTGCCATCCTCTCACCTCATGGGTTATATAGGAGGCAACCGAAAGTCTAAAATACCCTTACTTAATAACTAGGGATACAAGCCCCTCAAGGGCGTTTTTGGAAGTCTTCAGATTTTCTCTATCGGACGGATGCCCGACGACCGCAACCTGCTTAGCCTCGATGCAAGCCTTGCGATCCCGACGCGTGTCCTCCGCTTCGAAGATTCGGGACTGTGTCGTCGCACACCAGTCAAACCGGTGCTCCTCACCGGTCAGACCGGTCAGACCCACCGGTCAGACCGGTCTGGCACTACTGTAGCACCGTCTTTGGTTCTTCGGTCTTGGCTTTGTGGATCAACCAAGGAACCCAGTGGTTTTCTGGTGAACCACTGGAAACCCCGCGAACTCGGTGTAGCCTCCGCCAATCTCCACTCATGACTCGACTCCCACGTAGTCCCGGCTCGACCTTGGTTTTGAGGCTCAACCAAAAAACCATCCATGACTTCATCTTGTTGTTCATGCCACGATGTGGCCCGCACTTGACCCCGCTGGCCACCGGGTCCCTCGAACGAAACCTACTTGTCTTTTCCACACCTGGAGGCCTCACCGGCGATGACCTTTCGCGCTTGTTCTTCACCTGTACCAACACCAGTCAAGCTACCACCTGCACCTACAATACTTAGCCAAGAATCAAACCCCGCTGGCCACCGGGTCCCTCGAACGAAGCCTACTTGTCTTCTCCACACCTGGAGGCCTCACCGGCGATGACCTTTCGCGCTTGTTCTTCACCTGTACCAACACCAGTCAAGCTGCCACCTGCACCTACAATACTTAGCCAAGAATCAGTCCACACAATGTTGTCAATCACTCATCACACAAGGAAGCGACCATCCACCGTTCCTTGAACCACACATGATCCTCACAAAGGTCTCCTCGTAGTCGATCCCCTCCTTCTGATTGAACTCCAAAGCAACAAGCCTTGACTTGTTTCTCACCACTTCACCTTTTTCTCCCTCTTTGTTCTTCGACACCCATTTTGTTCCAATCGTCTTACACCTTGGGGGAGGGTCAACCAATTCCCACTTGATTCCTCTCAAAGTTCTCCAGCTCCTCATGCATCGAATTAAACCAACTATGATCAGATAGTGCGTGTCCAATATCATTGGGCTCAATGAGGACTAGGAGCGTCCCAATGGTCGATGGATGACCGCTCCTCAGTGATGAGTGATTGACAACGGGTGTTGGACTGACTCTTGGCTTAGTGCGCAGGTGTAGGCTGCGGCCTAGTTCGTGTTGTTGCAGGTGAAGAACGGGCGTGAAAGGTCTTCAGCCTTGAGGGGCCTCCGGGAGATGGAGAGACAAGTAGGCTCGGTTCGAGGGACCCGTTGGACAGTGGGACTAGGTGCGGGCCACATGGTGGCGATACGAGCAAGACGAAGTCATGGACAATCGAGCCGGTGCACGGTGGCGGTCGAGTCAAGTGGTTTGGCGGGAGGCCGGACCGAGCACGCAGGGTTTGGTGGTTTGCCCACAAAACCATCGGAGGACGGTTTCTTGGTTTGGGCCTCAAAACCAAGTACGAGGGCCCAACACGGCGGAGATGGGATCCGGGCGTGTCGGGAAGCTTCGATGCGGAGGACACGCGGCGGGATCGCATGGCTTGCGTCGGGAGGACGCGGGGTGCGGCAAAGGCGTGGCCGTCCGATGGCAAGACCCACAAACATTACCTAAATGCCCCTACGTGGGTTGTATCGCCAGTAGTTAAGTTAGGGGTAGTCGAGTCATTTACCACTCCGGTGGGACCTGATATATAAGCCATGAGTGTGTGTGGATGGTGGGCTCTCTCCGCGACTTAGGGTTTGATTTCCTCCTTTCCATTTCTCATTTTCGTAGCTATTTTCTTCTCCATTTTCTCTAGGCTAGCATGAGAGCTTCATGAGAGATTTGTTGAGAGGGATGGATGCTAGGGCGGCATGCTAGACCTTGTGAACCTTTCCAGGTTTGCATAGAAGATTCAGCGTTGTGATTTTCCTGGTCTTTTTGTGCTTGTTTTCGTGCTTTTGTTCTCGGTGTGATTCCGCGGATTTGAGTGGGTTTCTCCCCGGATTTCTTTGAGGGAAACATGGACAGATGTCTCGTGCATCTTTGTGATTGATCTTGTGCCCTCAAACGTTGGGAAACCACTTCGATTCAAGAGTTTTCGTTCGGTGCTCTAGCTTTTAGTGGTGCTCAAAAGATTCGCGATTCCCGGTGATTTAGGGAGTTAGGAGGCAAGATTTTTGGGCCATAGCATCCTTGTGTGACGCTTTTCAAGTCCCCAAACCCTTGTCTCTATAGCTTCAACCATTTGGGAAATCCGATGATGATTTGGGGGAGTTGACCTTCGAGGTCGAGCAGTTTTCTGCTCTGTCCGCGCGGCGCGGACGGTCCGCGGGTTGCGAGTTCATCCGGTGTTCTTCGTGTTCTTGCTCGCCTTTCATTTCGATCCGTCGCGATTTTGAGTTTTGGTTGGACGGAGTTTTGGACGGTCCGCAGAAGCGGGCGGACGGTCCGCGGGTGCCTGGCGGACAGTCCGCGTGCTCCCCGCGGACGGTCCGTTCTCTCGGGTCGTTTCTGTTGGTTCTGTGTGATTTAACGGATGGCCCGCGGTGTAGGGCCGGACGGTCCGCAGTGTTGGCGCGGACGGTCCGCGGCAGCAGGCCGGACGGTCTGCGAGGCCAGTGCGGACGGTCCGCCCCTCCTGGCCGGACGGTCCGCCAGAGCCTGTGAGCTTTGCTTCTTAGTTCGATTCCTCCCTTCCTTTCCCGTGCTTCCGCGTGTGCTTCAAGGAATCGTTCCTAAGGCTAGAGGTTGATCCATAACCTCGTTGTCTTGGCGATTGGTGTGTGATTTGATCCATCGCTTGTGTGTGACTGGGATTTCACTAGGGCATAGGCCGGGTTCTTTGGGAAAAATTTTTACCGGCTCCTATTGACTCCCCCCCTCTCTAGTCGCCATCTGATCCTTCACTCAAAGGTGGCAACAAAAGTAGCATGACCGAAATGAGAATTGTTCCGAACCCTCGACCGTGTCGTACGTTCATTCATGTCGTCGATGATCCTTTAATCTAGGTGATCCACTTGTACTCGCCGGGGAGGTTCTCGCCTTGATGCTACCTCCCACTCAACAGTAGCTTCTCCACCATCTTGGTTTGTCATCGCAGGTGTGGGAGAGGGGTCATCCAACACCGTAGTCGAAGTAGTAGGTACATGCTCAGCCACGGGCACCACACCGCCATCTTCATCATCTCCATGTTCATGCTCCTCCTCCTGAAAGATCTCCTCGCCAAGTTCATCATCACCTGCACACTCAAAGACAAGCTGACTACATGGCTGCGTCTCATCGAAGGTTACCTCGCAAGTCTCCACGATTTGGTTAATGTCAAGATTGAGCACACGATATGCTCTAGAGTGAGATGCATAACCAAAGAAAATACCATCGACCGACCTAGCCTCAAACTTATCCAACTTCTTCCCTTTCATAAGAATGAAACACTTGCAACAAAAAACATGGAAGTGACTCACCTTGGGTGTGCGACAGTGCATCAACTCGTAGTAGGTTTTCTTCTTATGCACTCTGAGGTAGATCCTGTTCGAAACATAGCACGCGGTAATCATTGCCTCAGCCCAGAACCTACTCAGAGTCCTATGCTCATCAAGCATTGTCCCAGCCATCTCACACAAGGTTCAGTTTTTCCTTTCCACAACACCATTTTGAGGAGGCGTATACAGACTCGAAAACTGGTGTTCAAGACCCAAGTCATGGCAAAAGGTTTCAAAACAAGAGTTTCTTAATTCTGAGCCATTGTCACTACGGATTGCTCATATGGCATCTCCGTGCTTCTTGTTCCTCAACCTCAAGACAACATCTTAGACGAAAACAAATGTCTCCCCTTTCTCCACTAGAAAGAACACCCACGCATACCGAGAGTAGTCGTCCACCACAACAAGGACATACCACTTCCCACCCATAGATCGCACATGAGCTAGGCCAAGAAGGTCCATATGGAGCGGCTCACATGGACGCTCAGTCATCACATCGGTGAGAGGCGGGTGAGAAGAGGCTATCGTCTTGGCATGCCTACACGGCGCACAAACCAACTCTTTTTCAAGTCTCAACCGTGGGAATCGTCGGACAAAATTGAGTTTACTTAAGAGCGACAAAAGGTCGAAGCTCAAGTGACCCAACTTCCTATGCCACTTCCACAACCACAAGTCACTAGAATAACAAGCCAAGAAGCAACGCTCAACACCAGAAGACTGAGAAAAATCAGCTCGAAACACCTGACCCTCGGGAACGACCACACAGACAAGGTCCCCTCAAGACTCCAAAATTCGAGAACCACCAGGCCGAAACAACACCTCAAAACCCTCATCCAATAGCTGGGACACGGAAAGCAAATTGTATCCAAGCGATTGAACAAGAGCAACACGCCTGAGAGTGATTTTGTCACTTACCTTAATCTCACCTTCTATTAGCACACGCCCTCGCCCATTCTCCCCAAAGGTGATGTACCTCTTTGTCACCACCGAGAGGAGACTTGAGAACCACCCCTTGTCTCCAGTCATATGCCTCGAGCAACTAGAGTCAATCAACAAAATGTTCTTCAAGTCTCCCAACTGAAATTCAAAAACGAGCACGTGAGCGAACAAACGACTCAGCACTGGGGTTAGTACCAAAAGAGTAAAACCAGTGCCGAGCCATTTGCTGGAAAGTGGGGTTAGCAAACTCCAAAGCATCTCTCCTATCAAAGCTACCGCCACATACACCACCACGGTAACCACTACAAGGGAACCAACCCTCTCTACCTAGAGGAGGATCAAAACCACGAAAGGAAGACTGTAGGCCGTTCCTCCTCTCCACCTTAAAGCCACAACTTCTCCCATCCCCGTATTGAGCACGAGGGGGAGAACGTCTAGCAAACTAACCACCTGCAAACTCTCTAGACCAACCACCCGAACCACGACCTCCTGCAACAAACCGAGACTCCTCACGACCAAGAAAGCCAAGCTGACCCCCATGCTATCTCTAAACCGATCTGACCGGTTTCAAAACCGGTCTAACCGGTTTCATGCCTCCAGCAACACCTCCTGCAACCTTTCGCTCTCCCCAAGCCGAAACTATTCTCACACTCTCCTTAGCCCTGGGCATCTGCACATGAGGCTCAAGTACACCATTGGGAAGGTGGTACTTGTCCTTGTTAGCCCACTCCTTCACCATTCTCTCCTCACGCTTCCTCTTGAAGCAAAACTCACTCTTGTGACTATCTCTCCCACAATAGTCACAATGGAACTTCACAACCTTAGGCTTGGGTTTGGGATGGGGCTGTTCATTTGGTTTCTCTCCACTCGGCTTCTCAGCCGGTTTCTCCTCACTCCCCTTCTCTCTTTCCCAAAGAACACTTTCCCTAGAGTGCTTATGAATTTGATGGGCTTTTGGAAACCATCTGCAGAGTGATGGAAAATGGGTGGATTTGGATTTGCGTCGAGTTTGTTCAGTAGTGGGTATTGTTTAGGGACATAGGCATTCTTGTGGTGGGTTTTTGGCGGAGCAAGAATATCACCAATCTTTTCTTCTCCCTCACAAATAGACTCCCCAATCTTCTTCGACCCAAACCCACGCCCATCTTGGCTCTTATAGGTCTCCATCATCATTCTCAGCTGGTGTTCATGCCCTGACAGCCAACCCATCATTTTTCTCAACTCATCATTCTCATCCTGCAAATGATCAACATAAGGTGCAAGTTCCAAATTCTTCAAAGCATGCAATTCACAGGTAGAGCAAGAAGTAGGAATTAGTTCTTTCAGATTAGCCTCAAGAGAAACAATGTAAGCATGCATCTCATCAATTTTTCCATGCAAAACAGGGCAAGAAGTGCAAGCTCCTAGCAAAGCAGGTCTAGACTTAAGCTTAGCCACTTCAACCCTAAGCACATCTAGTTCCTCACACTTAGAGGTATGCTTTTCCTTGAACATAGCGAGATCAACTAGAAAGATAGGACAATCAGCACATTCAACTTTATCAGAAACAACAGGTGAAGCTTTAAGGGAATCAATTCCAAGCTTAGCATCCAAGTTATGTGTTTCTAACTCAGACACTCTAGTCCTAGCATCCTCAAGTGAAGCCCTAAGCTCTTTTCTCATCTTCTTCGCCCCTCTAAGCATGGCATCACGATTATCAAGCAACAAGCCGAGTCGTTCATTCTCCTGACGCAAGAAGGGAAGTTCACATCATACCTCGTCGTCGGAGTTAGAGTCGGAGTCGCTCTGGTTGCTCTTCTTGCTACCAAAGCTAACTGCCATGGTGCAGAAGCCGTCTCTAGCGAAGCAGCTCACCCCGCTCAGGTTCTTGGACGACTTCCTGCCCTTGCGCTGATCACCTTCATCTTCACTGGTGCTTGAGCTCGAGGTGGAGTACGCGGAACTGGAGTCGACGTCGCTCGCTCGAACCATCGCTCGGGCCTTGCCTCGGCCATCCTTCTTCCTCGATCGTCGCTCGTCCTTGTGCTTGCTCTTGTGATTGTGCTTGTGGTCACGCCTTGATCGGTACTTGCCCTCCATCTTCGACTTGTGCTTGTAGCTATCCCTGTTCTCGACCTTCTCGGGGCAGTCGGCGACGAAGTGTCCCGGCTTATTGCACTGGAAGCATGTCCTCTTGTTCGTCCTCATGTTCACCCGGTTCTCGTGCAGGCTCTCAGACCGCATCATCAGCAGCGCCAGCTCGTCCTCTCTAAGAACGTAGAACTCCTCATCTGGCACAGACATAAAAGAGGACAAGGAGAACATCCTGGTGGATGGGTTAGCATTAGACTTTTCTTTCGAGCCACCGATGAGGGCGAGACTATGAGAGTCAGTCGGGCCCTCGATCTTGGCTGTCATATCCCGATCCACCTCAGCCGACTTGAGCTTCGAGAACAGCTCGCTCATAGTTAGAGTGTCATAGTTCTCCGACTCCATAATGGCCTCGAACTTTCTGCCCCAAACCGTACGATCGGACGAGTTTAAGAGCTTGACGACTCTATCATGATCATCGTACGGGAGCAGGTCCACATTGGCCCTCATGTTGTTCACCACCACTGTAAACCTCTGAAACAATGCATCGTTGGACTCACCGGGGAGATGAGTGAAGTTCCCGTACTGTCTCCAGTAGGTCGCATACATCCATGCCTGAACCTAGTTGTTTCCAACATGAGATTCCTTCAACACCGTCCAAATTCTACAAGTCAAGCTCTCCGTGTGCACCTGATCGAATTAAGGCTGACACAAAGCACGAAACATGTAGTCAACCGCCTTGTTGTTGGTGTCGAACATGTCCCTCGATCCTGGAGCTAGGAAGTTCATCGGCTGGACATAGCCTGTGTCCACCGTGACATCCGAAAGGATCTGACCCTTACCGTGGAGGAACGCTGCCATCCGCTTACTCCACATCTAGTAGTTCTTTTCATCGAAGTGTGGAGGACCCGAACCCCATTCCTGGTACGCCATCCTTGGATCTTAGACTGGTTAGAGTCAATCAAGACCAGTAACCGGCTCTGATACCACACGAATGACCAAAGTGGTGAACCAGAGAGGGGGGAGTGAATGGGAGCCGATTAAAATTCTATTCAAAAATTCGGCCTATGAACCCAATTTCACTCGTGCACCTCCATAAGCTTCTCTTACCAAGTCCACACAGCCACTGGAGTGCTACTAGACCTAGAAGCAAGACCCAACCAACAACCATTAGACACACGCAGCGGGAACACAGATGACACGGCTGCTGGCAGCCCAAACCGGTCAGGCCGGTTTCTAAAACCGGTCAGACCGCTTCTGTTGGACTTAGCCTCGCACAGGCAGGGGAAACCGGTCAGACCGGTTTGGCAAATCGGTCAAGCCGGTTCTGTACATCTGTGTGAAAAAATCATACAAGGTCTAGCTTCCGTCCGATCATCCTTCCCTCTCACAAGATCTCACCATGAAGCTCTCAAGCTAGTCCTATAGAAATCCTAAGGAACATAGGAAGGGAAAATTGGAAAACCAAATGAGCTAGGGTTCAAAGAGATGGCTGCCATCCTCTCACCACTTGGGTTATATGGAGGCAAGCCGAAAGACTAAAATGCCCCTAAAGCCTAAACTAGGATACACGCCCACCAAGGGCACTTTGGGAATTTGTCTTTGTAGCACCATCAGATGGATGCTCGGCGACCGCACTTCGCGTAGCCTCGATGCAAGCCTTGCGACCCCGACGCGTGTCCTCCGCTTCGAAGCTTCCGGCGCCCTGCGACCTTAAATCGGTTAGACCGGTTCTTCAAACAGGTCAGGACGTTTTTGGCCTGACAGCCACGCCCGATCTTCACCTTGGCTTTGTGGCTCAGCTCCGCAAACTTGATGTAGCCTCCGCCAATCACCACTCATGACTTGGCCCCCACAAAGTCTCGACTCGACCTTGGTTTTGTGGCTCAACCAAGAAACCGTCCTTGAATTCATCTTGCCGTTCTTGCCACCATGCGGTCCACACTTGACCCCGCTGGCCACCGGGTCCCTCGAACCAAGCCTACTTGTCTTCTCCACACCTGGAGGCCTCACCGGCAAAGACCTTTCGTGCTTGTTCTTCACCTGCACCAACACTAGTCAAGCTGCAACCTGCACCTGCAATACTTAGCCAAGAATCAGTCCACATAACATTGTCAATCACTCATCACACTAGGAGGTGACCATCCACCGGTCCTCGAACCACACATGGTCCTCAGCGATCCATTGCTCTAACTCAATACTTGAAACCTCAGACTTGTTGAGCTCACGCCTTAACTTCTTAGATTCACCAGAGAGCTTCTTAATAACCTCATCATTTTCGAGGATCCATTTAGAGACTACTTTGCCAACAATAGATGCCTTCAAGTCATAAGTCTTCTAAAAACTGGCAAGCTCCGAAGATGAGAGTTTCCGAGTATTCTCTTCAAAAACTGCGAAAGATATAAAGCCTAAAGTAACGAAAGCTTAAGCAAGATAAGGCAACCATCAGAGTACAAAGAAATAGAAGCAATATGCGAACCTGTCGCGTTCAGCCTTCTCAAATGAATCTCGTTGGCAGGCTTAGAAATCTTCAGAGATTTCCAAAGGGACGAGGAGATGAGCTTCTCAACAGCAGAGGAATTCTTTTGAACAGCAGATGATGTCTCACTAGTTAATCGAGGTTTTTTCTTTAGCCATTCCTATCCTGTTTCATCCACAAATTCAGGATGTCCATAGCAAGGCAAATTTAGGAGCATCATCAGCCGAGTCAACCACTTCACCACTAACAGTTATTAATTTGCCATTAAAATACATAACAAAACTTTCATTGTAACCAGTAACTGAAGGAGAAGGGTCTTGACCTTTGGGAAGTTCTTCGCGCCTCTCAACCAAAGAAGGGTTTTTGACAGGATCATCACCTCTTCGAACAGTTAGCTCCAAATCTTTAGCGAACTCTAGGGAAGCCTGTTCCTTAGAAGCAAAAGCCTGAGAAGTACCGGCCTCAGCTTTAGCAGCAGATTCAACAGGAGCAGCTTGAACTTCGAGCACATCCTCTTACAAAGTTTCAACATCAACAAATTCATTCTCAAAACCTAGACTATAATACTTCCCATCGTCGAGCTTAAGAATATCCTTTTCAATTACAAGCTCAAATAAATCAGCAAATATGTCAGCACCAAAGGTGCACTTGAAGGTCTTCACGATCCAAAAGAACTTCGAAAGATCTAGGAAAGAGTTCGGTGTCAACTGATGCATCTTCACTGAAAACCTCTCGAGTATGGAAGGCATAATGGGATCACAGGGGAATTTGAGTTCGCATGTAAAGAAGTCCCGAAACACAACAACTTCATTGGCTTGAGGAGCAGGAACTTGTTCGCCTGAAGAGGGACATCCGGCACTGACAGGGAAAACCTGGCATTCTTGTATTCTTTGACAAGGTCAGTTGTAACCTTTGATTCGCCAAAGACAAAAGATGGGGGATGAGATGCAGCTTTCATAATGACAAGCTCGTTCAGATCAATGTCATCGTTGAAAAGATCCTCTTCGCCGCCAAATCCGATTTCAGATCTTATCTCACCATCTTTGTGACTGCCAGAATCGTGAATGATTTCAGTAGACGGATCATTAGTACTGGGGGGCATTCCTCTCAGTCAGTGGAATACCGATTGCGACCAACTCCTCAGAAGTCTTTGGTCTAGCAGTTCTTTTGGTACGAGCCACCTGCTTGAGAATAATACAAATAGAAAATGCAAGCCAACTCATAAGGAACAAAAACATACGAAATTACAAATCCGAAAATGAAAACATATAAGAAAAGAAAAGGATAACACCTTCGAAAACGGAAGAAATCGCCGAACTTCGGATGTCCTCAGACAAAGAACTCTTCCACGAAAACACCTTGAAACTCTTGAAGAAAGCGATGGAATGGTGAAATAAACTTACTGCGCCCACCCTCTATTTATAGGGACAGGAGGGTAGATTCAAGAAACCGCCTCGTTATGACCATTACGCGTTTTTAGGGGGACTCGTATCCACTTCGACGTTCCGAGGGTGATGTTTTTTACTGGAATTTACGATATTGTTCGTGGAAATGGAAAGTCAGAGTCAACCCGATTCCCCGTGGGGCTAGCAGGAATTGGGCAAAAACCTTTCACCCTCGAAATGTCGGAACTACCAAATTCGTGATTATATTCGTGAATATGTCACAAGGTCTTTCGTGGCCGGAGAGCTTTCTTGAAGGTGCTTCATTATTTTTTTAAACTTTGCGGATCCACTTATAATGTGCGAAATAAATTATCAAATTGGCATTAGAATCACATGTCTATTTTTTATTTTAGGAAGAATGAAGTCGTGGTTCAAACTTTAAGTCAGCTTGCTTGTCTTCACGATTCTTTCCTACTAACCAAGTCTTTGAAAACAAATCTTTCCCAGATGAGGTAGTGTACACTAGATAGAGTAGACAACATCTTACTAAAAGCCAATTTGTTGCCCATCGCGTCAAATTGCTCTACCTAAGCAACGGCTCCACATTCGAGTTGTGCACGTTTTTGGCTCTCCCCAACAATGATGATATCACATCTCACCTTATCCATATTTAAAACAAGCATCTTTTTGCCATCAAATCATTAAAAATATTTCTCCAGTCTACTCATGATTTGTAAATCGAAACATCCGACCTCGTATGCCAGAATAACCGGTCTCGTGGGAACTTTCGATATCATCATGTTCAAGTGAATTAAGTTTGCTCCAAGTTCAATGAGATTGCAAGTTACGCACCTAGGCCATTTGCTTGACACGACCCCCCATGATACCCTGCATCTTTCCCTTGGAAAATGAGATCTATTAGTAGATACTGGAAATCACTTTTGCATCTCCTCCTCAACGAAAGAAAACCCCATCGACATCTCCCCCTCTCTACACTAGAAGACCCCATCGACATCGCCTCCTATCGGTGCAAGCACCATCATCCTCTCTCCCAATTCAATCGATTTCTTCTTTCAACCTCTTATGCCTCTTTGAAAAGTTAATTTCTATGTGCATTTCAGAGAATCTCACCCAATGGCCGGTGACAATCATCGTGTGCCTCCAGCGGAGCTCGCTCTCCTACCATACACACTGGCTAAAGCTCCGGCGGGGTCGAGATGCGGTGACTGCTGCAGGACAGCAATGGATGGCCGGGCCGATGGGGCCCGACACGCTTTGTGCCAACTGCGGCCTTGGTCGCTAGCATGCCAGACAGCGGTAGGAGAGGTGTTCTCTCTGCATCTATCAAACCACGATTCCCGTCTCACTGTCGCCACCAGAAGCTGGCGTACAGTGGGTCGAGTGCCCAAGAGGCCAGGTTGGTCACACGTGGCAGCCGTGGCCCTCCACTCCGCCATTGGTGTCATGTGAGCCTGTCGCTCAGACTATTCCGGAGAGCTAAGGAACACGGTCGTTCCCGTCGTTGCTCCACAAGCCGGCGGCATTACCAACCGCTCAGCCATTGATGTCAAGTGCACCCGCCACTTCAACTATCCCAGAGAGCTCAAGAGCACGGTCATACCCGTCTCCACCAAAAGCTGGCGTGTAGTGGGAGGAGTGCCCGAGAGGATGGGCTGGTCGCACGTGGAAACCGTGGCCCTCTAGTTCGCCATTGATGTCAAGTGCATCCGTCATCCCGGAGAGCTCAGGCGCACGACCGTTCCCGTCCCTGCTCGACAGGACGGCAACGTTGCCACCCGCTCGGCCATTGATGTCAAGTGCGCCCGTCATGCCAACTGTCCCAGAGAGCTCAAGTGCACGGCTGTTCCCATCCTTGCTCGACAGGCCGCCGGTGTTGCCAGCCGCTCGACCATTGATGTCAAGTGCACCCGCCACACCGACTGTCCCGGAGAGCTAAGGGGCACAGACATTCCTATCCATGCTCGGATGGCAGTCGGGATTGCCAGCCGCTCAGCCCCCGATATTGGTCCCGTTCTTCTTGACAGCGAGGCGGCACCTTTCATCCTCGATGCCCAGACTGGATGAAAAGATAATTGCCAACAATAACAAGTGTCACTTTGTTGTAATGCTTATTAGTGTATGATCAGAAAACTCTGTTTCCTCCTATGGAGTACCATGGATGGACGTTGGTTCAACAAATAATTTAGTCCGGTCTTGTCACTTTTTTTGAATGATAACATCCGCCCGTTGCCATCCTTGTGCCACTACATCCCATGGAAGGTGGTTGCCATCATCAAGAGATCACAGACGTGTTGGTCATATGGCACGCGGACCTGCACATCAGCCCCTCAATGCTGGAAGATGAATGGAAGCCACTCAAGAATCAAGACTCAAGAGGCGCTCGTTGCTTAACTTCTCACCGAAGCAGCACGACTTCTCAAGCAAGGTGAGTAACTCCACATAAATCCCCATTCTAGCCCCCCACCATAGGCGTCCTCGCCAGTTCCGAACCACGCTACCACTTCCCAATCACTCACGCCTCACTCCTACCCAACCGACACAACGAAGCGATCAGGCTCCCCGTTGCACCGGCTCTCACCCTCACCCTTCAACCGATCCTCCGGCGCCACATCCTCTACGTGCGCTCGCGACTGAGTGCCACCATGTGACAACCAGCACTTCGTCCGCATGTTCATAGAGGCACTGTGGGCCCACATCCACGGCACACCGCCGCCGCGCTTCGACGCCGCCAACGTTGACCCACTGCCGCCAAGCTCTGACGTCGCCAATGTCGACTCGTCATCGCTCGTCGACGGTTTCCCAAGAACCGGTGGTGGCTCCCTAGTGGATTCCCAACCTCCTCCACCGTCACTACCACTGCCCTCCGATGATGCCAACGTCGACCTGTCGTCGATCGTCGGCGCTTTGCCAGGAGTAGATGGTGTCTTGCTAGCGGATATCCAGCATCCTCCACCATTACAGCCTTGGAAACTGCATTCGAAGTCACGGATTTCGAGACTTCCTACCATGCCATCCTTGGCAGACTAGCTATCACCAAGTTCATGGCAGTACCTCACTACATGTACTTGGTACTCAAGATACCAAGTACGGCCGGTGTACTCTCGCTACAAGCGGACTTGAAGATATCCTTCGACTGCGACACATAAGCTATGGAACTCGCAGCCACCAATCAAGTACCCAACGCCATGATGGAGATCTATGCTGCATCAAAGAAGCTTGCCTCAAGTGAACTTGACATCCCAGACAAGTCAGACAAAGCCAACAAGCCTCAACCATCTGAGGAAGTGCAAGTCAAGGCAATTGATCTTGGGACAGGCGACAGTAGCTAGACTACCATGATCGGGGCGGGCCTTGACCCGAAATAGGAAGATGCGCTCGTTAGCTTCCTCTGGGCTAACCGAGACATCTTCGCTTGGAAACCAGCGGACATGCCAGGGAAGCCCAGGAATCTGATCGAGCACTGACTCAACATCGACCCTAAAGCTACCCCGAAATGACAACACCTCCGCCGTTTCGCTGACAACCGACAAGGCCGGCTTCATCAGAGAAGTGTTCCATCCTGAGTGGCTCGCCAACCCCGTCCTTATCAAAAAGAAGAACAACAATGAGTGGAGGATGTGCGTCGACTACACTGACCTCAACAAGCACTGCCCTAAGGACCCCTTCGGGTTGCCGTGGACAGATCAAGTAATCGACTCCACAGCGGGTTGCGACCTACTCTTCTTCCTCGACTGCTACTCTTGGTACCACCAGATGCCTCCTACTGTTACATGACCATGTCGTTCGGGTTGAAGAACGCCGGCGCTACCAACCAGCGAGCTATCCAGACCTATTTCAAGAGACAACTCAACAAGAACGTCGAGGCCTACGTGGATGACTTGGTCGTCAAGACCAGAAACTTTGACACGCTAATCGCCGATCTTGAAGAGGCTTTTGCATCCATGCGAGAGTACCGCTGGAAGCTCAACCCGAACAAGTGCGTCTTCGGCATACCGTCGGGAAAACTACTCGGCTTCATCATCAGCCATCGTGGCATCGAAGCTAACCCAGAGAAGATCTCAGCCATCACCAAGATGAAAGCTCCCACCTGCATCAAAGATGTTCAGAAGCTTACCGGGTGCATGGCGGCCTTGAACAGATTCATCTCGAAGCTTGGAGAACGGGGGCTACTATTCTTCAAACTACTCAAGAATCAAGAGAAGTTCGTGTGGACTCTAGAGGCAAATCAATCTCTCGCTCAGCTCAAGGATTTCCTATCCAAACCACCAGTCCTCACGGCTCCTTGCAAAAAGGAGCAGCTACTACTCTACGTCGCTGCGACTACCCACGTGGTCAGTTTTGCCATATTTGTCGAGCGGCAGGAAGACAGCCATGCCTACCCATTCCAGCGACCAGTCTACTTCGTCAGCAAGGTCCTGTCGGAATCTAAAGCAGCTACCAACCAGTACAGAAGCTACTGTATGCAGTGCTCATTACCTCGCGGAAGCTATGACACTACTTCCAGGAGTACTCGATATCTGTCGTCACTGACTACTCACTCGGTGACATCCTGCGCAACCAAGATGCTACCTGAAGAATCTCCAAGTGGGCAGTCGAACTCGGCACTCTCAACATCGACTTCAAGCCACGAATAGCCATCAAATCGCAAGCACTAGTCGAATTCATGGCAGAGTGGCTGGAAAATCAGCTCCCAACTCCAACCGAGCGGCCAGAGCATTGGGTGATGTACTTCGACAGCTCGCTCAAGCTCGAAGGCGCTGGTGTAGGAGTACTCTTGATTCCTCCAATAGGAGAACAACTCAAGTACGTCTTGCAGATCTTTTGGAAGGTCTCAAACAACTAAGCCCTGCTACATGGGCTCCGCCTCGCAGCTTCTCTGGGCATCAAGCGACTACTAGTCTACGACGACTCTGCAGTGGTCATCAACCAAGTCAACAAGTCTTTGGACCGCAACAAGGAGAACATGGACGCCTAATTCCTAGAAGTCCGCAAGCTTGAGAACAAATTCTATGGTCTCGAGTTCCATCACGTCGTCCGCGATAATAACGTTGCAGCGGACGTCCTGTCGAAGCTTGGTTCTACTCGCGCTCAAGTACCAGCGGGTGTCTTCGTCCACGAGCTTCACGCACCATCCATCCCGGAGCCGGCGCCCACAAGCACTGAACCAGCGCCTCTACCAGCTGGCCAGGAGGTCATGATGATAGACGTGGACTGGCGACAACCCTTCGTCGACTACATCCGCGAGCAGAAGGTTGCCACGGACAAAAACTTGGTCGAGCAGCTCATTCACCGGGCCAAGTCCTACGTCCTAGTCGGGGACAAGCTCTACAAGTGGGGCGCCACTTCTGGAGTACTCATGAAGTGTGTTCCTCGAGAAGAAGGAAAGGACATCTTGGAGAAGATCCATAAAGGCATCTGCGGCAACCACGCGTCTTCCCGTACGCTGGTCAGCGAGGCCTTCTGACGAGTTTTCTACTGGCCCACAGGTCTAGGTGATGCCGAGGAACTCGTCAGAAGGTGCCAAGGGTGCCAGTACTTCGCCAAGCAACAACACGTCCCGGCCTACAAGCTAGTCACCATACCACCAACCTGGCCTTTCGTCTATTGGGGGCTCGACATGATTGGGCCTCTCCCAACTACGCCAGGAGGATTCAACAGAGTTCTGGTTGCCATCGACAAGTTCACCAAGTGGATCGAAGTAAAGCCGGTCACCTGTCCCAAGGCCGACAGGGTACTCGACTTCTTGGATGAACTCGTACACCGCTACGGACTACCCCATCGCATCATCACAGATCTGGGCTCCAACATCAACAATAACCAGTTCTGGGAGTACTGCGAGAACAGCTGGATCGACGTCCGATACGTCTCAGTCGCCCATCCACGGACCAACGGACAAGTCGAGCGCACCAATGGGATGGTACTCGACGCTCTCAACAAGCGACTGCACGATTCTGCTAACACAAAAGGAGGCAAGTGGATCAAGGAACTGTCCAATGCACTCAGGGGGCTGCGTACTCAACCCACCAAGCCGACGGGACAGTCACCCTATTTGCTGGTCTACAGCTTCGAAGCTATTCTACCTGTCGACGTCATATGGGAGTCGCCGGAAGTAGAGCAGTACGACGAAGGCATATTCGAATATAGCAGAAGAGTTGACATCGATGGATTCGAAGAAGCTCGCTGCGTTGCCCTCGTCCAATCAACAAGGTACCTAGAGGGTATCCGCCGCTACCACGATCACAACGTCAAGGAACGCTCCTTCAATGTTGGTGATCTAGTCCTCCGCCGCATCCAGAACACGGAAGGACTACACAAGCTCAGCTCGCCATGGGAAGGTCCCTTCACAGTCACAAAGGTGACTGGACCAGGCTCGTATCGCCTACAGACACTTGAAGGCGACAACATCAGCAACTCATGTAATGTCGACCATCTCTGTCGATTCTACGTATACTCTCTCGACAACTCCGGGGGCTCAAGTCTACACGACTACTCCTGGGACTTTCACCGTAAGCGGCCTCCGGGACCAGGCACTAGTCTCCGGACTACTCTATTCCGAGATCCAGCGCTAACGGCTACTAACGGATCTCGGGCTGCTGACGGCGTCAAGGACTCTAGCAGCGGTCTATCAAGAGACCATGTACTCCTAGATCCAGTCTATACGGCTACTAACAGATCTACAGCTGTAAGCGGACACGCGCCCTAAAACTACTCTAGCCGTAGGCGGCCTCCGGGCCCTGGCCATCTAGGTGTACCCTTTCAGTAATAAAGTTCGACTGTTGATCAACTCATTTACTGTGTCTCCCTCAATAGGTCTACTACCGAGTACTATTACTCGCAACAATTCCAGGATGGGCACTCCGCACATACACACCGCGACAACGAGTACTCATTTTCGGATGATCTTTTCATTAAAACTTAAACAAGTTCATTAAAACTTTGTTTATATTACAATTGCTGCTACAAGCTAACCCTACAGGATAACTACTTGAGGTTCAGCTTCTTCGTGACTTGCTCTACGATCGGCGCCATGTGCTCCAGAAGCTCTGTGTACTGCTCATCTGTCCAATTGGCGGCTAGTCCACCCGCGACTACATCTACCGGAGCCTTGGGGAAGTACGACTTCATGTACGCCAAGACTTGGTTTGGCATGGACTTCACCAGATGCTTGACATAAGTAGCCAGGCGTCTGGGGGCTTCTTTCAGCCGGTCAACCAAAGGAGCTATCTTTGGCCAACCCGGGTGTGGCACCAGCAGCCTCGCAATGGGGAGTGCGGCTTCTTCGAGTTCCTTGAGCTTCCCCCGCAACCTCTCGAGACTTTGTTGAGCTTCTGCAGAGACTTATAGTAGTTGACAAGGTCACGATCCGAGGCGATCCGAAGCTCCATGTGCATATTACACTCATGGAACAACTGCTTGTAATTGTACTCAAGTACCTCGCGGGCATCCTTCTCTCGGTAAAAGAGGTTCTTCATATCGACCTCTGATGCCTTCAGCTATTCCGCTCGGGCCTCAAGATCTGCAAATAACTCAAGGGGAGATGTCAGACTACTATAGGGTACCGACAATAAGTACTCGACAGGCTGACATCGGCATACCTTTGTTCTTCTTGTGTAGCGACTTGTTCTTGCAGACCAACTCATCACTCTTCGCCTGCATGTCTTGTACTTCATTGTGGTACTGGGCAAAGGCACCATCAAGCTTGGACTGGAGCATGGCGGAGTGCTTCCTGGCCTTATTGAGTTCCTTCTCCAACGTCTCTGCCTGGAGCACTGTATCGCCATACCCCTGGAGCATATCGGATTTCTGTCGGGATCTCGTCACGACATCCTGCAGAAGGCAATAATTCTTACTTGGGTACTCAAGTCTGGCAAAATTCGACTACTCAAGGGTACTGTTACGTGCCTTCATCCAGTGCTCAGCCCGGCGCATCGACTCCAAGTTGCGGGATACCGTCGCCGGGTTGATCAGGTGATCTGCCAGAAGTTCGAGCCCATCACGACTAGTCGCTGCGGCCTCGGACATCAGCGTCGAACGGATCGGCTCCGTGTCTTGGATTTCCGGCGAGCGGATGACTACATCCAGACTCGTCTCCATCAGTGCATTGTCATGCACCTCTTCTGTCACCCCAGGGGCTGTTGTCTCCGTCGGCTCGGTTGCTGCTCCTGTGATCACCCCGGCTTCCGGCACGACGCCTTCAACCAGCACGGCTTTGGGGATTGTGCTCCCCTCGACTTGTGCTCCTGTCAAACACAAGACATACGGTATCATTACCCAGGGGCTATGACTACTACTACTTGAGGTAGTCTGCATCATCACAGTCTACTTACCTTCTACTACACTAGCTTCTGACAGCGTAGCCTCTGTGACCAGTGCCACGGTCTCGGCCTGAGGGAGGGGAGCGGACTCCTCGGCAGCAAGTGTGGGAATTTCTTTAGCCGCTGCCGTGCTGGGTTCATCTCCTTCCCAGGACAAATCAGTCGACTTCCTGCACAGTGCAAAATTGGTGGTCAACCAAGTAAGATTACCAAGTCACAAGTACTACTCGGGAAAGATTTTCACTTACAAGCTGGACCGGACGACAGTCATGGTCGGAGCGCCAAGTATGCTGGAGATGTCTACAAGCCCGGCTTCGGCGGGCGCCTCTTCTTCAGCTTGAGCCACTACTGGTTCTTCGGCACCTGTAGTCGCGCTCGGTTCTGGCCTGCTCTCCACGGTCGGTGCTTGCGGCTCGACAACTCTAGTCATCCGCTGTGCCATTTGCGACACAAGTTCTTCTACGGTGGGGGCTGGACTGCGGCTTCTCTCAGCCGGCTCACCCACCGTCTCCCAGTCATCTCCTTCCCCTTGATCAACGGGGTTGGATGGTGGAAGCTCCTGCGAGAACTCATAATTCAATTGTCAACATACACAATACTTCAAGACAAGTACTCGACTACTCTACTCGAGGAGCTTACCTCTTGAGACGTAGTCTCGGTGATTTTCAACTTTTTGGCGACATGTTTGCACGCCACATTGCGCGGCCTCCTTGGCGGCGCAGGGAGACTAGCCTCCAGGCTAGTCGGTGGATCGTCGACAAGGGGAACGTTGGCAGTCCAGGACGGCTGAACCTGGACCGCAGCTGAAAACGCTCCTGTAGCGTCTCCTCGTCCTCCTCGTCAGACGTATCTTCAATGGTGACAGTGTCTTCACCTTCGCCGACTTCACGGCGCTCCTTGGCCTTGCCCTTGCCCTCCTCTGCAATATCTACAAGTCATGGAGGGAGAGTTGGGTCGGAGACAAACTTCGTAATGTCATCCTGCAACAAACTGTTTGGGTGAGCATGACTACTACAATACAATCAGTACTCGGAGACAAAGGTTGATTACCAACCTTGTTTTGCGGACGAGCCGCGGAGTACTGGGGGACTGGGTAGGGTGTGTATGGTGGCATATCCTTGAAAATCCTACCCAGTCTCTCGACAATGTCTTCATCACTGACTTCATAACTAGGCATCCTCGACGTGTCTTCATCACCCGTATACTGGTACCCGAGGGTGTCGCGCCCCATCAACGGCTGCACCCTCCTCTTCATGAAGCTGAAGGCCATGTGTTCGGCCCTCAGCCCTGCTTCTCTCAAAGCCTTGATCTTCTGCAGCAGTTCGGGTAGTTGAATACCCTCCTGCATCGTCGGCTCCATGTTCCACCAGGGCTGATGCTTCGACTGTTGCCCACTCGGCTTCGGCAACTTCGGGTGGTGGTTCGTCTTCCAGTCTTGATTGGAGTCGATGAGTTTGGAACGACAAGTACTTCTCGGTGGTGTCTTCTCGCATCTGGATGCCGGCTCCACTGACTACTCTTGGGTCATTGGCGCTTGGCTACGGCTTCACAGAAATGGACGAAGACGGAGATGTGAAAACTCACATTAGGGTTCAAGTTCAAGTACTCTATACCGTAGTACTTGAGGAGACCTTTGAAGAAGTTGCTCGCCAGGAGTGCCAGCCCGCGCTCCACGAACCGGGCGAACATGGGGATCTCGTCGGGGTTCTTCTCCATCGGATACAGGTCGCCCGCGGTGGCACGCCACATGTCCATTTCCTTTTCCCGTAGGAACCCGCTGTTCACAAGTGCCAGCAAATCTTCGGTCTTGGTTTGGATTTCTTCCACTCTTTGTTCGGATTTGGGCGCGGAGGAGATGTCGGCGGCGTTGACCCCTAAGCAGATCCTTCCGCCTCATCGCGGGATATTTTCTTCCCGGCACCAGTCTTCATGCTCTTGGATGGGGAAGACATCATCTTCCAAGTGCACTGGGTCTTCACTCGTATCTGCTCGGGGGCTTCACCAGTGGCAAGTAGCGGCGGTGCGTGTGGATCTGCAGACTACGGCGCGGCGGCAGTGGCACGGGAGGCTGACTCTTGGCTAGATCTGCTTCAAATGGCTGCGAATGTGGGGGTGGAAAACCCTAAGGGTTTCGGCCTCTATTTATAACCCAACCGGCGGTGTTGCAACAACCAGATGGATAAGTATCGGCAGCTGACTCAGCGGCGGTCGCCTGACCCTTCATCTTCCAGTAGTTGACACACTCCATCTCAGGGGCTCGGCTACGTCTACTGAACTTCCTGGGTGACGACAAGATTCAAGGGCAAACTCAGGACACATTCTACAATCAAGATGACCCTTCAATTTGTGAGGATGTACTTGACTCAAGGCTCGGGGGCTCTGTGCCACGTGTCCATCGGTTTTTTCTCCGAATTTAGCAGGATGATCTTGCCAAAACTTCAGATTAAACCTCAGCTTGAATCTACAATTCGACCTAAGTCTCGGGGGCTACATTCCATATGGAATGCGATTCTTCAAATCGCATTTTCCATATGGTTTCTTCTACAAGACAACTCGAGTATTATTGAAGACCTTCAAGAGAAGAGCTCGAGGACGCTTGGGAACTACTCGAGAAGACTTCAGGACTACTCAAGGATCAGCTGGAGTACCTTCCAGCCTCGGGATGCTACAAGTACTCTTGAGAACTTTTGGTTTGTAGTACTTGGGGACGCCTGAGGACTACTCGTCAAGGCCGTCAAGACTATTCGAAACTATCCTACTCGACTATAAAGTACTCGGGGACTTGTCGTATGGACCTCCCTGGGCGCACTACCTCGGTGGGTACCAGGACCGACTACTCGGTGGGCCCCTGGGACTACTCGGCTTGTGCCACACGACACCTGATGGCGTGGGGCGCAATGACTACGGTGGAGAAGTACTCGGATAGGAAGCTATACATGTCCTATCCTATGTAGAGAACTCCTAGACGTACCCGACTAGTAACCCTACCTCCCGGGCTATATAAGACGAGGCAGGGACCCCTCTCTCTCATATACGCATCATCTTGTAGAAACATCCAATCAATCCAGAGCTACGCAGCATACAGGAAATAGGGTATTACGCACCTCGCAGCCCGAGCCTGTCTAAATTGTGTGCCACGTGTCTCTTCTTTCGAGTTACCGATCTCGGCGAGGCCACATTCATCGACCTCGGGTACTCCCCTTGGTAGGTTGCCGGTCTAAAACACTGACAAAGCCGAGTGGAGAGAAAGCAAGTGATCAGCCCCAACTCAGGCCTACACCTAAGCTTGTGAGGTTTCATTGTGGCTATTGTGGGAGAGATGGCCATAAGGATGAGTTTTGCTTCAAGAGGAAGCGAGAGGAGAGAATGGCGAAGGAGTGGGTGTCGGTGTTTTAGACCGGCAACCTACCAAGGGGAGTACCCGAGGTAGAAGAATGTGGCCTCGCCGAGACCGGTAACTCGAAGGAAGAGACATGTGGCACACAATTTAGACTAGTTCGGGTCGCGTGCGTAATACCCTACGTCCTGTATGCTGTGTAGCTCTGGATTCATTGGTTGTGATTACAAGATGATGCGTAATCTGAGAGAGAAGGGTCCCTGCCTCGCCTTATATAGTCTGGGAGGCAGGATTACAGGTCGGTTTAGGGAGAGAGTACTAGTCGTGTACGTCTAGGAGTCCTCTACACAGTACATGGTATGTATAGCTTCCTATCGGAGTACTTCTCCTCCGTAGTCCTTGCGTCTCACGCCATCAGGTACCGTGCAGCACAAGCCGGGTAGTCCCAGGGGCCCATCGAGTAGTCGGTCCTGGTACCCACCGAGGTAGTGGGCCCAGGGAGGTCCATACGACAAGCCCCCGAGTACTTTATAGTCGAGCAGGATAGCTTCGAGTAGTCTTGAAGGCCTTGACGAGTAGTCCTCAAGCGTCCCCGAGTACTACAAGTCAAAAGTCCTCAAGAATATTTGAGGCATCCCGAGGCTGGAAGGTACTCTAGCTGATCTCTGAGTAATCCAGAAGTCTTCTCGAGTAGTTCCGAAGAGTCCTCAAGCGAATGCGAGTGAAAACCCAGTGCACTTGGAAGCCACCACTGTAGCCCCTGAGCGAATGCGAGTGAAAACCCAGTGCACATGGAGAATGAAGACCTCGCCGTCTATGAGCTGGAAGACTGCCGGCGGGAAGAAGAGATCCCGAGAGGAAACCGCTGGATCCGCCGCAGGGTCAACGCCGCCAGTGTCTCCCCTGCGTCCAAATCCCATCAAGGAGTGGAAAAAGTCGAAGGCCAAGAGTAAAGACCTGCTGGCGTTGCTCAATAGAGGATTTCTCCGGGACATGTGGTGCGCCGCGCGGGAGATCCGTACCTAATGGAGAAGAATCCGGATGAGATCCCGATGTTCACGTGGTTCGTGGAGCGCGGGTTGGCTCTCCTGGCGAGTAGCTTCTTCAAGTGGCTATTGGAGTACTACGACATCGAGTACCTCAATCTCAACCCCAATGGTATCTTCCAGACCTACGTCTTCGTCCACTTTTGCGAAGCCTTCTTGGGGATCAATCCCCTTTGGGTACTCTTCCGGAAGTTCTTCCACGTGAAGCCCCCGCTGAGCGCCAACGACCCCCGAGTAGTCGGAGGAGCCAGCATCCAGATGATCGAGGATGTCGCAGAGCAGTACCTGGCGTACAAGTTCAGCGACTCCAACCAAGATTGGAAGTCGAAGTGGTTCTACATCACCAACCACCACCCGGAGCTGCCGAAGCCCAGCGGGAAGCAGCCAAAGCACCGGTCCTAGTGGAACACCGAGCCGACGATGCAGGAGGGTATCCAGCTACCCGAATTGCTGACGAAGATCAAGGCTTTGAAAGAAGCCAGGTTACGGGCCGAGCATGTGGCCTTCAGCTTCGTGAAGAGGAGGGTACAACCGCTGATGGCTCGTGACACCCTCGGCTACCAGTACACCATTGCTTGTAGGAGATTTCGCCTTCCGACCCCGTAGATCAGGGGGACGAAGGCGACTGGGAAACTGTGGGGGAGCCGGATGAGAGAAGTCGCAGCCCAACCCCCGCCATGCCAGAAGCCGTGCCGCGGGCACCAGTTGCTGAGGGTAGAGCTGAGCCAGTCGCAGTAGCTGCTGCTGAAGAGCCGACGGCTACTGAAGCCGAAGAAGAGGTGCCTGCCGAAGCAGACCTTGTCGGCATCGCCAGCATACTTGGCGCCCCGACCTTGTCGTACTTGGTTGACAACCAGTTGTGTATTGTGCAGGAAATCCACGGACTTGACCTGGGACGAGGATCAACCCAGCACGGCGATGGCTGAAGAGGATGCGCCAGCCGCTGAGGAGTCTGCTCCCACCCCTCAAGAAGAGTCCAAAGCGCCGGCCGTAGAAGGTACACTGCCAGAGGCCAGCATTGTAGGGGGTGAGTACACTGCACGAACGCAGTCGTCCTCAAGGAGTAGTCGTGACCGCCAAGGGAGACTAATACAGATGTCTTCTGCTGACAGGGGTCGAAGCCGAAGGAAACACCATCTCCGAGGCGGTGCCCGTTGAAGCCTTGGCACCGGAGACCCGAGTGTTGACACCAAAATTTGGTACAAGAAAGGGACTGACTTGTGGGCCAAGTTTGGTAACAAAATGCCATTCGGTAGGAAAATCTCCTCAGAGAATTCGGTAAAGATGCTTGCGATCGGCAGTATGCCTTCATCTGGCCGAAGGACTATTTGCACTTAAAAAAGGAAGCTTTCGGGAATACGTGATGATGTGGCTTGGATCTAAGGAAGGGATGAATTGATGACGGGTGCGAGATGGACATTAGCGCCAGAACATTGATTTAGGCAATAAATGTAACATCCCTGATGTTTATTTTGCTTATGACATAACCTAGCTTTAGTAATCAAGATTAGGTAGCCTCTAATCATGTTTAACATGGTGGGTCACACTTTTGCACAAAGAACCTTGGTCAACACCCTAAATTGCTGTCAAAGCCCAAGTGCTCCTTAAGGCTGGATTAGTTTTCCCGCTCGTTCCCAAAATTTTCCTATAGAACTTCAAAATCGACCAACGGCAAAGTTTCTCAGTTTTTTCGGGAACACATTTCATTCCATTGCTGGCATTTCAAATTAGGAGGTTTGAATCCTCAAAAACCCAGTCAAAGTTCTGCTGAACAGTTTGACCAAGCCATGCAAATCTGTAACTTTAAGGATGTTTATCTCCAAATCTGTTGAAAATTTGACCGGTCGGCCTTTACGAAAGTTGAAGAGGGTTAACTGGTCTACAACTTTCGTATTTAGTGATTTTGAACTTTAGTTCAAAGTTTTTGAGTTTGAATCGGTCAAAGTGGGGTACATCGAATAAGTTGTGGGCCGGAACGCCGAAGCGCGCCCGCGCGCGTGATGTCGCCCGTCGGCGCGCGCGCGCGCCCGCGGCACGCCGGGCCCACACCCGCCGCCCTCCGTACGCCGTCACGGCGAGGGCCATGCGTCGGCCATCATGGCCGGGCCCACGGCCTCGCGCCCGCACTCCCCGCGCGATCGCCCCCGCGTGCGCCGCCGTCGGCGGGCCGCGCCCGCTCGTTGTCGCCGCGGCCACGCGCCGTGCTCACGCGCCGGGCCCCGACTGCCCGCGCCACCCGGCTCGCATGCGCGCCATTAGGCTCCCCCCGACGCCCCACACAACTCCCCCCTCCCTCGCATTGCTCGGGCGCCTCACCGCGCGCGCTCCCCCGCGTCCGCCGTCGCCACCGCGCCGAGCTCGCCGGTGCGCCCCTTGGTCCGTCGCCCCCACTCGAGTTCGAGCGCCACGATAGCCTCCACGTGCACCCCGGGAACGCTCCCGTGCACGCGCATTGGTCGGCCGACCCGCCGGCTCGCCGGCATTGCGGCCGCCGCGGTCGTCCGCCGCCTCCCTCGCCGCCGACCATCGCCGGAGCCGATTCCCGTCAAGACAACCCCGCCAATCGACTGAGGGTGAGTCCAAACCCCACTCTAGCCGCTTGCTCGCCGGAGTCCGGCCGTCCCTTGCCAACGGCCGCCCTCGCGCCGCCGCCGGGGACCTTTCTGCGAAGATTGAAATCTTCCCAGGGACCTGTGTATAAGAACCAAGGACCTAACTGTGAAAAGAATCTTAAACCCTAGATTCAAAAACCTGAACCTTGGAAATTACATAGTAAATGGTAGAAAAATCGTAAAAATGCAACCTCAACTGTTCTGGAATCCATGTGAAGAAACATAACTTTTCTAGAAAGGCAGTTTTCAAATTTCAGAGTAGTTTTTAAATGATCTTGAATTGAGCAGTTTGAGTAAATTTGAAATAACTTGAAATGTATAAATGATCTGCATGTGAATTTTGGATATGTTGTCCATGATAGCATTCCTGGCCTTGTGTAGAAAAATAGTACTGAAATCATGTGTGAAACTCCAGTTATGAATTTATATTGATTTCAACCTGTTCTCCATTTATGAATTGTTTAGATTTATCTGTTAATCAAATGCCTTCCAACTTTCTCATGTAGCTCTGCAATGCTTAGCAGTATGTTTCATAAATCAGAGATGAATTTTGGACTTGTGTAAAATGCCCTGCTAATTTATGGTGGCTATTTTGAGTTAAATTCAAATCCATATTTCTGCTGCAGCTATGGATGTGATTTTTGGTGTGTTTGCTAAATATGTCCTTACCATGCTGTGTGCCAAGTTATAGCTTTAGATTCTACGTATCTTGTGTTTTATGATTTATTCATGCTTCTAGTGGCTTAAACTTGTTATATTTATAATAATTGTTTTGTAATGTTGTTTTGCCTATTTTTTGGTCAAAAATTATGTTCTGTTGTTATGTGCATGTTGGTGAAAGTTTGTGATCAGTTTGGGTATAATTTTGTCAGAACTAATTTCCTAAGTAATCAAGCTTAACATGGGCCAAATAAAGGGAAATCAAACTTGTCTCTGCGTGCAGTTTAAATTCAAAGCTTGAAATTTGTGAAACCATCTCTGAACAGCCCGAAAACACTTTAATGAAGTTCACTTAGCTAATGAACTTAGGTGTGCACACAATCACCATCAAACAAGAATGATGTTTCACACCCATCCACTTGTCCTAGTGAAAAACAGTTAAGTGAAAACTTGTTAAGGTGAATATGACCAACAAGAACCCCTATGTTTATCTCTAAATTCAGAACTGAATTTAGCTACTTAAGTTTGTATACTTGAATCATAATGCATCTGCATGTTGCATAGAACTTCCTGACGGGAACTACGAGCTGGTGCCTGAGTCTGAAGGAGAACGAGCTGAGGGAGAAGTGAACGTGGTGGAAGTGCAGCTAGACCCGAATCAAAGTTCGGAGGGTCTTGCTTCTGACTTTGCCAGTGAAGGCAAGCCCCGGAGCAAAACCTACTTTTGTTAAACTCCTGCAACTTTTCTTTTTATGCAATGCTTGTGCATTTACGTTCAGGAGTTGACTTGAAACCTTAGATGCATGATCCTAGGTTCCTATGTTTAATACTAGCCTGTTGGGTCGCTAGTTGCCATGCTTAGGACCACGTTAGAAGTCGAGTGATGACCGTCACTCGCGAGCTAGGTCTCTTATGTTGGAATCATAGGATCGTTGTACTTATCTGCTCATGTGGTAAGAGCATGGGACTGACTCCGGTCAGTAGATGTCAGTGGTTAAGCTTTTGAACGTACTAAGCATTTGTCGGGAATGGGACCGGTAAGCCTAGTACTTTCCTGATCCAGCAAGGGAACTCTCTACCACTACACCCAGAAGAGATCCCCAGATACTAGGCAGTGGTGCATACGTGGATCCGGATGGTCAGATACCATGACTGGATAACCTCATACCAGGGACTGTGGACTTGACCCTGAACTGAGGATGGTTGGGAACCGTCTGGTTGGTGTATACCCCACCCCTTTGTTTTTGTTTGGCATTCTTGGGGTATGCATTCTACCGTATGTTTAGGTCCACCTTGCAAAGTTACTAATCGATCGATCGTCGGCCTCTCACCGTTATCTGAGACTGCTTAACCATCCACTCTATGTCCCTTAATGATAGAATTGAGAAGGAATTTGTGTACTGTTTAATTTGTATTGTACAACTCTTGCTTGAATTAGTTGGCTAACCTAATAATGGTTAAAAGAATAGAATGTGAGCTAAAATCTGAAAGTAAGGACATATTCTTTGTTACTTTTCAGCAAAACAAACCACTAGCCATAAAGCCTTGCATGTCTAGAGGGTTGGTGATTTTCCAATCACCCGACGATTAAGTCTTGCTGAGTATTAGTATACTCAGCCTTGCTTTCCGTGGCTTGGTTCTCTCCCAACCGGTTGGGAATACGAGTGGGAGGATGGCAGTGCTTAGTAGCATCACTGGTGGCCTCGTGTGATGTTACTTATGCCGTTTAGTACTTTAATTCCGCTGTGTTTTGAACTCTGAACTATTTACCTTTATGCAAAAGACTTGGTTTGTAATAATGAATCTTTGAATGATGTTATGTAATACTTGTGACTTGTTTACCTCTGGACTCGCCTTCATGTGAGTTTGTTGTACAAATGTCGATCCTGTGATGTAAGTGATTTACCGGGTATGACCCGGCAGAGACGACAGGTTACTTCTATATTATTGCTTAATGGCCAAGAGGAGTGGTTTAGGCAATAATATGGAATTAATTTGAGCAATTCTGTCACAGCTGGCATCAGAGCTTCACTTTTACACCAGAGGTCTTAATACACCCTTAACAACATGTTTTTGAATACAACTTGGAAGAGTAAGGTGTGTTTCCGAAGTACGTTAGGGACGCTAAGGATGGTTTAATCCAACAGGCCCTAGAGGTTTTTGGGTTTTCTGGTGGCTAGTTAATTGTGGTTTATCTCAACTAACTTCCAGCACGTTACTTTCAGTAAAGATTTACTTTCATGTTCAACCAAACTAGATGAAACACGTGTTTTATATGTGTGCTGTTCCGCATCACGGGAATTGCAAGGGTTGATGGAGTGATCCATTCCACAGGTCCCATCTTCGCGTCTATTTATGAGTTGGGTGTCGCCACATGTTTCATATGTGTGCATTCCGCATGTCGCTCATGCGAGGCAAGGATACGCTCCATTCAAACAGAGAGTGTCCGAGGTTGGACGCTGTCCATGCAGCGGCTTGATACATGGATACCGTTTCTATAGTGAACGATAATGTGTGTGGACGCTTTCATGATTGCTGGCATGAAAGGTTCGGGATGTTCTGTGATTTTGAGCAGGTACGCTAACCGCGAATCGTTAAATCCGGTAACTCCTTGGTTTAGCTCTCGACTAGCTATTATAGGGAGAGATTATATGCCGTGCCACCGGCACTAACTTCGTGTTGACAAGAAATTGTCTGTGAGGACGCATAGTTGTGCTTGCATCATGTTAAAAATCATAAGTGGGCAACAACTATAAATTTTAAAACTTGAAGTCAAGACTTAATCAAAAATCTGCAAAGGCATATAAGGTCCATCTAGCTATCATGTGAACAAGCTGCTGGTCTGGAATTATTTCCTCGATCAATATAACAAGTTTTCTTCAGAAATCATCTAAGAAAAAGGTTCCAAATTTCCCAAAGGGTATGCTATAAAAATTTCATAAAAATTGGTTTAACCAAACTCAAGTTAGGATCTCTTCCTAAGGTTTAATCTAGCTGTCTTTTTGGCAGCAGTTCAGTTCTGAAAATTTTCGGCCCCCAAATCTAGTTTCCAGCCAAAGTGCAAGATACAAAAGTTACTCTAAATCTTGTTGTGGTGCTGTGAAAAATTCAAGAAGTTTGGGTAAATGGAATTGAAGTTATGCTCTGTTTAGTGCAATGTTGTTGGCTGAAATTTCTGGGTGACAGCAACCTGAACTTGTAGCTTTTTGGCCATTCTCCTTTTGTTTTTAGCTCAACTTTTGAATACCAAACTTGTGTCTTAGTGTATCAGCAAGAATCTGGTGAAATTTGGGAATCTTTGGCTCAATAGTTTTTGAGTTACATGCATCTTTGTGCACTGTACAGAATCTGTCATTTCTCAACTCACGCTAACCAGTGGGAGTTTTGTGATGCAGATGGCTGGACGTCTTTTCTGGGAGGTTCGTCCGGATGGTTCAGTCCGTACTGACGGGCTGCACCTTGAGGGTTTTGCCCGCATCTTGTGGGACGCCCTTCGCTCGTCTAGGTACCCGACGCCTCCGACGTACGAGGCGATGGAGACCGTGCAGCTGGGAGTGCCCCGCTGCCGTGTTCAGGTGTCCGTGCCGCTCCACCCTGACCACCCGGAGTGGGCCGACCTGAGCACGGATGTGGTGAGCGTCCAGTTGCTGGAGACGCTGGAGGTGGTTGCTTTGGGAGTGCTTAACTCCTTCTGCACCCAGCACCCGGACGAGGTATCCACCTCACTGGTGGGACTGCTACCGGCAGTGGACCCCGAGGACCCCGCGTGGAGGCACTGTATGGGGCACATGGCTGACCTTCTGGCCGGCATGCGCCCACTCGACGTGCTGCAGGAGATGGTTCGGTGCGAGGGTGCGCTGTATCGACTTCAGACCCTTCGCAGCGCTGCTTCCACCGCGGTGACTGCTTCTGCTCTCGACTCCGCCGGAGAGCTGGGAGTGCGCACCCACCACCTGCGCTCTCTCTCGTTTGGCTACATGGGCCTTGAGCGGGACCTCGCCGAGGCTCGACTGTGGGTTGGACAGCTGGAGGCCCGTGAGGCCAACTGGGTGGCATGTGACGCTCAGTGGGTCAACATCCTCACTGACCGTCTCCACGCTATCGTGGGATTGCAGGAGCAGCGGGAGCAGCACAGAGAGGAGATGGAGCAGCAGAGAGAGCAGATGGAGCAGCTGAAGGACGAGAGGTTTGTTCACCTCCAGGCACTGATAGATATGGATGGGCAGCTTCAGGCCATGGACCAGGATCTGGAGGCGGCCAACGAGTTGATCCAAGTGTTGCAGCAACCGGTTCCCCCGTCAGCCCCTGGAGCTATGGAGGGTGACTAGGACGACGCTCAGTCCATGGTGGACGACACCGAGGCTCCGCCGCTAGACCCGATGGTCGAGGGTTCGCCTAATGCTAGTGCCGCCTCGGGCGGCGATGATACTTACTAGATGTTGATAGACTAGTGTCCATACTCATACGGGCGGCCTGATTTTGGTCCGTGAATGGGATAGGCTGACGTAGGATGAGTATTCTTTTGGGTGGCCTGATGCTACCATTGACCCCTATGTAACCTAGGGTGAAGACTTGTTGAAGTTAGGCTAATGTGTTGTAATTAAGTCTGCTAGTGGAATGCTGCGGTCAGAATGCAGCGGTATGTAATGGGCAGTTTGAAACTCTTTATGGTCAGAACTGGGCTGTGGAATGAATACCAAAGTTGTTGGAAATTACTTTGTGTGCATGCTCGTAAAATTTCAACCTCATTGCTTCTATGGTTTGGGAAATATAATTTTTTCTGTAACTGGCTGCAGTCTGAAATTCAGGCTGGACAGACCAGTGGGATTTTAATTTTTCGAGTATGTTAACGTCGAAATCCAGGGATCAGTTGAATACCAAAGTTGTAGTGAATGAAATTTTGCTACTACTTACCAAAATTTAGCATCATTCGATAACCGAGCAGCAAGATATGAATTTTATACGGCAGAGTACTTGGCTGTCTTGTTTCTGAAATTTGTGCATGGAGGGAACGCTTTGCACATGTTCTTCTTGTTTATGCTTATATTGGCAAGATTATGGATATGTGGCTAACCTCCACTACCAAATTTTTCAGATGGTGGGAGCAACACATGGAAAGCCCCATGGGTTTGGTGATGCTAGTGGTAGCAATCTGCCACCACCACCCCCCCCCCACCGAACATGGCGCCTATGGAGGCCTTCCTCCTTGCTCAAGCTGATATGATGCGCCAGATACTGCAAAATCAATAGCAGATGAATCAGCGGCGCAATGACCCGTTAGAAGAAGATCCTCGAGTGGCAACGTATGCTCAGTTCTCTGCAGTGAAACCGCCGCTTTTTCACAAAGCGGAGGAACCCTTGGAGGCTAATGCTTGGCTGCGTGCTATTGAAGCCAAGTTGGATGTTCTCACCTTGCCCTGCTCCGGGAAGCGAAAGGTTAAGTTTGCAGCAATATATCTCCGTGGTCCGGCACTGCTTTGGTGGGATCACTTCAAGATGATGCAGCCCAATGGCCATGAGATCACGTGGGCTGAATTCAAAACTGCATTCAAGAATCACCACATTCCTAAGGGGATGGTGGAGAGAAAGTTAAATGAGCTCTTGAACTTGAGGCAGGGTTCTGACTCTGTATATCAGTATGCACAGAAGTTCAACAACTTGTGTCAGTATGGTGACTACTATGTTGATACAGATGCCAAGAAAATGGATCGCTTTCGCAGGGGTCTTGATCCTGAGCTCTATGAAAAGCTGAACCCCATCAAAACAAATAGCTATCACGAGATAGTGGACCTGGCCATATCCCAGGAGGATGCAATGAAGAAGGTGCGGAATGCAAAGAAAAGGAAGGTTGCGTTCAACTCTAACAACGCGCCTAAGCGCAAATTCCGCGTAGTTCAGAAGGCACCGCAGAATTTTCAGCGGAACCAACATTCTGGGCGATGTGTGGTGAAACCTCCCCAAAATCAGCAGCAAGGGAATTTCCGTTCCCCAAATTTTTAGCAGCAGAATGCTAGGCCCAATGCACCCCCACCGGCCCACACCAACAATGAAGGACGTTGCTACAATTGTGGGAAACCTGGGCATTTCATGAATGCCTGTCCTAAACCCAGGCAGCCGAATCAGGGACGGGGACAACCTCAGAACAACAAGGAGAAGGAAAAGAAGCAGACCGTGCAAGTCAAGCAGGGTCTTCTTAACTTCACCACTATGGTGGGAATTCCTGAGGGAGCAGCAGTTATGACGGGTACCTTCTCTATCCATGGCAAACCTGTTAAGATTTTGTTTGATTCCGGTGCTACACATAGCTTTATGAACCAAAGTACACAAGTCAACTTGGGTCTAAGTGTGCTTCGAGTTAAGAATGAATTTAAGATCGCAACCCCTGGAAAGAAAATATCCTCCAACACACTAGTCAAAAGTGTACCATTGCAGCTAGGTAGCAAGGTCTTCCAGACCAATCTCTTAACCTTGGGGTTAGATGGAATAGATGTCATTTTGGGAATGGATTGGATGACACATCATAAAGTACTATTGGATATTGCTGAACAAAGAATAAAAATCACTTCGCATGTTGTAGGTGTCTCGACTCTTTACTTACCTTTGAGGGGATCTATGGACCCCAGTGCCTATGTCTCGATAGCCACAAGCTTAGAGGAGATTCCAGTGGTCAGTGACTACTCGGACGTCTTTCCTGATGATTTGTTGGGCATGCCACCAGATCGGGACATTGAGTTCGTTATTGAACTACAACCTGGTACGGCACCTATTTCGAAAAGAGCTTACCGTATGCCACCCAAGGAGCTGGCTGAGTTGAAGACCTGGCTTCAGGAATTGTTGGACAAGGGTTTCATCCACCCGAGTTCTTCTCCTTGGGGATGTCTTGCTCTCTTTGT
This sequence comes from Cenchrus americanus, assembly GCA_947561735.1. NCBI lineage: Eukaryota > Viridiplantae > Streptophyta > Magnoliopsida > Poales > Poaceae > Cenchrus > Cenchrus americanus. Next base: position 150,054,270 of record OX387242.1, on the reverse strand, counting down.
CAAGAAGAAAGACGGTAGTTTGAGGCTATGCGTAGACTACCGCCCTCTCAATACGGTCACCATTAAAAATAAATACCCCCTTCCCCGCATTGACGTGCTGTTTGATCAATTGGCTGGAGCCAAGGTCTTTTCCAGAATTGATCTTAGGTCGGGTTATCATCAGATAAAAATTCGGCCTTGTGATATTCCTAAGACTGCCTTCTCCACACGTTATGGACTGTATGAATATCTGGTTATGTCCTTCGGTCTCACTAATGCACCTGCCTACTTCATGTATCTCATGAATTCCGTGTTCATGACTGAACTGGATAAATTCGTGGTGGTTTTCATCGATGACATCTTGGTCTATTCCAAGAACGAAGAGGAGCATGCGGAACATCTTCGCATTGTTCTTCAACGTTTGAGAGATCATAAACTATATGCCAAATTCTCCAAATGCGAATTCTGGTTGGATAGTGTCAAGTTCTTAGGGCACACCATATCTAATGAAGGTATATCCGTGGATCCAAGTAAAGTGCAAGAAGTGATGGAATGGAGACCGCCAAAGTCCGTCCTTCAAATTAGAAGTTTTCTTGGATTGGCTGGGTATTACCGTCGCTTTGTCCCGGATTTTTCTAGAATTGCCAAACCTATGACTGAATTATTGAAGAAAGGAGTCAAATTTGTGTGGGACGAAAAATGTGAGAATGCTTTCCAAACTCAGAAACGGTACCTGACTTCCGCCCCAGTGTTAGCTCAACCTGATAACTCCAAGCCATATGAAGTGTATTGTGATGCCTCAGGCACAGGTCTGGGTTGTGTCCTTATGCAAGAAAACCGAGTAATTGCCTATGCTTCCCGAGCACTTCGCCCTCAGGGGAAGAATTACCCGACTCACGATCTTGAGCTAGCAGAGGTCGTTCATGCCTTGAAAATCTGAAGGCATTATTTAATGGGAACTCGTTGCAATATCTACACCGATCACAAAAGTCTCAAGTACATCTTTACCAAGCTGATTTAAATATGCGGCAAAGAAGGTGGTTGGAACTTATTAAGGATTACAATCTTGAAGTGCACTACCACCCCGGCAAAGCAAATGTAGTTGCGGATGCTCTCAGTCGTAAGAGTCACTGCTACTGCCTGTCCACAGAATCTTATAGGGATACCTTGTGCAGCGAGCTGAGTAAATTACGCCTAGAAATTATTCCTCAAGGCATGTTGTATACCATCTCGGTAGAACCTGTCTTGTGGGATAAGTTGGTAATGTCTGAGGCCAGGGACAAGGGGATCACAACCATGAAACAAAGGTTGTCTCAAAATGATCCGAAATACATGTGTTTCCGACAATACACCAATGGTACAATTTGGTTCGGGCAGCGTCTCGTTGTCCCGAAAGATCCTACCCTCCGGAAGGAAATTTTGGATGAGGCTCATCTCTCCAAATTCTCGATCCACCCCAAGAGTAGTAAAATGTACCAAGATTTGAAAGGAAATTTCTGGTGGTCCAATATGAAGGTTGACATAGCAAAGTATGTTTCTGAGTGCGACACATGTTACAGAATCAAGGCAAGCCATTTAAAAACAGCGGGTACTCTCCAACCTTTGCCCATGCCCTCTTGGAAGTGGGATGATATCAGCATGGATTTTATTGTGGGATTGCCACTCACGTCTAGAAATCACGATTCTATCTGGATCGTGGTGGATAGGTTAACCAAAACGGCACACTTCATCGCAGTTAACAGCACTTACTCGGTCAAGGACTATGCAGAGATATATCTTGACCGTGTAGTGCGACTACACAGAATCCCTAAGACCATCGTTTCTGATAGAGGTCCTCAATTTATATCTCTTTTTTGGGAACAGTTACACGAAAGCTTTGGAACGAAGCTAATCCGTAGCTCCGCCTATCATCCTCAGACCGATGGACAGCCGGAAAGAGTCTACCAAATTGTGGAAGACATGCTTCGAGCATGTATCATTCACTTCGACAAGAGCTGGGACAAATGCTTGGCCCTGCAGAATTTTCTTACAATAAGAGCATCAGGCTAGCTTGAAGATGGCACCTTTTGAGGCTCTTTATGGGCGTATATGCCGTACCCCTTTAAACTGGTCACAAGTAGGAGAGCGAAAGTTCTTTGGACCAAATTTAGTTAAAGAAGCCGAGGAGAGGGTCGAAGTAATAAAAGAAAACTTAAAGGCCGCACAAATGAGGCAAAAGAGTTACCATGACAAGGGGAAGACTGTAAGAGAATACCAAGTGGGTGAAAAGGTGTATTTGAGAGTTTCACCAACAAAAGGAGTACAAAGATTTGGAGTCAAGGGGAAGTTAGCCCCAAGATACATTGGCCCTTATGAAATTACTGAAGTTTGTGGACCCGTTGCTTATCGCATTCGCCTACCCGAGCGGTTTGCTGCTATACACGATGTGTTCCACGTGTCACAATTGAGAAAGTGTGCCCATGAACCTGAAATGAGGGTTATCAATGAAGCGAACGCATGGATACAGCCAGATCTTTCACTAGTAGAACATCCGATGCGGATTCTTGACACAAAGGAGAGGAAGACGAGGAGGAAATCGGTGACCATGTACAAAGTCTTATGGAGTCATCATACAGAAGAGGAAGCCACATGGGAAACTGAACACTATCTTAACACTCACTATCCAGGGTTCCTGCAAGTCCAGAACCATAAGTGACCTATCCCTAACCTTTGTTTTTAAATTCCGATCTCGGGACGAGATCCTTGTTAAGGGGGGTAGGCTGTAACATCCCTGATGTTTATTTTTCTTATGACATCACCTAGCTTTAGTAATCAAGATTAGGTAGCCTCTAATCATGTTTAACATGGTGGGTCACACTTTTGCACAAAGAACCTTAGTCAACACCCTAAATTGTTGTCAAAGCCCAAGTGCTCCTTAAGGCTGGATTAGTTTTCCTGCGCGTTCCCAAAATTTTCCTATAGAACTTCAAATTCGGAGGTTTGAATCCTCAAAAAAACCAGTCAAAGTTCTGCTGAACAGTTTGACCAAGCCATGCAAATCTGTAACTTTGAGGATGTTTATCTCCAAATTTGTTGGGAATTTGACTGGTCGGCTTTTACAAAAGTTGAAGAGGGTTAACTAGTCTACAACTTTCGTATTTGGCGATTTTGAACTTTAGTTCAAAGTTTTTAAGTTTGAATCGGTCAAAGTGGGGTACATCGAATCAGTTGTCGGCCGAAATGCTGGAGCGCGCCCGCGCGCGCGCGGCGTCGCCCCGTCGGTGCGCGCGCCGGCGCGGCACGCGGGCCCACACCCGCCCGCCGTCCGTACGCCGTCTCGGCGATGGCCACGCGTCGGCCATCGTGGCCGGGACCACGGCCTCGCGCCTACACGCCCGCGCGATCGCCGCGCGCGCGCGCCGCCGTGGGCGGGCCGCGGCGTGCGCGCCGTCGCCGCGGCCACGCGCCTATGCCCGGCTCGCCGCGCCACCTAGCACGGATGCGCGCCATTAGGCTCCCCCGACGCCCCACGCAATTCCCCCTCCCTCGCATTGCTCGGGCGCCTCACGACGCCGCTCCCCGCGTCCGCCGACGCCCACCGTGCCGAGCTCGCCGGTGCGCCCCTTGGTCCGTCGCCCCCACTCGAGTTCGAGCGCCACAAAAGCCTCCACCCGCACCCCCGGAACGCTCCCGTGCACGCGCATTGGTCGGCCGACCCGCCGGCTCGCCGGCATTGCGGCCGCCGCGGCCGTCCGCCGCCTCCCTCGCCGCCGACCATCGCCGGAGCCTATTCCCGCCAAGCCAACCCCGCCAATCGGCGAGGGTGAGTCCAAACCCCACCCTAGCCGCTTGCTCGCCGGAGTCCGGCCGTCCCTCGCCGCCGGCCGCCCTCGCGCCACCGCCGGGGACCTTTCTGCGAAGATTGAAATCTTCCAGGGACCTACGTATAAGAACCAAGGACCTAACTGTGAATCTTAAACCCTAGATTCAAAAACCTGAACCTTGTAAATTACATAGTAAACGGTAGAAAAATCGTAAAAATGCAAACTCAACTGTTCTGGAATCCTTGTGAAGAAACCTAACTTTTCTAGAAAGGCAGTTTTCAAATTTCAGAGTAGTTTTTAAATGATTTTGAATTGAGCAGTTTGAGTAAATTTGAAATAACTTGAAATGTATAAATGATCTGCATGTGAATTTTGGATATGTTGTCCATGATAGCATTCATGGCCTTGTGTAGAAAAATGGCACTAAAATCGTGTGTGAAACTGTTGTTATGAATTTATATTAATTTAAGCCTGTTCTCCATTTATGAATTGTTTAGATTTATCTATTAGTCAAATGCCTTCCAACTTTCTCCTGTAGCTCTGCAATGCTTAGCAGTATGTTTCATAAATCAGAGATGAATTTTGGACTTGTGTAAAATGCCTTGCTAATTTATGGTGGCTATTTTGAGTTAAATATGTCCTTACCATGCTGTGTGCCAAGTTATAGCTTCAGATTCTATGTATCTTGTGTTTTATGATTTATTCATGCTTCTAGTGGCTTAAACTTGTTATATTTATCATAATTGTTTTGTAATGTTGTTTTGCCTAATTTTTGGTTAGAAATTATGTTTTGCTGTTGTGTGCATACTGGTGAAAGTTTGTGATCATTTTGGGTATATTTTTGTCAGAACTAATTTCCTAATTAATCAAGCTTAACATGGGCCGAATAAAGGGAAATCAAACTTGTCTCCGCGTGCAGTTTAAATTCAAAGCTTGAAATTTGTGAAACCATCTCTGAACAGCCCCAAAACACTTTAATGAAGTTCACTTAGCTAATGAACTTAGATGTGCACACAATCACAATCAAACAGGAATCAAGTTTTACACCCATCCACTTGTCCTAGTGAAAAACAATTAAGTGAAAACTTGTTAAGGTGAATATGACCAACAAGAACCCCTATGTTTATCTCTAAATTCAGAACTGAATTTACCTACTTAAGTTTGTATACTTCAATCATAATGCATCTGCATGTCGTATAGAACTTCCTGACGGGAACTATGAGCTGGTGCCTGAGTCTGAAGGAGAACCAGCTGAGGGAGAAGTGAATGTGGTGGAAGTGCAGCAAGACCCGAATCCAAGTTCGGAGGGTCTCGCTTCTGACTTTGGCAGTGAAGGCAAGCCCCGGAGCATAACCTACTTTTGTTAAACTCCTGCAACTTTTCCTTTTCTGCAATGCTTGTGCATTTACGTTCAGGAGTTGACTTGAAACCTTAGATCCATGATCCTAGGTTCCTATGTTTATTACTAGCCTGTTGGGTCGCTAGTTGCCATGCTTAGGACCATGCTAGAAGTCGAGTGATGACCGTCACTCGCGAGCTATAGGTCTCTTATGTTGGAATCATAAGATCGTTGAACTTATCTACTCATGTGGTAAGAGCATGGGACTGACTCCGGTCAGTGGATGTCAGTGGTAAAGCTTTTTAACGTACTAAGAATTTGTCGGGACTGGGACCGGTAAACCTAGTACTTTCCTAATCCAGAAAGGGAACCGCATTGCTAGGGGCTGTGGACTTGATCCCGAACTGAGGATGGTTGGGAACCGCCTGGTTGGTGTATACCCCACCCCTTTGGTTTTGTTTGGCATTCTTGGGGTATGCATTCTCCCGTATGTTTAGGTCCACCTAGCAAGGTTACTAATGGGTCGATCGTCGGCCTCTCACCATTATCTGAGACTGCTTAACCATCCACTCTATGTCTCTTAATGATGGAATTGAGAAGGAATTTGTATACTATTTAATTTGTATTGTACAACTCTTGCTTGAATTAGTTGGCTAACCTAGTAATGGTTAAAAGAATAGAATGTGAGCTAAAATTTGAAAGTAAGGACATATTCTTTGTTACTTTTTAGCAAAACAAACCACTAGCCATAAAGCCTTGCATGTCTAGAGGGTTTGTGATTTCCAATCACCCGACGGTTAAGTCTTGATGAGTATTAGTATACTCAGCCTTGCTTTTGTTGCTAATTTTCAGGTGGCAGTGCTTAGTAGCATCACTGGTGGCCTCGTGTGATGTTACTTATGTCGTTTAGTACTTTAATTCCACTGTGTTTCAAACTCTGAACTATTTACCTTTATGCAAAAGACTTGGTTTGTAATAATGAATCTTTGAATGATGTTATGTAATACTTGTGACTTGTTTACCTCTGGACTTGCCTTCGTGTGAGTTTGTTGTACAAATGTCGATCCTGTGATGTAAGTGATTTACCGAGTACGACCCGGCAGAGACGATAGGTTACTTCTATATTATTGCTTAATGGCCAAGAGGAGTGGTTTAGGCAATAATATGGAATTAATTTGAGCGGTTCGGTCACAATAAATGTTGTACTCGTAGTCGACTAGGAGTCGTGTTAGGACAAGGGTATAAATATGAACCCTTGGTGTCTGTAATAGGGATCGAACATCTACACAACCAAACCGGCCCCGTGCCAAAATTCGAATCCTTTAGTCGAGTCGTCGAGTTCTTCGAGAGGAGCCATCGATCCGTCGACTCCGTAAGTACCGGCAACCTTGTATCATGTCTAGTATCATGCGGTAGATTTTGACCGTGATGCAAGTAGTCTTGTAACCTTGCTTAGTATCATGCGGTGGATTTAAGCTTGGTTCAAGAGGGTTTCTTGTTAGATCATGAGCCATGCGGTAGGCTAAAATCTAGCTTGGAGCTAGTTATCGGCTCTATTAGATTTGGCAAGATCTAATAGATTCATTAAGTTACCACGTGTTGCTTTGGATTTTGCTTTATGTTTAAATCCATGTAACACTCTTTTGCCCAATCTAGATCAATTTGTTTCAGCTTTATCCCTTCGAGATCCATGTCTTACACTTTCAAGTCTTTAGTTTATTATAAAGGATCAAGTGCTTTTAATAGCCGAATTCAGATCAATCTAGATTGTCACATGTTGTGGGTTCAAGCTTGTTGATTTTTTCAAATGTTTGCTCCTTCTTCACGGAACCCGGATCAGCTGTACAGCCGTATTCGGCAATTCTTCCACAAGTGAAACGTGTTCATAAGTTTGTTTTAAATAATGTATGCTTTTAGCCTTCCATATTTAGATTGTATCATGCGGTGGATTAATCTATTTGTGATTGGTGGCATGGTTTCAAACAAGTCGTCTCATGCGGTGGATTAACTTGTTTGGTGTCACGCTCGACGGGTTTGAAAGTACCTAGACATGCGGTAGACTAGTGCTTTTGGCCTATGCATGCTTGTTTATTTCATATTTATAATCATGCTCTCACCTTATTTATTTTATTGTTATTTATCCTCGAAAATCGGTCACGACCACGTGCGAGCAATGCTGTTTAAACAAAGACCGATCTTTTGTTATGCTTACATCATGCATTCGGCTATATCCTGGTTTCTTGTTGTAAAGCTCCCGAATGATATTTAAACTGCGGACAGATAGCTTGTTGTAGCTATATGTCATTTTAATTCGCTTTTAGGCCATAAATACGGAACTGTCTGGTACCACCCGGCAAGTTCCAGGTTTTATCTAACTACTTTTCATCCTTTGTCAGTTTCAGGAAAATTGACTGGCACGGTTTGGATTCGACATGTGTGTTAAGCCAGCTTTGTTTGGCTTGCTGTGTGCTTGGCGCGAGGTACTGATTTTGCATCAACACACTTTTTGGCACGCCTGGTGGAACCATCAAGCTAATCAAGATGCCTGATATTCATGATGTCATGGGTGTCACCATGGATGACCTGTCTCCTAAGCAGCAAGTAAAATTGAAAGATGACATTGACCAGTTTCAGCATAAGTGTTTAATGTCATTTGGCAAAAACAGAAGTAGTGTACCATATCTTAAATCTGACATGCCAAGGGTTCTACTACCAGGGGAACCTGACACCACGTCTGCTGAAGAGAAACAGGAAGCTCTGAATGCAGTTCGGCAAACTATGGAAAACATAATGGCTAAACACCATACTGCTTTCTTGACTATGTTCAAACAGATGATAGTTGGAGTCTTTGGCCCAGGCATGGAAAGGATGCTTGGTCGAGTATCACCTCAAGCATCTACTTTAGAGGTAGAATAAACAAGTGCTACTGTCAATAGCCAACCAGCTCGAGATGCAAGTGCTCAGCCGCCTCTGTAAAGTACAGGAGGTCAACCAATCCAGCCGCCTCTGCAAAGTATGGGAAGTTAGCCAATTGAGCCGCCCCTGCAAAGCACTGGGGGTCATCCAGTCCAGCAGCAGAACCCTTGTCAGGCAATGGCCAACAGGCCTACTTATGGAGATTTGGCATTCAGTTCTTCTGGAGTTCCACCTGGCTCTACTTACAAAATAGCCCCACCAAACAATAAGCTACAGAAGAACATGTTTGGAGAAGGGTATTCGGAATTCATGGGTTACGGTGCCATTGATGCTTTCCCAAATCCTGGATATGGTACGGCCGCAGGAATGCCTACTGGGCCTGCTGGAAGGCCAGGGGATCAAGACGCTAATGTTGATCTTATGATGCAGAAAATGGCCTATGTATTACAAAATCAATTCAGCCTAAAACCCAAGATTCAAGGGCAAGTTTATACACCTCCTTTCCCAGAATGGTACCACAGGGTGGCTTTGCCACACAGGGTGAAACCTCCTGCAGATTTCACAATGTTCTCTGGGCAAGATGATACAAGCACTGCAGAGCACATAGCTCGATATTTGATGCAGCTTGGGGAAGCTTCAGCTGATGAAGCATTCAGGATCAGATACTTTCCCTTGTCACTGATAGGCCCGGCCTTTACATGGTTCGCTTCTTTGCCTGCTCAATCAATCTGTTCTTGGAAGGATTTCGAACAGAAGTTTCATGCTTATTACTTCGTCGGCAGTAATGAGAAAAAGATAATTGATCTAACCACCCTGAAAAAGAGGGATAATGAGACACCCATGGAATTCGTCAGGAGGTTCAGAGAGACTAAAAGCATGTGCTTCTCTTTGAATTTGCCAGATGATCAATTGGCTGATATGGCTGTTGCGGGTATATTGCCAGCTATTCGGGAAAAGCTATTCGGCATGGAGTTCGACAATCTTGGCCAACTGTCACACAGGTTGTCATTAATGAGCAACCAAGCTAATGGCTTCAAGAAACACTCCAGGTTTGCCAAACACAGTGATATAGCTGACATCTACAACCAATTCATCGAAAAAGCTGATCAAACAGAGGAATAGAAGTTGGCAAGAAAAGCATAAGCTATTGACGAAGTTGTTCCTCCAACCAATCTCAAGGAATTGCAATCACTGCTTGGCAACATCAATTTTGTGAGAAGATTCATTTCAAATTTGTCACAGAAAGTGTTGCCTTTCTCTCCACTATTGAGGATCAAGAAGGATCAGAAGTTTCTATGGGGTGACGAACAACAAATGGCTTTCAATGAGATCAAGCAGTACATGAAGGAACCACCAGTGTTGGTGCCTCCACAATTGAACAAGCCTTTCAAGTTGTACGTGGCGGTCGATACCCAAACTATTGGATCGGCCCTCATACAAGAATTTGAGGGAAAGGAACGGATAGTTGCGTACCTTAGACGAAAATTACTTGATCCCGAAATAAGATATTTGACTGCGGAGAATCTTTGCCTGTGTGTTTATTACTCATGTACAAAGTTTCGGCACTTTGTTGAGCTAAATGCGTTGTATATTCAAAGTTTGATGTAATTAAACACATGTTATCTATGCCAATTTTAAATGGAAGGATTGGCAAGTGGATTTTAGTTTTGTCTGAGTTTGAATTGAAATTTGAATCGGCAAAAGCTGTTAAAGGTCAGATTACTCCTGATTTTATTACTGAACATCGCGATCCATCCATTGATTTGCTTGAAGTTACTCCTTGGGCTTTATTCTTTGATGGATCCTCATGTTGCAAAGGTGGTGGAGTAGAAATTTTATTGATTTCACCCAGAGGTGAGATGTTTGAATTTGCCATCCCTATTCAGCCTACTGTCACAAATAATCAAGCTGAATATGAAGCACTGCTTAGAGGGCTTCAATATTTGAAAGAAGCAAAGGCTATTTCAGTTGAAATTTATGGAGATTCAGAGCTAGTTATAAAACAATTGAATGGCCAATATGAATGTAGAAATGATATCCTGAGGAATTACTATGAGGAGTGCAAGGAAATTTTGAAAAGTTTTCAGTTAGTGGTTCTACAACATATTCCAAGGGAACACAATGAAGAGGCAAACAGGTTGGCTCAAAGTGCTTCGGGTTATAGAGAAAACCAAGAAGTGTGTGCCAAAGATGTGTGTGCTTTCGGGAGTGATCTAGCATAAGATGATTGGAGAAAAAAAATTGTTGATTATCTGGAAAATCCATCCCGAAAGGTCTCTAGGAAGCTCAGGTATGAAGCTATAAAGTTTGTTCTTCTTGATGGGCGTTTGTTTTACAAATCATTAGATGGGGTGTTGCTACAATGCCTGGGTCAAGAAGAAGCAAAGAAAATGATGAGTGAAGTGCACGATGGGCTTTGTGGAGCGCACTAATCGGCTTACCGAATGAAGTGGGTTATCAGGCACACTGGTTGTTATTGGCCGACGATGTTGGAAGATTGCTTTGAATATTACAAAGGTGTCAAGATTGTCAGAAGTTTGGGAATATCCAGAGAGTTCCAGCATCAGCTTTGAATCCTACTATCAAGCCATGGCCATTCAGATGATGGGGTATAGATCTGATTGGCCAAATAAATCCTCCATCTAGCAAGGGGCATAAGTTTGTGCTTTTGGCGACAGATTATTTCACCAAATGGGTTGAGGCGCTTCCATTGAAGAAAGTAACATCAGAGAACATGGTTGAATTTGTTAAAGAGCACATCATCTACAGATTTGGAATTCCTTAAACAATTACAACTGATCAAGGAGCTCAATTTGTATCTTCAGTTCAGGGAATTTGCTGAAAGCATGGGAATCAAATTATTGAAATCTTCTCCTTATTATGCCTAGGCTAATGGTCAGGCAGACGCTTCTAATATAATCATGATCAAGATTATACAAAAGAAGATTGATCAGAAGCAAAGAAGGTGGCATTCGGTAGTCAATGAAGCCTTGTGGGCCTACCGAATGGCCCCTCATGGAGCTACAAAAACATCTCCTTATGAGTTGGTTTATGGGCACCATGCTGTTTTGCCATGGGAAATGCAATCAGACTCGATTTTGCAAAAGGATTTAAGTTCCAAGGATTACAGTGGCTTAATGATGGATGAGTTAGAGGATTTGCATATGATTCGTCTTAAGGCCTTGTAAAATATTGAACAGAACAAGATGCGAGTTGCCAAGTATTACAACAATAAAGTAAAGGTCAGGCAATTTGCAGAAGGAGATTTGGTTTGGAAAGCATTACGACCGATTGGGACTAAGTACAGTACGTTTGGCAAATGGTCCCCGAATTGGGAAGGTCCTTTTCGGGTAGTTAGATGTACACCTGGAAATGCTTATATTTTGAAAACTTTACTAGGAGAAGAGTTTACTGCTGCTATAAATGGGAGATACTTGAAGAAATATTATCCTAGTATTGAAGTTGATCATTGATTACAAGCATCAGGATTACAAGCATCAGAAATATAGAAACAACCAGCGTTCAGGAAAGAAGCCGCCTTCAGAACAAAAAATCCTGACAAAGGAGATGGCCAATACTGAAGTGTATTGTCCTTAGCACAAAAAATGATCTACGTTACAAACGTTTCTTGCAGGCTCTTTATTTGGCAACCAAACCACCCAAGATTACAAGAGGGTGGAAAGCAGAAGGCTTGGAGAAAGAAGTGAAAGTATGCTTCATTTCTTTGATTACACGTTTTTCCTCTACAGCTCTTCCCTCTTCAACTATTCCAGGACCACCGTAATAGAAACATGGAAGCTTCGGGGATTGCCATGACTTGCAGCTTCCATCAGGCTATCCCAGGAAGCCTTCAAGTTGTTGTACCTGTCAGAAACATCTAAAGAAGGGAACAATTTGTTGAATGTGAGATCTGAAGCTTAAACGTGGGAATCAAATGAGGATGAAGATCTTACCCCCTACCAACGCCTCCAAGCTCATGCGGCATTCGCGTTCGGCACTGCAGCGGCCGGTGATGTCTCGCAGGTTGTGTTCTAGATGCCGAATGCGGCGGCGAAGTTGGTGGTTGGTCCTCTGTTCCGGCGTGACGCCTTCTTCTTCAGCGGAGGAATCGGAGAGGATGTACTCGGGAACCTCTTCAGTTCCAAAGATATCCTCAGGGAGCAAGTCAAGGCTGAAAAAATGAAGAGGCGTGAACCATGAGATTGCAATCGAGAGCAAAAGAAAGGATTGACGGAAAAATTACTCTCGAATGGTGCGTTTCTTTGGTGGAGCGTTGCTCTCCTTAATGGGTTGGTTGCCCTTGTCCGCCATGGCTTTGGGGTTTTCCTCTGAAGCGGGGAGAGAAGACATGAAGTGATGGAAGTGTATGCAAGTGGATTTGCATAGCACCGAGGGGACTATTTTATTAGATGTGAGAGTGCATTGGGAGTGATGACTGGTTGGCGTACATTAATGGGAAAACCAAACGGCAGGGTTTTCTCCCCGAATGCGATGGGTTTTTCATTAAACAGTGTTCATGGCTCTCGAATGAGGATTTTCTGCGGATTCTACGCCAAGGGACAAGAGTTTGTGCGTGTTTGGCTTGAATAAAGTTCCCGAATGCGTTCGAAATAGTAAAGTTCACATGAAAAATCAAAGGAAATCATCACAATACAAGTGCAGGGGATAAAAATTCATTATTTATTGCCAATATTCCACCATCCCTAGTACAAACTAATCGAAAAGTCTGTTCAGCATAGACTGGGGATGAATGGAGTCGACAATGGCGTCACCGTGGCCGTCAAGACGCTCCAGGATGACCTCGATGTCGTCGATGTGCTTCGGCGCGCCACCATGGAAGCCATGCGTCTACGTGGAGTAGTCAACGCCGGTGTGTGTCGCCATGGCAGCCAGGCCAAATGTGGTGCCCAGGTGGACGCCGTGGAGGGCCACCTCGTCGATGCGGTCTTCCACCGCGGCAATGTGGGCTACCGGTGTGTCCCCGGGGGCGTTCACCTTGTCCGCCAGCTTCTTCACCGGCGTCTTCAGCCAGTTGAGCTCGGCGTCGCGGTCTGCAGCAATTACAGAGCAATGGCAGTTAGTTCAGAGTTTGGGTTGAAATTAAAGCAAATCACAAGATTCACCATCGATGGTCTCCAGCAGCTGCTTGCGTTGGTGATCCCATTCGAGCTCGGCAATTCCGGCCTTCTTGGAGACATCTCCCAGCTCGCGCCGGGTTTCATCGCGCTCCGCCTTGAACCTGCGGGCGTCGCGATCACTGTAGCGCGAGCTGGGGGAGGTAGAATAGCTGTACGACTCCGAGGAGTCGCCTGGCATGGCCGGAGTCGTGGCCGGCGTAGGAGCGGGGTTCCACTGGATGAGCCTGGAAACACGAAGAGGGGTCGTCAGAAACAAAAGGAAATCTATAAAAGCTGTGAAAAAATTGACGATCACTACCTCCGGTGAGCGCCAGCGCGGCTCCCTTCAGCTTGGTCGCCGGCGCCTGTTGCTGCTGCCTGCCTTCGAGCTTTTGGGAGTACTAGTGCTAAATAGGGGAAGTTTAGATTGGCAAAGGCTTGAAAGCAGAAGACTTGGTGAAAGGCTAGGGGCACCCGCAATTCTTATTTATGGGACTAGCAAAGAGATCGTGGCCGGAGATCGTGGTGCATATCCTGAGAAATTTGGGAGGTGGAGAGACTTCCTTAACCGAATCGTCGTCGGGTCGTTTGGAATTCAAGATGAGTATATTCGGTTTGACTAGTTGAGATTCGGTTGAGTTGCAGTCGGATCACTATTCGGGTATGATACTGTTTAAGCCGGAATTGCCGAATGAATCGTCTAAAGTTGCCCGCAAGGCAAGACAGAAAATGGAAAGTAAAGTTCATGGTGAACAAAATTACAAGGACAATGGATCATTTGGCTACAAATTGTTTGATACAATCATATGTTCAAGTACTTGGAGATTACACTGGAAGCATCTGATATCATTTTGCTAATGTTATCTAGTAGTTTCTAATCAACCTCTTGGGTGCTAGATAGAGCGGAGAGCTTTTTCTTGAGTTGGTTTGATTCAATCAAGGCTGTTGTAGCTTTCTTTTGGATTTTCTCTGTTAATCCAGGAAGTTCGGCTATCTTTTTCTTATCAGCCTCAATTTCAGCTGTCAAATTCTTCAATTCAGCTTCTAGTGCAGCTTTCCTGGCAATTTTCAACTCAAGTGCAGGCTGCAGTTCAACCAACAATTCCTTGTTAATTTGGATTTGAGCCTGTGAATCTTTCACGAATCGCTTAGCTTTGGCTCTCTTTTGTTTAAGGACTGGTTGGGAAGATTGATTCTTCAAAGCTCGCCTCACTACTCCAAAATGATTGTCCAGTTGTAAGATAGGCTCCAAGGAGGCTTTGATATCATCAGGGAGTTCTTGGTTGATAAATTCAAGCACTTCTTCTAGAAGATCAACATCGCTAACTTGATCCTGGATATCTTTTTGCAGCAGAGAAAGGATTTCTTTTAGTTTTGCCTGGTTTTCCTCTGACAAAGCTTGGCTTGAAGATGCCTCATCTCCTTTTTCGGTAGTTAAATCATCCACAGTAAATGAAAAGCTTGGTGGTGATGCAGCCTGATCCTGAAAAGAAAGGCTTCCCGAATTGAGGATGGTTTATTGAATGGAAATAACATAAATGAATGCCCATGCTTACCTCATTCCTAGCCTCCTGAATTGGAGAAGGGATTTTTTCAGGCTCAAGAGGAGGTTCCTAGATGGTCAGTTGAGGCGAAGTTTGATGGGTTCCTGGTAAAGCTGGAGCTTCTGACTGAGGAGAAGCTGGTGGAGTCCTTGGTAGGTTTGCAGCTTCTGGCTGAAGAGAAGATGGATCCATCCCTGATGAAACCAGAACTTCTATTTGAGAGGCAGATGGTTGAATCCCTGGTGAAGTTGAGCTTCTGCTTCAGGAGAAGATTGCTGGATCCTTGGTGAAGCTGGGTTTAAAGCATGTTGAGGAGAAGAACTCCCCACCGTTTGGTTCACCAATGTGTCCTCTGCAAATAGCAAGTAGAGGGTGAATGCCAATGGAGAAAATGGTCTTTAAAGAGAAAGATATGATGAAGATCTTACCAGTAGATGGGGCATTGGCAGGTTCTGTAGTGGTTGATGGTTGCTGAACTCTGGTCTGAAATTATACATGATAAAATTATGAGAATAAGGATTGGTTTTATGCTAAGGAAAAGAAAGATGTTAACCTCAATAAGAACTCTTTTGGATATTCTTTTCTTCTTGGCAGCAGGAGGAGCAACCAGGGATGGAGGTTTTCTTTTATCAGATGCTGAACTGATGAGAGTTGGGAATGATGTGGCAAATCTGGACATCAGTTGAGCCAAGGTGGTGGATTTAAATCCCAAGTCAGAGATTGGGCCTGTAGCAATATAAGGAATTGTCCTAGCTCGAGGGGCAGGCACTGTATTCTGCAAAAAGTGGCAAAGGATCATGCTCAGTAAAGAAGGAGATGCTCGAGAAAAGGGAAAATAAGTACATTACCTCTGAAATAGGTTGGAAGTCAGGCATTAGCTCAAGACAAAGAGAATGTACTGGTTCATTGAAGATGTTATCATGGAATTCTTGGCCCCAGGAAGTAAAGGAGGGATGAGCTATTGATGTTGGTACAAAGGGCCAAGGTGCATAAACAGTTGGGCAGCACTGATACTCAAAGACTCTTCTGGCTTGCAGGTTTTCCTTAATTTCCTCTCTGGGCTTGAGGAATTCATGAAGGAATAGCCTTGGGGGCACTTGGCCACATCCTAGCTGTCGGGCCATCATGTTTGGTTGATAGTATTCAAAGGTGCTTTGATTTTGTCTTCCTCCACTAAATTCTGCTGGCAGGATGCATGGATGGATGAAGATGTTGAAATTTTCTATGGATTTTACATCATTACATCCAGTCTCAAAATTGAATTCATAAGGGAGAGTCAAGTTATCATTGTTCAGATAAGGAAGCCAAAGGGGATTGGTGAAACCTTTGAAGAAAAGCTCAAAGAGTTGGCTGATGTTCTGGCCAATGGATATGGTTGAGGCAGCTTGTCCATAAGTTTGGCAACCTTTGGTGATCTGAACTTCCCCTTCCTTATAGTTGGATGAAGGAAAATGCCAGTTGTTGAGATTAATACCAACGATCTGGTGCATGTATAGCTGCAGCCACATTTGAACAAACCACCAGGGGCCATTAACACAAGAGATCTTCTGGCTGGTGTGCATCAAGTAGGTGGTCTAATGAAGCATATGGTATACACTCCCTAGGAGGTACTTTCCAAGGGGAATGGGATGACCAGCAGCCAAGTCTTCAGCCATTACAATATGGTTGAGGGTTGGCTCATTGGCTTTGCCACAGAAGACGAATCTGCATAGCCACATGTTTAGAAAGGCCAATACTCAACTTCAGACAAAAAGCCATTAGACATATGTTTTTGGATATACATCTTATATCCAACTCCTATTTTCACTCCTTTTTGCCTGGTGGAGCCTTTGTATTTGTAAGGATACACGAATCCTGTGATATCAAGGCCGGTCATCATATATACATAGGCCAGAGTAGGAGACATTGGTCCATGACCAAAGAGGAAAGCATTAACACCATTTGACAAAAAATGACAGGCTACAATCAAAAGATTCTCATTTTTGGGAGTTTCAGCCAAGGATAATTCCAAACACTGGGCAATGAGAAGGCTGTCCCAATTGCTAGTTTTAGCACTGTCATCATCAAGTATCCTTTTATACCAGTTTCTCCAACCTGCAATTGGGGGAAGGGGCCAGTCCTTGAAGGTATCTTGCCATTCATGGGGTCTCGATAAAGCTGCTTTGAAGGCGATCCTCTGAGATTCGGCTTCAATGAACTCGAGAGGGTCAGAGGTTCCCACGGGCCCGAGGAAATAGGATGGTGATTTGTCCTCAATGGGAATCAAAATCTCGGCGGCTAGAGCCTATCAAGAACAAGAGGCAAAAAAAGATCTAAGATAGAAATCAAAAAAATAGTACTGAATCAGCCTTAAGGGGATGAGATTTACCTGGAGAACTTGATCTTGGTCCGCCATTTGAAAATTTGAGCTTGAGGGATTGATGAACTAGGGTTTGGATCTGAACGAAGACTCGAATGGATTGCAAGAGGAAAGAACGGGTGTTGAACAAATTTAGCTCGTAGACGTTGAGCATTTATAGTCAATTCCGGAATAAAATCACTTTTATTCCGTAATTGAAGGGGCATATGTTAACACAAAGAATTGGTACAGGAATGGGACTGACTTGTGGGCCGAGTTTGGTAACAAAATACCATTCAGTAGGAAAATCTCCTCATAGGATTCGGTAAAGATGCTTGCGGTCGGCAGTACGCCATCATTCGACAGAAGGACTGTTTGCGCTTAAAAAGGAAGCTTTCAGGAATACGTGATGACGTGGCCTAGATGTAATGAAGGGACGAATTGATGACGGGTGCGAGATGGACATTAGCACCGGAACATTGATTTAGGCAATAAATGTTGTACTCCTAGTCGACTAAGAGTCGTGTTAGGACACGGGGATAAATAGA
Organism: Cenchrus americanus; assembly: GCA_947561735.1. NCBI lineage: Eukaryota > Viridiplantae > Streptophyta > Magnoliopsida > Poales > Poaceae > Cenchrus > Cenchrus americanus. Next base: position 150,036,686 of record OX387242.1, on the reverse strand, counting down.
AACCCTTGGTGCCTTTAATAGGGATCGAACATCTACACAACAAAATCGACCCCGAGCCAAACTTCGAGTCCTTTAGTCGTGTCGTCGAGTTCTTCGAGAGGAGCCATCGATCCGTCGACCTCCGTAAGTACCGGCAACCTTGTATCATGTCTAGTATCATGCGGTGGATTTTGACCGTGATGCATGTAGTCTTGTTACCTTGCTTAGTTTCATGCGGTGGATTTAAGCTTGGTTTAAGAGGGTTTCTTGTTAGATCATGAGCCATGCGGTAGGCTAAGATCTAGGTTGGAGCTAGTTATCGGCTCTATTAGATTTGGCAAGATCTAATAGATTCATTAAGTTACCACGTGTTGCTTTGGATTTTGCTTTATGTTTAAATCCATGTAACACTCTTTTGCCCAATCTAGATCAATTTGTTTCAGCTTTATCCCTTTGAGATCCATGTCTTACACTTTCAAGTCTTTAGTTTATTATAAGGGATCAAGTGCTCTTAATAGCCGAATTCAGATCAATCTAGATTGTCACATGTTGCGGGTTCAAGCTTGTTGATTTTTTCAAATGTTTGCTCCTTCTTCACGGAACCCGGATCGGCTGTACAGCCGTATTCGGCAATTCTTCCACAAGTGAAACGTGTTCATAAGTTTGTTTTAAATAATGTATGCTTTTAGCCTTCCATATTTAGATTGTATCATGCGGTGGATTAATCTATTTGTGATTGGTGGCATGGTTTCAAACAAGTCGTATCATGCGGTGGATTAACTTGTTTGGTGTCACGCTCGACGGGTTTGAAAGTACCTAGACATGTGGTAGACTAGTGCTTTTGGCCTATGCATGCTTGTTTATTTCATATTTATAATCATGCTCTCACCTTATTTATTTTATTGTTATTTATCCTCGAAAATCGGCCATGACCACGTGCGAGCAATGCTGTTTAAACAAAGACCGATCTTTTGTCATGCTTACATCATGCATTCGGCTATATCCTGCTTTCTTGTTGTAAAGCTCCCGAATGATATTTAAACTGCTGACAGATAGCTTGTTGTAGCTATATGTCATTTTAATTGGCTTTTAGGCCGTAAATACGGAACTGTCTGGTACCACCCGGCAAGTTTCAGATTTTATCTAACTACTTTTCATCCTTTGTTAGTTTCAGGAAAATTGACTGGCACGCTTCGGATCCATCATGTGTGTTAAGCCAGCTTTGTTCGGCTTGTTGTGTGCTTGGCGCGAGGTACTGATTTTGCGTCAACACTGAGGAGCCGCTGGAGCAGCCCCCGAGCCAGCGGAGGTAGCCAGCGGAGAAGCCCCCGCGATGGCCGGAGAGGAGCGCGACGATGTACTGCCAGAGCCAACCCTGGAAGTAGTCGTCCGCTCGCTGGAGATTCAAGATGCGAAGACGATCCGTTCGGCACCAATGTCTGGAGACTCCATGAGTAGTCGTGGTGGGATTGATCTCCTAGCAGACGACCTCGTCGACCCGGCGGCAGTGACACATCACTTGGAGGCGATGCGCCAGGTCGAGCAGTGGATGAAGGTGAGTTGTCGGTACTCTTGAGTGGTCAATCTGCCATAGATGCTGAGTACCCAGGTGACAGTTGTTGTCTGCTGCAGGATGTCGTGGAGAGATCCCAACAAAAATCTGACATGCTCCAAGGATACGGCGACATAGTGCTCCGGGCGGAGGCCTTAGAGGTACAACTCGTGAAGGCCCGGAAGCACTCCGCCATGCTCCAGTCGAAGGTTGACGGTGCCTTCGCCCAATATCATAACGAAGTCCAGGACATGCAGGCGAAGAGCGACGAGCTGGTGCGGAAGAACAAGTCGCTCCGGAACAAGAATAAAGGTACGTGTTGTCTTGTCGACTACCCATAGGAGATGTCTTGCAGTGGTCTAATCCCGCCTTGTAGATTGCAGAGCTTGAGACTCATGTCGAGCAGCTGAGAGCTTCAGAAGTCGACATGAAGAACCTCTTCTACCAGGAGAAGGAGGCCCGTTAGGTTCTTGCATATAACTATAAGCAGTTGGCTAACGAGTGCGATAAGCACATGGAGCTTCGAATTGCCTCGGATTGTGACCTCGTCAACTACTACAAATCTCTGCAGAAGCTGAACGAGGACTGCGAGAAGTTGCGGGCCCAGCTGAAGGAACTCGAAGAAGACGCACTTCCCATTGCGAGGCTACTGGTGCCTCATCTGGGTGGGCCAAAGATAGCTCCGTTGGTGGACCGGCTGAGAGAAGCTCCCAGTCGTCTGGCAACGTATGTCAAGCTCTTGGCGAAGTCGATCCCCAATCAGATCTTGGCGTACATGAAGTCGTACTTCCCGAAGGCTCCAGTGGATGTAGTCGCCGGTGGACTAGCTGCCAACTGCACTGATGAGCAGTACGCGGAGCACCTGGAGCAGATGGCACCAATTGCCGAGCAGGTCGCCAAAAAGCTTAACCTTCAGTAGTCCTGTAGGGTTAGCTTGTAGCAGTAATTGTATAAACAGAGTTGTATTGAACTAGTTTAAGTATGAAATGAGAAAGCTTTTCAGAAATGAGTACTCATTGTCGCAAGTTGTGTATGCGGAGTTCTCATTGTGGAGTTGTCACGAGTAGTCGTACTCGCCAGTAGACCCGTTGAGGGAGAAAGCAGTAAATCAGTTGATAGGTAATCGAACTTTATTACTGAGAGAAGTACACCTGGATGGCCAGGGCCGTTTTACAAGAGTAGTTGCTAGGACCCGGAGGCCGTCTACGGCTAAGTCGTGCTAGGGCGTGTAGCCGCTTACAGTAGTAGATTCATTAGTAGCCGTGTAGGTTGGATCTAGGAGTACATGGTCTCTTAATAGATCGCTGCTGGAGTCCTTTGTCGCTCGGAGCAGCCCAAGATCCATTAATAGCCGTTAACGCTGGATCTTGGAGTAGAGTAGTTCGGAGACTAGTGGCTAGACCCGGAGGCCGCTTACAGCGAAGGGGTTTTGAAGTAGTCGTGTAGACTTGAGCCCCCAGGGTAGTCGATAGACTAGGCGTAGAATCGACAGAGCTGGTCGATGTTCCACGAGTTGTTGACGTCTTCACCTTCGAGTGTCTTGAGGCGATAGGAGCCTGGTCCGGTCACCTTTGCAACTGTGAAGGGACCTTCCTAGGGCAAGCTGAGCTTGTGTAGTCCTTATGTGTTCTGAATGTGGCGGAGGACAAGATCCCCAATGTTGAAGGAGCGTTCCTTGACGTTGCGATCGTGGTAGCGTCAGATACCCTCAAGGTACCTTGCTGATTGGACGAGGGCGGCACAGCGAGCTTCTTCGAGTCCATCGATATTAACTCGTCTGCTGTATTCAGATATGCCTTCGTTGTATTGCTCTAATGCCGGTGAATATCGCATGACATCAGCAGGGAGAATTGCTTCGGAGCCATAGACCAGGAAGTATGGCGATTGTCCCGTTGACTTGGAGGGTTGAGTGCGTAGCCCCCATAGCGCACTGGGTAGTTCCTTGATCCACTTGCCTCCTTTTGAATTAGCAGTATCATGCAGTCGCTTCTCGAGAGCGTCGAGTACCATCTCATTGGCACGCTCGACTTGTCCATTGGCCCAAGGATGGGCAATTGAGGCATATCGGACGTCGATCCCGCTGTTCTCGCAATACTCCCAGAACTGGTGATTGTTGATGTTGGAGCCCAGGTCTGTGATGATGTGGTGTGGTAGTCCGTAGCGATGCACGAATTCGTCCAAGAAGTCGATTACTCTGTCAGCCTTGGGGCATGTGACCGGCTTGACCTCGATCCACTTGGTGAACTTGTCGATGGACACTCTATTGAATCCACCTGGCGCAGTTGGCAGTGGCCCAATCATGTCGAGCCCCCAACAGGCGAATGGCTAGGTTGGCGGTACGGTGACTAGCTTGTAGGTCGGGACATGTTGTTGCTTGGCGAAGTACTGGCACCCTTGGCACCTTCTGACGATTTCTTCGGCGTCGCCCAGAGCTGTGGGCTGGTAGAAAGCTCGTCGGAAAGCCTTGCTAACCAGCATGCGCGAAGACACGTGGTTGCCGCAAACACCTTTGTGGATCTCCAAGATGCCCTTGCCTTCTTCTCGGGGAACGCACTTCATGAGTACTCCAGAAGATGCGCCCCGCCTGTAGAGCTTGTCTCCGACTAGGACGTAGGACTTGGCGCGGCGGATGAGTTGCTCAGCCAAGTTCTTGTCCGAGGGAACCTTTTGCTCGCGGAGGTAGTCGATGAAGGGTTGCCTCTAGTCCACGTCTATCATCATGACCTCCTGGCCAGCCAGGGAATGGGCTGGATCAGTGGTCGGTGGCGCCGGCTCTAGGATGGATGGCGCGTGAAGCTCGTCGACGAAGACACCCGCTGGTACTTGAGTGCGAGTAGAACCAAGCTTCGACAGGACGTCCGCTGCAACATTGTTGTCGCGGACGACATGGTGGAACTCGAGACCGTAGAATTTGTTCCCGAGCTTGCGGACTTCTAGGAAGTAGGCGTCCATGTTCTCCTTGTTGCGGTCCCAAGACTTGTTGACTTGGTTGATGACCACTACGGAGTCACTGTAGACTAGTAGCCGCTTGATGCCTAGTGAAGCCGCGAGGCGGAGCTCGTGTAGCAGAGCTTCGTACTCGACTTCATTGTTTGAGACCTTCCAAAAGATCTACAGGACGTACTTGAGTTGTTCGCCCGTTGGAGAGATGAAGAGTACCTATGCACCTGCGCCTTCGAGCTTGAGAGAGCCATCGAAGTACATCACCCAGTGCTCTGGGCGCTAAGTTGGAGTAGGTAGCTGATTCTCCCGCCACTCTGCCATGAAGTCGACTAGTGCCTGCGACTTGATGGTTGTCCGTGGCTTGAAGTCGATGTTGAGGGCGCCGAGTTCGACAACCCACTTGGAGATTCTTCCAGTAGCATCTTGGTTCTGCAGGATGTCGCCGAGCGGGTAGTCGGTGATTGCGTGCTCCTGGAAGTAGTGTCGTAGCTTCCGCGAGGTAATGAGCACTGCGTACAGTAGCTTCTGTACGGGTTCATTGCATGCCTTGGATTCTGACAGGACCTCGCTGACGAAGTAGACTGGTCGCTGGACTGGGTAGGCGTGGCCGTCTTCCTGCCGCTCGACGACGATGGCAGTATTGACCACGTGAGTCGTCGCAGCGAGGTAGAGCAGTAGCTGCTCCTTTTTACAAATAGCCGTGAGGACTGGTGGCTTGGATAAGAAGTCCTTGAGCTGAGTAAGGGCTTGGTCTGCCTCTGGAGTCCACGCGAACTTCTCTTGATGCTTGAGTAGTTTGGATAAGGGGAGCCCCTGTTCTTCAAGCTTTGAGATGAATCTGTTTAGGGCCGCCATGCACCCAGTTAGCTTATGCACGTCTTTGATGCACGTGGGAGCTTTCATGCTGGTGATGGCGGAGATTTTCTCGGGATTGGCTTCGATGCTGCCGTGGCTGATGATGAAGCCGAGTAGTTTGCCCGACGGTACGCCGAAGACGCACTTGTTCGGGTTGAGCTTCCAGCGGTACTCTCGCAAGGATGTGAAAGTCTCTTCAAGATCGGCGATGAGCGTGTCGGAGTTTCTGGTCTTGACGACCACGTAATCCAAATAGGCTTCGACGTCTTGTTGAGTTGCGTCTTGAAACCGGCCTGGATAGCTCGTTGGTAGGTAGCGCCGGCGTTCTTCAACCTGAAGGACATGGTCGTGTAGCAGTACCCAGATTGCAATTTGGTGGTACCCGGAGTAGCAGTCGAGGAAGCAGAGCAGGTCGCAGCCCGCCGTGGAGTCAATGACTTGGTCTATCCGCGGCAACCCGAAGGGGTCCTTGGGTAAGTGCTTGTTGAGGTCCGTGTAGTCGACGCACATCCTCCACTTGTTTGAGTTCTTCTTGCGGACGAGGACGGGGTTGGCGAGCCACTCAGGATGGAAGACTTCTCTGATGAAGCCAGCCGCGAGTAGTTTGGCGAGTTCCTTCTTGATGGCATCCCGTCTGTCGTCGGCAAAACGACGGAGGTGTTGTCGCTTCGGGGTAGCTTTAGGGTCGACGTTGAGTGAATGCTCGATCAGATTCTTGAGCACCCTTGGTATGTCTGCTGGTTTCCACGCGAAGATGTCTCGGTTAGCCCAGAGGAAGTTGATGAGCGCGTCTTCCTATTTCGGGTCGAGGCCCGCCCCGATGGTGGTGGTCTTGCTGCTGTCGCCTGTCCCGAGGTCAATTGTCTTGACTAGAACTTCCTCAGCTGGCTGAGGCTTGTTGGTTTTTGTCCGACTTCTCTGGGATGTCGTCTTCACTTGGGGCAAGCTTTTTGGATGCAGCGTAGATCTCCATCATTGCATTGGTACTTAATTCGTGGCTGTGGGTTCCACAGCTTCTGTGTCGCAGTCAAAGGATATCTTCAAGTCCCCTTGTAGTGAGTGTACACCGGCTGGACTTGGCATCTTGAGTACCAAATAGGTGTAGTGGGGTACCACCATGAACTTGGCGATAACTGGTCTGTCGAGGATGGCATGGTAGGACGTCTCAAAGTCCGCGACTTCGAACTTGACGTACTCGATACGGTAGTTGTCCCTTGTTTTCCCGAAGGTAACTGGCAGGACCACTGAGCCCAGTGGGATAGCCGCGTTCCCGGGGATGATGCCGTAGAAAGGTGAGGTGCTCTTGGTGAGCATGTGGGTGATGTCGAGCTTCATCTTCTTCAAGGTCTTGGTGAAAAGGACATTGAGCCCGCTTCCACCGTCGATGAGGACCTTGTGGAGTTTGGAGCCCGCGACCACCGGCTTCAGGATGAGTGGGAACCGTCACGGTTCAGAGAAGCTTGTCCATTGATCCACGCGGGAGAAGGTAATTGGTACCTCCGACCACAGGAGAGGGGTCGGAACCGCTTGTTCAATGCTCATGACTTCTCGTCGAGTGGCTTTCTGAGCCCGTCGGTTGGGTAGTCTACCGAACAGGACATTCACCGTCTTGTCGGGTTCCTGGAAGTCGTTGTTGCCCTCGTTGGTCTTCTTCTTGCCATTCTTGTCGTGAGGGTGCCGTGGCTCTGGAGTGTCCTTGAGTGCTCGCCGGAGTTGGTAGCACTGCTCGGTGGTGTGGTTGCCGTCTAGATGCCACAGACACTTCTCTTTCAGCAAGTCTTTGAAGCCGCCGGAGGTCTTCTTCGAGTTGTCTTTCGCAGGGCGCTGGATAGCCGCGACAGTGTTGTCTGGCTTGCGCTTGCGATTGGGACCCAAGTAGTTCTTGCTGTGACCGCCTTGGTTCCCGTTGTTGTTGCTGCTACCGCCCGTGTTCTGCTTGCTCTTGCCACGGATGGCGTCGTACTTGGTGTTAGCCTTGTCTTCTTCATCAGTCCAGGAGGTGATCATGTCCTTGAGGTGGGTGATGGAGCTCGGGCGGCGACGACCGAAGTCTTCGAAGGTGCGACGGTGGTAAAGACCGTCTTGGAAGAGGTCGATGACCTTTGTCTAAGACGTCGACTACGATGGTGCACTTGTCGAAGAAGCGCCGCATGTACTGGCGAAGGGTCTCGCCCTGTTCCTGCTTTACCACTACCAGGTCCATGCGAGTACCCGACCGAACCATAGTGCCCGCGAAGTTGCTGGTGAACTGTTCCATAAGCTGGTCACACTTGTCGATCGAGTACTTCTCGAGTGACTGGAGCCATGTAAGCGGGGCTTCATCTAGAAAGAAGGGGAAGTAGAGGCACTTTGTGTCGTTATTGCCACCAGTGTTCTTGATGGAGAGAGTGTACCATCTGAGCCACTGCACTAGATCCTGCTTCGCGTCGTACTTGGTGATCCCCAAAGGCTTGAATTTCTCCGGGAAAAGTAGGTTGCGAAGCTATGCAGAGAAGGCGGGGAAGCCATCGTTGTCGCCTGCCGTGGAGGACTTTTTACGCTGAAGTTCTTCGATCTTCTTGCGGGTGTCGAAACCGCCGCGTGAAGCTCCGGAGGCGTGGCTGTTCGCGTGGCCTCGGCCGCCGCGGTCGCCTCCGCCCCCGGCTCTCGTACCAGCCCCGTGGTTGGAGCTCCCGCCGTCACTACCTCCGCCGCCAGGATCACGGTGAGGGATGATCTCACGGTTGCCGCCAGGGCCGCCGGCGCTGGATCCACCATGAGAGGGTCCGCTGGCTGATGCCCGGCTACGGTTGGGGTTGGCTGGTAGCTCCCCTCGAGTACGGTTACGACCGGTGTTCGCACTGCGACTTGTGGCTTCGTTGTCTTGCTGGCAGTTCCTGACGGGGGGGCACTTGAGTGACCCTGTTGTCGACTCACATGAAGTAGGCGTCTTCCGCGAGCTTGGCAATGACTTCTCCCACGCGCATCCCCTGAGCTTGACGTGCTATCGTAGTGATAGACATGAGGCATTGCTCTGGGGTAGTGTGCACCCGGCTCTCGACTTGGTCGAGTGCTTCCGCGAGGTTCCGGATGGGAAGAGACTTGCGGAGACGTCGGCACTGTTCGTTCAGCTTTCTGTTGCGTTCACGTCGAGCATCCCTATTGGCGTCGGTCTCGTCGGCGGGTGCGTTGGCGGACAACTCGTCTGCTGAGATATCCTCGAGATATCGGTCAGGGACTGTCCCTGAGGGCCCCGGCGTCTCGTTGGTAGTCATGAAGACTTGCCGATCAGGAGAGCCAAGGCTGGAGTCACTGGTTGACACCTCTGTTGGAGCGTGCTCCTTAGTTGGAGCTAGCGGTGTTCCCTCTTGGAACGTCAGTGAGTCGAGGTAAGCAACGCAGCGTGAGTTCTCGTCTGTCAGGTCTGCAGACTTGCGGTCTGGCCAATAGACGAATCTGTCGGCGGGTGTAGATGTTATAACCAGTCCGGAGGCAGGTCCTGACAGTGGTTGTTCCACCATGTAGGTCTCGGACTCGGGCTTGTCCGGGTCTGCTTCAAAGTCGAACTCGTAAGAGGAGTCCGAGTAGTAGTCGGAGATGGGGTCAGAGTCCGAGTCGTACTCGGAGGTGATCTCCTTCCTAGCCCGGCGTGCGGAGAGAGCCTTCGCGTGGGCCTTGCTAGCGATGCAAAGGCCGTGTGGGTAGTGCTCATGGAGTGGGGAGTCCGCACACGGTGGCTCGATAGCCGGCTCGCATGCCATGGCCCACGGTGACGTCGACTTCGAGTTGGTGTCGGATCCAAGCTCGAAGTCCCCGTGCTGGTTGTAGAGCAAAATTTCGCCGAATTTTCCAGCGAGATCGCCCGTGACTACTTTGGGAAGCTTCATGAGGCCAGTCTTCGGGTTGGGTGGCATGGTGCGGCGGCGCTGGAAGGATTCGACGCCGTCAGTAGTGCAGACCTAGGAGCCGAAGACGAAGGTGTCCCCGCGGTTGAAGGCGACAATTGGCTTGATGAAGATGGAAACCGTCGAGTTCGCCATATGATCTTCGGCGAGATCCCCTACTTGGTGCGCCAGCTGTCGGTGTTTTAGACCGGCAACCTACCAAGCGGAGTACCCGAGGTACATGAATGTGGCCTCGCCGAGATCGGTAACTCGACGGAAGAGACACATGGCACACAATTTAGACAGGTTCGGGCCCCGAGGTGCGTAATACCCTACGTCCTGTATGTTGCGTAGCTCTCGATTGATTGGATGTGATTACAAGATGATGCGTAATCTGAGAGAGAAGGGTCCCCGCCTCGCCTTATATAGTCCGGGAGGCAGGGTTACAGGTCGGTTTAGGGAGAAAGTACTAGTCGTGTACGTCTAGGAGTCCTCTACACAGTACATGGTATGTATAGCTTCCTATCCGAGTACTTCTCCTCCGTAGTCCTTGTGCCTCACACCATCAGGTACCGTGCGGCACAAGCCGGGTAGTTCCAGGGGCCCACAGAGTAGTCAGTCCTGGTACCCACCGATGTAGTGGGCCCAGGGAGGTCCATACGACAGTGGGCTAACAAGGACAAGTATCATCCCTCCAGTGGTGTACTTGAGCCTCGTGTGCAGATGTCCAGAGCTAAGGCGAGTATGAGAATAGTTCCGTCTAGGGGAGAGCGAAGGGTTGCAGGAAGTGTTGCTGGAGGTGTGAAACCGGTCAGACCGGTTTGGAGTATGCAGGGGGGGCAAGTTTGGTTTTCGTGCTCGTGAGGAGTCTCGGTTTGTCTCGGGTGGTCGTGGTTCTGGTGGTTGGTCTGGAGAGTCTGTAGGTGGTCAGTTTGCTAAGCGTTCTCCCCCTCGTGCTCAATATGGGGATGAGAGGAGTCGTAGCTTTGAGATGGAAAGGAGGGACGATCCACAGTTCTCCTTTAGTAGTTTTGGTCCTCCTCCAGGCAGAGAGGGTTGGTTTCCTCGGAGTGGTTACCAGGGTGGTGTTCGTGGAGGTAGCTTTGATAGGAGAGATGCTTTGGAATGTGCTAACCCTACTTTTGAGCAAATGGCTCGGCACTGGTTTTACTCTTTTTGTACTAAGCCCAGTGCTGAGTCGTTTGTTCACTCACGTGCTCGTTTTTCAATTTCAGGTGGGAGACTTGAAGAACATTTGGTTGATTGACTCCGGTTGCTCGAGGCATATGACCGGAGACAAGGGGTGGTTCTCAAGTCTCGTCACGGTGGTGACAAAGAGGTACAACACTTTTGGGGACAATGGGCATGGGCGTGTGCTTTCAGAAGGTGAGATTAAGGTAAGTGACAAGATCACTTTCGGGTGTGTTGCTCTTGTTCAGTCGCATGGATACAATTTGCTTTCTGTATCCCAGCTGTTGGATGAGGGTTTTGAGGTGTTGTTTCGTCCTGGTGGTTCTCGGATTTTGGACTCTCGAGGGGACCTTTTCTGTATGGTCGTTCCCGAGGGTCAGCTGTTTCGAGCTGATTTTTCTCAGTCCTCTGGTGTTGAGCGTTGTTTTTTGGCCGGTTCTTCGAGTGAGTTGTGGAAGTGGCATAGGAAGTTGTGTCACTTGAGCTTTGACCTTTTGCATCGCTTGAGTAGACTCAATTTGGTCCGGGGATTGCCACGGTTGAGGCTTGAGTAAGAGTTGATTTGTGCGTCGTGTAGGCATGCCAAGATCATAGCCTCTTCTCACCCTCCTCTCACTGTTGTGATGACTGAGCGTCCATGCGAGCTGCTCCATATGGACTTTGTTGGCCCAGCTTGTTTGCGATATGTGGGTGGGAAGTGGTATGTCCTTGTTTTGGCGGACGACTACTCTAGGTATGCGTAGGTGTTCTTTCTCAAGGATAAGGGGGAGACATTTGGTTTTGTTCGAGATGTTGTCTTGAGGTTGAGGAAAGAGAGGCATGGAGATGCCATACGAGCAATTCGCAGTGATAATGGCTCAGAATTCAAAAACTCTTGTTTTGAAAGCTTTTGCCATGACTTGGGTCTTGAACACCAGTTTTTGAGTCCGTATACGCCTCCCCAGAATGGTGTTGTGGAAAGGAAAAACATGACCTTGTGTGAGATGGCTCGGATGATGCTTGATGAGCATAGGACTCCGTGAAGTTTCTGGGCTGAGGCGGTGAATACCGTGTGCTATGTGACGAATAGAATCTACCTCCGAGTGCATGAGAAGAAAACATTCTATGAGTTGATGCACGGTCGCACACCCAAGATGAGTCACTTCCATGTCTTTGGTTGCAAGTGCTTTATTTTGAAGAAAGGGAAGAAGTTGGCTAAGTTTGAGGCTATGTCAGTCGATGGTATTTTCTTTGGTTATGCATCTCACTCTAGAGCATATCGTGTGCTCAATCTTGAAACTAACCAAATCGTGGAGACTTGCGAGGTAGCCTTCGACGAGACGCAGCCACGTAGTCAGCTTGTCTTTGAGTGTGCAGGTGATGATGAGCTTGGCGAGGAGATCTTTCAGGGGGAGGAGCATGAACTTGGAGATGATGAAGATGGCGGTGTGGTGCCTCCGGCTGAATATGTACCTACTACTTCGACTACGGTGATGGACGGCCCCGCTCTCACACCTGCGACAACAAACCAAGATCAAGGAGAAGCTGCTGTTGAGGGGGAGGTAGCATCAAGGTGAGAACCTCCCCGGCGAGTACAAGTGGATCACCCAACTTCAAGGATCATCGGCGACATGAATGAACGTACTACACGGTCGAGGGTTCGGAACAATTCTCATTTTGCTCATGCTGCATTTGTTGCCACTTTTGAGCGCAAAGACATTAGACACGCACTATCTGATCATAATTGGGTTAATTCGATGCATGAGGAGTTGAAGAACATTGAGAGGAATCAGGTTTCGGAATTGGTTGACCCTCCCCCAAGGTGTAAGCCGATTGGAACAAAGTGGGTGTGGAAGAACAAAGGTGAAGTGTAAAGGAACACGTCAAGGCTTGTTGCTCAGGGGTTCAGTCAGAAGGAGGGATCGACTACGAGGAGACCTTTGCTCCCGTAGCCCGTTTGGAGACGATAAGGATCCTTCTAGCCTTTTCTGTGGCTAAAGGGTTCAAGTTGCACCAAATGGATGTGAAGAGTGCTTTTCTGAATGGTGTGTTGGAGGAAGAAGTGTATTTGAGGCAACCACTGGGGTTTGAGAGTGACAAGTACCCCCACCGGGTGTACAAGTTGAGGAAGGAGCTTTATGGGTTGAAGTAGGCGCCTAGAGCTTGGTACGGTAGGTTGAGGGGGTTCTTGTTTGAGAGAGGTTTTGAGATGGGGAAGGTTGATCAGACCTTGTTTCTACCAAGGTAGGGCAGAGATATCCTGATTGTGCAGGTGTACGTGGATGATATTGTCTTTGATGGCTCGTCTAACTCTCTTGTTGCAAGGTTTGCAAAGGATATAAGTAGGGAATTTGAGATGAGCATGATGGCGAGTTGCAGTTCTTCCTCAGGCTACAAATCAAGCAAAGGAAGGAACATTTGTGCACCAAGCTAAGTACACCAAGGACATTGTGCGGAAGTTCAAGATGGAGGACTCCAAGGCTATGGCAACGCCGATGAGTATGACTACAGCTCTTGATGCGGACGAGGAAGGCGCACAAGTGCACCAGAAGAAGTACCGAAGCATGATCAGGTCACTCCTCTACTTGACGGCGACGAGGCCGGACATCCAGTTCTCGGTATGTCTGTGCGCTCGTTTAATCATCTTCGAGGACTTCACATCGGCAAGCGGTGAAGCGAATTTTCAGGTACTTGCGTCACACCACGAACTTCGGCATTTGGTACTCCGTGTCCTCTTCTTTGGATCTTCATGGTTTTTCGGATGCGGATTTTGCCGGGTGTCCGTTGGATAAGAAATGCACTTCAGGGACTTGCCAGTTTTTGGATTCTTCTTTGGTGTCTTGGTCTTCCCGCAAACAGTGGAGTGTTGCTCCATCCACTACCGAGGCAGAGTACATTGCGCTACTAGTTGTTGCTCTCAGCTCCATGAGTGACTTTGGTGAGGAGTATACCCATGTCCCACTTCATTGTGACAGAACCAGTGCCATAAGCGTTGCAAAGAACCTAGTGCTCCACTCCAAAACAAAGAACATAGAAGTGATGTACCATTTTCTGAGAGACAATGTTGAGAAAGGGAAGATGCTTTGATCCATGTACCCACACATGACCAACTAGACGATATTTTCACCAAACCCCTAAATCAAGCAACTTTCACTCGTTTGCGGGGGGGAGCTTGGTGTGTGTTTGATTTCTTGAGTTGGGTGTGTGGGAGCTCCTTTGTAGCATGTGTATAGTTTCCTTTGTGAATTTCTTGCATTTGGCATGGCATATGTAAAATGATGTATAGGCATCCTTGTATCTTAGATTGCATGCATTTTGTATCATATGCATTGGTTAGGAAAAGCTTCTCTCATATACATTGTTCACCATGATGTGCTATATATGATCTTTTGAGCTCGTTTGGTATGCTATGGTTAGTTTGGCTTAGCTCCTGATGATCTTGATTTATATCCATGGTTGATGGCTATGCTTTTGAAAAATGTCACATGTATGCTCTCTCATGTCTAAATGCCTTTATATGGTCTTGAGATATTTTAGTGGCTTGGTTATGCTTAATTTGTGGTTGGATAGCTGGCTAGCCTCGCCGGTCTCCTTGCCAGAATTTGCTGTCCAGCGGCCGCAATCACCAGCCACCGCCGAGCTAGCTCACCGGAGCCGCCCCGGTCTCCAATTCCGGCACAAATCGAGCCCCAGGTGATCCTGGAGCTCTTCCCCATCCTTTCCTGGTCTTGAGCGCTGGCGAGCTCGCCGGAATTGAGGCCGGACAGCTGTCAACCGTCCCAGACCACATTGTGAGGTTCTTTTTGTTTCCAAGATCATTTAAAAGTTAGATCTTCAATAGTGAATCCTTTTTGCTGAAACTTGTAAAATCCGTAGAAAATTGAAGAAAAAACAGAAAAATACAAAATCAACTTTGTTGGTTTTCGTGCGAAGAACCTTCCAACTTTTGGAAAGCATGATCCCTCTTTTGCCTGATAGTTTTTGCATGAAAATAGATATCTATGAAACCTAGATCTATTGTATTTCAAAATCTGCATGTGCTCTATAACTGAATTTTGGATACGCTGTGTGTTATGTCTTGCTTAGTTTTTGTACCAAAAATTGCAGAACGTTATGTTGTAGATCTTTTATTATGAATTGTTTTGTATTTATGTTGAATCTGTCCAAATGATTTTTGTAGCTACAAATAAATAGATTTTTGTGCTCAACTTCTGTATGTGATCTTTGTATGCCTAAATGCACCTCTCGTGAATTAATCATAATTTTATATCTGCCAGAAATATTTAATCTTGTTTTATGCCTAATTTTCTTTGTAATTGCATAACCCAAGATCTATAGTAGCTTAGGTGTTTTTGTTGCATGCCTTGCTTAGGTTTGGACCAGAGGCCATGTTTGAGAAAGCTGAGATACATTTGATACTTATTTATTTTTGTATGCTTTTATCTTGTTTTTGTAGCCAGCTTTTGTTATCAGTATATTTAATTTCATAGCCCTGCATTTTATTAATTTATTTGTGAATAAAAGTTATGGAAGCGATTTAAAGCTTAATATTAAATTGCATTGGAAAATCACCCTGTCCTCACTTAATGACCTTATGTGTGTGATGGAAATCATTCTAAAAAGCTTAAGACCAACCCTTTGCTGTTTTGTGAATTTAAAATAATTAATTCGCATAAATGTGTACACAGTCGCTTTCAAAAAGAATAATCAATAAAGAATCGCATATTGTTCCTTTATTGGAAGAGTATGCTGAAGGTATGTTTATCTAGGTGAATGTTGCCAACCATGCACCCCATGGTTGTCATGTGTTAAAATTAAAACTGTTAATGAAATCTTGCATTTGCATCCTCGTGTAGATCTTCCAGATGGTAGCTATATGCTAGTGCCAGAAGGAAGAGACGAAGGTGCTGACGGAGAGTTGCAATACGCATACGTAGCTCAGGACCTGGACCAAAGTCCAGATGGGCCCAAGGCCAACGATGCCAGCGAAGGCAAGTCCCGGATCATTAGCCCTGTCTTTGAAAATTATGCAATTTATCCTTACTATGATTGTGCATTTATGTTTCAGAAGTTAAATTAAATCCCTAGATGCATGATCCCCAGGTACCTATGTTCTATTACTAGTATGCTAGGTCGATAGCTGCTATGCTATAGGACCCGGTAGAAGTAGAGTGATGTTCGTCACTCGCGAGAATAGTTTCTTATGTTGGAATCATAAGATCATTATAAATGGATTGCTTGTGTGGTAAGAGCATGGGATTTGGGCTCTGGTCCAGTGGCTTTCGTGGGCTAATCTTTTGAACGTACTAAGCACTTGTCGGGAATGGGACCAGTAAGCCTAATACCTTAATGAGACGGTGCGGGAACTTACTATTACTAATCTTGAGTAATCACCTGCCCCTGCTTGCAACCGGGAGGTGGGTACATGTGTGAAGCTGGGTGTATTGTGTGGGGCAAGCCAGATAGCCTTGTACTCAGGACTGTAAGATTCGATCCCAAGCCGAGGACGTTTGGGAACTACCTGGTGGTTGTCCATGTGGGGGCACCCTCTGTGTGTTTAGGTTTACCTTGCAAGGTTTTAAATCAATCGATTGTAAAATTATTGATTGAATTAGTTGGCACACTTAGAAATTGTAATCAACTAGAATTTGTGCTAAAATATTGAAAGTAAGGACATACTCTTTGTTGCTTTTCAGCAAAAGAACTCCACCGGCAAAAAGCCTCTCATGTCTAGAGTTTGGTGATGTAGTTATCACCCGACAGTTAAGTCTTACTGAGTATTAGTATACTCAGCCTTGCTTTATATATGTTGTTGCAGGTGTTGTCTACCCTGGTGAGATTACACCCGGCTGGGAGCTAGAATGGGTGGATGACGAGTGATGGCATCACAGACGGCTTCCTGTTATGTCTACCGCTGTGTAGTTTAATTTTCCACTGTTTTCGAACTCCGAACCTCTTACTTATCATGTCAGGAACAATGGTTTGTAATAATTGAACCCTTAGGGGTGATTTCAATTTAATTTGTGTTTGTACTCTGGCTCGCTTTCGTGTGAGTTTTAATGCATATGTTTGATCCTCTGTGTGAATTCCAAGTGATTCACCGGGCGTTAGCCCGGGAACTTACGACGGGATGATACTTTACTGTCTCTTAATGGCCAAAGTGGATTGGTTTAGGCGATAGTACGGTAATTTTCTTGGCGGGTTGCCATAACTGGCATCACAATGATTATATGCACTAGAGTTTAATTAACAACCTTAATCACTGGTTTTTGAATAAAATTTGCCAAGATTGTTTGGATTCGCAAAATACGTTGATCCGTTAAGGATGGATATTGACCGAGAGGACACAGAAGGAATTTTTGGGTTTTTCAGGTGACTTACAAATTTATGGTTTATTTTGCTAACTCCCAGCACATTTTATTTTTGTCAGAACTTAGTTTCTGTACAACCATACTAGTTCATCACATTTTTCCATACGTGGTGGTACCACATGAAAGTCATGTGAGGGATGGATGGGAACTATTCTAATGGGAACCCACATCGTGTCTGTGTCTTGCCACGTTTTGCCATACGTGGATGTTCCGCATTGTAAATATGCGAGGCAAGGATGCACTCCATTCAAACGGAGGGTGCCTGAGGACGCTGTCCATGCAGTGGTAAATGCATGGGTACCGTTTCTATAGTGAACGGTAATGTATGTGGAAGCTTTCGTGAGTGCTAGCACGAAAGGTTCAATGTGTCCTATGATCTTCTGTAGGTACACTAACCACGTTTCGTAAGTCGCAAAGTGAGCAACAACTAGTTCTCGACTAGTTATTATAGGGAGAAACGTGTATTTGACTTGCCACCGACACTAACTTCGATTTTCGGCTTTATCGCCGAGCGAGGACGAATAGGACATCTTGCATCAAGTTAAAAATCGTGAGAACTTAAAACTTAACCCCGTTGTTTTTTGTGCTCTCTAAGGAAAATGTTGGTAGTGTGACTTCTCGTTGCATAGCCTCTCGTGTGCATATGTGTTGTTGTCCCAAAAATCTGTTATGGTTGTGAGCTGGATTTTTGCACCTTGTTCAAGACTCAAATTGCCTTGGTCATCTCTACCAAAGTTGCTCCATATCTAATCTAGTTTCTGCTCGCAAAAATTTGCAGACATAGCTTTTGTCTATCTCAAGTTATGCTTAGATTGGTGAACCTTTGTCCAACTGTTATTTGGGAACCGAATCTGAAATCTTGCTTAGTTAAGCACCTTGCTAACCTTTCAAGATCTGTATGCCAAAAATGTATCTCATAATCTTGCTGAGTCACTACAAAAATTTGGGATGTTTTGTGGCTCTGGTTATTAAGTTATGAATTTTTGTTCATTACTGCCAGAACTTTATGTCATTATGTATGTATGCTCGCTTCGTGTTCTAACATACGATTGTACCTTTGCACACATGATTACCCCATTTCTTAACCACATACTCTTTTTATCATGGAGCGAGTTTATTCTTGTACACTCACATCCATTTGGTTCTCACTTTTGTAGTTATGTCCAGATGGACCACCTTGGATCTGCGTCGGCTGATGTGGAAGCATGGACTCTCATGGACTGTCTCGGGGAGAATGGATTTCCTGCTCTCTTGTGGGACACCCTGAAGGACTTTGTGTACACCACTTATCCAAAGTACTTGACACGTTAGGTCATGACCCTAGGCTAGCTCCTTCGTTGTGAGGTGAAGGTGAAGATCCCTATGTGCCCACCAAATCCTGCTTGGGAAGAGTGGGAGTGTAAGGCACAAGGACTGAACCTGGCTGACACTGTGTCGAAGCCTCCTCTTGAAGCACTCACAACTTTTTGTGGGAAGCACCCTGACTCGGTAGCTGGCACGGCAGCCAAAGTGATTCTTGTACCTTAGTGACACACTGGACCATGGGTCGAATGTGAAGCTTCTCTGTCCGCACAGGGCAATTCTCCCTATAGTCCTGATCTTGTCACCTAAGTTCATTTTTCTGAAGCCATGTATGACACCTACCGACTGATGGTGGGAGAAAGTGTATTCTATAGACACCAAATCTATTGGTACTGAGTTAAAGAAACGGAAAATACCTCTCAAGCGTTGAAAGAAGCCCGAGCAATGATAGCCACTCTCATGAAGGGAAAACGCAAGGATAAGGCCAAGATTCGAGAATCAAGTGAAGTTATCCATGAGCAGAATTTCATGTTGCAGCATAATGATCAATATATGTTCGAATTCGAGAATCAACTGGAATCATAGCAGCTTCACCTCCGGAACCTGTCATTCCCGAACCGAAAGAAGAAGAAGATGCTGAGGAGATCCAAGGAGAATCTAGAGTAGAGTCTGGACCTGCTTCACCCTAGTTTCTTCGGCATGGAAGACTCCACCAGTAGGAAGTAAACCTAAGGCTAGCTTGTCGTCTAGTTGGCAGTTGTTAGGCTTGTATTAAAGTAAGAAGTTGTACGAGTGTAGTAGTAGTAAGGAACCCCTAGTACGTGCAGCCGCGTTTTGTTAGTTTTTGTGGTACGCAAACAAGGCGTTACCTTTTATGGAGCTAGGCTGCATTTGTAACCCTCAGATGTTGTTATGATGATCCCGAAACCTTTCATCAATGTAATGCTTTGGTTGAACATCTTCCTGCAGTGATCCTTGTGAAGGAACTAATTCCGTCAACTGTGGTCAGCTCTGAGTTCTATGATGAATATCGTGATTGACCAGAATTTTATGATGATCATGTCCACCAAATTTCAGAATTTTTGCACATCCCTACTGGGAGTTATGAAATTTTCTTCAGTAAAAATTTTGCTCGTTGTCCCAATCAACTAGCTAAACTCGGTGATGGAATTCTTCCAGCGTGTTAAACTAGAGTTTTCCTTGGTGTGGAATACCCACTTTCGAGCTGTGAAATCCTACACCTACTAACGAAAAATGAGAATTTTTAGGTACATGAGCATAGATTTAATCTATGAATCTTATGCTTATGACCGTTGTGTTGTCAAGTTTCGCAAAACTTACCATAAATGAGTTTTCGTCATGCATATTCTACTTGTTAATTTATGAGCAAGCTTATGAATGTGTGTTTAATGAAAACTCAACTTTTTAGATGGTCGGACCCACGCGCAACACTCCCAATGGTTTTGGTGTGTCGGGTAGTGGTGACCCACCGCCACCACTACCCATGACACCGGTAGAGGCACTCATGGAAGCGCAAACCGAAGCATTGCGCCAGCTCCTGCAGACGCAACAACAGATGGCCCAACAGATGCAAAAGCTAGAACAGAGACCTCCGCATGGGGTCAATCATGAGGGACCACATACGGTCACTACCTACACCCAATTTATTGGGATGAAGCCCCCAACATTCACTTGAACCAGATGCATGGGTCAGGACCATGGAGGCCAAATTTTATGTTTTTACCCTGCCTTACTCTGAGGAGCGCAAGGCAAACTTTGCGACCTTGCAGCCCGGGCCGGCAAGGAGCCCGTACCCGAGTACAACTCGGACTCCGACACCGCCCCTGGCCACGCTTCGGACTCTAGCCCTCTTTCCGAGTTCTACTCGAACCCGGATTACGAATTCGACTTCGGGTCGGACCCTGAGGAGCCCGAGTCCGAGGACAACTCTACTGAGCTTCCCTTGTTAGGGCCGGCCTCTGGGCTGGTTATAACATCCACACCGGCTGCGAGATTCGTCTACTGGCCAGACCGCAAGCCCACTGACCTGATAAGTGGGGACTCACGCTACGTCGCCTACATCGACTCGCTACCGTTCCAGGAGGGAACGCCACTAGCCCGGGCTGACTCAAGCACACCAACTGAGGTGGCACCCTCTGAGTCCAGCCTTGGCACCCCCGATCGCCAAGTCTTCATGGCTGCCGGCGACACCCCCAGGGCCTTCAGGCACGTCCCAGGACAAGTACCTGGAAGACATCTCCTCCGATGAGCTCTCTGCTGACGCTCCACCGAACGAGAACCCTGCAGACAGAGACGCCCGACGTGAGCGTAACCGGAAGCGCAGCGAACGTCGCCGGCGCCTCCGCGACAACTTTCCCGTCCGCAATCTTGCGGAAGCTCTCGAGGCGGTCGAGAGCAGAGTACACACTACCCTTGAGCAATGCCTCATGTCGATCACAGCGATCGCACGCCAGGCTCAAGGCATACGTGCAGGAGAGGTCATCGCCAAGCTCGCTGAAGACGCCTACTTCATGCGGGTCGACAACAGAGTCAACCAACCTCCTCCAGCTAGACCCCACGACAACGAAGCCACAAGTCGCAGCACCAACAACGGTCCTAACCGTACTCGAGCTGACCTCCCAGCTGAGCCAAACCTTCGTCGCTCCAACGCCGGCGGACCTCCATAGCGTGATAACAGCAACCACGAGGTCATCCCCCATCGTGCTCCGGCTGGTGGCGGCGGTAAAGACCCCGACGGCGACGGCAGCGACGGGGGAAGCTCCAACCATGGAGCCAACAGGCGGGCCGGTGGCGGCGGCAATCGCGGTGGCCGAGGCCACGTGAACAGCCACGCCTCTGGCGCCTCACAGGGCGGCTACGACGCCCGCCAGAAAATTGAGGAGCTGCGGCGGAAGAAGTCGTCCGCTGCAGCCGACGGCGACGGCTTCCCCGCCTTCTCACCTCGACTTCGCAACTTGCTCCTCCCCGACAAGTTCAAGCCTTTGGGGATCACCAAGTATGACGCGAAGCAGGATCCCATCCAGTGGCTCTGGTGCTACGCCCTCTCCATCGAGAACGCTGGCGGCAACAGCGACACCAAGTGCCTCTACTTCCCCTTCTGCCTGGATAAAGCACCACTCACATGGCTCGAGTCGTTGGACAAGCACTCAATCGACAAGTGGGACCAGCTGAAGGAGCAGTTCACCAGCAACTTCGCGGGCGCCATGGGCCGATCGGGTACTCGCATGGACCTGGCCATGATCAAGCAGGAACAAGGCGAGACCCTCCGCAAGTACATGCGCCGCTTCTTCGACAAGCGTGCCACCGTCGTCGATGTCACCGACAAGGAGGTCATCGACCTTTTCCAAGACGGTCTCTACCACCGCCGCACCTATGAAGACTTCGGTCGCCGCCGCCCAAGGTCCATCCCCCACCTCAAGGACATGATCACGTCCTGGGCGGATGAAGAAGACAAGGCCAATGCTAAATACGATGCCATCCGTGGCAAGAGCAAGCAGAACCAGGGCGGCGACAGTGGCAGCAACGCGAACCAGGGCGGTCGCAACAACAACAACTACTACTCGGGTCCCAACCGCAAGCGCAAGCCAGACAACACTGTCGCGGCTATCCAGTGCCCCGCGAAAGGGAACTCGAAGAAGAACTCCGGTGGTTTCAAAGACTTGCTGAAGGAGAAATGCCCGTGGCATCCAAACGGCAACCACACCACCGAGCAGTGCTACCAACTCAGGCATGCACTCAAGGATACGCCAGAGCCACCACACCCTCATGACCAAAAGGGCAAGAAGAAGGACGGCGACAACAACGACTTCCAGGAGCCTGACAAGACCGTCAACGTCCTCTTCGGCGGATTGCCCAGCAGGCGGGAGCAGAAGGCTACCCGTCGTGAAGTCATGTCCATTGAGCCAACGCTCCCGACCCCTCTCAGGTGGTCGGAGGTACCAATCACGTTCTCCCACGCGGATCAATGGACTAGCTTCTCCGAACCAGGACGGTTCCCCCTCGTCCTGAAGCCAGTGGTCGCGGGCTCCAAACTCAACAAGGTGCTCATCGACGGTGGAAGCGGGCTCAACGTCCTTTTCACCAAGACCTTGAAGAAAATGAAGCTCGACATCACTCACATGCTCACCAAGAGCAACACGCCCCTCTACGGCATCGTCCCCGGCAACGCGGCTATTCCACTAGGCTCAGTGGTCCTGCCAGTTACCTTCGGGGCATCTCGGGACAACTACCGTACCGAGTACATCAAGTTCGAGGTCGCGGACTTCGAAACTTCCTACCACGCCATCCTCGGCAGACCGGCCATCGCCAAGTTCATGGCGGTGCCCCACTACACCTACTTGGTACTCAAAATGCCAAGCCCAGCTGGTGTACTCTACCTTCAAGGGGACTTGAATATCTCTCACGACTGCGACACATAAGCCGTGGAGATCGCCTCTACGAACCAAGTACCCAACGCGATGATGGAGGTCTACGCCGCGTCGAAGAAGCTTGCTACAAGTGAGCTCGACATCCCAGAGAAGTCTGACAGCGCCAACAAGCCTCAGCCACCTGAGGAGGTACTCATCAAGACGATCGACCTCGGAACAGGCGACCCTAGGAAGACCACCACCATCGGGGCTGGCCTCGACCCCAAATAGGAAGACGCGCTCATCAGCTTCCTTCGGGCTAACCGCGACATCTTCGCGTGGAAGCCAGCGGACATGCCACGAGTGCCCAGGGAGCTGATTGAGCACTGCCTCAACGTCGATCCTAAGGCCACCCCCAAGCGACAACACCTCCGACGCTTTGCCGACGACAGACGGGACGCCATCAAGATGGAACCCGCCAAACTACTCGCGGCTGGCTTCATCAGAGAAGTCTTCCATCCTGAGTGGCTTGCCAACCCCGTCCTCGTCCGCAAGAAGAACTCGAACGAGTGGAGGATGTGCATCGACTACACCGACCTCAACAAGCACTGCCCCAAGGACCCCTTCAGGTTGCCGCGGATTGATCAAGTCATCGACTCCACGGTGGGCTAGACGACCTGCTCTGCTTCCTCGACTGCTACTCCGGGTACCACCAGATCGCGATCAAGGAAGAAGACCAGGAGAAGACAGCGTTCATCACCCCGTTTGTCGCGTACCGCTACACGACCATGTCCTTCGTGTTGAAGAACGCCGGCGCTACCTACCAACGAGCTATCCAGGCCTGCTTCAAGAGGCAACTCAACAAGAACGTCGAAGCCTACGTGGATGACGTGGTTGTCAAGACCAGAAACTCTAGTACCCTCATCGACGACCTTGAAGAGACTTTCGCATCACTGCGCGAGTACCGCTGGAAGCTCAACCCGAACAAGTGCGTCTTCGGCGTACCTTCGGGCAAACTACTCGGCTTCATCATCAGCCAGCGCGGCATCGAAGCCAACCACGAGAAGATCTCCGCCATCACCAGCATGAAGGCCCCCACGAGCATCAAAGATGTCCAGAAGCTGACAGGGTGCATGGAGGCACTGAACAGATTTATCTCAAGGCTAGGAGAACGGGGGCTCCCCTTCTTCAAACTACTCAAGCATCAAGAGAAGTTCGTGTGGACTCCAGAGGCGGATCAAGCCCTTGCCCAGCTCAAGGACTTCCTATCGAAGCCACCGATCCTCACGGCTCCTCACAAGGGCGAGCAGCTACTGCTCTACCTCGCTGCAACTACTCACGTGGTCAATACTGCCATCGTCGTCGAGCGGCATGAAGACGGCCACGCCTATCCAGTCCAGCGCCCAGTCTACTTCGTCAGCGAGGTTCTATCAGAGTCCAAGGCCCGCTATCAGCCTGTGCAGAAGCTCCTATATGCAGTACCATCACCTTGCGGAAGCTACGACACTACTTCCAGGAGTACTCGATCTCCGTCGTCGCCGACTACCCGCTCGGCGACATCCTGCGGAATCAAGATGCTACTGGAAGAATCTCAAAGTGGGCGGTCGAGCTCGGCGCCCTCACTATTGATTTCAAGCCACGTACAGCCATCAAGTCGCAGGCACTAGTCGACTTCATGGCAGAGTGGCGGGAGAACCAGCTGCCTACTCCCACGGTGCGACCAGGGCATTGGGTGATGTACTTCGACGGCTCACTCAACCTCGAGGGCGCAGGCGCAGGGGTACTCCTGATCTCTCCAACGGGCGAACAACTCAAGTACGTCCTGCAGATCTTCTGGAAGGTCTCAAACAACGAAGCCGAGTACGAAGCCCTTCTACACGGGCTCCGCCTCGCGGCTTCACTGGGCATCAAGCGGCTACTAGTCTACGGCGACTCCGCAGTGGTCATTAATCAAGTCAATAAGTCCTGGGACCGCAACAAGGAGAACATGGACGCCTACTGCCTGGAAGTCCGCAAGCTCGAGAACAAGTTCTACGGTCTCGAGTTCCACCACATCGTCCGCGACAACAACATTGCACCAGACGTCCTCTCGAAGCTTGGATCCACCCGCGCTCAAGTTCCAGCGGGTGTCTTCGTTCACGAGCTTCACACGCCATCCATCCCGGAGCCGGCGCCACCGACCATCGGTCCCGGCCCTCACCCACCACCGGGCAGAGGCCATGATGATCGACGTGGACTGGAGGCAACCCTTCATCGACTACCTCAGCGAGCAAAAGGTTCCCTCAGACAAAAACTTGGCTAAGCAGCTCGTCCGCCGTGCCAAGTCCTACGTCCTCGTTGGAGACAAGCTTTACAAGCGGGGCGCATCTTCCAGAGTACTCATGAAGTGCGTCCCTCGTGAAGAAGGCAAGGACATCTTGGAGGAGATCCACAAGGGCGTCTGCGGCAACCACGCGTCCTCACGCACACTGGTCAGCAAGGCCTTCCGGCGAGCTTTCTACTGGCCCAAAGCCCTGGGCGACGCCGAAGAACTCGTCAGAAGGTGCCAAGGATGCCAGTACTTCGCCAAGCAGCAACACGTCCCAGCCTACAAGCTAGTCACCATAATGCCAACCTAGCCCTTTGCCTGTTGGGGGCTCGACATGATTGGGCCACTGCCAACGGCGCCAGGTAGATTCAACAGGGTATTGGTGGCCATTGACAAGTTCACCAAGTGGATCGAGGTCAAGCCGGTCACATGCCCCAAGGCTGACAGAGTACTTGACTTCCTGGATGAACTCGTACATCGCTACGGACTACCCCACCGCATCATCACAGACTTGGGCTCCAACTTCAACAACCATCGCCCGGGAATACCGCGAGAACCGCCGGGATCGACGTCCGATACGTCTCGCCTTGCCCATCCACGAAGCCAACGGACAAGTCGAGCGCGCCAATGGGATGGTGCTCGACGCTCTCAAGAAGAGGCCGCACGACGCCGCTAACTCCAAAGGGGGCAAGTGGATCAAGGAACTACCCAACGCACTCGGGGGGGCTACGGACTCGGCCATCCAAGCCAACGGGGCAATCCCCTTACTTCCTGGTCTACGGCTCCGAAGCAATCCTCCCTGCCGACGTCATATGGAACTCGCCAGCAGTGGAGCACTACGACGAAGGCGTCTCAGAAGACAGCAGACGAGTTGACATCGATAGCCTCGAAGAAGCTCGCTGCGCTGCCCTCGTCCAATCAACAAGGTACCTAGAGGGTATCCGACGCTACCACGATCACAACGTCAAGGAACGCTCCTTCAACGTTGGTGATCTCGTCCTCCGTCGCATCCAGAACACGGAAGGACTACACAAGCTCAGCTCCCCCTGGGAAGGTCCCTTCACCGTTGCAAAGGTGACTGGGCCGGGCTCCTACCGCCTCCAGACACTTGAAGGCGAAGATATCAACAACTCGTGGAACGTCGACCAGCTCTGTCGATTCTACGCCTAGTCTACACGACTACTCCAGGGTTCAAGTCTACACGACTACACCAACACCCCTCTACCGTAAGCGGCCTCCGGGTCCTGGCTCCAGTCTCCAGACTACTCCTCTCCAGGATCCAGCCTGCGTGGCTACCTACGGATCCTGGGCTGCGACGAGCGTCAAGGACTCTAGCAACGGTCTACTAAGAGACCATGTACTCCAAGATCCAGCCTACACGGCTACTTACGGATCTACTGCTGTAAGCAGCTACCCGCTCCAGCTCTACTCAGCTGTAAGCGGCCTCCGGGTCCAGGCGACTACTCTGTAACTACGGCCCTGGCCATCCAGGTGTACTTCTTCAGTAATAAAGTTTGATCGTTCATCAACTTCTTTACTGTCTACTCCCTTCAACGGGACCACTACTGCCGAGTATGACTACTCGCATCCACTCCACGATGGGCTCCGCATCCTGAGATCGCGACTACGAGTACTCATTGTTGGAAAATCTTCTTTCATTAATACTTAAGCAATTCATTACAATTGTTTTTGTACAACTTTGGCTACTAGCTGTATATTACAGGGCTACTGGAGATTAAGCTTATCAGCTACTTGCTCCGCGATGGGAGCCATCTGCTCCAGCAGCTCCGAGTACTGCTCATCGGTGCAGTTGGCGGCTACCCCGCCAGCGACTACCTCCACTGGGGCTTCGGGAAGTAGGACTTCATGAAGCCCAAGACCTGCTTCGGGATCGACCTCGCCATATGCTTCACATAAGCGGCCAGCCGGTTTGGGGCTTCCTTGAGGCGATCCACCAGTGGAGCAATCTTGGGGCCACCCGGGTGCGGCACCAAGAGCCTTGCGATCGGCAGCGCGGCTTCTTCAAGCTCCTTCAGTTGAGCCCGCAGCGCCTCGCAATCTTCATTCAACTTCTGCAACGATTTGTAGCAGTTGACGAGATCGCGGTCAGATGCAATCCGGAGCTCCATGTGCTTCTCGCACTCGAAGGCAAGTTCTTTGTAGTCGAGCTCGAGTACCTGGCGGGCTTCTTTCTCCCGGAAGAAGAGATTCATCATTCTCGTCTCCGAGGACTTCAGCTGCTCCACCTGGCCCTCAAGCTCTGCAACACAGCAACAGTACAGCGGGTCAGACTACCTCTTGACCTCCAACAACTACCCGACAAGTCCAGCGGCATACCTTTGTTCTTGTTGTGGAGGCTCTTATTCTTCCGCACCAAGTCGTCACCCTTCGCCTGCAACTCTTGGACATCATTGTGATATTTGGCGAAGGCGGCGTCGAGCTTAGACTGCATGGCGGCCGCGTGCTTCCGCGACTTCAAAAGCTGCTCTTCCAGCGCCTCAGCCCGGAGCACCGTGTCACCAAAGCCCTGCAGCATGTTGGACTTCTCGCGGGACCTCTCCGCGACGTCCTGCACAGACAACACACGTCAACGAGTACTCAACGACAGAGGATTGACTACTCAGAAGCTACGGCTACTTACCTTCATCCACTGCTCGGCCTGGCGGATCGCCTCTAGGTGCTTGGCCACCGTTGCCGGGTCGACAAGATCGTCCGCGAGTAGCTCTATCCCGCCACGAATACTCGCGGCGTCCTCCGTCATCGGCGCAGAGTGGATGGGCTCCGCGTCCTGGATCTCCGGGGAACGGATAGCCACCTCCAGAGCGACCTCTGGCGACGTGGTGACTCCCTCTCCTCCGGCCGCCACGGCGGCTTCCTCGACGACTTCCTCCATGGGCTCGGGGGCTCCTCCGGCAGCCTCCGGCACGCATGGTGTCGACTTCTGCATTGGCACCCCCGCAGGGATGTCACTCCGTTCGGCCTCGGCACCTGTCAAAAAGAAGACAAGTGTATTAGCGACCACGACTACTCCTCGAGGAGCTCCACATCTTCAGAAGAGTACTCACCTTCGACTACGCTGGCTCCGGCAACGGCGCTTCGGTAGCCGGCGGCTCGGGCACCGCTTGGGAAGCAGGAGCGGACTCCTTGTCGGGCGGTGCGACTTCTTCCGCCACCGCCGAAGAGGGTTCATCCCCCTCCCAGGACAGATCCGTCGATTTTCTGTAGAAGCACACACAATTGGTCGTCAGTCAACCTCGACTACTACAACAAGTACTACTCGGGAAGATGCGGTACTTACAAGTTTGACAGGACTATTGTCACGGCCGGGGCACTGAGGATGCTGGCAATGTCTACCAGTCCACCCTCGGCGGGCGCTTCCTCCTGCGCCACTGCGTCTACCGCCTCCTCTGCATCAACGGCGGCCGGCGCAGTGCCCTCCTGCGCTCCTGTAGTCACCACCTCTTCAACGGCGGCGGCTACGGGCTCTGTGCTCCCTTGTGGAGCAGGGGACTGGTGCTCTAACTGCGCCAAGAGCTCCTCGATAGTGGGGGCTGGACTACGACTTCCGGCCGGCTCTCCCACTGTGTCCCATCCGCCCTCGTCGCCCTCCGCAACGGGCTCCGCTGGCGGCACCTCCTGCATACAAGGAAGACTACTCATTAGCAAGAGTACTTGTACGATGGGTACTCGACTACTTTAGTCAAGAAATCTTACCTCCTGAGGCGTGGTCTCTGAGACCTTCAGCTTCTTTGTCACCCGCTTGCGGGCGGGGTTGCGCGGCTTCTGTGGCGGCGCAGCCAGGCTAGCCTCCAGGCTAGTCGGGGGGGTCTTGCACAAGAGGCACATGAGGTAAGCCTCGACGGCTAAACCTCGACCGCAGCTGAAAGCGGTCCTGCAACGTCTCGTCATCGTCGTCGTCTTCGTCGTCGGTGGTGTCTTCCACGATGACGGTGTCATCGCCTTCGCCGACTTCTTGCCGCTCTTTGTCTTTGGCCTTTCCTTCCTTCGGGATCTCGATCCCGTGGGGGGGCGGCTGCGGCTCGGAGACGAACTTTTTCAAGTCATCCTGCAAGACACAGGACATCAGCACGTCTACACCAAGCAAGGACTACTCGACTAGGGGAGTACGACTACTCACCTCCTTTGGCGGGCGCGCGGCGGAGTACTCCTGGACAGGGCACGCCGTGTACGGCGGCATATCCTTGAAGATTCGCGTCAGCCTCTCGTTGATGTCGCTGTCGTCCAGCTCGCTTCCGGGCATCCCCGACGTGTCGTCGTCGCCGGTGTACTCGAAGCCCAAGGTGTCTCGAGCCATCAGTGGCTGCACCCTCCGCTTCATGAAACTGAAGGCCACATGCTCGGCCCTCAGTCCAGCTTCCCTGAGCACTTTGATGCGTGCCAGCAGCTCGGGGAGCTGGATCCCTTCCTGCATGGTGGGCTCCGTGTTCCACCACTCGCGGTGCCTGGGCTGCCGTCCGCTCGGCTTTGGCAGGCTGGGGTGGTGGTTCGTGATGTAGAACCACCTCGTCTTCCAATCTATGTTGGAGTCAATGAGCTTGTACGCCAGGTACTGCTCCGCAGCGTCTTCTCTCAACTGGATGCCGGCTCCTCCGACTACTCTTGGGTTGGTGGCGCTTGGCTGTGGCTTCACCCGGAAAAACTTCCGGAAGAGGATCCAGTGCGGCTTGATCCCAAGGAAAGCCTCACAAAAGTGCACGAAGACCGCGGTATGGAAAATACCGTTGGGGTTCAGATTCAGGTACTCGACTCCATAGTACCCGAGGAGGCCCTTGAAGAAATCACTAGCCGGGAGCGCGAGTCCGCGCTCCACGAACCGCGCAAACATTGGAATCTCGTCTTCGGCCTTCTCCATCGGATATGGATCTCCGGCAGCGGCCCTCCACATGTCAACCTCCTTCTCCCGGATGAACCCGCTGTTCAGGAGGGCCAACAGATCTTCGGTCTTCACTTTGTATTTCTTCCACTCGCGGCTTGGATCGGCCCGCGGTGGAGACATTGGCGGTGCTGCTTTAGTGGCAGCCGCGGTGGCTTCTTCACGGCCCCTCTTCTTCCCGGCGGCCTTCGCAGACTTGGACGGTGACGGCTTCATTCTCCAAGTACAGGGCGTCTTCACGCGCATCCGCTCGGGGGCTACCCTAAAAGCTCTGGGTGGCGGTGCACTTGGATCTACTACGGCGGTAGCGTGCGCTGGGAGTGGATCTACCTCAGATGGAATCGAAATTACTGCAGCTCGGATGGGGCAAAATCCTAAGGGTTTTGGCTTCTATTTATAAGTCAAACCGGCTCTGCAATGGCCGGCTGGATAAGTCCACGCGTAGCTGACTCAGCGGCTAAGCGTGACCCTTCGTATTCTACTAGTCGACGCGCCTCACCTCGGGGGCACGGCTACTTCTACTCGACTACCTGGGCAGCGGTAAGGCTCAGGAGCGTCTCAGGACACATTCTTCAAGATGACCCTTCAATTCGAGAGGAAGTACTCGACTCAAGGCTCGGGGGCTCCGTGCCACGTGTCCTTCGGTTTTTTCTCTCCGGATTTTTCGGGAGTTTCTTGCCAAGACTTCAGATGGACCCTCAGCCAGAGCCTGCGGCTCAACCTAAGGCTCGGGGGCTACTCCATATGGAGTGCGATTTTGCAATTGCACCTCCATATCAGCTCCGGTTTCAAAACAAGACGGGCATTTCTTGAAGACCTTCGAAGGCAGTGCTCGAGGACGCTTGGGACTACTCGAGAAGACTTCAAGATTGCTCAAACATCAGCTGGAGTACATTCCAGCCTCGGGAAGCTTCGACTACTCTTGAGGACTTTTGACTTGTAGTACTCAGGGACGCTTGAGGACTACTCGTTGAGGCCGTCAAGACTACTTGAAGCTATCCTTCTCGACTACAAAGTACTCGGGGGCTTGTCGTATGGACCTCCCTGGGCCCACTACCTCGGTGGGTACTAGGACCGACTACTCGGTGGGCCCTTGGGACTACCCGGCTTGCGCTACACAGCACCTGAAGACGTGGAGCACAAGGACTGCGGAGGAGAAGTACTCGGTTAGGAAGCTGTACATGCCCCGCACTGTATGGAAGACTCCTAGACGTACTCGACTAGTACTCTCTCCCTACTCCGACTTGTAACCCTGCCTCCTGGACTATATAAGGCGAGCCAGGGACCGATCTCTAGGATCACCTCAAGACATCTCATACAACTCACAGCGCTCCATTGCACCATCCTGTAATCGAGCCCAATCAATCCAGAGCTACGCAGCATACAGAACGTAGGGTATTACGCACCTCGCAGCCCGAACCTGTCTAAATTGAGTGCCACGTGTCTCTTCCTTCGAGTTACCGATCTCGGCGAGGCCACATTCATCTACTTCGGGTACTCCCCTTAGTAGGTTGCCAGTCTAAAACACCGACACCGGAATATAGATGACATTCATAAGCTAGCTGGTATAAGCACCACGCTTACACTAAACATGCAACTTTAAGTCAAGAGCGACAAGAATTAAAGTACTCAAAGAGTTATGAACTGTAAGAACAATAGAAACAATGTTGCTCACTTGAATAAGAAGTCAATCTTTCCATAAGGTTTCAGGATCAGGCTCTAATGGAGTTGATCCCAGAGGTAGAAGATGAAGAGGCGACACCGACAGGTCCGGGCCTTCCATCAGCTTTACCTCTACCAGTCTCTAATCCTCTCGAACAAGATTAGCTAGATTTAAATAGATCGTGGCTCTAATCTCTCAACTTGATACTAACTCTCCAACTCTAATTCTAATCTAGAGCTCTAATCTAAGATAGTCATGAAGGATCTAATAGAATGAGTTGTTCTCTACCCTGGGGTAAGGGGGTCTACTTATATAGCCCGGAGGAGATGACGTGCATCGTACGATCAAACCGACCTTAACTTGTGGTTTAGATTGATCCTCATAGGCGGTGGAAGAACATTCTTGAAGCTTTGCCCATTTAGTGCCAGGGGGGCCGACCGGCACCACCACTAGGCCAATCGGTCTGGGGTGGGCCCCCCTCGGGGCCTACTTCAGCCAAGTGGGTCCTTGATCCTTCCAGATGCTTCTTTCTTGGGTGCTAAGTAATGTTGAGTTTCGGAGGCATCTAGAGTCTTCTATAGTGGTTTCTTTGCATATTTTCTTAATAGTCCCTGTAAATTTATAGATTCACCAAAACACGTGGAAATTGTCAATATAAACCCTAATAAGGTGATCTAATTATATTTTAGTCCCTTTTCCAGTAAATGTCAGGGATAAAATTCATAGATAAAATGTGTCAACAAACTCCCCCACAGTTAGGCTTTTAATCGTCCTCGCTAAAAGGATGGTTTACAACTGTAGAGACAAGAATCAACAGAATTATACTCCTTAGACATATTTGTACTTAGGGGATATCTGAGCATAGTTAGAAACATATCACCTTTATTTCTCAAATCAAGTCAGTGGAGAGATAAGTCTTGAAAAGAAAATGCATCCTTGCTTACTTCTTTGTGATACTCTCAAATTTTTAGAATGTAAAGATGTAGAAGACTTACCTTGCATATATTGCTGAGTCAAAATTTGTATCCATGAAGTGGCCTGTCAAAGGTCGTGAATCAAGATATGTGCGTGTGTCAAATTTTTAAAAACACTGCTATGACTTTAGAATCTAGTGTCTTTCCCATTTTTTAAACACGGTATCTAGCTATTTTGCGGAGAGTTGGGTTCTACTCACCCTCGAACACACGTCCATTATTACTCTCTGACTTATTTCTTTAGAGAAGTGGGCCCTACTCACCCTCGGACACATGTCCATTATTCTTCTCTTTTTATGCCTTTTTTCCTGAGAGGGCAGTCCTTCTGACCCGTAGAACACTTGTCCATTTTCTCCTCTCTCTCGCTTTTCTCTCCACTCATAATTTATTTTCTTTCTTTGGCTTTTTCTCTTTTCTTCATTTTTTGAGTTATACCTTTTTTCATGATATGGGCGACAGAGATCAAAAATCCTGGAGCATAGATACTTTAGTGAAAGCAGTGTACATGATATTGATCATGGACTTAGACAAAACTTCATCATAGCTCTAAATTGTACAAAGCTCAATACAAGTAAGTAGCATTTAATCAAATTTATTTTCAATGAAAGCTCTGCTAGGATATATGATTGATCGCAAAAGAGAAACTTTACTAATGATATAAAGCACTCTCCATAGACAAGATAAAAGAAAGATGCTTCTCATTATTCTAACCTCATTCTGATCATCCCAAAAGCAATAAATATTTCTAAGAGCATAAACATGTGAAACTTTATCTTTTAGGTTATTAGGAAATTTTAGCAGGGCATCTTTGTTCAAATTCGTAACAGAAAGCAAATTGCAAAAATTTAAAAAGTTCAGGAAGCAAACTGAGTGGTGGACGAGATGTGGCTGAACTGGGTTCTGTCGTGGTTCTGAAGGACCGATACGGCGAACCAGAGAGGGGGAGTGAATGGGAGTCGATAAAAATTCTTCTCGAAGGTGATGGGAACTCCAACAAGATGAACAAGGCTTCCAACACACGTCTCCGACTCACTACCCAAGTTGACCAAGCCCACGTAGCCACTGGAGTGCTACTGGACCTAGGAACCAACACACAACCTTCCGACCCGAGAACGCAGCGGAACACCAAACCTCGAGTCTACACACCCACACCGGTCAGACCGGTGAGCACCACCGGTCAGACCGGTCCCTGCTGGTGAAACTGAGCAACTTTAACTAAGTGGCTCTACACCGGTCAGACCGGTGAGACACACCGGTCAGACCGATCACAACCTGAAAGCCCCCAAGGCACCAAACAGGCCAACCGACCACCAAACTAACCCAAACTCGAAACAGTAGCAACACGGGACAACAACGAACACACCAAGACGTTCACCCGAGCAAAATCCCACCGAGGGTTGCACCGGTCAGACCGGTCAAGAGCACCGGTCAGACCGGTGTAGCCTGGGCAACTCGGGATGAACAGCACCCGCAAGTCAACTCCCCCAAATCCAAACCTCGATCTCCCGAATCGCTCCACGTACTTGAACAAGATTTTGGGGATATTAGGAACACCTCATGAGGAGTCCATAGCCAAGTTTAATCCCACAAAAACTCGTCCAAAAAGGAGGAATCAAGTAAATCCCGCCAAGAGCACTTCCAACCCAAGAACTTAAGAAACCCCAAAATCGAGCACCTTTACTCACAGATTTGGGAGGGGAATCACCGCCCAAAGAACCACGAAGGGTTCCCACAAATTTCCCCCATCAAATCCCCAAGAGAAAGGTCCCGAAAACAATCCAAAGAAATCACCAAGAGAGGGATTCGAAATTCACCACCAAGAACAACCGAGGAAAACACATCCAAACCTTGAGGAACCACGTCGAATCATCTATACATGAAACAAAGGTTCATACAAGGTCTAGCAAGCCGCCCGATCATCCATCCCTCTCAACAAGATCTCTCCATGAAGCTCTCTTACTAGTCCTATGGAAAACCTAAGGAAAATAGGAAGGAAAATAGGAAAACAAATGAGCTAGGGTTCCAAGAGTTGGCTGCCATCCTCTCACCTCTTGGGTTATATGGAGGCAACCGAATGTCTAAAATGCCCTTTCCTAATAACTAGGGATACAAGCCCCTCAAGGGCGGATTTGGAAGTCTTCATGTCTTCACCATCGGACGGATGCCCGGCGACCGCACCCCTGCGTAGCCTCGACGCAAGCCATGCGATCCCGACACATGTCCTCCGCTTCGAAGTCTCGGTTGCGTCGTCGCACACCGGTCGGACCCGGTGCTCCTCACCGGTCGGACCCGGTCCCCCACGGTCGGGCCGGACGGACCCACCGGTCGAGGCCGGGCCCGGCCGCTTTGCGGCTCCGTCTTCGGTTCTTCGGTCTTGGCTTTGTGGATCAACCAAGGAAGCTAGTGGGTTTCTGGTGAACCACCGGAAACCCCGCGAACTCGGTGTAGCCTCCGCCAATCTCCACTCATGACTTGGCTCCCACGTAGTCCCGGCTCGACCTTGGTTTTGAGGCTCTACCAAGAAACCGTCCACAACTTCATCTTGCTGTTCATGCCACCATGCGGCCCGCACTTGACCCCGCTGGCCACCGGGTCCCTCGAACGAAGCCTACTTGTCTTCTCCACACCTGGAGGCCTCACCGCAACGACCTTTCGCGCTTGTTCTTCACCTGCACCAACACGAGTCAAGCCGCAACCTGCACCTGCAATACTTAGCCAAGAATCAGTCCACATAACGTTGTCAATCACTCATCACACAAGGAAGCGACCAACCACCGGTCCTCGAACCACACATGGTCCTCAATCTCCCCCTTGATGACTGCATTGACAACACCCACATGAAAGTAATAAGAGATAAAAGAAAAAGAAAACAAACGAACAAAAAGAAACTCCAACAAGCGATCCAAAGCCAAACAAAGGCAAAGAGCAAGATAACTTGAAGAAGACAAGTCTCGGACCCCTTAGGCAAGGGCAACGGCTCGACACATCCGAGACAAAACAAAACTCAAGCAAAGAGCGCAAACCACCGAATCAAAGCTCGAACAACCACAAAGAGCTCCCACTGCACACATGCAAGCTCCTCCTGAACCAATGCACCTCCCCCTGGACGAATGCATGCACGACACCACTTGAAACGAGGGCGGTACCGCAACAACTCGTACGGCCGGTCGGACCGGTCAACGAAGACCGGTCGGACCGGTGTGCAACATGTGTACTGAGAACCGGCACTCACACCGGTCGGACCGGTGACCCCGACAGTCGACGGTGCACAACAGAGCCCGGAAATGGCTCGAAACCACCGAAAACCTTCTAAACACATCCAAGAAGCCATTTCAAGCTCAAACTTCTCCCCCTTGTTGGCAATGCATGAATCAAGCCAAAAATGCAAAACTTTCAACCTAGAGCTTCTCAAATAGACAAAATTCAACAAAGAATGCTACACATGTCCAAATGAGCAAGTTAGGTACTCTACGGCTTCGTATCGATCTCAACTACATGATCACCAAGTTTCACAACCACTGGACGAAATTTTGCGAAAAACTTGCCTCTCACGAGCAAAGTCCTAAACATGATCAAAGCATATCAAAATGGCAAAGCCACACAAACTTCATGCTAGGACAGCCATTCTAATCATAAGACCATCACAAACACCAACAAGCACCTCATGTCATGTCAAGGCCACCGAGCCATGTGCCTACTTCTATGTATGAGACTTCTCATTGGTAGGCATCATGCAACGGTTTAGCACCCAAAGCAAATTAAATTCAGCACATATGACATGGGAGCATATTTCCAAGCATTTTTCATTTCATTTTCAGATTTGTAAATGGTACATGAAATGTCTTTGCGACAAAAAGGAACTTATGCCCCTCCACAAGATAAGACAAGAGGGCTAAACATTCATGATGGCAAATGAGCCTTTGGCCCCATATGATCAATAAACTAGCTATCCAACCACAAATTAAGCATAGCAAGGCCACAAAAACATGTCAAGAGCATGTAAAGGCATTTACACATGAGAGAGCATACATGTGACATTTTTCAAAAGCATAGCTATCAACCATGGATTATTCATCAAGATCATCAAGAGCTAACCCAAACTAACCGTAGCATACCAAACAAGCTCACAAAGACATATATCTCATTCCATGGTGAACAATGTATATGAGAGGAGCTTTTCCTAACCAATGCATATGATACAAAATGCATGCAATCTAAGATACAAGGATGCCTATACATCATGTTACATATGCCATGCCAAATGCAAGAAATGCACAAAGGAAAGCTATACATATGCTACAAAAGAAGCTCTCACACAAAACTCACAAAACCACCGGCTCCTCGAGGGGAGGCAAAACGGGCTCGACACCACCTGCAAAAGAGAGCTCCCACACACCCAACTCACGAAATCAAACACACACCAATTTCCCCCCGCAAACGAGTGAAAGTAGCTTGATCTAGGGGTTTGGTGAAAATATCGGCTAGTTGGTCTTGTGTGGGTAGATGGATCAAAGCTATCTTCCCTTTCTCTACGTTGTCTCTCAGGAAATGATATCTCACTTCTATGTGTTTGGTTTTGGAATGGAGCACTGGGTTCTTTGCAACGCTTATGGCACTGGTGCTATCACATTGAAGTGGGACATGGGTATACTCCTCACCAAAGTCACTCATGGTGTAGGTGATCCAAAGGAGCTGAGAGCAACAACTAGCAGCGGCAACATACTCGGCCTCGGTAGTGGATTGAGAAACACTTGACTCCTTGCGGGAAGACCAAGAGACCAAAGAGGAACCCAAAAACTGGCAAGTCCCAGAAGTGGACTTCCTATCCAACCGACACCCGGCAAAATCCGCGTGTGAAAAACCATGAAGCGCCAAAGAAGAGGATGCGGAGTACCAAAGGCCGAAGTCGGGAGTGTGACGCAAGTATCTGAAAATTCGCTTCACTGCTTGCCGATGCGAAGTCCTCGGAGACGCTTGGAAACGAGCGCATAGACACACCGAGAACTGTATGTCCGGCCTCGTCGCCGTCAAGTAGAGGAGTGACCCGATCATGCTCCGGTACTCCTTCTGGTCCATGTGTTCACCTTCCTCGTCCGCATCAAGAGCTGTAGTCGTACTAATCGGCATCGCCATAGCCTTGGAGATCTCCATCTTCAACTTCCACACAATGTCCTTGGTGTACTTAGCCTGGTGCACAAATGTTCCTTCCTTTGATTGCTTGATTTGTAGCCCGAGGAAGAACTGCAACTCGCGCATCATGCTCATCTCAAATTCCCTGCTCATATCATCTGCAAACCTTGCAACAAGAGAGTTAGATGAGCCACCAAAGATAATATCATCCACGTACACCTGCACAATCAGGATATCTCTGCTCTGCCTCAGCAAAAACAAGGTTTGATCGACCTTCCCCATCTCAAAACCACTCTCAAACAAGAACCCCCTCAACCTGCCATACCAAGCTCTAGGCGCTGCTTCAGCCCATACAGCGCCTTCCTCAACTTTTACACCCGGTGGGGGTACTTCTCGCTCTCAAACCCCAAAGGCTGTCTCACATACACTTCTTCCTCCAACACACCATTCAGGAAAGCACTCTTCACATCAATTTGGTGCAACTTGAACCCTTTAGCCACAGAGAAGGCTAGAAGGATCCTAATCGCCTCCAAACGGGCTACGGGAGCAAAGGTCTCCTCGTAGTCGATCCCCTCCTTCTGACTGAACCCCTGAGCAACAAGTCTCGACTTGTTCCTCATAACCTCACCTTTCTCGCCCTCTTTGTT
The DNA here is from genome assembly GCA_947561735.1 of Cenchrus americanus. Classification (NCBI taxonomy): domain Eukaryota; kingdom Viridiplantae; phylum Streptophyta; class Magnoliopsida; order Poales; family Poaceae; genus Cenchrus; species Cenchrus americanus. Next base: position 149,998,668 of record OX387242.1, on the reverse strand, counting down.
TTTCCACACCCACTTTGTACCAATCGGCTTACACCCTGGGGGAGGGTCAACCAAGTCCCACACCTAATTCCTCCCAAAGTTCTCCAACTCCTCATGCATTGAATTGATCCAATTGTGATCAGATAGTGCGTGTCCAATGTCTTTGGGCTCAAAAGTAGCAACAAATGCAGCATGAGCGAAATGAGAATTGTTTCGAACCCTCGACCGTGTAGTGCATTCATTCATGTCGCCGATGATCCTCAAAACTGGGTGTGTTAACACCAAAATTTGGTAAGGGGTCTGACTTGTGGGTCCGGCTCGATGAGGAGTCTGTCTGGTGGAAGGAAGGATCTTTTCAGAGATATTCGGCAAAGAGATCTGCTGTCGGCTATCTGCTCCCGTTCGGCAAAGGAACAGTAGGGCTGATTTTGCGGGATTGGATGGTGACGTGGCTCAAGCAGGAAGGGCGAATGGATAGATAGGCGATCAAGCTTAGAGATAAGTTAGGCAGCGAATCCATTCGAGATTGTACTTCTCCGAGTATAAATATGAGCCCTGAATGTATGTAAAAGACACAATCATTCTTCAATACACACCGGCCTTACACCAAACCCTAGAGTCCTTTTGTCGTGTCGTCGAGTTCTTCGAGAGGGTTCATCGATCCGTCGACCTCCGTGAGTACCGGCAACCTTGTATCATGTCTAGTATCATGCGGTGGATTTAGATCTGATGCAAGTAGTCTTGTTACCATGCTTCGTGTCTTGCGGTAGATTCAAGCTTGGTTCAAGAGGGTTTCTTGTTAGGTCATGAGCCATGCGGTAGGCTAAGATCTAGCTTGAAGCTAGTTATCGGCTCTATTGGATTTTGGCAAGATCTAATAGATTCATTAAGTTACCCCGTGTTGCTTTGAGTTTTTACTTTATGTTTAGATTGATGTAACACATTTTTGCCCAATCTAGATAGATTTGGATCGGCTTTATCCCTTTTGTGATCCTTGTACGAGTCAAGTTCGTGTTTTAACACATGGATCTTGTGCTTTCCGATAGCCGTAACCGAGTCGATCTAGGTTGTTACGTGTTGCGGGTTCAAGCTTGCCAATGTTGGTATAAATCTTGAAAGAGCCGGGTATCATGCGGTAGATAGATTTGCTTGATATTGTACCCGACGGGTTTTAAAGTACCTAGACATGCGGTAGACTAGTGCTTTGGATCTATGCATACTTGTTTATTACATGTTTATGTTCGTGCTTTACTTTATTCATTTATTTAATGTTAATCATCATGGGGATCGGTCATGGTCTCGTGCATGTGCATCTTTGTTCAAACAAAGACCGATTGCTGTCATGCTTGCGTCATTCATTCGGCAATGTTACGTTTCCCTTTTTACAAGTTTCCGAATGGTTTCAGTTTATTGGCAGATAGCTCTTTATAGCTATGTGTCATCCCATCTGGCTTCCTAGCCGTAAATATGGAACTGTCTGGTACTACCCGGCAAGTTCCAAGCTTTGGTATCTAACTCTTTTATCTTTTGTTAATTTTCAGGAAAAATTGTACTGGCACATCTCGTGACTTTCTGCGCGTGTAAAGCCAGCTTGTTCGGCTTGCTGTGTGTTTGGCGCTAGGTGCACGTTTCGCGTCAACACACTTTTTGGCACGCCCAGTGGGACCACAGCCGAACAGAACAAGATGCCTGACATCACGGACATCATGGACGTCAACATTGAGGACCTCTCTCCCGAACAGTGGTAGCAAGTCCAGGACGCCATGGACCAGTTCCAGCAAAAATGTCTGCTGTCCTTCAAGAAAAATAGAAGTGGCGTCCCGCACTTGAAGAACGAGATGCCCAGGGTGTTGCTACCAGGGGAGAGCGATGCCACGACTCAGCAGGAGAAAGAGGAGTGCATGCAAGCATTCCGGGAATCTGCAGACTACATGTTCAGCAAGCACCACAAAGCTTTCCTCGGTGCACTCCAGCAAATGATGGTGGCCGTCTTTGGCCCAGGCATGGAACAAGCATTCAACAAGGCACCCGTCCAAGGGGGCACCGTGGAGCTGGGCGAGTCAAGCTCTCAACCACCGTTACAGAGCCAGCCCCATCAGCCTCCTCCTCAGAGCTCTGGAAGTCAGGCTTTGCAGCCTCCTCCGCAGGGTGCTGGGGGTCAGCCAGTTCAGCCCCCGCTACAGGCCTCAGGAGGGCAGCCAATCCAGCCACCACCGCAGGGCAGCACGGGTCAACCTGTGCAACAGCCGAATCCGTACCAGCCTACGTATGGAGAACTAGCATTCGGCTCGCCTGGAGCCCCACTTGCCTCCAGTCACAGGATTGCTCCGACGAACAACTGGCTGCAGAGGAACTTATACAGCGGAGGCTACCATGAGGTGGGAAACTATGGAGCATTTGACGCCTTCCCGCATCCAGGATATGCGCCAGCTGCAGGCGCACAAGAGGACGACACCCTGGCACGGAAGATGGCCGAGTTGATGCAAAATCAGTTCGGCCTCAAGCCAAAAACGCAGGGACCTGCCTACAAGCCGCCGTTCCCAGAGTGGTACTACAACGTGCTCCTTCCGCCAAGGGTGAAACCTCCGACGGAGTTCACGAAATTTTCAGGGCAGGACGACACGAGCACAGTGGAGCACATCGCTCGTTACCTCATGCAGCTCGGGGAGTGGTCAGCTGAGGAAACATTCAGGGTCCGCTACTTCCCCGCGTCACTGACAGGTCCAGCATTCTAGTGGTTTTCGTCCCTTCCCCCTGAGTCAGTTAGCAGATGGAAGGACCTGGAGTGCAAGTTCCACGCCCACTATTTCAGTGGCACCTCGGAGAAGAAGCTGATCGACCTTGCCACCGTGAAACAGAGGCACAGCGAAACGCCATTGGAATTTCTCAGGAGATTCAGGGAGGTTAAAGGCATGTGCTTCTCGCTCAACTTGACAGACGACCAGCTGGCTGATATGGCCATCGCCGGGATGCTGCCGGCCGTACGTGAGAAACTGTTCGGGATGGAGTTTGAAAACCTGGGCCAGCTGTCACAGAAGCTATCATTGATGAGCAACCAGGCGTATGGCTTCAAGATGGATGCTAGGTTTGGCAAGCAGCATGATGTTGCTGATATCTACAACCAGTTCTTAGACAAGGCTGATCTGATCGAGGATTCTGATGATGAACTGGATGTGGCCGCGGCCAAAATCATGTGGGGGAAGGAGCCTTTAACAATGAATCAGCGCTAGGTCAAACAGACCAAGGGTACCTACGATTTCGATATCACAAAGGCTGACAAACTGTTTGATCTCCTGGTAAAGGAAGGCCGAATCAAACTGCCTGAAGGGCATTCCATGCTTCGGCCCGATGGAGTTAAGGGGAAACGTTACTGTGGCTTCCACGACAGGGATTCGCACTCCATCAACGATTGCAGGGTCTTCAGGATGAGGATCCAGAAAGCCATCCAGGAGGGGCACCTCAAGTTCGATAACAAGATGAAGCTGGATGGCCACCCCTTCCCTCAGAACATGGTGGGCTTCTCTATCAACATGGTGACGGCTGAGGAGAAGGGCAAGGTCAAGGTCTTGACCTCAGCCAGGGCTAGACAAGACGGAACAGTGGACCCAGAGCGCCAAGTAACTCTGGAACAAGTGCATTGTGAAGCCCCCCGCATTCTCAAGAGCCACATCGAAATCGGGGAATTGTCTAGAGCCAAGCCCAGGGTGACCACGCGCATCCTCCTCAACAAGTGGCAGCGCCAGATGGAAAAGGAGCGCTACCAGAAGCGAAAATACGAGGAGGAGAAGCGCAGAGCCGAAGAGGAAGCACACAGAAGGGACCAGGAGCAATACACGCGCGAGCAGGAGTGCGCGCATTGGGGATGTCCGTTCTTCAGGCACTGCTGGAATGAGGGTTTGAAGCTGCCCACGGCCGAGGAAGCGTCCCGAATGCGGTGAAGGAGATATTTTGAGTACGAGCGAGGAGAGCGCAATTGCCGATCCGTCCATGAGAGAATTGGAAGGATCCACCCTAACGAGGATCGGCGCCAAAAAATTGAAGTCATTGATCACCCCAGGAAGCGGCAAGCTGATCTAAGGTGGGCTGATCAAGAAGAGGATGAGGATGACTACATCTGGCAGAAGGGGCAATGGTGCCCGCCTGGCCTACGCAAAAGTCAGAAGAGACGGGTCCAACGCTTGAGGAACTGTGAACTGAGGCGGGCCAGGATCCAAACAAAGCAGGTGTGGCGTCCAAAGGACCAACCAGAAGGGTCAAGGCGTTCGACTCCAACTTGCATGGTATACTTTTTGCCGAACAAATTCATGGTTCCTGCTAACCAGGTTGTGCAGGAAGAGGCGTCCCTAGATGATGAGCAGGTCGAGGGGATGATGGCACAACTGGTGCTGGCCAAGCAGGCAATCTTCGACAAACCGGCCAAGAATCGACATATGAGGCAGCTGTACTTGAGAGGATATGTTAATGGCAAGCCATTGACCAAGCTGTTTGTCGACGAAGGAGCGGCAGTCAACGTAATGCCGTACACCACCTTCAGGAAACTTGGCATGGGCCCGAGCGATCTGACGCCTAATACTGAATGATTTCGCTGGGAATCCTTCAGATACCAAGGGATGCGCTCACGTGGATTTGATGATCGGGTCCAAGACGCTGCTCATCGAAGGTAAAGGAGCCTACAGCCTACTGCTTGGGCGGGATTGGATTCATGCCAATTGTTGCGTCCCATCCACCATGCACCAGCAGCTTATCTAATGGGTGGATGATGAGATTGAGGTCGTCCAAGCAGATGACTCCGTGAGCGTGGCGAACAAGGAACCAGCCTTCTGGGAATACCAAGGTATTGATTGTTTCTCAGGGAAAGACTGGGGAGAAGGTCCTGTTGAACCTGTCAGCAGTGATCAAGAGCCGATTCAAGCAGTCGGCTCTTATAGTAATTTTTAATGGAGAACCCCGTAGATGGCACTGATGGCAAGTTGGGGCGAGGATTCATGTCGGCTGATAAATTAGAAGAGGTTGACATTGGAAGCGGTGATAAGCCAAGGCCGACGTTCATCAGCGCAAACTTGCAGCCAGACTTCAGGGGAGAGTTAATTAAGCTTCTCAAGGAATACAAGGATTGCTTCGCCTGGGATTATTCGGAGATGCCTGGATTGGATCGTTCTATCGTCGAGCATCGGTTGCCAATCAAATCTGGTTTCAAACCATACAAGCAACCACCCCGGAAAATCTACAAGGATGAGGTATTGGCCGATGTGAAGAAAGAGGTTGAAAGATTACTTGATGCAAACTTTGTTCGGCCATGCAGATATGCGGAGTGGATTTCTAACATTGTCCCTGTGTACAAGAAGAATGGAAAGATGAGGGTCTGCATAGATTTCAGGGACCTGAATAGAGCTACTCCGATGGATGGTTACCCAATGCCTATTGCCGATTTGTTGATTGACGCCGCAGCTGGACACAAAGTCATCAGTTTCATGGACGGCAATGCGGGTTACAACCAAATCTTCATGGCAATAGAGGACATATCAAAGACGGCCTTTAGATGTCCTGGTCATATAGGCCTGTTTGAATGGATAGTCATGACATTTGGGTTAAAAAATGCCGGTGCAACTTATCAGCGAGCCATGAATTACATTTTTCATGAGTTGATCGGCAAAATTGTGGAAATCTACATTGATGATGTGGTAATCAAGTCCCTAAGTCATGACACGCATTTGGAAGATGTAAAGTGGACCTTAGAGTGCACCCGGAAGCATGGCCTGAAGATGAACCCAAACAAGTGCGCTTTTGGGGTATCAGCTGGAGAATTCTTGGGGTTTCTAGTCCACGAGGGGGAAATCGAAGTTGGCAAGAAGAGCATGAAGGCCATTGATGAAGTTGTTCCTCCAACTAATCTCAAGGAGTTGCAATCACTGCTCAGCAAAATTAACTTCGTGAGAAGATTCATTTCAAATTTATCTCAGAAGGTTTTGCCATTCTCTCCACTGTTGAAGCTGAAGAAAGATCAGAAGTTCACATGGGGCGACGAACAACAAAAGGCTTTCGATGAGATGAAGCAGTACATGAAGGAGCCACCGGTGTTGGTTCCTCCTCAACTGGATAAGCCTTTCAAGTTGTACATGGCGGCCGATACCCAAACCATTGGATCGGCCCTTATTCAAGAATTCGAAGGGAAGGAACGGGTAGTAGCATATCTTAGCCGAAAACTACTTGATCCCGAGACCAGGTATTCGGCTACGGAGAAGCTGTGCTTGTGCGTGTACTACACGTGTACAAAGTTTCAGCACTACTTGTTAAATGCCGAATGCACTGTGTATTCCAAGTTCGATGTAATAAAACATATGTTATCTATGCCAATTTTGAACAGCAGGATTGGCAAATGGATCTTGGCCTTATCAGAGTTCGAGTTAAAGTTCGAATCGGCAAAGGCTATCAAGGGACAGATCATTGCCGATTTTATAACTGAACATCGCGATCTGTCAATTGATTTGCTTGAAATTACCCCTTGGGCTTTATTTTTTGATGGATCATCATGTGGTAATGGTGGGGGAGTAGGGATCCTACTGATTTCGCCTAAAGGTGAGATGTTTGAATTTGCCATCCCTATACAGCCCACTGTCACAAATAACCAAGCTGAATACGAAGCATTACTTCGAGGGCTTCAATATTTGAGAGAAGCTGGGACCGTTTCAGTTGAAGTTTATGGAGATTCAGAGCTGGTGATCAAGCAATTGAACGGCCAATACGAGTGCAAAAGTGAAGCGCTGAGGAGCTACTACGAAGAATGCAGGGAAATCTTGAAGAGCTTCCCGTTGGTAGCTCTACAGCATATTCCTAGGGAGCATAACGAAGAAGCAAACAGGCTGGCTCAAAGTGCCTCTGGTTACAAAGAGAGTCAAGAAGCGTTTGCTGCAGAGGTATGCACACTGGGGGCGGATCTTGCAGAAAATGATTGGAGGAAAGAGATCGTTGATTACTTGAAGGATCCATCCCGAAAGGTCTCTAGGAAGCTCAGGTACAAGGCCATAAAGTTCGTTCTTCTGGACAATAATTTATTCTATAAATCATTAGATGGGGAATTACTACGATGCCTGGGTCAGAGGAAGCCAAGAAAATGATGAGCGAAGTGCACGATGGGATATGTGGAGCACACCAATCGGCCTACCGTATGAAATGGGTTATTAGACAAGCTGGGTGCTTTTGGCCGACGATATTAGAGGATTGCTTTGAGTATTACAAGGGATGTCAGGATTGCCAGAGGTTTGGAAATATTCAAAGGGTCCCCGCATCAGCATTGAATCCCATCATCAAGCCGTGGCCATTCCATTCGGGGCGGGGTATAGACTTGATTGGCCAAATTAATCCACCATCTAGTAAGGGGCATAAGTTTGTGCTTTTGGCTACGGATTATTTTACTAAGTGGGTTGAGGCGATCCCACTGAAGAAGGTGACATTAGAAAACATGGTTGAATTTGTCAAGGAGCATATCATCTATCGGTTTGGAATCGCTCAGACAATCACCACTGATCAAGGGGCACAATTCGTGTCATTGGAGTTCAGAGAGTTTGCCGAAAGCATGGGGATCAAATTGTTTAACTCTTCTCCCTATTATGCCCAAGCTAATGGTCAAGCAGAGGCTTCTAATAAGATCATGATCAAGTTGATCAAAAAGAAGATCGACCAGAAGCCAAGAAGGTGGCATTCAGTACTCAGTGAGGCACTGTGGGCTTACCGAATGGCCCCCCATGGAGCTACAAAGACCTCTCCTTATGAATTGGTTTATGGACACCACGCGGTTCTACCGTGGGAGATGCAGTCACATTCAAGGAGAGTTGTGTTACAGAAAGATTTGAGCTCCAAGGATTACAGTGGTCTAATGATGGACGAGCTAGAGGATTTACACATGATCCGTCTTAGGGCCCTGGAAAACATTGAGAAGAACAAACTGCGGGTTGCCAAGTACTACAACAAGAAGGTAAAAGTAAGGCAATTTGCAGAAGGCGATTTGGTTTGGAAAGCGCTATTGCCGATTGGAACTAAATACGGTGAATTCGGCAAATGGTCTCCTAGCGGGAAGGACCTTTCGCGTGGTCGGATGCGTCCCTGGTAATGCATATATATTGAAAACTTTGCTAGGGGAAGAATTTTCCGCTGCAATAAATGGAAGATATCTGAAGAAATATTATCCTAGCATTGAGATCGATCGATGATTACACACACCTGACACAGAGACGGCCGGCGCTCAAGAACGAGGCCGCCTTCAGAACAAAAAATCCATAAACAGAAGAAATGGCCAGTGCCTAGATGCATTGCCCTTAGCACAAAAACTACATTACAACTGCTTCTTGCAGGTTTACATCCAACAACCCTGGTGATCAGAACCTCAAGGAGGTGGGAAGCAGAAGGCGTGGAGGAAGAAGCGAAAGTATGATTCAATCTTTTCTTTGCTTCTTCTTCGTCTGCTCCCTCTTCAGTTGTTCCAGGACCACCGTGACGGCAACTTGGAATGCATGGGGGTGACCATGGTTTGTGGCCTCCACCAAGCTGTCCCAGGCCGCTTTCAGATGGTTGTACCTGTCAGAGACATCTGAAGCAGAAGAACGGGTGTTAGGGGGAAGAAATCCAGATGTAGGCACGAAATCAAGAAGAAGTCAGAAACGTTTACCCCCTACTAGTGCCTCCAGGGCCATGCGGCGCTCGCGTTCGGCTTGGCAACAAGCAGTGATGTCCCTGAGACCGTGCTCCAAGTGCCGAACGCGGCGACGCAGTTGATGGCTAGTCCTCTGTTCAGGCGTAGCGTCCTCTGCTTCGAGGGAGGAATCGGAGGAGATGTACTCAGGCACATCTTCGGTCCCGATGATTTCTTCAGGGAGCAAATCAAGGCTGAAAGAGGAAAAGAAGGGGAGGTAAAGCGCAAGATCATGTGGGGAACAGGAAGTAAATCAAGGGGAAACTCACCTTCGAATCGTGCGTTTCTTTGGAGGGCTGCTCTCTTGGGGCTGCTTGCCCTTGTCCATGGCCTTGGGGTTTTTTCCTCTGGAGACGGGGGAAGAGATGAGAAGTGATGGATGAGTGTGTGAGTGGATTTGCAGGGCATCTCATCAGGCTATTTTATTGACCGAAGGGGTGCATTGGGAGTGATGACCGGCCAGTACACACTGTTGGAATACCAAACGGCAGGGTTTTCCCCCGGATGCGAAGGGTTTTTGCTTGAACAGTGATTACGGATTGCCGATTCAGGGATCTTCTTTGGATTTTGCGCCAAGGGGCATCTGTTCGCGCGTATTCGGCTCAAGACAGTTCCCAGATGCGTTTAAAAGAGAAAACAAGATTCACGGATGCAAATGTAAAGAAAATCATCACAGAGCAAGCACGGAATTCAAAAGTTCTTCATTTATTGCCGATATTCAAACATCCCTAATACAATCTAGTCGAAAAGCCTGTTCAACACAGATTGGGGATGAGTAATTTCGGCAATGGCGTCGCCATGGCCATCAAGGCGCTCCAGGATGAGCTCGATCTCCTCAATGTCCTGCGGCGCGCCGCCCGGAAGCCGCGCGGCCTGGTGGAGTAGTCGACGTCCGTGTGCGTCGCCATGGCAGCCAGGCCCAGGGTGGTGCCCAAGCGAACGCCATGGGTGGCCACCTCGTCGACGCGGTGCTCCACCGCAGTAAGGCGTTCCGCCGGCGTGTCGCCGCGGGCGTTCACCTTGTCGGCCAGCTGCTCCACCAGCGCCTTCAGCTGGTTGAGCTCGGCATCACGGGCTACAAGGAGCAAGAAGAAAGAGGATTAGCATCAAAAGCCGGGTTGGATCAAAGAGTTGATTTCAGAGCTGTACCGTCAATGGCTTCCAGCAGCTGTTTGCGCTGGTCCTCCCATTCCAGCTCGGCTATGCCTGCCTTCTTGGAGACGTCCTCCAACTCGCGCCGGGCCGTCTCCAGCTCCTCCTTGAAGCGAAGGGCGTCGAGCTTCCCGTAGGGCACGGGGGAGTGGCCGTCGGAGTCCGAGGAGTCGTCCGGAAGAGGTTGATTGGCCGGCGCAGGAGACAGATTCCACTGAATCAACCTGAAAGGAAGATGATCGTCAAAACAAGAAAAGATCAAAGTTGAAGCAAAGAAGAGGAATTGACGATCATTGCCTCCGGCGCGCATTGGCGCTGCTCCCCTCTGCCTCGTCGGAGGCACGGCGGCGGTTGAGGCGGCGCACCATGTTGGTTTGGGATGTGCACTATTTGGAAAGAGGAAGAACTGAGATTGGCAAAGATTCGAGAGCTAAAGGCTTGGTGGAGAGCTAGGGGCACCTACAGTTTCATTTATAGGCCTGGCAAGACACATCGTGGCCTCGAGTCATGGCCTTGGATTGTAGCGCATATTCCAAGAAAATCGAAAGGTGGAGAGGTTTCCTTGGCCAGCCCGCCGGCGGGTCGCTTGGAGTTCTAGGCTGAGTCACATTCGGTTGACTGGCTCGGCTGAGAGGAGTCAAAGTGCCATTCGGGTGTTGGCGTTTCTTTGCCGAAAGGGTCGCTCAGCGTTATACTTGAAGGAGCACAGAAGAAAAAAGGAAACGAAATTGCAAGAAAAATATCACAAGAGTGACCAATTCGGTTATACATCAATTGGAGCATTCAAATGTTCAAGTATTTCACAATCACACCACGGGCATTGGATGTTGCTTGGCGGAAATTGCCCAACATCTCCTGGCAATCTTTTTGGGCGCTAGACAAGGTGGTGAGTTCTGCATCGCATTGTTCTATCTTGGCGATAGCCGATTTTGCTTCCGCTTGGGTCCTTTCTATCAATCCAGGGAGCTTGCTATTTTCTTTTTATCAGCCTCTATCTCAGCTGACAGGCTTCTCAGTTCTGCCTCTAGAGCAGCTTTCTTGGCAATTTTCGGATCACAAGAAGCACAACGGACTGGCCAATGTATCTTTGTGGCTCTCTGTTTGGGATTGCGCCTCGTTCATGGCTTGTTCAGCATTGGCTCTCTTCTTTTCAATAGCCGGGCGGGAGCGCAATTTCCTCAGAGCTTGCCTTATGGGCGCATAAAGGATTTCCAAGCCACAGATGGATACCAGAGAAGCACAGACATCCTCAGGAAGTTCTTGGCTAATAGATTCAAGCATCTCTTCAAAGTGATCGAGATCCTTGAACTGATCTTGTGCATCTCTTTCTAGCCAGGCAACAATTTCTCTGAGCTTTGCTAGCACCGCATCTGACAGAGTTTGGTGCATTCCTTCCGTCGCCTCGGCAACTAGATTGTTCCCCGTTGACAGATTTGAGGATAATGGGGCCTGATCCTAAGAAGAAGTATTGCCGAGTTAGGAGTGCTAAATGCAAAGGTAGCAGAGTTAAGTGCAAATGAGTACCTCGTGGCTGATTTCTTGAGCTGGGGCAAGATTTTGAGCAGGGGCAATCACAGGTGAAGAAGGTGCTCCAGGTAGAGCTGAAGCTTCCGAGTTAGAAGGTGTTCATGCAGTTGCTGGTAACTCATGGGCTTCTGGCTGAAGAGGAGTTGGATCCACCTCCGTTGGGATTGGTGTCTCTGCATGACCAACAGGTGATTGTGCCCTTGGAGGACTTGATGGCTCTGGCTGGATTGGGAGACTCATCTCTGGAGAATTCATTGCTTCGCGAGAGGGTGATGAAGATGAGATCTCCCTTTGGGATAGGTAATTCAACCCTGGGTGGACTTGCTTGCTGGGACACTGGGATGTCCACAAGTTGTTCTTCCATTGTTTCTTCTGCGAGTTTCAAACTTAAAAGGGTAAGTGCCAGTGTTCATCCTTAAAAGAGGACAGTAGAGGTCATACCAGTGGATGCGGCATTGGCAGGTTCTGGCACTGAAGGCTGCTGGGCTCTGGTCTGAAATGCACAAGATATGATTTATCAGAACCAGGGTAATCTTGTGATCAAGAAAGTAAAAGATTTTACCTCAACAAGAATTTTCTTGACAGTTCTCCTCCTCTTGGCATTTGGAGGAGCAATCAGAGACAAACCTTGCCTCCTATCGGCGGCAAAGTGGAGAGGTTTGGGTCGGTTGTGGCAAACACGGCCATTGGGCGAGCCGAGTTGGGGACCCGAATCCCGATCTTGCCGAGATCGGGCCTACAACATTGTAGGTGATATTCTTGGCTCGAGGGGCGAGCCTATCGTGTTCGTGTGTAAGAAAAGTGAAGGTCAGAATCATGATTAAAAGAGGATATGTCTGAGTCAATGGTTCATCATATTACCTCTGAAGTTGGCTGAAAATCAGGCATCAACTCTGCACAGAACGAGTGCACAGGCTCATTGAATATATGATCATGGAATTCTCGCCACCAGGAGTTGAAGGTGGGGTGAGCTATGGTTGTGGGCACAAAAGGCCGGTGTAGATAGTGGGACTACACACATAATGGAAAACCCTGCTTTCGTGCATAAGTTCTTTAATTTCCTCTCCGGGCTTGAGGAACTCATGCGAGAACGATCTTGGGGGCATCTGGCCACACCCAAGTTGCCTAGCCATTACATTGGGCTGATAATATTCATAAGTACTAGAGTTCAGCCTTCCTCCATTGAATTCAGCTGGCAGCATACATGGGCGGATTATGATGTTGAGGATCTCTAAGAATCTCCCATCTTGGCGTTCGGATTCAAAAGAGAAGTCACAAGGGAAAATCAAAGTGTCATTGTCCAGATAAGGAAGCCAGAGAGGATTCTGGAAACCTTTGAAGAATAGCTCGAACAGCTGGCTGATGTCCTGCTGAACGAGGACAGTTGAAACCGCTTCTCCATAATTCTGGCATCCTCTGGTGGCTTGGGGCTCCCCTTCAGGGTGATTGGATAAAGGGAAGAGCCTGGTGTTCAAATCAACACCAACGATCTGATGCATGTGGAGCTGCAGCCACATTTGAACAAACCACCAAGGACCGTTGACACATGTTATCCTCTGGCTAGTATACATTTGGGTGACAGTTTGGTGAAGCATATGGTACACACTGCCTAGGAGGAATTTCCCAAGGGGGAGGCGGTTGCCACTGACCAAATGAGACGCCATTGTGATGTGATTCAGGGTAGGCTCATTGGCTTTGCCACAGAAGACAAATCTGCACAGCCACATATTCAGAAATGCCCTGTATTCGATTTCACCAAGGGGATTGTCCTTCATGTGCTTCAAAATGTAATGCTTGTATCCGTTCCCTGGCTTCACCCCTGTTTGCCGAGAAGAATTTTTGAATTCCCAAGGCTGAACAGATCCTGTAATGTCAAGGCCGGTGATAATATACACATCGGCCAGGGTTGGAGACATTGGGCCGTGGCCAAAGAGGAAGGCGTTGACGCCGTTTGACCAAAAGTGGCAAGCTGATATTAGGAGGTCTTCATTCTTGGGGGTCTCGGCCAAGGATAACTCCAAACACTGAGCAATGCGGAGAGTATCCCAGTTTTTGGTCAATACACTCTTATCTGTGAGAATCCTTCGGTACCAAGTTTTCCAGCCTGCGATTGGAGGTAAGGGCCAGTTCTTGAAAGCGTCTTGCCACCGAGGAGGTGGGGACAGAGCTGCTTTGAAAGGGATCCTCTGAGATTCAGCCGCGATGAAATCTTGAGGATCAGAGTTCCCCACAGGACCAAGATAATAGGATCTTGAATTGGCCCCGGTGCGAATCAGAAGCTCAGTGGAAGGCTCTTGAAGAAAAAGCGGAAAAGGAAATCTCAGGTAAAATTGAAAACCAAAATGCCGAACGAAGCTTACGGGAGAGGAATTTACCTGAGCATTTTGGTTTTGAGCCGCCATTGGGGATTTGAGCTTGGAACAAGGGAACCTAGGGTTTGGATCTAGACGAAGATTCCGGCGAATTGCAATGAAAGAAGAACAGGTGTTGACAGATTCGATTTGAAAGAATTCGTGGCTGGAGTCAATTGTGGAACAAAATTACTTTTATCCTGCAATTGAAGGGGCATGTGTTAACACCAAAATTTGGTAAGGGGTCTGACTTGTGGGTCCGGCTCGATGAGGAGTCCGTCTGGTGGAAGGAAAGATCTTTTCAGAGATATTCGGCAAAGAGATCTGCGGTCGGCTATCTGCTCCCGTTGGGCAAAGGAACAGTAGAGCTGATTTTGCGGGATTGGATGGTGACGTGGCTCAAGCAGGAAGGGCGAATGGATAGATAGGCGATCAAGCTTAGAGATAAGTTAGGCAGCGAATCCATTCGAGATTGTACTTCGCAGGGTATAAATATGAGCCCTGAATGTATGTAAAAGACACAATCATTCTTCAATACACACCGGCCTTACGCCAAACCCTAGAGTCCTTTTGTCGTGTCGTCGAGTTCTTCGAGAGGGTTCATCGATCCGTCGACCTCCGTGAGTACCGGCAACCTCGTATCATGTCTAGTATCATGCGGTGGATTTAGATCTGATGCAAGTAGTCTTGTTACCATGCTTCGAGTCATGCGGTAGATTCAAGCTTGGTTCAAGAGGGTTTCTTGTTAGGTCATGAGCCATGCTGTAGGCTAAGATCTAGCTTGAAGCTAGTTATCGGCTCTATTGGATTTTGGCAAGATCTAATAGATTCATTAAGTTACCCCGTGTTGCTTTGAGTTTTTACTTTATGTTTAGATTCATGTAATACATTTTTGCCCAATCTAGATAGATTTGGATCGGCTTTATCCCTTTTGTGATCCTTGTACGAGTCAAGTTCGTGTTTTAACACATGGATCTTGTGCTTTCCGATAGCCGTAACCGAATCGATCTAGGTTGTTACATGTTGCGGGTTCAAGCTTGCCAATGTTGGTATAAATCTTGAAAGAGCCGGGTATCATGCGGTAGATGCAGGTTTTTGAGTTGCTTTGGAGCTAGTCATCTGGTGGATTAGATTTCAAATCAATCTGATAGATTTATTTACTTGGTAATGTTTGTTCCTTCTTCATGGACCCCGAATCGGCTGTTCAGCCGTATTCGGTTATGTTTCTTCACGGGTAGAACACGTGCGTAATTCATGCTTTAAATGATATATGCTTTTAGCTTTCCATATTTAGATTGTATCATGCGGTGGATAGATCTATTTGTGGAAAGTGGTACGTTTTTTCATGCAAGTCGTATCATGCGGTGGATAGATTTGCTTGATATCGTACCCGACGGGTTTTAAAGTACCTAGACATGCAGTAGACTAGTGCTTTGGATCTATGCATACTTGTTTATTACATGTTTATGTTCGTGCTTTACTTTATTCATTTATTTAATGTTAATCATCATGGGGATCGGTCATGGCCTCGTGCATGTGCATCTTTGTTCAAACAAAGACCGATCGCTGTCATGCTTGCGTCATTCATTCGGCAATGTTACTTTTCCCTTTTTACATGTTTCGAATGGTTTCAGTTTATTGGCAGATAGCCCTTTATAGCTATGTGTCATCCCATCTGGCTTCCTAGCCGTAAATATGGAACTGTCTGGTACTACCCGGCAAGTTCCAAGCTTTGGTATCTAACTCTTTTATCTTTTGTTAATTTTCAGGAAAAATTGACTGGCACGTCTCGAGACTTTCTGCGCGTGTAAAGCCAGCTTGTTCGGCTTGCTGTGTGTTTGGCGCTAGGTGCACGTTTCGCGTCAACAGGGTGATCCACTTGAACTTGCCGGGGAGGTTCTCGCCTCGATGCTACCTTCCCCTCAACATCAGCTTCTCCTCGTTCTTGATTTGTCGTCGTAGGTGTAGTAGAGGGTCCATCCATCATCGTAGTCGAAGTAGTGGGTACATGTTCAGCTGGGGGCACCGCACCGCCATCTTCATCATCACCATGTTCATGCTCCCCCTCTTGAAAGATCTCCTCGCCAAGCTCATCATCACCTGCACACTCAAAGACAAGCTGACTACGTGGCTCTGTCTCGTCGAAGGTTACCTCGCAAGTCTGCACGATTTGGTTAGTTTCAAGATTGAGCACACGATATGCTCTAGAATGAGATGCATAACCAAAGAAAATACCATCGACAGACCTAGCCTCAAACTTATCCAACTTCCTGCCTTTCTTTAGAATGAAACACTTGCAGCCAAAGACATGGAAGTGACTCACCTTGGGTGTGAGACCATGCATCAACTCATAGCATGTCTTCTTCTTGTGCACTCTGAGGTATATCCTGTTCGACACATAGCACGCGGTATTCACTACCTCAGCCCAATACCTCCTCGGAGTCCTATGCTCATCAATCATCGTCCGAGCCATCTCGCACAAGGTCCTGTTCTTCCTTTCCACAACACCATTCTGGGGAGGCGTATACGGACTCGAAAACTGGTGCTCAAGACCCAAGTCATGGCAAAAGGTTTCAAAACGAAAGTTTCTGAATTCCGAGCCATTATCACTGCGGATAGCTCGTATGGCATCTCCGTGCCTCTCGTTCCTCAACCTCAAGACTAGATCTCGAACAAAACCAAACGTCTCCCCCTTATCCTCGACAAAGAACACCCACACATACAGAGAATAGTCATCCACCACAACAAGGACATACCACTTCCCACCCGCAGATCGCACACGAGCTGGGCCAACCAGGTCCATATGGAGCAGCTTGCATGGACGCTCAGTCATCACATCGGTGAGAGGCGGGTGAGAAGAGGCTACCATCTTGGCATGCCTACACGGCGCACAACCCAACTCTTTCTCAAGCCTCAACCGTGGCAATCCTTGGACCAAATTGAGTTTACTCAAGCGCGACAATAGGTCAAAGCTCAAGTGATCCAACTTCCTATGCTACTTCCACAACTCACTCGAAGAACCAGCCAAGAAACAACGCTCCACAACCGAAGACTGAGAAAAATCAGCACGAAACACCTGACCCTCGGGAACGACCATACAAACTAGGTCCCCTCGAGAGTCCAAAATCCGAGAACCACCTGGCCGAAACAACACCTCAAAGCCCTCATCCAACAACTGAGACACAGAAAGCAAATTGTACCCCTGTGATTGAACAAGGGCAACACGCCTCAGAGTGATCTTGTCACTCACTTTGATCTCACCTTCTGAAAGCACACGCCCACGCCCATTGTCCCCAAAAGTGATGTACCTCCTTGTCACCACCGGGACGAGACTTGAGAACCACCCCTGTCTCCGGTCATATGCCTCGAGCAACCGGAGTCAATCAACCAAATGTTCTTCAAGTCTCCCACCTGAAAGTCAAAAACGAGCACGTGAGCGAACAAACGACTCAACACTGGGGTTAGTACCAAAAGAGTAAAACCAGTGCCGAGCCATTTGCTTGAAAGTGGGGTTAGCACCAACCAAAGCATCTCTCCTACCAAAGCTACCTCCACGAACACCACCACGGTAACCACCCCGAGGGAACCATCCCTCTCTACCTGGAGGAGGACCAAATCCACGCAAGAAAGCCCGTGGAACGTCCTTCCTCTCCAACTCAAAGCTACGACTCCTCCGATCCCCGTATTGAGCACGAGGAGGAGAACGCCTAGCAAACTGACCACCTGCACCCTTTCCAGCCCAGCCACCAGAACCACAACCACCAGAAACAACCCTCGCACTTGTACGAGCTCGAAACCCAAACAACTGTCTGTCCAGGCCTACACCGGTCTGACCGGTGCTCCACACCGGTGTGACCGGTGTGACTTGGGCAGCACCACCAGCAGCCTTCCGCTCTCCCCAAGCCCGAACTGTCCTCACACTCGGCTTGCCCCTGGGCATCTGCATACGAGGCTCAAGTACACCATCGGAAGGGTGGTACTTGTCCTTGTTAGCCCAGTCCTTTGCCATTCTCTTCTCACGCTTCCTCTTGAAGCAAAACTCCTCCTTATGGCCATCTCTCCCACAATAGCCACAATGGAACCTCACAAGCTTAGGCTTAGGCTTGGGATGTGGCTGCTCACTTGGTTTCTCTCCACTCAAATCCTCCACCGTTTTCTCACCACTAGCCTTCTCACTCTCCTTCCCAAAGAACACTTTCCCCGAAGTGCTCACAAACTTGATAGGCTTTCGGAGATCGTTTGTGGGTGTAGGAAACACGGGTGGAGCTGGGGTTGTGTCTAGTCGGTTCCTAAGATGGTTAGGTTTTGGAGGGAAATCATTTTTGTGGTGGGTTTTTGGTGGCTCGGGATATTCTCTCCACTTCCCTCACCAACCTTTTTTGCCCCAAGTCCCTCACCATCTTGCCTCTTAAAGGCCTCGATCATCATCCTCAAGCGAGGCTCATGACCAGGACAACCAACCCATCAACTTCCTCAAATCATCATTTTCATCCTGCAAACGATCAACATAATGTGCAAGTTCCAAATTTTTCAATGCATGCATTTCACAGGTAGAGCAAGATGTAGGCATGGGTTCCTTCAATTTAGCCTCAAGAGAACTAGTGTAAGCATGCATCTCATCAATCTTAGCATGCAAAACAGGACAAGAAGTGCAAGCACCTAGCAAAGCAGGTCTAGACTTAAGCTCAGCCACTTCAACCCTAAGCACATCTAGTTCCTCACACTTGGAGGCATGCTTCTCCTTAAACAAAGCAAGATCAGCAAGGAATATGGAGCAATCAACACAATCATTCTCATCCGAAACAACAGGGCTAGCCTTAAGGGAATCAATCTCAAGCTTGCTATCAAGCACCTGTGTCTCTAGCTCAGCCACTCTAGTCCTAGCATCCTCGAGTGAAGCTCTAAGCTCTTTCCTCATTTTCTTGGCCTCTCTAAGCATGTCATCACGATTATCAAGCAAAGTCCCAAGCCTCTCATTCTCCTGGCGCAAGAAGGGAAGTTCATCACGCACCTCGTCGTCGGACTCAGAGTCCGAGTCGCTCTGTGTGCTCTTCTTGCTGCCGGAGCTCAGCGCCATGGTGCAGAAGCCATCTCTCGCGAAGCAGCTCAGCCCGCTCAGGTTCTTGGACGACTTCTTGTTCTTGCGACGATCACCTTCGTCTTCACTGCTGTTCGAGCTCGGGGTGGAGTACGCGGAACAAGAGTCGACGTCGCTCGCTCCAACCATCGCTCGGGCCTTGCCTCGGCTCTCCTTCTTCCTCAATTGTCGCTCGTCCATGTACTTGTTCTTGTGCTTGCTCTTGTGGTCGCGCCTCGACCGGTACTTGCTATCCGTCCTCCACTTGTGCTTGTAGCTGTCCTTGTTCTCGATCTTCTCCGGGCAGTCGGCGACGAAGTGTCCCGGCTTGCCGCACTGGAAGCACGTTCTCGTGTTCCTCCTCATGTTCACCCGGTTCTCGTGCAGCCTCTCGAACCTCCTCGTCAACAGCGCCAGCTCGTCCTCTTTAAGGTCATCAAACTCCTCTTCTGGCATAGACATCAAAGAGGAAAAAGAGAACATCCTGGTGGATGGGTTAGAGTTAGCCTTTCCTTTGGAACCACCAAAGAGGGCAAGACTATGGGAATCAGTCGGTCCCTCGAGCTTGGCAGTCATGCCCCTATCCACCTCAGCCGACTTGAGCTTCGAGAACAGCTCGTTCACCGTCAGAGTGTCATACTTCTCCGACTCCACAATGGCCTCGAACTTTCCGCCCCAAATCGTACGATCGAAATAGTGTAAGATCTTGACCGCTCTATCATGATCATCGTACGGGAGCACGTCCACATTGGCCCTCATGTTGTTCACCACCACCGTGAACCTCTTAAACAAGGCATCGATGGACTCACCGGGGAGATGAGTGAAGTTCTCGTACTCTCTCCGGTAGGTCGCATACATCCGTGCCGGAACCTGGGCGTTCCCAACATGAGCCTCCTTCAACACCGCCCAAATCCTACAAGCCAAGTGCTCGGTGTGCACCCGATCAAACTCAGGCTGACACAAAGCACGAAACAAGTAGTCGACCGCCTTATTGTTGGCGTTGAATCTGTCCCTCGATCCTGGAGCGAGGAAGTCCATCGGCTGGACATAGCCTGTGTCCACCGTGACATCCCAAAGAATCTGACCCTTTCCGCGGAGAAACGCACCCATCCGCTTGCTCCACATCTGGTAGTTCTTGCCATCGAAGTGTGGAGGACCCGAACCCCGTTCCTGGTACGCCATCCTTGGATCTTAGACTGGTTAGAGTCGACAAAGACCCAAACTGGCTCTGAAACCACTTGAAGGACCGATACAGCGAACCAGAGAGGGGGGAGTGAATGGGAGTCGATAAAAATTCTTCTCGAAGGTGATGGGAACTCCAACAAGATGAACAAGGCTTCCAACACACGTCTCCGACTCACTACCCAAGTTGGCCAAGCCCACGTTGCCACTGGAGTGCTACTGGACCTAGGAACCAACACACAACCTTCCGAACCGAGAACGCAGCGGAACACCAAACCTCGAGTCTACAGACCCACACCGGTCAGACCGGTGAGCACCACCGGTCGAGCCGGTCCCTCGCCGGTGAAGCGAGCAACTTTAACTAAGTGGCTCTACACCGGTCAGTCCGGTGAGACACACCGGTCAGACCGATCACAGCATGAAAGCCCCCAAGGCACCAAACAGGCCAACCGACCACCAAACTAAACCAAACTCGAAACAGCAGCAACACGGGACAACAACGAACACACCAAGACGTTCACCCGAGCAAAATCCCACCGAGGGTTGCACCGGTCAGACCGGTCAAGAGCACCGGTCAGACCGGTGTAGCCTGGGCAACTCGGGATGAACAGCACCCGCGGGTCAACTCCCCTAAATCCAAACCTCGATCTCCCGAATCACTCCACGGACTTGAACAAAACTTTGGGGATATTAGGAACACCTCATGAGGAGTCTATAGCCAAGTTTAATCCCACAAAAACTCGTCCAAAAAGGAGGAATCAAGTAAATCCCGCCAAGAGCACTTCCAACCCAAGAACTCAAGAAACCCCAAAATCGAGCACCTTTACTCACAGATTTGGGAGGGGAATCACAGCCCAAAGAACCACGAAGGGTTCCCACAAATTTCCCCCATCAAATCCCCAAGAGAAAGGTTTCGAAAACAATCCGAAGAAATCACTAAGAGAGGGCTCCGAAAATCACCACCAAGAACAACCGGGGAAAACACATCCAAACCTTGAGGAACCACGTCGAATCATCTATATAAGAAACAAAGGTTCATACAAGGTCTAGCAAGCCGCCTGATCATCCATCCCTCTCAACAAGATCTCTCCATGAAGCTCACTTGCTAGTCCTATGGAAAACCTAAGGAAAATAGGAAGGAAAATAGGAAAACAAATGAGCTAGGGTTCCAAGAGTTGGCTGCCATCCTCTCACCTCTTGGGTTATATGGAGGCAACCGAATGTCTAAAATGCCCTTTCCTAATAACTAGGGATACAAGCCCCTCAAGGGAGGATTTCGAAGTCTTCATGTCTTCACCATCGGACGGATGCCCGGCGACCGCGCCCTGCGTAGCCTCGACGCAAGCCATGCGATCCCGACGCGTGTCCTCCGCTTCGAAGTCTCCGGACTGCGTCGTCACACACCGGTCAGACCGGTGCTCCTCACCGGTCAGACCGGCGAGGCGTTGCTGCAGCTCCGTCTTCGGTTCTTCGGTCTTGGCTTTGTGGATCAACCAAGGAACCCAGTGGTTTTCTGGTGAACCACCGGAAACCCCGCGAACTCGGTGTAGCCTCCGCCAATCTCCACTCATGACTTGGCTCCCACGTAGTCCCGGCTCGACCTTGGTTTTGAGGCTCTACCAAGAAACCGTCCACAACTTCATCTTGCTGTTCATGCCACCATGAGGCCCGCACTTGACCCCGCTGGCCACCGGGTCCCTCGAACGAAGCCTACTTGTCTTCTCCACACCTGGAGGCCTCACCGGCAACGACCTTTCGCGCTTGTTCTTCACCTGCACCAACACGAGTCAAGCCGCAACCTGCACCTACAATACTTAGCCAAGAATCAGTCCACACAACGTTGTCAATCACTCATCACACAAGGAAGCGACCAACCACCGGTCCTCGAACCACACATGGTCCTCAGGTTCGTCATGGGAGTCGTTTTTTCATGCTTTTTCTGTTTTTCTTGATTTTGGTCGTGGAAGATGTCGTTTGGTCGTCTTCTCCCCCACAATTGTTTTCTGTTATGTTGCATGCACAATATGGTGGAAACAAAAACATATCTAGAATATATATATATAGGCAAAAATAATTCAACTTGTGGGATACTTCTTTATTGAAGAAGAGGGCACATTATTAAACAACTCTAAAAACTAATGCAAAGTAACTAACTCGAACTAACTATCACAAAGGGCGCTTGCCCTTCTTAAGGTCGCGGCTATGGTCTTCCTCATCGTCCCTATGCTTCTTTGATTCTAACAGTTTGAGGACGGTCTTGGTGAGGGAAGTGTTGATGCGATGGATCTCTTTGCAAGTTTTTGCCAGGCTTGCTACTTCCTACGCTCAGCTACTGTCTTCCGGGTCTTCTGTTTTTACGGAATCCACTAGCTAGCTTCGATGACTGAAATTCTCTTGATCTGAGGTTCTTTGGCACGAACTCCGTCGATGGTGACACAGCTTGAGGAGGTGGTGTACTTATGCACCCTTGTGTTGCCATGCTTATCCATGCACACATCAACGAGTCGCTCACCATCCCTTGGTTTCTTTAGATCCATGTAGCTAGGACCACAGATCGGCTTCTTCTGAGCTGCTTCACGACGGTGATCGTACAACTGAGCGTACATCGCCTGCTTGCTTTTTTTAGGCGATGGTGGCGAACGTGGACGACTAGGCGGGAACAACTAGAGAGGACTGAGATCAGGAGGCAAGGAGGCTAGTAGCTTCGCTTCCTTCTCTAAAGGAACAATCGCCTTGGCTTCAAAGCTAAAGGGGACAAGCTGCTTGTCGGCCGTTGCTGCTACTTGGAGGCTTTGGGATGAGAAAAAGGTGGGGGTATGCCCCTGCTTATATGTCGGTCTCGGACTTGCAAAGGGGATTGACCTACCTTGGAAAGGCTGTGGAATATCTAATAAAAGATCCTCGAACAAGTTTTTCCAAACCAAAACACCTTAGAGATAGCATGGGCGAAAGCTGGCGGGGCGAGGTGGCAGGCCGGTCAGTCCCCCACCTTGTCGTCTCAGGACGATCTTCGATGCGGGGTGCTCTAACCGTGTGTTGATCCCTAAAAACCCTATGATGGCCCATTATGACATAAAATTAATATTTGCGGGAAAACAAAAGAAATCTATTTCATCTAAATCCTCGGACTCTTTATTCGGCCCTAAAAATATTTTAAGACATTGACCATTTACCTTGAATAACGTACCTTCATCGTCTTGAAGAGAGACGACTCCGTGTGATGATGAATTCACCACCTTCTATGGTCCGTTCCACTTGCTTCGTAGCTTCCCGTGCCCAAAGAGTTGTATCCTAGAGTTAAAGAGTAATACTTGATCGCCTGGGTTGAATTCTTTCTTTATGATTCTCTTGTCGTTCCATCTCTTGGTTCTTTCCTTGTAGATCTTGGCACTGTGATATGCCTTCTCTCCACTCTTCTAGCTCAGACAATTGCTTTTTTCGTTTTGTTCCGGCTGCTTCAAAGTCCATGTTCCATCTCTTTATTGCCCAACAAGCCTTGAATTCTAGCTCAACCGGTAAGTGACATGTCTTCATGTAGACCAGTTGGTAGGGAGACATTCCAATGGGGGTTTTATAAGTTGTCCGATAAGCCCAAAGTGCTTCGGGTAGCTTGTCTCTCCATTTTATCCCCATTTGGTCCACCGTCTTTTGTATAATGTTCTTGATCTGCTTATTGGAGGTCTCTGCTTGACAACTTGTTTGCGGGTGGTAAGGAGTAGCGACATTGTGCTGGATCCCATGGTTCATGAAGTATTTCTCGAAGCGCTTGTCGATGAAATGGGTTCCTCCATCACTTATCACTAACCTTGGCGTACTAAATCTCAGAAATATTGTCTCTTCAAAAATTCTTATTGAGCTTTTATGGTCAGCAGTTCTGCATCGCAGGGCTTCAACCCATTTGGAGACATAGTCAACTACCACTAAGATGTACCCGAATTTCCCGGATTTCGGGAATGGTCCCATGTAGTCAATTCCCCGGACATCAAAGAGCTCGATCTAAAGGTTGGCTGTCAGTGGCATGGCATTTCTGTAATTGATGTTTTTGTGCCTCTGACAGGAGTTACACCTTCGTACGAAATCTTTTGTGTCTTGATACATGGTTGGCCAGAAAAATCCGCTTTGCCAAATCTCTGCCTGTGTGCGGAAAGCTCCATAATGACCTCCATATGGTGATGAGTGGCACTTCTCAATGATCTCCATTCCTTCTTCTGCTGGTACACACCTCCTGGGTAACCCGTCAGAGCATACTCAAAAAAGGTATGGTTCATCCCATAGGTGATGGCAACTCTCGTAAATAAGCTTTTTCTTGTCATGTCCTAGTCGTACATACCCTGCAACCATAAAATTAACAATATTTGTGTACCAGGGATCTGACCGAGCAATCCGATAGAGCATGTCGTCCCTCATCGCATCATTGATGGGTAGTTCTTGTGGTTTCTCAAAATACATTCTAGACAAATGATAGGCAACAAAATTTTCTACTCCTTTTTTATCTTTTATTTCTAAGTCAAATTCTTGGAGAAGCAGAATCCATCTTATTAATCTAGGTTTAGTATCTTTCTTAGTGAGAAAATATTCTAAAGCAGCATGATCATTGTAAACAATAACTTTTGCTCCTACTAAGTAAGATCTAAACTTGTCAATGGACTAAACAACAGCTAACAATTTTTTTCAGTTGTGGCATAATTGAGTTGAGGTCCCGTCAAAGTTTTAGTAGCATAAGCAATGGCATGATGTTTCTTGTCCTTTGTTTGCTCCAAAATAGCCCCCACAGCATAATCACTTGCATCACACGTAATTTCGAAAGGTAAAGACCAATCAGGGGGTTGTATAATGGGTGCAGAAATAAGAGCATTCTTTAAAGGTTCAAAAGATATAAGACAAGCATCATCAAAGTCAAAAGGAACATCATTGGCAAGAAAGTTTGTAAAAGGTGTAGCAACATGAGAAAAATCTTTTACAAACCTTCTATAGAAACCAGCATGGCCAAGAAAACTTTTTATTCCCTTGACATTAGCAGGTGGAGGTAGTTGTTCAATTACCTTTATTTTAGTTCTATCTACCTCAATTCCTCTTTCAGAAATTAGATGGCCTAGCACTATTCCTTCTCTAAACATGAAATGACATTTTTCTCAATTAAGGACTAAGTGCTTTTCTTCACATCTTATCCAAGTTTTCTAGACAATCATCAAAATTTCTTCCATAAACAGAAAAATCATCCATGAAAACTTCCATGATCTCTTCAATCATATCAGAGAATATAGACATCATACATCATTGAAAAGAAGTTGGAGCATTACATAGCCCAAAAGACATTCTACGATAAGCATAAGTTCTATAAGAACATGTAAAAGTGGTTTTGCTCTGGTCACTAGGATGTATTGGGATTTGGTGATATCAAGAATATTCACCAAGAAAGCAAAAGAAAGAGTGTTGACGGATAAAAGACGTATCCAACTACGATCCGCAAGTGTACGGACCAACACCTTTTTCACCACGGGATTCCCAAGGTTCTTGTCAATCGATGGAGCAAGGGGATTACAAGTGTTTGATCTACTTCTACTCACTAGCTACTCCAACCCTATCTAAGGTTAAACTAGAAAACGACTACACTACACTAGAGAGAACGACTAAGCTATCAAGATAGGAGACACTCACCCATGGGTCTACGACACTTGAACATGCAACCGCTTTAAACACGAAAACTAATCTAATCTATCGGGGGTTGTGACCACGGTTTCGCCCTTTCCCTCACCCTGTACTGTCACTACGCGGAGGTATTCGTGACTAGACCTATGATGGCCAAGACGTATTGAATTGATCCAAGGGAGCATTGGGATCCATACTTCCTTTACGGCACAGTATCTAACCTTAAGCATCTAAGAACATTCAACACAAGATGATAGATAGATAATCCAATAAGGTGTGATTACATCTTCAAGACCGATTACAACCCATGGACGAATAAGGAGATTACCCCATCAAGGTACTAGACATGACACCGTTAATCATGGTCACCCTTCCGACGTTGTCTTCCTTCTTCTCCACTTGTGGGTGCTTCCTTCGAGATGGTCGATCCCCTCCGGAGATCTCCCTTCTCTCTCTCTAGCTTGTGGATGGCCTCTCGGTGCGAATGGCTCTCTCCTCTGCGACTGGCGGCACCTCCGGGGACTTAGGGTAGAAGATCCTTCGGGTGCAAGGAAAGGGGGGCCGAACCGATGTCGGGAGTAGGCAAGGCCGGCTGGCATGGGCCGACCGGCCCAGGCCCATCCCGGCCCGGCTCGTTCGCCCCTTCACGCCCGTGGGTCCTCAGGTGATTATGCACTTTGCCCCGTCCATTTGCATGATTTTGGCGATGTCATCCTCACGTCCAAGATAGAGGTTCTTCGTGCATGAAGTTCAGTCTTTTACGCTTCAATTCTCGGAGGTGTTCCTTCGTAGCACTTCGGTCCTCGCCGCCATTGGAAGTGAATTCATCAAGCTCATGGACACGAACAAGACTCCGTAAATGTTCCTTTGAAGTTGTTGCGAATCCGTCCTTTATGTCCATGTTTTCCTACATAAACACAACACTTCCAAATGCATGCACAAAGATGAACTTGTCATATGATTAGTGTGCCTAGTGGGGGGTTAGTTCCATAAACAAATCCAAACCAAAGTGTAATGATCATGTTTGGTGTACCAAAATACACCATCAACATCTCCCCCACGCTTAGATCTTGCTCGTCCTCGAGCAAGTACTCGTAAAAGAACTTCGTCCAAGGCGTTATAATCATGTTCCGCTAACTCCTTCTTCACAAGTTTGTCAATCTTCAATCTTTTATACATAAACATAAAGTAATGATCATCATACATAAACATGGGCTTTTAGAATCTTTACCACATCAAGTTTTACCCCATAACTCAAACTCTTCACTTGAAGCCTTCAATCTCGGCCATGCTTACTGAAGGACCGATTAGGCGACCACAGATGGGGGGGGGGGGGGGAGTGAATGGGAGCCGATAAAAATTCTTCTCGAGGGAGATTGAGACTACGACTAGACGACCTAGCTCGGTCGGACCCCCGAAATCACACGCTCCGCACTTCTACCTTCCGTTTGCCAAAACCACGTAGCCACTGGAGTGCTACTGGTCCTAGGAACAAACTCTACCAGCAACCACAACACACACGCACCAATGACAGTGGAAACAACTCGAAAGCCGGCTGACCAGAGGGGGGCGGTTAGACCGGGTATAGGGGGCGGTTAGACCGCCTCCACCTGGTAACCAAGAAATCCTCCGAAACACCTCTTCCGAGCACCAAAACACACCACGGTTTCACCAACAAAGATCTCTGGTCAAGGCCATGTTAGGTACCAGAAAATCTTGGTGAAAACCAAAACTCCACCCAGGGGCCTAGGGGCGGTTAGACCGGCTAGCAGGGGCGGCGTAACCTCCTGTACCCAGCAAAGAACTCCAACCAAGAACACCTAGCAAACGGCATGAGAACGATCTGAAATTTCACCCAGACGCCCCTCTGGTCAAGGCGGACAAACTCACAGAGGAAAATCTGGCGAAACAAAATTCGACCTGGAAACACCCAGGGCGGTTAGACCGCCCCCCAGGCGGTTAGACCGCCTCTTCCAGAAAACAGCCCGCGGGTCAAACCCCAACTTCCTCATGCCCGATCTACCGAATCACTCAACGGATTGCAGCGAAACTTCGGGAATAGCTGGGTTACCTCCTGGGCAACCTCTACCTCAAAGGAATCGACCCGAAACGCTCACAATCAAGAGGAATCGACGAAATCTCCTCTCTAGGTCAAGAACTCGCCCTACTCTAAAACCCACCAAATCGAGTCCGATTCAAGAGAGATTTGGGGGCAAAGTCACCAGCCAAAGAGGCACAAGAACCTCATACGTGACACCCACCAAAAACCCCAAGAAATCGTCCTCAAAACACCGCCAACAAACAGCTCCGAAAATCAACACAAAAGAGAGCGGGAAAACCACCTGGAGGAACAACGCCGAACCATCTATACATACCATGAAGGTTCATACAAGGTCTAGCTTGCCACCCAAACATCCATCCCTCTCTCTAGATCTCACATGAAGCTCTCAAGCTAGTCCTAGGAAAAACTAGGGAAAATGGAGAACGAAAATGGAAAAACAAATGAGCTAGAGTTCCAAGAGTTGGCTGCCATCCACCCATTCAATGAGTATATATGGATGCACCAAAAAGACTAAACTACCCTCACCTATTAACTAGGGATACAAGCCCCTCGATGGCGGATTTGGAAGTCTTTGGAATTTCTTCACCGGACGGATGCCCGGCGACCGCAACCTACTTAGCCTCGACGCAAGCCTTGCGATCCCGACGCGTGTCCTCCGCTTCGAAGTATCTTGACGCCGGTGGCCAGGGCGGTCAGACCGCCCCCCCCTGGGCGGTTAAACCGGCCCGGGAGATCTGACCGGCCCCAGGCGGTCTGACCATCCCTCCTGGGCGGTTGAACCGGCCTGGGTGGCCGCACCTCCTCGTCGAGTCTTCGGCCTCGGTTTTGTGGCTCAACCGAGTAACCCAGTGGTTTTCTGGTGAACCACTGCAAACCCCGCGAACTCGGTGTAGCCTCCGCCAATCTCCACTCATGACTCGGCTCCCACGTAGTCCCGGCTCGACCTTGGTTTTGAGGATCTACCAAGAAATCATCCACGACTTCATCTTGTTGTTCATGCCACCATGCGGCCCACACTAGACCCCACTGGCCACCCGGTCCCTCACCCCACTGGCCACCGGGTCCCTCGAACGAAGCCTACTTGTCTTCTCTACACCTGGAGGCCTCACCGGCAACGACCTTTCGCGCTTGTTCTTCACCTGCACCAACACGAGTAAAGCCGCAACCTGCACCTGCAGTACTTAGCCAAGAATCAGTCCACACAACATTTTCAATCACTCATCACACAAGGAAGCGACCATCCACCGGTCCTCGAACCACACATGGTCCTCAATCTCCCCCTTGATGAGTGCATTGACAACACACTTGATTTGTAACCAAAGAGAAAAAGGAAAAAGAAAAGAAACAAATGAAAAGAAACCTCAACAAGCGATCGAAAGCCAAAGAAAGGCAAAGAGCGAGATCACTTGAAGAAGACAAGTCTCGGACCCCTTAGGCAAGGGCAACGGCTCGACACATCCGAGACAAAACAAAGCTCAAGCAAAGAGCACGAACCACCAAAGCGAAGCTCGAACACAACAAAGAGCTCCCCCTGCACATATGCAAGCTCCCCTTGAGCCAAAGCACACTCCCCCTGAACAAATGCAGCAGTGCAACATGGGAATGCAACAAAGAGCAAAAACCTGCTCACTCTGCCCAGGGCGGTTAGACCGCCTACCCCAGGCGGTTAGACCGCCTACCACTCATCTGACCACCTAGGGGCGGTTAGACCGCCCCATGTGACCGGCCCTGCACCAAACTGCTCAAAATTTGCCCGAACCAATTGGAACACCTTCCAAACACTCCCAGGTACCCAAAGCATGCACAAACTTCTCCCTCTTGTTGACAATGCATGAATCAATGCAAAATGCGAAAACTTTCAACATATAGCTTCTCAAATATACAAAATTCATCACAAGGAGCTACACAAGTCCAAATAAGCAAGTTAGATACTCTACAGGTTTGTAATGACCTTAACTACGTGATCACCATATTTCACAACCATTGGACAAGGCTAAAAAGGATTTGAGTAATTTTGCGAAAAGTTACTCTCTCACAAGCAAAAACCTAAACATGAGCAAAACATGTCAAAATGGGAAAGCCACACAAACTTCATGCTAGGACAGCCATTCTAATCATAAAACCATCACAAACACCCACAAGCACCTCATGTCATGTCAAAGTCAGCAAACCATGTGCCTACTTCTATGTATGAGACTACTCATTGGTAGGAATCATGCAACGGTTTAGCACCCAAAGCAAATTAATTTCAGCACATATGACATGGGAACATATTTTCCAAGCATTTTTCATTTCATTTTCAGATTTATAAATGGTACATGAAATGTCTTTGCGACAAAAAGGAACTTATGCCCCTCCATAAGATGAAGCAAGAGGGCTAAACATTCATGATGGCAAATGAGCATTTGGCCCCATATGATCAATAAACTAGCTATCCAACCACAAATTCAGCATAACCAAGCCACTAAAACATGTCAAGATCATATAAAGGCATTTACAAATGAGAGAGCATATATGAGACATTTTCTAAAAAATAGCCATCAACCATGAATCATTCAACAAGATCATCAAGAGCTAAGCCAAACTAACCATAGCGTACCAAACAAGCTCACAAAAACATATATAGTATCCCATGGTGAACAGTGTATATAGGAGAAGCTTTTCCTATCCAATGCATATGATACAAAATGCATGCTATCTAAGATACAAGAATGCCTATACATCATGTTATATATGCCATGCCAAATGCAAGAAATGCACCAAGGAAACTTGTCGGTGCGGAATATGGTCCCGACACTAACCAGTAGATAGCGCCTAGGTCTATCCCTCAATGGTCGATGCCAAGCAACAAATAACACAAGGTTTTATCCTGGTTCCGGCCGAGGGGGCCGTACGTCCAGCAGGGGCGTGCTCGTGGCACTATATTGCTCAGCACCGGGGGTGCTTGTAGTGGGGCAAGTACAAGCAAGGCGGGAGAGGAAGCGTGGCTTCCAAGTCCCTCGGAGAGTGGCTGAAGATGTTGTGGGAGAATAAGAGAGTGAGTGCATGGTGTGTTGTGTTGAACTGAACTCGTTCGTCCCTCCCCCCGCGGCTGGGGGCTCGCCTCCCCTTTTATAGGCCAAGGGGGCGGCAGGTTACATGCACGCGGCGCTACCTAGCTACGTGAGGGAGCACGTCGCGCTACGGTGTAGAGTGGGCGGCCGTCCGGACGATCTTCGCTGCGATCCGGCCATGATGGCCTACCCCGTACCCGAACAAAGGGCGGTTCGAGGGTAGGAGGGCGGCGGATGGCGATGGCGTCCTCGATAGGCTTCGAGGGAGGTGCCGATGATGGCCGGTACGGGGCACGGGAGCGAGCGAACGGCGTTCCTTCCCAATGCGCTTCGCGGTAGCGGAGTGGTTGCCGCTGCCGGCGCGGGCGTGCGCCGCACGCGTGGGTACGGCGGCCGCGCGTTACAGTGACCGGGATGGCCATCCACCGGCCTAGCGCCCCTCACCTAACCTGTAGGGTCACGGGAAAGTGAGATCGAGGGTGCGCCCGGCCCCCCTTCGAGGGTCGGGCGCGTTAGTCGTACTGTAGTGGGCGCGCGGTGTCACGGGACTGACACCGGCCGTACCGCACAGTCCATCCCCACAGTGGCGGGGATGGGCTCCTCCCTGGGGAGTTGGTGCGGCGGCACCGGGGCGCGAGCCCCGGGCGCATGATGGCGCCGTCCCCGCGGCGTCGGGGGCGTTAAATGCCCGAGTACGGGGCCGGCGCACGCGTGCGGGGCGCCCGTGAGCGTGGCGGGCCCCGGCCCGAGGGCGGAACGGACCCTCGAGCGGGGACGAGACCCGCTCGAGGGGAGAGAGCCCTCGAGCGGTGCGGGACCACTCGAGGGGGGGGAGTTGCCCCTCGAACGGGCGGTAACCCGCCCGAGGGGGGAGCGCGCCCTCGAGCGGGGCGGGCCTCGCTCGAGGGGACTTCTAGGTGGGCGTCCTGGTGGGCCGTCGGGGTCCCGCGTGGACCGTGTCCGCATGGTTAGTCACCCGCATGGTTAGGCTTAGCGTGCTTCGATGCGGTTGCAGGATTAAGTGAGGATTTCCCTGTTGCTTAAGGGGACCCCTTGGGCTGTCCCCGACGCAGCCCTCGAGCATCTGCGGGTTTGCCATTGAGGCTCCCGCATGCCGGAACCTACCGATAGGACGTTCTTCCCTCCTTGTTTGCGAACGCTTCCGTGGGGCCGCGTCGGCGGACCCGCGGGTCTAGCCCCCGAAGCCCTGCGGGAGAGTGTGGGTTCTCCTGCAGGGGGTTAACCGCGAGAACTTTGGTCGAAAGGCGTGGCACATATGCCAACCGGCATCGGCGGTATTTCGGCCGGCCGGGGGTGCACGCTCCCCGTCATCGTCTCCGGCGGGTGCAATTTCAAGGAGGTGTAGCCGTGCGTCAAGCCCCCGAGCCTTGGCCCGTTCGAGGCGATCGGGTCGAGCCCGACGACTTGTTTTTTAACGCGCCCTCGCCGTCCCTCCGCGGGACGGAGGGTGAGGTTTCCGCGACTCCCATCGAGCGGGTCGCGAATCGCGGATTCCTCGTCGAGCCGCTAGCGGGTGGTTCAAGTGGACGCCCATGCCCCGTTCGATAAGGGGTAGGGCCGCGCGGTCGGAGACACGTCCATGGAAGCGCTTGCGTGGGTTTGCTAGGTGGGGCTCGGTCCCGTTCGCTAGGGACCGAGGGCGCGGAAGCTCTCCCTCGGTGGGATCCCCCTGCTAGCTGCCCTCGCTGGCTCTCGAACACGACATGTGGGGCACCCTCGAGCCGACGGGCTCGAGGAACGGCTCGAATGCGCGTGCCCTCGTCGTCCCTAACTCTGCGATCTGAGGCGCCTGTTCGAACCCGTCGAGGGTCAGGCTTCGAACCTCTGATCAGTAAGGCCGTGCGGGGCCGTGCCTGGACAGCCCCGTCTTTTCACGCTTGCGGCCGTCGAGGGGTCTGGGCGGGCCAGCCCTCGAGGCGCTAGTTGGCAGCACGACGCGGCATGAGTGCTTTCGGTGCCCGCTCTATTTCAAGCATGACCTGGGCGACCCTCTCTCGCGCGTGCCTTCTTTTAGAGGGTTGACATTGTCTCGAGCCGGGGGCTCGTGCCGCTCGAGGGTTTTGCGTGGCATGGGTGCCCGCGGGTGCCTCTGCTCTACATCGAGCAGGTCCCGGGCGACCTTCTCACGCTGATATCCCATCGAGGGTCGTTTTTGTTTCGAGCCGGGGGCTCGTGCCGCTCGAGGGTTCCACGCGGCATGGGTGCCCGTGGTGCCTCTGCTCTACATCGAGCAGGTCCCGGGCGACCTTCTCACGCTGATATCCCATCGAGGGCTATTTTTGTTTCGAGCCGAGGACTCGTGCCGCTCGAGGGTTGCACGCGGCATGGGTGCCCGTGGTGCCTCTGCTCTACATCGAGCAGGTCCCGGGCGACCTTCTCACGCTGATATCCCATCGAGGGCTATTTTTGTTTCGAGCCGGGGACTCGCCCCGCTCGAGGGTGCTCCTTGCTTGGCAAGGGACCCGGGCATTTAAATGCCTCGCGGTCGTGGCCGCGGTTTTGCAGCGCGGGCGCGCCTTTTTAGGCGCTGCAGCCGCGCGCGCGCGTAGTGGGCGGCGCGGCAGGCGGACGTGACGGTTTTGCCTCGGTTGCTGCCGGTCTTTGCCGTAATGATGACCCGCCTGCAGTGTTATAGCCGCTGCGGTCGTGGTGGGGCCCATTCGTCGACGCGATGGAAAGATTCCTGCAGTTAATGCTGGCGGGGCGTCCGCTCCGGAGAGCTCGCCCGTCGGCCTATAAAACTGCGGGGAGGAGGGGACAGCGGTTTTTTACCTTGGCATCTCACCACTTTCAGTCCCCCGTCCCTTCGCCTTCGTCTCGCTCTTGCCACCGCGCGGTGTCGCCGCTAGAGCCCATTCTTCCGTCTCCTTGTCCTCCGTCCTCGCATTCCTTCATCCTTCCTCATGGCGCCGCCTCAGCTTCCCCTTCGGGTCCTGGAGCCGTATGCCTGGGAGAAGTCGACGGTGACCCAGCCTCGCCCTTGGCGAGCCGGTCGCCGCCGGCCGCCGTCGGCCAACGAAGACGGGCGCCGGCGGAGTGGATCGTGCCGCCGGCGGCGCACCACGAGCCCAACCCGCCGGAGGGCTACGTGGTGAGCTTCGTCCGCTACCACGAGCGCGGCTTCAACGCGCCGGCGAGCACCTTCATGCGGGCGATGTGCTACTACTACGGGGGTGGAGCCGCACAACTTCGCCCCCAACGCGATCTCGCGAGCGGCCACGTTCGTGGGCGTCGCGGGCGGGTACACGGGGACCCCGATCAATTGGGAGCTGCGGGTACACCTTTTCCGCGCGAGCTCATCACGCAGCCCACGACGGAGCCAAGGACCCGCCGCGCGATGCGCGCCGGCGGGGATGTCGCTGCCCCCGCGGGGGCGGTTCAAGGACGTCTACACCCCCCTGCACCATGACGACGAACAACGCCGGCTGGGAGCGGGGGTGGTTTTATTTGCGCAACGCCGAGCCCGGCCTCCCCCCTACACCGGTCGGGTGTTCAAGGAGAGGCCTGCCTCTTGGGGTTACGGGGTGTCTACGCCCCAGCATCGGAGGCGGCGGAGGAGTCGGTCCCCGGCCGCGCCGCAGCGGCCGCACGGCGGCGCCCGGCCGAACGCGGTGGGCGTCCTCGCCTTCCTTCATCACCGGCGGATCGTGCCGTTGATGGAGAGGCCGCTCTGCATCTTCGAGATGACAGAGGCGGCCAACCCCGTCGACTTGGCGAGGTCGCGCATGCTTCCGACGCCGCTCGAGCGGCCGTACGCGCTCACCCGGGTGCCGCCACCTGCAGGTCGGACGCCATGGGACCTTGAGATGCTCCCCACGGGCCCGCTGGTGAGTTTGGTTCTTGATTTTGTTTTAGTTTTTGGTCTCACTTTTGTTTCCTGACGCGCCATTGATGTTCCTGTGCGCAGCTGGCGAAGTTCAATATCGCCAAGTCCGTTCCACCCACCCCCCGACCCCCGTGCGCTCGGCGGGCGGGCAGCGGGGGAGAAAGCAGGAGCGGGCGGCGCGCAAGAGGGAGCACGCGAGGCGACGCCAAGCGCGCCGCGACCGGCGGTCCGCGGAGTACCGGCGGCGCGAGGAGCCGGGGGCTCTCCTCCCCGAATATCGAGGAGCCCTCGTCTTCGGACGAGGACGAGGAGGAAGAGGGCGAGGGGGAGGGCCCCTCCGACAAAGGTGCCGGCTGCGCGCCCCCGTCGCCGAACCCGCGCCGGCGTCGGGGCGGCCTCGCCTGGGGGCGGGCGCACGCGCCGCCCGCCGCGGGGCAATCGTCATCGGGGGCGGCACGCGCGCGCGGAGGTGCCGCGCGCGCGCCGCGGAGGCACGCGCGGCGGAGACGCGCCTAGGCGCGCGTCAAGCGTGCCCCGGCGCGCGGGGGGAGCGTGCCCGCGCGCGCGGCGTCATCGTCAAGGGGCGCGGCGGCGGGCGTGCGCGCGCGGGGCGAGCGTGCCCCCGCGCGCGGTGGCGCCTTCGGGGAAGTGCGGCATCGGGCGCGCCCGCGCATGGGGGCGGGCGTGCCGCGCGCGCGGTGGCGCCGTCGGGAGGCGCTACGGCAGGCGCGACAGCTGCACCGGCCTCGTCCGCAGAGGCCTCGAGGAAAAGGAAGCGGGCCTTTTCCTCTGCGAGGTAAGGAGCCTGTCCTCCTTCGTTTGGTTTGGTTCGTCGATGATTAAGTGTTCTAACCCTTCGTTCGTGCCTGCGCAGGGCGGTGCCAACCGTTCCTCCTCTTGCACCGGCCAAGGTGCTGAGGACGGACGCATCGATCCCCACCCGGCGGCGCTCGTCGAGGGGGTCGCGCCCAGGGACAAGCGCGGCGGCGGGCACGAGCTCGCAAGGCCCGGCCGGGGCCTCGAGGCCCCGACCGGCGGATCAGCCCGCCGCGGCGCGCGGCCGGGAGAGGTCGCCTGGGGGCGGCCGGCGGCCGGTCGCCGCGGAGACGCGGCCGCGGCGGCGGCCACGGTGGAGGTGCGGCCCGCGGTGGCGGCCACCGCGGAGGGGAGGTGGAGCGGGCGCAACCGCGGGAGCGCCGTGGATGCGGCGGTACGGCCGGAGGTGGCGGCCACGGTGCCACGACGGGCGCCCGTGGCCGCGGAGGCGCGAGGTGGAGGTGTCGGCGGAGGCGGCGCAAGCGGCCGCGCCCGCCGGCGATCTTCGGGCGGAGGTGGTGGAGCTCTCGGATGACTCCCCGCCGCCGGGTGGAATCGGTGGGCCGAGCCGGCCCCACGAACTCCCCCCGAGCCCCGGGGAGGGGGCCCTCGTGAGGCGGCACGAGGGTCACATGGTGGTGGGGGCCGAGGACATGGTGCCGAGGCCTCGTCCTCCCACGCCGACGCCAGGGGGGAGCAAGAACTCTGGGGCGAGCTCCGGAGCCACAGCGCCACGCTCAACCGTGCGCTGAACGAGGCGCTGCGGGTCCATGGCGGCCCGGCCTGGCTCGTCTTCCAGGTGAGCCACAATCGCCCGTTCTTTTTCCTTTTTCGTTTGTGTGCATTGCGCCCAAGTCTTGGTGCTTATGGGATTTGGTGTGTGGATGCCAGGAGCTCGAGCGTCGCGCCCACGACAAATACGACGCGTTCGACCGGGTGAACGCCGAGGCTCGCGCCCGGCTCCGG
The DNA here is from genome assembly GCA_947561735.1 of Cenchrus americanus. Lineage (NCBI taxonomy): Eukaryota > Viridiplantae > Streptophyta > Magnoliopsida > Poales > Poaceae > Cenchrus > Cenchrus americanus. The sequence continues at coordinate 149,962,321 of OX387242.1, read as the reverse complement.
GAGCGGTGCGCGGCGCTTTCGATGCGCTTGCAGACGCTCTTAGGACGCCGGACGGCGGCTAGCGTGCGGGCGATGGCGTGGTGCGACGAGCTCCCAGAGAGCTCGAGGGCGGGACACGACGCGTCGCTCGAGCCTCGAGCGGATCCGCGCGGCCCTCACCGATCGCGACGAGGGGCGGCGTGGAACGCGCGCGCGGACACGGAGAAGACGCGGACGGCCGCCAAGCGGGAGGCGGAGGTGGCCACCGCTCGCGCCGAAACCCGAGAGCTCCGCACGTCGCTCGAGGGGGCGCGGCGCGGCGGCCGCCGGGCCGAGGAGCGGGCGCGCGGGTTGGAGCGGCGCGCCAAGGAGGCCGACGACTCGAGGGCCGCCCTCGACGCCAAGGCCGCGGCCCTCGTCGCCGCCGAGGAGCGGCTCCGGCGGAGGAGCGCATCGCCGCCGGCGGGGGGGCGAGGGGCGGCTCCGGCGGGGAGCGGGCCGCCCTCGGCGACGCCCGACCGGCGGCCCGGGAGCGGGAGCGCGTCGCGCGCGAGGCGGCGGAGAAGTCGGCCCGGAGGAGCGGAACGCCGCATTCTCCAAGGTTGAGGACGATGCGCTCGCGCTCGCATCGGCGCAACGCCAACCAGGAGCTGGCCCTCCGCGAGCAAGGCGAGACCGTCCAGCGTCTCGAGTTGGCGCTCGAGTCCGCGCGCCGCGACCTCGATTTGGAGAGGAAGCAAGTCGAGGGTGAGTCACTGTTTGACTCTGCTTGTTGGTTTTTTTGCTTTAGAGGGTTCGCTTCCCCCTTTCTGATTTCTTTTCGTCTTGTCGATTCCAGGCTTGCGCACCGCCACGGGGCACGGCTGGGCGGGCGGGCCGAGGCCTCCGAGCTTCCTACAACTCCTTCGAGCGGGGAGCCGCGGGAGATGCGCGACGCGGCCCTCGAGACTGCCGCGTCGTCGAGGAGGGCGAGGCCCAAGGCGGCGGCTCGGCCGGCCAGCCGCCTGCGCGCCCTCGGCGGCCACGTCACGGAGCGGATGCGCCGGGCATTGCACCTAGGCGTCCAGAAAGCCCTCGGAGTGGTGCGATCCCACTACGAGGTCAATTTCGAGGCGCTGGCGGAAGGCTACGTCGTTCCCGAGGGCGTCGAGGACGAGGTGGCCATGGAGCGTGTAGACGCGCTTGCTGCCGACGCCGCCGGATCGCTCGCCGAGGCCTTCGAGGAGTTCCTCTTCCCCGACGTCGCGGACACTGCTGCTTCTCCCGCCTGAAAGTGGTCTGGGCGCTGGGCCCATTTTTTATGTGTATCAGTACTCTGGCCTCGTGGCCTTTTGTAAATAAACAAGTCGTTTCATGAACACGGGCATTTGATGTAAATGAAATCGTTTGTTTATCACGCTTTTTGTTTCTCCTTCTTCCTGAGTAGATTCTAGTTAGGGGAGTTCGATTCTCGCAGGGGGCCCGCTGGGTTGGAGGCGAGAGAGAAGGGCCGTAGCCACGCGGCGTAGGCTATCTCTGGCTCGCACGCTCCTTCCGCTGTGCCACCTGCGCCCTGTTCGAATCGTGGCTCGAGGTTGAAGTAGGAAACAAACTTAGCGCGTGTGAGTCGTTTTTTATTTTTGCGCAAAAAATGGGACCATTTTGGGGGGGGGGATGCCCCCCGTAGTAGCCCCCGAGGGTAAGTTGGGTTTCAGGGGAAAGCCGAGTTGCCCTTTTATTAGACTTGGAGTATTTACATAGTTGACACCAACTGGGGTGTTGGCCATGTGATTTTACAACAGAAAGTACTTGGAAATCCTAGCTAAGGGTAGAAGCGACGTAGCTGTTGGATGTTCCAAGCGTTGGTGAGTTCTTCGCCGTCCTCGTTGGCCAGCTTGTATGTGCCCGGCTTGAGCACCTTCACCACGACGTAGGGTCCCTCCCATGGGGGCGATAGCTTGTGGCGCCCTCGGTTGTCTTGGCGTAGCCTTAGGACCGCAGATCCCCTTCGCGAAATCCCTCCGACGTATCTTGCGTGCTTGGTAACGTCGTAGGACCGTTGATATCTTGCGGAGTGCATCAACGCCACGAGGCGTACTTCGTCTAGGCCGGTCCCGGCGAGTCCTCGCGGGCTCGGCCGGTTAGCATCCTCGTCATAGCCTCGAACCTTGGGCGACCCATATTCCAGGTCTGTGGGGAGGACGGCCTCCGCGCCATGGACTAGGAAAAACGGGGTGAACCCGGTGGCTCTGCTTGGGGTGGTCCTTAGGCTCCACACGACTGCTGGTAGTTCTTGGAGCCATTTTCGGCCGGATTTGTTGAGCTGGTCGAAAATTCTGGGCTTGAGGCCCTGTAGAATCATGCCGTTGGCACGCTCCACTTGGCCGTTGGTCTGTGGGTGTGCCACAGCTGCCCAATCCACGCGGATGTGGAACTTGTCGCAGAACTCCAAGAACTTCCGGCCCGTGAACTGGGACCCATTGTCCGTGATGATGGAGTTTGGCACTCCAAAGCGGTATACGATGTCGGTGAAGAACGTGACCGCCTGCTCCGCCCTTAAATTCGTGATGGGGCGCACCTCCACCCACTTGGAGAATTTGTCGATCGCGACAAGCAGATGGGTAAAGCCCCCGGGCGCCTTCCGCAGGGGCCCGACGATGTCCAACCCCCACACGGCGAACGGCCATGTCACGGGGATTGTTTGCAGGGCATGAGCGGGCAAGTTGGACTTGCGGGCGTAGAACTGGCACCCTTCGCAGGTGCGTACGATTTCGCTGGCGTCCGCGACCGCGGTAGGCCAATAGAAGCCCTGGCGGAACGCGTTGCCGACGAGGGTGCGCGGCGCGGCGTGGTGGCCACAGATTCCCGCGTGGATGTCCCGTAGGAGCTCGCGCCCCTCGGGAATGGGTATACACCGCTGGAGGATGCCTGACGCGGCGCGCTTATACAGCTCGCCGTCGACGAGGGTGAAAGATTTGGCCATCCTGGCAATGCGCCTGGCTGCGGCCCGATCCGCGGGGAGTTCCCCTCGAGCGATCCAGGCGATGTATTTTTCCCGCCAATCCACTTGGACAGGGGCCGGCTCTATGTCCATCGCATCGACCTCGTGGGAGCCGTACCCCTCGAGAAGGGAGAGCACGTACGCCTCGTTCGAGGGGTCCTCATCCATGGGTTCCGCACCCGCTGGATTCGAGGGAGCCCCCGAGGGTCCGCCGTCGCTCGAGGGGTAGGGCTCGAAGGCGACCGAGGGCTGCGCGATGTCGCGCGCGAAAACGTTCGGGGGAACGGTGATCCGCCCGGACGCGATCTTCGCCAGCTCGTCTGCTTCCTCGTTGTACCGGCGGGGTACGTGATTAAGCTCGATGCCGTAGAACTTGTCTTCGAGGGTCCGCACGGCTTTACAGTAGGCCTCCATCTTGTCGTTGTGGCAGCTCGCGTTCTTCATGACTTGATCGATCACGAGCTGCGAGTCCCCTCGCACGTCGAGGCGCTTGACGCCCAACTCAATGGCGATTTTGAGGCCGCATAGAAGGGCCTCGTATTCTGCCATATTGTTGGACGTGGGAAAGTGGAGGCGCACTGCGTAGCGCATGTGCTCACCGAGGGGTGACACGAAGAGCAGGCCCGCGCCCGCTCCTGTTTTCATCACCGAGCCGTCGAAGAATAGAGTCCAGCACTCTGCTTGGATTTGTGGTGGCGGCAGCTGCGTGTCCGTCCACTCAGCGACGAAATCGGCTAAGATTTGCGATTTGATGGCCTTACGCGGGGCGTAGGCGAGCGTCTCGCCCATCAACTCCACGGACCACTTGGCAATCCTGCCTGCCGCGTCGGGGTTGCGTATGATCTCTCCTAGCGGGAAGGAAGAGACCACCGTGACCGGGTGGGCCTCGAAGTAGTGGCGGAGCTTGCGCCGCGCGAGGACTACCGCGTACAACAGCTTCTGGACCTGGGGGTAGCGCGTCTTCGTGTCCGACAGGACTTCGCTGATGTAGTAGACTGGCCTCTGCACGGGCAAGGCGTGCCCTTCTTCTGTGCGCTCTACGACGATCACGGCGGCCGACCACCCGGGTGGTTGCGGCTACGTAGAGCCGTAGGGGTTCGCCGTCTCGCGGCGGCGTGAGGATTGGGGCGTGCGTCGAGACGCCTTCGGCTTGTCGAGCGCTTCCCGGGCCTCGGCGGTCCAAGAGAAGCGCTCGTGCTTCTTGAGCGGCGGTAGAGGGGCGGGGCCCTTCTCACCGAGCCTCGAGATGAAGCGGCTTAAGGCGGCGAGGCACCCCAACACCTTCGCACCACTTTGAGGTCCCGAATTGGACCCATTCGGCCGGAGGGCCGCGACCTTTTCGGGGTTGGCCTCGATTCCCCGCCGGGAGACGATGTACCCTAGGAGCATGCCCCGCGCACTCCAAAGACACATTTTTCGGGGTTTAGTTTGACCCCGTTGGCCCGTAGGCACCGAACGCGACGCCAAGGTCGTTAACCAGGTCGTCCGCCTTCCTGGTCTTGACGACGATGTCGTCCACGTAGGCCTCGACCGTCCGCCCGATGTGGTCCCCAAAAACATGCTGCATGCAGCGCTGATATGTTGCGCCCGCGTTTCTGAGGTCAAAAGGCATCGTGATGTAACAGAACGTCCCGAACGGTGTGATGAACGAAGTCGCGAGATGGTCGGACTCCTTCATTTTTATTTGGTGATATCCCGAATAGGCATCAAGGAAACAGAGTAGTTCACACCCGGCTGTTGAATCAACGATTTGATCTATACGTGGCAAAGGAAAAGGAACTTTTGGACATGCTTTATTGAGACTAGTGTAGTCTATACACATCCTCCACTTCCCAATTTTCTTTTTTTACAAGCACGGGATTAGCTAGCCACGTAGGGTGGAACACTTCCTTGATGAATCCGGCCTCGAGGAGCTTCCGCGGCTCCGCTCCGATCGCCCGTCGCCGCTCCTCGTCGAAGCGGCGCGGCCCGCCGCCGCACGGCGCGGGCGTTTGGCAGGATATCAAGGGAGTGCTCGGCGACCTCCCTCGGGATGCCTGGCATGTCCGAGGGGCTCCACGCGAAGACGTCGGCGTTAGCGCGGAGGAAGTCGACGAGCACTGCTTCCTATTTAGGGTCGAGGGTCGAGCTGACCCTCAACGCCTTGCCCTCGGGGCCGACGGGTCGAGGGGGACACCTTTGGTTTGCTCGGCGGCCTCGAAGGTGCCGACGTGCTTGGCGGCGGAGGCCGAGGTCGTCGTTGACCATCTTCTCCGGCGTGTTCACCGGCGCTTCATCCGGCGCTAGTGCCTCCGCATGTTCCACGCACTCGACGTCGCGATCGAATGCGTGCTCGATCGACGACCCGACGGTGATGACGCCGTTTGGACCGGCATCTTCATCTTCGGTACGTGTAGTTGGGGACCGCCATGAATTTGGCATAGCAAGGTCGCCCAAGTATGGCATGGTAGGCCCCTTTGAACCCCACCACCTCGAAGGTGAGGGTTTCCTTGCGGAAATTCTTGGGGGTCCCAAACCGGACCGGCGGATCGATGCGGCCGAGGGGTTGAACCCCGCTTGCCGGGCGCGATGCCGTGAAACGGCTTCGTGCCGGGCCGCGGACGGTCCGGCCCGATCCCCATCGGGCGCAATGTATGCGCGAAGAGGATATTGAGGTCGGCCGCCTCCGTCCATAAGGACCTTCGAAAACCGGGCGTTCCCAATGATGGGATCGACCACCGGCGGGCATGCGGCCGGGTTCGGGATGCGGTTTGGGTGGTCATCCCGGCTAAAGGTGATGGCATCCTTCGACCAGTTAAGGAAGGCCGGAGGCGCCCTCTCCGCGGCGAGGACTTCGTGCCGCTCCTTCTTGCGTTGCGGGTCGACATGTCGATGGTAGGTCCCCCAAAGATGAGGAACACATTTTCGACGGCGGGGAAGCCACCCGCGTCGCCATCGCCCCCATCTTTCTTGGCCTCCCGCCTCCTTCGCGGCGGCACGGCCATAGAACTTCTTGAGCATGTCGCCTTGCTCAAGAGTGTGGTTCACGGGGAGTCTTGTGGTGGGGCATGGCTTCTTCATCATGTCGTCAAACACCCCCGGGCCTCGAGGAGCCGGTCGAGGGCCCCGTCGGGCCGGGTCACCGGCGAGGGCCTCGGCGTTGCCGCCGTTGCGCCCCTGCTCGCGCGCCTCGCGGCGCGGCTTCTTCCCCTTCTTGCCCCGCTTGTCGTTGCGGCGCGGCTCCTTGGACCCGCTGCCCTCCGCGGGCGTGTCCTCGGAGCGCTTGCCCTTCTTGCCGTCGAAGATTGCCCCCCACGGCCTCCTCTCCAGAGGCGAAGCTGGTGGCGATGTCGAACAGCTCGTTTGAGTCCGCAGGCGGGCTGCGCCCCAGCTCGCGCACAAGGTCCCGGCACGTGGTGCCCTCGAGGAACGCGTGGACGATCTCGGACTGTGCCACGCTGGGGAGCTCCGTGCAGCGCTTGGAGAAGCACCGTATGAAGTCCCGCAACGACTCGCCGGCTTCGCGTGCGGGAGCGCGAGGTCCCGGGGAGTTCCCGTGGCGCACGTACGTGCCCCTCGGAAGTTGCCCACGAACGTGTGGACTAGATCGTCCCGGTTATGGATCCGGGCCGGCGGGCAAGTGCTCGAGCCATGTCCGGGCCGCGTCGCCCAGATGCAGGGGCAAGTTGCGGATGATCACTTCGTCGTTAGTGGCCCCGCCCAGCTGACAGGCTAGGCGGTAGTCGTTGAGCCAGACGCGGGGGGTCCGTCTCCCCGTTGTATTTGACGATTGTCGAGGGCTGACGGAAGCGTTGGGGGAACGCCGCCGTGCGGATCTCCCGGCTGAACACACGGGTGCCCGGGGGCTCCGGCGTCGGGGAGCGATCCTCACCGCTGTCGTAGCGCCCACCCCTTCGAGGGTGATAGCCCCTAGCTGCTCGTGCGTCCGCCTTGCTGGTGCGTCTGGCGTTGATGACGTTGCGGGCATCGCCATCCAGCGCCCTGCGCGCGTCAAGGAGCCGCTCCTTGGCCGGCGTGCGCCCTTGGTCAGCAGGTTGACCCACGTGCACCGAGGGTTCGCCTCCTGGTGCGGGATCATCACCCCGCGCGTCCCCCTGTTGGCGGATGCGTGAGGCCGAGCTCTCGGCCTGCTGGACGGCCGCTTGTTCAAGGAGAGTCTGCACCTCGCGGTGCATGTCTCGAGCCTCGGGGGTCGAGGGTGCCGGCATGGCGCGCAGCAACGTCGCGGCGGCGATGAGCTTTTGGCTCGCCCGCGGCGGAGTGTCCGCGTTGTCGACGTTGGGGGCGGGGTTGATGCGGTCACGGACCTGTCGGCCCAGCTCCCGCGCGCGTTCGCCGCGCGCGGAGGCCTCCCCTGCCATCGAGGCACGGAGTAGCCGTACTGTCCGGTATTCCTCTGCCAGCTTGGCCTCGAGCTCGCGGGCTTGGGCCAGCTGTGCGTCGACGTCGGCCCCCGGCGGGGAGAGCGCTTGGCCCCGCGGCCGGGCGCGCGCGATCCCCGGGGCGACGTGACTTCCCCGTCTCCGGCCTCGCCGCACCGCGCGGCGTTGGCCGGGTCGTTGGTGATGACGGCGCAACACTCCCGCGTGGGGTCGTAGCTCCCGGTGCTGGAGTCGTCGGAGCAGCCGAACCAGTAGTCCGTGGCGTCGAGGAAGCGCCTGAACGCGACTGGGTCCGGCACGCCGGAGAAGTCCCACTCCGCGTACCCGTGGCGGTTGGCGGGTGGCAGCGCGTCAATGGAGCCTAGAGACGACTCGTCGGCCATTGAGGCGCCGGAATCCCTGGCGACGAAGACGTGGCGACCGGGCGGGACCCGGCGCATCGTGGTGTTGACGTTGTTGTTGTTGTTGTAGGCCGTGGTGGCGCCACGCGGCCCGATGGGGATGCGCGATCCGGGAGACCGCGCGCGGTCCCGCCGGGGCGGTGGCGGCCGTCGTGACGGTGGGCGTGCCGCGTTGGGCGGCGGCGCGCTCGGCCGCCGCCGCTCGGACCGCGCCCGGCGTGAGCGTAGCCCCGAGCGACGACGGCGCCGCGGCGTCGATGGACCCGCAGCATCCGTGCCTGCGGGCGCCTGCGCCAGTGTCGTGCGTGCGGCGGAGACCAGAGCGGACCTGGCCTCGCACTGCCGCGAAGCTCCTCACGATTGGTGAGGCGCATGAGATAGCCGTTCCCCGTGGCCTGGAAGTTCAGGTCCCCGAAGCGGATCTCGAACCCGGCCGGGAGAGGGTCCGAGCTACCCATGTTGTAGCGCGTAGCACGGTACTCAGTGTGGATCACCATGGAGGGAGTTGGCGAAATGACCTTAGGCGCTCGTTCACCCCACGGTGGGCGCCAACTGTCGGTGCGGAATATAGTCCCGACACTAACCAGTAGATAGCGCCTAGGTCTATCCCTCAATGGTCGATGCCAAGCAACAAATGACACAAGGTTTTATCCTGGTTCCGGCCGAGGGGGCCGTACGTCCAGCAGGGGCGTGCTCGTGGCACTATATTGCTCAGCACCGGGGGTGCTTGTAGTGGGGCAAGTACAAGCAAGGCGGGAGAGGAAGCGTGGCTTCCAAGTCCCTGGGAGAGTGGTTGAAGATGTTGTGGGAGAATAAGAGAGTGAGTGCACGGTGTGTTGTGTTGAACTGAACTCGTTCGTCCCTCCCCCCGCGGCTGGGGGCTCGCCTCCCCTTTTATAGGCCAAGGGGGCGGCGGGTTACATGCACGCCGCGCTACCTAGCTACGTGAGGGAGCACGTCGCGCTACGGTGTAGAGTGGGCGGCCGTCCGGACGATCTTCGCTGCGATCCGGCCATGATGGCCTACCCCGTACCCGAACAGTGGCGGTTCGAGGGTAGGAGGGCGGCAGATGGCGATGGCGTCCTCTGATAGGCTTCGAGGGAGCTGGCCGATGATGGCCGGTACGGGGCACGGGGAGCGGGCGAACGGCGTTCCTTCCCAATGCGCTTCGCGGTAGCGAGTGGTTGCTTGCGGCGCCGGGCGTGCGCTCGCACGCGTGGGTACGGCGGCCGCGCGTTACGGTGACCGGGATGGCCATCCACCGGCCTAGCGCCCCTCACCCAACTCCGTAGGGTCACGGGAAAGTGAGATCGAGGGTGCGCCCGGCCCCCCTTCGAGGGTCGGGCGCGTTAGCGCACCGTAGTGGGCGCGCGGTGTCACGGGACCGACACCGGCCGTACCGCACGGTCCATCCCCCACGGTGGCGGGGATGGGCTCCTCCCCGGGGAGTTGGTGCGGCGGCACCGGGCGCGAGCCCCCGGCGCATGATGGCGCCGTCCCCGCGGCGTCGGGGCGTTAAATGCCCGAGTACGGGGCCGGCGCACGCGTGCGGGGCGCCCGTGAGCGTGGCGGGCCCCGCCCGAGGGCGGAACGGACCCTCGAGCGGGACGAGACCCGCTCGGGAGGGGAGCGAGCCCTCGAGCGGTGCGGGACCACTCGAGGGGGGAGTTGCCCCTCGAACGGGGCAGAACCCGCCCGAGGGGGAGCGCGCCCTCGAGCGGGGCGGGGCCTGCTCGAGGGGACTTCTAAGTGGGCTGTCCTGGTGGGCCGCCGGGGTCCCGGCGTGGACCGTGTCCTGCATGGTTATTCACCTGCATGGTTAGGCTTAGCGTGCTTCGATGCGGTTGCGGGATTAAGTGAGGATTTCCCCGTTGCTTAAGGGGACCCCTTGGGCTGTCCCCGACAAAACTATACATATGCTACAACGGAGCTCCCACACACCCAACTCAAGAAATCAAACACACACCAAGTTCCCCCCGCAAACGAGTGAAAGTTGCTTGATCTAGGGGTTTGGTGAAAATATCGGCTAGTTGGTCATGTGTGGGTACATGGATCAAAGCTATCTTCCCTTTCTCTACGTTGTCTCTCATAAAATGATACCTCACTTCTATGTGCTTGGTTTTGGAATGGAGCACTGGGTTCTTTGCAACGCTTATGGCACTGGTGCTAGCACATTGAAGTGGGACAAGGGTATATTCCTCACCAAAGTCACTCATGGTGTATGAAATCCAAAGGAGCTGAGAGCAACAACTAGCAGACGCAACATACTCGTCCTCGGTAGTGGATTGAGCAACACTCGATTGTTTGCGCGAAGACCAAGACACCAAAGAGGAACCCAAAAACTGGCAAGTCTCAGAAGTGGACTTCCTATCCAACCGACACCCGGCAAAATCCGCGTCTGAAAAACCATGAAGCGCCAAAGAAGAGGACGCGGAGTACCAAAGGCCGAAGTTGGGAGTGTGACGCAAGTACCTGAAAATTCGCTTCACCGCTTGCCGATGCGAAGTCCTCAGAGACGCTTGAAAACGAGCGCACAGACACACCGAGAACTGTATGTCCGGCCTCGTCACCGTCAAGTAGAGGAGTGACCCGATCATGCTCCGGTACTCCTTCTTGTCCACGTGTTCACCTTCCTCGTCCGCATCAAGAGCTGTAGTCGTACTCTCGGCGTCGTCATAGCCTTGGAGTCCTCCATCTTGAACTTCCGCACAATGTCCTTGGTGTACTTAGCCTGGTGCAGAAATGTTCCTTCCTTTGATTGCTTGATTTGTAGACCGAGGAAGAACTGCAACTCACCCATCATGCTCATCTCAAATTCCATGCTCATATCTTCTGCAAACCTTGCAACAAGAGAGTTAGACGAGCCACCAAAGACAATATCATCCACATACACCTGCACAATCAGGATATCTCTGCCCTGCCTCAGCAAAAACAAGGTCTGATCGACCTTCCCCATCTCAAAACCTCTCTCAAACAAGAACCCCCCTCAACCTATCATACCAAGCTCTAGGCGCCTGTTTCAACCCATACAGCGTCTTCCTCAACTTGTACACCCGATGGGGGTACTTCTCACTCTCAAACCCCGGAGGTTGCCTCACATACACTTCTTCCTCCAACACACCATTCAGAAAAGCACTCTTCACATCCATTTGGTGCAACTTGAACCCTTTATCCACGGAAAAGGCTAGAAGGATCCTTATTGCCTCCAAACGGGCTACGGTAGTAAAAGTCTCCTCGTAGTCGATCCCCTCCTTCTGACTTAACCCTTGAGCAATAAGCCTCGACTTGTTCCTCACAACCTCACCTTTCTCTCCCTCTTTGTTTTTCCACACCCACTTTGTACCAATCGGCTTACACCCTGGGGGAGGGTCAACCAACTCCCACACCTGATTCCTCTCAAAGTTCTCCAACTCATCATGCATCGAATTAACCCAATTATGATCAGATAGTGCGTGTCCAATGTCTTTGGGTTCAAAAGTAGCAACAAATGCAGCATGAGCGAAATGGGAGTTGTTTCGAACCCTTGACCGTGTAGTGCGTTCATTCATGTCGTCGATGATCCTCGAAGCTGGGTGATCCACCTGTACTCGCCGGGGAGGTTCTCGCCTCGATACTACCTCCCCCTCAACATCAGCTCCTTCTCGTTCTTGATTTGTCATCGTAGATGTAGCAGAGGGTCCATCCATTATTGTAGTCGAAGTAGTGGGTACATGTTCAGCCGGGGGCACTGCACCGCCATCCTCACCATCACCATGTTCATGCTCCTCCTCCTGAAAGATCTCCTCGCCAAGCTCATCATCACCTGCACACTCAAAGACAAGCTGACTACGTGGCTCCGTCTCGTCGAAGGTTACCTCGCAAGTCTCCACGATTTGGTTAGTTTCAAGATTGAGCACACGATATGCTCTAGAATGAGATGCATAACCAAAGAAAATGCCACAGACAGACCTAGCCTCAAACTTATCCAACTTCCTGCCCTTCTTCAGAATGAATCAACCAAATGTTCTTCAAGTCTTCCACCTGAAATTCAAAAATAAGCACGTGGGCGAACAAACGACTCAGCACTGGGTTTAGTACCAAAGGAGGAAAACCAGTGCCGAGCCATATGCTCGAAAGTGGGATAAGCACCAACCAAAGCATCTCTCCTACCAAAACTACCTCCACGAACACCGCCACGGTAACCACCCTGAGGGAACCACCCCTCTCTGCCTGGAGGAGGACCAAATCCACACAAGAAAGCCCGTGGAACGTCCTTCCTCTCCAACTCAAAGCCACGACTCCTCCAATCCCCGTATTGAGCACGAGGAGGAGAACGTCTAGCAAACTGACCACCTGCACCCTTTCCAGCCCAACCACAAGAACCACGACCACCAGAAACAACCCTTGCACCTGTACGAGCTCGAAACCCGAACAACTGCCGTCCCGTCTGTGCCCGCACCGGTCTGACCGGTGCCCCACACCGGTCTGACCGGTGTGACCTGGGCAACAGCACCACCTGCAGCCTTCTTCTCTCCCCAAGCCCGAACTGTCCTCACACTCTCCTTTCCCCTGGGCATCTGCATACGAGGCTCAAGTACACCATCGGAAGGGTGGTACTTGTCCTTGTTAGCCCACTCCTTTGCCATTCTCTCCTCTCGCTTCCTCTTGAAGCAAAACTCCTCCTTATGGCCATCTCTCCCACAATAGCCACAATGGAACCTCACAAGCTTAGGCTTAGGCTTGGGATGTGGCTGCTCACTCGGTTTCTCTCCACTCAAACCCTCCACCGGTTTCTCACCACTTTCCTTCTCACTCTCCTTCCCAAAGAACACTTTCCCCGAAGTGCTCACAAACTTGATAGGCTTTTGTAGGTCATTTGTGGGTGTAGGGAACACGGGTGGAGCTGGGGTTGTGTCTAGTCGGTTTCTTAGATGGTTAGGTTTTGGAGGGAAATCATTTTTGTGGTGGGTTTTTGGTGGCTCCGGGATATTCTCTCCACTTCCCTCACCAACCTTGTTTGCTCCAAGCCCCTCACCATCTTGCCTCTTAAAGGCGTCGATCATCATCCTCAACTGAGGCTCATGACCGGACAACCAACCCATCAACTTCCTCAAATCATCATTCTCATCCTGCAAACGATCAACATAATGTGCTAGCTCCAAATTTTTCAATGCATGCATTTCATAGGTAGAGCAAGATGTAGGCATGGGTTCCTTCAATTTAGCCTCGAGCGAACTAGTGTAAGCATGCATCTCATCAATCTTAGCATGCAAAACAGGGAAAGAAGTGCAAGCACCTAGCAAAGCAGATCTAGACTTAAGCTCAGCCACTTCAACCCTAAGCACATCTAGTTCCTCACACTTGGAGGCATGCTTCTCCTTAAACAAAGCAAGATCAACAAGGAATATGGAGCAATCAAGACAATCATTCTCATCGAAACAACGAGGCTAGCCTTAAGCGAATCAATCTCAAGCTTGCTATCAAGCACCCGTGTCTCTAGCTCGCCTACTCTAGTCCTAGCATCCTCGAGTGAAGCCCTAAGCTCTTTCCTCATTTTCTTGGCCTCTCTAAGCATGTCATCACAGTTATCAAGCAAAGAGCCAAGCCTCTCATTCTCCTTGCGCAAGAAGGGAAGTTCATCACGCACCTCGTCGTCGGACTCGCAGTCCGAGTCGCTCCGTGTGCTCTTCTTGCCGCCGAACTCGCGCCATGGTGCGAAGCCATCTCTCGCGAAGCGCTCGGCCCCGCTCGTGTTCTTGGACGACTTCTTGTTCTTGCGACGATCACCCTCATCTTCACCGGCCGCTCGAGCTCGAGGTGGAGTACGCGGAACTGGAGTCGACGTCGCTCGCTCCAACCATCGCTCGGGCCTTGCCTCGGCCCTCCTTCTTCCTTGATCGTCACTCGTCCTTGTACTTGTTCTTGTGCTTGCTCTTGTGGTCGCGCCTCAAACGGTACTTGCCATCGTTCATCCTCGGCTTGTGCTTGTAGCTGTCCTTGTTCTCGGCCTTCTCCGGGCAGTCGGCGACGAAGTGTCCCGCCTTGCCGCATCGGAAGCAAGTCCTCGTGTTCCTCCTCATGTTCACGCGGTTCTCTTGCAGCCTCTCGAACCGCCTCGTCAACGCCGCCGGCTCGTCCTCTCCAAGGTCATCAAACTCCTCATCCGGCATAGACATCAAAGAGGAAAACGAGAACATCCTGGTGGATGGGTTAGAGTTAGTCTTTCCTTTCGAACCACCAACGAGGGCAAGACTATGGGAATCCGTCGGCCCCTCGAGCTTGGCGCTCATGCCCCTATCCACCTCGGCCCGACTTGAGCTTTGAGAACGGCTCGTTCACCGTCGAGTATCATACCTCTCCGACTCGACTATGGCCTCGAACTTTCCGCCCCATATCGTATGATCCAAAGAGTGTAAGAGCTTGACCGCTCTGTCATGATCATCGTACGGGAGCACGTCCACATTGGCCCTCATGTTGTTCACAACCACCGTGAACCTCTGAAACAAGGCATCGATGGACTCACGGGGAGATGAGTGAAGTTCTCGTACTCTCTCCGGTAGGTCGCATACATCCGTGCCTGAACCTGGGCGTTCCCAACATGAGCCTCCTTCAACACCGCCCAAATCCTACAAGCCAAGTGCTCGGTGTGCACCCGATCGAACTCAGGCTGACACAAAGAACGAAACAAGTAGTCGACGCCTTATTGTTGGCATCGAATCTATCCCTCGACCCTGGAGCAAGGAAATCCATCGGCTGGACATAGCCTGTGTCCACCGTGACATCCCAAAGAAGTTGACCCTTTCCGCGGAGGAACGCACCCATCCGCTTGCTCCACATCTGGTAGTTCTTGCCATCGAAGTGTGGAGGACCCGAACCCCGTTCCTGGTACGCCATCCTTGGATCTTAGACTGGTTAGAGTCAACAAAGACCCGAACCGGCTCTGATACCACTTGAAGGACCGATACGGCGAACCGAGAGGGGGGGGGGAGTGAATGGGAGCCGATAAAAATTCTTCTCGAAGGATATGAAAACTCCAACAAGACGAACCCGGCTTCCAACACACGTCTCCGACTCACTACCAAGGTTGGTCAAGCCCACGTAGCCACTGGAGTGCCACTGGACCTAGGAACCAACACGCAACCTTCCGACCCGAGAAACGCATCGGAAAAACCAAACCTCGAATCTACAGACCCACACCGGTCAGACCGGTGAGCACCACCGGTCAGACCGGTCCCTGCAGGTGAAACTGAGCAACTTTCACTAAGTGGCTCTACACCGGTCAGACCGGTGAGACACACCGGTCGGACCGATGGCGGCACCGAAAGCCCCCCAAGACACCAAACAGGCCAACCGACCACCAAACGGACCCAAATTCGAAACAGCAGCACCACGGGACAACAACGAACACACCAAGACGTTCACCCGAGCAAAACCCCACAAGGGCTCGCACCAGTCAGACCAGTCAAGAGCACCGGTCAGACCGGTGTATCCTGGGCAGCTCGGGATGAACAGCACCCGCGGGTCAACTCCCCCAAATCCAAATCTCGATCTCCCGAATCACTCCACGTACTTGAACAAGACTTTGGGGATATCAGGAACACCTCATGAGGAGTCCATAGCAAGTTTAATCCCACCAAATCTCGTCCAAAAAGGAGGAATCGAAGAAATCCAGCCGATAGCACTTCCAACCCAAGAACTCAAGAAACCCCAAAATCGAGCACCTTTTCTCACGGATTTGGGAGGGGAATCACAACCCAAAGAACCATGAAGGGTTCCCACAAATTTCCCCCATCAAATCCCCAAGAGAAAAGTCCCGAAAACAACCCAAAGAAATCACCGAGAGAGGGCTCCGAAAATCACCACCAAGAACAACCGGGGAAAACACATCCAAACCTTGAGGAACCACGCCGAATCATCTATACATGAAACAAAGGTTCGTACAAGGTCTAGCAAGCCGCCCGATCATCCATCCCTCTCTACAAGATCTCACCGTGAAGCTCTCTTGCTAGTCCTAGAGAAAACCTAAGGAAAATAGGTGGAAAATAGGAAAACTAATGAGCTAGGGTTCCAAGAGTTGGCCGCCATCCTCTCACCTCTTGGGTTATATGGAGGCAACCGAATGTCTAAAATGCCCTTCTCTACTAACTAGGGATACAAGCCCCTCAAGGGAGGATTTGGAATTCTTGATGTCTTCACCATCGGACGGATGCCCGGCGACCGCACCCTGCGTAGCCTCGACGCAAGCCATGCGATCCCGACGCATGTCCTCCGCTTCGAAGATTCCGAACTGCGTCGTCGCTCACTGGTCAGACCGGTCAGACCCACCGGTCAGATCGGTCTGGCACTGCTGCAGCTCCGTCTTCGGTTCTCCGGTCTTGGCTTTGTGGATCAACCAAGGAACCCAGTGGTTTTCTGGTGAACCACCGGAAACCCCGCGAACTCGGTGTAGTCTCCGCCAATCTCCACTCATGACTTGGCTCCCACGTAGTCCCGGCTCGACCTTGGTTTTGAGGCTCAACCAAGAAACCGTCCACGACTTCATCTTGGCCGTTCATGCCACCATGCGGCCGCACTTGACCCCCGCCGGCCACCGGTCCCCTGGAACGAAGCCTACTTGTCTTCTCCACACCTGGAGGCCTCACCGGCGACGACCTTTCGCGCTTGTTCTTCACCTGCACCAACACGAGTCAAGCCGCAACCTGCACCTGCAATACTTAGCCAAGAATCAGTCCACACAACGTTGTCAATCATTCATCACACAAGGAAGCGACCATCTACCGGTCCTCGAACCACACATGGTCCTCATAGGTGTAGTAGAGGGTCCATCCATCACCGTAGTCGAAGTAGTGGGTACATGTTCAGCCGGGGGCACCGCACCGCCATCCTCCTCCTGAAAGATCTCCTCGCCAAGCTCATCATTACCTACACACTCAAAGACAAGCTGACTACGTGGCTCTGTCTCGTCGAAGGATACCTCGCAAGTCTCCACGATTTGGTTAGTTTCAAGATTGAGCACACGATATGCTCTAGAATGAGATGCATAACCAAAGAAAATACCATCGACAGACCTAGCCTCAAACTTATCCAACTTCCTGCCTTTCTTCAGAATGAAACACTTGCAACCAAAGACATGGAAGTGACTCAACTTGGGTGTGCGACCATGCATCAACTCATAGCATGTTTTCTTCTTGTGCACTCTGAGGTAGATCCTGTTCGACACATAGCATGCGGTATTCACCGCCTTAGCCCAATACCTCCTCGGAGTCCTATGCTCATCAAGCATCGTCCGAGCCATCTCGCACAAGGTCCTGTTCTTCCTTTCCACAACACCATTCTAGGGAGGCGTATACGGACTCGAAAACTGATGCTCAAGACCCAAGTCATGGCAAAAGGTTTCAAAACGAGAGTTTCTGAATTCCGAGCCATTATCACTGTGGATAGCTCGTATGGCATCTCCGTGCCTCTCGTTCCTCAACCGCAAGACTAGATCTCGAACAAAACCAAATGTCTCCTCCTTATCCTCGAGAAAGAACACCCACGCATACCGAGAATAGTCGTCCACCACAAAAAGGACATACCACTTCCCAACCGCAGATCACAAACGAGCTGGGCCAACAAGGTCCATATGGAGCAGCTCGCATGAACGCTCAGTCATCACATCGGTGAGAGGCGGGTGAGAAGAGGCTACCATCTTGGCATGCCTACATGGCGCACAAACAAACTCTTTCTCAAGCCTTAACCGTGGCAATCCTCGGACCAAATTGAGTTTACTCAAGCGAGACAAAAGGTCAAAGCTCAAGTGACCCAACTTCCTATGCCACTTCCACAACTCACTCGAAGAACCAGCCAAGAAACAATGCTCCACACCCGAAGACTGAGAAAAATCAGCACGAAACACCTGACCCTCGGGAACGACCATACACACAAGGTCCCCTCGAGAGTCCAAAATCCGAGAACCACCTGGCCGAAACAGCACCTCAAAGCCCTAATCCAACAATTGGGACACAAAAAGCAAATTGTACCCCAGCGATTGAACAAGAGCAACACGCCTCAGAGTGATCTTGTCACTCACTTTGATCTCACCTTCTGAAAGCACACGCCCTCGCCCATTGTCCCCAAAAGTGATGTACCTCTTCGTCACCACCGGGACGAGACTTGAGAACCACCCCCTGTCTCCGGTCATATGCCTCGAGCAACCGGAGTCAATCAACCAAATGTTTTTCAAGTCTCCCACCTAAAATTCAAAAATGAGCACGTGAGCGAACAAACGACTCAGCACTGGGGTTAGTACCAAAAGAGTAAAACTAGTGCTGAGCCATTTGCTCGAAAGTGGGGTTAGCACACATCAAGCCATCTTTCCTACCATAACTACCACCACGAACATCACCTCGGTAACCACTCCGAGGGAACCACCCCTCACTGCCTGGAGGAGGACCAAAGCCAGGAAAGACAACCCGTGGACCGGTGTAGCCTGGGCAGCTCGGGATGAACAGCACCCGCAGGTCAACTCCCCCAGATCCAAAACTCGATCTCTCGAATCGCTCCACGGACTTGAACAAGACTTTGGGGATATTAGGAACACCTCATGAGGAGTCCATAGCCAAGTTTAATCCCACCAAAACTCGTCCAAAAAGGAGGAATCGAATAAATCCCGCCGAAAGCACTTCCAATCCAAGAACTCAAGAAACCCCAAAATCGAGCACTTTTACTCACGGATTTGGGAGGGGAATCACAGCCCAAAGAACCACGAAGGGTTCCCACAAATTTCCCCCATCAAATCCCCAAGAGAAAAGTCCCGACAACAACCCAAAGAAACCACCGAGAGAGGGCTCCGAAAATCACCGCCAAGAACAACCAGGGAAAACACATCCAAACCTTGAGGAACCACGCCGAATCATTTATACATGAAGCAAAGGTTCGTACAAGGTCTAGCAAGCCGCCCGATCATCCATCCCTCTCAACAAGATCTCTCCGTGAAGCTCCCTTGCTAGTCCTATAGAAAACCTAAGGAAAATAGGTGGAAAATAGGAAAACTAATGAGCGAGGGTTCCAAGAGTTGGCTACCATCCTCTCACCTCTTGGGTTATATGGAGGCAACTGAATGTCTAAAATGTCTTTCTCTAACAACTAGAGATACAAGCCCCTCAAGGGCGGATTTGGAATTCTTGATGTCTTCACCATCGGACGGATGCCCGGCTACCGCACCCTGCGTAGCCTCGCCGCAAGCCATGCGATCCCGACGCGTGTCCTCCGCTTCGAAGATTCCGGACTGCGTCGTCGCACACCGGTCAAACCGGTGCTCCTCACCGGTCAGACCGGTCTGGCGCTGCTGCAACTCCGTCTTCGGTTCTCCGGTCTTGGCTTTGTGGATCAACCAAGGAACCTAGTGGTTTTCTGGTGAACCACCGGAAACCCCGCGAACTCGGTGTAGCCTCCGCCAATCTCCACTCATGACTTGGCTCCCACGTAGTCCCGGCTCGACCTTGGTTTTGAGGCTCAACCAAGAAACCGTCCACGACTTCATCTAGTTGTTCATGCCACCATGCGTCCCGCACTTGACCCCGCTGGCCACCGGGTCCCTCGAACGAAGCCTACTTGTCTTCTCCACACCTGGAGGCCTCACCGGCGATGACCTTTCGCGCTTGTTCTTCACCTGCACCAACACGAGTCAAGCCGCAACCTCGCACCCTCGCAATACTTAGCCAAGAATCGGTCCACACAACGTTGTCAATCACTCATCACACAAGGAAGCGACCATCCACCGGTCCTCGAACCACACATGGTCCTCAATCTCCCCCTTGATGAGTGCATTGACAACACCCACACGAAAGTAACAAGAGAGAAAAGAAAAGAAAAAGAAACGAACAAAAAGAAGCTCCAACAAGCGATCGAAAGCCAAACAAAGGCAAAGAGCAAGATCACTTGAAGGAAACAAGTCTCAGACCCCTTAGGAAAGGGCAACGGCTCGACACATCCGAGACAAAGAAAAGCTCAAGCAAAGAGCGCAAACCACCAAAACAAAGCTCGAACACCACAAAGAGCTCCCTCTGCACACATGCAAGCTCCCCCCTGAACCAATGCAACTCCCCCAGGACGAATGCATGCAAGACACCACTTGAAACAGGGCAGCTGCAACAAAATAGCCCTGACCGGTCAGACCGGTCAACACCACCGGTCAGACCGGTGTGCAACATGTGTACGTAACCGAAGACTCACACCGGTCGACCGGTGACACCCGACCGGTCGACCGGTGCACAACAGAGCCCAGAAATGGCTCGAAACCACCTGAAAACCTTCTAAACACGTCCAGAAAGCCATTTCAAGATTAAACTTCTCCCCCTTGTTGGCAATGCATGAATCAAGCCAAAAATGCAAAACTTTCAACCTAGAGCTTCTCAAATAGACAAAATTCAACAAAGAATGCTACACTTGTCCAAATGAGCAAGTTAGATACTCTACGGCTTCGTATCGATCTCAACTACATGATCACCAAGTTTCACAACCATTGGACGAAGCTAAGATGGATTTTGGCAATTTTGCGAAAAACTTGCCTCTCATGAGCAAAGTCCTAAACATGATCAAAGCATATCAAAATGGCAAAGCCACACAAACTTCATGCTAGGACACCCATTCTAATCATAAGACCATCACAAACACCCACAAGCACCTCATGTCATGTCAAAGCCACCGAGCCATGTGCCTACTTCTATGTATGAGACTTCTCATTTGGTAGGCATCATGCAACGGTTTAGCACCCAAAGCAAATTAAATTCAGCACATATGACATGGGAGCACATTTCCAAGCATTTTTCATTTCATTTTCAGATTTGTAAATGGTACATGAAATGTCTTTGCGACAAAAAGGAACTTATGCTCCTCCACAAGATAAAGCAAGAGGGCTAAACATTCATGATGACAAATTAGCCTTTGTCCCCATATGATCAATAAACTAGCTATCCAACCACAAAGTGAGCATAGCAAAGCCACTAAAACATGTCAGGAGCATGTACAGGCATTTACACATGAGAGAGCATACATGTGACATTTTTCAAAAGCATAGCTATCAACCACGGATTATTCATCAAGATCATCAAGAGCTAAGCCAAACTAACCATAGGATACCAAACAAGCTCAAAAAGACATATATCTCATTCTATGGTGAACAATGTATATGAGAGAAGATTTTCCTAACCAATGCATATGATACAAAATGCATGCAATCTAAGATACAAGGATGCCTATACATCATGTTACATATGCCATGCCAAATGGAAGAAATGCACAAAGGAAAGCTATACACATGCTACAAAGGAGCTCCCACACACAAAGCTCACAAACCACCGGCTCCTCGAGGGGACGCAAAAAGGGCTCGACACCACCGGCAAAAGAGCAAAGGAGCACCAAACTCATAGGCTCCCCCTAAACTCATGCATTAAGGCCAAAGAGCGTACAAAGCTCACCTTACACACATGAGATAAGGCAAAGAGCAAAAGAAACCAAGTGGCTTGACCAAGGCCACACACTCGAAGGTCACAAATTAACTTACCTTTATCATTTCTTCACAATTCACTCATCCTTGTCCACCATCCCCGAAAGTGATGCACCTACATGTCACCACCGGGATATGAAGCCGAAGAACCACCCCCAATATCAACCAAATGTTCTCTGGGCTATCCACCTGCAACTCAAAACAAAGAGCGAGAGCGAGCAAACGACTCAACACTGGGGTTAGTTCCAAATGTGTAAAACTAGTGCCTAGCCATTTGCTCGAAAGTGGGGTTAGCACAAACCAAACCATCTTTCCTACCAAAGCTACCTCCACGAACACCACTACGGTAACCACCATGAGGGAACCAACCCTCTCTACCTGGAGGAGGACCAAAACCACGAAAGAAAGCCCGTGGACTGTCCCTCCTCTCCTTCTCAAAGCTAAGACTCCTCCCATCCCCATAGTGAGCTCGAGGGGGAGAATGCCTAGCAACCGACCTCCCCGCAAACTCTCCACCCCAACCACCGGAACCACGAACTCCGTAACCAAACATCGTACACCGTACGAGCACGAAACCCAAGCTCGCTCGTCTGTGGCCGCACCGTCCGACCGGTGCCCCTCACTGGTCTGACCGGTGCAACCTGGGCAACAGCACCTCCAACAGCCTTCCTCTCTCCCCAAGCCCGAACTGACTTCACACTCGCCTTGGCCCTGGGCAACTACACACGAGGCTCAAGTACACCATCGAAAGGGTGGTACTTGTCCTTGTTAGCCCACTCCTTCACCATTCTCTCCTCACGCTTCCTCTTGAAGCAAAACGCTCTCTTGTGACCATCCTTTCCACAAAACTCACAATGGAAACGGATCGATCTAGACTTAGGGTTGGGATGAGGCTCTTCACAAGGCTTCTCACTTGGTTTCTCACTAGGCGTTTCACTTGCCTTCTCACTCGGTTTTTCTCTTGGTTGGTTTGGCTTGGATGCAAACTTGTCTTTGGGTGTGGGTTGTGGTGGAACTGAAACATTCCCAAATTTCCTTTCTCTCTCACCACTGCCCTCACCAACCTTATCCAATCCCAAAGCCCAACCGTCAAAGCGCTTACGGCCTAGCAATCATCATACCAAGCCGAGGTTCTTGACTCGACAACCAACTCAGCGCTTCACGCAACTTATCATTCTCATCTTGCAAGCGACCAACACATTTTGCAAGATCCAAATTCTTCATAGCATGCAACTCACATGTAGAGCAAGAAGTAGGAAAAGGCACTTTCAAATCAGCCTCAAGTGAAACAATGCGAGAACGGAGCTCAGCAATTTTCTCATGCAAACTAGGGCAAGAAATGCAAGCACCAAGCAAAGTGGGTCTAGATTGTAGCTCAGCCAACTCAACCCTAAGCACATCTAGTTCCTCACACTTGGAGGCATACTTCTCCCTAAGATCAGTCAAGTCAGCTAGGAAAGCAGAGCAATTAGCACAATCATTTTCATCAGAAACAACAGGCCTAGCCTTAAGTGAATCAATTTCAAGCTTGCTATCAAGAACCTGTGTTTCTAGCTCAACCACTCTAGTCCTAGCATCCTCGAGCAAAGATCTAAGCTCCTTCCTAAGCTTCTTAGCCTCTCTAAGCATGTGATCACGATTATCAAGCAAGTCAACCAACTCCTCATTCTCCTTACGCAA
Source organism: Cenchrus americanus (assembly GCA_947561735.1). Classification (NCBI taxonomy): domain Eukaryota; kingdom Viridiplantae; phylum Streptophyta; class Magnoliopsida; order Poales; family Poaceae; genus Cenchrus; species Cenchrus americanus. Next base: position 149,939,431 of record OX387242.1, on the reverse strand, counting down.
AGAAGAGAGCTCATCACATACCTCATCCTCGGAATCCAAGTCCGAGGCGTCCTTCTGGCTTCTCTTGCTGCTCGAACTGCGAGCCATGCCGCAGAAGTCATCCTTGAGGCTTAGGCCCGTCACACAAAGGCCGTTGAGGTACTTGCCGAGGTTCTTCTTCTTCTTCTTCTTCTTCTTCTTCTTCTTCTTCTTCTTCTTGTCATCCTCTTCGTTTTCATCACTCGAGCTTGAAGACGTGTCCTCGAAATCAGACTCCATGTCGCTCGATCTCTTCATCTTCTCTCGAGACCAAGCCTTCTTCCCATGTTCATGATCCTTGTTCTTGGACTTCTTCCTCTTGTCCATGAACTTTTTCTTGTCGTGGTTGTTCACCTTCGGACACTCGGCGAAATAGTGTCCAGCCTTGCCACACTTGAAGCATGTCCTGGTGTTCCTCCTCTTGTTCACCCGGTTCTCGTGCAGCCTCTCGAACCGCCTCGTCGAGAGCGCCGCCCGTCCTCTCCAAGCACATCGAACTCCTCATCTGGCATAGACATCAAAGAGGACAAAGAGAACATCCTGGTGGATGGGTTAGTGTTAGCCTTTCCTTTCGAACCACCAACGAGCGCAAGACTATGAGAGTCAGTCGGGCCCTCGATTTTGGCTGTCATGCCCCCATCCACCTCAGCCGACTTGAGCTTCGAGAACAGCTCGTTCACCGTCAGAGTGTCATACTTCTCTGACTCCACAATGGCCTCGAACTTTCCGCCCCAAATCTTACGATCCAAAGAGTGTAAGAGCTTGACCGCTCTATCATGATCATCGTACGGGAGCACGTCCACATTGGCCCTCATGTTGTTCACAACCACCGTGAACCTCCTCGAAACAAGGCATCGATGGACTCACCGGGGAGATGAGTGAAGTTCTCGTACTCTCTCCAAGAGGTCGCATACATCCGTGCCCTCGAACTCGGGCGTTCCCAACATGAGCCTCCTTCAACACCGCCCAAATCCTACAAGCCAAGTGCTCGGTGTGCACCCGATCGAACTCAGGCTGACACAAAGCACGAAACAAGTAGTCGACCGCCTTATTGTTGGCGTCGAAGCTGTCCCTCGATCCTGGAGTGAGGAAATCAACAGGCTGGACATAGCCTGTGTCCACCGTGACATCCCAAAGGATCTGACCCTTTCCGCGGAGAAACGCAACCATCCGCTTGCTCCACATCTGGTAGTTCTTGCCATCGAAGTGTGGAGGACCCGAACCCGGTTCCTGGTACGCCGTCCTTGGATCTTAGACTGGTCAGAGTCAACAAAGACCCGAACCGGCTCTGATACCACTTGAAGGACCGATACGGCGAACTAGAGAGGGGGAGTGAATGGGAGCCGATAAAAATTCTTCTCGAAGGAGATGGAAACTCCAACAAGACGAACACGGCTTCCACCACACGTCTCCGACTCACTACCAAGGTTGGTCAAGCTCACGTAGCCACTGGAGTGCCACTGGACCTAGGAACCAACACACCACCTTCCGACCCGAGAAACGCAGCGGAAAAACCAAACCTCGAGTCTACAGACCCACACCGGTCGGACCGGTGAGCACCGGTCGGCCGACCGGTCCCCGCTCGGTGAAACCGAGCAACTTCACTAAGTGGCTCTACACCGGTCAGACCGGTGAGACACACCGGTCAGACCGATGGCAGCCTGAAAGTCCCCAAGGCACCAAACAGGCCAACCGACCACCAAACGGACCCAAACTTGAAACAACAGCAACACGGGACAACAACGAACACACCAGGACGTTCACCTGAGCAAAATCCCACAAGGGCCTACTAAGTGGCTCTACACCGGTCAGACCGGTCAAGAGCACCGGTCAGACCGGTGTAGCCTGGGCAGCTCGGGATGAACAGCACCCACGGGTCAACTCCCCCAAATCCAAAACTCGATCTCCCGAATCGCTCCACGTACTTGAACAAGACTTTGGGGATATTAGGAACACCTCATGAGGAGTCCATAGCCAAGTTTAATCCCACCAAAACTCGTCCAAAAAGGAGGAATCGAAGAAATCCCGCCGAAAGCACTTCCAACCCAAGAACTCAAGAAACCCCAAAATCGAGCACTTTTACTCACGGATTTGGGAGGGGAATCACAGCCCAAAGAACCACGAAGGGTTCCCACAAATTTCCCCCATCAAATCCCCAAGAGAAAAGTCCCGACAACAACCCAAAGAAACCACCGAGAGAGGGCTCCGAAAATCACCGCCAAGAACAACCAGGGAAAACACATCCAAACCTTGAGGAACCACGCCGAATCATCTATACATGAAACAAAGGTTCGTACAAGGTCTAGCAAGCCGCACGATCATCCATCCCTCTCAACAAGATCTCTCCGTGAAGCTCTCTTGCTAGTCCTAGAGAAAACCTAAGGAAAATAGGTGGAAAATAGGAAAACTAATGAGCGAGGGTTCCAAGAGTTGGCTACCATCCTCTCACCTCTTGGGTTATACGGAGGCAACCGAATGTCTAAAATGCCTTTCTCTAACAACTAGAGATACAAGCCCCTCAAGGGCGGATTTGGAATTCTTGATGTCTTCACCATCGGACGGATGCCCGGCTACCGCACCCTGCGTAGCCTCGCCGCAAGCCATGCGATCCCGACGGGTGTCCTCCGCTTCGAAGATTCCGGACTGCGTCGTCGCACACCGGTCAGACCGGTGCTCCTCACCGGTCAGACCGGTCCCCACCGATCAGACCGGTCAGACCCACCGGTCAGACCGGTCTGGCGCTGCTGCAGCTCCGTCTTCGGTTCTCCGGTCTTGGCTTTGTGGACCAACCAAGGAACCCAGTGGTTTTCTGGTGAACCACCGGAAACCCCGCAAACACGGTGTAGCCTCCGCCAATCTCCACTCATGACTTGGCTCCCACGTAGTCCCGGCTCGACCTTGGTTTTGAGGCTCAACCAAGAAACCGTCCACGACTTCATCTTGCTGTTCATGCCACCATGCGGCCCGCACTTGACCCCGCTGGCCACCGGGTCCCTCGAACGAAGCCTACTTGTCTTCTCCACACCTGGAGGCCTCACCGGCGACGACCTTTCGCGCTTGTTCTTCACCTGCACCAACACGAGTCAAGCCGCAACCTGCACCTGCAATACTTAGCCAAGAATCAGTCCACACAACGTTGTCAATCACTCATCACACAAGGAAGCGACCATCCACCGGTCCTCGAACCACACATGGTCCTCAACCGCCCCCTCCAGAACTGCTCCTCGGCTACGGGAACTCACATCTCCCCATGCTGGAACACTTCTCACCACAGCTTTAGCCCTGGGCAGTGGCATACGAGGCGTAAGTACACCATGGGAAGGGTTGTACCTATCCTTGTTCACCCACTCCTTTGCCATCCTCTCTTCCCGCTTGCTCTTGAAGCAAAACTCATCCTTGTGACCCTCTTTCCCACAATAGTCACAACGGAACCTCACAAGCTTAGGTTTAGGCTTTGATTGGGGCTACTCGCTTGGTTTCTCTCCACTCAACTCCTCCACCGGTTTCTCCTCACTAGCCTTCTCACTCTCTGTCCCAAAGAACACTTTTCCCGGAAGTGCTCACAAACTTGATAGGCTTTTGGAGATCATTTGTGGGTGTAGGAAATATGGGTGGAGCTGGGGTTGTGTCTAGCCGGTTCCTAAGATGATTAGGTTTTGGGGGAAAATCATTCTTGTGGTGGATTTTTGGTGGCTCTGGGATATTCTCTCCACTTCCCTCACCAACCTTGTTTGCCCCAAGTCCCTCACCATCCTGCCTCTTAAATGCCTCGATCATCATCCTCAACTGAGGCTCATGACCAGACAACCAACCCATCAACTTTCTCAAGTCATCATTCTCATCCTGCAAACGATCAACATAATGTGCAAGTTCCAAATTTTTCAAAGCATGCATTTCACAGGTAGAGCATGATGTAGGCATGGGTTCCTTCAATTTAGCCTCAAGAGAACTAGTGTAAACATGCATCTCATCAATCTTAACATGCAAAACAGGGCAAGAAGTGCAAGCACCTAGCAAAGCAGGTCTAGATTTAAGCTAAGCCAATTCAACCCTAAGCACATCTAGTTCTTCACACTTGGAGGCATGCTTCTCCTTAAACAAAGCAAGATCAGCAAGAAATATCGAGCAATCAGCACAATCAACCTCATGCGAAACAACAAGGCTAGCCTTAAGGGAATCAATCTCAAGCTTGCTATCAAGCACCTGTGTCTCTAGCTCAGCCACTCTAGTCCTAGCATCCTCGAGTGAAGCCCTAAGCTCTTTTGTCATTTTCTTTGCCTCTCTAAGCATGTCATCACGATTATCAAGCAAAGTAACGAGCCGTTCATTCTCCTGGCGCAAGAAGGGAAGCTCATCACGCACCTCGTCGTCGGACTCAGAGTCCGAGTCGTTCTGTGTGCTCTTCTTGCTGCCGGAGCTCAGCGCCATGGTGCAGAATCCTTCTCTCGCGAAGCAGCTCAGCCCGCTCAGGTTCTTGGACGACTTCTTGTTCTTGCGACGATCACCTTCATCCTCACTGCTGCTCGAGCTCGAGGTGGAGTACGCGGAACTGGAGTCGACGTCACTCGCTCCAACCATCGCTCGGGCCTTGCCTCGGCTCTCCTTCTTCCTCGATCGTCACTCGTCCTTGTACTTGTTCTTGTGCTTTCTCTTGTGATCGCTCCTCGACCGGTACTTGCCATCATTCCTCGACTTGTGCTTGTAGCCGTCCTTGTTCTCGACCTTCTTGTCCTGGCTTGCCGCACTGGAAGCATGTCCTCGTGTTCCTCCTCATGTTCACTCGGTTCTCGTGCAGCCTCTCGAACCGCCTCGTCAGGAGCACCAGCTCGTCCTCTCCAAGCACATCGAACTCCTCATCTGGCATAGACATCAAAGCGGAAAAAGAGAACATCCTGGTCGATGGGTTAGTGTTAGCCTTTCCTTTCAAACCACCAATTAGTGAGAGACTATGGGAATCAGTCGGACCCTCGAGCTTGGCAGTCATGCCCCTATCCACCTCAGCCGACTTGAGCTTCGAGAACAGCTCGTTCACCGTCAGAGTGTCATACTTCTCCGACTCCACAATGTCCTCGAACTTTCCACCCCATATTGTACGATCCCAAGAGTGTAAGAGCTTGACAGGTCTATCATGATCATCGTACGGGAGCACGTCCACATTGGCCCTCATGTTGGTCACAACCACCGTGAACCTCTGAAACAAGGCATCGATGGACTCACCGGGGAGATGAGTGAAGTTCTCGTACTCTCTCCGGTAGGTCGCATACATCCGTGCCTGAACCTGGGCATTCCCAACATGAGCCTCCTTCAGCACCATCCAAATTCTACAAGCCAAGTGCTCGGTGTGCACCCGATCGAACTCAGGCTGACACAAAGCACGAAACAAGTAGTCGACCGCCTTATTGTTGGCGTCGAATCTGTCCCTCGATCCTGGAGCGAGGAAGGCCATCAGCTGGACATACCATGTGTCCACCGTGACATCCCAAAGGATCTGACCCTTTCCGCGGAGAAACGCACCCATCCGCTTGCTCCACATCTGGTAGTTCTTGCCATCGAAGTGTGGAGGACCCGAACCCCGTTCCTGATACGCCATCCTTGGATCTAAGACTGGTTAGAGTCAACAAAGACCGAACCGGCTCTGATACCACTTGAAGGACCGATTAGGCGACCACAGAGGGGGGGAGTGAATGGGAGCCGATAAAAATTCTTCTCGAGGGAGATTGAGACTCCAACAAGACGAACTAGCTCGGTCAGACCCCCGAAATCACACGCTCTGCACTTCTACCTTCCGTTTGCCAAAACCACGTAGCCACAGGAGTGCTACTGGTCCTAGGAACAAACTCTACCAGCAACCACAACACACACGCACCAATGACAGCGGAAACAACTCGAAAGCCGGCTGACCAGAGGGGGGCGGTTAGACCGGGTATAGGGGGCGGTTAGACCGCCTCCACCTGGTAACCAAGAAATCCTCCGTAACACCTCTTCCAAGCACCAAAACGCACCACGGTTTCACCAACAAAAGATCTCTGGTCAAGGCCATGCTAGCTACTAGAAAATCTTGGTGAAAACCAAAACTCCACCCAGGGGCCTAGGGGCGGTTAGACCGGCAAGTAGAGGCAGTGTAACCTCCTGTACCCAACAACGAACTCCAACCAAGAACACCTAGCAAACGGCACGAGAACGACCCGAAATTTCACTTAGACGCTCCTCTGATCAAGACGAACAAACTCACAGAGGAAAATCCGACGAAACAAAACTTCGACCTGGAAACACCCAGGGCGGTTAGACCGCCCCCAGGCGGTTAGACCGCCTCTTCCAGAAAAACAGCCCGCGGGTCAAACCCCAACTTCCTCTCGCCTGATCTACCGAATCACTCCACGGATTGCAGCGAAACTTCAAGATTAGCTGGGTTACCTCCTGGGCAACCTCTACCTCAAAGGAATTGCCAACAATGTGCTCCGAAAATCAACACAAAAGAGAGCGGGAAAACCACCTTGAGGAACAACGCCGAACCATCTATACATACCATGAAGATTCGTACAAGGTCTAGTTTGCCACCCAAACATCCATCCCTCTCTCTAGATCTCACATGAAGCTCTCAAGCTAGTCCTAGGAAAAACTAGGGAAAATGGAGAACGAAAATGGAAAAAACAAATGAGCTAGAGTTCCAAGAGTTGGCTGCTAACCACCCATTCAATGAGTATATATGGAGGCAGCCTAAAGACTAAACTACCCTCACCTAATAACTAGGGATACAAGCCCCTCGAGGGCGGATTTGGAAGTCTTCGGAATTTCTTCATCGGACGGATGCCCGGCGACCGCAACCTGCTTAGCCTCGACGCAAGCCTTGCCATCCCGACGCGTGTCCTCCGCTTCGAAGCATCGTGACGCCAGCGGCCAGGGCGGTTAGACCGCCCCCCTTGGCGGTTAGACCGGCCCGGGAGAACTGACCGGCCCCAGGTGGTCTGACCACCCCTCCTGGGCGGTTGAATCGGCCTGGGGTGGCCGCACCTCCTCGTCGAGTCTTCGGCCTCAGTTTTGTGGCTCAACCGAGTAACCGGCTCAACCGAGTAACCCAGAGGTTTTCTGGTGAACCACTGCAAACCCCGCGAACTCGGTGTAGCCTCCGCCAATCTCCACTCATGACTCGGCTCCCACGTAGTCCCGGCTCGACCTTGGTTTTGAGGCTCTACCAAGAAACCATCCACGACTTCATCTTGCTGTTTATGCCACCATGCGGCCCGCACTTGACCCCACTGGCCACCGGGTCCCTCGAACGAAGCCTACTTGTCTTCTCCACACCTGGAGGCCTCACCGGCAACGACCTTTCGCGCTTGTTCTTCACCTACACCAACACGAGTCAAGCCGCAACCTGCACCTGCAGTACTTAGCCAAGAATCAGTCCACACAACGTTGTCAATCACTCATCACAGAAGGAAATGACCATCGACCGGTCCTCCAACCACACATGGTCCTCACTTACCTCTTTGCTTCCATTGGTGGGTTGTTATGATTTTCAAAATAAAATTCCGGCAACAAGTGTTAGACAAAAACCTTTCTCCAAGCTCTCTCGTGTCGCTCATGTAAAGTGGCTATCCTAAACAAGTTTTATAAAACTCTCACCTCTTATAAGTCTCTCATATAACATGTAAAGTGGAGCTATAGGTATGGCTAGCACGATCAAAACAATTATTGTGAAACTAAGAACTTCCTCTAATGGTTGTTTACGTTTAAAAGCCAATGATCATGAGATTAATCCATATGTGGGGATATCAAGGATGAGAAGATTTAGAATGGTGGACATGTGCAAGGGCAAAAGAAAATATGTCTACGAGGCACCGATGACGTCCTCGTTGTCGGATTGCACATGGTTGGAAAAAGAGTGAAAGTTTCGTTCTCTCAACAACGTGACATCCTTCCTTGCACTCTTATTTTTCGTTCACTTGATTCATCCCTCTCATATCTTTCTTGCCACTCCTCTTCTCTCTTTTTCTTCTTTTTCAATCACTCTCTTTCATTCTCCCATACACATATATTTATTTTTTTCTTTACTTTTCTATTTTTCTTTCTTCCTTTTCCATACACATACTTTTCTCTTTATTTTTCCCTCTTTTGACATCTTTTTCTCTCTTCTCAAAGCTCTAAACTCCACTATTTATTGCATGCAAACAATCTGAATTTCAAAGAAAAAGCATGCTAGAGATGAGACGAAACTTTGAAAGTAGATTGTGTTCAAGGAATACGATGTACAAAAGAGATGTATATGTTCGGTTATGGAATTCAGTGATGTCCAGGACCTTCGATGTGAAAGTCATGTTACCGAATGCATGACGAGGCAAGCAACAAAAGATAAGCACAAGGACATGATCATTACTTGAAATTAAAACCCCCAAGAGAGAAGGGTCCTAGCCCAACTCATTGCGCTAATCGCACTTATGGTGGAGCGAAAAATAAGTTTGGCTTTGTATAGGATTTTTTTCTTACTCTCAACTTGGAAAAAGATGATTTGCTAACCTTTATCACAAAGGCTTTTAGATAATTTTCAAAACTGAATTCCTCCAACTTTTAGCATCGAACAAAGCACAACCAACATGTGAAGCTAAAGATCGAAGCACGGTATGGGTACTTTTAGTAGTAGCAATTCCACTAAGCACCACGTTAAACGTTTTTCAAACCACACACTTATGTTCATATATCAAAAACTAAAGACGATCTAACGAGTGAATCAAGATAAGCATCACACAAGACACAAAATTTAAAGGACTCCTTTTATTTGATTTCCTTTGACGCAACACTAAATTGAGACACTTCAAACTTGCAAAAATTTAAAAACACACTCAAAAACTAAATACTCTTAAACTCTAAGACTCTCTCGAACACTAAACTCTCACGAAGACTAAACCGAACCAATCTAAACTTGAAACTAAAGGCTAGCTAGGTAGCTCTCCACCACGCTAAAATCATACGACGTCCTTGTCGTATCTTACAAAAATCCTAAGGGGGGAAACTAAACCTAGTGATACTTCCCGCAACTATTGCACCACTTGCCCTGCATGTTCCCCACCATGCCGAATAACATGCACACATTGCGATTCAGGAACTTGTAGTCGTCTTCGACCACGCGTTCCAAATCCTCCATATGCTGCCTCATTGCCTCCATGGCCTAGAAACATTCGTCGACCAATGCGTAGAGCTCCAAGATGGAGTGAAGGCAAGCCGCTCAACACATCAGATGCATCCCGAAAGTGTCTTCATCGCCAGGGTCTCTGCCGTCGTCACCGCCATCATTGCCATCATCATTGTCGTCGCCGCTGTCGTCGTTGCTGCCGCCGTTGGGGCCTTCGGGAGTCTTCTCCTTGGGCACCTCTTCCCAAATGTGCAAATCATTATCATCTCTTCCGGCGGCCGCCCACGAGCTCGGGCTACGATCGTCGGAGTAGTCTCTATCCCAAAGTCCTTAGGCTTAGGTGACACCTCCTTGTAATCCTTCCGCTTCATGCCTCTGATGCGCGGCGACCTTCGAACGGGACTAGGGACGTTCTCCTCTTTTACGGGATTGCCAGATGCGATAGCTCCGGTCGGGGCACGCCCTCCGCAACGGATGCGGGCGGTCCTCTTGATCTCCATGGGTAGCTTGAGCTCACATCGCTTCGCCTCCTCCATCGATGGCTCCTCAGCGCCTTGCTTCAACTCTACACTCTTCGGGGACAGCATGGCTGCTGCGTGGGTGCAAAAGAATGCTATATGGGATGGTTTCCCGAGCTCCCAATTCGGCCAATTAAATAGTCCGAAAAGGAATACTCTAGAAACCGCATTTTCCTTATTCAAACTTCCCTTAAAATTTTCTGACCAAAGAAAGAAGTCGAAAAGGAGCGAATCGGGAAAAACCGAGGCGAACCGCCGCCAGGGCCCCACTAGGCCGGTCGGACCGGGCCGGCCGGCCCACCCTGCTTTTGGGGCCGGTCCGGTCCCGTCTCCTGTGAACTGCCCTTTTTTCGCATTCTTAGCCCGTGAGAAAAAGTTGGCCCAGTAAATCTTCACGAGAAACTCCAGAAAAATACAAGAAAACTATTTACAAAAATAAACACATTGTTTTACATCCTAGGCTGGACATTCGGGCTCTTCTTCCATGGTGAAGACATCAACGTGGTGAAGGGGCACAACGTCGGGTTCATAGTGAAGTTTAAGCCGTTGACCATTCACCATGAATTGTTCACCTTTCACCTCCATAATGGTTACTGCTCTGTTGGAGAGCACCAAATGAACAATGTAAGGTCTGTCCCACTTGCTTTGCAATTTCCCCTTTCCGAAGGTTTCAAACCTCAAATTGTAGAGGAGGACCTTATCTCCTTTAAACTCTTTATTCTTCAACCTTTTGTCATACCACCTTTTAATTCTCTCTTTGTATATGCTTTCTTGTCACACCTTGAAATTTCCAATTTCAAGATGTGAATAGAAAGAATAATTGAATAACGATTTTCTCACAATTTTAAAAAAAATTTCCAACATTTATTTTCTTTACAGTAAATATAGTATAGGGAAAAACCCTTGTTTGATTTTCTGAATCAAATAAAAAGTTGTGAGTCTTGCATTCATGCCGATGCATCCAGTGGTTCTTGAGTGCAAAAGGTTTCAAAAATGCGTTTAGGTGCTGTCCAAATCCTTCCGAGAATTTTCCAGAATTTTCTGCATTTTATTCTCATTTTCCTTGAGCTATTTCTATTTATTAGAAGGCTATAAAATCTTTTTTCATGAGCTCCAAATGCTTTATTTGGATTGTTCATGTCTTAATGTATCTCTAGGAATTTTCCAGGAATTGTTTCTGGCATTAAAAATAAATTCGAAAAAAACCTTCCTACCAGATTGGGCCGAGCCTGTGGGCCCGACCCAACCCGCTCCGGCCCATCCGCGAGCCTGCAAGGCCCATCTGGGCCAAAGGCCAAAGACCTAGCCTGCGCGGCTGGCACCACCGCCGCCATGGCCTCGGCGTGCGCGCCGCGAGATCCTTGGGGCCACGTCCCTATGGAGGGCGGCGCCAAATCCGCGTGCCGCCCCGTGCCCTAGTCCTTGCGCGCCTCGTCGCCGCCGCCCGCACGCAGCTCGCGCCGCCACCGCCTGGTAGCCAGACCCGCCGTCGGCGTTGACCTCCGGATTGCGGACGCCCCTCTGCATCTCCGCCGCTGGTAAGCCCCCACCGAGTTCCCCTCGACGTCGTTTTCCTTCTCCCTGACTTGGTCGAACCCGTGGCCGCTCCGAACGCCGGCGCTGCCAAGGGCCAGCGTCCATCCTGTCCGCCGGTTGCCTCTGTCCAGAGGAAGGAGATGAGTGTGGCCGGTTTGCAGATAGACCCTTATCCGTCCTAGTAATTTTTAGATCTTTTCATGTGTCTTGCTCCTTTTCCAGAGAACCCCTTGGAAAAATCCCACCCTTCGCACATAGACCCAACAGAGCACTTTTATAGATCTAACCCTGAGTTTCATCCCTTTCACGAGCACTATTTACTGTGTCTCTGGAATCTTTTCAGCTACTCCCTGAAATCTATAGTTAATCGCGAACAGGTCCTTTTCATTTTGTTTTCCCCATATCTTTTATGTTTTAGCTCCGTTTTAATCCGTTCGAGTTGCGTTAGGTTCATAATAATGTAAAGCACGTGTTAGTGGTGTGTTTTCACCATGTTTTGTTTTCTGAAAATAAAATTAATATTAATTTTGATTAATGTCTAGTTACACATGCCTTTTATAAATAAAAGCAAAATAGATCTATACATCGTTTTTCATAAGCAATTAATTTGATTAATGTTTCTATGACATGTTTTTGTACATAAAAGGATAATTAGATCTTTATCTCAGTTTTCGTAAACCAAATGTTAATTTGTTTAATAGTTAATTAATCCTTTCTAATTAAAATTTGATTAGGCTTTTACATCGGCTTTTATAATAAATATTAATTTGATTAATGTCAAAACCATAATGTTTTTAATAAAAATATGATCTACTCGAATTACAAAGTTTTGTTTAGAGTGTTAATATAGTTTAGTTTTTCTAAATTAAATGTTTAATCGGTTAATTCATATATGAATCTTTATTAACAAAACTTGACTAGTTCTTTACACCGGTTTTGTAGATAAACTTTAATATTGCATTAATGTCAACATAGGGTATTTTATTTCTGAAATATCCTTTATATTTATTTTGTTAATTAAAATGAACCTAGCTCTTAGCCTTGCTCTCTCATATATGCAAAACGTTCATTAGAAGTTCTTTTTCTCAGCTCAATCTTAGTGTGATCTTTCTGGTTCTTGCTCAATCTTTCATAACCATATCTTTAAAGCTAACCAAGCCTTTCTTCCTCTAAGCACGGTTTGTGTGCTTTAGTGATCCATCTAATCAAGCCTATCCTTTAGTGCGTTCTTTTAAAGCTTTCTTTTGATTGGTGCTTTGTTCTTAGTATGCTTGTTCATTTGTTTTGTATGTTTGTGCCCGATGATTAATGTGCTTAGAGTGAACGTCGTTCTCGAAGTTTTGAAGAGCAAGAGGTAAAGACATTCGAGCAACTACTTTTGTCAATGGCAAGTGTGTCCTTGATCTTTTGTCCTAAGAATTATATTTAATCACTCATTGCATTACTTGCATTAATTCTAATGGGTACCAATTAAGGATTACCTAGTCTTTATGATCATTCCATGTTAACATGGGTTTACATTTATGTTGGGTAGGTTGCTTAGTTGCTATACCTAGGTTATGGTGGTTTTAATGAACAATAATGATGAATCATGCTATACCTTTATGTTATATCTTTGGATGTTTAATACAAGACCATATATTTAATCGGAACATGGAGCGACCACCCAGGACAATAGTGCAACCACAAGGACTATATGGCTCTGGTCTTGGCCGAGTAATTAGGAAAGTCTTTGTGTGGTTATTACTCGCATAATAGGTTGGGGACGGAGGAATGCTTTTATGGCTCTTCTATTCTGGAGTGGTGTTGGAACGGAAGTACTCTATGGCTGACCATCCGTAATAGAAGTGTGGTACGAAAGATAGCCTCTATGACATACTAATATGGACTAATATGCACGGGAGGACTCTTTGTAAAGGCCTCGCAGCGTCCCTATGCAATCACACCTCGGTAGTGTGGTATGATGCTCGCGCAAAGATCGCATGGTTGGGTTTAAAGTTCCTAGAACTTTTACACGACTTGTGGGTAAAGATGTACAACCTTTGCAGAGTGTAAAACTAATCGATTAGCCATGCTCACGGTCAAGAGCGGCCTGGACCCTCACATGATAATTGAACTTGAAGATGGACTTAAATCGTGCTCTTTGGTTATTCTGGCCATATGCTTATGGCGTATTTCTTACCTTGTGCTTAATTGTGGGATGGTATATACTTATACTTTATTAGTAATCAGGTGCTAATAAAACTTGACCAACTAAAATTGCTTAAATGCTTTGAGCCAGTCCACTATAAAGCCTTTGCATTCATTCTTTTCCCCACACTTGCTGAGTACGACAAGTGCTCACCCTTGCTATAAACAATGTTGCTCAGAAGGAGGAAGTTGCTTTGAAGTCTTGTGAAGATGTTGTTGGTGCTAGGCGTAAGCAACCCCCAGTCGACTGCCTGTGATGTTTATGGCCTTCGTTTCCAGGATAAAGCGTAAATCTCTGATAATCATCCTTTTTCTTACGTGATACTGTTTCTGTATACACTTATATGTCACTATATGCATGAAACTTGATCCTGGTATGCATATAGTTATGCACTTGGTTTCCTTTGGAAAATCGGGTGTGACAGAGTGGTATCAGAGCTGTAAACCCTGCTGACCGAGTTACCTTCAATATTCTATATCTCAGGCTATAGACATCCGATTGAGGTAAATCCAATTGGAGTAGTTCAGGAATTTCAACAGCTTAACTCTGCCCAAAATTCATCAGTATTCGTTTTGTATCCAAGGAGATATATACGAAATAGTGGAACATTCAGAATCTGCCAACACTGCTGACATAGCCATCTTGTTTAATTCATATCTCGAGTTTTAAACCTCCGATTGAGGTGATTCCAGTTGGGATGAACTCATAATTTTGGCCTCCTTGATCTGGGAAAAATCCATTATTTATGGAGATACCTGCTGGGAACTACATCTGATCTATTGGGAGGATACCCCTTGACTTAATTAACAACGTCTAGTGTCGTTCCCTTAACCATGCCTTGATTGGTGGAATTCAGTGTTTGCATGATGATGCTTGGTTTTATGAACTTGATTGATTCGCTTCTTTGATGTGAGTGTTGGTGTATTGTGGGTCTTATATCTGCAATAACATCAGTTGTTTAGTTGGGTTCTTCTTTTGTACATCTCACCTCCTTGTTTTCCCTATTCTTTTACCCTGCTCTTGTTCTCTTCTGATCATATCTTTACCTACCAACCAGATGGAAAACCAAGAAGGAGGTAACCAAGGCGAAAGCTATGAAAACAATGACAACTATGGATACAACCAAGATGTGTTATCATTTCCACCCTCGGATGATAAGTATGCAGAGTTCATGAGGACTGAGCCACCAACGTTCTCTAGTACCACATATCCCTTAGAAGCTGATGATTGGATCAAGACAATTGAAGAGAAGCTAGATATGATACAATGCAAAGATGGAGAGAAAGCTTTGTATGCATCTTGGCAACTTATAGGAGCAGCTTCAGAGTGGTGGAATTCTTACATCAATGGACATGAGCAACCTGAGAGTATTGTGTGGAAGGAATTCAAGGACAACTTTATCTTACACCATACTCCCGTAAGTGCGATGAAGCTCAAGAGGAAGGAGTTCCTTAACTTAAACCAGGGACATATGACGGTAACTGAGTACAGGGATAAGTTTGTTCAATTATCTCTGTATGACCCAACATTAGCTGAAAGTGATAAGAAGAAACAAGAGCATTTCATCAAAGGGTTGAATGAAGACCTTTAGAGTATACTAAGCTTACATGAATATTCCAGTCTTCAAGATGTAATCAACAAAGCCATTGGGCTGGAAAGCAAACTACAGGAGATCATAAGTAAGAAGAGAAAACGGGAATTCCCAGGGGAAGCCAATAACAATTCTCACCTACATCATATGTCTCAAGCCCAAGATTTTCCTGAAGGTCACTACGAAGATGCATATCTAGAATATCCTCATGGTGTTACAGTGCCAGTGATTTATGAGACACCACAGAATCTTCGAAACATTAGGGAAAGTAAAGCTTGTTTCTATTTCAAAGCTAGTGGACACTTGATCAACAGGTGCCCGAAGAAATTTCTAGATCGCCATTTTACTAAGGAATGGCGACAACGACACAAGCAAGACAAGAACCCCAATACCTAAGGATGATAATATAAGCTAGGCTTGGAGAGTTATTTCTGTAATATGAAAGGAAGAATATTGTTGAAAGTTATGAAAAGAGTTTGAAATAAACCCTTGTCTCTTCCTAGCCTTTTTCGAATCTCGGGACGAGATTCCTTTTAAGGGGGTAGATTTGTCACACCCTGATATTTCCAATTTCAAGATGTGAATTGAATGAATAATTAAATAACGAGTTTCTCATAATTTTAAATTTTTTCCAAAATTTATTTTCTGTACAGGAAATATAGTATATATGGAAAAACCCTTGTTTGATTTTCTGAATCAAATAAAAAGTTGTGAGTGTTGGATTCATGTCGATGCATCCAGTGGTTCTTGAGTGCAAAAGGTTTCAAAAATGCATTTAGGTGTTGTCCAAATCCTTCCAAGAATTTTCCAGAATTTTCTGGAATTTATTCTCATTTTCCTTGAGCTATTTCTATTTATTAGAATGCTCTAAAATCTTTTTCATGAGCTCCAAATGCTTTATTTGGATTGTTCATGTCTTAATCTATCTCTAGGAATTTTCCTGGAATTTTTGTGATTTTTCGAGTATTTTTCGTGCTCTAAAAACAATTTCTAGACTTTCTGGAATTGTTTCTGGCATTAAAAATGAATTCGAAAAAAAAACCTTCCTACCGGATTGGGCCGAGCCCGTGGGCTCGACCCAACCCGCTCCGGCCTAGCGGCGTGCCCGCTAGGCCCATCTGGGCCAAAGGCCACAGACCGGGCCTGCGCGGCCGGCACCGCCGCCGCCGGGGCCTCGCGTGTGCACCGCGGGCGCATTGGGGCCTCGTCCCTATAAAGGGCGGCGCCCAAGCCACGCGCCGCCCCGTGCCCTAGTCCTTGCGTGCCTCGCTGCTGCCCGCACGCAGAGCTCGCGCCGCCGCCGCCTGGTAGCCCGACCCGCCGCCGGCGTTGACCTCCGGATTGCTGCCGCCCCTCTGCGTCTCCACCGTCGGTAAGGCCCCACCGAGTTCCCCTCGACGTCCTCTTCCTTCTCCCTGACTTGGTCCAGCCTGTCATCCTTTCCGCCGGTTGCCTCTGTCCAGAGGAAGGAGATGAGGGTGGCCGGTTTGCAGATAGACCCCTATCCTTCCTAGTAATTTTTAGATCTTTTCATGTGTCTTGCTCCTTTTCCAGAGAACCCCTTGGAAAAATCCCACCCTTCGCACATAGACCCAACAGAGAACTTTTATAGATCTAACCCCGAGTTTTATCCTTTTCACAAGCATTGTTTACTGTGTCTCTGGAATCTTTTCAGCTACTCCATGAAATCTATAGTTAATCGCGAACATGTCGTTTTCATCTTGTTTTCCCCATATCTTTTATGTTTTAGCTCCGTTTTAATCCGTTCAAGTTGCGTTAGGTTCATAATAATGTAAATCACGCGTTAGTGGTGTGTTTTCACCATGTTTTGTTTTCTGAAAATAAAATTAATAATAATTTTGATTAATGTCTAGTTATACATGCCTTTTATAAATAAAAGCAAAATAGATCTATAGATCATTTTTCATAAGAAAATTTAATTTGATTAATGTTTCTATGACATGTTTTTGTACATAAAAAGATAATTAGATCTTTATTTCGATTTTCGTAAACCAAATATTAATTTGTTTAATAGTTAATTAATCTTTTCTAATTAAAAATTGATTAGGCTTTTACATCGGCTTTTATATTAAATATTAATTTGATTATTGTCAAAACCATAATGTTTTCAATAATAATATGATCTACTCGAATTACAAAGTTTCAGTTAGAGTGTTAATATAGTTTAGTTTTCTAAATTAAATGTTTAATCGGTTAATTCATATATGAATCTTTATTAACAAAACTTGACTAGTTCTTTACACCGGTTTTGTAGATAAACTTTAATATTGCATTAATGTCAACATAGGGTATTTTATTTCTGAAATATCCTTTATATTTATTTTGTTAATTAAAATGAACCTAGCTCTTAGCCTTGCTCTCTCATATATGCAAAACGTTCATTAGAAGTTCTTTTTCTCAGCTCAATCTTAGTGTGATCTTTCTGGTTCTTGCTCAATCTTTCATAACCATATCTTTAAAGCTAACCAAGCCTTTCTTCCTCTAAGCACGGTTTGTGTGCTTTAGTGATCCATCTAATCAAGCCTATCCTTTAGTGCGTTCTTTTAAAGCTTTCTTTTGATTGGTGCTTTGTTCTTAGTATGCTTGTTCATTTGTTTTGTATGTTTGTGCCCGATGATTAATGTGCTTAGAGTGAACGTCGTTCTCGAAGTTTTGAAGAGCAAGAGGTAAAGACATTCTGAGCAACTACTTTTGTCAATGGCAAGTGTGTCCTTGATCTTTTGTCCTAAGAATTATATTTAATCACTCATTGCATTACTTGCATTAATTCTAATGGGTACCAATTAAGGATTACCTAGTCTTTATGATCATTCCATGTTAACATGGGTTTACATTTATGTTGGGTAGGTTGCTTAGTTGCTATACCTAGGTTATGGTGGTTTTAATGAACAATAATGATGAATCATGCTATACCTTTATGTTATATCTTTGGATGTGTAATACAAGACCATATATTTAATCGGAACATGGAGCGACCACCCAGGACAATAGTGCAACCACAAGGACTATATGGCTCTGGTCTTGGCCGAGTAATTAGGAAAGTCTTTGTGTGGTTATTACTCGCATAATAGGTTGGGGACGGAGGAATGCTTTTATGGCTCTTCTATTCTGGAGTGGTGTTGGAACGGAAGTACTCTATGGCTGACCATCCGTAATAGAAGTGTGGTACGAAAGATAGCCTCTATGACATACTAATATGGACTAATATGCACGGGAGGACTCTTTGTAAAGGCCTCGCAGCGTCCCTATGCAATCACACCTCGGTAGTGTGGTATGATGCCTGCGCAGCATCGCATGGTTGGGTTTAAAGTTCCTAGAACTTTTACACGACTTGTGGGTAAAGATGTACAACCTTTGCAGAGTGTAAAACTAATCGATTAGCCATGCTCACGGTCAAGAGCGGCCTGGACCCTCACATGATAATTGAACTTGAAGATGGACTTAAATCGTGCTCTTTGGTTATTCTGGCCATATGCTTATGGCGTATTTCTTACCTTGTGCTTAATTGTGGGATGGTATATACTTATACTTTATTAGTAATCGTGTGCTAATAAAACTTGACCAACTAAAATTGCTTAAATGCTTTGAGCCAGTCCACTATAAAGCCTTTGCATTCATTCTTTTCCCCACACTTGCTGAGTACGACAAGTGCTCACCCTTGCTATAAACAATGTTGCTCAGAAGGAGGAAGTTGCTTTGAAGTCTTGTGAAGATGTTGTTGGTGCTAGGCGTAAGCAACCCCCAGTCGACTGCCTGTGATGTTTATGGCCTTCGTTTCCAGGATAAAGCGTAAATCTCTGATAATCATCCTTTTTCTTACGTGATACTGTTTCTGTATACACTTATATGTCACTATATGCATGAAACTTGATCCTGGTATGCATATAGTTATGCACTTGGTTTCCTTTGGAAAATCGGGTGTGACAGAGTGGTATCAGAGCTGTAAACCCTGCTGACCGAGTTACCTTCAATATTCTATATCTCAGGCTATAGACATCCGATTGAGGTAAATCCAATTGGAGTAGTTCAGGAATTTCAACAGCTTAACTCTGCCCAAAATTCATCAGTATTCGTTTTGTATCCAAGGAGATACATACGAAATAGTGGAACATTCAGAATCTGCCAACACTGCTGACATAGCCATCTTGTTTAATTCATATCTCGAGTTCTAAACCTCCGATTGAGGTGATTCCAGTTGGGATGAACTCATAATTTTGGCCTCCTTGATCTGGGAAAAATCCATTATTTATGGAGATACCTGCTGGGAACTACATCTGATCTATTGGGAGGATACCCCTTGACTTAATTAACAACGTCTAGTGTCGTTCCCTTAACCATGCCTTGATTGGTGGAATTCAGTGTTTGCATGATGATGCTTGGTTTTATGAACTTGATTGATTCGCTTCTTTGATGTGAGTGTTGGTGTATTGTGGGTCTTATATCCGCAATAACATCGCTTGTTTAGTTGGGTTCTTCTTTTGTACATCTCACCTCCTTGTTTTCCCTATTCTTTTACCCTGCTCTTGTTCTCTTCTGATCATATCTTTACCTACCAACCAGATGGAAAACCAAGAAGGAGGTAACCAAGGCGAAAGCTATGAAAACAATGACAACTATGGATACAACCAAGATGTGTTATCATTTCCACCCTCGGATGATAAGTATGCGAGTTCATGAGGACCGAGCCACCAACGTTCTCTAGTACCACATATCCCTTAGAAGCTGATGATTGGATCAAGACAATTGAAGAGAAGCTAGATATGATACAATGCAAAGATGGAGAGAAAGCTTTGTATGCATCTTGGCAACTTATAGGAGCAGCTTCAGAGTGGTGGAATTCTTACATCAATGGACATGAGCAACCTGAGAGTATTGTGTGGAAGGAATTCAAGGACAACTTTATCTTACACCATACTCCCGTAAGTGCGATGAAGCTCAAGAGGAAGGAGTTCCTTAACTTAAACCAGGGACATATGACGGTAACTGAGTACAGGGATAAGTTTGTTCAATTATCTCTGTATGACCCAACATTAGCTGAAAGTGATAAGAAGAAACAAGAGCATTTCATCAAAGGGTTGAATGAAGACCTTTAGAGTATACTAAGCTTACATGAATATTCCAGTCTTCAAGATGTAATCAACAAAGCCATTGGGCTGGAAAGCAAACTACAGGAGATCATAAGTAAGAAGAGAAAACGGGAATTCCCAGGGGAAGCCAATAACAATTCTCACCTACATCATATGTCTCAAGCCCAAGATTTTCCTGAAGGTCACTACGAAGATGCATATCTAGAATATCCTCATGGTGTTACAAGGTGCGGTGATTTATGAGACACCACGGAATCTTCGAAACATTAGGGAAAGTAAAGCTTGTTTCTATTTCAAAGCTAGTGGACACTTGATCAACAGTGCCCGAAGAAATTTCTAGATCGCCATTTTACTAAGGAATGGCGACAACGACACAAGCAAGACAAGAACCCCAATACCTAAGGATGATAATATAAGCTAGGCTTGGAGAGTTATTTCTGTAATATGAAAGGAAGAATATTGTTGAAAGTTATGAAAAGAGTTTGAAATAAACCCTTGTCTCTTCCTAGCCTTTTTCGAATCTCGGGACGAGATTCCTTTTAAGGGGGTAGATTTGTCACACCCTGATATTTCCAATTTCAAGATGTGAATTGAATGAATAATTAAATAACGAGTTTCTCATAATTTTAAATTTTTTCCAAAATTTATTTTCTCGTACAGAAATATAGTATATATGGAAAAACCCTTGTTTGATTTTCTCGAATCAAATAAAAAGTTGTGAGTGTTGGATTCATGTCGATGCATCCAAGTGGTTCTTGAGTGCAAAAGGTTTCAAAAATGCATTTAGGTGTTGTCCAAATCCTTCCAAGAATTTTCCGTAATTTTTTCTGGAATTTATTCTCATTTTTCTTGAGTTATTTCTATTTATTAGAACACTCTAAAATCTTTTTCATGAGCTCCAAATGCTTTATTTGGATTGTTCATGTCTTAATCTATCTCTAGGAATTTTCCTAGAATTTTTGTGATTTATCGAGTATTTTTCGTGCCTTAAAAACAATTTCTAGGTTTTCTGGAATTGTTTCTGGCATTAAAAATAAATTCGAAAAAAAAACCTTCCTACCGGATTGGGCCGAGCCCGTGGGCTCGACCCAACCCGCTCCGCCTAGCGGCGTGCCCGCTAGGCCCATCCGGGCCAAAGGCCACGGACCGGGCCGCGCGCGCCGGCACCGCCGCCGCCGGGCCTCGGCGTGTGCACCGCGGGCGCATTGGGGCCTCGTCCCTATAAAGGGCGGCGCCCAAGCCACGCGCCGCCCCGTGCCCTAGTCCTTGCGTGCCTCGCCGCCGCCCGCACGCGAGCCGCGCGCCGCCGCCGCCGGTAGCCCGACCCGCCGCCGGCGTTGACCTCCGGATTGTCGCCGCCCTCTCGCGTCTCCACCGTCGGTAAGGCCCCACCGAGTTCCCCTCGACGTCCTCTTCCTTCTCCCCGACTTGGTCCGGCCCCCGTCATCCTTTCCGCCGGTTGCCTCTCGTCCGCAGGAAGGAGATGAGGGTGGCCGGTTTGCAGATAGACCCCTATCCTTCCTAGTAATTTTTAGATCTTTTCATGTGTCTTGCTCCTTTTCCAGAGAACCCCTTGGAAAAATCCCACCCTTCGCACATAGACCCAACAGAGAACTTTTATAGATCTAACCCCGAGTTTTATCCTTTTCACAAGCATTGTTTACTGTGTCTCTGGAATCTTTTCAGCTACTCCATGAAATCTATAGTTAATCGCGAACATGTCGTTTTCATCTTGTTTTCCCCATATCTTTTATGTTTTAGCTCCGTTTTAATCCGTTCAAGTTGCGTTAGGTTCATAATAATGTAAATCACGCGTTAGTGGTGTGTTTTCACCATGTTTTGTTTTCTGAAAATAAAATTAATAATAATTTTGATTAATGTCTAGTTATACATGCCTTTTATAAATAAAAGCAAAATAGATCTATAGATCATTTTTCATAAGAAAATTTAATTTGATTAATGTTTCTATGACATGTTTTTGTACATAAAAAGATAATTAGATCTTTATTTCGATTTTCGTAAACCAAATATTAATTTGTTTAATAGTTAATTAATCTTTTCTAATTAAAAATTGATTAGGCTTTTACATCGGCTTTTATATTAAATATTAATTTGATTATTGTCAAAACCATAATGTTTTCAATAATAATATGATCTACTCGAATTACAAAGTTTCAGTTAGAGTGTTAATATAGTTTAGTTTTCTAAATTAAATGTTTAATCGGTTAATTCATATATGAATCTTTATTGATAAAACTTGACTAGTGTCGGTGTTTTAGACCGGCAACCTACTAAGGGGAGTACCCGAAGTAGATGAATGTGGCCTCACCGAGATCGGTAACTCGAAGGAAGAGGCACGTGGCACACAATTTAGACAGGTTCGGGCCGCGAGGTGCTTAATACCCTACGTCCTGTATGCTGCGTAGCTCTGGATTGATTGGGTACGATTACAAGATGATGCAATCTTACGCCTGGAGATGAGATGATGGAGAGAGGGGTCCCTGCCTCGCCTTATATAGTCCAGGAGGCAGGGTTACAAGTCGATTTAGGGAGAGAGTACTAGTCGAGTACGTCTAGGAGTCTTCCATACAGTGCGGGACATGTATAGCTTCCTAACGAAGTACTTCTCCTCTGTAGTCCTTGTGCTTCACGCCATCAGGTACCGTGCCGCGCAAGTCGGGTAGTCCCAGGGGCCCACCGAGTAGTCGGTCCTGGTACCCACCGAGGTAGTGGGCCCAGGGAGGTTTATAGGACAAGCCCCTGAGTACTTTGTAGTCGAGAAGGATAGCTTCAAGTAGTCTTGACGGTCTTAACGAGTAGTCCTCAAGCGTCCCCGAGTGCTACAAGTCAAAAGTCCTCAAGAGTAGTCGAAGCATCCCGAGACTGGAATATACTCCAGCTGATGTTTGAGCAATCCTGAACTCTTCTCGAGTAGTCCCAAGAGTCCTCGAGTGCTGCCCTTGAAGGTCTTCAACAATGCCTATGTTGTCTTGAAGCCGAAACTGATATGGAAGTGCAATTGCAAAATCGCACTACATATGGAGTAGCCCCCAAGCCTTAGGTTGAGTTGTAGACTCTGTCTGAGGGTCCATATGAAGTTTTGTCAAGAATATCTCGAAAAATCCGGAGAAAAAACCGAAGGACATGTGGCACGGAGCCCCCGAGCCTTGAGTCGAGTACTTCCTCTCGAATTGAAGGGTCATCTTGTAGAATGTGTCCTGAGATGCTCTTGAGTCTTGCCGCATCTCAGGAAGTCGAGTTGGAGTAGCCGAGCCCCCGAGGTGAGGCGCGTCGACTAGTAGAAGTTGAAAGATCACGCACGGCCGCTGAGTCAGCCGTGCGCAGACTTATCCATCCGGCCGTTGAGGGGCCGCATTGACTTAAAAATAGAAGCCAAAACCCTTAGGGTTTTTCACCCTACGCGGTTGCAGCCATTCCTAGCAGATCTAGCCAAGAATCGCCACTGGTGTGCACCGCCGCCATTGAGTAGAGCGGAGATCCGAGTGTGCCGCCGTAGGAAGCCACCACAGTAGCCCCCGAGCGAATGCGCGTGAAGACACCGTGCACCTGGAGGATGAAGCCGTCTCAGTCGAAGGCCATGAAGGCCGCCGGCGGGAAGAAGACGGCCCGTGAAGAGGCCGCCGGATCTGTCGCAAGGACATCGCCGCTGGTGTCCCCGACGCGGCCAGATCCAAACCGTGAATGGAAAAAGTCCAAGGCGAAGACTGAAGACTTGCTGGCCCTTCTCAACAGTGGATTTCTGCGGGAGAAGGAGGTGGACATGTGGAGGGCCGCCGTCGGGGATCCCTACCCCATGGAGAAGAATCCGGACGAGATCCCGATGTTCGCGCGGTTCGCGCAGCGCGGACTATCTCTCCCGGCGAGCTACTTCTTCAAGGGGCTCATGGGGTACTACGGCATCGAGTACCTCAACCTCAACCCCAACGTTATCGTCCACATCACCATCTTCGTACATTTTTGCGAAGCCTTTCTGGGGATCAAGCCCTATTGGATCTTGTTCCAGAAGTTCTTCCGGGTGAAGCCGCAACCCAGCGCCAGCAACCCGCGAGTAGTCGGAGGAGCGGGGATCCAGATGAGGCAGGACGCCGCCGAGCAGTACCTCTCCTACAAGTTGATAGATTCCAACCAGGACTGGAAGGCCAAGTGGTTCTACGTCAGGAACCCCCACCCGGAGCTGCCGAAGCCGAGCGGGAAACAGCCCAAGCACCGTCCGTGGTGGAACTCGGAGCCGACGATGCAAGAAGGGCTCTAGCTGCCCGAGTTGTTGGCGAGGATCAAGGCGCTGAGGGAAGCCGGGCTGAGGGCTGAGCAAGTGGCCTTCAGCTTCATGAAGCGCAGGGTGCATCCGCTGATGGCTCGCGACACCCTGGGGTACGAGTACACCGGCGACGACGACACGTCGCGGATGCCTGGAGATGAAGTCGACGACGACGACATTGTTGATAGGCTGGCCCGGATCTTCAAAGATATGCCGGTGTACAGGCCGTGCCCCGTACCGGAGTTCTCCGCCGCGCGCCCACCAAAAGAGGTTAGAAGCCGCATCCGAAGTCGAGTACTCATTGCATGAGAGTAGTCGCACTGATGAGTTGTTCTCCTTCCAGGACGACTTGGCGAAGTTCGTCTTCGAGCCGGCGTCGCCTCCCCAGCTAGTCGAGGTCCCAGAGGAAGGGAAGGCCAAGGCTAAGGAGCAGCGCGAAGTCGGCGAGGGAGACGACACAGTTGTCGTGGAAGACACATCCGATGAGGACGACGATGAGGAGACGTTGTAGGACCGCTTCCAGCTGCGGTCAAGGTTCAGCCGTCCTGGCTTACCTCACATCCCTCTCGTTCAGGATCCGCCGGCTAGCCTGGAGGCTAGTCTGCCCATGCCGCCGATGAAGCCGCGTAATGTGGCCCGCAAGCACGTGGCCAAGAAGTTAAAGGTCATGGAGACCACATCCCATGAGGTAAGCCATCTTGTGTAGTGTAGTCGAGTACTCGTGTCTTGAGTTCATGTTGATGACGAAGTTTCCTTGCTTGCAAGAGATGCCGCCTACCGAGCCTGTTGAGCAGGGCAACGAAGGCGACTGGGACACGGTGGGGGAGGTCGCTGGTAGTCGTAGCCCAGCCCCCACTGTCAAAGAGCTTTTGGCGCAGATGGAGCGCCAGTCCCCTGCTGCTCAGGGGAGCACGGAACCCGCCGCTGCTGCTATGGAAGAGGGAGTGGCCACAGAGGCGCAAGAGGAGGCGCCTGCCGAGGCGGGACTGGTCGACATCACCATTATCCTCGGTGTCCCAACCGTGACGGTAGTCCGGTTGAGCTTGTAAGTGTTGATTCTTCCCGAGTAGTACTTGATGTGGTAGTCGCTCTTGATTGACAACCGGCTTGTGTACTCTGCAGGAAATCGACAGACCTGTCCTGGGAGGGGGATGAACCCGCTACAGAGGTGGCGGAAGAAGAAGCCGCGCTGCCTGCTGAGGAGTCCGCTCCCGCTCCTCAGGCAGAGCCCGAGGCGCCGACCGCTGAGGCTATGCTGCCCGAGGCCAGCGTCGTTGAAGGTAACTACTCTCTCAGGTGGGATTAGCCAAAAGAGTAGTCGTAGTCATCAGGTATGACTGATGTTGACGGTTAATAGTTGTATCAAAGTTCGTTTATGACTTGCAAGCGGACAAGTCTCCCGTCGTAGTCAAGGGACCCTTCTTCCCTCGAGTGGTGAACCCAAGGTATCGAATCCGTGGAACAATGTGCAACGCAAGGATTCAATCTAGTAAAGCAAGGTAAGCTATCTTATGAAGGTAAGTTGCATCTAATCTACTAACTCATAAAGAAAACGAATCTAATCTAATCTACTAAAGAGGTAGCAAGAGAAAGCAAGAGAACCAATCTAGAGAATCTAGATCATGCTTATGTTGTAGCTCCAAACAAGATAGATGAAGATAGCAAAGAGAATCTCATTAAAAGCATCTTTAAATCGTGGCCTTCCCATCCGACTCCGAAAACATCCGCCTTTCGAGACCCCCGTTCGTCACAACGTATCCCTATTCATGCGGGGAGCTTAGGGCGAGTTCGATAGAACAAGTTGAAATCACTTGGCCGGTCCGTATGCACCTCTAGCCACCGCGGCTACAAGAGCACCCTATGTAATCTAGCTGCAAACTAGATCGTAGAAGAAGCAAAACCAAGAAGAAAACAAAATCATCGAGAAGGCACTTAATCGCTAGAAATCGGATTCACTTACAAACTTCACCATGAATGATTACATGAACAAGATCACCACCGGGCCCTCCGTCGATCTTGATCCTCGCTCCGAGCTCCGACGTGGTCTTCCATGCAAGGTTCCCACGTCGGCCGGGGAAACCCTAGACAACTAGCACGACCCTCATCTTCAAGTTGGTGTCCCTCAAGCTTCTCTCGCTCCTCGGCGGCGGAATACGACTTCCGTTCGCGTGGCTCTCGGTCGGGGGGCTATTTATAGCCCGAGAAGCAATTAGGTCAAAGGAGAGCCCGATTGGGCCCCGAATTGGGCCGGGCCGGCCGGCCGGGCCGGCCGGCCGGGCCCACCCGGCCCATCCCGCGGCCGCTTCGCCCGGTGTTGCTTCCCACGACTTCTAGATGTTCTCCCCTTTTGCATGTGGGCCCTTGACGTCGGTTTCTCTCCGAATTGGACTCAACTCCTTGTCTTGCAAGATTCAAGACTTTTCTCGGTTCGGTCCTCGGAGTTTATCATCTTCTCGGGCTTGGTCCTTGGGCTCTTGGAGTCATGTTCACTTCATTGCTTGACTTGTATCGGGCTTCAAGATCTTGTCATGAGGTGCTTAATGAACTTATCCCGGAAGTCTTGCTTTCAACGTTAAAACCCCGCGTAAACACATAACTCCAAAACCGACATGCACAAGTGAACTTGTTATACCACGGGGGTTAGTACCAATGAATAAGATACAAAAGTTATGCCAACACCGAAGGTAAACTCATGGCTAGGTTGACGGATTTTCACCGTCAACATCTCCCCCATGCTTAAACCTTGCTCGTCCTCGAGTAAGCCTTCGATGGATATCATCATTGCCAAACAATGTTTAAACCTTGCACTTGATCATACATGAAAAAAACATAATGCTCTCAAAAGTTTAATTCGTTAAAGTTCCATAATGTACTAGCCTTCACCTCTACGGAGGGTAGATATTTGTTAAGCTTATCCCACAAGTATTAACATGCTCACAAAGTTTAAATAGACCTCAAAATTTTTGAAATAAAGAACGAGATAAAGAAAAGCTAAACCAAGTTCACAAATTTAAATCATCTTGTATATTGCTCATGAACTCTCATCTCACTTGTCTCTCAACCCTATATATTCTACTCCTTTCCCTCTCATAACATATATGTGTGGTAGGCTTTATATGGAGCTTTGGGAAAGTTTAGTCCTAACAAGATTTTATAAATGAGGTGTTGTCAAAACAAGACAAGCTTCTCATGGTCTTACCGAGACTCGTCAAAAAGGTCATTGGAAAATAATGTTAAATCAAGGAGGGGAAAGAGAAAAATACACACACTTTTAGATGAGTGGACATGTGCAAATGGCAAAAAGTGATCCCGAGGCACAAAGGAAGTCCTCGTTATCGGATTGCACATGGTTGGAAAAATGAGAATGGATCTTTTCAACTTGAAGCCTTGAATGCACTTTTTAGAGAGCCGGGGAATTTACTTTACGCACATATATTTTTTCTCTTTGTCATATTTCTCATTCTTTTCTTTCTTTCATTCATTCATTTTTTTTCTTGTCATATATTCAGTCCATGACTTTCACAATGAAGTTTTGATTTTTTTTTTATACCTTGAAAGTCATGAATATCGCTGGATTTTTTTCTTTCATTATCATCATTTTTTTTAAATATTCCCCTTTGAACTCTAAAACTGCACCGTACCTACCTCCTCCCCCATGCTTAGACGTTGCTCGTCCTCGAGCAAAGAGGCGACAAATAAGGTAGGTACCGGAGATATTTTTCCTTGGAGAGATACGTGAAATCTTCAATGTTGGCACCGTCTTGCGATCTTCCTTGAATTGATGATCCATTCTCAATGATAGGTTGTGGACAAGGAGGTGATCACAAAAGATGATATTTGGTTTAAGGGTGGATATCCGGCGAGGTTTGTGAGATCTCCGATGCGGGGACACACAATGCACGGATAAAAGGCTAGCAAAAAGACAGATACGCAAAAACGGAATGACCAAATCTTCTTAGTCTCGGGCCAGAGAAATCATGGCCTGCAATAACTCACTCAAAAATAAATCTTGTACACTAAGGTTTATGCGCTCAAATATATAATAGGCTTTGGATAGGTTGAGCAACACACAAGTGATATTTGTGACAAGGTTAGCAATATTTTTGAGCATAAAAGACATCTTTAATCTATTCATAACTTGAGAGCACATAAAACACTATGGGTCTTTATTTTAATCATAACCTCCGCTGAAAATTGAGCTAGCATTTAGATAATTTCAGATTTGTATTTTTAAGAGAGCACTAGGTCAAACATGCATAAATCAATTACAAAGATAAACAAAGCGGCAATTATAATCATATATCATCATGGCACAAACTTTGTAACTTTACCAAAGGTAAAAACTTGGTGGCGACATTATTCATGATGAAAATAAACACTAAGATACACACTGAAAATTAAACTAAAAACTGAAAATTAAAGCAAAGCTGAAAATACTACGCAAACATAGGCGCAAACAAGCTGAAAATTAAAGAAAAGGGGGTAAAGGAAAGATAATTAAAGCTTTTCCTCTCTCTAATCTTCCGCCGGTGGTTGATGTTGATAGCCTTGGTTGTTGTACCCTTACTTGTAATAGGAATGCACCACTCCTCCTATGAATTGTCTGACGGTTCTAGGTGAAGGTGTCCAAGCACATAAGCGACGTTTGCATTTCCTTCACCCATTTGGTTTGCATTGGTTTGGATGGCTGCAATAATTTGCATGATCCTTGCAGCGTATCCTCCAATGGTGGCCACATTTTGTTGTGGTTGAGGAAGGTGTGCATATGGCTCCGCAAAGGCTACGTCGGGCACCGCAAAAAAATGGTGGGGGTATGGCTGCACCACTCCCCCATGCTTGCATTGGTACACCACCGTAGTAATTTGGCGATGCCGGAATTTCTCCGAATGGTGGAACATAATTTTGTTGTGCACCTCCTTCTTGGGCCACAGAAGATCCTTCTCCTATAATTCTTTTCTTTTATTATTTTTTTCTTCGCCGGCACAAGAAGTCCTTCCTCTAACCGATCTTCTTCCCCTCAAGAAAAGTGTTAATCTTCAATCCGGAAGGGGCAAATTCACCTAGGCCACTTCGAAGCCTCCTCTCTCATCTTCACTCTTATATTTTCCTTTCTTCATATATTCCTAGGGAAGTCCCGGGTAGGAGATGATTTGGGTTCCTTGTAATACCCGGTTTTAAAGAGATAGTCAACATGGAGAGGTAACACCCCGAACCAATATCTTGTGAACTCGATGTTGCAACAACACCACCGGTTGATCATAGGTGAGTGGGGTCTATTGGCCACTTGGCAATCAAAGCCGAGTAAAGCCAATTCAACTCCGTGTTGGTTATCTATGTCTCTCTTATTCTCCCCAAAAATCCACTTGCACAAAAGTGACACACTTGGATGATGGGGTTCCGGATAGTATTTCTTCGTTGATGGTCTCCTCTCGTGATCATACTCCTAAACCTTCCCATGTGCCTTCATGCACATACTTGTTCCGGAGCTCCTTTTTGAAAATAGGAGACACTTGCCCATGGGTCTACGATACTAGAACATGTAATCGTTTCGAACATGAAAGCCAATCTAATCTATCGGGGATTGTGTTGAATGGATCCAAGGGAGGATAGAGCCCTTACTCCCTTTACGGCATGGTTGCAAGCCTTAAGCATTAAAGTATTTTCAGCACAAGATGATAGATAGATCATCCAACAAAGTGTGATTACATCTCAAGATCGATTGCAACCCATGGATGAAAGGAGATTACCCCATCAAAGTGCTAGAAATAGCATCGTTGATCAAGGTTACCCTTCCGACGGTGTCTTCCTTCTTCTCTCGTGGGCTCCCTCCAACGGAATGAGCAACTCAGCACTCCTTCATCAAGGGTATGCGCCATGGTCATGAAAATTTCCTAGGCGAATTTCTTGTGGGTGTTTGCCGACACTCCGCTAGAGAATTGCACCGGTGTCCCGTGTGAAACCCAATATGTGGAGAGCTTGGTCGTCGATGTCGACGTTCGCTACAAGCCTCTACTTAAGGCGAGCGAGCTTCTTCTCCTCCTCCGTCATGATGACATACCCCTCGGAATACCGCGGAGCATATGGAGGTGGAGCGGATGATCGTGTGAAGTGGTGAGGTTGGACAGGCGGCTCCTCCATATGTTATTGAAGTTTGGTAAACCTAATAAACGAGTTGTGTGTGGCCCTCATGCCACCAAGGAGAAGAGTGCGATTTCTCCTCGGCGGTGCCGTGTCCTCCTCCATACCCCGAGGAAACTCGGAAACCGAGTGCCTCCTCGAAGAGGTTGTCGATGATGGCTTAGACGACGATGATCCCTTCTTCTTCGGTGAAAAGACTTGTAGTTTTCTTCCTTGATTGCAGCACTCTCCCTCACAAATAAATATCCGGGGTTTTCACCCGGTAACAAGGTACACAAATATTATTTTGGAGTCTGGACTTTGAGTGGATTAAGGATGTGATTTGTTGCACGAAACAAACGCGGTGGATGGCTATGTCTAAGGTGATTCCGGCCTACAAACTAGAGCACACGAACAAAGAGTTGGATGAAAGACTTACCTCTCTCCTCCTCTTGGCTCGGTTCTTCTCTAGTGCGTTCATGTTGCTTCGTGGTCGCGTACACCTTCCAAACGTTCCCGTCCACTCCTTCGCTTGCACTATTGCTCCTTCCATTTGATGTTTTCGCTTTGACTCACTTCCATACTCCCTTGCCTCACATGCATCCATGATATTCCTACAAAACAAAGCCTTGGCTGCCCCCCCATGCTTGTACTTTGCATGTGGTTTAAATATGTTGGAGGGGCATCCCGTGATGTATCATGGTGCATGCATGGTTAGGTTAACTAGATTGCCTCCCTTTAAGTGTGTTTAAGGCTAAGCACTCCTCTAATTTCGAAATTTAAAAATATTTTTCAGAGCCATGCAAGAGCTCGAACATAATGTCCATGCTCCCTAGCTCCACTTGCTTCACATGCCACCATGAAATTCCTACAAAGTTGATGCTTGCTGCCCACCATGCTTGCCCTTTGCATGTGGAATTGGTGAAAGTTGATGAAAGGGAATCCAATGGTGCATGCATGATTACTAGATTGCCTCCATTAAGGTGTGTTTAAGGTTAAGCACTCCTTTAATTCGAAATTTAAAATATTTTTCAGAGCCATGCAAGAGCTCGAACATAATTTTAGAGAAGTTTTTAAACCATTAAAAACAAATGCAAGTCGATAATATTTTTTTATTACGTCGATTTCGGTCTCACCGGTATAGTTTGCCTTCATTGGTTGAGAGCAAGCTTTTCCCGGCTTGATCATGGGGGCATAGGTTTAGGTCCTAATTTTGATTAGATGAGAGAGATTTTGAATGAAATAAAATTAAGTGAGGCTTAGAAAAATTCTAATCTTAGAGAAACCAAGGATATGGATTTTTAAACCAACCAAAAATCAAGTTTCTAGGTTCACGCGAGTCCTACCACATGCTGAAATTTAAATAACATCTAGATACAAGCTGTGGCTCTACTCGAGTGTTTTTAGCATGTAAAACAAGTCAACCTCAGCACCATAATGAGGGTGAAAGGTTGATTAAGGTTCTGAAAATTTTTTTGGTTTTGGTTGTGGTTTCTCGAAAAGAAGCAAACAATCACATAGGATGGTTCATGTAAAGGGTTTATGATCAAGCAAAATATTCAACCAAGAATTATGTCTCTAATATTGTTCAACCATTCTAAGTCTAAGGTTTTGCGTAGTAAAATTCAGAACTGAATTAAATTTAAAAAGACTTGAAAAACCTGGAATCGGGTTGTCCTCCCGTAGCTTATTCTTGACTTGACGAAACGGGTTGCCTCCCGCCTAGCGCTTCGTTTATAGTCCATGGCTAGACTTCTTCACTTGATTACTCCGGATCAACGCTCTTTGCGGTCGTTGCAATCTTGGGTACCCACTTTGGCTTAGTCAATTTTTTTGGTCTTCACAGGCTGGCTTTGTCCTTTGGTCTTGACGGATGCAACATCTTCCTTGTGGCTCGGCATCTCGAACTCCGGTCTTCGGTTGTGATCTTCATGGTCTTCTTAGTGTGATCCTCCATCTCTCCCGAATGAGTTTGAGTAGCCTTTCGCCGTCTTGGGACCTTGGAGTTGTCTCCGAAATTCTTCTTTGTTACACATCGGGCGCCCGGCAAGTTGTCCCACTTGCGTCTCTAGCATCTTCATCATGATGAACACTTCACATGTGGATCTTGCCTTGGCGGCCTTTAGGTGTTGAGCTTCTTTCTCCATCTCCATCTTCTCCATCCTTCTCTTGATCTTGAACGGCCTTCCGGCGTCTTGACTTGGAGGTGGTGATTCCCTTGGAGATTTCGACGGTCCTTCGACTTCAACTTTTGAATCTAGGGTTTCCACCCCTTTAGCTTGTGTTGCACGTCACCTTTGCCTGTAAAGTTTTCCTGGATCATGCACAAAAAAGTTTTGGGTTTCTTGGAGAGGTAGCCAACCATCTCCGGTTAGGGTTAGTGATAAAACAAAAATCTAAAAAGAAAAGAAAAATTAGGGTTAATCAAAACTAGATTAGATTGATTTTTTTTCTTTTTGAGGATGATCAAACATAAGAGATGCAAAAGAAAATCAAAAGAAAAACTGAAAGATAAGCGATACTAGATCGGATCTTGATTGCTTGTTCCCCGGCAACGGCGCCGTAAAAAGGGGCTTGTTGACGGTTAATAGTTGTATCAAAGTTCGTTTATGACTTGCAAGCGGACAAGTCTCCCGTCGTAGTCAAGGGACCCTTCTTCCCTCGAGTGGTGAACCCAAGGTATCGAATCCGTGGAACAATGTGCAACGCAAGGATTCAATCTAGTAAAGCAAGGTAAGCTATCTTATGAAGGTAAGTTGCATCTAATCTACTAACTCATAAAGAAAACGAATCTAATCTAATCTACTAAAGAGGTAGCAAGAGAAAGCAAGAGATAACCAATCTAGAGAATCTAGATCATGCTTATGTTGTAGCTCCAAACAAGATAGATGAAGATAGCAAAGAGAATCTCATTAAAAGCATCTTTAAATCGTGGCCTTCCCATCCGACTCCGAAAACATCCGCCTTTCGAGACCCCCGTTCGTCACAACGTATCCCTATTCATGCGGGGAGCTTAGGGCGAGTTCGATAGAACAAGTTGAAATCACTTGGCCGGTCCGGTATGCACCTCTAGCCACCGCGGCTACAAGAGCACCCTATGTAATCTAGCCGCAAACTAGATCGTAGAAGAAGCAAAACCAAGAAGAAAACAAAATCATCGAGAAGGCACTTAATCGCTAGAAATCGGATTCACTTACAAACTTCACCATGAATGATTACATGAACAAGATCACCACCGGGGCCCTCCGTCGATCTTGATCCTCGCTCCGAGCTCCGACGTGGTCTTCCATGCAAGGTTCCCACGTCGGCCGGGGAAACCCTAGACAACTAGCACGACCCTCATCTTCAAGTTGGTGTCCCTCAAGCTTCTCTCGCTCCTCGGCGGCGGAATACGACTTCCGTTCGCGTGGCTCTCGGTCGGGGGGCTATTTATAGCCCGAGAAGCAATTAGGTCAAAGGAGAGCCCGATTGGGCCCCGAGTGGGCCGGGCCGGCCGGCCGGGGCCGGCCGGCCCGGGCCCACTCGGCCCATCCCGCGGCCCTCGCTTCGCCCGGTGTTGCTTCCCACGACTTCTAGATGTTCTCCCCTTTTGCATGTGGGCCCTTGACGTCGGTTTCTCTCCGAATTGGACTCAACTCCTTGTCTTGCAAGATTCAAGACTTTTCTCGGTTCGGTCCTCGGAGTTTATCATCTTCTCGGGCTTGGTCCTTGGGCTCTTGGAGTCATGTTCACTTCATTGCTTGACTTGTATCGGGCTTCAAGATCTTGTCATGAGGTGCTTAATGAACTTATCCCGGAAGTCTTGCTTTCAACGTTAAAACCCTGCGTAAACACATAACTCCAAAACCGACATGCACAAGTGAACTTGTTATACCACGGGGGTTAGTACCAATGAATAAGATACAAAAGTTATGCCAACACCGAAGGTAAACTCATGGCTAGGTTGACGGATTTTCACCGTCAACAACTGATGCACTTGTTCTCTGTCAACGGGTGCTAAGGCCGAGGGAAGCGAGATCCCGTCGGTGGTGCCTGTAGAAGACGTGGCACCGAGAACTCAGGAGGCTGCCGTAGAAGCCCCCGAGCCGATGGAGGTGGCCGCCGGAGAAGCCGCCGCGACGACTGGAGGAGGAGGGGACGACGCACTGCCAGAACCCGCTCTGGAGGTGGTCGTCCACTCACTGGAGATCCAAGATGCGGAGCCAATCCGCTCGGCGCCGATGACCGAAGCCGCTACGAGTAGTCGTGGCGGGATCGAGTTGTTGGCGGACGATCTGGTCGACCCGGCAACGGTGGCTCGGCACCTGGAAGCGGTGCACCAAGCTGAGCAACGGATGAAGGTGAGTAGTCATAACCCTTGAGTAGTCAATCCTTGAGCGTTGAGTACCCATCTGATGTGTGTTGTTTGGGCAGGACGTTAATGAGAGGTCCCGCCTAAAGTAGGAGATGCTTCAAGGGTACGGCGACGCGGTGCTCCGGGCCGAGGCATTGGAAGAGCAACTCGTGAAGTCCCGGAAGCACGCCGCCGCCATGCAGTTAAAGCTCGACACCGCCTTCGCCAAGTACCACAATGACGTCCAAGAGATGCAGGCGAAGAGCGACGACTTGGTGCGGAAGAACAAGTCTCTTCGCAGCAAGAACAAAGGTATACCATTGTCTTGTTGAGTACTTATTGGAGGTCGAGAGGTAGTCTAACCCGCTGTGCCTTGTTGATTGCAGAGCTTGGGACGGCTCCAGCAGGAGCAGGCCGCCCTTGCCGACGCTCGGTCGGCCCTGGAGCGGGAGCGCGCTGCTCGCGAGGCGGCGCAGATGTCGCTGGAGGACCGGAACACCGAGTTCTCCAAGCTCGAGGGTGAGCTGATGGTGCTTAGCATCACGAGCGCGAGCCAGGAGCTGGCCCTCCAGGAGCAGGGCGAGACCGTCAAGGGCCTCGAGCAGGCGGTCAAGGCCGGGCGCCGCGCCTTCGAGATGGAGCGGAAGCAAGTCGAAGGTAAGTTGTTGTTCGACTCCTGTTTCGCTGGTTCTCCCTTAGAGGGTTCGCACCCTTTTTCTGTTTTCTTTCTCGTTTTTGGCAACTCCAGACTTGCGCACCGTGCTGGGGCACGCGGCTGAGCGGGCCGAGGCGCTGCAGACCTCCTACAACTCCTCCGAGCAGGAGCTGCAGGAGTTACGCAATGCGGCCCTCGAGACCTGCCGAGCCATGGAGGAGGGTGAGGTGCAGGCCGGAAGCTCGATGGCCAGCCGCCTGCGCGCCCTTGGAGGCCACGTCATCGGGCACATGCGCCGGGCGCTGCATCTTGGCGTCCAGAAGGCCCTCTGGGTGGTGCGGTCCAACTACGAGGTCAACTTCGAGGCGCTGGCGGAGGGCTACGTCGTCCCCGAGGGTGTTGAGGACGAGGTGGCGATGGAGCGCGTGGACGCGCTCGCCGCCGACGCCGCCGGGACGCTCGCCGAGGCCTTCGAGGAGTTCCTCTTCCCGGATGCTGCTGACGCCGCCGCTCCTCCTGCCTGAAGACAGCCGGGCGCTAGGCCCGTTTTTGTTTATGTATCAGTGTGCTGGCCGTGCGGCCTTGTAAATAAACAGATTATTTTTGCCATGAGCATTTGTCAATGTGAAATGGTGTTCTTTGTCTTATCGCGCTTTTTTGTTTCTCCTTCTTCCTGAGTAGATTCTAATTAGGGGAGTTCGATTTTCGCAGGTGGCCTGCTGGGTTGGAGGCGAGAGAGAAGGGCCGTATCCTCGCGGAGGCGTAGGCTATCTCTGGCTCGCGCGCTCCTTCCGCTAGGCTGCCTGCGCCCTGTTCGAATCTTTGCTCGAGGCCGAAGTAGAAAACAAACTTAGCGCGCGTGAGTTGTTTCGTTTTGGCGCGAAAATGGGACCATTTGGGGGGGATGCCCCCCGCAGTAGCCCCCGAGGGTAACTTGGGTTTCAGGGGAAAGCCGAGTTGCCCTTTTCATTAGGTTTATGATGTTTACATAGTTTTCACCAGCTGGGGTGCTGGTTTCGTGATTTTACAGCAAACAAAACTTGGAAATCCTAGCTAGGGATAGAAGCGACGTGGCTGTTGGATGTTCCAAGCGTTGGTGAGTTATTCACCATCCTCGTTGGCCAGCTTGTACGTGCCGGGCTTGAGTACCTTTACCACGACGTAGGGTCCCTCCCACGGAGGTGATAGCTTGCGGCGTCCTCGGTTGTCCTGGCGTAGCCTTAGGACCAAATCCCCTTCACTGAAGTCCCGTCTTCGTATCTTGCCTGCTTGGTAGCACCTGAGGGACTGTTGATACCTTGCGGAGTGCATCAATGCCACAAGGCGTGCCTCGTCCAGCTGGTCTAGTGAGTCCTCGCGGGCTCGCTAGTTGGCGTCCTCGTCGTAGCCTCGAACCCTGGGCGACCCGTATTCTAAGTCCGTGGGGAGGACGGCCTCCGCGCCATGGACTAGGAAAAATGGGGTGAACCCAGTGGCTCTGCTAGGGGTGGTCCGCGCCATGACTGCTGGTAACTCTTGGAGCCATTTCCGACCAGATTTGTTTAGCTGGTCGAAAATTCTGGGCTTAAGGCCTTGTAGGATCATGCCATTGGCACGCTCTACTTGGCCGTTAGTCTGCGGGTGTGCCACAGCTGCCCAATCCACTCGGATGTGGAACTTGTCACAGAACTCCAAGA
The DNA here is from genome assembly GCA_947561735.1 of Cenchrus americanus. Taxonomy (NCBI): domain Eukaryota; kingdom Viridiplantae; phylum Streptophyta; class Magnoliopsida; order Poales; family Poaceae; genus Cenchrus; species Cenchrus americanus. The sequence goes on along the minus strand of OX387242.1, from coordinate 149,902,282 downwards.
ATTTCCTGCCCATGAACTGGACCCGTTGTCGGTGATAATGGAGTTTGGCACTCCAAAGCGATGGATGATATCAGTGAAGAACGTCACCGCTTGCTCTGCCCTGAGGTTCGTAATGGGGCGCACTTCTACCCACTTGGAAAACTTGTCGATCGCGACCAACAAGTGGGTGAAGCCACCGGGCGCCTTCCGCAGGGGCCCAACGATGTCCAGCCCCCACACAGCGAACGGCCATGTTATGGGGATGGTCTGCAAGACATGAGCGGGAAGGTTGGACTTGCGGGCGTAAAACTGGCATCCCTCACAGGTGCGTACGATCTCGCTGGCGTCCACGACCGCGGTAGGCCACTAAAAGCCTTGGCGGAACGTGTTGCCAACGAGGGTACGAGGCGCGGCGTGATGGCCGCAGATCCCAGCGTGGATGTCCCGCAGGAGCTCGCGCCGCTCGGGGATGGGCACGCACCGCTGCAAGATGCCGGACGCGGCGCGCTTGTACAGCTCGCCGTCGACAAGGGCAAAGGACTTGGCCATCCTGGCGACGCGCCTGGCCGCGGCCCGGTCCGGGGGGAGTTCCCCTCGAGCCATCCAGGCGACATACTTGTCGCGCCAGTCAGCCTTGACAGGGGCTGGCTCGATGTCCATCACATCAGCGCCGTAGGTGCCATACCCCTTGAGAAGGGAGAGCACGTACCCCTTGTTCGAGGGGTCCTCATCCATGGGTTCCACGCCTGCTGGATTCGAGGGAGCCCCCGAGGGTTCCGCGTGGCTCGAGGGGTGAGGCTTGAGGACAACCGAGGGTTGGGCAATATCACGGGCAAAAACATTCGGGGGGACGGTGATCCGCCCGGACGCGATCTTGGCCAGCTCGTCCGCCTCCTCGTTGTACCGGTGGAGCACGTGATTGAGCTCGATGCCGTAGAACTTGTCCTCGAGGGCTCGCACGGCCTTGCAGTACGCTTCCATCTTGTCGTCATGGCAGCTCGCATCCTTCATGACTTGGTCGATCACGAGCTGCGAATCCCCCCGCACGTCGAGGTGCTTCACGCTTAACTCGATGGCGATCTTGAGGCCGCAGAGGAGGACCTCGTATTCAGCCATGTTGTTTGATGCGGGAAGTGGAGGCGCACCGCGTATCGCATGTGCTCCCCGAGGGGTGACACGAAGAGCAGGACCGCGCCCGCCCCTGATTTCATCACCGAGCCGTCGAAATACAGAGTCCAGCACTCTGCTTGGATCTGCGGCGGTGGCAGCTGCGTATCCTTCCACTCAGCGACGAAATCTGCCAGGATCTGGTTTTTGATGGCCTTGCGCGGGGCGTAGGCAAGCGTCTCGCCCATTAGCTCCACGGACCACTTGGCGATCCTGCCTGCCGCGTCCGGATTGCGGATGATCTCCCCTAGAGGAAAGGAGGAGACCACCGTGACGGGGTGGGCCTCGAAGTAGTGGCGGAGCTTGCGCCGCGCGAGGACCACCGCATATAGCAGCTTTTGGACTTGAGGGTAGCGCGTCTTGGTGTCAGACAAGACTTCGCTGATGTAGTAGACCGGCCGCTGGACCGGCAGGGCGTGCCCTTCCTCCGCGCGCTCCACCACGATTACGGCGCTGACCACTTGGGTGGTCATGGCCACGTAGAGCTGCAGGGACTCGCCGCCCTGCGGCGGCCTGAGTATTGGGGCGCGGGCCAAGGACGCCTTCAGCTTGTCGAGTGCATCCTGGGCCTCGGCGGTCCAAGAGAAGCGCTCGTGCTTCTTGAGGAGGCGATAGAGGGGCAGGCCCTTCTCGCCGAGCCGCGAGATGAAGCAGCTCAAGGCGGCAAGGCACCCCAACACCTTTTGCACCCCTTTGAGGTCCCTTATCGGGCCCATTCGCTCGAGGGCCGCAACCTTCTCGGGGTTGGCCTCGATGCCCCGTTGGGAGACGATGTATCCTAGGAGCATGCCTCGCGGCACTCCAAAGACACATTTTTCGGGGTTTAATTTGACCCCATTGGCCCATAGGCAGCCGAACGCGATGCCAAGGTCGCCAACCAGGTCGTCCGCCTTCCTGGTTTTCACGACGATGTCGTCCATGTATGCCTCGACCGTCTGCCTGACGTGATCTCCAAAAACGTGTTGCATGCAGCGTTGATACGTTACACCCGGGTTTCGGAGGCCGAACGGCATCGTGACGTAACAGAACATCCCGAACGGCGTGATGAACGAAGTCACGAGCTGGTCGGACTCCTTCATCTTTATTTGATGATACCCGGAGTAGGCATCAAGGAAGCAAAGCAACTCACACCCAGCCGTTGAATCAACAATTTGATCAATGCGTGGCAAAGGAAAAGGAACTTTAGGACATGCTTTATTAAGACTAGTGTAGTCTATACACATCCGCCACTTCCCGTTCTTTTTCTTTACAAGTACAGGGTTTGCTAGCCACGTTGGGTGGAACACCTCCTTGATGAACCCGGCCTCGAGAAGCTTCCGTAGCTCTGCTCCGATAGCCCGTCGCCGCTCCTCATCGAAGCGGCGGAGCCGTTGTTGCACGGCGCGGGCATGAGGCAGGATGTCAAGGGAGTGCTCGGCGACCTCCCTCGGGATGCCTGGCATATCCGAGGGGCTCCACGCGAAGATGTCGGCGTTAGCGCGGAAGAAGTCGATGAGCACCACTTCTTATTTTGGATCGAGGGTGGAGCTGACTCTCAACGCCTTGCCCTCGGCGGCCGCGGGGTCAAGGGGCACCTCCTTGGTCTGCTCCGCGGCCTCGAAGTTGCCGGTGTGCTTGGCGGTGGAGTCGAGGTCCTCGTTGACCATCTTCTCCAAGGTGGTCACCAGCGCTTCATCCAGCGCCAGTGCTTCCGCATGCTCTACGCACTCGACGTCGCAGTGGAATGCGTGCTCGATGGACGAGCCCACGGTGATGATGCCGTTCGGCCCCAGCATCTTCATCTTCAAGTAGGTGTAGTTGGGAACCTCCATGAATTTGGCGTAGCAGGGCCGCCCAAGTATGGCGTGATAGGCGCCCTTGAACCCCACCACCTCGAAGGTGAGGGTTTCCTTGCGGAAATTCTTCGCGGTGCCGAACCAAACCGGCAGGTCGATCTGCCCGAGGGGCTGGACTCGCTTGCCGGGCTGAAAGTGCATCTAGGCCCCTAAGTGGATTTTGGTGAATTGAATGACAAGGCGATTAAAGGACTAACGATCTTGTCTAAGATTGTGAGCAGGTTTTCATTATATATTCATGAGCAACCATTGAAGTATTTTAATTATGGATGTATTTTATGACTCACATTTACAAAGACAAGTATATGGTGCAAGACTTCATGAGTTTATTGAAAGAGAACAAGATGATGAGTATACACACTATGGTTCTAAAAATTGGAAGCTTGCATATCCGTTGTCAATCAAGATCAAGCATTTGAAGCGGGATTTTCAAATGAAGGCTATTTGTGGATGAAGCAAAGTGGAACTCAAAGTGGATTGGATAAGTGATGAAGAGATCAACCGAGGTGTCTAGGGTGAGGGACTAAGCAATCTTTGGGGCCGTAGCTAAGACGCCATAAGTGTTTTGCTAGGGTGAAGGTCTAGCATCCGTGGGGTCTTCAAGTATCATATTCAAACCTTAACCGAGGGAAGCTTTGCAAGTCATCAACTCGTTACGATTGGCAACATGGAGTGACCATGGATCCAAGTGTGCATTCTTATGCTATATGGAAAGATCCTAAGTCACTAGCTCAAGTATGGACGTGCTCAAGTCAAAAGCTATGTTGAAAGCCCTCAAGTGGTTATTGATCAAGTATGGCAAGAATTGAAATTGTTCAAGCTCAAGAGATCCTCGAAGCTCGTTTATTCTTTTCTTGAGTATAGGTATGCCGTACTATCAAGAGGGATGCAACTTAGCGAGTTGACCAAGTCGAAGTGCTCTTTAGTTGACCTAAGTGAGATCTAGCCTTTGAGTGAGCTAACTAACCCTCCTAACCTAACCTGGGTCATTTCATCTTGGTGGTGAAGTGCTAGTTTCTTTAAAAGAGGTTTTGGGGGCAACTCGGGCCTGACCGGTCTGACCGGTCAGAGGCACCGGTCTGACCTGTGCCGCTAGCCCAACGGCTCGTTTTTCGAACACCGGTCTGACCGGTGTGGGGCACCGGTCTGACCGGTGCTGCCCGGAGACTAACGGCTAGTTTTCTCCTTTGAGGGGAATAAATACCCCAAGCCCTCTTCAAGTGAGGGTTGCTGCTTCTAGTGTTTTTGCTGAGGTCCCAAGCCATTTCTAACTAGCTCTAAGCCTTAGTGGCTCTCCCCAACCATCTCCTTGTGAGATTTGTGGATTCAAGCCATCATCTTTGTGTTGGGTTGAGGAAGTGAGCTTAGGAGTGACTTTGTGAGCTAACAAGAGCAGTTTCCATAGCTTGAGCACTTTGGTTTCGAGTCTACAACCTTTGAAGCATTTGTTACTCTTGGAGGTTTGCCTCCTAGACGGCTAGGTGTCGCCGGCTAGCTCCCAAGGTTGTGGTGAGCAGCGGGAAGTTTGTGAGGGCTGCGATCTTGCCTCTTCGTGGAAAAGATCACCTTAGTTGAAAGGAGGAGAGTGGTTGAAAGAGACACGGCTTGTTGTGGGAATTGTCCCTTACATGCTCCTCAACGGAGACGTAGCCATTCCTCAGTGGGTGGTGAACTTCGAAAAACAAATCCTTGCTTCTTCGTGTGGTTTGACTCTCTAAGTTGTTCATTCTAGCATATTACATTTGCTTCCGCTTCGATCTACTTGGGTGTGTTACTTGTGTGTGCAGGGCTCATTACTCTGCTTTTGATCTTCTACAAAGGCCACACCCTGAGTTTAGTTCGTGCTAGAAGCCAAGAGGTGCTTGAAGTTGTTTTGCAGATTATCTGTGCTACACCGGTCTGACCGGTGTCACCTGTGAAGACCAGTGCTAGACCGGTCAGACCGGTCATCACCACCGGTCTGACCGGTGGAGCACTGTTAGCTCAAGAGTTTGGGGAGAAAGAGTTTAGTTTGGTCGTTTCGCCTATTCACCCCCCTCTAGGCGACATCAAGGTCCTTTCAATTGGTATCAGAGCCTGGTGCTCCGATTCGAGCTTAACCGCTTGGAGTTCTTCGATGTCGACAACTTGCGAGGTACCGTTTGAGCCTCTAGCTCTAGATGGCTCAAACTATTCTTCTTGGTGATCTAACGTTCTCTTTGCACTTAAGGTTTTGGGCCCTACCGCTGAGAGCATTATGGTTGTGAGTATCCTTCCAAAGGATGAGACATGTGTCTCGCCAATGGACTTGGAGAAGAAGCAACTCAATGCCGTTATTACTAACCTTTTGTGCAGCTATGTATGTAGAGAACTAAAGTACATTATCTTGAAGAGCAAAAAGATTTCCGAAGATGCACATCTCATTTGGAAATTACTACTTGAGTTGGTAAACACCAAATGGGATGAACTCGAGAGCGATGATGAAGATGAGTCAGTGGAGATGTGCCCTACCTCTACAACATCCACTGAGCATCAAGCATCAAACCTCAAGCAAGAAGAAGAGCAAAGAAGCGAGGACGCTGTCCCTCTGCAGGGACCGGTCAGACCGGTGACACCCACCGGTCAGACCGGTGCCAGCAGAGGCACACCAACTTCCTTGATGGCCAAGAAGGAGAAGAGAAGCAAGAAGAAGAGACAAGCCAAAGGGGCTAAGGACCAAAAGATTGAAGCTTCAAGCTCTTCGTCAAAAGAACTTGAACTTCTCAAATCCGAACTTGCATCTTTGGCTTGTAAGTATGAAGCTTTGGCTAACAAATATGATCATGACATCAAATCCTTTGCTTGTAGAGCTAAAATAGAAGAGGATGCCAATGATGTTCTAGAAGCCAAGTTAGCGAAGCTCACTAGCGAGCATATGGTGCTACAAGCTAATCACAATGAACTTGAACTTTCCTATGAGATGCTTGTTGACTCTTATGCAACACTAGAGATAGCCCATGAGGTTGTGCTTTCATCGGTAAAATCTATACAACCTCCATCTCACACATGCACATGCTCACAATTTCAAGTTAATTTATCTTGCGCTAATGATTGTTTGTCTCAAGCAAGCCAATCTAGCATTGAGCATGTACTTGTAGAATCTTGTGATGACCTCATTGTTAAAGAAAATGATAAACTAAAGCAAGAGGTTGAAAAGCTACAAAAGGACTTGTATATGTTGAAGGAGAAGAGCCAAGTGCAACCTTCTCAAGATAACCGTGAAAACATGGTGAAGAAGCTTGAGAAGGGATCAACCGCCACTAGCTCAACCCCTCGACAACATTGTTAACACCAAAATTTGGTAAGGAGTCTGACTTGTGGGTCCGGTTCGATAAAGAGTCCATCTGGTGGAAGGAAGGATATTTTCAGAGATATTCGGCAAAGAGATCTGCGGTCGGCTATCTGCTCCGGTTCGGCAAAGGAACAGTAAAGCTGATTTTGCGGGATTGGATGGTGACGTGGCTCAATCAGGGAGGACGAATGGATGGATAGGCGATCAAGCTTAGAGATAAGTTAGGCAACGAATCCATTCGAGGTTGTACTTGACAGGGTATAAATATGACCCCTGAATGTATGTAACGAACACAATCATTCTTCAATACACACCGGCCTTACGCCAAACCCTAGAGTCCTTTGTCGTGTCGTCGAGTTCTTCGAGAGGGTTCATCGATCCGTCGACCTCCGTGAGTACCGGCAACCTTGTATCATGTCTAGTATCATGCGGTGGATTTAGATCTGATGCAAGTAGTCTTGTTACCATGCTTCGTGTCATGCGGTAGATTCAAGCTTGGTTCAAGAGGGTTTCTTGTTAGATCATGAGCCATGCGGTAGGCTAAGGTCTAGCTTGAAGCTAGTTATCGGCTCTATTAGATTTTTGGCAAGATCCAATAGACTCATTAAGTTACCCCGTGTTATTTTGAGTTTTACTTTATGTTTAATTTCATGTGACAATCTAGATGGGTTTGGATCGGCTTTACCTCTTTTGTGATCCTTGTTCAAGTAGATTTCATGTTTTAACACGTGGATCTTGTGCTTTCCGATAGCCGAAACCGAATCGATCTAGGTTGTTACGTGTTGCGGGTTCAAGCTTGCTAATGTTTGCATAAATCTTGAAAGAGCCGGGTATCATGCGGTAGATGCAGGTTTTTGGGTTGCTTTGGAGCTAGTCATCCGGTGGATTAGATTTCCAAATCAATCTAATAGATTTATTCACTTGGTAATGTTTGTTCCTTCTTCATGGACCCCAAATCGGCTGTTCAGCCGTATTCGGTTATATTTCTTCACGAGTAGAACACGTGCGTTATTCATGCTTTAAATGACGTATGCTTTTAGCTTTCCATATTTAGATTGTATCATGCAGTGGATAGATCTATTTGTGGAAAGTGGTACGGTTTTTCATGCAAGTTGTATCATGCGGTGGATAGATTTGTTTGATATCGTACCCGACGGGTCTTAAAGTAACTAGACATGCGGTAGACTAGTGCTTTGGATCTATGCATGCTTGTTTAATACATGATCATGTCCGTGCTTTACTTTATTCATTTATTTAATGCTAATCTTCATGGGGATCGGTCATGACCTCGTGTACGTGCATCCTTGTTCAAACAAAGACCGATAGCTGTCATGCTTACGTCATCCATTCGGCAATATTATTTTTTCCCCTTTGCGAGTTCCCGAATGGTTGTAGTTCATTGGCAAATAGCTTTCTATAGCTATGTGTCATCCCATCTGGCTTCTTAGCCGTAAATATGGAACTGTCTGGTACCACCCGACAAGTTCCAAGCTTTGGTATCCAACTGCTTTGCCTTTTGTTAATTTTCAGGAAAAATTGACTGGCACGTCTTTTGCTCTCTGCGCATGTGAAGCCAGCTTTGTTCGGCTTGCTGTGTGTTTGGCGTTGAGTGCACGTTTTGCGTCAACACACTTTTTTGGCACGCCCAGTGGGACCACAGCCGAATAGATTCAAGATGCCTGAAATCGGAGACCTCATGGATGTCAACCTTGAAGATCTCTCTCCCGAGCAGCGGCAGCAACTCCAGGATGTCATGGACCAGTTTCAGCAGAAATGTCTGCTGTCGTTCAAGAAAAATAGAAGCGGCGTCCCGTATTTGAAGAACGAGATGCCCAGGGTGTTGCTACCAGGGGAGAGCGATACCACAGCTCAGCAGGAAAAAGAGGAGTGCATGCGAGTATTCCAAGAATCTTCTGATTACATGCTTAGCAAGCACAACAAAGCTTTCCTCGGTGCGCTTCAGCAGATGATGGTGGCCGTCTTTGGCCCGGGCATGGAACAAGCGTTCAGCAAGGCACCCATCCAGGGGGGCACCGTGGAGCTGGGCGAGTCGAGCTCTTAGCCGCCGTTACGGAGCCAGCCACAGCAGCCTCCTCCTCAGAGCTCTGGAAGTCAAGCATTCCAGCACCCTCCGCAAGGCACTGGGGGTCAGCCAGTTCAGCCCCAATTACAAGCTTCAGGAGCTCAGCCAATTCTGCCACCACCACGGAGCGGCAAGACGGGTCGGCCGTGCAACAGCCGAATCCGTACCAGCCTACGTATGGTGATCTAGCGTTCGGCTCGCCCGGGGCCCCACTTGATCCCGGCCGCAGGATTGCTCCGGCGACCAACTGGCTGCAGAGGAACTTGTACGGCGGAGGCTATCATGAGGTGGGAAACTATGGGGCATTTGACGCCTTCCCGCATCCAGGATACGCGCCAGCTGCAGGCGCACAAGAGGATGACGCCCTGGCGCGGAAGATGGCCGAATTGATGCAAAATCAGTTCGGCCTCAAGCCAAAAATGCAAGGACCCACCTATAGGCCGCCGTTCCCAGAATGGTACTACAATGTGCTGTTGCCGCCAAGGGTGAAGCCGCCAACGGAGTTCACAAAATTTTCGGGGCAAGACGACACAAGCACGGTCGAGCACATCACTCGTTACCTCATGCAGCTCGGGGAGTGCTCAGCTGAGGAGACATTCAGGGTCCGCTACTTCCCCGCATCACTGACAGGTCCAGCGTTCCAGTGGTTCTCGTCCCTGCCCCCTGAATCAGTTGCCAGATGGAAGGACTTACAGCGGAAATTCCACGCTCATTATTTCAGTGGCAGCTCGGAGAAAAAGTTGATCGACCTTGCCACCCTGAAGCAGAGGCACAGCGAGACGCCGCTGGAATTTCTTAGAAGATTCAGGGAAGTCAAAGGCATGTGCTTTTCGCTTAACTTACCAGACGACCAGTTGGCTGATATGGCCGTCGCCGGGATGCTGCCTGCCGTGCGTGAAAAGTTGTTCGGGATGGAGTTTGAGAATCTGGGCCAGCTATCGCAGAAGCTATCACTGATGAGCAATCAGGCGTATGGCTTTAAGAAGGATGCCAAATTTGGCAAGCAGCATGACGTCGCTGACGTCTACAACCAGTTCTTGGACAAGGCTGATCTGTTCGAGGATTCTGATGATGAATTGGATGTAGCCGCAGCAGAGATCATGTGGGGGAAGGAGCCTTTGACAATGAATCAGCGCTGGGTCAAGCAGACCAAGGGTACTTATGATTTTGATATCACAAAGGCTGACAAATTGTTCGAGCTCTTAGTGAAGGAAGGCCGAATCAAGCTGCCTGAGGAGCATTCCATGCTTCGGCCCGATGGAGTTAAAGCAAAACGTTACTGTGGCTTCTACGACAGGGATTCACACTCCATCAATGATTGCAGGGTCTTCAGGATGAAGATCCAGAAGGCCATCCAGGAAGGTCACCTTAAGTTCGACAACAGAATGAAGCTGGATGGCCACCCCTTCCCTCAGAACATGTTGGGCTTTTCTGTTAACGTGATAACAGCCAAGGAGAAGGGAAAAGTCAAGGTCTTGACCTCAGCCAGGTCTAGACAAGGTGGAGCAGTGGACCCAGAGCGCCAAGTGACTCTGGAACAGGTGCAAGATGAAGCCCCCCGCATTCTTAGAAGTCACGTCGAAATTGGGGAGTCATCCAGAGCCAAGCCCAGGGTGACATCGCGCATCCTCCTCAACAAGTGGCAGCGCCAGATGGAGAAAGAGCGCTACCAAAAGCGGCGCTACGAGGAGGAGCAGCGTAGAGCCGAAGAAGAAGCACGCAGAAGGGACCAAGAGCAGTACACGCGCGAGCAGGAGCGCGCACACTGGGGATGTGCCTTCTTCAGGCATTGCTGGAATGAGGGTTTAAAGCTGCCCACGTTGAAGAACTGTCCTGAATGCAGTGACAGTATGTTGAGTACAGGCAGGAGACTGCCAATCGCCGATCCGTCCACGAGAGAATTGGAAGGATCCACCCTAATGGGGATCGGCGCCAAAAATTGAAGTCATCGATCACCCCAGGAAGCGTCAAGCTGATCTAAGGTGGACTGATCAAGAAGAGGATGAGGATGACTACATCTGGCAGAAGGGGCAGTGGTGCCCGCCCGGCCTACGCAAGAGTCAGAAGAGACGGGTCCAACGCTTGAGGAACCGTGAACTAAAGCAGGCCGGGATCCAGACAAAGCAGGTGTGGCGCCCCAAGGACCAACCGGAAGGATCGAAGCGTTCGGCTCCAGCATGCATGGTATACTTTTTGCCGAACGAATTCATGGCTCCTGCTAACCAGGTTATGCAGGAGGAAGCTTCCTTCGATGATGAGCAGACCGAGGGGATGATGGCACAATTGGTGCTGGCCAAGCAGGCCATTTTCGACAAGCCGGCCAAGAATCGTCATATGAGGCCGCTGTACTTGAGAGGATACGTCAACGGCAAGCCGTTGACCAAGATGTTTGTCGACGGTGGAGCGGCAGTCAACGTAATGCCGTACACCAGGTTCAGGAAGCTTGGCATGGGCCCGAGCGATCTGACGCCTACAAGTATAATCTTGAATGATTTCGCCGGGAACCCGTCAGACACCAAGGGATGCGCTCACGTGGATTTGATGATCGGGTCCAAGACACTGCTCACCACCTTCTTTGTCATCGAAGGCAAAGGAGCCTACAGCCTGCTGCTTGGGCGGGACTGGATTCATGATAACTGTTGCGTCCCATCCACCATGCATCAACAGCTTATCCAGTGGGTGGACGATGAGATCGAGGTCGTCCAAGCAGACAACTCTGTGAGCGTGGCAAACATGAAACCAGCCTTCTGGGAATACCAAGGCATTAATTGTTTCTCAGGGAAAGACTGGGGAGAAGGTCCTGTTGAACCTGTCAGCAGTGATCAACAGCCGATTCAAGCAGTCGGCTCTTATAGCAATTTTAATGGAGAACCCCGTAGATGGCACTGATGGCAAGTTAGGGCGAGGATTCATGTCGGCTGATAAATTAGAAGAGGTTGACATTGGAAACGGTGACAAGCCAAGGCCGACGTTCATCAGTGCAAATTTGCAGCCAGACTTCAGGGGGAATTTAATTAAGCTTCTCAAAGAATACAAGGATTGCTTCGCCTGGGATTATTCGGAGATGCCTGGATTGGATCATTCCATCGTCGAGCATCGGTTGCCAATCAAGCCTGGTTTCAAACCATATAAGCAACCGCCCCGGAAAATCTACAAGGATGAGGTATTGGCCGATGCGAAGAAGGAGGTTGAAAGGTTACTTGACGCAAACTTCGTTCGGCCATGCAGATATGCGGAGTGGATTTCTAACATCGTCCCTGTATATAAGAAGAATGGAAAAATGAGGGTTTGCATAGATTTCAGGGACCTAAATAGAGCTACTCCGATGGATGGATACCCGATGCCTATTGCCGATTTGTTGATTGACACCGCCGCTGGACACAAGGTGATCAGTTTCATGGATGCCAATGCGGGATACAATCAGATCTTCATGGCAATAGAAGATATTTCAAAGACGGCCTTTAGATGTCCTGGTCATATATGCCTATTCGAGTGGATCGTCATGACATTTGGATTGAAAAATGCCAGTGCAACCTATCAACGAGCCATGAATTACATTTTTCATGAGTTGATCGGCAAGATTGTGGAGATCTACATTGATGATGTGGTAATCAAGTCCCTAAATCATGACACCCATTTGGAAGATGTGAAGAAGACCTTGGAGTGCACCCGGAAACACGGTTTGAAGATGAATCCAAACAAGTGCGCTTTTGGGGTATCAGCTGGAGAGTTCTTGGGGTTTTTAGTCCACGAAGGAGGAATTGAAGTTGGCAAAAAGAGCATGAAGGCCATCGATGAAGTTGTTCCTCCAACTAACCTCAAGGAGTTGCAGTCACTGCTCGGCAAAATCAACTTCGTGAGAAGATTCATTTCAAATTTATCACAGAAGGTGTTGCCATTCTCTCCATTGCTGAAGCTGAAGAAAGATCAGAAGTTCACGTCGGGCGACGAACAACAAAAGGCTTTTGATGAGATCAAGCAGTACATGAAGGAGCCACCGGTGTTGGTTCCTCCTCAGCTAGACAAGCCTTTCAAGTTGTACGTGGCGGCCGATACCCAAACCATTGGATCGGCCCTTATTCAAGAATTCGAAGGGAAGGAGCGGGTAGTAGCATATCTTAGCCGAAAATTACTTGATCCTGAAACCAGGTATTCGGCTGTAGAGAAACTGTGTCTTTGCGTGTACTACTCGTGTACAAAGTTTCGGCACTACCTGTTGAATGCCGAATGCACTGTGTATTCCAAGTTCGATGTGATAAAACATATGTTATCTATGACAATTTTGAACGGCAGGATTGGCAAGTGGATTTTAGCTTTATCAGAGTTCGAGCTGAAGTTTGAATCGGCAAAAGCCATCAAAGGTCAGATCATTGCCGATTTTATAACTGAACATCGTGATCCGTCAATTGATTTGCTTGAGATCACCCCTTGGGCGTTATTTTTTGATGGATCGTCATGTGGTAAAGGTGGGGGAGTAGGGATCCTACTAATTTCGCCTAGAGGTGAGATGTTTGAATTTGCCATCCCTATACGGCCCACTGTCACAAATAACCAGGCTGAGTATGAGGCATTACTTCGAGGGATTCAATATTTGAGAGAAGCTGGGGCCGTTTCAGTTGAAGTTTATGGAGATTCAGAGCTGGTGATCAAGCAACTGAACGGCCAATATGAATGCAAAAGTGAAGCGCTGAGGAGTTACTATGAAGAATGCAGGGAAATCTTGAAGAGCTTCCCGTTGGTAACTCTACAGCATATTCCTAGGGAACATAACGAAGAAGCATACAGACTGGCTCAAAGCGCCTCTGGTTACAAAGAGAGTCAAGAAGCATTTGCTGCGGAAATATGTGCACTAGGGGCGGATCTTGCAGAAGATGATTGGAGGAAAGAGATCGTTGATTACTTGAAAGATCCATCCCGAAAGGTCTCTAGGAAGCTAAGGTACAAGGCCATAAAGTTCGTTCTTCTGGATGACAATTTATTCTATAAATCATTAGATGGGGTATTACTACGATGCCTGGGTCCAGAGGAAGCCAATAACATGATGAGCGAAGTGCACGATGGGATATGTGGAGCACACCAATCGGCCTACCGTATGAAGTGGGTTATTAGACAAGCTGGATGCTTTTGGCCGACGATATTAGAGGACTGCTTTGAGTATTACAAGGGATGTCAGGATTGCCAAAGGTTTGGGAATATTCAAAGGGTCCCTGCATCAGCATTGAATCCCATCATCAAGCCATGGCCATTCAGGGGTTGGGGTATAGACTTGATTGGCCAAATTAATCCACCATCTAGCAAGGGGCATATGTTCATGCTTTTGGCTACCGATTATTTCACTAAATGGGTTGAGGCGATCCCACTAAAGAAGGTGACGTCAGAAAACATGATCGAATTCGTCAAGGAGTACATCATCTATCGATTTGGAATCCCTCAGACAATTACCACTGATCAAGGGGCACAATTCGTGTCACTGGAGTTCAGAGAATTTGCCGAAAGCATGGGGATCAAATTGTTTAATTCCTCTCCCTATTATGCCCAGGCTAATGGTCAAGCAGAGGCTTCTAATAAGATCATGATCAAGTTGATACAGAAGAAGATCGACCAGAAGCCAAGGAGGTGGCATTCGGTACTCAGTGAGGCACTGTGGGCTTACCGGATGGCCCCCCATGGAGCTACAAAGACTTCTCCTTACGAGTTGGTTTACGGGCATCACGCAATTCTGCCTTGGGAGATGCAATCAGATTCAAGGAGGGTGGTGCTACAAAAGGACTTGAGCTCCAAGGATTACAGTGGCCTAATGATGGACGAGCTGGAGGATTTACATATGATCCGTCTTAGGGCCCTGGAAAACATCGAGAAAAACAAACTGCGGGTTGCCAAGTACTACAATAAGAAGGTTAAAGTAAGGCAATTTGCAGAAGGCGATCTAGTTTGGAAAGCGCTATTGCCAATTGGAACTAAATACAGTGAATTCGGCAAATGGTCCCCTAACTGGGAAGGACCTTTCCGTGTAGTCAGATGCGTCCCTGGTAATGCATATATATTGAAAACTTTGCTAGGAGAAGAATTTTCCGCTGCAATAAATGGAAGATATCTGAAGAAATATCATCCTAGCATTGAGATCGATCGATGATTACACACATCTGGCACAGAGATAGCCGGCGCTCAAGAATGAGGCCGCCTTCAGAACAAAAAATCCATGAACAGGAGAAATGGCCAGTGCCTAGATGCATTGCCCTTAGCACAAAAACTACATTACAACTGCTTCTTGCAGGTTTACATTTAACAACCCTGGTGGTCAGATCTCCAAGGAGGTGGGAAGCAGAAGGCGTGGAGAAAGAAGCGAAAGTATGATTCGATCTTTTCTTTACTTCTTCGGCTGCTCCCTCTTCAGTTGTTCCAGGACCACCGTGACGGCAACTTGGAATGCGTGGGGGTGACCATGGTTGGCGGCCTCCACCAAGCTCTCCCAGGCCGTCTTCAGGTTATTGTACCTGTCAGAGACATCTGAAGCGGAGGAATCGATGTTAGGGGCAAGAAATCCAAATGCAAGCATAAGGTCAAGAAGAAGTCAGAAGCGTTTACCCCCTACTAGTGCTTCCAGAGCCATGCGACGCTCGCGCTCGGCTTGGCAACGGGCGATGATGTCCACGAGGCCGTGCTCCAGATGCCGAACGCGGCGGCGCAGTTGATGGTTGGTCCTCTGTTCAGGCGTGGCATCCTCTGCTTCGAGGGAGGAATCGGAGGAGATGTACTCTGGCACATCTTCGGTCCCGATGATTTCTTCAGGGAGCAAATCAAGGCTGGAAGAGGAAAAGAAGAAAACATGAAGCACGAGATCATGCGGAAGAACGAAGAGTAGATCAAGGGAGAACTCACTTCCAAATCGTGCGCTTCTTTGATGAGCTGCTCTCCTGGGGTTGCTTGCCCTTGTCCATGGCTTTGGGGTTTTCTCCTCTTAGGACAGGGGAGGAGATGAAAAATGATGGATGAGTGTGCGAGTGGATTTGCAGAGCATCCCGACAGGCAATTTTATTGACCGAAGGGACACGTTGGGAGTGATGACCGGCCAGTACACACTGTTGGAATACCAAACGGCAGGGTTTTCTTCCAGGTGCGAAGGGTTTTTGCTTGAATAGTGTTTATGGATTGCCAAATCGGGATCTTCTGTGGATTTTGCACCAAGGGATAGCTGTTCTCGCGCGTTCGGCTCGAGATAGTTCCCGGATGCATTCAAAGAAAACAAGATTCACAGATGCAAAATGTAAAGGGGGTCATCACAAAACAAGCACAGAATTCAAAAGTTCTTCATTTATTGCCGATATTTACACATCCCTAATACAATCTAGTCGAAGAGCCTGTTCAACACAGATTGGGGATGAGTAATTTCGGCAATGGCGTCGCCATGGCCATCAAGGCGCTCCAGGATGAGCTCGATCTCCTCAATGTCCTCTGGCGCGCCGCCCCGGAAGCCGCGCGGCCTGGTGGAGTAATCGACGTCCGTGTGCGTCGCCATGGCAGCCAGGCCCAAGGTGGTGCCCAGACGAACGCCATGGGTGGCCACCTCGTCGACGCGGTGCTCCACCGCGGCAAGGCGCTCCGCCGGCGTGTCGCCGCGGGCGTTCACCTTCTCGGCCAGCTGCTCCACCAGCGCCTTCAGCTGGTTGA
The DNA here is from genome assembly GCA_947561735.1 of Cenchrus americanus. Taxonomy (NCBI): domain Eukaryota; kingdom Viridiplantae; phylum Streptophyta; class Magnoliopsida; order Poales; family Poaceae; genus Cenchrus; species Cenchrus americanus. The sequence continues at coordinate 149,886,240 of OX387242.1, read as the reverse complement.
GCTCAGCATCGCGGGCTGCAAGGAGCAAGAAAGAAAAGATTAGCATCAAAAGCCGGGTTGGATCAAGAACTGATCTCAGAGCCGTACCATCGAGGGCTTCCAGCAGCTGTTTGCGCTGGTCCTCTCATTCCAGCTCGGCTATACCCGCCTTCTTGGAGACGTCCTCTAGCTCGCGCCGGGCCGTCTCCAGCTCCTCCCTGAAGCGGAGAGCGTCTTCTTCCCCGTACGGCACGGGGGAGTGGCCGTCGGACTCCGAGGAGTCGTCTGAGAGGGGTTGATTGGCCGGCGCGGGAGATGGATTCCACTGAATCAATCTGAAAAGAAGATGATCGTCAAAACAAGAAGAAGATCAAAAGATGAATCAAAGAAGAGGAATCGACGATCATTGCCTCCGGCGTGCGTTGGCGCTGCTCCCCTCTACCTCGTCAGAGGCGAGGCGGCGGTTGAGGCGGCGCACCATGGTGGTTTGGGATGTGCACTGTTTGGAAAGGAGAAAGGACTGAGATTGGCAAAGATTCGAGAGCTAGAAGGCCTGGTGGAGAGCTCGGGGCACCTACAGTTGCATTTATAGGCCTGGCAAGATGAATCGTGGCTTCGAGTCGTGGCTTTGGAGCGTGGCGCATATCCCAAGAAAATCGGAAGGTGGAAAGGTTTCCTTGGCCAGCCCGCCGACGGGTCGCTTGGAGTTCTAGGCTGAGCCGCATTCAGTTGATTGGTTCGGCTAAGGAGAATCAAAGTGCCATTCGGGAGTTAGCGTTTCTTTGCCGAATGGGTCGTTCAGCATTATATTTGAGGGTACACAGAAGAAAATAAACAAATTACAAGAAAATATCACAAGAACGGCCAATTCGGTTATACATCAATGGGGGCATTCAAATGTTCAGATGTTTCGCAATCACACCACGAGCATTGGATGTTGCCTGACGGAAATTGTCCAATAGTTCTTGGCAATCTTTTTGGGCGCTGGATAAGGTGGTGAGCTCTGCATCGTATTGTTCCATCTTAGCTATAGCCGATTTTGCTTCCTCTTGGGTCTTTTCTATCAATCTGGGAAGCTCGGCTATTTTCTTTTTATCAGCCTCTATCTCGGCCGACGAGCTTCGCGGCCTCCGCTTCTAGAGCGACTTTCTTGGCAACTTTCGGGTCACAAGAAGCACCGGAGGCTAGCCAAGGTGTGTCTCTGTGGTTCTCTGTTTGGGACCGCGCCCGTTCATGGCTCGTTCAGCATCAGATCTCTTCCTTTCGATAGCCGGACGGGGAGCGCAGTTTCCTCAAAGCATGTCTTATGGGCGCATAAAGGGCGTCCAGGCCACAGATAGATACTAGAGGAGCACTGATATCCTCAGGAAGTTCTTGGCTGATCGATTCAAGCATCTCCTCGAAGTGATCAAGATCCTTGAATTGATCTTGTGCATCTCCTTCCAGCCAGGCAACAATTTCTCGAAGCTTTGCTAGCACCTCATCTGACAGAGGCTGGTGCATCTCTTCCGTCGCCTTGGCAACTGGATTGGTCCCCGACGGCAGGATTGATGATGATGGAGCCTGATCCTGAGAAGCAGTACTGCCGAGTTAGAGGTGCTAAAAGTAAAGATGGCAGAGTTAAGTGCAAATGATTACCTCGTGGCTGATTTCCTGAGCAGGGGCAATCACAGGAGAAGTAGGTAAAGCTGAAGCTTCCAAGCTAGAGGGTGTTGATGCAGTTACTGGTAACTCAGGGGCTTCTGGCTGAAGAAGAGTTGGATCCACCTCTGTTGGGATTGTTGTCTCTGCATGACCAACAGGTGATTGTGCCCTTGGAGGACTTGATGGCTCCGGCTGGATTGGGAGATCCATCTCTGGAGAATTTATTACCTCTGCAGAAGGTGATGAAGATGAGATCTCCACTGGGATAGGTAATTCAACCCTGGGTGGACTTGCTTGTTGAGCCACTGGAACATCTACAAGTTGTTCTTCCATTGTCTCCTCTGCAAATGTTAAATTGAAAGGGTAAATGCCAGTGTTCATCCTTAAGAAAGGACAGTAGAGGTCATACCAGTGGATGGGGCATTGGCAGGTGTTGGTACTGAAGGCTGCTGGGCTCTGGTCTGAAAATGCACAAAGATATGATTTATCAAGAACAGAGTAATCTTGTGATCAAGAAGGTAAAGGATTTTACCTCAACAAGAACTTTCTTGACAGTTCTTCTCCTCTTAGCATTTGGAGGAGCAATCAGATGCAGACCTTGCCTCCTGTCAGCAGCAAGGCTAGAAAGGCTGGGATCTGTTGTAGCATACCTGGCCATTAGTTGAGTTAGAGTTGTGGACTTGAATCCCAGTGCTGAGATTGGGCCTTCAGCATTGTAGGTGATATCCCTGGCTCGATGGGCAGGCACTGTGTTCTGTGGATAAGAAGATGAAGGTCAGAATCGTGATTAAAGAGGATATGTCTGATCCAAGGGTTCATTGTATTACCTCTGAAGTTGGCAGGAAATCAGACATCAACTCTGCACAGAACACGTGTACAGGCTCACTGAAGATGTGATCATGGAATTCTTGCCACCAGGAGTTAAAAGTGGGATGAGCTATGGTTGTGGGCACGAAAGGACAGGTATAGGTAGTGGGACTACACACATATTGGAAGACCCTGCTGCTGTGCATACTCTCTTTGATTTCCTCTCTGGGCTTGAGGAATTCATGCAGGAACAATCTTGGGGCATTTGCCCACGTCCAATTTGCCTGGCCATTACATTGGGCTGGTAATATTCATAAGTGCTAGCATTCAACCTCCCTCCATTGAACTCAGCCGGCAGTATGCATGGGCGGATTATGATGTTAAGAATCTCTAAGAATCTCCCATCTTGACGGCCGGGCTCAAAGGAAAATTCGACAGGGAAAGTCAAGGTGTCATTATCCAGATAGGGAAGCCAAAGAGGATTCTGGAAACCTTTGAAGAATAGCTCGAAAAGCTGGCTGATGTCCTGCTGAACAAGAACAGTTGAAGCCGCTTCTCCATAATTCTGGCATCCCCTGGTAGCATTGTTTTCTCCTTCAGGGTGATTGGACGAAGGGAAGAGCCTGGTGTTCAAGTTAACACCAACAATTTGATGCAGGTGAAGCTGCAGCCATATCTGAACGAACCACCAAGGGCCGTTGACACATGCTATCCTTTGGCTGGTGTACATCTGGGTGATAGTTTGGTGAAGCATATGGTATACGCTGCCCAAGAAGAATTTTCCCAGGGGGAGGCGATTGCCACTGGCCAAATGAGACGCCATTGCGATGTGGTTCAGGGTAGGCTCGTTGGCTTTACCACAGAAGACAAATCTGCACAGCCACATATTCAGAAATGCCCTGTATTCAACATAACCAAGGGGATTGTCTTTCATGTGTTTCAAGATGTAATTCTTGTATCCGTTCCCTGGCTTCACCCCTGTTTGCCGTAAGGAATTTTTGAAGTTACAAGGCTGAACGGACCCTGTAATGTCAAGGCTGGTGATCATATATACATCGGCCAAGGTTGGAGACATTGGGCCATGGCCAAAAAGGAAGGCGTTGACGCCGTTTGACCAGAAGTGGCAGGCTGCTATCAGGAGGTCTTCGTTCTTGGGGGTCTCAGCCACGGATAACTCCAAGCACTGGGCGATACGGAGGGTATCCGGGGTTGGTCAATCCACTCTTGTCCGGCGAGAATCCTCCGGTACCAAGTTTTCCGGCCTTGCAATTGGAGGTAACGGCCAGTTCTTGAAAGCGTCTTGCCACTGAGGCGGTGGAGACAGAGCTGCTTTAAAGGGGATTCTCTGAGATTCAGCTGCGATGAAATCTCGAGGGTCAGAGTTCCCCACAGGACCAAGATAATAGGATCTCGAATTGGCCTCGGTGCGAATCAAAAGCTCAGTAGAAGGCTCCTGGAGGAAGAGCGGAAAAGGAAATCTCAGGTAAAATTGAAAACCTAAATGCCGAACGAGGCTTACGGGGGACGAATTTACCTGAGCATATTGGTTCTGAGCTGCCATTGGAGATTTGAGCTCGGAACGAGGGGATCTAGGGTTGGATCTGGATGAAGATTCCGGCGGATTGCGAAGAACACGTGTTGACAGATTTGATTTGAAGTATTCGTGGCTGGAGTCAATTGTGGAACAAAATTACTTTTATCCCACAATTGAAGGGCATGTGTTAACACCAAAATTTGGTAAGGAGTCTGACTTGTGGGTCCGGTTCGATAAAGAGTCCGTCTGGTGGAAGGAAGGATATTTTCAGAGATATTCGGCAAAGAGATCTGCGGTCGGCTATCTGCTCCGGTTCGGCAAAGGAACAGTAAAGTTGATTTTGCGCGATTGGATGGTGACGTGGCTCAATCAGGGAGGACGAATGGATGGATAGGCGATCAAGCTTAGAGATAAGTTAGGCAACGAATCCATTCGAGGTTGTACTTGACAGGGTATAAATATGACCCCTGAATGTATGTAATGAACACAATCATTCTTCAATACACACCGGCCTTACGCCAAACCCTAGAGTCCTTTGTCGTGTCGTCGAGTTCTTCGAGAGGGTTCATCGATCCGTCGACCTCCGTGAGTACCGGCAACCTTGTATCATGTCTAGTATCATGCGGTGGATTTAGATCTGATGCAAGTAGTCTTGTTACCATGCTTCGTGTCATGCGGTAGATTCAAGCTTGGTTCAAGAGGGTTTCTTGTTAGATCATGAGCCATGCGGTAGGCTAAGGTCTAGCTTGAAGCTAGTTATCGGCTCTATTGGATTTTGGCAAGATCCAATAGACTCATTAAGTTACCCCGTGTTATTTTGAGTTTTACTTTATGTTTAAATTCATGTGACACACTTTTGCCCAATCTAGATGGGTTTGGATCGGCTTTACCTCTTTTGTGATCCTTGTTCGAGTAGATTTCATGTTTTAACACGTGGATCTTGTGCTTTTCGATAGCCGAAACCGAATCGATCTAGGTTGTTACGTGTTGCGGGTTCAATCTTGCTAATGTTTGCATAAATCTTGAAAGAGCCGGGTATCATGCGGTAGATGCAGGTTTTTGGGTTGCTTTGGAGCTAGTCATCCGGTGGATTAGATTTCCAAATCAATCTGATAGATTTATTCACTTGGTAATGTTTGTTCCTTCTTCATGGACCCCGAATCGGTACATTCAGCCGTATTCGGTTATGTTTCTTCACGAGTAGAACACGTGCGTTATTCATGCTTTAAATGACGTATGCTTTTAGCTTTCCATATTTAGATTGTATCATGCGGTGGATAGATCTATTTGTGGAAAGTGGTACGGTTTTTCATGCAAGTTGTATCATGCGGTGGATAGATTTGTTTGATATCGTACCCGACGGGTCTTAAAGTAACTAGACATGCGGTAGACTAGTGCTTTGGATCTATGCATGCTTGTTTAATACATGACCATGTCCGTGCTTTACTTTATTCATTTATTTAATGCTAATCTTCATGGGGATCGGTCATGACCTCGTGTACGTGCATCCTTGTTCAAACAAAGACCGATCGTTGTCATGCTTACGTCATCCATTCGGCAATATTACTTTTTCCCCTTTGCGAGTTCCCGGATGGTTGTAGTTCATTGGCAAATAGCTTTCTATAGCTATGTGTCATCCGATCTGGCTTCTTAGCCGTAAATATGGAACTGTCTGGTACCACCCGGCAAGTTCCAAGCTTTGGTATCTAACTGCTTTCCCTTTTGTTAATTTTCAAGAAAAAATGACTGGCACGTCTTTTTCTCTCTGTGCGTGTGAAGCCAGCTTTGTTCGGCTTGCTGTGTGTTTGGCGTTGAGTGCACGTTTTGCGTCAACAAACATACACCATCCCACAAGAACAAGGTTCAAGAAAAGAGCGAGAGTGAGGAAATCAAACCCCAATATCGCCCGATCAAGCACAAGGCACAAGAGTCACTCTCCAAGAAGCCTAGAGGCCCCAACAAGTGGAGGGTGTGCTACAAGTGCAGAGAGAAGGGACACCTTGCCGACTCGTGCCCAAAAACAACAACGGGCAGTGGCTCTGACCGTGACCGGTCAGACCGGTGTATACCACCGGTCAGACCGGTGCTGGCCAGGGCAGCCCCACTTCAAGCAAACAAGGCAAGGAAGCCACCTTCTCCAAGAACAAGTCTCAGAAGCAAGTGTACAAAAGAAATTACAAGGAATGGTGTGACCAACAAGAACAAAAGTCGCATTTGCTACGAATGCCGTCAAAAGGGTCACATGGGCAAGGATTGCCCAAATGGTAACGTTCCTAAATCAAACTTTGTCAATTATGATTTCCATAAGCTTAGGAACGATAGGAATAGAACTTGTGCTATAATGTAGCATGAGGGCTATTTGGGTTCCTAAGCACCTTGTGACTAACCCAATAGGACCCAACAAGTGTTGGGTACCAAGAAATGCTTACTGAGCTTGCAGGTTGAAACAGATGCATTGAGCACATGGTTGGACGACTTGGAAATCTTGATGGACTCAATTAACCATGTGAAGAGCAAACTCATATAAATCGTGAAATCAATGACATCTCGGTAACCAATGCTCTAAATTGAGTCTAGGTCACTTTTGGTCCTTGGTGAACACTCATGTGAAGCTCTTCTTGCATGAGCAAAGCATGAGGTGGTGACTTTGACTATTTTTATGAAAATTTAATTTCTCATGCCATTCGATGCTTTTAATGGCTCTCTAGTAGAGCAATGCCTTATCCCTGATTGCAGGATTTAAATTAGTGATACATTCACTCACTCAAGGAAAAGGGAAAGAAAAAATCACCAAAATGATGACAGGTGGTGGTCACCGGTCTAACCGGTGACATGCACCGGTCTGACCGGTGCCAACGCAGCAAGTGCAAATTGGGCGGGTGACCCGACACGAGTGCCCAGGTGACCCGGTACGCCTCTGTATGCTGCAGGGTGACCCGGCATGAGTGCCCGGGTGACCCGGGGTTGTCCAAACCCTCAAGAAGAAGGGTGATTTGGCGTCAAAGGTTATGAGAAGCTAAACACATGTCAATTGTCAAAACATTCATGTGTTATGACCATGTTTTGGAATGAGCCTCAACATGTTCTTAATTGAACAAAGTGCCTTGGTCGAGAAATTCAAATTCTCTAGCACTACTTAAAGGGGAGCTCATTACAAAACTTGAGTCACTTGTGGGACTAACAACTTCTTCTAAGTGATCTTGTAGTCTCATTCGTTTGTGCATCTCAAAGGAAGCTCTCGATAAGCGTAACGTCCAAAAGAACAAGTAAGAGCTAACACCGTTTGTAATTTAATATATGCACAATTGAAATGGTCTTAAGGCAAAGGTATGTTTCACGAAACTCATTGGAATACCGCAATGCATCTAGGCCATAACATCATGCTAGTGTGCCATCCTTAGCATGTGATTGCTTCAAATGGACCTCTTGAGCTCCTCTCTAGATATCTGGTTGATATCTTTACTTCCACTCGTCTTTGTGTCTCGAGGATGAAGATATGAGCCAAATATGCTTGTTAGGGCATTCATTTGAAGTGGATGCATGCACTTTGTGATATTGGATAGATTTTTCGAAAAGTCAACTAGCATGTATAGGAAGTGTGCTTTCTTTGAAAAATATTTGGTTCTTGGTCTTAGTGACTCAATCAACTTAGTTGTGACTATAGTTCTCCTTGTTTGATTGATGGCTAGTCACAATTAAGAAGATTTTCTCAAGTCCCTAAAATCCATTCTTATTTATCTCTCTCAATCTTGGAAGGATCAAGAATTCACAAATAAATTGGTTAATCCTCCATTCTTCTAAGAATTGATGGTTTTTGGATCAATATCATCTTATTATCTCATATCCAAAACATCTCTAAAGGTTGACATGGAAACTCTTTGTTGTGGCTCAAAATCTGTTTCTCAAGGGTGCACCGGTCTGACCGGTGCAAGCCACCGGTCTGACCGGTGGTGACCTTGAAGTCACATAATCGTGTTTATGCAACCTAAGTAGATGAGAATTGTCCTATAACATATTTGGAGAAGTTTTAAGGAGCAAAATCTCAAAAAGGAGGAAAAGGGCCGGTACTACCGAGGGCGTGTCAGTTCTACCGATAAGGACTCTCTGTTGAATTTTCTCAGGATCTTCGGTTCTACCGAGGGTGGGTCGGAAAAACCGATATGGCCTCTCTGGCTTGCCCAGCGGCTGTCACCGGTCTGACCGGTGACCGTCACCGGTCTTACCAGTGACGCCCGGCGGCAACCCGTGGGGCCACAGTAAAAGGAATCCTTTTTACCCCCCTTTCCTTCTCTCTCCTCTATCATTCACCACCCTCTCCTGCCTCAAACCGTCAAGAACACACCCCTCTCTCTTCCCTTCTTCACCTTTCTCAAGATCCATGGTGATTTGAAGATTGAACCAAGGAAAGGCCTCAAGATTGGAAGCAAAAGGATCTCTCAAGGCCCCTCTTCACTTTCCCCTTCGAGTTTCTTGGATTTAACTCGAGTTCCACTCTCCAAAGGTATTCAAACCTTTCTTTTGCCCGATCTCCTCACATGGTGCAAAGTTTTGAATTCCCTTTGGTAGAACATCTTCTGAGATCACCTAGAAGACTTTCCTTTAGATCCATAACGTTTTGTTGGACACATTGTGACAAATCATGAATTGGGGTCGGATGGCCTTCACCGGTCTGACCGGTGGCCGTCACCGGTCTGACCGGTGGCGCATGTCCACCCCCAAATTGTGTTTTCTTCATGTTTTTCAACACATATCTATTCTAGGATGTCTTTTGTTCATCTAGACCAAATCTCAGATTAATAGTTGCTCGGAATTGAATGTGGGAGCAATTGGCTGCGTTGCGGGTGGCACGGTCGGCGGTGCCCTCACCGGTCTGACCGGTGTGGCCCAGAACAGACCCAATTGTTCTGAACTTTCAAGATTCAATTCCAATTCAACTCAATCTTTTTCCTAGAGTCTTATACACTCTTGTCATCATATTTGTGACTCAGGACAGCAGCTATGGTGTGGGAAAAGGAAGGGGCAAAGAAAAGAAGAGAAGAAGTCCTCACTCGTCGAGGAGCTATCCCCGGAGATTTTGGGGAAGGGGGCAGCACTGTCAACATCAGCGGCAAGAGATTGAGACGCCGCTCAGCCCAAGCAAGTACTGTGGATCCCAACTTAGGAGGTGACACCGGAACTAGCAGTGATGACAATGTCGAGGATGAGACCTTTCCGGGTCAGTTTGAGCTGAGGAGGCACCAGGGGGCTGGGTCTGACAGTGATGAGGATGAGGATGAGGATGAGGAGGAAGAGGAAGAGGATGTGGATGCCATGGAAGAGGACGACGACGATCAGGGTAGGTTGAGGATCATGCCACCCACTTACATTTACCCTGACAGGCCGGTGAAGTACCACGGCGCCGGCATGACCAAGGCCCTAAATAAGCTGAGGGACAAAAATCCATATGAGGAGGGCAAGACCGCTTCGGATCCGAGGTTTTGGGCTAAATTTCAACAAGATTACTATGCTACAGTGATTATCAAGAAGCCCAAAATCACACACAAGGCACAATATGTGGATTGGGATTACATGGAAAGGAAAGGAGACCCTATATTTGATGAAGTCATGAGCAATTGTGAGAGGCAAAGGGTCAAAACACTCATGGGGTTCCGGCAGGATTGGAACAAGGAGATCATCGCCCAGTTCTTTGCCACGGTGCACTTTGGTTACATTGAGACCGATAGGGCTATGATATGGATGACCAATGGTCAAAAGTACTCCATTACCTTCCACAGATTTTTGAGGTGCTTTGGGATCATGGCGGGAGATGGGGAGTTGAGGAAGCTCCATGACGAGGGAGAGCTGGAGAAGGATGCTTTGCATGTGATGTACCCTCGTGGTGAGCATGCTAACTATGGGAAGGTGAAGAACACCTACACCTACTTCGCTGTCCTAAATAGGCTCCTTAGGGTGTCTATTACACCTAGAGATGGGAACCCCTCAGAAATCACAAAGTTTCAGAAAAACTTGATGGTGGCTTTGAGGCTGGGAGCTCCAGAGTTTAGTGTTGGGGACTTTATTTGGCAAGAGATCAAGCACTTATCCGAGGACCCCAAGAAAATTTGCAGCTATAGTCCGTATATCATGTACATGATTGAGAAAGTTGCAAAGACGGAGTTCCCGAAAAATGTGACGCACAAGCCTCTGAAGCTCAATCCCAGCAAGAATCCTCGATTTCCATCTCCTAGAGTTGAGCATGCACCGGGTCATGAGGAAGAGATCTTTGAGGTGGGAGCAGCTCGACCAGATTTGCCTCAGGCAGGTGCTCGAGCCGGCACCGTCCCCGACCGTGCCGAGCACCGGTCGACCGGTGGGGTGGGCGGCGACCGGACGAGCCACGCGCAGATCCACCTCCCCTTTGAAAAAGTTTCTCAACTTCATATTTGGGATGTGCAGGAGCCAGCATGACATCCAAGTTGAGCAACAAAGGTCGAAAAGGGCTAATAAGCAAATGAGGGACACGATGAAATTGATGCACAATGCCCAAGGCTTTCAACCTCCTCGCTCTCCACCATCTCCAGAATCTCCTCGGGTTGAGATACCTTCCTTCGAAGAAAGGATGAGAGGATTCGCCAACTCCGACTTGCTTAACCAATATGGCCCCATGTTCTTCGAGTCCGGGCAAGAACAAGGATCATCCTCATCGGTTCCTCCTCCACCTCCACCATTTGTACCTCCTCCTCCGGACGTAGCAGGATCTTCTCACTTCATGGATGAAGAGCAAGCACCCCCACCTCCTCCACCTCCCGAGCAAGTACAGGATTGTGGCGCTCGCTTCTCCGCCGAGATCTTTGGCTACAACCCTTATTACTATGGTAAAAACTGCGCTCCTATAGCTCATCCATCTCAAATCACCGTCTCGGAGTCCATTTATCTAAACTCTCCCTTGCATTGGATACTTGACAAATCTCAAATAGGAGGGAGCTCTCACCCAGGAGACGGATCTCAAGGACAGTGATCAACAGCTGCTTCTTCTCCAGGCCCTTCTTGGATGCTTGATGACAAAGGGGGAGAAGAATCACGATTAAAGCCACAAGCCTGCGCTGTCTGGGTTGCTGTCTGTGTTGCACCGGTCTGACGGGTGCCCTGCACTGGTCTGACCGATGCCTGCTGGCTGATGAGAGAAGCCATGTAATAAGTTAGAACTTTAACTTAGTGGACTTGAGAACATTTGTGTGAGTGCTACTGTGTGTTTTAAACCTTATTGTAATATTTAAGCGACTTTATTGCTAGTTTGTGATGCGTGAATTGAATGGTGTTTGTTTGTGTTGGCTAAATGGAGCAAAGTGATCTAAACCAGCTTGCAACCCTGGCATGATCACCTTGGACCAAATAGAACGCACTTCTGTTGCTTTGTGCGCTGACTGGACCTGACCGGTCTGACCGGTCAGGGGCACTGGTCTGACCGGTGACGCCAGGTTGAGCGTGCTGGCTGGACCTGACCGGTCTGACCAGTCAGGGGCACCGGTCTGACCGGTGCTGCCTAGTCAGCTCACTTTCCTTTGCTTTGTGCATATCTTGTCATACGTATCACGGATTTTATTTTGTCGTTCACACATGTTGCACTCCACTGATTCTAAGATATAGGGGGAGCTCACACGTGTTTTCTTCCAAATTTGTGCTAATGGCATTTAAGGCCAACTTTTTGAAATCCAACTCAAAGCACAAATTAAGGGGAGCTCTAGCTATATCTAAGAATCTAAATGCGCTTTATTGTTTTATTTGTAAGCTTTAATTGAGTTGTCATCAATCACTAAAAAGGGGGAGATTGAAAGTGCATCTAGGCCCCTAGGTGGATTTTGGTGAATTGAATGACAAGGCGATTAAAGGACTAATGATCTTGTCTAAGATTGTGAGCAGGTTTTCATTATATATTCATGAGCAACCATTGAAGTATTTTAATTATGGATGTATTTTATGACTCACATTTACAAAGACAAGTATATGGTGCAAGACTTCATGAGTTTATTGAAAGAGAGCAAGATGATGAGTATACACACTATGGTTCTAAAAATTGGAAGCTTGCATATCCGTTGTCAATCAAGATCAAGCATTTGAAGCGGGATTTTCAAATGAAGGTTATTTGTGGATGAAGCAAAGTGGAACTCAAAGTGGATTGGATAAGTGATGAAGAGATCAACCGAGGTGTCTAGGCTGAGGGACTAAGCAATCTTTGGGGTCGTAGCTAAGCCGCCATAAGTGTTTTGCTAGGGTGAAGGTCTAGCATCCATGGGGTCTTCAAGTATCATATTCAAACCTTAACCGAGGGAAGCTTTGCAAGTCATCAACTCGTTACGATTGGCAACATGGAGTGACCATGGATCCAAGTGTGCATTCTTATGCTATATGGAAAGATCCTAAGTCACTAGCTCAAGTATGGACGTGCTCAAGTCAAAAGCTATGTTGAAAGCCCTCAAGTGGTTATTGATCAAGTATGGCAAGAATTGAAGTTGTTCAAGCTCAAGAGATCCTCGAAGCTCTTTTATTCTTTTCTTGAGTATAGGTATGCCGTACTATCAAGAGGGATGCAACTTAGCGAGTTGACCAAGTCGAAGTGCTCTTTAGTTGACCTAAGTGAGATCTAGCCTTTGAGTGAGCTAACTAACCCTCCTAGCCTAACCTGGGTCATTTCATCTTGGTGGTGAAGTTCTAGTTTCTTTAAAAAAGGTTCTGGGGGCAACTCGGGCCTGACCGGTCTGACCGGTCAGAGGCACCGGTCTGACCTGTGCCGCTAGCCCAATGGCTAGTTTTTCAAACACCGGTCTGACCGGTGTGGGGCACCGGCCCGGCCGGTCTTTGCGGGGACTAACGGCTAGTTTTCTCCTTTGAGGGGTATAAATACCCCAAGCCCTCTTCAAGTGAGGGTTGCTACTTCTAGTGTTTTTGCTGAGGTCCCAAGCCATTTCTAACTAGCTCTAAGCCTTAGTGGCTCTCCCCAACCATCTCTTTGTGAGATTTGTGGATTCAAGCCATCATCTTTGTGTTGGGTTGAGGAAGTGAGCTTAGGAGTGACTTTGTGAGCTAACAAGAGCAGTTTCCATAGCTTGAGCACTTTGGTTTCGAGTCTACAACCTTTGAAGCATTTGTTACTCTTGGAGGTTTGCCTCCTAGACGGCTAGGTGTCGCCGGCTAGCTCCCAAGGTTGTGGTGAGCAGCGGGAAGTTTGTGAGGGCTGCGATCTTGCCTCTTCGTGGAAAAGATCACCTTAGTGGAAAGGAGGAGAGTGGTTGAAAGAGACCCGGCTTGTTGTGGGAATTGTCCCTTACAAGCTCCTCAACGGAGACGTAGCCATTCCTCAGTGGGTGGTGAACTTCGGGAAACAAATCCTTGCTTCTTCGTGTGGTTTGACTCTCTAAGTTGTTCATTCTAGCATCTTACATTTGCTTCCGCTTCGATCTACTTGGGTGTGTTACTTGTGTGTGCAGGGCTCATTACTCTGCTTGTGATCTTCTACAAAGGCCACACCCTGAGTTTAGTTCGTGCTAGAAGCCACGAGGTGCTTGAAGTTGTTTTGCGGGTTCTCTGTGCTACACCGGTCTGACCGGTGAGGCGCACCGGTCTGACCGGTGTCACCTGTGAAGACCAGTGCTAGACCGGTATGACCGGTCATCACCACCGGTCTGACCGGTGGAGCACTGTTAGCTCAAGAGTTTGGGGAGAAAGAGTTTAATTTGGTCGTCTCGCCTATTCACCCCCCCTCTAGGCGACATCAAGGTCCTATCACGGGCGCGACGCCATGGAACGGCATCGTGCTGGGCTGCAGCTGGTCCAACCCGATCCCCAGCAAGCGCAGCGTATGCGCGTAGAGGATGTTGAGGCTGCTGCCCCCGTCCATCAAGACATTTGAGAACCTCGCGTTCCCAATGATCGGGTCGACCACCAGCGGGTACTGGCCCGGGTTGGGGATGCGGTTCGGATGGTCTTCCCGGCTGAAGGTGATGGCGTCCTCCGACCAGTCGAGGAAGGATGGAGGCACCTTCTCTGCGGCGAGGACCTCGTGCCGCTCCCGCTTGCGCTGGCGTGTCGACATGTCGACGGTGGGTCCCCCGAAGATGAGGAACACGTTCTCCACGGCGGGAAAGCCGCCGGCGTCGCCATCTCCTCCGTCCTTCTTGGCCTCCGCGTCCTTTGCGGCGGCGCGGCCATAGAACTTCATGAGCATGTCGCATTGCTCAAGGGTGTGGTTCACTGGGGTTTTGTGATATGGACATGGCTTTTTTAGCATGTCATCAAACACCCCCGGACCTCGAGGGGCCGGTCGAGGGCCTCGTCGAGCCGGATCAACAGCAAGGGCCTCGGCATCATCGCCGTCGCGCCCCAGCTCGCGCGCCTCGCTGCGCGGCTTCTTTCCCTTCTTGCCCCGCTTGTCCTTCCGGTGCGGCTCCCTGGACTTGCTGCCCTCTGCGGGCGCATCGTCCGAGCGCTTTCCCTTCTTGCCGTCGAAGATCGCCCCCACGGCCTCCTCTCCTGAGGCGAAGCTGGTGGCGATGTCGAACAGCTCGTTGGAGTCCGCGGGCGGGCTGCGTCCCAGCTCTCGCACGAGGTCCCGGCACGTGGTGCCCTCGAGGAAGGCGTGCACAATCTCGGATCGCCACGCTGGGGAGCTCTGTACAGCGCTTGGAGACGTGCCGTATGAAGTCCCGCAGCGACTTGCCGGGCTTCTGGGTGCAGGAGCGCAGGTCCCAGGAATTTCCAGGGCGCACGTACGTGCCCTGGAAGTTTCCCATGAACGTGCGGACCAGATCGTCCCAGTTGTGGATCTGGCTGGCGGGCAGGTGCTCGAGCCACGTCCGAGCCGAATCGCCGAGGTGTAGGGGCAAGTTGCGGATGATGACCTCGTCGCTGGTGGCCCCGCCCAACTGGCACGCCAGGCGGTAGTCATTGAGCCATAGGCGGGGGTCCGTTTCCCCGTTGTACTTGACGATGGTCGAGGGCTGGCGGAAGCATTGGGGGAAGGCCACCGCACGCATCTCCCGGATGAACACACGGGTCCCCGGGGGCTCCGGCGTCGGAGAGCGGTCCTCATCGCGGTTGTAGCGTCCACCCCGTCGAGGGTGGTAGCCTACCGCCGCTCGCGCATCCGCCTTGCTCGTGCGCCGGGCGTTAATGACGTTGCGGGCGTCACCGTCCAGTGCCCTGCGCGTGTCAAGGAGCCGCTCCTTGGCCGGCGCGCGTCCTGGGTTAGCGGGTCGTCCCGCAGCTTCGCCTGCATGGACCGAGGGTTCGCCCCCTTGTGCAGCCCCGTCCCCTTGTGCGTCCCCCTGCTGGCGGATACGCGACGCTGAGCTTTCGGCCTGTTGGACGGCCGCTTGCTCGATGAGAGGCTGCACCTCGCGGTGCAGGTTCCGCGCTTCAGGGGTCGAGGGTGCCGGCATGGCCCGTAGCAATGTTGCGGCGGCAATGAGCTTTTGACTTGCCCGTGGAGGCGCGTCCGGGTTGTCGATACTCCTCTGCCAGCTTGGCCTCGAGCTCGCGAGCCTGGGCTAGCTGTGCGTTGACGTCGGCCCCAGCAGGGGTGCTCAGCCCCGCAGCTAGGCGTGGAGCGATCCCTGGGGCAGGCGTGACCTCCCCGTCGCCGGCGCCTACCGCGCCGGTGGCGTTGGCTGGATCGTTGGCGATGACGACGCAGCACTCCCGAGCGGGGTCGTAACTCCCGGTGCTGGAGTCGTCGGAGCAGCCGAACCAGTAGTCCGTAGCGTCAAGGAAACGCCTGAACATGACCGGGTCCGGCACGCCGGAGAAGTCACACTCCGCGTACCCGTGGAGGTTGGTGGGTGGCAACGTGTCAAGGGAGCCCAGGGACGACTCATCGCCCGCGGAGGCGCCGGGATCCCTGGCGACGAAGACGTGACGACCAGGGGGAACCCTACGCATCGTGGTGTTGACATTGGCGTTGTAGGCCGTCGTGGCACCACACAGACCAATGGGACAGCGCGGTCCGGAGACCGTGCGCTGTCCCACTGGGGCGGTGGCTGCCGTGGTGACGGGCGCGCCGCATTGAGAGGCGGCGCGCTCGGCCTACCGTCGCTCGGACCGCGCACGGCGCGCGCCGGCCGGAGCGGCGGCGGCGTTGTGGCGTCGACGGACCCGCGGCATCCGTGCCGGCGGGCGCCGGCGTCGTGGTGGTGCGCGCAGCAGGGACCGGAGCGGACCCGGCCTGGCGCCGCGCGCGGAGCTCCTCACGGTTGGTGAGGTGCATCAAGTAGCCGTTCCCCGTGGCCTGAAAGTTCAGGCCCCCAAACCGGATTTCAAACCCGGCGGGGAGGGGGTCCGAGCTGCCCATGCAGTAACGCGTGCCGCGGTACTCAGTGCGGATCACCATGGAGGGAGTTGACGATGGATTGACCTTAGGCGCTCAGATTGCCCCACGGTGGGCGCCAACTGTCGGTGCGGAATGTGGTCCCAACACTAACCAGTAATAAGCGCCGAGGTCTCTCCCTCAATGGTTGATGCTAAGCAATAAGAGACACAGAGTTTATCCTGGTTCCGGTCGAGGGGCCGTACGTCCAGCAGTGGTGTGCTCAAGGCACTATATTGCTCAGCACCGGGGGTGCCTGTAGTGGGGCTGCTACAAGCAAGGCGGGAGAGGAAGCGTGGCTTCCAAGTCCCTGTGGAGTGGCTGAAGATGTTGTGGGAGAATTGGAGAGCAAGTGCGTGAGGCGATCTGTCTCGCGTTGTGATGTGTTCTGTCGTGTGTCGTGGTCCGTTGTCCCCTGCGGCAGGGGGGTTCGTCTTCCTTTTATAGACCAAGGAGAGAGCGAATCACATGCGTGCCGCGCTATTTAGCTACGTGGGGGGGGTGTGGTGCGCTAGGCTGTAGAGTAGGCGGCCGCCTGGACGGTCCTTGCAGCGATCCGGCCATCATCGCGTATCTTGTACCCGAACAGTGGCGGCTTCGAGGGTAGAAGGGCAGCGGACGGCTGTGATGTCTTCAGATGGGCTCGAGGGAGCTGCTGACGTTGGTCCGTACGGGGCACAGTGGCAGGTAAGGCGATGTCCCGTTCCCGCACGCTCTACAGCGCAGGAGCTGTTGCCACGGCGCCCAGCGTGGGTTCGTATGCGCGGGGGCGGCAGCCATGCTGTTAATAGTGGCGGGGATGGCGCCCCGCTGTCCTAGCGCCTGCACCTAACCCTGCAAGATCACGAGAAAGCGGATCGAGGGTGCGGCCGGCCCCCCTCCGAGGGCTCGGCGCGTTAGCCGTACCGGAGTAGGCGGCGCGGCGTCACGGGGCCGGCACCGGCACCGGCCACGCCGCACAGTCCCCCACAGTGGCGGGGATGGGTTCCCTCATGGGGAGTTGGTGCGACGACGCACGGGATGCGAGCCCCAGGCGCATGATGGCGTCGCCCCGCCGTCGTCAGGGCATTAAATGCCCGTGTAAGGGAGCAGGCGCGCGCGTGCGGAGCGCCCTCGAGCGAGGCGACCCCGTTCGAGGGCAGAGCGGACTCTCGAGTGAGGCGGAGCCCGCTCGAGGTAAGCGCACCCCCTCGAACGGGGCGGAGCCCACCCGAGGGAGGCGCGCATCCTCGAGCGAGGCGAAGCCTGCTCGAGGGGATCTTCGAGTGGGCCGCCTTGGTGGGCCGTTGGGGCCTTCGCGGCGTGGGCCGTGTCCTGCATGGTTAAGTAAGGTGTGTTTGGCTTTGGCTCGTTGCGGGTTTCAAGTGAGGATTTCCCAGTTGTTAAAGGGGACCCCTAGGGCTGTCTTCGACAAATGTCGAGCTTCATCTTCTTCAAGGTCTTGGTGAAAAGGACGTTGAGCCCGCTTCCACCATCAATGAGGAACTTGTTGAGGCTGGAGCCCGCGACCACCGGCTTCAGGACGAGAGGGAACCGCCCTGGTTCGGAGAAGTTTGTCCATTGATCCGCGCGGGAGAAGGTGATGGGTACCTCCGACCACCTGAGAGGGGTCGGAACCGCTGGTTCAATGCTCATGACTTCTCGGCGAGTAGCCTTTTGTTCCGTCTGCTGGGTAGTCCGCCGAAGAGGACGTTGACAGTCTTGTCGGGTTCCTGGAAGTCGTAATTGCCTCCGTCGTTCTTATTCTTGCCTTTCTTGTCATGAGGGTGCAGTGGCTCTGGAGTACTCTTGAGTGCTCGCCTGAGTTGGTAGCACTGCTCGGTGGTGTGGTTGCCGTCCAGATGCCACGGGCACTTCTCTTTCAGCAAGTCTTTGAAGACGCCAGAAGTCTTCTTCGAGTTCTCCTTCACAGGGCGCTAGATAGCCGCGATAGTGTTGTCTGGCTTGCGCTTGTGGTTGGGACGCGAGTAGTTGTTGTTGTTGCGACCGCCTTGGTTCCCGTTGTTGCCGCTGCCGCCGCCCGTGTTCTGTTTGCTCTTGCCACGGATAGCATCGTACTTGGTGTTGGCTTTGTCTTCTTCATTCGCAGGACGTTATCATGTCTTTGAGGTGGGGGATGGACTTGGGGCGGCGGCGACCGAAGTCTTCGAAGGTGCGACAGTGGTAGAAGCCGTCTTGGAAGAGGTCGATGACCTCCTTGTCGGTGACGTCGACTACGGTGGCGCGCTTGTCGAAGAAGCAGCGCATGTACTTGCGGAGGGTCTCGCCTTGTTCCTGCTTCACCATAGCCAGGTCCATGCGAGTACCCGATCGGCCCATGGCGCCCGCGAAGTTGCTGGTGAACTGCTCCTTCAGCTGGTCCCACTTGTCGATCGAGTGCTTGTCCAGCGACTCGATCCATGTGAGCGGGGCTTGGTCCAGGCAGAAGGGAAAGTAGAGGCACTTGGTGTCATTGTTGCCGCCAGCGTTCTCGATGGAGAGGGCGTAGCACCTGAGCAACTGGATGGGATCCTGCTTCGCGTCGTACTTGGTGATTCCCAGAGGTTTGAACTTGGCCGGGAGGAGCAAGTTGCAAAGCCGAGGAGAGAAAGCGGGGAAGCCGTCATTGTCGCCTGCGATGGTAGACTTCTTCCGCCGCAGTTCTTCAATTTTCTGGCGGGCGTCGTAGCCGCCCTGTGAGGCTCCGGAGGCGTGGCTGTTCACGTGGTCTCGACCGCCGCGACTGCCCCCGCCGCCGGCCCTCCTGTTGGCCCCATGGTTGGAGCTTCCGCCGTCACTGCCGCCGCCGCCAGGGTCACGGCCGCAGCCGCCAGGGTCGCGGTGAGGGATGATCTCACAATTGCTGTTGCCGCCTTGTGAGGGTCCGCCGGCGTTTGCACGAGTACGGTTGGGCTGAGCCGGCAGATCGGCTCGAGTACGATTACGGCCGAGGTCCGCGCTGCGACTTGTAGCTTCGTTGTCGCGGTTCCTAGCGGGAGGAGGCTGGTTGACCCTGTTGTCGACTCGCATGAAGTAAGCGTCTTCTGCGAGCTTGACGATGACTTCTCCAGCGCGTATCCCCTAAGCCCGGCGTGCGATCGTTGTGATCGACATGAGGCATTGCTCGGGGGTGGTGTGTACCCTGTTCTCGACTTGTTCGAGGGCCTCTACAAGGTTGCAGATGGGTAAGCTGTCTCGGAGACGCCGGCGCCGTTCGTTCCGCCTTTTGTTGCGCTCACGTCGAGCGTCCCTGTTGGCGTCGGTCTCATCTGCGGGTGCTTCAGCAGACAGCTCATCTGCGGAGACGTCTTCGAGGTACTTGTCATGTGCCGTTCCTGAAGTTCCTGGCGTGTCGCCGGCAGCCATGAAGACCTGGCAATCGGGGTTGCCAAGACTGGAGTCGGTGCTCGCCACCTTAGTTGGAGTGTACTCCTCAACTCGAGCGAGTGGTGTTTCCTCCTGGAACGGGAGCGAGTCGAGGTAGGTGATGTAGCGTGAGTCCCCGCTTATCAGGTCGGCGGGCTTGCGTTCTGGCCAGTAGACGAATCTCCCGGCCGGTGTCGACGTTATAACCAGCCCGGAAGCCGGCCGTGATAAGGGTTGCTCAGTAGTGTTGTCTTCGGACTCGGGATCCTTAGGGTCCGACACGAAGTCGAACTCGTACGTGGAGTCCGAGTAGAAGCCGGAGAGGGGGTTGGAGTCCGAAGCATGGCCGGGTATGGTGTCGGAGTCCGAGTTGTACTCGGGTGCGGGCTCCTTGCCGTCCCGGCGTGCAGAGGGAGCCTCCGTGCGGGCCCTGCAGAGGTTGCGGGGACCACGCGTGGAGCGCTCACGGGGTGGGTAGTCCACATGTGATGGCTGAGCAGCCGGCTCGCACACGGTAGCCCACGGGGACGTCGAGTTCGAGTTGGAAGCGGATCCGAGCTTGAAGTCGGTGTGTTGGTCAAAAAGTGAAATTTCGCCGAACTTGTCGGCGAGTTCGCTTGTGACTACTTCGGGGAGCGTCACAGAGCCGGTCTCCGGGTTGGGCTGCATGGTGAGGCAGCGTTGGAAGGATCCAGCACCGTCAGCAGTGCAGACCCAGGCGCCATGTGATCTCGGGCGAGAGCCCCTACCTGGCGCGCTAGCTGTCCGTGTTTTAGACTGGCAACCTACTAAGGGGAGTACCCTAAGTAGATGAATGTGGCCTCGCCGAGATCGGTAACTCGAAGGAAGAGACACGTGGCACACAATTTAGACAGGTTCGGGCCGCGAGGTGCATAATACCCTATGTCTTGTATGCTGCGTAGCTCTCGATTGATTGGGTACGATTACAAGATGATGCAATCTTACGCCGTGAGATGAGATGATGGAGAGAGGGGTCCCTGCCTCGCCTTATATAGTCCGGGAGGCAGGGTTACAAGTCGGTTTAGGGAGAGAGTACTAGTCGAGTACGTCTAGGAGTCTTCCATACAGTGCGGGACATGTACAACTTCCTAACTGAGTACTTCTCCTCTTAGTCCTTGTGCTTCACGCCATCAGGTATCGTGCCGCGCAAGTCGGGTAGTCCCAGGGGCCCACCGAGTAGTCGGTCCTGGTACCCACCAAGGTAGTGGGCCCAGGGAGGTCCATACGACAACTAGTTCTTTACACCGTTTTTGTAAATAAAGTTTAATATTGCATTAATGTCAACATAGGGTATTTTATTTCTGAAATATCCTTTATATTTATTTTGTTAATTAAAATGAACCTAGGTCTTAGCCTTGCTCTCTCATATATGCAAAACATTCGTTAGACATTCTTTTTCTCAGCTCAATCTAAGTGTGATATTTCCGGTTCTTGCTCAATCTTCCATAACCATCTCTTTAAATCTAACCAAGCCTTTCTTCCTCTAAGCATAGTTTGTGTGCTTTAGTGATCCATCTAATCAAGCCTATCCTTTAGTGCGTTCTTTTAAAGCTTTATTTTGATTGGTGCTTTGTTCTTAGTATGCTTGTTCGTTTGTTTTCTATGTTTGTGCCCGACGATTGATGCGCTTAGAGTGAACGTCGTTCGAGAAGGTTTGAAGAGCAAGAGGTGAAGAAATTTTGAGCAACTACTTTGGTTAAAGGCAAGTGTGTCCTTGATCTTTTGTCCTAAGAATTATATTTAATCACTCATTGCATTACTTGCATTAATTTTGATGGTTTCCTATTAAGGATCACTCTTTGTAAAGGCCTCTTAGCGTCCCTATGCAATCACACGTCGGTAGTGTGGTATGATGCCTGCGCAGCATCGCATGGTTGGGTTTAAAGCTCCTAGAACTTTTACGTGACTAATGGTTGGGTTTAAATTGTACAACCTCTGCAGAGTGTAAAACTAATCGATTAGTCGTTCCCGCGGTCAAGAGCGGCCTGGACCCTCACATGATAATTGAACTTGAAGATGGACTTAAATCGTGCTCTTTGGTTTTTCTGGCCATATGCTTATGGCGAATTTCTTACCTTGTGCTTAATTGTGGGATGGTATATACTTATACTTTATTAGTAATCAGGTGCTAATAAAACTTGACCAACTAAAATTTCTTAAATGCTTTGAGCCAGTCCACTATAAAGCCTTTGCATTCATTCTTTTCCCCACACTTGCTGAGTACGACAAGTGCTCACCCTTGCTATAAACAATGTTGCTCAGAAGGAGGAAGTTGCTTTGAAGTCTTGTGAAGATGTTGCTGGTGCTAGGCGTACGTAACTTCCAGTCGACTCCCTGTGATGTTTGGAGCCTTCGTTTCCAGGATAAAGCGTAAATCTCTGATAATCTTCGTTTTTCTTACGTGATACTGTTTCTGTATACACTTATATGTCACTATATGCATGAAACTTGATCCTGGCATGCTTATAGTTATGCACTTTGTTTCCTTCGGAAAATCGGGTGTGACATTGCTTTCTCGTATGTGTTGACGGTTAATAATTGTATCAATGTTAGTTTAGACTTGCAAGCGGACAAGTCTCCCATCGCAGTCAAGGGACCCTTCTTCCCTCGAGTGGTGAGCCCAAGGTATCGAATCCGTGGAACAAATGTGTGACGCAAAAGATGATCTAGTAAAGCCAAGTAACTTCAATCTTCGATAAAAGAGAAACCCTAATGCATCTAGATAAAAGACACGAAACTAATCTAATCTACTAAAGACCGGAGATAACAAAGTAAGATTGGGTAGATAAACCGATCTAGAGAGATCGGGTTAAGCATTTTGTTGACGTTCCAAGCAAGAGATGAAGTAGCAAACCGAATCTTATAAGAAGCCTCTTTAAACTGTGGTTTCCCGTCCAAATCCGAAAACATCCACGTTTCGGAACCCCCGTTCTGTCACAACGTATCCCTACTCATGCGGGGAGTCTAGGGAGAGTCAAAAGACAAGTCGAGATTCTTTCGGAAGATCCGGCGTGTACCTCTAGCCACCGCGGCTACAAGAACACCCTATGTAATCTATCTCGAGAATAGATTTGGAATAAGCAAAGCCGATCGAAAAACGAAATCTTTGAGGAAACACTTGTTCACTAGGAATAGATTCAACTTGATAATTCAACTATGACAATGATACATACACAAGATCACCACCGGGATCCTTCCTTGATCTTGCTTCTAGCTCCGGGAACTCCGACGTGGTCTTCCGTGCAAGGTTCCCACGTCGGCTAGGGAAACCCTAGTCAACTAGCTTGACCCTCTCCTCTCCGGGATGGTGTCCCTCTCTTCTCTGCTCCTCGGCGGCCGATGACAAATTGGATCATCCGTGGCTCTCGACCACGGGGCTATAAATAGCCCGAATGGCGGCTAGGGCAAAGGAGGGGCGAACGGGCACTCGACAGGGCTGGGCTGGCCGGCCTTGGCCCATCCAGGCCCAGCCCGCGGCCTCCTTTGCTTGATGTCGGTTCCCGTGTCTTCTAGATGCTTCCCCTTCTGCATGTAGGTCCATGTCGTCAGTTTCTCTCCGAATTGGACATAACTCCTTGTCTTGCAAGATTCGGCACTTTTCTGGTTAGGTCCTTGGAGTTTGTCATCTTCTCGGATCAAGTCCCTGACTTCTTGGAGTTAAGTTTGCTTCATTGCATGACTTGTACAGGCCTCAAGGTCTTGTCACAAGGTGCTTGATGAACTTATCCCTAAAGTCTTGCATTCAACGCTAAAATCCTGCATAAACACTAAACTCCAAAACCGACATGCACAAGTGAACTTGATATACCACGGGGGTTAGTACCAATGGATAAAGTATAAAACTTATGCCAACACCGAAGGCAAACTCATGGCTACATTGACGGATTTTCACCGACAACATCTCCCCCATGCTTAAACCTTGCTCATCCTCAAGTAAGCCTTCGATGGATAACATCGTTGCCCATCAATGTTTAAACCTTGCACTTGATCATACATGAGAAAACATAATGCTCTCAAAATTTTAATTCGTTAAAGTTCCATAATGTACAAGCCTTCATCTCTACGGAGGGTAGATTCTTAGTTAAGCTTATCCCACGAGTATTAACATTGCTTACAAAGTTTAAATAGATCTCAGAATTTTTGAAATAAAGAACGAGATAAAGAAAAAGTAAACCAAATTCACAAATTCAAATCATCTTGTATATTGCTCATGAACTCTTATCTCACTTTGTCTCTCAAGCCTATATATTCTACTCCTTTCCCTCTCTTAACATATATGTGGTAGGCTTTATATGGAGCTTTGGGAAAGTTTAGTCCTACCAAGATTTTATAAATGAGATGTTGTCAAAACAAGACAAGCTTCTCATGGTCTTACCGAGACTCGTCAAAAAGGTCATTGGAAAATAATGTTATATCAAGGAGGGGAAAGAGAAAAATACACACACTTGAGATGAGTGGACACGTGCAAATGGCAAAGAATGATCCCGAGGCACAAAGGAAGTCCTCGTTATCGGATTGCACATGGTTGGAAAATTGAGTATGGATCTTTTAATCTTGAAGCCTTGAATTTCCTAATGCACTTTAGAGAACCGGGGAGTTCACTTTATTTTTACTTTTACACATACTCATATTTTTTCTTTTTCTCATATATCTCTTTCTTTCTTTCTTTCTTTTTCTCATTTCTTTCTCTTTCTTTTTTTCTTTCTCATAAATTTTTTTATTTGCTTCCCTTTTGAACTCTAAAAATTGCATCGTACCTACCTCCTCCCCCATGCTTAAACGTTGCTCGTCCTCGAGCAAAGAGGCGATAAAGAAGGTAGGTACCGGAAATATTTTTCCTTGGAGAGATACTTGAATTCTTCAATGTTGGCACCGTCTTGCGATCTTCATTGAATTGATGATCCATTTTCAACGATAGGTTGTGGTCAAGGAGGTAATCACAAAAGATGATATTTGGTTTTAAGGGTGGATATCCTGCGAAGTTTGTGAGATCTCCAATGTGGGGATACACAATGCACGAATAAAAAATTGCAAAAAGATAGATACGCAAAAATGGAATGACCAGCTTCTTAGTCTCGGGCCAGAGAAATCATGGCCTACAATAACTCACTCAAAAATAAATCTTGTACACTAAGGTTTATGCACTCAAATATATATTAGGCTCTGGATAGGTTGAGCAACACACAAGTGATATTTATGACAAGGTTAGCGATATTTTTTAGCATAAAACCATCTTCAATCTATTCATAACTTGAGAGCACATCAAACACTATGGGTCTTTATTTTAATCATAACCTCCGCTAAAGATTAAGCTAGCATTTAAATAAATTCAGATTCATATTTTAAGAGAGCACTAGCTTTAACATGCATAAATCAATTACAAAGATAAACAAAGCGGCAATTATAATCATATATCATCATGGCACAATTTTTTGTAACTTTTCCAATGATATAAACAAGGTGGTGTCTTTATTAATGATGAAATCAAGCTGAAATACAAACTGAAAATAAACAAACACACTTGCTGAAATTTAAATAAAAACAGAAAATATTACGCAAACACACACAAACAAAAGCTGAAAATTACAGAGAAAGGGAAAAGAAAAGAAAACTAAAGTTCCTTCTTCCTCCTAGTCCTCCGCCGGTGGTTGGTGTTGATAATCTTGATAGTAGTACCCTTGCTCGTAGTAAGGTTGGACATCCCCTCCAACGAATTGATCCGGCTCCACTAGGTGAAGGCGTCCAAGCTCATAGGCAATATTTGCATTGCCCTCACCAAGTTGAGCCGCGTTGGCTTGGATGGCTGCGACGTTTTGCGCGTTTCTCGCAACATACCCTCCAATTATGGCCACGCTTTGTTGTGGTTGGGGATATTGTGCGTAGGGCTCCGCGAAGTTTGCGTTGGGAACCACATAATTTGGTGGGGGTACCGGTGCATCACCCCCCACCATGCTTGCTCTTGTGGCCCTCCGTAATAACTTGGCGGAGGAGGGATCCCACCGAATGGTGGCACATTGGGTTGTGCACCACTCGGTTGTGCGGAGGAAGATCCCTCCTCTACGATTCTTCCTCTTTTATTTTTCTTCGCCGGGACAAGGAGTCCCTCTTCCAACCAATCTTCCCTCCCTTGAATGAAAAGCCTAAGCCTTGCATCCGGAAGGGGTAGGTTCACCGTGGCCAAATGAAAACATCCTCTCTCATCTCCACTAATATATTTGCCTTGTCGCAAATACTCAATGCCGAGAGAGGTCCCACGCAAGAGATGTACGGGGTTTCTTGTGATCCCCGGCCGTAGGGAGATGGCCAACATAGAGAGGTAGCACCCCGAACCAATATCTCCCGCCCCCGATGTTGCCTCGCAACACCAATGGTTGATCATAAGGTATGAGGGGTCTATTGGCTTCTTGGCAATTAAAGCCGAGTAGAGTCAATTCAACTCTGTGTCGGTCACCTTCGTCTCCCTCATCCTCCCCGATGCCCTCTTGCACATCCAAGAGTGGAATACTCGGATAATGGGGTTGCGGATGCAATTGCATTGTTGGTGGGCTTCTCCGGAGATCAAATTCCAAAATCCATCTAACATGCCAGGTGGCACGTCAACTTTCTCCGGAGCTCCCTTGTAGAACCCAAGTAGCTCCCTAACATGCTCGTAGGGAACCACTTGTTGGACTCCCTCCAAATGGAATGATAAACTTTGCACCCCATCATCAAGGATAGGTGCAATGGTCATCAAGATTTCCAAGGCGAACTCCTTGTGGGTGTCCGCCGGCACTCCGTTGGAGAATTGAACCCATCCAAGGTGCCCCAACATGTAATATATGTCGGTGCCGAAACCCAAGTAGTTGAGTGCTTTGTCGTTGAAGTTGACGTTGGGCTCAAGCCTCTTCTCAAGACGAGAGAGTTTCTTCTCCTCCTCCTCCGACAATATGATGAAGCCACATGAGGAATATATCGGAGTGTATGGAGGTGGCGCGGTCGAACGGGTTGATTGTCGTGGTGGAACGGGCGGCTCCTCCGTGTGCCCTTGAGGTTCGGTAAACCTCATGAACGTGCTCCTTGTTGCCCTCATGCCATTGAGGAGGAGAGCGTCGTTCCTCCTTGGTGGTGCCGTATCCTCCTCCATGCTCCGAAGAAGTCGTCGACGACGGCTTGGATGACGATGAACCCTTCTTCTTGGAGAAGAGACTTGTGGTTTTCTTCCGCATGGTTTGTTGATGGTTAATAGTTGTATCAAAGTTCGTTTACACTTGCAAGCGGACAAGTCTCCCGTCGTAGTCAAGGGACCCTTCCTCCCTCGAGTGGTGAACCAAAGGTATCGAATCCGTGGAACAATGTGCAACGCAAGGATTGAACCTAGTAAAGCAAGGTAATCTATCTTATGAAGACAATCTGCATCTAATATATTAACTCGTAAAGAAAACTAATCTAATCTAATCAAATCTACTAAAGAGGTAGCAAGAGAAAGCAAAGATCACCGATCTAGAGAGTCTAGATCATGCTTATGTTGTAGCTCCAAACAAGATAGATGAAGATAGAAAAGCGAATCTCATTAAAAGCATCTTTAAATCGTGGCCTTCCATCCGACACCGAAAACGCCCGCCTTTCGGAACCCCCGTTCTGTCACAACATATCCCTACTCATGAGGGTAGTCTAGGGCGAGTTCGATGAGAACAAGTTGAAAACACTTGGCCGGTCCGGTATGCACCTCTAGCCACCGCGGCTACAAGAGTACCCTATGTAATCTATCTTAAGTATAGATCGTAGAAGAAGCAAAACCAAGAAGAAAACAAAATCATCGAGAAGGCACTTGATCACTAGAAATCAGATTCACTTAAAGACTTCACCATGAATGATTACATGAACAAGATCACCACCGGGGCCCTACCTCGTTCTTGATCCTCGCTCCAGAGCTCCGACGTGGTCTTCCATGCAAGGTTCCCACGTCAGCTATGGAGACCCTAGACAACTAGCACGACCCTCATCTCCGAGATAGTGTCCCTCAAGCTTCTCTGCTCCTCGACGGCGGATGACGAATTGATTGATGCGTGGCTCTCGGTCAGGGGGCTATAAATAGCCCCAGAGGCATCTAGGTCAAAGGGGAGGCCGACTGGGCCCTGGATCAGGCTGGGCCGACCGGCCTGGGCCCATCCAGGCCCAGCCTGTGTCCTCCTTCGTCTGGTATTGCTTCCCGAGTCTTCTAGATCCTCTCCCCTTTTTCATGTGGGCCCTTGTCGTCGGTTTCTCTCCGAATTGGACGAAGCTCCTTGTCTTGCAAGATTCAGCACTTTTCTGGCTAGGTCCTCGGAGTTTGTCATCTTCTCGGGCTTGGTCCTTGGGCTCTTGGAGTCATGTTCACTTCATTGCTTGACTTGTACCGGGCTTCAAGGTCCTGTCATGAGGTCCTTAATGAACTCATCTCGGAAGTCTTGCTTTCAACGTTAAAACCCTGCATAAACACTTAACTCCAAAAATGACATGCACAAGTGAACTTGTTATACCACGGGGGTTAGTACCAATGGATAAGATACAAAAGTCATGCCAACACCGAAGGTAAACCCATGGCTAGGTTGACAGATTTTCACTATCAACAGCTCCCCTATGCTTAAACCTTGCTCATCCTCGAGTAAGCCTTCGATGGATATCATTGTTGCCCATCAATGTTTAAACCATGCACTTGATCATACATGAAAAAAAACATAATGCTCTAAAAAGTTTAATTCGTTAAAGTTCCGTAATGTACTAGCCTTCATCCCTACGGAGGGTAGATATTTAATTAAGCTTATCCCACAAGTATTAACATGCTCCCAAAATTCAAATGGATCTCAGAAATTTTGAAATAAAGAAGAAGATGAAAAAGGGCTAAACCAAGTTCACAAATTTAAACCACCTTGCATCTTGCTCATGAACTCTCATCTCATCTTTGTCTCTCAAGCCTATTTATTCTACTCCTTTCCCTCTCATAGCACACATATATGTGGTAGCTTTATATGGAGCTTTTTGGGAAAGTTTAGTCCTACCAAGATATTATAAATGAGATGTTGTCAAAACAAGACAAGCTTCTCATGGTCTTACCGAGACTCGTCAAAAAGGTCATTGGAAAATAATGTTAAATAAAGGAGGGAAAGAGAAAAATACACACGCTTGAGATAGGTGGACATGTGCAAATGGCAAAGAGTGATCCCGAGGCACAAAGGAAGTCCTCGTTATCGGATTGCACATGGTTGGAAAATTGAGTATGGATCTTTTAATCTTGAAGCCTTGAATTTCCTAATGCACTTTAGAGAACCGGGGAGTTCACTTTATTTTTGCACATACTCATATTTTTCTCTTTTTCTCCTCTTTCTTTCTTTCTTTCTTTAATTCTTTTTCTCATTCATTCATTTTTTTGTCATACATTCAGTCACGAGACATTCACATAGAAGTTTTGATTTTTTTTTATTTTTCTCGCCTTTGAATTTTTTTTATTTACTCCCCTTTGAACTCTAAAATTGCACCGTACCTACCTCCTCCCCCATGCTTAGACGTTGCTCGTCCTCGAGGAAAGAGGCGATAAATAAGGTAGGTACCAAAAATACTTTTACTTTGGAGAGATACTTGAAATCTTCAATCTTAGCACCATCGATCTTCCTTGAATTTGTTGACGTAAAATCTGCACCTCACGCCAAGCACACAGCAAGCCGAAAAAGCTAGCTTCACACGCGCAAAGATTCCAAGACGTGCCAGTCAATTTTTCCTGAAAATTAACAAAAGACAAGGTAGTTAAATTCCAAAGCTTGGAACTTGCCGGGTGGTACCAGACAGTTGCATATTTACGGCTAGAAAGCCAAGTGAGATGACATATAGCTATAAAGAGCTATCTGCCAGCAAACTAGAAACCATTCGGGAGCTTTAAAGTGCAAAAAGTAACATAGCCGAATAGATGATGCAAGCATGACGATAGATCGGTCTTTATTTGGATAAAAATGCACGTGCACAAAGCCATGACCGATCCCCATGGTAAATAATGTTGAACAATAAATGAAGTAAAAGCATGATCATAAATATGTAATAAACAAGCATGCATAGGCCCAAAGCGCTAGTCTACCGCATGTCTAGATACTTTAAGACACGTCGGGCATGATATCAAACAAATCTATCCACCGCATGATACAACTTGTTTGAAATCAAACCACCGTCCATAAATAGATCTATCCACCACATGATACAATCTAAATATGGAAAGCTAAAAGCATACAATATTTAAAGCATAACTTATGAACACGTTTTACTCATGAAAGCATAACTGAATACGGCTGAACAGCCAAATCGGGATCCATGAAGAAGGAACGAACATTACCAACCAAGATAAATCTATCAGATTGGATTGAAATCTAATCCACCGGATGACTAGCTCCAAAACAACCCAAAAACCTGCATCTACCGCATGATACCCAGCTCTTTCAAGATTCATAGAAGATTTGGCAAGCTTGAACCCGCAACACGTGACAACCTAGATCGATCCGGTTTCGGCTATCAGGGAGCATGTGATCCACGTGCTATTTAATCAAGGGTACGAACTCGATTCGCATAAGGATCATCGAAAAGATAGAGCCGATCCCAACCAATCTAGATTGGGCAAAGAAGTGTTACATGAATTTAAACATAAAGTAAGAACTCAAAGAAACACAGGGCAACTTAATGAATCTATTGAATATTGCCAAAACTCAATAGAGCCGATAACTAGCTTCAAGCTAGATCTTAGCCTACCGCATGGCTCATGACCCAACAAGAAACCCTCTTGAATCAAGCTTGAATCTACCGCATGACACTAAGCATGGTAACAAGACTACTTGCATCAGATCTAAATCCACCGCATGATACTAGACATGATACAAGGTTGCCGGTACTCACGGAGGTCGACGGATCGATGAACCCTCTCGAAGAACTCGACGACACGACAAAGGACTCAAGGGTTTGGCGTAAAGCCGGTTTGTATTGAGAATGTTTCTGATGAAAATACATACATTCAAGGTCTATATTTATACCCTGACACAGCATGACTTCGAATGGATTTGATACCTAATTTATCTCTAAATACGATCGCTTATCCATCCATTCACCCCTTCCGCTCGGGCCACGTCACCACGCAATCCCGCAAAATCAGCACAACAGTTTTCTTGCCGAACGGAAGCAAATTGCCGACCGCGGACTCTTTTGCCGAATTCTTTTGAAGAAACCTTCCTTCCTCCGGACGGACTCCTCACCGCGTTGGACCCACAAGTCAGGCTCCTTACCAAATTTTGGTGTTAACATATGCCCCTTCAATTACGGGATAAAAGTAATTTTATTCCGGAATTGACTCCAGCCACCAATGTCTTGAATCTGTTCAACACCTATTCTCTCTCTTCGCAATCCGCCGGAATCTTCGTCTGGATCCAAACCCTAGATTCACCTTTTCCTGAGCTCAAATCCTCAATGGCAGGTCAAAATCAAGCTACTCAGGTAAATTCCTCCTCCATAAGCTTCATTCGGCATTCAATCTTTTTGATTTTACCTGAGATTTCTTTTCCGCCTTCTTCCAGCAGGAACTCTCCACTGAGCTTCTGATTCGCACTGAGGCCAATTCAACGTCTTATTTCCTTGGTCCCGTGGGAGTTTGTGATCCTCGCAAATTCATCGCAGCCGAATGCCAAAGAATCCCCTTCAAAGCAGATTTAACCGAGCCTTCCCTGTGGCAGGATGCTTTCAAGAACTGGCCTTTGCCCCCAATTGCGGGCTGGAGGAATTGGTATAAGAGGATCCTTGCGGACAATAGTGCTAAGACCCAACTTTGGGACACCCTCCGAATTTCTCAATGTTTGGAGCTCTCTTTGGCCGAGACCACGAAAAACGAACACCTCCTGATTGTCGCCTATCATTTTTGGTCAAATGGGTTCAATGCCTTCCTTTTTGGTCACGGCCCAATGTCCCCCACTCTGGCTGATGTATACATGATTACCGGCCTTGATATTTCAGGATCCATTCATCCCTGGGACTATAGAGGTTCCACAAGACAAACGGGGGTGAAGTCGGGGAGTGGATGTAAAAATTATATTCAGAACCACATGAAAGATGGTCCTCTTGGTGAAGTTGAATATAGGGCCTTCTTGAATATGTGGCTGTGCAGGTTCATCTTCTGTGGTAAAGCCAATGAGCCTACTCTGAATCATATTGTAATGGCTACACAATTGGCTGGTGGTAAGCGCATTCCCTTGGAAAATACCTCCTGGGCAGTGTATACCACATGCTTCATCAAACTGTCACCCAAATGTACACCAGCTAGAAGATAGCATGCGTCAATGGCCCTTGGTGGTTTGTACAGATGTGGCTGCAACTGCACATGCACCAAATCGTTGGTATTGACCTCAACACCCGGTTTTTTCCTTCATCCAACTATCATGAAGGGGAAGTTCTGGTTACCAAAGGATGCCACACCTATGGAGAAGCTGCTTCAACTGTTCCCATCAATCAGAACGTCAGCCAGCTCTTTGAGCTCTTCTTCAAAGGCTTCCCCAACCCTCTCTGGCTTCCTTACTTGGACAATGATAATTTAACTCTCCCTTGTGAGTTGTCCTTTGAAGCTGGACGCCAAGATGGAAGATTTCTGGAAATCCTCAATATCCTCATCCATCCATGCATTTTGCCAGCTGAATTTAGTGGAGGGAGGTTAAACCACATCACTTATGAATACTATCAGCCAAATATGATGGCTCGACAACTTGGATGTGGCCAGATGCCCCCAAGACTATTTCTTCATGAATTCCTCAAACCCAGAGAAGAAATCAAAGAACTTGCTCAAACTAGCAGGGTCTTTCAATATGTATGCAGTCCAACTGTTTACACCTGGCCCTTCACACCTACAATAGTAGCTCACCCCACCTTCAACTCTTGGTGGCAAGAATTCCATGACCATATTTTCAGTGTGCCTGTGCACTCTTTTTGCATAGAACTGATGCCTGATTTTCAGCCAACTTCAGAATTAACATGATTCTCCTTTCTTCCAAATCAGACATTTCCTCCTCTAACCATGATCTTGATTTTTGAGCCTTTTGCAGAATACAGTGCCTGCCCCTGGAGCCAGGGCAATTGCTTACAATACAGTATGCCCAATCTCAGCACTGGGATTTAAGTCCCCAACCTTGGCTAAACTGATGGCTAGGTATGCTACAACAGACCCAATTTTGTCCAGTATTACTGCTGACGAAAGAAAAGGCCTATCTCTGATCGCACCTCCAATTGCCAAGAAAAGGAGAACTGTCAAGAAAGTTCTTATTGAGGTAGAATCTCCCCTTTCTTGATCACAAGATTATCCTTTACTGATAGATTTCTATACAATTTTCAGACCAGAACCCAGCAGCCTTCAGTCTCAGAACCTGCTAATGCTCCATCTACTGGTATGACTTTCACTACTCTTTTTTCAAAGATCAACACTGGCATTTACCCTTAATCTGGTATTTGCAGAAGAAACACTGGTAGATCATCCTGTGGATATCCCTGTTCCTCAACATATAAGCCCACCAAGGGCTGAGTCACCTGCCCAAATAGAGATTTCATCTTCATCAGGGACTCAATCACCCCCTGCTCAGACAGAGACACCAACCTCACCAGAAATGAACTTTCCAATCCAGCCAGAGTCTTCAAGTCCTTCAAAGGTTCAATCCCCTATTGTCCAGGCAGAAATCCCAACCTTAGTAGAGGTAAATCCATCTCCTCTCCAGCCAGAAGCTTCAGAGTTTCCAGAGACCGCATCAGCACCATCTCATACAGAAGCTTCAGCTTTGCCAAGAGAACCTCCTTCACCAGTGGCTCCAGAAATCTCCCCTGAAACTGAACAAAACCCTGTTCCAGTTTAGGAAGTCAGGCATGAGGTAAACACTTGCACTTAACCCCGTTATCTTTTATTTCCCAACACTCCTGACTCGGCAATGTTACTCTTTCAGGATCAAGCTCCGTCATCATCGAACCCGTTAATGGAGAATAATCCAACTGCCGAGACAAGGGAAGGAGGGACTCGAGCCTTGTCAGAGGAAGCACAAGAAAGGCTCAAGGAAATTTTTGCCTGGCTGCAGAGAGACGCTCGGGATCAAATCCGAGATCTCGATCACTTCGAGGAAATGCTCGGACCCATCAGCCAAGAACTCCCTGAGGACATCAAGACCTCACTTGAACCCATCTCTAGTTTGGATGTTCATTATGTGGCCATAAGACGAGCTCTGAGGAATGTGTCTTCCCGCCCAGCTGTTGAACAAAAGAAAGCCAAAGCTGAACAAGCCGTGAAGGGAGCACAATCTCAAACTGAGAATCACAAAGAGATATTGGCCAATCTGCAAGCTGCTCGTGAACTGAAAATTGCCAGAAAAGCCGTACTGGAGGCAGAGCTGAAAAGTTTATCAGCGGAAATAGAGGCTGATGACAAGAAGATAGCCGAACTTCCTGGACTGATAGGGAAGATCCAAGAGGAAGTAACATCGGCCATAGCTGAGGTGAATCAATGTGATGCAGAACTCACCATCCTGTCCAACGCCCAGAAAGATTATCAAGAACGGATGGAAAACATTCACCAAACGACATCGAACACCTCCAATGTAATTGCAAAGTATTTGAACATGTAGCCGTACTGATCAATGTGTAACCGAACTGGTCATTCTTGCAACATTTGCCTTTTATAAGTTTGCTTTCCCTTTTCTTGCGTGATCTTGACTGCCACGCT
This sequence comes from Cenchrus americanus, assembly GCA_947561735.1. NCBI lineage: Eukaryota > Viridiplantae > Streptophyta > Magnoliopsida > Poales > Poaceae > Cenchrus > Cenchrus americanus. Next base: position 149,851,845 of record OX387242.1, on the reverse strand, counting down.
GAACGAACCATTCAGTAACCACCAGCCAAGCAGTGCCATACCCGAACGACACCTTGACCGTAACTTAGCCGAGTCAGTCAACCGAATGTGACTCACCTTGAACTCCAAACGACCCGACGGCGGATTGGTCAAGGAAACCTCTCCACCTTCCAAGTTTCTTGGGATATGCGCCACGATCTAAAGCCACGATCTGTTTCACCAGGCCTATAAATAAAACCATAGGTGCCCCCAGCTCTTTACCAAGCCTTTAGTCTTCAAATCTTTACTAACCTCAAACCTTTCTTCCCAATCACCAACTCAGCCCCAATAACCAATGACGGCGAGCAACAACAGGCGTCGCGCCGCCGACGAAGCAGAAGGGAGCCACGCTAGTTCGCGCCGGAGGCAATGATCGCCATCTTCTTTTTCTTTACGATTCGTCTTTGATTCCCTTTCGTTTCTGACGATCATCTCTGTTTCAAGCTTATTCAATGGAATCCGTCTCCCGCGCCGGCCAATTAGTCTCTACCGGACGACTCGTCGGAGTCAGACCGCTACTCCCCCGTGCCCTACGGGGAACTTGATGCTCTCCGCTTCAAGGCGGAAATCGAGGTGGCCCAGCGTGAGCTGGAAGATGTCTCCAAGAAGGCTGGCATAGCCGAACTGGAGTGGGAGGACCAGCGCAAGCAGCTGCTGGCGACCATCGACGGTATGGCTCTGGAACCGCTCCCTAATCCAATCTGGCTTTTGATACTAATCACCTTTATCTTGCATTTTGCAACCCATGACGCTGAGCTCAACCAGCTAAAAATGCTGGTGGAGCAATTGGCTGACAAGGTGAACGCCCGCGGAGATACGTCGGTGGAGCGCCTCGCCGCGGTGGAACACCGCGTGGATGAAGTGGCCACCCACGGCATCCGCCTGGCACTACTTTGGGCCTGGCCGCCATGGCGACGCACACTGACGTCGACTACTCCACCAGGCCGCGGGGCTTCCGGGGCGGCGCAGCAGAAGATATCGACGGGATCGAGGTCATCTTGGAGCGCCTCGATGGCCACGGCGACGCGATTGCCGAACTCACTCATCTCCAGTCTGTGCTAAACAGGCTCTTTGATTAGATTGTACTAGGGATGTTTGATTGTCGGCAATAAATAAAGAACTTTTAATTCTCGTGCTCGTATTGCGATGATTTTCTCTGTGTTGGCATCTGGATCTCTGCCTCTAACGAGTACTCCTCTGTCCCAGATGTCTCTGATAGGTACAATAACCTGAAAGCGGCTTGGGACAGCTTGGTCGAGGCAGCAAACCATGGTCATCCCCACGGCTTCCAAGTTGCCTTCACGGTGGTCCTGGAACAACTGAAGAGGGAGCAGCTGAAGAAGCAAAGAAAAGATTGAATCATACTTTCGCTTCTTACGCCAGGCCTTCTGCTTTCCACCTCCTCGTAGTCCTGATCACCAGGGTTGTTAGATGCAAACCTGCAAGAAGCATTTGTAATGTAGTTTCATGCTAAGGGCAATACATCTGAGCATTGGCCATTCCCTCTATTTGAGGATTTTTGTTCTGAAGGCGGCCTCATTTTCGAGCGCCGGCTATCTCTGTATCAAATGCATGTAATCCCAATGCTTGTGGTCAGTGATCGATCTCAATACTAGGATAATACTTCTTCAAATATCTTCCTTTTATTGCGGCCGAAAATTCTTCTCCTAGTAAAGTTTTCAACATGTAGGCATTACCAGGCACGCATCTGACCACCCGAAAGGGTCCTTCCCAGTTAGGGGACCATTTGCCGAATTCACTGTATTTGGTTCCAATCAGCAGTAAAGCTTTCCAAACCAAATCCCCTTCTGCAAATTGCCTAACTTTTACTTTCTTGTTGTAATATTTGGCAACTCGCAGTTTGTTCTTTTCAATATTTTCCAGGGCCCTAAGACGGATCATGTGAAAATCTTCCAGTTCGTCCATCATTAAGCTACTGTAATCTTTGGAGCTTAAATCTTTTTGCAAAACCACTCTCCTAGAATCTGATTGTACTTCCCAAGGTAAAACCGCATGGTGTCCATAAACCAATTCATAAGGAGATGTTTTTGTAGCTCCATGAGGGGCCATTCCGTAAGCCCATAAAGCTACACTGAGTACCGAATGCCACCTCCTCAGCTTCTGGTTGATCTTCTTTTGTATAAGTTTGATCATGATCTTATTAGAAGCATCTGCCTAACCATTAGCTTGGGCATAATAGGGAGGAGAATTAAACAATTTGATTCCCATGCTTTCGGCAAACTCCCTGAACTCCAAGGACACGAATTGGGCTCCTTGATCAGTTGTGATTGTTTGACGGATTCCAAACCGATAGACGATGTGTTCCTTGACAAACTCAACCATGTTTTCTGATGTCACCTTCTTCAGTGGAATTGCCTCGACCCACTTGGTAAAGTAATCTGTAGCCAAAAGCACAAACTTCTGCCCCTTGCTAGATGGTGGATTAATCTGGCCAATCAAGTCTATACCCCAGCCCCTAAATGGACATGGATTGATAATTGGATTTAATGCTGATGCAGGGACTCTTTGAATATTTCCAAACCTCTGGCAGTCTTGACACCCCTTGTAATACTCAAAGCAGTCCTCCAATATCATCGGCCAAAAGCACCCAACTTGCCTGATAACCCATTTCATACGGTAGGCCGATTGGTGTGCTCCACATATCCCATCATGTACTTCACTCATCATCCTTTTAGCTTCTTCTGGACCCAGGCATCGTAGCAACACCCCATCCAATGATTTGTAAAACAAATTATCATCCAGAAGAACAAATTTTATGGCCTTGTACCTGAGCTTCCTAGAGACCTTTCGGGATGGATCCTTCAAATAATCAACGATCTCTTTTCTCCAATCATCTACCGCAAGATCCATTCCCAGCGCACATATCTCTGTGGCAAATGCTTCTTAATTTTCTTTATAACCAGAAGCGCTTTGAGCCAACCTGTTTGCTTCTTCATTGTGTTCCCTAGGAATATGCTGTAGAATTACCAACGGAAAACTCTTCAAGATTCCTCTGCATTCTTCATAGTAACTCCACAGCGCATCACTTTTACATTCGTACTGGCCATCCAATTGCTTTATAACCAACTCTGAATCTTCATAAACCTCAACCGAAACGGCCCCGGCTTCTCTCAAATATTGAAGCCCCTGAAGCAATGCCTCGTACTCAGCCTGATTGTTTGTGGCAGTGGGCTGGATAGGGATAGCAAATTCAAACATCTCACCCCTGGGTGAAATCAATAAAATCCCTACTCTTCCACCTTTACCACATGATGATTCATCAAAAAACAAAGCCCAGGGACTAATTTCAAGTAAATCAATTGATGGATCACGATGTTCAGTTATAAAATCGGCAATGATCTGACCAATTATAGCTTTTGCCGATTCGAACTTTAACTCAAACTCTGATAAAGCTAAGATCCACTTGCCAATCCTGCCATTCAAGATCGGCATAGATAACATACGTGTTATTACATCAAATTTGGAGTATACAATGCATTCGGCACTTAACAAGTAGTGCCGAAATTTTGTGCACGAGTAGTACACGCATAGGCACAGCTTCTCCGCAGCCGAATACCTAGTTTCAGGATCAAGTAGCTTTCGGCTAAGGTACGCTACTACCCGGTCCTTTCCTTCGAATTCTTGAATAAGGGCCGATCCAATGGTTTGGGTATCGGCCGCCACGTACAAATTGAAAGGCTTATCCAACTGCGGAGGGACCAGTACTGGTGGTTCCTTCATATATTGCTTGATCTCGTTAAAAGCCTTTTGTTGTTCGTCGCCCCACGTGAACTTCTTATCTTTCTTAAGCTTCAGCAATGGAGAAAATGGCAAAACCTTTTGTGACAGATTTGAGATGAATCTCCTTACAAAATTGATCTTGCCGAGCAGTGATTGCAACTCCTTGAGATTAGTTGGAGGGACAACTTCATCAATGGCCTTCATGCTTTTCTTGCCAACCTCAATCCCCCCTTCGTGGACCAAGAATCCCAAGAACTCTCCAGCTGATACCCCAAAAGCGCATTTGTTTGGATTCATCTTCAAACCATGCTTCCGGGTGCATTCCAAGGTTCTCTTCACGTCCTCCAAATGCGTGTCATGATTCAAGGACTTGATCACGACATCATCAATGTAAATTTCAACAATCTTGCCGATCAACTCGTGGAAGATGCAATTCATGGCTCGCTGATAAGTTGCACCGGCATTCTTCAACCCAAATGTCATGACTATCCATTCAAACAAACCTATGTGACCAGGACACCTGAATGCTGTCTTTGATATATCTTCTATAGCCATGAAAATCTAGTTGTATCCCGCATTACCATCCATGAAACGGATAACTTTGTGTCCAGCAGCAGCGTCAACCAACAAATCGGCAACAGGCATGGGGTAACCATCCATAGGAGTAGCTCTGTTTAAATCCCTGAAATCTATGCAGACCCTCAGCTTTCCATTCTTCTTGTAGACAGGGACAATATTAGAGATCCACTCCGCATATCTGCATGGCCGAACGAAGTTTGCATCAAGTAATCTTTCAACTTCTTTCTTCACATCGGCCAATACTTCATCTTCGTAGAGTTTCCGGGGAGGTTGCTTGTATGGTTTAAAACCAGATTTGATTGGCAACCAGTGCTCAACAATGGAACGGTCCAGTCCAGGCATCTCCGAATAATCCCAAGCGAAGCAATCTTTATATTCCCTAAGCAACTTGATCAATTCCTCCCTGAAGTCTGATTGCAAGATTGCGCTGATAAATGTTGGCCTTGGTTTGTCACCACTTCCAATGTCAACTTCTTCCAATTTATCGGCCGACATGAATCCTCGCCCCAACTTGCCGTCGGTACCATCGACGGGATTATCCATTAAAAATTTCTATAAGAGCCGACTGCTTGAATCGGCTGTTGATCGCTGCTAACGGGCTCAACAGGACCTTCTCCCCAGTCTTTTCCTGAGAAACAGTCAATACCCTGATATTCCCAGAAAGCTGGTTCCACATTTGCGACGCTCACTGAGTCATCTGCTTGGACGACCTCAATATCGTCATCCACCCATTGAATGAGCTGCTGATGCATGGTGGATGGGACACAGCAATTGGCGTGAATCCAGTCCCGCCCAAGCAGTAGGCTGTAGGCTCCTTTGCCCTTGATGACAAAGAAGGTTGTGAGCAGTGTTTTGGACCCAATCATCAGATCCACATGAACACACCCCTTGGTATCCGAAGGATTCCCAGCGAAATCGTTCAGAATTATGCTGGTAGGTGTCAAGTCGCCAGGGCCCATGCCAAGTTTCCTGAAAGTGGTGTATGGCATCACGTTGACTGCCGCCCCACCGTCGACAAACATCTTGGTCAACGGCTTGCCATTGACGTATCCTTTCAAGTACAGCGGTCTCATGTGTCGATTTTTGGCCGGCTTGTCGAAGGTGGCTTGCTTGGCTAGCACCAATTGCGCCATTAGCCCCCAAGCTGTTCATCGTCCAGGGACGTTTCTTCCTGCACAACCTGATTAGCAGGAGCCATAAACTCATTCGGCAGAAAATATACCATACATGCCGGAGCCGAACGATTTGATCCTTCGGGTTCGTCCTTTGGACGCCACACCTGTCTCGTCTGGATCCCCGCCTGCCTCAGTTCGCGGTTCCTCAAGCGTTGAACCCTCCTTTTTTGACACTTTCTTAAACCAGGCGGGCACCATTGCCCCTTTTGCCAGACGTACTCATCCTCGTCTTCCTTCTGATCAGCCCATCTCAAATCAGCTTGCCTCTTCCTGGGGTGATCAATGATTTCAATTTTTGACGCCGATCCTCACTGGGATGTATCCTTCCACTTCTTTCATGGACGGATCGGCGATTGGCAGTTTCCTACCTATACTCTAGGTACCTGTCGCTGCACTCAGGGCAGTTTCTCAGCGTAGGAAGCTTCAACCCTTCGTTCCAGTAGTGCCTGAAGAAGGCGCACCCCCAATGCGCGCGCTCCTGCTCGCGCGTGTACTATTCCAGATATCTCCTGCGCGCGTCTTCTTTGGCCCTGCGCCTCTCCTCCTCGTGCTTTCGTTTCTGGTAGCGCTCTTTCTCAAGCTGGCGCTGCCACTTGTTGAGGAGGATGCGCATAGTCACCCTGGGTTTGGCCCTGGATGACTCCCCGATCTCGACATGGCTCTTGAGAACGTGAGGGGCTTCTCCATGAACCTGCTCCAAGGTCACTTGATGTTCTGGGTCTACTGCTCCATCCTGCCTTGCCCTGGCTGAAGTCAAGACCTTGACCTTGCCCTTTTCCTCGGCTGTCACCATGTTGACAGAAAAGCTTATCATGTTCTAGGGAAAAGGGTGGCCGTCCAGTTTCATCTTGTTGTCAAACATGAGATGACCCTCCTGGATGGCCTTCTGGATCCTCATTCTGAAGACCCTGCAGTCGTTGATGGAGTGAGAATTCCTGTCATGGAAGCCGCAGTAACGCTTCTCTTTTACTCCATCAGGCCGAAGCATGGAATGCCCCTTAGGCAATTTGATTCGGCCTTCCTTCACCAGAATTCAAACAGCCTTATCGGCTTTAGTGACGTCAAAGTCGTATGTGCCTCGGGTCCGCTTGATCCGGCCGATTCATGGTCAACGGTTCCTTCCCCCACATGATCTCAGCAGCAGCCACTTCCTGATCATCGTCAGAGTCCTCCATTTGATCGGCCTTCACCAGGAACTGATTGTAGATATCAGCTACGTCGTGCTGTTTGCCGAACCTGGTGTCTTTCTTAAAACCGTAGGCTTGGTTGCTCATCAATGACAGCTTTTGGGACAGTTGACCCAGGTTATCAAACTCCATACCAAACAGCTTTTCTCACGGCCGGCAGCATCCCTGCAACGGCCTTGTCGGCCAACTGATCATCTGGCAGATTCAACGAAAAACACATGCCTTTGATTTCCCTGAACCTCCAAAGGAACTCCAAGGGCGTCTCATTGTGTCTCTGCTTCAGAGTGGCGAGGTCGATGAGCTTCTTTTCTGTGCTACCGCTGAAGTAATGGGCGTGGAATTTTCGCTCCAGCTCCCTCCATGTGCCAACTGATTGGGGAGGCAAAAATGAGAACCACTGGAACACTGCGCCCGTCAGTGACATGGGGAAGTACCTGACCCTGAACGCCTCTTCAGATGAGGCCTCTCCGAGCGGCATTAGGTAAACTCCGTCAGAGGTTTTACTCTTGGCGGCAGGATCACATTGTAATACCGCTCCGGGAACGGAGGCATGTAGGTAGGTCCCTGCATTTTAGGTTTGAGGCCGAATTGATTCTGCATCAAGTCGGCCATCTTCTGAACCAGGATATCGTCCTCCTGTACGTCTGTAGCTGGGCTGTAGCCCGGATTCGGGAGAGCATCGATGGCACCATAGTTCATCACTTCGTGGTAGCCTCCACCGCACAAATTCTTCTGCAGTCTGTTGCTAGCTAGGGCAATCCTGTAGGCGGAAGCAAGTGGAAGTCCAGATGAGCCAAATGCCAATTCCCCATATGTGGGCTGATATGGGTTCGGCTGTTGCATCGGTTGACCTGTGCTGCCTTGTGGAGGTGGCTGGACTGGCTGCCCTCCTGCGGCCTGCAGAGGGGGTTGAACTGGTTGACCTCCAGCGCCTTGTGGAGGAGGCTGGACGGCTTGGCTTTCAACGCTCCGCGGAGGAGGCTGGGCTGGCTGGCTTCGCAGTGGCGGCTGAGAACTGGACTCTCCAATCTCCACGCTGCCTCCCTGAAGGGGTGCTCGACTGAATACTTGCTCCATGCCCGGGCCGAAAACAGCCACCATCATCTGCTTGAACGCACCCAGGAAAGCTCTATGATGCCTGCTTAGCATGTCATCTGTGGCGTCTTGGAACGCTTGCATGCATTCCTCCCTCTCCTGCAGAGTCGTAGCGTCACTCTCTCCTGGCAACAGAACTCTGGGCATATCATTTTTGAGGTATGGGACGCCACTCCTGTTCTTTTTAAATGACAGCAAACACTTTTGCTGGAACTGATCCGTAGCATCCTTTAGCTGTTGCAACTGTTCCGGGGCGAGATCCTCGATGTTGACATCCATAATGTCACTGATGTTAGGCATCTTGATTTTCGGCTATTTGTCCCACTTGGCATGCCAAAAAGTGTGTTGACGTAAAATCTGCACCTCACGCCAAGCACACAGCAAGCCGAAAAAGCTAGCTTCACACGCGCAAAGATTCCAAGACGTGCCAGTCAATTTTTCCTGAAAATTAACAAAAGACAAGGTAGTTAAATTCCAAAGCTTGGAACTTGCCGGGTGGTACCAGACAGTTCCATATTTACGGCTAGAAAGCCAGGTGAGATGACATATAGCTATAAAGAGCTATCTGCCAGCAAACTAGAAACCATTCGGGAGCTTTAAAGTGCAAAAAGTAACATAGCCGAATAGATGATGCAAGCATGACGATAGATCGGTCTTTATTTGGATAAAAATGCACGTGCACAAAGCCATGACCGATCCCCATGGTAAATAATGTTGAACAATAAATGAAGTAAAAGCATGATCATAAATATGTAATAAACAAGCATGCATAGGCCCAAAGCGCTAGTCTACCGCATGTCTAGATACTTTAAGACCCGTCGGGCATGATATCAAGCAAATCTATCCACCGCATGATACAACTTGTTTGAAATCAAACCACCGTCCACAAATAGATCTATCCACCGCATGATACAATCTAAATATGGAAAGCTAAAAGCATACAATATTTAAAGCATAACTTATGAACACGTTTTACTCATGAAAGCATAACCGAATACGGCTGAACAGCCGAATCGGGATCCATGAAGAAGGAACGAACATTACCAAACAAGATAAATCTATCAGATTGGATTGAAATCTAATCCACCGGATGACTTGCTCAAAAACAACCCAAAAACCTGCATCTACCGCATGATACCCAGCTCTTTCAAGATTTATACAAGATTTGGCAAGCTTTAACCCGCAACACGTGACAACCTAGATCGATTCGGTTTCGGCTATCAGGGAGCATGTGATCCACGTGCTATTTAAGTAAAGGGTACGAACTCGATACGCATAAGGATCATCAAAAAGATAGAGCCGATCCCAACCAATCTAGATTGGGCAAAGAAGTGTCACATGAATTTAAACATGAAGTAAGAACTCAAAGCAACACAGGGTAACTTAATGAATCTATTGAATATTGCCAAAAATCAATAGAGTCGATAACTAGCTTCAAGCTAGATCTTAGCCTACCGCATGGCTCATGACCCAACAAGAAACCCTCTTGAACCAAGCTTGAATCTACCGCATGACACTAAGCATGGTAACAAGACTACTTGCATCAGATCTAAATCCACCGCATGATACTAGACATGATACAAGGTTGCCGGTACTCACGGAGGTCGACGGATCGATGAACCCTCTCGAAGAACTTGACGACACGACAAAGGACTCAAGGGTTTGGTGTAAAGCTGGTTTGTATTGAGAATGTTTCTGATGAAAATACATACATTCAGGGTCTATATTTATACCCTGTCACAGCATGACCTCGAATGGATTTGATACCTAATTTATCTCTAAATACGATCGCTTATCCATCCATTCACCCCTTCCGCTCAGGCCACGTCACCACGCAATCCCGTAAAATCAGCACAACAGTTTTCTTGCCGAACGGAAGCAAATTGCCGACCGCGGACTCTTTTGCCGAATTCTTCTGAAGAAACCTTCCTTCCTCCGGACGGACTCCTCACCGCGTTGGACCCACAAGTCAGGCTCCTTACCAAATTTTGGTGTTAACAGAATTGATGATCCATACTGAACGATAGGTTGTGGTCAAGGAGGTAAACACAAAAGATGATATTTGGTTTTAAGGGTGGATATCCGGCGAAGTTTGTGAGATCTCCGATGTGGGGATACACAATGCACAGATAAAAGGCTAGCAAAAAGATAGATATGCAAAAACGGAATGACCAGCTTCTTAGTCTTGGGCCAGATAAATCAAGACCTGAAATAACTCACCCAAAAATAAGTCTTGTATACTAAGTTTTTGCACTCAAATATTTATATGGCTCTGGATAGTTAGAGCAACACGCAAGTGGTATTTATGACAAGGTTAGCTTTACATTTAAGAACAAAAATAAATCATCTTTAATCCATCTAAAACTTGAGAGCACATAAAACACTATGGGTCTTTATTTTTATCATAACCTCCGCTAAAGATTAAGCTAGCATTTAGATAATTTCAGATTTGTATTTTTAAGAGAGCACTATGTTAAACATGCATAAATCAATTACAAAGATAAACAAAGCGGCAATTAAAATCATATATCATCATGGCACAAACTTTGTAACTTTACTAATGGTAAAAACTAGGTGGTGACATTATTCATGATGAAAATAAAAACTAACACGCATGCTGAAAATTAAAGTAAAAACTAAAAATTAAAGTAAAACTGAAAATACTACGCATACATAGGCGCAAACAAGCTGAAAATTAAAGAAAAGTGGGTAAAGGAAAGATAACAAAAGCTCCTCCTCTCTCTAATCTTCTGCCGGTGGTTGATATTGATAGTCTTGGTTGTTGTACCCTTACTCATAATAAGATTGTGCCTCTCCTCATATGAATTGTCTGACGGTGCTAGGTGAAGGTGTCCAAGCACATAAGCAATGTTTGCATTTCCTTCACCCATTTGGTTTGCATTTGTTTGGATGGCTGCAATAATTTGCATGTTCCTTGCAGCGTATCCTCCAATGGTGGCCACATTTTGTTGTGGTTGAGGAAGGTGTGCATATGGCTCCGCAAAGGCTACGTTGGGTACCGCAAAATGGTAGGGGTATGGCTGCACCACTCCCCCATGCTTGCATTGATACACCACCGTAGTAACTCGGCGGAGCCGGGGTTCCTCCCAATGGTGGGACATAATTTTGTTGTTCACCTCCTTGGGCCGTAGAAAAACCTTTTCCTACAATCCTTCTCTTTTATTTTTTTCTTCGCCGGCACAAGAAGTCCTTCCTCTAACCAATCTTCTTCCCCTCAAGAAAAAGTCTTAACCTTACTTCCGAAAGGGGCAAATTCACCGAGGCCACTTTGAAGCCTCCTCTCTCATCTTCACTTATATATTTTTCTTTGTTCATATATTCCTAGGGAAGTCCCGGGTAGGAGATGATTCGGGTTCCTTGTAATACCCGGTTTAAAGAGATAGTCAACATGGAGAGGTAACAACCCGATCAACCGAATCCAATGTTGCTCACAACACCATCGGTTGATCATAGGTGAGTGGGGTTGATTGGCTGCCTGGAAAAGCTGAGTAAAGCCAATTCAACTCCGTGTTGGTTATCTTTGTCTCTCTCATTCTCCCAAAAATCCACTTGCACAAAAGTGACACACTTGGATGATGGGGGTTCGGATAGTATTTCTTCGTTGATGGTCTCCTCCTGTAATCATACTCCAAAAACCTTCCCATGTGCCTCTATGCACATCCACTTGTCCCGGAGCTCCCTTTTGAAAATAGGAGACACTCACCCATGGGCCTACGATACTAGAACATGTAATCATTTTGAACATGAAAACCAATCTAATCTATCGGGGGTTGTGACCACGGTTTCGCCCTTTCCCTCCTCTCGTACTCTCACGACGCGAAGGTATTCATGACTAGACCTATGATGGTCACGGTGTAAGATGATAGATAGATAATCCAACAAAGTTCGATTACATCTCAAGATCGATTGCAACCCATGGATGAAAGGAGATTACCCCATCTAGGTGCTAGAAATAGCATCGTTGATCAAGGTTACCCTTCCGACGGTGCCTTCCTTCTTCTCCACTTGCGGGCTCCCTCCAAACGGAATGAGAGACTCAGCACTCCTTCATCAAGGGTATGCGCCATGGTCATGAGAATTTCCTAGGCGAATTCCTTGTGGATGTTTGCCGACACTCCGTTAGAGAATTGCACCGGTGTCCCGTATGAAAACCCAATATGTGGAGAGCTTGGTCGTCGAAGTCGATGTTCGCTTCAAGCCTCTACCTAAGGCGAGCGAGCTTCTTCTCCTCCATCATGATGATAGACCCATTGGAATACCACGGAGCGTGTGGAGGTGGAGCGGATGATCGTGTCAAGTGGTGAGGTTGGACAGGCGGCTCCTCCATATGTCCTTGATGTTTGGTGAACCTCATAGACGAGCTGCGTGTGGTCCTCATGCCACCAAGGAGAAGAGTGTTGTTCCTCCTCGGCGGTGCCATGTCCTCCTCCGTACTCCAAGGATACTCGGAAACCGAGCGCCTCCTCGAAGAGGTTGTCTTAGACGACGATGATCCCTTCTTCTTCGGTGAAAAAGGCTTGTAGTTTTCTTCCATGATTGCAGCACTCTCCCTCACAAATATATATCTGGGGTTTTCACCTGGTAACAAGGTACACAAATATTATTTTGGAGTCTAGACTTTGAGTGGATTAAGGATGTGATTTGTTGCATGAAACAAACGCGGTGGATGGCTAAGTCTAAGGTGGTTCCGGCCTACAAACTAGAGCACACCAACAAAGAGCTAGATGGGAGACTTACCTCTCTCCTCCTCTTGGCTCGGTTCTTCTCTAGTGCATTCATGCTTGTTGCTTCGTGACTGCGTGGACCTTCCAAACGTTCTCGTCCACTCCTTTGCTTGCATTATTGCTCCTTCCACTTGATGTTTTCGCATTGACTCACTTCCAAACTCCCTTGCCTCACATGACTCCATGATATTCCTACGAAACAAAGCTTTGGCTGCCCCCCCATGCTTGTACTTTGCATGTGGTTTGATAAAAGATGTTGGAGGGGCATCCCATGATGTATCACGGTGCATGTATGGTTAGGTTAACTAGATTGCCTCCCTCTAAGCATGTTTTAATGCTAAGCACTCCTCTAATTTCAAAAATAAGAAATAAAATCAGAGATATTAATAAGTTAAAATATAAATTTAGAGAATTTTTTAAAGCATTAAAAACAAATGTAAGTCGAAAAATATTTCCGACTACTTTTACGTTGGTCTTACCGGTATTGTTTGCCTTCATCAATTGAGAGCAAGCTTTTCCCAACTTGATCATGGGGGCATAGGTTTAGGTTCTAATTTTGATTAGATAAGAGAGATTTTGAATGAAATAAAATTAAGTGAGGCTTAAAAAAATTATAATCTTAGAGAAACCAAGGATAAGGATTTTTAAATCAACCAAAAATCAAGATTCTAGGTTCACGCGAGTCCTCCCACGTGCTGAAATTTAAATAACATCTAGATACAAGTCGTGGCTCTACTCATGTGTTTTTAGCATGAAAAACAAGTCAACCATAACATCATAAAGAGGATGAAAGGTTGAGTTAGGTTCTGAATTTTTTTCTTGGTTTTGGTTTCTCGAAAAAGAAGCAAACAACATAGGATGGTTCATGTAAGGGGTTTATGATCAAGCAAAATATTCAACCAAGAATTATGTCTCCAATATTGTTCAACCATTCTATGTCTAATGTTTTGCATAGTAAAATTCAAAACTGGATTATATTTAAAAAGATGTGAAAAACTTGGAATCGGGTTGTCCTCCCGGTAGCTTATTCTTGACTCGACGAAACGGGTTGCCTCCCGCCTAGCGCTTTGTTTATAATCCATGGCTAGACTTCTTCACTTGATTACTTCGGATCAACGCTCTTTGCGGGCGTTGCAATCTTGGGTACCCACTTTGGCTTAGTCATTTTTTTGGTCTTTACAGGCTGGCTTTGTCCTTTGGTCTTGACGGATGCAACAACTTCCTTGTGGCTCGGCATCTCAAACTCCTGTCATTCGGTCGTGATCTTCGTGGTCTCCTTAGTGTGATCCTCCATCTCTCCCGAATGAGTTTGAGTAGCCTTCGCCGTCTTGGGACCTTGGAGTTGTCTCGGAAATTCTTCTTTGTTACCCATCGGGCGCCCGGCAAGTTGTCCCACTTGCGTCTCTAGCATCTTCATCATGATGAACACTTCTCCTCGCACGTGGATCTTGCCTGGGCAGCTTTTAGGTGTTGAGCTTCTTTCTCTATCTCCATCTTCTCCATCCTCCTCTTGATTTGAAGGCCTTCCGACGTCTTGACTTGGAGGTGGTGATTCCCTTGGAGATTTTGATGGTCCTTCGAGTTTGACTTTTGAATCTAGGGTTTCCAACCCTTTAGCTTGTGTTGCACGTCACCTTTGCCTGTAAAGTTTTCCTGGATCATCCACAAAAAAAGTTTGGGTTTCTTGGAGAGGTAGCCAACCATCTCTGGTTAGGGTTAGTAATAAAACAAAAATCTAAAAAGAAAAATTAGGGTTAATCAAAACTAGATTAGATTGATTTTTTTGAGGATGATCAAACTTAAGAGATGCAAAAGAAAATCAAAAGAAAAACTAAAAAATAAGCGATACTAGATTAAATCTTGATTGCTTGTTCCTCGGCAACGGCGCCAGAAAAAGGGGCTTGTTGATGGTTAATAGTTGTATCAAAGTTCGTTTAGACTTGCAAGTGGACAAGTCTCCCGTCGTAGTCAAGGGACCCTTCTTCCCTCGAGTGGTGAACCCAAGGTATCAAATTCGTGGAACAATGTGCAACGCAAAGATTCAACCTAGTAAAGCAAGGTAATCTATCTTATGAAGACAAGCTGCATCTAATATACTAACTCATAAAGAAAACTAATCTAATCTAATCTAATCTACTAAAGAGGTAGCAAGAGAAAGCAAAGATAACTGATCTAGAGAGTCTAGATCATGCTTATGTTGTAGCTCCAAGCAAGATAGATGAAGATAGAAAAGCGAATCTCATTAAAAAAGCATCTTTAAATCGTGGCCTTCCATCCGACTCCGAAAACGCCCGCCTTTCGGAACCGCCGTTCTGTCACAACGTATCCCTACTCATGAGGGTAGTCTAGCGCGAGTTCGATAAGAACAAGTTGAAAACACTTGGCCGGTCCGGTATGCACCTCTAGCCACCGCGGCTACAAGAGCACCCTATGTAACCTATCTTAAGTATAGATCGTAGAAGAAGCAAAACCAGGAAGAAAACAAAATCATCGAGAAGGCAATCGGATTCACTTAAAGACTTCACCATGAATGATTACATGAACAAGATCACCACCGGGGCCCTACCTCGATCTTGATCCTCGCTCTGGACCACCAACGCGGTCTTCCATGCAAGGTTCCCACGTCGGCTAGGGAGACCCTAGACAACTAGCACGACCCTCATCTCCGAGATGGTGTCCCTCAAGCTTCTCTGCTCCTCGGCGGCAGATGACGAATTGATTGATGCGTGGCTCTCGGTCAGGGGGCTATAAATAGCTCGAGAGGCATCTAGCTCAAAGGGGAGGACGACTGGGCCCTGGATCAGGCTGGGCCGACCGTCCTTGGCCCATCTAGGCCCAGCCCGTGTCCTCCTTCGTCTGGTATTGCTTCCCGAGTCTTCTAGATCCTCTCCCCTTTTGCACGTGGGCCCTTGTCGTCGGTTTCTCTCCGAATTGGACGAAGCTCCTTGTCTTGCAAGATTCAGCACTTTTCTGGCTAGGTCCTCGGAGTTTGTCATCTTCTCGGGCTTGGTCCTTGGGCTCTTGGAGTCATGTTCACTTCATTGCTTGACTTGTACCGGGCTTCAAGGTCCTGTCATGAGGTCCTTAATGAACTCATCTCGGAAGTCTTGCTTTCAACGTTAAAACCCTGCATAAACACTTAACTCCAAAAACGACATGCACAAGTGAACTTGTTATACCACGGGGGTTAGTACCAATGGATAAGATACAAAAGTCATGCCAACACCGAAGGTAAACCCATGGCTAGGTTGACGGATTTTCACCGTCAACATGGTTGCAGCACTCTTCTCTCCACTAAAACTCCGGGTTGCAACCAGTAACTAGACACTTAATATATTACTTCGGGATGTGGACTTTGAGTGGATTATGGTTGTCGATTTTTTTAGCTATCAAGCTTGGGAAGGTTGTCTATGTATACAGAGGTTCTGGGCACACAAACTTGAACACACAAACTGAGGAAGGAGAGGGAAGCTTGCCTGCAGAAAACGGGAGCCGGGGGGCTCCTTAAGTAGGGGAGGCCGGCCGGCCTGGGCCGACCGGCCTGGGTGGCCTGGTGCTCCTCCCCGCCTCGGCTTTCTTCCAGCATGATCATTTCTTCTCCATGACTTCCTTGCCCGCGTGCTCCACGAGTTGCACCGCCCAAATGCTCTCTTCCACTCCTTTTCTTGCATTTTGGTCCGTCCACTTGATGCTTCATGCATTGAGTCATGTCCATGCTCCCTTGCTCCACTTGCTTCACATGCCACCATGGAATTCTTGCAAAGGCATGGTTGCTGCCCACCCATGCTTGTCCATTGCATGTGGTCTTGATGAAAGTTGATGAAATAGTATCCAATGGTGCATGCATTATTAACTTAAACTAGATTGCCTCCCTTTAAGCATGTTTTATGGTTAAGCACTCCTGTAATTTCGAAATTTAAAAATATTTTCAGAGACATGCAAGAGCCCAAGCATAAATTTAGAGAAGTTTTTAAACCATTAAAAACAAATGTAAGTCGAAAATATTTTCCGACTACGTTGATATCGGTCTCACCGGTATAGTTTGCCTTCATTGGTTGAGAGCAAACTTTTTCCCGGCTTGATCATGGGGGCATAGGTTTAAGTTTTAATTTTGGCTAAATGAGAGAGATTTTGAATAAAACAAAATTAAATGAGGCTTAGAAAAATTCTAATCTTAGAGAAACCAAGGATATAGATTTTTAAACCAACCAAAAGTTTAGTTTCTAGGTTCACGCGAGTCCTACCACGTGCTGAAATTTAATTAACACCTAGGTATAAGTCTTGGCTCTACTCGTGTGATTTTAGCATGAAAAATAAGTCAACCACAACACCATAATAAGGGTGAAAGGTTGAGTTAGGTTCTGAAATTATTTGGTTGTGGTTTCTCGAAAAGAAACAAACAAACACATAGGAGGGTTCATGCAAAGGGTTTATGATAAAGAAAAATATTCAACCAAGAATTATGTCTCTAATATTGTTCAACCACTTCTAAGTCTAATGTATTTGCGTAATAAAATTCAAAACTAAATAATTAAAAAGACTCAAAAAACCTGGAATCGGGTTGTCCTCCCGGTAGCTTATTCTTGACTCGACGAAACGGGTTGCCTCCCGCCTAGCGCTTCGTTTATAGTCCATGGATAGACTTCTTCACTTGATTACTTCGGATCAACGCTCTTTGCGGGTGCTGCAATCTTGGGTACCCACTTCCGCGCCATCTTGGGCACGGGCTTGTCTTCCGGCTTAGTCATTTTTTTGGTCTTCACAGGCGGCTTTTCTTCCTTTGTCTTGACGGACGCAACACCTTCCTTGATTTTCTTTACGTTCATTTTTTTCGGCTCTTTCTTCTTTTCAGCCCCTCCTTCTTCTTTGGTTCTTCCTTCACTACAATCTTGTTGCATGCCTCGAGTCATGGTCGAAACTTGAAGGAACTCCTTTCTCCGTTGATATCGAACATGATCTCCCCCATGCCAACATCAATAGTAGCTCCCACGGTCTTGAGGAAAGGCCTCCCAAGGATGAGCGGTGGCTTCTCCCTCTCTCCCATCTCGAGCACCACGAAGTCGACGGGGAAGAAGTGGTGTCCGACCTTCACGGGTACACCTTCGGCAATGCCCAAGGGATAGCGAATGGAGTTATTTCCTAACTCCAAACACATACCCGTAGGCTCCAATGGTAGGCGTAGCTTCTCGAACACATCTGAAGGACCGATACAGCGAACCAGAGAGGGGCGGGAGTGAATAGGAGCCGATAAAAATTCTTCTCGAAGGAGATAGGAACTCCAACAAGATGAACAAGGCTTCCAACACATGTCTCCGACTCACTACCCAAGTTGGCCAAGCCCACGTAGCCACTGGAGTGCCACTGGACCTAGGAACCAACACACAGCCTTCCGACCCGGGAACGCAGCGGAACACCAAACCTCGAGCCTACAGACCCACACCGGTCAGACCGGTGAGCACCACCGGTCAGACCGGTCCCTGCTGGTGAAACTGAGCAACTTTCACTAAGTGGCTCTACACCGGTCAGACCGGTGAGACACACCGGTCAGACCGATCACAGCCTGAAAGCCCCCAAAGCACCAAACAGGCCAACTAACCACCAAACTGACCCAAACTGGAAACAGTAGTACTGCAGGACAACAACGAACACACCAAGACGTTCACCCAAGCAAAATCCCACCGAGGGTTGCACCGGTCAGACCGGTCAAGAGAACCAGTCAGACCGGTGTAGCCTGGGCAGCTCGGGATGAACAGCACCCGCGGGTCAACTCTCCCAAATCCAAACCTCGATCTCCCGAATCGCTCCACGGACTTGAACAAGACTTTGGGGATATTAGGAACAACTCATGAGGAGTCCATAGCCAAGGTTAATCCCACCAAAACTCGTCTAAAAAGAAGGAATCAAGGAAATCCCGCCAAGAGAACTTCCAACCCAAGAACTCAAGAAACCCCAAAATCGAGCACCTTAACTCACGGATTTAGGAGGGGAATCACAGCCCAAAGAACCACGAAGAGTTCCCACAAATTTCCCCCATCAAATACCCAAGAGAAAGGTCCCGAAAACAACCCAAAGAAATCACCAAGAGAGGGCTCCGAAAATCACCACCGAGAACAACCGGGGAAAACACATCCAAACCTTGAGGAACCACGCCGAATCATCTATACATGAAACAATGGTTCATACAAGGTCTAGCAAGCCGCCCGATCATCCATCCTACTCGACAAGATCTCTCCATGAAGCTCTCTTGCTAGTCCTATCGAAGAGCTAAGGAAAATAGGAAAACAAATGAGCTAGGGTTCTAAGAGTTGGCTGCCATCCTCTCACCTCTTGGGTTATATGTAGGCAACCGAAAGTCTAAAATGCCCTTTCCTAATAACTAGGGATACAAGCCCCTCAAGGGCGGATTTGGAAGTCTTCATGTCTTCACCGTCGGACAGATGCCCGGCGACCGCACCCTGCGTACCCTCGACGCAAGCCATGCGATCCCGACACGTGTCCTCCGCTTCGAAGTCTCCGGACTGCGTCGTCGCACACTGGTCAGACCGGTGCTCCCCACCGGTCAGACCGGTCTGGCGCTGCTGCAGTTCCGTCTTCGGTTCTTCGGTCTTGGATTTGTGGATCAACCAATGAACCCAGTGATTTTCTGGTGAACCACCGGAAACCCCGCGAACTCGGTGTAGCCTCCGCCAATCTCCACTCATGACTCGGCTCCCACGCAGTCCCGGCTCGACCTTGGTTTGGAGGCTCAACCAAGAAACCGTCCACGACTTCATCTTGCTGTTCATGCCACCATGCGGCCCGCACTTGACCCCGCTGGCCACTGGGTCCCTCGAACGAAGCCTACTTGTCTTCTCCACACCTGGAGGCCTCACCGGCGATGACCTTTCGCCCTTGTTCTTCACCTGCACCAACACCAGTCAAGCCGCAACCTGCACCTGTAATACTTAGCCAAGAATCAGTCCACACAACGTTGTCAATCACTCATCACACAAGGAAGCGACCATCCACCGGTCCTCGAACCACACATGGTCCTCAATCTCCCCCTTGATGAGTGCTTTGACAACACCCACATAAAAGTAACAAGAGAGAAAAGAAAAAGAAAAGAAACGAACAAAAAGAAACTCCAACAAGCGATCGAAAGCTAAACAAATGCAAAGAACAAGATCACTTGAAGAAGACAAGTCTCAGACCCCTTAGGCATGGGCAACGGCTCGACACATCGGAGACAAAACAAAACTCAAGCAAAAAGCGCAAACCACCGAAACAAAGCTTGAACAACCACAAAGAGCTCCCCCTGCACACATGCAAGCTCCCACTGAACCAATGCACCTCCCCCTGGACGAATGCATGCAAACCAGCTTAAAACAGGGCAGCTGCAGCAACTTCAGCTCACACCGGTCAGACCGGTCATCACCACCAGTCAGACCGGTGCCTAAGATGTGCACAGGATCAGCACTCACACCGGTCATACCGGTGCACAACAGAGCCCAGAAATGGCTCGAAACCACCTGAAAACCTTCTAAATGCGTCCAGTAAGCCATTTCAATCTCAAACTTCTCCCCCTTGTTGGCAATGCATGAATCAAGCCAAAAATGCAAAATTTTCAACCTAGAGCTTCTCAAATAGACAAAATTCAACAAAGAATGCTACACATGTCCAAATGAGCAAGTTAGATACTCAACGGCTTCGTATCGATCTCAACTACATGATCACCAAGTTTCACAACCAATGGACGAAGCTAAGATGAATTTTGGCAATTTTGCGAAAAACTTGCCTCTCATGAGCAAAGTCCTAAACATGATCAAAACATATCAAAATGGCAAAGCCACACAAACTTCATGTTAGGACAACCATTCTAATCATAAGACCATCACAAACACCCACAAGCACCTCATGTCATGTCAAAGCCACCGAGCCATGTGCCTACTGCTATGTATGAGACTTCTCATTGGTAGGCATGATGCAACGGTTTAGCACAGAAAGCAAATTAAATTCAGCACATATGACATGGGAGCATATTTTCCAAGCATTTTTCATTTCATTTTCAGATTTGTAAATGGTACATGAAATGTCATTGCGACAAAAAGGAACTTACGCCCCTCCACAAGATAAAACAAGAGGGCTAAACATTCATGATGGAAAATGAGCCTTTGGCCCCATATGATCAATAAACTAGCTATCCAACCACAAATTAAGCATAGCAAAGCCACTAAAACATGTCAAGATCATATAAAGGCATTTACACATGGGAGAGCATACATGTGACATTTTCAAAAGCATAGCTATCAACCATGGATTATTCAACAAGATCATCAAGAGCTAAGCCAAACTAACCATAGCATACCAAATAAGCTCACGAAGACATATATCTCATTCCATGGTGAACAATGTATATGAGAGAAGCTTTTCCTAACTAATGCATGTGATACAAAATGCATGCAATCTAAGATACAAGGATGCCTATACATCATGTTACATATGCCACGCCAAATGCAATAAATGCACAAAGGAAACTATACATATGCTACAAAAAGAGCTCCCACACACCCAACTCAAGAAATCAAACACACACCAAGTTCCCCCCGCAAACGAGTGAAAGTTGCTTGATCTAGGGATTTGGTGAAAATATCGGCTAGTTGGTCATGTGTGGGTACATGAATCAAGGATATCTCCCCTTTCTCTACGTTGTCTCTCAGAAAATGATACCTCACTTTTATGTGCTTGGTTTTGGAGTGGAGCACTGGGTTCTTTGCAACGCTTATGGCAATAGTGCTATCACATTGAAGTGGGACATGGGTATACTCCTCACCAAAATCACTCATGGTGTATGAAATCCAAAGGAGCTGAGAGCAACAACTAGCAGCGGCAACGTACTCGGCCTCGGTAGTGGATTGAGCAACACTCGATTGTTTGCGGGAAGACCAAGACACCAAAGAAGAACCCAAAAACTGGCATGTCCCAGAAGTGGACTTCCTATCCAACCGACACCCGGCAAAATCCGCATCTGAAAAACCATGAAGAGCCAAAGAAGAGGACGCGGAGTACCAAAGGCTGAAGTCGGGAGTGTAACGCAAGTACCTGAAAATTCGCTCACCGCTTGCCGATGCGAAGTCCTCGGAGACGCTTGAAAACGAGTGCACAGACATACCGAGAACTGTATGTCTGGCCCCGTTGTCGTCAAGTAGAGGAGTGACCCTATCATGCTCCGGTACTCCTTCTGATCTACGTGTTCACCTTCCTCGTCCGCATCAAGAGTTGTAGTCGTACTCATCGGCGTCGTCATAGCCTTGGAGTCCTCCATCTTGAACTTCCTCACAATGTCATTGGTGTACTTAGCCTGGTGCACAAATGTTCCTTCCTTTGATTGCTTGATTTGTAGCCCGAGGAAGAACTGCAACTCGCCCATCATGCTCATCTCAAATTCCCTGCTCATATCATCTGCAAACTGTGCAACAAGAGAGTTAGACGAGCCACCAAAGTCAATATAATCCACGTACACCTGCACAATCAGGATATCTCTGCCCTGCCTCAGCAAAAACAAGGTCTGATCGACCTTCCCCATCTCAAAACCTCTCTCAAACAAGAACCCCCTCAACCTACCATACCAAGCTCTAGGCGCCTGCTTCAACCCATACAACGCCTTCCTCAACTTGTACACCCGGTGGGGGTACTTCTCACTCTCAAACCCTAGAGGCTGTCTGACATACACTTCTTCCTCCAACACACCATTTAGGAAAGCACTCTTCACATCCATTTGGTGCAACTTGAACCCTTTAGCCACGGAAAAGGCTAGAAGGATCCTAATCGCCTCCAAATGGGCTACGGGAGCAAAGGTGTGCTCGTAGTCGATCCCCTCCTTCTGACTGAACCCTTGAGCAACAAGCCTCGACTTGTTCCTCACAACCTCACCTTTCTCTCCTTCCTTGTTCTTCCACACCCACTTTGTACCAATCGGCTTACACCCTGGAGGAGGGTCAACCAATTCCCACACCTGATTCCTCTCAAAGTTCTCCAACTCCTCATGCATCGAATTAACCCAATTGTGATAAGATAGTGCGTGTCCAATGTCTTTGGTCTCAAAAGTAGCAACAAACGCAGCATGAGCGAAATGGGAATTGTTTCGGACCCTCGACCGTGTAGTACGTTCATTCATGTCGCCGATGATCCTCGAAGCTGGGTGATCCACCTGTACTCGTCGGGGAGGTTCTCGCCTCGATGCTACCTCCACCTCAACATCAGCTTCTTCTCGTTCTTGATTTGTCGTCGTAGGTGTAGTAGTGGGTCTGTCCATGTTCATGCTCCTCCTCCTGAAAGATCTCCTTGCCAAACTCATCATCACCTGCACACTCAAAGACAAGCTGACTACGTGGCTCTGTCTCGTCGAAGGTTACCTCGCAAGTCTCCACGATTTGGTTAGTTTCAAGATTGAGCACACGATATGCTCTAGAATGAGATGCATAACCAAAGAAAATGCCATCGACAGACCTAGCCTCAAACTTATCAGACTTCCTGCCTTTCTTCAGAACGAAACACTTGCAACCAAAGTCATGGAAGTGACTCACCTTGGATCTGCGACCATGCATCAACTCATAGCATGTCTTCTTCTTGTGCACTGTGAGGTATATCATGTTCGACACATGGCACGCGGTATTCACCGCCTCAGCCCAATACCTCCTCGGAGTCCTATGCTCATCAAGCATCGTCCGAGCCATCTCGCACAAGGTCCTGTTCTTCCTTTCCACAACACCATTCTGGGGAGGCGTATACGGACTCGAAAACTGGTGCTCAAGACCTATGTCATGGCAAAAGGTTTCCAAACGAGAGTTTATGAATTCCGAGCCATTATCACTACGGATTGCTCATATGGCATCTCCGTGCCTCTCGAACCGCCTCGTCAGGAGCGCCAGCTCGTCCTCTCCAAGCTCGTCGAACTCCTCATCTGGCATAGACATCAAAGAGGAGAAAGAGAACATCCTGGTGGATGGGTTAGAGTTAGCCTTTCCTTTGGAACCACCAACAAGGGCGAGACTATGGGAGTCAGTCGGACCTTCGAGCTTGGCAGTCATGCCCCTATCCACCTCAGCCGACTTGAGCTTCGAGAACAGCTCGTTCACCGTTAGAGTGTCATACTTCTCTGACTCCACAATGGCCTCGAACTTTCCGCCCCAAATCGTACGATCCAAAGAGTGTAAGAGTTTGACCGCTCTATCATGATCATCGTACGGGAGCACGTCCACATTGGCCCTCATGTTGTTCACAACCACCGTGAACCTCTGAAACCAGACATCGATGGACTCACTGGGGAGATGAGTGAAGTTCTCGTACTCTCTCCAGTAGGTCGCATACATCCGTGCCTGAACCTGGGCATTCCCAACATGAGCCTCCTTCAGCACCATCCAAATTCTACAAGCCAAGTGCTCAGTGTGCACCCGATCTAACTCAGGCTGACACAAAGCACGAAACAAGTTGTCGACCGCCTTATTGTTGGCGTCGAAACTATCCCTCGATCCTGGAGCGAGGAAGTCCATCGGCTGGACATAGCCGGTGTCCACCGTGACATCCCAAAGGATGTGACCCTTTCCGTGGAGAAACGCACCCATCCGCTTGCTCCACATCTGGTAGTTCTTGCCATCGAAGTGTGGAGGGCCCGAACCCCGTTCCTGGTACGCCATCCTTGGATCTTAGACTAGTTAGAGTCAATAAAGACCCGAACCGGCTCTGATACCACTTGAAGGACCGATACGGCGAACCAGAGAGGGGGGAGTGAATGGGAGCCGATAAAAATTCTTCTCGAAGGAGTTAGGAACTCCAATAAGATGAACAAGGCTTCTAACACACGTCTCCGACCCACTACCCAAGATGGCCAAGCCCACGTAGCCACTGGAGTGCCACTGGACCTAGGAACCAACACACAACCTTCCGACCCGAGAACGCAGCGGAACACCAAACCTCGAGTCTACAGACCCACACCGGTCATACCGGTGAGCACCACCGGTCAGACCGGTCCCTGCTGGTGAAACTGAGCAACTTTCACTAAGTGGCTCTACACCGGTGAGACCGGTGAGACACACCGGTCAGACCGATCACATCCTGAAAGCCCCCAAGGCACCAAACAGGCCAACCGACCACCAAAGTGACCCAAACTCGAAACAGCAGCACCGCAAGACAACAGCGAACACACCAAGACGTTCACCCAAGCAAAATCCCACTGAGGGTTGCACCGGTCAGACCGGTCAAGAGCACCGGTCAGACCAGTGTAGCCTGGGCAGCTCGGGATGAACAGCACCCGCGGGTCAACTCCCCCAAATCCAAACCTCGATCTTCCGAATCACTCCATGGACTTGAACAAGACTTTGGGGATATTAGGAACACCTCATGAGGAGTCCATAGCCAAGGTTAATCCCACCAAAACTCGTCCAAAAAGAAGGAATCAAGGAAATCCTGCCAAGAGCACTTCCAACCCAAGAACTCAAGAAACCCCAAAATCGAGCACCTTTACTCACAGATTTGGGAGGGGAATCACAGCCCAAAGAACCACGAAGAGTTCCCACAAATTTCCCCCATCAAATCCCCAAGAGAAAGGTCCCGAAAACAACCCAAAGAAATCACCAAGAGAGGGCTCCGAAAATCACCACCGAGAACAACCGGGGAAAACACATCCAAACCTTGAGGAACCACGCCGAATCATCTATACATGAAACAAAGGTTCATACAAGGTCTAGCAAGACGCCCGGTCATCCATCCCTCTCAACAAGATCTCTCCATGAAGCTCTCTTGCTAGTCCTATCGAAAACTTAAGGAAAATAGGAAGGAAAATAGGAAAACAAATGAGCTACGGTTCGAAGAGTTGGCTGTCATCCTCTCACCTCTTGGGTTATATGGAGGCAACCGACAGTCTAAAATGCCCTTTCCTAATAACTAGGGATACAAGCCCCTCAAGGGTGGATTTGGAAGTCTTCATGTCTTCACCATTGGACGGATGCCCGGCGACCGCACCCTGCGTACCCTCGACGCAAGCCATGCGATCCCGACGCGTGTCCTCCGCTTCGAAGTCTCCGGACTACGTCGTCGCACACTGGTCAGACCGGTGCTCCCCACCGGTCAGACCGGTACCCACCAGTCAGATCGGTCAGACCCACCGGTCAGACCGGTCTGGCACTGCTGGAGTTCCGTCTTTGGTTCTTCGGTCTTGGCTTTGTGGATCAACCAAGGAACCCAGTGGTTTTCTGGTGAACCACTGGAAACCCCGCGAACTCGGTGTAGCCTCCGCCAATCTCCACTCATGACTCGGCTCCCACGTAGTCCCGGCTCGACCTTGGTTTTGAGGCTCAACCAAGAAACCGTCCACGACTTCATCTTGCTGTTCATGCCACCATGCGGCCCGCAATTGACCCCGCTGGCCACCGGGTCCCTCGAACGAAGCCTACTTGTCTTCTCCACACCTGGAGGCCTCACCGGCAACGACCTTTCGCACTTGTTCTTCACCTGCACCAACACGAGTCAAGCCGCAACCTGCACCTGCAATACTTAGCCAAGAATCAGTCCACACCACGTTGTCAATCACTCATCACACAAGGAAGCGACCATCCACCGGTCCTCAAACCACACATGGTCCTCAATCTCCCCCTTGATGAGTGCATTGACAACACACACGCAAGAAGTAATACAGGAGAAAAGAAAAAGAAAAGAAACAAACAAAAAGAAACTCCAACAAGCGATCGAAAGCCAAACAAAGGCAAAGAGCAAGATCACTTGAAGAAGACAAGTCTCGGACCCCTTAGGCAAGGGCAATGGCTCGACACATCCGAGACACAGCACACTCAAGCAAAGAGCGCAAACCACCGAAACAGAGCTCGAACACCACAAAGAGCTCCCCCTGCACATATGCAAGCTCCCCCTGAGCCAAAGCACACTCCCCCTGAACAAATGCAGCAATGCAACGCGGGAATGCACCAAAGAGCAAAAACCTTCTCACTCTGCCCAGGGCGGTTAGACTGCCTGTGCCTCATCTGACCGCCTGGGGGGCGGTTAGACCGCCCCAAGAGACCGGCCCTGCACCAAACTGCCCAAAATTTGCCCGAACCAATTGGAACACCTTCCAAACACTCCTAGGTGCCCAAAGCATGCACAAACTTCTCCCCCTTGTTGACAATGCATGAATCAAGGCAAAATGCGAAACTTTACAACATATAGCTTCTCAAATATACAAAATTCATCACAAGGAGCCACACAAGTCCAAATGAGCAAGTTAGATACTCGACAGGTTCGTAATGACCTTAACTAAATGATCACCAAGTTTCACAACCATTGGACAAGGCTAAAAAGGATTTGAGTAATTTTGCGAAAAGTTACTCTCTCACAAGCAAATACCTAAACATGAGCAAAACATATCAAAATGGCAAAGCCACTCAAACTTCATGCTAGGACAGCCATTCTAATCATAAGACCATCATAAACACCCAAAAGCACCTCATGTCATGTCAAAGCCACCGAGCCATGTGCCTACTTCTATGTATGAGACTTCTCATTGGTAGGCATCATGCAACGGTTTAGCACCCAAAGTAAATTAATTTCAGCACATATGGCATGGGAGCATATTTTCCAAGCATTTTTCATTTCATTTTCAGATTGATAAATGGTACATGAAATGTCTTTGCGACAAAAAGGAACTTATGCCCCTCCACAAGATGAAGCAAGAGGGCTAAACATTCATGATGGCAAATGAGACTTTGGCCCCATATGATCAATAAACTAGCTATCCAACCACAAATTAAGCATAGCAAAGCCACTAAAACATGTCAAGATCATATAAAGGCATTTACACACGAGAGAGCATATATGTGACATTTTTCAAAGATTTAGACATCAACCATGGATCATTCGTCAAGATCATCAAGAGCTAAGCCAAACTAACCGTAGCATACCAAACAAGCTCACAAGAACATATATAGCAACCCATGGTGAACAATGTATATAGGAGAAGCTTTTCCTATCCAATGCATATGATACAAAATGCATGCAATCTAACATACAAGGATGCCTATACATCATGTTACATATGCAATGCCAAATGCAAGAAATGCACAAAAGAAAGCTATACATATGCTACAAAGGAGCTCCCACACACCCAACTCAAGAAATCAAACACACACCAAGTCCCCCCCGCAAACGAGTGAAAGTTGCTTGATCTACGGGTTTGGTGAAAATATCGGCTAGTTGGTCATGTGTGCGTACATGGATCAAAGCTATCTTTCCTTTCTCTACGTTGTCTCTCAGAAAATGGTACCTCACTTGTATGTGCTTGGTTTTGGAATGGAGCACTGGGTTCTTTGCAACACTTATGGCACTGGTGCTATCACATTGAAGTGGGACATGGGTATACTCCTCACCAAAGTCACTCATGGTGTAGGTGATCCAAAGGAGCTGAGAGCAACAACTAGCAGCGGCAACATACTCGGCCTCGGTCGTGGATTGAGCAACACTCGACTACTTGGGGGAAGACCAAGAGACCAAAGAGGAACCCAAAAACTGGCAAGTCCCAGAAGTGGACTTCCTATCCAACTGACACCCGGCAAAGTCCGCGTCTGAAAAACCATGAAGCGCCAAAGAAGAGGACGCGGAGTACCAAAGGCCGAAGTCGGGAGTGTGACGCAAGTACCTGAAAATTCGCTTCACTGCTTGCCGATGCGAAGTCCTCGGAGACGCTTGAAAACGAGCGCACAGACACACTGTGAACTGTATGTCCGGCCTCGTCGCCGTCAAGTAAAGGAGTGACCCGATCATGCTCCGGTACTCCTTCTGGTCCACGTGTTCACCTTCCTCGTCCGCATCAAGAGTCGTAGTCGTACTCATCGACGTCGTCATAGCCTTGGAGTCCTCCATCTTGAACTTCCGCACAATGTCCTTGGTGTACTTAGCCTGGTGCACAAAAGTTCCTTCCTTTGATTGCTTGATTTGTAGCCCGAGGAAGAACTGCAACTCACCCATCATGCTCATCTCAAACTCCCTGCTCATATCATCTGCAAACCTTGCAACAAGAGAGTTAGATGAGCCACCAAAGACAATATCATCCACGCACACCTGCACAATCAGGATATCTCTACTCTGCCTCAGCAAAAACAAGGTCTGATCGACCTTCCCCATCTCAAAACCTCTCTCAAACAAAAACCCCCTCAACCTACCATACCAAGCTCTAGGCGCCTGCTTCAGCCCATACAGCGCCTTCCTCAACTTGTACACCCGGTGGGGGTACCTCTCACTCTCAAACCCCGGAGGCTGCCTCACATACACTTCTTCCTCCAACACACCATTCAGAAAAGCACTCTTCACATCCATCTGGTGCAACTTGAACCCTTTAGCCACAGAAAAGGCTAGAAGGATCCTAATCGCCTCCAAACGGGCTACGGGAGCAAAAGTCTCCTCGTAGACGATCCCCTCCTTCTGACTGAACCCTTGAGCAACAAGTCTCAACTTGTTCCTCACAACCTCACCCTTCTCACCCTATTTGTTTTTCCACACCCACTTTGTACCAATCGGCTTACACCCTAGGGGAGGGTCAACCAACTCCCACACCTGATTCCTCTAAAAGTTCTCCAACTCCTCATGCATCGAATTAACCCAATTGTGATCAGATAGCGTGTGTCCAATGTCTTTGGGCTCAAAAGAAGCAACAAATGCAGCATGAGCGAAATGGGAGTTGTTTCGAACCCTCGACCGTGTAGTGCGTTCATTCATGTCGCCGATGATCCTCGAAGCTGGGTGATCCACTTGTACTCACCGGGGAGGTTCTCGCCTCGATGCTACCTCCCCCTCAGCATCAGCTTCACCTCGTGCTTGATTTGTCGTAGTAGGTGTAGTAGAGGGTCCATCCATCATCGTAGTTGAAGTTGTGGGTACATGTTCAGCCTGGGGCACCGCACCACCATCTTCATCATCTCCATGCTCATGCTCCTCCTCCTGAAAGATCTCCTCGCCAAGCTCATGATCACCTGCACACTCAAAGACAAGCTGACTACGTGGCTCTGTCTCGTCGAAGGTTACCTCGCAAGTCTCCACGATTTGGTTAGTTTCAAGATTGAGCACACGATATGCTCTAGAATGAGATGCATAACCAAAGAAAATGCCATCGACAGACCTAGCCTCAAACTTATCCAACTTCCTGCATTTCTTCAGAATGAAACACTTGCAAGCAAAGACATGGAAGTGACTCACCTTGGGTGTGCGACCATGCATCAACTCATAGCATGTTTTCTTCTTGTGCACTCTGAGATATATCCTGTTCTTCCTTTCCACAACACCATTCTGGGGAGGCGTATACGGACTCGAAAACTGGTGCTCAAGACCCAAGTCATGGCAAAAGGCTTCAAAACGAGAGTTCCTGAATTCCGAACCATTATCACTGCGGATAGCTCGTATGGCATCTCCGTGCCTCTCGTTCCTCAACCTCAAGACTAGATCTCGAACAAAGCCAAACGTCTCCCCCTTATCCTCAACAAAGAACACCCACGCATACCGAGAATAGTCGTCCACCACAACAAGGACATACCACTTCCAACCCGCAGATCGCACACGAGCTGGGCCAACAAGGTCCATATGGAGCAGCTCGCATGGACGCTCAGTCATCACACCGGTGAGAGGCGGGTGAGAAGAGGCCACCATCTTGGCATGCCTACACGAAGCACAAACCAACTCTTTCTCAAGCCTCAACCGTGGCAATCCTCGGACCAAATTGAGTTTACCCAAGCGTGACAAAAGGTCAAAGCTCAAGTGACCCAACTTCCTATGCCACTTCCACAACTCACTCGAAGAACCAGCCAAGAAACAACGCTCCACACCCGAAGACTGATAAAAATCAGCACGAAACACCTGACCCTCTGGAACGACCATACAGACGAGGTCCCCTCGAGATTCCACAATCCGAGAACCACCTGGCCGAAACAACACCTCAAAGCCCTCATCCAACAACTGGGACATAGAAAGAAAACTGTACCCCAGCGATTGAACAAGAGCAACACGCCTCAGAGTGATCTTGTCACTCACTTTGATCTCACCTTCTGAAAGCACACGCCCATGCCCATTGTCCCCAAAAGTAATGTACCTCTTCGTCACTACCGGGACGAGACTTGAGAACCACCCTTGTCTCCGGTCATATGCCTCGAGCAACCGGAGTCAATCAACCAAATGTTCTTCAAGTCTCCCACCTGAAATTCAAAAATGAGCACGTGAGCGAACAAACGACTCAGCACTGGGGTTAGTACCAAACGAGGAAAACCAGTGCCGAGCCATTTGCTCGGAAGTGGGGTTAGCACACATCAAGCCATCTTTCCTACCATAACTACCACCACGAACACCACCTCGGTAACCACTCCGAGGAAACCACCCCTCACTGCCTGGAGGAGGACCAAAACCACGGAAGACAACCCGTGGACCGTCCCTCCTCTCCTTCTCAAAGCTACGACTCCTCCCATCCCTGTAGTGAACTTGAGGGGGAGAATGCCTAGCAACCGACCACCCGCCGTCTCTCCGGACCAACCACCAAGAACTCCACCTCCGGACCCGAAACCTCTCGACTCACCACCTCGAAAACCACTCCACCCGGAATTTGGGGGGGGGGGCGGTTAAACCGCCTAGCCGGGCCGGCCTAACCGCCCCCTTTGGGCCGGGCCGGCCCGACCGCCTAGCCGGGCCGGGCCCGACCGCCCCCTCCAGATCGCTCCTCGCCGCGGGAACTCGCATCTCCCCATGCCGGAACACTTCTCACCACAACGTACTCCCCCGGGCGGTGGCATACGAGGCTTAGGTACACCATGGGAAGGGTTGTACCTATCCTTGTTCGCCCACTCCTTTGCCATCCTCTCTTCCCGCTTCCTCTTGAAGCAAAACTCATCCTTGTGACCCTCTTTTCCACAATGGCCACAATGGAACCTCACAAGCTTAGGTTTAGGCTTGGATTGGGGCTGCTCACTTGGTTTCTCTCCACTCAACTCCACTGATTTCTCCTCACTTGCCTTCTCACTCACTTTCCCAAAGAACACTTTCCCGGAAGTGCTCACAAACTTGATAGGCCTTTGGAGATCATTTGTGGGTGTAGGAAATATAGGTGGAGTTGGGGTTGTGTCTAGTCGGTTCCTAAGATGGTTGGGTTTTGGAGGGAAATCATTTTTGTGGTGGGTTTTTGGTGGCTCCGGGATATTCTCTCCACTTCCCTCACCAACCTTGTTTGCCCCAAGTCCCTCACCATCTTGCCTCTTAAAGGCCTCGATCATCATCCTCAACTGAGGCTCATGACCGGACAACCACCCCATCAACTTTCTCAAGTCATCATTCTCATCCTGCAAACGATCAACATAATGTGCAAGTTCCAAATTTTTCAATGCATGCATTTCACAGGTAGAGCATGATGTAGGCATGGGTTCCTTCAATTTAGCCTAAAGTGAACTAGTGTAAGCATGCATCTCATCAATCTTAGCATGCAAAACAGGGCAAGAAGTGCAAGCACCTAGCAAAGCAGGTTTAGACTTAAGCTCAGCCACTTCAACCCTAAGCACATCTAGTTCCTCACACTTGGAGGCATGCTTCTCCTTAAACAAAGCAAGATCGGCAAGGAATATGGAGCAATCAGCACAATCATTCTCATCTGAAACAACAGGTCTAGCCTTAAGGGAATCAATCTCAAGATTGCTATCAAGCACATGTGTCTCTAGCTCAGCCACTCTAGTCCTAGCATCCTCGAGTGAAGCCCTAAGCTCTTTCCTCATTTTCTTGGCCTCTCTAAGCATGTCATCACGATTATCAAGCAAAGAGCCAAGCCTCTCATTCTCCTGGCGCAAGAAGGGAAGTTCATCACGCACCTCGTCGTCGGACTCACAGTCCGAGTCGCTCCGTGTGCTCTTCTTGCCGCCGAGCTCCGCCATGGTGCGAGGCCGTCTCTCGCGGCGCCTCGGCCCCGCTCAGGTTCATGGACGACTTCTTGTTCTTGCGACGATCACCTTCGTCTTCACTGCTACTTGAGCTCGAGGTGGAGTATGCGGAACTGGAGTCGACGTCGCTCGCTCCCACCATCGCTCGGGCCTTGCCTCGGCTCCCCTTCTTCCTCGATCGTCGCTCGTCCTTGTACTTGTTCTTGTGCTTGCTCTTGTGGTCGCGCCTCGAACGGTACTTGCCATCCATCCTCGGCTTGTGCTTGTAGCTGTCCTTGTTCTCAGCCTTCTCCGGGCAGTCGGTGACGAAGTGTCCCGGCTTGCCGCACTGGAAGCAAGTCCTCGTGTTCCTCCTCATGTTCACGCGGTTCTCGTGCAGCCTCTCGAACCGCCTCGTCAACAACACCAGCTCGTCCTCTCCAAGGTCATCAAACTCCTCATCTGGCATAGACATGAAAGAGGAAAAGGAGAACATCCTGGTGGATGGGTTAGAGTTAGCCTTTCCTTTGGAACCACCAATGAGGGCAAGACTATGGGAATCAGTCGGTCCCTCGAGCTTGGCAGTCATGCCCCTATCCACCTCAGCCGACTTGAGCTTCGAGAACTGAAGGACCGATTAGGCGACCAGAGAGGGGGGGAGTGAATGGGAGCCGATAAAAATTCTTCTCGAGGGAGATTGAAACTCCAGCAAGACGAACTAGCTCGGTCGAACCCCCGAAATCACACGCTCCGCACTTCAACCTTCCGTTTGCCAAAACCACGTAGCCACTGGAGTGCTACTGGACCTAGGAACAAAATCTACCAGCAGCCACAACACACACGCAGCACCGACAGCGGAAACAACTCGAAAGCCGGCTAACCAGAGGGGGCGGTTAGACCGGGTATAGGGGGCGGTTAGACCGCCTCCACCTGGCAACCAAGAAATCCTCCGAAACGCCTCTTCCGAGCACCAAAACTCACCACGGTTTCACCAACGGAGATCTCTCGGTCAAGGCCATGCTAGCTACCGAAAATCTTGGTGAAAACCAAAACTTCACCCAAGGGCCTAGGGGCGGTTAGACCGGCTACCCGGGGCGGTCTAACCTCCCGTACCCAAGAACGAACCCCGACCAAGAACACCTAGCAACCGCACGAGAACGACCCCAAATTTCACCCGGACACTCCTCCGATCAAAGCGAACAAACTCACAGAGGAAAATCCGGCGAAACAAAACTTTGACCCGGAAACACCTCGGGCGGTTAGACCGCCCCCTGTAGGCGGTTAGACCGCCCCTTCCGTAAAACGAACCCGCGGGTCAAACCTCAACTTCCTCGCGCCCGATCTCCCGAATCACTCCACGGATTGCAGCCAAACTTCGGGAATAGCTGGGTTACCTCCTGGGCAACCTCTACCTCAAAGGAATCGACCCGAAACGCTCACAATCAAGAGGAATCGTAGAAATCTCTTCTCTAGGTCAAGAACTCGCCCAACTCGAGAAACCACCAAATCGAGTCCGATTCAAAGGGGATTTGGGGGCAAAGTCACCAGCCAAAGAGGCACAAGAACCTCATACGTGACACCCACCAAAAGCCCCAAGAAATCGTCCTCAAAACACAGCCAAAAAGAGCTCCGAAAATCAACACCAAAGAGACGGGAAAACCACCATGATGAACAACGCCAAACCTTCTATACATGCCATGAATGGTTCGTACAAGGTCTAGCTTGCCACCCAAACATCCATCCCTCTCTCTAGATCTCACATGAAGCTCTCAAGCTAGCCTTCTAAAAACCTAAGGAAAATGGAGAACGAAAATGGAAAAACCAAATGAGCTAGGGTTCCAAGAGTTGGCTGCCATCCACCCCTCTAATGACTATATATGGAGGCACCCAAAAGACTAAAACGCCATTCACTAATAACTAGGGATACATGCCCCTCAAGGGCGGATTTGGAATTCTTGATGTCTTCACCATCGGACGGATGCCCGGCGACCGCACTCTGCGTAGCCTCGACGCAAGCCTTGCGATCCCGACGCGTGTCCTCCGCTTCGAAGCTTCTCGGCGCCGGCGGCCAGGGCGGTCAGACCGCCACCCCTGGGCGGTTAGACCGGCCCAGTGGATCTGACCGGCCCCAGGCGGTCGGACCGCCCCGCCCGGGCGGTTGAACCGCCTGGGTAGCCGCACCTCCTCGTCGAGTCTTCGGCCTCGGTTTTGTGGCTCAACCGAGTAACCCAGTGGTTTTCTGGTGAACCACTGCAAACCCCGCGAACTCGGTGTAGCCTCCGCCAATCTCCACTCATGACTCGGCTCCCACGTAGTCCCGGCTCGCCCTTGGTTTTGAGGCTGTACCAAGAAACCGTCCACGACTTCATCTTGCTGTTCATGCCATCATGCGGCCCGCACTTGACCCCGCTGGCCACCGGGTCCCTCAAATGAAGCCTACTTGTCTTCTCCACACCTGGAGGCCTCACCGGCGACGACCTTTCGCGCTTGTTCTTTACCTGCACCAACACGAGTCAAGCCGCAACCTGCACCTGCAATACTTAGCCAAGAATCAGTCCACACAACGCTGTCAATCACTCATCACACAAGGGAGCGACCATCCACCGGTCCTCGAACCACACATGGTCCTCAATCTCCCCCTTGATGAGTGCATTGACAACACACTCACATGAAGTAACACAAGGGAAAAAGGAAAGAAAAGAAACAAATGAAGAGAAACCTCAACAAGCGATCGAAAGCCAAAGAAAGGCAAAGAGCAAGATCACTTGAAGAAGGCAAGTCTCGGACCCCTTAGGCAAGGGTAACGACTCGACACATCCGAGACAAAACACGGCTCAAGCAAAGAGCGCAAACCACCAAAGCAAAGCTCGAACAACACAAAGAGCTCCCCCTGCACATATGCAAGCTCCCCCTGAGCCACAGCACACTCCCCCTGAACACATGCAGCAATGCAACTCGGAAATGCAACAAAGTGCAAAAACTTGCTCACATCGCCCGGGCGGTTAGACCGCCGTACAGGCGGTTAGACCGCCCGTGCTCGATATGACCGCCCGGGGGGCGGTTAGACCGCCCCAAGAGACCGGCCCTGCACCAAACTGCTCAAAAATTGCCCGAAACAATTGGAACACCTTCCAAACACTCCCAGGTGCCCAAAACATGCACAAACTTCTCCCCCTTGTTGACAATGCATGAATCAAGGCAAAATGTGAAAACTTTCAACAAATAGCTTCTCGAATATACAAAATTCATCACAAGGAGCTACACAAGTCCAAATGAGCAAGTTAGATACTCGACAGGTTCGTAATGACCTTAACTACATGATCACCAAGTTTCACAACCATTGGATAATGCTAAAAAGGATTTGAGTAATTTTGCGAAAAGTTACTCTCTCACAAGCAAATACCTAACCATGAGAAAAACATATCAAAATGGCAAAGCCACTCAAACTCCATGCCAGGACAGCCATTCTAATCATAAGACCATCATAAACACCCAAAAGCACCTCATGTCATGTCAAAGCCACCGAGCCATGTGCCTACTTCTATGTATGAGACTTCTCATTGGTAGGCATCATGCAACGGTTTAGCACCCAAAGCAAATTAAATTCAGCACATATGACATAGGAGCATATTTTCCAAGCATTTTTCATTTCATTTTCAGATTTGTAAATGGTACATGAAATGTCTTTGCGACAAAAAGGAACTTATGCCCCTCCACAAGATTGAGCAAGAGGGCTAAACATTCATGATGGCAACTGAGCCTTTGGCCCCATATGATCAATAAACTAGCTATCCAACCACAAAGTAAGCATAGCAAAGCCACAAAAACATGTCAAGATCATATATAGACATTTACACATGAGAGAGCATGTATGTGATATTTTTCAAAAATTAGCCATCAACCAAGGATCATTCATCAAGATCATCAAGAGCTAAGCCAAACTAACCGTAGCATATCAAACAAGCTCACAAGCACATATATAGCAACCCATGGTAAACATTGTATATAGGAGAAGCTTTTCCTATCCGATGCATATGATACAAAAAACATGCGATCTAAGATACAAGGATGCCTATACATCATGTTACATATGCAATGCCAAAAGCAAGAAATGCACAAAGGAAAACTATACATATGCTACAAACCGGCTCCTCGAGGGGAGGCAAAACGGGCTCGACACCACCGGCAAAAGAAAGCCCCCACACACCCAACTCAAGAAATCAAACACACACCAAGTTCCCCCCGCAAACGAGTGAAAGTTGCTTGATCTAGGGGTTTGGTGAAAATATCGGCTAGTTGGTCATGTGTGGGTACATGGATCAAAGCTATCTTCCCTTTTTCTACGTTGTCTCTCAGGAAATGATACCTCACTTCTATGTGTTTGGTTTTGGAATGGAGCACTGGGTTCTTTGCAACGCTTATGGCACTGGTGCTATCACATTGAAGTGGGACATGGGTATACTCCTCACCAAAGTCACTCATGGTGTAGGTGATCCAAAGGAGCTGAGAGCAACAACTAGCAGCGGCAACATATTCGGCTTCGGTCGTGGATTGAGCAACACTCGACTGCTTACGAGAAGACCAAGACACCAACGAAGAACCCAAAAATTGGCAAGTCCCAGAAGTGGACTTCCTATCCAACCGACACCCGGCAAAATCCGCGTCTGAAAAACCATGAAGCGCCAAAGAAGAGGACGCGGAGTACCAAAGGCCGAAGTCGGGAGTGTGACGCAAGTACCTAAAAATTCACTTCACCGCTTGCCGATGCGAAGTCCTCGGAGACGCTTGAAAACGAGCGCACAGACACACCGAGAATTGTATGTCCGGCCTCGTCGCCGTCAAGTAGAGGAGTGACCCGATCATGCTCCGGTACTCCTTCTGGTCTACGTGTTCACCTTCCTTGTCCGCATCAAGAGCTGTAGTCGTACTCATCGGCGTCGTCATAGCCTTGGAGTCCTCCATCTTGAACTTCCTCACAATGTCCTTGGTGTACTTAGCCTGGTGCACAAATGTTCCTTCCTTTGATTGCTTGATTTGTAGCCCGAGGAAGAACTGCAACTCACCCATCATGCTCATCTCGAACTCCCTCGCTCATATCATCCGCAAACCTTGCAACAAGAGAGTTAGACGAGCCACCAAAGACAATATCATCCATGTACACCCGCACAATCGGGATATCTCCTCGCCCCCGCCTCAAGCCAAAAACAAGGTCCGATCGACCTTTCCCATCTCAAAACCTCTCTCAAACAAGAACCCCCTCAACCTCGCCATACCAAGCTCTAGGCGCCGCTTCAACCCATACGGCCGCCTTCCTCAACTTGTACACCCGGTGGGGGTACTTCTCACTCTCAAACCCCGGAGGCTGTCTCACATACACTTCCTCCTCCAACACTCCATTCAGAAAAGCACTCTTCACATCCATTTGGTGCAACTTGAACCCTTTAGCCATGGAAAAGGCTAGAAGGATCCTAATCGCCTCCAAACGGGCTACGGGAGCAAAGGTCTCCTCGTAGTCGATCCCCGCCTTCTGACTGAACCCTTGAGCAACAAGTCTCGACTTGTTCCTCACAACCTCACCCTTCTCTCCCTCTTTGTTTTTCCACACCCACTTTGTACCAATCGGCTTACACCCTGGGGGAGGGTCAACCAACTCCCACACCTGATTCCTCTCAAAGTTCTCTAACTCCTCATGCATCGAGTTAACCCAATTGTGATCAGATAGTGCGTGTCCAATGTCTTTGGGCTCAAAAGAAGCAACAAACGCAAAGATGAGCGAAATGGGAATTGTTTCGAACCCTCGACCGTGTAGTGCGTTCATTCATGTCGCCGATGATCCTCGAAGCTGGGTGATCCACTTGAACTCGCCGGGGTGGTTCTCGCCTCGAAGCTACCTCCCCCTCAACATCAGCTTCTCCTCGTTCTTGATTTGTCGTCGTAGGTGTAGCAGAGGGTCCATCCATCATAGTAGTCGAAGTAGTGGGTACATGTTCGGCCGGGGGGCACCACACCGCCATCTTCATCATCACCATGTTCATGCTCCTCCTCCCCGAAAGATCTCCTCGCCAAGCTCATCATCACCGCACACTCAAACACAAGCCGACTACGTGGCTCGTCTCGTCGAAGGTTACCTCGCAAGTCTCCACGATTTGGTTAGTTTCAAGATTGAGCACACGATATGCTCTAGAATGAGATGCATAACCAAAGAAAATGCCATCGACAGACCTAGCCTCAAACTTATCCAACTTCCTGCCCTTCTTCAGAATGAAACACTTGCAACCAATGACATGGAAGTGACTCACCTTGGGTGTGCGGCCATGCATCAACTCATAGCATGTCTTCTTCTTGTGCACTCTGAGGTATATCCTGTTCGACACATAGCATGCGGTATTCACCGCCTCAGCCCAATACCTCCTCGGAGTCCTATGCTCATCAAGCATCGTCCGAGCCATCTCGCACAAGGTTCTGTTCTTCCTTTCCACAACACCATTCTGGGGAGGCGTATACGGACTCGAAAACTGGTGCTCAAGACCCAAGTCATGACAAAAGGTTTCAA
Source organism: Cenchrus americanus (assembly GCA_947561735.1). Classification (NCBI taxonomy): domain Eukaryota; kingdom Viridiplantae; phylum Streptophyta; class Magnoliopsida; order Poales; family Poaceae; genus Cenchrus; species Cenchrus americanus. The sequence continues at coordinate 149,812,854 of OX387242.1, read as the reverse complement.
AACGAGAGTTCCTAAATTCCGAGCCATTATCACTGCGGATAGCTCGTATGGCATCTCCGTGCCTCTCGTTCCTCAACCTCAAAACTAGATCTCGAACAAAACCAAACGTCTCCCCCTTATCCTCGAGAAAGAACACCCACGCATACCGAGAATAGTCGTCCACCACAACAAGGACATACCACTTCCCACCCGCAGATCGCACACAAGCTGGGCCAACAAGGTCCATATGGAGCAGCTCGCATGGACGCTCAGTCATCACATCGGTGAGAGGCGGGTGAGAAGAGGCCACCATCTTGGCATGCCTACACGGAGCACAAACCAACTCTTTCTCAAGCCTCAGTCGTGGCAATCCTCGGACCAAATTGAGCTTACTCAAGTGTGACAAAAGGTCAAAGCTCAAGTGACCCAACTTCCTATGCCACTTCCACAACTCACTCGAAGAACCAGCCAATAAACAATGCTCCACACCCGAAGACTGAGAAAAATCAGCACGAAACACCTGACCCTCGGGAACGACCATACAAACAAGGTCCCCTCGAGAGTCCACAATCCGAGAACCACCAGGCCGAAACAACACCTCAAAACCCTCATCCAACAACTGGGACACAGAAAGCAAATTGTACCCCAGCGATTGAACAGGAGCAACACGCCTCAGAGTGATCTTGTCACTCACTTTTATCTCACCTTCTGAAAGCACACGCCCACACCCATTGTCCCTATAGGTGATGTACCTCTTCGTCACCACCGGGACGAGACTTGAGAACCACCCCCTGTCTCCGGTCATATGCCTCGAGCAACCGGAGTCAATCAACCAAATGTTCTTCAAGTCTCCCACCTGAAATTCAAAAACAAGCACGTGAGCAAACAAGCGACTCAGCACTGGGGTTAGTACCAAAAGAGGAAAACCAGTGCCGAGCCATTTGCTCGAAAGTGGGATTAGCACACATCAAGCCCTCTTTCCTACCATAACCATCACCACGAACACCACCTCGGTAACCACTCCGAGGAAACCACCCCTCACTGCCTGGAGGAGGACCAAAACCACGGAAGACAACCCGTGGAACGTCCCTCCTCTCCTTCTCAAAGCTACGACTCCTCCCATCCCCGTAATGACCTCGAGGGGGAGAATGCCTAGCAAACTGACCACCTGCTGTCACTCCAGACCAACCACCAGTAACTCCACCTCCAGACCTGAAACCTCTCGACTCACCACCTCGAAAACCACTCCGCCCAGAGCCTGGGGGGGGCCGGTTAAACCGCCTAGCCAGGCCGGCCTAACCCCCCCCCCCTCGGGCCGGGCCGGGTCCGACCGCCTAGCCGGGCCGGTCCGACCGCCCCCTCCGTACTCGCTCCTCGGACGTGCAGAACTCGCATCTCCCCATGCCGAACACTTCTCACCACAGGCCTTACCCCCGGGCGGTGGCATACGAGGCTTAGGTACACCATGGGAAGGATTGTACCTATCCTTGTTCGCCCACTCCTTTGCCATCCTCTCTTCCCGCTTCCTCTTGAAGCAAAACTCATCCTTGTGACCCTCTTTCCCACAATGGCCACAACGAAACCTCACAAGCTTAGGTTTAGGCTTGGATTGGGGCTGCTCGCTTGGTTTCTCTCCACTCAACTCCTCCACCGATTTCTCCTCACTTGCCTTCTCACTCACTTTCCCACCAAACACCTTCCCGGAAGTGCTCACAAACTTGATAGGCCTTCGGAGATCATTTGTGGGTGTAGGAAATATAGGTGGAGCTGGGGTTGTGTCTAGTCGGTTCCTAAGATGGTTTGGTTTTGGAAGGAAATCATTTTTGTGGTGGGTTTTTGGTGGCTCCGGGATATTCTCTCCACTTCCTTCACCAACCTTGTTTGCCCCAAGCCCCTCACCATCTTGCCTCTTAAAGGCCTCGATCATCATCCTCAACTGAGGCTCATGACCGGACAACCAACCCATCAACTTCCTCAAATCATCATTCTCATCCCGCAAACGATCAACATAATGTGCAAGCTCCAAATTTTTCAATGCATGCATTTCACGGGTAGAGCAAGATGTAGGCATGGGTTCCTTCAATTTAGCCTCGAGCGAACTAGTGTAAGCATGCATCTCATCAATCTTAGCATGCAAAACAGGCAAGAAGTGCAAGCACCTAGCAAAGCAGTCTAGACTTAAGCTCGGCCACTTCAACCCTAAGCACATCTAGTTCCTCACACTTGGAGGCATGCTTCTCCTTAAACAAAGCAAGATCAGCAAGGAATATGGAGCAATCAAGACAATCATTCTCATCGGGAACAACAGGCTAGCCTTAAGCGAATCAATCTCAAGCTTGCTATCAAGCACCCGTGTCTCTAGCTCGGCCACTCTAGTCCTAGCATCCTCGAGTGAAGCCCTAAGCTCTTTCCTCATTTTCTTGGCCTCTCTAAGCATGTCATCACGGTTATCAAGCAAAGAGCCAAGCCTCTCATTCTCCGGCGCAAGAAGGGGAGTTCATCACGCACCTCGTCGTCGGACTCGCAGTCCGAGTCGCTCCGTGTGCTCTTCCCCGCCGCCGGAGCTCGGCGCCATGGTGCGAAGCCATCTCTCGCGAGCGGCTTCCGGCCCCGCTCAGGTTCTTGGATGACTTCTTGTTCTTGCGGCGATCTCCCTCGTCTTCACTGCTGCTCGAGCTCGAGGTGGAGTACGCGGAACTGGAGTCGACATCGCTCGCTCCAACCATCGCTCGGACCTTGCCTCGGCCCTCCTTCTTCCTCGATCGTCGCTCGTCCTTGTACTTGTTCTTGTGATTGCTCTTGTGGTCGCGCCTCGAACGGTACTTGCCATCGTTCATCCTCGGCTTGTGCTTGTAGCTGTCCTTGCTCTCGGCCTTCTCCGGGCAGTCGGCGACGAAGTGTCCCGCTTGCCGCACCGGAAGCGGTGTCCTCGTGTTCCTCCTCATGTTCACGCGGTTCTCGTGCGGCCTCTCGAACCGCCTCGTCAACGCGTGCCGGCTCGTCCTCTCCAAGGTCATCAAACTCCTCATCCGGCATAGACATCAAAGAGGAAAACGAGAACATCCCGGTGGATGGGTTAGAGTTAGTCTTTCCTTTGGAACCACCAACGAGGGCAAGACTATGGGAGTCGGTCGGTCCCTCAAGCTTGGCGGTCATGCCCCTATCCACCTCGGCCGACTTGAGCTTTGAGAACGGCTCGTTCACCGTCGAGTATCATACCTCTCCGACTCGACTATGGCCTCGAACTTTCCGCCCCATATCGTACGATCCAAAGAGTGTAAGAGCTTGACCGCTCTATCATGATCATCGTACGGGAGCACGTCCACATTGGCCCTCATGTTGTTCACCACCACCGTGAACCTCGAAACAAGGCATCGATGGACTCACCGGGGAGATGAGTGAAGTTCTCGTACTCTCTCCGTAGGTCGCATACATCCGTGCCCGAACACGGGCGTTCCCAACATGAGCCTCCTTCAACACCGCCCAAATCCTACGAGCCAAGTGCTCGGTGTGCACCCGATCGAACTCGGGCCGACACAAAGCACGAAACAAGTAGTCGACCGCCTTATTGTTGGCGTCGAATCCGTCCCTCGACCCCGGAGCAAGGAAATCCATCGGCCGGACATAGCCCGTGTCCACCGTGACATCCCAAAGCAACCGTCGACCCTTTCCGCGGAGGAACGCACACATCCGCTTGCTCCACATCCGGTAGTTCTTGCCATCGAAGTGTGGAGGACCCGAACCCCGTTCCCGGTACGCCATCCTTGGATCTTAGACCGGTTAGAGTCAACAAAGACCCGAACCGGCTCGATACCACTTGAAGGACCGATTAGGCGACCGAGGAGGGGGGGAGTGAATGGGAGCCGATAAAAATTCTTCTCGAGGGAGATTGAAACTCAAAGAAGACGAACTAGCTCGGTCGAACCCCCGAAATCACACGCTCCGCACTTCAACCTTCCGTTTGCCAAAACCACGTAGCCGCCGGGAGTGCTACCGGTCCTAGGAACAAACTCTACCGGCGGCCACAACACACGCGCAGCAACGACGGCGGAAACAACTCGAAAGCCGGCTAACCGGAGGGGGCGGTTAGACCGGGTATAGGGGGTGGTTAGACCGCCTCCACACGGCAACCAAGAAATCCTCCGAAACGCCTCTTCCGAGCACCAAAACTCACCACGGTTTCACCAACAGAGATCTCTCGGTCAAGGCCATGCTAGCTACCGGAAAATCTTGGTGAAAACCAAAACTTCACCCAAGGGCCTAGGGGCGGTTAGACCGGCTACCCGGGGCGGTCTAACCTCCCGTACCCAAAGAACGAACCCCGACCAAGAACACCTAGCAACCGCACGAGAACGACCCCAAATTTCACCCGGACACTCCTCGATCAAAGCGAACAAACTCACAGAGGAAAATCCGGCGAAACAAAACTTTGACCCGGAAACACCCGGGCGGTTAGACCGCCCCTCGTAGGCGGTTAGACCGCCCCTTCCCGTAAAACGAACCCGCGGGTCAAACCTCAACTTCCTCGCGCCCGATCTCCCGAATCACTCCACGATTGCAGCCAAACTTCGGGAATAGCCGGGTTACCTCCCGGGCAACCTCTACCTCAAAGGAATCGACCCGAAATGCTCACAATCAAGAGGAATCGAAGAAATCGCTTCTCTAGGTCAAGAACTCGCCCAACTCGAGAAACCACCAAATCGAGTCCGATTCAAAGGGGATTTGGGGGCAAAGTCACCAGCCAAAGAGGCACAAGAACCTCATACGTGACACCCACCAAAAGCCCCAAGAAATCGTCCTCAAAACACCGCCAAAAAGAGCTCCGAAAATCAACACCAAAGAGACGGGAAAACCACCATGATGAACAACGCCAAACCTTCTATACATGCCATGAATGGTTCATACAAGGTCTAGCTTGCCACCCAAACATCCATCCCTCTCTCTAGATCTCACATGAAGCTCTCAAGCTAGCCTTCTAAAAACCTAAGGAAAATGGAGAACGAAAATGGAAAAACCAAATGAGCTAGGGTTCCAAGAGTTGGCTGCCATCCACCCCTCTAATGAGTATATATGGAGGCACCCAAAAGACTAAAACGCCCTTCACTAATAACTAGGGATACATGCCCCTCAAGGGCGGATTTGGAATTCTTGATGTCTTCACCATCGGACGGATGCCCGGCGATCGCACTCTGCGTAGCCTCGACGCAAGCATTGCGATCCCGACGCGTGTCCTCCGCTTCGAAGCTTCTCGGCGCCGGCGGCCAGGGCGGTCAGACCGCCACCCCTGGGCGGTTAGACCGGCCCAGTGGATCTGACCGGCCCCAGGCGGTCTGACCGCCCCGCCTGGGCGGTTGAACCGGCCTGGGTAGCCGCACCTCCTCGTCGAGTCTTCGGCCTCGGTTTTGTGGCTCAACCGAGTAACCCAGTGGTTTTCTGGTGAACCACTGCAAACCCCGCGAACTCGGAGTAGCCTCCGCCAATCTCCACTCATGACGCGGCTCCCACGTAGTCCCGGCTCGCCCTTGGTTTTGAGGCTCTACCAAGAAACCGTCCACGACTTCATCTTGCTGTTCATGCCATCATGCGGCCCGCACTTGACCCCGCTGGCCACCGGGTCCCTCGAACGAAGCCTACTTGTCTTCTCCACACCTAGAGGCCTCACCGGCGACGACCTTTCGCGCTTGTTCTTTACCTGCACCAACACGAGTCAAGCCGCAACCTGCACCTGCAATACTTAGCCAAGAATCAGTCCACACAACGTTGTCAATCACTCATCACACAAGGGAGCGACCATCCACCGGTCCTCGAACCACACATGGTCCTCAAGAACCGCTCGTTCACTGTCAGAGTGTCATACTTCTCCGACTCCACAATGGCCTCGAACTTTCCGCCCCATATCGTACGATCCAAAGAGTGTAAGAGCTTGACCGCTCTATCATGATCATCGTACGGGAGCACGTCCACATTAGCCCTCATGTTGTTCACAACCACCGTGAACCTCTGAAACAAGGCATCGATGGACTCACCGGGGAGATGAGTGAAGTTCTCGTACTCTCTCCGGTAGGTCCCATACATCCGTGCCCGAACACCGGGCGTTCCCAACATGAGCCTCCTTCAACACCGCCCAAATCCTACAAGCCAAGTGCTCGGTGTGCACCCGATCGAACTCGGCCGACACAAAGCACGAAACAAGTAGTCGACCGCCTTATTGTTGGCGTCGAATCTGTCCCTCGACCCTGGAGCGACGAAGTCCATCGGCTGGACATATCCTGTGTCCACCGTGACATCCCACAGAGTCTGACCCTTTCCGCGGAGGAACACACCCATCCGCTTGCTCCACATCTGGTAGTTCTTGCCATCGAAGTGTGGAGGACCCGAACCCCGTTCCTGGTATGCCATCCTTGGATCTTAGACTGGTTAGAGTCAACAAAGACCCGAACCGGATCTGATACCACTTGAAGGACCGATTAGGCGACCAGAGAGGGGGGGAGTGAATGAGAGCCGATAAAAATTCTTCTCGAGGGAGATTGAAACTCCGACAAGACGAACTAGCTCGGTCGAACCCCCGAAATCACACGCTCCGCAATTCTACCTTCCGTTTGCCAAAACCACGTAGCCACTGGAGTGCTACTGGTCCTAGGAACAAACTCTACCAGCAACCACAACACACACGCAGCAACAACAATAGAAACAACTCGAAAGCCGGCTAACCAGAGGGACGCGGTTAGACCGGGTATAGGGGGCGGTTAGACCGCCTCCACCTGGTAACCAAGAAATCCTCTGAAACGCCTCTTCCGAGCACCAAAACTCACCCCGGTTTCACCAACAAAGATCTCTGGTCAAGGCCATGCTAGCTACCAGAAAATCTTGGCGAAAACCAAAACTCCACCCAGGGGCCTAGGGGCGGTTAGACCGGCTACCAGGGGCGGTCTAACATCCCGGGACCCAAGAACGAACTCCAACCAAAAACACATAGCAAACTGCACGAGAACGACCCCAAATTTCACTCAGACACTCCTCTGATCAATGCGAACAAACTCACAGAGGAAAATTCGGCGAAACAAAACTTCGACCTGGAAACACCCAGGGCGGTTAGACCGCCCCCTGCAGGCGGTTAGACCGCCCCTTCCAGAAAACGAACCCGCGGGTCAAACCTCAACTTTTCCTCGCGCCCGATCTCCAGAATCACTCCACGGATTGCAGCAAAACTTCGGGAATAGCTGGGTTACCTCCTGGGCAACCTCTACCTCAACGGAATCGACCCGAAACGCTCACAATCAAGAGGAACCGAAGAAATCACTTCTCTAGGTCAAGAACTCGCCCAACTCGAGAAACCACCAAATCGAGTCCGATTCAAAGGAGATTTGGGGGCAAAGTCACTAGTCAAGGAGGCACAAGAACCTCATACGTGACACCCACCAAAAACCCCAAGAAATTGTCCTCAAAACACCGCCAACAAAGAGCTCCGAAAATCAACACAAAAGAGACGGGAAAACCACCATGATGAACAACGCCAAACCTTCTATACATGCCATGAAAGGTTCGTACAAGGTCTAGCTTGCCACCCAACCATCCATCCCTCTCTCTAGATCTCACATGAAGCTCTCAAGCTAGTCCTCTAAAAACCCAAGGAAAAAAAGGAGAACGAAAATGGAAAACAAATGAGCTAGGGTTCAAGAGTTGGCTGCCATCCACCCATCCAATGAGTATATATGGAGGCACCCAAAAGACAAAACTACCCTTCACTAATAACTAGGGATACATGCCCCTCGTGGGCGGATTTGGAAGTCTTCATGTCTTCACCATCGGACGGATGCCTGGCGACCGCAACCTGCTTAGCCTCGACGCAAGCCTTGCGATCCCGACGCGTGTCCTCCGCTTCGAAGCTTCTCGGCGCCGGCGGCCAGGGCGGTCAGACCGCCCCCCTGGGCGGTTAGATCGGCCCGGAAGATCTGATCGGCCCCAAGCGGTCTGACCGCCCCTCCAGGGCGGTTGAACCGGCCTGCGTGGCCGCACCCCCTCATCGAGTCTTCGGCCTCGGTTCTGTGGCTCAACCAAGTAACCGTCGGGAAGGTCTACACGGAATGCAATGCAGGATTCAGGTGATGTGATAGATTGATTATCTTATTCAACTCTTGTTGGCCATATTCATCTTAACGATTAATTATTTATTAATTCCTTGTCATGAAGGTTATTATTGATATGGGTTTTATTCTTTTAATTAAACACTTAATTAATGTTTCCTTTTATAATTGCTATTTCATGTGAAGATTTAATACTTCACCTTTCACTAGTAGAGGTGTGTACAAAGGATAATTAATTATATTTAACTCTTTAAACAACAAGAGTGTATTCTTAGATCTTAAATAAGTTTTGCAGCCATTTCACAAAAAGGTGTAATAAGAATAAAAGGGGCCTTTTACTAATTAACAAAACATTAAACCTATAAAGGCCTCCAAAGCTTTTATTTAAACAATAAACCACTAAAATTCAGTGGTGTGCTTCTGAAGCACCAAAACACTTATACTAAGCCACTGAACACACTTGCATGCTTGGAAGGGTAAGAAATTAATTATACTAATAACTACAAAAGGTTAAACACATAAACAAGATAAAAGCATATAAAAAATAAGCATCCAATCGCTCCAAACTTCATCATACAAGTTCTCTGGTCCAAAACCATCCTTGGAAAGCATCAAGCACACCTAGAACTACTAGTGATCTTGCATAATTAAATTACAAAGGAAAACAAGCATATATTAAGAATAAATACTTCTGATCATTCAACAATTGTGATTAATTCACCAGAGGTGAAACTTGGCATAACAAGACCGCATGCAGAAGTTGGGCATAAAAACATAATTATTTTTAGCTACAAAAATCATCAAGACAGATTCTGCATAAATGGAAAACAATTTATATAAAACGATTTACAACATAACTTTGTGCAATCTTTAGTACAGGAGCTATTCATAACATGACACACATCATATCCAAAAATTAGATATAGAAGACTGTTGACGGTTAATAATTGTATCAAAGTTCGTTCGTGACTCGCAAGCGCACAAGTCTCCCGTCGTAGTCAAGGGACCCTTCTTCCCTCGAGTGGTGAACCCAAGGTATCGAATCCGTGGAACAAATGTGTGACGCAAGACTTAATCTATTAAAGCCAAATAACTGCAATCTTCAATAAAGAACCTAATGCATCTAAGTAAAAGACACAAAACAGATCTAATCTACTAAAAACCGGAGAAAACAAAGTAAGATTGGGTAGATAAACCGATCTAGAGGGATCGGGGTAAGCCTTTTGTTGAAGTTCCAAGCAAAAGAAGAAGTAGCAAATCGAATCTTAATAAAAGCCTCTTTAAATCGTGGTTTCCCGTCCAAATCCGAAAACATCCGCCTTTCGAGACCCCCGTTCTGTCACAACGTATCCCTATGCATGCGGGGAGCTTAGGGCGAGTCAAAAGACAAGTCGAGATTCTTTCGGAGGATCCGGCGTGTACCTCTAGCCACCGCGGCTACAAGAACACTCTATGTAATCTATCTCGAGAATAGAATTGAAATAAGCAAAGCCGATCGAAAAACGAAATCTTCGAGGAAACACTTGATCGCTGGGAAAAGATTCAACTTGATAATTCAACTATAACAATGATACATACACAAGATCACCACCGGGATCCTTCCTTGATCTTGCTTCTAGCTCGGGAACTCCGACGTGGTCTTCCTTGCAAGGTTCCCACGTCGGCTAGGGAAACCCTAGTCAACTAGCTCGACCCTCTCCTCTCCTAGATGGTGTCCCTCTCTTCTCTCGCTTCTCGGCGGCCGAAGACGAAATCTTACTCGCGTGGCTCTCGGTCGGGGGACTATAAATAGCCCGATTGGCGGCTAGGGCAAAGGGCGACGAATTTGGGCCCTAAATGGGCTCGGGGCCGACCGGACCGGGCCGGCCGGCCCGGGCCCATTTAGGCCCGGCCCACGGGCTCCTTTGCCCGAGGTCGGTTCCCTTGCTTCCCGGATGTTCCCCCTTCGCATGTAGGTCCATGTCGTCGGTTTCTCTCCGAATTGGACTCAACTCCTTGTCTTGCAAGATTCAGGACTTTTACGGTCGGTCGTGTCCCCGGAGTCCGTCGTCTTCTCGGATCAAGTCCCCGCTTCTTGGAGTTAATTTTGCTTCATTGCATGACTTGTTCAGGGCTTCAAGGTCTTGACATGAGGTGCTTGATGAACTTATCCCGAAAGTCTTGCATTCAACACTAAATCCCTGCATAAACATTAAACTCCAAAAACGACATGCACACGTGAACTTGTTATACCACGGGGGTTAGTACCAATGGATAAGGTATAAAACTAATGCCAACACCGAAGGTAAACTCATGGCTAGGTTGACGGATTTTCACCGTCAACATCTCCCCCATGCTTAAACCTTGCTCGTCCTCGAGTAAGCCTTCGATGGATATCATCATTGCTAAACAATGTTTAAACTTTGCACTTGATTACACATGAGAAAACATAATTCTCTCAAAATTTTAATTCATTAAAGTTCCATAATGTACTAGCCTTCATCTCCACGGAGGGTAGATTCTTTTTAAGCTTATCCCACAAGTATTAACGTGCTCACAAAGTTTTAAATAGATCTCAGAATTTTTGAAATGAAGAACGAGAAAAATACACACACTTTTAGATGAGTGGACATGTGCAAATGGCAAAGAGTGATCCCGAGGCACAAAAGAAGTCCTCGTTATCGGATTGCACATGGTTGGAAAAAGAGAATGGATCTTTTTAACTTGAAGCCTTGAATGCACTCTTAGAGAACCGGGGAGTTCACTTTACGCACAAATATATATTTTTTCTTTTTCTCTTTCTCATATTTCTCATTTTTTTCTTTCTTTCATTCATTCATTTTTTTCTTTCCTCGTCATATATTCAGTCCATGACTTTCACAACGAAGTTTTGATTTTTTTTTTATACCTTAAAAGTCATGAATACCGCTGGATTTTTTTCTTTCATCATTATATATATATTTTTTTAAAAATATTCCCTTTTGAACTCTAAAACTGCACCGTACCTACCTCCTCCCCCATGCTTAGACGTTGCTCATCCTCGAGCAAAGAGGCGAAAAATAAGGTAGGTACCGGAATATTTTTCCTTGGAGAGATACTTGAAATCTTCAACGTTGGCACCGTCTTGCGATCTTCCTTGAATTGATGATCCATTCTCAACGATAGGTTGTGGTCAAGGAGGTAATCACAAAAAGATGATATTTGGTTTAAGGGTGGATATCCGGCGAAGTTTGTGAGATCACCGATGCGGGGATACACAATGCACGGATAAGAGGCTAGCAAAAAGATAGATACGCAAAAACGGAATGACCAGCTTCTTAGTCTCGGGCCAGAGAAATCATGGCCTGCAATAACGCACTCAAAAATAAATCTTGTACACTAAGGTTTATGCACTCAAATATATATAAGGCTTTGGATAGGTTGAGCAACACACAAGTGGTATTTGTGACAAGGTTAGCAATATTTTTGAGCATAAAAGACATCTTCAATCTATTCATAACTTGAGAGCACATAAAACACTATGGGTCTTTATTTTAATCATAATCTCCGCTGAAAATTAAGCTAGTATTTAAATAAATTCAGATCTGTATTTTTAAGAGAGCACTAGCTTAAACATGCATAAATCAACTACAAAGATGAACAAAGCTGCAATTTTAATCATATATCATCATGGCACGAATTTTGTAACTTTTCCAATGATATAATCAAGGTGGTGACTTTATTAATGGTGATATCAAGTTGAAATACACACTGAAAATAAACTAACATGCTTGCTGAAAATTAAATAAAAACAGAAAAATACTACGCAAACACACATAAGCAAAAGCTGAAAATTACAGAGAAATAGAAAAGAAAAGAAAACTAAAGTTCCTAAATCTTCTAGTCCTCCGCCGGTGGTTGATGTTGATAGTCTTGATAATAATACCCTTGCTCATAATATAGTTGGACGCTTCCTCCGTCGAATTGATTTGGCTCCACAAGGTGAAGGCGTCCGAGTTCAAAGGCAATATTTGCGTTGCCTTCACCGAGTTGGGCTGCGTTAGATTGGATGGCTGCGATGTTTTGAGCATTTCTTGCAGCATACCCTCCAATAATGGCCATGCTTTGTTGTGGTTGGGGATGATGAGCGTAGGACTCCGCGAAGTTAGCGTTGGGCACAACATAATTTTGTGGGGGTACCGGTGCACCACCCCCCATGCTTGTCCTTGTGACCCTCCGTAATAACTTGGCGGAGGAGGAACCCCGCCGGATGGTTGCACATTGGGTTGTGCTCCACTCGCTTGTGCGGAGGATGTTCCCTCCTCTACGATTCTTCCTCTTTTGTTCTTCCTTGCAGGGACAAGTAGTCCCTCTTCCAACCAATCTTCCCTTCCCTCGGTGAAAAGCCTAAGCCTCTCATTCGGAAGGGGGAGGTTCACTATGGCCAACCGATAACCTCCTCTCTCATCTCCACTAATGTACTTGCCTTGCCGCAAGTACTCAAAACCGAGAGAGGTACCACGCAAAAGGTGAGCGGGGTTCCTTGCGATCCCCGGCCGCAGGGAAAAGGCCAACATGGAGAGGTAACACCCCGAACCAATATTACCGCACCCCCGATGTTGCTTCACAACACCAACGGTTGATCATGAGGTAAGAGGGGTCAATTGGCTGCCTGGCAATTAAAGCCGAGTATAGCCAATTCAACTCCGTGTCGGTCACCTTTGTTTCCCTCATCCTCCCCAATACCCTCTTGCACATCCAAGAGTGAAATATCCGGATAATGGGGTTGCGGATGCAATTGCGTTGTTGATGGGCATCTCCGGAGATCATGCCCCAAAATTCCGCCAACATGCCGGGTGGCATGTCAACTTTCTCCGGAGCTCCCTTGTGGAATCCAAGCAGCTCCCTTACGTGCTCGTAGGGAACCACTTGCTCGATTCCCTCCAAACGGAATGACAAGCTTTGCACCCCATCGTCATCAACGATGGGTGCAATAGTCATCAAAATTTCCAAGGCGTAACCCAAATGGGTGTCCACCGATATTCCGTTGGAGAACTGCACCCATCCGAGGTGCCCCAACATGTAGTATATGTCGGTGCAAAAACCCAAGGTGTAGAGTGCTTGGTCGTCGAACTCGACGTTTGGCACAAGCCTCTTCTCAAGATTGGCGAGCCTCTCCTCCTCCGCCGCCGCCAAGATGATGAAGCCGTACGAAGATTGTGTCGGGGTGTAAGGAGGTGGTGCGGTTGAGCGAGTCGATCGTCGTGGTGGCGCGGGCTGCTCCTCCGTGCGACCACGAGGTTCGGTGAACCTCATGGAAGTGCTTCTTGCAGCCCTCATACCACCAAGGAGGAGAGCGTCGTTCCTCCTCGGTGGTGCCGTGTCCGTCTCCATGCTCCGGGGAGACTCGGAAACCGAGTGCCTCCTCGAAGACGTGGTTGATGACGGCTTGGATGACGACGAACTCTTCTTCTTAGAGAAGAGACTTGTGGTCTTCTTCCACATGGTTGCTGCACTCTTTCTTCAACTAAAATTCCGGGTTGCAACCGGTAAACTAGGCACTTAAACTCTTTGCTTCGGATGTGGACTTTGAGTGGATTAAGGATGTTGATGTTTCTTGAGCTATCAAGCTTGGGATGGTTGGCTAAGTCTACGGAGGTTCTGAGCACACAAACTTGAACACACAAACAAGGGAAGGAGAGGGAAGCTTGCCCGGAAAACGGGCGCCGGGGGCTGCATTTATAGGGCGAGCCGGCCGGCCGGGCCGGCCGGCCCGGGGGTCTTCCGCCTCCTCCTCGGCGCGTCTTTCTCCCGGCACGATCATTTCGCCTCTGCAACTTTCCCCGCCCGCGTGCTCCACGAGTTGCACCGCCCAAACGCTCTCGTCCACTCCTTTTCTTGAATTATTGGTCCTCCCACTTGATGCTCCATGCTTTGGGTCATGTCCATGCTCCCTAGCTCCACTTGCTTCACATGCCACCATGAAAATCCTGCAAAGTTGATGCTTGCTGCCCACCATGCTTGTCCTTTGCATGTGGAATTGGTGAAAGTTGATAAAAGGGGATCCAATGGTGCATGCATGATTAATTCAAACTAGTTGCCTCCATTTAGGTGTGTTTAAGGTTAAGCACTCCTCTAATTCGAAATTTAAAATATTTTTCAGAGCCATGCAAGAGCTCAAGCTTAATTTTAGAGAAGTTTTTAAACCATTAAAAACAAATGTAAGTCGAAAATATTTTTCGACTACGTCGATTTTGGTCTTACCGGTATAGTTTGCTTTCATCGGTTGAGAGCGAACGTTTTCCCGGCTTGATCATGGGGGCATAGGTTTAGGTTCTAATTTTGGCTAAATAAGAAAGATTTTGAATAAAACAAAATTAGAATAGGCTTAGAAAAATTCTAATCCTAGAGAAACCAAGGATAAAAATTTTTAAAACCAACCAAAAGCTTTGATTTCTAGGTTCACGCGAGTCCTACCACGTGCTGAATTTTATTAACACTTGAACATAAATCGTGGCTCTACTCGTGTGGTTTTAGCATGAAAAATAAGCCAACCTCAGCACCATAATGAGGGTGAAAGGTTGAGTTAAGGTTCTGAAATTATTTGGTTGGGGGTTTCTCGAAAAGAAAAGAATCAAACAAGCACATAGGAGGGTTCATGCAAAGGGTTTATGATAAAGCAAACATTCAATCAAGAATTATGTCTCTAATATTGTTCAACCACTTCTAAGTCTAATGTCTTTGCGTAGTAAAACTCAAAAACGAAATTATTAAAAATACTCGAAAAACCTGGAATCGGGTTGTCCTCCCGGTAGCTTATTCTTGACTCGACGAAACGGGTTGCCTCCCGCCTAGCGCTTCGTTTATAGTCTATAGCTAGACTTCTTCTCTTGATTACTCCGGATCAACGCTCTTTGCGGGCGTTGCAATCTTGGGTACCCACTTCCGCACCATCTTGGGCGCGGGCTTGTCTTTTGGCTTGGCTGGCTTAGTCATCTTTTTGGTCTTCACAGGCGGCTTCTCTTCCTTTGTCTTGACGGATGCGACACCTTCTTTAATTTTCGTTACGTTCACTTTTTTCGGCTCCTTCTTCTCTTTCAGCCCCTCCGTTTGTTTTGGTTCTCCCTTCACTCCAATCATGTTGCATGCCTCAATCCTTGGACGGAACTTGAAGGAACTCCTTTCTCCGTTGATATCGAACGTGATCTCCCCCTTGCCAACATCAATTGTATCTCCCACGGTCTTGAGGAACGGCCTCCCTAGGATGAGCGGCGGCTTCTCCCTCTCTCCCATCTCGAGCACAACGAAGTCGACGGGGATGAAGTGGTGTCCAATCTTCACGGCTACATCTTCAGCAATGCCCAAGGGATAGCGAATGGAGTTGTCACCCAACTCCAAACATATTCCCGTAGGCTCCATTGGTAGGCGTAACTTCTCGAACACATCCCTCGGCATGACACTCACGCTAGCTCCAAGGTCGCATAACGCCTTCTCGAAGTTGAAAGAACCAACTGAACATGGAATTGTAGGGCACCCGGGGTCTTTTTGCTTCTCTAGCCCATAAGCAATAGCTGCACTACACTCCTCGGACATCTTGACATGATCTACCCCGAGTGTTGCTATCTCATATTTATTCGCAAGTATGTCTTTAAAGTAACGAGAATATGTAGGTACTTGTAGGGCATCTAGTAACGGCATGTTGATGCTAAGTCTACGCACAACTTCCACAAACTTCTCAAAGTGGTTGTCAAGTTTACCTCGGAAGTAGCGTGGCTTGAGTTGCGGTATCCTCGTGTCATCTTCCGGCATCTCGAATTCGGGTTCCTCGGTGACGATCCCCGTAACCTTCTCTTTAGCGACTCCTTCCACCTCGGTGGACGGTTTCAGCCTTCCTTGCTCCCGCGGAACGTTCCGGATCTTCAGTCTCCTTCCCCGAACGCGTTTGAATGGCCTTCGCCGATTCGGGACATTTGGGTTGTCCCCGAAGCTTCCCTTCATCATTAGTGAGGCGCCCCGCAAGTTGTCCAACTTGCGTCTCGAGCATCTTCATCATGTTGAGCACTTGATGATTGGAACTTCCGACCTCCGTCACTTTGCTATCGATGTTCTCCAACACCTTGTCTATGGTCTTGAACTTGGTGACGGTGTCCTTGTTGATCTTAGCTTGCTCATCCATGAACTCCTTCAATTGTATCCGAAGTGGAACCGCGTTAGGAATAGATGAGCTTGCATTAAATTGAGGCCTACCTTGCCCGTAGCGGAAGTTCGGCAATTCTCCCTTCCTCATGTAGTCGAGCACTTTGGCTTCCTCCGGACAATCTTTGCGGACATGGCCATACTCTCCACATTCTTCGCATGTGGACCTTGCTTCGGCGGCCTTCAAGTCTTGAGCCTCTTTCTTTTCCATCTCCATCTTCTCCAACCTCCTCATGAGCGAGTCGATCTTGCCCTCAAGTATGTCTTCCTTCTCCACTTGCAAGACTCCTTTGACGTTCCCCATGGGTTGAGCCGGATGTAGGCGCCGGATGACGCCCACGTGTCATTATCCGCGACCTTCTTGAATAGCGTGAAAGCCTCCGTCGGTGTAAGCTCGATGATAGATCCTCCCGCCGATGCATCGATGATCGTCCTTGACGCCATGGTGAGTCCTTGATAGAACTTTTGCACGAGGTCTTCTTTCGGGAACTTGTGATGTGGAACCGCCCCGGTGTACTCGTTGAAGCGCTCGAATGCCTCCGAGATAGTTTCGTAGGATATTGAACAAAGGTGGCAATCTTATTACGCAAGCTTTGAGTTTTACCCGTGAGTAGTATTCCTTCATGAAAGCCTTCATCAACGTGTTCCAATTTTGCACCGTCTCCGCCGGTTGAGAGTGGAACCATTGCAAAGCCTTCCCGAGTAGTGAGAACGGGAAAAGCCTTGCCCTCATTTGATCTTGAGTCACCCCATCCATGTTGAAAGTCTGACATAGTTGAATGAATGCTTGGAGGTGAAGGTTCGGGTCCTCTTTTCCGGTGAAGGGTGAATGTTGCACCATGCGGATTGTTGAGGTTCTGATCTCGAACGGTCTTCCGATCTCCTCGAGGTTCAAGATTGGTAGGTCGATGATGTCTGGGGTGCATAGCTCCCCAATCTTGCGTTCTTCCGGTGGTTGGTGACCCATTGGTGGAGGTCGATTCTCCCGCGGACTTTGAGGTGGAGAATTCTCCGGAGATTCCTGGATCCTTTGTCTTCCGACTCCGAATCTACAAAATCCAGCTTTTTAGCTTGATGTGCTTCGCGTCTCCTTAGCCTGCAAAGTTTTTCTGGATCATCCACAAAATTATTGGGTTTGTTGGAGAGGTAGCCGTCCATCTCCTGTTAGGGTTAGCAATAAACAAAGTATGCAGAAAAAACTACAAAACAAAACAAATCTATAAAGACTAGAGTTAGACAAACTAGATTAGATGTATTTCGAGGATGATCAAATTTTAATAGATGCAAAAATAAAACAAAATCAGTACTGAAAATTACAAAAAAAAAGCAATAAAAAATCAAATCTTGATCACTAGCTCCCCGGCAACGGCGCCAGAAAAAGGGGCTTGTTGACGGTTAATAATTGTATCAAAGTTCGTTCGTGACTCGCAAGCGTACAAGTCTCCCGTCGTAGTCAAGGGACCCTTCTTCCCTCGAGTGGTGAACCCAAGGTATCGAATCCGTGGAACAAATGTGTGACGCAAGACTTAATCTATTAAAGCCAAATAACCGCAATCTTCAATAAAGAACCTAATGCATCTAAGTAAAAGACACAAAACAGATCTAATCTACTAAAAACCGGAGAAAACAAAGTAAGATTGGGTAGATAAACCGATCTAGAGGGATCGGGGTAAGCCTTTTGTTGAAGTTCCAAGCAAAAGAAGAAGTAGCAAATCGAATCTTAATAAAAGCCTCTTTAAATCGTGGTTTCCCGTCCAAATCCGAAAACATCCGCCTTTTGAGACCCCCGTTCTGTCACAACGTATCCCTATTCATGCGGGGAGCTTAGGGCGAGTCAAAAGACAAGTCGAGATTCTTTCGGAGGATCCGGCGTGTACCTCTAGCCACCGCGGCTACAAGAACACCCTATGTAATCTATCTCGAGAATAGAATTGAAATAAGCAAAGCCGATCGAAAAACGAAATCTTTGAGGAAACAATTGATCGCTGGGAAAAGATTCAACTTGATAATTCAACTATAACAATGATACATACACAAGATCACCACCGGGATCCTTCCTTGATCTTGCTTCTAGCTCCGGGAACTCCGACGTGGTCTTCCTTGCAAGGTTCCCACGTCGGCTAGGGAAACCCTAGTCAACTAGCTCGACCCTCTCCTCTCCTAGATGGTGTCCCTCTCTTCTCTCGCTTCTCGGCGGCCGAAGACGAAATCTTCCCGCGTGGCTCTCGGTCGGGGGACTATAAATAGCCCGATTGGCGGCTAGGGCAAAGGGCGACGAATTTGGGCCCTAAATGGGCTCGGGCCGACCGGACCGGGCCGGCCGGCCCGGGCCCATTTAGGCCCGGCCCACGGGCTCCTTTGCCCGAGGTCGGTTCCCTTGCTTCCCGGATGTTTCCCCCTTCGCATGTAGGTCCATGTCGTCGGTTTCTCTCCGAATTGGACTCAACTCCTTGTCTTGCAAGATTCAGCACTTTTCTGGTCAGATCCCTGGAGTCTGTCGTCTTCTCGGATCGAGTCCCCGGCTTCTTGGAGTTAATTTTGCTTCATTGCATGACTTGTTCAGGGCTTCAAGGTCTTGACATGAGGTGCTTGATGAACTTATCCCGAAAGTCTTGCATTCAACACTAAATCCCTGCATAAACATTAAACTCCAAAAACGACATGCACACGTGAACTTGTTATACCACGGGGGTTAGTACCAATGGATAAGGTATAAAACTAATGCCAACACCGAAGGTAAACTCATGGCTAGGTTGACGGATTTTCACCGTCAACAAAGACCTATGGATTTTGAGATATCACAGATCTAGGTTTTCACATTTCTATTTTTCATGCCAAAAATATTCAGAACCAGCCTAGACAAGTATAACAAAAGTTGTAGTGCTCCTCACCAGGAATCTAGCAAAATTGAGTTTGCATTTTTACGATTTTCTAATATTTTCTAGAGATTTTACAAGAATTAGCAAAATCCTTTTACTATTGAAGTTCCCATTTTTCAC
Source organism: Cenchrus americanus (assembly GCA_947561735.1). Classification (NCBI taxonomy): domain Eukaryota; kingdom Viridiplantae; phylum Streptophyta; class Magnoliopsida; order Poales; family Poaceae; genus Cenchrus; species Cenchrus americanus. Next base: position 149,793,638 of record OX387242.1, on the reverse strand, counting down.
CAGGACCCCTAGATCTTTTCCCACCTCCACAACTATACCCTCGGTTTGCACTAAACACCCCAGAAAGATTCTGGGGCTTGCAATCCTACCCTTGGCCATGGGGGGCGCGCGCGGTTGGCCGGAATTCGACGAGACCGGCGGCGCTCCTGGCCGGGGAAGGGGTCGGGCTCGACCACGTGCTCACCTAGGATCGGGTAGTGGCCGTAGTTGGAGCAGGGGGGTCGTCGGCGAGGGCGTGGGGCTGCGGTCGGCGGTGACGGCCGCGGCGGCTCGGGTTGACGGCGAGGACGACTCTTGGCTGGGCAATGCACGAGTGCTCGAGCCTCTGCAGGGCCTAGGGAAGGGTGGGAGGTGGTTAGTCGGCTCGGGTACGCATGGAAGGTCGAGCTCAGTAAAGGGCGCAATGGCGGCCGGCGGCTAGGTGCCCGCCCACGGGGAAGCAATGGCGCCTTTTATAGGCTGCGTGCTCGACCGGTGTTGATGGCCAGGTGACGAGGGCCGAGATGCCGCCGTGCTATGGCGCTCCTCGGCGCGCGCGCGTACGGCCGGACCGCGGACGGACCGGCGGCCCGCCGCGCCGCACGGCGTGCGTAAGGCGCGGCGACGAGGAGGCGCGTGGCGTGGGGCAAGGCCGAGGCGTCTCGGGCGCGACGTCGGCGGGGGGGGAGGCGAGTAGCCTAGGGTGGCACACCACCTCGGGCGGCACACCACCTCGGGCGGCGCGCGACCTCGGGCGGCGGCGCACGGCGCGAACGCCGAGGGCGCGGGCGCGGCGTCGCGGTGCGACGTCGCAGCGCAGAGTGTGGCCGGCCCATTTTAATTTTGCTGAGCCTCGGTTTGAACGGGAATAACTCCAAAATTTTGAATAAAAGTGCATCAAGTGGTGAATACGAAAGTTGTAGATCTAGATGTCCTCTATAACTTTCACAAAGGCCACATAGTGTTTTTCTCAAAAGATTTTGCATAAAAAGCTTGTCAACTTCAAATGCCAATTGGTGTTAGTGAACAGGAGGTACTGTCAGTCGACCAGGTTTTTCACCTTTTTCCCTTCAAAATTTGAAAGTTGTGTCCCTCAACAAACTAGACAACTTTCATTAAGGTAGATTTTTAAGTGTTTAGGTGAATTTTGGAGAACACGGCAAAAGTTCCGGAAGACATCCAGGGTCACTAGGGTTTAGGTGGGGTTTGACCATGACTTTGACCAAGGGTTGGCCACACATGTGTGTCAACTTGATCAATGGGGTCATTAGGGTTGGTTGGTGAGGTTTTCGATGTGAAGACTCAGGTTGACCGTGATTTGACCACTGTCAGCAAAGTTGACCGACAATTAGGGCTAAATAAAAACATGGGGCGTCACAACCTACCCCCCTTAAACGGAATCTCGTCCCGAGATTCGATTTAAGAAAATAAGTTAGACAGAAGAAACTCATGGTTTCGAGATTGCAGGAAGCCCGGGTACATGGTGTTGAGGTATTCTTCCGTTTCCCAAGTCGCTTCTTCTTCCGTGTGATGACTCCACTATATCTTGTACATTCTTATGGTCTGCCTTCGCGTCTTTTCTCCTTTCGGTCCAATACCCTTAGTGGATGCTTGATGAGCGAGAAATCCGGCTCAATCCAAGCATTAGCTTCTGTGATTACTTCGTTATTTGGCACAGGCATTCCCTTCTTTAATTGAGTTAAATGAAACACATTGTGGACTGCGGAAAACTGTTCCGGCAATTCAATATGATAAGCCACTGGTCCACATACTTCTATGACTTCATAAGGTCCAATGTAGCGCGGAGCTAATTTCCCTTTAACACCGAACCTTTGCAAACCTTTGGTGGGGGGAACTTTTAGATACACATAATCTCCCACTTCAAAGTGTCGGGGTGTCGTTCCCTTATCATGACAACTCTTTTGCCTCACCTGAGCCATCTTCAAATTCTCTCTTATCACTGGCACCTTTTCCTTGGCATCTTTAAGTAAATCCGGACCAAAGAGTGTCCTTTCCCCGGCTTCTGACCAGTTCAATGGGGTGCGACATCTTCGTCCACAAAGAACATCGAATGGTGCCATCTTCAAACTAGCTTGGTAACTATTATTGTAAGGGAACTCTGCCAAGGACAAACACTTGTCCCAACTTTTATCAAAGTGCAAGATGCTTGCTCGTAGCATGTCCTCCAAAATTTGATTTATCCTTTCCATCTGACCATCGGTCTAGGGATGATAGCTGGAACTACAAATCAAATTGGTGCCTACGCACTCATACAACTGGTCCCCAAAACGAGCCACAAACTGAGTTCCCCTATCAGATATTATGGTCTTCAGAATTCCATGCAAACGAACTATTTGAGCCATGTATATCTCTGCATATTGTTGCACTAAGTAGTATGAACTGCAATGAAATGGCAGTCTTGGTGAGTCTATCCATGATAACCCAGATAGAATCTTTCTTTCTACCTGTCATGGGTAAACCCACAATGAAATCCATACTAATGTCATCCCATTTCCACATGTGTATCGACAATGGTTGGAGTACACCTGCCGATTTCAAATGGCTTGCTTTCATCCCGTGGAAATTATCGCACTCGGTACATACTTGGCTATATCAACTTTCATATTAGACCACCAAAAATTTTGTTTCAAATCTAGGTACATCTTGGTACTGCCGGGGTGAATAGAGAACTTGGACATATGAGCCTCATCAAAGATTGTCTTCCTAACTTCTGGATCAACAAGAACCACAAGGCGTTTTCCAAACCAGATCACATCATTGTGATCCTTCTGGAAACAGGTATACTTAGGATCTCCCTCTGCTAGTTTTTGTTTGATGATTTGTATGTCTTCGTCATTGCGTTGAGCAGTGACAATTCTATCATAAAGATTTGATTCAACAGCTAAGGCATAAAGATTTCCTTGCTCCACCAGTTCCAAGTTGAGCCTTCTCAATTCTTCACATAAAGGGTCACTAATTGGCTCCAACTCTAGATGATTGTAGTGGACTTCGCGGCTAAGAGCATCTGCAACAACATTTGCTTTTCCGGGGTGATAGTGCACTTCTAGGTCATAATCTTTAATCAACTCAAGCCATCTCCTTTGCCTCATATTTAGTTCTGACTGAGTAAATATGTATTTGAGACTCTTATGATCGGTGAAGATATTACAACGATTACCCATCAGATAATGTCTCCATATCTTGAGAGCGTGGACAACAGCTGCTAATTCAAGATCATGGGTGGGATAATTGATCTCATGAGGTTGAAGTGCCCATGAAGCATAGGAAATGACTCGACCTTCTTGCAAAAGAACACAACTGAAACCCGTGCCTGACATGTCACATAAAACTTCAAAAGGTTTGGAATTATCTGGTTGCACTGGCACTAGGGCTGAAGTTAAGTGTTGCCTCAAGGTGAGGAAGGCTTTCTCACATGATTCGCTCCACACGAGCTTCACTCCTTTCTTCAGCAGTTCGGTCATAGGTTTGGCGATTCTAGAGAAGTTTGGAATGAATAGACGGCAATAACCCGCCAAACCTAAGAAACTACGGATCTCGTCTACAGACTTGGGTGGTTTCCAATCCATCACCTCTTGGACTTTGCTAGAATCCACGGAGATACCATCCTTGGAAATAGTGTGGCCCAAAAATTTCACACTATTCAACTAGAATTCGCATTTGGAGAACTTGGCATAAAGCTTATGATCTCGCAAACGCTGTAGGACAATTCGGAGATATTTGGCATGCTCTTTCTCATTTTTGGAATAGATAAGGATATCATCAATAAAGACCACTACGAATTTGTCGAGCTCCTTAATAAACACGGAGTTCATGAGGTACATGAAGTAGGCTGGGCATTTGTGAGACCAAAGGACATCACCAAGAACTCATAAAGACCATAACGAGTGGAGAAAGCAGTTTTAGGAACGTCACAAGGTCGAATTTTGATTTGGCGGTAACCAGAACAAAGATCGATCTTGGAGAAAACTTTGGCTCCAGCCAATTGATCAAAAAAAACATCGATTCGGGGAAGAGGATATTTGTTTTTGATGGTCCCTGCATTGAGCGGTCTGTAATCTATGCATAGCCTCAAGCTACCATCTTTCTTTTTGATAAAGATAGCGGGACAACCCCAAGGTGAAGAGCTCGGGCGAATATAACCCTTATCTAACAGCTCCTAGAGTTGATTTTTCAATTCGGCTAGTTTTTTGGGAGGCATACAGTAAGGTTGTTTAGAAATGGGTGCAGTACCCAGATGGAGTTCAATTACAAAATTGACATATCTATCTGGTGGCATACCAGGAAATTCATTCGGAAAGACGTCTAGATACTCACAAACTACTGGAATTTCATCTAGATGGGAGATAATGGTCACATAGGCACTAGAGTCAGTACCGTCCTTGAAAGGTAGGTACAAGGTAGTGTGCCCGACCGTATGTGAATTGATCTCTACAACTCTATCTGATATATCTAGAACCACCCTAATCTGGGTCATCCAGTCCATACCCAAGGTAACATCCATGCCTTCCAAACTTATGGCTATGAGGTTGGTTGGAAAGATTTTACTACCCAATCCCAAACATACTCTGTGGATTAAGGTACTAGAGGAGATTTGCCCTCCCGGAGTGATTATTTGATAAGCAGAATTGGTATGAGATCCCTTCAAACCCATTTTGCCTATTAGCTTTTCACTTATAAAACTGTGGGTAGCTCCAGAATCAAACAAAATCTTAACAGGAGTGTCATTGATAGAGAATGTACCCGTGAGTACTGAAGCTCTCTCTAGAATGTCACTCATGGTGGTGAAGTTCGGCTTGCTTGGCGGACTTGCACCATAGGCTTCTTAGTCGGAGTGGCAAGCTTATTCGTGCACCGTGATTCTGCGGGTTGCGCTTGATCTGCTTGGGCTTGGGGCAATCACAAATGTAATGCCCTGGTGGACCACAGTTAAAGCAACGGCGATCACCGATGTTACGTGGGGGTGCATTAGGCTTTGGAGCCTGCTGCTGAGCGTTGCGGAACTGGAAGTTCCCTGAAGGTTTGCCCTGGGATGGCTTCATCGTCCAGCGTTTAGTTGAAGATGGCTGGGATGGGTTTGGAACATTTTTTTCACAAAGTGAAACTTCTTGTTTGTTTCGCTGCCCGGAGCAAAACTAGAAGGCCTCTTCTTGTCCCTATGGGCCTTTTTCATGGCATCCTCTTCGGATATAGCCTTGTTCATGAGCTCATGGAAATTCTCGGGCTCAAGCAAGTTCAGCCGCTCATACAATTTGCCATCTAGCCCATCACGGAACCTTTCCATATTCTTTGCATCAGTATCTATGTGATGTCCACCGTATTGGCAAAGGCCATTGAACTTTTGGGCGTAACGGTACACCGTATCAGATCCCTGCCGAATGGCCAACATCCCTCATCTTTTTATCCATTAATCCCTTAGGAATGTGATTGCTCTTGAAAGCTTGCTTGAAATCATTCCAAGTGACAACACACCCTTGCTGCATAGTCTTGAAATGATCCCACCACATTAAGGCCTCTCCTCGCAGTTGAAGAGCTATGAAGTTGGCTTTGTTCTCCTCAGAGCAAGGCATCACAAAGGCTAAGAACTTGGCCTCGATTGCCTTGATCCAAGCCTCATCTTCCAGGGGGTATTCCGCCTTGGAAAAGGTCGGTGGCTTCATCCCAATGAACTGAGCGTACGTGGTGACCTGATTTGGCCTCTAGTGATTGGCCCCATGTGGCGGCCCTCGGTTCATCTGCTAGGTGATCTACTGTTGCGCCTGTAGGATCCGGTCCAGCACCTCGGTTTGAGTGGCCATGAAGGCCTCTGACGGCGTCGTGGGCAGCGGTGGCGGCAGGTCGCTGCTACCGGTCGCTTCAAACCCGTTGGGAGAGCTGCGCGTGGGTCACACCATCTGAAACACGAGCCTTCGTTAGACACATAGCCAAAATCTTACTTACAAAATGATGACAAGTGCAAACATGCATGACAATAGCTCATTTGTGCATTCACATGATAATGGCAACAACAATTGCAAGATATCTCGCAACTAGTATTAGATTCATAGAATCATCCTTCAACACAGTTAGTAGACACTACAACTCAAGCGTCTCGAGCTGGCTTTCAACCTCGCGGAGAATTTTTCCATTTTGCGTGCCCGAGAAGGCAATGTGCGGAAAGTTACCTAGCTGTTTTGGCAACTGATCGACACTCACCGAAAACGCCGTAGTTCTCTCATTGCTTATGCAAAAATGCTGAGTTTTTGTGAGTGCGGTTATTGTAACAATTTGCTCAACTTTGGTAATCAACTCGTAACAAGATTCCAACAACTTGGTTGAACAAATCAAACTGAATTCGAATCACAATATGCTTAAGCATTCTTTAGTACAACACGATGGATAAAAGGGTCCAAAGACACTGCAAGACTCACAGTTTGGAAACACCATGATACAACAAGGTTATGATGCAGTCACGCTGCATGAAAGCATACTCCTAAGCTGACTATCACAATCATCACGAGGGTGACACCTAGGAGCACAATTCTTCTTATTGTCGTTTCCTGGGAACCTAGTTGCCAACCGAAGCACCTCTACCAGCAGGTGAAGCTGGTTGGGTCGGTAACACAGTCCAGCCTGACTTGTCTAGTCCAGACCCGACTGTCCCTGCTGCTCCTCAGGAGGTGCCTGCACTGGAGGTAGCGGCTGTAAAGCCACCATGGCCTGCAAGGCTGGAACCTGCACCTCGGCCTCCTCAACCTACTGCTGCATCTCGGCAATGTTCTGTAACAGTGTCAACCTCTCAATCTCGTGAGCATCGACATCCTCCCGAGGTTATGAACCTCCGCCTCGAGATCCACGATCCTCTGAAGGTGGTCACCTCTCTCTAACTCTAACTGGAATCTCCTGGCACGTAGTCAGTCATTCTCCTACTGCATCTGAGTGAGAGTAAAGTTCAGCTACTGGTGAGCTGCTGAAAGTCGCTGCCAGTCCAACCTAGCTGCCTCTAAACGCTGACTGATCACTGTTGCGGTGTTGTAACGCAGTCCCTAAAGTGTGAACACGACGTTGAGGCAACGTACCAGTGTCTGAGTGACGTCCAACAACTTGGCTAGCATAAGCAGCTCCTGGAGGTGATCCATACGATCTTTGCTTGAGCTGTGTTTTGTCTCGGATGTGTCGAGCCGTTGCCCTTGCCTAAGGGGTCCGAGACTTGTCTTCTTCAAGTGATCTTGCTCCTTGCCTTCCTTTGGCTTTCGATCGCTTGTTGGAGTTTCTTCTTATTTGTTTCTTTTCTTTTCCTTTTCTCTTGTGTTACTTCATGTGAGTGTATTGTCAATGCACTCATCAAGGGGGAGATTGAGGACCATGTGTGGTTCGAGGACCGGTGGATGGTCGCTTCCTTGCGTGATGAGTGATTGACAATGTTGTGTGGACTGATTCTTGGCTAAGTATTGCAGGTGCAGGTTGTGGCTTGACTCGTGTTGGTGCAGGTGAAGAACAAGCGCGAAAGGTCGTTGCCGGTGAGGCCTCCAGGTGTGGAGAAGACAAGTAGGCTTCGTTCGAGGGACCCGGTGGCCAGCGGGGTCAAGTGCGGGCCTCGTGGTGGCATGAACAGCAAGATGAAGTCGTGGACGGTTTCTTGGTAGAGCCTCAAAACCAAGGTCGAGCCGGGACTACGTGGGAGCCGAGTCATGAGTGGAGATTGGCGGAGGCTACACCGAGTTCGCGGTGTTTGCAGTGGTTCACCAGAAAACCACTGGGTTACTCGGTTGAGCCACAAAACTGAGGCCGAAGACTCGACGAGGAGGTGCGGCCACCCTGTCTGGTTCAACCGCCCAGGAGGGGCGGTCAGACCGCCTGGGGCCGGTCAGATCCCCCGGGCCAGTCTAACCGCCCAGTGGGGCGGTCTGACCGCCCTGGCCGCCGGCGCCGAGAAGCTTCGAAGCGGAGGACACGCGTCGGGATCGCAAGGCTTGCGTTGAGGCTACGCATGGTGCGGTCGCCGGGCATCCGTCCGGTGGTGAAGACATCAAGAATTCCAAATCCTTCCTTGAGGGGAATGTATCCCTAGTTATTAGTGAAGGGTAGTTTAGTCTTTTGGGTGCCTCCATATATACTCATTAGATGGGTGGATGGCAGCCAACTCTTGGAACTCTAGCTCATTTGTTTTTCCATTTTCGTTCTCCATTTTCCTTAGGATTTTAGAAGGCTAGCATGAGAGCTTCATGTGAGATCTAGAGAGAGGGATGGATGTTTGGGTGGCAAGCTAGACCTTGTACGAACCTTTCATGGCATGTATAGATGGTTTGGTGTTGTTCATCATGGTGGTTTTCCCGTCTCCTTTGTGTTGATTTTCGGAGCTCTTTTTGGTGGTGTTTTGAGGACGATTTCTTGGGGTTTTTGGTGGGTGTCACGTATGAGGTTCTTGTGCCTCTTTGGCTGGTGACTTTGCCCCCAAATCCCCTTTGAATCGGACTCGATTTGGTGGTTTCTCGAGTTGGGCGAGTTCTTGACCTAGAGAAGCGATTTCTTCGATTCCTCTTAATTGTGAGCGCTTCGGGTCGATTCCTTTGAGGTAGAGGTTGCCCAGGAGGTAACCCAGCTATTCCCGAAGTTTTGCTGCAATCCGTGGAGTGATTCGGGAGATCGGGCGCGAGGAAGTTGAGGTTTGACCCGCGGGTTCGTTGTTTGGAAGGGGCGGTCTAACCGCCTGCACGGGCGGTCTAACAGCCCAGGGTGTTTCCGGGTCAAAGCTTTGTTTCGCCGGATTTTCCTCTGTGAGTTTGTTTGCCTTGATCAGAGGAGTGTCTGTGTGAAATTTGGGGTCGTTCTCGTGCTGTTTGCTAGGTGTTCTTGGTTGGAGTTCGTTGGTGGGTACAGGAGGTTAGACCGCCCCAGGTAGCCGGTCTAACCGCCTCTAGGCCCTTGGGTGAAGTTTTGGTTTTTGCCAAGATTTTCTGGTAGCTAGCATGGCCTTGACCAGAGATCTCTGTTGGTGAAACCGTGGTGAGTTTTGGTGCTCGGAAGAGGCGTTTCGGAGGATTTCTTGGTTGCCAGGTGGAGGCGGTCTAACCGCCCCCTATACCCGGTCTAACCGCCCCCTCTGGTTAGCTGGCTTTCGAGTTGTTTCCGCTGTCGGTGCTGCGTGTGTGTTGTGGTTCCTGGTAGAGTTTGTTCCTAGGACAAGTAGCGCTCCAGTGGCTACGTGGTTTTGGCAAACGGAAGGTTGAAGTGCCGAGCGTGTGATTTCGGGGGTTCGACCGTGCTAGTTCATCTTGTCGGAGTTTCAATCTCCCTCGAGAAGAATTTTTATCGGCTCCCATTCACTCCCCCCCTCTCTGGTCGCCTATTCGGTCCTTCAACGCTGCCGTATGCGCACACCAAGGCGGGCCCGTGACCGCCAGTTCGTGCATCGTGCTTCGCACGACGCAGGTGGACCCCAAGCCGGGCCACGCGTCACGTCCCCACGCACCGACCGGCCATGCCGCCATTTTGCCCACCGGACCGACCGTCCCCTCCATGCCTCGCGCGCCTGCCGAGTCCAGCCGCCGTACCGGGACATATTCCTGTCGATCCCTTCACCGCGAAGCAAAGGGAGCTCGCCTATATAAGGTCGCAAACCCCGTCCATTGCGCGTGCCTGCACCCTACCACTCGTCGAGCGCCGCCAGCACCATTGCCGCTGCCAGAGCCAAGCTCCAGCCTCCGCGCTCAGTCGTCGTCAGACAACACCTTTAGCGCCTCCACCACGTCATCCTCGAGCTCTAGCCCTCATGTATTGGCTAGCCCCACCGATCTCCTCGTCGGAATTTGCCCCCTAGTGGCCACAACCGCCGGCCACCGCCGAGCTAGCTCACCGGAGCCGCCCTGGTCTCCAATTCCGGCAGAAGTCGAGCCCTAGATGATCCCGGAGCTCTTCCCCGCCCTTTCCTGGTCTTGAGCGCCGACGACCTCGCCGAAATTAAGGTCGGACCGCCGCTGGCCACCCCCAAGGACCACATTGCGAGGTTCTTTTTGTTTCCAAGGGCTTTTATGCAAACTAGAGGCATTTCTGTGAGGCCTAAGAAACTTCCAGGTGCCTGTTTAAAAGTTAGATCTTCAATAGTGAATCATTTTTCTAAAACTTGTAAACTCCGTGGAAAATCGTAGAAAAATCTGAAAAATACAAACTCAAGTTTGTTGGTTTCTTTGTGAAGAACCCTGCAACTTTTGTAAAGCATGTCCCCTCTTTTGCCCAATAGTTTTTGCATGAAAAATAGATATTTGTGAAACCTTGACCTGCTGTTGTTCAAAACTGCATGTGCACTGTAGCTGAATTTTGGATATGTTGTGTGCTATGTCTTTCCTAGTTGCTGTACCAAAAATTGCAGAAAGTTATGTTGTAGATCTTTTATCATGAATTGTTTTGTATTTATGTTGAATCTGTTCAAATTATTTTTGTAGCTAAAAATAAAAAGATTTTTGTGCTCAACTTTTGTATGTAATCTTTTTATGCCTAAATGCTCATCTGGTGAATTAATCACTATTTTATATCTGCCAGAAATATTTAATCTTGTGTTATGCCTAATTTTCTTTGTAATTGCATAACTCAAGATCCATAGTAGCTCTAGGTGTTTTTGTTGCATGCCTAGCTTAATTTCGGACCAGAGGCCATGTGTGAGAAAGTTGAGATCCATTTGATGCTTATTTTTTATGCTTTTATCTGATTTTGGTAGCCAACTTTTGTTATTTTCAGTATATTTAATTTCATAGCTCTTATAAGTGTGTATGTGTTTGCAGTGGTTTTGTTTAGGTTTCTAGTGCTCCACAACTCACTACCTCAATTTTATGAAATTATTTGTGAATAAAAGCTATGGAAGCCATTTAAGCTTAATATTAAATTGAATTGGAAAATCACCCCATCTTCACTTAATTACCGTATGTGTGTGATGTAAATCATTCTAAAAAGCTTAAGACCAACCCTTTGTTGTTTTGTGAATTTAAATTAATTAATTTAGATAAATGTGTACACAGTCCCTATCAAAAAGAATAATCAATAAAGAATCACATGTTGTTCCTTTATAGGTAGAGTATGCTAAAGGTATGTTTATCTAGGTGAATGTGGCCAACCATGCACCCCATAGTTGTCGTGTGTTGTTTGTCTTTAATTAAATCAAAACCGTTAATTAAATCTTGCATTTGTATCCTCGTGTAGATCTTCCTGATGGTAGCTATACGCTCATGCCGGAAGGAAGAGACAAACTGCTGACGGAGAGCTGCAGTGCGCAGACGTAGTTCAGGACCTGGACCAAAGTCCAGAAGGGCCCAAGGCCAATCTTGCCAGCGAAGGCAAGCCCCGGATCATTAACCCTGTCTTTGAAAATTATGCAATTTATCCATGCTATGCTTGTGCATTTCTATTTCAGGAGTTGAACTGAAACCCTAGATGATTGATCCCGAGGTATTTATGTTCTATTACTAGTATGCTAGGTTGATGGCTGCTATGATATAGGACCCGGTAGAAGTCGAGTGATGTTCGTTACTCACGAGAATAGGTTCTTATGTTGGAATCATAAGATCTTTATAAATGGATTACTTGTGTGGTAAGAGCATGGGATTTGGACTCCGGTCTAGTGGCTTTCGTGGGCTAAGCTTTTGAACGTACTAAGCACTTGTCGGGAATGGGACCGATAAGCCTAGTACCTTAATGAGACGGTGCGGGAACTTACTGTTACTAATCTTGAGTAATCACCTGCCCGGCTTGCAACCGGGGGGTGGGTACTTGTGTGAAGATGGGTGTACTATGTGGGGCATGCCAGATAGCCTTCCCTCCGTGTGTTTAGGTTTACCTTGCAAGGTTATAAATCAATTGTTTGTCAGCCTCTCACCGTTATCTGAGTCTGCTTAATCAATTGTCCATCATATCCCTTATTGATGGAACTTTGTGGATATTACTATTTGAATTAATTGTATTGTGCAATTCTCGATTGAATTAGTTGGCACACTTATAAATGGTAATCAACTATAATTTGTGCTAAAATATTGAAAGTAAGGACATACTCTTTGTTGCTTTTCAGCGAAAGAACTCCACCGGCCAAAAAGCCTCTCATGTCTAGAGTTTGGTGATGTAGTTATCACGCAATGGTTAAGTCTTGCTGAGTATTAGTATACTCAGCCTTGCTTTATAAATGTTGTTGCAGGTGTTGTGTCTTCTTGTCAGATTCCACCCGGCTGGGAGCTGGAATGTGTGGATGACAACAAGTGATGGCATCACGGACGACCTACTGTGATGTCTACCGTTGCGTAGTTTAATTTTCCACTGTTTTCGAACTCTGAACCTCTTACTTATCATGTCAGGAACAATGGTTTGTAATAGTTAATCCTTTAGGGGTAATTTAAATTTAATCTGCGTTGTACTCTAGACTCGCCTTCGTGTGAGTTTTAATGCATATGTTCGATCCTCTGTGTGAATTCCAAGTGATTCACCGGGCATTAGCCTAGCAACTTACGACGGGATGATACTTTACTGTCGATTAATGGCCGAAGTGGATTGGTTTAGGCGATAATACAATATTTTCTTGGGTAGGTTGCCACAAGAACTTGTCCCTGAGCGTGCGCACTGCGTTGCAATATGCCTCCATCTTCTCATCATTGTAGCTTGCGTTCTTCATCATCTGGTCGACCACTAGTTGAGAATCACCCATGACACCGAGTCATTTGACGCAGAGCTCTATGGCGATGCGGAGGCCGCTGGGGAGGGCTGTTGACGGTTAATAGTTGTATCAAAGTTCATTTAGACTTGCAAGCAGACAAGTCTCCCATCGTAGTCAAGAGACCCTTCTTCCCTCGAGTGGTGAACCCAAGGTATCGAATTCGTGGAACAAATGTGTGATGCAAGATTAATCTCATTAGAAGCCTCTTTAAACCATGGTTTCCAGTCTGACTCCGAAAACGCCCACCTTTTGGAGCCATCGTTCTATCACAACGCACCCCTATTCGTGCGAGTTAGTCTAGGGTGAGTCCGAGGACAAATCAAGATCTTTCGGAAGGTCACGCATGCACCTCTAGCCACCACGGCTACAAGAACACTCTATGTGATCTATCTCGAGAATAGATCTAAGATAAGAAAAGCCGATCGAAAACGAAGACTTCGGAGAAACACATGATCACTAGAAATCAGATTCAACTTGTTACATCAACTAGTACATGATAAATGAACCAAGATAACCACCGGGATCCTACCTCGATCTTGTTTCTAGCTCCGGGAACTCTGACGTGGTCTTCCTTGCAAGGTTCCCACGTCGGCTAGGGAGAACCTAGTCAACTAGCTCGACCCTCTCCTCTCCGAGATGGTGTCCCTCTCTTCTTTGCTCCTCGGCGGCCGATGACAAATGGATTGATGCGTGGCTCTTGGCCTCAGGGCTATAAATAGTCTGAATGGCGGCTAGGTCAAAGAGGGAGGCGACTGGGCCCCGGAATGGGCCGGGCCGGTCGGCCTGGGCTGACCGGCCTGGGCCCACCTCGGCTCAGTTGCCAGCCTCCTTCGCATGGCGTTGGTTCCCGAGTCTACTAGATCCTTCCCCCTTCTGCATTTGGGCCCTTGTCTTCAGTTTTTCTCCGAGTTGGACGAAGCTCCTTGTCCCGTAAGATTTAGCACTTTTCCGACTAGGTCCTCGGAGTTTGTCATCTTCTCGAGTTAGCTCCCTAGGCTTTTTGGACTCAAGTTTGCTTCATTGCATGACTTGTACCGGGCTTCAAGGTCTTATCAAGGTGCTTGATGAACTTATCTCGGAAGTCTTGCTTTCAACATCAAAACCCTGGATAAACACTAAACTCCAAAACTGACATGCACGAATGAACTTGGTATATCAAGGGGGTTAGTACCAATGGATAAGATATAAAACTCATGCCAACACTGAAGGTAAACTCATGGCTAGGTTGACGGAATTTCACTGTCAACATCTCCCCCATGCTTAAACCTTGCTCGTCCTCGAGTATGCCTTCGATGGATATCATCATTGCCCTTTATTATTTAAACCTTGCACTTGATCATACATGAGAAAACATAATGCTCTCAAAATTTAATTTGTTAAAGTTTCATAAGGTACAAGCCTTCATCCCTACGGAGGGTAGATTATTAACTAAGCTTATCCCACAAGTATTAACATGCTCCAAAGTTTAAATAGATCTCAGAAATTTTGAAATAAAGAACGAGATGAAAAAGATCTAAACCAAGTTCACAAATTTGAAACATCTTGCATATTCTCCTGAACTCTCATCACTTTGTCTCTCAAGCCTATTCATTCTACTCCTTTCCCTCTCATATAACATATATGTGGTAGGCTTTATATGGAGCTTTTTGGGAAAGTTTAGTCCTACCAAGATATTATAAATGAGATGTTGTCAAAACAAGACAAGCTTCTCATGGACCGAGACTCGTCAAAAAGGTCATTGGAAAATATTGTTAAATCAAGGAGGGGAAGAGAAAAACACACACACTTGAGATAGGTGGACATGTGCAAATGGCAAAGAGTGATCCCGAGGCACAAAGGAAGTCCTTGTTATCGGATTGCACATGGATGGAAAAAGAATGGATCTTTTAATCTTGAAACCTTGAAATTCCTAATGCACTTTAGAGAACTGGGGAGCTCTTTTTTATTTTATTTTTACTCATACTCAAATTTTTTTCTTTTCTTTTTCTAATATATATATACCTTTTTCTTTATTTTTTCTTTCTTTCTCTTTCTAATCTTTTTTCTTTTTCTTTCTCATTAAAAATTTTTATTTGCTCCCCTTGAACTCTAAAATTACATTGTACCTACCTCCTCCCCCATGCTTAGTCGTTTGCTCATCCTCGGGCAAAGAGGTGATAGAGATAATGTAGGTACCGAAAATACTTTTCCTTTGGAGAGATACTTGAAATCTTCAATCATGGCACCGTCTTGCAATCTTCCTTGAATTAATGATCCATCCTCAACTATAGGTTGTGGTCAAGGAGGTTATCACAAAAGATGATATTTGGTTTTAAGGGTGGATATCCAGCGAGGTTTGTGAGATCTCCGATGTGGGGATACACAATGCACGGATAAGAGGCTAGCAAGAAAATAGATACAAAAAAACGGAATGACCAGCTTCTTAGTCTCGGGCCAGAGAAATCATGGCCTGCAATAACTCACTCAAAAATAAATCTTGTACACTAAGGTTGAACCACTCAAATATAAATATGGCTCTGGATAGGTAGAGCAACACACAAGTGATATTTATGACAAGGTTAGCATTACTATCAAGAATACAGACCATCTTTAATCCATCTAAAACTTGAGAGCACATAAAACACTATGGGTCTTTATTTTAATCATAACCTCCGCTAAAGATTAAGCTAGCATTTAGACAAATTCATATTTATATTTTAAGAGAGCACTAGCTTTAACATGCATAAATGAATTACAAAGATAAACAAAGCGACAGTTATAATCATATATCATCATGGCATAAATTTCATAACTTTACCAAAGGTAAAAATAAGGTGGTGTCTTTATTCATGATGAAAACAAACTAACACACTAACATACTTGCTGAAATTTAAATAAAAACTTAAAACACTACGCAAACACAAGCTGAAAATTACAGGAAAAGGGAAAAGAAAGAAAACTAAAGCTCCTCCTTCTTCCTAATCTTCCACCGGTGATTGGTGTTGATAATCTTGGTAGTTGTACCCTAGCTCATAGTAGGTTCGAATTGATCCAGTGGTATTAGGTGAAGACGCCCAAGATCATAGGCAATATTTGCATTGTCTTCACCAAGTTGAGCCGCGTTGGATTGGATCGCTGTGACGTTTTGCATATTTCTCGCAGCATACCCTCCAATTATGGCCATGATTTGTTGTGGTTGGGGGTATTGTGTATAGGGCTCCATAAAGGTTACGTTGGGCACCACATAATTTTGTGGGGGCATGGCTCGACCACTCCCCTATGCTTGCATTGTTGGCCCTTCGTAATAACTTGGCGGTGTAGGGATTCCTTCAAATGGTGGCTCATAGTTATGTTGTGCACCTCCCTCTTGCGCCGAGGAGGATCCCTCCTCTACAATTCTTCCTCTTTTATTCTTCCTTGCTGGCACAAGGAGTCCTTCCTCCAACCAATCTTCCTCCCCTTGAATGAAGAGTCTAAGTCTTGGGTCCGGAAGGGGTAAGTTCACTTTGGCCACATGAAAGCCTCCTCTCTAATGTCCACTAATATATTTTCCTTGCTTTAAATATTCAAATACGAGAGGGGTCCCGGGTAGAAGATATTCGGGATTTCTTGGAATTCCCGGCCTTAAGGAGATGGCCAACATAGAGAGGTAGCACCCCGAACCAATACCTCCCGATCCCGATGTTGCCTCTGAGGACCATGTGTGGTTCAAGGACCGGTGGATGGTCGCTTCCTTGTGTGATGAGTGATTGACAACGTTGTGTGGACTGATTCTTGGCTAAGTATTGCAGGTGCAGGTTGCGGCTTGACTCGTGTTGGTGCAGGTGAAGAACAAGCGCGAAAGGTCGTTGCCGGTGAGGCCTCCAGGTGTGGAGAAGACAAGTAGGCTTCGTTCGAGGGACTCGGTGGCCAGCGGGGTCAAGTGCGGGCCGCATGGTGGCATGAACAGCAAGATGAAGTCGTGTACGGTTTCTTGGTTGAGCCTCAAAACCAAGGTCGAGTCGGGACTACGTGGGAGCCAAGTCATGAGTGGAGATTGGCGGAGGCTACACCGAGTTCGCGGGGTTTCGGTGGTTCACCAGAAAACCACTGGGTTCCTTGGTTGATCCACAAAGCCAAGACCGGTGAACCGAAGACGGAGGTGCAGCAGCACCAGACCGGTCTGACCGGTGGGTCTGTGCGGTCTGACCGGTGGGGACCGGTCGGACCGGTGAGGAGCACCGGTCTGACTGGTGTGCGACGACGCAGTCCGGAATCTTCGAAGCGGAGGACACGCGTCGGGATCGCATGGCTTGCGTCGAGGCTACGCAGGGTGCGATCGCCGGGCATCCGTCTGATGGTGAAGGCATCAAGAATTCCAAATCCGCCCTTGAGGGGCTTGTATCCCTAGTTGTTAGAGAAGGGCATTTTAGACATTCGGTTGCCTCCATATAACCCAAGAGGTGAGAGGATGGCAGCCAACTCTTGGAACCCTAGCTCATTAGTTTTCCTATTTTCCACCTATTTTCCTTAGGTTTTCTCTAGGACTAGCAAGAGAGCTTCACGGAGAGATCTTGTAGAGAGGGATGGATGATCGGGCGGCTTGCTAGACCTTGTACGAACCTTTGTTTCATGTATAGATGATTCGGCGTGGTTCCTCAAGGTTTGGATGTGTTTTCCCCGGTTGTTCTTGGTGGTGATTTTCGGAGCCCTCTCTCGGTGATTTCTTTGGGTTGATTTCGGGGCTTTTCTCTTGGGGATTTGATGGGGGAAATTTGTAAGAACCCTTCGTGGTTCTTTGGGCTGTGATTCCCCTCCCAAATCCGTGAGTAAAGGTGCTCGATTTTGGGGTTTCTTGAGTTCTTGGGTTGGAAGTGCTCTCGGCGGGATTTCTTGATTCCTTCTTTTTGGACGAGTTTTGGTGGGATTAACCTTGGCTATGGACTCCTCATGAGGTGTTCCTAATATCCCCAAAGTCTTGTTCAAGTCCGTGGAGCGATTCGGGAGATCGAGATTTGGATTTGGGGGAGTTGACCGCGGGTCTTGTTCATCCCGAGGCGCCGAGCTACACCGGTCGACCGGTGCTCTTGACCGGTCCGACCGGTGCGAGCCCTTGTGGGTTTTTGCTCGGGTGAACGTCTTGGTGTGTTCGTTGTTGTCCCGTGTTGCTTTCTTGTTTCGAGTTTGGGTCCGTTTGGTGGTCGGTTGGCCTTTGTTTGGTGCCTTGGGGGATTTCGGTTTGCCATCGGTCCGACGGTGTGTCTCCACGGTGCGACGCCAGGTGAAGAGCCACTTAGTGAAAGTTGCTCAGTTTCACCAGCAGGGACCGGTCTGACCGGTGGTGCTCACCGGTCTGACCGGTGTGGGTCTGTAGGCTCGAGGTTTGGTTTTTCCGCATTGCGTTTCTCGAGTCGGAAGGTGGTGTGTTGGTTCCTAGGTCCAGTGGCACTCCAGTGGCTACGTGGGCTTGACCAACCTTGGTAGTGAGTCGGAGACGTGTGTTGGAAGCCGTGTTCATCTTGTTGGAGTTTCCATCTCCTTCGAGAAGAATTTTTATCGGCTCCCATTCACTCCCCCCCTCTCTGGTTCGCCGTATCGGTCCTTCAAGTGGTATCAAAGCCGGTTCGGGTCTTTGTTGACTTTAACCAGTCTAAGATCCAAGGATGGCGTACCAGGAACGGGGTTCGGGTCCTCCACACTTCGATGGCAAGAACTACCAGATGTGGAGCAAGCGGATGGGTGCGTTCCTCCGCGGAAAGGGTCGGTTGCTTTGGGATGTCACGGTGGACACGAGGCTATGTCCGGCCGATGGATTTCCTTGCTCCGGGGTCGAGGGACGGATTCGACGCCAACAATAAGGCGGTCGACTACTTGTTTCGTGCTTTGTGTCGGCCGAGTTCGATCGGGTGCACACCGAGCACTTGGCTTGTAGGATTTGGGCGGTGTTGAAGGAGGCTCATGTTGGGAACGCCCGAGGTTCGAGCACGGTTGTATGCGACCTACGGAGAGAGTACGAGAACTTCACTCATCTCCCCGGTGAGTCCATCGATGCCTTGTTTCGAGAGGTTCACGGTGGTGGTGAACAACATGAGGGCCAATGTGGACGTGCTCCCGTACGATGATCATGATAGAGCGGTCAAGCTCTTACACTCTTTGGATCGTACGATATGGGGCGGAAAGTTCGAGGCCATAGTCGAGTCGGAGAGGTATGATACTACGACGGTGAACGAGTTGTTCTCGAAGCTCAAGTCGGGCGAGGTGGATAGGGGCATGACCGCCAAGCTCGAGGGACCGAGGCGATTCCCATAGTCTTGCCCTCGTTGGTGGTTCCAAAGGAAAGACTAACTCTAACCCATCCACCGGGATGATCTCGTTTTCCTCTTTGATGTCTATGCCGGATGAGGAGTTTGATGACCTTGGAGAGGACGAGCCGGCGGCGTTGACGAGGCGGTTCGAGAGGCGCACGAGAACCGCGTGAACATGAGGAGGAACACGAGGACTTGCTTCCGGTGCGGCAAGCGGGACACTTCGTCGCCGATCGCCGGAGAAGGCCGAGAACAAGGACCGCTACAAGCACAAGCCGAGGATGAACGATGGCAAGTACCGTTCGAGGCGCGACCACAAGAGCAAGCACAAGAAAAAGTACAAGGACGAGCGACGATCGAGGAAGAAGGAGAGCCGAGGCAAGGCCCGAGCGATGGTTAGAGCAAGCGACGTCGACTCCAGTTCCGCGTACTCCACCTCGAGCTCGAGCAGCAGCGAAGACGAGGGAGATCGCCGCAAGAACAAGAAGTCGTCCAAGAACACGAGCGGGGCCGGGCCGCTTCGCGAGAGATGGCTTCGCACCATGGCGTTGAGCTCCGGCGGCAAGAAGAGCACACGGAGCGACTCGGACTGCGAGTCCGACGACGAGGTGCGTGATGAACTTCCCTTCTTGCGCCGGGATAATGAGAGGCTTGGCTCTTTGCGATAACCGTGATGACATGATTAGAGAGGCCAAGAAAATGAGGGAAAGAGCTTAGGGCTTCACTCGAGGATGCTAGGACTAGAGTGGGTGAGCTAGAGACACGGGTGCTTGATAGCAAGCTTGAGATTGATTCGCTTAAGGCTAGCCCTGTTGTTCCCGATGAGAATGATTGTGTTGATTGCTCCATATTCCTTGCTTGATCTTGCTTTGTTTAAGGAGCAAGCATGCCTCCAAGTGTGAGGAACTAGATGTGCTTAGGGTTGAAGTGGGTGAGCTTAAGTCTAGACTGCTTTGCTAGGTGCTTGCACTTCTTGCCTGTTTTGCATGCTAAGATTGTTGAGATGCATGCTTACACTAGTTCGCTCGAGGCTAAATTGAAGGAACCCATGCCTACATCTTGCTCTACTGTGAAATGCATGCATTGAAAAATTTGGAGCTTGCACATTATGTTGATCGTTTGCGGGATGAGAATGATGATTTGAGGAAGTTGATGGGTTGGTTGTCAGGTCACGAGCCTCGGTTGAGGATGATGATCGAGGCCTTTAAGAGGCAAGATGGTGAGGGGCTTGGGGCAAACAAGGTTGGTGAGGGAAGTGGAGAGAATATCCGGAGCCACCAAAAACCCACCACAAAAATGATTTCCCTCCAAAACCTAACCATCTAAGGAACCGACTAGACACAACCCCGGCTCCACCCGTGTTTCCTACACCCACAAATGACCTACAAAAGCCTATCAAGTTTGTGAGCACTTCGGGAAAGTGTTCTTTGGGAAGGAGAGTGAGAAGGCTAGTGGTGAGAAACCGGTGGAGGGTTTGAGTGGGGAGAAACCAAGTGAGCGACCACATCCCAAGCCTAAGCCCAAGCTTGTGAGGTTCCATTGTGGCTATTGTGGGAGAGATGGCCATAAGGAGGAGTTTTGCTTCAAGAGGAAGCGAGAGGAGAGAATGGAGAAGGAGTGGGCTAACAAGGACAAGTACCACCCTTCCGATGGTGTACTTGAGCCTCGTATGCGGATGCCCGGGGGCAAGGCGATTGTGAGGACGAGTTCGGGCTTGGGGAGAGAAGAGAGGCTGCGGGTGGTGCTTTGCTGCCCGAGTCACACGGTCGGGGCCGGTGTGGGGCACCCGGTCGGACCGGTGCGGGCACAGACAGAGACGGTTGTTCGGGTTTCGAGCTCGTACAGGTGCGAGGGTTGTTTCTGGTGGTTGTGGTTCTGGTGGTTGGGCTGGAAAGGGTGCAGGTGGTCAATTTGCTAGGCGTTCTCCTCCTCGTGCTCAATACGGGGATTGGAGGAGCCATGGCATTGAGTTGGAGAGGAAGGATGTTCCACGGGCTTTCTTGCGTGGTTTTGGTTCTCCTCCAGGCAGAGAGGGGTGGTTCCCTCAGGGTAGTTACCGTGGTGGTGTTCGTGGAGGCAGTTTTGGTAGGAGAGATACTTTGGTTGGTGCTAACCCCACTTTCGAGCAAAGGGCTCGGCACTGGTTTTCCTCCTTTGGTACTAACCCCGATCTTTGAGTCGTTTGTTCGCTCACGTGCCTATTTTTGAATTTCGGGTGGGAGACTTGAAGAACATTTGGTTGATTGACTCCGGTTGCTCGAGGCATATGACCGGAGACGGGGGGTGGTTCTCAAGTCTCGTCCGGTGGTGACGAAGAGGTACATCACCTTTGGGGACAATGCGCGTGGGCGTGTGCTTTCGAAGGTGAGATAAAAGTGAGTGACAAGATCACTGCGAGGCGTGTTGCTCTTGTTCAATCGGCTGGGGTACAATTTGCTTTACGTGTCCCGGTTGTTGGATGAGGGCTACGAGGTGTTGTTTCGGTCGGGTGTTTCTCGGATTGTGGACTCTCGAGGGGACCTTGTCTGTATGGTCGTTCCCAAGGGTCAGGTGTTTCGTGCTGATTTTTCTCGGTCTTCGGGTGTGGAGCGTTGTTTCTTGGGCGGTTCTTCGAGTGAGTTGTGGAAGTGGCATAGGAAGTTGGGTCACTTGAGCTTTGACCTTTTGTCTCGCTTGAGTAAACTCAATTTGGTCCGAGGATTGCCACGGTTGAGGCTTGAGAAAGAGTTGGTTTGTGCTCTGTGTAGGCATGCAAAGATGGTGGCCTCTTCTCACCCGCCTCTCACCGATGTGATGACTGAGCGTCCATGCGAGCTGCTCCATATGGACCTTGTTGGCCCAGCTCGTGTGCGATGCGGGTGGGAAGTGGTATGTCCTTGTTGTGGTGGACGACTATTCTCGGTATGCGTGGGTGTTCTTTCTCGAGGATAAGGGGGAGACGTTTGGTTTTGTTCGAGATCTAGTCTTGAGGTTGAGGAACAAGAGGCACGGAGATGCCATACGAGCTATCCGCGGTGATAATGGCTCGGAATTCGGGGAACTCTCGTTTTGAAACCTTTTGTCATGACTTGGGTCTTGAGCACCGGTTTTCGAGTCCGTATACGCCTCCCCGAACGGTGTTGTGGAAAGGAAGAACGAGGACCTTGTGCGAGATGGCTCGGACGATGCTTGATGAGCATAGGACTCCGAGGAGGTATTGGGTGAGGCGGTGAATACCGCGTGCTATGTGTCGAACGGGATATACCTCGAGTGCACAAGAAGAAGACATGCTATGAGTTGATGCATGGCCGCACACCCAAGGTGAGTCACTTCCATGTCTTTGGTTGCAAGTGTTTCATTCGAAGAAAGGCGAGGAAGTTGGATAAGTTTGAGGCTAGGTCTGTCGATGGCATTTTCTTTGGTTATGCATCTCATTCTAGAGCATATCGTGTGCTCAATCTTGAAACTAACCAAATCGTGGAGACTTGCGAGGTAACCTTCGACGAGACGAGCCACGTAGTCGGCTTGTCTTTGAGTGTGCAGGTGATGATGAGCTTGGCGAGGAGATTTTTCAGGAGGAGGATCATGAACATGGTGATGATGAAGATGGCGGTGCGGTGCCCCCGGCTGAACATGTGCCCACTACTTCGACTACGATGATGGATGGACCCTCTGCTACACCTACGACGACAAATCAAGAACAAGGAGAAGCTGATGTTGAGGGGGAGGTAGCTTCGAGGCGAGAACCTCCCCGGCGAGTTCAAGTGGATCACCCAGCTTCGAGGATCATCGGCGACATGAATGAAAGCACTACACGGTCGAGGGTTCGAAACAATTCCCATTTTGCTCATGCTGCATTTGTTGCTTCTTTCGAGCCCAAAGACATTGGACACGCACTATCTGATCACAATTGGGTTAACTCGATGCATGAGGAGTTGGAGAACTTTGAGAGGAATCGGGTGTGGGAGTTGGTTGACCCTCCCCCGGGGTGTAAGCCGATTGGTACCAAGTGGGTGTGGAAAAACAAAGAGGGAGAGAAGGGTGAGGTTGTGAGGAACAAGTCGAGACTTGTTGCCCGGGGGGTTCGGTCGGAAGGAGGGGATCGACTACGAGGAGACCTTTGCTCCCGTAGCCCGTTTGGAGGCGATTAGGATCCTTCTAGCCTTTTCGTGGCTAAAGGGTTCAAGTTGCACCAAATGGATGTGAAGAGTGCTTTTACGAATGGAGTGTTGGAAGAAGAAGTGTATGTGAGGCGGCCTCGGGGTTTGAGAGTGAGAAGTACCCCCACGGGTGTACAAGTTGAGGAAGGCGCCGTATGGGTTGAAGCGGGCGCCTAGAGCTTGGTATGGCGAGGTTGAGGGGGTTCTTGTTTGAGAGAGGTTTTGAGATGGGGAAGGTCGATCGGACCTTGTTTTTGTGAGGCGGGGCGAGGAGATATCCGATTGTGCAGGTGTACGTGGATGATATTGTCTTTGGTGGCTCGTCTAACTCTCTTGTTGCGAGGTTTGCAGATGATATGAGCAGAGAGTTCGAGATGAGCATGATGGGTGAGTTAGTTCTTCCTCGGGCTACAAATCAAGCAATCAAAGGAAGGAACATTTGTGCACCAGGCTAAGTACACCAAGGACATTGTGAGGAAGTTCAAGATGGAGGACTCCAAGGCTATGACGACGCCGATGAGTACGACTACGGCTCTTGATGCGGACGAGGAAGGTGAACACGTGGACTAGAAGGAGTACCGGAGCATGATCGGGTCACTCCTCTACTTGACGGCGACGAGGGCCGGACATACAGTTCTCGGTGTGTCTGTGCGCTCGTTTTCAAGCGTCTCCGAGGACTTCGCATCGGCAAGCGGTGAAGAGAATTTTCAGGTACTTGCGTCACATTCCCGACTTCGGCCTTTGGTACTCCGCGTCCTCTTCTTTGGCGCTTCATGGTTTTTCGACGCGGATTTTGCCGGGTGTCGGTTGGATAGGAAGTCCCTTACCGGGACTTGCCGGTTTTTGGGTTCTTCTTTGGTGTCTTGGTCTTCCCAAGCGGTCGAGTGTTGCTCAATCCACGACCGAGGCCGAGTATGTTGCCGCTGCTAGTTGTTGCTCTCAGCTCCTTTGGATCACCTACACCATGAGTGACTTTGGTGAGGAGTATACCCATGTCCCACTTCAATGTGATAGCACCAGTGCCATAAGCGTTGCAAAGAAACCAGTGCTCCATTCCAAAACCAAACACATAGAAGTGAGGTATCATTTCCTGAGAGACAACGTAGAAAAAGGGAAGATAGCTTTGATCCATGTACCCACACATGACCAACTAG
The DNA here is from genome assembly GCA_947561735.1 of Cenchrus americanus. Lineage (NCBI taxonomy): Eukaryota > Viridiplantae > Streptophyta > Magnoliopsida > Poales > Poaceae > Cenchrus > Cenchrus americanus. The sequence goes on along the minus strand of OX387242.1, from coordinate 149,769,415 downwards.
CCGATATTTTCACCAAACCCCTAGATCAAGCCACTTTCACTCGTTTGCGGGGGGAACTTGGTGTGTGTTTGATTTCTTGAGTTGGGTGTGTGGGAGCTCTCTTTTGCCGGTGGTGTCGAGCCCGTTTTGCCTCCCCTCGAGGAGCCGGTTTGTAGCATATGTATAGCTTTCCTTTGTGCATTTCTTGCATTTGGCATGGCATATGTAACATGATGTATAGGCATCCTTGTATCTTAGATTGCATGCCTTTTGTATCATATGCATTGGTTAGGAAAAGCTTCTCTCATATACATTGTTCACCATGGAATGAGATATATGTCTTTGTGAGCTTGTTTGGTATGCTACGGTTAGTTTGGCTTAGCTCTTGATGATCTTGATGAATAATCCATGGTTGATAGCTATGCTTTTGAAAAATGTCACATGTATGCTCTCTCTCATGTGTAAATGCCTTTACATGCTCTTGACATGTTTGTGTGGCCTTGCTATGCTTAATTTGTGGTTGGATAGCTAGTTTATTGATCATATGGGGCCAAAGGCTCATTTGCCATCATGAATGTTTAGCCCTCTTGATTTATCTTGTGGAGGGGCATAAGTTCCTTTTTGTCGCAAAGACATTTCATGTACCATTTACAAATCTGAAAATGAAATGAAAAATGCTTGGACATATGCTCCCATGTCATATGTCTTGAATTTAATTTGCTTTGGGTGCTAAACCGTTGCATGATGCCTACCAATGAGAAGTCTCATACATAGAAGTAGGCACATGGCTCGGTGGCTTTGACATGACATGAGGTGCTTGTGGGTGTTTGTGATGGTCTTATGATTAGAATGGCTGTCCTAGCATGAAGTTTGTGTGGCTTTGCCATTTTGATATGCTTTGATCATGTTTAGGACTTTGCCCATGAGAGGCAAGTTTCGCAAAATTGCCAAAATCCATCTTAGCTTCGTCCAATGGTTGTGAAACTTGGTGATCATGTAGTTGAGATCGATACGAAGCTGTAGAGTATCTAACTTGCTCATTTGGACATGTGTAGCATTCTTTGTTGAACTTTGTCTAGTTGAGAAGCTCTAGGTTGAAAGTTTTGCATTTTTGGCTTGATTCATGCATTGCCAACAAGGGGGAGAAGTTTGAGCTTGAAATGGCTTAGTGGATGCATTTAGAAGGTTTTCAGGTGGTTTCGAGCCATTTACGGGCTCTCGTTGTACACCGGTCGACCGGTGAAGAGCACCGGTCGACCGGTGTGAGTGCTAGTCCCGTACATATGCTAGGCACCGGTCGACCGGTGGTGATGACCGTCCGACCGGTGTGAGCTGAAAGTCTTTGCGTGTTTGTCTGTTTCATGTGGTTTCTTGCATGCATTCGTCCGGGGGAGTTGCATTGGTTCAGTGGGAGTTTGCATGTGTGCAGGGGGAGCTCTTTGAGAGTTTTCGAGCTTTGTTTCGGTGGTTTGTGCTCTTTGCTTGAGCTTTGCTTTGTCTCGGATGTGTCGAGCTGTTGCCCTTGCCTAAGGGGTCCGAGACTTGTCTTCTTCAAGTGATCTTGCTCTTTGCCTTTGATTGGCTTTCGATCGCTTGTTGGAGTTTTTTTTGTTCGTTTCTTTTCTTTTTCTTTTCTCTCTTGTTACTTTCGTGTGGGTGTTGTCAATGCACTCATCAAGGCGGAGATTGAGGACCATGTGTGGTTCAAGGACCGGTGGATGGTCGCTTCCTTGTGTGATGAGTGATTGACAACGTTGTGTGGACTGATTCTTGGCTAAGTATTGCAGGTGCAGGTTGCGGCTTGACTCGTGTTGGTGCAGGTGAAGAACAAGCGCGAAAGGTCGCTGCCGGTGAGGCCTCCAGGTGTGGAGAAGACAAGTAGGCTTCGTTCGAGGGCCTCGGTGGCCAGCGGGGTCAAGTGCGGGCCGCATGGTGGCATGAACAACAAGATGAAGTCGTGTACGGTTTCTTGGTTGAGCCTCAAAACCAAGGTCGAGCCGGGACTACGTGGGAGCCAAGTCATGAGTGGAGATTGGCGGAGGCTACACCGAGTTCGCGGGGTTTCCGGTGGTTCACCAGAAAACCACCGGGTTCCTTGGTTGATCCACAAAGCCAAGACCGGAGAAACGAAGACGGAGGTGCGGCGGCACCGGACCGGTCCGGCCGGTGGGTCGACCGGTCGGCCCGGTGGGGACCGGTCGACCGGTGAGGAGCACCGGTCGATCGGTGTGCAACGACGCAGTCCGGAATCTTCGAAGCGGAGGACACGCGTCGGGATCGCATGGCTTGCGTCGAGGCTACGCAGGGTGCGATCGCCGGGCATCCGTCCGATGGTGAAGACATCAAGAATTCCAAATCCGCCCTTGAGGGCTTGTATCCCTAGTTGTTAGAGAAGGGCATTTTAGACATTCGGTTGCCTCCATATAACCCAAGAGGTGAGAGGATGGCAGCCAACTCTTGGAACCCTAGCTCATTAGTTTTCCTATTTTCCAACTATTTTCCTTAGGTTTTCTCTAGGACTAGCAAGAGAGCTTCACGGAGAGATCTTGTAGAGAGGGATGGATGATCGGGCGGCTTGCTAGACCTTGTACGAACCTTTGTTTCATGTATAGATGATTCGGCGTGGTTCCTCAAGGTTTGGATGTGTTTTCCCCGGTTGTTCTTGGTGGTGATTTTCGGAGCCCTCTCTCGGTGATTTCTTTGGGTTGATTTCGGGGCTTTTCTCTTGGGGATTTGATGGGGGAAATTTGTGGGAAACCTTCGTGGTTCTTTGGGCTATGATTCCCCTCCCAAATCCGTGAGTAAAGGTGCTCGATTTTGGGGTTTCTTAAGTTCTTGGGTTGGAAGTGCTCTCGGCGGGATTTCTTCGATTCCTCCTTTTTGGACGAGTTTTTGTGGGATTAAACTTGGCTATGGACTCCTCATGAGGTGTTCCTGATATCCCCAAAGTCTTGTTCAAGTCCGTGGAGCGATTCGGGAGATCGAGATTTGGATTTGGGGGAGTTGACCGCGGGTCTTGTTCATCCCGAGCTGCCCGGAGCTACACCGGTCGACCGGTGCTCTTGGCCGGTCCGACCGGTGCGAGCCCTTGTGGGTTTTTGCTCGGGTGAACGTCTTGGTGTGTTCGTTGTTGTCCCGTGTTTCCGCTTGTTTCGAGTTTGGGTCCGTTTGGTGGTCGGTTGGCACTGTTTGGTGCCTTGGGGGCTTTCAGTCGCCATCGGTCGACCGGTGTGTCTCACCGGTCTGACCGGTGACGAGCCATTTAGTGAAAGTTACTCGGTTCACCGGCGGGGACCGGTCGGCCGGTGGTGCTCACCGGGCCCGACCGGTGTGGGTCTGTAGGCTCGAGGTTTGGTTTTTCCGCTGCGTTTCTCGAGTCGGAAGGTGGTGTGTTGGTTCCTAGGTCCAGTGGCACTCTAGTGGCTACGTGGGCTTGACCAACCTTGGTAGTGAGTCGGAGACGTGTGTTGGAAGCCGTGTTCATCTTGTTGGAGTTTCCATCTCCTTCGAGAAGAATTTTTACCGGCTCCCATTCACTCCCCCCCTCTCTGGTTCGCCGTATCGGTCCTTCAGCCTCGCAACACCATCAGTTGATCATAAGATATGAGGGGTCTATTGGCTGCCTGGCAATTAATGCCGAGTAGAGCCAATTCAACTCAGTGTTGGTCACCTTCGTCTCCCTCATCCTCCCCATAATCGTCTTACACATCCATGAGTGGAATACTTGGATAATGGGGTTCCGGATGGAATTTTGTTGTTGGTGCGCTTCCCCAGAGATTAAATTCCAAAATCTATCCAACATGCCTTCCGGCACGTCGACTTTCTCCGGAGCTCCCTTTTGGAACCCAAGTAGCTCCCTAATTTGCTCATAGGGAACCACTTAATGAATTCCCTCCAAACGGAATGATAAACTTTGCACCCCCTCATCAAGGATAGGCGCCATGGTCATCAAGATTTTCAATGCAAACTCCTTGTGGGTGTTTGTCGACACCCCGTTGGAGAATTGCACCCATCCAAGGTGCCCCAACATATAATATATGTCCGTGCAAAAACCCAATGAGTTGAGAGCTTGATCGTCGAAATTGATGTTTGCCACAAGCCTCTTCTCAAGACGAGAGACTTTCTTCTCCTCCTCCTTCGACAAGATGATGAAGCCATATGTGGAGTACCATGAAGTGTATGGAGGTGGAGTGGATGAACGGGTCAATCGACGAGGTGGGACAGTGAAGGACCGAAACGGTGAACCAGAGAGGGGGGGAGTGAATGGGAGCCGATAAAAATTCTATTCAAGAATTCGGCCTATGAACCCAAATTCACTCGTGCACCTCCGCGAGCTTCTCTTGCCAAGTTCACGTAGCCACTGGAGTGCTACTGAACCTAGGAACAAGACCCAAACAACAGCCTCAACACACACACGCAGCGGAAACACACACACGACAAGGCTGCGGGCGGACAACCGGTCAGGCCGGTTTCTGAAACCGGTCGGACCGCTCCTGTTGGACTTAGCCTCACGAAGGCAGGGAAAAACCGGTCAGACCGGTTAGGCGAACCGGTCAGACCGATTCTGTCCAGAAACTCCCCAAAGACCCCAAACACTTCAAAAGCCTTTCCACATCTGAACAAACGAAGCCATGAAGCAGTAAAGACTTCCTTGTTCAAAGATCTTTCTCGACGACCTTCGGGCGAAACCGGTCGAGCCGGTTTGGGAAACCGTCGGGCCGGTTTTAGCACGAACGGTCGAGAAGAACACGGCCGCGGGTCAACTCCCCCAAAACCACATCTCAATCTCCCGAATCGCTCCACGGACTTGAACGAGACTTTGGGGATATCAGGAACACCTCATGAGGAGTCCATGGTCAAGTTTAATCCCACCAAATCTCGTCCAAAAAGGAGGAATCGAAGAAATCTCGCCAAAGGCACTACCAACCCAAGAACTCAAGAAACCCCCAAAATCGAGCACTTTTCCTCACGGATTTGGGAAGGGAATCACAGCCCAAAGAACCACGAAGGGTTCCCACAAATTTCCCCCATCAAATCCCCAAAGGAAAGGTCCCGAAAACACCGCAAAGAAATCACCGGGAGAGGGCTCCGAAAATCACCACCAAGAACAATCGGGAAAAACACATTCAAACCTTGAGGAATCACGCTGAATCATCTATACATGAAACAAGGATTCGTACAAGGTCTAGCAAGCCGCCCGATCATCCATCCCTCTCTACAAGATTTCTCCGTGAAGCTCTCTTGCTAGTCCTAAGGAAAACCTTGAGAAAATAGGTGGAAAATAGGAAAACTAATGAGCTAGGGTTCCAAGAGTTGGTTGCCAACCTCTCACCTCTTGGGTTATATAGGCGGCAACCGAATGTCTAAAAAGCCCCTCTCTACTAACTAGGGATACAAGCCCCTCAAGGGCGGATTTGGAATTCTTGATGTCTTCTCCATCAGACGGATGCCCAGCGACCGCACCCTGCGTAGCCTCAACGCAAGCCTTGCGATCCCGACGCGTGTCCTCCGCCTCGAAGCTTTCGGCGCCCTGCGACCCAAAACCGGTCAGACCGGTTCTCCAAACCGGTCAGACGGTTTTGGCCGACGACCACACCCGATCTTCGGCCTCGGCTTTGTGGCTCGGCCCGAGTAACCGGTGATTTTCGGTGAACCACCGCAAACCCCGCAAACTTGATGTAGCCTCCGCCAATCACCACTCATGACTTGGCTCCCATGAAGTCCCGGCTCGACCTTGGTTTTGAGGCTCAACCAAGAAACCGTCCACGACTTCATCTTCTTGTTCATGCCACCATGCGGCCCGCACTTGACCCCGCCGGCCACCGGGTCCCTCGAACAAAGCCTACTTGTCTTCTCCACACTGGAGGCCTCACCGGCGACGACCTTTCGCGCTTGTTCTTCACCGCACCAACACGAGTCAAGCCGCAACCCGCACCTCGCAATACTTAGCCAAGAATCAGTCCACACAACGTTGTCAATCACTCATCACACAAGGAAGCGACCATCCACCGGTCTTCGAACCACACATGGTCCTCAATCTCCCCCTTGATGAGTGCATTGACAACACCCACATGAAAGTAACAAGTGAGAAAAGAAAAAGAAAAGAAACAAACAAAAAGAAACTCCAACAAGCGATCGAAAGCCAAACAAAGGCAAAGATCAAGATCACTTGAAGAAAACAAGTCTCGGACCCCTTAGGCAAGGGCAACGGCTCGACACATCCGAGACAAAAACCATGCTCAAGCAAAGAGCACCAACCACCAAAGCACACAAGAGCTCCCCCGCACGAAGCAAGCTCCCCCGATCAAGTGCCAACTCGGGGCACAAACCGGTCGACCGGTTCCCATAACCGGTCGGGCCGGTTCCACCAAAACCGGTCGGACCGGTTTCCACAACCGGTCGAGCCGATTTCACACGGCGGACCACACCCCAAAAGCCAAAAATGCAAAAGAAATGCACAAGCTCCCCCTTGACACTTGGGATAGGTTCCAGGGATACAAAACAACTTTTCTCCACCTTCCTTTCTCCCCCTTGTTGCCAATGCATGAATCAAGGCACAAATGCAATCTAGAGCTTCTCAAGTATACAAAATTCATCACAAGATGCTACACATGTCCAAATGAGCAAGTTAGATACTCTAAAGGTTTGTATGGACCTCAACTACATGATCACAAAGTTTCACAACCATTGGACAAGGCTAACAAGGATTTGAGTAATTTTGCGAAAAGTTACTCTCTCACACGCAAAAACCTAGATATGAGCAAAACATGCCAAAATGGCAAAGCCACACAAACTTCATGCTAGGACAGCCATTCTAATCATAAGACCATCACAAACACCCACAAGCACCTCATGTCATGTCAAAGCCACCGAGCCATGTGCCTACTTCTATGTATGAGACTTCTCATTGGTAGGCAACATGCAACGGTTTAGCACCCAAAGAAAATTAAATTCAGCACATATGACATGGGAGCACATTTCCAAGCATTTTTCATTTTGTTTTCAGATTTGTAAATGGTACATGAAATGTCTTTGCGACAAAAAGGAACTTATGCCCCTCCACAAGATGAAGCAAGAAGGCTAAACATTCATGATGGCAAATGAGCCTTTGGCCCCATATGGTCAATAAACTAGCTATCCAACCACAAATTAAGCATAGCAAAGTGTTGACGGATAAAAGACGTATCCCTCTACGATCCGCAAGCGTACGGACCCCACACCTTTTTCACCACGGGATTCCCAAGGTTCTTGTCAATCCGCGGAGCAAGGGGATTACAAGCGTTCGATCTACTATGACACACTTAGCTACTAGAACCCTAACTACTATTATACTAGAAAAACAACTAAACTCACTAGAGAGAATGATAAACGATCAAGAGAGAAGACACTCGCCCACGGGTCTACGATACTAGAGCATGCAATCGCTTAAAGACATGAAAAACCAATCTAATCTATCGGGGATGTGACCACGGTTTCGCCCTTTCCCTCCTCTCGACTGTCACTACGCGAAGGTATTCATGACTAGACCTTTGATGGCCACGGCGTATTGAATTGATCCGAGGAAGCATTGGAGCTCGTACTCCCTCTACGGCACGGTAGCTAACCTTTAAGCATTAAAGTATATTCAACACAAGATGATAGATAGAAAATCCGACAAAGTGCGATTACATCTCACGATCGATTACAACCCATGGACGAATGAGAAGATTACCCCATCAAGGTGCTGATCATGGCACCGTTGATCATGGTTTCCCTTCCGCCGGTGTCTTCCTCCTTCTCCACGAGAGGGTGCTTCCTTCGAGGTGGTTGATCTCCGGCGGAGATCCTCCTCCTCTCTCTCTAGCTTGTAGATGGCCTTCTCGGTGCGAATAAACTCCTCTCTCGTCCGTTGGCGGCGCGTCGGGGGGTTTTAGGGTCGAAGATCCTTCGAGGGCAAGGAAAACGGGACCGAACCGGTGCCCGAAGTGGGGGCCGGGCCGATCCGGCCGGGCCGGCCGGCCCGGGCCCGGCCCCGGCCGGTTCGGTCGCCCTTTTTGCTCCGTGGGTCCTCGTGCACTTATCTACTTCGCCCCCTCCACTTGGATGATTTTGACGCTATTATCCTCGCGATCAAGATGGAGACTCTCTTTGCATGAAGTTTGACCTTTTACGCTTCAATCCCCGGGGGTGTTCCTCGTAGCACTTCGGTCCTCACCACCATTGGAAGTAATTTCAGCAAGCTCATGAACACGAACAAGACTCCATGAATGCTCCTTTGAACTTATTGCAAATCCATCCTTTATGTCCATGATTTCCTACATAAACACAACACTTCCAAATGCATGCACAAAGATGAACTTGTTATATGATTAGCATGCCTAGTGGCGGGTTAGTTCAATAATCAAATCCAAACCAAAGTGTAATGAACATGCTAGGTGCACCAAAATACACCGTCAACATCTCCCCCACACTTAGCTCTTGCTCGTCCTCGAGCAAGTATTCGTAAAAGAACTTCGTCCAAGGAGTGTAATCGAGTATCACTTATCCTTCTTCACAAGTTAGTCAATCCCTTCATCTTTAATACATAAACACAAAGTAATGATAATCAAACATAAACATGGGCGTTTAGAATTTTTACCACATCAAGATTTACCCCACAACTCAAACTCTTCACTCGAAGCCTTCAATTTCAGCCATACTTACTTCTTTGCTTCCATCGGAGGGTTTTTATGGTTTTCAAAACAAAAATTCCTGCAACAAGTGTTAGACAAAAACCTTTCTCCAAGCTCTCTCAAGTCACTCATATGAAGTGTCTATCCTAACCAAATTTTATAAAACTCTCACCTCCCATTAATCTCTCATATATCATGTAAAAGTGGAGCTATAGGTAGGGCTAGCGCAATCAACACAAGTATTGTCAAACTAAGAACTTCCTCTAATGGTTGTCTACCTTTCAGAGCCAATGATCATGAGAATTAACCATATGTAGGGATATCAAGGATGAGAAGATTTAGAATGGTGGACATGTGAAAGGGCAAAAGAAAATTGTGACTTCAAGGCACCAATGATGTCCTCGTTGTCGGATTGCACATGGTTGGAAATAGAGTAAAAGTTTCGTCTCACAATCAACGTGACATCCTTCCTTACACTTTATTATTTTTCTTTTCTTTCACTTGATCCATCCCTCTCATATCTTCATTGCTAACTCATCTTTCTCTTTTCTTTTTCATTCACATATGATTTTTTTTTTTCTTTTCCATACACATACTTTTTCTCTTTATTTTTCTCTCTCTTGACGACTTTTCAAAGCTTTCAATTCTCCCTTTTCTCGCATGCATACAATCTGAATTTTTTTTAAATAAATCATGCTAGAGACGAGACGAAACTTTGAAAATAGGTTGTGTTCAAGGAATACGATGTTCAAAAGAGGTGTATAGGTTTGGGTATGGAATTCGGCGATGTACATGACTTCCGTTGTGAAAGACATGTTACCGAATGAATGACGAGGCTAGCAACAAAAGATAAGCACAAGGACATGATCATTGCTTGAAATTAAAACTCACCAAGAGAGAAGGGTCCTAGCCTAACTCATCGTGCTAATCACACTTATAGTGGAGCGAAAAAAAACAAACTTGGCTTTGGATAGGAATTTTTTTATACTCTCAACTTGGAAAAAGAGATTTTGCTAACCTTTATTACAAGGGTTTTAACATAATTTTCAGAACTGAAATCCTCCAATTTTTAGCATCGAACATAGCACAACTAGCATATGAAGCTCAAGATCGAAGTGCGGTATGGGTACTTTAAGTAGTAGCGATTCCACTAAGCACCACGGTAAACGTCTTTCAAACCACATACTTGTATTCATATATCAAGAATCGAAGATTAGACAAACAAGTAAATAAAGATAAACAATACATAAAACACAAAGATGTATATAAAGACTCTTTTTATTTGGTTTTCTTGACTCAACACTAATGTAAGACACTTGCAAAAATTTAAAAACAGACTCGAAAACTAAAGACTCATTAAAACGCTAAGACTCTCACACGAAGATTAAACCGAACCTAAACTTGAAGTTCAAAAGCTAAGGCTAGCGAGCTAGCTCTCCCCCACACTTAAAACATACGACGTCCTCGTCGTATCTTACAAAAATCCTAAGGGGAAAACTAGATCTAATGGTACTTCGAGCAAGCTTTGCACCACTTGCCTCTCATGTTTCCAACCATGCCGAAAAGTTTGCGCACGTTACGGTTAAGGAACTTGTAGTCATCTTCAACTACGCGCTCCAAGTCCTCCATACGGCGCTTCATCGCTTCCATGGTTTGAAGACATTCGTCGGCCGACGCGTAGAGAGCTGCGATGGATTGACGGCAAAATCGACAACACACCGGATGCAATCCGAAGGGGTCGTCGTCGCCATAATCTCCACCGTTGTCACCACCGTCGTCGCCACCTCCATTGTTGTCGCCATTGGGGCCCTCGGGAGTCCTTTCGTAGGGCTGCTCGCCCCAATCATCATCATCTCTACCGGCAGCCGCCCACGAGCTCGGGCTACGATCGTCGGAGTAGTCGCTATCCCCATATTCCTTAGGCTCCGGCGACACCTCCTTGTAATCCTTACGCTTGATGCCTTGGAGACGTGCCGAGCCTTCGAACGGGTGTAGGGACCTTCTCTCCTTTGACGGGGTTGCGAGATGCAAGAGCTCCGGTCGGGACACGTCCTCCGCAACGGATACGTGCGGTCCTCTTGACGGGTAGCTTGACCTCGCATCGCATCGCCTCCTCCATCGATGGCTTCTTGGCTTCTACCTTCAACTCTAAGCTTTTTGGAGGCTCAATGGCCGCTACAAGGGTGCAACACATTGCTTGAAAGGATTGATTCTCGAGCTCCCAATTCGGCCAAATATATAGTCCGAGAGAAAAGCCACGGGAACCTTATTTTCCTTTTTTACACTTCCCTTAAAATTTTCCGACCAAACAAGGAAGTCAAAAAGGAGCAATTCGGGCGGGTCGGGGACATCGGGCGTCGGGCCCCCCTTGGGCCGATCCGTCGGGCCGGCCGGCCCACCCCCGCCTCGGGGGCCGGGCCGGTCCGGTTTTTTGCACACCGCCCTATTTTTTTTCGTCCTCGGCCCGTGGGAAAAAGTTGGCCCGATTAATCTTCGCGAAAAACTCCGAAAGCTAAAAGAAAAATTATTTACGAGAAGTTGGTGCCTTGTTTTTTCGTCCTAGGCGGGACGTTCGGGCTCTTCCTCCATGGTAAAGACGTCAACATGATGAATGGGCACGACATCGGGTTCGTAGTAAACCTTAAGCCGCTGTCCATTCACCACAAATTGATCGCCGTTTATATCCATAATGGTTACCGCTCCGTTGGAGAACACCGAATGCACAACATAAGGTCCGTCCCACTTGCTTTGCAATTTCCCCTTCCGAAGGTTTTAAACCTCGAATTGTAGAGGAGGACCTTATCTCCTTCTTTGAATTCTTTTTTTCTTCAATCTTTTATCATACCACCTTTTGATTCTCTCTTTGTATATGCTTGCGTTTTCATAAGCTTTCAACCTCAACTCCTCTAGCTCGCTTATTTGAATTCTCCGTTTCACCACCGCGGCATCGAGATCAAGGTTCATCTCTTTAATCGCCCAATAGGCTTTATGTTCTAACTCAACCGGAAGGTGGCAAGCTTTTCCATAGACGAATTGATAGGGGGTCATACCTATCGGTGTTTTAAACGCCGTTCGATAAGCCCATAAAGCACCGTCTAATTTCTTTGACCAATCCTTGCCTCCCTTCTCTATGGTCTTGTTGAGTATGCTTTTTAATTGCCTATTTGACGTCTCCGCTTGTCCGTTGGTTTGTGGGTGATAGGCCGTGGAGACCCTATGCTCAATTCCCAACTTGGACAAGCACTTTTTGAAGTTCTTCCCGGTGAAATGAGTTCCTCCATCACTTATCAAGATTCTCGGTGTACCGAAACGGGGAAAGATCACGTTCTTGATCATAGTGATGGACTCCTCCGTAGAAGCTTTACGACATGGTATAGCCTCTACCCACTTGGATACATAATCAACCATAACAAGTATATACTCGAATCCAAATGAGTTTTTAAAAGGCCCCATGAAGTCTATGCCCCATACATCGAATATGTCGACTTGCAAGTTGTATTTCAAAGGCATAGAATTTCTTTGAGAGATGTTTCCGGTTCTTTGGCATTCGGGGCATGACGCAACATATCTTTTAGTATCTTCATGCATCTCCGGCCAATAGAATCCGCTCGACCATACTTTGGCTTCGGTTCGAAAATGGCTATAGTGCCCACCGTACTCCGCCGAGTGGCACTTCCTTAGAATCTCAAGCCTCTCTTCCCTTGGCACACATCTTCTCATCACACCATCATTGCCCGGCTTGAAGAGGTATGGTGCATCCCAAAAATATTTCTTACTTTCAGAAATTATCTTCCTTTGAGTGTTTTTGTCTAGATGATCGAGGGGCATCTTTCGAATCGCTCTAATTATGTCAATCATCCAAGTATCTTTATCAAGCACTCTATAGAGGTGGTCATCTCTCATCTTATCTTCTATGGGCTCTTTATCATCTTGCCCACGATTCATCCTAGACAAATGATCGGCCACAACATTTTCCACCCCCTTTTTATCACGAATTTCAACATCGAACTCTTGGAGAAGAAGGATCCAACGAATCAAACGTGGTTTAGCTTCCTTCTTAGCCAAGAGATACTTTATGGCTGCGTGATCGGTGTAAACAATGACTTTCGAGTTCACGATGTAGGATCTGAATTTTTCGAAAGCAAATACCACTGCCAGCAACTCTTTTTCCGTAGTAGCGTAATTTAATTGAGCCCCACTAAGAGTTTTGCTAGCGTAGTAAACGGCGTGAACTCGGCCTTCCTTTCTTTGTCCCAAGACCGCGCCTACGGCGTAGTCACTTGCGTCACACATGATCTCGAAAGGTTGGCTCCAATCCGGAGGTTGGATAATGGGAGCACTTACCAACGCATTTTTCAAGGTCCGGAATGCCGCTAGACACTTCTCATCAAAGTCGAAAGCCACATCTTTTTGAAGAAGGTGCGTTAAAGGCTTAGTGATCTTCGAGAAGTCCTTTATAAATCTTCTATAGAATCCGGCATGGCCTAGAAAGCTCCTTAAGGACTTAACATCCGTAGGAGGTGGGAGTTGCTCAAGCTGTCTCTACCTTAGCCTTGTCCACTTCAATTCCTCTCTCGGATATAACATGTCCGAGCACTATGCCTTGCTTAACCATGAAGTGGCACTTTTCCCAATTTAAAACCAAATCTACCTCCGCACACCTTGTAAGGACCTTTTCTAAGTTTGCTAAGCAATCCATGAACGTCTTCCCGTAAACGGAAAAATCATCTATGAACACTTCAACAATTTCTTCGATGAATTCCGAAAACACGGCCATCATGCAACGTTGAAAAGAGGCCGGAGCGTTGCATAGGCCGAAGGGCATCCTCCTATATGCAAACGTTCCGTAAGGACACGTAAATGTTGTCTTATGTTGATCTTCGGGTGAATGGGAATTTGCATGAACCCCGAGTATCCATCGAGAAAGCAAAAATAAGCGTGGTTTGCTAACCTCTCGAGCATCTCGTCTATGAACGGTAAGGGGAAGTGATCTTTCTTCGTCGCTTTGTTAAGCTTACGGTAATCGATACACATCCGCCACCCGGTCACGGTTCTTTGCGGTATCAATTCGTTCTTCTCATTCTTCACCACGGTCAAACCTCCTTTCTTCGGTACACAATGTACCGGGCTCACCCATTCGCTATGCGGAACCGGTAGATGATTCCGGCATCAAGTAACTTGATAACCTCTTTCTTTACTACCTCTCGCATGGCATGGGTTAGCCTCCTTTGGTGGTCCACTACAGGCTTACATTGGTCTTCCATTGGTATACGATGAGTGCAAAAGGCTGGGCTAATACCTTTGAGATCGTTAATTGAATATCCAATCACCTTCCTATGTTTTTTTAATAAAATCAGCAACGCTTCATTTTCTTCGGGACTCAATTCGTCGCTCACAATGACTGGATAAGTTTTGTCTGGGCCCAAAAATTCATATTTTAATCCCTTGGGCAAAGGTTTAAGGTCTACTTCGGGCACTTGTGGCTCCTCGGGTTTGATTTCTCCTATGTCTTCGAACTTTTCTTCCTCCACGCTACCATCATGCGGCTCTAAGCCTTTTGTTGCTTCCTCTAGTTCTTCATCTTGTTGATTACTAATTTGATTTTCCATCGCTCTTTGCAGCGGGTCTCTAAGGGTTTCAACAAAACAAAGACTATCTATCTCTTCTATTTCTTCATCTTCGGGAGGAAAAGGAGTAAGGTGTTTAGAAGCACGAAGAAAGTTATATGTGTACTTTGTTCCATTAAGGTTCATTGTTACTTTGCCTTCTCCGGCATCTAACACGGCATCAACCAACTTAAGAAAAGGCCTACCTAAGATTATATGATCGGAATTACTATGGTAAGCATCAATAACAAAGAAATCGGTTGGTATGTAGTTTCTAGAAATTTTTACTTTCATGTTGCAAGCAATACCTAGAGGTTTGATAGTTCTACCATCTCCCATGATTAATTTCGTTGATGTTGGAGCTAAGTCTAGGTTGTGGTATTGAACTTTATCGTAAATTTTAGAAGATAGAACACTTACTTGGGCTCCGATGTCGCATAAGGCTTTGCATTGAACTCCGTTGATCTCGCAACTCAAGTGCGGCGTCATCTTCTCTTCTTCTTCGGATCCGATCGAATAAATTTCAGCAAGGCGAGCGTATGGTGATGCTTCGGGCTTGATCCCCATGATCCTCTTCACCTCGGCAATATGTTCGGATCCACCACATCATCTCCAAAGAGCTTTTCAAAAATCTCACCGGTGGTTTCGAGGTCGTATGAATTTTCAGCTTTCCTCTCCGGTGGGAAATCCACTTCCAATGCTCTTGCCATCCCCTTTTGATTAGGGAACGGTCTTCTCTTGTCGAATACTTCTCCGTAATCAATAGGAACCCAATCCATTGGCTCGAACTCCCTTAGTGGCTTCGCGCTTGACATGCTTCTCTTGTTCGTCTCATTTGGTGCGGCGAAGTCGACGTTTGGTGTAGTTCTTGACTTGATGTGTTCTTGTTTAAGCTTCTCCATGATTGGCTCCTCTTTTGTGACTTCCGGGGTTGCCTCTTTAGAAAAATCAGCAAGCTTTTTCTTCCTTGAATTAAATTCCGGCTCTTCCGCAAGTCTTGTTTCCCAATCTCTTCGCATGGCAGCCGCTTTACTAACTTTTTGTAGAAGTTGGGCGGCTTCCGTGAGTGTTTTCTCCATGAGATCCCCACCTGCACACATTTCGACGTGTCGCATGCAACTAGGGGTTAGGGAAAAGAAAAATGTATGCAAGAGTACGTCACCGGTGAAGCCGAGTTTTGGTCCTTGTTCGATTAATTCATTAAACCTATCCCGGGCTTGGTCTATCCCTTCCTCTTCTCCTTGCATGAAATTGATCACTTGCCTCCTTAGATGTTGAACCTTGCTCATTGGAAAGAACTTCTCGCAAAACTTCTTTGTCAACTTGTTCCAATTGCCTTCAACTTCAAAGGACGCAACCGAATACCATGTCTTTGCTTTGCCGGCAAGTGAGTAGGGAAAGAGATTCCATTTGAACCATTCATCGGGAACTCCTTCTTGACGCACCGTGTTGCATATTGTCGTGAAATCCCTTATGTGTCTATATGGGTTCTCCGTAACCATCCCTTCAAATGGGTTTTCCGCCACCATCTTCATGATCTTGGATTTAATTTCATACTTGGTCGCTTCGAGCTTCGAATCCGACTCTTGTACCTTTATGTCTTCACATCGAGGGCTAGCGTAATCCCTTAATGATTTCTCCGGTTCTTCCACGGGTTGATTAACGAACTCCATCTAGACAATAAGATAAAAACAAAAACAAAAAAAGAAACAAGTGTTTTTCGATAATATATGTTAGATATAGCAAATAAAAGATAAACTAAAATATAAAACTAAGTTAGATGCAAATCAAACGATGTAAACTAACTTGCTCCCCGGCAACGGCGCCGAGAAAAAGGGGCTTGTTGACGGATAAAAGACGTATCCCTCTACGATCCGCAAGCGTACGGACCCCACACCTTTTTCACCACGGGATTCCCAAGGTTCTTGTCAATCCGCGGAGCAAGGGGATTACAAGCGTTCGATCTACTATGACACACTTAGCTACTAGAACCCTAACTACTATTATACTAGAAAAACAACTAAACTCACTAGAGAGAATGATAAACGATCAAGAGAGAAGACACTCGCCCACGGGTCTACGATACTAGAGCATGCAATCGCTTAAAGACATGAAAAACCAATCTAATCTATCGGGGATGTGACCACGGTTTCGCCCTTTCCCTCCTCTCGTCCGTCACTACGCGAAGGTATTCATGACTAGACCTTTGATGGCCACGGCGTATTGAATTGATCCGAGGAAGCATTGGAGCTCGTACTCCCTCTACGGCACGGTAGCTAACCTTTAAGCATTAAAGTATATTCAACACAAGATGATAGATAGAAAATCCGACAAAGTGCGATTACATCTCACGATCGATTACAACCCATGGACGAATGAGAAGATTACCCCATCAAGGTGCCGATCATGGCACCGTTGATCATGGTTTCCCTTCCGCCGGTGTCTTCCTCCTTCTCCACGAGAGGGTGCTTCCTTCGAGGTGGTTGATCTCCGACGGAGATCCTCCTCCTCTCTCTCTAGCTTGTAGATGGCCTTCGGTGCGAATAAACTCCTCTCTCGTCCGTTGGCGGCGCGTCGGGGGTTTTAGGGTCGAAGATCCTTCGAGGGCAAGGAAAACGGGACCGAACCGGTGCCCGAAGTGGGCCGGGCCGATCCGCCCGGGCCGGCCGGCCCGTGCCCGGTTTCGGCCCGGTTCGGTCGCCCTTTTTGCTCCGTGGGTCCTCGTGCACTTATCTACTTCGCCCCCTCCACTTGGATGATTTTGACGCTATTATCCTCGCGATCAAGATGGAGACTCTCTTTGCATGAAGTTTGACCTTTTACGCTTCAATCCCGGGGGTGTTCCTCGTAGCACTTCGGTCCTCACCACCATTGGAAGTAATTTCAGCAAGCTCATGAACACGAACAAGACTCCATGAATGCTCCTTTGAACTTATTGCAAATCCGTCCTTTATGTCCATGATTTCCTACATAAATACAACACTTCCAAATGCATGCACAAAGATGAACTTGTTATATGATTAGCATGCCTAGTGGCAGGTTAGTTCAATAATCAAATCCAAACCAAAGTGTAATGAACATGCTAGGTGCACCAAAATACACCGTCAACACAAAGTCACTAAAACATATGAAGATCATATAAAGGCATTTACACATGAGAGAGCATACATGTGACATTTTTCAAAAACATAGCCATCAACCATGGATTATTCATCAAGATCATCAAGAGCTAAGCCAAACTAACCATAGCATACCAAACAAGCTCACAAAGACATATATCTCATTCCATGGTGAACCAAGTATATAAGAGAAGCTTTTCCTATCCAATGCATATGATACAAGATGCATGAAATCTAAGATACAAGGATGCCTATACATCATGTTACATATGCCATGCCAAATGCAAGAAATGCACAAAGGAAAGCTATACATATGCTACAAACCGGCTCCTCGAGGGGAGGCAAAACGGGCTCGACACCACCGGCAAAAGAAAGCTCCCACACACCCAACTCAGGAAATCAAACACACACCAAGTTCCCCCCGCGGACGAGTGAAAGTTGCTTGATCTAGGGGTTTGGTGAAAATATCGGCTAGTTGGTCATGTGTGGGTACATGGATCAAAGCTATCTTCCCTTTCTCGACGTTGTCTCTCAGAAAATGATACCTCACTTCTATGTGTTTGGTTTTGGAATGGAGCACTGGGTTGTTTGCAACGCTTATGGCACTGGTGCTATCACATTGAAGTGGGACATGGGTATACTCCTCACCAAAGTCACTCATGGTGTAGGTGATCCAAAGGAGCTAAGAGCAACAACTAGCAGCGGCAACATACTCGGCTTCGGTCGTGGATTGAGCAACACTCGACTGCTTGCGGGAAGACCAAGACACCAAAGAAGAACCCAAAAGCGGCAAGTCCCGAAGTGGACTTCCTATCCAACCGACACCCGCAAAATCCGCGTCCGAAAAACCATGAAGCGCCAAAGAAGAGGACGCGGAGTACCAAAGGCCGAAGTCGGGAGTGTGACGCAAGTACCCGAAAATTCTCTTCACCGCTTGCCGATGCGAAGTCCTTGGAGACGCTTGAAAACGAGCGCACGGACACACCGAGAAGCGTATGTCCGGCCCCGTCGCCGTCAAGTAGAGGAGTGACCCGATCATGCTCCGTACTCCTTCGGTCCACATGTTCACCTTCCTCGTCCGCATCAAGAGCCGTAGTCGCACTCATCGGCGTCGTCATAGCCTTGGAGTCCTCCATCTTGAACTTCCTCACAATGTCCTTGGTGTACTTGGCTCGGTGCACAAATGTTCCTTCCTTTGATTGCTTGATTTGTAGCCCGAGGAAGAACTGCAACTCGCCCATCATGCTCATCTCAAACTCCCTGCTCATATCATCTGCAAAACTCGCAACAAGAGAGTTAGACGAGCCACCAAAGACAATATCATCCATGTACACCTGCACAATCAGGATATCTCTGCCCTGCCTCAGCAAAAACAAGGTCTGATCGACCTTCCCCGTCTCAAAACCTCTCTCAAACAAGAACCCCCTCAAACTGCCATACCAAGCTCTAGGCGCCTGCTTCAACCCATACAGCGCCTTCCTCAACTTGTACACCCGGTGGGGGTACTTCTCACTCTCAAACCCCGAGGTCGCCTCACATACACTTCTTCCTCCAGCACACCATTCAGAAAAGCACTCTTCACATCCATTTGGTGCAACTTGAACGCTTTAGCCACAGAAAAGGCTAGAAGGATCCTAATCGCCTCCAAACGGGCTACGGGAGCAAAGGTCTCCTCGTAGTCGATCCCCTCCTTCTGACTGAACCCTTGAGAAACAAGTCTCGACTTGTTCCTCACAACCTCAACCTTCTCTCCCTCTTTGTTTTTCCACACCCACTTGGTACCAATCGGCTTACACCCTGGGGGAGGGTCAACCAACTCCCACACCTGATTCCTCTCAAAGTTCTCCAACTCCTCATGCATCGAGTTAACCCAATTATGATCAGATAGTGCGTGTCCAATGTCTTTGGGCTCGAAAGAAGCAACAAACGCAGCATGAGCAAAATGGGAATTGTTTCGAACCCTCGACCGTGTAGTGCGTTCATTCATGTCACCGATGATCCTCGAAGCTGGGTGATCCACTTGAACTCGCCGGGGAGGTTCTCGCCTCGAAGCTACCTCCCCCTCAACATCAGCTTCTCCTCGTTCTTGATTTGTCGTCGTAGGTGTAGCAGAGGGTCCATCCATCATCGTCGTCGAAGTAGTGGGTACATGTTCGGCGGGGGCACCGCACCGCCATCCTCATCATCTCCATGTTCATGCTCCTCCTCCCCGAAAGATCTCCTCGCCAAGCTCGTCATCACCCGCACACTCAAAGACAAGCCGACTACGTGGCTCTGTCTCGTCGAAGGTTACCTCGCAAGTCTCCACGATTTGGTTAGTTTCAAGATTGAGCACACGATATGCTCTAGAATGAGATGCATAACCAAAGAAAATGCCATCGACGAGACCTAGCCTCAAACTTATCCAACTTCCGCCTTTCTTCGAATGAAACACTTGCAACCAAAGACATGGAAGTGACTCACCTTGGGTGTGCGACCATGCATCAACTCATAGCATGTCTTCTTCTTGTGCACTCTGAGGTATATCCTATTCGACACATAGCACGCGGTGTTCACCGCCTCAGCCCAATACCTCCTCGGAGTCCTATGCTCATCAAGCATCGTCCGAGCCATCTCGCACAAGGTTCTGTTCTTCCTTTCCACAACACCATTCTGGGGAGGCGTATACGGACTCGAAAACTGGTGCTCAAGACCCAAGTCATGACAAAAGGTTTCAAAACGAGAGTTCCTGAAGTCCGAGCCATTATCACTGCGGATAGCTCGTATGGCATCTCCGTGCCTCTCGTTCCTCAACCTCAAGACTAGATCTCGAACAAAACCAAACTTCTCCCCCTTATCCTCTAGAAAGAACACCCACGCATACCGAGAATAGTCGTCCACCACAACAAGGACATACCACTTCCCACCCGCAGATCGCACACGAGCTGGGCCAACAAGGTCCATATGGAGCAGCTCGCATGGACGCTCAGTCATCACATCGGTGAGAGGCGGGTGAGAAGAGGCCACCATCTTGGCATGCCTACACGGAGCACAAACCAACTCTTTCTCAAGCTTCAACCGTGGCAATCCTCGGACCAAATTGAGTTTACTTAAGCGAGACAAAAGGTCAAAGCTCAAGTGACCCAACTTCCTATGCCATTTCCACAACTCACTCGAAGAACCAGCCAAGAAACAACGCTCAACACCCGAAGACTGAGAAAAATCAGCACGAAACACCTGACCCTCGGGAACGACCATACAAACAAGGTCCCCTCGAGAGTCCACAATCCGAGAACCACCAGGCCGAAACAACACCTCAAAGCCCTCATCCAACAACTGAGACACAGAAAGCAAATTGTACCCCAGCGATTGAACAAGAGCAACACGCCTCAGAGTGATCTTGTCACTCACTTTTATCTCACCTTCTGAGAGCACACGCCCACGCCCATTGTCCCCAAAGGTGATGTACCTCTTCGTCACTACGGGACGAGACTTGAGAACCACCCCCCTGTCTCGGTCATATGCCTCGAGCAACCGGAGTCAATCAACCAAATGTTCTTCAAGTCTCCCACCTCGAAAATCAAAAATAGGCACGTGAGCGAACAAACGACTCAAAGATCGGGGTTAGTACCAAAGGAGGAAAACCGAGTGCCGAGCCATTTGCTCGAAAGTGGGGTTAGCACCAACCAAAGCATCTCTCCTACCAAAAGCGCCTCCACGAACACCACCACGGTAACTACCCTGAGGGAACCACCCCTCTCTGCCTGGAGGAGGACCAAAACCACGAAAGAGAACTCGTGGACCGTCCCTCCTTTCCTTCTCAAAGCTACGACTCCTCCCATCCCCGTAGTGAACTCGAGGGGGAGAACGCCTAGCAACCTGACCACCTGCAAACTCTCCAACCCATCCACCAGAACCACGACCTCCAGAAACAACTCTCGCACCTGTATGAGCACGGAAACCAAGCTTGTCATTCCGCAGACCCCAAACCGGTCTGACCGGTTCCAAAACCGGTCTGACCGGTTTCACTTCTCCAGCAGCACCTCCTGCACTCTTTCGATCACCCCAAGCCGGAACTATCCTCACACTCGCCTTGGCCCTGGGCATCTGCACACGAGGCTTAAGTACACCGCTGGAGGGGTGAAACTTGTCCCCGTTAGCCCACTCCTTCGCCATTTTCTCCTCTCGCTTCCTCTTGAAGCAAAACTCCTCCTTGTGGCCATCTCTTCCACAATAGCCACAACGGAACCTCACAAGCTTAGGCTTAGGCTTGGGATGTGGCTGCTCACTCGGTTTCTCTCCACTAGCCTTCTCACTCTCCTTCCCAAAGAACACTTTCCCCGAAGTGCTCACAAACTTGATAGGCTTTTGTAGGTCATTTGTGGGTGTAGGAAACACGGGTGGTGCTGGGGTTGTGTCTAGTCGGTTCCTTAGATGGTTAGGTTTTGGTGGGAAATCATTTTTGTGGTGGGTTTTTGGTGCCTCCGGGATATTTTCTCCACTTCCCTCACCAACCTTGTTTACCCCAAGCCCCTCACCATCTTGCCTCTTAAAGGCCTCGATCATCATCCTCAACTGAGGCTCGTGACCGGACAACCAACCCATCAACTTCCTCAAATCATCATTCTCATCCTGCAAGCGATCAACATAATGTGCAAGCTCCAAATTTTTCAATGCATGCATTTCACAGGTAGAGCAAGATGTAGGCATGGGTTCTTTCAATTTAGCCTCGAGCGAACTAGTGTAAGCATGCATCTCATCAATTTTAGCATGCAAAACAGGGCAAGAAGTGCAAGCACCTAGCAAAGCGAGGTCTAGACTTAAGCTCAGCCACTTCAACCCTAAGCACATCTAGTTCCTCACACTTGGAGGCATGCTTCTCCTTAAACAAAGCAAGATCAGCAAGGAATATGGAGCAATCAGCACAATCATTCTCATCAGAAACAACAGGGCTAGCCTTAAGCGAATCAATCTCAAGCTTGCTATCAAGCACCTCGTGTCTCTAGCTCGGCCACTCTAGTCCTAGCATCCTCGAGTGAAGCCCTAAGCTCTTTCCTCATTTTCTTGGCCTCTCTAAGCATGTCATCACGGTTATCAAGCAAAGAGCCAAGCCTCTCATTCTCCCGACGCAAGAAGGGAAGCTCATCACGCACCTCGTCGTCGGACTCGAGTCCGAGTCGCTCCGTGTGCTCTTCTTGCCGCCGGAGCTCAACGCCATGGTGCGAGGCCGTCTCTCGCGAAGCAGCTCAGCCCGCTCAGGTTCTTGGACGACCTCTTGTTCTTGCGGCGATCTCCCTCGTCGTCGCCGGCCGCTCGAGCTCGAGGTGGAGTACGCGGAACTGGAGTCGACGTCGCTCGCTCCAACCATCGCTCGGGCCTTGCCTCGGCCCTCCTTCTTCCTCGATCGTCGCTCGTCCTTGTACTTGTTCTTGTGCTTGCTCTTGTGGTTGCGCCTCGAACGGTACTTGTCATTGTTCTTCCTCGGCTTGTGCTTGTAGCTGTCCTTGTTCTCGGTCTTCTCCGGGCAGTCGGCGACGAAGTGTCCCGGCTTGCCGCACTGGAAGCAAGTCCTCGTGTTCCTCCTCATGTTCACGCGGTTCTCGTGTAGCCTCTCGAACCGCCTCGTCAACAGCGCCAGCTCGTCCTCTCCAAGGTCATCAAACTCCTCATCTGGCATAGACATCAAAGAGGAAAATGAGAACATCCTGGTGGATGGGTTAGAGTTAGTCTTTCCTTTGGAACCACCAACAAGGGCAAGACTATGGGAATCAGTCGGTCCCTCGAGCTTGGCAGTCATGCCCCTATCCACCTCAGCCGACTTGAGCTTCGAGAACAACTCGTTCACCGTCAGAGTATCATACCGCTCCGACTCGACTATGGCCTCGAACTTTCCGCCCCATATCGTACGATCCAAAGAGTGTAAGAGCTTGACCGCTCTATCATGATCATCGTACGGGAGCACGTCCACATTGGCCCTCATGTTGTTCACCACCACCGTGAACCTCTGAAACAAGGCATCGATGGACTCACCGGGGAGATGAGTGAAGTTCTCGTACTCTCTCCGGTAGGTCGCATACAACCGTGCCTGAACCTGGGCGTTCCCAACATGAGCCTCCTTCAACACCGCCCAAATCCTACAAGCCAAGTGCTCGATGTGCACCCGATCGAACTCAGGCTGACACAAAGCACGAAACAAGTAGTCGACCGCCTTATTGTTGGCGTCGAATCTGTCCCTCGACCCTGGAGCAAGGAAATCCATCGATGCCGGACATAGCCCGTGTCCACCGTGACATCCCAAAGCGGTGACCCTTTCCGCGGAGGAACGCACCCATCCGCTTGCTCCACATCTGGTAGTTCTTGCCATCGAAGTGTGGAGGACCCGAACCCCGTTCCTGGTACGCCATCCTTGGATCTTAGACTGGTTAGAGTCAACAAAGACCCGAACCGGCTCTGATACCACTTGAAGGACCGAAACGGCGAACCAGAGAGGGGGGAAGTGAATGGGAGCCGATAAAAATTCTATTCAAGAATTCGGCCTATGAACCCAAATTAACTTGTGCACCTCCGCGAGCTTCTCTTGCCAAGTTCACGTAGCCACTGGAGTGCTACTGAACCTAGGAACAAGACCCAAACAACAGCATCAACACACACACGCAGCGGAAACACACACACGACAAGGCTGCAGGCAAAGACAAACCGGTCGGGCCGGTTTCGAAACCGGTCGGACCGCTCCTGTTGGACTTAGCCTCACGAAGGCAGGGAAAAACCGGTCAGACCGGTTAGGCGAACCGGTCAGACCGATTCTGTCCAGAAACTCCCCAAAGACCCCAAACACTTCAAAAGCCTTTCCACATCTGAACAAACGAAGCCATGAAGCAGTAAAGACTTCCTTGTTCAAAGATCTTTCTCGACAGCCCACTGGGCGAAACCGGTCAGACCGGTTTGGGAAACCGGTCAGGCCGGTTTTAGCCTGAACAGTCGAGAAGAACACAGCCCGCGGGTCAACTCCCCCAAAACCACATCTCAATCTCCCGAATCGCTCCACGGACTTGAACGAGACTTTGGGGATATCAGGAACACCTCATGAGGAGTCCATGGTCAAGTTTAATCCCACCAAATCTCGTCCAAAAAGGAGGAATCGAAGAAATCTCGCCAAAGGCACTACCAACCCAAGAACTCAAGAAACCCCCAAAATCGAGCACTTTTCCTCACGGATTTGGGAAGGGAATCACAGCCCAAAGAACCACGAAGGGTTCCCACAAATTTCCCCCATCAAATCCCCAAAGGAAAGGTCCCGAAACACCGCAAAGAAATCACCGGGAGAGGGCTCCGAAAATCACCACCAAGAACAATCGGGAAAAACACATTCAAACCTTGAGGAATCACGCCGAATCATCTATACATGAAACAAGGATTCGTACAAGGTCTAGCAAGCCGCCCGATCATCCATCCCTCTCTACAAGATTTCTCCGTGAAGCTCTCTTGCTAGTCCTAAGGAAAACCTAGAGAAAATAGGTGAAAAATAGGAAAACTAATGAGCTAGGGTTCCAAGAGTTGGCTGCCAACCTCTCACCTCTTGGGTTATATAGGCGGCAACCGAATGTCTAAAAAGCCCCTCTCTACTAACTAGGGATACAAGCCCCTCAAGGGCGGATTTGGAATTCTTGATGTCTTCTCCATCGGACGGATGCCCAGCGACCGCACCCTGCGTAGCCTCAATGCAAGCCTTGCGATCCCGACGCGTGTCCTCCGCCTCGAAGCTTTCGGCGCCCTGCGACCCCAAACCGGTCAGACCGGTTCTCCAAACCGGTCAGACCGGTTTTGGCCGCACGCCCACACCCGATCTTCGGCCTCGGCTTTGTGGCTCAGCCGAGTAACCCGGTGATTTTCTGGTGAACCACCGCAAACCCCGCGAACTTGATGTAGCCTCCGCCAATCACCACTCATGACTTGGCTCCCATGAAGTCCCGTCTCAACCTTGGTTTTGAGGCTCAACCAAGAAACCGTCCACGACTTCATCTTGCTGTTCATGCCACCATGCGGCCCGCACTTGACCCCGCTGGCCACCGGGTCCCTCGAACAAAGCCTACTTGTCTTCTCCACACCTGGAGGCCTCACCGGCGACGACCTTTCGCGCTTGTTCTTCACCTGCACCAACACGAGTCAAGCCGCAACCTGCACCTGCAATACTTAGCCAAGAATCAGTCCACACAACGTTGTCAATCACTCATCACACAAGGAAGTGACCATCCACCGGTCTTCGAACCACACATGGTCCTCAGACAGGCGGCTCCTCCGTATGTCCTTGAGGTTCGAAAAACCTCATGGAGGAGCTCCTTGTAGCTCTCATGCCACCGAGGAGGAGAGTGTCGTTCCTCCTTGGCGGTGCCGTTTCCTTCTACATGTTTCGAGGAGACTTGGAAACCGAGTGCCTCCTTGAAGACGTCGTCGAAGATGGCTTGGACGATGACGACCCCTTCTTCTTGGCCAAGAGACTTGTGGTTTTCGTCCGCATGATTGCAGCACTCTTCATGCTAATAAAATTCTGGGTTTCAACCAGTAACTAGGCACTTCAAAGATTACTTTGGGATGTGGACTTCGAGTGGATTAAGGGTGTGAATTGTTTGAGCAAACAAGCTTGGGAAGTATGGCTAAGTCTATGGTGGTTCTGGGCTCGAAAACTTGAGCACACAAATGGAGGAAGGAGAGAGCTACATGCCTGTAGAAGACGGGCACCGGGGGTGCATTTTATAGGGCAGGCCGGCCGGCCTGGGCCAATCAACCCTGGTGGCTGTGTGCCCATCCGGCTCGGTTCTTTCTCCCAGCACAATCATCACCCCTTTGTGACCTTTGTGCCTGCGTGCTCCACTAGTTGCACCGCCCAAACGCTCTCGTCCACTCCTTGGCTTGCATTATTGGTCCTTCCACTTGATGCTCTTGCTTTGAGTCATGTCCATGCTCCCTTGCTCCACTTGCTTCACATGCCACCATGACTTTCCTGCAAAGTCATGCTTGCTGCCCACCCATGCTTGTCCTTTGCATATGGTCTTGATGAAAGTTGTTGAAAGGGCATCCAATGATGCATTATGGTGCATGCATGATTAACTTAACTTGGTTGCCTCCCTCTAAGCATGTCTCATGGCTAAGCACTCCTCTAATTTCGAAAATTAAAAATAATTTCAGAGCTATGGAAGATCTCAAGCATAAATTTAGAGAAGTTTTTAAACCATAAAAAAAATGTAAGTCGAAAATATTTTTCGACAACATTTATATCGGTCTCACCGGTATTGCTTGCCTTCATTAGTTGAGAGCAAACTTTCTCGGCTTGATTATGGGGGCATAGGTTTAGGTTCTAATTTTGGATAAATGAGAGAGATTTTGAATGAAATAAAATTAAATAAGGCTTAGAAAAAATCTAATCTTAGAGAAACCAAGGATATAGATTTTTAAACCAACCAAAAGTTTAGTTTCTAGGTTCACGCGAGTCCTATCACGTGCTGGAATTTAAATAACATCTAGGTACAAGTCGTGGCTCTACTCGTGTGTTTTTAGCATGAAAAACAAGTCAACCACAACATCATAAAGAGGATGAATGGTTGACTTAGGTTCTGAATTATTTGGTTGTGGTTTCTCGAAAAGAAAACTCCGCCTATGGTGGGGTGCCTAGGTGTCCCAACATAGCAGGTCCCAAGCCCTGATAAAGGAGGAGGGTTGTGGTAGGCTTGGCGAGCCAACGTAAAAACTTAGCCACTCTTATGGAGATGAAACCCAAAAGAATCCCGTTGGGGCGTAACCCTCTTAGCGACGCGCCATGCCGGAACACGGGTATGGTGTTAAATGTGCAAGGGCCGGGCCGTCACCCCGTGACGCGTCGTGTCGTGATCCGGGCACGGTGTCAAGTGAGCAAAGATCGGGTCGCCACATCCTTAGTGGCGCGCCACATCGGCGCCGGGTGTGGTGCAAAATGAGCAAGGGTCTTCACACCGCCGACGGGTGCGAAGGGTAAGGAAGCTAGTCGACCCAACTAGGATTCGTATAGGTAGTCGGAACGTAGGGTCTCTTACGGGTAAGTTAAGAGAGTTAGTCGATCGTTGCGATTAGGAGGCGGGTAAATATTCTATGCGTTCGGGAGACCAAATGGAAGGGCCGAAGGCGAAAGAAGTGGAGAATACTGGCTTCAAACTTTGGTACACAGGGACAACATCGGGTAGGAATGGTGTAGGTATCTTGGTCGATAGGAGCCTTAAGGATGGGGTTGTTGATGTCAGGAGGCAAGGTGACCGGATTATCCTTGTTCGGTTGGTAGTTGGTGATTCGGCTCTGAACGTGATCAGTGCTTATGCACCTCAGGTAGGTCTTAGCGAGAGTATCAAGAGGCAGTTTTGGGAAGATCTGGATAGCATGGTTAGTACCGTGCCTGTCAGTGAGAAACTCTTCATAGGAGGAGACCTCAACGGCCATGTGGGTGCGACTAATGTGGGATGGGAGCGGGTGCATGGGGGGTTCGGGTATGGTAGTAGGAATCAAGAGGGGGAGGATGTCCTGAACTTCGCATTAGCGTACGACCTATTGATATCGAACACC
Source organism: Cenchrus americanus (assembly GCA_947561735.1). NCBI lineage: Eukaryota > Viridiplantae > Streptophyta > Magnoliopsida > Poales > Poaceae > Cenchrus > Cenchrus americanus. Next base: position 149,741,497 of record OX387242.1, on the reverse strand, counting down.
CTCTTTAGGAAGAGGGAATCCCATCTAGTGACTTTTCGTAGTGGTCAACACTCTAGCCAGATCGACTTTATTCTTGCAAGGAGGGAGGATAGACGTGCGTGCTTAGACTGTAGGGTGTTTCCTGGGGGAGTGTGTTGTCCCTCAACACAAGCTTGTGGTGGCGGATTTTCGCTTTCGGGTACGTGTCCTCCGGACAAACGGAGCCAAGATTGCAAGAACGAAGTGGTGGAAACTTAGAGGAGAAGAAGCGCAAAGGTTTAAGGAGAGGATGCTAGTCGAGGGGCCTTGGGAGGAAGGCGAAGATGCAGAAGACACGTGGCTAAAGATGGCAACATGTGTTCGGAAGGTGGCTTCGGAAGTGTTTGGTGTGACCAAGGGAGGCAAACGGGAAGTGAAAGACACCTGGTGGTGGAATGACGAGGTGCAAAAGACTATCAAGGAGAAGAAAGAGTGTTACAAGCGCCTCCATCATGACAAGAGTGCAGCCAACATTGAGGGATATAAAATAGCAAAGAGGGCTGCAAAGCGAGCGGTGAGTGTAGCAAAAGGTCGGGCGTATGATGACCTTTACCGGCGGCTAGGCACGAAGGAAGGGGAGAAGGACATCTATAGGTTGGCTAAGATCCGAGAGAGGAAGACAAGGGACATCAACCAAATCAAATGCATCAAGGACGGAACAAATCGACTTCTGGTGAAGGATGAGGAAATCAAGGACAGATGGAGAGAGTACTTCGACAAGTCGTTTAATGGAGAGAATGAGGATCCTACCCTTGAGTTGGATGATTCATTTGATGATACCAACGGACGCTTTGTGAGGAGAATTCAAGAGGCGAGAGACCGCAGAGGCCTTGAAGAGGATGACGGGAGGCAAGGCATTGGGACTCGATGGTATCCCCATTGAGGTGTGGAGATGCCCGGGTGCCGGAGCGGTAGTTTGGTTAACTAAGCTTTTTAACCTTATTTTTCGGTCAAACAAGATGCCTAAAGAATGGAGGAGAAGCATATTAGTACCGATCTTCAAGAACAAGGGAGACGTTCGAGTTGTACGAACTACCGTGGAATTAAGTTGATGAGCCATACGATGAAGCTCTGGGAGAGGGTTATCGAGCATCGCCTAAGAAGAGGGACGAGTGTGACCCAAAATCAGTTTGGGTTCATGCCTGGTAGGTCAACCATGGAGGCGATTTTCTTAATACGCCAATTGATGGAGAAATATAGGGAGCAGAAGAAGGACTTGCACATGGTATTTATTGACCTCGAGAAGGCATACGACAAAGTGCCGAGACACGTCATGTGGTGGGCACTGGAGAAGCACAAGGTCCCAACTAAGTATGTTAACCTCATCAAGGATATGTACAGGGATGTGGTGACGTGTGTCCGGACATGCGATGGCGATACTAGTGATTTCCCAATTAAAATAGGACTACATCAAGGGTCGGCGTTGAGCCCTTATCTATTTGCTTTGGTGATGGATGAGGTCACAAGGGACATTCAAGGTGATATCCCCGGTGTTTGCTCTTTGCCGATGATGTGGTGCTAGTTGATGAGAGTAGGGCGGGGGTAAATAGGAAGTTAGAACTGTGGAGGCATACGTTAGAATCGAAAGGGTTTAGACTTAGTAGGACCAAGACCGAGTACATGAGGTGCGACTTTAGCGGTACGACGCGTGAGGAGGGAGACGTCACCCTTGATGGGCAAGTGGTGACCAAGAAGGATACTTTTCGGTATTTAGGTTCGATACTACAGAAGGATGGCGACATCGACGAAGATGTTAGGCATAGAATTTCAGCCGGTTGGTTGAAATGGCGTCAAGCCTCTAGCGTCCTCTTGTGACAAAAGGGTGCCTCGAAGCTAAAAGGTAAGTTTTATAGGACGGTGATTCGCCGGCGATGTTATACGGTGCGGAGTGTTGGCCTACAAAAAGGCGACATGTCCAAGCAATTGAGTGTGGCGGAGATGCGTATGTTGCGTTGGGTTTGTGGGCACACGAGGAGGGATAGAGTACGGAACGATGATATTCGGGACGGGGGTCGGGGTGGCGCCAATTGAGGAGAAACCGATCCAAAGCATCGGTTGAGATGGTTTGGACATGTCCAACGAAGGCCTCCTGAGGCTCCGGTGCGTAGTGGGGTCCTAGAGCGGGACGACAATGTGAAGAAAGTTAGAGGTCGACCTAAACTGACCTGGGATGAGTCAGTTAAGAGAGACCTTAGCGAGTGGAATATCTCCAAGGACTTAGCTTTGGATAGGGGCGCTTGGAGACTAGCCATCAACGTTCCTGAGCCATGACTTCTTCTACGTGTCTTTATGTTAATGGTACCTTTGGGTTTCATATCTAGCCTACCCCGACTTGCTTGGGACAAAAGGCTAAGTTGTTGTTGTTGTTGTTGTTGGTTTCTCGAAAAGAAGCAAACAAACACATAGGATGGTTCATGTAAAGGGTTTGAGATCAAGCAAAATATTCAACCAAGAATTATGTCTCTAATATTTTTCAACCACTTCTAAGTCTAATGTCTTGCGTAGTGAAATTCAAAACTGAATTATTTAAAAAGACTCAAAAAATCTGGAATCGGGTTGTCCTCCCGGTAGCTTATTCTTTACTCGACGAAATGGGTTGCCTCTCGTGTAGCGCTTCGTTTATAGTCCATGGCTACAATTCTTCACTTGATTACTTCGGATCAACGCTCTTTACGGGCGTTGCAATCTTGGGTACCCACTTCCGCACCATCTTGAGCACAGGCTTATTCTTCGGCTTAGTCGTCTTTTTGGTCTTCACAGGCTGCTTTTGTTCCTTTGTCTTGACAGATGCAACATCTTCCTTGATTTTCTTCACGTCCTTCTTCTTCGGCTCCATATTCTTCTTCAGCCCTTCCTTCTCCCTTGGTTCTTCCTTAACAACATGACGATGAGGTGGAACATATTTAACTTCAATCATATTGCATACCTCGAGGTGTGGTCGAAACTTGAAGGAACTTTTCTCGGCATTAATGTCAAAGTCGATATCCCCCTTGACAACGTCAATAATAGCTTCCACGGTCTTGAGGAACGGCCTCCCAAGGATGAGTGGTGGCTTCTCCCTCTCTCCCATCTCGAGTACCACGAAGTCGACGGGGATGAAGTGATGTCCGACCTTCAGGGGCACATCTTCGGCGATGCCCAAGGGATAGCGAATGGAGTTATCACCCAACTCCAAACACATACCCGTAGGCTCCAACGGTAGGCATAGCTTCTAGAACACATCCCTTGGCATGACGCTCACACTAGCTCCAAGGTTGCATAACGCCTTCTCAAACTTGAATGAACCAACGGAACATGGAATTGTTGGGCATCCGGGGTCCTTTTGCTTTTCTAGTCCATTTGCAATAGCGGCACTACATTGCTCGGACATCTTGACATGATCTACCCCGAGTGTTGCTATCTCGTATTTATTTGCAAGTATGTCTTTCAAGTAACGAGAATATGTAGGAACTTGAAGGGCATCCAATAACGGCATGTTGATGCTAAGTCTACGCACAACCTCCACAAACTTCTCAAAGCGATTATCAAGTTTACCTCGGAAGTAGTGTGGCTTGAGTTGCAGTATCTTTGTGTCATCTCCCGGCATCTCAAACTCGGGCGCTTCGGTGACGATCTCCGTTACTTGCTCCTTAGCAAATTCCTCCGCCTCGGCGGATGGTTTAGGCTTCATTGCTCCCGCGGAATGTTCCAGATCTTCGGTCTCCTTTCCCGAACGTGTTTGAATCGCCTTCGTCATTTCGGGACCTTTAGGTTGTCCGGAAGCTTCCCTTCATTAGTAGTGAGGTGCCCGACAAGTTGTCCCACTTGCATTTCGAGCATCTTCATCATGTTGAGCACTTGATGGTTGGAGCTTCCGACCTCCGTCACCTTGCTATCGATGTTCTCCAACACATTGTCTGTGGCTTTGAACTTGGTGATGGTGTCCTTGTTGATCTTGGCATGCTCATCCGTGAAGTCTTTCAATTGTATACGAAGCGGGACCGAATTCGGAATGGATAAGCATGCATTAAATTGAGGTCTACCTTACCCTTAGTTAAAGTTCGGCAAGTCTCCCTTCCTCATGTAGTCGAGCACATTGGCTTCCTCCAGACAATCCTTGTGGACATGGCCATACTCCCCGCACTCTTCACATGTGGATCTTGCTTTGGCAGCCTTTAAGTCTTGAGCCTCTTTCATCTCTATCTCCATCTTCTCCAACCTCCGCATAAGTGAATCGATCTTGCCTTCAAGTATGTTTTCCTTCTCCACTTGCAAGACTCCTTTGACGTTCCCCGTGGGTTGAACCGGAAGTAAACGTCCGGATGACGGCAACTTGTCATTGTCCGCGACCTTATTGAATAGAGTGAAAGCTTCGGTCGGTGTAAGCTCGATGATAGCCCTCCCGTCGATGCATTGATGATTGTCCTTGACGCCATGGTGAGTCCTTGGTAGAACTTTTGCACGAGGTCCTCCTTCGGGAACTTGTGATGTGGAACCGCTTGAGTGTACTCATTGAAGCGCTCGAATGCCTCCAATACGGTCTCCATAGGATATTGAGCAAAAGTAGCAATCTTATTACGCAAGCTTTGAGTTTTACCTAGCGAGTAGTATTCCTTCATGAAGGCCCTCATCATCACGTTTCAATTTTGCACCGTCTCCGCCGGTTGAGTGTGCAACCATTGCAAAGCCTTCCCAAGTAGCGAGAACGGGAAGAGCCTCGCCCTCATTTGATCTTGAGTCACCCCGTCCATGTTGAATGTCTGACATAGTTGAATGAACGCTTGGAGGTGAAGGTTCGGATCCTCTTTAATGGTGAGGGGTGAATGTTGCACCATGCGGATTGTTGAGGTCTTGATATCGAACGGCCTTCCGATCTCCGTGAAGGTTCAAGATTGGTAGGTCGACGATTTGCGTTCTTGCAGCGGTTGTTCACCCATCGGTGGAAGTCGATTCTCCAGAGGACTTTGAGGTGGTGGATTCTTCGGAGATTCCAACAATCCGTCTTCTGACTTTGAATCTACAAAATCCAGCTTTTTAGCTTGATGTGCTTCGCGTCTCCTTAGCCTGTAAAGTTTTTCTGGGTCATCCACAAAATTATCGGGTTTGTTGGAGAGGTAGCCGTCCATCTCCTGTTAGGGTTAGCGATAAACAAAATATACAAAAAATGAAAAAGTAAAAACAAATCTAAGAAAACTAGGGTCAGAAAAACTAGATTAGATTGATTTTGAGGATGATCAAAAGTTAGTAGATGCAAAAAGAAAAAACTGAAAGAAAACTGAAAATTACACAAAAAAGCAATAGAAGATCAAATCTTGATCATTTGTTCTCTGGCAACGGCGCCAGAAAAAGGGGCTTGTTGATGGTTAATAGTTGTATCAAAGTTCATTTAGACTTGCAAGCGGACAAGTCTCCCGTCGTAGTCAAGGGACCCTTTTTCCCTCGAGTGGTGAACCCAAGGTATCGAATTCGTGGAACAAATGTGTGATGCAAGATACGATCTAGTAATGCCAAGAAACTTCAATCTTCGAGAGGTGAAACCCTAATGCATCTAATCAAAGAACATAAAAAACGAATCTAATCTACTAAGGACCAGAGGAAGCAAGAGATAGAGGGGGATAGATAAACCGATCTAGAGAGATCGAATCAAGCCTTTTGTTGAAGTTCCGTGCAAAAGAAGTGGCAAGTTTAATCTCATTAGAAGCCTCTTTAAACCATGGTTTCCCGTCCGACTGAAAACTCCGGCCTTTTGGAGCCACCATTCTGTCACAACGCACCCCTATTTGTGCGGGTTAGTCTAGGGCAAGTCCGAGGACAAGTCGAGATCTTACGAAAGGTCAGGAATTCACCTCTAGCAACCACGGCTAGAAGAACATCCCATGTGATCTATCTCGAGAATAGATCTAAGATAAGAAAAGCCGATCGAAAATGAAGACTTTGGAGAAACACTTGGTCACTAGAAATCATATTCTACTTGTTACATCAACTAGTACATGATCAATGAACCAAGATCACCACCGGGATCCTACCTCGATCTTGTTTCTAGCTCCGAGAACTCTGATGTGGTCTTTCTTGCAAGGTTCCCACGTCAGCTAGGGAGACCCTGGTCAAGTAGCTCGACCCTCTCCTCTCCGAGATGGTGTCCCTCTCTTCTCTACTCCTCGGCGGCCGATGACGAATGGATTGATGCGTGGCTCTTGGCTTCCGGGCTATAAATAGTACGAATAGCGTCTTTGTCAAAGGGGGAGGCGATTGGGCCTCGGAATGGGTCGGGCCGGCCGGCCTGGGCCGACCGGCCTGTGCCGACCGGACTGGGCCCACCTCGGCCCAGTTGCCTGCCTCCTTCGCGTGGCGTTGGTTCCTGAGTCGTCAGTTCCTCTCCAAGTTGGACGAAGCTCCTTGTCCCGCAAGATTCAGCACTTTTCCGACTAGGTCCTCGGAGTTTGTCATCTTCTCAGGTTAGGTCCCTCGGCTTCTTGGAGTCAAGTTTGCTTCATTGCATGACTTGTACCGGGCTTCAAGGTCTTGTAGGGGTGCTTGATGAACTTATCCCAGAAATCTTGCTTCCAACATCAAAGCCCTGCATAAACACTAAACTCCAAAACCGACATGCACGAATGAACTTGTTATATCAAGGGGGTTAGTACCAATGGATAAGATATAAAACTCATGCCAACACCGAAGGTAAACTCATAGCTAGGTTGACGGAATTTCACAGTCAACAAGGGCCTCATACTCCATCATGTTGTTGGACGTGGGGAAGTGCAGACGTACCTTGTAGCGTATGTGTTCTCCGAGGGGTGAGACGAGGAGCAGGCCAGCACCTGCGCCCATTTTCATCACCGACCTGTCGAAGTACAGGGTCCAACACTCAGCTTGGATCTAGAGCGGGGGTAGCAGATTGTCGCATCCAGTCAGCGAAGAAGTCCACAAAAATCTGCGATTTAATCACCTTGCGCGACGCATAGGTGAGGGTTTCACCCATGAGTTCCATGGACCACCTCGCGATTCTACATGAGGCATCCAGGTTGCAGACTATCTCTCCTAAAGGGACGACGAGACCACCGTGACCGTATGGGCTTCGAAGTAGTGCCGCATCTTGTGTTGTGCGAGCACCAGTGTGTAGAGTAGCTTTTGGATCTATGGATATCGCACCTTGGTCTCAGACAATACCTCGCTAATGTAGTATACTAGCCTCTGGCTAGGCAGGGCATGGCCTTCCTCCGTTCTCTCCAGAACAATGACCACACTAACTGTGATAGAATCACCCAAAATAATTCTGTATTATCACCTAAGCCGGTCCACGTGGCCATTAAGTAATAATAATGAAATATTTTGTCACCTCTGCCGGGTAATGCTCAATAAATCACTTACAACAGGACCGAGATATGCGCTAAGCCCACACGAAAGCGGGACCAGAGTACATCATTACATTATATAAAAGTTCACAAGATCATAAGTACTTAATATTACAAACTAGGTTTTTCAGAACATAAAAGTAAACATGGTTCAAAGTTTTAGACAGTGGAATTAAACTAAATGCAAGATACACACAAGAGGCCATCGATGCATATCATTCCTCATCATTGTTGTCCCACTCAATCTCCCATCCATCTGGAATAACACCAGGCTAGGTAGGGTTTCCTGAAAACAACAAAAGAAGCAAGGCTGAGTATCTTAGTACTCAGCAAGACTGATCCGTCAAAATAAATACACAACTAGACCTGCAAGCCTTTTTTGCTGGTGGGTTTGTTTTGCCAAAAGCATCTAAGAGTTCGTTTTTACTTTCAAGTTTTAGCTCAAGTTCTAGTATGTTAACCATTCTAGATAAGCACCTATCTAAACAAGTATGGTTGTACAAACAAGATTAATCATCCAATAATATTAATCCAAAATGTTTCATAAATAAACATGGGGAAGCCAGTGGTCAAGCCGACTCAGATAATTGTGAGGGACCGACGATCAATCGATTTATATCCTTGCAAGGTAATCTCAAGATACACAGAAGAAGGTAGACCCCAAAGAATCCAAGGAAAAGCAAATGCGGGGTCTACCCCGACCAGGCGGTCCCCGTCATTCCCCAGATTAGGAAAAGATGGTACAGTCCTAAGTACAAGGTTACTAGAATGCCCTCACACGGCACGTCCAGGATCACACTTGCACTACCGGGATCAAACTAGGAGACACATCTCAAGAGTAGTAGCGATAAAATTCCCGCACTGGTTCATTAGGTACTAGGCTTACCGGTCCCATTCCTGACTAGCACTTGGTACGTTCAATAGCTTAGACCAGCACCATGCTACTCGGTCGAGATCAAACCCATTGCTCTTACCACATGAGCAACTCAATATAACCAACTTACGATTCCAACATAAGCATCATATATCTCACGAGCAATGAGTCATTACTCGAGTTCTACCATATCCTTAGAGCATGGCACTAACATTCCTAACATACTAGTAAAAGAGTATAGGAGTCCTAATAATCATGCATCTCAGTTTCAAAGCAACTCTTGAAACATAAATGCATAAAGTAAACAATAAAAGCTGGTACACCTAGCTATAAGTTTACCGTCAACATTTGCACATATTTGATATTATAACCAATGGTACTAACCCCTGGAGGTATCAAGTTCACTCTCGCATGTCGATTTTGGAGTTTGTTGTTTATGTAGGAAACTAGAGCTTAAAGGGAGACTTTCGGGATAAGTTCACCAAGCACTTTGGAAGAAGATCATGAAGCCCGACAAGAGTCAAAACACGTGATGAACATGACTCCAAATGACCCGAGGACCGAAGCGTCAACATGCAAGTCTTCAGGGACTCAACCAGAAAACAGCGAAGCTTGCATAGCAAGGATTCAGGCCTTAACTGTGAAGGAAACGACGTCAAAGGCACACATGCAAGTGCACACAAATAAGGGATCACACGAGAAGCAACCGGGGAGGAAACTGGGGCCGAACCGGGCCGAATTGGGCCTGGGCCGGCCGGCCTGGGCTGACCGGCCCAGCCTATTCCGAGCCCGGTTCGCGTCCCCCTTTTGCCCTAGGTGCTTGTCTATAAATTGTCTCTGCCTCCGCCGGCCGCCACATCCATCCATTCATCAGAGAGCCGACGAGACGAAAGAGAAGCACCGGGAGGAAGCAGACGGCCGCCACGAGTCCTCGAGTTGCCTAGGAGATGGCTTAGGCCATGCCCTAGCCGCCATGGTTGGCCCTGCGTGGTGAATCCATGGTGGAGTTCCGGAGCCTCAACTTGAATTCGTCAAGTCGTTTGTACCTTCAACATTCGGTGATGTAACTATATCTTGTCATACTTTGATCTACTACGAGTTATACTTATTGATATGTGTAGTTACCATATGCCTTTAGTAGGACTAGATCGAATCATGGTGATTAGTCTTGTCTTGCGGACACACCGTATTAGTGCACGGACCAAGGTTGTTGCTCGGTGATGATTATCCTCTCGTAGTGACGGTACGAGAGGGGAGAAAGCGGCGAGTGAACATGCATCAAACCACTCCATATCGGGTTACTCCATATCGAGTGTAATCCTTATCATAGTATAGGTTTAGATTGGTTTATCACATAGGCCGGAACGGCAACAAGAAGGCGATCGGCTAGGTTTACCTTTGGTTTGCTTACCTTTATGGCTAGGTGGATGTGATCCATACATCCCATCGTGTTTGTATGTTATCTTTATGCAATCAACACTTCACATAGGGTTAGACCGGTAGGTTAGATAGAGAACCTTGGTGGTTTGCTTCCGATCTTTGGATTGACAAATCTAGGGAGAACCCTCCTTGGTGAAAAAGGCACCCAGTCACTCGTAGGCTTGCGGTGAACTTGAGCACGGTTTTACACCGTCAACAAGCCCCTTTTTCTGGCGCCGTTGCCGGGGATCGGCAACTCAAACCCTAGGGCGATCTATCTTTCTTTTAACTAACCCTAATTTTTATCATTGCATATACACTTTCTTTCTTGTTTGTGTCCTTGAAAGTAGGTGGGAAACTAGACACAAAGCGATCGAGAAAAGTTCTCGCATTCGGACTTCAACAAGTCTTGCTCAATCAAGTTTATGGCTACACATGTTTTGCTCTTTAGTGGTAGGTGCTAACCTTGGTTAGTGGACCAAAATTCGCTATTGAGCCTCCACCCAAAGCAAACAAGGATGAACAAGGTATGCCTACATGTGTGAATTAAGTTTTTAGACTAATGTCTTTTGGAGGATTGTTTGTCCAAGCTATAGTTTCGGAAACGACCATGTCAAGCACGATGGAGAAGGATTCCATTACCATCATGCTCATGTAGTGATGGTTATGATTTTTGAAGCCAAAGGATGCGTGGCATGGTGCCCTAAAAGAATTCAAGATGAAGACCACACGCACATCTCCGGATCGATGGACGAAAGGATAATGATGTCATCGCGATATTTGCATGAGCCTCAGAAGAAAACAATTAGATATATTTGGATTTTCAGAAGCTGCATGAAGTCTACGCTCCAACGAATCAAGCGGCAAGGCAATCGGAGGTTCCTACAAGCGGATATGGCCGAATCACCGATGGTTACACATGCTGAAATTCTGGACAGCAAGCAGTGCTGAAGTGAAACAGCCATAACTCCCTCATTCGGACTCCGATTAAGGCGAATGAGTACCCGTTAGAAAGGTAATTTTATAAATTTTTAAATATAACTATATTTTGGTATATGTTCTGTTCTGGATGCAGGGGTAAATCCACGAAGAAGAGGCAGAAACAAGGTGATGACGACAAGATAGAGGAGATGGGCACAATGATAATAAATAGAAGATGGGGCAACGGTTCCACAACACGTACATGATGAAATTCAGAAGCTAAGGACTAAAACAACCCCTCCGGAGCAGGGATGAATGAAGACACAAGAGGCACCACTCAACACATGATGATGTTGGAAGCGAACCACGACGGATTTCCTAAAGGCAACATCAAGCTGCATGGCTACTTTGGATTCTTGCACAAATAACCATGGCTTCACGACAATAAAAAGGTAAGTGAGAACGTCGAGCTCTATGACTTTAAATGAAGCGCTTTGCGGGAGGCAACCCGATCATTTTATATATCTATATAAACTATGGCAAATCTACATTGTGTTCTTTATTTCAAAACTTCAAGTAACATCATACCATTGCTCTAATAAATGTCACAACCACATGTTGTATGCTTTATTATATATACACACACACACATTGAGTGAGTACTTTGCTACTTGAATTTTGGGAAACTTGTAGACCCTTTTTGTGTAGTGTTTAGAGTCTTTTTATTTGTGTCTTTAGAGAGAAATATGAAGCATGATCTCTTTTGATTCTAAACTTGTGGCTAGTTAACTTAGGCTAACTTTTGCTTTTGGGTTTAGATCACCACCATATCATGTCATATCATTTTGTTCATTCATAATCATGTTGCACTTCATTCAACTTTGTTCTCCACCTTTGCATTATGTTGCATGTTACATCTCATCCTTTATAAAAAAAATCTCATCTTTACCTAAACCTTCCTATCAAACCACACCTAGAACCTAGGCCAACAAAGGGAGAAATCGATTTATGTCAATCCGACCAAGTCTATCTCTATCCCATTCTAATTAAAGTTTTGACTAGCCTCATCCTAAGCCCTTAGAAAAAACCCCTCATACCTTTAGTAATCCTAAAACCATAAGTTTGTTTTTCAATCCGAAAATCTAACCCTCGCTTTTCTTCTTTTTTCAAAACCACCTTAGATAGAATTTCTTCACCCGACTTATCTTTTCAAAATTCTTGTCTTAAGCCAAAAATATAGGATACCCATAAGCCTTACCTTAAAACCTTGTTAGCACGTTTGATTAGGTCTTTTGACAAAAGGTGTTGACAAGACTGTACCTCTCATAAAGTGACTTGCTTGTCATTACTGAAGAACGACATCAAAAGCTTTTTCAAACATTGCTGCCCTTTTTTACTAACTCCTTTGCATTTACATTTTGCATGAACCCTCTTTGTTCTATCATGCATAGGTTAGCTTAGCTTCTTCGCAAAACTTTTTGATGAATGTTTTATTTCCATAATGGTGCTTCGCGCGCGAGGCATTTTCTTTTGTAATCTTGTGTGAACATGGTGTTTAGATTTGATTACGGACAATCATCATTTGAGTTTTTTTAGCCATGTTAATTTATATTGCATTGGTTGGTTTATAAACTTCACAATGCGCCCTACCTCTCTTACACTATTAAGAATTGTTAATCTTGGGATAAACATGGTGTTTTGACCTTGGTTGATAAATTTTTATGCCGATGGAGAAGTTTGGCAACCACTTTGTAGGCATGGAGCTTAGAATTTGGTGTAAATATTGTTTTGTTTATATTCCTACATTTCATTTGCATTTTCACCTACACGCACGTACACCCATTAGATTCTTCTTTTCTTCTAGCTAGGTAAGCTTTGCCACAAGTTAAGGTCTTAGGGATGCATTTGGTTTGTTGGCAATTGTTTCTACTCCCGACCATCACCCCGAGGGTAGAATGTGGATTAGATTTGTTTTGTAGGCATGGAGAAGTGTTCCCATGAGTTCTTGACCAATTTCAATCAAGATCGTTAGTCATCTACAAGCCTTGAGAGGGAAGTTGCTGTTTCCATCAAAATTTGAGCACATGTTCAGAGATGTACAATGGAAGAAAATTTAATTTTCAGAAGCTCCTTCAAACCTTGTTTCCAACGCATCAAGAATCATCAGTTTTGAAGTCCCGTACAATGAGATATGGCAAAACCATTTAGCGCTGCGCAGTCTGAAATCAGCCTTGGACAGATTGCATCGCCAGAGTAAAATTGGCACAATTCTCTTGTTCGGAAGCCGTTTCATGCATATGATGGCTCGTTGGAAAGATAATTTCATAAACTTCAACATGGAGTGGTGTTTCAGTACATTTTCTGTTCTGGAGGAAAAATAAAAACTGTGGAAGATGAGGCAGAGACAAAGGACGACATTGAAGTCGGTGATGACGATATGACGAAGGATTGGAACCATGGCTTGATGCTGATAAGAAAAAGTTGAGGGAAAAATGAGCAACAAAGGCAAGGAAGTGAAGACGATTCTCAAACACATGGACAATTACAAGCATTCAAGTTCTTCCACACTTAGCAACACGCTAAGCATGGGGGGAATTTGAAGGATGAAAGGAAAAGGCCACGTGGAGTACAAGGATCACCTTCGCCACAAGATGTTCATCATTCTTTTTCCATGCTAAGCACAATGCTTAAGCATGGGGGGGGCATCGCTGCACTTCATTACGAGCATCGAAAAGGACGGTAACTCACCCTTAACTTTATCTTTGTTCATCGCCTTTTAAATGCTTGCACATATATGCTTTCAATCATAGACAACCTTTGTATTTATCTCTGTATCAATAACATGGCTACTAGGAGGACAACCTAGGCTAGTTAGTTTTTACTTTTCAATAAATGAATCACCATCTCTTTTGAGCGATGATATTATTCGTATGTCTTGACTATGGAAAAATGATGAAAGTTGCTGCCTTGTTTTACTTGCATGATGTTTTATATAACATGACTACTTGCTATCTATTAAAAGGAACTTAAATTGAATTAAATATCAGCTCTTTCATTTGTGGAGGTTAAATGACTAATTTCTAAGACCCACATACTTTATGTTGCTCTTCAATTTAAGTTTACCGATGACCTATGCCTTGCACTTGTTTTATTTAAAATCATTATGCTATCGACATTTGTGAATCTCTTGCAAGGCTCTACCTACCGAAGCCTATACACATACAAGTACTTTAATGATATAGCCTTTAGTTTGCAAACTTATATCTTGATGAGTTGGATTAGGATTGATTTCTGTGGTACGAGACTAAGAAGCTGGTCATTCCTTTGCGTATCTTTTTCATTCTAGCCATTCTTGTCCATGCATTGTGAGTTTCTACATTGGAAATTTCACAAACTTCGCTGGGCATCCACCCTAAACCCAAAACATATTTTTGTGATTACCTCCTTGACTACAACCCAAATTGAGTATGGATGATCTTTCAATGAATTTTCTGAAGATTTTCTGGCAAGATTTCAAGACATATAACATATGAAGGGACTCATCAGTGATTATGCGAGTTTCGACATGGAGGATGCCCTTGAAGATTTCGAAAGATTTATAAAGGAATACAATGATTTTGTACTTCTCTAGTAGACATAGGTCCCCTCACTTCTATGCTCAAGGACGAGCAATCATTTAAGCATGGGGGAGGACTGCTATAGCAAGTACTATGTTGCTTAAAAGTTCAAAGGAGCATAAAAAATGATGAATAAAAAAATAAAGAAGAAGAAGAAGAAAACAATGAAGGAAAGAAAGAAGAAATAAATGAAGAAGAAAGAAAAAAATAAGAAAAGAAAAAAACAAAAAAAGAGAAAAATAAAAATGCTCCTCGGTTCTTTTTAGCTTCATTTAAATCTTAGAGAGCTTTGAAGACAAGTCCATACTCAAACTTTTCCAACCATGTGCAATCCGATAACGAGAACTACATTCGTGTCTCGGGATCACCCATTTGCCACTTGCACATGTCCGCCTTTCTAAATGTGTGTGTTCCATCTCTCTCCCTTTCCAACATTTATTTTCCATGGCCTTTTTGACTAGTCTCGGTAATTCCAATAGATCTCTCTCTTAGTTTGACAATATTTCAAGTATAATGTTTTGCTAGGATTGTTTTTACCTACCAATCTCAACATAAGCTTTCCACTTCCATATATGAGTAGAATAGGTTGAGAATAATCTAGTGTAGGCTTGAGTGACTTGACGAGATGAGTGTTTCCTTGAGCTTTTGCAAGAGAACCTCACTTATGTTTGATGTGCAACTTTTTGAAACCCTTTTTGAAAACTCTTCATGATGCAATAAGGTAAAGGTTTGAAGTTTGCTTAAGTTCGAGAGCACTTGTTTTATTTTATTGTGGCATGTTCTTTAATGACAGTCTATCTTCCATAATGAAGTAGCCGGTCAAAACTTGAACCTTAAATGCTAAATACTTGAGAGAAAAATATGTCTTGTTGTGTATAACTAAGTGCAGGGAAGACATTTAAGGGCAACGCTGATTTCCAAATTAAGCAAAGATCTTGGACTTGCTCGAAGACGAGCAAGGTTTAAGCATGGGGTTATGTTGACGGTCAATTTTGGTACACCTAGCTATAAGTTTACCGTCAACATTTGCACATATTTGATATTCTAACCAATGGTACTAACCCCCCGGAGGTATCAAGTTCACTCTCGCATGTCGATTTTGGAGTTTGTTGTTTATGTAGGAAACTAGAGCTTAAAGGGAGACTTTCGGGATAAGTTCACCAAGCACTTTGGAAGAAGATCATGAAGCCCGACAAGAGTCAAAACACGTGATAAACATGACTCCAAATGACCCGAGGACCGAAGCGTCATCATGCAAGTATTCGGGGACTAAACCAGATAACAGCGAAGCTTGCATAGCAAGGATTCAAGCCTTAACCGTAAAGGAAACGATGTCAAAGGTCCACATGCAAGTGCACACAAATAAGGGATCACGCGAGAAGCAACCGGGGAGGAAACTTGGGCCGAACCGGGCCGAATTGGGCCTGGGCCGGCCACCCTGGGCCGACAGGCCCAGCCTGTTCCGAGCCTAGTTCGCGTCCCCCTTTTGCCCTAGGTGCTTGTCTATAAATTGTCTCTGCCTCCGCCGGCCGCCACATCCATCCATTCATCAGAGAGCCGCCGAGACGAAGGAGAAGCACCGGGAGGAAGCCGACGGCTGCCGCGAGTCCTCGAGTTGCCTAGGAGATGGCTTAGGCCATGCCCTAGCCGCCATGGTTGGCCCTGCGTGGTGAAGCCATGGTGGAGTTTTGGAGCCGCAACTTGAATTCGTCAAGTCGTTTGTACCTTCAACATTCAGTGATGTAACTATATCTTGTCATACTTTGATCTACTACGAATTATACTTATTCATATGTGTAGCTACCCTATGCCTATAGTAGGACTAGATCGAATCATGGTGATTAGTCTTGTCTTGCGGACACACCGTAGTAGTGCACGGACCAAAGTTGTTGCTCGGTGATGATTATCCTCGCGTAGTGACAGTACGAGAAGGGAGAAAGCGGCGAGTGAACGTGCATCGGACCACTCCATATCGGGTTACTCCATATCGAGTGTAATCCTTATCATAGTATAGGTTTAGATTGGTTTATCACATAGGCCGGAACGACAACAAGAAGACGATAGGCTAGGTTTACCTTTGGTTTGCTTACCATTATGGCTAGGTGGATGTGATCCATACATCCCTTCGTGTTTGTATGTTATCTTTATGCAATCAACACTTCACATAGGGTTAGACCGGTAGGTTAGATAGAGAACCTTGGTGGTTTGCTTCCGATCCTTGGATTGACAAATCCAGGGAGAACCCTCCTTGGAGAAAAAGGCACCAAGTCACCCGTAGGCTTGCGGTGAACTTGAGCACGGTTTTACACCGTCAACATGGATATTTTATCCTAAAAGGTTATATGAAACTGGTACATGCCTTCTTCTAAGTTAGCAACAGACTTGGGCTCTTCTGGACTTTGGTCCAGGTCTTACTGCACACCAAACTGGTTCACCTCTCCGCTAGCTGCTCCCTCCTCCTGAGTGAGCGTGTACGTCCCGTCTGGTAAATTTACACGTCACATGCATATGTGAAGGACCGATTAGGCGACCAGAGAGAGGGGGGGTGAATGGGAGCCGATAAAAATTCTTCTCGGAGGAGATTGAAACTCCAACAAGATGAACCCGCTCGGTCGGACCCCCAAAATCACACGCTCCGCACTTCTACCTTCCGTTCGCCAACACCACATAGCCACTGGAGTGCTACTGGTCCTAGGAACAAACTCTACCAGCAACCTCAACACACACGCACCCATGACAGCGGAAACACCTCGAAAGCCGGCTGTCCAGAGGGGGGCGGTTAGACCGGGTATAGGGGCGGTTAGACTGCCTCCACCTGGTAACCAAGAAATCCTCCGAAACACCTCTTCCGAGCACCAAAACGCACCACGGTTTCACCAACAAAGATCTCTGGTCAAGGCCTTGCTAGCTACCAGAAAATCTTGGTGAAAACCAAAACTCCACCCAGGGGCCTAGGGGTGGTTAGACCGGCTACCAGGGGCGGTCTAACCTCCTGTACTCAGCAACGAACTCCAACCAAGAACTCCTAGCAAACAGCACGAGAACGACCCCAAATTTCACCCAGACGCTCCTCTGATCAAGGAGAACAAACTCATAGAGGAAAATCCGGCGAAACAAAACTTCGACCTGGAAACACCCAGGGCGGTTAGACCGCCCCCTCCAGGCGGTTAGACCGCCTCTCCGAGAAAACAGCCCGCGGGTCAAACCCTAACTTCCTCGCGCCCGATCTCCCGAATCACTCCACGGATACAGCGAAACTTTGGGATTAGCTGGGTTACCTCCTGGGCAACCTCTACCTCAAAGGAATCGACCCGAAACGCTCACAATCAAGAGGAATCGACGAAATTGCCTCTCTAGGTCAAGAACTCGCCCAACTCGAAAAACCACCAAATCGAGTTCGATTCAAGGGAGATTTGGGGGCAAAGTCACCAGCCAAAGAGGCACAAGAACCTCATAGATGACACCCACCAAAAACCCAAGAAATCGTCCTAAAACACCGCCAACAAAGAGCTCCGAAAATCAACACAAAAGAAAGTGGGAAAACCACCTTGAGGAACAACGCCGAACCATCTATACATACCATGAAGGTTCGTATAAGGTCTAGCTTGCCACCCAAACATCCATCCCTCTCTCTAGATCTCACATGAAGCTCTCAAGCTAGTCCTACGACAATCCTAAGGAAAATAGGAAGGAAAATAGGAAAACAAATGAGCTAGGGTTCCAAGAGTTGGCTGCCATCCACCCACTCAATGAGTATATATGGAGGCACCCAAAAGACTAAACTACCCTCACCTAATAACTAGGGATACAAGCCCCTCGAGGGCGGATTTGGAAGTCTTCGGAATTTCTTCATCGGACGGATGCCCGGCGACCGCAACCTGCTTAGCCTCGACGCAAGCCTTGCGATCCCGACGCGTGTCCTCCGCTTCGAAGCATCTTGACGCCGGCGGCCAGGGCGGTCAGACCGCCCCCCTGGGCGGTTAGACCGGCCAGGGAGATCTGACCGGCCCCAGGCGGTCTGACCGCCCCTCCTGGGCGGTTGAACCGGCCAGGGTGGCCGCACCTCCTCATCGAGTCTTCGGCCTCGGTCTTGTGGCTCAACCGAGTAACCCAGTGGTTTTCTGGTGAACCACTGCAAACCCCGCGAACTCGGTGTAGCCTCCGCCAATCTCCACTCATGACTCGGATCCCACGTAGTCCCGGCTCGCCCTTGGTTTTGAGGCTCTACCAAGAAACCGTCCACGACTTCATCTTGCTGTTCATGCCACCATGCGTCCCGCACTTGACCCCACTGGCCACCGGGTCCCTCGAACGAAGCCTACTTGTCTTCTCCACACCTGGAGGCCTCACCGCAACGACCTTTCGCGCTTGCTCTTCACCTGCACCAACACGAGTCAAGCCGCAACCTGCACCTGCAATACTTAGCCAAGAATAAGTCCACACAACGTTGTCAATCACTCATCACACAAGGAAGCGACCATCCACCGGTCCTCGAACCACACATGGTCCTCAATCTCCCCCTTGATGAGTGCATTGACAACACACATGATTTGTAACCAAAGAGAAAAAAGTAAAGAAAAGAAACTACTAAAAGCAAAACTCCAACAAGTGATCGAAAGCCAAAGAAAGGCAAAGAGCAAGATCACTTGAAGAAGAACAAGTCTCGGACCCCTTAGGCAAGGGCAACGGCTCGACACATCCGAGACAAAACATGCTCAAGCAAAGAGCAAAAACCACCAAAAGCACACAAGGCCACGAGTAAAAAAACTCACACAAAAGCTCCCCCTGCACATATGCAAACTCCCCCTGAACCAATGCATGCAAGAAGGTCACATGGAAATGCATGACAAAGAGCAAACCAAGCTCACACTGCATAGGGCGGTTAAACCGCCTGCACAGGCTGGTTAAACCGCCCCTGGTCATGTGACCGCCCCCTGGGAGGTTAGACCGCCCCATGTGACCGCCCTGCAAAAACTTCTCTGAAAATTGCCGAACAACTTTGGACACCTTCCATTAGCTCCCAGGTGCCCAAATCATGCACACACTTCTCCCCCTTGTTGACAATGCATGAATCAAGGCAAAATGCGAAAGTTTCAACATATAGCTTCTCAAATATACAAAATTCATCACAAGGAGCTACACAAGTCCAAACGAGCAAGTTAGATACTCTACAGGTTCGTAATGACCTCAACTACATGATCACCAAGTTTCACAACCATTGGACAAGGCTAAAAAGGATTTGAGTAATTTTGCGAAAATTTACCCTCTCATGAGCAAAAACCTAAACATGAGCAAAACATGTCAAAATGGCAAAGCCACACAAACTTCATGCTAGGAGAGCCATTCTAATCATGAGACCATCACAAACACCCACGAGCACCCATGTCATGTCAAAGCCACCGAGCCATGTGCCTACTTCTATGTATGAGACTTCTCACTGGTAGGCATCATGCAACAGTTTAGCACCCAAAGCAAATTAAATTCAACACATACGAAATGGGAGCACATTTTCCAAGCATTTTCATTTCATTTTCAGATTTATAATTGGTACATGAAATGTCTTTGCGACAAAAAGGAACTTATGCCCCTCCACAAGATAAAGCAAGAGGGCTAAACATTCATGATGGCAAATGAGCCTTTGGCCCCATATGATCAATAAACTAGCTATCCAACCACAAATTAAGCATAGCAAAGCCACTAAAACATGTCAAGATCATATAAAGGCGTTTACACATGAGAGGGCATATATGTGACATTTTTCAAAAATATAGCCATCAACCATGGATCATTCATCAAGATCATCAAGAGCTAAGCCAAACTAACCATAGCATACCAAACAAGCTCACAAAAACATATATAGCATCCCATGGTGAACAATGTATATAGGAGAAGCTTTTCCTATCCAATGCATATGATAGAAAATGCATGCAACCTAAGATTCAAAAATGCCTATACATCATGTTACATATGTTATGCCAAATGCAGGAAATGCACAAAGGAAAGCTATACGTATGCTACATAAGGAGCTTCACCACCAACTTAGGAAACCAACCACACACACAAAACTCGCAAAAGACCGGCTCCTCGAGGGGAGGCAAAAAGGGCTCGACACCACCGGCAAAAGAGCCAAGGAGCACAAAACCCACAACCTCCCCCTAAACCCATGCATTAAGGCAAAAAAGCACACAAAGCTCACCTTACACACATGAGATAGGGCAAAGAGCTAAAAGAACCAAGTGACTTGACCAAGGCCACACACTTGAAGGTCACAAATTCACTTACCTTTATCATTTCTTCAGAAGTCACTCATCCTTATCCACCATCCCCGAAAGTGATGTACCTCCATGTCACCACCGGGGCATGAGGCCGAAGAACCACCCCCGATATCAACCAAATGTTCTCCGAGCATCCCACCTGCAACTCAAAACCAAGAGCGTGAACGAGCAAATGACTCAACACTGGGGTTAGTCCCAAAGGTGTGAAACCAGTGTCGGGCCATTTCCTCAAAAGTAGGGTTAGCAACATTCTTCCCACCCTGCCTATCAATACAACGATCCATCTTGTCAAACCTATCAAACCTGGAACCACCATGGGAAAACGACTCCCGTCTCACTGGAGGAGTATGAGTACCATGAAAAAGAAAGCATGGTCCGTAGCCCCTCTGAGACTCAAAGTTGTGACCTCTCCCAAACTCGTATTGATCACGAGGTGGAGAACGTCTAGCAAACTCAACACCACCAGACTCAAAGTGTCTACCATCTGCACCATGACCAAGGGAACTGAGAGCACCAGCATCACGACCTCGAAAACAGAACTGCCCAGAAATCTGGGGAGGGCCGGTCTTACCGCCTAGCCAGGCCGGTCTAACCGCCCTTCCCTGGGCAGGGGCGGTCTGACCGCCTAGCCAGGACGGTCTGACCGCCCTCTCCAGACCACCACTGCGGCTACGGGATTTCTCATATCCCCATGCCAGATCCTTACGCACAAAGCCCTTTCCCTTAGGCAGTGGCATACGAGGCTCAGGCACACCATGAGAAGGGTGGTACCTGTCCTTGTTCGCCCACTCCTTAGCCATTCTCGCCTCTCTCTCTTTCTCTTATAGCAAAACTCTCTCTTGTGACCATCCTTTCCACAAAACTCACAATGGAAAAGGATTGGTTTGGGCTTAGGCTTGGGGTGAGGCTCTTCACTTGGTTTCTCACTAGGCTTTTCACTAGGTTGGTTTGGCTTGGATGCAAACTTGTCTTTGGGTGTGGGTTGTGGTGGAACTGAAACATTCCCGAATTTCCTTTCTCTCTCACCACTGCCCTCACCAACCTTATCCAATCCCAAAGCCCAACCATCAAAGCGCTTACAGCTAGCAATCATCATATCAAGCTGAGGTTCTTGACTCGACAACCAACTCAGTGCTTCATGCAACTTATCATTCTCATCTTGCAAGCGACCAACACATTTTGCAAGATCCAAATTCTTCCAAGCATGCAACTCACATGTAGAACAAGAAGTAGGAATAGGCACTTTCAAATCAGTTTCTAGCGAACCAATGCGAGAATGAAGCTCAACAATTTTCTCATGCAAACCAGGGCAAGAAGTGCAAGCACCAAGCAAAGTGGGTATAGATTGTAGCTCAGCCAACTCAACCCTAAGCACATCTAGTTCCTCACACTTGGAGGCATACTTCTCCCTAAGATCAGTCAAGTCAGCTAGGAACGTAGAGCAATCAGCACAATCATTTTCATCAGAAACAACGGGGCTAGCCTTAAGCGAATCAATTACAAGCTTGCTATCAAGAACCTGTGTTTCTAGCTCAGCCACTCTAGTCGTAGCATCCTCGAGCAAAGATCTAAGCTCCTTCCTAAGCTTCTTAGCCTCTCTAAGCATGTGATCGCGATTATCAAGCAAGTCAACCAACTCCTCATTCTCCTTGCGCAAAGAAGAGAGCTCATCACATACCTCATCCTCGGAATCCAAGTCTGAGGCGTCCTTCTGGCTTCTCTTGCTGCTCGAACTGCGAGCCATGCCGCAGAAGTCGTCCTTGAGGCTTAGGCCCGTCACACAAAGGCCGTTGAGATACTTGCCGAGGTTCTTCTTCCTCTTCTTCTTCTTGTCGTCCTCTTCGTCTTCATCACTCGAGCTTGAAGACGTGTCCTCGGAATCGGACTCGATGTCGCTTGATCTCTTCATCTTCTCTCGAGACCGTGTCTTCTTCCCATGTCCATGATCCTTCTTCTTGGACTTCTTCCTCTTGTCCTTGAACTTGTTCTTGTCGTGGTTATTAACCTCTGGACACTCGGCGAAATAGTGTCCAGCCTTGCCGCACTTGAAGCATGTCCTCGTGTTCCTCCTCATGTTAACTCAGTTCTTGTGCAGCCTCTCGAACCGCCTCGTCAGGAGCGCCAGCTCGTCCTCACCAAGCACATTGAACTCCTCATCTGGCATAGACATCAAAGAGGACAAAGAGAGCATCCTGGTGGATGGGTTAGTGTTAGCCTTTCCCTTCGAACCACCCACTAGTACAATACTCCACATCAATGACCAAACGGTTTGGTCACGGTACTTGCAAATTTGGTCACGGAACACTTTTTTATGACCAACTTATGACCAAATTGAATTGGTCACAGAAGCTCCGTCACATTTGGTGCACCATGACCAATCGGTCATTTCGGTCATACAAGTGGAACTTTTCCATGACCAACACGTTTTCCGTCATAGAAGTGTATTTCTTCTATGACCAAGCCAAATGGTCACGAAATTGGTCACAGAAGGGGTTGCCACGTGGCACGGCCCATGCTGGCAGCTGACGTGGCAAGGCGAGTCCTGACATGGATACGATGACGTAGCTCTTTGACACAGCGCCACGTGTCGGGCTCTGAATGGTCCAGGTGTCGCACTCAGGTTTGTCCATGTGTCGCACTCTGCTTTGGCCACGTGTCGCGCTCAGGTTTGTCCACGTGTCGCACTCTGGTTTGTCCACGTGTTAGGCTCGGAATGGTCCACGTGTCGCACTCCGGTTTGTCCACGTGTCGCGCTCAGGTTTGTCCACGTGTCGCGCTCTGAATGGTCCACGTGTCGCGCTCAGGTTTGTCCACGTGTCGCACTCAGGTTTGTCCACGTGCCGCACTCAGGTTTGTCCACGTGTTGCGCTCTCGTTGCTCCACGTTTCGCTCTCTGGTTGATTCACGTGGCTGGTTCTCGTGCTGCCACGTGTCAGCCTGCAGTGGCGCCGCGCCGCTAGCTCTTGCTGCGCCACGTGGCATCTTCCTGTTGCGCCACGTGGCATCATCTGCTTTCGCCACGCGGCGGCTTCTACTGGCACCACGCGGCTGCTTCATAGGAGACAGGTATTTCTGCATATATAACATATTCATATGACAAAATGCATATAACAGACGACACAAACATGTTTTGGACTCGCAACACAACCCTGTTCACAGACGACACAACCATGTTCACACAAGACACATACGAATAAGCAGAACACAAGACAAGTTTAGATCCGACGGCAAAGACAAGTCTTGCATGAAGTGCTCAAACTCAACTCAAGGACCACCGCACCGTTAAGATTGAAACCAAACGCACCGTTAAGATTGAAACCACTCGCACCGTTCAACCTCAAAACGATCCGAAGGCGGTGTCGTTCTCCTCCATTGTCCTCTTGTATTCTTGCATCTCCCTTTGGGTCCTCTCAAGTGCTTCCTCCGTCTCCTTAGACTTTTGCTTCAAAGCAAATCCACTTCAGCTTGGAGGGCGGCGGCACCTTGTCTTTCATTTGCAAGTTGCTCCCGCAAAGACCCTTTCTTTCGCCGTTGGTTGTTTTGTCGGGCTTATGGGCTGCATGCCAATATTCTTCAAGAAAATGTTGCCGCTAGTCTTGGGAAGCACCGCAGAGACAACCTCTCGCACTTGAGACAAGTGCACCGCCTTGAGCAAGAGGCCGATCCTTCAAAGAGTCCATGGCGACTGCCATCATCAAAGTGTAATGCAACAATTAGCTCAAAGGAAATAGCATTAAGAACTATAAAGCACGACAGATCAAAGGTTAACATGGCAACACAATGAATTGATCATAATCTTTGAAAGAGAACAATAGAGCTACAAATGACCTATTTCTTAAGAACTATATGGCAACACAATGAATTGATCAAAGGAAATAGCATTAAGAACTATAAAACATATGAATTCAAAGCAACTCCGCCTAACAATACTATATTAACATGCGGACAATTCGTAAATAATAACTTCAAGACACATCCAATTTAGTCAAGGTCACTTGAAAACAACAAACATGCTCTACGAACAACCCAACTCAACAAAGCAAAGCACCTCGCCTCACATTCATGTGCAATTAGGGAACAGAGAAACAAAATACAGTTGTGCATTTGCCCTTCATGTGCATTTCACATTTTTTCTCAAACACAAGCATTGTCAAACAGGAATGGACACGTATTTGCATCCTCCTCCATGTTTGCAGTAGGTACCTAATACCTGCTAGCTTCAGCACAATGCAAATACCAGTAACCAGACTGTTATGATATATGTGTGTGCACGAGCTAATGGGGTTCTTCTGCACTTGGTCTGATATGATATATGTTTGTAGAAATTAGCATATTACATGGAAATATGTGATCATCCTATCTATCATTAGACAGTGGAGATTAATAACCTTTGTTGTACCGTAGGCAACCGTGCAAGCTCCAATGCAAACAAATCACATATGAGATTCAGTTAATTTCAGAGATGCTGGGAAATTAGACTTACTATTGCTTCTTTTGCAATGTCACTAACACCTTTCTTGCGGCTGGTGTGGCATTCTTTGAAGATCTCCACCGCATCAAGATCCTCCTCGGCTCCAGCAGCGTCTTCTTCGAGCTGTCCAGCAATACCATCTTCTCCATCACCATTTCCTTCATTGGCACGTGCTGCAGCCCTTTTCTTTTGTTTCGTTAGGCGAATAATGCACAAAGCGTTGAAAAAAGTAGCAAAGATGGAAGGGGTTAAAAAAGTTGCATAACCGAATAGTGGCCTCTTACATAATCATGCGCGGTGTGCAATATAGCAGCGAGCACTGTCGCCCGGTGAAACTTGACGCCGGCACGGTTTACCTTGTTTGATTCAAATTGTTCGCTGCAACAAGTGACAAAGTTCAGCATTAAACACAACAAGCAGACTTGAGATGGTACCCAACAAGCAATTCAAAAGTTCCACTGTTGATATAACGAAACAGTAGCAGATAGGCATACCATGGTTTTTGGATCTAACCATTTTTGAACCAGCTAATTCCACTGTGCATCAGTCATGAATGGTACAGGAGAAGTGGTTCTGATTTGGTCAATAGGAATGCTAGTGAAGTACTTTTTTTCAACTTGTAGTGCATCTGCTTTACCTCGGATTGCATAACACTCAAGCAAGCAGCCTTAGTTGCCTTGTCCTTAATGTCAAAGCTCAGCCTTCCCTGAAAATTATTGATCGAGATCATTCATTAGTTGGAGAAGATTGTCTCACAGTTTAATATAACACGAAACACGTACACAGTATAGAAAAACTTACACTTAACTTTCCATGAAAGTTCTCAAAAATTGGTTTGTTACACAATTTTTTGTAATCTTTCCAATGGGGTAAGATAGGAACATGATCCCTAACAACGATCCCAGCCTCAGAAGCGAATTTGGCAACTTGGATTGGGTCATGTGGCCTGTTGTAACCCTCAGCGACTGTTATGGGCAACCTCTTTTGCATAGAGCGCACCATATTGTCAAGTAATTTTCCAGTTGTCTTTGTTCTTGGCTTTCTTGGAGCTCTTCCAAGCAGACTCTACAATCAAGAATCGCAAGAAGACTCTACAATCGTACTAAGCACACAGTAGTAACACTTAACTTAAAGTGACGCATTAGTAATCATTTAAACATGACTGAATTTCAGATGAACAAATGTTTAACATTGCATATATCACCTCTGATGAGGGATCATACCAGATAGCATTCAATATCAGCAACAGATCAATTAAAGTAGCAAGACAACAGAATGCAAATGGACAACACTTGCCTTTATCACCTGTTTGCGTCTGGTCTTCATGGTTCTCATCTTCACCTCGCTGAAGGTGCTCCTCTCGTTCACCAACACCATAAGTGTCATAATCACCCCGGTAGGACCAATCATGCCCTATTGACTGTCCAAACCATTGTCATCTTCTTGTGGCCGATCTTGATTGTTTGTTTCGCAGCCCCATCTCGATTGGCTCTTTCAGTTGGAATTTGCATGGACCTTGTTCTCACACCAGGAGGTCTCTCAACTGGTGTAGCAAACCTTAATCTCTTAGTTTGTGTTGTTCCTTGTGGTGCTATATCTTCTGCAGGTACATCATTTGGGGCCGGAGAAAGAACTCGCTTGAGTCTGCTCGAACCTCCAGGTGCCATTTCTTGAGTCGCTTTAGTGCGCCTTGTGCTGATTTTCTTTCGTGTACCGTTTTTTTGGAGGCTACAGTAGGAGAAAAACAAATCTTGTAAGCATGTGAATGAATTAGAAATCCATGTACAAAATGAAATGCTATACAAGCAATTACAGAATGCCACTGTGGATCCCATCCCTATGTACCTCAATAATCATAAGGGGTACAGGATCGTCGTCTAACGATGAATCATCATCGGTGTCTCCCTGAACCTGCTCCCCAGCTTCAGGGAGATACTCCGAATCATCTTCAGCACGTCTACCCCCTTTTCCTGCCCTTATTCCCGCTGAACTTGCTGACTCATGTGATTTTACAGTTGATGTAAATTTGTGGAGGCCAAGTTCTTCAAATCTTCTTCTATTCGCTTCTATTTGTAACTCCCGCTGCCTCGCATAATCACATTTTTGAGTTTCTATAGGTACAACAAGTTGTCCCAACCCATTATCAGTTACTAAAGCAAATAAATTTGAGATACATACATATTGCAAGAAAATTCATTACCAAATAGATCAGAGACTACTACTGCATGTGATTAAGATCAAAACAAGAGAGAGAACAGAGAGAACACAGAGCTAAAAAGCATGTAGATCATCAGATAATTTGGATGTTCAGCACAATTTGTTCTCTAGTGCATTTGAAAATTCTGAGCAACAAAACTTCAATAATGATATCACTATTTTCATAGTCATCCAATCAATTCAGCTAAGCATTACCAGAAATGTCTTCAGATCTAAAAGCATTAGCATCTAGGTGGGAAATGTCTGACGATATAAAAGCTTTAGCATCTAGGTGAGATAAAAGCATGTCTAATGATCTACATCGTGCAAAAACAATAGCATCTAGGTGGGAAATGAGGTTATTACTCTAGGGTTTCCAGGTATATTTCAATAATCCTCAAGTATTCAGGGCATTCAGAGCATTCAGAGAAGCAGAACCCATAAAAATTCTAAGACTGAGAAGGCATTCAGAGCAAAATACTATAGCCTCAATCCTAACCCTAACAGCTACGATCATCAGAGGTGTGGATCCGGCCAAATCATCGATCCTGAATCCTAAGATAGACTAGAAACCCTAACAAATGCTAGCGTGGCCTGGTGTATTGGCGTACCTGGTGCAACACGCCTTCTAGTAGTTACCATACTTCGTCAAGGTGGAAGAGAGATGAGGTCGGTGGCGTCGTCGACGTAGCAGATCCGGTTCGGTGGCTGGCGAGGAAGCAGAACCCGACCGTCGAAGAGGTGATGGAGAGGAAGCAGAACCCGACCGTCGCAGAGGTGATGGCGAGGAAGCGAACCCGCCGTCGAAGAGGTGACGCCCGCAGAAGCGCACCCGCCGTCGAGTTGCGAACCCGGCCGCGGCGTCGTGCCTCGTCGAGGTACGAACCCGCCGGGCGTCGTGCATCGTCGAGGTGTGAATCCGGCCTTGGCGTCGTGCGTCGTCGATCTGCGCTGGGCGGTGGGCGGTGGGTGTCGACGAGTTGGGGATCTGAGCGCGGCGGCGGGTAGGGTTTGGAGAGGGAGAGGGGGACGAGTTGGGGATCTGAGTTGGAGAGGGAGGGGGACGAGTTGGGATCTGCGGCGGTGGTTTCGAGATTTCGAGACATTTCTGGAGTGGGTGAGGGAGTGCGCCATCGAGATATTTCACTGGCAGGTGGGCCCCGTAATGAAATTAGTGCGGGAGACAAAATGAGTTGGGCTGGTTTTGGAGGAAAGTGGGGTGGGGTTTCGCGCTCGAGCCTGGGAGCCTGAAAAGGTAATAAATTTGAAAATAATTTCAAAATTTGAGATCTTCAAACAACATTTTCAAACACGAAACGATTTCAAATTTAAAAGTCATGAACAACGAAATTATACAACTCGCCAAGATCCTCAAGTTTCATTTTAGGCAACCACTTAATCCAGGTCATTGTTAACGACTCAAATTTTAAATTTTAAAATGTAATAATTTCAAATAGAAATTTGGGTGAGTAAATAAAGTCAAATCAAAAGGTTGTGAATACCAAAGTTTCATAATTCATCATGATCTATAAACTTTATTTAGACCACTTTGTCATTTGAGATAGTGGTTATAATATGTAATACAAATTTGAAAAACCCCTCACATATTTCGTAAAGGCAGAACAGACATTTCCATCCCTGAATGTTACCTCGAAGGTCAAGTTCGTCCTTGAACTATCAAATAGGCCAATCTAGTCCCTCGACTTTTATTTCTAAGGGAAACTCATCCTTATGCTAATGTAGCATGAAGAGGTTAATGTGAAAAGTCCCTTCTACCCTTGATCCTTCAAGATCCTTCCTTTCCTTCTCATTCATTTCCTTCTCAATTAGGCAACCACTTAATCCAGACGGATCAGAAAGTGGATACATGCTCAACTAATTAACCGCGATTTGACTCGGTCATTGGCAGCTTAGCACATATATAGGCCACAGTGTCACTCCATATGTCACTCCATATGGACCATGGCTGTTGCGTTTGACTGGATTATTACCATGTGTTGCCGACATCTAGTTTTGATTAAGTTCATTCTCATAAAGTAGCATTTGTAATTTAGTGTGGTGTGGCCGCACGGGTGTGTCCACGACAACCTGGTCATGCATGTATATGATGTATTCCTAGTTATACCAAGACGTCAGGTCCATAGCTTAACTATGAGGCTTAACTATGAGGCAAACACGGAATTGGGAAGGGAAACCAAAGATGGTAAGGGTAGAAAAGACATTTTGTATTATTCTCATGACAAAATGGAGAGCAATATTAGTACAAGGCTTAATTTGACACAGAAATAAAAGTTGAGGGACGAGATTGGTCCATTAGAAAGTTCATGAGCAAAGTGGGTGAACATAGGATTAATGAGCAATGTATACCATCACTTTCTCAAATCAAAAAATGACCTAAATAAAGTTTGTAGAGCTTGACGAGTTATGAAACTTTGATATTCATCACTTCATCAGCTGTAATCATTTCGGGTTTCAAAACCTTGTCTAAAATTGTCATTTTTAAAAACAATTCAAATTTTGAATTCTCAAACTTGATCACATGACAAAAGACCAAAGTCAACACATTAGCTTGATAGAGCATGATTTTAGAAAATTTTAGAAAAAAAATCATTCAATTTGGAGTTCGAATGTGGGAGAAAAACTAGTTACAAGTTTCATGTAGAAATTAAATAGAGAAATCCTCATGTTTTAATAGAATCTAAAATCATTAGACTTGCTCTTGACGTACTGGAATATGTAGAAGATGTACAACAAAGACAACAATGCACCAGCTAAGTCAAATAAAATATAATGGCGTGGCGGTATGACTCATTTTTCTCATCCCGGAGGTTTTGAGTTCGATTCCAACTTATCACAAAGTTTTTGCTATTTTTTCCTTTATTGTAAAAAATGCTGAAACAATATAATAAAAAATTGGTCGCTCCTAGCGGCTCGAACCCGTACCGCCCCGAGGGCATTAAATTGTACCGATGACCGCCGCGCTTCGAGAGCACTCGGAGAGCACATGACCGAAGGGCCCATCATCGATCCGACCCGAAGAAGTTCATCGTCTACCTCCGAAAACACCCAAATCGAAGCCGTTTCAGAGGGTTGGAGAATAGACAGAATGCTCACTACAATTTTCAGGCACCCTTTTCCTACTCTTCATTCCGATCCAACCATGGGATCCCTTCATACTAGTACCGCTTCAATTCCACTCCCACCACTACTCGTTCTCCTCTTCTTCATCCTCCTACCACCGGCAGCCTTTCCCTCCCGCTATCCCGTACTCGATCCGCGCGATGGAAAAGCTTGCCGCGGCCGCGGATTCGCCCGCGCCTCCCGCAGCCTTCCCTTCGCCCCGTCGTCGCATCTCCACCGCCGCCGGGCCGGCGGATTCGCCCGCCACCATCGCGGATCCCGGCCCCCGTCGGATCCCGCCCGATCCGCCAGCGCAGGCCGCAGCGACGGCGATGGCGACGGCGACGGCGACGGCGCCTCTGAAGCTTCTCCGCCCAGGCATCGATAGGAGGTTCCGGGGCACTGACATTGCACTCGCCCTTAAGGTTGGGGCTAGAGGCATCCTCGTCTCCGGTGAGTTTTCAGCAGCTCTCATGGGGGGCTGCATCCAGCTCGTGACTCCAGTCCCGGAGGATGGAACCAGGTACGGAACTGATGTGCTGCTTGATTTGTTCATGGACTGATGCCATTTCAGCTAGATGCCATTTCAGCTATTGCTTGATGTGCTGCTTGATTTGTTCATGGACTGAGAATGCCATTTCAGCTAGATGGTAGCTTGTCTCAATAAATCAACTTACATTGGACTGAGGATGGAATCATGGTTCATGGACACTGACTGACTTTTGCTGTTTCAATCAACTTTGATACTGAGTATAGTGAGTATGTTGAAAAATTGCTAATTTGCATTATGCTATTTGCAGGTACACATGGGGCAGGATCTCGGTTGCTCTACTTTTGGCGTCGGTTGTGTCAGCCTTCTGGGAGAGGTCCTAGGCCTCCAAGGGGGAAGAGTTATGCAACTTTTTGGCATCCATGGCCACACCTATGCAGAATCTGATAGTGCTCAGACTCCCTTGGTTCTTAATCAAGAATTGGGGACTGCTCACTTTGTACTCAGGGGCATGGATCTGGGTGCTGGTGTACTGTCTAGTACTCCCAGGCACCTTGCCAGTGATCCAGATGCGTATTCAGGTGGCGGCACTAACACAGGCTGGACTCTATATCGGCAACAAGCTCTTCGACATCCCGAGCACACTCCGAGACATCTCCACAATGGCGGCCGGCCTTCGGGACAATCCTTCTTGCATGGCTTCAAAGAACACCGAGCCTACACAGCCTATACAGTTGCATGGCATCATAGTTGTTCAATGATGCTTTTGAAGAAGCTCAACGCCTAGCTGTTGAAATAGGAAGTTATTAACCCTAGAAGTGTGAACTAGTGCATGCCTTTGCTGTAATATATCCAGGCTTGTGAACTAGTGCATGCCTTTAGCAAAGTAGCAAGTTAATCCTAGAATGCTTTAGTTTCATCATGCTTTTGTGAAGTGTGAGTGTGAACTAGTGCATGCCTTTGCTGTAAAATATCCAGGCATGAGTAATATAATAGTGTCAACTTATGATGTACTATATATTTGTCTCAATGTGCTCTGTGAACTTGAGTAATATAATATAATGTGAGAGCAAGTTAGTGTTTGTAAATTGCTGTTTTTTTATCTTTTCTTTGAAGCCTCTCGATGACAGACCATGTATTAACATGTGCTCGTGAACACTAATGACAGCCATCGTTGTACCTTTCGTGATAGCCAGCAGTGTATTAACATGTCCTCTGTGCAAAAAATAGCATTGGAAACACTACTGTAAACAGACAAACAAGCAACATTTCAACAACATGTTGTCAAATAAATGACAGGTTCATTGAAGGAAAATGGCAGCCAGGTTCATTGAAGCAAAATGACAGCCAGGTTCATTGAAGCAAAATGACAGGTTCACATGAGGTACATCACTGAATGAACAGGTTCATCAAAATAAAATTGGAATTCTAGACAACCCTTTGCAGCCAACAAAGGGCCTTATTACATCAAAGGAGGTAACAACTTCAAATTACTACATGACAAGGTTCTTCAGTGGGTTCAAGCAGTTTCAGAGGTCATCATCGCTGTCAGCAGGTTGGCACATGTCATCTTCAGTGTTTTCATTGTCACTATCACTACAATATTGCATCACAGTGTCATCATCTTCATCTTCCTGCTCATCATCATCATCCGAAATGCTTGGCTTGCTTCCTTTTGCCTATTAGTTCATCTAAACGACCTTCAACTCTAGTAGCCGCCCCACCATGATCATTGACCTCGGCCCCATCACCATCCATTTGCCGCCCATCACCATCACCTTCCCGCACTACGTGCCGTGTTTCCGAAAGCTGGTCATCTTGGTAAGCAATGTCACTTTTTTCAGCCACATCGTACATATCCCTATGTTCAACTTTCGAACCACTCGCCGTCCTTGCCAAGAAGTGTGTCCTCCATGTAGAATACCTTTCTTGCTTGAGTTGCAAAGATGTATGGGTCGACTTGTACCGAATGACCGAATGTTGATGGATTTGAAGTGTCCATCATCACTGATGCCTCTTGTCTTGCCTACTTGATTGTACCAATCACACCCGAAGAGAACCACGGTTCGAAGGCATTGTCGATTGGAGTTATACTTCAACTCAATAATCTCGTTAAGGACTCCATAAAAATCAATGTTATGATCTCCATGACTACCGTCGGACCACTATACCACCGTTCGAGTCCGCAAGTATTTCTCACGAGCCACGGTGTTATAACGGACTCCATTCACAATGCAAGATGAACAAAACCTCACTCGACGATGAGGACCATGAGACGAGCAACCAATCCGTCATCAACCTCCTCTTCGGATGCTCCATGCGCTTCTTGGTGATCCGAGGTTCAAACGAGAGAATACAAGGTTACGACCAATGAAGAACTAACAATGATAACTTACGAAGAAAACACATAAAGACAGTTCTAGCTAGTGACTACTACTTCAGGACACACTTACATGGCCCCTAAACCATCCAGCAAACCCAGTAGCAAGTCTTTTGTCAATATCATGTGGACCTTCCTCCAATAACTATTGCCTGTAGGTGCTGTCAGAACAAAGAATAAACATCAGGAAAGCTTAACATGCATGCAATTCATGAGATTATAGTTTTGCAAGTAAAGACGATACTTACTTGACATATGGCTCAACCTTTCTACTATTGTTTAGCACAAACCAAACTAGCCGGTCCATCATTTCATCATCGATGTATTGTTCCCTGCTGGCTCCAATGAGTTTAACACAATGCTTGAAAACAGAGATCTCACTAGCTGGTGCCTCATCTTCTGCTTGACTGTCACCCCGGTTTAATCTAGTGCTGACATCTGCCATATACCTCGAGCAGAATATCATGGTGTCACTTGCAACATAAGCCTCGGCAATTGATCCTTCAGGCCTAGCCCTATTCGCCACAGAGTTCTTGAAAGTACCCAACCTCCTCTCTATTGGGTACATCCATCCATACTGTACAGGGCCTCTAAGCAAAGCCTCATCAGGTAGATGCACAGCCAGGTGCACCATGACATCAAAGAAAGCAGGAGGGAAAATTTTCTCAAGCTTGCAAAGTATTACTGGGATGTCTTTCTTTAGCCTTTTCACAACATATTTCTTCGATTTTCGCTACACAATTCCCTGAAGAAATTCCCAAGTTCTGCAATTGCTTCGTACACATCTTCCCTTACCAATCCTCGTAAAGCGACGGTATGATCCTTTGCGGTAATACATGGCAGAATGAGTTTTCGGCTTCCCCGTAACTTAGTGCCATCCGCACTTATGGAACTACCTAGGTTGGCCGCAAATCCGTCCGGAAACTTCAAATCTTTGAGGAGCTTGCGGAATCTTTCTTTATTCTTCTTGGTCAGTACGTAGAAAGCCTCTGGCATCCTAGTCCCATCTCCATCCTCTCGCAAGTGAAAATTTTGTCTAATACCCATATCATACAAATCCAACCTTGCATTCTCGGTGTCCTTGTTCTTGCCCTCAATTTTGAGAAAGATGCCAAGGAGGCTATCACAGATGTTCTTCTCTATGTGCATAACATCAAGATTGTGTGGCAGCAACAAATATTTCCAATATGGTAGCATCCAAAACCCAACTTTGCGACTGAAGATTATGGGGGGCTCCCCACGCTTCCTTTTCTTGGTTGGCTCATTCTTCCCTCGGCCTCACATCCTTCACCCTCTCTAGCCGCCGCAGACCTCCTTAGTACTGAACTTGACTGGTGCATTCCTAGTTTCACGGCGGCCATCAAAAGCCAAGCTGTTCCGCCAAGCATGATTCCTCGGAAGAAAACGGCGATGGCCAATGTAACCAATCTTGCCCCGCAGTGCCCGTGACAAAGGATCTTTGTCACAATGGATGCATGCATAATAACCTTTCATGGTTCAC
This sequence comes from Cenchrus americanus, assembly GCA_947561735.1. Lineage (NCBI taxonomy): Eukaryota > Viridiplantae > Streptophyta > Magnoliopsida > Poales > Poaceae > Cenchrus > Cenchrus americanus. The sequence goes on along the minus strand of OX387242.1, from coordinate 149,706,881 downwards.
CTAGACATGGTGCTTAATGCTGGATAGTCATGTACACACCACAGCACAGCGGCTCGAAGATCAAACTTTTTACCAGTAATGGCATCATATGTGCTAACTCCACTCCAAAGTGCAAGTAGCTCTTCTATCAAAGGCTCAAGAAAGAGGTCAAAATCTTTTCCTGGAGATGATGGACCCGGGATAAGCAAAGTCATGAAACAGTTTGCTGGATTGACAACCTCCCATGGTGGCAAGTTCAGAGGTGTCACAAGCACAGGCCACATACTATATTGAGTGCTCATGTTGCCGAACGGGTTGAAACCATCTGTAGCTAAGGAAAGCCTCAAGTTCCTTGGATCATCTGCAAAAGATGCAAACCGTCTATCGAAGTCTTCCCATGCCAACCCATCAGCTGGATGGCTCATTACATCTTTGACCGGCCTCCTACTGACCTTGTGCCATTGGGTCTGCTCAGATGTTTGTTTCATGGCAAACATCCTCTTCATCCTCGGTATGAGTGAGAAGTGCCTCAAGACCTTGTGTGGAACATGCCTGTTACCATCAGCATCTTTCCATCTAAATTCACCACATATTGGGCACACTTCTAGCTTCTCATAATCCTTTTCAAACACCTCTGACTTACGAAACAGCACATAGTTGTTCTTGCACACATGGATCGATTCATATCGAAGGCCCAATTCACGAATATACTTCTTCGCCTCATCATAAGAATCTGGAAATTGACACTGAGGGAATCCTGAGGACAACAACTTCATCAAAGCATCAAATGTTGTATTGCCAACTCGATAGCGAGACTTGATGTACAGAAGTCTCACTAGAAAGGAGAATCTAGATTGCGGGATCCCGGCAAAGTGGCCGCTTGGCATCCGCGAGAACTTTGGCAAACATTGGACTCTCTCCATCTTCCTCTCCGCTTTGTACAAATCTGCTATCATCTCCGTGACTTCATCATCATCATCATCATCATCTTGTTCATCCTCGCCCAAATGTATCCATGGATCATAATCATCTCCCGCATGAGGCACCACCTCCTCTCCACCTTCAATCACTTCAAAGCATCCGAGCCTCTCCATGATGAATCCAACGAGTGTAAGCGGACATTTCAAAGAGTAGTACATGCTCACTCACTAATTGCCGAGACCGAAAATGCCGATTCATACATCCGCGGCATGGACACCTAATCTCGCCGCCTTCGGGTATCTTCTTCTAACGAATTCCATGAACCCTTCCACTCCGGTGATGTACACAGTGTGAATGGTCTACGATAGACCCATCTTCGATCCATCCGTTTTGACATACATGTAGAACTTATAAGCAAACAAAATTTTAAACTGTTCATTACTCAACATGTTTACTGAAAAAAATAAACACGATCTGAAACTGAAACTTCACTGACTCAAACTGAAACTTCACTGACTACACTAATTGGAAAATAAACACAAGTTCTAACATTGGAAACCACGGACAACGGGAAGAACTCTATCACAAAGACCACCGGAGCATTATTACACTAAACGATTTCTCCAATATTTCAATTATTGGACACAAGACTAACAAGAACACAAGCATTTCCAATCTTGCCAAATCAGAATCGAAAATAAGCACTACACAAATGGAACTAACTTGCTGAATTGAATTTTTGGAGAATACAAAAAAAAAAAGCGGCCGTCGCCGTGCGCCCGCCGGGAGCCGCGGGCCCGTCGCCGTGCGCCCGCCGGGGAGCCGCGGGCCCGTCGGCCGTGCCCCCCGCCGGGGAGCCGCGGCCGGTCGCCGACCTCCCCGCCGTGGACGACCGCCGGGGAGGAGATTCGGATTCGGTGGAGCGTGAATGGCTCGACTCATTCAAGAGAGACTCGCACACTTGTAACAGAGATATTTTATATACAAATAAATTATAAAGTACCCTCCTAACACAAATTATTCGATAGCGCAGTGGTAAGTCTTCACTTGTTGTTTCGAGCGGTCTCCGGTTCAAGACCTCGGGACTCCACTTTTTGCACCCAATAAAAGTCGCGCATGCGAGTGCTAGTTGGGCTGGTCGCCGTCGTGGGCCTCCGCACGAGGACGGGCCAGACCCTACGCGCACATGCGAACTCGCAGTCGTGGGCCTCGGCGCGGTTATGGGCCAGAGCCCATCTAAGGCCCTGCTCACATGCGTTGGGCTAGCTGGAACGGCCCATAGGTTCTGCATAGTGGGACCATGCGTTGGTGGGGCCCACCCTTGGTGAGGGCCACGTGGTAGGTTTGCGGGTCCCACATGACGGTCGGCCCAGTATGATGTTCTGTGACGATTACAGGTTTGGTCATTATGTCATTCGTCTTACCCCTCAATCGTCAACTGTGACCAAATTCAACAATTCATCACTGTTGAATTAACTACTATGACCAAATTTGTATATCGTCATAGAAAGAATAGTCTTCTATGACCAAATATTTTTTTTGTCACTGGAAAGAGAACTTCTATGACCAAAAAGGAAATCGTCACTAGATAATGGTCATAGATGATAGCATTTGTACTAGTGACCAACGAGGGCAAGACTATGGGAATCAGTCGGATCCTCGAGCTTGGCAGTCATGCCCCTATCCACCTCAGCCGACTTGAGCTTCGAGAATAGCTCGTTCACCGTCAGAGTGTCATACTTCTCTGACTCCACAATGGCCTCGAACTTTCCGCCCCAAATCGTACGATCCAAAGAGTGTAAGAGCTTGACCGCTCTATCATGCTCATCATACGGGAGCACGTCCACATTGGCCCTCAAGTTGTTCACGACCACTGTGAACCTCTGAAACAAGGCATCGATGGACTCACCGGGGAGATGAGTGAAGTTCTCGTACTCTCTCCGGTAGGTCGCATACATTTGTGCCTGAACCTGGGCATTCCCAACATGAGCCTCCTTCAGCACCGACCAAATTCTACAAGCCAAGTGCTCGGTGTGCACCCGATCGAACTCAGGCTGACACAAAGCACGAAACAAGTAGTCGATCGCCTTATTGTTGGCGTCAAATCTGTCCCTCGATCCTGGAGCGAGGAAGTCCATCGGCTGAACATAGCCTGTGTCCACCGTGACATCCCAAAGGATCTGACCCTTTCCGCGGAGGAACGCACCCATCCGCTTACTCCACATCTGGTAGTTCTTTCCATCGAAGTCTGGAGGACCCGAACCCCGTTCCTGGTACGCCATCCTTGGATCTTAGACTAGTTAGAGTCAACAAAGACCCGAACCGGCTCTGATACCACTTGAAGGACCGATTAGGCGACCAGAGAGGGAGGGGAGTGAATGGGAGCCGATAAAAATTCTTCTCGAAGGAGATTGAAACTCTGACAAGATGAACCCGCTCGGTCGGACCCCCAAAATCACATGCTCCGCACTTCTACCTTCCGTTTGCCAACACCACGTAGCCACTGGAGTGCTACTGGTCCTAGGAACAAACTCTACCAGCAACCTCAACACACACGCACCCACGACAGCGGAAACACCTCGAAAGCCGGCTGTCAAGAGGGGGGACGGTTAGACCGGGTATAGGGGGCGGTTAGACCGCCTCCACCTGGTAACCAAGAAATCCTCCGAAACACCTCTTCCGAGCACCAAAACGCACCACGGTTTCACCAACAAAGATCTCTGGTCAAGGCCATGCTAGCTACCAGAAAATCTTGGTGAAAACCAAAACTCCACCTAGGGGCCTAGGGGCGCTTAGACCTGCTACTAGGGGCGGTCTAACCTCCTGTACCCAGCAACGAACTCCAACCAAGAGCTCCTAGCAAACAGCACGAGAACGACCCCAAGTTTCACCTAGACGCTCCTCTGATCAAGGCGAACAAACTCACCAAGAGCTCCTAGCAAACAGCACGAGAACGACCCCAAGTTTCACCTAGACGCTCCTCTGATCAAGGCGAACAAACTCACAGAGGAAAATCCGGCGAAACAAAACTTCGACCTGGAAACACCCAGGGTGGTTAGACCGCCCCCTCCAGGCGGTTAGACCGCCTCTCCCAGAAAAACAACCCGCGGGTCAAACCCTAACTTCCTCGCGCCCGATCTCCCGAATCACTCCACGGATTGCAGCGAAACTTCGGGATTAGTTGGGTTACCTCCTGGGAACCTCTACCTCAAAGGAATCGACCCGAAACACTCAAAATCAAGAGGAATTGACGAAATCGCCTCTCTAGGTCAAGAACTCGCCCAACTCGAAAAACCACCAAATCGAGTTCAATTCAAGGGAGATTTGGGGGCAAAGTCACCAGCCAAAGAGGCACAAGAACCACATACGTGACACCCACCAAAAACCCCAAGAAATCGTCCTCAAAACACCGCCAACAAAGAGCTCCGAAAATCAACACAAAGGAGAGTGGGAAAACCACCTCGAGGAACAACGCCGAACCATCTATACATACCATGAAGGTTCGTACAAGGTCTAGCTTGCCACCCAAACATCCATCCCTCTCTCTAGATCTCACATGAAGCTCTCAAGCTAGTCCTATGGAAATCCTAAGGAAAATAGGAAGGAAAATAGGAAAACAAATGAGCTAGGGTTCCAAGAGTTGGCTGCCTTCCACCTACTCAATGAGTATATATGGAGGCACCCAAAAGACTAAACTACCCTCACCTAATAACTTGGGATACAAGCCCCTCGAGGACGGATTTGGAACTCTTCGGAATTTCTTCATCGGATGGATGCCCGGCGACCGCAACCTGATTAGCCTCGACGCAAGCCTTGCGATACCGACGTGTGTCCTCCGCTTCGAAGCATCTTGACGCCGGCAGCCAGGGCGGTCAGACCGCCCCCCCTGGGCGGTTAGACCGGCCAGGGAGATTTGACCGGACCCAGGCGGTCTGACCGCCCCTCCTGGGCGGTTGAACCGGCCTGGGTGGCCGCACCACCTCGTCGAGTCTTCGGCCTCGGTTTTGTGGCTCAACCGAGTAACCCAGTGGTTTTCTGGTGAACCACTGCAAACCCCGCGAACTCGGTGTAGCCTCCGCCAATCTCCACTCATGACTCGGCTCCCATGTAGTCCCGGCTCGCCCTTGGTTTTGAGGCTCTACCAAGAAACCGTCCAAGACTTCATCTTGTTGTTCATGCCACCATGCGGCTCGCACTTGACCCCACTGGCCACCGGGTCTCTCGAACGAAGCCTACTTGTGTTCTCCACACCTGGAGTCCTCACCGGCAACGACCTGTCGCGCTTGCTCTTCACCTGCACCAACACGAGTCAAGCTGCAACCTGCACCTGCAATACTTAGCCAAGAATCAGTCCACACAACGTTGTCAATCACTCATCACACAAGGAAGCGACCATCCACCGGTCCTCGAACAACACATGGTCCTCAATATGCATTAAGTTAGGGTGAGGGTGGGAGAATTACCACAAAACCAACTCTTGTTGGCCATATTCATCTAAATATTAATATCTTCTCACAAAAATTATTAGGGTGGTGTGATGATGAACAAAACAATACTTTGATCATGATTGTGTGCACATCTAAGAAAATTGAGCTACTTTACTTCACCAAATAGTAAGTGGGTTTGTTTTAATGGTTAAAACAGGAACAAACATGAAAACCTTGATTAAACTTAAATAATAAACATAAACCTATTTATTCAATTCCTAGCTAGTCATTCATCCAAAATTCATATAAAATTAAAAACACATCCATTTGTCCTAAATTTTGGTACACAACAACATATACCTAAATAAAACTCACAAGACAAAATATAGCTTAAGATCATTTATAAATTGATTTATATGGAGAAGATTAAATTCAGCCTAGTAAATCAAAATTAAATCACACAAAAAGATTCAATTAACAAACAGAGCTCAACTTTCACAGGTAAGCTATACATGTCAAAACTTAGCTGCTAGCCAAAGCATACATGCATATCTTTTATATATTTCAACTTAAGAATTAAACATGATATACCAAGTTAAATCCAAAATACCAAACAAAACATGGTTAAACATCTCATCCAATTTATCATAGGTGTTCATTAGCTTAACAAAGCCATGGGTTCATTAGTGCTCAAAGAAAACTTTATTTAATGGGCTATAAAAAACATCAAGCTTAATCTAGCATAAATCTTACATAAATCATAATTAAAAATTTGCACATCAAAATCATGCCAACTTGGGTCACAAATATAAACACGCCAAAAAGAGCAATATATCCAGAATTCACTTTCATCTCATGTGTATATTTTAAACTACACTAAAAATACATCAACCTGAGTTTGAATTTTCATTCAAAAACTACATAGCAAAACTCTATACGTGGTTTCTAGAAAAGGTAGGTTTCTTCACCAGGAACCCAACAAAATTGGATTTGCATTTTCTAATTTTTATACAAGTTTTAATGATTTTTTCGAAGTTGCAGGTGAAATCCTAATGAATTTTATTACCACCAGGTCCCTGGATTTGTAGATAGGTCCTTGGGAATTACAAACATGTCCCTATGCTCGAATCTGAATCCCAAACAGGCCCCCAGGCGCCATGGCTGGCGCTCGAGGTCAAAATCCGGTGAGCTCGTCACCGGGATGGACCGGGGAAGTGGTGGGGAGTGACAAAGGGCTCACCACAATCTCGTTTTGGGACTTGGACAGGATGGAGACGTGGTCGGCGGGCATCCCTGGCGGTGGTGCGGTCTACAGCTGCTCGGCTACCGTGCTCCGGTGACTGGGCCGTCGTATTAGGACACGTGCTGCTCGGGATGCTTCAGCGGGGCTACAGGAGGAGATAGAGCACATGCAGACAGAGGAGAAGGCACGGCTTGGCTCAGCTTCGGCTGCTCTGTCTCGGGGTGAGCGGCGATGCGTGCGTGTCTATGGCGCTACGCGGCGCCGAGTGAGTGGCATCAGGGCGAGGCGGACGAGAATGGGGTAAGGCCGGGCGCACACGGACTAGGGGTGGCCACCTGTCTTGTTGCATGCGTGAGGGAGCCACACGGGCGGGCGGGCAGGCAGCGTGTGGCCTCTGTTTCGGCGCAAAGGCTGCGTGAGCGCGGCGTACTGGGTCGGGAGCGGGAGGATGGTCAATGGTGGGGCTTGGGGTCCACAACCGAGATGCCCATGCGTCCATACATCAGAGAAAACGGACGACGACACGAGGAAGGCATGAGACGAGCGCACGCACGCTAGAGCACAGCGACGTCGGCGCCCATTTTCATCTTGTTTGCTCGTTTTCAAAATTGCGAAACTCAGAAATTTTGAATACAAATCGAAAATCTCCAAAAACAAATGTTGTAGAGAAACTATAGAACTACAACTTTCCCTAAGGGCGACCTATGTTTTAATGTTTGGTTTGGCGGGAAAAACGTGACAAACCTGCCAGTTTTCTCGGTCAGAAACACTGTTCAGAGAGAGTTCAACCCTGTTTTTTGGCACCTTTACACTCAAAATTTGAATGTTCACTAATTATAAAAAATGTGTTCACGGAAACAAGGAAAAACATTTATATTGACAAATTTTGAACTTGTGTAGTGAAATTTGGAGAACGCGCAAGAAAACCAAATCAACCTCTTGGATCCTTAGGGGCTTGACCACATATTTGGACGTTGACCAAGGGCTTTTGCGCAAAAGTATGCAAGATCATGTCAAAGATGCTTAGGAGCTAATTAACCTTGATTAACACAACTAAATGAGGTATTTATCTTTAACAAACACCTGGGTGTTACACTAACCACCTGGGTGGTTGCTGTCACATAGAGGTATAGAGGCTCGCCATCCTGAGGCGGTGTGAGGATCGGCGCACGTGCGAGGATCGCCTTCAGTTTGTCGAGGGCTTCCTAGGCCTCGACGGTTTAGGAAAAGCTTTCGAGCTTTTTTAGGAGTCAGTATAGGGGTAAGCCCTTCTCGCCGAGGTGCGAAATGAAGCGACTCAAAACCGCCAGGCAACCCAAAACCTTTTGCACCGCTTTCAGGTGTTGGATTGGTCCCATTCGATCGAGTGCCAAGACCTTCTAAGGGTTGGGCTCGATTCCTTGTTGGGAGACGATAAAACCCAATAGCATGCCGCGCGACACCCCGAAGATGCACTTCTCGGGGCTTAACTTTACCCCTTTCGCCCGCAACTAGTCGAATGCTGCACGCAGATCGTTAACCAAGTTGTCCGCCTCTGTGGTCTTCACGACTATGCCATCTAAGTAAGCCTCTAGAGTCCGCCTGATGTGATCTCCGAAAACGTGTTGCATACATCGATGGTATGTCGCCCCGACATTTCGGAAACCAAATGGCATTGTAACATAGTAGAACATGTTGAGTGGTGTGATAAAAGAAGCTGCGAGTTGGTCGGACTCATTCATCTTTATTTGGTGGTAACGGGAATAGGAATCAAGGAAACATGAAAGCTCGGACTCATTATAGATTCTACGATTTGGTCGATTTGTGGCAAAGGAAAAGGAACTTTCAGACATGCTCTATTTAAACTGGTATAGCCTACACACATCCACCACTTCCCATTCTTTTTTCTTAACTAGTACATGATTAGCTAGACACTCCGGGTGGAACACTTCTTTGATGAACCCAGCCTCTAATAGCTTCCGCATCTCCTCCCCAAACGCATGGTGCCTATCTTCATCAAAGCGTCGCAGGTGTTGCTGTACAACCCTAGAGTGAGGTAGGATGTCAAGGGATGGCTTGGCACCCTTCATTGGGATGCCCAGCATATCCGAGGGGCTCCATGCAAAGATGTCTGCGTTGGTGCACAGAAAGTCGATGGGCATCACTTCCTAGTTCGAGTCGAGGGTGGAGCTGATCCTCAACGTCTTGCCCTTAGGGCACTAGGGTTAAGGGACACAGCTTTGGTTTGCTTGGCAGCCTCGAAGCTGCACGCATGCTTGCTGGGGGAGTCGAGGCCCTCGTTGGCGAACTTCTCCATGTCTACCATGAGCGACTCGTTGAGTGCAAGCGCCTCAACGTGCTCAATGTCACAGTCGAATGCGTGCTCGATCATTGAGCCCACTGTGAGAACACCTTTCGGCCCTGGCATCTTCATGTTGAGGTAGGTGTAGTGCGATACTGCATGAACTTGGCATAGCATAGACGCCCGAGAATGGTGGGGTATGAGTCTCCTTGCGGAAGTTATCTGGTGTGCCAAACCAAACGGGCAAATCGATCTGCCAGAGAAGTTGGACATGCTTGCCTGGCACGACTCCAAGCCGCAAAGTGTGGGCGTACAGGATGTTGAGGCTGCGACCTCCGTCCATCAGCACCTTGGAGAACCACGAGTTGCCGATGATGAGGTCGGCAACCAGCGGGTACTACCCCAGATTTGGGATGCGATTCGAGTGGTCCACACGGCTGAAGATGATGGTCTCCTCCGACCAGTCAAGGAAGGACGACACGACCCTATCCGCAGCATGGACCTTGTGCCACTCGCGCTTGCGCTGGCTGGTGGACATGTCCATCAATGGTCCCTTGAAGATGAGGGAAGTCGTTCTCCACAATAGGCAAACCGTTAACACCCCCGTCGCTGGCATCCTTTTTGGCCTCGTCATCCTTCGTGGCGACATGACTGTAGTACTTTTTGAGCATGTCGCACTGCTGGAGGGTGTGAGCGACGGGGGTCTTGTAGTACAAGCAGGGCTTCTTCAGCATGTCTTCGAACACGCCAAGACCTCGAGGGGGCCTTGAGGTCCCTTGTGGGTGGGGTTGACTACGTGGACTTCATGATCGTCCTCGCCGCGCTCCTGTGCTTGCACGGTGCGCTGGGGCTTCTTTCCTCTCTCGCCCTGCTTCTGCTTCTTTGGTGAGTCTTTGTGCCCGCTGCCTAGTAGTTCGCAGCGTTTAGGAAACACCATAACACCATGGGTCCTGGGACGCTAGAGAAGTCCCATTTCGTGCCCCAGTGTTATGGCGGGGGTACTTCGCTGTCTGAGCCGTGGTATGTCTCGTCGTTCATGGTCGCGATGAGGTTCCGGATCGACGGTAGCTGATGAGCCGGGAGGTCCTCGTATGCGGCCACATCCGTGCTGAGTGATGAGGCGTACGTCGCAGTTGAGTTGCACATCCTGTGAGCAAATTACGGCCCCACGGCCATGCTTTCCCCGACGAGAGGCGCCATCGTGTCCGTTGGTGGAGGTGCGTCTCCTCGTGCTGCAGCGCGCGCTGCCTGGCGTTGTTCCATGCGTGCTTGGCGCGAGCGCTGGCCCGAGCGTCTATGGCGCCGGGACGTTGAGGCGGCCGCTGCTGCCGCTAGTGCTGGCACTGGGGCCTCTAGCACCCAAGATAAGGAATTCAAAGCATAGATGACAAGGAAGCATATTTCTCAAGCACAAAGCATTTCATATACCAATTTCATGATTTACAAATTAAGCATGGTACATGAAGTGCCTTTGCGGCAAAAATAAGCATGGTACATGAAGGGCTTCTCCACAAGGTAGCATGTAGGCTAAACATTCATGACGACAGATGGGTCTTTGACCCCAAATGATAACAACATGGTTCCAAGCACAAATTAAGCAAGATATAGCCATAAGCGCACAATTTGAACATGTAAGGCATTCAACTCACAAGAGAGGATCATGTATAGCATTTTTACAAAAGAAAGCCATCCACAAGCATATACATCCCAAAGCTACCAAGAGCAGAGTTATACATTACATGAGCATCACTAGCAAGTCATAAGCTCATAATTCATTACATTAGTTTCTGTGCTAAAAAATATGAAATTTGTATGTTAACTTAACTTTAGTGTGTAGGACTTGTGAAAAAAATCATGATCATTAGATATGCTGCAGCCTCCCACGCCATGCAGCAGCAAAGCCCTAGCCGGCTGCAGCCGGCCGCTCTATGGCCGTGCAAGGCCACACCCAGGATGGCCGCGCCTTGGCCGTGGCCGGCTGTGCCATGGCCGCGCCTTGGACTACGTCCGTAGAAAAAAATTTAAAAAAGTTGTGAAACCCGGGGCTCGAACCTAGGTTGTTGGTATTCCAACTAACTACCCCGAACCACTGTGCCACTAGTAGTTACATGTATTTTCTTATAAGTTTATTATATGAGCCTCTTTCTAAGACATCAACCCACAGTAGCGCGACGACAGCGGCGACCCACGTTAGCTCGGCCAGTAGCAGCTAGTCGGCCCACAGTAGTGCGATGGCGGCGTCAGGGCTCGACCCAGTAGCGGCTAGTCGACCCACATTAGCGCGGTAAAAAAAGAGGGCAATGGGGATTTTAACACTGGTCTTCTTGGTGGGAAGGGAGGATGTACCGCTAAGCTATAACATGTTTTGCGTCCTTTTAGTGTATGTGGTATCTACATTGAAACTTTTAAAATTTTGAAGATTCAAAATTACTATAAATTTTATATGAAAACTTTGAAAACTCAAAATACCAATATTGTCCATCATGAAAAGATCCACAATATTTCTTTTGTAACCAACATCAAATTCTTTTTATATTTTGAATTCAAGCAGGGGGAAAATTCACACATCTATCTCATAGCTATGGATGAACAAGTGTGGTTTCTCTTTTTAATCTTTGACTATAACTTATGACTAGTTTTACTCTCTCATACTAACTCCAAATCGGATGATTTTTTTTCTAAAATTTTCTAAAATCATGTTCTATCAAGATAATGTGTTGAGTTCGATCTTTTTTCATGTGATCAAGTTGGAGAATTCAAAATTTGAATTGTTCTTTAAAGTGACAATTTTACACCAAATTTTGAAACCCGAAAAGATTTTATCAAAAGAAGTGATGAATACCAAAGTTACATAACTCGTCAAGCTCTACAAACTTTATTTAGGTCATTTTTTATTTGAGAAAGTGATAGTGTACATCACTCATTAATGCTATGTTCACTCACATAGTTTACGAAACTATGTGAGGGGTTTTTTAAATTTGAACTAAGTATTGTAACGACTTTCTCGAATGATAAAGTGGTCTAAATAAAGTTTGTAGATCTTGACGAGTTATGAAACTTTGGTATTCAACACTTTTTGATTTGACATAATTTAGTGTTCGAAAAACTTGCATCTAATTGTCATTTTTTGAATTCGAAATATGGCTTGCTGAAATAGAGTTGGACGGAGAAATGACCAAAATAAAGTTTGTAGATCTTGATGAGTTATGAAACTTTGGTATTCAACACGTTTTGATTGGACATCATTTAGTGTTCGAAAAAACTTGCATTGAGTTGTCATTTTGAAATTCGAAACATGGATTGGTCAAACAGACTCGAACGGAGAAATGACCAAAATAAAGTTTGTACATCTTGATGAGTTATGAAACTTTGGTATTCATCAATTTTTGATTTGACATCATTCAGTGTTCGAAAACCTTGCATCTAATTGTCATTTTGTGTAATTCAAAATTTGGATTGTTCAAATGGAGTCAAATGGTGAAATGACCAAAATAATAGTTGTAGATCTTGATAAGTTCTATAACTTTTGCATTGACAACTTTTTCATTTGAAATCATTTTTGATATTTAAAGCTTTAAAAGGGCGGTTGAGATTATCCGTGCTACAAATAAATACCATCCAACCATCCACTCTCGCAACCATGGCCCCCCTCCTTCCGCAGACCCTCACGCCGGCTCCTCCCTCATCGCCGCCGCCATCACCCTCTGGCGCCGCTCGCATGCTGCTCCCACCCCCCAATTCGCTCGCCGCCTCCTCCCTCCTACACAGCTACCCTCCTCGACCTTCCGCGCCGCTTCCACCCCCAGCTCGCACGTCGCTCGCAGGCTTCATCTGTGCCGCACGGCCAGCGGCGCTCGTCCCGGGGGGCACCGCGGCGTGCTGACATGCTGACCACGGAGCAGTCCAGGGCGGGCGCCGCCCATCCCGTCCGCATTGAGCTAGGCCGGCCTCCACTGTCTTTGTCTCCCTCAGATCCACACACCGTTTTTTATTGAGTTTGTTAATTTGTTTCCTCTGGCTATATGTATAACCACAGCTACCCTTTCTTTCTATTTCAGGGTTCAAAAATCAGGAAATGGCGAGGGATTGTCAGGAACCTGCCATTCAAGGTGCTCAATTAAGTGGCCGCTTTTCCAATATGCTTTTTTTCTTTCTTTCATCTTTCATTGTAGCACAAAACCTAAAATCTGTGTATACGCGATGCTGCAGATTACAGAAAAGGAGATGATGGATATGTTCAGTTCAGCAGCGTTTGTCTGGGATGTGTCTATTCCTCATAAGTCTGATGAAGGGTATGTCAATTTTCCATTGATTCATTTTGTTCCTTAAGTGAATTAATAATTGCAAGATATGATAGCTTGTATTTATTCTTTAATAAGATATCAAAAGGCGTCACTTTTGTATCATTCACACGGAAGCAGGATGCAGAAAATGTATGGTCAGTGCCCAAGAGTACAAAAATGCATTTAAAATTTCTAACCATCATGAATTTGTATACACTGGTGGCTGTTGATTGGGCTGTTCCAAAAAGTATACACTGTAGCAGATCCTGTGCCGAGGATAATGGTAAAATACAAAGTTTGCTTTATCATCACTGTTCATTCCTTGAGTCATTTATCAAGTGCGCAAAATTAAAGAGTAGCTTATGCAGAATTTATGTTACATGATTATGAATGGCTTACCACGTGCCTTTCACATTTGTATTGTATAAAATAATAAATTAGACAGTTCCTTCGTGTAACCAAATATTAGATATTGCACTCTTTATGTCATCTCAATAGTTATATTTGCTCTATATCATCTCAATAGTTATATTTGCTCTATATTTTTCTTAGTTTACTATTTGGGAGCCACATCTCATATATGTGTTGTATTTCCAGAGCTTGCGAATATACCAATTTCTAGGATATTTTTTATCGTCCATCTTAGGATGATTTCAAAACCGAAGTAGATATTTCTAGAAAAGTTCTTGAAAATATGGTTATGTAGCTGTCATTGTACATATATTCCAGAGTAGAAGATGCGGTAGAGTATATCACTACGTGAAAAACTCACTTTGATAATGGGCATAGATTGCCTTTGGTAACGGGCAATGCCCCTGTTACCGATCAAGTGTTACAAATAAGCCAAGAAAGGCAACGGGCAGATTCACATTAATAATAACACATATTCGTAATGGGCATAAAACAACAACTGTTACCACAATTAGCTACCAGCCACGTGAAATGACTATTTCTCTGGCCCACAGAGAACTTTGGTAGCGGGCACCAAAACAAAACCCGTTACAGGAACTTAACATCAACGACACTTTTACAAAATTGCGTCAATATCTCGACAAAATGAGACGCGTGTATTTCACGCGCGTCTCAACACAACTAGTATTCGTAATAGGCATCAAACAACAACCGTTACCACAACTAGTCACCTGTCACGTGAAAATGACTGTTTCTCTTGGCCCACCTGGAACTTTGGTAACGGGCACCAAAACAAAGCCCGTTACTATGAAATCAATATCGGAGACGTGTGTGGTGAACCTGCGTCTCGATGTCTTGACGAACGGGCCACGTTGTGGGGCCCACCGGTCAGTACTAGTAACAGGCTTTTACGGTGCCCGTTACTTTGTTGGCATGTTCGTAACGGTATTCCAATTGAAGCCCATTACTCAGTGAGCAGCATTTGTAACGAGCTTCAATTACACCCGTTACAGATACGTAGGCCACCCCAACAGTAAGGTGCTGCCTGCTTGCCGGCTGCATACTGGAACCAGTCAGGATTTCGCAGCCATCAGGGGTTGCATCCTAGAACCAGGCAGGATATGGCTAAATTCACAGAAATTAGATCTATCATCTAACTTCACAAAAATTCACAATTCACATGCATCATATGACAAAATTCAGCATCATCGTCTCACAAGGAGGAAATGCATCTCACAAGGAGGAATGCAAAAATTTCCTAGTCACCATACATAATCCGAGCCCACACAGTTTCATCAACATGAAATTTTCCTCCGGCTGTGATCACCTATTCCATGAGGAATGTGGCAATTCTTTCACGAATATCTGCCACGTCGAGAGGATGCTCATCTAGCCCTAATATCTTGATATAACAATGCCACCAGTCAGCACACATATATAGTTGGTTACCAAACATGTGCAGTGCTAATAAGCAAGAACTATGCTCAGTTGTAGGTTTTACAAATGAAGATCCCAAGAAAGTACCTCCATATGTGGGTCACTATCTTTTAATTGAAGCATGTGATAGGCACAATAGAAGCCGCAGAGTCTGGATCCAGTAGGTTGTTGGTGGCACTGCAATAAATGTACAAAGAAAAATAGTGGTGATCGACAAGAAATAAACTCAAGCTTTAGTAATAGCTTCCACAGGAAGGAAATAAGTGGTATGTACCTTAACATCTTTGAGTGTTCCAAGGCGCCAAGTGCAAGAACTTCTTTTTGCCGCAGTAACGTTCCCAAGCCCTACAACGAAACAAGCAACAATGGTTAGGACACTATTAATTAATATACTTTGTACGGTTTGTTGAGGAACGTCAGCAGGTTAAGAAAGAAATAACTTACTCATTAATGATTCACTCAAAATGGTTAGTATTAGTATTAATTGTCTTCAATGAATCAAGATAGTAGACCTTCCGCTACTCCGGAACGATTGCCACTGCAATCTAGTGGTTCGTACTGAGATAAGCGGTAAGCATTAAATTCTTTTTGGCATATAGTTTGAACGCATTGATCATATAGGACATAGATCAAGCAAGAGTGCTTTCTATGCTGTCCAATGTTGTCAAGCAAAGGCATTCAGGAACAAGGAAGCCAACTATAGGGCCCTTGTTCTCAACTTCTACAGTCATATTCCTATTAGTAAGAAAAAACAAAGTGTAAGGATCCAAAATACATGGTAATAAAAATGATGTGAGGCAAAAAGAACATTTCGATAGAGGATGTGACTAGTGAGAAGCAGATTAAATTTTCAAGCAACTTACAAGATGAAGTAGCGGAGAAGTGTCAGATCCAATGCATCCAAGTTGAAGAGATCATACAAATCGCTGAGTTGCACAGGTAGCTGCAGGAGTTCATTTTACGATTCATCTCTCTGAGGCCATGCATTGGTCACTGGCTGAAGTGGGACCATAATGTGAGAATCATCATCTGACTTACCACGTTGCATGTAGAATGTGTGGAGCTTTCTGTTAAAAGGAGCAGCTTTTTTGAGATCACCATCAGTGAGAAGGCTCTTTCCGAATTTGTAATTTGGGTTATCCATAGACTAAGGATTGTTCTTGGTGTCACTCTCAGATTGCTTTGGATTATTCATATACCAACGATTCTCCTTTGTTTTTCTTAGATCGCTTTCTAGTAGTCATCTTAAAGGTTTTATTTACAACAATTTCCTTTTCCTGCTACTTTGAGATGGCTGAAGAAGGTTTCTTAAGGGCTTGCTTGCCTGCTATAAGTGGTGTGGAGCTTTTATTTTTGGGAAGTTTGTCTTCTTGCATCTTTGAAATGGCTGAAGGTTTCTCAAGGGATTTCTTGCCTGCTGTACGTGGTGTAGAGATTTTATATTCGGCAAGTTTCTTTCCTTGCTGATTTGAAATGGCTGAAGATTTCTCAAGGGCTTTCTTGCCTAGTGGTGTCTCACCAGGAGCTATTACAGAGGTATTAGGCCCAGATGTACCTACAACTTTCTTCAAAGTGTCGTCGATAGATTTATCAGCACCAGCCAACACATCACTCTAGTTAACTGGTAATAGTGGCATCTCACCAGGACCTATTACAGAGGTATTAGGCCCAGATGTACCTGCTTTGGCATTATTGTTTTGAGCACTTCCATTTGTGGTGTAGGTTTTGTTGTTTCATGAGGAGGAGAAGGAGGAGGAGGTGGTGGGCGTGGTGGTGGGGATGAAATATTTGGTGTCTCTTGCGGATGTGGGGGTGCAAGTTTTTCTGTTTTTCAAGACTAGGATTAGGTGGGGATGGAATAGTTTGTGTACCCTCCGGATGTGGGGATGCAAGTTTTTGTGTGTTTTCAGGATGATGAGGAGGTGGGGATGCATGTTTTTCAGGACGAGGAGGAGGTCCAAATGGAACGTCTTGCAGATGTGGGGATTGAGGAGGAGGAGCAGGAGGAGGGGAACCATCTGAGGAAGGAACTGTACTGTATTGTGTGAACTAAAAGGAATCTGTACCATAGCCTGTGAATGAGATTAACATGTTAGTGCTCCTTTGATGTCAATCCAACACCTTCTCCACTGTAACCTCTATCCGTGAGCTTGTCCAAGTTTCATCACCTCGTCATTAGGAGGGCATTCCAACAGTTCATCCGCAAAGATAGTATATACAGCGAGCACTTCAACCACAACACACCTTCGTGTGTACGACCGTCATAGCGCACCTTCGTCGCCAACTCTGCAGTGCCATCGATCAAACCTACATTATCTGCAGATGCACAACTGCTCTTCAGTGTGGCGGGTGAAGGGCTTGCGCGATTGGACATTGGTGACAACACCATCTGGTGAAAACACCACCTCTGCATCTGCATGTTTTGCATCCGCATCTCAGCCACCAGTTCTTGCTTGATTTGTACTTTTATCTTTTCCGTGTCAACTGATGAGTCGATCTTCATCCTCTTCCTCTTCATGTACATCTCGACGTGCTAAGGCCATGCATACTTCCATCCCTGGTAGCTGGAGACACCACGCAAACGACTTGGTTGTTCAGGGCGGCCCAAGCACTGACTTAGCACATCATACTCCATCTGCCGTGCCATTCCTGAAGATTCTGCACATGCAATCTTCTCCTTGATGTCCGTAGCCAATTTTTCTACCTCTTTGTTGTTGAACACTATCACAGCAACACGGTCTTTAATCACTAGCTTACTCCTTGCTCGTAGCCAATTCTTGGAACGATCATTAGGGTAGGTGTCCTATGGGTTGGGGATACCAGCTGTAGCTAATTGTCTGTTCTCTTCCTCCCATTGTTCTAGTTTCACAATATAACCAGCTGGACCCATGTTGTGCTCGCTTGTGTTCCGACTTCGGAGTTCTTTGAACTTGACACTAGCAGATGAGGCTTGCTCGGTTTTTGTCTGTTTCATGAACTCGTTCCACTGTTCTGGGACAATAAACGGGTGCCTTGTAAATGGCTCAAGTCCTTTTCTGATAAAATCTCGCCTAAGCTGAAATCTGAATCATCTCCATGAGTTGGCTACCGTCTTCCTGAAAAGCTTGAATGCCTATGATTTCACATCTTTCTCGAACATCAAGTGTTTCTGCACATGCTTATCAAACAAGTCCCACTTTTCATCATTGCTTAGTTCTTTGATTTTCGGCAAGTTCAAAGGTATCTTTTGTCTAGCAACGAGCCCTGCAAGCGCCCTGAACCTGCGCTTTTGAGTCAATGGTACTGGCATCGGCACTATGTCGACCTCAGTGACTATCATTGTGTCACTTGGCCACTTTGTGGATGTCCTTGGCGCTCTACCTCGGCGCTGAGCCCCACCCATCTGATCTTGTTGTGCACTAGCAGTGCCATAACCCTCTTCTTCATTTTGTGGCCCAGGTCTATAGTCCTCGTCAGAATTATCCTGTGAATTAATAGTCAAGGGAATTACATTAATTACTTTAGCCCACTGTAATATCATTAGTTCTTGGTAAACCATTAACATAAATGGAATATTCGGTAACCAAAAAATTAGTTTAGGCAAAGCGACCATACCATTTTACAGAGCAAGATGCAAGCTGCCTCGGTTGCTGATGAGGTACTTATTCAACTTGGAGAGAATGTGCAGATGTGCATAGGAACAAGAGCAAAACCAAATATAAGAGTCAGTCTAAAGGGAAATGCTAAGTGTGTATACGATCGATAGCTAAGTATGTCCACATGTACTTATAAAAGGAGCCACAGCATACCCTGCAATTCCCACAAGTACAAGTATATTTATATGCATTTATATAAAAAGAAAACCATACGCACACATATGTTGTATACTTGATTACCTGAACTCATGTGTGCTGCAAAAGTGCGCTTGGCCTAATTCCATAAGCTCGAGCAAATATACCAAATTATGTTATTACTGAATTGTTGTTAATTTGACAATTATTATCGAGTTGGTAGAATGCATTTACCAAATTGTATAAGAAATTTTTAGAGCGGCATACCATAAACTCTAATCCTAGATTCGCCACTGACCTTCGCACTACCAGAGCGGACGGATCTCTACTCCTCATTGTTGCCTGCTCACCACCACGTCCTCGTCCTTGTGTTGTCCTCGTGGCTGGATCCCTCCTCCTCCTAGTCGTCGTCGTCATTGGATCCCCCCTCTAGTTGTCGTCGTCGCCGCAGCTACTGGGTCCCTCCTTTAGATCTTACTATCAGAGGTGTGGTGCGCGTCGCACCGAGCGTGGTGTGGCGTGCTTCTCAGCAAAGGGGTGTAGCGTGGGTCGCAGCGTGGGGGAGGTGAGGGGACGAAGGCGAGGGGGAGAAAGTGGCGGTGGTGGCGTGAGGGGAGAGTGGGAGGAGAATGCATGACGTAGGCATCCTTCCCTACTAACCTAGCGCGATGTCGGGCATACTCCCCAGGTACCCATGCATGGAAGGATGAATACGGACTCCTACTAGAATTCCCCTGTAATCCTACTAGGACTTGTACCGTGTAATCCTACTAGGACTCCTGCCTTGTAACCGACTAGGTACCCGCCCCCTGGACCATATAAAGGAGGGCTGGGTACCTAGCCGGGAACCTGAACAACCCAACACCAAGCGCAGGGCGCCATACTTGATCCCCCAAACAGGACGTAGGGTTCGCCACCTTGGCAGCCCGAACCTGTACAAATCTTGTGTCCCGTGTCCTTGTGCATACCTTCGAGTTCTCGGTCTCCCGATCACGATCCTCACCGCACAATCTACTACCTCGGCGACCCCCTTGGTAGGTTTGCCGGTCTAAAACACCGACAGCTGGCGCGCCAGGTAGGGGTGATCATCACCACCGGGCGAATTCGAGGGACCAAGATCAATCTACTTGTTGACTCGCCGAGATCCATTGAAGCAAGTCACCTTGCTCTTGCGAAAGCGGAATCAATTTTCCTACGCCGCGCTTCCGGTTGCTTCGGCATGTCGCGCGGCTCGTCGCACCGCTCGTCGTCGACTACCCCGCGTCGCGCGGCTCATCCCACGGCTCGTCACGCGGCTCGTCGTGCCGCTCGTCGTCGACTTCTCTGCCTCGCGCAGGCTCGTCGTCGACTACTTCACCTCCGCCGCATGTCCGGGTGCCTCGGCACGTCGCGTGGCTCGTCGCGCCGCTCGTAGCCGACAACTTCGCCTACGTCGTGCGTCCGGGTGCCTCGGCACGTCGCGGCTCGTTGTCGACTTCTTCGCCTACATCACACGTCCGGGTGCCTCAGCACGTCGCGCGGCTCATCGTCGACAACGTCGCCTCCCGCAGGCTCGTCGTCGACTACTTCGTCTACGCCGCGCGTCCGGGTGCCTCGGCACGTCGCGCGGCTCGTCACGTGGCTTGTCGTCGACTACTTCGACTATGTCGTGCGTCTAGGTGCTTCGGCACGTCGCGCTGCTCGTCGCGCCGTTCGTCGTCAACTTCACCTACGCTCACGCCTCTAGTTGCCTCGGCACGTCGCGTGGCTCGTCACGCTGTTCGTCGTCAACTTCGCCTACACCACGCGTCCGGGTGCCTCGGCACGTCGCCACGGCACGTCGCGCGGCTCGTCGTGCCGTTCGTCGTCAACTTCGCCTACGCTCACGCGTCGGTTGCCGCGGCTCGTCGCGCCGTTCGTCGTCAACTTCGCCTACACCACGCGTCCGGGTTCCTCGGCACGTCGCGTGGCTCGTCGCGCCGCTCGTACTCGACTACTTCACCTACGTCGTGCGTCGGGTCGCTCGGCACGTCGCGCGGCTCGTTGTCGACTACTTCGCCTACGTCGCGCGTCGGGTGCCTCGGCACGTCGCGCGGCTCATCGTCGACTACTTCGCCTCCCGCAAGCTCGTCGTCGACTACTTCGCCTACGCCGCGCGTCCGGGGTGCCTCGGCACGTCGCGCGGCTCGTCACGCGGCTCGTCGCGCCACTCGTCATCGACTACTTCGCCTATGCCACGTGTCCTGGTGCCTCGGCACGTCGCGCGGCTCGTCACGTGGCTCGTCGTCGACTACTTCGACTATGCCGTGCGTCCAGGTGCCTCAGCATGTCGCGCGGCTCGTCGCGCCACTCATCGTCATCTTCGCCTACGCCACGTGTCCGGGTGCCTCGGCACGTTGCGTGGCTCATCGCGCCGCTCGTAGTCGACTCCTTCGCCTACGCCGTGCATCTGGATGCCTCGACACGTCGCGCGGCTCGTTGTCGACTTCTTCGCCTATGTTGCGCGTCCGCGTGCCTCAGCACGTCACGCGGCTCACCGTCGACTACTTCGCCTCGTGCAGGCTCGTCGTCGACTACTTCGCCTACGTCGCGCATCTAGGTGGCTCGGCACATCGCGCAGCTCGTCACGCAGCTCGTCGCGCTGCTCGTCGTCGACTACTTCGCCTACGCCGCGCGTCCGGGTGCATCGGCACGTCGTGCGGCTCGTCACGTGGCTCGTCGTCGACTACTTCAACTATGCTGCGCGTCCGGGTGCCTCGGCATGTTGCGTGGCTCGTCGCGCCGTTCGTCGTCAACTTCGCCTACGCCGCGCGTCCAGGTGCCTCGGCACGTCGTGCGGCTCGTCATGCGGCTCGTAGTCGACTGCTGCGTGCGCCGCGACTTCGTCTTGCGGCCACACTGGCTCTACTTCAACCAAGCCGTGCGTCGCGACTACTTGTCTCGTGGCAACACTGGCTCTACTTCGAGTACGTCGCGCACCACTGCGACATCGTCTTCCAGTCGCATCGCGTTGACCATTCATCTCGACTAGTTTTCCAAACTAGTTGAGAACGACAGTCACGCCCCCAAAAACTAGTTGGAATCAACTCTGACTAGTCAACTTCAGTAACAACCGTTGCGACTCCATCGCCGACCGCCACGACTTCATCAACAGTCTCTGGCAGCAACAGCTAAGTCATTTATTTAAATGATTACTGTTTTCTTTTCTTGGCTTGTTCTCCTTATCATGTAGGACTACTTGCCGACTACTCATTTGTGTACGCTTCTTGGCGGGTTTTCATGGGAGCTACACTCTGCTGACTACTCTTGGGTTATATGGATCAAGTCACCATGAGCCTACTTCATCAACTCGAGGGCTATCCCAATGAGGCAGCTTCTAAAGTCCGCTACGCGTGGCAATCTAAAGTCGATTTCTAAAGTCGCATTCTAAAGTCCGCTCCGCGCAACAACTTAAAGTCATCTCCGGTCGCATCTTCGCCTGCTTTGGTGGCATACTACGTCTATAAGCTTCGATGGAGCCTAGCTGTAAGTGGCCCTCGGGTCCTGGCGACGATGGAACCTAGCTGCACGTGGTATTCACGCTCTATACCATGGGTCCAAGTACCCTAGGTACTTGCGCTCCGTACCTTGGGTCTGAAGTCCATGGCCCAGGTACACAAGTCGACTCCGGTCGCACCTTCAAGTCCACTACGGTGGCAACCATACCTTGGGTCTGAAATCCATGGCCTAGGTACACAAGTCGACTTCGGTCGCACCTTCAAGCCCGCTCTAGCGGCAATCGTACATTGGGTCTGAAATCCATGACTCAGGTACTAAAGCCCACTCCGGTGGCACAAGTCGATGCTAACAGTCGCACCCAAGCCCACTCTGGTGGCACAAGCTGACTTTGGTCGCAATCTTAAGCCCGCTCCAGCGGCAAAACTATTCGTTTTCTCTGATGTGTCATTCACTTTGGCTTTCCGGAAAGTGCTTTTAGTTTTTTGCATCTTATGTCCACCCCGCGTGGCGCAAAGTCGACTACAGTAGTCGCATCCCATTTCACATGGCAATCTAAAGTCGACTTCCAAAGTCACATATCAAAGTCCGCTTCGCGCGACAACTAAAGTCGACTTCGGTTTCAAGTCGCTTCTCAAAGTCCGCTACATGCGGCACAAAGTCGACTTCGGTTTAAAGTCGCATCTCAAAGTCCGCTCCGCGCGGCACAAAGTCGACTTCGGTTCTCAAGTCGCATTCTAATGTCTACTTTGCCGACATCTAAAGTCGACTTCAGTTTTCAAGTCACATTCTAAAGTCCACTTTGTCGGCATCTATAGTTGACTTCGGTCGCATATAAAGTCCGCTCTGACGGCATGACTACTTCTCAAGCTCCACGGCTCGACGCCAAACTACTACTTGGAATCTCTCCAGCTCGGGGGCTACACTCAAATTACTACTTGATTATCTTCAACAGGCTTCGCTCGCTCTCAAGCTCGGGGGCTCCGCACCAACAACTACTCGATGTGGATCATATGGCTCTCTTATCTCGAGGGCTACACACTGCAAGAGTACTTGGATGATGGCTTTCGCGAACACTGAAGACCCTTGGGTTGATTACCTAATCATTTCAAGGCTCGGGGGCTGCTATGCTACACCCATCATTCAAATTTTTCAAGACGGAAGATTCGGAATCAAGATTGACCCTCAGCTAGAGTCTGCAACTCAACCTAAGGCTTGGGGGCTACTCCATATAGAGTGCGATTTTGCAATCGCACTTCCATATAATCTCGACTTCAAGACTGATGAGCTGGACCACCTTCCAGCCTCGCGGAAGTTCAAGTACTATTGATGACTTCTCCAAGCAGTACTCGAGGACTCTCAAGAACTACTCACAGAGGCTTCAAGACTACTCGAACTACTACACTCGACTACAATGTGCTCGGGGGCTTGTCGGGAATACTCCCCGGGTACCCATGCAAGGAAGGATGAATACGGACTCCTACTAGAATTCCCCTGTAATCCTACTAGGACTTGTACCGTGTAATCCTACTAGGACTCCTGCCTTGTAACCGACTAGGAACCCGCCCCTGGACTATATAAAGGAGGCCTGGGTACCTAGCCGGGAACCTGAACAACCCAACACCAAGTGCAGGGCGCCATACTTGATCCCCCAAACAGGACGTAGGGTTCGCCACCTTGGCAGCCCGAACCTGTACAAATATTGTGTCCCGTGTCCTTGTGCATACCTTCGAGTTCTTGGTCTCCCGATCACGATCCTCACCGCACAATCTACTACCTCAGGTACCCCCTTGGTAGGTTTGCCGATCTAAAACACCGACACACGAGTGGGCTTGTGTGGGCTTTAAAACAAGTAATGTAGTTCACATCACCAAGCAAACTAACTGATAAGTCATAACAAACATATTCACATCTGACATGCATCAGCAGGGCACATCACCAACATAAGACTGCATCAACTGGGTGCATCACCAAACTAGATTGTTGCTACAAGGGAACTAGTTAGCTAGCTAGATGGCTTCTTTTGCAATGCTGCCTCAAGTTCAGCTAGCCTTGTCTCTAGTTTTGCAACTCTTTCTGCTAGCTCAGCATTCTTCTTTAGAAGTTCAATCTCCTGCCTCTTTTGTGTGGTTTTCAGCTGCTCATCCTGCTTGTCGATTCCTTTCTAGATGTAGTCAATGTCATCCTGAGTAACAGCACGGTCCTAAAACAAAGTAAAAAATTATATTGATGTAAGCTTCATAATAGTTGTAATTTACAAGAAAGTTGTTTTAGCTCTAATTGGTTTCAAAACCTTCCTGCTTCTCTTCAGGCGATTCGTTGAGCTTGTTGATTTCAGTCCAAATTCTGTCAATATCATGTGCAACAACTTCCTACAACAAATGGAAATTGATGCATTAGAGCAATTGATCAGTAAAGATGTGAAGGTCCAAGGACAAATCTCGTGTGTGATGGTTTCAGAACTTGCCTCATGGTCTTTAGAATCTTCACCGGAGCTGTTGCCGGAGTCGTCGCCGGAGGAGATGAGGTCTACCAACACCACTCTTCTGCTCGGGTCGTCACTGGAGGAGTCCGCGCTCACCTCAATGCGCGTGGACCGCTTCTTCCTTCGTGTTGAGGAAAAAACCCTGCCTCTCTATGGCGGGCGTCGCTAGAGTCCTCTAACTTGGCCCTTGCGCGTTGTACGGCTTCATCCCCCGGGCCGACGAAGAAACAACCTCTTCCATGGAGCGCCGAGGAAGACACACGGGGGCGGCGCGGTGCGACAGCTCCTCTTCATCACCGCGGAACCTCACCCTCTAGGCGGGGGCGGTGGATAACACCGAGGAAGACGAACGGGGAGGTGGCCACGGGGCCTCCTCCTTGTAGAACCTCCCCCTAGAGTCGCGGGCCATACCTGCGATGGAGATGAGGCTGCGACGGAGACGAGGAAGGCGGAAGCCGGAGAAGGGTATAGAAGGCGGAAGGCAGGGCAGAGCGTTTATTAAAAAGGTTCGGATGCACAAATGATACGATTATTAACAAACACCAGTCACCAATGAAGCAGCGGGGTCAGGTCTGTTCGAATGAAGAACAGTTTGCTTTTCCCCTTTTAATCTGCAATCAAATTTTGTAACACGTTTTTCTCCGTCAACCGTAATCCAAATTTGATGATATTTGTTTCTGAATTTTTCTAAAATCAACATCTATTCATTTATGACATTTTTTCATATGTAATTCCATTTCATGGATGTTGTTTATACACCTTATATTGTTCCAAATAAGTACAACATATAAATAATATTTGTTTTACACAACCATTACTAATTAAATTTTGCATTTCGTAATCTTAGAGTGAACATAAGGTTATGTTAAAGTTTCAAATGCATATGAGTTCGAACACATTTTAATGTGTGGAAAACTTCAATATTGAAGTAACATTCCAAGAAACTATGTGAGAGATGTAAATATTTGTACAGAAGTGTAATCTTCCATTTTCGAAAACATTTGATTTTTTTTAGACAATCTTAGGGACCTCAATTATGTTGCCAAGTCAATTTGTAGAATTTTTAGAACACACTAAGACATTTTTTATAATTATTATATCGTAAATAAGAGATAAAAATTCTTATTTTTAGAAATTTGGTTAGACAAGTGTGGCTGTTGATATTTTATTCAAATACTGAATTACCACCTATGAATTGTTCGTATTTTCTATGAATTTTTTGGTGTTGTTTATGGCGTATAATATTTGAGGGAAGCAAGTTTCAATTCAGACAAAATAGTGTCGGGCCCACGCGTCAGCGTTAGAAGCCTATATAAAAAATGATAATCCTAGCCTGCAGGACCGACAAAGGCGATGCGGGTAGACTAACCATCGTTACCAACAAGTGCTCCATTATTCCCCTGACCGGCATCCACCCCGGCGACGGTGGTACACTAACCGTGATCGCCAACAAGTGCTCCATTGTCAGAAATGCCCCTTGCCGAATAAATATACATCCACCCCAGCGCCCTGACCCCTGACCCCTTCTTCTTCCCCGATCTGAGCTCAACCGCCGCCGCCCGCCCGTCCTTCCCTGTCGTCGCGCACATATTCCACTACGTCGATTCGTCTGGAGGTGCACATGCGACGAGCAGCGTTCAAGGTTGCCGGAGCAACCACAATCACTCCATCGGCTTGGATCCAGTCGGTGAGCTAAGCAGCTTTCCACTGGTCCCTTGCCCGGACTATTGTATGGCTCGGGTGGTGGAGGGGCGAACACAGAAGAAAGGTGAAAACCACTGTCATCTTTATTTCAAGTGTGCAAGGAAGTCAGTGAGTAGTCTGTTGTGTCTCCCAAATATGAGTTAGGGTTCTTGTGTGCTTTTGATTCTGCAGTACGCCAAAAATTGTGGATTTTAACGTTTCCACAAGGAGTATCTTTAGATGTTGAAGGATGCTGGCGTCATTGTTTTTTGACCGTCGTACTGAGCAGACGCGGTCGATGAAGTAGTTGATTCAGTGGAATGTCAAATTTGGAGCGGCGAGCAGAGGAAGCACTGGAGGACAAGCAGAGGAAGAAAGCACTAGAGGAGAAGATGAACAATGTGATCTTGAAGATGAACTTGATTATTGTAGTTGTTGTTTGTGTAGTATTTGGATGTTTACTAGGGATGTATGCTGCAAAGAAGTAATACTGATGTTAAAAGTGGTGCTTTTGCTTCATCTGTGTGGATGTAGAATGAAAAATTTGTCACATATGACAAACTTAAATGTATGAATGAAGAATGGATGGAATGACAATTGGGTCACAAATCGTAATGTGTCACACATCACAAAATTCATCAATTCATCTGTGCTGACATTTCATGGCAGCACGAGGCAAAAGAAATGCACATTATTAATACAAAAAGAGTAACAAACTTCTGGCATAACTCTGGCATATGTACACATTGCAATTCATTGTGAACTACTGCCATATAATGACACAAACAGAGTGACAAACTTCTGGCATACACATTGCAATTCATGGTAAGATGCTACCATAAACATTGCAATGCCTTCCAAAATAGCAGACATGGGTTGATCTACCATGTCTCTTAGATCTACTAGTTCATCACAAGTTCAACATACACACGGGAGGAACATATTAACAGAGGATCTACTAGCTAGTCCATCACAAGTTCAACAAGAACACTAGAAGAACACATTAACAGAGGAACAGATTAATTAAGCAGAGGTAGTCGCCGCTAGAGGAGCCCCACCGTCGGAGCCAGTGCTGGAGCCGGAGACGTCGAGGCCGCCATCTTCATCACCGTCGTCGTCATAGATGGGGGGAGCACTCCTCTCTCCAGCTCCCCATCCAAGACATTGATCTTGAAGATGTAATCCATCACGGTCGTCTGCAGCGGATGACTGGGTGGTTGGACGCTGAGATGAATGGCCACCTTTCCAAGATTCACGAAAGCCTAGTGGAGCAACTTCACTGACCAAGTGGCAGCTTGAACATTTACTGAAGGAGCGCGCACTGGCGCCACGGGCTGCCAAGCCACCTTGCGCTGGGGCGGCTTCAGCTCCTCGAGCGGGGGCGGCTTCACCTCGGTGGGCTTTGGTGGCGGCACCTCTTTAGGTGGGGGCGGCGGCACCTCCTCGGGCTTGGCGGGCGGCGGCGACAACACCTTCTCGGGCTCGGCGGGCGGGGGCGGCGGAACCTCCTCCCTCCCCCGCTTCCTGGATGGCTCGCTTGACGCCATGCGCTTGCTTGAGGAAGAAGAAGTTCTTGGATTCACTTCTTGGTGACCCGAGATGGTGGTGCTGGGGTTTTCTTGGTGCCGCGGTTGACAAAGTTCTTGGCAAGCTAGGATTTCTATTGACAAGATGGCGAACCGTCAGGCGATCGGTCACGCCCCTCGGAACCCGTGTCCACTCAGGAGAGCTCTTGGACACAAAAAGAATCATGTGGTCACAAGGAGGTGTATGATTGTTCATATTTTATTCAAAATACCAAATGCCCAACTACTCTTATGAGTTCCTCGATTCTTAATAAAACTATGAGTTGTTCATAATTTTATTTATTTTTAAGTGTTGCTTTGTGGGCCCTAATTTTCGAGGGAAGCAATTAAGTATCGTTGCAAAAGAAAAGCGTGAGCAGCCTAGTATAAAGAAGGTAACCGTTGCCCGCGCACCAGCAAACAAAGCAACGCGGATTTGCTAACCCGCATCGGTATTGACTACTACTCCCTCCATCCCAAATATTTACACTTGTTGACTTCCGTGCTTCACGTTTGACCATTCGTCTTATTTGAAAAAATTGTGAAGATATTATTTATTTTACTATGACATGTTTTATCATAACATATATTTTAAGTATATCATAATTATTTCTACATTTTCACAAATTTTTGAATAAGACGAATGGTCAAATGTGATTAGTAAAAGTCAAATGGTGCAAAATGAATATTCAGCCGCACCCCTTCTTTCCGAATGGACAAGCGCAACACTTTCCTTGAAAAAACAACGCAGAGGAGGCGTTAGAGGAGGCGTGGAGACAAAGACGACGATGAGAGCCTACAAGGGGCCAAGCAGCGGACGACCAAGTGCACCCGAGATCGAGGAGAACCAGAACACGAAGCAGTACCGCAACTGGATCCGCGCGCGTGCTGACGAGATGGCTGCGAAGAGAGAGACGACGAATTATATAATTTTCCTATGAGTGTTCCTATACTGCTCCAAGTCCTGAGGCAAATTAGTTCTGAATTAACTATGTTGTTCTTATACCATGCTTAACCCTGTTTCAGGCAATACTCTTTGAGTCGCGAGCAAAGCTTGAGTTACTTCTTAACCTTAATGTTTGGGAATATGTGAAACGTGAGTTTGAAAAAATCACAAAAGAAGTGAACATCCTCATAGAAAAGGCTAAGCACATAAGGAGGTAAAATTATACTACTAACCAAAATCTCGAGCCCATTGAAGGTGTGCTAGAAGGGCTTCCAGAATTCTTGGTTGCTTACGAAGAGGCTGAAAAAGAGCCAATAATCCTGATAGGGCATGATCTAGTTCAAGCTTGTTGATGTGCAGGGTTAGTAGCCATTCTTTTGTGGATGTTCAAGGGGCATGCCTTTGTTGATGTGTATGGTCAGAAAGCACGACCATAGTAAATAATGTGATGGACAACTTAAGTCCTAGCCTAATATATGGACAAGTTAACCTTTTGTAATAATTATCTTTATTCTTGTGGACAATTTATCTTCATCATTGTGGACAAGTTATCTATCTTATGATGTTTGTTTTGTCTCGGAAGATATGTGTGTTGATTGTGCTTGTATGTCGAAATGGAAGCAATGAGAGATGGATCGAGTTTACATGTCTATGAGGATAGACTCAAAGGAGACGATGATTAACAAACCTCCGTCTCATTTGTTCATTGACGCCACGCTCCCGCTTCACGGCAATTGAGTGCTCTCAGCCTTTAATTATTAGGCTCTCAAACTAGTAACGGGCGTCAAATGATCATTGGTAACGGACTTTATAGCATGCTACCAATACGGAGTGATCAGTAACAGACTTAGGGCGTGTTTGGGAGAGCTCTAGACAGCTCCAGATCCGAAAAACAACTCCACTCCAACTTTTTTCTGCCAAACACACCAAGCTCCAGCAGCTCCACCGCGGATCTGCTCCAAGAAAAAGGTGGAGCCAGGCCTCAAATCCATGGATTTGGTGGAGTACCTGTTGAGGCACTCCACAAAACAAAATTTGGTGGAGTTGGGGAAAATTACCCACCACTGCCACTGATTAGTGGGAAAAACGGTTCGCTTCTAGTCTCCGATACTCATCCCCGAGACTCCCCTGCCCCGGCGTTGGCGAGGCCGCCCGCTCCCGCCTTCCCCGGCGGCGGCGAGGCCTCCCGCGCTCGCCCTCCCTAAAGGCGGCGAGGGCACCGCCCGGCGGCCGCGACTCCCCCGCCCCGGCGTTGGAGAGGCCGCCCGCGCCCGCCTTCCCGGCGGCGGCCGAGGGCCTGCCTCGGCGGCGGCGAGGCCGCCCGCGCTCGCCCGCCCTAGCGGCGGCAAGGGCCCGCCCCGGCGGAGGCGAGGCCGCCCGCCCACGCCTACCCCGGCGGCCACGCGTGCCCGCCTCGGCGCCCGTGCGTGCCTTCCCCGGCGGTGAGGCCGGGCACGCCGCCGCCCGGCGGCGGTGAGGCCGCGCGCGCCCGCCCCGGCGGCGAGGCCGGGCACGCCCGCCCGGCGGTGAGGCCGCGCGCGCCTGCCCCGACGGCCGCGTCGTGCCCGCTGCCCGGAATTGAAGGAGGAAGAAGATGTTTGTTTTTGCCTATTTTGCTGACATGTGGGGCCTAGGTGTCATAGAGATGATGAGGAATCAGGAGCTGTGCCAAACGTTTTCGAAGATCTCAGATTCGCGGTGGAGCTGCTCCACGGTGGAACCTGTGGATCTGCAGCTCCATAGCTATTTTTTCAGAGCTGGAGCTCTCCCAAACACGCCCTTAAACAACACATTACCGTTAGGCCGTTGATCAGTAACGAACATTACTAGTGTTAGGGCGTTGATCAGTAATGAACTTTACTAGCTCGATACTGAGGACCATGTGTGGTTCGAGGACCGATGGATGGTCGCTTCCTTGTGTGATGAGTGATTGACAACGTTGTGTGGACTGATTCTTGGCTAAGTATTGCAGGTGCAGGTTGCGGCTTGACTAGTGTTGGTGCAGGTGAAGAACAAGCACGAAAGGTCGTCGCCGGTGAGGCCTCCAGGTGTGGAGAAGACAAGTAGGCTTCGTTCGAGGGACTCGGTGGCTAGCAGGGTCAAGTGCGCCCGCATGGTGGCATGAACAGCAAGATGAAGTCATGGACGGTTTCTTGGTTGAGCCTCAAAACTGAGGTCGAGCCGGGACTACGTGGGAGTCGAGTCATTAGTGGCGATTGGCGGAGGCTACACCGAGCTCGCGTGGTTTCTAGTGGTTCACCAGAAAACCACTGGGTTCCTTGGTTTATCCACAAAGCCAAGACCGAAGAACCGAAGACGGTGTTGCAGCAGCTCCAAACCGGTTTGACCGGTGGGTCTGACCGGCGACGACGCAGTCTGGAATCTTCGAAGCGGAGGAGACGCGTCGGGATCGCATGGCTTGCATCGAGTCTAAGCAGGGTGCGGTCGCCAGGCATCCGTCCGATGGAGAAAACATGAAGACTTCCAAAACCGCCCTTGAGGGGCTTGTATGCCTAGTTATTAAGTAAGGGTATTTTAGACTTTCGGTTGCCTTCATATAACCCGTGAGGTGAGAGGATGGCAGCCATCTCTTGGAACCCTAGTTCATTTGCTTTCCTATTTGCCCTTCCTATTTTCTTAGGATTTCCATAGGACTAGCTTGAGAGCTTCATGGTGAGATTTTGTGAGAGGGTTGGATGATCGGGCGGCAAGCTAGATCTTGTATGAACCTCCTTGGTATCTATAGATGATTCGGCGTGGTTCCTCTAGGCCTTGTTGTGTTGTTCCTCGTTGTTCTTGGTGGTGATTTTCGGAGCCCTCTCTTCGTGGTTTTATCGTTGTATTTTTGGGACCTTGCTCTTGGGGATTTGATGGGGGAAATTCATGTGAACCCTTCGTGGTTCTTTTTCCTTTGATTCCCCTCTCAAATCCGTGAGTTAATGAGCTCTATTTTGGGGGTTTTCGGTGTTCTTGGGTTAGAGGAGTTCTTGGCGGGAATTCTTCGATTCCACTTGATTTGGCAAGTTTCGGTGGACAAAATCTTGGCTATGGACTCCTCATGAGGTGTTCCTAGTATCCTCAAAGTCTTGTTCAAGTCCGTAGAGCAATTCGGGAGATCGAAGTTTGGATTTGGAGGAGTTGACCCACGGGTGCTGTTCATCCCGAGCTGCCCAGGTTACATCAGTCTGACCGGTGCTCTTGACCGGTCTGACCGGTGCGAGCCACTTGTGGGATTTGCCTCGGGTGAACTGCTTGACTCGTGTGTCTTTGGGTATTGGTGCTGCTGGTCAGTTCTTGGTCTGTTTGGAGTTGTTTTGTTAGGTTTTGTGTAGGGTTTTCCTTCCGTGCCGGTTGTGTTTTGGGGGTGTTTTTATTCTAGGGCCTAGAGAAGTCACTGAAGCTCTCTGGAACGCTTGTTGTGCGAGTGCCTTTGTAGCCACCGCCCGAGCCGCGCCGTCGTCCACCGGTCCGACCGGTGTCACGGTCCGACCGCGCAGCCATCGGTCGACCGGTGCGGCACGAGCGACAAGCCGTGCAAGTTTCCGCTGTGCGTGTTGGTGTGTTCTGGCTCGGAAGGTTGTTTGTTGGTTCCTAGGTCCAGTAGCACTTCAGTGGCTGCGTGGGCTTGGCCCACTTGGGTAGTGAGTCGGAGACGTGTGTTGGAAGCCGTGTTCGTCTTGTTGGAGTCTCCATCTCCTTCGAGAAGAATTTTTATCGGCTCCCATTCACTCCCCCCTCTCTGGTTCGCCGTATCGGTCCTTCAGTTACCGATAGGTTTCCCCTCTTTGGTTCGCCGTATCGGTCTTTCAGTTACCGATAGGTTTAACTTGTGTAACGGGCTCTATTTAACGTCCGTTACAAAGAATTCATGTAACGGACGTTTAAGAAGACCATTACCAGAAGTCCACATTGGTAACGGACATTGCGGATGCCAGCCCTGGGGTCAGCCTGCCGCGTTTATCTGTAACGGGCGCCAAGTAACAACCCTTACAAATGTGGGTGCATATAACGGGTGTTAAGGGCCCGTTACAAATGCTGTGTGACCTATTTGAGGTTTTTATTTAGTTTATGTTAATGTCAGTGGTACCAATATTGTTTTCTACTCATATTTCTGCATAAGATCATGGTGTACTGTAGGTAGGAAAGCAACAAAGGAGATCATGATGCTTGGATACACCAGAGGCTGCTAGAGAATGGAGAGTTGCTGATCCTCATGTAGTCATGTTCAATCTGGCTATGGGATCTCTTGTTGTGGTTTGTTCTGTATGCTAAGGGATTGATCGTTTTGTTACACTAAGTGCATGTGTGATGTCGATTTATCTCGTGAGAACAAATCTTGACTTTGAGTTTTTAATGTGGCAATCTGGATCTCATTCTATCTTTCATTATATTCTATTTACTTGGATTTGATTGATGAAACGATAGGGCACGCCAATTGTTCTAGTGATGTCAAATTTGTGACCAAAATGATGGCAAATATGCGACCATAGTAATGGTAAATTGTGACCATTTTATTTCAAAGTGTGACGATGGCATATAGTATCCTGTAATGATTTAAACATGTATTCTATGATTCCAAAATGATGACGTCAGCTGCCACGTCATTGCTGTCGTCACCGCCAAATCAGCTGCTACATCATTGTTGACGTAAATGCCACGTCAGTTGTCACGTTATTGGTGATGTTACTGGCACGTCAGCTGCCATTGTGGCATACCGTGGGATATGTCCAAAACATAGGAACATCTATGACCAAAGCAGATCGTCACACAACACAAACACCGTTAACGGCGTCGTTAGCACGCGAGGCAGATGGGAGATTATGACGAAAAATGGGTTTCATCCATGACCAACAACATTCGTTATAGATTGAATTCAATCCCGTGACGTCACACAGATCGTCACAGAATGGAGATACATTTGTGACGAAAATTATCATTTCGTCACCAATGACCAAATGTGACGCGACAATAGTGATGAAATCCAAATCGTCACAAAATCGTCACAAATGAACATCAGTGACTATACTGGTGTCTCAGTGACGTTAGGTGAACGTCATCAATGCAAACATCCCTACTAGTGATTCTTGCGACGAGTGTTGAAGGTGCAACACTCGTAGTGGGCCTCGTACAGCTTGCCATCATCAAGTTTAATAAATTTCCTCTGAATGTGAAGCTCAAAGAGCCGAGCAAACATGTCAACAGAAATCATACAGTCAAAGGTTCGCACGATCCAGAAAAACTTTGACAGTTCGATAAAAGAGTTAGGGGTAAGCTGATGCATTTTCACTAAAAACCTATCGAGAAGCGAAGGCAGATGTCCATCACAGGGAAACCTCGGACCAGCAGTAAAGAAGTTTCTAAAGACGCGATCTCATCTGCTTCAGGAGCAGGAATCTCTTCATCTGTGGGAGCATGACCATCGCTGGAAGGGAAAATACTAGCAGCTTCAAATTATTTGATAAGCTCAAAAGTAACCAAAGATTTGCCGAAGACAATGATGGGAGGACAAAAGTCTTTAGGAGAGACGAGCTTGACAACACTAGTGACAACATTCAAAATATCCTCACCACCGCCTGAATCTATTTCACCTTCTTCGCGAGCGTCGGGTGCTCAAGAGGCTTCAGCTGTAGAATCTGCAGCCATTGCTGATGTACCTTTTGTGTCAGGCGGAACATCGGCTACGGCCAGTTCTCCGGAAGTCATGGGTCGAGCAGTGCTTTTGGTCTGAGCCACCATCTCAAGAAAAATAAAAATTCGAATAGTAAGAATGGCAAAGGATAAAAACCAAATGGAATAAATAAAATATACGTAGATACAAAGCGACAAGATGAAGTTACCTTCAAAGATTTAGAATCACAGAAACACCAAACTTCAAGGCATGAATCTTAAAGAATGATAGCTGAGAAACTTCAGAGAGTTCGACAAAGCAAAGAATGGTAAAACAACTTTACTGCTTGAGGCCTCTATTTATATGGGAGGGGTTAGGCAGTTTCTAGAAAGTGCCTCGATATTGACGTTGCAGAGCCAGGAAGGCGACGCGTGTATCCTCCGATGTTCAGAGGGTGACATTTTTTACCACAATTCTGGAGGTTTTTCGTGGAAATGGATCATCGGAGTCAACCCGCTTCCTCGAGGGGCTACTGTTGGGGAATTGGGTTATAACCATTACCCTCGGAACTTCGGGGATGATGATATTCTTGAGAATCTAGCAATGGCAATTAGAAAGATAGTACAACATTTTGTAATGTATACCTCACTTTTATGAACTAAGGTCTACATGAAGCATTAATTGGAAACTTTCTAACCTTTTGATGATATTCAGAACAATAACTACTGAAGTGACTTGATTTCTTGGGTAATTGGTCATTTCAGGGAACCAGCGTCTTCAGAGAAGGTTTGCATTTCGAGAAACTAAACTTTGGGGTTGAGTTCAGTCTTCCGAAGCCTAGATTCAGACTCTCGGCGAATCTCGCGAACAAATGAAAAGCCACGAAGATGCCGGGTCAAAAGCGTGACATTGAAAGTCCGGGTTTAGAGTGTGAATGATTGGCAAGCTTGTAAATGTTTGCAATCAGAAATGATGCTTATGCACATGTTCCCATTTAGAATATTCTGTAGATCTGAGGGTATGTTCGGAATGCAGAAGTCCCTTCACCTCCCTATAAAAGGGGGCCGATGGGCACGTGTAACTTATTTTGAATGTTCACATCTTTTGAGGAGAAATACAAGCTTCTGGAAATTCTTTGTCGTCTATCCATTCGTGAATTCTCTCTTGTACATGTTCAGGGGTTCCATCCGATTCTTGAATCCCCAACAATCATATAGGGGCTTTGATAAACGCGCAAAGGACAAAGTGATGAAAGGAATGAAGTAAAAGACAAAAACTAATCATACACTAAAACACAAACTAAATATCACTAAAAGACTCAGGTTTTTTATAGTCCCTTCATACCTATTTGGTACTACATTAACTTATTATTTTGGAATCTCGATGCAGTGCGCTCAGCATCCATAAGGGTCCTCTTTTCTAGATTCCATGTGGCATTTAATATGTTAAAACTACTCGATGACATACCTGACATCAAGAAGGCTGTTGTAAGTAGATAATGCTCAACCTTGTCTCTGCTCATCTTCTGCATTGGATTTTAGAAACTAATTTGTACTTGTATTCTTATAATGATTGTATTTTGCAGGATTTCAAAGCTACCCTAAATGTTTGTATAGAAGATCTAAAGCCGGTCCAAGAGTTGTTGTGTGAGAACATTCTTAAGCAGACATGGACTGAAAGGGTGCACCGTGAGTTCATTGTGGCTAGAAACTTAAAACTTGTTGCATTCAGGCTTATTTAGTTAGGCATTGTTGCTTGAGAAACTTGCTTGGCTAGCACTACAAGAAATTATTTAATCTGTGATAATCATTTTGTCACGGATCTTTGAAAATTCGTCGCAGATTAGCATCGGCGGCGGTTTAAATTTTCACGGTGAATGAGCGTCATTGATTTAGGGCGTGTTTGGCAAGGCTCCAGCTCTGCCAAACCAACTCTATAGCTGCTGCTCCACCACAGAGCAGCTCCACGCGTGGTTCTAGACTCCCAATGTGAAGCTGAAAAATTTGTTTGTCAGGAATGATAGCTCCAGCTCCAAAATCAAGGAATTTGAATTGATTGCTCTCTATTGCCCTTAGGTACAAAACCTTTTATTTTTTCTTTTGCCATTTTTCATCGACCTTTGTGTGTGGTGCGTGACGATTTTTTCCTTCTCAACCTTTGTAACTGGACGTGTGTGGTGCATGGATTAGCCTTTCATTTTTCTTTTGGTTTTTTTTTCAATTATTTAATGGACGACCATCAAATAAAAAATGGCGTTGGCCGGCTCTAGGCGTTCCGGAACACGCTGCAGCACTGGCAGCCGCGCCAGGCCCGCCCACGCCCTGGCGGCCGCAGCATGCATCTGGCGGCGCCCTGGGAGGCCACAGCTAGCAGGTGGGAGGCTCCCTGGCCACCATCGCCGCCGGAAGCCAGACCTTGGCCTAGGGTTGCAGACGGAGGGCGACCAAGCACAACATGGCGCGAAGAAGGCGGCAGAATGGGGGAGGAGGTGGCTGACGGGACATCCCACTGTTTTCCAATGAACTCCGGCGAGTAATCCAGCCGCGACGGTGGGGGAAGGGGAGGCGGTGGTGCTGCGACGTTGCGCCTTGCGGAAGATGAGGCGTTGGGGGGTCTCGTGGCACGGGAATGAAAAGAAAAAAAATGAAATGGTATGGTGTGTAACAGATGACAATGGTGGGTAATTTCCACCCAACTCCACGAGTCCGTTCAAAACCTGCGTTTGTGGAGTACCCCATGAGGGACTCCATGGATTTGGTAGAGTTGGGAGCTAGATTCATTTTTTTGGATCAGGAGTTTTTGGAGTTGAGAGTGTTTGGCTAGAAAAAACTAGAGGGGAGCTGTTTTTTGGATCTAGAGTTGTTTAGAGCCCTGCTAAACACGCCCTAAACCACTCGACATTTCTTAATAAACGTCACAATCTTTGATGTATCTGGATCGTCACGGAGCAGCCCGAGGCCAAAACAACCCAACCCCTAGCCCACTATCTGTGACAAAATAAATCGTCACAATTACTGCTGACTTGGCATACTACATGGACGATTATGTGGCATCCTACATGGACGATGACGTGGCATCCTATGAGGCGATGACATGGCATCCTACGAGGCGATGATGTGGCATCCAACTTGAACAATGATAATGATCATGTGGCATCAATCTTGGACAATGACGTGGCATCCATCGTGGACAATGACGTGGCATCCTATGAGATGATGACGTGGCATCCTACATGGACGATGGCACAACATGCTATGTGGATGATGACGTGGCCACAGTTTTAGCCCGGCTCATAAAAATTCTGACCAACCACAAACCAGTTTATATTCTACTCCAGCCTACAAAGCCCATTTCTGAATTATATTCCACCATAAAATTAGCAAACTCAGCCCATCTTCAGCCATTTATAAGAGGATACAATTTTTCAACCCATTTACCAAGATTCAATGAACAGAACTTATACATTATCAAAGATACAGTATCTGGTAAAAGAGACCCAGCAAACACAATCAGGAATTGAAGCAGATAACACATCGACACATGTTTTCAGATGTTTACCATTTCGAAAACATTACACCTTGCAATTTGTTATTCTTCCACTATTTTCTCCGATTCCTTATGAGTTTATAAATCCTGAAAAAAGGGCATGTCATGCTTGAAATGTAATTACATTTTAACAGCAATAATAAAAGTTAACTAAACAATATGTTCTAACATATAGACTTAGTCTAGCATATAACATTGGGTGGATCACAAATTCACATTTGTACTTTTGTTAAATTCAAATTAGTAGAGACTTTACACTAGGGGAACAATCTCAAGCAAATAAGCCAATTAGAAAAGGCAATGAAATATAGGATAACTCAATTTTGAACTTTCTGGCAAGCTATATATAAAGGGAAACCAAACTAAAACTGGAGTTCCGGAAAAAGTGTGCATTGTACAATGAAAGTGTAACTATAAGCATACAATTGGCACTGTTGTTTGCACAAATCTGCAGAATGGGAATGAAACAAAAAGAAGCTACAAGTTCCTAATTTAGCCTACAGTAGAGGATATGAGAGCAATATCTCAGACAATACCTGAAATCTACACTTAGAAACATGCTCTACCGACAAACCATATCCAATGATCAATGATGATATGCATGAGCATCAGAAGTTCAGAACAACATAACTTTGTTGACCGCATACTCGAGCTATTGCTCGAGGCCGTGGATGTTGTCGAGGGTGAGGGAGGAGAGATCGTCACCACTGTACCTCCTGATGCCCGTCTCCATCTTGTCCATCTCGTTCTGCATCTGCGCCATCTCAACAAATATTTGCTGCACAAACTCACAGATTGGTCATACAATTTGTATATATAATTCGTCAGTTAAATTACTAGAGTAGTACTCAATTTGTTTGGTGTTCAAGGTATTTGATCCTGGTTCCTCTCCTATAAGTGGGTGTTGGTAGTGTGCTGGTACTGCTCAATTAGCTCCTTCAAGCTGAATTGAGTTTAACTTGTCAAACGTCATTCTAACAAACATGTATATATGTAAGCTAAGTAATTTAATTGTCTGAATGCGATTTACAAAACCAGTTATCATGGCTAAGCACATCTGTGGATGAATCTCAGTAAAAAAACTACTTAAGGTGCTGAAATTTATAATGTCTAGAACTGGTTAATTTAACTGCTAGCATCAAGATGGATCTGGAATACTAGGGTTTGCACAGAGTATGAAAGATATTTAATTAACATATAGGCAACTTAAAATACAAGCTAAACCAGGAAATTAGAGTACACATTCTAGTCAGACGTGTCAGTGCCTATATGATTATTAACTTGATTAATAAACCACTTCACTTTTGTATCATGAGAGCTGTTGAGGAAACAACATGTTTGCCAATATATTTTCGAAGATTGATACAAGAGAACATATGACCATACATGCAGATTTCTCGCATAATAGACAGCTTTTAGTACACCATGTAAGATCAATCAATAATTCTCCAATTCTCAGTTAAAAGAAGAATACCTTCCTAATTCTTATAGTGAAAACAAATGTGCAAGTAGTTCTCAACAAGTTACAAAGAGCAGGAGGATTTGTGATGCATCAGTACTAATTATTGTGTCCGTGCCTATTTTGACTATGGACTCTTTGCAATATCCCAAGCACACATTCCATTCTATGTACATACATATCACTGGGAGAATCAAATAAAAGGACAAATAAAATACGTTTGACAAACAAGAAACTGAAGGATTGGTGGTTCAAGGAAAGGATGTGGATCTAACCTGCAAACAAGGCAGCAGTACTCAAACATCTTGCTGGTGCTGTAGAATAATAAACAAACTAATTTGAGAGCCTATATGAGATAGGCCAGCTAATAAGTACATAAACCATTTCACAATTAATAGATCTTTTAATAGCATTTGGTCAGCTAAACTAGTGGTAAACTAAAGAATACTAAGCACATCTTTTGATTCATCAAACTATAAAATAAGTTGCCAATTTTACTTCCAAATGAACTAATCAGACAGTATGTACAAAGAGACAAGGAGATGATTCTATATTGTTTCAAATTAGCATAGGACATTTTTAGGGAGGTCGTGCTTGATTGATAAAAGAAAAGAACCTCAGACTTTTCTTCTTTTACTCTATTGTCATACAGAATGGAGCATTAGTGTGTCTCGGTCTAACTATAGACTACAAAACAAGAAGGGGTCAAACATGTGTTATTTTATTAGACGTTGCCAATTTGTGGAGGAG
The DNA here is from genome assembly GCA_947561735.1 of Cenchrus americanus. Classification (NCBI taxonomy): domain Eukaryota; kingdom Viridiplantae; phylum Streptophyta; class Magnoliopsida; order Poales; family Poaceae; genus Cenchrus; species Cenchrus americanus. The sequence continues at coordinate 149,666,613 of OX387242.1, read as the reverse complement.
CAATATCTTAGCAGCTACACCAACTTGTTTCATAATACTATGTGAAAAACTGGCTTTGGTAACCGGCGTAGATCGCCTTTGGTAACAGGCAATGCGCCCGTTACCGATCAAGTGTTACAAATAAGCCAAGAAAAGTAACAGGAAGATGCCCGTTACTGATAAGACATATTCGTAACCGGCAGTAAACAATGACCGTTACCACAACTAGCCACCGGTCATGTGAAATGGCTATTTTTCAGGACCCACAGGGAACTTTCGTAACGGGCGCCAAAGCAAAGCCCGTTACAGAAGCTCAATATCAGAGACGCCTGATGTGCACCTGCGTCTCCACTATCTTGATGAACTGAGACGCGTCTATTTCACGCGCGTCTCAGTACATATAGGATTCGTAACGGGCATCAAACAACGATCGTTACCACAAGTCACTGGTCACGTGAAATGGCTGTTTCTCTGGGCCCACATGGAACTTTGGTAATGGGCATGAAACAGAGCCTGTTACTGTGAAATTAACTTCAGAGACGCGTTCTGTAAACCTTCTTCTCCACTGTCTCGACGAAATGAGACGCATCTGTTTCCACGTGGGTCTGCTTTCTCTCTATTAAAGGAGACACTTGCTTTCAACCTGCGTCTCATATATCTCGATGAACGGGCCAGGTCCGGGGGCCCACCGGTCAGGACTGGTAACGAGCTTTTACACTGCGCATTACATTGTGGGCATTTTCGTAACGGGCTTTCCAAATGAAGCCTGCTACTCACTGATCAGTGTTTGTAACGAGCTGTAATTAACACCCGTTACTGATACGGCGGCCACAACTATAGTAACCTTCCCGGTTGCCGGCAGGATCCTGGAACCAACCAGGATTTGGCAGCCACCACATCAAGGAGACATCACAAACACATTCTCACATCACAGATATAGGCAAAGCAAGATCACATTTATAGAAAAGCTAGGATTACATCAAGTTTCAAGTTACTCTCATCAGGGCTTGTTTGGATGGAGTCATGAGAAAACTGCCTAAAGCCCTGAACCAGGCAGTATCTGACCCCAACCAAGCAAGCCAAGCAGGATTCTCAGGCAACAACTCCTGACTAAAGAAGACTTAATGGGTTTCAAGATTATGGTCACAATAAACTCACGGTGCACCACTGTAGAAGTTGCCCTTTCGGTCGATGGCCTCCTTAAGAATGTACTCGCACAGCATCTCCCGGACATGCTTTACATCTTCTGTGGAAACATCTACATGTGGTTTGAAATTCTGCAAAATAGAATCATTTATGAGAATACAAGTAGAAATCATTTTCTAAATTCAGATGGATAATATGAGCAGAGACAAGGCTGAGCATTATTATCTACTAACAGCATTGAGTAGTCTTAACATATGGAATGCCACATGGAATCCACACAAAGAGGACCCCCGTGGCTATTGAGCACACTGCATCGAGGTACCAAAATATCATGTTAATGCAGTACCAAATAGGTAAGAAGGGACCATAAAAAACCTCAGTCTTATAGTGAGATTTGTTTTGTGCTTGAGTGTGGCTTTTGGCTTTTTTTCTTTCCTTTCGTCACTCTGTACTGTGCATCACCAAAGGCCCCGCATGATCAGCAATACCAATTAGAAACACTAAGAGATTGATTTTTTGTGAACAATAAATACTGTACCAAAGGCCCTGCATGGTCAGAAATACCAATTAGAAACACTAAGAGATTGAATTTTTGTGAACAAAACCTATAAGAAACTGACCAGTTCAAAACATTTTGGAGGTCTGGGAACTTTAGCGGGGGATGTTGTTTAGCAGAATCTAGATACCAAACCTCTGTGAACTTCATACTGACATACACAGTTCATATTTTACTTAATTAGCATACAGGGATAGGTGCTAACCATTTTGATAGTGACACAACAAGATGCTTATATATCAAAGCAGCGAATAAATTCCTTCAACTACTTCCATGTCCAACTTGAGCAGCGATGGATTGCGTGTTCCATATGTACATGCAACAAGAGGATAAAGCAATGGTCATGACATTATATATGACAGTAGTGAAACAACACTCACAACACATCATGTCACCAACAATAACAATATATATGACAGTAGTGAAACAATTAACACTCACAACAAAGCATAAGACAATCTAGTTATCACTACCTTACAAACCACTGCGATGCAATTCCCACTGACTTTATGTGGCCATCAGAATTAAAGTATTCTAACAAGTCCAAAGCATAAGTGTCAATCTGGTACATTCAGAGCATAGCAGAATTAAAGTATGCTAACATCCTTTACGCTTTTCGTGAATTTACAGTGCAAAAATTACAGCACCAGGACCATGAAAATGTATTTCAACATTGCATATAACTTCATCTGTTAGCAACAATTTATTCAAAACAGACTTGGAGCAACAAAATCCATCCATCAAATCCACAGTCAATCAATTGAAGATGAACTATTAAGGCATGTCTCCCTAATCCACTTTGACATGAATATATAGCAGATTGGGTGGACTACATTATAAACCACTGCGATGCAATTCCCACTAACATTATGTGGCCATCAGAATTAAAGTATGCTAACAGGTCCAAAGCATAACTGTCGATCTGAGCATAGCAAAATTAAAGTATATGCTAACAGGTCCAAAGCATAACTATCGATCTGGTACATTCAAAGCATAGCAGAATTAAAGTATCCTAACATCCTCGATGCTTTTCATGAATTTACAGTGCAAAAATTGTAGCACCAGGAACATGAAAATGAATTTCAACAGTTCATATAACTACATCTATTAGCAACAATTTATTCACATAGACTTGGAGCAACAAAATCCATACATCAAATCCATAGTCAAACACTTAAAGATGAACTATCAAGGTATATATCCCTAATTAAACCACATTGACATGAATATATAGTAGATCGATTTTGGTAGCCGATGAGAGAGAGGGCGTTGGGGTTCAAGCAGGACTAACCTCTGTCGCAAATGAATTAGTTGTTCTCGTGATGGTCGGAGGGGCCGGATCCATGGCGGCTCGTGGCCTAAGGCGTCCGGCTCGTCGTCGTGGCCGGTGACGATGTCGACGGATCCGCATCAACCTTCTTTAGGTTGGCCGGACGTACGTCCGCACGCTAGTAATCGTGTCCTTGTCACCATCGTCACACAGGGAGCGGTGGGGCTGGAGAAGAGCAGGGCTGCATCGGGGAGAGATCGGCGAAGGCGAGCGGGGCGAGTGGCGGCGACAGTGGGGAGAATGCGGGCGTTGTGGATCTGTCTAGAGAGGAGCCGGATATGAACGACGTATGTAACTGTGTTTAATGAAACTACTGCGTGACCTAGATGGCAATGTGTAGCAATTGGAATTTCACGGGAACTATAGCAAATATATGTGGGAAATTTTGAGCGGCCCGCGCACGGTTCGCTTGCTAACGCTGACTAGTGGGCTAGTGTCATGGGCGACGATGGTTAGTGAACCCTGATCGCCTTAGTTGGGAGATTGGTCAGCGGTTATCTTTTTATTTTGGCTGCTGACGTTGACGCGTGGGCCAGACACTATTTTCTTTCGAATGAAACATGCTTCCCTAAAATATTAGAGCACATGAAACAACACCTAAAAAATCATAAAAATATGAACAATTCGTATTTGTACATTTAGTATTTGAATAAAATGTCAATAGTCACACTTGTGTGCCCAAGATTCTTAGAATCCGTTTTTACATCCCATGTTAATGATGTAAAAATTCTACTAACATCTAGTGTGCTTTAAAAAATCTACAAATTGACTTGCCAACATAATTTGGGTACCTAGCCTTGTCTTCAAAATTTCAAATGGTTTAAATGAAGGAATTATATACTTGTGTACAAATATCTACATCTCTCACATAGTTTCCTAGAATGTTTGCTTGAACATTGAAGTTTTCCACACTTTGCAACATGTTCGAACTCATATGCATTTGAAAACTTAACAAAACCTTGTGTTCACCTTAAGCTTACAAAGTGTAAAGTTCCATCACTAATGGTTGTGTAAAACAAATATTATTTGTATGTTGTACTTACAAAGAACAAAATAAGGCATATAAGCATCACTCAACAAATGGAATGTACACTAAACAATGAAATTAATGAATAGTTGGTGATTTTAGAAAAAATTTAGAAAAAAATAAAATTTGGACTAATAACGACAAAGAAAAACTTGTTACAACATTTGATTGCAGATTAAAAGGAGAAATGGGAACTGTTCTTCATTTCGATAGAACTGGCCCCCACAGTCATTTAAATAGAACAAAGGAGGAAGTAGAGGGCACCGCCGCCCGCCGCCGCTGCCGTCGTGCCCGCTTCGGCGGGTTTGACACCAAAGAGGGCATCCCAAACCTCGTCGGCGGCAATTGAAACCACCGCAACCGTCGATTTGACTCACAAACCTGACAAATAAAATATTATCTATCAAAAACTGATTAAAAACTGACATCCGATAAAACCAAATCCGCGTTTCGTAATATATAATAATTTACATTCAAGATAGATAATGTTCATTGATGCTTGCGCCTACATCCCGATGTTTATCCTGCTGACGACGTACTCCATGGCGGGGCGGAAGCTACGCGTCCAAAGGTCGAATTTATGACGGATACGACACTCGGCGCTGCAGTAGTGGATGATGTCTTTGGTATCCAGCCCGTAGCGCCTACATCCCGCTTCCCAAATGCAGATGTGGGGATTCTGGATGGGCAGCAATAGAATGTCGTCATCGTCACCGTCATCAAGGCAGTACCACCACACAATGTTGTCGAGATCCTACTTGATGAGGTAACGCAGCCGCCGCAGGTTGTGGTTCTTCCACCGGCCGTCAGGGGGCGACGGGCTGCCGCTGATTTCCTGCAGTAGTGCCATGGCTTCGGGGTCCGCCGGGATGTAACGGTACTTCAGCATCGCTAAAAAGTACTTGGCATTAGAGTCTTCAGCAGTGGCGGCATCTCCGATGAGCTTCAGACCCTTATCTGGGTTCCGCCGCCTCATCAACCTCACCATCCCCTCGAAGCACAACGCCTCCTATTGATTGGCCTCGCGGAAGCACCACTCCAAGCACGACCTGACATAGCAATTCTTGCATGCCTCATGAAGATCACGCAGCGACACGTGTAGTAGTACCTCATCGGAGTTGCAGATGCGCTGGAAGGTGCCGCAGATTTTATTGCGAAGGTTCAGAAAATGGAAAACGGCCACATCCTTGATGTAGTGGATGATGATCTTGGTGAGAAGTTCATCTGGCATTAGCATCAAGCACACCGTGGCCATCAAGGAGAAGGTGAGGAAATAGCACAGTGACTGGGTTTGGAATTTGAATGGCGACGAGGGTTGAAGTTGACGGCGACGAGGAATGAAGTTGGCAAGGAGAATTGAAGTTGAAGAGGGACGAAGTTGCTGACTAGGATTGAAGTTGAAGGAGGCGACGAGCTCGAGGGTTGAAGGTTGAAGATGGCGCCTCGGCCATGTCGTAATAAAACAATAAATGGAAATCTAAAAGGCCCTGCAGTTTGGCTGCTGCCGTTGACAAGTGGGCCCGACATCATTGCCCCGCCTCTTCTCCTTCCCGTGTAAGCGAAAGGCGATGCATTGCTTTGCGCCTGAGACAGAGCCTGATGCGCAATCAAGTGGCACGTAATGGCAGTAATGGAGTAGTGGGTGGGGCCAGAGGCGCCTGACGGTTCCATGTCTTGTCAATATAACTCCCTCACCCAGTCGCCCTCCCCTCTTTTCCCCTGCTTCTTCCATAAGCTTATCATCATTTTCTTTACTTCTTCTTTCTCTTCGCGATTCACCACTACAAATCTTCGGTCACCGAGAGAAGGAGGAGATGGCGTTGAGGAGCCCACCGCTGTCGAAGCGGGGACGAAGGGATGAGGACGATGACGAAAGCCGTGGTCTGAAGAAGTTGGAGAAGGGGAAGGAGACAGTGGCCAAGTACGCTGAAGAGGAACCACTCTTCGACGACAATAAGTTCACCACCGAGCTGCTCAGGAGCGCCTTTAGAAAGCTTGAAGGTTTTGGCGAGGCCCTCGACATCAAGGTGCATCATGATGTGCACAAGGACCCGACCGTGAAGGGTCTCGCCTTCAAGATCCATGGGTTGGCTGAGAAGCTCGAGAACCTCCCCGTGGTCAAGCGGGCTGCCCGCCCCTAGTTCTTCTTCAACAACGGCAGCTCCGACGGCGACGACGGCAGCCACGATGACGACGGTGGCGACGACGGCAGCCATGGCAGCGACGACGGCGACGACGGCGGGACTCCAACTAATTGATAGACTCCTCTACCAATTAGTAACAATAATCTCTTTGTGCTTTTGTGTATTCATCCAGTTCTTGGACATGAATTGCTTATTTTGTCTGTCGAGCATGAACTGCTTAGTTAATTAGTTTGGTTCTTAGATTTTGTATGTCATGAACTCGATCTACGCGAGTTGATCCAACCGCATTGTGATGAACAGTGTTCTATTGTGATGAACTAGAGATCATTGTGATGAATTAGATCTCATTAGAGTAGTCAGTGCCGACGCAAGTTAGCCTACTAACGCTGACGCTGACGCGTGGGCCAGTGTCATTAGCGACGATGGTTAGTGAACCCAGATCGCATTTGTTGGCCGTTGGGTCTGGGCGGGCAGGCAACGATTATCTTTTTTATATTGGCTGCTAACGCTGACAAGTGGCCGAGACCGCTCAACATGTGTTAGTTTGGAGCAAACTAACACCAAATCTAACACTTTGGAGCCTAACACATGTGTTAGTTTGGTGTTTAGTAGGAACTAACACCTCCAAGAGGTGGTAATTGGTGTTAGTTTGGTGGACCCCACCCCTTTTCTCTCTCTCCCTCTCATTTTTCAAATGTTTGGAAAAGTTAATTCAAATGCAAACTAACACCTCCATCCAAACATCAAAGATGTTAGTTTTTTATGTGTTAATTTGGAGGTGTTAAAAACTACTACTAAAAGTAACACTAACATCTAGCACTAATAGTAACACTAACATTTGTTTGCTTACTCCTCGTATCATTTAATTCTACATTGGAATCACTACCTCTGTAACTCTGCTCTCAGCCATTGACGAGCACCAGTTTCGCCATTGACCGTCTTGGTAACCTTCCCGGCCGTTCCTATGCTCTTGCTCTTATTCCTTCCTTGTCTTTTCTGTAAAAAGGCACTGACGCCTATCGGTCCTTCTCACTTCAAGTTGCTTCCTTCTTCTCTATATCCAGATCTAGCTATATGGTTCCTTCTTATAATACAATAAAGTGAGTCACTTGCTTCCTTCTTCTCTAGATCTAGATCTAGCTATGGCGCAAAGAATAGATCTTGTAGGGCGCAAGCTTTTGCTTTTCTCATTCTTCCTCCTCCTCGATCTCTCAATTGCTAGAAGAATTCTTGTGAGAGGGGTGATTGGGTTGCTCATCCCTTGAACACAGTTGCGAGAAGAATTCTTGTGACATACCCCTTGCTCGAAGCTGTGTCCAGGGAAGGTAGCCCAGAACCTCCTGGCATCAGGATGAAGAAGCCGACGGAAAGCCTGCTGCAGCTTTTCCGTCACATTTGGGCTTCCTTTTTCTTTCCACTTCTCCTCCAGGAGGAGGGATTTTTTAAGGGATATGTTTCCACCCTCTCTGTATCATTCTCTTGTGTTCACCTGTAAGATGAGGAAGCAGCCAGAATCTAGATGGAGCATATCTCATTATTTTTCCTTGTAAGATGAGCATAATTAAGGAAAGCTTTTGTCTTGCCAACCAAAATTAGGGTTGCAAGACAGAAGCTTTCTTTAATTAGTCATGCCAGGAATCAAGTCTCTAAGCCGTCAGCAGAAATGGAGCTTGTTCGATGACCACGTGCAGCAAGATCGACGACCTCCGAGCAAGATCGATGTTTGTGTGTGAGATTTTGCATATCTCATCATGAAGATATGGCCGCATTGTAACCTTGTGTCTGATGTATCAATGATGACTGTAATCTGTGTGTGTGTGTGTGTGATTTTGCATCTCAAGAGACATGCTTTTGTGAAATTATGCCATATTGTTGGAGATGAACTCTTTTTTTACTTGGCATATCTTTTTAGAAGTTGGCAAAGCACAAGATTTGACAAGTAAAATTTGGCAAGCTCTTTGAGATGCTCTAATTCGTTTCTCTTTTGATGTAATCTGTTCGTGATTTCACATATCTTCTTTCCCATCACAAAAGTGACGCTGGTTCATTTTTCCTCGTCTCTTGCCCGTAAAAAAGGCGACGCTGGTTCTTCAGTCCTCGTCTCTTGCCTGTAAAAAAGGCGACCCGGGTTCGTTAATCCTCGTCTCTTGCCCGTTACTGAAATGAAGAAGAATATAAATAGAGTATATATAGTATATTTGGCAGAATATATTACAATCAGGATTCAAATTCCACCACATCCCATATATTACAAAAAGGATTGAAATTCCACCAATACATTGCATCCTTTATATTACAAAACGGATTCCATTTCCACCAATAGACACATCCTCCAGCATTACAAAAAGGATTCAGCAGAAATCAGGATTACTTTTTCATTCTAGATTTCTGTATATGGATTTTTTCACTATGGTCGCTTCGCATGTACGGTATTTTGTTAGTTCCCAAGAGCTGGGGCTTGTATGAAGTGTCAAAGGATGGAATCTTGTCAAACTGGTTGTATTCCTCCTCCTCAACAATATTTTTCAATCCCCACAATCCTTTTTTTCCAGGCAGAACCACAGACCAGTTTTACTTTGCAAGGTCAGGTACATAGAACACTTGCTCAACATTGTTGGCGAAGACAAACGGTTCGTTTTTGTAACCAAAGACCCAGAGGTCAACACTAACATAATCATATTTGTCCTTGCTCATAGCTCTCTTCCCATTGGTGACCCATCTCTACCGAAACAAGGCAACCTTCAATCCTACATATTCAAGCTCCCATATGTCCTCTATTTGACCATAATATGTGTCTATCTCCGTGTCACCATCATTGTCATGACTGTCGTCAACGACGGCCCGTACACGCACACCACTATTTTGATAGACGCTCTTTTTATACTGGGTCATGGTGTACAATGTGTATCCATTGATATCCATTCCTTCGTATCTTGTAACAGTGAACAATGGCTCCGCTGCTAGATTCCTTATCTCGTCGGCAATTACAACATTATTGCTGCATGTCTTGGCATAATCTCGGAGCCACCTGCTGAAACCTTGCATGTGCATCTTTGCAAATGAAGCCCTACCATGGTTAGGGTTGTCTTCATGTAGTTGTCATTTGTGCTCATTAGCAAACAGTGTAATTAGGTGCAGCTGCTGTATCACGGTGAAATGAGCCTTTTCGAAGGCATCTGCATCCGGAGTGACTGACCTTTTCCCCATGGTCCCAAAACCTGAAAGCCTACCTTCATGCCGTGAGCGAGGCACACCAATGGGGTTTTGTGGGTCCATGTAACCCATGGCCCACTCCACTGCTTCGATGGTCTTGTAGCCACGAACAATGGCTCCCTCCGGAAATAATCGGTTATGTACCAATGATTTCAGGAATCCATAGAACATCTCGTATGGAAGCATCTGATGAAGGTAAGATGGTCCAAGGAACCAGATTTCCCTCGCGAGGTGTGCTGTTAGATGTAGCATGAGATCAAAGAATGACAGTGTGAAGGTAGCTTCAAGTAGGCATAGGGTCTCAAAATGCCTCCTCTCCGAGTCTAGTAGTTTTCCTTATCAATCAGCTTCTGTTCTATTGCATTTAAGAATAAACACAAGCTTGTGACCGCGTCGCGAACCAGTTCTGTCTTGATACCTCTAAGTGCAACAGGAAGAAGAGCTATCATCAACACATGAAAATCATGAGATTTCATCAAATTGAAATTCATTTTCATGTCCTTCACTCACACTAGCCTCTTGAAGTTTGATGAGTAGCCTGAAGGTACTTTCAAATCATGCAAAAACTGACAGAATTCTTTTCTCTCTGCCTTTGACAAGGTGGTTGCAGCAACGGGAAGGTTCGTCCCCATCTTTGTTTCCTCTGCATAGAGCTCCGGCCTAATGCCCAGCTCTTTAAGAACCTCCCTTGCATTTTTATGTTTTTTCCTTTGGACTTATGTTGTAGCAATGTTCCACAAGTAGCTTCATACACATTCTTCTTGACGTGCATGTTGGCAGTCGAATGACGCACATCCAACATCGGCCAATACTCTAGGTCCCATAGAATTGATTTCGTGTTCCACATTCCTTCTTTTGCTTCGTCATCTCGTTTCTTTTTTTTGCCAAGGGTTTTTTCAGTCAGGTTGGGTAACTCCTCGATAGTTTTGATGTCCTTGACTTTCAAGTGGACCAGATCTCCAGTCACATGCAATGGCGCCTCTTGATTATTCCTTTCCCCATTAAACTGACAATCCATGGCCCGGTATGGATGTTTCTTGCCAAGGAAACGACGGTGCCCCATAAATACGTATTTCTTTGAATGTTTTAGCCATATTGCGCAAGTATCTTCCTAGCAGTTTGGGCAAACTGCACCTTTCCTTTTACTCTGGCCAGAGAGGTTGCACTGAGCCGGGTTGTCATTGATGGTGGTGAACAACATGCCATGCATTGTGAACTCCTCATGCTTGTACTCATCCCAAACCTCCGGCACACCAGGCTTCCACAATATCTTCAAGTCATCAACTAGTGGCCTCAAGTAGACGTCAATACGGTCGCCAGGTTGCTTTGGCTCGGAGACCAATATTGTCAACATCATATATTTTTGTTTCTTGCATAGCCAGGGTGGAAGGTTGTCCAATGACAGGACGACAGGCCAGGTGCTATGTGTTGAGCTCTAGTTACCGAATGGGTTCACGCCATCTGTGCTCATAGCAAACCGTATGCTCCTTCCATCTTCGTCAAACCATGGGAAGTGGTTATTAATGTTACCCCGTTGTGCTGCATCTGCGGAGTGCCTAAACTTGCCATCTTTCTTAAGATCCTTTCGGCCTTCGTCATGCCAACACAAGAGTTGGGCCTCCTTTCATGTTGCGAACCATCTTTTCAAACGAGGAATGATGCAAAAATACCATGCCACCCTCGCAGGAGCCCCGCAATTAGCCTTCTTCTTCTTGCCTCTGATCTCGTCAGGCTCGTTCTTGTCATCAACATTATTATCATCTCCACCATTCTTTTTCCTCTTGTACTGATCATAGCCACACTTGGGGCATTTGTCAAGGTCTACATAATCTCCATGGAACAATACACAACTGTTCTTGCATGCATGGATTTTTTCAATGTCTATTCCCAGAGGATAGATTATCTTCACCTCATAGACACACTCTGCTATTTGGTTTCCTTCAGGTAGCATGTCTCTAAGCACATCCAATAGATGTTTGAAACTTTTGTTGCTCCAACCATGATCTGCCTTAAGCTGCAGAAGTTTTAGATCACCAGAAAGGCGAGAGTACTTCTGGCAATCAGGATAGAGGGGTTTCTTTGAATCTTCAATGAACTGCTTCAGCCTCGCTAATTCAGAAGGTGTGTACACTCATTGAAACTCAATATCCCGCAACATTTGATCAACATTGTGCACACGTTGCAACACCTCACCATCATCGAAGCCCCTAACTTCTTGATCAGTGATATCCTCAGGCCTCAACACATTTGGTGGGAATAATGGTTCATTTCCCTCAAAAAGTCCACTGTCATCAAGGTCTTCATCATGGTTCTGGTGACGCACTTCACCATCATTTAGGTAGCCTGCTTCGAGTTCATTAAGGCCTTCCTCACCATGTTCATTCCAACACGTGTAATTTTTTGTGAAACCACGTGTGACCAAAGGATGTTGGACCAACGTGGTGCTGGTGGCCCACGTGCGGCCGGGCTGGCGGCCCAGACCAATAGCCAGCTTGGCGTTCGGCTGGGTGAGGTCGCACCTGGTGGACGGCCTATGTGCGTCCAGGACTAGTGTGCAAAGTGTACACCAGGGACAAAATTATGTTTTCAAAATGGTGAAAATCATAATAATACACAAGAAAACTTGTACCTCAATGGATTATACCTTTGAGAGGTGGTTTGGAGGTTGCGGGTTCAATTCTTTGTCCCTCCCCATTTTTTGTTTTTTAGTTTAATTTATCATTTTTTATCAATAATATGACTATATTTTATTTACCGATTGCGACGAATTTGCTCAAATGTCACGGCGTTGTGGGCCGGATTGTGACGAAATTAACAAATCGTTGTGATATTTTGGGCTTCCATATCCATCAATGCACATCCGTGACAAAAAATAGGAGAATTTGCGACGAATTTAACAAATCGTCGCAATGTTTTGGGCTTCAATATCCATCAATGCACGTCTGTGCCGAAAAAAGGAATACATCATAGACGCAGTGATCTTGCTTCTGTATATATGTGATCTTGCTTCTGTATATATGTGATCTTGCTTGTGTATATATGTGATAAAAATGTGTTTGTGATGTCTGCTTATTGTGGCGGTTACCAAATCATGGCTGGTTCCAGGATGCAGCCCCTGATGTGGTGGCTGCCAAATGCTGGCTTGTTCTAGGATGCAGCGACAAACATGCATGTTAGTGTAGGGGTGACATAAGTATACCAATAATGTAACGAGTAGCATATATAAAGGATAGTTACCAATACAAACCGGTGGGCCCTAGAAGTTGATGCTTTCGTCGAGACACAGGAGACACACGTACACAAAATGCATCTCCTTTCGTCGAGACAGAGGAGACGCATCTACACAAGACGCATCTCCTTTAGCCGAGATAGAGGAGATGCGGGTTCTTAACCCAAGTTGTGCTTGCCTTGCTCAGGAGACGCGTAATGGAAGTATTTTACATGTCTCCAATGTTGAGTTCATGTAACGTGCTCGGTGTCTATAGCCGTTACCAAAGGCCATGTGGGTCCAGAGAAACAACCATTTTACATGACTGGTAAATAGTTATGGTAATGGTCTTTGTTAGATGCCCGTTACAAATACGCATTATCAGTAATGAGCCTTTGCCCGTTACCTTTGTTCGCTCATTTGTAATGCTTGATTGGTAACGGTCGTTTTGCCCGTTACTAAAAACCATCTATGTCCGTTACTAATGTGAGTTTTTCATGTAGTGTATGGTAACAACATCTTATAGATAGCCGCACAGTTTTGAAACATAAATGCAATTTATTATCAATTAAACCTTTTCTCAATCAGCACAGTATCACGGCAAGATTTTGACCATGGAGGCTAATTCTACGCAGATAAAGAGAATCATAGCTAGATTTCATTGACCTGAAACTTGCACTTCTGTTTACGACAATGATGCTTATTTCAGCATACATCATAACCCTTTACAAAACACAGTGAGTAAGAATATATCTTGACAGGTATAGGTGTGTTGTTTGAAGTGTAACTTGCACAGCGTATAATAGCACATGTTCAACATCAGAACTTACTTGCATCACAGAAATATAGATATCAAACTATGCCATTTTCCCAACAATAATTCAACTTTTCCCCCGCTATACTTCCTGTGATTGAGAAGGCCACGGCAAGTAAGGGTAACATTACATCAGATCGAGTTACAATGTGTAGTGAACTAATAATAGTTCTTATGATTGTGAGCATCGTCCTCGCAATGCTAACTCAAACTACTAACACACCACACAAACACACAATGACACAAGATATCTTTCTCATTTGCTAGAAGAACTTATACCCAAATGCTATTCAGTATGCTTCTGTCTTCCGAGAGTCAAGCACACAGCAATTCATATATCACCTTATGTACCTTCTTCCACCACAACCGTTCTCTCTCTGGCAGTTGAAGTACACTCCAGCAACTGGTGCGCCAAGGTTGTAGATCGCTGCGAAGTCTCTGGTGTTGAAGTTTGATCTCCACCCCGGTGCATAGGTTGTCTGCCTGACTGCCTGCCTGAACAGGATGAACACAAAGCGATGGATTCCAGCAGTTGGGCGCGGGCTCTCATAGGGAACTATTTCGTTGCCTGGTACATACAATATGAACTTTGTTAAATTGAAATATTTGTATATATAGATAACAGTGCATTTTCAATCTTCAATTAATGTGGAGTTCTATTTTAATTTTCCACGACATGCATGCCACATGCAACCAGAATCTAGTGATCAGATTACATTTATTAGTTTTGTTAGGAAAACATTTATTTCAATGATCAAAATATATATAATTAAAAAGTTCTCGGTGCCGATATAAGCTGATGATTATTTATTGGACTGTTTGCGAAATAGTACAAATCCAATGAGCATCTGATGTGCCAAGAAAATGTTTTCCAGATTTTACTTCAATATAAAGGAGTAAATGGAGTTGGCGAATTATTTTCTCTGATCAAGTTTAAAGTCCAATCTATAGTTATATTCCTTTTTTCATGCCACAAATAATGACGGTTTAATTTGGCTAACTAAGGAAACCTGAAAGGGACTTTTATTTCCCGGCGCCCAAAATGAAAACATTAATCAAGAAGAGCATAAATGGCAGACTACATTCAGGCAATGCAACCAGTGAGTGTCAAATCACTTACCAAAACTGGTATCAGTTGCCTCTGGAATGTCTGTCACCAACCTATGCCAGACATTAAGAACTACCAATCAGTACGAGATGATAATATTATACTCCTGTAATCAACAACAAGAGCAGCATACCACGCATGGCATGCATATAAAGTGAACAAGGAAATGGCCAGTCGATTACCGCTGGGCCGCATGGACAAAAGCTACAAAGAGCTTACCAGTGAAGGTTCTCTCTTTTAGTAGGGTTACTAGGGCTTGGTGCATCAGGGTCCACCATGACCTAGCAAAATGTTAATATATGTAAACATAATTAATTCATTTTAACCAACATAGGTACTGAGGAATTAGGTCTCCATACATTGGTTCATTTGATCCATTGCTGCATTATATTTGCCTTGTGTGTGTGTATGTGTATAGATAACATGTATAGAAATTATTGCATGAATACATTGATATTGCTTTTTAATGGGAAACGGAGGTTAATTTTTATTTGGAAAATGTAGCTTAATTAATCATAATGAAATGACCTAAAATTGCACTGCTGTCGAAACTATGACAGGTCAGTTCAGTTAGTCTTATCATCTAAAGGCACACCTAAAGGCTTGAGACCCCACAGAAACACTTATTCTTTGCTTTCAAATCAATTGTTATCAATGATGTATACTTTAAGCTAGAGATATCCTGAACTAGGTCAACTAGTAGTGTAGACTAACCAAGATATGAAAGTTTATCCATTTGGACCACTCCAAATTAAGGTCAAATAAAAAGAGAAACCTAGCAACAATTTTACTAATTACCATCACAAGCAAAACGATAGTAAAGAACTTACAAGTGTGTAGAGGGTCCTCATGTCACGCCCACTGATATGGACCCTTGGCTCATTCGTCACTTGAGATGGTTTAAGCTCAGATCCATTTGTCATCTCCTTACTATTGTAGAAGACCCTCATTGATGCTGTTGTGATGAAGGGATCCACGATATCCCCAACAACATGTCCGACGACCAATGGGTCCCTAGACATATTGAACATGGTGTGATTTGGGAGAACGGAATACTAGTTCTTCTCGAGCTATGTGAGGATACGAGAGCTCAAATGTGGTTTAGATTGTGAGAGATGATGGAAGTGAGGAGGCCTATTTATAGAGAGATCGATGTTGATCAAGACATCCTCACCGTCACTAGCAAGAGACCGAAATATAAAGTGTACCATATTTCTCCAGAGGTTCTGGAATCTGCTTTAGGGCATAATAAGTGATTTGGGTGGCTCTGGCCAGAAGTTGAGGCTCCTTCTCGGCTTCTCCATCCTTTAGGGCTAGTGGATGCATAGACCCATTTGCTCTCTCTTGTGTAATACTGGTGAATAAAATCTTGAGGCCGCCGTGTCAGTTATTCCCTAAATCTGGACCCATTTTACGCATGTAATATATAACTAATACACAAAGTTTGGTCACTTTTGACCTAGGTCCCATCAAGCACGATGTGAATGTGCTAACTGAGCTAGCTAGGATAGAAGAGAGGGTGGAGTTCTTGTCTCATGGGTCAAGCAAGCCATAAGGTGGTAGCCTCACTTTAGGCACCTTATTGCTTTTAAGTTTCATTCGTGGTGACATCAAAGACGTGACACCAATTCACAACATGACATTCTATTTTTCTCACACTTTTCTCTAACAATTGGTCATGGCATTGGATTCTGCACTCCATGCATGTAAAGCGGCTCCTGCAGAAAACAAGAAACATTGGTGTAGCTGAGAGGATGAGCCGTGAGCATGCCCATTGAAGAATATACAGTGCGCTGGAATGACCATCGAGAGGACAAATGGCATGTTTATGCATGGTCTATTAATTAATTCTGTCTCAACAATTCAGACGTACGTGTCACATGTGCATATCCATGCTGTGTCTTTATAAGTTTCTCCTGTACATCTACAGTACCATATACATCTTTTTTTCAACGTCAAACAAGTGGTACGAGAGAAAACTAGACATTATTGGTCCAAGTATCCATGATGCATGGTATACATATTCTATATCATGTGGACAATCGCGTCTCCAGATTGAAAATATTGCAGATGAGAAGTAGCCTGACGCAAGCAAGCTAGTAATTGTAATATCTTGCTAAGCTAGTAAGGGTATATATCTAGATTAGCTAGTAATAAGGTATTGTCTCTGTTCCACTACCAAGCATTGGTAGCATGCATGTTGAGCTAATGTTCAGGGTAGCATATCTTATTGGTGAAATGTCCTACCAGAGAAGCTTCATATATAGGGCCCGTTTGGCACAGCTCAGCTTCACCTGTAGAGCTGTTTTTTTAAAAACAACTCCATGAGCAACTTCATGAGCGGGGGAGAGAGCTATGTTTTTGCAGCTTCACCATGTGCTTAACTCTGTGAGAGTGAGTTTTCAGAGAAGCTGACCAGAGAGTTGGGCAGAGAGTTGGCTGTTTGGCTATTGAAGTTGTGAAGCTGCTCGTGAAGCTGCTCATGAAGCTGTACCAAACGAGCCCATACTATTGCCATCCCGATTTACTTTATATATGACAACAATGCACACCAAACTGTTAAAGCAGCACAACATAACACAGAACAAACAAGATGCTTAACTTTGTAAGGGTCGTATTGTCCTTGTCAAACATGTAAGTGATACAAGCTCCTGTTTCTTCTCTTCTTTTTTTGACATTACTACTGTTTCTGTTGTGGTTCCCTTCTAGAAGTACACAGTTAGATGAGCTACAAGATGATCAGATAAGCTTAAGCTTCCCATAAGTAGAAATGCAATCATTTGATCAAGAATATCATTATTGGGCAACTCGACTAAAATTTACCGTAATTGACAAGACCTTGAAGTTGCTTTGTCCTATAGGACGAACCTGGGATCTAGCTAATGTGGATTGCCTAATGTTCATCCATTTGGCAGTATTGTTAGGCATTAATGACCTGTCGATATGCTATGAAAAATGCTAGTCACCTTTGGGCATCGGATTAGCTAGACAAGCAAGCTACTCAAGATTCTGTCATATGGGTGTGGCATTTGCATATATACGAAAGGGACTCAATAGTAGTTAAATTGTCATCTTCGATGCCACTCCATTCAAGAAACAAAGCTGAATAAGATGCTAGAATTATATCAACGATGTCATCTGCTAGTACAATTAGTACTTGGAGACCGTGAGATGTATATATGTGATTGAAACACTGTATGTTGACGATCCATAGGCTACCCTTAGCAAAAAGATGATACCCTTCAAATTATAGAATTGGAGAGTGTCACCACACTGTTTTAAGTTGAAACACAGCCAACAGAATTGGCACTGCTGGCGAGCGGCATACAACGCATCAAAATGCACCTCTGGCACGATTGATCCTCATTTAGGTTTGTATTCTTGTGTGCTCCTTTCACATCGCCGATCCTTTTTGAAAAACATTTGTGCCTTTGTTATTCTCACTCACACCTATAATCGTGGCATTATTAAACTAATAACCTCACCAAGGGGGCAGGTGATTCGGTTAATATGCACGGCTACAAGCCTATAACATATTTAATAATTCCATCCAATATATTCCCAATGATTATCTCTACTCTTGCATAATCAATTAGTAAATCTGGGTATAAAAAGTTGAGAAAGCCACTAATCAAGGGATGCCACGAGTAATTAGTCTCTCTCTCTCTCTCTCTCTCTCTCTCTCTCTCTCTCTACATGGTGAGTTGGCATGAAATACACAATTGATCATTTGGTGATGAATCTTATAGCTAGCTGGTGATTATTTTAGGGGTGGTCCTGTGTTTGTTAAGCATGCACTAGCAGTTTCTCATGTGCTTTAGAGCCACTCTGCACATGAGTTCGGCTGCAATGATCTCACAAGTCACAACAGGGAAGTATGCATGGTTTTGGTTTAAGTACAATTAAGTTGCACGCCGACCACATCTGCGCACATAAATATGTAGTGGTCCTCTCTTAGCTATACCGACTTTTATGGTTCCATCAGCTGCATATGCAACGCTTACTTTGAGATGTGAGATGATACACACTTCACTCGTAGAGTTGCAGGCTTTGGTACACCCTTTAGTCCCGATTCAACTTTGGAGCCGGGGGTAAAGGCGTTTCATCGACGTGGCCCGAAATGGGTGCTGGAGCCCCTACCCTTTTGTCCAGGTTGGTAATACCAACCGAGACTAAAGGTTCCCAATTCAATACTAGCACAACATTAATTATTGCACAATAGTCACCCTTTAGTCTCGGGTGGGAACACCACGCGAGACTAAAACATTTAGTCCTGGCAGCACTCTGATGGCCACGGCGGGGATCCTCTGGCGGGCGCGGTCATGGCGGGGCTCTGGCGGGCGCGGTCGTGGCGGGGCTCGGCAGCCGCGAGAGGGTGCGACACTCCAGCGGCCGCGGGGCTCGGGCGAGGAGCGGACGCGTCGCCCCGGCCCCGACAGAGCTGCAGCAAAGGAGCAGTCGTGTGCTCGACGACGCCGGTGACCAAGAACAAGTCAGGTGCTTGCTGTTAGTGATTTGTTGTCTGCGAATTGTTAGAATTATTAGGGTTTTTTGCTGGGAATCTTTTATGTGATGTGAATTAAATCGAACATGTGTTGTGAATCGTATCTCCTAAAAAAATGGTTGATGTATCTTGTGATTATGTAAAGATTTGTGCAAATTGATGCTTGTGGTGGAATTAACTGTTTTTGTGGAGTTGAGCTGGAGCTTCGCGTGAAGCTAACGGTGCTGGAGCTGGAGCTGACAGATTTAACACCAGCTCGTGAGGCTTTTTTGCTTTTGTGCTGCTTTAAAAATAATCTATATCTACTAAAGTTAAGAAGCAAGGTTTCTTGTATTACGTTGATGCACCAAAGACTACACATTCTTATCACACCCTGCCTCCTTTTTGGTCTTGTGTTGCAACAAAGATTACACTCTCATCACAGCCGGCCTCCTTTTTGATCCATGTGTTTTACAGATTTAATTTTTTTTGTGAAATTGTAAAAGGGTTAATTAGATCAAATAGTATTTGTTGGGTGCTAGTAGGGTTATAATGATGGTAACATAACATAGTTTCTTCAGAAAACATAAAAATGATAGGTCATTTTAACTTTTCTAGATCTGGAGGTATTTTTATGCATCTGTAAGGAATCGGATGCTCGTAGCCTAAGAGGGGGAGGGGGTGAATTAGGCAACTTAAAAAACTGAACCTATGGCTTTACTACTTTGCATAAGGTAAACTAGATCAAGTCTATCTAGATGTGCAATCTAAGATTGATCTAGTGTGAAACCCTCATCCCAAAACAAGTTTTGCAACCTTTAGCCAATCCTAGCGTGATACTACTCTAGGAAAGTAAAGGCAAGCAAAGATTGCAATAGAGTAAATGCGAAAAAGTAGGGGATGAGAGGATGCAGACTCTTGACACATAATTTATCCTGTGGTATAGGTAGGCACTATGCCACCCCTAGTCTACGTTGTTGAAGCACTCACACAAGAGGATTGCTTCCCGGTCACCAAGTCTCCCCCAAGAGCACCACAAAGGCTAGCCACTCAGGCAACTGCAAAGCTCCCTTGGTCACGTTGATGCCGCCTCCACTAAGGAGATTCTCCATCAAGGAAGGGGATCTCCACGTGCCCCGCACAAAGTGTCCTCGCCACTCCACACCAAGCCAGAGGGTTGATGAAGGATCGGATGGCGGCTAGAGAGGGGGGAGTGAATAGGAGCCAGTAAAAATTCTTCTCAAAGAACCCGGCCTATACCCTAGACAAATCCCGGTCACACACGAGCGATGGATAGAATCACACACCAACCGCCAACACAACGAGGCTATGGATCAACCTCAAGTCTTAGGAACGATTCCTTGAAGCACACGCGGAAGCACGAAAGAAAGAAGGGGGAATCGAACCAAAGAGCAAAGCAGCCAGGCTCTGGCGGACCGTCCGGCCAGGAGGGGCGGACTGTCCGCACGAGCCACGTGGACTGTCCGCCAAGGTACCGCGGACTGTCCGCACAGGTACACCGGGCTGTCCGGCCTAGGCCACCGACTGTCCGTTAAAGCCAACAGAACCTCCAGAAGCGAACCCCAAAAAATGGACCGTCCGCGGGGAGCACGCGGACTGTCCGCCAGGTACCCGCGTACTGTCCGCGCCGCTGCGGCAAACTGTCCGATACCTCTTCCAACCAAAGCTCGAAACCAAAACGGATCGAAAGCGAAGCCGAGCAAGAACACGAAGAACGCGAAATTCACAACGCTGAATCTTCTATACAAACTAGGAAAGATTCACAAGGTCTAGCAGGCCCCCCTAGCATCCATCCCTCTCAACAAATCTCTCATGAAGCTCTCATGCTAGCATAGAGAAAAATGGAGAAGAAAATAGTCCAGGAAAAAGAGAAATGGAAGGGGGGAAATGAAACCCTAAGTCGCGGAGAGAGGGAGCCATCCACACACACTCATGGCTTATATATCGGGTCCCGCCGGTGTGGGAAATTACTCGACTACTCCTAACACAACTACTGGCGATACAACCCACGCAGGGGCATATATGTAATGTTTGTGGGTCTTGCCATCGGACGGCCACGCCTTCGCCGCACCCAGCGTCCTCCCGACGCAAGCCATGCGATCCCGTCGCGTGTCCTCCGCTTCGAAGCTTCCCGACACGCCCGGATCCCGTCTCGGTCGTGTTGGGCCTTCGGACTTGGTTTTGAGGCCCAAACTAAGAAACCGTCCTCCGATGGTTTTGTGGGCAAACCACCAAACCCCGCGTGCTCGGCGCGGCCTCCCGCCAAGCCTCTTGAGTCGACCGCCACCTTGCACCGGCTCGATCGTCCATGACTTCGTCTTGCTCGTCTCGCCACCATGTGGCCCGCACCTAGTCCCGCCGTCCACCGGGTCCCTCGAACCGAGCCTACTTGTCTCTCAATCTCCCGGAGGCCCCTCAAGGCTGAAGACCTTTCGCGCCCGTTCTTCACCTGCAACAACACAAACTAGGCCGCGGCCTAGACATGCGCACTGAGCCAAGAGTCAGTCCAACACCCGTTGTCAATCACTCATCACTGAGGAGCGGTCATCCAGCGGCCACCAGGACGCTCCTGGTCCTCAATCTCCCCCTTGATGAGTGCATTGACAACACACAACGCGAAATGAAATTCAGAGAAGGAAAGAAAGAAGAAAGAAAAACAAAGAAGCTCAACTCATGACCAAAACCAAGGAAAGGTCACAAGCCGAGCAAAGCACAAACTCCACAGTGAAAACAGCAAGAAAGCTCCCCCTGAACAAATGCAAGCCCCCCCTGAACATGTGGATGCAAACTTCCAAATTTTAGATGCATTTTTCTGAATTTGCATTAAGCTCACCTCTTTCACCTCTTCTCCCCCTTGTTGACAATGTATGAAACAAGGTGAAAAGGCAGGAATGTAAAACAAAGCATATAAACATCTACATGAGCTTCTCAAATAGGCCAAATCTAGTGTCAAAGGCTAGAAATGAGACAAAAAGCACACATATGGATCATAGCATAGTCAAAGCATTGCCACAAGTAATATATGGAAATATACGCATGTGACAAAGCAAAATTTCAGATTTGAGTGGTTTTATCAAAAGATGGCTCACTTCAAATTGAAAGGCCTATCCATGTCATATTCTAGCCAAAAACATGCATATCATCCAGAGATCATACAAGGATATCAAATTCTCAACAAGAGATCATTGCAAACACCCATAAAGCAAAGCATGTCATGTTAAAGCTCATGAGCCATGTGTCCACTTCGGGGAGACTTCTCCACTGGTGAACATCATGCAACATGTTTGGCACCCATGTGTGAAAGATAAAACATTTTAAGCATAAACATGATGGATGGAGCATTTTTCAAGCATGCACACTTCTTTGCAAGATTAATTCATTTCATGGTACATGAAGTGCCTTTGCGGCAAAAAGAAACTTATGCTCCTCCATGAATGCAACATAGGCTAAACATTTACAATGATATCGGCCTTTGGCCCAAATGCAAGAAAAAGACATCCAAGCACAATCTAAGCATAGAAAGCACATTTAGACCAAAACGTGACATGGATACACTACTACACATGAGTGGAGCACATTTCATCAAATTTAGTCAAGATTAGCATTTGATTCAAAAAGGGCTATCTCACAACACATATATCTCAAATATTCCAAGAGCATAGCCTCACATAGCCATTTCTCCACACACATGACCAATATCTACATGTAGCCAAAGAAACTCAACTAAGGCGTATGAAAGAAGCTCATCATCCTAAAATGCAATATGATACAAATGCAACATGATATATAACAAGATGGCTATCCTACCATGGTTTATACATCAAGCAAAGCATGTATATACATCAAAGTAAACATGGTATGATACATATGGTACAAAAAAATCCCCCAACAATCAACTAGAAAGAGCAACAAACCCCAAGTTCCCCCCGCAAGCGCACAAATGTAGCTTGGTCGAGAGGCTTTGTAAATATGTCTGCAAGCTGATCTTGGGTAGGGACATGACTCAACACAATGATCCCTTTCTCCACATTGTCTCTCAAGAAATGGTATCTCACTTCTATGTGTTTGGTTCTGGAGTGAAGCACTGGATTTTTCGCTACGCTTATGGCACTGGTGCTATCACAAAGAAGTGGGATCTGGGTGCACTCCTCACCAAAGTCTCTCAAAGTGTATGAGATCCACAGCAGCTGGGAACAACAACTCGCGGATGCAACATACTCTACCTCGGTGGTAGACTGAGCTACACTACACTGCTTGCGGGAAGACCATGAAACCAACGAGGACCCAAGAAACTGACAAGAACCAGAAGTAGACTTCCTCTCGACTCAGCAACCAGCAAAATCCGCATCAGAAAAGCCATGAAGTGAAAGAGTCGAGGAGGAAGAATACCAAAGGCCAAGACCAGGGGCAGACTGTAGGTACCTGAAGATCCTCTTGACGGCCTGTCGATGTGATGTCCTCGGCGAAGCCTGAAAACGAGCGCACAGACACACACTGAACTGTATGTCTGGCCTCATCGTTGTCAAGTAGAGGAGGGAGCCGATCATGCTCCTGTACTCCCGCTGGTCCACTAGTTCTCCGTCCTCGTCCGCATCCAAAGTAGCCGTACTCCCCATGGGTGTCGACATAGGCTTCACATCTTGCATCTGGAACTTCCTCAGCATGTCTTTCGTGTACTTGGTCTAATGTACAAATGTTCCGTCCTTCACTTGCTTGATCTGCAACCTAAGAAAGTACTGCAACTCGCCCATCATGCTCATCTCGAATTCCCTCGCTCATCTCATCCGCAAACTTGGCAACAAGGTTATGTGATGAGCCACCAAAGACAATATCATCCACGTATATCTGCACAACCAACAAGTCATTTCCCATGCTTGAGGAGAAACAAGGTCCTATCCACGGTACCCATCACAAACCCTCTGCTCAACAGAAAACCTCTCAATCTCCCATACCAAGCCTGGGGCGCCTGTTTCAACCCATACAGAGCCCTTTTCAACCTGTACACCCTATGTGGAAACTTCTCACTCTCGAACCCCGGTGGCTGCTTCACATACACCTCCTCCTCTATGACCCCATTCAGAAAAGCACTCTTCACATCCATTTGAAACAACTTGAACCCTTTAGCCACGGCAAAGGCTAGAAGGATTCGAATTGCCTCAAGACGGGCCACAGGAGCAAAGGTCTCCTCATAGTCGATCCCCTCCTTCTGACTATATCCCTGAGCAACAAGTCTGGACTTGTTCCTCACAACCATCCCATTCTCACCCTCTTTGTTCTTCCAAATCCATTTGGTTCCTATAGGATGGCAATTTGGAGGTGGTTCAACTAACTCCCACACTTGGTTCCTCTCAAAATTTTCAAACTCCTCGTGAATAGAATTGACCCAGTTTGCATCAGATAAAGCGTGTCCAATGTCCTTGGGCTCAAAGGTGGGAACAAATGCAGCATGAGTGAAATTAGAGAAATTTCTAGACCTTGACCGCGTGGTCCGTTCGTCGATGTCCCCAACGATCTTCAATAGGGGATGCACTTCCTGAATCCGTCGGGGAGCCTCACGCCTCGAGACTACCTCCCCCTCAACTTCAGCTTCTCTCGCCTGGTCCTCTTGTCGCACCGTCTTTTTCCATGAAGTAGGCGGTCCACCCTCCATAGTGGTCGTAGGGGAAGTAGTGGGTACGCACTCAGCTTCAGGCGCATGGTTCTCTCCATCATCATCTCCAGCTTCATCCTTCTCCTCTTCAAAGAGGTCCTCGGCCATCTCCTCATCACCTGCACATTCAAAGCCAAGAGAGGTACATGGCATTGTCTCGTCGAAGGTTACCTCGCAAGTCTCCATGATTTTGTTAGTCTCAAGATTAAGCACTCTATAGGCCCTAGAATGGTTAGCATATCCAAAGAAAATCCCATCACTAGACCTAGCCTCAAACTTGTCGAGTTTTCCCTTCTTAAGAATAAAGCACTTGCAGCCAAAGACTCGAAAATGACTCACCTTTGGTGCCCGTCCATGCATAAGCTCATAACAGGTCTTCCTCTTGAAAGCTCGCAATAAAATCCTGTTGGAGACATGAGAAGCCGTATTGACCGCCTCTGCCCAATACCTCCTTGGAGTCCTGTGCTCATCGAGCATCGTCCTAGCCATCTCACAAAGAGTCCGATTTTTCCTTTCCACGACTCCATTTTGAGGGGACACATAAGGGGTTGAATACTGATGTTCAAGACCTAGATCACGACAGAAAGCAT
This sequence comes from Cenchrus americanus, assembly GCA_947561735.1. Classification (NCBI taxonomy): domain Eukaryota; kingdom Viridiplantae; phylum Streptophyta; class Magnoliopsida; order Poales; family Poaceae; genus Cenchrus; species Cenchrus americanus. Next base: position 149,641,344 of record OX387242.1, on the reverse strand, counting down.
CAAAACGAGAGTTCTTGAATTCTGAGCCATTATCACTGCAGATAGCTCGGATGGCATTCCCATGCCTCTCGTTCCTCAACCTCACGATCAGATCTCGAACAAAACCAAATGTCTCACACTTGTCTTCCAAGAAAAACACCCAGGCATAGCGAGAGTAATCGTCCACCACAACAAGGACATACCACTTCCCACCCACCGAGCGAACTCGAGTTGGCCCAACAAGGTCCATATGCAACAGCTCTGTCGGACGCTCGGTCATGACATCCGTCAGGTGTGGATGAGGAGTGGCTACCATCTTGCCATGCCTACATGGAGCACAAACCAAATCCTTCTCAAATTTCAACCTAGACAATCCTCGGACAAGGTCAAGACCACTCAAGCGGGAAACCAAATCAAAGCTCAAGTGACCCAACCGCCTATGCCATTTCCACAAATCAGAGGAAGGACCGGCCATCAAACAGCGAGCAGGACCCAAAGAACGAGAGAAATCAGCCCTGAAAATCTGACCATCGGGGATGATCATACAAACAAGATCACCTCGAGAATCCAGCAAACGAGACTCGCCAGACTTGAAACGCACCTCAAAGCCCTCATCAAGCAACTGTGAAACCGAAAGCAAATTGAAACCCAAAGACTTCACAATAGTAACCCTCTTCAATATTACCTTGTCACTCACATGTACCACACCCTCAGAAATCACCCTTCCTCGTCTGTTGTCCCCAAAAGTGATGTACATCTTTTCCTTCACTGGGGTGAGGCTGGAGAACCACTTCTTGTCTCCGGTCATGTGTCGGGAACATCCGGAGTTGATCAACCAAATGTTCTCCAAGCCTCCTGCTTGTTGTCAGAAACAAGAACGAGAATGAGACAACGACTCGACACTGGGATTAGCACAATGAATGTTGAACCAGTGTCGAGCCATCTACTCTAACGAGGGGTTAGCAAACATCATTCCCTTGCCACCAAACTTCCCATGTCCCATGGAAGGAGTACGAGTACAACGAGGGGGAAAATGTGGTCCTTAGTTCCTATGGAACCCAAAGCTGCGATCATCTCCCCTAACCCCGTATTAAGGACGAGTAGGGGGACGTCCAGCAAAACCCCCATGAGCCCGACCAAACATCTCAGCAGCACGCACACCATCATCTCTCCTATCAAACCTCTCACCACTACCTCTCTGTGGGAACCTACCACCCTGATCTCCAACTCTACCAACACTCCTCACACTTCCCACACCCCGTGGGAGTGGCACTCTAGGCTCAGGAATACCATGAGACTGGCGATACCTGTCCTGGTTTGCTTGCTCCCTAGCAAGCCTCTCATCCCTCTTCCTCTTGTAGCAAAACTCTGCTAGATGCCTCTCCTTGCCACAATACTCACACCTGAAGGGGATGGTTTTTGGTTTTGGCTCTGGCTTCTCTCTAGGTTTCACACCCTTCTCACTCAAAAACTTCACCGGTTTCTGGAAGTCATTTGTTTTAGGTGGGAATTTGGGTGGATCTTGTGTTGTGTCAAGATTGTTGCAAAGGTGGTTAGGCTTTCGTGTGAAAGAGTTCTTGGGTGCTTTTGGAAGTGGGACTTGGATGTCTCCGATCACCTCAACCTCAGGGTTAGACTCAACACACTTCTCATACACACTCTCCCCACTGTTTTCTCCCACTTTCTCAGCCAACTTCTCAAAACCCAAACCATGACCATCCGCTCTCTTGAACTCCTCAATCATGATTTTCAATTGAGGTTCCTGCCCAGACAACCAACCCAACACCTTCCTCAAATAATCATTCTCCTCATATATGACCTCCAAACGGGATGTAAGTTCAAGATTGCGCAAAGTAACTTCATCACAGCTAGTGCATGCATTGACAACAGGAGATTTCAAAGAAGCTTCCAAAGTGCTAATGGTAGAACGAGCATCAACAAGCTTAGCATGCATAGTAGGACATGATTTACAAGCACCAAGCAAAGTGGGTCTAGCCTTAAGCTCATCATACTCAGTCCTAAGAGCATCTAGTTTAGCCAAAGAGGAAGCATTCTTCTCATTAAGCAACTTGATCTCATTCTACCATGCATTACATTCAGAACATTCAACATCATGAGAAATGCTAGGAGTAAGTTTCAAAGAGTCATTCTCAAGTTTCAATTCAAGCAATTTAGACTCTAACTCTCCTAATTTCTCACAAGCGTTCTCAAGTTGAGCCGTAAGATCTCTCCTCATTTTCTTAGCATCTCTTAACACACTATCACGATTGTCAATCAAGCCATTCAACCTAGTGATCTCAACAAGAAAAGAGTCGGGGTCACAGTTTACCTCATCCTCCGAGTCGGAGTCGGTGTCTTCTTTCTCGCTCTTCTTGCTGCTTGAGCTATGGTCCATGCCACAAAAGCCTCCAAGTGCAACACAGCTCAGCCCACTGAGGTTCCGGCTTGCATTCTTCTTGCCCTTGCGCCTCCCGGCGTCTTCATCCTCACTGCTTGAGCTTGAATGCGCGTCGCTTGAGCTTGTGTCGACGTCACTTGCACCAGCCACCATGGCTCTTGCCTTGTCCTTCTTGTGACCACTCTTGCTCGATCGCCGCTTGTCCTTGTCCTTGCTCTTGGACTTGCCGTAGTGCTTGCCCTTGGAGGAGTACTTGTCTTCACGCCTTGGGTGCGCCTTGTACTCGCTCATCTTGTACTTGTTCTCCTCCGCTTCCGGGCACTCGGCGATGAAGTGTCCACGCTTGCCACACTTGTAGCATGTCCCCGAGCTCCGCCTTGCATTCCTCCGGTTCTCATGTAGTCGATTAAACCTCCTTAAGAGCAAGGCCAGTTCCTCCTCGCTCAGCACATCGAAATCATCATCTGGAATAGACATGAGAGAAGACAAGGAAAACTGTCGACAGGAATGGTTAGTGTTGGCTTTGCCCTTTGATCCGCCCACAAGAGCAAGACTATGATCAGTCGAGCCCTCATGCTTGGATTGCAACTTCCTGTCAACCTCAGCCGACTTGAGCTTAGAAAAGAGATCATCCAACTCAATAGTCAAGTATTGCCCGGACTCCTTGATGGCCCCAACCTTAGCACCCCAAACATTTGGGTCCAATATATGCAAGAGCTTCAAAGCTTGATCATGCTCGGTGTAAGGGAAATCCTCAACATTGGCCTTCATGTTGTTCACGACGATGGTGAACCTCTGAAACATCGCATCAATGTCCGCACCGGGAAGTTGAGTAAAGTTCTCATATTGCATCCGGTAAGAAACAAAGAGGTGAACCTTCACGTGGTTATCACCACCGTGAGCAACCAACAACTTCTCCCAAATTTGCCAAGCATGATTCAAATGGCGAACACGCTCAAACTCAGGATCACACAAGCTTCGGACCAAGTGATCAACGGCTTTTGCATTTGCCTCATACTTGGCCTTAGCACCGGCATCGGTCACCATAAGAGTGTGGACCTCATACTTGGCCTTAGCACCAGTATAGCATAGGTCTTGTCAAGCACAATGAAATCCAACAACTTGCCACGAAGAAAGATCATCATACGAGCCGCCAACTTGTGGTAACCCTTGCCATCGAAGTGCGGCGGACCGCCCCGCTCAACGTAAGCCATCTTTGGATTCAAGACTTGTCAAAGTCACCACAAATCCGACACCAAGCTCCGATACCAATTGAAGGATCGGATGGCGACTAGAGAGGGGGGAAGTGAATAGGAGCCGGTAAAAATTCTTCTCAAAGAAACCGGCCTATACCCTAGACAAATCCCGGTCACACACGAGCGATGGATTGAATCACACACCAACCGCCAAGACAACGAGGCTATGGATCAACCTCAAGTCTTAGGAAAGATTCCTTGAAGCACACGCGGAAGCACACAGGAGGGGCGGACTATCCGCACGAGCCACGCGGACTGTCCGCCAAGGTACCGCGGACTGTCCACACAAGTACACCGGACCGTCCGGCCTGGACCACGGACTGTCCATTAAAGCCAACAGAACCTCCAGAAGCGAACCCCGAAAAATGGACCGTCCGCGGGGAGCACGCGGACTGTCCGCCAGGTACCCGCGGACTGTCCGCGCCGCTGCGGCGGACTGTCCGAAACCTCTTCCAACCAAAGCTCGAAACCAAAACGGATCGAAAGCGAAGCTGAGCAAGAACACGAAGAACGCGAAATTTACAACGCCGAATCTTCTATACAAAGCAGGAAAGATTCACAAGGTCTAGCATGCCGCCCTAGCATCCATCCCTCTCAACAAATCTCTCATGAAGCTCTCATGCTAGCCTAGAGAAAAATGGAGAAGAAAATAGTCCAGGAAAAAGAGAAATGGAAGGGGGGAATGAAACCCTAAGTCGCGGAGAGAGGGAGCCGTCCACACACACTCATGGCTTATATATCGGGTCCCGCCGGTGTGGGAAATTACTCGACTACTCCTAACTCAACTACTGGCGATACAACCAACGCAGGGGCATATATGTAATGTTTGTGGGTCTTGCCATCGGACGGCCACGCCTTCGCCGCACCCCGCGTCCTCCCGACGCAAGCCATGCTATCCCGCCGCGTGTCCTCCACTTCGAAGCTTCCCGACATGCCCGGATCCCATCTCAGTCGTGTTGGGCCTTCGGACTTGGTTTTGAGGCCCAAACCAAGAAACCGTCCTCTGATGGTTTTGTGGGCAAACCACCAAAACCCGCGTGCTCGGCCCGGCCTCCCGCCAAGCCTCTTGACTCGACCGCCACCGTGCACAGGCTCGATCGTCCATCACTTCGTCTTGCCACCATGTGGCCCGCACCTAGTCCCGCCGTCCACCGGGTCCCTCGAACTGAGCCTACTTGTCTCTCCATCTCCCGGAGGCCCCTCAAGGCTGAAGACCTTTCGCGCCCGTTCTTCACCTGCAACAACACGAACTGGGCCGTAGCCTACACCTGCGCACTGAGCCAAGAGTCAGTCCAACACTCATTGTAAATCACTCATCACTGAGGAGCGGTCATCCATCGACCACCGGGACGCTCCTGGTCCTCAGTTGAAGACGATTGCCGGTGATCCACTTAGGCCCCATGGCTTCCGGCGAACCTTGTACACTTAGGCCTCATGAATCATCTCACAAGGGTGGCACAACCTTGCACTCACTTAGCTCTAAGCTAAGCCTAGCACTAAGCACATACACAAAGCATATGCAAGTCTATGAATGAGCAATTTGATGGATTGGAAATGATCTTCTAGGTGTCTTGCACTCCTCTGCACTTCTACACAATCTAGCAACCTCAAATTGGTGAGTGGAGGAGGTATAAATACCCCAAGGCATCAAACTATCCATTGGCTAAATGCTGCTGAAAGTAGTACCATCAGATGATCCGACGTTATGCTTTTCCCGGCGTCGGTTCATCTGGTGCTACTAGTCGTTCCCCTCCACTGCACATGACCGTTGACACAAATGCTCTGATGGTATGCTCCGACACACAGTCGGATCATCCGGTGCTGAAGACCCCGCGGACAAAACCTCTCTGGTAGCTTCCACGTGAGCGTCGGATGAACCGTTGCACACTCGTCGATTCGTCCAGTGCATAAGGCTTCGTCTTGGCGTGTCTTTGACTTGTTCAAATGTGTTCATCGGACAGACCAACGACTCCCTCCAATGGACCTAGAAATTTCTACAAAGACACACTAAACAATATGGTTAGTCCCATTGATCATGTTGTCATGAATCACCAAAATCATACTCGAACTAATGGCATATGAGGCCATGTTCGCTACAACATCTAAACATACATTATATTTAGATGCATGCAAAACACCTATGAACCTAGAAAAAACGACATATAATTTGGAACAGAGACAGTACCATGCGCGTCTTTAGGATTTCCCGTAGTGGATTAAAGTGTTTTCCTATAGAAAAGTGATGAACTACTATCTTTTTGTTCACAAACTGATTTTTCTCATATTGGGGTAAATGTCAAATATGTAGAATCAAATAAAGACAATCAATAAATCTCTAGTTTTTAGATTGTATGGTTATCTTTTAAAATAACAAGGCCATTGAAATAAAAATAAACAAAGGCACCAACTTCTACGGTTCCAATGTGTGAACAAGATTTTATGCATGAGCATGACAAATGGAAATGCCACTAGTTTATAAACAACTAGTTCAAATGTTTTCTTGGAAAATAAAAGGGTAAATCTTCAAAAAGTTTCATACTATTTGGTAATATTAAATATGGCCCAGATGGAAATTGTATTATGTAATATTCTTAATGCACTTATATTATTTCAGATATGGTTAAGTTACATATATATTCGTGCTATTAAGTATATTTCACTTTTCATTTGTACGTGTTGCTTCTTTGCTTGTATTTAATATCTAACTAAAATTCAGCAAATTCTAGAGCTTTTTTGCAAAACTTGATAGTCTAAGATTCGTGTGAACCATGTAAGGGTCACTACGTGAAAACCTCAAATAGGTCGTGCAACATTTGTAACATGCCCTTAACACCTGTTGCATGTAGCCACATCTATAACTATTGTTGTTTGGCGCCCGTTACCCATAAGCGCTGCAGGTCGACCCCGGGGTTTGCCTCCACTACACCCATTACAAATGTGGACTTCTGGTAACAGACGTTAAAGCGAGTCTGTTACAAAAGGTAAACATATCGATAACGAGCTCGTAAAATCCGTTGCAAACGAATGCCCTATCAGTAATAGGCTCTTTATGTCCATTACTGATCACTGCTGTATTGGTAACGGGCTTCAAAGTCCGTTACCGATAACTTTCGTACTGGAGATGCATGTTTCTTAGGATGCGTCTCCTTTGATGGCGACCCAATTGGATACGCTCATTTCTTAGGACTCATCTCCTTCGATTGCCACCCAGGGTTGCCTTTTTTCTCACATCGAAGAAGAGCATTGTTATTGCATGTCTATATCTTCTCCTTTCGACACCACTCGCTCTCTTGTCAGAAGGCCACTCTCATTCCGAGAACAACACTCGCTCTCTCTCCTCAGAAGGTCACTCACCCGATCTCTCTCCTCGGAAGTCCCCGCCGGCTCGCTCCGTTTGCCGCCACCAACTGCGGGCGCTCTCTCTCTCCTCAGAAAGACAATGTTGCAATAGGCTGGCCAGCCACGTGTGCGCGATGGTGAAAGGGGCCAGCAAACGTCGACTGCGGCATCATCCAAAGCAGACGCATCTGTGTCCCCTCCCCCTCGGGCTCGACACCATCCTCCGCGCTATCGCCACGGCCGCGACACCGCCTCCGATCCTCCTCCTCGGCCGCACTTGCCTCGTAGAAAGTCCTCGTTAAGGTGGGAATTAATTGCCTCATTTTATTGAAATTCTTCAGCTGTGCTAATCTTCTTATGTTATCGGGTTTTTTTGTGTGATGAATCATGCTCATTTGGTGTATGGAACGCAGATGCGGCTACTGCTCGGGCTTGGGTGTACAGACATCCCCAATAAGATTGGGAGAATTTCTTAAGCAGGGTCAATGGTTTTCTAAATCAAGCAGAGAAGGATATGAGACCATGGTGTTCAAGCAATACTTTGCCCCTGTATAGATTGTCTCAACCTGAAGAAATTCGGACAACGGGAATTCATTTTTCATCATTTGGTCACATGTGGTTTCACAAATAATTACAAGTGTTGGAATAAACATGGAGAGAAAGGCCTTAATGAACTCGAAGCAGACTACCTAAATGAAGGTGAAGTGCAACACCATGCTACGTGATGAAGACCTTGATGAAGGTGTACTTTTTGAGGAAAATGAACCATTCCCACCCAATGTGATGAGGCCCGAGGATATCACTGATCAAGAAATTAGGGGCTTCGATGATGGTGAGGTGTTTCAACGTGTGCACAATGTTGATCAAATGTTGTGGGATGTTGAGTTTCAACGAGTGTACACACCTTCTGAATTAGCGAGACTGAAGCGGTTCATTGAAGATTCAAAGAAGCCCCTCTATCCTGATTTCCAAAAGTACTCTCACCCTACTGGTGATCTAAAACTTCTGCAGCTTAAGGCAGATCATGACTGGAGCAATGAAAGTTTCAAACATCCATTGGATGTGCTTAGAGACATGCTACCTGAAGGAAACCAAATAGTTGAGTCTGTCTATGAGATGAAGAAGATAATCTGTCCTCTGGGAATAGAGGGTGAAAAAAACCATGCACGCGGAACAGTTGCGTATTGTTCCGTGGAGATTATGCAGACCTTGACAAGTGCCCCAAGTGTGGCTGCGATCGTTGTAGGAGGAAAAAGGATGGTGGAGATGATAATAATGCTGATGACAAGAACGAGCACGTGGAGACCACATGCAAGAAGAAAAAGGCTAACAGAGGGCCTCCTGTGAGGGTGGTATGGGATTTTTGCACCATTTTTTCGGCTGAGAAGATGGTTCACACCACGAAAGCAGGGGCAACTCTTGCATTGGCATGACGAAGGCCGAAGGAGATTAAGCAAGATGGCAAGTTTAGGCACCCCGCAGATGCAACACAATGGGGTAAAATTAATAACCACTTTAAGTGGTTTAACGAAGACATAAGGAGCATACGGTTTGCTATGAGCACAGATGGTGTGAACCCATTCGGTAACCAGAGCTCAACATATAGCACCTAGCCTATCATGTTGTCATTGTACCACCTTCCACCCTGTCTATGCAAGAAACAAAAATATATGATGCGGACAATATTGGTCTCCTAGCCAAAGCAACCAGGCGACCGTTTTGATGTCTACTTGAGGCCACTAATTGATGACTTGAAGGTACTATGGAGGCCTGGTGTGAAGGATGTTTGGGATGAGTTCAAGCGTAAGGAGTTCACAATGCGCGCCATGTTGTTCACCACCATCAACGACAACCCAGCTCATCGCAACCTCTCTTGCCCGAGTGAAAGGAAAGGTGTAGCTTGCCCACACTGCTTAGAAGATACTGCAGTGTGGCTAAGACATTCAAAGAAATATGTATTTATAGGGCACCGTCATTTCCTTGGAAAGAAATATGCATACCAGGCCATGGATTGTCAGTTTAATGGGGAAAAAACCTCTCTTGTAATTTATGACTTGTAATGACTTCTAATCTAATATCCCTGTGGTTTATTTATGACTTGTAATGACTTCTAATCTAATAAGAATTTTGTTTAGATTTTCATTCTTGCTTATATTGCTCTACTGACAACCTAACACATCATTTATGTAGTCTCCCACATCAACAAACTGATGTGGGTAGTACTCGTCGACCCTGCAGGTCAAGGACACAAACCAAATGGCCAGAAGACATGTTGACTACAACTGGACTTGATGCCAATTTTTTGCCTGTCCCAGATGCTGTGAGGGATAGATTTGTATTGGTCTGTGGCATCATTGCTCGGGAGAGGGTCTCAATCAACAAGGCGGTTGATGATCTCTCACCAATTGAGAAGGAACATATGTTGACAATTTTAGAATAAAGCGCTTGATTACTCAGCTAATTTGGAAGAAATTCTTCACAAGAAGGCAGTTAAGGCAGCTATCTTAGAGATTGGAACTATTCAACGCCGGTTCAAGGCCCATTTAAGAAAAAAATATGTGAGCGAAGAGGAGCCTCCCTTTGCGAAGCATGCCTTTTTGCTGCAACAGGACTGGGACATGTTTGTGCAGGAAGCCAATTATCCTTCATTTCAGCAATTGAGCCAGGAAATGAAACAAAAGAGAGCATTGCATAATAAGCCACACAAGATGGGTAGAAAAGGTTATCGTGGTAAAATAAGGAATGGGAGGAGGAGGATGCAAAGCTGGCTGTAGAAGGAAGACAAAACACTTGAGACCAATTTCCTGCATGTTCGAAACCATTTTTTGTGGGCAAGGGTAGGGAAGAAGAGGAAGAACACTAGTGAAGGAAGCGGGTACATAACATTCAGTAACCCTATGGTGGTGGGGGTAGTAGATAGGGTGAGAACACTTGCAGCTCAGTGTAGCGAAGGTTCTTTCTCTAGGGTCAGGGAGAATGATATCCTCACCGCAGCATTTGAGACTCCAGAGAATTGAGATCGGGTCTGAGGCGTGTCTAGTTCACTTGGCTGGGGTAAAGGGTTTGTTGAAGAGTTTGCTAGAATGTACAAGAAAAAGAGGAGGAACAAGAGATATAATGATATGATGGACATAACATTTAAGACTGTTATCCATGCTCTAAGATTATCAGGCATCGTAATATCGAAAAATATACTTCTTCCTTCCCAATTACCAGCTCCTGTCAGTAGTAGCGAGGAAGAAGACATGCATAGTAGTGAGGAAGAAGATGTGCATGATAGCGAGGAAGAAGATGCGCATGACAACGAGGAAGATGCACGTGGCACAGAGTGTTGACACATCTTATCCTATATATTTATATGTCAACTAAACATGAGAAGAGGGTATAAATGTTAATATCAACTTAGAATAGGGTGCCACTAACAGTTTTTTGGAGATTTGGTAAATTATATAAATCCAGGAACCATTTGGAAAAGTGCTAAAAGAATCAATCTAGAAGACTCCATAAGGCTCCGGAACTCAACGTGACTTGGCACCCAAAAAAGAAGCATCTAGAAGAAGCGACAGACCACCTGGCCGCAGTGGGCCCCGAGGGGGCCTACCCTAGCCTGATCGGCCTGGTGGTGGGGCCGATCAGCCTCCCCCGAGGGACACCTCAACCCTACTTCCGGAAGGTTCTTCCACCGCCTATGAGGATCATTCTAAAGCACTTGTTAGGTCGGTTTGATCAAACGGCGCACGTCTACCCCTCAGGGCTATATAAGCAGCCCCCTGCCCCTGGCAGAGGCATCTGGAAACCTGAGTTTGCATACACCAGATCAAGTCATCAAGTCAGAGATACTACACCCTAGAAAAACCATATAGCTGAGTAGATAGCTAGTCTACATCTAGGAGGAGGCAAGGCGTCTACTTGGCTCCTTATCGTCTAGAGGCTGATCGAGATACTGATCTAGCTTCCCTCTTGTAAGTTCTTATCTAGTTCCTTACATTTGTTATACATGTTAGATGGTGAGATCTGGACAGCCCACGGGGGTGTTAATCCCTGTGGTTTATTTGTTCGGCGGGGAGGAGTCTAAGGATAAGAACTCGAAGCTCGCACACGAGTACATGAAACTCAGAGGACAAGACAAGTTTATACTGGTTCCGGCCTCCGGAGAGTAATACCCTACGTCCAGTTGTTGGTGTAGATTGATTAAGGATTGGATGGATGTACAAGGGGTTGCCTCGTCCACCTTATATTGGCTAGCAGGCGAGGTCGCCTCCCAGACTCCTGGTCGGTTACGACCAGGAGACCTAAGTCTACATACACATCTTGCCATATCTCATCGATCTGCTTTGGTCGTAATCCACCGAGGTCTGGTATTGTACGCCGAGTCTTGAGGTCGTGCCGAATGAGGTCGTCTGGGGAATCTTCTAGAAGGTCTTCAAGAGGTCGTGTGGGCTACCAACCAGGTCGGTTGGGCCCACTAACAGGTTGGTGGGTCTTCTAGTAGGTTGGACCCACTTATCGGGGATGGCCGTGAGCCTGGTCGGTGGGGACCCAGGGGTACCCATGTCTCACAAGCCTCCGAGCAAGGTGTACGTGCAGCGACCTTAGAAAGGTCATGACGAAGTCATAGAGCTATCGACAGGTCGAATAGCATGCACATCGGTCCAAAAGAAAGAGAAACAAATCAGCTTGGCAGCCGACCTGTTTGAAGTCTTGCCGAACCAAAGGGGGTCGAGTGATGACCTATAGGAAGTAGGATTCCAATAGATCGAAATGATGATAAAAAAATTCAGAGGGCATCAAAGATGCACTCATGAGTATTATCCGAGCATCGTGGCTAGCAGGATGGCCGGTATGATGGTCCAAAAAAGAGAATAAGAAAAAGTAGCAGATCATGCAACGACGTGATGAGAAACGGGTTTCCCATCAGGTCGGTACAACGAAGAAACAAGAGGGCATCAAAGATGCACTCATAGAGTAGTCGCCGAGCATTGAAGCAGGCAGCATGGCTGGTTTGATGCTCCATAAAGAGAAGAAAACTGGGTCATGGTCTTGGTCGAATGAAGTGAAGAGACACCCAGATCTCCTAGCATAGCTGCAAGGAGTCTGGCAGGGCCGACCTCAAGGAGGCCTTGTAGGCGTGTCGACCTCAAAGTGGCCTCAAGTCGATGATGTCCAGTATCCAAGGATACCCAGTAGGATCTTGAAAAGGTGTGTCGCATGAAGAAGTCATCGGTGATGTCGTAGCTGTATTTGCGATGTGCGAGGTCGGTCGATGATGAAGCCAAAAATCTGTTGATCTTGAACATATGGAGTGTAGAGACACCCAGATATCCTACATGGCTCCAAGAGTCTGGTAGAGCCACTCGAGGCATGCCGACCTCAACAATGTCTCAAGTCAAAAGTGCCCAAAAACCCAGAGGTATTTGGCAGAGCCACTAGGCGCACACCCCACAGAGAAGCCTTCATTCCCGACGTAAAATCCCAGGTGTCTAGAGCAGGCTGGTAGGACTACAAAGGCTCGCCGACCTCAGAAGGTCACGCATCCGGGGCGCCCAACCAAGTTGACAGAGCCGTAGACATACCGAGGTATTAAAAGACCTAGGTATTTAAGGCACACCGACCTCAAGGATGTCATTTTGGTGTCCAAATGACCAACATAGCTGCCAGCCAAGACGATTGTAGGTCGCCTGGTAATTGGTCGTGAAGAGGTGAGACAGAGTTTCCCAAGAGGTGATGCACTCTGCTGGGAGATTGTTAAGCCACAGGAGTGGTGCCTTGCCCATCACGAGGGGGAAGTATACCGCCAAGTGGTCTTCATTGCCTCTAGAGGCGCGTGCAGCGATGCTGTACATCTTGAGCCATATACTTGGGTCGGAGCAACCTCGTACTTCTCAATATATGGCTTGACGTCTTTTGGGTATCTGATCGTCCGGAGACGTCGTGAGAAGGCTGGAAAATTATTGACCGCTCCCGAGCTGCTGATGGAGCATGAGCAACAGGGATGACGTAGAGGTCGTCAGGAGGACCATTGTCTTGGTCGTACTAGGCACGTCGTAGGAGTTCCTGGTCGTGCATGATCTGAAGATCTGTAGTTTGAGTAGTGTTGCTGGCGTCGAGAGCATCGGGAACCCCGTGCTCACGGTCGTAGTTAGCACGTCGGGCTATCTCGACATCATCTCTAATGCGGGGACACTGGCTTCCTTCCTCACGATTGGCCTGGACCGGAGAAGGCTGAGCTCCTATATTGTGTCTTGGGTTTGGAGTGATGTTTTCCTGAACATTGGCAGCATTGGCTGTGTTGTTGACGACGTTACCAGCGACATTGGCCGGATCGTTTGCTGGAGCATTAGCTGCAGGGTCGGCTTGCGTGTTGGCTGCAGCATTGGCAGCGGGGTTGACCGGATGCGCTACTTTGTTTTTGCCTCGACCTTCTTTAGCTACCGGGTCAAGGGGACCCTGGCTACAAAGTCGCTGGCGAGGACACTCCGATCTGCTTCTGGAGTAGGATCTTGCTGCAGATCTGCTGTATCCAACACCTCTTTCTTCAATCTAAGCGGCTGCGACGCGGATGTTCGCTTGGAGGCGTCAGACCATTGGGGAATCTTCGAGGTGGTTCAGTGCGGCAAGAGCGGCTCCCAAGTTGGTTTGCGGCGAATTGTAAAGTTCGAGTCCATCATGTTCGAAGTCCCTTACGAGGTCTCACACACGCAGTCTGTTGGCACGAGGTAGATCATCGTGGCGTCGCTACTGTGGGGTAGCTGGTGCCGCAGGTGCTTGTTGCCCAACATTAGCATTGACTTGACCGATGTTAGCCGGTGGTTGGCCTGCACCTGGGGCAGCAACAACGAGCTCTTGTTGTCGCCGGACAGCTCTGGCAGCATTGGCGTTTTCACGATCTTGTCATTGCGCGTCTATTTCTCCATCTTGTGGCGGCACATCTGCAGAGACGACCAAGATCTGGCGATCTAGGGTCTCAAACTCTTCTCCCAGATAGTTCGGGGAGATCGTTGTGTGGGCGACCTAAAACGCAAGGCGGTCCGGAGACGACTCTTGGTTTATCCGACATCGGTGAGCCATGGTGAGAGGTCGGCGAAGCTTCTTGAGGACACGGCACTGGCGTGCAATGTGCTTGGACTTCTCGTGAATAGGGCAGGGTTCATCGAGGTGATTCCTACAGCTTCCACCATCTTGGGTCTTGGGTTCAGATTCAATCTTGATCTTGCGCTTCATGAAGCGTGATGCTACACGAGCTGCATTGAGCAAGCCAAGAGGCATTCTAGAGGTCGAAGGAGTCACGCAAGGGCGTTTGACACGCTCAAAACATTTGATTGTGTAAGAGAGAACACCCTCGACACGGTCGATCCCGGCGATCAGGTTGCTAGGAGGGGGTGGTTGGGTTTCTGCCGACAGATTTGTTTCGATCTGTCGGTTGGTGGTGACCACATTGCCTTCGATGATGAGGCGGGCGGCTGGAGTAGTGGACATCACTAGCATCGAGCCAAAGCAGATGTCGACGGGGTTGGCAAGGATGTCCGCCATGCTCTCCGGGAAGATGACGCTGTTGGTCAAAGCCATCGAGTTGCACGAAGAATCGTGACTCAACCCCTACCTAGCGTGCCAACTGTGTGGACCATGTGTGGTTCGAGGACCGGTGAATGGTCGCTTCCTTGTGTGATGAGTGATTGACAACGTTGTGTGGACTGATTCTTGGCTAAGTATTGCAGGCGCAGGTTGCGGCTTGACTGATGTTGGTGCAGGTGAAGAACAAGCGCGAAAGGTCGTCGCCGGTGAGGCCTCCAGGTGTGGAGAAGACAAGTAGGCTTCGTTCGAGGGACCCGGTGGCCATCGGGATCAAGTGCGGGCCACATGGTGGCATGAACAACAAGATGAAGTCATGGACGGTTTCTTGGTTGAGCCTCAAAACCAAGGTCGAGCCGGGGCTACGTGGGAGCCGAGTCATGAGTGGCAATTGGCGGAGGCTACACCGAGTTCGCAGGGTTTCCAGTGGTTCACCAGAAAACCACTGGGTTCCTTGGTTGATCCACAAAGCCAAGACTGGAGAACCGAAGACGATGCTGCTGTAGCTCAGGACCGGTCTGACCGATGGGTACCGGTCTGACCGGTGAGGAGCACCGATCTGACCCGTATGCGACGATGCAGTCCGGAATTTTCGAAGCGGAGGACACGCATCGGGATTGCATGGCTTGCGTCGAGGCTAAGCAGTGTGCGGTCGCTGGGCATCCGTCCGATGGGGAAAATCTTGAGACTTCCAAAACCGCCCTTGAGGGGCTTGTATCCCTAGTTATTAAGTAAGGGTATTTTAGACTTTTGGTTGCCTCCATATAACCTGTGAGGTGAGAGGATGGCAGCAATCTCTTGGAACCCTAGTTCATTTGTTTTCCTATTTTCCCTTCCTATTTTCTTAGGATTTCCATATGACTAGCTCGAGAGCTTCATGGTGAGATCTTGTGAGAGGGTTGGATGATCGGGCGGCAAGCTAGACCTTGTATGAACCTCCTTGGTAAGTATAGATGATTCGGCGTGGTTCCTCAAGGCTTTGTTGTGTTGTTCCCGGTTGTTCTTGGTGGTGATTTTCGGAGCCCTCTCTTGGTGGTTTTCTTGGTGCATTTTCGAGACCTTGCTCTTGGGCATTTGATGGGGGAAATTTTTGTGAACCCTTCGTGGTTCTTTTGCCTTTGATTCCCCTCCCAAATCCGTGAGTTAAGGGGCTCGATTTTGGGGTTTTTGGTGTTCTAGGGTTAGAGGAGTTCTTTGCGGGATTTCTTCGATTCTTCTTGATTTGGCAAGTTTTGGTGGACAAAAACATGGCTATGGACTCCTCATGAGGTCTTGCTGAAGTTCGTGGAGCGATTCGGGAGATCGAAGTTTGGATTTGGAGGAGTTGACCCACGGGTGCTGTTCATCCCGAGCTGCCCAGGCTACACCGGTCTGACAGGTGCTCTTGACCGGTCTGACTGGTGCGAGTCACTTGTGGGATTTGGCTCAGGTGAACTACTTGTCTCGTTTGTCTTTGGGTCTTGGTGTTGCGGGTCAGTTCTTGGTTTGTTTGGAGTTGGTTTGTTAGGCTTTGTGTAGGGTTTTCCTTCCGTGCAAGTTGTGTTTTGCAGGTGTTTTTGTTCAAGGGCCTACAGAAGTCACTGAGGCTCTCTGGAACGTTTGTTGTGCGGCTGCTGTAGCCACCGGCCTGACCGGCGCTGTCCACTGGTCTGACCGGTGTCACCGGTCTGATCGGCACAGGCCATCGGTCTGACTGGTGCAGCACATGCAGCAAGCCATGCAAGTTTCCGCTGTGCGTGTTGGTGTGTTTTGGCTCGGAAGGTTGTTTGTTGGTTCCTAGGTCCAGTAGCACTTCAGTGGCTGCGTGGGCTTGGCCCACTTGGGTAGTGAGTCAAAGAAGTGTGTTGGAAGCCGTGTTCATCTTGTAGGAGTCTCCATCTCCTTCGAGAAGAATTTTTATCGGCTCCCATTCACCCCCCCTCTCTGGTTCGCCGTATCGGTCCTTCAAACTGTCAGATGGTGAGATCTAGACAGCCCACGGGGGTGTTAATCCCTGTGGTTTATTTGTTCAGCGGGGAGGAGTCTAAGGCTAAGAAATCAAAGGTCGCACACGAGTACGCGGAACATGGAGAACAAGGCGAGTTTATATTGGTTCGGGCCTCCCGAGAGTAATACCCTACGTCCAGTTGTTGGTGTAGATTGCTTGAGGATTGGATGGATGTACAAGGGGTCGCCTCGTCCGCCTTATATTGGCCAGCGGGCGAGGTCGGTTCCCAGTCTCCTGGTCGGTTGCGACCAGGAGACCTAAGTATACATTACACATCTTGCCATATCCCGTCGATTTGCTTTGGTTGTAATCCACCGAGGTCTTGTCTTGTACGCCGAGTCTTGAGGTCGTGCCGAATGAGGTCGTCTGGGGAATCTTCTATAATGTCTTCAAGAGGTTGTGTGGGCTACCAACCAAGTCGGTTGGGCCCACTGACAGGTCGACGGGTCTTCTAGTAGGCCGGACCCACTTGTCGGGG
This sequence comes from Cenchrus americanus, assembly GCA_947561735.1. NCBI lineage: Eukaryota > Viridiplantae > Streptophyta > Magnoliopsida > Poales > Poaceae > Cenchrus > Cenchrus americanus. Next base: position 149,624,338 of record OX387242.1, on the reverse strand, counting down.
ATAGCCGTGGGCCTGGTCGGTGGGGACCCAAGGGTACCCATGTCTCACAATACAGATATATGTTCTTATCAATGATTATATTCGACATTTTACACTTTGGTGTTTATTATGATCACATGTTTAGCATAGTTGATTTGCCTTTATATTCATGTATGGAGTCGTATAGCCCTCACCTAGATCATTTGTTAACATGGGTGAACGGTAAAGACAGTGTAAGTGTGGTACTTATATTGTATTTATCTGCGATTGCACCCTATATGCCGGGTCGTTTGGTAGATCGTGGTGGTGACAGCACTATTGAGTCGTTCGTAGTCCACCCCCGTGTATAGGACTAGTGGAGCCTCATACTGCTTTGGTTGTTTCAAGTTTCGGCCTTGATCCTCCGGGTGTAACACCCCGTGTTTTTGCTCAGTGGTGATTTGTGCTAATGACCCTCTTAACTACTCCTCTATCTACTCTTGGGAACCCTAAGTCAACCCATGGTCAAACCCCTAGCCTAAAACCCTAGTTTTCCTTTTGATCCCTTTGTGTCATTCTAAAGCTTTGGCACGTTCTCCAAATTTCCTCTAAACACTTCAAAATCACCCAAATGTGCAGTTTGTCGAGGCACACAACTTCTCTGTTGAGTGGCATTGCTAGTTTGGAGTGTATGGTGGTAAAAATTTCAAGACAAGGCGCTAAGTTACTATTCACCAGCGCCGAGTTTTTTGTCAAGTTTCCTTCCAATTTGTGCTCGATTTGTTGATCAAACCACCCTAGAGCTTTTGGAATTTTTGTAGAGGGTAACTTGCTGGGCAACATTGGTATTCAAAGTTTGGACCACTTCTATTTTGAAAATTGGAGAAAATTCGAGTGCAAAAGGGTTAAGTCAACTATTTTGCAAACCGGCACTCCCGCGCACGATGTCGCCCGCGCGACGCCACGTCGGCTCGCCGTACCCGGCCCACGCGCGCACGCCGAGGCGCCGGAGTGACCATCGATCCGAGGCCCGCGCCGCCTCCACTATGTGCTAGAGCTCGTGACGCGGGCGTGGAGGCTTAGGGCCGGTGCCACGCGGCAATGGCACGCTCGCCCCCGCGCGCACCGCCTTCCGCCATTGACCGTCGGCCTCGCCGCACGTCGCCACCGCCCCGCGCCCATGCTGGAGCCCCTGTAAGCCACGACGGTGAGGCGAAACTGCCTCTACGCACCACCGGGCCTATAAAATCCCCCTTCCTCTTTCCCTCACGCGCTCGAGCAACCGAGCCAACCGCCACCGCCCGCCATTAGCGCCGCCGGCGAACTCGCACTCTCGCTTGCGCCCGTGACCAACCCGTGGCCCTGAGCTCTTCCCTAGCACACACGTGAGCCTCCAATCGCACTTGATGGCCTAGCATCGCCGACATTTCCCCGGAGCCCGAGCTGCGGCGGTCGTGCTACCACTGCCTCGCCGCCAGCCATCGTCGGACCCCTCTCCGCTCGAGCCACCACCGCGAATAGGCCACACATGAGTCCAATCGCCCACCCCCTTACATGTTTGCCTCCTCTGGCCCTACCTCGCCGCTGGCGAGCTTGCCCCGCCGCGGGAGGGTAGAGTTGTGAAGGGAATCTTTTTATATGATTTAACTTGTGTTATTGTCAAATCTGCCTAGATGATTTTTGTAGCTTAAAATATAATTATTTTTGTGCCCTACTTCTGGATATTGTTTTGTCATGCTAAAATGCACCTCTAGTGACTTTACCCTGATTTTATTTCTCTTAGAAATATTATTTCCTAATTTATGCTTGTTTTTAATCATAAATGTATAGGTCAAGATGTATAATTTCTCTAGGTGTATTTGCTGGTTTCTTAGGCTTGTTTTTGACCAAAGCATGTGTAGGAGAAAGTTTGGTTCCATTTCTGTTATATTTATTTTTATATGCATTAATCCTTTTATTGCTAGCTAGAAATGCCTTTGTTTGTATGTATTAATTTCAGTGGCTCAAACTTGTTGCTTGCTGTCCAAATGATTGTTCCCTAGTCAGTAGGACCAGTGGGTACTGTTGTGCTAAAATTGTGGCTTGATTGGTGGTTTAAAAGTTTGAAACTAGATTGAACTAGTAAGTTAAAAATAGGGAAATTCATCCTTTTTGTGCTTAAGCTCTATAAATGGATTAGGAGAATAGTGTGTGGCATGAAAGTGCTTTTACTTTCTGTTTTGCTTATAAACTAATTAATCTTTTATAGATGTGCACACACTCACCCTAAAGAGAAGGCTAATTAAGCTTTTTCATTATCTTCTAAAGGGAGAATGATTAAATACTTATGGTTAGGTGAATATGGCCAATAAAGGGATTCTTGTGGCTGTTTGCTACTACTGTTAATTAATTTGAATCAATTCCACTCCTAATCACTGCATTGCATCCTCCGTGTAGAAGTCCTCGATGGTAGCTATAAGCTTGTGCCGGCTGACGAGGACGACGGAGCAGGAGGAGACGTGCATTACGTGACCGTAGAGCAAGACCCGGACCAAAGTCCGGAGGTTTGTGTGTCTGCTTGTGCTGACGAAGGCAAGCCCCGGTTTATTCATTAACCAAGTGTTTCTTTAAACTCATGAATTATTATTGCTACTTTATGTGCATTTACATTCAGGAGTTGAATTGAAACCTAGTTGCATGAACCTTAAGTACCTATGATCTTTTACTAGCATGTTAGGTCGCTAGTTGCTATGCTTTAAGGATCCATTACAAGTCGAGTGATGTTCGTCACTCGCGAGAATAGGTTCTCCTTTATGGAATCACCATAATGATTAAATGGATTACTCATGTGGTAAGAGCATGGGATTTGGGCTCCGGTCCAATAGCTTTGTTGGTTAAGTGTTTGAAAGTACTAAACACTTGTCGGAAATGGGTACGATAAGCCTAGTACCTAAATGAGACGGTGCAAGAACTTCGCGCTACTACTCCTAGGGTTGCGGCCCCGGGCTCGCCACCCGAGTACTTGCGTGAGGCTGGGTGACCTTCGTGGCGTAACCCAGTAAACCTTGTACTGAAGAATGTAGCATCTGATCCCAATGCAAGGAATGACGGGAACCGCCTGGTTGGTGAACTCTTAGTGAGGGCACCTCCCGTGTGTTTAGGTCCACCTTGCAAGGTTTGAATCAATCGATTGTCAGCCTCTCACAGTTATCTGAGACTACTTAATCTACTGGTCATGATATCCCTTTATGATGGAACTTTGTGAAGATTATTATATGATTAATTGTTTGCACAACTATGATTGCAATAGTTGCTCATCTAGTAATGATTACTTCTACTAGAACTTGAGCTAAAATGTGAAAGTAAAAATTCACTAATTAGTAGCTTTTTGGCAAACAAACCCAGTAGCCAAAAGCCTTGCATGATTAGAGGTAAAGTCCTTCTTTTAGATGGGTAAGTCTTGCTGAGTATTAGTATACTCAGCCTTGCTTTAGAAATGTTGTTTCCAGGTAATGCATGTGATGTGTGGCCCAGAGAACTTCCACCCGGCTGGGAGCTGAAATGGGTGGATGACGAAGAGTGATCGCATCATGGATAGGCCTCCTATGATATTGATCGTACCGTTTAGATTCCACTGTTTTCAATAAACTCTGAACCAATTGCTTTCATCTCAAAGAACTATGTTTGTAATAATGGACCCTATGGGGATGTGATGTTAAATTGTAAGGCACTCTAGACTCTCCTTCGTAGGAGTTTTAATGCATACGTTCAATCCTCTCTGTGTTGTCAAGTGATTTACCGGGCATTAACCCGGAAACACTCAACGAGATGATTCATTATTATCACTTAGTGACCAAATGGAGTGGTTTAGGCGATAGTATGGAATTATTTCGGATGGGGTTGTCACATTGGGATAGTCTCCCCATGCATTAATATAATAGTTCTTCTTCCATGATTGTTAAATGTTTGCACTAATCATAGTTTGCATTGACATATAGTTTAGAGTTACCGAGGAGTATCCTCTCTAACTAGACTTTGCTATGTTCCTCTTGCTATAATGACACTTTTTAGCTGCTTATGATGTTATGACTTGAATAATTTTTGCAATATCTTTATCTTTATCTGACTTACCCTTGTTTATAGCAATTGATATATTTTGGCCACTCTATATTATAAATCTGAGAGATGAGCATGTATTAGCTATTATGGATTAGAAAGACTTCCTTCCCTGTGGTAGAATATAAATACGATACATGGTTTTACTCCTGGTTAAAATTGCTACAATGGTATATTCATATCTATGCTCTTGCGGATTCCCTGTTTATATATATCTTCTTTTCTAGAGATCCAAGGCATGTGTAAGTGCACCATATCCATGCGTTTTCTGGCACACCTGTCAGGGCTGACAACCTATATCGAGTTTTGCTAAGAATCATGTCTGAGTTCACCTTTTAGTTTATCTAAAAGCAACATCTGATATACACTTAGGATCATGTTAAGATATAACTTTGCATTTCTGGTGCTGTCGATAGAGATCGATCTTATATCTGTTTCTAGTCGATGACACTAACAATATCAACAAGTATTTTTGGTGCCATTGCCGGGGAAAGAAAGTCTATAGCTTAGATGAAAAAGTTTCAGTAATAGCATACATGCATCTCTCGCACATAATGTATCAAGAACCCAAATTATCATTGCTTAAACAGGCTTACTCTTATCCTTTCCAACTTTGTCTATCTTATTTCAGGGTAATGTATGAATAAGAATCTTCAAGAAAACTTCGTTTCAGATCCAGAGAAAATCTTAAGGAAGGAAAGGTCAAAGCTCAGGTCTTTTGATTCTCAGCCCACGACTTCTGCCTTGGGAGATTCAACAGCGCGAAGCTTAACACCCATGTTTGAAATAATGGCAACCAAGTCCCTACGCGAATACTCCGCACCGACCCCGGACAACATTCATACTAGTCCGACAGTCACTGTAGGAAATGCTGCTTTTGAGCTCAAGCTTGCACTGATCAACATGGTATAAGCTAGCCAATTTTGTGGAAAAGCTCATTGAGATGCCAACAAACACCTTCAACATTTCTTGGAGATATGTAGCACCTTCACGATCAAAGATGTGTCAAGTGATGTAGTCCTACTTCGTTCATTCCCATTCTCACTACTAGGGCGAGCAAAGCAATGGTTTTACTCTAACAAAGACAAATTTACAACTTGGTCATTGTGTTCTACTGCCTTTCTGGCAAAGTTCTTTCCTATAGGAAAAATCAATGCCTTACGGGGGGTGGGGGGGATTTTGACTTTCCAGCAGCAATACAAGGAATCTGTTCCTGAGGCATGGGAATGCTTTCAAGACTACATTTCACAATGCCCACACCATGGAATGGAGAACTGGTTGCTCTTGCAGACCTTCTACCACGGGCTATCTACCAACACCCGTGAAACGATGGATGCTGCAGCTGGAGGTGCTTTCTTGTCCCTTACACTAACCTTGTGGAAAATATGGCGTCCAATCAAGGTTGGAACGAGGAACGTCAACCCCACAAGAAAGAAAGAGGAATGCACCAGCTCAAGGAAGTAGACATGTTGTCTGCCAAAATGGATTTACTGATGAAGAGGCTTGAAGACAAAGCCCCTGAGAAGAAGAAAGTCATGCAACTCTTCAATTCCCACATGACCTGTGAAGAGTGTGGAAACACTGGACACTCAGGAAGTCAATGCCCTCAGCTAGAGGTGGACAAGAACTACATTAACAACAACAACCAATATCGTCCCCAACAGAATCAAGGATGGACTAAATAGAGGACCAACTACCCAGGTAATTATTCAGGTAACTATCAAGGTAATAATTCTTTCAATAATTTCTCACCTTTAAGAGACTTAGTCCAAAACCAGGGTAGAATTATGGATAATTTTTGTAAGAAGTTAGCTTCCAATGATAAAATACTCGAAACTATTAGTAATAAAATTGAAAGGTTTTCTTCTGCCATCAAGAACCAACATAGCTTTAATAAAATGCTAGAATCTCAGATTTCTCAGCTGGAATTATCTGTTCCCACGGCTAACCCAGGTAAGATTTCGGGCCAGCCGGAAGAATTAGAATATGCAAATCTTGTCGATATCTACTCTGCAGATCTGTGTTCAAGTAGGATAGAAGAAGGCCCAAGATGGACTGACTAGGGCATGCCCGCCAAAAGAGGAGATCCTGGAAGGCCCATCAGCACCATCACTATTGGAGCCTACACCTTCAAGAATGCACTTTGTGACTTTGGGTCTAGCGTCAACATAATGCCTAAGGTAATATATAAGAAAATCAATGGTTCACCGTTATTATATACAACCATGTGCTTGCTACTTGCAGACCTATCACTATGCTACCCCGAGGGCATCCTAGACGGCGTATGTCTGGGGTTAGGACGCTCCTACGTCGCTGCCAACTTCGTTGTTGTCGAAACATGGGAGAAGTGAGAACGCTCCAATCATTTTGGGACGTCCTTTCCTTGCCACAACCAGAGCCATCATCTACACCGACGTCGCTAAGGTCGTCCTCACCGTCAATGGGAGAAAGGAGAGATTCAATTTCAAGAACAAGATCCTAAAAGCTCCTGCGCACCCCCGATATCCTTACCCCCAAGAACACGAGCCAGGCGTCGAAAAGAAGAGAAGAGATAGAAGGAGGAATAAGAAAAATAATCGACCTCAACCACACAGGGAGAAAGTTTGGATGATCAACACGATTAAATCAGATAATGAGAAACTATTCCCTTCACCATTACTGCCAAAACTTGAAGACCCTGAAGTTCCATCAATCCACTGCTCCATCAATCAATGGAACTTCCAGTGAGTTGTCTGCGACACGAGATCTGGCATTAACCTAATCTCTAAGGTAACCTATGAATTAATATATGGTGACCTCCTTTGTATTCCACATATATAAAGTTGTAGATGGCGGATCAATCACAACGGTTCCCGAAAGGAATTGCACGAGATGTACCTGTCAAGATAAAGGACCACTATGTCCTGACTGACTTATTAGTCATAGACATGGGAGATGAGCAAGATCCTCCCCATCATTCTTGGAAGACCATTCCTGAACACAACAAGAGCAATAATCTACATCAGGACTGGCGAGATCCACTTCTAGTTCGGAACTGAAAAGGTACGCTGCTACTTAAGTACTTATATTGATCCTGACTAGCCCAAGAAGGACAAGACACGGATACACCTTCAGAAATTACAACGCAAGCTGAACACAAAGTTACCGAATGTCAAGAACATTGAAGAGGAGATTAAGGAGAAGTCTGCTCAACTTCTACCAGCCTAATATTCTGAACATGTTACTCCAGAACGGTCTCCACCGAAGAAACAAGTTTGGAGGAAGAAAGGTCAAAGTACACCTTCGGAAGACCAATCACTACCCGCGTCATCAACTGATCAATCAATGGCCACTACATCTATGCCATGGGAGTAAGTACTCTAAACTCTTACCGAGAGGTAACTCGGTATATATCTTTATATTCTGCACTGCATATTGAGATTAGCATGTTTATTTCCCTATACCTGCATTGAAGAAATCATAATGATATTTTCTGCTTTTGGATCTTTAAGGCCCCATGTACCCCATACCGTGGCAGCATAAGAAATAATAAATATATATTTGCATTCACATGTTTTCGTTTTAGCATCCCTTTTGCATATAAAAATCACAAAAATACCTGGGCACATTAAGGTCCACACATTTCAGAAAAAAACCCAAAAAGAAGTGGGCACATGAGGGCTCATAGCATAATCCTAGAATTTGTTCATTCGGGTATGTGCGAAACTAATATTTATAGGGGGGATTTTATAAGGACCTAAAGGCAAACAAGTTCTAAGGATGAATCAAGAATCACTTCACCACGGGATTCCCTAGGTTCTTGTCAATCCGCGGAGCAAGGGGATTACAAGCGTTTGATCTACCTCTACTCACTAACTTACTCAATCCCTATCTATGATTAAACTAGAAAATGACAGCACTACACTACAGAGAAGGATTAAGCTAGCAAGATAAAAGACAGTCGCCCATGGGTGTACGATAGTTGAACATGCAACCACTTAAAGCCTGAAAACCAATCTAATCTATCGGGGGTTGTGACCATGGTTTCGCCTTTTCCCTCCCCTCGTACCGTCACTATGTGGAGGTATTCATGACTAGACCTATGATGGACATGGCGTATTAAATGGATCCAAGGGAGCATTGGGCCCTTACTTCCCTTTACGACATGGTATATAACCTTAAGCATCAAAGCATATTCAACACAAGATGATAAATAGATGTTCGAACAAAGTATCGATTACATCTCAAGATCGATTACAACCCATGGACAAATGAGAAGATTACCACATCAAGGTGCTAGACATGGCACCATTGATCATGGTGACAATTCCAACGGTGTCTTCCTTCTTCTCCACTTGTGGGTGCTTCCTTCGAGTTGGTTGATCCTCCTCCGAAGATCTCCCTCCTCTCTCTCAAGCTTGTAGATGGCTTCTCGGTGCGAATGACTCTCTCTTTTGCGAATGGAGGCGCCTCCACGGACTTAGGGTTGAAGATCCTTCGGGTGCGAGGAAAGGGGAGCAAACCGACACTATGACTGGGTCAGGCCGGCCGGCTTGGGCCGACTGGCCCAGGCCCACCCTGATCCTGTTCGGTCGCTCCTTTTCTCCTGTGGGTCCTAATGCATTTATGCAGTTTTCCCCCTCCGCTTGCACTATTTTGATGATGTCATTGTCGCGTCCAAGATGGAGGTTCTCCGTGCATGAAGTCCGGTCTTTTACACTTCAATCCTCAGGGGTGTTCCTTCGTAACACTTGGGTCCTTGCCACCATTAGAAGTGATTTCATCAAGCTCATGAACACGAACCAGACTCCGTAATTGCTCTTTTGAACTTGATGTGAATCTATCCTTTATGTCCATGTTTTTCTACATAAACACAACACTTTCAAATGCATGCACAAAGATGAACTTGTTATGTGATTAGTGTGCCTAGTGGCGGGTTAGTTCCATAATCAAATCCAAACTAAAGTGTACTGAACATATTTGGTGTACCAAAATATACCATCAACATCTCCCCCATGCTTAGGTCTTGCTCGTCCTCGAGCAAGTATTTGTAAAGGAATTTTGTCCAGGGTGTTGTACGTGCTCTGCTAGTTCTTTCTTCACAAGTTAGTCAATCTTTCATCTTTAATATATAAACATAAAGTAATGATCACCATACATAAACATGGGCGTTTAGAATCTTTACCTCGTCAAGATTTACCCCACAACTCAAACTCTTCACTCGAGGCCTTCAATTTCAGCCATGCTTACTTTTTTTACTTCAATTGGAGGGTTTTTATGAATTTTCAAAAATAAAATTCATGCAACAAGTGTTAGACAAAATCCTTTCTCCAAGCTCTCTCATGGCTCTCATATGAGGTGGCTATCCTAAACAATTTTTATAAAACTCTCACCTCCCATAAATCTCTCATACAACATGTAAACTGGTTCTATTGGTATGGCTAGCACAATCAACACAAGTATTGTCAAACTAAGAACTTCCTCTAATGGTTGTTTACCTTTCAAAGCCAATGATCATGAGAATAAACCATATGTAGGGATATCAAGGATGAGAAGATATAGAATGGTGGACATGTACAAGGGCAAAAGAAAATATGACTACGAGGCACCGATGACGTCCTCATTGTCGGATTGCACATGGTTGGAAAAAGAGTGAAAGTTTCGTCTATCAACAACGTGACATCCTTCCTTGCACTTTATTTTTTTCACTTGATTCATCCCTCTCATATCTTTCTTGCCATTCCTCTTTCTTTCTTTTTCTTCTTTTTTCTCTTTCATTCTCTTATACACATATTTTTCTTCTATTTTTCTTTAATTCTTTTCTATACACATATATTCTTCTTTAATTTTTGCTTTCTTGACATCTTTATCTCTCTTTTCAAAGCTCTCAACTCCACTATTTCTTGCATAAACACAATCTGAATTTTTAAAATAAAACCATGCTAGAGACGAGACGAAACTTTGAGAGTAGGTTGTGTTCAAGGAATACGATGTACAAAAGAGATATAAAGGTGGGTATGGAATTCGGCGATGTACGGGACTTCCGATGTGAAAGTCACGTTACCGAATGCATGATGAGGCTAGCAATAAAAGACAAGCACAAGGACATGATCATTGTTTGAAATTAGAAGTTCCAAGAGAGAAGGATCCTAGCCCAACTCATTGTGCTAATCACACTTATGGTGGAGCAAAATTTAATTAGGCATTGTTTAGGATTTTTTTCTCACTCTCAACTTGGAAAAAGAGAATTTGCTAACCTTATTACAAGGGTTTTCTAGTAATTTTCAGAATTGAATTCCTCCAATTTTTAGCATCGCACATAGCACAACGAAAATATAAAGCTCTAGATCGAAGCATGATGCGGGTACTTTTAGAGGTAGAAACTCCACTAAGCATCGCGGTAAACGGTACAAACCAAACACTTATGTTCATATATCAAAAATGAAAGATGAACAACGAGTAAAGCAAGAAAAGCATCACAAGAGACAAAAATTAAAATGACTCTTTTTATTTGATTTTCTTTGACACAAACACTAAATTTAAGACACTTCAAACAAGCCAAAATTTAAAAGCACACTCAAACTCAAATTTAAGACTCTTAAACTCTAAAACTCTCTCGAAAACTAAACCGAACCAAAATAAACTTGAAGCAAAAGGCTAGCTAGCTAGCTCTCCCCCGCGCTAAAATTATACGACGTCCACGTCGTATCTTACAAAAAACCTGGGGGGAACTCTATTCTAGTGGTACTTCCCGCAGCTATTGCACCACTTGCCCATCATGTTCCCCACCATGCCGAAAAGCTTCCGCACATTGCGATTCAGGTACTTGTAGTCGTCTCCGACCACACGTTGCAAATCCTCCATGCGCTGCCTCCTCGCCTCCATGGCTAGGAAACACTCGTCGACCGATGCGTAGAGCTCCGAGATGGAGTGACGGCAAGCCGCACAACACATCGGATGCATCCCGAAAGGGTCGTCATTGCCAGGGTCTCCGTCGTCGTCGCCGCCGTTGTCGCCGCCGTCGCCGCTGACCCGTCGTCGTCATTGCCGCCACCGCCGTTGGGGCCTTCGGGAGTCTTCTCCTTGGGCACCTCTTCCCAATAGCACAGGTCATTATCTTCCCTTTCAGCGGCCGCCCACGAGCTCGGGCTACGATCATCGGAATAGTCGCTCACCCCATAGTCTTTTCGCTCAGGCGACAACTCCTTGTAATCCTTCCTCTTCATGCCTCGGATGCGTGCTAACCTTCGAACGGGAGTAGGGACCTTCTCCTCCTTGACGGGGTAGAGAGATGAGATAGCTCCGATCGGAACACGCCCTCCGCAACGGATGCGGCCGGTCCTCTTGATCTCCACAGGTAGCTTGAACTCGCATCGCTTCCCCTCCTCCACCGATGGCTCCTCGGCGCCTTGCTTCAACTCTACGCTCTTCGGGGACATCATGGCTGCGTGTGGGTGCAAGAGAATGCGAGATGGGATGGATTCCCGAGCTCCCAATTCGGCCAATTAAATAGTCCAAAAAGGAATACTCTAGAAACCACATTTTCCTTTTTCAAACTCCCCTTAAATTTTTCTAACCAAAGAAGGAAGTCGAAAGGGCACGTCTCAGGGAAAAACCTGGGGCAAACCGCCGTCCGCCCCCCATGGGCCGGTCGGAAGGGGCCGGTCGACCTGCCTCGGTTTGCGAGCCAGTTCGGTTCGGTTTCCCATGTACCCCCTTTATTTCGCATTTTCAGCCCATGAAAAAAAGATGGCCCGGTAAAACTTCACGAGAAACTCCATAAAAATAAAAGAAAAACCATTTACAAAAATCCACACCTTGTTTTATGTCCTAGGCTAGACGTTCGGGCTCTTCTTCCATGGTGAAGACGTCAATATGGTGAAGAGGCACAACGTCGGGTTCGTAATAAACCTTAAGCCGCTGACCATTCACCATGAATTGGTCACCTTTCACATCCATGATAGTTACCGCTCCATTGGAGAGCACCGAATGAACAACATAAGGTCCATCCCACTTGCTTTGCAATTCCCCCTTTCGAAAGGTTTTAAACCTCAAATTGTAGAGGAGGACCTTATTTCCTTCTTTAAATTCTTTCCTTTTCAACCTTGTGTCTTACCACCTTTTAATCCTCCCTTTGTATATGCTTGCATTTTCATATGGTTTCAATCTCATCTCCTCTAGCTCACTTATTTGGATTCTTCGCTTTACTACCGTGGCATCAAGATCGAGGTTCACCTCTTTGATCGCCCAGTAGGCTTTATGTTCCAACACAACGGGAAGGTGGCACGCCTTTTCATAGACGAATTGATAAGGGGTCATAACTATCGGTGTCTTGAACATTGTTCGATATGCCCACAAAGCTCTGTCTAATTTCTTTGATCAATCTTTGCTTCCCTTCTCTATGGTTTTGTAGAGGATGCTCTTTAATTGCCTATTCGATGTTTCCACTTGTCCGTTGGTTTGTGGATGATAGGCCATAGAGACCCTATGTTCAATTCCCAACTTGGACAAGCATTTCTGAAATCCTTACTAGTGGAGTGAGTTCCTCCATCAATTATGAAGATTCTCGAAGTACCGAAATGAGGAAAAATCATGCTCTTGATCATGGCAATGGACTCCTCCGTGGAAGATTTATGACATGGCATGGCCTCTACCCACTTGGATACATATTCAACCATGACTAGGATATGCTCAAATCCATGTGAGTTTTTGAAAGGGCCCTTGAAGTCTATTCCCCACACATCGAATAAGTCGATTTGTAGATTATATCTCAAGGGCATAGAATTTCTTTGAGAGATATTCCCGGTTCTTTGGCATTCGGGGCATGATGCAACATATCTTTTGGTATCTTCATGCATCTCTGGCCAATAGAATCCGCTGGACCACACTTTTGCTTAGGTCCGAAAGTGGCTATAGTGTCCACCATACTCCGCCGAGTGACACTTTCTCAAAATTTCTAGCCTCTATTCTCTTGGAACACATCTTCTGATGACTCCATCATTGCCAAGTTTGAAGAGGTAAGGTGCATCCCAAAAGTATTTTCAACTTTCGGAGATTATCCTCCTTTGAGAGTTTTTATCTAAATGATCAAGAGGCATCTTCCGAATTGGTCAAATGATATCAATCATTCAAGTGTCTTTATCAAGCACTTGATAGAGGTGGTCATCTCTCATCTTGTCTTCTATGGGCTTTTTCTCATCTTGTCCACGGTTCATCCTAGACAAATGATCGACCACAACATTCTCCACACCTTTCTTATCATGAATTTCAACATCGAACTCTTGGAGAAGAAGGATCTGCGGGACCGATTAGGCGACCAGGGAGGGAGGGGGGAGTGAATGGGAGCCGATAAAAATTCTTCTCGAAGGAGATTGAAACTCCAACAAGATGAACTCGCTCGGTCGGACCCCCAAAATCACATGCTCCGCACTTTTACATTCTGTTTGCCAAAACCACGTATCCACTGGAGTGCTACTAGTCCTAGGAACAAACACTACCAGCAACCTCAACTCCTACGCACCCACGGCAGCATAAACAACTCGGGAACCAGCTGCTCAGAGGGGGGCGGTTAGACCGCCTCCACTAGGCAACCAAGAAATCCTCTGAGAACCAAAACGCACCACGGTTTCACCAACAGAGATCTCTGGTCAAGGAACAAGCAATCTACTAGGAAATCTTGGCGAAAACCAAAAGTTTACCTGGGTCCTAGGGGCGGTTAGACCAACTACCAGGGACGGTCTAACCTCCTGTACCCAGCAAAGAACGCCAAGCAAGAACTCCTAGCAAACAGCACGAAAAAGACCCAAAATTTAACCTGAACACTCCACTGATCAAGGTGAACAAACTCACAGAAGAAAATTCGGCAAAATCACAACTTAGATCTGGAAGGCCCACGACAGTTGGACCGCCCCCAAGCGGTTAGACCGCCCCTTCTAGAAAACCTACCCGCGGGTCAACCCTCAACTTCCCATCGCCCTATTTCCCGAATCACTCCACGGAGTGCAGCGGAACTTCGGGAATAGCTGGGTTACCTCCTGGGCAACCTCTACCTCAAAGGAATCGACCCGAATCGCTCACAATCAAGAGGAATCGAAGTAATCGTCTCTCTAGGTCAAGAACTCGGCCAACTCGAAAAAGCACCAAATCGAGTCCAATTCAAGGGAGATTTGGGGGCAAAGTCACTAGCGAAAGATGCACAAGGTCCTCATACGTGACACCGAACAAAATCCCCAACAAATCATACTCAAAACTCTACCAAGAAAAGCACAACAAAGAGCTACGAAAATCACCACAAAGAAGGATGGGAAAAACACTTCACCACCTTGAGGAACCACGCCGAACCATCTATACATACCATGAAGGTTCGTACAAGGTCTATCTTGCCACCCATACATCCATCCCACTCTCTAGATCTCACATGAAGCTCTCAAGCTAGTCCTAGAAAACTTGAGAAAAATAAGAACGAAAATGGAAAAACAAATGAGCTAGGGTCCCAAGAGTTGGCTGCCATGCACCCCCTCAAAGAGTATATATGGTGGCACCCAAAAGACTAAACTACCCTCACTTAATAACTAGCGATACAGGCCCTCAAGGGCGAATATGGAAGTCTTCATATTTTCTTCATCGGATGGATGCCCGGCGACCGCAACCTTCTTAGCCTCGACGCAAGCCTTGCAATCCTGACGCGTGTCCTACGCTTCGAAGCATCTCGGCGCCAGCGACCAGGGCGGTCAGACCGCCCCCCATGGGCGGTTAGACCGGCCAGACGGTCAGACGGCCCTCCTGGGCGGTTAGACCGGCCTGTGTGGCCGCACCTCCTCGTCGAGTCTTCGGCCTTGGTTGTGTGGCTCAACCGAGTAACCCAGTGGTTTTCTGGTCATCCACTGCAAACCCCGCGAACTCGGTGTAGCCTTCGGCAATCGCCACTCATGACTTGGCTCCCACGTAGTCCCGGCTCGACCTTGGTTTTGAGGCTCAACCAAAAAACCATCCACGACTTTGTCCCGCTGTTCTTGCCACCATGCGGCCCGCATTGACTCCGCTGGCCACCGGGTCCCTCGAACCAAGCCTACTTGTCTTCTCCACACCTGGAGGCCTCACCGGCGACGATCTTTCGGGCTTGTTCTTGACCTGCACCAACACCAGTCAAGCTGCAACCTGCACCTGCAATACTTAGCCAAGAGTCAGTCCACACAACGTTGTCAATCACTCATCACACTAGGAAGCGACCATCCACTGGTCCTCCAACCACACATGGTCCTCAATCTCCCTCTTGATGAGTGCATTGACAACACACAAGACTTGGTAACCAAAGAGAAAAGGAAAAAAGAAACGAATAAAAAGAAACCTCAACAAGCAATCGAAAGCCAAAGAAAGGCAAAGAACAAGATCACTTGAAGAAGACAAGTCTCGGATCCCATACGCAAGGGCAATGGCTCGACACATCCGAGACAAAACTGTGCTCAAGCAAAGAGCGCAAACCACCAAACCAAAGCTCAAACACCGCAAAGAGCTCCCCCTGCACATATGTGTTGACGGTGAAAATCCGTCAACCTAGCCATGAGTTTACCTTCGGTGTTGGCATGACTTTTGTATCTTATTCATTGGTACTAACCCCCGTGGTATAACAAGTTCACTTGTGCATGTTGGTTTTGGAGTTATGTGTTTACGCAGGGTTTTAACGTTGAAAGCAAGACTTCCGGGATAAGTTCATTAAGCACCTCATGACAAGACCTTGAAACCCGATACAAGTCAAGCAATGAAGTGAACATGACTCCAAGAGCCCAAGGACCAAGCCCGAGAAGATGATAAACTCCGAGGACCGAACCGTAAAAGTGCCGAATCTTGCAAGACAAGGAGTTGAGTCCAATTCGGAGAGAAACCGACGTCAAGGGCCCACATGCAAAAGGGGAGAACATCTAGAAGACGTGGGAAGCAACACCGGCGAAGCAGCCGCGAGATGGGCCGAGTGGGCCCGGGCCGGCCGGCCCGGGCCGGTCGGCCCAGCCCCATTCGGGGGCCCAATCGGGCTCTCCTTTGACCTAATTGCTTCTCGGGCTATAAATAGCACCCCGACCGAGAGCCACGCGGGAGGGAGAAGTCGTATTCCGCCGCCGAGGAGCGAGAGAAGCTTGAGGGACACCAACTTGAAGATGAGGGTCGTGCTAGTTGTCTAGGGTTTCCCTGGCCGACGTGGGAACCTTGCATGGAAGACCACGTCGGAGCTCCGGAGCGAGGATCAAGATCGAGGGAGGGCCCCGGTGGTGATCTTGTTCATGTAATCATTCATGGTGAAGTTTGTAAGTGAATTCGATTTCTAGCGATCAAGTGCCTTCTCGATGATTTTGTTTTCTTCTTGGTTTTGCTTCTTCTACGATCTAGTTTGCAGCTAGATTACATAGGGTGCTCTTGTAGCCGCGGTGGCTAGAGGTGCATACCGGACCGGCCAAGTGATTTCAACTTGTTCTATCGAACTCGCCCTAAGCTCCCCGCATGAATAGGGATACGTTGTGACAGAACGGGGGTCTCGAAAGGCGGATGTTTTCGGAGTCGGATGGGAAGGCCACGATTTAAAGATGCTTTTAATGAGATTCGCTTTGCTATCTTCATCTATCTTGTTTGGAGCTACAACATAAGCATGATCTAGATTCTCTAGATTGGTTATCTCTTGCTTTCTCTTGTTACCTCTTTAGTAGATTAGATTAGATTCGTTTTCTTTATGAGTTAGTAGATTAGATGCAACTTACCTCCATAAGATAGCTTTACCTTGCTTTACTAGATTGAATCCTTGCGTTGCACATTGTTCCACGGATTCGATACCTTGGGTTCACCACTCGAGGGAAGAAGGGTCCCTTGACTACGACGGGAGACTTGTCCGCTTGCAAGTCACAAACGAACTTTGATACAACTATTAACCGTCAACAAGCCCCTTTTTCTGGCGCCGTTGCCGGGGAACAAGCAATCAAGATCCGATCTAGTATCGCTTATCTTTCAGTTTTTCTTTTGATTTTCTTTTGCATCTCTTATGTTTGATCATCCCTGAAAAGAAAAAAAAAGAGTCAATCTAATCTAGTTTTGATGAACCCTAATTTTTCTTTTGTTAGATTTTTGCTTTATCACTAACCCTAACCGGAGATGGTTGGCTACCTCTCCAAGAAACCCAAAACTTTTTTGTGGATGATCCAGGAAAACTTTACAGGCAAAGGTGACGTGCAACACAAGCTCGAAGGACCATCAAAATCTCCAAGGGAATCACCCCCTCCAAGTCAAGACGCCGGAAGGCCGTTCAAGATCAACGAGGATGGAGAATACGGAGACGGAGAAAGAAGCTCAACACCTAAAGGCTACCAAGGCAAGATCCACATGCGGGGTGTTCATCGTGATGAAGATGCTAGAGACGCAAGTGGGACAACTTGCCGGGCGCCCGATGGGCAACAAAGAAGAATATCCGAGACAACTCCAAGGTCCCAAGACGGCGAAGGATACTCAAGCTCATTTGGGAGAGATGAAGGATCACACTAGAGACCATGAAGATCACAACCGAAGACCGGAGTTTGAGATGCCGAGCCACAAGGAAGTTGTTGCATCCGTCAAGACCAAAGGACAAAGCCACCGTGAAGACCAAAAAAAAAAATTTGACTAAGCCAAAGTGGGTACCCAAGATTGCAACGCCCGCAAAGAGCGTTGATCCGGAGTAATCAAGTGAAGAAGTCTAGCCATGGACTATAAACGAAGCGCTAAGCGGGAGGCAACCCGTTTCGTCGAGTCAAGAATAAGCTACCGGGAGGACAACCCGATTCCAGGTTTTTCAAGTCTTTTTAAATTTAATTCAGTTCTGAATTTTACTACGCAAAACCTTAGACTTAGAATGGTTGAACAATATTAGAGACATAATTCTTGGTTGAACATGTTGCTTGATCATAAACCCCTTTACATGAACCATCCTATGTGATTGTTTGCTTCTTTTTCGAGAAACCACAACCAAAAAGAAAAAAATTTCAGAACCTAACTCAACCCTTCACCCTCATTATGGTGCTGTGGTTGACTTGTTTTTCATGCTAAAAACACACGAGTAGAGCCACGACTTGTATCTAGATGTTATTTAAATTTCAGCATGTGGTAGGACTCGCGTGAACCTAGAAACTTGATTTTTGGTTGGTTTAAAAATCCATATCCTTGGTTTCTCTAAGATTAGAATTTTTCTAAGCCTCACTTAATTTTATTTCATTCAAAATCTCTCTCATCTAATCGAAATTAGGACCTAAACCTATGCCCCCATGATCAAGCCGGGAAAAGCTTGCTCTCAACCAATGAAGGCAAACTATACCGGTGAGACCGAAATCGACGTAATAAAAAAATATTTTCGACTTGCATTTGTTTTTAATGGTTTAAAAACTTCTCTAAAATTATGTTCGAGCTCTTGCATGGCTCTGAAAAATATTTTTAAATTTCGAAACTAGAGGAGTGCTTAGCCTTAAAGGGAGGCAATCTAGTTAACCTATCCATGCATGCACCATGATACATCACGGGATGCCCCTCCAACACATTTAAACCACATGCAAAGTACAAGCATGGGGGGCAGCCAAGGCTTTGTTTTGTAGGAATATCATGGATGCATGTGAGGCTAGGGAGCATGGACATGACCCAAAACATGAAGCATCAAGTGGAAGGACCAATAGTGGACGAGAGCGTTTGGGCGGTGCAACTCGTGGAGCACGCGGGCAGGAAAGTTGCAGAGGTGAAATGATCGTGCCGGAAGAAAGACGAGACGGGGAGGAGCACCGAGGCCGGCCTCACCTACATAAGGAGCCCCCCCGGCTCCCGTTTTCTCGTGCAAGCTTCCCTCTCCTTCCTTTGTTTGTGTGTTCAAGTTTGTGTGCTCAAAACCTCCGTAGACATAGCCAACCTTCCCAAGCTTGATAGCTCAAGAAAAAAAAAATCCACATCCTTAATCCACTCAAAGTCCGGACTCCAAAATAATATTTGTGTACTTTGTTACCGGGTGAAAACCCCGGATATATATTTGTGAGGGAGAGCGCTGCAATCATGGAAGAAAACTACAAGCCTTTTCACCGAAGAAGAAGGGATCATCGTCGTCTAAGCCATCATCGACAACCTCTTCGAGGAGGCACTCGGTTTCCGAGTCTCCTTGGAGTATGGAGGAGGACACGGCACCACCGAGGAGGAACCACACTCTTCTCCTTGGCGGCATGAGGGCCACACAAAACTCGTTTATTAGGTTTACCAAACTTCAATAACATATGGAGGAGCCGCCCGTCCAACCTCACCACTTGACACGATCATCCGCTCCACCTCCATATGCTCCGCGGTATTCCGAGGGGTATGTCATCATGACGGAGGAGGAGAAGAAGCTCGCTCGCCTTAAGTAGAGGCTTGTAGCGAACGTCGACATCGACGACCAAGCTCTCCACATATTGGGTTTCACACGGGACACCGGTGCAATTCTCTAGCGGAGTGTCGGCAAACACCCACAAGGAATTCGCCTAGGAAATTTTCATGACCATGGCGCATACCCTTGATGAAGGAGTGCTGAGTCTCTCATTCCGTTGGAGGGAGCCCACAAGAGGAGAAGAAGGAAGACACCGTCGGAAGGGTAACCTTGATCAATGATGCTATTTCTAGCACCTTGATGGGGTAATATCCTTTCATCCATGGGTTTCGATCGATCTTGAGATGTAATCACACTTTGTTGGATTATCTATCTATCATCTTGTGCTGAAAATACTTTAATGCTTAAGGCTAGCAACCATGCCGTAAAGGGAGTAAGGCCTCCATCGCTTCCTTGGACCCATTCAACACAATCCCCGATAGATCGATTGGTTTTCATGTTCGAAACGATTGCATGTCTAGTATCGTAGACCCATGGGCGAGTGTCTCCTATTTTCAAAAGGGAGCTCCGAAACAAGTATGTGCTTGAAGGCACATGGGAAGGTTTTTGGAGTATGATCACGGGAAGAGACCATCAACGAAGAAATACTATCCGGAACCCCATCATCCAAGTGTGTCACTTTTGTGCAAGTGGATTTTTGGGGAGAATAAGAGAGACATAGATAACCAACACGGAGTTGAATTGGATTTACTCGCAGCCAATCAACCCTACTCACCTATGATCAACCGGTGGTGTTGTGAGCAACATCGGATTCGGGAGATCGGGTTGTTACCTCTCCATGTTGACTATCTCTTTAAAACCGGGTATTGCAAGGAACCCAAATCATCTCCTACCCGGGACTTCCCTAGGAATATATGAAGAAAGGAAAATATAAGAGTGAAGATGAGAGAGGAGGCTTACAAGTGGCCTAGGTGAATTTGCCCCTTCCGGATTGAAGATTAAGACTTTTCTTGAGGGGAAGAAGATCGGTTAGAGGAAGGACTTCTTGTGCCGGCGAAGAAAAAATAAAGGAGAAGAATTATAGGAGAAGGATCTTCCAGGACCCAAGAAGGGGGTGCACAACAAAATTATGTCCCACCATTGGGAGAAACCCCGGCGCCGTCGAATTACTACGGTGGTGTACCAATGCAAGCATGGGGGAGTGGTGCAGCCATACCCCCACCATTTTTGCGGTGCCCAACGTAGCCTTTGCGGAGCCATATGCACACCTTCCTCAACCACAACAAAATGTGGCCACCATTGGAGGATACGCTGCAAGGATCATGCAAATTATTGCAGCCATCCAAACCAATGCAAACCAAATGGGTGAAGGAAATGCAAACGTCGCTTATGTGCTTGGACACCTTCACCTAGCACCATCGGACAATTCATAGGAGGAGTGGTGCATTCCTATTACAAGTAAGGGTACAACAACCAAGGCTATCAACGTCAACCACCGGCGGAAGATTAGAGAGAGGAGAAGCTTTAGTTATCTTTCCTTTACCCCCTTTTCTTTAATTTTCAGCTTGTTTGCGCCTATGTTTGCGTAGTGTTTTCAGTTTTTTTATTTAAATTTCAGAAAGTGTGTTAGTTTAATTTTTTTCAGCATGTATCTTAGTTTTTATTTTCATCATGAATAATGTCGCCACCAAGTTTTTACCTTTGGTAAAGTTACAAAGTTTGTGCCATGATGATATATGATTATAATTGCCGCTTTGTTTATCTTTGTAATTGATTTATGCATGTTTGAACTAGTGCTCTCTTAAAAATACAAATCTGAAATTATCTAAATGCTAGCTCAATCTTCAGCGGAGGTTATGATTAAAATAAAGACCCATAGTGTTTTATGTGCTCTCGAGTTATGAATAGATTAAAGATGTCTTTTATGCTCAAAAATATTGCTAACCTTGTCACAAATATCACTTGTGTGTTGCTCAACCTATCCAAAGCCTTATATATATTTGAGTGCATAAACCTTAGTGTACAAGATTTATTTTTGAGTGCGTTATTGCAGGCCATGATTTCTCTGGCCCGAGACTAAGAAGCTGGTCATTTCGTTTTTGCGTATCTATCTTTTTGCTAGCCTTTTATCCGTGCATTGTGTATCCCCGCATCGGAGATCTCACAAACTTCGCCGGATATCCACCCTTAAACCAAATATCATCTTTTGTGATTACCTCCTTGACCACAACCTATCGTTGAGAATGGATCATCAATTCAAGGAAGATCGCAAGACGGTGCCAACGTTGAAGATTTCAAGTATCTCTCCAAGGAAAAATATTCCGGTACCTACCTTATTTTTTTTTTCGCCTCTTTGCTCGAGGACGAGCAACGTCTAAGCATGGGGGAGGAGGTAGGTACGGTGCAGTTTTAGAGTTCAAAAGGGAGTATTTTAAAAAAAATATATATATAATGATGAAAGAAAAAAATTCGGCGATGTACGTGACTTCCAAGGTGAAGAAAGAAAAAAAACATATATATATATAAGAAAGAAAGAAAGAAAGAAAGAAAGAAAGAAAAGAATGAGAAATATGAGAAAGAGAAAAAAAATATATATGAGCGTAAAGTGAACTCCCCGGTTCTCTAAGAGTGCACTCAAGGCTTCAAGTTAAAAAGATCCATTCTCATTTTCCAACCATGTGCAATCCGATAACGAGGACTTCTTTTGTGCCTCGGGATCACTCTTTGCCATTTGCACATGTCCACTCATCTAAAAGTGTGTGTATTTTTCTCTTTCCCCTCCTTGATTTAACATTATTTTCCAATGACCTTTTTGACGAGTCTCGGTAAGACCATGAGAAGCTTGTCTTGTTTTGACAACACCTCATTTATAAAATCTTGTTAGGACTAAACTTTCCCAAAGCTCCATATAAAGCCTACCACACATATATGTTATGAGAGGGAAAGGAGTAGAATATATAGGCTTGAGAGACAAGTGAGATGAGAGTTCATGAGCAATATACAAGATGATTTAAATTTGTGAACTTGGTTTAGCCTTTCTTTATCTCGTTCTTTATTTCAAAAATTCTGAGATCTATTTAAACTTTGTGAGCATGTTAATACTTGTGGGATAAGCTTAATAAGAATCTACCCTCCGTAGAGGTGAAGGCTAGTACATTATGGAACTTTAACGAATTAAACTTTTGAGAGCATTATGTTTTTTTTCATGTATGATCAAGTGCAAGGTTTAAACATTGATGGGCAACGATGATATCCATCGAAGGCTTACTCGAGGACGAGCAAGGTTTAAGCATGGGGGAGATGTTGACGGTGAAAATCCGTCAACCTAGCCATGAGTTTACCTTCGGTGTTGGCATGACTTTTGTATCTTATTCATTGGTACTAACCCCCGTGGTATAACAAGTTCACTTGTGCATGTTGGTTTTGGAGTTATGTGTTTACGCAGTGGTTTTAACGTTGAAAGCAAGACTTCCGGGATAAGTTCATTAAGCACCTCATGACAAGACCTTGAAACCCGATACAAGTCAAGCAATGAAGTGAACATGACTCCAAGAGCCCAAGGACCAAGCCCGAGAAGATGATAAACTCCGAGGACCGAACCGGAAAAGTCTTTCGAATCTTGCAAGACAAGGAGTTGAGTCCAATTCGGAGAGAAACCGACGTCAAGGGCCCACATGCAAAAGGGGAGAACATCTAGAAGACGTGGGAAGCAACACCGGCGAAGCAGCCGCGAGATGGGCCGAAGTGGGCCCGAGCCGGCCGGCCCAGCCGGTCGGCCCCGGCCCAATTCGGGGCCCAATCGGGCTCTCCTTTGACCTAATTGCTTCTCGGGCTATAAATAGCACCCCGACCGAGAGCCACGCGAGAGGAGAAGTCGTATTCCGCCGCCGAGGAGCGAGAGAAGCTTGAGGGACACCAACTTGAAGATGAGGGTCGTGCTAGTTGTCTAGGGTTTCCCCGGCCGACGTGGGAACCTTGCATGGAAGACCACGTCGGAGCTCGGAGCGAGGATCAAGATCGAGGGAGGGCCCCGGTGGTGATCTTGTTCATGTAATCATTCATGGTGAAGTTTGTAAGTGAATTCGATTTCTAGCGATCAAGTGCCTTCTCGATGATTTTGTTTTCTTCTTGGTTTTGCTTCTTCTACGATCTAGTTTGCAGCTAGATTACATAGGGTGCTCTTGTAGCCGCGGTGGCTAGAGG
Source organism: Cenchrus americanus (assembly GCA_947561735.1). NCBI lineage: Eukaryota > Viridiplantae > Streptophyta > Magnoliopsida > Poales > Poaceae > Cenchrus > Cenchrus americanus. Next base: position 149,600,754 of record OX387242.1, on the reverse strand, counting down.
TGCATACCGGACCGGCCAAGTGATTTCAACTTGTTCTATCGAACTCGCCCTAAGCTCCCCGCATGAATAGGGATACGTTGTGACGAACGGGGGTCTCGAAAGGCGGATGTTTTCGGAGTCGGATGGGAAGGCCACGATTTAAAGATGCTTTTAATGAGATTCGCTTTGCTATCTTCATCTATCTTGTTTGGAGCTACAACATAAGCATGATCTAGATTCTCTAGATTGGTTATCTCTTGCTTTCTCTTGTTACCTCTTTAGTAGATTAGATTAGATTCGTTTTCTTTATGAGTTAGTAGATTAGATGCAACTTACCTCCATAAGATAGCTTTACCTTGCTTTACTAGATTGAATCCTTGCGTTGCACATTGTTCCACGGATTCGATACCTTGGGTTCACCACTCGAGGGAAGAAGGGTCCCTTGACTACGACGGGAGACTTGTCCGCTTGCAAGTCACAAACGAACTTTGATACAACTATTAACCGTCAACAATATGCAAGCTCCCCTTGAGCCAAAGCACACTCCCTCTGAACCAATGGAGCAATGCAACATGGGAATGCAACAAAGAGCAAAAATCTGCTCATTTTGCCCTGGGCAGTTAGACCGCCTTCACCAAGAGGTTAGACCGCCCACCACACATCTGACCGCTTGGGGGCGGTTAGACCGCCCCATGTGACGGGCCCTGCACCAAACTGCTCAAAATTTTCCCGAACCAATTGGAACACCTTTCAAAAGTTTCCAGATGCCCAAATCATGCACAAACTTCTCCCCCTTGTTGACAATGCATGAATCAAGGAAAAATGTGAAATAATTCAACATATAGCTTCTCAAATATACAAAATTCATCACAAGATGCTACACATGTCCAAATGAGCAAGTTAGATACTCTACAGGTTCGTAATGACCTCAACTACATGATCACCAAGTTTCACAACCATTGGACAAGGCTAAAAAGGATTTGAGCAATTTTGTGAGAATTTACCCTATCATGAGCAAAAACCTAAACATGAGCAAAACATGTCAAAATGGCAAAGACACACAAACTTCATGCTAGGACAACCATTTTAATCATAAGACCATCACAAACACTCACAAGCACCTCATGTCATGTCAAAGACACCGAGCCATGTGCCTACTTCTATATATGAGACTTCTCATTGGTAGGCATCATGCAACGGTTTAGCACCCAAAGAAAATTAAATTTAGCACATATGACACGGGAGCACATTTTCCAAGCATTTTATATTTCATTTTCAGTTTGTTAAAAGGTACATGAAATGTCTTTGCCACAAAAAGGAACTTATGCCCCTCTACAAGATAAAGCAAGAGGGCTAAACATTCATGATGGCAAATGAGCCTTTGGCCCCATATGATCAATAAACTAGCTATCCAACAACAAATTAAGCATAACCAAGCCACTAAAACATGTCAAGATCATATAAAGGCATTTACACATGAGAGAGCATATATGTGACATTTTTCAAAATATTAGCCATCAACCATGGATTATAAATCAAGATCATCAAGATCTAAGCCAAACTAACCATAACATACCAAACTAGCTCACACAATAATATATAACACATCATGGTGCACAATGAATATAGGAGAAGCTTTTCCTAACAAATGCATATGATACAAAATGCATGCAACCTAATATACAAACATGCCTATACATCATGTTACATATGCCACGCCAAATGCAAGAAATGCATTAAAGAAAGCTATACATATGCTACAAAGGAGCTCCCACACACCCAACTCAAGAAATCAAACACACACCAAGATCCCCTCGCAAACGAGTGAAAGTTGCTTGATCTAGGGGTTTGGTGAAAACATCGGCTAGTTGGTCATGTGTGGGTACATGGATCAAGGTTATCTTCCCTTTCTCTACATTGTCTCTCAGAAAATGATACGTCACTTCTATGTGTTCTTTGCAACACTTAAAGCACTGGTGCTATCACATTGAAGTGGGACATGGGTATACTCCTCACCAATGTCACTCATGGTGTATGTGATCCAAAAGAGCTAAGAGCAACAACTAGCTGCGGCAACGTACTCTGCCTCAGTAGTGGATTGAGCAACACTCGACTGTTTGCGGGAAGACCAAGACACCAAAGAAGATCCCAAAAACTGGCAACTCCGAGAAGTGGCCTTCCTATCTAACTGACACCCGGCAAAATCCGCATCCGAAAAACAATGAAAAGCCAAAGAAGAGGACGTGGAGTACCAAAGGCCGAAGTCGGGAGTGTGACGCAAGTACCTGAAAATTTGCTTCACCGCTTGCCGATGCGAAGTCCTCGGAGACGCTTGAAAACGAGCCCACAGACATACCGAACACTGGATGTCTGGCCTCTTCGCCGTCAAGTAGAGGAGTGACCCGATCATGCTTCGGTACTCCTTCTGGTCCACGTGTTCACCTTCCTCATCCGTATCAAGAGCTGTAGTGTCGTACTCATCGGTGTCGCCATAGCCTTGGAGTCCTCCATCTTGAACTTCCGCACAATGTCCTTGGTGTACTTAGCTTGGTGCACAAATGTTCTTCCTTTGATTGCTTGATTTGTAGCACGAGGAAGAACTGCAATTCGCCCATCATGCTCGTCTCAAATTCTGTGCTCGTATCATCTGCAAATCTTGCAACAAGAGAGTTAGACGAGCCACCAAAGACAATAGCATTAACGTACACCTGCACAATCAGGATATCTTTGTCGTGCATAAGAAGAAACAAGGTCTGATATACGTTTCCCATCTCAAACCCTCGCTCAAATAGGAACCCCCTTAGACTACCATACCAAGCTCTAGGCGCCCGCTTCAACCCATACGGTTCCTTCCTCAACTTGTACACCCGGTCGGGGTACTTCTCATTCTCAAACCCCGGTGGTTGCCTCACATACACTTCTTCCTACAACACACCATTCAAGAAGGCACTCTTCACATCCATTTGGTGCAACTTGAACCCTTTAGCCACGCAAAAGGCTAGAAGGATCCTAATTTTCTCCAAATGGGCTACGGGAGCAAAAGTCTCCTCGTAGTTGTCAGATGGTGAGATCTAGACAACCCACGGGGGTGTTAATCCCTATGGTTTATTTGTTCGGCGGGGAGGAGTCTAAGGCTAAGAACTCGAAGGTCGCACAAGAGTACGCGGAACACAGAGACACGGCGAGTTTATACAAGTTCGGGCCTCCGGAGAGTAATACCCTACGTCCAGTTGTCGGTGTAGATTGCTAAAGGGTTGGTCGAGATTATGTTGCAAGGGGATCGCCTCATCCGCCTTATATTGGCCAACGGATGAGGTCGGTTCCCAGACTCCTGGTCAGTTACGACCAGGAGACCTAGGTGTACGTTACACATCTTGCCATATCCTGTCGGTCTACCTTAGACGAAGTCCACCGAGGTCTTGTCCTGTCTTGTACGGCAAGTCTTGAGGTCGTGATAGATCAGGTCGTCTAGGGGATCTTCTGAATGGTCTTCAGGAGGTCGTGTGGGCTGCCAACTAGGTCGATTGGGCCCAGTGACAGGTCGGCAGGTCTTCAAGTAGGCTGGACCCACTTGTCGGGGACGACCGTGAGCCTGATCGGTGGGGACCCAGGGGTACCCATTTCTCACATTAGTCGATCCCCTCCTTCAGACTGAACCCCAGAGCAACAAGCCTTGACTTGTTTCTCACCACTTCACCTTTGTCTCCCTCTTTGTTCTTCCACACCCATTTTGTCCCAATCAGCTTACACCCTGGGGTAGGATCAACCAATTCCCAAACCTGATTTCTTTCAAAGTTCTCCAACACCTCATGTATCGAATTAACCCAATTATGATCAGATAGTGCGTGTCCAATGTCTTTGGCCTCAAAGGTAGAAACAAATGCAACATGAGCGAAATGAGAATTGTTTCAAACCCTCGACCGTGTAGTACGTTCATTCATGTCGCCAATGATCCTTGAAGCTGGGTGATCCACTTGTACTCGCTGGGGAGGTTCTCGCCTTGATGCTACCTCCCCCTCAACAACAGCTTCTCCTTGATTTTGGTTCATCGTCGTAGGTGTGGGAGAGGGGCCGTCCATCACCGTAGTCGAAGTAGTAGGTACATGCTGTCGTATGGACCTCCCTGGGCCCACTACCTCGGTGGGTACCAGGACCGACTACTCGGTGGGCCCCTGGGACTACTCGACTTGCGCTGCACGGCACCTGCTGGCGTGAAGCACAAGGAATACGGAGGAGAAGTACTCGGATAGGGAGCTGTACAAGTCCCGCACTGTATAGAAGACTCCTAGACGTACTCGACTAGTACTCTCTCCCTGAATCGACTTGTAACCCTGCCTCCCGGACTATATAAGGCGAGGCAGGGACCCTTCTCTAGATCATCTCGCTCATACGCATCAGATTGCATCATCTTGTAATCGCACCCAATCAATCCAGAGCCATGCAGCATACAGGACATAGGGTATTACGCACCTCGCGGCCCGAACCTGTCTAAATTGTGTGCCACGTGTCTCTTCCTTCGAGTTACCGATCTCAACGAGGCCACATTCATCTACTTCGGGTACTCCCCTTAGTAGGTTGCCGGTCTAAAACACCGACAGCTGGCGCACCGGGTAGGGGCTCTCGCCCGAGATCACATGGCGAACTTGACGGTTTCCGTCCACATCAAGCTAACTGTCGCCTTCAACCGCGGCGACACCTTCGTCTTCGGTGCCTGGGTCTGCACTGCTGACGGCGCCGGATCCTTCCAACGCCGCCTCACCATGCCGCCCAACCCGAAGACCGGCCTCGTGAAACTTCCCGAAGTAGTCACGGGCGAACTTGCTGGCAAATTCGGCGAAATTTCGCTTTTCGACCAACACGCCGACTTCGAGCTTGGATCCGCCTCCAACTCGAGCTCGACGTCCCCGTGGGCTATTTTATGCGAGCCGGCAACTCAGCCATCGCATGTGGGCCCAAACGAAGGCTCCCACTACACGCCGGGCCGGCAAGGAGCCCGTACCCGAGTACGACTCGGACTCCGACACCGCTCCCGGCCACACCTCGGACTCCAACCCCCTCTTCGGCTTCTACTCGGACTCTGCGTACGAGTTAGACTTCGGGTCGGACCATGAGAATCCTGAGTCCGAGGACAACTCTACAGAGCAACCCTTGTCAGGACCGGCTTCTGGGCTGGTTATAACATCTACACCCGCCAAGAGATTCGTCTACTGGCCGGACCGCAAGCCTGCTGACCTGACGAACGGGAACTCACGCTACATCGCCTACCTCGACTCGCTTCCCTTCCAGGAGGGAACACCACTCGCTCGACCTGAGGAGTACACCCCAACGGAGGTGGCGAGTTCCGACTCCAGTCTTGGCAACCCGACCGCCAAGTCTTCATGGCTGCCGGCGACACGCCAGGACCCTCAGGGACAGCAAGCGACCGATACCTCGAAGACATCTCCGCAGACGAGCTGTCTGCCGACGCACCCACGGATGAGACCGACGCCAACTGGGACGCTCGTCGTGAGTGTAACAAAAAGCGGAACGAACGACGTTGGCGTCTTCGAGACAACCTCCCCATCCGCAACCTTGCAGAGGCTCTCGACCAAGTCGAGAGTAGGGTACACACTACCCCGTAGCAATGCCTCATGTCGATCACCGCGATCGCACGCCAAGCTAAGGGGATGCGTGCAGGAGAAGTCATCGCCAAGCTTGCAGAAGACACTTACTTCATGCGAGTTGACAACAGGGTCGCTCAGCCGCCCCCACCAGGAATCGCGACAACGAAGCCACAAGTCGCAGCGCGTACCTCGGTCGAACCGTACTCGAGCCAAGCTGCCTTCCAATCCCAACCGTACTCGTGCAACGGCCAGTGGGCCCTCTCAAGGTGGCAACAGCACTGCAGCTGCTGGCGGTGATTGTGAGATCGTCCCTCATCGCGACCCTGGCGGCGGAGGTAGCGACGGCGGAAGCTCCAACCATGGGGCCAACAGAAGGGCCGGTGGCGGAGGCGATCACGGCGGCCGACGCCACGCGAATAGCCACGCCTCCGGAGCCTCTCAGGGCGGCTTCGATGCCCGCCAAAAGATTGAAGAACTGCGGCGGAAGAAGTCCACCACCGTAGGCGACAACGACGGCTTCCCCGCCTTCTCTCCTCAGCTTCGAACTTGCTCCTCCCGGACAAATTCAAACCTCTGGGAATCACCAAGTACGACGCGAAGCAAGACCCCATCCAGTGGCTCAAGTGCTACGCCCTCTCCATCGAGAACGCTGGTGGCAACAACGACACCAAGTGCCTCTACTTCCCCTTCTGCCTGGACCAAGCCCCGCTCACATGGCTCAAGTCACTCGAAAAGTAGTCGATCGACAAGTGGGACCATCTGAAGGAATAGTTCACCAGCAACTTCGCGGGCACTATGGGCCGCTCGGGTACTCGCATGGACCTGGCCAGGGTGAAACAGAAACAAGGCGAGACCCTTCGCAAGTACATGCGGCGCTTCTTCGACAAGCGTGCTACCGCAGTCGACGTCACCGACAAGGAGGTCATCGACCTCTTCCAAGATGGTCTCTACCACTGTCGCACCTTCGAAGACTTCGGTCGACGCCGCCCCAGCTCCATCACCCATCTCAAGGACATGATCACCTCCTGGGCTGATGAAGAAGACAAAGCCAATGCCAAGTACGACGCCATCCGTGGCAAGAGCAAACAGAACACGGGCGGCGGTAGCAGCAACAACGGGAACCAAGGCGGTCGCAACAACAACAACTACTCGGGTCCCAACCGCAAGCGTAAGCCAAACAACACTGTCGCGGCTATCCAGCGCCGTGCGAAGGAGAACTCGAAGAAGACCTCTGGCTGCTTCAAAGACCTAGTGAAGGAGAAGTGCCCGTGGCGTCTGGAATGCAACCACACCACCGAGCAGTGCTACCAACTCAGCCGAGCACTCAAGGATACTCCGGAGCCACGACACCCTCATGACAAGAAAGGCAAGAAAAACGACGAAGGCAATGGCGACTTCCAGGACCCCGACAAGACGGTGAACGTCCTCTTCGGCAGGCTACCCAGCAGACAGGTCCAAAAGGCTACCCGTCGAGAAGTCATGAGCATTGAACCAGCGTTAACGACCCCTCTCAGGTGGTCGGAGGTACCCATTACCTTCTCCCGCGCGTATCAATGGACTAGCTTCTCCGAACCAGGGCGGTTCCCACTTGTCCTGAAGCCGGTGGTCGCGGGCTCCAAGCTCAACAAGGTCATCATCTACGGTGGAAGCGGGCTTAACGTCCTTTTCACCAAGACCTTGAAGAAGATGAAGCTCGACATCACCCACATGCTCCAAGAGAACCTCGCCCTTCTACGGCATCGTCCTCGGGAACGCGGCCATCCCACTAGGCTCAGTGGTCCTGCCAGTTACCTTCGGGGAATCTCGGGACAACTATCGTATCGAGTACGTCAAGTTCGAAGTCGCGGACTTCAAGACATCCTACCATGCCATCCTCGGCAGACCGGCTATTGCCAAGTTCATGACGGTACCCCACTACAACTACTTTGTACTCAAGATGCGAAGTCCAGCAGGTGTACTCTCGCTGCAGGGGGACTTGAAGATATCGCACGACTGCGACACGGGAGCTGTGGAGATCGCCTCCACAAATCAAGCACCCAATGCAATGATGGAGATCTACGCTGCGTCGCAAAAGCTTGCCCCATGTGAACTCGACATCCCAGAGAAGTCGGATAAAGCTAACAAGCCTCAGCCAGTCGAGGAGGTTCTGGTCAAGACAATTGATCTTGGGACAGGCGACAGCAGCAAGACCACCACTATCGGTGCAGGCCTTGACCCCAAATAGGAAGACACGCTCATCAACTTCCTCCGGGCTAACCGCAACATCTTCACGTAGAAACCAGCGGACATGCCAGGGGTGCCCAGGGAGTTGATTGCGCATTCACTCAACATCGATCCTAAAGCTACCCCGAAGAGACAGCACCTCCGCCACTTCGCCGACGACAGACGGGACGCCATCAAGAAGGAACTCGCCAAACTACTCATGGCTGGCTTCATCAGAGAAGTCTTCCATCCTGAGTGGCTCGCCAACACCGTCCTCCTCCGCAAGAAGAACTCGAACGAGTGGAGGATGTGCGTCAACTACACCGACCTCAACAAGCACTGCCCCAAGGACCCCTTCGGGTTGCCGCGGATTGACCAAGTCATCGACTCCACGGCAGGCTGCGACCTACTCTGCTTCCTCGACTGCTACTCCGGGTACCACTAGATCGTGATCAAGGAAGAAGACCAGGAGAAGACCGCGTTCATCACCCCGTTTGGCGCGTACTGCTACACGACCATGTCCTTCGGGTTGAAGAACGCTGGCGCTACATACCAACGAGCTATCCAGGTCTGCTTCAAGAGGCAACTCAATAAGAATGTTGAAGACTATGTGGATGACGTGGTTGTCAAGACCAGAAACTCCAGCACGCTCATCGACGTCCTTGAAGAGACTTTCGCATCCCTGCGCGAGTACCGCTGGAAGCTCAACCCGAACAAGTGCGTCTTCGGCGTACCATCGGGCAAACTACTCGTCTTCATCATCAGCCATCGCAGCATCGAAGCCAATCCCGAGAAGATCTCTGCCATCACCAGCATGAAAGCTCCCACGTGCATCAAAGACGTCCAGAAGCTGACCGGGTGCATGGCGGCCTTGAACAGATTCATCTCGAAGCTTGGAGAACTGGGGCCCCCCTTCTTCAAATTACTCAAACACCAAGAGAAGTTCGTGTGGACTCCAGAGGAGGACCAAGCCCTTGCCCAGCTCAAGGACCTCCTATCGAAGACACCAGTCCTCACAGCTCCTCGTAAAGGCGAGCAACTACTGCTCTACCTCCCTGCGACTACTCACGTGGTCAGTACTGCCATCATCGTCGAGCGGCAGGAAGACGGTCACGCCTATCCAGTCCAGCGCCCAGTCTACTTCGTCAGAGAGGTCCTATCAGAATCCAAGGCACGCTACCAGCCAGTACAGAAGCTTCTGTACGAAGTGCTCATCACCACGCGGAAGCTACGACACGACTTCCAGGAGTACTCGGTTTCCGTCGTCACTGACTACCCGCTCGGCGACATCTTGCGGAACCAAGATGCTACTGGAAGAATCTCCAAGTGGGTAGTCGAACTCGGTGCCGTCAACATCGACTTCAAGCCACACACAGCTATCAAGTCGCAGGCACTAGTCGACTTCATGGCGGAGTGGCGGGAGAATCAGCTACCTACTCCAACCGAGCTCCTAGAGCACTAGGTGATGTACTTCGACGGCTCACTCAACCTCAAGGGCACAGGTGTAGGAGTACTCTTGATCTGTCCAACGGGCGAACAACTCAAGTACGTCCTGCAGATCTGCTGGAAGGTCTCAAACAACGAAGCCGAGTACGAAGCTCTGCTACACGGGCTCCGCCTCGCGGCTTCACTTGGCATCAAGCGACTACTAGTCTACGGCGACTCCGCAGTGGTCATCAACCAAGTCAACAAGTCCTGGGACCGCAACAAGGAGAACATGGACGCCTACTTCCTAGAAGTCCGCAAGCTCGAGAACAAGTTCTATGGTCTCGAGTTCCACCACGTTGTCTGCGACAACAACGTTGCAGCGAACGTCCTGTCGAAGCTCGGTTCTACTCGCTCTCAAGTACCAGCGGGTGTCTTCATCCACGAGCTTCACACGCCATCCATCCCGGAGCCGGCGCCACCGACCACTGACCCAGCGCATCCTCCGGCTGGCCAGGAGGTCATGATGAGCGACGTGGACTGGAGGGAGCCCTTAATCGACTACCTCAGCGAGCAAAAGGTCCCCTCGGACAAGAACTTGGCCGAGCAACTCATCCGCCGGGCCAAGTTTTACGTCCTCGTCGGAGACAAGCTCTACAGGCGGAGCGCATCTTCTGGTGTACTCACGAAGTGCGTTCCCTGACAAGAATGCAAGGACATCTTGGAGGAGATCCATAAAGGCGTCTGCGGCAACCACGCGTCCTCACGCACGCTGGTCAGCAAGGCCTTCCGACAGGCTTTCTATTGGCCCATATCTCTGGGCGACGCCGAAGAACTCGTCCGAAGGTGCCAAGGGTCCCAATACTTCGCCAAGCAACAACACGCCCCGGCCTACAAGTTAGTCACCATACCGCCAACCTGGCCTTTCGCCTGCTGGGGGCTCGACATGATTGGGCCACTTCTAACTACGTCAGGTGGATTCAACCGAGTATTGGTGGCCATTGACAAGTTCACCAAGTGGATCGAGGTCAAGCCGATTACATGCGCCAAGGCTGACAGAGTACTCGACTTCCTGGATGAACTCGTGCATCGCCACGGACTACCCCACCGCATCATCACAGACCTGGGCTCCAACTTCAACAATCACCAGTTCTAGGAGTACTGCGAGAATAGTGGGATCGACGTCCAATATGTCTCAATTGCCCATCCTCGGGCCAATGGACAAGTCGAGCACACCAATGGGATGGTGCTCGACGCTCTCAAGAAGCGGCTACACGACGCTGCCAATACCAAAGGAGGCAAGTGGATCAAGGAACTACCCAATGCGCTCTGGGGGCTGCGTACTCAACCTTCCAAGCCAACAGGACCATCCCCGTATTTCGTGGTCTACGGCTCCGAAGCAATCCTCCCTGCTGATGTCATGTGGGATTCACCAGCAGTGGAGCAATACGACGAAGGCATCTCTGAAGACAGCAGATGAGTTGACATCGACGGACTCGAAGAAGCTCGCGGTGTCGCCCTCGTCCATTCGGCAAGGTACCTAGAGGGTATCCAACGCTACCACGATCGCAACGTTAAGGAACACTCCTTCAACGTTGGTGATCTCGTCCTCCGCCGCATCCAGAACACGGAAGGACAACACAAGCTCAGCTCGCCCTGGGACGGTCCCTTCACAGTTGCAAAGGTGACCGGACTGGGCTCCTACTGCCCCCAGACGCTTGAAGGCGAAGACGTCAACAACTCGTGGAACATCGACCAACTCTGTTTATTCTACGCCTAGTCTACGTGACTACACCGGGGGCTCCAGTCTATACGACTACTCAAAGACCCCTTCACCGTAAGCAGCCTCCAGGTCCAGGCCCTAGTCTCCGGACTACTCCACTCTAGGATCCAGCCCACGCGGCTACTAACAGATCTTGGGCTGCGACGAGCGACAAAGGACTCTAGCAGTGGTCTACTGAGAGACCATGTACTTCTAGATCCAGCCTACATGTCTACTAATGGATCTACTGCTGTAAGCGGCCATACGCCCTAGCAATACTTAGCCGTAAGCGGCCTCCGGGTCCTGGCGACTACTCTGTAACAACGGCCCTGGCCATCCAGGTGTACTTCTTCAGTAATAAAGTTTGATTATCTATCAACTGCTTTACTGTCTCTTTCCCTCAACGGGACTACTGGCGAGTACGATTACTCACGGCGACTCCATGATGGGACCCCGCACTCACAGATCGTGATAACGAGTACTCATTATGGAAGTTTCCTTCACTCATACTTACACAACTTCATTACAACTTTGTTTATACACAACTACTGCTATGAGCTAACTATTACAGGACTAGTGGAGATTGAGCTTCTCGGCGACTTGATCTGCAATAGGCGCCATCTGCTCCAGCAGCTCCGCATACTGCTCGTTGGTGCAGTTGGCGGCTAGTCCGCCGGCGACTACATCTATGGGAGCCTTCGGGAAGTACGACTTCATGAAGGCCAGCACTTGGTTCGGGATCGACTTCGCCAAGTGCTTCACGTAGGCTGCCAGCCGGTTGGGGGCTTCCTTCAACCGGTCCACCAGCGGAGCTATCTTGGGACCGTTGGGATGAGGCACCAGTAGCCTCGCAATGGGGAGCGCGGCTTCTTCAAGTTCCTTGAGCTGGGCCCGCAGCTTCTCGCAGTCCTCGTTCGGTTTCTGCAAGGATTTGTAGCAGTTGACGAGGTCACGGTCTGATGAAATACGGAGCTCCATGTGCTTGTCGCACTCGTAAGTAAGCTCCTTATAATTGACCTCCAGTACCTGGCGGGCCTCCTGCTCCCGGTAGAAAAGGTTCTTTAGATCAGTCTCCGAAGCCTTAAGCTGATCTACCCGAGTCTCAAGCTCTGCAACCAACAAGGCACAGCGGGTCAGAATACCTCTCGACCTCCACCAAGTACTCAACAAGACAAATGGTGTACCTTTGTTCTTGTTGCGGAGAGACTTGTTCTTCGGCACCAAGTCGTCGCTCTTCGCCTGCATCTCTTGGACGTCATTATGGTACTTGGCGAAGGCGGTGTCCAGCTTTGACTGCATGGCGGCGGCGTGCTTTCGGGACCTCACGAGTTGATCCTCCAATGTCTCGGCCCGAAGCACCGCGTCGCCATACCCTTGAAGCATCTCCGACTTCAGGCGGGACCTCTCAGCGACGTCCTGCGCAAACAACACACATCAGATGGGTACTCAACGCTAAAGGATTGAGCTCTCAGCGATGTCGTGCGCAAACAACACACATCTTGAGCTGCATCGACAAGAAGACAAGTGTATCATTCAACATGGCGGCTACGACTACTCTACAAGGGCACTTCGACCTCAGCAGAGTACTCACCTTCAACGACGCTGGCCTTGGGCAACGTAACCTCAGTGGTCGGCGCCTCTGGCTCCGCCTGAGGGGCGGGTGCAAACTCCTCAGCTGGCGTCGCAGCTTCTTCCTCCGCCACCGCTGCAGCGGGTTCATCCCCCTCCCAGGACAAGTCCGTCGATTTCCTGCAGAGTACACAAGCCGGTTGTCAAACAAGCACGACTACCACATCAAATACTACTCAGGAAGAATCAACACTTACAGGCTCGACCGAACTACCGTCACGGTTGGGGCGCCGAGGATGCTGGCGATGTCGACCAGTCCCGCCTCAGCAGGCACCTCCTCCTGCGCCTTTGTGGCCGCTGCCTCTTCCGCAGCAGCAGCAGCGGGTTCCGTGCTCTCCTGAGCAGCAGGGGGCTGGCGCTCCATCTGCGCCAAGAGCTCTTCGACAGTGGGGGCTGGGCTACGACTACTAGCGGCCTCCCCCACCGTGTCCCAGTTGCCTTCTTCGCCCTGCTCAACGGGCTCGGTAGGCGGCATCTCCTACAAGCAAGGAAACTTCGTCATCAACATGAACTCGAGACATCATTACTCGACTACACTGCTCAAGATGGCTTACCTCATGGGACGTGGTCTCCGTGACCTTTAACTTCTTGGCCACACGCTTCCGGGCCACATTGCGTGGCTTCCTCGGCGGCGCAGGCAGACTAGCCTCCAGGCTAGTCGGCTGATCCTGAACGAGAGGGATGTGAGGTAAGCTGGGACGGCTAAACCTCGACCGCAGCTGGAAGCAGTCCTGCAGTGTCTCCTCGTCGTCGTACTCATCAGACGTGTCTTCGACGTCAACTGTGTCATCTCCTTCGCCGACTTCACGCCGCTGCTTGGCCTTGGCATTCCCCTCCTCTGGGACCTCGACTAGCTGAAGAGGCGATGGCGGCTCAGAGACGAACTTCTTCAAATCATCAGTGCGACTACTCTTGCATAATGGGTACTCAACTATGGATGCGGCTACTAACCTCCTTTGGTGGGCGCGCGGCGGAGTACTCCGGTATGGGGCATGGCGTGTACGCCATCATATCTTTGAAGATCCGGGCCAGCCTGTCAACAATGTCGTCGTCATCGACTTCATCCCCAGGCATCCGCGACGTGTCGTTTTTGCCGGTGTACTCGTACCCCAGGGTGTCACGAGCCATCAGCGGTTGCACCATGCGCTTCATGAAGCTGAAGGCCATGTGCTCGGCCCTCAGCCCGGCTTCCCTCAGCGCCTTGATCCGCGCCAACAACTCGGGCAGCTGGATCCCTTCTTGCATCGTCGGCTCCGAGTTCCACCACGGACGATGCTTGGGCTGCTTCCCGCTGGGCTTCGGCAGCTCCGGGTGGTGGTTCGTGACGTAGAACCACTGGGCCTTCCAGTCCTGGTTGGAATCTATCAACTTGTACGAGAGGAACTGCTCGGCGGCGTCCTCCCTCATCTGGATCCCCGCTCCTCCGACTACTTGCGGGTTGCTGGCGCTGGGTTGCGGGTTCACCCGGAAGAACTTCCAGAACAAGATCCAATGGGGCTTGATCCCCAGAAAGGCTTCGCAAAAATGTACGAAACGGCGGTGTGGAAGATACCGTTGGGGTTGAGGCTGAAGTACTCGATGCCGTAGTACCCCATGAGCCCCTTGAAGAAGTCACTCGCCGGGAGAGACAGTCCGCGCTCCGCGAACCGCGCGAACATTGGGATCTCGTCCAGATTCTTCTCCATGGGGTACGGATCCCCGGCGGTGGCCCTCCACATGTCAACCTCCTTCTCCCTCAGGAATCCACTATTGAGAAGGGCCAGCAAGTCTTCAGTCTTCTCCTTGGACTTCTTCCATTCACGGTTTGGATCTGGCCGCGGCGGGGACATCGGCGGTGATGTCCCTCCAGCAGATCCGGCGGCCTCTTCACGGGCCCTCTTCTTTCCGCCAGCGGCCTTCGTGGTCTTCGACGGAGACGGCTTCATCCTCCAGGTGCATAGTGTCTTCACGTGCATTCGCTCGGGGGCTGCAGTGGTGGCTTCCTACGGCGGCGCACCTGGATCTATGGTCTACTCAGTAGCGGCGGTGCGCACTGGTGGCGATTCCTGGCTAGATCTGTTTGGAATGGCTACAACTGCGTAGAGTGAAAAACTCTAAGGGTTTCGGCTTCTATTTATAAGTCAACAACGGCTCCTCTAACGGCCGGATGGATAAGTCTCCAGACGGCTGACTCAGTGGCGGCGCCTGACTCTTCAAATTCTACTAGTCGACACACCTCGTCTCGGGGACTCGTCTACTTCTATTCAACTTCATGGGTAGCGACAAAATTTAAGAGCAACTCAGGACACATTCTACAAGATGACCCTTCAATTCGAGAGGAAGTAATCGACTCAAGGCTCGGGGGCTCCGTGCCACGTGTCCTTGGGTTTTTTCTCCGGATTTTGCGAGACATTCTTGCCAAAACTTCAGATGGACCCTCAGCCAGAGTCTACAACTCAACCTAAGGCTCGGGGGCTACTCCATATGGAGTGCGATTTTGCAATCGCACTTCCATATCAGTTTCGGCTTCAGGACAACACGGGCATTGTTGAAGACCTTCAAGGGCAGCACTTGAGGACGCTTGGGACTACTCGAGAAGACTTCAGGATGGCTCAAACATCAGCTGGAGTACATTCCAGCCTTGGGATGCTTCAGCTATTCTTGAGGGCTTTTGACTTGTAGCGCTCAGGGATGCTTGAGCACTACTCGTTAAGGCCGTCAAGACTACTCGAAGCTATCCTTCTCGACTACAAAGTACTCGGGGGCTTGTCGTATGGACCTCCCTAGGCCCACTACCTCGGTGGGTACCAGGACCGACTATTCGGTGGGCCCCTGGGACTACTCGACTTGCGCTGCACGGCACCTGCTGGCGTGAAGCACAAGGACTACGAAGGAGAAGTACTCGGATAGGAAGCTGTACAAGCCCCGCACTGTATAGAAGACTCCTAGACGTACTCGACTAGTACTCTCTCCCTGAACCAACTTGTAACCCTACCTCCTGGACTATATAAGGCGAGGCAGGGACCCCTCTCTAGATCATCTCGCTCATACGCATCACATTACATGACGTAGGGTATTACGCATCTCGCGACCCGAACCTGTCTAAATTGTGTGCCACGTGTCTCTTCCTTTGAGTTACCGATCTCGGTGAGGCCACATTCATCTACTTCGGGTACTACCCTTAGTAGGTTGCTGGTCTAAATCACCGACACATGCTCAGCCACGGGCACCACAACGCTGTCTTCATCGGTTCCATGTTCATACTCCTCCTCCTGAAAGATCTCCTCGCCAAGTTCATCATCACCTGCACACTGAAAGACTAGCTGACTACGTGGTTGTGTCTCGTCGAAGGTTGCCTCGTAAGTCTCCACGATTTGGTTAGTTTCAAGATTGAGCACACGATATGCTCTAGAGTGAGATGCATAACCAAAGAAAATACCATCGACCGACTTAGCCTCAAACTTATCCAACTTCTTCCCTTTCTTTAGAATAAAGCACTTGCAACCAGAGACATGGAAGTGACTCACCTTGGGTGTGCGACCGTGCATCAACTCCTAGCAGGTTTTCTTCTTATGCACTCTGAGGTAGATCCTTTTTGACACATAGCACGCGGTATTCAGCGCCTCAGCCCAGAACCACCTCGGAGTCCTATGCTCGTGAAGCATCATCCGAGCCATCTCACACAAGGTCCTATTTTTCCTTTCCACAACACCATTCTAGGGAGGCGTATACGGACTCGAAAACTGGTGTTCAAGACCCAAGTCATGGCAAAAGGTTTCAAAACAAGAGTTTCTGAATTCTGAGCCATTGTCACTGCGGATTGCTCGTATGGCATCTCCGTCCATCTCGTTCCTCAACCTCAAGACAAGATCTCGAACAAAACCAAACGTCCCCCCTTATCCTCGAGAAAGAACACCCACACATACCGAGAGTAGTCGTCCACCACAACAAGGACATAGCACTTCCCACCCGCAGACCGCACACGAGCTGGGGCAACAAGGTCCATATGGAGCAGCTCGCATGGACCCTCAGTCATCACATCGGTGAGAGGCGGGTGAGAAGAGGCTACCATTTTGGCATGCCTACACGGAGCACAAACCAACTCTTTCTCAAGCCTCAACCGTGGCAGTCCTCATACCAAATTGAGTTTACTCAAGCGAGTCAAAAGGTCAAAGCTCAAGTGACCCAACTTCCTATGCCACTTCCACGACTCACTCGAAGAACTAGCCAAGAAACAACGCTCAACACCAGAAGACTGAGAAAACCAGCTCGAAACACCCGACCCTTGGAACGACCATACAGACAAGGTCCCCACGATAGTCCATAATCGGAGAACCACTAGGCCGAAACAACACCTCAAAACCCTCATCCAACAGCTGAGACAGAAAGCAAATTGTACCCAAGTGATTGAACAAGAGCAACACACCTGACAGTGATCTTGTCACTTACCTTAATCTCACCTTCTGAAAGTACACACCCATGCCCATTGTCCCCAAAGGTGATGTACATCTTTGTCACCATCAGGACGAGACTTGAGAACCACCCCATGTCTCCGGTCATATGCCTCGAGCAACCGGAGTCAATCAACCAAATGTTCTTCAAGTCTCCCACCTGAAATTCAAAAACAAGCACGTGAGCAAACAAACGACTCAGCACTGGGGTTAGTACCAAAAGAGTAAAACCAGTGCCGAGCCATTTGCTCAAAAGTGGGGTTAGCACAATCCAAAACATCTTTCCTACCAAAGCTACCACCACGAACAGCACCACGAAAACCACTACGAGGGAACCATCCCTTTCTAACTGGAGGAGGACCAAAACCATGAAAGGAAGACTGTGGACCGTCCCTCCTCTCCATCTCAAAGCTACGACTCCTCCATTCCTCGTATTGAGCACAACGGGGAGAACACCTAGCAAACTGATCACCTGCAGACTCTCTAGACTAACCACCAGCACCACGACCTCCAGAACTGAAACCACTCGATTCACCACCTCGAATACCACTCCACCTAGAATTATGGGGGGCGATTGAACCGCCTAGCCAGGCCGGTCTAACCGCCCCCTCTGGGTAGGGCCGGTCTGACCGCCTAGCTAGGCCGGTCTGACCGCCCTGTCCAGAAAAGCTCCTTGGCCGCGGGTACTCGCATCTCCCCATGCCGGAACACTTTTCACCACAGCTTTACCCCTGGGCAGTGGCATACGAGGCTTAGGTACACCATGGAAAGGGTTGTACCTATCCTTGTTCGCCCACTCCTTTGTCATCCTTTCCTCATGCTTCCTCTTGAAGCAAAACTCATCATTGTGACCCTCTTTCCCACAATAGCCACAATGGAACCTCACAAGCTTAGGCTTAGGCTTAGGTTGGGGTTGTTCACTTGGTTTCTCTCCACTCGACTTCTCAACCGATTTCTCCTCACTAGCCTTATCACGTTCTTCCCCAAAGAAAACTTTATCCAAAGTGATCACAAAATTGATAGGCTTTTGGAAAACATTTGTTTGTGGAGGAAACACGGGTGGAGCTGGGGTTGTGTCTAGTTTGTTCCTAAGATGGTTAGGTTTAGGAGGGAAATCATTTTTGTGGTGGGTTTTTGGTGGCTCTGGAATATTCTCTCCACTTCCCTCACCAACCTTGTTTGCCCCAAGTCCCTCACCATCCTACCTCTTGTATGTCTCGATCATTATCCTCAACTGAGGCTCATGACCAGACAAGCAACCCATCAACTTTCTAAACTCATCATTCTCATCCTGCAAAAGATCAACATAATGTGCAAGTTCTAGATTCATCAAAGCATGCAATTCACAGGTAGGGCAAGATGTAGGAATAGGTTCTTTCAATTTATCCTCAAGAGAAACAGTATAAGCATGCATCTCATCAATTTTTCTCATGCAAAACAGGGCAAGAAGTGCAAGCACCTAGCAAAGCAGGTCTAGCCTTAAGCTCAGCCACTTCAACCATAAGCACATCTAGTTCCTCACACTTGGAGGCATGCTTTTCCTTAAACAAAGCAAGATCAGTAAGGAAAATAGGGCAATCAACACATTCAACTTCATCAGAAACAACAGGTGAAGCTTTCAAGGAATCAATTTCAAGATTAGCATCCAAGTTCTGTGTTTCTAACTCAGCCACTCTAGTCCTAGCATCCTCAAGTGAAGCCCTAAGCTCTTTCCTCATTTTCTTTGCCTCTCTAAGCATGTCATCACGATTATCAAGCAACAAGCCAAGCTGTTCATTCTCCTGACGCAAGAAGGGAAGTTCATCACGCACCTCGTCATCGGAGTCAGAGTCCGAGTCGCTCTATGTGCTCTTCTTGCTGCCGGAGCTCAGCACCATGGTGCAGAAGCCGTCTCTAGCGAAGCAGCTCAGCCTGCTCAGGTTCTTGGATGATTTCCTGCCCTTGCGACGATCACCTTCATCTTCACTGCTACTTGAGCTCGAGGTGGAGTACGCGGAACTGGAGTTGACGTCGCTCGCTACAACCATCGCTCGGGCCTAGCCTCGGCTCTCCTTCTTCCTCGATCTTCACTCGTCCTTGTGCTTGTTCTTGTGCTTGCTCTTGTGGTCACGCCTCGACTGGTACTTGCCATCCGTCCTTGACTTGTGCTTGTAGCCATCCTTGTTCTCGACCTTCTCCAGGCAGTTGGCAACGAAGTGTCCCGGCTTGCCGCACTGGAAGCATGTCCTCGTGTTCCTTCTCATGGTCACCCTGTTCTCGTGCAGCCTCTCGAACCTCCTTGTCAGCAACGCCAGCTCGTCCTCTCCAAGCACGTCGAACTCTTCATCTGGCATAGACATCAAAGAGGACAAAAAGAACATCTAGTGGATGGGTTAGTGTTAGCCTTTCCTTCGAACCACCGACGAGGGCGAGACTACGAGAGTTATTCGAGCCCTCGATCTTGGCTGTCATGCCCCTATCCACCTGTAGACGGTTCATAGTTATATCAAAGTTCGTTTAGACTTGCAAGCGGACAAGTCTCCCGTCGTAGTCAAGGGACCCTTCTTCCCTCGAGTGATGAAGCCAAGGTATCGAATCCGTAGAACAATGTGCAACGCAAGGATTCAATCTAGTAAAGCAAGGTAAGCTATCTTATGAAGACAAGTTGCATCTAATCTACTAACTCATAAAGAAAACGAATCTAATCTAATCTACTAAAGAGGTAGCAAGAGAAAGCAAGAGAAAGCAAGAGATAACCGATCTAGAGAGTCTAGATCATGCTTATGTTGTAGCTCCAAACAAGATAGATGAAGATAGAAAAGCGAATCTCATTAAAAGCATCTTTAAATCGTGGCCTTCCATCTGACTCCGAAAACGCCCGCCTTTCGGAACCCCCGTTCTGTCACAACGTATCCCTACTCATGCAGGTAGTTTAGGGCGAGTTCGATAAGAACAAGTTGAAAACACTTGGTCGGTCCGGTATGCACCTCTAGCCACCGCGGCTACAAGAGCACCCTATGTAATCTATCTTAAGTATAGATCGTAGAAGAAGCAAAACCAAGAAGAAAACAAAATCATCGAGAAGGCACTTGATCGCTAGAAATTGAATTCACTATAAAAACTTCACCATGAATGATTACATAAACAAGATCACCACCGGGATCCTACCTCGAACTTGATCCTTGCTCCGGAGCTCCGACGTGGTCTTCCATGCAAGGTTCCCACATCGGCTAGGGAGACCCTAGACAACTAGCACGACCCTCATCTCCGAGATGGTGTCCCTCAAGCTTATCTGCTCCTCGGCGGCGGATGACGAATTGGATGATGCGTGGCTCTCGGTCAGGAGGCTATAAATAGCCCGCTAGGCATCTAGGTCAAAGGAGAGGCCGACTGGGCCCTGGATCAGGCTGGGCTGACCGGCCTGGGCCGACCGGCATGGGAACATCCAGGTCCAGCCTGTGTCCTCCTTCGTCTGGTATTGCTTCCCGAGTCTTCTAGATCCTCTCCCCTTTTGCATGTGGGCCCTTATCGTCGGTTTCTCTCCGAATTGGACGAAGCTCCTTGTCTTGCAAGATTCAGCACTTTTCTGGCTAGGTCCTCGGAGTTTGTCATCTTCTCGGACTTGGTCCTTGGGATCTTAGAGTCATGTTCACTTCATTGCTTGACTTGTACCAGGCTTCAAGGTCTTGTCATGAGGCGCTTAATGAACTTATCCCGGAAGTCTTGCTTTCAACGTTAAAACCCTGCGTAAACACTAAACTCCAAAACCGACATGCACAAGTGAACTTGTTATACCACGGGGGTTAGTACCAATGGATAAGATACAAAAGTCATGCCAACACCGAAGGTAAACTCATGGCTAGGTTGACGGATTTTCACCGTCAACAGCTCCCCCATGCTTAAACCTTGCTCGTCCTCAAGTAAGCCTTCGATGGATATCATCGTTGCCCTTCATTGTTTAAACCTTGAACTTGATCATACATGAAAAAAAACATAATGCTCTCAAAAGTTTAATTCGTTAAAGTTCCATAATGTACTAGCCTTCATCCCTACGAAGGGTAGATATTTAATTAAGCTTATCCCACAAGTATTAAAATTCTCCCAAAATTCAAATGGATCTCAAAAATTTTGAAATAAAGAACAAGATGAAAAAGGGCTAAACCAAGTATTAACCTTGCATCTTGCTCATGAACTCTCATCTCATCAAGCCTATTTATTCTACTCCTTTCCCTCTCATAACACACATATATGTGGTAGGCTTTATATGGAGCTTTTTGGGAAAGTTTAGTCATACCAAGATATTATAAATGAGATGTTGTCAAAACAAGACAAGCTTCTCATGGTCTTACCGAGACTCGTCAAAAAGGTCATTGGAAAATAATGTTAAATCAAGGAGGGGAAAGAGAGAAATACGCACACTTTAGATGAGTGGACATGTGCAAAAGGGCAAAGGGTGATCCCGAGGCACAAAGGAAGTCCTCGTTATCGGATTGCACATGGTCGGAAATGAGAATTGATCTTTAATCTTGAAGCCTTGAATTTCCTGATGCACTTTAGAGAACCGAGGAGTTCACTTTACGCATACTCATATTTTTTCTTTCTTCTTCTCATATATCTCCTTGTTTTCTTTCTTTCTTTCTTTCTTTGTTTTTCTCATTCATTCATTTTTTTCTTATCATACATTCGATCATGAGACTTTCACATCAGAGTTTTGATTTTTTTCATTTGCAGCCCTTTGAAAATTTTTTTATTTACTCCCCTTTGAACTCTAAAATTGCATCGTACCTACCTCCTCCCCCATGCTTAGACGTTGCTCATCCTCGAACAAAGAGGCGATGAATAAGGTAGGTACCAGAAATATTTTTCCTTGGAGAGATACTTGAATTCTTCAATGTTGGCACCGTCTTGCGATCTTCCTTGAATTGATGATCCATTCTCAACGATAGGTTGTGCTCAAGGAGGTAAACACAAAAGATGATATTAGGTTTTAAGGGTGGATATCTGGTGAGGTTTGTGAGATCTCCGATGCGGGGATACACAATGCATGGATAAAAGGCTAGCAAAAAGATAAATACGCAAAAACGGAATGACCAACTTCTTAGTCTCCGGCCAGAGAAATCATGGCCTGCAATAACTCACTCAAAAATAAATCTTGTATACTAAGTTTTTGCACTCAAATATTTATATGGCTCTGGATAGGTAGAGCAACACGCAAGTGGTATTTATGACAAGGTTAGCATTACTTTTAAGAACAAAAATAAATCATCTTTAATCCATCTAAAACTTGAGAGCTCATAAAACACTATGGGTCTTTATTTTTATCATAGCCTCCGCTAAAGATTAAGCTAGCATTTAGATGATTTCAGATTTGTATTTTTAAGAGAGCATTCACTTAAACATGCATAAATCAATTACAAAGATAAATGAAGCGGCAATTTTAATCATATATCATCATGGCACAAACTTTGTAACTTTACTAATGGTAAAAACTAAGTGGTGAATTTATTCATGATGAAAATAAACACTAACATACCTGCTGAAATTTAAATAAAAACTAAAAAAACACTACGCATACATAGGCGCATACAAGCTGAAAATTAAAGAAAAAAGGGGGGTAAAGGAAAGATAACTAAAGCTCCTCCTCTCTCTAATCTTCCGCCGGTGGTTGATATTGATAGTCTTGGTTGTTGTGCCCTTACTTGCACCACTCCTATAAATTGTCCGACGGTGCTAGGTGAAGGTGTCCAAGCACATAAGCGACGTTTGCATTTCCTTCACCCATTTGGTTTGCATTGGTTAGGATGGCTGCAATATTTTGCATGTTTCTTGCAGCGTATCCTCCAATGGTGGCCACATTTTGTTGTGGTTGAGGAAGATGTGCAAATGGCTCCGCAAAGGCTACGTTGGGCACCACAAAATTTGGTGGGGGTATGGCTGTACCACTCCCCCATGCTTGCATTGGTACACCACCGTAGTAACTTAGTGGCACTGGAATTTCTCCAAAACATTGTTGTGCACCTCCTTCTTGGGCCATGGAAGATCCTTCTCCTATAATCCTTCCCTTTTATTTTATCTTCGCCGGCACAAGAAGACCTTCCTCTAACCAAAGTCTTTGGCCACTTTGAAGCCTCCTCTCTCATCTTCACTTATATATTTTCTTTCTTCATATTCTCAAATCCTTGGGAAGTCCCGGGTAGGAGATGATTCGGGTTCCTTGCAATACCCGGTCTTAAAGAGATAGCCAACATGGAGAGGTAACAACCCGATCTCCCGAATCGAATGTTGCTCACAACACCATCGGTTGATCATAGGTGAGTGGGGTTGATTGGCTTCTTGGCAATCAAAGCCGAGTAAAGCCAATTCAACTCCGTGTTGGTTATCTTTGTATCTCTCATTCTCCCAAAAATCCACTTGCACAAAAGTGACACACTTAGATGATGGGGTTCCGGATAGTATTTCTTCGTTGATGGTCTCCTCCCGTGATCATACTCCAAAAACCTTCCCATGTGCCTTCATGCACATCCACTTGTTCTGGAGCTCCCTTTCGAAAATAGGAGACACTCGCCCATGGGTCTACGATACTATAATATGCAATCATTTTGAACATAAAAACCAATATAATCTATCGTGGATTGTGTTGAATGGATCCAAGGAAGCATTGAGACCTTTACTCCCTTTGTGCATGGTAGCTAACCTTAAGCATTAAAGTATTTTCAACACCAGATGATAGATAGATAATCCAACAAAGTGTGATTACATCTCAAGATCGATTGCAACCAATGGATGAAAGGAGATTACCCCATCAAGGTGCTAGAAATAGCATCGTTGATTAAGGTTACCCTTCCGATGGTGTCTTCCTTCTTCTCCACTTGTGGGCTCCCTCCAAACGGAATGAGAGACTCAGCACTCTTTCATCAAGGGTATGCGCCATGGTCATGAGAATTTCCTAGGCAAATTCCTTGTGGGTGTTTGCCGACACTCTGTTAGAGAATTGCACCGGTGTCCCGTATGAAAACCCAATATGTGGAGAGCTTGGTCGTCGAAGTCGACGTTTGCTACAAGCCTCTACTCAAGGCGATTCGAGCTTCTTCTCCTCCTCCTCCGTTGTGATGATAAACCCATTGGAATACCGCGGAGCGCATGGAGGTGGAGCGGATGATCGTGTCAAGTGGTGAGGTTGGACGGGCGGCTCCTCCATATGTCCTTGAGGTTTGGTGAACCTCATAGACGAGTTTCGTGTGGCCCTCATGCCACCGAGGAGAAGAGTGTGGATCCTCATCGGCGGTGCCATGTCCTCCATACTCCGAGGAGACTCGCAAACTGACTGCCTCCTCGAAGAGGTTGTCGATGATGGCTTAGACGACGATGATCCCTTCTTCTTCGGTGAAAAGGCTTGCAGTTTTCTTCTATGATTGCAGCATTCTCCCTCACAAATATATATCCGGGGTTTTCACCCGGTAACAAGGTACACAAATATTAGTTTGGAGTCTGGACTTTTAGTGGATTAAGGATGTGATTTGTTGCACGAAATAAGCGCGGTGGAAGGCTAAGTCCAAGGTGGTCCCGGCCTACAAACTAGAGCACACGAACAAAGAGCTGGATGGGAGA
The DNA here is from genome assembly GCA_947561735.1 of Cenchrus americanus. Taxonomy (NCBI): domain Eukaryota; kingdom Viridiplantae; phylum Streptophyta; class Magnoliopsida; order Poales; family Poaceae; genus Cenchrus; species Cenchrus americanus. The sequence goes on along the minus strand of OX387242.1, from coordinate 149,576,137 downwards.
CTACCTCTCTCCTCCTCTTGGCTCGGTTCTTCTCTAGTGCATTCATGCTTGTTGCTTCGTGACCGCGTGCACCTTCCAAACGTTCTCATCCACTCCTTTGCTTGCATTATTGCTCCTTCCACTTGATGCTTTTGCTTTGACTCACTTCCATACTCCCCTGCCTCACATGCCTCCATGATATTCCTACAAAACAAAGCCTTGGCTGCCCGCCCATGCTTGTACTTTGCATGTGGTTTGATAAAATATGTTGGAGGGGCATCCCGCGATGTATCATGGTGCATGTATGGTTAAGTTAACTAGATTGCCTCCCTTTAAGCATGTTTTAAGGTTAAGCACTCCTCTAATTTCGAAATTTAAAAACATTTTCAGAGCCATGCAAGAGCTCAAGCATAAATTTAAAGAAGTTTTTAAAACATTAAAAACAAATGTAAGTCGAAAATATTTTCCGACTACGTTGATATCGGTCTCACCAGTATAGTTTACCTTCATTGGTTGAGAGCAAACTTTTCCTGGCTTGATCATGGGGGCATAGGTTTAGGTTCTAATTTTGAGTAGATAAGAGAGATTTTGAATAAAATAAAATTAAATGAGGCTTAGAAAAATTCTAATCTTAGAGAAACCGAGGATATAGATTTTTAAAACCAACCAAAAGTTTAGTTTCTAGGTCCACGCGAGTACTACCACGTGCTGAAATTTAAATAACATCTAGATACAAGTCGTGGCTCTACTCGTGTGTTTTTAGCATGTAAAACAAGTCAACCACAACATCATAAAGGGGATGAATTGTTGAGTTAGGTTCTGAATTTTTTTGGTTGTGGTTTCTCGTAAAGAAGCAAACAAACACATAGGATGGTTCATGTAAAGGGTTTATGATCAAGCAAAATATTCAACCAAGAATTATGTCTCTAATATTGTTCAACCATTCTAAGTCTAAGGTTTTGCGTAGTAAAATTCAAAACTGAATTATATTTAAAAAGACTCGAAAAACCTGGAATCGGGTTGTCCTCCCGGTAGCTTATTCTTGACTCGACGAAACGGGTTGCCTCCCACCTAGCGCTTCGTTTATAGTCCATGGCTAGACTTCTTCACTTGATTACTTTGGATCAACGCTGTTTGCGGGGGTTGCAATCTTGGGTACCCACTTCCGCACCATCTTGGGCACGGGCTTCTTCTTCGGCTTAGTCATTTTTTTGGTCTTCACAGGCTGGCTTTGTCTTTTGGTCTTGACGGATGCAACAACTTTCGACTTTTGGATCTAGGGTTTCCAACCCTTTAGCTTGTGTTGCACGTCTCCTTTGCCTGTAAAGGTTTTCCTGGATCATCCAAAAAAGAAAGTTTGGGTTTCTTGGAGAGGTAGCCAACCATCCCGGTTAGGGTTAGTAATAAAAGAAAAATCTAAAAGAAAAATTAGGGTTAGACAAGAACTAGATTAGATTGATTTTTTTTCTTTTAAGGATGATCAAAGTTAAGAGATGCAAAAGAAAATCAAAAGAAAAACTGAAAAATAAGCGATACTAGATCGGTTCTTGATTGCTTGTTCCCCGGCAACGACGCCAGAAAAAGGGGCTTGTTGACGGTTAATAGTTGTATCAAAGTTCGTTTAGACTTGCAAGCGGACAAGTCTCCCGTCGTAGTCAAGGGACCCTTCTTCCCTCGAGTGGTGAACCCAAGGTATCGAATCCGTGGAACAATGTGCAACGCAAGGATTCAATCTAGTAAAGTAAGGTAAGCTATCTTATGAAGACAAGTTGCATCTAATCTACTAACTCATAAAGAGAACGAATCTAATCTAATCTACTAAAGAGGTAGCAAGAGAAAGCAAGAGATAACCGATCTAGGGAGTCTAGATCATGCTTATGTTGTAGCTCCAAACAAGATAGATGAAGATAGAAAAGAGAATCTCATTAAAAGCATCTTTAAATCGTGGCCTTCCATCCGACTCCAAAAACGCCCGCCTTTCAGAACCCCCGTTCAGTCACAACGTATCCCTACTCATGCGGGTAGTCTAGGGCGAGTTCGATAAGAACAAGTTGAAAACACTTGGCCGGTCCGGTATGCACCTCTAGCCACCGCGGCTACAAGAGCACCCTATGTAATCTATCTTAAGTATAGATCGTAGAAGAAGCAAAACCAAGAAGAAAACAAAATCATCGAGAAGGCACTTGATCACTAGAAATCGAATTCACTATAAAAACTTCACCATGAATGATTACATGAACAAGATCACCACCGGGATCCTACCTCGATCTTGATCCTTGCTCCGGAGCTCCGACGTGGTCTTCCATGCAAGGTTCCCACGTCGGCTAGGGAGACCCTAGACAACTAGCTCGACCCTCATCTCCGAGATGGTGTCCCTCAAGCTTCTCTGCTCCTCGGCGGTGGATGACGAATTGGATGATGCGTGGCTCTCGGTCAGGAGGCTATAAATAGCCCGAGAGGCATCTAGGTCAAAGGAGAGGCTGACTAGGCCCTGGATCTGGCTGGGCCGACCGGCCTGGGCCCATCCAGGCGCAGCCCGTGTCCTCCTTTTGCATGTGGGCCCGAGTCTTCTAGATCCTCTCCCCTTTTGCATGTGGGCCCTTGTCGTCGGTTTCTCTCCGAATTGGACGAAGCTCCTTGTCTTGCAAGATTCAGCACTTTTTTGGCTAGGTCCTCAGACTTTGTCATCTTCTCGGGCTTGGTCCTTGGGCTCTTGGAGTCATGTTCACTTCATTGCTTGACTTGTACCGGGCTTCAAGGTCTTGTCATGAGGTGCTTAATGAACTTATCCCGGAAATCTTGCTTTCAATGTTAAAACCCTGCGTAAACACTTAACTCAAAAACCGACATGCACAAGTGAACTTGTTATACCACGGGGGTTAGTACCAATGGATAAGATACAAAAGTCATGCCAACACCGAAGGTAAAATCATGGCTAGGTTGACGGATTTTCACCGTCAACACCACCTCAGCCGACTTGAGCTTCGAGAACAGCTCATTCACCATCAGAGTGTCATACTTCTCCGACTCTACAATGGCCTCGAACTTTCCGCCCCAAACCGTACGATCCAAAGAGTGTAAGAGCTTAACGGTTCTATCACGATCATCATACGGGAGCACATCCACATTGGCCCTCATGTAGTTCACAACCACCGTGAACCTCTGAAACAAGGCATCGATGGACTCGCCGGGGAGATGAGTGAAGTTCTCGTACTCTCTCCGGTAGGTTGCATACATCCGAGGCAGAACCTGGGCATTCCCAACATGAGCTTCTTTCAACACCGACCAGATTCTACAAGCCAAGCTCTCCATGTGCACCCGATCGAATTCAGGATGACACAGAGCACGAAACAAGCAGTCAACCGCCTTGTTGTTGGCGTCGAACATGTCCCTCGATCTTGGAGCAAGGAAGTTCATCGGCTGGACATAGCTATTGTCCATTGTGACATCCCAAAGGATCTGACCCTTTCCGCGGAGAAACGCTACCATCCTCTTACTCCACATCTGGTAGTTCTTCCCATCGAAGTGTAGAGGACCCGAACCCCGTTCCTGGTACACCATATTTTGATCTTAGACTGGCTAGAGTCAATAAAGACCCGAACCGGCTCTGATACCAATTGAAGGACCGATTAGGCGACCAGAGAGGGGTGGGGGTGAATGGGAGTCGATAAAAAATCTTCACGAAAGAGATTGAAACTCTAACAAGATGAACTCGCTCGGTCGGATCCCAAAAATCACACGCTCTGCAATTCTTCCTTCCGTTCGCCAAAACCACGTAGCCACTAGAGTGGTACTGGTCCTAGGAACAAACACTACCAGCAACCTCAACTCTTACGCACCCACGACAGCGCAAACAACTTGGGAACCAGCTACTCAGAGGGGGCGGTTAGACCGCCTCCATGAGGCAACCATGAAATCTTCCAAAAAGCCCTTTCCAAGCACCAAAACGCACCACGGTTTCACCAACAGAGATCTTTGGTCAAGGAGAAGCAAGATACTAGGAAACCTTGGCGAAAACCAAAACTTCACCCAGGGGCCTAGGGGTGGTTAGACCGGCTACCAGGGGCGGTCTAACCTCCTGTACCTAGCATAGAACTCCAAGCAAGAACTCCTAGAAAAAAGCACGAAAATGATCCAAAATTTCACCTGAACGCTCCTCTGATCAAGGCGAACAAACTCACAGAGGAAAATCCAGCAAAATCAAAACTTCGACCTGGAAGGCCCAGGGCGGTTAGACCGCCCCCAGGCGGTTAGACCGCCCCTTCCAGAAAACCTACCCGCGGGTCAACCCTCAACTTCCCATCGCCCGATCTCCCGAATCACTCCACGGATTGCAGTGAATCAGGAATAGCTGGGTTACCTCCTGGACAACCTCTACCTCAAAAGAATCGACCCGAATCGCTCACAATCAAGAAGAATCGAAGAAATCGTCTCTCTAGATCAAGAACTCGGCCAACTTAAAAAACCACCAAGTCAAGTCCGATTCAAAGAAGATTTGGTGGCAAAGTCACCAGCCAAAGAGGCACAAGGTTCTCATAAGTGACACCAAACAAAATCGCCAAGAAATCGTACTCAAAACTCAGCCAAGAAAAGCACAACAAAGAGCTACGAAAATCACCACAAAGAAGGACGGGGAAAACACTTCACCACCTTGAGGAACCACGCCGAACCATCTATTCATACCATGAAGGTTCATACAAGGTCTAGCTTGCCACCCATACATCCATCCCTCTCTATAGATCTCACATGAAGCTCTCAAGCTAGTCCTAGAAAACTAGAGGAAAATGAGATTGAAAATGGAAAAACAAATGAGCTAGGGTCCCAAGAGTTGGCTGCCATCCACCCCCTCAAAGAATATATATGGAGGCACCCAAAAGACTAAACTACCCTCACTTAATAACTAGGGATACAAGCCCCTCAAGGGCGAATTTGGAAGTGTTCAGATTTTCTTCATCAGACGGATGCCCGGCGACTGCAACCTGCTTAGCCTCGATGCAAGCCTTGCGATCCCGACACGTGTCCTCCGCTTCGAAGCATCTCGCGCCAGCAACCAGGGCGGTCAGACCGCCCCCCTGGGTGGTTAGACCAGCCAAGCGGTCAGACCGCACCTCCTGGGCGGTTAGACCGACCTGGGTGGCCCCATCTCCTCGTCGAGGCTTCGGCCTCGGTTTTGTGGCTCAACTGAGTAACCCAGTGGTTTTCTGGTGAACTCGGTGTAGCCTCCGCCAATTGCCACTCATGACTTGGCTCCCACGTAGTCTCGGCTCGACCTTGGTTTTGAGGCTCAACCAAGAAACCGTCCACGACTTTGTCCCGCTGTTCTTGCCACCATGGGGCCCGCACTTGACTCCGCTGGCCACCGGGTCCCTCGAACCAAGCCTACTTGTTTTCTCCACACCAGGAGGCCTCACCGGCGACGACCTTTCGCGCTTGTTCTTCACCTGCACCAACACCAGTCAAGCCGCAACCTGCACCTGCAATACTTAGCCAAGAATCAGTCCACACAACATTGTTAATCACTCATCACACCAGGAATCGACCATCCACCGGTCCTCGAACCGCACATGGTCCTTAGGATCCAATGGATCAATTGTGGTTTAGCATCCTTCTTAGCCAAGAGATACTTGATGGCTGCGTGATCTGTGTAAACAATGACCTTCGAGTTCACGATGTAATATTTGATTGTTTCGAAAGTGAATACCACCACTAGCAACTCTTTCTCCGTAGTAGCATAATTTAATTGTGCCTCATTAAGAGTTTTACTAGCGTAGTAAACGGCGTGAACTCGGCCTTCCTTTCTTTGACCCAAAACAGCTCCAACGATGTAGTCACTTGCATCACACATGATCTCAAAGGGTTGGTTCAAATCTAGAGGTTGAATGATGGGAGCACTCACCAAAGCTATTTTCAATGTCCGAAATGCCGCTAAGCACTTCTCATTGAAGTCAAAAGCCACATCCTTTTGAATGAGATGCGTTAAAGGCTTAGTGATCTTCGAGAAGTCCTTAATAATTCTTCTATAGAATCTGGCATGGCCTAGAAAGCTCCTCAAGGACTTAACAACTGTCAGAGGTGGGAGTTGCTCAACCGTCTCCACTTTAGCTTTGTCCACTTCGATTCCTCTCTCGGATATAACATGTCTGAGCACTATGCTTTGCTTAACCATGAAGTGGCACTTTTTGTAATTTAGCACCAAGTCTACCTCCGCAGACCTCATCAGAACCTTATCCAAGTTTGCCAAGCAATCCACGAATGTCTCCCCATAAACGGAAAAATCATCCTTGAACACCTCGACAATTTCTTCCATGAATCCCGAGAATACGGCCATCATGAAACATTGAGAAGAGGCCGGAGCATCGCATAGACTGAAGGGCATCCTTCTATATTCAAACGTTCCATAAGGGCATGTAAACTTTGTTTTGTGTTGATCATCCGGGTGAATGGGAATTTGCATGAACCCCGAGTACCCATCGAGAAAGCAAAATAAGCGTGGTTTGCTAATCTTTCGAGCATCTCGTCAATGAACAATAGGGGGAAGTGATTTTTCTTTGTTGCTTTATTTAGCTTTCGATAACCAATACACATCCGCCACCCGGTCACGGTTCTTTACGGTATCAACTCATTATTTTCTCATTCTTCACCACGGGTAAACCTCCTTTCTTCTGTACACAATGTACCGGGCTCACCCATTCGCTATGCGGAACCAGGTAGATGATTCTAGCATCAAATAACTTGATGACCTCTTTCTTTACTACCTCTCGCATTGTATGAGTTAGCCTCCTTTGGTGGTCCACTACGGGCTTACATTGGTCTTCATAGGTATACAATGGGTGCAAAAGGCTGGGCTAAGACCTTTGATAACATTGATCGAATATCCAATTGCCTTCCTATGTTTTTCAATAAATTCAAGAACTTCTCATTTTCTTCAGGACTCAAGTCGTCACTCACGATGACTGTATAAGTCTTGCCTGGGCCCAAAAATTCGTACATTAATCCTTTTTGCAAAGATTTTAAATCCACCTCGGGCACTTGTGTCTCCTCGGGTTCGATTTCTCCTATGTCCTCAAATTTTTCTTCCTCCACGCTTCCATCTGGTGGTTCTAATCCTTTTGTTGCTTCTTCTAGTTCTTGATCTTGTTGATCATTAGCTTGATTCTCCATCGCTCATTGCAGCGGGTCTCTAAGGGTTTCAATAAAACAAAGACTATCTACCTCAACTACTTCTTCGTCTTCAGGAGGAAAAGGTGAAGGGTGTTTAGAAACGCGAAGAAAGTTATATTTGTACTTCTTTCCATTAAGGTTCATTGTTACTTTACCTTTTCGGCATCCAACACGGCATCAACCAACTTAAGAAAAGGCCTACCAAGGATTATGTGATCATGATTACTATGGTAAGTATCAATAACATAGAAATCCGTTTATATACATTTTCCAGAGATGATTACATTCATGTTGCAAGCAATACCTAGAGGTCTAATAGTTCTACCATCTCCCATTTTAAATTTCGTTGATGTTGGGGCTAAGTCTAGGTTGTGTTCTTGAACTTTATTGTGAATTTTAGAATATAGGACACTTACTTGGGCTCCGATGTCGCACAAAGCTTTGCATTGAACGCCATTGATCTCGCGTAAACTTCGGATCCTATCGCGTAAACTTCGGCGAGGGGAGCATATGGTGATGCTTCGAGCTTGATCCCCATGATTCTTTTCACCTCGGCTATATGTTTCGGATCCACTTCATCATCACCAAAGAGCTACAAGTGTGGTTTCAAGGTCGTATGAATCTGCTGCTTTCTTTTCTAGTGGGAAATCCGTTTCCAATGCTCTTGCCATCCCGTTTTTGTTTCGGAACGGTCTTCTCTTGTAGAATACTTCTCCGTAATCAATTGGAACCCAATGCATTTGTTCGAACTTCCTTAATGGCTTCGCGGTTGACATACTCCTCTTGTTGGTTTCGTTTGATTCGGCAAAGTCAATGCTCAGTGTAGTTCTTGACTTTATGTGCTATTCTTCAAGGTTTTCCGGGATTGGCTCCTCTTTTTTGACTTCCGGGGTTGCCTCTTTAGAAATTTCAGCACACTTCTTCATCCTTGAATTGTATTCCGGCTCTCCCGCAAGTCTTGTTTCCCAATCTCTTCGTATCGCCGCCGCTTTACTACTTTTCCGTAAAAGTTGAGCGGCTTCCGTGAGTGTTTTCTCCATGAGATCCCCACCTGCACACATTTGGACGTGTTGCATGCAACTAGGGTTTAGGGAAAATAAAAATGTATGCAGGAGTACGTCACCGGAGAAGCCAAGTCTTTGTCCTTGTTCGATCAACTCATTAAACCTATTCCAAGCTTGGTCAATCCTTTCCTCTTCTCCTTGCGTGAAAGTGATCACCTTCCTCCTTAGATGTTGAACCTTGCTGATTGGAAAGAACTTCTCACAAAACTTCTTTGTCAACTTGTTCCAATTGCCTTCAACTTCAAAGGATGCAAACGAGTACCACGTCTTTGCTTCTCCAGCAAGTGAGTAGGGAAAGAGATTCCATTTGAACCATTCATCGGGAACTCCTTCTTGACGCATCGTGTTGCATAGGGTCGTGAAATGCCTTATGTTTCTATATGGGTTTTCCGTAACCATCCATTCGAACGGGGTTGCCGCCACCACCTCGATGATCTTGGATTTAATTTCATACTTCGTCGCTTCGAGCTTCGAATCCAACTCTTGTACTTTTATGTCTTCACATCGAGGACTAGCGTAATCGCTTAGCGATTTCTTCGGTTCTTCCACGGGTGGTTGAGGAACGCCATCTAGACAACAATATAAAAACAAAAACAAAACAAAGTGGTTTTCTAGGTAATATGGGTTAGATATTAGCAAATAAATGATAAACTAAATATATAAAACAAAGTTAGATGCAAAACCAAACAACGTAAACTAGCTTGCTCTCCGGCAACGGCGCCAGAAAATGGGGCTTGTTGACGGATAAAAGACGTATCCACCTACGATCTGCAAGTGTACGGACCTACACCTTTTTCACCGCGGGATTCCCTAGGTTCTTATCAATCCGCAGAGCAAGGGGATTACAAGCGTTTGATCTACCTCTACTCACTAACTTACTCAAACCCTAACTATGATTAAACTAGAAAACGACTACACTACACTAGAGAGAACGATTAAGCTAACAAGATAAAAGACACTCGCCCATGAGTCTACGATACTTGAACATGCAACCACTTAAAGCATGAAAACTAATCTAATCTATCGGGGGTTGTGACCACGGTTTCCCCTTTCCCTCCCCTCGTACTATCACTACGTGGAGGTATTCGTGACAAGACCCATGATGGACACAGCGTATTGAATGGATCCAAGGGAGCATTAGGCCCTTACTTCCTTTCACGGCATGGAAGCTAACCTTAAGCATCAAAGCATATTCAACACAATATGATAGATAGATGTTCCAACAAAGTAGCGATTACATCTCAAGATCGATTACAACCCATGGACAAATGAGAAGATTACCCCATCAAGGTGCTAGACATGGCATGTTGATCATGGTGACGCTTTCGACGGTGTCTTCCTTCTTCTCCACTTGTGGGTGCTTCCTTCGAGTTGGTCGATCCTCCTCCGAAGATCTCCCTCCTCTCTCTCTAGCTTGTGGATGGCCTCTCGGTGTGAATGGCTCTCTCTGTTGTCAATAGCGGCACCTCCACGGACTTAGGGTTGAAGATCCTTTGGGTGCAAGGAAAGTGGGGCCGAACCGATCCTGGGACTAGGTGAAGGACCGATTAGGCGACAAGAGAGGGGGGGAGTGAATGGGAGCCGATAAAAATTATTCTCAAGAACTTGGCCTATGCCCCCAAATCACTTTCGAAGAATCTCGCACACACTTGCCAACATCACGTAGTCACGATGGACCTACTGACACTAGGAACAGAAAAAGCTAGCGCGAGGCAAACTGCAGCAGAAATTGTCGGTACTACCGGCCCCAGGTCGGTACTACCGATATGGGCTTACTGGCACCTAAAAACCAGGTTATCGGTACTACCGGCACTGGGTCGGTACTTCTGACTATCGGTACAACCAACCTTATGTCGGTACTACCGCTAAAGACTCTCTGGCAGCTGAAAATCAGGTCATCGGTACTACCTGCACAGTGTCGGTAGTACCGCCCCCCCTAAAAATCAGCCCGCGAAACAGCCCCAAACTTTCGATCGACGGATCTCCCAAACCACTTGGAGTTTTGAGACAAAATTTTGGGGAGATGATGAACACCCCAAGGAGAGGTTATGCCCCAAAAATTACAGCCTCAAACTTCCTACAACTCTCGGAATCGCAAATCTCAGTCCTCTACCTCAAGAACATGAAGAACTCAAAAACCACCAAAATCGAGCCCCTTAACTCACGGATTTGGGAGGGGAATCACAGCCCAAAGAACCATCAATGGTTCCCACAAATTTCCCCCATCAAATCCCTAAGAGCAAGGTTCCGAAAACACCCCAAGAAAACAACTAAGAGAGGGCTCCAAAAATCACAACCAAGAAAACCGGGAACAACACAACAAGGCCTTGAGGAACCACGCCAAATCATCTATACATACCAAGAAGGTTCATTCAAGGTCTAGCTTGCCACCCGATCATCCAACCCTCTCACAAGATCTCATTATGAAGCTCTCAAGCTAGTCCTATTGAAATCCTAAGAAAATAGGAAGGGAAAATAGGAAAGCAAATGAACCAGGGTTCCAAGAGATGGCTGCCATCCTCTCACCTCATGGGTTATATGGAGGCAACCGAAAGGGCGATTTTGGAAGTCTTCAAGTTTTCTCCATCGGACCGATGCCCGGCAACCGCAACCTACTTAGCCTCGACGCAAGCCTTGCGATCCCGACGCGTATCCTCCGCTTCGAAGATTCCAGACTGCATCGTCGCACACCGGTCAGACCGGTGCTCCTCACCGGTCAGACTGGTACCCACCGGTCAGACCGGTCTGGCACTGCTACAGCACCATCTTCGGTTCTCCGGTCTTGGCTTTGTGGATCAACCAAGGAACCCAGTTGTTTTCTGGTGAACCACCGGAAACCCCGCGAACTCGGTGTAGCCTCCGCCAATCGCCACTCATGACTCGGCTCCCACGTAGTCCCGGCTCGACCTTGGTTTTGAGGCTCAACCAAGAAACCGTCCACGACTTCACCATGCTGTTCATGCCACCATGCGGCCCGCACTTGACCCCGCTGGCCAACGGGTCCCTCGAACGAAGCCTACTTGTCTTCTCCACACCTGGAGGCCTCACCAGCGACGACCTTTCACGCTTGTTCTTCACCTGCACCAACACCAGTCAAGCCGCAACCTGCACCTGCAATACTTAGCCAAGAATCAGTCCACACAACGTTGTCAATCACTCATCACACAAGGAAGCGACCATCCACCGGTCCTCGAACCACACATGGTCCTCAATCTCCCCCTTGATGAGTGCATTGACAACACCCACATAAAGTAACAAGAGAGAAAAGAAAAATAAAAGAAACGAACAAAAAAAAACTCCAACAAGCAATCGAAAGCCAAACAAAGGCAAAGAGCAAAATCACTTGAGGAAGGCAAGTCTCGGACGCATTAGGCAAGGGCAACGGCTCGACACATTCGAGACAAAACAAAGCTCAAGCAAAGAGCGCAAACCACCAAAACAAAACTCAAACAACCACAAAGAGCTCCCCCTGCACACATTCAAGCTCCCTCTGAACCAATGCAACTCCCCCTGGACCAATGCATGCAAAACACTACTTGAAATAGGGCAGCTTCAACAACTCAGCTCTCACCGGTCAGACCGGTCACAACCACCGGTCAGATCGGTGCTCAACATGTGCACAGGACCAACAATCTGACCGGTCAGACCGGTGACCTCGACCGGTCAGACCGGTGCACACCAGAGCGCAGAAATGGCTCAAAACCACCTGAAAACCTTCTAAATGCATACAGCAAGCCATCTCAAGCTCCAGCTTCTCCCCCTTGTTGACAATGCATGAATCAAGCCAAAAATGCAAAAATTGCAACCTAGAGCTTCTCAAATAGACAAAATTCAACAAAGGATGCTACACATGTCCAAATGAGCAAGTTAGATACTCTATTGCTTCGTATCGATCTCAACTACATGATCACCAAGTTTCACAACCATTGGCCGAAGCTAAGATGTATTTGGGCAATTTTGCGAAAAATTTCCCTCTCATCAGCAAAGTCCTAAACATGAACAAAACATGTCAAAATGGCAAAGCCACACAAACTTCATGATAGGACAACCATTCTAATCATAAGACCATCACAAACACCCACAAGCACCTCATGTCATGTCATAGCCACCAAGCCATGGGCCTAATTCTATATATGAGACTTCTCATTGGTAGGCATCATGCAACGGTTTAGCACCCAAAGCAAATTAAATTTAGCACATATGAAATGGGAGCACATTTTCCAAGCATTTTACATTTCATTTTCAGATTCACACTTGGTACATGAAATGTCTTTGTGACAAAAAGGAACTTATGCTCCTCCACAAGATAGAGCAAGATGGCTAAACATTCATGATGGCAAATGAGCCTTTGGCACCATATGATCAATAAAATAGCTATCCAACCACAAATTAAGCATAACCAAGCCACTAAAACATGTCAAGATCATATAAAGGCATTTACACATGAGAGACCATACACGTGACATTTTTCAATAACATAGCCATCAACCATGGATATAAATCAAGATTATCAAGAGCTAAGCCAAACTAACCATAGCTTACCAAACAAGCTCACAAAGACATATATCTCATTCCTTGGTGAACAATGTATACGAGAGAAGCTTTTCCTAACCAAAACATATGATAAAAAAATGCATGCAATCTGAGATACAAGGATGCCTATACATCATGTTACATATGCCATGCCAAATGCAAGAAATGCACAAAGGAAAGCTATACATATGCTACAAAGGAGTTCCCACACAAAACTCACAAACCACCGGCTCCTCGAGGGGAGGCAAAAAGGGCTCTACACCACCAGCAAAAGAGCAAAGGAGCACAAAACTCACAAGCTCCCCCTAAACTCATGCATTAAGGCCAAAAAGCATACAAAGCTCACCTTACACACACGAGATACGGCAAAGAGCAAAATGAATCAAGTGGCTTGACCAAGGCCACACACTTGAAGGTTACAAATTTACTTACCTTGATCATTTCTTCACAATTCACTAGTCCTTGCCCACCATCCCCGGAAGTGATGTACCTCCATGTCACCACCAGGGTATAAGGCCGGATAACCACCACTGATATCAACCAAATGTCCTCCGGGCCATCCACCTGCAACTCAAAAACAAGAGCGAGAGCGAGCAAACGACTCAACACTGGGGTTAGTTTCAAAAGTGGCAAACCAGTGTCGGGCCATTTCCTCGAAAGTAGGATTAGCAACATTCACCCTACCATGCCTATCAATCCAGTGATCCATCTTGTCAAACCTAGAACCACCATGGGAAGACCACTCCTGTCCCATTGGATGGCTACGACTACCACGAAAGGGAAAGTGTGGTCTGTAGCCCTTCTGAGACTCAAAATTGCGACCTCTCCCAAACTCGTATTGATCACGAGGTGGAGAACGTCCAGCAAACTGACCATCGGCAAACTCTCCAGACCAACCACCAGAACCACGACCTCCTGAACCAAACTTAGCATCTGTACGAGCACGAAACCCAAACTTCTGCCTGTCCAGGCCTGCACCTGTCTGACCAGTGCCTCTCACCGGTCTGACCGGTGTAGCTCGGCCAGCAGCAGCTCCAACAGACTTTCGCTCTCCCCAAACTGGAACTGTCCTCACACTCGCCTTGGCCCTAGGCAACTACACACGAGGCTCAAGTACACCATCGGAAGGGTGGTACTTGTCCTTGTTAGCCCACTCCATCGCCATTCTCTTCTCATGCTTCCTCTTGAAGCAAAACGCTCTTTTGTGACCATCCTTTCCAAAAAACTCACAATCGAAACAGATTGATCTGGGCTTAGGCTTGGGGTGAGGCTCTTCACAAGGCTTCTCACTTGGTTTCTCACGAGGCTTTTCACTTGCCTTCTCACTCGCTTTTTCTCTAGGTTGGTTTGGCTTGGATGTAAACTTGTCTTTGGGTGTGGATTGTGGTGGAACTGAAACATTCACAAATTTCCCTTCTCTCTCACCGCTGCACTCATCAAACTTATGAAATCCCAAAGCCCAACCATCAAAGCGTTTACAACTCGCAATCATCATACCATGCTGAGGTTCCTGACTAGAGAACCAACTCAGCACTTCACGCAACTTATTGTTCTCATCCTGTAAATGGTTAACACATTGTGCAAGTTCCAGATTCTTCATAGCATGCGACTCACACGTAGAACAGGAAGTAGGAACATGCACTTTCATTTCAGCCTCAAGCGAAACAATGCGAGAACGAAGCTCAACAATTTTCTCATGCAAACTAGGGCAAGAGGTACAAGCACCAAGCAAAGTGGGTCTAAATTGTAGCTCAGCCAACTCAACCCTAAGCACATCTAGCTCATCACACTTCGAGACATACTTTTCCCTAAGATCAGTCAAGTCAGCTAGGAAAATAGAGCAATCAGCACAATCAATATCATTAGAAACAATAGGGCTAGCCTTAAGAGAATCAATTTCAAGCTTGCTATCAAAAACCTTTGTTTCTATCTCAGCCACTCTAGTCCTAGCATCCTCGAGCAAAGATCTAAGCTCCTTCTTGAGTTTCTTAGCCTCTCTCAGCATGTGATCGCGATTATCAAGCAAGTCAACCAACTCCTCATTCTCCTTGCGCAAAGAAGAGAGCTCATCACATACAAGTCCGAGGCGTCCTTCTGGCTTCTCTTGCTGCTAGATCTGCGAGCCATGCCGCAAAAATCATCCTTGAGGCTTAGGCCCGTCACAGAGAGGCCGTTGAGATACTTTCCGAGGTTCTTCTTCTTCTTCTTCTTCTTCTTCTTCTTCTTCTTCTTCTTCTTCTTCTTCTTCTTCTTCTTCTTCTTCGTCTTCTTCTCCTTGTTCTTCTTCTTCTTCTTCTTCCTCTTCTTCTTCTTCTTCTTCTTCTTCTTCTTCTTCTTCTTCTTCTTCTTCTTCCTCTTCCTCTTCCTTCTTCGTCTTCTTCTTCTTCTTCTTCTTCTTCTTCTTCTTCTTCTTCTTCTTCTTCTTCTTCTTCTTCTTCTTCTTCTTCTTCTTCTTCTTCTTCTTCTTCTTCTTCTTCTTCTTCTTCTTCTTCTTCTTCTTCTTCTTCTTCTTCTTCTTCTTCTTCTTCTTCTTCTTCTTCTTCTTCTTCTTCTTCTTCTTCTTCTTCTTCTTCTTCTTCTTCTTCTTCTTCTTCTTCTTCTTCTTCTTCTTCTTCTTCTTCTTCTTCTTCTTCTTCTTCTTCTTCTTCTTCTTCTTCTTGTCATCCTCTTTGTCTTCATGTCTTCATCACTCGAGCTTGAAGACGTGTCCTCGGAGTCGGACTCGATGTTGCTCGATCTCTTCATCTTCTCTCGAGACCGCATCTTCTTCCCATGTCCATGATCCTTCTTCTTGGACTGACTCCTCTTCTCCTTGGACTTGTGCTTGTCGTTGTTGTTCAACCTCGGACACTCAACGAAAAAGTGTCCGGTCTTACCGCACTTGAAACACGTCCTCGTGTTCCTCCTGATGTTCACCCGGTTCTTGTGCAGCCTCTCGAACCGCCTCGTCAGGAGCGCCAGCTCGTCCTCTCCAAGCACGTTGAACTCCTCATCTGGCATAGACATCAAAGAGGACAAAGAGAACATCCTGGTGGATGGGTTAGTGTTAGCCTTTCCACCTATGAGGGCGAGACTATGAGAGTTAGTCGGGCCCTCGATCTTGGCTGTCATGCCCCTATCCACCTCAGACGACTTGAGCTTTGAGAACAGCTCGTTCACCGTCAGAGTCTCATACTTCTCCCACTCCACAATGGCCTCGAACTTTCCGCCCCAAATCGTATGATCCAAAAAGTGTAAGAGCTTGACAGCTCTATCATGATCATCATATGGGAGCACGTCCACATTGGCCCTCATGTTGTTCACAACCACCGTGAACCTCTGAAACAAGGCATCGATGGACTCACCGGGGAGATGAGTGAGGTTCTCGTACTCTCTCCGGTAGGTCGCATACATCCGAGCCTGAACCTGGGCATTCCCAACATGAGCCTCCTTCAACACCAACCAGATTCTACAAGCCAAGTTGAGGACCATGTGTGGTTCGAGGACCGCTGGATGGTCGCTTCCTTGTGTGATGAGTGATTGATAATGTTGTGTGGACTGATTCTTTGCTAAGTATTGCAGGTGCAGGTTGCGGCTTGACTGGTGTTGGTGCAAGTGAAGAACAAGCGCGAAAGGTCGTCGCCGGTGAGGCCTCCAAGTGTGGAGAAGACAAGTAGGCTTTGTTCGAGGGACTCGGTGGCCAACGGGGTCAAGTGCAGGCCGCATGGTGGCATGAACAACAAGATGAAGTCATAGACGGTTTCTTGGTTGAGCCTCAAAACCAAGGTCGAGCCGGGACTACGTGGGACTGAGTTATGAGTGGTGATTGGCAGAGGCTACACCGAGTTCGCGGGGTTTCCGGTGGTTCACCAGAAAACCACTGGGTTCCTTGGTTGATCCACAAAGCCAAGACCGAAGAACCGAAGATCGAGCTGCAGCAGCGCCAGACCGGTCTGATCGGTGGGTCTGACCGGTCTGACCGGTAGGTACCGGTCTGACCAGTGGGGAGCACCGGTCTGACCGGTGTGCGATGACGCAGTCCGGAGACTTCGAGGCGGAGGACACACGTCGGGATCGCATGGCTTGCGTCAAGGCTATGTAGGGTGCGGTCGCTGGGCATCCGTCTGATGGTGAAGACATGAAGACTTCCAAATCCGCCCTTGAGGGGCTTGTATCCCTAGTTATTAGGAAAGGACATTTTAGACTTTCGGTTGCCTCCATATAACCCAAGAGGTGAGAGGGTGGCAGCCAACTCTTGGAACCCTAGCTCATTTGTTTATTGATTCTCCTTCCTATTTTCCTTAGGTTTTCCATAGGACTAGAAAGAGAGCTTCATGGAGAGATCTTGTTGAGAGGGATGGATGATCGGGCGGCTTGCTAGACCTTGTATGAACCTTTGTTTCATGTATAGATGATTCGGCGTGGTTCCTCAAGGTTTGGATGTGTTTTCCCCGGTTGTTTTTGGTGGTGATTTTCGGAGCCCTCTCTTGGTGATTTCTTTGGGTTGTTTTCGGGACCTTTCTCTTGGGGATTTGATGGGGGAAATTTGTGGGAACCCTTCGTGGTTCTTTGGGCTGTGATTCCCCTCCCAAATCCGTGAGTAAAGGTGCTCGATTTTGGGGTTTCTTGAGTTCTTGGGTTGGAAGTGCTCTTGGCGGGATTTCCTTGATTCCTCCTTTTTGGACGAGTTTTAGTGGGATTAAACTTGGCTATGGACTCCTCATGAGGTGTTCCTAATATCCCCAAAGTCTTGTTCAAGTCCGTGGAGCGATTCAGGAGATCGAGTTTTGGATTTGGGGGAGTTGACCCGCGGGTGCTGTTCATCCCGAGCTCCCTAGGCTACACTGGTCTGACCGGTGCTCTTGACCGGTCTGACCGGTGCAACCCTCGGTGGGATTTTGCTAGGGTGAACGTCTTGGTGTGTTCGCTGTTGTCCTGTGGTGCTGCTGTTTCGAGTTCGGGTCAGTTTGGTGGTCGGTTGGCTTGTTAGGTGCCTTGGGGGCTTTCAGGCTGTGATCGGTCTGACCGGTGTAGAGCCACTTAGTGAAAGTTGCTCAGTTTCACCAGCAGGGATCGGTCTGACCGGTGGTGCTCACCGGTCTGACTTGTGTGGGTCTGTAGACTCAAGGTTTGGTGTTCCGCTGCGTTCTCGGGTCGGAAGGTTGTGTGTTGGTTCCTAGGTCCAGTGGCACTCGAGTGGCTACGTGGGCTTGCCAACTTGGGTAGTGAGTCGGAGACGTGCGTTGGAAGCCTTGTTCATCTTGTTGGAGTTCCCATATCCTTCAAGAAGAATTTTTATCGGCTCCCATTCACTCCCCCCTCTCTGGTTCGCCGTATCGGTCCTTCAAGTGGTATCAGAGCCGGTTTGGGTCTTTATTGACTCTAACCAGTCTAAGATCCAAGGATGGTGTACAAGGAACGGTGTTCGGGTCCTCCACACTTTGATGGCATGAACTACCAGATGTGGAGCAAGCGGATGGGTGCATTTCTCCGCGGAAAGGGTCAGATCATTTGGGATGTCACGGTGGACACAGGCTATGTCCAGCCGATGGACTTCCTCGCTCCAGGATCGAGGGACAGATTCGACTCCAACAATAAGGTGGTCGACTACTTGTTTCGTGCTTTGTGTCAGCCTGAGTTTGATCGGGTGCACACCGAGCACTTGGCTTGTAGGATTTGGGCGGTATTGAAGGAGGCTCATGTTGGGAATGCCCAGGTTCAGGCACGGATGTATGCGACCTACCGAAGAGAGTACGAGAACTTCACTCATCTCCCCGGTGAGTCCATCGATGCTTTGTTTCAGAGGTTCACGGTGGTTGTGAACAACATGAGGGCCAATGTGGACGTGCTCCCGTATGATGATCAGGATAGAGCGGTCAAGCTCTTACACTCTTTGGATCGTACGATTTGGGGCAGAAAGTTTGAGGCCATTGTGGAGTCAGAGAAGTATGACACTCTGACGGTGAACGAGCTGTTCTTGAAGCTCAAGTCGGCTGAGGTGGATAGGGGCATGACTGCCAAGCTCGAGGGTCCGACTGACTCCCATAGTCTCGCCCTCGTTGGTGGTTCCAAAGGAAAGGCTAACTCTAACCCATCCACTAGGATGATCTCTTTCTCCTCTTTGATGTCTATGCCAGATGAGGAGTTCGATGAGCTTGGAGAGGACGAGCTGGCGCTCCTGACGAGGCGGTTCGAGACGATGCACAAGAACCGCGTGAACATGAGGAGGAACACGAGAACATGCTTCCAGTGCGGCAAGCAGGGACACTTCGTCGCCGACTGCCCGGAGAAGGCCGAGAACAAGGACGGCTACAAGCACAAGTCGAAGATGGATGGCAAGTACCATTCGAGGCGCGAGCACAAGAGCAAGCACAAGAACAAGTACAAGGACGAGCGACGATCGAGGAAGAAGGAGAGCCGAGGCAAGGCTCAAGCGATGGTTGGAGCGAGCGACGTCAACTCCAGTTCCGCGTACTCCACCTCAAGCTCTAGCAGCAGTGAAGACGAAGGTGATCGTCGCAAGAAGAAGAAGTCGTCCAAGAACCTGAGCGAGCTGAGCTGCTTCGCGAGAGATGTCTTCTGCACCATGGCGCTGAGCTCCGACAGCAAGAAGAGCACACAGAGCGACTCGAACTCTGATTCCGACGACGAGATGCGTGATGAACTTCCCTTCTTGCGCCAGGAGAATGAGAGGCTTGGCTCTTTGCTTGATAACCGTGATGACATGCTTAGAGAGGCCAAGAAAATGAGAAAAGAGCTTAGGGCTTCACTCGAGGATGCTAGGACTAGAGTGGCTGAGCTAGAGACACAGGTGCTTGATAGAAAGCTTGAGATTGATTGCCTTAAGGCTAGCCCTGTTGTTTCAGATGAGGTTGATTGTGCTGATTGCTCCATATTTCTTGCTGATCTTGCTTTGTTTAAGGAGAAGCAAGCCTCCAAGTGTGAGGAACTAGATGTGCTTAGGGTTGAAGTGGCTGAGCTTAAGTCTAGACCTGCTTTGCTAGGTGCTTGCACTTCTTGCCCTGTTTTGCATGCTAAGATTGATGAGATGCATACTTACACTAGTTCTCTTGAGGCTAAATTGAAGAAACCCATGCCTACATCATGCTCTACCTGTGAAATGCATGCTTTGAAAAATTTGGAACTTGCACATTATGTTGATCGTTTGCAGGATGAGAATGATGATTTGAGGAAGTTGATGGGTTGGTTGTCTGGTCATGAGCCTCAGTTGAGGATGATGATCGAGTCATTTAAGAGGCAGGATGGTGAAGGACTTGGGGCAAACAAGGTTGGTGAGGGAAGTGCAGAGAATATCCCGGAGCCACCAAAAACCCACCACAAAAATGATTTTCCCCCAAAACCTAACCATCTTAGGAATCGACTAGACACAACCCCTGCTCCGCCCGTGTTTCCTACACCCACAAATGACCTACAAAAGCCTATCAAGTTTGTGAGCACTTCGGGGAAAGTGTTCTTTGGGAAAGAAAGTGAGAAGGCTAGTGAGGGGAAACCGGTGGAGTTGACTGGAGAGAAACCTAGTGAGCAGCCACATCCCAAGCCAAAGCCTAAGCTTGTGAGGTTCCATTGTGGCTATTGTGGGAGAGATGGCCATAAGGAGGAGTTTTGCTTCATAAGGAAGCGTGAGGAGAGAATGGCAAAGGAGTGGGCTAACAAGGACAAGTACCACCCTTCCGATGGTGTACTTGAGCCTCGTGTGCAAATGCCCAGGGCCAAGGCGAATGTGAGGACAGTTCGGGCTTGGGGAGAGCGGAAGGCTGTTGGAGGTGTCGCCGCTTGTCACATGGGTCACATCGGTCGGGCGGTGTGGGGCACCGGTCGGGCGGTGCGGGCACAGACGGGGGCGGCGTTTCGGGTTTCGTGCTCGTACAGGTGCGAGGGTTGTTTCTGGAGGTCATGGTTCTGGTGGTTGGGCTGGAGAGTTTGCAGGTGGTCAGGTTGCTAGGCGTTCTATCCCTCGAGTTCACTACAGGGATGGGACGAGTCGAAGCTTTGAGAAGGAGAGGAGGGACGGTCCACAGGTTCTCTTTCGTGGTTTTGGTCCTCCTCATGGCAGAGAGGGGTGGTTCCCTCAAGGTGGTTACCGTGGTGGTGTTCGTGGAGGTAGCTTTGGTAGGAGAGATGCTTTGGTTGGTGCTAACCCCACTTTCGAGCAAATGGCTCGGCACTGGTTTTACTCTTTTGCTACTAACCCCAGTGTTGAGTCGTTTATTCGCTCACGTGCTCGTTTTTGAATTCCATGTGGGAGACTTGAAGAACATTTGGTTGATTGACTCCGGTTGCTCGAGGCATGTGACCGGAGACAGGGGGTGGTTCTCAAGTCTCGTCCCGATGGTGACAAGGAGGTATATCACTTTTGGGGACAATGGGCGTGGGCGTGTGCTTTCAGAAGGTGAGATCAAAGTGAGTGACAAGATCACTCTGAGGCGTGTTCCTCTTGTTCAATCGCTGGGGTACATTTTGCTTTATGTGTCCCAGTTGTTGGATGAGGGTTTTGAGGTGTTGTTTCGGCCAGGTGGTTCTCGGATTTTGGACTCTCAAGGGGACCTTGTCTGTATGGTCATTCCCAAGGGTCAGGTGTTTCGTGCTGATTTTTCTCAGTCTTTGGGTGTGGAGCGTTGTTTCTTGGCTGGTTCTTCGAGTGAGTTGTGGAAGTGGCATAGGAAGTTGGGTCACTTGAGCTTTGACCTTTTGTCTCGCTTGAGTAAACTCAATTTGGTCCGAGGAGTGGCACGGTTGAGGCTTGAGAAAGAGTTGGTTTGTGTGCCATGTAGGCATGCCAAGATGGTAGCCTCTTCTCACCCGCCTCTCACCGATGTGATGACTGAGCGTCCATGTGAGCTGCTCCATATTGATGTTGTTGGCCCAGCTCGTGTGCGATCAGCGGGTGGGAAGTGGTATGTCCTGGTTGTGGTGGACGACTATTCTCGGTATGCGTGAGTGTTCTTTCTCGAGGATAAGGGGGAGATGTTTGGTTTTGTTCGAGATCTAGTCTTGAGGTTGAGGAACGAGAGGCACGGAGATGCCATACGAGCTATCCGCAGTGATAATGGCTCGGAATTCAGAAACTCTCATTTTGAAACCTTCTGCCATGACTTGGGTCTTGAGCACCAGTTTTCGAGTCCGTATATGCCTCCCCAAAATGGTGTTGTGGAAAGGAAGAACAGGACCTTGTGCGAGATGGCTCGGATGATGCTTGATGAGCATAGGACTCCGAGGAGGTATTGGGCTGAGGCGGTGAATACCGCGTGCTATGTGTCGAACAGGATATACCTCAGAGTGCACAAGAAGAAGACATGCTATGAGTTGATGCATGGTCGCACACCCAAGGTGAGTCACTTCCATGTCTTTGGTTGCAAGTGTTTCATTCTGAAGTAAGGCAGGAAGTTGGATAAGTTTGAGGCTAGGTCTGTCGATTGCATTTTCTTTGATTATGCATCTCACTCTAGAGCATATCGTGTGCTCAATCTTGAAACTAACCAAATCGTGGAGACTTGCGAGGTAACCTTCGACGAGACAGAGCCACGTAGTCAGCTTGTCTTTGAGTGTGCAGGTGATGATGAGCTTGGCGAGGAGATCTTTCAGGAGGAGGAGCATGAACATGGAGACGATGAAGATGGTGGTGTGGTGCCCCCGGCTGAACATGTACCCACTACGTCGACTACGGTGATGGATGGACCCTCTACTACACCTACGACGACAAATCAAGAACAAGGAGAAGCTGATGTTGAGGGGGAGGTAGCATCAAGGCGAGAACCTCCCCGGCGATTTCAAGTGGATCACCCAGCTTTGAGGATCATCGGCAACATGAATGAATGCACTACACGGTCTAGGGTTCGGAACAACTCTCATTTCGCTCATGCTGCATTTGTTGCTACTTTTGAGCCCAAAGACATTGGACACGCACTATCTGGTGACAATTGGTTTAATTCGATGCATGAGGAGTTGGAGAACTTTGAGAGGAATCAGGTGTGGGAGTTGGTTGACCCTCCCCCAGGGTGTAAGCCGATTGGTACAAAGTGGGTGTGGAAAAACAAAGAGGGAGAGAAAGGTGAGGTGGTGAGGAACAAGTCGAGGCTTGTTGCTCAAGGGTTCAGTCAGAAGGAGGGGATTGACTACGAGGAGACCTTTGCTCCCATAGCCCGTTTGGAGGCGATTAGGATCCTTCTAGCCTTTTCCGTAGCTAAAGGGTTCAAGTTGCACCAAATGGATGTGAAGAGTGCTTTTCTAAATGGTGTGTTGGAGGAAGAAGTGTATGTGAGGCAACCTCCGGGGTTTGAGAGTGAGAAGTACCCCCACCGGGTGTACAAGTTGAGGAAGGCGCTTTATGGGTTCAAGCAGGCGCCTAGAGCTTGGTATGGTAGGTTGAGGGGGTTCTTGTTTGAGAGAGGTTTTAAGATGGGAAAGGTCGATCAGACCTTGTTTTTGCTGAGGCAGGGCAGAGATATCCTGATTGTGCAGGTGTACGTGGATGATATTGTCTTTGGTGGCTCGTCTAACTCTCTTGTTGCAAGGTTTGCAGATGATATGAGCAGGGAATTTGAGATGAGCATGATGGGCGAGTTGCAGTTCTTCCTCGGGCTACAAATCAAGCAATCAAAGGAAGGAACATTTGTGCACCAGGCTAAGTACACCAAGGACATTGTGCGGAAGTTCAAGATGGAGGACTCTAAGGCTATTACGACGCTGATGAGTACGACTACAGCTCTCGATGCGGACGAGGAAGGTGAACACGTGGACCAGAAGGAGTACCGGAGCATGATCGGGTCACTCCTCTACTTGACGGCGACGAGGCCGGACATACAGTTCTCGGTGTGTCTGTGCGCTCGTTTTCAAGCGTCTCCGAGGACTTCGCATCGGCAAGCGGTGAAGCGAATTTTCAGGTACTTGCGTCACTCTCCCGACTTTGGCCTTTGGTATTCCGTGTCCTCTTCTTTGGCGCTTCATGGTTTTTCAGACGCGGATTTTGCCGGGTGTCGGTTGGATAGGAAGACCACTTTTGGGACTTGCCAGTTTTTGGGTTCTTCTTTGGTGTCTTGGTCTTCCCGCAAACAATCGAGCGTTGCTCAATCCACTACCGAGGCGGAGTATGTTGCCGCTGCTAGTTGTTTCTCTCAGCTCCTTTGGATTTCATACACCATGAGTGACTTTGGTGAGGAGTATACCCATGTCCCACTTCAATGTGATAGCACCAGTGCCATAAGCATTGCAATGAACCCAGTGCTCCATTCCAAAACCATGCACATAGAAGTGAGGTACCATTTTCTAAGAGACAACGTAGAGAAAGGGAAGATAGCTTTGATTCATGTACCCACACATGACCAACTAGACGATATTTTCACCAAACCCCTAGATCAAGCAACTTTCACTCGTTTGCGGGGGGAACTTGGTGTGTGTTTGATTTCTTGAGTTGGGTGTGTGGGAGCTCCTTTGTAACATATGTATAGCTTCCCTTTGTGCATTTCTTACATTTGGCATGGCATATGTAACATGATGTATAGGCATCCTTGTATCTTAGATTGCATGCATTTTGTATCATATGCATTGGCTAGGAAAACCTTCTCTCATATACATTGTTCACCATGGAATGAAATATATGTCTTAGTGAGCTTGTTTGGTATGCTATGGTTAGTTTGGCTTAGCTCTTGATGATCTTGATGAATAATCCATGGTTGATGGCTATGTTTTTGAAAAATTGTCACATGTATGTTCTCTCATGTGTAAATGCCTTTATATGATCTTGACATGTTTTAGTGGCTTGGTTATGCTTAATTTGTGGTTGGATAGCTAGTTTATTGATCATATGGGGCCAAAGGCTCATTTGCCATCATGAATGTTTAGCCCTCTTGATTTATCTTGTGGAGGAGCATAAGTTCCTTTTTGTCGCAAAGACATTTCATGTACCATTTACAAATCTGAAAATGAAATGAGAAAAATGGTTGGAAATGTGCTCCCATGTCCTATGTGCTGAATTTAATTTGCTTTGGGTGCTAAACCGTTGCATGATGCCTACCAATGAGAAGTCTCATACATAGAAGTAGGCACATGGCTCGGTGGCTTTGACATGACATGAGGTGCTTGTGGGTGTTTGTGATGGTCTTATGGTTAGAATGGTTGTCCTAACATGAAGTTTGTGTGGCTTTGCCATTTTGATATGCTTTGATCATGTTTAGGACTTTGCTCATGAGAGGCAAGTTTTTCGCAAAATTGCCAAAATCCATCTTAGCTTTGTCCAATGGTTGTGAAACTTGGTGATCATGTAGTTGAGATCGATACGAAGCCGTAGAGTATCTAACTTGCTCATTTGGACATGTGTAGTATTCTTTGTTGAGTTTTGTCTATTTGAGAAGCTCTAGGTTGAAAGTTTTGCATTTTTGGCTTGATTCATGCATTGCCAACAAGGGGGAGACGTTTGGTTTTGTTCGAGATCTAGTCTTGAGGTTGAGGAACGAGAGGCACGGAGATGCCATACGAGCTATCCGCAGTGATAATGGCTCGGAATTCAGAAACTCTCATTTTGAAACCTTCTGCCATGACTTGGGTCTTGAGCACCAGTTTTCGAGTCCGTATATGCCTCCCCAAAATGGTGTTGTGGAAATGAAGAACAGGACCTTGTGCGAGATGGCTCGGATGATGCTTGATGAGCATAGGACTCCGAGGAGGTATTGGGCTGAGGCGGTGAATACCGCGTGCTATGTGTCGAACAGGATATACCTCAGAGTGCACAAGAAGAAGACATGCTATGAGTTGATGCATGGTCGCACACCCAAGGTGAGTCACTTCC
Organism: Cenchrus americanus; assembly: GCA_947561735.1. NCBI lineage: Eukaryota > Viridiplantae > Streptophyta > Magnoliopsida > Poales > Poaceae > Cenchrus > Cenchrus americanus. The sequence goes on along the minus strand of OX387242.1, from coordinate 149,550,619 downwards.
ATGTCTTTGGTTGCAAGTGTTTCATTCTGAAGTAAGGCAGGAAGTTGGATAAGTTTGAGGCTAGGTCTGTCGATTGCATTTTCTTTGATTATGCATCTCACTCTAGAGCATATCGTGTGCTCAATCTTGAAACTAACCAAATCGTGGAGACTTGCGAGGTAACCTTCGACGAGACAGAGCCACGTAGTCAGCTTGTCTTTGAGTGTGCAGGTGATGATAAGCTTGGCGAGGAGGAGCATGAACATGGAGACGATGAAGATGGTGGTGTGGTGCCCCCGGCTGAACATGTACCCACTACGTCGACTACGGTGATGGATGGACCCTCTACTACACCTACGACGACAAATCAAGAACAAGGAGAAGCTGATGTTGAGGGGGAGGTAGCATCAAGGCGAGAACCTCCCCGGCGAGTTCAAGTGGATCACCTAGCTTCGAGGATCATCGGCAACATGAATGAATGCACTACACGGCCGAGGGTTCGGAACAACTCTCATTTCTCTCATGCTGCATTTGTTGCTACTTTTGAGCCCAAAGCCATTGGACACGCACTATCTGATCACAATTGGTTTAATTCGATGCATGAGGAGTTGGAGAACTTTGAGAGGAATCAGGTGTGGGAGTTGGTTGACCCTCCCCCAGGGTGTAAGCCGATTGGTACAAAGTGGGTGTGGAAAAACAAAGAGGGAGAGAAAGGTGAGGTGGTGAGGAACAAGTCGAGGCTTGTTGCTCAAGGGTCCAGACAGAAGGAGGGGATTGACTACGAGGAGACCTTTGCTCCCATAGCCCGTTTGGAGGCGATTAGGATCCTTCTAGCCCTTTGCGTAGCTAAAGGGTTCAAGTTGCACCAAATGGATGTGAAGAGTGCTTTTCTAAATGGTGTGTTGGAGGAAGAAGTGTATGTGAGGCAACCTCCGGGGTTTGAGAGTGAGAAGTACCCCCACCGGGTGTACAAGTTGAGGAAGGCGCTTTATGGGTTGAAGCAGGCGCCTAGAGCTTGGTATGGTAGGTTGAGGGGGTTCTTGTTTGAGAGAGGTTTTGAGATGGGGAAGGTCGATCGGACCTTGTTTTTGCCGAGGCGGGGGCGGGAGATATCCCGATTGTGCGGGTGTACGTGGATGATATTGTCTTTGGTGGCTCGTCTAACTCTCTTGTTGCAAGGTTTGCAGATGATATGAGCAGGGAATTTGAGATGAGCATGATGGGCGAGTTGCAGTTCTTCCTCGGGCTATAAATCAAGCAATCAAAGGAAGGAACATTTGTGCACCAGGCTAAGTACACTAAGGACATTGTGCGGAAGTTCAAGATGGAGGACTCTAAGGCTATTACGACGCCGATGAGTACGACTACAGCTCTCGATGCGGACGAGGAAGGTGAACACGTGGACCAGAAGGAGTACCGGAGCATGATCGGGTCACTCCTCTACTTGACGGCGACGAGGCCGGACATACAGTTCTCGGTGTGTCTGTGCGCTCGTTTTCAAGCGTCTCCGAGGACTTCGCATCGGCAAGCGGTGAAGCGAATTTTCAGGTACTTGCGTCACTCTCCCGACTTTGGCCTTTGGTATTCCGTGTCCTCTTCTTTGGCGCTTCATGGTTTTTCAGACGCGGATTTTGCCGGGTGTCGGTTGGATAGGAAGACCACTTTTGGGACTTGCCAGTTTTTGGGTTCTTCTTTGGTGTCTTGGTCTTCCCGCAAACAATCGAGTGTTGCTCAATCCACTACCGAGGCCGAGTATGTTGCCGCTGCTAGTTGTTTCTCTCAGCTCCTTTGGATTTCATACACCATGAGGGACTTTGGTGAGGAGTATACCCATGTCCCACTTCAATGTGATAGCACCAGTGCCATAAGCGTTGCAAAGAACCCAGTGCTCCATTCCAAAACCAAGCACATAGAAGTGAGGTACCTTTTTCTAAGAGACAACGTAGAGAAAGGGAAGATAGCTTTGATTCCTGTACCCACACATGACCAACTAGCCGATATTTTCACCAAACCCCTAGATCAAGCAACTTTCACTCGTTTGCGGGGGGAACTTGGTGTGTGTTTGATTTCTTGAGTTGGGTGTGTGGGAGCTCCTTTGTAACATATGTATAGCTTCCCTTTGTGCATTTCTTACATTTGGCATGGCATATGTAACATGATGTATAGGCATCCTTGTATCTTAGATTGCATGCATTTTGTATCATATGCATTGGCTAGGAAAACCTTCTCTCATATACATTGTTCACCATGGAATGAAATATATGTCTTAGTGAGCTTGTTTGGTATGCTATGGTTAGTTTGGCTTAGCTCTTGATGATCTTGATGAATAATCCATGGTTGATGGCTATGTTTTTGAAAAATTGTCACATGTATGTTCTCTCATGTGTAAATGCCTTTATATGATCTTGACATGTTTTAGTGGCTTGGTTATGCTTAATTTGTGGTTGGATAGCTAGTTTATTGATCATATGGGGCCAAAGGCTCATTTGCCATCATGAATGTTTAGCCCTCTTGATTTATCTTGTGGAGGAGCATAAGTTCCTTTTTGTCGCAAAGACATTTCATGTACCATTTACAAATCTGAAAATGAAATGAGAAAAATGCTTGGAAATGTGCTCCCATGTCATATGTGCTGAATTTAATTTGCTTTGGGTGCTAAACCGTTGCATGATGCCTACCAATGAGAAGTCTCATACATAGAAGTAGGCACATGGCTCGGTGGCTTTGACATGACATGAGGTGCTTGTGGGTGTTTGTGATGGTCTTATGGTTAGAATGGTTGTCCTAACATGAAGTTTGTGTGGCTTTGCCATTTTGATATGCTTTGATCATGTTTAGGACTTTGCTCATGAGAGGCAAGTTTTTCGCAAAATTGCCAAAGTCCATCTTAGCTTCGTCCAATGGTTGTGAAACTTGGTGATCATGTAGTTGAGATCGATACGAAGCCGTAGAGTATCTAACTTGCTCATTTGGACATGTGCAGTATTCTTTGTTGAATTTTGTCTATTTGAGAAGCTCTAGGTTGAAAGTTTTGCATTTTTGGCTTGATTCATGCATTGCCAACAAGGGGGAGAAGTTTGAGCTTGAAATGGCTTACTGGACGCTTTTAGAAGGTTTTCAGGTGGTTTCGAGCCATTTCTGGGCTCTGTTGTACACCGGTCTGACCGGTGAGGAGCACCGGTCTGACCGGTGTGAGTGCTGGTCCTGTGCACATCTTAGGCACCGGTCTGACCGGTGGTGATGACCGGTCTGACCGGTGTGAGTGAAGTTCTTGCAGCCTGCCCCGTTTTCGTTGGTTTGCATGCATTTGTCCAGGGGGAGGTGCATTGGTTCAGGGGAGCTTGCATGTGTGCAGGGGGATCTCTTTGTGGTTTTTCGAGCTTTGTTTTGGTGGTTTGCGCACTTTGCTTGAGCTTCGTTTTGTCTCGGATGTGTCGAGCCGTTGCCCTTGCCTAAGGGGTCCGAGACTTGTCTTCTTCAAGTGATCTTTCTCTTTGCCTTTGTTTGGTTTTCGATCGCTTGTTGGAGTTTCTTTTTGTTCATTTCTTTTCTTTTCCTTTTCTCTCTCGTTACTTTCGTGTGGGTGTTGTCAATGCACTCACCAAGGGGGAGATTGAGGACCATGTGTGGTTCGAGGACCGGTGGATGGTCGCTTCCTTGTGTGATGAGTGATTGACAACATTGTGTGGACTGATTCTTGGCTAAGTATTGCAGGTGCAGGTTGCGGCTTGACTGGTGTTAGTGCAGGTGAAGAACAAGTGCGTAAGGTCGTCGCCGGTGAGGCCTCCAGGTGTGGAGAAGACAAGTAGGCTTCGTTCGAGGGACCCGGTGGCCAGCGGGGTCAAGTGCGGGCCGCATGGTGGCATGAACAGAAAGATGAAGTCGTGGACGGTTTCTTGGTAGAGCCTCAAAACCAAGGTCGAGCCGGGACTACGTGGGAGCCGAGTCATGAGTGGAGATTGGCGGAGGCTACACCGAGTTCGCGGGGTTTCTGGTGGTTCACCAGAAAACCACTGGGTTCCTTGGTTGATACACAAAGCCAAGACCGAAGAACTGAAGACGGAGCAGCAGCAGTGCCAAACCGGTCTGATCGGTGGGTCTGACCGGTCTGACTGGTGGAAAGCACCGGTCTGACCGGTGTGCGACGACGCAGTCCGGAGACTTCGAGGAGGAGGACACGCGTCGGGATCGCATGGCTTGCGTCGAGGCTACGCAGGGTGCGGTCGCCGGGCATCCGTCCGATGGTGAAGACATGAAGACTTCCAAATCCGCCCTTGAGGGGCTTGTATCCCTAGTTATTAGGAAAGGGCATTTTAGACTTTCGGTTGCCTCCATATAACCCAAGAGGTGAGAGGGTGGCAGCCAACTCTTGGAACCCTAGCTCATTTGTTTTTTCATTCTCCTTCCAATTTTCCTTATGTTTTCCATAGGACTAGCAAGAGAGCTTCATGGAGAGATCTTGTTGAGAGGGATGGATGATCGGGCGGCTTGCTAGACCTTGTATGAACCTTTGTTTCATGTATGGATGATTCGGCGTGGTTCCTCAAGGTTTGGATGTGTTTTCCCCGGTTGTTCTTGGTGGTGATTTTCGGAGCCCTCTCTCGGTGATTTCTTTGGGTTGTTTTCGGGACCTTTCTCTTGGGGATTTGATGGGGGAAATTTGTGGGAACCCTTAGTGGTTCTTTGGGCTATGATTCCCCTCCCAAATCCATGAGTAAAGGTGCTCGATTTTGGGGTTTCTTGAGTACTACCGGCACTGGGTCGGTACTTCAAACTATCGGTACTACCCACCTTGTGTCGGTACTACCAATGAAGAGTCTCTGGCAGCTGCAAATCAGGTCATCGGTACTACCTGCACAGTGTCGGTAGTACCGCCCCCCTAAAAATCAGCCCGTGAAACAGCCCCAAACTTTCGATCGACGGATCTCCCAAACCACTTGGAGTTTTGAGACGAAATTTTTGGGAGATGATGAACACCCCAAGGAGAGGTTATGCCCCAAAAATTACAGCCTCAAACTTCCTACAACTCTCGGGATCGCAAATCTCAAGCCTCTACCTCAAGAACATGAAGAACTTGAAAACCACCAAAATCGAGCCCCTTAACTCACGGATTTGGGAAAGGAATCGCAGCCCAAAGAACCACGAAGGGTTCCCACAAATTTCCCCCATCAAATCCCTAAGAGCAAGGTGTCGAAAACACCCCAAGAAAACCACCAAGAGAGGGCTCCGAAAATCACCACCAAGAACAACCGGGAACAACACAACAAGGCTTTGAGGAATCACGCCGAATCATCTTTACATACGATAAAGGTTCATTCAAGGTCTAGCTTGCCGCCTGATCATCCAACCCTCTCACAAGATCTCACCATGAAGCTCTCAAGCTAGTCCTATAGAAATCCTAAGAAAATAGGAAGGGAAAATAGGAAAGCAAATGAACTAGGGTTCCAAGAGATGGCTGCCATCCTCTCACCTCATGGGTTATATGGAGGCAACCGAAAGTCTAAAATACCCTTACTAAATAACCAGGGATACAAGCCCCTCAAGGGTGGTTTTGGAAGTCTTCAAGTTTTCTCCATCGGACTGATGCCCGGCAACCGCAACCTGGTTAGCCTCGATGCAAGCCTTGCGATCCCAACGTGTGTCCTCCGCTTCGAAGATTCCAGACTGCGTCGTCGCACACCGGTCAAACCGGTGCTCCTCATCGGTCAGACTGGTACCCACCAGTCAGACCCACCGGTCAGACCGGTCTGGCACTGCTGCAGCACCGTCTTCAGTTCTCCGGTCTTGGCTTTGTGGATCAACCAAGGAACCAGTGGTTTTCTGGTGAACCACCGGAAACACCGCGAACTCGGTGTAGCCTCGGCCAATCGCCACTCATGACTCGGTTCCCACGTAGTCCCGGCTCGACCTTGGTTTTGAGGCTCAACCAAGAATCCATCCATGACTTCATCTTGTTGTTCATGCCACCATGCGGCCCGCACTTGACCCCAGTGGCCACCGGGTCCCTCGAACGAAGCCTACTTGTCTTCTCCACACTTGGAGGCCTCACCAGCGACAACCTTTCGCGCTTGTTCTTCACCTGCACCAACACCAGTCAAGCCGCAACCTGCACCTGCAAGACTTATCCAAGAATCACTCCACACAACGTTGTCAGTCGCTCATCACACAAGGAAGCGACCATCCACAGGTCCTCGAACCACACATGGTCCTCACTAGGCCAGGCCGGCCGGCTTGGGCCGACCGGCCCAGGCCCATCCCGGCCCGGTTCGGTCGCCCCTTCGCTACCGTGGGTCCTCATGCATTTATGCACTTTGCCCCCTCCACTTGCACTATTTTGACGATGTCTTCCTCGCGTCCAATATGGAGGTTCTCCATGCATGAAGTCTGGTCTTTTACACTTCGGTCTTTGCCACCATTGGAAGTGATTTCATCAAGCTCATGAACACGAACAAGACTCTGTAATTGCTCCTTTGAACTTGTTGTAATCCGTCCTTTATGTCCATGTTTTCGTACATAAACACAACACTTCCAAATGCATGCACAAAGATGAACTTGTTATAATGAACAACTCCCCCATGCTTAGATCTTGCTCGTCCTCGATCAAGTATTTGTAAAAGAATTTTGTCCAAGGTGTTGTAATTGTGCTCTGCTAGTTCTTTCTTCACAAGTTAGACAATCTTCATTTTTAACACATAAACATAAAGTAATGATCATCATACATAAACACGAGCATTTAGAATCTTTACCTCGTCAAGATTTACCCCACAACTCAAACTATTCACTCGAGGTCTTCAATTTCAACCATGCTTACTTCTTTACTTCAATTGGAGAAAAGAACCGGGCGAAAACCGGACCCTAGGCTGCTGAACCGGGCCTGAACTGGTTGCTGGGTCTCTGAATCAGGCATTTCCTAGGCGAAACCGCAGGGAAAAATGGGGCAGACCAGCCGAGCCGGAAAACCGACCTCGCGCCGGCCACTAGGCGCCTGCCATGCGTCCGGGCGAGTGTTACACTTGTGCGCTCCCATGCTCCCACGTGCAGGACAGGTGGCTAATGAGCGGTCGCCACACGGCTCGGCAGGGGCTCACGTGCGCGCCCGCGCTCTTGTGCGCGGAGGAGGGCGGCCAACGACCAGCTGCAACGTGGCCTTGCGGGGCTCATACCCGTGTGCGCCCGGTGCACCGCGGCAGCAGCTTCGGCCAATGGTGTTCCTCCACGTGGCCCCGACTGGATATCTTCCACGCAGCCGTTGTACAATGCTGGGGTGCTGACATCATGATGATGTCAGCATCCCATGTTTTATTGTTCCTCTAATATCTTTTGCATACGAACTCAGAAGTTGTTGAATGATATGTCCATTTCAATCGTCTTGACGATCCCATCGCAATGGTGGAGTCCAATTTGGCATTTTATGTTGTTTGTGATAATGCCATACTTTATTCTATAATTGCTCATTTGCACCTGCGACCAAATATACACCAAAGCTTGTGGAATTTGTTTGATTATATCCCTATAGCTATGGGGCACACTTTCATGGAGTAACTTTTGTCCGAAGTTGATGGTCGAAAATAGGAACTTAACGACCGTCAACAACATGCCAATAATGTAACTGGCAGTACAAAAGCCCGTTACCGTACTGACTGGTGGGCTCCAGAACTTGGCTTGTTCGTCGAGATAGAGGAGACGCGGGTTGAAAGCACATGTATCCTTTAGTCGAGAGACATGAGATGCGCATGACAATAGATGCGTCTCATTTCATCGAGACAGAGGAGACGCATGTTCACAACACGCATCTCTGATGTTACGTTCCTGTAACGAGCTCTGTTTTTTTGCTCGTTACCAAAGTTCCCTATGGGCTTAGAGGAACAACCATTTCAAGTGATCAGTGACTAGTTGTGGTAACGGTTGTTGGTTGATGTTGTTGACGGTTGATTTCCGTCAACCAAGAGCACTTGTTACACTTTGGTTTGAGCTTTGAATTATGACTAACCCGCCACTAGGCATACTAATGATGTAATAAGTTCACACTTGCATGTGGTTTTTTGGAGTATACTGTTAACGCAGGAAATCAACATTAAAGAGGAGACTTTCGGGATAAGTTCATCAAGCACTTTATGATAAGATCATGAAGCCCATCACAACTTAAGAAACAAAATGAACATGACTCCAAATTGACCAAGGACCGAAGCATCAACATGTAAAACTCCGGGGACTAGGAGGTTTAACAAGGATATCAACTCAGCCCAAGAGATATTCTCGCAGCCCAGAACAGCATGATCTTTCGATGCAGATTCAAAGACTTAAAAGGCCTCTAATGGCAAAAGTTTGGCTACCAAAGTTGTGGGCCTAGATGATACCTTCGATTTGAACATGTGGAAGGACCAATTCGGGTCAAGGAGCTAGGAGATATGGGCCCAAAATGCTAGCGTGCAGACAAGTCCGAAATCAAACAGATTATCTCCCGAGGCTGTTTTGGGAATCTTATCTTCGTTTCCAACGAAAGCAATGAATACCAAAGTTGAAGATAATTTCGTGGCACACAACCTGGACACTGAATTTGCATAATTTGGAGTCTGGATGTGGGAGATATGGTGCCGACAAAGAAGGGCTGCGAATCAGGAAAATCTGGATGAGGCTGATTTTATATGGAAACGAAGTTCGCATCTCTCTCAAGGAAGATCTCGTCGAAGGCAAGATGGAGCACGCCCCATGAACCCCCTAGGCGCCCAAGGAGGGGTTACCATTCAGTTCCAACTATTCTACGGACGCCATTCACCAGAAAACCGCCGCCGCAAGATGAGGCAGAGAGTTAAATGAGCTCGTCACAAGGATTAACACCGGCGGAGGGAAGGAAGCAAGAGGAGGACTCCAAGCAACTGTCCTAGGGGTGTTCCCAAGCTTCATCACCGCCATCTTCATTGACGACGTTCTACGGAGTCTCCATGACCCCTATGTGCTTCAATCCTTGTAAGATGATGGGGCAATGTCTCTGTTCATCCCTTGGGATAGATGGATACATGTTATGTGATGACTACATGTACCCTATGCCTTTCGATGCTTAATGGCTATGTCTATGCGAGTGCTTTATTCACATATGTATGTACAACATATGGTCTTAGTAGGGTTTTTGGTAATTGTGCTGATTAGCTTAACCCTATGGATGCTTAGGTATAGATGTGGTTATACGTGAAAGTGTTTGATTACCTTGGTAGTGACAGTACGGTGGAGGGAAAAGGATTAGCGGCCGCATAACTGCCATGAAGCTAGTTTAGGCAACATCCTTTTCATGTAGTAGATGCGGGTTCATTTGATCCTGAACCCTAGGGAGGGAACACTTATCTATCTTAACCTCTCTCTTGTGTCCATCCTTTGCCATCTAGTTCAACCATAGATTTCTCTGATTAACATAGGTTAAATTGTCTTTACCTTTAGATTAATACCCCTTTCAAAGGTTTTCCATCAACTAGATTATTACTTGGTTAAGCACTAGCAATCTCCTTGCTCCGCGGATTGACAAGAACCTTGGGGGTCACCCCGTGGTGAAAAATGTGTAGGTCTTTACGCTTGTGGATCGAAGGTTGTTACGTGTTTCAACTATCAACAGATGCCCGTTAGGAATCCTAGTTGTGCTGAGACATACGTGAAATAGACGCCTAGAGAAACATAGGAGACACTAGTTTATTTCACGGCTCTCTGATGTTGAGTTCCTATAACGGGCACTGTTTTGGTGCCCGTTACCAATGTTCCCTTCGGGCCTATAGAAACAGCTAGTTCACATCACCGGTGCCTAGTTGCAGTAACAGTCGTTGTTTGATGCCCGTTACGAATATGTGTTATCAGTAATGGATATTAGCCCATTACCTTTCTTCGCTCATTTGTAACCATTGATCGGTAATGAGCGCTTTTCCCGTTACTAAAGGAACTCCATGCCCTTTATCAAAGTGAGTTTTTCACATAGTGGGTCAGAATCTAATTAATTTGAGGTTAAATCAAAATTGCTAAAACTATTACGTTGGACACAAAATGTTAGTACTATTCTTAGTTTGGTAGACGCAAAACACATGGACAAGGAAAACCTACCAGCTCCAAGTAGGATCGAATCTAGCAGATGAAGCCAGTACAGTACATGGTAGCGTGGGAGGCTTCTGTATGCCACTTTAGTCTCGGTTCAACTTTGGAGCTGGGACTAAAGGCCTTTTGTTGACACGGACCGAAATGGGTGTTGTAGCCCCCCATTAGTCCCGCGTGACAAAGAGGGGGCTCCCAACGGCTCTGTCCAGCAATTATTGCTCTCAAACTTTAGTCCTGGGTGGTGTTACCATCCGAGACTAAATGGGCCCTTTAGTCTCAGGTGGTAACACCACACGAGACTAATGGTCGGCATCCATATAAACACCGTACCTCCTTCTCCCTCCTGCTACCCGAGCCATTGTCCACCATATTCATCCGCGAGCTCAAGCTCCTCCTCTCCATGGCGACTCAAGCATAGGGTGTTGTAGCCAATTTTTTCCTTCATTAATTTGTAAAGATTTCTCTTCACCACAATGTTGTCATGCTTGGAATCTTCATCCTCCCTTCTTTTGCTGTGATTAAATTTTGTTTCATGGTTTAGAGATGGAGAAAATAGAAATTTTGTAGCTAGGTAGGATGAGCTTAGAGAGACGAGATGTTGTATATATAGGTGAAAATGTAGTTAGGATGGTACTAGCATTGTTGCTTCTTTCATTAAATTTGTATTATGCATTATCTTATTTTCTTATTTTTCATATAGAGAGAAAATTGAATTGTACTTGTACATATAGTTTATAAAACATATGCTCATAAAGAAAATAATACACATACAGAACATGTGCTAGGTATTTCCATTCTTTCATCATTTAGAAATATTTTTATTTTTAGGTAGCTATAGGAGGAACTAGAAGATTATATTCTTTTATTATGTACTTTTTATTTTTATTTAGAATAAATGTAAGGATTCTCTTATTTTTCCTTTTTTGTAATACATTCCCACATCCTACCTAGCTACAATCGTACATCACTGGCCTGGTGGGGTCTGTAGCTCGGTGATGTAGGGATGTAGCTAGATATGAGATGTAGGGTTCTAGCTTGGTGATGTAGTACTGTAAGTGACAGAGCTAGGTGTATATGATGATGAGGTGAGACTACTGTAGTTCTCCGGAGCATCTGGGCGTCTGAGTCGCTGCTTCATAAAGGTTATGTAAATTAATAATAGTGTTGAATTCTATCCCCTTTTATTTTTCTATTTATGCATATATTGAATCCAATTTATATATATGTAAACTAACCCTACTTTTTTGAATAATGTGTATTATTTTGATTTGGATATAGTTTGACCTAACAATGTTTTCGTCAAGTAGTGTTGGTAGTGGCATCCGTGGTCGTGGCATAGTCTGTCACTATGACGGGGCGTGATGACCGTGGCCTTGGCAGTGAAGGTCTATCTGGTGGTGTTTGGGAGGACCCGTTGGCTCGACATCCAGGATTGCACTTTCACCGCGAGATTACCTTGCAAATGGGTGATCTGGCACTTGTAGCCAATGTGGTAATATAATAATTGAAATTAATTTTCTTTAGATAGATCTTTTTCATTTCAGATGGAAAATCTATAATTTAATTACATATATAATTATTGTAGGTGATCAACAACATCAGATGGCTCAGAGATATTATCAATGATTTGAGTGGTACTCCTCCTAAAGTGCAAACTGAGCGTGTTGATGAGAACATGGCAAGAGTGTATATCTCTTTCACGGTACCTACTCGATATGTAGAATACCAGTTGCCAGTATATATTGTTCTGGCACCCAACATTATTCTGGCAAAAGGTTACGTGTGCTATATATGTTAGATTCTAGCATTAAAACCAACACTTGAATAACATACACCCGGTAATTAAATGTTGACCTTAGTCCACCCATGAAACGATCTGCAATGGTGTCAAACTTTGACACAAGGTCCTTTTTTTTGGCTGGTAACACCACCCAGAACTAAAGGGCGAAAATTTGCGTTTAGAGGGCTCCTGCACAAAACACCCCTTTTGTCACGGGTCATAACACCACTATGACAAAAGGGGTCCTTTAGTCTCGGATCGCAACACAACCCGGGATTAAAGGCAATTTTGTCTCCATCGTGACAAAAGGGGTGGGGGAGTATATAAGCTGACTCGCGTTCCAGATCAGCATTTAGCCGCATTTCGCCCAAATCACCGTCTCGTCTCCATTGTCATTGAAGCCACCATCTCCATCCTCACCGCGCCCTTCCCCGATGTCCACGCTCGCCACCACACCCCACCCTGACACGACACCTGTCATGCGGTCTGCACCTCCTGTCCCTGATGCGCCGCCGTGCGGCACTCCTCGCCGTGTCGCTAGCCGCGACGTCCCTTTCTCCTCCACACGCCCCTCCCCGACCGTCATACAAAAAATGTACTAGTTTCGACACCTACGACTATGGACCAAATTCTTATTTGTGTATTTGAGTTCTTAATTATTTTCTAATGCACAAATTCATAGTTTGATAGTTCCGAACCCGACAACTGCCGCATCAGCTCGGACAAGTGACTTCCTGTCACCTCCCCATCATTCTCGCACACGGCACCGCCGTCGACAAGCATCATTTGTCCACAAGTTAGTAGAAATATTTCGACATAGTTTAACGAAAAATTCTTGTTTATTCCAGAAATTCATAGTAAATTAATAGTAAACTCCTGTTTATTCTAGAAATTCATAGAAACATGTTGTTTATTCCGTAAATTCATACAATATTGCTGTTTATTATAGAAATTTAAAGAAAATTCTTATTTATTTCGGAAATTCTTAGTAAATTCTTGTTTACAACAGAAATTCATAGAGACATCTTGATTATCCCATAAATTCTTAGAAAGTTGTTGTTTATTTCAGAAAATCAAATAAAATTCTTATTTATTCCATAAATTCATAGTAAATTCTTGTTTATTCGATAAAATCTTAGAAAATTGTTGTTTATTCCAGAAATTCATAGAAAAATCTTGTTTACACCAGAAATTCATAGAAACTTATTGTTTATTCCAGAAACTTTCAGAGAACTCTTGTTTGTTCCGGAAATTCATATCAAATTCTTGTTGAAATTATTGCTAGGAGTACAAATACCATTGCAACCTTCACCGCCGAGGAGTGTAGTCAGGCGGACATGTTCTTGATCATACATGGGACTGAGGAGGATGCCGCCCGTGTCGATGACATAATAGCAAATGATGAGAACAATGCTGGAAACAATGAGGAAAGTCTTGTGTATATATATATATATGTGTGTGTGTGTGTGTGTGTGTGTGTGTGTGTGTGTGTGTGGGTGTGTGTGGGTGTGTGTGTGTGTGTGTGTGTGTGTGTGTGTGTGTGTGTGTGTGTGTGTGTGTGTGTGTGTGTGTGTGTGTGTGTGTGTTTGTGTGTGTGTGTGTTATGTTCATAACTATTATTTCTGAAATTTCAATTCTTACATAATTAATTAAATAATGAATCTACAATTTGCAGGCTTCAGGCTTAACAACAAAAAGACAAAGAGAGGGCGTACAAAAGTACTCAGCGGCCATGTCATGTATCATATCACAGAAGTGTTCGAGGTTGGCCAACCATGTCCTCCAAAAAAGATCAAGGACACTATGTGTCACAGTGTGGGGCCATTGTAAAGGGACAATGTGTCCATCAGCTACAGAGAATGGAAGGGAAAAGCAAATAATCCACACGTGGTTCTAGACTCAGTGAAAAATTTGTTGTGGGATAAAATCCTAAAACACTTTACACTTCCTGAAGGTGTTAAACCAAACGATGTGAAGCCTCACGAGGATGGCTACTTAATTTAAGAAGTTCAAGCAGGAACTGAATAAAGATAATATCAAGAAGAATCAAACTCCAAATTGAATTGAATATCCCAAGTTAAAATAACACTTGACGTCCTTTGTGGAATACAAGAAAATCTAAGATTTCGCCAAGGCGAGTGCATGAGGGAATAAAAGTTGTGGTAAGAAGGGGCACGACCATCATCTTGGTCGAGGTGGTTAAGCACTTGCAATTCCCAAGTCGTGGAGTGTTGACGCTTGAAACACGTAACAACCTTCGATCCGCAAGCGTACGGACCTACAACTTTTTCACCACAGCGTTACCCCCGAGGTTCTTGTCAATCCGCGGAGCAAGGGGTTGCTAGCGCTTAATCAAGTACTAATATAGTTGATGGGAAACCTTTGAAAGGGGTATTAATCTAAAGGTAAAGACAATCTAACCTATGTTAATCTAAGAAGTCTAAGGTGAAACTAGGTGGCAAAGGGTGGCACAAGAGAGAGATTAAGATAGATAAGCGTTCCCTCCCTAGGGTTTAGGATGACATGAACATGCATCTACTACATGAGCGTTTATACAAATTTAAGACATGTTAGTAGTTATGAAAAATGACCTTATTGCCCCTAATTAACCATGCATCGAAACTTGAAAAGAAACATCAAATAAGCATTTCATTAGCTCCATGCATTTCTCAATGCAATAATTTGTGGGACAAATTTTGGGGGCTATATGAATAGTCTTTGTTAGACGGAGGGAGTATGTGAAACAAGTATTGTGGAGAAGGATGTAAGAACTCCAATAGTCCAATGAGTACAGATTTCTTTGCCCACCTCTCTCTCTTTACCCTAGTATGCATATGAATTATAAATAGAGACTGAGTTTATTATTTGGGTCCACAGGTGACTCATGATTGATACAAAGATGCGCGTGTACATCGAACTGTGCCCAAGCAGTTCACATATACATAAGGTAAATCTCTGATCAATCTTGGACTCTGGCGATCGTACGCACACACGCCGTAAAGGGTAAAGACGTTAGGAATCATATCTGCACGCTGCATGCTTTGCAAAAATAACTAAATAAAGGCGTGAGAAGCCCCATCGATCTGTTGCCCACTACTACTCTCAACACTGTTAGCTTGGAAGAGTCAAAAGCCTCTCTCGATCTAGAAGCAATGCTACAAACTGGATATACAATTAGCATATGTAGACCTGCGTCAATTAATGTCAAGTCTAAGTGACAACCCAAAGGGTTCAACTTTTTGACTAGGAAGGAGGGCCAGAATCATCTACGCACCATGCACACCCCAGTATAGTTTCTTAATGTATGTTGAGATGCATAGCTGATAGCTTAGAGATCTTGGAGACTGCAAGGAGCTGGCAGCACATGCTGAGGACCACTGCTCCCATATACGTACGCAAGTTGTTAAGAATTTGTCACTTTACAACCGACTGATGAAAGAACTGTTGGGGTCAGATTTCACATGCATGGACGAAAAAAAGTGCATTACATGACCATTTTGTGAGATTCGTCGGATACATTGATTAGTCAAAATATTCATGATGGGTGACGAAAAAGGTATGGTAGGAAAACTGAGGGTGTGGCGAATCAAAGATCTTGCAGCCGCTGATGGAGATATGTGAGATCGAGGTGATCTTCATCTTCATTTGTGATGTGCATGGACCACTGATGAAAATGACAGAGTAACATGCAGACCATAAGCGCATACATGGCTGTCTTACTGATCTTTGTACATAGGGATAAAAGTGATACATATATTATCCATCCGTTTGTCGGACCGAAGAGGTAAGACACTCAAATAGATATTAGTATCAAAATTCGAGAATTTAATATCCAAACATATCCATACCATATCTGTACTCGGATACTCAAAGTTGGATTTCTATGATCCGAATAGGATGAATATCAATAATCGATACATCGTGACACCATTTGTATCCAAATCTGACCTGAGAAAAAATAACTATTTGCATATTCGCATTATCTATTCATATATGATGTGTTTTCATCACTAATTGTACCTCCCATCTTACCATATGTACACTTTGTGTGTCAATTTTTGAAAATTGGGCTGCCATCTATGCATACATGTGTGGAATTGGTCCAACTGTGGTTTTAGTTGGTGGGTATAGTACCACCTTGGAATGTGTGGTGGTGAGGAGCTTATAATCATTTTAGTTCCAAACATAGCAGATTTGGGTAAACCGTTTTACATGAGTCGACAATGGAAGTGTAATATAGGTGCTATGTGGATGTTGTCCCGTTCCACATGAGGATCTAGATTGTGAGAATATTTTAGGAGTGGGGTGTTACATATAGATTCGGATTATGAACCGTTACCACATTTGTGTGTGGCTAGGCGCGTATGTGGTGAGCTTCCAAGGGCATCAACCCATAAGGCCCAATGTATTTTAGTGTTAAAATAGTTAGCTTATGTGACCCAGTTGTGGTTGTTGGTGGGTTTAGTACCGTCTTAAAAGTTTAGGATCACGAGGGTTAGCATATAACCATTGTCGTTCCGAACATACCATCTTCAGGTTACTCTTATACACGAAGTGAGAATGAAAGTGTAAGAGAGGTGCTATGCATATGTGGGCCATTCCATGTGACCAGCTGGGCCGTAAAACCCTCTGCAATTGGGTAGAACCAGTGAACATCCATTGGCCCTTGTGCATACCCCAAATTTTCCCTCTAACTCTATTTGAGCTTCCACAATGTTACCTGATCCAATTAGGAAGATCCAGCGTTTTAGGATCACATGGCAATGAGCAGCACATTGAAGGGCCCCTTTTCCGTGAGTCATATATCGAGCACACAACAAACATATTTGCCGTGTGTAATTCCGAAAACATGGCAAAAAAGCAATAATGGTGCAAAGACGGAGACACAAAGACAGTGCTAGTCGACCGCTTTGTCATGCGCTTTTCCTGACCCATGGCAAAAATGTTGAATGGCAAATAAAAAAAGAAATTCATGCACGATGGCTGCCCCACTGCCGGTCGCACCAACGCCACTGCCCGCTACGACCAATAACAACTGCCCGCTGCCACCACACCACACCACTCACTACGAGCCACGACCGCTCCAGGTCGTGCGCTAGAGGGAGGTAATTATAAGAGTAGTGTGTCACACTATGATTCATCTCAAGATAACTAGGCATAGGGAGGTAGACGTATGAATTAGCTCTAGGTTCTAATGTACTATAAGGTTAGCAGATACAAGAGAGACACACATGTGTTGCAAGGACCATGCTTATGTTATTGCTTTACTTATGTTATTGTTTGTTCAACACCTAGGCACAAATGGGGAGCTAGCCTCTAACATCACTTATGTACGACAGTTGTGACTAGACATTTACGAACTCCTACAGTGATACCTGAACGTGGAGGATTACACAGGGTGCAACGGTTGTCACTACCGCGGCCTACCTCTACCAATCCATGGGGCACACTCATATCTAAAGTAGCTACGCAACCCAAGCACTATGCTTATGTTATTGCTTTACTTCAACCGACCTGGCCTATTTTGACCCAAGTCGAAGTCACCAGATAACTGGCGACTTAGACCGAGCACCATAGAATAAAACTTGGACGTCGTGCAACACAAATGTGTAAATTAACTAGAACAAACCAAGGCTAAATATACATATGGATACATTAAATTATGAGTCTAAGTCATCGGTTAATGTGTTGTGTATTCACGAAGAACGCGAGCCTCAAGAACAAGCG
Organism: Cenchrus americanus; assembly: GCA_947561735.1. Taxonomy (NCBI): domain Eukaryota; kingdom Viridiplantae; phylum Streptophyta; class Magnoliopsida; order Poales; family Poaceae; genus Cenchrus; species Cenchrus americanus. The sequence goes on along the minus strand of OX387242.1, from coordinate 149,533,062 downwards.
AAGAACACAAGAACATATCACCCATGTATGCAAACACTAGTTTATATGAAATAGATAAATAACTTGTTGGGGAATTGGGTACAAACATGTCAGGAACTTTTCATCTAACAGACCAGACTGGTGAGGAACCACCACATTTGTGGAATGTAGATAATCTCCTAAGGTACTACCCATGAAAGTTATGAAAGTAGTTAGATTTAATCCCATGCATTTCCTTTCGTAGGATCAAATTCCGTAAGAAAAAATGCAAAATCTGAGCTACAGAACTATAAGTAGCTTTGGGAACAAATTTTTTTTAATTCCTGCATTTACCTTTTAATAAAAAGGACTGTACTCTTTTCCTTGCAAAGGGGGCCCAAAATCAGGGGCAAGGATTTTAACGAGGCGGATCCTGTGTAAGTACTCTTTCTATAATTAATGAAAGGAGTTCTCCACCAATTTGTATGTTTCAAGAATTTCAAAGAAAGGTGAATGATTCCATGAAAAGGCTCCGTGATAGCCGAAGTTCCGAAGCGTGAACGAGATGATTCCATGAAAAGGCTCTGTGATAGCCGAGGTTCCAATGTATGAAAGAAAAGTTTCGTGAAAGGCAGCATGATAGCCAAAGTTCGAAAGTGTGAATGAGATGACTCCATGAAAAGGCTCTATGATAGCCACGGTTCCAAAGTATGAAAGGAAAGTTTTGTGAAATGGCTCCGTGATAGCTAAAATTCCAAAAGTGAAAGAATGATTTCGTGAGAAGGCTCCGTGATAGTCGATATTGGAAAAGTGAAAGAATGATTTCATGAGAAAGGCTCTGTGATAGCCGATAGCTCCCTGATAGCCTAGATCCTAGAGTAAAGGGATATCCTACAAAAAGGCCTGAGACAACAACAAGTTGTGGACTAGATCTCAGAGTAAAGGGACATCCTACGAAAAGGCTTGAGACAACAACAATCTGTGGCCTAGATCTCAGAGTAAAGGGACATCCTACGAAAAGGCCTGAGACAATGTTGACAGTTAATAATTGTATCAAAGTTCGTTTGTGACTTGCAAGCGTACAAGTCTCCCGTCGTAGTCAAGGGACCCTTCTTCCCTCGAGTGGTGAACCCAAGGTATCGAATCCGTGGAACAAATGTGTGACGCAAAACTTAATCTAATAAAGCCATGTAACTCCAATCTTCGATAAAAGAAACCCTAATGCATCTATGTAAAAGACACAAAACAAATCTAATCTACTAAAGACCGGAGAAAACAAAGTAAGATTAGGTAGATAAACCGATCTAGAGGGATCGGGGTAAGCCTTTTGTTGAAGTTTCAACCAAGAGAAGAAGTAGCAAATCGAATCTTAATAGAAGCCTCTTTAAATCGTGGTTTCCCGTCCAAATCCGAAAACATCCGCCTTTCGGAACCCCCGTTCTGTCACAACGTATCCCTATTCATGCGGGGAGCTTAGGGCGAGTCAAAAGACAAGTCGAGATTCTTTCGGAAGATCCGGCGTGTACCTCTAGCCACCGCGGCTACAAGAACACCCTATGTAATCTATCTCGAGAATAGAATTGGAATAAGCAAAGCCGATCGAAAAACAAAATCTATGAGGAAACACTTGATCGCTAGGAAAAGATTCAACTTGATAATTCAACTATAACAATGATACATACAAAGATCACCACCGGGATCCTTCCTTGATCTTGCTTCTAGCTCCGGGAACTCCGACGTGGTCTTCCGTGCAAGGTTCCCACGTCGGCTAGGGAAACCCTAGTCAACTAGCTCGACCCTCTACTCTCCGAGATGGTGTCCCTCTCTTCTCTGCTCCTCGGCGGCCGATGACGAATTGGATGATGTGTGGCTCTCGGTCAGGGGGCTATAAATAGCCCGATTGGCGGCTAGGGCAAAGGAGGGGGCAAATGGGCCCTGGATGGGCCTGGGCCGACCGGACTGGGCCGGCCGGCCTGGGCCCATCTAGGCCCAGCCCGAGGGCTCCTTTGCTCTACGTCGGTTCCCTTGCTTCCTGGATGTTTTCCCCTTCTGCATGTAGGTCCATGTCGTCAGTTTCTCTCCGAATTGGACTCAACTCCTTGTCTTGCAAGATTCAACACTTTTCTGGTCAGGTCCTCGGAGTCTGTCATCTTCTCGGATCAAGTCCTTGGCTTCTTGGAGTTAAGTTTGCTTCGTTGCATGACTTGTACGGGGCTTCAAGGTCTTGTCATGAGGTGCTTGATGAACTTATCCTGAAAGTCTTGCATTAAACGCTAAAACCCTGCATAAACATTAAACTCCAAAACCGACATGCACACGTGAACTTGTTATACCACGGGAGTTAGTACCAATGGATAAGGTATAAAACTCATGCCAACACCGAAGGTAAACTCATGGCTAGGTTGAAGGATTTTCACCGTCAGCAAACAACAACAAGTTGTGGCCTAGATCCCAGAGTAAAGGGGCGTACTACGAAAAGGCTTGAGACAACAACAAGTTGTCACCTAGATCTTACAGTAAAGGGACATCCTACGGAAAGGCCCGAGACAACAAAAAGTTGTGGCCCGAAAAGTACAAACGTATTGATATGAAATATTTGTGAAAAAGATTACGAAGTAATATCCGATCCAAAATTTTTTCGATCGTAAGTTCAGTAAACGGAAGTGATGTTTATCTAGGGAAATTTTCGAGCTAAAAATGCTATTCTATAGACTAAGGGGCTTGGCTGACTTTAAAAAATGTGTGTCAAGTGAAAAGCAGAAAAGTATAACATTTTCATACAAGTTCAATATTTGGGTAGATGCAATAAAAATGTTTTCGCGTAAAAGGAAAAACCAGGTTGAAGCAACTGAAAGTTGCAATATCAACTTGAGCAGGTTCGCTGTATAGGCACAAATCCACAAAACTCGTTAAGCAAGTTATGTCGACTCGTACTTTGAGTATAAGTTTATGCTTTGAGAGAAAACCAAGTCCACGAAAGGAGCTATTCATGAAATTTTGAATGAAAACAACATGGTAGGAAGGGTGATGTTTTTTCTTAAAAAACGAGTTTATTGCCTTAGTTTCATACAAAATTTCACAGAGTATGTTACATAGCTTCGATGAGCTAAAAGTTCAGAAAGGTGATAAAACTATCTGGCCCGGCTTACGGCCCCTATTTACTGCAACATCTCAAGCATAAGAAAAGTCGCAATCATCGCTAATGGGGCTGAGGGGCTCCATCTTCATGAGGTACGCGAACTTGAAGCCTCAGTTGCAAGAGCATAACGGTCACTGAAAACTATGCATCAAAAATTATTGACAACATAGAAGCCAAAAATCAAAGAACTTGCATCTAGGATGAGCTTCTTCATAAAAGCACCAGATTTGCCACTAACTATCTAGTCTTGGCAATGGAAACGCAAAGGTATGACGTTCTGCACAGGCCAACCTTGAAGGACATGCACAGGTTAATCCATGAATGTACAATTTCACAACTCTTAAACATCAAAAGCAACAGTTCGAGCGAATTCTGCTTCAGCCAATGATATCAACCTTCGGAGAATTTGTGCGCTGATCAGAACTGCATTCGTCCCTGTCGCGATTTTCAATACTGCTGCAGCAGCTGCTGCTACCATAACTGCTCTCACTTCTTGAGCCATCTGCATCATCATCGACATCATCATTACCCTCCTCATCGGCGTCAGAACCCGAATTTACTTCAAGGTCCTTGTCAGCTTCAGCAATGGTTTCCTTTTGGATTAGCTGAAAACCAGTGAAGGATTCATAAATGCGAAAAGCAGATACCAAGACATTAAATCAAAGAAAAAGGGAACAACAAGGATCCAACAGTTAAGTAAAGATTCAGAAAAGCAACCTTTTAAAGCTTGTCACGAGGGATCCATATAGCAAATTCTTTTTTCGCTGGCGATCTAGAACTCGTTCACGAACTTCACCATTATAGTCCGAACATCTTCATTAGCACGAATAGCAGAAGTGCTTGCAGCATCTCGAAAACGCTGAATCCCTCCACGAAACTTGTCAAGGTCAAAACAGTCATGATTTTCTTGAAGTTTAAGCAAGCTGTCAACACTGAAGACTGCAACAGAGTCACTAGAACTAGAGATAACATTCAGAAGAGCTTTGAATTTTGTCAGCATCCAATTCATCCCTTCTGAAGTACCATCTTTTTCAGGAAAAGGACTTGGGCGGGTGCCAGACTGGTTAAGAGCTTCACTGTATTTTTCCAACAAAAGTTTGAAACATTTTCAGATATCTTCAGTGCCCTTGCTCATGGCTTCACATCGCTCATTGAGTGTCTTCTCAAGATTCAGAACTTCGTTCTCTTTTTTAGCAGGAGCCTTGGCTCTGTCAGCATTTTGTGTCACGAGTTCGGCGTTTGTACCATGAAGTTCGTTTATAGCTCTAACGCTCTTGTCAACATCCTTGCGAAGATTTTAAATTACCTCGAGATCATTTTCACTAGCCTTATCATGTTTTTTCATAATCTTTCTTCAAGTTGCTAAGAGCAATATCAACACGTTTCATTTGTTCATGGGATTCCTTCAAGGATTCCTATAGCTCTTTAATTTGTTTATCAATTTCTAGATTTGAAGTTTGAGTTGTTTTGAGATCATGCTTTAGGTCACGAGTTTCATCATTGAGCTTAGTCACGAGCTTCTCATTTTCATTAAACCTCTCTAAGACAATCTTGCCAGCAATGGTTGTTTTCAAACTAAGGATGGTGTTGAACTAGGAAAGTTTTGAGGCGGGACGTTGCCGAGGTGATTCCTCAAAAGCTTAAAAGAGAAAGAGAATAAAAACGGGCTCGGTAGAGAGGACAAAAAGAGTTGCAGAATATATGTCAAGAGCATTAAACAAACCTTTTGAATCAAAAACCTTCACGGGTCCTTGGACGGCAGAATCAGAAATTTTCATATATTTTTAAAGACATGAAGAAGTCTGTTCCTCAGGGGAAACAATTGTCTTATTAGTGAAGCGGGGTACTTCCTTCAGAGCATCCCCTCCAGTTTCACTCAGACATTCAGTCATATACATAAAAGATCTCCACAACACAGAAAATCTATGACCATCACCATCTTTACCAGCCGTTAAACAACCGACACTTAACAGCTCACCCTTGAAAGATGTATCGAAATGCTCGTTGTAGGCGATGACTTCGGGAATGGGATCCTGTCCTTCGGGGATATCTTCGGGATTTCCAATCAAAGAAGGATCTTCAAGAGATCCACCGATCCGGTCTACAATACGCTCCTTCTCCTCGACAAATTTTGGAGATGCCTCAACACCTGTGGCAAGAAGTTTGGAACTTTCAGCTTCAGAGGAAGCAATGACAACAGGTCTTTCAGGAAAAGCTTGAGTCTCAAGCGATGCATCTGAAAAGTTTCAGCATCAATAAACTCATTTTCAGAACTTGGGGTGCAAACAAAGTGAACCCCTGACCTCATTTTACAGAAAATGTAAGAAAATAAACTTGTTCGACGAGGTTCATCTTCCACCTCTTCGTCAGAAAAGGCCGAAGGAATGCATTGAACCACGACAGCCGAAACTTTCTTCATAGCTTTCTTGGCCTTTTTCTTGCCTAGCTCAGCGAGGCTGCAGGCCACCAAAATCTTAGCCTCGGAAGAACCTTCAGAAGCCTTTCTATTTCTCTTACTAGATTCCAAGGATTTGGTTTTGTATGGGCGAACAGCAGGAGAACAGGCATCGCCTGCACTGTCATTGGACTTCCCCCTTCGCGAAGCTCTCTTCCTCCAAGGTTTAGGAGGAGCCACAACAGCTGAAGAGCTAGCTACTCCAAGAGTCGAAGTCTTCTTATTTGAACCAAACAGACGGGGTCAGAGAGTTGTTTCAGCACCAGGTTCAGAGAAGACATGATTCACTCTCCTGTTCTGTTTCACAATATGCTTGAAGGCCTTGTACTCGTTCGGAGTAACTTCTCCAACCATTTCATTAAACTTCTCTTCAACTTCGAGGTTAAAATCATGAAGACTCCATCCACATTCATGTCCCAAATGGAATCGTAGAAATGGTACCTTTTGAAAAGCCTAGTCCACATCAAGACAAATAATCTCTGAAGGACTCCAACCGTGTGCCAAGTGCCAGATACACATCGCGACGTATTCCTCAATAACATCATGACCACCTAAAATGGTGCTGGCAAGATAAAAGCTGTTTTTTGCTCTCTTGAAGCTGCAGACTCTGCGATTGAATGTAGCAGTGCTAACAGTGGTCACCGGGGCCATAGGTGAATAAAAGGGATATGCCAGACCAGTGTAATTGTGGACCTGTTTGAGAGCCTTGCAACATTGTGCGCACACTTGACCACCTTTGAGAGCCAACGAAGGACTAACGTGTGGAAGGAGGGCACTGGTTGACACCCTATGTTAGGCCCGTGGCCTCCCATTTGGTAGGGTGGCTGATTTCTGGGCCCCTATTGTGCTTTGGTGTGTACACAGTGAAATAAAGTCAGCTTTGGTTCTCGTGGGCCCTTCAATCCATGTGTTGCATGTGTGTCGTCCTCTAATTCATTTGGACTTGACTCCATTGGATTGGTGATGTGTCATAGACACATGGGATCCCGTGTGGTAGCCCCTCCTTTGTTGATGTAGCTAGGCATGGATCGTAGATGGTGTGTTTCTCACTCTTTTTATGCTTATTCACCTACAAATAAAGGTGGGTGAGGTTGCTCCATGGAGCAAACCACAATCAACCCACTGACCCATATTAAATAGTAATAGAGCACCAATCCATCTGATTCATTCCTAAGCTAACTGTTGCTGCTCCAATGGTTCACGTGGTTTGAACCATTCAACTATGCAACACAATCTGCATATTATAGGATTCCACAGCTACAGCCCCATCACATAGCATTGTCCCTCTTTTCACGTTGGACTGGATATTGCACTCGCGTCATTTGGCACGCTGCATCGTACCTGTACCTGATCGACCCGGGTCACCGACCGCCAGCCAACTAGATTGGAGTATAGCGTCGTGCAATAGCTGCTGCTTCGTAGTCTCCGCCTTGTAGTGAACATGGCCCCATTTGCCATTTGTTCGAGTTGATTTTGGTGATTCATGCTAAGACAAGTAATGGGACTAACCACATTGCTAGCATGTCTTTGTAGGCATCATAGGTTCCATGGATGTTACCACATGTTAACATACCATGCACAAGTGAACATACCATACACATGTTAAGTTACTCATAGCAAAAATGAAGACTTAACATATATTTTGAGGCTATAAGTGATGGCATGTTAAGTATATTAGTTGAAGCAATCACAAGTTGAAGACGCAGAAAAGGAAGGAAAAGACATCGTCGGATGAACCGACGGTAGCCTTGGAAGAAGTGTCGGTGCACTTGGTACACTGCGCAGCAGGAAAAATGAATTTGCCACCGTCGGATAATCTGATAATCTAGTTTCTAGATGCGTTGGATGAATTGCAGAGGAGAAGCAGTGAAGTCAGAAGCACTAGATGGACTGACGGTCTAATTTGGGACACCGTCGGTCTATCTGATGCTTCATTTGAATCAACACAGAGATGCGCCAAGACTAGAGCTTTAGCACCGGATGAACCGACGGTGGGGCAGCAGTTCCTCTGATAGTTTCGAAGATTCGAACAATAAGGTTTTGGCAAGGAGTACTTCAGCACCGGATGATCCAAGGTACCATTGGTGTATAGCGTCGAAGTAGTTGTGTCAATAGATCTGCAACGACTAAGTGACGTGGGGGGCACCGGATGAACTAACACCTAGAAAAAGCATAGCAACTGTTCATGTGACGCTACATTTTAAATGGTCGTTAGCCAATGGCTCTTTGGATGCCTTGGGCTATTGATAACCCCTCCACTCACCCATTTGACTGGATTGTATGGAAGTGCAGGAGAGTGCAAGACACTTAGAAGATCATATCCAATCCATCCAAGTGCTTAATTGCTCATCCATAGACTTGCATATGCTTAGTGTATGTGCTTAGTGCTAGGCTTAGCTTAGAACTGAGTGAGTTCAAGATGGTTCCAACCTTGTGATGTGATTCTTGAGTGAATCAAGGTGTACAAGGTTCACCTGAAGCCTTGGGGCCCAAGTGGCTCACTGGCAATTGTCTTCAACCCTCCTGCTTGGTGTGGAGTGGTGTGGACACTTTACGCGGGGGACATGGAGACCCCCTTCCTTGGTGGAGATGCTCCTTAGTGGAGACGACATTAAGGTGACCAAGGGAACTTGGCAAGTGCCTAAGTGGCTAGCACTTGTGGCGAGTCAAGTGGTGCTCTTGGGAGAGACTTTGTGACCGGGAAGCAATACTCTTGCGTGATTGCTTCAACAACGTGGACTAGCGGTGGCGTAGTACCTATCGATTGAGGACATGTGTGGTTCGAGGACCGGTGGATGGTCGCTTCCTGGTGTGATGAGTGATAGACAATGTTGTGTACACTGATTCTTGGCTAAGTATTGCAGGTGCAAGTTGCGGCTTGACTGGTGTTGGTGCAGGTGAAGAACAAGCGTGAAAGGTCGTTGCTGGTGAGGCCTCCAGGTGTGGAGAAGACAAGTAGGCTTCGTTCGAGGGACCCGGTGGCCAGCGGAGTCTAGTGCGGGCCGCATGGTGCAATGAACAACAAGATGAAGTCATGGACGGTTTCTTGGTTGAGCCTCAAAACCAAGGTAGAGCTAGGACTACGTGGGAGCCGAGTCATGAGTGGCGATTGGCGGAGGCTACATCGAGTTCGCGGGGTTTCCGGTGGTACACCAGAAAACCACTAGGTTCCTTGGTTGATCCAGAAAGCCAAGACCGAAGAACTGAAGACGGAGATGCAGTAGCTCTAGACCGGTCTGACCGGTGGGTACCGGTCTGATCGGTGAGGATCATCGGTCTAACCGGTGAGGATCATAGGTCTGACCGGTGTGCGACGACACAGTGTGGAGACTTCGAAGCGGAGGACACACGTCGGGATCGCAAGGCTTGCGTCGAGGCTAACAGGTTGCGGTCGCCGAGCATCCATCCGATGGAGCGATGACAAAGATTTCTGATTTCACCCTCGAGGGGCATGTATCCCTAATTAGCTAGTAAGGGTATTTTAGACATTCGGTTGCCTCCATATAACCCGAGTGGTGGGAGGATGGCAGCCATCTCTTGGAACCCTAGCTCATTTGGTTTTCTTATTTTCTCTGCCTATTTTCCTTAGGATTTCCATAGGACTAGCTTCAGAGCTTCATGGTGAGATCTTGTGAGAGGGTTGGATGAGCGAGCGGCAAGCTAGACCTTGTATGAATCTTCTTGTGATGGATAGATGATTCGACGTGGTTCCTCAAGGCTTGGATGTGTTGTCCCCGTTCGTTCTTTTTGGTGATTTTCGGAGCCCTCTCTTGGTGGAATTCTTGGAGTGTTTTTGGGACCTTGCTCTTGGGGATTTGGTAGGGGATGTATGTGTGCACCCTTCATGGTTCTTTTCCCATTGATTCCCCTCCCAAATCTGTGAGTTAAGGGGCTCGACTTTGGGGTTTTCGGTGTTCTAGGCTTAGAGGAGTTCTTGGTGGGATTTCTTCGATTCTTCTTGATTTTGCGAGTTTTGGTGGACAATAACTTGGCTATTGACTCCCCATGAGGTGTTCCTACTATCCCCAAAGTCTTGCGCAAGCCCGTGGAGTGATTCGGGGGATCGGGGTTTGGATTTGGGGGAGTTGACCCGCGTGTGGTGTTCATCCCGACGAGCTCAGGTCACACCGGTTTGACCGCTGCCTCTCACCGGTCTGACCGGTGCCGACCCCTGTTACGTTTTGCTCGAGTGAGTGTTTGGGTGAGTTCGCTGTTGTCCAGTGTTGCTGCAGTTTCGAGTTTGGGTCGTTTTAAAGATCGGTAGGCCTGTTTGGTGTTTTAGGGCTTTCTGGCTTGGATTGGTCCGACCGGTGTGGTTCACCGGCCTAACCTGTGTAAGGGCTGTTCTGTGGAAGTCGCCAGTTTTCACCAGCAGGGACTGGTCTGACTGGTGGTGTTCATCGGCCTGACTGGTGTAGGTCAGTGAGGCTCGAGTTTTGTGTTCCGTTGCGTTCTCGAGTATGTGATGTTGGGAGTTGGTTCCTAGGTCTAGTACACTTCAGTGACTACGTGGACTTGACCAACTTGGGTAGTGAGTCGGAGACGTGTGTTGGAAGCTGTGTTCATCTTGTTGGAGCCTCCATCTCCTTCAAGAAGAATTTTTATCGGCTCCCATTCATTCCCCACTCCCCTCTCTGGTTCGCCGTATCGGTTTTTCACTGATACCACGGGATAAATCGCGTTTCAAAAGTTTGCTTCCTCTCATCCCTCTTTAGGTTTCCACATTTACTCTATTGGAATCTTTTATTGCCTTTATTTTCCTAGAGTAGTATCATGCTAGGACTGGCTATAGGTTGCAAACCTTGTTTTGGGATGGGAGTTTGACACTAGAACAACCATAGTTGCACATCAGGATAGCACGTTCTAGTTTATCTTTATGCAAAATTAGTAAAGCTAAAGGTTAAGGTTTTTAGTTTGACTAATTCACCCCCTTCCCCTCTTAGGCTACGAGCATCCGATTCCTTCCACACCTGCTAATGCCTAGCTTGCCGACCTAACGCTTGAGACCGGCAATAATAAGCTGACCAGGTCGTCCTCGATGAGCGCCTCCACAGCAGGCTGGCCTTGCGATGCTACCACAGGCGCCCTGGCCACCACCTTGTTGGAGTTGTGGCATCAAGGCCATGGAACCGCTGGCGCTTGGGGCCTTAACTTCTTTCCTCCCATCGTTCCTGATCGGCGCTCTGCCGCCTCAATCGGTCGAAAAAGATGCTTCCCTAGGATGCCCCCGGCGCCAGCATTGTGACCATGATTATGATGCAGACGTCGAGCCTGGACTTGCAGATGTTGACACTATTCTTCTCGCTTGAGTCCGACTGACTGAGGATAGCAGACCCTGATTTACTAGGTGTGACATCGACGAAGAGAGGAGCTCCAGGATGAGCACCAACTCAAGTACAACTGGCACGCGGTGCTTACTGTGACACCATGTGGATGTGCTAGAAGTCGATCAAAAGATCCCCACTGAACCTTCCATTCTACTTGAATATGATAACAAAGCCCACGGATGGTCCAGTGAAGGACCGATTAGGCGAGAAGACAGGGGGGAGCAAATGGAAGTTGATAAAAATTCATCTCCAAAGAGAGAACTCGGCCTATGCCCCAAATCCACAACCAAGGATTCCCACACAAGCTTGCCAAGGTCGCATAGTCACAACGGACCTACCAACACTAGGAATAAGTCCCAAACCAATCTAACGCAAAAGCACAACTAAAAAAGCAACGGACTTAGGCAATCTGGAAATCGCCAGGTGGAGTGTCCGCAATGTCCAGGCGAACTGTCCGCGAGGAGGCCGCGGATTGTCTGCGAGGAGGGCGCGGACCATCCGAAATTTCTACCCAAACCTCTAGTAGTGCACTAAGAAAAACGGATCATTCATGATGGACCCGCGGACTGTCCGCCTCATCACAGACCGTCTGGCACTCTAGTACGGACCGTCCGCACTCTAGTACGGACCGCCCGAAAACTTCATGCAACAAAACCCACCAACAAAATGGATCGAAAGAGAGGCATTCAAGAACTCGCAAGAACAGCTTTGCTGTCAGGCACCTCACGGACGGTCTGCGATGACCTCGTGGATGGTCCGCGGCTACCTCGTGGATGGTCCGCGGCTACCTCGCGGACGGTCCACCAGGTGCGAATCAGCACAGCCGAGTAACACGAGAAACAACCTCAAACTTCAGATCGACAGATCTCCAAACTACATGGAGTCTTGAGACGAAATTTTGGGGAGATGATGAGCACCCTAAGGTGAAGATATGCCCCAAAAATTACAGCCTCTAACTCCCTACAACTCTCGGGATCGCAAATCTCGTTCCTCTACCTGAAGAACACGAAGAACTCGAAAACCACTAAAATTGGAGGCCTTCCTACGGGTTTCAAGGGGCAAGATCACCAAGAAAAGAGGCACACCAACCTCATATGAGATTCCAAAAAAAAATCCCACAAAGAAACACCTCCAAAAGCTTCTCACGAAAATCCCAAGAAAGAGCTCTGAAAATCACCAAAAAGAGAAAAAGGGAGAGACACAATCAAACCTTGAGGAACCACGTCGAATCATCTATACCTACCATGAAGGTTCATACAAGTTCTAGCTTGCCACCCGATCATCCATCCCTCTCTCAAGATCTCACCATGAAGCTCTCAAGTAGTCCTAGAAAATCCTAAGGGAAATAGGAAGGGTAAATTAGAAAGGAAATGAGCTATGGTTCGAAGTGATAGTTGCCATCCTCTCTCTTATAAGTTTATATGGAGGCAACCAAAAGACGAAACTATCCCTATTACATAATACTAGGATACATGCCCCCGAAGGGCACTTTGGGAATTCTCGTCGTTGCACCATCGGACGGCGACTGCAACTCGCTTATCCTCGATGCAAGCCTTGCGATCCCGACGCGTGTCCTTCGCTTCAAAGTCTCTCAACGCGCTCGGATCCCGTCTACGTATGCCGAGCCTCTAGTCTTGGCTTTGTTGCTCAACCAAGGAACCCCGACAGTTTTGTGGTGAACCACCGCAAACCCCGCAGACTCGGTGCAGCCTCCACGCCAATCCCACTCATGACATGGCCGCCACGTCATCCCGGCTCGACCTTGGGTTTGAGGCTCAACAAAGAAACGTTACCCGACTTCGTCTTGCTTTTCCAGCCACCATGTGGCTTGCAGATGATCTCGTTTGCCCACCGGGTCCATTAACCCGAGCCTACTTGTCTCTCCACTCCTTAGAGGCCACACAGGCTAAGACCTTTCACTCCCACTCTTCACCTGCACCAATGCAAATCAAGCCGCAACCTGCACCTACAATACTTGACCAAGAGTCAGTCCACACCACTTTGTCAATCACTCGTCACACCAAGGAGCAACCATCCACCGGTCATCGAACGCTTCGGTCCTCATCAAGGAATCCCAACACCAATAGACAAGTGGGTCAACCTGATCAGCTGATGGTCAAACCGGAGGTTCGGTCGATGGAAAGGAAGAAGGCGACGATCTAGAAGAACGCCAAAATAGGCAAAACATGGTAGAGGCAGGTCAACAAACAATTGGCAACGGGTCAAAGTGATGTTTTAGGAGAGTTTGACTCTTGCATGAGCCATTTATCTATTTTAGGTAGTGTCTGTTTCTTTAGATACAAGTCAGCAGTGCCGCAATCGACTAGGAGTCGCGTTGTCCTCAACACATAAATAGCGAACCTACGCGTCAGAAAATCTGTACACACTAATATCAAACAAATCACCTCCGGGCAAATCCTTTACAATTTACAACACCTACTTTATAGCATCTACTTTTTGGTGACTTCGCCATTGCGTTTTTCCCTTTTCTCAACATCGTCCTTCATGTTCGTCGGGCAACATCGATCGACCTCTGACAAGCTTGTGAGTACCACTTTACCAAATAATCCTAGGATTTAACCTCCGGGTGCATCACTAAGGTTTCGTCTAGTGATCCACCTTAATCTAGATCTCGTCGGCTTCCACTATCATAGCCAATCTTAGGTTCTTTCGAGTGCTGATGTCATGATCGACTGATTAGGCCGATCTCTTTATACATATTTGAACTTTGGCTAATTTCGAGCTTGTCGATCCTATTTTACTATATAAGCTGATAGGTAGGTACACGTACTACTGAAGATGCATCGGATCTGTAGCCGATCTCTTAATATTTTCCATTGTTAATCAAATAGGTTAGATTGACTGGGACGCCTCACTGCAGACCAGGGAGTCACGTGAGTCACGCGAGGGAGTGACGTCCTATTTTTGTGTCAACACACTTTTGGCACTCCCAGTGGGACTCGAAGTAAAAGTCAACAATGTCTAAGATCACGAAGACTTTTGAAGTTAACTAGAGTGTTGACAGTGTATATGCGTATCTAATTTCATTTGGACTTTCAAGCAGACAACTCCTTCTTCATAGCCAAGGGACCCTTCTTCCCTCAAGTGTGAACACAAGGTATCGAATCCGTGGAACAAATGTGTGATGCAAGAATCTATCTATTAAAGCCGAGAACACTTAGATCTTCAAACGGAATGCTTTTGCATCTAATATAAAGAACATCATAAAAACCGAAGGTAGTAAGAGATAAAGAGGGATTGGTAAAACCAATCTAGAGAGATTGGATCAAGATTTTGTTCAAGTTCCAGGCAAAGAAGAAATAGCCAAGTTGAATCTCATAAAAAGCATCTTTAAATCACAGTTTCCCATCCAACTCCGAAGACGCCCACCTTTTGGAGCCACCGTTCTATCAGAACGCACTCCTATTTGTGCAAGTTAGTCTAGGGCGAGTCCAATGGACAAGTCAGGCATGCACCTCTAGCCACCGTGGCTACAAGAACACCCTCTATGATCTATCTTGAGAACAGATCTTAAAGTAAGAAAAGCCAATTGAAATCAAAGTCGTAGAAGAAACACTCGATCGCTAGAAATCGGATTGTAACTTGATAATTCAACATAGTACATGATACATGAACAAGATCACCACCGGGATCCTACCTTGATCTTTCTCCTAGCTCCTGGAACTCCGACGTGGTCTTCCTTGCAAGGTCCCCACGTCAGTTAGGGAAACCCTAGGCAACTAGTTCGACCCTCTCCAGTACGGAATGGTGTCCCTCTCTTCTCTGCTCCTCGGCGGTGAATGGCGAATGAGTTCATACGTGGCTCTTGGCCAGAGAGCTATAAATAGTTCGAGAGGTAGCTAGGTCAAAGGGGGCAACGAATGGACCCATAAATAGGCCAGGATGGCCGTCCTGTGCCAACCGTCCTGGAACCATTCTGGGCCATTTCGTGGTCGCCTTCCTCGGTGGTGCTTCCCGTGTTTTCTAGAAGATTCTCCCTTCTGCATGTGGGCCATTGACGTCAGTTTCTCCGCGGTTTGGATCAAGCACCTTGTCCTGCAAGATTCAACATTTTTTGTTCATGTCCTCCGAGTTCTCCGTCTTCACGGGTTGGTCCTTGGGTTTCTTGGACTCATGTTCACGTCATTACTTGACCTGTACCGAGCTTCAAGGTCCTGTCAAGAGGTGCTCGATGAACTTTACTCGGGAGTCTTTCTTTCAACGCTAAATTCTTGAATAAACATCGAACTCCAAAACCGACATGCACGAATGAACTTGTTACATCCAGGGGGTTAGTACCAATGTTTAAGATATAAAATTCATGCCAACAATGAAGGTAAACTGATAGCTAGGTTGATGGAAATTCACTGTCAACATCTCCCCCATGCTTAAACCTTGCTCGTCCTCGAGTAAGCCTTTGATGGATATCAGCGTTGCCCTTCATTGTACGAACTCTGCACTTGATCACACATGAGAAAACATAATGCTCTCAAACATTTAGTTCATTAGAGTTCCATAGAGTACTAGCCATAATCCCTACAGAGGGTAGATATTAATTAAGCTCTTCACACAAGTATTAAACATGGTCCCAAAATTCAAATGGATATCAGAAATTCTGAAATAAAGATTGAGATGAAAAAGAGCTAAACCAAGTTCAAAAATTTAAACCACCTCGCATCTTGCTCATGAACACTCATCTTGTCTCTCAAGCCTATTTATTCTACTCCTTTCTGAAGGACCGATACGGCGAACCGAAGAGGGGGGGGGTGAATCGGAGCCGATAAAGATTCTTCTCGAAGGAGATGGAGACTCCAACAAGACGAACACGGCTTCCAACACACGTCTCTGACTCAATACCCAAGTTGTCCAAGCCCACGCAGCCACTGAAGTGCTACTAGACCTATGAACCAACAAACAATCTTCCAAGCCAAAACACACAACACACATATCGGAAACTTGCACGGCTTGCTGCCTGTGCTGCACTGGTCAGACCGATGGCCTGCGCTGGTCAGACTGGTGACACCGGTCGAACCGGTGGACAGAGCCGGTCAGGCCGGTGGCTATAGTTGCCGCACTACAAGCGTTCCAGAAAAGCCCCAGTGACTTGTCTAGGCCCTGGAATAAAAACACCCCCAAAACACAACCTGCACGGAAGGAAAACTCTACACAAACCTAACAAACTGACTCCAAACATAACTGACCAGCAACACTAAGACCCAAAGACACATGAGTCAAGCAGTTCACCCAAGGCAAATCCCACAAGTGGCTAGCACCGGTCAGACCTGAAGGATCGGATGGCGACTAGAGAGGGGGGAGTGAATAGGAGCCGGTAAAAATTCTTCTCGAAGAACCCGGCCTATACCCTAGACAAATCCCGGTCACACACGAGCGATGGATCGAATCACACACCAACCGCCAAGACAACAAGGTTATGGATCAACCTCAAGTCTTAGGAACGATTCCTTGAAGCACACGCGGAAGCACGAAAGAAGGAAGGGAGGAATCGAACCAAAGAGCAAAACAGCCAGGCTCTGGCGGACTGTCCGGCCAGGTGGGGCGGACTGTCCGCACAGGCCGCGCGGACTGTCCAGCAGTGTATCGCGGACTGTCTGCACCCGTGCCGCGGACTGTCCGGCCTAGAGCCGTGGACCGTCCGTTAAATCCAATAGAACCTCCAATAGTGAACCCCGAAAAACGGATCGTCCACGGGGAGCACGCGGACTGTCCGCCAGGCACCCGCGGACTTTCCGCCCGACACACGCGGACCGTCCGCCCGGCACACGCGGACCGTCCGAAACCTCGTCCCACGAAAACTCAAAGCCACAACGGATCAGAAGCGAAGACGAGCAAGAACACGAAGAACACACGATGAACACTGTGCGCGCGGACCGTCCGCGAGGCACGAACAGAACTGAAAACTGCTCGACCCCGAAAGTCAACACTCTCATCCGTCACCTGATCTCCCAAACGGTAGAAGCTGTTGAGACAAGAGTTTGGGGGCATGAAAAGCATCAACCAAGGAGGCTATACCCCAAAAATTTCGCCTCCTAACTTCCTAAATCATCTGGAATCGCTGATTCTTTGAACACCACCAAAAGCTAGAGCTCCGAACGAAAATCCTTGAATCGAAGTGGTTTCCTGGCGTTTGAGGGCACAAGATCAATCCCAAAGATGCACAAGACATCCATCCATGTTTCCCACAAAGAAATCCGGGGAGAAACCCACTCAAATCCACGGAACCACACCAAGAACAAAGGCACCAAAAACAAGCACGAAAAAGACCACAAAATTCACAACGCCGAATCTTCTATACAAACCAGGAAAGATTCACAAGGTCTAGCATGCCGCCCTAGCATCCATCCCTCTCAACAAATCTCTCATGAAGATCTCATGCTAGCCTAGAGAAAAATGGAGAAGAAAATAGTCCAGGAAAAAGAGAAATGGAAGGGGGGAAAGGAAACCCTAAGTCGCCGAGAGAGAGGGCCATCCACACACACTCATGGCTTATATATCGGGTCCCGCCGGTGTGGGAAATGACTCGACTACCCCTAACTCAACTACTGGCGATACAACCCACGCAGGGGCATTTATGTAATGTTTGTGGGTCTTGCCATCAGACGGCCACGCCTTCACCGCAGCCCGCGTCCTCCTGACGCAAGCCATGCGATCCCGCCGCGTGTCCTCCGCTTCGAAGCTTCCCGACACGCCCGGATCCCGTCTTCGTCGTGTTGGGCCTTCGGACTTGGTTTTTAGGCCCAAACCAAGAAACCGTCCTCTGATGGTTTTGTGGGAAAACCACAAAACCCCGCGTGCTCAGTCCGGCTTCCCGCCACGCCTCTTGACTCGACTGCCACCGTGCACCGGCTCGACCGCGCATGACTTCGTCTTACTCGTCTCGCCACCATGTGGCTCGCACCTAGTCCCGCTGTCCACCGGGTCCCTCACACCGAGCCTACTTGTCTCTCCATCTCCCAGAGGCCCCTCAAGGATGAAGACCTTTCGCGCCCATTCTTCACCTGGACCAACACGAACTAGGCCGCAGCCTACACCTGCGCACTGAGCCAAGAGTCAGTCCAACACCCGTTGTCAATCACTCATCACCCGCTGTCAATCACTCATCACTGAGGAGCGGTCATCCATCAACCACCGGGGCGCTCCTGGTCCTCAATCTCCCCCTTGATGAGTGCATTGACAACACACAACGCGAAATGAAATTAAGAGAAAGAAAGAAAGAAGAAAGAAAAACAAGGAAGCTCAACTCATGACCAAAACCAAGGAAAGGCAAAGAAAGGTCACAAGCCAAGCAAAGCACAAAATCCACACTGAAAACAACAAGAAAGCTCCCCCTGAACAAATGCAAGCTCCCCTTGAACATGTGGATGCAAACTTCCAAATTTTAGATGCATTTTTCTGAATTTGCATTAAGCTCACCACTTCTCCCCCTTGTTGACATTGTATGAATCAAGGTGAAAATGTAGAAATGTAAGACAAAGCATATAAACATCTACATGAGCTTCTCCAATAGGCTAAATCTAGTTTCAAAGGCTAGAAATGAGACAAAGAGCACACATATGGATCATAACATGGTCAAAGCATTGACACAAGTAATATAGGCATGTGACGAAGCAAATTTTCAGATTTGAGCAGTTTTATCAAAAGATGGCTCGCTTCAAATATAAAGGCCTATCCATGTCATATTCTAGCCAAAAACATGCATATCATTCAGAGATTATACAAGGATATCAAATTCTCAACAAAAGATCATTGCAAACACCCATAAAGCAAAGCATGTCATGTTAAAGCTCATGAGCCATGTGTCCACTTCGGGGAGACTTCTCCACTGGTGAACATCATGCGACATGTTTTGCACCCATGTGTGAAAGATAAGACATTTTAAGCATAAACATGATGGATGGAGCATTTTTCAAGAATACACACTTCTTTTCAAGATTAATTCATTTCATGGTACATTAAGTGCCTTTGCGGCAAAAAGAAGCTTGTGCTCCCCCATGAATGCAACATAGGTTAAACATTCACAATGATATCGGCCTTTGGCCCAAATGCAAGAAAAACACATCCAAGCACAATCTAAGCATAGAAAGCACATTTAGACCAAAACGTGACATGGATACACTACTACACATGAGTGGAGCACATTTCATCAATTTTAATCAAGATTAGCATTTGATTCAAAAAGGGCTATCTCACAACACACATATCTCAAATATTCCAAGAGCATAGCCTCACATAGCCATTTATCCACACACATGACCAATATCTCACAAAAAGCCAAAGAAACTCAAATAAGGCATATGAAAGAAGCTCATCATCCTAAAATGCAATATGATACAAATGCAACATGATATATAACAAGATGGCTATCCTACCATGGTTTATACATGAAGCAAAGCATGTATATACATCAAAGAAAAAACATGTTATGATACATATGATACAAAAGTAAATCCCCCAAGAATCAACTAGAACGGGCAACAAACCCCAAGCTCCCCCCGCAAGCGCACAAAAGTAGCTTGGTCGAGAGGCTTTGTAAAGATGTCTGCAAGCTGATCTTGGGTAGAGACATGACTCAACACAATGGTCCCTTTCTCCACATTGTCTCTCAAGAAATGGTATCTCACTTCAATGTGTTTGGTTCTGGAGTGAAGCACTGGGTTTTTCGCTACACTTATGGCACTGGTGCTATCACAAAGAAGTGGGATCTGGGTGCACTCCTCACCAAAGTCTCTCAAAGTGTATGAGATCCACAACAGCTGGGAACAACAACTCGCGGCTGCAACATACTCCGCCTCGGTGGTAGACTGAGCTACACTAGACTGCTTGCGGGAAGACCACGAAACCAACGAGGACCCAAGAAACTGACAAGAACCAGAAGTAGACTTCATCTCGACTCGACAACCAGCAAAATCTGCATCAGAAAAACCATGAAGAGAAAGAGCCGAGGAGGAAGAATACCAAAGGCCAAGACCAGGGGCAGATTGTAGGTACCTGAAGATCCTCTTGACGGCCTGTTGATGTGATGTGCTCGGCGAAGCCTGAAAACGAGCGCACAGACACACACTGAACTGTATGTCTGGCCTCGTCGCCGTCAGGTAGAGGAGGGAGCCGATCATGCTCTGGTACTCTTGCTGGTCCACTGGTTCTCTGTCCTCGTCCGCATCCAAAGTAGCCGTACTCCCCATTGGTGTCGACATAGGCTTCACATCTTGCATCTGGAACTTCCTCAGCATGTCTTTCGTGTACTTGGTCTGATGTAGAAATGTTTCGTCCTTCACTTGCTTGATCTGCAACCCGAGAAAGTACTGCAACTCGCCCATCATGCTCATCTCGAATTCCCTGCTCATCTCATCTGCAAACTTGGCAACAAGGTTATGTGACGAGCCACCAAAGACTATATCATCCACGTATATCTGCACAACCAACAAGTCATTCCCATGCTTGAGGAGAAACAAGGTCCTATCCACGGTACCCATCACGAACCCTCTGCTCAACAGAAAACCTCTCAATCTCCCATACCAAGCCCAGGGCGCCTGTTTCAACCCATACAGAGCCCTATTCAACCTGTACACCCTGTGTGGATACTTCTCACTCTCGAACCCCGGTGGCTGCTTCACATACACCTCCTCCTTTATGACCCCATTCAGAAAAGCACTCTTCACATTCATTTGAAACAACTTGAACCCTTTAGCCACGGCAAAGGCTAGAAGGATTCGAATTGCCTCAAGACGGGCCACATGAGCAAAGGTCTCCTCATAGTCGATCCCCTCCTTCTGACTATATACCTGAGCAACAAGTCTGGACTTGTTCCTCACAACCATCCCATTCTCACCCTCTTTGTTCTTCCAAACCCATTTGGTTCCTACAGGATGGCAATTTGGAGGTGGTTCAACTAACTCCCACACCTGGTTCCTCTTAAAATTTTCCAACTCCTCATGCATAGAATTGACCCAGTTTGCATCAGATAAAGCGTGTCCAATGTCCTTGCGCTCAAAAGAGGCAACAAATGCAGCATGAGCGAAATGAGATGAATTTGTGGACCTTGACCGCGTAGTACGTTTGTCGATGTCCCCAGTGATCTTCGATAGGGGATGTACTTCTTCAATCCGCCGGGGAGCCTCACGCCTCGAGACTACCTTCCCCTCAACTTCAGCTTCTCTCGCCTGGTCCTCTTGTCGCACCGTCGTTGTCCATGAAGTAGACGGTCCACCCTCCGTAGTGGTCATAGGGGAAGTAGTGGGTACACACTCAGCTTCAGGCGCATGGTTCTCTCCATCATCATCTCCAGCTTCATCCTTCTCCTCTTCAAAAAGGTCCTCAGCCATCTCTTCATCACTTTCACATTCAAAGCCAAGAGAGGTACATAGCATTGTCTCCTTGAAGGTTACCTCGCAAGTCTCCATGATTTTGTTAGTCTCAAGGTTAAGCACCCTATAGGCTCTAGAATGATTAGCATATCCAAAGAAAATCCCATCACTAGACCTAGCCTCAAACTTGTCGAGTTTTCCCTTCTTAAGAATAAAGCACTTGCATCCAAAGACTCGAAAATGACTCACCTTGGGTGCCCGACCATGCATAAGCTCATAACAGGTCTTCCTCTTGAAAGCTCGCAATAAAATCTCGTTGGAGACATGACAAGCCGTATTGACCGCCTCAGCCCAATACCTCCTAGGAGTCCTGTGCTCATCGAGCATCGTCCTAGCCATCTCACAAAGAGTCCGATTTTTCCTTTCCACAACTCCATTTTGAGGTGGCACATAAGGGGTCGAATACTGATGTTCAAGACCTAGATCACGACAAAAGGCATCAAAACGAGAGTTCATGAACTCTGAGCCATTGTCACTGCGGATAGCTCGAATAGCATTCCCATGCCTCTTGTTTTTCAACCTCACGATCAGATCTCGAACAAAGCCAAATGTCTCACTTTTGTCCTCCAAGAAAAACACCCAGGCATAGCGAGAGTAATCGTCCACCACAACAAGGACATACCACTTCCCACCCACCGAGCGAACTCGAGCTGGACCAACAAGGTACATATGCAACAGCTTTGTCGGACGCTGGATCATGACATCGGTCAGGGGTGGATGGGTAGTGGCTACCATCTTGCCATGCCTACACGGAGCACAAACCAAATCCTTCTCAAACTTCAACCTCGGCAATCCTCGGACAAGGTCAAAACCACTCAAGCGGGAAACCAAATCAAAGCTCAAGTGACCCAACCGCCTTTGCCATTTCCACAAATCAGAAGAAGGACCGGCCATCAAACAAATGAAAGCGGGACCCAAAGAACGAGAGAAATCAGCCCTGAAAATCTGACCCTCGGGGATGATCATACAAACAAGATCACCTCGAGAATCCAGCAAACGAGACTCACCAGACTTGAAACGCACCTCAAAGCCCTCGTCAAGCAACTGAGAAACTGAAAGCAAATTGAAACCCAAAGACTTCAAAAGAGCAACCCTCTTCAACGTTACCTTGTAACTCACATGCACCACTCCCTCAGAAATCACCCTTCCTCGTCCATTGTCCCCAAATGTGATGTACATCTTTTCCTTCACTGGGGTGAGGCTGGAGAACCACTTCTTGTCTCCGGTCATGTGTCGGGAACATCTGGAGTCGATCAACCAGATGTTCTCCAAGCCTCCTGCCTGTAGTCAGAAACAAGAACGAGAATGAGCCAACGACTCGGCACTGGGGTTAGCACAAAGAAAGTTGAACCAGTGTCGAGCCATCTGCTCAAAAGAGGGGTTAGCAATCATCATTCCCTGGCCACCAAACTTCCCATGTCTCATGGAAGGAGTACGAGCACCACGAGGGGGAAAACATGGTCCGTAGTTCCTTTGGAACCCAAAACTGCGATCATCTCCCCTAAACCCGTATTGAGGACGAGTAGGGGGACGTCTAGCAAAACCACCACGAGCCCGACCAAATTTCTCACCAGCACGCACACCATCATCTCTCCTATCAAACCTCTCACCACCACCTCTCTGTGGGAACCTACCACCCTGAGCTCCAACTCTACCAACACTCCTCACACTTCCCACACCTCGTGGAAGTGGCACTCTAGGCTCAGGAATACCATGAGACTGGCGATACCTGTCCTGGTTTGCTTGCTCCCTAGCAAAACTCTGCTAGATGCCTCTCCTTGCCACAATACTCACACCTGAAGGGGATGGGTTTTGGTTTTGGCTCTGGCTTCTCTCTAGGTTTCACACCCTTCTCACTCACAAACTTCACCGGTTTCTAGAAGTCATTTGTTTTAGGTGGGAATTTGGGTGGATCTTGGGTTGTGTCAAGCTTGTTGCAAAGGTGGTTGGGCTTTGGTGTGAAAGAGTTCTTGGGTGCATTTGGAAGTGGGACTTGGATGTCTCTGATCACCTCAAACTCGGGGTTAGACTCAACACACTTCTCATACGCACACTCTCCCCACTGTTTTCTCCCACTTTCTCACCCAAGCCACGACCATCCGCTCTCTTGAACTCCTCAATCATGATTTTCAATTGAGGTTCCTGCCCAGACAACCAACCCAATACCTTCCTCAAATAATCATTCTCCTCATAGATGACATCCAATCGGGAAGTAAGTTCAAGATTGCGCAAAGTAACTTCATCACAGCTAGTGCATGCATTGACAACAGGAGATTTCAAAGAAGCTTCCAAAGTGCTAATGGTAGAATGAGCATCAACAAGCTTAGCATGCATAGTAGGACATGATTTACAAGCTCCAAGCAAAGTGGGTCTAGCCTTAAGCTCATCATACTCAGTCCTAAGAGCATCTAGTTTAGCCAAAGTGGAAGCATTCTTCTCATTAAGCAACTTGATCTCATTCAACCATGCATTACATTCAGAATATTCAACATCATCAGAAATGGTAGGAGTAAGTTTCAAAGAGTCATTCTCAAGTTTCAATTCAAGCAATTTATACTCTAACTCTCCTACTTTTTCACAAGCATTCTCAAGTTGAGCCCTAAGATCTCTCCTCATTTTCTTAGCATCTCTCAACACACTATCACGGTTGTCAATCAAGCCATTCAATCTAGTGATCTCAGCAAGCAAAGAGTCGGGGTCATGGTTTACCTCATCCTCCGAGTCGGAGTCGGTGTCTTCTTTCTCGCTCTTCTTGCTGCTTGAGCTATGGGCCATGCCACAAAAGCCTCCAAGTGCAACACAGCTCAACACACTGAGGTTCCGGCTCGCATTCTTCTTACCCTTGTGCCTCCCGGCGTCTTCATCCTCACTGCTTGAGCTTGAATGCGCGTCGCTTGAGCTTGTGTCGACGTCGCTTGCACCGGCCACCATGGCTCTTGCCTTGTCCTTCTTGTGGCCGCCCTTGCTCGATCGCCGCTTGTCCTTGTCCTTGCTCTTGGACTTGCTGTAGTGCTTGCCCTTGGAGGAGTACTTGTCTTCACGCCTTGGGTGCGCCTTGTACTTGCTCATCTTGTACTTGTTCTCCTCCGCTTCCAGGCAATAGGTGATGAAGTGTCCATGCTTGCCACACTTGTAGCATGTCCCCGAGCTCCGCCTTGCATTCCTCCGGCTCTCATGTAGTCGATCAAACCTCCTTGAGAGCAAGGTCAGTTCCTCCTCGCCCAGCACATCAAACTCCTCATCTGGAATAGACATAAGAGAAGACAAAGAAAACTATCGACAGGAAGGGTTAGTATTAGCTTTGCCCTTTGATCCGCCCACAAGAGCAAGACTATGATCAGTCGAGCCCTCATGCTTGGATTGCAACTTCCTGTCAACCTCAGCCGACTTGAGCTTAGAAAATAGGTCATCCAACTCAATAGTCAAGTATTGCCCGGACTCCTTGATGGCATCAACCTTAGCACCCCAAACATTTGGGTCCAAGATATGCAAGAGCTTCAAAGCTTGATCATGCTCAGTGTAAGGGAAATCCTCAACATTTGTCTTCATGTTGTTCACGATGGCGGTGAACCTCTGAAACATCGCATCAATGTCCTCACCGGGAAGTTGAGTAAAGTTCTCATATTGCATCCGGTAAGAAACAAAGAGGCGAGTCTTCACATGGTTATCACCACCGTGAGCAACCAACAACTTCTCCCAAATTTGCCAAGCAAGATTCAAATGGCGAACACGCTCGAACTCAGGATCACACAAGCTTCGGACCAAGTGATCAATAGATTTTGCATTTGCCTCATACTTGCCCTTAGCACCTGCATCGGTCACCATAAGAGTGTGGATCTCAGCCGGAATAACATAGGTCTTGTCAAGCACAATGAAATCCAACAACTCGCCACAAAGAAAGATCATCATACGAGACGCCCACTTGTGGTAACCCTTCCCATCGAAGTGCGGCGGACCGCCCCGCTCAACGTACGCCATGTTAGGATTCAAGACTTGTCAAAGTCACCATGAATCCAGCACCAAGCTCTGATACCAATTGAAGGATCGTATGGCGACTAGAGAGGGGGGAGTGAATAGGAGCCGGTAAAAATTCTTCTCGAAGAACCCGGCCTATACCCTAGACAAATCCCGGTCACACATGAGCGATGGATCGAATCGCACACCAACCGCCAAGACAACAAGGTTATGGATCAACCTCAAGTCTTAGGAACGATTCCTTGAAGCACACGCGGAAGCACGAAAGAATGAAGGGAGGAATCGAACCAAAGAGCAAAACAGCCAGGCACTGGCGTACTTTCCGGCCAGGTGGGGCGGACTGTCCGCACAGGCCGCGCGTACTGTCTGGCAGGGTATCACTGTCGGTGTTTTAGACCGGAAAACCTACCAAGGGGGTACCCGAGGTAGTAGATTGTGCGGTGGGGATCGTGATCGGGAGACCGAGAACTCGAAGGTATGCGCAAGGACACGGGACACAAGATTTATACAGGTTCGGGCCGCCAAGGTGGCGAGCCCTACGTCCTGTTTGGGGGATCAAGTATGGCGCCCTGCGCTTGGTGTTGTTCCCCGGAGGGATTGAGGATCTGTGCGGCTAGGTACCCGGCCCTCCTTTATATAGTCCAGGGGGCGGGTTCCTAGTCGGTTACAAGGCAGGAGTCCTAGTAGGAGTACACAGAGCGAGTCCTAGAAGGAGTACAGGGGAATTCTACTAGGAGTTCGTCTTCTACTATTCCTCCTTCCTTGCATGAGTACCCGGGGTGTATGCCCGACAAGCCCCCGAGCACGTTGGAGTCGAGAGTAGTAGTTCGAGTAGTCTTGAAGCCTCTTCGAGTAGTTCTTGAGCGTCCTCGAGTACTGCTTGGAGAAGCCTTCAATAGTACTTGAACTGCCGCGAGGCTGGAAGGTGGTCCGACTCATCGGTCTTGAAAAAATTTGAATGATGGGTGTAGCATAGCGCCCCCGAGCCTTGAAATGATTAGGTAATCAATCCAAGGGTCTTCAGTGTTCGCGAAGCCATCATCCGAGTACTCTTGCAGCGTGTAGCCCCCGAGATAAGAGAGCTGTATGAGCCACGTCGAGTAGTGATTGGTGAGGAGCCCCCGAGCTTGGGAGCGAGCGAAGCATGCAGAAGTTATCTTCAAGTAGCCCCCGAGCTGGAGAGATTCCAAGTAGCAGTTTGGCGTCGAGCTGTGGAGCTTGAGAAGTAGTCGTGCCATCAGAGCGGACTTTAGAATGCGACTTAAAAACCGAAGTCGACTTCGTGCCGCGCGGAGCGGACTTTGAGATGCGACTTGAAATCCGAAGTCGACTTTAGTTGCTGCGTAGAGCGGACTTTGATATGCGACTTTAGAAGTCGACTTTGTGCCACGCGGGGTGGACTTAAGATGCAAAAAATGAAAAGCACTTTCCGGAAAGCCAAAGCGAATAAAAAATCAGAAAAAACGAGTAGTTTTGCCGCCGGAGCGGGCTTAAGATTGCGACCGGAGTCGGCTTGTGCCACCGGAGTGGGCTTGGGTGCGACCGAAGTCGGCTTGTGCCACCGGAGTGGGCTTAAGTACCCGAGCCATGGATTTCAGACCCAAAGTACAGTTGCCGCCAGAGCGGGCTTGTGCCACCGGAGTGGGCTTAAGTACCTGAGCCATGGATTTCAGACCCAAGGTACGATTGCCGCCAGAGCGGGCTTGTGCCACCGGAGTGGGCTTAAGTACCTGAGACATGGATTTCAGACCCAAGGTATGGTTGCCGCCAGAGCGGGCTTGTGCCACCGGAGTGGGCTTAAGTACCTGAGCCATGGATTTCAGACCCAAGGTACGATTGCCGCCAGAGCGAGCTTGTGCCACCGGAGTGGGCTTAAGTACCTGAGCCATGGATTTCAGACCCAAGGTACGATTGCCGTCAGAGCGGGCTTGTGCCACCGGAGTGGGCTTGAGTACCTGAGCCATGGATTTCAGACCCAAGGTATGGTTGCCACCATAGTGGACTTGAAGGTGCGACCGGAGTCGACTTGCGTACTTGGGCCATGGATTTCAGACCCAAGGTACGGAGCGCGAGTACTTAGGGTACTTGGACCCATGGTACAGAGCGTGAAGACCACGTGCAGCTAGGTTCCATCGTCACCAGGACCCGAGGGCCGCTTACAGCTAGGTTCCATCGAAGCTTACACACGTAGTATGCCATCAAAGCAGGCGAAGATGCGACCGGAGTCGACTTTAAGTTGCCGCACGGAGCGGACTTTAGAATGCAACTTTAGAAGTCGACTTTAGATTGCCGCGCGTAGCGGACTTTAGAAACTGCCTCCTAGGGATAGCCCCCGAGTTGATGAAGTAGACTCGCGGCGACTTGATTGATATGCCCCAAGAGTAGTCAGCAGAGT